>OX638312.1:46632777-51632777 GCA_951812415.1 Beris morrisii | reverse complement strand
TACCTTTTTGAGCTAGCTCATGTAGTGCAGTTTTTCCCTGCTTCTTCAAAATCTGCTTGATAGGCTTACTCCCGACTTCTTGAAAGATTGACTTTCCTGTGTTAATAACCTGTTTTCCCACAGCCTTTGCTCCTGATGAAAATATCGGTTGTAAATAGCGTATCAGGCCGCTAAAAAAACTTCCGATTCCTCTCCCACGCTGGTACACAAGAGGTGATCGATACAGTTCTCCTATATCGGATAATTTACCCCCACTCTGTATAAGGTAATACCGTGTGTAGTGCGCATTCATCTCATTAAACAAGCATGCCACATAAAATGTGTATTAGCACTATGCAGCTATCTGTAGTATGTGAATATTTATAGCTTTCTTATATCCGTCTGAAGTGGAGCATTATATAGGTAGGCGTAAAAGACGATTCAAAGTTAACTAATTTACCTTGCTGGTCTGTAATTTTTATAGAGATGCTTTCGATAAAGGTCTTCTCCAGTGGACAGTACTCTACGTGATCAAATCTGAAAACACTGTCACACTCTTCAAGAGGGATCACTCGAAGATTCCGCACCAATTTGCATCCTATAATTCTAGGTCTAATAATATCCGTGTAAACATGAATTAAGTTGAATTCGTTACATTCGTCTGTAGCTCTGTAAGATCTTTTCGGCAAGGGTGCCTCATCTGCCTCGCGATCAGATGTTTTCGGAGGAATTAGCTTTCGTGTCTCAGAATCAGATGTTATAGGGGGGGTTGCCTTTTTTGCTTCAGGACTAGGTGTTCCCTTTTCCTTGATAATAGTCGTAATTGCTTTTGATTCCTTTATTGTCTCGTCAATCAATTCTGGATCACGTTTATCAACTGGTGTTTTTAAAAATGTCTCTACGAAGAAGTCACCAATTTTGTCGGTTGTACTCAGATCAACTGTTACCGATGTTGTGTCTGTAGTGCCGTCAGCTTCTCTATAAGGTATTTTTAGAGCTGTTCCTTCTAACGTAACCCAAGTGTCAGGTAATATATCTGCGGCTACTTCTTTCGCGGCATCTTTTATTGATTGTCGAATTGACGCCAGCACATCGTTAAATATCTGCTTTTTTGCCATATCTTCGGATATGTGTAAAGATTTAGCCTTTTCCGTAAGGATATCCTTATCGTATTCTATACCACTCAATAATAAAGCAATGAAGTCTGAAACGTTAATCGGATATGTAATCGGTAGTTTCAGTTTAAGCACCACACCGTGATCTTTTAGATGAAATGTATGAGATGTTGGGGGTGGAACTTTATGACGATCTCCTGGTACCTCAGGCAATATAAAATCATCAAGCATTTCTAGTAATGCATCGTGTTTTCTGCGCGATCTCGGAATCTGTCCGATTATGTAATTAAAAAAGGTTACCCATGATTTGAAATGTTTACCCATCTCCAAATAAACCTTTACCGCAACTTTCTCCCATTGGTAAATATGTAAACAAAACTCTCCGGCTATTTTTTTTTCACTATTATCAGGGATATCCCCTCTGTCCTTATCATTTTTAATACGTCCGTAAATATCCTGTTTAATATATGTCATGTATGGTTTTTTGTATTTAGGCTGGAACGCCGTTAAAAATGATGTTAAGAACGTCGAGAAATTAATATCGTTGCCCGCATAGCACAACTTTTGTAAATCGATATCAGACCAAATTAATTTCGTGTTATCAGGCCCCCATAATGAAACCCTTATTTCTCTGGAATGAGGATCTGATTTCTTTTCCGATTTGTCTGAGCGACGAAAACGCTTATTTCTCTGTCCACCTTCTTCATCTTTATATCGGGTGGAACGTTTAGGCCGACTAACCGATACACTCTTCTCTATTTTTCGTCTTGGTAATGCGATTTCAGTTATTCCAACACTCCAATCGCTGCCAAACTTGCATGTACTGGGTAGTATATTCTCAAATGAGGATAGGGTATTTTCCGGATAAGTATCTAGAGAACTGTTGCTTAGCAGGCATATGTAGAACTCTTTATCTGTTATTGTCATAGGCATTTTAAAGTCTATCCCAATTCGGCTTAGGCCTGTTCGCACTACTCTCTGACTTATTCCTAAGCCTTTCACTCTGTCTAGTAACTCGTCTAATGGGAAGGTTAATCGCCGCACGTCCTAATATAGGCTGGGTTTCCATCTTTAAGATTTCTTCAGCCTGTGGACTTTCTTCACCATGTGCTGTATCTTCAACTAGCACATCGGCTCCAGTATTACCGCTCTCCCTATCATATTTATTGAAAACCTCATCCAGCTCGTCAACACTCATGTCAAACGGAACTGTATATTGAGTTATTCCGTCATCACCAGTTATCACCTTATAATCTTTTTCCGGCGCATGATCTTCTACATTCACTCTTTTCAAGAATTTTGGTGGTGGCTTAAGAGTTTTTGCAATACCACTTGCCGATAGTCGTCTCTTGAATCTGGATGTCATTTCTTCTTTTGGTGGGGTTAAATCTATCATTGATTCAAATATCTCCTCTCCCCGCATAGGTGAAGATTGTGTTGATTTTTCATCGCTAAATTTGATTTTCGTTTGAGTAGTATTGTCACGCATATTTCTATAACGCCGTCGGTTTGACTGATCAAAGAGTGGATTAGTTTTTGACTTTATATCTAGAAAGATGTTATTCCTGCGTCGTGTATTAAAAAATTTTATAAGCTCGTTCCGGTATTGATACCATTTGTTTTTATCGTCAGTATTCTTACTTCTCAATATCTTGTTAATAGCTTTATCAAACAAACTTTGACTCTTTGTATCTTCAATCGTATCTTTTAGATTTTCATACACTTCTGGGGGGAGCAGAAGCATTTTATTTAGATGATTGGCTCTACGCATATTTTTCAATTAGCGATCCTATAACTCCTGATAGAACACTTCCTAAGAGTATTGGCAGAAATCCTCCGTTTTGAATTAATACTTTACGCTGTCGTGGCACAGACTGTTTAGCATCTACCAACTTGCGCATGCTCTTTTTATATTTACAAAGCTGAGAATATATTTTCCGGTGAGGCGAATGATTCCCGTTTAATGTATTCAGAGTGACCTCACAAAGAGTTTTAATCACCTCCGGATCGGCTGACTTTAATATAGCTTTCCTCAGACAAGGACTGGCGTTTTTAAGCACGTACAACATATGCCTGTTGTCCTTCAATCTTTTCATTCGACACACCATTCTCTTCTCTTAGACTATCAGTCGAACAGTAACACGTTAAAAAATTTTTATTAAATATGTCCGTCCTAAATCTCAATATATCATTTATATCTTGTGTTAAGTCGACCATTAAATAACTATGTGGCCGTTGCGTAATTCCTTTATATATTCGCATAAGCTCGGAACTGTCTTCAGGATATATTTGTTTAGCCAGATGATGAAATTGGCTTTTGTCGCGGGGATTTTTGAAACACACCATGTATTTACAATTTAGCGATATATCACGACAAAATTTCCCTTGATGAAATACATTCTGTGTTACTAAAATAACAGAAAGATTGCGATGATGGGAACCCTTTGTAAACAGTTCGCATACTTGTCTTGAAAACGCATTTAGCATCATATCATCCAGCACTATTAATATTGGCTCATTAGAATCGTTTGGGAATTCTTCAGGAATTGAGCTTAAGTACTCTATATTTTTTAGTGACTTCAATGCAGGTATAGCATGCTGCTCCGCATTACACCACATGATTTTTTTCACCTGCGGATGAATCATTGCACCGCTCGTAAGAAGATTTTCTATAAAGGTTGTTTTACCACACCCGGAAGGGCCTGCAATCATCATTGTGAACGGGTGCCTAAATTGTATCATGTCTCTGAGTTGATATCGATATTCTATATAATGCCGTGAGGAATATTTATAACTTTAGCAAGATGAGTAGACGACAAGTTGTTAATGAACTGCACAGACCCGCACGTAGACGATTCACTCGTCGACGGGTTACCATCAGGGGCATAGATGATTTATGGCAAGCGGATCTGGTTGACATGAGTGCATTCTCATCTCAAAATCAAGGTTTAAAGTTTCTTTTGACAGTGATCGATACCTTTTCTAAATATGCATGGGCTTTCCCCATTAAAAATAAGAGTGCAGATGTTGTAGCAAAGGCTATGGAAAAAATTTTCAAACAAAGACGTGTGCCTAGAAACTTACAAACCGATGACGGTACAGAGTTTTTTAACAAAGTATTTCGTCAGATGATGAAACATTATGAGATAAACCATTACTCTACATTCAGTGCGTTGAAAGCCTCCATTGTCGAGAGGTTTAATCGAACATTGAAAAATATCATGTGGAAAGAATTCAGCATGAAGGGAAATTATCACTGGGTCGATATATTACCTAAGCTACTTATTAAGTACAACAAGACAAAACACCGTACTATTAAAATGAGGCCTATAGATGTCAAAACATCAAACGAGATTCATTTATTGTCTTCCTTCTATAGGAAAGTTAAGGTTATTTCAAAACCTAAATATAAAATAGGTAATCATGTTCGAATAAGCAAGCACAAACATGTCTTTGAAAAAGGCTACACACCGAACTGGTCGACAGAGATATTCAAGATAAAGCAAGTAAGAAAAACGCAACCACGGACATATTCAATTGAGGATTATCAAGGCAACATTATCCAGGGGGGCTTCTATGAGACAGAATTGACAAAGGTCAAGCATCCCGATGTATATCTCGTAGAGAAGGTTTTAAAACGAAGAAAAGATCGCGTGCTTGTAAAATGGCTTGGTTTCCCATCATCTCATAACTCCTGGATTGATATAAAAGATGTTCTGTAACATTCAGATTGTCAGTCGCCATGATGAACTTAAGACATGAATACGATCGTCTAAAAACGTTCAAGAATCTGGATCTAGAGGAGAGGAAAGTGCTTAAACTTGTGAAAAGCGGCTTCTTTTACACCAACCTGAAGGATTACGTCAAGTGTTTCTTCTGTTCTCTGATAATGAGCGCATCTTCTTCACCAACTGATGTAGAAGCTGAACATTTACGCCTGTCTCCAGATTGTGTGTTTGTTAGCGGTAAGGACGTTTGCGGACCATATGACAAGCCGATTAAAAAATCATACAAATCCTGCCTTCCATCACTTTCTACTGTAATGCAAGTGTTTGCTCTGTTAATTCTGATATTTTTGCTGGCGATTGAATTCATCAACCTCTACGATGTCATCTACGGACGATAAACATGTCCACTTTTCCGATCATGTTTCGGTCAAATACATGATTGCCTGGGAGTATGCATATAGAAGTAGTAGGCAGAGTATTTGGCAAAAAAATGTGTTAGACCGACTCAGGTTTCGACGTAGGATTTTACAAATGGAGGAACTACTAAAACCTATTTTAATTAAGAAAATCAATTATGTGACTAGAATAATGTTATCTGCATGAACTTTCATTTCAATAAAAACAATAAAAAATAAAAACTGAGAATTTGTTTCATTCCCTCCAATATCATGAAATGCCCACATTTAGGTTCATTATACTACACCACATACTCATCCGATTTACACAACGCATCGAAATAATTATCACAAAAATTTCGCAATCTACATCTTAAAGATTAAAGAAGACCTACAATACACACTTTTTCCCGACTGTCTGGCTGAAGTGCCGCGCAACCCATTCAAGAATATCGGAAATCAAAATAAAGTACACAGATAACAGCAATAACAATAAAGTACAAAGATACCTGCAGTACCCTTTTTTGTCTTCTTAATACGAATTTACAAAACGTGCGACACAGTTATTTCATCATATGCAATAATCTTGCATATACGAACGTAATGCAAAAGATACGACAGGCGCCCATAACATAACACATCATGTAAATTTGTATAAAAGTCGAAGTTAAAAGTACTGGAGAATATTATCATCCAGACCTCGAAATGACATCTATTATCATGTGTTTTCTTTGTTAAAAACCCTCAAACTCTTCACATCGATCACGTCATCTCATACCAAATCCAGCTCCCAGCCAATCGGCTCAGTTCCACAACCCAGGCCCATGATTCCATGCCCAAGCAGCCAGCCCACAAGCCACACACTTTCAGCTTCTCAAACGCCAAACGCACTACACTTTCAGCCTTTTTCCCCATACAGAAGCCGGCCGCCGGAGTCACACACTTTGGACCTCGTAGCAAAAACTCACACCCTTTGGCCCCCAACAATTCAGAACAAAAGTGTATGTCTTACTACTTAGGGACTAGCACACTTTGCACCTGCTCAAAGTGTAGTAGCACACTTTGGCCCCCACAAAAGTGTATGTCTTACTACTTAGGGACTAGCACACTTTGCACCTGCTCAAAGTGTAGTAGCACACTTTGGCCCCCACAAAAGTGTATGTCTTACTACTTAGGGACTAGCACACTTTGCACCTGCTCAAAGTGTAGTAGCACACTTTGGCCCCCACAAAAGTGTATGTCTTACTACTTAGGGACTAGCACACTTTGCACCTGCTCAAAGTGTAATAGCACACTTTGGCCCCCACAAAAGTGTATGTCTTACTACTTAGGGACTAGCACACTTTGCACCTGCTCAAAGTGTAGTAGCACACTTTGGCCCCCACAAAAGTGTATGTCTTACTACTTAGGGACTAGCACACTTTGCACCTGCTCAAAGTGTAGTAGCACACTTTGGCCCCCACAAAAGTGTATGTCTTACTACTTAGGGACTAGCACACTTTGCACCTGCTCAAAGTGTAGTAGCACACTTTGGCCCCCACAAAAGTGTATGTCTTACTACTTAGGGACTAGCACACTTTGCACCTGCTCAAAGTGTAGTAGCACACTTTGGCCCCCACAAAAGTGTATGTCTTACTACTTAGGGACTAGCACACTTTGCACCTGCTCAAAGTGTAGTAGCACACTTTGGCCCCCACAAAAGTGTATGTCTTACTACTTAGGGACTAGCACACTTTGCACCTGCTCAAAGTGTAGTAGCACACTTTGGCCCCCACAAAAGTGTATGTCTTACTACTAATAATTTTCAAAAAATGCGAGTGGCCACGGCATACTATGTGTTAAACGAGGACGATAGTGCTGCACTTGAATATTTCAACAGCACGGCGATAACAGTTTGCAAACAACTGCATGGTTTTTACGAGTACTGCATAAGTGGTTTGCTTTATCATCCAGCCGCGGTCAGTCCCTGGCACTAAGCTTAAACAACATGGAAAGCTACTATAATAAGATCTCGTCCCTCAAAGAATTTGTGGAAATATGTAGTGAACTAAAAATAGGGCCTAAAGGTATTTGGAAACCAGTGGAAACTGGTATAGCTCTAACCACTGCTTCTACTATAGAAATAACCAAGTATTTATTGAGGGAGTGCAATTTTAAATTTGTTTTGACTGGCCGATTTTCGCAGGATTGTGTAGAAAACCTCTTTAGTGCAATAAGAGCTAAACAGAGTAAACCATCTGCACTTCAGTTTAAACAAAATTTGAAGCTCATTTGCGTTTCTCTGTACCTGGACTATAGCAGAAGTAGCTCATATGAAGAAGATGATAGAGAGCATTTGGACGGATTTCTTACCTACTTGCAAAGTAAGCCAGCATCCAGGGATGAACAGGAGTTTAATTACGAAGAACTCAGCGAAAACGAACTACAATGTGTAGAGTTAGACTGTACTGCAAAGAACGTATTGTACTATACAATATTGCACGGTATATTTTATCAGGCATTCAAATGCAAAGCAACATCAGCGAATCTTGTTTTAACGACTTGATCACAGATATTCCCTTAGATGTATATAGCAGTTTTGTAGCTTTTAAAGAATTCGAGTATCAATCCATCAATAGAGATTCGCTGCTAATTTACCCTGGGGAAGAAACTTTTAATTATTTCGTAAAAATGGAGAATATTTACCAGGTTTTGTAAATAAGAAAGAGCTGGTAATATCGTATATGGTAGATCTTCTTTACAACGGAAGAATTAAATAGGATTTACAGCTTTGATTGCCCTGTTTTAAATATATCGCCACTTTGAAATTTAGGAGAACTTATAAGTATTTTACATAGATAGTCACTCTTCGTTAATTTATTTGTCCGTGCAATATTTTACTTTATTTATATAATGCTGTGATATTAACATTAAATTGATATTAGATTAGCAATATTTTATTTATTTTTATATATATACATATCTGTATATATTTTCGAATATTTTTATTTATTTTTTAATTTATTTGTTATTTTTTCAATTTAAAGCCATTGACAAGAAAGTAGAAGTACTTATTTACGTTTATTGAATTTTTAGCTAATCAATGCCATGTTATACTTTCACTTACCATATATAATAAATTTTGAATATTTTTTTTTTCCAATGTAAATAATTTCTTTATGAAACATTTTTCTTTTAAATCAGTCATTCGAATTGCTATTGTTTTATGAGTGAAATAGGTCCAACAGAATTTTTGTAGACAAGGGGTTTCTTAATAGATATCTCACATCTAAGTTAAAAATTCTGTTGGAGAAACCGAAAACTATAAATACGGTTAACGCTCCGGATTCGGTACCTCATAGGTGGAGTGGAAACCCGAATTGGAATACAGCCTTGACTATGACGTCTTCAGCACTAAAAATGCAAAAGCTAAAACTTTATACCTTGAACTCAATCGCAGCATTGACATAACAAACTGACAAAGATAATCCAAATAAAAATTTGTCATGTCCTTGTTGCAATATCGTCAATATACCAGCGATCAATACAATGTTAGTGATTTGTTCACTCGACTTCTTAAGCGGTTAATTATTCACATTCTTAACAAAATTAAATATCAAAACATATGCGAAATTGTGAAGAGGAACAGGAACAGGAACTTCGAAATAAAGTTTTCGTTGCAATAAAAACCTGTTGCAGCGTACAGATCGGCCCATACTCCGTACATATAAGTTCAATTCGCACAGTAGTTCGTAAAGGTACGTACGTCGCGGTCAGCAGTAACTAGCGGCAGTAGACTACTGCTTCAGGCAAAAACGTCAACTGCCGAGCAGTTGCAAACAGACAGGACAGCTTGATTTTGCCTGAAGCGGTAGTCTATTGCCGGCAATTACTGCTGACCGCGACGATCGGCAGTTCCAGCCAGACAGTACCTTTAGATAGATTCCGTTTCGTATTATCCAAGTTATGTTCGCAAGCACTGGAACAAAAAAAAATTTTACTGTTTTCTGTTACTCACTCATCACAAAAGACCGTAAAGTTGATTCCAAAGCTTTCAAATTAAATATGCGGCTATTATTCAATTCGTGCGAAATGTGCTGTAGTAAAATTTGCTTGTGATCAACTTCCAGAAACCAATCTAGCATTTTCGGCCAAGTTGAAAGTATTCAACCAACGTAATTGTTATACAATTTATTCGGATTCGGAATCATCATGTAATCGTCCAGCCCTCGCCTAAACTATAACTCATGCAGTCTGAGATATAAAGATTAAATTTTGCATGTGGTTAAACTAGATGAACCCCTTTGAGGATCATGTTTCTTATCGGTATGGAAGCAGGACGGTGCGGGCATGGTTTGCAAAGAGAAATCATTATTATCTGCACACTCTGGACAACATAAGTATTGTCAAAAAATACGACTATTGCTCATACCGTCAAGAAAATAAAGTTTTCTCGGAGATTTGAACTAGAGACACGCTGATATAAGTCCAGCGCTCATGCCACACGACCACCGCTTCTTGATTTCTTGATATTCTTACAGCCTTCTCCACTTGTGCCAGTCACGCTCAGTCAAAGATGGGGAAGTTGACAGTAGCTCAATTTTATTCGTCACTCACTTTTGTCTCATTGCACAAGATCGCTAAAAGCGACTAGGATATGAACGAAAAACTCCTTAAAGGTGAGTCGAGTCGCCTTTGCACATAATTCCACTACAGTATTGTTTTTATCTCAGGAATTGCTTATGCTTGAGACTTGACCCTTAGTGAACGTACCAGTGGCGTGGCGTGATAATTGAACAAGGGGAAGCAATTGGTTAATATCAAAAATTTATTTTTACTATTCTTTCTACAAATTTACTTGTTACGACTATTTTTGGGCGGCTGGCCAGCTGCTGTCAGAGGGGGCGCGGGCGGACGGGAGGGCGACAACCGGAGCGAAATCTTTCCAAATTTGGGCGCCAGGTATTTTTTTCCTTCGGGGAAAATACCAAACCAATCAGTTCCTCCTGAAGTACACACCTGAAGTGGACGGAGACCTGGGGGTAAAACAAGAAAACACCAGAACAATCAAAAACCGCCCGTTAAACTATTGAACACTACTTTTATTCTCGTCGTTTGTACTTGAGATACACATTGCCTGTCGTTAGGCGACACAAGTTATGCTCTACGTTATAATAACAAAATCAAAAACGGCAAGAAAAAAAAAGAAACGACGCTGACGGTCGGTGTTGAAGTTGTTCGTTCGTTGGCGGTCCAGACTCGAGAGAGCGATCGTCCGCTGCCAACTTCCTTGGCTGATCCCTGGTACAGCACAATCTTTCCAGGGCTTGCGGCCCCGTTGATCCTGGGTGAATGTCCGCCCCGGGAGTCAGGAAGCTAGCGCGTGCCGCGCTCTTGGGTCTGATCGTTTTGATGCAGCTATCCGCTGGTGAGCCGTGAGGTGTCGCGCTGGTCGCATGTTGGTCGGCTGTGAGCCAGGAACCTTATTGTGGTTTTTTTCGTAAAGAGGCGGTCCGTTCCTTGTACGTGTGCAGTCGTGGGATGTGTTGATGAGTGGTCTGACGCCGGCGTCTACAATTCGGTATTGGTTTTGTAGCGGATGTTTCGGTTTCGGTCGACCGTAGTTTTATTTCGATGGTGCTCGGCCTCGGCCGATTCAACTAACCACTTGAGTCGTCGTTCTTCCCTTTACTTGATTGAATGAAATAAATTTTAATGGAAAAAGGATTTAATTCTAAAAATAAAACGTAGCCTGAACCAAAAGGCCTTCGAGGTGCCCCAATTGTTGGTTGTTCGGCGATATTCCTTCCATCCTCCCTCCACTCCAAGTGCCCACGCCAGTGGCGATTTTGTCTTGCTGGCCCAACTCGGAACAATCCCGGACCGGGCGCACCCCCGCCCCGATGCTCCCTTGCCGGCAACAGTCGTCGCGTAGTCCGGGGCATTTAGGACCCGAGGTTTCCGACCAGTGCAACCCCGAAACACCTTCGCTCTCTTTCCGCAGGTAACATACTGCGAATTAATTGAACCTCCTCCATCAGCTATTTTTAACATTACTAATATAAAAGCACCGAGCAATCTCGAACGGGGACCAGGAGGCTATTTAAAACGGTATTTTTGAGGTTGTCAGTCGCAGTCACCTACACCGTATCTCATAATTAAACGCGTTCCGGACTTCTACCAAAAAAAAATTATTAAAGTTGCGCCCAGAGTGTTGGCAGATTTTTTTTTATTTATTTACGTATTTTTTATAATAGAAGAGTCAATAGAAGTAAACCGGAACTCGATCTCATTAATCCTAAAAGATTATCGGAGTTCGTGAAAACTTAACAATACCTTCTTACACCCCCAGAGGTTTAATATCGAAAAATGTTTGCATCAGATTTTTCTTCGATTAAATTTAAAGCCTTTAGAAATAACAGTGAATAGAATATATCATTAGATCCAATATATGGAAATTCGTGAAAATGTACACAGCCAATTTACACCCCCTAATACTGTTTCTAGGCACTTATATGAAAAGCGCGCAGAAGTAAATATATTTCGGCATGTCCAAAATATATAACGAAATCGTGAAAATGTAGAAAAATCCCTTTTCACGAACATTTGTTTTACTCATCCTTTATGCTAATAAGAATCTGATTTTTTTCCTTGAATTACTTCAGTAGCATATGTACATATACGTACTAAGTTCCAACTTTCTTGCATAAGCTGTTTCTGAGATATAAAAAACCACCATATTTTTTCTAGGATACCTCTATAATGGCTCTATATAGTCAATTTTTAGCTTTCTATGGTTTGCGGTTTTTGAGAAAAAAAAATCGATGTTCTTTCTCCCGCCATCAGCCCCTTCACTAGTACCTGCAACATTTTTTCCCTGTTAGAAGTCTATTAGGCCTAACTCCAGTAAAATTTCTAAGATCATGAAATTTTTTTAAAAATAGCTGTCGCTTCACCTCCCACCTCAAAAATTTTACAATCAATGGGCTCCACTTGTAATCCTATATACACAAACGAAATTTTACCTTCCTGGTATAATTGGTTCAAAAGATATTCCAATGCAAAGTTTTTAATCCCCACCCCTACACACCACCCCCAATTAAAAAATTTTAGATTTTGATTAATCTCCCATTATCCCTTAAGATAATTACAGAGTTTCAATCTTCTAACATCAACCGTTCAGGAGATATGTATTTTAGGATGTTTCAACCCCAGCTTTCAAGCATTTCGAACACATTGCTTTCCCCTTTCCATATCGCCATTTTTTTTGCAAATAGGTCCACTATTATAGTTCTACATAAGTTCCAAGTTTCAGCCTCCTAGCGTAAGTGATTACTGAGATCTGAAAACCAAATTATATACATATAACTCAACTATTTACCACAATTCAATTCAAAACTTTATTCAGAGTTCAATTCCTATCCTACTCTGGTAGCACTTATTTCTTATCAGATCTCTGATTGGTGAACGCTTCTCCGCTGCAGGCAAGAATGTGTTCTACTAGTTGAAGCAAATACCTTATTGCATCCACCGGCCCGTGTACGAAAATATTTTTTCATGACGTCACAGTGGGTTTACTACGGAATGAAATGAGCGCCCATAGATGCAACTTTCAAATTACTTCCATGTTTCTTCTTTTTGGTTTCTTTTCGCTTGCCTTTTCCGTGGAGTTGCCAATTCGGCTGTGGGAGATATTCGCGAGTAGTTTCTTACGAACTTTTATTTAGACTGTGCCAAAGAAAATGTTTGAAACATGAATTTTTTTCGCGATTTTTCTGCGCAATTTAGAAAAGGCATTTTGGATATTTCTCAGCAAAATGTAAGGGAAGCAATGCTTGCCTTGCTTCCATGGACGCCACGCCACTGAAACGTACTTAGATTTACTACAAAAGTGATTAATGTATATAAAAGCCCATCGTATGATATTCAAAACAGAATACTAAACTCTGATAAAGCAGAATACGAAGTGCGCATGTACTTTGTATTTTTAAGGACTATCGTTTGGTTGACAGTTGAAGTAGAAGGACAATTTTTCCGTTTTCAATTCCGTATCTGCAGCTTTAGATAAATCATCACATGAAAAATTTAGGACTTTTAAATGGACTCTGCACGAAGAACTTACTTGTTTTTCAATATATTAATCCCTTGACCAGGAACCATTGAAAAATTAACGTGTACAACATTTTTAACAATACTGATGGACACGTGTTTGAAGGACTTTTACATGAAAGCTACTACTACTACGGAGGGATGATATTTCACTCAAAAGCATATATGAGTGGTTCAGTGGAAGAGTTGCCTGACCAACAATGCTGCGAAATGAGACATCGGACTCTAAACTTAGACGTAATTTGAAAAATTACTCTCAAAAAGAAATAATTTCTATTTTGTTGTATTGTCAAGCTATGTATAATGATATTATGGTGAATAAATAAGTTTGGAACACAAAGATATGGTTATTGTGGTCAAACTGAAAAAGCCTAAGCATCAAAAAATTTAATGTGGCTTAGGCAACTCTTCCACTCAACCACTCATATGATGTTTCGTTTAACACAATACTTATTCGTTTAAAATCATGACTCCTAGCTCGAAGACTTGTGGAGTTATGGTGAGTTTCGAAAGGTGCACTTATTGAGAATGGAATTTTTCATGATGAGAAGCTACCATAGAAGCAAATTTGTTTTAAGTTTTTGTTGTTTTCCGGCGTCAGTGGAGTTTCTGGTGTGAAACCCCAAAACGAAATCCCCGACAGTTGATTAATAGCTGTCCTTGAAGACATGACAGTTGGAAAACCTTCACTGAATAGGCCAGTTTTTATAAGATTGTGTTGGACTAGGTTCGAAGGAGCTGTTTCGTCATCGGATGGCATAGACTCGTCAGAGAGTGTATTATGCCTACTATCCGAAACACCCTTACAGCTGGTGGTTCAAGAACCTTTGTTTGTAAGTTACTCAAAAGACTAACTCGATTTATTTCATACAAAATGGTCTATCTGCAACCAATGTTTAATTGATCAAAATATGAAATGTATAGTTTGAAGTGTTCAGAAGTGATCGGCTAATATTGGTGAACATAAGATACCCACGAACCCGAATTTTGTTAACAAAGATACCCGAACATAGTTTTAACCCAAAAGCCATTCGTAAAAAATTTTTAATTTGTGATTAAACAATTTTTTGTTATTTACACGAAGGTCTCATAGGCCTAGCCTGTTAATTGGGCAAAATTTCGAATTTCTAGCTTGAAGTATTTTAAAGGTATCGCTAATACTAGATGTGTTTTTTGCGCACTTATGAAGAACAGAGCAGGTTAGAAAATTTATATACAAAATAACAACAATATTGCTGTTTTTATGCCTTTTTTATAATTTTTTTCCCATACATAGTAGGCTAGATTAGAGAATTTATCGCGAATAGCTGCCACAGTGAGCTCACTGAGCAAAAAAAGTTATAAAAACATACTGCAGTCACGATCGGCTGCAAGCCTATCGTATAATACTCTAGATGAATACTGAACTCCGATTTATATTGTAGTTGGGGATAAAGTAGAATTACGAGTGTGCATGTTGTATATCCTTTATTAAGGACTGCCATTAGATTACTACTCAAAACTAAAAGACAATATTCAGTGTTTAATTTAATATCTTGAACTTGGTAAGTCATCGAAAAAAAAATGTCCTTTTTGAAGGACTTTCACATGGGAGGTGCAGGAAGGACTCACTCGATTTCTTACATATTTATCCTTTTCCTTGGAACCATTTAAAAATGAACGTGTACAAAATTTCAAATTCGTTGCTTGAAGTGTTCAAAAGTTATCGAAAAATATTGTTGAACACGTGTCTTAAGGACATTTTGTATGGCAGCTACCAGAAGGAGTAAAAGGATTTCGCTGATTCGTAAACTCGAACTTCGTTTTTACTCAAAACTAATTTGTACAAAATTTCCAATTCATAGCTAAAAGATTACATGAGTTATGGTAAGTTCCATAAATTAAGTGAAGACGTTTTGACAGGATATTTGTATGGCAGCTACACGAAGGACTAATAGGATTTTCTTCATAATCATACATTTAGCTCCAACTATTGGAAAAATAACACATACAAAATTTCAAAGACGTAGCTTAAGCCCTTCTTAAGTTATCGGCCAATATTCTTGAACACGTGTTTTAAGGACATTTTGTATGGGAGCTACCAGAAGGAGTAAAAGGATTTCGCTGACTAGTAAACTCGAACTTTCTTTTCACTCAAAACTAATTTGTACAAAATTTCGAATTCGTAGCTAAAAGATTACTTGAGTTATAGTGAGTTTCGTAAATTAAGTGAATACATTTTGACAGGATATTTGTATGGCAGCTACACGAAGGACTAACAGGATTTTCTTCATAATCATATATTTAGTTCTAACTATTGGAAAAATAACACGTACAAAATTTCAAAGTCGTTGCTTAAACCCTTCTGAAGTTATCGACCTATATTCTTGAACACGTGTTTTAAGGACATTTTGTATGGCAGCTACCCGAAGGAGTAGGACAATTTTGCCCGTTAACGAACTTAGCCTTACAAATTCAACCAAACATCCAAATTCAAAATTTCAAGATCCTAGGTGAAGGCGCTCTTGAGTTATCGTGTTCACGGACAGACGGACGGACGGACGGACGGACGGACGGATGTCAAGCGGATTTGAGGTTTTTGGCCACAAATAAACAAAAAATAATATATAACTTTTTTTCGTCCGAGGCTTGGTTCTATGCGTTACAAACTTTTGGGCTGGATTAAACTTATAATACTCTATATGATTTCATCTAGAGTATAAACAGCAATATTGTTGTTATTTTGCATATACATTTTCTAACCTGCACTGCTCTGGATAAGTACGCAGAAAACACACCTGTTATTAAACACATATATGGCAGATATACAGGGTGTCCGGTACTTCGTGCGCGTGTTATTCCTTGATGTATTTTGGGAAAAAAAATTGTTCTACAGAGAGGGTCAATTTTCAATATCCGTGGAGATACAGGGTGGTCAAGTGTTTCTGACCTGTACCCTCACTCACTTAAAACGTCATTTCTTGAAAACTAATAATCGCAATTCAAAGTGTTATAGCTTGTTTTTTAAGAAATCGAATTACCTTTCCTTTAATGTAATAGTAAAAAATCTGCAATAGTCTGGGCGAAACTTTATTATTTTTAGGGTCAAAGTTCGGGAGCGGTAAAAGTCGGAGTGTATCATGAGTTGCTTCGAGATTTTTAGATTTCTTTTGGAAAATTAATTTTGTTCTTAATATAAAAATATTTAAAATAGAGATTTTTAGACGATTAAACATTGAAAAAGTCCGTGTAGACTATTCGAATTTCAGTATATTATGTACACTAAAAGCCCATAGAAGCAAAAACGTATTTGTTGCCTTATCAGAATTAAGAGATATGACGAATTGTTAAAACGTATACAAACCCATTACTTCCACTTGGGGTTTTAATTTCGAAAAAATTGTGAAACAGGTTTTTAGACGATTTCATAAGAAGCAACCTGAAATCTCATGAGACAAAACGGATTTTGAAAAAATTCTGAAAACGTAAGCAAACCCTTCACATCTCCTTGGTTCTGGAAATTCGAAAAATCGTGAATTGGTTGGCCGTAATAATCAATTTTACATCTCATCAGAACTAAGGAATGGCAAAAATTGTGAAAACATATACAAACCCTTGGGGGTTGAATATCGAAAAATTGAGAAATGGGTTTGTAGGCGATTATATAAAAAGTCTGTGGAAATAAAAAGCGATCTAATATCTCATCGAACCTAAGAAATATGTCGAAACTTTGAAAAGCATACAACCTCCTTACACCTTTTTGGATTGATTATCTAAAATACTGAAATTGACTTTTTGGCTTTTTACTTTATTTATATAGGAAACCTTAGGAAGTAAAAATGAATTCGATATATCACCAGATATGCAACCTCCTTACACCCACTTGGGGGTTGAATGTTCAAAAATCCTGAAAGGAGTTAATAAATAAATATGAAGACAGCACGGGAAAGTAGGAACCAATTCAATTTCTTATCACTTCTAAAAGAAATGACGGAACTCGTGAAAACGTGTTCAACCCGTTTATACCCTCCTAGGTGGAAAAAGGAAAAAACTTAAAAACAAGTTTTAGGCGATTATTACACAAGTCCATGAATATGAAAAGATATTCAATATCTGATAAGACGTGGATATAGTAGAATTCGTGAAAAAGTTTACAACCCCCTTTGCACCCCCTTAGGGGTCGAATTTTAAAAAATCCTGAAAACACTATCTAGGTATTTATATGAAGAATCCATAGAATAAAAATGAATTCAATATTTGGGAAGACCTAATAGATATGACGAAAACCGTAAAAATATATGCATTCCATTTTCACTGATAATTTTTTTTGCCCCCCTCCGAACGCCAATGTATATTTGAAATTTTTTTTTATCTAAATTAGTTTTCTAGTTGATTTACATAAACGTACCGAGTTTCAGCTTTGTAGCATAAGCCGTTCTATAGATAGGAAAAACACCCCCCACCCCCGTACCATACTACCCCTATAAAAAATTATATTTTTCCAAGAGGCTACTAATATAGCTCTATCTAAATACGAAGTTTCAGCTTTAAATCATTATAGGTTGTCGAGATATTAAAATCGGAACTTTTTCCTTTTCACCCTCCCCCACCCTCACCCTTTACACTCACACTTCCAAAATTTTGTTTTCTACTAGGGATCTATTAGGCCCACTTCTGGTAAAAATTTGAAGCATCTATCTTACACCGTTCTTGAGATATGAGACGTGATTTTTTAGAAAAATTCTTATCCCCTCCACTTTCATGCTCCACCGCCCCCTTCAAAAATTTTGCTTCCAGCAAACTTCATTTGTCAACCTTTATACAGAAACGAAATTTTATTTATCTAGTGCAATTGGTTAGTAAGATATCGCAATCTAAAGTTTTTCACCTCCCACCCCCGTACGCCACTGCCCCCACTCAAATTTTTGTTTCCGATCTATTCTCCTAGTATACCTACAGATATTCATAAAGTTTCAATTTTGTGACATTAACCGTTTAGGAGATATGGATTTTAGAAAGTGTCGATCTCACCTTTTTTGCGTTTCGGACGCATTATTTTTCCCCCCACTCCCAAACCCCTTCACCTATATCGGCAATTTTTTTGCAAATGGGTCCACTACTGAAGCTCTATATAAATTCCAAATTTCAGCCTCCTAGCATAAGCGGTTGCTGAGATCTAGAAACCAAAATTTTCCGTCTAAAATACTTTCCCCTCCTCCCTCCTCACACCCCCACCCCTCCAAATTTGGCCACTTCAAGGGGCCTACCCAGTCTATTCATAAAAAAATTTTAATTTAATAGCTCAAAGCGTTTGGGAGCTACGAGCCTTTAAACGATTTTGCGTACAGCGGTCGACGTACGGCGTACGGCGTACGGCGTACGGCGTACGGCGTACGGCGTACGGCGGACAGACGGACTGAAATTTTTTATTGCTTTTTTCGTGTCTACTCGTCATGAAACGTGAAAAAAAAAATTTTGAGGGTAGCAAATTTTTTTTTTTTAAAAATCGAAAACAATACTGTATTATTAAAATAATAAAGTAAAATTGTAGCTGCACCTGCATTTTTAAGGTTGAAGTAGCAAACATTTTTGTTTTGAAGTAAATATCTGAAGATCCGGTGCAGTTACAATTTGGACTATTACTTCCACGAAAGGTAGTTCGATTCCCTAAAAAACAAGCTATAATACTTTGAATTGTGATTATTAGTTTTCAAGATATAACGTTTTAAGTGAGTCAGGGTACAGGTCCGAAACACTTTTCTTGACCGCCCTGTATCTCCACAGATATTGAAAATTGACCCTCTCTGTAGAACATTTTTTTTCTCAAAATGTATCAAGGAATAACTCTTTACAAGGTGGCGCACGGAGTACCGGACACCCTTTATAACGATTTTGCTCGTTTCACAACTTCGACCACCCATCCGGATTCCAAAATTTCAACATCTGTTTATACTCTAGATGAAATCATATAGAGTATTATAAGTTTAATCCAGCCGAAAAGTTTGTAACGCATAGAACCAAGAATCGGACGAAAAAAAGTTATATATTATTTTTTGTTTATTTGTGCCCAAAAACCTCAAATCCGCCTGACGTCCGTCCGTCCGTCCGTCCGTCCGTCCGTCCGTCCGTCCGTCCGTCCGTCTGTCCGTGAACACGATAACTCAAGAACGCCTTCACCTAGGATCTTGAAATTTTGAATCTGGATGTTTGGTTGAATTTGTAAGGCTAAGTTCGTTAACGGGCAAAATCGTCCTACTCCTTCGGGTAGCTGCCATACAAAATGTCCTTAAAACACGTGTTCAAGAATATTGGTCGATAACTTAAGAAGGGTTTAAGCTACGACTTTGAAATTTTGTATGTGTTATTTTTCCAATAGTTGGAGCTAAATGTATGATTATGAAGAAAATCCTGTTAGTCCTTCGTGTAGCTGCCATACAAATATCCTGTCAAAATGTATTGACTTGATTTACGAAACTCACTATAACTCAAGTAATCTTTTAGCTACGAATTCGGAATTTTAAACAAGTTAGTTTTGAGTGAAAAGGAAGTTCAAGTTAACTAATCAGCGAAATTCTTTTACTCCTTCTGGTATCTGCCATACAAAATGTCCTTAAAACACGTGTTCAAGAATATTGCCGATAACTTCAGAAGGGTTTAAGCTACGTCTTTGAAATTTTGTATGTGTTATTTTTCCAATAGTTGGAGCTAAATGTATAATTATGAAGAAAATCCTATTAGTCCTTCGTGTAGCTGCCATACAAATATCCTGTCAAAATGTATTGACTTAATTTACGAAACTCACTATAACTCAAGTAATCTTTTAGCTACGAATTCGGAATTTTAAACAAGTTAGTTTTGAGTGAAAAGGAAGTTCGAGTTAACTAATCAGCGAAATCCTTTTACTCCTTCTGGTAGCTGCCATACAAAATGTCCTTAAAACACGTGTTCAAGAATATTGCCGATAACTTCAGAAGGGTTTAAGCTACGTCTTTGAAATTTTGTATGTGTTATTTTTCCAATAGTTGGAGCTAAATGTATGATTATGAAGAAAATCCTATTAGTCCTTCGTGTAGCTGCCATACAAATATCCTGTCAAAATGTATTGACTTAATTTACGAAACTCACTATAACTCAAGTAATCTTTTAGCTACGAATTCGGAATTTTAAACAAGTTAGTTTTGAGTGAAAAGGAAGTTCGAGTTAACTAATCAGCGAAATCCTTTTACTCCTTCTGGTAGCTGCCATACAAAATGTCCTTAAAACACGTGTTCAAGAATATTGCCGATAACTTCAGAAGGGTTTAAGCTACGTCTTTGAAATTTTGTATGTGTTATTTTTCCAATAGTTGGAGCTAAATGTATGATTATGAAGAAAATCCTATTAGTCCTTCGTGTAGCTGCCATACAAATATCCTGTCAAATAGCCTTCACTTAATTTACGGAATTCACTATAACTCAAGTATTATTTTAGCTATGAACTCGAAATTTTGTACAAATTAGTTTTGAGTGAAAACAAAGTTCGAGTTTACTAATCAGCAAAATCCTTTTACTCCTTCTGGTACCTGCCATATAAAATGTCCTTAAGACACGTGTTCAACAATATTTTTCGATAACTTTGAACGCTTCAAGCTACGAATTTGAAATTTTGTACACGTTCATTTTTAAATGGTTCCAAGGAAAAGGATAAACATGTAAGGAATCGAGTGAGTCCTTCCTGCACCTCCCATGCGAAAGTCCTTCAAAAAGGACATTTTTGTTCGATGACTTACCCAGTTTAAGATATGAAATTAAACACTGAACATTGTCTTTTAGTTTTGAGTAGCAATCTAATGGCAGTCCTTAATAAAGGACATACAACATACACACGCGTAATTCTACTTTATCCCCAACTACAATATAAATCGGAGTTAAGTATTCATCTAGAGTATTATACGATTGGCTTGCAGCCGATCGTGACTGCAGTATGTTTTTGAGTTAATGTGCGTTCGGACAGATATACGGGCAGCAAGCGGATTCGCCGTTTTTGGCCACATCTGAGGATACGTTCTACCTATATCCATATATATATAAATGAATGTTTGTTTATTTGTCCCGCGCTCCTAAACCATTCATCCGATTGCGATTAAACTTTGGTAATTTATTGAAAGCACGCACACGAAGGTTTCTGCATTAGTAAAATCATTTTACAATTGTTGGTAAAACTTTCATGCCCAATCTATTGAATGGTCTAGCACAGTTTCGTATCTGGGTCTCATATTGGACAAAAAACTAGCATTTCACGATCACATCGAAAGTACATGCTCTAAAATCTCTCGTTGCATCCATTCGTTGAATCCACTCAGTTATCTAATGCCAACAAATTATTAATATAAAAAACGGTAATGCAGCCCATTATTTTATATGGCGCTCCTGTATGGAATGACCGTGCTAACAATCATAAGAAAAAACTGCAAATTATGCAAAATAAATATTTGAAACTAATCCTGAACAAGCCCTTTTAATACAGTACGTCTATACCAAATTGAGGAAGTTTCCATGATTGGTGTAATGGCCAATAGAGCCAAATCTGCATTTATCAGCAGATGCAAATATATTCCAAATCCACTGGTTGCATGCATCACATAGTTTCTGTTTGTCGTTTATTACTTTATTATTTTAATAATAAAGTATTGTTATCGATTTTTAAAAAAAAAAAAATTTGCTACCCTGAACATTTTTTTTCCACGTTTCATGACTAATAGACACCAAAAAAGCAACAAAAAAAATTGAAGTCCGTCTGTGCGCCGTCCGCCGTCCGTCGTACGCCGTATGCCGTACGCCGTACGCCATACGCCGTACGCCGTACGCCGTACGCCGTACGCAAAACTTTTGAAAGCTTATAGCTCTAAAACTCTTTGAGCTATTAAGTTGAATTTTTTTCTGTTGGTAGACTGAGCAGACTCCTTCAAGTGCCTACTTTTTGAGTGGTGAGGGTGTGAGGGGGAGGTAGGGGAAGCGTTTTAGACCAACAATTTTGATTTCTAGATCTCAGTAACCGCTTATGCTAGGAGGCAGAAACTTGGAATTTATATAGAGCATCGATAGTGGACCCATTTGCAAAAATATTGCTGATATGAGTGAAGGAGTGTGGGAGTGAGGGGAATAATAATGCGTCCGAAACACTCGAATGCCGAGATCGAGACTTTCTCAAATACATATCTCCTAAACGGTTAATGTCACAAAATTAAGACTTAATGAATATATGTGGGTATACTAGGAGAATAGATCGGAAACAAATTTTTGAGAGGGGGCAGTGGCGTACGGAGGTGGGGGTCGAAAAATATTAGATTACGATATCTCACGAACCAATTGCACTACAAAAATAAGATTCGGTTTCTGTATTAACGTTGACAAATAAAGTTTGCTGAAAGTAAAAATTTTTAAGGGGGCGGTGGAGTATGGAAGTGGAGGGGATAAGAATTTTTCTAAAAAATCACGTCTCATATCTCAAGAACAGTGTATGATAGATGTTTAGAATTTTTACCAGAAGTAGGCCCAATAGACCTCTAGCAGAAAAAAAAATTTAGGGTGTGAGGGCGTAGAGGGTGAGGGTGGGGAAGGGTAAAGAAGAAAAAATCCGATTTTTATATCTCGAGAACCTATAATGATATAAAGCTGAAACTTGGTATTTGGATAGAACTACAGTAGTAGCATGTTGAAAAAATATAATTTTTTATAGGGGTAGCATGGTACGGGGGTGGGGGGTGTGACTCCTAACTATAGAACGGCTTATGCTAGAACATTGAAACTCGGTATGTATATGTAAATCAACTAGAAAACTAATTTAGATTAAAAAAAATTTCAAATATCTATTGGCGTACGGAAGGGGGGCAAAAATAATGATTAGTGAAAATGGAATGCATATATTTTCACGATTTTCGTCATATCTATTAGGTCTTATATTGAATCATTTTTATACTCTAGATGAAATCATATAGAGTGTTATAAGTTTAATCCAGCCCAAAAGTTTGTAACGCATAGAACCAAGCCTCGGACGAAAAAAAGTTATATATTATTTTTTGTTTATTTGTGCCCAAAAACCTCAAATCCGCCTGACGTCCGTCCGTCCGTCCGTCCGTCCGTCCGTCCGTCCGTCCGTCCGTCCGTCCGTCCGTCCGTCCGTCCGTCCGTCCGTCCGTCCGTCCGTCCGTCCGTCCGTCCGTCCGTCCGTCCGTCCGTCCGTCTGTCCGTGAACACGATAACTCAAGAACGCCTTCACCTAGGATCTTGAAATTTTGAATCTGGATGTTTGGTTGAATTTGTAAGGCTAAGTTCGTTAACGGGCAAGATCGTCCTACTCCTTCGGGTAGCTGCCATACAAAATGTCCTTAAAACACGTGTTCGAGAATATTAGTCGATAACTTAAGAAGGGTTTAAGCTACGACTTTGAAATTTTGTATGTGTTATTTTTTCAATAGTTGGAGCTAAATATATGATTATGAAGAAAATCCTATTAGTCCTTCGTGTAGCTGCCATACAAATATCCTGTCAAAATGTATTCACTTAATTTACGAAACTCACTATAACTCAAGTAATCTTTTAGCTACGAATTCGGAATTTTGTACAAGTTAGTTTTGAGTGAAAAGGAAGTTCGTCTTTACTAGTCAGCGAAATCCTCTTACTCCTTCTGGTTGCTGCCATACAAAATGTCCTTAAAACACGTGTTCAAGAATATAGGTCGATAAATTCAGAAGGGTTTAAGCTACGTCTTTGAAATTTTGTATGTGTTATTGTTCCAATAGTTGGAGCTAAATATATGATTATGAAGAAAATCCTGTTGGTCCTTCGTGTAGCTGCCATACAAATATCCTGTCAAAATGTATTCACTTAATTTACGAAACTCACTATAACTCAAGTAATCTTTTAGCTACGAATTCGGAATTTTGTACAAGTTAGTTTTGAGTAAAAAGGAAGTTCGAGTTAACTAATCAGCGAAATTTTTTTACTCCTTCTGGTAGCTGCCATACAAAATGTCCTTAAAACACGTGTTCAAGAATATTGCCGATAACTTCAGAAGGGTTTAAGCTACGTCTTTGAAATTTTGTATGTGTTAATTTTCCAATAGTTGGAGCTAAATGTATGATTATGAAGAAAATCCTATTAGTCCTTCGTGTAGCTGCCATACAAATATCCTGTCAAAAAGTCTTCACTGAATTTACGGAACTCACTATAACTCAAGTAATCTTTTAGCTATGAACTCGGAATTTTGTACAAATTAGTTTTGAGTGAAAACGAAGTTCGAGTTTACTAGTCAGCAAAATCCTTTTACTCCTTCTGGTAGCTGCCATACAAAATGTCCATAAGACACGTGTTCAACAATATTTTTCGATAACTTTTGAACGCTTCAAGCTACGAATTTGAAATTTTGTACACATTAATTTTTGAATGGTTCCAAGGAAAGGGATAAATATGTAAAAAATCGAGAGAGTCCTTCCTGCACCTCCGATGTGAAAGTCCTTCAAAAAGGACATTTTTTTCGATGACTTACCCAGTTCAAGATATGAAATTAAACACTGAATATTGTCTTTTAGTTTTGAGTAGCAATCTAATGGCAGTCCTTAATAAAGGACATACAACATGCACACACGTAATTCTACTTTATCCCCAACTACAATATAAATCGGAGTTCAGTATTCATCTAGAGTATTATACGATTGGCTTGCAGCCGATCGTGACTGCAGTATGTTTATTCAACGGATTCTTCATATAAATACCTAGAAAGCGTTTTCAGGATTTTTTTAAATTCGACCCCCATGGTTGTGTGAAGGGGTTGTATACATTTTCACGAATTCATCCATATCCCTCCGGTCTGATTAGATATCTAATAACTTTTTACTTAAACGGGATTGTTTAATAATCATCTAAAACTCGTTTTCAAGTTTTTTCCTTTTTCAACCCCTAAGAGGGTATAACACGTCGAACACGTTTTCACGAATTTCGTCATATCTGTTAGGAGTGATAAGACATGGGATTGGTGTTCACTTCCTCTGGCTTTCTTTACATATATCTAACAATTAATTTCATAATTTTTTGCTATTCAACCCCAAAGTGGGTGCAAGGGGGTTGCATATGTTTTCACAAATTCCTACATGTTTCTTAGTTCTGATGAGATATCGAATTAATTTTTACTTAGTAAGGCTTCCAACGTAATCGTCGAAAAGTTGATTTTAGTATTTTTAGATATTGAACTCCAATAGGACGTAAGGCTTTCGATATATTTCTTAGGATTGATGAGATATCAGATTCGTTTTCACTTCCACAGACTTTTTATATAATCGCCTACAAATGCATTCCCGATTTCATGTAATGGCGAAAAACCTCCTAATCGCGTATTAACTGATATACTATGACTTAGACCTCTTCCCGGAGTATGACCCAATTATGTAATTCATATGTTATATGTGACAGCGGCGTTTAAGTATTCCAGCGCGACCCCATTATAACCGCTTCCCGAACCTTTTTTAGGTTTTCAGTCACATAGTAACATACACCGCGACTCAGAATTAAACGCGTTTCGGACTTCTGCCCGAAAATAATAAAGTTGCGCCCAGACTGTTGGCAGATTTTTTTTATTGCTATTATTATTATTTTTCCCCCTTTCTTTCTTTTTTATTATTTTACTTTTTCTTATTATTTAGTTTGTTATATGATAGTTTAAGTTAGGTTAATTATATACATAAGGTTTTTTTACATTCATTTTCCTTAATTCACAAATAATCAGTTTAGGGCCGTTATTACGATCTTCAGTTAAACTCTAACCGGAACTTTAACTGGAAGTTTTGTATGAACATCTGTCAGTTAAAGTTCCAGTTAGAACGTAACAGAACATCGTAGGAACGGGCCTTAGGGATCTACACGAAGCCTATTGGTGCTTCGTGTATGTCCCATACAAATATCTTGTTAAAATGTCATATATTGTTAAAATTTTACCATTTAGTTACTAGAACTATGGTTATGTTTTTAGGAAGCTTACAATGTTTGTCTCAAACAAAATTATGGTTGTAGAAACCTAGGTGTGTGACTCACGCAACCTTCTTTTTTAATAGAACGGTTACGCCAATCATAAAAATCGTGTGACATGGTTACTTGAAACATAGTTATGTTTTTAGGAAAGATGTTATGTTTGGCTCAAACAAAATTATGGTTGTAAAAACCTAGTTGTGTGATTAACGCAACCATTTTTTTTATTAGAACGGTTACGCCAACCATAAAAATTCTGTAACATAGTTACTAGAAAAATAGATTTTTTTTTAGAAAACATGGTATGTTTGGCTCAATCAAAATCATGGTTGTGGAAACCTAGGTGTGTGATTCACGCAACCTTCTTATTTAATAGAACGGTTACGCCAATCATAAACATCATGTGACATGGTTCCTAGAAATATACAGGGTGTTTGGCACTCCGTGTGCCACCTTGTAAGGGGTTATTCCTTGATATATTTGGTGAAAAAAATTGTTCTACAGGGTGGGTCAATTTTCAATATTAGTGGAGATACAGGGTGGTTAAGAAAAGTGTTTTTGACCGGTACCCCCACTCACTTAAAACGTTACATCTTGAAAACGAATAATCACAAGGCAAAGTGTTATAACTCGTTTTTTAGGCAATCGAATTACTTTTCATTTGATGTAACAGTCTAAATTGTAACTGCACCCAATCTTGAGATATTTACTCGAAAACACAGATTTTTGTTACGTCAACCCTAAAAATTCAGTGATCAATGTAGTGTTTCTCAGAAAACCCCATTATAAAAATGTCATTTTAATTTTATTTTTTTATGAGCCGTATTATTACCTACAAAAGCTGCATACATATGTATGAGTTACGATTAACATTTTGGAAGTAATAGGTAAACATACTGCAGTCACGATCGGCTGCAAGCCAATCGTATAATACTCTAGATGAATGAACTCCGATTTATATTGTAGTTGGGGATAAAGTGGAATTACGTGTGTGCATGTTGTATGTCCTTTATTAAGGACTGCCATTAGATTGCTACTCAAAACTTAAAGACAATATTCAGTGTTTAATTTCATATCTTGAACTGGGTAAGTCATCGAAAAAAAATGTCCTTTTTGAAGGACTTTCACATGGGAGGTGCAGGAAGGACTCACTCGATTTCTTGCATATTTGTCCTATTCCTTGGAACCATTTAAAAATGAACGTGTACAAAATTTCAAATTCGTAGCTTGAAGCGTTCAAAAGTTATCGAAAAATATTGTTGAACACGTGTCTTAAGGACATTTTGTATGGCAGCTACCAGAAGGAGTAAAAGGATTTTGCTGATTAGTAAACTCAAACTTCGTTTTTACTCAAAACTAATTTGTACAAAATTTCCAATTCATAGCTAAAAGATTAATTGAGTTATAGTGAGTTCCGTAAATTAAGTGAAGACGTTTTGACAGGATATTTGTATGACAGCTACACGAAGGACTAATAGGATTTTCTTCATAATCATATATTTATCGACCAATATTCTTGAACTCGTGTTTTAAGGACATTTTGTATGGCAGCTACCAGAAGGAGAGAGAGGATTTCGCTGATTAGTAAACTCGAACTTTCTTTTCACTCAAAACTAACTTGTACAAAATTCTGAATTCGTAGCTGAAAGATTACTTGAGTTATAGTGAGTTTCGTAAATTAAGTGAATACATTTTGACAGCATATTTGTATGGCAGCTACACGAAGGACTAACAGGATTTTCTTCATAATCATATATTTAGCTCCAACTATTGGAAAAATAACACGTACAAAATTTCAAAGTCGTAGCTTAAACCCTTAAGATATCGACCAATATTCTTGAACACGTGTTTTAAGGACATTTTGCATGGCAGCTACCTGAAGGAGTAGGACGATCTTGCCCGTTAACGAACTTAGCCTTACAAATTCAACCAAACATCCAGATTCAAAATTTCAAGATCCTAGGTGAAGGCGTTCTTGAGTTATCGTGTTCACGGACAGACGGACGGACGGACGTCAGGCGGATTTGAGGCTTTTGGCCAGAAATAAACAAAAAATAATATATAACTTTTTTTCGTCCGAGGCTTGGTTCTATGCGTTACAAACTTTTGAGCTGGATTAAACTTATAATACTCTATATGATTTCATCTAGACTATAAAAAGGCATAGTACCGCATCCAGTAGTACCTACCACGTCCAGGTAAAAGCATCAATTATGTTGAAACTCACTTACATTTCATTGTTTTCCTTCATACTTTAAATAGTAATAAATGTGCAATAAAAATACTGTAGTACTACCGACAAATTAAACAGGTTTTTAAACGTGGTCCACTTTATGGCACTGACTTTTAAACATTTAATTTTTATTCCAAAATTTTAATCGTAACTCATACATATGTATGCAGCTTTTGTAGGTAATAGTACGGCTCATAAAAAATAAAATTAAAATGACATTTTTATAATGGGGTGTTCTGAGAAAAACTACATTGATCACTGAATTTTAAGGGTTCACGTAACAAAAATCTGTGTTTTCGAGTAAATATCTCAAGATTGGGTGCAGTTACAATTTAGACTGTTACATCAAATGAAAGGTAATTCGATTGCCTAAAAAACGAGTTATAACACTTTGCCTTGTGATTATTCGTTTTAAGTGAGTGAGGGTACCGGTCAAAAACACTTTTCTTTACCACCCTGTATCTCCACTAATATTGAAAATTGACCCACCCTGTAGAACAATTTTTTTCACCAAATATATCAAGGAATAACCCCTTACAAGGTGGCCAAACACCCTGTATAATGAAAGTATAAAAATTACTAGAGATATGAATTTTCAAAGAGGACTCGGAAACCATTTTTGAGCACACTTTAACATACTTTCACATACTATAACTAAAAAGAAATTAGATAGAAATAAAAAATTGAATTTCAATTATGGCAGCAATTACAAAAATGTTCAAAAGAATCGGAGATGGTAAGGTCACAACTTACAATATCAAATTTCAGTACGGATATATGTTTAATACAACCATACTATGTTTTTACGAATTATATGCTATGGCTAGGAGCACCATATCTATGATCATTGGAAACTTATCTGTTTTACAATAGTTAGAAGAACTTTAATATAGTCAATGCAACCTTGGAATAAACATAGTTTTGCTTTCAGTGTACTTTTTCAACTTGTATCGATTCCCTAAACATGTGTGTAATGTTTTAGTTGATGAACTACGTCCACATTTAACAGGAACGAAACGTATTCAAGCGATCCCATCACACCTTCTGATACTATGTGCGCTTAGATTTTTCGCCAGAAGTTACCAACGCGCAGTAGGCCAAGATGTAATGTCTACATTGTCCCAGATATCAGTCAGCCATTGTATTACTGAAGTAGCAAAAGCAATCAACAAGTTGGCTGACCGGTATGTGACTTTTCCAAGTGATTCAGATTTTCCAAGCATACAGCAAAAGTTTTCGAAATTGCTTCGTTTCCTGGTATAATAGGCCTCATTGACGGAACTCATATACGCATTACAGCACCCCAAAAAGAAATAGAGCATGTTTACTATTGCCGGAAGGGTGGACATTCTAAAAATGTGCAGATAATTTATGAGTTCGGCGGCGCTCCAACGTCAGAAATTTTTTAGAAAAAAAGTATGCCGGAGGTAAACGAAATTTTTGGCTACTTGGGGATAGTGGATACCCCTTGCAACCATGGTTAATGACGCCAATATTAACCGCAACGACTGAGGGTCAACAAAGGTATAATGCAGCACATAAAAAAACTAGCGGTACCATCGAACGATGCATTGGTCTTTTAAAAAGCAGATTTCTTTGTCTGTCAAAGGAAAGAATCCTGTGTTATGCCCCTCCAAAAGCAGGAATGATCATCAACGCCTGTGCGATACTACATAACATATTAATGAAATCAAAGGTTCCACTTCCTGAACAAATTGAAGATATGGAAGAACACGACTCGGAGGATAACAACCGACATGTGAATACTTTTAACTCGGCAAATGTGTTAGAGGAAAGCAGGAGAATTCAATGGGATATTGTAAATAGTTATTTTACTCAATAAAGTAAAAACGAATGGTAGTATATGTTTAATTTAATTTTATTATTCTAAATCCCTTACAAATTCTACGAGTTCAGAAAGTGCAGACGCCTCTCTTTCTTCTATTAATAATTTTTTTTTTAGCTCAATCTTTTCTTTCTCTATAGCGAGCTTTTCTTTTTCTATAGCGAGCTTCTCTTTTTCTAATTTGACTCTACGCTCCTCTATTTCGATCAATTTTTTCAGCTCTTCGTTCGAGCTGGAGCATTGCTGCGGTAGCTGTGCTCTTCTCCTCCGTACATGATTCTGTGATGCTATTGATGACGGGCGTGGAGTACTGACAGTCACAACAGCTGGTGGATTGTCGTCAGTTGGTGGACCGTCTACCTCGAGGATCCTTCTCTCTTCAGTCTGCGAAATAGAAGAGATTGTCATCTTAAAAATTTAAAACAGAAAAACAGTAGTGAAAACTAACACTCGATTCCTGACTTGGAGCATTTGTAACACTTGGAGCATTTGGAGCACTTGGAGCACTTAGTGCACTTATAACAAATAACTCCTCAGTCGCAGCTTCACCATCAATTGCCTCCGGTGTCATCAACGCCAAAATTCTCTTTTCTAGATCGGTCAATGGTTTAATGACTTTTGGTCCATTGACCCCGCTTCTATTTAATGCTGCGGCAATATGAGCGTTCCGATCTTTCACGTATACTCTGCATAATGAAATAAGTATATTAAAAACTATAAAAAATTTAATGAAATGCATCTTTACCTTTGATCCATCCAAAACTTTCTCCACTTGGATCCATCTTTGTTGGCACCTCCTAGAGCGTTCAGCTCATTTGCAAGGGAGTTCCAGCTCTTCTCTCGGTGTCTCGCCCCACCAAGACGTTGAAACCTGAAATGAATTTTAATTTAAATAAAAATAAATATTAAGTAATTCAATAAATTTTTACCTATCGTGTGCTAAATCAAAATGTTCCTCCAAATAATCTACTAAATAACCTTTTTGAGCCTCACTTGCTCTTTTCCTGAGAATATTTCGTCCACTTTCCATTTTATCACGCGTCCACTTTGCCGGTATAACTCTTTTATCAAATGATAAAAGTTAGACAGTTCTTTTCTTTTTTTCATTGTATAGGGTGTTTTTTTAGGTGCATGAGAACTATCGATATCGATAACTGTGGTTTGACAGCTGAGAATGTCAAACTGTGTTGACATTTCTGTTCAGTAAGGTTTGGCAAGTCATCATGAATCGTTTAACGCCAGAACAACGCTTCCAAATTGTGGAAATTTACTTTGAAAAAAATAAATCTGTTCGCGAAGTTCATAGAGCACTTCGTCCATTTTACGGTCAACATAATCGGCCTAGTGAGCAAGCAATTCGTGCAGTTATTCATCGTTTTCGCACTAATTTTACTCTTCTCGATTCAAAACCATCAACAAGACAAAGAAATGTGCGGTTTACACGCTGGCGGCATCATCGGTCCTTATTTCTTTCGAAATGAAGAAGGAGCTGCCGTTACAGTGAATGGCCAGCGCTATCGAGCCATGCTGACTGAATTTTTGTTTCCAAAAATTAATCAGCTAAAGATCGCCGACATTTAGTTCCAACAAGACGGCGCAACTTGCCATACAGCGCGCTTAACAATCGATTTATTGCAAAATCAATTTGGTGACAACTTGATTTCCAGAGTTGGTTCTGTTAACTGGCCCCCTCGTTCGTGCGATTTAACGCTACTGGATTACTTTTTATGGGGCTATATTAAGTCATGCGTTTATACCGACAAACCAGCAACTCTTGAAGCATTGGAAGACAATATTCAAGCCACTAATGACGCCATACGGTCAGATTTATTGGAAAAAGTAGTCAAAAATTGGACTGATCAAATGGACCATGTAACTCGTAGCCGCGGCAGACATATGACGGAAATTATATTTAAAAAGTAAATGCCATGCAATTATCTACCAGAATATAATAAAAAAATTTCATTCCAACAATATTTCTGTTTTGTTTTCGCAAAAATGGTGTCCGAGTCCTCTTTGAAAATTCATATCTCTGGAAATTTTACTTTATTATTTTTATACTCTAGATGAAATCATATAGAGTATTATAAGTTTAATCCAGCCCAAAAGTTTGTAACGCATAGAACCAAGCCTCGGACGAAAAAAAGTTATATATTATTTTTTGTTTATTTGTGCCCAAAAACCTCAAATCCGCCTGACGTCCGTCCGTCCGTCCGTCCGTCCGTCCGTCCGTCCGTCCGTCCGTCCGTCCGTCTGTCCGTCTGTCCGTTAGCACGATAACTCAAGAACGCCTTCACCTAGGATCATGAAATTTTGAATCTGGATGTTTGGTTGAATTTGTAAGGCTAAGTTCGTTAACGGGCAAAATCGTCCTACTCCTTCGGGTAGCTGCCATACAAAATGTCCTTAAAACACGTGTTCAAGAATATTGGTCGATAACTTCAGAAGGGTTTAAGCTACGACATTGAAATTTTGTATGTGTTATTTTTCCAATAGTTGGAGCTAAATATATGATTATGAAGAAAATCCTTTTAGTCCTTCGTGTAGCTGCCATACAAATATGCTGTCAAAATGTATTCACTTAATTTACAAAACTCAGAATAACTCAAGTAATCTTTTAGCGACGAATTCGGAATTTTGTACAGGTTAGTTTTGAGTGAAAAGGAAGTCGGAGTTCACTAATCAGCGAAATCCTTTTACTCCTTCTGGTAGCTGCCATACAAAATGTCCTTAAAACACGTGTTCAAGAATATTGGTCGATAACTTTAGAAGGGTTTAAGCTACGACATTGAAATTTTGTACGTGCTATTTTTCCAATAGTTGGAGCTAAATATATGATTATGAAGAAAATCCTATTAGTCCTTCGTGTAGCTGCCATACAAATATCCTGTCAAAATGTATTCACTTAATTTACGAAACTCACTATAACTCAAGTAATCTTTTAGCTACGAATTCGGAATTTTGTACAAGTCGGTTTTGAGTGAAAACAAAGTCGGAGTTTACTAATCAGCGAAATCCTTTTACTCCTTCTGGTAGCTGCCATACAAAATGTCCTTAAAACACGTCTTCAAGAATATTGGTCGATAGCTTCAGAAGGGTTTAAGCTACGTCATTGAAATTTTGTATGTGTTATTTTTCCAATAGGTGGAGCTAAATATATGATTATGAAGAAAATCCTGTTAGTCCTTCGTGTAGCTGTCATACAAATATCCTGTCAAAATGTATTCACTTAATTTACGAAACTCACAATAACTCAAGTAATCTTTTAGCTACGAATTCGGAATTTTGTACAAGTTAGTTTTGAGTGAAAAGGAAGTTCGAGTTTACTAATCAGCGAAATCCTTTTACTCCTTCTGGTAGCTGCCATACAAAATATCCTTAAAACACGTGTTCAACAATATTTTCCGATAACTTTTGAACGCTTCAAGCTACGAAGTTGAAATTTTGTACACGTTTATTTTTGAATGGTTCCAAGGAAAAGGATAAATATGTAAGAAATCGAGTGAGTCCTTCCTGCTCCTCCCATGTGAAAGTCCTTTAAAAAGGACATTTTTTTCGATGACTTACCCACCTATGAAATTAAACACCGAATATTGTCTTTTAGTTTTGAGTAGCAATCTAATAGCAGTCCTTAATAAAGGACATACAACATGCACACACGTAATTCTACTTTATACCCAACTACAATATAAATCGGAGTTCAGTATTCATCTAGAGTATTATACGATTGGCTTGCAGCCGATCGTGACTGCAGTATGTTTTAATAATAAAGTATTGTTATCGACCTAAAATTTCAAAAAAATTTGCTACCCTGAAATTTTGTATTTTCACGTTTTAGGACTAGTAGACCCCAAAAAAGCAAAAAAAAAAAAATTCCGTCTGTCCGCCGTAGACGCCGTACGCCGTCCGCCGTACGCCGTACGCAAAACCGTTTGAAGGTGCGTAGCTCACAAACCCTTTGAGATATTAAACTGAAATTTTTATGGTGGGTAGATTGGGTGAACCCCTACGACTGGTATATTTTCGAGGGGTGGGGGTACAAGGGGAGCGGAGAGGGGAGCGGAGAGGGGAGCGGAGAGGGGAGCGGAGAGGGGAGCGGAGAGGGGAGCGGAGAGGGGAGCGTTTTAGACGAAAAATTTTGGTTTCTAGATCTCAGGAACCACTTATGCTAGGAGGTTGAAACTTGGAACTAATGTAGTACTATGACAGTGGACTCAATTGCAAAAAAATGGTCGATATTGGAGAAGGGGTGTGGAAGTGGGGGGGAAAACAATTAGTCTGAAACGCATGAAAGACGGGATTGAAACATTCTAAAATCGAAAACTTTGGATTACAATATCTTCCGAACCAATTACACCAGGAAGATAAAATTTAGTTTCTGTATATGGGATCACAAGAGGAGTCTACCGAAACTAAATTTTTTGAGGGGGGAGGTGGAGCACGAAAGTGGGGGGACATTAATTTTTCAAAAAATGTAATTTTTATATCTCAGAAACCGTATCAGATATGATCTTGAAAATTTTACAGGAGTTGGGGTCGGTAAACTTCTAGTAGGTGTGGGTGTTGGGGGTGATGGTGAAAGAGGGTAGAAAGGAAAACATTCTGATTTTTATTTCTCAAAAACCATCATGAATAGAAAGCTAAAAAATTAGGATTCTATAGAGCCACTATAGAGACATCCTCGAAAAATAAAATTTTTGATAGGGGTAGCAAGGTACGGGGGAGAGGGGTGGTTTTTTATATCTCAGAAACGACTTATGCTAGAAAGTTGAAACTTAGTACGTATATGTAGATGTACTGTTAGAGTAATTAAAGCAAAAAAAAGTTCAGATTTTTATTGGCGTTCAGAGGTTGAGTAAAAAAAATGTCCGTGAATCCACATTTTCATAAACTTCGTTAAAACTTTTAGACATGTCGAGCTATCAAAGCAATTTTACTTCTGCGGGCTATTTATATAAGCGCCTAGTAACGTTCTTCAAACTTTTTCGATATCCAACTCCTAAGGGGGTGTAAAGTGGTTGTGTACATATTCACGAATTCTTATATATTCCTAAGGTATATTAAGATTTGGAATTCACTTTTACTTCTATAAGCTTTAAATGTAGTCGGGGGAAAACCCGATTTAAGTATTTTTCAATATTAAACCCTTTGGGGGTATTGATTCCGAAAATTTCTTAGGTTTAATGTGATCGAATTCGCTTTTACTACTATGAATTAATAAATTGATAAAAAAAAACGTAAATAAATAAAAAAAATCTGCCAACAGTCTGGGCGCAACTTTATTATTTTATGGGTAGATGTCCGAAACGTGTTTAATGACGAAATGCGGTGTAGGTTACTATACGACTGGCAACCTAAGAAATAACCAGGAGGCTCTTTGGAACGTTATTTTTTAGGTTGTCAGTCGCATAGTAACCTACACCGCATTTCATCATTAAACACGTTTCGGACATCTACCCATAAAATAATAAAGTTGCGCCCAGACTGTTGGCAGATTTTTATCTTAGAATAATAAAATAGGGCTTATTTTAAAGGAGAGGTTGTCGCAATATAAAAAAATATGATTAAAAATTATCCTTGGAAATTTTTTTTCAAGGATAACGATTTTGTCCTTTATCCTTGAATATCTCAAAATACGACTTTTTTTTATTGTTTTATATTTTATAGGTTATACTGATTTACAAAACATACCAAAAAAAATAACTTGGGATCTGAATGGGATCGGGGTCAAAAAAATCTAAGAACATCAGTGCTTCTCAATTACTTTATAGAAAAAGGGTCATTCCATCAAGAATCGCCAAAAGTGTGACCTTACCATCGCCGTTTCTTTTGAAAATTTATGTACTCAAAGAATTAAAAGAATTAAAATATAATTTAAATTTTTTGTTTCTATCTCATTTTTTTTTTGTTAGTTACGTGGGCTGAGAGCAATCCACACACAAGAAGAGCGGCATCATTTCAGCACAGATTCAGTGTCAATTTATGGGCAGGTGTACTCTAAATATTAGGTTGCTGCAGATGAAATGTCGTTTTTTCTATGAAGTGAAGTCAGTTGGGATTTTCATGTCTCAAACTGCCGCCAAGTGGCACAAGTGGTATTGGGTATTAAAGTATCAATATCCCTACACTTGCTCATGGAATCATTTCAGTTTTGGTGTTCATGGTGATCGAATAGAAAAAAAAAGAAAAAAAAAAGAAAAAAACATGGATTCGAGTCAAAAACGGGAAATTTTCCTTTATGAATTTAAACTTGGCCATAGCGCAGCGGAGGCATTTGAAAACATCAACAGGGCATTTGGAACTGATACGGTAAACAAACGAACCACACAGCGATGGTTCGAAAAATTCCAATCAGGAGATTTGACCCTTGAAAGTGAGCCAATTGGTCAGCCAGGACCTTCAATCGACAAGGACGAGCTGAATTTTTTAGTGAAATCTGACTCACGCCAAACTGTAAGGGACATTGCAATAAATTGGGCGAACACCATTCGACAGTTTGCCGGCACTTGCACCAGCTTGGAAAAATCAAAAAGCTTGATAAGTGGGTTCCGCATGAGCTTACTGAGCAAAACATGATTCCTCGACTGGAAATTTGCAGTTCCCTGCTCTCCCGGAAGAGAAACGATACGTTTTTGAACAGGATAGTGACATGTGATGAAAAGTGGATCCTACACGTCAATCGTTGCCGATCGGGACAATGGCTGGATGCTGATGAGACCCCAAAACGCATGCCGAAACCAGGCCTTCATCCGAAGAAGATAATGGTGACTGTTTGGTGGTCTGCAGCTGGAGTTATTCACTATTCCTTTTTGAAGCGTGGTGAAACCATTAATGCAGAGAAGTATTGTGCCCAACTCGATGAAATGTATCAGAAATTGCGCGTTCAACGGCCTAGATTGGTCAACAGAGATGGAGTTATACTGCTTTATGACAACGCACGGCCTAATGTTTCAAGAACAACGGTCCAAAAATTAAACGAGTTGCAGTATGAGACTCTTCCGCATCCACTATAATCACCAGACCTTTCGCCAACCGACTACCACTTTTTTAAACATTTGGATCATTTTTTGACGACCAAACAATTCGATAATGAAGCAGCCATCAAAAGTGCCTTTGAGGACTTTCTTCGCTCTAGAAAGTCGGACTTCAACGAAACTGGCATAAATGCACTTCTATCTCGTTGGGAGAAGTGTATTGTATCTGCTAGTGCCTATTTTGATTAATAAAATTAAGTTTTATAAAAGTTACAGTTGTTTGAAATTGCACTACCAAAAACGACATTTCATTTGCATAGTTCCAATTAGTTACTTACATTTTTTAACAAATGATCTACAGGACTTATTGGACGACATTCCACTGATTAGCTTTCATGTTTTACCAACACGATGGTGCTTCAGCTCATTACGGCCAACAAATCACATATTGGTTAAATTCCAACTATAGCAATCGTTATGGGAACGAATTACGGATCTTGTCTACGCAACGGCAGTAGTAACATTGGAAGGGAAATACCAGGATCGATGCGGTATCAACAGTAGTAAAGAAGGAGTTGTGAAGTATGAATACCAAGAGAACACTTCCAAAACGAGCTTTAGCGTGCATTCAAAATGAAGGTGGCCATTTTGAGCATTTATTGTAAATAAAAAATTTTGAAATAAAGTATAAAAACCATTATTAAATTCTTTCAGATCAAACAAAGAGTGTAGATCAACATGTTCTTCTTTTTTGCATAAAAGTGCAATATTTTTGGAATCAGAATTTTACTTTATTTTCCTAATTATTAAACTTATGCAATGCAAGTGTATGCAACTTTTTTAGGCAATAATATGACAAATAAAAAATTAAAATTAAACTGACATTCTTATAATGGGGTTTTCTGAAAAAAACTGCACTGATCACGGAATTTTTAGAGTAGAGGTAGAAAAATTTGTGTTTTGAAGTAAATATCTCAAGATCAGGTGCAGTTACAATTTGAACGGAATCATTATATGAAAAGGTTTTTTCTCACATTTTCATGAATTTCATTATATTTTTTAGACATGTTGAGTTATCAAATTAATTTTACTTCTGTGGGCACCTAGAAATTTTTTTAAAATTTGTCGATATTCAACCCCTAAGGGGGTGAATAGTGGTTGTGAATATTTTCACGAATTTCGATATATTTCTTAAGTCTCATTAGATGATATATAGAATATCGAATTCACGTTCACTTATAAAGGCTTTAAATATAAACAGGAAAACCCGATTTAAGCATTTTTTGATATTAAACCCCCCCGGATGTAAAGTATTTATCAAGTTTTCACGAATTCCGAAAATCTTTTAGGTTTAATGGAATCGAATTCGCTTTTACTTCTATTGGGAACAAATACGTAAATAAATAAAAAAAATCTTCCAGCAGTCTGTGCAAAACTTCATTATTTTTGGGTAGAAGTCCGAAACGAGTTTAGTGCTTAGATGCGGCACAGGTATCTATGCGACTGAAAACCTAAAAAATAACGATCCAAATAGCCTCCTGGTTATTACTTTATTATTTTAATAATTGAGTATTGTTATCGACTTTAAAAAAAAAAAATTTGCTACCCTGAACATTTTTATACTCTAGATGAAATCATATAGAGTATTATAAGTTTAATCCAGCCCAAAAGTTTGTAACGCATAGAACCAAGCCTCGGACGAAAAAAAGTTATATAATATTTTTTGTTTATTTGTGGCCAAAAACCTCAAATCCGCCTGACGTCCGTCCGTCCGTCCGTCCGTCCGTCCGTCCGTCCGTCCGTCCGTCCGTCCGTCCGTCCGTCCGTCCGTCCGTCTGTCCGTCCGTCCGTCCGTCCGTCCGTCCGTCTGTCCGTGAACACGATAACTCAAGAACGCCTTCACCTAGGATCTTGAAATTTTGAATCTGGATGTTTGGTTGAATTTGTAAGGCTAAGTTTGTTAACGGGCAAAATCATCCTACTCCTTCGGGTAGCTGCCATACAAAATGTCCTTAAAACACGTATTCAAGAATATTGGTCTATAACTTCAGAAGGGTTTAAGCTACGTCTCTGAAATTTTGTACGTGCTATTTTTCCAATAGTTGCAGCTAAATATATGATTATGAAGAAAATCCTATTAGTCCTTCGTGTAGCTGCCATACAAATATCCTGTCAAAATGTATTCACTTAATTTACAAAACTCACTATAACTCAAGTAATCTTTTAGCTACGAATTCGGAATTTTGTACAAGTAAGTTTTGAATGAAAACAAAATTGAAGTTTACTAATCAGAGAAATCCTCTTACTCCTTCTGGTAGCTGCCATACAGAATGTCCTTAAAACACGTGTTCAAGAATATTGGTCGATAACTTTAGAAGGGTTTAAGCTACGACATTGAAATTTTGTATGTGTTATTTTTCCAATAGCTGGAGCTAAATATATCATTATGAAGAAAATCCTATTAGTCCTTCGTGTAGCTGCCATACAAATATCCTGTCAAAATGTATTCACTTCATTTACGAAACTAACAATAACTCAAGTAATCTTTTAGCTACGAATTCGGTATTTTGTACAAGTTAGTTTTGAGTGAAAAGAAAGTTCGAGTTTACTAATCACCGAAATCCTTTTACTCCTTCTGGTAGCTGCCATACAAAATATCCTTAAAACACGTGTTCAACAATATTTTTCGATAACTTTTGAACGCTTCAAGCTACGAATTTGAAATTTTGTAAACATTAATTTTTGAATGGTTCCAAGGAAAAGGATAAATATGTAAAAAATCGAGTGAGTCCTTGCTGCACCTCCCATGTGAAAGTCCTTTAAAAAGGACATTTTTTTTCGATGACTTACTCAGTTCAAGGTATGAAGTTAAACACTGAATATTGTCTTTCAGTTTTGAGTAGCAATCTAATAGCAGTCCTTAATAAAGGACATACAACATGCACACACGTAATTCTACTTTATCCCCAACTACAGTATAAATCGGAGTTCAGTATTCATCTAGAGTATTATACGATTGGCTTGCAGCCGATCGTGACTGCAGTATGTTTTTTTATACGTTGCATGACTAATAAGCTGACAAACCCTATTAGCTATTAAATTGAAACTTTCTTTTAATAGACTGGGAAGGCCCCTTGAAGTGACCACTTTTTGGGCGGATGGGGGTGTGAGGGGAGAGGTGGGGGAAGCGCTTTAGGCGAACAATTTTGGTTTCTAGATCTCAGCAACCGCTTATGCTTGGAGGCTGAAACTTGGAATTTATATAGAGCTTCGATAGTGGAGTAGTTTGGGTGGCTTAGTGGATAGAGCACTTACCTTCGGCGCATCTGGTACCAGGTTCGAATCTGCTTGGCGACAAGTAATTTTCAAGAATGGGATTGGGTGCCGGACTACCAGTTCACTCAGCTGTAAATGAGTACCTGAGTTAAAAATCGGGGTAATAATCACGGACGAGAGTGTGGTTGACCACTTCATCTCCTAGTGTTCCGTTGGTCTAGTAATGAAGTAACTCTGACATTACTTCAAGGCCTAGGCCCAATTTGGGCTGTTGTGCCATTGATTATTATTATTCGATAGTGGACCCATTAGCAAAAACATTGTTGATATGGGTGAAGGGGTGTGGGAGTGGGGGGAAAATAATACGTCCGAAACGTTCTAAAGTAGGGCTGCGACATCAACCTCAAAACATTGATGTTTTACAACAAAAGGCATCGATGTCGATAAAAAATCGGTAAAAAACATCGATGCTTCTGAAACATCGATGTTTTATCACTGTAGAATTTTGTAGATACTGTATTAAAAGTATTAATCATCATGATAACTAAGAGATTGGTCACATTCAGCAGCAAAAAATATATAATAGGTACAGGCTTGTTAAAACAAACAAATTTATTTATGCTATTATATTAAAAACAAATTCTAGTTTTTCTAAATTTTTATTAATAAAAACTGTAGAATTCTAGCGTACGATGTCCGCGGCCGCTGTGTAAGTCTATACATATAGTTTGGACGAGCACTAGACGTAGAATATTTACGGCGATTCTACGTATAATATTTTAGGAGCATATACGTAACATATGTACGTTCTTTGTGCGTACAAAATTCACTCCATTTCTACGAGTGGTGCTCTCGAATTTTCTTTATTTCCGCCTTTTACATAGAGAAATAAAGGATTTAAAATCAGCTGAGCTGATGACTGATGTTGTCGTTGCACAGAAAGAACAAAATAATGATTGAGACATTATTTAAAAATTAAAATTTAATTAGTAAATTATAATTTATATTAGGTACTTAATGATTATATTGTGTTCGATGTTATTATAAAACATCGATGTATAAAAAACATCGAAACTAAAACATCGAAAGCATGTAAAAAGTACTCGATGTTTTTGGAAAACATCGATGTCGATGTCGCAGCCCTATTCGAAAGGCGAGATCGAGACATTCTAAGATCCATATCTCCTAAACGGTTAATGTCAGGAAATTAAAACTTAATGATAATCTGTAGATATACTAGGAGAATAGATCAGGTTTGGAGGGGTCAGTGAGGGGGGTGAAAACTTAAGATTTGTAATCTGATATCGTATATCTCACTAACCAATTGCACTAGAGAAATAAAATTCGGTTTCTGTATAAGGGTTGACAAATAAAGTTTTGCTGAAAGTACAATTTTTTAAGGGGGCGGTGGAGCATGAAATTGGAGGGGGTAAGAATTTTTTGAAAAAATTACGTCTCATATATCAAGAACGGTGTAAGATAGATGCTTCAAATTTTTACCAGAAGTAGGCCTAATAGACCTCTAGCAGAAAATTTCAGGGATGATGGTATAGTGGGTGAGGGTGGCAGAGGTGGAAAGGAAAAAGTTCCAATTTTTATATCTCGAGAACCTATACTGATATGAAACTGAAATTTAGTATTTATATAGAGCTATAGTAGTAGCATGTTGCAATTTTTATAGTAGTACTATGGTACGGGGGTGGGAGGTATTTTTCTTAACTATGGAACGGCTTATGCTAGAAAGTTGAAATTTGGTATAATATATGTAAATCAACTAGAAAAGTAATATTAATTAAAAAGAAATGTAAATATCTATTGGTGTTCGGAAGGAGGGCAAACAAAATTATCAATGAAAATGGAATGCATATATTTTCAGGATTTTCGTCATATCTATTAGATCTTTCCAAATATTGAATTAATTTTTTTTATTACGGATTCTTCATATAAATACCTAGAAAAAGCTTTTAAGAATTTTTGGAATTCGACTTCCAAGGTGGTGTAAAGGGGATGTATACAGGGTGCGCCATCTTTTATGTCGGTATGTAAACATTAAACGACTTTGACATTTTTCAACAGATTGACTTGATTGGACAAGTTTTGGAAACGTCAATTCAGAAGAATATTGCCGGCAGACCGTCCACGTCGCTTGGAATACGGCCAAACAGTCGCTCGAATGGTTGACACTGAACCTGATTTTTGGAAGCAAATTTTGATGACCGACGAGGCCCATTTCACACTCTTTGGCGGCGTTAATAAGCAAAATTGCCGCATTTGGGGAACCGAAAATCCACACGAGATCCATGAAACGCCATTGCGTGATCAAAAAGTTACTGTTTGGACAGGCGTTTGCGCCAAAACCATCATTGGGCCATTTTTTTCCAACAAAACGAAACAGTCGATGGAAAACAATATCGGTGGATGTTAGCTCATTATGTCTGCCCGCAAATGTTTGAAAAAGGTCTGAATGGTTGCTGGTTTCAACAAGACTGTGCCCCATGCCACACTGCAATAGAAACAGTTCAATTTCTGCAACGAAAATTCCCTGGACGTCTGATGTCGAAAAGAGACGACATTGACTGGCCACCGAGATCTCCAGATTTGACTCCTCCGGACTTCTTTTTATGGGGTTATTTGAAAAGCAAAGTGTACGCCAGCAAGCCTCAGACCATTGACGAACTCAAACCAAACATTCGTCCCGAAATCATCGCTATACCGCCCGAGATGCTCGAAAAAGTAATGGAAAACGCAGCAAAAAGGGCACATTTTTCTGTGGCCAATAGAGGCAGCCACTTGATTGCTGTTGTATTCAAAAACTAATCCAAATAAATTCTAAAGGACCAAATTGAATAAAAATACTTCACATATAAAAATCGGTTGTTTTTTTTTTCAAAGTTATTTAATGTTTACATACCGATATAAAAGATGGTGCATCCTGTACATTTTCACGAATTCAACCGTATCCCTCAGGTCTGATTAGATAAAAACTTTTCACTTCCACGGGCTCGTTTAATAATCACATAAAACCCGTTTTCATGTTTTTTCTTTTTTCAACCCCTAAGAATGTAAGAACGGGTTGAACACGTTTTCATGAATTCCGTCATATCTCTTAGGAGTGATAAGATATCGGATTGGCTTTCACTTCCTCGGGCTTTCTTTGCATATACTCGTATCTAAAAACTAATTTCAGGATTTTTTGATATTCAACCCCAAAGTGGGTGCAAGGGGGTTGTATATGTTTTCATAAATTCCTACATATTTCTTAGTGCTAAAGAGATATCAAATTCATTTATACTTCCTCAGGCTTCCTACATAATCGTCAAAAAGTTGATTTCAGGATGTTTGTTATTCAACTCCAATAGGACGTAAGGCTTTAAACATATTTCTTAGGATTGATGAGATATCAGATTGGTTTGCACTTCCACAGACTTTTTATATAATCGCCTACAAACGCATTTTCGATTTCTTGTAATACCCCAAAACCAAATCACGAAAAACCTATTAATCGCGTAAAAACTGATATTATACTATGACTTAGACTGCGTCCCGGAGCTTGACCCAATTATGTAATTCATATGTTATATGTGGCAGCGGCGTAAGTATTCTAGCGCGACCCCATTCTAACCCCTTCCCGAATTTTTTTTATGCTTTCAGTCACATAGTAACCTACACCGCATTTCAGAATTAGACTCGTTCCGAACTTCTGTCGAAAAAATAATAAAGTTGCGCCCAGACTGTTGGCAGATTTTTTTTTGCGTTAATTTCGGTGTCCGGTGGGAAAATGTACCCGAGTTTTCCGCACACCCGGATTGTTTTTATACTCTAGATGAAATCATATAGAGTATTATAAGTTTAATCCAGCCGAAAAGTTTGTAACGCATAGAACCAAGCCTCGGACGAAAAAAAGTTATATATTATTTTTTGTTTATTTGTGCCCAAAAACCTCAAATCCGCCTGACGTCCGTCCGTCCGTCCGTCCGTCCGTCTGTCCGTGAACACGATAACTCAAGAACGCCTTCACCTAGGATCTTGAAATTTTGAATCTGGGTGTTTGGTTGAATTTGTAAGGCTAAGTTCGTTAACGGGCAAAATCGTCCTACTCCTTCGGGTAGCTGCCATACAAAATGTCCTTAAAACACGTGTTCATGAATATTGGTCGATAACTTCAGAACGGTTTAAGCTACTACTTTGAAATTTTGTATGTGTTATTTTTCCAATAGTTGGAGCTAAATATATGACTATGAAGAAAATCCTGTTAGTCCTTCGTGTAGCTGCCATACAAATATCCTGTCAAAATGTATTCACTTAATTTACGAAACTCACTATAACTCAAGTAATCTTTTAGCTACGAATTCGGAATTTTGTACAAATTAGTTTTGAGTGAAAAGGAAGTTTGAGTTTACTAGTCAGCGGAATCCCTTTACTCCTTCTGGTAGCAGCCATACAAAAAGTCCTTAAAACACGTGTTCAAGAATATTGGCCGATAACTTCAGAAGGGTTTAAGCTACGACATTGAAATTTTGTATGTGTTATTTTTCCAATAGTTGGAGCTAAATGTATGATTATGAAGAAAATCCTGTTAGTCCTTCGTGTAGCTGCCATACAAATATCCTGTCAAAATGTATTGACTTAATTTACGAAACTCACTATAACTCAAGTAATCTTTTAGCTACGAATTCGGAATTTTAAACAAGTTAGTTTTGAGTGAAAAGGAAGTTTGAGTTTTACTTATCAGCGAAATCCTTTTACTCCTTCTGGTAGCTGCCATACAAAATATCCTTAAGACACGCGTTCAACAATATTTTTCGATAACTTTTGAACGCTTCAAGCTACGAATTTGAAATTTTGTACACGTTCATTTTTAAACGGTTCCAAGGAAAAGGATTAATATGAAAGAAATTGAGTGAGTCCTTCCTGCACCTCCCATGTGAAAGTCCTTCAAAAAGGATATTTTTTTTCGATGACTTACACAGTTCAAGATATGAAATTAAACACTGAATATTGTCTTTTAGTTTTGAGTAGCAATCTAATGGGAGTCCTTAATAAAGGACATACAGCATGTACACACGTAATTCTACTTTATCCCCAACTACAATATAAATCGGAGTTCAGTATTCATCTAGAGTATTATACGATTGGCTTGCAGCCGATCGTGACTGCAGTATGTTTTTGATGTTGGTTGTCGCAGAGGTGATGACGTGATCCTAGTGTTGCTTAAACATCGATATTTTCGATAGTTTCGTACTATCGAAACAATCGATAGGTTTTAAAAACTATCGATAACTATCGAGGCAATTGGCATAAAGATGATAAGCAGCATTACTCGTACGTCGTACCCATCCATCCCTTTAAGGGCCAAATACAAACATGCGAAAACAGATGAATATGTGTTTTTGCAATGAGTGTACCAATGAATTCAAATTGCGTATACATGACTGTATAAAAAAAGGAATACAAACACTCCGGCAATATCAGTAACCTCGGCGATCATCTAAAGCGAAAGCATAATAATATAATAGGTTCTAACAACACTGACAATACATGCGAAGAAGAAGTTGATGTAGCACCGTCTAACATAAAGCCAAGGCAGTCAGTAAAAAATTATTTTGCTAGAGACCAAATTAATGATGAAAAATCTAAAATCAAACGAAATCTTGACAACTTATATGTTGAAATGATTGCAACAGATATGTTGCCCTACAGAACCTCAGATCACAAAGGATTTAAAAGATTTGTCAATGGGTTAAATGCTAAATATGAATTGCCCGATAGAAATACCCTCAAACATAAGCTAATTCCAGAGTACTATAACGATACACAAAATAAACTAAAATTGGCGCTATCGAAATGTACTGATGTAAGCTTAACAGAAGATATGTGAACTAATACTTCTAATGAGGGAATTCTGGCTGCCACTTGCCACTTCATCCAAGACGAAAAACTTATTTCTCCTTGGCTGAAAGTATATAAAATTGCAGGTCATCACACAACAGAAGTAATAGCAAAGGACAATTACTTGCTATCTTAAAATCTGTTTTTATTGCTCTTGTTAGCTATTACATATTACCATATTCCTTAATTTCACTTCCAGGCTATTAACGCAATTTTATTAGATTATAGTATACGAGATAAGATTGTCGCCTTAGTTACAGACAACGCTGTCAGTATGAAGAAGACAGCAGCAATTTTAAAAATCTGCCAACAGTCTGGGCGCAACTTTATTATTTTATGGGTAGAAGTCCGAAACGTGTTTAATGGTGAGATACAGTGTTGGGTACTATGCGACTGACAACCTAAAAATTAACGTTCCAAATAGCCTCCTGGTTATTTTTTAGGTTGTTAGTCGCATAGTATCCAACACCGTATCTCATCATTAAACACATTTCGGACTTCTACCCATAAAATAATAAAGCTGCGCCCAGACTGTTGGCAGATTTTTTTTATTTATTTACGTATTTTTTTATCAATAGAATAATTAATAGTAGTAAAAGCGAATTCGATCACATTAAACCTAAGAGATTTTCAGAATCAGTGAAATCTTGAACAATACCCCCAGTAGGTTTAATACGTAAACATACTTAAATCGGGTTTTCCCCCACTACCAAACGTGAACTCCAAATCTCAATATACCTTAGGAATATATCAGAATTCGTGAATATGTACACAACCACTTTACACCCCCTTAGGGGTTGGATATCGAAAAATTTTGAAGATCGTTAGTAGGCGCTTATATAAATAGCCCGCAGAAGTAAAATTGCTTTGATAGGTCGACATGTCTAAAAGTTTTAACGAAATTCGTGAAAATGTGAATTCACGGAAATTTTTTTTACTCAACCTCTGAACACCAATAAAAATCTGAACTTTTTATACTCTAGATGAAATCATATAGAATATTATAAGTTTAATCCAGCCCAAAAGTTTGTAACGCATAGAACCAAGCCTCGGACGAAAAAAAGTTATATATTATTTTTTGTTTATTTGTGCCCAAAAACCTCAAATCCGCTTGACGTCCGTCCGTCCGTCCGTCCGTCCGTCCGTCCGTCCGTCCGTCCGTCCGTCCGTCTGTCCGTGAACACGATAACTCAAGAACGCCTTCACCTAGGATCTTGAAATTTTGAATCTGGATGTTTGGTTGATTTTGTAAGGCTAAGTTCGTTAACGGGCAAAATCGTCCTACTCCTTCTGGTAGCTGCCATACAAAATGTCCTTAAAACACGAGTTCAAGAATATTGACCAATAACTTCGGAACGCCTAAAGCTACGTCTTTGAAATTTTGTATGTGTTACTTTTTTAATAGTTGGAGCAAAATGTATGATTATGAAGAAAATCCTGTTAGTCCTTCGTGTAGCTGCCATACAAATATCCTGTCAAAATGTCTTCACTTAATTTACGAACCTCACTATAACTCAAGTAATCTTTTAGGTACGAAATCGAAATTTTGTACAAATTAGTTTTGAGTGAAAACAAAGTTCGAGTTTACTAGTCAGTGAAATCCTTTTACTCCTTCTAGTAGCTGCCATACAAAATATCCTTAAAACAGATGTTCAAGAATATTGGTTGATAACTTCAGAAGGGTTTAAGCTACGACATTGAAATTTTGTATGTATTATTTTTCCAATAGTTGAAGCTAAATATATAATTATGAAGAAAATCCTGTTAGTCCTTCGTGTAGCTGCCATACAAATATCCTGTCAAAATGTATTCACTTAATTTACGAAACTCACTATAACTCAAGTAATCTTTTAGCTACGAATTCGGAATTTTTTACAAATTAGTTTTAAGTAAAAACTAAGCTTGAGTTTACTTGTCAGCAAAATCCTTTTACTCCTTCTGGTAGCTGCCATACAAAATGTCCTTAAAATACGTCTTCAAGAATATTGGTCGATAACTTCAGAAGGGTTTAAGCTACGTCTTTGAAATTTTGTGTGTGTTATTTTTGCAATAGTTGGAGCTAAATGTATGATTATGAAGAAAATCCTATTAGTCCTTCGTGTAGCTGCCATACAAATATCCTGTCAAAACGTCTTCAGTTAATTTACGGAACTTACTATAACTCAAGTAATCTTTTAGCTATGAATTGGAAATTTTGTACAAATTAGTTTTGAGTAAAAACGAAGTTCGAGTTTACTAATCAGCGAAATCCTTTTACTCCTTCTGGTAGCTGCCATACAAAATGTCCTTAAGACACGTGTTCAACAATATTTTTCGATAACTTTTGAACGCTTCAAGCTACGAATTTGAAATTTTGTACACGATCATTTTTAAATGGTTCCAAGGAAAAGGATAAATATGTAAGAAATCGAGTGAGTCCTTCCTGCACCTCCCATGTGAAAGTCCTTCAAAAAGGACATTTTTTTTCGATGACTTACCCAGTTCAAGATATGAAATTAAACACTGAATATTGTCTTTTAGTTTTCAGTAGCAATCTAATGGCAGTCCTTAATAAAGGACATACAACATGCACACACGTAATTCTACTTTATCCCCAACTACAATATAAATCGGAGTTCAGTATTAATCTAGAGTATTACACGATTGGCTTGCAGCCGATCTTGACTGCAGTATGTTTTTTTGCTTTAATTACTCTAATAGCACATCTACATATACGTACTAAGTTTCAACTTTCTAGCATAAGTCGTTTCTGAGATATAAAAAACCACCCCTCTCCCCCGTATCATGATACCCCTATCAAAAATTTTGTTTTCTAGGATGTCTCCATAGTGGCTCTATATAATCCTAAATTTTTAGCTTTCTATTCATTATGGTTTTCAAGAAAGAAAATTCAGAATGTTTTCCTTTCTACCCCCTTTCACCATCACCCCCAACACCCACACCTCCAAAATTTTTTTCCCTAATAAAAGTTTACCGACCCCAACTCCTGTAAAATTTTCAAGATCAAAAATTACATTTTTTGAGAAATTGCTATCCCCCACTTTCGTGCTCCACCTCCCCCCTCAACAAATTTAGTTTTGGTAGACTCCTCTTGTGATCCGATATACAGAAAATAAATTTTATCTTCCTGGTGTAATTGGTTCGGAAGATATTGTAATCCAAAGTTGTTTACCCACGTTTTTACACGATTTTGCGTACGGCGTACGGCGTACGGCGGACGGCGGACGGCGGACGGCGTACGGCGGACGGCGTACGGCGTCTACGGTGGACAGACGGACATTTTTTTTTTGCTTTTTTGGGGTTTACTAGTCCTAAAACGTGTAAATACAAAATTTCAGGGTAGCAAACTTTTTTGAAATTTCAGGTCGATCACAATACTTTATTATTAAAAAATTATAAAGTAAAATTCGGCATTTGCCTTGCTTTGCACATAGTCTCAACTTGACAGTGCAGGATTCTTTCAAAGTTAAAACATTTTCCGAAATTTTGTCTAAATATAAATCCATTGTGACCTTTTTTTTTCCGAAGCAGCACATTAGCAAGTGATATTTTGCATAGTACTCAAAAAAAAAATCAATAAAATGGAGCTTAAGCTGATCCAGGAAGTAGCGACTCGTCGGGATAGCTCATATTATATGTTAAAAAGGATTTTTGAGTTGCGAATAGAACTAGCAATTGCCATGAATAAATGTCCAAGGGCACCGCCTTCACTCACCGCAGAAAATGTCAATGCTATAGAAGAAATATTAACTCTTCTTGAGCCATTTGATACTGCAACAACCAATATTTCAGGCGAGAGATATGTAACTTCTTCAATGATAATTCCACTTACCCGAGAAATTAAAAATGAAGTAGTAATCGAGGAAAGAAAAAAAGAAGGCAGTTCGTGTCGTGGTCGATCTGGTTTTTTTTCCTTTGGGTGTTGTGGAAAGAAAGAAAGGCGAAAAAGTTTCGGTGCGGGTCGGTTGTCCTGGACCTCGTCCCGTTTTCATGCGATCAAATGACAAAAAAATTCAGGTCATCGGCGAAAATTTCAATGTTACGTGCAAGGGTTCATGTTGATTATCGGAGAGGTGAAAGTGGTACGTCTAAAGATAGTCGGAAATATAGTCGGAGGAATGGAATAAACGTTTCGATCGGTTGCTTCGGTTCTCAAAATGTGAATTACACCAAAAGTGCGTAACTTTCCCGAGTAAACGCGAGAGTCTATAATCAATGAAGAAACACCCGGGCGAGAAAAAGAAAAAGAGAGAGTTTAAATAAAATTTAAATAATACATCAAGTTGAATTTTAAAATGCTAAATAAAATGGCGGCGAACCCATTAACTCGCGAGAGAAAATTTAAATATAAGTTGAAGTAATACATCAAGTTTAATTTTAAAATGCTAAATAAAATGACGGCGAACCCATGAACGCGCGAGAGAAAATTTAAATATAAGTTAAAATAATACATCAACTTGAATTTCAAAATGCTAAATCAAATGGCGGCGAACCCATGAACTCGCGAGAGAAAATTTTAATGAAATTTTAAAAATATACGAGTATATCGAATTGAATTTCTAAAGAAAAACATACTGCAGTCACGATCGGCTGCAAGCCAATCGTATAATACTCTAGATGAATACTGAACTCCGATTTATATTGTAGTTGGGGATAAAGTAGGATTACGTGTGTGCATGTTGTATGTCCTTTATTAAGGACTCCCATTAGATTGCTACTCAAAACTAAATGACAATATTCAGTGTTTAATTTCATACCTTGAACTGGGTAAGTCATCGAAAAAAAATTTCCTTTTTGAAGGACTTTCACGTGGGAGGTGCTGAAAGGACTCACTCGAGTTCTTACATATTTATCCTTTTCCTTGGAACCATTTAAAAATGAACGTGTACAAAATTCCATATTCGTAGCTTGAAGCGTTCAAAAGTTATCGAAAAATATTGTTGAACACGTGTCTTAAGGACATTTTGTATGGCAGCTACCAGAAGGAGTAAAAGGATTTTGCTGATTAGTAAAATCGAACTTCGTTTTTACTCAAAACTAATTTGTACATAATTTCCAATTCATAGATAAAAGATTAATTGAGTTATAGAGAGTTCCGTAAATTAAGTGAAGACGTTTTGACAGGATATTTGAATGGCAGCTACACGAAGGACTAATAGGATTTTCTTCATAATTTTACATTTAGCTCACACTATTAGAAAAATAACACATACAAAATTTCAATGTCGTAGCTTAAACCCTTCTGAAGTTTTCGACCAATATTCTTAAACGCGTATTTAAAGGACATTTTGTATGGCAGCTACCAGAAGGAGTAAAAGGATTTCCCTGACTAGTAAACCTAAACTTTGTTTTTACTCAAAACTAATTTGTACAAAATTCCGAATTCGTAGCTAAAAGATTACTTGAGTTATAGTGAGATTCGTAAATTAAGTGAATACATTTTGACAGGATATTTGTATGGCAGCTACACGAAGGACTAATAGGATTTTCTTCATAATCATACATTTAGCTGCAACTATTGAAAAAGTATCACATACAAAATTTCAAAGTTGTAGCGTTAGGCGTTCCGAAGTTATTGGTCAATATTCTTGAACACGTGTTTTAAGGACATTTTGTATGGCAGCTACCCGAAGGAGTAGGACGATTTTGCCCGTTAACGAACTTAGCCTTACAAATTCAACCAAACACCCAGATTCAAAATTTCAAGATCCTAGGTGAAGGCGTTCTTGAGTTATCGTGTTCACGGACAGACGGACGGACGGACGGACGTCAGGCGGATTTGAGGTTTTTGGCCACAAACAAACAAAAAATAATATATAACTTTTTTTCGTCCGAGGCTTAGTTCTTTGCGTTACAAACTTTTGAGCTGGATTAAACTTATAATACTCTATATGATTTCATCTAGAGTATAATAACAACGCAGTCACGATCGGCTGTAAGCCAATCGTATGATACTCTAGATGAAATACTCAACTCCGATTTATATTGTAGTTGGGGATAAAGTAGAATTATGTGTGTGCATGTTGTATGTCCTTTATTAAGGACCCCCATTCGGTTGCTACTTGAAACTAAAAGACAATATCGTCAGTGTTTAATTTCATATCTTGAACTGGGTGAGTCACCGAAAAAAAACTTGACCTTTTTGAAGGACTTTACATGGGTGACGCAGAAAGGACTCACTCGATTTTTTACATATTTATCCTTTTCCCTGAAACCATTTAAAAATTAATGTGTACAAAATTTCAAATTCCTAGCTTGAAGCGCTCAAAAGTTATCGGAAAATATTGTTGAACACGTGTCTTAATGATTTTGCTTTATTATTTTTTAATAATAAAGTATTTTTGTATGGAAGGTACTAGAAGGAGTAAAAGGATTTCTCTGACTAGTAAACTTTGAATTTCGTTTCCACTCAAAACTAATTTGTACAAAATTCCGAAGACGTAGCTTAAACTCTTCTGAAGTTATCGATCAAGATTCTTGAACACGTGTTTTAAGGACATTTTGTATTACAGCTACCAGAAGGAGTAATAGGATTTTGCTGACTAGTAAACTAGAACTTTTTTTTCACTCAAAACTAATTTGTCCAAAATTTCGAATTCATAGCTAAAGGATTCCTTGAATTATAGTGAGTTGCGTAAATTAAGTGAGGACATTTTGACAGAATATTTGTATGGCAGCTGCACGAAGGACTAATACAATTTTTTTCATAATCATGCATTTAGCTACAACTATTGAAAAAGTAACACATACAAATTTTCAAAGTTGTAGCTTAAACCCTTCTGAAGTTATCGGCTAATATTTTTGAACACGTGTTTTAAGGACATTTTGTATGGCAGCTACCAGAAGGAGTAGGACGATTTTGCCCGTTAACGAACTTAGCCTTACAAATTCAACTAAACATCCAGATTCAAAATTTCAAGATCCTAGATGAAAGCGTTCTTGAGTTATCGAGTTCACGGACAGACGGACGGACCGACGTGAAGCGGATTTGAGGTTTTTGGCCACAAATAAACAAAAAATAATATATAACTTTTTTTCGTCCGAGGCTTGGTTCTATGCGTTACAAACTTTTGGGCTGGATTAAACTTGTAATACTCTATATGATTTCATCTAGAGTATAAAAAGAATAAAAATTATTAATACACAGTGCGACAAATAAGTTCCAAGACTCGAACCATATCTGAGTAACTAGTAGGACCATCTTTGTGTACAGAACTGTGTTAGAAAGCTGTGACACTCCTCTTATTAATTAAAAATACCAATTTTGTTTAAATCGGTTGATAGATAGCAAAGTTATGACAGTTCTCCCAAAACAATTTTTTTGTCGATGTTGAAATATTAAAATGTTGCTCAAATAATGCTCATTAAATTCTTCGGTAGCAAAGGAATTGTCAACAGAGAATTCGTTCCAACTGGCGAAACAATTACTGGCGCATTTTATCTCGAAGTTTTGAAGCATGTGATGACCAGAATCCGTGGTATTCGACCCGAATATCGTGATCCAGAGAACTGGATAATGCACCGAGTCACACTTCACTCATTGTTCGTGAATATTTAGCTCAGAATCAAGTCTGTGTGTTTAATCATCCACTGTATTCACCTGATTTGGCCACATGCGATTTCTCTCTATTCCCGAGATTGAAATTGAAGTTAAAAGGATGTTTTTTTTAATGACATTTCGGCCGTCAAAACAGCTTCAACACGAGTACTAGAGGCGGACGAATTAGCTAGGCAAGGTTCTGCTCTTCAGGGCCCTCTCGTAGAATCCGTTCAGGTCCCACTAGGGACTGTTAAGCGCCAAATATCCACCCACTTTCTCACAAACGCGAACTCCAGATGGAGAGGACTGACCAACTGCGTCATATCTAGGAAGATATGGCCATCCTACTCCCGGAGCAGAACAGACGAACTCCTGAGCAGGAGCCGCGTGGACGTCTCCAGAGTCGATCGGCGACCACGCGGCCAGACTGGGTATTCCGTTTCACGTCAATTGCCGCAGTTGTGGGGATGCAAATAAGAGGGAAACTGTCATTCACCTTCTTTGCGAGTGTCCCGCCCTAGCTAGAGCCAGACTTCGCGCACTAGGCAAACCCTTCTTCAATAACCTCGATGAGATCTCGAAAAACAGGATAGGAGAACTGATTATCTTCTTGAACAGCTCCGGATGGATATGATAATCCATTCAAGCCCTAGGTCTCTGTAAAACTACACATATACTTCATCAGCCCTCAACGACCAGGTTAAACGAGTTGTGGTATCAAAACGGCGCTTCCTGTGCTAATTGGGCCCTGTTTTCGGCAGACGGGCCACCACGTAAACCAACCAACCAACCAACTAGAGGCAATTCCACAAAATGAGCTAGAACACGCATTTGAATCACTGTTGAATAGCTGTAACAAGTGTATTGAAACTGGAGGAGAATATTTTGAATAAAAAATATGAAAAATATCCAGATTTTTTCAGACTTCCTAAAATTTCAATTCGATCAATCTTCTCGCCTTTTCTCCTTCGACCTTCTTCCTCAAAATTCCGACTCGACAACTTCCTTTTTTTATAAAAATATATCACCCCTAAAAAGTTCCGACCAAGTTTCGGACACCCTGTGTAATGGATTAGTAGATCTTATGAAGCATATGTCCCTGGTCATTAAATTCACTCGTTGTTAAAAATTTATTTATTTTTTCTTGGACTATATTTACACATTGAACATAAAGCTTCTTATCTAGATATTTTGATATTTAATGTTTTATTACTCTGGTGTACTGTCTGCGTGCGTATGAGCCCTCTCTAATAGAAACTGATTTATTCATGAAAAAAGTGTTGTTCTAGTTCCCAGGATAAATGAAAGTATTTTAAGTACGATGAGAACATCTCCCATGCGAGCTAAAGATATCGAAACAGCTGTAAGTTATGTGTGTGACTAAAAAAAGGAAGATATTGATTTATTAGATTCTTTACTCTGGTCGTGTACATAAAGGTTATATTGAGCATGATTCAAGACTAATTATTGTACGGTTATACTATGTCGATTAATTCTTTTAACCTTTACAATTAACCTTTAGGTTTGAAAACATATTTTATAGATATACAAACACATTAAGCGTTTATATATGCGTTCATATAGTGTATATATATATCGTAGCAATAGCTTAATGCCGCTTTTCTCGAAAGCTTTCATGGGGTACAACAGTAACTTGTCATAAAAAATAATTAAAAGTTGAAAATGTTGCAGGATATATTTAGATAATTGCTTGTAGACATGCATTGTTCCGAATCATTAAAAGCCTACAGTTATAAAAATTAAATTAACTAAGTTAACTGTTCCTAGAACGACACTGATTACAAGTTTAAATGAAATAAGTAAATATGCACAATGAAACCTGCTAATCGGGATATTCTTTAATTGGACAATCTGCCTCTTGTTTCGCACGTTATGTTTATACTGTAGATGAAATCACATATTATTATGGTTTTAATCATTGAGGTATATATACTATTACAGGTGCCCTGTAAAGAAAGATAAATAGAGTGAGTAGAAGTACGATGGAAAAAGATGTGTTGACGATTACCTTCTCTTTGCATCGAATGCACCCGATGGAACTCTCGTTGCCTTGCGCATTCACCTTCCGCTAGTACCTAAAAAGACAATTGTACGCAAGCATTAGTTCATGGTATAAATTAGTAAGTCAATCACTAGAGTTAGATATACGGAAGAAGGGCTGGAATATGGCAAGGTGAAGTAATAATTTAGGTTTAGTTCGAATTAGGATAGTAAACATGAATTATGGTAGTTGGATTAGAATTGAATTGTTATTAGGTTTAGGATTAGGGTATGAATCGCTTAAGGAAGACAGCGAGCATCGTGAGAAGCGATAACTACGTCGCTTTCGAATAAAACGATCCCACAGCACCAGGAGGCATACTCACCCGCAGCCCCGATACCATCCGAGCGGAATATACTTACGAATCTTGAAACATCCCACCAAGCAAAATTATTCCCCAGGGAATTGTTGTCGAAACATCGCGGAGAAGAATTTCTTCGCCGACGAAATCGCCATCGCTACCGCCGGGGTAGCGTTGGCGAAGAAAACGTTTAGACGAATTCGAATCTTCTGTACGCAACATCAGGGAATCTCCCAATCGATGAATAGGCGACATCGCCGTTAATGCGACAAAATGAAGGAAGGATGTAGTCGGAAGGGTTAAAGACCTAAACACAACACGGTTTTCGACGACGCATAGAAATCCTTATGCGTGAACTCTAATGTACGGTATGGATAAACTACACGACTGTGCCACTGCGTCAAAAACGGTATACTCGCATTATTTAGAACTAAATTTTAAATTTCATGCAGTATTTTATTTTTTCGAATTTTCGTAAAAGTTACTGACGAAGCGCAGCACTAGTATAGTAAATTTTCCTCGTACATTCACGTTCACGCATAAGGATTTCCATCTGACGTGGAAATCCGTGTTGCGTATAGGTTTTAGGCCCGCATTACATTCTTCTTTTCATAACCTCGTCTTTTATTTCCGAGATTATTCCTTAGCGTTACAAAATTTAAAAAAGAGAACTTGAGAGAGTATTCCGCTACTTTAGACTAATATCGAAACAGCAAAAATACAGAGGTACAGGCATACAGTAAAACAGAAATTACAAAAACATATATTTTATTTCTTAAGAAAATTAATCAATTCTTCATAAATTCAATTTTTACTTATATTTACTTAATTTATATTCTTCATTTTTTCTTTTAAGTAACAGTAGAGCCCTTCTTGAGTCTGTATTGTCGTTTTTTAATGCGGTCGTTCGCATGATGTAAATGTTTCATTGCTATTTTATCAACTGCATCAGTACTATCTTTAAAGACCTCGTTGTAAGCATCTAGTGTTAAGATCAAAAATAAGAATTATTGCAGAAGAGTAGTAGTAAGACATACACTTTTGTTCTGAATTGTTGGGGGCCAAAGTGTGCTACTACACTTTGAGCAGGTGCAAAGTGTGCTAGTCCCTAAGTAGTAAGACATACACTTTTGTTCTGAATTGTTGGGGGCCAAAGTGTGCTACTACACTTTGAGCAGGTGCAAAGTGTGCTAGTCCCTAAGTAGTAAGACATACACTTTTGTTCTGAATTGTTGGGGGCCAAAGGGTGTGAGTTTTTGCTACGAGGTCCAAAGTGTGTGACTCCGGCGGCCGGGGGCCAAAGTGTGCTACTACACTTTCGAAGCAGGGACCTCGAACTTCCTCCAGAGTCTTCGCTATGCAGTCAATCTGCTCGCATATTATCCGCAAAGCCTTCCTTATTGAGATCTGTTTCCTTAAATCTGTAAATTTGAAATTAGTTTCATAATTAAATATTACCATATAGTCTTCACTTACCCATAAAAGTATGCTGCTTCTTCTTAAAAAATTTAACCGATCTGCTTTGGGGTTCAGCCACTTTGGTCAGAGGTCTGGATGATAATATTCTCCAGTACTTTTAACTTCGACTTTTATACAAATTTACATGATGTGTTATGTTATGGGCGCCTGTCGTATCTTTTGCATTACGTTCGTATATGCAAGATTATTGCATATGATGAAATAACTGTGTCGCACGTTTTGTAAATTCGTATTAAGAAGACAAAAAAGGGTACTGCAGGTATCTTTGTACTTTATTGTTATTGCTGTTATCTGTGTACTTTATTTTGATTTCCGATATTCTTGAATGGGTTGCGCGGCACTTCAGCCAGACAGTCGGGAAAAAGTGTGTATTGTAGGTCTTCTTTAATCTTTAAGATGTAGATTGCGAAATTTTTGTAATAATTATTTCGATGCGTTGTGTAAATCGGATGAGTATGTGGTGTAGTATAATGAACCTAAATGTGGGCATTTCATGATATTGGAGGGAATGAAACAAATTCTCAGTTTTTATTTTTTATTGTTTTTATTGAAATGAAAGTTCATGCAGATAACATTATTCTAGTCACATAATTGATTTTCTTAATTAAAATAGGTTTTAGTACTTCCTCCATTTGTAAAATCCTACGTCGAAACCTGAGTCGGTCTAACACATTTTTTTGCCAAATACTCTGCCTACTACTTCTATATGCATACTCCCAGGCAATCATGTATTTGACCGAAACATGATCGGAAAAGTGGACATGTTTATCGTCCGTAGATGACATCGTAGAGGTTGATGAATTCAATCGCCAGCAAAAATATCAGAATTAACAGAGCAAACACTTGCATTACAGTAGAAAGTGATGGAAGGCAGGATTTGTATGATTTTTTAATCGGCTTGTCATATGGTCCGCAAACGTCCTTACCGCTAACAAACACACAATCTGGAGACAGGCGTAAATGTTCAGCTTCTACATCAGTTGATGAAGAAGATGCGCTCATTATCAGAGAACAGAAGAAACACTTGACGTAATCCTTCAGGTTGGTGTAAAAGAAGCCGCTTTTCACAAGTTTAAGCACTTTCCTCTCCTCTAGATCCAGATTCTTGAACGTTTTTAGACGATCGTATTCATGTCTTAAGTTCATCATGGTGACTGAAAATCCAAATGTTACAGAACATCTTTTATATCAATCCAGGAATTATGGTGGGATGTAAAACCAAGCCATTTTACAAGCACGCGATCTTTTCTTCGTTTTAAGACCTTCTCTACGAGATATACATCGGGATGCTTGACCTTTGTCAATTCTGTCTCATAGAAGCCCCCCTGGATAATGTTGCCTTGATAATCCTCAATTGAATATGTCCGTGGCTGCGTTTTTCTTACTTGCTTTATCTTGAATATCTCTGTCGACCAGTTCGGTGTGTAGCCTTTTTCAAAGACATGTTTGTGCTTGCTTATTCGAACATGATTACCTATTTTATATTTAGGTTTTGAAATAACCTTAACTTTCCTATAGAAGGAAGACAATAAATGAATCTCGTTTGATGTTTTGACATCTATAGGCCTCATTTTAATAGTACGGTGTTTTGTCTTGTTGTACTTAATAAGTAGCTTAGGTAATATATCGACCCAGTGATAATTTCCCTTCATGCTGAATTCTTTCCACATGATATTTTTCAATGTTCGATTAAACCTCTCGACAATGGAGGCTTTCAACGCACTGAATGTAGAGTAATGGTTTATCTCATAATGTTTCATCATCTGACGAAATACTTTGTTAAAAAACTCTGTACCGTCATCGGTTTGTAAGTTTCTAGGCACACGTCTTTGTTTGAAAATTTTTTCCATAGCCTTTGCTACAACATCTGCACTCTTATTTTTAATGGGGAAAGCCCATGCATATTTAGAAAAGGTATCGATCACTGTCAAAAGAAACTTTAAACCTTGATTTTGAGATGAGAATGCACTCATGTCAACCAGATCCGCTTGCCATAAATCATCTATGCCCCTGATGGTAACCCGTCGACGAGTGAATCGTCTACGTGCGGGTCTGTGCAGCTCATTAACAACTTGTCGTCTACTCATCTTGCTAAAGTTATAAATATTCCTCACGGCATTATATAGAATATCGATATCAACTCAGAGACATGATACAATTTAGGCACCCGTTCACAATGATGATTGCAGGCCCTTCCGGGTGTGGTAAAACAACCTTTATAGAAAATCTTCTTACGAGCGGTGCAATGATTCATCCGCAGGTGAAAAAAATCATGTGGTGTAATGCGGAGCAGCATGCTATACCTGCATTGAAGTCACTAAAAAATATAGAGTACTTAAGCTCAATTCCTGAAGAATTCCCAAACGATTCTAATGAGCCAATATTAATAGTGCTGGATGATATGATGCTAAATGCGTTTTCAAGACAAGTATGCAAACTGTTTACAAAGGGTTCCCATCATCGCAATCTTTCTGTTATTTTAGTAACACAGAATGTATTTCATCAAGGGAAATTTTGTCGTGATATATCGCTAAATTGTAAATACATGGTGTGTTTCAAAAATCCCCGCGACAAAAGCCAATTTCATCATCTGGCTAAACAAATATATCCTGAAGACAGTTCCGAGCTTATGCGAATATATAAAGGAATTACGCAACGGCCACATAGTTATTTAATGGTCGACTTAACACAAGATATAAATGATATATTGAGATTTAGGACGGATATATTTAATAAAAATTTTTTAACGTGTTACTGTTCGACTGATAGTCTAAGAGAAGAGAATGGTGTGTCGAATGAAAAGATTGAAGGACAACAGGCATATGTTGTACGTGCTTAAAAACGCCAGTCCTTGTCTGAGGAAAGCTATATTAAAGTCAGCCGATCCGGAGGTGATTAAAACTCTTTGTGAGGTCACTCTGAATACATTAAACGGGAATCATTCGCCTCACCGGAAAATATATTCTCAGCTTTGTAAATATAAAAAGAGCATGCGCAAGTTGGTAGATGCTAAACAGTCTGTGCCACGACAGCGTAAAGTATTAATTCAAAACGGAGGATTTCTGCCAATACTCTTAGGAAGTGTTCTATCAGGAGTTATAGGATCGCTAATTGAAAAATATGCGTAGAGCCAATCATCTAAATAAAATGCTTCTGCTCCCCCCAGAAGTGTATGAAAATCTAAAAGATACGATTGAAGATACAAAGAGTCAAAGTTTGTTTGATAAAGCTATTAACAAGATATTGAGAAGTAAGAATACTGACGATAAAAACAAATGGTATCAATACCGGAACGAGCTTATAAAATTTTTTAATACACGACGCAGGAATAACATCTTTCTAGATATAAAGTCAAAAACTAATCCACTCTTTGATCAGTCAAACCGACGGCGTTATAGAAATATGCGTGACAATACTACTCAAACGAAAATCAAATTTAGCGATGAAAAATCAACACAATCTTCACCTATGCGGGGAGAGGAGATATTTGAATCAATGATAGATTTAACCCCACCAAAAGAAGAAATGACATCCAGATTCAAGAGACGACTATCGGCAAGTGGTATTGCAAAAACTCTTAAGCCACCACCAAAATTCTTGAAAAGAGTGAATGTAGAAGATCATGCGCCGGAAAAAGATTATAAGGTGATAACTGGTGATGACGGAATAACTCAATATACAGTTCCGTTTGACATGAGTGTTGACGAGCTGGATGAGGTTTTCAATAAATATGATAGGGAGAGCGGTAATACTGGAGCCGATGTGCTAGTTGAAGATACAGCACATGGTGAAGAAAGTCCACAGGCTGAAGAAATCTTAAAGATGGAAACCCAGCCTATATTAGGACGTGCGGCGATTAACCTTCCCATTAGACGAGTTACTAGACAGAGTGAAAGGCTTAGGAATAAGTCAGAGAGTAGTGCGAACAGGCCTAAACCGAATTGGGATAGACTTTAAAATGCCTATGACAATAACAGATAAAGAGTTCTACATATGCCTGCTAAGCAACAGTTCTCTAGATACTTATCCGGAAAATACCCTATCCTCATTTGAGAATATACTACCCAGTACATGCAAGTTTGGCAGCGATTGGAGTTTTGGAATAACTGAAATCGCATTACCAAGACGAAAAATAGAGAAGAGTGTATCGGTTAGTCGGCCTAAACGTTCCACCCGATATAAAGATGAAGAAGGTGGACAGAGAAATAAGCGTTTTCGTCGCTCAGACAAATCGGAAAAGAAATCAGATCCTCATTCCAGAGAAATAAGGGTTTCATTATGGGGGCCTGATAACACGAAATTAATTTGGTCTGATATCGATTTACAAAAGTTGTGCTATGCGGGCAACGATATTAATTTCTCGACGTTCTTAACATCATTTTTAACGGCGTTCCAGCCTAAATACAAAAAACCATACATGACATATATTAAACAGGATATTTACAGACGTATTAAAAATGATAAGGACAGAGGGGATATCCCTGATAATAGTGAAAAAAAAATAGCCGGAGAGTTTTGTTTACATATTTACCAATGGGAGAAAGTTGCGGTAAAGGTTTATTTGGAGATGGGTACACATTTCAAATCATGGGTAACCTTTTTTAATTACATAATCGGACAGATTCCGAGATCGCGCAGAAAACACGATGCATTACTAGAAATGATTGATGATTTTATATTGCCTGAGGTATCAGGAGATCGTCATAAAGTTCCACCCCCAACATCTCATACATTTCATCTAAAAGATCACGGTGTGGTGCTTAAACTGAAACTACCGATTACATATCCGATTAACGTTTCAGACTTCATTGCTTTATTATTGAGTGGTATAGAATACGATAAGAATATCCTTACGGAAAAGGCTAAATCTTTACACATACCCGAAGATATGGCAAAAAAGCAGATATTTAACGATGTGCTGGCGTCAATTCGACAATCAATAAAAGATGCCGCGAAAGAAGTAGCCGCAGATATATTACCTGACACTTGGGTTACGTTAGAAGGAACAGCTCTAAAAATACCTTATAGAGAAGCTGACGGCACTACAGACACAACATCGGTAACAGTTGATCTGAGTACAACCGACAAAATTGGTGACTTCTTCGTAGAGACATTTTTAAAAACACCAGTTGATAAACGTGATCCAGAATTGATTGACGAGACAATAAAGGAATCAAAAGCAATTACGACTATTATCAAGGAAAAGGGAACACCTAGTCCTGAAGCAGAAAAGGCAACCCCCCCTATAACATCTGATTCTGAGACACGAAAGCTAATTCCTCCGAAAACATCTGATCGCGAGGCAGATGAGGCACCCTTGCCGAAAAGATCTTACAGAGCTACAGACGAATGTAACGAATTCAACTTAATTCATGTTTACACGGATATTATTAGACCTAGAATTATAGGATGCAAATTGGTGCGGAATCTTCGAGTGATCCCTCTTGAAGAGTGTGACAGTGTTTTCAGATTTGATCACGTAGAGTACTGTCCACTGGAGAAGACCTTTATCGAAAGCATCTCTATAAAAATTACAGACCAGCAAGGTAAATTAGTTAACTTTGAATCGTCTTTTACGCCTACCTATATAATGCTCCACTTCAGACTGATATAAGAAAGCTATAAATATTCACATACTACAGATAGCTGCATAGTGCTAATACACATTTTATGTGGCATGCTTGTTTAATGAGATGAATGCGCACTACACACGGTATTACCTTATACAGAGTGGGGGTAAATTATCCGATATAAGAGAACTGTATCGATCGCCTCTTGTGTACCAGCGTGGGAGAGGAATCGGAAGTTTTTTTAGCGGCCTGATACGCTATTTACAACCGATATTTTCATCAGGAGCAAAGGCTGTAGGAAAACAGGATATTAACACAGGAAAGTCAATCTTTCAAGAAGTCGGGAGTAAGCCTATCAAGCAGATTTTGAAGGAGCAAGGAAAAACTGCACTACATGAGCTAGCTCAAAAAGGTATAAATAAAATGTTTGATGCTATGGACGGCAGAGGGAATCGAATGCCTATAAAAAGAGTTAATCCGTACACAAGCATGCAGACAAGAAGTTCAGCTAAACGCAAAAGACGTACTAAAGTAAGGAAATCGACGTCTTCGATCAGAAAAAAGAAAACTGAAAAAGCGTCGTAATTTGAAAAAACGTGTGTTGGATATATTTGATAGATAATTCGATGGCGATGCTTAAAGAATGTATGAATTCTGAATTGGACCTTTTTGCCTCACTATCAGTTCAGAGTAATATTTTAAAAACTGAAGAAGTTGCTTACAAACCTATAGCATCCCTAGATAACTCTTCCGTACTAGAGTTTGTTTCTCTCGGCCACGGCGACACATATCGTGATTTATCCAGCATCTACTTACGGTTAAAAGTACAACTCATTAAATTTAAAGATGGCAAGGAAGAAACCTTCACTGAGAAAGATACTGGAGGTGATCCATTCGGCGTAGTTAACAATTTGATGCACTCCTTATTCAAACAATGTACAGTGCAGTTAAATGGCAAGAATATAGCTCAAACTGACAATAACTACCATTATAGGTCCTATATTGAAAATTTGCTAAATTATGGAAAGGATGCCGCATCCACTCACCTAGAATCAGTGTGCTGGTTTCTGGATGAAGGTGAAATGGAGATGATTGCAGGAGGAAGGGGTGGAATAAGTAAAGACAATGAAGGTTATCTTAAGAGAGTCTCGATGTTTGAAAAAGGCGCCATAGTGGAACTGATGGGAACGATCCATAGCGATCTGCTTAATCAGGATAAACTATTAATAAATGGCGTTGATTTGCGCTTAATACTTTCATTGGAGAAGCCCGAATTCTATCTTTATTCTAAGGTAGATGATCTTAATCCACGTATTAAAATACTAGAAGCAACAATGTTTATGAATCATGTAACCGTCAACCCAGGAATACTATTAGCACATGAGAATGTACTTCAGCGCTCAAATACCATGTATCCGTACAAACGAGTCGAGGTGAAAACATACACACTTCCTGCTAACACTTTTACGCTATCTCTGGATAACGTAGTGATCGGCCAAATACCGAATTTGCTGGTTTTTGCCATGGTTGATAACGACTCATACAATGGAAATCGTACGAAGAATCCGTATAACTTCAAACATAACAACATAACAAACTTCAACTTGTCAGTAAATGGTGTTCAAGTTCCAAATCAGCCTCTGGAATTTGATTATTCAAAAGCTAATCCTTTAAGTACTAGAGGATATCTCACCCTCTTCAAAGGCACCGGAATAAATTACTTCGATAAAGGTCATCAGATATCGAAAAAATTCTTCGACGATGGGTGCTTCATGTTAGCCTTTGATTTAACAGCGAATAACTCATACAATTCAGGTTGTGGCAACCTGTTAAACCAAGGAGTGGTGCGAATTGAAGGTCGATTCAAGGAGTCTCTAAAGAACAGTGTCAGCTGCATTGTATACACAGAATATGACAGTAATATCGAGATAGATAAGAACCGAAATGTATACACAAGTTTCTAAAAAAGTATATATACAGCTTGATAAGGGGTGTATTAGCATAGTATCCAACTAGGTACAAAAAGGAAAACATGACAAATTGCCTGGTAAATGTTGAGTATCTATCAGAAGGCCATTTAACCTTCTTTAAGAAAATATCACTTACAGGTTTCGGGGCACAGAATAAGCTCTACTCAAAAGAAATTATATATAAATATCCAACGTCTTTGGCAACTTCTACAGATCAGACAGGAGTATGTGGAAACTTAGAGCTCAAACGCCTAGATGAAGAACTTATCAGAACACTGGCAAAATTTTCAACAGTTTTTGCTAATGGTGAATCATCAAAAGAATTCTTACAAAGTTACGTGACTTCTCATACACAGATCATAAACCTTGAAAACTTAATTTCAAAAGCCCAGGAATGAACACGATTGAACTTGCCCAGATTCTGAAAACAAATAGCGTCACTAGAAACTTGTTCAAGGGCGTCTTCCCATGTGATCATCTGCCCAGTAAAATAAAAAGACCCGCATACGTTATAGCGAACACTGACCCTTCTCATAAAAGTGGCACGCATTGGATTGCTTTCTATCTACCCAGGAACGGACCTGTAGAATACTTCGACTCTTTTGGAAGATATCCGACAAATAAATACTTTAAAAAATTTTTACATGGCAACTCAGAAATGTTTATAAATAGTAAAAAGAGAATACAGGGTCTGTTTTCATCGACCTGTGGTAAATACTGTTGTGTATACGTATATTCCCGCTGCAAGGGGAAGAGTCTAAAGTTTTTTCTTAAACAGTTCTCATCAAAAGAATTTTCACATAATGACGCTAAGATCGTTAATTTATACCATCATATATTTTCATCGGATACTACGCAGAACGGAGGGATTTGTCACAACCAGTATTGTAAATCAGAGGCTGAGAGTATAAAAGCAGCAGGTTGAAACAGTCGTGTTTCAGTTTTTATTGTGAAATCTTCAGTTCAATATGTCTACGATTCCTACAAAAAAAGTGCGTTCCGCGGATCTTACAAAAAAAGTGCGTGCCGCGGATCTTGGGATCCCTTTCAAAGGAAAAAAATCAGCACCCTCCGACAAAAAAGTTAATGAGAAGATTAGCAAAAAGAAAAGATCAGAGGTTCCGGGTGAAAACGCTCTACTAAACTACACCTACTATCTGGATGGCTGCCAGAACCGGAAAATTGTGCTCGGATTCGATCCATTCACGTTTGAGGTAAAAATAATCTTCAGTCACCATGGGCGTTTCCCTGTGTCAACAAACTACTTCGGATGGCTATCAGTATACAACCATCTCGCCCAGTTGAAGAATAAGGTTGAGATGCAGCCGGGTAATCAGCTTGGATTACTAGAAGAGTACAGAATACCTGTAGGAGAAGGCAGCATTAAATTGAAACATCTCGAACTGTGCTGTTTGTTTGAAATGATGGATTTCTTTAATATCGTTATGTTTCATAACAACAGCGCTCATGAAAGTGTGAGGGAGTATTTCAACCAATACACGACTAGATGCAAGGCGAAGGATGTGCTAAAATTATCCAATGACGACTTTTTTATACCATCACGAAGTTCATATGTACATTTAAACTATTCTAGACTTTTTTATGAAATCCCCTGGCTTTGCAGTGCCAATATTCTGTTCAATATAACAATCGGTTAATAAAAATTTTTTAAGAAAAAAAGCTTCTTGTTTTTTATATAAATGTTTACACAATTTTGTACCGCACAGCGTCTAGGTTGGACTTCATTATGGCTTTTACAGATGGTCTGGAACTGCTGAAGATCAGTTAATTTCGGAATGGCAAGCTGTATTATTTCGGCATCTGGCAAGTATCTTCTGATGAAGTTCTCTTTCACAATGCCCTTTACGTATATAATGGAGTCCGTAAAGTCTTTCAGGATATCAGGTAGAGTGTTATAATATGCCTTGCCATCATTCCAGTGTAGACCGTTGATATTCTCTCGTTCATACTTCTGTTGCTGATCTGCTTTTACGCTCAATTCCTGATAGGGATGCGGAGGTAAGAAGTGATAGAGCGCTGGGCATAACGTACCAAAAGGTAGTATGGCAAGCTCTTTTGCAAAATACTGACCAGAATTCCCTGTGACAAACTGGATATCTAAAATAAATCTACTCATGTTGCCTGTAAGACACAATGTCGTTAAGTGAAAGACGATTTGTTTATGCCCATTTTATATATTTTCCAAAATATCATTCTACAACTTATGTCTAATTATATATTTCAAATTAGCATAATTTATACTAGCACGCATTCTTAAAGTAAAATCTTAATATTAAGCATGCTAACTTATATCTAAATATATATTTCAAATTTTATACTAGTGTGTATTCTTAAAGTAAAATCTTAATATTTAGCTTGCTAGCTTAATTTTTTTAAAACCATAAGGGTATGAACAATGATCTTCAACGACAACCCTTTTATTAAAAGTGAATTGCAGGTGTTTCTTTTCCACGGTGCTAATAACAGTCCCAGGATGCTTACGCTTGATCTTTCGCTCATTCGTTACACAAACTGCGTCGCCCCCATTGGTACCCAAAACCATAGATTTCAGACATTTGAAATTCACCTTTTTGGAATTTATATAATTGAGCGTTATCCCTTTACACTTTGTAACATACTCGACCTGATCCCCTATTTCGATTTTTAGACTGTAAGTTTTAGGACCGGTACTTACATATTCTGAAATAATTGTATCAGGACCAAAGCTTTCAATTTCGTTTGTTAAATCCCCCAGAAAGTTTGAAATTGTAAAGGGGATAGAAGATGTCTTATCATCTACAAAAACCATACTATCAGTATCACAATAAAGTATCTTTGTACCGACCTTTTCTAATGTCTCGTAGAGCTTAAGTCTGGCGAACGCTGTCGTATAGGCTGCTATTGGTGTGTTTACATGTGGCAACATATTTAAATTCTCTTCTATATTTCTCCATGTATTCCACAGGATGTCTTGAGATATTGGTAAGAACGAGCAGATTTCTATACCCGGAGCGTGTAAAAAATCGTTAAAGTCTTTGAAATTGTCTACCACTTTTGTGTTGGTACGGTTTTCCCTCTGAGCGAATTTACCCCAAAAAGAATTTAGACAGATTTTTGCGGTGTTACGCCTACCCGAATTCGTCTGGATTTCATTTTTGTCCAAGACAATGTCCTCCTTTATCTGATATGACTTTATAAAATCATCTTTTTCCGCATCTGTCGTACATTCGCTCCCCCAACCGCTAGCCTCCTGTTTAATCTTTAGAAATGTGTTTACGTATTCCGTAAATAAACCTCCTGTCTTTGTAACGGGGTCGTATACAGTATGATTATATTTCCAAACCTCATGCACGATTTTAATCTCATAACCTTTCTTTACAGCTAAGGCTACTTCGGGTATAACCCATGTACCAGTAATTTCCCGGTCACCATCATTATGTTGACATCTTGTTACTCTATTTTTAGATGCGCAAGTTCTACAAAGTGCAAAATACAGTTTAAGGTTATTTTTGAAAGGTAATACAGGCAGGAATAAATCATTTGGCGGCAATATGGTACAGGTAATAAAACCGTGCATTGATAGTATTTCTGATTTTGTAGGCAGGTTCTCGTTCCAGTATATTTCCGGATGACCAATGGGGTATGGTGCATATTTATTAATGTACGGATACAGACTTGTAAAGTCCAAATATCTAATTAATTCATTCTCTCTAGTTTTATGATATAGTCTAAACACCTCAGTACGACCTCCAAAAATAGCATCACGAGGGTTCAGGGGTGCCTTGATATTTATAGTAAGTTGTTCTAACTTCTTTTTCTCTTCGGGATTTGCCTTTAAAAAATTGTTGAACACACATTCCCAGATATGTATTAACTTATACCCACTACGTCTAATCATTTCCATTCTTCTAAGTGTAGCCTCATTCCTTTGCGCTAAATTTTCGCGGCCACCTGTATTAGTATATACATCCTGCACTCTGTAACAGGTTGTACAACCATGGTGAAAGCATCCAAAGAATTCGTAAACAGTGTTTGTCTTTGGATTGAAGCCATCTACATACATGCCGCCTTTCTCTAACTTCACCTCGCCCTTATTGTTAGCCGATAAAAGCTCGTCCTGTATTTTGCACGACTGCCAAGCAAGCCATTTAGAGGCGATTAGCGATTGATTTTGAGATTTATAGTATCCATTTTTAGGCATTATGCCTATAGTATTCGCCTTCAGATAGTTTTTTCGAAAAACAAGCATACATGCTGAGGCTATAGTTAAGGCTTCTGTAAAAGGATTTACATTAGTAATGCTTAAAAATTCTCTCATGAATCGAAGGCATCCCAACCGCAAGATATTGACATCACTCACACAGTATCTCAGTAACTCCTTTCTGTTATCAAAGGTCCCTGTAGCATTTGTGTTATACCACTTAAAGAACTTGTCTTTTTCTCCCCCCCGCATTGTAGTATAGCCATATAATGCAGGTGTTGGGTATGCACCTACATAGTCAATATTTTCCATTGTATTAAAGAAAAACGGATAATAACCCTTTACATGATCTTTAATTTCGAAAACCTTAGGAAAATGTGATAGCGGGAATGCCAAATAATTTAATGAGTCTATAAAAGATACCCTTCCGCAGGTTAGCTTCATTATCTTAGTGCCATTCATTATAGGTTCGATTTTCATCTTTCTGCTCATTAACTCAGAAATTATAAAATGACAATCATAGCCTTGCGAATTGTGAGCTATACAATAAACGTTTGAAATAGAAACTCGAGTTCTGAAACAGTAATTTAAAAACTCTGCTACGACGCTCTTATTCTCGTGATATTGAAAAATATGCTTCCTCACACCACAAACACTGCATTCCTCCCTTATGTCAGGATTTTCATAGCAGTTATAGCAGACCTGCTGTGCAACAATCAAGTTGACAATATGGAGGAAGGAGTTATCATCGTAGGAAGTATCCTGAGTACTTTCACAATCAAAGAATATTATCATAAATCTATTATCAATCCCTTTCTTCGGAGGTTTAATATAACAGAGATGATCTGACGGCACAATTTTCCAGCAAATTTGGCATAGGAATTCGTTGCATGTGTGACTACCATCTCGTCTTCTATCGATAACTATGAACTTGCCGCACTGATCGCATATTCTGAGACTTTCACACACGTTCTTTTTCTCATATTTATTTCTTAAATGATTCTCAAAACAATTGTCGCCTCTGAACACACGATTACATTCTTTGCATTCTCTAACTTCTTCTACAAACAGACATGGCGGAGAGGATAGACAGTATGTACATTTTTCAGCACATTTATGTTGCTTCACGTACAATGTCCTATCGCAAAGAGTGCATGCATACGGTCTGTTGAAAAAACCGGTAAGTGACTTTATCACATAAAAGTGCTCCAACTCTTTCGAATAGTAGAAGTATAATTTTTTTAGGGAGTTGTGCTCGTACGAGGGCCTAAACATAAAAGATTCTGGCTTTTTCATATCATTAAAAACGACAATTTGATACTCCCTCAAAATTTTTTGAAATTTGTAAAGATCTGCCTGAATACACCCTTTCTTACCCACCACAACCTTTGCTTCTTTACATAACTTCTTCGTCAATCTATCTAGAGTTTTAACAATCGAGACTTGACTTTTTCCCTTGATTCTTCCCGAGATCATCTCAATAGCATAACATAAGCTTCGTGGGAGACAATTAAAATCACCGTCCTTACCAACATCCACCACACTATACTTCCTAGCCAGAATCTCCCTTTCTGTGGAATTCACGGCATCCACCCTCCCCCGATGAAGGGGAAATTTATAATATCCGCTTTTATTTGCATAGCCCCATCTAAGAGAAAAGTGCTGTTGGACTGATTGACATTAGAAATAAGTTGAATAATGGTAGCCCCACTCACCTCACTTACAGGTCTTAAACTACACCAAATGGGCTTGACGTCAGGATAATCTTGAGGTTCAATCGATAAACTAATTTTACTTCCTTGTACTGAACCGGCGACTAACTCTTTTACCACCCTATCAAACATCTTCTCCAGCTCTTTGACAGGATCTTCAACGTTCTCTCTGAAATCCTTTAGTCTGAAGACCATCTTAACACCCTCGAGATTAAACTTTTTAAAAAAGGTCTTTTGTTTAGATAAAATCTCTATTTCACTATTTGACCCTCCGCCAGTTTGGTTTAAACCATTTTCCTGATTCTCTTCGTGCATATTTTCAAAAAATGCGCCTGATCTGTTGGCAATCGATCTCTCGCAAACAAGGCTATTTTGATCTATCTGTTCCAAAGGTGTGCTATTAGCACCCCCCGCATTTTTGAGAGAAGAAACAACTTCTTTTAAACCCCCATCCGTAAAGGGAACACCATGTTCCGAAGGTGTGTTATTAGCTCCCCCCGCATTTTTGATAAAAGAAACATCTTCTTTCAATCCTCCATCCGTAAAGGGAACACCATGTTCCGAAGGCGTGTTATTAGCTCCCCCCGCATTTTTGATAAAAGAAACATCTTCTTTCAATCCTCCATCCGTAAAGGGAACACCATGTTCCGAAGGCGTGTTATTAGCTCCCCCCCGCATTTTTGAGAAAAGAAAGAGCTTCTTTCATTCCTCCATCCGTAAAGGGAACACCATGCAATTCTGAGAAGCTGGTTAACAGCTCTAAGAACCGGTATTTTTCCGGCAGTTCGAAATATATTTTTTTTTCTTTAAGATCCTTAACTAAGATACTTAAACTAGACAGAAATATATTATATCCTAGACTTAAGGAGCTACTTAAATAATTTATCGCACTTACACTATCCATCTTATTTTATTATCTATTAGTGTACTAAGTATAGTATATAGGCGGGTTCTGGATACAAGGGACTTGGACTCAACTGAAAAGGATTATTAATGAAGTTGTATGGCACTGATAAGGAATTGATAAGATGTAAGTCCAGACTGCATATTTTTGTAGGATAACAAGATCGCATTATTCATTTTTTAAAATTATTATCTTAATAATGTACTAATGTAAATATATATCTTTAACTTTTTTCTTGTATTACACATCCCTTTAACGGGTTACAAATTTTGCATGGTGCAGCATGCCAACTTAAACTAATTGGAGCGATCCTCAATCCTCTCCTCCTCCTCGACGCCTTGCTTGCAGGCCTGATGGCAGACGGTCCCGGCTTCAAATTATCCCAAACTGCATCAGAAGCGAAATGCGCCTGTTTTTTTCCCTCAAGCACCTCCGATATTCTTCTGATATCGTTGCATATTCTTAGAAGGGCCGTATGCACTTCTATTTCTCCCTGCAAACTGAAAATTTTTCTATTAAGATTTAAAGGTTGAGATTAATTTTATTTCAAAAACAAGCCTTACCTGACCATAAAATTGGTTATCACTTTGAGCTGCTCTTAATACCTCAGGGTACAAGTCCGGATGCTAATGTTCTCTAGCCTCCTGAAACTCCGACTTTTATACCGATTCTCAAGGCTATTTCGCATATTATCCAGTGCAATCTTTCTAACAGGTCATTATACCTCACACATTAATTATTCAAGCTAGTATGCTATACTTGCCAAGAAAAGGATTATTTTCTACAGAAGTACATTATCCGCCATGCGCATGTAGCCTACGCATGTCTCAAGCTACTAAATTTTCTATTTATAACACCACTCGCCCGTTTAGAATGAAAAGTGCATACTTAACTAGGCCTTTACCTATTTTGTTGCAAACGTTAGACTCTCTGATTTATATGGCAAGAATGACAAACTGATCATTATTCGTTTTGGTTATTATACCATTATACCATCCAACCATCTAACTAGATAATACAGAACTCAGGAAAACGCATATTTAGCACGGTCTTTTAGCAACTTTGTTGCAAATGTTAGACTCTCTGATTTATAGGGAAAGAATGATAGTCTGATTATTTCTTTTCCTCTTACCATCAGTCCAAAGATATATGGGTCTCGACTTTTCAGTTCATTACCTCGTATTGTGTAATCCCAATTCTTGACTATTTTACCTATCTTCTGCCGGGTATATAAGTCGGAGCTCCTCGTGAGGAAAATCATAATCTCCTTACAGGTCTGATAGTCAAATATGGTAAGTTTCATATTATCCGTTTTACTTTTTTGCCAATAACTTTATTTTTGTAATTTTTTTCAGAATACTTTCGAATTATTAGCTTCCGCTGTTGGGGGTGATGGGGACTCTATGATTCCCACTAGCTCCCTCGAGATCGGGAAGGAATATCTCATTAAACTGTTTCGGCTGGTGAAGACGAAATACGGAGTAAGGCTGGCACTCCATTTCGACGAAGGCATCTTCTGCTTCTTACCACCCCGATTTTCGGAAAGGGTGAAGACACAACGCCAGATAGATGAACTGAACCAATCTTCAGATCAGTACTTCGTCTTCGATGGTATAGATGAAACACGCGGTGGGTTTCTAAAAGTACGATTTTTGAAAAAATAAACTCATGCATATAAATAAAGAATGAAATGACATCTATTATCATGTGTTTTCTTTGTTAAAAACCCTCAAACTCTTCACATCGATCACGTCATCTCATACCAAATCCAGCTCCCAGCCAATCGGCTCAGTTCCACAACCCAGGCCCATGATTCCATGCCCAAGCAGCCAGCCCACAAGCCACACACTTTCAGCTTCTCAAACGCCAAACGCACTACACTTTCAGCCTTTTTCCCCATACAGAAGCCGGCCGCCGGAGTCACACACTTTGGACCTCGTAGCAAAAACTCACACCCTTTGGCCCCCAACAATTCAGAACAAAAGTGTATGTCTTACTACTTAGGGACTAGCACACTTTGCACCTGCTCAAAGTGTAGTAGCACACTTTGGCCCCCAACAATTCAGAACAAAAGTGTATGTCTTACTACTTAGGGACTAGCACACTTTGCACCTGCTCAAAGTGTAGTAGCACACTTTGGCCCCCAACAATTCAGAACAAAAGTGTATGTCTTACTACTTAGGGACTAGCACACTTTGCACCTGCTCAAAGTGTAGTAGCACACTTTGGCCCCCAACAATTCAGAACAAAAGTGTATGTCTTACTACTTAGGGACTAGCACACTTTGAACCTGCTCAAAGTGTAGTAGCACACTTTAGCCCCCAACAATTCAGAACAAAAGTGTATGTTTTACTACTCAGAAGATTTATAAGCTCAATCAAGCTCAATCTACTCTGGCCTCGGCATCTGAATCAGATTCATTATAATTTAATTCTTGATTTGAATCCATAAATTGCCAGTTTTCATCTATGTTTACTTTGTTCAAATAATAATCAGATGTGGAAGGGCAAGATGCACTGACTATAGGAATACTTTGTGTATATATATATCGGGAGGGGCTATTGGAGATGAATTCGGCTTTAAAAATTTAGAAACAATTTCAGCAGCCTCCCTACGAATGCTTTTTCTCGACATTTTTTAAGACCAATATATTTACCACTGCCAATGAAACAATAAACAAAATTATTTACTTAGACCGAATTATATTGAAAGCGATTTGAACGATGTGTGATATGTGTGCGGTTCGTACATCGCTCGACTAACGTTTACTATTATATAATTGCACTTTTAGGACCTTAGGGCTACATAATTACTTACCGTACAAATGACTTCGAACAAAACTTCGCACAAAACTTCGTACAAAACTTCCCTTATGCACTTTGCACCACGAGTATTACACACTTACTGATCGCGATTTGATAAAAACGTTGTTGTACCATTACCATTTCTCCGTGAAACAACGCGAATACACCAAAAATTCGACATGGCGAACAATCGGGGAATGTTGGTCTACATTTTTTGTTTTAAAGAGGATTTTCGTAGGCAATGCGAATAACATACGACATGGCGAACAATATTCGTCTAGATTTCGCCTATAATGCAAAATTTCGAATCCTCGGCAAGTTCCCCGACGCGAAATGCGTTTTTCTGCCTGCTGGGATATATATCACAAACAACACCGAAGACAAAACACCACATCAAACGAGATGTAAACAGCACTCCGTCCGCGAAACGTCAAGTGACGTTCCTATTTGCAGAACAAAATGGCGGACTCAAAGTATGTTCGACATATGATAAAGTAGATCTGCGAGGTTTGGACCCAGGCCAGAAAGTCGTTTGGTAAATAAAATGTGGCCACTGAATGCAATCAAGAGAAAGGAGGGATTAACGACCGGCAAGCAGAAACGTAGTTTTATTCCGTATTTTTTTCTCGATTTTAACCCAAAACAGCAAAAGGAAGGCCAATTAACTGAGAAAGAATAGCAAACCGAGGCTTGAAGGAAAGTGATCGTCGGAAAAACGGGGTCTTATCGAGAGTGTCGGCAGTGCGTTGAATTTTAAAAAAATTTAAATTAGCTTTGCGGTAGAAAACCAGTAGAACGTGCATCGAGCATCACGAGTCGGCGACGGCACGAGTAGAGACTTAGGAAGTGATTGTCGTTAAATTCGAGGAACAGTAAACGAAAAGAAAGTCAACAACGAGGATACCAGAAATTCGAAACGACGATAAGAACTCCAGTGACACGTGACCGTGGAAATCGGGAGGTAGCAAACCAGATAACTGAATCGTCAGGAGAGCGTCAAGCGAAACTACATCCGGCGCCGTAGCATTTAAGTGATTAGCCAGGTTGAAAAAAATTAGCAGGTAGTGAGTGCAGGTATAGCCCTCTATTGTTTGCAAGTAAGTTTTTCTTTTGAATGTTAATAAATTACAATTAATTTTACCCGTGCGCTAAACTACTATTTTGGTGTATTTATTGTGTGACGTGTTTCAGTCCTCCTTCCGTCGGTGTCGGTTCGTTTTTTTGTTACGTTTAGGTTTCGCCGAACTCGTGGTTCGGTCGGCGAAGGAGGTGGCAACGGGTCCTTAAAAAAGGAACCACAAGCGCCCACAAACCCTCTCTGGGTTGGCCGGACAAGGCCCCGCTCGCCCTTGGTTAAGGGGTCCATTTTAATGGTCTCTAGTGGTAGAACCGCAATAAAGTGAAGAGATATACCTCTGTGAACTTAGCACCCCACTTTTACCAAATTAAATAAAAAGATAGTTTAAGGGTGGAGCTTTGTTTGTACTTGATTGTACCGAAAATTATTTTGTTTGTACCTCAAAGGAAACGGAGAAAATATTGGTTCGTGTGAACTTAGCACTTGACTTGCACCAAACTAACTCAACTGATAGTAATCAGATAGTACCACGTCTTTATATGATTGTACCGAAAATGATTTTTTTTAATCCAATCTATAAATATAAAATAATAAAAAAAAAATGCCAAACTATTGTACCGCCAAGCTTTTCCCATATACTTTAAAATTTTCATCAAAATTTGCAAATCTAAACCGACAATTCTAATACACCTACACTGAGAGAAATAATAAGTTGGCATGAGTTTCCATCAATAAAATTTTTGTTGCAGCAATCGATGTTCATTTATGCTAATAAGAATTTGCTTCAAGCAATAGGTGTTAGGTAAAAAAACGCGATACACGCAATAGAATCATTCTGTTAAGACAATCTACTTATTTCGTTTGTGCGGTTCTGTTGAGACAACCGAACAAAAAAATGTCTAGCAACTCAATTTTGATTTTTGCAATAGAATGTTGATCATCACAAACGATTTACGGCATCTTTCAGTTGTGGTAACCAAATGTGTGTTCCGCCAACCGCGGTATGTTGCGGTAACTTGGTTAATCCACGCTAAATTAAGTTGCACATAGGGAAATGAAGTAGTTACGCTCGCCAATCCAACAACTTTCAACACCGGATTCGATTCCTACTTACAACCATGGGTTTTATTAAGTAAGTAAGTTAGAAATAATATTTCAAGTAGAAAAATAGTGTCTTAGAAGAGTTCTCTACCTCCAAAAAAGAATTCAGTGTAGGATTTAACACAAATAACTCCATTTTTTTAGAGTTAACCAACAACCCGCGCATTTGTGGCAATCAAAATTTTAAGAGATTCTGGTTGGCTAGACAAATAATGAATTACACACTCGCTTCAATCGGGTGTTGTGGTCATTTAGATTGAGGTACCCAACTGTGTGTTTTATCCTCCCGTATCGTCTCTCCAACTTCCTTTCTTCCTATGCCCAAGTCAAGGTGTAAATCATCGTGCTATGGACTGCATGGTTGAGGGGGAGCTCAGTCGCGAACGATAGACACCTGATACCGGGCGACCTCTGGTTTTAATTAGCCTTCCCATGATAATGCAGTGCTCTGCCATGGGTGACGACCCTTTCACGCGCTACTCGTGGAAATCGGAAAATATAAAACTAAAAATGGATGTAGTAAAAGACGGTAGGAGGGGACCTGGCCGGTCGGCTAGTAACATCCGACTCGCTGGACGGAAGGTTTGAGTGTCTGTCGACGGAAGATCAGCTCCTGTCCCCCGGGATAGTTGAGGACGTGGACGTTACCCTCATTGAATGTGATCAGGATGGCTTCCAGCAGACTGAGCGGTCCCTCAGGCGTGAAAGCTGAGAGGAGGCTAAGGACGGAAGTTCGACCTTCAGGCGTTACAGCTGAAATAGGGCAAGGGCGGTTAATTCCGGACCCTCGGGAACCAATCCCGGGGTATGGAGTAGGGTAGTCAGGGACTCCAAAGCTGAACCCACGGAAGCGACGACCGGACCTAGGGTCGAACCGTCCAAGGGGAAAGCGAAGGAAAGAAGGGTGATTGAAGATTTGGGCGAAATCTGGGAAGGGGCCAAACTCAAGGTGGTTTCTCCAACGGAACTGAGAAAATTCATCCTGCCGAAGGTCTGAAATTGGATCTCGAGACCAGAAGGTTCTGGATCTTCTCTGGTTCCAAAACAGGGACCTTAACACGGAGAATTGGAAGGTGCTGAAGGTGGGGCCGAAGCAGGAGTTTGGCCAGCATTACCTTCTATCGCTCAGTAGGGAGTCACTGCCGTACCTGGAGACCTGTAAGGGTATGGTGCGTTTCGGGTTGGGTAGGGTAATGGTGAAACCAGCCCAACAGAACAGGGGAATTGAGGAGGCTGTTCCTACTGATGTTGGAGGTGATTCAAATCAACCTCCAGCACAGTAAGGTGGCAACCGCTTGCGTGGCCTTTATAGCAGAACAGGGAGTCTTGGTGGCGCTGATTCAGGAGCCTTGAGTGAATGGCAAGAACGTTATCCAGAAGCTCGGACTCCGGAATTATAAGCTCCACTACAGGAAATGCAATGGTAAACCAATGCATTTATATTAATAAAAAGCGAGCTTAATGCATTTTTCGTAAACAATTACAGTAATGAAGATTTAACGGCAATTCAGCCAGAGAGGGCTGGTTAAGCCGATATGCTTGGCGTCGGCCTACCTACCATACGACGGCAGTGAAGTTCCACCACAATTAGTACGGCAGCTCGCAGGGAGCAGTAGATGGGACCTGGTCATCGGATGTGATGCGAATGCGCATCATTCACAATGGAGAAGCACCGACACCAACGAAAGAGTTAAGTCTCTTTTTGATTTTATACTGGGATCTAATTTAAGGATGGGCTCAGATTCTACATTTATAGTGCGGAACAAACAGGAGGTTTTGGATATTACCTGCTGAAGGCTGAAGGTTGATCACTGTTGGATCTTATTTCAAATTCATTTTGAGTTAGAGAAAAGGCAGTTCCTACGGAACCCCAGAAGGGCGGATTGGGATAGGTTCAATAGAATCACAGAGCGGCAATTCTCAACGATCCCGCGGGATCTGGTAAGTAGGGATGCGATTGAACCAAGTGTGGGGACTTTCAATACCTTTCTGGTAACGGCCTTCGAGAAATCCTGCCGTGTTCACCTAGCTACATAAAGAGAAGTGACGGGTCGTGGGTGGAGACTAGTCAGGAGGCCATGGAGCTCTTGATGTCCACTCACTTCCCTGGTAGTACACTGGTGGATCCCTATTCTGTGGATAATAGGGGCTTTTCTGGAACCAATTTGGTTGTACCAAATGGAATGGAAGAACTCCTGGGTGAAGACACGACCAAATGGGCTATAAACTCTTTTACTCCCTTCAAATCACCGGGACCAGACGGCATTAGGCCAATCATGCTGCAGAGAGCCTCCGAGGTAATCCTCAGCGGGCAGGGTATGTTCCACGGGCCTGGCAAGAGGCACGTGTAGTTTTCATTCCCAAAGCGGGAAAACGCAGTCACACGACAGTGAAGGACTTTCGACGTATCAGTCTATCGCCATTCTTTCCTAAGAGCTGGAGAGGCTTATAGAAACATACATTCGGAGATTATGCTAGAACAGGCTGCTGTCTAACGCTCAGCATGCCTACATCAGAGGGAAATCCCTAGACACAGCCCTACATGAAGTAGTGGAGTCTATAGAGTTTAGTTTGGAAAGAAAGAAATTCATGTTGGCGGCATTTCGTGACGTTGAGGGTGCTTTCAACAACGTAACAGTGGAAGCAATTAGGGAGGCTTTAAATGGCATAGGCTTAGAGGAGGGACTGACGGGATGGTTGATGACCTTGTTGGAAACCATGCTTGTGAGTTCGGAGAGGGGGCAAGGAAAGGTAACAAGGCAAGCCTCGATGGGTACTCCACAGGATGATATCGCCCCTTCTATGGCTCCTTGTAGTGAACGAGGTTCTGATGGAAATCGGAAGAAAAGGAATCAAGGTTGTGGCCTACGCGAATGGCATAGTCATACTTGTTCAGGGAAAATTTTTGGATACTATTGACATCTTGGAGTCAGTACTCCGTACACTGAGCAGGTGGGCCAAAAGATGTGGCTTGGGGGCTAACGCCTCAAAAACTGAGTTGGTTTTATTTACTAGGAAGCACAAGATCCCGGAATTCAGGCTGCCAATCCTTAGGACACGGCCCCATTTTCAGGGAATTTCTTGAGGGTCCAGTCAACTTTTGCATGGAGTATATGATCCCGGTGAATGATTTTAAATTATCGTTCAGGATTGTATACCCAAGCAGAGCGGACTGGGAAAGCAACAGGGTAGTAAATGAGGGAGAACTCTCTGTGTATACGGACGGTTCCGAAATGGAATGCGGCATTGGCGCTGGAGTCTTCTCTGAGCAGTTAAGTGCAAGAGAGTCTTTTAAGCTGCCGGATGTCTGTAGTGTATTCCAAGCGGAAATTCTGGCAGTGCTCCAGGCAGGTAACATCATGTTGATGGAGGGGATGTTCGGTCGGGATATCTCACTCTACCTTGACAGCCAGGCGGCTTTGCATGCATTGGAATCAGGGACTATTTAATCCCAGCTTGTAAAGCGCTGTCGAGAAGTGCTCAAGGTACTTCGTAGTCAGAATAGAGTACGACTATGCTGGGTATCAGGGCATAGTGACGTACCAGGCAACGAACGGGCCGTTGAGCTGGCGAGACTAGGATCGGCGTCAGACAAGATGGTAGAGGAGGTGGTTAGTCCGCCATTAAACGGAATTAAAGCACGTATCAGGGATTGTGCCGCGGACGCAGCGAACTCTAGATGGGAGGCGCTAACGAGCTGTAGGACTTCTAGGGCACTCTGGCCAAAGTTGGACAGACGGAAGACTAGGGAGATATTGACATGGAGTAGGGGAAGTTTGTGACTACTTGACAGGGCACTACTTGGGATGGTTGTCAGGAAATTTTTTTCAAAATCACAACTTGGAGGGGTGTAGTCAGTGTTTTCAGGGATATTATTGAAGTGATTCAATATTGTTGAGTGACCTGCATAAATGCCAGTCCACTGTGTAGAGGCTCTAAGTCGAATGGCTGCACCGGCTGTCATTTGCTTGCTAAAAATGTCTAGGGGTGGTAGATTGAATAGCATGTCCAATGCCGCAGAGGGAGTTGTTCTCAGAGCTCCGCTGATGCATATGTATGCTGATCTTTGTACCTTTCCCAGGGTGGTGCTGTTAACCGCATTGTCAAAGGCCGTCCACCAGACAATAACACCGTACATAAGTATCGGTCTGATGACGGATACGTAGAGCCAATGAACTATAACTTACATACCCCATTTTTTGCCAATGGCTTTTTTGCATGAGTAAAGCGCAACTGTTGCTTTCCTTACCCGTTCTTGGATGTTAGGTTTCCATTGAAGTTTCGTGTCCAATATAAGACACAAATATTTTGCACTATCGGTGAAAACTAGATTAGTACCATCCAGAGAAGGAGGGTCAACATGAGGAATTTTGTATTCCACCCCCCCCCTCACCCTTCTCAGAGTGGCGAGGCTTGCTTTACTTCTTAAGTGAGCCAAGACCAGGTCTGGTGTCCGAGGTCATAGCCGTGGTGTTTGGACCGGGTTTGGTGACCGAAGTCCTCATTTGTCCACTTGGACCGGGTTTGGGAGCCGAATTCCTCGTGGATGAGGGGTCGCTTGGATCAGGTTTGGATGCCGGAGTCCTCGCGGGTGAGTTGCTAGGACCAGGTTCTGTGACCGCAGTCTTCGCAGATAACCCCATTGGGGTAGAGGAGAGGGATGCGCTTACATCCATTTCTCCGACCGGTTTTTTAAGAGATTCGGACTCTGGTTGTTTGTTTTCGTTTTTCGAATGCAAATTGTTCCCACGAGTAGCGGAGAATGAAAGGTCCATCTGCACAGAGATCCGCATTGTGCAGATAAGGCTATTTAATCCGGAAGTCGACAGGTATCCGGATACTCCGTTCGTGACTGGGCTATTTGTATAGGGCCCCCAGCCTGTTCGATCCATGCACGGGTCGTATGACACCTTGAGCACGGATAGATGGAGATCTCTTGGTTTCGGGCAAGACCCGACTCAAATTCAACACCACGGCAAGGTGGACAATCGTCGAAGGCAGAACTAACGTTAAAAGATATATTAGTACAGTTTGAAAACAATTACCTATTATTAAATGCGGAAAAACAGTTTAAATGCCAATTACAATAAAAGACAACACAAATATTTCTGATTACACAATGAAACTTCACTCACCATCATGTACAGTAACAACACACTGTAGCTGTGTGAAATTAAGAAAAGTGACGGAAACAAAATATTTGGGAATAGCATTGACCATAAAATGAAATTCTTTGTAATTCGTATGTTTTTAATGAAGGAAATATAATAATAATGATAAATATATAATAATATGAATCTTTGGAACGACTTTTTTTTTATGAATGTGTTGGAAAATATTCAAACCAAAATTTTACTTCAAACGTTTGCTTTGAAAAATGAGTGAAATAGAAAATATATAAATAAACACACCCGGGGAATTGTTAAGAACATCATACTTGGCACAATCTACAAATATAAAAAATGTAAAATTTTTCCTACGGCTTATGCGAAAAACTTGAAAATTGATACGTGTATGTAGATATATTAGAAATGTATTATAGTTTAGGTAAGAAAAATATTATTCGTCCGTTTGCGCACAGATGAAATTGAAAAGAAAATGGTCAGTGAAAATGCACATATTTTCATGAATTTCGTCATATTTCTTTCTAAAATATTGAATTAATATTAGTACTAGGGGAAAAAGCTATTTCCAACTTTTATGTATTATTTTTTTTCCTAAGTTGAAGTGTTATGAAGTTATTTACGTTATCTAGACCGGTATTCTGTTCGAAATGAAAATTTTCGAAATAAAAGATTGTACGTGATTGCAGGGGGATTGTCGTTAAGAAATATCGGGCCAAAGAGTTACTGCTTGATAAGTCAATGCAATTAACGCAAATAAAAAGCACCAACAACCTCCGTCAAGGATGTCTCGATAGTGATTGTATACAGGGTGTCCGGTACTCCGTGTGCCACCTTGTAAGGGGTTATTCCTTGATATATTTTGAGACAAAAATTGTTCTACAGGGTGGGTCAAATTTCAATATCTGTGGAGATACAGGGTGGTCAAGAAAAGTGTTTCGGACCTGTACCCTTACTCGCTTAAAACGTTATATCTGGAAAACGAATAATCAGAATTCAAAGTGTTATAACTTTTTTTTAGAGAATCGAATTACCTTTCATATGATGCAACAGCTCAAATTGTAAGTGCACTCGATCTTGAGATATTTACTTCAAAACACAAATTTTTGCTACTTCAACCCTAAAATTCCGTGATCAATGTAGTTTTTCTCAGAAAACCACATTATAAAAATGATAGTTTAATTTTTTTTTTATTTGTCATATTATTGCCTAAAAAAGTGGCATTCACTTGCATTGCATAAGTTTAATAATTAAGAAAAAATTATGATTCCAAAAATATTGCACTTTTATGCAAAAAAGAAGAGCACATTGATCTACACTTTTTGCTTGAACTGAAAGAATTTAGCAACAGTTTTTATGCTTTATTCCAAATTTTGTAATTACAATAAATGTTTATTTTGAATGCGTGCTAAATCCCGTTTTGCAAGTGTTCTCTTGGTATTCATAGTCCTCAACCTCAACTTCTGCCTTACATCGATCCTGATGCCGCATCGATCCTGGTATTTACCATAGATCTTCCAATGTTACTACTGCCGTTGAGTAGACAAGGTCCTTCATCCGTTAACATACAAAGAAATCCATAATAGTTAGTTTAGGAGATCTCGCAGGCCAGTGTATCGGTCCATTTCTACCGATCCAGGTAAGTGCTTCAATCATATTGAAACTCATTTACTTTTCATTGATTTTCTCGATACTTAAAATAGAAATAAATGGGCAATAAAAATTCTAAAGTAGAATCAACAATTTAAAAAGGTTTTTTAAGCGATATGTAAATTCGCCTATTACTTCCAAACTATTACAATGTAACTCATTCATGTGTATGCAGCTTTTGTAGGTAATAATATGGTACATAAAAAAATGAAATTAAACTGACATTTTTGTAATGGGGTTTTCTGAGAAAAACTACATTTTTCACGGAATTTTAGGGTTAAAGTAGCAAAAATTTGTGTTTTGAAGTAAATATCTCAAGATCGGGTGCACTTACAATTTGAGCTGTTAAATCAAATGAAAGCTAATTCGATTCCCTAAAAAAGTTAAAATGATTTGAATTCTGATTATTCGTTTTCAAGAAATAACGTTTTAAGCGAGTGAGGGTACAGGTCCGAAACACTTTTCTTGACCACCCTCTAACACCACGGTTATTGAAAATTGACCCACCCTGTAGAACAATTTTTGTCTCAAAATATATCAAGGAATAACACCTTACAAGGTGGCACATGGAGTACCTATCTTCCAAGGCCATTATTGCCTCCACAACGCCGCTAATTGCCTTGACTTGTTGTCAAGATACAACAAATCCTTCCGATCCTTTGAGTCTTTCTTGTAGTTGGAAAGGAGTCGTTCGAACTCCTTAGTCAATGCTGCCTCGGCCAATGTGAGCTCTTGAAATTGTTCGGTCATCCTTCAATCTGCTTCCGGTGATTCTGCAAGGAACTTCGTTTAACGTCTTCAACGAATTCAGTCTTCCTAAGTGCTCGTTCAACGCTCATTCAATGATTATTTAAAGTGAACTAAGTGCTTTTACTCAGCCACAATGATATTCGTTTCTTTCTTAAAAATGGCTGTTCTTATTTCGGTTAATTTAGAATTTATATTCAGTAGTTATGTTATAGTAAGCAAAAATATACAGCAAGAAAATACAATAAAAACATACTGCAGTCACGATCGGCTGCAAGCCAATCGTGTAATACTCTAGATGAATACTGAACTCCGATTTATATTGTAGTTGGGGATAAAGTAGAATTACGTGTATGCATGTTGTATGTCCTTTATTAAGGGCTGCCATTAGATTGCTACTCAAACCTAAAAAACAATATTCAGTGTTTAATTTCATATCTTAAACTGGGTAATTCATCGAACAAAAATGTCCTTTTTAAAGGACTTTCACATGGGAGGTGCAGGAAGGACTCACTCCATTTCTTACATATTTATCCTTTTCCTTGGAACCATTTAAAAATGAACGTGTACAAAATTTCAAATTCGTAGCTTGAAGCATTCAAAAGTTATCGAAAAATATTGTTGAACACGTGTCTTAAGGACATTTTGTATGGCAGCTACCAGAAGGAGTAAACAGATTTCGCTGATTAGTAAACTCGAACTTCGTTTTTACTCAAAACTAATTTGTATAAAATTTCCAATTCATAGCAAAAAGATTACTTGTAAGTTCCGTAAATTAAGTGAAGACGTTTTGACAGGATATTTGTATGGCAGCTACACGAAGGACTAACAGGATTTTCTTCATAATCATATATTTAACTCCAACTATTGAAAAAATAACACATACAAAATTTCAATGTTGTAGCTTAAACCCTTCTGAAGTTATCGAGCAATATTCTTAAACACGTGTTTTAAGGACATTTTGTATGGCAGCTACCCGAAGGAGTGGGACTATTTTGCCCGTTAACGAACTTAGCCTTAAAAATTCAACCAAACATTCAGATTCAAAATTTCAAGATCCTAGGTGAAGGCGTTCTTGAGTTATCGTGCTAACGAACGGACGGACGTCAGGCGGATTTGAGGTTTTTGGCCACAAATAAACAAAAAATAATATATAACTTTTTTTCGTCCGAGGCTTGTTTCTATGCGTTACAAACTTTTGGGCTGGATTAAACTTATAATACTCTATATGATTTCATCTAGAGTATAAATATTGCGATTGATAGAAGATCGTCAGCAATAATTAATAATTTTACTTTATTATTTTTTAATAATAAAGTATTGTGATCGACCTGAAATTTCAAAAAAATTTTCTACCCTGAAATTTTGTATTTTCACGTTTTAGAACTAGTAGACTCCAGAAATGCAAAAAAAAATGTCCGTCTGTCCTCCGTAGACGCCGTCCGCCGTACGCAAAACCGTTTGAAGGCGCATAGCTCACAAACCCGTTAAGATATTAAATTAAAATTTTTATGGTGGGTAGATTGGGTGAACCCCTACGGTTGATATCTTTTGGGTTGGGGTGTAAGTGGGGAGGAGGGGGGGCGCGTTTTAGACGAAAAATTTTGGTTTCTAGATCTTAGGAACTGCTTATGGTAGGAGGCTGAAATTTGGAACTTATGTAGTACTATGATAGTGGACCTATTTGCAAAAAAAATGTTGATAAGGGTTGAGTGGTGTGGGAATGGGGGAAAACAATGTGTCCGAAACGATCGAAAGCTGGGATTGAAGCATTCTAAAACCCATATCTCCTGAACCGTTGATCTCAGAAGTGTTAAACTTTGTAGTTATCTTAAGGGATACTAGGAGAGTAGACAAGAGCTAAAATTTTTAAGAGAGGAAGTAGAGTGTAGGGGTGGGGGGTGAAAAACTTTAGATTACAATATCTTCCGAACCAATTATACCAGGAAGATGAAATTTGGTTTCTGTATATAAGATCACAAGTGGAGTCTACTGAATGTAAAAATGGATGGGATAAAACTTTTTTCAAAAAATGTAATTCTTATATCTCAAGAACCGTACCAGATATGATCTTAGAAGTTTTACAGAAGTTAGGCCCAGTAGACTTCTAGCAGGAAAACAAATGTTGGTGGTGCTGGCGAAGAGGGTCACGGTGAAAAGGGGTGGAACGAAAAGAATTCTGATTTTTATTTCTCGAAAACCGCAATGCATAGAAAGCTAAAAATTGACGACTATATAGAGTCACTGAAGAGGTATCCCAGAAAAATTTTTGATAGGGGTAGCAAGGTACGAGGGTGGGGGGTGGTTTTTCATATCTCAGAAACAGCGTATGCTAGAAAGTTGAAACTTAGTATGTATATGTAGAAGTACTACAGGAGTAATTCAAGCAAAAAAAAGTTCAAAATTGTATTGATGTACATAGCTGGAGCAATGCGGTGTTGGTCACTATGTGACTGATAACCTAAAGAATAAACAGGAGGCCATTTGGAACGTTATTTTTTAGATTATCAGTCGCATAGTAACCTACACCGCATCTCAGTATTAAACAGGTTTCGGACTTCTACCCAAAAAATAATGAAGTTGCGCCCAGACTGTTGGCATATCTTTTAATTTAATATCGGCCATAAGATAATTGGCCGAGCGGGTAGTTGACTTCGAGTACACAAATTTTTAAAAGAATCGACTATGGTAAGGTCACACCTGTGGTCGATTCTTGATGGAATGATCCCAGACATATTAAAAGAAAACTGGATATTGTTGCAGATACCTTATCAAGACCACATATAGACTTAATTGATTTCAATGCAATCAATTTGAAAAATATTCAAAATCAACAAGAGCAGGACGAAGAACTCAAGAAAATTTTTGCAGAATGCGCTTCAAGCAAACTGTCCTACACCTTGAAAAAGATTCTCATCCGTATCGAAGATTGCCAAATTTGGTGTGAAACTTCAACACCAATTAACAGACCATATGTCCCACACGTACTCCGTCGCACTATTTTTGACAGCTTTCATGGTCTTTCCCATCCACGCATAAGAGTAAGCCGAAAAATGATTACGAAAAAATACTTTTGGTAGGCGTAAGCCACTAGGCTAAATGCTGCGTACCTTGTCAATAGTCAAAAACTACACTTCACACGAAATTTCCTCATGGAAATTTTAGTGTCCCCACAGGAAGATTTGACCACATACATATCAACATAGTTGGACCACTTCCTCCATCACAGGACACACTTTTATATTAACCATAAAAGATAGATTTTTCTATTGACCTGAAGCAATTCCCCTTATAACAATAACTGCAACGACCGATGCGGCCGACGCATTCATCAATTTCTGGATAGCTCAGTTTGGTGTTACAAAGTTGCTTACCACGGTCCAAGGTACGCAATTCGGATCATGTCTCTTTACCAAATTAACATACCATATCCAATCGAATGAATGGTGGAACGCTTCCATCTACAACTGAAATTCGCGGCACAAATGATCCGAATAAATGGTTCGGCAACCTTCCTTGAGTCATGTTGGGAATAAGGTTCAACAATGAAGGAAGATATTAACATGTCTATAGCACAACTCCTCTACGGAGAAGCATTACGTCTTCCAGCGGAATTAATTGTCACTGATAAAGAAAGCAGCGTTGCGTTGCCATATGAAGAACGCTACCTAGACAATAGAACCACAATGATCTGATGATTTCTGGTACGGGCGCGGGCGTATTCTCACGTGAACTTAAGATTCACGAGGCCTACAGGCTACCGGACCATGTCAGTGTATTTCAAGCGGAAATCTTTGCAATACTTCAGGCTTGAAAAATTATTGAGTCAAAGGTGTATGCAACAGAAGACATAACTATTTGCATTAACAGCCAAGCAGCCATTAAGGCCCTTAGCTCGAACACAACACGATCAAAACTAGTTAAACAATGTCGTGGTATTCTTAACACTATCGGCACACGGCAAAAAATTACCCTCTGCTGGGTGCCAGGCCACTGTGGAAGTGGAATCCAGGGGAATGATCAAGCCGATGAACTCGCTCGAGCAGGCTCCAGCCTAAGCTCAGTAGTGGAAGACCAGTACATTGCTATTCCCATCGGAACCATAAAACTGTCTATCGACTCACTATGCTTGCAGTTGGCAGGCAATAGGTGGTCAAACCTAACTACATGCTCAATATCAAGAACTCTTTGGCTTGAATATGATCCTGAGCCTGAGCAGAAAGGATGCTAGCACACTAATCGGAGCGCTCACAGGGCACTGCCAGATCGGTAGACACGCTAGACGACTGGGAGCCGAGGCAAATGATCTCTGTCGTAGCTGCGGTGACCCAGAAGTGGAAGAGTCATTCTTCCACGTCCTATGCGAGTGTCCGGCCCTATCGGGAACGAGAAGACGGAACCTCGGCGCTTATTTCCTCCATGACCTTGATGATATCGATAAGGAAAAGCTATGTAACATAGCGAACTTTATAAAATCTATTAAATGGTTTTAGGTTCCAGGAGTTTTCATACTCAAACGGGGATCACAATGGACGAACAATAACGTCTAAGTGAAGGAGGATGATAGCATCACCACCCTATATACCATACCATACCATACGCAACTTTGCCTGCTGGGAAGTACGACTAGCTCATGGTTCTATTTTCTGATTCTATAAATTGTTTTTATTTTTTAAATACACATATATTTTTGGAATAAATTCTATGGTCCTTTATTTTCCATATTAAACCATTTTAGTTTAAATGTGGTCCTTTTAATTAATTACGTGCGGCAACGCTGAAAGAGAGTATTAGTAGGTTAACAAACAGAGCGACCAAAGATATTGTAGATAATATTAAGCAAATATATCCATAACTAAAGACAACCATTGCAAGCAGAGGAATATCTTCATACCACAAGCTCTACATACATGCACACACGTATTCATTAGAGAGGAAGGACCAGTCGCGGTTCGCCACATGAAGCTTATTGTGTTCATGAATGAAAATTTAGTAACAATAGCAATTCCAAATATTTTTGACCATCGAAAAAATTGTAAAAGCTCTGCAAATCGAACAGAATATTTAAATAATCTTTTCTCATCTAATTATGAACTTACGGCCCCTTCAAAGATACACAACATGTTTAAATTAGCAATAATATCATTTTTTATATTGTTTTGACCCCCGAAAAAGTTAGAAAAGTTTTGAAAACTGATTGCAAACGTTGCAAATAGCGTATTAAAACTAGTACTAATTTTGCAACATCATAGTCTTCCCGCAAACTTGCAATTTTAGTAACAAAAGGAATTGTGATTTTTTACCCCAAAACAGATTACAAAAGTTATGCAAATCGGACAAAATATTCTAGTCGCTTTTTATCATGCGAATATGAATTTGCAACCCCATTGGAGCTACGCAACAGATTGAAATTAGAAGCACTACAAATTCAGCCCAACTCACGAACATGAATTTACAGCCACACTAAAGGAATATCACAAATCGTATGATACTTTCTAACACGCAGATGTAATTACCGAATATCTGCACAGAAGCTTTAGCGACGTTATTATTCCACATAAACATCAATATTTCACGGGTGAACACCGGTAAGTCCCTTCACCTATCGTCTTGCTTCCGCTTCGCCCGTGGAACTATCAAAAATATACGCACATGTTGAAATATTTCTTGTTTTGTCCCACTATCTCTAACCCTTTATGTCATAGAACATATCAACATTCCACACATGCTCGATTTTAACTGAATTTTCATGTAAACAAACAGCAAACCCACTATGTCGAAGATCTATGATGCATTTCGTTTTAGCTTCACTGCTCTCTGACCATTTCATTTCCTTATATTCTTATTCGTAGCTTACTAAGTAGCTTGAAACTTGGTTATTATGTACTTAGTACTATTGGCAAAATAGTAGTTAGCCGATATAAATGAAATCAAACATACTTTTCCCTGTACATAATAAATGCGTTCAGAATTTATATTTGTCAATGGTATTCAATAAATAAAAAAACTTCACGGACCTAGCATAAGACGAGAAGAAAAAAATCAGCCAAGCCTGGGCGAACTTCATTATTTTATGAGTAGAAGTCCGAATCCGAAACGCGTTTAATGCTGAGGTGCGGCATAGGTTACTATGTGATTGACAGCCTAAGGAATATTTGGAATGTTATTTTTTCGGTTGTCAGTCGCATAGTAACCTACACCGCATCCCAGCAACAATCAGAATTTTTTCATTTCCACCCCCTCCCATAGTCACACCTCATAACCACACCATCAAAACTTTTTCTCCACTAGAGGCAGGGACGGCATTTGTGGGGGCAGGGGGGGCATTTGCCCCCCCCCCTGAATTATGTATTTTTATAGATTATATATAACAGATGTATATTTATATATAAAAAACAATTATAGTGCCATTCACTAGAAGACGGAAGGTAAACTTAAGGCCCCCGATTGTGAGAGGAACACAATTGAATTCTCGTCCGATGTCAAATACTTGGGAATTACCTTGGAATTTACATCTTAAAAACATCTCCACACGAGTAACATTGTCTTTTATGGCGTGTCGAAGGCTCTGTGGTACCACTTGGGGTCTCAGACCAAATATGGTATACTGGACCTACAAGTCCATTATAATACCAATGATCACATACGCCGCTATGGTGTGGTGGCCAAAGGTTGAACAAATCACAGCAGGCCCTGCAACAAATTCAGAGGCGTGCCGTTCTTAGCATTACTGGGGGACTTAAATCATGTCCCACTGCTGCAATGGAAGCCATGATAGACTTGGCCCCATTACACTTAGAGATAAAGAAGGAGGCTCTGAGAGAGGCCACAAGGCTACAGCAGTACAATAAATTCAAGGCAGGAGACCTTGTCGGTCACCTTAAAATTCTACAGGAATTTAATCAGAAGGACCTAACCGACTCAGTAAACGATAATATGCCAAAGGTATATGATTTTGAGAAACCATATACGGTGACTCTGGGAGATCGTGTATCATGGCAATCTGGTCTACCAGATTTTGGGGAAGGTGCTTCAGTCTGGTACACGGACGGCTCTAAGACCTATAGTGGAACTGAAGCGGGCGTATTTGGACCAAATTGTAAAATATGGACGGCAATGGGACAAACAGCCACTGTGTTTCAGGCTGAGGTACATGCCATGTGTGCAGGTAAACTTCTACTGAATAAACCAAAAGGCGCTACAGTTATTATCCTATCTGACAGCCAAGCGGCACTGCTAGCGCTGAAATCTTATTGTTTCCGTTCTAGGCTTGTGTGGGACTGTCATACTCTTCTTAAAGAGCTGACACATCATAATAGTCTAACCCTGATGTGGGTGCCAGGACATGAGGGTATTCCGGGTAATGAATCGGCTGACCAGCTAGCTAAGCGGGGAGCCAACTCACCAATGATTGGCCCGGAACCATTCTGTGGAGTAGGTAAAGGCTTCATTAAGGATGGTATTTTTAAGTGGATAAATCTTCAGGTGGAAGATTATTGGAACTCACTTTCAGGACTTAGACAGTCAAAGAAATTCCTGACCTTCTCAAGTAGGAGAGCGTCGGAATTCCTTTCCTTAAGCAGGTATAACGCACGGGTCATAATGGGATATTTTTCCGGACATTATTTCCTTAGTTATCACCTTAAGATCATCGGTAAAGTATCACTAGATACATGTCGATTCTGTGATATCACATCTGAAACCACGGCACACATTCTGTGTGATTGTGATGCAGTGGAAAGATCAAGAAGGCAGATTCTCGGTGGATTTACTCTCACCTATGAAGACCTGTCGAAGACTCCCATGAGTAAAATCATCTCATTTCTCAAAGGAATCGATATGGCCTAGGGAGTGGTTAAGAGTCAGGAACAAAAGATCTCTTAGGTCGTAGTTCGAGAAGTAGTGAGGCTTCTTTAGGCTCTACCAGTTAAATAAATAAATAAATATATATAAAAATATATACAAACATAACATCTTGCCCCCCCCCCCCCCTAGAAAAAACTGAAATGACGTCCCTGATTAGAAGTCTACTGGTCCTAACTCCTGTAAAATTTTCAAGGTCATATCTGATACGGTTCTTGAGATACAAAAATTCAATATTTTGAAAAATTGCTATCCCCCACTTCGGCGCTTCACCACCACATCAAGACTTTTACATTTATTAGACTTCACTTGTAATTCTATATACAGAATCCAAATTTTATCTTCCTGGTGCAATTGGTGCGGAAGACATTGTAATTCAAAGTTTTTTACCCCTAGCCCACCTTAAATTTGTTAACCCTTTTCTAATCTCCTAGTATCTCTTAACGCAACCACAAAGTTTGAAGCTCGAACTTTTAGCCTCCTAGCATAAGTAGTTCTAAGATCTGGAAACCAACATTTTTCGTCTAAAACGCCTCACCCTCCTCCCGCCCCCCTTACCCTCCCAAAAAATACCCGTCGTAGGGTTCATCCACTCTAACCACCATAAAAATTTTAACTTAATATCTCAACAGGCTTGTGATCTACGCACCTTCGAACGCTATTACGTACGGCGTATGTTGAACGGCGTATAAGGCTGACATTTTTATACTCTAGATGAAATCATATAGAGTATTATAAGTTTAATCCAGCCCAAAAGTTTGTAACGCATAGAACCAAGCCTCAGACGAAAAAAAGTTATATATTATTTTTTGTTTATTTGTGGCCAAAAACCTCAAATCCGCTTGACGTCCGTCCGTCCGTCCGTCCGTTAGCACGATAACTCAAGAACGCATTCACCTAGGATCTTGAAATTTTGAATCTGGATGTTTGGTTAAATTTGTAAGGCTAAGTTCGTTAACGGGCAAAATCGTCCCACTCCTTCGGGTAGCTGCCATACAAAATGTCCTTAAAACACGTGTTCAAGAATATTGCTCGATAACTTCAGAAGGGTTTAAGCTACGTCTTTGAAATTTTGTATGTGTTGTTTTTTCAATAGTTGGAGCTAAATGTATGATTATGAAGAAAATTCTATTAGTCCTTCGTGTAGCTGCCATACAAATATCCTGTCAAAATGTCTTCACTTAATTTACGGAACTTACTATAACTCAAGTAATCTTTTAGCTATGAATTGGAAATTTTGTACAAATTAGTTCTGAGTAAAAAGGAAGTTTAAGTTTACTAATCAGCGAAATCTGTTTACTCCTTCTGGTAGCTGCCATACAAAATGTCCTTAAGACACGTGTTCAACAATATTTTTCGATAACTTTTGAACGCTTCAAGCTACGAATTTGAAATTTTGTACACGTTCATTTTTAAATGGTTCCAAGGAAAAGGATAAATATGTAAGAAATCGAGTGAGTCCTTCCTGCACCTTTCATGTGAAAGTCCTTCAAAAAGGACATTTTTGTTCGATGACTTACCCAGTTTAAGATATGAAATTAAATACTGAATATTGTCTTTTAGTTTTGAGTAGCAATCTAATGGCAGTCCTTAATAAAGGACATACAACATGCACACACGTAATTCTACTTTATCCCCAACTACAATATAAATCGGAGTTCAGTATTCATCTAGAGTATTATACGATTCTCTTGTTTTATGCTTGGTGTTTATCATACTAGTCCTAAAACGTGAAAATACAAAATTTCAGGGTAGCAAATGCTTTTGAAATTTCAGGTCGATCACAATATTTTATTATTAAAAAATAATAAAGTAAAATGTATTTTGCAGAATGTTATATTTTTTGTAGAATCAATTTTGATTATTGGTCTCCTTAGTTAGTTGTTCTAATTCGAAAAAATCCAAAAGGAAATACATGAAGTTTTATGACAAAAATAGGTATGTACGTAGGTAGGTTATAAAACTTATGAAGTTCGACATCATATAAACCCAAGGTAGGCACCATTCAATATTTGTTAAGGTGCCGTAATTGGAATGGAAACTTAAAAATTTCAGATTTAATACGCTGATATGATAATCTGTCGAATGAAAAAAAATATATAACATATGTTATATTAAGAATGGACTTTTTTCACGCAAATTTGATTAAATGTTAGTTGTTTTCCGGCGTCAGTAGGGATTCTGGTGTGAAACCCCAACACGAAATCGCCGACTGTTGATATAATTAATGTTATATGTTCAGTAGACCTAATTCTATACTGAAATATAATAATAAATAAAAAAAAACAAATATTTTATATAGAGAGTTAAGAAAAAGTTGTGTGTTTTTTGTGATTGTCGATTTTGAAGTAAAGTATAGAACATTGAAAAAAAGACAAAAAATAGTGTTTATTTCTTTTACCGAAGAAAAGAGACTATAGTATCAAAAGTGGGATTGGTAAATTTGCGGTCCATAAAGGCATATTCCTTGGATTTTTTTGTTTTTTGGAAATTTTTTCGGGATTTTCTTGATCACACGTGGTGAGCATTTCGGTGAGGAATTAAGTTTAATTGAAATGTGTAAGCGAAACAATGCAAGTTTCACCTTTTTGGATGAAAATGATGATTTTCGGCGAATCAATTTTCGATACTCATTCTGGAGTACACGGGTGACGGCGACGACATGCAGTAATGGATTTCGCTTATAAAAATTATTACGGATTATTATAATCAAACAATTAAAAGGTATGGCTCTAGAATGGTTCTATTCTCGACCGGAGCATCTCACGATATAGGTCAAAGACTTGCTCTTGAAATTGGTTTAGAAATTGGTTCTCGCTAACAAACTGAATGTAAAAAGAGAAGATATAGTCGATTATCAAATAGACAGTCTGGAAGACCATACTTCCACCATACACCCACACCTACCATACACCCACACCTACCATACACCCACACCTACCATACACCCACACCAATTTTTCCTCGGTAGAAGTCTACTAGTCCTCACCAGCGTTGTCGTTTGTACTACAATAGTAGTATTTGTACTACTATTGTACTTCATGTACTACTGTACTACTCCTTTCAATTTTGTACTACTCTTTTCTCAAAAATTAAATTCTCGAAAACTTTAGAAGTGGATTTTACAATTTACATACATTGAAAATGCGTGGTACCGGGGTTGCGAATGATGTCGATTTTCTTCTTTTTGTTTTGCGACTGCGTGAGACCAAACATTTTTTATTTTAAATTTAAATCATTTTAGGTTCATTCCATCAAAAACCGGCCACAGGTATGATTTCACTTTTCTTAATTCCGTAGAAACTTCGTGCACTTGATGAATTAGTGAAAAAAAATTATACAGTGTAGTCGCGATAATGGGAACTCCGCCTAACGTAAACCACCGCATAACATGGACTTCAAATTCTTATTATCGACCACCTCATAACATGTACAGTGAAAACTACGATAATGTAAACAACTTTTTTTTATGACAAAAAAAAAGAAATCAAGTGCTAAACTTTTTTCCGAAAATTTTGACAATACCATTTAAAGATGTCAAAATTTCTGTTGGACGCGGAACCGAGTGGCTGCACTGAACATGTTACTCTTGAAGGTAAAATGTGATATTTTGAACGAATTATTATCCAAAGTCTCTCGCGTAAATATTAACAAAAACATGCTGCAATATTTAAGGAATGGTAAAAGTCTTGTACCTGATGAATATTCTTTAAAAATAATCTTTTCTTTTGAGCTGAAAGGTATCCTTCTTTTGGAGAACGCACCAGATCATCCTCCTCTAATAGACCAGTTGAAAACCGATGATGAAAAGATAATCATAATGTTCATGTCAAATAATGTGACGCCACTGATGCAAACGATTGATCAAAACGTCATTAGACTCATGAAGTTATATTACAGAGAGAATCTTATCATCAGTGGTTGTTAAGGGATCAGATATTGTTCAGCTTTGAAACAGCTCTAAATCAAATAAGTTGTTTTAAATAAAGGTTCACCCCAAATGTTAGAAGCCGATATTGGGAGGTCACAATATTTCATCACAACTGAATTAAGATGATTTCATTGAATATTTTAAAACCGCCATAGATTGAAGAAGATGACTCCTACTCAACTTCTGAAATTTATTTATGCGGTCGTTAATTCAAGTGCAATAATTATTACAAAATATTTGTGATTGATGGTGATAGTGACGAAAAAATAAAAATTGTAACTAAGGAACGTTAGAAAACAGATCAGCAATTAAAATATTCAGTACTGGAATTGAAAGTGGCGGAAAGAAATTCGATATTTCAATTTTTTAAAAAAACTCCAAGATTAAGCGCTGTTTCTTAATTTGAAAATAAAACAAACTTAAACCAAAATTACCAATTATTTTACAAACACCGCATAAAGATGTAAGCAATCGATACGTAGATAAGTAAAGATACGAGTACATATATAAAAGGAGAAATCGAATTTTTTTTTTATTTTGTAATAATTATAATTAATCTAAATATGTACATACATATATTACATATTCGAGAATATATTCATCGCCCCGTATATAATAACCCCATAAACTTGAATTGCCTTGGTTTCATCTTATTCACATTATCTTGACTACATCTAATTTTGTTTGTTTTTGTTAGTTTTAGTATGTTAAAGACTTCTTGAAAATTGTGTTTGCCTCTCCATTTTAACTTCATATCTTATTTTAAGGGGAAATACACAAATAAAATATTGCGCTGAAATTATATTTACGAGCAAGTTATCAAAGTAATTATAATTTTGCTGCGAAATAATTGATGACCACTGATGTTCGTTAATTTTTTTACTCCCTCCTTTGAGATCTAAAGTTGATTTTTTGATATGTTTTGAAAAACAGTATAATGAAAATATATATAACATTAAGAAAATAATATATCAAAAATACATAAAAATTGGCTTTTTGAGACATTCAAGGAATAAGGACAAAACCATTATTCTTGAAAAAGATTTGTAAACATTATTTTTTTTAAATTCTCGTAACCTCACTTTAAATTTAGCCAAAAATCATTATTCTATGATAAAAACTATCGGAGATACCAATTTTCAAAACAAGATTTGGGCAGCATTTTCACAAAATCTTTAACGTACCAAAACTAACAAAAAATTTTGACACAGGAAAAAAAATAATTTTTTTTAAATAATTCTTCGAGTACACAAAGTTTAAAAGAATCCGCAATATTTTAGGCGTTTTTTAATGGAATGAACCTATACTAACTTTTCGATGCTATTATGCGATTCCGAACCTAAAAGTCATGTATGTAGGGGAGAGTGCTATACCTTGGAACGAAAATCACTTTTTATTTTTTTATGCAAAATGTACTACATGTAACGCGATGAAAATTTGAGGGGATAACAATGACCTACTTACTTATAATACATTTTTTTTTCAGCGAACAATATCATTACAAATTTGAAAGAAAAAAAATTGAAATATCAAAAAAATTTGTTCCAAGGTACAACGTTTCGTTGTACCTTGAAACAGCACTAGTTGTACCTTGGAACGCTTGCAAATTAGGTAAAAATAAAGAAAATACTAACTTGGAAAATGCTAAAAGAGATATTCATTAAACATAATTAAAAAAATTCATCATAAAATGGTAAAATAATATAAAATATGTTAAAATGGATAACTATGTAGTACATAAGTAATTTATTTAACATTGAATTTATGGAACGGAAAATTAAAACATATTTTTAGCATCGATGGGAGCCTTACAAATCCCATTCTTACTGCGAGGCATTTTCTGCAAAAAAAAACACTTTTGTCAGTCAAAACACGTTAGTTTTGTATCAGGATTCCTATTTTATGCCATTCCAAGGTACAACACGTGTGACGTTCCAAGGTACAACATGGTCCATTAATTGAATAAAAGATATTTTTTTAAACCTCCTAATTATCTTACAATCAGATGTTATAGAAAAGAGATAATACACACCTTATTGATAATAATTCTGCATAAAACGATTGTACACCACTACAACACAATAGTTTAATTATTAAACAAACTTTGATAAAAAAATTACTCACACTAACCCCAAAACAAAAATATTAACAAAAACGCAAAATAACCGACAAAGTAAAGTGATAACAAAACAGGTTGTCTTGATATCAGCTGTTGTAAATGTAGTTCTTGATTCACACACCAGAATGCTCTTTTTAAGCACCAAATTAACAACGTTCCAAGGTACAACCATTCCAAGGTACAGCACCTTCCCCTACTACTATTCTTTGTAAAATACTACTGTTGTTCACTTAAATGCACTACTGTCCAAAACAACAAAACGACAGCATTGGTCCTCACTCCTGTAAAATTTTCAAGATTATATATAGTACGGTTCTTGAGATATAAAAAATTTATTTTTTTAAAATTGGCTCTCCCCACACTTCCGCTCTTCACCACCCCTCTCGAATTTTATATTCAGTAGACTCGATTTATAATTCTATATACACAAACCAATTTTTATCTTCCTGGTACAAATGAGTCGGATCCAAGTAGCACGGATAGTTCTTGGTCACAACCTGTAATCTGGCGAACGTTGTCGCAACTAATTTTACTTTATTATTTTTAGTTGTGGAATAACCATGAGGCTATTTGGAACTTTATTTTTAAGGTTGTCAGTCGCATAGTAACCTACACCGCATCTCAGCATTAAACACGTTTCGGACTTCTACCCATAAAATAATAAAGTTGCGCCCAGACTGGCACATTTTTGTACTGAAAACTAATTATCGTCAACTCATATTTCAATTGAAGTTCACATCTTATTTGTGTATTCTTATTTGTATGTAATAATCCATAAAAAACACACATTCTCACATTCTTGATTTGACTCACAACCAAATGGTCATTCTGTTTACTTGTAGCCCACAACTATTCGTAACGCTGCAGGTAGCGAGCAAATTGTTTGTGACACTACTATTCGCGAAAGTAAGCATTACTATATAGTGATATGATATATGTAGTTCGCAGAACGTTCGTACTACTCCTACACGACTTTTGGTGCTACTTGGGTCACTATAAACTCAAGACATCGTTCTACCACGAATTTGAAATTTTGTACAAATTGCTTTTGAGAAAAAATGAAGTTCGAGTTAATTAGTCAATTAATTAAATTTCTTTACTCCTTCGAGTAGCTCCCATACGAAGTCCTAAAAATACGCGTTGAAGAATATTGACCGGTAACTTCAAAACGGTTCAAACTACAACTTTGAAATTTTGTATGTGTTGATTTTCCAATAGTTGAAGCTAAATGCTAAATGTAGCTGCCATACAAATATCCTGTCGAAATATCTTCACTTAATCTACGGACCTCTCAATATAACTCAAGTAATCATTCAGCCAAGAATTCGGAATTTTATACAAAATAGTTTTGAGTGAAACCGATGTTAGAGTTTACTAGTTAGCGAAAACCTTTTACTCCTTCCGGTAGCTGCCACACAGGAAATTCTTAGGATACGTTTCCAATAACTTGTGAACGCTTCAAGTAATGAATTTGAAATTTTGTACACCATCATCAATGGCGCGACAGCCCAAGTCGGGCCCTGGCCTCCTGCGAAATTTTGTACTCATTGATTTTTAAATGGTCTCAGGTAAAAGGAGAAATATCTATGCTAGAAAAGGGATGAGGCCTTCCAGTACCTCTCATGTGAAAGTTTTTGAACATGAAAAAAAAATTTTCTGTATCTCACCTAGTTCCAGATATGCAATTAAACACCGATGATATTGTCTTTTAGTTTCGAGTAGCAACCAAATGCGAATTATTAAAGGAAAAACTACAAGTGCACTCCCTATCCTACTTTATCCCCAACTACAATATAAATCGGAATTCAGTATTTTATCTAGAACGTGAATGTGACAGCTGTAGGGATGTTGATATCGAAAAAAATATCGATATATCGATATATAAAAAAATATCAATATCGGCTGATGATACATCGAAAAAAATATCGATATATCGAATATTTTTTACAATGAAAAATAAATTCATATCTCCCTTCCCGTATCAAATTTAACGTTACGGAGAGCATATCGCAAGGGCTTTTCAGTGTAAATTTCATGACCAATTTTCTCAGAAACCACTCGAATGAAATTTTGGACAATTATTCCTTACTGCAAAAAGAGCAAATAGAGTGGAGTAAAATTTTATTATTTTTGCGAAGGTTGTATATATTGCACGGAAAGCTTTGAATTCAGAATTGAGTCTAAAATAAGAATTTAAAAAAAAAAGTTGTTTTACCCCGAAAACGATATGCTCTCCTTAATAAAGATTACGGTGGTGCGCGGCTTTTAAAACAAACCCAAAGACAATAAATAAATGATATTTCGAAATTTAAAATTGTTCTTCACTTCACTGAATTTTCACAACAAAAAACAAGGCTAAATACACTTTCGAAGTGATAATAAAAATATACGAAAATAGATGAGACGCAGCAACGGATAGTTATAGTAAGCTGTGACTCTTTAATACAAACATATTACTTTCCTCCGGGTTTTTAAAATCCCTTCTACTTGAAAGAGCAATATTAAAAGCCAATAACAACTAGGTACTGAGAGAATAGATCCCTGTGCAAAGGATAGTTGCCTGCCCCACCTACACAAACCACGCGTCTTGCATCTTTTTGTTTCGACGGAAAAACCGTTTTCTACCGTTTTCTAGTTTCAACCTTTCTGACATCCCTCATTTACATTATTATATTAGATTTTCGTATTGGGGTTGGTTTGGTCACCTCTGTCATTAAAGCCTCAATTGGGCCTAATGCTACGTCCCTTTGGAGTATCTATGGTTCCTCTTCGATCCCTGCGCTTTCAGCGAAGCTTAGTATTTTTCGAAGAGGAATAGCCAGGAATTCCGATGGTTCCATGAAACCTTGACAGAAGTGATGAAGTCTTTTATGAGCCAGTCCCTCACATTCACAGAGAATTTGCTCTGGTGTTTCGTCTTCATCATCGCAAATTCTGCATATTTTTCTCTTAGAGAGACTAATCCTATGGGGATGCTTCCTCATGTAATAATATGACCAGTCAGAGCTATCACTAGGGTTCGGGTCAGATGTTTGCTTAATTTTAGATATTCAGACGTTCTGTTTTCCGAATGCTTCGGCACAGTAACTTATTAGATTGCCACGTAAAATATCAACTAGAAATAGCTAAATTTGCGGCCAAAGCATGAGTAGGTAGGTAGGTACGCGTGGCTGCCCGTGAGAACACGGACATACTTAGACCTAAAAGGTCCGTTGTGTTACCACAGGATCATCGAATCCGGTCCTACTCGTCGAACCATTTAGAGCTTGCAATGAAGCGTTGGATTCTCGCGACCTCCATTGAGGCAAGGTCACCGAGACAGTTGAAGAAGTAAACTCCAAGATGAGCTTTCCTTCTGGCTGATAGAGCTGGACAGGTACTGTTACGGTCACCTTCGTTCTCGTACAAGCTGAAAGGAGGAGAAGAGTTAAAATTAAATAGTAGAACAAGTAATGTAAGAACTCGTAGAATCTCTGATAACTTACCTGCTGAGCCAGAGCACTCCTTGTGAAGCAGCTTCATCTTTTCAAAACCTAAAAAGAAACAACACCAAAGGGAATTAGTCAAATAATTTTTTTTTTTCGCACACACATGGAAGTCGAGCTAAACTCGAAAATAGGAAACCGAAAAACGTGAATTTGTTAGTTATGGTTAGCTATGTTAGGATGAAGAATATATATAATCGAATTAGAGTTACATTAGTTAGTTATAGTTAGATATTAGGAATAGGAATAGGAAAAATGAATTAGTATGAATTAGTAAGATTAGGGTTAGACTTGAACTACAATTGGAAATTAACACACAACACGCAACGTCGAATCACGAATCCCATCACTGAGGACCAATCACATCACTTAAGACAGATCACATCACGGAGGACCAATCACATCACTTGGGACAGATCACATCACGGAGGACCAATCACATCACTCAGTGCAAACATGGCGGACTTATACTGCGAGAACGGCTTATAGGGGTCCTAACGGGACACTGTCCCTTTGGAAGGCATGGAGAAAGGCTGGGAATACCCATGGCTGACATGTGTCGCTGTGGTGACGAGAATGTTGAGCCACCACTGGAGCATCTAGTGTGTGAATGTGATAGTCTGGCGCGCACCAGGCATCGGTACTTGGGGAAATTCTCCTTAACCGATCTATCAGAACTTGCGATGATTCCTTTATGGAGAACTACTCTCTTCATAAGGAAGGGCAATATTTGGAATCAGTAGTATAGAGCCCGGTTTTTATACGAGGGGACCACAATGGATCCACAGTGATCTCTCGTGATGGACTGGGGCACATTGCTTTAGTCCACCCTTCTCAACCTAACCTAACCTATACTGCGAGAATTACAAGTCGATAAGGCAGGTCAGCAAGGTTTGGGTCCATGCTAAAAAGTCGGGTCGAGAGTGAAAGCTACCGAAGAAGAGAAAGTTATCAGATCTAAGTAAACGACCTGGAGAAAGCAGTCGTTGACCCAGGAAAACGGGGATTTACCGATTCAAAAAGCTGACCCGAGGTTTCGAGGAAAGTGCAGCACCCAAAAACGGCCTCTTTTGTTAAGTGAATTGATACGGGAACATCGAAAGGAGGAAGAAATCGCAAGTGACTTGTTACGTGATCATTAGAAGGAGGAAGAAATCGCCAGTGAATTGATACGTGAACCGAGAGCAGGAGGAATAAATCGCAAGTGAATTGTTACGTGATCATCAGAAGGAGGAAGAAATCGTATATGGTCGTAGTCTTCAGAGAACAGAACAGAAGAGAAGCTGTGCAGCGATCGAGAATTATTCGAGTTTTCATCGTGGGACACCGCACCAGAGGCGCCCTAGTTAAGGATAGCTAGAATAGTTGGTAAAGAAGTAATCATAGGGAGATAAGATAGGTAGAATCAGAGGATAGGTCCTTTTAAAGATTATTAAATTCCATTTCTTTTCCATTACATTACAATTGTGTTATTCATCCGTGTTCGTGACGTGTTTCAGTTCGCCTTCCGTGGTTTTCTTTGAGTATACGCGCGCGCGAACCTTTTCCACGGACTCGTGATCCGGACGGGGAAAAGTGTAGAACGGGACCCTCGAAAAGGGATCACTGGCGCCCACGACCCGTCTCTGGGTTGGCCGGACAGGGCCCGTTCGACCACTTAGTGCTGGGGTTTTAAAACGGTTTTTCCGCCGGGAAAAACGGTAACAGTACAGAGAAGGTGAAGGACTGTCTCCTCCTCCTCCTCATCCAGGCAGCTTCTACAGAAGTCGTTTGAGAAGATACCGAGTCTTTTAGCATGTCGACCTATAAGACAGTGCCCGGTCAGGACACCGACTGTGGTGCTGATATTCGCCCTTTTGAGCAAGGTCAGCTTTTTAGAGCGTTTTAGATCCAGCTCCGGCCAGATCTGTCTCGCAGAGTGACATGTAACACCGTCCGCCCATCTTGAGTTGGTTTTCTCAATTGAGTCCAATCCTAGTAGCAGTTTACATGTAGAGAGAGGCACACCCAGATTCCGGTGTTCCGGCATAATCTGAAGGGTAGTACCGCGTCGAGCGAGTTCGTCAGCCATGCAGTTCCCTGGAATATCCCTGTGTCCTGGCACCCAGCACAGGAGAATATTGAACTGTTCAGCAATCTCCTTAAGAGATGATCGACATTCTGCGGCGACCTTTGATGTTGTCGAGGCCGATTCCAAGGATTTTATTGCCGCTTGGCTGTCTGTGAAAATGCTAATATCCCTAGTAGATATTACATTACACCTCAGCCAGGACAAGGCCTCCTTGATCGCCATAAGCTCCGCCTGAAAGACACTACAGTGGTCCGGAAGGCGGAAGGAGCTGTTAATGTTAAGCATATCAGAGAAAACACCTCAACCTACCCCGCCTTCAGTTTTGGAGCCGTCCGTATATATGTGGGCGGACTCTTCCGTCCGTACCAAATCCCTTTCCCATTCTAGACGGGTTGGGTTGGCTGTTAGGAAATTTTTCTCAAAATCATAACTGGGAGGGGTGTAGTCGGTGTTTTCAGCAATGTTATTGAAGTGATTCAAGATTGTTGAGTGAACTGCATATATGCCAGTCCACTGTGTAGAGGCCCTAAGTAGCACTGGCTGCCATTTGCTTGCCAAAAATGTCTAGGGGTGGCAGACTGAATAGCATGTCTAGTGCTGCAGAGGGAGTTGTTCTCAGAGCTCCACTGATTCATATGCATGCTGATCTCTGTACCTTCCCTAGGGTGGTGCAGTTAACTGCTTTGTCTAAGGCCGTCCACCAGACAATAACATGGGTCTATGTTGCGCACATAGTAGCAGAAACCACAAGGACGCGATTTTTGCGAAAACTTTGCGGGGGTGCTGACTGGGTGGGTCCCACTGTTGGGGTGTCTGACCATTGTTTTTTTGTTTCTCGTTGTAAAAACTACCCCGTGGTAAATTTTCAGCTTTCCTAAAACTCTTTCATGACAATTGTATTGATTGTTACGCGCATAGTAACAGAAACCACGAGCACGCGATTTTTGCGACACCTTTGTGGGGGTGCTGACTGGGTGGGTCCCACTGTTGGGGTGTCTGACCATTGTTTTTTGTTTCTCGTTGTAAAAACTACCCTGTGGTAAATTTTCAGCATTCCTAAAACTCTTTCATGGCAATTGTATTGATTGTTGCGCCAACTTTGCGGGGGTGCTGACTAGGTGGGTCCCACTGTTGGGGTGTCTGACCATTTTTTTTTTGTTTCTCATTGTAAAAAATTTTCAGCTTTCTTAGAACTCTTTCATGACACTTGTATTGATTGTCGCGCACATAGTAACAGAAATCGCGCTCGTATGACATTTATACTTTCGGCGCCTGCTGACTGGCCCCGTTCTAACCAAATGAAGTCTGTTATTTTCATAAATTATATATAATAGATATTTACTGAAAAAAATTTCAGCTTTCCTAAAACTCTTTCGAGGACCCGATTTTTTTGACTGGGCTGACTGGGGGGGTCCCGCTGTTGGGGTGTCTGACCATTGTTTTTCAGTTTTTCATTGTAAAAACTACGTCCTGCCAAATTTTCAGCTTTCCTAAAACTCTTTCATTTTCCGATTTTTTTGACATCTTTGACAGCTCACCAGAGCCAGGTGTCCCCACGTCAGACCTGCTGACTCTAGTATATTTACATACACCCTAAATGTAACCAAATACTAAAATATTAGCTTTCCTAAAACTCTTGCGATTTTTTGTCGCGAGCTCTTGGACTATAAGTACATAATAACCGAGTTTCAAGCTACTTATAAAGCTACGAATAAGAATATAAGGAAATGAAATGGTCAGAGAGCAGTGAAGCTAAAACGAAATGCGTCATAGCTCTTTGACACAGTGGGTTTTTTATTTATTTATTTATAACAATAACAATTGAACAGAAAATCTTTTCCAATTATACAATTGCCACGAATTACAAACAAAATATTTTACATGTAAATAAAATAAAATAAAAAATATAAAAGTACTAATATAATAACAACAATGAAAGAAGTATAAGAAATTAAAATAATGGATTATGTATCAGAAGAACGAAAAAGAGTGACCTTTAAGTTCACTTTGAATGAGTTTAAGGTAGGGCTATGAAAACTAAGGTAATCGAATTAGAGGAGAGTAATAGAAGCAATTAATATTGGCTTGAGGTACTGTAAAAATGTCGTGACATTTAGTATTGTAGTCAATATTTCGCAGTCAACAAAAACAACTTTATACAAAAATACCATATCCAAGTATAATCTTCAGTCCTTCATGCAAGATATGCCAAGTAATTCGAGACGAGTTTCATAAGATATATCATGAAAGCCAAGTTTACGAAAAAGTGATTTAGTGAAACGACGTTGAACTGTTTCCAAGGCAGTCACGAGATATGTAAGATAGGGATTCCATACTACTGAACAATATTCAAGATGACATCGGACCAGACTATTGAAGAGATTTAACCCTTATAGAGCCGAAGAGGTACTCGGGTACCTATTAGTTTTCTTTTACTATTTTCGATAAACAAAAGAAGCTAAAACTTAAATTAGATTTACTGCCTGTAAGAGTATTTCGTGAACATACTTGTAAACAATATATCTATAAGAAATTGATGCATTATAACAAGAAATTAAGTTATTGTAACAGTAGGTACCCGAGTTCCTTTTCGACGTGATTAAGATGTATTTTTCTTTGGCTCGATAAGGGTTAAATATAGAGTTGATCTATTATTCCGGATCTCCAGTCAAATTCTAACGGTGCTAAAGCAGATTCTAATGAAAAAAAAGCCGAACTATTGGCGGACAACTTCTTATCCTCTCATCGGCTAACTGAAAACCTTAGTGACACTGAGACTATTAAAAAGGTCGATGATATGGCACGAAGATTCGCAATCCTTCCATTTCAGATGGATTACAACGACTTATGTAAACCAAAAGAAATTAAGTTGATCCTGCAAAGGCTGAAAAATGAGAAATGCCCAGGGAATGCCAGGGTATCAAATATACTTTTGAAAAACCTCCCCAAAAAGGGCATCATATACCTTAATGCCATTTTCAATAGTTGTCTAGGAATAGGATATTTCTCCTATAAGTGAAAAATAGCCGAAATAATTCCACTACCAAAACCTAGAAAAGATGCATCAGACCCGTGTAACTATAGACCAATTAGTTTGTTATCATCTATTGGGAAAATATTTGAAAAAATCATATTCGTATGTATCCAAAACCACATAAATAAAAAATGTATAATCCCAAATCACCAATTCGGCTTTCGTCAAGGTCACTCCGCCAATCACCAACTACTAAGAGTCACAAATTACATTAAAAACATACTGCAGTCACGATCGGCTGCAAGCCAATCGTATAATACTCTAGATGAATACTGAACTCCGATTTATATTGTAGTTGGGGGTAAAGTAGAATTACGTGTATGCATGTTGTATGTCCTTTATTAAGGACTGCCATTAGATTGCTACTCAAAACTAAAAGACAATATTTAGTGTTTAATTTCATATCTTGAACTGGATAAGTCATCGAAAAAAAAAGTCCTTTTTGAAGGACTTTCACATGGGAGGTGCAGGAAGGACTTACTCGATTTCTTACATATTTATCCTTTTCCTTGGAAACATTTAAAAATGAACGTGTACAAAATTTCAAATTCGTAAATTGAAGCGTTCAAAAGTTATCGAAAAATATTGTTGAACACGTGTCTTAAGGACATTTTGTATGACAGCTATCAGAAGGAGTAAAAGGATTTCGCTGATTAGTAAACTCGAACTTCCTTTTTACTCAAAACTAATTTGTACAAAGTTTCCAATTCATAGCTAAAAGATTACTTGAGTTATAGTAAGTTCCGTAAATTAACTGAAGACGTTTTGACAGGATATTTGTATGGCAGCTACACGAAGGACTAATAGGATTTTCTTCATAATCATACATTTAGCTCCAACTATTGGAAAAATATCACATACGAAATTTCAAAGACGTAGCTTAAACTCTTCTGAAGTTATCGGCCAATATTCTTGAAGACGTATTTTAAGGACATTTTGTATGGCAGCTACCAGAAGGAGTAAAGGGATTTCGCTGACAAGTACACTCAAGCTTTATTTTTACTCAAAATTAATTTGTAAACAATTCCGAATTCGTACCTAAAAGATTACTTGAGTTATAGTGAGTTTCGTAAATTAAGTGAATACATTTTGACAGGATATTTGTATGGCAGCTACACGAAGGACTAACAGGATTTTCTTCATAGTCATATATTTAGCTCCAACTATTGAAAAAATAATACGTACAAAATTTCAATGTCGTAGGTTAAACCCTTCTGAAGCTATCAACCAATATTCTGGAACACCTGTCTTAAGGATATTTTGTATGGCAGCTACCAGAAGGAGTAAAAGGATTTCGCTGACTAGTAAACCCGAACTTTGTTTTTACTCAAAACTAATTTGTACAAAATTTCGATTTGGTAGCTAAAAGATTACTTGAGTTATAGTGATTTTCGTAAATTAAGTGAAGACATTTTGATAGGATATTTGTATGGCAGCTACACGAAGGACTAACAGGATTTTCTTCATAATCATACATTTAGCTGCAACTGTTAAAAAAGTAATACATACAAAATTTCAAAGTCGTAGCTTTAGGCGTTCCGAAGTTATTTGTCAATATTCTTGAACACGTGTTTTAAGGACATTTTGTATGGCAGCTACCCGAAGGAGTAGGACGATTTTGCCCGTTAACAAACTTAGCCTTACAAATTCAACCAAACACCCAGATTCAAAATTTCAAGATCCTAGGTGAAGGCGTTCTTGAGTTATCGTGTTCACGGACAGACGGACGGACGGACGGACGGACGGACGGACGGACGGACGTCAAGCGGATTTGAGGTTTTTGGGCACAAATAAACAAAAAATAATGTATAACTTTTTTTCGTCCGAGGCTTGGTTCTATGCGTTACAAACTTTTCGGCTGGATTAAACTTATAATACTCTATATGATTTCATCTAGAGTATAAACAGTCTGAAGAACAAGGAATCCATTGGAATGGTTACCCTGGATGTTGAAAAGGCCTTCGATTCGGTGTGGCATAATGGTCTGTTATATAAATTTATCAGATTCTCTTTCCCTTCACACATTATAAATATTATAAAATCCTTTCTTTCGGAGAGATCATTCCAAGTACGAATAAATTCAATGCTTTCGACCAGTCGTACCATCCCGGCAGGAGTTCCTCAAGGATCATCACTAAGTCCTACATTATATAATATCTTTATCTCTGACTTACCGAAAAACTTCGAGTGTGAGCTAGCCAGTTTTGCCGACGATTTGGCGATCTATGCTAGTTGCGTCGACCCTAACTATATTGTAGGCATTCTTCAAAAACAACTGGAAGAAATAGTTAAATATTTCACTAAATGGAAAATTCAAATCAATGTAGCGAAAACTGACGCGATATTTTTTACTAAAAGGCGTGCTCGTAGATACTTACCGAACGCTACCTTCAATGCACTAGGTGAAGATATTTCTTGTACTCCAAATATAAAATATTTAGGCATCCACTTAGACAGAAAACTTACTTTTCAATTCCACACTACTGAAGCTAGTTCAAAAACCATGAAAAGCGTACGAATTCTTTATCCCCTTATAAATAGAAAATCTGAACTATCGAAGAAAAACAAGCTACTTCTGTATAAATCGGTAATGCAGCCTATTCTTCTGTATGCAGCACCTGTTTGGAATCCCTGTGCCATCGTGCATAAGAAAAAGCTTCAAATTATCCAAAATAAGTGTCTTAAGATCATCTTGAACAAGCCCTGACATTTTTCCACAAGAGAACTACACTTACTAGCTGACTTGCCTCGAATAATTGACACCATTGCAAAGCTGACTGCAAACTTAAAACAAAAATGCGAAAGCTCCGAAAATCCTTTAATTCTCTCTGTGTTTCCTGAGTAATATTTAGTTTTAGTGTTTGTATATACATGTAGATTAAGGTTAGTTTTAAGGTTAAGCTTAAGTTATTTATACGGTTTTTTAACTCCTTTTTTCCGTAAATGAATTAATGCCAGTAGAAAACGATTAAAAACAAATATAAATTCAATTATTATATATAAATTATTAAGGATATAAAGATTTCGAATAAGTCTCACCACCGAACCATTAAAACTAGCTTAAGTTAAAAATTGTAAATATCGAAGGAATAAAACAATTTCAAATTTCAAATATAGAGTTGCATTACAAAAAGGGTGCGCAGAACGTGATATAAAACCACATAGTCCGTATGGCCGTTTACAAACTTCAGTTATGTGCAAATCGAATTTTAATGTAGCGTCGAAAATTACACCTAAATATTTGATGTTGGGGACTTCCAATAGAAGAGAATTGTCGATCTAATAGTCAAACTGAATGTGTGAGATTTTATTGGTGTAGATCATCATAGAGCATTTCTGCGTATTTAATGACAATTTATTTATAGTACACCAGGATAAAAGTTTCTTGAGGTCATTTTGTAGGAGGAGGCAATCAGATTGTGATTTTATTTCCCGAAAAACTTTTAAGTCATCAGCATACATTAAACGCTTTGACTGAAATTCAGAAAGAAGATCATTAACAAATAGTATAAACAAAAGTGGGCCCAAAGTAGAACCCTGAGGAACACCAGATGGAGCCAGGTAGGGCGTTGAAATAGATCCACTGAAGATGACCATTTGCTTACGATCATTCAAATATGATTGGAACCAGATAAGAGGACCAGTACTTAGGCCAAAAGAATTCAGTTTCCGTAGAAGAATGGAGTGATCAACAGTATCAAATGCCTTTGAGAAATCTGTATAAATCGTGTGAACATCATAATGGTTCTCTAGGGAGTGAGCTACAGAGTTGGTGAAAGACACCAAATTTGTTTCAGTAGAACGGCCTTTAGAAAATCCATGCTGGTTTGCTGCGTGTTTACATAAAAACACAAATTCGGTTAAAATCGAGCATATGTGGAATGTTGATATGTTCTATGACAAAGGGTTAGAGATAGTTGGATATAACAAGAAATATTTCAATATGTGCGTGTATTTTTGATAGTTCCACGGGCGAAGCTGAAGCAAGACGATAGGTGAAGGGATCTTACCGGTTTTGTTCTCCCGTGAAATATTGATGTTTATGTGGAAAAATAACTTCATTAAGCTGTTGTGCAGATATTCGGTAATTACATCCGCATGTTAGAAAGTACGATTTGTGATATTCCTTTGGTGGGGTTGAAAATTCATATTCGCATGATAAACTAGAATCAAACTAGAATATTTTGTCCGATTTGTACAATTTTTGTAATTTGTTTTGGGTAAAAGAAATCGCAATTCCTGTTATTACTAAAATTGCATAGTTGCGGGTAAACTTGTTGTGATCGGAGGCCTTGGAGTGGTTATTTCGACTTAAAAAAGTCAAAATAACCGAAGGGAAGGTTGGGGTTCGGGAAACAGGGGTCCAATTCCGCCTACGTCCGAATTGGTGGCTGAAATGCAAACTGGAGCGACATGCTTGCTGGCTTCCGGGCTAGCTGCGGCTGTGGGGGAGTACGTTGTTTGCATCTCAGACCATAAAACCATGGCCTGTACAACAAAAATTTCACGCCGACTTACCCGGGTGATAAAATTGGGATAAGATTCCCAATCGGTCATGAGAGACCGAGAAAACTCCCTTTAACTCGACTGGCGCTGCTGTTATGCGCCGTCTAGCCCACCCTACCGTAGCCATACTTGTCCATTCAAGAATATCAAACGTATGGCCCCTAAAGAGAGGAATGAGGGGGCGGAAGGTCTACAAACGAGAAGATCCATCCTACAGGCTTTCTTAATTAGCCATTTATTTCAAAGAAAAATCAGGAAGAAAACAAAAAAAAATTCATATAAAAATTTATAAAAAAAAGGCAAAAGATAAAAAAAAAATTACCTTTTTATTTCCTTTTCATTGTATGATGTTATTTTAATTTTTGTTTAGTTGGATTCCGTCCGAGTCAGTTTCTGTCACTGTAATTTAATTTGTTATGTTTTTATTTATTCTATTTTATTTTTATTATATGATTCTTTTATTTATTTATTTGTTTCGTTGCATATTCACTTGCTTTGCTTGTTTTCTTTTTTTTTCAAATTTAACGTGGGCCAAAACTTTTTGGAGCCACTGTAGATTAATGGCAACACTTTGCATCACCAACACACACGCAACGATGATTTCAAAAAAAAAATCCGTGTTTCGGATTATTGCTTTGGACACTTTTTCCACTTTAGAATCACAAAAAAAAACGGCCATAAATCGAGGGAAACTGAACGCGAGTTCTACGTGCGCGAATTCTTTTCTTTTCCGTTCCGCCAAAATCTTCACTTAACCTATCATCTTTTTTCCTTTTTCTCCGATCCCGCCAAAAACTTTTTCCCGCGCCAAAAAAACTTAACCTTAACCTTATGTCATTTTTATTTTGCGCGTTTATATCCTATATTCTTTTAATTCGCAATTCAAATATAGAGCACTAAAATCTAACACTTAACTTCTTTTCTTTATCATTCTTTTTTTTCTATCTTCTTTCCCGAGAGCGCCAAAAACCTTAACCTTTTAATTTTACATTTTTTTTCGGTCCGCGCCAAAACTTAACTTCCTAACCTTCTTTTTAATCCCTCGCTGTCAGACAGCAAAAAACTCCCGCCACTGAACTAATTTTTTTTGTCTGGAATTGGTGTGGACCACAGTAATGCCAACTGCATTAAGGGGTAATACCTAGTCGGAAGCAAAAAATGAGACGGTTTTTTGTGAATTTTTTGTGTCTTTATTAAAAAATCGATTAATGCGAAATATTGAAAAAAACATTTTTTATTTTAATTTTTATGAAAAAATGGCGGCTGAGCAGTGTGAAAATTTGCGCGCACTTCGAAAAAAAATTTCGATTTTTCAACCAATAAATCGGCCTCAATTTGTTTATAAAAATCGTAATTGTTTATGAAACTCAAAAATCGTACTAGACTAGATAATCTATCTAAGAAGGTACAGCCAAAATTTCATATCGATCGGATAAAAATTACTCGAGTTCTACTGCTAGCCGTTTTTGAAAACATGGTTTCGAGAAAAACGCGTTTAAAGTTTCACAATGTGTTTACTACATGAAATTTTAAAGATACAGGCTTGGCTACACAGACAACGTATGTTCAATATTTGCTTAAAACTACATATTAACGCCATCTATACCTCATTTAGAAACTATATAGTGTACCTTTGCACCGCCGGTAACGAGTAAAAGGGGCGAAACTCACTCCGAAACTCAATTTGTCATTTTCAAGCGGTCCGCCTTGCTTCGAAAATTCGTCTTTTACGACCACTTAAAATTTGTTTTCAATAAAAAATGATGTCAGACATCACTCTTGACATGTTTTTACACCATTTAAGCCAATGAAAAAAAAATGTGAAAAAAGGTATTACCCCTTAATTGGTCCACACCAATTCTCACAGATGACACTACTACATAGACCGTTCGCCGTTGTCTACAACGCTTCTCTAAATTGAGTTTGAGCCGCACGCATAATTTAACGCCTACTGCTGTTCTCGTGTGCGACCTGAATATTCGCTTGTGCCAGTTGCCTCACGATAGGAGTACCTTCTCTGGGACCCAGATGCAAGTCTACATCACCTAGCGCTTTCAAACGATGCAACAGAGCGTAGTCATCCCCATGCGACATCATGTGAGTCCCAAACAAAACCTGATAGGGCGAGAACTTAGTGGCTTGGTGAATTGAACTCCTAAGAGAAAATCCTATTTTGCTTAAGTTTTCGTCCCATCGAGTCTGGTCCTCCACGATGAATGAACGGAGTCCAGCTAAAACTGAACGGTTGACTCGCTCTGAAGCATTCGCTTGAGGCGAGTATTTTGGGGTATATAGGTGTTTAACCCCATACTTAGAAAGCATGGAGTTAAATGTCGCCGACTTGAACTGAGACCCATTGTCGGAGAAAATTGTCTCGGGGGTACCAAACATATGGAAGACATCCCTCTCCAAAAACGTTGTAATCTCACCCGCCGTAATTCTTCTTACGGGATGAAGGATGGGAAATTTTGACAGATGGTCAAGGACAACAAGGATAGCGATTTTTCCACTTTTGGTTATAGGGTATGGTCCTAATACATCAATGCACAGATGTTGAAAGGGCTTCTGCGTTTTGAAGGCTTCTCCCATTGCAGCTCTAAGCGGACGATTCGGGGACTTCGTTTCTTTACAAGTCTGACACGAAAGAACGAAATCGCGGACTTGTGTAGACATATCGGGCCAATACAAGTATCGCCTAATGCGCTCTAGCGTTTTGGCGAACCCACCGTGAACCATGGTATCCGCTTCATGGGCCTGAGCGATCGCAGTAGGCGCCAAGCTCGATGGAATCCAAAGTTTCCAGGCACGATCCTCTGTGATCGGGTCACCGTTATAGGGCTCTGTACGCTTGTACACGTTGCCATCTCCAACGCATACGTCAGGAAGCCGCGGGGCATTTGACTCCACAGTTGACTTCAGATCCTCATACTCCGGATTCTGAAACTCTGAAGAGTTCAAGTCAACCATGGGTGCAACGTCGATCAGCGCATTTAATCCGTCTTCGTATACGCGAGAGAGGGCGTCGGGTACAATATTCAGGCTCCCACGACGATGTTCGATCACGAAGTCGAAGCCTTGCAACTTCAAACTCCAGCGAGCCAAACGTCCACTGAGATCCTTTTGAGACATCAGCCATTTGAGACTCGCATGGTCCGTTATAATCTTAAACGATGTCCCTTCCACGTACGCTCTGAATTTTTTCACGCTCAACACAGCGGCGTAGCATTCAAGCTCTGTAACATTGTAGTTGCGTTGAGCGGAATTGAGCTTCTGGGACATAAACGCAATAGGAGATTCCGATCCATCATTGTTCTCTTGGAAGAGAACACTCCCCACTCCAGATTTGCTAGCATCGCATTGTATCACGAATGGTCTAGTGAAGTCTGGATTTACCAATACAGGGGCCGCAGTTAACATGGCCTTCACAGACTGAAACGCAGTTTCCGCCTCTGAAGTCCAAGTAAATCTGTCTGAGATTGGTGAGACCACAGCTGCAAAGTTGAAAATGAATCGTCGATACCATCCAGCCATACCAAGAAAGCGTCTAACCTGACGTGCGGATTTCGGCGAAGGGTAATCGACTATGGCCGAGACTTTTTCCGAATCTGTCTTCAGGCCTCCACCTCCAACAATGTATCCGAGGTACTTCACTTCCCTCAGACAGAACTTACTTTTTCCCACATTTATTTATTGTAAGTCCAGCCTTCCTTAGGCATTCGGCAACTTCCGTCAACAAAACCAAGTGGGAATTGAAATCCTCCGAGATCAACAATAGATCGTCCAAATAAACAAATACTTGGTCCTTCAGTTCGGGTAGGATAACACGATCCATCAAACGGCACATACGTTGGGGTGCATTGCACAACCCAAATGGCATCCGGGTAAAATGATAGAGGGGTCGTCCGGGAATGGTAAACGCCGTCATTTCACGGGACTTAGCCTCGAGAGGAATCTGCCAAAAGGCGTCCTTCAGGTCAAGACTGATTATGTAGTTGGCTCGTGGTAATCGACTAAGGATTCCGTCGATATGTGGAAGTGGATATGCATCCTTTTTCGTCACATTATTCACCTTTTGAGAATCCAAACACAACCTGACTTTCCCTGGTTTCCTCACGAGCACTACCGGCGAACTCCACGCACTCAAACTAACCTCTATCACTCCCATTGCCAGCATACGATCGACCTCGCCATACATGAGGTTTTGAATCGCAGGCGATACTGGGTAGTGTCTTTGTTTGATGGGGCGCGCTTCTCCTACGTCGATTTCGTGTTCGAGAACGTTAGTCCTTCCCAAACCGTGAAGTTCGAAAGAAGGGAACTTGGACTTAACGTTCTGTAAACGTTCAACATCTTTGTCCGTTAAAGAGTGCATCGCAGTAGCATCATGTTGCGAAGAGGTGGTTTGTGTGTTGACACAACTAATAATGGATGGAGCAAGATGGAAGGCTCGCCAGAAGTCTACCCGAAGATATAAATCCTGAGATAAACTCGGCACGATGTAAAGAGTAATAGGTTGTGTAACTCCACGAAATTAAATTTAGGTCGTCACACTTCCCACCACCCTCTGTGAAGCACCATCAGCTGTCTTCACCTCGTGGCAAATCGGCTTCCAATGCACTTGCGCTCGCTCAAGGCGTTCTAGTGCATTGGCTCCTAGGCAACTAATGCTCGCACCACTGCCTAAAAGACATTTAACGTTTACATTGAAAAGGGAGACCATAGCATAGGGACGTATGTCAAAAGGTTCGGACATAATAGTCGACATTACTGCCTTCTTTCTCTCACGAACTTTACGCCAAAATGCGCGTAAACGTAAAATCGCCTTTTTAGGAGTTGGAATAGGGGAAGGTTGAAATGTGGAACACGAAGAAATATTAACAAAAGGGGATTTAGAGTCGTTAAAAATCCTGTCGCGTGCCTCCATGTACTCCTGGCAAATAGTGCACAGAACATCAACCCTTTCCGGCGTACGAGATAGTGGCATGGTGTATAAAAAGAACCCAAAAGAGAAATCTAAAGGAAAATGAATCTATCAATTAATCTACCATACACTAAATAAATATTCAAATTAAATATAAATAGAAAACTAAAACAAAATAAATTCAAACTCCAAAATATATGTAGATTTCTAAAACTACCAACACAAAATTAAATGTTCTAAAAGAAATTATATACTACAAAAATAATAATACAAAAAAAATTTAATAACTACCTACATAATAAATTAAACTACCATAACCAAAAAGAAATAAGCTAACTAAACCAACTAAATTTAAACTAACAAAATCTTAATAAGCTTAATCCAAGAAAAATTAGACTAAGCCAACAAAAAAAAATAAATTCAACAACTAAATCTAAAAATTTAAACTACGAAAACTACTATAAACTTAACAAAAAAATACTATGCAAAAATATAATAATTTCCTAAATTTTTATAATGATAAATATATATATATATAATAAGCAAGGAAATAAATAACTAATAATACAAGACCATGCACAAAGAAAAAAAAGAATAAATAACTAAGGTACCAAAAAAGAATATATAGCCTTACATGCAAACTAGAAAAACTATAAATACATTAACAGAAAAAAAAATATCCCTAAAACTAAGGATCTAAACAAAAAAAATAAGCAGCTTAAAATAAAGCCAATCAAACCAAAAGAAAAAGAAGGTTATGATGCGTGCAAGTCAAAACATCTAGGTGTAGTGAAGCAATGGAATTTGAAATCTAAGCAAATCAAATACACGCGGCTATTAAATCAAAATTTGATGGCAACTGAAAAATATATATAAATATCGGCAATCAAAAAAAAATATAACAAATAAACGAAAGCAAAAAAAAATCATGCAAATTTAAATAAATAAGCAAATAGAAAATTCGAATCTTCGAAATTGAAGAAAATCTCTACAAAAAAAAACAAAAAGCAAAACCAAAATCAATTAGTAAATGTTAACAGCAAAACAAAAAAAATTAAAGCAAAGCAAAATTCCATTAAAACAGAATTTAAATCAAAAATGTGATGAATCTTCTCGCTATCCACCTCCCAAACCTCATCCTCTCTCCTGCTAGGTCGAGTTAAAAGGCAAATCTCAGCCTCTTCAACTTCCTGGGAAAATTGGAATTGAGAAAAATAAAAAAAAATGGGATGAAACAAAAGAAAAAAAAATACTAATATCAAAAATTAATTGAAAATTTGTCCTAAGACTTAAAATTTAAAAAAAAAATTATACTACATAATTTAATTCAATTCTACGTTATAGGAACTCTAAAAGGATGGAATAACGAAATTAGGAACTCTTTTGAAGACTTCAGTATTGTCTTCTCCTCACCATTCTAAAACATATATTGCAGGTAGTCTGCCCAATCGTCTGACGACTTGCCCGCTAAGTCAAGGCAAGCCCAGCTTTCAAAAGGGTACCTACAATACATCAGTTAGATGGGTCTTGAAGACCCTACTTAACCCACAACAAGCCCAATTCGAACCCACAGATAAAAAAGGCTGCCCCTTCATATGGAATTCTGATGGCGCCTAAAGGTTGCCAACAGAAAACTGTCAATATGAAGGTTTCACAATTTCCAGCTTCGAACCACACTAGAAGTATGTGAAGTAATAAAAGAGCTTGTTCACTGAACTTGTAGGTGCTGTTTAAGCGTTATTTTGAGTCGCTACCAGACAAATTTTAAGTATTTTTTTGATGTGACAACTTTTATGCGGCATTTTTCCCACTCTCGCATATTGTCCCATCACGCGTTGCGAACTACGCGCTGGTTTGGCTAGCCCCACGTTGGGCGCCATTTTGTTGTGGTCGGAGGCCTTGGAGTGGTTATTTCGACTTAAAAAAGTCAAAATAACCGAAGGGAAGGTTGGGGTTCGGGAAACAGGGGTCCAATTTCGCCTACGTCCGAATTGGTGGCTGAAATGCAAACTGGAGCGACATGCTTGCTGGCTTCCGGGCTAGCTGCGGCTGTGGGGGGGGGTACGTTGTTTGCATCTCAGACCATAAAACCCATGGCCTGTACAACAAAAATTTCACGCCGACGTGATTTATAAGATTCCCAATCGGTCATGAGAGACCGAGAAAACTCCCTTTAACTCGACTGGCGCTGCTGTTATGCGCCGTCTAGCCCACCCTACCGTAGCCATACTTGTCCATTCAAGAATATCAAACGAATGGCCCCTAAAGAGAGGAATGAGGGGGCGGAAGGTCTACAAACGAGAAGATCCATCCTACAGGCTTTCTTAATTAGCCATTTATTTCAAAGAAAAATGAGGAAGAAAACCAAAAAAAAGTCATATAAAAATTTATAAAAAAAAGGCAAAAGATAAAAAAAAAAATTACCTTTTTATTTCCTTTTCATTGTATGATGTTATTTTAATTTTTGTTTAGTTGGATCCCGTCCGAGTCAGTTTCTGTCACTGTCTGTCATATTTTTTTATTTTTTTTAATTTAATTTGTCATGTTTTTATTTATTCTATTTTATTTTTATTATATGATTCTTTTATTTATTTATTTGTTTCGTTGCATATTCACTTGCTTTGCTTGTTTTTTAAATTTAACGTGGGCCAAAACTTTTTGGAGCCACTGTAGATTAATGGCAACACTTCGCATCACCAACACACACGCAACGATGATTTCAAAAAAAATGCCGTGTTTCGGATTATTGCTTTGGACACTTTTTCCACTTTAGAATCACAAAAAAAACGGCCATAAATCGAGGGAAACTGAGCGAGTTCTACGTGCGCGAATTCTTTTCTTTTCCGTTCCGCCAAAATCTTCACTAAAAGAAACTAAAAGACAATATTCAGTGTTTAATTTCATATCTTGAACTGGGTAAGTCATCGAAAAAAATGTCCTTTTTGGAGGACTTTCACATGGGAGGTGCAGGAAGGACTCACTCGATTTCTTACATATTTATCCTTTTCCTTGGAACCATTTAAAAATAAACGTGTACAAAATTCCGAACTCGTAGCTAAAAGATTACTTGAGTTATAGTGAGTTTCGTAAATTAAGTGAATACATTTTGACAGGATATTTGCATGGCAGCTACACGAAGGACTAACAGGATTTTCTTCATAATCATATATTTAGCTCCAACAACTGGAAAAATAACACATACAAAATTTCAATGCCGTAGCTTAAACCCTTCTGAAGTTATCGACCAATATTCCAGAACACGTGTTTTAAGGACATTTTGTATGGCAGCTACCCGAAGGAGTGGGACGATTTTGCCCGTTAACGAACTTAGCCTTACAAATTCAACCAAACATCCAGATTCAAAATTTGAAGATCCTAGGTGAAGGCGTTCTTGAGTTATCGTGCTAACGGACAGACGGACGGACGGACGTCAGGCGGATTTGTGGTTTTTGGCCACAAATAAACAAAAAATAATATATAACTTTTTTTCGTCCGAGGCTTCGTTCTATGCGTTACAAACTTTTGGGCTGGATTAAACTTATAATACTCTATATGATTTCATCTAGAGCATAAAAACATACTGCAGTCACGATCGGCTGCAAGCCAATCGTATAATACTCTAGATGAATACTGAACTCCGATTTATATTGTAGTTGGGGATAAAGTAGAATTACGTGTGTACATGTTGTATGTCCTTTATTAAGGACTGCCATTAGATTGCTACTCAAAACTAAAAGACAATATTCAGTGTTTAATTTCATATCTTGAACTGGGTAAGTCATCGAAAAAACATACTGCAGTCACGATCGGCTGCAAGCCAATCGTATAATACTCTAGATGAATACTGAACTCCGATTTATTTTGTAGTTGGGGATAAAGTAGAATTACGTGTGTGCATGTTGTATGTCCTTTATTAAGGACTGCTATTAGATTGCTACTCAAACCCAAAAGACAATATTCAGTGTTTAACTTCATACCCTGAACTGTGTAAGTCATCGAAAAAAATGTCCTTTTTGAAGAACTTTCACATGGGAGGTGCAGGAAGGACTCACTCGATTTCTTACATATTTATCCTTTTCCTTGGAACCATTCAAAAATTAATGTGTACAAAATTTCAAATTCGTAGCTTGAAGCGTTCAGAAGTTATCGGAAAATATTGTTGAACACGTGTTTTGAGGATATTTTGTATGGCAGCTACCAGAAGGAGTAAAAGGATTTCGCTGATTAGTAAACTCGAACTTCCTTTTCACTCAAAACGAACTTGTACAAAATTCCGAATTCGTAGCTAAAAGATTACTTGAGTTATAGTGAGTTTCGTAAATTAAGTGAATACATTTTGACAGGATATTTGTATGGCAGCTACACGAAGGACTAACCGGATTTTCTTCATAATCATATATTTAGCTCAAACTATTGGAAAAATAACACGTACAAAATTTCAATATCGTAGCTTAAACCCTTCTGAAGTTATCGACCAATATTCTTGAGCACGTGTTTTAAGGACATTTTGTATGGCAGCTACCCGAAGGAGTAGGACGATTTTGCCCGTTAACAAACTTAGCCTTACAAATTCAACCAAACATCCAGATTCAAAATTTCAAGATCCTAGGTGAGGGGGTTCTTGAGTTATCGTGTTCACGGACAGACGGACGGACGGACGGACGGACGGACGGACGGACGGACGGACGGACGGACGGACGGACGGACGTCAGGCGGATTTGAGGTTTTTGGCCACAAATAAACAAAAAATAATATATAACTTTTTTTCGTCCGAGGCTTGGTTCTATGCGTTACAAACTTTTGGGCTGGATTAAACTTATAATACTCTATATGATTTCATCTAGAGTATAAAAATGTCCTTTTTGAAGGACTTTTACATGGGAGGTGCAGGAAGGACTCCCTCGATTTCTTACATATTTATCCTTTTTCGTGTCTTAAGGACATTTTGTATGGCAGCTACCAGAAGGAGTAAAAGGATTTCGCTGATTAGTAAACTCGAACTTCGTTTTTACTCAAAACTAATTTGTACAAAATTTCCAATTCGTAGCTAAAAGATTACTTGAGTTATAGTAAGTTCCGTAAATTAAGTGAAGACGTCTTGACAGGATATTTGTATGGCAGCTACACGAAGGACTAACAGGATTTTCTTCATAATCATATATTTAGCTCCAACTATTGGAAAACTAACACATACAAAATTTCAAAGACGTAGCTTACGAGGGCGGATTGATAATGACGTGGAAAAATCAAGAAGGAGTGGGCAGTTAAGGAATTCGTTATTTTAATTTATTATTTTTTAATAATAAAGTATTGTGATCGACCTGAAATTTCAAAAAAGTTTGCTACCCTGAAATTTTGTATTTACACATTTTAGGACTAGTAAACCCCAAAAAAGCAAAAAAAAAAAAAAATGTCCGTCTGTCCGCCGTAGACGCCGTACGCCGTCCGCCGTACGCTGTACGCCGTACGCAAAATCGTTTGAAGGCGCGTAACTTCCAAACCTGTTGAGATATTAAATTGAAATTTCTATGGTGGGTAGATTGAGTGAACCCCTACGACTGGTATACTTTTGTGGGCTGGGGGTACAAGTGGAGAGGAGAGGGGAGTGTTTTAGACGAAAAATTTTGGATTCTAGATCTCAGGAACCGCTTATGCTAGGAGGCTGAAACTTGAAACTTATGTAGTACTATGATAATGGACTCAATTGCAAAAAAATGGTCGATATTGGTTAAGGGGTGTGGAAGTGGGGGGGAAAACAATGAGTCTTTAACGCATGAAAGACGGGATTGAAACATTCTAAAATCGATATCTCCTGAACAATTGATGTCAGAAGATTGAAACTTTGTTGTTGTCCTTAGGGATACTTCAAGATTAGACAAGGGCTAAAATTTTTAAGAGGGGTGGTGGTGTGTGGGGGTGGGGGTTAAAAACTTTGGAGTACAATATCTTCCGAACCAATTACACCAGGAAGATAAAATTTAGTATCTGTATATGGAATCACAAGAGGAGTCTACCGAAACTAAATTTTTGGAAGGGGGAGGTGGAGCACGAAAGTGGGGCGACAGCAATTTTTCAAAAAATGTAATTTTTATATCTCAGAAATCGTATCAGATATGATCTTGAAAATTTTACAGGAGTTGGGGTCGGTAAACTTTTAGTAGGGAAAAAATTTTTGGAGGTGTGGGTGTTGGGGGTGATGTTGAAAGGGGGTAGAAAGGAAAGCATTCTGATTTTTATTTCTTGAAAACCATAATGAATAGAAAGCTAAACATTTAGGATTATATAGAGCCACTATAGAGACATCCTAGAAAAATAAAATTTTTGATAGGGGTATCAAGGTACGGGGAAGAGGGGTGGGTTTTTTATATCTCAGAAACGGCTTATGCTAGAAAGTTGAAACTTAGTACGTATATGTAGATGTACTATTAGAGTAATTAAAGCAAAAAAAAAGTTCAGATTTTTATTGGCCTTCAGAGGTTGAGTAAAAAAAATGTCCGTGAATCCACATTTTCACAAACTTCGTTAAAACTTTTAGACTTGTCGAGCTATCAAACCAATTTTACTTCTGCGGGCTATTTATATAAGCGCCTAGTAACGATCTTCAAAATTTTTCGATATCCAACCCCTAAGGGGGTGTAAAGTGGTTGTGTACATATTCACGAATTCTGATATATTTCTAAAGTATATTGAGATTTGGAATTCACTTTTATTTCTATAAGCTTTAAATGTAGTCGGGGAAAAACCGATTTAAGTATTTTTCTCAATTAACCCCCTGGGGGTATTGTTCAAGTTTTCACTGATTCCGAAAATCTTTTAGGCTTAATGCGATCGAATTCGCTTTTACTACTATGAATTATTCTATTGATAAAAAAATACGTAAATAAATAAAAAAATCTGCCAACAGTCTGGGCGCAACTTTATTATTTTATAGGTAGAAGTCCGAAACGTGTTTAATGATGAGATGCGGTGTAGGTTACTATGCGACTGACAACCTAAGAAATAACCAGGAGGCTATTTGGAACGTTATTTTTTAGGTTGTCAATCGCATAGTAACCTACACCGCATCTCATCATTAAACACGTTTCGGACTTCTACCCATAAAATAATAAAGTTGCGCCCAGACTGTTGGCAGATTTTTTTTAACTGTACCATCCTTAAATAGATTACCTGCAAAGTTTAATCCTGATACCTCGTTTAGTTTTCGAGAAGCAGCCGTCTAAGCAAGTCGACTTACAAAAATTGTTGAAAATGGATAAAAGTGAATTTCGTGTGTTGATTAAACACAATTTTTTAAAAGAGAAAACAGCTAAAGTAACCAAAGAAAAATTAGATAAGCATTATGGGGACTCTGCACCATCGATCCAAATGATTTGCAAATGGTTTTCTGAATTCAAGTGTGGTCGTACGAGCACACAAACCATACCAAGTCCAGGTCGTCCAAGGTCCAGGTCGCTACGCCAGAAATGATCGAAACCAAAGAACAGTCAAAACAATGGATGGAAGCCGGTTCAAGGGCACCGAAGAAGGCAAAAACCGTTACATCAGCTGGGAAGGTTATGGCGACAATTTTTTGGGATTCCAATGGAATAATATTCATCGACTACTTGGAGAAAGGAAAAACAATAACAGGAGTATATTATTCTGAGTTATTGGTTCGATTGGATGCTGAAATCAAGGAAAAACGGCTTCATTTGGCGAAGAAAAAAGTGTTGTTTCATCACGACAACGCTCCAGCTCACAATTCCGCTGTTGCAACGGCAAAACTGTTTAAATTACGGTACGAAGTGCTCCCTCACCCACCGTATTCTCCAGATTTGGCACCCTGCGACTTTTTATTATTTCCAGACTTGAAAAATTGGCTTGCTGGAAAGAGACTTACCACGAATACTGACGTCATAAGTGAAACCAACGCCTATTTTGAAGGGTTGGACAAATCATATTATTTGGAAGGAATCAAAAAATTGGAAAATCGCTGGACTAAGTGTATCGAGCTAAAAGGAGACTACGTTGAAAAAAAAAATAAATTTTTCCGGATAAAATTATGTTTTCTCAATTTTTCCACGTCATTATCAATCAGCCCTCGTAAACCCTTCTGAAGTTATCGACCAATATTCTTGAACACGTGTTTTAAGGACATTTTGTATGACAGCTACCCGAAGGAGTAGGACGATTTTGCCCGTTAACGAACTTAGCCTTACAAATTCAACCAAACATCCAGATTTAAAATTTCAAGATCCTAGATGAAGGCGTTCTTGAGTTATCGTGTTCACGGACAGACGGACGGACGGACGTCACGCGGATTTGAGGTTTTTGGCCATAAATTAACAAAAAATAATATATAACTTTTTTTCGTCCGAGGCTTGGTTCTATGCGTTACAAATTTTTGGGCTGGATTAAACTTATAATATTCTATATGATTTCATCTAGAGTATAAACAATGGATTTGAGGAACGAATAAGAGAACTAACTGACGAAGAGAAAGGCGCATTGAATTTAATGAAACACGAATTTCAAGACGTATTATTTGTAGTTATTTACTAAAATACTGAAAAATTTTAAATTACGTTCTGCCGTTTTCCAACAAATTTTTAATTTTATTGACATGTAGATAGACTACAATGTACTACTGCGATATGTTGACTAATGTACTCATTGATGCTTACCGCATCTGAAAGCGATGCTAAGAACCATTACATTAGATTGTAATATTGTAGAAATATAAAGTGATAATTTATTAACAAAATCTTCGTCACCCTGTAACTGTAATCGACCTTAAACAAAATATTTCACGTGAAAGGTGGTATGCGTAGAGTGAGCGTAGCAGACCATAAAAAATGCTGCTAAAAGAAACAGAAAATAAAACGCTTTTGCGAAGGATCAAGGATGCTATAAGCTGTCGCTATGGCATCTCGTACTGCATGTTTTGAAAGTGAGAATTTGGGAATAGTATGACTCTGAGAACGGGGAACTAGTTATGTTTGCCAGTTCCTGGAAACCTAAGTATTCCTGGTCTGTTTTCTGAGATGAGGGTTAAATTTAAGCGGGATCTTTAAAAGCTTTCCGTTTACTGGAAAAAGCTTTTTAATGATGTGCAGAGCAAAGAAAGCAACAGTTTGCGTCTCTGAGGGAAAGTATCATTTTAGTGCCTGGATTGTCGTCGCGAAGTTAAGACTGTTATATCGGGATAACCGCGCTCTAAGTAAATTTTCACTCCTATAATAATCTTAATTACCTAGAAATTTTATGGTATAAAGAGTTGACTTTTCTTTAGAACGACCAGAATACAAACAAAATAAAATTAAAACTGGTTTCATGTTAGTTATAATATAATATAAAGTATTTAACATATCTCACGTACTTTATGCAAGTTTTGGAAATTAGTAATGATGACGTTTAGCTGCTTTTTAGTATTCTTATACTCCTCTGACTCGTGTCGAAAAAGTGCTTCTGCTCATTTTGCTGACTTCCCAGGCTTCTCAGTTTGGTTACTGTAAGACGTAGGAGCAACAGTTGTTTTCCATTCTATACAAATGATCCTACACCACAATAACTCTTCTGTGAATTTATATTATGTCCCTGTGAAAACTTTTGTTGAAAATAAACTAGTGAAGAAGACAGACTGTCTACCGTGAGACTTCTCTACCTTTCCCATACTTTATATACAATATTTCTCTGATGACTCGTAAACGAATAAAGAAAAGAAAAGTCTGCCGGAACAATGAGAATCTTTAACGCGATGAAAATAATGAATATATCGAATTCAGAGTGTACGTCAGACCTGATATACGATGTGATGGCATCAAGTACCTTTTAGCAACAATTGGATTATTATACTGGACCAGGTACAGTAAAGTGTTTTTTGGGCATTATCGTAGCTGCACTTCCATTACTAGGAACAAATACTATTTGATACAGGGTAGGGGCAACCCATATATGTACCTGTGGACAGTTGTTATTTTTTTCATAGAAATTGGTCTAACTTTAATTTGCATTTATTTGTTCCTTTGTTCTTTCTTTAAGTGTCTAGGAAGATATTATAATAGTTTTTCTGAAAGTTGTTAGTTACTATCTTCTGGTGCAAGATTTTTAGTTATAGAATGTTTTAAGAATTGAAACTTTCGTCCTGGTGCACTCTGTGCAGTGTACATATGGACATAGGTAAATGTATGAGTACCTATGGACGCGCTTGTAATTGAGAACAGTTTCAATGAAACACGTTTTTAACAGAAATTAAGAAAAGTAGGTACTTATTGCAAAAATAAAAGTAAAATTTGTTTTTAAAACAAATAGTAACAGAATTAAAAATGTTCATTGTCCTTGGTTATAAACGTCATAAAATAAAATAGTTCTTCTCAAATGGAATAAATTATAAAAAAGATATAACGTATTACTGACTTGTAGCCATTAAAAATAGTAGTTCTGTAGTGTCAACAATATCGTGATGGTAGTGTCGTCAGTAATTTTAAAGCAGTTTTGGTAAATGAAGCAGCTCTCATCATCGAAATCGTGGATATTTTCTTTATGCGAGCTAGCTACACATTTAGAATGGTAGAAAGTTTTGCACAAACCGCATTTCAGGACTTTCAACATTTTAAAATTTTCTCTACTCGCCGAAAAAAACGGTTTCTGTGACGACTTTGATCAAATTCCAAGGGTAGCGATCATTTTATAGGTTTTTTTCACGTTCTCGGTAGATGACGCAACTGATCTAGTCAATATCCAAATCTTTTCGCCCGATGTTTTTGTAATGCGATGAATTGTATTATTATTTTAATAATAAAGTATTGTTATCGATTTTTAAAAAAAAAAATTTGCTACCCTGAACATTTTTTTCCACGTTTTATGACTACTAGACACCAAAAAACCAAAAAAAAATTTCAGTCCGTCTGTGCGCCGTCCGCCGTTTTTTAAGGGGGCGGTTGAGTATGGAAGTGGAGGGGATAAGAATTTTTCTAAAAAATCACGTCTCATATCTCAAGAATAATGTATGATAGATGCTTAGAATTTTTACCAGAAGTAGGCCAAATAGATCCCTAGCAGGAAAAAAAATTTTGAAGGTGAGGGTGTAGGGTTAGGCTGGGGAAGGGTGAAAAGGATAAAGTTCCGATTCTTATATCTTGAGAACCTATAATGACATCAAGATGAAACTTGGTATTTAGATAGAACTATAGTACTAGCATGTTGAAAAAATATAATATTTTATGGGGAGTATAATATGGGGGTGGAGGTGTAGAACGGATTATGCTAGAAAGTTGAAACTCGGTATGTATATGTAAGTCAACTAGAAAAGTAATTTTGATTTAAAAAAAATCAAATATCCATTGGCGTACAGAAGGGGGGCAAAAAAAAATAATCAGTGAAAATTAAATGCATATATTTTTACGATTTTCGTCATATCTCTAGGTCTTTTCAAATATTGAATTCATTTTTATTTTTCATATACGAGGGCGGTCCTACAAGTACCTACCCTCACCGCCCGATGCCGTCACTATCGCAAGAGAAATTTACTATCGTGTAGTACATTCTCGTAGACGGCTACTATCAAAATTTCAGCCGAATCGGACTCGTAGTTTTGTTTTGACCGCGTGTGGAAGCAGGCGTGTCCGCGGATTTTAGAAAAATGGAAAAAGAGCAATATCGCTCGGGGATTCGATTCTTGTTTTTAGAAGGGAAATCGCGAAATCGAAGAGCGCTTGGATGCTGTGTACGGTGACTCTTCTCCTTCGATGGCGACCGCCAAAAATTGGTTTAACGAGTTTCAACGTGGTCGCACGTCGGTTTTTGATGAGCCACGCACAGGCGCCCCGAAAACGGCTATCACGGAGGATAACGTGACAAAAATCCACGATCTCGTATTGGTAGACCGCCGACTGAAGGTGCGCGAGATAGCTGAGACAGTAGGCATCTCAAAAGACCGCGTGGATTATATCCTGCATGAAATTTTGGGCATGAGAAAGCTGTCGGCGCGATGGGTGCCGCGTTTGCTCACTCCGGACAACAAGCGCAACCGTGAGACCACTTCAGAGCAGTGTTTGACGCTGTTTAAGCGCAATCCGAAGGAGTTTCTGCGTCGTTTCTTGACCGTCGACGAAACCTGGATCCACTGGTACACACCAGAGACCAAGAAACAGTCGAAACAGTGGACTTCACCCGGCGAACGTGCTCCAAAGAAGGCGAAGACTGTCCTATCGGCCGGAAAGGTGATGGCCACCGTTTTCTGGGATTCACAAGGTATGATCTACATCGACTACCTGGAGAAGGGCAAAACGGTCACAGGGCTCTACTATGCCGAATTATTGGGCCGATTCGCCGCCGAATTGCAGAAAAAACGGCCCCATTTAGCGAAGAAAAAAGTGCTCTTCCACCATGACAACGCACCGGCTCACACCTCCGCCAAATTGGTCGAATTGGGCTACGAACTGCTGCCCCATCCACCGTATTCTCCAGATTTGGCCCCGTGCGACTTCTTTCTGTTTCCAAACTTGAAAAAGTCACTCGCCGGGCAGAAATTTGAGTCGAATGATTAGGTCATCGCCGCCACGGAGGCCTACTTTGCAGACCTCGAGAAAACGTATTTTTCAGACTGATTAAAGAAGTTGGAAAATCGCTGGGTCAAGTGTATCGAGCTAAAAGGAGACTATATTGAGAAATAAATCGCCACTTTTCCAAAATTTTCGTTTTTCTTTTGTAGGCTAGTTTTGGACCGCCCTCGTAAATACCTAGAAAGTTTTTTCAGGATTTTTTGAAATTCGACCCCCACGATAGTGAAAAGGGGTTTTATACATTTTCACGAATTCAGCCATATCCCTCCAGTCTGATTAGATATCGAATATATTTTTACTTCTACGGGCTTGCTTAATAATATTTTAAAAATTTTTCGTTTTTCAACCCCTAAGAGAGTATAAACGGGTTCATCACGTTTTCACGAATTCCGTCATATCTCTTAGGAGTGGTAAGACATTGGATTGGTTTTCACTTCCTCGGGCTTTCTTTATATACATACAGTAGAACCTGCAAAAGTGACCACCTTCATAATGTGACCATTTGCCTATAGTGACCAAATTTTTCATTTGTTCGACATTGTTTAGAAGAAACGATGAAAATTCAAAGAAAACTTGCGTGAACAATATCAAGAAAAGAAAGATTGAGTATTTGAGAGCCGATCAGAATATCAATCAGATTTCCAATGTAAAAGACGAGCGACTGATTTTAGTGAAATTAATAAATTAACGTTAGCTTGGTTCACGAAAATGCGCGGTATCAATCCACCAATTTCCGGACCAATGTTGCAAGAAGTCGTCTTGAAATTCGCTGCGGAATTTAATTTTCCCGAACTCAAAGCGTCATCCGGCTGGCTTGATAGTTTCAAAAAACGTAACTGTATTTCACAAAAAGTTTTCATTAGTGATGCGAATGAGGTGAGTTTAGATGTCGTTAACGATTTTCGCGATAAATTTTCGGAACTTGTTAGTGCTTTCAGACGCGAAAATATCTTTAACGCTGATGAATGTGGCCTATTCTGCAAGGCAATGCCGAATCGAACTTTGGCTATCAAAGGAGATACCTGTAAGAGTGGAAAAAGGTCCGAAGAGCACCTCACGGTTTTACTTGCAGCTAGTGCAACAGGAGAAAAACTAAAACCACTGGTCATAGGAAAATCCCAAAAGCCCAGGTGTTTTAAAAACGTACAAAAGAGAAATCTTCCTGTGCAGTGGAAAGCTAGTAACAAGGCATGGATGACTTCAGAGTAATTCACAGAGTGGCTTGGGGATGTACAGAAAATTCAAAATGCAAAAAAGGAAAATTTTAATGATCATCGATAATTGCCCCACCCATCTAGTAATTGAACACTCATCAAATGTTGAAGTTTGGCTACCGCCAAATACCACTTTGGTATTACAACTCTTAGATCAAGGAATAATTAAAAATTTTAAAGTATTTGACCGAAAGGCACTTCTATCTAGCCTAATTTCAAAATGTGAAACGGACTCCTTAGAATCCATTTCTACAGCTGCATCAAAATTGAATGTATTGGAAGCCATTTTGTGGATAGGAGATGCGTGGAAGAAAGTTTCAGACGAAACCATTATAAACTGTTTCAAAAACGCGGGATTTTCGATTGAAAACGAAATTATTGGAAACGAAGAATACGAAATTATTGGAGACGAAATCGAGTTACTGCAAACTGGAGCTATTTAGAATGTGACATAGAAATAGCTGTTTGACAAAGCTTCTCCCCCAGCCGAAGTCTTCACAAGTATTTTGTAAGAGAATAGTCCAAGTAACGTAGAACCGGATGTGGAAATCAGTGACTACAGCGATAGTGATTTAGTTCCATTGGAGCAGATGAGACCACTAACTGCAACTGAGGTATTAAATATGCTCGCTAAAATAGTGACCAATTTCGCAAAAGATAAACTTTCACTTTTTTGATACCAATTACCGAAGCGAAAACTATTCTTACCGAATAAATATTTCAAACAAAAATTAATCAGTATTTAAAAAAATAATATGCATATAAAAATTAATATTTGTTAACAATAACCGAATTCCCAACTTTTTTTTAATTTTTATAGTAAATATGTGTACATACATATAAGTATGTAAAAAAAATATTTGCTACGTTAACGTCATGAATTATTATTATTTTTTTGTTTTATGTTGTGTTTTTGTTTATTTTTTATATAATAAAACTATATAAATTTGATTAATTAATTTTTTTAAGCTGTGTATTGTGACCACTATGTAAAGTGACCAATTTTGCGTAGTCCCGACAGTGGTCACTTTAAACAGGTTCTACTGTATATCTAAAAACCCATTTCAGGATTTTTTGATATTCAACCCCAAAGAGTGTGCAAGGGGGTTGCATATGTTTTCACAAATTCCTATATATTTCTTAGTTCTGATGTGATATCGAATTCAGTTTAACTTCCTAACTTCCTATATAATCGTCAAAAGTTGATTTCAGTATTTTTAGATATTCAACTCCAAGAGGACGTAAGGCTTTCGACATATTTCTTAGGATTGATAAGATATCAGATTGGTTTTCACTTCCACAGACTTTTTATATTATCGCCTACTAATGCATTTCCGATTTCATGTAATGGCCCAAAACCAAATCACGAAAAATCTCCTAATCACGTAACAACTGATAGACCTCGTCCCGGAGTATGACCCAATTATGTAATTCATATGTTATATGTGGCAGCGGCGTAAGTATTCTAGCGCGACCCCATTCTAACCGCTTTCCGAACTTTTTTTTGGGTTTTCAGTCACATAGTAACCTACACCGCGTCTCAGAATTGCACGCATTCCGAACTTCTACCGAAAAAATAATAAAGTTGCGCCCAGACTGTTGGCAGATTTTTTAATTTTATTTTGTTATATTGTTATTATTGCATAACTTTAAGATATTCAGGCAACATGCAGTCGCAGCAAAAAAGAGGAAATATCATATAATATATTAATGGGTTAGCTGACCGTGCGATTACACTACAACACAACACATTGTGAATTTAAGACCATTCGCATGATGATAAGAGAAAAATCTAATGTAGAAAAATAATTAGCCGAAGCTGCATTCGTAACAGAACCTGGGGTGAGGCTAGGTTAGGTTAGGTTTGGTTAGGTTAGATGGGTGGCCGCTTAGAGCTACCGTTGTGATCTCACATCTACGGGAAGATGTACCCGTGTGCCTAAGACTAAGATCTTAGTTTAACCACCCCGCCAGCCTGACAAACTGCAGCAGCTTGTCTAGCTTAATGTTTGCGAATTCACCCAAGTCCATGGCGAAGCGCGTACCTAAAGTACGTTCCTGCCTCATAGCCAGATCAGGGCACTTGCAAAGTAGTTGGAAAATACTTTCCTTGGCTTCGGGTTCACCGCTTCCACCAGCTTCTAGCAGATTGCAAGCTTGAACGATCCCCATCATCTCTGCCTGAAATACGCTAGAACAGTACGGCATTCTGAATGACTCGCAATGGTTCAGGTCAGCGGAGAATGCCCCTACAGCCGTATCCGCGTCTGTCTTCGAACCGCCTGTGTATATATGAATGTCCCCTTCATGGGGCTGATCCACCTTCCATCCCTCTCTGCTATGGATTCTCGTCGAGAACTTCTAGAAAATTCGAGTTGCGGAATTAAGTAGTCTGTATCGTCTATCCATTCCATTCACTAAACCGTCCGAGTATGCAGCTGTGCCCCCCAGGTCTCGATACCCAGTTGCCTGACTCTCTTCGTCACACGGCACTTTTTCTGCTACACTTTTCCCAAAAATATCCAGCGGTAGAAGATGAAGAATCGTCTTTAGTGCCGCTGTAGGTGTGGTGCCAAGTACGTCGATGTTCTTACTCCAGGTTAATTTCCGATCCAGGAATAAACCCAAGTATTTACCGTTGTCTCTAAGCTGTAGAACCTGGGGTGCATCGTTGGCAATGGAGGCTTAAAACAGATTCGGCAAAAGTCTCGGACATAGTCGTCAAGTTAGACGCTTTCTTCGAATGGCTGGACGGTATCGGCAATTCATTTTCTATTTGTAGCCACCACGGTGGCATCGATCTTAGACACCCTGAAAAGGCTCTGAAATACGGGAAATCGGACTTGATGAAGCATGTTGTAAGTCTGAAACACATATAATATATATAATATCCTTTCAACAAGGACGTTCAATTTTTAAATGTAAATAAAACAAATTGTGTGTGAGATATCCACCCAATCCTTTTTTTATTTGAAAGAATATTTTATGGCACTAAGTATGATTATAACGTCGTTCAAATGTCCGCCCCGACGAGAGGTCCAATTTTCGACGACTTTGTCGCATAATTCTGGCTTTGCTATGTTGACTTAAAAGTCATCAATTGTTTGCGGATTATACGCATCGACTTGCGATTTAAGATAACCCCAAATGAATAAGTTTAATGGCGTTAAATTGCACGATCATGGTGGCAAGTTAATGCTAGATAACCATGCCCTCAAATCGCTCGTGCAGAATGTCCATCGTAGCGTCGTCCCGTTGGAACCACATGTCGTCGGTATTCATATCACCCACTTTAGGTCACAAGAAGTTGCTTATCACCGATCGTTTGACGGTTATGCCAATGACAGTTTCGTTTTGGAAGAAGTACGAACCGATGATTTCGCCAGACCAAAATCCGCACCAATCAGTGACTTTCTCGTGATGCATTTAGCGCTGGTGTATCTCGTGTGGAATGGTATCATCCCAAATCCGACAATTTTGTTTGTTCACACATCCATTCATCAAGAAATGGGCCTCGTCGTTAAAAATCACGCAAAGCGCGAAACGTTTTTCGAACAAAGCTCTGATTTTGAAAATAAAATAGGATGATTTGCACACGTTGTTCAACGCTATAACCTTCCATGGTGATTTATTATTCACTACTGAACAATTCAGAAGAAATTCGACGGATGATGCCTTAACAATATATGGCCGCTGTAACCTAACAAATTTCGAGCTTCCTACTGAAACATCCTATCTTAATAAGGATGGCGTGTGGAAAAGCCAAAATATCTCAATGTAAAGAGTCCACTTGGCTCCTTCGAGCGAGTAACTGAAAAACTCGCCAATATTCACATCGATTTGATTGGACAGCTTCCGACTTCGGAAGGCTTTAGTTACTGCTTCACTGATCGATTTACTAGATGGCCGAAAGCATTTCCTTTAACAAATCCATTTATTTTTTGCACTAAAATTTCTGGGACCATCTGTATCACTATTAGAGATGAGACGAATATATTAGTATTCGCTATGATATTACTAATATTTGGATATATTAGGAATATGCCGATATCAAATATTCGAATATCATGATATTCCTTTCCCATCGACCCATTCTCATACCATGGATTTACCGATCTATTTATTCTTTATTTACTCGGATCCAAATTCAACTAATTTACCAATCTACTCTTCTTTTCCTTATACAATAAATTTCATACATTGTCATTTATATCTTCAAAGTAGACAGTACTTTCCCTTCCGATAAATGTTGAATTCATTGTTTAAATCTACCATAATCTTCCGTTACACATTTGCACTTTCCTTATTTAATGTGTAGGTGGTAAGTGGTGAAAAATGGTGAAAAATGTCGGTTCCTAGATCTCAGGGACCGCAATGCTAGGTGGTTGAAATTTAGAACTTATGTAGAACTAGGATCGTGAACCCAATTGTTTAAAAAATTGTCGATATAGGTTGAAGGGTGTGGAAGTGGGGGTTAAAACAATATGTCCGAAATGCTTGAAAGCTGGGATTGAAACATTCTAAAATCCATATCTCCTGAACGGTTGATGTCAGAAGGTTGAAACTTTGTAGTTATCTTAAGGGATAATGGAAGATTAGATAAGGTCTAAAAAAATTATGGGGCGTGGTGGGGTCTCGAGGTGGGGGTTGAAAAACTTTGGACATCAATATCTTCCGAACCAATTACAGCAGGAAGATAAAATTTGGTTTTATAACAAGTATAATTCTCTTATTTATTATCTATAAGATATAATAATGTGTTATAACGTTAGACCCTAAAGTGCTAAACGTTCGATGATACAAGACCCTAAAGTGCTTGGTATCATCTGAGTTCCAAGAAGAACCGGCTTCGCTATTTATAGTGCCCTTCTTGGAACTGGTTCCCACGCTGTGGTGAAGTCTCCCCTTCTGTCTACGATAGGCGTCTCGACGAGGAGACAGTTTTCTTTGGACGTCCTCTCTTGCGAATTGGCAGATTTGGAGGAAGTCCTGGTGTTTGATCGATACTGGCGTTGTACTGGGCCAATGCTGATGTGTGATACGTACCTAGTGGTACGGATGGTTTTTCATCAGGACCCTCCCCTTGCAATAGAGCTGCTCCAATGGCGTAAGCGCTGGCGTCTGTTTATAGTGTAAAGGGTTGACTTTCATCAGCTTGACGCAATATGGGTGCTGTTGCTAGTAGGTCCTTTAATTCTTCGAAACTGCTTTGCTGGCTGTCAGACCACACCCAATCTGTATTTTTCTTGGTGAGCTGCGTGAGATGTTGTGCAACCTTAGAAAATTTTGGTATGAATCGTCGGTACCAGGAACAGGTTTGCAAAAAGGTGATCAGTTCTTTGATGTTGTGCGGTGATTGTCGTTCGGTGATGGCAGATGTCTTCGCTGGGTTGGTGCTGATGCCGCTTTTGGTCAAAATATGTCCGAGAAACAGTATCTTGGGACAACAGAACTGGCATTTCCTTCTGTTAATCCGGAGTTGGAATTCCCTCAATGTTTGAAAGACTGTCTGTAAGTCTTTCAGATGCTCTTCAAATGATGAAGAAAGGACGAGCAAATCGTCCAAGTACGCCAATGTTTTAACGTTGCTGCATTTTGCTTGGACCCTGGTCATCATGCGCCTAAATGTTGCAGTAGCATTGCGAAGACCGAAAGGTATCCTGTTGAATCGATAGATGCCAAATGGAGTTATGAACGCTGTCTTATCCTTGTCCTCTTCTCGTATTGCAATCTGCCAAAATCCAGTGTGCAGGTCGATGGTCGTCATGTATTGTGTGATCCGTTGCGAATGAAGCAAGTCGTATATCCTTGGCAATGGATAAGTATCTGGCACAGTAATGTTATTGAGACGGCGGTAGTCTATGCATACCCGTATGGTGCCATCTTTTTTAGGAACCATGACGACAGGAGAAGCCCAGGCGGACTCGCACTCCTCGACGATTCCCTCTTGTAACATTTTCAGCAATTCTGCTTTGAGAAGATCGGTGGGGAAGCAATCGGTGAGCTATCCTTGGTCCTTATGCAGTGCTCCTCGTATTTTGCTGCTGGTCCATTTTCATTGAAGATGTCGTTATTGTTGACAAGAACTTCATTCAGTTGTTCTCGTTGTTGATTGGTGAGTTCCGATGCTTCATCTTCGCTGAAGCTTGTCGCTATGTCGATTTCGGATAAATCCACATCGTCGAAAGTACGGGCCATACGTATTGTCGCATTGATCCAACGCTTTGGTGTATCAGCAAGTGGGCTGATGGGTTGCGGAATGCTGACTCGAAGTCGATCCTGAGGCGAACCTATGATTTCTAGGTAGTCGAGCTCATCTGATGAACGTTTCTTACGTTTTGGCGTGTCGGGAAGTGGACTTATTGGAATTATTCCATGAATTCCAAGTTGCATGCGTGGGGAGTCCAGATTCTCCTGAGAGGAAGGTTTCTCTGGTGTGGCTTGCCTTGACAGCAGATTCAGTGTCTGGATTGTTGTTAGTCCTTGGTTCTCCTTTTGCAGAAGGTCGAACTTCTGCTTGGGCTTGTCACCGAAGTGCCAGGATCGTTGCGGAACGTTGAGAACGATGTTGGCCATCTCGATGAAGTCTACACCCAATAAGGTCCGGTTATCGACGGAGTCTGAGAGAATTAAAAAGGTTAGCATTAGTGAACGGCCTTGCAGCTTGACTTCGACTGTTGTTAGAAGGACGTCCTTCTCTCTTCGAATCCCGTCTGCTAAGACTATATTAGTCTTCTGGGCGTGAAAGCTGCAGCCAGTGTTCCTTAGCTGCTGATATAGTTGAAAGCTGGCGACGCTTACTCTGGCAGCTGTGTCGATGAAACCGTATCCAGTGATACCGTTTACCATTAACTTCACAACGGGTCTGCTTCTCAGGTTCAAAGTCTTGCTGGCTTCGATGGAGCAAAAGTTTGCAGCTGGTGGTTCCTTCGGTTTGCTGCAATTCGGGCAGCGGCTTCGAACAGTTCCTGGTTTTCCACATCCGTTGCAGGAAACTGTGTTATGCTGTGCGTTGATTTCCGTGGGAACCGGTTGCGATTGTTGTTTCTTGCGACACACGTCCATAGTATGCCCGAAACCACGGCAGAAGTCACACTTTGTCTTCTTCCTGATGTCGTTTGTGGCTTTCAGCTTTGGCTGCTGTGGTTTACGTTGTGGGTGCTGTAGTATTCGCTCTCTGTTGACTTCCTCCACAGCTCTGGCCTGATGAAGAAGCTGAGCAAAGGTTGTTATGTTGGAGCGAGCCACATGCTTCCTTATGTTGAGGTTGAGCAGTCCGAATATGAGGTTGATTTGTTGTTCCTCGGAATGCGAGTTTGCCGGGAGCTGAGCAAGCAGAGCTCGTTTTTGGCAAATAAAAAGATCCGTTGGCGTTGCGTCACCTTGGCGAGTGTCGAAGATCTCTATGTAAATCTGATACGGGAGCTTCGCTGGAGAGAAAGCGCTGCGCAGAAGATTCGTAGTCTCTTTCCATGTAGAGACCTGCGCCTTGACGCCTTGCCACCAGGTTGCTGCGATGCCTTTTAGTAGCAATGTGAGTCCTTTGATAGCGCTGTCATCGGAGATGTTCTCCACTTCTTTGTAGATGGAGACGGCTGCTATGAACTCCTCTAATTGATCTTTGGAACGGCTGCCGTCAAATTGTGCTCGACAATGGGCAAGGTTCACACTGGACATCACGTTGGAAGGTGAATCAGCTGGCCGTAGTGCAGCTAACAGTTGCTGGAGCTGCTGGTCCGTCATCTGAACCGTCATCCTGGATCTGTGACTTTTCCTGAATGGTCCTTCAGACGTTGATCCTTTTCTCCCCGTGATGATGATGGCTGCGGTAGTGCTGTTGTGGTTCCGGCCTCTAGTTGGGCGCCAATTATAACAAGTTTAATTCTCTTATTTATTATCTATAAGATATAATAATGTGTTATAACGTTAGACCCTAAAGTGCTAGACGTTCGATGATACAAGACCCTAAAGTACTTGGTATCATCTGAGTTCCAAGAAGAACCGGCTTCGCTATTTATAGTGCCCTTCTTGGATCTGGTTCCCACGCTGTGGTGAACAGGTGCAGACCTGGGGAAACACGTGTGTCTGTTCCGTGGTGAATATGGGCGTATGCTGTGTGGTGAACATGGGCGTATGTCGTGATGGGTTCAGTGTTACCGTGATGAGTTGAGTGTTGCCGTAATGAGTTGAGTGTTGCCATGCTGAGTCTGCCGTAGTAGTCGCGCTATAGTTTCTTTTATATAGGATTACAAGTGGAGTCTACTAAACGTAAACTTTTTGAGGGTGGTGGTGAAGCACAAAAGTGAGGGGCTATTCCCTTCAAAAAATTAGACTTTTATATCTCAAGAACAGTACCAGATATGATCTTAGAAATTTTATAGGAGTTTGGCCCAGTAGATTTCTAGCAGATTTCTATATTGAGCGCGTTCTAGAGAAAGAAGGCAGGCACTTTAAGAAGGAAAGGGTCTGGGAAAGTACACCTATGCAATTTCGCACCTACCACCTGCACATTAAATAAGGAAAGTGTTACTAAGTAAAGGAAGATTATGGTAGATTTAAACAACGAATTCAATATTTATCGGAAGGGAAAGGACTGTCTGCTTTGAAGATATAAATGACAATGTTTGAAATTTATTGTATAAGGAAAAGAAGAGTAGATTGGTAAATTAGTGCAATTTGGATCCTAGTAAGGAAAGGAATAATTGATTGCTAAATCTATGCGTTATACAGGGTGTTTGGCACTCCGTGTGCCACCTTGTAAGGGGTTATTCCTTGATATATTTGGAGAAAAAAATTGTTCTACAGGGTGGGTCAATTTTCAATATTAGTGGAGATACAGGGTGGTTAAGAAAAGTGTTTTTGACCGATACCCTCACTCACTTAAAACGTTAAATCTTGAAAACGAATAATCACAAGGCAAAGTGTTATAACTCGTCTTTTATGCAATCGAATTACCTTTCATTTGATGTAACAGTCTAAATTGTAACTGCACCCAATCTTGAGATATTTACTCGAAAACACAGATTTTTGCTACGTCAACCCTAAAAATTCAGTGATCAATGTAGTTTTTCTCAGAAAACCCCATTATAAAAATGTCATCTTAATTTTATTTTTTTATAAGCCGTATTATTACCTACAAAAGCTGCATACATATGTATGAGTTACGATTAACATTTTGGAAGTAACAGGTAAAAATACATATCGCATAAAAATTAAATATTTAAAACTCAGTGCCATAAAGTGGACCTCGTCTAAGAATCTGTTTAATTTGTCGGTAGTACTGAAGTATTTTTATTGCACATTTATTACTATTTAAAGTATGTAGGAAAACAATGAAATGTAAGTGAGTTTCAACATAATTGATGCTTTTACCTGGACGTGGTAGGTACTACTGGATGCGGTACTATGCCTTTTTTAATAGGGTGTCTTACAAAATAAAAAGCCTATAAAAGCAAAACTACCTTCATATTTTTCTCAGTTTTAGTTACGTTGCTAAGAGAAGAAGGTGTCAGTAGAATTTAAAAAATTATTTCAAAATGCCTGAGTACTCCAATGAAGAATATGCTGACATGATGTTAATTTATGGAGAGTGTGACCAAAATGCACGAGCCGCGTGAAGGCTTTACCACCAGAGACATCCCCATCGACGGACACCTAGGAGCAGAGTATTTCAAGACGTTTACAGGAGAATTAGGGAAACTGACAGCGTTAGAACAAGGAGAGTAAATGCAAATCCTGTGCCTATAATCGCTGTTCAGATTGATGAAAGAATACTGCGAGCAGTGCAAAATGATCCATCGTTCAGTATCCGACGCTTGGCATTGCAGTTTAACATATCTACTTGGAAGGTTTGGAGTATTTTAAAAGTAGAAAGCTTCCATGCCTACCATCACACACCAGTACAGGAGCTGCTACCCATTGATTTCCCCAAACGGATGGAGTTTTGCAATTGGCTCCTTGAACGACAAATAGAAGACGACAATTTTTTCAACAATATTCTGTGGACGGATGAGTCCCAATTTACCAGAGACGGTATCACAAACTTCCACAACCTACATACGTGGGCTGAGAGCAATCCACACACAAGAAGAGCGGCATCATTTCAGCACAGATTCAGCGTCAATTTATATTAAATTATTTATATTAAAATTGGTGACGATTTACTTGGACCTACTAGGCTTCCGCGTACTCTAAATAGCTCCAATTACTTACAGTTTTTATCAAATGATCTACAGGACTTGTTGGATGATATTCCACTGGTTCGAAGGCTTCCATGTTTTACCAACACGATCATGCTCCTGCTCATTACGGCCGACAGATCACAGATTGGTTAAATTCCAATTATAGCAATCGCTGGATCGGTAGAAATGGACCGATACACTGGCCTGCAAGATCTTCTGATCTTACTATTATGTATTTCTTTGTATGGGGACGGATGAAGGACCTTGTCTACGCAACGCCAGTAGAAGCATTGCTAAGATCTAAATATCAGGATCGATGCGGCAGCAATAGAAGTAAGGCAGCAGTTGAGGAATATGAATACCAAGAGAACACTCGCCAAACGAGGTTTAGCGTGCATTCAAAATGAAGGTGGCCATTTTGAACATTTATTATAATAAAAATATTTGAAATAAGAACCACTATTAAATTCTTTCAATTCAAGCAAGTAGCGTAGATCAACATGCACATGCACTGATTTTTTAAATATTTAATTTTTATGCGATATGTATTTTTACCTATTACTTCCAAAATGTTAATCGTAACTCATACATATGTATGCAGCTGTTGTAGATAAAAATACGGCTCATAAAAAAATAAAACTAAAATAACATTTTTATAATGGGGTTTTCTGAGAAAAACTACATTGATCACTGAATTTTAAGGGTTGACGTAGCAAAAATCTGTGTTTTCGAGTAAATATCTCAAGATTGGGTGCAGTTACAATTTAGACTGTTACATCAAATGAAAGGTAATTCGATTGCCTAAAAAACGAGTTATAACACTTTGTCTTGTGACTATTCGTTTTCAAGATATAACGTTTTAAGTGAGTGAGGGTACCGGTCAAAAACACTTTTCTTAACCACCCTGTATCTCCACTAATATTGAAAATTGACCCACCCTGTAGAACAATTTTTTTCTTGAAATATATCAAGGAATAACCCCTTACAAGGTGGCACACGGAGTGCCAAACACCCTGTATAAGGAGGAAAGGGTGGGTGTTTTTAGATTTGGAAATAACAATGGGATTAAATATAACTTACATATATTGGACAATGAAAAGGATAGTAGAGTAAATCCGAGTGATTTCGCACCTCGTAAGTTTGAGCAAGGGTAAATGGGGTAAGTTCGTAACGTTTAACATCTTTGTTAGTTTTTTTAGTTTTGATTTTCATGTATTTTCGGTTTTGTGTTCATAGGTCTATACCGAGTTAAAATTTTTTCGATGATCATTTCATGAAGATTGTTGTGCAACAAGCACCAGCTCGATATGATACAGTAGATATTAGTAATATTCAAATATTAGTATAGATATTATAATACCGCGTAATGAATATATTCGTATTAGGTGATATCACCATATATCGGTATGGACCCATCACTAATTACGGACAAGGAAATAGCTGTGGGTTGCTTCTTAGATATCGAAGGGGCTTTTGACAACACTGCCTCCGAAAGTATCTACTCTACTGCACAAAAGTGTGGTATTGATCCAAAAACCTGCAGTTGGATCAAGGCCATGCTAGAACGCAGGAAAATAACTTCGACACTAGCCGACTCAACAGTCACAGTCACAGCTGCGAAAGGCTGTCCGCAGGGTGGGGTACTATCACCCATCCTCTGGTGCTTAGTAGTGGACGACCTTCTTCAAGACCTAACTAATTCCACGGTACAGGGTTACGCAGACGACCTTGCCATCCTTGTTAGAGGTAAATTTGAAGCGACGGTGACTGATCTAGTTCAGAATACCCTAAACCAGGTAGCAACCTGGTGCACTAAAGCAGGATTGGGTATCAACCCAAAGAAAAGCACAATTGTTGCATTCACCAAAAGGAGGTGTAAGGACAAGCTATCTAAGTCTACTCTTTTTGGAGAATCCGTAGAGTATTCTAGTGAGGTAAAATTCCTGGGTATTATCCTGGATGAAAAGCTCACCTGGAATACTCATTTGGACAAAGTTCTTGAAAGGGCCAGAATCTCTCTCTGGACCTGCAGGAGCCTTCTCGGCAAAAACTGGGGACTGAGTCCAAAACTAACCTACTGGATGTATACCGTCGTTGCTAGACCCATTATAACTTACGCGGCATCCGTCTGGTGGAAGAAAACAAAGCAGAAAACTGCTCAGCTTAAGCTGACTAAATTACAAAGACTGGCATGCCTGTGTATTACTGGGGCGATGCGCACCACTCCCCCAGCTGCCTTAGAGGTGCTTCTCAACCTAGCACCTCTACACTTAGAAATACAGAAAGAAGCCAGATTCACCACATACAAACTTTTGAGCTCGGAGGACGAGTCAGAGCGCAAAACAGCTTGCTCAACTCTTTCCGCGGAACTCAACAAGGACCCGATACCAGCGATACCTCTTTCTGATTCAATGGTACCGAAATTTAATTTCACAAAGCCATTCAAAGTTGTCCTACCTGAAAGGGAGGATTGGGCCACAAACAAACCCACTCCAAAACCAGGAGCCATAATCTGGTACACAGACGGATTTAAAACGGATCAAGGTGTAGGAGCATGAGTTTATGGAGTGCGCGCAAATGTCAAATTCTACTGTAGCATGCACATAACATCCACTGTTTTTCAGGCGGAGATTCATGCTATTGAACTATGCATTAGAGAAAATATCAGACGGGGCTACAAAAACTAACAAATATATATCTTTCGGACAGCAAGGCAGCAATAATGGCACTTCAGTCCGTTCAAATCTACTCCAAACTTGTTTGGAATTGCCTCCAATGCCTGATTGAACTCGAAAATAAGAACAGAGTTAGTCTCATTTGGATTCCGGGACACAGCGACTATGAAGGTAATGAAATGGCCGACTTAATGGCTAGGAAAGGTTCAGAAGCTGACTTCATGGGACCATATCCATTCTGTGGGATACCATTAAGCACAGCCAGAATGAACATCCGAATGTGGCAAAAATCACAAAGTGCCATTCACTGGGACTTGGCACCGGGCAACAGGCACTCAAAGCTTTTTACGCGAAAACACTCGGAAAAAAGAACATCTGATTATCTAAAATTAAGCAGATCTCAGACTCGAAGCCTAGTGGGAGCTCTGACTGGACATTGTCACATGAGGAAGCATCTCAATAGGATTGGTCTCTCTGAGACTAAAATTTGCAGAATATGCAATGACGAAGACGAAACATCAGAGCATATGCTCTGTGAATGTGAGGGTTTAACTCGCAGAAGGCTTCGTCACTTCGGTCAGGGTTTCATGGACCCATCGGAATTCCTGACCATTCCTCTTCGCAAAACACTAGGCTTCATTGAAAGCGCAGGGATCGAAGAGGAATCATAGTCAAACCGGGGGTACGTCACAATAAGCCCAACTGTGGCTGCAGTGACAGAGGTTAACCATACCAACCCCTATTTCCAATCAATATATCTACAGGAAGAAATAAATTCAATATCTCACCAGATCTAAGAAATATGTCGGAATTTGGGAGAATGTGTGGATATCAGAAAATACTAAAATCGGTTTCTAGGCTATTATATAAAAACTTTGCAGAAGTTGTAGCCAATTTGATATCTCAACAAAACTAAAATGATACATAATGTTGTGAAAACGTATGTACCCTCTTACACCCACTTGAGGGTTGAATATTCAAAAATTCAGAAATTAGTTTCAAGATAAATATAAAGAAAGGCCGAGGAAGTAAAAACCAATTTGATGTCTATCAGTCCAAAGAAGTATAACGAAATTCGTGAAACCGTGTTCAACCCTCTTATACCCTCTTAGGGGTTGAAAAGGAAAAACCCTTGGAAACTTGAAAAAGAAAAAGTTATATATTATATTATTTTGTGTTCAGTTGTGGCCAAAAACCCCAAATCCGTTTAATTTCCGTCCGTCCATCCGTCCGTCTGTCCGTCCGATTGCACGATAACTCAAGAACGCGTCGACCTAGGAAGTTGAAATTTTGTCACCACCTGTGAAATGGAAAAAGTAAGGCTAAGTTCTTTAATGGGAGATATCCTTCCACTCCTTCGAGTACCTCCCATACAAGAGTCCTTAAAATACGTATTCACAATTATTGCTCGAATACTTCAAGTTTGGAACTTGAAATTTTCCATACTTAAACTTTACAATGTTTGAAACGAAAGTTCCGAATATGATGCAAATCGAATGAGCCCTTCATGTAGCAGCCAACAAAAGTCCTTCAAAAATTTACGCAAGTTACAGAATCCACTATAACTCTGGTAAGGGTTAAAGCAGGGATTCAAAATTATACAGGTATTAGTTTTATATCAAAAGCAAGACTGAGTTCATTAATTAACGCCATCCGTCAGCTCCTTCGGGTAGCTGTCATATAAAAGTGCTTAAAGCACCTGTTCAACAATATTGCACGATAACTTTAGCTTTAAGTTACGACTTTGAAATTTTGTATACGTTGATTTTATAATAGTGGCAGCTGAAAGTATTAATATGAAAAATATGCCATAAGTCCTTCATGTAGTTGCAATACAAAAATTCTGTAAAAATGTCCTAACTTAATTTATGGAACACACTATACTCAAGAAATCGTTTAACCATCCATCGAGTATCCAGATTTTGGGATGACCCTCACTCAGGAGTCCCCTTCGCAAGCCAACTCCGGTTATTTCAAATCACGATGTTTGTAAAATAAGCCGTTCTTCAGTCGCTAATAGGGAAACTCTCGTGGAATGTTATGAACTCTCGTCAACATGGCATCGTACCATTTATCTAGAGGAGTATCGGCGTCAATCGTCGCAATGGCAACTGCCCTAGGTAGGGCATCGGGTACCAAGTGGTCTTTTTCCTTCCTGTGCACGATTTCGAAGTTTTACTGCTGTGAATATTTCAGATCCGTTCTAGTTAAAGACTGGCTCAAGTGTGCTACCAGTTTTTCCCTTTCAGGATGCGGGTGATGCGGTACATTCGCACCAATCCTATACCCGAAAGCATCGGTCAGAATAACGAAGAGTAGGTCGAAGCCTGAACAAGTTAGAATGGGTGCCGACACTAATATTTGTTTCTTTCGGCTAACGCGTCCGCGCATTTTTGATTCCTTTCAAACTTCCGGTTTTTCCGAAGATGATCAGTCATTGGTGCTATAAGGGTTAAAAAAGCAAGGAAGAACCGACTATACCATGGCACCATGCCAATGAATCGTCGCAATTCGGAGATATTAGTTGGGGTTGCTATCTTCAAGATAGCTTCTACTTTTCAGGATCTACATAGAGCCTTAACTGGTCCACTACGTAACCCTAGTAGCTTAGTTCTTCCCTACAAAATTGACACTTCTCTTGGCTGGGCACCAAACCGGCAGACTGTAACCGCCGAAAAACTTCTTCTTATCTCTCTACATGTTTCTCGAATGACTGGGTATGAATAAAGAATGAAGCCTCTTCCACAGGAACCTTCCAACAAGCTGATTTTATATCCAAAGACGACAAATATTAGGGGTCTCACAGTCATCTTCCTTACGCTGTAGTAAATAATCAACCCTGGTGAGAGGGTTAATTGTTAGACTTCGCCCACAAGTCCTGGTGGCGCTGCTCTTAGATTTTTATTAGACTCCTACGATCGATCCCACCTGAATCGCTGCCGGTTATATAATGTGTTTACTCTATCATGATTACCGAAAGAGGTCTTAAACCACTGGAGTAACTTCACATTGTCACGAAATTTTCCTCCAACTAGCCTCTTAGTCGGTATCAGCTTATCAACCCCAGTAGAAAATAAAGTTTTGATCCGAGTTTGGGTTGCATTTTATTTCCTTTAGCTGTATCGAATCCGGAAATAGTAGATTTATTATCGTTTTCCGATGGCTTCGAGTATTTGGGGCAATTTCTTCGAATAACCTACTCCTTCCCGCAGGAGTGGTAGTAGACCGGCTCTCAGGCCGGACCGGTCGCTGTGATCGTTGGTGGCTGGCTCTCACTGGTTTCTACATTGGCCAAATATGGCACCAATAAGTTAGTTGTTCGTCTTGACGGTGGCGGAGCGAAGGCCTGATCGGATGTTCGTACCACCTCCAAAGTACACCTCAAGCGCACCAAATCTGCTATGCTAGTGATCTTGTCTAGCTCCATAGTCAAATGCATCTGCAGCCCAGGATGAATATTCCTTTTCATTTTATGACCTTCAGTGCAAGGTTGCGACAAACGAGTGAACAAACCCTGCAATATACAGCCCAATGGATTCATGCTTGCCTTGTGTTCGGCGCTTGATCCTCACAACGCTTTAGCCTATTGAATGACCATTGAATTTTGGTTCTAATCTTCCTGTAGTGTGCTGATCCCAAACCAACTACCATTGTCGTTGTAAAGTCTTCTGTCTCGAATAATTTATACGCCACCTCACGCAAATCTTCAGCTACGGTTAAAGGATAATCTGGTACTATCAGGCTTGTTCCCTCTTGTTCCAGTTTTATTACGCTGCGAAGAGCTGCACTCATCGACTCCACGCTACCAAAAAAACAAAAAAACAAAGACTAAGCACCGCATGCCAATGTGGCGAGTACAGTAAATTCAATTAGTCACTGTGTTGAGTGTTTCGCCACTGTCGTTTTACAGTAATGTATTCAGTTACTTTGATTACATTGATTGAATAATATTTTTGTAATCAAAGCAACTGATTATTTTATGTGAAAAATATTATTTAGAAATATTATTCGAAATTGATATGAACTAGTCTTACAGATTATTATTATCAAACCTAATTTATATTGGATTGATTTCGTTAATAAATAATTTAATAAATGTTAATGATTATTTATCGAGTAATTTGCATGTGTAATTATTGATCTAATTTCAATAGTTTATTTAAACCCAATTTAACTACTTTAATTATAACTATCATGAATCTTTTTTTGCCTCTTTACCAACTCCTTGTAGGTTTCGAAGATTCCAGTAAATTCGCCCCGAACCCTCAACTAACTTGAAGCGCTAATAGCAGCTAATAGCAATAATAATACTCATATTTCGTATGAACGAGGTGGAATATGGAAATTCCTTTCGGAACTTGTGCGATCACAATTCTCAATCTGGGACCGTAACTTTAATGGAAACTAAATTATCAATACGAATAGTTGGTTGCTCTGCACTCTAATGTTTACCATTCGCCTAAACAAAAGAGATACCAAACTTCACTTAACCCACACCTTCGAAATGTGAACTTGACGTGAGTCAACAAGTTTGGCACCCAACCATTGCGCTTGAACCGTAGGTTAGGTTAGGTTAGGTAGGTAGCTATTGACAAAGATAGCTAACACATAGACCGCTATATGGGTCCGTTGTGATCCCATTGCACCACGGCACGGCGCCTACGGCTGATGGCTGTTTTTGGCTAATTTTCAAGAACAAACTGAGCCCAATTGGCCGCGGTATTGTTCTATCAAATATTTTTCCGTGTTTCTTGGTGCGAAGGAGAGGAGAGTTGGAAGGAATTGTGGAGAAGAAAGGGGATACCGAACTTAATCAGTTTTTAGGAATGGGAAGGAAGATCAGGAATCGGGCCGGGTATGGCAGTGTACTAGCAGGTGTTAATGATCATAATTTTGCAATACTATTGGCTGTGATACGATCTACCAGAACAGCAAAGTTGCCTATAGCAAATCAACTACTGTCTGGCAGCTCTGGTGGTATTTGTGAATCTGATAAGAATGTAAACAGAACTCATTTGCGCAGGTTTAAATCCTTTACAAGTGACTCTATTAAACATTCCGCACTGTTCACGATTTATATTAATATTCTAAAACCAATAGAAACTGAAAAATGCATATATATAAATTATGCATTGATTGTGAATTGAACCCCGGTAGCAATGTTTTCAAGACCTAGTACACTACCACTGGAATACACCCGACTGCTTGAATCGTACGGGCGGAATATAAAATTGTTATCGAATTGTGAGATATGATCGCCATCACAAGATTAAGCGGACGGTGGGCATCGGGCTGCGAACTTCAGCCGTAAAGTTGTGGAAAACCCTGTGCGTTGTACCACAGATCTAGTTGATTTCTAGGAAATCGCTCGTTCCTTGCAAAGAAAACTAAAAGCATCTGTTCACTGCTTACCAAAACACGTTGTCCGAAATTCTACGCGTCTTTTACTATCGGGCCAGACGTTGGCCGCCAAAACTGTTAGGCACTTTTTGCACTGCCAGCCAGCTATCGAAGAAATGACATGGTTCCTCTGAAAACGCCTCCGGAATTTCGGACGGAATGTTCCTTCGAGCACAAATTGGGCGCCAAGTATTTCGGGTCGTGTTCGACGCTTGGAGAGAAAAATACCAAATTCTCCCCGATACACCCAGCTGCAAACGAGGAACGGAGATTTCTGGTCGGAAAGAATGAAGTAAAAAAAATTAAAACAAATACAAAAAAGAGAGAGAAAAAAAGGATTAAGCGACTGATTAATATGATATTAATTCATTTATTTGCTTCAAACTGTACATTCGCGAATCTTAGGGTACGATTCGAAGTTCTGACGGTCCAGTCTCGATGTCGCCGCGTCGGTGGTCCCAGCAGAAGAGACTCCTCTCTCCAAAATTTTGCGACAGCCCACCTTCGTCGTTTGCTAAGCCGGTCCCGAATCTTTCGTTGCACTCGCGATCCCGTTTCGGATCTTGGATGGTCGATGCCCCTGGGTGTAGCCAAGGTTGGCTTTCCGTTTTAGTTGAGTTGCGACAGATGGCGTTTATACTGTAACGACGTTGGAAATCCATTAATAAGTTTTAAAGTCGGCGGGGAAGTGTCGGCAGGAGCCCCAGCAGGTGATTGCGCCACGGCGATATCGTGTAACGAACTGCGCTGGCTGCCGCATCGGTAGATGATTCGGCAATTGATTTGTATTGTCTTCTACGTCGAATAGCCTCGCATAGAAAAGATGAGCGTGATGGAGGTGTCGGTACCGTGGCTGATATTTTGGGAAACCGGTATCGTCTGCTGCTGGTCTGGTCTGCTCTGCTGGTCCTCTGCTGGATCCACAGGCTTATATCCTCGCGACTCGTGAAACATTTTTAAACTTTTGAATTTTGGCAAAATGGTCTTTGAATAAAGAATTTTAAGAAGTAAACAAGCCGGGTGTAGTCCAGTGGAAGTGTACTAGGTCTCTAAAACATTGCTACGGGGTTCAATTCCCACTCAAGGCGTACTTTATTTATATGAATTTTACTTTATTATTTTTTAATAATAAAATGTTGTTATCGACCTGAAATTGCAAATTTGATACCCTGAAATTTTGTATTTTCACGTTTTAGGACTAGTAAACCCCAAAAAAGAAAAAGAAAATGTCCGTCTATCCGCCGTCTGCCGTACGCCGTACGCCGCTCACAAACCCCTTGAGATATTAAGTTGAAATTGTTATGGTGGGTAGAATAGGTGAACTCCTAAGAGTGGTATCTTTTGAATGGGCGGCGGTGTGAGGGGGAGCGTTTTAGATGAACAATTTTGGTTTCTGGATCTCAGGAACCGCTTATGCTAGGAGGCTTATGTAGAACTATGACAGTGGCCCCATTTGCCAAAAAATGGTCGATACGGATCGAAGGGTGTGCGAGTGGGGGAAAAGCAATGCGTCTTACTTATTTTTTTTTATTTACTATTATATTACAATTCTATAGGATATTTACAGTTTATAAAATTTTTGTAAAGATCAGACGTGAAAAAAAATTATTGTATTTAAAACTATAGTGTGGTATTTCTATTTGTTGACAAATTATGTTATTAGTTAAAGTGATACTTCATTTAGGAAAATTCTTTTTAAGAACCTATTAATAAGAACTTAAAACTATCTTACAATACAACTAACTTATTTAGGCAGCTTAGAAACCACTCTACATTTCTGTGGTAAAAAACGATAACATCTTATGTCGAGATAAGAAAAAATCATTTTTCAAGTTTTCAATTGCATTTTTTAAAAAAATTGCCATTCTTTGATAGATTTTTATCTCATATAATATATTATTATTGGGTTGTATTATTAAATTAAATAAAATAAGATCTTCTAATATATTTTTTATTAGTGTAATTATCAATTTTGATACACGTAATCGCCTAATTTTTTTCTCGACTTAAGCTGTTACCGCTTTTTACCACAGATTTTAAATAGTACTGAATAGTTATGTAACCGGGGGCTTGTCTGAGTTAAGGCATCTTTCGCGAAAATTGTTCATAGCAAAACAATGCATCCAAAACGCTTGAAAGCTGGGATTGAAACATTCTAAAATCCATATCTCCTGAATGATTGATGTCAGACGGCTGAAACTTTGTAGTTGTCTTAACAGATACTAGGAGATTAGAAAAGGGTTAATATTTTTAAAGGGGCTAGTGAGGTATGGGTGTGTGAGGTGAAAAACTTTGAATTACAATATCTTCAGACTCAATTGTGCCAGGAAGATAAAATTTGGTTTCTGTATATAGAATTACCAGTGGAGACATCCCAGAAAAAAATATTTTTGCTAGAGGTAGCAAAGTTCAGGGTTTATGTTAGAAAGTTAAAACTGAGTACCTATATGTAGAAGTGCTACTAGAGTAATTATGGAAAAAAAAAGTTTAGATTTCCATTTGTGTACAAATTGGAGTTAGAAAAATGTACGTGAAAAGGGTTTTTCCCACATTTTGATGAATTTCTATAAATCTTTCAAACATCTCGAACTATCAAATCAATTTTAGTTCTGCGGGCTCTAGAAGCGCCTAGAAATACTTTTCCAAATTTTTCGATGTCTAACCCTAACAGGGTGTAAGGCGGTTATGTACTTTTACACGAATTCCGATATATTTCTTAGGTCTAATGAGATATAGAATTCACTTTCATTTTTAAATGAATATAGTCGGGGAATAAACCGATTTAAGTATTTTTTGATATTAAACTATCTGGGGAGTAAGGTTGGTTGGTTTACGTGGTGACCCGTCTGCCGAAAACAGGGCCCAATTAGCACAGGAAGCGCCTGGCCGTTGAGAGCTGATGAAGTAGATACATGGTTTTGCAGAGACCTGGAGCTTGAATGGATTATCATATCCATCCAGAGCTGTTCAAGAAGGTAATCAGTTCTTCCATTTTGTTTTTCGAGATCTCATCAAGTACTACGTTTACATACGGATTGAATCCGGATTCAATCCACTAAAATCGCATATAGACGCAGATCGGATTGAAATGAGATCGACTCGATCCGAACCAACTTCTCGACCTGGATCGAATCGAAACCGGTTATGTCGTTCGTCATTTCTTCGATTTGCCCATGTTTCGATCTTTCGATCCGGTGTTGCCATAAACGCGATTCAAATTTGGATCTTTCGATCCTCCATGTAAACGTAGTAAAGGTTATTGAAGAAGGGTTTGCCATGTGCGCGAAGTCTGGCTAGACACTCGCAAAGAAAGTGGATAGCAGTTGCCCTCTTATTTGCATCCTCACAACTGTGGCAATTGACGTTAAAGGGGAGCAAGACATTGTTCAAGTTTTGACGAATTCCGATTTTTTTTAAGGTTTAATGAGATCGAATTCACTTTCACTTCTATTGAATCATCTATTGAAAAAAAAAATACGTAAATAAACAAAAAAAAATCTACGTAGGACGAAGTCATTCCTGTTCCTTAAGGGAGCAGGTAAACTCCACGCCCTACTTAAATGGATATTACTTAATTAACTTAAATGGATGTTAGTTAATTTACTTAAATGGACGCTATCTAATTAGTTGTCATATTTTTACTTACCTGTAACATAATTTGCACACATAAGAGCAATACGTGTGTTGTTAACATGGTTGCTCATTACTGCATCTGTTTTGCGGTAAATTCTATGTTTAGCAGTATTTCCAACATGTGCAGGGAACTCACTTGTTGTTGCAAATATGAAGAAATTCTGTTCTATCAAACGTATAGTGAAATTTTATGGACTTTCCGAAAATGTAATAAAATTTGGTGGTTAATCAGGTCCTTCTTGGAGAAAACAGGACTTTTTTGTATTTTTTTTTAATTTTTTATTATTTTTGTGTCATTTAAATGAATTTTTCTCAAAAAGTATAACACTGATTGACACAGTTGACAGCAATTAAAAAGAAGAATTTGTGTCCTTTCCAACGAGCCCAGGATTATTACGTTACGCTAAGTACAGCAGAAGTTAGAGATCAAACAGTGATCACAGGTACGATGAAAATCCTTCGTCCTTAAAATCGCGCTATCTCCTTAACGGTGGAAAAACGGGAGTATGTGTAGAACGATTTTCTACTCAGGACAAGTTCCTCTATCTTCCATTTTCGTTTGAACCTCAGTACTAGTTACACCCTGTATATTAAAGCTATGAAGGAGACATTTTTTCTCAATCAAGCTCCGACCACTGTTGGATTTTTATTTATTTAATAACCGAATTGTGGCCTTAGGGAAAATGTGTACTGCACGGCTTTTACATAAATGTAGGAGGCTCTATCACTATCAATAATAGAAACACTTTCTTTCACGATATACTTAGGAAAGAATAATAAAATATCACTTGACGTACGGAAAACTTACTCCGTCTCGAACCGAAAAACACAAACTGAACAAAACACAAATTCAGTGTTTCCACGAAGCGGACCTTTTGAAGCTACCGCGTCTGGTCGGGACACGAAAAACACAACAGAAACAAAAAGCACGAGTTTGTAAAAAAATTATGAAAAGTCAAAGAGTTGTTTTTTTCGACACGAGCTTTTGCTGAGTTTTTGTTTTGTCCGGTTGGTGGAAAACCGGCATAAGAGCTGTCTGATTTAGAAAACTTGTACCTTAAGCCTAGTACTGTTTCCGCTAAACGAAATCGAACGCAAAAGGCACCTTGGAAATAAAGTGAAATAAATCCTACTGTTGACTACTAGATGTCAGTGAAAGAAAAGCGCGCGATTTTTGAATGTTCGATTTATTTGTGTCAATTTTCAAGTAATGCTACATAAAACAAAAAACGGAAACGAACTGGTAAATGCTTTGGCATCCGGAGTAAAGTGTTTTAATTAACACTATTTAAAATAAACAAATACCCGGTTTCGTAATTATCTTTTCTGACTACTGTCAACGCCGACTTCAACTTAAGTTCGTCGTGAGAACCGGAAATTAAATTTTCTGTGGTATCCCGCACACACGTACCTTTTCACTTTTAATATAATTCATAACTTCGAATGAATTCACACAGAAAATTTAAAAAAACACGAACTGAAAAAAAATCGCGAGCACAAACAAAATCAGCTGACAGCGAACTGTTGAAAATTTCAATTTGTTAAATATTTCGCTTGTTAAAAAAGCCTACCGCACCGAATAAATCGAAACTGTCACGAAACCGAGCGCCATCTCTTAGTGACTACGGCAAATGTCCATTCCGTCCGTGAACACAGTACTGAAAAACGAGCGAAATATTTCGTCGTGAACTATCAGCGAAAATTTCCTTTTTTTTATAATGAACTGTCGCTCGGAACACAGTATTAGGCTTTAAGTAGAGTTAGTTTCGCTTATGCAATTTATTCATGAAAACATGATAACGAAAAAAGTGCTAACGTCTAACCCTTTCGTCTGGTAATTAACCATAGGCGGAATTCTCATGACATGAACGACATCGTACGGAAATGAAATTTATACCATATGACAGAAAAATCATGCGAGTACAAAAGTGAGCATAACTTCTTTTTAAACAAATTATCGCTTATATTATATTATTTTGGTTGCGTGTTTTCAGTGAATGAGTCATACGTTCCTGTTAACAAATGGTAAAGTTGGAAATCTTCACCTGGTGGAAATTAAAACAACCCTCCAAGATAGACAAATTTTCAACAGCTGACTGTTGTATGACGGTTCATGTGTAATTTTGTGATTGGGAGCTCAGAAAATGGATAATTTTTCTCTATGAAAGTTTGCTTGTCCTGTATGAGTTCGTATACCATTCATCCGATTACCATGAAACTTTGGTAATTTGTTGAGCAACGGTAGCAACAGAAAACAAGACTGGAAGCCGATCGTATTCACAAAATTGAACCACGGGAACGGGAGCAACTGGAACAGCGGAAGCAACGGGAGCAAGACTGGAAACCGTTTGCATTGCAACACATGCCGTGGTATTATTTTATTGTGCTCGCAAACAAAAAACGCATACTTAGAATAGGGAAAGCACTACAATAATGCAGATCATACCCAGCAAACATATTGGCGAGGATTTGCTGGCAGCAAGCATTATAGTCCAAGAGCTTGGGAAAAAAAATCGCAAGAGTTTTAGGAAAGCTAATATTTTAGTATTTGGTTACATTTAGGGTATATGTAAATATACTAGAGTCAGCAGGTCTGACGTTGGGACACCTGGCTCTGGTGAGCTATCAAAGATGTCAAAAAAATCGGAAAATGAAAGAGTTTTAGGAAAGCTGAAAATTTGCCAGGACGTAGTTTTTACAATGAAAAACTGAAATCAATGGTCAGACACCCCAACAGTGGGACCCACCCAGTCAGCCACCCCCCGCAAACATGTCAAAAAAATCGGGTCCTCGAAAGAGTTTTAGGAAAGCTGAAATGTTGTTCAGTAAATATCTATTATATATAATTTATGAAAATAACAGTCAGACTCCATTTGGTTAGAACGGGGCCAGTCAGCAGGCGCCGAAAGTATAAATGTCATACGAGCGCGATTTCTGTTACTATGTGCGCGACAATCAATACAAGTGTCATGAAAGAGTTCTAAGAAAGCTGAAAATTTACCACGGGGTAGTTTTTACAATGAGCAATAAAAAAACAATGGTCAGACACCCCAACAGTAGGACCCACCCAGTCAGCACCCCCGCAAAGGTGTCGCAAAAATCGCGTGCTCGTGGTTTCTGTTACTATGTGCGCAACAATCAATACAATTGTCATGAAAGAGTTTTAGGAAAGCTGAAAATTTACCACGGGGTAGTTTTTACAACGAGAAACAAAAAAACAATGGTCAGACACCCCAACAGTGGGACCCACCCAGTCAGCACCCCCGCAAAGGTGCCGAAAAAATCGCGTGCTCGTGGTTTCTGACTGCTGACTCTAGTATATTTACATACACCCTAAATGTAACCAAATACTAAAATATTAGCTTTCCTAAAACTCTTGTGGTTTTTTGTCGCGAGCTGTCCGACTATTAGGCATGGGAAATAAAATGCGATCAGCTCGCCCTTTCATCGAATTGTAATTGCCACAGACAATGATTTAAGAATACTTGCTAAATGCTTGCAAAAAGATTTGCCGGCCGGTGGTATCGCACTCTACTAACGTGAGCGTACAGCCTAGCCGCGGCTAGTAGTATTCATATAATTAATTTTGAAAATTATGCAATTTATTCACGAAAACATGATAAGGAAAAAGCTCTAATCCTTTCATCTGCTAATGAACCATAGACAGAATTCTCATGACATAAACGTCGTACGGAAATGATATTTATGCCATGTGACAGAAAAATCATGCGAGTGCAACAGTGTGCATAACTTATTTTTAAAAAAAATTTCGCTCTTATTATTTTGGCTTTTAAGGGTTCATATGTATGCTTATATAACATATAATATGGTCGATTCGATTAATGTGAACTTTAAAATAAGGATTCCAATGTGACAAATACTTTACCTGAGATGTGACCAATCTATTCGGTGCGCAAATAAGTTTTGACGGATTTTTTGTCAATTTCAACGCATTATTGTGAAAAAATGGTTATAAATGTATTACTCAAATTATTGTCCATCGCTCGCCACAACTTTTTTCCCATCATTCGGACAGCATACGGATTCCACGTCGATAGAATGACTCTTCTTGAGATGCTATCCATGAATAAACCTAATTTTTGATTTCGGCGTAATTTCGTAAATGCTGGTCTGCTAGACCATCAGTCATCGATCGGAATAGGTGGTAATCAGAAGGAGCAATGTCTGGAGAATACGGCGGGTGGAGTAAGACTTCCCATTTCAGCGTTTTGAAGTAGGTTTTTACTACTCGTGCAACATGAGGCCGAGCATTGTCGTCTGCAAAATCACTTTATTCGTTCCCCTGCACGAATAGTGGGCGTTTATCCTTCAATGCTCGGCTCAAACGTATCAATTGTAGTCGGTAGCGATCCCCTGTGATTTTGTCGTTAGGTTGGAGCAGCTCTTTATAAACCACCCCTAGTTGATCTCACCAAATACAGTGCATGAGCTTAGGATCATAGATATTCGGTTTCGCCACTTTTAAATCGTCTAAACTAAAACTCACACGTTTTAATCGATGAAGTATAGTGGTGACTATACTTCATCGATTAAAACAATACTTCATCGATTAAAAGTTTCCAATAGCGTTCGGTGACTCTCAGTTGCACTTTTCTTCGAATTAAACAGGAAAAGTAACACTTACCGCAAATGCTTTTTCGTTGGAACCAAATTCAACATATTCAACGATCACAAAATCTATGTTGTTTACACTTTGGCAAAGCGATACGTACTAAAAATTAAAGCCGTAAAATGGTGCTTCCAGATGAATACAGTGACAATATGGCCCGATGGGATTTAGTACACGTAACGCCCTCTCATACAAATCCCTCAAAACTTATTTGCGCACTCGATACAATAGAGATATTTCAATGTGAAGATATTTGAAAAGTCTTTAGTCGAACGTGTAAGAAAACCAAACATACGTCGTACTGAATTACATATGCTTGGGTAATGTTGCTTAAATGAGAAATAATCGTCTAATAAGATGTCAAGTCAAGATCTTTAAAGTCTTCAACATACATCAACAGAGTTCCCTTAAAGTTGTAATGCAAATTACTTATAGAACTAGTTTTACAAAATATGATGTAGTTGCACTTGGATAAATTTAAATTTAAATGGTTTAAATTACATCACGATGACAGTTTCTATAAATTACCCTAGCAGTCAGTAATAGACTTAAAAAATAAACTTAAAAAATAGACTTAAAAAATTTGTAAATTTCCAGATCATAAGCAAAGAAACGAAAATCAACCTAATAGAATAATCCTAAAAGACCATTTATAAACAATAGGAAAGGCAACGATTCTAAATGGGAACCCTGAGGAACTCCTGAGTATACTATAAAAGATTACATAACACAGTTTTAACTTTTACACAACAGGAACTATATTAAAAAGATAGCTGATAATCCAACTAAGCAAAGTATCTGAAAATCCTAAGGAATTGAGTTTATGTAAGAGCAAGGAGTGATTAACTTTATCAAACGCATTTGAAAAGACAATGTAAATGGAGGTGGTTTTGTTGCGATTATTTAAAGATGAAGCAATAAATTCTGTATAAATCAAAAAATTTGTTAATGTGCACTCAGAAAAATATTTAATAGAATATACGAAAATTTCCATAAAATTTACGAATTTTTACATTGATTTCGAGCCATTGAAAATATTCGTAAAAAGAACGATTAGGGTTTTATAAATTATAACCAAATTAATTCCGTATTTTAATGAAGTGTTATATAGATTTAAAAACATGTGTCGTTAAATATAGATCATGTTTTCGTAAAATATTAATTAAAATCATTAAAGATAAGTTTACGAAGTTTATTCCAATCAATTTTGTTTAATTTACGATGCGCATACTAAACAATGAGCAAAGCAATGAATTAGTGGATCTACAAAAACCGATATTATAGGCAATTTAAAAGCAAAAATAGTCGCTTTTGTAAAGAGTTCCACAGTACGCAATGTTGAAAAATAAAAAAAAATTTACTTAATTCTTTACCGAAATAATCAGACAGCAAAGAGAAATGTTCTGTCATTTCCAATCGTTTTCTGGTTGTACGAGGAAAAATGCTTTCTAATGATTGATTTTTCATAATTCTACTCGTATTGCAAAATTTAAGAGACATTTTCATGCCCAAAGTATGACATATATTGGAACGTGCATTTGTATTTCTAGCGTATGTTTTTATTTCCTTATGCTTTGCTTCAAATCTAAATGACCAAAGTGACTTTAAGGGCCCTGAATGCTCTATTACGGAAACATAATGCGTTAAAAAGTGGTGTTTGGGTTTAGAAAATATTTAAATAATTCAACTTTTTTTTTGTTCCGAAATGATACTAATTGTTTTAGTAATTTTAAATCTTCCTGACTAAATGATGACAATAAGTCAATCATCTGTAACAAATTTAAGAAAAATTTCCATACGTCATTATCAGTGTCAATTAAGTCAACAATTATTAGTGTGAAAAAGTGGCAAAAAACATTTCTCTCGCCATTATATTAAATTTATTGTTTTTTAAATTGACAAGGGTTATGGCTCAGGATAAATTTTCAACTTCGGTTTCACCAGGGGCGGAGCTTCCATAGGAGCAAGTGGAGCAACTGCGCCGGGCTCCAAATTTTTAGGGCGCCACACCTGCTGTTTCACCTACCTACACAATTGTTCGCTCATGTACAATCCTGCAATTATCACTAAATTCATTGATTGTAAATTTTGCAATTCTAAAACACATATACCTATCTATCCAAATACAATTTAACGACACGTCGTACATCCAAACATTTGTTTCATTCCCCTAAATATACGGTAGCGGTTTGATCTTATCATTATAAATATACATGTTCATATCATATAAATATACATGTTCATATCACCCTCTTCCAACTAGTTTACACAATTTTGTATGACCAACATCATTTTCCTGCACTGATCCGATACGTCTACATCGTATTGTTCGATCATACATGTGCGAATCTATTGACTTACTCTTTGGCGCAAACATTTAATCCGCGCCATGGTTAGACATACAACCCGCACGATACAGTGAACGTTCAACGTTTTCATGCGCGACGGCATGCGTTGTATTCCGCTGAGTGCATATGTATTCATGGTATTTGCCGCAGTTTATAAAAGTGCGCCATATGAATGAATTGGGACCTAAGACCCAGGCTCATGCGCGGTGCCAATGCTTCAGTCCTTTACGCACACTATTTGTTTATATCAATTCCGATGGGCTTTTTAATTTTCTCTACGTATGTTTTTTAAATGTATAGGGAATTAAACCCTTATGACGTGATCACCACTATTTTTTTTTTTCCTTAAATTAAGAGGCTCAGAGGCTGTAGCCATATTGGAGCCGTGGAAAAGTTTATTTAAAATAATATTAAAAACGTATATTGTTTGCTTTGGCGAAGTTAAACAGCACTAAAAGAGGTTTGTCGTTATTTTGCATGATAGAGACTGCTATGATGTCCCGTATAAACAGAGGAGGAGTAAAGCCTAAAGTCGCCAGGGATGCAAGAAGTGTAGTTCTAAAGAGGTATTTAGAACATGACCAAAAGACATGATCGGCAGTCTCATATTGGTTGCAATCGGCGCACAGTAGGCTTGCATTAATTCCTAGTCGGTTGAAGTTGGTATTGAGGCCATTGTGATTAGCCATGAGTCGAGAAAAAAGAGTTACCATTGAGCGGCTAGGTTCTACCAGCAGCCTTTGGAACCATGCATGTATTGAGATCATTGGAATTATGGAGTGACAGTATCTACCCATGTCGTCCTCTTGCCAGTGTTTTTGCCACCTATCTAAAAGTCTTTGTTTCGGAGTCGTCATGAAGTCTTCTTGAAGCGGATTCGGGAAGAGCGTTTGTGTGAGAGGTAAGGACGCCCCTTCGCGCGCTAGCTTGTCTACTAGTTCGTTTCCTCGGATACCGCAATGTGCTGGAACCCAGCCCAGTGTTACTTTGTATCCAACACTGTCGAGTTGTAAGAGGACCTTCTTGCATTTGAACACGTATGTATGGGGAAGGCTTGCCAATGTTGCTTATAGCGAGTATTGTTGACAGACTGTCAGAAAAATTAAGTAGTTTCCCGGGGAGTGATACAGTTGAATATTGCGGCATGCCATATATACAGCGATTTCTTCTGCCGAGAATACTGATGCCGGTTCTGGCAGTTTGAAGCTCATTTGGCAGGACTCATTAAGATAGAAAGCTCCACCTGTCCCCTCTACTGATTTCGAGCCGTCTGTGTAGAAAATTATTGGCTTTTCTTCCAAGGATCCAATGAAAGATGCGAATAGATTGCTCGCTACATAAGGGAGCATGGTCCTAGGGACTCCTTTAACTATTTCGGTCATATCTAATTGGGTTGTAGGTGTGTACTGAACTACTTTTAGGTCGTGCTGAAATCGGTGTGGCATTTGTGATTTTCTAATATTTAGCTCGCATGCTTTCTGATAGACCATACTCAATGCGTTCAATGGTCTACGTGCCCTTAGTTCGGATAGACTTTCATGTAGAATGGGAATATCCAATACATTCGTTTGAATAAAGAATTTTTCGACCAGAGAATGAAACCGAAAATGAAGTGGGGGTACGCCGGCCAAAACCTCGAGAGATGCGATGTGGGTTGTTTTCATTAAACCGAAACACGCCCGAATTGCTCGGCTTTGAATCCTCTCTAGCTTTCTTAGTGAGTTTTCCATAACCGATCTTACAGTAGATTTATAGATGGTTAGAAGGCATGATGGGTCGGCACCCCACCATGATCCTGAAACTGATTTAATAAAATTTACCCGCCGACTACATTTCTTCGTTATATGGTCTATGTGGCATTTCCAGGTCAGCTTGGGGTCAAAGTAAACGCCCAGATATTTGAAAAATGGAGACTTCGCAATAATTACGTTGTTAATACTTACTTGAAAGTTCAGAGTTTTCCGCTTCCAAGTGAAAACCATTAATTCATTTTTTTTTTGTTGAGATCTCTAACCCAAGACCGCTGAAAAACTCTTCGAGTTGCGTGCAAGCTAGTTGAATGCTGGTTTGAATAGTGTTTTGATCCTTACCAGAAATGAAAACAACTCCGTCGTCTGCATATTGCAGGAGCGAAATATTAGCGGGAATCGCCAAGTCTATATTCCTAGTGTACAGACAGTACAGCAGGGGTGAAAGAACCGAACCCTGTGCCAGTCCGAGGAAACCTGTTCTGCTATCAATAGTTTTTCCGTTAACTGTAAACATGAAATCCCTCTTATGCATTAGCGTGTACAAGAAACGGGCAACCGAAGTTGGGACTCCAAGATCACTCAGAATTTGATAAAGGACATTGATAAGCACTTTATCGTATGCCGCTTGGATGTCTAAGAACACTGCTACACATATTTCCTTCTTCGCAAAGGTGTTATAAGTGGAGGAACTTAGGGAGGCAATGCAATGGTTTGTACTCTTACCTCTACGAAACTCGTACTGGGAAGGAGAATACTTATTGTTATGCTCTGCCCACCATTCTAGCCGAGTATGAAGCATTTTTTCAAGAATTTTCCTGACACACGAGAGAAGACAGATCGGTCTGTATGTTTCAATATCAGTAAGAGACTTCTTGGGCTTTGGAATAGGAATAACTCGGCAGCTATACCACTCCTCCGGGCAGGTACCTGCTCTGAAAAATTCGTTGAGCAGTGAGAGCAAAACCTCCTGTGCATTAGTCGGCAGTTTTCGTAAGAGTTCATAACGGATATTATCAGGACCCGGGGAAGAGTTATTACAAGCAGCGAGAGCCGATTCGAATTCCTTCATAGAAAATGACGACCCTAAGAAATCATTGTCAGGCGAATGTATGCTTGCCGTAATTGGGTTCTCTGGCAGCATAATTGGGACAAACGGTGGTGCTAGGTTTGATGGAAATGAGTCGATCCAGGTGGAGTAGTCTGCAATTAGAATACTGGTGTTAATTCCTCTGTATCTTCTACTCATTGACCATAACGTGGATAAAGAAGACTGGTTGGATAGAGAGTTGCAGAAGTTTTTAAACGATTCTCTCTTTTTATGGGCAAGAAGATGGTTAAGTTCGTTCTCCAGTCTCTGATATGTGATGAATGCGGTGCGGGTGCCACACCTGCGGAACATTCTGAAAGCTTCTAACTTTTCGCGGTATTTCAGATGGCAATCTTGATCCCACCAGTCTTTGGAAGAATGCCTTCGTTGTGCTGAGTGTGTGGTAACTCTACGTCGGGTTTGTGCCTTTTCAGAGGCGTTGGTAATTAGGGAAGTGAGCCTGCTGTATCTCATCATAGGGGATTCCGAGAAGATGACAGAAGGAAGACCTGCTGTAATTTCCTCGCTATATAACGTCCAGCATATAGACTTTGTGCAGTCTGGAATAAGGAAGGGGAGTTGCGGAGTGTATGAAAATGCGAAAGTCAGGTGGATAGGTAAGTGGTCACTGCCAACAGTATTATCCAAAACTCGCCACGAGGATCTTGATGCCAATTTTGAAGACACAATGGATAGGTCGGGTGCACTCCGTCTCTGAGGCGGTGAGGGAATTCTAGTTGGCGACCCGTCATTTAATGTCACCAGTTCTGCATCATCGAGAAATGGTTCCAGAATTCTTGCCCTCCTGTCTTCAGGCACAGGACCCCACGCAAGGCTGTGTGCATTAAAATCCCCCAATGCTATTATTGGCTTCTGTTCAGGGGGGAATATTGATCTTATGTTAGCCGCTGATATCGTCACACCGGGTGGAATATATACGGAGGTGACATACACTGTTCTATTGTCTAGGAGGAGGCAGCAGCATACACATTCTAGCTCCGTAGAAAAATTAACCACTCTGTATTTAATGCCGTGTCTAACTCCAAGCAGGACTCCACCGTATCCGTCCAGCCGATCCTTTCTTTCCAAATGATACCCGGCAATTACAAGGTGTGTTGATGGCATCAGCCATGTTTCACTTAGTGCGAAGACGTCGATATCATAAATTTCTAGCATATGGCGAAATTGATTTATTTTGGGGATTATACTGCGACAATTCCATTGCAGCAAGGACAGAGTGTTCCTTCTATGGAATCTATCCATTTTGGGGAACTAGCGACGAAAGTAGTGAGATAATAGGTAAAAACTTCGAACGGATGGTTTCTATAAGTGGGGTAATTATGGAATCAATAAGAATAATCCATGGTTGTGATAGACCTAGCCTTTCGCATAATTGAAAGATGATATCACGGAGTGAATATTCGGACGCAGTTGGCCTGAATCCGGGAGGAATATGCGAAGCCGTTTCTTCACTGTTACGCTTAGCATCAGGGTTTTTTTTACGGTCCGATGATGGACTGCGACATCACTTGCGGCTCCCAACACTGCTGGTGCGAGATAGCCGGCTGGTTGATGGGCGCGGGCTTCCGGGGCGTGACGGAATAGATACGGGGTTCGTCTTCTTCGGAAGTGACGGGAAGGCTCTTGGAGTAAGGAGAGGCACCTCTGGTGTTGGTTGTGATGCTGCGGGAAGGGAGGTAGGTTGAGCTAGTGCCAATGCTTGCGCATACGACAATTTTTGGGTAGTTTTTCTCATGTTTTGGGCCTTTCTGTTAACTGCTGTGAATTTTTCACAACTCTCCGAACCGGGCGAATGTTCAGTACTTCCGCAATGGATACATTTAGGATCATTGGTGACACACTCCGTGGTAACATGTTCATCACCGCATTTAGCACAGCGGGGCTTGTTGACGCAAAACTTCCTTGTATGGTTGAAGCGCTGGCACCAGTTACAGAACATTGGCTTGCTTTTTTGGATCCTTACCGGGATAAGTAAGCCGCAGTATTCAACGTAGTCAGGCAGGGTTTTTCCGCGAAAATGAACTCTGACCAGTGGAAACGGGGTACGCTCTCCGACTTCCGCACCTTCCCTGGGCTTGGACAATCGGTGAGCTTCTAAGACTTTTAGGTCTGGGATATTTAAATTTTTAAATTTTCCGCGACCCATATTAACGATGTGATCATGGTCTTCATCGGTTGGAAATTCGATTACTCCAGCGGTTTCGACCTCTGACGCCGGGACATAAACACGAAATCCTGCAAAATTTTCGTCTACAGGGAGATTGTTTGCCTGCTGGCGGTCACCTAAAACCACTTTGAGCTTCCTTGGCGATTTTTGTAGCCGATTTCACCGAGTTGTATTTTTGGTGAATGTAGGTAGCTACCCGTACAGGTTTTAGGGGAGAATTGATCTCCCGTATGTAAACCACATATGGACCGGGGTGATTGACGGGGTATTGCTTCACCCTATGGGGTGATGCCACTGATCCCACCTGCTCCGGCATATCGCCGCTACGACTTTTCACGTGTCTTACACTTGAACCCAACGAGAACAACAACAACAACGCACAAAAAAAAAATTGTTTAACCGAAAACCGAGAACAATAGGGCACTTAGCTGAACAAAATTTTTGGTTTATGATGCTGTTTGTTGCACTAAAGCACTCACTGAGCCACTTTCGCGTAGCCACTTTTTGACCGGTTAAGGTCTCACGGTGAACTGTGATCACCACTATACGAATGCAATTAAGAAGTATTATCTAGTAATTAAACGATAATACGGGAATATTTGTTCTAATGTTATCGAGAAAATTGAAATATTTATGCCTCAAATACATGTTGGGCCAACGTAGGCCAGCGCGAAGTCGGACAAATGTAGACCAGCGCCAGCGTGCATGAATGCTGCCGTTGGCCGTTGTTCGTAAGCTTCAGTTCTGAATTGTCAGCTGTTCAGTGTCAAACCCTTTTACTTGTGGTCAAAAAACCGACACAGCGGCGAAGTAGCACCAGCGTCAACGAGTGATAGCCAACGTACACAGGTGGACTGTCCACATGTTGGCGCTTGTGTGCATTTGCATTGGTTGGCTTAACATGTATTTGGGGTATTAGAATTTTCACGAGTTGGGAGCACTGTTGAACGACCAAAGAAAATGTGATATTTCGCTTGGTAGGTTTTAATGTGGAAAAAATAAGTGCTAATATCTAATACGTTTCAAAGGCTACTTTAAAATGTTTCGTTATGTCGATACAACCTTCAAACTTTATTACTTAAAATAGGAATAAAGCCTCACAGTTTCAGAAAATGTGTGTGTAATATAGCACCGGAGAGCCAAATTAAATGTGTGCATAGAACCATAGGAAAAATAGCTAAAAAAATCAATTTTATCGGCAAAAATTGCATATACGAGTAGTTATCGCCTTCTGCTCCAGGATATTCATTGTGCTCCAAAAATTCACAATTGAATGCATATTTTACTTCTTTGGTCACTAGGAAAGGATCCTTACCAATTTGTGTCTTTAATATCAGATGTCGAATTGAGGGACGTAATTTGGGAGGGGGGTCAATTTCAGAATTGAAGGAAACCGTGACTTTTTGATTTTTTCAAGAAAGGCTATTTTCAAAGGAGTTTAAAAAATGTACGTACTCCTTAAATTGTGCGTGCGCGCATGCATACACTACATATCTTAATATCGACACAAATGCATTTATATGTAGTGAAAAAGATTTTGCCCCTTGGGTAAAACTGAAATGACTGAATACAATTCGATCAGAGAATTGTATTCAGTCGAAGAAGCCTCATTTTCACCACTTTCAGTACTGATCTTTTGATCATCCTGTATCACATCCACAGTCTTGACAGTGGCTATGTTTTGCTCCTTGATATCTTTGGATATATTCTTCCATTGATTCTTATAAGATTCACGTTTGATGACAATCAGAGATATTGATGGAATGAATAAATTTTGCATATCTTGCGGCAGCAAGGCGATCCTTCGTATGAATAAGCAATGCACTTCGGTTTTGTTCTATGGTATTTATCTGTTACATATCTGAAAGCCCGATACATAACGCAAGCCATAAATGGTATTACGAATCATTAGAAATAATTAGGGCCAAATTAACAGCAGGAGTCACTTTACAACCTTCTCCTCTATTTATATCATGCCAAATCTGCAAAATCACCTTTGATTTTTCGAAAACAAAATACAAAATTTGGAGCACCAAAACGTAGAAAGTACACCGGGTGCCAAAACTATCAGCACCGCCACTGGTCACTAGGAAAGGATCTTTAACAATTTGTGTCTTCAATATCAGATGCCGAATAAAGGGACGTAATTTGGGGTGGGGGGTCAATTCCAGAATTGAAGGGAACCGTGACTTTTTGATTTTTTCGATGACGTCCCTGGTCAAATTGTATTCAGTCGAAGAAGCCTAATTTTCGCCACTTTCAGTACTGATCTTTTCATCATCCTGTAGCACATCCACAGTCTTGACCGCGTGGTTACGTTTCGCTCATTAAGATCTTTTGATATCTTTCATTGATTTTTATAGGATGCACCTTTGAAGACAATCACAGGTTAGGTTATGGTTAGGTTATAGTGGCAGCCATCCAAACTATGGATCGACTCACTTAGACCATTCGAAGACAATCACAGATGTTGATGGAATAAATTTTGCATATAATGCGGAAGCAAGGCGATCCGTCGTACGAATAAGCAATCCACTTCGGCTTTGTTCTATGGTGTTTATCTGTTACATATTAGAAAGCCCGATATGTAACACAAACCATAAATTGTATTATGAATCATTAGAAATAATTAGTTGACCAAATTAACAGCAGGTGACACTTTACCACCTTCTATTCTATTTATATCATGCAAAATCTTGAAAATCGCCTATGATTTTTCGAAAACTCGAAAAATATACAATTTTGGGCACCAAAACATAGAAAGTGCGCCGGGCGCCAAAACTATCAGCACCGCCACTGAGTTTCACCATAATTAAATCCCTGCTTTCTACTATTATATTTTATGTTTCCAATGAAAAAATATTATTGCCGACAAAATTGAGAATTACTTTGGATAAGTCATATAAGCAAACACCTTCAAAGATGTCATGCATTATATCTGCAGAAAAATTTTGAACAATATGAAAAGATGTTACATTATTTAAAATAGAATTTTCAACTATTCCCGTTTGTTTAAAATCGTTCTTTTCCAAATCTTTAGCATAGTTTTCCTCTGTTCGCAAAATACTTTTGTCCTCTTCAAACAAAGTTTTTGTTAAATCTTTTCTCGCAGTACAAAATCGGTAAAAATAATTAGCAGAGAAATTTCTGAAAAATCATAAAACTTCATTTAAAGCTAAATTATCACCCACTACAGGACCCAAAAGAAAAAAAATTTGGCTCTCACCTGAAGTAGTATTAATATAAAAGCGAGTTATAAGAGAGTTTATATCGTCAATCAATTGGCTAAAACATTTTAAGTGACCAAGAGATTTTACGTCTTTCCATTTAATAAAACTTGCCGGAACTATATTTTCTAATTTTGATACCATATATGGAGGTAAAGCAGGAAACAAATATGTAGTATAGTTATTGAATCAGTATGTGAACGAAGAGGGTTATTGATTTCACAACCATCAAGGTAGAGGAAAAATGGAATAAGTAATTTGTCTTTAAATTTAAATTTTTTTGCAGCCCATAGTTTTCCGTTCATAAAATTAACTAGTTTAAATTTTTTTCATATTCTTTAAAGTTTCCTCCAAAACTCCAGAAATATCAAAGAATTTCTGAAACTTGAATTGTAAGGGCATTAATACAAGTTTTGCGTTTTAGACGATAAATTTTGGTTTCTAGATCTCAGGAACCACTTATGCTAGGAGACTGAAACTTAGAACTTATGTAGTACTATGATAGTGGACTCATTGTCCATTGGTCGATAAGGGTTGAGGGGTGTGGAAGTGAGTCCACAATGATTCCAAAACGCTTGAAAGCCGGGATTGAAACATTCAAAAATCGATATCTCCTGAACGATTGATGTCAGAAGATTGAAACTTTGTTGTTGCCCTTAGGGATACTTCAAGATAAGACAAGGGCTACAATTTTTAAGGGGGGTGGTGGGATGTGGTGGTGGGGGTGAAAAACATTGGATTACAATATCATTATTACACCAGGAAAATAAAATTTAGTGTCTGTATATGGGATCACAAGAAGAGTCTACTGAAATTAAATTTTTTGAAGGGGGAGGTGGAGCACGAAAGTGGGGGGACAGCAATTTCTCAAAGAATTTCATTTTTATATCTCAGAAACCGTATCAGATATGATCTCGAAAATTTTACACGAGTTGGGGTCGGTAAACCTCTAGTAAAACATACTGCAGTTACGATCGGCTGCAAGCCAATCGTATAATACTCTAGATGAATACTGAACTCCGATTTATATTGTAGTTGGGGATAAAGTAGAATTACGTGTGTGCATGTTCTATGTCCTTTATTAAGGACTGCCATTAGATTGCTACTCAAAACTAAAATACAATATTCAGTGTTTAATTTCACATCTTGAACTGGGTAAGTCATCGAAAAAAAAATGTCCTTTTTGAAGGACTTTCACATGGGAGGTGCAGGAATGACTCACTCGATTTCTTACGTATTTATCCTTTTCCTTGGAACCATTTAAAAATGAACGTGTACAAAATTTCAAATTCGTAGCTTGAAGCGTTCAAAAGTTATCGAAAAATAATGTTGAACACGTGTCTTAAGGACATTTTATATGGCAGCCACCAAAAGGAGTAAAAGGATTTCGCTGATTAGTAAACTCGAACTTCGTTTTTACTCAAAACTAATTTGTACAAAATTTCCAATTCATAGCTAAAAGATTACTTGAGTTATAGTAAGTTCCGTAAATTAAGTGAAGACGTTTTGACAGGATATTTGTATGGCAGCTACACGAAGGACTAATAGGATTTTCTTCATAATCATACATTTAGCTCCAACTATTGAAAAAATAACACATACAAAATTTCAAAGACGTATTTTAAACCCTTCTGAAGTTATCGGCCAATATTCTTAAACACGTGTTTTAAGGACATTTTTTATGGAAGCTACTAGAAGGAGTAACAGGATTTCGCTGACTAATAAAGCCGAACTTTCTTTTCATTAAAACTAATTTGTACAAAATTCCGAATTCGTAGCTAAAAGATTACTTGAGTTATAGTGAGTTTCGTAAATTAAGTGAATACACTTTGATAGGATATTTGTATGGCAGCTACACGAAGGACTAACAGGATTTTCTTCATAATCATATGTTAAGCTCCAACTATTGGAATAATAAGACATAGAAAATTTCAATGTCGTAGCTTAAACCCTTCTGAAGTTATCGACCAATATTCTTGAACACGTGTTTTAAGGACATTTTGTATGGCAGTTACCCGACGGAGTAGGACGATTTTGCCCGTTAACGAACTTAGCCTTACAAATTCAACCAAACACCCAGATTCAAAATTTCAAGATCCTAGGTGAAGGCGTTCTTGAGTTATCGTGTTCACGGACAGACGGACGGACGGACGGACGTCAAGCGGATTTGAGGTTTTTGGCCACAAATAAACAGAAAATAATATAACTTTTTTTCGTCCGAGGCTTGTTTCTATGCGTTACAAACTTTTGGGCTGGATTAAACTTATAATACTCTATATGATTTCATCTAGAGTATAAAAATTTGGGGGTGTGGGTGTTGGGGGTGATAGTGAAAGAGGGTAGAAAGGAAAACATTCTGATTTTTATTTCTCGAAAACCATAATGAATAGAAAGCTAAAAATTTAGGATTATATAGAGCGACTATAGAGACATCCTAGAAAATTTTTCGTAGCAAGGTACAGGGGTGAGAGGTGGTTTTTTATATCTCAGTAACGGATTATGCTAAAAGTTGAAACTTAGTACGTATATGTAGATGTGCTATTAGAGTAACTAAAGCAAAAAAAAAGTTCAGATTTTTATTGGCGTTCAGAGGTTGAGTAAAAAAAAATGTCCGTGAATCTACATTTTCACGAATTTCGTTAAAACTTTTAGACATGTCAAGCTATCAAAGCAATTTTACTTCAGCCGGCTATTTATATAAGTACCTAGTAACGTTCTTCCAAATTTTTCGATATCCAACCCCTAAGTGGCTGTGTACATATTCACGAATTCTGATATATTTTTAAGGTATTGTTGCGAGCTAGGGGTTCGCGGGATTTCAAGTAAAACACAATTCGGTTAAAATAAAAATAAGTAACAATTTATTTTTATTCGCACTTTAATTCTATTCGCACAATAATTCGCACTGTATGGCAATACCGCCCGCTTTTACATAGCACTTGTCTCGATCTCACTCTATCAATCGCTTTCCACCAATACAGTCGCGTACTAGGTGTCTGTCACAGTCAACGCAATAAAAATTACTATCTCTCTCGCTGAAAGCTTTATCTGCTTTTATACCAGTTGTCTGTAGTCGAGACTGTTCTTGAATCTTCGCTCGGTGGTGTGTGTGGATGGTACCCAAAAGCTTGAGAGCATTCGATTTGATCTTATACGCTGTTCTAGTACATTCGAGCGCGTTCGATTAGAAGAGAGGTATAATCGTGTTGCTCCGCTCTCCTTATATACTCAACTAGTCTTTTGATTGGGTTACTTTACAGCTTAGGTATTCGGTTGTTGCTGTTTCCCTATTCGTAATCGATCGAGGTGCGCGGCTGCCAGGCATGCACGTAACAGTATGTTGAGATTTGGAATACACTTTTACTTCTATAAGCTTTAAACGTAGTCGGGGAAAAAACCGATTTAAGTATTTTCTCTATTAAACCACCTGGGGATATTGTTCAAGATTTCACTGATTCCGAAAATCTCTTAGGTTTAATGTGATCGAAATCGCTTTTACAATAAGCCCTATTTTATTATCGTATGATAAAAATTAATAGAGACACGAATTTTCAAAGAAGCCTTTGCGAAATCTTTAACATCTATAACTAACAAAAAAAAGAGATAGAAAAAAAATTTAAATTCCTTTTTTTGTCACGAATACATATATCAAGTACACAAATTTTCAAAAGAATCGGCGATGGTAAGGTCACTTGGTAGATTTCTGATGGAATGACCCGACGAAAAAAGCAAAAAAAAAGCGTCCGACTAATAGATACCAAAAAGTCAAAAACAAATAATATGTCCGAATTTTTGAATTATTCTTAAAAGAAATCACGTTTCATATCTCAAGAACAGTTTTTGATAGATGCTTAGAACTTTTACGGGAAGTAGAAATAATAGACCACTAGCATAAAATTTTTTTTTGGTGGAGTGCGTGTAGGGGGTCAAGGTAGGGGAGGGTAATAAAGAAAAAGTTCAGATTTTTATATCTCAAGGGCGCATAATAGTAGATAGCTGAAACTTGATATTTAGATATACCTATAGTAGCGGCATTTCGGAAAAATATAAATTTTTATAATGGTAGTATGATACGGAGTGGGGTCATTTTCCTATCTATAGAATGGCTTATGCTAGAAACTTGGTGAGTATATGTAGTTCTACTAGAAAAGCAATGTAGTAAAAAAAAAATTGCAAATATCCATTAACATAAGGAAGAGGATACAAAAATTGTTCAGTTAAAATGAAATGCATATGTTTTCAAGAAGGTCTTCTGAAATATTAAATTAATTTTTATTTCACGTATTTATGTCACATAAATGCCTAGAAAGCATTTTTACAATTTTTTTTAATTCGACCCCTAAGAGGGTGCAAAGGCGTTGTATACATTTTTACGAATTCAGCCATATCCCTCAGGTTTGAATATATATCGAATATCTTTTCACTTCCACGGTTTTTTTTAAGTTGTTTCGTACATATTTCTTAGGTCTGATGAGATATCGAATTATTTTACATTCCAAGGCTTCCCATATAATAATCAAAAAGTTGATTTCAGAATTTTTATATATTCAACCCTAAGGGGTGTAAGGGGGTTGCATATTTTTCGCAATTTTTGACATATTTCTTAGGTTTGGTAAGATATCAGATTGGTTTTCACTTCACCACACTTCTAATATAATCGTCTACAAACCCATTTCACCATTCCATATTCAAGGGGTGTAAGAGGTTGCATATGTTTTTACATTTTTTACCATTCCTTAGCTCTGATAAGATACGCTTTTCGTGTAATTGCCTAAGAACCAATTTCACGATTTTTCGAAATTGAACTCTTATGGGGATGTGATGAGGTTGATTACTTTTTCACAAATTTTGCAGAATCTCTAGTTTCTGATGTCAATTGTTATAGTAAACCTATTCCACAATTCTTGTGCATTAGGTTTCCAGAATAAAACAATTACTTAAATATATAACTATCTTTAAAATTGGATATTATAGTAGTCAAGTTAATAATAATAATATCTGCTAATAATAGTGTGTAAGAAAACGAAACTGCAATAATAGAAGAGAATTTTCTTTTTTTATTCCTTACTCGCAACCTTTTCGTTGTTTTGTAGAAGAAGAAGTTATTACAAAGGATTATTTATTTTTATGACCAAAAAACATTAGCAAAGCTGTTTTACAAAAAAATTAGTCAGGACAACTTTTTTTCAATTTACAAGACAATTCTTTCACAGAACTTTTGCTATATTTAGGTTGCTCATTGTTCTGCTACGTCTTTACAGCTCCATTTTATCACCCACTTTTAGCTTCACAATGTTGGAAGAACGTTGCCAAATGGTTGTTTCACGATTCCATCCCAACCAAATTTCTGTCGAAAGTTATTGAAAAACGTTGATAGAACGCGAAAAGAGAGATCTGTGTTACTTGGGGTAATGTTTATTAGGTTCAAAAGGGCAATATTCAGAGGAAAATTCTGTTCCACAAAAAAAGAAAGTATTAATGCTCAGAAAGAGTACTACTAGAGTATTACTTAATCGTTGTCTCAATGTTATGAGTGGATCGTGTGATGAACATCAAATTTTTGGAAATTTTGTAGCTCAAGAGAGCTTAACTCTTGAATTGCGAGAAACTACAACAAAAACTAAAACGGATGATACAGAGGGATATTTTATCTGTTGAAGACGAAAAAGCTCCGCATTCAGATTCGTCCAAGTCTTTTCCTCCGTCTTTACCATAAGCATCAGAAATGTATACTTTTTCAAGTGAAAATTTATGTACTGTAATAAGTCAAAATACTTGTGAAGAATACGATATCTAGCCGATATTTGCCAGTTTTCTAGAAAAAAAATGCTTATAACATTTTTTTTTATTTTCATTTATTATTGTACTTTCAAATATTCCTTCAATACCGTATAGATTGTATTACACACTTCAGGGATAATTTTTGAAATTGTGCACACTAGTAGCCTGAACAGGAACATGAGAGAATGGTAGTTAATCACCTAGATAGGAAATTTAATGTATACACATGTTGTTCTTTAATCTCTAGTTGTTACCTGTTGCTAGAAATGTCAATGTAATAGCTAGTCGTTCACCCGCGGAAATTGGTTTTCTCATAAGGGTTTCCTTTTTTTTAATAAGAAGGGTAACTTTTTCTAGTAGATTTTCAAAATCTTTAGCAGACATTCGGATAAAAGGTTTATAACTCTTGTCATCCTCTATTTCCATTAGTAAAAAAATTCACAAGATTTTCTTTTGCGTATCCATTCCTTCATCCAAATGCTCTTCTGCTTATTTTTTTTATTAGATTCCCTTTTAAGTAAAATACAAGCTGAACAAGCGGCAGCTAAACGCTCACGAGACAGTTTATAATGAGCATTGATGTTTTACTGATTTTATAGACATTACAGAAAGTTAGAGCAAGTGTAAATTATTGCTAGAGCATCTTACGTAGAGCATGTCTAGACTGCACTAGCTAGACTATTCAACCTAGAGCAATATCGAAAATATTAGTTCAATGTATGATATGGCAACGACAATGTATGATATAGCAATCTTGCTAGATTTTACTCTAAGCTAGATTTTTCTCTCGATGTGTAAATTAACCTTAAAGCTGTGATTTTTTTCAGGAATGGGTATTTAATCTATCGTTCAAACCTGCATGTATCGCAATATTAGATGAGAATTGTCGGCACTTCCAAAATGGATATTTTTAAGTTTTGATTGATTCTTATTTTTTTTATGTCGCTTTTGTCAATGGAACACTTTCGTATCTTCCATCTCTTATTATTTAGACACTATTTAGCCTACAACAGTTTCACTGTTCCCAAGAAATGCATAGCATATGTGCGTATAATTACAGCTTAAAAAATGATTTCCAACATCAAAAATCCTTTGTTTGTTCTAAACGCAAACAAACCAAATTATTATTTAAAAAAAAAAAATAACAGTAGACACAATTTTATGACTAGTGGAACTGTTGCAATCTTTACAATGCAATTATCTCAAAAACTGTTTTTGGAAGTTACGACATCATCTCATAGTTATACGAGTATAACGTGTGGGGAAATTATTTCCACGTTTTTCTGATTAGAGAAAAATAAGATCTGATGTATTTCTATGTGAAATATATATAATAATACTATTGGATGTATAATACACTCACACCTCTCTATACGGCCACTCTTTATACGGCTTTTAGCTATTACGGCCTTCTTAAATAATAATTCGTCCCAAATTATTTCGGTATGCTGCCAAAAAAAATATGACTAAAAACGTGGTACATATTACTCAAAGGACTCGCGCAAACTTTGAGATTTATTCATTTAATCGCACCGTTTGAAAAACAAACGTATACAAAATTTTATAGTCGTAGTTTAAGGTGTTCCGAAGTTATTGGTCACTCACTCAAACAATATTTATTTATAATAATTAAAAATGCATTAACAGAGCAAAAATGTTTTAGAGATTAGACTTATCATCTTAACAGCTAAGTTGTAAAAATTAAAGCACTAGGCAATGAGGAAAAGAAATAATAGGAATTTATATAAAAATTTGCCAAGGAAAAGTAAAGATAAAAAACCTTTCCTGTTTAAACTTAAGCTAGGTACTTAAAACTAACTTAGAACTAAGGATTACAAAGTGAAGTTATTGGTCAAAATTCATGAACACGTGTTTTAAGGACTTTTTGTATAGCAACTACCCGAAGGAGTAAGATGATTTCGCCCGTTAACGAACTCTCTTACAAATTCGACCAAATATCCAGATTTAAAATTTCAAGATTCTAGGTCAAGGCGTTCTTGAGTTATCGTGAGCACGGACAGACGGACAGACGTCAAGCGAATTGAAAGTTTTTGGCCATAAATAAACACAAAATCATTTATAACTTTTTTTCGTCCGAGGCTCCGCTCTATGCGTCACAAACTTTTGGGCTGGATTAAACTTTTAATACTCTCAGATTTCATCTAGAGTATAAAAATGTATTTAAAACTGAAAACTAATTTATTTTATAAAAAACTGGAACGAATCCTATTGAATTTGTATAAGTTTGTAGGTACTAAAATAATTAATTCGTTATACGGATTTTCGCTATACGGCCAACTTTTCCAGTGTATTATGGAGGAATTTTAATTTTTTACCTTTTATTATAAAATAAACGACTTTATTCGATAACGTAACTAAATTATTTTACATTATTTCCAGAAAGAAAAAAAAATCAATCAAATTCAAACTATGTACCTATTATTAAAATGATTATTTTTATTAAGTTGTGATAATTTCTTTCTAAAAAGTCGTAATTAAAGAACAAAAATTTTTTTCAGAAATTAGAGCTCGACCATTAAAAGCAAACATAAGAGAAGGATCACAAAATAGGTAAGAAATTACAGTAAAACCTAATTAGAAATTAGCGTGCGAAAACATTTTCCTCTAATTAATCACTGAAACCAGAAATTCTGTAGTTTATACTTCGTAGGTTGAATACAGGTTTTTTTCCATACTACACTCATAGGCCCCTCCACTCCCACCCCTGCGATATATTTTAAGCGTTGGAAGCAATACGCCCTACAGGACTGCCCGTCGAATTTTCTTATCAACTTCCCGGTATGACATTCATATAACTTAGAGCTGTAATGAACTTTTGAAACTCGCTGGGTGGACTGGTGCTTTAATACCTTCTAATGTCGATTATTATGCATGACTTTTTCACGCAATAGGGAAAATGGAAAAGTCTGGCAATGATGTTAATTGAACCGAGTCATAACATGATATGCTACAAGGATTATGTTTCTGCCACACTACACCTACCATCGCAGTTTATATAATGTAATGATATTCAGTCCTGGCGTTAAAAGGATAAAAAAATAGTTTTAGTAAAAAACGCTTAGACATTGGCCTTAAGCGAAGACTTTGTGTGCACGTTGATGTTTCAAAAGGTGCAGTTATAGTTACGAATATGTGATTTTCATAGTATAGCTGCCACGCAAAAATTCTGTAATAATATCTTCACTTAAGAAAACTTTTGCTTAAGAAACTCACTATAAATCAAGAAATCGGTTATTCCAGCAGTCGAAATTTTATACAAATTAGTTCGGAGTGAAAATGAAGTTTAAGTTTATTAGCCAGCAATTCTTTACTCCTGCCGGTAGCCCACACATAAAAAGTTCTTAAAACACTTATTTAAGAATATTGACTGATAACTAGCTTTAAGCTACGACTTTGCAATTTTGTACGTGTTGATGTTTTAATAGTTGCAGTTAAAAGTATGAATATGAAAATAATCGCCTTAGTTCTTCATTTGCCATACAAAAAGCCTAAAAGAAGGTTTTTACTCAATTTTCGGAAATCACTATAACTTAAGAAATCGCCTTATGCTGAACCAAGTGATCGGACAATGCTGCCATATGGTTTCGCTACCTGGACCATATAATTGTCATGGGAACGACCTTTGAAGAGCACATGCACAACCTAGGCGAGGTGCAAATTTTCAAGAAAAAGACGTAGTATCTGGGACATGTCTTCAGTGAAAAGGGAATACACGCAGACCCGGACAAGATAGGGGAAATTTAAGCATTGTAGTCACCAACTAACATCCGAGAGTTACGAATATGCCTTGGAATCGCGTCCTGGTATTGATGATTCGTAGCAAAGTTCGGTAACGTCGTTCACCCTCCAACTATACTATTGAAGAAGGGGAAACATTGCAAGTGGCTAGAAGAACAACAGACAGCGCTTGATATCATCAAAAAGAGGTTCTCTGAGGCACCAGTTCTATCGTGTCCAGACTTTAGCCAGAAATTTACACTCCAGACCAACGTAAGCGACTATGGAATAGTAGGCGTAATAACGCAGGAGATTGACAACTCGGAACAGGTGATAGCCTACGTCAGCCGCCATCTAAATCAAGTGGAACGGAACTACTCACCAACGGAGAAAGAATGTCTAGCCATCGTCTGGGGCATCCGTTATATGCGACCCTACTTAGAAGGATAGTTTTTCACCGTCATTTGGCACTCAAGTGGCTAAAATCGATCTATAGTCTCACAAGACGAATTGCAAGGTGGACCTTAAAATTCCAGAAATACACATTCGACGTCCAGTACAGACGAAGCAAGCTGAACGTGATCGCTAATGCCCTCTTTCGACAACTTACCGAAGAGCTCTGTACTTTCAACACCGAAGACACCAACGATCCAGGACAGGACGCAAGTAGCTCGAGAAAAGAAAGACAGAGGTGAAGGAAAATCCGGAAAAGTTCTCGGACTACGTCTTCCAGAATCATCAACTATACCGACACATCCCACGCGATGAACCAAGCGCAGGACATCTCGGTATCCGAAAGACCATCGGACACAAAAACCAGTTGAGAAAGCTACGAGGTTGCAGGAAGCTTTTCGCATTGTAAGACGAAATTTGACTAGCTACGCCAACAAAACTATGAAATTAAAAATCCTACCGCCAAAAGTAAAGATCTAGAGCAAGAGCCGGCAGACCGTTGGGAATCTTGAAAGAAATCGGAGTAAAATCTCTCTTCATTTAAATAAGGGAGGGGGGGGGGGTTGGTTTCGCCTACAAAAACTGGACACAGACCATTGAATTAAATACAGAATATCAAAAAATAGACAACACTGAAAACAAAATACGCAAGAATATACGTAGAAACAAACATACAGTAAATAAGCACCAACAATGAACATAAAACAATGAAAATACAGAATTGTACTTCGTTTAATATTCGCGATTGATGTATGTACCTGCCCCCATATAAAAGGCCAACGAGCGTCCCAGACGAGCAGAGACGAGTCGAGCCAAGATGCCGAGCCAAGATGAGCAGAGCCGCGCCAAAACGACGAGCAAAGACGAGCGGAGTCGAGCCAAGACGACGAGTAGAGCCGAGACAAGCTAAGACGATAAGTACAGCCGAGATGAGCCAAAACGACGAGTGAAGCCAAGACGAGAAGAGCCGTGTTTCCCCTTCTTCAATAGTGTCGGGAGGGTGAACGACGTTGGCGAACTTTGCTATGAATCATCAATACCAGGACGCGATTCCAAGGCATATTCGTAACTCTCGGATGTTAATTGGTGGCTGCAATCTGCAAACCTTGCGCCAATCTTGTTCGGGTCTGTGTGTATTTTCTTTTCACTGATGACATGTCCCAGATACTATGTCTTTTTCTTGAGAACTTACACCTCGCCTAGGTTGTGCATGTGTTCCTCGAAAGTTATTCCAATGACAATTATATCGTCCAGGTAGACGAAAGCGTGTGGCACCATCTCTTGTCCGATCACTTGGTCCAGCATACGGCGATTTCTTAAGTTTAGAGATTTACAAAAATTGAGTGAAAACAATATTTTAGGCTTTTTGTATGGCAACTACATGAAGAACTAAGGCGCTGTACACATTGTACACGACCGAACGAATTTTCCGATACGAATTTTCGGTCGTGAGCAATGTGTACAGCGTCTATGGCGATTATTTTTATATTCATACTTTTAACTGCAACTATTAAAACATCAACGCATACAAAATTGCAAAGTCGTAGCTTAAAGCTAGTTATCAGTCAATATTCCTACATAAGTGTTTTAAGGACTTTTTTTGTATCATCATCATCAATGGCGCGACAGCCCAAATCGGGCCAGGGCCTGCAAGATACATTGTCTGAAGTCATCTCGGTTCAGCGCCCGCGTCCTCCAATTTGTGCATCTAAGAAGCGATCTGCAATCTGCGTCAATTGAGTCCTCGTACCTTTTCCGCGGTTTTCCCACCGGTCGTTTGCCATGAGCTCTACCTTTCAGTGTGCGTTTGGGAATTCTTCCGTCGTCCATTCGCTCCACATGGCCTGCCCATTGTAGCTTACGAAATTTTATAAGAGTCGATGCGGATGGGTCGTCGTAGATGTTACACAACTCGTTGTTGTACCGGATACGCCATTCAGTACCTTCTCTTACTGGTCCCAAAATTCTTCGAAGAATTCGTCGTTCAAAAGCGTCTATTGATTTTTCAGACGCTTGGGTGAGAGTCCACGTTTCGCTTGCATATAGTAGCACAGGTCTTATTATGGTCTTGTATATGAGAAGTTTGTTCAGCCTGTGCACTTTTTTCGATTTTAAGATTGGGAGGACCGTGAAATACGCCTTATTTGCTAGTGTGATCCGTTGTTTTACTTCGTCCCGTTTGTTGCCGTCTATTATTTTTTTGTATGGGCTAACGAAAGGAGAAAAGGAATTTTGCTGGCTAATAAGCTTGAACCTCATTTTCACTCCAAACTAATTTGTACATAATTCTTACTTCGGAAATAACCGATTTCTTGATTTATAGTGAGTTTCTTAAGCAAAAGCTTTCTTAAGTGAAGCTATCTTTACAGAATCTTTGCATAGATATAAAAATCTGAAATTTTTCTTAATCACCCTCCCCCACCTTCACACCCACACCAACAAAAAAATGTTTTTCTGCTATGGGTTTATTAGGTTTATTTCTCGTAAGAAATCAAGGCAACTACGATATCTTAAACTGTTCTTAAGATATGAGACGTTAATTATTAGAAAAATTCTTATCCCCCCACTTTCATGCTGAAAAATTTTATTTTCAGCAAACTTCACCTGTCGACTTGTATAGGGGAAGGTGCTGTACCTCGGTCCATATTTTACATTAACCTTTAGATTTATTAAACTAATAACAAATGAAACTTAAAGGTAATAGTCAATATGAAAGCTTATTTGTTTTGCCATAAAATTAATTATAGCTGGGACTGCTGTGAGTAAATTTGATGGATCCTGAAACGATTTTTGGAGTGAATCGCAAACGGACCAAGGTAGAACGGCATGTTGTACCTCGGTCCGCTGCTAGTTGTTCCTTGGACCTTTTAAACAATAATTCAATTTGAAAGTCGAAATTCTGAGTAATAATAGAACGTTCTTTTATTTAATTTAGTTCATGTTTGTATTTGAAAAAAATATGGCAAAGTTTTAAATTAAGAAAAAAAACATAACGCAGTCACGATCGACTGTAAGTCAATCGTATGATACTCTAGATGAAATACTGAACTCCGATTTATATTGTAGTTGGGGATAAAGTAGAATTACGTGCGTGCATATTGTATGTCCTTTATTAAGGACCCCGATTCGGTTGCACATCAGTGTTTAATTTCATATCTTGAACTGGGTGAGTTACCGAAAAACAACTTGTCCTTTTTGAAGGACTTTACATGAGTGGTGCAGAAAGGACTCACTCGATTTCATACATATTTATCCTTTTCCCTGAAGCCATTTAAAAATTAATTTGTGCAAAATTCCAAATTCATAGCTAAAGGATTCCTTGAGTTATAGTGAGTTGCGTAAATTAAGTGAAGACATTTTGACAGGATATTTGTATGGCAGCTACACGAAAGACTAATATAATTTTTTTCATAATCATACATTTAGCTCCAACTATTGAAAAAGTAATACAGGGTGGGCCATCTAGTGGTTTCTTTGTAAATCATAGGTTATTTTGACACTGAAAGCTTTCTGAGTGCTGTGTAGCCCAAACAGTGCGTTTTTTGAATAGAAGTTTTGGCCGAAATGAAGCACCCACCGCGCCTGCTGTACGGAAGTTTGTGCAAAAAGTTCGTGAGACTGGCATGCTAGTGGACAACACTCATGGCCTCCGTCGTCGTACGGTGCGCACAGACGAGAATGTGGCTGCTGTAGCCGAGAGTGTGAGACTCACTCCACGAACATCAACTCGCCGTCGATCTCAACAGCTCAACATTTCACGCACTAGCCTGAGGAGAATTCTGCACAAAGACCTCGGATTATTCGCTTACAAGGTCCAATTGACTCAGCAATTGAAGGCGCACGACCATCCGCTTCGTTATCGCTTCGCAATTTGGGCCTTAGAGCAGCTTGAATTGGACAACGATTTTGGGCGAAAAATCATCATTTCTGACGAGGCGCATTTTCATCTCGGCGGCTACGTTAACAAACAAAATTGCCGCATCTGAGGCTCGGAAAAGCCGCACGTTATTGTCGAGAAGCCAATGCATCCACAAAGAGTGACAGTTTGGTGCGGATTGTGGAGTGGTGGCATCATTGGACCATTTTTCTTCGAAAATGAGGCTGGGAACAACGTTTCGGTTAACGGTGAACGTTACAGAGCCATGTTATCCGACTTTTTTTTTACTGAAATTGAAGACATGGATTTGGACGACCTCTGGTTCATGCAGGATGGCGCGCCATGCCAGACAGCCCATGCCACAATCGATCTTTTACGCACCAAATTCCCAAATCGTGTTATCAGCCGTCTTGGCGATGTCAATTGGCCGCTTCGGAGCTGCGATTTGACCCTTTTGAATTTTGTTTTGTGGGGAACCGTGAAGGACCGATGTTATGTCAACAATCCTGAAACGATTCAAGCACTCAAGGCCAATATCATCCAAGCAATCCGTTAGCTACAGCCCGAAATAATCAACAAGGTCTTGGAAAATTGGAGTGACAGAATGCGCTACTGCGCAGCCAGCCGAGGCAGCCACTTGATCGAAGTTGTGTTCCATCATTAATGGGAATGTTAACTCTTACTAATAAAGCCATAATACATGGAAAAAAATTTAATTTTGTTAATTTTATTCCATTTTTAAAAAGAAACTTGTATTTGGCCCACCCTGTACATGCAAACTTTCAAAGTCGTAGCTTAAACCCTTCTGAAGTTATTGACCAAGATTGAACACGTATTTTAATGACATTTTGTATGGCAGCTACCCGAAGGAGTAATAGGATTTCGCTGACTAGTAAACTCGAACTTGCTTTTCACTCAAAACTAATTTGTACAAAATTCCGAATTCGTAGCTAAAAGATTACTTGAGTTATGGTGAGTTTCGTAAATTAAGTGAATGCATTTTGACAGGATATTTGTATGGCAGCGACTCGAAGGACTAATAGGATTTTCTTCATAATCATATATTTAGCTCCAACTATTGGAAAAATAACACATACAAAATTCCGAAGTCGTAGCTTAAACCCTTCTAAAGTTATCGACCAATATTCTTGAACACGTGTTTTAGGGACATTTTGTATGGCAGCTATCCGAAGGAGTAGGACGATTTTGCCCGTTAACGAACTTAGCCTTACAAATTCAACCAAACATCCAGATTCAAAATTTCAAGATCCTAGGTGAAGGCGTTCTTGAGTTATCGTGTTCACGGACAGACGGACGGACGGACGTCAAGCGGATTTGAGGTTTTTGGCAAAAAATAAACAAAAAAACATACTGCAGTCACGATCGGCTGCAAGCCAATCGTATAATACTCTAGATGAATACTGAACTCCGATTTATATTGTAGTTGGGGATAAAGTAGAATTACGTGTGTACGTGCTGTATGTCCTTTATTAAGGACTCCCATTAGATTGCTACTCGAAACTAAAAGACAATATTCAGTGTTTAATTTCATATCTTGAACTGTGTAAGTCATCGAAAAAAAATGTCCTTTTTGAAGGACTTTCACATGGGAGGTGCAGGAAGGACTCACTCAATTTCTTTCATATTAATCCTTTTCCTTGGAACCGTTTAAAAATGAACGTGTACAAAATTTCAAATTCGTAGCTTGAAGCGTTCAAAAGTTATCGAAAAATATTGTTGAACGCGTGTCTTAAGGATATTTTGTATGGCAGCTACCAGAAGGAGTTAAAGGATTTCGCTGATAAGTAAAACTCAAACTTCGTTTTCACTCAAAACTAATTTGTACAAAATTCCGAGTTCATAGCTAAAAGATTACTTGAGTTATAGTGAGTTCCGTAAATTAAGTAAATTCATTTTGACAGGATATTTGTATGGCAGCTACACGAAGGACTAATAGGATTTTCTTCATAATCATATATTTACCTCCAACTATTGGAAAAATAACACGTACAAAATTTGAAAGAAGTAGCTTAAACCCTTCTGAAGTTATCGACCAATATTCTTAACACGTGTTTTAAGGACATTTTGTATGGCAGCTACCCGAAGGAGTATAAGGATTTCGCTGATTCGTAAACTCGAACTTTGTTTTTACTCAAAACTAGTTTGTACAAAATTCCCAATTTATAGCTAAAAGATTACTTGAGTTATAGTAAGTCCCGTAAATTAAGTGAAGACGTTTTGACAGGATATTTATATGGCAGCTACACGAAGGACTAATACGATTTCCTTCATAATCATACATTTAGCTCCAACTATTGGAAAAATAATACATACAAAATTTCAATGTCGTAGCTTAAACCCTTCTGAAGTTATCGACCAATATTCTTGAACACGTGTTTTAAGGACTTTTTGTATGGCAGCTACCCGAAGGAGTAGGACGATTTTGCCCGTTAACGAACTTAGCCTTACAAATTCTACCAAACACCCAGATTCAAAATTTCAAGATCCTAGGTGAAGGCGTTCTTGAGTTATCGTGTTCACGGACAGACGGACGGACGGACGGACGGACGGACGTCAAGCGGATTTGAGGTTTTTGGGCACAAATAAACAAAAAATAAAATATAACTTTTTTTCGTCCGAGGCTTGGTTCTATGCGTTACAAACTTTTGGGCTGGATTAAACTTATAATACTCTATATGATTTCATCTAGAGTATAATAACATATAACTTTTTTTCGTCCGAGGCTTGGTTATATGCGTTACAAACTATTGGGCTGAATTAAACGTATAATACTCTATCTAGAGTATAACAACAATAAATTCATAATAAGAATAATCAACTTTAGAACATTTTTTGTCTAGCTGCAATAAACAGTAGTGTAGCAGAAGATTCGCTGCTGTCTTCTTCAAAATCCCCCATTACCTCTGCGGGTGCAATTTCAGCAAGAAAGTCCCTTGTGTTTACACACAATATTTGTAATGTATGTAGCTTAGACCGGTTCAAGGTACAACTAAAAACATACTGCAGTCAATCAGCCAATCAGCCAGCAGCCAATCGTATAATACTCTAGATGAATACTGAACTCCGATTTATATTGTAGTTGGGGATAAAGTAGAATTACGTGTGTGCATGTTGTATGTCCTTTATTAAGGACTGCTATTAGATTGCTACTCAAAACTAAAAGACAATATTCAGTGTTTAATTTCATATTTTAAACTGGGTAAGTCATCGAAAAAAAATGTCCTTTTTAAAGGACTTTCACATGGGAGGTGCAGGAAGGACTCATTCGATTTCTTATATATTTATCCTTTTCCTAGGAACCATTCAAAAATTCATGTGTACAAAATTTCAAATTCGTAGCTTGAAGCGTTCAAAAGTTATCGGAAAATATTGTTGAACACGTGTTTTAAGGATATTTTGTATGGCAGCTACCAGAAGGAGTAAAAGGATTTGACTGATTAGTAAACTCAAACTTCCTTTTTACTCAAAACTAACTTGTACAAAATTCCAAATTCGTAGCTAAAAGATTACTTGAGTTATAGTGAGTTTCGTAAATTAAGTGAATACATTTTGACAGGATATTTGTATGGCAGCTACACGAAGGACTAACAGGATTTTCTTCATAATCATATATTTAGCTCCAACTATTGGAAAAATAATACATACAAAATTTCAAAGACGTAGCTTAAACCCTTCTAAAGTTATCGACCAATATTCTTGAACACGTATTTTAGGGACATTTTGTATGGCAGCTACCCGAAGGAGTAGGACGATTTTGCCTGTTAACGAACTTAGCCTTACAAATTCAACCAAACATCCAGATTCAAAATTTCAAGATCCTATGTGAAGGCGTTCTTGAGTTATCGTGTTCACGGACAGACGGACGGACGGACGGACGGACGGACGTCAGGCGGATTTGAGGTTTTTGGCCACAAATAAACAAAAAATAATATATAACTTTTTTTCGTCCGAGGCTTGGTTCTATGCGTTACAAACTTTTGGGCTGGATTAAACTTATAATACTCTATATGATTTCATCTAGAGTATAAAAACGGTCCAAGGTACATACCATCACCCATTAGTATAAACAAATTGTTTTAATTATTTCTAATGGTAAGGAAGGATTAAATTTACGGTCAAAACCACGATGAACTAATTGTCTTGCCACTTAAAAATGCTATATAGTAGAAATTATTATACACGACTTAAAAAAACACAATAACTGAACTAACAAAAAAATACTTTTATGTCAAAAAATCACTTTTTTTGTTTTATCAATTAATGTTTAATTAATATAATCAATTTATCTTCTTGACTCGCTTTAACAAACTGAAACAAAAGCCTACACATTTGAGGATCTTTCATTGAAGAAACTTTTTTTTCGGCGGCTAAATTTTAGTTGCAATTGACGTTAGTACTGAGGTACATTCGGTCCAAGGTACAGCACCTTCCCCTCCATAAACCTCATTTCATTTCTCTGGAGCAATTGGTTTGTGAGTTTTGTAAAGTAAAGTAATGTAAGGTTTTCCACCCCCCACCCCCACACTTCATTGAAAATTTTTCTCTACCTTCTGAAGAAGTAGAGAAAATTTTGTATAAATAGATTATGTAATTAGCATGTTAAAATACAAAAGCATGTGTCATGTAATGTCAAAGACGTTTTAGTTTTCTATTTAAATTTGTGTTTTTATACGAATTGTATTATGTCTATTGTCCATAATATATTTTAGATATTTTATTGCATCTATCATTTATTTTTTATATTTTTAGTAGATCAAATATTATTACGCAATATAACATCAATTTAAATTTCGTTACTGTTATCTGTAGCTCAGTTCTGTAATTTTTAGTGACAAATGCATCGGCTGTGACGTAGTCTGAAATTATCAAACATACTTCTCACCTTGGAAATGAAAGCCGTTTCTGTAATCACACATGAGAACGAATTATAACAGTTCTCATCGTTCCAATCAGCTGCGAGAAAATTTCCAATGGAATTTAAATGTCGGTTTGCATTGAATTTAAATTTAAATATCAGTCTTCATAAAAAAGAAAAATAAATAAATTTGAACTTAGATTATGATACATACAACACATATTAAAAAATCTGCCAATGGTCTGGGCGAAACTTTATTATTTTTCGGGTCAAAGTTCGGGAGCGGTTAAAGTCGGAGTGTATCATGAGTTGCTTCGAGATTATTAGATTTCTTGGAAAATTATTTTTGTTCTTAATATAAAAATATTTAAAATAGAGATTTTTAGCCGATTAAACATTGAAAAAGTCCGTGTAGACTATTCGAATTTCAGTATATTATGTACACTAAAAGCCCATAGAAGCAAAAACGAATTTGTTGCCTTATCAGAATTAAGAGATATGACGAATTGTTAAAACGTATACAAACCCATTACTTCCACTTGGGGTTTGAATTTCGAAAAAAACGTAAGCAAACCCTTCACACCTCCTTGGTTCTAGAAATTCGAAAAATCGTGAATTGGTTGGCCGTAATAGTCAATTTTATATTTCATCAGAACTAAGGAATGGCAAAAATTGTGAAAACATATACAAACCCTTGGGGGTTGATTATCCAAAAATTAAGAAATGGGTCTGTAGGCGATTATATAAAAAGTCTGTGGAAATGAAAAGCGATCTAATATCTCATCGAACGTAAGAAATATGTCGAAACTTTGAAAAGCATACAACCCCCTTACACCCATTAGGATTGAATATCTAAAATACTGAAATTGACTTTTTGTCTTTTTTATATAGGAAACCTTAGGAAGTAAAAATGAATTCGATATATCATCAGATATGCAACCTCCTTACACCCACTTGGGGGTTGAATATCCAAAAATCCTGAAAAAAGTTAATAACTAAATATGAAAACAGCACGAGAAAGTAGGAACCAATTCAATTTCTTATCACTTCTAAAAGAAATGACGGAACTCGTGAAAACGTGTTCAACCCGTTTATACCCTCTTAGGGGCTGGAAAAGGAAAAAACTTAAAAACAAGTTTTAGGTGATTATTACGCAAGCACGTGAAAGTGAAAAGATATTCGATATCTGATAAGACGTGGGGATATAGTAGAATTCGTGAAAAAGCTTACAACCCCCTTTGCACCCCCTTAGGGGTCGAATTTTAAAAAATCCTGATAACGCTTTCTAGGTATTTATATGAAGAAGCCGTATAATAAAAATGAATTCAATATTTGGGAAGACCTAATAGATATGACGAAAACATTCCATTTTCACTGATGATTTTTTTGCCCCCCCCCCTCTCCGAACGCCAATGGATATTTGAAATTTTTTTTAATCTAAATTAGTTTTCTAGTTGATTTACATAAACGTACCGAGTTTCAACTTTGCAGCATAAGCCGTTCTATAGATAGGAAAAACACCCCCCACCCCCATACCATACTACCCCTATACAAATTTATATTTTTCCAAGATGCTACTAATATAGATCTATCTAAATACTAAGTTTCAGTTTTATATCATTATAGATTCTCGAGATAGAAAAATCGGAACTTTTTCCTTTTCACCCTCCCCCACCCTCACCCTCTACACTCTAAGTTCCAACATTTCTATGTCTATGTCTAATAGACTTCTGGTAAAAATTTTAAGCATCTATCTTACACCGTTCTTGAGATATGAGACGTGATTTTTTTAAAAAATTCTTATCCCCTCCACTGTCATACTCCACCGCCCCTTAAAAAATTTTACTTTCAGCAAACTTCATTTGTCAACCTTTATAAAAAAACCAAATTTTATTTGTCTACTGCAATTGGTTCGTAAGATATCGTAATCTAAAGTTTTTTAGCCCCACCCCCGTACGCCACTGCCCCCACTCAAATTTTTGTTTCCGATATATTCTCCTAGTATACCTACAGATACTCATTAAGTTTCAATTTTGTGACATTAACCGTTTAGGAGATATAGATTTTAGAAAGTGTCGATCTCACCTTTTTTGCGTTTCGGAAGCATTATTTTTCCCCCCACTCCCAAACCCCTTCATCTATATCGGCAATTTTTTGCAAATGGGTCCACTACTGAAGCTCTATAAAAATTCCAAATTTCAGCCTCCTAGCATAAGCGGTTGCTGAGATCTAGAAACCAAAATTTTCCGTCTAAAACACTTCACCCTCCTCCCCCCTCACACCCTTACCCCTCCAAATTTGGCCACTTCAAGGGGCCTACCCAGTCTATTCATCAAAAAAATTTCAATTTAATAGCTCAAAGGGTTTGGGAGCCTTCAAACGATTTTGCGTACAGCGGTCGACGTACGGCGTACGGCGGACAGACGGATTGCAATTTTTTTTTGCTTTTTTCTTGTGTACTCGTCATGAAACGTGAAAAAAAAAATTTTGAGGGTAGCAAATTTTTTTTTTTTAAAAATCGATAACAATACTGTATTATTGAAATAATAATGTAAAATTTATGTTAAGTTTTTTGTATTTACATACGGTCCTTTTAAATACTAAATATGTATATATGTAGTACCATACCCATCTGAAAAGTGAGAAAAGTTTTTTCATACGCACTCAAGAACGCCTTGCTCTAGAATTTCGAAATTTTGAGTCTGCATGTTTGGTCGAGATTATTAGGCTATTTTCATTAACGGACAAAATCGTCGTACTCCTTAGAGTAGCTTCCGTACAAAAAGTACTTAAGAGATGTCTTCAAGAATATTGGCTAAGAACTTCGGAACGCCTTCAGCTATGACTTTAAAATTTTGTATACGTTGGTTTTCCAATAGTTGCAGTTAAAGGTTAAATTATAAAAAAGTTATCATGAGTCCTTCGATTAGCGAAAAATCCTGTAGAAATATCCTTACTCAATTTTCGAAACTCAAAAAATCATTTAGCCACGAAATTGAAATTTTGTACATGTAACTTTTGAAAAAAAAATTAAGTTTGAGTGCTTTAGTCAGCAAAATGCGTATACTCCTTTGGTTAGCTGCTATAGAAGTCCTTAAAACATGTGTTCAAGAATATTGGCCCCTAACTTCAGAACGATTTAAACTACGACTTTAAAATTCTGTATGTATGTATTTTCGAGCTAAAAATAGTACAGCTGCCATACAAATCTAAATATAGAACAGCTGCCATACGAGTCTTCTGTAAAAATGTTTTCAATCGGTCAGCCACGAATTTTATTCAAATTAGTTTTGAGTAAAACCAAAGTTCGAGTTTAATAGTCTGCGAAAGCCTTTTACTCCTTCCGGTTGCTCCCACAAAAAAATCCTTAAGACACGTGGTTAACAATATTTTCCGATAACTTTTGAATGCTTGAGGCTAGGAATTTGAAACTAAGTACGTATTATTTTTAAATGGTTATAAGTAAAAGTATAAATATTCAAGAAATCGAATGAGTCCTTTCTCCACCTCCCATGTGAAAGACCTTAAAAAGGAAATTTTACTTTCGGTGATTTTCCTAGTTCCAAATATGAAATTGTTTGTCTTTTAGTTTCGAATAGCAACTAAACGAGAGTCCTTAATAAAGAACAAACTACATGCACACTCTTTCTTCTACTTTATCCTCAACTATAATATAAATCATAGTTTAGTATTTCATCTAGAGTGTCATATGATTGGCTTGCAGCTGGTCGTGACTGCAGTATATATTTTTGTTGCTACGAAATGTGACCGTCATGTTTTGCACTCATTTTTCAGCTGTTCTTATTTTCACTATCTGCAAACAGAATGAAAATCGGCTCCCTATATGTGAGAACCAACTCGCAATCACTTGCTTACAGAAACATTGTTCCACGATTATTCAAGTGTATGACGTCACTTTCGGTGCTTTCTCATTAGGCGAGAATATAGAGAAAAAACTGCATGAGTTCGTTCTCACTATGACGTTTTGGTGAGAATTTTCTCATATCATGTGCTACAGAACTGACCCATTAGAATGAAATGCATTAAAGAAATACTCCGTTGAAATTTAAATTTTCTAAAACCAATTTAAATTAACCAATTAGTTAGGTTAGGTGGGTAGCTATTGGCAGAGATAGCTAGAGATCCCACTGCACCATGACACGTCGCCTAAGGCTGATGGCTGTTTTTTCGCTAATTTTTCAAGAACAAACTGAGCCCAATTGGCCGCGGTATTGTTCTATCAAATATTGTTCCGTGTACTTGGTGCGAAGGAGAGGAGAGTTGGAAGGAATTGTGGAGAAGAAAGGGGACACCGAACTTAATCAGTTTTTAGGAATGGGAAGGAAGATCAGGAATCGGACCGGGTATGGCAGTGTACTAGCAAGTGTTAATGATAATAATTTTTTAGTACTATTGGCTTTGATACGATCTACCAGAACATCAAAGTTGCCTATAGCAAATCAACTACTGTCTGGCAGCTCTGATGGTATTTGTGAATCTGATGGCAATGTAAACAGCACTCATTTGCTCAGGTTTAAATCCTTTACAAGTGACCCCTATTAAACATTCCGCACTGTTCATGATTTATATTAATATTCCGAAACCAATAGCAACTGAAAAATTCATATAAATAAAGTATGCTTTGAGTGGGAATTGAACCCCGGTAGCAATGTTTTCAAGACCTAGTACACTACCACTGGACTGCACCCGGCCGTCCCAAAAAAATCAATTAGTAGCTTAATTAAATTTTTAACAGAACTAAGCCTGCTTAAATTTTTCATTTTAAGAGCAGTCCATATATCTACCATCAGAAAATTAAATCCTTTTTCTATAAAATACCACTGATGTTCTTCAATTTTTTTGACCCTGATCCCTTTGAGATCCTAAGTAGATTTTTTGGTATGTTTTAAAAAACAAAAATACAAAATATAAAAAAGTAAAGAAAATTGAAGATATCTTTTTTGAGATACTAGCCGCGTACCGCGGCTACGCTCACGTTTGTTTGGTGCTATACTATCGTTACTCCCGTTGCTTCCGTTGATCCCGTTGCGCCCATTTCTCACGTTGCTTCCGTTGCTCCCGTTGCTTCCATCTCTCCCGTTACTCCCGTTGTTCAGTTGCTTCGTTGCTCCCGTTACTCCATCCTCTATTCTCCATCATCTATCCACCATCCTCCATATTCTATCCATCATCATCCGCCATCCACCATCCTTCATTTTCCATCCTCCATCCACTATCCTCTATCCCCTATCCAACATCCATCGTCCAACTTTACCATTTAGTAATAGGAACGCATAACTAATACACTGAAAACGAATGAACTGCCGCTAAACTATATGAAATACACTGATATGATGAAATAACTCGCGTATCACCAATTGTAAAATGATTTTGTAACGCAGAAACCTTCGCGGGCCTGCACTCAACATATCAACAAAGTTTCATCGCCATCGGATGAATGTTTTAGGAAGGCATACGGGACAAACAAACAATTAGGGCTAAAATCGCAAAAAAATTGAAAAAATGTCGAAAAATAATTGTTTTTGATTCGATCGGTACCAAACTTAACAGGAATCATCGCGAGACTATCCTACATGTTCCCTGAAAATTTGATCAAAATCGGTTGAGCGGTTTAGGAGTTCATAGGGAACATACGCACATGCATACATACATCCTCTTTTACTCGTATATATATAGACTCAAGGATAAAGAACAAAATCGTTATCCTTGAAAACAAAATTTAAGGAATAATTTTTATTCGTATTTTTTTTGTATTGTGACAACCTTCTCCTTTAAAATATTTTTATTATTCTATTATATTATAAAAATCGGACAAAAGTCGCAACTTTATTATTTTAGACTTGAGGAACGCCGGAGTTGATAGGGAAAGGGGATGATGAAACGCCATCTAATACAACCTGTATAGTACATACCCAAAGAAAGCTCTCAATCCATCGAATACAAGTAGGATTAATACCAAATGCATTGGGTTTGGACAGAAGTGCTTTGTGTCAAACTCTGTCAAATGCCTTCGCTATGTCAAGTGCAAGTACTTGACCTTCACCGAAGTTATGGATACAAGCGTTCCAGCGTTCAGTCAGGTATACTAACTAATCGCCGGTGGATTTCCGTGGCCGAAACCCATATTGACAGTCATCAAGGAGACGACTGCTTTCCAGGTATTGCACGATATTGCCGGACACCATTTCTGCGAAATTTTTAACATACTATAGCGAACAGAAAAAAAATGAGATAGAAACAAAAAATTGAAATTAAATTTTTTTTTCACTAATTCTTCGAGTATACACAATTTCAACGGAATCAGGGATGGTGAGGTTACACCTGTGGTCGATTCTTGATGGAATGATCCTACTAGCTAGGCGTTACAGCTTAGTATTCTGAGTGCTTACCGTCGACCACAAGACAGCTGCTCCATACAGCAGGTAGGGGCGGACAATACATGTGTAGATCCAGTGCACCATTTTGGAATTAAGTCCCCAGGTTTTCCCAAAGGAACTACAGCTTTGCCTGAAAATCGGTATGGCTGTCCTGACTCCAGAGTCCAGATGTTCTTTATATGTATGCTTCGGATCTAAGACCACGCCCAGATACCTAATCTCTATAGAGAATTTGAGCCGTGTGTCATAGAATATGGACTACTTCACTTCAGGTACTTTTTTTCACTGAAAGCTTCCGTCCATTACACAAACTTTTTACAATACGTAGAGAGCCGTGGTCATCAGCTCGCGTATCTCAGGAAGATCGCTTCCCTGAATTAGGATATTTTCATACTCCGCCGAGGGACGGATACCTTGATTTGTTAAGTTTACGCAGCAATGAATGCGCCAAATCCTCTTGCTGCCTTGGCCATGATTTCATCACTCCGAATTCCTCTTTAATATCAATATCGTGGGTTTTCAAGCAAAATTTAGAGAGACTAATTGTTCTAAAGCTCATTGGGAGCTAGTACGACAATTTGCCGGGTTTCTGAATAAATACCACTCTCGCCTTCCTCCAGCTTTTCGGTATGTAGCTTAATGCTAGGAGAAAACGGCACTCAAGCAGAGTATCAATACCCTTCTGAAGGAGTACTCGATAGATTCCATCCGTTCCCAAATATTTATATGGAGAGAAAGTAACTATAGCCCACCTTATTTTCTCTCTAGTGATGATTCCAGCAGCGTCCCTCAATAGAGGCGTTGTTAGTCTTGTTTTGTTGTTGTCTGTATTTTCACGCATATTTCCGTCTCCTAAAAGGAGGCATTGACGGAAGTGCGTTTGGACCAGCAGCTTTCGATATTCGCCATTTGAGGATCACGACGTACACAGAGGAAGTATTTCTGTAGTGTTATTGTTACTCACAAAAATTTGAGTTCCAGTACATTTCTTCAACTCTTGTCTCATAAAAATATGGCTTTATATCTCAAAAACCATTTCATATATCAGCTTCAAATTTTTTTGCTGTTTTACTTTATTATTTTAATAATACATATAATATTGTGATCGATTTGTACCTTCCATTTTTTTACGTTTCATGAATCGTAAACACGAAAAAGACAGAAAAAGCGGGAGGGTTTTAGACGGAAAATGTTGGTTTCTAGATTTCAGCAACCGCTTACGCTAGGAGGCTGACACTTGAAATTTATATAGAACTTAGATATTAAGCCCATTTGAAGATTGAAGGGGTGTGTGAGTGGGGAAAAACAATGCGTCCGAAACGCTTGAATCGAAATCCAAACTTAATAAATATCTGTAGGTATACTGGGAGAATTGATCGCAAACAAAGTGAAAAAACAAGTTCCGATTTTTATATCTCGAGAGCCACTAACGATGGAAAGCTGAAACTTGGTATTAAGAGAGAGCTATAGTAGTAGCATGTTGGAAAAATACAACTAGATCAACTAGAAATTTAAATCAGATAAAAAACAAGTTCAAATATACGTTGGTGTTTGGAAGGGGGGAGGGGAAGGGAAATAAAAATGATCGTTGAAAATAGAATGAACGATTTTCGTCATATCTCTTAGATATTTTGAAATATTGAACTAATTCTTTCTACGAATTCTTCACATATAGTAAATGCGTAGAAAGCTGTTACATGTGCCCTGAAACGAAAGAAAAGAATAGCGTTAGTTTAAATTAGTTAGAATGAATGTAATAATCAATACCTTTTTGGTTTTCCGGATGCACCCAATATGACACTCATTTGTGTCGCATCTTCGCTCAGCACTGCACCTAAAAACATAAATTGTACGCACGCATTAGAACGTTGCATGTAAAATGCAGGACAAGACGGAATACAAGCTGGTTAACGAGGTAATAAATGTTAAAAGTAGCTAGGATTTCTTGAATTGGATATATGTAAATAAGGATTTAGGCGGAAATAATTAATAGGTTTAGCTAATAGGATATGGATGGAATACCGCCAAAAGGGCGATAACTTACATACTACTTACATACTCCATACTTACCTGTAGGTGCGCGGGGCTACGCCACCCAATGACCACCTCAGACCGCGCACTCACAATTTCAATTACACAAACGTAAACAATGCCGGACCAGAAACGTCATTTCGGCAGTTGTAAACAAACAATATGGACGAGTACTGCGCGAACAGCGAGAAATTACGAGTCGATAAGACAGATCGGCGAGGGTTGAATCCAGGCTAAATCGTCGTTTGGTGAAAAGAAAGTTTATGCACCTTAGGGAATGATCTGGAGAAAGCGAGCATTGACCCGCAAAACGGGGATTAGCCGTTTAAAAAGCGCAACCGAGATTTCGCGGAAAGGAAAGACCCGAAAAACGGTCTCTTGTGGATAGTGCGATCAAACAGAGTAGACGTGCGTGGAAATTCAGAAGAAGGACTACGAGTCAGAGCGAGTTTTTCTGAAAATTTCCAAGCAACCCGATCACAAGTCGGTGACGGGTTGGAATAAATTCGTAAGAGTGAGGAGGATCATCGAGGATAGTGTCTGGACCGTCGTCGAAACGGCCACCAAATTTAGAACGAGCGAAGAACCGTGGGAGGCAGCACTGGAAGCGGAATATCGATACCATCGCTGGAGGAGAATCAACAGAGGCGCCCTAGATTAAGGTAGAACAGAATTATCAGGTTAGAAAGGTTAGAAAGGTAGCTAAAATCGTTAGAACACACTAGATTATAACGTAAATTTTGAATTAAACATTGTGTGATATAAGACGAAATACTCAAAATTGAACATCTTTCATTTCTTTTCTTCTAACTTTGGCCTAAATCATTAAGTGTTTGTAATGTTTTTCAGCTTGGCTTCCGTCGGTTATTACGCGTAGTTTATTTTATAGCTAATTTTCCCGAACCAGTGGTTCGCTTGGGAAAAGCGAGTAAGAACGGGTTCCTTAAATTCGGAACCACTGTCGCCCACGACCCTTCTCTAGGTTGGCCGGCAAGGACCCGTTCGCCCCCCTTCGTGCCAGGGGTTTTCGATTGCGGTTTTCCACCGATATCGGTTACTAACGGCAGAAAGGCCGCTTCCGTAGGGCGAACCGTAATAAAGCATTTTCAGGATTTTTTTAAATTTGACCCCTAAGGAGGTGTAAAGAGGTAATATTTTCACGAATTCAGCCATATCCACTAAGTCTGCTTTCATGTCGAATAACTTTTCACTTCAATTTAATTTCAACATTTTTGTTGCTTGTTTAATAGTCGCTTAAATCAAATTTCAGTTTAATTTCAACATTTTTTCCTTTTTCAACCACTTAGAGAGAATAAGGGGGTTGAATACGTTTTCACAAATTCCTTCACATCTCTTAGAAGTAATAAGACTTCGAATTGGTTTTTACTTGCTCGGGCTTTTTTCACATTTATCTAAAAACATCTTTCAGGATTTTTTGATATCCCCATTAATGGGGTGTATTGGGTTACATATGTTTTCAGAATTTTCACCATATCTCTTAGGTTTGTTGAAATATTGATAATATTAATATTATAATATTGTTTGTTGAAATATTGGCCTTAGTTTAGGTAGAGCCTTTATATAATAGCCCACAAACCGATTTTAGCATTTTCTGATATCCAACCCCAAGGTCGAGTAAAGGGGTTGCTTAAATTTTAACAAATTCCTACATATTTGATAGTGATTGCCTATGCAGATGAAGTTGCAATTGCTGTCTCGGGAAAGCACCTCAACACGCTGAGTGAGATATTGCAAAATGCTCTCTCTATCCTCTCCAAATGGGCAGCTGAATGCGGGTTGGGTGTGAACCCCCGCAAAACAGAATTAGTCCTCTTCACCAGGAAATATAAAATTCCTCACGTAGAGCCTCCTTCTCTGAATGGTACTAGTCTAGTTTTCACCGATAGTGCAAAATATTTGGGTCTTATTTTGGACAGGAAACTTCACTGGAAACCTAACATTCAAGAACGGTTAGGGAAAGTAACAGTTGCCCTTTACTCGTGCAAAAAGGCCATTGGCAAAAAATGGGGTATCAACCCCGAATAGTTCATTGGCTCTACGTGTCCGTCATCAGACCGATACTTATGTATGGTGTTATTGTCTAGTGGACGGCCTTAGACAAAGCAGTTAACTGCACCACCCTAGGGAAGGTACAGAGATCAGCATGCATATGCATCAGTGGAGCTCTGAGAACAACTCCCTCTGCAGCACTAGACATGCTATTCAGTCTGCCAACCCTAGACATTTTTGGCAAGCAAATGGCAGCCAGTGCAGCCATTCGACTTAGGGCCTCTACACAGTGGACTGGCATATATGCAGGTCACTCAACAATCTTGAATCACTTCAATAACATTCCTGAAAACACCGACTACACCCCTCCCAGTTATGATTTTGAGAAAAATTTCCTAACAGCCATCCCAACCCGTCTAGAATGGGAAAGGGATTCGGTACGGACGGAAGAGTCCGCCCACATATATACGGACGGCTCCAAAACTGAAGACGGAGTAGGTGGAGGTGTTTTCTCTGATATGCTTAACATTAACAGCTCCTTCCGCCTTCCGGACCACTGTAGTGTCTTTCAGGCGGAGCTTATGGCGATCAAGGAGGCCTTGTCCTGGCTGAGGTGTAATGTAATATCTACTAGGGATATTAGCATTTTCACAGACAGCCAAGCGGCAATAAAATCCTTGGAATCGGCGTCGACAACATCAAAAGTCGCCGCAGAATGTCGATCATCTCTTAAGGAGATGGCTGAACAGTTCAATATTCTTCTGTGCTGGGTGCCAGGACACAGGGATATTCCAGGGAACTGCATGGCTGACGAACTCGCTCGATGCGGTACTACCCTTCAGATTATGCGGGAACATCGGAATCTGGGTGTGCCTCTCTCTACATGTAAACTGCTACTGGGATTGGACTCAATTGAGAAAACCAACTCAAGATGGGCGGACGCTGCCTGGATGAGGAGGAGGAGGAGACAGTCCTTCACCTTCTCTGTACCTGTCCAGCTCTATCAGCCAGAAGGAAAGCTCATCTTGGAGCTTACTTCTTCAACTGTCTCGGTGATCTTGCCTCAATGGAGGTCGCGAGAATCCAACGCTTCATTGCAAGCTCTAAATGGTTCGACGAGTAGGACCGGATTCGATGATCCTGTGGTAACACAACGGACCTTTTAGGTCTAAGTGTGTCCGTGTTCTCACGGGCAGCCACGCGTACCTACCTATCTACATATTTCTTAGATTTAATGAGATATCGAATTGATTTTTACTTTCTAAAGCTTCATATATAATCGCCAAAAAGTTAATTTCCGGAATTTTTAATATTTAATCTTACACCCCGTAAGAGGTACTTTTCATCGTTTTCGACATATTTCTTGGGGTTTAGTGAGATATCAGATCGATTTTAACTTCTATAGACTTTTTAAATAATCGCCTACAAAGCCATTTCACGATTTTTTGATATTCAATCCCCAAGGACAGTAAAGGAGTTGCTACGGGTATTTCTTATAATGGCCTAAAACCGAATTTCACGATTTTTCGGTACACAGTGTGGCGATATATGGTACGGATTGGTATTGAATGAAAGCATCCGAGTCGGACGGTGGTTAAAATTCAACTTACATTTTATTTGAATGCTTTACATTGTCCAGTCCAACATTTACATAATACATAAATTCAAATACCTAATACGATACAGTGCACACTGTTAACTCAGGGGTTTGTAACCTAATTCAACGCGTATGATATTAATTATGTTGTTCACTACACACAGCCCCCAAGTGATTAGTTTGTTATATTTCTTAAGTCATCATATCTCTTAGGTATGAAAAGGCAGCAACTTGGTTCTTACTTCTATGTGCTTACAGTGTAAATATTATACCGAAATTCGAGTCGTCTACACGGCCTGTTCAAAGATAGCTAAAGATTTATATTTTACATATTTATATGTACATCTATTCTTAGGGCGAAAATTAAGTTTCCAAAGAAACTCATAATCTCGAAGCAACTGATGTTATACTTCGACTTTGAACCAATTACGTAATTCATGTGTTATATGTGGCAGTGGCGTAAGCATTCTAACGCGACCCTATTTTAACCGCTTACCGAACTTTGACCCGAAAAAAAATAAAGTTTCGCCCAGACTGTTGGCAGATTTTTTTCATATCTGCAAAACGGCTAATGCTTCAAGTTTGAAATTTGGTACGTAAACATTAGCACCACATGCAAAAATTAAAAAAATATAGTGCTTTACAGGAACAGAGATATAGGTGACAGCAGAGCCGAAAAGTGAATATATTTATATCTTAAGCAGGAAATACATGATACAACGGTTGTACCGACGTGTGTTGTTGCGATATCTGTCCATCGGTTGTATGCACGGTACACACGATGCGATTTGCTTACAATTTTCTTCCAACAAGATCTCATAGTTATTCCCAATACAGTTTTTGATACCATAGAAGCATCAAAAGTCGCATGCGACCGCTGGTTTTCGGTTGAGAGCATACAACCGTGCGATATCGGCCCAACCGTTGTTTATAAGTTCATACTCGATACAATAGTGGCATGCAACGATAAATTGGGCCAACAATTGGTAGGGGAAGGTGCTGTACCTTGGAATGGTTGTACCTTGGAACGTTGTTAATTTTGTGTTTAAAAAGAGCATTCTGGTGTGTGAATCAAGAACTACATTTACAACAGCTGATATCAAGACAACCTGTCTTGTTATCACTTTACTTTGTCGGTTATTTTGCGTTTTTGTTGATATTACTTTATTATTTTAATAATAAAGTATTGTTATCGATTTTTAAAAAAAAAAAATTTGCTACCCTGAAATTTCTTTTTATACGTTTCATGACTAATAAGCACCAAAAAGCAAAAAAATTTTCAGTCCGTCTGTGCGCCGTCCGCCGTACGCAAAACGTTTGAGGGCTTATAACTCCTAAGCCCTATAAGCTATTGAATTGAAATTTTTTTCCTTAATAGACTGGGTACGCCCCTTGAAGTGACCAATTTTTGGGGGGTGGGAGTATGAGGGGGGAGGTGGGGGAAGCGTTTTAGACGAAAAATTTTGGTTTCTAGATCTCAGCAACCACTTATGTTAGGAAGCTGAAACTTGGAATTTATATAGAGCTTCAATAGTGGAACCATTTGCACAAATATTGTTGATATGGGTGAAGGGGTGTGGGAGTGGGGGTAAAAATAATGCGCCCAAAACGCAAAAAAGGCGAGATGGAGACATTCTAAAATCCATATCTCCTAAACGGTTAATGTCACGAAATTAAAACTTAATAATCATCTGTAGGTATACTAGGAGAATAGATCGGAAACAAATTTTTGAGAGAGGGCAGTGACGTACGGGGGTGGAGGTTGAATAACTTTAGATTACGATATCTCACGAAAAAAAAACACTAGAAAAATAAAATTTGGTGTGTATATAAAGGTTGACAAATAAAGTTTGCTGAAAGTAAAATTTTTTTAGGGGGTGGTGGAGCATGGAAGTGGAGGGGGTAAGAATTTTTTTTAAAAAATCACGTCTTATATCTCAAGAACGGTGTAAGATAGATGCTTAAAATTTTTACCAGAAGTAGGCCTAATAGACCTCTAGTAGAGGTCTCATCTGGGATGAGGGTGTAGAGAGTGAGGGTGGGGGAGGGTGAAAAGTAAAAAGTTCCGATTTTTATATCTCGAGAACCTATAATGATATAAAGCTGAAACTTAGTATTTAGATAGAACTATAGCAGTAGCATGTTGGAAAAATATAATTTTGTATAGGGGTAGTATGGTACGGGGGTGGGGGGTGTTTTTCTTAACTATAGAACGGCTTATGCTAGAAAGTTGAAATTTGGTATGTATATGTAAATCAACTAGAAAAGTAATTCTGATTAAAAAAAATCAAATATCTATTGGCTTTCGGAAGTGGGGAAAAAAAAAACCAGTGAAAATAGAATGCATATATTTTTACGATTTTCGTCATATCTATTAGGTCTTTCCAAATATTGAATTAATTTTTTTTGTACGGATTCTTCATATAAATACCTAGAAAGTATTTTCAGGATTTCGGAAATTCGACCCGCAAGGTGGTGTAAAGGGGTCGTATACATTTTCACGAATTCAGCCGTATCCCTCAAGTCTGATTAGATATCGAATAACTTTTCACTTCCACGGGCTTATTTAATAATCACCTAAAACTGGTTTTCAGGTTTTTTCCTTTTTCAACCCCTAAGAGGGTAAAAACGGGTTGAGCACGTTTTCACGAATTCCGTCATATCTCTTAGGAGTGATAAGACATGGGATTGGTTTTTACTTAGTCGTGCTTTCTTTATACATATCTAAAAACTCATTTAAGGATTTTTGGATATTTAACCCCAAAGTGGGTGCAAGGGGGTTGCATATGTTTTCACAAATTCTTATATATTTCTAAGTTCTAACGAGATATCGAATTCATTTTTACTTCCTAAGGCTTCCTACATAATCGTCAAAAAGTTGATTTCAGGATGTTTTTTATTCAACTCCAATAGGTCGTATGGCTTTCGACATATTTCTCAGGATTGATGAGATATTAGATTAGTTTGTACTTCCACAGACTTTTTATATAATCGCCTACAAACGCATTTCCGATTTCATGTAATGGCCCAAAACCAAATTACGAAAAACCTTCTAATGGCGTAACAACTGATATTATACTAGGACTAGACCTTGTCCCGGAGTCTGACCCAATTATGTAATTCATATGTTATATGTGGCAGCGGCGTAAGTATTCTAGCGCGACCCCATTCTAACCGCTTCCCGAACTTTTTTTAGGTTTTCATTTACATAGTAAACTACACCGCATCTCAGAATTAAACTCGTTCCGAACTTCTACCCAAAAAATAATAAAGTTGCGCCCAGACTGTTGGCAAATTTTTTTTGTTTTGAGGTTGGTGTGAGTAATTTTTATACTCTAGATGAAATCATATAGAGTATTATAAGTTTAATCCAGCCGAAAAGTTTGTAACGCATAGAACCAAGCCACGGACGAAAAAAAGTTATATATTATTTTTTGTTTATTTGTGGCCAAAAACCTCAAATCCGCCTGACGTCCGTCCGTCCGTCCGTCCGTCCGTCCGTCCGTCCGTCCGTCCGTCCGTCCGTCCGTCCGTCCGTCTGTCCGTGAACACGATAACTCAAGAACGCCTTCACCTAGGATCTTGAAATTTTGAATCTGGATGTTTGATTGAATTTGTAAGGCTAAGTTCGTTAACGAGCAAAATCGTCCTACTCCTTCGGGTAGCTGCCATACAAAATGTCCTTAAAACACGTGTTCAAGAATATTGGTCGATAACTTCAGAAGGGTTTAAGCTACGACATTGAAATTTTGTGTGTGTTATTTTTTCAATAGTTGGAGCTAAATATATGATTATGAAGAAAATCCTGTTAGTCCTTCGTGTAGCTGCCATACAAATATCCTGTCAAAATGTATTCACTTAATTTACGAAACTCACTATAACTCAAGTAATCTTTTAGCTACGAATTCGGAATTTTGTACAAGTTAGTTTTGAGTGAAAAGGAAGTTCGAGTTTACTAATCAGCGAAATCCTTTTACTCCTTCTGGTAGCTGCCATACAAAATGTCCTTAAAACACGTGTTCAAGAATATTGGTCGATAACTTCAGAAGGGTTAAAGCTACGACTTTGAAATTTTGTATGTGTTATTTTTCCAATAGTTGGAGCTAAATATATAATTATGAAGAAAATCCTGTTAGTCCTTCATGTAGCTGCCATACAAATATCCTGTCAAAATGTATTCACTTAATTTACGAAACTCACTATAACTCAAGTAATCTTTTAGCTACGAATTCGGAATTTTGTACAAGTTAATTTTGAATGGAAAAAAAGTTCGGGTTTACTAATCAGCGAAATCCTTTTACTCCTTCTGGTAGCTGCCATACAAAATGTCCTTAAAACACGTGTTCAACAATATTTTCCGATAACTTCTGAACGCTTCAAGCTACGAATTTGAAATTTTGTACACATTAATTTTTGAATGGTTCCAAGGAAAAGGATAAATATGTAAGAAATCGAGTGAGTCCTTCCTGCACCTCCCATGTGAAAGTCCTTCAAAAGGGACATTTTTTTTCGATGACTTACCCAGTTCAAGGTGTGAAGTTAAACACTGAATATTGTCTTTTAGGTTTGAGTAGCAATCTAATAGCAGTCCTTAATAAAGGACATACAACATGCACACACGTAATTCTACTTTATCCCCAGCTACAATATAAATCGGAGTTCAGTATTCATCTAGAGTATTATACGATTGGCTTGCAGCCGATCGTGACTGCACTATGTTTTTAACTAAGTTTGTTTAATAATTAAACTATTGTGTTGTAGTGGTATACAATCGTTTTATGTAGGATTATTATCAATAAGGTGTGTATTATCTCTTTTCTATAACATCTGATTGTAAGATAATTAGGAGGTTTAAAAAAATATCTTTTACTCAATTAATGGACCATGTTGTACCTTGGAACGTCACACGTGTTGTACCTTGGAATGGCATAAAATAGGAATCCTGATACAAAACTAACGTGTTTTGACTGACAAAAGTGTTTTTTTTTTTGCAGAAAATGCCTCGCAGTAAGAATGGGATTTGTAAGGCTCCCATCGACTCTAAAAATATGTTTTAATTTTCCATTCCATAAATTCAATGTTAAATAAATTACTTATGTACTACATAGTTATCCATTTTAACATATTTTATATTATTTTACCATTTTATGATGAATTTTTTTAATTATGTTTAATAAATATCTCTTTTAGAATTTTCCAAGTTAGTATTTTCTTTATTTTTACCTAATTTGCAAGCGTTTCAAGGTACAACTAGTGCTGAACAAATTTTTTGAAATTTCAATTTTTTTTCTTTCAAATTTGGAATGATATTGTTCGCTGAAAAAAAAATGTATTATAAGTAAGTGGGTCATTGTTATCCCCTCAAATTTTCATCGCGTTACATGTAGTACATTTTGCATAAAAAAATAAAAAGTGATTTTCGTTCCAACGTACAGCACTCTCCCCTACAACCGTTGTATCGTGTATTCCCTGCTTTACGTTAAAAATGTTGTATTTATAAGTACGTGAGTATGGAATTAAATTTCCGTATAAACAAAATATAAAAATTTTGCCCTAGTAATATGCACTATTCCTAGCAAAATGCTTTATATTTTAAGAAACCTTAGACCTACTTTCTGTAAGGTCTTTTCAATTGGTATAGTTTGTTTACCAGCAGTAGTACACTTTTGGATGGGGAGGTATATATCCAAATACTATACATAGTATGCTCTTGATTATCAAGGGTGGAGGAAGGTAAGTTGGTGGAATCGCACATATGGAAAAGTTGTTTCTGTATATCACAGACACAGTATATTATCAAAAAAATCTTGCCAACAGCCTGGGCACAATTATATTATTTTTCTAAGCAAAGTCCGGGAAACGATTATAGTCAGGGTTGAACAGACTTGCTAACGCCACTGCTATCCATAAAATGCTAATTAGGTTTTTGTGTTATAGTACGAGACGCGGTCAAAATGGAAATGTAACACTAGTTGTTTCAAGGCAGACATCCTAAAAAATTTCATGGTAGGCAGAAGTGCTTACACCACTGCCAAATCTAAAACATAGTCAAAGTCGGAATATAACAATGGTTGTGTCGTCGTGCACCCTAAACAACTAACTTTTCAACTAGTCTTCTGGTTAAGTTTTTAGTTGCCTGTTGCCAGTGCCAGTATTATAAACGAAATTAATGTTTACGGTTTAAGGTATAACCCAAGAAATAATTTAACCAAGTAATCGAAATGCTATTCAAATTAGAAGTCGAAATTTTGTAGGAATTAGTACGCGCAACTCGATCGGTTTCGCATAATAGAAACAGCAACAAGCGAATACCTAGCTGCAAAGTAACCCAATCAAAAGCCTAGTTCAATATACGAGTATAAGGGGCGGAACAAATTCGAAGGTGAACACTTTCTAATCGAATGTTCTCGTGTGCACCAGAACAGCGTAGCACATCAAAATCGAAAGCTCTCAAACCTTGTAGAAGATTCCACACACGCCACCGAACGAAGATTCAAGAACAGTCTCGACTACAGCCAAGTAGTATTAAAGCAGGCGAAGCTTTCAGCGAGGGACATAGTAATTTTTATTACGTGGACTGTGACAGTCAGCTAGTATGCGAACGTATTAGTGAAAAGCGATCGATTGCGTGTGATCGAGTCAAGTGCAATATAAAAGCGGGCGGTATTGCCATACAGTGCGAATAATTTTGCGAATAGAATTAAAGTGCGAAATAATAAATTATCACTTATTTTGATTTTACACGAATTGTGTTTTACTTGAAATCCCGGCGAACCCTTAGCTCACAACAATATGTTATATGTGGCAGTGGCGTCAGTAAGGGCGCGACCCCATTTCAACCGTTTCCCGAATTTTTTTAGAGGTTTTCAGTCACATAGTAATCTACACCGTATCTCGGCATTAGACTGCAGGCAAATTTTGTCTTACTTTATAATTACTTTATCTAAAGCGATTAAAATAGTAAATTGGGCATAATTCAAGTTCCTGTCTAGAAGCGTTTTGAAGAGTTAGGCAAATATTGATATGCACTTGTTTTACGGACGCTTGTATGGCAGGTACCCGATCGAAGAATTTCGCTGATTAATAAACTTATTCTTAATTTTAGCTTGAAATTTATTTGTAATGCAACACAGATTTCATCTAGTGCATAAAAATACTTCGATTATGACACGAGTATGCAGTAAGTGAAAGAAGGAATAGGGATGTTGAAAAAATATCGATATATCGAAATAGCGATATATTTTGAACGATATATCGTTAATATCGGCCGATATTTTTTAAAGCGATATACATATAATAATATGTTTGTATTGAAGAGTCACAGCTTACCATAACTATCCGTTGCTGCCTTTTGGTATATTTATACTTTAGATGAAATCTGATAGTATTATAATAAAAAATCTGCCAACAGTCTGGGCGCAACTTTATTATTTTTTGGGTAGAAGTTCGGAACGAGTTTAATTCTGAGATGCGGTGTAGTTTACTATGTGACTGAAAACCTAAAAAAAAGTTCGGGAAGCGGTTAGAATGGGGTCGCGCTAGAATACTTACGCCGCTGCCACATATAACATATGAATTACATAATTGGGTCAGACTCCGGGACGAGGTCTAGTCCTAGTATAATATCAGTTGTTACGCCACTAGAAGGTTTTTCGTAATTTCGTTTTGGGCCATTACATGAAATCGGAAATGCGTTTGTAGGCGATTATATAAAAAGTCTGTGGAAGTACAAACCAATCTAATATCTCATCAATCCTGAGAAATATGTCGAAAGCCATACGACCTATTGGAGTTGAATAACAAACATCCTGAAATCAACTTTTTGACGATTATGTAGGAAGCCTTAGGAAGTAAAAATGAATTCGATATCTCGTTAGAACTTAGAAATATGTAAGAATTTGTGAAAACATATGCAACCCCCTTGCACCCACTTTGGGGTTAAATATCCAAAAATCCTTAAATGAGTTTTTAGATATATATAAAGAAAGCACGACTAAGTAAAAACCAATCCGATGTCTTATCACTCCTAAGAGATATGACGGAATTCCGGAAAACGTGCTCAACCCGTTTTTATCCTCTTAGGGGTTGAAAAAGGATTATTAAATAAGCCCGAGGAAGTGAAAAGTTATTCGATATCTAATCAGACCTGAGGGATACGGCTGAATTCGTAAAAATGTATACGTCCCCTTTACACCACCTTGCGGGTCGAATTTCAAAAAATCCTGAAAACACTTTCTAGGTATTTATATGAAGAATCCGTACAAAAAAATTAATTCAATATTTGGAAAGACCTAATAGATATGACGAAAATCGTAAAAATATATGCATTCCATTTTCACTGATAATTTTTTTCCCCACTTCCGAAAGCCAATAGATATTTGATTTTTTTTAATCAGAATTACTTTTCTAGTTGATTAACATATACCAAATTTCAACTTTCTAGAATAAGCCGTTCTATTGTTAAGAAAAACACCCCCCACCCCCGTACCATACTACCCCTATACAAAATTATATTTTTCCAACATGCTACTTCTATAGTTCTATCTAAATACTAAGTTTCAGCTTTATATCATTATAGGTTCTCGAGATATGAGAATCGGAACTTTTTACTTTTCACCTTCACTCTCTACACCCTCATCCCAGAAAATTTTTTCTCTGCTGGAGGTCTATTAGGCCTACTTCTGGTAGAAATTTTAAGCATCTATCTTACACCGTTCTTGAGATATAAGACGTGATTTTTTAAAAAAAATTCTTACCCCCTCCACTTCCATGCTCCACCACCCCCTAAAAAAATTTTACTTTCAGCAAACTTAATTTGTCAACCTTTATACACAGACAAAATTTTATTTTTCTAGTCCTATTTGTTCGTGAGATATCGTAATCTAAAGTTTTTCAACCCCCACCCCCGTACGTCACTGCCCTCTCTCAAAAATTTGTTTCCGATCTATTCTCCTAGTATACCTACAGATGATTATTAAGTTATAAATTTCGTGACATTAACCGTTTAGGAGATATGGATTTTAGAATGTCTCCATCTCGCCTTTTTTACGTTTTGGGCGCCACTCCCACACCCCTTCACCCATATCAACAATATTTGTGCAAATGGTTCCACTATTGAAGCTCTATATAAATTCCAAGTTTCAGCTTCCTAACATAAGTGGTTGCTGAGATCTAGAAACCAAAATTTTTCGTCTAAAACGCTTCCCCCACCTCCTCCCTCATACTCCCACCCCCCAAAAAGTGGTCCCTTCAAGGGGCGTACCCAGTCTATTAAGGAAAAAAATTCAATAGCTTATAGGGTTTAGGAGTTATAAGCCCTCAAACGTTTTGCGTACGGCGGACGGCGCACAGACGGACTGAAATTTTTTTTGCTTTTTGGTGCTTATTAGTCATGAAACGTATAAAAATAAATTTCAGGGTAGCAAATTTTTTTTTTTTAAAAATCGATAATAATACTTTATTATTAAAATAATAAAGTAAAATCATCCTGCCATACAAAAGTCCTTAATACACGTGTTCAAGAATATTGGTCAATAACATTGGAACGTCTTGAAATTTGCATGCATTAGTTTTCCAATAGTTTTAGTTCAACAAGAAAAGAACAACTTTAAATTTCGAAATATAGTTTATTTATTGGATTTGTGTTTGTATTAAAAGCAACGCATCGCCGAATTCTTATTTTATACTCAATTCTGGGTAAAATTGATTTAACTGAAAAGTTGTATTTTTACTTTATTATTTTTTAATAATAAAGTATTGTGATCGACCTGAAATTTTAAAAAAATTTGCTACCCTGAAATTTTGTATTTACACGTTTTAGGACTAGTAAACACCAAAAAAGCAAAAAAAAAAAAAATGTCAGTCTGTCCGCCGTACGCAAAATCGTTTGAAGGCGCGTAGCTCCCAAACCCGTTGAGGTATTAAGTTGAAATTTTTATGGTGGGTAGATTGGGTAAACCCCTACGGATGGCATCTTTTAAAGGGGATGGGGTGTAAGGGGGGATGATGGGGGAGCGTTTTAGACGAAAAATTTTGGATTACAATATCTTCCGAACCAATTACACCAGGAAGATAAAATTTAGTTTCTGTATATGGGATTACAAGAGGAGTCCAATCAACGTAAATTTTTTGAGGGGGGAGGTTGAGCACGAAAGTGGGGGGATAGCAATTTCTCAAAAAATATCATTTTTATATCTCAGAAACCGTATCAGATATGATCTTGAAAATTTTACAGGAGTTGGGATCGGTAGACCTCTAGTAGGGAAAAAACATTTATTGGTGGGGGTGTAGGGGGTGATAGTGAAAAGGGGTAGAAAGGAAAAAAATTCTGATTTTTATTTCTCGAAAACCGTAATGAGTGGAAAGCTAAAAATTTAGGATTATATAGAGCCACTATAGAGACATACTAGAAAAATAAAATTTCTCATAGGGGTAGCAAGGTACGGGGGTGAGGAGTGGTTTCTTATATCTCAGAAACGGCTTATGCTAGAAAGTTGAAACTTGATATGTATATGTAGATGTGCTATTAGAGTAACTAAAGCAAAAAAAAAGTTCAGATTTTTTTGGCGTTCAGAGGTTGAGTAAAAAAAATGTCCGTGAATCCACATTTTTACGAATTCCGTTAAAACTTTTAGACATGTCGAGCTATCAAAGCAATTTTACTTCTGCGGGCTATTTATATAAGCGCCTAGTCCCCTAAGGCGGTGTAAAGTGGTTGTGTACATATTCAGCAATTCTGAAATATTCCTAAGGTATATTGAGATTTGGAATTCACTTTTACTTCTAAACGTAGTCGGGGAAAACCCCGATTTAAGTATTTTTCTCTATTAAACCCCCTGGGGGTATTGTTCAAGATTTCACTGATTCCGAAAATCTCTTAGGTTTAATGTGATCGAATTCGCTTTTACTACTATGAATTATTCTATTGATAAAACAAATATACGTAAGTAAATAAAAAAAATCATCCAACAGTCTGGGCGCAACTTTATTATTTAATGGGTAGAAGTCCGAAACGTGTTTAATGATCAGATACGGTGTTGGGTACTATGCGACTGACAACCTAAAAAATAACCAGGAGGCTATTTGGCAGATTTTTTTATAATACGTTTGATCCATTTTCTAAAAAACCACTCATGCAACCTCTGCAGTCAGAGAGTAGAAGGAAATTTAAAACTTTTAATTATATAATAATGTAATACGAGACTGGCTTGAAGCTTTCTGTTCCTTAAAATTAGATGTGCAATATATACAACCTTCGCAAAAATAATAAAATTTTATTCCACTCTATTTGGAATAATTGTCCAAAATTTCATTCGGGTGGCTTCTGAGAAAATGGGTCATGAAATTTACACTTAAAAGCCCTTGCGATATGCTCCCATTAACGTTAAATTTGAAACGGAAAGGGAGATATGAATTTATTTTTCATTTTAAAAGATATTCGATATATCGATATTTTTTTGATATATCATCAGCCGATATAGATATTTTTTTAAATATCCATATATTGATTTTTTTTCGATATCAACATCCCTAGGAAGGAACTGTTTGAAGTAGAGATAATCGGTCAATAGTGTAATATGATATAGCAGAGCGTACAACAGATTTTTACTTTCTAAAGGCAAAAGCCTCTATTGTCTGTAAATGCTTAATTTATTGTTGTATAAAAATCGAAATACATTATATTGATCTAATTTATTTTCTTTTCACATAGTCATTTTATCGTAATACGGAAATGGCAAGTGGGCGTAGTGCACGACTTCCACCGACTCCAACTGGAAATATCCGGCATTCAGATGTTGCCACGGAAACCGGATACACCACAGGAATCCAAGGCGATACAATCAATGCTCTTGGTCCGGAATTGGCTGTAGCTACATCACAAGTCCTAGACAGCCTTTCAGACAAGGAAAGACAAATGATTTTAGAAGTTTTAAACCGAGATGAGGGCGTCCGGCAAAGAGATGCCGCTAGGATAATGTAAGTTTTAAAAATATCTTGTGTTTAATAATTACCCTTTTGGATTGGCTTATGTTATCGCTTTGTATTCCGACAAAACTTTTCTTCAGAACAACAACAGTAAAACGCGTTTTATAACAACCAAATGTAAAAATGATTTGTAGTCAAAAAGTCAAAATACTCAAAAGTGTAAACTAGAGACAAATATTTAAAAACAGTGATTATACACAAAAGAGAGCACAAAAATCCACCCGCGATGAGCAAAAGCGGCAAAAACTCCCGTCGTCACCGGTAACTAATCCAACCCAGGGGGAATACAAATCAAAAGTTTCACATATAATCCAGACTATTCAAATTGTCAACCGAAAAGCTCGAAGCCCGCAGACTCGGGGCCGCAGAGGTAGTGATGATGATATCGAAAAAAATATCGATATAACTATATTTAAAAAAATATCAATATCGGATTGATATACAGAGTGTTTGGCACTCCGTCCGCCACCTTGCAAGGGGTTATTCCTTGATATATTTGGAAAAAAAATTGTTCTACAGGGTGGGTTAATTTTCAATAACAGTGGAGATACAGGGTGGTTAAGAAAAGTGTTTTTGACCGGTACCCTCATTCACTTAAAACTTTTTATCTTGAAAACGAATAATCACAAGGCAAAGTGTTATAACTTGTTTTTTAGGGAATCGAATTACCTTTCACTTGATGTAACCGTCTAAATTGTAACTGCACCCCATGTACGAAAAGCAGAATGGCACAGCACAGGATTAGTACTGGTGCCAGAGTTGCCAGTACTGGCTAATGTTTCGGGCTCAGTATGTGGCCTAGACCAAATCATTGCCGAGCCAATGTCGATTTGATCACACTGGTCCTACTCTTAGTGAAACTCTGGCCCGATACTGGGCCTCAATAAAGAAAAAAAACAAAAATAAAATTAAAATTATAATTTTTTTTTTTCTTTCTTTTTTTAAATTACGAATTTATTTTGCTATTACTTTTTTTTTTTTGAAAAATGCGAATTGATTTTACTTACACACCTTGCACACTCTTGCATTCGAACCATGGTCCCGTCACACATTTGTCCGCTACGCTACCCACTAGACCAATCTGACATATTCTCGTAATAGGGTTGAAACCGAATCAATTGATATGTTGAGAAACAAAAAATATTTCTACCAAGATGTGCCCAATACAGAGCCGACCGTCGAGCCAATACCGAAAGAGCTTAGACACCAATAATAAGCCAATTAAAGGCCCGACATAGGCCCAGCAACTCGGACCAAAGTCGGCTCAGATCAAGTGGGAGTACTGATCACCAGGATTGGCCCGACGTTGGTCTGGTGGTTTGTCAGTACCAAAACAATACCGATCGACAAGTCTAGGCGGACAATGCAATGCCAATTCTGGGCAGTGTACGGGACTCTGCTTGGACACCGGCATTTCGCACATGGAGCCCAATCTTGAGATATTTACTCGAAAACACATATTTTTGCTACGTCAACCCTAAAAATTCAGTGATCAATGTAGTTTTTCTCAGAAAACCCCATTATAAAAATGTAATTTTAATTTTATTTTTTATGACCATATTATTACCTACAAAAGCTGCATACATATGTATGAGTTACGATTAACATTTTGGAAGTAATTAAATATTTAAAAAGTTAGTGCATGTGCATGTTGATCTACGCTACTTGCTTGAACTGAAAGAATTTAATAATGGTTTTTATGTTTTATTTAAAATTTTTTTATTATAATAAATGTTTAAAATGGCTACCTTCACTTTGAATGCACGCTAAAGCTCGTTTGGCGAGTGTTCTCTTGGTATTCATATTCCTCAACTGCTGCCTTACTTCTATTGCTGCCGCATCGATCCTGGTATTTAGATCTTCCACTGTTACTACTGCCGTTGCGTAGACAAGGTCCTTCATCCGTCCCCATATAAAGAAATCCATAATAGTAAGATCAGGAGATCTTGCAAGCCAGTGTATCTGGCGATCTACCGATCCAGCGATTGCTATAATTGAAATTTAACCAATCTGTAATCTGTTGGCCGTAATTAGCTCAATCACCATCGTGTTGGTAAGATGTTGAAGCCAATCGTACCAGTGGAATATCATCCAACAAGTCCTGTAGATCATTTGATAAAAAATGTAAGTAATTGGAGCTATTTAGAGTACGCGGAAGCCTAATAGGTCCAAGGAAATCGTCACCAATCATACCTGCCCATAAATTGACGCTAAATCAGTGCTGAAATGATGCCGCTCTTCTTGTGTGTGGATTGCTCTGAGCCCACGTATGTAGGTTGTGAAAGTTTGTGATACCGTCTCTGGTAAATTGGGACTCATCCGTCTACGGAATATTGTTGAAAAAATTATCGTCATCTATTTGTCGTTCAAGGAGCCAATTGCAAAACTCCATCCGTTTGGGGAAATCAATGGGTAGCAGCTCCTGTACTGGTGTGTGATGGTAGGCATGGAAGCTTTCTACTTTTAAAATACTCCAAACTTTCCAAGTAGTGATGTTAAACTGCGATGCCAAGCGTCGGATACTGATCGATGGATCATTTTGAACTGCTTGCAGTATTCTTTCATCAATCTGAACAGCGATTATAGGCGCAGGATTTGCATTTACTCTGCTTGTTCTAACGCTGCCAGTTTCCCTAATTCTCCTGTAAACGTCTTGAAATACTACCCTGTCAGGTGTCCGTCGATGAAGATGTCTCTGATGGTAAAGCCTTCGCGCGGCTCGTCCATTTCCGCGACACTCTCCATAAATTAACACAATGTCAGCATATTCTTCATTGGAGTACTCAGGCATTTTGAAATTATTTTTTTAATTCTACTGACACCCTCTTCTTTTAGCAACGTAACTAAAACTGATAAAAATGATGAAGGTAGTTTTACTTTTATAGGCTTTTTATTTTGTAAGATATTCTTTTAAAAAAGGCATAGTACTGCACCCAGTATTACCTACCACATCCAGGTAAAAGCATCAATTATGTTGAAACTCACTTACATTTCATTGTTTTCCTACATACTTTAAATAGTAATAAATGTGCAATAAAAATACTTCAGCACTACCGACAAATTAAACAGGTTCTCAGACGAGGTCCACGTTATGGCACTGACTTTTGAAATATTTAATTTTTATGCGATATGTATTTTTACCTATTACTTCCAAAATGTTAATCGTAACTCATACATATGTATGCAGCTTTTGTAGGTAATAATACGGTTCATAAAAAAATAAAATTAAGATGACATTTTTATAATGGGGTTTTCTGAGAAAAACTACATTGATCACTGAATTTTTAGGGTTGACGTAGCAGAAATCTGTGTTTTCGAGTAAATATCTCAAGATTGGGTTCAGTTACAATTTAGACTGTTACATCAAATGAAAGGTAATTCGATTGCCTAAAAAACGAGTAATAACACTTTGCCTTGTGATTAATCGTTTTCAAGATTTAACGTTTTAAGTGAGTGAGGGTACCGGTCAAAAATACTTTTCTTAACCACCCTGTATCTCCACTAATATTGAAAATTGACCCACCCTGTAGAACAATTTTTTTCTCCAAATATATCAAGGAATAACCCCTTACAAGGTGGCACACGGAGTGCCAAACACACTGTATAGTAGTTGGGGATAAATTAGAATAAGGAGAACGCATGTAGTTTGTCCTATATTAAGGGCTCTCATTTCGTTGCTATTCGAAACTAAAAATTATAGTGAGTTCCGTAAATTGAGTGAAGACATTATTACATGATATTTGTATGGCAGCTACACGAAGCTCCAACTATTGAAAAATTAACACATACCAACTTTCAAAGTCGTAGCTTAAACCGTTCTAAAGTTATCGGCCAATATTCAGAAACACGTTCTTAGGGACCTTTTGTATGTGACTTACTCGAAGGAACTTCATGTTTCCTCAAAACTAATTTGTACAAAATTTCAACTTCGTTGCTTACCAATTTCTTGAGTTATAATGAGTTCTGTAAATTGGTTGCGGATATTTTTACAAGATTTTTGTATGGCAGATTCTCGAAGGACTCACGCGATTTGTTTTATATTCATTCCTTAAACTACAACTATTGGAAAACTAATGTATGCAAAATTTAAAAGTCGTAGCTTAAGGCGTTCCGAAGCTATTGGACTTTTTTATGGCAGCTACCCGAGGGAGTACACGATTTTGCCCGTTAACGAACTTAGTCTTACAAATTCGACCAAAAATCTCGATTCAAAATTTCAAGATCCTAAGTCAAGACGATCTTGAGTTATCGTACTAACGGACTGACAAATGGACGGACGTCAAGCGGATTTGGAGTTTTTGGCCACAAATAAACAAAAAATAATTATAACTTTTTTTCGTCCGAGGCTCGGACACCATTTGCACGAAGTCTTTAACATACTATAACTAACAAAAAAATTTGATATAAACAAAAAATTAAAATTATATTTTTTTTTCTCGAATTCTTCAAGTACACAAATTTTCAAAAGAATCGGCCGCGGTAAGATCACACCTGTGGTCGATTCTTGATTGAATGATCCAGCTTCTTTAGAACACGTGTTTATGAATATTTACCAATAATTTCAAAACACTTCACGCTACGATTTTGAAAATTTGAATCTGTTGATTTTCCAACTTCACCATGATAAAAATGTAAACCTTGACTGACACTGTTCTACCGATTTCGTTCCTCGAAGGAGCAAGAAAACTTTATCTATTTTGTCCGTCATGCGGAAGGCGACAGGTTTGAATCACTTGGTATTGTTGCGGAGACAGTTTGCGACAATATTATCTTATTTATGTATTTTCAAATGGACAATGCATTGACTTCTCTTCAGGATCCCCAAACGGCTATAGCAATGATATCTATTCATTAAATTTAAACTGAATATCCCTTTTTACTTTATTATGTTCTAATAAGACTATATTGTGATCGATTTTAAAAAAAAATTTGCTACCCTGAAAAATTTTTTTTTCACGTTTCATGACACGAAATGAGCAAAAAAAAATCAGTCAGTCTGTCCGCAAAATCGTTTGAAAGCTCGTAGCTCCCAAACGGTTTGAGATATTAAATTGAATGTTTTTTAATGAATAGACTTTGTAGGCCCCTTGAAGTGACCAAATGTTGATGGGTGGGGGTGTGAGGGAGAAGGGGGAAGCGTTTTAGACGGAAAATTTTGGTTTCTAGATTTCAGCAACTGCTTATGCTAGGAGGCTGAAACTTGGAATTTATACAGAGCTTTGATAGTGAACAAATTTGCATAAGAAATGTCAATATGGGTTAAGGGGTGTAGGAGAGGGAGAAAAATAATGCGTCCGAAACGCAAAAAAGCCGAGTCGACACATTCTAAAATCCATATCTCCTAAACGGTTAACGTCACAAAATTGAAACTTAATGAATATCTGTAGGTATACTAGAAGAATAGATCGGAAACAAATTTTTTAATGGGGACAGTGGTGTACGGGGGTGGAGGATGAAAAACTTTAGATTACAATATCTTACGAACCAATTGCACTAGACAAATAAAATTTGGTTTGTGTATAAAGGTTGAGAAATGAAGTTTGGTGAAAGTAAAATTTTTTAAGGGGGCGGTGGAGCATGAAAGTGGTGGGGATACGAATTTTTCTAAAAAATCACGTCACATATCTCAAGAACCCTGTAAGAAAGATGCTTATAATTTTTACCAGAAGTAGGCCTAATAGACTCCTAGCAGAATTAAATTTTGAGGGATAGGGTGGGGGAGGGTGAAAAGGAAAGATTATTTTTTTATATCTCGAGAACCTATAATGATATAAAGCTGAAACTTGGTATTTAGAGAGAGCTATAGTATTAGCATGTTGAAAAAATATAATTTTTTTATAGGGGAAGTATGGTACGAGGGTGGAGGTTGTTTTTCATATCTATAGAACGGCTTTTGCTACAAAGTTGAAACTCGGTATGTATATGTAAATCAACTGGAAAAGTAATTTAGATTACAAAAAATTCAAATATCCATTGGCGTTCGGAAGGGGGCCAAACAAAATGATTAGTAAAAATGGAATGCATATATTTTCACGGTTTTCGTCATATCAATTAGGTCTTTTCAAATATTAAATTCATTTCTATTCCGCAGATTCTTCATATAAATACCTAGAGAGCGTTTTCAGGATTTTTGAAATTCGACCCCTAAGGGGTAAGGAGGTTGCATATCTGATGATATATCGAATTCATTTTTACTTCCTACATAAGGTTTCCTATATAAACGCCAAAAAGTCAATTTCAGTATTTTTAGATATTCGATCCTAAGGGGTGTATGGAGGTTGTACGCTTTTCAAAGCTTTGACATATTTCTTAGGTTTGATGAGATACTAGATCGCTTTTCACTTCCACAGACTTTTTATATAGTCGCCTACAAACCAATTTCTCAATTTTTGGATATTCAACCCACAAGGGTTTGCATATGTTTTCACAATTTTTGCCATCCCTTAGTTTTGATGAGATATAAAATTGGTTATTACGGCATTTGATGTAATGACCTAAAAACCAATTTCACGATTTTTCGAATTTCAAAAACCAAGGTGGTGTGAAGGGTTTGTTTACGTTTTCACAAATTTTACAAGATCCCTTGTGTCTCATGAGATATCAAGTTGCTTGTTATGAAATCGTCTAAAAACCTGGTTCACAATTTTTTCGAAATTCAAACCCCAAGTGGAAGTAATTGCTTTATATACGTTTTAACAATTCGTCATATCTCTTAATTCTGATAATGCAGCAAATTCGCTTTTACTTCTATGGGCTGTTAGTGTACATAATATACCAAAATTCGAATAGTCTATACGGGCTTTTCCAATGTTTAGTCGGCTGTAAATCTAAATTTTAAATATTTTTTTTTAAGAACAAAACTATCATAACTTTCCAAGAAACCTCATAATTTCGAAACAACTGATGATATACTCTCGCTCTCGAACTTTGACCCGAAAATAATGAAGTTTCGCCCAGACAATTGGCCGATTTTTTTACTAGAGATATACAAAGTTACCTGACGATATCATTACGAAATCGTAGGAAAGATTATTTTCACAAACTTTTGCTTCGATGCAATATTACTAATAAAATGCTCTACATTATGTCTTAAATTCAATTTTGCTACTGGTTATCCCAGATAATCGTACTGTTTACTTCCTAAAAGAATGGAGCAGCAAGCTGACATCAGTAATAAATGCACTACATTTACTATCATCTGATGACAATGCGTTCACAAAATGTTGCTTTTTCCGCTAGCACATTGTCGTATTAATTTTGTGGCCACAGGGATTTTGCTATTTTTACTATTGAACTACGCCTGTAAATCCAGTTTTTGTGAAAAAATTAAATTTGTTGACATCTCAGTGATCAAATAACATATAACAATAACTTTTTCACAGTGCGTGTAAGCCTTGGGAGATGACTACAGTACACTTATCCCATTTTACTATTTTTCGACTTACCAAGTTATTCCCTGTGACCACAGAATTGTATTTTATTGTTCTTTACCGACATTAAACTTTATAAGTCGTTATAAACTACAACTTCTATTTATTTAAAGAAATTTAACGAAAACTTTAATCATGATCTCCAATGAACTAGATTTCTGCCCTTGCGTCACTGATTCTCTCGAGATGCGTGTTATCATTTATTCTCTTCTTCGTCTAATAAGTTCGCTTATAAAGGTGTATCGGTCAAACAATAAAAATCTCGGAAAAACACAGGTGAAACAGCGATTCCATGCCGAACAAATTCCCCGCCCGACCAACTATTGTAATGTACATAGTATTCTAAGCAAATGCGACACCTGGGACTGGAATTGAAAATATAAAGAGCATAGCTATACAACTTACACTACTGCAATTAGGCATGAACCGCGATATCATTCGTACTCTACTCAGGTGAGACTCACCTGAACAGAACTGTTGTCCTACTACTCGTACCTAGTTTTTTTGGGCCAACGTACACTTGTTGCCCCAATAGCATTCGAGCTCTATGGAGACCCCGTTCTCATGTCCCGTCGCGTGTCTGATATCCACCGGTCCTAAGTATCAAAGGTGTAGTGTGGTCGACCTGGTCTGGGCTGTGGGTTTCAGGTACACATTTGTAGTAGGTGTAGTAATACTGTTTACGTATGGCTATGTCGCTGGTGTTGGCTGAGCCAAGGCAGGCAACACTCCAATGAAATTTTCAAATTGGCTGGAAAGCTGGGCGAACGGCGAACTCCGTCAGTTTCAGTACAAGACTCGCTTGTTGCGTTTGCGTTCAATAATGTCGGTCGGGAGAAATAAAAGTATCATTCCGGTCTGACGCTTTAAAATTGCAATTTTAGTACCTGTCGATGGCAAACAGGAATAAAGCCCACCTGTAAATCTAGCAGAGACCGGATTCAGTGTTTAAGTGATTTCCGAAATTATTCCTTGTGTAGTGTTTGAGTTAGTTTTTTTCATCGTTGGAATGTGTAAATGCGACGATAGTGTTGTGCAGTGCACATAAGGAATTTACCTGTTGTGTGTTGTATCTACCGAAAAGCGCCGTATGCGAATTTAACACATTGAGTGCTTACCTGTTGAATTTGTACGGGCTAAAATCGAGCTGATTCCAAGGGAGTGCAGCACAGAACAGACTGTTTTCTTAGGCGGAAGTCAACAGGTCGCATCTCGTTTTCGCCCAGATTTATCCTCATTAGTCATCCCATCGTCAATCAGGGTCAAGCTGCTTCTTGGAATTTTATAAAAAATCAAATATAACTGCAAGAGGTAGAGTTTTAATTAAACATTTTATTGGAATTTTTGATTGGTCACTATAGGTTCTACGCCTGAGTGTTGTCTTTTCTATATGGATTCTGTTTATATGTATACACATGAAGCCCTGGCATTTAGATTTAATCCCAGCAAACGAAAGACTTATCGGTGTTTCAGATACTCTGGCATACAATTCTTGAAACCGGTCCACGGAGATGGATTTTTCTGCACAGTGCTGTCGTTTTACTGCAATTGCAGTATTTTTATTGCATTTTTCATTTTCCCTTTGACAATGTATTTGATGATGTCAAAAACGAAGCTAGTTTAATTTTGTCGGTCTTTTTTAAAAAAGACAACTTACATTATAATCTGTTGTTGGAATAGTGCATTTAGACTTCAGAGTTTATGAATTTGTGTGATTCTGATTTCATTCAAATTATCCTACCCGCATAACATTTTTACATAATGGCTGTGAAGTAAAATTAATTAATAATATTATCATAAATAAAGTAGATAAAGTTTTAAAAAACGACAGTGTGCATATTGTATTGAGTACTGTATTGAATTCAAATCTTGACGAGTCAATATAGACTTTGAGTATTGAATTCCATCTGAAATTTACCTAATTTTTGAAATTAATTTGAGGTTTATCATTGTTGTATGCTATAGTTATTAGCATATCTTACAATTACCGAATTCAGAAAATTAGTTCTGTATCAATAGCTGAAACAGCAATCAATCAATCAACAACCTATTAAATTTTAAAGCACAATCCAAAAACCAACACGACAGCACTGTATCCTGTATACAATTTTTAGCTTCGCAGAATCGGAAATTTATGTAGTTTTATTGTTGCCAGTGCATACACTTGCGATTTCTCTTATCATGTCGTTCTCTACTGTCTCCTCCTCTGCATAGACTGAACTACACAAAATAGGATATGTAGAATAGTAAAATGTGATGTGTAAATGAAGCTAGACCTGAGAGATCGGTACCTGTGTCCGGGATTTGTTTCGTATCTTGTTCTTGTCGTGGGTTATGCACAAATAATAATATAGGTATGAAGACTCGATTCAAGCCATCTTTATAAAGAGAAATTTCGAAAAGGTCAAGAGTCTCTTAATATATTATAGTTCGATGTGGTTTATTGGTGAATTCAGTCGGAAACACGATTGTATACAGAATGAACTTTGCTTATTAAAAAAGGTAAATACGTAAAGGATCATAACTCATTTACTCTATTCGTTCTAACTGATTCCTTGTTATACCAAAGACTATCTATAACAAGACTGGACACTTAATACACATGCATTTTTTGTGTAAAAAGACCAAAAAATCATTGCAAAATCCGATTGAACAATTTCAATTCCGTATTCTTACGGAAATTCACATGCGAAGAAAAGAGTACGCTATATGCAAAAATTAATGATTACACATTCGCATCTGTGTGCATCGTTTTTCTCAAAGCACGTAACAGAACGCATTTTTTGCGGCTGTTCTATTCTCAAGTGTTTCAGCATACAAATTTATAGGAACAATATGAGAAATGAAATCACACAAGCACAGCTGAGCTGTGTCTGCACATGATTTGATGTCATTTTTTTTATAGGCGTTCTGTAAGGATGTCATTATATTGGTGAATGCGACTCGTTATCAGTTTTTGTCTCTTCTTTAATTATGCATCATGCTATTGCTATCTACTTCCCCCATCACATTAAATAAAGAAACCAAGGTCAAATTTTTATAAGAATAATACTGCGTAGTGTCCTGTCTTGTTATAGATAGTCTTTGGTTATACTCTAAATGAAATCTGAGAGTATTTTAAGTTTAATCCAGCCCAAAAGTTTGTAGCGCTAAGAACGGATGTTTGGACGAATTTGTAAGGCTAAGTTCGTTAAGGGACAAAATCGTCTTACTCCTTTAGGAAGCTGCCTTACAGAAAGTCCTTAATACACGTGTTCAAGAATGAATGGACAATTGTTTCGGGATGCCTCAAGCTACAACTTTGAAATTTTTACGATCTTTCAAAATTCAACACTAGATTGTGTGAAGGGGTTGCTTACGTTTTAACAAATTTTTCAAAAGCTCTAGTATTTGATGAGATATTAAATTGCTTTTTATTTAATCGCCTATAAACCTATTTCACAATTTTTCGATATTCAACAACCAAGTAGATATGTATAATGGGTTTGTATACGTTTTTACAATTCGTCATATCTCTTAAGTCTGATGATGCTGCAAATTGTTCTTACTTCTATAGGCTTTTAGTGTAAATAACATTCCGAAATTGCAGTCGTTTACACTGGGTTTTTGAAATTAAAATCTATATTTTAGATGTATTTATTTCTATTCTGAGGACAAAATTGACTTTCCAAAAAACCTTATCTCGAAACAACTGAAGTTATACTACGATCTTGACCGCGTTCCGAATTATAACTCAATTACGTATTTCATGTGTTGTATTTGGCAGTGTCGTAAGCATTCTAGCGCGACTCAGTTTTAACCGCTTCCCGAACGTTGACTCGAAAAATAATAATGTTTCGTCCGGACTGTTGGCAGATTTTTTGAAATACAATGGATAAAGCGATAAACTTAAAATGTGCGTCTTTTAATACTCTAAATGAAATCCTTTGACCAACAACTCAAAATTCGCTTGCTGTCCGTCTGTTTGTCTGTTCATCTGCCTGCCTCTCTGTTCGACTGAAAGCACGATAACTCCAGGACGCCTTGACCCAGCAATCTTTAAATACGAATTCAAGCAATGTAGCCAATAATTTCAGAACTCTTTAAGTTAGAAATTTGAAATATGACCTAATTTAATATTTTAATAGTTTCAGATAGAAGAATTAGAGCTAAGAAAATCGAGTTAGTCCTTCGAGTACGTTCCGAACAAACTTCCTTGAAAAATATGTGAATTCGTCTCCCGAAACCCACTATAGCTCAAGAGATCGTCAAACTAGGAACTCGAACTTATGCTGGAATTATTTTTGACGTTAAAGTAAGATCGGGTTAGCTTTCGATCGATTTTTTTTTCATACAAGAGTATTGATCATTAATTTCAGAACGCTTCAAGATAGGAATTTGCAATTTGTTATACGTTAATTTTTCAATGGATGGAGGTAATAAGATTACTTTGATGAAAATAAAGTGAGTTCTCCCTGCAAACCACATGTTAAGTTCTCGAAAAACGTACGATAATTTACCAATTATGATAAACGACCCAACTAAATGATTTACGTCGGCTGCAAGCCAATCGTATAATACTCTAGATGAAATATTGAACTCCGATTTACATTGTAGTTGGGAGAGTAGGCGTTCTTGAGTTATCGTGCGCACGGGCAGACAGACGGACGGACGGTATACTTAAGTTCTAACCTAACCTAACGCAACATAATGGGCCTTGACAAAATCGTAATACAATACATTTTCATTAACTGAATTCGAGATAAAATTATAAAAGAGAGCTTATGATGCCTTATGATAAAAGCAATTATTTAACATAGGAAATTCTACTTCTATCAACTTAGTCTTGAATTAATTATTTATAAACACTAAATCCAAAATTCTATTTAGACTATTTCTTAAGGTTTTGATCTGAAAAAGGTATATAGAGTACAGTGAATCAGTGACAAGAAATTTACATTCTGATCTAATATTAAATGGAATTAACTTTTTCGGATCATCATCAAAGATCAAGTTTACAGTACTCAGGTTAAAATCGCCAATAATATGTATAAGGAAATTATTGTTCAGAGAGCTGATTCACTATTTGTTCTATATTATCCATGTGACGTTTTAAAAAAATAAATACTTTGAACTATTTGGCGGAATGTAACTAGCGCAAAAAAATATCGTGCATTCAGATGAATTCTTGGATACATTAAAATTTACGCTTGATGCCATGTCATCAGTTTTGCAAAGTAGATCGGACACCTTCACCGCGCGACTTGCCAGATGACGATATGCGACGTATTGTACCATGTTTCTGTTGGAATTGTGACATCGTATTCCAGATTTGAAGATTGCAAGAAAAGTTCGCGAGTTTTAGTACGAATACCACCCCGTTTTGGTAGTATACAATAAAATTAGAAAATGATGGAACCGAAACATGAGTATTGTATCCTACAAAGGCTTTAGATTTACCACCGGATTACCGTTTTTTGAACGATATACTCACTCGTATAAAGGTCTTAACTCGTACCGATATTGGATAGAAAGTAGGATCTGTACAGTAAACGACGAAGGAATGCCAATTTTGAAATTCACAAAATGAAGAGTGGAAAGATCCGCATCGCGCTCGGTAAGCCTACTGCATAAAATCATTTCCGGTTGAATACCGAGCTTCTTTGCGACAAATTCTTTTAGCACTGATTCCGATGTCTCGACGTGAAAACGCGAAATATGGAACCAATTTAAGATTGGAATTATCTTGAGGCTAGTTTCTGATGTTACATCGGAGCTGACAATGGGGTTTCCGCCAATTGGGTCTTACTATCACCGGCTCTAGATAAAATCATAAAGTGATCGCCTCGGACGAAAACGAGATATACGAGTATACTATTTTCGGTTCAATCAGCAATTTAACATTCCGTCCATCTGTCCGTTCGCATGGTAATTCAGAAACGCGTTGACCTCGGAAGATAAAATCTTTTCACCACATCTCAAAATAAGTGAGGCTAAGTTCGTTAATGGACGATTTTCTTCTTCCCTTACCAAGTCTCTAAAACACGTAATACTCATAAATGTTTCAGTAAATGCATATAAAACCGAATATAACATAAACGAGTTCATCGTGTAGCCGCCATGATAAAGTTCTTCAGAAATGTATGTAATGCATGTAGAAATAATAACTAATACTATACAGATTGTATCAAGAGTTTAACTACCATTATGTCTAGTAGGAAAGAGGGAGTGGAATATGTGGAGCACAGAAATATCTAAAGGCACATAGCAGGTGATTGAGCACCGGATGTTCCTTACAAACTTAGTTTTTTTAAGAGGGCAAGGCAAAAGGTTTATAAAATAACCCACCACTCTATTTGGAATCTGAATGTTTGGTTGAATTTCTAACGCTAAGTTCATTAATGAGCACAATCGTTCTACTCCTTCGGCTCCATACAAAGTCCCTAAAACATGCGTTCAAGAATACTAGCCGATAACTTCAGAACGCTTAAATCGCTCAAATCCCAGTCGTAAGGATTTTGTAAACGTACATTTTCTAATAATTGTAGAAAATCTTTGAGTCCTTCATTTAGCTGGCATACAAAAATCCTGTAAAACTGTCTGGGCAAGCAACCAAATTTCAATATTGACCAATTTGAACTTCAAATTGACCAGTGAAGTTCGATATTATCTACAAGTAGTTGGTAGTAGTAGTACATATTATATACTACAATAAAAAAAAAAGAGATTCATATTAGAATTGGAAACACGTAATACTCATAAAAATTAACACTACCCTCTCTGTACCATAATGCCCCTTTTAAAAGTCTGAATTTTAGAACGTGCCGCTACTATAGCTCTACCTAAATACCAAGTTTCAGCTATACATCATTAGTGGTTTTCGAGATATAAAAGTCGGAATTTTTCATTCTCCTCTATCCCCACCCCTACAATTTGTCCCGTATAAATTCAGAGCTTCTATCTTAAACAGTTCTTGAGATATGAAACGTGATTCTTTAGAAAAATTCTGCCACTTTCTTGCTTACTGCGCCACTGGGTAACACTCATGCAAAAGTCCTTAAAACAGTTCATGAGTATTGGCCTATAACTTCATGCTTTTAGATAGAAACTTCAAATTTCGTATATGTTAAATATTATATAATATATTGATATATTGAAAATCAAGTGATTTCTTCTTGCAGGCCCCTTTGCAAATTTTTTTTTTGGGTGATTACCTTACAATTCCAGATACGGTATTAAAAATGGGAAACACTGTCCATCTCCTTCGACAGGCAACCAAGCTATAGTTCTTAAAAAAGGATAACTACAGGTGTTTGGACTCTCACGTAGTAGTAATTATTGCACTACTACTAACAGTAAAACTGTCACTGCTATCTTCTTCGATGCATAATATTTTTGATAAAGGAATATCTTTTGTAATGTTGGATCTACCGATTTTTTTAAATATTTTCGTATATCCATTAGTTAATTTTGTATTAAATACTTTGAACTCTGGAATAAATAACAAAATTTTGAATGATTCAGTTTTAGATTGATTTATGTCCTTGTAAATCAAAATTATACCGGCAAAATTATACGTTCTAGCGTCGTGTCGACAGTTTCGTCGCAGATAGAAACGACTATGATAATAATGTGACGGGACACCCGTTTTGGCAACGCAAAACAGCGGAGATGGAAACGCACCCTAAGGCTAGCTTTACATGAGCGGTTTAACAGCGACTGCGACTCAGCGATTTAGTACTTAACGACTAAGCTAAGTATACAGGATTGAATGCAACTCTCCACATAACACGTTTTCAGCCGCCAGCGATTGCGATAATCGACATCTGTCGCCATTCACCTAGCGTAGCCGCGGCGATTTCGCGACTCAATCTTTCGATGTCACTGTCACAACGCATCTGAACGTGAAGCCGATTGGACTTATATGAAAAGTGAAGGTGAAATGTTCGAGCACTTCCAATTTTCACGAAACACTTCACTTTTCTTTAATTTGATGACTATCGATCGCTTCTCCGCCAACCGCCCATGTAAACTTGGAAAATTTCGACTCGCGATTGAGTCGCAGTTCCTGTCAATGTATACTAAATCGCTGAGTCGCAGTCGCGGTAAAACCGCTCATGTAAAGCTAGCCTTAAGCTTTACAAACTGATTATACAAATTTTTTTTTGGTTTGGTTGCCTCGAAAGAAGATTGAAAGGCATTGGTCCGTTTCAATTTTTATTTGGTACTGTCATGAAGCATATAGCTTTATATGAAAAGCTAACTGAATACAACCATAGTTTTAAATATAACAAAATTCAAGAAAAATAACTTAGACCATAGAGATATATATACTGGAGATGACAAGCAGCGATTTAATTGAAGGCGGACGTCGTCGCTTTCACTCACACGCAAAACAACAACAAATGACATAACGACCCTGTTTTTTCTCACTCACATTTATATTATGTCCCGCTCTTGAAACACGCTAAACAACAACAATTTGATATAACGACCCTGTTTTGTCTCACTTCTCTGGCTTCCAAGCGCTTTATACAAAACCGGTGGCTTATCGTCTCTAGTATCTCTAGGACTTAGACCAATACCTGAGAGATGACTAATTGATCACAGTAATACGTAAATGCAATAGCATTAAAATTCAAAAATGCCACGGAAAAATTAGGTTTCAAAAAAATTACATCAAAGATAAAAAAATTTATTTGATAATAACAAAATTACAAAATACAATAATTTATGTCATTCTTGAAAGTACATATAAATAAGAAAACTCTTCACTTACATGTACGTATGCTTGTTACTTATAATCCAGCCTAATATTTATATTTATAAATAAATATGTCAAGATAAACTAGCAATTCAACTATTCGAAAATCGTAACGAAAAATCTACACAAGCTTGGTCGTTCGATTTGGAAATATATTCTTCTTCAGTGCGCGGCCTTGGTCAATTCCGAAAAGGGCTAATTATCTATATCTATAGCTTGATTTGATTTTAGTGTCATTACTAAGAACTAAAGTCGAAGCATGAAAGATGTGAACAATAATTTTACAGTGAATGGCAAAAATAGATGCAAGAACATTTGGTCTACAAAATGTAATTTTTCTCAACTCTTAGCGTTGGTCAAATACAGGGGGGGGGGGGGGGGGGGGGAGTCCCTTCCTTGTTCCTCCTAATAGCGCCCTTGTTTATGTACATGATTATTGCAAGAAACTAATATGAAAAATCATTCTTAAATTTTTTGGCTTAACAAATTTGATTTAATTTCATTTCATTTCTACTGCTCATCATCAATGACGTGTCAGTAGCTTGAATGAAGTTATCTCGTTCCAGCTACCGCGTCCTCCAGTATAAAAATCTTTAGTAGTGATCTGATATCCGTGTTTGTATCGATTGTGTCTATTATATTATTCTGTAGGTTATGTACCATCGGAGTGCCTTCTTGTGTCCTTAATCAGCATTTGAACTTTTTCTTACAAATCGGTTATTGATCTTGGTGATGGTAAATGGGTATACGGAAATAAATAAATGTTTATATCCATATCTTTAACTGAATCTCTTGGAAAATCTATGTGTAGAAAATTTCAAAGTGTAGCTTAAAGCAATTTTAAGCTATTGTCCAATATACCTAGAGACGTGTTTTGAGAACTGTTGTATGCCAGCTATCCGAAGGAGTAGAACTATTATATTTTGCCAGTTAACGAACTTAAATTAAATAAAATTCGACCAAACAACTGGATTTCAAATTTAAACGTCCTAAGTCAAGGCGCTCTTGGGGTTTCTTGTGTTCGGATAGACAGCAAGCAGATTTGATGAATATGTCCAAAGAGAATGAGATAGAGTGGAAGCGGATCGTATTCGAAAAGCAGCGCCATCGGTTTTCTCGGTCGACTATTACGCTCTAAAAACATTAAACTGTATGGAGTGAATCCACACTAAGTCCGCACTAAGTCCGCACTAAGTAAAGTTGCTACGTTGGGAAATATAAATCAAAGGAAGAAGCGCAGCGGGTACGCGAGCCGAACCAAAAACCAAAGAAAATGAGACAAACACTTTGGTCGCGGGGTTCGATTCCTACCCACAGTCGTGTGTTTTATTATGTTTTTATTTCATTATTATAATTTAGTAATCGACCGAGAATGTAGAGGTGCTGAAACTCGAATCCGGATTTTTCTATTGAGCTCTTATGGGCGCTTCCCCTCTATCTTATACTCTTTGATTATGGCTACATGATGCGCATCGAGCAACTAAACATTCGCAGAGAGGGCGAACAGCAAGCAATTCTCAAGTCAAATATAGACGAGCCCGATAGGTATATATACTTAGACTTACGAATATAAAAATAGGCATACAATTTATTTCTTTATATCTCGCGGATCGACGGCATAAAATTGAATTTCAAGCTTTAGCATACATAAGATTAAAAAAATATGTGTACATTTTCGACAGTATACTCCATTAGATTACCGTATTTAATAAGTGACTTTTTTTAAGGACTCTTGTTTTTTTTAAAGAATTTTTACATGTAGCTACAAGAAGATTCATATCTCGATTTCAGCATATTTATCCATTTCATTTAACTATTGAAAAACGAGCGTATACAAAATTTCAAATTCCTAGGTTGAAGCGTTTTGGAATTATCGGCCAACGCTTGTGCATATTTATTCTGAGGACTTTTGTAAGGAAGCTATAGCTATAGTATGTTAAAGATTTCGCAAAAATGGTGTGTAAATTATTAGAGAGCTGAACTGCATTAAATTTATGATTTTAAGAGCTACCCATGTATTAGATAGATAGATAGATAAATTTATTGAAATTCATTGTTTGTATCATGTCATGTCATTGGTTGTATAATAACAAGTTAAAATTAGTTCAGTGATTAGATCTTAATCTTTACAGCTGCAATTAATAAATTCGCATTCAATTTGCAAAAACTTACGTTAATCTGTTACAGTAATATGTTCAAGGAAATTTTGTTAACGAAAAAACCTTGCTTGAACGTACCTTAATGACTAACTTAAACACTACGTAAACCTAAACAAAAACTAAAAAATAGATTAAAATAATGACGTATACAACGCTAGTTGTAGCAGTAACTAGCCAAAGAAGAGACTAGAGGATTTTCTATCGTTTCGGACATCGTTAGAAGTTTTGTGAACCTGGTTCAAGTTCCTGGACGTTGAGCACTCCACTGGTGCCCATATATTAAATCCTCGTAGTGAAAATAATTGTAATTTTTCATAAAATAATTGAGAACCCCTTCCTGGATTTTCTTCACCTCGATCACTTTCAGATCTCAAGTTGATTTTTTGGTATGTTTTGAAAAACAGTTTAATATACAAAATATAATAAATAAATAAAAAAAAAATTGAAGATATGCTTTTTGAGATGTTCAAGAATAAAGGCAAAATCGTTGAACTTGAAAAAAAAATTTCAAGGATAATTTTTATTTATATTTTTTTATAGTGCGACAACCTTCCCCTTTAAAATGAGCCCTATCTTATTAATCTGTGATAAAAATTAATAGAGATATGAATTTTCAAAGAGAACTTGGACACCATTTTTGCGAAATCTTTAACATACTATAACTAACAAAAAAATGAGATAGAAACAAAAAATTGAAATTATATTTTTTTTCATTAATTCTTCGAGTACACAAATTTACAAAAGAATCGGTGATGGTAAGGCCACACTTCTGGTCGACTCTTGGTGGAATGACCCTTATATGACAGATGCACGAAAGACTTATCGTATTTCTTCCTATTCATGGCTTTATCTGCAACTATTGGAAAATCAACGTATTCAAAATTCAGAATCGTAGACTAAAGCGTTCTGAAGTTAACGACCAATATTCTTGAACACATGTTTTAAGGATGGCAGGTACTCCAAAGAGTAGGAAATTTTACACGTTCACGAAATTCAAAATCGAATTAACCGAATTGTGACCAAATTTCGGCAACCTAGGTCCAGGCGTCCCTTAGTTATCGTGCCTTTGGAGCCAGACTTTCGAATTTCTGATGCTCCATTTTCAACTTGTTTCTCATCTTTAATTTTTTACAGTCATATATAGAATTTTGGAATTTTTTATATTAGATACCATATTTTTATTTGGTTGAAACTTCAAGCAGTTTCCCGAGGACCTAACGCATTGTGCGGTTAAGGGCTCACATACCCCTGCGCGCGCAGAAAACCAAGTAAATTTCAAAAATTATTATAAAGGTTATATGGTGAAAAAAAAAATTTTATTGTTGAGTTCACATATCTTATTAACTATTCAACTATAACAAAAAAATAAAAAAAATTGTTTTTTTTAATACTAACATTATTTTTTACGGGTATAAATAGACTACTGATGAAAACCATGGCGCCTCCTTGTCGACATCATAACTTCACCAAAAATAATCCAATTTGCAAAAATAAAAAAGGATCTTGTAAAATAATGTAATAGTAATAGTGTGACGGAGGGAATTTTTTGTTTCCAATATAAAGAAGTTACAGTATTTCAAACTTTAGTATGCGGTTTAAAAAAAACATTTTTTCAAAATTTATAAAAAATGGTCCAACCAAAAAATTAAAAAAACCTCTCGTCACACTATAGAGAAAATAATTACCAACATTTTAAAAAAAAATTTGCCAACAGTCTGGGCGCAACTTTATTATTTTATGGGTAGAAGTCCAAAACGTGTTTAATGCTTAGATGCGGTGTAGATTACCATGCGACTGACAACCTAAAAAATAACGTTCCAAATAGCCTCCTGGGCGCAACATTATTATTTTTTAGGTACAAGTCCGAAATGTGTTTAATACTGAGATGCGGTGTCGGTCACTATGCGACTGATAACCTAAAAAATAACGTTCCAAATGGCCTCCTGTTTATTCTTTAGGTTATCAGTCGCATAGTGACCTCCACCGCATTGCTCCAGCTCTGTACATCAATACAATTTTGAACTTTTTTTTTGCTTTAATTACTCCTGTAGTACTTCTACGTATACATACTAAGTTTCAACTTTCTAGCATACGCTGTTTCTGAGATATGAAAAACCATCCCCACCCCCGTACCTAGCTATCCCTATCAAAATTTTAATTTTCTAGGATATCTCTTCAGGGACTCTACCAGGTGTGTGAATATGAAATTTCTGTTTTTTTTGAAAATAGAACGTTTATTTTGAAAGAATGGTACATAATATTTCATTCAACGTATTGAACATCGCTAGCTACACATTTTGTCCACCTTTCAGGCAATTTGTGGATGCCACAAAAAAAAAATTGCTCTTCTTTCGATGAAAACCATTTTTCGACTTCTTCCAGATGCTTTGAAGTGCTGCTCTTTAAGTGCGTGTCCCATCAATGAAAACAAATAATAATCAGAAGGAGCCAAGTCTGGTGAATAAGGCGGGTGAGGTAGCAAATCCCAGCCAAGTGACTTCAACGTATCCTGAACCGGTTTTGCTTTGTGTGCCGGTGCGTTGTCATGAAGCAAAATAACTTTACCATGTCTTGTCGCCCATTCTGGTCGTTTTTCGATCAATGCTTGGTTCAAATTGATCATTTGTTGTCGGTAGCGATCAGTATTGACAGTTTCACCAGGTTTTAAAAGTTCATAATATACCGCAACTTTTTGATCCCACCAAACACAGAGCATTCTCTTCTTTCTAAATCGATTTGGTCTTGCAGTCGATGTTGATGGTTGGCCTGCTGTAACCCATGATTTTATGCGTTTAGGATTCTCAAAATAAATCTACTTTTCATCACCAGTCACAATTTGATGCAGTAATGACTTTCTTCCGTGTCATTGAAGCAACATTTCACTGATTGTTTTTCGATTTTCCATGTGCCTTTCAGTCAATTCATGTGGCACCCATTTTCCACACTTTTGAATCTTCCATAGCTTTTAAACGTATAGAAATTGTTGATCGGTCAACATTAAATGCATCTGCTATTTGTATTTGAGTTACTGTATCATCTTCATCCAATATTTCTTGCAAATCGGAGTCTTGAAACATCTTCTGTGGTCTTCCACGTTCTTGATTTCTCACATCAAAATCGTTACTTCTGAATCGTTGAAACCAATTTCTACATTGTCTTTCACTTAAAAAATGCTTTAAGTGAAAGACAATGTAGCATGTTCACCATAAGCTTCTACAAGCATTTGATGCGCTTCAGCCACACTTTCTTTAGAAAAAAACAAAAACGTAATGAAATCCGTAAATCACAACTTTCTGCTACAAAATTTCCCATTTTATATGAGGTAAGACACTATGTTGTTGCAAAAAACTTGAAATTTGGTATACTGAATATTCCTGACAGATGTTGAACCAATTAAAAAAAAATATGGGTATGACTCGTACACAATAAACGTTACCTCTAGAGCCATCTATGTGTGAACGGCAATTTCATATTCACACACCTGGTATATACTCGTCAATTTTTAGCTTTCTATGCTTTGCGGTTTTCGAGAAATAAAAATCAGAATTCTTTTCGTTCTACCCCTTCCCACCGTTACCCCCTTCGCCAGCACCACCAAAATTTTTTTTCCTGCTAGAAGTCTACTGGTCATAACTTCTGTAGTAAGATCATATCTGGTACGATTCTTGAGATATAAAAATTAAATGTTTTGAAAAATGGTTATCCCCCCACTTTCGTACTCCACCTCCCCTCTCAAAATTTTTACATTCAGTAGACTCCACTTGTGATCTTATATACAGAAACCAAATTTCATCTTCCTGGTACAATTGGTTCGGAAGATATTGTAATCTAAAGTTTTTCACCCCCCACCCTACACTCCACTTCCCCTCTTAAAAATGTTAGCTCTTGTCTACTCTCCTAGTATCCCTTAAGATAACTACAAAGTTTCGAACTTCTGAGATCAACGGTTCAGGAAATATGGATTTTAGAATGCTTCAATCCCGGCCTTCGAACGTTTCGGACACTTTTTTTTTCCCCCCACTCCCACACCCCTCAACCCTTATCACTAATTTTTTTGCAAGTAGGTCCACTATCATAGTACTACATAAGTTCCATAATAAGTTCCTACCATAAGCAGCTCCTGAGATCTAGAAATCAAGATTTTTCGTCTAAAACGCGCCCCTTCCTCCCCCCCTTACACCACAACCCACTGAAAAGATACCAATCTACCCACCATAAAAATTTCAATTTAATATCTCAACGGGTTTGTGAGCTATGCGCCTTCAAACGGTTTTGCGTACGGCGGACGGCGTCTACGGCGGTCCGTCCGTCCGTCTGTCCATCCGTCCGTCTGTCCGCCCGTCCGTCCGTCCGTCCGACCGTCCGTCCGTCCGTCCGTCCGTCCGTCCGTCTGTCCGTGAACACGATAACTCAAGAACGCCTTCACCTAGGGTATTGAAATTTTGAATCTGGATGTTTGGTTGAATTTGTAAGGTTAAGTTCGTTAACGGGCAAAATCGTCCTACTCCTTCGGGTAGCTGCCATACAAAATGTCCTTAAAACACGTGTTCAAGAATATTGGTCGATAACTTCAGAAGGGTTTAAGCTACGACATTGAAATTTTGTATGTGTTATTTTTCCAATAGTTGGAGCTAAATATATAATTATGAAGAAAATCCTATTAATCCTTCGTGTAGCTGCCATACAAATATCCTGTTAAAATGTATTCACTTAATTTACGAAACTCACTATAACTCAAGTAATCTCTTAGCTATGAATTGGAAATTTTGTACAAATTAGTTTTGAGTAAAAACGAAGTTCGAGTTTACTAATCAGCGAAATCCTTTTACTCCTTCTGGTAACTGCCATACAAAATGTCCTTAAAACACGTGTTCAAGAATATTGGCCGATAACCTCAGAAGGGTTTAAGCTACGTCTTTGAAATTTTGCATGTATAATTTTTTCAATAGTTACAGCTAAATGTATGATTATGAAGAAAATCCTGTTAGTCCTTCGTGTAGCTGCCATACAAATATCCTGTCAAAATGTATTCACCTAATTTCCGGAACTTACTATAACTCAAGTAATCTGTTAGCTATGAATTGGAAATTTTGTACAAATTAGTTTTGAGTAAAAACGAAGTTCGAGTTTACTAATCAGCGAAATCGGTTTACTCCTTCTGGTAGCTGCCATACAAAATGCCCTTAAGACACGTGTTTAACAATATTTTTCGATAACTTTTGAACGCTTCAAGCTATTTGAAATTTTGTACACGTTCATTTTTAAATGGTTCCAAGGAAAAGGATAAATATGTAAGAAATCGAGTGAGTCCTTCCTGCACCTCCCATGTGAAAGTCCTTCAAAAAGGAAATTTTTTTTCGATGACTTACCCAGTTCAAGATATGAAATTAAACACTGAATATTGTCTTTTTGTTTTGAGTAGCAATCTAATGGCAGTCCTTAATAAAGGACATACAACATGCACACACGTAATTCTACTTTATCCCTAACTACAAAATAAATCGGAGTTCAGTATTCATCTAGAGTATTATACGATTGGCTTGTTTTTTTTTGCTTTTTTGGGGTCTACTAGTCCTAAAGCGTGAAAATATAACATTTCGGGGTAGCAAATTTTTTTCAAATTTCAGGTCACAATACTTTATTATTAAAAAATAATAAAGTAAAATTGGTAAATATTGAAAATTGACTGAGTTATTGTGCTGACACTGTTTAAAAACATAGTTTCGCGAAAAACGCGTTTAATTTTTCGGGTAGGTACAACGTGATCTTGTGGCTAGTCTCCCATTCCAGCTTCGTACTGTACACCTTCTTCCCCTTGGATCTTCCTATAAACTTAGTCCTACAAACGACCTTCTTTTCTAAGCAACCCAGGTTTTGAGAACAAAAGAAATGCGAAACGCAGCTGTTGAGAGTGGCGCGGCAGTTAGCTATGTCTCATTTATTGCTATAGCTTTGTAACGCAGTGGAATTTTCTTAAATTTTTTTTCTAAATTCAAAATTTTGTTTTTTAATTCTTAAAAGTATAACGAATGAAAATCTGTAAAAAAAAATCTATTTTTTTGAAAATTTCAGGGGTATGTGTGCCCTTAATAGGAGGATGTCAACTATTGTGGATGTGGTTAGTTTATTTATTTAGTTTCTGTCTTAATTAGCTTCATTTTAGAAAACATTATTTCGCAAGTAGCATTAGAATGCGGAAGACAAACAAAAACAGCTGAATTTCATATAAGCTTGAAGGTTTGTTACCTGTTTAAAATACTTTTTTTGGATTTCAATTGCCTAGGAGAAGAAACAATCTGTTCGAAAAATGCATTTATTGACTTGATCGAATAATCAAAATTATCGATTTGGTCATTATCAAAATGACATTATTGATTATCGTCTGATTAGATTTATTATTGTAGATTCTGATAATTATCGGACGTCTGGCAACACTGCTTTGGACAGACAGACTTATTGCTATCCATTGACCATCAATGAACAAAAAATAATAACATTTTTTTTCTATTTATTACAAACTTTTGAATTGAATTAAACCTATAATACTCTACAGATTTCGTCTAGATTATAAATTATTGAACTGTTATAATGTGAGATACTTTATAAAGTACCTGTATAGGTCATAAATTTATTGTTGCAACTTTTCCGTATGAGTATTTTCCTTTATGGGTACCAGGTACAACGTACAAATGTGGTAACTTTCTTTCTGTGGAGGCGTATTACATTCTAACAGTAGCATAAAACTTCTCTACCGGAAATCGGAACCGAACGATTCATAATATTAACATTTACATATATTAACTATAAGGCACTGACCTGACAATAAAACTGAATTAATAGCACCTAGCCAGTAACTACAAACAGCAATCTGCATTACCATATTTTTATGCTGGCGAAAAAAGATATTAAGTATTATTTTTATACTCTAGACGTAAATGTTTGCAATACATAGAATGGAGTATCGGACGAAAAAGAAGGTGTATTTTACTTTATTATTTTTTAATAATAAAGTAGGTATTGTTTGTTATCGCCCTGAAATTTCAAAATAATTCGCTATCCTGAAATTTTGTATTTTCACGTTTTAGGACTAGTAAGCCCCAAAAAAGCAAAAAAAAAATGTCCGTCTGTCCGCCGTAGACACCGTCCGCCGTACGCCGTACGCAAAACCGTTTGAAGGTGCGTAGCTCTCAAACCCCTTGAGATATTAAGTTGAAATTTGTATGATAGGTAGAATGAGTGAATCCCTACGAGTGTTATCTTTTGGAGTGGTGGGCGTTTTAGATCAAAAATTTTGGTTTCTAGATCTCAGGAACCGCTTGTGCTAGGAGGTTGAAAGTTGGTATTTATGTAGTACTATGATACTGGCCCCTTTTGCAAAAAATGGTCGATAGGGATCGAGGGGTGTGTGAGTGGGGTGGGGGGGAAACAATGCGTCCAAAACGCTTGAAACCTGGGATTGAAACATTCTAAAATCCACATCTCCTGAACGATTGAAGTCAGACTGCTGAAACATTGTAGTTGTCTTAAGAGATAGGTACTAGGAGATTCGAAAAGAATAATAAAAATTTCATTTGATTTGACCTTCCGCTTGAAAGTTTTCTTGTTTATTGCATGTGTGTGGCTACGTACGGTACTATCCTTTTCTTACACACTGCGATAGATGTGTGTAGAAAATCTATTGAATTTTCCTGACATTTATACGGAGTCTTTTGTAATAGCTGATATATGCCATCTCTATCATACATATGGACTTAAAGGTCCGTTGAAAATGTGTAGAAATTTCATAACTATTCGATGGTCATGGTCGGGTGGAGGAACCTTATTGTTGGGGGAACCTTATTGCTGGTGGGGAACCTTATTTACATTCCTACGTAGATGGTTTTTATTCGCTGTCCCTTTCAACGGCTGTAAAAAATGTGTAGAATTTCGATTAGTTTTCTACAGGTACGATTCGCCTTTTGGGTGTATACTAGGCTTGCGCATTTTAGTTCACCATAGTGAACGATCATTTCCGATTCCCGATCCCTCGCGAACTAGTTCGTTCTTTTAGTTCATACTTCATTACTTCAGGGGAGTTCAGTGATGAGTAGTAGGACAGTAGGTCTAGTAGAAGATGATGAGCAAAAAGAAAGGGCAGTAGATCTCGTAGAAGATGATGAGCAAAACAATAAAAAAAAGGTCAGTAGATGTAGTAGAAGATGAGCAAAAAAAAAAGGTCAGTACATCTAATAAAACATGATGAGCAAAAAAATACATCTAGTATAGTATTATATATTGTCTCACGGAGTTCCGAACGGCAATGAAAAACGAACTAGGAGCGAGACTGACTGCGAACTAGTTCGTTCATTTCAGTTATGGGAGCACTCTTCTGAACTAGTTCGTTCGCGAACTACATTAGCCTAGTGTATACGCCGTATACCCATAATCACACTATTCCGCCAGCAAAAAAATACAAAATGGCACTTTGTTGTTGGTTGTTTTTCTTATGCTCAGCGTCAGCAGCATAGCCAGCCGACAGAATGAAAAGATCGAAGAGCCAAAGGCAAATCAAAAAACTTTTAAACAAAAAGCATGTGTTATTGAAAAGCGGCAACGAGAGAAAAAATGGAGCGAGAAAAAAGGCGTCTTCGAAAAAAAAGCGGCAACGAGAAGAAAAGCGGCAACAAGAAGAAAAGCGGCAACAAGAAAAAAAGCTGAAACGAGAAAAAGTGTGAACGAAAAAAGAAACTTTAGAAAGCTTTTTTTTAATAAAAAAGGCAGAAAAAAAAAAAGTTGAGATTTTCATTGGCTTACAGAGGTGTGGTAAAAAAAAATTTACATAAAAAATATTTCTTCCACATTTTGACAAATTTCGTTAAATTTTTTACACATGTCGAGTTAACAAATTAATTTCACTTCTTCAGGCTCTTTATATAAGGGCCTAGAAAAGTTTTTCCAAACTCTTCGATATCACCCCTAAAGATGTAAAGTGGTTGTGTAAATTTTCACGAATTCCGATATATTTCTTAGAGCTAATGAGATACCGAATTTACTTTCACTTCTAAAAGGTTTAAATGTAACACTCGATATCACAAACCAAAGTCAGTTTGAAAAAAAACTGACAAATTCAAATTCAAATTAGGAGATTTCAAAATTATTGTACCGCATTGGAAAATTAAATAGCAGCACATTTAAATGGTGTTGGAAAATAGGTCTCCACGGTTGCAGCACCATCTTTTGGTCGATAAGCGAACTGTCAAATCGTGGCAGAATTTTGACACGGACTCCGTACCACCAAACAGAAAGACAACGCGAAAATCGGGTCGGCAAACTTTTGACAACTTTTTACTTTATTATTTTAATAATAAAGTATTGTTATCGATTTTTAAAAAAAAAAAAATTTGCTACCCTGAAAATTTTTTTTTATACGTTTCTTGACTAATAAGCACCAAAAAAGCAAAAAAAATTTTCAGTCCGTCTGTGCGCCGTCCGCCGTACGCAAAACGTTTGAAAGCTTATAACTCTCAAACTCTTTGAGCTATTAAGTTGAATTTTTTTTTGTTGGTAGACTGAGCAGACCCCTTCAAGTGGGCACCTTTTCAGTGGAGGGGGTGTGAGGGGGGAGGTGGGGGAAGCGTTTTAGACGGAAAATTTTGGTTTCTAGATCTCAGTAACCACTTAGGCTAGGAGGCTGAAACTTGAAATTTATATAGAGCATTGATAGTGGACCCATTTGCAAAAAAAAATTATGTTATAGGTAAAGGGGTGTGGGAGTGGGGTGAATAATAATGCGTCCGAAACGCTCAAAAGCCGAGATTGAGACATTCTAAAATCCATATCTCCTAATCGGTTAATGTTACGAAATTAAAACTTAATGAACATCTGTGGGTATACTAGGAGAATAGATCGGAAACAAATTTTTGAGAGGGGGCAGTGGCGTACGGAGGTGGGGGGTGAAAAAGTTTAGATTACGATATCTTACGAACCAATTGCACTAGAAAAACGAAATTCGGTTTCTGCATTAAGGTTGACAAATAAAGTTTACTGAAAGTAAAAATTTTTAAGTGGGAGGTGGAGTATGGAAGTGGAGGGGATAAGAATTTTTCTAAAAAATCACGTCTCATATCTCAAGAACAATGTACGATAGATGCTTAGAATTTTTACCAGAAATAGGCCCAATAGACCCCTAGCAGGAAAAAAAATTTTGAGGGTGAGGGTGTAAAGGGTGAGGGTGAAAAGGAAAAAGTTTCGGTTCTTATATCTCGAGAACCTAAAATGACATCAAGCTGAAACTTGGTATTTAGATAGAACTATAGGAGTAGCATGTTGGAAAAATAAAATTTTTTATAGGGATACTATGGTACGGGGGTGGGGGGTGTTTTTCCTAACTATAGAACGGCTTATGCTAGAAAGTTGAAACTCAGTATGTATATGTAAGTCAACTAGAAAAGTAATTTTGATTAAAAAACAAATCAAATATCCATTGGCGTACAGAAGGGGGGCAAAAAAAATTATCAGTGAAAATGGAATGCATATATTTTCACGATTTTCGTCATATCTGTTAGGTCTTTTCAAATATTGAATTTATTTTTATTCCACGTATTCTTTATATGAATACCTAGAAAGTGTTTTCAGGATTTTTTGAAATTCGACCCCCACGATGGTGTAAAGGGGTTGTATACATTTTCACGAATTCAGCCGTATCCCTCCGGTTTGATTAGATATCGAATAAATTTTTACTTCTACGGGCTTGTTTAATAATCACCTAAAACACGTTTTCAAATTTTTTCCTTTTTCAACCCCTAAGAGTGTATAAACGGGTTGAACACGTTTTCACGAATTTGGTCATATCTCTTAGGAGTGATAAGACATGGGATTGGATTTTACTTCCTCGGGCTTTCTTTACATATATCTAAAAACCCATTTCAGGATTTTTTAATATTCAACCCCTAAGTGGGTACAAGAGGGTTGCATATGTTTTCACAAATTCCTACATATTTCTTAGTTCTAATGAGATATCAAATTCATTTTTACTTCCTAAGGCTTCCTACATAATCGTCAAAAGTTGATTTCAGTGTTTTTAGATATTCAACTCCAATAGGACGTAAGGCTTTCGACATATTTCTTACGATTGATAAGATATCAGATTGGTTTTCACTTCGACAGACTTTTTATATTATCGCCTACAAATGCATTTCCGATTTCATGAAATGGCCCAAAACCAAATCACGAAAAATCTCCTAATCACGTAACAACTGATATTATACTACGACTTAGACCTCGTCCCGAGTATGACCCAATTATGTAATTCATATTGTTGCGAGCTAGGGGTTCGCCGGGATTTCAAGTAAAACACAATTCGGTTAAAATAAAAATAAGTGGTTATTTATTAATCGCACTTTAAATTCACAGAACTATATTCGCACAATAATTCGCACTGCATGGCAATACCGCCCGCTTATACCATATATCGCTTGACTCGTTCACTTTCGTTCTCTCTCAACACGGTCGCGTGTACCCGCTGGCTGTCACAGTCGACGTAATCAAGATTACTGTGTCTTCGCTGAACGCTTCACCTGCTTATATACTAGGCGGTTGCAGTCTTGAATGTTCACCGGTGTACTTGAACGTTCGTTCAGTTTTGGAATCTTCTCGAAAGCTTCAGAGCCTTCGATTTCGATCTTCGTTCAGGGGTGTGTGCAAAGGATTCTAGTATATTGGAGAGCATTCGATAAGAAGAGAGATACAACCGTGCCGTTTCGCCTTATTTCTAATTGGGTTATTTTGCAACTAGGTATTCGGTTGTTGTTGTTTTTATTATGTGTAACGATCAAGTTGTACGGTTGCGCGGCTGCCAGGCTTACACGTAACAATATGTTATATGTGGCAGCGGCGTAAGTATTCTAGCGCAACCCCATTCTACTACCCCCGCTTTCTGAAATTTTTTCTGAGTTTTCAGTCACATAGTAACCTACACGGTCTCAGAATTGAACGCATTCCGAACTTCTACCGAAAAAATAATAAAGTTGCGCCCAGACTGTTGGCAGATTTTTTTTATATGCATTTCATATGGGTGGCAAAATTTTGATCGAGGTCTGTACTAGGCTTTAAGTACAATACAAAGTAGAACACATTAGTTTCAAATTGCAATGAAAACAGACTACTGTGCCAAGATGTTCATTGGTTGTTAGTATGGAACGTATGTATCACCATTATTTCTAAACCCTTTCACACAGTTTTATACTGAAGCTGAATTACAATTGAATTGAAAATATCTACTTGACTTTCCCGTATAGAAGACGTTAATTGTATATACATATATGTATGTACACACTACCATTCATATTAATTGTTATTGCTGAATGCTATAGTACGTGGTTTCTTGTTTGACAAGGTGATTACCCTTTGGTATGGAGACGTGTAAAATGCAAGTCATGATCATGGCTTATGGATTATATTATATATGTCTTTTTGTTTCGTGTACCATTTTACCTTTATGGCAATGTCGCGCTACCACATTTATGAAAATGAGTTAGTTAATTATTATAGAAGATGTCTGTCTGCATAGCATGTTCGCCATTTTATGCAATGATAAAGAAGTCTACCGCGATATTTATTTTTTTACTTCTTAGAGCTATTGAATAAAATGATACATTTCAGTTATATAATATCTATAAATTTGGAGTCTATAAGTATAATAAACTCGTAAAAAAATAAAAAAAATAACAAGTAAAATTAATTGAAGATTACAGGTCTTACATTGTTCTTGAATTGATAAAAGGAAATGTTCAAAGACCCAAGTTGTAGCCGATCGTGGCCTCTGTAATGTTGGGGGTGATAGTAAACGTCAGGAAGAGTTCACGATTAATAAAATATATTTAAGCTTCTGGTAGAGGTGTTATTATCATTATATGGATTAGTGTCAAACATCTTGGTAAGTGCGTCGTAGAAGGGTTGGAGATCTAAAAGCCGGTTAGTGTTATTAGTAATTAGTGTATGGTTTCTGTGGCTTGAACTAAAGCGTTATTGTAATTTTCACTTGAACAGATTAAATAGTTTTAATTTGGCAATTATGATGCGGGTTCCAGTCAGTGTTACGGTATTCCAGTATACTGAGTGAGAATAGAGAGAAAAGAAGTTTTACGAATCTAGGACTGTGGAAAGGAGCAGTCATACATTGAGAGAAATAATTTGTTGGCAAAAGATTGCTTCAATAAAATTTTCATTGCAGTAATCGAAGTTCATTTACGCTGATAAGAATTGGTTTGGAGCAATAGATATTCGGTTGTTCAAATATTAAATATTCGTTTAAGAAGAGAATAAACACGTAATACGTGTAATAGAACCATTGTGTCAAGACAATCAACTTATGTTGTTTGCGCGATTCTGTTAAAAGAACCGAACAGAACAATGTCTAGCAACTCAATTTTGATTGCCGCAATATAATGTTGGTTGTTGCAATAGAATATTGTTCCTCATAAACGATTTTCGGCATCATTCTGCTGTGGTAACCGAATGTGTGCTCCGCCAACCGAATGTATGTTGCGGTAACTTAGTTAATCCACACTAAGTTAAGTTGCACATAGGAAAATTAAAATAAAAGGTCTTCGGTGGCGCAGTGGTTACGCGGCCCAATCCAAAAACTTTCAACTCGGGTTCGACTCCGACCTAAAGCCATGGGTTTTATTAAATCAGTAAGTAAGAAATAATATTCGAAGTAGGAAACTAGTGTTTTAGAAGAATTCTCTACCTCCTCCTAGGTAACAAAAAAGAATTCAGTGAAGGATTTAACACAATTAACTCCATTCTTTTAGAGTTAACCAACAACCTGCGCATTTGTGGCAATCAAAATTTTAAGAGATTCTGGTTGGCTAGACAAATAATTCAGTTGTCCGAAAATATATTCGATCCCATGTACGAAAAGCAGAACGGGGCAGCTCAGGCTTAGTACTGGTGCCAGAGTTGCCAGTACTGACTAATGTTTCGGGTCCAGTATGTGACCTAGACCAAATCATTGCCGAGCCAATGTCGATTTGATCACACCGGTCCTACTCTTGATGAAACTCTGGCCCGATACTGACTGCCAGTTTTGGGGCGCCAGTAAAAAAAACGAAAATAATTTTTTTTTTTCCAACTACGAATTTATTTTCTAATTATTATTTTTTTTAAAAATGCGAATTGATTTTACTTACACACCTTGCAAACTCTCGGATTCGAACCGTGGTCCCGTCACACATTAGTCCGCTACGCTACCCACTAGGCCAATCTGAAACATTCTCGTAATAGGGTTGAAGTCGAATCAATTGATATGTTGAGAAACAATAAATATTTCTACCAAGATGTGCCCAATACAGAGCCGACCGTCGAGCCAATGCCGAAAGAGCTTACACACAGCTTGGACCGACACTGGTCTGGTAGTTTGTCAGTACCAAAACAATACCGATCGACAAGTCTTGGCGGACAATGCGATGCCAATTCTGGCAGTGTACACAACTCTGATTGGACTCCGGCATTTCGCACATGGGATACCAATAAACGAAAATTCGGTTCGGCTAACCCAGAATTTCGGTTCCAACAATGGGATAGGAACTTTTCCCGCACCCGTTGTAATTCGTTTGGCATTTAAAGGGTGTTTTTTTAGGTGCATGAGAACTTAAAATTATAACACAAGACAGAAATATTGTTGGAATGAATTTTTTTTATTATATTCTGGTAGATAATTTAATGGCATTTATTTTTTAAATATAATTTCCGTCATATGTCGCGGCTACGAGTTACATGGTCCATTCGATCAGTCCATTTTTTGACTACTTTTTCCAATAAATCTGACTACTTTTTCCAATAACGAACCTGTTTTGTCTCATTCACTCTCACGCTAAAATAACAACAACGACCCTGTTTTGTCTCACTGCTCATCGTGTTTTTGGCTTCAAAGCGCCTTATGTAAAACCGGTGGCTTGTCGTCTCTAGTAGGTCTATGGCATGGCTCGATAGCGCTGGCCATGCACCGTAACGGCAGCTCCTTCCTCATTTCGAAATTTCGCGCTACAGCAGCAATATTCTCTTTTCATTTCTTTGTCTTGTTGATGGTTTTGAATCGAGAAGAGTAAAATTAGTGCGAAAACGATCAATAACTGCACGAATTGCTTGATCTCTAGGCCGATTATATTGACCGTAAAATGGACGAAGTGCTCTATGAACTTCGCGAACAGATTTATTTTTTTCAAAGTAAATTTCCACAATTTGGAAGCGTTGTTCTGGCGTTAAACGATTCATGATGACTTGCTAAACCTTACTGAACAGAAATGTCAACACAGTTTGACATTCTCAGCCGTCAAACCACAGTTATCGATATCGATAGTTCTCATGCACAAGTCACGTAATCAGCTCGAAGCCATGGAAGCCAATCGTACCAGTGGAATATCGTCCAATAAGTCCTGTAGATCATTTGTTAACAAATGTAAGTAATTGGAACTATTCAAAGTAAGCGGAAGCCTAATAGGTCCAATGAAATCGTCACCAACGAACGAACAGCGATTATCGGCGCAGGATTTGCATTTACTCTGCTCGTCCTAATGCTGCCAGTTTCTCGAATCCTTCTGTAAACGTCTTGAAATACTCTCCTGTCAGGTGTCCGTCGATTAGGATATCTCTTATGATACAGCGATCGTACCGCTAGTGTATTTCTCTGACATTCCCAATAGATGAACATAATGTCTCCATATTCTTCATTGGAGTACTCGGGCATTTTGAAATTATTTTCCAAATTCTACTATTACCTTCTACTTTTAGTAATGTAACTGAAACTGATAAAAATATGAAGATAGTTTAGCTTTTATAGACGTTTTATTTTGTTAGGTACCCCATTAATAAAGGCAAAGTAATGCACCCAGTTTTATATACCACATCCCGGTAAGTGCATCAATTATGTCGAAACTCATTTACATATAATTGATTTCCACGATACTTAAAATATATTAAAGTAGGTCGCCGCAGAATGTCGATCATCTCTTAAGGAGATGGCTGAACAGTTCAATATTCTTCTGTGCTGGGAACTGTATGGCTGACGAACTCGCTAGGCGTGGTACCATCCTTCAGATTATGCCGGAACATCGAAATCTGGGTGTGCCTCTCTCTACATGTAAACTGCTACTAGGATTGGACTCAATTGAGAAAACCAACTCAAGATGGGCAGACGGTATTACATGTCACACTGCGAGACAGGTCTGGCCAAAGCTGAATCTAAAACGCTCTAAAAGGCTGACTTTGCTCAAAAGGGCGAATATCAGCACCATAGTCGGTGTCCTGACCGGACACTGTCTTATAGGTCGACGTGCTAAATGACTCGGTCTCTTCTCAAACGACTTCTGTGGAAGCTGCCTGGATGAGGAGGAGGAGGAGACAGTCCTTCACCTTCTCTGTACCTGCCCAGCTCTATCCGCTAGAAGGATAGCTCGTCTTGGAGCTTACTTCTTCAACTTTCTTGGTGACCTTGCCGCAATGGAGGTCGCGAGAATCCAACGCTTTATTGCAAGCTCTAAATGGTTCGAAGAGTATGACCGGATTCGATGATCCTGTGGTAACACAACAGACCTTTTAGGTCTAAGTGTGTTCGTGTTCTCACGGGCAGCCACGCGTACCTACCTACCTACTTAAAATAGAAATAAATGGGCAATAAAAATTCTTAAGTAGAACCAACAATTTAAACAGGTTTTTTGAACGAGGGCCACTTTATGTCATATTTAATTTTTAAGCGATATGTGTTGTGCCTATTACTTCCAAAATAGTAAAACGTACTAACTCATTCATATGTGCGCAGCTTTTGTAGGTAATAATATAGTACATAAAAAAATAAAATTAAACTGCCATTTTTATAATGCGGTTTTCTGAGAAAAACTACATTGATCACGGAATTGTTAGAGTAGAAGTAGAAAAATCTGCCAACAGTCTGGGCGCAACTTTATTATTTAATGAGTAGAAGTCCGAAACGTGTTTAATGCTGAGATGCGGTATAGGTTACTATGCGACTGACAACCTAAAAACTAAAGTTCCAAATAGCCTTCATGTTATTCCTTAGGTTTTCAGTCTCATAGCAGTGGCGGATCCAGACTTTGCTGTTGGGGGGGGGCGGAAATTTTTTTGATTTGACTACTTTGTTTGATCAAGTTCTGTGTGAATTTAGCTACATAGACTGCACTTAGCAAAAACGGGATCATATTGTTTTCATCTTATTATGGGTCATTTCATCAAGAATCGCCAAAGTTGTGACCTTACCATTTCCGATTCTTTTGAAAATGTTTGTAATTGAAGAACTAGTGAAAAAAATAATTAAAATTCAAGTTTGTGTTTCTATCTCATTTTTTAACTAACAAAAACAACAACAATCTTTAAAATAAGCCCTACTTTATTATTTAAGGATAAAAATTACCAGAGATATGAATTTTCAAAGAGGACTCGGACATCTTTTTTGGGAAATCTTTAACATACTATAACTAACAAAAAAAATTAGATAGAAACAAAAACTTGAAATCATATTTTTTTCACTAATTCTTCGAGTACATAAATTTTCAAATGAATCGGCGATGATATGGTCACACTCGTTCTTGATTAAATGACCCTTTTTCTATAAAATAATTGAGAACCACTATAATGTTCTTCGATTTTTTTGACCCCGATCCCATTGAGATCCCAAGTTAATTTTTTGATATTTTTTAAAAAACAGTATAACCTACAAAATATCAAAAAACCCTTTTTGAGATATTCAAGGATAATCATTGTCATTGAAAAAAATTTCAAGGATAATTTTTATTGCGACAACCTTCCTCTTTAAAATAAGCCATATTTTATTATTCAAAGAGAACTCGGAGACCATTTTTGCGAAAACTTTAACATACTATAACAAAAAAAATGATATAGAAACAAAAAATTGAATTTCAATTATTTTTTTCACTAGTTCTTAAACAAAAAACAAAAATTTTCAAAACAATCGGAGATGGTAAGGTCCCAAATTTCGTCATTCTTGGCGGTTCTTGATGGAATGACCCTATTACCTACGCAATATGTTGTCTTGTAGTCTTTTTATCATGGTGCGTTTACACTCACCCTTGAGGCTAGCCTCGAGGCGAGCCTCTACCCCCATCAGGTCATCGCAAACCGGTTTTCATCGGCTGTGTTCTTTGCTGTGTTGAAAGCAATTTACACTCAACATGCTTTTGCGGCGCAACTTGCCTATAAGTGCGAAACGACAGAAATACGATGAGCTGCGTGTGGTACCACAGTTCATTGGATGTGTGTACACATATGAAGCGTGCGTCGGAGAAAAAGTTGAAGAATGTTAGACTCTTGCGACTGCACTAGCCATCTGATTGGTTGATTTTATGGTGGGGATAGAGGCGCGCCTCAAACGTTGAGTGTATGGTAAATCCACCATCATGGTTTAGTTCTGTGCTTTGCATTGCACCGCAGAACTACAGTAAATGCTAATTACAGTCCACATTGGAGTGGAGTAAAAAAAATCGGAGAACGGTTGAAGTATGTATGTTTAGAAAATTCGGAAGTGCTCTTGGGGGGGCGGCCGCCCCTCCGCCCCCCCCAGTATCCGCCAATGTCTCATAGTAACCTACACCGCATCTCAGCATTAAACACGTTTCGGACTTCTACCCATAAGATATTAAAGTTTCGCCCAGACTGTTGGCAGATTTTTTTTATTTATTTATTTATTTTTTTTATCAATAGAAAATTCCATAGAATTAAAAGCGAATTAGATCACATTAAGGGGCTCGTTGCAAATTTCTGGCTCCCATACATTTTGTATGGCGAAACGCGTTATGTTTCGGTACCTGAATCTCAGCTTCCACTTAACTCACAACAGTCAGATTTTGCACACTTATTGTTTAGTGTATTTAACAGTAAGAGTAAATTAAATACTTTATTATTAAAAAATAATAAAGTAAAAATGTTCACTAAAAGTCGAGATATTTAATAAAAAGGGAATGAATAAAATTTTTTACTGTTTTTCTTCTTTCATATTTGAAAAAATGATTGTTTTTCATGAGATATTTTAATTTGCTCATGTATGAAGCTAGCAGTATTACCACGAAAAATTTAAAAAAAAAAAATTAAGACGCTACTGTGTGTGGTTACTGAGAAACGTGTGCCGAAAGTTGAAATAGCACTACTTTTCAGGAGAGCCGAAAAAGAAAAAATATCTTGCAGTGACTTATTCGACTTCCCTCACTTCAGAGGCATTTCCCGTTATCCGACAGAGGTGCGGTCTTTTGTGTGATGTGCAGAAATGAGTGTAGAATAATAATATAAAATAAAAAAAATCGATTTTTTTTTCATATTTTTTGCAAACCTAAGCCATTTTCGGAATCAGTGAAAACTTGAACAATACCCCCAGGAGGTTTAATAGGAAAAATACTTCAATCGGTTTTTTACGTTTTAAGCTTATAGAAGTAAAAGTGAATTCCAAATCCCAATATACCTAAGATGTATATCAGAATTCGTGAATATGTACACAACCACTTAACACCCCCTTAGGGGTTGGATATCAAAAAATGTGAAGAACTTTTCTAGGTGCTTATATAAATAGCCCGCAGAAGTAAAATTGCTTTGATAGCTCGACATGTTTAAAAGTTTTGATGAAATTCGTGAAAATGTGGATTCACGGACATTTTTTTTACTCAACCTCTGAACGCCAATAAAAATTTGAACTTTTTTTTTGCTTCAGTTACTCTAATACCACATCTACATATACGTACTAAGTTTCAACTTTCTAACATAACCGGTTTCTGAGATATAAAAAACCACCCCTCACCCCCGTACCTTGCTCCGGAATGACATTTTTTTTTCTAGGATGTCTCTATAGTGGCTCTATAAATTCCTAAATTTTTAGCTTTCGGTTTTCGAGAAATAAAAATCAGAACTTTTTACCCTTTCTACTCCCTTTCACCATCACCCCCCACACCCCCACCACTAAATTTTTTTTCCCTACTATAGGTCTGCCGACCCCAACTCCAGTAAAATTTTCAAGATCATATCTGATACGGTTTCTGAGATATAAAAATGAAATTTTTTTAGAAATCGCTATCCCCTCCTTTTGTGCTCCACCTCCCCCCTCAAAAAGTTTACGTTCAATATACTCCTCTTGTGATCCCATATACAGAAAGTAAATTTTATCTTCCTGGTGAAGATATTGTAATCCAAAGTTTTTCACCCCACCACCTCCCTTAAAAATTGCCCTTGTCTAATCTTGAAGAATCCCTAAGGACAACCACAAAGTTTCAATCTTCTGACATCAATCGTTCAGGAGATATGGATTTTAGAATGTTTCAATCCCGACTTTCAAGCGTTTCGGACTCATTGTTTCCCCCCCCCCCCCCCTCAACTTCCACACCCCTCAACCATTATCGACCATTTTGCAAATGAGTCCACTATCACAGTACTATATAAATTCCAAGTTTCAGCCTCCTAGCATAAGTGGTTCCTGAGATCTAGAAACCAAAATTTTTCATCTAAAACGCTCCTCCTTCATCCGCCCTTACACCCCCACCTCTCCATAAGATACCAGTCATAGGAGTTTCCCCAATCTACCCACCATAAATTAATAATAATAGTTTCAACTTAATACCTCAACGGGTTTGGGAGCTACGCGTCTTCAAACGATTTTGCGTACGGCGGACGGCGTCTACGGCAGATAGACGGTTTACTAGTCCTAAAACGTGTAAATACAAAATTTCAGGGTAGCAAAATTTTTTTTAAATTTTAGGTCGATCATAATACTTTATTATTAAAAAATAATAAAGTGAAATTTTTGTTTTGAAGTAAATATCTCAAGATCGGGTGCAGTTACAATTCGAACTGTTACATCAAATGAAAAGTAATTCGATTAAAAAACAAGCTCACTTTGAATTGTGATTAGTTTTGAAGATATAACGTTTTAAGGGAGTGATAGTACAGGTCCGAAACACTTTTCTTGACCACCCTGTATCTCCACGGATATTGAAAATTGACCCTGTATCCTGTAGAACAATTTTTGTCTCAAAATATATGATGATATAACCCCTTACAAGATGGCGCACGGAGTGCCGAATTTCATTTTTCTAACGCAATTGTTCGTGAGATATCGTAATCTAAAGTTATTCAATCACCACTGAAACTTATCAAAATTTTGTTTTCAGTCTAGTCTCCAAGTATAGTCAATAAGTTTCAATTTCGTGATATCAACCGTTTTGGAGATATAGATTTTAGAATGTCTTAATCTCGACTTTTGAGTGTTTCGGACGCATTGTTTCTAGTAATCATGAAACGTGGAAAAAAATTTCAGAATATCAAATATTTTTTTTTTAAATCAATAAGGATACAGTATTATTAAAATATCATAATAAAGTAGAAGAATCGGTTATAACTTTAAGAAACAACAGATTTTGAAAAAAAAACTTGTTGAAGTCCAAACTTTAAAAATAACCCTCATGCGCCAGAGATAGAAGCTAAACCAATTCAGGAGGGAGTGTTCAAAGCCTACCTTTCGAGTTCTTATATAAACATACTGCAGTCACGATCGGCTGCAAGCCAATCGTATAATATTCTAGATGAATACTAAACTCCGATTTATATTGTAGTTGGGGATAAAGTATAATTACATTTGTGCATGTTGTATGTCCTTTATTAAGAACTCCCATTAGATTGCTACTCAAACCTAAAAGACAATATTCAGTGTTTAATTTCATATCTTGAACTGGGTAAGTCATCGAAAAAAAATTTCCTTTTTGAAGGACTTTCACATGGGAGGTGCAGGAAGGACTCACTCGATTTCTTTAATATATATCCTTTTGCTTGGAACCATTTAAAAATGAACGTGTACAAAATTTCAAATACGTAGCTTGAAGCGTTCAAAAGTTATTGAAAAATATTGCTGAACACGTGTCTTAAGGATTTTTTGTATGGAAGGTACCAAAAGAAGTAAAAGGATTTTGCTGACTAGTAAACTCGAACTTCGTTTTCACTCAAAACTAATTTGTACAAAATTCCGAATTCGTAGCTAAAAGATTACTTGAGGTATAGTAAGTTCCGTAAATTAAGTGAATACATTTTGACAGCATATTTGTATGGCAGCTACACGAAGGACTAACAGGATTTTCTTCATAATCATATATTTAGCTCCAACTGTTGGAAAAATATCACATACAAAATTTCAATGTCGTAGCTTAAACCCTTCTGAAGTTATCTACCAATATTCTTGAACACGTGTTTTAAGGATATTTTGTATGGTAGCTACCCGAAGGAGTAGAACGATTTTGCCCGTTAACGAACTTAACCTTACAAATTCAACCAAACATCCAGATTCAAAATTGCAAGATCCTAGGTGAAGGTGTTCTTGAGTTATCGTGTTCACGGACAGACGGACGGACGGACGTCAAGCGGATTTGAGGTTTTTGGCCACAAATAAACAAAAAATAATATATAACTTTTTTTTTCCGAGGCTTGATTCTATGCGTTACAAACTTTTGGGCTGGATTAAACTTATAATACTCTATATGATTTCATCTAGAGTATAAAAATACTGGTGTTGACCGTATCAAAAGCCTTTGCGAAGTCTGTATATATATAACATGCACCATCTTGTAAGCTTCAGGAGACTTCGAGAAAAAGTTCGTGAACTTGCATAGATTAGTGTCTGTAGATCTTCTTTTCACAAAGGCATGCTGGCTAGGTGAAATGAAAGTAATAATGCTATTCCACATAGCTTTATGTATGAATCTATCAAATATGTTTCCAAAACAAACAAACAAACATTCATATGGGTCGGTAGCTTGATACATCTTCAGGGTCTCCTATTTTTATGGTTGGCTTAAGTGGCAGCCCTGTCTCCCAGACAGAGCTCAATTAGCTCAGAGGCCGTTTTGGAACTACAAACTCGTGTTAAACTCGGATGTTAAGGGTTGTTGATACTGAAGAATACAGAAGATGAATGTGAGAAAAATTGATTAAATTGAATCGCTATAACCACTCTGTGCTGTTCAGGAAAAGTAATAACTCTCCAATTTTCTTCCCTGAAATCTCCATCAGGTCCCCGTAGAAGGGTTTGCCTAGCGCTCGCTCTCGGGCTCTAGCTAAAGCCGGACATTCGCAAAGGAAATGAACGAGCGACTCTCGCTCATTAGTGTCCTGGCAGCAGCGGCAGTGTACATTGAACGGAATGCCCAATTTGGATGCATGATCCCCAATTGGCCAGTGACCTGTACTGATCGCCGTGATTCTGGAGACGTCTGCCCGGGTCTTGTATAGAAGTTCGTCTGACTTGGCTCGGTTGTAAGATGGCCACATCTTCCTAGATATGGCGCAGTTGGTTAGGCTTTTCCATCTGGAGTTAGCCGCTGTCTGGAAGTGTGAGAGTATGACCCTCTTTACGACTCCTAAAGGAACGTGGACTAGTTCCGCAAGAGAGCCGGGAAGAGCGGAGCCCTCCCTGGCCAGTTCATCAGCCCGCTCATTTCCCATTATGTCTGCATGCCCCGGGACCCAGAGCACAGTGACTTTGAGCCGTTCCGCCAAACCCGCTAGTTCGTTACGGTATTGCTGAACTAGTTTAGAGGAGGTGGTAGCCGGATCTAGTGCTTTGATTGCGGCTTGGCTGTCGGTGAAAATAAAAAAACTCCTATTTTTATAGTTTTTATTTATTTGTGGCCGAAAACACCGAATCCGCTTGACGTCCGTCTGTCTGGCCGTAAGCACGATAATTCAAGAACACCTTGACCTAGGATCTTGAAATTTTTAATCTGGATGTTTGGTTGAATTTGTAAGTCTAAATTCGTAAACGGGTAAAATCGGCCTACTCCTTCGGGTAGCTTCCATACAAAAAGTCATTAAAACGCGTGTTTATGATTATGGATCAATAGCTTCGGAACGCCTTAAACTACGACTTTGAAATTTTGTTTACGTTAGTTCTCCAATAGTAGCAGTTAAATGAATGAATATAAAAGCCCTTCGAGTAGCTGGTCATTGGAAAACTCCGTAACACGTTTCAGCACCTCTACAGACTCTATCGATTACTAAATTATAATAATAAAATAAAAAAATAATAAAACCCATGGAATCGAACTCGCGATCAAACTTTTTCTGGACAGCCACTGCGCCACCGAAGGCCTCTCATTTACAATTTCCACATATCAAGATTTAATGCATCCACAGTAGATATTATGTGCTTAAAATTGGTAAAGAAAGGTGCTGACTATAATCTTGGCTTTGTCAACTTCAAAGTTATAATTCCACATGGGTCATACGCAAAACGTTTTACTACTTCACTTCATTTGACTGTGAGAAATGTAGATACCAACCATCGTCAACCAGTAGAAAACATTGCCAACAGTTTTCCACTCTCCAATATGGTAAAAATTTGTAATTACAATGGCCAAAAAGTCAAGTCGGCATATTTACTCGGTGACTAGCTCTGTGATACTGATTTTCACAAAAGTAATCGCATTCTCAATTACAGAGGAAAAGTTCCCGACTCGTTTTACTTTACTATTTTAATAACAAAGTATTGTTACCGATTTTTTTAAAAAAAAATATGCTACCCTGAAAAAATGTTTTTTTCATGTTTCATGACTAGTGGACACCAAAAAAGCAAAAAAAAATCAGTACGTCTGACGTCTATAGTCTGTACTGTACGCCGTCCTCCGTACGTAAAATCGTTTAAAGGCTCGTAGATCCGGAACCCTTTGAACTATTAACATGATTTTTTTTTGTGGGTAGACTTCGTGTACTCCTTTAAGTGGCCACATTTTAAGGGGTTGGTGTGTGAAGGGGTAGTATAAAAATTGTATGCCTATTTCTACTCGTATTTTTTTCTGAATTTTACGTTTTAGCCGGTGCACCGTTCCAATCAACCCGAATAGCAGGCACTCCACTTCATTTACCTCAAAACAGGATACACTAAAACACGAGAAAAACACTTCAATACTTTAAATTTAATTACCTAAAACAAATAACACTCAAAATCAACTATGACCGATCAAACGAATTATTTGAAATGACGCGTTATTCATGTTTTCGTTTGAAAGATATAATTTGCACAAAAACAAAATATCAGTCAAAATTTCATTCGATGAATGCCATTACGAGCTGCATTACTTTTTAAAAAATGTAATGTGAATTGGAAGCAGTTACCATATCATAAGGAGAATTCTACTGGAAATTACTTTTACAACTCATTACATTTTCAATGACTTCCCAAAAGTTCTACTGGGTAGTTGCTATTAATTTGTGTATTGTTTACTATGAATCACGGCCGTATATACAGGTATGGAAACTACCGTGGTGGAGGTAGATACCTTTTTTGAAGAAAATATGGAAAGAAACTGTCTCGTTATTAGCGGTTGGTTGCGCAAGCGCAACAACTACGTCGAGTATGCAGCCGTGACTAAATAAATGTCAACCGAAAATTTTGTAAACTGAACTACTTACCTATTTTATTTTCTTTCACAGTTCACTGAATGCTGGAAAATGCTTTAAACGAACACGTGTCGCTCCCACAAAAAGAAACTATCGATTTCTGTGTTACAAAAACACGTTTATTTGGACATTAAAACTGTACAGAGAAGAATTTAACTTTCTCCTGACTGTCGCGTCATCGTCTAATCGAAAAGACCGAGGCCCATATCATCGTCAGACTCCTCAGCTTCGGATTTCTTCTTCTCCTCCTTCTTGGCAGCTTCTGGAGCAGCAGCCGCAGCTCCAGCTGGGGCAGAACCGACACCGGATCCAATGCTGGTGATCATTTTCTTGAAATTGACACCTTCCAGAGCCTTGGCGAAAATACCGGGCCAGTAGAGTTCGACTTCAACGTTGGCGGCCTTCAAGATGGTCGAGATTTTTTCACTCTACAAGAGAAAAATCAAAGCATTAGAAATTTGCGCAAAGAACGCACCATTCGCTTGCGTGAGACGTACACGACCAAAAGTCGGATTATTGCATCCGATACGAAACGATGGCGATGAAGTTGACGAGAATTTTAAAGCTTTACGAACAATGAGACGCTCCTGTTGTCCCGATTTTAATCTATGAATTCCGGGAATTGCAGCTTCCCACTTTCAACACGACATTTCATTAGTACTCACTTTAAAAACACAAAATTTGTTTGAGCGCTTCTTCGTACCCGTATCGCATCCCGGCGGCATTACACACTTATTCGGCATTATTAATTTTTTTCCCGTTAGTCTCCCGTTTGTCTCGACCATAGAGCTACTGGAGACGACAAGCCACCGGTTTTGTATAAAGCGCTTTGAAGCCAAAAACACGATGAGAAGTGAGACAAAACAGGGTCGTTGTTGTTGTTTTAGCGTGAGAGTGAGTGAGACAGAACAGGTTCGTTATGTCAATTGTTGTTGTTTTTGCGTGCAAGTGAATGCGACGACGTCCGCCTTCAACTCAATCGCTGCTTGTCATCTCCAGTATATATATCTCTATGGTCTCGACAACCAAATTTTTCTTCACAAAAGGTGTCTCCCCCCACCACAAAAAAAAATTGCATTGAATTTCCCGACCTGTATGTACGACCGTGCTATGAATGAATAAATTTCTGTTATATTTTACTCAATATTATTTTTTAAACTATAATAATTATTGTATCCAATAATAGGCTGGAATCCAAACCAGAAATAAAATCAAAGAATTCATAACCGTTTTATACGATGCAAGTTTTTTTCTAGAAGTGTCCAAACATTAAGATGACTATCTATAGGTACCTGACCTTAATTTTAACTCGAAACTAATTTGTATAAAATTTTGATAACGTTGCTAAATGATTTCTTGAGTTCAAGTAAGTTTCATAAATTTCGTGATATTTTTTGTAGGACACATGCAAATCAATTCATAATAATTCTTTTCTCTGCAACTGTTCAAATATTAAAGTAGACAAAATTTCAAATTCCTAACTTGAAGCGTTCGGGAGCTATCTCCCAATATTTGGGAGGAGGAAGTGGAGGAATTTCATGGTCGCAGCTAACTTTTAACTCGAAACTAATTTGTAAAAAATTTTAACTTTCTGGCTGAAAAATTTTTTTTAGGTTATAGTGGGTTTTGTAAATTACGTGAAATTATATTTTTAGAATTTTGTATGGCATCATCACGAAGAACTCATGGAATTTCTTCAAGGCTTAAATAGTTAGTTCTGAAGCTATCGTCCAATATCCGTGAACACGCGTCTTAATTACTTTTGTACGGCAGCCACCCAATTCATTAAAACGATTTTGCTCATTAACGAACTAAATATGTATTACAAATTCGACCAAACATGCAGTTTCAAATTTGAGATTCCTGGTCGTACGTTTAGATTTAGAGTTGTTGGTCACAACTGAACATAAAATATTACACAACTTTTTTTCATCTAAATATTATTTCTATCCATTACAAGCTTTTGGCGTGGATTAAACTAATTATACTTAACAGATTTCATCTAGAGTATAAATATACTGAAGCCACAATAGGCAGGTGAACAGCCGCAAGCTTTACATACTTGGGTTTAGAGCGACACTCATTCGTTGGCATGCGTATTTCGGCTGTAATGATAAGACTACAGCATGACTTAATTTTGAACAAGGCCTGGTCCTTTCTACCGACTTCGACATATAAAAGTAGCATATGCATATCGTCTGTTCCATTTTAAAACCCAATAAGTTCCTCTTAAAAAAATGTTAAGGGTCGCTCAAAAACTTCCTATTACTGATTCCTCATAAACAAATATTGCTATCAAATATGTTAGGAAGTACCCCTATAAATCGGATTATTAACATTTATTTTTGAATGCTGATTAAAAAAAGTTTTCAGACTCTTCTTTAAAATTTTCTGAAAATCATTACACGGACCTTCTTAGGCCTAAGCGTGTCCGTGTTCTCACGGGCAGCCACTCGTACCTACCTACTACTATACTATGTATTTCATGCGCATCACATCTATGGTATAGGCATGAAGTCTTAATGTATGACATCTTCATTAACCTCATCCGTAGCGATAGCTCCACAGGGAACAATTTTAATATGCGAAGTGAGAAACTCTTCAACGGGAACTTTTTCTCTCTCAAAAAACAAGGGCTAACTTTTGAGTCATTAATAGTGATAAGTTGTAGTCGAACATCTTCCTCTGTGAGAGCACAACACAACACAACACAATGTTTTGTGTCAATGCAGCGTGTTTCAAATTAGCAGAGCCTTTTTAGTATTGTTCGGCGCCATCCAAGCAGACTTCTTTGTAATAAAATGGCCATCCTTATGATCAGTGAACGGATTTTGTGGACTTTACCTTTCTTCGCCCTTTTTTTGTCTGTTCTGCCTTTTTAGTCCTTTTCAATCCATTTTGCCAATTTTATCCAGATAACCAAGTAAAAGTTGCAATTGCTTACAGATGACACGGTTAAAGTTAAGTTAAGCTTACAAAATGTCCTCTTATTTGTGCATCTAAGAAACGATTTGCAATCTGCGTCAAGTGAGTCCTCGTATCTTTCCCGCGGTTTCCCACCGGTCGGTTACCCTAAGCTCTACCTTTCAGTGTGCATTTGGAAATTCTCCTGTCGTCCATTCGCTTCATATGGCCTGCTTATGGTAGCCGAGAACTTTGTGTTGTACATAAATGTTTAAATTAAGGGTTTTTTTTTGCAAATTGCGTAAATTTGCAAATAAATATCTTTTTCGATATATTTTGGATCTTTTTTTCCTATTTTCAAGTTCTTGTTTGCCTTTTCAATTTTTTGGTTCACAAAATCCATTCCCTGCTTATGACCCAGTATAGAAGTGGAAGTTTCACCATTTTGAAATGAAGTCTTTGACGACTCACCCGAAAGGAACTAGAACCCCGTTCAACTAACTAGCCTCGATCAACTAACTGCTGGAGCACAGTAAAGAAGCATCGACTAGAAAACGTACTCGGCTTTCGACCAATTCACATTGGCTCTGGGAAAAAATATCAATTTCAACCTACCTTTTCCCAAGTTACACATGCCAACTTAAAACATGTGATAACTAAGTAACTAGCAAAATAATGATAAAGACATTTAAAACGGCGTCGTATGGCTCAGTTTCCCGGACTCTTTTATGTATGTACATGAATTGTACATTCTATTCTTTACAACTTATAGTACAAATTAATACAGTATAATTCACCGTTCGGTACTGATTTAGACTTCACATATGCGTAAGTACTCGTAAGTCATGTGTTCCTAACAGCCTTCGACAATGTTAATTTTCGTGCATTCCAAAAAATGTGCAATGCGGTTCGGTTTAATTCATACATAATCGTTAATCGCTTCTGGATGTAGGCGCTTGATTTAGGTTTTGTTATTTTTGCAAACGCACCTACTTACAATTCAGCGTTCCAATGAACAGTACAATATATACATATGCAAATTTGAACACCTTTGGAATCCACATTATGGCAATGGTATATCTAAGTCACCAGTTAGTTATAGGTTGATACGTTACTATGATTTATTGAAAGATTTCAGCGAGTGGGTATAAATTGGTTATTCCAAATGTAGCATTTAATTACAAACTCGTATGTAATTTAGAATCATTATTGTCTTAAGACTCTCGACTTTGCGGCTTTTGTGTTTCTTTTTTAACTATTTTTCTTATGACTTCAATATCATTCACACCTTTTGTTTTATCTTTTTTTTCTCTTTTTCTCAATCTATGCACTTCTTCAAACAACAACGACAACACCATCGCAATCTCAACATCAATATATTGATTAAACATTGTCGTTAACATCTCTTATTGATTAATCATCTCAATCACCGGACCATCAAATCGACAGGCTTTTGCGTGCTGAACTTCAAAATCTTCGTCGTAAAGGTGCATGGAAGACTGGTGGATCACTCGATAGGCCCCAAATCGAATCAAATCGCTTTTGTGCCCGATGTGGAACGGAATTGGGACGAATTATAAATCGTGGGGCACCATGCCGTTCCTGTCGTTTTCGCGTATGTAAAACTTGTCGAGAATTCACAACCCGCACCACCGACTGGGTTTGCGTTGTTTGCCATAAACAAATGTGAGTTATATTTGTCGTTTCCCTACCCTCTTTCCTGAACTACAAACTGCTTCTATATTTTATACAATACTGGGGAAAAAAAATTCTATGAACTGTTTTTTGACATAAAACCATGTTAATTGTAAAAAATCTGGCAACAGTCTGGGCGCAACTTTTTTATTTTTTGCGTAGAAGTCCGGAACGTGTTTAAGGCTGATATGTGGTGTAAGTTATTATGCGACTGATAACCTAAAAAATAACGTTCCAAATAGCAACCTGGTTATTCTTGAGGTTGTCAGTCGCATGTCAAGTTTTTTTTTTTATTTATTTTCGTATTTTTTTTTTAGAAGATTCAATAGAAGTAAAAAAGAACTCGATCTCATCAAACCTAATAGATTTTCGAAATTCGTGAAAACTTAAAAAATAACTTACACCTCCAGGGGGGTCAATATCGAGAAATGCTTAAATCGGTTTTTCCCGATTATATTTAAAGCTTTTTGAAGTGAAAGTAAATTCGATATTTGGTTAGACCTAAGAAATATATCGGATCGGAATTCGTGAAAATGTACACAACCATTTTCCACCCCCTTAGGGGTTGGATATAAAGTGCCCGAAGAAGTAATAACTCGACATGTCTAAAAAATATAACGAAATTCGTGAACATGTGCAAAAAACATCATATCTGGTATATGGTTCTTGAGATACATTTCAAAATCAAATATTTTGAAAAATGGTTATTTCCCCACTTTCGTGCACCACCTTACCCACAAATATTTTACTTTCAGTAGTCTCCACTTGTAATTCAACATAGAAGAACCAAATTTTATCTTCCTGGTACAATTGGGTCGGCAGATAATGTATTCCAAAGTTTTTCACCCTCCACCCCACCCATTTCACCACCCCCTTAAAAATTAGCCCTTGTCTAATCTCCTAAGACAAACTTAAGAGTTGTTGGTCCGCTAGTACGTACAGTTGGATAATCGTCATTATCTGAAATTTTGCACGCAAAAATTCTTCCGGAGTGAAAATCATCCTCCATCTCTCGGAAGAAATAGTAATTTCTTAACTAAAATGAAGGATATCTTTCACTATGTTTTCGTTGACGTTTTCACGGACGTCCAATGAAGCGACTGAGCATCTAGCATAAAAGTCCCGGAAGGAGCTCAGTTTAGCGGTCTCATTGGGTTCGTCCAGATGGGGCCTTTGTTCGACATCATGCGCAACCACGGCAAATTGAAAACCGTTTCACCAAAAAAAATTTAACGCGACTTGCTTGCTCAAAAGGCAGCTATATCTCCATAATCCTCAGTAAAAACCGAATCAAATTGGTTATCAGGTGTAAAGAATGCAAGAAAACGTTCAGTAAAAGGTTTCTCCTTAACCATATAAGTACCAGTATTACGGCTTCGAATAAAATTTTGTTTCTCTGATACAAATAAGCAATTGCCTGCCATTCCAACAGAGAACCCATACGTTTTTGGCTTAGGCAATTCGTACAAATATAACAAATAACCATTTATTTGTTCCTTTAAACTCCGACCTTATCTCAATACTGGAATGAGGCAGGGTAAATCGAGTCATCTTTCTCTTAAACATGACACGTCGGTGACTGATCTTATTTTTGATGGTGTCACAATGGACACTTCGGCGCATTTCCACCTTCTAATAAGATTAGTAAAAAACTTGATTGGAGTTAACACATTTGTGATGTGACTCTTGACGTATCCAAGCGCCTAGGTTTTCTCCGGAGTAGCAAGCAATTTTTCACACCATTAGAACTTTAAAAGGCCTATATAAGGCGCCGACTTAAGTACAATTCACTTATCTGGACTGCAGCACCCAAAACTTATCTCTTTTTGCTCGACCGTATTCAGAGATTTGCGTTCCAACTTATTTGAAACGTTGCCATTACGGCATCTATAGACTCCATTGAACATCGTCAGAGCATCTTCTATAAATATTTCCACGGTCGCTGTAGTAATGAAATTAGTCGTCTTATCCCTCACTAGTTCAATTCCCTCATAATACGCGTTCAGCTGTACTTGGCAACTATTTTGAAATACTGGCGCCGACAAGGGAGCCCGAAGGGCTCCGTCGACAAAGAGATGAGTCGCGCCCGAGGCGCTGACTCCTTCATCTAAATTTCCCAACTGGGTAACGGAATAATTAAAAAGAAAATGGTATAAATAACCATCAAAAAGTAAATTAATGACTGGAGAAGCCAGACATTAAGGTAAGAATCTACTGATTTTAAATGAAATTAGAAAATTGTTAAATGAAATTTTTCGAGTGAATGTAGCTAGCCAGAATCTACCCAGCCGAGCCCCAGGCGAGCTAAGACAGTCTGAAAAGATCGTCTCAACCCACGAGGGTCACAACCAAGCAGGACCAGCAGCCCATCCGAGGTATTGTCCAGTCGTAGCAGGCGCAGAGTAGGGAGATCGAAGATTGCTAAGATGAAGACCGAAAAGAAAGCAAAATCGAACGCTGAAAAGAAAAGAACAAAAAGAAGTTGATATATTAAAATAATATATCAGAATAATTTGCGTCCATGGCCGACTTTAAAAGCATCGAAATTCATCCAAGCCCACGGGGAACCATGGAAAACCCGTGAGAATGCCTAACAGCGAAAATAAATCACTGTGAAACTATAGCCCATGCAAACTGAGTCCGTGAAGAACAACAGATTACATCGACCATACTGACTAAGGTTCGAAATGAGCCTTAGTTGCTGAGGAGCGCCGATTTAGGGCGTCTATACTTACGTTGAAGAGTCTCGTCATAGTCAACACTATCACGGACTAACGCATTAGTATGTGAAGAGGACGCAGAGAAATGCTTCAAGGCCCGTTCCTTGATGAATTCCTTAATGGAAGGGAGATCTGCATCCCTATGCAGCTGGTTGTTCCTAACGAACCAAGGGGCACCCATTGCCGCTCTAAGGCATACATTTTGCTTCCTTTGAAGACGAAGAATGTGCGATTGAGCTAGATGATCCCAAGCAGGAGAAGCGTAGCAGAGGATGGGACGAACTACAGTTTTATAAAGTAGCAATTTGCTACGACGGGAGAGTTTACTGCTATGATTGGTCATCGGATTTAACATAGCCGATGCCGCACACGCTTTACCTACAGCTGCCTGAATATGAGGACCGAAATACAGTCCTTTATCTAACCGAACACCGAGGTACTTGACAACGGGCTTCCAGGGAATCTCATCATCAAAAATGGAAACATGGCCACTAGGGGGCTTACCCCTCCTCGCAAAGAGGATGGCTTCGCTTTTACTTGGATTCACGTTGATCCTCCAGAGCTTAAACCAGTCTTCCATGTTGTCTGCAGCATCCTGCAAACACCTGGTGATCTTAACTGGGCTCCATGAGCTGCACAGGAAAGCTGTGTCATCAGCGTAAAAAGCGGTTTTGACGTTGTCAGTTCTTGGTGAGTCTGCTATATAAATAGCAACCAGCCTCGATGGGTTTCAAAGAAGATCTCTCCCCATTGATCTTAACCCTGAAGGTCCTATCACTAAGGAAAGAGCTAATTAGGCGCACAAGATTTAAAGGAAAATCATGGTCAGCTTGTTTGAACACAAGACCATTGTGCCAGACCTTATCGAAGGCTTTCTCGACATCCAAAAATACCGCACCAGTATATTGATTTCTGTTGAACCCGTCACTGACTTGTTAAACAACCCTCACTAATTGTGAAGTAGTCGAGTGCCCGGATCTGAATCCAAATTGCTCATCAGGGAGTACCCCGTTTTCATCCACATGTTCCTGCAGACGAGACAGAATAACTTTTTCAGCCACTTTGGCAAGTGCAGAAAGAAGGCTAATTGGTCGGTGGTTCTGCGGAAACAGACCGCTTTGTCCCGCTTTGGGGATCATAATCACGTCGGCAACCTTCCACAGGGAAGGAAAATAGCCGCATCGTAATATACCATTAATAATGGTTACCAATTGTAGAATTGAGGTGTGCGGCAACAACTTGCAATCTTTGTTGTGAATACCGCACGGTCCTGGGGCCTTCCTGACCTTTAAAGTAGTCAGAAGGTACTCAATCTCCTCAGGGGAAACAGGATCAGGTGGAGGTTCTTGCTCAGCTTCGATCAGGATATATCGAACTAAACGATCCACGTGCTCAATATGATCGAGATCAGCGTGGGTGTAATTGGGCGTGCATTGCAGCTCCAAAGTGTCGGCAAAGCATTCCGCCTTGTTCTCGTTCGAATACACTATACCTCCGGTTCCATGGAGGGGGCTCGAATTTGACGACTTCTTGCGTAGAGTTTAGGAAAGTCTCCACATGTCATTGTCATTTTCTGAAACGAGTTCTAACTTGTTCTGCCATTGAGCTTCGTGCAGATCAGACATAGCATATCTGACTTGCTCATTTAATCTGTTGCATTCCCTTCTCAGGCTGGGGTCCAAAGTCCGTCGATATCGCCTTCGAATGCGATTTCGTTCTTTTTTCAAGTTCCGAATGAAAAGAGGTAAAACACCCTTCGGATTATCGAACGATTGCCAAGTATTTTTCTCGGTTGAGCACTAAAATATAAAATTTTGAGCGACCACCAATATACGATTGAGGCACCTAAATTTTGTACTGTGAAATTTAGACAGCCGTTTCTCTCTCGTGCAACTGCAACTAGAATGTGGAATTCACTACTTTCGATTGTGTTTCCTAGCGGGTATGACTTGCAGTCCTTTAAATGTAACATTCACCGACTATTTCCCTCCGATCCCTTCTACTTTTAAATTATATTTTTCGTTTATTATGTTTTTTTTCCATCCTAAACTAACTGGACTGTACGTGACTGAATTAAAAGTTGACCCCGAAGTTAAGTTCGGTGCTATATAAAAAACACTACAAATGTCATCTGCCACTTAGACGATGAAAATGAAACACGCGAGAAGTGACCATTCCAAGTTTACTTTTCAAGTGTGGGTTTGATAAAATCGAAACAAGTGAAGTGGTTCGAGTTAATGAGATATGTCACTAAATAATACGTTATTTACATCTAATACTAACTGTTACCCGGCATGCGGTGCACTGCGAGCAGTTTCCAGTCTTGCTGCCCATTACTTCCGTTGCTTAAATGCTTCCGTTCCTCTCGTTGCTCCCATTGCTCCAGTTGCTTCCCGTTGTTCAATTCTGTAAATGCGAGCGGGTTCCAGTCTTGTTTCCCGTTGCTCGTCTGTTTCAGACGAACGGGCTTCAGCAGTGTTTATTCGAATGGTTTCCAGTCTTGCTTCACGTTGCTCGTTTCTTTCTGAAACTCGTGATGCCTTTTTCATCCATACTTGAGGTGTAGATTGACCAATGGCAGCGAAAGTAATGCTTTGTTACGACAATTATCAAATTCAGTTGGATAAATGAGTGTGATATCTACAATACTATCTATTCACAATCAACACCACTTGTTCACACAAACTGAAATGTCGCTGTTTGTATTTGATTCAATTCAATTCGAAAACACGAACTGCCAGCTATAAGTCAAATTTTTTTTCAAATAACTAGCGTGCCACCTATAGTAAAATTATTTTACTAGTGCAGAAACCTTTAGATAAAAAATTTCTGCTTCTAGATCTCAGAAACTACTTATGCTAGGAGGCTGAAAGTTGGAGCTTATGTAGAACTATCATACCGGACCAATTTGGTGAAAAACTTTGAATTATAATATCTTACGAACCAATTGTACCAGGAAGATAAAATTTGGATTCTGTATATAGAATTACAAGTGGAGTCTAGTAAATGTAAAATTTTTGAGCGGGGAGGTGAAGCGTGGAAATAGGGGATTTTTCAAAAAATTATATTTTTATATCTCGAGAACCGTGTCAGAAATAATCTTGAAAATTTTACAGGAGTTAGGACCAACAGACCTCTAGCGGAGGAAAAAGTTTTGAAGGTGTGGTTGTAGGGGCTGATTGTGTGGAAAGAAAGCTAAAAATTGACAACTGTATAGAGCCACTATAGAGACACCACAAAAAAATAAATGTTTTGATAGGAGTACGGTAGTGTGGGTAGTTTTTCATATCTCAGAAAAGGCTAATGCTAGAAAGGTGAAACTTAGTACCTATATGTAGATGTGCTACTAGATTAATTAAAGCAAAAAAAAGTTTAGATTTTCATTGTCGTACAAAGGTGGAGTAAAAAAAATGTCCGTGAAAAGGGTTTTTTTTTCCACATTTTCACAAATTTCGTTAAATCTTTCATACAAGTCGAGCTATGAAAGCAATTTTTCTTCTGCGGACTTTTTAAATAAGCGTTTTTCCAAATTTTGTTGTTGTCAATCGAATAGTAACCAATACCGCATATCAGCATTAAACACGTCTCGAACTCAAAAAATAATAAAGTTACGCCCGTTCAAATATTATGACTCAGTATAAAATCAATTTAAATTTTATTACCGTTATCTAAAATATAAAAATTGAAATTTAAATTTTCTAAAACCATTTTTTTTAAATATATTACAAAACATTGATGTTTTTTATCAATTAGTAGCTCAATTAAATTATTAGAAAACTAAACTAGCTTAAATTCATGATTTTAAGAGATGTCCATATATTTAGCATCATAAAATTAATTCTTCGTTACATACGAGTAAGTAATTAAAATAATTGTAATTTTTCTATAAAATAATTGAGAGCCTCTGATGTTCTTTGATTTTTTTGGCCCTGATCCCTTTGAGATCCTAAGTTGATTTTTCGATATGTTTTGAAAAACAGTATAATTGAGACAAATAAAAAATAAAAAAAATTGAAGATACGCTTTTTGAGATATTCAAGGATAAAGTATAAAATCGTTATCCTTGGAGAACAAAAAATTTCAAGGATAATTTTTATTCGTATTTCTTTAATATTGCGACAACCCCCCTTTAAAATGAGCTCTATTTATTATTCGATGATGAAAATTAACGTAGATACGAATTTTCAAAGAGGACTCGGACACCATTTTGCGAAATCTGTAACTAATAAAAAACATACTGCAGTTACGATCGTATGATATTCTAGATGACATACTAAACTCCGATTTATATTGTAGTTAGGGATGAAACTTTTTCCAACTGTCATGTCCTCAATGGCAATAGCCAGGACAGCGATTAATCACTAATCGGGGATTTTGTGTTGGTGTTTCACTAGAAACTCCTCTGACACCGGAAAAACCAATACTTCTAAAAATTTGCTTCTATGGTACCTTTCACCATAAAAAAATTCCATTCTCATTAATGTGATTTTCTTCATAATCACAACATTAGCTCCAACTACAGAAAAATCAGGACTTAAAAGTTTTCAAAGTCGTAGCTTAAATCATTCTGAAGTTATCAGCAATTATTCATGAACGTCTCTTTGACTTTTTGTATAGAAGCTACCCGAAGGAGTAAAGTAATTTTACTGACTAACGAAATTGTACTTTATTTTTCCTCGAAACAAATTTGCACAAAATTTCAACTTCGTGCCTTACCGATTTCTTGAGTTAATAGTGAGTTCCTAATATTTTTACAGGATTTTTGTGTGGCAGCTACTCGAAGGACTCATGGGATTTTTTTTATATTCATTCCTTGAACTACAACTGTTAGAAAACTAACGTATGCAAAATTTCAAAGTCGTAGCTTAAGGGGGTCTTTGCAAATTTTTAGCTCCCATACATTTTGTATGGCGAAACGCGTTATGTTTCGGTACCTGAATCTCAGCTTCCACTTAACTCACAACAGTCAGATTTTGCACACTTATTATGTTTAGTGTAAAAGCTTAGTACATGAGTAAATTAAAAAATTTTAACTAAATGTCGAGATATTTAAGAAAAAGGAAATGAATAAAATTTTTTGCTGTTTTTCTTCTTTCATATTTGAAAAAATGATAGTTTTTCATGAGATATTTTAATTTGCTCATGTATGAAGATAGTCAGAACGTTCGGTCGAATGTGCTTGTCGGGTTCAAAACCCCAAGCACCGACCGGACGTTCTTTACTGCACAGAACTCACATGTACACGGCGGTTTTATCTGTATGCTGTGTACATGATAGCTTTCTAGATACTCGCCATACATTTCACGCATGTGTACGCGTGAAAACTGGTAAAAGCTCAGATGAATTTATAATTTCATTGATCATTTTCAAGTCAGACGTCGATGACGTCACTATGCACAGAATCTCCGTTTGAAATTAATACCACCAGATGGCAGTACACGCGATTAAAGTGTGTATATGCTAATGTGTATATGCTAAACTTTAGATTACAATAGATCATGAAGCAATTGACTAGAGAAATAAAATACGGTTTCCGTATAAAGGTCGGTAAACAAAGTTTGCTGAAAGTAAAATTTTTGAAGGGGAAGGTGGAGCATGAGAGTGGAGAGGGTAAGAATCTTTTTAAGGGGGTCGTTGCAAATTTCTAACTCCCATACATTTTGTATGGCGAAACGCGTTATGTTTCGGTACCTGAATCTCAGCTTCCACTTAACTCACAACAGTCAGATTTTGCACACTTATTGCTTAGTGTATTTAAAAGCTTAGTACATGAGTAAATTAAAAAATGTTCACTAAAAGTCTAGATATTTAAGAAAAAGGGAATGAATAAATTTTTTTACTGTTTTTGTTCTTTCATATTTGAAAAAATGATAGTTTTTCATGAGATATTTTAATTTGCTCATGTATGTAATAAAGGTAGTCAATATTACCACAAAAAAGTTAAGACGCTACTGTGTGTGGTTACTGAGAAACGTGTACCGAAAGTTGAAAAAGCACTACTTTTCAGGAGAGCCTAAAAACAAAAAAGTACATGCAATGACATAAGCTGTGTTTTTTTCAACTGGATCAAGATCAAAATCATTCGTTTTACATTGAAAACAACAACAAAGAGATGATCCAAAATCATAATGGGATCATAGTTGGATCAGTTTTGCGCTTTTAAAGCTTATATAAATGTCCAGCATTTTCACAGATGGCGCCACGCGATTCAGCAGTAATGACCAGTAAATTCAATTTGTAGCAGGTATTTGCATCTAACAGGCAGAACATGCTCGTCGAAAAGTCGTGAAAACTCAATACATTTTGTACGGAAATGCAAGTCCATGTGTAAGATACAGAGACAGAATGTACAAAATAATTGAAAAAGTCTTTGTTTATATGACCTTTGTACAGTGCCGTTTCGTCGTATAGTATACGAAACTTTGCCTCCAGGGCAGCTGACAGTTTATCCGAGGTATTTACCAACAGGATTGTTAACCTTGCTAAATTAGCTTTTGGGATGATCCACATCATTTTTTTCAATTGTGATCTGATCCAATTGAAAAAAACACATCTATATTCGACTTCCCCCACTTCAGAGTAAAATTTGTGTCACTTCCCGTTAATCGAAAGAGGTACGGTTTTTTGTGTGATATGCAGAAATGAGTGTAGAATAATAATACATATAAAAAAAATCAATTTTGTTTTCATATTTTTTGCACCGACCCTCATAAAAATCACGTCTCATATCTCAAGAACGGTGTAAGATAGATTTTAGACGAAAAATTTTGGTTTCTAGATCTCAGCAACCGCTTATGTTAGGGGGCTGGAACTTGGAATTTATATAGATCTTCGATAGTGGACCCATTTGCAAAAATATTGTTGATATTGGTGAAGGGGTGTGGGAGTGAGGAAAAAATAATGCGTCCGACACTTCCAAAAGGCGAGATCGAGACATTCTAAAATCCATATCTCCTAAACGGTTAATGTCACGAAATTACAACTTAATGATCATCTGTAGGTATACTAGGAGAATAGACCGGAAACAAGTTTTTGAGAGGGGGCAGTGACGTACGGAGGTGGGGGTTGAAAAACTTTAGATTACGATAGCTCACGAAGCAATTGCACTAGAGAAATAAAATTCGGTTTCTGTATAAAGGTCGATAAACAAAGTTTGCTGAAAGTAAAATTTTTGAAGGGGAAGGTGGAGCATGGGAGTGGAGAGGGTAAGCATTTTTTTTTAAAAAATCACGTCTCATATCTCAAGAACGATGTAAGATAGATACAACAAAAAGTCGTGATATATAAAAAAAAAACATTTTAAAAAATGTAAAAAAAGGTGTCGGGTCCAAAAAAAAGGGATGATATTCACAGAGTCGATTTTCTTTCTATTAATATTTCCACTTACGCTTGTCTACAAATTTGTGATATTCATTTTCCTAAGAAACCCGACAATCGCTCGGAGAAATATCACCCCCCAAATTTTCCAGACTAAATGCAACCAAAAAGTAAACTTTGCACATCATCTTTCTGCCATACGACGAACATACATACGTATATGTAGATGTGCTACTAGAGTAATTAAAACTAAAAAAAATCTGCCAACAGTCTGGGCGCAACTTTATTATTTTATGGGTAGAAGTCCGAAACGTGTTTAATGATGAGATACGGTGTTGGGTGCTATGCGACTGACAACCTAAAAAATAACGTTCCAAATAGCCTCCTGGTTATTTTTTAGGGACGGACATTTTTTTTTTTTTGCTTTTTTGGTGTTTACTAGTCCTAAAACATGTAAATACAAAATTTCAGGGTAGCAAACTTTTTTGAAATTTCAGGTCGATCACAATACTTTATTATTAAAAAATAATAAAGTAAAAATCGGCCAACGGTCTGGGCGCAACTTTATTATTTTATGGGTTGAAGTCCGAAGCGTGTTTAATGCTGAGATGCGGTGTAGGTTACTACACTCAGAAAAATATTTCCCTATCTGTAAGAAAATAGCCATGTAATCAAAGAAAATTGAATGGATTGGAATTACTTCAATTCAAAGAAATTAAATTTTACTGCATTTGCGTAAAATTTTCGTCATTGTAGGAAAATGATTACTTATTACAAAGAAATTATTTCCAAAGATCAAAGACAAGGACGTACTTCATTTCTACAAATAAAAGAAATTCTTTTCAGTATTCCAGTGACCATTAATTTGAATGGAGTAAAATTAATAAATTATTTAAAATAAATTAAATACAAATTTATTGTTCTTACTAAATTTTAATTAAAAAATAAAGGTTTTCACAAGATGATAAATAAAAAAAAATACTTTTTCAATTTGATTTTAGTTTATTTTTGGACATACTGGGTGTACTTGTTTTCAAAAAAACTTTCGGTCTTAAAAACGTTTGATTATTTACTTTATACATACTGGAGGAAATTTGATGTCGTTCACATGCAATAAAACCAAATTGCCTCGCTCTTTTTTGATTACATAAGACAAATAATGTTGTTTAAAGTACAAAACTTGGAGTTCTAGGCATAGTATTAGTACTTTTTCATGATTTTTCAATATTTCTTTAATTTCAAATGCCCTGAAAGTAGATTCGTAAATATAAATTATGTAGTCTTTTTTATACAGTGTACCACAATTTTTTTTAAGACTCAAATGACATGAATATGATTGTAATTCCTCATCATTTATTTTTTCTTTTAATTCATTATAAAATGTTGAGCATTGTACACTCCACTCTTTTTTACTGAAAATATAAGATGAATTCCGAAAAAAATAGAGAATACTTTAAAGATAAGAAAAGTGCCACATTTTTTCTAGAATTTATATTCTTTGTGTATGATTTCAATTGTCTGTGTTTAGATTCAAAACAGAAAGTCCACAAATATTTAATAGGACCCGATTGTTTTATGATTCTGCAATGATGATTTAAAAAATGATGTTTTGGCGTGTCAGAAAAAAATGTTGTATACTCCCTGTTGTGCAGAACTATGTGCTGTTCCAAATATCTAGGTCATTATATTCTGATAAAAGTAATAAGTCTAAGAGTTCTATCAAATTAATAACGAAATGCCACAATTTATCGTTCTCTTGAATTACATCTCCAATTATTAAAGGAAAAAAATGCGCAAAAGTTAATATTTCTCTAGCAGATAGCTTCAAGTTAAATTTTTTCAAATGATGTAACTGTAAAGAAGGAGATAAACTTCCATTTTCGGATTCACCATAATTAAAAATTTGCTTTCGAATATTCAAAAATTCCAAATCGAATGTTTTATTTCTAATGTAAAATAAAATGATATTGCACAAATCATATTTCAAAACTCCTTCTAAAACATCATGAAGAATGTCAACGGAATAGTTCTCTGACACGTGAAAACTATTAATATTATTTAAAATAGAATTTTCTCTTATTCTAGTTTGGTCTACATTATTTATAATTAAATTTTCTTCATAAGTATTTTTATTTCGCAACTTATCATTCTCTTCTTGAAATAAAATTTGACTTTCTGTTTTACTGCTTTTGCAAAATCTACAAAAGTGCTTTGACGAAAAAGAACGTGAAAATCCCAATATATTATTTAATGCCAAATTGTCTCCTATTATTAGAGCTAAAACAAAATGAATTTTTTTAGTTCCGGCTTCTATTTTATTATCTATTCCATTGTCTTCTAATACGTTTAAAATTTCAACGAGCTTGAAAAAACATTTCTCATTCCCGAAATTTTTTACATCCTTCGATTTGAATATGTAAACCAGCTACAAATATACTTTGGAGTTTATATTTTAGTGATGTTAAAGCAGAAGGAAAAGAATAATATATAGCTAAAAGTGAAGAGGAATGTGAACCAAGTGGGTTATTTACTTCAAAATCATCGAAATATCCTGAAATTTTTTAATTTTTTCTTGCCAAATTTGACCGTTAATGATATTACTTAAGTCATACCTTTGAGATAGAGATTCCTTATTTTCCATGAAAGCTTCAAAAACGCCTCGAATTTCAAAATATTTTCTTATTTGCAACTTTATAGGTTGAAGCACCCCTTTTGATACAGTTACATCAAGTGTTTTAACATTATTTAGTAACAAATTTTTCATGGAATTATCGATATGAATAACTTGTGCTTTCTCATATAAATCATTTTCTTCCAATTTTTTAATAAATTTGTATTCTGTATCACATTCTTGGAAATGATTCTCGCAAAATTGAACAATTTCATTTAAATCATTTCGCACAGTGTCTAAACTTTCGTTACCTAAATTGTGTAATACAGTTTGCACTTTATTTTTAATGCAATGAGTGATAATCCTTTTGTAAATCTAGTGCTTCTTTTCTAGCCATATTTTTTTTAGCATAATGTTGCAGTAAAAACTCAAAAGAACTTTTTCTTAAGTTACTTAAATCTACATATTCATAATTTTACTTTATAATTTTTTAATAATAAAGTATTGTGATCGACCTGAAATTTCAAAAAAGTTTGCTACCCTGAAATTTTGTATTTACACGTTTTAGGACTAGTAAACCCCAAAAAAGCAAAAAAAAAAAAATGTCCGTCTGTCCGCCGTAGACGCCGTACGCCGTACGCAAAATCGTTTGAAGGCGCGTAGCTTCCAAACCTGTTGAGATATTAAATTGAAATTTTTATGGTGGGTAGATTGGGTGAACCCCTACGACTGCTATATTCTCGAGGGGTGGGGGTACAAGTGGAGAATAGAGGGGAGCGTTTTAGACGAAAAATTTTGGTTTCTAGATCTCAGGAACCACTTATGCTAGGAAGCTGAAACTTGGAACTTATGTAGTACTATGATAATGGACTCAATTGCAAAAATGGTCGATATTGGTTAAGGGGTGTGGAAGTGGGGGGGGAAAACAATGAGTTCGAAACGCATGAAAGCCGGGATTGAAACATTCTAAAATCGATATCTCCTGAACAATTGATGTCAGAAGATTGAAACTTTATTGTTGTCCTTAGGGATACTTCAAGATTAGACAAGGGCTAAAATTTTTAAGAGGGGTGGTGGTGTGTGGGGGTGGGGGTTAAAAACTTTGGAGTACAATATCTTCCGAACCAATTACACCAGGAAGATAAAATTTAGTATCTGTATATGGGATCACAAGAGGAGTCTACCGAAACTAAATTTTTCGAGGGGGGAGGTGGAGCACGAAAGTGGGGAGCACGAAAGTGGGGGGACAGCAATTTTTCAAAAAATGTAATTTTTATATCTCAGAAACTGTATCAGATATGATCTTGAAAATTTTACAGGAGTTGGGGTCGGTAAACTTCTAGTAGGGAAAAAAATTTTGGAGGTGTGGGTGTTGGGGGTGATGGTGAAAGGGGGTAGAAAGGAAAACATTCTGATTTGTATTTCTCGAAAACCATAATGAATAGAAGGCTAACAATTTAGGATTATATAGAGCCACTATGGAGACATCCTAGAAAAATAAAATTTTTGATAGCGGTATCAAGGTACGGGGCAGAGGGGTGATTTTTTATATCTCAGAAACGGCTTATGCTAGAAAGTTGAAACTTAGTACGTATATGTAGATGTACTATTAGAGTAATTAAAGCAAAAACAAAGTTCAGATTTTAATTGGCGTTCAGCGGATAAGTAAAAAAATGTCCGTGAATCCACATTTTCACAAACTTCGCTAAAACTTTTAGACATGTCGAGCTATCAAAGCAATTTTACTTCTGCGGGCTATTTATATAAGCGCATAGTAACGATCTTAAAAATTTTTCGATATCCAACCCCTAAGGGGGTGTAAAGTGGTTGTGTATATATTCACGAATTCTGATATATTTCTAAGGTATATTGAGATTTGGAATTCACTTTTACTTCTATAAACTTTAAACGTAGTCGGGGAAAAACCGATTTAAGTATTTTTCTCAATTAAACCAGGAGGCTATTTGAACGTTATTTTTTAGGTTGACAGTCGCATAGTACCCAACACCGCATCTCATCATTTAACACGTTTCGGACTTCTACCCATAAAATAATAAAGTTGCGCCCAGACTGTTAGCAGATTTTTATAATCATTATTGCCTGAATATTCACCATTAATTGCAGTCCCGTGTAAATTTTCTTTTCTTCTCTTGTTTTCAATAAAAGTAACTGGTTCATCTATATTCTCACACTGTTTTTTGCATTCATTTCTTATGTGTTTACACAAAGTCTTGAAAGATGTGAATATTTGAGTACATATGCCAAATCCGCATTTGTAATCTGCGTTAGGAGTAAGTTTATGAAAATATTTCAAATGACAAAAAAAATGTTCACATTCTGTGAATTTTCGAAAATAAACAGAACAAGAAATATTATCCAGTTTTTACAGAAAAACTTTAAATTAAATGTTGGTTGTTTTCCGGCGTCAGTAGGGTTTCTGGTGTGAAACCCCAACACGAAATCCCCGACTGTTGATTAATCGCTGTCCTTGAGGACATGACAGTTGGAAAACCTTCACTGGATACGCCAGTTTCATAAGATTGTGTTGGACTGATTTTTCTTAAAATTCTTAGAATTATATATTCTTAAAATTAGCGAAAAAATAAAATTGCTGTTGGCGGGTTTCGATGTCACGCTCTTAGCGTTTAGCTCTATATATCCTGGCTTACAACCAAAAATTCCACCAAATTGGTTGAAATATTAGATGACCTTCAGCGCCACCTCCTTTAGTATAGGGTTGCGATGGCGGGAAATTAGCTAAAATTTATAATTCGTGATCGTAAATTTGATTTCGAGTGCGCTATATAGAAATTATGCTCAGCAATTCCACCAGCTGTAAGGGTGTTTCGGATAGTAGGCATGATACACCCTCTGACGAGTCTATGCCCTCCGATGACGAAACAGCTCCTTCGGACCTAGTCCAACACAATCTTATGAAACTGGCGTATCCAGTGAAGGTTTTCCAACTGTCATGTCCTCAAGGACAGCGATTAATCAACAGTCGGGGATTTCGTGTTGGGGTTTCACACCAGAAACCCTACTGACGCCGGAAAACAACCAACATTTAATCAAATTTGCTTCTATGGTAGCTTACCATGAAAAATTCCATTCTTAAACTTTAAATTATTTCAAAATTCAGATTTACACATTATTTGAAGTATAGGTAATAATTAATTTTCTTAAATCTTATAGTTTTTATTTTTTAATATCTATTTTAAAAAGTGCTGATGGAGAACTTGATTTTTCATCATTTATTAAGTGAATATCGTAAAAATAATGCTGAATAAGTGTCTAAATTAAATTACATTCTCCCAGATATTTTAAATATAAAACATTAAAAGTTTTGAAACAAACATCAATGCATTTAACAATATTATCAAACTTATAAAGTGTTTGGAAATAATAAACATAATATTCTGTAAAGTCAAACGCATCGGTTCCTATGGCACAAATGATTGGTTGAATTGTACCCTTAAAGTTGAAATTACTATCTACTAGAAACTTAATTTTAGATTTTAGCTCACTGTGTGTCGAAGTGCATATAATAAAAGCATTCCAGCATTCCATTCCAGAAATTGAGTATTTCTTAAGCTTCCTCGTCTGAGTCTCAAATTTTCTTTTTGTTGGTAGAAGCAGTGAATGTAGTAATACAAAAATTACATAATCTCTAACACATATTAATGAAAAAATAAGATACCACTGAATATTAAGAAATATATAAATGAAGTACTTGATCCAAATTCTCCATTCTGATATTTGTTCCAAATTTCCAAACTATTTGAATCTTTTATTTGTTGCATTAGTGGTAAAACAGCTGCGCAGAAGCTTTTCCAATTTTCAAATAGGGAATATTCTGGGTAGAGTTTACCGAAGTCAAATTCTAACTATTTAAAAAAAAAAATAATTCATTTAAAGCGATACACATATACCATGTATACGAGTATATACCAAAGTATGGCCAAATGTTTGTTTGTATAATGGCCAGTCCTCCAAAATTTCATTTAAATTGGACTACTCTTTTAAACACTGTTTTCTTATATTAAACGTTGTTTCCCACTTTTTGCGAACTTCTTCGATTGGTTGAATATTATTATATATTTCAACCAATTCTTGTCACTAATCTCGTAATATTCTGAAATTAAATATTTCATTCTATGTTATTTTATATTTCATTTATTTAATACTTACCTGGTGTATAGTTTTCTTTGTTTGTAAAATTTACTTTGTCTTTCTTTTGAAGTTTTTTTCTCTCCAAAAGTCCATAAATTCTTAATTTATATATATACTGTGATATTTTGAATATAAACTTTCTCCTGGTTTCTTTCCCTTCTTATTTGTATAATAAATATCCTGCAGAATAAATTTGAAGAAATGTACTTTACTTTTAATATCCGTAGCAGGCAGTATGTACTATCTTATGTTTCGGATGTCAAGTAGCTGGTTATTTTATTGGCTATTTGTTCGAACGTTTTTGGTGGAGGATTAGTTTCTTTACTTAATAAATATTCGGTTACAGAATTTGCAAGCAACTTTCTATATTTAGGATTCAAGCACTTATTTTCATGGTAATATCTTAGAATTTGCTTGCCGTTCATTGTGAGATTTAGAGCATTTTCAATGGAAAACTGAAATCCTAAGTCTTATCAGCTAGTATCAATACTTTTGAATTCCATCATTACCTCATTTAAATTTTTTACTACTTCGTCAAAGCTAGATGTTACCGCTAATGTGGATCCCGAAAATTTTTCACTCAAATCAATTCCCTTCAAATCAAAATTAATTGAAAATTAAATTCATTGAAAGACTACATTTTACTATTTTTGGATATTACCTGTTGGTTCTTTTGCCGCTTTTCAAAATTATATTCAAATATTACACGAGGTCCATATAGTGATCTCGGAAGAATGTCATTTAAATGAGACTTTCAGTGGTAAACTTGTAGCCTGACAATAGAAAATGATTGTATTGACAACAAATATAAACTAAGAAAAACTTCCGGCAGGGCGCGTATGATAAATTATTTTTTTGGTGAAATTTTAATTTTAAAATATTCCCTTCTAGCCTTTTACGGAAATGTAAATTTAAGGTCAATCGCACTATACTTTAGTATTGAAAAATAGGATGAACTCACCTGTTAATACACTGTAAAATAATTCACCTTTAAAAGATTTCAAAACTTCTAAAAATTCGTCATCAATTTCTGCAAAATTTTCAATATAATTTTCGTTAACATTTGCAGTTATTGAATTCAAATTATTTGATTCACAGTTTGTATTGCAACCACTTGTTGAAGGAATATCCATAGTATTACTTCCACTTTGATTCATTGAAACTATATTTTCATTGTCTTTATTAGTAGCACAATTTTGGTCACTATTGTCTAAAATTAAGAACTCACCATCTATGATTAAAAAATCAAAGATTTGCACTGTCTATCAATTATTATTATTACTATTATTTGAAGTAACCTAGCAATTCGATTAAAACCGCAATTTTATTCGAACCGGCCGGTAACTTAAACAAATTTTTTTTAAAAAAGAGGAAATTTTTCCTTTAGTCCGACATGACTAAACTTGAGAAATAAATAGTTGAACGTCGTTCATTTTTTTAGACTCAGAAGCGAAGACAGTTGTAATTGAAACAAAGAAAATTATAACATGAACAAACCCATTACTTACTCAAAATGATGAAAAAATTGTATTTGAATTGAAACCAGTCGTATTTCTGATTTCTTTGAAGTTGAAAAAATTTTCGTTATTTAGTAGAAAAATATTTGAACAGAGTAAAATTTTGTTTGATCAGTGGATAATAATATGTTCTTAAAACAAAGAAATAAATAATTTGTTTTAATGACAACTATTTTGCTGAGTGTATGGGACTGACAACCTAAGGAATAAACAGGCTATTTGGAACGTTATTTTTTAGGTTGTCAGTCGCATAGTATCCTACACCGCATCTCAGCAGGTAAAGAGTTCAATATGCTAAAAATCAAGAGAGTGGTTCCTCCTTGTAAAAGTCCGCGAAAAAAGAATTTTTTTTGTGTTTTAGTTCTAGATATGGAATTGAAATTAGGAGATATTGTCACGACAACCGCAAAACATATCTGAGTTCAGTATTTTATTTAGAGTACGATTGTCTTGCTGCCTGTTGTAACTGCGGAAACAGTAGCAGAGGCATTGCGTTAAACGCCAGCGAGCGAATTGAGCCATAATAGTCCTAGACGGATTATAACTTCGGAGCGATTGGGCACAGGTAGGCAGAGATTAAGTAATAGATTAGTTAAGGGAAGTGAAAAAGAAGAAAAGGGTAATAAAACTTTAACATGGGGCGGGCATTTAAATTGGATGCTTGCAAAATTAGATCTTAATTGGGGTTCGGGCTAGATAGTTTTTGGTAAACAATGTTTCTTTTTTCAAAATCGTAGAGAAGGTAACCAGAGTGAACAGAGGTTGTATCCGGCGTCTCGGTTAAAATTTTGCTGGTGTTTGGCAATATCAATCGCTTCCCTAACAATCGTCGATATCAATAGTTTATCCTGGCCAATATTTTAACTTGTCAAAATCGATTGATTGGTTGTCTACCTAACGTTGCCTGTTCCGGAATTGCCGATGAATGGACCTGTGAGAATTTTCTTTACAGATATGTATCTCCGCGAATATTGGAAAATGACCCACCCTGTGGAACATTTTTTTTTTTCAATATATAACAAGGAATTACCCCTTGAAAAGTTACCAACCAAGTACCGAACATTCCGTTAAAGTATAAGAAAAAAATAATAAAGTAATAAATCGGAGTTGCGTGATTGCGTTATGTTTTTTTTTCATTCAAACACTACCCCGTATACCAAAAGAGTTGTGCCCAAATTCCATTCCTGCTTTATGTCTTGCTTCGTAGGTGGCAAATTATTTCTTATAATAGGTATTCACTATAGAGTCGGGCAATAGGCAGCTATGTGTAGCTTTAAATGAATGCGTTTAACCAGTCTCCGCAATGCTAGTAAAATATAAATAAATGACTGAAGTTAATGTTTTTTTTTTTGTATTATATGACCACACTTATCATATGTAATAATGTTACTTGAAATTGTTTACAGGGAGCTGCAAGCAGCCAGTGGCGAATGGATAAATGAATTTTCACGAGGACCACTACATCGCCGAAGTTCTATTTCTAAGGAATTTCTTCCGGCTTCTGATCTTTTGAAGAAGCGTATACGTCGATCTTGGACAATATCGAGTAAGATTATTCTTGTATATTTGGATTCCCTTATGTTTTATAATATTTTGTTCAATCCACAGATCCTGAGAACGATAATTCGCCATTAAATAGTCACAGTGGTGATCATCACGGTAATAAAACCAACTTAGTTGGTGGTCATACTACTGGAAGTTATCCATCATTGGTTCGGCACCCAGGTTCCTACAAAACACAGAATATGGAATACGATGCAAATACTGAATATCACCCACAGAGAAGAGTGCTACGACAATCAACGCTCCCGACTTCTGTGCCGAATGCAGATGCTACAAATTACTACCACAACAATAAAAACTTAACCGCACCCACTTCACCAAAATGTCAACTAAGCCCACAGTATAGCAATTACAGCACTGACATTGAACCACCTCTAACCGGTTCAGACAAGGATCTGCAGCCTCAACATCAGCAACAAACATTAAACCATCAAACAAGATATATAATGCGAAGACAATCAACATTACCTTGTCGACCAAATGATCAACAACAACATTCGCAAATGTTTATGTCGACATCTCCAAATAGGACTTTCAGTCGATCCCCAGAACGAACGGAAGGGGAACAAAGATACCCACCATTTGTAAGACAATCAACCTTTCCATCCAATACAATTGAACAACACTACGCGACCCATCGACCGAAGATACTCCCTACTTCTCCCAATCGTCTTTCGTATAGCAATCAATATCAGGATGAGAATAATGACTACGCAGGGAAGTCCCGGATTATTAGACAAGCGACCCTTCCGAATCCCGATCAACATCTCAAACTGCTCCCAACTTCACCACCCAAAAGACAAACTTCACCGCAGTACGTGAAGCGATCACCAGAATTCATCCGTCAAAATACACTTCCAAATCCAGATGGATTCAACTCGCTCACGGTTCATCAGCAAAACGCAAAGTTTTTGCCCATTTCTCCACGCCAAAAACACAATTTTCTTTTTCCGACCCAGCCAACCAATCCGCGTCAGTTCCTATCACAACAGAACGTTCCCACGGTGGAAGATGGGGAGCACTACTCGAGTAGCCAAAGTGTAAACATACACCGGGACCATTCCAAAATGATTAAAGTTCGAAGTCATAGCAATGAAGAGTACTCTGTTACCAGATCGTTTCCTCCTGAAGGTCGTCGCCTGCTTCCTGAAATCCCACTTAATCGATCAGCAAGGTAAATTTATTAAGCATTATATTGTTGACTACTTTCAGTAAGCAAAAAAAAGAATACAGGGATAACTTCAGGTTGTATAACCGAAATTTTAGTTATCCAAGCTGCAACGGAGAAATTTAGTTTGTAATGGATATGCATAGCTTATACCATTGATACACAGCTAATATACAAACCATAGTATTGAAATCGTAGTATTGAAACTAGCGGCATATGATACGCTCAACGTATGTTATGATTTGACAGTATCATCACATTTAGTTGTGATACTCGTCACATTATTGGCGAATGGCACTACTAGCAGTAAAATGCGTTAAATTAAAGATAAAATTATCGAATTTGTATACCATGAAACAGCTTCAATACTAGATATATGTATATCAGTTCGTTTATCTCGTATATGCTTAGTATTGCGTGATACACTGCTGGTATTGACGATATTATGATATCAATACCAGCAGTGTATCCAAGTTATTACGTTTCTCATTCATAAGTAGACTGAAATCCGATAAGATTTTCATGTGATTGGATTCTGGTCTTACAATTCTTCCTACTGTGTAATTTTGTCTCGATTTACCCCCAAGTCACAACGGCAACGCAGTCCATCTCAGACTAGCTCTCAAAAAGTTAAATGCAGTGATAGTTAGAACGAACGTAGACGAAAGCAGCCTAACGCAGCCATCAAAAAATGTTCGTCAACTCTCAACTTTTTAGTAGCCCATAGTTAACCTCGAAATCGACAGGCGACTATATTATGTTTAACACATCGAACCGATAGTTTATATGGCTGGTATGAATTAATATTAATTAAAAACTCTTTACTAAAACTTTTTAGTCAGTACGCTATTTCGTATGAACGAATACCAGGCGCAAACGCAGGGAGGTTTTGGGGGTTGAACCCCCCTCCCACCCCGAAATTATGTTGTAGGGTATGACACTACGTCCCTACGTCACTGTCGTGGACGCATGTGTCTTCAGGCTTTGTCCAATAAAGACGTTCATATTAACTCTTTGTGTTTCGATTAATACCTAACCCCAACACTGGCGCAGCCGATATAGTGAAAATCGACCCGCTTCATTACGGGAGTAAAAGTTGTAATGTCGAACAACGTTGACGAAATAAACGCTCTCACGTCGGCCTTCTGCAGCTGCAACTCAACTAAAAAGAAAATGGCGATCAACAAGCCACAGCCCGCCCATCAGTCAACTTTGTTCAACCAACTCATCGCTCGTGTCGACAAATATACTTTTGGAACCGACGACGAAGCGAGACCGTTCAGAAAATGGCTACAGCGACACCAATACACCGTCCGAAGCCCAAGCCCTACCTGCTGAGATGCAAACGCGTCTTATATTGGAAAATTGGGCCAGTCCGAGTTCGACAGGTTGGTAGATCACGCCGCTCCAGAAGATCCAACCAAACTATTGCAAACTATAATTAAAACAGCTTTTTGATGATAAAATTTCTATTACATGCCGTCGCATCGAAATCCTGAATTTTCGTTACAAAAAATCGATCCCTAAAACCGAACACATCGATCGCATCAACAGGCATGCGTCAGATTTCAATCGTGCTGGACTAACCGATGATAACCTTCGAATTTTGATGTTGTTACAATTATTCTGCTATTCAACAGACAACGATGCTCTGAAGCGAATAACACTACGTGCAAAAAAACCCTAATATTTTGCTGAAAGATATAATCACAGAACTGGAAGCTCACTTTAATGTATCCACTAGCATGAAAGTTTTGGAAAGTCCAGATAAAATTCCTGTAGTTCCAAGTGTCAACGCGGTCTACGCAAAACAGAAACGTGGCTGGAGTTTTACCCCTAAGTCACAACGGCAACGCAGTCTAGCTGTCAAAAAGTTGAGCGCGGTGTATTTCCATTGTGGTAGTCACAACGAACGTAGACAAAGGCAGCCTTACGCAACCATCCAAAAATGTTCGTTAACTCTGAACTTTTCCGTAGCCTGTAGTTAACCTCGAAATCGGCAAGTGACTTTTTTATCTTTAAAACATCGAATCGTTACTTGATATGACCGGACTGAATTAAAATTAGCTTAAAAATCGTTTTTAATTGTTCGCTGCTTCGTATGCACGAATACGAACGCTTTTTGGCAAATTTGAAAATTATTCAATACTCAAACTGACGCAGACAGTGAATAGTTATCTGACTTGCTTATTTATTGGCAGCGTCAAGCTGCGTCGCGCTGCCTCATTCTACTTTGTATGTGACTCAAGCATTAAACCTAACTGTAACGAAAAAGACAACTCGAGTGCTAAATCCCATCCATCACATAAACTGTCGGATGTGAAAAGCAATGGATGCGGCGGTAAACATTTTCAAGCCGCGTGTAAATTTCGTGATGCGACATGTCATAAATGTGGTGTAAAAGGTCATATCGTTAAGGTCTGTCGGGACGTCGTGAAGAATACTGGCAACCTCGCTCAAAATAAAAGCATTATGACGCAATCTTTTACGAAGCTCCGCAAACGTCGCAGAATTTTCGTTGAAACAATTCTGTGGTAAAAAGCGATAACAGCTTAAGGCGAGAAAATAATTAGGCAGTTACGTGTATCAAAATTGATAAATAAAGTAATAAAAAATATATTAAGAGATCTTATTTTATTGAATTTAATAATACAACACAATAATAATATATGATATGAGATAAAAATTTATCAAACAATGGCAATTTTTTTAAAAAAATGCAATTGAAAACTTTAAAAATGATTTTTTCTTATCTCGACATAAGCTGTTATCGCTTTTTACCACAGAATTATACTCAACAAAAAAGTCCAATTTCAATACGATTCCGGCTCAGATATTACAGTTATCGGTAAAGACGAGTGGACCCGTCTAGGGTCACCTAAATTGATTAAAAGCGAAATCGTTAAACACACCGGTGGAAGGGAATTTAAAATAATTGGCAGATTCCAAAGTAAAATGACAGTTCGCGGTCGCGAAGAGAAAGTTGACATTGACGTCTCTATTCGCAATAAAGTTAATCTTTTTGGGCTAAATGTTATTGACAATTTAAATTTGTGGATTATGCCACTAAGTGAATTCCGCTGTAATACGCTTAGCTTAAATAAAGTGACCAAAACCGCGTGCGATTTGCGTAAACAAACTATAACGTCAAGCATCGACCCAAACTTGGAGCCTTATCGAAATGACATTTGTAAGGTTTGCTCTATGCTGTTCGCCGACCAACCAGGAACGTGCCACTAATTCAAAGCAAATATTACACTTAATGAAGATGTCGACAAATTCCTTATGCTATGGAAGCGCCCTTAGAAGAGGAAATTAAACGCTTGGAAGCCAATGGAGTCATCGAACGTGTTGATTCGTCTGTTTGGGCTACACCAAAGTAAAAAAGTCAAACGGCAAAACCCGCCTCTGTGCAGATTACTCTACGGGAGTAAATAAATCCCTGATAAATAACCGACACCCCCTACCTAGTGTCGATTATGTCGTCAGTAAACTGAACGGAAATCGTTTTTTCAGTCTCTGAATTTAAGTGACGCTTTCTTCCAGATCGAGATATCTGAAGAAGACCGCGATATAACTACAATCACCACTCTAAAAGAACTCTTCAGATTTAAGCGACTGCCATTTGGCATAAAAACGGCTCCTGCCGTGTTTCAGCAGGCGATAGACAATTCGCTATCAGATCTTGAAGCTTACCTGGATGACGTAGTGGTCACAGGATCAAATCGACAGGAACATGACTAGCACCTCCGCAACACGCTTCAACGTCTTCAAGACAGAGGTTGGAGATTAAAGCTCAACAAATGTAGTTTCGCCATGGAAGAAATCAAATACCTGGGACTGAAAGTCAACTCGAAAGGAATTTCAGACAAGATTTCGGGCAAGCAGACGCTTTATCCCGATTAATCGAAAAATTTCCCAACGACAACTCAGACGAATTTCAGGTGGCCAGAATCCGGAAGGTGGAATCTGAACTTACACAGATAAAAAATCTTTCGATTGATTTTTTCGGTAAAAAGTTACGAAGAAAACTTACAACTGCAACCAAGGAAGACAAATGTCTGAAAGCCGTCATTCAGTCCATTTCATATGGATGGAGTACGTCCAAGCAACCCGAGCTTATCCAACACTTCAAGTCGCGACAAAAGACTTCTGCATCGTTGAGGACACAATACTATTAGGGGAGAGAGTGGTTATCCTGGAGAAACTACAGCCTGAAATAATCCGCGCTCTCCACAAAGGCCGCCCAGGCATTCGAAGAATGAAGCAATTAGCTCGGGAATTGAATAGCTTGTACGCCAATGTGATGCTTGCGCTACAACACAAAAATTGCCAGTAAAAGTTCCACTGAGTTCATGGCCGACACCGAAGAAAACCCTGGAACGTATGCACTTGGATTATGCTGGACCAATTGACGGACAGTATATTCTCAACTTTGTGGACGCATCCTCTAAATTCTTCGACATAGAAATCACCTCTACCATATCGGCAAAACGTAATGTCGATATGTGTCGTGAAGTATTCTGCAGATGCGGACCTCCTGAGGTACTCGTCAGCGACAACGGAACCCAATTTACTTCGGGTATGTTCTCCGACCTGTGCAAGGAAATGCACACCACACACTGCTTATCTCCAGTAAACCATACTCAATCTAATGGCCAGGCAGAACGAATGGTTGGTGTCGTCAAAGCAACAATTGCGAAAAATCCGACAAACTGGAAGAAGGAACTATTCGATTTTCTACACAGTCATCGTCATACACCCTGCTCGTCGGCGCCTGAAAACAAATTCACCTTTCTCCAAATTATTTCCAAATATTTCGGGAAGGAAGGAGATCGAGGAGAGTAATGATTCGTCCAGCAAGTAAGAATATATGAAGACCCAATTTTCGAAACATCACGGCACCTGCCAAAGACATCTCTTACTCGGAGAACGTGTGGTAGTGATACTACGCAACAACGACAGAGCAGAGGGTAACATCAATAAAATCATATCCAACACACGGTACTCTGCATATAAGCCTGGATAATGGAAAAGACATCGTACGTCACATCAACCACATCTGGAAAGGAGGATCTAACGCACATGCACCCTGCGAACAGCATAGCGACGACTGGTCTTTATCCGACTCAATAGCAACATCAGCATCGACTTCACAGACTAGTTCAGACACTCTACTTTCCGAAGTCACGAACATCGAAGTCACAATGAAACAGAAACTCAACGTTTGCTACGAAGGACTAAACGCAACCAAGCGCCTCCTCGAAGATTGGTTGTGGATCCGAATGCCAAATCATACTACGGTGGTGGGCGAGCTTTTTGAAGAGAGAGATGTTGGGTATGACACTACGTCCCTATGTAATTAAAAAATCACGACTAAATGCAACTAATACGCGACGCGTAAATTTTTGAGTTCAGTTGTAGTTTTCACACGATTTTCAACTCAACTCGTAATTCCATGAAAACTAGCTCGCCATGGAAAAGGAAACGTAGTGCTGTGATAGTTACCCAGTAGGAATTCGAGGACAATGGACTCAATGAGGGAGCAAATATGGGGGTATCTAGTATTACTATCAATGGAGCAAATGGATGAAAATGGGATTACGAAGAATATTTCCAGGAAAGTTACTGAAGTACGCGTCGATTCTATCACGCAGTCGTAATTTAAAAATATCTGATTTGGACTAATAAATTTGTGTTTAGTTTGTGATTTTTTAGTCTTTTGAAAAGTGGTATAAGGAGATTGTTTATGATGTAAAATCTTAGCATTATCGTCCTGGTTGTTAATATATAGTAATTTTACGCCAAAACCGCGATTATGGCTTTTTTTAATTGAATGTAGGAAATTGTGTCATATTTCACATTTAGGAAGTCTATAGCGAAAGGTCCTGTGCTCCAGAGTTAAAATAAAATGTATTTTAACGAATATTTCACTATTCATAGTTAATTCCGGAAATACTCTGAAAGTGGTTTGCGAGATTTTTTCTTTTTAGTGAAAACTGAACGCCACGAAAATAAAAAGTTTATTTGGTCGAATTTGCAAGGCTAAGTTCATTAACGGACAAAATCGTCCTACTCCTTCGGGTTTTGTCATTTTGTAAAACAACTGATTAAGGTGGCACATAAGTTTCATCAAGAAAGCAGTCTTGAAACGACTCTTCTATTAACGACTCATCTTCATGCGATGCACTCGATATTGTTCCGCCCAATTGAGCTCCACTTATTTCATCTTCTATGTCACTTGTATTTTGGCTATCATTACTTAAATTTATAGCAGACCGATCGTTACATCTGTCCTCCACTTCAGTTCTATTTCTGATATCATCTGCGATGAAATAGAAATGATTAATATTTGATGTATTGTTATCAATTACCTCTTGTGAGCGCTGATCTTCTATAAATACAACGTCACGACTAATAAGAACTTTTTGTTTCTTCGGATCAAATAAACGATATGCTTTTGACTGTTGCGCATATCCTATCATGATGCACTCTTCGGATTTCGACTGAAACTTTGATCGCTTTTGTTTCGGTACGTGCACCATTGCCTTGCTGCCAAAAACTAGTAGATGTGGAAGATCTGGTCGACATCCACTCCATATTTGCTCCGGTGTTTTATCTATTGATCCTCGACACGGTGAACGATTAACGATGTATGCGGCTGTTCGTACTGCCTCTGCCTAATAACTGACGCTTAAGTTGGCATCAAATAACATATACCTGGCTTTTTCAACTAACGTTCGATTCATCCTTTCTGCCAATCCATTTTGCTCCGGCGTATAAGGAGCACTTGTTTGATGATGAATTCCTGATTCATGCAATAAACTTGAAAAAGCGTTATTAAAATATTCAGAACCGTTATCCGTAATTTTTTTGTCAGTTTTTGTCTCCACCATTCTTTTGAACTCCTTAAATTTATCAAAAGCCATAGATTTATTCTTTATAGTGTATACAAAGACTTTCCGACTAAAATTGTCTACAAAAATCATGAAATATCTTGATCCTCCAAAAGAATCCACTGTCATAGGACCGCATAAATCTGATTCCAATATCTCCGATGTTCTAGAATTGCTGCTTCCAAAAGGAATTTCACAGGGCTTAAGTTTCCCAGGATTGAACTTTAATCCACTAACAAAACCGTTCCCCAGTTTATTTAAGCTATCTTGACCAATATGTACAAGCCTACGATGCCACAGCTATAGCTGTATTGTTGCATTTGCCAACAATGCAACTGAATTCGCCTGTTTCGGCTTATATACATTATATTTGTTAGAACTGCATGTGCCAACAATTTTTCTTTTTTCTGGAAAATTTTGCATCCGTCCTCATCAAATTTCTATGTCAACCCATTCTTAATCAATTGTCTGACTGACAATAAATTTGTGCACAGAACTGGTACACATAAGATGTTCTTCACAGTTGCAATTGTTATGCCATCATCTCGTTCAAGTTTCAATTCAACGTCACCTATGCACTATACAGTCCGTTTATCTGAACTCGCAACATATACGGTTTCGTTAATTGTAGCTTTGCTATTCGTGATTAATTCACGTTTGTTTGTCATGTGTGAAGACGCACCAGAGTCGGATGAACCAATCGTTTTCACTTGCATGATCGACCGAAAAGCAAGTATAATTCACAAAATCTTTTTTATTTACCTTTTCATTTGTCTTCCGATCAGTACAATTTCGTGCGTAATGATCAGGACGTTCGGTCGAATGTGCTTGTCGGGTTCAAAACCCCAAGCACCGACCGGACGTTCTTTACTGCACAGAACTCACATGTACACGGCGGCTTTATCTGTATGCTGTGTACATGAGACCTTTCTAGATACTCGCCATACATTTCACGCATGTGTATGCGTGAAAACTGGTAAAAGCTCAGATGAATTTATAATTTCATTGATCATTTTCAAGTCAGACGTCGATGACGTCACTATGGACAGAATCTCCGTTTGAAATTAATACCACCAGATGGCAGTACACGCGATTAAAGTGTGTATATGCTAATGTGTATATGCTAAACTTTAGATTTCTGATCGCTCACGAAGCAATTGACTAGAGAAATAAAATACGGTACGGCAGTAATACGAAAAATTTTGGTTTCTAGATCTCAGCAGCCGCTTACGTTAGGAGGCTGGAACTTGGAATTTATATAGATCTTCGATAGTGGACCCAATTTTCAAAAATATTGTTGATATTGGTGAACCCCTGGTGTGGGAGTGGGGAAAAATAATGCGTCCGACACTTCCAAAAGGCGAGATCGAGACATTCTAAAATCCATATCTCCTAAACGGTTAATGTCACGAAATTACAACTTAATGATCATCTGTAGGTATACTAGGATAATAGACCGATAACAAATTTTTGAGAGGGGGCAGTGACGTACGGAGGTGGGGGGTGAAAAACTTTAGATTACGAAGCAATTGCACTAGAGAAATAAAATTCGGTTTCTGTATAAAGGTCGGTAAACAAAGTTTGCTGAAAGTAAAATTTTTGAAGGGGAAGGTAGAGCATGGGAGTGGAGAGGGTAAGAATTTTTTTTAAAAAATCACGTCTCATATCTCAAGAACGATGTAAGATAGATACAACAAAAAGTCGTGATATATAAAAAAAAAAACATTTTAAAAAATGTAAAAAAAAGGTGTCGGGTCCAAAAAAATGGATGATATTCACAGAGTCGATTTTCTTTCTATTAATATTTCCACTTACGCTTGTATACAAATTTGTGATATTTCCACTTACGCTTGTATACAAATTTGTGATATTCATTTTCCCAAGAAACCCGACAATCGCTCGGAGAAATATCACCCCCCAAATTCTCCAGATTAAATGCAACCAAAAAGTAAACTTTGCACATCATATTTTTGCCATACGACGAGCGATTATCGAGTTTCTTGGAAAAATGAATATCACAAATTTTTATACAAGCGTAAGTGGAAATATCACAAATTTGTATACAAACGTAAGTGGAAATATTAATAGAAAGAAAACCGACTCTGTGAATATCATCCCTTTTTGTTGGACCCGACACCTTTTTATACTCTAGATGAAATCATATAGAGTATTATAAGTTTAATCCAGCCCAAAAGTTTGTAACGCATAGAACCAAGCCTCGGACGAAAAAAAGTTATATATTATTTTTTTTTTTTTTTTGTGGCCAAAAACCTCAAATCCGCTTGACGTCCGTCCGTCCATCCGTCCGTGACCACGATAACTCAAGAACGCCTGCTCCTAGGATCTTGAAATCTTGAATCTGAATGTTTGATTGAATTTGTAAGGCTAAGTTCGTTAACGGGCGAAATCGTCCTACTCCTTCGGGTAGCTGCCATACAAAATGTCCTTAAAACACGTGTTCAAGAATATTGGTCAATAACTTCAGAAGGATTTAAGCTACGACTTTGAAATTTTGTATGTGTTATTTTTCCAATAGTTGGAGCTAAATATATGATTATGAAGAAAATCCTATTAGTCCTTCGTGTAGCTGCCATACAAATATCCTGTCAAAATGTCTTCACTTAATTTACAGAACTTACTATAACTCAAGTAATCTTTAAGCTATGAACTCGGAATTTTGTACAAATTAGTTTTGAGTGAAAACGAAGTTCGAGTTTAGTAGTCAGCGAAATCCTTATACTCCTTCTGGTAGCTGCCATACAAAATATGCTTAAGACACGTGTTCAACAATATTTTCCGATAACTTTTGAACGCTTCAAGCTACGAATTTGAAATTTTGTACACTTAATTTTTGAATGGTTCCAAGGAAAGGGATAAATATGTAAGAAATCGAGTGAGTCCTTTTTGCACCTCCCATGTGAAAGTCCTTCAAAAAGGAAATTTTATTCGATGACTTACCCAGTTCAAGGTATGAAATTAAACACTGAATATTGTCTTTTAGGTTTGAGTAGCAATCTAATGGCAGTCCTTAATAAAGGACATACAACATGCATACACGTAATTCTACTTTATCCCCAACTACAATATAAATCGGAGTTCAGTATTCATCTAGAGTATTATACGATTGGCTTGCAGCCGATCGTGACTGCAGTATGTTTTTTATCACCTTTACCACAATTAAAGCAATTTCCACTTCCACTTTTCTTGCCCTTCAAACAAGATTTTGAAAACATTGCAGATTCACATTTGACATTATCGACACGCACTTCTTGAAGCAATTTTGTCTTAATCGCATCTGCACTAATTTTCTCATTGGTATTTTCTAATGCTAACACCATTGGTCGGTTTTCTTCACCGAGTCCGCTCAGCAAAATAGAAGCAACCATTTCGTAGTTTCTTGTGTGATGTTGATACTATTGTATTAACATATTATTCCATTGATGAACAATCCTTTAATTTTATATTCGTCACTACACCTAGCAAAGCAACGCTTCTGGACAATCCATTATCCGAAAAGGCTGCAACAAGTCTGTTCCAAACATCCTTTGCTGTCTTTGCGTCCATGATATGTACGTAATTAATAGGGTCCACCAATAAAATCAATTTCGACATTGCCTTGATATCTCGGACTTGAAATTTGCGTTATTCATCCACATTACTTAAATCTTCTAATGCTATTCCATCAACGACGTCCTATAGTCCATCGAGTCTGAGAAGAGCTTTTACTGCAAATTTCCACGATTCGAAATTTACCCTGCCTTTTAACTTCTCAATCGATCCCATTGCGCAGTGTGTAGATGCAATATTTTGAATTACCAATTCTTTACTTCAACCGTCGATTTTCAAAATCAATGGAAAATATTTTCACGTTTTAAACTGCGAACTAAAATACTATCGGCCCATAACCTGATGTAAAAGTAATTATTGTAACGAACTTCCTCGTTGAAAGAGTTTATTAGAAATGAATAAATTATAAAAGTCATAATGCAAAAAAACAATTAATACAAAAGGGTCCTAAGGCTAGATATAAAGCAGTTACAAAGTAATTTACTAAAGTTATTTACATTTGCAACAAAGATATGGGTTCAAGAATATGATAGGAATGACCAATAACTTCGGAACACCTTCAGCTACGACTAAAAAATTTTGTGTACAATGGTTTTTCAAACATTCCAGTTAAATGAATGAATATGAAAGTTCCCACGAGTCCTTTGAGTAGCTGCCATACGAAAATCCTGTAAAAATGTCTTCACTTAAATTACGGAACTCACTATATCTCAAGAAATTGTTCAGCCACAAATTCGGAATTTTGTGCAAATTAGTTTTGAGTGAAAGTTCACTAGTCAGCGAAATCATCCCACTACTATGGGTAGCATCCATACAAAAAGTTTGAATGCTTCAAACTAGCAATTTGAATTGAGTCCTTCTTGCACCTCATGTAAAAATCCTACAAAATGAAAAATTTTGCAGTTTTTAAATGATTCCTTGGGAGTTGCAATGGGGATCTGATTTCAGAGGACATGCTCTTGCCAAAAGCAGGTCAAATGAGGGAGAAAACGAGGTCTCAGGATTAATCGCGGGACTAGTTCGGCGAGTACTCCAGAATTAGTCCCTCATTTTAAGCTCGCCTAGAAGTATTTTTAAATGATTTCTTCAGAGGTACAACGGAGATCTGAATTGTGGGGACATGCTCTTGCAGACAGGAGGTCAAATGGAAATTCGTTTTTATAATAAGTATTCAGCTAACGATATAATTTTTCTGTAAACCACCCCCCCCCCCCCCCTCCGCCAATTGGAAACACTGCTCACGTGCTCTTATGCTAGTTTCCAGTGCAATAAAAGTCAATCGTGCGACAAGGCGACCAATATTGAGAGAAATAGATACCGATAAAAATTTGCTAGCGGCATCTAGTAGACGAAAAATTTGTTCCGAAACATACTGCAGTCACGATCGGCTGCAAGCCAATCGTATAATACTCTAGATGAATACTGAACTCCAATTTATATTGAAGTTGGGGATAAAGTATAATTACGTGTGTGCATGTTGTATGTCCTTTATTAAGGACTCCCATTAGATTGTTACTCAAACCTAAAAGACAATATTCAGTGCTTCATTTCATATCTTGAACTGGGTAAGTCATCGAAACAAAATTTCTTTTTTGAAAGACTTCCACATTGGAGAAGCAGGAAGGACTCACTCGATTTCTTACATATTTATCCTTTTCCTTGGAAGCATTCAAAAATTAATGTGTACAAAATATCAAATTCGTAGCTTGAAGCGTTCAAAAGTTATCGAAAAATATTGAATACGTGTTTTAAGGATTTTTTGTATGGAAGGTACTAGAAGTAGTAAAAGGATTTTGCTGACTAGTAAACTCGAACTTCGTTTTCACTCAAAACTAATTTGTACAAAATTCCGAATTCATAGCTAAAAGATTACTTGAGTTATAGTGAGTTCTGTAAATTAAGTGAATACATTTTGACAGGATATTTGTATGTCAGCTACACGAAGGACTAATAGGATTTTCTTCATAATCATATGTTTAGTTCCAACTATTGGAAAAATAACACATACAAAATTTCAAAGTCGTAGCTTAAACCCGTCTGAAGTTATCGACCAATATTCTTGAACACGTGTTTTAAGGACATTTTGTATGGCAGCTACCCGAAGGAGTAGGACGATTTTGCGCGTTAACGAACTTAGTCTTACAAATTCAATCAAACATCCAGATTCAATATTTCAAGATCCTAGGTGAAGGCGTTCTTGAGTTATCGTGTTCACGGACGGACGGACGGACGTCAAGCGGATTTGAGGTTTTTGGCCACAAATAAACAAAAAATAATATATAACTTTTTTTCATCCGAGGCTTGGTTCTATGCGTTACAAACTTTTGGGCTGGATTAAACTTATAATACTCTTTGTATATGATTTCATCTAGAGTATAAAAATACTGGTTTTAGCGCGTTTCATAACATAACATGACACTTTCCATAATGTATACGTCACGAACAGTCAAAAACAAGTCTGTAGCGGCTGGAAAAAATAGCCGCCACTCGGACTAACTGCTAGAATGTTGTGAAACACTGCTCGAATGCGCTATGAAGTGGATTTTTTGACAGTTACTCATACTTTTGCTTTTCGGACTCTCTCCTTCACACCAATGTCTAAATTGTATGTTAAAGTCTCTATCTCTCTCCATTTCGATTTTCTAGCCGCTTTAAAGCCGCAAAAAAAGCCAATGTCATAACAGCATAGAACATATATAATAGATTGTAATGTGAATCTCGATTATTATATATAGTATACATCACTGCCCTGTTAGTCATAAAAACCACGGGAAATGTAAACATGTTATTCAAAGAGCGTGAAATTGTTTTTATCGAGGCACGTATTGGCAGCTCTTAAGGTAGTGAGTAAACACTCACTATCTTGAGTATACAGATTCTCTAGTGCTCCCAAACTGCTGACAGATCTTCATTCTTAAAGCTGTAATATATCTAAATTAAAAAAATTTAAAATTAAATAATACTTTTTCTTATAATTTAAGATCATTCAACAGACTTGTCCGCCAAGATCATGTCAAAGAAGAAGCATCTCGCTTAAATGCAGATTCGAATCGTACGCCAGGAAGACGAACTTTCGCAGAGGCGAAACAAAATCTTCCCGAATACGAAGATCGCAATCAACAAGATTATTCCGAATATAGCGAGAATAGCTTCTTGGAAGCCGATGAAGTTCAATATGAGAAGAACTGTGCGAATTACGGTAGTGAACCGAAAATAATTTACAATGATATCGTTGAGGAAGAACCGACTGTAAAGGCAAATACTATGCGTAGCGCAGAAAGTTTTTTGAATGATACCGTCTCGGATTACAATCAAACAGATGAGAATTTTCGAGTGGTACGCAAGGACCGACAGCGAAGACGTAAATCACGCGATTTAACCGAAGCAGAAATGTTCATTTCATCGAATGACGACGAACCAACAAAACGAAGACCAGAAGCTATGAGATCAATCTCCGAAGACTCTGGAACGAAACCTGTTAAGCCAGTCACAAGACGTTCGCTTTCACATCCCGAAAAAGAATCTCAGGTAATACGAGAAATATAACGTTTTACGACAATTACAATAACTATCTTGTCGTTACAGAGTTCTAAACGAAATGAAATCTCCAAAATACCTAGCCCCAAACTACTTATTGATCTTACAGAGAAAGCGAAGAAACCTACGAAATTGCCAACTCCAAAACGTCGAGCTAATAAAGTAGCTGAACCATCAGAAATTTGCTCTCCTGACGGTAAATATTTTGTATAAATATAACAATAGTCATAAGGTTACTACAATTACTTAACATCAAGTTTAGAATTAATCAGTTCATGTGCATTCAATGGCGGCATAAAACAGTGCTACTGAGTTTCTGTCTTTCCTTAATACCAAGGAGGTTTTCACTTCTATTAAGGCGGAAAGCGGGGCTGAGGACATCATTTTAGACGCATTAGGGCGATGGAGCCCATGTTCTGCAAAGTATGTGCTACATGCACATCCTGTAAGCAGAAAATACTACAAATTCATAGCTTCTTATGTACAAACTATTGTTAGCTCGCGCGCTTGGCTTGGTGGCAATATTGAGAGTTAAGTATGGTACTGTGTTCTGGCCAGTGGCGGTCATATAGCTTTTCCAAGAGGGGGGCCACTAACGTCCAGTAGGTACTGTAGAGAGAGTAGGTGTGGTGTTTAGCCACTCATGTATCGAGCATGGAAATTGTACAAATGCTATGGTCGCTGCAGTTGTTACTGTTTAAAAATATCAACTTTTCCATTTCCGTATCTAATAACTAATTTACATTTCCAGATTTAGGCAACTAATAGATTTCAGAATCTCGAAAAGCATTAACATCGCTCTGAACACATTTCTTTGATATTTTTTAATTTATCAGCTGACTATATGGTGCCAACAATTTTAATCTGAAAAAAATAAAATGAATTGATTCCGAAGATTGGTGAATAATTTTTAGGTTTCAGTAGAATTCGATCTCAATTTCAACAAAATTTAGAAGCCCAAAAATACTTCCAAATCTCTCACATGTTTAGAAAGTAGATTTTGATAGTTTCATGAAAAGAGAGATTAATCGATTTCATTAAAAACTTTTTGAAATCTTTCGATGTAAATTAGCTGTTTTTTGACTGCCACCATAACCTCCCTACTCTCCTTATTCAAAAATTTAAAAAACAACACTCACGAGGTCTCCGAAAAAATATTTTCCTACTCTACTATTCTACTACTACTACTACTACTATTCTACTACTCTACTATTCAGGTTGATTTGATTAGGTCTTGAAATACCTTTTTACCTTATTAGATTTCAAATTCATGCAAATATGGGAATTTAATTGAATCTTATAGAAATCTCGAGATTTCGTCAAATCGGATTTAAATCTTTGGACGTTAATCAGTTATTAATACATGTATTTAGTAGTAATATTTACTGAAAATACTCTTAAATTTGAATTTAAACGCAAGATTTCAAACGGGATTTGCAGAAATCTAGTGATTTCGACAAAACTATTAAGATCTACTGGATTACCCATAATAATCAATGGCACAACAGCCCAAATTGGGCCTAGGCCTTGAAGTAATGCTAGAGTTACTTCATTACTAGACCAACGGAACACTAGGAGGTGAAGTGGTCAGCCACACGCTCGCCCGTGATTATTACCCCGATTTTACCTCAGGTACTCATTTACAGCTGAGTGAATTGGTAGTCCAGCAACCAATCCCATTCTCGAAAATTACTTGTCGCCACGCCGATTCGAACCTGGTACCAGGTGCGCCGAAGACAAGTGCTCTAGCCACTGAGCCACCCATACATATGAATAAATTTGAAATCTACTCCGGTGACTAGGTTTTTGTAAAAATAAAGGTGCGACCTGTACCAAATCAGTGCTGCCGTTCAAATTGGATCGTATTGAATTTAAAACTTTCAGCATTTATTTGTACACTATCCAAATCTTAAATACCGTAAAGTCAATATTGAGCACTCCTTATCGGAAGTATTTGTTTTGTTAAATCAAATTGATTATATATATTTATAATTGAAATTTTATTACTTTTCCATTGAAATATTTTACACTAATAGTCTTGTTCTCGATTAGGAGACAAAAGAAGGATTAAAGAAAGACATTAGGGGAAATCAGATTTACTTATATAGTGGACACAATATACTTTATTAAGTGTATCTAATAGTCTCCTATAATTTTTCTTCAAAGAAGATGAGATAACATAAATCAACGTTGGTTGACGTATTTTCTAGGGGGAGGGGGCCATGCCCCCCCCCCCTCCTTCCTCTATGACCGCCACTGGTTCTGGTGAAACAAAATCAATCAAAAAGGCTACGAAGGTGCCTTTTGATAGTGAAATAAATAAAGCGCGACATTTAAATAATGGATTTGTATGTTTCAATGTGCAAGTAATGCTCCATAAAACTAAAATACGTCGCCCAAAACAACAAAATATAAAACACACAAAAGTTCCAGAGTAAAAACGAACTGAACTGACAGCGAACTGTTGAAATTTCGAATTGTCTACCTGAAAAGAAACCAAGAACCATCTATTAGTGTCTACTGCAAATGTCCATTCCGTCCACCAGCACAGTACTGAAAAACGAACGAAATATTTATTTCTTATATAAATGGGATTTGACACTTGATTTCTTTTCGTTTGGAATACAGTACTAGGCTTTAAAACGAAAAGTAAATACTTCCCCATCTCCTACTCAAGAATGGTAAACATGTCAAACTCTTTCGGCTTTAGTGAGTGAAAAGGACTAAACTATCATCGCCAAATATTTATACGTTCGATCGTCAAGAGCGTACCGACGACCGACCACATAACAAACTTAGATGTTCAACTCTACAGAACGTCAAAATTTCTGTGTTTTTACTGCGCGAACCTGATCACGGACATCATGACTCTGCCGATTAGTGCAATGTTCAATGAAAGTCGTGTTTCGATTGCACTAGTCGACGATCACCAAAATTCCATTCAGCCATGACCCAATGCTGAGGATCGATCCAGTGTTGACCATCAGAGGTATCACAGAATTCTCATGGAAGACCTTATATATAGAGTCAATACGTAAAAATCGCCAAAAATGAAGAAATTTGTAACCTTACCATTAATGAAAAACAAAATATAATTTCAATTTTACTTTATTATTTTTTAATGTAGGGTGTGGGTGTTGGTGAAAGAGGGTAGAAAAGAAAACATTCTGATTTTTGAAAATGCAAGTTTTCCGGGTTCAATACTGCTGTTGTTTATCTTTGCGTGACGTTTCGGACTCGACTGAGTCCTTTATCAAACTGATCGACAATATCTTTACAAACTGTTTTTATATGAAAGCAGGTAGCAGGTAGACATAAAGGACTCAATCGAGTCCGAAACGTCACGCAAAAATAAGCAACAATAGTATTGAACCCGGAAAACTTGCATTTTCATTTCAACATGTACTGTGAAAACATTCACCAAAAAATTCTGATTTTTATTCTTGAAAACCGTAAAAAGACAAAAATTTACAACTGTACGGAGCCACTATAGAGACACCCTAGAAAAATAAAATTTTTGGGTAGAATGGTACGGTGGTTTTTATATCTCCAAAACGGCTTATGCTAGAAAGTTTAAACTTAGTATGTATATGGTATATGTGGTGACGAGAATGTTGAACTGACACTGGAGCATCTAGTGTGTGAATGTGAAAGTCTGGCACGTACCAGATAGCGGTACTTGGGGAAATTCTGCTTGACCGATCTATCAGAACTTGGAATGATACCTTTACGGAGAACTACTCTCTACATAAAGAAAAGCAATATTTGGTATCAATAGTCTAGAGCCCGGTTTATACGAGGGGAACACAATGGATTCACAGTGATCTCTCATGATGGGCTGTGGCACAATGCTTCAGTATACCCTTCTTAATCTAACCTAGTATGTACATATATATTCAAACTGTCATATCCGCCGGATATGGCCGACATTGTTAAAATCGATTTCTGGCAAAAGCCGGAATAAGCCACATTTTCGGCAGCGACAACCTCGCAATCTGCAGCCGTAAACTCAATAACAACTTCAACAGTATTATTAATTCTACCTTACATCTTGACCTTGAGTTTCGCTCTACCTCGCTACCGAGTATGTCTGTCTCTATATTCGCGCCAGTTGCGGCTTCAACTAATGTTTACTTTTATTCGCCACTGGTTCAACTACAAAGGAATCATGATAGGATCCAGGTTGGTTCTCTGTCCACATCTTTTTTCGGATTTAAAACCTTAGTCAAGTCTTTAATTTTTACAGGCTAATACTCAAATTAACTCAATTTCTCTAAACATTAGCTTTCCTTACAATAATTTTCTACTTGTGTTTTTATTATTACTTTCTTTCTCCTTTTTCTTTTTTGTACATATTTTTTCGCTCCCCGTTTTTTTTATTTAACATATTGCGTAATTGGGTTTTTTTTAAATCTGTACAGTGTGTCCGAACTAAATAAATAAATATGTACAAGATGCACTACTAGAGTAATAAAAGCAAAAAAAGTTCAATTTTACTTTATTATTTTTTAATAATAAAGTATTGTGATCGACCTGAAATTTCAAAAAAATTTGCTACCCTGAAATTTTGTATTTTCACGTTTTAGGATTAGTAAACACCAAAAAAGCAAAAAAAAAGGCCGTCTGTCCGCCGTAGACGCCGTACGCCGTACGCAAAATCGTTTGAAGGCGCGTAGCTCCCAAACCCGTTGAGATATTAAATTAAAATTTTTATGGTGGGTAGATTGGGGTAACCCCTACGACTGGTATATTTTCGAGGGGTGGGGGTACGAGTGGAGAGGAAAGGGGAGCGTTTTAGACGAAAAATTTTGGTTTCTAGATCTCAAGAATCACTTATGCTAGGAGGCTGAAACTTGGAACTTATGTAGTACTATGATAATGGTTTCAATTGCAAAAAAATGGTCGATAGTGTTTAAGGGGTTTGGAAGTGTGGGGGAAAACAATGAGTCCGAAACGCATGAAAGCTGGGATTGAAACATTCTGAAATCGATATCTCCTGAATGATTGATGTCAGAAGATTGAAACTTTGTTGTTGTCCTTAGGGATACTTCAAGACTAGGCAAGGGCTAAAATTTTTAAGAGGGGTGGTGGGGTGTGGCTGTGGGGGGTTGAAAAACTTTGAATTACAATATCTTCCGAACCAATTACACCAGGAAGATAAAATTTAGTCTATTTAGAGCAGTCTACTGAAATTAATTTTTTTGAGGGGGGAGGTGGAGCACGAAAGTGGGGGGATAGCAATTTTTCAAAAAATGTAATTTTTATATCTTAAAAACCGTATCAGATATGATCTTGAAAATTTTACAGGAGTTGGGGTCGATAAACTTCTGGTAGGGAAAAACATTTTGGTGGATTGGGTGTTGGGGGTGATGGTGAAAGGGGTAGAAAGGAAAACATTATGATTTTTATTTCTCGAAAACCATAATGAATAGAAGGCTAACAATTTAGGATTATATAGAGCCACTATGGAGACATCCTAGAAAAATAAAATTTTTGATATGAGTATCAAGGTACGGGGGAGAGGAGTGGTTTTTTATATCTCAGAAACGGCTTATGCTAGAAAGTTGAAACTTAGTACGTATATGTAGATGTGCTGTTACAGTTATTAAAGGAAAAAAAATTCAGATTTTTATTGGCGTTCAGAGGTTGAGTAAAAAAAATGTCCGTGAATCCACATTTTCACAAATTTCGTTAAAACTTTTAGACATGTCGAGCTATCAAAGCAATTTTACTTCTGCGTTCTATTTATATAAGCGCCTAGGAACGTTCTTGAAAATTTTTCGATATCCAACCCCTCGGAGGGTGTAAAGTGGTTGTGTACATATTCGCGAATTCTGATATATTTCTTAGGTATATTGAGATTTGGAATTCACTTTTACTTCTATAAGCGACTATGTTTAATAGTCGCGGAAGAAATCGATTTAACTATTTTTCCCTATTAAACCCCCTGGGGGTATTGTTCAAGAACTGATTCCGTAAATTTCTGTGGAATATTCTATTGATAAAAAAAATTCCTTCATAAATAAAAAAATCTGCCAACAGTCTGGGAGCAACTTTATTATTTTATGGGTAGGAGTCCGAAACGTGTTTAATGCTAAGATGCGGTGTAGTAACTGAGAGACTGACAACCTAAGGAATAACCAGAAAGCTATTTGGAACTTTATTTTATAGGTTGTCAGTCGCAGAGTAACCTACACCCATAAAATAATAAAGTTGCGCCCAGCCTGTTGGCAGATTTTTATTTAAGTTTGTGTTATGTATACTAATTGTACCTACTAGATATTCATTGTCAATAATTGAATACCATATATACGAGTATATATTTTATTGAATCTATTATTAATTTTTTATGTTTCTACTAGTTCAAATATTATTACTCAGTGTCAAATCATTTTAAATTTAGTTACTGTTATCTGGAATGAAATGCATTAATAAAATACTCCGTTGAAATTTTAATTTTCTAAACCAAATTTAATTTTCTTAATATATTATAAAACATTGATGTTTTTAATCAATTAGTAGCTCAATTAAATTATTATTGAACTAAACTAGCTCAAATTTATGATTTTAAAAGCTGCACATACATGTAGCGTCATAGAATTAACTTCTCGTTACATACGAGTAAGTAATTAAAATAATTGTAACTTTTCTATGAAATCATTGAGAACCGCTGGTGTTCTTCGATTTTTTTTACCCCGATCCCATTGAGATCCCAAGTTGATTTTTTGATATGTTTTAAAAACAGTATAATACACAAAATATAAAAAAATAAAAAAAGTAAAAGCATTGCTTTTTGAGATATTCAAGGATAAAGGACAAAATCGAAATCCTTGAAAAAAAATTTTAAGGATAAATTTGATTGGTATTTTTCTTATTTTGCGATAACCTTCCCCTAAGTCCTATTTTATTATTCTATGATAAAAATTAACAGAGATATGAATTTTCAAAGAGGACTCGGACACCATTTTTGCGAAATCTTTAACATACTACTATAACTAACAAAAAAAAATAAGTTAAAAAAAAAAATTAAATTATATTTTTTTTTTACTAATTCTTCAAGTACACAAATTTTCAAAAGAATGGTAAGGTCACAACTTTTGTGATTCTTCATGGAATGACCCAAATTCACAATTTTTGCCATATCCCTTAAGTTTGACGAGATATCAATTTGGATGTGACTTTTGCACTGTTAAGTTTTAGTATGAAGGAGTGTGTACATCATCACTGCATATGCTGGGTAGAGACGATAATGTTGTTGTTTTCGAAATAACTATAAACTTAAGTTTTTAAATAGAATTTTCGTGAGTTCACACAAAACATCTAAACATCTTTTACTTTATTATTTTAATAATAAAGCATTGTTATCGATTTTTAAAAAAAAAAAAATTTGCGACCCTGAACATTATTTTTCCACGTTTTATGACTAATAGGCACCAAAAAAGCAAAAAAAATGTTCAGTCCGTCTGTGCGCCGTACGCAAAACATTTGAAAGCTTATAGCTCTCAAACTCTTTGAGCTATTAAGTTTAATTTTTTTTTGTTGGTAGACAGAGCAGACCCCTTCAAGTGCCCACCTTTTGAGTGGTGGTGGTGTGAGAGAGGAGGTGGGGGAAGCGTTTTGAACGGAAAATTTTGGTTTCTAGATCTCAGTAGCCGCTTAGGCTAGGATGGTGAAACTTGGAATTTATATATTATATTATCGATAATGGACCCATTTGCAAAAAAATTATGATATGGGTAAAGGGATGTGGGAGGGGGGGGGGGAATAATAATGCGTCCGAAACGCTCGAAAGCCGAGATCGAGACATTCTAAAATCCATATCTCCTAATCGGTTAATGTCACGAAGTGAAAACTTAATGAACATCTGTGGGCATACTAGGAGAATAGATAGGATTTTTGAATTTGAATTTTTGAATTGAATTTTTGAGTGGGGGCAGTGGCGTACGGAGTGCGGGGTGAAAAACTTTAGATTACGATATCTCACGAACCAATTGCACTAGAAAAACAAAATTCGGTTTCTGTATTAAGGTTGACAAATAAAGTTTGCTGAAAGTAAAATTCTTTAAGGGGGTTGTGGAGTATGGAAGTGGAGGGGATAAGAATTTTTCTAAAAAATCACGTCTCATATCTCAAGAACAGTGTATGAAAAATGTTTAGAATTTTTACGGGAAGTAGGCCAAATAAACCCTTAGCAGGAAAAAAAATGTTGGGGGTGAGGGTGTAGAGGGTGAGGGTGGGGGAGGGTGGAATGGAAAAAGTTCCGATTTTTAAATCTCGAGAACCTATAATGATATAAATCTGAAACTTGGTATTTGGATCGAACTATAGTAGTAGCATGTTGAAAAAATATAATTTTTTATAGGGATAGTATGGTATGGGCGTGTGGAGTGTTTTTCCTAACTATAGAACGGCTTATGCTAGAAAGTTGGAACTCTATATCTATTAGGTCTTTTTAAATATTGAATTCATTTTTATTCTTCGGATTTTTCATATAATTACCTAGAAAGTGTTTTCAGAATTTTTTGAAATTCGACCCCCACGGTGGTGTAAAGGAGTTTTATACATTTTCTCGAATTCAGCCGTATCCCTCCGGTTTGATTAGATATCGAATAACTTTGTACTTCCACGGGATTGTTTAATAATCACCTAAAACTTGTTTTCAAATTTTTACGTTTTTCAACCCCTAAGAGGGTATAAACGTGTTGAACACGTTTTCACGAATTCCGTCATATCTCTTAGGAGTTATAAGAAATCGGATTGGTTTTTACTTCGTCGGGCTTACTTTATATACAGGTATACACAAAATTATTCGTACAGCAAGAAATAAAAATTTATAAAGTCAGTAAGGCAATAGGATTTATGAAAATATAAATTCTTTAGTAATAATTATAAACTGTGTATTATGTTCTTTACGATAATATAAAAAAATAAACATTTTCGTCCTCATTTAATAGGAATTTGGAAACAAAAACATATTCTTATAAAATATTACTCGAAAAAATTATTCGTACACTTCAATGAATTTACAATATAAGTTTAAAATACAATTATTTTTTAAAATTTAGTACTTCGTTGGATAGCCCCTAGTATCTAGCACTGCTTTCTTGGTATTGATTTTACGAGTCTCTGGGTTACTGATGACGGTATAGTCTCCCATTCTCGAATAATATTCTCTTTGAGCTTAGCTTTTCCTGAAATCCTTTTTTTCCTCAACTGACGTCCCAAATGTGTCCACAAATGCTCATTGGGGTTGAGGTCAGCGATTGAGGTGGCAGGTGGCGTACGTAATTGATTTCGTACATTATAGAGTAACCATTCTTTAACAACAATCACTGTGTGATTGGGATCGTTATCTTGCTAAAAGTAATAATCGGTTTCTATCCCAATATCTCGCGCAGTTTATTTTAAGTTTCTTTTCAAAATATTTAAATACATAATTTTATCCATTGTCATGTCAATTGATTCCAACTTGCCCACACCAGCGCCTGACATACTGCCCCAAATCATCACATTTCCATCGCCATGCTTTACTGTTGAGAACAAATTTTCTTTTTCCATTTCCGCATTACGCCTTCTCCACACAAATTGCCTTCCATCGGGACCAAAAACATTAAATTTACTTGCGTCTGTGAAAATAACTTTTTACCAAAATTCAGTACCTTTATTTAAATATTTTTTGGCAAATTCAATCCTCTTTTTTCTATTGGCCTTCGATACTAATGGGTTCTGGCGAGCTACTCGACCATTTAAACCAAACTTCCTCTATGTCCTTTTTACAGTTTCAGAAGAAATAGGTTTTTGGATTATTTGGGCCAATATTCAGTAATAATATAATATTTAGACTCGAATTTTGTTTCACTTTTCGTACTATAGCTCGTTCATTATGGTCCGAATATATTTTTCTCCCACGACCTTCCTTTTTTAGGAGTGCTCCTTTGTATTTATTTACAATACTTTGAATTGTTGTATGACTCCTACCTACAATACGCCCTGTTTCTCGCAAAGATTTTCCTTCACAAATAGGCTTAATTATTATTTTTCGCTCAGAAGTTGCAGTTTCAGTTGATTTTCGACACATTTTTTAAAAAAATAATTTTGAAAAATGATAAAAGTACTTCTTTCACTTTAAATATGGACTGCAAACGTTCACTGCACTACTATAAACTGATAGAGAAGTGAAATAATATCATATCGCGTTATCATTGCATTCATAGATAAAATCGCGTTGCCAGGTGTACGAATAATTTTGTGTTGCAGAAATTAGTAGTTGGAGGACTGATAATTTATTTTAAAATATAAACTATGTCAGATATTATTTTTATTGAGAATTTTATTTAAAGACATTAGGGAAGCTTTTAAAATGATTAATCAAAATTATTTTTTTTTAAATACCACATTTACACTGTTTTGAATAAAATGTTGAATGGTTTACGAATAACTTTGTGTATAGCTGTATATCTAAAAACTCATTTCAGGATTTTTGGATATTCAACCCCAAAGTGGGTGCAAGGGGGTTGCATATATTTTCACAAATTCCTACATATTTCTTAGTTCTATTGAGATATCGAATTCATTTTTACTTCTTAAGGCTTCCTATATAATCGTCAAAAAGTTGAGTTCAGGATTTTTAGATATTCAAGATATTCTTAGGATTGATGAGATATTAGATTGTTTTTCACTTCCACAGACTATTTATATAATTGCCTACAAACGCATTTCCTATTTCATGTAATAGCCCAATACCAAATCACGAAAAACCTCCTAATCACGTAATATCTACGTAGTTATTTTACTACTACTTAGACTGCGTCCCGGAGTATGACCCAATTATGTAATTCATATTTTATATGTGGCAGCAGCGTAAGTATTCTAGCGCGACCCCATTCTACCCATTTTTTTAGGTTTTCAGTCACATAGTAACCTACACCGCATCAATCTTAAAAGCGTTCCGAACTTCTACCCGAAAAATGATAAAGTTGCGCCCAGACTGTTGGCAATTTTTTTTATAATATTTTGTGGATACCATCAGGACTGCCATTTTTTTCAGTGTCCAAACAGATTCCTTAAGACTGAAAATAAGTATAAATGTAACTGTGATATTTTTCCGTTATAGCGAAAGTTAATACTAAGCATGAATATAAGAATTGATATACGAGTATGTAGCTCGTAGAAAGACCGACCGATAAATTTGATTCTATCATGTCAATTTCCTTTCTTACTTAACAGGAACAATTAAAACTCAGCCCCTACAAAGACGAGAGTCAGAAAGCTCCAATGCCGACAAAACTGACGGCGGGAAACAATCACCTGGCAGTATGTCTCCTTCCAGAGTCGAAGCTGACCAACAAGAGAAAGCAAATATCACTCCAGGTTCTGTCTCAGGAAGTAATTTCAGTAGCCAACAGGTAAGGAAATTATTGACGCATACGCCCTGTGATAAGAATTTAATTTTTTTCTCCTTTTAATCGATGTTAGCACAAAACGACACTCGGTGAAGCTGAAATTCAAAGTGCTGTAGAAGCTGCAGCAGTTGTCTTCAAAAAAGTTGTTTTACAGAGACGGAAAGAGAAGAAAGCAGCTGAGGAAGGTAAGTGCTGGTCAATTGATTTTTATAGTCGGTTCTTTGTGATTTATGGTAATTAACTAGACATTAAGGGCCGTTATTTACGATATTTAGTTAAACTCTAACTGGCAGTTTTGTATGAAAATATGTCAGTTAAAGTTCCAGTTAGAACGTAACTGAACATCGTTGAAACGGGCCTAAATTACATATTATAATGCTTCTAATGGCGTTTACAGATAAGTACTTAATATTTGGTATTTGGTTGACGGCTTTTCTTTGAATCTTGCTGGTTGCTCTGTAATAAATGTAGATGTACTAACGCTTTTGGTTTTGAAAATCTTCATGACTAATACTTCTTGAAAGATAATATATTAAGTTTTTTTTTTTGGTTTTCGGTGTCAGAGGAATTTCTGGTGCGAAACACCAACACGAAAGTCCAACTGGGATCAATCGCTGTCCTGGCTACTGCCATTGAGGACATGACAGTTAGAAAATCTTCACTGGAGAAACCAGTTTTAAAACGGTGATTGAATAGGTCCGCAGAAGCTGTTTCGTCATCGATGGCATTGAAAAACATACTGCAGTCACGATCGGCTGCAAGCCAATCGTATAATACTCTAGATGAATACTGAACTCCAATTTATATTGTAGTTGGGGATAAAGTAGAATACGTGTGTGCATGTTGTATGTCCTTTATTAAGGACTCCCATTAGATTGCTACCCAAAACTAAAAGACAATATTCTGTGTTTAATTTCATATCTTGAACTGGGTTTAGCTCCAACTATTGGAAAAATGACACATACAAAATTTCAATGTCGTAGCTTAAACCCTTCTGAAGTTATCGACCAATATTCTTGAACACGTGTTTTAAGGACATTTTGTATGGCAGCTACCAGAAGGAGTAGGACGACTTTGCCCGTTAACGAACTTAGCCTCACAACTTCAACCCAACCTCCAGATTCAAAATTTCAAGATCCTAGGTGAAGGCGTTCTTGAGTTATCGTGTTCACGGACAGACGGACGGACGGACGGTTTTTGGCGCCAATTAAACAAAAAATAATATATAACTTTTTTCGTCCGAGGCTTGGTTCTATGCGTTACAAACTTTTGGGCTGGATTAAACTTATAATACTCTATATGATTTCATCTAGAGCAGGGGTCGGCAACCTTTTTTGGCTGCGGGTCGAAATCAACCACAATGTGAATATTAAAGGGACGTTTGGGTCAGTGATATTTTCATTTTAAAACAGTCTTTTAGTGAATAATAAGATACATTTTATTAAGAAAATAATTACAACCCGCTTTTAAACTTTAATTATTATTATAAAAACTAATATAATTCTAATTATTATAAAAACAAACATAGTTGAATGAACTTTATTTATAAACGTTCTCTTCGATGTTAATGGCTCCCCTGATGTTGAACTTGTGACGTCAATTTAGTCATGTTTGGTGTATAGTCAGTCGTTTTAAGACGAATACAAGCATCTGAATTCGGTAGTTAACCTGCTCCTGTTCTTGCTTAAAATAAATTTCATTTGTGAAAATATTTGCTCACATTTATAAGTTGAACCGAATGTGGACAAAATGGCAAAGCCAATTTTTTTCAAAGATGAACACTTCGTAGGAAGTGATGCCCAACACGTTGATATCATGAGGAAATGATTATCTTTCCGCAATTCCTTGAATTTATCCGTCCATAACGTTGAATTTTTAAAATCAATCATTTCTAAACTAAAATTTTCAATTTTTAGATATTGGAAATACTGCAAATTTAAAACATTTTCTTCTATTTCGTCGGGCTTTATTATTATAAATGTAAACATTTCGCCATGGTTCTTAAAACTTTGAAATCGACTTTCATATTCACTTTTAATGACGAAAATCCAACTTTCGAACATATTTAGATTGCTTTCATCGATATTTTCTTTTTCATGTTCCCTTTTTAACAAAGGAAAGAAAATAATTTTTTTATTATATTTTAAATAATATTAATTTCGATGTAAAACCCTTCCATTCCTCATACATTTTCAAAATTGTATGGTTATTTCCTTGGAGCCGTACGTTGAAATCATTATGATGATTCATTATGTCCGTTAAGAACAAAAGTCTTAAAAGCCATTGCTTATCATTGAGTTCGAGATCATTTTCACCGATTTCGTGAAGAAATATTTGTATATCATCAAAACACTCTACAAATCTATTAAGAACTTTGCCTCGACTTAACCATGGTATTTTAGAATGTAACAGCAAATCTCCATATTTCGATTCAATTTCCTCCAAAAAAGCTTTGAATCGCCTGTGTATTAATGCTGATCATGCTATTATCTTGTTTACTATCTTAACAACCTTTTCCATTACATCCTTAAGTTGTTGCGTAGATGCCTTTGCAAATAAATTTTGTTCATGTATGATACAATGAAACGATAAAAGTGAGCGGCCAAGTTAATTTTCCATTAGTTTTACAAATCCAACATTTTTTCCTCTCATACTTGGAGCACCATCAGTTGTTATTGAAAACAATTTACTTTTTAAATCCAATACTTGCCCATTTTTGAAATTTGTAAACTCTTGTACTTGATGTAAAAACCAGTGCCTTTGGTCGTGTCATTCATTGAAGCAAGAACGCACAGTTCTTCATTGAATTATTTATTGATGCAAATTTAATAATAATTGCAAGCCTACCGATACTATTTATATCAGTACTTTCATCAAGTGCAATGCTAATTATGTCACTAGATAACAAATCATTTTCGACCTGTTCGTCAATATTTTTGGCCATATCTTCAACGCGACGCTGAACTGTTCTAGCTGACAATGGCATTTCTTTGATTCTCTCAATTATTTGTTTTTTATTTGCGAAGTCGTTAAATAAGTGTTCGGAACAATTTATGAATGCGTTTTTCAAAAACTCGCCGTCTGTAAATGGTTTTCCGTTGGTACCAATGCTAAGAGCTGCAACGAAGCTGGCAGATGTAGCGTGATTGTAGCGGGTAACACAACTCTTTAAGAATTTATTTTGTTTTCCAAAATTTAATACACGTTTAGCAATGTATTCAAATTTATCTTCATTTGTCATTTCACTTACATCTTCATGTTTTGAAGAAAAGTGTCGCTCAATATTGTAAGTCCTGGCGGTAATTACATCTGTACATAAAGTACATACCAATTTGTCACCATTTTCGATACATCCATACTTTTCTTTCCACACATCTTGAAATAACCTTTTTTTTGCTTTTTGTTTGTTTATGGTATGGGGGTAGACTTTTAACATAAACTAGGGTTGTTTAGAACGAGTATTTTATTAATTTAATTTTAAACGATTACAAGATTTACACAGCTGGTTATGATAGCTTTTTGCATGACAGTTTATGAATAGAAATCGAATGAAGTTGGTGGTGAGTTGACGTACAAAATCTCAGATGAAAGCCGAACAGATAGGTTAATAATGTCTCAGATGAGTGCCGGACGGATGGGTTGGTAGGCTTACGCCCTTCAGCCGATCGCCACAATGGTAATATTATTTTAAATAATAATAATTATTTCACTTAGGTAACTGCTTAATAATTATTTAGCTGCGTAACTGCGTCACTCCACTACTGAACATGTGCTACAACTGAGAGAACGATACACGCCGCGCCAATTTTGTCTCTTACGTCTCCGCCATTACTCTGCAGCGCGCGGCGCATGTTGTTAGGGCGGAGACGTAAGGGACGAAATTGACTTGCGCGCAAAAACAAAGTATCTATTTTCAATTTTTTTTTTATTCTCAAAATATTCGTTTCATGTTTATGTTTTATAATTTATGTTTATATATTATACTTTTTTTCGGAACTAAAGTGGGTCACTTGAAATTAGTAAATGGGTCACTCGGTGACCCGCGGGTCATAGGTTTCCGACCCCTGATCTAGAGTATAAACATGCCTTCTATCCGGAATTCCATTCTGACATATTCTATTTTATTTTATATGCAAAGGATATACAAATATATATAATGTATTATATAACATACTTATTTTTCAATTCGGTAAATTACGACTTTGTCTCGGTACATAACGTAGAACACGATCTGCAGCAATTCTGATCTCGATGCAAATGGTGTAAACCGAAATTTCGTGAAAAGCCTAGGTAGTGAAATAAATTGCCGTCATATCATGAATTTTTCTACTCTCTAAATTATGAGTGCAGTTCGTGAAAGCTTGGCGCAGAATTTCGAAATATTTTGCAGTATTTTTGGGAAAAAATCATCCAAAAGCAAATGATAATGAATGGGTAACGAAAAATGGCCCAAAAATATGGGGGTTTATACATAACGAAATATAATCATGGGGTAAAAACTAAAAATCATAAATGACATTTCTAAAATTGGCCGAATTTTATCATAAATTTTTTGCAAAAACAAGAAATTAAGTTTGACACAATTTTAAGTTGAAATCAAATTTTATTTATTTGGCAAAAAAAACAGATTAAATATGAATGACTCAATCTTCAGTTTCGCTATGAACTAACTTTTGCTTTAGAACTAGCTTTAGCGTCTATTTTGCGAGCTCAATATACTTACATACTTCTTCCCTGTGACCAAGCCCTACGGAGTTAGATTAACTGAAACTCCCTTAAGGGGGTCATCCCGTGTGAAGGCTCTTTTTTACGCTTTTTGGGAAATTTGTTGTGGAGAAGTAAATAAAGATACAACTGTGAAATTTTTACCACATATTTATGCACATCTTGAGCATACTTTACAATCGCTTATTGCATACGGCAACTTAGCCTCTCATTTTCAAAAAACCTTGTTTTCGGTAGACACGATTGCGGGCGTTCTGCTTATCTCAAATAAAAAAATCAAAAGGCATTTTAATCTGTGAAGTTTGAACTAGGATTATCAAAAAATATTGAACAGTTAATTTTTGGCAACTTGTTGAACTTTTTATCGTAAATTTTGATGTTTTTTTACGACTTCTTCAGGTCGACAAAAAAAAACAGCTTGATGAAACACAACTATTTTTATTTCTCGAAAACCACTAAGGGTGGAAAGCTGAAAATTAACGACTGTATAGAACCACCCCGGGAAAATATAATTTTGGATGGGAGGATCAAGAGGTGGAGAGTAGTTTTCTATACCTTAGAAATGCCTTACGCTAGAAAGTTGAAACTCAGTAGGTATATGTAGATATGCTACTAAAGTAATTAGAGCTAAAAAACATACTGCAGTCACGATCGGCTGCAAGCCAATCGTATAATACTCTAGATGAATACTCAATTCCGATTTATATTGCAGTTGGGGATAAAGTATAATTACGTGTGTGCATGTTGTATGTCCTTTATTAAGGACTGCTATTAGATTGCTACTCAAAACTAAAAGACAATATTCAGTGTTTAACTTCATACCTTGGACTGGGTAAGTCATCGAAAAAAAATGTCATTTTTAAAGGACTTTCACATGGGAGGTGCAGGAAGGACTCACTCGATTTCTTACATATTTATCCTTTTCCTTGGAACTATTTCAAATTCGTAGCTTGAAGCGTTCAAAAGTTATCGAAAAATATTGTTGAACACGTGTCTTAAGGACATTTTGTATGGCAGCTACCAGAAGGAGTAAAAGGATTTCGCTGATTAGTAAACTCGAACATCCTTTTTACTCAAAACTAATTTGTACAAAATTCCGAATTCGTAGCTAAAAGATTACTTGAGTTATAGCGAGTTCCGTAAATTAAGTGATAACGTTTTGACAGGATATTTGTATGGCAGCTACACGAAGGACTAATAGGATTTTCTTTATAATCATACATTTAACTCAAACTATTGGAAAAATACTACATACAAAATTTCAAAGACGTAGCTAAAACCGTTCTGAAGTTATTGGTAATATTCTTGAACACGTGTTTTAAGGACATTTTGTATGGCAGCTACCAGAAGGAGTAAAAGGATTTCGCTGATTAGTAAACTCGAACTTCCTTTTCACTCAAAACTAATTTGTACAAAATTCCGAATTCGTAGCTAAAAGATTACTTGAGTTATAGTGAGTTTCGTAAATTAATTGAATACATTTTGACAGGATATTTGTATGGCAGCTACACGAAGGACTAACAGGATTTCTTTCATAATCATATATTTAGCTCCAACTATTGAAAAAATAACACATACAAAATTTGAATGACGTAGCTTAAATCCTTCTGAAGTTATCGACCAATATTCTTGAAGAAGTGTTTTAAGGACATTTTGTATGGCAGCTACCAGAAGGAGTAAAAGGATTTCGCTGATTAGTAAACTCCGACTTCCTTTTCACTCAAAACTAACTTGTACATAATTCCGAATTCGTAGCTAAAAGATTACTTGAGTTATTGTGAGTTTTGTAAATTAAGTGAATACATTTTGACAGGATATTTGTATGGCAGCTACACGAAGGACTAAAAGAATTTTCTTCATAATCATATATTTAGCTCCAACTATTGGAAAAATAACACATACAAAATTTCAAAAACGTAGCTTAACCCTTCTGAAGTTATCGACCAATATTCTTGAACACGTGTTTTAAGGACATTTTGTATGGCAGCTACCCGAAGGAGTAGGACGATTTTGCCCGTTAACGAACTTAGCCTTACAAATTCAACCAAACATCCAGATTCAAAATTTCAAGATCCTAGGTGAAGGCGTTCTTGAGTTATCGTGCTAACGGACAGACGGACGGACGGACGGACGGACGTCAGGCGGATTTGAGGTTTTTGGCCACAAATAAACAAAAAATAATATATAACTTTTTTTCGTCCGAGGCTTGGTTCTATGCGTTACAAACTTTTGGGCTGGATTAAACTTATAATACTCTATATGATTTCATCTAGAGTATAAAAAGTACAGATTTTTATTGGCGTACAGAGGTGGATTAAAAAAATGTACATGGAAATGTTTTTTTCCACAATTTCACGAATTTCGTAAAATTCAAAAATACTACCATTCCATGGAAGGTATCGCAACTTTTTAGCGCTATGCTACACGACGAAACCTGAAACCTAGAACAAAATCACAGCAACAAGAGAAAAAAACATTCGCACTTTTCTTCAGCCTTTAAATTGTTGATTGGCACATTGCAATTTGATTCAGCTGTGCCGTTGCAATTTGCATTCCTTTATAAAACAGTATATTTCTCTGTTTGATGATGTCAAAAACCAAAACATTTGAATTTATTTGGTCTCTTCTTTAGAAAAACAAATTATAATATATGGGAATAGTGCATTAGGAGTTCGGGACTTATGAATTTTAGTGAATGAATTTGTTTTACCATACTCTATTTCGGAAAATCTCTTGTTTTTACCAACAATGCTTGATTTGCAAAGCACAATTAATTTAGCGTTTAAATAATATGAAATTATGATTTATTGTAATTCAAATCGAATGCATGAGACCAAAACGACAGCACGTGTGCATATGGGAGATTGGACACGTCATTTGCGTGTGGTTTAAAGTCACTTGCTTCTTCTAACTGAGACTACCTATCCAAAACCAAAAAAAAACAAAATCGTCCAAGGATCGACCTGTCGTATATGGAGCCCGGGCTCACATACCCCTGCGCGCGCTGAAAACCGAGTAAATTTGAAAAATTATTGTATGGTGAAAAAGAAATTAAATTGTTGAGTTCACACATCTCATTAACTATTCAACTATAACAAAAAAAATAAAAAAAATATTTTTTTTTAAAATTAACATAATTTTTTACGGGTATAAATGGACTACTGATGAAAACCATGGCGCCTCCTTGTCGGTATCATAACTTCATCAAAAATAATCCAATTTGCAAAAATAAACAAGAATCTTGTAAAATATTGAAAATTGACTGAGTTATCGTGCTGATACTGTCTAAAAACATGGTTTCGAGAAAAATGAGTTTAAAGTTTCTAGTAGGTACAACGTGAACTTACGGCTAGTCTCCCATTCCAGCTTCATAATGTACTGTACACCTTATTCTCCTTGTATCTTCCTATAAACTTGGTCCTATAAACGACCTTGTTTTCTATGCAATTCAGGTTTTGCAAACAAAAGAAATACGAAACGCAGCTGTCGAGAGGGGCGCGGTAGTTAGGCAGGTCACATTTATTATTATATCTTTGTAACGTAGTGGAATTTTCTTAAAAAATTTTTTTTTAACTTCTAAATTTTGTTTTTTATTTCTTAAAAGTATAACAAATGAAAATCTGTAAAAAAAAAAATAGTAATTTTTTGAAAATTTCAGGGTTGTGTGAGCCCTTAAGAGCGCTACCCCGAGGTCCCATGTACTGGTGCCAGAGTTGCCAGTACTGGCTAATGTTTCGGGCCCAGTATGTGGCCTAGACCAAATCATTGCCGAGCCAATGTCGATTTGATCACACTGGTCCTACTCTTGGTGAAACTCTGGCCCGGTACTGGGCCTCAGTAAAGAAAAGAAACAAAAATAAAACTAATATTATAATTTTTTTTTTTTTTTGTTTTCTTTTGTTAAATTACGAATTTATTTTACTATTATTTTTTTTTTTTTAAATGCGAATTGATTTTACTTACACACCTTGCACATTCTCGGATTCGAACCATGGTCCCGTCACACATTAGTCCGCTACGCTACCCACTAGACCAATCTGACATATTCTCGTAATAGGGTTGAAACCGAATCAATTGATATGTTGAGAAACAAAAAATATTTCTACCAAGATGTGCCCAATACAGAGCCGACCGTCGAGCCAATGCCGAAAGAGCTTAGACACCAATAATAAGCCAATTCTAGGCCCGACATAGGCCCAGCAACTCGGACCAAAGTCGGCTCAGATCAAGTGGGAGTACTGATCACCAGGATTGGCCCGACACTGGTCTGGTGGTTTGTCAGTATGTCAGTACCAAAACAATACCGATCGAAAAGTCTAGGCGGACAATGCAATGCCAATTCTGGGCAGTGTACGGGACTCTGGTTGGACTCCGGCATTTCGCACATGGGGTTTCAAGTCACTACGCTACTGCCTACACCGTATCTCAGCATTGAACGAGTTTCGAACTTCTATTCATAAAATAATTAGGCTGGGCCATGGGCGCCCACAGGTGGGGGCAAGAGGGGGCACTTGCCCCCCCTGCATTTGACTATCGCTAAAAGTTGAGAAAAATGTTGAAGATCAAATGTTGTTGCATCTATTTTTGCCATTCACTGTAAAATCATTGTTCACATCTTTCATGCTTCGACTGTAGTTCTTAGTAATGGCACTAAAATGAAAATAAAACGAATCTATAGAAATAGATAATTAGCCCTTTTCCGAAATTGACCAAGGCCGCGAACTGAAGAAGAATCAGATCAGGCACATAACAGCAGACTGCAGTGTATGGTATTTCCAAATCGAGTAATAGTTGAAAGTGTTTTTTTGCATAAATTGTTACTATTTGTGATTAGTATTTAAATTGCTAGGTTTTCTTTTCTCGGCTGGATTGCAAGTAACAAGCATATACATATATCCATGTAAGTGAAGAGTTTTTTAAATTTTAACTTTCAAGAATGATATGTATTTTACAATTTTGAATGTATTTTACAATTTTGTTATTATCAATAATATTTTTTGTATCTTTGATGTAACTTTCTTGAATTTTGTTGTGTTTAAGGGCTCACATACCCCTCCCTGCGCGCTGAAAACCGAGTAAATTTGAAAAATTATTATAATGGTGAAAACAAATGAAATGGCTGAGTTCACATATTTTCTTAACTAGGTATTTAACAATAACATTTTTTTTTTTTAATACTAACATTATTTTTTACGGGTATGAAAACCATGGCGTCTTCTTGTCGACATCATAACTTCATTAAAAATAATCCAATTTGCAAAAATAAAACATAATCTTGTAAAATAATGTAGTGGTAATAGTTATATATAGTTTATATTTTTTCAAAAATAAAGATGTTACAGTATTTCAAACTTTAGTTTGCAGTTTAAAAAAAAATGTTGTATCAATTTAAAAAAAATTAATAATTATAGAGAAAATAATAAATTATCAAAATTAAAAAAAAAGTTCAAAAATATTGAAAATTGACTGAGTTAGCATGCCGACACTATCTAAAAACATAGTTTCGAGAAAAACGCGTTTATACTCGTAGCTTCTGGTAGGTACAACGTGAACTTACGGCTAGTCTTCCATTCCAGCTTCGTGCTATACCTCTTTTTCCCCTTGAATCTTCCTATAAACTTGGTCCTTTAAACAACTTTCTTTTCTAAGCAACCCAGGTTTTACGAACAAAAGAAATACGAAACGCTGTCGAGAGAGGCGCGGCAGTTAGCCGTAGCCGTAACGTAGTGGAATTTTCTTCAAATTTTTTTTTCTAAATTCTAAATGTTGTTTTTTAATTCTTAAAAGTATAACAAATGAAAATCTGTAAAAAAATAAATTTTTTGAAAATTTCAGAGGTATGAGAGCCCTTAAAATTATTGTTGTATTCAGTTAGCTTTTCATATAAAGCTATATGCTTCATGATAGTATCAAATAAAAATACGTCCCTGAAGTTAGTGGAAACTTTTTGACGGAATCGATTAAATTCTTCATTATAATTTATTGCCCATTTATTGCGAAAAGCTCAAATTTATTGCTCCAGGATTGTGATCTTTACGAGGTTTTTCGCTAAAATAAGATGAAGTTAGCGGAATTTTTTTCGAAAAATTACTTATTCGCGAGTTGACTTGCTTTAGGGGTTAACCCGAATTTATTGAATTTCAACCGATTCCGCCAAAAAGTGTCCGTTATCTTCAGGAACGTAATAAAAATTTAAACGGATCAATGCCTTTCAATCCTCTTTCTTGACAACCAAGACAAAAAAGTTTATTATTTTCTGTTTGTGAAGCTTAAGACTGCGTTTGCTTCTCCGCCGTTTTGCGTCTCCAAAACGGGTGTCTCTTCACATTATTGCCATCGACCTTTTTATCTGCCACGAAACTGTCGATTAATTTTAATTATGGATATACGAAAATATTTAAAAAAATCGGCAGATCCAATGACTATAGATAGTCCATTATCAAAAAGAATACGCATCGAAGAAGATAGCGGTGACAGTTTCACTGTTAGTAGTAGTGCAATAACTACTGTTAAGAGTGCAACAAAATCAATAGCGACAGTCACTTTAGAAATTTTGAAAGGTGGCTCAAAAATTGAAGAAAGTGTCAAAAATAGTTCTGTTGTAGTGCAACTGTACAAAAATGTCGAACAGAGGAAGTATTTTTGGAAAGTAGCGCGGCAGATATAGATATTGGTTGTTTTCTTGATTTGAAAAAATTACTTGCGTTGAATGATTCTCAGAAATTTAATCTAATATCAAATTCGCCAAATCCTGGGAAAAATTATGACTATAAAAAAGATGTCACCGTAGAAAGTAAGAGACATTTTCGTATTGAATGGTCTCATTATCGTGGATAGTACATTCAAAAAAACTGAAGGGTGTTCTTAGTATACACTGTGTGTTATTTAGGCCTGCGGTAAAAAGAGGATATCAAGGTTCATTTATTTATACCGCATTTAGGAAATATAAAGATTTTCATGAATCAGCAAAAAAACACGAGAAATGTGAATGGCATGCAGAAAGTGTTATGAAATCCAAAAACTTTGTTAATATTATTTCTAAAAAAGGCACAGTATTGATTTGCAACTCAATTCAGCAGAAAATGACTTAATTAAAAGAAATAGAGCAAAATTATATCCCATTTTGTCAACCATAATTTTCTGTGGTACGCACGACCTGCCACTTCGTGGAAAAAAATCAAATGAGGGTAACTTTCGCGATCTGTTACGAGTTTAGGGTTGATGCCGAGGATACAATCATGCACGAACATTTAACTACAGGTTCAGGAAACGCTAAATACACTTCCCACCACGTCCAAAATAAACTTATAAATATTTGTGGGTCCTTAATTCAAAATAAAATTGTTGACGATATCAATAATGATCAATGCATTGCATTTTCACTAATTGCGGATGAAACGGCCGATATTTCTGTTATTGAACAACTATCAATTGGAGTTCGTTTCCTAGCCAGGGGTATGGACGGAAAGCTATGTACTTGTGAAGAATTTTTGGGTTTTTATGCATTAAAAAATATGAATGCAAAGAGTATATCCGACGAAATTCTTTTTTTCTGTGAAAATTTACGTTTAGATACAACCAAACTGGTTGGACTAGGTTTTGACGGATGCTCTGCAATGTCCGGACAGGAAACTGGTGTCCAAAAACGCATAAGAGAAAAGCATCCAAAGGCATTATACTTTCATTGCGCGTCTCATAAATTCAACGTCGTTGTAAACGATTTAAATGCAGTGCAAGAAATAAGAAATACCAATATTGAAATAAGAATCCCAAGATTAGTGAAACATCACTTATATCGTTAAAATTATTCGGCAAACTCTGTAGAGGAGTATCATAAAATATCAATATTTTTGAAGTAGTTAGATTCTCTTATAAGCTCAATTAGCATCAGATTTTCAGACGACAATAATCCAGCCTTTTGGCTATATAATTTGCATCCTCATAACATAACTAATATAACGTATGAGAATTACTTAGAATTAATTGATACCATTCATAGTCATTATAAAATAGATAATTTTAAGGAACAGGCTCTAACTTGGTGTTATTTTTGGAACAGAGAAAATATTAATACTTTTAATATAAATGAAAATACGCCGATGATAGAACTAATAGGCCATTGTCATTTTTTTTTTACTTTATATTTATTACAATAAGTCGCATCATTAAGACTAATAAACATTTTTGTTTCAGCAATTAAGGTAATGAAACTACGGGGTGCATAGAATCGCCAAAGTTGTGACCTTACCATCTTCGATTCTTTTGAAAATTTTTGTACTTGAAGAACTATTGACAACCCTCCCCTTTAAAATAAGCCCTATTTTATTGTTCTAGGATAAAAATTACCAAAAATATGCATTTTCAAAGAGGACTCGGACACCATTTTTGCGAAAACTTTCATATACTATAACTAACAAAAAAATGAGATAGAAACAAAAAAATTGAATTTCAATTATTTTTTTCACTAGTTCTTCAAGTACACAAATTTTCAAAAGAATCGGAGATGGTAAGGTCATAAATTTCTTCATTTTTGGCGACTCTTGATGGAATGACCCATACTAGACGAGAGTAGGCTTCACCAAAGGGTTAATTCAAAACGATAGGCAGGAAATAGTATGATACCTACTCTAGATTAGGGTCACTAGATACACAACAGTCTCTACCTAGGGTTTGGCAGATACGTCTAATTCGGTCGTTTCTGTACTAGAAATTGTAATTTAACCTCACAAAAATCGCCTGTTTATGTACTAGTTCGCCTGTTTTTGTACTACTGAGAATTGCTATCAAATTGTGTTTTTGAAGTGTGTTAGTGCGAATATGTGAAGAGTCGGAAAAAGAGCTGTCGGTTCCCTTCCACAATTCTAGTACGTGCTTTTCATTGACATGGAAGTGTGTGTGCGCGAAATTGTGGTTTTCAATGGTAAATTTCCCTATTTCTTTCATTTCTTCTATGGAAATTTACAATTTTGCAGCGGAAAGTCAATCATTTCGAATGTTTATAAAGTGAAATCCCATAAACATGGAAAATATTTAAATTTACTGGTTTTTCACCTTGGTACGCATCTGCCAAACCCCTCTTAGAGGCTGTTTTGGTGTGAGTGTGTATACAGTAACCCTACTCTAGATGAAGTACTGAACTCCGACTTATATTGTAGTTGAAGGTAAGCAGAATAAGCTTGTTGTTCAGACTTCTATCACTTGAAGAAAGTCTGAACATGGCTATATTTCAGACGCAAAATGAAATGATTGTAAATGAAGGCATTCACATGGGCTTAAATTCACAATTTACATCTGATACATACATATCAATATGGCAATGCTAATGACTCGCGTCGATGCGATTACACCTTGGTTACACAATCGGTTTTTGCGATCGACATGAAATTCACAATACAGTCAAATATGTAATCTGTGACTGATCATTGCTCGCTTTGCTTACACAAAACTCTATTGAACCAAAAGTTACAGAAAATAGTCGTTAGCATCGTTAACAAACTAAGGAATAAAAATTCAACCAAACATTCAGATTCCAAATGGAGTGGGGGGTTATTTTATAAACATTTTGCCTTGCCCCCCCTGGAAGAAGTTGTGTGGGCGCCCTTGGGCTGGGCCCAGACTATGACAGATTTTTTCTCTGCTCCCATATAAATTCCGAAATCGTATCTTAATCAGTTCTTGAGAACCTAATTTTTTAGAAAAGATCTTATTGTAGTATGCTATAGAAAATACATAGTTCTTAATTGTTACACTTTATGACAATATTAAATGTGCGATCAGAAATGAAACCCTAAAGTAATCAAGCTGATCAACCTGTTCTCGGAATCGTCTCGAGTGACGGCTAGCCTGATTATACGATTATAGCGAAGAAGAGTAATAAGTTCCTAGAAGTACCTGTGGGTTCTTCTGCGAAGCAATTTCGTAACTTGCTGGGTCTTTTGTACAGAGAACGATATATGGGCCATCTGTCTTCGGGTGAAGCCTCCATAGACACGCGAGCATGTTGGCGCAAACATAGGTTTGCGCGAGCCAATTCGCTCGTGTATGGCATTGTTGGCCGTTTGCGCAAACATGCTCGCCCAAAAATCAAATTATTTTGATTTTTCAGCGACAACATGCTGGTGTTGGCCGTATGTTCTCAAGTGTGTGATGATGTTTGCGCAAACTTCAGTGTTCAGTTGTGGAATTCCAGTCGTTATCGAGGCTTTACTAATGAATTAAGGATATAATTATAATATTATCTAATTCAATCAATACTTATTAGTTTTTTCTTCTTATGCCTACCATTTTCTAATTTATAATGTAAAGAACTTAATAACTTAATTGTCGGGGCTTGTCCGAAACAACAACTAATACAACAACTTGTAATGCTTGGTATGGCGTTACATGTGCCTTGTTTCTTCTACAGCCTTCCGATAAAGAGCTTTATACAAGATCGGGTTAGATTTTGTATTTTAAATAAAAGAGGATAGTTTTATTTCACTGTAGTTTTTATTTGTGAGTTGGCGAAGATCTCTCTTACATATTGGTTAGTTTCCTCTTTATTGGATATGAAAAACGTATTATGAAAATAAAATGCATTTAAGTAATAACTGAATATGGATAATGAAAAGGTTTTTGGGTAATAAAAAGAAGGGGCACAAAAACCCTAAAAGGATTTTTGTCGTCCATAATTTTCGTTTCCTCTTTTCTTTTTTTGCTCTACTAGTATAACTAGAACGGCACAGGGACACGTTGTTTCCATGGTGGAATCCAATAAGCAACTGAGGCTCGCTGGTGTATGCGCTACAGCTAGTGTTTGCGCAAGCCTATGTTTGCGCCAGCATGCTCGTGTGTCTATGGGGGGCTTGAGATTTGGCTATTTCTTTTTCGTGATGGTTGACTTCTTCCGTGGGTTGATGCCCATACCAGATCTCCAGATTGGCAGCTCGGGTTTGGTCGTCATTTTTTGTCGGCATATACTTTCCGTCGATCATCTTGTATTTCGGTGGTTTCTTGAACATTTTTCAAAGCAATCCAATTTATACGGTGAAATCTCTGATATCAAATTTTCGGATAGGGTCACGGTGGTATCGTTCACTTCGTATAATCGTATTTGTTGAAGTAGTGCATGATATGTTGCATGGCTGCACTTACAAAGTATGTCCCATCGTCCCATCGTCACTTCGTTGATTCTGTTTAAAGCGAAGAGCTCTACTCAGCTAAGTCTTCCACTATCAGGATCCACTTGTTTTTATGCTGTTCCTCCGGTAGAGGTCTGAACAGATTGACGGCGAGAATTTCGAATCTTTGAAAATGTGATTGTACAAGGCTTCAGGTTCGTTGGTTTGTAGCGCTGACATTTTCCATAATTTCTGACGTGGTGTGTGACATATCTGGGTAAGCCATGCCAGAAATACTGTGAAGTGATGCGATGAATAGTGCGTTCGACTCCATTGTGTCTTGCTGTTAGAGTTCCATGGAGAGTATTCAAAATATCTTTCCGTTCCTGTGCTGGTTCCACAAGCTGAGCGTCTTCATGGTCGGTCTCTGGACGTATCTCTGAAGAACGCCGTTTGATAGAAGATATCCCCTGAAAGACCATAACATAATGTCTTCATTAGGGCTGTCACTTTCTAAGTAGTCGATTAACTTGACGTCAGGGTTCTTCAGTTGTTCGTCGCGTACTTTTTGTAGGACCTATGTGGTATCTGAGAGTATTATAAGTTTAATCCAGCCCAAAAGTTTATAACACATAGAACCGAGCCTTGGACGGAAAAAAGTTGTATATTATTTTTTGTTTATTTGGGGGCCAAAAACTCCAAATCCGCTTGACGTCCCTCCGTCCGTCTGTCTGTCCATTAGCACGATAACTCAAGAACGCCTTGACCTAGGATCTTGGAATTTTGAATCTTGATGTTTGGTCGAATTCGTAAGGCCAAGTTCGTTAACAGGCAAAATCGTCCTACTCCTTCGGGTAGCTGCCATACAAAAAGTCCCTGAAACACGTGTTCGAAAATATTGGCCGATAACTTCAGAATGGTTTAAGCTACGACTTTGAAATTTTGTATATGTTGAGTTTCTAATAGTTAGACCTAAATGTATGATTATCGTGTAGCTGTCATACAAAAATCCTGTCAAAATGTCTTCACTTAGTTTACGGAACTCACTATAACTCAAGTAATCGTTTAGCTACAAATTCGGAATTTTGTACAAGTTAGTTTTGAGTGAAAACGAAGTTCGAGTTTACTAGTCAGCCAAATCCTTTTACTCCTTCTGGTACCTTCCATGCAAAAAATCCTTAAGACACGTGTTCAACAATATTTTCTGCTAACTTTTCAAGCTAGGAATTTGAAATTTTGTACAGATTAATTTATAAATGGTTCCAAGGAAAAGGATAAATATGTAAGAAATCGAGTGAGTCCTTCCTGCAACTCCCATGTGAAAGTCCTTCTAAAAAGAAAAACGATGTTGTCGTTTAGTTTTAGACCACCAGTATGCACCATTAACAGTTTATTAAAAGTTTATCTTTCTGTTTATCATTTCTTGAGTTAAAGTATCTCGTGTGCAGGGACGCAAAGACTGACGAATTCGAGAATTTTCTTTTTTGGTCGTCACTGGAATATACGTTGTATGATAATATGTATAAATTTGTTTGTGCAAGTCTTCGTTGTGTAAGTACGTGCACTTAAACTTTTAGGCTTTAATTAAAGAAATTTCATTTAGCAAATTTATTACTATAATATTATAAGTACATATATACAAAACTATACATATATTCGTCTGTTCATTGAAATAAAATACATTATTTTCTCTTAAGAAAATTCAAAATCGTGGGCCCTGGAAGTGGCATACCTGATTACTGGGCACGATCAAATACATACTCGAACTTTAAAGTTTGACATAGAACTTTCACACTGAAGGTTATGCATTCATAATGTTAAGTTGCAGCTTGGAAATTGAATCTCAAATTACATAGGCGGAATAAGGTGTAATCACCTTAAGCGTAGGTGATATCGTGAAATTGATTTATTTTGCTACGCGATTGCAGATCGTCGCGCTAGATCTCTGCGTTGGGGCAACGAAACCGGAGCTTTTTTAGATATTCGCATTTTAGCTTTAACTGTGATAGATACTGATTGGATTAGTTGCCACCACGGCTTTAAGTCTCGCGACTTAATTTCTTCAGTGTTGCATGATCACCTGATGATCATTGTAAGTACTGAAACTAATTAATAAACATACGGTCTATAAACTATAAGACTCTGTTAACCTGATTTGGTCTAGTGCATCTGATGCCTTATCGATTGTGTAAGTAAGAAACATTTCTCTTTCGCTTCAAGTCAATTTCTTTGGCGAATTAGCTATAAAGTTGGCACATAGTGTTTATTAGTGCAGTTAAATGGAAACTTTTAGGAAAGTGGAATTTTACTAACAACCTGATTCACTTAGCATGATCTAGTATGTAAAATAATGTTTAAATGTGAATATCTATACTTCGCACATTTTCTTTGGGAAATTTTAAGTACTTATTAATGTTCATTAAACCATTTTTAGCAATCTACCGAAAGTCTGGACGAAAGTTTATTATTTTTCGGGTTAAAGTTCGGGCAGCGGTTAAAATGGGGTCGCGCTAGAATAATTATGCCAATGTCACATATAACTCATAAATTACGTGATTATGTAATTGGGTCATACTCCGGGCCGCTTCATAAAGAATCAATTGCTAGATTAGGAGGTTTTTTGGAAAGTAAATTTGTGAAAAATTTGTGAAATCGTAAGAACCACTCTGGATTTCAAATTCGAAAAATCCTAAAATCCTTTTTTTGGGCCATCATATGATACCCGTAGAACTAATAACCAACTCGTAAATCTCATCAGAACTAAGGGATATCAAAAATTATGAAACTCTATACTACCGAAACTGCAAAGCCAGCGGTTTCCAGTTTTGCTTCCTGTTGCTCCGGTTGCTCCGTTACTCCTGTACTCGCGTACCACCAATTGTAAAATGGTTTTACTAATTCAGAAACTTTCACGGGCGTGCGCTCAACAAATCACTAAAGTTTCAAAGCAATCGGATGAATGGTTTAGGAACGCATTCGGGACAAACAAACAAACTAACAAACATTCATTTTTATATATGTACATAGATATGCAACCCCTTGGGATTGAACATCAAAACATTTTGAAATGTTGAAGTATCTAAAAACATGAAATTATTTTTGTCGATTATAGAGGAAGTCTTATAGCTAATTTACGTCGCCAATTTTCGGCAACTAGATTTCAAAATTTCAAAAGCAGTTTTCATTGTCTTGAAGAAATTTGTTTGACGTTTTAAATTTTATCAGCTGACTGTTGGGACAACATTTTTAATCAATTTTGTATGATTTTACGCTTTTCCGCAATAGAAAGTTTAACAGCATTAGCATCAAAAGCTTGCATTCCGTAAAAGTAATTTAATGTGCTTACTTAAAATTTGTGACAGTTAATATTGTGGTGAGTTGTGAACGTGGTGAAATATAAATTTCAGTAATGCCCAGCCCAGTTTAGTTGATTTCGAGCTGTATTCCACAAAATCTAGTCATTTGACTAGATTTTAAAATCGGACAAATGTACATGATTCACGAACGTGTCAAAAAGAGATACTGCATCAGTAGCAGGGATATTCTCAACCGACATGAATGTTCAAGTATCCTTCACTTGCCGAACTACTGCAGTACTTTTCAACGAGGTTTCGAGGTTTTTGCCGTGAGCAGTGCTGTAGATATACCAAATTCCGCGCTAAATCTTCCCGAAGAGTCGTGTATATAAAGATTTATACAGACAGTCAGGCAGCAATGAAGGCTTCAACCTAGTAAATCTATGCTAGTGAAGGAGTGTACACCGCGTCCAACAACACTTAGCGCAGCTCATAAGGTTTACTTGTGCTGGGTTCCGGGACACAAACGTATACTAAGAAATGAAGCAGCCGAGGACCTTGCGAAAACTGCATCTGAAATGGCTGCTATACATGCAACCCAAGTGGTAAAAATATCCCTTAATTACGTCAAGAGAAATTTTGGCAAGAAGGCAATGGAACTGACGTGAGAAACCTCCAAGCAAAACAGTTCGATATAACATCAGACCTAAGTGATATCTCGGAATGCGACAAATCGTACATAATCTTTTTACCTCCTCTTAGCGATTGAATATCGCAAAATCTAGAAACCGCGAGATGGGGTAGAAGGTGATGATTTAGAGGAAGCTGATGTTCTTCTAGCAGCAGAAGGCCGAGGGGTATTATAAGATTCGTCTTGTCCCGTTAATTTGGGAGCAGCAATTCTTCTGGAGTCCATGGGCAGTTTTGGGTTAGGAGGGGTTTTAATGAATCTCACTGCAACAGAGGTCCTAAATTTGGACGCGAACGACTCCGTTAGTGGAGGAGGCACAAGATCCGGTTGAATACTAACCATTTTGGACTTTTGTTTTTTCGCAATGTTGGCAATTCGATTCCCTAAAAAAGAACATGTTGAAGTGTAGTTATTACTTTCGAAGATATAACAGTTTAAGTCAGTGCAGAAACAACTTTTGTTTACCTCCGCGGATATTGAACATTGACAACATTTGTTTCTCAAAATATATCAAGGAATCACTCCTTACAAACTTGGCAAGGAAGTACTGTGCACCCTGTATAAGTGCCCAGAAAATGTTTTATAGATTTTTCGATATTCAACCCCTGCGGGGGTGTAAAGTACGTAGTTGTGAACGTTTTGACGAATTTCTACAAAGTTCTTAGGTCTAGTGAGAAATCGAATTCGCTTTTACTTCTAAGAGCTTTACATATAATCGCTTGTTATTTAACCCATATGGCGTTAAGTCGATATTTTATCCCCTATGTTGCAATTGAGAAAATAAATAAATAAATAACTCAAAAATCTGTTAACAGTTTAGGCGCGACTTAATTATTATTCGGGGCAAATTTCGCTACTGCCAACCGGAAAACGTCAATTTCGTTTTTGGCTCATAGTCGGGACTGTGGTCAAAGTCGAAATGTAATACTGGTTGTGTCGGTGCAGGCTACCTTAAAAATAACCAGGAAGATTTTTTAGAAAAGTATTTGTTTAGGCCCTGCATCGATACAACCCGTTTTATATTTCGGCTTTGACGTTTTCGACTATAACACAAAAACAAAATTGATGTTTTACGGTTCTTGGCAGCGGAAGCACTTCTTCCTAAAAATTAAAAACAAAATTGTACTAAATATAATCTGAATGCATTGACAATCGCTATTAAATTTTCCAAAAATGAACACTTGAGAGAAATTCTTGTTAAATTTCTAAAGTCAAAATGTATTTGACAACGGCATTTTCTATAAAATTACCTTAACAGATAAATGTCCAGTCGAGAAAATGAACTACATCGCTTAGGTTTATCTTATGTAATTCACTGCTTAGCTATTAGCCATTATACACATACAAATGGCACTAATATAATAATTGAAAACACAAAAATCTTTGCTAATCTGATCTTTGCCTCTTTACGTATATTTTTTTTAATCTACTCACAATTCATGCTGTGGTGGCAGAATACTAACCTAAACCTGTAACGAAATTGTGTATATGCATGTTGCTGTACCCACTAACTTTTCATTATAAGAAAAATAAAATAAAAACCAAAACCGACAACCTAGGTGACAGTTCATGCAGTAATCGAAATCGAAGCCATTCATCGACTGCGATGCAAGACGATATAGTTTCGGATTATGAAACCACAACGGCTCTGAAAATATTCTATCCAGAGGGCGAAGAGTACAAGTTGGTCTTCATCAGCTCAGATTCCTCCAGCAAAGAAGAGGAATTCGAAGACAGTAGCTCGACGACATCATCGACCAACAATAGAAACAGTATAACACTAGACGACTGCGACTGGGACTATTTTGAGCCCGGCGTTGCCATGACCAAAACCAGCATCTTCAAATCTCCATACGGATCGCCCGTTGTTCCAAGACGTCCCCATCTCTCTTCACCTCTAGAATCACCATTATTTTATCGCCGTGGACTTTCTGAGTCATCCAGTTCATCACTGTTCCGCAGCACGAAGATGCGTGAGAGTGACACAGGGACGGATGAAGAGATGCTAATGCAAGCGGAAAGCTCGACGTCACCAACTAGTTCAGATGGCTTTCTCAACAGCAACCATAACAGTTGCCTTCGAAATCGTATGAAGACAAAGTTTTTGCGCCATCACCATCACTCGGTACCAAGGCATCAAACAAAGACGTCGAGCTGCAGTAATGTTTTTGATATAACAGACAACAAAAGCAGTGGGTGCTCGTGCGGTGGCGGGGGCCTGCAACAGCCACAATATGTTCCAATACCTGTTCCAGTTCCGATTCCTGTACCTATCACAGCGTTCCACAACTGGAATCCGAGTGATTTAATTTTATCCGGTACCAAATCTACAGCCGAAAACGGTCCACAGAATCCCGATTTGACGGCGATTCAGCAAAAGCAGGCGGCCGACATATTCCAGCTTTGGAACAGTGCAGCGCCGAGTTTGTTACAGCACCAAATACACGAGCAACAATTGCTTTTCCAACCGGCGTCCGTAGTGAAACAAATACCTGGCTCAGGTTTACAACTACACGGGCAACATGGTCAGGTTTTGCTACAGCAAACTGTTGTTGATATGTTTCGCAACAGCGGCAGCAGTGTTTCTGCTAATAATACCACAATAATACCGTCGTCTTCGACATCCGGGCCAGTTGTAACGCCGCCAGTTGAACATCGAGAAGTCACAATCGCTCCACCAATAGCAACTACAACCGGCGAAGTTTCTTATTTAGTGGGTAGTGTAACTTTACCTTTCGCGATATCGACAACGGCGACGACCAACAACGACAACGATCATGATTCAGGCTTATCAAGTTGTGATAACGCCAAGTGTTTTGATAAGAGGCGAGTAAGTTTTAATGCAAGGGAACAACCGAAAATTGCTGAACCGTGCAATGAGTCCCATGAGTGTGTTAAAGCCAGTCGGACCGCGGAGAAAGACTTAAAAGTCAAGAACCGTCACGACGAAGCTGGGGACGTTGACATTAATAGTGTTAGTGCTAAGCAAAAGAAGACATCGGTAATGACAGCGACAAAGACGACAAAGTTTAATTCAATTATAGGTAAAAATCCGATCGATATATCGAATGGCATGGTTGAAAGTGAAACGAAAGTGGACAATAAATCGTGCAAAATGATTTCAATTGGCAAAATCAATCCGGACTCAGTGCACAGTGGCGGCTATTTGGTGTCGGAAAGTGTCTTCTCTTCATCATCCGATTCTGAATTAAACAGTAGTGACGAGGACGATTGTAAGCCATCGGTTCAACGGAGTTATGATGTCGCTAGTGCGTCCCACCGCGAGGATCTGATTGTAAGTGGCTCCGGAGATCAAAAGTCACCCCCAACTTCAACAAAGGACGACGGTAGTTCTTCGAGTTCAGAGTCCGTGGATTCAGATGATACCGGAACTATAGCCGACCGCAGACCTAAATCCAAAACGTTCTCCAAAGTCTTTGTAGTCAATCGCAACACATCGTCCTCTGAGACAGACTCACAGAGTTCTGATGCAAATTTAGATGATTCTTCTGACAACGATACTGACACCGAGCGTCAAGACTGCGGTATAATTCTCAATTATGTCAAGGTGTTATCCGAATCTAGTTTGTCTACTAGTGACAGTGATAGTGAAGTCTCTGAATCAACAAATGAAGTAGAATTCGGCCAAGAAGGTAATAGTGACTTAGAGTCGCCAAGTGACGAAGGTGTTGTTCTAAATTTTGTTCGTTCGATATCTTGTGATGATAGTAAAAATTGTAAAAGAAGTAAAAGCCTAAACAACGCGATAACAGGTTCATCGATAACAATGGGAATTATTAGCAGTCATATTATAAATGATTGCGATATTGAAATGACTGATAATGAAGGAGATGAAGATAAACAAACTGATAAAACATTTTCGCGTGTGAAAAGTCATTTCGGATGCGAAAATAGTTCACAGATTGAAAAAGTAGAACAAAAACAACATAGTCCTAAGGAATTCATTCCCATGGACTTACAAAGTAGCAAAGAAAAAATCGAGGATGCTCGGCTATTAGGAGAAAACTGTCTAGATTTAGAAATAGCAGACGACGATTTTGATGCAGTTCATTATAAGGATGACGAAATTATACAAAATACCAGTGATGCTAACAAATTAATAGAGGATGTGAAATTTTGCTATGTTTTAAATCAAGACGAAGTTCATGGTGATGATGATCAGGCTATAAATAAAATCAATCTCGAGGTAGAAGCAAATGATCAGAACGACGAACATCCCCCGTCGCATAGATATCAGGAACTGATAGGTGAATCGTCTACTAAAAACACCGATGGTCGTGATACTAAGAGCACTATTGATATTCAAACCAATGTTGAAGATACAATTGAAATCGTTCAAGCCAATGATTGTAAAATCTATGATCAATTGACTTTCGAAGAAGTGGCCCAACTTGAAACAATATCCAATGGCTTGAACAACATAATTATGATACCAAACTCACAAACAGATCAATTAGTTGAGAAACTAATTAAAGATGTCAAATCGATAAATAAAGATCACATAAATAAGACTGATAATAACACTTTGGCCGTTACATCACAAGAACACATGACTATACACGAGACTTTAAATTGTGACCAAACTATAATTGAATTAAATGAAGAAGATCAACGAGTTTTATTAATAAATGATCAGATTGATCGGGCGAAAGTAATCACAGAACAAGCAGCCGCAGTTCACGGTGTTGATAGTCCCAGAGCAGAATCGTCTGCTAATCAAACGGGTTTTAATTCGAAACCGAGCAATCGTGATGGCGGTATATCACCACAAATACCATCAGCGCAGAATGATTGCACTTTTGATCAAGCCTGTACTCATCAAAACCAGAAAGAAATATCACCAACACTTGCAACCGCGGATACACAATGTTCGCTATGGTTGAGTGATCATAATGCTGACTTTGGCTGCGCAGGTATCGATCGTCATGCACATACACAAAAGTTGTGTGAATCACCTACCTTTCTCGACAAAAGTAGTAGTTGTTTACCTCACAATAGTATCGTCGACCCCGCCATCGGTATTAACACGACGAAGGCAAACCATGGAGTTAATGAAAGCAAATCAGTCGAGAATGAATTTTCGCGTGGCGCGGAGGAAACGAACGTAAACGTAAGCTTGTCAGCTAAATATCAAAGTTTAGTTATGATAACAGCGGATTCCCAAAAACAGGCACCTGTCGCAGGACAGGTGAGTATTGTAACAACCGAAACTACACGTGTAGTGTCGTCGGATTGTGATCGCGATCATTCGATAGTTGTTCAACATACTAATTCGCAAGCAAATCGTCGTGGCAGAACATGCGATATTGACCCAAATAGTGCTGCGTCCAGCTACGACTACAATTGCTATCAAGAAGTGAATAAAAGTTGTGATTCGTCGATTACGGTTGATCACCAAATAATTAGTGGCGGTGGTGAAAGTGATGATCGTGATCTGCTCGAAATATTAAAATGTGATGCGATTGAAATCGTTAAATTTTCCCAAAATCAAATAAATAATATAGCTGGGGATAGTAGAAGTGATAGTGTAGTAGGGAATTGTAGTAGTAGTGGCGGTAGTGTTGACGACGTAACTGTTGTGACTAGTGCGGATACTCTGTCGGCAGTGGTTTGCCTTGAGGACGGACTGGCCGATGACGATTCGTGGGTTGAGGAGATCAGTCACGATGAAGAAGAATTTGCTACTACGACAACCGCAACTGATTCGGACCTTGACTCGGGCGAAGATATTTCACTAGCTTCTATGACAGATCGCGAAGAAGAACTCCGCGGCTATAATCGCACCGCGATCGACTTTACACTGCACACCATAGTCGAAGAAAGCTGTGAAGATAGCGAAATAGAGCAGAACCAAAGGCGAAAAAATCGATCATCTTCAGAATTAGAAAAGTACTTCTATTATGGATTGGGTGATGGTAAGCCAATGAGTTCACTTGATACTAAAGAAGAAACTGCATCTGAAGATGAAAGTAGTGTTTGCAGTGAGGGCCTTGATTCGCTTGGAATACCAGAAGAACCTCTAAACGAGCTGAATCATGCTGCAGAATTAGCATCATCTCGACTTGAAAAGTACTTTTTAACTAGCTTCATGGGATTCTCGACCGAGCGAAATGGCTCAGACGCAAGTGGTAGTGTGGGAAGCGATAGTGAGGGACATCCGAGTCCTGGTCAACGACGAAAACGACTAGTAAGAGCTCGAGGAACTCCACGATCACATAATTCCTCATTAGATAATTTGCTAGCTAAAGAAGATAGTGAGACATGTTCCAATGAAATACATAATGAATCAATAGGTTCTTCGGAGTCAGAGAGTTGTGATGAGACAGTTATTCATCTCGAAAAGGGAGATAATCCTAATGACACAATTAAACGGAAAAAACAAAATAGAAAACGAAATGATTCGGATGAAAAAAAATCACTGGAAATTGATGATGGATCGGATAAAAATGAATCGAAAGCTCCGCAACCTGACTATTTACTGCCGGCATATAATAATTTGGCTCAATCCAAGAAGCAGCACAGTCGTGATAGTGGGTTCATCGGAAGTAACGATGATCTTCTCAAGGGCGATGAAATACTCAAATCTTCTGAACTCAAAATCGAACTTGAAGAAATTAAAGAAGATATACAAGAAGCCAAGGAAATTGAACTTAATGTCCGCCTAACAAAACAACCTATAGCGCCACAACGAAGTCTTACGCGTAAAGATAGCTTTAACAATTGGAGTTCGGACGAAGAAACCAACCTTATGATGTCAAAAATGCGACAAATTTTCAAAACATTAATTGCTGCCAGCGCAAATGCTCAAAATATTGCAAACAGCTCAAAAAGTTCTACACCAATAGTTAGCGGAACTAGCACTCCAAAGCAAACGACTCCAGTTCCAAGACCCAGGAATAAAAGCAAACCCGCCCAACTCGTATACTTCGAAAGCGAGTTAACACGACTTATGAAAACAGTTCCTGGCATAAATGATGATCAAGTACGCGAATTTGTTGAATATTTGAGCAGTGAAGACACTTGGTCAGATTCCTATGATTCATCGGATTATACCAGTTCAGATCTCGAAGGCGTGGTTATAAAAACTCGCAAAGCTGAACTGAAAGAACAAATATCTGCTAGCTGTCAACAGATTATAAATAAATTTGATAGTACGGTAAATGATGAGGAAGGTGACCGGGGCGATGGAGGTCTTATGGATGAAGGACATGTCTTGAATCCCGAAACTGCTATAGTTTATCAAAAGCTCGTAGCATCTTTTTCTAAAATTGCAACTGGAACATCTTCCACCAGTAAGATAGCCGACGGCGAGACTCCAAATAAATCTCCTCAACTCCTTGCGAAGGTAATGCATCACATTGGCACTCGGCTAGTAGCTCTAATGCACGAAGTTAGCAGTAGTGAGTCCCATGCAAGCAATTCTCCAGTTCCACCTCAACGTTACCATAAAAAGCTCCATCAAAAGATCTCTGTAACCACAACTGAAGACGATGACAGTACCTCAGACAGTAATTTAGAAAAGGCCGACAATTTAAAATTCATAAATTTACCGCGAAGCAAGTCGCACGATCTCTTGCTCGGGGAATCTCGACCGCTGCATCATCAATCCAGCAGTGGCGTCAGCGATACTGCCGGTGAGGAAAAGGAGGCAAGCGATTACGAACGCTTTTCGTGGCGTGGTAGTTTTGAATCAGCATTACTGGCTAATGGTGATTCCAGAACAAAATTAACGCTATTAGATCGCGATAATTCATCGTCTGCATCCGCTTTGGCCGCAAAGCGTCGCTCTGCAGGTGATTTATTATTCAATGCAAAAAGTTTAGGTCGAGAACAACTCGATCGAGTACGGAGTTGCGGTAGTATTGGTGGTGCAAATGTCGATGAAAGTGATTTGGAATCAACAAAAATCTGGGACTCAACTACTAATCAAAGTACTGAGCGTCGTAGAAGTGTTCCCGATGCCATTTGCGAATCAAAGGATTCATCGGACGACGATGAGAATAGTTTCCCGACTAGATCCACATTGCCCAGAAGTTTACAGGCAACATGTTCAGCAAGTACCAACTCCCTTCCTCGTCTCTCAACTTCGAATACATCTACTCCGATGCAAAAATCCCTGAGTGTTTACCATTTCCTTCCAAATAGTGTTAAAAGTGCGCGATATCGTCCTTCCGGATTAAGCAGTGCTGGCCGACCTAATTCCTTGCCGAAAAAGGCTTCCTCGACTCCAGGATTGCAGCAGTTATTCCACACCAAACGTGACGCCAGCAGAAGGCTGAATTATTTATGTTCTGGTGAGTTTTTTTATTTTTTTATTTTCTTATACTATTTTGTTCTCCACTCACTAACAGCGAGTATTTTCCAACATTTGTAGGGCTTCTTTGAGTTTAATTCATTTTTGCTAGGCAACTATGAACAGTCACGTGGCTGTATGCACTCGTAAAAATAATTATGCTTGTTGAAAGCGTAACTAGCTGCGTGTAATATAAGATGATTTATCTGCATTTGTATAAGTTCACTAAATCTGTTTCATTTTTTTATAAGGCATCTACGTTTCTTATATTATCTTCTATTCGGTTTCGCATTTTTTTAAATCAATATCTTCTTTCCAGCTTTTCCAATCTATAACTTTGCCGATGATATGTATACAGTAAAACGTGCTAATAGAGACACTCTAAAATCAGACTTTTGTTCTTTTAATGAAATCGCAACCTCCTTCGTTTCTTGCTACGTTACATGTAAATATACATACAGAATTGGAATCATGCCAATCATGAAATACACCACTATCAATGAATACATTTACCTTTTTAATTTACTCAGAGCGTTGCATACATTAGGGTTGTTCGATTTCGATTCGATTAATTGATTAATCGATTATTTTTTCTAAAAAAAACAATTTTATTAATCGATATGAGTGTTATTGATTAATCGACACAATCGATTAGTTAACGTTAATTAATCGAACAAATTTTAACAGTAAAAAGACAAAACACGTTTGGTAATAACAACCCAGCAAGCAAAACTTCGTTGAGAAAATTGCTTGCTATATCAAATTATAGGAATTATTTTACTTCTGCTGTTTCTTCCAGTCTCAAATTCGGAACTGAATTGCCAACTCTAGCTAAAAGTAAGGACATCTACTTACTTTTATGCTTATCTCCTTACCTTCTTACTGGACAATATATTATATAATATTATAACAAAATTCTAAAACCCTTTTCTAGTAAAATTTAATGCACTTATCCTATTATATTGTGTCAATTATCAACGGAATCCACTGTACATACTCGTAGGTACCAAAATCAACAAGAAAAGCATTTTAGTGAGAACTATTCATTGAAAGGACATTATTGTTGAAGACTATAAATTACAAAAACTCGAAGGTGAATTTAGACTGTTAAATAATTATTTGCAACAATAATTCTAATGTAGAAGAAGATATAGAAGTGTTTTGGCAAGATCTTTCCTGTGTCCAGATAGGTGATAAGAATGCCTTTGTAACATTTTGTTAATTAATTAATTAATTGACCTTTTCACATTCATCCGCAAATGTAGAACGTGTTATTTCATAACCAAAGCCATGAACTTATTTGGAAATTTAACGGACATTTAGCTCCACATTTAGCTAGTGAGGAGAAGATAGAAAAATTCTTCATATAAATATTAATATGCACAATTTAATATCTTTTCTATGCATATTTACCGCTATACGAGTATGTACGACAATATATGTACGACACTCCCATTGTTAAACGTATAATGAACCTAGACATTTCAAGTCAAATCTACCTATAAAGTCTACGTATACGTATACGACACCCTGTGACTTACGAATTACGCGATTAATCGATTAATTGATTAGAAGGCATCAATTAATCGATTGATTTTAATCGAACGTTTTAAAATAATCGATTTTGCAACAATCGATTGTTGAGCAATTGATTCCCATCCCTAGCATACATTATATACATGCAAAATCTGTTTAGTTTGGACCACGTAAGTCTAACAAAATTGTCGTCTAGTCTAGTCTAGTCTAACCTATTTGTCAAGTTTCTATTACAATTTGAAGGCTCGACTTTATTAAGTAACAAGTGAATTTGCCAATTGTTTTTTGAACTTCATCCATCTACAATAAAAAAAACTTTACTGCGATCGCGAATCATTTGGAATAGAATGATTTTTGAAACAGTAATATTACCTCAGAACCACATTCAAAAGTTAAAAAAAGTTGATGAACTTGTCACTAATTCATCCAATTAATCGTTATTATGAAATAACTTATTACGAAATTCACCATCCATTTTTAAATGTATTCCTTAAAAGAATGTAAAGAAATATGTTTTCCTTCACTTCTTTACGCAGCTCCCATTGTCCTTGAAACACGTGTCCACGAGAACTGGCTGATTACTTCAGAATGGAAGCTGCAAACAGTTTATATACGCTTACATGAAGAGTTGAATATCAAAAAATCCTGAAATTGGTTTTTAGATATATGTAAAGAAAGCCCGAGGAAGTGAAAACACCTCCTAAGAGATATGTCGAAATTCGTGAAAACGTGTTCAACCCGTTTATACCCTCTTAGGGGTTTGAAAAAAGAAAAAAATTGAAAACGAGTTTTAGGTGATTATTAAACAAGCCCGTGGAAGTAAAAAGTTATTCAATAACTAATCAGACCGGAGGGATATGGCTGAATTCGTGCAAATGTATACAACCCGTTTACACCACCCTGGGGTCGAATTTCAAAAAATCCTGAAAACACTTTTTAGGTATTTATATGAAGAATCCGTACAATAAAAATGAACTCAATATTTTTGAAAGACCTAATAGATATGACGAAAATCGTGAAAATACAGTCAAACCTGTCAATAGTGGAATCGCATGGGGAAAATTATTTTTCCACTATTGGCAAGGTTTCCACTATTTCCAGGTTCCATTATTGACAGGTTAATTGAGACAACTATGAAGAAATTTTCCACTATTCAGAGTAAAAGTAAAAAAAACACACACATTTCTACGTTTTCTTGTATTTAATGCCATGAAAATTCAATGTACATTGTGAAAAAGGTGAATAAGATGAATTAGAATGGTTTATTAATCAGTTTTTCGTGAAAAAAAGTTTGTGATTGAAGACTGTTTACTTTTGTTTGCAATCAAATCATCCTGTACTAAATTTATGCTTTCTTCGATTTTATCCAGCAAAAATGTATTATTTTTGTCATACGCGAAAAATTTCAGTTCGTCAAGCTTGTTTAGTGCATCGGTATGTTTGATTGAAACACTTTTGTTTCCATTTTGCTAGGAGTTTTCGTCTGCACCATCGTTTTCGGTTTCGTCATCGCAATTCTCATTGTTCGGATTGCGCGTTGTGTTGAATGTGGTATCGCTTTCTGTTAGAACTTCATCATCGAAGCAAACGAATTCCTCAGGTGGTAAATCATCACAACCAGCTTGCACAATTAAAGCACGCAATTCAGAGAGTGGAATATCCTCTTCTTCGCTAACATCGTTGCTAGCACAAGCACCATCGGTATCATCATGATCATGAATCAAAATGAAATCATTTTCTGATCGGGAATTTGTTTGAAAAATCATGAAAATTGAAATAAAAACTGAATTTAGCGAGATTGATTTTCCACTATTCGGGGTGAGCGTGTTCCACTATTAACAGGTCAATTTGTATGGAAGAGTTCAACGGCGGAATTTTTTTTCCACTATTGACAAGATTTCCACTATTTCCAGGGTCCACTATTGACAGGTTTGACTGTATATGCATTTCATTTTCACAGATAATTTTTTTTGCCCCCCTTCCGTACGCCAATGAATATTTGAGATTTCTTTTAATCCAAATTACTTTTCTAGTTGACTTACGTATACATACCGAGTTTCAACTTTCTAGCATAAGCCGTTCTATAGTTAGGAAAAACACCCCCCACCCCCGTACCATACTACCCCTATAAAAAATTATATTTTTTCAACATGCTACTACTATAGTTATATCCAAATACCAAGTTTCGTCTTTATATCATTACAGGTTCTCGAGATATAAAAATCGGAACTCTCCACCCACACCCCCAAATTTTTCTGCTAGAAGTCTATTAGGCCTACTTCTGGTAAAAATTCTAAGCATCTATCATACACTGTTCTTGAGATACGAGACGTAATTTTTTAGACAAATTCTTATCCCCTCCACTTCCATACTCCACCGCCCCCTTCAACCTTAATACAGAAACCAAATTTTATTTGTCCAGTGCAATTGGTTCGTGAAATATCGTAATCTAAAATTTTTCGACCCCCACCTCCGTACGCCCCTGCCCCCTCTCAAAAATTTGTTTCCAATCTATTCTCCTAGTATACCCATAGATGTTCATCAAGTTTTAATTTCGTGACATTAACCGTTTAGGAGATATGGATTTTAGAATATCTTGATCTCGGCTTTCGAGCGTTTCGGACGCATTATTATTCCCCCCACTCCTAAACCCTTTCACCTATATCGGCAATATTTTTGCAAATGGGTCCACTATCGATGTTCTATATAAATTCCAAGTTTCAGCCTCCTAGCCTAAGCGGTTGCTGATATCTAGAAACCAAAATATTACGTCTGAAACGCTTCCTCCACCTCCCCCCTCACACCCCCGCCACACAAAATGTGGCCACTTGAAGGGGTCTGCTCAGTCTACCAACAAAAACAAATTTAACTTAATAGCTCAAAGAATTTGAGAGCTATAAGCTTTCAAATGTTTTGCGTACGGCGGACGGCGCACAAACGGACTGACATTTTTTTTGCTTTTTTTGGTGTCTATTAGTCATGAAACGTGAAAAAAAATGTTTCAGGGTAGCAAATTTTTTTTTTTAAAAATCGATAACAATACTTTATTATTAAAATAATAAAGTAACCAGTTCTACGCACTTTTCATGTAAATTACTTAAAACCGATTTGGGGATTTTATAATATATAACTTCCAATGGGGTGTAAGTAGGTTGCATACGTTATCATAATTTTCGCTATATCTCTTAAGTTTGATGAGATATCGAAAATCGAATATTTTTTTTAAGTCAATCACAATCATTTATTAGTAAAATATTAAAGTAATCAGCAACAACCGGATAGTATTGATTCCTGCCATCAAGTTCTTGAAATCCTTCCCTATCATAATATTATATAATTTACATTAATAGTCGCATAATGAAGTTATTTCTGTACTGAAATTTTGTAATCTATATTTTATGAAAAGTTTGGACTGTCTGCCGTATACAAACGCACTTAACGCCTCATATCTGCTTACTAGCAGTATAGGTTGCTTAAACATTATGTACATTACTTAGTGCTGAGCATGTTTTTTTTAATTAAAAATTTTAAGATAGATTCTCTTACTTCAATATAGATTACACATTTCATACAATAATAATGCGTGATAAAATTATGGAAAATGTTGATTAGGTCTTACAGTCGAGTAGTGATACCTATAATGCGATATTCAAAGAATAAAGCTTCGATCCAAGTATGAACAAAAATATTTATTTCAATAAAATCTTATCTAGCAATGAGGCAGGCAATGCATATTGAATTTCAAACGCAAACCAGAAACTCGGATTTTATCTAGCAATCCGAATGAATGTAAACATTATCGGAAAATTAATACTACTGTCTGTTAGGATTTTCTTATGTGGTATATTCGATAATTAAATAATAGATGAGTCACTTTTTGTTCCATTGGTTTTTATGGCTGAATGTGAAGTTACAATTTACCTGACTGAATCTTCGGAAATTCTGTTAATATTGTGGTACAAACATTCATTTCATTCATCGAAAAATAAATCAATATCAGGGACCAAAGAGACCTGATTCATTTATAATAGTGAAATCAGCACAATTCGGAATTGCACTACAAATTCAGGAGATGGTTTCTTCGATGCAGTGAATTGAAGGGATTTATTTAGTGTACTAAATTTTAGATCTTATTTAGGTATACATTTGTTGCGGTTACATACGTTTGATTAGACATCGTTTTACTGTATTATTGAAATATTATGATCAATTTAAGAAAAAAATTGCTACTCTAAATGTTTTTTTAGGATTTAGGACTAAGTAGTAGATAAAAAATCTATCTGCACGCCGCACGCAGTACACCATTCGCAAACCCTTTGAGCCATTCATTTTAAATTTTGTTGTTGGTTAGATTCCTTTAAGTGGTGACTTGGGGAGGTGATGTTGATGGGGGAAGCGTTTTAGATGAACAATTTTGGTTTCTTGATCTCAGCAACCGCTTATGCTACAAAGCTGAAAGTTGGAATAGAGTTGTATAGAGTTATTTATGAGTTGAGGGGTGTGGAAGTCCTAAACGGTTGATGTCACAAAGTTGAAACTTGGTGATTGTTTGTAGGTATACTACTCATATCTCATATTGTAGGTATACTACTCATATCCTTTAGGACTTCTGAAATATTTAATTAGTAGTTCTATGGGTTCTTCAGATAAATACATTGAAACTCGTTTCAGGTTTTTTTTTCTTAATTCAACCTCTAACTGGTGTAAAGAAGTAGTATACATTTTCACGAACTCTGCCATATCACATGGATCTGAAAAAATATTGGAAAAATTTTTAATATCCAAAAACCAGTTATTAGCATTGTTTGCTATTCAACCCCAAATAGGCTATAAATGAGTTGAGTACGTTTCCACGAATTTCATCATACTTATCTCTTTGGTCTGATAAGAATTGATGTTACTGCCACGAACTTTTTATACAATGACTAAAACGACCGGTTTGATGATTAATGGGTATTCAATTCATGAAATTCATATGCATCTCAGGTCTGATTACACCCTTCCTAGTTTTGATTTTGTTAACAATTTCCTTACAAGAATCTAAAATAAGAAAGGGACTCAGTACGGAATGAATAGTCCGTCCATATATACCATATACGGATGGCTCCAAAACTGAAGGTGGCGGGCTTAGCATTAGCAGCTCCTTCCGCCTTCCGGACCACTGCACTGTCTTATCAGGCGAAGCTTATGCCGATCATGGAGGCCTTATCCTGGCTGAGGTGTAATGTAATATCTATAATATTAAATTAATATTACTTTTTTTCTTCAATTAAATACCTAGAATCTAGTTTTGGATTTGTTTTTAAATCCAACACCTAAGATGGTATAAAAACCTTGTATACATTTCACGAATTTCGTCATATCGCTTAGGACTGACCAGGTCTCCAAAAAGTTTTTACTTTCACTGACTTTTAAAATAATCGCATAAAAATTAGTTTTAGAATATTTTGCTGAAAAAGAAAAACAAATTTTCTCGAATTCCATCACATCTTCTAATAGGGATGTTGAAAAAATATCGATATATAGAAATAGCGATATTTTTTGAACGTTATATCGATAATATCGGCCGATATTTTTATAGCGATATATCGATATTAAAATCCGACTATCGGAACCGATGTTTTTTGTTAAGTATACATATTTTAGAACTCGAACGTAATTTTTCATTTCTGCTTATTTTTGTGTACCATATATGTACCTACTCATACCTTGGCCGCAAATTTAGCTATTTCAAGTTGATATTTTACGTGGCAATCTAATAAGTTACTTATGCCGAAGCATTCGGAAAACAGAACGTCTGAATATCAAAAATTAAGCAAACATCTGATCCGAACCCCAGTGATAGCTCTGACTGGTCATATTGTTACATGAGGAAGCATCTCCATAGGATTAGTCTCTCGGAGAACAAAATATGCAGAATTTGCGATGATAGAGACGAAACACCAGAGCTCATTCTTTGTGAATGTGAATGACTTTCTCATAAAAGACTTCATCACTTCGGTCAGCGTTTCATGAAACCATTGGAATTCCTGGCTATTCCTCTTCGAAAAACACTAAGCTTCATTGAAAGCGCAGGAATCAAAGAGTGACCATAGATAATCCAGAGTGACGTCGTAATAGGCCCAATTGATGCTTCAATGACAGAGGTGACCAAACCAACCCCAACACGAAAATCTAATATAATAATGTGTATGAGGGATGTCAGAAAGGCTGAAACTAGAAAATTGTTTTTCGATGATGCAAAGTCTATTTCTGTCGAAACAAAAAGATGCAAGACGCGTGGTTTCTGTAGATGGGGGCAACCAGGCAACTACCCTGTACACAAGGATCTATCCGCTCAGTTGAAAAAAACACAGCTATTTTAAAAATTATTCGATATATCGATATTTTTTTCGATATATCATCAGCCGATATTGATTTTTTTTTTTTTTTCTATATCCTATGTTTGATAAGCACCCTTATTCTGGAACTCGCCGGCGGGACAGTGGACTGCGATTCACCTATTTTTAAATGATTGAAAACACGTGAACGATTCACTTTGTCGTAAATTTGACAGTTGAAATCCGCAATGAAATAGTCGCGTTTTTAAACTTTTTTCAGAAAGTAATTGGCAATAAATAAAGAGAAATTTGAGATCCATCTCTTACATTTACAGTATTAGAATTTTTGGACGTTTTTCTGCCTGAAAATATGGTTTCAAATACCCGGAAAAGACGCTTTTAAAGTATGTCGATAAAGCAGTTTCCGAACGTTTTCAATAATAGCATGTGCCGTGAACGGGAATCGAATGTGAACCGAATAGTCGGCGGGAATAAAAAATCCACCCTTTTCCAGAATGGTTTCAGGCTTTGTTGATATGTATTCAAACAATCTGTGGGGTATAAATGGGTTACATTCGTTAACACGAATTTCCACGTACCTAGGGGTATGGAAGTGGGGAGAAAAACAATGCGTTCGAAACACTTGAAAGTTGAGTGATGGGTAGAAAACTTTGGATAACAATATCTTTCCAAGCAAATTGTACCAGGAAGATAAGTTTGGTTTGAATGTATAGAATTACAAGTGGAGTTCATTGAAGGTAAGTAATTTAAATAATTTTAGGGGGGAAGGGGAGCATAGCCATTTTTAAAAAAATTTAAATTTTATATCTCAAAACTATAACCTCAAACATTTTACAGAAGTTGGGCCCAGTAGACCTCTAGCAGAGAAATAGATTTTGAAGGTGTGGGTGCAGCATTTGCGGATACAGGGGTGGGGGGTGGAGGGGGCGCCTCCCCCCCCCCCCCCCCAATTCCGAATTTTCTAAACATATATACTTCAACCGTTCTCCGATGTTTTTACTCCACTGCAATGTGGACTGTAATTAGCATTTACTGTAGTTCTGCGGTGCAATGCAAAGCACAGAACAGAACTGTGATAAAAAGACTACAATACAACATATTGCGTAGGTAGTAGGGTCATTCCATCAAGAATCGCCAAGAATGACGAAATTTGTGACTTTACCATCTCCGATTCTTTTGAAAATTTTTGTACTTTAAAAACTAGTGAAAAAAATAATTGGAATTGAATTTTTTGTTTCTATCTCATTTTTTTTTTGTTAGTTTTAGTATGTTAAAGTTTTCGCAAAAATGGTATCGAGTCTTCTTTGAAAATGCATATCTCTGGTAATTTTTATCCTAGAATAATAAAATATGGTTTATTTTAAAGGGGAAGGTTGTCGCAATAAAAATTATCCTTGCAATTTTTTTCAAGGATAATGATTTTGTCCATTATTCTTAAATATCTCAAAATGAGTTTTTTTATTTTTTTATATTTTGTAGGTTATACTGTTTTTCAAAACATACCAAAAAATTAACTTGGGATCTCAATGGGATCGGGGTCAAAAAAATCGAAGAACAATATAGTGGTTCTCAATTATTTTATAGAAAAAGGGTCATTTAATCAAGTATCGCCAAAAGTGTGACCTTATCATCACCGATTCTTTTGAAAATTTGTGTAGTCGAAGAATTAGTGAAAAAAAAAATATGATTTCAAGTTTTTGTTTCTATCTCATTTTTTTTGTTAGTTATAGTATGTTAAAGATTTCCCAAAAAAGATGTCCGAGTCCTCTTTGAAAATTCATATCTCTGGTAATTTTTATCCTTGAATAATAAAGTAGGGCTTATTTTAAATTGTTGTTGTTTTTGTTAGTTAAAAAATGAGATAGGAACAAAAACTTGAATTTCAATTATTTTTTATTTTTGTTTTCTTGTTCTTCAAGTACAAAAATTTTCAAAAGAATCGGAAATGGTAAGGTCACAACTTTGGCGATTCTTGATGGAATGACCCATATTAAGATGAAAAGACTATGATCCCGTCATCAGATGACCCTTTTTTTTGCTAAGTGCTGTCTATGTAGCTAAATTCACACAGAATTTGATCAAACAAAATAGACAAATCAAAAAAATGTACGCCCCCTCCCCCCCACCAGCAAGGTCTGGATCCGTCACTGAGGTGCAGGTGGTGATGGTTGCACCTACCACCTATACATTAAATAAGGAAAGTGTAAATGAGTAAGGGAAGATTATGTTAGATTTAAACAGCGAATTTAATATTTATCGGAAGGGAAAGGACAGAAGGGTAAATCTGTTTATTTATTTTAGCTCATACTAAGTAACCAAAGAATAGATAGCAATATTTGTGCCATTAGTATGTAAGGAGTTTGTGTAAGTTTGTGGAGCCGCACATACCTCCCATGAATCCATAAGAAAAGAGACGATCGGTAAATGTCTGCTTTGAAGATATGAATGACAATGTATGCAATTTTTTGTAAGAGCAAAAGATAGAGTAGATTGGTAAATTATTGCAATATGTATTCTAGTGTAGAGGATCTAGTATATTAATTTTAATATTCTACAATGTAGAGGATTTAGTATAGATGAATCCTCTAATTGTAGAGGAATTAGTACATAAGAATCCTCCTCTTAATCCAATGGATTAAAAAATTAATAATCTCGAATTTCGATGTTCACAATTTTATTAAAATATAATTTAGAAGTATCAATAAATATATTTTTGAACACAAGGATTATTATTTATATTATTTTGATCTTATATTATTTTGATCTTCACAGTTTTTATTTAAATATTATTTAAAAACTTTTTAATTATTAATTATTTCTAAAAAATTAATCTTTAACAATATTAGTTTATATTCCAATTTCAAAATTGAACTTTTCAATTCAAATATTTTAAATAGACTGAAAATCATCTTAAAATTTTTTCATTTTTTTATAATCAACGGCGACTCAGATTTTCGAAAAATATCGCCAATCAACATGTTCACTAGAGAACTAAACACTCACTTACAGTGAACAATTCTGTTTTAATAATAAACAATTACAAAAGATGGCGCGAATTGTCATATCACCAAACTAGTAAGTAAAGGAAAAAAAAGATCGGTAAATCTATGCGTCATGTAAGGAGGAAAGAGTGGATATTGTTAGATTTGAAAATAACAATGGGATTGAATAAAACTTACATATCGGACAATGAAAACATAGTAGAGTAAATATGTGTGATTTCGCACCTCGTAAGTTTGGGAAAGGGTAAATCGGTAACGTTTAGCATCTTCGTTGGTTTCTTGTGTTTGATTTTAATGTATTTTCGGCTTTGTGTTTATAGTCGGGCCTATTACGAAACTCGAGTCGAGTGAGTAACTCGACTCACATTTGGACTCGACTCGAGCTAAAGTTGGTATTATGAAACTCGACAATTGGAAAGTCACTTCATTTCCTGCAGTCGAGTGAGTTTGACATTTCTTATAAGAAAATACTCACTCGATCGGCTCTCATAATACGCAGTTCTCTTAACTCACGCTTTTTTTTCGACTTTAAGTCGAGTGAAACTCGACAAGTAGGCACTCGTCGAGTTTCATAGTCGCAGAATGTGAGTTTTTTGATCAAGTCGAGTTTCGTAATAGGCCCGAGTGTCTATACCGTGCTACAGAAATATAGGGTGTCTTTTTTAGAGCTGGTGTCTTTTACATTTTTGTTCAGTACGTTTTGGCAAATTATCATGGAAAGACTTACAACAGAACAACGTTTACAAACTGTGGAAATTTATTTTCGAAATTTGCGTTCTATACGACAAACTCACAGATCGCTGCGTCACTTTTATGGTAAAAAAAATCATCTCAAGAACTGGACCTGTCAATTGGCCGCCTAGATCGTGTAATTTGACACCATTGGATTACTTTTTGTGGGGATACATCAAATCACTGGTATATGCTGATAATCCAGCAACGATTCAACATTTAGAAACCCACATTCGACGGGTTATCGATGGGATAAGGCCAGAAATCCTCGAAAGAGTGACCAAAAATTGGCCTGATCGGATGGTAATCATTAGACGCAGTCGCGGTGGTCATATGCCCGAAATTATTCTTAAAATTAAATGCCATAAAATAATGTTTTTAATAAAAAAAAAATTCTATTTTTCAAGAAAGAAATACTATACCTCTAAAGAAAACACCCTATATATTAAGAGTTACAATTTTTTCAGAAATCAAATATTCTTTAATAAACTGCTAATAATAGTGCATTTTCGCGATCATATTGACATTCAAAATTCAAATACCGTAATCTTTTCTTCAGGTTAACTTCACCAAATATAGTTATAAATCTCCATTCGATGATCATTTCATCAATATTCTTTTCGAACAAGCACCAGCTCGACATGATACAGTAGATATTAGTAATATTCACGTATTAGTTTAGATATTATAATACCGCGTAATGAATATATACGTATTAGGTGATATCACCATATATTGGTTTCAATCCATCACTAATGGTGTCACAGTTGAATGTTTAAAATTTCTTTACGACTATATTACTAAGCCGATAACACACATTTAAAATCTTAACCTACGAACAGGAATATTTCCACAAATTTACAATAAGACTGTAGTTACACCTATCTTTAAAGGCGAAGATAAAACTATTCGTATAGACCTATATCCTTGGTATCTAGTGTAGCCAAGGTCATTGAGAGTAATGAAACAGAGACTTTTAACAGAAATTGATAATAATAGGAATCTCTCAAAAAATCAGTTTGGTTTTAGGTCGGGCTTCAGTACACATGATGCTATAGCATTACTAAATGAAAAGATAAAGATGTCATTGGATAATAGGAACAAGCCTTGTGCGATTGTTATGGATTTAACCAAGGTATTTGATTCAATACCTCATTGTAGAATCATAGAAAAATTGCACATGCATAACATAAAAAAGGACTTAATTGAATGGATTTCTAGTTACTTTGAAAATCGATTACATGTTGTGAAAATTAATGCAAATTTTAGCAAGGAACAATCCTTTCAGTATGGTATACTAAAAGTTGTGGTATGGAACTGTTCTTGGTCCCGTACTTTTTTTAATCTACGTTAACGATATGTATGTAAAGCAAATAAAGGGAGATATCATCTCTTTTGCCGATTATACAGTATTGTTCATAGAAAACAGCAGTTGGGAAGAATGGCTCCATACCAATTCAGTGACTCTGAATAAGGAAAACAGATCTTACTTACTATTTGCACCAAATGGTCGTGGCATTCCTGTTACATTAGGCTGGCAGCAAAAGAGCAAAAACTGTTTTCGTCAAAAACGTTTTTGACTAAAGATGACTATGTCGCTGTTTCAATAGCAATTTAATGATCAGATCACACTGATTAGTCGAGCTCGCTTCAAGGCACGCGACTAATCATTGAATTGCTATTGAAACAGCGACATAGTCATGTTTAGTCAAACACGTTTTTCACTAAAACTGTTTTTGCTCTTTCAGTGTGCGGCCAGCCTTAGACGTCACAATACATTCACAAAATTGCACCCTAAACTGTAAATGCGAAACTCTCAAAAAAATCAACTACTTTGCCTTAATACATTCAATATAATACAATATTGTATAATAGCATGGGGAAGTGCATTAAAAACAGCAATAAATCACCTAAAACCACTATATAAAGTACGGAAAAGCTGTATTCTAACTTAAACGTATTAAACGCATATAGAATTTTCGATATAATAGCTAGTATTCAAATATATAAGGACTTAAAGAAAGGGATGACTCAGCAAAATACAAATGAGACGCGTGCTGGGGCAGGTAAGGAGCTACTGTTACCGCGGAGAAGAATAAATCGCCGGGATTTCAAGTAAAACACAATTCGTTTAAAATCAATATAAGTGCTAATTTATTATTTATTTAATTCTATTCGCACAATTAATCGCACTGTATGGCATACCGCCCGCTTTTATATAGCACTTGACTCGATCACACGCAATCGATCGCTTTCCACCAATATGTTCGCGTACTAGTTGACTGTCACAGTCCACGTAATAAAAATTACTATCTCCCTCGCTAAAAGCTTCGCCTGCTTTTATACTACTTGGCTGTAGTCGCGACTGTTCTTGAATCTTCATTCAGTGGTGTGTGTGGAACGTTCTCGGAAGCTTCAGAGCTTTCGATTTTGATCTTCTACGATGTTCTGGTGCATACGAGAATATTCGATTGGAAGGTGTTCCCCTTCGATTTGTTCCGCCCCTTACCCATGTACGAAAAGCAGAACGGCACAGCACAGGCTTAGTACTGGTGCCAGAGCTGCCAGTACTGGCTAATGTTTCGGGCCCAGTATGTGGCCTAGACCAAATCATTGAAGAGCCAATGTCGATTTGATCACACCGGTCCTACTCTTGGTGAAACTCTGGCCCGATACTGGGCCTCAGTAAAGAAAAGAAAGAAAAATAAAATTATTACATTTTTTTTTTTATTACTTACTACGAATTTATTTTGCTATTATTATTTTTTTGAAAAATGCGAATTGATTTTACTTACACAGCTTGCACACTCTCGGATTCGAACCATGGTCCCGTCGCACATTAGTCCGCTACGCTACCCACTAGACCAATCTGACACATTCTCGTAATATGATTGAAACCTAATCAATTGATATGTTGAGAAACAAAAAATATTTCTACCAAGATGTGCCCAATACAGAGCCGATCGTCTGGCCAATGCCGAAAGAGCTTAGACACCAATAATAAGCCAATTCTAGGCCCGACATAGGCCCAGCAACTCGGACCAAAGTCGGCTCAGATCAAGTGGGAGTACTGTTCACCAGGATTGGCCCGACACTGGTCTGGTGGTTTGTCAGTACCAAAACAATACCGATCGACAAGTCTAGGCGTACAATTCAATGCCAATTCTGGGCAGTGTACGGAACTCTGGTTGGACTCCGGCATTTCGCATATGTACACTTCGACTAGGCTTTTGATTGGGTAACTTTGCAGCTAGGTATTCGGTTGTTGCTGTTTCTGTTATGCGAAACCGACCGAGTTGCGCGGTTGCCAGGTTGCCAAGTTTACATGTAACAATACATACATATGTTGGAATAAAATTATTTAATAATTTGCCAAATGTAATTAAGAATTCTTCTAAATTAATTGTATTAAAAAAATTTTCTGCGAGCAAAGTCATTAAAATATTCGAGGAGATTGGCATTGTCTCCATAAACAAAAAAAGAGGGTTTCGTATACAGGGTGGGCCATCTAGTGGTTTCTTTTTAAATCATAGGTTATTTTCGCACTGAAAGCTGTTTCCCGCTCGAAATCTTGACAGAAAGTCAGTATCATACCTCCGCGGAACGAAATGAGTTGCTTTACGCTTGAACAACGTTGGGAAATATTGAAAACTTATTTCCAAAGTGAGTGCTGTGTAGCCCAAACAGTGCGTTTTTTGAAAAGAAGTTTTGGCCGAAATGAAGCACCCACCGCGCCTGCTGTACGTAAGTTTGTGCAAAAAGTTCGTAAGACTGGCATGCTAGTGGACAATATTCATGGCCCCCGTCGTCGTACGGCGCGCACAGACGAGAATGTGGCTGCTGTAGCCGAGAGTGTGAGACTGACTCCACGAACATCAACTCGCCGTCGATCTCAACAGCTCAACATTTCACGCACTAGCCTGAGGAAAATTCTGCACAAAGATCTCGAATTATTCGCTTACAAGGTCCAATTGAATCAGCAATTGAAGGCGCACAACCATCCACTTCGTTATCGCTTCGCAATTTGGGCCTTAGAGCAGCTTGAATTGGACAACGATTTTGGGCGAAAAATCATCTTTTCGGACGAGGCGCATTTTCATCTCGGCGGCTACGTTAACAAACAAAATTGCCGCATCTGGGGCTCGGAAAACCCGCACGTTATTGTCGAGAAGCCAATGCATCCACAGAGAGTGACAGTTTGGTGCGGATTGTGGAGTGGTGGCATCATTGGACCATTTTTCTTCGAAAATGAGGCTGGGAACAACGTTTCGGTCAACGGTGATCGTTACAGAGCCATGTTATCCGACTTTTTTTTTTACTGAAATTGAAGACATGGATTTGGACGACCTCTGGTTCATGCAGGATGGCGCACCATGCCACACAGCCCATGCCACAATCGATCTTTTACGCACCAAATTCCCAAATCGTGTTATCAGCCGTCTTGGCGATGTCAATTGGCCGCCTCGGAGCTGCGATTTGAGCTGCGATTGTGAAGGAACGATGTTATGCCAACAATCCAGAAACGATTCAAGCACTTAAGGCCAATATCATCCAAGCAATCCGTGAGCTACAGCCCGAAACCATCAACAAGGTCTTGGAAAATTGGAGTGACAGAATGTGCTACTGCGCAGCCAGCCGAGGCAGCCACTTGAACGAAATTGTGTTCCATCATTAATGGGAATGTTTACTCTTACTAATAAAGCCATAATACATGAAAAAAAATTTAATTTTGTTCATTTTATTGCATTTTTAAAAAGAAACTTGTATTTGGCCCACCCTGTATATATTTTTATAAAAAAAAGTAATGTTATTTGGAATGAACAGCAAAACCGTAGGATAATGAAATAATAAATAAGTAAAACGAAAATAAGAAACTAAATCAATACCTTACGTAAACTTTTGAATTCTTGTTGAGCACTATTAAATATAACATTGCTGAAAAAACAATTTTGGTATTTAAAAAAAAATAAGGTTTTAAATTATATATAAAATTAACATACATACACTCAGAGAAAAATCCTGGTAGCATTGACAAAAATTGTTGTTCTATTTGACAAAACTACGGTCAATATGCGTCCAACAAAATACTTTATCGAATTGACAATTTTCATAATTATTTGATAAAAACTCACTGTCTAGATGACAAAAGAAGTTGTTGAATTGAGAAAAATTTTACAATAAAAAATTTCTAGTTTTTGTATTTATGATAAGGATAAATTATCAAATCAACAATTTTTTTGTATTTATAACAAAAGAATATTATCAAATACATTAATCATTTTGTTGAAGGCGAAAGTGTTTTGTTGTTTATTTTGTCAATTTGACAATGGTTTTATTGCATATCAGAGGTGGATTTTGTCAAATCAATTAATTATTTTTATTCCAAATAAATGTGTTTTTTTGTCAAATTGTCAATCTTTGACTGTTTGACCATGTGATCAAATTGCAGTAATAAGAATGCGAAATAGCGAATTCCAATTATTCTCGCATTATCCGCTCGGTCAAATTCGCTATTTCGCATTGCTTATTACTGCAATTTGACCACTTGGTCAAACAGTGTAATACTAGCAAGAACTATGTACGTTAAACATTGACAATTTGACAAAAAAAATCATTTATTTGGAATACATTAGTTAATTGATTTACTAAATCCTCTTTTCCTAACAAAAAAATCTGCCAACAGTCTGCGCAACTTTATTATTTTTTTGGTAGAAGTTCGAAACGTGTTTAATACTGAGATGCGGTGTAGGTCACTATGCTACTGCTTGCCTAAAAAATAACGTTCCAAATAGCCTCCTGGTTATTCATTGGGTTATCAGTCGCATAGTGACTTACACCGCATTACTCCAGTTCCGTACATCAATAAAATATTTAACTTTTTTTTGCTTTAATTACTCCTGTAGTACTTTTACATATACATACTAAGTTTCAACTTTCTAGCATACGCTGTTTTTGAGATATGAAAAACCATCCCCCACCCCCGTACCTTGCTACCCCTATCAACAATTTTATTTTTCTAGGATACTTCTGCAGTAACTCTATATAGTCGTAAATTTTTAGCTTTCTATGCTTTGCGGTTTTCGAGAAATAAGAATCAGATTTCTTTTCGTTCCATCCCCTCCCACCATCAGCCTCTTCTCCAGAACCACAAAACTTTTTCTTCTTGCTAGAAGTCTACTGGGCTTAAGCTTTAACTCCTGTAAAATTTCTAAGATAATATCTGGTACAGTTCTTGAGATATAAAAATTAAATTTCTTCAAAAATGGTGTTCACCCACTTTCGTTATCCACCTCCACTCTCAAAATTTTTACATTCAGTAGACTCCACTTGTGATCTTATATACAGAAACCAAATGTCATCTTCCTGGTACAATTGGTTCGGAGGATATTGTAATCGAATCTCTTCACCCCCACCCCTACACTCCACTTCCCCTCTTAAAAGTGTAGACAAGAGCCAACTCTACTAGTATCCCTTAAGATAACTACAAAGTTTTACTCTTCTGAGATCAACGGTTCAGGAGATATGGATTTTAGAATGCTTCAATCCCAGCTTTCACTCGTTTCGGACACATTGTTTCTCCCCCCACTCCCACACTCCTCAACCCCTATCACCAATTTTTTTGCAAATAGGTCCACTATCATAGTACTACATAAGTTCCAAGTTTCAGCCTCCTACCATAAGCAGTTCCTGAGATCTAGAAACCAAAATTTTTCGTCTAAAACGCGCCCCCCTCCTCCCCCCCTACAACCCCCTCCCCAAAAGATATCAATCGTAGGGGTTCACCCAATCTACCCCCCATAAAAATTTGAACTTAATATCTCAACGAGTTTGTGAGCTATGCGCCTTCAAACAGTTTTGCGTACGGCGGCTACGACGGACAGACGGACATTGTTTTTTTTTTTGCTTTTTTGGGGTCTATTAGTCATAAAAAGTGAAAATACAAAATTTTAGGGTAGCAATTTTTTAAGAAATTTCAGGTCGATCACAATACTTTATTATTAAAAAATAATAAAGTAAAAGTACATCAAAAACGTCGTGTATACTCGTAAATGAAAAAAATTCAAATAAAAATTTTTAAAAAAAAATAGTAATATTTCACATAAGATGACTTTTATTGTAAGCCGTTACAATACTATAAAAAAAAATTTTAATGAGAAACGCCACACTAAAGAAGCGAGCAAAGGGTATTCCAAGTTGAAAATATTAAATATTTTGAAGCATGTGTCAATTGCTTGTAAAGCTTTTTTCACTCTTTTTAATATATCTTCTACCTCTTGCAAAGTTTTTCATGAATGAGTTCTGGGAGTCGTTAATGGTATATCTTTCATGCAACCTTTTGCCATTTTGTAATTGGCTTGATTTGCAGTAGGATCATCTGTGAAGAAAAAATAAATAAATTTTTGGTATCGTATGATGCATTTAAATACAGGCTTACTTTCAGATATAGACTCCGAATTTTTCATCCCATATATAATTTCCAAGTTTATGGCATCTTTTATTTTTTCCGTCAATATTTCGATTAATTTATTTGGGCGCTCAGGACATTTTAATGCAAAGGTACTTGCATCTGGATACATAGTGTTGAAATCTATGTTAATCTGCATAAATATGAATAATCAAATGTTGAATTTTTTTCAATAATAATAAAGCTTACAAGTATATATCCGAATGACCGCTTATATCGTTCGTAATCGAACTATAACTCTGCGCACCGCGATTTCCACACCAATGTGTGGTATGGACTTAGAAGAATTTGTGACAAACATTTTTGTCAATTTAATAAATCGTTTTGTAAATATAACAAAATCTTGCAGTTGACTTTTGGTCACTCTGACAAAACTTTTATCAAAAGCCGATTCAAAGACAACATTTAATACTTTTTTCAATACAACAAAAAAATTGTTTATTTGATAAAAATATTTGTAAATTTTGTCATTTCGATAATATGTACATGTTTTGTTAAAAAACCGAACTGGAATTTCGATTTTTTATCAATTTAACAAAAATTTATGAAACTGAATAATTATTATTATCAATATGACAAAGCTGCACTGTTGAAATTCAACAAATACATTTTGTCAATGTTACTTAGGATTTTTCTTTGAGTGTATATAATTAAGAAAACGAACGTTGATACTAAGCTCCTCACCCAATCTACAAGGTTATCTTATAAGGGGGAATAGTGCATAATTAGAATAATTTAAGTGAACTATATTGTACATATAAACATATTGCATTAAATACATAAAAAAAAATTATATTTTCGCAATTTTAAACTTTTGGCCTGTGTTTTCGATTGGGCAGATACAGGTGTGCTTCCAGTGTAGGGAGAAACCATTGTTACGTGCTGAATTTTCGACGGCATCTTGCAAGGAAAGAAGAGAATTGATTAGTGGAAATATTTACCGCGTTTCAGGAATAAACCAACTTATCCAATACTTCCTCGCAAGCTCTTGGTGGAATCACTTCTTCGTTCGCATTTGTTTCAGCCCACCTGACGTGAAGACATCAGCACAAAGGAGAAAATTAGTGACAGCATTAATAAAAACACATGGAAGAAGAGCTGTAAGCGAGAATAGAAAATAGGAGTGTTGCGGTTGAAGGAGATACCGACAAGGAGCAACTCAAGCCATCAATATCGGCGTTCTAGGCACCAGAGGCGTTCTAGGTTTAAGTAGGAGAAAATAGAGCTAGAGCGGAGTCCTACGAAAAAGATCACTGGCGACCACGGCACACACGGACAAGGCACACTCGCCCCCTTTGTTGCCGGGGATTTGCAACGGTTTTCCACGGGGAAAACCTGTAATACAATATGGACAATTCAACAGTCATACCAATTACATTCCATACATAGATTAAATTCAATGATTACATTGACTGCATAATACCAGACAAATCTTTAAACACTTTTATTTGCAGAATTCAAGCACCTCGCACAACTTTCTGCATTCTTTTTTTTACCTTGACTTATATGTAAATTTCTTGAATGATTTTGTGTGATATTTAAATGTCACTGTAATTGGATTCTGTTAAAACTTGAAAAAAAGTCTTCACAATATTTGATTTGATTGTCTATTCAAAATGTATAGAAAATACAAAATATTTGAAATTAATTGTCGGTAAAATTCCGAGTAAAACTGGTGTTTGTTATTTGAAGCAAGTAGTATCTAAACTTTGAACCGTTTTTGCTTAATAATTTGACAAAGGAAAGAATACTCGTATTATTAGCTAACTACAGTTGAAATACTTGGTACTTATTTAAATTAAATTTGTGTACTGCAGTTATCATCGACTGCAAGCCTATCGTATGATACTCTACGTTCAATACTGAACTCCGATTTATGTTTATACAGGGTGTTTTGCACTCCGTCCGCCACCTTGTAAGGGGTTATTCCTTGATATATTTGGAGAAAAAAATTGTTCTACAGGGTGGGTTAATTTTCAATATCAGTGGAGATACAGGGTGGTTAAGAAAATTGTGATATTTACTCGAAAACACAGATTTTTGCTACGTCAACCTTAAAAATTCAGTGATCAATGTAGTTTTTCTCAGAAAACCCCATTATAAAAATGTCATTTTAATTTTATTTTTGTATGAACCATATTATTACCTACAAAAGGTAATTCGATTGCCTAAAAAACGAGTTATAACACTTTGCCTTGTGGTTATTCGTTTTCAAGATATAACGTTTTAAGTGAGTGAGGGTACCGGTCAAAAACACTTTTCTTAACCACCCTGTACCTCCACTGATATTGAAAATCAACCCACCCTGTAGAACAATTTTTTTTTTCGAAATATATCAAAGAATAACCCCTTACCAGGTGGCGGACGGAGTGCCAAACACCCTGTATTTACATATAAATTATTATTATTATTATTATTATATATAACTACTCGTACATTTAGCTTATCGATATATCGAAATTGCGATATTTTTTAAACGATATATCGATAATATCGCCAATATTTTTTAGAGCGATATATCGATATTAAAATTCGACTATCGGACCCGATATTTTTTGTTAAGTATATCATATTTTAGAACTCGAACGGCGTTTTTCATTTCTGCTTATTTTTATATATATGTACCTACTCATGCTTTGGCCGCAAATTTAGTTATTTCTAGCTGATATTTTACGTGGCAATCTAATAAGTATGCCGAAGCAGAACGTCTGAATATCAAAAATTAAACAAACATCTGACCCGTAACCTAGTGGGAGCTCTGACTGGATGTTGGTCACATTAGGAAGCATATCCATAGGAGTAGTCTCTCTGAGAGCAAAATATGCAAAATTTGCGATATTGAAGACGAAACACCAGAGCACATTCTCTGTGAATGTGATGGACTTGCTCATAAAAGACTTCATCACTTCGGTTATGGTTTCATGAAACCATCGGAATTCCTGGCTATTCCTCTTCGAAAAACAGTTTTATTGAAAGCGCAGGGATCGAAGAGGAACCATAGATAATCCAGAGGGACGTCGTAATAGGCCCAATTGAGGCTTCAATGACAGAGGTAACCAAACCAACCCCTACACGAAAATCTAATAAAATAATGTATATGAGGGATGTCAGAAAGGTTGAAACTATAAAACTGTTTTTCGATCACGCAAAGTCTATTTCTGTCGAAACAAAAAGATACAAGACACGTGGTTTCTGAAGGTTTCTGTAACCTTGTTGTTATTGGTTTTTGATATTGCTCTTTGAGGTAGTAGGGATTTTAAAAACCCCGGAGGAAAGTAATATGTTTGTATTAAAGAGTCACTGCTTACCATAACTATCCGTTGCTGCGTCACATCCTTTTTTCGTATATTTTTATTATCACTTCGAAAGCTTATTTAGCCATGCTTTTTTTTGTAAAAATTTAGTGAAGTGAAGAACAATTTTAAATTTCGAAATATCATTTATTTATTGCGCTTTGGGATTGTTTTAAAAGTCGCGCACCGCCGTAATCTTTATTAAGGAGAGCATATCGTTTTTGGGGTAAAATTTTTTTATTTGAGACTCAATTCAGGGTAAAACTGTTTAAACCGCAATACTCCACGAGATCAAGAAGTGCCTCTCCAGAAAAGTTGTATTTTTTTACGTTTGATCCATTTTCTCAAAAACCACTCATGCCACCTCTGCTATCAGATAAAGTAGAAGTAAATTTAAAATGTTTAATTATTTAATAATGTAATTGACGCTTTCTGTTCGTCAAAATTAGATGTGCTCCATTCATGTGCTCGTTTTGCAGTAAGGAATAATTGTCCAAAATGTCATTCGAGTAGTTTCTGAGTAAATGGGTAATGATTTTTTGCACTGAAAAACCTTTGCGATATGCTCCCCTTAACGTTAAATTTGATACGGGAAGGGAGATAAGAATTTATTTTTCATTGGAAAAAATATTCGATATATCAATGTTTTTTTTCGATATATCATCAGCCGATATTGATATTTTTTCCAATATCGATATATCGATATTTTTTTCGATATCAACATCCCTATACCCTAACTGGAACCATTTAATAAATTAATGTGTACAAAATTTAAAATTTGTAGCCTGAGGCGTTTAAAAGTTATCGGCCATCATTCATGGGCACGTGTTTTAAGGACTTGTGTATAGGTGCTACTCGAAAAAGTGAGAGAATTTCGTACAAACCCGATCAAACTTTTAGCTTCATTTCGACTCCCTAGCGTCTGTCTGTCCGATAGCACGATAACTCAAGAGCGCCTTGACCTAGGATCTTGAAATTTTAAATCTAGAGGTTTGGTCGAATTTGTAAGGCTAAGTTGGTTTTTTTTTTACAAAAAATCCTTAAGACACTTGTTCAACAATATTTTCCGATATCGTTTGAACGCTTCAAGCTAGGAATTTCAAATTTTGTACACATTAATTTTTAAGTGGTTCCAGGTAAAAGAATAAATATGCTAGAAATCGAGTAAGTCCTTCCTGCACCTCCCATGTGAAAGTCCTTAAAAAAGGAAAATTTTTTTTCGGTGAACACCTAGTTTCAGACATGAAATTAAACACTGATAATATTGTCTTTTTGTTTCGAGTAGCAACCAAATAGAAGTCCTTAATAAAGGACAAACAACATGTGCACTCCTTATCCTACTTTATCCCCAACTACAATATAAATCGGAGTTCAGTATTTCATCTAGAGTATCATACGATTGGCTTGCAGCCGATCGTGACTGCAGTATGTTTTTATTTTTCGGGTCAATTTTGTTGCCGCGAGTATGGCAAGAAAAGAAAGTTCGGACCCGCAGAGCACCCAAGGCCCAAAAATGTTTCAATTTAATTTTAAAGTTAATGAAGATATACTACGAATGTAAGGCTAGATTACAAAGCGGTTTCGCCCGATGCTTCTATAACATCGTTCACTGCTGAATGCACCTTGGCTAGAGTGTCATTTTGTGCACCGCTCCTTTAACACTAAAAGAATCAAAAGTTGTTGTATACCTATTTATAAATTAAATCATTAACATGTTTTCTACAATCAGCATAGATATTAGTGGTTTTATCTTTATTACATAAACCTATTTGACAAATTTTTCGTATATGAGAACTTTCAGGGCTCTTCAAGAGGTCATTCAAGTTTTCTAGTTCAGATAAATCTTCATATTCTGTGGAAAATTTTTCTTCTAATTGAGATAAGAAATCTTTTCTGACAACGACTAGTAAACCCCAAAAAAGTAAAAAAAAAACATACTGCAGTCACGATCGGCTGCAAGCCAATCGTATAATACTCTAGATGAATACTGAACTCCGATTTATATTGTAGTTGGGGATAAAGTAGAACTAAGTGTGTGCATGTTGCATGTCCTTTATTAAAGACTGCTATTAGATTGCTACTCAAAACTAAAAGACAATATTCAGTGTTTAACTTCATACCTTGAACTGGGTAAGTCATCGAAAAAAAAGTTCTTTTTAAAGGACCTTCACATGGGAGGTGCAGGAAGGACTCACTCGATTTCTTACATATTTATCCTTTTCCTTGGAACTATTCAAAAATTAATGTGTACAAAATTTCAAATTCGTAGCTTGAAGCGTTCAAAAATTATCGGAAAATATTGTTGAACACGTGTTTTAAGGATATTTTGTATGGCAACTACCAGAAGGAGTAAAAGGATTTCGCTGATTAGTAAACTCGAACTTTCTTTTTACTCAAAACTAATTTGTACAAAATTCCGAATTCGTAGCTAAAAGATTACTTGAGTTATAGCGAGTTCCGTAAATTAAGTGATAACGTTTTGACAGGATATTTGTATGGCAGCTACACGAAGGACTAATAGGATTTTCTTCATAATCATACATTTAACTCAAACTATTGGAAAAATACTACATACAAAATTTCAAAGACGTAGCTAAAACCGTTCTGAAGTTATTGGTAATATTCTTGAACACGTGTTTTAATGACATTTTGTATGGCAGCTACCAGAAGGAGTGAAAGCATTTCGCTGAATAGTAAACTCGAACTTCCTTTTCACTCAAAACTAACTTGTACAAAATTCTGAATTCGTAGCTAAAAGATTACTTGAGTTATAGTGAGTTTCGTAAATTAAGTGAATACATTTTGACAGGATATTTGTATGGCAGCTACACGAAGGACTAATAGGATTTTCTTCATAATCATATATTTAGCTCCAACTATTGGAAAAATAACACATACAAAAGTTCAATCTCGTAGCTTAAACCCTTCTGAAGCTATCGGAAAATATTCTTGAACACGTGTTTTAAGGACATTTTGTATGGCAGCTACCAGAAGGAGTAAAAGGATTTCGCTGATTAGTAAACTCCGACTTCATTTTCACTCAAAACTAACTTGTACAAAATTCCGAATTCGTAGCTAAAAGATTACTTGAGTTATTGTGAGTTTTGTAAATTAAGTGAATACATTTTGACAGGATATTTGTATGGCAGCTACACGAAGGACTAATAGGATTTTCTTCATAATCATATATTTAGCTCCAACTATTGGAAAAATGACACATACAAAATTTCAAAGACGTAGCTTAAGCCCTTCTGAAGTTATCGACCAATATTCTTGAACACGTGTTTTAAGGACATTTTGTATGGCAGCTACCCGAAGGAGTAGGACGATTTTGCCCGTTAACGAACTTAGCCTTACAAATTCAACCAAACATCGAAATTCAAAATTTCAAGATCCTAGGTGAAGGCGTTCTTGAGTTATCGTGCTAACGGACAGACGGACGGACGGACGGACGGACGTCAGGCGGATTTGAGGTTTTTGGCCACAAATAAACAAAAAATAATGTATAACTTTTTTTCGTCCGAGGCTTGGTTCTATGCGTTACAAACTTTTGGGCTGGATTAAACTTATAATACTCTATATGATTTCATCTAGAGTATAAATATCCGTCTGTCGTACGTGTACGCCGGCTCACAAACCCTTTGACATATTAAGTTGAAATTTTTTTTGTGAGTAGATTGGGTTTAGGAGGCTGAAACTTGAAATTTATGTAGAACTATGATTGTGGACTCATTTGCAATAAATGGTAGATATGAGTTGAGAGGTGTGGGAGTGGATAAAAAAAAATGAGTCCGAAACGCTTAAAACGCGGGATTGAAATATTCTAAAATCTATATCTCCGGAATGGTTGATAGCAGAAGGTTGAAACTTTCTAATTTTCTTATAGCATGAGCTTAGGCAAGGAATAACATTTTTAATAGTGGTATTGGAGCGTGGGGGGGGGGGGGGGAGTAAAAAACTTTGGATTAAAAAAATCTTCAGAACCAATTGTACCAGGAAGATAAAATTGGTATTGTGTATATAGGATTACAAATGGAGTCCACTAAATGCAAAAATTTTGAGGGGTAGGTCGAACACAAAATTGGGGGTTTAGATATAATTTTAAAAATTTTACAGAAGTTAGGCCCAGTAAACCCCGAACGGAGAACAAAAATTTTAGTGGTGCGGGAGTAAGAGGTGAGGTGAGGGTGGAAGTGGGTGGAAAAGAAAACATTTCTTCTCAAAAACCGCAAAGGATAGAAAGCTAAAAATTTACGACTATACAGGGTGTAACTAGTACTGAGGTTCAAACAAAAATGGGAGATAGAGGAACTTGTCCTGAGTAGAAAATCGTTCCACACATACTCCCGTTTTTGCACCGTTAAGGAGATAGCGCGATTTTATTACATTTTCGGAAAGCCCATAAAATTTCACTATACGTTTGATAACAGAATTTCTTCATAGGTTGAATTGTAAAGGAGCGGGGCTAACAGTTATCAAGCACGTTCCCTTCAAGTAAATCTGGTTTGACACCCGTCATTCGCCGAAGGAGTATGATTAATAATAGTGAGGACGAAATAAAAGATTTGAAGTATAGTTTATTACGTTTACAAATAATTTTCAACATGTCCGCCGTTGTGGAGCAAGCAGAAGTGGTATCGCCGACGAATGGCATTGGTGGGGTTCACACGCAGTAGTTGGGCTCGTAACTGATCGCATGCTTCGGTGATACGGGAAATGAGCTGTTCTCGTGTATGAATTTCCTCTGCGTAGACGATGCTTTTTAAATACCCCCAGACATAAAAGTCCATGTGAGTTAAGTCGGGAGATCGTGGAGGCCATGCAATGGGTCCGCCACGACCAATCCATCGATCCCGAAAATTCGCGTCGAGCCATCGACGGACATTAGCACCATAATGCGCTGGCGCTCCATCGTGCTGGTACCAAAACCTGACCAGTACACGGAGTGGTATATCCTCTATGAGGTCTGGTAAAGTTTCCTCCAAAAATTCGGCATAATTGGTGGAATTGAGAATTGGGGGAAGAAATACCGGACCGATGAAAGTTCTGCCGATGATGCCAGCCCAAACATTCACACTGAAGCGATGTTGATGGGACGTATTTCGGCTTCTCGCTTCTCCTTGCAGAATTCGGAACACTTGCATGTGGTTGATGCCTAATCGATGGCCGATACGCCGGGTGCTTACCGTGGGGTCCCTAGCCGCGATGCGCAGTATGCGCTCCTCCGTGGCCACAGGTACCGAGTGTCGCCGTCCTGAATGTTGTGTCTCCCGCCACGGCTGCAGTGTACCTCGTTCACGAAGGTTCCGATGAATGCTGATGAACTTCCGATAATGGGGGGGTACCGAGATCTGTCCGGATACCGTTCCCGGTAAACTCTTTCGGCTCGCCTAGCATTCCCGTCGCACAACCCATACACGAAGTGCATGTCTGCCATTTCTTCCGTTGTAAAAGACCTCCTATTGCTTGCCATGTTGCTCGTAATGATGTCTGTGACATACTGTTTGCTGCTGCTTCCTCCCGATGCTTTTATCGCAGAAAAATCTACGTAGGACGAAGTCATTCCTGTTCCTTAAGGGAGCAGGTAAACTCCACGCCCTACTTAAATGGATATTACTTAATTAACTTATATGGATGTTTGTTAATTTATTTAAATGGACGCTATCTAATTAGTTGTCATATTTTTTCTTACCTGTAACATAATTTCCACACATAAGAGCAATACGTGTGTTGTTAACATGGTTGCTCATTACTGCATCGGTTTTGCGGTAAATTCTATGTTTAGCAGCATTTCCAACATGTGCAGGGAACTTACTTGTCGTTGCAAATATGAAGAAATTCTGTTATCAAACGTATAGTGAAATTTTATGGGCTTTCCGAAAATGTAATAAAATTTGGTGGTTAATCAGGTCCTTCTTGGAGAAAACAGGACTTTTTTGTATTTTTTTTTTAATTTTTTTATTATTTTTGTGTCATTTAAATGAATTTTTCTCAAAAAGTATAACACTGATTGACACAGTTGATAGCAATTAGAAAGAAGAATTTGTGTCCTTTCCAACGAGCCCAGAATTATTACGTTGCGCTAAGTACAGCAGAAGTTAGAGATCAAACAGTGATCACAGGTACGATGAAAATCCTTCGTCCTTAAAATCGCGCTATCTCGTTAACGGTGCAAAAACGGGAGTATGTGTAGAACGATTTTCTACTCAGGACAAGTTCTTCTATCTCCCATTTTCGTTTGAACCTCAGTACTAGTTACACCCTGTATAGACTAATAGACACCCTGGAAAAAATGTTTAATAGGGGAAACAGGGTACGGCGGTGGGGTTGTTTTTTTATGTATCAAAAACGGCTTATGCTAGAAAGTTGACTTACGTATATGTAGATGTATTAATAGAGTAGTTAAACAAACTCATATTTAAATTTTTACTACAGTAAAAAAATGTCTTTAAAAATGTTTTTTTTCCTACATTTTTACGAATTTAGTTATATCTTTTAGACATGTAAGTTATCAAATTAATTTTACTTCTTCGCACGCTTTATATGAGCGCCCAGAAAAGTTCTCACGAATTCCGAAAATCTTTTCGGACAATATTCTTGAATAGTTGCCTTAAGGAAATTTTGTATATTACCCTAAGGAGTAAAAGGAATTCGATGGCAAGTAACCTCGAACTTTATTTTCACTCAAAAATATAAAATTAGTACTTCGTGGCTTAATGTTTTCTTGAGTTATAGTGAGTTCCGTAAATTAAACAGTATTTTTGTAGGAGTCGAAGGACTCATGGATTTTTTTTATTTTCATACATTTAGCTGCAACTACTAATAATACCTTATTATTAAAATAATAGAGTAGTAATATATAACTTTCTTTCGTTCGAGGCTCGGTTCTATACGTTACAAACTTTTCGGGTTGGATTAAACTTATAATACTCTATGATTCCATCTAGAGTGTAAAAATCTGCCAACAGTCTACGCGTAACTTTATAATTTTTTGGGTAGAAGTCCAGAATGCGTTTAATGTTGAGATGCAGTGTAGGTTACTATGCGACTGACAACCTAAAGAATAATCAGGAGACTATTTGGTACGTTATTTTTCAGGTTGTCAGTCGCATAGTAGCCTCCATCGCATCATGTAAAAGTGAATTTTGTCTCAGGTAAAATTATTGCTTGTTTCCCCGCGGTGCAAAGACAAATTCGATATTTTGGGTCGTTGTATTCTTTTAGTATCCTATTTTCATTTTTCTTTATAAACCATCTTTGGACAGATGGTAATAAAGTCTTCTGATGTATTTTGACAATTTTGAAAGCGTCCAAATTGTCTTTAAAAATGTACGAAGGGCCAAATCTTTGTTTTGAAAAACAGCTCCAAACATTGAAACATTTTTGGATGTTTAGCAGTCCGCTGCATGTGTTTGTAGTGTTGCTCCACCAGGGCTCTGTTGATGATTTCTGATATAGCTGCTATTAACTGCTTTTGTATGCTTTTGTGTGTCCAAAGCAACAAAAAAGCTGCTTTCTCGTGCTTGCTATTTGACACTAGATCTGTCCAAGATTTTTCAAACAGCTGTTGTAAGCTATAAAAGCTGCTTTTGGCTGTCCAAAACCCGAAGAAGCTATTTCTTGCTATGGCTGAATTTGCCACTTGATAACCGAGTATTCATTTCAAACACCCGTAAAATCAATTTGTCCTCCATTTTCGTAGTTTCTCTCACAGAGCCACGATTAGTCAGGTCATCGATATTTTTTTTCCGTCGGGATTAAATTCCACCCATTTAGTTACTAATAAATTCCTTCGACTGTTCATGTACATACTTAGCATCGTGCTCCAAAGAGCATTTGTCGTCCTTGCGGATGCTAACTCCGAAACAGTGTTTCGTAACATGATGCGTATGTGGTACTAATTTTTAAATATGTTCTTCTGTGACCAAGGTCGAATGAAAACTGAAACTTTCTATACAAAGCGTCATTGAAAACTGACACTGCCTACACAAAGCGTCATTGAAAACGGGCCACGCTACCTGCTTGCGTTTTAATCTAACATCTACCGGTTTTCAGGAAGGAAGAGAATTAGACAAAAAGTTGCATGTGAATATCCTTTTCGAGAATATGCAATGATATATTTTTTTAATATCAATGGGAAGTGCTTGAATCCCACCGCCCCAACTCCCCCCGTCTAGGAAATTTTTTTTTCAAATGTTTGCTGATATAGCTTATCAATGATCGTTTTAACGAATATGTTATTAACCTAATAATCTATAAACTTCCGTGTGAATGTAGATGCTGTTTCTCCTGAATCATACATTTTTTAAAGACACGCTCAATTTCAACCTTTCAATACGATCTCATAAGAAAAGTGGTTGTTTGAATTTATAATTTTACGTGCTTTGAAACCTCACTTAAACATTATTGTTCATGGCCCCAAAATTAACCCAATTGACCCCAAAGGCCACAACTAACTGCAATACTCTTGTTAACCTCTTAGTCCACTAGACATCATCATCGCATATGAAAATTTGTAACTCCAATAATTTTTTGTTCACTTCGATCGTCCGGAAATCTTAGAGAGATGTGACCACTGAAACATATTAACGTCAGTGTTGAGCTTATGGCGATTGTTCACTATTTTTATTATCGCCTTTAAGTTTAACTTAGTCTATCAATTTTTTTACAGTTTTTCGGTTTTTATTTCGTTAAGCGGTCGCGGTCCTTATCAGTTTATCCATAATTTGAGAAAGTGTGTTCTAAACTAATAAGAACCTTCGCTAAACGGAAATGCGGTGAAGTGATCGATAAAAACTTTTTAATTAAAAAAAGTTTTTGAACAAAGTAAAACACATAGCTATGAGCATGAGTACTTTGCGATTAATAAGAGCTACCGGTATTCAATCCATTAACGTTAATTTCATTATTAAATTCAAGTGCTCAATACTTATACCTAGTGAAGTGCAGTGTCGCGAATTATGGCGCGTTTAGTTAGCTTTAAGACTAAAGATGAAAATCGGTACAGTACGTTTAATAATGAACTTACTACTAGTATTGGCAACAGTGACGAAAATTTAGCTTACCTTAACAATTTCCAGTTGATGGAAAATTATAAAAAGGCTCCACGCCAAAAGAGTTTCTTCCGGTGCGTGCGGTGTAATTGCATGTTTTGCAAATTTCTCTGCAGGAAAATTCTACCCGTTTGTTGCCGCGAGTATTGCAGCTTCTGTAGATATTGCGCTATAGAAGAAGATGACGAAGATGATATCGATGGGAAATTCGAACAAATTAAATATGAAATAAGCCTCAAGGAAAGTGAAACAAATGGAAACCGGTATAAATCAATCCCAGTGCGGACCCAGATTGATAGTCGACCTGTAGTTGCAGAGGAATATAACAGACGAGGTAAAACAAAGTGGAACTGGGACGATAGTCTAAGATCGAATTCGGATAAATTTCTGGAAACGTTAGAAATTGGCGAGAGTGATGGTGAACTAAGTTTTCGGAGAAAGTTGAAAGTGCCAAGAATTCGAGTTTCTTCAAGCAATAAGAGTGGTATTATATCATTTGATAATGTCCTTTACCAAAACCTAACCATCCACAGCTACTACTTTATGTAATAAGTTCCTTTGAGCAACATGCACTATACACAGATAAAATGAAATAGGCTATTCGAAGTTATTACCAATTAAAGTAGCTTATTTTTGTAAAATGGTTTAGGTGGATTCTCTACAATAAGTAGGCACATTATGATATTTTGTATAATTTGCAGACAGATATAATTGTTTAGAACCAAATTTGAAACATATTTCAGTGACGATCGGCTGCAAGCCAATCGTACGATACTCTAGATGAAATACTGAATTTTGGGGTTAAAGCAGAATAAGGAGTAGACGATCATTTGGTTGCCACTTGAAACTTAAGGGCGGGGTAAGGTCAAATCTGTGAAAAAAAGCATATTTTCAAGATTTTTTTTAGCCGATACAGGTAATACTGGTTTATTTAATTAATTTCCATATAACAATACAACAACTGAACTATATTTGCCTAAAGTTTAATTGCAAAATATTCATGAATAAGCCGTTGGCAGCAAATCTCCGGAAGCGCCTCGAAAAAAAATTGTTTTGCGGTGCCCGCGATATCGCGTCATTGGATCATATGAAACAAAAAAATCATAATGCGTTTATTAGGTGAGATGTTTCTTGAGGTAACGATTTTCGATTTTTTCATTTTTGGTAGCACTTGGAAGTCAAAAGCGCGATTTTCGCTATAAAAATCGGCAAATTTTGTACTGTAAAATAAAAAATAATTATTTAAAAAAAAAATCGACAGCATTGCCTGGTGATTTATGTGTAGAAATAGTGTACAAAATTTCCAAAGAATCGGTGAATTTGATTTTGAGTTACAGTGGGCACCGACTTCAAAAATGACAAGTTTCAGGAGAACGCTAAAAAATCCAATATAAAACTCGATAATTCTTTTATATTCACACAGAGTCGTCGATGCCTATAACTCCGTTCATTTTGCTTTGATCGACTTGAAATTTTGACACAATATTCTTGAGATGTTATAAATTCATTTAAAAAAAAAATGCCAAAAAAAAAGTTTAAAATCCTTACCCCGCCCTTAAAGACAATATCATCAGTGTTCATTTTCATATCTGGAACTAGGTGAGGCACCGAAAGTAAAATTTTCCTTTTTCAAGGACTTTCATATGGGAGTTGCAGGAAGGACTCATTCGATTTCTAGCATATTTATCCTTTTACTTAGAACCATTAAAAAAAAATCTGCCAACAGTCTGGGCGCAACTTTATTATTTTTTCGGTAGAAGTTCGGAACGAGTTTAATTCTGAGATACGGTGTAGGTTACTATGTGACTGAAAACCCAAAAATAAATTCGGAAAGCGGTTAAAATGGGGTCGCGCTAGAATACTTACGCCGCTGCCTCATATAACATATTAATTACATAATTGGGTCATACACCGGGACGAGATCTAGTCCTAGTATAATATCAGTTGTTACGCCATTAGAAGGTTTTTCGTGATTTGGTTTCGGGCCATTACATGAAATCGGAAATGCGTTTGAAGACGATTATATAAAAAGTCTGTGGAAGTGCAAACCAATCTAATATCTCATCAATCCTGAGAAATATGTCGAAAGCCTTACGTCCTATTGGAGTTGAATAACAAACATCCCGAAATCAACTTTTTGACGATTATGTAGGAAGCCTTTGGAAGTAAAAATGAATTCGATATCTCATTAGAACTAGAAAAATGTAAGAATTTGTGAAAACATATACAACCCCCTTGCACCCACTTTGAGGTTGAATATCCAAAAATCCTGAAATGAGTTTTTAGATATATATAAAGAAAGCCCGACGAAGTGAAAACCAATCCGATGTCTTATCACCCCTAAGAGATATGACGGAATTCGTGAAAACGAGTTCAACCCGTTTTTACCCTCTTAGGGGTTGAAAAAGGAAAAACCTTGAAAACAGGTTTTAGGTGATTATTAAATAAGCCCATGGAAGTGAAAAGTTATTCGATATCTAATCAGACCTGAGGGATACGGCTGAATTCGTGAAAATGTATAATCCCCATTACACCACCTTGGGGGTCCAATTTTAAAAAATCCTGAAAACACTTTCTAGGTATTTATATGAAGAATCCGTAGGAAAAAAATTAATTCAATATTTGGAAAGACCTAATAGATATGACGAAAATCGTGAAAATATATGCATTCCATTTTCACTGATAATTTTTTTTGCCCCACTTCCGAACGGCAATGAATATTTGAATTTTTTTTAATCAAAATTACTTTTCTAGTTGATTTACATATACGTACCGAATTTCAACTTTCTACCATAAGCCGTTCTATAGTTAGGAAAAACACCCCCCACCCCCGTAGCATACCACCCCTATAAAAAATTATATTTTTCCAACATGCTACTAATACAGTTCTACCTAAATACTAAGTTTCAGCTTTATATTGTTATAGGTTCTCGAGATATAAAAATCGGAACTTTTTCCTTTTCACCCTCCCCCAGCCTCACCCTCTACACCCTCACCTTCAAAATTTTGTTTTCTGCCGGGGGTCTATTAGGCCTACTTCTGGTAAAAATTTTAAGCATCTATCTTACATTGTGCTTGAGATATAAGACGTGATTTTTTTTAAAAATGCTTACCCCCTCCACTTCCATGCTCCACCGCCCCCTTAAAAAATTTTACTTTCAGCAAACTTTATTTGTCAACATTTATACAGAAACCAAATTTTATTTCTCTAGTGCAATTGGTTCGTGAGATATCGTAATCTAAAGTTTTTCAACCCCCACCCCCGTACGTCACTGCCTCCTCTCAAAAATTTGTTTCGAATCTATTCTCCTAGTATACCCACAGATGTTCATTAAGTTTTAATTTCGTGACATTAACGGATTAGGAGATCTGGATTTTAGAATGTCTCGATCTCGGCTTTCGAGCGTTTCGGACGCATTATTATTCCCCCCACTACCACACCCCTTTACCCATATTATCATTTTTTTTGCAAATGGGTCCACTATCGATGTTCTATATAAATTCCAAGTTTCAGCCTCCTAGCCTATGCGGTTGCTGAGATCTAGAAACCAAAATTTTTCGTCTAAAACGCTTCCCCCACCTCCCCCCTCATACTCCCACCACCCAAAAAGTGGTCACTCCAAGGAACCTACCCAGTCTATTAATAAAAAAAATTTCAATTTAATAGCTCATAGGGTTTAGGAGTTATAAGCCTTCAAACGTTTTGCGTACGGCGGACGGCGGACGGCGCACAGACGGACTGAAAATTTTTTTTGCTTTTTTGGTGCTTATTAGTCATAAAACGCATAAAAAAAAAATTTCAGGGTAGCAAATTTTTTTTTTTTAAAAATCGATAACAATACTTTATTATTAAAATAATAAAGTAATTAATGGAAACAAAATATCAAATTCCTAGCTTGAAGCGTTCAAAAGATTTAGGAAAATATTAATGAACACGTGTATTAAGGATATTTTGTATGGGAGCTATCGGAAGGAGTAAAAGGATTTCACTGACTAGTAAACTCGAACTTTGTTTTCACTCAAAACTAATTTGTAGTAAATTCCGAATTCGTGGCTGAACAATTACTTGAGTTATAGTGAGTTCCGTAAATTGACTGAAAACATTTTTAGAGGACATTTGTATGGTAGCTACACGAAGGACTAATGGAATTTTCTTCATAATCATACGTTTAGCTCCAACTGTTGGAAAGTCAACACATACAAAATTTCAAAGTCGTAGGTTAAACTGTTTTAAAGTTATCAGGCAATATTCTTGAACACGTGCTTTAAGGACTTTTTATGTGGACGCTACTCGAAGGAGTTAAGAAATTTTACTGACTAAAGAAATCTAAATTTATTTTCCCTCAAAGCTAATTTCTGCAAAATTTCAATTTCGTAGCAAAATGATTTTTTGAGTTATAATGAGTTGGAAATTTGTAAGGGCTCGAAACATCATTTTTCGATTTAGCCTACACGATTGAGAAAATCGTACTAAACCGATTTGGCTTTATGATGGCTCATTTTATAGATAATTAAATTTTCTATTAGATGACGTTAATTGTTTTTTGAAAAAAAAATTTTTACAATATTTTTTCGTATCTTAAAGTCGATTTTTTTTAGCGAAATATGCACTTTTAATTTAAAACTGTGTAAAAACATGCATATCGATTTTTTAATGTGAAAAAATTACAAAGTACAAAATATCAAAGCTTTCCGAGTTATTATACCTGAGAAAATAAATCGTGAAAATCATGTATTTTTCGACCATGTAAAGGAGGTTCCCCCCTTAAGGCTTTCCGAAGTTATTGATCAATATTCATGAATACGCGTTTTAAGGACTTTTTGTATGGCAGCTACTCGAGGGAGTAGGACGATTTTGCCCGTTAACGTCAAATTAAGGATGATGACAACGTAGTTATTGTTGATTTATTGGATATATGTATGTAATATGAATGACGCTGCAAAATGTATCATTCTAAACCAAGTCGGAGTGTTACCATTAGCCATTCTAATGACTTTTATGTAAAACTAATAAAAACAATCAGCTCCAACTTGTAAAACTTCACAGTAAAAAATATTTGGATAATAACTGTCCTTAAAGCAGTAAAATATTCCGGATTGATGTAGCAAATTTACAAATTTTCATTAAATTTAACAAAATTTCAAGTAGTTTTAAAAAGTTTGTATTTTGACACATTTTCGTCAATAATTTAGTGGCTGGAAAGTAAAATTACAACACCGAATGAAATTTTCCATTAATTTTGATACTTTATGCGTAGTAATATGTTTTTTGTGATATGTATTTACTTCACCGCATCGTTGTTTAATTCTTTTGTTTCGTGGTTTTTAACACAAATTTAAAAGGCAAATAATATTTATAGTGTGTAAAGCAGTAAATTTACACATTTTTAGCGATTGAAACTTATGTTTCAACGTAAGTAGTAAAAATCACAAGAGTGCGCAAAGAAATTTGACAATATTTATTTTATTGCTTTCAGAGCAGGCACTAGTAGTAGAGAGTAGTAAAAAATTTTTACTGTGTTTCTATAAACTTTAACACAAATTTTTACTTTATTATTTTTTAATAATAAAGTATTGTGATCGACCTGAAATTTCAAAAAACTTTGCTACCCTGAAATTTTGTATTTTCACGTCTTAGGACAGTATACAGTAAAAAAGCAAAAAACAAAACTTTGGATTACAATATCTTCCGAACCAATTACACTAGGAAGATAAAATTTAGTTTCTGTATATGGGATCACAAGAGCAGTCTACTGAAAGTAAATTTTTTGAGTGGTGAGGTGGAGCACGAAAGTGGGGAGACAGCGATTTCTCAAAAAATGCCATTTGTATATCTCGGAAACCGTATTAGATATGATCTTGAAAATTTTACAAGAGTTGGGGTCGGTAAAGTTCTTGTAGGGATTTGGAAACTTGGGTGTGTGGGTGTTGGGGGTGATGGTCAAAGCGGGTTGAAAGGAAAAAAATTCTTATTCTTATTTCTCAAAAACCGTAATGAATAGAAAGCTAAGAATTTAGGATTATATAGAGCCACTATAGAGACATCCTACAAAAATAAAATTTTTGATAGGGGTGGCAAGATACGCGGGTGAAGAGTGGTTTTTATACTCTAGATGAAATCATATAGAGTATTATAAGTTTAATCTAGCCCAAAGGTTTGTAACTAATAGAACCAAGCCTCGGGCGAAAAAAAGTTATATATTATTTTTTGTTTATTTGTGGCTAAAAACCTCAAATCCGCTTGACGTCCGTCCGTCTGTCCGTGAACACGATAACTCAAGAACGCCTTCACCTAGGATCTTAAAATTTTGAATCTGGATGTTTGGTTAAATTTGTAAGGCTAAGTTCGTTAACGGGCAAAATCGTCCAACTCCTTCGGATAGCTGCCATACAAAATGTCCTTAAAGCACGTGTTCAAGAATATTGTTCGATAACTTCAGAAGAGTTTGAGCTACGTCTTTGAAATTTTGTATGTGTTATTTTTCCAATAGTTGGAGCTAAATGTATGATTATGAAGAAAATCCTATTGGTCCTTCGAGTAGCTGCCATACAAATATCCTGTCAAAATGTCTTCACTTAATTTACGGAACTCACTATAACTTAAGTAATCTTTTAGCTACGAATTCGGAATTTTGTATAAATTAGTTTTGAGTGAAAACGAAGTTCAAGTTTACTAGTCAAAGAAATCCTTTTACTCCTTCTGGTATCTTCCAAACAAAAAATCCTTAAGACACGTGTTCAACAATATTTTCCGATAACTTTTGAGCGCTTCAAGCTACGATTTTGAAATTTTGTACACATTAATTTTTGAATGGTTCCAAAGAAAAGTATAAATATGTAAGAAATCGAGTGAGTTCTTCCTGCACCTTCCATGGGAAAGTCCTTCAAAAAGGAAAATTTTTTTCGGTGATTTACCCAGTTCAAGATATGAAATTAAACACTGAATATTGTCTTTTAGGTTTGAGTAGCAATCAAATGGGAGTCCTTAATAAAGGACATACAACATGCACACATGTAATTCCACTTTATCCCCAACTACAATATAAGTCGGAGTTCAGTATTTCCTCTAGAGTATCATACATACGATTGGCTTGCAGCCGATCGTGACTGCTTTATGTTTTATATCTCAGAAATGGCTTATGCTAGAAAGTTCAAACTTAGTACGTATATGTAGATGTGCTATTAGAGTAATTAAAGAAAGAAAAGTTCAGCTTTTTATTGGCGTCCAGAGGTTGATTAAAGAAATTTTCGGGAATCCACATTTTCACGAATTTCGTTGAAACTCTTATACATGTCGAGCTATCAAAGCAATTTTACTTCTGCGGGCTATTTATATAAGCGCCTAGAAACGTTCTTCGAAATTTTTCGATATCCAACCCCTTTTTTTTTTTTTATAGCACCGAACTGAACTTAGGGGTCAACCTTTAATACGGTATGTATAGTCCAGTCAGTATAGGATGGGGAGGAAAAAAAAATTAATATAAAAATAAAAACACAAATAAATAAAAAAATAAATAAAACAAATGAAAAATAGGATTAAAAGTAAGAGGGATCAGAGGAGAACAGTCGGTGGATGCTACGTTTAAAAGACTGTAAGTCATATCCGCTAGGAAACACGGTCGCGTGCAACGCGTTCCACATTCTGGTTGTACGAGAGAGAAACGACTGTCTAAATTTCACTGTTCGAAATTTTTGTGGCTCAACCGTATACTCGTGAGTATTACGTGAGAACTGGGCTAAAGGAGGTATAAGACGACTAATTTCATTACTACAGCGACCGTGGAAATATCTGTAGTAAATGCTGAGTACTCCGTCATTTCGACGATGTTCGAGGGAGTCAATAGTTGCCGCAATGGCATCGTCTCCAATAAGTCGGAACGCAAATCTCTGAACACGGTCAAGCAAAGAGAGATACGTTTCGGGTGCTCCTGCCCAGATATGAGAATTGTACTCAAGTCGGGGCCTGATATATGCCTTGTAGATTTTTACGAGGTCTGATGGTGTGAAAAATTTCTTGCACCTTCGGAGGAAACCTAGGCGCTTGGAGGCGTCAAGAGCTACATCATAAATGTGATGACTCCAATCAAGTTTTTTATTGATGTTCATTCCTAGAAGATGGAAATGCTCCGAAGTGTTCAATGCGACACCATCAAAAATAAGATCAGGCACCGACGTGTCGTGTTTAAGGGAAAGATGACAGGCTTGTGTTTTTGAGGCATTAAACTCTACTCGGTTGACTCTGTCCCATTCCAGGATTGAGATGAGATCAGAGTTTAAAGATCCAATTAACTCATTACGTTGAGAGGGTGCCGAAGACTGGTGTGCCTCTGTAATCGAGTTGAAGCTGTAAATGTTGTCAAGTGTACTATCATCTGCGAAGCTATGGATAGGACTGAGAGTGGACGACAAAAGGTCATTAATAAAAATTAGGAATAAGGTAGGTGATAAAACTGAGCCTTGAGGGACGCCGGAGTTGATAGGGAAAGGGGATGATGAAACGCCATCTAATACAACCTGTATAGTACGTTCCGAAAGAAAGCTCTCAATCCATCGAATACAAGTAGGATTAATACCAAAGGCGTTGAGTTTGTATAGAAGGGCTTTGTGCCAAACTCTGTCAAATGCCTTCGCTATGTCAAGTGCAAGTACTTGACCCTCACCGAAGTTATGGATACAAGCGTTCCAGCGTTCAGTCAGGTATACCAACAAATCGCCGGTGGATCTCCGTGGCCGAAACCCATATTGACAGTCATCAAGGAGACGACTGCTTTCCAGGTATTGCACGATCTTACGGTTGACAGCAGTTTCCATGACTTTAGACAAAATAGAAGTAATGGCAATGGGGCGGTAATTTGCGGGGTTTGTTTTGCTACCCTTCTTAGGTATCGGTTGAACATTAGCTAGTTTCCATAAATAAGGAAACTTACCAGAAGAATATGAACTATAGAAAAGATTGCGAAGAGGTTTAGCCAAAGAAGAGTAGCATTTTTTAAGGGTAATGGGGGAACGCCATCTGGTCCAGCGGATTTATTAATATTGAGAGCTTGAAGGATTTTCGTAATGACACGTGTGCGAAATTTGATGGGAGGAAGTTCTATATTGCTAGATAGCACAGCTGGGGGGGACTGTGCACTAGGTGGGAGAGTAGAGTTTTTCGCAAAAATAGGGGGTGTAAAGTGGTTGTGTACATATTCACGAATTCTGATATATTTCTTAGGTATATTTAGATTTGGAATTCACTTTCGCTTCTATAAGCCTTAAACATAGTCGGGGAAAACCCGATTTAAGTATTTTACTTTATTATTTTAATAATACAGTATTGTTTTCGATTTTTAAAAAAAAAAAATTTGCTACCCTCAAAATTTTTTTTTTCACGTTTCATGACGAGTAGACACGAAAAAAGCAATAAAAAATTTCAGTCCGTCTGTCCGCCGTACGCCGTACGCCGTACGTCGACCGCTGTACGCAAAATCGTTTGAAGGCTCGTAGCTCCCAAACCCTTTGAGCTATTAAATTAAATTTTTTTTTATAAATAGACTGGGTAGGCCCCTTGAAGTGGCCAAATTTGGAGGGGTGGGGGTGTGAGGGGGGAGGAGGGGGAAGTGTTTTAGACGGAAAATTTTGGTTTCTAGATCTCAGCAACCGCTTATGCTAAGAGGCTGAAATTTGGAATTTATATAGAACTTCAATAGTGGACCTATTTGCAAAAAAATTGCCGATATAGGTGAAGGGGTTTGGGAGTGGGGGAAAAATAATGCGTCCGAAACGCAAAAAAGGTGAGATCGACACTTTCTAAAATACATATCTCCTAAACGGTTAATGTCACAAAATTGAAACTTTATGAATATCTGTAGGTATACTAGGAGAATAGATCGGAAACAAAAATTTGAGTGGGGGCAGTGGCGTACGGGGGTGGGGGGTGAAAAACTTTAGATTGCGATATCTTACTAACCAATTGCACTAGATAAATAAAATTTGGTTTCTGTATAAAGGTTGACAAATGAAGTTTGCTGGAAGTAAAATTTTTGAAGGGGGCGGTGGAGCATGAAAGTGGAAGGGATAAGAATTTTTCTAAAAAATCACGTCTCATATCTCAAGAACGGTGTAAGATAGATGCTTCAAATTTTTACCAGAAGTAGGCCTAATAGACCCCTAGCAGAAAACAAAATTTTGGAAGTGTGGGTGTAAAGGGTGAGGGTGGGGGAGGGTGAAAAGGAAAAAGTTCCGATTTTAATATCTCGACAACCTGTAATGATATAAAGCTGAAACTTCGTATTTAGATAGAGCTATATTAGTAGCATCTTGGAAAAATGTAATTTTTTATAGGGGTAGTATGGTACGGGGGTGGGGGGTGTTTTTCCTGTCTATAGAACGGCTTATGCTACAAAGCTGAAACTCGGTACGTTTATGTAAATCAACTAGAAAACTAATTTAGATAAAAAAAAATTTCAAATATACATTGGCGTTCGGAGGGGGGGCAAAAAAAATTATCAGTGAAAATGGAATGCATATATTTTCACGGTTTTCGTCATATCTATTAGGTTTTCCCAAATATTGAATTCATTTTTATTCTACGGATTCTTCATATAAATACCTAGATAGTGTTTTCAGGATTTTTTAAAATTCGACCCCTAAGGGGGTGCAAAGGGGGTTGTAAACTTTTTCACGAATTCTACTATATCCACGTCTTATCAGATATTGAATATCTTTTCATATTCATGGGCTTGTGTAATAATCGCCTAAAACTTGTTTTTAAGTTTTTTCCTTTTTCCACCTAGGAGGGTATAAACGGGTTGAACACGTTTTCACGAGTTCCGTCATTTCTTTTAGAAGTGATAAGAAATTGAATTGGTTCCTACTTTCTCGTGCTGTCTTCATATTTATTTATTAACTCCTTTCAGGATTTTTGAACATTCAACCCCCAAGTGGGTGTAAGGAGGTTGCATATCTGGTGATATATCGAATTCATTTTTACTTCCTAAGGTTTCCTATGTAAAAAAGCCAAAAAGTCAATTTCAGTATTTTAGATATTCAATCCAAAAAGGTGTAAGGAGGTTGTATGCTTTTCAAAGTTTCGACATATTTCTTAGGTTCGATGAGATATTAGATCGCTTTTTATTTCCACAGACTTTTTATATAATCGCCTACAAACCCATTTCTCAATTTTTCGATATTCAACCCCCAAGGGTTTGTATATGTTTTCACAATTTTTGCCATTCCTTAGTTCTGATGAGATGTAAAATTGATTATTACGGCCAACCAATTTCACGATTTTTCGAATTTCCAGAACCAAGGAGGTGAGAAGGGTTTGCTTACATTTTCACAAATTTTTCAAAATCCGTCTTGTCTCATGAGATATCAAGTTCCTTCTTATGAAATCGTCTAAAAACCTGTTTCACAATTTTTTCGAAATTCAAACCCCAAGTGGAAGTAATGGGTTTGTATACGTTTTAACAATTCGTCATATCTCTTAATTCTGATAAGGCAACAAATACGTTTTTGCTTCTATGGGCTTTTAGTGTACATAATATACTGAAATTCGAATAGTCTACACGGACTTTTTCAATGTTTAATCGTCTAAAAATCTCTATTTTAAATATTTTTATATTAAGGACAAAATTAATTTTCCATAAGAAATCTAAAAATCTCGAAGCAACTCATGATACACTCCGACTTTTACCGCTCCCGAACTTTGACCCTAAAAATAATAAAGTTTCGCCCAGACTATTGGCAGATTTTTTTCCTATTAAACCTCCGGGGGGTATTGTTCAAGTTTTCACTGATTCCGAAAATCTCTTAGGTCTAAGGTGATCGAATTCGGTTTTACTTCTATAGAATATTCTATTGATAAAAAAATACGTAAATAAATAAAAAAAACCAACAGTCTGGGCGCAACTTTATTATTTTATGGGTAGAAGTCCGAAACGTTTTTATGTTGAGATGCGGTGTAGGTTACTATGAGACCTAAAGAATAACCAGGCGGCTATTTTGAACTTTATTTTTTAGGTTGTCAGTCGCATAGTAACCTACACCGCATTTCAGCATTAAACACGTTTCGGACTTCTACCCATAAAATAATAAAGTTGCGCCCAGACTGTTGGCAGATTTTTTTACTCGTATACTGCCTCTCTAACATTAGAATAATAATATTTACCTCATGGCTGATTCGAATTTATTTATTTATATTTAGGTAACTAATAGAAGAGAAAGATTTAGTAACTTACTCCATGGGTACCTCTGACATTAATCAGTCTCAAATCAATTTATTTCATGGATATATATTTCTATTCGTTGCAATCAAAGTTATGTTAGACTTTAGGATTTTGCTCTTCCTAACAGTCATGCTATGTTGCGAGAGAAAATTATTATAATTAATCTTCTGGGTTTCTCTTTTTACTCAACCTTATATATAGATACCTGCTGTATAGCGTATAGACTCACAAGCTTTGCTTTGATATCAACAAAATACCTTTATTAATTTTTTCTTCATTTACTTTCTAGAAGAGGGAACTGTACCTGATGTTTGCAATCCACCACTAATTGGAACCTCTAATATAAGTGAGTCAGCTAGTCCGATACCTTCACGTGGATCAGCGTCTAGTGATCCATGGCCATCGCAATCTGAGGAAGATATTGACCGTTTGGTTGCACTACATCAAAATCGAAATAGCCTAAGTTCCCTGGGGGTAAGTCAATTCTATTTATTATATCTGCTTCACTTTGTTTCTATTGAGTTGAAATTAAAATGTATTGCATGACTATATTTTGTATGGTGGATATTCTTCCAAAGATTTCTTTCGCGCCACCCCCTAAAATGGTTCCAATTAGTGTAAAAACATATGTTTAAGTTTCATAAAGCTCAGATAACGGAATACGTTCATCAAAACCCTAACAAAATTATAATTGTATGGGATTAAAAAAAATTAGTCCTGAGATATTGACAAACACCCTACACTGAAAATAAAATCTGCGACATTTTTCGAAAAAAATATTCGTATCTATACGAAAGGTTGATTTTCGTAGTTTTTACGAATATTTTGTAGATAATACTCTACATTCGTAATGAAATTATTGACAAATTATCTTTTTTTACTAATGATGCTATCGTGTAAATAGCAACACCCTAAAATCGACGGTTCGTGCGGATATTTTTTACTATGTACGATAGGTATTCGTACATGTTACGTTACGAAATATATTCGTACATATACTAATCTCGAAATCCACGAGTAAAATGTACGAAACATTTTGTAGATAGAAAGATATATGAAATTTAGGTGATTAAATTATGAAAGATTCGTAAATATTAAAAACTATTTCTTATAAGTGACGAAGAACATAAAACGATCAAATTGATTTGGTCCCATGTTTCGCATTTTCGCTCAGTGTATTGTACATACTACTACCATCTTGTCGTATAAAGTATAGTACTGTGTAATAGTAGTAAATAAATTCTACAGTTCGCTACTATATGTCAGTGATATAAAAACGCGCGAAATCGAAAAGAAATCAAAATATTGGCAAGAAATTACAATTTCGACACACAACACAACAAAATATAACACACACAAAATTCAAACGAACTGAACTGACAGCGAACGGTTGAAAATTTTGAACTGTCAAATATTTCGCTTGTCATAAAAGAGTACCGTACCCTTTGAAACGAAAACTTAACAAAACCAAGCACCATCTATTAGTGACTACAAATGTCCATTCTGCCCATGAACACAGTACTGAAAAACGAACGAAATATTTCGTCGCGAAATATTAATTTTTTTTATATGGAATTTGACAGTTGATTTCGTTTCGCTCGGAACACAGTACTAGGCTTAAATGATGCATGGATCGAAATAGAAATTATCTTGAAATAATTGCGTTCTCGGCGAAAACATATTTACAAAACATACTGCAGTCACGATCGGCTGTAAGCCAATCGTATGATACTCTAGATGAATACTGAATTTCGATTTATATTGTAGTTGGGGATAAAGTAGAATTACGTGTGTACATGTTGTATGTCCTTTATTAAGGACTGCCATTAGATTGCTGCTCAAACCTAAAAGACAATGTTCAGTGTTTAATTTCATATCTTGAACTGGGTAAGTCATCGAAAAAAAATTTCCGTTTTGAAGGACTTTCACATGGGAGGTACAGGAAGGACTCACTCGATTTCTTACATATTTATCCTTTTCCTTGGAACCATTCAAAAATTAATGATTACAAAATTTCAAATTCGTAGCTTGAAGCGTTCAAAAGTTATCGGAAAATATTGTTGAACACGTGTCTTAAGGACATTTTGTATGGCAGCTACCAGAAGGAGTAAAAGGATTTTGCTGACTAGTAAACTCGAACTTCGTTTTTACTCAAAACTAATTTGTACAAAATTCCCAATTCGTAGCTAAAAGAATACTTGAGTTATAGTGAGTTCCGTAAATTAAGTGAATACATTTAGACAGGATATTTGTATGGCAGCTACACGAAGGACCAATAGGATTTTCTTCATAATCATACATTTAGCTCCAACTATTGGAAAAATAACACATACAAAATCTCAAAGTCGTAGGTTAAACCCTTCTGAAGTTATCGGCCAATATTCTTGAAGACGTGTTTTAAGGACATTTTGTATGGCAGCTACCAGAAGGAGTAAAAGGATTTCCCTAACTAGTAAACTCCAACTTCCTTTTCACTCAAAACTAATTTATACAAAATTTCGAATTCGTACCTAAAAGATTACTTGAGTTATAGTGAGTTTCGTAAATTAAGTGAAGACATTTTGGCAGGGTATTTGTATGGCAGCTACACGAAGGACTAATAGGATTTTCTTCATAATCATACATTTACCTCCAACTATTGGAAAAATAACACATACAAAATTTCAAAGACGTAGCTTAAACCCTTCTGAAGTTATCGACCAATATTCTTGAACACGTGTTTTAAGGACATTTTGTATGGCAGCTACCCGAAGGAGTAGGACGATTTTGCCCGTTAACGAACTTAGCCTTACAAATTCAACCAAACACCCAGATTCAAAATTTCAAGATCCTAGGTGAAGGCGTTCTTGAGTTATCGTGTTCACGGACAGACGGACGGACGGACGGACGTCAGGCGGATTTGAGGTTTTTGGCCACAAATAAACAAAAAATAATATATAACTTTTTTTCGTCCGATGCTTGGTTCTATGCGTTACAAACTTTTGGGCTGGATTAAACTTATAATACTCTATATGATTTCATCTAGAGTATAAAAATGTATATGTCGATAAGCTCTTCAGATGTACAAGCTACAATGGTGGATGTGGAGGCAGGGATGACATCCTTGTAGTAACACTTTAGATGACATTGACGGAATGTATGTAGGTTAAGCTTCGATTTATAAATAATTTATAATAAAAGCTTAAAAATGTTTAGAAAATTTATTCTCATGTGCCTTTAGTTCTTTATTTTGTGTCTGTTAAGGCCATTATTACGATCTTCAGTTAAACTCTAACTGGAACTTTAACCGCAACCGTTTTATATGAAAATCTGTCAGTTAAGTTAGGTTGAGAAGGGTGGACTGAAGCAATGTGTCCCAGTCCATCACGAGAGATCACTGTGGATCCATTGTGGTCCCCTCGTATAAAAACCGGGCTCTAGACTACTGATTCCAAATATTGCTCTTCCTTATGAGTAGAGTAGTTCTCCATAAAGGAATCATCGCAAGTTCTGATAGATCGGTCAAGGAGAATTTCCCCAAGTACCGATACCTGGTACGTGCCAGGCTTTCACATTCACACACTAGATGCTCTAGTGTTGGCTCAACATTCTCATCACCACAGCGACACAGATTGGCCATCGGTATTCCCAGCCTTTCTTCATGCCTCCCAAAGGGACAGTGCCCCGTTAGGACCCCTATAAGTTGTCTACAAATGTCCCTGCCCAGAGACAAAATAAAGCTAGAGTTCCTCCTATCAAGTTTCGGCCAGCAGATTCTGGCTTGCCGGCATCCCGAGAGATTCACCCAGGCCCCCTCCTATCAATCATTCCCTTTACACATTCAATGGGACATAGAACCGACTCGTCGGTCAGCTCTATGCTCATCTCCGACCCCCTTCTGGCGAGCTCGTCTACCTTTTCATTTCCAGGGAAGTCACTGTGACCAGGAACCCAACTTATCTTCAGGTTGTTATTCATACCCACCATCTGCAATATTATTTTACATTCTTCCACAAGCCTGGATTTAGTGATGTGCGCCTCAACAGCCTTGATGGCAGCTTGGCTGTCAACATAAATAGTTATTGTCACTGTCACGCACTGTTTTCGCACAATTATCTCCGCTGCTCTTGTCAGCGCAAAAATTTCGGCCTGAAATACGCTCGAGCTATACGGTAGCCTGAACGATTCCATAATGTCAAGGTCACAAGAGTACACTCCCGCGCCCGTTCCGCTTTCCGTTTTGGAGCCATCAGTGTAGATTGCAAATGTGTCTGGGGCGATGATTCCCGATCGCCACTCCAGTCTGGTGGGAATATTCACATCATAGGAATGTCCAAAACTGCAAGACGGTGTCCTGTAGTCGGTGCGCTCCGGCATGGCGGAACACAGGGAAATTGACAAGATCCTAGTGGGGCCCACACTGCCTCCCATCCAATAGCGTGCCTCACGCAGACGCAAAGCACCCTTTGCTGCTATTGATTTTACCGCTAATTCCAATGGGATTATGTGGAGCATTACTTCCAGAGCCTGCGAGGCCGTGGTACGTAAGGCCCCAGTTATTCAAATGAGTGCCATTCTTTGAATTCTGCTCTTGGCGACCCTGTTAGTCCCGACCTGCAACGCATGCCACCACACCAGTGACCCGTAAGTAAGAACAGGTCTAACTACCGTGATGTACAGCCAGTGCATTATTCTCAGGTTAATGCCCCAGGTTTTCCCTACCATTTTCTGACAAGCGTAGTAAGCATTCGATGCCTTCTTGATCCTGTTGTCAATCGTGAGTTTCCAGTTCAACCTAGGATGGAGATAGATTCCCAAGTACTTCACACTAGGGGAGAGCGGGATGGTAACGCCATTCAAGCGTGGGGAGCCTGAATTCTGGTCTTTTTTGCTCGTAAAGAGGATAAGGTCGGTTTTCCCCGGATTGATGTTGAGACTGCAGTTACCAGCCCCCCTGCTCAAGGATTTGAGCCCAAATTCTAGTAAATCGCTCAAGGTGTCCAGGAACTTACCTCTCACCATCAGAACGATATCATCCGCGGAGGCAACAACCTTGAATCCGGTCAAAGATAGAGCCTGTAAAATTTCGTCAACCACTATGACCCACAGCAGTGGAGATAGCACCCCACCTTGTGGGGTTCCCCGGGTTGCTTTCATTCTGCTACATCCATCCCCCAGAGAGGAGTTGATAATTCTACCCCTTAGCATCGACACAATCCAGCACGAAATGAATAAGTCAACACCCAATCTATTCAATGCCTTCTCGAACGCACTCGTCTCCACATTATTGAAGGCACCCTCAATATCTAGAAACGCTGCTAGAGTATACTCTTTAACATTCAAAGATTCTTCAACCGTGGAGACGACCTCGTGTAAGGTCGCTTCGACAGATTTTCCCTTCATATAGGCGCGCTGAGAAGACTCTCGCGTCCAGAACACATCTGAGATAATAGTCCATCAGTCTCTCCATTGTTTTCAGCAAAAACGATAAGAGACTAATGGGTCTAAATTCCTTGGCCAGGGTGTGGCTTGGCTTGCCAGCCTTAGGAATGGAAATCACCCTGACTTCACGCCACATCTTCGGGACATACCCGAGAGTTAGACAACTTCTAAAGATCCTCACCAAGGAAGGACCAATAAGTGGCATGGTCTTCTGCAGCATAATGGGCACCAGACCGTCCACTCCCGGAGACTTAAAGGGAGAGAAGGACATAACCGCACACCTTACCCTTTCAAGAGAGATTGTCCGATTTACAATGGCTGCGTCCGCCGCAGGGAGATCTACTACCTGAGATGAGTTCCCAAGCTCCGAGATGCACCCCGGGAAGTGCGTCTCCATCAGTAGATCCAGACTTTCCTGACTCGATTTCGTCCAGTTTCCGTCATTCCTCCTCAAGTACCCCGGAACACTGGGGTCCTTGGCGAGGATCCTGCGCATTCTAGATGCTTCATTAATACATTCTATTTCCTCGCAGAGCTTACTCCATGAACTTCGCTTGGCGAAGTTCAGCGACGATTTAAATTCTTTTTGGCTGAGTCTGTATGCGTCCCAGTCCAAATCATTCTTAATTATTTTAGCTTTCTTGAAAAGCATCCTCGCCTTTCCTCTCAGAATTTCAAGATCCTTTGACCACCACTTCGTACCACCTTTCCCACTCCCATTTGAGAGCGGACAGGCCGATCTAAAGGCAGTCATTAAGGTTTCCGAAATCATCTCCACCTCCCTGTCAAGTAGTTCCGCACTACTTAAGCTGATGGTTTCCTGCCTAAGGTTCCTACTGGCTACCTTTATGAAATCCTCCCAGTTAGTTCTTTTGATGTTACGGAAGGAGTTACCCCGCATTACATCGCAAGATATCGTGAACATACTTATTCTATGATCAGAGAAGGATTCCAATCCTGAGACTGACCAGTTACCGACTTCAAACTTCGTGCCCCATTGAGTGTGGTGAGCGTTAGCGTCGCACCCCACCACGATGTTGATCTTCTTCCTTTCCACCATACTGATCAAGTGTCTGAACCCGTCAGAGGGTGGGTGTTCTTCGCTGTCATACGGAAGGTAGAGAGAGGCGACAATAATGCTATTACCATCAGATCCCTCCACCTTTACTGCAGTCTGGTCACCATTGCTGTAATTGTTCAAGAGAAAAGAATTAATTCCTTTCCTAATCAGAAAAAATTCTCTGCTTACCTGTGTCCTTCAAGAAGAACAAATCAAATCCTGCTGATTTCAGACCCTGTATCCGATCGTTTGACAACCAGGGTTCTTGGAGGAGAGCCACATCGATTTTGCACAAATCAAGCAGCTTCAAGAGATTGCCGAATGCGGCTTTGCTATGATGAAGGTTAAGTTGTAGTACCTTCATCATTGGCTTCCTGAGTTTCCATTTCGCTCTGCGGGAACCTTACTGACGTCCTGCTACATCCGTAGTGTAGTTCCCACTTCTTCTTTTCCAGGGCCGGGATCGCTTCTTTGTCCCATTCCAGTAGAAGACGTTGTCCTCCGTTAGCTGGTGGGTCCTTCTTGGCGATACTTAGTCCCGCCATTGGAACGTCCGGGTTCTGTTTTCTCAGCAGACCAAGAATCTTCGCGTCCTCATAGGAGGGTCCCGGCACCCATACCCAAGTCTGTGGCCTAACGAGCGATGACCTCGACACCACATCGAATTTCGCTCCGTCCCACAGATTGCCGATCCGAGAGAAGTAGCGAGTCAGTTAAAGTTCCGGTTAGAACGTAACTGAACATCGTTGGCAGTGGATATTTGAATGATCTTGTGAAATCGAAATTTCTTATTTTCATTGCAAGACACGCGTAATTTTCACTTTTTATTATATTTTTAGGGTTTAGAGTTTTTAAGTGATTCGGACTGAAGTAAAAAATTAGTAAAGTAAAGTAAAGAAGTAAAATTGTAATAGTTACATAATATATCTATATTTTTCATCTGGTACTCCGTTTTATAACACATACATATAAACGCCTTGTACATTCAAGAAAGTAATTTCTATATTTTATATTGCGTAAGGTATCCGTACATTGTACACGAAAAAATATCGCAGTTCGTACATTGTACGAAATAAATTTGGTAGTTTCTAAACTAAAAATCACGCCATCAGCTAAAAACTCAGAGCGTGGGTAAAGTTTTTTATAAGTTGTCATTCTGTTCAGCTATCATCTTAGTAGCCGAGCTTCTGGACTGGTTGCCGAAATAGGCAGATCAGCGGATTAAATGTAGCACTGAAGAATAAGGAGACGCGGCTATCAAAACAGTGCCTCGTTAGCTAATTTTATTGGTCTAAAAAATTCTACAAAATTCAAGTACAGTCTGAACTGTGTAATCTCTAACCTCTGATGAGTAGGTTACACTGCTTCAATGATATTTACCATTTTTCGACGGGCCATGGGAAGTTTCGTTTGATACTCCCATCGGATGTAAGAGTTGTACTGGCCGACGAAGTTTGGAACCGTTAGCGAATCTTACCTCACAATCACGAACCTTTCCATTTCTACCAGGAAAAGTATGGCTGTCCATGTTTTTTTGTGGTACTGTACGCAGTCGCTACAACATAACCTAAACACTTCTAGAAAATAGAATGATATTATATAGGCCGTTTGTCAATATCTCGGAAGTCGGTACTCATTTTCGGTAATAATAATCTCATATAATTTTTATTTTTTTAAGGACGTTCAGGCACGTTCTGTTTCTTGTCTGATTGAAATAAAACTTAAAACATAGATTTTTTGCTCTAATTGTAACCATTGAAGGGGTGTCGTGAAAGAAATACAAACATTTAAAATAAGAGCCACCCTAGTGTATAATGTATTTTGTTCTATTTTTCTTTCTAATATTTTCAGCTGAGGTCAGATTCTATGGCCAGTGTTTACTCGGGAGCAGGTGAAGGACGATACGGAACGGTTGCAGTTAAGGGTCAAGTAGAATTTGGGATGCAGTACAATTACAAACAGAGTGCTTTGGAGATTCACATTGTGCGGTGTAAAGACTTGGCTGCCGTGGACGCCAAACGAAATAGAAGCGACCCCTATGTTAAGGTTTGTAAATTTGAATGTTTCCTAACTTTACAATTTATAAATAGCATAAGCTTAAACTGTAATTATTGTATTACATTGGATGTACTCAGTTTAATTTGAATCAGCACATAGGTGATGCAAACTATTAGATTATATCAGATCGAGGCGTATGATTGAAAGAGAATGATTATAAATTATATAAAAATTTTACGTTTGCAATTGTGGAGTGAAAGATCTAAGATATAGGAAAACAACATTTGCTATTGTATTATTGCACATTTATGACGTGAATTTACTGTCCAGGATGCGTCTTATAAAAAATTTGTCAACAGTCTGGGTGCAACTTTATTATTTATTGGGTAGAAGTCCAGGTCGCGTTTAATGCTGAGATGCGGTGTGGGATGCTATGTGAATGAAAACCTAACAAAAAGTTAAAATGGTTTAAATGGGGACGTGCTAGAATACTTACGCCACTGCCATATATAACATATGAATTACGTAATTGGGTCATACTACAAGACGCGGTCAAAGTCGTAGTATAATATCAGTTGCTACGAGATTAGGGGGTTTTTCGGAACGTTAAAAGTAACATAAAGTTGTCCTTAGAATAAAAGTAAAAATATCTAAAATATTGATTTTAAGCCGATTAAACTTATAAAGTGGACATGTAGATGGAATAAAGAAGTAAGAACCAATTTGCTGCTTCATCAGATTTAAGAAATTTGACGAATTGTGAAAACGAATGCAAGCCCATTACATTCACTTGGGGATTTTATATCTCATCAGATACTAGAGATTATGAAAAATTTGTGAAAACGTAAGCTTTGAATTTCGAAAAATCGTAAATTTGGTTTTAGGCCATTACATGAAATCGGAAATGCGTTTGTAGGCGATTATATAAAGTCTGTGGAAGTGCTAACGAATCTGATATCTCATCTAACCTAAGAAATATGTCGAAATCCTTACGTCCCCTTAGGGTTGATTATACCTATAAAAAATTATATTCTTATACTCTAGATGAAATCATATAGAGTATTATAAGTTTAATCCAGCCGAAAAGTTTGTAACGCATAGAACCAAGCCTCGGACGAAAAAAAGTTATATATTATTTTTTGTTTATTTGTGCCCAAAAACCTCAAATCCGCCTGACGTCCGTCCGTCCGTCCGTCCGTCTGTCCGTTAGCACGATAACTCAAGAACACCTTCACCTAGGATCTTGAAATTTTGAATCTGGATGTTTGGTTGAATTTGTAAGGCTAAGTTCGTTAACGGGCAAAATCGTCCTACTCCTTCGGGTAGCTGCCATACAAAATGTCCTTAAAACACGTGTTCGAGAATATTGGTCGATAACTTCAGAAGGGTTTAAGCTACGACATTGAAATTTTGTTTGTGTTATTTTTCCAATAGTTCGAGCTAAATGTATGATTATGAAGAAAATCCTGTTAGTCCTTCGTGTAGCTGCCATACAAATATCCTGTCAAAATGTATTCACTTAATTTACGAAACTCACTATAACTCAAGTAATCTTCTAGCTACGAATTCGGAATTTTTTACAAATTAGTTTTGAGTGAAAACGAAGTTCGAGTTTACTAGTCAGCGAAATCCTTTCACTCCTTCTGGTAGCTGCCATACAAAATATCCTTAAAACAGGTGTTCAAGAATATTGGTCGATAACTTCAGAAGGGTTTAAGCTACGCCATTGAAATTTTGTATGTGTTATTTTTCCAATAGTTGGAGCTAAATATATGATTATGAAGAAAATCCTATTAGTCCTTCTTGTAGCTGCCATACAAATATCCTGTCAAAATGTATTCACTCAATTTACGAAACTCACTATAACTCAAGTAATCTTTTAGCTACGAATTCGGAATTTTGTACAAATTAGTTTTGAGTTAAAACAAGGCTTTAGTTTACTTGTCAGCGAAATCCTTTTACTCATTCTGGTAGCTGCCATACAAAATGTCCTTAAAAACGTGTTTAAGAATATTGGCCGATAACTTCAGAAGGGTTTAAGCTACGTCTTTGAAATTTTGTATGTAGTATTTTTCCAATAGTTGAAGCTAAATGTATGATTATGAAGAAAATCCTATTAGTCCTTCGTGTAGCTGCCATACAAATATCCTTTCAAAACGTCTTCTTTTAATTTACGGAACTTACAATAACTCAAGTAATCTTTTAGCTATAAATTGGAAATTTTGTACAAATTAGTTTTGAGTAAAAACAAAGTTCGAGTTTACTAATCAGCGAAATCCTTTTACTCCTTCTGGTAGCTGCCGTACAAAATGTCCTTAAGACACGTGTTCAACAATATTTTTCGATAGCTTTTGAACGCTTCAAGCTACGAATTTGAAATTTTGTACACGTTCATTTTTAACTGGTTCCAAGGAAAAGGATAAATATGTAAGAAATCGAGTAAGTCCTTCCTGCACCTTCCATGTGAAAGTCCTTCAAAAAGGACATTTTTTTTCGATGAATATGAAATTAAAGACTGAATATTGTCTTTTAGTTTTGAGTAGCAATCTAATGACAGTCCTTAATAAAGGACATACAACATGCACACACGTAATTCTACTTTATCCCCAACTACAATATAAATCAGAGTTCAGTATTCATCTAGAGTATTATACGATTGGCTTGCAGCCGATCGTGACTGCAGTATGTTTTCAACATACTACTACTACAGTGCTATTACCAAGTTTCAGCTTTTTTTCTGTCTTAAACTGTTCTTCAGATATGAGACGTTATTGTTTTAGAAAAGTTCTTATCTCCCAACTTCCATGCTCCACCGCACCCTTAAAAAAATTTAATTTTGCGTCAAACTCTATTTAAAAACTTGTATACATAAACCGAATTTCATTTTATAGCACGATTGTTTCATGAGATATCGTAATTTAATTTGTTTGTGGTTTGATCTCAGTTTTCTAGCGTTTCGGACGCATGATTTTTCTCCCCACTCCAACACCCCTCCACTCATATCGAAATTTTTTTTCAAATGGGTCCACTATCAAAGATCTATATAAATTCAAAGTTTCAGCTTCCTAGCGTAAGCGATTGCGTACAAACGGACTGAAATTGAAAGCAGAATATAGACTCGCCGTTCAGTAGTCACTACACACTAGTCAGGCAGTAGTTCAGTTGGACTGGTGTGTGTGGGTTTTCTTCTCTAAACAGCCGTTCCCAGCAGTCCAATAAACGGTGACTGACTTGATGTCCTCGGAAAGTTCCAAGCTATTTCTGATGTAGGGGAATGAGAGACAGAAGTTTCTGGCAGATTTCATTCGGAAAATTAAGTTGTAATTTCGCGTACATTAATTTTCCAATAGTTACAACTAAAAACCTTAATATGAAAGAAATCATGTATGTCCTTCATGTAGCCGCCATGTAAAAGTCATTCAAAACTCCAGTATAAATCTCACGGAACCCGCAACCAAACGCGTTAAAACAGGAAGTACAAATTCTACTGAAATTAGTTTTATTTCAAAAGCAAGCAAGTTGGCTTGCTGCTAATGAAGTCAACCATTAATGAGTGACATCTGCCAACTTGATAACTTCTGATCGCTTCGCGAATACATCATTTCTTCTATAGTTGCAGCTAAAAAAATTAAGGAAGGTGAAGAAAATTAAGCGTGAGAGATATTGCAGAATGTTCTCTCTATTATCTCTAAATGGGCGGTTGAATGCGGGTTGGGCGTGAACCCACGCAGAACAGAATTGGTCCTCTTCACCAGGTAATACAAAACTCCTAGCGTTGACCCTGCTTCTCTGGATGGTACTAATCTATTTTCACTGATAGTGCAAAATATTTGGGTCTTATTTTTGACAGGAAACTACACTGGAAACCTAACATCCAGGAACGTGTAACGAAAGCAACAGATGCGCTTTACTCGCGCAAAAGGGACATTGTCAAAAAATGGCTAATAACTTCTAAACGCGATAACGTACACGTAGTAATTCCAAATGTAACTTTTTCTGTAGATTACCATCCATCAACTAGCCACCATATAATAAATAGTGTTATACGTGATTAAGAAGGGCACAATATAAAAATCGAAGTTTAGCATTTCATGAAGAGTATCATACGATTGGATTCAGCCTATCGTGACTGCGTTATGTTTTAAAATACAAGTTATTCATACATAGTACAAATATAATTCGTGGACCGCGACTTTTTACTACATTTTACTTTATTATTTTTTAATAATAAAGTATTGTGATCGACCTGAAATTTCAAAAAAATTTGCTACCCTGAAATTTTGTATTTACACGTTTTAGGACTAGTAAACACCAAAAAAGCAAAAAAAAAATGTCCGCCGTAGACGTCGTACGCCGTCCGCTGTACGCAAAATCGTTTGAAGGCGCGTAGCTCCCAAACCCGTTGAGGTATTAAGCTGAAATTTTTATGGTGGGTAGATTGGGTAAAATCCTACGACTTGTATTGGGGGGCGGGTGTAAGGGGAGAGCGTTCTAGACGACAAATTTTGGTTTCTAGAACTCAGAAACCACTTATGCTAGGAGGCTGAAACTTGGAACTTATGTAGTACTATGACAGTAGACTCATTTGCAAAAAAATGGTCGATAAGGGTTGAGGGATGTGGAAGTGGGGGGAAAACAATGAGTCCAAAACGCTTGAAAGACAGGATTGAAACATTCTAAACTCCATATTTCCTGAACGATTGATGTCAGAAGATTGAAACTTTGTGGTTGCCCTGAAGGATACTTCAAGATTAGACAAGGGCTAAAATTTTTAAGGGTGGTGGTGGGGTGTAGGGGTAGGGGTTGAAAAACTTTGGATTACAATATCTTCCGAACCAATTACAGGAGGCTGAAACTTGGAACTTATGTAGTACTATGACAGTAGACTCATTTGCAAAAAAATGGTCGATAAGGGTTGAGGGATGTGGAAATGGGGGGGAAAACAATGAGTCCAAAACGCTTGAAAGACAGGATTGAAACATTCTAAACTCCATATTTCCTGAACGATTGATGTCAGAAGATTGAAACTTTGTGGTTGCCCTGAAGGATACTTCAAGATTAGACAAGGGCTAAAATTTTTAAGGGTGGTGGTGGGGTGTAGGGGTAGGGGTTGAAAAACTTTGGATTACAATATCTTCCGAACCAATTACACCAGGAAAGTAAAAATTTAGTTTCTGTATATGGAATCACAAGAGGAATCCATTGAACGTAAACTTTTTGAGGGCGGAGGTGGAGCACGAAAGTGGGGGGATAGCAATTTCTCAAAAAATGTAATTTTTATATCTCAGAAACCGTATCAGATATGATCTTGAAAATTACAGGAGTTGGGGTCGGTAGATCTCTAGTAGAGAAAAAACATGAAGGGGTGGGGGTGTAGGGGGTGATGGTGAAAGGGGTAGAAAGGCAAAAAATTCTTATTTTTATTTCTCAAATACCGTAATGAATAGAAAGCTAAAAATTTAGGATTGTATAGAGCCACTATAGAGACATCCTAGAAATTTTTTTTACAGAGTTAGGGTAGCAAGGTACGGTGGTGAGGGGTGGTTTTTTATATCTCAGAAACGGCTTATGCTAGAAAGTTGAAACTTAGTACGCATATGAAGATGTGCTATTAGAGTAAGTGAAGCAAAAAAAAAGTTCAGATTTTTATTGGCGTTCAGAGGTTGAGTAAAAAAAATGTCCGTGAATCCACATTTTCACGAATTTCGTTAAAACTTTTAGACATGTCGAGGGTATTTGGAACTTTATTTTTTAGCTTGTCAGTCGCATAGTAACCTACACCGCATCTCAGCATTAAACACGTTTCGGACTTCTACCCATAAAATAATAAAGTTGCGCCCAGACTGTTGGCAGATTTTTTATTAGTGGTACAGTATACGCACTCACACCAAAACAGCCTCTAAGAGGGGTTTAGCAGATACGTATCAAGGTGGAAAACAGTAAATTTAAAGTTTTTTCGTGTTTATCGGATTTTGCGCCATAAACATTTGAAGTGATTAACTTTTCGCTGCAAAATCGTAAATTTCCATAAAAGAAATGAAGGAAATACGGAAATTTACCATTGAAAACCACAAATTCGCGCGCACACATTTGCATACCAAAGAAAAAGAAGCACTAGAATTGTAGAAGGTAACCGACAATATTTTTTTCGATACGTCACATAATCGCACTAACGCACTTCAAAAAACGAAATTTTGATTTCTATATCTCATGAACCGCTTACGCTAGCATGCTGAAATTTTGAAATTATGTAGAACTATGATAAAAAAATCACACCCACAAGACGAAAAGTAGAAATAATTATTTAAATAGGATCTTGAAATTTTGAATTTGGGTGTTTAGTCGAATTTGTAAAGCTAAGTTCGTTAACGGGCAAAATCGTCCTACTCCTTCTGGTAGATGCCATAAAAGAAGTCCTTAAAACATGTGTTCAAGAATATTGGCCAATAACTTCGGTACAACTTTAGTTACGACTTTGAAATTTTGTATACATTAGTCCTTAGTTGTAGTTTAAGGTATGAAAAAATCGCATGAGTCCTTCGAGTAGCTGTCGTACAAATATCCTGTAAAAATGTTAAAGACATTCGTCACGACCTTATGCGTTGGAGTTCTCTCGGCTATGCCGAGAGTCCAACTTCGATAAGGTCGTGATGCGACAGCAGTATTCGGTGCCGTCGCGTGTCTGGGGGTGTGGTGGTCTCCGCATCGGCAATGTCGCTGCCGACGTCTTTGCTGCGACGGCATTATTCGCTGCCGTCGAGCCGCGCTGTCACCATCGCTGGCTCGTGCCATGTAAGCCGGTGACGGCTGACCGTAGAGTCGTGCGGTTGACCGCTGTGTCGCGCAGTTGCTTCGTCGGCATAGCTCGGTGCCGACGTCTTCACACCTGTGGCGTGTGAGCTGCAGCGGAAGGTGCAACCGCCGTGTACGGCTGGTTGCTACCGCTGTTTTAGCGCAGCTGTGTGTGTATTGTGTGACTGCAGCGACGACTATCGGCGTCACCGCTTTGCAGCCGTGTTGCGAGTCGCCCGCCAGTCGGCGAACGACTGGCTGCCACTTCGATTTCTCGTCCTTATATAGGAATCGAAATGACGGCCAGTGTCCTTGGATCTGTGATCCAATTTGTGAGGAGTGTTTTCGGCCTGAGTTGTTTGGCCGCAAAAAATATCCCCACAAAAATACCTTCATTCGATTCACGGAACTTATTATAACTCAAGAAATTGTTCAAGCACGCACTTGAAATTTTATACAAATTAGTTTTGAGGGAAAATGAAGTTCGAGTTCATTAGTCAGTAAAACTCCTTTACTTCTTCGGGTAGCTCCCATATGAAAAATCCTTAAAACACGTGTTCAAGAATATTGACCGAATATTTCAGAATGGTTTAAGCTACGGCATCAAAATAAGTAAAATAAATTCATTAATACTTTAATTTCGAAAGTTACATTATTATTTTGCCCTTCACCCAACTTATATTCAAAAAAATGTTGTTGTCTATGGATTTACTGAAGTCTATATGACGTTTCTTCGTATAGAGCAATCCAGTTGTTGACAGGCCAAAGCCAAAAAATATCAAGTCAAATTCAGCAAAAATATAAGTAAATTATTCTTATCAATTTTATTAAATGTGAAATATAATTGAATTGAAATAATTAATTGAATTGACCTTTGAAAGCTTCGTATAAGTCCTTTAAATACCGCAAAATCCGCGTTGTTCACATGATTTTCGTATATTTTTCTAGGTATATCCATTTTCAGCTGGTTTTTTCCGCGTCACCAGTACTAATAACTATATGATTAACATTAAATTATTAATAAATTAATTATCGTATTTCAATAATATTATACATATCAATAATCTTACAATGTTATTTTCTTATACTTTTTTCTGATCACCATTTTTCAAATCTTCTGTTTCGGTTATTACTTCGTTTGCAGAATCACTGTTAACAACTGCTGATTCAATTGGATCTTGATAATCCCTTCTCGTTAAAAGCCTTTTGTAAGCCGATATATTTTAAAAGATTTGGCGACAACATTTTACTTTATTATTTCGATAATACAGTATTGTTATAGATTTTTAAAAAAAAAAATTTGCTAAATTTCAGTCCGTCTGTCCGTCGTACGTCGACCGCTGTACGCAAAATCGTTTGAAGGTTTGTAGCTCCCAAACCCTCTGAGCTATTAAATTGAATTTTTTTTAAGAATAGACTGGATAGGCCCCCTGAAGTTCCATTATTTTGATGGGTGGGGGTGTGAGGAGGGAAGAAGGGGAAGCGTTTTAGACGGAAAATTTTAGTTTCTAGATCTCAGCAACCGCTTACGCTAGGAGGCTGAAACTTGGAATTTATATAGAGCTTCGATAGTGTACCCATTGGCATCAAAATTTTTGATATGGGTGAAGGGGTGTGGGAATGGGGGGAAAAATAATGCGTCCGAAACGCAAAAAAGCCAAGATCGACACATTCTAAAATCCATTTCTCGTAAACAGTTAATGTCACGAAATTGAAACTTAATGACTGCCTGTAGGTATACTAGGAGAATAGATCAAATTTTTGAGTTGGGGCAGTAGCGTATGGGGGTGGGGGGGCGAAAAACTTTAGATTACGATATCTCACGAACCAATTGCACTAGATAAATAAAATTAGGTTTGTGTATAAAGGTTGGCAAATAAAGATTGCTGAAAGTAAAATTTTTTAAGGGGGAGGTGGAGCATGAAAGTGGAGGGGATAAGAATTTTTCTAAAAAATTACGTCTCATATCTCAAGAACGGTGTAAGATAAATGCGTAAAATGTATACCAAAAATAGGCCTAATAGACCCCTAGCAGAAAACAAAATTTTTAGGGGTAAGGGTGTAGAGGGTAAGAGTGGGGTAGGGTGAAAAGTAAAAGGTTCTGATTTTTATATCTCGTGTATCTATAATGATATATACCTGAAACTTGGCATTTGGATAGAACTATAGTAGTAGCATGTTGTAAAAATATAATCTTTTATATGAGTAGTATGGTACGGGGGTGGGGGGTGTTTTTCCTATCTGTAGAACGGCTTATACCACAAAGTTGAAACCCGGTATGTATATGTAAATTAACTACAAAAGTAATTTGGATTAAAAAAATGTCAAATATCCATTGGCGTTTGGAAGGGTAGCCAAAAAAAATGATCAGTGTAAATGGAATGCATATATTTTCACGACTTTCGTTATATCTATTAGGTCTTCCCAAATATTGAATTCATTTTTATTCTACGGCTTCTTCATATAAATACCTAGAAAGTGTTTTCAGGTTTTTTTTAAATTCTACCCCTAAGGGGGTGTAAAGGAGTTGTATACTTTTTCACGAATTCTGCCGTATCCCCCAGGTCTGATCAGATATGGACTAACTTTTCACATTCACGGGCTTGCGCCTAAAACTCATTTATATGTTTTTTCCTTTTTCAGCCCCTAAGAGGGTATAAAAGGGTTGCACACGTTTTCAGGAATTCCGTCCTTGTAGAAGTGATAAGAAATGCAATTGGTTTTTACTTTCTCCTTCTGTCTTCATATTTATTTATTAACTCCTTTCAGGATTTTTGGATATTCAACCCCCAAGTGGGTGTAAGGAGGTTGCATATGTTTCAAAGATTCCTACATATTGCTTAGATCAGATGATATATCGAATTCATTTTTACTTCCTAAGGTTTCCTATATAAGCGCATCAAAGTCAATTTCAGTACTTTTAGTTATTCAATCCTAAGGGGTGTAAGGGGGTTGTATGCTTTTCAAAGCTTCGACATATTTCTTAGGTTTGATGAGATATTAGATCGCTTTTCACTTCCACAGAATTTTTATATAATCGCCTACAAATCCATTTCTCAATTTTTGGATATTCAACCCCCAAGGGTTTGCATGTATTTTCACAATTTTTGCCATCCCTTAGTTCTGATGAGATATAAAATTGGTTATTACGGCATTTGATGTAATGACCTAAAAACCAATTTCACGATTTTTCGAATTTCAGGAACCAAGGGGGTGTAAAGCTTTTTCTTTCGTTTTCACAAATTTTTCAAAATCCCTCGTGTCAGATATCAAGTTGCTTCTTATGAAATCGTCTAAAAACCTGTTTCACAATTTTTTTTCGAAATTCAAACTCCAAGTGGAAGTAAAAAGTGAGTATACGTTTTAACAATTCGTCATATCTCTTAAAGATAAAGCATCAAATTCGTTTTTACTTCTATGGGCTAGCTTAGTGTACATAATATACCGAAATTCGAATAGTCTACACTGGCTTTTTCAATGTTTAATCGGCTAAAAATCTCTATTTTAAATATTTTTATTTTTAGAACAAAATTTACTTTCCAAGAAACGTCATAATCTCGAAACAACTGATGATATACTCCGCCTTTGACCGTTCCCGAACTTTGACCCGAAAAATAATAAAGTTTCGCCCAGACCATTGACAGATTTTTTTATATGTAACACTTGAAATGATTCTTACACCCATGTCTAATTTTTAGGTGCCAAACTAAACTATTAATGTTATCGAAATGAACATATGAAGCACAACATTATGAGTTTATACAATTATGAAAAGATTTACATATTGGAAATAAATAAATAATGATATATACTTACTGAATAAACTAATTTAATAAGATAGATACTTACTTAGCTTTCAATGTATTACTTATTATACACTACTGCTTATTATAATAATTACAATATATTACTCAGATTCCAATATTTGTATTTGGTATTTTAATTTTTACATGGCACGAACAATCTGAATCACTAAAACCACTGAATGAGAAAAACGTAAAAAACGCTAAGGGTGAACACGTGGTAAAAACTGCGTTTGCAAATTACATAAATGTATGTAGAAATGGCTAATTTCTAAGGCAATCTGCATATTATGAGAATAATTTCATTCACAATTCATTTGTTTAACTGTTAGCATATCCGTATGCCTATGCTAAATTGCCTAAATTTTAAGGGAAGTAGAAACAAAATAAATGGTTGTATTTTTAAAATAATTTCTTCAGTTATAATGAGTTTGAAATTTGTACAGGCTTTTTGTATGGCACTACTTGCAGGATTCATGGTGTACGCTTTCATATTCTATCATTTAACTGCAACTATTAGAAAAGCAACGTATACAAAATTTCAAAGTCTTAGCTTAAGGGGTTCCGAAGTTATTGATCAATATTCATGAACACGTGTTTCAAGAACTTTTTGTTTGGCAGCTCTACTCGAAGGAGTACAACCATTTTGCCCATTAACAAACATAGCCTTACAAATTCGACCACACATCCAGGTTCAAAATTTCAAGATCCTAGGTTAAGGCGTTCTTGAGTTATCTTGCGTACGGACAGACGGATGTACGTCAAGTGGATTTGGGCCACAAATTAACAAAAAATAATATATAACTTTTTTTCGTCCCAAGCTCCGTTCTATGTATTACTTTCGGGATGAATTAAACTTATAATACTCTCACATTTAATCTTGAGTATAATAATATCCCTATGTATGTGCAAAAAATTGTGCACTCGCCCATTTGTCATCGATTTGTTTGGAGTTAATAGAAAATGCATATTAGGCAATATCTCTATTTGAATCTTATGCTTTTCCTTTAAGATTCGTATGGGGAATTCCAATCGCTATGATTTATGGAATGCTATTGGCCTCCATTGCACAACATTGCGTGTGTCGATTATTTATTTTACTTTGTTATTGTTTCAGATACTCGATTTTATGCTGTACAAGGCTGTATTTTTGATCATTTATGAATAGATAATTTACGCATTGTTAATTTATGCATACCATAGATATGTTTCGCTTTGATGTTTATAAATTTGTGATTTATAGTAGTGGGATGAGTACGCCGCAGAGATTACTTACACATAATCCAAATTTCTGCAGCAATTCCGCAAGCATTTCATATATTCCGAGATCTTTATTGAATTCATACTCGCGCAAGGCTGCTTCACTTTCTGCAATAGTAGGAAGTTCCGACAATGTTCGCTCGTCCGCTATATATACACAAAACACGCTATTTGTAAAAGCGTGTGAGGTATACGCGTTTCTTTCCAGTTAGCACTGAAATGCATCTGACTATTTCATTCACATTCATCGATATAAGACATCTCTTATCATCTCCTATCGCGCAGTATATTTAAAATTTGTATTCACTTTAATGACAAGTATTTATGTAATAGCGCTTACCGGTCATCTATGAGAGGTACGCCTGAGTTACATCTGAATTATTCCTTATCAGTGGACACTGCACCGGTCTTTATACTCTAGATGAAATCATATAGAGTGTTATAAGTTTAATCCAGCCCAAAAGTTTGCATCGGACGAAAAAAAGTTATGTATTATTTTTTGTTTATTTGTGGCCGTCCGTCTGTCCGTTAGCACGATAACTCAAGAACGCCTTCACCTAGGATCTTGAAATTTTGAATCTGGATGTTTGAGTGAATTTGTAAGCCTAAGTTCGTTAACGGGCAAAATCGTCCTACTCCTTCGGGTAGCTGCCATACAAAATGTCCTCAAAACACGTGTTCAAGAATATAGTCAGATAACTTCATAAGGGTTTAAGCTACGTCTTTGAAATTTTGTGTGTGATACTTTTTCGATAGTTGGAGCTAAATTTATGATTATGAAGAAAATCCTATTAGTCCTTCTTGTAGCTGTCATACAAATATCCTGTCAAAATGTCTTCACTTAATTTACGGAACTCACTATAACTTAAGTAATCGTTTAGCTATGAATTCGGAATTTTGTACAAATTAGTTTTGTGTGAAAACGATGTTCGAATTTACAAGTCAGCAAAATCCTTTTACTCCTTCTGGTACCTTTCATACAAAAAATCCTTAAGACACGTGTTCAAAAATATTTTCCGATAACTTTTGATCGCTTCAAGTTACGAATTTGAATTTTTGTACACATTAATTTTTGAATGATTCCAAGGAAAAGTATAAATATGTAAGAAATCGAGTGAGTTCTTCCTGCACCTTCCATGTGAAAGTCGTCCTTCAAAAAAGAAATTTTTTTTCGGTGACTTAGCCAGTTCAAGATATGAAATTAAACACTGAATATTGTCTTTTAGGTTTGAGTAGCAATCAAATGGGAGTCCTTAATAAAGGACATACAACATGCACACACGTAATTCTACTTTATCCCCAACTACAATATAAATCGGAGTTCAGTATTTCATCTAGAATATCATACGATTGGCTTGCAGCCGATCGTGACTGCTGTATGTTTTTTTTAAGGATACCGAACTGGACTTAGGTGGTTAGACTTACACAGTAGTGTACAGTCCAGTCAGCTTAGGAATGGGAGGTCGGAAATCGGGTCGGGTATGGCAGTGGCACTGGTAGGTGTTAATAATTCTTAGTGCTGTTTGGCTGTGATACGATCTACCAGAACAGCAATTTTGCCTATAACAAATCAACTGTACTGTCTGGTAGCTCTGATGGTGTTTATGAATCTGATAAGAATGTAAAGAGAATCAAATACTGATGCCGAAGGCGCCCGAGGCGCTGACTCCGTTGCCCAAATTTAAACCTGAAAGGTGAGAAAAATGATGTGGTGGTAAAGTGACTGGCGTACCAATGGGAGTAACTAATAGACGGGAAGAGCGGTAAATCAGTTAAGGATAAAACTAACATGCGTCCATGGACGACTTTTGAGAATGCAACGACATTTGTCTACGCTCTTCAGGGAAACCATGGAAGACCTGGGAAATTGCAGTGACAATTAAATAATTGCGATATGAATGCGATAGACGCAATAAGAGCTTCCGAAGAAACTCTTTCACGACGGCACACGTAAAGTCAACCTGAACAAACTACCCGTCCATTCCGTTCACTTTAACGGTTTGTTGCATGATCTACAAGTGCCATCTTAGGACGCTTGTATTTCCACCGTGCAGTTTCGTCGTAGTCGGTACTACGGCGAATTAGTGGATTGGTGTGATCAGTTGACGCATTGAAAAACCTCAAAGCACTTTCTTTGAGGAATTCTCGAATAGTTGAAAGATTCGCTTCCCGATGTAGCTGGGTAGCGGCTCTGAGGCATCGGTTGTGCTTTACCTGTAAACTCAAAATGTGGCATTGGGATGCGTGGCTCCATGCTGGAAATGCGTAGCATTGTAGAGTAGCAGCTTGCTGTGTGGAGAAAGCTTGCTTCGATGATTGTTTATAGGGTAAAGAAGTTTAGATGACAAGTTAGACTTGTCCAGAACTGATTGGATGTGCTGGCCAAAAGTCAGCTTCTTGTCTAGTTGATCCCCGAGGTACTTGACGCCTGGCTTCCAACGGATATTATCCCCAAATATGGATACGTGTGAGTGTGGAGGTTTAATCTGCTTGGAAGGATTGACGTTAATTCTCCACAGCTTAAACCAGTCTTCAAGTTTCGTGGCAGCCGTTTGTAATTCCCTAGTTATTACCATCGGGCTCGAAGACTGACACATGAATGCAGTATCGTCTGCATAAAATGCAGAGATAGTGCGTTTAGTTTCTGGTCCATCTGCCATAAAGACAGAAAACAGCAGTGGAGACAAAGTCGAGCCCTGAGGCATACCAGCTTCAATGACCTTAGTGTCGATCTCTTCTCATTCAGCAATACTTTGAAAGACCTATCGTTCAAGTAAGAGCTGATTAATCGCACTAATTTAATTGGGAAATGGTGTTCAATAAGTTTGAACAGCAGTCCAATATGCCAAACTTTGTCGAAGGGCTTTTGCACATCCATGAAAATAGCCGCCGTATATTGATTTTTTTTAAATCCCTCAGTGATGGTTTCAACAACGGACCAGCTAAGCTGTTGCCGAGTGGTCAGCTCGAAAACCGAATTGCTCGTCAGGAAGGATGTTTTCGTCAGTAACATGATCCTGAAGTCGTTTAAGAATAGTCTTCTCCGCTACTTTATGTAAAGAGAACTCATCTGCTCAGTGTTAAATCCTTTAGTAGTGACCCTATTAAACATTCCCCACTGTTCACTATTTATATTAATATTTCAAAGCCAATAGCAACTGAAAAATTCTTATAATTAATTTATGCGTAGAGTGGGAATTGAAGCAATGTTTTGAAGACCTAGTACACTACCACTGGACTACACCCGGCTTGTCATCTGGTCATGAAGAAATTAGTGGTCGTTGACTAGTGCAATCGAAAGACCAGAGTTATGGTTTCCAGCATTTATTTGCCTTTTCAGTTTTCAGTTTTGTCGTCATGCTTACCATTCTTGTAGGAAAATGTGAGTAAATATTTTCTTAAAATTTTTGTGTACATAAATAGCCACGAACATTTCGAGGTTTCGGCTTACAGGGCATTCAATTCAGTGTGTGTTACCAACGAAACTTATACTTATTTGTGAAAGTCCTCATTTTTGGGAGGTCCCTGTAGTAGTATGAAGCGTTGATAGCTAGTGTAATGATGTGTTTAACTTAAATTTTAAGTCAAGGTTTGTGGAACTTAAATTAAGCGGAAAAAAACGCTTTTTCAAAAACACTAAACACTATTAGTAACTAACTTTTGTGAAAATATTATCATATATTAAAAATTCTTTATATTAATAATTGAATTATAATTTTCTTATATAATAACGTAATTTCTTGCTATCTATAGGTTTACCTTTTGCCGGACAAATCGAAAACTGGAAAACGTAAAACGAAAGTTAAGAAACACACCCTTAATCCTATGTTCGAGGAGACACTTAAGTTTCATATGCCCTTAAGCAGTTTAGAGACCAGAACGTTGTGGTTGACGGTTTGGCATTCGGACATGTTTGGTCGAAACGATTTTCTTGGCGAAGTGACTATAAATTTACAAGGAAAGGTCTTCGATAATCCGCAATCGCAATGGTATTCGTTAGAAGAACGAGTGAGTTTTATAATAATAACATTTCTCATTTCCTAATCTTTTTCTAACTGTTCTAATTTTTAGACTGAACCATATGAGGATTTGTCTGTGTATCGAGGTGATATCATAGTTGGTCTTAAGTTCATACCACCAGAGAATTCAAATTCTAAACAAAGTTTGTCTCGTGGAAGTAATTCGAATCTTCGAAAATTTGGCAGTATTAAATCGAGTTCGAAAAATTCATCATCAAAAGGACAATTACATGTTCTTGTTAAGGAGGCGAAAAACTTAAGTCCTGTTAAAGCGACTGGTATATGCGATGCCTTTTGTAAAAGGTGAGTCAAGAAATTAATATATATATTATATATAAATATAATATATATTATATACTAGCCGCCTTTCGAGGCTACGCTCACGTTTGTTTGGTGCTATACTATCGTTACTCCCGTTGCTTCCGTTGCTCCCGTTACTTCCGTTGCATCCATTTCTCCCGTTGCTTCTATTACTCCCGTTGCTTCCGTTGATCCCGTTGCTCCCATTTCTCCCGTTGCTACCGTTGCTCCCGTTACTCCCGTTGCTTCTATTTCTCCCGCTACTTCCGTTACTCCGTTGCTTCCGTTGCTCCGTTGCTCCCGTTACTCCATCCTCTATTCTCCATCCTCTATCTTCTATCCATCATCCATCATCCACCATCCCCCAACCACCATCCTCCATCTTCCATCCTCCATCCTGCATTCACTATCCTCTATCCCCTATCCAACATCCATCGTCCAACTTTACCATTTAGTATAATAATAGGAACGCATAACTAATACACCGAAAACGAACGAACTGCCTTAAACTATATGAAATATACTCAAATATTGAAATAACTCGCGTACCACCAATTGTAAAATGATTTTGTAACGCAGAAACCTTCGCGGGCGTGCGCTCAACATATCAACAAAGTTTGATCGCAATCGGATGCATGGTTTAGGAAGGCATACAGGACAAACAATTAGAACTAAAATCGCGAAAAAATTTGGAAAAATGAAAAAAAAATAATTGTTTTTGATTTGATCGGTACCAAACTTCACAGGAACCATCGCGAGACTATTCTACATGTTGCCTGAAAATTTGATCAAAATCGGTTGAGCGGTTTAGGAGTTCATAGGGAACATACGCACATACATACATACATACATCCTCTTTTATATATATAGATAGATAGATAGATAGATTTATAAATGAATGTTGTTTGTCACCTAATAATTTTGAATTAATATAATGTTTCTGTTTTATAGCTACCTTCTACCAGATAAAACACGTAGTTCGAAACAAAAAACGCCGGTCATGAAGCGATCAATCAGTCCTGTATGGAATTACACTTTTATCTATGAAGATGTATCCTTACAAGAACTGTCAGAAAGGGCTCTAGAGCTCACTATTTGGGATCACGACCGATTAGCAAGCAATGAGTTTTTAGGTGGTGTTCGATTTTCTTTAGGAACTGGTAAGTTATTGAATTTAAGCTGACAATTAAAAACTAATTTTTTTTATACAAATATATTTAAGAATTTATGCAGGTAGTGTTTTAGAGTGTGGCTATAATTAAAGTAGAGTAGACTAGGTAGAAATGCACCATTTCTCCATATCTCCGTAGAAAAAAGAGGAACTTGATTATTTTTTCTATCTTTATTTGATCAAATACCTTGCGCAAATATTGTATTCATAATAAAGAACAAAGTATAAACAGATCTTGAGCATAATGTAGAAGAACGCTGTCAGTCCAAATGGTGCATTTCTCCCATCATACGGGAGAAATGCACCACATTTTAAATATAATATAACCGTATTTTTTTATCAATAGAATAATTCATAGTAGTAAAAGCGAATTCGATCACATTAAACCTAAGAGATTTTCGGAATCAGTGAAATCTTGAACAATACCCCAGGGGGTTTAATAGAGAAAAATACTTAAACCGGGTTTTTCCCCGACTACTTTTAAAGCTTATAGAAGTAAAAGTGAATTCCAAATCTCAATATACCTTAGAAATATATCAGAATTCGTGAATATGTACACAACCACTTTATACCCCCTTAGGGGTTGGATATCGAAAAATTTTGAAGATCGTTACTAGGCGCTTATATAAATAGCCCGCAGAAGTAAAATTGCTTTGATAGCTCGACACGTCTAAAAGTTTTAACGAAGTTTATGAAAATTGGATTCACGGACATTTTTTTTACTCAACCTCTGAACGCCAATAAAAATCTGATTTGTTTGCTTTAGTTACTCTAATAGCAAATCTACATATACGTACTAAGGTTCAACTTTCTAGAATAAGCCGTTTCTGAGATATAAAAAACCACCCCTCTCCCCCGTACCTTGATACCCCTATCAACAATTTTATTTTTCTAGGATGTCTCCATAGTGGCTCTATATAATCCTAAATTGTTAGCTTTCTATTCATTATGGTTTTCGAGAAATAAAAATCAGAATGTTTTCACCATCACCCCCAACACCCACACCACCAATATTTTTTTCCCTACTAGAAGTTTACCGACCCTTTTCAAGATCATATCTGATACGGTTTCTGAGATATAAAAATTACATTTTCTGAAAAATTGCTGTCCCCCCACTTTCGTGCTCCACCTCCCCCCTCAAAAAATTTAGTTTCGGTAGACTCCTCTTGTGATCCCATATACAGAAACTAAATTTTATCTTCATGGTGTAATTGGTTCGGAAGATATTATAATCCAAAGTTTTTCACTCCCCACCCCCACACCCCACCACTCCTCTTAAAAATATTAGCCCTTGTCTAATCTTGAAGTATCCCTAAGGACAACAACAAAGTTTTAATCTTCTAACATCAATTGTTCAGGAGATATCGATTTTAGAATGTTTCAATCCCGTCTTTCATGCGTTAAAGACTCATTGTTTTCCGCCCCCACTTCCATACCCCTTAACCAATATCAACCATTTTTTGCAATTGAGTCCATTATAGTATAGTACTACATAAGTTCCAAGTTTCAGCCTCCTAGCATAAATGCTTCCTGAGATCTAGAAACCAAAATTTTTCGTCTAAAACGCTCCTCTCTCCTCTCCCCTTGTACCCCACCCCTCAAAAATATACCAATTGTAGGAGTTCACCCAATCTACCCACCATAAAAATTTCAATTTAATATCTCAACGGGTTTGGGAGCTACGCGCCTTCAAACGATTTTGCGTACGGCGTACGGCGTCTACGGCGGACAGACGGACAATTTTTTTTTTTTTGCTTTTTTGGGGCTTACTAGTCCTAAAACGTGAAAATACAAAATTTCAGGGTAGCAAATTTTTTTGAAATTTCAGGTCGTTCACAATACTTTATTATTAAAAAATAATAAAGTAAAAATCTGCCAACAGTCTAGGCGCAACTTTATTATTTTATGGGTAGAAGTCCGAAACGTGTTTAATGATGAGATACGGTGTTGGGTACTATGCGACTGACAACCTAAGAAATAACCAGGAGGCTATTTGGAACGTTATTTTTTAGGTTGTCAGTTGCATAGTAACCTACACCGCATCTCATCATTAAACACGTTTCGGACTTCTACCCATAAAATAATAAAGTTGCGCCCAGACTGTTGGCAGATTTTTTTTGCTGTCATGAAACGTAAAAAAAATTTTTAGAGTAGAATTTTTTTTAAATCGATCACAATTCGTTGTTATATTAAAGTAATAAAGAAATGGCCAGGGGCGGCCACAGTGTCTAGAGTCTAAAATTATTAAAATACTTTGGGTATGTATTATAACTGTATATAACAATTACCTCTTAAAATATTTACATCTACGTTATGACTGTAATTGTTATGCTGACTGAATTGGTTTTTACTTAAACCGCACAAAAACAAAAACAAAATGTTCTGAGGTTTAAATCAAGTAGCTAATTCTGTTTTTTTGTTACTTAATTTCAGGAAAACATTACGGCAAGGCGGTTGACTGGATGGATGCGACAGGAAAAGAGCTCTCGTTATGGCAGAATATGCTAAATCGGCCAAACTTTTGGGTTGAAGGAGGCTTAATTTTACGTTCATCATTGGATGGAGGTAAATCACCACAGTAATTCCATCGGCATGTCTTTTTCCTCAGGGAAATAAAAAAAAATATATTTCGACTTGAATCCCTTTCGACACAAGTGGGAATTAAACCATTTTTTAAGTACGTTGAATAACATAATCTGAAAATAACATAAATCTGCCCTCGATGAAAATGGTCAACATTTTGGTAAATTGCATAAGGCAACAGTACGTACATAATAAAAAGATGTACCTACCCCATAAGAAAAACACTTTTCGTTTTGATATTCAAATTACAAAATATATTATGAATAGATGAGATATTAGCTTCGAGTTTGCTGAATATTTAAAATCAAAATTAAGTTATCAGTACATAATTTAATTTTCTTAACTTACATAGAGTGATAACTTACAGACAAACGCACAGTGGCTTTGTTCGGAATGTTTGATTCTCAGAAATTAAATACTTTCTAAATTATATTAGTAACGCGTTAAGCGGACTTCTTATTCTTGCATAATACAAATATTTACATATACAAATTAACACATAAATGATGTTAAATAACATTCTGAATATTCCAACTTCTGACACTGTGATTGAAAATGTTTAAGAATTATAGATATATACAGTATAATAAAATTAAGTAAGTACATAATATCAGAGTATTATGAGTTGTTTGTCTTATGTCTTGATTCGTTTATTTTAGTATCGCTTATTCATGAATTTTTGATAAGAAAAATCTATTACTTATATTAATTCTATGTAGATCCTAAATATTATCTTTGATAAATGTAATTTCTAAAATTTTTAAAAATATCGCAATACTTCATAATACAATTATGGCTATTATTTATTACCTTCAATTTAATAACACAATTTTTGCAAAATGTATTACAGAATTTTTTTGTTTTTTTTCTTGCGATCCTATGTTTATAAATTTATTTGACCTTTCATTTTTTCGTTGATCTTTTTATTTGTACAATAAATTTAAACAATAGAGATATTATCAAACGAATATTAAATACAATTTTTTAACCAAAATATTAATTTATTATTATGTGTTTTATTTTTTTATTATGTGTTTTATTTTTTTATTATGTGTTTTATTTTTTTATCATATTTTCGTCAGTGACATTGGTTAATTATAAAGAAATTTTTTTGTTTTGAAGAATTTATACACAGTACTTTAAACAATGTCTTGTGTGTTGACTGAGGGTTAATCAGCTTAACATTTTTAGATCGTTCTTTTGCTTTTTGCCAGGTTTTATGCCCTCCATGAAGTTTCTTCTTAATTGTTCGATTCTATGGTAATTATAGTTCAGATCCTGCTAGTCAGTAAATAAAAATATGCACCCCCCTTTTACTAAATTAAATCCGTTGATGGTTTTCAAGTAGAGCTTCGTTTGTACATGATTTTACCGAAAATTATTTTGTTTGTACCTCAAAGGAAACAGAGAAAATATTGGTTCGTGTAAACTTAACACCCGACTTACACCAAAGTAGTTCTAATGGTAGTTTTCAGATAGTCCTTCGCTTAAGTATAACTGATTATAACAAAAATATTTTTTTAGTCCAATATACATACAATACAAAAACTTTAAAAATTGAAAACTTGTGCGGTATTGGCACGGATAATGCTAGCGTGATGGTTGGCATACACAACGGAGTTCTTAAAAGATTAAAAGAATTAAATCCCAAAATTATTTTAATTCCTTATGTACGCCATTCATTACAGCTCGCGGTATCTGCAACTGCAGACAATAAACAGAACGACAGCATATCTGAGAATATTGAATACCTGCTTTGCGAAACTTACAACTGGTTCACGCATTCGTCTGTTCGCTAAATCTCTTATCGCATAATCTACAATTTAATAAATGATGGCCAAATTCCACTCAAAATTCCTCAGAAATGTGCTACACGTTGGCTGTCAATTGAGCCAGCCGTTACACGGATTTGCGATCAATACCTAGAGTTGAAAACTCATTTCAATATGGTTGCTGAAAACGAAAAATGTTTGAAATCACAAACTCTTTCAAAATTTTATAATGATGAATTAAATCTTGCCTACTTGATGTTTCTGAAACCTATTCTCCAAGATGTTCAACGTATTAACCAAATTTTTCAAAGCAGGAATGCGGAATTTGTTAAAATTTTTGATGGGTTAACTCGCTTAATTTTAAGTTTAATAAAACGTGTTGCAGCCACCCCTGAAGATGTTCCAGATATTTTTATAGATATAAAAGAATTTGTAATTCCTCACCCGTACCTAGGTTTCGAATGTGAAGAAAAAATAAAAGAATTAAAAGGTGCAAATGTTTTGTCACTGAATGCTGAAGAACAGTTTCGAAAACGGTGTATAAATTTTGTTATCAAATTAATTAGGCAACTCCAAATTAGAATGCCAAGCAATATAAAAATTTTGAAACAAATTAGTAACATTTCGGTTAATAAGTGTTTGAAACCAAATAAAAATTCAATAATTGGGCTTTTAAAAGAATTTCAATTTGATTTAAAAAATTCAATAAAAATACAAATGCAATGGGAAAACTTAACGTTAAATCAGTGTGAAAATAAAAAATGATACTGTACTTTTTTGGGCTGAAGTTTTAAATTTTAAAGACGCTTCAAATGAAAATCCATATTTAGACTTAGCGAACTTTGCACTTTCCTTATTGATCTTACCTATTTCCAATGCGGAAGTGGAAAGAGTTTTTAGCCTTATGAATGCACTAAAAACTCAACGTAGAAATAGAATGAAACTGAATATGTTGGATAGTTTATTAAAACATTCTTTTTTAATAATTCTCACCTCGATATTTATTTCACAACAAACAAGTAAATTTATGAAAAATATTCTATTATATTATATATTCTATTTCTTGGCAACCGTTTAGTCCGTAGCGTCCGTATGGCGATCTGAAACACAATGGAAAGAAAGCACCATATGAGTATGCTAAGATACTCAGTAAGTCCCTTTCGCTCGTAACCAGTTACACTCGTTTACACGGCTTTCATGCTCACATGCACACAAAATGGAGCTATGAACACCAACTCCTCCTTTCTTTCCCAGTCGGCACAGTAATGTCTACGGAATCGGATCCGTACAATATACTAGCAGCTCGTACACATTACTCTTTCGATGACATAACTAATTACTTTAACCCGCATATGCCCTAGGGCGTAATCGCTTACAAAGCACACTACAAGAAAAGCCTTATTTCGTTGAAAAGTAGTAAATAGTTACAGAGCATATTACATGTAAGGCCTTGTTTCATTAGAGAGTGATAGCAACATACAAATTGCATGAAAAGTAAGGCATTATATAAATAGTGAGTGGTAAATACTTTAAATGTTTGAAAAGTAAGGTCTTGTAATAGTCAGATCAGTAATGTGTACTGAATTGATTCCGTACTAGCAACTTGTACACATTACTCTTTCGATAACAGATCTAATTACTTTAACCCGCATAGGCCCTAGGGTGTAAACGCTTAAAAGCACAGGACAAGAAAAGACTTATACCGTTGTAAATACTTATAAAGTATTGTGTTCGTCTCCAATTTAAACTATCCTTTACTTTGTTGAGTTGCAAATAACAACAATATGAAAAATCGAAATTGTTTCAACAGTAAAAACCATTTATTCAATATAAAATAAATTAAAACACGTAAATATTACATAAGAACTCATTCAATAAACAAAATAAAAAATTAACAAAAATAAGATTCATAAATATAAGAAAAAACTCTATCTAAACTAATTGTTTACTTCGTTTAATATAAATAACACTTATTGGAATTTATTACAAATGAACAGCACTTCGCAACATTTTAAACACTCGGAACGAACTGAATTTAATTATGGGCCCTTTGGTATAAAATTAAAACGAAACGTTAATGATTGCATCACCCCTTTACTTATCCGCTTCTAAGACTTACTTTCGTAAATTGTTACTAAAGCCAAGAGCATTTGGCAAAACTGTAAGGTTTCGGATTGTATCACCTCATAACTTACTCGCTTCTAAACCATTACTTTCGTAAGTAGATACTAAAGCCTATACCGTTGGACAAAACTGTAACGTCTCGGATTTCTTCCTCTTATTACTTACTAGCTTCTAAGCCATTACTTCCGTAAATAGTAACTGAAGCCAAGAATGTTGGCCATAATTGTACAGAGAGAGCATTCGAGAATATTTTACAGCAATTACACTCTGCATTACTTTGGTAAGGCCTTACAAACTCATTCCTTACTCATTGATTACAAATTCATCTCTTACGAAAAGTCCGACTGGGTTATGTCCGTACACATATACCGCTTCCCCGATCGTGACATACACAATCGACGCGACACTATGACATACACCGTGCTGGTAATCTCGTGTGCCTCACACACAGTAGCCTTCGGTCATGAGTCATGACGGACACAACCGAAGTATGGGGCGATTTTGGCAAATCAAAAATCCAATGAAGCCATAATATTCTAAATAGATTGAAGTTGATTGTACCTACAAATTTTTTAAAATATGCTAATTTATTCATCATGTATTAATATATTATAAAATGATTAATTTTGCATTATTATCCCTTTTAGAAGTTAAACTATTTTATTATCGTGTATGATCATATCGCCGTTGATTTTTTTTTCGGTTTTCCTATTTCTTCTCTTCCACTTTGTAATGAATGTTTAATTTCATTATTGTTGTGTAAAACTGTCAGATTCCTTATTTTTGACTTTGGGGCCTATTATGATTCGATTCCGAAGTCAGAAATTTATTTCATACAATATCGTATTTTGATGAAAAATAAAAAAAATTTAATTAGTGTAGATTAGTTGAAATCTACGAACAGCTAGTGGATTGCTTCAGTTGCGTGTTTTCTTTTTTCTTTTTGTTCGGTTGAATAATGTAAACAATTAATAAATACAATACTTACATAGGCATTAAGAAAAAAGGCAAATATTATTTTTCGCCTATTAAGTAGTACAATAAATAAGTACTATGCATCTCAGAGTAACAGGGTATACACCGGTCGACTCACCATCGCCTAATAGATCAGAATACAGTAGACCATGATTTAAATGGACTCGATGGGTTCGGCAGTATTAGTTCACTGTAAACGAGTATCTATTTTACCCGAAGCTATTTGTTCCTAAGCTCTGGGTACAAATACTGATGCCGAAGAGCTCAGCCGACATAAAGTGAAGTCGCGCCCGAGGTAGTATTGTGACTGGTGTACCAATGTGTGTAATTGATAGACGGAAAGAGCCGGTAAATCAGTTGAAAAAACGCGTAATCATCCATGGATGACTTTATGAATACAACGACATTTGTGTTCGCTCCGAAGGAAACCATGAGGAATTGAAATTACTATATGCATACGACAGACACTATGTCCGAACAAGCCAACCAATCAAGGTAGACGCAATAAGAGCTTCCGAAGGAACTCTTTCACGCCGACACATGAGAAGTCCACCGGAACGAACTACCTGTACATCCCATGTACATGTGGTTATGTCATGTGATCGGCAAGCGCCATCTTAGGACGGGCAGTTTCATCGTAATCAGTACTACTATGACTTAGTGGATTGGTGTGATCGAATAACGCATTGAAAAACCTCAAAGCACATTCTTTGAGGAATTCCCGAGTGGTGGGAAGATTCTGTTACACTCGAAAAGGCGAGATGGCGCTAGGTCGTTAAGAGGCGATCGGCGGGCGGTGCGCAAGCACATACTATCGGCATTACGGGTTATAAGTTCAGTTGTTCTGGTGCGTTATCAATGTACGGCGGTGATTTAAGACATGTACTTGGCGTTGCGTCTTTTTATACGAATAAATATAGATATACCGTATTCAATGCGTTTTATTATCAACTCTTAAATTAGACGTAACAATTCGTTTCCCGATGTAGCTGTGTAATCTTGACGTATGGAGCGCTCTTGTGACTCGTAAGGTATCGATTCTGCATTACCTGTAAACGTTAAATGTGACATATGGCCGCGTGGCCCTATGCTAAAGAAGCATAAATCAAGCTGGCCTGATCGACTTGTATAGAAGCAACTTGCTGCGAGGAGAAAGTTTATTTCGACTGTTGTTCATTCGGTAAAGGAGTTTGGTGGCCAAGTTAAACTTGTCCAAACCCGTTTGGATGTGCTGGCCAAAAGTTAGTTCCAAGTCTAATTTGACTCCATACTTGATAACTGGCTTCCAAGGGATGCCATCTCTGATGATGGATACGTGTAAGTGAGGTGGTTTTCTACGCTTTACAAAAAGTATGGCCCTACTCTTGGCGGGATTAACGTTTATCCTCCACTGCTTAAACCAGTCTTTAAGTTTCGTAACAGCCATTTGTAGGTACGCGTGGCTGCCCATGAGAACACGGACACACTCAGAATTAAAGAGGTCCGCTGTGTTACCACAGGATCGTCGAATCCGGTCCTACTCGTCAAACCATTTAGAGTTTGCAATGTAGCGTTGGATTCTCGCGACCTCCGTTGCGGCAAGGTCACTAAGACTGTTGAAGAAGTAAACTCCAAGATGAGATTTCTTTCTACCGGATAGAGCTGGACAGGTACAGATAAGATGAAGGACTGTCTCCTCCTCCTCCACCTCATCCACGCAGCTTCTATAGAACTCGTTTGAAAAGAGGCAGATTCTTTTAAAATGCCGTTTTAGATCCAGCTTCGGCCAGGATTGTCTCGTTGTGTGACATGTAATACCGTTTGCCCATCTTGAGTTGGTTTTCTCAATTGAGTCCAATCCCAGTAGCAGTTTACATGTAGAGAGGGGCACACCCAGATTCTGATGTTCCGGCATAATCTGAAGGGTAGTACCGCGCCAAGCGAGTTCGTCAGCCATACAGTTCCGTGTAATATCCCTGTGTCCTGGCACCCAGCACAGAAGAATATGGAACTGTTCTGCCATCTCCTTAAGAGATGATCGATATTCTATGGCGACCTTTGATGTTGTCGAGGCCGATTTCAAGGATTTTATTGCCGTTTGTTTGGCTGTCTGTGAAAACGCTAATATCCCTAGTAGATATTACATTACACCTCAGTCAGGACAAGACCTCCTTGATCGCCATAAGCTCCGCCTGATACTACAGTGATCCGGAAGGCGGAAGGAGCTGCTAATGTTAAGCATATCAGAGAAAACCCGCCTTCAGTTTTGGAGCTTTCCGTGTATATGTGGACAGACTCTTCCATCCGTACCGGATCCCTTTCCCATTCTATTCTAATCATAACTGGGAGGGGTGTAGTCGATGTTTTCGGGAATGTTGTTGAAGTAATTGAAAATTGTTGAGTGACCTGCATATATAATATACCATATATGCCAGTCCACTGTGTAGAGGCTCTAACTCGAATGACTGCACTGGCTATCATTTGCTTGCCAAAAATTGTTGTTCTCTGATGCATATGTATGCTGGTACATTCCCTAGGGTGGTGTGGTTAACCGTTTTGTCTAAGTCCGTCCACCAGACAATAACACCGTATATAAGTATTGGTCTGATGATGGACACGTAGAGCCAATGAACTATACGCATACCCAATTTTTTGCCAATGGCCTTTTTGCACGAGTAAAGTGCAACTGTTGCTTTCCTTACCCGTGCCTGGATTTTTGGTTTCTAGCGAAGTTTCCTGTCCGAAATAAGACCCAAACATTTTGCACTATCGGTGAAAACTAGACTAGTACCATCCGGAGAAAGAGGGTCAACGTGAGGCATTTTGTATTTCGCCCAACCCGCATTCAGCTGCCCATTTGGACAGGATAGAACGGCAATATCTCATTCAGCGTGTTGAAGTGCTTTCCCGAGACAGCAATTGCAACATCATCTGCATAAGCAGTCACTCTCTTGAGGTGCTTTCCCAGACAGCAATTGCAACATCATCTGCATAAGCAATCACTCTGCAGCCCGCCCGGAAAGTGCGTCAGTAATTGACTGTGGTCTGACGTTGTTGACATCTCACTCGATATTGAGAAAAGCAACAATGGTGTATTCTTTAATAGAAGAGATTTTTCAATGTTGCGCACGAGGGAATGTATGTCTGTTTCGACTAACCTCTCCGTCCAGTACGCATGTTGTTATGTTGACAGCAAACGTTTGTCAATATTGTCGCGGATGTGTACATATATTAGTCTTTCCAGTGTTTTCAGAAGAAAGGATGATAGACTGATAGGTCTATCGTAGTATATTAAATACGATTTTATCGTGCTATATTAAACACGATTTAAATTTATAATAAACTCGTAGGTTTTACTTAATTATCAAGTAATACATTATTCAAGTAATACATTATTTTTAAAAATGAAAATTAAGCATATTATTTTTTAGACCGACTTTTTGAAATTCTATTTATCAACTGTTTTTCTTTTTTCTTCTCTCTGACTTTTTAAAATCTTTTTTTTTTTTACCGGTTGCTTGATTTCTATTTTAATTGAAATCAAACAACCGGCTACTTGATTTTGACAATGTGTGGAGTGTTCGAAATAAGTGTATTGATTAAAGTCGTACTCCCCACAGGTCTGAGGTCCTTAGGGCAGACGTGAGAGCTTTTTCCTGCTTTGGGTATGAAAACCACCTTAACTTCCATCCATCCGTTTGTAACTCTTTTGTAATCCGTTTGTAACTCTCTTGTAATTACAGTCGGACTCCAAGACATAAATGTTGTGTCGTCTGCGTAGAATCCAGAGACAGAGCGGTCCGTATGAGGGCGGGACCTTGCAAATAGTTGATTATAAACGAGTGTTCATTAAAAGCGAGTCCATTATAAGTGAGTTCACGTGTATTAACAATAAAAACTATTTTTAATTTTCCAATTTTGCGCCCTTCTCAAGTTTCTATCCTTATTTCGACTATTGATTGCAAATAGTTAGGAAATCTGGAATCGACTGAATGACGTTGGTGGCTGTTTAACGTCGGAAATAAATTACGATTTCGGCTGTTAATAAGAAGTTCCGATCGGATCTGAGTTGGAAAATTTCACAACTCCCGATATCGGAATTTTAATCATAATAGGACCCCTGATTTGTAGTTGAGTTTTAGCTGGTCATTACAGGATTCCTTCATTCGTTCAAATGGAAAGTGTAAGCACAAAATTAGTAATTACTTATTTTGGTATCAAGAAATAAAGAAACTGATATGTTATACGTTTTTGATATCGTGATTATTCACTTCGCGATGGTTTCCTAGGTACAAACCTGTTGTTGTATATTTATTTGTTAATTGTTGGTTTTTATTTACGTTTTAATGATTACTTTGTTTAATGGAAAATACTTCGTTAAGTTTGACATGCAAAGCCGTTGACATCTAGCCGGAAGCTCTAGGGTTCGTTCTGATATGTCATGCATTACGTGAAGTTACTCCAACTTGAGATACAATATTCTTCTCCTTCTCTTCCTCTTCCTCTTAATATGGTGAGAGTATAACTCGTGGTTTCTTCATTCCTGTTGACCACCGTGGCGTTCCTGGTGGTGCTACTACTTCGTTGTTAGTGGCACCTTGTAGAAGTGACGCCACTGATTACTGTCTGGCATCTGATGATGTTGGTTTCTCGGAGAGTCTTAGAGTCGGTCTGTCGGAGAGTTGTAGTACCTAAGGTGACCTTACTTGTGATTCGTTGGAAAAGCCATTTCTATCGAAATTGAATTGATGTCGACTATGACGTGCTATGCTGACGTCTGATTCTGTTGATGAGCAATCTTTATACTGATTATTTGCATCTACCCTCATGCCATCCGCGAAGTTAGTCGAGATGACGTTTGCATCTTCTTCCGAAGAATTCTATGTCATGGTGTAGGCCGCCCAAACGCAAGATGATTATGCCCGGGATCCATTTATACATGTGTGGGTTTCCCGAAAGGAAATATATCTCTTGCGTTGGTCGAAACGTACGGTACGTAATGTTAAACTTGGCACGCTTTTTATCGGTGATCTTAGTATACATATCATCTGGTCTGATAAGATCTAAACGTGTTCGCAGCCTGCGAAAGAGTTGAGTTGGTGACTCACCCATGGTTGAATGCACGACATTGTGTAGAGTCAATGGAATAACAACTCTGTGTTCGAAAAACAAGGCAACTAACAGCTAGTCTGTAATTGTATTCTTGTCTAGCGGATGACACTGGCGTGACTCTAACAAGTTCACTACTTTACCCTAGGGTCACTAGATACACAACACTCTCTACCTAGGGTTTGGCAGATACGTCGAATTTGGTCGTTTCTGTACTAGAAATTGTAATTTAACCTCACAAAAATCGCCTGTTAATGTACTAGTTCGCCTGTTTTTGTACTATTGAACATTGCTATCAAATTGCGTTTTTGAAGTGTGTTAGTGCGAATATGTGAAGAGTCGGAAAAAGCTGTCGGTTCCCTTCCACAATTCTAGTACTTCTTTTTCTTGGGTGTAGAAGTGTGTGTGCGCGAAATTGTGGTTTTCAATGGAAAATTTCCGTATTTCTTTCATTTCTTTTATGGAAATTTACAATTTTGCAGCGAAAAACCAATCATTTCCAATGTTTATAAAGCGAGATATCATAAACATGAAAAAAATTTAAATTTACTGGTTTTTCATCTTGGTACGCATCTGCCAAACCCCTCTTAAAGGGTGTTTTGGTGTCGAAACCCTACTTTACCCAAGTGTGGATCCATTCTTGTTTCTTGTGCAATATTCTCAGCGCGAATTGGAAGTTGTTTGGCCTGGCCGACAATGAAATTATGGAAAGCGTTTCTTCTCCTTCCTGTGAATGAAGTCGATAAATCTGTTCTGTGCTTGTTCGTAATAGTGCTCTTGAACAGTAATCTGCGTTTGCATTCAAACAATGTTTTGGATTTGTTCGAGTTTCGTTTATGTTTTCCGTGTTTTCAAAAACATGATCAAAACAATAACTGAACTAGTCCGTTTAGTATAAGACCGGCATAGATCCACTACTCTTCCACCTGCACAAGAAAAATCAATTTTTTTATTAAAGTAGAGAACAATTTTGTTTTTTGTCATTGGATTGTCTTGTCTTACATCTATAATACATCTATGTTTTTTTTTGCTTAGTATTCGAATAACTTATTTTACTATGTCGTTGATTTTTATGCTAGATGAATTATATGCTATTACATTGTTGTCTTTTAGCTGTTAAAAAAATATTTTTAAATATATGTATATGCTTACATTATAGATATGTCTATCTTCTTTTGAGTATTACTTTTTGTTTCTTAAGTCGTATTACAATGTTTCTTTAAGCTATTAAACTATGCACTATTTTTGCCTTATCTACATATCTGTCTTTTCTATTTAAAGTTTTGCATTCAGACCATCAATACCTTTTACTACGTATTTGCCTTTACTTGGTGGGCTCGATTTCTTACGTGCGCCTACTTTTAACCAAACTAATTCTCATGTCGATAGGTCTATGGGATTAGAATTTTTATCATATATTTACTTGTGCTTTTCCCTGCTATTTCTAGTAGCTCCTTACTTGCGAGTGTCCCGCCCTAGCTAGAGCCAGACTTCGCGCACTAGGCAAACCCTTCTTCAATAACCTCGATGAGATCTCAAAAAACAAGATAGGAGAACTGATTACCTTCTTGAACAGCTCCGGATGGATATGATAATCCATTGAAGCCCTAGGTCTCTGTAAAACTATACATACACTTCATCAGCCCTCAACGACCAGGTTAAACGAGTTGTGGTATCAAAACGGCGCTTCCTGTGCTAATTGGGCCCTGTTTTCGGCAGACGGGCCACCACGTAAACCAACCTACCAACCAACCAGCTCCTTACATTTTCCGTGGGCCTGTCGTAACTAGAACTTGAATTTTGTGACATAGTTACTCGTATCTAAATTGTAGATGGGGTGCTGTCATAAAGTTTTTGATCATCTGGGAGATGGACAAGACGACTTAAGATTAATTCATATAGCGAAAATTTTGTGTCAGAGTATCCACTTATTCCTGGTACCAGTGGCGGACCCAGACTTTGCTGTGGGGGGGGGGCGGAAATTTTTTTGATTTGGCTATTTTGTTTGATCAAGTTCTGTGTGAATTTAGCTACATAGACTGCACTGCAAAAACGGGATGATATTGTTTTCATCTTATTATGGGTCATTCCATCAAGAATCGCCAAAATTGTGACTTTACCATTTCCGATTCTTTGAAAATTTTTGTAGTTGAAGAACTAGTGAATAAAATAATTGAAATTCAAGTTTTTGTTTCTATCTCATTTTTTAACTAACAAAAACAACAACAATCTTTAAAATAAGCCCTACTTTATTATTTAAGGATAAAAATTACCAGAGATATGAATTTTCAAAGAGGACTCGGACATCTTTTTTGGGAAATCTTTAACATACTATAACTAACAAAAAAAAATTAGATAGAAACAAAAACTGGAAATCATATTTTTTTTTCACTAATTCTTCAAGTACACAAATTTTCAAAAGAATCGGCGATGATAAGGTCAGACTTTTGGCGATTCTTGATTAAATGACCCTTTTTCTGTAAAATAATTGAGAACCACTATAATGTTCTTCGATTTTTTTGACCCCGATCCCATTGAGATCCCAAGTTAATTTTTGGTATGTTTTGGAAAACAGTATAGCCTAAAAAATAAAACTTCAACATACTATAACTACCAAAAAAAAAGAGATAGAAACAAAAAATTGAATTTCAATTATTTTTTTCACTAGTTCTTCAAGTACAAACTTTTTCAAAAAAAAACGGAGATGGTAAGGTCACAAATTTCGTCATTCTTGGCGGTTCTTGATGGAATGACCCTATTACATGTTGTCTTGTAGTTTTTTTTATCATGTTGCGTTTACACTCACCCTTGAGGCTCGCCTCGAGCCGAGCCTTTACCCCTACCCATTGCAAACCGGTTTTTGTCGGCTGTGTTTTTGCTGTGTTGAAAGCAATTTACACTCAACATGCCTTTGCGGCCGCCCCTCCCCCCCTGTATCCGCCAATGCCTGGTACTATCTGATAAAAACGGTAAGAGATACTAGTTCAGCACTCTATAATTCCTTGCTATAGATTCTATTGTCTCGAGATGATAAGGTTGACTTTGCATGTTCAATCTCTAAGAAAGTGTCTATCTCTTTGAAGATTTCGTTGGTGAAATTATTTACTAGTGCTTGTGCTATTGTCCTCGCTTCCTATTTTTCATTGGTATTGTGGAGGTGGGTTAACGAAAATCAGTTTCACGCTAACTGAGTTAGTTTTGCCGCCACTGTCAAGAGATTTTGGTCGACTTTGATCGTGGAATAAATCGATCGAAGTCGACACTTATTATTTCTTGAAAAAAACTATTTTTTTTTAGTTTAGTTTCTGCAGTTAATTCATTAACCGCTCTTTCCGATCCTTTGAAAAAGTAACTGACAAGTCCCTATATTCGATGTTGATAGCAGACTCGCTGCATTCAACTTTCTTTGCAATTTTATTTAATTTCATCTAATTCACGCATTTTGTACTGTCAAGGGCTATTTGTGGATTCAAGAATTCAATTTCTTTAAAAATTGGATCGTCTAATGGAAATCTGTTTTTGAGTTCCTTAAAAGCTGTAATATAAAATTATTTACCTGTTCCTTTTATTTCCAATTTCAAAGCTCCATCTCGTATGTAGAGTAAAGTCATCACTCAACAATACGGTTTTTACCCAAATTCCCAAGAATTTGTTCGAGAAAAGGCAATTATTCCCTTTTTCCTTTTTTAATTTTTAGAGGTCGAAAATTCCCCAATATGGGAAATTTCCCATGATCTCACACCACTGGTAGGGTCTAAAGAAATTTATTGCCCAGTGACTGGTTTCTTAATTTCGTGTTTTTTAGATAGATGTTTGCTGGCATAGGATATAGGTAAGACCCCAATTGTCCCTTGAGATAGGAATGCGCCTAACGCAAAATTGGATGGGTCCATTGGTACTATGCATTTTTCTTTGTTAGATCGTTAAGTGGTTTCGCAATCTCCGCAAATTTTTGTATAAATCTCCTATAGTAGTTGCTGAAAGCTATGCATCTTTTAACTCCATCTTATGCCTGTCGGTGTGGGATATTTTGATATCGCTTCGTATTTTTTAGGATTCGTCGATTCGTCTATTCGTCTTGGAAGCAATATATTCTCGTCCGAGTTGTATAACGACTCGAATTTCCGGGGTATGCTCAACGGGTGCCAGTTTCGCTACAAAATATTTATTTCTTTGATTGACTTCACTTTATTGATATTAATTGGTGACATATATTTCTTTGGGTTGTATCCTTGCTCGCCTCCGCACATCTGCTCTCCTCGCCTTGACTTGCTTCTGATTGCTGCCTCTGCTCAACGTGTTTCGAGTTGCGGGTACGATTCCACTCGCCTTGCCTTGACTCTCTCTACTCTGTTTTCTCCCTGTCTTCGTCCTTCCCTGTCTTCGTCTCCGCGTGTGGCCCTTGCTTTGTTTTCCCTGTCTTCGTCCAACCCTGTCTTCGTCCTTCCCTGTCTTCGTCTCTCTGTATGACTTCTACTTTGTTCGTCTCGGCTGCGCTGTGTCTATTTGTCGTGGTATTGGCGAAGTTCGTCGTGGCTTGCCGTAGTTGGTTTAAGCCCGCCTCCTGGCACGACTCTGCTTGCCTTAACTTGACCCTGTTGCTAATCGTCATATTGTCTTCGCTCGCATGATCCGCTCGTCGCGGCTCGCTCTGTGCATCATCGCTGCTTGGCTCTACGCTCGCTATGTCCGTTGTGCCTGTTTGTTATTGCTGCGCTCGCATCTGTTTCGCTGCTTCGTCTCGTGCTTCGCTGCTTCTGTCTGGGCTTGGTTGCATTCGTCTAGTAATTCGCTGCTTCTGTCTTGCGCTTGGCTGCTTCTGTCTTGGCTTCGCTGCTTCTGTCTTGGCTTCGCTGCTTCTGCCTTGGCTTCGCTGCTTCGTCTCGTGTGTCGCTGCTCCCGTCTTGGCTTCGCTACTTGGTTCTTGTGCGTCGCTATTGTCATCTCGGATTCGCTGCTTACGTCTCGTGCGTCGCTGCTGTCGTCTTGGCTTCGCTGCTTGCGTCTCGTGTGTCGCTGCTGACGTCTTGGCTCTGCTGCTTGCGTCGCTGCTGTCGTCTTGACTCTGCTACAGACTTGACCTAATAGGTGTCGGGCCTTCGAAATGGAGGTACAACCCCACTATCTTCTTCAGTCCGAGAGCCGCTTAGGACGACGGTCCATGCAGTACTTCGTCCGCTTCAGCTCTGTAAGTTGATGGAGGTACAACCCCACAAGCCAACTACAGGTTGAATTGGTCGAGCTCAGTTCTGCATGTTGCTAAAAAAGAAGGTATAACCCCACTACCTTTTTCGCAGACCGATCACTGCCGACTGACCTCTCGTTCCTCCCCAATTCTGTGCTTCGCTTACCTATATATTTAGCGATAAACATTTACCAACCATGAATTATTTCGTATGGAAGTATTTTTGCTTTGGAGTAATTCGCGGACGGTGTATGTACCTCTCGCTATATAGTCTCGCTGGGATTTTGTATACTCCTCGGCGGGTTTATCCGCCGCACTGCATCGCCTGTGACGCTGATGTGGTCCTGCCGGCCTTTTCCAGGTTTATTCTGAATTGTTTGTGATGTTTTTTTCAGCCTTTGTTGTGTCTGTTTTCCAGGTTCTGTGTTCTCTGTTTTTATGTTTAATGTTCTTAGTTCTAAGTTATCCATGTTGTCTTAGTTCTAAGTTTTAATCTATTTAATTCCGTGGTACATGTTTTAATTCAATGTTTGTGTGTGGAAATTTCGCATGGAAATTTCTGTCCTCACAGTTGTATAGAGAGAATGTGAATAATCCGTAGTTAATTTTACATGTATTCTTAATTAAGAAATCACGCCCTAGAATACCGTCCGTTAGGATTTTTAAGTTCTCATCTACTATGTGGAGTTTCTGTCGTATTTGTTAGTTCTCAAATTGAAAGGTTGCTTATGCCGTGCCTGTTGGATTGTCTCTGCTTCAGTTATGCCTGTTATTCTGTATGTGCCTCTGTTAGTCTATAATTCTTCTTTGTGTACACGCTAAGCGTTTTCAGACTAGACATAGGGCCGCATTATTCACTTCGGGTTATTTATAACCTCTGGTTAATTCCAGTTTTCCCAGAGATTTGGTATTATGCACCTCTGGCTATCGTTTTTAACCGGTGATTCGCTGGTTTTGTAATCAGTTATTAAAGTTACCCAGGGAAAAATTTAACCGGTGAAAAAGTTCCAGTTTACTACGATACCCAGGGATTTAACCGGCGATTTGACAAATTTTGTATTATTCACGATTGAAGTTATGGCAATATCTCATTTGTGAGATAATTGGAGTGATTCTGACGAAGAAGACGACTGGAGCGTCGCCAATACAAAATGGCACAACGAATCAACATCGACATATGTGACGACAAAGACTGTTTCTGCCGATTCCAATTTACAAAGCCAACAGATTTTTTTCCTTTTCACCGTTCTCCACCCTTACCCCGTACACCCGCTCCTTATAGTTTTCTGCTAGGGGTGTTTCAGGCCCAACTCCCGTATTAATTGTAAAACCGTTCTAAAGATATGAGAAGTGTTTTTTTATTCAAATTCTTATACCTTCCATGATCCATCGCCTCACTAAAAAAATATATTCAGTAAACTGCTATTGTCCATCTTTAAACATAAGCCATTAATTTTTCTGGTTTAATTGGTTCGTGAGACATCGCAATGCAAGGTTTTTTACCACCCACCTACGCCGCTGACCACTCTCAAAAATTTATTTTCGACCTATTCGCCCAGTTCCTAGTCTACAAGCAAGTATCAAGTTTCATTTTTGTGACATTAAACCGTTCAGGAGATTTCGATTTTAGAATGTCTCGACCTAAGCTTTCAAGCGTTTCGGACACATTGTTTTTGTCCGAACTCCCGAACCCCTTCACTTATATAAAGATGTTTATTGCAAGTGGGTATACAATATCATAGATATATGTATGTATGTAAGTTTCGAATTTGAGCTTCCTTGCGTAATTGGTTCCTGAAACATAAAAAAAAAGTTTTTCGTCTAAAACGACACCCACATCGCCGCTCACCACTCTACCAGAAACTTTATCACTTGAAGGCGTCCACTCAATCTACCCTACCAATAAACTTGAATAGCTCCAAGGGTTTGGGAAATGCAAGCCTTCAATTGACTATACGCACTGTGAAATCCAATCACCCGGTAGCACACACTCAGAAAACTCTCGGAATCAAATGGGATGGTTCTCGTTGAACGTGTGAACTGTGCATCACACACATCGTTTGTACTGCTCCCAGATCCGCAACCATGAAAAAATTGCAGCCAAAACTTCTCATTTCTCCTGAAATTACAAATTTAAATATTCACAACAAAGAAAAATGTCACATTCTGTAAATAATTAATAAAATTTTTGACGTTTGACTGGAAAAATAATGGAAAAATGGAAAACCAGCCGTTAAGATAACCCGACCTATTAAATCGCTAACCAGAGGTGTATAATACAATTTTATACCCAGAGAAATTAACCAGTGATTAAAGTTAATACCCCGGATAAGTTAACAGCTGGTTAAGGCGAAAATAACCCGAGGTGAATAATACGGCCCTAAGTGTTTTTAGATTAGTCAACTCGTTTAATTTTGACAAATAAATATTTAGTTGTGTTTCATTAACAAATTTATTCATTCTAAATTATTTGAAACAAAGGAATTTGTTTAGCAGTGATGTACTATATAGTGAAGCAATTAGCTAATGCTGTTGCACAAACATACAATTGAGTTTCTGAATCATTAAATAGTTTTTCTTCCAAAGTTTACTTCGATTTCCGCGATTCTCGCAGTACATGTTTTCAGTTAAACGCGTTGTAGCAATGCATTTTCGTAAACGTGTTTGGGATTTCAAAGCGTTTAACTCGATTTTGTTGTGAACGGAGGTCTTAAAAAAGTCAAAATAACCGAAGGAAAGGTTGGGGATCGGGAAACAGGGGTCCAATTCCGCCTACGTCCAAATTGGTGGCGGAAATGCAAACTGGAGCGACGTGCTTGCTCGCTTCCGGGCTAACTGTGGCTGTGGGAGGGTACGTTGTTCGCATTTCAGACCATTAAAACCATGGCCTGAACAACAAAAATTCACGCCGACTTACCCGGGTGATAAAATTGGGATAGGATACCCAATCGGTCATGAGAGACCGAGAAAACTCCCTTCAACTGTACTGGTACTATTGTCGTGCGTCGTCTAGCCCACCCTACCTTAGCCATATCTGTCCTCAAAAGAAAAATTTTAAAAATATGACCCCTAAAGAGAGGAATGAGGGGGCAGATGGTTTCTAGACTAGAAGATCCATTCTAATGGTTTCCTTCATTTCACCATTTCCATATCTTTCCCCGTTTAGAAATTATTTAATGAAAAAAAAGAAATAATAATAAAAAAATTACCTGTTTTTCCGTTAATAATGAAGTTTAATTCCTCTGTTTTACTTCATATTATTATTTTTTTTTAATTTAAATTTTATGTTATTTACATTATTTTTACTTTAGTGTTTCCGTATCTGTCAAGTCGGATTCTGTCTTTTTATTGTCTTGTCATATTTGTTATCATAATTTTATTTTATTTTTAATTTAATTTATTTATTTCTTTTCCTTATTCATTTTAACTTTATTTTATACTAATTTATATTCTTCTCATTAGTTTGTTTTAAATTTTGGTTTGCATTTTATTTACTTCCTCACTTTCATTAATCTTTATGTGGTTTTTCTTTTTGTTCTTTAAAAAATTTGGTGGCCGAATTCTTTCCAAACTATTGTGAATCGACGGCAACAATGACACACTCCGCACCACCGACACTCACGCAATGATGATGTGTCAACAAAAAAATAATTTCGTGTGCCGACACAAAAGCGCCGAGCATGTGTTGAATGAAAAGGTGCTGTTCGACGAACAATTACGCGTGTACACGAATTATTGTAGAAGAAATAAAACGAAAAACTATTTGCTTGCGGCATTTTTTGTCGCTTCGGATGGCCAAATTTCGCGAATGCTCCGCTGCACTCCGAACAAGATACAAAAATTAATTTTACGCAAATTAACGATCGTCGGTAAAACACTACGCGACATCAACGGCACACAAAAATGTGACAGCGGCACAGGGACGTCATTTGTGGGGGGGCAGGGGGTATTTTTATAGATTATATATAACATATGTATATTTATATATAAAAATATATACAAACATAACATCTTGCCCCCCCCCTAGAAAAAACTGAAATGACGTCCCTGCAGCGGCACCAACAAAAATTCGCAACTGCGGGAAGTTCGACTGGCAGACTTCTGTTTTTAGCGATTCTAACGCTTTGATTGGATGAAATGGGCGCGTTTCCTTTTCTATTTACATGCCACGAACGATCGAAATTGTGCAACTTCAAGTGCGATTGAAACGAATTCTTCCAGGGTGGAGTTACCTTCCCGCCCGAATACTTTTTTCCATGCGCGCCAAAAAACTTAACCTCATCTCCTACACGCTAGCTGTCAGACCAGAAAAAAAACCTCTCAGCGAACTAATTTTTAGTGTGGAGATCCAATAATAGGTCTGTTTTTTTTGGCTACACTTTTTACACTTTTCTGCACTAACTCTTGAGTGAGTGTAGAGAGGTGAAGAGGGTGAATGAAAAAAGGACAAACCTATTAGGTCATTCACCCTCTTCACCTCTCTGCACTCACTCAAGAGTTAGTGCAGAAAAGTGTAGAAGTAGCCAAAAAGAACAGACCTAATGCCAACTGCATTAGTTGATCTCATCACCAACTCCCACAGATGACACTACAATTTAAACGCGTCAATCTTGTAGTCTGAACATAGTATTAGTCTCTTCGTTCTTTAAAATCAATATGTCCGCTCCAGTGTCAATCAAGAATGTTTTCAACGATTGAAACAAAATTTGACTGATTATTATTTACAATCCATATCCTTTTGGTTCTTTTATGAATGCCTCGGTTGGTTCTCGTCGGGGACTCCTTCTTCGTTTTCTGAAAGGTTTATCTGATTGATCCGTCTGTTGTTCTGACCGTTGTAGTTGTTCCCATTATTGTTGCCACTAAATTTCCTGGTTTAGGTTTGATGCTGTCTTTCGTTGTTCCAGATACCTCTATTGCAGCGTTGTTCGAGTAGTTGCCGTAATTGAAATTGTTGATATAGTTCTTCTGTTATTGTTGTAGTTGTTTCGTGTGAGAGCCGTTGTTCCCTATTGTTGATTTGGTCTCGCTCAGGAATTCCTGTATTCATTACAGTTAAAACATCGGCCACCCCTAGCATCATAATGTCATATTCTTTTGCTATCTTCTGAGTCATATATTTCATTCGCTAGCTGTATCGCTTCTTGTTGTGTTTTTCATCTCGCTGCGAAAATAGTTGCATTAACTGGCTCCCTAAGCCCGTTCTTAAATATGTTCAGGGCTATTTGGTCACTGAGTTTCGGGATTATTTCTTTATTATTTTTTCCTTGTTTAATTATTTGCAGGTTGTTGTGCTCCGTATTCAAAGTTTAAATTTTTTGTGCATATATTTTCACGCTCTAGTTAATTTGTGTTAACTTTGGTAATTCATTGTGAATCCTCAGTGCTAAAGAGACTGGTTTGAAACCTACTTGTAATGTTATTCTTATGCCGGTTTTCCACCAAACAGACAAGTTAAGTTTTTGTTTTGTTCATGTTTTTGAAAGCACGAAAAAAAAAACTTGAACTCGAACAAATCCAAAACACTGTTTCAACCAAACCGACAGTGTTTTATTGCAGTTTTGTTTTTGTATTGAGCCCGTTTCAACTGAGCGAACTTTCGAGCTTTTTATGCTAGTTTTGTTTTTAGAATGAAGTTGATTTAATTAGATTTCTCATGGTTGTCTTTTAGGGTGTAGTGATCGTATTCAATTAATTTAGAAAATTTTAGAGTTTTTTGTCGTCTCCATCAAATTCGGAGACTCAATGTCAAAAGTTGCCATGTTTGACTATATGGTACGGTCGTTTTTTTTATAATAAGTAGTAAAATTTCGAATATAAATATATATATATAATCAATCGTTGGGTTGTGATGTGTTCTGTTAAGGAAGTAGCTTTTACTGTTTGAAACTAATTTTGAAAAATTTGGATTTGGATTATGCTTGTACAATTGTCATTATGTGCGTCCTAATCCTAGATTAAAACGTAAGTTGTGGTAAATGCAGCAAAACACAATATCATTGCTATCCAGGTCGTTTTGAGTGAATTTAGAACTATGTTTTCAAAAAACCTAGTCACCAGAGCAGATATAAAACTTATTAAAATTTATCGGTAATCCAGTAATCTTAATAGTTTTGTCGAAATCACGAGAGAAATCAACTATAAGAACTTAATTATGAATATTTACAGTAACTATTACATATTAATAACTGATTTACATCCAAAGATTTAAAACTTGATTTTTCGAAATGTTGAGATTTCGATTTCGATTTCGATTCTATCGAATTCTAATATATTTCCCATATTTGGATGAATTTTAAATCTACTCGGGTAAAAAGGGTAGTTTAAACCCTAATCAAAGCTAATCACTCAATTTAAAAATTTGTATTTTTTCGCAGCACCCATCAGGCTCGAATAAGTGTTAAAAAAATACGTTTTGAGTTTCATGTCGATAATATATGGGCAATACGTGCCTCAAGAACCTTAAAGAAACCAAAATTGTATAAGATTCCGGAAACTCCCAAGATATCGACATAGGGCCAAGTACAGTATTATTCTGTGGGTGATTGTAACTCTAAATATATATAGGTGGTGTACCATCGAAAATGCCATCTAGTGCCTAAATTCAGTAATTGAAGTTTTTCTTAAAAAATAAATTTTTGAACGTAACTTTGGAACGGTAAACGATACGAAGTCTTTTAGAGTGCACAATGTTATGAAACAAAGAAAAAAAGGAGTCCTTCAGCAAGGACGAAAAAGATGATGTTTTACATTTAATCACTAATCCGTCAAAGTTTTTGATTTCGTACTTGATGAAGGACTTTCTAAACCGTTTCCTCTTTCTATAATATAATATTGAGCATTAGAAATCAGATCATTTTGCCGTCGATACTAACTTCGTATTATTAACCATTATAAAAATACGGTCGAAACCGATTGAATATGAAAAACTTCACTTTCTCATCACGACCACTAGATGGTATTTCCGATGGTACATAACCTATATATTTAAAACTACAACCATCCATAGAATAATATTATTTGGCCGTTTTGTCAATACTTGGACCCATTTTTCGGAATCTACATTTTTTTTTCTGATCGGGGTGAAACTTAAAACATATATTTTTTACACTAATTAGAATCGTTATAAGAGGTACCGCGAAAAAAATCGTTGGGAAAAAAATCCTCAATACAAATAATAGTCACTGAACAGCCCTAAAATTATCTGTCACCACAACTACCTGTATAAAATATTACGAAATTTCAAATTGCATGATAATGCAAGCTTTCGACTCTTGTTCATTCAATTTAAATTTCCTCCTTTCCAAATGTTAACTCTTACAAAATAAATTAAAAATTTTATCATCAGAGTCGTTGTCAAACAAATGACTTCATAGCGTTGTAAACACTTTTCGAGATTTCAAAATCTATACTATACTAAAATACTTTATTATTAAAATAATAAATTAATACTTGTCAAAATCTTGCGATGTAAATCAGGTATAAGATACTGCTTATGAAGTTATTATAATTGAAAATAGTTTTAGAGAATTTCCGAGTTTGGTTTTTTAAATTTTTGAATTAGGAGAGTAGGTTAGGTTAGGTTATGGTGGCAGTCATCTTAACTATAGATCGAATCAATAAGGAGACTCAGTGAATATGTATATATACCTAATAAATAACATTGACATAAAATTTTTCTTTCGTAGATTTTAAGTATTGTAGGATAACTTAATAATTGTGGTGATCACTTCTTCGTCGGGCATGAAGTCTTTAGATTATGAGATATAGGGTTCGGATTTTAATGCCCAATATTGAGTTTCATCAAATATGTATGATAGTAGAACCAATAAGAATTAAATACACTACTTTTCTAGTGGTCTCAACAGCTAATTTACATCCAAAGATTTCAAACTGAATTTGGCGAAATCTCGAAATTTTCTCATACGTGTAAGATATCTTGAAGTCTGTTTGGGCTTCTACATTTTTCCGAAATCGAGATCGACAACGATTTCTACTGAAATCGAAAATTATGTTTACCAAGCTTTGAAATCAATTAATTTTATTTTCTAGCTCCTACCCGTGCTATTCAATTTCCCATTGTTTAAGGACTTACAATCATACAACACAGGGTCAAATTTTTGATATCATACAATCAGTTGATAAATTGAACTATGTTAAAGAAATCCCTTCAGAGCAAAGTTAATACTTTTTAATATTCTGAAATTCCTTCATCCACGCTGCGTTAACGGGTAGCTACCTCACCTATTTTCTCTACAGTATCTACTGAACTTCAATGGCCCCCCCTTGAACAAGCAATATGACCGCCACTGCTGTGGGCAGGAATGTCTACAAGGATTTTTCTCGAAAATTTTTCAAAAATAAAAGTAGATCATTCGTTGGTTTTCTCCACTGATCTTGCTCATTAGATTGGTTTCAGGGTTATGTTTATACCGGTATTTTCGCTACCTCTTTTGTTTTAACGAAATGTTTCTTCACCTGGTGATACAGTATATGAACAAGATTATTATGATGTCTGATGTTACCATTATTAATTCAACCTGTGATAGTGTATTGTCACTCTGTTTGCTTGACCTCAGGGCTATCCCTGCACTGTTGTTTATAATGACCTGCTCTTTGTTAAGATTCGATTGTTCTTTTCCCATGATTACAGGTCTGACCTAAACAAATAGAATCTCTCAACTAAGGGAAATATATATAAAACAGCGGATATCTATCTGAAGTGATTCAACGAAGCCCTTTAGCTTACTCTCAATCGATATTCGTCTCTAAATCTAACTGTTAAAAACATTTTTTTTTATATTGTTATTTGATGGTCTTATTCTAACATAACAATATATTTTTCTTTTTGCGTAGCTGTTGTAGTTTCTTTTCAATTTTCCGAAATAAATTTTCAAACATACGCTGTTGGAAGCTATCCTCTTTCTTTTCGACGGTGATCTTCTTTCCTCATATGCTGCTAATTTCTCCTCCAATTTAGCTTTTTCTTCACGTGTGGATTTCATTTGTTCGTCAATAGGCGTCAGTGCGGTTCGCTGTGTGAACTTATTGATGTTTAGCGGTCTTGAGCTTGCTCTTGGATCATCCTCTAATTCGCACTGAAGTTCTTTTAATCCGTGGTTTTCGATGTTTTTTGTGGCTACGAGCCTGACAAGATCGCCATGTGTTGGTCCTCAGGTTCTTTGGTGTTCTAATTAATATCTTATAAGTCCATCAGTAGGAGAATGTAATTAAGCCTATCTCATGTACTATTGGTGCAAATAGGATTGAACGTGACGTTATAAAATCTACCGTCTTTATTCTCAATTTAAAAACAAAAACAAAAAAAATATCAAAAAACCACGGTTTTAAATCGGAGTAAAAAGTATAACATAATTTAGATAGTCCTGAAAAACATGGGGAAGTAGCTACCTTCTACACTCCTTATTAATAATAATCCACTACAACTTCAACTAAGTAGCCTCAAGCGTTCTGTTCTCAGCATTTTTCCTAAACACATGTTTTAAGGACTTTTGCATATGAGCTTCAAAGGAGTTGACGGATGTCTCTCATTAGTGAATTCATTATTGCTTTTGATTTAAAACAAATTCCCGTAAAATTTGGACCTCATATTTAAACGCGTTTTTCTGTTATACTGGGTTCCGTGGGATTTATACCAGAGTTTTTGAAGGAAATTTATATGGCGGTTTTTTGACGACATCAAAGGGTTTTGCTTGTCGAGACGAAAAAGACGAAAAATACACGAGACGATTTTTTCATGGCTTCTTCGCGAGTTTATTGCTTTGTGTGGTGGATTTGATAGTTTCCATCTTAATCCATACTTGCAGAAGAGAAATAATATAACTAAATGAATGCTCTGTTTAGCTGGTTTTCTACGAAATTACTTTACGGAATGCTGTTAAACCACGAAAACGCAAAACTTGCGAATTGTGTGTACAACTTTCTAGTGTTCCTGCGATTTTTACGTATTTCGTGAAATAAGACGAAAAACTCACTTAATGTGAAAACAAGAAAAGTATGAGAAGTCTGTAGCCGCCTTAAGGAGACATTTCTCGTTATCAACTCAATATTCGTGAATTTGTTACTTATACCCCTCTGGTTCTTAGCCCGTCAATTGATAGACAGAAAATCAGAGTGAGGAAAAGAAAGAGAGAGAGAGAGAGAGAGAGAGAGAGAGAGAGAAACTGACAACTGAAGCTAGACATTTGAGGGCGTATTATGATAAGGAATGATCCAATGATCCTTTTTTTTAGTTATAAGTTTGATCTTTCGAATCTATTTTCTGCTAGTTGATTTTTAAATGGAAATGGAATGGAATTTAATTTTATTCTGAAGATGAATAAACCGATTCTTTTTTTCTTTCAATCATATTCAATTCATGTTTAGGTGCTCAACCACATTTTGTTTTCAATATCGGAATGCTATTGTACTTTTCCGTCTCGCCTCGTTTCGGAACGTTAAATTATGAGCCAATCTGAAATTTAAAAAGAGTACAAAATTGAAGCAATTTTATAACAAAACATATATTTTGTTGCAGTTTATTAGCGGTTTCCTGATGACAGTAAGTAGACAGAAATGCACTCTGTTTGTTGCTCATAGATATAAAATAAATGCTTATTTCATTAATATAATAGACAAAAAAAACATTTATAAAAAAAATAAACAAATATTAATTTGTTATTTAATTATTTGTTATATACGATTTCGTATAAATCGACAGAAACCGCTTTGCCTTTTTGGCCATCACTGTACGGAAATAATAATTAGCCCATTAATAAATGTAACAAGTTTTAACTATTTTTGTCTGAACCCTACTTTATAGCGAAAAACGTTTTGAACTTGGTTAAACTTATGTACAGATTGCAGCTAAAGAGTATAATTAAAATTAGCCCCCATTTTTATGTATTTATTGTGTTAAGCAATTAGGTTAAGAATTTCAATTCGCAGTCAATACAAAGTAAAATTATAAAAATTTAAAAAATTACGTCATTACTTTAATATGCAGTGCACATATGTTCCTTCTTTCAATGGATTTATTATATTTAAAATGATAGAAAAGTAATTTTGTATAATTGTTTAACTTCATAATTCCAATTTCAGAATCGATCATAATCATTTTTATTATAATGAAAATAACAACTTAATTCTGCATGGTTCTATTGTATACTTTACACTGACTGCAAGAGCATTACACACAGACACTACTTTAAGGACAGTGATACCTAAAACCATCAAGTATCTATCGCTTGTGATAATACTGTAAAACAAGTGCAAACTTTTAAATCGTGCTATTCGTAAACTTTTAGGCAAAGCGATATTAACTTTAAGAAATATAAATGTAACCAAGAAAATTAAAGAAAAATCTCTTTCATAACTAAGAGCATCCTTTATGGGATGGGACCTTTTCAAAACCTTCCAACTTTAACGTGATACTTTTTTACATTGTAATGCGATATTTAGTCTCATGCTCTAGTTTCTACAAATACGAACGAAATTGTTAATTATAAAGATATCATTAGTTTTAAGAATTGTATATTATTATAAAAACAATAAAACGAGTTACTAAGAAAGGAATTTATTTTTATATTAATCTGATGTTATAAAAAAATCTGCCAACAGTCTGTGCGAAACTAAATTATTTTTCGGCCTTACGTATGCGGGTTGAAGTAGCGGTTAAAGTGGGGGTCCAACAAAATGATTATGCTACTAACACATTTAACATATAAATTACGTATGTAATTGGGAGATCGTCCTTCACAAATTTTCCTTGGCTACTCCCTGGTGCAACATAATCTTTCCAGGGCTGGCCCAGTTTATCCTAGGGTGAATGTTCACCTCGGGATCCAGGAAGATCGCACGTGCCGCGCTCTTGGGTTTCGATCAACTGTTCGGTGAAGAGTTAGGTGTCGCGCTTGTCGCCTGCTGATGGTTTGGAAGCCTGGGAGTTTTCCGTGGTTTAGTAAAGATGGCGGTACGTTTCTTGTTCGAAATCATCGTCATCGGATGTGTTTGGTGGGTAGTCTGACGGCGGCATCTTCTATATTGGAAAGCAGAAAACCATGTCGCTGCCGGTAGGCACGGCCGAATCAACTATCCAAATACCTGTTTTTGTCGTTCTATCTTTTACTTTGACTAGGCGGTTAATTTAAAAAGGAATATTAACAAAAACGTAGCCTGAAACCAAAGTGGCTTCGAGGTGCTGTAGTTGTTCGTTATTTAACGTTGTTCTTACACTCTTCCTTCCACTCAAAGTGCCTGCACCAGTGGCGACTTTTTTTTTGTCGACCCAATTGTGCTCCAAATTCGGAACACTCAAGGACCGGATGTACCCCCGTCCAAATGCACCCTCGCTGACAGCAGACGTCGTGTCCCGCATTTTATGTCTACTTCCTGTTCACTGCTCTATCTCAAGTTCCTCGGTCCGGTGCCCTTATTCCTATCTTTTAAGTGATTCTGTTCCTGTGTTCTGTAGGTCAAACATGTAGGGCGAAGTGTTTTTCCCTTCCGTTAGCCTGGATCTGACGTATACGGTTTTAGGTCCTTAGCATTACAGGTACCCACAGGTTTTCGATCTATGTCACCTACGACAACTTCTTCAGCACCACAGAAAAACTCCGGAGCTAATTTCGCAGAAAAATAGTTAGGTGCATTGGAAAGAGGAAGGTTCTTTCGCCAAACAAACTCGTTAGGCAAGTATTCTACATCTCGATGCTGGAGGTTGTACCTCTTGATGGCTTTTCCTGCCACCCCTCTCACTTTGGTTCTGATGTCTTCGAACATTCTGGCTGACTCCTCTACTCGAGACGGGTTTAATTGTGGCTCTCCTACTAAGAAATCTTCATGTGGAGGTGTTGTGCTGGTTTCAGGGTCCCGATGAATAACCATTTCCCTGCCGAAGTTGACGAAATATTTATTTATTTATTTCATTACTCCCGCCAAATAAGTCGAAACTTGTGGTTTGGAGGGAGGAGTGAGAGCTTTTGTTGTGTTTAACATTAATGTAATTAGCGGTCTTTTAAAATAAAAATTAGAGGGTAAATGAAATTTAAAATATAATACATATATACGGGGTGAGTCCTGTGGTATCATGCTTGGCTATTCGTACAGCACATGCCACCTTTGCAAGATTGACATCTCATTTGCGATGATTTTCTGAAACGTAAGGCCTCGGCGCAGTATTCACCGTACGATTAAGTCTTTCGTGGGGTTTGCTTTGCTATTCCTTGGCCATGGCTCGTAGTTATTTACTACGAAATTGTTTGCCGTTGCCGACGGATAAGATCCGTGGTATTCTAAAAACTAGGAATACGTTTCTTTTCAATAATTCCTTCACTTTCCTAGCGCTGATCATCCTCAGTGGGAAGAACATAGGAAATTTGCTAAAAACGTCTAACACCGAGCAGAGGCGTATGTTTTGGGGTGGGTCACAAGATAGATGAACTAGCGGGAGCGGGGAATCAATTGCTAAAAAAATCAAGAAAGTGCCAATGTATTTAATTCGGAAGTAAAACGCTACAGATTTATCTTAGGTACCATTATTTATTTTTTAAATAACCAATTCTAGATGCCTGCCGGACTTTTTTGCGAACCTGGTAATAATTTTTTTTTTGATGGACATGCTTTAACGCTATTCCAGTCAAACGCTCCTAACCCATTTTAGCTCTTAGTCATGTTTTTAGTCTCCGCAAAGTGGAAAAACTTTTGTCTGCGGTGGCGACACTAACTGGCAGAGTAGATAGAATTCTGAGAAGCATTTGAATAGCTGGGTACATATCCTTGTCACAGCTATCAAGAACTTGCACGACGGATTAAGGTTTAATTCCATTGTCATTTAGCTCTCTCACCCATTTCTGCAACCATACAACGTACTCGTGCTCCACTGATCTTACAGAAAAACCAATCAGTTTTTGATAAAACTCCGCTACACTTCTAACAAGATCAATGTTATGCTCAGATTCTGATTCGCGTTGAAGAAATGCACTCATATTAAACGTTACTAGCACGTCACATGAGAACCACGTTCTTAAATCTGAAACTACTTCACCGAGCAACGGATTATAGACGGATCTGAGAAAGTAGTCTTTAGGTGAGGTTGCGGGTGGGTTTTCGCGGTGAGTCTGACAAGAAGCTGTGCGAGGCATCAACATATCTACCTGAAGTTCATCTGCAAAAACTTAAACTTCAACAAAAAAAAATTTTAAAAACCTTAACATTTTCATAACGCCTTTTTTCTAAAGCAGATATTGTGTCCACTATCGATTCCGAAGCTATCTTTAAATCAAGTGATGGCTTTTGGAGGTACTTGCTGAGCGAAGATGTGGTTCCTGAAATAATAGAATGAAGGACGAACGTTAGATGCGTATTTTATTTCATATTAGCCGCGTACCGCGGCTACGCTTGCTTCGCTCACGTTGTTCCATCGCTCCTGCTATTCCCGTTGCTCCCGTTTCTCCCGTTGATCCATTGCTCCTGTTTCTCCCGTTGCTCCCATTTCTCCCGTTCATCCGTTGCTCCTGTTTCTCACGATGCTCATGTTACTCCTGTTACTCCTGTTGCTACCATTTCTCCCGTTACTCCCATTTCTCCCGTTGCTCCCGTTACTCCATCCTCTATTCACTATCCTCCATCCCCAATCCACCATCCTCCATCCTACATCCTCTATCCACCATCCTCTAACCACCATCATCCATCAACCATCCTCCATCCTCTATCCACCATTCACCATCCTCCATCTACCACCCCCCATCCTCTATCCTCCATCCTCTATCCACCACCCACCATTCTCCATCCACCATCCACCATCCCCATCCACCATCCACCATCCTCCATCTTCCATCATTCATCCTCTATCCACTATCCTCCATCTACCATCCCCCATTCTCTATCCTCCATCCTCCATCCACCATCCACCATTCTCCACCCACCATCCTCCATCTTCCATCCTCCATCCACTATCTTCTATCCACCATCCATAGTCCTTTACCATTAATTAATAGAAACGCATTACTAATACACCGAAAACGAACAAACTGCCGCTAAATCATATGAAAAACACTCAAATGTTGAAATAACTCGCGTACCACCAATTGTTAAATGATTTTGTTATCGCAGAAATAATCTCGGACGTGCCCTCAACAAATCACCATCCTCCATCCTCTATCCACCATCCTCCATCCTCCATCCTCCATCCTCTATCCACCATCCTCCATCTTCTATCCTCCATCCTCTATCCACCATCCTTCACCCACCATCTCCCATCCTTCATCCAGCATCCTCTATCCACCATCCTCCATCTACCATCCCCCAAACTCCATCATCCATCCTCCATTCTCTATCCATCATCCCCCATACTCCATCCTCCATATTCCTTCTTCCATCCACTATCCTCTTAGACCATTTAGTAATAGGAATAGGCATAACTAATACACCGAAAACGAACTGCCGCTAAATCATATGAAAAACACTCAAATGTTGAAATAACTTCATCATCCATCCTCCATTCTCTATCCACCATCCTCCATCTTCCATTCTCCATATTCCATCTTCCATCCACTATCCTCTTATACCATTTAGTAATAGGAATAGGCATAACTAATACACCAAAAACGAACTGCCGCTACATCATATGAAAAACACTCAAATGTTGAAATAACTCGCGAACCACCAACTGTTAAATAATTTTAATGAAACGCAGAAACCATCGAGGGCGTACCCTCAACAAATCACCAAAGTTTCATCGCAATTGGATGAGTGGTTTAGGAGCCTATACAGGACAAACAGACAAACAGACAGACAAACATTCATTTTTATATATAGGGATTATATACATAATAGATGATAGGTGTATAACTACTTACCAAGGACATCTGCGAGACTGACCATGGGAATCAAAAACTCAGAGGTTTTAATAGCCTGGAACAAACAGTACGCATCGGTAGATGTTTTGCACGCCTTCCAAAGCAAGATCTCATTCAACTAAGTCGTTTTGTGTTCTAGGGCTGATGTAAGTTGCATTGGCTGATGTAAGTTGCATTGGCTGATGTGTTTTTTAAAAGTTCCAGCAATTTTGTGTCCCCAGCCTCTATTCTGAAGCGGAGTAAGGCTTTGAAGTTGCCCTCATTTGATACGGATCCTGTAGATTCAAAAACCGGGTCGATCTTTCTTGTTGAAGTTGAAGGTGTGGAAGGTTTTGAAAATAATGAACCGTGGTCCCTGTGGCCAAGTATTGATACTTTTTGACGGCCACAAAATAGAATTGCTTCAATATAGGCTTAAGACGTTCTCTGTTTTGTTATACTTGAGTTTCACGCTGTGCTCATAGTCTGTTTACAATCTCTAATGATGGCTTGTGGTAAGAAAGGAGAATGTTTTTCCCTGCTTATCACGCAATAAGGAAATACATAATTTTTAGAGTGAATCCACGGTTGTTCCATAAGCTAAACTGACATGCCCGACATAATTTCCAATACCCCAAGCATAGGTGTTGGCAGCATCAGTAGCAGATGATGTAGAGGCAGCATTTCAACATTTCGAGTAGCTAGGAAGAGAAAACCTAGCTCTCGTGTTTCATGAATACGAAGCCTGCAAAAGACCATTTATGCTGCCCACCTAAGGCACAAGCCTCCTACCCTTACAACGGATGATTCACGTAATGCGCCTATGTATACATGCATAAATAGATAAATCTGGAAAAACGACAAAATTGTGAAATTTTCTCTTCTATTGGGCGACGTTTGTTTGTTTTTATTTAGTTTGGGGGGGGGGAGGCATGACCCCTGTGACCCCTCAATCGGTGTGCCCTTGACACTGAGAGGATGTAACAATAGCCTTCGGTTGATCTCGGGAGTGTTCCATTTCCCACGGTCGTTGCACCTATGGCCGTGCTACCACTAAACCCGCCGGAAGCTATTGTTGAGGTTTTGTCACTTGACATACTTGGCATTTCATTGCAAAACGCGTTACATCGGCTCGCAGGAATTTCGGACGGAATGCTCCTTCCAGCACAAATTGGGCGCCAGAAATTGTGTGTCGTGTTTGACGCGAGGAGAGAAAAATATCAAATCCCCCCGGGACACCAGTTGCAAACGAAGAATGGAGAAGAAAATAAATAACAAAGAGAGAGAAAAAAAGCAATTAAACGACTTTATAGGATATTAATTCACATCCGTGAATCTTATGGCTCGTATCCATTGCAGCTCGCAAGCAGATCGCGAGCACCATTTTCGGTCAATGGATATTACATGGCGCTCCGTACATAAGCATTTCACGCGTGCTATTGCTTCATCTGTTTCTGAAGCGTATCCATTGTGCACGTTGCTTTTTATAACCGGCGCACTGAGGCACGCTTAGAATTTTTACGGATACATTTTTTTGTGTGCTCGCTTTCTGAACGTGGGACGCTCGACAGCTCGTCGATGTTATGGAGTGCTAAATTAAAATAGTAGTACAGAAAGTTTGAAATAATTAAGATGTCATCCGAGGATATTGAAGTTTTAGCGGCGGCATTTATTGTATTGCAGGATCAAGTGAAAAAGAAAAGATCACATCGTTGTTGGGTTCGTCCATACCTAAGAAGTAGGAGTATACAGGGTGCGCCATCTTTTATATCGGTATGTAAACATTGAATAACTTTGAAAAAAAAAAAACAACTGATTTTTATATGTGAGGTATTTTTATTCAATTTGGTCCTTTAGAATTTATTTGGATTAGTTTTTGAATACAACATCAATCAAGTGGCAGCCTCCATTGGCCACAGCAAAAGTGCCCTTTTTGCTGCGTTTTCCATTACTTTTTCGAGCATCTCGGGCGGTATAGCGATGATTTCGGTACGAATGTTTGCTTTGAGCTCGTCAATGGTCTGAGGCTTGCTGGAGTACACTTTGTTTTTCAAATAACCCCATAAAAATAAGTCCGGAGGAGTCAAATCTGAAGATCTCGGTGGCCAGTCAATGTCGCCTCTTTCCGACATCAGACGTCCAGGGAATTTTCGTTGCAGAAACTGAATTGTATCATTTGCAGTGTGGCATGGCGCACAGTCTTGTTGAAACCAGTAATCATCCAGACCATTTTCATGCATTTGCGTGCAGACATAATGAGCAGGGTCGGATTTCCCATAGGACTAAAAAGTTCTGCAGCACAGGGCCCCCAAATTTTTAGGGGCCCCCAACAAATTTCACTGGGGCCTCAAACTTTCATATATTCAATAAAATGGAATCAAATTATGTTGAACAGGCATACAGGCTGGGCAAGATTTGTATTCCCTGCTGGGCGTTGCGAGTGCGTTCAGAAGTTAGCACTTCGCTGACATTTGGGAGCACCCGCAACTGCCGCCAACCTAACACCGGACGCAGCAGGACAGTAAGGTGATAGAAGCCGGCATGGGTTTTTGAATTTGGCACGTTTACTTGTTTAATAGCCGTCGTCGTCGCCATTGTTGCCGTTGTCGGTGCATCTTTTGTTTTTTTTCCTTTGCCGACATATTTTCCGCCGAGTGGAAATCCTCCACGACAGTAAAACTAAAATTTCCCAATTCGATTGAAAAAACAAATTTGTCCGCGACTGAAGAAAAATGGTGTTCTCGCGAATCCAACTCGCGCATTCTTTTTTTTTTTTTATCTTTTCCCACTTTTTCGTACATTACGATTTTCGTAGCAGACTGCTATTAAAGGTAAATGCAAAATATGTAAAATTCCCTTCATCATTTTTTTCACTTAGGTGCTACACAGAATTCTTACCGATGTTATAGTAACATAATAATTCTAATGCATATAATATATTTCATTTCTCACTTTATTAATGGTAACAATTGTAATGCATACAAAACATGAAAATATAGTCTTCACATACCTTTAAATATTCGTTTTTTAAGACATCAAAAATTGCACTGCAGACCTCTGGTATTATAGTTGAAATTGTGTCATCAGGGATTTATAACATCAGGGATTTATAACTATCACCTTAACAAAGACAGACACAAATTACTTATTATTTATTTTCAATAATTAACTGACTGACCTGATGCTAAATACCTAAAAGTCAGAGTTAAATGCTCAGCCGGTGTAATTGCAGTGGCGTGGCGTCCATGGAAACAAGGGAGGCATTGCTTCCTTTACATTTTGCTGAAAAATATATCTAAAATGCGTTTTCTAAATCGCACAAAAAAATCGCGAAAAAAATTCATGTTTCAAACATTTTCTTTAACCACAGTCTAAAAGTTCGCAAGAAACTACACGCGAATGTCGCAAACAGCCGATTGGCAACACCACGATAAAGGCAAGCGAAAAGAAACCAAGAAAAAGATACATGGAAGCAACTTTAAAGTTGCATCTATGAGCGTTCATTTCATTCCGCCCACTGTGACGTCATAAAAAAAATTTTCGTACACAGCACGGTGGAAGCAATGCGCTATTTGCTTCCACACATTCCTGGCTGCAGCGGTGAAGCTTTCAGCAAGCAGAGATCTGATAAGAAATAAGTGCTACCAGAGTAGGATAGGAATTGAATTCTGATCGAAGTTTGAAATGAATTGTGGTAAATAGTTGAATTATATTTAATTTGATTTTTAGATCTCAGGAACCACTTATGCTAGGATGCTGAAACTTGGAACTTATGTAGAACTATGATAGTGGACCTATTTGCAAAAAAATTGGCGATAAAGGTTGAGGAGTGTGGGAGTGGAGGGGAAAGCAATGTGTTCGAAGTGCTTGAAAGCTGGGGTTGAAACATTCTAAAATACGTATCTTCTGAACGGTTGATGTCAGAAGATTGAAACTTTGCAGTTGTCTTAAGGGATAATAGGAGATTAAAGCTAAAATATAGCCATTTTTCATAAAATTTCATTTGTATATCTCAAGAACCGTATCATATAAATAATCTTAGAAATTTTACAGGAGTAAGGCTCAGTAGACTTCTAACAGGGACAATTTTTTGGAGGTACTGGTGAAGGGGCTGATGGTGGGAGAGCGTGGCAAGAAAATAACATCGATTTTTATTTTTCAAAAATCACAAACCATAGAAAGCTAAAATTGACTACATACTAGAGATATCCTAAAAAAATTTTTTTAATATGGGTGGCAAGGTGGTTTTTTATATCTCAGAAACGGCTTATGAAGAAGAAAGTTGGAACTTAGTACGTGTATGTACGTATGCTACTGAAGTAATTAAAGGAAAAAAAATTCAGATTTTTATTGGCATAGAGGTTGAGTAAAACAAATGTCCGTGAAAGAGAATTTTTCCACATTTTCACGATTTCGTTATATACGGATGACTACTCTACGGCAACCACGATTCGAGGCATCCTTTGAAACCTAAAGGATAAAATCCCATTGGAAATGGAGGGTATTTATAAAGTTCCTTGCGGGTCTTGCAACAAAGTCTACATAGGAGAAACGGGACGGACCATCAGAACAAGGATTCGTGAACATCAGCGCTGTACACAAAAAAACCAGGTCCATTCATCGGCAATTGCGGAACATGCAACGGTAGAAAACCACTCAATCGATTTTAGCAACGTTAAAATATTGGCCAAGACAAAACACTACCATCAAAGAATTGTAAGGGAAGCGATTGAGATAGCCAAACACCCACAAAACTTCAAAAATCATCGATCCCAAAAACCAATTAAGCTTAGATTTCATAAATATCCCCTTTTAATTATATATAATTATAATTATAATTTAATAGTTTTATGACTACCCTTGTTAACGTAATTTCCTCCTCTGTTTTTAATTAACTCGTTTGTTTAAATATTGTAACCTTTTTTCTACCTGCTTTCATATTAAAACAGTTTGTAAAAATATTGTCGATCAGTTTGATAAAGGACTCAGTCGAGTCCGAAACGTCACGCAAAAATAAACAAGAACAGTATTGAACCCGGAAAACTTGTATTTTCATTTCAACATGTACTGTGAAAACATTCACCAAAAAATTCGTTATATATATTGGACATGACGAAATAAATTTTATTTATGCGGGCTCTTTATGTAAGCGCCTAGAAATGTTTTTTTTTTCAATTTTTCGATATCCAAAAGTGGTTGTGTAAATTTTCACGAATTTCCATATATTGGGTCTAATGAGATATTCAATTCACTTTTATTTCTAAAGGCTTTAAATTTAATCGAAGAAAAATCTACTGATGCAAGCATTTTTCAAGAATTCCGAAAAACTTTTAGGGTTAATGAGATCGAATTCGGTTTTACTTCTATTGACTCTTCTATCCAAAAAATACGTGAATAAATAAAAAAAAATTACCAATACTCTGGGCGAAACTTTACAATTTTTTGGTAGAAGTCCGGATCGGGTTTAATGATGAGATGCGATGTAGGTGACTGCGACTGACAACCTAAAAAATAACGTTCCAAATAGCCTCCTGGTTCCCGTTCGTGATTGCTGGGTGCTTTTATATCAGTAATGTTAAAAGTAGCTAATGGAATAGGTTCATTTAATACTCTGTAAATTTGTAGGTAGAATAATAATAATGAATTGTTGAATTATCACGCCACGTCACTGTGTAATTGCTTTTCGCATCTGGGTATCTCTTCGTTTTATTAAAGGTGTTACTTTTTCCAATAAGTAATCGAAATCCGGTGCTGACATTCGCAAAAAGTTTTTGTAAAAACTTGCGAAGTTTTTGCTGTTGTGGTATTGGCATGCAATGGAAGAAAGCTGATATCTTTGGTAAAGAAAATTTTTTTTTCGGAATAATGTGATACAAACACAGACATTTTTTTCAAATATTTTTCTGATTAGAAAAAAAATTAGGGGGCCCCCAAAAGTGAAATAGCACAGGATCCCTTCAAAAGTAAATCCGGCCCTGATAATGAGCTAACATCCACCGATATCGTTTTCCATCGACTTTTTCGTTTTGTCGGAAAAAAATGGCCCAATGATAGTTTTGGCGCAAACGCCGGCCCAAACAGACACTTTTTGATCATGCAATGGCGTTTTATGGATCTCGTGTGGATTCTCCGTCCCCCAAATGCGGCAATTTTGCTTATTAATGCCGCCAAAGAGTGTGAATTAGGCCTCGTCGGTCATCAAAATTTGCTTCCAAAAATCAGGTTCAGTGTCAACCATTCGAGCGACTGTTTGGCCGTATTCCAAGGGACGTGGACGGTCTGTCGGCAATATTCTTTGTGTTAATTGCACTTTATACGGAAACAAATGCAAATCATCCTTCAAAATGCGCCGCAAAGTGGTTCCACTGACGCCAAAATGCTGAGCGCGGTGACTATACGAGATTTCTGGGTTCTCGGCAACGCTCTCTCTGACCGCTTCAACCAGTTCATTGGAACGTCTTGGTCGTCGATGAACGGCATGTGGACGATCTCCCACTGTCCCGTGCTCATAAAATCGACACCAGACGACGAATAGTGTTGTCAGACGGTTCCTGTTGGCCACGATATTTTCGACGATATACACGTTGAGTTAACACAACGTAATGACTATTCTCAATGTACAGCGTTACTATTTCGGCGCGTTGTTTCGGTGTGAAGCTATCCATAGTTAAAATTTTACTGAATTGTCGTTTCCAATCAAGTCAATCTGTTGAAAAATGTCAAAGTTATTCAATGTTTACATACCGATATAAAAGATGGCGCACCCTGTATATGGTGGAATTCAATTGCTAAACGATTTGAGACTTGATGGACTTAGTGGTTTTCGGAATTTCGCAAGGATTTCCACAAGTGATTTCGATGTACTAGCAAATAAAATTGGGCCGTTTGTCGGGAAAAAAAATACCAATTTTAGGAGATGCGTGACTGTAGATGAAAGACTCGCTATAACATTACGATTTCTTGCTACTGGCGATACCTATGGCAGCTTGCCGTATCTTTTCAAAGTGTCGAAGAAATTGATCAGTCGGATTATTCCAGAAGTTTCTTCTGTCCTTATTATTGCGCTCGAGGATTACGTCAAGGTAAGTAATATTGCTTTACATTTTCAGATTTTTAACTTTTATTGTCTGTTCTTAATTTTATTAAAATTACTAAAAAAAATTTATTAAAAAAAAATTGAAAAAATACAATTCATGTACTTAAATTTAAAAAAAAAAACGGAAAAAAAATCATTTCTTGCATATATTGTAGGTTAGTATTGCTGACTTAAAGAGGTAGCAGGACAGTCACTAAGATTCATTTCAGGATATGAAGTGGATATCCACACATATGCTCCTTCCGGGTTCATTATAATTTTGGTCCAATGCCGGGAAATTTGTATTATACACATATGATGAGGTTCGCATAACATCCGCATATCGCCCTGTCTTCATTAATGCGTCATAAATTAAATTATCGACATCCCTTTGGACTTGAATCCGCAAATGCTCAAGAGTAATTCTATTTATTTTTGATGCTACTCCTTCGCCGAAAAAGTCGTATTCATCCCGGGTTCTCCGATTTTGCAGGATACTGTATGCTTCCGCAACACACGGATCTTCAATAGAACCTTTTTTGATTTTGCGCTGTGGTGCCTTCTCATAGACCACATCATCATTATCTTCAATTGCCACATTTTTTTGAATCAGCGCCATCTAATAAGTTAATGATCTGAAAAATAATAAAATAATTAAAATCTTTCAGATGCCATTATCAGCAAAACAATGGGAAACCACGGAGCAAGGATTCAACAACACTTGGAACTTTCCACACTGTATTGGTGCATTAGACGGAAAGCATATCGTAATAACTCCACCAGCCAATACTGGAAGCATGTACTTCAACTACAAATCCTCATTCAGCATCGTCCTAACGGCTATAGTGGATTATAACTATTGCTTCCTTTATGCGGATATTGGTTGCCAAGGTTGAATTTCGGATGGTGGTGTTTTTAAAAATTCGAGCTTTTAGCAAATGCTCACTGGTGGTGCACTGAATTTGCCAAAGGAAAAACGCTTGCATAATACAAGCGAACTGCCTTATGTAGGTTGCTGATGATGCTTTTGCTTTAGAGCATAACGCAATGAAACCTTTTCCTAGCCACCAGGAAAAAGAATCCAAGGAAAAAAATTTTAACTACAGGCTAAGTAGAGCCAGGCGAATTTCCGAAAATTCTTTTGGAATTATGGCAATGGTTTTTCGAGTATTGCGGAAGCCAATGCTGTTACATCCAGATAAAGTTAAGATTATAACTTTATGCTGTATCTATCTCCATAACTTCTTGCGGAAGAGTAATCGATCTTCACATTTATATTGTCCTATGGGAAGCTATGATTATGAAAATAATGACACACAAGCAGTGGCGGTGCTGATAGTTTTGGCGCCCGGCGCACTTTCTACGTTTTGGTGTCCCAAATTTTATATTTTGTTTTCGGTAAATGAAGGATAATTTCCAAGATTTAGCATGATATAAATAGAGGAGATGGTGTTAAAGTGACCCCTGCTGTTAATTTGGCCCGCTAATTATTTCTAATAATTCACAATATCATTTATGGTGTGTGTTACATATCGGGCGTTCTGATATGTAACAGATAAACACCATAGAACAAAACTGAAATAAATTGCTTATTCACGGGTCATTCCATCAAGAATCGGCAAAGTTGTGACCTTACCATCTCCGATTCTTATGAAAATTTTTGTACTTGAAGAACTAGTGAAAAAAATAATTGAAATTCAATTTTTGTTTCCATTTTTGCGAAAACTTTAATATAATTAATTCCATCAACATCTGTGATTGCCTTCAAATAATCTTATAAGAATCAATGGAAGAATATATCAAAAGATCTCACGGAGCAAAACGTAGCCGCAATCTTCAGAACTGTGGATGTGATACAAGATAATGAACAGATCAGCTCGGATATAAGTACTGAAAGTAGTGAAAATGAGGCTTCTTCGACTGAATACGTACAATTCGACCAGTGACGTCATTTCAGTCTTATCCAGGAGGCAAGATCTTTTTCATTGCATATAAATTCATTTGAGTCGATATTAAGATATGCAGTGTATGGTATGCATGCGCGCACGCACAGTTCAAGGAGTACGTACATTTTTTTAAATCCTTTAAAAATAGTCTTTCTTGAAAAATCAAAAAGTCACTGTTCCCTTCAATTCTGAAATTGACCCCCTCCCCAAATTACGTCTCTGAATTTGGCATCTAATATTGAAACAAATTGTGAAGGATCCTAGTGACCAAAGAAGTAAAATATACATTCAATTGTGATTTTTTGAAGCAGAATGAATGTCCTGGAGATGAAGGCGATAATTATATGCGATTTTTGCCTATAAAATTGATTTTTTTAGCTATTTTTCCTATGGTTTTATGCACACATTTAATTTAGCTCTTCGGTGCCATATTACCACTCATTTCAACGATAGTCGTATGCAAAAATTTCTGAATTTAAATAATTTTTTAGAAACTGTGAGGCTTTCTTCCAATTTTAAGTAATTAGTTTTGCTGACATAACGAAATATTTTAAAGTAGCCTTTCAAATGTAATTACTATTACCACCTTTTTTTTCCACAATAAAACCTAGCAAGAAAAATATCACATTTTCTTTGGCCGTCAAACAGTGCTCCCAACTCGTGCAAATTCTAAATATTTCAATTTTCTCTATAACATTAGAACAACTATACCCGTATTGCCGTTTAATTATTAGATAACACTTCTTCATTGCATTCGTATAATGGTGATTAGGGTTACTGTATACACACTCACACCAAAACGGCCTCTAAGAGGGGTTTGGCAGATGCGTACCAAGGTGAAAAACCAGTAAATTTAAATTTTTTCCATGTTTATGGGATTTCCCTTTATAAACATTCGAAATGATTGACTTTTCGCTGCAAAATTGTAAATTTCCATTGAAGAAATGAAAGAAATACGGAAATTTTCCATTGAAAACCACAATTTCGCGCACACACACTTCCATATCAAAGAAAAACACGTACTAGAATTGTGGAAGGGAACCGACAGCTCTTTTTCCGACTCTTCACATATTCGCACTAACACACTTCAAAAACGCAATTTGATAGCAATTCTCAGTAGTACAAAAACAGGCGAACTAGTACATAAACAGGCGATTTTTGTGAGGTTAAATTACAATTTCTAGTACAGAAACGACCGAATTAGACGTATCTGCCAAACCCTAGGTAGAGAGTGTTGTGTGTGTATCTAGTGACCCTAGTGGTGATCACGTCACGAGAGTTTAATTCCCTATTTATTTAAAAAAAAAAATACCTAGAGAGAAACTAAAAACCCATCGGAATTTACATGAAAACATGCTGCAAGCCAATCGTATAATACTCTAGATGAATACTGAACTCCGATTTATATTGTAGTTGGGGATAAAGTATAATTACGTGTGTGCATGTTGTATGTCCTTTATTAAGGACTGCCATTAGATTGCTGTTCAAAACTAAAAGACGATATTCAGTGTTTAATTTAATATCTTGAACTGGCTAAGTCATCGAAAAAAAATTTCCTTTTTTAAGGACTTTCACATGGGAGGTGCAGGAAGGACTCACTCGATTTCTTACATATTTATCCTTTTCCATGGAACCATTCAAAAATTAATGTGTACAAAATATCAAATTCGTAGCTTGAAGCGTTCAAAAGTTATCGAAAAATATTGTTGAACACGTGTCTTAAGAACATTTTGTATGGCAGCTACCAGAAGGAGTGAATGGATTTCGCTGATTAGTATACTCGAACTTTGTTTTTACTCAAAACTAATTTGTACAAAATTTCCAATTCATAGCTAAAAGATTACTTGAGTTATAGTAAGTTCCGTAAATTAAGTGAATACATTTTGACAGGTTGGTGAGTAAAAGGATTTTGCTGATTAGTAAACCCGAACTTCGTTATTACTCAAAACTAATTTGTACAAAATTTCCAATTCATAGCTAAAAGATCACTTGAGTTACAGTAAGTTCCGTAAATTAAGTGAAGACGTTTTGACAGGATATTAGTATGGCAGCTACACGAAGGACTAATAGGATTTTCTTCATAATCATACATTTAGCTCCAACTATGGGAAAAATAACACATACAAAATTTCAAAGACGTAGCTTAAACCCTTCTGAAGTTATCGGCCAATATTCTTAAACACGTGTTTTAAGGACATTTTGTATGGCAGCTACCAGAAGGAGCAAAAGGATTTCGCTGACTAGTAAACTCGAACTTTGTTTTCACTCAAAACTAATTTGTAAAAAATTCCGAAGTCGTAGGTAAAAGATTACTTGAGTTATAGTGAGTTTCGTAAATTAAGTGAATACATTTTAACAGGATATTTGTATGGCAGCTACACGAAGGACTAATAGGATTTTCTTCATAATCATATATTTAGGTGAAGGCGTTCTTGAGTTATCGTGTTCACGGACAGACGGACGGACGGACGGACGTCAAGCGGATTTGAGGTTTTTGGCCACAAATAAACAAAAAATAATATATAACTTTTTTTCGTCCGTGGCGTTCTATGCGTTACAAACTTTTGGGCTGGATTAAACTTATAATACTCTATATGATTTCATCTAGAGTATAAAAATAATGTACATAAAGAACTGAAGACCTCGCATACGCCTGGGACCTCTGAGACCCCATTTCGTTCCTGGGGCGCACTTTTATAAACTGCGCCAGATACCATGAATACATATGCACTCAGCGGAATACAACGCATGTCGTCGCGCATAAAAACGCCGACAGGTCACAGTACCTTGCGTGTTAGATGTCGAATCGTAGTGCAGATGAAATATTTGCGCCAAAGAGTAAGTCAATAGATTCGCACATGTTTGATCGAACAAAACAATGAACATGTCGGATCGGTAGAGGAAAATGATGTTGGTTATACAAAATTGTTTTTGTATGTACTATGTATTTGGAAGAGGGTGCTACGAACATGTATTTATATGATAAGATCAAACAGCAATCACATATTTAAGGGAATAAAGCAAACGTTTGGGAGTACGACGTGTTATTAATTTGTATTTGGATGGATAGGTATATGTAGGTAGGATGCCGTGTTTTAAAATTGTAAAATTTACAAACAGTGAATTTGATAATTGTAGGTTCGTACATGAACAAACAATTGAGTAGGTAGGTGGAACATTAGGTGTGGCGCCCTAAAAATTTTGCGCCCGGCGCAGTTGCTCCACTTGCTCCTTTAGAAGCTCCGCCCCTGCACACATGAAGTCGTCGAAGGAAGTTGGCGAATGGATAATAACGACAGTAATTTCTTGTCATTCGAGCCAATTGTAAGGCGACCATCTGCAACCGTGAAAATTATCCGTGAGGAATTCGCCAGATTTTTTTATCGGAAGATGGGTTAGTTCCATGGCAGAATGATTTGGTATAATTTTATTTAATAATAAAATATAATAAAATAAAATTACCTGGTCTTTTATTGGCTTGGAAGTATCGATTGTTGTGGTTGGCGTGAATGCTTTATTCAAAAATGATAGGAAAGGGAACGCAAACCATCCTGATTTAAATATGTCCTCTGCGCCAGCACCGGATTTCTTTTTTTTCTCCTTTTCCCTTCTGTACTGGCCACGAATCACTTACCATTTCCGTTCGATTTCTGGGCCATCGCAATTAAATTTTTTCCCTATTTTGCCGAATATATCTCTTTTTTTTCTCGGTTTTTTGATTCCGAGCTCGAAACATCCCATATAATTGGGTTTAATTCAATTTCGGATATCAAATCCTTTACCTTTTTATTGGACCACTCCATTCCTGTTCAGATGGCAAAACCAAACTAAATCTATCCTCCACATTAGGTGCGAGAAACCCTAAGCGCGTTACGAAGCTTTCCATTTCAAATGGAAAACAGACAAGCAGCTCGCCGCCGTTAAAAAGCAGGCCTGTTCGTGCTCTTAAACCGTCTCCAACAAGCATGTCTGCGCGTTAGCAGCTTGCTGCCATTCTATTCACGAACTCGTAATAAAACGCTCAGTGGATACAGTTGACATTCACTGCGCGCGAGCTGCAAGCGAGGTGCGCGTGATGCGGCGCGCTAGTGACGAGCTGAACGTTGAATGCAATTTTTGGTGGATACGGTAATCACGTGCAGAGCGCGCGAGCTATGCTCGCGGACAATCTCAGTAGATACAAGGCTTTAGAATCGCTTCGGTGTTCTCAGCAGAAAGAGACTTCTTCCTCCAAAATTTTTCGACAGCCCACCTTCGTCATTCGCTGAGCCGGTCCCGAAGCTTTCGTTGCACTCGCGATCCCGTTTCGGATCTCGGATAGTCGATACGCCTGGTTGTAGGCAAGGTAAGCTTTCCGTTTTAGTTGAGTTGCGACGTATGGCGTTTATTCTGCGACGACGTTGGAACGTCATTAATAAACTTTAAAGTCGGCGGGGAAGTGTCGGCAGGAGCCCCACAAGCTGACTGCGCCGCGGCGATATCCTGAAACGAGCTGCACTGGCGGCCGCATCGGTGAACGATTTCGCAGTTGATTGGCGTTGTCCTCTAAGTCTAATAGCCTGGCACCGAAAAGATGTGCGTGATGGAGGTATCGGTACCGTGACTGATATCTGGAGGAGCCGGTATCGACGACTTCTGCTCCTCTGTCTGATCCACAAGCCGGCTTATAACCTCGCAACTCTTTTTAACTTTTTAATTTTGTCAAAATGGGTTTAGAAAAAAAAATTTTTAAAAAGTATACAACCTTCTGAAATTATTCCCATTCGATTCTAGTTGGGTGCACCGAGGATACATCTTCGCAGTTTTAAGCTCTAGAAATTATGTGTGCTGGATTTCGCTCCGCCCTTTCTTATCCAGGTCTATTCCAGACAACGCGGCAGCATCGTTAAACCGCTCCGTTTTGATAACAAAAAAAAACTAAGAAAAACAATTAAACCTGTCCACCGCAAATAAACGCCGAGCAAATCCTTTTCTCCCCGCTTTGAAAGTACTCAAATTCCTGGCATATAACAATCCCACCCTTTCTTCCAGGAGTTTGCCCGAAAACTCCTCAAACCTGTCGTGTGATAATGCGCGGAACCATTCCTGTTGGTTAATGGTCTACGGGTACTGGCTCGCAAACCACCCTATCTTTTGTGTACAAATAAATAGTCCTGAAATCTTTTTTGAACGTATTTAAATTTACAATAACTTTATAGTAATTCCCTGAGAAAAATGTTGACAGCACAGTTCAATTATTGTTATGAGGGGTTGTTAATTCCTAAAGAAACTTATTTAATAAAAGTTAAAACAAGCTAATAATAATAAAAGAATGAAATCTTTCTAATTTATATGCATAATCCATGCATATTAATTCCTAAAGAAACTTATTTCAAAAAAAAATTAAAACAAAGCTAATAATAATGAAATAACGAAATCTCACTAATTTGAATGCTTAATCCATTCTACTATAGAAAAAGTGCTTCATCGTCGTCAGGGCCGGATTTACCTATAAAGCGGCCCGTGGCGATTTCACTTTTGGGGCCCCCTAACAACTAAGCCATATAATTTTTTTTAATTTATTTCCTAATCGGAAAAATATTTGAAAAAAATTTTTGTGTTTGTATCACATAATGCCGAAAAAAAATTTTGTTAACCAAAGATATCAGCTTTCTTCCATTGCGTGCCAATACCACAACTGCAAAAACTTTGCCAGACTCTCATTTATTTCACATAGTTCATTATTTTTTAGAGGGTCCCACTATTTTCAATAATAATTTTTTTTTCAAGGATTCTATTATAACTATGACAATATAATACCTGGCCTTAATGTTGTTTGTCGGTTAAGTTGCTGGTACTGCACTATAAATTTAATAAAGCTTTGGATCCATTGAATTTTTCTAAATCAAAAGATCTTTAATTATTTCACTGGCAGCGAATTTATTTAAATAAACATCAAAATATCACCTTCTCTCTCACGATTATCATTGGTGGATTGAATGGTAACTGCTCACTGCTTGTTTTCTTCGAAGTGGAGATTAAAACGGATTTTACTTAGTTTTTGGAAACTGTATCATCAGGGCAGCCTTATATGATAAAAGTGGATTTTGAACTGAACCAGCTGATCTCAAATCATGAAGACTATGGTAAAGAATTTTGAAAAGTTTGAAAAGTTTGAAATATTTATCAATTATTTAATTGCTTACTCATCTTAGCTCCTTTTAAAAATATGCTCATTTATATGGGAATATTTCGTGCTTTACTTTGAGCGAAATAATTTATTATTTCATCAAAGTCAATCGATTTTAGTACGTCAAACTCTATTGACATTAGAGAAAGTGAGTTCAAACGATTTTCGCCAATTGTATTACACAAATAGTTTTTAATCCTTGCTAAAGCTTAGTATCCAGGGCCGCGATTCTGACAACAATTCGCATATTTCCCTTGCGAATTTTTCGCTAATTTCGAATGTGTCAAAATTGATATTCGAACATACCCCATTTCGAAAATGGCTTCATTTGTATTTTGAACATGCCCCACTAAAGTTTTGACATTTGTCGTTCACAGAAACAGTCAGTGAAAACGACTGTTTCTCCGCTGGAGGTCTACTGGGCCTAACTCCTGTAAAATTTGTAAGGCCATATATGGCACGGTTCTGGAGATATAAAAATAAATTTGTTTTAAAAATTGCTGTCCCCCCACTTTTGCGCTCCACCTCCTCCCTCAAAAATTTTACTTTGAGTAGACTCGACTTGTAATCCTATCTTCAAAAATCAAATTTTAGCTTCCTGGTATAATTGGTTTTTAAGATATTGTAGTAATCCAAAGTTTTTTACTCCACCCCCACATTCCCCTCCTTCAAAATTTTAGTCCTTGTCTAGGCTCCTAGTATCCCATGAAACAGCCACAAAGTTTCAACCATCTGACATCAACCATTCAGGAGATATGAATTTTAGAATGTTTCAATCTCAGCTTTCGAGCAATTCGGACGCATTGTCAAAAAGAACAGACCTAATATTTACAACAAGCACGAAACGAAAAACAAACAGTTTCCTCAATTCACATATGCGAATTTTAATTTGAATACCTAGGAAGGTCACGAAAATATTCGCCAACAGCCTTGCCTCATGGAACCGACAAATTTCCCTGTTTCGAAAATGAGGGGAAATATGCGGAATTTTCGCAATTCGCATGTCGCCAGAATCGCGGCTCAGATCGAGTGAAATTTCGCTTACCTTTCACAGCGCTCATTCCGCTGTGAAATTAGTTCGTGAACGTTACCGAAAGATGTCGTGCAGTAATGTTCAAAGTCAACTGACAATTTATTTTAAATAAGAAATAATTAATTTTTGGATTTAATTCCATTGTGCTGTTAGCTGCATGCGATTCGGGATGTAGATTTATCCATTTCGATGTTGGAGCTTATGATAGCGAAGGTGACGCAAGTGTTTTCCGAAATTCTTCGTTTGGTCGAAATATTATAAACGACCAACTGTCATTTCCAGAGGATGCAACTGTAAATGGAACAAAGTTACCCTTTTTCTTTGTCGGTGACGATGCATTTCCTTTATGCAAAAGGATAATGAAGCCGTTTGCTTTCAAAAGAAAATTGTCACAAGCCGAAATCATTTTTAATTATCGATTGAGCAGAGCGACACGTTGCATCGGTATAATGTGTTCCAAATGGCAATGCGTGAAAAGGACAATGCTTTGTGGACCAGACAGGGCACAAAAAATTGTTGCTGCGTGTTGTTTTCTCCATAATTTTTTGATGGCGGAAATGACATCGAGTATTGCCCACCGAATTATGCTGATCAATTGGATGAAGAAGGTAACATTATCGAGGGTGAATGGAGAAAAAGGATTTCGAACGACAGTATGGTTAATTCGTCATTGCAAAACAACACAGAACATCCATCAAAACATGAAAAATATATAAGGAATTCTCTAATGCAGTACATCAATTCACCAGTTGGAGAAGTTTCTTGGCAAAGAATAATACAGTTTAATTTTAATGTATTATATTGATCAGTTTTTTATAAAATTACAAAAGATTTGAATTAAATTATAAAAGATTTGAATTAAATTATAATAGTTTTGAATTGATTTGTTTGATAAAATCGAAGCATAGGTCTTCAGCCACTGGTGGCGGCAGTTGCTCCATTTTTTTTTTAATTATCTCCATATATGGTGCGAGAAGAGGATTTTCCGTGTCAAGCGGAGACGAAGGCACTGTCGTCAATTTTTCGCAGGTTTCGACCATTTTTTCAATGGATGCCCCCAAGAATGCCATGTCGCTCTCACACGTTGAGGTCAGTCGCTGTCTTTTAGTCTATGAAAAGAACATAATTTTAGATCTATACATTTATATATAAAATTTGCTTTAACCGTATATGAATAGTTGGAGCTTGTTGTTGGGTCAGAGTCCACGCTGGCATTGAATTCTTCTCTGGTCAATGTTCTGCGAATAATGAATTAATGGTTAATATAAAATGGTTAAGATTAATGTAAAACGTACTTTCTCTTCTTCGCGGTGTCCGGAAGATACGTCAAGTCCTCGCTCAGTTCCCAATCAAATGGAGCATTATCTACTATTTCGCAGATATCTCCGCCTGCACTGCCAGATTTTTTCTTACGACTAGCATTGGTGTAATATCGCCTGCTGTCGCGAATGGCTTTCCACGCCAACTTGCAGTCCTGTTCTGTAATTAACAATGATTTAAATGTTAATGAAATATGAAAAAAATATAGAATACATACCACTTCTCTGCATCTCTTGGGCTATATCAGTCCAAGCGCGAATCAGGCATAGCGACTTATAATGTTCTTTATGCTGCAGATCTCATATTGCTGGGTGCAACTTCATTATACCCCCTAATTCCTTCTTTTCCTGCAAAGAAAATTCCATTTTTTTCCCAACGCTTCTTCGACATTTTGATGTTGTTGGTACATCATTGCGATTTTCTAAAGATGTCAGTTTGAGGACGGCAAGCGGGAAAGAAAACGAACATCCGAACTACAAGCAAATTGCTGAGTCCATTAGAGATAGTATTACACGTTCTTTGCAGTAAAATAAAAAAAATTAATGTTTTAGAAAAAAAATTAACAGCCAAGAAATTCACTTAAATTAATAAACATAAAAATATCAGTTCTGTAAAAAAAATAACTTAAATTTGTCTTTCTTAGACTAGTAAAAGGTAACATTCATGTAGTTTACATTTCAAAATTACATATTTGGGAGTTGCTTTTCTTTGATTTTAATATCCAGCTCCATTATACGCTTCTTCTGCTTAAGTTCTGCAACAGCAATTTTTCTTTTGTGCAGCCAATTTTCTTTTTTCAATGCAAGAGTTTCCCTTTTCAGCGATAGTAAGCTCTTAAGCGATGGATCAATGGATTTCATTGATTCCGTACAAACACGAATTGAGTAATCTTTACCCTTTCTTTTTCGTGTTGGCTCTTCATTTTCGATGTCGCTAGTGCTTTGACCGTCACATACGACACTTTCAATCCTATATTCTCAGCACAGACGTATTTCCGTGACCGAAGGTCGACGTACTTGGAATGGGTTCCATGGGACTAATCGGCATTTGTATTTCGAACAGTTTGGAGCCAATTCCTTTGATGGTTTTTTCTAGCCCCCCAGCTCTTACAACAATATTCTCAAGTGGCGTTACCGCCTTGCCACTGAAAGGTCCTCCTCCGGTTTTGTGGAGATTTTTTCGGTTGCTAGTAAATTTTTTTTTGTGGCGTAATTTTGATCTCGCCAGATTTTCTGCCACCCAGTAACAGTTCTTACGTGTGGCAGTGCGCATTCAGTCTTTCTGTTACCGTTGTCCACAGCTCTCTCGATTTGGATGCTCCTTGAGATACAAACAAAACACCTCTTGCAAGGTCCGTGTGTCATGAACTCAACTAAATACTGAACTTGGACTTTATTATTTATGACCGGATTTCTTGTTTTAGACCTAAAATTAAATATATTTAACATATTTATGAATATAAAAACCATTTTTACTTATATTTTAACCATATTTCCGCAGATATATCGATTTTACGGAATCAACGTTGGTCTCAACGCCGACCCTACACGGCGTCATACAAAAACTGTCGTTGAAATGCCAAAAATGACGACGCGTCGACTTACATTATACCAAAATACCGACAACGTCGGTGTCGTTGGCATCGAACGACGAGCGACGGAATTAGAGATGGGTCGTTCACGAGTGAACTGTTTTAAAAGAATACTTCATTAAAGCGGGTGAGTGAAGTAACTCACTTATTTTGGTGAACTGCAGTTCCATTCGACACGTGACAAAAAAATTAAAAACGATATATATATATCAATCGCAGGAATATTCAAATAATGCGCAAGTGGTAAAACTAATTTTTATCCGCTGAGACGAAATTTTGAGCACCAAAATTAACGCTGAAAGCACTAAATTATCATCACTGATTAAAAACAGTGCTGTTGTCTTTTATGTAATTATATATGGCATACGCGACGCGGTGCGTAGAATACCACGACATTCTATTTTCCATCATAAGAAAAAAGAAAGTAAATGTAAATATTCATGTATACTCGTACACCGCTCTTCTTCCTATTTCCCAACCCACAAGCACAACTACTGCCTGCCTGACTATAGACCGGCTGCAGAAAATCCACACACACCAGCCCTACGAACTTCCCTGTAAGCCGAAAACACGAAAAATGCATGGGTTCTGATGTACTATGTTAGCTCGCGCGCTTGTGTTCGTGGCGAAAAACGAAATGCAAATATTTCCCCATCTTCTCCTCAAAAATGTAAACATTGTAAACAAATGTAAACTTTAGCGAGAGAAAAAGAATAAACGTCTTGCATGTCTTATCATCAAGTGCGTACCGAGCAGCAAATGCCATTGAAAACTTTGATGTTCAAGTGCGCAGAGCGCTATAGTTTTCATTGTTATTATTATTTACTTATTTGTTTGCCTATAGAAGCCTCACTGCTTCTCGAACCACGACCTAAGAGGTCTTTTGTTCCTGGCTCTTAACCACTCCCTAGGACATATCTATTCCCTTAAGAAAGGAGAAGATTTAACTCTGGGGAGTTTTCGACAGGTCCTCACAGGTGAGAGTAAATCCACCGAGAATCTGGCTTCTTGATCTGGCCACTGCATCAGAATCACACAGAATATGTGCCGTGGTTTCAGATGTGGTATCACAGAATCGACATGTATCTAGTGATACTTTACCGATGATCTTAAGGTGATAAATAAGGAAATAATGTCCTGAAAAATATCCCATTATAACCCGTGCGTTATACCTGCTTAAGGAAAGGAATTCCGACGCTTCCGAATTTCTTTGACTGTCTAAGTCCTGAAAGTGAGTACCAATAATCTTCCACATGAAGATTTATCTACTTTAAAATGTCATCCTTAATTAAGCCTTTACCTACTCCACAGAATGGTTCCGGGCCAATCATTGGTGAGTTGGCTCCCCGCTTAGCTAGCTGGTCAGCCGATTCGTTACCCGGAATACCCTCATGTCCTGGCACCCACATCAGGGTTAGACTATTATGATGTGCCAGCTCTTTAAGAAGAGTATGACAGTCCCACACAAGCCTAGAGCGAAAACAATAAGATTTCAGCGCTAGCAGTGCCGCTTGGCTGTCAGATAAGATAATAACTGTAGCGCCTTTTGGTCTATTCAGTAGAAGTTTACCTGCGCACAGCTCCATGGCATGTACCTCAGCTTGAAACACCTAGGCTGTTTGTCCCATTCCCATCCACATTTTACAATTGGGTCCAAATACGCCTGCTCCAGTTCCACTATAGGTCTCAGAACCGTCCATGTACCGGTTAGGTTAGGTTGGGAAGGGTGGACTGAAGCGATGTGGTCCCCTCGTATAAACCCGGGCTCTAGACTACTGATTCCAAATATTGCTCTTCCTTAAGAAGGGAGTAGTTCTCCATAAAGGAATCATCGCAAGTTCTGATAGATCGGTTAAGGAGAATTTCCCCAAGTACCGATGCCTGGTACGTGCCAGAATTTCACATTCACACACTAGATGCTCCAGTGTTGGCTCAACATTCTCATCACCACAGCGACACATATCACCATCTGCAACATTCTTTTACATGCTCCCACAAGCCTAGATTTAGTAATGTGCGCCTCAACAGCCTTGATGGCAGCTTGGCTGTCAACATAAATAGTTATTGTACCATTCACGCATTGTTTTCGCACAATTAACTCCGCTGCCTTTGTCAGCGCAAAAATCTCGGCCTGAAACACGCTCGAGCTATCCGGTAGCCTGAACGATTCCATAATGTCAAGGTCGTAAGAGTACACTCCCGCGCCCGTTCCGCTGTCCGTTTTGGAGCCATCAGTGTAGATAGCAAACCTGTCTGGGGCGATGATTCCCGATCGCCACTCCAGTCTGGTGGGAATATTCACATCATAGGAATGTCCAAAACTGCAAGACGGTGTCCTGTAGTCGGTGCGCTCCGGCATGACGGAACACAGGGAAATTGACAAAATCCTAGTGTGGCCCACACTGCCTCCCATCCAATAGCCTGCCTCACGCAGACGCAAAGCACCCTTTGCTGCTATAGATTTTACCGCTAATTCCAAAGGGATTATGTGGAGCATTACTTCCAGAGCCTGCGAGGCCGTGGTACGTAAGGCCCCAGTGATCCCAATGAGTGCCATTCCTTGGATTCTGCTCATGGCGGCCCTGCTAGTCTCGGCATGCCACCACACCAGTGACCCGTAAGTAAGAACAGGTCTAACTACCGTGATGTACAGCCAGTGCACTATTCTCGGGTTAAGGCCCCAGGTTTTCCCTACCATTTTCTGACAAGCGTAGTAAGCATTCGATGCCTTCTTGATCCTGTTGTCAATCGTGAGTTTCCAGTTCAACCTAGGATGGAGATAGATTCCCAAGTACTTCACACTAGGGGAAAGCGGGATGGTAACGCCATTCAAGCGTGGGAGCCTGAATTCTCGGTCTTTTTTCCTCGTAAAGAGGATAAGGTCGGTTTTCTCCGGATTGATGCTGAGACCGCAGTTACCAGCCCACCTGCTCAAGGATTTGAGCCCAAATTCTAGTAAATCGCTCAAGGTGTCCAGGAACTTACCTCTCACCATCAGAACGATATCATCCGCATAGGCAACCACCTTGACTCCGCTCAAAGATAGAGCCTGTAAAATTTCGTCAACAACTATGACCCACAGCAGTGGAGATAGCACCCCACCCCGTTCCCCGTGTTGCTTTCATTCTGCTACATCCATCCCCCAGAGAGGAGTTGATAATTCTTCCCCCTAGCATCGACACAATCCAGCACGAAATGACTGAGTCCACACCCAGTCTATTTAATGCCTTCTCGAACGCACTCGTCTCCACATTATTGAAGGCACCCTCAATATCTAGAAACGCTGCTAGAGTATACTCTTTCACATTCAAAGATTCTTCCACCGTGTAGACGACCTCATGTAAGGCCGTTTCGACAGATTTTCCCTTCATATAGGTGTGCTGAGAAGCTGAGAAGCCTCTCGCATCCAGAACACATCTGAGATGATAGTCCATCAGTCTCTCCATTGTTTTCAGTAAAAACGATGATAGACTAAAGGGTCTAAAGTACTTGGCCAGGGTGTGGCTTGGCTTGCCAGCCTTAGGAATGAAAATCACCCTGACTTCACGCCACATCTTCGGGACATACCCGAGAGTTAGACAACTTCTAAAGATCCTCACCAAGGAAGGACCAATAAGTGGCATGGTCTTCTGCAGCATAATGGGCACCAGACCGTCCACTCCCGGAGACTTAAAGGGAGAGAAGGACATAACCGCACACCTTACCCTTTCAAGAGAGATTGTCCGATTTACAATGTCTACGTCCGCCACAGGGGGATCTACTACCTGAGATGAGTTCCCAAGCTCCGAGATGCACCCCGGGAAGTGCGTCTCCATCAGTAGATCCAGACTTTCCTGACTCGATTCCGTCCAGTTTCCGTCATTCCTCCTCAAGTACCCCGGAACACTGGGGTCCTTGGCGAGGATCCTACGCATTCTAGATGCTTCATTAATACATTCTATTTCCTCGCAGAGTTTTCTCCATGAACTTCGCTTGGCGAAGTTCAGCGACGATTTAAATTCTTTTTGGCTGAGTCTGTATGCGTCCCAGTCCAAATCATTCTGAGTTCTTTTAGCTTTCTTGAAAAGCCTCCTAGCCTTTCCTCTCAGAGTTACAAGATCCTTTGACCACCACTTCGGACCACCTTTCCCACCCCCATTTGAGAGCGGACAGGCCGATCTGAAGGCAGTCATCAAGGTTTCCGAAATCATTCCTACCTCCCTATCAAGTAGTTCCGCACTGCTTAAGCTGATGGTTTCCTGCCTAAGGTTCCTACCGACCATCCTTACGAAATCCTCCCAGTTAGTTCTTTTGATGTTACGGAAGGAGTTACCCCGCACTACATCGCAAGATATCGTGAACATACTTATTCTATGATCAGATAAGGATTCCATTCCTGAGACTGACCAGTTACCGACTTCAAACTTCGTGCCGTAGCGCGATCTTGGAGTTATGTCCAAGACTTCACTTCTATTTCTAATAACAAAAGTGGGCTCATCACCTCTGTTGCATAATAGAAGTTTGGAAGAGCAAATATATTCAAAAAGTGACTCACCCCTATTGTTGATATTTCTGCTGCCCCATTGAGTGTGGTGAGTGTTAGCGTCGCACCCCACCACGATGTTGATCTTCTTCCTTTCCACCATACTGATCAAGTGTCTGAACCCGTCAGGGGGTGGGTGTTCTTCGCTGTCATACGGAAGGTAGAGAGAGGTGACAATAATGACATTACCATCCGATCCCTCCACCTTTACTGCAGTCTGGTCCGCATACCGGACTGAAGCACCTTCCCCAAAATCTGGTAGACCAGATTGCCACTATACACGATCTCCCAGAGTCACCTGGAAAAGGATCCGGCTTCCCTAACGGAGCGAGACCATAAAACGATGCAGAGGTTAAAGGCACGTATCACTGAATACGAAGCATCTAACCCCGATGCGGCTTCGGGTTCTAGCGTGAACCGAATTCAGGCCAACACAAAGGATCGGCCAACGAAAGTCAGTACTAGTAATAGTACAAGGCGCGTAGTCCGGCACGCCAAATCAGCACCGATAGCAAGTACTAGTAGTAGTACAATGCGCGGCGTCAAGCGTGGCGGTTCGGGGCAACCCAGGTTGTCGCAATCGCAGAACAGTAAGAGGGTCGGAGCAGCGCTGCCAGTTGGCGATGCTCGAGTGCGTGCGGAGAAAACCAGAGAGGAGTTCGCAAGCAAGAGGCTCCGGTCCGAGGAGGATAGTCCCAGGGACCCAAAAAAGGCGAGGAAATTGCCAGGCCAAGAAGGCGAACGGAAGACACTCAGCTCAGTTGTCAGGGAGCACCTTAAGGTGGCCATCATCGACCCAGGCTACAGCGAAGGTAGAGTTTCCGAAGACAACTGGAAGCTACTGTTAGCGGCTCTACGTAGCGGGTTGCTTAGCCGCTTCAGAAGCAAGCAGGGTCTCCCGGCTCCGCAGTTTAGCGCCACAGGATGGCACAGAGGGTTCAGGACGATCGAATGTCTAGATGAGCCCTCTCTGGAATTCGTGAAGGCGACGATATCATCATTGGTCAACCCGTAACCAAATGCACGGTTGGCTGTGGTACAACGGGAAGACGTACCTGATAGGCCTAAGGGCAGAATATGGGTTCTAGCGCCAATTATGGCAAAGGAGGATGTCCTAGACATGCTCCGATACCAAAGTTCAAAGATCCCGCCGGGTGACTTGGAGATTTTTAAGGCGGAGGAACCAACGGAGGAAGGTCAACCCTTCGTGCTGCGACTAGGGCTAGACGCCGTCTCCACCATCAAGGAGAACGGTGGGCGACTGGTCTTTGGTATAGCGGTGGTGACCGTCAAGTTCTTTGACAAGAACATGGTTCACACCTCGGAAGTGGGATCGGTAAGCGCCAACCCAGGCGCTGGCGACAAGCCGGAAGTGGGGTCATCAAGTGCCAATCCAGGCGCTTGCGACTAGCAAGATAGAGAAGGCGCCAGGGGTGTCCAGGTTGAGTGCGCTCTTTCCGATGTTCCGGATAGTGGAAATAAACCTGCAGCACTCTAAGGCAGCAACTGCCAACCTTTGTGCGTTTCTCAACGAGGAACGCATCGACGTCGCTCTGATCCAGGAGCCATGGATAAACAGAGGTAAGATCCAAGGCCTGAAGTTGAAAAACTTCGTGTTATACCACGCCCGCGGCCACAATAGGCTAAGAGCGTGTATTCTCGCCAATCGTAATATTAACCTGTTTCTACTTTCCTCCCACAGCGCAGAGGACCTTGCCGTGGCCAGATGCGAGAGAAGGGGGAGCCTACCCCCTTTTCTGGTGGCCTCGGCATACATAGCAGACGATCGCTGTGCTCCGCCAGGCGAGCTGAAGACACTGGCAGAGTATGCTAGTAGGCAAGGAGACAGCCTTTTGGTAGGTGCTGATGCCAACGCTCACCACATCCAGTGGGGCAGCTCGGATATCAACGACAGGGGTGAGTCTCTTTTTGATTTCATAATTAATTCCAACCCAGCAATTTGCAATACGGGAGTGGAGCCAACCTTCATGACTAAAGTCAGGAGGGAAGTGCTGGACATCACGCTCGTCTCGGACTCTAATGTTATCAGGGTGAATAAATGCAGGGTGTCGAGTCGTGCATCGTTCTCTGATCACTGTTTGATTAGGTTTGATGTAGTAGACAAAGCCCCCCCCCTAATGCGCCGTTCAGAAATCCGCGCAAGACAGGTCTCAAAAAACTTGGCAAAACCGCTGACAAGCCCTATAGAATCCGGGCCAGAGTTGGACAAAGAAGTCGATACGCTGACGGGGAAGTTGGTCGACGCTTTTAACCGGTCGTGCTCTATTAGCAAACCCCCAAGGAAGACATATCCTCCGTGGTGGGTAGCCGACGTTAGGCTGTACAGAACCATCTCCCACAAATTGTTCAACTTAGCTAAGGACAGTAATCTGCGGGAGGACTGGACGGCGTACAGAAATAGTCTTAGAGATTTTAAGAAGACAGTCAAACGGGCCAAGCGAGTCTTGGGGACGCTTCTGTGAATTAATCGAGGAGACGAACGAAGGCTAGGCTAGGCTGAGAAGGATTATATCCAAAGATCCAGTCGCACCGAGCTACCTCCGGGACTCCGCGGGGGGTTGGACGGAGTCCAGTAGCCAGACTTTGGAGCTGCTAATGAGCGTGTATTTTCCGGGTTGCTCCGAGGTACCACAGGACAGCACAGACAGTCCATTGAACGAGTACGTGGGGCAGGAATCCTGCAACTCTATTGTCAGCTCGGGGAAGATAATATGGGCAATCAAGTCCTTCCTGCCTTTTAAATCGCCAGGAGTAGACGGGGTTTTTCCAGCTATGATGCAAAATGCGCTGCCCTGGTTAATTCCCTGGCTACTAGGGGATGCCTTGCTCTCGGCCACATTCCCTGCAAATGGAGGGAGGCACGAGTCATCTTCATATCCAAAGCGGGAAGACCAAGCCACATTTTAGCGAAGGACTTTAGACCCATAAGTTTGACCTCCTTCTTACTTAAAACGAAAGGTTGCTGGAGATATACATCCGCGACAAAGCGGGGGTTATTGCCCTGTCGGGCTCACAACATGCCTATACCAAAGGTAGAGCGACCGAAACGGCGCTACATCAGGTAGTTTTGGAGATTCAGAAGTCTTTGTCTTTTAAAGAATTCACTCTCGCGGCCTTCCTAGATATCGAGGGTGCTTTTAACAACGTAAAAGTTGGGGCGATCAGCGATGCACTGAGGGATGTGGGGGTGGAAATGGGGCTTCGTAACTGGATAACCGCAATGCTAAGCAGCCGTGTCATTGAATCGACACTGGGCAGTAGCACGGTACGCAGGTACACAGCCCGGGGTACGCCACAAGGAGGTGTGATTTCACCACTACTGTGGCTCTTGGTAGTCAACACGATTTTAACTTCGCTAACCCGCCAGGGTGCGAAGGTGATCGCATACGCGGACGACTTAGCAATTCTGATATCGGGTAGGTTTCTGCCCAAACTATAAGTGACCTGCTCGAAAGGGCACTCACACTAGTGAGCGCGTGGCGGACAGCTGTGGACTGGGGGTCAATGCCTCAAAGACGGAGCTAGTTCTCTTCACGCGTAGAACCAAAGTCCCAGAGTTCACACTCCCTAAACTGGGGGGTCTCACCCTACAGCTTAGAGACAATGCTAGGTACTTAGGTATAATCCTGGACCGGAAACTTACCTGGAGTAAGAACATCGACGAGCGACTAAGGAAGGCTCTAGGGGCTCTTTACGCTTGCAAAAAGATGTTCGGGAAAAAGTGGGGGATTCAGCCAGGGATGGCTCACTGGATGTACACGGCCATAGTCAGGCCTACCCTAACCTATGGAATTTTAGTGTGGTGGGTAGCGCTGGAGAAATCCACATACCTCAATAAACTCACCAAGGTTCAACGTCTTGCTTCCACAGGAGCAACGGGCGTACTTAGCACCACACCTACAGCGGCACTAGAGATGATCCTTCATCTTCTTCCGCTGGATATTTATGGGAAGAGTATAGCAGCAAAAAGTGCCGTGCGCCTAAGACAGTCAGGCAGCTGGGTATCTAGACCTGGGGGCACAGCAGCATACTCGGACGGTTTAGTGAATGTAACCCGTTAGAGGATATAGACTACTTGATTCCGCAGATCAAATTCTCTAGAAGATTCTCAACGATGATCCCTAGCAGAGAGGGGTGGAATGTGGATTAGCCCCACGAAGGGGTCTTTTATATCTACACGGACGGTTCGAAGACAGACGCGGGTACAGGTGTAGGGGTATTCTCCGCCGACTTGAACCATAGCGAGGTATTCAGAATACCGGACTGCTGTAGCGTATTTCAGGCAGAGATGATGGGAATCGTTCAGGCTTGTAATATGCTAGAGGCTTGTGCGATGCAAAACAAATCCGTCGTCATCCTAACAGATAGTCAGGCGGCGATCAAGGCGCTTGACTCACACTTGATCAAATCCCGCTTCGTGAGGCTATGCAGGGATAAGATTAGTGCTTTATGCACCCTTTTGAACGTTACAATTTGTTGGGTTCCGGGTCACAGCGGGATTCCGGGCAACGAGGCTGCGGACGAACTCGCAAGGAGAGGTTCGGCGCTGAATCAAGCGCTAGCTCTTCCAGTGAGGAGGCCTATAGAGGACATTACACCTTGTATGAGCTACCGAATCTAGCTTTCTCACCAGCAAGCGAACTTTTGCAACGTCATTTAAATGCTTCGCATCTTCTTCAAACCAATCCGAATATCGAGCGTACCAAGTCTCGAAAATTATGCCATTATCTGGATCGTAATTAAACTCACCCATGCTTCTGGGTAAGGACTCCTTTGTCTTTTCCACCGAAGACTGCGTATCAGATACATCGGTAGCTGCTGAGCTTGATGATGTGAATTGAGCTACGGCTGCATTCAAAACCTCTGCTTGTTTCTCCATCCAAATTTGTTTCTGCTTGAAGAATTCTAGCATTGCTGGATCCATTTCGTAATCCTCGTCGCCAAATATGTTATGTATTTAACATATATTTTATTTAATCAGTAAATGATCTTTAGGTAGGTAGGTACGCGTGGCTGCCCGTGAGAACACGGACACACTTAGACCTTAAAGGTCCGTTGTGTTACCACAGGATCATCGAATCCGGTCCTACTCGTCGAACCATTTAGATCTTGCAATGAAGCGTTGGATTCTCGCGACCTCCATTGAGGCAAGGTCACCGAGACAGTTGAAGAAGTAAGCTCCAAGATGAGCTTTCCTTCTGGCTGATAGAGCTGGACAGGTACAGAGAAGGTGAAGGACTGTCTCCTCCTCCTCCTGATCCAGGCAGCTTCTACAGAAGTCGTTTGAGAAGAGACCGAGTCTTTTAGCATGTCGACCTATAAGACAGTGTCCGGTCAGGACACCGACTGTGGTGCTGATATTCGCCCTTTTGAGCAAAGTCAGCTGTTTAGAGCGTTTTAGATCCAGCTCCGGCCAGATCTGTCTCGCAGTGTGACATGTAACACCGTTTGCCCATCTTGAGTTGGTTTTCTCAATTGAGTCCAATCCCAGTAGCAGTTTACATGTAGAGAGAGGCACACCCAGATTCCGGCATAATCTGAAGGGTAGTACCGCGTCGAGCGAGTTCGTCCGCCATGCAGTTCCCTGGAATATCCCTGTGTCCTGGCACCCAGCACTGGAGAATATTGAACTGTTCGGCCATCTCCTTAAGAGATGATCGACATTCTGCGGCGACCTTTGATGTTGTCGAGGCCGATTCTAAGGATATTGCCGCTTGGCTGTCTGTGAAAATGCTAATATCCCTAGTAGATATTACATTACACCTCAGCCAGGACAAGGCCTCCTTGATCGCCATAAGCTCCGCCTGAAAGACACTACAGTGGTCCGGAAGGCGGAAGGAGCTGCTAATATTAAGCATATCAGAGAAAACACCTCCACCTACCCCGCCTTCAGTTTTGGAGCCGTCCGTATATATGTGGGCGGACTCTTCCATCCGTACCGAATCCCTTTCCCATTCTAGACGGGTTGGGATGGTTGTTAGAAAATTTTTCTCAAAATCATAACTGGGAGGGGTGTAGTCGGTGTTTTCAGCAATGTTATTGAAGTGATTCAAGATTGTTGAGTGACCTGCATATATGCCAGTCCACTGTATAGAGGCCCTAAGTCGAATGGCTGCATTGGCTGCCATTTGCTTGCCAAAAATGTCTAGGGGTGGCAGACTGAATAGCATGTCTAGTGCTGCAGAGGGAGTTGTTCTCAGAGCTCCACTGATGCATATGCATGCTGATCTCTGTACCTTCCCTAGGGTGGTACAGTTAACTGCTTTGTCTAAGGCCGTCCACCAGACAATAACACCATACATAAGTATCGGTCTGATGACGGACACGTAGAGCCAATGAACTATCCGGGGTTGCATACCCCATTTTTTGCCAATGGCCTTTTTGCACGAGTAAAGCGCAACTGTTGCTTTCTTTACCCGTTCCTGAATGTTAGGTTTCCAATGAAGTTTCCTGTCCAAAATAAGACACAAATATTTTGCACTATCGGTGAAAACTAGACTAATACCATTCAGAGAAGGAGGGTCTACGTGAGGAATTTTATATTTCCTGGTGAAGAGGACTAATTCTGTTTTGCGTGGGTTCACACCCAACCCGCATTCAGCTGCCCATTTGGAGAGGATAGAGAGAGCATTTTGCAATATCTCACTCAGCGTGTTGAGGTGCTTTCCCGAGACAGCAATTGCAACATCATCTGCATAGGCAATCACTCTGCAGCCCGCCCCTTCCAATCTCAATAGTAGTTTGTTGACCACAAAAAATATGATCTTTAACAAATTAATAATTAGATTTCAAAAAGCAAATGCGATTTTCGTCCGACATCTTTTCAGTCCAAACTTCAACTCTTTTTTCTAAAACTCCAAGCCTATTCCGACTTGTCGCATATCCAACATCTCCCTCCTTTTTAAACAAAAAACTTTTCTCAACTCGAAGGATGTCTTTTCCCTTGGTGAGTTGGCTGGAGTCGTCTAGGTGCTACACGGTTACGTCGTGGATATTTATGTTGCCCCAACGTTGGTTGAATACTATGTTCTTCGGCTATGGATTCTGAGGTAACGTTGACAGGTTCCTTCATACTTGGACGACTGTGATTGTTCGCGATAGGCTTTACCCCGAATGTGTCAAGTAAAATGTCCAATGGAAGCTCCGATGTTGACAGTGCAGTAGAATTCGAATGACGGCGACGAATTTGATTTGCATGTCGAACCCAAACTTCGTTATTCACTCGAACTTTATACGTGACCGTTCCAACGCGCTCTATAATCTCGGCTTGAACCCAAGATTTTTTGTTGTTCTTGTAATTCATCACAAAGACTTCATCATTGGATTGGTAGTTACGAGAAACAGCGCCATGTCGATAGTTAAATTGTTGTTCCATTTCGGTATTACGTTGCAACGGAACTGGTGATTCAGTAGGATGCATCAAATCCAACAACGTTCGTATATTCCGAATCGTGATTGAAACTATTGTGGAACAATATAAACCCGCAAAGATAAAAATTTTCCGTATACTTCAAGAAAACGTTTCTCAATCATAATAATAAAAAGTCGTGAGTTCAAATAATGTACAATACTGTGATTATTATTTACAATAATACTATTTGAAATAGTCTTAAATGTTTTCAAGCATAATTTTCTTTTACCGGATTTTCGTATTTATAAAATATTTTATTTTATCTTTAAAAAATAATTATGGAATGTTTTTAGTTTAAAAAATAACAATTAATTTGTTTTTAATACTAAGAAAGTAAAAAAATATAATAGTACATGCAACTTCAAACTTGTGTTACGCATTGTGCATATTTATCAAGTTCAGTTTTTAGGCCTTTGACTTTGTCGGTTTCCTCTTTGAAAGAGCGGATTAGTTCATCGATTATTTTATTCTGTGCGTTGATAGTTGATTCCAATTTCAATACACGTTCTTCCAATTCGTTAACCCGAGAACAAACATTTTCTTGGCTAATGGGAACATTCGTATTTGGCACCGCAGGTTCTATGATGGTACTACTTCCTAATACGTTTGTAGTTGAGGTCGTTGATATTTTACCGAGCGATGATCGTCCAATTGGTGATACACTACGATTGAGAATTGAAAGACTAGTTGGACGTGATTTAATATCATCAATGCTGATTGCACTTTCAATAATTGGCGTTGTTTTCGTTGATACAATAGAAGACAGTGACTTATTCATATCGTTCGACTCCCTTTTATTGTTTGACTCATGGCTAGACGTCTTGACTTCATAGGAAGAGGAGGCTGATGATAATGAAATATTTTCTACTGACTTATGTTGGCTCGATGAATAATTATTAGTCAATCGTGGTACATCTGATTTATCGAGAACGAATGTGTTGTTCACTTCCGGTTCAATCTTAACACGCTCAGTTGGGCGGGGTTCAACGTTTGGTGTTTTTTTCTGAGCTTGACTGGCTTTTAACTCTTCCATCCAAGGCGCTTTTTTCTTTTCCCATTCTCTGGGTTTAGGTTTTGCAAGCTCATCGGTGTTTGTTGACTCAGTGATGGATTCGGAATGAGCAAAATCAACATATGACCCTCCGCCATTTAAAAATATTGAATCATTATTATTGCCTTCGCCAATAGCATTTATTGCTGTTGTAGGTAATCGTCTTTTAGGTGCTTTCGCTCGTCCAGCACGCATATCCTGTAGCATAGAGCCTCGTTCTACATGATCAAAATCTGAATCGTCTTTTTTTAATTTCTCTCCGACAATTCCCTTCTCGGTGTTATCGGCTATGTGTGAAATAGGTCTACTACTTACAATACCATCCATACTATCATGTGACATTATTCTCTGTTCTACTCCTTTTACTTTTTGTTTTAGGCCAGAGAGTAAGCTACCAGCTACACTTGTTACCGTCGTAGATTTTTTGACAGGTACAACCGGTTTTTTTGATAAAACCGGTGGAGGAGTCTTTTTATCGTCCACATTTTCTAAGCTTTTTCTTATTTCTGATGGTTTTGTTTCCAAGCTTCGTCTTACCTTCGCATCACTATTCGTTAAGTCAATATTTTTGTTCTCGAGTGACTTTCGCTGGGCCGCTACATTACCCGACACTATACCGGTCTCGTTTAAGATATCATTTAGTGAATCCCGCGACCCGAAGCTGTCCTTTCGATTAGAACCTTGGGACGACGATCCACTTCCAGATTTCTTAAGAAATACTTTTGAAGATGCAGCTGATTGTTTGTCGGCGTTAATTTCTTTAGATGGCGAAACTGAAACAAGAATTTAAAATATTAAACTATTATTGCAGCAGATATTCTATCGAAATGATAATTATATTTTAATGTCTAATTATACAATATTTAAAGAAAACACAAACAAAAATATTAACCTATAACAAGCAGAACTCTGGCTAGAACTTCAACTGTATTATTTTACCTAACTTCACTAAAATAAAGTTTCAAACAGCCGCCTGGTAATACTTTAGGTTTACAGTAGCATATATGCTACAGATAGATGCAGGTACAGGTTACTATACAATTATATAATAGTAACCTGCACCGCACCTCACAGCTAAACGTGTTCCGAACCAAACAATTATGAGATAGAGGGGAAGCGCACATAAGAGCTCAATAGAAAAAACCGTATCGAGTTTACTAAATTATAATAATGAAATAAAAACATAATAAGAATCACGGCTGTGGGTAGGGATCGAACCCGCGACCAAAGTTTTTGGCTCATTTTCTTTGGTTCGACTCGCGTAGCCACCAAGGGCCTTTGATTTCTATTTCCCAATGTAGCAACTTAACTTAGTGCCATGGTGCTGCTTTTCGAATACGGTCCGCTTCCACTTTATCTCATTCTCTTTGTGCCGAACTTCTACCCAAAGAATAATACAGTTGCGCCCAGACTGTGGGCATATTTTTTATTTATTTATTTTTTCAATTTCAATGACAACATAGAAGATAATGTATCAACATAACTCCTCAGGGGTTAAATATCAAAAGTTTTGAAACCGATTTTTAGGCGACTATATAGAAAGACCGTTAAAATAAAAAACTAATTTTATATCCCATCAGACCTAAAGGTGGATATCCATTATCGTCGCAATTCTGCGTCAAAGCATCGGATTGTCGGCGGATTTCCATTGTCATCGCATTTAAGGTCGATTTCCATTGTCGTCGCATTTATGCGTCTGTGCGTCGATCGCACATTTTTCTGCCACGCTTTTCAGTTTCGAGTTTACATTTGTAACGCAATCTCTCTAACGCACAGTGCTGTCAAATATAAACTGATAGGAAGTTTATAATTGTTGAATGTTAAAATTGTTTAATATTTTGGAGAGATTAGATAAAGTCAATAAAAATAGTAAACAGTAATTTCAGGGACACTAATATTGTCAGTATTATCACACTAAGCAGTCAAAAATTAACCGGAAACTAACTAAACCCGAGATTCATAAACGGCAAAAGGTTCTGAAGATGCTTCTAGCGTCTAAGCTGGAAGAAGAAAAGAAGCGAAGATGTATGAAAGTGCATTACATAGAACTGACAAAGTAAACGCTTTAGATATTTTAATACCGAAGTTACTTTTAATGACCATTTTGACTATATTGTTGGTAAGGCTAATTCCGTCTGAGTGAGGCTTTGTGCGAAGATGGTGTAAGGATTTCAATGATTCGCATATTACAACAATGTTTTACTCCACTTTTGTCCGTTCTATTTTGGAATATGCCTGCCCGGTATGGGTGCCATACTATGAGATTCATAAAAATAGGATTAAGTCGGTTCAGAGAAGATTCTTGCGATTCGTATTTAAAGGTCTTCCTTGGCAAGATCCACTCCATCTGCCTCCTTACCATGAGCGTCTTCAGCTCCTACCTATAGAGTCACTAGAGGATAGACGAGATGTCCTTAGAGCTGTCGTTGCTTTCAAGATAATTTCTGATGAAATTAACTCTCCGTCATTGCTATAAGCCGTTACTTTCAATGCTCCATTTCGATTGAGAGACTATGTGTTGCTGGATATTTCTCTCCATCGGATAAATTACGGCTAACATGAACTAATCACATCTCTTTCACGTATTTTTAATTATAATTACAGCCAAATTGACTTTAACATTTCTGTTCAGCAGTTAAAATCGGCTTTATTAAATAAGTAATGTTATAGCATATTTATGCATAATATAATGAATATAATGATGTATTTTTTTTTATTATCTATTGCTTATCATTTTATATTTTTGTTATAGGTAAGTAATCAGCATTTGATGAATTTGAATAATAATTAAATAAATAAATAAACTGGCTTCTGTAGTGAAGGTTTTTCTACTGTCATGTCCGCAATGGAAGTAGCCAGGATAGCGATTGATCCCAGTCGGGCTTTCGTGTTGGTATTTCGCACCAGAAACTCCTCTGACGTCGAAAAACAACCACCAAATTTTTAAAATTTGCTTCTATGGTAGCTATTTACCATGAAAAAAATCCATTCTCATTAATATTAGGAAATATATAATTCCTATTGGCGGGATTCGATGTCGCGCGATGTCCGTTCCTAAATATCAGAGTAGAGTTTACTCTCATTTGAATGTGTTAGTTAACTTTGAAAGTAACTCTAACTCTACCCGAGTTAATTTCCGAACGCATCCCTGCTGACGCACTCATCATTCATGCAACTGGTGACAATTATAAATGCCATTCTTCGATCCGGTTACTTCCCTAATGTATGGAAAATTGCAGATGTAGTAATATTTTCGAAGGCTGATCAGAGCGGCCTCTTTCCACAAAATCATTGCGGATTAGCACATGCAAAAGTAGCAGAGGAAGCTATTCTTAATCGACTTCAGAAACTGAGAAGAACATCCTTCAGATTTTTTTTTTTGGCGTCAAAAGAGTTTTTGTGCGAAACACTTACGCGAAAGCCTAACATCTTTCTCGATGAGCAATGCAGTTTTCGAGGCGAATTGTCGTTGATTCACAAAGTCTTCCATGGACACCTACGCGTTTTCCAACTGATTTTCCGGCCCTTCACGCCTATCTATTATATTACACACATTGGTACAACAGTTACAAAATCACCAAATTTCTTCCTCCTTTTTTTAGAATTCCATTTAGGTCGACTCATCTTTATGTCGACTGAGCCCTTCGGGCTAACCTTTTGCCATCAATACTTGATCGGTGGTAAATGATGCTCGAGGGAGTCTACAGAAGTTGAAACGGCTTGATCTCCAATTATTCGGAACGCATTTTGTGGTCACGATCGAGCCAAGCAAAATGCGATTTCGGAGTCTCAGCATAGATATGAGATTTGTACTTATAGTTAGGGAGCTAGTGGCAATTGGTATATGATTTGCTGATTGCTCGTAACAATAGGCAATGTAGTTGAAGTATTTATGAATCGGAAAATCCACAACATTACCCCACCTACCGGGGGCTTTTTGAAAAACTGCATTTTAAAATTGAAAAAAACTCTGGTATATAATTTGTTCAAAATTCCATGTCAGCCGTTTGCCTTATCGTGTTAAGGAGAGTGCATAAGTACATAAAATATAAACGGCCCTCTGCATTATTAGTTAGAGTAACTGTAAACATGTAAAGAAAAAAATCTGCAAGTCATTTGTATCAACTTAATTTTAATTATTCGAATCCCCTGAGCATGAAAATATCATAAGCAAAAGTTTATTTCTGATTTTTCGCTGTATAATTAAATCTTTCACAAAAGGCAAGATGACAGGTGATAGCAAGCTGAAAGGTGATAGTGTAAAACTAAAAATTATTATACAGAGTGTTTGGCACTCCGTGTGCCACCTTGTAAGGGGTTATTCCTTGATATATTTGGAGAAAAAAATTGTTCTACAGAGTGGGTCAATTTTCAATATTAGTGGAGATACAGGGTGGTTAAGAAAAGTGTTTTTGACCGGTACCCTTACTCACTTAAAACGTTATATCTTGAAAACGAATAATCACAAGGCAAAGTGTTATAACTCGTTTTTTAGGCAATCGAATTACCTTTCATTTGATGTAACGGTCTAAATTGTAACTGCACCCAATCTTGAGATATTTACTCGAAAACACAAATTTTTACTACGTGAACCCTTAAAATTCAGTGATCAATGCAGTTTTTCTCAGAAAATCCCATTATAAAAATGTCATTTTAATTTTATTTTTTTATGAGCCGTATTATTACCTATAAAAGCTGCATACATATGTATGAGGTACGATTAACATTTTGGAAGTAACAGGTAAAAATACATATCGCATAAAAATTAAATATTTAAAAGTCAGTACCATAAAGTGGACCACGTTTAAAACCCTGTTTAATTTGTCGGTAGTACTACAGTATTTTTATTGCACATTTATTTAAAGTATGAAGGAAAACAATGAAATGTAAGTGAGTTTCAACATAATTGATGCTTTTACCTGGACGTGGTAGGTACTACTGGATGCGGTACTATGCCTTTTTAATAGGGTGTCTTACAAAATAAAAAGCCTATAAAAGCAAAACTACCTTCATATTTTTCTCAGTTTTAGTTGCGTTGCTAAGAGAAGAAGGTGTCAGTAGAATTTAAAAAATTATTTCAAAATGCCTGAGTACTCCAATGAAAAAATCTGCCAATAGTCTGGGCGAAACTTTATTATTTTTCGGGTCAAAGCTTGGGAGCGGTTAAAGTCGGAGTATATCATCAGTTGTTTCGAGATTATGACGTTTCTTGGAAAGTTAATTTTGTTCTTAAAATAAAAATATTTAAAATAGAGATTGTAATTCAAAATAGACATTGAAAAAGCCCGTGTAGATAATTCAAATTTCGGTATATTATGATATGTACACTAAAAATCCATAGAAGTAAAAAGAATTTGTTGCCTTATCAGACTTTGAAGATATGACAAATTGTTAAAACGTATACAAACCCATTACTTCAACTTGGGGTTTGAATTTCGAAAAAATTGTGAAACAGGTTTTTAAACGATTTCATAAGAAGCAACTTGATATCTCATGAGACAAGACGGATTTTGAAAAATTTGTGAAAACGTAAGCAAACCCTTCACACCTCCTTGGTTCTTGAAATTCGAAAAATCGTGAACTGGTTGGCCGTAATAATCAATTTTATATCTCATCAGAAGTAAGGTATGGCAAAAATTGTGAAAACATATACAAACCCTTGGGGGTTGAATATCCAAAAATTAAGAAATGGGTTTGTAGGCGATTATATAAAAAGTCTGTGGAAATGAAAAGCGATCCAATATCTCATCGAACCTAAGAAATATGTCGAAACTTTGATAAGCATACAACCCCCTTACACCTATTAGGATTGAATATCTAAAATACTGAAATTGACTTTTTGGCTTTTTTATATAGGAAACCTTAGCAAGTAAAAATGAATTCGATATATCATCAGATATGCAACCTCCTTACACCCACTTGGGGGTTGAATATCCAAAAATCCTGAAAGGAGTTATTAAATAAATATGAAGACAGCACGAGAAAGTAGGAACCAATTCAATTTCTTATCACTTCTAAAAGAAATGACGGAATTCGTGAAAACGTGTTCAACCCGTTTATACCCTCTTAAGGGCTGAAAAAGGAAAAAACTTAAAAACAAGTTCTAGGCGATTATTACGCACGCACGTGAAAGTGAAAAGATATTCGATAGCTGATAAGACGTGGGGATATAGTAGAATTCGTGAAAAAGTTTACAACCCCCTTTGCACCCCCTTAGGGGTCGAATTTTAAAAAAACCTGAAAACACTTTCGAGGTATTTATATGAAGAAACCGTAGAATAAAAATGAATTCAATATTTGGGAAGACCTAATAGATATGACGAAAACAGTGAAAATATATGCATTCCATTTTCACTGATCATTTATTTTGCTCCCCCTCTGAACGCCAATAGAAATTTGAAATTTTTTTTTATTTAAATTAGTTTTCTAGTTGATTTACATAAACGTACCGAGTTTCAACTTTGTAGCATAAGCCGTTCTATAGATAAGAAAAACACCCCCCACCCCCGTACCATACTACCCCTATAAAAAATTATATTTTTCCAAGATGCTACTAGTATAGCTCTATTCAAATACCAAGTTTGAGCTTTATATCATTATAGGTTGTCGAGATATTAAAATCGGAACTTTTTCCTTTTCACCCTCCCCCACCCTCACCCCCTGCACCCTCACTTCCTAAATTTTGTTTTCTGCTAGGGGTCTATTAGGCCTACTTTTGGTAAAAATTTTAAGTATCTATCTTACACTGTTCTTGAGATATGAGACGTGATTTTTTAGAAAAATTCTTATCCCCTCCACTTTCATGCTCCACCGCCCCCTTGAAAAATTTGGCTTTCAGCAAACTTCATTTGTCAACCTTTATACACAAACCAAATTTCATTTGTCTAGTGCAATTGGTTCGTGAGATATCGTAATCTAAAGTTTTTCACCCCCCACCCCCATACGCCACTGCCCCACTCAAAATTTTGTTTCTTATCTATTCTCCTAGTATACCTACAGATATTCATTAAGTTTCAATTTTGTGACATTAACCGTTTAGGAGATATGGATTTTAGAATGTGTCGATCTCCCCTTTTTTGCGTTTTAGACGCATTCTTTTTCCCCCCACTCCCCAACTCCTTCACCTATATCGGCAATTTTTTTGCAAATGGGTCCACTACCGAAGTTCTATATAAATTCCAAATTTCAGCCTCCTAGCATTAGCGGTTGCTGAGATCTAGAAACCAAAATTTTTCGTCTTAAACACTTCCCCCTCCTCCCCCCTCACACCCCCACCCCTCCAAATTTGGCCACTTCAGGGGGCCTACCCACTCTACCCAGGAAAAAAAATTCAACTAAATAGCTTGTAGGGTTTGGGAGCTACGAGCCTTCAAACAATTTTGCGTACACCGGTAGACGTACGGCGTACGGCGTACGGCGGACAGACGGACTGAAATTTTTTTTTGCTTTTTTCGTGTCTACTCGTCATGAAACGTGAAAAAAAAAATTTTGAGGGTAGCAAATTTTTTTTTTTTAAAAATCGATAACAATACTGTATTATTGAAATAATAAAGTAAAATATGCTGACATGATGTTAATTTATGGAGAGTGTGACCAAAATGCACGAGCCGCGCGAAGGCTTTACCACCAGAGACATCCTCATCGACGGACACCTAGCAGGAGAATATTTCAAGACGTTTACAGGAGAATTAGGGAAACGGGCAGCGTTAGAACAAGGAGAGTAAATGCAAATCCTGCGCCTATAATCGCTGTTCAGATTGATGAAAGAATACTGCAAGCAGTGCAAATTGATCCATCGATCAGTATCCGACGCTTGGCATTGCAGTTTAACATATCTACTTGGAAGGTTTGGAGTATTTTAAAAGTAGAACGCTTCCATGCCTACCATCACACACCAGTACAGGAGCTGCTACCCATTGATTTCCCCAAACGGATGGAGTTTTGCAATTGGCTCCTTGAACGACAAATAGAAGACGACAATTTTTTCAACAATATTCTGTGGACGGATGAGTCCCAATTTACCAGAGACGGTATCACAAACTTCCACAACCTACATACGTGGGCTGAGAGCAATCCACACACAAGAAGAGTGGCATCATTTCAGCACAGATTCAGCGTCAATTTATGGGCAGGTGTGATTGGTGACGATTTACTTGGACCTATTAGGCTTCCGCGTACTCTAAATAGCTCCAATTACTTACAGTTTTTATCAAATGATCTACAGGACTAGTTGGATGATATTCCACTGGTTCGATTGGCTTCCATGTTTTACCAACACGATGGTGCTCCTGCTCATTACGGTCGACAGATCACAGATTGGTTAAATTCCAATTAAAGCAATCGCTGGATCGGTAGAAATGGATCGATACACTGGCCTGCAAGATCTTCTGATCTTACTATTATGGATTTCTTTGTATGGGGACGGATGAAGGACCTTGTCTACGCAACGCCAGTAGAAACATTGGAAGATCTAAATATCAGGATAGATGCGGCAGCAATAGAAGTAAGGCAGCAGTTGAGGAATATGAATACCAAGAGAACACTCGCCAAACGAGCTTTAGCGTGCATTCAAAATGAAGGTGGCCATTTTGAACATTTATTATAACAAAAATATTTGAAATTAAAACCATTATTAAATTCTTTCAATTCAAGCAAGTAGCGTAGATCAACATGCACATGCACTGATTTTTTAAATATTTAATTTTTATGCGATATGTATTTTTACCTATTACTTCCAAAATGTTAATCGTAACTCATACATATGTATGTAATAATACGGCTCATAAAAAAATAAAATTAAAATGACATTTTTATAATGGGGTTTTCTGAGAAAAACTACATTGATCACTGAATTTTAAGGGTTCACGTAGCAAAAATTTGTGTTTTCGAGTAAATATCTCAAGATTGGGTGCAGTTACAATTTAGACTGTTACATCAAATGAAAGGTAATTCGATTGCCTAAAAAACGAGTTATAACATTTTGCCTTGTGATTATTCGTTTTCAAGATATAACGTTTTAAGTGAGTGAGGGTACCGGTCAAAAACACTTTTCTTAACCACCCTGTATCTCCACTAATATTGAAAATTGACCCACCCTGTAGAACAATTTTTTTCTCCAAATATATCGAGGAATAACCCCTTACAAGGCACACGGAGTGCCAAACACCCTGTATAATAGTACGAATTGTTTTTAACAAAAAACACAATGCATGTTTTCCATGTTCAGAAAAGTACTAACTTTTAGAAAAACGAACGCTTAATACCACATGGCACATTGTGGATTATAGTGCAACGTTAATGAATGTATGATAGAGAAAAATATATCCTATTATACAAACTTGGAAAAGGGACAAGTTTTCTGAGCAAAAATGAAATTCTGGATGGAAGTGTAATTAAAGAATTAATTTAAAACAGTTTGCTACCAACTTCATGATTATTATTTAATTTTATTTATAATTTATTCAGAAGTTTTTAGAAGAAATGATGTATTATTATTATTATTATAAATATATAATATATATAAATGTATAATAAATGGTATATAAATACACACAATTATTCTTAAGCACTAGTTACAAAGACCATCAGCTTAGAAATGATGTAATTTTACAGTGGGACAGAGAAATGCCACTTAACGGAGAGTTCCGCCGAATACAAACAAAACATATCATTAAGATAAATTATACAAAATATAATTAATTTTATTCATTTATATTTTGATATAAATAGTATTGCTGAAATTTTTAAAATGGTCCGCCTCTGAAAAATACGAACCGAAATCTTTTGCCTTGATAATTTTAATGTTTCTTATAAGTTATACTGTGGGGTGTGGACTACATGTAGACAACACATGCAGCAAATATTCCACACATCGCAAAAACAAAGTGACCAGTTTTTTGATTAAGGGCGCCAAAAAGAATTTCTTGCACATCCGTAGGATACTAAGACGTTTAAAGACTCATGAATTCATTCATCATTGGTGTGCTGGATTCAATTTGGATAGTTGTTAATTACCGTTGTTACCACCCTGTATATAGTATATTAAATGATATCTTTACGACGTCGGAAATGTTGTTTACCCTAGACAGAACTGTGTTTTAAAGTCATTAAACTCATTCCAATTTAAAACTGACGTCCAAGTTCAATGAACCAAATATATAAATAATGCACATCACACAAAAAACCGTACCTCTTTCGGGTAATGGGAAGTGACTCAAATTATACTCTCAAGTGGGGGAAGTCGAATATGTCACTGCATGTACTTTTTTGTTTTTAGGCTCTCCTGAAAAGTAGTGCTTTTTCAACACGTACACGTTTCTCAGTAACCACTCACAGTAGCGTCTTAATGTTTTTTTTCATTTTTTTGTGGTAATATTGACTAGCTTCATACATGAGCAAATTAAAATATCTCATGAAAAGTGGAAGCTGAGATTCAGGTACCGAAACATAACGCGTTTCGCCATACAAAATATATGGGAGCTAGAAATTTACAACGACCCCCTTAAGGAAGCCAAAAGGCCCGGCTTCATGCCATTCACTGTTAACGCTGGGTTGTTATTCTTATCTAATCTTCTCCAACGAATTGTAATCAATGTAACAAAAATTATAAAAATACTCTCAATATATGAACCACGGAAGCCATATTGGCGATGATGAATGAAGTAAGTACAACAATAAATAAACAGCATCTTGACCGTATGTTAAAGTAACTTAAAATCTCCTCCGACTAGAACCTACCTTCTGGTGGTAATAATTTAACAAAATTATCTGGAAATACTCCAACTTTCCCTCGTAATTCGCCTCTCCACCAACCCTTGTCGGGAAGGTCTTTGCTGATTATTGTAATAATTTCACCAATTTGCAACTCTAGCTCGTCTTCATTTTGTGGATCATAAGGAAATAAAACACGACAATATTCTCGTAGTGGTTTTGGTGGTAGAATTGGTGCATCCTTATCTAAATTTGATGGTGAAATACTAAGTAAATCTTCTCTTGAACTATGTAAACTTCTGTTCTCCTTTTTCGTTGAATTTGGTCTCTTATTAGCTAACATTGGTGAAGATTCAATTGGCACTACAAAATTTGATGGAAATACGCCGATTTTCTCCCCAAGCTTACCACGCCACCATCCTTCTTCCACCTGGAAAAGATATAAATGCATAAGTATTCGCATAGATGTGTATACATAACGTAAACGTATTTATATAATTGTAGCTCCATTACCTCGCCCAAAATGTCAATGATATTTCCCACGGCAAGAGACAATTCATCTTCGTTGTGCTGAGTGTAACTATAAATAACTTTACATTTCCTATGTATGGTCGCCGATTTATCTCTGAAATAAACCAAATCGAAATATTTAACAAACGTTTCGTAAATTTGTGTATTGGAAATGTAATAGTGTTAAAATTGTTGGTAAAAACTCCCTATATTTCACTTTCCGTTTCCGGAAAAAGGAAATTCGTCGGTTTCATCAGGACAAATTTCTAACAGCGAATATTTTCGTAACCTCATGATATTCATAGTAAAATTGTAATTTTCATTGGTGATTTGAATTATTAAGTATTTTTTGTGATTTGAATTATTAAGTTTTTTTTTGTGATTTAAAATGGTAAGTATTTAATTTTTTTTATACAATAACTTTGTACAACAAAAATAAAAATAAAAAAAATTTAGAAATAAGTAGTGCACTGTTTTTTTCTAATTCTAATTTTATTTTAAAAGTGATTTACCAAAATTAAATACTAGCCATGAGCAATAGAGGAAATAACCGACAAGTATGATAATTACTTGTTGCAATATGAGTTCCATTTAAATAAATTTTTACAATACATTTCAGAAGGACAAAATCAATATATCTATTTAAGATCCGAGAAATACAATATCTAGAATTCCAAAAATCTACAAATTTTTGCTTTGAAAAAAAAACAAAAGTATGGATGCTGAATGTCCTAAAAATGTATGTCCATATTGGCGAGCAATTAGTTCGCAACCGATTACTTTAATTTTATTCAATTTAAATTTAACCGCCAATTGGGCATTTTCTTTAAAATTTCAATTTAAAGGACATGACACAATAAAAGCAGAAAGCAGCGGCAGCGACAGCAGCAGTGCTGCTTTCTGCTCTGTTTATGCTGTTATGACACTGGCTATTATTGCGGCTTTAAAGCGGCTAGAAAATCCAAATGGAGAGGGATAGAGACTTAAACATACAATTTAGACATTGGTGTGAGAGAGACAGTTCGAACACTAAAACTATGACGCTGTTATGACACTGGCTATTTTTGCTGCTAGAAAATCCAAATGAAGAGGGATAGAGACTTTAACATACAATTTAGACATTGGTGTGAGAGAGACAGTTCGAACAGCAAAACTATGAGTAACTGTCAAAAAACAATCCATAACTGTAAAAAAAAAGCGGCAACAAAGCGCATTCGAGCAGTGTTTCGCAACTTTCTAGCAGTTAACCAAGAAAAATCCACTGGCGGTTAGATTTTCCAGCCGCTACAGACTTGTTTTTGACAGTTCTTTATGTATAAATTATGGAAAGTGTCATGTTATGTTATGAAACGCGCTAAGATCAGTATTTTTTATAACAAATCAGTTGTTAATTTCGTCTACTAGATGCCGGTAGCATCAGCAAGGGTATTTTTTTATCGGTAATCTCTTTCTCTCTATATTGGTCGCCTTGTCGCACGATTGACTTTTATTGCACTTGAAAACTAGCCAGTATCATTACAGCATCAGTAACTGTCAAAAAACATAACTGTCAAAAAAAAGCTGCAACAAAGCGCATTCGAGCAGTGTTTCGCAACATTCTAGCAGTTAATCCAAGAAAAATCCACTGGCGGCTAGATTTTCCAGCCGCTACGGACTTGTTTTTGACAGTTCGTTATGTATAAATTATGGAAAGTGTCATGTTATGTTATGAAACGCGCTAAGATCAATATTTTTTATAACAAATCAGTTGTTAATTTCGTCTACTAGATGCCGGTAGCATCAGCAAGGGTATTTTTTATAGTCATCTCTTTCTCTCTATATTGGTCGCCTTGTCGCACGATTGACTTTTATTGCACTTGAGAACTAGCCAGTGTCATAACAGCATTAATGAATTTAAATAAAATCAAAAGCAGAGAAAAATGTGTCCATGCTAACTGCCAACGAAAGCAGAAGCTCAGAAAAATGTGTCCATGTTAACTGTCAATAGTCACAAGTATTTTAGACTCTTGTTTGAGAGGACAAAAAAATGTTGTTCCAGTTGAGTTTTCTGATTAGTAAATACTAGTTAATGGAAACAATTTTGACACCTTTAACACTTCCATTGCTGACGACATTCCCAATTGTTGGCAGTACTGAAGCAGACGCAGAATTTTAGAATTTAAGGCCTTGACACATTAAAAGCAGAAAACAGCGGCAGAAACAGCAGCGTCATCAGTGCTGCTTTTTGCTCTGCCTTATGCATTTAAATAAAATCAGAAGCAGAGAAGAATGTGTCCATGCGAAGGTAGAAGCACGGAATAATGTGTCCATGCTAACTATCAACAGTCACAAGTATTTTAGTCTCTTGTTTGAGCGGACGAAAATATTTTGTTTCCGTTGATTTTTCTGAGCTTTCAGTTTAAAATGATCATTAAATACGAGTATATGGAAACAATTTTGACACCTTTAACATTTCCATTGCTGACAACATTCCCAATTCTTAAGGGATTTACGTTGACAGTACTGAATCAGAAAAAGAAATTTTAGAATTTAGAACGAAAAAGCAGCGCTGCTTCTGCCGCTGCTTTCATTTAAACAGGCGCCATATGATCCTTTCTAAAAAAATTCTGCTTCTGCCGGTGCTTTTACTGTGTCACGGCCTTAATCCTTTTCGCGTGTATGTGGCATTCTTTCCAGTTTCCCATACATTTTCGAACCTCTTGTGAGGATTGAGCTAAAAACTTCTGTGGCTTTAATTTGCGAACGTTGTTCCTGTAGTGTAGTGGCTTGCGTTTCGAGACTTTCGGACGCATACAGTGTAGTGTTTTTTGCATTTAGCTACTTTTCCGAACAATCTTGCGAATACCGGTAGTGGCACGCGTTTGATCCGAACATTGGCCAGTTTAATTTCTTCGGCATTCCCTACCATTGCATAGCATATAGGCCACGTTCCAAATTACGCTTTCTGCACTCTTAGCGCACTTCCAATTGGTCCGAATTGCGCTCACCACGCATACAATTCGCATGTAGGGGTACAATGACGTCATAAAAATTACAAAGACGTCTACTGGCAAGACTATCCGCGTCACATGGCATCGAGACGATACGACCAACTGTCATGGATTTGCAATGGCGCGACCGCCCAAATCGGGCCCTAGCATCCTGAAGTCTCCAAACGTCTCGATCCAAAGACAGCGTCCTCCAGCTGCTAATTTTTAAGATGGCTTTGCTATCTTCATTAATCGAGGCTTCCCATCGTTTAGTACCACTCGCTTTGCCTTTCAGAGCATGTTTTGGGAATCTTCTATCTTCCATTCGCTCTGCATGGCCAATAGGCTTGCGCATTTTAGTTCATCATAGTGATCGCGAACGAACTAGATCCCGACCAGTGTGACCGTTTTGAAATTTCTCAGGGTAGCAAATTTGGGTAGCAATTGTTAGCTTGGGTAGCAAAAATATTTTCTAATACTTCTTTTAATTAAATGGAACTAGTTACTTCATTACATGCTTATCTGTTACTCATACTACTACTACAAATTTAAAATGTTTAAAGAAAAAATAATATTTTAATTTTAATTTTTTAATATTTATATGAAAATACAAGTTTTCCGGGTTCAGTACCTACTGTTAAATATAATTTTGTTCTAACTTCCTCGCTTCCTTGAGATAATGCTTCCCGTAGAGCTCTCTAATTTTTTGGTGTATGTTTTCACAGTACATTTTTGAAATGAAAATATAAGTTTTCCGGAAAAGTTGTATTTTCATTTCTTTAACCCGGAAAACTTGTTTTTCATTTCAAAAATGTACTGTGAAAACATTCACCAAAAAATTAGTGTGAATATTTATTTACGAAAATCACAAAATGAACATTTTGCCCTTATCTCGAACGAGTGATAGTTTTGAAAAAGATGCGTAATTCGATTGCGATTATGTATGCGCTAGCACTATACTATATTTCTCAGTAGAATAATATTAGACAGCTATCAATGGTACGCGATTTCGAATGCAATACCAGAGACGTGCATGAATTTTACATTAGATATGGCTTGTCAAAATATCATATTTTTGGCGTACACAAGTTTTATAACAGCTAATTTTACCAGGGTAGCAAATTTAGTCATGTAGTAACATAGTAGCAAAAAATTGTCAATAGTAGCATTTTGCTACCTTCGTAGCACTTGTGGTCACACTGATCCCGACCCGTCGCGAACTAGTTCGTTCTTTTAGTTCACTAGTTTGCGGGAGTTCAGTGATGATTCCAATGTGACAACCAAAAAAAAAAGGTCGTACTTGTCATTCTGGTAGAATGTGTCGAGGAAAAAAAAACCGTCGTAGTCGTCATTGTGGTAAAATGAGATATGAGCCAAACAAGAAGTCGGAGTCGTTGTAGTACTGAGTTCCGAAAGGCATCTTTCCTTACAGTTCTCGATTCTCAACTACACAAGCCTAGTAACGATGTCACGATGTCCGCGTTGAAGTGTATGGTAATGCGGATATTTGCTACGACCACTATACATGAAATATTTACAGTCCTTCAACGTGTAATAGTTCGCGAACAACTGTGAGGAACTATCACAGTTTGCGAACTGTGAGAAACGATCACAGTTCGATCATGAAATATGATCATTGCATGGAGGAATATGATGACGGACGATGGATGATGGGAGGATGGATGATGGATGATGTGGGATGGAGGATGGAGTATGGAGAATGGTGGATAGAGGATGGAGGATGGATGATGGAGGATGTTGGATGGAGGATGGAGGATAGAGGATGGTTGATGGAGGATGGAGGATGGATGATGGATGATGGATGATGGAGAATGGAGGATAGAGGATAGAGGATGGAAGATGGATGATGGATGATGGATGATGGAGGATGGAGAATGGAAGATGGAGAATGGAGAATGGAGGATGGAGTATGGAGGATGGAGAATGGTGGATAGAGGATAGAGGATAGGGGACGGATGATGGAGGATGGCGAATGGAGGATGGAGGATGAAGGATGGAGGAAAGGGGAGAGAGGATAGAGGATTGTGGATGAAGAATAAAAGATTGAGAATGGAGATGGAGAATGGAGAACGGAGAATAGAGAATGACGAATGGAGAATAGAGGATAGATAATAGAGGATAGAGGGTGGTGGATGGAGGATTGAAATTGAGGATAACGGATGGATCGATAGACGATTGCGTATAGTGGATAGTTGAAGGAGGATGGAAGATGATGGATAGAGGATTGAGCATAGAGAATGGTGGTTGAAGAATTAAGGAAAAAGTATGAAGATGAATAGTGTAGAATGAAGAATGATGGATTGAGGATGGCTGATAGTGGATGGAGGATCGGGGATCGAGGATGCAAGATAGAAGATGAAACGTGGAGAATTGTGGATAGAGGATGGAGGATATAGGATGGATAATAGGAACAGTTTTCTATAAATTAATAGGAAATGGTTTGAAACAGAAAAGCATCATATTTCGTATAAAGAAACAACCATTTTTTTTCTTGCTCAGTTCCACATTCATAGTCATCAACTTTGTCCCGCTCACCGATCATAGTTACCATAATGATAAAGTGACTTTCACTCTCTCACCTCCGTTTACATCAGTCTCCCACTATCCACTTCCAACAAATTCTATTTAAAACAATAAATTTTGATTGAAATTTGGAATCCGTCTCCAGTAGATATAAAAATAACGTTCCTGGAGAAAAATGTTTACTTATTCAAAATGTTATACGTAAATATTTCACTTTTCTGATAACCGATCCCTCGCGAACGGGCTTGTTCTTTTAGTTCACTAGGACGCGTGAGTTCATTGATGAGAAAGGCAGTGAAGTTTGGAACGAGGTGGTGTCGTCATTACGGTACAATGTAATTAATTCTAGTAGAATGGAATGTGATGAGCAAAAAAAAAGGTTGTCAGTGTACAAGAGTATATTGCAGCACTGAGTTACGAACGGCAATGAATAAATAGAAACGAACTAGGAGCGGAACTGACTACGAACTAGTTCGTTCATTTCACTTCTGGGAACGCTCTTCTGAACTAGTTCGTTCGCGAACTACACAAGCCTAATAAGGATGCGATGGCAAGAATTTCGCTAGTATATACGTCGCAGATAATAAAATTGGTTTCGATATCGCTATAGAGAATAATCCTCATCAATACCCCCAGCTGTAAGGGTGTTTTGATACACCCTCTGCCGAGTCTATGTCGTCCGATGACAAAACAGCTCCTTCGGACACAGTCTTATAAACTGGCCTATCCAGTGAAGGTTTTCCAACTGTCATGTCCTCAAGGACAGCGATTAATCAACAGTCGGGGATTTCGTGTTGGGGTTTCACACCAGAAACTCCACTGATGCCGGAAAACAACAAAAAACTTCTCAATATATATTTTATAAATTTATTTATGTTAAATAAAATATTTACAAATACAGGGTGGGCCACCTAGTGGTTTCTTTTTAGATCATAGGTTATTTTGACACTATCAGTGTCATACCTCCGCGGAACGAAATGAGTCGCTTTACGCTTGAACAACGTTGGGAAATATTGAAAACCTATTTCCAAAGTGAGTGCTGTGTCGCCCAAACAGTGCGTTTTTTGAAAAGAAGTTTTGGCCGAAATGAAGCACCCACCGCGCCTGCTGTACGCAAGTTTGTGCAAAAAGTTCGTGAGACTGGCATGCTAGTGGACAACACTCATGGCGCGCACAGACGAGAATGTGGCTGCTGTAGCCGAGAGTGTGAGACTCACTCCACGAACATCAACTCGCCGTCGATCTCAACAGCTCAACATTTCACGCACTAGCCTGAGGCGAATTCTGCACAAAGATCTCGGATTATTCGCTTACAAGGTCCAATTGACTCAGCAATTGAAGGCGCACGACCATCCGCTTCGTTATCGCTTCGCAATTTGGGCCTTAGAGCAGCTTGAATTGGACAACGATTTTGGGCGAAAAATCATCTTTTCTGGCGAGGCGCATTTTCATCTCGGCGGCTACGTTAACAAACAAAATTGCCGCATCTGGGGCTCGGAAAACCCGCACGTTATTGTCGAGAAGCCAATGCATCCACAGAGAGTGACAGTTTGGTGCGGATTGTGGAGTGGTGGACCATTTTTCTTCGAAAGTGAGGCTGGGAACAACAACGGTCAACGGTGAACGACGTTACAGAGCCATGTTATCCGACTTTTTTTTTTACTGAAATTGAAGACATGGATTTGGACGACCTCTGATTCATGCAGGATGGCGCGCCATGCCACAATCGATCTTTTACGCACCAAATTCCCAAATCGTGTTCTCAGCCGTCTTGGCGATGTCAATTGGCCGCCTCGGAGCTGCGATTTGACTCCTTCGGATTTTTTTTTGTGGGGAACCGTGAAGGATCGATGTTATGCCAACAATCCAGAAACGATTCAAGCACTCAAGGCCAATATCATCCAAGCAACCCGTGAGCTACAGCGCGAAACCTTCAACAAGGTCTTGGAAAATTGGAGTGACAGAATGCGCTACTGCGCAGCCAGCCGAGGCAGCCACTTGAACGAAGTTGTGTTCCATCATTAATGGGAATGCTTACTCTTACTAATAAAGCCATAATACATGAAAAAAAATTTAATTTTGTTCATTTTATTGCATTTTTAAAAAGAAACTTGTATTTGGCCCATCCTGTATTGTGAAATTCAGTTTTTATAATATTCCCAATCCATTGAATAGTGTGGTCAGTACACGCATTTTAAAGAGGCAATGATAAACAAATATAATATGATACGTAAATATAATAAATAAGAAAAATCTGCCAACAGTCTGGGCGCAACTCTATTATTTTTTGGGTAGAAGTCCGGAACGCGTTTAATGCTGAGAATCGGTATAGGTTACTATTCAACTGACAACCTAAAAAATAACGTTCCTAATAGCCTCCTGGTGAATTCGAAATCTCAATAGAAATAAGAAATATATCAGAATTAGGGTTAGATATCGAAAAATTTGGAAGAACTTTTCTAGGCGTTTATAGGGTCATTCCATCAAGAATTGCCAAAAATGTCGAAATTTGTGACCTTACTATCTCCGATTCTGTTGAAAATTTTTGAACTTAAAGAAATAGTGAAAAAAATAATTGAAATTATCATACATTTTTTGTTTCTATCTCATTTTTTTTTAGTTGTAGTATGTTATTGATTTCGCAAAAATGGTGTCCGAGTCCTCTTTGAAAATTCATATCTCTGGTTTATTTTATCCTAGAATAATAAAATAGGGCTTATTTTAAAGGAAAAGGTTGTCGCAACATAAAAAAAAATACGAATAAAAATGATCCTTGAAATTCTTTTTACAAAACATACCTAAAAATAAACTTCGGATCTGAATGGGATCGGGGTCAAGAAAATCGAAGAAAATCAGTGCTTCTCAAGAATCGCCAAAAGTGTGACCTTACCATCGCCGATTCTTTTGAAAATTTATGTACTCGAAGAATTAGTGAAAAAAAATATAATTTCAATTTTTTGTCTCTATCTAATTTTTTGTTAGTTATAGTATGTTAAAGATTTCGCAAAAAAGGTTTCCGAGTCCTCTTTGAAAATTCATATCTCTGATAATTTTTATCCTAGAATAATAAAGTAGGGCTTATTTTAAAGATTGTTGTTTAAAAATTGTCGCAATATAAAAAAAATACGAATAAAAATTATCCTTGGAATTTTTTTTCAAAGATAACGACAAAACACAGTACTTGGGTCGTAGGAAAGCAAATTTGGAAAATCCTATCTTCATTTGAGGATAAGTTTCCTTAAAGTGCTGGTACACTTCCTTTAAATCACCGAGAAAATAAACGTGTTTGGACTTCATTTTTCTTACCGTCTATTTTGATTGAAACAACATCTTTTTACCAGGCATCATTCGACTTATACCATCCTTACTGTAGAAGTCTTCCACTGCCGATGATATCGGAAGTAAGGCTTCGCCAGTGTGGGAGATATTGATATCCTTCAGAATCTGAAATCCGTTTTGACTTTCGAACTGTATATATTATTCTTTTTCTAGTCCATTTATCAGGACTTCAAGATAAAATAAATTCCTTAATATTCTTGTCACTGGTGATTGAATATTTAGTCCTCAGTCTTTTAATCCAAAAATATCTTTTGATACGATTCTTTTCATCCCTTCAAGCTTTTTCCGAATGTAGCTTTCTATGGACAATCGTCTTTTGTCGAAAGGTTCTTCTCCTAAATATTGAAGACATTAATTCAATGACTTCAATGCGGCTGCCTTGTTGATGAATTTTTTGTCTATTCTTGATCTTCGTCGGGCTCCTCATCCGTATCCAGTTGTATAAATTCCTGGTTCTCTGCAGGGAAAGGTTCTTCTTCCTGGTCAAACATATCATCTTCAGTGGTTTCCGTTGACGTTCCTGGTAACATTCGGACCCTTTTTCTACAGGAAGAGCAAATTTTTTCTGCTAAAGTCATCGCTGGTACTTTACAAATCGTCCATCGTTGCACAAGTCGTAGATACGATTTTTATAGACCATGATTTAATTTTCTAAATGGATTACAGCACTCCAATATTGAATACCAACTGTTGGTTTTTTCATCCATCATATGTAAAATAATAAATTCAATTTTGTCTTCTAAATAGTGCAAGCACGACTGAATAGTTTCTGAGGCAAACCAGTTTTTATATACATACCTACCTACCCAAAAAGGACCTTTAATTTCTATTCATTTTTTATGGCTTTACCTGCTAACCTCTTATTCTCTCAATAGTAGGACATACCAAATGTGTTGTTATTTTCAATTTTTTTTTTGGGATAAATTTATTATCAAACACTTATTTTTTTAACCAATTGTAGCCCGTAGTTAAATTATAACACTAGAGAACTAAACTAGCTTAAATTTATAATTTTAAGAGCTGCTCATATATCTCGCATCATAAAATGAAATCCTCGTTGCTTCGAGTAAGTAATGAAAATAATTGTAATCTATGTATATAAAAGAGGATGTATGTATGTAAGTATTAGGTGTGCAAATAAGTTCCCGGCGTTCTCGTATAGATGGCGCTACACGAAATACTGGGGGAAAAAAATGACGGATCAAGCTCGTAATATGGCAAGATCAGACATATTGTAACAATTCCCCATCATTACATTTGTAAAATTTTATCTGCGTCAGTTACTTGTGAGTCCTTAAACATGTCGGAGTTCGAGCCAAATAAGCGCCATTTGCGGGAAGTTTTACTTTTTGGTTTTAATTCAAAGAAATCTGCGGCTGAGGCTCGTCAGATGATTAGAGAAACTTATGGCGAGTCTTCTATTAGCGAATCAACGTGTCGCGACTGGTTTCATCGCTTCAAAATGGGTGATTTTGGCGTGGAAGATAAGGAGCGTTCCGGTTGGCCAAAAAATTTCGAAGTCGCAGAATTGGAGGCACTACTGGACGAAGATTCATGCCAAACACAACAATGTCTTGGATTTGACTCAACAAGCCATTGCACATCGTCTGAAAGCCTTGGCAATGATGCAAAAGCAAGGAAATTGGGTGCCGTACGAATTGAAGCCAAGAGACGTCGAACGGCGTTTTTTCACGTGCAAACAGCTGCTCCAACGGCAGAACAGGAAAGGATTTTTGCATCGTATCGTGACTAGTGATGAAAAGTGGATACACTATGACAACCCGAAGCGCCAAAAATCGTGGGAATACCCTGGCCATGCATCAACATCGACCGCAAAGCCGAATATCCATGGTTTCAAAGTCATGCTATGCATTTGGTGGGACCTGCTCGGCGTTGTGTATTATGAGACAGAAACACGACAAAGTAATTTTGCTACACGACAATGCTCGGCCACATGTTGCTCAGGTTGTGAAAACCTACCTGGAAACACTGAAATGGGACGTCCTACCTCACCCGCTGTATTCACCAGACATCGCCCCTTCCGACTACCACCTATTCCGTTCGATAAAAAATGTCCTGGCTGAGCAGCACTTCCGTTCTTACGAAGATGCCAAAAATTAGGTCGACTCGTGGATCGCCTCAAAGGACGTGGAGTTTTTTCAACGCGGAATTCGTATTTTGAAAAAAAATATTGCAACTTATTTCCCACAATAAAGGCTCAAAGTTTGACAAAAAACGCCGGGAACTTATTTGCACACCTAATATGTATGTGCGTATGTTCCCTATGAACTCCTAAACCGTTCAACCGATTTTGATCAAATTTTCAGGGAACATGTAGAATAGTCCCGCGATGATTCCTGTGAAGTTTGGTACCGATCGAATTAAAAGCAATTGTTTTTTTTACATTTTTTAAAATTTTTTCGCGATTTTAGCTCTAATTGTTTGTTTGTCCCGTATGCCTTTCTAAACCATTCATCCGATTGCGATCAAACTTTGTTGATATGTTGTGCGCACGCCCGCGAAGTTTTCTGCGTTAACAAAATCATTTTACAATTGGTGATACGCGAGTTTTTTCAATATTTCAGTGTATTTCATATAGTTTAGCGGCAGTTCGTTCGTTTTCGGTATATTAGTTATGCGTTCCTATTACTAAATGGTAAAGTTGGACGATGGATGTTGGATAGGGTATAGAGGATAGTAGATGGCGGATGGAAGATGGAGGATGGTGGATGGGGGATGGTGGGTGGATGATGGATAGAAGATGGAGGATGGTGGATAGAGGATGGAGAATAAAGGATGGAGTAACGGGAGCAACGGAAATAACGGGAGAAATGGAAGCAACGGGAGAAATGGAAGCAACGGGAGTAACGGGAGCAACGAAAGCAACGGGAGAAATGGAAGCAACGGGAAAAATGGAAACAACAGGAGTAACGGGAGCAACGGATGCAACGGGAGAAATGAGAGCAACGGGAGAAATGGGATCAACGGAAGAAATGGAAGCAACGGGAGTGACGATAGTATAGCACTAAACAAACGTGAGCGTAGCAAGCGTAGCCGCGGTACGCGGCTAGTTTTCCTATAAAATAATTGAGAAGCACTGATGTTCTTAGATTTTTTTGACCCCGATCCCATTGAGATCCCTAGTTAATTTTTTGGTATGCTTTGTAAAACAGTATAACTTAAAAAATATATATAAAAAAAAAACTATCATATTTTGAGACATTCAATTATCCTAAAAAAAAAAATTTTAAGGATAATTTTTATTCGTATTTTTTTATATTGCGACAACCTCCCCCTTTAAAATAAGCCCTATTTTATTATTCTAGGATAAAAATTACCAATGTTCCGTATCATAACGGAAAAGAAACCGATACATATCGTCATACAACCACGACGTATCGGAACCTATGCAGGTACGGGCGGATCGTCGCCGACAAAAGATCCTTCGATGTCCCGCCTGTAGGGTTTTTCCCTCTATTCGTTAATCGGAGAAGCAGCAAAGACAATCGAAGGATTCGAATTAACAGACGAAAATTATAAGGAAGCCTGGGATTTGTTAAAACTCACGTCATTATTTTCCACCATTACGAATTACTTTGCAACATCCAGAAACTACAAAAAAACAATGCAGAAACCATTTGGCAGTTCGTCAATGAATTCCAAGTTCACATCAGAGGAATGAAAGTATTAGGTCAACCTGTCGATCAATGGGATATGCCACTGCTTCACATAGCGCTATCGAAACTAGACATTAACACCAAAAGGAGTGAAATCGGAGGCTCTCTGGTACCGAAATACAAATTCGCTAGATTTATTGATTCTGTAAAACGACGTGGGCAAGTCTAGATTTTGAAAATAAAAACCCCAAATACATATAGCTAAAAGCAAAGTAAACATTTGCCTGGATCATCTACGTTTTCAGAAGATTATTATCATAATGTTTATACAGGCAGTTCTGAAATTGATCACTATTTATCTCTGAAAGTAGCAGAATTGAAACTGTAAAATCCCCCACAATACTCAATTTTAGATCCTCCAGTGGTCAAATATTTTGTTATTAGAATAAAACAGTAATGTTAAAATCAATTTGGATGGAAGTATCGCTAGTTAACTATACGTCTCCCATAAAAAGACAAAAGACCTCGATGTCCCTTAAATTCTTTTTGCTATTTACGCAGTTTTGAAATCTGCTTTCATTCATCTATATACTGGTGCGAAAAGATTCGAAAAAAGCTTTCAGTGTACTAACGACAAGTAGCATTGTGAACTTAAACACGCCATATCTCAAAATGACATGTTTTTACTTAAGGTCTTTTGTCTTTTTAGGGAAGACTTAGTATAAATTATTCGAACTAAGAAATTTAGTACAATGCAATAAAATGAAATAATAAATTTAACAAGATTTAAAATAGAAATTTTTAAAGTGCTTCTTTATAACACAAAACATGCAAACTATGTAATATTATTGTTTTTGTTTCGTCTCATTTTCCTTAACTTACCGATCTTTATCAAGTTTAAAACTATGAATGTATTCAAAAATCGTTCGATCCTTCGTCCTGAAAGATGTACACTTTAAAAAAGTAAAATTTTGGGCAAACTATAGTTTGCAAAATGCCAATTTATTAAAGATATTCAAATAAAATAGCCAAAAATACTTCGAACAAAAAAACAATAATCGTTTTTTATTTATCATATAAAGTGATAAAGTTAAAGAGTAACTGATCGAAATATAAAATGTTATAAATATTAAGATATTTTTAAGCACCATGCTTTTAAAGTAAATAAGAAAGAATAGTTTCGAACGCCCAACTTAATGAAATTAAACGTAAACATTTTAGGAAAATAAACAATAACTTATTAGTTTAGAACTAACCTCAATACGACAGGACTTTTATCATCTGCGTCCAGTATTCGGACGAAATTATCAGGAAACATTCCAATTTTACCACTTGATGACAACGTACCTTCCCACCATCCTCCAGGTTGAACTTTTATATTGTTTAATATGGCACCTTTAACTAAATCAAGTTCGTCAGGCTCGTTGGCAGTGTAATCATATTCCACTATTGCTAAAATAAAAAGTAAGATGTATATATTATTTTATTTTTATTCAGGCCTAACAAATTTAAATTTCAAATAATTATATGAGCTTGTAGATTTTTTGGGGATTATTCAGAGCATTTAAAGTAGCATTAATTTATTTATAGAAATTAGATCACTTGCTTATATTAAAGGTAACAGTCCGTGCTACAGCTAGAAAATTATAAGACATATTTTTTTTTAAAAAACGGTGAAAAGGATAACATAAGTGTCTTTTATTCGTGAATATATTAAAAACGTCACATTAACATTTTTTTTATGTTGTTCTCTGTTTCTATAGTCATAAATGATAAATATCTAAATCTAAAGTTGGGTCAGAAAGGATGGTGGTCAAGTCCTCTTTAAAAATTCATTTCTCCGGTTAATTTTATTCACATAATAATAAAACAGAGCTCATTTTATATAAAAAAGTGGCAAGTATATGGTATATACTGTTGCGTGCAAGCCTGGCAACTGCGCAACTCGATCAACGAATAAGGGAAACATCAACAACCGAATACCTAGCTACAAAGTAACCCAATCAGAAACCTAGTTAAGGTATATAAAGGGAGCGGAGCAACACGAATGTTCTCGAATGTACTAGAACAGCGTTGAAGATAAAATGGAATGCTCTCAAGCTTTCCAGAACCCTCTACACACACCACCGAACGAAGATTTAAGAACAGTCTCGACTACAGACAAATAGTTTAAAAGCAGGGACATAGTAATTTTTATTACGTCGACTGTGACAGCCAGCGTGTATACGCGACCGTATTGGTGGAAAGCGATCGATTGCGTGTGATCGAATCAAGCGACATAGATAAGCGGGCGGTATTGCCAAATAGTGCGAATAATTGTGCGAACAGAATTAAAGTGCGAATTAATAAACTGTTACTTTTTTTGATTTTAAACGAATTGTGTTTTACAATTTTTTGTCAAGGCATACCTTACAGAGAAAGGTGCAAGTGCATATCGAATTAATTTTACTTCTGCGTGCTCTTTATAAAGGGTGTTTTTTTAGGTGCATGAGAACTTAAAATTATAATACAAGACAGAAATATTGTTGGAATGAAATTTTTTTATTATATTCTGGTAGACAAGGCATTTATTTTTTAAATATGATTTCCGTCATATGTCCGCCGCAGCTACGGTCCATTCGATCAGTCCAATTTTTGACACTTTTTTCCAATAAATCTGGCCGTATGGCGTCAATAGTGGCTTGAATATTGGCTTCCAATTCTTCAATAGTTGCTGGTTTGTCGGTATAAACGCATGACTTAATATAGCCCCATAAAAATTAATCCAGTGGCGTTAAATCGCACGAACGAGGGGGCCAGTTAACAAAACCACTTCTGGAAATCAAGTTGTCACCAAATTGATTTTGCAATAAATCGATTGTTAAGCGCGCTGTATGGCAAGTTGCGCCGTCTTGTTGGAACCAAATGTCGGCGATGTTTAGCTGATTAATTTTTGGAAACAAAAATTCAGTTAGCATGGCTCGATAGCGCTGGCCATTCACCGTAACGGCAGCTCCTTCCTCATTTCGAAAGAAATAAGGACCGATGATGCCGCCAGCGTGTAAACCGCACATTTCTTTGTCTTGTTGATGGTTTTGAATCGAGAAGAGTAAAATTAGTGCGAAAACGATCAATAACTGCACGAATTGCTTGCTCACTAGGCCGATTATGTTGACCGTAAAATGGACGAAGTGCTCTATGAACTTCGCGAACAGATTTATTTTTTTCAAAGTAAATTTCCACAATTTGGAAGCGTTGTTCTGGCGTTAAACGATTCATGATGACTTGCCAAACCTTACTGAACAGAAATGTCAGCACAGTTTGACATTCTCAGCTGTCAAACCACAGTTATCGATATCGATAGTTCTCATGTACCTAAAAAAACACCCTTTATAAGCGATTATATATCGAATTCGCTTTTACTTCTGTGATCTTTATATATAATCGGCAAAAAACTAATTTAAGCATTCAATATTCGAAATTCGCCCAGCGGGCGTGTAAAGTGGTTGTGTAAGTTTTTAAGAATTCCGAGAAATCTTTTATGTCTAAAGGGATATCGAATATGACTTTTACTTCTATGGGCTCGATATACCAGGTGTAAAACCTTAAAACGATCGTTTTTAGTCAGAAAAACACATGTTTTTTTCAAAGAAAACAAAAACAAATTTATTCGAAGTACTCACCCTTGCTAGCTACACACACAGCGCAACTTTTAACTAAGGGACAACAAAAAATCACTTGGGGCTAGATCTGGTGAGTAAGGAGGGTGGTCAAGTAGTTCAAACCGTAATTTGTTGATTTTCGCTGGCAACCGCTGAGGTGTGAGGCGGCGCATTGTCTTGGTGAAACAAAAATTTTTTTCCCCGCAATTGTGGCCGTTTTTCCGCAATTTTTACCTTCAGCTTGCCAAGTAATGATTAGCATGCTCATGTAATGGTTATTCCTTTTTGAAGATAACCGATTAAGAAAACTCCAAGACAATCACAAAAAACAGTCGCCATCACTTTCCCAGCCGAAAAAACAGCTTTTGCTTTTTTGGAGCAGATTCCCCCTTCGCAATCCACTGCTTTGACTGTATTTTTGTTTCTGGGGTATAATGGTATATCCAAGTTTCATCTACAGTAATTAATCGGCGAAAAAACTGTGATTTATTGCGCCTAAACTGTGCCAACAGAACTTTGGAAATGTTCATTGAACACGTTGTTTTGATCCAACGTGAGCAAACGCGGCACCCAACGTGCGGACAGCTTTCACATGCCAAAATCTTTATTCAATATGTGACAAACACGTTCTATGGACATATCCATAGCCTCTGCTATCTCTCTCACTTTAATTCGACGGTCGTCTAGCACCATTGGGTGAACTTAACCGATGTTATCGTCAGTGGTTGCAGTTTTCGGACGTCCCGAATGTTACTCGTTTCCCAAGCTGGCACAGTACGGTCACGTTAAAATTCACCTGCCCAAAATTTCACGGTGGTAAATAATGGTGCAAAGTCCTCGTACACAGCGTCCAAAATGGCTAATATTTTGGTGAGTATCTTTCAAAAGGTGCGCAAACACATTTCCTAGCACAAACACATTCCCTAGCATTGCCATCTTCATGTTAAGGTCGGAAACTTTTCAGACAACCCTTGTACTTACTTACCGCATATACAAGACAATTATTTTTCCTGTGCTACTAAATCAATAGAGTCATTTGAACGAAGGATTGATTGTAAGACGAATCATAGAACCACAAAAGGAAGCCTCTAACTGGTAAGTACGGTACATCTGATCGCTACAAAAATTTTCACTCGCCGCTGTATCGAGATAATTGAAGACATTCTATTCTGGAGGCCAACACAGGTACTCTAGATGAAATGCTGAACTCCGATCAATATTTTAGAAGGTTATAAAAATGATAGTGTAATCGTAAACACTACTAATTAATGCTTATTCAAAGGAGAAAGACAATTGTTACCATTGTAAATGTAACAGTAGCTTTAAGGAAATCACCAATGCAAAATTTCGGATTGTTTTACTTTATTATTTTAATAATGAAGTATTGTTATCGATTTAAAAAAAAAAAAAAATTGCTACCCTTTTTCCCACGTTTCATGACTAATAGACACCAAAAAAGCAAAAAAAAAATAATAATGATGAGTCCGAAACGCTCTAAAGGCGAGATCGAGACATTTTAAAATCCAATTCTCCTAAATGGTTAATGTCACGAAATCAAAACTTAAAGAACAACTGTACTGTAGGTATGCTTGGAAAATAGATCGGAATCAAAAATGGCGTACGGAGGTTGGGGGTGTAAAACTTTAGATTACGATATCACACGAACTAATTCCACTAGAAAAATAAAATTCGGTTTGTGTATAAAGGTTCACAAATAAAGTTTGTGAAAGCAAAATTTTTAAAAGGGGCGGTAAAGTATGGAAGTGGAGGGATAAGAATTTTTCAAAAACATCACGTCTCATATCTCAAGAACAGTGATGCTTAGAATTTTTACCAGAAGTAAAAAAATTTTTTGAGGATCTGGGTGCAGGAGGTGCCGGTGGAGGAGGGTGAAAAGGAAAACGTTCCGATTTTTATATCTCGAGAACCTATAATCATGGAAAGCTAAAACTTAGTATTTAGATAGAGCTATAGAGCAACCAACCAACCAACGAGAGCTATAGTAGTGACGTGTTGGAAAAATATATTTTTATAGGAGTAATATGCTACGGGGGTGGGAGTGTTTTTCCTACCTATAGAACGGCATGTGTAAAAGGGTTGAACTTTGTGACTATACGTAGATCTATTAGAAAAGTTATTTAGATAAATTTTTTTTTTAAATATATGTACATTGGTGTACGGAAGGGGGCTAAAAAAGTGATTAGAGAATGCATACATTTTCACGCATTTCGTCATATCTCTTTGGTCTTCTAAAATTATGAATTGATTTTCATTTCACGGATTCCTTATATCAGTACCTAGAAAGTGTTTTCAGTGTTTTTTGAAATTCGAGGGGGTTGTATGCATTTTAACGAATTCGGCCGTATCACTCAGGTCTGATTAGATATAGACTTCCATTTGCTTGTTTTATAATCGACTAAAACTCGTTTTTAAGTTTTTTATTTTTTCAACCCCTAAGAGGTTAAACTCGTTTTCACGAAATCCGTCATATCTCTTAGGAGTGATAAGACATCGACTTGGTTTTCACTTTCTTTATAGATATCTAAAAACTCATTTCAGGATTTTTAGATATTCAACCGTAAAGTGGGTGCAAGGAGGTTGCACATGTTTTCACAATTTCCTATATATTTCTAGTTCTGATGACATATCAAATTCATTTTTACTTCCTAAGGCTTCCTTCATAATCGTCAAAAAGTTGATTTCAGTATTTTCAGATATTCCACTCTACGTTAGGCTTTCGACATATTTCTTAGGATTGATGAGATATTGGATTGATTTTCACTTCCACAGACTTTTTATACAATCGGCTACAAATGCATTTCCGATTTCATGTAATGGCTTAAAACCAAATCACGAAAAACCTCCTAATCAGGTACCAACTGATATTATATTACGACTTAGACTGCGTCCCGGAATATGACCCAATCATGTAAATCATATGTTATATGTGGCAGCAGCGTAAGAATTCTAGCGCGACCCCATTCTAACCGCTTCCCGAACCTTTTTTTAGGTTTTCAGTCACATAGTAGCCTACACCGCATCTAAGAATTAAACGCGTTCCGGACTTCTACCCAAAAATAATAAAGTTTCGCCCTATCTATCTATACTTTGCGGCTTCTGAGAAATTAAAATCAGAATTTTTTCATTCCCACCCCTCCCACCATCACTCCCTGCACCCACACCCCCAAAATTTTATTCTCCGCTAGAGGCCCACTGGTCCTAACTCCTGTAAAGTTTTCAAGATCATATCTGATACGGTTCTTGAGATATACAAATTTAATTTTTTGAAATATGGCTGTCCCCTCCTCCACTTGATTGATGTTGTATTCAAAAGCTAATCCAGCGGTGAAAGCAGTGTAGCTTCCTCGTTCTAAATTCTAAAATTCTGGTTCTGTTTCAGTACTGCCAACATAAAACCCTTAAGAATTGGGAATGTTGTCAGCAATGGAAGTGGTGAAGGTGTCAAAATTGTTTCCATATACTCGTATTTAATAATAATATTAAATTAAAAACTCACAAAACTCAACTGAAACAAAATATTTTCGTCCGCTCTACCAAGAGTCTGAAATACTTGTGACTGTTGACAGTATGCATGGACACATTTTTCTCTGCGTCTGGTTTCAATTATTAATTAAGCATAGCTGGAAGCAGCACGGCCGACGCTGCTGTCGCTACCGCTGCTTTCTACCGGTATTGTGTCACGGCCTTAAACGTGTAAAACTTAACACTAATAGGAATTTGTGTCAAATTTCACATTTAGGAAGTCAACATCCTGTGCTACAGAGTGCTTCCTGGGCTCTGTTCATGATTTCCGCTATAGCTGCTATTAGCTGCTTTTGTATGCTTTTGTGTGTCCCAAGCAACCAAAAAGCTGCTTTCTCGTGCTTGCTATTTGACACTAGATCTGTCCAAGATTTTTAAAAAGCTGCTTTTTGTTGCTCAAACTCCGGACTGTAGCAAGAAAGCAGTTATTGCAGTATTCATATGTGTGTGTAGCTGTTAGTTTCGTCTCAACGTCATTTTGAATGTTCAAAATGGAAAATGATGTTTTATTAACAATGGAAATAAGCGAAAAATTAAAGGACACTACTAGTAGTGCTCATTTTCACTTTATTTTATTACAATATATGTCATATGTTACGCCAACTTGCGTATGGATGTGTTGAACAGCTGTTGTAAGCTGTAGAAGCTGCTTTTGGCTGTCCAAAACCCGAAGAAGCTATTTCTTGCTATGGCTGAATTTGGCAGTTGCTACAGTCTTGCTATGCTATGCTTTCGAAGCAGCTATAGCTGGCATCTTGAACACACCCCTGGAAGTTAAAATAAAACGTATTTTAATGAATATTTCACTATATGTACATAGTTAGTTCCGAAAATATTCTGAAAGTGGTTTGCGAGATTTTTTCAGTTTGGTGAAAACTGAACGCCACGAAAATAAAAAGTGTGGTTGGTCGAATTTGTAACGCTAAGTTCGTTAATGGGCAAAATCGTCCTACTCCTTCGGGTAGCTGCCATACAAAAAGTCCTTAAGATACGTGTTCAAGAATATTGAACAATAACTTCGGAACACCTTAAGCTACGACAATAAAATTTTGTATACGTTGGTTTTCAAACGTTGCAGTTAAATGAATGAATATCAAAGTTCCCACGAGTCCTTTGAGTAGCTGCCATACGAAAATCCTGTAAGAATGTCTTCACTCAAATTACGGAACTCATTATATCTCAAGAAATCGTTCAGCGACAAATTCGGAACTTTGTACAATTTAGTTTTGAGTGAAAGTTCACTAGTCAGCGAAATCATTCTACTCCTTTGGGTAGCTTCCATACGAAATGTCCTTAAGACATGTGTTTAAGGCTACTTTCCGATAGCTTTGAATGCTTCAAACTAGGAATTTGAAATTTTGTACAAATTAATTTTTCAATGGTTACAGATAAAAGGACAAGTATGCTAGAAATCAAGTGAGTCCTTCTTGCACCTTCCATGTGAAAATCCTTCAAAATGGAAAATTTGACTTTCGGTAACTTACCTAGTTATAGATATGAAATTGAACACTGATGATATTAGTTTCGAGTTGCAACCAAATTAGATTCCATAATAAAGGACAATGCACTCTTGAGTCTACTTTATTCCCAACTATTGTACAATATAAATCTATAATAATTTCAGAGGACATGCTCTTGCAAAAATGAGGTCAAATGGAGGAGAAAACGACGACTTCGAATCTCCGTGAAGAGTACTCCAGGATTAATCACGGTAAATGTCCCGTTGTAGTTGGGCGAGTACTCCAGAATTAGTCCCACGTTTTAAGCTCCCCTAGAAGTATTTTTAAATGATTTCTTAAGAGGTACAATGGAGATCTTATTTGGGGGGACATACTTTTGCAAAAAGAAGGTCAAATGGAAATCCATTTTACTTTATTATTTTTTAATAATAAAGTATTGTGATCGACCTGAAATTTCAAAAAAGTTTGCTACCCTGAAATTTTGTATTTACACGTTTTAGGACTAGTAAACCCCAAAAAAGCAAAAAAAAAAAAAAAATGTCCGTCTGTCCGCCGTAGACGCCGTACGCCGTACGCAAAATCGTTTGAAGGCGCGTAGCTCCCAAACCCGTTGAGATATTAAATTGAAATTTTTATGGTGGGTAGATTGGGTGAACCCCTACGCCTGGTATATTTTTGAGGGGTGGGGGTACAAGGGGAGAGGAGAGGGGAGCGTTTTAGACGAAAAACTTTGGTTCTAGATCTCAGGAACCACTTACGCTAGGAGGCTGAAACTTGGAACTTATATAGTACTATGATAATGGACTCATTTGCAAAAAAATGGTCGATATTGGTTAAGGGGTGTGGAAGTGGAGGGGGAAACAATGAGTCTTTAACGCACGAAAGACGGGATTGAAACATTCTAAAATCGATATCTCCTGAACAATTGATGTCAGAAGATTGAAACTTTTTTGTTGTCCTTAGGGATACTTCAAAATAAGACAAGGGCTAAAATTTTAAGAGGGGTGGTGGGGTGTGGGGGTGGGGGGGTGAAAAACTTTGGATTACAATATCTTCCGAACCAATTATACCAGGAAGATAAAATTTAGTTTCTGTATATGGGATCACAAGAGGAGTCTACCGAAACTAAATTTTTTGAGGGGGGAGATGGAGCACGATAGTGGGGGAAAAGCAATTTTTCAAAAAATTTAATTTTTATATCTCAGAAACCGTATCAGATATGATCTTGAAAATTTTACAGAAGTTGGGGTCGGTAAACTTCTAGTCGGGAAAAAAATTTTGGTGGTGTGGGTGTTGGGGGTGATGGTGAAAGGGGGTAGAAAGGAAAACATTATGATTTTTATTTCTCGAAAACCATAATGAATAGAAAGCTAACAATTTAGGATTATATAGAGCCACTATGGAGACATCCTAGAAAAATAAAATTGTTGATATGGGTATCAAGCTACGGGGGAGAGGGGTGGTTTTTTATATCTCAGAAACGCCTTATGCTAGAAAGTTGAAACTTAGTACGTATATGTAGATGTACTATTAGAGTAATTAAAGCAAAAAAAAAGTTCAGATTTTTATTGGCGTTCAGAGGTTGAGTAAAAAAAATGTCCGTGAATTCACATTTTTACGAATTTCGTTAAAACTTTTAGATATGTCGAGCTATCAAAGCAATTTTACTTCTGCGGGCTATTTATATAAACGCCTGGTAACGATCTCCAAAATTTTTCGATATCCAACCCCTGAGGGGGTGTAAAGTGGTTGTGTACATATTCACGAATTCTGATATATTTCTAAGGTATATTGAGATTTTGAATTCACTTTTACTTCTATAAGCTTTAAACGTAGTCGGGGAAAAACCGAATTAAGTATTTTTCTCAATTAAAACACCTGGGGGTATTGTTCAAGTTTTCACTGATTCCGAAAATCTTTTAGGTTTAATGTGATCGAATTCGCTTTTACTACTATGAATTATTCTATTGATAAAAAAAATACGTAAATAAATAAAAAAAATCTGCCAACAGTCTGGGCGCAACTTTATTATTTTATGGGTAGAAGTCCGAAACGTGTTTAATGATGAGATGCGGTGTAGGTTACTATGCGACTGACAACCTAAAAAATAACCAGGAGGCTATTTGGAACGTTATTTTTTAGGTTATCAGTCGCATAGTAACCTACACCGCATCTCATCATTAAACACGTTTCGGACTTCTACCCATAAAATAATAAAGTTGCGCCCAGACTGTTGGCAGATTTTTTATAATAAGTATTCTGCTAACGATATAATTTTTCTCTTACAACCCCCCCCCCCCTGCGTTCTGCGTTCGCGCCTGGATATTGGCGTTGCTTTTGTAAATATTGGGTATAATAACAAAGTACAACACATGACATCAGCCACTACAATGATTTTGCATTTGATGAAGTATTTCATGGAAATTTACATGACTCACAACAATAAAAATTCTACATTTCAAGATTATTTAGGTGACTCAATGCAAAAGAAAATTGGGGTAAAATTTATAGACTTGAGTGAGTACGAGTATGTCAAATAAGTGGAGTTTTATATCTTGTTCAGTCCACGACTCTATTTCGAGTATAATTTCATTCATCAATTGCGAGCTTGTGTAAACTGCAAGTCTCCGATAAATCCATACATAAAAACCCGACAAACGTTAAGCAATAGCAACGGTATAATCCAAAACTTATAATATATCAGAATGTGATAACGTTGAAATAGATACTAGCAAATACGATGGGAAAAGTCAAAAAAATGGTTGGAGTCGGGTAGGAATTTATCATAAAAACTATTTTCTTTGATTGAATATCGTAACTACCAGTGACGGTGGTAGTGGTGGTTATAAGTGTTGGTGAAAGACAGACATGACAGAAAGCCAGGGTCTACTCTTCCCGACATAATAATAATAATTGATTTATTCCCTTTATGCTAAATGGGAAACTACTTCCAACTCAAAAAACGGAGAAAAATTCCCATTTAGGTACACTTTCGCAGCTTAAAGAACTGTGGACAATACTGCCACTCACGCTCAGTGAGCTGAAAACATGTTGACCGTATCGACATACTCAGGCATGTATGCCGACATTGGTCTCAATGTCTAATTAATATAACTACCTTAAACCCGAAAGTACTCACCAGTCAGTACAACGCACTGGTACAGAAATATGTAATATAAGCATAGATTATTACATCATAGACATGGTTATTCAAAACAATAAAGTATCCAAATAGTAATAATACATAAAAAACTTGAATTTTTCTTTTTAGTAAAAGAAAGCAGTTATTGTCAGAAAAAAACTTGCATTTTCTCTTTGGAAAAAAGGAAAAGAAAAGTTATTAATAAAGTACAAATTAATAAAAATAGAAATGAAAAAGAGTTAAATTAATAAAGATTAACAAAAATAACAACAAATAATAATAATAAAAATATGTAACACATGCAACAACAACAGAAACCAAAACCATACGTTTGGGCGTCAGTCTCGTATGTTTGTTCGAAAGCCAAGTCATCGATAAGCAGGTGAAGCAATCTGAATAATTATCTGTTTTCAAGTCGTTTTCAATTGCAGCAATTCTAAAAGTCCTAGATTTGACATAGAAAATGCTTCCTTGCAAGGTGTTTTAATTGAAATACATTCCATGCCATTTGTATTATTGTTGGTAAAGAGTTATGTTATCTAATTGCCTCAAATACAGGATCCTTCCTAAGTCGGTCAGTCCTAGGAAAACGTTGCTGTCTAATATAATCCGCACTTCTTGTTTTAAAGTTGTGTATTTGGTGATTGTTGATCAATTTGATTGAGGATTTGATTTTTGTCTTCTTGATATTGTAAATAAGTTTAATTAGTTCCAGGCTTATGAGCTGTTGTATGGTAAGTTTTCCATAAGTAGAATAAAGATCCTCCGATGGTGTTAAATGGTGTAAATTATGAATCGAACGACCAGGCTGTAAGCGAGCATAGATATAGGAATATTTAAAATTTTCGGTACTTTCGGTTGTCTATGTGCCAACTGCAAATACTAACTTATAAAACATAACGCAGTCACGATCGGCTGCAAGCCAATCGTATGATACTCTAGATGAAATACTGAACTCCGATTTATATTTTAGTTGGGATTATATCAAAAGGAGTGCACATACAATTATTGCATGACCTTTTATTTACAGGTAGAAACTATTGTATAGTGGCTACTCGATGGATGGTTAAACGATTTCTTGAGTTATAGTGAGTTCCATAAATTAAGTTGGGATATTTTTACAGAATTTTTGTATGGCAACTACATAAAGGACTTACGGGATATTTTTCATATTAATACCTTCAGCTGCGACTATTATAAAATCAACGTATACACAATTTCAAAGTCGTAACTTCTAAAGTTATCGTTCAATATTGGTGAACACGTGTTTTAAGAACTTTTGTATGACAGCTACCCGAAGGAGTTGATGGATTGCGCTAATTAATGAACTCGGTCTTGCTTTTGATATAAAACTAATTCCTGTAAAATTTTGAATCCCTGCTTTAACTCGTACTAGAGTTATAGTGGATTCTGTGACTTCTATAAATTTTTGAAGGACTTTTGTAGGCTGATACACGAAAGACTCATTCGATTTGCATCATATTCGGAACTTTCGTTTCAAACATTGTAAACTTTAAGTATTCAAAATTTCAAGCTCCTAACTTGAAGCATTCGAGCAATAATTGTGAATACGTGTTTTAAGGACTCTTGTATGGAAGGTACCCGAAGGAGTGGAAGGATATCGCCCATTAACGAACTTAGCCTTACTTTTTCCATTTTACAAGTGGTGACCAAATTTCAACTTCCTAGGCCAACGCGTTCTTGAGTTATCGTGCAAACGGACGGACGGACGGACGGACAGCAAACGGATTTGGGGTTTTTGGCCACAACTAAACACAAAATAATATATAACTTTTTTTCGTCCGAGGCTCGGTTCTATGCGTTACAAACTTTTCGGGCTGGATTAAACTTATAATACTCTATATAATTTCATCTAGAGTATAAAAATACAATAGCAATAAACAAGTGTGAATCCATATTTTTGTAAATAGAATGCATCACTTCATTGTTATTTCCTTTATAAACCTACTTTCGTGACGATTCTTATACATAAAGACAAGGGAATCTTAGAACATATTCAGAGTAAAAATTACTGGCTTTCCATGAGACTCGCATTGACCGCTATCAAGATAGTGAATGCTATTTGACAAAAAAAAGCGTATATCCCATACTGCAAGCAGGCATCGAACAACTATCATAAAAAAACATACAGCAGTCACGATCGGTTGCAAGCCAATCGTATGATACTCTAGATGAAATACTGAACTCCGATTTATATTGTAGTTGGGGATAAAGTAGAATTACGTGTGTGCATGTTGTATGTCCTTTATTAAGGACTCCCATTTGATTGCTACTCAAACCTAAAAGACAATATTCAGTGTTTAATTTCATATCTTAAACTGAGTGAGTCACCGAAAAAAAAAAATTTTTTTTTTAAGGACTTTTACATGAAAGGTACAGTAAGAACTCACTCGATTTCTGACATTTTTATCCTTTTCCTCGGAACCATTCAAAAATGAATGTGTACAAAATTTCAAATTCGTAGCTTGAAGCGTTCAAAAGTTATCGGAAAATATTATAATAATAATTAATATATAATATCGCCGTGTCGGAAGAACAGTGACGCAACTGCAAAAAATTCGAATTTTTTTCGGAGAAACAATATCATTTTTGACAATTGCCCACAAGCCATACGAGCTTAGTAATAGTTACTATAGACAGCTTAGATCAAGAGCACGTTCGTTTAAAACAACGGGGAACGATTTTATGCAAGAATAGCAAAACCACAAAATATTGAAATGTGAAAACAAAAAATTTTCGAAATTGCAGTTGCGTCACTGTTCTTCCGACACGGCGATATATTAATACAATAATAATAATAATTAATATATAATATATTAATATAATAATAATAATAATTAATATATAATATATTAATATAATAATAATAATAATTAATATATTATTTTTTGTATGGAAGGTACCAGAAGGAGTAAAAGGATTTTGCTGACTAGTAAACTTGAACTTCCTTTTCACTCAAAACTAATTTGTACAAAATTCCGAATTCGTAGCTAAAAGATTACTTGAGTTATAGTAAGTTCCGTAAATTAAGTAAAGACGTTTTGACAGGATATTTGTATGGCAGCTACACGAAGGACTAACAGGATTTTCTTCATAATCATATATTTAGCTGCAACTATTGGAAAAATAACACATACAAAATTTCAAAGACGTAGCTTAAATCCTTCTGAAGTCATCGACCAATATTCTCGAACACGTGTTTTAAGGACATTTTGTATGGCAGCTACCCGAAGGAGTAGGACGATTTTGCTCGTTAACGAACTTAGCCTTACAAATTCAACTGAACATCCAGATTCAAAATTTCAAGATTCTAGATGAAGGCGTTCTTGAGTTATCGTGCTAAGGGACGGACGGACGGACGGACAGACAGACGGACGGACGGCCGGACAGACGGGCGGACAGACGGGCGGACAGACGGGCGGACGGACGAATGGACGGACTTCAAGCGGATTTGAGATTTTTGGCCACAAATAAACAAAAAATAATATATAACTGTTTTTCGTCCCAGGTTTGGTTCTATGCGTTACAAACTCTTGGGCTGGATTAAACTTGTAATACTCTATATGATTTCATCTAGAGTATAAATATACAAACCAATAGTAATGAATAAATGTTCAGTAAAAGAATACCTCTATAAGAAAAGAATGTGAAATGAATGGTTAGTTGGGTCATTGATTTCCAGTTCTATTATTATTATAGATAGTGGTTGTGACGAATTTAGTGCGAAACTTTTATGTTTCTAGGTGAACCTCAGATTTATCAAATTTTTTCTAGCTTGTTGTCCTTGTTGTCTCGTGCTTTTGTTGACAGAGTATTACATAAACGGAAAAAATGTTTTAAACTGTTATCTAGGCTCTGATGTGATTTGATTATCCTGAAGAAAATTTTTGTACATATGAATACCTATCTAAATATTTCGATTATTCAAATACCTCGAATGGAAATAAATTGAAAGATACGAATTAGTCTCTGGTGTGTTGTGATGGATCCATATTTTGTCCACGGCTATGAAACGGCGCAAGATGTCCTTATCGCGGTTGATCATCGCTAAACACTTCTTCAAAATGGTCATACGATCGCGTTTGCTGTCGACAGAGAGCTTCCTCATTCCCAAATATTCATGTAAAATGTTGAACACCCGTTGAGTTGAGATGCCCGCAGCCTCAGCTAGCTCGCGCTTAGTCAATCTTCGAGCGTCGATTATCATTCCATGGATTTTATAGACCATTTCTGCCGTGGTGATATCTTTTGGACGCTCTGGACGCTCATTATCAAAAATACTCTTACGGCCGCATAAACATCATTCAATTCCGTGTTGGTCTTATCATTCGTTTTTATTTTCAAAAACAAGTATCTAATCACTACACGATATCCGATTTTATTCATTTTTTTTTTCAAAAATGGAAAAGTTGTTCGCTTTTAATGACTGACAAACACAAACTAAACGACCCAGCTGGTGGAAAATTTTACTGTAGTAATTTGAAAGTTAATATTTACGAAAAACTTCAGTGATTTCATACTGGGTGGCCATATTTTGCATAGGCCGATTAGTTTCCAACCGCCTCTCGTATATTCGAAATTTCGAATCTCGAATAATAACAAGTCTAATATTCCAGGTGCTCTCGGTAGCGTCCTGTGAACATGCTAATCTAACAACCCAGAGGTCGTCACATTTATGATATGATCCTATGCTTTTCCTTATACCCAGTTCTAATTACTTTTCAACAATACTCATTCCCCAAAAAATATGATGCCAATTATGCTTTCATACCCACCATTCTCTTATCCCGCGCGTGTTGGACGATAGGTTTACAACCTATCTCCGAAGAAAAGTACGTTGAGAAGCTTCGAGGAAAAAAAAGTCGGAACGGACTAATGGACGAGCATAATGTCTCAAATACGACTGAAGATATATCATCGAAGACGCCAAAAGCCCGATTTGAACAGGTTTTGAAATACAAACTCAACTTCGTCGCACTCCAGGAAATGAAACTACTTGGTAACGCGATAACGGACATGAGATTGCATACAATATTCAAAAACGGCAAGCCTTCTGGAAGTCATGACTTTGGTGTGGCGTTCCTGGCGGAGAAAAAACTCAACCCGCAAATAATAGACTTTAAACCTGTCAATGAACGATTATATGCAATCCTCATAAGCGTTTATGCTCCTACGGAAAATAGGGATGAAGCAGTGAAAGACAATTTATATAACCTTCTAGAAAGGTTTTTCGAATCACTGCAGTGAAACGATGTCAAAATAATTGTTTGGTGACTTCAACGCAAAGTTTGAAAAAGAGGTTACACATCGAAACACCATAGGGGAACACAGTCTCCTTGACCACAATAACGAAAACGGCCAACGGTTGGTCGACTTTGCGTGCAGTAGGAATCTCGTCCGAAGCTCAACATGCCTTTAATGGGAAGCCTTACTGAAATAACTAACTAACTTTTGCATTTATTGCATGCTCCGAGCTTGAAGGTGGATTTTCATTGTCATCGCAATTCTGCGTCAGAGCGTCGGACGCAACAATCAACCAATCAGATTTTAGTTTAAGGGACAGAATGCGTCTGCGTCACAAGTCGCACATTAGGTCTGTTCTTTTTGGCTACACCTTCTACACTTTTCTACACTAACTCTTGAGTGAGTGCAGAGAGGTGAAGAGGGTGAATGAAAAAAAAACAAACCTAATAGGTTTGTTCTTTTTTCATTCATCCTCTTCACCTCTCTGCACCCGCTCAAGAGTTAGTGCAGAAAAGTGTAGAAAAGTGTAGAAGGTGTAGCCAAAAAGAACAGACCTATTCTTCAGCTTTTTTCTGTGCCGCAAAATTAAATTGCTATGACTTTTTTGTCATTTCTAGTTTCGTTAATTTTTTACTGCTTAGTGTGAAAATACTGGCAATATTAGTGTCCCTGAAATTACTGTGTTATATTTTTATTGACCTTATCTAAGCCCTCCAGAGTATTAAACAATTATAACATTCAACAATTATAACCTTTTTTATTTGTTTATATTTGACAGCACTGTGCGTTAGAGGAATTGCGTTGCAAACGAAACTGAAAAGCGTGGCAGAAAAATGTGCGTTCGACGCACAGACGCATAAATGCGACGACAATGGAAATCCACCTCCAATGTTACCAAAGCCACCCACTCACGATTGTCAAACTCAGACCTACATTTGCAATATGTTTATGTAACTTACCTAGGAAGTTTCGTGCTTGCTGAGCTGGTGTAAGTAAAAATGTTGCCAGCTTTTAGTATATAACACCAAAAATTCGTTGTGATAGTGATACTTGACGTTAAAACGTCATATGTATGAAATCACTAATATTAGCTATGTAGTTAATTTTTTCTTATTACATACGATTTGAAATATTTTTAATATTTGTTTTTGTAAAATGATTACATGCAAACTACACGTAAATTACCGTAAGAGCGGCAATATGTTAGCAGAACACCTGGCTTATCAGTCGGCTTATTCACACCGTGATTCGTAATTATAATATTCGATGATTTGTTTAACACGTTTTTTTTTAGTATATTTAATTATATGTATACTTCTACGACAGTATTCCAACACTTTTTTCATTTGTGAATAAGAACCACTTCTCATAGAATTTTAAAATTTAGACTAGAAAGTTTACATTTATTATTTTCATTAGATTTATTATTAGACATTTACACATTTATAAGGTTATTAAACGAACAGATAAAAAACTTGTAAATAATATTCATTGGCGATGAGAGGGAATTAAATGAAAAATCCTTGCGAATTTGATATATTTAGGTCGAATTATAATTTGCTTTATGTTCACAACTTGTATAGGAAGTGGTTTGGTTCTCAGCAAACAATCATTATTAACTTCTATATAGAAAACGCAACGAAAAAGGTACCAACTATGTACATCTTTAATAAAACCGCCTTAAAGATGAAGTTTGTTGAACTTTCGCAAGTTTAACCAGTTATGCGGCCACACTTGTGTGTCTAATCGTCGAGAATGCCACACGAAGACGAAAGAATTACTGAAAATACGGCACCAACTAAACAGTCGTAAATCGAGATGAGGTCGAGCGAATAAAGTAAAAAAAATAACATTCGAAACGCGAAATACGATGAAGCGAAAGAGAAGCACCTTAAAGCCAGTTTTATAAAATTGGGTCACTAGTTCTTTCAGATGTTATGGTACTAACCGAACAGTAGATTTGTTCAACGTTGTGAAGGTCGGTATTAAATTATATCCGCAAAAACTACAACAAAACCGAACATTGTATGTGGGAGTTGAATTTCGAATCCCAAATGATCAGATCATCATCAACACCAAACTACGAGAAAACCATTTTACAGCTCGCGGAAGGTGGTCAGGAGAAACTGTTAACTGTTGACAAAATTTACAATCTTCATCGTGAGTTTAACCAAATTTGTTTTGGTAGCAAAGATCCCAACTTGCTATTGATTGCGGAGGTGTAACACAATATGAATATGAAAATGAATGCTTTTTAATATCGCAATATGTGGACTTGACAGTCGTTCACACACCATAACTTGATTTTTTGCTTACGAAAAAAATTAATTTGCATTACGATTTAATTTCGTATTTTATGGCGCGCCACAAAGTTACGATATTACCATAATTGACCTGATAGACATTAATTCATAATAATATTATATACTATACAAATTTTATTAACAAAACGATATTTAAAAACATACTGCAGTCACACGATCGGCTGCAAGCCAATAGTATAATACGATTTATATTGTAGTTGGGGATAAAGTAGAATAACGTTGATTGCTACTCGAAACTAAAAGACAATATTCAGTATTTCATATCTTGAGCTGGGTGAGTCACCGAGAAAAAATTTTTCCTTTTGAAGGACTTTCACATGGAGGTGCAGAAAGGACTCACTCGATTTCTTACATATTTATTCTTTTTTCACCATTAAAGTATCGATGGTACAACCATCGAAGTTTTCGATGATCTGATGGTTTCGAGGATCTGATGGTTTCGAAGATCCTATTATTTCGATTGTTCGCTGTTTTCGATGATTTAAATAGCTCGGCGATCCGATTTTTTAATGGTTTAATAATAATAGATTTAGTCCCTTAATGCAAAATGGGCGATTCCTTCAAAATTCAAATGAGTTGGAGAAGAATTCCCCCATTTGGGTACACTTTCTCAGCTTAAAGAACTGTTGAAAATACTTTCACTCAGCTCAATGAGCTGGAAAAATTTACACCGTATCGACATACTCATGCATGTATGTCGACATTGGGCCAATGTCCAATAAAATTACCTTAACCTGAAGGTACTCCCCAGTCAGTGCAACTCACTGGTAGATATATAGTTTTCAAATATTTTAATATAGAAAAAGAAAAAAAATTATTAATAAATATAAACAAATATATTTGAAAAGGAGAGAGGATTGTGAAAAAGTTTTAAAAATAAAAAAACACGTAATACATGCAACAACACAATCTACAAGCATTCTTTAGAATCTTCGATAGTCTCGAGAAGCCGCCTGAATAATTATCTTTTTCCATGTCGTTTAGAAATGCAACAATTCTTAATACCGTTTCTAATTTCGACATAGAAGATGCTTCTTTGCAAGACGTTTCAACTGAAACACACTCTTTGCCATTTGTATATTTGTTGGTAAAGCATTATATTCTCGTATTGTCTCAAAGACAGGATCGGTTTCGATGGTTCAATAAGAGATCACCTTCATGCCAGCCATAAACTTCATATCATTATAATTTGGATTACGATATCTCGCAAATTAATTACACATGTAAGATAAGTTTTAGTTTTAGCATATAGCTGTACGAGTGAAGTATGCTGAAAATTTTTATAGCGCCGTTGGATCTATTTCAGAAGCGGGGATGGCAAATGTTCTAAAAAATTGTGTCTTTGGGACAGGAACTTTGAATTTATACAGGAGTTACAATGAGTAGACCATCAAAATAAATATGTATAGTAAAGAATTTGTGAGGGATCTGATGGCTTCGATGTTTCCATAATTGTCAATAGCTTCAATGGCTTCGATGTTTCGATAATTTCAATGAAAATAATCGTATTTAATAGGTAATAATCATGAAAAATCGATAGAACCATCGCACAGGCTTCGGGTACATACAATACAAAAAGCTCCGATACACGTGTTCACAGATATCGGGCGATAACTTCAGAACGCTTCAAGATAGACATTTGTATTGTACACATTAATTGTTTAATGGTTTCAGATCTAGGGATAAATATGCTAAACATGGGGTGAGTTCAATTTTTCATAGTGTGATTTAGCAAATGTATGTTTTAATTTTTTTACAACATAATACTATCTGAACTATCTAACCTCTTGATATGTTTATTTAAAAGGAGCTAATTTACCATATAAAATACCTGCAAAACTTTGAAAACGATTTTATCGGCTTCGGTAGTACTCATTTTTAAGGGGGTCGGTGCAAATTTCTGGCTCCCTTGTATTTAGTATGGCGAAACGCGTTCCGTTTCGGTACCTGAATCTCAGCTTCCACTTAACTTACGATAGTCAGATTTTGCACATTTATTGTTTAGTCTATTTAAGAGCTTAGTACATGAGTAAATTAAAAAATGTTCAGTAAAAGTCGAGATATTTAAGAAAAAAGGAATGTATAAATTTTTTTACTGTTTTTCTTATTTTATATTTGAAAAAATGACAGTTTTTCATGAGACATGTTCATTTTCTCATGTATGAAGCTAGTCAATGTTACCACAAAAACATTAAAACGATACTGTGTGTGGTTACTGAGAAACGTGTACCGAAAGTTGAAAAAGCACTACTTTTCAGGAGAGCCAAAAGACAAAAAAGTACATGCAGTGACATATTCGACTTCCCCCACTTCAGAGTAAAATTTGAGTCACTTCCCGTTAGCCGAAAAAGGTTTTTTGTGTGATGTGCAGAAATAAGCGAAGAATAATAATATAAAATAAAAAAAATCGATGTTTTTTTTTCATATTTTTTGCACCGACCGCCTTAACCAAATGACTCTGATCTGAACAAAATTATCAAATTGTCTACTATTCAGCAACCTGCCGACTCAATTTAAAATATGATGAGCCACTACTGCTGTTAACCATAAATACATCAGATTTTCAAAAATGAAAATTCCATAACAAACTTAATATTTGCCTCGTCGTGACAAAAATTATGTATAACATTTTCATTAGACCTGAGGTAAAATGTGTACTTAATTCAAGTATAAATAGGGCTTATTGACTGTTAAACTGGAATTGGGAATGAAAAAAAACCGTATTGCGCAAGTGTAATAATATACCACCTGAAATTTTCGATGTGTTAAAACTTTTCAAAATCACGAAGAATTTCATGTACCGGGCGATAAAACGATATGTTGATAGGTCCACTATCGGCGACAGGTCAAAAAGACGTCACCGACGCAAATCTGGGACGGAGCTAATCCATTAATATTTATAAGTTGACGGAATCATTGGCAAATCACTTATTTAAATTCCAGCACCTACATACATATATTTGGGTAAAGGTATTCAAATGTGTATATGAATCTAAGTTGAAAAATCATTTTAAAAAATAAAATTTCATAAGTAAAAGGATTGTATTTATATCTTATAGTAATAGCTTACTTTGATGTTTTAACCGAGTTACATTAGATGCTGCATGTGTTGTATCAGTACATTCATGTGGTAATTCTAAATTGTGTACTGAAATCTGTCTTATTCAGTTAGTCTCATATAGCTAAGGCGATGTCGAATACCAACCTCTGTTTGTCAGAGTGGGCGGGGAGAGGAGAGTGGCGGCTCATGTCACGCTTTTAAATATATATTTTTTTCATTGTTTGGCCGAATATGTTTGCCAGACTATCGTTTTCCCGGAAATTGTTGATGACTTGGAAAGTCCTCGACTCGACTAAATGTTTCCTGATTCTCTTTGAATTTTTGACAAATATTATGTACCTACACATGTTCAAGAATTTAGGCCAATAACTTCAGAATGGTACAAGCTAAAATTTTTTTCCCAATTTGGCATTTTATGGTAGCATATAATGGAATTGGTACAAAGAAAATCGTTCTGTATCTGCCATACAATGATTCTTTGAAAATATTATATATGTATTCAAATTTCAAAACTCATTATACTTCATCCGCAACGCACGTATTTTCTAGTGCACGGAACACGATGCGACCAAAGCAAATTAATGAGTGCAGTGAACAAGCGTTTTGCAATCTATAACTGCCCACTGGAACTATAGCCGTGCACATGACATTTCGCCGTGAGAAATGTCCTCGGTTTCAACGTCACGAAACAAAACGAGAAAATATACCAGTTCATTGGAGAACCTTTTTTGGAACTGACTCCTAACAATATTTTATAATCCCAAAGGTTTTAATAAAAAAAACCTTGGAATTAACGAACCTTCTAGAGTCGATACTGGATAACAAATATTTAGAATCATAGCTGGAATGGAATGTGTTTCATATATAATAACAAAAATTATCTTTCTACAAATAAGCAATTTAACTGCATATTTTTTAAATGGCAGAATGCCGAAATTGCTGAAAACTGCTATATTTTTTTTCTCTTAATTTTTTCTATGAAAACTCAATTCCAGATTAGAAAACTAGTCTAACTCTCGTTTTTAAAACTGTTTATAAACGATTTTACTTGGGTTTGCCCAACAAAATCTTGCACTTGCACACTAGAAAACTTGGGTTTTAGCATCCAAGTCATGCATACAAAATGCTGTCACGTTTGTTATGACTCCGGTTTTCAGATGTTCAATTTATCTGCGCGGCTATAGTTCCAGTGGGCTGTGAATCTATCCATGAGAACCCTTAGCGATTGCCACGCCAACTGAACGACAAGTTAAACGGTAACGATCGAAGATGCGTCACAGTCTACGAAGAATACCCGCGTCGTTTAGATCTTGTGATTTTTTTGAATTATTTTAATATAAAGTCTATTAAGCAGAAAGAAAGTTTTTTATTTAAAATTGTATGGTTACGAACCCTACACGTGGTGACCCCAAGTGCGACACAATTTTAAAGTTAATATTTAACGGTGCGAGAAATCGAAGGAAATAATTTTTCTCAAAATGGCGACCTCGGACGCTACTCTTTTTCAAGCCGCGGACGAGGACTCCGAGAGCACACAGAGCCCAAAAGTGAATCCGGAATTACGACGCAGACTGGAAGAATTTTTGCCCGCGCGTAGTGACAATTTAGTGCGTATTAATTCGGTTCGAGACTTAAAATTGCCACCATTTTGGACGCGTCGACCGGCTTTGTGGTTCGCCCAAATAGAGGCTCAATTCGCGACTTATCGTGTGACATTAGATAGTGCCAAGTTCAATTCGGTGGTGGCATCTATCGACTCGTCAATCTTAGAGCAGGTGGCGGATATTATCGAGAAACCACCCCCGACCGATAGATACATAGAACTTAAGCGTCAGCTAATTGCTAATTGGTTTACGGACACACCCGAAGCAAGTCTTACCAAGGTCCTTACGGAATTAGAACTTGGTGACAAACGACCATCTCAACTTTATAGGGATATTAAGACAATGGCGGGAAACCAATTACCCGCCGAACCAATCCGTGCTTTATGGCTTCGTAGACTCCCTCCGCGGGTTCGGGCACTTTTGTCGGTAACGTCCGACGTCGACATCGTTCCGTTAACAGAGATGGCAGACAAAATCGCCGAAGAATTTAATTCTGCACCTATGGTAGCGGAGACGTCAAAAAGTGTGGTAGCTCCTGTAACGAAATCGGAAAATGAAAATCAATTGCTCACTCAAATTTTGCAACGACTCGAGAAATTGGAAATGATGGGCAAGGAAAGAGCGAATCGTTCTCGTTTGCGTTCACGCTCCCGATCAAAATCCAAGCCGCGAAATTTAAACCCGGAAATGTGCTATTACCATGCTACATTTGGCAATAATGCGCGAAAGTGTCGGGAACCGTGCACTTTTAAGAAGACGACGGAAAACTAAAACCGTCATCGTCAACCTGTGCGGTCAGCGATGACGATGCCAATAACTGCAAGAACCGCCTAATAGTTAGTGATAAAAATACCGGTATGACATTTTTAGTGGACACTGGTGCGGATGTGTCAATAATTCCGTGCGGGAAGAAATATAAAAACGACAATAAAACAAATTTAGAACTTTACGCCGCAAACGGGACAATTATAAGTACTTTCGGCGAAAAAATCCTCGCATTAGACCTTGGACTTCGTCGGATGTTCAGATGGCGATTTTTTGCGTTATTTTAATTTATTGGTCGACATTCGACGCAAACGACTCATCGACGGTGAAACGCAAATTTCAACAATCGCTACAGTCACTAGCAAAATGCCTCCATCCATCACTACTGTTAACAAGGTAGGGCCATACTATAAATTATTGGCAGCGTTTCCGGCAATTACAAATCCTGTACTAGTTACCAACTTGAGACAACACACATTAATACACCACATAATGACAAAAGGACCCCCCATCGCAGAACGAGTTCGTCGTTTGAGACCGGAGAAATACAAGGCTGCAAAAGACGAATTTCAATTTATGGTCGAAAACGGTATATGCCGTCCATCTAGTAGCCCATGGGCAAGTCCACTCCATTTAGTTCCAAAAAATTCTGGAGAATGGAGACCGTGTGACGATTACAGACGCCTTAACGCTTCAACGGTGCCTGATCGCTATCCAATCGCGATAATAGAAGATTTTTCTCACAACCTTAATGGGAAAAACATTTTTTCAACCATTGATCTGGTCCGAGCGTACCACCAGGTTCCGGTTGCAGATGAAGATGTGCAAAAAATAGCGGTAATAACTCCATTCGGTTTATACGAGTTTTTAGTTATGCCGTTTGGATTACGGAATGCGGCGCAGACATTCCAAAGATACATCGATATCGTTCTCCGTGGACTTAATTTTTGCTTTGGATACTAAGACGATATTTTGGTTGCTTCTAGTTCAGAAGAGGAGCACCAAAGTCATCTTCAACAATTATTCGCTAGACTTCAAGAATTTGGTGTCAAAATTAACGTAGCCAAATGCCGTTTTGGTCAACTATCCGTACAATATTTGGGGTACATGGTTAGTGCTGAAGGAATCGCACCTTTACCTTCAAAAGTCCACGCCATCGTGGACTACAAAAAACCACACACGGACTACAAAAAACCACACCAAGATTTACGTCGCTATCTTGGAATGATAAACTTTTACCGCAAATTTTTACGGAATGCTGCAGAAGTTTTAGCACCGCTGAACCAATATTTGTCGGACAGTAAAAAGAATGACAAACGAGTCATTTTGTGGACATCAACTGCTGAAAAAGCATTTGAGAGTAGTAAGAAATTACTTGCATCAGCAACTTTGCTTACTCATCCATCGCAAGATGCCCCATTGGTCATTGTAACGGACGCCTGGGATTTTGCTATGGGTGCCACGCTGGAACAACTTCAGGACAACGAATGGAGACCTTTAGGATTCTTTTCTAAAAAATTCAGCGATGCTCAGCAGAAATACAGTGTGTACAACAAAGAGTTGTGGGTATCGGCTACTTGTGGGCAACACAGTTGCAAACACTCCACACAAATCGCTCAAGTATCGCTCTAGTATTCATTAAATATGAAAAATAAAAATAGTTTTTGCAAATAAGTCAGTTCAATTAAAAGCATTGAGAAGAGAAGTTCTGTTGATAAATAGATTTATTGAAAGTCGGTCAAAAGAAATGTATGTCTAATATTTATTTAAAATAATGCAATACTTGTATTCGGTGAAACTAAATATAATATTAATTAATTAAATTATATGTTACTATAATAATTTTAAATCGTGTTTAATTTATCACACACGATAGAGTTGCTGGCCATATATTCGCCTATCAAATATTTTCGAGATCGAGTTGAAGGTCGAGAATTCAGTATTAAAACTGATCATAAACCGTTGAGTTTCGCTTTTATGCAGAAATCAACAAAAGCATCACCACGTCAAATGAGACAACTCGAATTTATCTCTCAATTTACCACTGATATAATTTATATTACGGGAAATTCGAATAGAGTGGCCGATGCATTATCTCGTCTAAACACTATTACTGCTGAATCGACGATGTACATGTCCGACATCGCAACGGAACAGTCATCAAATCAGATCAAGAGTTGCAGGATCTCTTGAAAAACGGAACGTCTTTAAAGTTACAGCGATTTCCATTTGACGGTAAAGTGGTTTACTGTGACACGTCAACAGGTGATATTCGACCGTATATCCCACGAACTCTTCGACGACGAGCATTCGATACAGTTAATCAATTAGCACATCCAAGTACACGCGTGACCAGTCGCCTGGTACGAGCAAAGTTTGTTTGGCCACAAATGAAGAAGGATATCACAACATGGGGAAAAACATGCCTCCAATGCCAACGTTCCAAGGTCAGTAGGCATGTTTCCAACTTTCCGTTAAAGTTCGCAGCACCGGATAAAAGATTCGATCACGTTCATATCGATTTGATTGGCCCACTAATTCCGTCAAATAATAATCGATATGTTCTGACAATGATTGACCGATTTTCTCGACGGACTGAAGCTGCTCCTATTAGTGAAATATCTGCCGATACGGTAGCAACAGCATTCTATACGAATTGGATAGCCCGTTTTGGCACTCCACGGACATTAACAACAGATCGAGGAAGTCAGTTCGAGTCAACGTTATTTCGATCATTAACTCGACTGATTGGCTGCAAACATATCCGTACAACAGCCTACCATCCTTCAGCAAATGGGATGATAGAACGGTGGCACCGAACTCTGAAAACAGCTTTGATGTGCCACGAAGCTACAAACTGGATCGAGACTTTACCTACAGTGTTACTTGGACTACGAACAGCGTACAAAGATGACATCAAAAGTTCCGCAGCGGAGATGGTGTATGGAACTACACTGCGAATACCAGGCGAATTTTTCCTTGAAGATAATAGACCGAGCGACCCGTAAATCTTCCTCTCGAAATTCAAACGCGATATGCAACGGCTTAAGGCAGTCTACTTTGAACGCCCCAAAAAAGGGCTATTTTTAGGAATTTTTTTAGAGTTTACAAGAATAAATATCGATGTCATTCTTTTTGGGTTTAATGAATATACTCTAAAACTAGCTAAAAACATTTTTTTTTATTTACTTTTTACAGTTTTTGTTATTTAAAATACTCGTTAAACGTAACTGTGTGAAAAATACATAGGTGGCTGACGGGATTGATTTTGTTCAGCAGATTCATCTGACACAAAAAAATTAAAAAGTTTTAGATTCAGTATAACTGTGATTCTGTCTGGAACTAGAAGATTTAATATTCATGCATAAATAACAAAATGGCGGACTTTTTCGGAAAAATACCAAAAAATGGTACTTTTTCCACTATAAAATAAATAAAATAAAATAAAATAAAAAAATAAATAAAAATTTTCACTTGGTTCTAGTTCCAGACGAAATTATATATTTTAGGGATATGTGGTCTAATTTGCATAAGATCGGTTGAATGGTTTCGAAAATTTCAGTCCCGGGAGCCGAGAAAACGTTGTTTTTTTCTACGAAATCGTGAAAAAATCATACGTACGCCTAATCAGCGATGCCCGGACCATACAGGATCCCTTCTGCCTTTTCCAGAATCTCTTGCCCTTACAGTTTCAAATGTGGACATATAACTGCCGGTGAAAGCAGTAGAGCAACCTCAAATGTCGAAATATAACTGCCGGTGAAAGCAGTAGAGCAACCTTAATAATAAGTTTGTGTTAATGCAAGCAGCTGCTCGACATTGGCACTTAGACTGCTCTGATCTTTATGAATTTTTCTCACAATATTTTTGAATGTATGTACATACTTTCGAAAAATGCAAAAAAAAAAACGATTTTTTCAAACGGTCACAAGTAGAATGATGCCTTAAACCAAGGTAAAGATTCTCTATAATGCACAAGCGAAAAAGTAATGTAAGAGATTTTTCATATTTTACATTAACGTTCCAAATGAAACTTTGGTATGTTTTAGGATGTGGTCAATAAAAATTTTTGACATCCGGGACGTAAAACAATGAATAAAAACGTTTTAAAATTTTTGATTTCGAACCAGGGTCCAAGCAAACAAATTCAAATCTTCTCACTAGATGGAAACTAGTGTCCTACATTCGCAATGAATTTTGACGTCGACGGTCCAAGGAGTATTTATCAGAGTTGCAACAACGAGGAAAATGGAAGAAAGGAATAAAAAAAAACATTCAGCCCGAAACATTGGTCTTGATTAAGGACAATAACACCCCGCCATTAAAACAGCAGCTTGGAAGAATTCAAACCATCATTCCAGGCAATGACGACTTAATCAGAGTAGCTGACGTAAAAACCGTATTGAAAATATTCCGTCGAGCCATCCATTTGCTATGTCCACTGTTTCCGGAAGACGATCCTTGCGAGAAACAATCTTCTAATGGTGAAAAAATACCCCCAGAATATCCAAACCTCACCCCAAAAAAGGCAAATTTTTACCAATTATGTAATTCTAATGTTCTTCAACCAACTGAAACAAAGAAAGATTATCCAACAATCAGAGCCGGGTGTAGTCCAGTGGTAGTGCACTAGGTCTTGCTACGGGATTCAATTCCCCCTCAAGGCATAATTTATATGAATTTTTCAGTTGCTATTGGTTTCGGAATATTAATATAAATCGTGCGGAATGTTTAATAGGGTCACTAGTAAAGGATTTAAATCTGAGCAAATGAGTTCTGTTCACATTCTTATCAGATTCATAAATACCATCAGAGCTGCCAGACAGTAGTTGATTTGCTATAGGCAACTTTGCTGTTCTGGTATCACAGCCAATAGTACTGAAAAATTATTATTATTATTAACACCTGCTAGTACACTGCCATACCCAGTTCCTGATCTTCCTTCTCATCCCTAAAACTGACTAAGTTCGATATCCCCTTTCTTCTCCACAATTCCTTAATACTCTCTTCTCCTCCACACCAAAAACACGGATAAATATTTTGTCAATAAGCAAAATATGAGTTATTGGACAACAACAAACCCACATGTGCTTCTAGGGAATCTATTGCATCCACAAAAAGTGGCCGTGTGGTGCGGATTTCATGCCGGAAGTGTGACTGGATCGTATTTTTTCGTCAATGAAACTTATCGCCATGTTGCGGTCAATGGAGTTCGCTATCGTGCCATGTTCCGGTCAAAGGAGTTCGCTATCGTGCCATGTTGGCAGACTATTTTTGGCCAGAATTGAATGGACTTGACATCAGTTATATGTGGTTCCAACAATATGGTGCCACATGCCACACAGCTGGTCAAACAATTGATCTATTGAAGGAGAAGTTCGGTAATCGTGTAACCTCGAGAAATGGTCCGTTCGAATGGTCAGCTCGCTCATGCGATTTAACGCCGTTGGATTCCTTTTTATGGGGTTAAGTTAAATCGTTGGTTTATGCAAACAAGCCAACAATGTTAGAGGAGCTCAGGAATAATATCGAACGCGAAATTGCCAACGTTCCGGCCGATATGTGTGGAAGAGTGGTGCAAAATTGGATTTAAAGAATCGATCGCGGTGCTCGCGGTGGTCATGTGCACGAGATCGATTTCCATACTTAAATTTAACATGAGTACTATACCTGGAATAAATTTCAGCCCGATATCTCAATTATTCTGTTTTATTTAAATACAAAATTGTTATGTCCCTATTGAACACTAATACAACAAATTTATTTGTTTGTATACCAGAGCCCTCTGAACTATAGCCGCGCAGCTGAATAGAACATAAAAATCCAGAGTCATAACAAACATGACAGCTCCATACAAATCGAAACAATTTTGTATGGCGGGTGCATGACTTGGATGATAAAAACCAAGTTTTCTATTAAAGTCCAAGCTTTTGTTAGGCAAAGCAAAGTTAAATAGTTTATAAACATATTTAAAAATGAGAATTAGACTAGTTTTCTCATCTGGAATTGAGTTTTCATAGAAAAAATTAGGTTGAAAAAAATATCGCAATTTTCAGTAATGTCGGCTTTCCGCCATTTAAAATATGTGCAGTTAAATTGCTTATTTTTTGAAAGATAATTTTGTTATATGAAACATATTGCATATTGCTATGATTCTGAACATTTGTTATTCAGTATCGACTCTAGAGGGTTCGTCAATTCCAAAGTTTTGTATTAAAACACTGCGCTTTGGGATAATAAAATATTGTTACGAATTCGTTCCAAAAAAGATTCTCCAATGAACTGGTATATTTTCTCGTTTTGATCCGTGACGTCACACATCACATAAAAAACGAGGCATTTCTCACGACGAACTGTCATATGTGCGCGGCCTGAGTTTAAGTCGGCGGTGTAAATACTCGCAATCATACAATAAATACATTTTTAATTTGTACTTATTTGAAACATAAGCTGATAAATTGAGAAATGTCAAAATATATCTCGTGTAAATCTTTTCGAAATCTACGTACCAAAATCAATCGATATCACGGTCGTGTATACAGGTCTGGAAACTACCGTGGTGGGGGTAGACACCTTTTATAATGAAAATAAATTACTACATCTTCTTGTTATTTTCGTCAGGATCGCTACTAACGATTAGTTTCGCCGAGTATGCAGCTGTGACAATAAGAAATGTCAACCATCAATTTATTTTGTGTATAGTTTGTGTATTTTTTATTTATTTAAATTTTTTATCGTTCTGACATCAAACATCGTATTATTAGCAAGTGATAAGGCTTCTTCAGGACGGATGTGGGTACTTCCAGTAAAAACAAATGAAAGAAATTTTTCATATTTTTAATTTACTTTATAAACTAAACTTTGATATGTTTAAGTATGTGGTCAACCAACAAAATTTTTGACTTAAAACTATAAAAAACGATTTCAAATTGTTGATTTTATTAAACCATGACAGTTCAAACAGCCATGAGGGTTGTGTTTGACGTTTCTCTTCACACATGAAATCGAAAAAGTAGATTTAAATACTTTTAGCCATACAAAAGGTAGTTTGAGTGTAGCGCGCGTCATCCAAACATGAACGCGAAAAGGGAGTAAAACTCCCTTTAGGCCCGCAGGTCAGCTCAAAAGGTAGTTGGAGCGTATCGGGAATCAGCCAAACAAGACATAATAGTGGCTAGAATTGTACTGGGTGAGTAAAATGAAAAATTTTAAATCGGTTTTTTTTATAGTTCTATGTCCCAAATGTCAACAATTTTGGTTGACCACATACTTAAACATATAAAAGTTTAATTTATAAAGTAAATTAAAATATCAAAAAATTTCTTGATCTTTTTCGTTTTTCGCGAAGTCGCAATTTTTCCGTTCTTTCCCACTAGGCTACCAAAACACCAATAAATTTATAAGGAACAATATTTTAAATTTCGGTACCTTATTTTCAGAAGATAGTAATGTTTTGGTAATGATTTCTCCTATTTTTCTTGCCTAAATAAGCATCAACGCTTCTCTACACCACAGTGCAATTTTAATAGATCTTGGGGAGTTGTGATTAAGGCCCCATGTGCACGTTAAATGCGATTTTGTTGATTTATGGCTGTTTTCAAAAGCATTTTTCACTTCAATAGCAAAAAAAAAACCAAAAAAAAATTATACCACTTTATTAGCTGGTATGTAAACTAGGACGCGAATAGAAAAAAAATTCAAAACTGTATTTGGAAAAATTGCTATTAGCGCAACAACCCTTGAACATTTTTTAAAATGCGTAAATCCGAGTTTTTCAAATGCATTTATTACCTATTTCTTGAAGAATTAACATGTCATTTTCATTAATATAATGTTAGAAAAAATGTTAAAGAATATCCTCAATAGATAAAATTTTAAAAAATTTTCAATTTTGTTAATAATATATGAAGTCAAACTGAAGCAATTTTTCACGATTTTCATGGCAGAAATTACATAAGAAAACCGCATTTCATTGAAAAGTTTCATAGATAGTATAACTAATTGGTATATCTAGAAGATAAATCAATGAAAAAATTATTGATTTTTAATAGTAATGCGTTTCAAATAATTTGAAAACCTATAACACTATTTATTCTGTAAATTCAAAGTTAGTTCGCTGCTAGACAGCGAACGATGCAGACGTATTGTTCACGCCAAATTTTTCTTCGTTGTTTTTCTTTCGGCATATTCGTACTTCCCCTAACTAACTAGGAAGAAGAACCAGACTAGGCTTAGGCGATGATGGGACTGAACGGCGGGTTTACGTGGTCGACAAATGACACCATATCTACATGACCACGTGAGTTGGTATTATATACATAGATATATTGTATAAGAAAATTTTGAGTACTGGAGATTTAGACATGGGTCATTCCACCAGGAATCGCCAAAGGTGTGACCTTACCATCTCCGATTCTTTTGAAAATTTTTGTACTTAAAGAACTAGTGAAAAAAATAATTGAAATTAATTTTTTTTTTTTTTATCTATCTCATTTTATTTGTTAGTTATAGTATGTTAAAGTTATCGCAATAATGGTGTCCGAGTCCTCTTTGAAAATTCATATCTCTGGTAATTTTTATCCTAGAATAATAAAATAGGGCTTATTTTAAAGGGAAAGGTTGTCGCAATATAAAAAAATACAAATAAAAATTATCCTTGAAATTTTATTTTCAAGGATAACGATTTTGTCCTTTATCCTTGAATATCTCAAAATGAGTATCTTTAATTTTTTTTATTTTTTTATATTTTGTAGGTTATACCGTTTTTCAAAACGTACCAAAAAATTAACTTATGATCTCAAGGGGATCGCGGTCAAAAAAATCTAATTAAATTATTAGAGAACTACACTAGCCTTAATTAAGAACCGCTGATGTTCTTCGATTTTTTTCACCACGATCCCATTGAGATCGTAAGTTAATTTTTTGATATGTTTTGAAAAACAGTATAATAAACAATATATAAAAAATTTAAAAAAATTTATAGATATGCATTTTGAGATATTCAAGGATAAATGACAAAATCGTTATCCTTGAAAAAACTTTCAAGGACAATTTTTATTCGTATTTTTTTATAATATATTGCGACAGTTTTTAACAACAGAATATAAGACAATAAGCTCGGTGGAAGTGGAACTGTCTTCGTCGACAATGTCAAACGTCGTACACGTAAACCCACCATTTTGCTTCATGGGACTTATGTTTGTATTATAATAGAACTGGAGTATGATATCGCGACAGTTTCTATTGAGAATTCAAAGTGAAAGTTGTAAGTGAAATTAATAAAACCGAAAAAATATGCAAATACAAAGAATCATACCCGCTATTTCGAGAGGAATCAGAAAAAAAGTCGAAAAGCCTATTGTGAGAATGCCTATTGTGAGTAATGCAAAAAAAATTTTTGTATTTATTTTCTACATATGCATAAATGTGTAATTAATATTGGTTGTTTCCAATTAGGAATAGACCGGGATGTGAAACTGAAATACATACTGTTTTGGAAGAAATAATGCCTGCTGAAAGTTGTTTTAATTTATGAAAAGAGGTCCGGCCTCACACCTTATCAGTTTCTTTTTTTTTTTTAAATTGTGTCTATTCGAAGAATTAGTAATCAAAATCACAAAATCGTTATCCTTGACAAACAAATTTCAATGATATTTTTTTCCATAATATGTTATTTATATTGCAGCAATCTTTTTCTTTATAATGAGACCCAATTAATTATTCTACGGGAAAATAAACGGATATATGAATTTACAAATAGAACTCGGACACCATTTTTACGAAACCTTTAACATTCTATTTTCTAAACAAAGAAATGTTGATATAGAAAAAAAAATTTTAATTTTGTTTTTTTTAGTAATTCTTCTAGTACACAAAGTTTTAAAAGAATCGGCGATGGTGATGCTTTTAATCATTTTTTTGCGATTCTTGATGAAAGGACCACCATTTCCTAGTTTAAAAAATATTTAAAAAAAACACATATTAAAATTTTTTTGTAAATTTTAAATATTTGTTTGATAAAATGATTCTATTCGATTTGGATGTGATTTGTCATATATCAAAATAATATCTGAAATGCCAAATGGATTCATATCTACGTTTAAATTGAAATGTAAAATGTGTTCCTCTTGTTTCGATCTTCAAACAATACCTTCAAATGTAGATACTGATATGGATATCAATGCAACTACCGTGGCATCGGTTTATTCCATAGGAATCAGCTACAATAATTTGGACGAACTATTTTCACCATTAGAAATTCTTTTCATGACCAAAAAAAACGTATAGAAAGGTTCAGACAAAGGTTTGTAATTGGTTGGATGTTGTATTTGAGAAGTCTATGATAGATGCTGCGCAGTTAGAAGCAGATCATGCAAAAGATATAGGAAGCGTATATGAACATGGAATCCCCGTAATTACTGTGGTCGCCGATGGCTGTTGGTCAAAAAGGTCCTGTGGTACAAACTATTCAGCCCTTTCGAGAGTAGCGGCAATAGTCATTGTATATTCAAAAAAAGTACTCTACATGTAAGTGAAAAATAAGTATTGCCTTGTATGCAAGAAAGCTGAAAATTATTGTCAGAGCCCTTCAGAACACGATGGTAGCTCTACAAGCATGGAATCTGATATAATTTTAGAAGGTTTCAAGACTTCTATAATAAAACGTAGTTTGATATACTCACAAATGATTGCTGATGGTGATTCCAGCACTTATAACAAAATATTACAAGCAAGGCCTTATCAAAATATTACTGTCGAGAAAATTTAGTGCAAAAATCATTTGATGTGAAACTATTCCAGGAAAATTAAAATCGTTTCGTGCAATACACTATTTCCTCTATAGTTGAGGCATATTTTGAAGGCTGTATTTTTTTTAGTACATCATTCAAGAAGCTTGATTTATGATGTTCAAAGCAATATTGTGGAGTCGTTTAACAGCGAAAGAATATATGACCTGTATTGTAACAGATTTGTAACAATTTGAGTGCTAGCTAGGCGATTTTGTATATTTAGCGTTTTTGAGTTATTATTGTTATTAGTGGTGCAAATGAAAATTTGTTGACAGTGCGTGGTGTTATTTATGGGTGTAATAGTGACAATAAAAAAAAACATCTATCGGAACAAGTTAACCCGGTTTTTCGCTTTCCCAAAAAATAAAATATTGTGAATTGACGAAAGTTAAATGTTGAAGAAGTTACAAGTTAACAAGCCGCCGCAAGGATTTGCAAGACATTTTTCACAAATGAATCTGTTCGAAATTTTCGAAATGAGTCTTTGGGTAACTGAAAGTTTTTTTTTCTCTGCCATTCGTAGTAAAGGTAGCCTACATGATCATCCTGACCAACGTGAGTTACAGTTCAGGCTCCGAAGCTACATAGTAGGACACAATGATGGTAGTTCTATAAATAGATCGAACGCAATTATAGATAATACACCTGATATAGAGCCAATTTTCTCGGGTTTTTACCAATTTATGCAATTGATTCAAAACTGTTAATAATTCTTCCTATTAATGGATGGACTAGAAAATTTAGTTGGTCTTATTCGCCGAAATTAAAAAATACATGGTGCGCCATCTTTTATATCGGTATGTAAACATTGAATAACTTTGAATAAAAACAACTGATTTTTATGTGTGAGGTATTTTTATTCAATTTGGTCTTTTAGAATTTATTTGGATTAGTTTTTGAATACAACATCAATCAAGTGGCTGCCTCTATTGGCCACAACAAAATGTACTCTTTTTGCTGCGTTTTCCATTAGTTTTTCGAGCATCTCGGGCGGTATAGCAATGATTTCGGCACGAATGTTTGCTTTGAGCTCGTCAATGGTCTGAGGCTTGCTGGCGTACACTTTGCTTTTCAAATAACCCCATAAAAAGAAGTCCGGAGGAGTCAAATCTGATGATCTCGGTGGAAAGTCAATGTAGCCACTTTTCGACATCAGACGTCCAGGGAATTTTCGTTGCAGAAACTGAATTGTTTCATTTGCATGGCATGGCGCACCGTCTTGTTGAAACCAGTAACCATCCAGACCTTTTTCACGCATTTGCGGGCAGATAAAATGAGCTAACATCCACCGATATCGTTTTCCATCGACTGTTTCGTTTTGTCGGAAAAAAATGGCCCAATGATGGTTTTGGCGCAAACGCCGGCCCAAACAGTCACTTTTTGATCATGCAATGGCGTTTCATTGATCTCGTGTGGATTCTCCGTTCCCCAAATGCGGCAATTTTGCTTATTAACGCCGCCAAAGAATGCGAAATGGGCCTCGTCGGTCATCAAAATTTGCTTCCAAAAATCAGGTTCAATGTCAACCATTCGAGCGACTGTTTGGCCAATCAAGTCAGTCTGTTGAAAAATGTCAAAGTTATTCAATGTTTACATACCGACATAAAAGATGGCGCATCCTGTAGTTCTCCACAGATTGCAATTCAACCAACCGCAAATTACTGGTGAACTTGAGTAAACCATCTATCAGAGGAGATCTTTCAAAACCATAAAAGGATTTCATACAAAAATACAGCAGCATTTTGAAATATTATCTTCAACTGTATTTCAAAATGCTAACAGTTCCTTGTCTATTAGCAGAATCTTTATGAAATCGATATTAGAAAACGCGAAAGAAATCGATTGTCCAAAAAATTAAAATTAAATTATTATAGAATTAGGTATTTTATTCGAATTGCGAATACATACTTAAAAAAGAAAATGAAATATGTTTTATAAAGACGAGAGAAATAATAAGATGAAGAAAATTGTCACATAAAAATATAGGAGTACTATTTTATTTTTAACTCAAACTTTCATTTGTACAAATATTATTCCATCAACTAAGGAAAATATTTAAAAATCACCGATCATTACCTTGCCTATCAAGGTGCTACTGTATATGAATTCTGAACTCTGAGTGATGTCATGCGCAGAACACCGATACACTTTTGGCTAAGTGACTATAGCTGTAGCTTTATGATGACTGATGACTGATTACAAAACAGACATGACGCTCGACACCTGAAATTACTCAACGGCAAAGACGAAACAACAAACCATAAAGTCAAACCGATAATACTTCCCCCACTCATGCTGTAGTATTGTTCACGCTTATTCTGTTGTTATCATATTCCCGCATGTAAAGGCGATGGACACAAGAGCTATTCGATTCATGACTGAAACGGCGAACCACGAAAATGCACGAATGAAAAACGATTGAAATTGACTTTTCCCCTTTCAAGAAAGAAAAATCAAAAGAGAATACAGAATTTTCACACCGGACCAGAGCCCTCTGAACTATAGCCGCGCAGCTGAATTGAACATAAAAAAACAGAGTCATAACAAACATGACAGCCCCATACAAATCGCATCAATTTTGTATGGCGGGTGCATGACTTGGATGATAAAAACCAAGTTTTCTATTGAAGTGCAAGCTTTTGTTAGGCAAAGCAAAGTTAAATAGTTTATAAACATATTTAAAAATGAGAATTAGACAAGTGTTCTCATCTGGAATTGAGTTTTTATAGAAAAAATTAGGTCGAAAAAAATATCGCAATTTTCAATTCAATTTTCCAATGTCGGCATTCCGCCATTTAAAAAATGTGCAGTTAAATTGCTTATTTTTTGAAAGATAATTTTTGTTATATGAAACACATTGCATATTGCTATGATTCTGAACATTTGTTATTCAGTATCGACTCTAGAGGGTTCGTGAATTCCAAAGTTTTTTATTAAAACACTGCGCTTTGGGATAATAAAATATTGTTACGAATTCGTTCCAAAAAAGATTTTCCAATGAACTGGTATATTTTCTCGTTTTGATCCGTGACGTCACACATCACATAAAAAACGAGGCATTTCTCACGACGAACTGTCATATGTGCGCGGCCTGAGTTTAAGTCGGCGGTGACCGGACTCATGGAGCCTTAACTTATTCACTTTGTGTAAATAGTGTTATGACTCATTTTCTCAAACGGGTGGCTCTATCGGAATTGCCACTTGAACAGCTGCTTCTGACACTTGACGATGCCGCTAGAGTAGTACTAATAATAACACGTGGTTTATCTCTTCTCCTTTTTATATTAAACATAGTATCAGTACCACTTTGCGTCATACACTCTGCTAGGTTGGTCACGAAAATGACAACAGAATGTAAAAACCAAGCTCGAGAATCTGTTACGAAACCATTTACTCCGAAATTAAAGATTTTTTAGTGGTTGTAGAAACTTACGTTCACGACACCAATTGAGATTGCTATTTTGCTTGCTCGCGCGTAAACAAAGGCTTACAAGGTGAAAGGGTGCATTGGTGCACTGTGTACTAAATCCACGTAATACTTAGTGCAGAACTGCAACCACGCAACCGCCAAATAGCTCAGCTGTCTTTGAATAGTGTCCTATTTCCCACGTTCCTATCCTAGTATTGACTGGAATCGGTTCTTTGCTTCGTGCTTCGGAAATGTGTCACCGCTACTCGGGAAACTCCGACGTGGAAGGAGTGGCAACCTAGCTGAAACGTTTGTGCGATTACTTACCGCTGATTCGTGAAGAATTATCCATTTTTTGTTAAACTCCACCGATATGTGCATAAGTTCAACAAGTTGTGACAACAAAGGAACCTCTCATTAAAAAAACAGCGCAGCCGATCGGTTACCAAAAAATCTTCCGCGGTTAAGGAAACTTCCGAGTTAATCGGAAAACAGGTTTTATGAGTTTTGAAGCGCAACAATCACATGAGCAACATTAACCAATATTATTTCCAATTAGCATTATCGCCACACCCAAAATGCATCATTTTACAGTCCCGAGCGATATCACGAACGACAAAACACGAACGAAAAGTTTTAGAAGACAGAACCCGAACTCAGTTGACAGCCATCTTAGAATTCCTTCCTCGACATTCAACACTACTCACTATTGGCTCTTGGTCCGTGGCTCGGTGTTGACCAATGCAGCACTAAAACTGACAGTACCTTAGCGATTTTTGCGACATCTGTCTCTCAGGAGCGATAGACCTTCCTATCTACCCGGCTGGCAGAAAGTCCCAACAGGCAGATCGTACCTGTAGAAAATTAATCGAAATTCTACACATTTTCAGCAGCCATTGAGCTCCATGTGTAAGAAAGGGACAGCAAACGAAAACCGACTCCGTAGAAATGTAAGTAAGGTTCGCCACCAGCTAACCATCACTATCGAATAGTCGTGGAATTTCTACACATTTTCAACGGACATGTAAGTCCATATATACTATAGAGATGGCATATACTCAGCTATCACAAAAGACTGCGTATAAATGTAAAGAAAATTCAGTAGATTTTCTACACACATCTATCACAATATGCAAGAAAGGGGTATCACCTACGTAGCCACACACATGCAAGAAGCAAGAAAACTTTCAATCGTCAAGTCAAATATAATTTTGATTTCGACGCATTCCGTGTTCGAGTTTTGAGTGAAGTTTAACCATTCGACTCTCCATGGCGATACGAATTTCATCACCAATCGTATTCGTACGGATTTTCTTACATGTTTTTTTTTTAAATGTTTCTGGATATTCCAAGGCTTGAAGAGCTGCATTCATTTTTTTTTATTTTCAGCTTCAGAGCACGAGCGACAAAGGTTTCGAGTTGCCATCGTATTTTTGAAGTCACATTTCAGGCACATTTTGCATACTCATTTTTTTCTACTGTCTTATATTTAGAATATAATGATTCGAAATTTGGCAGCTGGTTCAGCGTCAGGACTTTATAAGTCAAATTTCAAGTCAATGCAAATTTATTGCCATACAATATTATTGCATGTATTCATTCAGAACAGTATTTCCATAAATACTAAAAGTCAATTTTATCTGCATGCAGCCATCAAGTTTGACAGATGGTAAGCTACACTAAAGTGTAAAGGCCCGAACACAATGCTCCCGTTCCGTCACGATCCAATCCGCTCCGTTACGTGAAATATCAGTGTTGACCATAATGCCCCGTTCCGTTCAATTCCTGCCACACTCTCTCTTTGGCTTTCGTCTGCATATAGCCGCGACTCATTTTGTTATAGAGCTCTTCATGATCTCTAACAGCTTCGATAAAGTGTTCAACATTCGTATTTACACAAACTAACTAACAGATTAAGCCTAGTACGGATCTCGATGAAAATTTTCATTCGCTAATTTACCATATATCTCTCCCATCTCCACAGTGAAAAATTCGTTGTGTAGAATACTATGGAGAAGTAAACAGCTGGGAACAGCTATTTGTTTGACATTTACCTTTGTCAAAATAAAATTTATTATACGCGTGTTTTCTGTGGTAAATAACTGTCATGGATAATAATATCAACCACGGTCAATTTTATACGGGCATAAAAAATCTTAAAGTCCGCTTTGGTTTAAACAAAATCACTCGATATCACAAAAACCGAAGTCTGTTTGAAAAAAAACTAACAAATTCAAATGATTGACATGAGATGTCAAAATTTTCATACGGCAATAGGTTTGTTCTTTTTGCCAGGTGAAGTTCACATTTTAGTGTAACTTACACTGAAAATGGGATACAACTTACACTGAAAGTGTAGGGTTTAGATCGCGCAAAAAGAACGGGTTAGTGTAGAAAAATGACAGCTAAAATTCCGAACTTTTTTATTTGTTTTATTCTTTCACTTCTATCAATGCAAATTTATTGCCATTCAATATTCTTGCATTTATTCATTCAAAACAGTATATTCATAAATGCACAAAGTCAATTTTATCTGCATAGAGCCATCAATTCTGACAGATGACAAAGAAGAAGATCTTACACCGGCTCCCGATCCAGTGTAAGATAGTGTACACTGAGTACACTACACTAGCAAAAAGAACAGCAACCTCTGACGTCACACCGACAAAAAGAACAGCATTAGGGCAGAAAGTGTACACTGAGTACACTACACCGACAAAAAGAACAGACCTATTAAATAGCATCACATTTAAATGGTGGCAAAAAAATGGTCTCCATGGTTTCAGCGCCATCTATTGGTCGATGAGCGAACTGTCAAATCGAATGAAAATTTTCATTCGAACTCCGTACCGAAAAACAAAAACCCAACGCGAAAATCGAACAATGAAAATTTTCATCGCTTTTTTCATCGAGATTCGTAGTAGGCTTTACGTTTTACAAATGTCACTTTCCAACAAGTCTGATTATGTGATCCGTAAAAGTTGAATTTTGATCAACTCGTCCGTTCCGTTACGACCGTTGTGTGCATTTACATGGCGAGCCCATAAAGCCTCAGTTGTAATGGTTCCGATCCGGAAAACGGAGAGTGTTGAGTTTCTCCATCCGATACACATCTGAATGGAATTTCGGAACGCCTAGTCACAATCGTTCCGGTAATTAGCCGAGACACAAAACGGAGGGGTCCGTTCCGTGATGCGTTCCGACGCTAAGAGGTGAATTATTGAATTTCACCACCTCCTTCGCCTCACTAAAAATCAAAATTACACCTCGACAGTGAGGTCTGTTCTTTTTGGCTACACCTTCTACACTTTTCTACACTAACTTTTGAGTGAGTGCAGAGAGGTGAAGAGGATGAATGAAAAAAGAACAAACCTAATAGGTTTGTTTTTTTTTCATTCATCCTCTTCACCTCTCTGCACCCGCTCAAGAGTTAGTGTAGAAAAGTGATCTTATATTGTTTGGAAAGTCAACGTTCCGAAATCGGTAAATTTAAGTAAAACAGGATATTTACATTTATTTGTCATTATTAACTAGCTATGGAAGGCGAAAAACTGCAAGAAATAATTGAAAAAAAATTATGTTTAATATTTAACATCGGGTTAAATATTCGCTCTCTTATTTGTGATCAGGGTTCTAGTAATAGAAAGTGTGTTACGTCTTTTTTTCCCTTTCACTCCCGGTTGAGCTGCAGAGACGAGCGTGGCGAAGGTACTGGGTACCAACAAAACTAAATGTCACAGGACAACAGTACTAGGGCGCGATTTTGTGGAAAATTTGGACAACCTGTCGCAATCGGCTTCGGATCAGCCAGCCTCACTCCTCGACAGTCCAGTGGCAAAAGAGGCTTCGATCATCGTTTTCCATTTCGATAAAACCTCGTTTCCTGCAAACGCTCACTCGTTCTCCATACCAGCGTTGCAGTATTTGGTCCAATTGGCCTAATGTTGGTACTGATTTTCTTGAATAAAGTTCCATGGCCCTCTACTTAATGGCATGCGCCAACGCTGCTCCTTATGCTGTTATGAGGAAATAGCCACCTCGCTAGAAAAAAGTGCAATAATAACCAATCCTGCGACAAGACGAACAACATTAAAAGAAAGAGATGCCGTTCTTTCCGACGCTAACGGCATCGAGTAAACGAAATTAACAACTGGTTTGTTAAGAAAAATACCGGTTCTGGCGCGTTTCATAACATATTATGGCACTTTCCATAATTTATACGTACCGAACTATCAAAAACAAGCCTGTAGCGGCTGGAAAATCTAGTCGCCAGTGGATTTTTCTTGGATTAACTGCTAGAATGTTGCGAAACACTGCCGGAATGTGCTTTGTTGCTATGTTGTTTGTTTTGACAGTTATGGATTGTTTTTTGACAGTTACTCATAGTTTTGCTGTTCGGACTGTCTCTCTTACACCAATGTTTAAATTGTATGTAAGAGTCTCTATCCCTCTCCATTTGGATTTTCTAGCCGCTTTAAAGCCGCAAAAATAGCCAGTGTCATAACAGCATGAGTCAGTTTTTCGGGCTGAATTATGCGCGGGTAAGTTCTCAGGTATTGTTAACAATACCGTGTCTTTAAACGCGGACCTTCATCCGCTCAAGTGCGCGTGCCAATTCTTCCTCTCAGCGAAAGAAATATGTACCTCAAAATGAAAAAAAAAACAAATTTATTGAGCCAAACGTAAAGCAAATTACCTTAACAGCCGTCCGCACGCGAAACCCTTATTCCCGGGTACCATATTCGAGCCTTGCGGGCCTTCGCTACTCTAAACGTAACAAGTGTTTTAAACTAATGAAAATTTCTAAAGAAACACCTTTTTTAATGTTTGTTTTGCCATGACCATCGGCGAGAAGTCTTAGATTTTATGTTGTTGGTTCTTCTGCACAAGAATTGTTCATGGAAAACGAAAGAGTCAACAAATTTAAAAAGAAATTCTAGACTGAGAATATTACATCAGTAATAACAATATTTTGATGTACTGTCATATAGAAGTCCTTCAAACACGTGTGTAGATATCTTCAGTATGATTCAGCCTTGACGTCTTGAAGTCTTTGAAAAGGGAAAGTTTTATAGGTATTCAGTGATTTGCCATCTACCTACAGTTTCAGAAATACTGGCATGTTTAGCTATCGTTTGGTGGCTACTTAAAGGAGAAGGTCATTATTCGCATTTTTAATTCAGTACGTAGATATTTTGGTATATCACTGTTTGAAAATTTTTTTTTTGAGGAATTTTGTATGGCAGCTAGCTAAAGGAGTGAATCGATTTGGTTATTGAACCTAGCCCTGCAAATTCGAGCCAATATTCAGATTCTAAATCCGTGTGTTCGGAAGAGAAGATTTGGGGTAACACTAAATTTTCATAGGCCGAGCAGAACAATTCATTCTTGTAATTTATCTAATGAATTAAATGATCATACAAACGCTGATTTCATTTGGACCTAGAATTTTTAGAATATTCCAGGAAATGAACAAAAATATCGGAAATTTTGAACTAGCACTATGAATATTACCGCCATACCCCTTAATTTTCACATATGTATGTATATAGCTAAAAATTATGTCCCATTGACAATCCGATACAAAAACCTGCCTTTGATAGATTATTTGTCGTTAGTTGGCGAGCTTTCACTCCAACATACAGTGGGTCCCAACATAAATTCTTAAACTTTGCAATAGCCACCGGAGTTGGGTCGCCAATCGTAAAGCTTTTCAAATTAATATTGACATACTTGGGACATCTTATAGTTTCTACTGTCTTTGGTTTAGGCCATGGAAGTATATGGAATGGCTGAGAACTAGACTTTTCCTAATGAAATCTGATTGTGTTAGTCCATGGAAGTATGAATATTGGTAAGCCCTTAGCCAATCAGCAACATGAAATGTGACATTCTGTTCCCAACATGTAGTTTGCACTAGGGTCACTAGATACACAACACTCTCTACCTAGGGTTTGGCAGATACGTCTAATTCGGTCGTTTATGTACTAGAAATTGTAATTTAACCTCACAAAAATCGCCTGTTTATGTACTAGTTCGCCTGATTTTGTACTACTGAACATTGCTCTCAAATTGCGTTTTTGGAGTGTGTTAGTGCGAATATGTGAAGAGTCGGAAAAAAGCTGTCGGTTCCCTTCCACAATTCTAGTACTTGGTTTTCTTTAGTATGGAAGTGTGTGTGCGTGAAATTGAGGTTTTCAATTGAAAATTTCCGTTTTTTTTTCAATTCTTTTATGGAAATTTACAATTTTGCAGCAAAAAGTTAATCATTTCGAATGTTTATAAAGCAAAATCCCATAATCATGAAAAAAATTTACTGGTTTTCCACCTTGGTACGCATCTGCCAAACCCCTCTTAGAGGCTGTTTTGGTGTGAGTGCGTATACAGTAACCCTAGTTTGCACAAGCGGTGGTGATACGCGTAAAAACCAGCGTTGCCACATTGCTACTTTTGTAGCAAAAATGCTACTTTTGCATCCAGATTTCTTGATTTGCTACTTAAGGCCGGTTTACATGTCGGTTGCACATAATTTTTACTGAGATTGTGAGGGAGCTAGCTTATCAAATTTTCAATGGAGTAGAAGCAACCACTACAAAAAAATGTTGGCACGCACACATTGATAGAAATATCGTCAGTATTTTTTACTGGAGATATCTCTGTTCGTTTCACTCCCGATCAGTTTCTCATTAGAGACTTCCTTCTCCCTCACAATCTCAGTAAAAATTACTTGCAACCGACATGTAAACCGGCCTTTATGCTCCTGAAAATTTCAAATTCTCGAATTTTGCTACTATTTAACTTTTCAACTTTTTCACTATTTCCATAAGGAAATGAATTTCTCTCTTCAATATTGAAAAATTTTGGGGATTTATTTCAACATTAAAAAATGTAAATAACAAACCACTATATGCTGATCTTTTTGATTTTGTTTCTTTAATTATTTGCCTACCTCACAGTTCTGCTGCAGCATACAGAGTTTTCTCAGAGCTCAAACTTATAAAAAATTACGTTAAAGTCGGCGGTGGTTTAGGCAAATACGGCGACCGCGACCCCAAAATTCTACGATGTTTTTCCGATCTTTTTTTTCGTATTCTATGCGAAACTTTGCCTGCTGGGATTATTGTGAGGATTGTCATTTTGTTCGGCCCTTTAGTAGTAAACAACTGTCTCCGTCGGATATAACCTATAATAAATTATCGCAAAAAAATTATTTGCTTAGTGTTTACTGTGTCGTTGCAGTGACATCCACTTTTGCATAAAAATGTTGCAGACTTTGCGTGTTTACAATTTCACACGCTACCTTACGACCAAGGTCCTTCCGAAATCGGTAAAAGCGCAAAAGTTACCCAAACCGCCGAAAGAGTACAAGATTTCGAATGATATTGTAGAATATTTCACAACCAACAATGAAAAGGACGTATTGGATAAATTTCACCCCAAAGTTCTCCGCAAAAAACACAAACCGCCCGATAGCTTTTACCTAGCCAACAAGCGAGGTGCAGAACTGATTGCTGAACACCTGATAAAACCTGCAAGTAAGTTGTCCGTATTATTGGAATCCAATCCCGGTCCCGGCCTGCTGACCGCCCATTTGATCCAGTCCGGTAACACTAGGCTTCATCTTTTCGAGTCTAACGAACATTTTGCGCAGCAATTGAGGGTAGTCAAAAGTCTATTCAGCAGCATTGTTCGCAATTGACTCTAACTCTTTATTCTAATTAATTTTCCAAGGAAAACTATAGAAAGCATTCAAATCGAGTGAAAGTTCACGACGGGGACCTAGCAAACCTCTGGAAACTTGCCTTTCAGGATCGAATGGACAACGGAAATCGAGTTTCGGATCTCTTGGCTGGTATTCCAAGAAAAGATTGGACAAGTACGTATATTACATTTTTTTATTTCCCTGTGCTAGGTGTAATCTGAATAAATCTTAAGCCCGAAACACAATGCTCCCGTTCCGTTCCGTCACGACAAGCGAGGTTATGTGATCCGTAAAAGTTGAATTTTGGTCAACTTTTCCGATCCGTTCCGTTACGACCATTGTGTGCATTTACATGGTCAACCCATAAGGTCTACTTTGACAGCTGAACGGAATGGAACGGAACGGGAGCATTGTGTTCGGGGCTTTAAGGTCCAATTACTGACGTGCGAAAATTGCTTGTGTTGGGCTTTTCGCATCGTGATTAGTTCCTTATCAGGGTCCAACTGGAAAATAATGAACGAATTTTTTAACCGACGGCGTTTAATGTTTAAATCAATCTATGACTTGTTTCAGTCCGATATAATTTGCACAGTTTTTATGCCTTAAAGCCTAGTACGGACCAGTGGCGTGGCGTCCATGGAAGCAAGGGAAGCATTGCTTCCCTTACATTTTGCTGAAAAATATTATATCTAAAATGCGTTTTCTAAATCGCGCAGAAAAATCGCGAAAAAAATTCATGTTTCAAACATTTTCTTTGACACAGTCTAAATAAAAGTTCGCAAGAAACTACACGCGAATATCGCACACAGCCGATTTGGCAACACCACGAAAAAGACAAGAGATAAGAAACCAAGAAGAAGACACATGGAAGCAATTTGAAAGTTGCATCTATGAGCGATCATTTCATTCCGTAGTAAGCCCACTGTGACGTCATGAAAAAAAATTTTCGTACACGCCACGGTGGATGCAATACGCTATTTGCTTCCACACATTCCTGGCTGCGGCGGTGAAGCTATCAGCAAGCAGAGATCTGATAAGAAATAAGTGCTACCAGAGTAGGATAGGAATTGAATTTTGATCGAAGTTTGGAATTGAATTGTGGTAAATAGTTGAATTATATTTAATTTGGTTTTTAGATCTCAGGAACCACTTACGCTAGGAGACTGAAACTTAGAACTTATGTAGAACTATGATAGTGGACCTATTTGCAAATAAATTGGCGATAAGGGTTGAGTGTGGGAGTGGAGGGGAAAGCAATGTGTTCGAAGTGCTTGAAAGCTGGGGTTCAAACATTCTAAAATACGTATCTTCTGAACGGTTGATGTCAGAACACTGAAACTTTGTAGTTGTCTTCAGGGATAATAGGAGATTAATCAAAAGCTAAAATTTTTGAATCGGGTGGTGGTGTGTAGGGGTTGGGGTAAAAAACTTTGGATTAGAATATCTTCCGAACCAATTATACCAGGAAGGTAAAATTTGGTTTGTGTATATAGGATTACAAGTGGAGCCCATTAAAATTTTTGAGGTGGGAGGTGGAGCACAAAAGTGGGGCGATAGCCATTTTTAATAAAATTTCATTTGTATATCTCAAGAACCGTACCACATATGATCTTAGAAATTTTACAGGAGTTAGGCCCAAACCACAAACCATAGAAAGCCTATCCTAGAAACAATTTTTTTAATATGGGTAGCAAGGCAGGGGGTGGTTTTTTAAATCTCAGAAACGGCTTATGAAGAAGAAAGTTGGAACTTAGTACGTATATGTACGTATGCTACTCAAGAAATTAAAGGAAAAAAATTCAGATTTTTATTGGCATAGAGGTTGAGTAAAACAAATGTCCGTGAAAAGGGATTTTTCCACATTTTCACGATTTCGTTATATATATTGGACATATATAGATTTTATTTCTGTGGGTTCTTTATGTAAGCACCTAGAAATTTTTTTTGTTTCCAATTTTTCGATATCCAACTTATTAGGGGGTGTAAAGTGATTGTGTACATTTTCACGAATTTCCATATATTGGGTTTAACGAGATATTCAATTCACTTTTATTTCTAAAGACTTTAAATTTAATTGAAGAAAAATCTGATGCAAGCATTTTTTGATATTAAACCCCTGGGTGTTTTCACGAATTCCGAAAAACTTTTATGGTTAATGAGACCGAATTCGGTTTTACTTCTATTGACTCTTCTATTCAGAAAAATACGTAAATAAATAAAAAAAATCTGCCAACAGTCTGGGCGCAACTTTATTATTTTTCGGGTAGAAGTTCGGTACGCGTTTAAGATTGATGCGGTGTAGGTTACTATGTGACTGAAAACCTAATAAAATGGGTAGAATGGGGTCGCGCTAGAATACTTACGTAGCTGCCATACATATAAAATATGAACTACATAATTGGGTCATACTCAGGGACGCAGTTTAAGTAGTAATATAATACTACGAAGTTATTACGTGATTAGGAGGTTTTTCGTGATTTGGTTTTGGGCCATTACATGAAATCGGAAATGCGTTTGTAGGCGATTATATAAATAGTCTGTGGAAGTGAAAACCAATCTAATATCTCATCAATACTAAGAATATCTAAAAATCCTGGAATCAACTTTTTGACGATTATATAGGAAGCCGTAAGAAGTAAAAATGAATTTAATATCTCATTAGAACCAAGAAATATGTGGGAATTTGTGAAAATATATGCAACCCCCTTGAACCCACTTCGGGGTTGAATATCCAAAAATCCTGAAATGAGTTTTCAGATATATTGTAGTGTACCATGCCACTTGATCAATATAGTTACGCTCGGCTACACGCCTTTACAAAACTAAAAGTTGTTCTTTGGCTTTCAAACACTTTGGCAATTAGTGCCATCCAAATCTGCAGTTCAACACTGCTTCGAGAATCTTGTTGAGTATTCGGCAATTAGTGCCTAAGCCATCCGCGGGACCAAGCCGCTCATAATCACTTGGTAAGTATTCTCCGTTCGATTTCTCTCTCTCTTTTCATCGTTCAAACATCGAACACAACATGGCGATCCTGTCCATACAACCTGGACTAATAACGTACTACCCACAGAAAATCATCTTTAAAGAGACATGGAGACTATAAAATGGATCAACGCCTTCGCAAATACCAAAACAACAAAGCAGACAACAGCTACACCGAAGGAAGTAAGAAGAAACTACTATAAAACACTAAAAAACCACAACGCGAAACAAAACGAGAATCCAGAGGAGTACAACCCACAACCAACAACAGTACAGAACATCAAACCATACACCCCAACACCTATATCGTCACGGCCTGGACCGAAGCCGATAACAATCGAGGAGTATCGCAGAAGACAACTGGCAAATAAGAGACCGGAAAAGCCACCAGCACCAATCGTCCCACCTACGATTAAACCGAAAAGAGGAGGAAAAGCTTTCCTGCGACGTAAGAAAATCGCACTGCTATTCAAAGAACTAAATCTAACAACCAGGATGGAAGACGTCAAAAGGCTAAGAAAAGAAATAAGAGACACTAGAAACGAAAGGTAAAATGGGATTCGCGGACACAAAGATCGAGGAGAAGATCTTCCTCAACTCAGGTGCAGCAAGTAATGCATCATCGTCATACTACTCTGCAACTCACATCGCGGGAGCCATAGGAACAACATTAGTAATAGTAACACTATTAGCTATAGCATATGTAATTATAAAAAAATATATTACGAAAACAATAGTCAAAACAATAAATAAAAATATTACAGTCTAACAAAAAAAAAAAAAACCAAAATCTCCTTAAATGAACCACATAAAATAAAAAAAACAAAATTATTAACAAACTCTACACACTTGCATGGATCAAATAGAGGAATTACATAGAATACTACAGAATTTCAAAAAGAACCCAAAAAGAAATTTTTCGGAACGGCACTTAGCTGAAACCGCACTTAAACTAAATTCAATTAGAGACAAATTCAATAATGAAATAGACTCTCTGCAAGATAAAGACAAACTTCAACTCAAATCCTCATTTAAATCAATCTACTCAGAATTACAAACCCTCATTTCGGAAAAATTAAAATCAAAAAACGACACAATGGCAACTGGCAACATTTTTCAAAGCCTAAAATCCATTCCGAACTTTTCAGGAAAATACAATGACCTCAGCCAATTCTTGAGCGTTAGTAAGATCATTGATAAATTCGTATCAGAAGATCAGAAACAAGACCTTCTCACTCTGGTTATAAATACAAAACTAACCCCAACAACAAGAAATAAATTAAATACACTCCCAGAATCCAAAACAATAGCAGAATTAGCCACAAACTTGGAAACTCTTTATAAACCAACGAAATCAGCTAACACATTACTAGCAGAACTTTCTAACACAAAACAAACAAACCAGGATACAATTTCTCAATTTGCGGAGAAAATTGATAACATCATAAACGAATTAACAACGGCACAGATACATGAAATAGGAGAAGAAGGCAGAAAAGTCCTTACACAAGCCAATGATATCCTTGCATTAAATGCATTTAAAAAGGGAATATGGGATAGAAACCTAATCCAAACATTAGAAGCAAGCCGTGTGAAAACATTTAGAGAAGCAACCACTCTCGCTGAAGAAGCAGCTAACACGTTGAAGGAAAACAAAATCCTTCACTATGGTGGAAATAGATTCCCTAACAACCGGCACCGACCAGGAAACGGCAATATACAAAGAAGTTACAACAATAACGGTAATAGACAGTGGAACAGAAATAATCCACAAGCATCCAACTATAATAGAAACAATCAAAATCAACCACGTAATTACAACAATTACCAGAACAACAATGGCAGAAACAATCAAAATCAATCGAGCAATTACAACAATTACCGGAGTAATAATCGTAACAGTCAACAAAATAACAATAATGGCCAACAAAGACAAAATAACAGAAATAATAATGGGAATCAACAAAATCAACAACCTAATAATAATCAAAGGAATCAACAAAATAACAGAATGTACACAATAGAAGAACAGGGAAACGAGGAAGACCCCGAAACCAACGACGAAATTTAATAACAGGACATTCGGGGAAAACAACAGAGATACAACGACGACAAAGAATAAACAAATACAAGTTAAATACAGTACAGTTCGATGATGGGATGACAAATTACGTAAACTTAAAAACAAACGACGGAAAAACCATAAAAATGCTAATCGATACAGGCGCGGAAATGAAAATATAAATAGATATAACATCAATGAGCACGAATACTGCAAGCTGTCAGGAATAACTGACCAAGAAACAAACACACTAGGAACTATAACATTAGAATTCGAATCAGAAGAAGAAAACATAGCACACAAACTGCAAATCGTTGACAACGATTTCCCGATCAAGACAGATGGAATCTTAGGTCGAGATTTTTTCACGAAATTCCATTCGAAAGTAGATTACGAAACATACACGTTTTCCATAAATACAGACGAAAAGGAGCATACACTACCCATGCAAACGAAAATATTCCAAATAAGGATACCCCCAAGAACAGAGATCATCCACCCGATAGATATTAACAACTCGGTAGATAGCCTAGTATGCGGAAAACAAGTTTCACAGTATGTCTTCATAGGCAATACTATAATACCCAACAATGGTATAAAACACATAAGACTAATAAATATCGGAGAGTCAGAAGCTAAAATAGATATAAAGAACCTAAAATTAGAGACAAAGCCTATTACACAATTTAAATTATTAAAAACAAAAAGCATACCGACAAAACAAAGATGGGAGAAACTACGAGAAGCGCTGAAAATAGAAACAAAAGACAAAGAATCAATGGAAACTATCGAGAATATATGCAAGGAATTTCAAGACATTTTTTATCTCAAAGACGACAAGCTAACAACGAATAACTTCTACAAACAGCATCTACAAACCACCGACAATAATCCAGTTTACATAAAAAATTATAGATTACCTCACGTACACTACGAAGAAATAAATAAACAGGTAAAAGAACTTCTGGACAACAAAATAATTGAACACTCAGTGAGCCCACATAACTCTCCACTTCTTATCGTACCGAAAAGAAGCGAGGACGACACAAAATGTTGGAGACTAGTAGTTGACTACAGACAACTCAACAAAAAACTAGTGAACGATAAGTTCCCTCTCACGCGTTTAGAAGATGTGTTAGACCGTATAGGCAGAGCGAAATATTTTTCCAGTTTGGATATGACTAGCTCTTTCCATCAGATAGAACTAGAGCATGACTCAAAACCGCTAACAGCTTTCTCCACTAACAATGGCCATTACCAATTCAATCGGTTACCATTTGGACTTAAAATATCATCAAACAGCTTTCAACGAATGTTAACAATAGCACTATCAGGTCTCGATGCTAAAGCATTCCTATACGTAGATGATATTATCGTATTCGGATGTTCATTAAAACACCATAACCATAATCTAGTCGAGGTATTTGAACGTCTCAGGAAATACAACCTAATACTAAATCCTAGCAAATGCAATCTACTCAAAACAGAAGTAGTTTACTTGGGACACCTCATTACAGCAAACGGCGTAACCGCCGATCCTGACAAATGTAGGACAGTAAATAACTACCCAACCCCCAAAGATGCAGACGAAGTACGACGCTTCGTAGCATTCTGCAATTATTACAGACGATTCGTGAAAAATTTTGCAGCAACAGCGAAACCTTTAAATGAATTATCGAAAAAGAATAAGGTATTCGAATGGACGGAACAGTGCGAAACTGCATTTAAACAACTAAGAAAATGCATAACACAACCACCGATTTTACAATACCCCAATTTTGAGAAAGAATTTATACTAACGACAGATGCGTTGGATTATGCATTAGGAGCAATTCTGTCACAAGGCGAAATAGGCAAGGACTTACCAATATCCTACGCCAGCCGCTCATTGAATAAACACGAATTAAATAAACCCATAATTGAGAAAGAACTACTAGCTATTCATTGGGGTATAAACCACTTTAGACCATATTTGTACGGACGGAAATTCACCGTAGTAACCGACCACAGACCCCTAGTATCGCTTTTTACACACAAGAACCCATCATCGAAACTGACCAGAATTAGAGTAGATTTAATGGACTACGATTTTCAAATAGTTTTCAAACAAGGTAGAATTAATACCAATGCAGATGCACTATCACGAATAAAAATAGATTCGCAAGCTTTAAAAGAAATGATGCCGAAAAATATTAATGTAGTGACCCGTAGCCGTACGAAAGAAGAAAATAAAAAAAAGGAAGTTGCCAAGAAAGATTCGGGAGCCCCAAACACTAATGAGTCTGATCAACTCTACATGTGGGAAGGTACATCCATATCAGATATTAGGAACTTACCGAAACTAGAATTTCACGTGAAAAAAGAGAATAGGAATAAAAGTCGCGCACATAAAAATTTGCCAATAATTAAAGAAATGAATAATAAGCGGATAATTACGGAACTAGGCGATAATCCTCACCGAGACTTAGGTCAGGCATTGGAGAAGCTTATAACCGAACTTCAGTTTAACAAAATCAATAAAATAGCACTATCAAAGAGAGATACAATATTCGAATATATAACACATAAAAACTTGATAGAAGCCTATAGAACAGTGCATAAAGAAGTTAATATGAAGAACAGGCAAACCAAAATAAAAATAATATTATTTAATCCGCCGGAAAGAGTGAAGACAGTAACCGATCAACTAAGGTTGATCAGTGAATATCACGAATCCAAACACGGAGGGCACTCAGGCATTAGAAGAACGATAGGAAAGTTGAAACAAAGATTCGTGTGGAAAAACATGAACAAGATGGTAAAAAAATACATACAAAATTGCGAATCATGCAAAAAGAATAAAATAACACGACATATTAAAGAGAAATTTATAATAACTGACACACCAACAAAATGCTTTGACGTAATACAGATAGACACCGTAGGACCATTGCGGATGTCAGAAGGGTACAGGTACATCGTCACAGCACAATGCGAATTATCCAAATATATAATAGCAGTACCAACATGTACAAAAGAAGCAAAGGAAATAGCCAAGGCGATAGTTGAAAACATAATATTAAAATACGGACATTTCCGAGTAATTAAAACTGACCAGGGTACCGAATATGTAAATGAACTATTCAACCAAATTTGCGAATTTTTAAAAATAGAACACTATATCAACCCCATATCATCACGAAACGATTGGTTCGCTCGAACGTAACCACAGGGTACTAAACGAATATCTTCAATCGTTTTGCGATAATCACGAATGGCATACATGGATTCCTTATTACACTTTCGCATACAATACAACCCCTCATTCAGACACAAACTACACCCCCTTTGAGCTTATATACGGTCGTTTAGTAACACTTCCTAACGACAGTTCACAAGAAAACTTTGCACCGATATATAATTATGACAGCTATCTAGCTGAATTAAAAACAAAATTACAAAATGATCAACATATAGCAAGTCAAGCGTTGCTAGCATCAAAAATCAAAAGAAAAGACATGCATGATAAAAATGTAAATGAAATAAAACTAGAAATAGGAGATTTAGTATATATAAGAAACGAGAACAGAAGGAAACATGAGAGTCCTTACAACGGACCATATAGTATAATAGAATTAAAAGGAGTAAACTCACTAATAAAAATATTCAAAAAGAATAAATTGATACATAATAATAGACTTAAAAAACATAAAATAACATAGAATATACACAACACAAAAAAAAGTTTTAGGTGATTATTAAACAAGTCCGTGGAAGTAAAAAGTTATTCGATATCTAATCAGACCTGAGGGATATGGCTGAGTTCGTGAAAATGTATACAACCCCTTTACACCATCGTGGGGGTCGAATTTCAAAAAATGCTGAAAACACTTTCTAGGTATTTATATGAAAAATCTGTAGAATAAAAATGGATTCAATAATTGGAAAGACCTAATAGATATGATGAAAATTGTGAAAATATATGCATTCCATTTTCACTGATCATTTTTTTCGCTCCCCCTCTGTACGCCAATGGATATTTGAATTTTTTTTTAGTCTAAATTACTTTTCTAGTTGACTTACATATACATATCGAGTTTCAACTTTCTAGCATAAGCCGTTCTATAGTTAGGAAAAATACCCCCTACCCCCGTACCATACTACCCCTATAAAATATTATATTTTTTCAACATGCTACTACTATAGTTCTATCCAAATACCAAGTTTCAGCTTTATATCTTTATAGGTTCTCGAGATATAAAAATCGAAACTTTTTACTTTTCACCCTCCCCCACCCTCAGCCTCTACCCGCACACCTCCAAAATTTCCTACTAGGGGTTTATTTGGCCTACTTCCGGTGAAAATTATAAGCATCTATCATACACTGCTCTTGAGATATGAGACGTGATTTTTTAGAAAAATTCTTATCCCCTCCACTTCCATACTCCACGGCACCCTTAAAAAATTTTACTTCAAGCAAACTTTATTTGTCAACCTTAATACAGAAACCAAATTTTATTTTTCTAGTGCAATTGGTTCGTGAGATATCGTAATCTAAAGTTTTACACCCCCCACCTCCGTACGCCACTTCCCCCACTCAAAAATTTGTTTCCGGTCTATTCTCCTAGTATGCCCACAGATGTTCATCAAGTTTAAATTTCGTGACATTAACCAATTAGGAGATATAGATTTTAGAATGTCTCGATCTCGGCTTTCGAGCGTTTCGGACGCATTATTATTCCCTCCACCTCCACACCAGTGTGACCACAAGTGCTACGAAGGTAGCAAAATGCTACTATTGACAATTTTTTGCTACTATGTTACTACATGACTAAATTTGCTACCCTGGTAAAATTAGCTGTTATAAAACTTGTGTACGCCAAAAATATGATATTTTGACAAGCCATATCAAATGTAAAATTCATGCACGCCTCTGGTATTGCATTCGAAATCGCGTACCATTGATAGCTGTCTAATATTATTCTACTGAGAAATATAGTATAGTGCTAGCGCATACATAATCGCAATCGAATTACGCATCTTTTTCAAAACTATCACTCGTTCGAGATAAGGTCAAAATGTTCATTTTGTGATTTTCGTAAATAAATATTCACACTAATTTTTTGGTGAATGTTTTCACAGTACATTTTTGAAATGAAAAACAAGTTTTCGGGGTTCAATACTGTTAAATAGATTATTTTCACAGTTTTCACAATACATTTTTGAAATGAAAATACAAGTTTTCCTGTGAAAACATTCACTAAAAAATTAGAGAGCTCTACGGGAAGCATTATCTCAAGGAAGCGAGGAAGTTAGAACAAAATTACATTTAACAGTACTGAACCCGGAAAACTTGTATTTTCATATAAATATTTACACTTTAAAATATTATTTTTTCTTTAAACATTTTAAATTTGTAGTGGATATACAGTATTATGGGTAACAGATAAGCATGTAATGACGTAACTAGTTCCATTTAATTAAAAGAAGTATTAGAAAATATTTTTGCTACCCAAGCTAACAATTGCTACCCAAATTTGCTACCCTGAGAAATATCAAAACGGTCACACTGCCCCACACCCCTTTACTCATATCCTCTCTTTTTTTGCAAATGGGTCCACTATCGATGCTCTATATAAATTCCAAGTTTCAGCCTCCTAGCCTAAGCGGTTACTGAGATCTGGAAACCAAAACTTTCCGTCCAAAACGCTTCCCCCACCTCCCCCCTCACACCCCCACCACTCAAAAGGTGGCCACTTGAAGGGGTCTGCTCAGTCTACCAACAAAAACTTAATAGCTCACAGAGTTTGAGAGCTATAAGCTTTCAAACGTTTAGCGTACGACGGACGGCGTACGGCGCACATACGGACTGAATTTTTTTTTGCTTTTTTGGTGTCTATTAGTCATAAAACGTGGAAAAAAAATTTTCAGGGTAGCAAATTTTTTTTTTTTAAAAATCGATAACAATACTTTATTATTAAAATAATAAAGTAAAAATGTCCCAAACGAAACTTCATAATTTTTTTATAGAAGTCCGGAACGCGTTTAAAGATTAGATGCGGTGTAGGTTAGGGTTACTGTATACGCACTCACACCAAAACAGTCTCTAAGAGGGGTTTGGCAGATGCGTACCAAGGTGAAAAACCAGTAAATTTAATTTTTTTTCATGTTTATGGGATTTCGAGTTATAAACATTCGAAATGATTGACTTTTCGCTAGACAATTATAAATTTCCATAAAAGAAATGAAAGAGATACGGAAATTTTCCATTGAAAACCACAATTTCGCGCACTCACACTTCCATACCAAAGAAAAACAAGTACTAGAATTGTGGAAGGGAACCGACAGCTTTTTTCCGACTCTTCACATATTTGCACTAACACACTTCAAAAACGCAATTTGATAGCAATGTTCAGTAGTACAAAAACAGGCGAACTAGTACATAAACAGGCGATTTTTGTGAGGTTAAATCACAATTTCTAGTACAGAAACGACCGAATTAGACGTATCTGCCAAACCCTAGGTAGAGAGTGTTGTGTATCTAGTGACCCTAGTGTAGGTGACTGCGACTGACAACCTAAAAAATAACGTTCCAAGTAGCCTCCTGGTTCCCGTTCGTGATTGCTGGGTGCTTTCATATTAGTAATGTTAAAAGTAACTAATGGAGTAGGTTCAATTAATACGCAGTAAATTTATAGGTAGAATAATAATAATAAATTTTGGATATTAACCAATTGCTTCCCCTTGTTGAATTATAACGCCACGCCACTGGTACGGACCTCGATGAAAATTTTCATTCGCTAATTTACCATATATCTCTCTTCACAATGAAATATTCTTTGTGTAGAATAATGTGGAGAAGTAAACAGCTGTTTGTTTGACATTTACATTTTCAAAAATTAAATTTATTATTCGCGTGTTTTTTATGGTAATTAAGTGTCATGGATAATAATATCGGCCACGGTTAATTTCATACGCGCATAAAAAATCTTAGAATCCGCTTTGGTTTAAAAAAAACACTCGATATCACAAAAACCGAAGTCAGTTTCAGTCAAATTGAAATGAATGACATGAGATGCCAAAATTTTCATACGGCAATGGCAATGCAAAATTAAAAAGCGGCTCATTTAAATGGTGGCAAAAAATTGGTCTCCACGGTTTCAGCACCATCTATTGGTCGATGAGCGAACTATCAAATCGAATGAACATTTTCATTCGAACTCCGTACCGCAAAACAGAAAGCCAACGCGAAAATCGAGCAATGAAAATTTTCATTGTTTTTTTTACATGCATTTGATAATAGAATGAATATTTTCATCGAGGTCCGTACTAGGCTTAAGCCCCGAACACAATGCTCCCGTTCCGTTCCGTTCTGCTGTCAAAGTAGACCTTGTGGGCTGGTCATGTAAATGCACACAGCGGTCGTAAAGGAATGGAACGGACGAGTTGACCAAAATTCAACTTTTACGGATCACATAACCTCACTTGTCGTGACGGAACGGAACGGAAGCATTGTGTTCGGGCCTTAAAACTATAAGAAATTGTTATTTCCAATTTTTGATTTTACTTAGTTCAACCATTGTATTTATATATTATAGTAGTATCACGAATAACTTCACCTCAGCTCAAAAGATGGCGTTGCATGTTCCGATTCGAGAGCTTTGTGCTGTTGCTTTCCACACATCATTCTTTTCTCGTCTCGTCTGTCTTTTCAATATTCTTTGCGGGGTATAGAGCGCAGAAACGATCGAGCTATGAATGAATTTCTTGCGTTTTCAATTTTCATTGCGGGGTGGAGAGGGGAGTTAGCCATGACTGGTTTTCTTGCGTCTTCTATCTTATTCAACGAACCCGCATTGATAGATTGCAAAATACTTGTCCGTTGACCCCATTAGTTTGATTTGGTCGCAACGCGCACGATAAAATACCGGCGGTGCAGACGCAGAGAGCAGAGCATAACAACGGTGAAGCGTTATGTTGCGATTATGTATATTGTATACACTACACACAAAGTATATGTACACATTAATTTATAGTACACAATAATATTTATGTACTGTATTATATAGTGGTGACAAGGGGATGTCATAGTTTAACTTTCCGGAAGATCAAATATCATTTTCCTGAAAAGTTCTTGCTTGAGAGCCCGACTTCGTTGTAAAGTCGGAAAAGATGTGTTTCGTGGATCATTTTATTGCCAACTAAGGGGTCGGGTTAAAATCCGTGTTCTAAGATCCCGTTGTCCCAAAATCCCGTCGATCCAAAATCCCGTTGTCCCAAAATCCCGTTTCATAAAAACTCGTTAAGTCAAAAACTCGTTAAGCCAAAATCCCGTTTAATAAAATCTCGTTTCTTATTAAAATTAAAAATTCCGCTTTTTTTGCCCAACTAAAGCTGCGCAGCACATCTTAAGGAATAGGTTGTGTATTTTGGTCATAGATATGTGATCCAAATTTCATTCAATTATTCGGTCGAAATTTGTAAGCAATCATCCAGATTTTGACACTTGAGGTGTCATTCGAGTGATCGAGTCAAAATCACGTGTACCAAAATACCGCTCTTAAAAAAAACCGTTTCCCAAGATTCTATTTCGAAAATATTGTTTTTTTTTTAAAATTATAAAATTATATCCCTGTTTTTTATTTGACTAAAAATGTGTTTATTATTTATTTATTATTGTTTCACCAAAAATTTGTATTTATGTTCATTCGTAGTTTGTACGCGACCTGACCGATTTTAACACTTGGGGTGTCATTCTACTTGCCTCAACTGTGTGTGTGAATAAAAAACATATTTGTGAAAAATTCAAAACAGTGGTGAAAATGAAAAAAAAATGTAATGTATAAAATTGATGTTTATTGCTCGGGCCCGGGCATTTATATTATCCATAAAAAATCTGCCAATGGTCTGGGCGAAACTTTATTATTTTTCGGGTCAAAGTTCGGGAGCGGTCAAAGTCGGAGTATGTCATGAGTTCCTTTGAGATTATTAGATTTCTTGGAAAATTAAAATAAAGATATTTAAAATAGAGATTTTTAGCCGATTAAACATTGAAAAAGTCCGTGTAGACTATTCCAATTTCAGTATATTATGTACACTAAAAGCCTATAGAAGTAAAATCGAATTTGTTGCCTTATCAGACTTAAGAGATATGACGAATTGTTAAAACGTATACAAACCCATTACTTCCACTTGGGGTTTGAATTTCGAAAAAATTGTGAAACAGGTTTTTAGAAGATTTCATAAGAAGCAACTTGATATCTCATGAGACACGAGGGATTTTGAAAAATTTGTGAAAACGTAAGCAAACCCTTCACACCTCCTTGGTTCTGGAAATTCGAAAAATCGTTAATTGGTTGGCCGTAATAATCAATTTTATATCTCATCAGAACTAAGGGATGGCAAAAATTGTGAAAACATATACAAACCCTTGGGGGTTGAATATCGCAAAATTGAGAAATGGGTTTGTAGGCGATTATATAAAAAGTCTGTGGAAATGTAAGGCGATCTAATATCTCATCGAACCTAAGAAATATGTCGAAGCTTAGAAAAGCATACAACCCCCTTACACCCATTAGGATTGAATGTCTAAAATACTGGAATTGATTTTTTGCCTTTTTTTTATAGGAAACCTCAGGAAGGAAAAATGAATTCGATATATTATCAGATATGCAACCTCCTTACACCCACTTGGGGGTTGAATATACAAAAATCCTGAAAGGAGGTTATAAATAAATATGAAGACAGCACGAGAAAGTAGGAACCAATTCAATTTCTTATCACTTCTAAAAGAAATGACGGAATTAGTGAAAACGTGTTCAACCCGTTTATACCCTCTTAGGGGCTGAAAAAGGAAAAAACTTGAAAACAGGATTTAGGCGATTATTACGCAAGCACGTGAAAGTGAAAAGATATTCGATATCTGATAAGACCTGGGGATATAGTAGAATTCGTGAAAAAGTTTACAACCCCATTTGCACCCCCTTAGGGGTCGAATTTTAAAAAATGCTGAAAATTCTTTCTAGGTATTTATATGAAGAAGCCGTAGAATAAAAATGAATTCAATATTTGGGAAGACCTAATAGATATGATAAAACCGTGAAAATATATGCATTCCATTTTCACTGATAATTTTTTTTGCCCCCCTCCGAACGCCAATGGATATTTGAAATTTTTTTTTATCTAAATTAGTTTTCTAGTTGATTTACATATACACACCGAGTTTCAACTTTGTAGCATAAGCCGTTCTATAGATAGGAAAAACACCCCCCACCCCCGTACCATACTGCCCCTATAAAAAATTATATTTTTCCAACATGCTACTAATATAGCTCTATCTAAATACTAAGTATCAGCTTTATATCATTATAGGTTGTCGTATAAAAATCGGAACTTTTTCCTTTTCACCCTCACCCTTTACACCCTCACTTCCAAAATTTTGTTTTCTGTTAGGGGTCTATTAGGCCTACTTCTGGTAAAAATTTTAAGCATCTATCTTACACTGTTCTTGAGATTTGAGACGTGATTTTTTAGAAAAATCCTTATCCCCTCCACTTTCATGCTCCACCGCCCTCTTGAAAAATTTTGCTTTCATCAAACTTCATTTGTCAACCTTTATACCATACACTAACCAAATTTTATTTGTCTAGTGCAATCCGTTCGTGAGATATCGTAATCTAAAGTTTTTCACCCCCCACCCCCGTACGCTACTGCCCCCACTCAAAAATTTGTTTCCGATCTATTCTCCTAGTATACCTACAAATATTCTACCCACTCTACCCACGAAAAAAAATTCAACTAAATAGCTCGTAGGGTTTGGGTGCTACGAGCCTTCAAACAATTTTGCGTACACCGGTAGACGTACGGCGGACACACGGACTGAAATTTTTTTTTGCTTTTTTCGTGTCTACTCGTTATAAAACGTAAAAAAAAAATTTTGAGGGTAGCAAATTTTTTTTTTTTAAAAATCGATAACAATACTGTATTATTGAAATAATAAAGTAAAACGGGATTTTGGCAATAGTGATTTTGGGAAACGGGAAAAATGTTCAACCTAACCGTTAAGATGCGCTGCTCTAACTTAGTTGCGTAAGTCGGTATTTTATGAAATGAGATTTTGACCCGATCTTGTTGCACTTCATTACATTACGGTTTCACTCCGTCGAGAAATTGCGCGACTTTGCAAGTCGAACAAAATGGTAGTAGTATAAAAAAATCTGTCAACAGTCTGGGCGCAACTTTATTATTCTTAGGTAGTTTATTATGCGTAATTCTAAAGTAAAGGAATTTCGCTAACTAATAAACTTGAAGTTAATTTTCACTTAAAACTAATTTGTACAAAATTTCAACTTCGTGGCTAAATGGTATCATTTTCACAAATTGAGTGAAGTCGGTATTTCAGAAAACGGGATTTTGACCCGATCTCGCTCACTACGATTTTACACAGAAGTGTTGCAAACAGAATTAATATTTCTCATTGGACCAGTCGAACTATTACTTTCCATACAAAAAATAATATCATTGCAAAAAAAAAATTATTTTGCAGGATTGAAAAACCGAAATGTCGAAATTTCAAAGTTCAAAAATTCCCGGGAAAACGAAAGTTTGACAAAAATATTCGTCTAAACGATGGAAAAAAATATAAAAGCGAGACATGAGCATCCACTTTCCTCTCCCCGGCCAGTCTGCACAGCAAGAAATTGAAATTCGACATCGCCTAAGCCATATGAGACTGACTGACAGAGAAAGATTCCACTATACAATTTCCCCGCGCGCCGCACCGGAACCAATCAACCTCTTGCATAGTAGAAAGAGCATATGAATTAACTGATGAAACGAACGCGTAGGATAAGAGGAAATTGGCAAAGCACATGCAGCGCCTCTAGTGTAAGCCGGTTAAAACATCGAAGCGAGCTTCGTGATACTACTATAATATATAAATACAATGGTTCAACTCGATTGATACTGATACCCCCATACAGAGCCCTCTGAACTATAGTCGCGCAACTGAATTGAACATCTAAAAACAGAGTCATAACAAACATGATAGCTCCATACAAATCGCAACAATTTTGTATGGGGGGTGCATGACTTGGATGATAAAAACCAAGTTTTCTATTAAAGTGCAAGCATTTGTTAGGCAAAGCAAAGTTAAATAATTTATACACATATTTAGAAATTAGACTAGTTGTCTCATCTGGAATTGAGTTTTCATAGAAAAAATTAGGATGATAAAAATATCGCAATTTTCAGCAATGTCGGCATTCCGCCATTTAAAAAATGTGCAGTTAAATTGCTTATTTTTTGAAAGATAATTTTTGTTATATGAAACACATTGCATGTAGCTATGATTCTAAATATTTGTTATTCAGTATCGACTCTAGAAAAGTTCGTTAATTCCAAAGTTTTGTATTAAAACAGCGGCCTTTGGGATAATAAAATATTGTTACGAATACGTTCCAAAAACGATTCTCCAATGAATTGGTATATTTTCTCGTTTCGATCCGTGACGTCACACATCATCTAAAAACTGAGGCATTTCTCACGACGAGCTGTCATATGTGCGTGGCTTGAGTTGAAGTCGGCTTGAAAAGCAACTGAAATAATTGTGCGAAAAAAGTGCGTGAATGGCACAATAACTATTTATGTTGACAGCCAAGCTGCCATCAAGGCTGTTGAGGCGCACATTACTAAATCCAGTCTTGTGGGAGAATGTAAAAGAATATTGCAGATGGTGGGTATGAATAACAACCTGAAGATTAGTTGGATTCCGGGTTACAGTGACTTCCCTGGAAATAAAAAGGCAGACGAGCTCACCAGAAGGGGGTCGGAGATGAACATAGAGCTGGCCGACGAGTCGGTTCTATATCCCATTTAATGTGTAAAGTGAATGATTGATATTGAAGCGCCCAGACAGATGGAGGGGGCCTGGGTGAATCTCTCGGGACGCCGGCAAGCAAGAATCTGCTGGCCGAAACTTGATAGGAGGAACTCTAGCTTCATTTTGTCTCTGGGCAGGGACATTTACGGGACACTGTCCCTTTGGGAGGCATGGAGAAAGGCTGGGAATACCCATGGCTGATCTGTGTCGCTGTGGTGATGAGAATATTGAACCAACACTGGAGCATCTAGTGTGTGAATGTTAAAGCCTGGCACGTACCAGGAATCGGTACTTGGGGAAATTCTCCTTGACCGATCTATCAGAACTTGCGATGATTCCTTTATGGAGAACTACTCTCTTCATAAGGAAGAGCAATATTTGGAATCAGTAGTCTAGAGCCCGGTTTTATACGAGGGGACCACAATGGATCCACAATGATCTCTCGTGATGAACATTGCTTCAGTCCACCCTTCTCAACCTAACCTACTATTGGTCTTTTTGCACGAGTAAAGCGCAACTGTTGCTTTCCGTATTCGTTCTTGGATATTAGGTTTCCAATGAAGCTTCCTGTCCAAAATAAGAGCCAGGTATTTTGCACAATCTGTGAAAAGTAGACTAGTGCCATCCGGAGAAGGAGGGTCACCGTGAGAAATTTTGTATTTCCCGGTGAAGAGGAATAATTTTGTTTTGCGTGGGTTCACGCCCAACCCGCATTGAGCTGCTTATTTAGAGATAATAGAGAGAGCATTCTGCAATATCTCACTCAACGTGTTGAGGTGCTTTCTCGAGACAGCAGTTACAACATTGTCATAAGAGATCAATCTACTGTGGTGGCGCTTAAACGAAATTTAGTTTCCACGTTAACTGAGTAGGTTTTTTTTTCCGCCAGTGTCAATTCAGCAAAAGTTTTGGTCGGCTTCGACGAGGAAATGAATCAATCGAAGTCGACATGGTTTTAGGTTTTTTTGAAAATAAATGATTAACTTTTTCAGTCTTCAAAAAATCACTTCTAAAAATATTTAAAAAATTTCTTTATCGAGTTTTATTTAAATTGAATTCATTTTATATACAAAAACAATATAAATAATAATAAGATGTCCTCCTAACTACACCGCCCCTTCCAGGTTTAATATTAGTTTGTTGACCACTAAATTCCAACGAAGAAGGGAGAGTACGCCACCTTGTGGTGTACCTCTACTAACAAACCTTCGAGTAGAGGATTCCAGCTTTGTGCTGGCAATCCTGGATGTGAGCATCAGATTGATCAGCGCGCAAAGCGAGGACTCTACCTCAAGTTTGATAGTGCGTCAGTGATTGCATCTGGCCTGACGTCGTTGGAAGCTCTTCCGATATCATTGTGTATTCTTTAATACTAAGAGATATAAAAAAGTATAAAAAATAACGATTTAGAATATTGAATTTTAATTGCCGTGTTTGTCCGACAGATTGAGGTCCGTATTATTCACTTCGGGCTAACCTCTGGTTAATTCCAGTTTTCTCAGAGATTTGGTATTATTCACCTTCGGTTATCGTTTTTAACCGGTGATTCGCTGGTTTTATAACCAGTGATTAAAGTTACCCAGAGAAAAATTTAACCGGTAGAAAAGTTCCGGTTTACTATGATACCCAGGGATTTAACCGGCGATTTGACAAATTTTATATTATTCACGATTGAAGTTATGGCAAGATCTCATTTGTGGGATAATTGGAGTGATTCTAACGAAGAAGCCCGATGGCACATTCACTGGGTCAGGAAAAGAGACACTGGAGCTATTAGCCCAAACTCACTTTCCTGGCTCGGTGGAGGTTAATGACACAATTTCCTTCTCTAACTCTGAGGCTCTTACCCGACCAATACCAGAGAATTGGAGAACAGTGTCGAAGATCTTCACGCCAAATAAAATAAGATGGGCGGGCAGTTATCTCCTTTGAGCCATATAAGGCACCAGGAGAAGATGGTATCCACCCTATATTCCTACAGAAAGGATTAACCCATCTGCGCCCGCTTCTTACAAAGATCTTTAGAGCTAGTCACGCCGGGGGCTATATTCCAAAACGATGGACTATGATTAGATTGATATACATACCTAAAGTGGGAAGAAGACCAACCGACAAACCAAAATCATACCGTCCAATCAGTCTATCTTCTTTTCTATTGAAAACAATGGAACAAATCTTGGACAGGCATATTAGAGACGGACCCCTAGCGGTGAATTCATTGCACATTAATCAATTTGTCTATCAGCCAGGAAAATCGACGATCCATGCACTTCAACATCTGGTCACAAAAATAGAAAAATCTATCCAGTGCTATGAGGTTGCGGTGGGTGGGTTCTTGGATGTAGAGGGAGCCTTTGATAACACCTCTTACGAATACATTTGTTCAGAATCATCATCATTTTTGTTTTTTCCCATTTTTTGCCTTTCCCATAAAGTCGAATTCCTTCGTGCGGCACTTTCTGTAACGTAATTGTTTATAGAATATCATTTGTCTTAAATATCTTTCCTGTGCTCATGCCTGCTCCGATGGAAGCTTGGTCAGCGGATTTCACAAGCATAAGGTGTTCTACCCGATCGTGCTTGGGGGGTCCGCTGCCAAGCTTGCATTTTTCTAATCATCGGAGCTCGCATGGCTCAGAACTTTAAAGTGCCCTTTTGTGTTTACCTTATCACATTTTGTGTGAGCTCCGATTTCCTATGCTTCAGCGTCAAGATATTATGACGATGAGGCATGGGAAATCGGCGAATCAGCATTTTTTGTAAGTGGACATTAGGTCCACAAGCTAAAGAATCAAAAAATACAGTTACTTCATTTCGAATCATCAAGCTGCACAGAGCTTCTTTTATTAAACCCCTTATTGCTGCAGAGGTCCACTGTACCTCTGTGGCCACAATCATAGTACCACAAGTGTATCACTTGTGGCAAACGCGACCCCATCACAATCTTATTAAAAACAAGTGAGTGTACTCGTGCAAGGTTTTAAAGAAAGCTGCAGCGGTACACAGCACCGCTGCCGCCTACAAGTGCGGGTTAATAGTATTTTCGCTCAACACTATTTGGTATCGGCAACGGTGAGCAAAATAGCTCAACCGCAACATTGGTGACCCCGACGTGATTCGGGTCGCACAACTATCGTTCGCCACGCATTGCGTCGTAGCAGCGTTTCATCGTTCGGTGCACCACGTCCTCGTATCGTTTCGTCGTTTGCTACGCATTGCGTCGTACCATCGCTTCCGTGCACTGCGTCGTCGCATCGTTTCTGTGCACCACGTCGTCGTGTCGTCTCATCGCTCGCCACGCATTGCGTCGTAGCAGCCTTTTATCGTTTTTCGCACACTGCGTCGTCGCATCGTCTCTGTGCACCACGTCGTCGTATCGTCTCATCGCTCGCCACGCATTGCGTCGTAGCAGCCTTTTATCGTTTTTCGCACACTGCGTCGTCGTATCGTTTCTGTGCACCACGTCGTCGTATCGTCTCATCGCTCGCCACGCATTGCGTCGTAGCAGCCTTTTATCGTTTTTCGCACACTGCGTCGTCGTATCGTTTCTGTGCACCACGTCGTCGTATCGTCTCATCGCTCGCCACGCATTGCGTCGTAGCAGCCTTTTATCGTTTTTCGCACACTGCGTCGTCGCATCGTCTCTGTGCACCACGTCGTCGTATCGTCTCATCGCTCGCCACGCATTGCGTCGTAGCAGCCTTTTATCGTTTTTCGCACACTGCGTCGTCGTATCGTTTCTGTGCACCACGTCGTCGTATCGTCTCATCGCTCGCCACGCATTGCGTCGTAGCAGCCTTTTATCGTTTTTCGCACACTGCGTCGTCGTATCGTTTCTGTGCACTACGTCGTCGCATCGTCTCATCGTTCGCCACGCATTGCGTCGTAGCAGCCTTTTATCGTTCCACGCACAACCTCGTTCGGCGCCCGATTGGAGGCGCATGTACTGCAAGACATTGTGTCGCACCAACCGGTACGAGACATCGACACGTCTAAATGGTCCATTCCACGAAATTTAGTGCTTACTGATCCTGACTTCAACCTATCGAGACATATTGACATTTTCATTGGGGCGGATCTCTTCTACGCAATACTATCGGTGGGTCAAGTCAAGCTAAGGGATGGCCTGCCCATTCTCCAAAATACGCTGTTTGGCTGGACAGTTTCGGGAAGAGTTCCCACTTCAAATGCCGACGATCCAACTGTTGCATCGTGCTGCGTCTCAAGCGAAACCGAGGAAGCTCTCCAACAACAAATGGAGAGATTCTGGAAGTTGGAGGAAGTCGGTGAGGAGAGCAGTTTGACCGCCGCCGAAACACACTGCGAAAACCATTTCGTGAGCACCTTTTCTCGCGATGCATCGGGACGATTCATCGTCCAACTACCATTCTCTGATCGCCTTCACAGTTTGGGAGAATCTAGGGAAATCGCAACTCAGCGCTTCTTTGCCTTGGAACGGAAGCTATCCAAAAACGCTGAATTTAAGGCCCAATATGTGGAATTCATGCGCGAGTTCCTTGACTTGGGGCACATGCAGGAGGTGCATCACACACAATGGCAGTCTCCTCACTACTACTTGCCACATCATGCAGTACTGAAGCCTGATAGCAGCACCACGAAACTTCGAGTGGTATTCGACGCATCAGCCAAAACTTCGACAAATGTGTCGCTAAACGAAGTGCTCCACACCGGCCCCACAATTCAGGACGATGTCTTTTCCATCTTGTTAAGATTTCGAATGCCTCGGTTTGTCGTCACAGCTGACATCGAAAAGATGTACAGACAGGTTCAGGTTAAAAAGGCGGATAGAGCATACCAGAGAGCACTTTGGAGAGAGAATCCAAATCAGGATCTCAAACATTTCGAATTGTGTACCGTGACCTATGGCACGACCTGCGCGCCTTACCTTGCCACTCGATGTCTCAAGCAGCTGGCTGTAGAAGAAAAGGAACGTAATCCGCTTTGAGCCCAAGCGCTCCTCAGGGACTTCTACGTCGATGACGTCTTGACAGGAAGTGACAATCTTCCAGAGCTGCTAGAAACACAACGGCAGCTCCAGACAATTCTGCAGCGAGCCGGATTCAACTTGCGTAAATGGTGTGCCAACAACTCTCGTCTACTCGAAAAGATAGCGCCGAAAGACAAGGTGCTACAGCTGGATTTCGATAGCAAAGGCGAGGATAATACCAAAACTATGGGATTGACCTGGCTGCCGAAAACAGACGTGCTCGCAATCAGATCTAAGTGGCCGGAAGGCGGCAGAGTAACCAAGCGCACTGCTCTCTCTGATATAGCCCATATTTTCGACCCGCTAGGACTCCTCGCTCCAGTAGTGGTAGTGGCAAAAATATTCTTGCAGCAGCTATGGGTGCTCAAGCTTGATTGGGATGCAGCGCTTCCTCAAGAGCTGCATTCAACATGGACGAGGTTTAGAGAAAGCCTCCAAACGTTAAGCGATATACGTATTCCGAGGCATGTACTGACCCAACGGCAATCCAAAACCATTCAAGTACACATTTTTGCGGACGCATCGGAGAAGGCCTACGGCGCGGTAGCCTACGTCCGGTCGGTGGACACTGACAATATAGTGGCAGTGAGATTGTTGTGTTCGAGAAGTCGTGTAGCACCAGTCAAGCAAATCACACTCCCTCGTCTTGAACTGTGTGCCGCGAAACTGGCAGCTGACCTATCAGATCGAATCCGTTCCGACCTCAGAATGAATAATCTGGCGGTGTTTCTGTGGAGCGACTCGGAGATCGTCCTGTCCTGGATCAACACCACTTCGTCGAGTTTTCACACATTTGTTGCAAATCGTGTGGCTACGATACAACGGTTAACCGCAGCACGGCAATGGCGCCACGTAGCCTCCAAGGACAATCCTGCTGATCTGCTTTCCAGAGGGACCCAGCCGGATAAATTGGCATCAACAAACATGTGGTTCTACGGCCCTCTTTTCCTGCATGGCATTGAGTCCAATTGGCCTCCAGTTTTCCAAAAGCGCATGGAGCATCCCGGCGAGAAAAGAGACAAGCCAAAGGTCGTGCTAGGCGTGGTACAGACTTCATGGGGGGATCACATCATCGCCCATATCGACCACAAAAACTCCTTCAGACATCTACAACGTATTATTGCCTACATCCTGCGCTTTGTGAAGAGACTCCAACGAAAACGCTTCCCACCTTCCGGGTTCTGTCTATCAGTGATCGATTTGGACGATGCCGAGATTCTCATCATCAAGGTCATGCAACGGAGGGAATACGGCGACGAACTGGCTGATATTGGTCGCTTTGGAGAAGTCAGGAAAAACAGTCCACTTTTCGAGCTCACGCCTTTCATTGACCCAACAGGGGTTCTTCGAGTCGGCGGGCGTCTAGAAGCTTCTAACCTTCCTAGCGATGCGAAACACCCCATGGTCTTGCCCTACTCATCGTCATTGACTAAGCTTCTGCTAACTGATCTGCACCTGGAAAACAAACACGTTGCCCCGGGAGCTCTTCTTGCAATGGCAAGACCGAAATATTGGCCGATAAAGGGCAAGACACTCGCTAGATCGATTGTGCATCATTGCGTTAGATGCGCAAGGCCAAAGCCAAAACTAATGTCTCAGCTCATGGGAAACCTGCCTGCCGATCGAGTACAACCTGCGCGTCCTTTTTTGAACTCCGGTGTCGATTTCTGTGGTCCTGTCTGGACTCACTATAAACTCCGTGGCAAGCGTCCACAAAAATCTTACATTGCGGTCTTTTGCTGCTTCGCAACCAAGGCGGTTCACCTGGAGCTGGTAACCGATCTGACTACGGATGGCTTTCTTGGAGCTCTTAGACGTTTCATCGGCAGACGAGGTCATTGTCGCAACATTTACTGCGACAATGCAACGAATTTCGTTGGGGCAAGGAATCAACTGCAGGATTTAAAAGACATCCTACAGTCATCGAAAACACTCGACAAGCTCGCCTATGAGTGTAGCCTCAAAGGCGCCGACTTTCATATGATTCCTCCACGCTCACCACACTTCGGCGGTCTTTGAGAAGCAGCTGTGAAGTCCGTCAAGTACTTGCTTTATCGAACACTTGCTGCGGCTTCGCTTACTTACGAAGAATTGGAGACGGTCGTCATCGAAATCGAGGCCATTCTGAATTCGAGGCCAATTACGCCTATGTCAGCTGATCCAAATGACTTAAGTGCCTTAACTCCAGGCCACTTTCTCATCGGAGAACCACTCACCGCTTCAGTCGAGGCAACTGCACAGCCCTCCAAATCCACCTTGCTTACTCGTTGGAGGCTTGTTTCTGATCAAATGCCAACGCACCTTGCATGACGTATGCGCAGCTTTCATGACAATTCACAACGACAGCAACACCAATTCCTGTCAAGGATTTTTACAACAATTTCAGAAGACTTGGGATGAGGTGTCCACTAGCAACAGCCTGTTGCTCCCCAAAAAGTCCCTGCGGCACAAAAGGGGGGCCTTGAACTTTGTCGGAAACATGGCTATCGCACTATTTGGTGTACTTGATGAAAAATACGCCAACACAATGGCATCGACCATCGACGCCATCAGTGATAACGAGGAGCATCTCAATCAATTGATGCGAAATCAGACGTCAATCCTTGATGCTACACTCAACATCATCCAGAGTGATCGCGCCACGATGGACCAACAGCTGCAGCACATGGAAACGCAGCTTAACAACACCATCGAACAGATGAAGGAAATCCGTGACGTCATACAACAGCAGAAGTTAATGCAGATATTCACTTCAATGTCATTGCAAGCGGTTCTAGCCATTTCAAAATACCATCGTGTACAGAATGCACTGATTGATGTACTAGCCAGCACTCATCAGGGATTTGTCAGTCCACTACTGCTCTCTCCCAAGCAATTCATCCAAGAGCTCATGAAAATCAAGAATAGTCTGCCAGACTCAGTGAAATTGCCTACCACAGAAAATGATGTCTTAGAATTCTATAGACTCGTAACTATAGAAGGCAGACCCACAGCGAGGTATATCATTTTCAAGATTCGGATTCCATTATTGGCACCAGAAGACTTCGAGCTGTTCCAGGTCATTCCGGTACCAACAAGGATTAACGAAACATTTGCCGCCATACAACCGTCGTTTCCGTTTCTAATCATGAGCCTACACCGTGATCAATACTACGCACTAACTGAAACGGAACTACTGTCTTGCCTTTCTGTTGCAGAAGGCAAACACCTATGCAGACAAAAACATCCTTTGTATCGCAGAGGGTCTCCCATCAGTGCCTGCGAGATCCGGCTTTTTAATCATAATCCAATCGACAGCTCTTGTCAGATTATGAACATGGGCGCCGGTCCACATTGGATTCAACTCGCGGATCCAAATCAATGGATCTATGCCCTAGATCACGCCACAACTGTCAACGTTGTTTGTGGCAACAACGTTACTCAAGCTACCATCGAGGCTACTGGCATACTTAAGCTTCGAACCGATTGCTTGGTCAAACAGGATTTCATCACCATCCAGGGCCATTCTATAGCCACCACGCAACTCAAGATGTCGTACGTACCTACGCTAAATCTGAGTGACACTCTAACGTCAGCACAGCTCAATCCGGTACTACAGTTGGCGTCCCGTTTTCGTCCACACGCGTCCGACATCCAGACACTGAAGAAACAACTAGACCATCTCCACTATGAGTTGCCACGTCAAAACAAACACCGTGACGCTCACTATTTATCTATCGGCTACATTGGCTTAACAATCTGTTTAGCTCTCATCGCCTACCTCGTCTGGAGATGTCGTCAACGCGTGAAACAGCGAACACCAACGCCAGCTCCACGGCCCCTACGGAGCCTCAGCAATCGGGACTTGAGCGTGGATTTCAACGCTTGAGCTCATGCTCTCAAGGGCCGGGAGGATGTTCAGAATCATCATCATTTTTGTTTTTTCCCATTTTTTGCCTTTCCCATAAAGTCGAATTCCTCCGTGCGGCACTTTCTGTAACGTAATTGTTTATAGAATATCATTTATCTTAAATATCTTTCCTGTGTTCATGCCTGCTCCGATGGAAGCTTGGTCAGCGGATTTCACAAGCATAAGGTGTTCTACCCGATCGTGCTTGGGGGTCCGCTGCCAAGCTTGCATTTTTCTAATCATCGGAGCTCGCATGGCTCAGAACTTTAAAGTGCCCTTTTGTGTTTACCTTATCACATTTTGTGTGAGCTCCGATTTCCTATGCTTCAGCGTCAAGATATTATGACGATGAGGCATGGGAAATCGGCGAATCAGCATTTTTTGTAAGTGGACATTAGGTCCACAAGCTAAAGAATCAAAAAATACAGTTACTTCATTTCGAATCATCAAGCTGCACAGAGCTTCTTTTATTAAACCCCTTATTGCTGCAGAGGTCCACTGTACCTCTGTGGCCACAATCATAGTACCACAAGTGTATCACTTGTGGCAAACGCGACCCCATCACAATCTTATTAAAAACAAGTGAGTGTACTCGTGCAAGGTTTTAAAGAAAGCTGCAGCGGTACACAGCACCGCTGCCGCCTACAAGTGCGGGTTAATAGTATTTGCGCTCAACACTATTTGGTATCGGCAACGGTGAGCAAAATAGCTCAACCGCAACAACATTTACAAGTTCATCCAGGAGCGGGGCATAGATGCCAAAACCTGCAGTTGGATAAGGTTCATGCTAGAAAACGAGTTATAACGTCGTATACGGCAATAGTCAGACCAATGATCACTTACGCGTCATCTGTATGGTGGCGCAAAACCTTACAGATAACTGCACAGACCCAGCTAAGCAAACTGCAAAGGTTGGCCTGTACAACTGTCTCTGGAGCAATGCGAACCACTCCTACTGCAGCACTTGAGGTGATTCTAAATCTTTCACCTTTACACCTGTATCTACAAAAAGAAGCCAGGCTCATGACGTACCGACTTCTAACTTCTGAGGATATGGAAGCAAAGAAAATAGCCTCCGCAGACCTTATGAGAGCTTGAGAGCGACCCTATTCTCGGCATTCCGCTTTCGGATAATATCAAACCAAGATACAACTTTGAAATACCAAAGAAAATAAGTAGTTTTCCCACCCCGAAAGGACTGGGAAATACATATGCCTGAATTTGAAAAGGGAGCACTTATCTGGTATACAGATGGCTCCAAGACAAACGAGGGAGTTGGAGCTGGTGTATATGGACAAAGACCAACGGTCGACATATATGCCAGCCTCGATAAGTCAAACACGGTCTTCCAAGCAGAGATTCATGCAATTGAACTATGCATCAGGGAAAACATTAGAAGAGGATATAAGAGTCACAAGATCTACATTCTCTCTGACAGCAGAACAGCATTACTTGATCTACAAGCATTTTGCATTTTTGCTCGAATACAGTCATACTTGTATGAGTTCCTGGACATAGTGATATTGTAGGCAATGAGTCTGCGGACCAGTTAGCGAAAAAAGGAGCTGACTTAAAATTCACAGAACCAGTGCCTTTCTGTGGAATGTCAACAGCTGCGGCAAAAAAAACACTGTTGGACTGGATTAACGTCCAAGCTGACCTCCACTGGACAGGGACAGTGGGGTGCAGACAGTCCAAACTGTTCTTGGAAGGTCACTCCAAGAAACGAACCTCCGATTTGCTCAAATTGAGCCGGAATCAGGTTCGGCGCTTGATCGCGCTAATTACAGAACATTGTAGGCTTAAAAAGCATCTGCATACGATTGGACTGGTTTCAGACGATATTTGTAGATTGTGTGAAGAAGACGAGGAAACTGCAGAGCGCGTTCTATGCCATTGCGAAGAACTCGCACACAGAAGACTGAGACTTCTAGGACATTACTTCCTAACACCATTGGAACTCATGTCTAACTCACTCAAGAGCATATTAAAATTTATTAATATAACCGTCCTGAGTGAGTTATAATAAGGGAGGACAATCACAATAGGTCCACTGAGGCCGCAGTGAATCGGGATTCTTAGACCGTCCTCCATCATCTACAATATACAATCTACAACGAAGAAGATGACTGGAGAGTCGCCAATACAAAATGGCACAACATCGACATTTGGGACGACAAAGAATTTTTTCGCCGATTCCAATTTAAAAAGCCAACTGATTTTTTTCCTTTTCCTCCACATTGACCTACTAAGGCGGAACCTGGCTTCTATTGCAGGAATATTCCGTAAAATCGGGAAGGACATACTTGGAAAGTTAAAGCGAACTATATTATTTTCTCTATTTATAAGTCAGATGCAGTATGGGATAATAATATCGGGATCGGCTTTTAGTTCCAAATTACAGTGCATCCAGAAAATGCAAAACAAAGCAATAAAAAATCTATATAACGTAAACTCTCGAGAACACACGAAAACCATTCATGCCAAATATCAACTGCTCACGGTCGAACAACTTTACTACCTGGAATCATCAGTCCAAATTAACAAAATTAAGTGGTAGACTACAAACAGCGACATGAAATATTCCTATCACTGGGACAACCATAACTACAACACTAGGCGAGCTGCCGATATATACGTTCCTGCCATACGTACTGCCAGACACGGATCCTGCTCAGTTTTAAACAAGGCGATACAAAACTACAACCAACTTCCCACAGATCTTCAATCTCAATCGAACAAGTTTAAGCATAATTTAAAAAAATATCTCCTTTAATAAAACACCATATCGCCGTGTCGGAAGAACAGTGACGCAACTGCAATTTTGAAAATTTTTTGTTTTTACATTTCAATATTTTGTGGTTTTGCTATTCTTGCATAAAATCGTTCCCCATTGTTTTAAACGAACGTGCTCTTGATCTAAGCTGTCTATAGTAACTATTAATAAGCTCGTATGGCTTGTGGGCAATTGTCAAAAATGATTTTGTTTCTCTGAAAAAATTCGAATTTTTTGCAGTTGCGTCACTGTTCTTCCGACACGGCGAAATGTATTATTATATTCTTCATTGCTTTATCATTACCATTATCATTTTTGTATTTTCTGTCACACAGTAGTACTATTTTTCTTTGTTGTTCGACATTTTGTTAGCTTTATTTTTTTCCTTTCTTTTCTATTATCATTCAATTTCACGTCATTCTCTTTCTTAATGAATTTTTCTTTTTATAATAAATTATTGTTGAATTATTTACTCGATTTTAAAAACACATGTAGATATTGTATTTAATATTATCCGCACGAGCTACGCTCATGGATACTGAAATAAATTCAATCACTACCTACCTACCACCGTTCTCTACCCTCATCCCTTACACCCGTTTCCTAACACCATTGGAACTCATGTCTAACTCACTCAAGAGCATATTAAAATTTATTGATATAACCGTCCTGAGTGTGTTATAATAAGGGAGGGCAATCACAATAGGCCCACTGAGGCTGCAGTGAATCGGGATTTTTAGACCGTCCTTCACCATCTACAATATGCAATCTACAACGAAGAAGATGACTGGAGAGTCGCCAATACAAAATGGCACAACGAATCGACATCGACATTTGGGACGACAAAGAATTTTTCCGCCGATTCCAATTTAAAAAGTCAACTGATTTTTTTCCTTTTCACCGTTCTCCACCCTCAACCCTTTCACCCGTTTCCTTCAGTTTTCAGCTAGGAGTGTATCAGACCTAACTCTCATTCTAAGATCCCATCTTATACAGTTCTTGTGATATGAGATGTGATTCTTTATAAAAATTCTTATTCCTTCCACCGCCTCCCTAAAAAAATATATTCAGCAAACTTCTATTGTCCATCCTTAAATATAAGCCACATTTCATTTTTCTGGTTTAATTGGTTCGCTGGCCATCGCAATGGAAGGTTTTTTACCACTTCAAAAATTAATTTTCGATCTATCCTCCTAGTTCCTAGTCTACAAGCAAGTATCACATTTCAACTTTGTGACATTAACCGTTCAGGAGATGAGGGTTTTATAATGTCTCGATCTAAGCTTTCAAGCGTTTCGGACACATTGCTTTCCTCCGAACTGCGGAACCCCTTCACTCATATAAAAAATGTTCATAGATCTGTGGAAGTTCCGAATTTCAGCTTCCTAGCATAAGTGGCTCCTGAAATATAAAAATTAAAGTTTTTCGTCTAAAACGCCATCCACCTCCCTTCACACCTCCCTCCCCTCCCCACACCAAAAATTATATAATAACTTGAAGGTTGTCCACTCAATCTACCAATAAATTTAAATTGAATACCTCCAAGGATTTGGGAGACACAAGCCTTCAATCGACTGTACGCACTGTGAAATCCAATCACCCGGTAGCACACACTCAGAAAACTATCGGAATCAAATAGGATGGTTTTCGTTGAACGTGTAAACTGTGTATCACACACATCGTTTGCGCTGCTCCCAGATCCGCAACCATGATAAAGTTGCAGCCAATAATTCTAATTTTTCCTGAAAATACAAATTGAAATATTCACAAAAAAGAAAAATGTCACATTCTGTAAATAATTAATAAACGGGCCTATTATGAAACTCGACTCGACCAAAAAACTCACATTCTGCAATTATGAAACTCGACGAGTGCCTACTTGTCCAGTTTTACTCGACTTTGAGTCGAAAAAAAGCGTGAGTAAAAAGAACTGCGTATTATGACAGCCGATCGAGTGAGTATTTACTTGAAAGAAATGTCAAATTCACTCGACTGCTGGAAATAAAGTGACTGTCCAACTGTTGAGTTTCATAATACCAACTTTACCTCAAGTCGAGTTCAAATGTGAGTCGAGTTACTCACTCGACTCGAGTTTCATAATAGGCCCGAAATTTTTGACGCTTGACTGGAAAAATAACGGAAAATATTAAAAAGCAGCCGTTAAAATAACGCGACTTATTCAATCGCTAACCTAAGTTAGTGATGTTGACATAGAAAAAAATATCGATATTTAAAAAAATATCAATATCAGCTGATGATATATCGAAAAAAAATATCGAATATTTTTTCCAATGAAAAATAAATTCTTATCTCCCTTCCCGTATCAAATTTAACGTTAAGGCGAGCATATCGCAAAGGCTTTTCAGTGTAAATTTCATGACTCATTTTCCCAGAAACCACTCGAATGAGAATTTGGACAATTAACTAAAATTTTATTATTTTTGCGATGGTTGTATATATTGCACGGGTCTTTCCATCAAGAATCGCCAAAAGTGTGACCTTACCATCGCCGATTCTTTTGAAAATTTATGTACTCAAAGAATTAGTGAAAAAAAAAATGTGATTTAAATTTTTTGTTTCTATCTCATTTTTTTTGTTAGTTATAGTATGTTAAAGTTTTCGTAAAAACAGGCGTTGAAAATTCATATCTCTGGTAATTTTTATCCTAGAGTAATAAAGTAGGACTTATTTTAAAAGATTGTTGTTAAAAAATTATCGCAATATAAAAAAAATACGAATAAAAATTATACTTGAAATTTTTTTTTCAAAGGATAACGATTTTGTCCTTTATCCTTGAATATTTAAAAATCATTTTTTTTTATTTTTTTATATTTTGTAGGTTATACTGTTTTACAAAACATACCAAAAAATTAACTTGGAATCTCAATGGGATCGGCGTCAAAAAAATCGAAGAACATCAGTGCTTTTCAATTATGTTATAGAAAAATTACTACACCGTACGCCATCCACCGTACGCAAAATCGTTTAAAGGCGCGTAGCTCCCAAACCCGTTGTGGTATTAAGTTGAAATTTAAACTCCTACGACTGGTATCTTTTGGGGTGGTGGGGGTGTAAGGGAGGATGAGGGGGTTTCGTTTTAGACGAAAAATTTTGGTTTCCAGATCTCAGGAACCACTTATGCTAGGAGGCTGAAACTTGGAACTTATGTAGTACTATGATAGTGGACTCATTTGCAAAATAATGATCGATAAGAATTGAGGGGTGTGGAAGTGTGGGGAAAACAATGAGTCCAAAACGCTTGAAAGCCGTGATTGAAACATTCTAAAATCCATATCTCCTGAACGATTGATGTCAGAAGATTGAAACTTTGTGGTTGTCCTTAAGGATACTTTAAGATTAGACAAGGGCTAAAATTTTTAAGGGGGCGGTGGGCTTGGGGGGGGGGGGGGGGTGGAAAACTTTGGATTACAATATATTCCGAACCAATTACACCAGGAGATAAAATTTATTTTCTGTATATGGGATCACAAGAGAAGTCCACTGAACGTAACGGGCTTTTTCAAAAAATGTAATTTTTTATCTCAGAAACCGTATCAGATATGATCTTGAAAATTTTACAGGAGTTGGGATCGGTAGACCTCAAGTAGGGAAAACAATTTTAGGGGTGGGGGTGTAGGGGGTGATGGTGGGATAAGGGTGGAAAAGGGATAGAAAGGAAAATAATTCTGATTTTTATTTCTCGAAAACCATAATGACTGGAAAGCAAAAATTTAAGATTATGGTATATAGAGCCACTATAGAGACATCCTAGAGAAATAAAACTTTTCATAGTGGTAGCAAGTTACGGGAGTGAGGGGTGGCTTTTTATATCTCAGAAACGGCTTATGCTATAAAATTGAAACTTAGTATGTATATGTAGATGTGCTATTAGAGTAACTAAAGCAAAAAAAAAGTTCAGATTTTTATTGGCGTTCAGAGGTTGAGTAAAAAAAGTGTCCACATTTTCACGAATTTCGTTAAAACTTTTTTTTATGTCGAGCTATCAAAGGAATTTTACTTCTGCGGGCTATTTATATAAGCGCCTAGAAACGATCTTCAAAATTTGTCGATGTGCAAAGTGGTTGTGTATATATTCACGAATTCTGATATATTTCTTAGGTATATTGGGATTTGGAATTCACTTTTACTTCTATAAGCTTTAAAAATAGTCGGGGAAAAACCGATTTAAGTATTTTTCCCTATTAAACACCCTGGGGGTATTGTTTAAGTTTTCACTGATTCCAAAAATCTCTTCGGTTTAATATGATCGAATTCGCTTTAACTTCTATGGAATGTTCTATTGATAAAAAAAAAACTTTAATAAATAAAAAAAATCTGCCCGCAACTTTATTTATATATAAGGAATAACCAGGAGGCTATTTGGTACTTTATTTTTTAGGTTGTCAGTCTCATAGTAACTTACACCGCATCTCAGCATTAAACACGTTTCGGGCCTCTACCCATAAAATAATAAAGTTGCGCCCAGACTAGACTATTGGCAGATTTTTTTGTAATACATTTATTCTAAAAAATTTGATATTTTAAATTTCAGGGGAATATTTTATTTGTGCATTTCCCCTTAAAATAAGATATGAAGCTAAAAAGAGGAGGCAAACGCCATTTTCAAAAAATCTTTAACATACTAAAACTAACAAAGACAAAAAGAGACAAAATTAGATACAGTCGAGATAAGGTGAATAAGATGAAACCAAAACAATTCACATTGATGAATATTTTCTCTAATGTTTAATATATGTATGTACATATTTACATTAATTATATTGTTGTGTGTTAGGCTACCTTATGAGCCTAACACGTGTTGATGATGCTGAAAAGGATGTGGGGGCGTGCCTAGCATCTTTCGATGCTGTTTAGCGGGATGACCTAGCGCCCTAAGGGACGCCGGTTAGTCAGGATAGGTTACACAAATAAATCGCATAGTTCACTGTTTACCTTTTTATTTTTTCACCGACACGATTTTCCACTTAACTTTTCACTTATCAGCATATCTTAAACCTAATTTTCACTTATACTAATTTAGTAATACTTTTTGAACTTTTTCACTATCGGTGTCAAATACCGAGTTTTTTTTTAAAGTAAGACAGAGTTTCGGTGTCAAGTGCCGAGTTTCGGAAATAATACATGCTTATTCTCGGTCGCGACACACTTTTATAAACCTAAAAATGCATTCGACCCATAACGCTGACCTTGTTACGTTATGCCGGTAAACATTAGGTCAAAACATTATGAGTCGATTGCATTTCTGGTCATTACGCAATCCGGTAGTACTAATTGTTTTGTGTACGAAATTCAAGCCGGCATTCCATAGGTACTGCTGACCGGCGGTATGCCGACTTGCAGTTCGCACAAGAAGGTCGTTAGATTTTAGCGGGCGATGCATTGTAAACAAACACTGACTCGAGTTCACTTGCTTGTTTACAACGCGGAAAGAAGAATCTTGTTACAAGGAAATAAATATTATCATTGTAAATAAACATAGACTCGTATTCGTATGTTTATTTACAATGCGAAAAATACTGTATTTGGAAATGTGATGTGGTTAGAATGTTAGATGAATGTTAGGTGATTTGTAATGTACCGGGACGACGTAATGACTACTCAGGAAGGAGTCCAAGGTACAACATCCCTCCCCCTCCGGGGACTTGAACTCCCCCTCCTTTACTCGAAATATGGATTTGATTTTAAATACATTTTTTTTTTTGTGTGCGCGACGATTTGCATTTCAATTTATACATTTTATCTAACTTGTTAAAATAAAGTACATACACTAAAAATACTTATTTTCTATGATTTACTATTCAGAGGAATGAAGTAAGAGAATCAAGAATAAATACATATTACTTATTTGCTATGGTTTATTATGAAAAATCAAGAAAAATATTATACGATATATATACTTAACAATACGCGAACGTTATGCTATCTAATCCCATCGAGGGGGCCTCCGTTGGAATTTCATAATCCACCGGGATCCGTGGTGGTGGATCTGTCGGCACCCTCGGAGGTGTTCGAGTTTGCGTTCGTGGTTTATCGTCTGCTGCTACGCAAGGGATGACCTCCTTCAGTTCGGTGTTCCGGACTGGATGGTTGCATGGTAGTGCGGCGTGAGGGATAACCTCCTTCAATTCGATGCTCCGAATTGGACTGTTGGCTGCTAGTACGGCGTGAGCATTTGCCCGACGTGTGCCGAGATATCTAAAACCAATAATACAGACCGCGACCAGTATGACCAAAAATGTTCCGACGGCCAGCATCGAGTAACGATGGATCTCGATTTCCTTGCCTTGCTCGCTGACCCTCCTCGCATCCTGTGTTGCCATTAAGTCGTCTTGTAGCTCTTCTAACGATTTTCGCCCTTCGGCTAATGAATCGGCGACGTCGTTGTGATTGCCTACCTTGAGCGATAACGGCTTCCTAGGCTTCTGGACCGGACCCGGCATGTCGAAAGACGCCAAACTTTGCTTCAGGGCGTCCGACAACTCCGTAAAAGTTACCCTTGGCTGTTTATATTCTGTTATGGTGAATAATGTTTTTGCGTATAGCAGCCTCAACTCCCTGTTGCTGACTTCACAAGGTTGTATTAGTTTCAGCTAACCCAATCCGGTTAAATTCGCGATAAAGTGTTCACCCTGGTATGTAACTGTTAGGATGAGCGAAGCTTTCATCTTGAAAAGCCACTGATTGCTGGCCTCCATCTTCATTATCACTCCGTCTGTTGCTGGAACTGCTGTGTGTGCGCAGTTGACTGATGCTGACGGGGAGTGCTGCAATAATTCAACCAAACAATCAGGGTTGCCATTGGTAAGTATCGGTCCATTGTGGCGGCATACGAACATGGGCGTTGTGACATTGTAAGCTACGCTCATGCACCCCGAATAATCCCTCTGGGATATCGCAATAAAACTGCTGTGTGACTCCGCTTCTGCCATGTAGGGTGTTCGAGTTTGAAGCATCAGGTCCCACCGATCGTTGAAATTTGATGGTAGGTAGTACACCTTTTGCATCGAGTATACAGTCGGGTCTGGCAGGGGAATTTCTATCTTTACCAGCACAGTATCTCCGTCCAGCATCGTTGTTACTTGAGCGGCCTGATGCAAAGTATACAAGTTGCGAAAAAACGGCTTTGTTTTTGCCGAAAGCAGGAGCGTTTCCAACATCGCTGTTATGTCGCTTATATCCAAAATGAACGGGTGTAGTTTGTTGTTATACAGATCGTTCAAGATTGATAATTCGGTGGATTGTCTCACCTGAACCTCCATAAGGTTAGCGTTAATCAACGCGATCAACTCGTAAACTTCGGTTTTGAGTTTAAGCTTAGAAATCTCGTCGTTTGTCGTCATCGTGAAACTATCATGTGCGGTGCCTAATTCACGCAAATTTTCCGCTATCAGGTTCATGTCAGACGTGAGGTTCGTCACTGGTCCACTCAGCTTGTCGAAGTTAGATTTCATCACCGATATTTGATGGTTTATCAGCTCGAAGGTCTTCTTATCATTCTGTCCCAAAACATCCAACTCGCTGTATACCTTGCGCGCGTCGTCGCTGTCCATAGTACCGAAAGCCCATTTGGCAAACTTTCCGAGGAAATCTATGGCTCGCTTCGATCTTCGGCGATTGAAGATGTGTCGGACGTGCTCACCGTTTTGCCGGAGTTGTTTGACGATAACTGCAGTCTCCTTCACCATCCGAAGGCACGTTTTCCGGAAACTACTTCCCCGGGGTGTTGTTGCAGCGTCGGAGCGCGGTTGTTGAAGGCTGGGTACTGAGATGTGAACGTTCTCTCGGTATTGATGAGTCGGTAACCAGTTAGTCTTGAGATTTTATGGGTCGTGAGTAGGGTTCGAAAGTGCTCTTTCTTCGCGTTTGAGCTTACTTATTGCTGCTGATGTTGTTGTGGGTGAATGGCATAATTGGTCAATCTGTCGGTCGTATTGGTCTGCGATATCAAGTACAGCCGAGAAATCCATAGGCGTAACCTTCGTGAAAATAGTCCAGACATCTTTGTAGAAGACGGCATCTCCTGTTTTCTCAAAAAAAACTGGGGTGTCCTCTAACTGCTTAATGATGAATGGTGGTGTTCCAGTAGCAAGTTTGGATAGCATAACGCCGTAGCAACATAAAATTGTCTTGAACATTACGAAACAACTTGATTTCTCTAATTTAAACAATATATCTAACTAGCTTTTTATTAACTAAAATTAACTAACAATTGGAAATTGAAATCTATTAAAAATGTAACTAGATTATTATATATTATATGTTGTTTTTTCTTACTATTGAAATTGAAATTGAAAACTACTCTAAATTAAAATTTAACTATCGTTATTGTTTTGGGTTAAAATTAGTAATCCAAGCTACCTACAACTAGTGTTAGAGTGTTAGTCCGTATTAGTATCTAATGTTTGGTGAGTTAGAAGAAAATGGTGTTTTTTTTTTTTGTGTGTAAATGTTACCTTCCGGTGTCCAATATTCCTGTTGTTCTTTTTTACGGCTGAATTTCCTGTAACGAAAAGAAAAGAATGTTGTTGGATCATCCATGGAAGATCTTCAGCCGATTGTTATGGATTTTTCGAAACTTTGTACCCATTTGGATAGTTGTAGTAACGTTTCCATTGACCGTTACCACTTCAAAAGGTCCAACCCATATGGGCGAAAATTTGTTCTTCCTTGCGGAATTTCTCAAAAGGACTTTTTGACCCACTTGAAGCTGTATGGGTCGAATGTTCCTATCATATGACCGTTTGGATGTTAGCTTGGCTTGCTCTAAGTTTTTCCTGGCGATTTCGTGTGCTTTTTGAATTTGCGCTTTTAATTGGCCCGGGTACTCATTGCAATTGTCTACGGGTTTCGGTGCTCTTTTTAAATTTGTAGGCATCTCAAAATTAAAACCGTAAAGACAATTTAAGGGTGACAATTTCGTAGACAAGTGGGGTGTATTGTTATGCACGTGCATAGCTTGACCAAGCCACTGGTCCCAGTTCCGTTCATCATTCCCCACGAAACTCCTTAGGTACTCTGCTAGAGGTCGGTGACTGCGCTCTAGAGATCCGTTCGCTTGTGGGTGATACGGTGTTATATGCATTTTTCGAATTCCGAGCAGTTTGCACGTTTCCGAAAAAAGCTTTGCCGTGAATTTAGTCCCGTTGTCTGTAACTAACACTTTAGGTATACGAAACCTGGTTATAACCTCGTCGTAAAAAGATTTCGCGGCCGTAACTGCCTCCGCGTCTGGCATCGGAACACAGGTCATATATTTGGTCAGGTCGTCCTGAAAAGTCAGGATATAGCGATTTCCCGAATGGGTCACGGGTAACGGTCCCACCATGTCCATGTACACTTTGTCGAATGGGAACTCTGGTGTGTCCGTTACCACCATGGGCATCTTGGTTATCCTGGAACTCTTATTTTTCTGGCATTTTGGGCATGCTTTTATGAATTTTTCAATGTCTTTCTGCATGCCCTTCCAACGAAATTGTTGCCGGATTCGTAAAAACGTCTTCTTCATCCCTTGGTGACCTTCTAATGCAGAATTGTGGAAATCGTTCATCACTACTTGGATTTCCTTCGGATCAGTTAACGTCTCAAACCGTCGTCTTGCATTGTCGGGCGAAATCGGAGTGGGTGCTAAGGTTTCCATATCCGGATTTGGAACGCGAGTTTTACTCCTCGTTTGAACTATCCCGATTGCCTGGCTAACCTTTTCCTCACTCATTTCTTCTACGAGTTTCTCGCCTTCGTAAGGAATTCTACTCAAGGCGTCGGCATTTACGTTGTACTTGCCCGGTTTGTATTCTATCTTGTAATCGAACTCGGATAGCTTGTGGTGAAAACGCACCAGCCGAGATGTCGGATTCTTGACACTGAATACTCCCTTTAATGGGCGATGATCGGAGTACACCGTAAACGGACGTCCCAAAAGGTAGGAACGGAAATTGTTTGCTGCCCAAACAATGGCTAGTAGCTCCTTCTCTATGGTAGAGTAGTTTTTTTCTGCTGAGTTCAGGGTCCGGCTAGCGAAGGCAATAGGTTTATCTTCCCCTACCTTACCCTGTGATAACACAGCACCTACAGCGATATTACTAGCATCAGTCGTTAAACAAACGGCTGCGTGAAATCGGGATAAGTTAGTATGGGCGGCGAGGTTACGGCTTTCTTTAAAAATTCGAATGCCTTTTGACAGTCCGCCGTCCATACGTATGGATTATCCTTTTTTAATAGTTTAGTAATGGGCGATGCTATGGCCGCTAGGTTTGGTATGAATTTCCTGTAATAATTAATGAAACCCAGAAACGCCTGGACCTGCTTGACATTAGTGGGAATAGGATACTCGTCCACACAACTTGTTTTGGCTGGGTCAGGCAACGCACCCTCCTCTGAGCATTTATGCCCCAAGTATACCACTTCTCGACACAAGAAATTGCACTTCTCGGTGTTCAATTTTAAATTGTGCTCCCTTAGTTGGGAGAAAACCCGTGACAGCTTGTCGTTGTGTTCCCGAAGATTTTTAGCATAGATTACGATATCATCGAGATAAACGAAGCAATCTAATCCTTGCAAACCAGTTAAAATATGGTTCATAATCCGCTGGAACGTGGCTGGTGCTCCAGTGAGCCCAAATGGCATCCGGTTGAACTCGTAATGACCTAGGCCTGTGCTAAACGCGGTCTTTGATTTATCCTCGGAATCTATCAAAACCTGATGATAGCCGCTGGCAAGATCAAGAGTAGTGAAGTAGCGGCAATGCCCCAATTGGTCCAGAATATCCTCGATTCTGGGCAAAGGGAATGCATCTTTAATAGTGACTTCGTTTAGCTTTCGGAAATCAACTACTACGCGCCATTTCTTTCTACCGTCCGCCCCCGCCTTTTTGGGTACTACCAAAAGCGGTGAGTTCCATGGAGATTTGCTTGGAGATACTATATTGTCTGTAACCATTTTTGCGACTTGATCATTAATTTCATCCCGATGAATCTGCGGTAATCTATACTGCTTCCGGTTAATTGCTGGTTGGTCAGCCTTCGTGGTGATTTTATGCGTGAGCACATTAGTGTGCGTAAGAGCATCCCCTTCTAAATTAAAAATATCAGCAAACTGAAGGCATATATTTTCTAGTGCGTTCTTTTCTTCGCTGTTTAGATGGTCTCCCGTCTTTAATGCTTTGAGTAACTTGTCTACCCTTTCGGAGGCTAGCTCAGAGGTTACCAGATTGACATTTCCGTTTTTGGAGCCAGAACCTGATATTGGTGTAATTTAGAATAATTAGGCACGAATTCTGCCTTTAGTGTATATTCATGGGTATTGGAATTCAGAATAGGCACCATTACCTTATTCTGACGCACTGTGACCAACGTATTTGCAATAAATACGCCAGGATCAATCTCCTGCGACTCCACCAAAATTTCACCTTTAGTTATGGGAACCCATAATTCCTGTATGGTCCGCATTCGTGCTGGCAGCGTCGACATTCCTTCTGGTATGTTCGATCGAGTCCAACTTCTCAAAGGAAAATCCTTGGTGTTGCCGTTAGCATCAAAAAACGTAAGGTTTTTCGTCATGGAATTGATTATAGAACGGTTCCATAATATGTCCCTACCTATAATTCCGTCTGCACGAATCGCGTGTCCCTCGTTCATGACATGCCATTTCGTCTGAAACCCTAGACTCGAATGAATCTTAACCTTCACCGAGCCTAATGTCGAGCTTACGCCACCGAATACTCCACCTAATTGCCTAACATCATCCGTGTCGATACGGATGTGCTTCAGGCGTATCAACGATGAGCGTTTAAGTAAACTTGTGTCCGCTCCAGTGTCCACTAATGCAATTATCTTGCCAGATCTCGCTAACGGACAACGGAACTCCACGAAGACGTCGTCATCGATTGATCTCTTCAGGAGGTAAAGGGTGCATCGCTTATTGAGGGTTTCGACGTTTTTAGTGATCTGATGGAACTTGCTACGCATAGTAGTCCATAGATTCCCTGCTCTGGTGCTTAATCGACAAAAACGCATTCGGAAACTGTTGTTTCCCAGGATTAACATGTTTTTGAACGGGATGTGCACAGCACTACCCAGTTTCCTAACTTCTGCTTGTACCCCGAGAAAAATCGCTCGAAGTAAGGCACTTACAAGATTTAAAATATATACTAAATTAAAAATAGATTTGTTACTAACAACTGAGTTGGTTTTACCCTTGTTTTCTTTCCTTAGCACTGCGTTGGTTTTCCCCGTCAACGGCTTACGTTTCCTAAATTTCTTAGATACTAATTTTGGTTGTATTACCCCCATGAGTGGATTTTGGATGGGTGTACCTGTAGCTTCCTGTGACGGGATTATGACCTCATCCTTGTCCTCTGACAATACAACTCCTATCCTATTTTTGACTGTCTCCCTTTTAGCGTGTCCGACATGTGTCGAAGTTCGAGCTGTTGAGATCGAGTCTATGTTTTTTCTAACATTTTCCATATTTTTTATGGGTAGGCTCTTAACATCATGGCTTTTCGGTATGTGCTTGCTCATGATACCGTCCTTTGAAATTTTATTTAATGGGGCACAGCGTTGATCGTAGAGCTGGCCCCCCGGTCGTTTCCCTGTTTAGTTTCTTGGTATCGCTTCTTGCTGTAACACGTATCTTCGACGTGTCCCAGCCTCGAGCACCACGCGCATTTCAATTTTTGTCCCCTCCAGAACGTGTTTGTGACGAACACTTGTGCTCTTGGACAACTACCCTTGTCATGCCCGTATACCTGGCAGGTGTCGCAATAGGGTGTATACTTGCGCTGTTTGCAGTCAGCGTATGTGTGGTTCGCTTTCCCGCAGAAACCACATATAATTTTACTTTCCTTTTGATTTGATACCGGAACAGGATTCGTCAAAAAAGGTAAGTGCGGTTGTTGCTGACCCGGCATGGTATACCCGTTGAAGAGTTGTGGTGGTGGGAATTGATCCATATGAGCTGCAGGAGCTATCTGGCTTTGCGCTTGAAAATAATGGGATTGTTGCGGAAACATGTGCGCCCCGAAAGTACTGTAACCTGGTGGATACATTTGGGGTTGTGGGAAGGTCTGTGTTTGGAAAATAGACGACTGTATTTGTGGTTGGCCATAAGGTGAATTTATCAAGAGAGATGTCCTCAGGGCTATTTCCACAAGTTTGTCTAGTGAACTTTCTGAACTCGAAATCATGAACTGACGGATAGCTGGGTCAACCAGACCGGTTTTGAAAGCGTTCAAAACTGCCTTCTTTACTTCCTTTACGAGGGCAACTGAGTCCGTTGTGCTATATTGTGCGTCAATGATTTCCTGTGCCATCGTCGACAATTGTGTCAGACGTCTTGCGAATGCCTTGACGTCCTCCGATACCATCTGGTGTGCCAATTTGATCTCATTTGACACACTATCTAGCGTCCTGGCCGTGAGGTAAGTATCTTTAATCAAAATCTTGAACTCTTTTAGGGTGGTAACCACTCTACCCCGTATGAGCTCAAACGCATCGCCAACCAGTCTGGTCGAGAGGAGCGAGACAAAGATTGCCTCATTTTTCCCCTCTAAACATTTAAAAGCCAGTTCACAAGCGTTAAGAAACTCATGAACTTTGCCAGAGAGATCTGGAGACCGTATACCATTAAAAACTGGTACCAGTCGAGCCACAGTTTTTCCCACAGCTTCGTAGGCTGACATTTCGTTTCTAGTTGGTTGTTCGTTTTCCTTTGGAAACTCCAAAACTTCGCTAAACTTTTGAAATTCGCGGCTTAGGCGTACTCCAAAATCTTTTTCCCTCAGCCGTGCCCTAAGTTCACTAATTTCCTGAACCAGTCCTTTCCGTTCGTCTTCCGTATTCCTTTGGGTTTCTATTTGTTCCTCTAAAGTTTTACCCTGCAGTTTTATCTGCTCTTCGAGTAAACGTTCTCTAATCAAATTTTTTTCCACTTGGGTCGTAGCTACCTGAATTTTATTTTCTAACTCTTCGCTAGCGTCGATGGCTCGCTGTAGTTGACTCCGAAGATCTTTGATGGTCCTATCCTTCGTTCTTAACTTCTGTTTCAGTTCCTTCTCCTGATCTACTGAACTGCTTGCAGAATCCTTTAAGACCTCCAAAAACTTAAACAGAATCGCATCAGTAGTTTCAAGTCTAGTCAACTGTCCCCACCTAGACGATATCTGAGTAAAAATGAGCTCATATACTTCCTTAGAGGTATACTTCTTAATTTCTCCCAATAACGTCTGATTAAAACTTTCCACTTCTCTTTCTTGATCTTTTTTCTCTTTCTCCGCTTGAGAAATTAAATCTTTCAGGTGTGCTACCTCTTCGTCATTTTCCATTCCCTAAAAAAAGTAAGTAATGCCTCCTTTCTCCCTATGGCTTTTACCTAATGTCGAAAAAAAATCAATTGTAGAAAATTTACAATATGAAAAAAATTTTTATTTAAAATTCTTATCCTGATAGGACAAATTCTTCAATTTTATTTTTAGCATTTTTTAACAATTGAAGACAATTTACACTGTGAGAAGAGTGTAACAAAACAAATAAGCTTAAGTCGCCAATCGAATTAAATTAATAATGTTCGACTTTATTTATAGCCAACAAGAAAAATCCAAGCATTACAAAAAATGTTCAGTTCATTAATAGCCAGCGAGAAAAAAAAACAAAGAAGAAAATTCGCTGAGTTGAATATACGTATAATAAAATTTTCAACAGGAAAAATAATGCCATACCGCTAAAAAGAAAACATTACTATACAACATTATCCATTGTTTAAGGAATAATATCGCGATGCATAAAGATGAACTAATCTCGAAATTTTTTTTTGGATTGGAGAAAGACAAACTTATTACCAAAAGAAAAATTAAAAATGAATTTGAATTATTAATCGGCTATCAGCAATGAACACGAATATATATATATATATATAAAAAAAACGCTGATGCACTAAAGCACAAAAGCGGTTGGAAAAAAAAAATTAAACAATTGAAAACACGATCAGCAATTCGTTCTTATAGTGAAAAGAACGGCTGAGAAGTTTCAATAAAAACAGCTTCTTAAATGCTATTTCCATTGATGAATGATGTAGATTCGACTTGTTAGTATAAATACTAACAAGCTGAAAACCGGCTGCGCCAAATTATGTTGTGTTAGGCTACCTTATGAGCCTAACACGTGTTGATGATGCTGAAAAGGATGTGGGGGCGTGCCTAGCATCTTTCGATGCTGTTTAGCGGGATGACCTAGCGCCCTAAGGGACGCCGGTTAGTCAGGATAGGTAACACAAATAAATCGCATAGTTCACTGTTTACCTTTTTATTTTTTCACCGACACGATTTTCCACTTAACTTTTCACTTATCAGCATATCTTAAACCTAATTTTCACTTATACTAATTTAGTAATACTTTTTGAACTTTTTCACTATCGGTGTCAAATACCGAGTTTTTTTTTAAAGTAAGACAGAGTTTCGGTGTCAAGTGCCGAGTTTCGGAAATAATACATGCTTAATCTCGGTCGCGACACACTTTTATAAACCTAAAAATGCATTCGACCCATAACGCTGACCTTGTTACGTTATGCCGGTAAACATTAGGTCAAAACATTATGAGTCGATTGCATTTCTGGTCATTACGCAATCCGGTAGTACTAATTGTTTTGTGTACGAAATTCAAGCCGGCATTCCATAGGTACTGCTGACCGGCGGTATGCCGACTTGCAGTTCGCACAAGAAGGTCGTTAGATTTTAGCGGGCGATGCATTGTAAACAAACACTGACTCGAGTTCACTTGCTTGTTTACAACGCGGAAAGAAGAATCTTGTTACAAGGAAATGAATATTATCATTGTAAATAAACATAGACTCGTATTCGTATGTTTATTTACAATGCGAAAAATACTGTATTTGGAAATGTGATGTGGTTAGAATGTTAGATGAATGTTAGGTGATTTGTAATGTACCGGGACGACGTAATGACTACTCAGGAAGGAGTCCAAGGTACAACAACATTATAATTATTATCAAACATCAAATAACATGATACTAAAAAATAAAATATTTTTTTCTTCTTTTATATATTATATTGTTGCGAGCTAGGAGTTCGCCGGGATTTCAAGTAAAACACAATTCGTTTAAAATTAAAATAAGTAACAATTTATTTAATTCGCACAATTATTCGCACTATATGGCAGTACCGCCCGCTTATCTATATCGCTTGATTTGATCACACGCAATCGATCGCTTTCCATCAATACGGTCGCGTATACACGCTGGTTGTCACAGTCGGCGTAATAAAAATTACTATATCCCTCGGCGAAAGCTTCATCTGCTTTTATACTACTTGTCTGTAGTCGAGACTGTTCTTGAATCTTCGTTCGGTGGTGTGTGTAGAGGGTTCTGGAAAGCTTGAGAGCATTCCATTTGATCTTATACGCTGTATACATTCGAGCGCGTTCGATTAGAAGAGAGGTATAATCGTGTTGCTCCGCTCTCCTTGTATGTATACTCAACTAGTCTTTTGATTGGGTTACTTTGCAGCTTAGGAATTCGGTTGTTGTTGTTTCCCTATTCGTAATCGATCGAGGTGCGCGGCTGCCAGGCTTGCACGTAACATTACTCCCTCCTTAGTTTCTGTTCTTCCCGAACAGAGTGGCTCCCTCGTCAGTGACGTCATGTTTCATTTTGGCCCGTGGTACTCCCTTCTTTAGTTGCGTGCTGATTCTATGCCATCCTTTACAGTTGCACTGATGTTTTGACGATGTTTCCCTCTGTCTTCGAGTGCTGTGTAACAATACTAGATCGCTATCTCTGTAGCTGGAGGATTTCGCTCGTTGACAATGCTCTGCATTCTGGTTATTAGTTGTCGAACAGATTTTGTCCCGAGTTCGGTAATGTTTAACCTGCTGTTGATCACAAACTTTTAATCGTCGCAAGTTCCCCACGACCTCTTTGTCTTGTTGACTACTCTGCAGCACAATACGCTGATGTTGATTTCGCCAGCCAATTTCTGTCTCTTCTAATTGGCTCTGTAGCTTTGCGCCTCTGGTATTCCTTTGTTCGGCAGTGCAATCCGAACAATAATTCGGCGTTCTCTTCGGCTTCCGACAATCAAACCTTAAGTGTCCTTCTAGTCCACATCGCATCGCTCCGCGACGCTTGCCTTGTCTTCCGGTTCCTTTCCACTGGCAATCGGTGGCAACAGTTATTTCCCCATCATTACAGCTATTGCATAGCGGTTGTTTCGAAGTGTGGTCATCGAAATTATTCCTGTTTCTTCTTAGTTGCCAACAATCACGCCGTAAATGCCCGTCCTGTCCGCAATGCCAACATCGGAGAACGCTGAGCCTAGCGTGTTCCAATCTCCGACTCATGTAACATTGACTTGTGCTTTCATTGCGGCAATGGTGAAGTATCGCTCTTCCAGTCACAGTGTAATCCGCTGATCTAAATAATTATCTGCAATCTCGACTTAAGTGTCCCGCCTTTCCGCAATTCCAAAATCGGAGTGCACCAGATCCTTCGCTCCGCTTGGTGTACTCTGCTCTCTGACATACACACTCTTCTATTATTTTTCGGACTCGGTAGTTACTCTGCGAGCTTTGCTTGGCAGCTTCGAACGTAAGCCCATATACTAAGGCTTCGCCAATCGTTTTCTTTCCTGCCAATTTTAATGTCAACTGTAGTTCTTCATCCTGTACGGCATTATTAAGGCGGCTCCTCTTACAAAAAAAGCTCATGTGTTGATCGTATTGCCGCTCTGCTGTATACTAGTGAAAACTAATATCTTACAATGTTTAGCTTAGACACAGCCTGTGTCTATGCTAAAAATTCTTATCCTACGCAACAATCTTCAAAAAACCTTTCCTAATGTACAGGTAGCAGAGTTGGCGAGCACTCCTCTTACTCCTGGCAGATGTGTGTGCCGATGGTAAGAGTCTATCTGGCTGGTACTATGACACCTATGGCTGCCGCGGTATGATTACTACCCAGGCAGGGATGGTTCGGTGTTTTTTTCTTATCATAAAAAGTGGAAGTGTAAAATGACGTCACAGTACTTCGGGCCAGGTCGAGTATTGCATTTCTCATCATGTTTGTTGACATCGGAAAGACAACCGATCGAGCCTTGACTGAAGGACTGGATTGCTTATGGATATTTTTAAGGTGCACAGTACAACACGAGTCCGAAACCTTTTATATGAAACGAGACCGATTTTCAAATATGCATTCCTATGAAATAAAAATAATTCATATTATGTTATGAAGATCGGCGATTTGATCCGCTGTCTACCAGTGGCGTGCCGTGATAATTCAACAGGGGGAAGCAATTGGTTAATATCCAAAATTTATTATTATTATTCTACCTACAAATTTACTGCGTATTAATTGAACCTCCTCTATTAGCTACTTTTAACATTACTAATATAAAAGCACCCAGCAATTACGAACGGGAACCAGGAGGCTACTTGGAACGTTATTTTTTAAGGTTGTCAGTCGCAGTCACCTAATCTAATCATTAAACGCGTTCCGGACTTCTATAAAAAAAATTATAAAGTTTCGCCCAGAGTATTGGCAAATTTTTTTTTATTTATTTACGTATTTTTCTGAATAGAAGAGTCAATAAAAGTAAAACCGAATTCGATCTCATTAATCATAAAAGTTTTTCGGAATTCGTGAAAACCTCCAGGGGTTTAATATCAAAAAATGCTTGCATCAGATTTTTCTTCAATTAAATTTAAAGCCTTTAGAAATAAAAGTGAATTGAATATCTCATTAAACCTAATATATGGAAATTCATAAAAATGTACACAACCACTTTACAACCCCCTAATGGGATGGATATCGAAAAATTTAAAAAAAAACATTTCTAGGTGCTTACATAAAGAACCCGCAGAAATAAAATCTATATCGGCATGTCCAATATATATAACGAAATCGTGAAAATGTGGAAAAATCCCTTTTCACGGACATTTGTTTTACTAAACCTCTATGCCTAAAAATCTGAATTTGTTTCCTTTAATTTCTTGAGTAGCATACGTACATATACGTACTAAGTTCCAACTTTCTTCTTCATAAGCCGTTTCTGTGATTTAAAAAACCACCACCAACCCACTGCCTTGCCCATATAAAAAAATTGTTTCTAGGATACATCTTTATTGGCTTTATGTAGTCAATTTTTAGCTTTCTATGGTTTGTGGTTTTTGAAAAATAAAAATCGATATTATTTTCTTTCCACCCCCTCCCACCATCAGCCCCTTCATCAGTACCTCCAACATTTTTTCCCTGTTAGAAGTCTACTGGGCCTAACTCCTGTAAAATTTCTAGGATCATATGTGGTACGTTTCTTGAGATATACATACAAATGAAATTTTATTAAAAATAGCTATCGCTTCACTTTTGTGCTCCACCTCCCACCTCAATTTTAATGGGCTCCACTTGTAATCCTATATACACAAACCAAATTTTACCTTCCTGGTATAATTGGTTCGGAAGATATTCTAATCCAAAGTTTTTTACCCCAACCCCTACATACCACCACCCGATTCAAAAATTGTAGCTTTTGATTAATCTCCTATTATTCCTGAAGACAACTACAGAGTTTCAATCTTCTGACATCAACCGTTCAGGAGATATGTATTTTAGAATGTTTCAACTCCAGCTTTCAAGCACTTCGAACACATTGCTTTCCCCTCCACTCCCACACTCCTCAACACTTATCGCCAATTTTTTTCCAAATAGGTTCACTATCATAGTTCTACATAAGTTACAAGTTTCAGTCTCCTAGCGTAAATGGTTCCTGAGATCTAAAAACCAAATTAAATATAATTCAACTGTTTACCACAATTCAATTCCAAACTTCTATCAGAATTCAATTCCTATCCTACTCTGGTAGCACTTATTTCTGCTCAGATCTCTGCTTGCTGATAGCTTCACCGCCACAGCCAGGAATGTGTGGAAGCAAATATTTTGTTGCATCCACCGTGGCGTGTACGAAAATTTTTTTTCATGACGTCACAGTGGGCTTACTACGGAATGAAATGAACGCTCATAGATGCAACTTTGAAATTGCTTCCATGTGTCTTCTTCTTGGATTCTTTTCGCTTGGCTTTTTCGTGGTGTTGCCAAATCGGCTGTGTGCGATATTCGCGTGTAGTTTCTTGCGAACTTTTATTTATACTGTGTCAAAGAAAATGTTTGAAACATAAATTTTTTTCGCGATTTTTCTGCGCGATTTAGAAAACGCATTTTAGATATAATATTTTTCCGCAAAATGTAAGGGAAGCAATGCTTCCCTTGCTTCCATGGACGCCACGCCACTGCTGTCTACGAAGAGTAATGGTATATTTTTTGTTTATTGACTATTTTCACCATTTGAATTCAGGAAACGGTGGTTAAAAATTCACTATTTTTCATTTATGCAAAAGAAGACCGACAAAGCAATTTTTAGAGAAATCTCCTTTTTACATGACGCTGCTATAATGCCAGTATATTTTGCAATAGTACAGCTATTACTAAATTTCGGTATACTCATTGGGGGGGAATTTTTCGATCATACATTGCCGCTTTACATTATTCAGAAATTGATACCCAAGTCAATAATAAATAAACCTATAAGATTTCCAAGCGATCTTATATTTAGCGAAACAAAAGTTCTAGATCAATTATATTCATTCTTTCTGATTTCTGTCGTATATAAATATAATACAAGTTTCGTTTCAACCATAAAACTTGAAAGAAATAGCAGACCAAACATTAAATTACCTCTTTTCACAAGAAAATTAGAAGAAAACAGCCATTATACCCATTCTACCTACCATAAAAATTTCAGCTTAATATCTCAAGGGGTTTGAGAGCTACGCGCCTTCAGTTTTGCGGACGGCGGACAGACGGAATTTTTTTTTGCTCTTTTGTGGCTTACTAGTCCTAAAACGTGAAAATACAAAATTTGAGGGTAGCAAATTTTTTTAAAATTTCAGGTCGATCACAATACTTTATTATTAAAAAATAATAAAGTAAAAATGGGACATCCTTTAAATATAAAGTAATGTACAAGAGTCACATCACAATAAATTAAAGTTATTTCTGTAAATGTGTTTAGTATAAATTAGGAAGACTCAGTCGAGGCAGAAATATCACATAAATATAAAACAAACAGTCTTTTTGTTCAATATGAAAGACGATTCCCTTTCGATCAGAACCCGACTAAACTGTTGGCTAGACCGCTATATGCACAACAGCTTATGGAAATGCGCACACCCACCACATAAAAAATCTCATAAAACCGATTTCTTATTTCTGATCCGAGTAAAAAATTTGGGGATTCCCTGTTTAGGTTCCAAACCTTTGGTGACATATCCTGGCCTATTTAAAAAAAAGGTTGTCTTACGAATTTAATAGACGTGTTACCTTTCCCAAATTAACACTATAGCTGGCCACATGGTAGACACTATGTTTTGAGGAAAGACCAGTTTTTAAAATATCAATTAGTTTGAATATTTTGGGATTTTCCGAAATCTTTCCATCCTTCAATGAATATATGAATATATTCATTCACAGTTTTGTCTGAGATATTTTTTTATGGTAGCATGATTTTCATCAATATGTACCTGTTATCCGTACTACTGCTCGTAACTGAATTTATTAGTATCTGTTTTATGCTAGGACCTTACCTGCGCCTATCAGGACGCAAATTGACATATGCCGGGACGCAACGCTAACGTAGATTATCGCCGCTAATCTTCTATCGTCCCACTAGACGATAGCCGTCGGTCTGTGTGCAATCATCAAGAGGCATAGCGTCCGCAATTGCGCGATAACGCTAAGTTATCGTTGCAGAAGAATGGCGCGGAATTAGAAATTACATTATCGCTCTAAACTTAGGCGATAGCCGATAAATCGCTAATGTGCCTACTCGACTATGCCTTGTTTAGGGCGGATATCATATCATCGGCACATATTAGCGCGCTACGCAGGTGAGGTCCTAGCATTAAAGAATGTACCTGCGCGTCTTAAGTTTTTGGTTCATTTTTCCTTATCTTCTTTACTTTTGATCGAGTTAAGAAATAATAAATATAGGTACTCTTTAATTTTATATTACCATTTTCATATAATAAAAAGGTTTATATTCAAAATTTGATGTGTTTATGGTGCGTCTCGTTTCAACACACACGTACAACGACGGCATAAAACTATTTACCTGTAGTTCCAATTCACTGTAACTATCGGTGGGACAGATAAGAGTATGCTCGATGCGATAAAAACGGTGCCCAACTGTTCAGCCCAGTCCAGTACGCGCCTACCTCTAACAATCCATACGGCCGGTCAGAATTGGGGCACGATTATTTCACATTCGATTCGGACCGATCGTGTGCACACAAACACTTTTACTCAATTTTGCATTAAAATTGAATTCAAAATTACCGTCCAATTTGACAGTCGTGCTTACAGTGTATATCCTATAAACTCTGAGCAGTGAAAGCGCCAGAAAATTTAATTTTCATAACGTCATTGTGTTCATGCATATTGTAGGCGTGTGAACGCGATTCGGGCCGGTTGTGAGCGCGCTAAAAATGCAGAAAGCGTAACTCGAATCGCGGCCTATATGAATGTAATATAAATAAAAAGAAAAAAATAAAAAGCTTCCTTGAAAATATTTCTACTTTCACAGCGTTTCCACAAAACTTTCAAGCTCAGTTTGGGCGCTACCTATCGACGAATAGTCAAACTATTTTAACCTTTTGTATGCAGAAAACTTTCTTAAAATAAACCCCCATTTAATTTATTTGTTTGGGGGACGTTATCTTTTTCCACTATATGTTAGAAAACAGTCTTATCAAAGTTATATTCTGAAAGAATACTTGTAAAAATAAGGGCGAAGTAGAAAAAAGGACATTGAAAAACAGTGTTTTTTACATATAGTTAACACTAATTTTTTTTAATTAAAGAAGCAAAATATTAAAAATCCACTGCCGAGGACTTGTTAAGAACATTCTTCTCTTTGGGTTAACGCACTTTTCAGTTCATTTTTATCCAATAGAAATGTTGTATGAATGTTTGAAAAGTGAACAAATTTAACAAAATTTTAAAACATCTTCCCTTTAAATACTTATAACTTTTCTAAATTTCAAAAAATCGAAAAAGCGCTTCCTAAGATTGGTCCGAAAAGCATCATTCTTTCTAATTTACTCAAAACCAAAGTATTCTGAAATATAGCGTCAGTTCGGCTTTTTTCAGCTTTTTTCACAATTATGAGAGGAGCCGCCTTAAATAATGAATTTGTTTCATAAAATGTGTTTTATTTTATTTTACAGATAAATCAATGCGACTGTATGCCGGTGTTGGATCCTTGAATTTTTTCAAATATTTAATAGCTTCGGTTGTGCGTCAAACGAGTTTTTTCGCTCATGGACGTTTAGAAATGTTTTTAGTTATGCCGCCTCTTTTATATTTAGTAAGTTTGACATCGATGCAGGTTATAAAATATGTTTTAACCATTCATTTCAGCATTTGACTTGCAGTAATGAAGCTGGTTACTTATTATATAGGGCAAATACCATGTTATTTCAAATAATGTTTGAACACAAATTTTTAAACAAAATTCCACGGGAGTATTTTATCCCTTGGCAGTATGAACAGAAAATTTCAAAACAAGCTAAATTGACGAAGGTATGTATATTGTAAAAATGATTTTAATTGCAGAAATAACCGATAGTTTTTCTTTAAATTTTAGTTTAATACAATTGACTCGGACTATCTATATCTGATTAAAATACTACCACGTCAGAACATCTTTGAATTGTGTCCGTTGGAAGACATGCAGGCACTCTGGTATTTTGTACGGCAGAATTGTATGAGTAGGAAACATCGTGTAATTCCTAATTTGGAGTAAGCCCTTCATGTACATTTTTTTTTAAATTAATATTGTTTTTTATTTATTTAAGGAAATGGGCACCAGGGTGTGGTCCGCGACTTATAATAAATACTGAAACTTCACAACCTGTAAGATCGCTTCTTCCAAGAGAAAAAAGTGATCAAATTCCAAAATTTTCTGTAGAAAGTGTAACTATGTCGAAGAAAGATTTTTATCCAAACATGAACATATTTACAGAATTCGGCGATTTGAGCCCATCTCAGATATTGACTTTATTTTGTCAATTTCGTAAATGGCCGGAATACAAAGAAAGTCCTTTCCTTGCATCATTAGAGAATAGTCTATTGAAAATGGAAACATCGGACCATGAAAATACTGATGTTCTCGACGGCAACGAAGAAAATTATGTTGTAGTTGAAAACAAGTCAAATGAAACTTATGGAAATAGCTAATAGTGTACAGTTAAGTTATTGTCGAAGTTATTATCATCGGCATTTAATAAATACAATTTTAAGAGAAATACGCATATATATCATAATTTTTGGATTGTTTGATACTTATTTATTTTTCTGGCGAACCTGACCAGTAGAACTTGAAACATGAAAGATGTTTCCTTATCACCAGTTAAACTTAAGTTTTATAACAAAACAAATTTTACCGGACTTGTTTGTTGTGGATAAACTAATGTTGCTATCATCGAAAATGAGATTTTTTTTTATCGGTAATCTCTTACTTTAAATATTGGTCGCCCTGTCGCACAAAGGTATTTTCCTGCGCTTTTGAGAAAATGAGTCATTTACATGACAAATTTTAAGCTATATACTAAGAGCAAAGCATGGAGACGAAAGAGCAATTGGATGAAACTGAGAACGAACAAGTTTTTCAAAGTATCACAGACAGAATCGGGAAAGTCCTAAAAAAATTCGACATCCGGAAGACGTAATTCGCGGAACGACTACCCGAAGAATTTTAGGAAACCTAAAATGACACCGGAAATAGAAGGGATCTATAAAATTCTTTATGGTTCTCTTAATTAATTTGCTTAAATACTTTGTCATCTTGGAAAGTGTGCATTTACCCAAGTACAAGTTGAATTAATAAGTGACACTGCACCTGTCGTGTGACATGGCGGTTTATCAAACATTTCCGTTTGTGCTATGTGCCGGTTTGTGTGGTGAATCGTTCTACAGTAAATGTGCTGGGCTATTAGGCACTGTTGGAGATGCGGTCGCCAATTCCGGCAATGGGATTTATTGGTTCTGCCCAGCAAGTAGGTCTAATTCTATGGCATCTTATGTCACAAAGTTGAAAGGAATTAGCGCCGCAGTAGCTTCTGCTAGCTGTGAACTCGCATTGTGTTCCAGGAAATTCACCAAATCAGATTTTGCATTGGTCTGCTGACTCACTACAGTCCAATATATTGGTACCTTCCACCCGAGTTCGTCAAACGGTAATTTACCGTCGGTTGCCCGTTCTCTGATGGGAACTGACGTTGGGTTAACCATCAGCTGATCCAGTCCTATCGTCAAATGTATACAACATCGATCAGCTGAATGCTTCTTGTACTGATGTTCCGCATGATCTTCGCGGTGCTAGTGCGACTCAGCCTGTCCCAGTGGCCTTGACAGCTGATCGTCAAATTGCTGATAATACTTCTTCGTCGCAAGTTGCTGCTGGTTCTTCTACTCATCTAATAGCTGCCAAACTTCCACGCTGGATTTACATATCGCGATGCGATGTAAATACTACGCCTGATGCGATTTGTAACCACATTTCTCGCAACTTCATGAACATCTCTACGACATCACTACCTTGCCACCAGTTAACGAAGTCCGGCGAGGAGTTTTCGAGGTACACGTTTGTTTCTTTCAAGGTTCGTGTGCCTCACATCATATTTCCGGCCGCTGTTTAGCCCTCTACATGGCTGAAAGGTCTTGTGGTGAAGGAGTTTCAACCCAGACCGCGTAAGAATTTTCGCTCTACGGTAACCAAAGACCCTCTGACGTAATAGCCATGACTTCTCCGACGGATGGCAATCTTCGATCATCGAACATGTCCGACCTCACTCGCAGCTCTTTTTCAATCTTCTATCAGAATGTAAGAGGACTGAATACTAAGACAATTTCAAATTCCTTTTAGGCCAGTCAATGAAGACATTGAACTTACCAGAACTCCGATCTTTTTGAAATTGTGGGAAATGATTAAGTTTGTTGTTAAAGTACTATATCTCAGTTTGCACCCCTCTCCGAAGTCCGCAACATGCTCAAAATGGTTAAAAACGTAGTTTGGTTATATAGACTACAAAAAATTACAATCGTTTTGCAAACTTAGGACAATGTTGAACAGGGTATTTTCGATATTGTATTAGATTTGCAACCCATTTTTAGGGCCGCAAAATATAATATTATTAACAATTAATATTTTGATCAAAAATGGCCCCAAAGAAATTGCAATAGTTATGCAAATTATGATCATACTTTTTACTGGCATCAGGAACATCTGTGTAGATTTGCAACCCTTTTTTTTGCACGCAACATACTTTTAACAGGATTAATAGTAAAAAAAGGATTTATTGAAAGAAAGGCCATGAAAAAAATCATCACAGTTTTTAAAATGGGTTGCGAATGTTGCAATTAATATACTGAAACTCGTGTTTACTTTGCACCCTCGTAGGCGACATGCATCCTGGCAAATTTGATAACAATAGCAATCCGTGTTTTTTTGACCCCCGAAAAAATTGCAGAAGTTTTGCAAATCGAACAGAATATTTAAATCACCTTCTCTCATCTTAATACGAATTTGCAACCCCATCAGAGATACGCAACCTGTTAAATTAGCAATAATAGCATTTATAATAACAAGTTTGCAACCCCGTACTCTACCCGCAACCTTGCAATTCCAGCACCACCGAAGGAATATCACAAATCGTACATTCTAAATACCTAAGCTCGACACTTGCTTATTATGTACGTAGTAAAATACTATTGGTAAAATAGTAGTTAGCCGATATGAATGAAATCAAACATACTTTCCCTGTATGTACATACATAGAAAATGCATTCAGAATTTGTATTTGTCAATGGTATTCAACAAATAAACAAACTCCACGGACCTTGCATAAAACGAGAAGAAAAATGTATTTTCCGCATTGCATACCTAGTCGTTTTTCAAAGGCAGCGAAAATATAAGGCAAGTTTTTCCAAAATTCTCGCTGTCGGTATAGCCGACCGCATTATCCCCTTCTGTAAACAACTAATGTGTAAACATTGGTATCATATTGTGGATATTATCTGTCGATCGAGAACCTTTAGTTTTACTTTATTATTTTTTAATAATAAAGTATTGTGATCGACCTGAAATTTCAAAAACATTTGGTACCCTGAAATTTTGTATTTTCACGTTTTAGGACTAGTAAACCCCAAAAGAGCAAAAAAAAAAAAATTCTGTCTGTCCGGGGGTGAAAAACTTTGGATTGAATTTAGTTTCTGTATATGGGATCACAAGAGGAGTCTACTGAAAGTAAATTTTTTGAGAGGGGAGGTGGAGCACGAATGTGGGGGACAGCAATTTCTCAAAAAATGTAATTTTTATATCTGAGAAACCATATGAGATATGATCTTGAAAATTTTACAGGAGTTGGGGTGGGTAGACTTCTAGGACGAAAACAAAATTTGGGGGTGTGGGTGTTGGGGGTGATGGTGAAAGTGGGTAAAAAAGAAAACATTCTGATTTTTATTTCTCGAAAATCGTAATGCATAGAAAGCTAAAAATTTAGGATTATATAGAGCCACTATATGTAGAAACATCCTAGAAAAATAAAATTTTTGATAGGTGTAGCGAGGTACGGGGGAGAGGGGTGGTTTTTTATATCTCAGAAACGGCTTATGCTAGAAAGTTGAAACTTGTTACATATATGTAAATCTATTACTAGAGTAATTAAAGCAAAAAAAAAGTTCAGGTTTTTATTGGCGTTCAGAGGTTGAGTAAAAAAATGTCCCTGAATCCATATTTTCACGAATTTCGTTAAAACTTTTAGACATGTCGAGCTGTCAAAGCAATTTTACTTCTGCGGGCTATTTATATAAGCGCCTAGAAACGTTCTTAAAACTTTTTCGATATCCAACCGCTAAGGGGATGTAAAGTGGTTGTATACATTTACACGAATTCTGATGTATTTCTTAGGTATATTGAAATTTGGAATTCACTTCCACTTCTATAAGCTTTAAGCATAGTCGGGGAAAACCCGATTTAAGTATTTTTTCCTATTAAACCTCCTGGGGGAAAGTTTCAAATAGCCTCCTGGTTATTCCTTAGGTTGTCAGTCTCATAGTAACCTACACCGCATCTCACCATTAAACACGTTTCGGACTTCTACCCATAAACTAATAAAGTTGCGCCCATACTGTTGGCAGATTTTTCATCTTGCAGTAGGTATATAAAAAATAATTGGATTTCACTTTTATTATGGTTATTGGTTGGCCTAGTAAAAATGAAATGTCAGTATTTCTAAATTAGTACTACAACGACAAGAAGGTAGAGTTTGAAAATTTCGCATAATTTTATTATGCAATGCAAGATGAAAAACTAAAGGTTCTCGATCGACAGAATATCCACAGTATGATTCCAATGTTTACACATTAGTTGTTCACAGAAGGGAAACAAGCGGTCGTCTATACCGACCGCGAGAATTTTGGAAAAACATGCCTTCTTATATTTTCGCTGCCTTTAAAAAAGAACTATGCAATGTGCAAAATAAATTTTTTTCTCTCGTTTTATGCTAGGTTCGTAAAGTTTGTTTATTTGTTGAATACTATTGACAAATACAAATTCTGAATGCATTTTTTATGTATGTACAGGGAAAAGTATGTTTGATTTCATTCATATCGGCCAACTACTATTTTACCAATAGTATTTTATTACGTACATAATAAGCAAGTGTCAAGCTTAGGTAGGTACTTAGAATGTACGATTTGTGATATTCCTTCGGTGGGGTTGGAATTGCAAGCTTGCGGGTAGAGTACGAGGTTGCAAACTTGTTATTAAATGCTATTATTGCTAATTTAACATGTTGCGTATCTCTGATGGGGTTGCAAATTCGTATTAAGATGAGAGAAGGTGATTTAAATATTCTGTTCGATTTGCAAAACTTCTGCAATTTTTCGGGGGTCAAAAAAACACAGAATTGCTATTACTAAATTTGCCAGGATGCATGTCGCCTACGAGGGTGCAAAGTAAACACGAGTTTCAGTATATTAATCGCAACATTCGCAACCCATTTTAAAAACTGTGATAATTTTTTTCATGGCCTTTCTTTCAATAAATCCTTTTTTTTTACTATTAATCCTGTTAAAAGTATGTTGCGTGCAAAAAAAGGGTTGCAAATCTACACAGATGTTCCTGATGCCAGTAAAAAGTATGATCATAATTTGCATAACTATTGCAATTTCTTTGGGGCCATTTTTGATCAAAATATTAATTGTTAATAATATTATATTTTGCGGCCATAAAAATGGGTTGCAAATCTAATACAATATCGAAAATACCCTGTTCAAATCAAAAAGCGCTTGGATGCTGTGTACGGTGACTCTTCTCCTTCGATGGCGACCGTCAAAAATTGGTTTAACGAGTTTCAACGTGGTCGCACGTCAGTTTTTGATGAGCCGCGCCCAGGTGCCCCGAAAACTGCTACCACGGAGAATAACGTGACAAAAATTCACGATCTCGTATTGGCAGACCGCCGATTGAAGGTGCGCGAGATAGCTGAGACAGTAGGCATCTCAAAAGACCGTTTGGCGGTCATATCCTGCATGAAATTTTGGGCATGAGAAAGCTGTCGGCGCGATGGGTGCCGCGTTTGCTCACTCCGGACAACAAGCGCAACCGTGAGACCACTTCAGAGCAGTGTTTGACGCTGTTTAAGCGAAATCCGAAGGAGTTTCTGCGTCGTTTCGTGACCGTCGACGAAACATGGACCCACAGATACACACCAGAGACCAAGGAACAGTCGAAACAGTGGACTTCACCCGGCGAACGTGCTCCGAAGAAGGCGAAGACTGACCTATCAGCCGGAAAGGTGATGGCCACTGTTTTCTGGGATTCACAAGGTGTGATCTACATCGACTACCTGGAGAAGGGCAAAACGGTCACAGGGCTTTAGTATGCCGAATTATTGGGCCGGTTCGACGCCGAATTGCAGAAAAAACGGCCCCATTTGGCGAAGAAAAAAGTGCCAAATTGGTCGAATTGGGCTACGAACTGCTACCCCATCCACCGTTTTCTCCAGATTTGGCCCCGTGCGACTTCTTTTTGTTTCCAAACTTGAAAAAGTCACTCGCCGGGCAGAAATTTGAGTCGAATGAGGAGGTCATCGCCGCCACGGAGGCCTACTTTGCAGACCTCGAGAAAACGTATGTCTCAGACGGGTTAAAGAAGTTGGAGCAGCATCGCTGGGTCCAGTGTATCGAGCTAAAAGCTATGTTGAGAAATAAATCGCCACTTTTCCAAAATTTTCTTTTTTCTTTTGTAGGCTAAGTACTTATTGGACCGCCCTCGTATATAACGAAACTACGTTTTTAACCATTTTGAGCATGTTGCGGACTTCGGAGAGGGGTGCAAACTGAGATATATTACTTTAACAACGAACTTAATCATTTCCCACAATTTCAAAAAGATCGGACTTATTTTTAAAGAATCGATTTTTAATGTCTTCATTGACTGGCCTATTTGACGTCATCTGCATTTCAGAGTCTTGGCTCAATGAGTCGATTTTGGACTCCGACATTTTTTCCGTGTTTTTATAATGTATTTAGACGTGATCGTGATCTTCTGTCCTCTAACAAGAATGGTGGTGGTGGTGGAGTTTTGATAGCTGTTCGCAATGGTTTGTTTTCTGAACTCTGCACTGATTTCAGTTGTCCCTCTGAGTGCATTGCTGTGAAGGTTAAATGTTCCAAAACAATTTTATATATTTTTTCATACGTACTATGTTCCATGTCCATAATTTTGGTAAGAATATTATATTATATTATATTATTATATTTAATATAAACTTTATTTTAATTCTGCATACAATCAATTCTTTATATTTATTAATTATATTAGGTTAATCACGTTATTTATTATTGATGTAGATTTTTTAAATTCGAAGTTAAACTTTATCGATGAAAGTTTTTTTTTTTAAACTGAAAATTTTTTAGTTTTTTATTTTATGTTTAATTCTACGACGACTTCGATTGTCGAAAAATATCGACAGTCAAAGTCGGCGTTCACATAAAATGTAGTGATTATCCACTAAGTTACGGAGAGCGATTTTGGTAAATTTATAACCCTGACGAAAGATGTCGCCAAGCGTCACATCACCACAATAAAATAAATAACCTTTATCTGTGACACACTATACAGGTTTTGAATCTAGATATTTGGTCGAATTTATAAGACTAAGTTAATTGACGGGTAAAATCGTCTTACTCCTTCGGGTAGCTGCTATACAAAAATTCTTCAAGGCACGTGTTCTTGAATATTGGCTAATAACTTCGGAACGCCTTAAGCTACGACTCTCAAATTTTGTATACGTTGGTTTTCCAATTGCAGTTAAAGATAAGAATATGAATCTCTTTCGAGTAGCCATACAAAAATTCTGTAAAAATGTCCTCGCTCAATTTACGGGACTCACTATAACTGAAGAAATTGTTTAGCAACGATGTTGAAATTTTTTATGTGTTGATTTTTCAACAGTGGGAGCTATTGTTATAATTATGAATAAAATGTCATTAGTCCTTCGTATAGCTGCCATAGAAATATCCTGTAAAAATGTCTTCACTCAATTTACGGAACTCACTATAACTCAAGTAATCGTTCAGCCATGAATTCAGAATTTTGTACAAATTAGTTTTGAGTGAAAAGTGAAAGTTCGAGCTTACTAGTCAGTGAAATCTGTTAACTCTTTCCGGTAGCTCCTATACAACAAGTCATTAACACACGTGTTCTAGAATATTTTCCGATAGCTTTTGAACGCTTCAAGCTAGGAATTCGAAATACACAATAATTGTTAAATGGTTTCAAGTAAAGGGATAAATATGCTAGAAATCGAGTGAGTCCCTCCTGCGTTTTCCATGTGAAAGTCCTTGAAAAAGGAAAAATGTATCATACTTTTGGTGATTTTCCTAGTTCCAGATTGGCTTGCAGCCGATTGTAACTGCAGTATGTTTTAAGTTTTATTTCAATCTAATCTCACACGAGTAAAGGCCGTGGCACAATAAAAGCGGAAGCAGTGGCAGAAGCAGATTTTTTTTAGAAATCTCGGAAACATACATATGACGCCTGTTTAAATGAAAGCAGCAGCAGAAGCAGCGACGAAAGCAGTGCTACTTCTTTGTTCTAAATTCTAAAATTCTGTTTCTCCTTCAGTACATTATCAATAGCGCAAATCGGGCCAGGGCCTGCAGGATACATTGTCTGAAGTCATCTCGGTTTAGCGCCCGCGTCCGCCAATTTGTACATCTAAGAAGCGATCTGCGTCAAGTGAGTCCTCGTATCTTTTCCGTGGTTTTCCCACCGGTTGTTTGCCCTGAGCTCTACTTTTCAGTGTGCGTTTGGGAATTCTTCCGTCGTCCATTCGCTTCACATGGCCTGCCCATTGTAGCTTACGAAATTTTATAAGAGTTGATGCGGTTGGGTCGTCTTAGATGTTATACAACTCGTTCTTGTACCGGATACGCCATTCAGTGCCTTCTCTTACTGGTCCCAAAATTCTTCGAAGAATTCGTCGTTCAAAAACGTCTATTGATTTTTCAGACGCTTGGGTGAGAGTCCACGTTTCCCTTGCATATAGTAGCACAGGTCTTATTATGGTCTTGTATATACGAAGTTTGCTCTGCCTGTGCACTTTTTTCGATTTTAAGATCGGGAGAACCGTGAGATACGTCTTATTTGCTAGTGTTATCCGTTGTTTTACTTCGTCCCGTTCGCTGCCGTCTATTACAAGGTGTGCTCCCAAGTATGAGAAATGATATTTTGATATTTTGTCTAGTTGGCGCGTTTCTTCTTGTTTGGGTCATGAAGTTGCTCTTATTCTCATTGATCCTTAACCCGACATCCTTTGCCGCTGATTCTAGACAGTGGAAGACTTCCTTCGCGTCTGGAACAGATCTGGCTATGTTTATATCATCCGCGTACACCACTAGTTGAGTGGACTTGATTAGTAGGGTACTTCTGGTATGAACGGGTACCTTTCTGATGACATATTCCAGGGCGAAATTGAAGAGCATGGGAGCGAATCCATCTCCCTGCTTCAGGCCGGATTCTGTTCGGAAGCTTTGGGTAAGCTTGTTTTGTATCCTTACTTGGGATTCAGTGTCAGTCATGGTCATTTTTGTTAATCGGACGAGTTTTGGTGGAATTCCGAAGTCAAGCATTATTTTATATAGTACATTACGATCTATACTATCGTAAGCCTGTTGGAAGTCCACGAAGATCTGGTGAACGTTAATGTTATATTCACAGCATTTTTTTAGCACTTGTTTGACTGAGAATATCTGGTCAATAGCAGATCGTCCGGTTCTGAAACCACCTTGTTATTCGCCGATAATACTTTCTGTATAAGGCTTTAATCGATTCTGAATTACTTTCGTCAGTATTTTGTAGGACGTACACAACAATGATATGCCCCTGTAATTTTCACATCGCAGTTTATCTCCTTTCTTATAGATTGGACATATAATGCTCTTGCGCCAGTCGTCGGGTATTTTTTCTTCAATCCAAATTTTTGTCATGATTTTGTGTAGGAGATTGGTGAGGTATGGACCACCTCCGTTTAGGAGCTCCACTGGTATTGCATCAACTCCAGATGTGTATTTTTTGGTCGCGCAGGGCTGCTTCCACTTTTCCGACAGTGGGTACCGTAGTTGATGCCTGCTCATCAGATGGAGCACTTGATGTAATAATTGAAACAGTTTTACCCAGAATTGAGTCTAAAATAAGAATTTAAAAAAAACGTGTTTTTACCCCAAAAACGATGTGCTCTCCTTAATAAAGATAACGGCGGTACGCGGCTTTAGCCAATAAATAAATGATATTTCGAAATTTAAAATTATTCTTCACTTCACTAAATTTTAACAACAAAAAACAAGGCTAAATGCACTTTCGAAGTGATAATAAAAATATACGACAAAAGGATGTGACGCAGCAACGGATAGTTATGATAAGCTGTGACTCTTTAATACAAAAATATGACTTTCCTCCGGGTTTTTTAAATCCCTTCTACTTGAAAAAGCAAGATTAAGAACCAATAACAACAAGGTACTGAGCGGATAGATCCCTGTGCACAGGATAATTTCCTGGCTGCCCCCACCTACAGAAACCACGTGTCTTGAATCCTTTTGTTTTTATAGAAATAGACTTTGCGTGATTGGAAAACAGTTTTCTAGTTTCAACCTTTCTGACATCCCTCATGTTGGGTTTGATTTGGTCACCTCTGTCATTCAAGCCTCAATTGGGACTATTGCGATGTCCCTCTGGATTATTTATGGTTCCTTTTCGATCCCTGCGCTTTCAATGAAACTGACTGTTTTTCGAAGAGGAATACCCAGGAAATCCGATGGTTTCATGAAACCCTAACCGAAGTAATGACGTATTTTATGAGCAAGTCCCTCACATTTACAGAGAATGTGCTCTGGTGTTTCGTCTTCATCATCGCGAATTTTCCATATTTTACTCTCAGAGAGACTAATCCTATGTAGACGCTTCCTCATGTGACAATATCCAGTCAGAGCTCGCACTGGGTTACGGGTCAGATGTTTGCTTAATTTTAGATATTCAGACGTTCTGTTTTCCGAATGCTTCGGCATAAGTAACTTATTAGATTGCCATGAAAAATATCAACTAGAAACAGGTAAATTTGCGGCAAAAGCACGAGTACGTACATATACACAAAAATAAGCAGAAATGAAAAATGCCGTTCGAGTTCTAAAATATCTTATACCTAACAAAAAATATCGGGTCCGATAGTCGGATTACAATATCGATATATCGCTCAAAAAAATATCGCCCGATATTATCGATATATCGTTTAAAAAATATCGCAATTTCGATATATCGATATTTTTTCAATATCCCTAAACTAGAGTTTAAATTTTCTTGGTGTATAGTTTTCTTGTTATCGCAATAAAATATTCCTTTGGACATTTTTCGTTAAAGAAAGGAATATTAATTGCGGTGTAAGAGGCTGTGGATATTATTTTTGATGGTTGTATAGGAAGAGCGATTATGTGGAAGAAGGAATTGATATCATTGGAGAAAACGGGTGTGCGTATATTGAAAATTATATTGGTGGCATTATAGTAGGCCTGTAATCCTAATAGTTCGTAAATATGTCCATCAGAATAAATTAAAACGGATTGATTTTGAAAATTTTGAAATATATCCGAGAGTTCGTTGGGACTTAAAATTTTTTTCGAAATAATATTTAGTTTTGCTAGCTCTATTGATTCTCATATACTTACCAAATGGTTGTACAGATGATCGATATTAGGTCTGTTCTTTTTGCATACACTTTCTACACTAGGTTACACTTTCTACCCTAATGGTGTTCTTTTTGTCGGTGTGACGTCAGAGGTGGCTGTTCTTTTTGTCGAGCGTTGTGTACTCATTGTACACTTTCTTACACTGGGTCGGGAGCAGGTTTAAGTTCTTCTTCTTTACAAGCTGTCAAAATTGATGGCTGAATGCAGATAAAATTGACTTTTTGAATTTGTGAAACTACTGTTTTGAATGAATACATGCAAGAATATTGAATGGCAATAAATTTGCATTGATAGAAGTGAAAGAATAAAGCAAATAAAAAAGTTCGGAATTTTAGCTGTCACTTTTCTACACTAACCCGTTCTTTTTGCGCGTTCTACGCCCTACACTTTCAGAGTAAGGTGTACTACACTGAAAGTGCAAGCTACACTAAAGTGTTAACTTAACCTGGCAAAAAGAACAAACCTATTATAATTTATTTGATTCAGATATTGGATGTGTGGAAGCAAATCTTCACTTCCTGTAGAAAACTAATTGAAATTCTACACATTTTCAACAGCCATTGAGATCCATGTGTAATATAGGATATCGAACAAAAACCGGCTCCGTAGAAATGTAGGTAAGGTTCCCCACCAGCCAACCATGCCCATCGAATGGTCGTGAAATTTCTACACACTTTCAACGGACATATAAGTCCATATGTACGATAGAGATGGCATATGTTATTGCAAAAGACTCCGTACAAATGTAAGGAAAATTCAATAGATTTAATACACACATCTATCACAATATGTAAGAAAGGGATATCACCTATGAAGCAACACACATGCAAGATGCAAGAAAACTTTCAAGCGTCAAGTCAAATAAAATTTTGATTGCAACGCATTCCGTGTTTAACCATTCGACTCTCCATGGCGATACGAATTTCATCGCTAATCGTATTTGTACGGATTTTGTTACATGTTTTTTTTTTTAAATATTTCAGGATATTCCAAGGCTTGACGAGCTGCATTCATGTTTTTTTTATTTTCAGCTTCAGAGCACGAACGACAAAGGTTTCGAGTTGACATCGTATTTTTGAAGTTACATTTCAGGTACAATTTGCGTACTCATTTTTTTACTTCTGTCTTACATTTAGAATAGAAGGATTCGAAATTTGGCAGCTGGTTCAGCGTCAGCACTTTATAAGTCAAATTTCAAATCCTTCATTTCTATGTAAAAGGCGGAAATAAAAGAAAGGCTCGAGCAAATACGTTGCACCACTCGTAGAAATGAAGTGAATTTTGTACGTACAAAGAACGTACGTATGTTACGTTACGTATAAGCACCTAAAATATTATACGTATAATCGCCGTAAATATTCTACGTGTAGTGCTCTTCCAAACTATACGTATAGTGCTCTTCCAAACTATACGTATAGTGCTCTTCAAAACTATACGTATAGACTTACAGAGAAGCCGCGGACATCGTACTCTAGAATTCTACGGTCTTTATCCGCACTTTCTACGGTCTTTACTTTCGTATAGTATACGAAGCTTTGCCTGCTGGGTTGTTCTGATTCTACTTTTGACATGTTCTTGATAATTTTTTAAGAAGATTTCTTTTGTTTTTTTTTGGCTATTAATGTGATCTGTAATATTGTCAAATATTTTATTCATGAGGATTGTTTATGGTCGTTTGTTTGTTTATTTTGCGAATTTCATGATTGGTTAAGCCTAGTACGGACCTCGATGAAAATTTTCACTCCCATATCAAATGCATGTAAAAAAAGTGATGACAGTTTTCATTGCACGGTTTTCGCATTGGCCTTCTGTTCTGTCCGTACTAGGCTTTAACCGATAAAGCCTAGTACGGACCTCGATGAAAATTTTCACTCGCTAATTTACCATATATCCCTCTTCACAATGAAATATTCTTTGTGTAGAATAATGTGGAGAAGTAAACAGCTGTTTGTTACATTTTCAAAAATGAAATTTATTATCCGCGTGTTTTTTATGGATAATAATATCGACCACGGTTAATTTCATACGCGCATAAAAAATCTTAGAATCCGCTTTGGTTTAAAAAAAACACTCGATATCACAAAAACCGAAGTCAGTTTCAGTCAAATTGAAATGAATGACATGAGATGTCAAAATTTTCATACGGCAATGCAAAATTAAATAGCGGCACGTTTAAATGGTGGCAAAAAATGTGCGAAACAATGAGTTTGAAAGGCATGAAAGCCGGGATTGAAACATTCTAAAATCGATATCTCCTGAACAATTGATGTCAGAAGATTGAAACTTTGTTGTTGTCCTTAGGGATACTTCATGATTAGACAAGGGCTAAAATTTTAAGAGGGGTGGTGGGGTGTGGTGGTGGGGGGGGGGAAACTTTGAATTACAATATCTTCCGAACCAATTATACCAGGAAGATACAATTTAGTTTCTGTATATGGGATCACAAGAGGAGTCTACTGAAACTAAATCTTTTGAGGGGGAGCACGAAAGCGGGGTGATAGCAATTTTGCAAAAAATGTCATTTTTATATCTCAGAAACCGTATCAGATATGATCTTGAAAATTTTACAGGAGTTGGGGTCGGTAAACTTCTAGCTGGGAAAAAAATTTTGGTGGTGTGGGTGTTTGGGGATAATGGTGAAAGGGGGTAGAAAGAAAAACATTCTGATTTTTATTTCTCGAAAACCATAATGAATAGAAAGTTAGCAATTTAGGATTATATAGAGCCGCTATGGAGATATCCTAGAAAAATAAAATTTTTGATAGGGGTATCAAGGTACAGGAGAAAGGGGTGGTTTTTTATATCTCAGAAACGGCTTATGCTAGAAAGTTGAAACTTAGTACGTATATGTAGATGTGCTATTAGAGTCATTAAAGCAAAAAAAAGTTCAAATTTTTATTGGCGTTCAGAGGTTGAGTAAAAGAAATTTCCGTGAATCCACGTTTTCACAAACTTCGTTAAAACTTTTAGACATGTCGAGCTATCAAAGCAATTTTACTTTTGCGGGCTATTTATATAAGCGCCTAGTAACGGTCTCGATATACAACTCCTAAGAGGGTGTAAAGTGGTTGTGTACATATTCACGAATTCTGATATATTTCTAAGATATATTGAGATTTGGAATTTACTTTTACTTCTATGAGCTTTAAACGTAGTCGGGGAAAAACAGATTTAAGTATTTTTCTCAATTAAATTGTTCAAGTTTTCACTGATTCCGAAAATCTCTTAGGTTTAATATGATCGAATTCGCTTTTACTACTATGAATTATTCTATTGATAAAAAAATACGTAAGTAAATAAGAAAAATCTGCCAACAGTCTGGGCGCAACTTTATTATTTTATGGGTAGAAGTCCGAAACGTGTTTAATGATGAGATGCGGTGTAGGTTACTATGCGACTGACAACCTAAGAAATAACCAGGAGGCTATTTGGAACGTTATTTTAGAATGCGGTGGTTTCAAAAGGTACTGGACTAATTCATATATTTCATATTGTTTTCTTTTTCTCTTTTTTTCGAATATCGTACCTATAAACTTTTCAAAAATTATATTGTGTAATATTTACGGTCAGAAGTATAGAATAATTCAAAATTTAACTAAGATCAAATGAATTTTATAATAATACAGTGAAGTGTAACTAATTGTAAAGGTTTCATATTTCGGTTTTTTTTTCTCTTCCGCGCATGCCTAACTGAGTAAAATATAATCAAAAATAACAACTCATTTCTTTTCTCTGACTGAAAATCCATTCGGTAACAATATAACAAAATTGAGACAAAATTTGTGTCTTGCTTACAAAACAATTTTAATAAAGATTTTAGTAACTTCTGTTGAACATACAAATATTAAAGTAATAGTATGACAGACGAGAACTTAGCGAATGCTAAAATTCCCATTATGGATGCGAAAAATCTTCCGGTTACGGATGAATCCATGAAAGAAATCTCATCCTTCTCGATAAGGCTTCCTCAATTCTGGTCAAATTCGCCAGCTGTCTGGTTTGTACAGGCAGAGGCGCAATTCGCGATAGGAAGGATAAGTACAGACCTTAGAAAATATAATTACGTCTTAGCATCCTTACCACAAGAAATACTGGAGACAGTAATCGATACCATTTTGAATCCACCCGAAAATGATCTATATAACAATTAAAAGCAACTCTCATAGCTCGTCATTCCTTAAGCGAGGAGAGACGAATTGAAAAACTTTTAAATAACATTGAATTGGGAGATCGAAAACCGTCCGAATTCTACAGATCCCTTTATAATTTAGCAGGGTCAAGTGAAGCTATTAGTGAAAAATTAGTCCGGAATCTTTGGTTAAAACGAATTCCACAACCGATTAGCATAGCACTAATAGCTCATGGTGATCAACCAATTAATGCCATCCTAAATTTAGCAGATAAAATTTGGGATGCGCTTCCGAATACTAATGCTGTTTTGGCAATAAACTCTGAAGATAGTTTTTCCTCTCTTAAAAAAGAAGTAGAAGATCTTAAAAAAACGGTCGAACGCTTATCCAGGCAAAATACAAACAAAACGAATGCAAAACAATTTCAAAGTGAGCGCAATCGCTCTCAACCAAGAAAGAATGCAACCAATGAAAACCAGGAAATTTGCTGGTACCACCAGAAATATAACAATAATGCACACAAATGCATTAAACCTTGCAAATTTTATAAATCCAAATCAAAACCAGAGTCAACACTAGAAAAAAACTAACGAAACCCTCTGTTATAGCGGAAAACAGAGGCGCTAAAGTAAATAACCACCGCTTGTATATTAAAGATTTAAATTCTGCGAGAAAATTTTTAATCGATACAGGTGCAGACGTCTCAATAATACCTCGCAGTTTTTGTAAAGAACACAGCAAAGAATCAGATTTGGCATTAACAGCAGCGAATGGAACCAACATAAAAACATTTGGCTCCAAACTGTTAAAACTGAATCTGGGACTTCGTCGTGAATTCATCCACCCATTCATAATCACTTCAGTTACAATTCCGATAATTGGAGCGGACTTTGTTTCTAAATTCAACCTTTTAGTGGACCTCACTAACAAACAATTAATAGATTCGGAGACAAAAATTACGTCCCAAATTTCTTGTAGAAGTGGTGTTACACCAACTCCTCTTAACTTTTGCATTGAAAGCAAATATGGAGAACTGATTAAAAAATTTCCATTAATTTTTGAAACGCCAAATTTCAATTCTCCCATAAAGCATACCGTACAACATCATATTATAACCGAAGGACCACTTCCTTCGGCTAGACCACGGAGACTAAATCCTGAGAAGCATAAAAGTGCCAAGTTTGAGTTTGAACATATGGTTCGCTTGGGAATCTGCAGGGCAAGCGCATCTCCTGCATCGTCTCCTTTACAATTGGTACCCAAGAAAGATGGGAACGATTGGCGGCCTTGTGGAGATTATAGACGGCTAAATGCAATTACAATATCTGATAGATATCCCGTACCACACATTCATAATTTTACCATGAACCTACACAACTGCAAAATATTTTCGAAAATAGATTTGGTACGAGCCTATCATCAGATCCCGGTAGCGCCAGAGGATGTGCACAAAACTGCCATTACCACGCCTTTTGGTCTGTATGAATTCACTCGCATGCCATTCGGACTCAAAAATGCGGCCCAAACGTTCCAAAGGTTCATGAACCAAGTTACTAGCGAACTAGATTTCGTGTTCACTTATATAGACGACATACTGGTGGCAAGTCGAGATGAAGCAGAACATAAATCCCATCTAGAAAAATTATTTCAAAAATTAACGGACTACGGTTTGAATATCAAACCGACAAAATGTTTGTTTGGTGTCGCAGAACTAAATTTCCTCAGCCACACAGTGTCTGATAAAGGAATAATTCCAACACAAGAAAGAATCGAAGTTATCAAAAATTTCCCAACACCAATATCAATTAAAAAGATTCAACAGTTCATAGGGATGGTTAATTACTATAACCGTTTTGTTCCTCAACTAGCAGAATTGTTGACACCGATTCACAACCATCTGGCTCAACTTATCAGAGAGAAAAAATCTACCAAAAAATTTTCGTGGCCAGAGGAATGTAATAACAATTTTTGCCGAATCAAAACGGCACTTTCAAATGCAACCCTCCTTGCTCATCCAAATGAAGAAGCCTCATACAGCATTACAACAGATGCATCTAATTTAGCAGTGGGAGCCGTACTTCAACAACGTATATCAGGAAATTGGCAACCACTAGGATTTTTTTCTAAAAAGTTATCACCTGCTGAAATTAAGTATTCAGCGTTTGATAGAGAACTTTAAGCCATTTATCTTTGTATTAAACATTTTAGGTATTTCTTAGAAGGTCGCATCTTCAAGGTATATACCGACCACAAACCATTATGTAGGGCAATTCCTGCAAAAACAGAGCGTTCACCAAGGCAAATTCGCCATCTCGATTACATTTCGCAGTTCACTACAGAAATAGAACACGTAAGCGGAAAATCAAACACAGTAGCTGACGCTTTGTCTCGCGTACAGTATGAAAATATAAGCGCGATTACCTTAAATTTAAAAAGCTTAATCGAAGCACAGCAAAAAGATGATGAATTAAAACAAATCCTAGATAATCCTGCAAAACCTCAGTCAAAATTTAAAATGGAACTAACGACTATTCCTATCACGGAAGAAAAAGTTTGGTGCGAGATAAGCACAGGCAAAAACCGTCCTTATGTTCCGAAACAATTACGTAGACAAGTTTTTGATTTCATACACAGCCTATCCCACCCAGGGATTAAAACAACTAGAAAACAGATAACTTTAAAATATTTTTGGCCCTCAATGAACAGCGATTCAAATAGTTGGGCAAAAACATGCATTGGATGCCAAAAATCAAAAGTTTATCGCCACACACGAACAGAATACGATCGATTCGGTTTACCGGCAAAACGGTTTGAACACATCCATATGGACCTTGTAGGACCGCTACCAACTTCTGGCGGATATAACTATATTCTAACTATCATCGATAGGTTTACCAGATGGCCAGAGGCGTATCCGATAAGGGACATGTCAGCATTAACAGTAGCTGAAACTTTCGTTAACGAGTATATAAGTCGGTTTGGAGTCCCACTTGATCTTACGACAGATCAAGGAAGACAATTTGAATCCAAACTATTCTCCGACCTGACAAAACTACTAGGATCTCACCGCATTCGTACCACCGCTTATCATCCACAAGCCAATGGTCTCGTTGAACGTTTCCATAGACATCTAAAATCGTCTCTTATGGCACGAGGAAATACTACTAATTGGAGTAACGAACTTCCGGTAGTCCTTTTAGGAATACGAACAGCGGTTAGAGAAGATCTAAAGTGTGCGCCAGCAGACCTTGTTTATGGACAAAGTCTAAAAGTTCCAGGCGAAATTTTTATACATACACCAACCACAGCAGACTTAGAACCTCAAAGTTTCGTAACTAATTTGAAAGAAGCGATGAGTAAAATAAAACCCACTGACACTCGTCAAAACTCCCAGAAAAATGTAAGTTTTTCGACCGATCTAGACAAGTGCCATTTTGTTTTTGTAAGGGTAGATAAAGTAAAGAAAGGACTGAAACCCCATACGACGGACCGTATAAAGTGGTACGCCGATTTAGGAAGCAGTTCGTAGTAGAAATTAACGGAAAAAATTCTTCCATTTCGATAGACAGGTTGAAGCCAGCTCATACCCAACCTGTTTGAATTCCAATAAAATTTAAAGTCCATGAAGGAACCCAATCACTCTTAATATTATTATATTTTTTTATTTTTTTTTTCTCTTTTCCCATATATGTATATATTTTTTTTTTCAATTTTTAACATACGCTGCGCTGGAGGGGGAGTGTGTAGCGGGTTACCGAAAATAAAATGTATATTGTATTCGCTATGAAAAAGCCGAATTGGCAGGTAACCGCTAACTTCTGTTTGTCCACTTAGAATTGGTTTTTGCTGAAATAATATTTAAAATTGTTATTTGAAAAGCATAACGGCTTAAAAGTTTGCGAGAAGTATAATTGGATTACATCGGAGAAATGAAACAATAAAGACATAAAATTGATAGTCATAAAACTGACCCTCCGGTAAAACACTAAAATATGAAATAATAGCTTGTTGGAATTATTTATATAGAATTATGTAAAATACATTGCATTAGTATTTAGGAAAATAGGTTAAGTAGGAAACTAAATTGTAGAAAATAAATTAGTTGAATTTGGAACACGAAAGGTTCAGGTTGTTTTATTTAAACTACTAAAAATATGGGTCTGCACCCCATACAGTAAATTTTGAGCCTTGATCAGATATAAGCTTTTTAGGAATGCCGTGGAGGCTAAAAAAATGTCGGATAGATTTGATAATATATACATATAAGGCTATTTCGAGTTATATGCTGCGGAAAATTTTGAAAATTTGATGGTAATGATCTGTTTTCCATTTATAGTGTAAATGTCAGTGTGAATAATGTCCATAGGTTTGTCATGTGTTTCTGGTATTTCGAATTTAGGCTTTTGGGGATTTCTATCATATTTAAAAAGTTTCCATTTTTGACAGTTATTGAAGATTTTGGTAATTTTCAGTTTCATGTATGGGAAATAGTATTCTCGTTGAAGGTGTAATAAGGTTTCATTAATGCCGCGATAATTGCTTTTAGTATGATAATCCGAGATTGTTTACTCTTGTTCGTCGTCATTGATAATATCCGTCAGAATTTGTACTAATTTAAAAGTTTTGGATTGCCAGAAAAATTTTTAAATTACGTTTTGAACAATCACGAAATTGTCGATATCCGTAAAGATGCCGATCAATTTATTGGGTGGCAGGTATTGTTTAAAGATACTAATAACGTTTTCTTCAGAGAATGCGGCCATTCGAATTATCATGTTCTGTTTGTTTCTAAATGGTGTTTCAGTTGAAATTAGGGGCCTTTTGCTTGATTTTTCGAGGAATAATTGGATGCTAAATTCGTTAATGGATTTCTCTGATATGGGTATCTCATCGTTCAGGTTTTCTGTAGCTGAGTGAATGGTAGTGCCATTGGTTTCCGATATTGGTATATTTACCTCCTTTGTGTGAATTTCGATTAATTTTTCCGTTCCAGGTTTGATTCTACATAGCCTGGCCTGGCACACTGAAAGAGCAAAAACAGTTTTAGTCAAAAACGTTTTTGACTTAACATGACTATGTCGCTGTTTCAATAGCAATTCAATAATCAGAGCACACTGATTAGTCGCGTGCCTTGAAGCTCGTTTAAGGTACTGTCTGGCTGGAACTGCCGACCGTCGCGGTCAGCAGTAACAAGCAAAAACAAGCTGTCATGTCTGTTTGCGACTGCTCGGCAGTTGACGGTTGTGACGTCATCGACTCGGCAGCGCGACTGCCGATACTTGACTGCTACGTGACCAGTGCAGCAGTAAGCAGTCGTGTTCAGTACAGAGTTTAGTTGGGAGTTGAATTCGAGTTTAACGAAGCAAAGTGAGAAAAAACTGTGAGTATTTTTTGATTTGGTGTTTAACTTTGTTTATTGTTATATGATTATTCTGTTTGATGTAAGAAATATGTCGAAAAAAGGATTTTCGGAAAGCGATGACGAGAAGTTAGTGGAGTACGTTCGTGTCCACAGTATTCTGTACGACCACAACCACGAGCTATTCCGAAATGTAACTGCAAAAAAATATAATATGGAAAGAGATAGGAGAAATAATTAAAAAAGATCGTAAGTACCTATATTGCATGTTTATTTTATAAGTAAATATAATAAAATTAAAAAAGTAGAACAGCATTACAAATGCATGTTATTACAGGTTATAATACATAGAAAATTTTTTCAAGATTTGAGCATGAGTTATTAGTGTAGTTGTAATCATTGGTTAATAGGTTGACACAAGTAAAGTTTTTTATTTGTATAGATTATATATAACATATGTATATTTATATATAAAAATATATACAAACATAACATCTTGCCCCCCCCCCCTTAGAAAAAATTGAAATGACGTCCCTGGTCGGCAGTACCAGCCAGACTGTACCTTTAGAATGCCTTTCTTTACATATATTCATAAGTGTTGGTGTGTTCTTAATCATATGTCGCGTTTCCACTATCGCCTTCATGTGCGTAGGGCATGTGCGATGAGCGCGAATGTCTAGGCGTAAGTGGAAACGGCACATTCGTGCTACACGCACATCCCTTTGATGTGCGTCGAAAACCGCCATCGAAGCGAATGTCTAACTCTAATGTTTTTGGCACTGGTGGGAGCTAGCAAGTGTTCAGTTCAGTCCCAGCGGGAATACGAATAATGCATTATGTACTGTATGTAATATTGTAGTTTATGCAAGATTATTATAATACGTCTTTCTCGCATTCTGAAAAATGTATAGAGAATCATTCCTTCAACATTCCAGAAAAAATTTAGTATGAAAAGTAAAAAAAAAGTAATTCTTCCATCCATTGAATAGGAATGTTTACGAAATGCATTCTTCAGAACCCTTTTTTCCCGTTGGGGTAGTGTCTTCGCATAGGCGATAGTGGGAACGCCACATCGTGCTCTACGCACATCCCTTTGATATGCGTCCAAACACCTCCATCGTCGCAAATGCAAGCGATTCTCGACTTGAGCAGCAAACTAACGCGAATGCGCCGTTTCCACACATACGCGCTACTTCGCCTCATCCAATGCACATGAAGGCGATAGTAGAAACGCGGCAATAGATGGCGCACATATCTCATCTCCCTTTCTTAAAAAAAAAATAAGTATTTTCACGAATTTTACGATCTTTTAAGCTGATTTTCAATATGCATAGAGAGTTATAGGTTCATTTTTTCAACTCGTTTAACAACTCGCCCGGATCGTGTTGTGATTTGTTTTGTTGGTGAAACTACCATTTCTTCCTGTGCTGACCTTGATCTTGGTAGCGTTGGTTGTCGTCCGTCGACGATGTTTTCCTCGGCGATGTTTTTCTCGGTGATGTTATTTTCGGCGATGTTGCTCTCGGCGATGTTGTTCACTGGCGATGATAACGGCAGTTGGAGCTCGTTCAAATGACTATCGTGTGTTGAGCAGTTGGCTCGTGTTGCGTCGAAATGTTCGGCCATAGTTGGTGTGAACGAGAAGTGCACGAGGCAGTTTCGTTTTACCTTCAATTGTAGCACCTGTCCAAACTCGATGTTTTTGTTACAGTCGAACCTGATCGCCAACGCGAAGCGTTTGGGTCGTTCTGGTGTTTCGATCGTGGTAAAATTTCTGTCGCTCGCGCTCCTTTTTAAGCTTCTCATTCACCTTGTCGATGACTAGCGGCCTGAGCTGATTTTTAAGCGTCGGCAGGAGAGAGCGTGTTGTACGGCTCATCAGCCGTTGGTTTGGAGAACCCAGCTCGTCGCTCCTCGGTGTGTTGCGATCAGTGTTGCCAAGTATTTTTCTTAGTCGACCACTAAAATATGAAATTTTGAGCGTTACTTTCAACTTAAAGGCACTAAGATTTAATTTTTTGTTATCAATCGCAGGAATATTCAAATAACGCGCAAGCGGTAAAACTAATTTTTGTCCGCTGAGACGAAATTTTGAGCACCAAATTTAACGCTGAAAGCACTAAATTGGTATCACTGGTTGCGATGATTCAGAAGAGCGAGCTCGATGTTTGATTTTTCGCTTATAACTTTCGCAGCATGTTTTTTGCTGTTTGCACGAGCTTTTCAGCAAGTCCGTTGGATCTGGGGTATTTTAGGCTACTGTGGCCCGTTGTCGGACTCGAGCTTGGCTAGAATTCCATGAATGGCTAACCATGTCTTCATGTGCTTGATGATCTCCGTCGACGTAGTGTGGCTTAGCTGCTTGAAGTCGAAGAAACCACTGTAGCTGTCCACTATGAGGAGACATTCTCGAGACTTGAATGTGAACAAGTCTGTGGCAACAATTTTGAATGGATAATGTTAAATTTCTTTAACGTTGTTTCTCTGCGTTAATTCACACGCCTGGTACTTCTCGATGTATTCGGTAATTTCTTTGCCCATGTTCAACCAGAACACATGGTTCCTTGCGATCGATAGTGTCCTTTGGATGCCTTGATGCCCTGCGTGTAGTTGAGCTAGTATGTTTGGTTTTTCGGCAGTTGGTATGATGACTTTGCGGCCCTTGAACATGACGCCATCGCATTCCGAAAGTTCATCACGAAAATTCCAATATAGGCGCGCCGGCTCTTGTACCATTTGCTGCTGCTCGGGCCATTCAACTCGCACATAATGTCGCACTATACATAGCGATTCGTCTTGCTCGGTCGCCTGTTGTATTCTGTCTACTGCCTGGTCGAAGAATGCCAAAATTGCCAGGACCTCGAACTCTTCTGTCGTTGGAGGTTTGCCGTTATTGATGTCTCGGCTAAGTATATCTGCGATAAACAAACATGGTTTCTCCTTTCCTGTAGACTACGGTCGGCGAATATGGTGCGATATCGAGAAGAATGCGTTGTAGTCGTGGTGGTGCATTCGATATCGGCTTTTTGAATATCGACTCAAGAGGCTTGTGGTCGGTCTCAACTGTTAGCTGCTTGCCATAGATGTACTCGCGGTACTTTTGGCATCCAAACCAGATTGCTAGCGCTTCCTTTTCAATCTGCGGGTAATTAAGTTCCGCTTTTGAGAGCGCGATGTGTAAGCCACCTGTTGCTTATCCTGCATTATTGCTGCACCCATTGCGTATGTGCGTCTGCCTGCAGGGTGACGTCGTAAAACTTTAGTACTGGCGGTGATGAAAGGGCATCTTTGATTTTGGTGAATGCTTTTGACTGAAGATCGGTCCACACCCATTCAGACTCCTTCTCCAACAGTTTACGTAGCGGGTGGGTAATTTGGGAGAAGACGATGCAACTCGGTCTTGTTTTCCGGCGTCCGCAGCTTGTTGATGGCCTCTACCGGATCCAGCTCCACTCCGTTTGCGCTCAGCATGTGCCCTAAGAATTTGATTTTTTTCGCGCCAAACTCACACTTTTCCTTGTTGAGGGTCAGACCCGCTGCTTTGATTCTCCTAATTCTCTCTGCCGTTGTTTTTTCCAGCTCCGCCGTGTTCTTCGCATAGATTAGGATGTCATCCATTGATGTTTCGGCGTTCTCTATGCCGGAGAGCAGCTTCGACATAATTTGCTGAAAGATCTCTAGCGCTGAGCACAACCCGAACGGCAGCTTGATGCAGCTGCATCGACCTCACGGTATTGCGAATGTTAGAAATTTCTGCGTCCGCTCTGACAGACGGATTTGCAAGACGTTTGATCCAGCTATTTTTGCAGCGATGTCCTCCAAGGTTTTCAATGGATAGTGTCTGCGGATGACATTTTTGTTGACGTCTATTGGATCAATACAGATGCGGATTTTTCTATGCTGCTTGACCACAACCATTGGCGATACTGCTGGCGTTGCTTCTGTGGCTTCGCGGATCACTTTTTGCTAAACCATGTTGTCCAGCTCTTTTTTAACTATTTTCCGGTATGCGTGCGGGATTCTTCTGCATGTATCTCGAATGAGGGGCTGTCGCCGAAATCGATGTCGTATTCAAAGCCCTTGAGACAGTCTAAACCTTTGAATACTGATGCATTTGTGTCAATTACCTTAACTCGCATGATCGGGCCCGTCTGTTCGCAGCTTGCTTTGCTCATCACTGGAGACACATCTTCAGAAACGACAATGTACTTCAGGTTGAAAGTTTTGCCCTTGACTCGTGTTTTGACAACTATCTCGCCCTCCACTTTGATCTTGTCTCCGCCGTATGTGATTATCCGCTTGGTCCTCGACTCTCGCATGATCGCTCCAACTTTGTTGACCATTATTTGTGGCAGCACGTTGCATTGTGCCCCAGTGTCCAGCTCAGTGTTGCCAACTAATTTTTGGTTAAGTAAGTAGATTTTTTGCAGCAAAGTAAGTAGAAAAGCAGAATAGGTAAGTAGATAAAGTAATAAGTATTTTTTATTAATTAAATTTTGATACTATAGCATATAGCACAAAAATAAAATTCACATTATTTATATTGTATACGAAAAGTATAAAGTTTTGTTTTATTAGAAGTAAACTAAAATGTCCCAAAATCCCTTAAAATATACACAAAATGTCTTACGGGTAAAATCTACTTTTATGAAAAAGATATTGTTACATTGGTGGCACTTTAGATAGTTTTTGTTAATCAAATGCAACATCATACCTTACGTGTAAATATAAAAGTCTGTGAATGTTAAAGAATATAAAGTTATTGTTGGTCGTTTTCTTTGGAACTATACATACAGTAGAACCTGAAGAAGTGACCACCTTCCTATCTTGACCACTTGCCTAAAGTTGCCATTTTTTTCGGTCCCGGTGTAAATCAGAAACGGATTTTATTTGTTAAATTATTTTTATAATCTGACCAATCGAATAAACTATATAGATGTTCTACTGTATTTTGCTTGAATTTGTTCATCATTTTGGGTAATATTTTCAAATCAAAACACTTTGACTCTGAAATTTTAAGAAGTACCTTGGCTTGTAAACATTCTTTGATTGACGTATTTCCAATTAAGTTCCTGGTTTTGGGTGAACAAACACGTTCGATATTTGGGGATGAATGTGAAAAGTTCAACATAATAAATTCAAAATTACATAAGGTTCTGTTCACCTATCTGGACAGAGGAAAGATCGTGCCAAAACACTTCTATATCTTCTTCTATATTATAAATACTTTTTTCCAAATAATTATTTAACAGAGTAAATTCATCATCGAGTTTTTGTAATTTATGGTCTTCAACAATAATGTCCTTTCAATGTATAGTTCTCACTAAAATGCTTTTCTTGTTGATTTTGTCATCTATGTATAGTAGCACAGTGGATTCCGTTTACACAATATAATAGGATAAGTGCATTACATTTTACTAGAAAAGAGTTTTAGAATTTTGTTGTAAAGTAAGTAGAAAGAGGTTTCCGGTAAGTAGGTAAGGAGATAAGCATAAAAGTAAGTAGATCTACTTACTTTTAGCTAGAGTTGGCAACGCTGGTCCAGCTTAATCTTGACGCTGACTTTTCCAACTGTAATCTGCTCGAACCAATTTCTGTCGTCGTCTATGTTCGTCTGGCTGCGTTAGTTGTCAATTGCGTTGATATAAAAGTCTTCGTCGTTTTCCTCCTCCTCCTCCATGTGCATCTTCCTTGCTGGCTTCTTTGTGAATGTTTTATTTTCTCCTTCGGCTTTGGCTTTGCACATCTTATGCTACGATTAGACGGTCACTCAAAACCGTCAATGCATTGACACTCTGACGTCAAAATTACGTAGAATGTGGTCACAAAGTTGTCAATTCAATGTCAATCCGTGTGATCGTCATTTTTGTGACACGTCAATGCATTGATAGTAGAATTGACTACCGAATTGACACACATTTTTGTGTCAATGCATTGACAATTTTGAATGACCGTGTGATCACCCTGTCAATGCGTTTGCGACGAATTGACTAAAATTTTGGATGAGTCGTCAATGAATTGACACTGTCCCACGGATTGACACGACACGAAATTCTGCCGTGTCCTTTCTCTACAAATTGACACATTGGCAACTTGATCGAGCGGAAATTATTTAATTTAAAATTATTTAATAATGAAGTTTTGTGATCGAATGGAAATGTCAAAAAATTTAAATACACTGAAATTTAGTATTTGAACATTTTTGGACTAGTAATCCCCAAAAAGGAAAAAAATCTATCTATCCGCCATATGTAAAAGCGTTTGAATATGTGTAGCTCACAAATGCGTTGGGGTATTAAGTTGTAATTTGTTTTGTTTGTAGATTGCATAAGCCTCTACGAGTGGTATGAAACTTTTTGATTGTCTTAAAGGATACAGCTACCCAGACAAGTGCTAAAATTCTTAAGACGAGAGTTGAAGTGTCGGGGTGGGGGTTAAGAAACTTTGGATGACAATATCTTCCGAACCGATTGTACCAAGAAGATAAAATTTGGTTTTTGTCTATAGAATTACAAGTGAAGTGCATTAAACTGAAGCCAAAAAATCAAATTTTAATTTATGGCTTGGCTCTATGTCGCAACCTATTTCTCATCTTTATTAACGACCTTCTGTCGTCAACTCACAAGTTCCAATCTACAAGGCATATAGCAGACCACGCCTTGAGTACAATTAGCATACCTGGGCTGGGTTTCCCAAAATTCCATTTAACATTGCTAATTGGAGACGAAGCAGTTTCAGCTTCTATAGACTCCCTTGAGCACTATCTTACTACTACATTTCAATGGTAAATGTAGTAAGTAATTAAAAAGTCTTATACCTCCACTCTTATTCGCCGACCGTAACACTCGCCAAGCTTCACGCACGAGCATACTGTTCAGCCCCCTTTTTGTGAGAGAACAGTGAAATTTATGCAACCTCTTTCGTCATCAGTAATGTGAAACACATTGCCAGCCGATCTGCCCTGATAATTATAACCTTCAGCAGTTCAAAAACAATGTTCACCGACACTTCAGAAGCTCCCGCCCTCCCGTTCCACCACTCTAAATCCCCTACCACACCATTTTATTCTCAACTCAACCTATGTCGTTCTAGCTGTTCAATCGCATTAAAGGATGATCCCCTAAGTTATTACGACGGTCGTAAATTAATGGTAAATTAAACAAATGTCCTTGAAACGGAGTTTTTTCAATATTTTCACTAATTTTGTTATATCTCTCAGATATTTTTAGTTACAAAATTTATTTTAGTTCTGATGGCTCTTTATATACGCCCATAGAAACGTTTTTCAAAATTTTTTAATATCCAACCTCTAAGGGGGTGTTATGTGATTGTGTACATTTTCACGAATCCTTAACCAATCCAAACACCCAAATAAACAACCAAATTCGGCGCTTTCGTGACATGTCGTAAATTTATCATCATCGCCCTTCAGTATATAAGCTACCAAAATCGCCATCTCCAAATGATTTCGTTTTGTCATTAACTTTAAAAAATTCACTGAACGCAAATTTTTCCACACAAAAAAATTACAATTCATAACTTTCTTTCAATCCCGTTTGATTTGAAAAATGTAAATATACAAATTTCTACTGATGTGAATGTCCTATCTATTGTCAATTCGTAGAGATGTGTCAATCCCGTGTGATCGCATAGTTTCTTCGTGCCATTCATTGACAACGTAGGCGACAAATCGAATTGACTGCCAGCTTCGACAGTCTTATTGTCAATTTAGTTTTGGGACAGATATGACCAAAATGGTCAATCCGTGTGATCGTCAATTCGTCAAGAATTGACACAATGACGATTGAGACTCCATTGACACTGAAACGACGCATTTTTACGTGACGTCACAGTGTCAATGCATTGTCGGTTTTGAGTGACCGTCTAATCGTAGCATTAGCGTAGTGGCCTTCACGACTGCATTTGTCTCATCGTTTTTTGTAAGCCGGGCATGATCTTGGCCCGTGCTGTCGCTTGCAGTCGAAATAATCGGCTGGTTTGGATGTTTTTCCTGATGTTTCTTGACGATGATTGGTCTTGTACTTTGTGATAGCATGAATATCAGATGAGTCTGTGTCTTTAAGTCCACGCAGTTGCTTTGAGGCCAATTGCCCTACAGCGTTGTGTGACTCGATCCAGCGTAGAATCGTCATCTGCCAAGAGTTGCTCCCGCATGGTCTCACTGCATACCAATTATGATCTTGTCACGCAGGAGACTCTCGTGGAGCGCTACAAATTCGCATTTCGCACTCTGCGCTTTGTTGTTAGGAACTCGTCGAATGTTTCACCTTCTTGCTGTATCATGGGGTTGAACTGGTAGCGTTCGTAGGTTATGTTCGTTTTTGGTGTCAAATACTGTCGGAATTTTTGCTTTATGGCCTCCACGCTTGCCAATTCCTCTGCTGAGCACCCAAACGTGTTAAATATGACTACGGCTTCTGTGCCGATCGATGACATGAATGTCGCAACCTGCACATTCTGCGGCTTTTGTCCCATGTTCGTTGCTACCTCAAACCATTCGTACTGTTGTATCCACAACAACCAATTGTCGCCGCTGTTCTCCGCGCTGACGATTAGTGGCTTGGGTGGTCGGATGAAATTTGATACTCCGCCCGCCATGATGTCTTGACCTTGAACCTGGTTGAGGTTATGGTTATTTTGATTGGGAGCATTTACCTGCGCTCTGTTTCCGTCGTTCATCACTTTTTTCGGCGATTTTATCTATTTTCTATCACGACTATCAAAATTCCTTTTTTTAATATTATTAAACTTCTGACACCATGTAACGTTTTATTCATACGTCTGGTCTGTTTGAATCTCTTTATTAGAATGCCTCACTTTACATACAGTCAGAGTCAAAAGTTAGTATACAGCTTCAATTATGTTCTTCTGAGCCAAATATCTTCATTAAAAGAAGTAAAAAAAATTTTATTTAGTACACAAAATAAAAAGTACAGTTCTCCTCTTTATTTGATATAATGATTATCAAAACAAAATTAGAATCCGTGAAATATTTATGAAAAATGAATGAAATATCTGAAAGATGCAGTCAAAAGTTAGTATGCAATCAATATAGAGAGAGCCTTTTATAATACCTTGGTCCAAAATTCATTTGATTTAATATTTTGTTGGTCCTCCTTTGGACTGAATTACCGCTTTTAATATATTTTTCATGGAATTTACTAGGTTTTGGGTGACATCGGCTGAAATATTTGCCCATTCCTCGGTCAAGGCCATTCGCAGATCATTTTTCGATTTTATGACTCGATTCCTTATTTTTCGGTACAAAACTTCCCATAGATGCTCTATAGGGTTCAAGTCAGGCGACTGCGGAGGTGAATGTAATTGCTTAGGAACCCTGTACAATAGCCACTCTTTGACAATCTTTGCTGTATGCTTCGGATCATTGTCTTGTTGAAAGATCCATGGTGTTACAAGACCCAATTTTTTTAGCACTAGTGCATAAATTGTCTTTTAATATCTGCAAATAATCTCGGCTATTCATTGTAGATTCAATAAAAACTAGATTTCCAGTGCCCGCACTCGACATGCAGTCCCAAACCATCAATGAACCGCCACCATGTTCCACGGTTGAAATGAGATTTTGAGGAAGTAGTTGGCTATTCTTGGCTCTCCAGATCTTTCCACCCCTCTTTGACCCAAATATTTTAAACTTGCTTTCATCACTAAACAGAACGCTATTCCAGAAGGTCTGGGGGCTATTTAAATGATGTTTTGCGAAATTAACGCGCTTAGTGCGATTTATAGCAGAAATGCATGGTTTTTTTCTAGGCACTCTACCGTGCAAACCATTATTATTCAGCGCTCTAAGTACAGTTGAAGCGCTGACTGGCTTACAGCGTTCTTCAGAAAGATTTTGGGCTATTCGGACTGCGGTAGATTTCGGGTTTTTTCGCACTTGTCTTACAACTTTTCGTATTTCGGCTGCTGTCATAGCACGTGGCCGACCTGAACGTTTCACAGTTTTTACATTTCCTCGAATTTTGCTCCGTTCTATAATTTTCTGAACAGTTGAACGGCTTTTCTTAACAATTCCGACTATTTCACTTAAGGTTTTCCAATTTGTTCCATGGGTCACTATCAACTCGCGAACTTCTACTGAAATTTCTTTACCACGTGCCATTTTATGTTAAGGACATACGCAATTAACACGAGAACCTACTCCATTCACGGCAAACTTCAACTGCGAACTTAGTTTTGCTTGGAAAACACACTTACAGTGCTCCAACATAGCGAAATTTATAACGGCACTTGTTGCAAATTGAAATTCAAGGCATTGTTTACTAACTTTTGACTGCATTTTTAGGAGTTATTTTTATTGTGTAGCCACAAACTAAGTGAATATTACTCATTTTTTCGACGAGATCTTATGTTAAAAAAGATAAGACTATAAAGTTTAATTTTAGAGAAAATAATCTCTGTGTCTTACGTATTATGGAAAATATAAAGCTTCAAAGATTCAAGTATGATCTGTATACAAACTTTTGACTCTGACTGTATATGAATATGTTGGTGTGTTTTTTATTATAGATGTCGAAAGAAAGGATTAAACTAAAAACAAACACGAACAAGGGCGCCCATACAACATTTTCCTGGACGCCTAATCAACTCTGTCCTAGGGCGGGCGACACTTTTTTAAGATCTTCAATGGCAGCGGTAGCCATTCAAAAGATCCAGTTCTGTACATTTAAACATCTACTCTCTATTATACCTACTTGAACCAATTTCAACAATGAGTTGGTGGGAGGTACATAGTACCTACTATTTTTACATTTAACACCATGTGCGGTTGGTACATGATACCTACCTACATATTGGTTAAACACCATTGGTGGATTGTACATTGTACTTAAACATTCTAGTTCTCAGGAGACGTTTTAACGCCATTGGTGGATCGTACATTGTGCGTAATTAATTTGCTGCTCATTTCACCATTAAACACCATTAGTGGATGGTACTTGATACATAATTCTATTGCTGAATGAACTTATAATTATTCCCATTTATGAGGCTCTTTCGAATTAAGAAGTTCTTACGATCTTTTTAGTTCTTATACAGGGTGTAACTAGTACTGAGGTTCAAACGAAAATGGGAGATAGAGGAACTTGTCCTGAGTAGAAAATCGTTCTACACATACTCCCGTTTTTGCACCGTTAAGGAGATAGCGCGATTTTAAGGACGAAGGATTTTCATCATACTTGTGATCACTGTTTGATCTCTAACTTCTGCTGTACTTAGCGTAACGTAATAATTCTGGGCTCGTTGGAAAGGACACAAATTCTTCTTTCTAATTGCTATCAACTGTGTTAATCAGTGTTATACTTTTTGAGAAAAATTCATTTAAATGACACAAAAATAATAAAAAATTAAAAAAAAATACAAAAAAGTTCTGTTTTCTCCAAGAAGGACCTGATTAACCACCAAATTTTATTACATTTTCGGAAAGCCCATAAAATTTCACTATACGTTTGAAAACTGAATTTCTTCATTTTTGCAACAACAAGTGAGTTCCCTGCACTTGTTGGAAATACATCTAAACATAGAATTTACCGCAAAACAGATGCAGTAATGAGCAACCATGTTAACAACACACGTATTGCTCTTATGTGTGGAAATTATGTTACAGGTAAGTAAAAATATGACAACTAATTAGATAGCGTCCATTTAAGTAAATTAACTAACATCCATTTAAGTTAATTAAGTAATATCCATTTAAATAGGGCGTGGAGTTTACCTGCTCCCTTAAGGAACAGGAATGACTTCGTCCTTCGTAGATTTTTCTGCGATAAAAGCATCGGGAGGAAGCAGCAGCAAACAGAATGTCATAGATATCATTACGAGCAACATGGCAAGCAATAGGAGGTCTTTTACAACGGAAGAAATGGCAGACATGGTTGTGCGACGGGAATGCTAGGCGAGCCGAAAGAGTTTACCGGGAACGGTATCCGGACAGATCTCGGCACCCCCATTATCGGATGTTCATCAGCATTCGTCGGAACCTTCGTGAACGAGGTACACTGCAGCCGTGGCGGGAGACACAACATCCAGGACGGCGACACTCAGTACCTGTGGCCACGGAGGAGCGCATACTGCGCATCGCGGCTAGGGACCCCACGGCAAGCACCCGGCGCATCGGCCATCGATTAGGCATCAACCACATGCATTTATTTCGTCCTCACTATTATTAATCATACTCCTTCGGCGAATGACGGGTGTCAAACCAGAATTACTTGAAGGGAACGTGCTTGATAACTGTTAGCCCCGCTCCTTTACAATTCAACCTATGAAGAAATTCTGCTATCAAACGTATAGTAAAATTTTATGGGCTTTCCGAAAATGTAATAAAATTTGGTGGTTAATCAGGTCCTTCTTGGAGAAAACAGGACTTTTTTTGTATTTTTTTTTAATTTTTATTATTTTTGTGTCATTTAAATGAATTTTTCTCAAAAAGTATAACACTGATTGACACAGTTGATAGCAATTAGAAAGAAGAATGTGTGTCCTTTCCCACGAGCCCAGAATTATTACGTTACGCTAAGTACAGCAGAAGTTAGAGATCAAACAGTGATCACAGGTACGATGAAAATCCTTCGTCCTTAAAATCGCGCTATCTCCTTAACGGTGCAAAAACGGGAGTATGTGTAGAACGATTTTCTACTCAGGACAAGTTCCTCTATCTCCCATTTTCGTTTGAACCTCAGTACTAGTTACACCCTGTATATCAAATAATTTATTAAATAACATTTAAAACGTGAGTTATTATTTTTCCAATCCTTTTGGATTGGAAATGCTCCGATAATACAAAGAACATCATCTCAATTATCAAATCATTATCGAGGAAGTTTTAAGAACAGCCAGAGTCCATGGATCTGTGATCCAATTTGTGAGGAGTGTTTTCGGTCTAAGTTGTTTGGCCGCAAGACATCTGCCCACAACGCCATTTGTACGGCATGCCACTAATATTTGGGATATTTGATCTACCTAATAATATAGGTTAAGCAGAACAAGAGTTGCCTCAACTGCAGAAAATACCTTGGGCCGCAAGATTTTTGTTTGGGTTAGTACGCGGAAGGCGTGACTGCTAGACCAGGAGCTGTGATTCGCAGTCAACTTTAAGTGAAGTAATATATAAAAAAATATATTGTGCCCTCCAAAAAAAAGTCACTGGCTCCTAAATCTCCGAGAGGTGAAATTTCACCCAGAAGTCAAACCTAGATTTGGAAGAAACGGGGATACAACAAGAGCCGGTCATTGTCAATGGCGCGACAGCCCAAATCGCACCCGGCCTCCTGCGGGTTTCTTTGCAGTGGACACCCCAGTAGGAAAAGGGTGGGAGTTTTTATCTGACTATGACATGTTGGAGTTCTCCCAGCTTTGCTGCGAGTCCAACTATGTCATACTTTTTGCCTACTTCCTGAGACGCACTGGTGTTACTGGCCATTCAGGTTAACTCCATGCTCCATCCTCCTTTCGCAACCGGGCCCATTATTCGGCAGTCGATCAATGCGCACGTGTACAGATAGATAGTACAGTGTATCGAAGCGGTCGCTGGATCCAGTATTTCGCGCTAGTTATGGCCGTAATTATCAACCACAGCATTCGGAAAGTCCGATGAGACTTTGGCGTCTACGCCGAAGACTGCCGAATTTTCCGTGAGGAAGAATTTCTATTTAGAGCCGAGGCGAAGCTTGGATTGGGAGGTGCTCAAGCATATGGTCGACGTAAACAAGTACCGAATGAGCCCTTCATGTCATACGAGCAAGACATGACGAAGCTCTGCACATTGCTGCGCACTGCCATAATGGAGTCTGAATTCGTAGATTTGGTAAGAGGCAATCTGGTTGCCAACACTAAGCAACAAATGTGCTTCCTTCCATTTAGTGCTGACCATGGACGAATTACGTCAGCTTGAAGGGCGAGTGGAAGATGTGTAGATCATCTCCCTGGAACCAAGTCCGAATCCACGAGTTCCAGGAACTAGACCACAAAGAGAATCTAGATACGTCTCCTTTAGTCGACTTGGCTGGACTATGGAATCCTTGAACGGGTATCATGAATGCGGAGGCATATTTTGTTGTGAATGTGATCGGGCTGACGTGCTAAATGCCAATTGCACCCATTGCAAGGCGGGAAACTTCCGCAGGAAAGGAAGGGCTACGAGTCCTCCCTCGTCCAAGTCCTTCCACATACCCACCTTGACCGCAATAAGCCCGAAAAACTCTTCACACCCTAAATTCCCAAATTCCCAATTTCTCTTAAAAGTCCCTGATATAAACATAAGGCAATCGTTTCTACCATCATTACCAAGCCGTTGAATGTTCGTGGACTGCTCGATAGTGCGGCGATCATCAGTTTCTTGGGAGTGAGGAGCGCACAATTTAACGTCCACCGATGTAGAGAGGTTGGAACTGGTAAAGTTCAGATTTCCATCTTACGATGTTCACGGGCTGGGTGTGACCAACGTCGAGGAATATTTTATAGACGTTTGTGATACAAGTCCCCTCAACAGCGACATTATCCTGTGTCTCTTGCGATCCAAAAATGGCACTTGCTGTAATAGAGGTCAGTTAGAGTGCGAGGAGCTCGCCTGTAGTTCTCGGCAAGGTTGTGTTTGAACACGCGTAAGGTCAATAGTGTGACGAAGAAGGATGCTTACCCACTGACAGAATTTTAAGTCAACCGACGAGAGCCAATTTTATCACCAGTCTTGACTTGAAGGGCGACTTTTGGCAGATTCTTCTCGAGAGCAAATTCAGAGAGTGTACTGCTTCCACTAGCATGCCTCTTGGGTTACGCAATGTGCCGCAAAGAATGTGTCATTTTATTTATAAGAACATTCCACCCGAGATGGGGAGCGTGACGTTTGATTTATAAAGTTGGGGGAGCGGATATTTGTTTATTTGGACGTTGTTCTGTTGTTGATTTCTGAAAATTTCAGCTCATACTTGGTTTTATTGACTGAAGTCGCAAACTGTTTACGGAAGACTGGATTGACCATTAATATCGGCAAGAGTAAGTTTTGTCTCAGAAAGGTGAAGTTATATCGGATTCATCGTTGGAGATGGAGGATTGAGAATGGACCCGAATAAAGTCTTTGCCATCGTTGAATACCCATTGCCTAAGTCGCACGTCAAGTACCACGCTTTCTTGGTATGGCTGGCTGGTAACGACGATTCATCCCCAATTTTGCCGCTACCGTGTCACCGATCACCGACACTCTCAAAAACTTTAACCAGTTTATTTGGACTGACGAAGCAGAAACCGCAATCCGCGCTGTGAAAGTCTTGCTGACAGGAGCTATTCATTAATCCCGATTTTCGGAAGCCTTTCAGTGCAATGCCAGTAAATCAGGTGTAGATAGTGTTCTCTTTCAGGAAAATGACTTCGGAACGGACTGTCCTGTAGCGTATATGTCGCAGAAGGTCACTTCCGCTCAGCCCAACTATAGCGCACCCGAACTCGAGTGTTACGCAGCTGTGTTGAACTTGAAAAAACTTCGAATGTTTGTTGACGGAACTGAGTTTAAAGTTATCATGAACCACGCAAGTCTCAAATTGGCTAATGTCGCAAAAAGACCTGCAAGGACTGCTAGTCCGATGGAATTTGAAACTTCAAGGCTTTCACGAACATCGACTAGGGAGCCTGAACGTTGAACTAGGGATGTTGAAAAAATATTGATATATCGAAATTGCGATATTTTTTAAACGATATATCGATAATATCGGCCGATATTTTTTAGAGCGAATATATCGATATTAAAATCCGACTATCGGACCCGATATTTTTTGTTAAGTATTAGATTAGATTAGATTTGGAAATAGGGGTTGGTATGGTTACCCTCTGTCACCGCAGCCTCAATTGGGCTTATTGTGACGTCCCCACGGTTTGATTATGATTCCTCTTCGATCCCTGCGCTTTCAATGAAGCCTAGTATTTTGCGAAGAAGAATGGTCAGGAATTCCGATGGGTCCATGAAACCCTGACCGAAGTGACGAAGTCTTTTGCGAGTTAAACCCTCACATTCACAGAGGATATGCTCTGGTGTTTCGTCTTCGTCATTGCATATTCTGCAAATTTTAGTCTCAGAGAGACCAATCCTATTGAGATGCTTCCTCATGTGACAATGTCCAGTCAGAGCTCCCACTAAGCTTTGAGTGCCTGTTGCCCGGTACCAAGTCCCAGTGAATGGCACTTTGCGATTTTTGCCACATTCGGATGTTCATTCTGGCTGTGCTTAATGGTATCCCACAGAATGGATATGGTCCCATGAAGTCAGCTTCTGAACCTTTCCTGGCCATTAAGTCGGCCATTTCATTGCCTATATAGCCGCTGTGTCCCGGAATCCAAATGAGACTAACTCTGTTCTTATTTCCGAGTTCAATCAGGCATTGGAGGCAATTCCAAACAAGTTTGGAGTAGATTTGAACGGACTGAAGTGCCATTATTGCTGCCTTGCTGTCCAAGAGAATATATATTTGTTGGTTTTGGTAGCCCCGTCTGATATTTTTTCTAATGCATAGTTCAATAGCATGAGTCTCCGCCTGAAAAACAGTGGATGTTATGTGCATGCTACAGTAGAATTTCACATTTGGGCGCACTCCATAAACTCCTGCTCCTACACCTTGATCCGTTTTAGAACCGTCTGTGTACCAGATTATGGATCCTGGTTTTGGAGTGGGTTTGTTTGTGGCCCAATCCTCCCTTTCAGGTAGAACAACTTTGAATGGCTTTGTGAAATTAAATTTCGGTACCATTGAATCAGAAAGAGGTATCGCTAGTATTGGGTCCTTGTTGAGTTCCGCGGAGAGAGTTGGGCAAGCTATTTTGCGCTCTGACTCGTCCTCCGAGCTCAAAAGTTTGTATGTGGTGAATCTAGCTTCTTTCTGTATTTCTAAGTGTAGGGGTGCTAGGTTGAGAAGCACCTCTAAGGCAGCTGTAGGAGTGGTGCGCATCGCCCCAGTAATACCCAGGCATGCCAGTCTTTGTAATTTAGTCAGCTTGAGCTGAGCAATTTTCTGCTTTGTTTTCTTCCACCAGACGGATGCCGCGTAAGTTATAATGGGCCTAGCAACGACGGTATACATCCAGTAGGTTAGTTTTGGACTCAGTCCCCAGTTTTTGCCGAGAAGGCTTCTGCAGGTCCAGAGAGAGATTCTGGCCCTTTCAAGAACTTTGTCCAAATGAGCATTCCAGGTGAGCTTTTCATCCAGGATAATACCCAGGAATTTTACCTCACTAGAATACTCTATGGATTCTCCAAAAAGAGTAGGCTTAGATAGCTTGTCCTTACACCTCCTTTTGCTGAATGCAACAATTGTGCTTTTCTTTGGGTTGATACCCAATCCTGCTTTAGTGCACCAGGTTGCTACCTGGTTTAGGGTATTCTGAACTAGATCAGTCACCGTCGCTTCAAATTTACCTCTAACAAGGATGGCAAGGTCGTCTGCGTAACCCTGTACCGTGACTCCGGAATTAGTTAGGTCTTGAAGAAGGTCGTCCACTACTAAGCACCAGAGGATGGGTGATAGTACCCCACCCTGCGGACAGCCTTTCGCAGCTGTGACTGTGACTGTTGAGTCGGCTAGTGTCGAAGTTATTTTCCTGCGTTCTAGCATGGCCTTGATCCAACTGCAGGTTTTTGGATCAATACCACGCTTTTGTGCAGCAGAGTAGATACTTTCGTAGGCAGTGTTGTCAAAGGCCCCTTCGATATCTAAGAAGCAACCCACGGCTATTTCCTTGTCCGTAATCGATTTCTCGATTTTCGTGACTAGGTTTTGTAAGGCGTGGGTTGTAGACTTCCCCGGTTGATATGCATATTGATTGGAGTGTAAGGGTTGAGATTTCAAAGCCCCGTCTCTGATATGCCTATCAATAATCTTTTCCATAGTTTTTAAGAGAAATGACGTTAAGCTGATAGGACGATACGACTTAGGATTATTGCTCGAGCGGCGCCCTGTTTTTGGTATGTATATCACTTTAACGTTACGCCAGGATATGGGTATGTAACCCCATGCGTGGCTTGCTCTAAATATGGATATCAGTGTTGGTAGAAGATGGTCCATTCCTCTTTGTAGTAAAGCGGGAAAAATTCTGTCTTCACCAGGAGATTTAAATGGTTTAAAACTACGTATAGACCATTTAACCTTGTTGGCAGTGAAGATCTTAGCTCAGTTTTTCCAGTCCAATATGGTTGGTCTGCTCGGCTTTGGGACGGTGTACTGTTCTTCATTGCTTGGTTCTATGGTTGAGGATCCTGGGAAATGAGTTTGTGCTAAAAGTTCTAACGTCTGTTTCCCATTTTCGGTAATCGAGCCATCGGGTTTCTCTAATAAGCCCATTTTATTAGTGTGTGCTTTAGAAAGTATTTTGTGTACTCTTGCGCTGCTGGGTAAATCGTTTATACCCTGGCAGAACAATTTCCACGAATTTCTCTTTGCATGTCTAATTTCGTGGTTGTACTCTGTTAGAGCCCTTTTGTACGATTCCCACTCACCAGTTTTTTTAGCCGTATTGAAGAGCTTTCTTGTTTGAGATCTAAGCTTAGTTAGTGCTGGGTTCCACCAAGCTACTTTCCTGTTACTTGCTCTGGACCTTTCCGGGCAGGATGAGTTGAAAGCAGTTTCAATAGCATTGCGTATTTGTTCTGATGCTATTTCCATGCTGTCAATGTCCTTAATATTACGTATGGTGCCGGCCATGAGTTCCGACAATTTCTGGTCGTATAGTTCCCAGTTCGTCGTTTGTGGCTTCCTGTACGTTTCGGACAAAATGGTATTTGATTCTATGTTGAATAGGATATGCCTATGATCTGACATAGAAGTCTCATTTGAGACGTGCCAGTTGCAGATTTTTGTGCTCAGGAATTGAGTACAAATGGTAATATCCAGGACCTCCTGCCTGACTCTGTTTATGAAAGTGGGTTTGTTACCTCTATTGAGAATATTTAGGTTGTTAGTGTAAATAAAATCTAGCAGCAACTCACCCCGTTCATTGATGTTAGAACTTGACCACATAGTGTGATGTGCATTGGCATCACAGCCAAGTACCAGCTGCTTGTTAGTCCTCCGGCATAGGTCGACGATGTCCCTGATGACGGGTGACGCTGGTTCAGTGCAGTCCCCGGGAAGGTAGGCTGAGCATATGATGATCTCTGTCCTGCCCTCCGGGAACGGCAGCTCTACAAAGGCCGCTACAACGTCCTTCGTACAGTAACCTGGAATTGGAACATATTTAGTTTATTTGTTAAGTATAGTATATTTTAGAACTCGAACGGCATTTTTTATTTCTGCTTATTTTTGTGTATATGTACCTACTCATGCTTTGGCCGCAAATTTAGCTATTTCTAGTTGATATTTTACGTGGCAATCTAATAAGTTACTTATGCCGAAGCATTCATCTTACCCGTAACCTAGTGGGAGCTCTGACTGGACATTGTCACATGAGGAAGCATCTCCATAGAATTAGTCTCTCTGAGAGTAAAATATGCAGAACTTGCGATGATAAAACACCAGAGCACATTCTCTGTGAATGTGAGAGACTTGCTCATAAAAGACTTCATCACTTCGGTTAGGGTTTCATGAAACCATCGGAATTCCTGGCTATTCCTTTTCAAAAAACACTAAGTTTCATTGAAAGCGCATGGATCGAAGAGCAACCATAGATAATCCAGAGCGACGTCGCAATGCGCCCAATTGAGGCTTCAATGACAGAGGTGACCAAACCAACTCCTACACGAAAATCAATGAACGATGTCAGAAACGTTGAAACTAGAAAACTGTTTTTCGATCACTCAAAATCTATTTCTGTCGAAACAAAAAGATGCAAGACGCGTGGTTTCTGTAGGTGGGGGCACTCAGACAACTATCCTGTGCACGGGGATCTATCCGCTCAGTACCTTGTTGGTATTGGTCTTTAATCTTGCTCTTTCAAGTATAGAAGGGCTTAAAAAAACTCACCGGTATATACGAGGGTTTTAAAATCCAGTATCATGTAGAAGTATAAAACCATAATTTTTTGATATGCGTTTTGTTTCTCAAACTTTTTTATGACTGAACTGAATTGAGTACAGCGTGTTTATATGAAATATTTGAAAACAAATTTATTACTGATTAATATGTATAAAAAGGTTATATATAGCATAATTTATAAAATAGGCATCCACTTATTCTATTAGTTTTTTTATATTCAATCAGTGTCTAGCTACTATATTCATAATTGCTTTCGGCTTTGTAACAATCGGGCAGGTATCGTTGATGTATCGTTTACATCCCTTGGCGCACAATGGCACGTCGTCTAAATTAATATCATTTGTGTGTGGAGTATCCTCATCTCCCATCCGTGTTCCTAAGACGATCGATAAACGAATACATGTTATGTCCAATGTAGTCGAATTAACTCCTAGTACAAATGACAGCTCTGGTTGAGGACAAGGTCCCGGTTTTCCTAATGTATGGCATTCACTCCTTACCATAACGGTTCCATCTTGATTGCACGGATTACTTATACAATCTGGTATTGCTTTATCTTTTTGCAAAATCAAATAATTGCCAGTTAAACACGGGCCTTGTCGATATGCAGAATAGCATTTGTCCGTACTTGGATGGAAAAGGTAACCTAAAATTATACAGAAAAATATATTAGTAGTTACCACAATGCGATTAGATGAATGATTTCCCAATCTACAACCCAAATTATACAAAAGCAAATCCTAGTTGTCAGGGAGGTACCAGTTTTCACAAGTATTTATAGGAATTCCCTGTTATCAGTTTGCAAATTCTTTTTTTTCCCATTATGCAAAATGCTGCAAGCATCTGATACTCGAGATGAAACATTGAACTCCTATTTATATTGTAGTTAGAAATAAAGGAGAATAAAGAGTACGCATGTTAGCAGTTTGACTTTTTTAAGGACTATCATTTGGTTGCCAGTCGAAGGAGTTATTCCCCTTTTTAATTCCTACAGGAAGGACTCACTTGATTTTCAGTATATTTATCATTTACCTGCAACAATTGAAAAAAATTGCCAACAGTCTGGGCGCAACTTTATTATTTTATGGGTAGAAGTCCGAAACGTGTTTAATGCTGAGATACGGTGTAGGTGATTATGGGACTGACAACCTAAAAAATAACGTTCCAAATAGCCTCCTGGTTATTTCTTAGGTTGTCAGTCGCATAGTAACCTACACCGCATCTCATCATTAAACACGTTTCGGACTTCTACCCATAAAATAATAAAGTTGCGCCCAGACTGTTGGCAGATTTTTTTTATTTACTTACGTATTTTTTTATCAATAGAATAATTCATAGTAGTTAAAGCGAATTCGATCACATTAAACCTAAGAGATTTTCGGAATCAGTGAAAACTTGAACAATACCCCCAGGGGGTTTAATAGAGAAAAATACTTAAATCGGTTTTTCCCCTACTACGTTTAAAGCTTATAGAAGTAAAAATGAATTCCAAATCTCAGTATACCTTAGAAAAATATCAGAATTCGTGAATATGTACACAACCACTTTACACCACCTTAGGAATTGGATATCGAAAAATTTTTAAGAGTGTTTGTAGGCGCTTATATAAATAGCCCGCAGAAGTAAAATTGCTTTGATAGCTCGACAAGTCTAAAAGTTTTAACGAAATTCGTGAAAATGTGGATTCACGGAAATTTTTTTTACTCAACCTCTGAACGCCAATAAAAATCTGAACTTTTTTTTTGCGTTAATTACTCTAATAGCACATCTACATACACATACTAAGTTTAAACATTCTAGCATAACCCGTTTCTGAGATATAAAAAACACCCCCTTACCCCGTACCTTGATACCTCTTATCAAAAATTTCTATGTCTATGTCTCTATAGTGGCTCTATATAATCCTAAGTTTTTAGCTTTCTATTCATTATGGTTTTCGAGAAATAAAAATCAGAATGTTTTCCTTTCAACCCCCTTTCACCATCACCCCCAAACCCACACCACCAAAATTTTTTTCCCTACTACAAGTTTACCGACCCCAACTCCTGTAAAATTTTCAAGATCATATCTGCTGTCCCCCCACTTTCGTGCTCCACCTCCGCCCTAAAAAATTTAGTTTCACTAGACTCCTCTTGTGATCCCATATACACAAACTAAATTGTATATCCCTGGTGTAATTGGTTCGGAAGATATTGTAATTCAAAGTTTTTCACCACCCACCCCACACCCCAGCATTCCTCTTAAAAATTTTAGCCCTTGTCTAATCTTGAAGTATCTCTAAGGACAACCACAAAGTTTCAACCTTCTGACATCAATTGTTCAGGAGATATCGATTTTAGAATGTTTCAATCCCGGCTTTGAAGCGTTTCAGACTCATTATTTCCCCCCCCCCACTTCCACACCTAACCACTATCGACCATTTTTATGCAATTGAGTCCACTATCATAGTACTACATAAGTTCCAAGTTTTAGCCTCCTAGCATAAGTGGTTCCTGAGATATAGAAACCAAAATTTTTCGTCTAAAACGCTACCCTCTCGTCGTAGGGGTTCACCCAATCTACCCACCATAAAAATTTCAATTTAATATCTCAACGGCTCAACGAAGGAAGTTGGTATGGCAGTTACTCGATTTATCATATTTGCCACCATTGAACTATTAGCTTGGACAAAATTTCAAATTTCTGGCTCGAAGTGTTCAAAAGCTATGGGTCAAGATTGGTCAACACGCGTTTTAAGGACTTTTTTGTGAAAGTTACCCGCGAGAGTATAGAAATAGCAGCTACACCAAGGACTCATTGAATTTACTTCAATTTCCTGCCTTTAACTGCAATTATAATAAACGTATTCAAAAATATTTTGAATAATTAAAATCAACTCAACTTAGGAAACCAAATTCAAATGTCAAATCGCGCTCTACTCTCAATATCTCGGCGAGACAACAGAGTGTAGAGCGTGTCTCGTGTATACGCCACGTAGAGCGCTACGTAGTGCACTACACAAATTTTCACTACATGCACTCCACGTTGAGAGAAATTATTGTAGGGACATCGCCTCGTGTAAACACGTTTCGTAGAGTAAATTTTACTTTCAGTAGAGCTCTACCTGTTTTTTCTCTACCGTGTACACTTAGCTTAAGAGGCATGACCGAATTCATGAAAACGTGTATATCACCTTTACACCCTCTTAGCGGTTGAAAAGCAAAAAATGCTGAAAGGGTTTTTAGGGGATTATATATAATAAAAAGCTCGCGGAAGTAAGAACTTATTAGATTACTACTCAAATCTAAAACATAAGAAATATGGTGGAATTTAGAAAAGTCCTGAAAGCAGTTTCTGAGCATTTATCTTAGGAGCACGTATAAATAAAATGAAGTCAATATTAAGAAGCCCAAAGAGATATAGCGAAATTCATGAAAATATATATATTTACCCGTTATCAATAACTATTTTTTTGCCAACCTCAGAGCGCCGATGGATATATGTATTTTTATACTCTAGATGAAATCTGCGAGTATTAAAAGTTTAATCCAGCTCAAAAGTTTGTAACGCATAGAACCGAGCCTCGAACGGAAAAAAGTTACACATTATTTTTTGTTTATTTGTGGCCAAAAAATCCAAATCCGCTTGACGTCCGTCCATCTGTCCGTACGCACAATAACTCAAGAACGCGTTGATCTTAGATCTTGAAATTTTGAATCTGGATGTTTGGTCAAATTTGAAAAGCTAAGTTCGTTAACGGGCAAAATGGTCCTAGTCCATCGAATAGCTGTCATACAAAAAGTCCTTAAAACACGTTGTTTGGACTTGCCAAACATAATTGTAAAGAATTAAAAATACTTTCGATCCGTACTGTCCACCTAATTTCATCTCGGCAAATTGGTCCAGGACAATGGTAACAAAAGCGCAATCGGGCTATTTAAACAGCGTGCAAGGTTGACTCGAGTCTCATTGATAAATATTTTGTTGAGCATTCACGATTGAAGGCCAAACTGGCGCTGCCAAAAGGAACTTCAAACGAAAATATCAAGGAAGCAACGATAACGCATCTTTGTTAACCATCCGTTGTAACATCTCAAGTAGGCCAAAATTGCGCTGCTGGAGTTGTTCCAACGAGAACCCTTATAACTTTAATAAATAACACATTCCTTGGCATGCTGACTGCGCGGCCTTTGAATTTCAATTATTTGTCTTGAATTTATTTGTATGTTGAATTAATTAATATTCGTATTAAGAGTCGTTAAAGTAAATAAATTTTTCAAACTGTACAGCATCTCGCGTTCCTATTTAAAAGAAGAATGAGCTGAATTTTTTAGTGGAATCTGACTCACGCCAAACTGTAAGGGACATTGTAGAGAAATTGGGCGTACACTATTCGACAGTTTCCCGGCACTTGCAACAGCTTGGAAAAATCAAAAAGCTTGATAGGTGGGTTCCGCGTGAGCTTACAGAGCAAAACATGATGCGTCGACTGGAAATTTGCAGTTCCCTGCTCTCATGGAAGAGAAACGATCCGTTTTTGAACAGAATAGTGACATGTGACGAAAAGTGGATACTGTACGACAATCGTCGCCGATCGGGACAATGGTTGGATGCTGATGAGACCCCAAAACACATGCCGAAACTAGGCCTTCATCCGAAAAAGATAATGGTGACAGTTTGGTGGTCTGCAGCTGAAGTTATTCAATATTCCTTTTTGAAGCGTGGTGAAACCATTAATGCAGAGAAGTATTGTGCCCAACTCTATGCAATGCATCAGAAATTGCGTGTTCAACGGGCTAGATTGGGCAACAGAGATGGAGTTATACTGCTTCATGATAACGCACGGCCTCATGTTTCAAGAACAACGGTCCAAAAATTAAACGAGTTGCAGTATGAGACTCTTCCTCATCCAGCATACTCACCAGACCTTTCGCCAACCGACTACCATTTTTTTTAAACATTTGAATAATTTTTTGGCGAATGAACAATTCGATAATGAAGCAGCCATCAAAAGTGCCTTCGAGGACTTTCTTCGCTCTAGAAAGTCGGACTTCTACGAAACTGACATAAATGCACTTATATCTCGTTGGGAGAAGTGTATTTCATATGCTGGTGCCTATTTTGATTAATAAAATAAAGTTTTATAAAAGTTACAGTTGTTTGAAATTGCACTACCAAAAACGACATTTCATCTGCAACAACCTAATATTATTTTTTGTTTATTTGTGGCCAAAAAACTCAAATCCGCTTGACGTTTGTCCGTCCGTCCGTCCGTGAACACGATAACTCAAGAACGCCTTCACCTAGGATCTTGAAATTTTGAATCTGGATATTTCGTTGAATTTGTAAGGCTAAGTTCGTTAACGGGCAAAATCGTCTTACTCCTTCGGGTAACTGTCATACAAAATGTCCTTAAAACACGTGTTCAAGAATATTAGCCGATAAAGTCGGAACGGTTTTAGCTACAACTTTGAAAATTTGTATTTGTTACTTTTTCAATAGTTGGAGCTAAATGTATAATATGATTATGAAAGAAATCCTATTAGTCCTTCGTGTAGCTGCCATACAAATATCCTGTTCAAATGTCTTCACTTAATTTACGCAACTCACTATAACTCAAGGAATCCTTTAGATATGAATTCGGAATTTTGTACAAATTAGTTTTGAGTGAAAATGAAGTTAGAGTTTACTAGTTATCGAAATCCTATTACTCCTTCTGGTAGCTGCCATACAAAATGTCCTTAAAACACGTGTTCAAGAATCTTGGTCGATAACTTCAGAAGGGTTTAAGCTACGACTTTGAAAGTTTGTATGTGTTAGTTTTTCAATAGTTGGAGCTAAATGTATGATTATGGAAAAAATTATATTAGTCCTTCGTGTAGCTGCCATACAAATGTCCTGTCAAAATGTCTTGACTATAACTCAAGGAATCCTTTATTTTCATTTAAATTACTTTTCAAATACCTACATAAACATACACCCACCAAGTTTGAATGGGTATTATCCGTACTACCCTTAATAGGTACTACTATCCGTTCTAAAAAATGATTTTTTTTTGTCGTACTATAGCTCGACCTAATTACCAAAACTCCTCGGTTTTCGGGAAATTAATATCGGAATTTTTTCCTAAACAGTTCTTTAGATATGATACGTGATTTTTCAAAAAAAATCTTATACCCCTCTCACATTACATGCTCCACCGCGATCGGAAACACTTTATTTTCAGCGAACCCCCTTCTTCATCTATATTCACAGAAATAAGAGATATCGTAATCTAAATTTTTCACCTCTAGTAGTACCTAAGTTATATTCTCATAAGCACATCGATAAAGCATATCGATAAATAAACATCTGGACGAGTGATCGGATATTTTTCGGACCGCACAAGATGCGATAAGCATTCTGCAGAATTGCAATTCTTTTCTCTTCAAGATTAAGAATAGCAATTCGAGCTAATTTGAATTATCGATTGGTTTACCTCCAGAACATTGGGAAGTAGTTTAAGTCAGTTTTAATTCAACCGCCGAGACATCCACATCAATAAAATTTAAATATATCGAAACGGAAAAAAGTCTTATTTTTTAAAACTCAAAAACCCTTCACCTTTTAACTCCTACACCTTCAAACAATTTGGTATGAACTGTCAAGGTAATGGATTTTATATGGCTCGGTTCCAGCTTTCCAGCCCTCCAGACGCATTGTTTTTCCTTGACTCCTGTACCCCTCCCACGTTTTTTGCAAATGGTTCCACTATCATAATAGGTTTGTTCTTTTTGCAAGGTTAAACTTACACTTTAGTGTAGCCTACACTTTCAGTGTAATACACCTTACACTGAAAGTGAAGGGTGTAGATCGCGCAAAAAAGAACGGGTTAGTGTAGAAAAGTGACAGCTAAAATTCCAAATTTATTGCCATTCAATATTATTGCATGTATTCATTCAAAACAGTAGTTTCATAAATTCAAAAAGTCAATTTTATCTGCATACAGCCATCAATTTTGACAGATGGTAAAGAAGAAGAACTTACACCTGCTCCCGACCCAGTGTAGAAAAGTGTACACTGAGGCCGCGGTCCAAATTACGCTTTCTGCGCTTTTAGCACGCATACAACCGGTTATATGCATCGTAAGCGTGCATACAATTCGGACCGACTGTAAGCATTGTTAGTAATGTAAGCACCGTGAGCGTAATTCGGACCGCGGCCTGAGTACACTACACTCGACAAAAAGAACAGCCACCTCTGACGTCACACCGACAAAAAGAACAGCATTAGGGTAGAAAGTGTAACCTAGTGTAGAAAGTGTATGCAAAAAGAACAGACCTAATACTATATTAATTACAACTTATTACCTTGTGAAAACCAAAGCTACCCACTGAAAAAAGTTGAATTTAATGGCTCAAAGGTTTTGAGAGCCTAGGGAACTGCTTACAGATAGATGGATTAACGTTTGATATTTTTTTTTTGATTCTAGCTGTCCTGAAAATGTGATAAACAACCGTCTGTCCGTAGTAGTCCGCCGTATGCAAACGCGGTTGAGGACTTGTATCTTCCAAACCATTTAAGCTATTAAATTCCAATTTTTTGGATGGATGAATTGGGTGGACCTTTAACTGGTGACTTTTTGGGGTGATGGTGTAAGGGGGTGCGTTTTAGACGAACAATTTTGGTTTTTATATCTCAGGAATCGCTTACGCTAACAGGCTGAATTTATATAGATTTTGATAGTGTTCCCATTTGCAAAAAAATGGCGATACATGTGGAGCGGTGTTGGAGTAAGGTGAAAAATGCGTCCGCAGCGCTTAAAAGCTCAAAACGAGACATTCTAAAATCCATGTCATCTAAACGGTTAATGCCAGAAAGTACGATTACTTGGGAAATAGCGACAAAATAAACTTTCCAAACAAATTTTTCTGGATCGAAACAACCGATTTTACATTTCGACTTTGACCGCGTCCCGGACTATGACCCAAAAATGTAAATCATATGAGCACCCCCAGTTTAACCGCTTTCCGGACTTTGTATCGAAAAATAATAATTCGCTTATGCTGTTATGACACTGGCTAGTTTTGGTACTGAAAAATGGCTAGAAAATGGAATGGGGAGATATAGAGAATTTAACATAAAATTCAATCATTAGTGGGAAATCCACTGCGGAGTTCAGTTTCCAGCTGCTGCAGACTTCTTTTTTGACTGCACGATATGTATAATTTATGTATATAAGTGTTTATATAAGTGTAATTTTATGTTATAAAATGCGCCAAAACAAATATTTTTGTTTAAAAAATATTTGTTTAATTCGTCCACTAAATGCCGTTAGCGTCGTTTTTTTGTCGGTAATCGCAATATTGGTCGCCTTGTCGCACGTAGTGGTTTTCCTGCACCTTTTTTTCAGCTGAAAAATAGCCAGTGTCATAACAGCATAATACCCTAGGCAGACGACGCATTTGAATGATCATTCCTAGTCTAATGATAATTCCGCATCACGTCTGTCTTAATGAAATTGTCGAATTGGTCATTCATTCCATCATTCCAATTTCAACTGCGAAATGGCAATTCCGAGATAAATTGGTAATTCGTTCAAGCGCTCGCAACGCCATCTAGCGTCAAGCCCTATGAAACTAGTGAAACGAGTGGCAAATCAGTTGTTCCACCGTCCAAATTTTTCTATTTATTTCAAGTGTACATTAATTACGATCAATCTTTTTAACGTTTCGTTCACAATTAGCACTTTTGTATCACTCTATTTCAAAAGATAATACGTAGCCGTGTGCCAATGCAAGAATGCCAACTTTTATTCAGCATTCCCACAACAATAATATTTTGACAGATTGAATGTAATTTCGATAGACGTGTGTCAATGTTAAATCTCATTGATCATTGAAAGCGAATGATCATTCCCCCAATGTACATTCGAATGCGTCGTCTGCCTAGGGTATTAGACAGTTGGCAGATTCTTTTTTATTATTATGTTCGAATGCTGGGAAACACTGCACGAATCTAAAATTTTCGAATTTTATTTGACAGTTTTATAAATAGATTTGAGATATTCAAACTGTCTCTCTAAAATCAATCTCTAACTTGTATGGTATATTCGTTATTTTCATCTAAACTATTTACACTGTGAATATTAACTAAACTATTTTCACTATGAATATCTTATTGGAAAATCCTAGGCGGATAAAATTACCCTATATCTGCAAAGAACTTAGTTAAGCTATTCTAACACATAAACATCAATATCTCATGGGAGATCAAAATAGGTAAGAACCCTTCACCTATCGTCTTGCTCCCGCTTTGCCCTTGCAATTATCAAAAAACACGCACCCATTGAAATATTTCTGGTTTTCTCTCACTATCTCTAACCCTTTATGTCATAGACCATCTCAACACATGTTCGATTTTAGCCGAATTTGTGTTTTTTATGTAAATATACAACAAACCCATTATGTCAAAAGAGCTATGACGCAGTTTCGTTTTAGGTTCACTTCTCTCGGTCCATTTCTTATTTGTGGGAAAATCCCTTTTCTCTTCAAAGAATTTTTTGGGAACTCTTTATTTTTGCAATGTATATACTTTATAGAACACTACGAAATATTGGGTATTTCCAAGTGATGTGGTATGTAATATATAATTGAAAGTCATCAGAAATAAATTGAATATACGATAGAATTTAAAAAGTCCACAATGTCTAGTGACGTTCATTGATAAGATTAATTAATTTAGGCAGTGGTTATCGAACTCGGCGCACTATTCATTAAAAACAATTTTTGAATAACACATGTAAACCGGTTTGTTTTACGATGCTTTCTTTCATTCCAATCGCACTATTAATAAACCGTAACTATCAGTATCGACGTAAAAGAAAAAGAATAGACAAACCTGGTGAGCAATCGCAAATCCAATCATCCTCTTGATCACCCGGATACAATAGTTCGTTATCTTTACATCTCCCTTGAATAAAGACTGGTTTCCGGTTCTAGGGAAAAGAGCTTGAGAATTTTTTTTTTAAAGACATCTATGTACTTACATCAGCGTTTTGTTTGTTTCGATCAACTTCGCCATGCTCGGGGAATGCTAAGTCTTGCGTTAGAACCAGATTTAAGAAAGCTACAGATATAATTAATGGAACAGCGGTCTTTACATTGACGAACATCTTAAACGAGCTACACTTATATTGCGGTAATGCCGACGATCATGAAAAGCAGAAGCAGACTAATCCAGATTCGAAACTTCACCAATGAAAAGCTTAGTTACAATAGGTATTACGTATGTATGATCACTGATCAGTTCGGGCTGGCATCGTCTCACAAACGATCTACTATCTGTACCACACTTCAGTTGCATAGTGGTCTTACATGTTGCAAAATTTCTAAGTTACAAGATTATATGGTAAGTTAAATTCTAGGCGTATTTTTTTACGCCACTCATCCAGAGCTAGATTGTAGATGGTGGAGGACGACGGTCTAATTGATTCATCGCGGTCTCAGTGGGCCTATTGTGATTGTCCTCCCTTATTATAACTCACTCAGCACGGTTATATCAATACGCTCTTGAGTTAGTTAGACATGAGTTCCAATGGTGATAGGAAGTAATGTCCATGAAGTCCGAATCTTCTGTGTGCGAGTTCTTAGTAATGGCATAGAACGTGATCTGCAGTTTCCTCTTCTTCTTCACACAATCTGCAAATATCGTCTGAAACCAGTCCAATCGCATGCAAATGCTTTTTAAACTTACGGTGTCCTGAAATTAGCGCGATCAAGCGCCAAACCTGATTCCGGCTCAATTTGAGCAAATCGGAGGTTCGTTTCTGGGAGTGACCTTCCAAGCGCAGTTTGGACTGTCTGTTACCGTCCCAAACCACCATCCAGAGCTAAGTAGGATAGAAAACAACGTGAACACTGCTGTTTTTGTAACTTTTTATGACATTTTTTCCAAAGACAGTACAGAACAGATACTAGTTTAGAGCACTTTCTGAAAATGCCCTAATGAGCTTAATGGTGCGAAAATAAAAAAATGTATAATTAAATAAAAAAAATCAGCCAATAGTCTGGGCGCAACTTCATTATTTTTTTTGGGTGAAAGCGTCGAACGCGTTTAATGCCGAGATGCGGTGTAGATTACTATGTGTAATGGATTTAACATATATTTTATTACAAATTAAGGAAAGAAACTTTAACAAATTTAATAAATCAAATTAAGAGAATGCGATTTGAAGTAACTCAATTTTCTAATGAACTTTATTTCTTTTCTAAACTTTCAGCCTATTCAGTTAGACTGAATGAATAGTAGCATATGCTACAAAGTATACTAGCATATACAACATCTCCCTCCTTTTAAAATCTGATGAAGTTTCTCAACTCGAAGGATGTCTTTTTCCGTGGAGGGTTGGATGGAGTCGTCTAGGTGCTACTCGGTTACGTTGTGGATATTTATGTTGCCCCAACGTTTGTTGTGTACTACGTTCTTCGGTTACGGATTCTGAGATAATGTTGACAGGTTCTTTCATACTTGGAAGACTGTGATTGTTCGCGATAGGCTTAACCTCGAATGTGTGAAGTAAAATGTCCAATGGAAGCTCCGATGTTGACAGTGCAGTAGAATTTGAATGACGGCGTCGAATTTGGTTTGCGTGTCGAACCCAAACTTCGTTATTCACTCGAACTACTTCGTACGTGACCGTTCCAACGCGCTCTATAATCTCGGCTTGTACCCAAGATTTTTTGTTGTTGTTGTAGTTCATCACATAGACTGCATCATTGGATTGGTACACGGTTAGAAATTTTGGAATAATTTGTAATATTTTCTATGTTACATATATGACCACACCAAAATGGTATTAATTTGTAATACTTTCGAAGTATTAAATCCATAAATTAAGTCAACACAGCATTAAAAGATACTCTTGTCATGGTATATAATATGTAATATAAAATGATTACAATTTAATAAATCAGTATTTAAAATAAATATCTGATTGATTAAATATTAATCACCATTTAGATTACATTTTAATAGGATGTTGTTGAAATCTAATACTTTTATTGCGATAAATTTAGGATGTAATGTGTTACAATTTATATATGTAGGGATTAAAAATTGTAAATCGGAAGTAATACAGAATAAGGCTTATGGAATAAATTGTATTATTTATTAGCCAATAATAAATACAATACAATATAGATTAAAAATATAATCATTTGAAAATAATTACAATTTATTATTAATAATTAATTACATCATATTGTTTAATTATTTTTTTTGTAAAATATAGATCACAATTACATCTAAAATTTTGTCAACATAAATATCCCATTATACTAGTACTAACTACTATTACCAAATTAACCAAAGGAAATTTGTTGTAGAAAGTTTGAAAGAATACACAAATTGAATATCGAACATTATTTTATTATTATGTTTATATGTATATTTATAAGTAGTATTATGGACATATTAATATATTAATTTATAACTGTCTCTAGTATAGGAAAAATTTTTTGATTAACATAAAAGAATTCTTTGGTTTTTTGTTTGTCAGATCAGTGTAAGGAACAACGAAATATTCACATGTTGCACTTACTTCGAATGAATTTAAATTATTATTAAATGGTAATTCATCATAACCAGCCAGGTAAAAATATATCTCTTTTTTAAACAATTAAAAGTCTTTGATTAAACCAAATTCATTAGTTTTACAACAAAACCAGGTCCATAGTGGTATCCATAGTTAATTTCAACCCAGTTAACATAAAAAATATTGTTTATTTCAGCGTGTTTAAACTTTTTCATCACTTTCCGTGATATTAGCTTTTCTTACTTTTCCAAATGAATATAATAATTCTTCGAATTTAATATCTTTCCATGAGGATGACTTAATTTTTTGATGAGTGCTAGACTGTTGCAAATATTAATGAAATTAAATACGCATAATCGGATTAGCTCCTAAAAAATTTTAGAGTCTAAAACATAAATTCTAAAACATTAAATATGTAAAAAAAAAATTAAAGCGAACCTCGCTGTTGATTAGGTCCGATGACAGCATTCGAGCGTTTAAGTATGGGAGTTTCCAAATTTTCACAGGTTGGATTCAACTCGATTGTATGTACCATAAAATAACCAGAAAATCTATACTGGTATCCTATTGGAAGGAGTTCATCGACAGTGATCACACCATTATCCCGATCTTTTAAAATATAAAATAATGTTTCGTTGGAAGTGGACGCAAATTGTGATAAAACTAAGAGAACTTCTGATAAAAACAGATACATTATGATTAATATTTCACTTACTCGTTATTAACACGTCCTGCGAAGTTATCACACCTTCAACCGGATTAATTTCTACGAATTTAATTTCTTCACCTTTTTTAACTTTTAAGAAAAAAATTTCACATAAATTCATTGTGACGCCGTTCAAATGTGACGTTTAAAAGAAAATAACACGCAATAAGTTTAAATCTAAACGCATTAAATTTTAATACAGAAATATTAAACCAAAGCAAGCAGGCATAAGTATGTCCGGTAGTTATTCTTCTATAGGTTTATTTTGTAATCCCGTTGCATTCTTTAGATCGAATATTTTTCAATGCATGTTCTTATTATTTTTTAAACCTAAATGTTATAAAAAACTGGACATGTTCAAACATGTCGTTTTGTCTATATTTGCACAAGCTTATAATATAATCCTGCTTGTATTACGATTATAATTTTTAGTTTTCAAGAATTAATTTTTATTCCAAAACTATACTACAAAGAAGTTGATCTAGATTCGTAGATGTTAAACTATATTCCTTGAAGAATAATTTTACGTTTTTAATACAAAAGTAATATATTTTATTTCAAAAATATTAAAATATAAATTAATAAATTGAAAAGATTACTGCGTAAACATAAAAGTAATAAAATCTTCTGTATTACATCATCGGGTTTAAAAAAAATCCAAAATTCCTAACTGTGTAGTTACGAGAAACAGCGCCATGTCGTTCGTATTACGTTGCAACGGAACTAGTCATTCAGTAGGATGCATCAAATCCAACAACGTTCGTATATTCCTGCCGAATATCTGTTGAGAATTTGTTGCTGAATTTGACAGTGCTGTATTTGGTGTGGTACGGTAACACGTCAGAAAGAGTTGCAACGTGGAAGCCGTCATGTCTTCCCCTTTTGCTTTTAATAAGGCTGGCTTAAAGGTATGCATCCACAATTAAGGTAAATGTCCCAATACGCGACCATGTAAGCATTGCTTTCATATTCAATAACGAAATATCCATTTCTATACTAATTTGATTTTCACGATCGTTGTTTTAGTCAAAGTCGGTATATTATTCTGCAAATACAATTGTTTTTCACAACACACGATCATTATTTTAGAAGATATTCGAAAAAACGTTAATCGATGTACTTGTACGTCGTTGCGACCAAATGATTGACCCGTTGTCCCGATTTGCGACCAGTCGTAATCTGGTACTTCATTTGCCAGTCCCATTGTGCTACCAATATTTATCTTATAGAAAGTAAAGAAAATGGTGGCAATGAAATTATTTTGGTCGCTGATAGGGACAAAATTGGTATGACCCAAAAGGCGACCGCTATTTGTACTCCCATTTAACCACGAACTCTTTTAAGACATTTATTTTACAGTTTAGAGGCTATGTCATGAAAACTGATAATTGGGTTCTCAAAAAGGACATATGTTACACCATTAGCCGTAATTTTAATCTCCAAAACATCGATGATTTATTTTTGTTGAGGATTTTGATTCATCCTGACGCACAAATGTACATTCATTAATGTTTGTCCCACTCAGCGACCACAGTAAATAAAATGCATATTGATACCTTTGGTTTAATTAAAACACGTACGGTGACCAGCTACTTGTCCGAGTTGAAGATATTGGCAGAATTAAATTGTTAATATCGATCCAAGTCACTTTGGCACTGAATAAACATTCAACGGTCCAACTGTCAAATCTATTAACGAAGTGCCGTCTACAGGCGAAATGGAACAAAATGACGGGTGAACGCGCGTACTATAAAATTTAATTTTTTTTTTAAATTCAGGTGTCTACTTAATTGTACCGTGAAAAATATGCGCATCAAGAGCATTGTTCACGGATCATTATGAATATTCTACTTGGACGAATAATTTTGAGAATCTATTATTTTACTCATAATTCATTGAAACTGGTCGCACGGCGGGACATGGTCGCGTATTACCAAGAAATTTAAGTTTTGGAATGGACCGGCGTAGTCTATGTGTATTCTAGACCATGGTTTATTCGTTATCGGCCAGGACGACAGCATAGTCTTTACTGGAGATTTGTCAGCTGTAGCACATCGCGAACATTTCTTCACCATATTCTCGATATGTTGATCAATGTTTGGCCAGTATACATGGCTTGAAGCCAATGCCTTCATTCGGTTCATCCTAGGATTGCTGGCATGGAGCTGTTTGAGTATAGCCATCTGTAATGTATCCGGAATTATTATACGATCCGGCATTAGTATGCAACCTTTTGCTTCGGCAAGTGACTCTTGTCGATTAAACAGCATCTTCAGGTTCGGTTCGTTGATCATTGTAGGCCAAGATGAACGCATATAATTTAAAACATTCTGCAGTAATTCATCCTCGGATGTTGCCTACATGATCATCGGAAATGTGATGGGAAGCTGACGCACATTTTTGACGATGATTTGATTGACCTCTGCGTCAATCATGGTAGTGGATGCGATGACAGTGTCTGTAACTTCCGTTGGTTGTTGAGCAAATAATCGAGATAGCGCATCGGCATGACCAAATTTGGTGGTACCAATATGCTCGATTGTTAAGTCGTGAGAAAGAAGAATCAATGCCCAACGTTGTAGACGGTTAGCGGTATGTGCTCGAATTCCTTTTTTGTTTCCGAAAATTGATAACAATGGTTTATGGTCCGTTGATAACGTGAACTTACGTCCATGCAGGAACCGGTGAAATTTGGTTACTGCAAAAATCAATGCTAGCGCTTCCTTTTCTATCTGACTATAATTCTTTTCTGCGGGTAGAAGGGCGCGTGCTGCGTGTGCGATGGCTTTTTCCGACGTGTCAGGATAACGGTGTAAGATAACCTCTCCGAGACCATAGTTCGAGACATTTGCTGCTACTTTAACTTCAAATTGTGGATCAAAATGTGTAACTAACAAATCAAAATAAGAGAATCCGATTTGAAGTAAATTTAGAATCGCTTTAGTTTTCCCGAATAATCGTTGACACTCTGTTGACCAGTCCCATTTGGAGTCTTTGGTTAGAAGTTTATCCAACGGCCATCGAAGTTCCCGCATTTGACGTACAAACTGTTCGTAATAATTTATCATGCCGATAAACGAACGTAAAGTCGTTATATCAGTTGGCGGTGGCATGTTTTGGATGGCTTGGATCTTCTCAGGATCCGGTCGTCTTCCTTCTTTGTCGATAATAAATCCTAGATATTTAATTCGAGGAAGAAATAATGCGCACTTCTCTGCTTCGACACAAAAACCCCATTCTTTTAAACGTTGAGAAACATTCGTTAAGTTTTCTTCGTGTTCTTTCTCTGTTTTAGCCACTACAATCAGATCGTCCAGATAGCTAACAGCGCCAGTCACTCCGGCTCTAAGGCGCTGTACACATTGCACACGACCGAACGAATTTTTCGATACGAATTTTCGTTTTTCAAATCTTCAGTTATTAGAAAATTGGTTGAAAACGTTAATTACAACATTTTCAAGAATACCATAAAAGAAAATTTCTAGAAATTTGGATTTTGATTGATAATATTAAACAAAGTCCGTCTGTCGGTACGAATACGTCGTACGAATATTTTAGTCGTACGACGGATTCATTTTACTTTATTATTTTTTATTAATAAAGTATTGTGATCGACCTGAAATTTAAAAAAAATTTGCTACCCTGAACAACTTTGGATTACAATATCTTCCGAACCAATTACACCAGGAAGATAAAATTTAGTGCTGTATATGGGATCACAAGAGGAGTCTACTGAACGTAAACTTTTTGAGGCACGAGAGTGGGGGGATAGCAATTTCTCAAAAAATGTAATTTTTATATCTCAGAAACCGTATCAGATATGATCTTGAAAATTTTACAGGAGTTGGGGTGGGTAGACCTCTAGTAGGGAAAACAATATTAGGGGTGGGGGTGTAGGGGGTGATGGTGAAAGGGGGTAGAAAGGAAAAAAATTCTGATTTTTATTTCTCGAAAACCATAATGAATAGAAAGCTAAAAATTTAGGATTATATAGAGCCACTATAGAGACATCCTAGGAATTTTTCATAGAAGTAGCAAGGTACGGGGATGATGGGTGGTTTTTATATCTCAGAAACGGCTTATGCTAGAAAGTTGAACCTTAGTGTGTATATGTAGATATGCTATTAGAGTAACTAAAGCAAAAAAAAAATTAAGATTTTTATTGGCGTTCAGAGGTTGAGTAAAAAAAAGGCCGGGAATCCACCTTTTCACGAATTTCGTTAAAACTTTTAGACATGTCGAGCTATCAAAGTACTTCTGCGGGCTATTTATATAAGCGGCTAGTAACGTTCTTCAAAATTTTTCGATATCTAACCCCTAAGGTGGTGTAAAGTGGTTGTGTACATATTCACGAATTCTGATATATTTCTAAGGTATATTGAGATTTGGAATTTACTTTTACTTCTATAAGCTTTAAACATAGTCGGGGAAAAACCGATTTAAGTATTTTTCCCTATTAAACCCCCTGGGGGTATTGTTCAAGTTTTGACTGATTCCGAAAATCTCTTAGGTTTAATGTGATCGAATTCGCTTTTACTTCTATGGAATATTCTATTGATAAAAAAAATACGTAAATAAATAAAAAAAAATGTTATGGGTCGAAGTCCGAAACGTGTTTAATGCTAAGATGCGGTGTAGGTTACTATGAGATTGACAACCTAAGGAATAACCAGAAGGCTATTTGGAACTTTATTTTTTAGGTTGTCAGTCTCATAGTAACCTACACCGCATCTCAGCATTAAACACATTTCGGACTTCTACCCATAAAATAATAAAGTTGCGCTCAGACTGTTGGCAGATTTTTCTTTTTATTATCAATTAAAACTACAAATCCCTAGAGATTTTCTTTCCTGATATTCTTAAAATTGTTATAATTTACGATCATAACTAATTTTTCAGTAACTAAAGATTTCACAATAGGTCGAAAAAAGAAAAATCGTATCGGAAAATTCGTTCGGTCGTGTGCAATGTGAACAGCGCCTAACATAGTATCAATCGTCTGTTGGAAAATTCCTGGAGCCGACTTTATACCAAAACAAAGTCGATTGTACTGATATAGTCCCTTGTGAGAGTTGATTGTAAGCAAATAGCGTGAAACCTCGTCGACTGGTATTTCCAAATAAGCATCGGCTAAATCAATCTTTGAAAAAAATTTACCACCTGCTAGAGTAGCGAATATGTCATTAGGAGCAGGAAGCGGATAGTTGTGTGATAGTAGCATTCTATTAAGACGTTAGACTTTTTAATCGCTACGATTACGGCCCATGCTGAAAATTCAACTTTAATTATCACTCCCTGATCTTCGAGTCTCTGAAGTTCTTTTTCCACAACAGGAAGAGCGGCGTATGAAACTGTTTTTTTTGGTCGAAAAACTGGTTGAGCACCAGCTTTCAAATGAAGGATAGCAGTCGACTTTGTGCAGAACCCAAGTGCGGTTTAAAAAACTTCAGGATATTTCTGTTCTAATGTTTCAACAATCTTCTGAGCATTTGAAGAAGAATGGTTACTGGAAGCAGAAGAGATATTATTATAGATCGAACTTATCGAAACTTCCCATAAGCCAAACTCCTCAATCCAGTCGATGCCCATAATGTCCAGATTGGTATCGGAAACATAACATTCGCCATATGTCGATTTTCCGTCAAATTCGATTCCACATTTGAGCAAAGATGTTAGTTGAAAAAAATCACCGCATGCATTTCTTGGTCAATCGTCGTAAGAGCTGGACTGCCGATTGTTTTCCACGTTGTTCATGAAATGATAGAAATATCCGAAGCAGTGTCGATTTGCAATCGGACAGGAACAACATTAATATTGATGTTGACAAACTTACGGCGTTTCTCGTAGTCTATCTTTGACGACATAAACAGACTGTTTGTTTTGGGCTTGTTTTTACACTTGTTAGTCTTCGGCTTGTTATTTCCAGTATTGGTTCTTGGTTTAGAAGATTCGCAAAAGCCTTCTTTGTGTCCAATGTTTCCACATTGAGTACACTTGTGCGTTTTGAACGTACAAAATCGAACGTAGTGCATGTCACCACAAAACCAGCATGCGCATAACGGCTTTGTCGAAGAATTCTGGTGTTCGTTTGAGTCCTTTTTGTTTTTATGGACGTTTTTTTTTATCCATTGAACAGCAGGTGACTGCTTCTCAATCATCTTTGTGTCATGTTTGAATGACATCAAACGATTTGCCTCCTCAGTAAGTGCATGAATAGTCACTTCGGAATCCGTTTCGATTTTGGACAGAAGCCGCGTGCAAATATCTGCTTCGGAGCTTGCACTTAATTCACACACAAATAACAAACATTTAAATTGAGCGCTACCCAGCAAACCAAAAGTTCCGAGTTCGTTCCGAAATCGTTCCACCTTGTCGGTGTCGGATGCCGATTTCTGAGCCGATTTCGTCTCGAAGTCGTATCGGACGATATGAGGGGGTTGACAGATGTCGGAACGAAATGTAGTTACGAACTCGTTCTGAGTTTTCGGAAAGATTTCGGTACGAAATTTCGTACAGACTTCGGTACGAAATGTCGTTCAGATTTCAGTACGAAATGTCGGGAAGATTTCGATACGAAATGTCGGAAAGATTTCGATTCGAAATGTCGGGACAATTTCGAGCTTAGCCCGAGTAACGAATTATTACAATTACAGAATTATAACAGTTTCATAAGTTCAATAAAAAAATAATTAAAACAGAAACAGAATTTACGGAAAATAAATATAATATATATATGGTATAAATTTACTTAAATTAAAAACAATTCTTTCAAAAACAAAATAAATAACAAAAACCATTCCAATCATTAATAAAAAAAAAATTATTCTTAAAACATTTTATTTATTAGATATGTATCCTTCCTATTATACGCATGCCGAAATCTTCCTCTTCTTTGATTTGTTTACCTTATCCTTGGCATTGTGTAAAATTTTTTTTATATTCCAACTAACCCCGTCCCTTGTTTCCCTTTCGAAGATTTTTAAACAGGACTCTGTAAAATAAATATTTTAAATACAGTCTTCTAAGGATACAAAGCTCAACTTACCTCTAACTATCTCGATAATTTTAAAATCCTTCACGCCAATATTCATATTCGCCGAGGTCCACGCAAAACCCGTAGTCAGTTCGTCAGATCCGAAAATCATGTTGAGGTTTTCACTGACGAACCTGACTGCATCCTTGGCCGTGCGCTTCATGTGCAGAACAAATATAATATATATTAAGTTATAGAGTTCCTATTTAATAACAGCAATTAAGTATCGCTTACCAATTTTTCTTTAACGTTCGCATCATTTTTATACTCTAGATGAAATCATATAGAGTATTATAAGTTTAATCCAGCCCAAAAGTTTGTAACGCATAGAACCAAGCCTCGTACGAAAAAAAGTTATATATTATTTTTTGTTTATTTGTGGCCAAAAACCTCAAATCCGCTTGACGTCCGTCCGTCTGTCCGTTAGCACGATAACTCAAGAACGCCTTCACCTAAGATCTTGTGAATCTGGATGTTTGGTTGAATTTGTAAGGCTAAGTTCGTTAACGGGCAAAATCGTCCTACTCCTTCGGGTAGCTGCCATACAAAATGTCCTTAAAACACATGTTTAAGAATATTGGCAGATAACTTCAGAAGGGTTTAAGCTACGTCTTTGAAATTTTGTATGTGTTATTTTTCCAATAGTTGGAGCTAAATATATGATTATGAAGAAAATCCTATTAGTCCTTCGTGTAGCTGCCATACAAATACCCTGTCAAATAATTTACGGAACTTTATATAACTCAAGTAATCTTTTAGCTATGAATTGGAAATTTTGTATAAATCAGTTTTGAATAAAAATGAAGTTCGAGTTTACTAATCAGCGAAATCCGTTTACTCCTTCTGGTAGCTGCAATACAAAATGTCCTTAAAACACGTGTTCAACAATATTTTTCGATAACTTTTGAACGCTACAAGCTACGAATTTGAAATTTTGTACACGTTCATTTTTGAATGGTTCCAAGGAAAAGGATAAATATGTAAGGAATCGAGTGAGTCCTTCCTGCACCTCCCATGTGAAAGTCCTTCCAAAAGGACAATTTTTTTCGATGACTTACCCAGTTCAAGATATGAAATTAAACACTGAATATTGTGTTTTAGTTTTGAGTAGCAATCTAATGGTAGTCCTTAATAAAGGACATACAACATGCACACACGTAATTCTACTTTATCCCCAACTACAATATAAATCGGAGTTCAGTATTCATCTAGTTTAATTTATTTTCGAACTCCAGTATGGCGTCATTTGAAGTGAACGGAAATGAGGGCAAGTTATCAGTCTCGAAAATAATGTTTTCCTTTTTCATCATTTCGACTGTTCTTCGCAACAATCCGAACTCGTCCTACGCTCTTCTCCGCGTTGATTACTCGTAAGACACTCTTCTATTGTTACATTCAGTACTTTAAGTTTATGTTTAAAGGTTTTTAGTACAATACAGTGGATGCCGCTTATTGTAATCGCGGATAATGTTATAAGCCGCATTTTCTTATCAAAACAGTTGGGTTCCATTTTCCACAAACAGAATTCATCGCTTATTTTTTTCTTTGTTTATTGTTATCACCCGGTTAATGTTATTGTTTTGGCGATGATTACAATACGCGGCAACTACAACTGTATATCAAATGTCCGAAAGCAGTCAAGTGTTAAAATAATACCTAAAACACCTAGTATTTTGGGTGTTTGAGAAGATTAGTAGTAAACAGGGGTGTACGATACAAAATTAAAATAAGAAGGGAATGAAAAAAATTAATATTCATATTTACTTACGGTTTTGAAATTTCACCTATTTAATTTAATTGTTGATAATTCACCTTTCACCAATTTCAATTTCCTGAAAAAACAATAGCAAAATATGTGCACGCACGGTGCAGAATGTCATGAACTTGGCACATTCAGATTTCTATCCGAAATCTTTCAGACATTTCGGATCCTTTGTGGCGTAACGCATTCGATACAAAATGTGCATCCGAATTCGTACCGATATCATCATTCGATGTCGTACCCATCATAATTCCGATTTCTAATCGAAATCCTTCAGACTAGTCGGATTTTTAATACCGTTTCGAATTCGGTACGAAATAGGCATCCGAATTCTTTCCGACTATTCGGACATCAGACAATTCTACACTATTAGCTTGGTGGGACTTGTCAAGTTAAAATTTTCGCAGTGTTTGTTCACTATTCCTGCATATGTAATGAAGTCATCACTGTGCTTCTTCTGTAACTTTAAACAGTTATAGTAGGCGTTGAACAGTGACATGCTTCTGGATAAGGACTCCATTGTCCTTTCCACCGATGACTGCGTATCAGGTACATCGGTAGCTGCTGAGCTTGATGATGTAAATTGAGCTACGGCGGCATTCAAAACTTCTGTTTGTTTCTTCATCCAAATTTGTTGCTGCTTGAAGAATTCAAACACTGCTGGGTCCATTTTAGAATTCTCGTCGCCAAATAATGTTATGCATTTAACATATATTTTATTACAAACTAAGGAAATTAAATAAATGATATTAAGAGAATGCGATTTGAAGTAACTCAATTTTCTAATGAACTTCATTTCTTTTCTAAACTTCCTATTTAGCCTATTAAAGCCTATTCAGTTAGACTGAAAGAATAGTAGCATATGCTACAAAGTATAGTAGCATATACAACGCTATGTGACTGATAACCTAAAAAAAAATAACGTTCCAGCCTCCTGGTTATTCTTTAGGCTTTCAGTAGAATGTACTTGTAAACCTACATACGAATGGCTTCATGCTTGAAGGACATCAGTCCATTTTTGTAAACTGTTGGAAAAACAAAAAAAAATCCGCCTGTACACAACAGTTAGGTTAGGTTAGGTTAGGTTAGGTTACAGGGGCGGCCAAAGCCTCACATAGACCCACGAGGGTCCATAGTGATACCACTAAAAACAGGATACCCAATGTACCTATGATAGTTGCGCTTGCGTTTCGATCTGTATTGAGAGCTCCTCGTTTAATTCAAAGGTTCCTGTTACCGTAGCAAAGTTTAGTAGGCTCTGCATGCTGTTAAGCGAGACTTCTTTAAGATTTGTGAAGGTCGGTGCACCAAGAGCCTTCACCCGTCTCCTAGCAAGAGCTGGGCAGTTGCACAGGAGGTGTTCTAGCGTTTCCCGTTCCCCGGGTAGTTTACAGTTCCTGCAGAGATCATTAGTAATTAGCCCCATTCTGTACGCATACGCCCCAATCAAACAATGGCCGGTAATAATTCCGACTAAATTTGCGCATTGCGCCCTTGGTAGTGCTAACAAGAGTTTAGTTTTTTTCTTATTTTGAGTGTTCCACATTTGTTTCGTGGTACTGGAGGTTGATGTAGCCTGCCACCTGGCCTCGGACAGGCTTACCATCTTCTGCTCTAGGGAGTTGTGAACGACGTTAAGGGCTCATATACTCCTGAAATTTTCAAAAAAATAATTTTTTTTTTTTACAGATTTTTATTTTTTATACTTTTAAGAACTAAAATTAGAATTTAGAAAATTCCACTCCATTACAAAGTTATAGCAATAAATGTGACCAGACATCGGTTTGGATCGGCTTCCTGGCTAATTGCCGCGCCACTCTCAACAGCAGCGTTTAGCATTTATTTTTTTCGCAAAAGCTGGGTTTCATAGAAAACAAGGTCATTTATAGGGCCATCTGTGAAAAACACGAAGATAAAGAGAAAGAAGGTGTACAGTACGAAGCTGGAATGGGAGACTAGCCGTAAGTTCACGTTGTACCTACCAAAAACTTTAAACGTATTTTTCTCGAAACTATGTTTTTAGACATGGTCGGCACGATAACTCAGTCAATTCTCAATATTTTTCAAATTTTTTTTTTTTTGAATTTTGATAACTATTTTCTCTATAGTCTGACGAGAGGTTTTTTTAATTTTTGGCTTGGAAATTTTTTTATAAATTTTTAAACGCAAATTTTTTTTAAAAAACTACTTATTAAAGTTTGAAATAATGTAGCTTATTTATTTTTGAAAAAAAAAAAATCCCTCCGTGAGACTATAACTACTACATTATTTTACAAGATTCTTTTTTATTTTTGCAAATTGAATTATTTTTGGTGAAGTTATGATGCCGACCAAGAGGCGTCATGGTTTTCATAAGTAGTCCATGTATACCCGTAAAAAACACTGTTAATATTAAAAACAAAAGAAAAAAGTTTTTTATTTTATAGTTGAATAGTTAATAATACATGTGAACTCAACAATTAAATTTTTTTTTCACCATATAACCTTTATAATAATTTTTCAAATTTACTCTGTTTTCAACGCGTGCAGGGGTATGTGAGCCCTTAAGAGGCGGTGGTACCGAAACCGCGGTTTCTTGCCCAAGGTTTGCACCTTTTATTAGCAAGATCATCCGCGAGCTCATTTTCTAAAAATATACTGTGCCCTGGAACCCAGCAGAGTTCCACTTTCCTATTTGAGCACAGTTTCTGTAAAGCGCGTCTACAGTTAAGTACTGCCATGAATTTGATAATGCAGGATTGCAAAGCCGTTAATACCCTAGGCAGACGACGCAATCGAATGATCATTCCTAGTCGAATGATCATTCCGCATAACGTCTGTCATAATGAAATTGTCCAATTGGTCATTCATTCGATCATTCGAATTACAATTGCGAAATGGTAATTCCGAGATAAATTTGTAATTCGTTCAAGCGCTCGCAACGCCATCTAGCTTCAAGCCCTATGAAACTAGTGGAACAAGTGGAAAATCGGGTGTTCCACCGTCCAAATTTTTCTATTTATTTCATGTGTGCATTAATTACGATTAATCTTTCTAACGTTTCGTTCACAATTGCTGACATATTAGTACTTTTCTATCACTCTATTTCAAAAGATAATACGTAGCCGTGTGGCAATGCAAAAATGTCAACTTTTATTCAGCATTCCCACAACATTAATATTTTGACAGATTGAATGTAATTCCGATAGACGTGTGTCAATGTGAGATATGAATTTTCGAATGTCGCAATACCAACTTTCGAGCATTTCGGACACATTGTTTTTCCCAGCACTCCCACACCCACACACTCAATTTTACTTTATTATTTTTTAATAATAAAGTTATGTGATTGACCTGAAATTTCAAAAAAATTTGTTACCCTGAAATTTTATATTTTCATGTTTTAGGACTAGTAAACCCCAAAAAAGCAAAAAAAAAATGTCCGTCTGTTCGCCGTAGACGCCGTCCGCCGTACGCAAAATCGTTGGAAGGCGCGTAGCTCCCAAGCCCGTTGAGATATTAACATTAAATTTTTATGGTGGGTAGATTGGGTGAACCGCTACGACTGGTATATTTTCGGGGGGTGGGGTACGAGGGGAGAGGAGAGGGGAGCGTTTTAGGCGAAAAATTTTGGTTTCTAGATTTCAGGAACTACTTATGCTAGGAGGCTGAAACTGAACTTATGTAGTACTATGATAGTGGCATTTGCAAAAAATGGTCGATAGTGGTCAAGGGGTGTGGAAGTGCGGGGGAAACGAATGAGTTTGAAACGCTTAAAAGCCGAGATTGAAACATTCTAAAATCGATATCTCCTGAACAATTGATGTCAGAAGATTGAAACTGTGTTGTTGTACTTAGGGATACTTCAAGATTAGACAATGGCTAACATTTTTAAGAGGGGTGGTGGGGTGTGGGGGTGATGGGTGCAAAACTTTGGATTACAATATGTTTCGAACCAATTACACCAGGAAGATAAAATTTAGTTTCTGTATATGGGATCACAAGAGGAGCCTGCTGAAACTACAGTTTTAGAGGGGAGAGGTGGAGCACGAAAGTGGGGGATAGCAATTTCTCAAAAAAAGTAATTTTTATATCTCAGAAACCGTATCAGATATGATCTTGAAAATTTTACAGGAGGTAGCGTCGGTAAACCTCTAGTAGAGAAATTTTGGTGGTGTGGGTGTTAAGGGTGATGGTGAAAGGGGGGTAGAAAGGAAAACATTCTGATTTTTATTTCTCGAAAACCATAATGAATAGAAAGCTAAAAATTTAGGATTATTTAGAGCCACTATAGAGACATCCTAGAAAAATAAAAATGTTTGATAAGAGGTATCAAGGTACAGGGTAAGGGGGTGGTTTCTTATATCTCAGAAACGGGTTATGCTAGAAAGTTTAAACTTAGTATGTGTATGTAGATGTGCTATTAGAGTAATTAACGCAAAAAAAAAGTTCAGATTTTTATTGACGTTCAGAGGTTGAGTAAAAAAAATGTCCGTGAATCCACATTTTCACGAATTTCGTTAAAACTTTTAGACTTGTCGAGCTATCAAAGCAATTTTACTTCTGCGGGCTATTTATATAAGCGCCTAGTAACGTTCTTCAAAATTTTTCGATATCCAATTCCTAAGGTGGTGTAAAGTGGTTGTGTACATATTCATGAACTCTGATATATTTCTAAGGTATATTGAGATTTGGAATTCACTTTTACTTCTATAAGCTTTAAACGTAGTTGGGGAAAAACCGATTCAAGTATTTTTCCTCATTAAACTCCCTGGAGTATTGTTCAAGTTTTCACTGATTTCGAAAATCACTTAGGTTTAATGTGATCGAATTCGCTTTTACTACTATGAATTATTCACATTGATAAAAAAATACGTAAGTTAATAAAAAAAATACGTTAGTTAATAAAAAAAATACGTAAGTAAATAAAAAAAATATGCTAGCAGTCTGGGCGCAACTTTATTATTTTATGGGTAGAAGTCCGAAATGTGTTTAATGATGAGATGCGGTGTAGGTTACTATGCGACTGACAACCTAAGAAATAACCAGGAGGCTATTTGGAACGTTATTTTTTAGGTTGTCAGTCGCATAGTAACCTACACCGCATCTCAGGATTAAACACGTTTCGGACTTCTACCCATAAAATAATAAAGTTGCGCCCAGACTGCTGGCAGATTTTTTCTAAATGGTTCCACCATCATAACTCTATGTAAGATCCAAGTTTTAGCCTCCTAGCATAATCGGTTGCTGAGATGCGATGAAATTCACTTTTTAAGGCAGTAACAGTCGAATTTTCTGTTGCGTTCAAGAATGTATTCATCATCAGATGAAGAGGAAGCGGTTGCATTACTTTTTTTGGAAAAGGAGGACAATTCCAAATCAGTTTTTGCTATAATCATTACAATATTTTAGGCAAATAATAATTTGTTTTCAGGAAAATTAGAATGTGGGTCCATGACATCAACTAAGAAAGAAAGAAGAAGTATGGTGAATTTCATACTTTAATGCCACAACTACGAAAGGATGAAAAACGTTTTTATATTTACTTTAGAATGACATCAAAGTCTTTTTTTTTGGTTTTGTGCGCAGGAAGGTGAAAATCTTGAAAGACACTAAGATACCCGCGCGAACATCTTAGTAGTGTGGGATCCACCCCCACTAAAAACACCTCCTTTTGTGGATTAAACTAGTCTGAAGACTAACCATTAAGTTTCTTCAGAATTCTTAACACTATACAAATTAGTAGGTCATCCTAATACTACGTTTACATGGAGGATTGAATCCGGATTCAATCCTCTAAAAGCTCATGTAAACGCAGATCGGATTGGAATGAGATCGAATCGATCCGAACGAGTTTCGTTAATGTTTGTTCCTACTGCCTGTAAGGCAGTATCGTCCGCAAATATAGCAATAGTTACATTTTCTAGCTCCGGCATGTCGCTTATGTATAGAACATATAAGATAGGACCCAAGATACTTCCTTGCGGTACTCCTACTTTAACTTCTTTAAGTTCAGAATACGCATCCTTCTGCTTCACTCTGAATATTCTGTCCGACAAATACGATTTTAGCAATTCTACGTATTGTCTTGGAAACATTTTATTTAACTTGTGTATAAGACCTTTGTGCCATACTTTATCAAAGGCTTGAGCCACGTCTAGGAATATTTCAGAGCACATTCGCTTTTCCTCCAATGCCTTTTCTACATATAACATTCGTTATTCGATGGACTTGGTCTAATGTTGAATGTTGTTGTCTAAATCCAAATTGGTGGTTTGGTATTAGATTTTTCCTTTCTATTATGGGTTTGAGCCTAGTTAATAGCAGTTTTTCGAACACCTTTGAAATTGTCGGCAACAGCGAGATGGGTCTATTCGATTTCACTTCGTTTGGAGGTTTTCCCGGTTTTTGTATTATAATCACTTCCGCCACTTTCCATACACCGGGCACGGGTCTTAACCTAAATGCTGCATTAATTAGGTTTGTTAGTCTGATCAAGGCTTTCTTAGGTAGCTGCTTCAATATTTCCCCTGTTATTAGATTAAATCCTGGAGATTTCTTTGTTTTTATGCTTACCCTAATTTCTTTGGTTACTTCCATTAGTGTGGCTCTCTGGATTTCCAATACTTTCTGATTTCCTGCTTCTTCCAGCAATTCATCTGAGCAGATCTCATTTGGTTTCAATATTTTAACTTCGGATTTTTGTTTATTTTCTCTTGCCCATGTTCCGTCTTCTTTTCTTATAGGTGGTATCTGCAATCTTGGCCTTTTGAGTTTTCTTGTTGCTTTCCATAACGAGTAGTCTGTATCTTCGTCTGCTTTTAGTTTCCCTAGGTAATTATTTATGGATTCTTGTTTAAATTGTAGTATTTGTCTTCTAAGTTTTGTCGTTTTGTTATTTAATACAGTTTTATCAGATGGGTCGCGTGTTTGTTGCCACCTTCTTCTTGCTCTTCGCTTTACTTGAAGTAACTCTATAATCTCACTTGGGTAGTTATTTGCGATAGCTTTGTGTGTGTAATTTCTAGTGTTGTTCCAAGCAAATTGTTGTATGTCGTTAATGATTCTCTCTGCCTCTATGTCCAGTTGTTCATTAGTTCTCAGTTCAGCGTTTAAAGTAATTTTCTGATCCAGTTCCATTTGAAAGCTAGTCCAGTCAGTCGTCTTGTCTATTAGTGATGGTCCTCTTTCTTTTTTAATAATACTTTCACTTAGTGTTAAAATTACTACCGTGTGATCAGATTCTAGTTCAAGGCATTCTTCAACTTTTATAAAGTTTTTAGAAACCTTTCTTGTTACGAAGAAATCAAGCAGATCTAATCAGATTCTAGTTCAAGACATTCTTCAACTTTTATAAAGTTTGTAGAAACTCTTCTTGTTACGAAGAAATCAAGGAGATCTGGTATTTTATTTCGATCAGTTGGCCAGTAGGTTGGTTTGCCTGTAGAGTGGTAGTTGCATACTGACTGATTGCCAATCTCAATTCCTTGCCTTTTGTTGTTGTTAATCTACGTGTTTAGCATTACCCCCAAGCAAAGGTATTAGAATCTCTTTATATAAGATGTCCCAACCAATATAAAATCAATCAATAAAGCTTTACGATTGGCGACCAAACTCTGGTGGCTATTAGAGCTTTTTATACTAATATTTGTAGTCCACTGTAAACATGAATCCGAAAGCTCTGTTTTATATTGTTTGGAAAGTCAATGTCACCGATTCCGAAATCGGAAAATTTTAATAAAACAGGATCTTTACATTTATTTGTCATTATTAATGCTGTTATGACACTGGCTATTTTCTCGCTAGAAAAAAGTACAATAATAGCCAATCGCGAACAACATTAAAAAAAAGAGATACCGCTCTTTCCGATGCTAGCGGCATTTAGTAAACGAAATTAACAACTGGTTTGTTAAGAAAAATACCGGTTCTGGCGCGTTTCATAACATAACATGGCACTATCCATAATTTATACGTACCGAACTGTTAAAAACAAGTCTGTAGCGGCTGGAAAATCTAGCCGCCAGTGGATTTTTCTTGGATTAACTGCTAGAATTTTGCGAAACACTGCTCGAATGCACTTTGTTGCAGCTTTTTTTTGACAGTTATGGATTGTTTTTTGACAGTTACTCATAGTTTTGCTGTTCGGACTGTCTCTCTCACACCAATGTCTAAATTGTATGTAAAAGTCTCTATCCCTCTCCATTTGGATTTTCTAGCCGCTTTAAAGCCGCAAAAATAGCCAGTGTCATAACAGCATAACTAGTTATGGAAGGCGAAAAAATGCAAGAAATAATTGAAAAAAATTTAAGTTTAATATTTAACATCGGGTTAAATATTCGTGCTCTTATTTGCGATCAGGGTTCTAATAATAGAAAGTGTGTTACGTATTTTTTTTCCTTTCACTCCCGGTTGAGCTTCTGAGACGGGCGTGGCGAAGTTATTGCGTACCAACAAAACGGCGTACCAACAAAAAATTCCGCATATTGGCTGTTTTATGAGATACTAGGAGCCTAGACAAGGACTAAAATTTTGAAGGAGGGGAATGTGCGGGTGGAGCAATAAACTTTGCATTACAATATCTTCCGAACCAATTACACCAGGATGATAAAATTTGATTTTTGAAGATGTTGTGAACGGAGGCCTTGGAGTGGTTATTTCGACTTAAAAAAGTCAAAATAACCGAAGGGAAGGTTGGGGATTGGGAAACAGAGGTCCAATTCCGCCTACGTCCGAATTGGTGGCTGAAATACAAACTGCAGCGACGTGCTTGCTGGCTTCCGGGCTAGCTGCGGCTGTGGGGGGGTACGTTGTTCGTATTTCAGACCATAAAACCCATGGCCTGTACAACAAAAATTTCACGCCGACTTACCCGGGTGATAAAATTGGGATAAGATTCCCAATCGGTCATGAGAGACCGAGAAAACTCCCTTCAACTCGACGGGCGCTGATGTTGTGAGCCGTCTAGCCCACTCTACCATAGCCATACTGCTCCTTGAAAGAATTTTATATGTATGGCCCCTAAAGAGAGGAATGAGCGTGCGGAAGGTCTTCAAACGAGAAGATCCATCCTATAGGCTCTCTACCTTATCATCCTATCGCTTTAGCAAGTAAAAACAAAAAAAAACAATATTGAAAAAAATATAATAATTAATAATTAAATTTTTCCTCTTTTTAATTTATATTTAAAAACCGATGTGAAAATTGCGACATCCCCACGATAGCTTCCATTTATAAACAAATGAATTAATGAATTATTGTTATTTTAACTTTTTTTTATTTATAGGTTAGTTTTTAGTTTTAGTTCTTAGTTTAGTTTTTAATCTATCAAAGGGTTTTTTATTAACGTTTCCCTGGAAACTATTATATTATGTATTCAAATAATTTTTATGTGTACATATAATTTTTATCTGCTTAGTGCTTACTGTTTTCACCAAAGCTGTAAAGACATTACGTCTAAACTCTAAATGAAAATTAACTGAAATATCGAACTGTATCTAAATTTAAGAAATAAATATATCTATCTATCTAATTTATATTTTATTTACATGTCAGTCCGAGTCAGTTTCCGTCCTGTTTGAGTCCTGTCATATTTTTTTTTTTAAATTTATTTTTCTATTTAATTTACTTTAATTTAATTTAATTTTTAATTTAATTTAATTATTATTTATTTTATTATTAATTTCTTTTCTTTTAAGTTTAATTAATTTAATTCCATTATTTATTATTGTGTTGCTTCCGTTTTACTTATTTTGTTTGGTTTGTATTGTGGCCAAAAACTTTTGCGGGCCATTGTAAATCAATGGCAACAACTCCGCACCACCAACACACACGCAACGATGATGTAAAAAAAATTTCGTGTTTCGAATTATTACTGAACCATCGTTTTGGGCACTTTTTCACTTTAAAATCACTAAAAATCGGCCATAAATCGAGGAAAACTGAACGCGAGTTCTACGTGCGTGAATTCTTTTCTTTTCGGTTTTTTCTCTTTCTACTTTCATTTTCTTGCGCGTCAAAAAACTTTTCTTAACCTATCATTCTCTAATTCACTAGCTGCATTGATTGGTCCACACCAATTCCCACAGATGACACTACAACATAGCCTGATCGCCGTTGTTTACAACGCCGAACAGGCTAAAAAAAAGGCAGCTGTGAGCTCCGTTTGCGTCTCATCAGCGTTACCGTTTTACTACATATGTAGCAGATTTACTACTTTTTTCTAATTTTAAAATTTACAGCAGTACTATTTCAAGTCATGAAACACTACGTTTTTGCGATAATTCTCGAAAGTTAAATTGAAAACAGAAAAATGCAACGCACAAGAACGTAATCAATTATTATTTTACATTACTTTATGTTAATGTTATTGTATTATTATTAAAAATCGGTTTCTACTACCTCTTTTTTGAAAAAGGTAGCAGATTTTGCTACGGCTTCGCGGCAACACTGCGTCTCATGCTCACGACTGCAGTGACCGGGCACTCTCGGAGTTTGTCATTCGCTTCAGTCACTGACGAAGGTCTTTGGAGTGGTACACTCTCACACGTTTGCCTCCGAGATCTTCTAGCTCATATCGCGAGTTGCCTAGCACACGACGAATCCTGCACTTCAAGAACTTCTTGGCAAGTTTAGCGTTATAATTTTGTGCTGCTGTGGACAGGGAAAAGTTTCTTCTGGACACTTCCTGTCCTTCTCTAAATTGAGTTTGAGCCGCACGCATATTATAACGCCTACTGCTGTTCTCGTGTGTGACCTGAATATTCGCTTGTGCCAGTTGCCTCACGATAGGAGTACCTTCGTTGTAGTGTACCTTCGATGGGAAATTTTGACAGATGGTCAAGGACAACAAGGATAGCGATTTTCCCACTTTTGGCCCCCGGGTATGGTCCTAATACATCAATGTACAGATGTTGAATAGAGCTTCTGCGTTCTGAAGGCCTCTCCCATTGCAGCTCTAAGCGGACGATTCGGGGACTTCGTTTCTTTACAAGTCTAACACGAAAGAACGAAATCGCGGACTTGTGTAGACATACCGGGCCAATACAAGTATCGCCTAATGCGCTCTAGCGTTTTGGCGAACCCACCGTGAACCATGGTATCCGCTTAATGGGCCTGAGCGATCGCAGTAGGCGCCAAGCTCAATGGAATCCAAAGTTTCCAGGCCCGATCCTCTGTGATCGGGTCACCGTTATAGGGCTCTGTACGCCTGTACACGTAGCCATCTCTAACGCATACGTCAGGAAGCCGAGGGGCGTTTGCCTCCACAGTTGACTTCAAATCCTCATACTCCGGATTCTGAAACTCTGAAGAGTTCAAGTCAACCATGGGTGCAGCGTCGATCAGCGCATTTAATCCATCTTCATATACGCGAGAGAGGGCGTCGGGTACAATATTCAGGCTCCCACGACGATGTTCGATCACGAAGTCGAAACTTTGCAACTTCAAACTCCAGCGAGCCAAACGTCCACTAAGATCCTTTTGAGACATCAGCCATTTGAGACTCACATGGTCCGTTATAATCTTAAACGATGTCCTTTCCACGTACGCTCTGAATTTTTTCACGCTCAACACAGCGGCGTAGCATTCAAGCTCTGTAACACTGCAGTTGCGTTGAGCGGAATTGAGCTTCTGGGACATGAATGCAATAGGAGATTCCGATCCATCATTGTTCTCTTGGAAGAGAACACTCCCCACTCCAGATTTGCTAGCATCGCATTGTATTACGAATGGTCTAGTGAAGTCTGGATTTACCAATACAGGACCCGAAGTTAACATGGCCTTCACAGACTGAAACGCAGTTTCCGCCTCTGAAGTCCAAGTAAATCTGTCGGCCTTTTTCAGAGTGTCTGAGATCGGTGAGACCACGGCTGCAAAGTTGAAAATGAACCGTCGATACCATCCAGCCATACCAAGAAAGCGTCTAACCTGACGTGCGGATTTCTGCGAAGGGTAATCAACTATGGCCGAGACTTTTTCCGTTTTCTGTCATCAGGCCTCCATCTCCAACAATGTATCCGAGGTACTTCACTTCCCTCAGACAGAACTTACTTTTTCCCACATTGATTGTAAGTCCAGCTTTCCTTAGGCATTCGGCAACTTCCGCCAACAAAACCAAGTGGGAATTGAAATCTTCCGAGATCAACAATAGATCGTCCAAATAAACAAATACTTGGTCCTTCAGTTCGGGTAGGATAACACGATCCATTAAACGGCACATACGCTGGGGTGCATTGCATAACCCAAATGGCATCCGGGTAAAATGATAGAGGGGTCGTCCGGGAATGGTAAATGCCGTAATTTCACGGGACTTAGCCTCGAGAGGAATCTGCCAAAAGGCGTCCTTCAGATCAAGACCGGTTATGTAGTTGGCTCGTGGTAATCGACTAAGGATTCCATCGATATATGGAAGTGGATATGCATCCCTTTGCGTCACATTATTCACCTTTCGAGAATCCAAACGCAACCTGACTTTCCCTGGTTTCCTCACGAACACTACCGGCGAACTCCACGCACTTAAACTAACCTCTATCACTCCCATTGCCAGCATACGATCGACCTCGCCATACATGAGGTTTTGAATCGCAGGCGATACTGGGTAGTGTCTATGTTTGATAGGGCGCGCTTCTCCTACGTCGATTTCGTGTTCGAGAACGTTAGTCCTTCCCAAACCGTGAAGTTCGAAAGAAGGGAACTTGGACTTAACGTTCTCTAAACGCTCAACATCTTTGCCCGTTAAAGAGTGCATCGCAGTAGCATCATGTTGCGAAGAGGTGGTTTGTGTGTTGACACAGCTGATGACGGATGGAGCAAGATGGCAGGCTCGCCAGAAGTCTACCCCAAGATACAAATCCTGAGATAAACTCGGCACGATGTAAAGGGTAATAGGTTGTGTAACTCCACGAAATTGAATTTCGGTCGTCACACTTCCCACTACCCTCTGTGAAGCACCATCAGCTGTCTTCACCTCGTGGCAAATCGGCTTCCAATGCACTTGCGCTCGCTCAAGGCGTTCTAGTGCATTGGCTCCTAGGCAACTAATGCTCGCACCACTGTCTAAAAGACCTTTAACGTTTACATTGAAAAGGGAGACCATAGCATAGGGACGTACGTCAAAAGGTTCGGAGATAATAGTCGACATTACTGCCTTCTTTCTCTCACGAACTTTACGCCAAAATGCGCGTAAACGTAAAATCGCCTTTTTAGGAGTTGGATCAGGGGAAGGTTGAAATGTGGAACAAGAAGAAATATTTACTAAAGGGGATTTGGAATCGTTAAAAATCCTGTCGCGTGCCTCCATGACTCCTTCAGTCTTACATGGTAAGGCTTCTGAGGTACAGGCGCTTTGCGAACAGGAGGTAAGGAATTTTGAAGAATTACGACTGAATGAGACTCAGTCGTGGCATTTGTCAAATCCGGTGGTTTTGTCAGGTCCGGTGTATTCGACCTGACTGGTGATGCGTCATCATCACCACAAGTTGCGGAGATCGAAGAGTCTCCTACGGTTTGGGTGGTTGCTGTGGATTGCTCCGAAAAGAACGAGAATTTTCCGAAATGGTTCGTTCCGTTCCGGAGTTTTCCCGATTGCAACGAGCACAATGCGGTCGCAAGACGTCTTTTGTTCCGCAGCCATAGCAGAAAATACCCCTGGGAGCTTCTGCAAATAGTCGGTTACTGTGACCTGTACGCTCACAGTTCCAACATTTTAGTGGAGCCCCAGATGTAATTGCTGCCATGGCTTCGGAACCATCGCGCTCGTTACAAACTTCTGTAGAAGGCTCCACGACCTCAGCAACTCGGGTATGATTCGAGTAGCCGTAACTAGATCTGGTTGACCGTCTTATGTCTTCCACTCTGCACACCATTTGTCGCAGATGGTCAAGCGACCAAATTTGTTGCAGGCAAATTTGTTGCTGCGTGTTTGGCAACAAATTTCCCCGCACCAGCTCCACGAACTCTCCGTCGTGCATCGGATTCGACAGCAAGTTACGGAGCTCACACAAGTCCTGCTCGAACACCTGATAGGACTCGCTTGGGACCTGACGTCTGGCTAACATTTGCCCTCGAATGTCCCAGTCACTTGCTCGCACACCCCATGTCTGCAAAAATGCAGGTCTTGGTACCGCCCAAGTTGGCATTGGATTGGACCTGTGCCAGGTCCAGAACCAACTGTTCGGACGGCCGTCAAGCAGCATGTAAATGCTGCGTGCGAGCAAGTCCATATCCGCGTTCAGCTCGCTGGTCGCAAGAGCCTCGGCGCGATATATTAGTTCTTCCGCTCGCAACACCTTAGCGTCTCGATTAAATTTTAAACGCCACGTCCGTATGGGACTTGCGGTGTTGCGGCGTCTATAGTTTGGTCCGGTGCTCCTACGATCAGCGAACTGAGCGACCGGATATTGTGGTAGCTGAGCCCTCTCAGGTGCTCGAGCAGCACTTGTAGCTCTGGAGGTGTGATTGCTACGCGAACGATCACTGCGCGACTCTTGGAATTGATAAGATCGCTCCTGCCTCAGCACAGTGCGAATCAGTTGAGTGATCTCATCAACTCCAAGATTCACACGTGCCTCTGCAGTCGTCGTCGGTTGTAGTGATAGTTGTAGTTGTGGTGGTTGTGGTAGGCTTCCCGAAGGAGGTGGTTGTAGGCTTAATCCCCTCCCTTGGTCTGTGACCACTGTTCCGTCCGGAGCGTAGAAGGCTCAGCTCGTGTAAAGGATTCAAATTTGGCTCTCTAATAAGAGAAACTCCATCTTTTTGAAGCTGTGGAACCGTTAACTGAGCTCTGCTTCTTGTCACCGGTCCAGGGGCGGCTATCGCTCCCTCTACTCCCCGGAAAGACCAGCAGTCCGACTTGCCCAGATGATTCCGACAAATGGGAATGTTTAACTCCTACCCACTGCTCTATGCACCTCTCGTGAAAATGGTGACCACATTTAGTGACTGCCTCATCTTCTGATTCCAACCACTCCTGGCAGACAGTGCACAGCACGTCTTCGCCCCTTTGTTCCGGTGTTCGTGACAGTGACATGGTTGAAGGAAAAAGGGACAAAAGAAAGAAGTTCAAAAAAAAAAAATTAATCTAATGAATAATCTACACTACCTAAACTAAATATCCCACATAAATATAAATAGAAAAATGAAACAAAAAAAATAAACTCAACTTCAAAATATATGTAGATTGCTAAAACTAACAACGACTAAAATAAATGTTCTAAAAATAAATTATATACTACAAAAATAATAATACAAAAAAAATCTAATAACTACCTACATAATAAATTAACCTACCATAACCAAAAAGAAATAAACTAAATTTAAACTAACAAAATAACAACTAAATCTAAGAAAAATTAAACTAAGCCAACAAAAAAAAGAATAAATTCAACAACTAAATCAAAAAAATTTAAACTAAGAAAACTACCATAAACTTAACAAAAAAAATACTATGCAAAATATAATAATTTCCTAAATTTGATAATGATAAATATATATATATAACAAACAAGGAAATAAATAACTTATCATACAAAACCATGCGAAAAGAATAAATAACTTAGGTACCAAAAAAAATATATAGCCTAACATGCAAAATAGAAAAACGCCTATAATAAATAAATAGTTACAACGGAAATATATTAACTACAAGCATATTTCTCAAACTAAGGATTGAAAAAAAGTTAGTAGCTAAAAATTAAACTAATCAAATCAAAAGAAAAGGAAAAGAAGATGATACGTCAAAGCATCTGGTTAAGTGTAGCGAAGCAATCAAATTCGAAATCTAGACGAATCAAATTAACGAGACTATCAATACCAATAATGATAGCAAAAGAAAAATAAATATATATAAATATCGAAAAAAAAAATAAAGAAACGAAAACAAAAAAAATCATGCAAATTTAAATAAATAAGGCTCGAAGAAAAAAAATCGTATCTTCGAAATTATAGAATATCAACAAAAAAAAATCAAAAAGCAAAACCAAAATCAACTAAAAACGACGCGAAAGAAAACTCCATTAAATCGAAAAAAAATACAAAAATCAAAACGTGATGGATCTTCTCGCTATCCACCTCCCAAACCTCATCCTCTCTCCTGCTAGGTCGAGTTGAAAGGCAAATCTCAGCCTCTTCAACTTCCTGGGAAAATTGGAATTGAGAAAAATAAAAAAAAATGCGATAAAACAAAACAAAAAAAAAAATACTAACATAAAAAAAATAAATTGAAAAATGGTCCTAAGACTTAAAATTTAAAAAAAAATATACTACATAATTTTAATTTAATTTTACGTTATAGGAACTCTAAAAGGATGGAATAAGGAAATAAGGAACTCTTTTGAAGACTTCAGTATTGTCTTCTCCTCACCATAATAAAACATATAGTGCAGGTAGTCTGCCCAAACGTCTGTCGACTTGCCCGCTAAGTCCAGGCACGCCCAGCTTTCAAAAGGGTACCTACAATACATCAGTTAGATGGGTCTTGAAGACCCTACTTAACCCACAACAAGCCCAATTCGAACCCACAGATAGAAAAGGCTTCCTCTTCATATGGAATTCTGATGGCGCCTAAAGGTTGCCAACAGAAAACTGTCACAATGTCCAGCTGCAAATTCGAACAATACTAGAAGTAAGTGAAGTAACAAAAGAGCTGTTCACTGAACTTGTAGGTGCTGTTTAAGCGTTATTTTAAGTCGCTACCAGACAAATTTTAAGTCTTTTCGATGTGACAACTTTTTTGCGGCATTTTTCCGACTCTCGCATATCACGCGTTGTGAACTACGCGCTGGTTTGGCTAGCCCCACGTTGGGCGCCATTCTGTTGTGAACAGAGGCCTTGGAGTGATTATTTCGACTTAAAAAAGTCAAAATAACCGAAGGGAAGGTTGTGGATTGGGAAACAGGGGTCCAATTCCGCCTACGTCCGAATTGGTGGCTGAAATACAAACTGGAGTGACGTGCTTGCTGTCTTCCGGGCTAGCTGCGGCTGTGGGGGGGGGGGGGGGGTACGTTGTTCGTATTTCAGACCATAAAACCCATGGCCTGTACAACAAAAATTTCACGCCGACTTACCCGGGTGATAAAATTGGGATAAGATTCCCAATCGGTCATGAGAGACCGAGAAAACTCCCTTCAACTCGATGGGCGCTGATGTTGTGCGCCGTTTAGCCCACCCTACCGTAGCCATATCTGTCCTCAAAAGAAAAAATTTTCAATATGGCCCCTAAAGAGAGGAATGAGCGGGCGGAAGGCCTTCAAAACGCAGAGGCCCTTTCAACATCTGTACATTGAAGTATTAGGACCATACCCTAGGGCCAAAAGTGTGAAAATCGCTATCCTTGTTGTCCTTGACCATCTGTCAAAATTTCCCATCCTTCATCCCCTAAGAAGAATTACGGCGGGTGAGATCACGACGTTTTTGGAGAGGGATGTCTTCCATATATTTGGTACCCCCGAGACAATTCTCTCCGACAATGGGTCTCAGTTCAAGTCGGCGACATTTAACTCCATGCTTTCTAAGTATGGGGTTAAACACCTATATACCCCGAAATACTCGCCTCAAGCGAATGCTTCAGAGCGAGTCAACCGTTCTGTTTTAGCTGGACTCCGTGCGTTCATCGTGGAGGACCAGACTCGATGGGATGGAAACTTAAGCAAAATAGGATTTTCTCTTAGGAGTTTGATTCATCAAGCCACTAAGTTTTCGCCCTATCAGGTTTTGTTTGGGACTCACATGATGTCGCATGTGGATGACTACGCTCTGTTGCATCGTTTGAAAGCGCTAGGTGATGTAGACTTGCAACTGGGTCCCAGAGAAGGTACTCCTATCGTGAGGCAACTGGCACAAGCGAATATTCAGGTCACACACGAGAACAGCAGTAGGCGTTATAATATGCGTGCGGCTCAAACTCAATTTAGAGAAGGACAGGAAGTGTCCAGAAGAAACTTTTCCCTGTCCACAGCAGCACAAAATTATAACGCCAAACTTGCCAAGAAGTTCTTGAAGTGCAGGATTCGTCGTGTGCTAGGCAACTCGCGATATGAGCTAGAAAATCTCGGAGGCAAACGTGTGAGAGTGTACCACTCCAAAGACCTTCGTCAGTGACTGAAGCGAATGACAAACTCCGAGAGTGCCCGGTCACTGCAGTCGTGAGCATGAGACGCAAACGGAGCTCACAGCTGCCTTTTTTTAGCCTGTTCGGCGTTGTAAACAACGGCGATCAGACTGACTGTTATATGGCGGTTCGTATGTAATTTTGTGATTTGGAGCTCGGGAAGTTTTCGATTCTTTCTTAATTTTGTTATGAACGAAATAATAAAAATTGATGACGATCGGTGCGGTGTAAGTAAGGTATTCATTTCCGGTTCTACATTCCGAAAATATTATACTCAAACCCGCACAACGAAGTCGGAAAATGAACGATTTTTCTCTATGAATGAACGGTATAAACTTCGAAATAACTTTACAAATGTTTAATATTCCGGAAAAAAGAAATATGGAATAATTATTAAATTATTTAAAAGGAACATAAACCGTTTTTTCGTCACATTTTTCTTTCATTTTGGTGCTTGAAATTGGTTTCTGAAAAAAATAAATTTTGTTTTTGATATGTTATGATACGTTTGTCCTTCTTATTTAATTATGAGGTTCATTTAAATTCACTTTAAGCGATATTTTGGAGTAAAATAGTTTTATTCGAGCTCAATCTCAATTTTGTATGAAAATCACATGCAACTGCCAGTTTCTGTCTATCTTAAAGGGTTCCGAAATTTGCCACCAGAGCACATGGTATATTCGTCAATTGGTCCGAGCCAATTCCACACAAAAAAATTAGTTCGATGATGGTTGGAGTTTTTTTCTGACAGCTGGGCAAGTAGCTAGTGAATTAGAGAATGAAAGGTTAAGGTGATATTTGATATCGCGCGGAACGAAAAATTAGAAAAAGTAGGAGGTGAAGTTCGAGTTTTTAAGCGTGGATGGGCATTAAAATATAGAATACAGAAAAAAAAAATTGTAATCGGTGCACGTAAATAGTAAAAGAATGGACGGAATTGTTTCCATTGAGTGTCGCGATTAAATAAATAGGCATTCGTCCGATTGATTTTTTTTTTGAATCTGATTGTGTGTCGGAATTTTTTATTTGTGAAGTAATCCGGGTTGCCCCAAAACCACCACGGTGTGTGAAATTGCTGCCGAGAAAAAATCTCAGGAAAAATAAAATGGAGCGGAGCGCGAAAACCAAGGTTTTCGGTCACCTTATTAAAAATATAAAAAAAAGCAACACCAAATATAATAATAAAATAAATAAATTATTAAAAGTTAAAAATTAAAAAAATAGCATTAAATTAAATTAAATTTTAAATAAAAGTAAATTAAACTAAAATAATTTAATTAAAACAATAAAAATATGACAGGACTCAAACAAGACAGAAACTGACTCGGACTGACATGTAAATAAACAAATAATTTAAATAAACATTAAATAATGAAAAAGGAAACAAAAAGGTATTTTTTTTTATTAGTTTATGGTTTTTTTTCTTTCGTTTTGTTTTTTTATATATAGTTTGTTTTGTAAAAATGGCTGAGTAGGAAGCCGATAAGATGGATCTTCTCGTTTGAAGACCTTCCGCCCCCTCATTCCTCTCTCTAGGGGCCATATTGAAAATTTTTTCTTTTGAGGACAGATATGGCTAAGGTAGGGTGGGCTAGACGGCGCACAACATCAGCGCCCGTTGAGTTAAAGGGAGTTTTCTCGGTCTCTCATGACCGATTGGGAATCTTATCCCAATTTTATCACCCGGGTAAGTCGGCGTGAAATTTTTGTTGTACAGGCCATGGGTTCTATGGTCTGAAATACGAACAACGTACCCCCCCACAGCCGCAGCTAGCCCGGAAGACAGCAAGCACGTCGCTGCAGTTTGTATTTCAGTACAAGTTTTGTAATTGGAATCGGTCAGGCCCGTGGTTTCTTACCCAATTGCAGAGCTCTGCACAATAAACAGACGACAGTCAACAATAAGTACCGTATTTCTCAGAACTTACGTTACGCAGTAAGGGTTTCTTTTCTGACAAACTACTTTCCTATAAAAATACGCTATTATTAAAATCATAAAGTAAAAGTTATTCCATTTTTGGTCAACTTAAAAATTACCTTGAAATTAAATACATGAGATATTTTTTAATGTCACAACGCTTAAAATAACGCAATTAACATTGTAAAATATTTAATTTTTCTCATCATTAATGTTCAAACATAATTCTTCCAACTTTGCATTTCTGCTCTGTTTCTTGACCTTTCCATGCGTTATAAATGTATGTATATATATATATTCTACTTGGCATCTCATAACGAACATGGGTTTTGAAGGAAAGCGGGGATTTAATAAGATTATAAACTTTTAAAAATCTATTGCGGAAGATATCGAAAAATTAAATATTTTGGTGACATTTCGTAATATGAAAATAATATTGGTATATTTACAATAACTTTCTTTTGAACAGAAAAATTAATTTTTATGCATCGGAGGGCAGGACACAACAGTTCATAAAAATTTTTAAATAAGTTGCTAATAGATGAAGTTGTAGTGAATTTTTCATGGTCCGGAAAAAGCAAAAAAACCAGCATAAGAAATTTTGGAATTGTTCAGGCTTTAAAAAGTAAGAAACTTTTTGTTATAATTTAACTCATTTCGTTCTTTTAATTTTATTTCATTAAAGGTGCTTGCTTGAATAAGATGCCCATGGCAACCGAGAGAGCCATTGAAAGGATGATTATACGCCATTTTCAATATGCCCAAAAGTGAATTAAGTCAAAAAATAATATAGTCAAGTAATTTTTTTTTCAATTTGTTTTTATATTGATTTTTTTTTATAACTAAACGAATAATGTTTTTTCTTTTAATATAATAAAATTATGTTTATTTACAAGCGTGGTGTTTAATATATTTTTTGTAATCGCCTTTTCCTTACATTTGTACTTGGAGCCTTTCTATGATAACAAATTTTAAATTTATTTAGCCCAGAAGTGTTCCAGATTTATAGTGCGTTAAAAGTTGAAGCGTCTGAAGTTTCAATGTCTAATTTATATGAACATTGCTTGATGAATATTTTTTGCTTGCTTTATTATTGGAATAATTATAGGTGTGTTTTTTGCGCATCTATCCAGATTAGAGTAGTGATTAAAATTTACATTGAAAATACCAAGAATATTGCTGTTTTTGTTATTTTTTATTCCTTTTCCCTGTAGATAGTAGGCTAGAATATAGATTTTAACCGGAATAGTTAACCCAGTAAGCTCATTGGGGGAACTATTCGCTATAAATTCTCTAATCTAGCCTACTATCTATGGAAAAAAGTTATAAAGAATCGTAAAAACAGCAATGTTGTTATTTTGTATATAAATTTTCTAACCTAATCTGTTCTGGATAAGTGCGCAAAAAAACACGCCTAATGTACTATAAAAACACATTTTTTATGGACTCAAGTGTAACTTTTTGGGAGAGGGCATCATTCTGTATCATAGGTTTGTTCTTTTTGGCTACACTTTCTACACTTTTCTACATTTTTCTGCACTAACTCTTGAGCGAGTGCAGAAAAGAGTTAGTGCAGAAAAGTGAAGCCAAAAAGAACAAACGTCATGTTCACATTCGTCTCATTAGTGAATCCGGACTGAAGTTAGTAACTGACTCCAGATTGAATTACAAATTTGAATTCACAGTGATTGCTCTTACCGGGCATGGTTTGACTTCATTAACTGATTTCAGAAACCGGTCAAAGGTCTCTTACGTAAGCGGATCCGAAATGGATCGTATTTGAAGTCATTCTGAAGGTTCAGTTCACTAAAAAATGCGAATTCAATCTGAATTCAGTTTGCCCGTTGGGATACAGCCATTAGCCACTCCAGTTATACTATTACCTCCACGAACAAATCTACTGTTCTGTTCCTGGTATGTACTTGCGACCGACTTCACAATGTATATGAAAAATGACAGATTCACGGTCCGTCGCCGTCAAGTTCAACGTACTTGTGTTAGGGTGAAAACTAGAAACGCGTAGAAAATCTAAAATACATAGGTTAATTTGTGAAATGTTTATAAATTCAATTTCTATAATGCTGAGCATGAGTTACAACCCAAAGTAAATTAGGGACCGGTGTGTGCAATTAAATAACGTGAAAGGGTGTCAAGGGGCACGAATAAGACCCGACAATGTTTACCAAAAAGTCTCATACGGATGTGAAGAAGTCGACATTGAAAATTCAGGATTGCAAAAAGGATTCAGCAACGAGACTTCGCCACCTCAAGACCATATTGGGTAAGTTTTTTTCAATTATATGGGCATTTGCGAGACACTAACAAATAAAATAGATCAATTTCTCATTTGGGTACCTTGTGGCAATCCACGAACACGTCTGCAGTCGAGATGAATACATTTTTTTCATCCGTAGATCACTAAAAATGTATATTGCGGGCTTGGGGGACGTGTTGTTTACACCTGTGCGCCTCTACGAAAGGTGTTCGAGTTTGCGGTTTCTTGCTTTTTTAGCATTAGAGATTAGGCCACTAAGCGTAAGGTATACACCAAACTTGTAACGCGTTGCTGCCTGAAGTGCTCGGTACGACGATAGTTTGTTCGAGATAGAATACTACGTAATTGTAGACAAACATTTCTTATAGAGTGGAATTAAAGCTCGAGCGGTAGTTGGTTACACATCCAGTGGGCGAACGCGGTAGTCGTCGTCGGGTTACTTTTGTTGCTCCCAAATGCGAAATTGTTATGCTAATATGAGGCCAAGAAATCTGGAAATATATCTAATTATGGCAACAGCGCTAAGACGCGACAAGTTCTATGCTATGACATTCCGCCGTTTTGATTTTGATAAGTTAGGAAATTTTAAAACATAATGAGATATGCATTGAAAAAATGTTTTGGAAGCGGCATCGAAGAATATTTACAAATGCGACTCTACCTAGAAATCGGTTGTATAATTGGTGCGTTGGTTATCTATAAGAAGAAATAAAACTAAATCGATTGTCCATTTTCAACCCCCTATCTCAACCAAAAAAAACGGTGTATTATGATTCAATTCAGAAGTCGTATACTTATATTTTTATTTATTTTTTTATCGATAAACAGTGATCAACAAATTTTACAGCCGGTTTTTAGCTGGAGTCGAGGTGTAAATATATTATTATTTCACTACAATTTCGAGTAGCTACCCGATAATAGTTGTCAACCATTATAATTGGCTTAACTATGGCAGATAGATAAATTGATTTACCAGTACTTGAATAAATAACAGTACAAGTAAGTTTTGTGCTTAGCCCAATAAAACCACATACAGTTGCGAACAAAACATTTGCAACTGATACTAGTAATTATTAAATGTTAAATTGTTTTTGGAAATAATAATTCAAAAATCTTGATTTTAATTCATTTTATTATCCAAAGTGTATTTAGCACAAAGATTAAAAAAAAATTGCATTTGCTCAAATACAAACAAAAAACTGAAAGAAATTCATGATGATACCCTAATTCTGTTATAACAAAACATTTGCAACTACAAGATTATATTGAACTAAAGGCTAGTTTCTCAGAATGTTTTTACAGCGATCAAGTTAATATGGTACGAATTTGTGATCATTAGCTTGGCAATTTAGTTCTGCAGCGTTTATTTGAGAAATGTGTCATTCGAGTCTTAATAAATTACATAAAACCGAAAATGAAAAGATTTTTTAAAAAATGGCTGGAAACAAATATAATAAAGAGTTCAAATTAAGAATTGTGAAGGATTTTAATAGTGGGCTATGCCAAAAAGAAATTTGTGAAAAATAATCCATTAAGAAATCAACTGTTTTAAGAATAATAGGAAAGTACCGTTCAAATAAAACTCTTCAAACTTTGCATAAAGGAGGAAGAAAAAAAAGACAACGAAAAAAGAAGATTATTTAGTTGCTCGTAAAATAAAAAACAATCCAGAAATATCAGCTAAAGAAATTAAGAATGAGATGCAATAAATGTTAGTTTAATGACGATTAGAAGAAGAGCTATCGACAGCAAGTTAAAAAGTTATAGACCGTAAAAGAAACCTCTTCTTTCAAAGCGCAACATTAAAGCCAGATTGGAATATGCCAAACGCTGCATGGCCTACTCAAAAGTGGAAGACTGTTCTCTTTTCTGATGAGTGCAAATACCCCAATACCACTTCATAGAGAAAAACGATATTTCATTACATTACATAAATTACGCAACTTCAATCGTCCTTTATATATCTGCAAAATTACTTCTAGTTCTCTTGATGATAGACTTTTCAATGTCAACATCAATAGTTCACAATCTAGCGAAGAAAGTCTTCTTGCTGGTGTACCACAGGGAGTGGTTTTCAGTCCTCCTCTCTACAATATTTTCAAAAGCGATCTTCCAAAGCCCCCAAACTGTCTTCGCTGTTGACACAGCTCTCCTCTCTTCTGACGAACTACTACATCCTATCATTAGATCTCTAGAAGAAGAATACAAGATCCCTAATGCTTATTTCACAAAATGTAAAATCAAAACCAATCCGTGTAAAACGGAAGCGTTATAGTTCACCGGAAAACGTAAATCGTTTCGTCTTCTGGAAGGTAAATCTATCGAATGGAATGCTAACAGCATAAAGTATCTGGACATTCAAGATAAAGAAATAATAAATAAGAACTATATTGGAATTCGTGAATATGTAAGTTACGTATCTCAAAACCCTTATCACCAAATAGCCCCCCGTTTACACCTTCAGAATCAGGATTTTAATATACGTTAATTACAATAACATTCAGCATCAGCATTTTATGAAAAGCAACGTTAAGATACGTTTATTACAACAACATTCTGCCTTCAGCATCAGCATCAGCATTTAATACAAAGCAACATTAAAATAAGCCTTCTGATCACACACAGAACTTATCCAATCATTTTCTGCATACGAAGCAAACAGAACGAGACTTAATTTTTTTTAAATCGACGATGCAATCGGCAGTCGAATAAGAATCTTAAACCTAGTATAAATAAATAATAAAAAACACTTTAACGTAATAAAAGTCTTTCAATTCTCGGGAACATAACTGGCGCAGCCGCATAAACGCGAACTAAAGTACGCAGTGGTGAAATCCACGATTGCTAAAACAATTAAAGTGTTAATTAATTAAAATTAGTGAGTGAAGAGGTGTTGGAGAACCAAAAGTTACGAAGATACTGACGAACTCGAAATGTGAACGGTGTAAATTAGTCCCAGCTAATCGATAAATTAGTCCCAGCCAATCGATAAATCAGAAGTAACTTTCACAGCGACGCCCTAAGAAGCTGTGTAACACAAGGTAAATTACAAATTTAGAAATTATTATGAGTCTCAACCAAGAAGAAGACGTACAAGGTGAGCATCCGCACGGCCACCAATTGTAACGATGATAGCAAACGGAAAGGATACATTAAATCCGCCGCCATTAAAATTTTCGATATCCAATCACAAATAAATGATGCAAAACCAGGTGTTAACCAACCAAATGATACTTATCCAAGTATCACGACGCTTGTAAATTGTGCGGACAGAATTTCAACGTACTATGGCAACCTAAATTCCACAACCGAATTTGAAGCTTGTATCCAACAGTGTCAGACAATCCTTGAAGTCCTAATAACGAAATAAATAGCATTATAATTAGTATACTCAGAAGAAAAGCCCGTGAAGAATTCAACAAAATACAGTCATCACAATGGTCTGTAATATGTAGGCATATAGCATTTGGCGTACAAAAATCCTATAACTCGATAAATGCATACTACAAACAGAAATGCATCAACTAGTTCAACAGGAAATCGAATCCCAAGAAAGCTAGGCCGAAACAAGTGAAAATTTTCTATTGGTCGCCTCCGAGGATTCTAACGCACTACAACTAGTATAATCAATGAATCAATCTGCAACCCGGTCAACCAGCAAAACCTTGAAAACCCAATCAAAATATTCACTATAGGAGGCCCAGTGTTAATTTCAAACTACATAAAAACAAGCAAAATTCAAGAATTAGGAGAAAATAATGAAAATTCTACGTGGAAAACAATTTCCAGAAACAATATGGTGGATTAATAGGAATGGACATTCTTGAGCCACTCAATGCAATTATAAATATAGGCAAACGAAGGCTAATACTTTAAGAAAGGCAAATAACAATTTACCGGAAGAACAGGAGAACTTATACGAAGCTCAAATACACAATATAGAGGAAGAACTACAAATAAAAGAAAAATAAATAAATGAATATATAAAACAATTAAACAAACAAGAAAAAGAAGAACTCGATAGAATAAAATTCGAATTCACAGACGTATTCGAAATAAATGAAGACTTAAGCTGTAATAAAAGCAGAAAATGAAATACCAATCTTTATAAGGCCATACAAATATGCCCAATTTCACGAAAAGAAGTACAAAAACAAATTGATTCAATGTTAAAACAAGGAATTATAAAAGAGTCAGACTCACCATACAACGCACCCCTGTGTGTAGTATCAAAAAAAGATCGTAAAGACGGATCCAAACAATGGAGAATTGTCATTGATTATAGAAAATTGAATGAGAAAACGATATCGGATAAATTTCACATACCAGATATGAACGATTTATTAAGTAAGTTGGAAAATTCAAATTACTTTACAACATTCGACTTAGCCAAAGGATTCCATCAAATTAAAATGGATGAAACCAGTCGCCATAAAACCGCTTTCTCAACCAAACATGGACACTACGAATACAATCGAATGCCATTTGGACTAAAAAAGGCCTCATCCACGTTCCAAAGGATGATGAACAACGTTTTGAACAAATACATCGTTAAATTTGCCTAGTATACATAGACGATATAATAATTTTCTCACAAATATTATCCGAACACATAAAATCCATAAGCATAATCCTGAAAACATTCCGACAAGCAAACCTAAAAGTAGAATTGGATAAAAGCGAATTCTTCGCACAAAATACAAAATTCCAGAAGGAATAAAACCGGATTCAACAAAAATTGAAGCAATAATGAAGTATCCTATACCTAATACTCCAAAGAAAATTACGACATTCCTAGGTATGAATTGCTACTACATTAAATTCGTAAATAATTTCGCAACAATCGCAAAGCCCATGGCTGAAAGACTCAAGCACGGTTCTAATATCGATACAAACAATGAAAACTACCGAAATTCATTTGAAACATTAAAAACATTGATAACATCAGAACCAATACTTAAATATCCGAACTTTAGTGAACAATTCATGCTAAAGCCTAGTACTGTGTTCCCATATAAAAAAATTAATATTTCGCTCACTTTTCGCGATTAAATATTTCGTTAGTTTTTCAGTACTGTGTTCATGGGCGGAATGGACATTTGCAGTAGTCACTAATAGATGGTGCTTGGTTTCAATAAGGTTTCGTTTCAAAGGGTAGGGTACCCTTTTATGACAAGCGAAATATTTGACAGTTCGAAATTTTCAACCGTTCGCTGTCAGTTCAGTTCGTTTGTGCCCGTGAAATGTTGTGTGTGTTATATTTTGTTGTGTTGTGTGTGGAAATTGTAATTTCTTGTCAATATTTTAATTTCTTTTCGATTTCGCGCGCTTTTATATCACTGAAATCTAGTAGGAAACTGTCGTGACAAAAAATCCCTGGCAGGGTCTCCTTCCTAGGGACTCCCTGTGAAACACTACAGTATTACACAAAACACTTTTGTCTTTCGAATCCTACACGTTTATTAATGTTTATTCTAAACAATCTTATTAATTAATTAATACACTTTAACTTTTTAAGAACTTAGTTTACAATACATAACTCGAACTCGATCTTAAAAGACTACTCGCTTGAATCGCGGCAACAATCCAACCTATCCGATTTAAAGTCGCGATCAAACTCTCTGTTTTCCGGACTTGGGAATCTCGATCAGCAATTATCGCTTAATCAGTTAATGTTCACCGAGCCGATAATTGCTGATCCGCATCGATAGCCGATGTCGCCGATGTACAATTTCGTTCGTTTTTGTTTCGCAGACACAGTACTATACTTAATAACTGACGCATCGAATTATGCCATCGTCGCAGTATTATCCCAGCAAGACCACCCTATATGTTTTGCATCACGGACACTGGGAAAGCACTAAATAAATTACAGTGCAATCGAAAAAGAGTTGCTTGCAATAGTTTGGGCTACAAACTATTTTCGGCCTTACCTTTATGAACACCAATTCATATTAAAAACGGATCACAAACTGCTAGTATGGTTATCAAATATGAAAGAACCCAGGTGGAAGGAACGATTGGGCGAATTTGATTTCAAAATCGAACATATCGAAGGAAAAATTAAGTCTGTAGCAGACGCTCTCAATCGTATAGAAATAAACAACTTACAAACGACAGAAGAACCAGAATTACAACCTATTGTGTCCTGAATTTCCTTTTAGACAGTATTTTATTTGCTTTATTATATTAATTTTCCATATTTGTTCATTTCACTTTACTGTGTTTCTTGCTTTATAATTTTATGATTTTTTTTTATTTGTTTTTAAAGTTTCATGTCATTTACATTATCTAGTCTGTAAGTTTTAATTCCCTTTCAGTTTTGCTACCACATGCAATTACTATTGCTAACTGAATTCAATATTTATAATGTACAAATTGTAACATATGTGCCAAGTACCTACCCGGTGTGGCCTTAAAACTTGGGTGGTATCACTCATGATGCTACCACAAGCAATAAATAAATAAATAAATAATACAACCTATTGTAAATACATGTAAAGCACTAAACTTGTTCAAAATTCAGATCAAAATAATCAAAGCAGCAAATTATAAAACTTCTAAAAGAATTCATAAAAATAAGACACTGACACAAATCGAAATATCAACATTAGGAAACGAAACAATAAAAAATTCAATAGAACAGAACTTTCCATCAAAAGGAACCGTCGCGATACTAATACCTGATAGCGAAATATTTGCAATCTTCCAAGAAGAATACCATAAATGGAAAAAGAAATACGATAACAAAATATACGCAAGAGACAATGAGAAATATGAGAAACTGTAAAAAAAATCCACAACATAGCGTATTCCTTCAGTGTTTCACAACATTCTAGCAGTTAACCCACTGGCGGCTAGATTTTCCACCAACTTTTTTTTTTTGACAGTTCGCTATGTATAAATTATGCAAAGTGTCATGTTATGTTATGAAACGCGCTAGAATCAGTATTTTTCATAACAAATCAGTTGTTAATTTCGTCTACTAAATGACGTTAGCATCGGAAAGGGAATTTTTATCGGTAATCTTTTTCACTCAACAACAATGGTGGCAAACACTTTTCAATGGAGTAGAAGCAACCACTTCGATGACATTCCGTCTGTCCGTGCGCACGATAACTCAAGAACGCCTTGACATAGGACCTTGGAATTTTGAATCTGAACGTTTGGTCGAATCAGTAAGGCTAAGTTCATAAACGGGCAAAATTGTCCTACTCCTTAGCTGCTGTATTCAAATCCTGTAAACATATCCTCACTCAATTCACACGGAACTCATTACATCTCAAGAAATCGTTCAACGGCGAAGTTGAAATTTTTGTACAAATTAGTTTTGAGGGAAAATGAAGTTAGAGTTCATTAGTCAGTAATGCTAAGGACAGTAATCTGCGGGAGGACTGGACGGCGTACAGAAATAGTCTTAGAGATTTTAAGAAGACAGTCAAACGGGCCAAGCGAGAGTCTTGGGGACGCTTCTGTGAATCAATCGAGGAGACGAACGAAGCTGCTAGGCTGAGAAGGATTATATCCAAAGATCCAGTCGCACCGAGCTACCTCCGGGACTCCGCGGGGGGTTGGACCGAGTCCAGTAGCCAGACTTTGGAGCTGGTAATGAGCGTGCATTTTCCGGGTTGCTCCGAGGTACCACAGGACAGCACAGACAGTCCATTGAACGGGGGGCAGGAATCCTGCAACTCTATAGTCAGCTCGGGGAGATAATATGGGCAATCAAGTCCTTCCTGCCTTTTAAATCGCCAGGAGTAGACGGGGTTTTCCAGCTATGATGCAAAATGCGCTGCCCTGGTTAATTCCCTGGCTACTGGCGATTTTTAGGGATGCCTTGCTCTCGGCCACATTCCCTGCAAATGGAGGGAGGCACGAGTCATCTTCATACCCAAAGCGTGAAGACCAAGCCACATTTTAGCGAAGGACTTCAGACCCATAAGTCTGACCTCCTTCTTACTTAAAACCCTCGAAAGGTTGCTGGAGATATACATCCGCGACAAAGCGGGGTTAGTGCCCTGTCGGGCTCACAACATGCCTATACCAAAGGTAGATCGACCGAAACGGCGCTACATCAGGTAGTTTTGGAGATTGAGAAGTCTCTGTCTTTTAAAGAATTCACTCTCGCGGCCTTCCTAGACATCGAGGGTGCCTTTAACAACGTAAAAGTTGGGTCGATCAGCGATGCACTGAGGGATGTGGGGGTGAAAATGGGGCTCCGTAACTAGATAACCGCAATGCTAAGCAGCCGTATCATTGAATCGACACTGGGCAGTAGCACGGTACGCAGGTACACGGCCCGGGGTACGCCACAAGGAGGTGTGATTTCACCACTACTGTGGCTCCTGGTAGTCAACACGATTTTAACTTCGCTAACCCGTCAGGGTGCGAAGGTGATCGCATACGCGGACGACTTGTTGTGAACGGAGGCCTTGGAGTGAATATTTCGACTTGAAAAAGTCAAAATATTCGAGGGAAAGGAAGGTTCTGGAAAGAGTGGGCCAATTCCTCCTACGTCCGAATTGGTGGCTGAAATCCGAGCGGAAGCAACACGCTTGCTGCCGGGACTAGCTACGGCAGTTGTGGGGGGGTTCTTGCCCAGATTTCAGACCATATACCCTTGGCCTGTATAACAAATAATTTCGTGTCGGCTTACTCCAGGGTGTTTTAAAATGGGACTATTTTCCCAATAGGTCGTGAAAGACCAAGAAGTGCGCGACTTCGCGATTTGTCAGGGCGCTTAGGTAGTATAGCGCCCTGTCTGCCCACCCTACCTCAGCCATGACTGTCCAAAAAAAACATTCTGTCATGGCCCCTTATTGAGGTTTAGGGATTGGGGCTTAGACGATCGGGTTCATTTTAAATTTTGGCTCTTCTGGCCTCTAATCATCTTCACAATAACAAAAAAACAGCCATATAAGGCCCCTACAATATATAAAAAAATCTGGAAAACAACCAAAAAAATACAACAAAAAAAAATATTGAAAAAAAAGAGGAAAGAGAACAAGAATATAGACAAAAATTAACTCACCCCATTAATTTGTTTCACCTTTTGATTTAAATTAATTTTTTTTTGTTATTATTAAAATTCTGTCCGTCTGTCCTGTCTGTCTGTCATTTTTTATTATATTTTAATATTATATTTATAATTTACTAGCCGCGTACCGCGGCTACGCTCGCTTCGCTCACGTTGTTTTATCGCTCCTGTTACTCCCGTTGATCCATTGGTCCTGCTTCTCCCGATACTCCTGTTACTATCGTTGCTCCCGTTACTCCGGTTGCTCCCATTTCTCCCGTTGCTCCCGTTACTCCATCCACCATCCTCCATCCACCATCCCCTATCCACCATCCCCCATCCGCAATCCCCCATTTCTCCCGTCGCGCCGTTGCTTCCGTTACTCTATCCTCTATCCACCATGCTCCATCCCCCATCCACCATCCTCCATCCTCTACCCACCATCCTCCATCCACCATCCTCCGTCCTCCATCCACAATCCTCCATCCTCTATCCACCATCCTCCATCCGCTATCCACCATCCTCCGTCCTCTATCCACCAACCTCCATCCATCATCCTCCTTCTTCCATCCTCCATCCTCTATCCACCATCATCCATCCACTATCCTCCATCCACCATTCCCTATCCACCATCTCCCATCCTCCATTTCTCCCGTCGCGCCGTTGCTCCCGTTACTCTATCCTCTATCCACCATACTCCATCCCCCATCCACCATCCTCCATTCCCCATGCACCATTCTCCATCCTCTACCCACCATCCTCCATCCACCATGCTCCATCTTCCATCTTCCATCCTATATCCACCATCCTCCATCCACCATCCCCAATCCCCCCATCCTCTATCCACCATCCTCTATCCACCGTTCTCCATCCACCATCCTTCATCTTCCATTCGCTATCCACCATCCTCCATCCACCATCCTCCGTTCTCTATCCACCATCCTCCATCCATCATCCACCATCCTCCATCTTCCATCCTCCACTATCCCCTATTTAACACCCATCGTCCAACTTTACCATTTAGTAATAGGAATAGGCATAAATAATACACCAAAAACGAACTGCCGCTAAATCATATGAAAAACACTCAAATGTTGAAATAACTCGCGAACCACCAACTGTTAAATAATTTTGTTAACGCAGAAACCATCGAGGGCGTACCCTCAACAAATCACGAAAGTTTCATCGCAATTGGATGAGTGGTTTAGGAGCCTATACAGGACAAACAGACAGACAAACATTAATTTTTATATATAGAGATTTAATATTTAAATTTTAATTCATTTTTTTAATTTAATTTGTTTTTTTTTTTTGTTATTTAATTATGTATTCTAAATTTTTAATTCCTTTTCATTTTGGTGCGCAAGAAATTGACTTCACCGATTAACTCAATTATATTTTAGTGAAACGAAACGTCGTATCGGAACACGGCACTAACTTGCGGATCCTCTTCTTTCGGGGAATCCGTGTCTCGTTATTTAAGGACAAATAAATCGTGGAGAAAATATGATCGATGCCCGCACTCATTCAATCGATTCACCCAGTATAAGTAAGAAACGAGAAACATAAGAGGGCGATAAATGTATTATCGTATTAATAAAAGTGGAAGTTTGGGTGCTGGTCACGAGAAATTAAAAAAAAATCTCAAGGAAATCGTTTCACCATCTCGTGCCTACACACACGGACAGCTGATTTGACATTCGTTCGGAAGCGCGCCTTATTACTCGTGTCGTTTTATCTACTCTTCAAATTAATTTTTGTTAACATTTAATTTATTTAAAAAAACTTGAGCGCGAGCACTTTCTTGGTTTTGCAAATTTGTTAGTTTTTTGAAAATGCGTGTATGACCGCGAATTCATTTCCATACATAGTAGTTATTATAGAATTTATTTAACATTCCGGCAAATCAACGACTTCACACACTCAACAGGCGCTTCAAAATTATTTTTCACAAAAGCGTGCGCGATTCACCGACGATTTTCTCACCGATATTCCATCTTTTATCCATATAAGTGGGGACAAAAGAAGCGGAGCACCCAAAAATTTTTTGAAATTCACCTCTTCTACCGGAATCTAACGCGGACAGATAGACAAAAAAAATCTCAACGTTTGGGAATTCAACTGAAATACACTCAAGGCCGCCCCGTGAAACTACTTTTTCGACACTTCGGACCAGTTGTTCTTTTGGCGCCTTTAATTTCCAGCCGAACTGACGAAATTCTTTCGGAAAAGCGCACTTACAAACTCTCACTTCAGATAAAAAAAAAATTACTTTTAAAATTGAAAATTTTTTTTTGGAACTTTCACACGCGCTCGTGGACCATTAAAACTCAAAAAAAAGGATCGCCCGGATTCAAAAATAAGCCGCTCAATTTGATTCTTTCGCGACGAGCAATTTTTCGGTCCCCCCGTCTCGTGTTAAATTTTTTTCTCTCGACCGCTATGCCGCTTCCGGCATCTACCGATGAACGGTTCTTTTCTTAAAAACCCGTCTCGCTGCTCAGTTGGTGGCAGTTGCGGGTGCGATCAAAATTCATCGCAATGCTGAGTTCTGAGTGCACCCGCAACCGCTCAGCGGAAATTTATGAGTTGTCGCTTGACAACTCAAGAGACTTAGCAATTTTGATATCGGGTAGGTTTCTGCCCACTATAAGTGACCTGCACGAAAGGGCACTCACACTAGTGAGAGCGTGGGCGGACAGCTGTGGACTGGGGGTCAATGCCTCAAAGACGGAGCTAGTTCTCTTCACGCGTAGAACCAAAGTCCCAGAGTTCACACTCCCTAAACTGGGGGGTCTCACCCTACAGCTTAGAGACAATGCTAGGTACTTAGGTATAATCCTGGACCGGAAACTTACCTGGAGTAAGAACATCGACGAGCGACTAAGGAAGGCTCTAGGGGCTCTTTACGCTTGCAAAAAGATGTTCGGGAAAAAGTGGGGGATTCAGCCAGGGATGGCTCACTGGATGTACACGGCCATAGTCAGGCCTATCCTAACCAATGGAATTTTAGTGTGGTGGGTAGCGCTGGAGAAATCCACCTACCTCATTAAACTCACCAAGGTTCAACGTCTTCCTTCCACAGGAGCAACGGGCGTACTTAGCACCACACCTACAGCGGCACTAGAGATGATCCTTCATCTTCTTCCGCTGGATATTTATGGAAGAGTGTAGCAGCAAAAAGTGCCGTGCGCCTAAGACAGTCAGGCAGCTGGGTATCTAGACCTGGGGGCACAGCAGCATACTCGGACGGTTTAGTGAATGTAACCCGTTAGAGGATACAGACTACTTGATTCCGCAGATCAAATTCTCTAGAAGATTCTCAACGATGATCCCTAGCAGAGAGGGGTGGAATGTGGATCAGCCCCACGAAGGGGTCTTTCATATCTACACGGACGGTTCGAAGACAGACGCGTGTATAGGCGTAGGGGTATTCTCCGCCGACTTGAATCATAGCGAGGAATTCAGAATACCGGACTGCTGTAGCGTATTTCAGGCAGAGATGATGGGAATCGTTCAGGCTTGCAATCTGCTAGAGGCTTGTGCGATGCAAAACAAATCCGTCGTCATCCTAACAGATAGTCAGGCGGCGATCAAGGCGCTTGACTCACACTTGATCAAATCCCGCCTCGTAAGGCTATGCAGGGATAAGATTAGTGCTTTATGCACCCTTTTGAACGTTACAATTTGTTGGTTTCCGGGTCACAGCGGGATTCCGGGCAACGAGGCTGCGGACGAACTCGCAAGGAGAGGTTCGGCGCTGAATCAAGCGCTAGCTCTTCCAGTGATGAGGCCCATAGAGGACATTAAACATGCTATCGACGTGACGGCCATATCAAAGGCTAACACAAGATGGTCAAGACTCACATCGTGTCTCGTGGCCAGGCAGCTCTGGCCGACCCTAAATGCGAGCAGGACAAAGTTTATCCTACTCGGAGATAGGAATACTCTTCGTATCCTAATGGTGTACTGACGGGCCATTGCCTGATCGGCCGGCACGCCAGAAGACTAGGTGTTGCGGACGTTACAGATCTGTGCCGCAGCTGTGGTGAGCCTGACGCTGGGGAAAGTATTTTCCACTTGCTTTGCGAATGCCCGGGTCTGGCCTGGAGGCGCGAACGTACTTTAGGTACGCGCTTCGTCATAGACTTGGGCGAATTCGGAAGCACTAAGCTGGACAAGCTGCTGCAGTTTGTCAGGCTGGCGGGGTGGTTTACTTAAGATGTTGTCTAGGGCACACGGGTACCTTTTTCCCGTGCATGTGGGATCACAACGGACCCATTGGCGGTCTATGTGCTCGGTCGCGAAGCTACCACCCACCTTACCTAAATCCTAAAACCCTAGTCAGTAAAATGGCTTCCTTCGGGTAGCTCTCATACGAAAAGTACTTAAAACACGTGTTCCAGAATATTGACCAATAACTTCAGAAAGTTTTAAGCTCCGACTTCTAAATTTTATATGGCTTGATTTTCCAATAGTTGGAGCTAAATGTATGGTTCTGAAGAAAATCCCAGTTGTTCTTTGTGTAGCAGCTGCCATACAAATATCCTATCAAAATGTCTTCACATAATTGAGTGGTTCAGTGGAAGAGTTGCCTAACCCACAATTACTGCGAAATGAGATATCGGACTCTAAACTGCTCTCAATAAGAAATAATTTCTATTTTGATATACTGTCAAGCAATGTATACTGATAATATGGTGAATAAATAATTTTGGAACACAAAGATATAGCCATTGTGGTCAAACTGAAAAGGCCTAAGCATCAAAAAATTCAATGTGGCCTAGGCAACTGTTCCGCCCAACCACTCAATTTACGGAACTCACTATAACTCAAGTAATCGTTTAACCACGAACTCGGCATTTTGTACAAATTAGTTTTAAGTGAAAACGAAGTTCGAGTTTACTAGTCAGCGAAATCCTTTTACCCTTTCCGGTAGCTTTCATACAATAAGTCCTTAAGACGTGTGTTCAATAATATTTTTCGATAACTTTTGAACCCTTCAAGCTAGGAATTAGAAATTTTGTACACATTAATTTTTAAATGGTTAGGGATAAATATGCTAGAAATCGAGTGAGTTCTTCCTGCACTTCCCATGTGAAAGTCCTTGAAAAATTAAATTTTGTTTTCGGTGATTCGCCTAGTTTCAGGGATGAAATTAAACACTGATGATATTGTCTTTTAGTTTCGAGTAGCAACCAAATGGAAGTCCTTAATAAAGGGCAAACTCCATGTGCACTCCTTATCCTACTTTATCTTCAACTGTAATATAAATTGGAGTTCAATATTTCATCTAGAGTACCATACGATTAGCTTGAAGCAAATCGTAACTCCAGTATATTTAAAAATAAAAAATGGGTTCCGAAGAAGAAATTAAGTTTTTGGTTTGTATTATCTTTGCAAACTCCGAATCTGAAAAAGAAAAAAAAGTCATATTTTTGGTAAAAAAAAATCTCGGCCATGTAATAAACGTTAAAGTAACGATAAAATTGAGTGTTGCTAGTAGCTACAAATATCGAATTTATGGCGAACTAGAGATGCCGGAGTAGAAAATTACGAGCAGTAACCATAAAAATATCCGCGAGGACTTCGGCTCTCAAACCCGGTCCAAATGGACATTCTAAGTCCGGATCTACAAGCAATCCAGCAAGGGGCAACAAGCCGACAAGCGCGGCCCCTCAAATGAGGACTTCGGTCACCAAACCCGGTCCAAATAACACGGCTAAGACTTCGGACACCAGACCTGGTCTTGGCTCACATAAGAAGGAACGCAAGCCTCTTCCTTCTGCGAAGGAGGTGAAGGGGCAAGCTGCTAATACCTTGGCCATCGAACCGGGTACTAGCAGAGGAAAGGGAGCTGCTAAAACCCCAAAAAGTACCGGCACAGTCGGACTTTTAGGGATTGGTAGTAACCAATCTCCACGTCACATAGCTTCTTCCAAACAGCTCTATAGAGAGAAAAAAACGGTCTTGGGTGTCTTGAAACGCCTTGGTAGCATACCAGAGGAACAGCGGACTGACAAACAACGGGCCTCTGTTGCATGGGCTTTAAAGTTGACCACCGAAGGGTGGGAACCATCCGGCAAGGGTCAAGTGTCCAAGAGACACAGATCGCTGGATGAGTCTCCCGAGGCAGCAAAAAGGGCCAAGATGGGCAACACAAGCACCGCGGCACCCTTAAAACCCTTGAATGAAATCTTGAAGGATCACCTCGTGATGGCCATCATCGACAGAAGTGACGATGACGGTAAAATCACACCAGACAACTGGAAAGTTGTTCAGAGCGAGCTGATGGATTGTTTCCTCAATTTTATGAGGGAGCATCCTGGTCCTGTCCCCTGCTGCCGAGACGGTGGGTGGTATCAGGGCCATGTCAAACTGGTGATCTGCTCCGACCAGAGATCGGCAGATCTCTATAAGGAAGCAATTTGGCCTGGAGCAAAGTTAGAGGTTGTAGCAAGGGAGGATATCCCAAGCCGGCCACGAACTGGAGCCCGGATACCGAGTAAGCCTACCGACGCGGCAGCTGTCCTGAAGATACTGAAGATCAGCAACCCCGATCTTCCGACACTAATTGGAAGATCGCCAAGATGGAGGAGCCAAAAGGGGCCGTGAAGGTCGCGACAATCGTGATCAACAAGGAATCCCTGGCTCCCTAGCCATCCTGAAGGGTGTGGTGAATTTTGGCTTAGGCCAAATCACACTCAGGGTCTACAAAGCGGATGCGGAGAATTCCTTACCGTGCGCGTCGGACATCGAAGCCTTGGAAATGGAGACGGATCCCGCCTCCCACGTCGTCCATAGTGACGACTCAAAACTCGCCGAGACAGAACTGGCGATGGAACTGGACCTGGTGCAACCCGATTCCGATTCAGAACTAGTACGTCAGGATCACTGCTCCTTAAGGGACGAAAGTGATCTTGGCTCTGAAACTGGAATGGATGAAGGCTTGACTGGTCCTCCCGATGCCAGTGAGGAAGATCTGCTAACATCTGATCCGGAGGACCCGGAAGATGCGAATCTAACCGTAATCGAGGTTAATGCTGCGAATACTGCAGATTAATCACTCAAAAACGGCTCTTTACTTCTCCGTCTAGGGATGGAGAAGACCTTGTCCTGATTCAGGAACCATGGTGCATGATGTGGTACACGGTCTCAGGACTCCAAACTATACTCTGTTATATGTAAGGAATAATGGTAAGCCAAGAGCATGAATTCTCGCAAGAAACAGTTTAAATATATTCCTGCTTCACAGTTTCAGTGATCCTGATATCGTCGCAGTCAGCATTGAACTGAATGCCAGAAGGCACTGGCTAATCTCGGCCTATCTGGCCCATGACCATCAAGGCACACTGTCCACACGAACGAAAGAGGTGAATCGCTTTTTGACTACTTTTTAAGCACTAGCCTTCTTCAAATACAGTGCAAGAGCCCACCTTCATAGCCAGGAATAGACAAGAAGTCTTAGACATAACCCTGGTTTCCGATAACATCTCACACATGGTTACCAACTGGAAGGTTTCTGAAGAAAACTCCTTCTCAGATCACTCTACCTCCACTTTAATCTGGACGATTACAAACCTATCCCGCCAGCCTTTAGGAACTACAGGAGGACCGACTGGGTCAAATACAGGGAAACTCTTAGTGGTTTACTCCCACCCATTCCGCCACTCCAACCGAGTAGCTCAACTGACCTTGACGGTCTGGTTACCACCCTTACGCGCATCCTAAACGAGGCATTGTCGAACTCCTGTCCTGAGAGCAGGCCAAGAAGAAAATATAAGCCGCCATTGTGGAACGCAAAACTCGGGGATCTTAGAAAATGCTGTAGGCAACTGTTTAACAAAGCTAAAAGCACTAAAGATGTGGGCGACTAAGACTCCTATAAAGGATCACTTCGCAAATTCAAATATGAACTGAGAAAGTGAAATAGAAGAATCCTCCGAGGTATCCAGGCTCCGTAAAGTTCTCTCTAAAAATCGAACCACACCATACTACCTCCTTCTCGTCTGAAGGTACGGTTCCATGGTTCTTATGCTTACCACATTCATAATCTTTAACGCCAGTTTCATCTAGCTTATTCCATGCAGTATAGACATCTTTCACTGATTCCCAACGTATTCAGAACAAATGTTTTGCAAATTTCTACAGCTTTATCATTTACCAGTAGCGTGTAATTATACTTATTACAGTAAAACCTTCAAGAGACGGAACCTTAGGGGACTATATTTTTTCCGGCTCTCGCAAGTTTTCCGCCTTACAGAGAACCGAATATAAAATATACTAATGATGTCCCCAAAATGATTCCTTATGATTAGAATAAAATAAATAGTAAGATTTACATTATGTTTATTGAAATTATCTTTTTTACAAGTTCTGTACTTACATACATATATATCTCAAGAAGAAAGAAAATTAAGTAAAGAAAATTCACTTTTTAATAAAAATATCCAGAGTTAATTGTTTGGTTTGTTTAGATTTTTTTACAGATTTATTAAAACATATTTCTAAATCTGCAGCTTTATCATAGAATTCTTGGTCCCTGCTTTTACGAATTCTTTTAAACTATGTATATAGGCTGGAACCCGATTTTGATTTAGAGGTTCAACTTTATCTGTGTCCATGTGAACATCATCATGATCTGTATCATCGGCATAGACAGTATTCAAGTCTACAATATCACCAAGGTTAATTTCAATATTTTCCGTGACAGTTTCGTTATCACAGTCGATGTATGATGCAGCATTTACCATATTCTCATCACTACATATATATTACATCAATCATGTTCTGAATATCCATGATTTCAGGATTATTCAATATTTCAATTTCCGTATTTTCCTCATTTTCAAATATAAATCCATAATTTTTAAAACATTTTTTTTTTTGGTTTCTGGCCTGACCATTTTTAATGATCGGTTAACAAACGTGATTGCATCAAGAACATCAATTTTCACAGCAATATCAGACTCCAGCTTGTACGAGTCAATATTTGCGATTACTTTTTAAAGCAAAAGCTTTCTGTAATTTACTTTGATATTTTAAATAATGCCGTTATCTAAGGGTTGTAAAACTGATGTAGTGCATGGTGGTATACTTAATACTTACTTAATGTTGGATAAGTGATGTATCTGATGACAAGTAGCGTTATCAAGGAATAAAAGAATTTTGCGATTTTGTTTTCTCATAGTATTGTTGAGATTATTCAAAAATTCTTCAAAAATAGCTCCCGTCATCCAAGCTTTTTTGTTCCTTTTATATTCTACAGGAAGTTGATTAATTTTAATCGCCTTGAAGCACCGTGGTTTTTGTCTCTTTCCAATGACCCATGGTTTCCAAAATGTACCGTCTGCAAAAGTAGTGAAAAGGATGAAAAATCTTTCTTTCGAAAACCGACCTCGGGAACATTTTTCACCCTTGCTTTTCATAGTTCTTGTAGGCATAGCTCTGTAAAACAAGGCTGTTTCATCAGCATTTGCAATATCTTTAGGATCACAATCTCGAATGATCTCTTTTAATTTTGTGAACCAATCTTGAACAACCCCGCTATCCATTTCGTTCGACTCCCCACAAGACACATTGCGAGTGATGTTACTGTTCTTTTAAAAAGCTTTGGAGCCACCCGTTGGATGCTGCGAATCCATCAATTTTCAAAAGTTTCGCTGTTTCTTTAGCCTTTGCTTGCAATATTGGTCCGGAAATGGGAATATTTTTAGCAGAAGCTTGAAGACTCAAAAAGTGTTTTATTAATTTGAGCATAGTTACCATCCCTTTTTTTCTTACCACATACCATATATTTTTCTTTGATTTGATCCTTATCTTTCATGATTTTGTAGATTTGAGTTTTTCCGCAATTAAACTTTGTTACAACTTCTACAACGGTTCTTTTGTTTTCTTCTATCATGTTGATAACTTCAATCTTTTCTTTTAGAGATAAATTTCTTACTCTCTTAGACATAACTGTAAAGAAATAAACTCATATTAATCGAAAGGGGATTGAAATGGAATATAAGGTTTTTATCTCACAATGAAGACAATTGGCAAAAATTAATTTTTTTTATAACTTTAAAAAACTGATTTTCTTATAACTTTTGAGCCCACCAAACTTGAAAAAAAATTTAGTCTCAATATGAGAAAAACCACGACCGACTTGTTGGAAATCCGATTTAAGAAATACTGTCAGGTCAGCTCTTCACATTCGCTTTCCTCGAACTTGAGTACTTAGAGCATAAAGAACAACAGAGGATCCAGAAAATTTAGATAACTGCGATTACGCGTATGATTCTTGGAAAATATTCCGGCTTTCGCGTCTGCATTTCCGCATATTTGAGTTACAATGTTCAAATTTTTTTTCTTCCGTCCGCGTTTCGCAGGTTTTCGGCTTTCACAGAATATTTGATAAGCTGAAAAACCGTTCTGATGGGAACATTTTTGCTTTTGGAAGGTTTTCGCCTTATACAGGTTCCGGCTTTCAGAGGTTTTACTGTACTTCTAATCTGCTTGCTGTGGTGAGATGGAGTCTTTTTTGATGTGCTATTAACAAGATAAGTTCGCTGCATCCTCAAATCCGCGAGGTCCCAGAACTTTTGATAAATTTTCTGATGTTGATCATTAGTAAATTTTGTTATACACTTCTGTCTAGACCGTTCTGTACACGTTACTTTTTTTCCGACGTTGTACAACAGTCTTTTTTTCGTGTAATATAACCTTTACCAGAATTACGTTTCTTCTTTCTAATAGGGACTGCCCATTCAGATTCGATCCGTTTCCTTTTTCTTACAACAATGAAATAAAAACTACTACACTAAAATACACATTTTAGTTACCATTCGAACCTAATTAAATTATGATTTTAAGAGCTGCTCATATATCTAGCATCATAAAATTAAATCCTCGTTACGTACGAGTAAGTAATGAAAATGATAATTGTAATTTTTCTATAAGATAATTGAGAACCACTGATGTTCATCGATTTTCGACCTCGATCCCTTTGAGATCCCTAGTTAATTTTTTGGTATGTTTTGAGAAACAGTATAATATACAAAAAAAAAATTGAATATATGCTTTTTGAGATATTCAAGGACTAAATCTTTATCCTTGAAAAAAAAAATGCAGCGATAATTTGTATACTCTAGATGAAATCATATAGAGTATTATAAGCTTAATCCAGCCCAAAAGTTTGTAATGCATAGAACCAAGCCTCGGACGACAAAAAGTAGCATATTATTTTTTGTTTATTTGTGGCCAAAAACCGCAAATCCGCTTGACGTCCGTCCGTACGTCTGTCCGTTAGCACGATAACTCAAGAACGCCTTCACCTAGGATCTTGAAATTTTGGATCTGGATTTTTGGTTGAATTTGTAAGGCTAAGTTCGTTAACGGGCAAAATCGTCCTACTCCTTCGGGTAGCTGCCATACAAAATGTCCTTAAAACACGTGTTCAAGAATATTGGTCGATAACTTCAGAAGGGTTTAAGTCTTTGAAATTTTGTATGTGTTATTTTTCCAATAGTTAGAGCGAAATTTATGATTATGAAGAAAAGCCTATTAGTCCTTCGTGTAGCTGCCATACAAATATCCTGTCAAATTGTCTTCACTTAATTTACGAAACTCACTATAACTGAAGTAATCTTTTAGCTACGAATTCGGAATTTTGTACAAATTAGTTTTAAGTGAAAACGAAGTTCCAGTTTACTAGTCAGCGAAATCCTTTAACTCCTTCTAGTACCTTCCATACAAAAATACTTTATTATTAAAAAATAATAAAGTAAAATCATTAAGACACGTGTTCAACAATATTTTCCGAACACTTTTGAGCGCTTCAAGCTAGGAATTTTGTACACACTAATTTTTAAATGGTTTCAGGAAAAATTATAAATATGTAAGAAATCTAGTGAGTCTTTTCTGCAATTCCCATGTAAAGTCCTTCAAAAAGGTCAAGTTTTTTTTTGGTGACTCACCCAGTTCAAGATATGAAATTAAACACTGACGATATTGTCTTTTAGTTTCAAGTAGCAACCGAAAGGGGGTCCTTAATAAAGGGCATACAACATGCACACACGTAATTCTACTTTATCCCCAACTACAATATAAATCGGAGATCAGTATTTCATCTAGAGCATCATACGATTGGCTTACAGCCGATCGTGATTGCGTTATGTTTATTCGTATTTTTTTTATATTGCGACAACCTTCCCCTTTAAAATAAGCCCTACATTATTATTCTATGATAAAAGTTAACAGAGATATGAATTTTCAAAGAGGACTCGGACAACATTTTGCGAAATCTTTAACATAATGAGATAGAAACAAAAAATTTAAAAAAATTTTTTTTTCATTGTGAACAATTGTCATGAATTACCAGTTTCTTACTCAACTTGGAAACTATTAGTATGTGGAACCAACTTAACAACACTTGAACACCATTACATGTTTGGGTAGTCCGCGACGCAGTCAAAGTCGAAATGAAACATCGGTTGTGTCGAGACATGAAGGTTTTTTGGAAGTTAATTTTGCCACTAGATTAGGTCAAGATTGCCAGATGCAACTATCAACATTCATCAGTAGTTCTTTATACAAAAATTGAAAATAAATAAAACCATTGAAGTAAAATAACGGAAAATTTTGAAATCGATTTTTAATCAATTATACATACAAACAGTCAGCATAGACATCTTGGATTTCGTCAAATCTTCGTTAAAAAGTATGCCCGTTTACACTCCCTTCGGGGTTGAATATAAGAAACATTTAAATTAGTTTTTAGGCGATTGCATATTAAGGGGGTCGTCCTATGTGACGGCCAGTTTTTTTCCGCTTTTTTTGGAATTTATTTTTTTAGATTATGAATTACCCATACTTGAAAGTTTTACCACATATTTGTTCGTATTTCAACAATCATTAAAACAAATTTTAAGGAGAAATATTGTTTTTTTTTTGCGTGCAGAGCTCTTGTAAGTGGCTTGTTGTTTGGTGTGGGGACACACAGCAAAGCAGCGCATCTTGAGACGACAAGCCATCGGTTTTGTATAAACCACTTTGAAGCCAAAAACAGGGTCGTTATATCAAATTGTTGTTGTTTTAGCGTGTGAGTAAGTGAGACAAAACAGGAGCGTTATGTCAATTTGTTCTTGTTTTGCGTGCAAGTGAATGCGACGACGTCCGCCTTGAACTCAATCGCTGCTTGTCATCTCCAGTATATATATCTCTATGATTCAGGCCAACATGGCCCATTATACTCGAATCCCCCAGTCTCTACCCGAACTTTTTCGTCCTCCTCAGGTAGGGAGTTGAAAGTGACTACTGTAAAAAAAGTGGTCAAATGGCTCCTCATCTGAAATCAAAAAATTAAATTGATATTTCATTTATAGGCCTGTGGCTATAACTGGTACCAGAATTAAGTCAACATTTTTAAAATTAAAAAATTGGCCTAACTTTGAAAGCTTCAGCTAAAAAAAACTATGACAGCTATCGCTAAGATTCTGCTACCAGTTGTAACTAGGAATCCGCTGAATATGTTATTTAAATTTCAGCGCAACCAGTTCAGTAGTTTTTTCTGAATCGTGGCAGCCAATTTGAAAATGCAGTTTTGAGAAAAGCGCAACTAAAGATCGGTGGTGGCACGGGCGACCTCCGAATAGCTGCTCCATTATACGGCTATTACTTTATAACAACTAGGGATGATTTGAAAGTAATTTAGTAAAAAAAAACATTGTTCTGACCCGGCACATGGTACGACCCTCTTAAGCCCATAGATGTAAAACAATTTGCTACCTTATCGAACTTAAGAGATATGACGAAATTTGTGAAAACTTATGAAACTCCATTACATCCCCATGGTGGTTCATTTTAGAAAAGTCGTGAAATTAGTTTTTAGGTGATTACATAAAAAGCATGTAAAATATAAAACTAATTTAATTTGATATCTCGTCAGAGCTTAGAAACATTGCGAAATTTATGAAAACCAAAAACGTTTCTAGTTCACTTGCATTCATACTTAAGTCAATCAATCGATTAATCAATATTTAAGTATGAGTATGTAAGTTAAACACTGAAATCTATACTCATATTTCTGGACTCTACCATGGAAAAAAATAATATTCTTCCATGGTAGGCATCGCAACTTCTTAGCGGTGTTCCTACATGATGAATACCAGAAGAAAATCACAAACAAAAGCAAAATTCGAACAGTGAAAAATTGTATATCAGCCTTTTATCATTTAAACCCCCTCTCTCATCCACATTATATCATGTTTAGTTTCGTGGATTTAAAAGGTTAACATTACAGGTATCTTTTTGAACCTTATTGTCTTGTTAAGTTTTAATAATTTCATAACTACATACTTTAATTGCATTATTCATATTTCTTTTTTTAGATTTCGTTGACATTGATGAAGCAAAATCGCTATTTGAAACAAACTACAGTCATGTTTATTACATCCTCTATGATACATTTGTACAATCTGAAGCTAATTTAAAGCAAAGAGGTAAATATTAATATGCATACATAATTATAATACTAATTTTAAGACTTAAAGTATTATTCTATACTAGTTTGGTGAATGTTTTCACAGTACACCTTTCCCATAAACAAACAAGTTTTTCGGATAAAAATAGTGTCAAGTTTTTACAGTATACATAATATATTTATTAACTGAGAAGAACTGTATTTTTACCCGAAGAACTTAATTTTTTTCACAGTAGCAGTTAAGTTTAATAAAACATTACATGTTATTAATAAAATAAAAATAATTTATTCCAATTTATATTGCTGCCAGAACTAGCATTTCATATTGGTAAGTTAGCTTTAAAGTGTAGATTTTTTTTGCTTGATTATGCTGAGAGTGCTTGTTGCAAACTATCTTAAAGTCTAGAAATATGAGAGTATTATAAGATTAATCCAGACCAAAAGTTTGTAAGGCATAGAAGGGAGCCTCAGACAAAAAAAAAATTAGATTATTTTCATATGTGGCTAAAAACCCCAAATCTGCTTGCTGTGTCCTTTCGTCCGTCTAATCGAGCGTACGATAACTCAAGAACGCCTTGTCCTAGAATGTTGAAATTTTGAATTCAGATGTTTGGTTGAATTTGTAAGGCAAAGTTTGTTAACGGGAAAAAACCGTGCCACTCCTTCGGATAGCTATTAGTTTGTTGCAGATGAAATGTCGTTTTTGGTAGTGCAATTTCAAACAACTGCAACTTTTATAAAACTTAATTTTATTAATCAAAATAGGAACCAGCACATGTCATACACTTCTCCCAAAGAGATACAAGTACATTTCTGCTAGTTTCTTAGAAGTCCAACTTTCTAGAGCGAAGAAAATCCTCGAAGCCATTTTTGCTGCTTCATTATTGAATGATCCAAACGTTTAAAAAAGTGGTAGTCGGTTGGCGAAAGGTCTGGTGAGTATGGTGGATGCGGAAGAGTCTCATACTGCAACTCGTTTAATTTGTTGACCGCTATTCTTGAAACATGAGGCCGTGCGTTGTTATGAAGCAGTATAACTCCATCTCTGTTGACCAATCTAGGCCGTTGAGCACGCAATTTCTGATGCATTTCATAGAGTTGGGTACAATACTTCTCTGCATTAATGGTTTCACCGCGACGCAAAAAGGAGTAGTGAATATCTCCAGCTGCAGACCACCAAACAGTCACCATTATCTACTTCGGATGAAGGCCTGGTTTCGGCATGGGGTCTCATCAGCATACAACCATTGTGCCGATCGGCTCGTACAGTATCCAATTTTCATCACATGTCACTATTCTGTTCAGAAATTGATCGTTTCTGTTCCGGGAGAGCAGGGAACTGCAAATTTCAAATCGACGCGTCACGTTTTGCTCAGTAAGTTCATGCGAAACCCATTTATCAAGCTTTCTGACTTTTCCAAGCTGTTGCAAGTGCCGGCAAACTATCGAATGGTGTACGTCAAATTTCTTGCAATGTCCCTTACAGTTTGGCGTGAGTCAGATTCCACTAGCAAATTCAGTCCGTCCTTGTCGATCAAAGGTCCTGGGTTACCAGGACGTGGCTCTCTTTGAAGGGTCATATCTCCTGATCGGAATTTTTCGAACCATCGCTGTGTGGTTCGTTTGTTTACCGTGTCAGCTCCAAATGCCCTGTTGATGTTTTCGGTTGCCTCCGCTGCAATGTGGCCAAGTTTAAACTCTTAAAGGAAAAATACCCGTTTTTGACTCGAATCCATTTTTTTTCTTTTTTTTCTGTCCAATCACAATGAAGTCCAAAACTGAAATGATTCCATGAATAAATGTAGGGGTATTTATACTTCAATATCCAATACCACTAGTGCCACCTGGTGGCAGTTTGAGACATAAACATCGCAACTAACTTCACTTCATTGCGAAAAACTACAATTCATCTGCTACAACCTAATACTATACAAAAGTCCTTAAAATACATGTTCAAGCATATTTGCTGATAAATTGCAGTTAGAGGTATTGAATATGAAGAAAATCACATGATTCGTTCGTGTAGCTGCCATACAAAAATCCTGTAAAAATGGCTACACTCACTATAACTAGAGGAATCGTTTAGGCACGAAATCAATACTTCAAACAAATTAGTTTTGATTTCAAATCAAGTTCGTGTTTAGTGAGTGAAATTCGTCTACTTCGCGTAGCTCCCATACAAAATATGTTTAAAACATGTGTTCACCACTATTTTCCGTTAACTTTAGTCAGAAGCTAAACCATTTTTATTTTTCCAATTTAATATTTTAATAGTTGCAGAATGAGAAATTCGTATGAAATAAATCCAGTGAGGCCTTCGTATAGCTGTCATATAAACTTCCTTGAAAAATATTTGTATTCTCAATAGTTTTGGGTTAAAAGTATGATCGAGTTTGCTGTGAAGGGATTCTTCACCCCTTCAAGTAGCTCCTTAAAACGCGTGCTAAACTAGGAATTTGGCCGATAACATCAGAACGCTTCAAACTAGGTTAGGTTAGGTTGAGAAGGGTGGACTGAGGCAATGTGCCACAGTCCATCACGAGAGATAACTGTGGATCCATTGTGGTCCCCTCGTATAAAAACCGGGCTCTAGACTACTGATTCCAAATATTGCTCTTCCTTATGAAGAGAGTAGTTCTCCATAAAGGAATCATCGCAAGTTCTGATAGATCGGTCAAGGAGAATTTCCCCAAGTACCGAGACCTGGTACGTGCCAGGCGTTCACATTCACACACTAGATGCTCCAGTGTTGGCTCAACATTCTCATCACCACAGCGACACAGATCAGCCATGGGTATTCCCAGCCTTTCTCCATGCCTCCCAAAGGGACAGTGTCCCGTTAGGACCCCTATAAGTTGTCTGCAAATGTCCCTGCCCAGAGACAAAATAAAGCTAGAGTTCCTCCTATCAAGTTTCGGCCAGCAGATTCTTGCTTGCCGGCATCCCTAGGCCCCCTCCATCTGTCTGACCGCTTCAATATTAATCATTCCCTTTACACATTCAATGGGATATAGTACCGACTCGTCGGCCAGCTCTATGTTCATCTCCGACCCACTTCTGGCGACCTCCTCTGCCTTTTCATTTCCAGGGAAGTCTCTGTGACCAGGAATCCAACTAATCTTCAGGTTGTTATTCATACCCACCATCTGCAATATTCTTTTACATTCTTCCACAAGTCTGGATTTAGTAATGTGCGCCTCAACAGCCTTGATGGCAGCTTAGCTGTCAACATAAATAGTTATTGTACCATTCACGCACTATTTTCGCACAATTATTTCAGCTGCTTTTGTCAGCGCAAAAATCTCGGCCTAAAACACGCTCGAGCTATCCGGTAGCCTGAACGATTCCATAATGTCAAGGTCGCAAGAGTACACTCCCGCGCCCGTTCCGCTTTCCGTTTTGGAGCCATCAGATAGCAAACGTGTCTGGGGCGATGATTCCAGATCGTCACTCCAGTCTGGTGGGAATATTCACAGCATAGGAATGCCCAAAACTGCAAGACGGTGTCCTGTAGTCGGTGCGCTGGGTTGTTTTCATTCTGCTACATCCATTCCCCAGAGAGGAGTTGATAATTCTACCACCTAACATCGAGACAATCCACCACGAAATAAATGAGTCAACACCCAATCTATTCAATGCCTTCTCGAACGCACTCGTCTCCACATTATTGAAGGCACCCACAATATCTAGAAACGCTGCTAGTGTATTCTCTTTAACATTCAAAGATTCTTCTACCGTGGAGACGACCATGTAAGGCCGTTTCGACAGCTTTTCCCTTCATATAGGCGTGCTGAGAAGCTGAGAAGCCTCTCGCGTCCAGAACACATCTGAGATAATAGTCCATCAGTCTCCATTGTTTTCTGCAAAAACGATGAGAGACTAATGGGTCTAAAGTACTTGGCCAGGGTGTGGCTTGGCTTGCCAGCCTTAGGAATGAAAATCACCCTGACTTTACGCCACATCTTCGGGACATACCCGAAAGTTAGACAACTTCTAAAGATCCTCACCAAGGAAGGACCAATAAGTGGCATGGTCTTCTGCAGCATAATGGGCACCAGACCGTCCACTCCCGCAGACTTAAAGGGAGAGAAGGACATAACCGCACACCTTACCCTTTCAAGAGAGATTGTCCGATTTACAATGGCTCCGTCCGCCACAGGGAGATCTACTACCTGAGATGAGTTCCCAAGCTCCGAGATGCACCCCGTGAAGTGCGCCTCCATCAGTAGATCCAGACTTTCCTGACTCGATTCCGTCCAGTTTCCGTCATTCCTCCTCAAGTACCCAGGAACACTGGGGTCCTTGGCGAGGATCGTGCGCATTCTAGATGCTTCATTAATAGATTCTATTTCCTCGCAGAGTTTCCTCCATGAACTTCGCTTGGCGAAGTTCAGCGACGATTTAAATTCTTCTTGGCTGAGTCTGTATGCATCCCAGTCCAAATCATTCTGAGTTCTTTTAGCTTTCTTGAAAAGCCTCCTCGCCTTTCCTCTCAGAATTTCAAGATCCTTTGACCACCACTTCGTACCACCTTTCCCACCCACATTTGAAAGCGGACATGCCGATCTAAAGGCAGTCATTAAGGTTTCTTAAATCATCTCCACCTCCCTGTCAAGTAGTTCCGCACTTCTTAAGCTGATGGTTTCCTGCCTAAGGTTCCTACTGACTATCCTTACAAAATTCTCCCAGTTAAGATAGCAAGATACCGTGAACATAATTATTCTATGATCAGAGAAGGATTCCATTCCTGAGACTGACCAGTTACCGACTTCAAACTTCGTGCCGTAGCTCGATCTTAGAGTTATGTCCAAGACTTCACTTCTGTTTCTAACAACAAAAGTAGGGTCATCACATCATCTGTTGCATAATATAAGTTTGGAAGAGCAAATATATTCAAAAAGTGACTCACCCCTACTCTTGATATCTCTGCTGCCCTATTGAGTGTGGTGAGCGTTAGCGTCGCACCCCACCACGATGTTGATCTTCTTTCTTTCCACCATGCTGATCAAGTGTCTGAACCCGAAAGGTAGAGAGAGGCGACAATAAGGCTATTACCATCAGATCCCTCCACCTTCACTACAGTCTGGTCATTGCTGTAATTGTTCAAGAGAAAAGAATTAATTCCTTTCCTAATCAGAATACAAGTTCTCTGCTTACCTGTGTCCTTCGAGAAGAACAACTCAAATTCTGCTGATTTCAGACCCTGTATCCGATCGTTTGACAACCAGGGTTCTTGCAGGAGAGCCACGTCGATTTTGCACAAATCTAGCAGCCTCAAGAGATTGCCGGATGCGGCTTTGCTATGATGAAGGTTAAGTTGTAGTACCTTCATCATTGGTTTCCTGAGTTTCCGTTTCGATCTGTGGGAACCCTGCAGACGTCCTGCTACATCCGTAGTGTAGTTCTCACTTCTTCCTTTCCAGGGCCGGGATCGCTTCTTTGTCCCATACCAGTAGAAGACGCTGTCCCCTGTTAGCTGGTGGGTCCCTCTTAGCGATACTTAGTCCCGCCTTGTCCGTGTCTGTTCATCCTTGCAGATCATGGTCCGCACCCCCCGATACCATGCAATGTCATCAATGGCAAAGGGGACTTCTGATCCCTCCGCACTATCAGTCAGCACCTGGTTCGTGATTGCAGACTCAACCAAAGCCCATCTCTCTCTGGCGATCCTGTAGTCAGAGACGCTCGCATCTTTTATCGCCACATGGAACTCCTCCGGTATATTCGAGGTTGGACGCAATTTCGGCCGCGATGTCGTAGTCTGCGACATTGCAGGTCTCGGCTTCTTCGCTTGGCTTTGCTCGCACTCACACGACCGGATTCTCTTCTTCGATTGGTCCTCACCAGTTTTAACCGACGAGGGCTCCATTTTACCCACATCAGAAGACTTTTCCGATGGAGGGTGCAACTTCAGGTACTCTCTTGTCCAATTCAGTCTGTTGGACTGGATAAGCGATAAATCATTCGGTAGTAGTTTTTCTCAGAAAACCCCATTATAAAAATGTCATTTTCATTTTATTTTTTTATGAGCCGTATTATCACCTATAAAAGCTGCATACATATGTATGAGTTACGATTAACATTTTGGAAGTAATAGGTAAAAATACATATCGCATAAAAATTAAATATTTAAAAAATCAGTGCATGTGCATGTTGATCTACGCTACTTGCTTGAACTAAATGAATTTAATAATGGTTTTTATTTCAAATATTTTTATTATAATAAATGTTCAAAATGGCCACCGTCATTTTGAATGCACGCTAAAGCTCGTTTGGCGAGTGTTCTCTTGGTATTCATATTCCTCAACTGCTGCCTTACTTCTATTGCTGCCGCATCGATCCTGATATTTAGATCTTCCAATGTTTCTACTGGTGTTGCGTAGAGAAGGTCCTTCATCCGTCCCCATACAAAGAAATCCATAATAGTAAGATCAGGAGATCTTGCAGGCCAGTGTATCGGTCCATTTCTACCGATCCAGCAATTGCTATAATTGGAATTTAACCAATCTGTGATCTGTCGGCCGTAATGAGCAGGAGCACCATCGTGTTGGTAAAACATGGAAGCCAATCGAACCAGTGGAATATCATCCAACAAGTCCTGTAGATCATTTGATAAAAACTGTAAGTAATTGGAGCTATTTAGAGTATGCGGAAGCCTAATAGGTCCAAGTAAATCGTCACCAATCACACCTGCCCATAAATTGACGCTGAATCTGTGCTGAAATGATGCCGCTCTTCTTGTGTGTGGATTGCTCTCAGCCCACGTATGTAGGTTGTGGAAGTTTGTGATACCGTCTCTGGTAAATTGGGACTCATCCGTCCACAGAATATTGTTGAAAAAATTGTCGTCATCTATTTGTCGTTCAAGGAGCCAATTGCAAAACTCCATCTGTTTGGGGAAATCAATGGGTAGCAGCTCCTGTACTGGTGTGTGATGGTAGGCATGGAAGCGTTCTACTTTTAAAATACTCCAAACCTTCCAAGTAGATATGTTAAACTGCAATGCCAAGCGTCGGATACTGATCGATGGATCATTTTGCACTGCTTGCAGTATTCTTTCATCAATCTGAACAGCGATTATAGGCGCAGGATTTGCATTTACTCTCCTTGTTCTAACGATGCCAGTTTCCCCAATTCTCCTGTAAACGTCTTGAAATACTCTCTTGCTAGGTGTCCGTCGATGAGGATGTCTCTGATGGTAAAGCCTTCGCGCGGCTCGTGCATTTTGGTCACACTCTCCATAAATTAACATCATGTCAGCATATTCTTCATTGGAGTACTCAGGCATTTTGAAATAATTTTTTAAATTCTACTGACACCTTCTTCTCTTAGCAACGTAACTAAAACTGAGAAAAATATGAAGGTAGTTTTGCTTTTATAGGCTTTTTATTTTGTAAGACACCCTATTAAAAAAGGCATAGTACCGCATCCAGTATTACCTACCACATCCAGGTAAAAGCATCAATTATGTTGAAACTCACTTACATTTCATTGTTTTCCTTCATACTTTAAATAGTAATAAATGTGCAATAATAATACTGTAGTACTACCGACAAATTGAACAGGTTTTTAAATGTGATCCACTTTATGGCACTGACTTTTAAATATTTAATTTTTATGCGATATGTATTTTTACCTATTACTTCCAAAATGTTAATCGTAACTCATACATATGTATGCAGCTTTTGTAGGTAATAATACTGCTCATAAAAAAATTAAATTAAAATGACATTTTTATAATGGGGTTTTCTGAGAAAAACTACATTGATCACTGAAGTTTGTGTTTTCGAGTAAATATCTCAAGATTGGGTGCAGTTACAATTTAGACTGTTACATCAAATGAAAGGTAATTCGATTGCCTAAAAAACGAGTTATAACACTTTGCCTTGTGATTATTCGTTTTCAAGATTTAACGTTTTAAGTGAGTGAGGGTACCGGTAAAAAACACTTTTCTTAACCACCCTGTATCTCCTTTAATATTGAAAATTAACCCACCCTGTGGAACAATTTTTTTCTCCAAATATATCAAGGAATAACCCCTTACAAGGTGGCACACGGAGTGCCAAACACCCTGTATATCAGATTTCGCTGATTGCCGGCTGTTCCCACATAGAATTATGGTAATCGCGTAAATTATTTTATTCATCATCAATGATGCAACAACCGAAATCGGGCCCTGGCCTCAGTCAGTTGGAGTCATCGTCTCCAATCGTCTCGATTCAAAGACCGCGTCCTCCAGCTGCTAATTTTTAAGATGGCTTTGTTATCTTCATCAACCGAGTCTTCCCATCGTTTGCGTGATTTGCCTACTGGCCTGTTACCACTCGCTTTGCCTTTAAGTGCACGTTTGGGGATTCTTATAACTTCCATTCGCTCTACATGGCCAGCCCACTGCAGTTTACGTAGTTTGATGAACGTTGAAGCTTCTGGCTCTTCTTAGAGTTGATACAACTCATATTGTATCTTATTCGCCAGTCCGTTCACAGGTCCCACCCAAAATTCTTCGGACGACATTTCTTTCGAATGCGTTAACTGCTTTTTCGGAAGTTCGCGTTAATGTCCACGTCTCGCTGCCATAACAGAGCACAGATCGTATATTAGTTTTATATAATCGCTTCTTATTGTTCCTGTGTACCTTCTTGGATTTCATTATTGGAAGTACCAAATAATACGATTTATTTGCTAGCATGATCCGTCGTTTGATTTCGTCCGTTTCGTTGCCGTCTTTTGCTAGATTAGCCCCAAGATAATGAAGGTGTCCACACTCTCCAAATTATACTCCGCTATTGTTATTTTATCGGGCTTTCTCTTTTTTGTTTGCGTCATTACTTTTGTTTTGTTTTCGTTAATGCGCAACCCGACTTCTTTTGCGGCGGAGTCAAAATTGAAAAATACTTCCTTAGCACTAGGAAGGGTCCTGCGAGGATGTTTATATCGTCAGCGTATGCCACTAGTTGGGTGGACTTGAATAGTAGTGTCCCATTGGTGTCGAATGGGGTTTTTCGGATAACATACTCAAGTGCCAAGTTGGAAAGCATTGGGGCCAGACCATCTCCTTGCTTTAAACCACATTCGGTTCGAAAGCTGGTTGTGGAATCGGTTTGTATTCTTAATGGGAATTCATTGTTCGTGATTTTGAGTCTTGTTAGGTTGGTTGAATTCCAAAATCAAGCATGATTTGTTACAGTACCCTCCTGTCGATACTGTCATATGTTTGTTTAAAATCTACGAAGATTTGGTGCACATTTGTATTATATACCCAGCATTTTTCAAACACCTGTTTCAACGAGAATATCTGGTCTGTTGTAGATCGTCCGGTTCTGAGTCCACCTTGGTTTCGCCAATTGTTTCGTTAGTATAGGGCTTCAGACGACGTTCATTTATTTTTGTCAGTATTTTGTAGGACGTGCACAACAATGATATTCCTCTGTAATTCTCAGAGCAGAGTTTGTATCCTTTTTTGTAAATTGGACATATGATGTTTTTTCGCCAATCGTCGGGTATATTTTCCTCTGTCCAAATTTTCCATATCATCTTGTGTAGTATTTCCGCGACACAGTTTCCACCGTTTTTCAGAAGATCAACTGGTATTTCGTCAATTCCCTTTGATTAGTTTCTGGTCACATAGGGTTGCTTTGATTTCTGATGTGGGTAGTGTCGATGATGGTTCTTCTCCGTCAGTTGAAACCTCAATTGAGATGTTGTCTGTCGCGATCGGTGCTAATGGAGTGGGATTGAGAAGATGTTCGAAATAGGAAGCCCATCTCTTTTTAATTTCTTGAGTATCGCTGATGATGTTACCCTCCGCGTCTTTGCAGAGACTGGTTTTGGGCTTATATCTCCTTTTTAGGTCTTTTACTATTGTATATGTATCCCGCGTTTTATTTTGTCTCATATTGTCGTTAATTTTTTGTATCTTGTCATTATGGTACTTCCTTTGCTCTCGCCTGCAGGTCTTTTTTTTCCAAATCGCCTAAGCTGGTCATTCAGTAAAAATTTTGTAAGCCTCGTTCTTTCTGTCTATTGCATCGCGATATTCTTGGTCGAACCAGAAATTATTTTTTCGACGGGTTTGATATCCTAATATCTCTTCTGCCGAGGATTTGATGCCATCTCGTATTTTTGCCCACATATTCTCCACTGGCATTCTCTGGATGTTTTCATGTATTAGTATTGTCAAATACCTGTACCGCATGTACCCCCGTTACGTCTTTGAGCTTGTTCATATCGAATTTGCGAGCTCTACTTGTTTTCGAATATCCACGACAAGCTATTCGGCATCGATACTTAGCTCTGACTAGATAGTGATCAGATTGAAAATTGGCACCTCGGAGGGTTCGTACATAAAGTATACTAGAGGCAGCAATTTTCTCAATTAGAGCGTGGTCTATTTGATTGAAGGTGTGACTATCTGGTGATGTCCACATTCGGTTGTGAATAATTGCGATGGGGGAAGCACGTAGAGCTATCTATGATATTCTTGCACCTTGCGAAATTAATAAGACGCTGGCCATTGTCGTTGGTTATGTCATGGAGACTGTGCCCTCCTGTTGTTCCTCTATGAGCCTCCTCCTTTCCGACTTTTGCATTAAATCCCCTAAGACAATAGGCCATCCGAGGGCAGTGAATCATAAGTTGTCTCTAGTATGGCATAAAAGTCGTCTTTGTCTTCTGTTGGTGCGTGGACATTGATCAGCTAGACGTTGAAAAATTTTGTTTTTATTCGGATTGCACACAATCTTTCACTTACTGGTTTGAAACTCGTGACCTGCTGCTTAAACTATTTGCCAACGACAAAAGCGACTCGAAACTCTGTTTCCCGACAGATTTCCACTTGTAAAGATTGTGTGCGATCTCATGTCCATGATTTCGTTACCGAACCATTTCGTTTCTTGGAGGGCATATTTTGTTACGAGTTCATAATAAGTTCTTCTGTATGAACATGAATTTCTATGGGACATATATCAATACTATCTATATACGTATATAATACATATGGAATATTATCGTGCTGTTATTGATATACGTATGTAGATATATATAGAATGTTGTTATGTGCAACTTAATACTATACCCGTACGTTGAAGCTCACTTGGTTTCAATTCAGGGAGGTCGACCTCTCTATTGAATTTAAAGGCTTGTTCTACTAATTTTGCCCTTACTACTCAAAAGTGTTTTTAATATACAGCCATATATGAAAACAAGTATTAGACCTAGAAATATGCAACCTATAGTGTAATGATGAACGCTTTTTGTTTGTTGATGAACTGCTGGATAAAAAGACCGTTACTCTGAAGACCGATGTCGAACCTTTTCTGGAGAAAAAACGACCACGTAAAGCTGAAAATTTATTATTTAATTAATTTTTATTGAAGACACTAAAGTTGTAAAAGAAATTAATAGCTTTTTTTCTTCTGAAGCATAACGACAGAAACTTTAAATTGTTCGGAACTTTGCTCTATTCGGCCTTGTAAAATCCAGACTCGAAGTCGCAGGCAAGCAGCAGCGAACCGCCAGAGTACCCACGGCCAGAATAACTCGAACATCAGACGTCACCGACGTCCAACTGTCAAGAATGTTCGAAAGTGGACACTAAAGGCCGTGACGCAATAAAAGCAGAAAGCAGCGCCAGAAGCAAAATTTTTTTAGAAAGCACAGGATCATATGGCGCCTGTTTAAATGAAAGTAGCGGCAGAAGCAGAGACGAAAACAGTGCTGCTTTTTCGTTCTAAATTCTAAAATTCTGCTTCTGCTTCAGTACTGCCAACGTAAATCCCTTAGGAATTGGGAATGTTGTCAGCAGTGGAAATGTTAAAGGTGTCAAAATTGTTTCCATATACTCGTATTTAATGATCATTTTAAATTAAAAGCTCAGAAAAATCAACGGAAACAATATTTTCGTCCGCTCAAGCAAGAGACTTAAATACTTGTGATTGTTGACAGTTAGCATGGACACATTTTTCCCTGCTTCTACTTTAGGTGGCAGTTAGCATGTACACATTCTTCTCTGCTTCTGCTTTTATTTAAATTCATTAATGCTGTTATGACACTGGTTATTTTTCGCGCTTTAAAGCTGCTAGAATAACCAAATGGAGAGGGATAGAAAATGTAACATACAATTTAGACATTAGTGTGAGAGAGACAGTCCGAACAGTTAAAAAGTGAGTAACTGTCAAAAAAACGGCAACAAAGCGCTTGCGAGCAGTGTTTTGCAACATTTCTAGCAGTTAAGCCTTGAAACAACCACTGGGCGTTTCATTTTCCAACTGCTACGCGCTTTTTTTTGACAGTTTGTGATTTTTGTGACATTTGTCAGCTGTCAAAAGTTATCTTTTGAATTTTTTGGTCTTTATGGGAATGCACTGTTACACTTATTTTTCGGCGGCTAGCCAGCTGCTGTCGGGGCGGGCGTGAGTGAGCAGACGAGAAGACGGCAACCGAGACGGGAATCCTTTTGGGCAAATTTTAGCGAGCCAGATGCTTTTCCTTGGTTAAAATACCAAACCAGTTCCTGCTGGATGCTCACACCTGGAGTGGACGGAATCCTGCGGATAGAAAAAATGGATATGAGAGAAAACAACAAAAACGAGATAGCTTCGATTTAAACCAATACGACCTTTGATCTGTCGTTCTATATTTCCACAAAATTTCTTGCCTCTCGTTAGGAGTCAACTAAACGGCCGAAATCTACGTTACACAATTTACGCAAGACTCATAAAGTGCGAGCTAGAACCAAGCAAATGAAAATTGAGCGCTGAGGGTGGGATTGAACGGTGTAGGTGATCTGCGTGCTTCAGAGGTTCGGACGAGAGAAAGCTCGTCATCCACAAAATTTTCTTCGCTGGTCCCTGGGTAACATGAACTTTCCAGGGCTTCCGACTCAGGAGTCAGGAAGCTCGCGCGTGCCGCGCTCATTTTTCTTGGTTGCAGCTATTGCCGGTGATGAATGAGGTATTGCGCTGGTCGTCTGTTGGTGGTTTAAACGCTTGGAAACTTCCCGCAGTTTCATGAAGGTGGCGTTACGTTCCTTGGGGGGTAAAGAAATTTTATTAAAAGAAATTGTCCACCAAATTTTTCACCCAAAGAGTAATAGTTTAATTGATCTTTGTAGTGTTAATTCTAAGATATGCGTTGTAAATTTTTCCGAAATAAAGGAACATGAATATCCAGACTATCCACATTTATGCAGAATGGGAAGTTCAGTGAGCTTCTTCGGAAGATCTTCCTTCCGAATTAGAATTTCACAAAAAAACAAATCGGATTGGGGCAACTACGTAGTCATAAGGAAAAAAAGGTTTCGGTAAAAATTTATGTTTAATTATAAAAACTTTGGTACAATCTGCGAAACTTTACTTCATGACGGACATACATTTTCTTGGCATTTATAAATATCAATATTTGTCTCTAGATACTGCCTAAATGAATAGTCGTTGAATCCAATAACGTACTTGCCAGCTGTTGGCTTAAATAAGTTCAATCCACGTCCGATTTTGAGTATGTAGCCGTTATTCAATCTGTGAATGAACTAAAATTTCTGAATGTGCAAAAATAACGAAGTTTGCTTGGCAATTACATAACTTGTCTGTCGTGCAATTTTTCGCGAAAGTTAATCGTCAGTTGAATGCTCCGCTTGATAAGACCCTTCCGCAGCGATTCGATACCTTCGGTTTGTTCGCAGTTTGGACGAGTATCTTGTACGGTGCTCCGCTTAATGTAGTTTAAATTGCGACATTTTTTGATTGCCAATTCGAGAAACCACACCAAGTTTAGTATCTGAGTAAGAGGAAAGCTGTGTTAAGGTACAATCTGGCTGGTACTGCCAACCGTCGCGGTCAGCAGTAACTGCCGGCAGTAGACTACTGCTTCAGGCAAAAACAAGCTGTCATGTCTGTTTGCAACTGCTCGGCAGTTGACTGTTGTGAGTGCAAAGCAGCCGCGATGAGCAGTTGAGGTTGGCAGTTACTGCTGACCGCGACGGTCGGCAGTACCAGCCAGATTGTACCTTTAGACCTGCAAGTGAAAGATGAAACGTACGGCTCCTCGATTTCGTTGACGTTATGTGTGAAATATTTGCCGAAAATCCTCTCGTAATCGTAGCCCGTGACACCTTCGACGATTGCCATCCTATCGATGATTTCGCCGAGTGTGGAGTGCCGCTGAATCTCCTTTTTGATATGCTTCCATGTATTCGGTGATTTTCTTTCGCAGACGCTCGAGAACTTCTTCGTCCGAGTTGTCTTTGAAATTATTTAGAGTTAACGGATATTTGCCGACGTTGAATTTTTCACAATTTTTACTTTTGCTTATTTAAAGCAACGCGAAAATGCCGTCCTCGTAAATTTTTAGCGCTTCCAGCCTTCGGCCACTGGTGTCGTACTCCATGGCCCTCACTTAAATCTCCTTGACCCTATCGCTCATGTGTCACAACAGCTTTAAAATAATAAAATTTTATCGAATTTAACTAAGTACACAAACTAACTGTATCTTAAATTGCGCGGAACAAGTTCTGTTTACATTACGAACGAAAAGTTGACATTTCTTTTCCCGTCAGCCAGTGACTGACGGATGAAACGATGACATCAGTCTTCTCACTCTCTTGCAATCGTAGTCGCCTTGTCGCACGATTGGTTATTATTCTTAGATTATATACCTAAAAGGATTGGCCATGCCACAATAAAATGGAGCCAAGTTGTTTTATGCGCATTACAAAGTAAAAGCTGCATGGGCGTACAAAACTGAATATTTTAGGGACAACAATTTTAGAGCACATTTTAAAAGTTTTTTGCATATATTAAATATATTGCATAAACATACTGCAGTCACGATAAGCTGCAAGCCAATCGTATGATACTCTAGATGAGGACGATTTCGCCCGTTAACGAACTTAGCCTTACAAATTCGACCAAACATCCAGATTCAAAACTTCAAGATCCTAGGTCAAGGCGTTGAGTTATGATGCTAACGGCCAGAAAGAAGGGCGGACGTACGTCAAGCGGATTTAGAGGTTTCGTCCCCAAATAAGTACAAAATAATATTTAACTTTTTTTAGTCTGAGCCTTCGTTCTAAGCGTTACAAACTTTTGGGCTGAATTAAACTTATAATACTCTCAGATTTCATTTAGAGTATAAAACTATCTATTTTTTTTAATCAATGTATATGCTTTACAGATGCATGTTATTTTATCATACATATTTTATTTACTTATGATCTGATTCTGTAACTGAAATCTCGGCGAAACACCAGAAACGAGTAGCTTTTTCAAATGCGTACTTTTTTGATAAACACCAAATTTCGATATTTCGTCAAACTTATTTTTAACAATAATGCAATCATTTTTCTGATACTAATTTAATGAGAAGGGTATATTGTTGTAAACTCAAGGGAGACTTGTCATCGAAAAGATTTCTTTTGATGCAAAGCATTTGTACAGAAATGGATATTTTAATAAATATTTATTTTAGAAGTATAGTTGAATGTTCGAAATGTTCACGTTTGTAACGCTCTTGGATGGCCCCAAATATAACCTTTTTTTTGCTACGCCATTGGATCCAAGATCCAAGCCGTTCAGGTTACCATGACAACCAATAAAAACAAACAATAAAATATCCTTCATAATTATTTTACGTGTGTTTTTGACAACCAAGATCCCTTGGCATCCTTGGATCCCATGGTGCTGTCAAAATAATTTTGGTCTCTATTTTTTTCGTGCTTTTACACCGGGGTGTCCTATCCTTAGTTACCTTATCTAAGTTATTATTGCAGTTTTTTCAAGCGCGAAAAATAAACAGTGTCATAACAGCATAAGTAGAGCAGAGCTGCCGCTGCTTTCTGCTTTTATTGTGTCACGGCCTTAAAGCGCGCAACAGAATGAACGTATCGTAGTCGGACTGAAATGTCAAAATATCGGAACGAAATGCAATGAATCTTCGCATGTAAGCACTGCATGAACATAATGGCCGGATTGATGTCGGAGTCAGCTGTCAAATGGAAATTGATTATGAATGTTAACATTGCAAAATGCTGTCTAATGTTGAAGATGTTTTACACAATATATAATAGTGTAATTCAAATTGTAGGCATAAGTTCAAAAATAAGAAGCAGCATACGAAAATTAACTGAAATTGGATATTATTGTAGGTTAACTTTCGTTTAGAAAAATTATTTCATTGCGGCTTGTCTTACCCGCGACACGAATGGTCAGATCGTTTCCGAACTATTTAGTTATACGTTTTGTCTACCCAACTAATGCGAAAGACGAAATTAACAAAAAAACTGGTTATAATAGGGTCATTCCATCAAGAATCGGCCACAGGTGTGACCTTACCATCGCCGATACTTCTGAAAATTTGTGTACTCAAAGAATTAGTAAAAAAAAAATATAATTTAAATTTTTTGTTTCTATCTCTTTTTTTTTGTTAGTTATATTATTTTAAAGATTTCACAAAAATGGTGTCCGAGTCCTCTTTGAAAATTGATATCTCTGTTAAATAAGGTTTATTTTAAAGGGGAAGGTTGTCGCAATATAAAAAAAATAGAAATAAATAATAATTTTTTTTTTAAGGATAACGATTTTGTCCTTTATCCTTGTTACTCTTCTTAAATAGTACAGGGTGAAGATAACGAACCAATTTTTCTCACACACATTTTCACACAAATTCACCCAGTTCCAACAACTCCTAACATCTTTGTTTAATACGAGTTTGCGGTTCCAAAAGGGTCATTGAGCTTATTGATCTCTATCTGTCGACAGGGCTGCCACTTAAACCATAAACATACCACAGTTTCACGATACACTGTAAGTCAAACGTTTGACACTCTAGATGAAATATGGAACTTCAATTTATATGGGATAAAACAGAAAAAACAAAATAAAAAATGCGCATGCAGTTTGCCCTTTCCTTTTTCAAGGAATTTCCACATGTGAGGTGCAGGAAGGACGTACTCGATTTCCAGGCGTGGAGAAGCACGAAAGTGACGGGGGAGGGGACTTACAATTATTATTGAAAATCGATTCTCAATGGAGCCCTATTGTGGTTAGGTGTGTAGCGCATGAGTGTGAGGAAGGGGCGAAATATTTTAATTTTATTCCGTGTTTTAATGACTTTTGTATTGTAAATACCCGAAGATGTTAGTTGATTTGGCTCAATAGCTACCACGCTTCTACTTTTAACTCAAACCGAATTCCCACAAAATTACGAAATCCTAGATAGTTGTAGATGAAAGCACATATTTTCCAAAGATCTTTATATAGCAGGGATATTAGCATTTTGACAGACAGCCAAGCGGCAATAAAATCCTTGGAATCGGCCTCAACAACATCAAAGGTCGCCGCAGAATGTCGAAAATCTCTTAAGGAGATGGCTGAACAGTTCAATATTCTTCTGTGCTGGGTGCCAGGACACAGTGATATTCCAGTGAACTGCATGGCTGACGAACTCGCTCGTCGCGTCACTACCCTTCAGATTATGCTGGAACATCGGAATCTGGGTGTGCCTCTCTCTACATGTAAACTGCTACTGGGATTGGACTCAATCGAGAAAACCAACTCAAGATGGGCAGATGGTGTTACATGTTACATTGCGAGACAGATCTGACCGGAGCTGGATCTAAAACGCTCTAAAAGGCTGACTTTGCTCAAAAGGGCGAATATCAGCACCACAGTCGGTGTCCTGACTGGACACTGTCTTATTGGTCGACATGCCAAAAGACTCGGCCTCTTCTCAAACGACTTTTGTAGAAGCTGCCTGGATGAGGAGGAGGAGGAGACAGTCCTTCACCTTCTCTGCACCTGTCCAGCTCTATCAGTCAGAAGGAAAGCTCATCTTGGAGCTTACTTCTTCAACTGTCTCGGTGATCTTGCCGCAATGGAGGTCGCGAGAATCCATCGCTTCATTGCAAGCTCTAAATGGTTCGACGAGTAGGACCGGATTCGATGATCCTGTGGTAACACAACGGACCTTTCAGGTCTAAGTGTGTCCGTGTTCTCACGGGCAGCAACGCGTACCTAGGGTCACTAGATACACAACAATCTCTACCTAGGGTTTGGCAGATACGTCTAATTCGGTCGTTTATGTACTAGAAATTGTAATTTAACCTCACAAAAATCGCCTGTTTATGTACTAGTTCGCCTGTTTTTGTACTACTGAACTTTGCTCTCAAATTGCGTTTTTGGAGTGTGTTAGTGCGAATATGTGAAGAGTCGGAAAAAAGCTGTCGGTTCCCTTCCACAATTCTAGTACTTGGTTTTCTTTAGTATGGAAGTGTGTGTGCGCGAAATTGAGGTTTTCAATTGAAAATTTCCGTATTTCTTTCATTTCTTTTATGGAAATTTACAATTTTGCAGCGAAAAGTTAATCATTTCGAATGTTTATAAAGCAAAATCCCATAATCATGAAAAAAATTTAAATTTACTGGTTTTCCACCTTGGTACGCATCTGCCAAACCCCTCTTAGAGGCTGTTTTGGTGTGAGTACGTATACAGTAACCCTACGCGTACCTACCTACCTTATATAGCAGCAACACGGAAGACTCACTCGGTTTTCTTTATACTATTGCCTCTATATGCAACCATTGAAATATTAAATTGAGCAAAATTCAAAATTCCTAGCTTGAAGTGTTGTGAAGGTTCCTGTCAATATCCTTGAACACGTGTTTTAAGGACTTTTTGTATTGGAGCTACGGGAAGAAGTGGAGTAATTTCATTGACTAATAAGCTCGAACTTTTTGTATGGCAGCTACACGAAGGACATCAACTGCTTAAAAACATGCCTAATACCTGCCTTTACGAGTTCTTACACATTTACTTTAAATATGAATTGAATTTTTAATTGAGTAAGTATATTTTATTGTAATTGGCTCTAGACATCGTGATACGGTATTTTTTTCAACTAACAGAAAGGTTTTAACCTTCCTTAGTTTTATTTTTTATACTTTCAAAATAGAAAGCGATAGATAAATATTTATTGATATGTATTGCTTTTAGCAAACATTATAGGTACATGCTTAATTTGATTGTTATGATCTGCTTACTATTTTATATTAATGACCATATATCGGAAAATTTTATTAATAATAATTATATTTTCTTTTAAGTTCACAAAGCTCATCGCGAGGAACTAGATGGATCGCTATGGCTTTTAGAGAAAGTTCTTTGCTTATTGCCAGAATTGTTGGCGCGAAGATGGCAGTGTCATTCGCTCAGCAGGCTAATGGGAAAACTGCTACACACTGGAAATAGTACAAAACTTAGAAAGGATGGCGTGAGGTAAGTGTACACTATATTCATAAGATTATATACTCAATTTAGTATTACCTCTTTAGATACTTTCTGCTGTGGTACCAGGCACTTGGAGACAATGCGCCAGCCGAGGTTCATACGATGTTTGCCGAGTTGGTTCCTGGACTAATGATTCCCCATAAAGGTACCAGCGGTCCATCTGAAATTGAATTTAATACAACAGATTTTTTGAATCATCCAAATATGAAAGGCGAATTGGGTGGTTCAGTATTTCATGATACTAATGTTCATCCAGTACAAAGTGGCGATATTTGTCCTTTATTACCACCATCATCAAATGAACGAACAGCAGCTCCAGATCCAAGGGATGGTGTTGAGATTTTGTTGAACTCGATTGTGCATACAACTGCTTGTTTAAGATGGAGAGACAACACGACTCAAAAACACATGAAATGTACCGCCTTTCTTTTGCAACGATTCAAAGAAATTTATTTGCCGTTTTTCTGCCCCGGTTTTGATTATCAAACATCAATATATGATCCCAAATTAGATCTACCAGCTATGCGGACAATACATAAACGGGAAGAAGTATTGAGCTCATGCGTAGTTGTTTTAATAAACTGGATTGCCCGCTTTACACACGAAAAGCGAACAAATAGTAGACTCGATAGTGTTCAAGTTGAAGATGACATGTCAGATCAGTCGAGTTTAGTTTCACATGTACGGTATATGGGATATACCCAAGATCAATTAGTGCGAGACGTATTATATTCAACTAGGGATAATATTAATTTCGTGCATGAAGTCTACCGTCAATCATTTTTACTTGGCTTTACATCGAAATCACAAATAGAGGCAATGCGGACGTCAATTGCTGTTTATCGGGATTGGATGGCAGGTGATCAGCCACCACCATTTCTTCTTGAGCCAGAGGATAATTCGTCCGAAAGTGGGACACCACCTCGTAGCCAAAGATTAAGAACTGATTCGTATCTTGGAGCCATCACAAGAGAAAATTTAATTATACGTGCTGGGCTACAAAACTTTCTTCAAGTTTTTATAACAAATGCGGCTAATGTGTTTCTCGTTCACACTGGTCACTTGAACATTTCAATTCCTTCGAAATCACGTGACTATCGATCATCTCCATTAAATGAACAGACAGATATTTGCAAGAAAGTATTGAATGTGTATCGGACTATGGTAATGAATACCCCAATGGAGCCGAAAACTTGGGAACAATTGTTAATCATTCTGCTGCAAATTACTTCTATAATATTGAATCAACCACATACTACTGGATTAAAGTCTAGCAATCTAGGTGGTCGTTTAGGTCAAGCCATTTTTCAAACCCTCATTGTTACCTGGATACGTGCGCATACAAATGTACCGGTAAATGTTCATCTTTGGGAAAAGTTTCTTGGTGTACTTACTTCTCTAACACATCGTGAAGAGCTTATAATAGAATGGGATAAAACAATGCAAACTTTAACTCGCGTATTAGCTCGCTATGTGTACAATTTAAACCTTCAAGACCTGCCTCTTGATAGATTGGCTGAAAGTAAAGGAAAGCGAAGACGGTTTGGTAGTGTTTGGCAACATAGCACGAAAGAAGGCTGTAGCATTGTATCTTCTCAGTCCACGGAAACAAAACAGAGTAGATCAGACGATCAGCAGCGTGATGATATTTCGGGACCACATATGGCACATCATCAGCATTCTAGTCATCATCACAGAAGTGCACCTGGAACACCGTCATTGAATCGAAGTTACAGCGAAGGGAGCCTAGCACCCTTTCGAAAATCTAGAGCACGGAGGCGTTTAAAAGGGTCTTTGAAAATTCCCGCACTTCCAACAAGCGTCGAGCACTCACTTAATATGATAATGGCGAGTTCTCCAATAGATATTAGTATTAGTAATGAAACTCTGAACTCTAGTCGCATATCACAGTCCGGCCAAGGAGATACTCTTCGTAGAACAATGTCACTGGATACATTGCAGCCTACTAAAAGAAACAGCGAAGCTACGGATGACGATCTTGAGAGTGGACGAGGTTCTAGATCACCATCCCCTACAGCTTCCAGTGGAATTGAAGGTGGCTCAATAAAGGATTCACCAATGCAAATCGACGTGCTGGCCGCCGATTCATCGAGTATTGATACTCAAGATGAGGGAAGTTTCTCATCTAGCGGACGTCGTTCAATAATTTTAGGCGGATCCGCTAGTGGATGGCTTCCAGATGTTGCAGCAATTATGTGGAAGCGAATGTTAGGGTCATTGGGAGATATTAATCTTTTATTGAAGCCAGAACTACATGCTCAAGTCTTCAAACATTTGGTAGACATGACCACTAATTTAACTCGTATTAAACAAAACCAAGGAATTTCCCCGGATAATCAAAGTACACCTCCTCCTCCAAATTTTATTCCTCCAATTGGAATTGCAGCTCCATGGTGCTATGGAGCTCTTCAATTAGATACACAATACAAAAAAGGTAAACTGTGGGCCATGCAACTACTTTGTATGCTAGCAAATAATGGAGCGGTTACAGGAACCGATCAGTTACCAATATTCTACAAAGTTCTTCATCATGCATTAACTGGAGAAGATAGAGATATTTTATATGCTGTTTTGAAGCATTTACAAGGGTCCAAGTTCTTAAGTCTCCTTCTTCCTGGACATACGTTATTGCTGCTGGATTTGGTTCACGCATCTGCGATTTTACTAACATCATTCGAAACTGGGAAAAGTATTCCACGGTCGGAAGTAGCAGGTCTGCTGGGTACATTGCTTTGTTTTCCAGAAACAGTTCTACCGAAACCAGTACTTCAACCTTCTGAGCAAATTGATTTAATGGAATGTCCAGACATTCAAAATCATGTCCTAAATATTGTATTAAGGTGTGCACGTCGTGAACCTTCTTCGAAGGCGAGATGCATAGCATTATCTCAACTAGGTCAATGGATTTTGCAAAAGCTGTCGCGTCCTTCTTACACAAAACATGGTTTTTCACAAAATATTCCGCATCATCCAAGCGTACCGCATAAAGAAAATTCTACAATATTTAATCCTCGAATTAAAGAAGTGATTCAAGTGTTGCTTCAAGCTTTGCAATTTAAACATCGAACCATTGCTGTTGTGGCCGCAGATTCGTTAAAGCTATGCGCAGAACGCGGTAAACAATTAGCAATGATTGAACGGTTGCCGCATCTGATTATCACAGCAATTTGCAAGGCGTTAGAAATACAAAATGTTTCTACGCCAAAAGAAACTGACAAGACTGTTATAACTTCATTAATTTTATGTTTGGGAGAATTTTGTATGGCATTTACTTCAAATTTACTTCTTGAATCGGTTGCAGCCGACAAATCTGAGAGCCTTATATTAATTGTGCTACGTGGATTGCATAATATAGCAGCTGGATCACGTTCTGACAGAATAAAACTGCTCACCGCTGATGAAGATTTTGATATGCTAATTACTGTGGACGATGTAAGTGATGGAAAGTCCACTGAAGCAAGTTATCAAACGACTGAAACTACGCAGAATTGTAAGTTGGCAATAAGATTGTGTGCCAAAGCAGTAGCTATGCATTTAGTTACCCATTTAGGACACTTTCCAATGGGAATCGGTGCTTCCCGGTTGAGTTCTTTAGTAGAAGAACAGGATGACGCAAATTTTGGACTAATACAACAAACAATGGCGCAGGATCAGCTTAATGTTCGTGATTCTGTCGACCTGGCAGCCCCACCAGTGCTTAATGCGCAATATATTCAGCTGTTTATGCTTACAAACGGTTTGGTGGCAAGTTTTGTCGAATTGCCCGCGCTGAAGCTACCTGGTGGAGGAGTCACTGCAGGGTTAATAACTGCTGATAAACAGGTCAGAGTATTGCTGCGAGACTTAAATGGAAAAGCCTGCTGGGATGCATCTATACTGTATAGTGAGCCTAAGTGCAATGATTCTAAGCCGAGTTCCAACATTCTAGAAAAGTCAGATAGTCAATCAATCCCCAGGTCATTTCAGATAGGAAAGAGCAGTAAAATTTTATCAGTTGGAACTGGTGTTCCGTTGGATCCATTGATATCTACTTTAGGCATTGAAATGACGGCACCGCGTCACACTTTACGACATAGACCGCCTGCCGAACTTCCAATAGCTCAGGATTTAGCAGCAGATTTGGATCAATTAGATGATGTAATATTAATGACTTGTTTTTCTACTATAAGTGATTATAAAACTGTTATTTTTTTCAGCTATTACAATATATAGGCCACACCAGTCCAGAATGTCTAACATGTGCAGGTTCACATTTGAATATGCCAGGTCCAAGTCCCTTAGGTGCTCAACTGGAAGCGCAAACAATTTCAATAATTTTGAATCAACGCACCATTGAACAAGATTATGTACATAAACAATTTTTAATTCAGGGGCGCGATCGCCAATTAGACAAACGCTATGATAGCTTTTCGTACGATTCAGCGAATACAAGTTTATCGAAAACAGAAATACCATTTCAATATTGCCGGCTGTTATTTAGTCATCTGGGTTTGGCTGGTTGGGAACGCAGAACGCGCACACATTTACTTAAGCGCACCGAAAAACTTCTACGCGAGCTTCGCAACGTGGATTTACAAAAATGTCGAGAAACACATAAAATGGCTGTGATATATGTAGCTAGTGGCCAAGAGGACAAGAATAGTATACTAAGGAATACCTGTGGTAGTAGTACTTATGAAATGTTTGTGTCTGCTCTCGGATGGGAAATTGAATTAGAATCACACAACGGATTTCTTGGTGGCTTACCGAGACAGGGATGTGGAGCTACAGCACCCTACTATGCTACACCATTTTCAGAAGTATGAAAGATTTCACCATTTATTTAAAGTTAAACTTATTGAATTCTAAATCGTTATTTAGGTTATATATCACGTAGCTACTAGAATGCCTAGTGATACACCCGAAGTCATTCTTACAAAAACACGACATTTAGGAAACGATGAAGTGCATATTGTTTGGAGTGAACACTATCGTGAATATCGTCGAGATATCATCCCTACTGAATTCTGTGACGTTTTAATTATTGTGTATCCGCTCAAAAATGGGTTGTTTCGCATAACTATTAACAGAAAACCAGAGGTACCCTGGTTTGGCCCTCTCTCAGATGAAAGTGTTGTTAGTGGTGCTTGTCTTGCGAGTTTAGTGCGAGCCACGGCTATTAATGCTAGTCGGGCGAAGAGATCATCTTTACCATTTTTCCAACAATAGTAAGTATTTTTGACAACATGCTTCAAGAAAATTTATTTATATTATGTATATACAATTATTTATTATGTATTATAATGTACTTTTCAGTTACGAAGAACGCAATAGATCACTTGAGACAGTTTCTTCTCGTTACAAGGAAAACACTAGTTTTGAAGAATTTGCATCTCGAGTTTATAATCCGATACCGACGCCTTTTCCAACACTAGGTGCATCAACTGGTAGTGCACAGTTGGCAGCTGCTTTAATTGATCACCATCGTACATCTTTAAAAGGTGATGTACTGTTATTTTATCAATATAAAAGATACGTGTTTACGTTAATACTGAAATCCTATTTAAATGTTGGTAGTAACATATTTTACAAAAGAAGGGAAATTTTTTATAACTTGGTGGTGGTTTAGAATTATCTCCTATGTACCACGTCTTTAATTGATTTTGGGATTTTGGCAACAATTAATTCATAAAATTACTACGGAGACCCTGTTATTTCTACTATGAGTAGATTAGTCTTTAAACAACTGATACCGGATAATATAAAGTTGATTTGTACGTGATTTGAAGCGAACGATTTCTTGCATTTTCTGTAAAATTTGCCATATATAACGAGGTGCACATTGACATCGCGCTTATTCAAGAACCATGGATACACTGTAATCAGATCCAGGGACTGAGGAGGCGCGGTGTTAATATATACTATAACAAGGACAACGGTAAAATTCGTTCCTGCACTCTCGCAAGGAAGAGCATACACCTTTTCCTGGTTCCCTCAGCTCTATATAGCTATAGCTCCGGCGATCTGACTGTCACTGGATGCGAAAGATACAAATGACATTCTGACTTCAACATTTTGACTTCAGCGTACTTGTCACACGACAAGGTCTCACCAGCGGCAGAATTGATTAGACTAGTGGATATAGTAACCGACAAGAAACTCATAGTGGAATCTGATGCGAATGCGCATCACACTCAATAGGGTAGTAGTAACATAAATGAGAGAGGTGAATCCCTTTTTCAATTTATTTTATTTTCTCTCTGCTAATCTGTAATTAGCATTATCCTAACTTTTATGAGTAGAATTAGATGAGAAGTTCTTGACATAAACCTGTCATCTAACTCAGTGCGACTAAGGGTCGAGAATTGGAGGGTATCGGACAAGCCATCCCTTTCGGACCATTGTTTGATAACCTTCAACGTAGAATATCAAGTAATTCCTCCTAAACTATTCAGAACCCCCAAGAAAACAGATTGGAAAAAATATACGGAATTAGTAAATGGACAAGTGAGAACACGAATTATGGATACAGTCCAAGACAGAGCAGAGCTCGACACTGCAGTGGAGAACCCGACCTTCGTGCAGCGTGACGCATTTGTTGATATTGGTCACTAGTTTTTGAGTTAAATCCCATTCGGAAGAGTATTATATATTGTATAGATTAATAAAGAATTATGTCAATAATTTTGTATGTACGTTTAATACATAGCTTTTCCGATTAATACCAGTAAATATCGTTTCAGGTTCACTATATTACTTACCAAATGGCGTTTTCTTTTATTTAATCACAACTATACAAAATATACAACAAATTAGTCCTGTGTCAATCTCTTTTATATTATTTAAATAAACCTTTTTTTTGCAGGTTGGGTTCAACATCATGATATTAATTTGAAAGATGTTTCACAGTCACAAACTACATCACAGCCAATCGCATTGGATAATCCATCACCGCGTCCCCTGCGAAAATTGCATCCATTTAAATCGGCACCGAAAAAATCAATGCATCAGCAAGGTGGAACACCACCAGAGAGCCCAACATTACCAAATCGAAAATTCAAATAACAATTGTTTTATAGTTAAATTTTCTCGATTTTTATCTTGTATTTCATTTTATAACGGCATCCCGAGCATTCCAAAGTAAAGTGCAAATGTCCATTCTACACATATTGACCACAAAGTATACGTGCAACGTATTTTTTAATTATTTTTTGTTTGTTTTATTTTCAAAATATAATTTTTTTATTCCATAGATTTAATTAACTGTTAAATTATTCACATTCTAATTTGTGATAAGGTTAAATACCAATTGTCTAACCAGATCTAAAGCCAAAATAGAATGGAACTTAAAGCAAAACTTTAAATGTAAAATTTCTCATGTTGTTTTATAAAACAAGTTTTTAAGCCCTTACGAAGATTTAGCACAAACTTTATAAACGTTCGAATATTAACAATTAATTCCTTTATACTTACACGCAATTGTAAAATTATAGATTTATACAATCATTTTGTAAACTACTTCAATATTCGATATGTAATATTTGAATTTATGGATTAGTCGAATATTTCAATAATTCTTAACTGGTAAATATGATTTGAATAATAATTAAAATTTATTATATTATATACATATTACGCAATGTAATTTGATCGTATAATCCGTCTTAAAATTCTATGTAAATAATTACTGAAGAATTCATTCGCATTAGTATAATATCTTGATACTGGCTTTTACGACTTATGATGCATTTATTATTTTTTTTTTCGATTCGTTTAAGAATATTATTTATCGGTTTTAATTGTTATTAAATAAATTAATAAGAATTTTAAAAACACACTAATTTATTAAAATGTACGATAAAATAAATGATAAATTGTTTTATTCTAGTTGCATATACAAACGCCCTATACTTTAAAGTGGATAACCGTCATAATAAAAACATAAAAAAGAAGTACTTGAGTCCCCGAAATCGTTAAACATGTATTAAATTATAAAGCCGGCTACAGACTTATCGCGTTTCGCCTATTTCGCGTCATTTGCGTCTTTCTCGTGAATAGTGTGTAGAGGTTTTTCATGAGTTTGTCGCGTTTCGTTATTCGCGTTTCGTGATTCGTGAGTTTTCTCTAACGGAGGCGGTTTTTTGACGACATCAAAGGGTTTTGCTTGACTAGAAAGTGGCGAAAAATGTGCGAGACGATTTTTTCGTGACTTTCTCGCGAGTTTCATGTGTCTCGTGAAACAAAACGAAAAACTCACTAACGGGCCTATTACGAAACTCGACTCGACCAAAAAACTCACATTTTGCGACTATGAAACTCGACAAGTGCCTACTTGTCGAGTTTCACTCGACTTTGAGTCGAAAAAAAAGTGTGAGTTAAGAGAACTGCGTATTATGAGAGCCGATCGAGTGAGTATTTACTTATAAGAAATGTCAAACTCACTCGACTGCTGGAAATGAAGTGACTTTCCAATTGTCGAGTTTCATAATACCAACTTTAGCTCGAGTCGAGTCTAAATGTGAGTCGAGTTACTCACTCGACTCGAGTTTCGTAATAGGCCCGTAAATGTGAAAAACAAGAAAAGCAGGAGAAGTCTGCAGCCGGCTTAACAATTTAAAAAATAGGATTTGCAACTGTCGATCTGTAATTTATGTTGAATTATATTTCATGTACACTACACTTTTTTTGTAAATAACTATTACACTGGGTATATATAATTCTAAACTTATGTGGAATTTCTTATTTATATTGAGGGAATTTACAAATACAATTTTATATAATACTATCCGTGGCTACGCTCACGTTTGTATGGTGTGATACCACCGAAACTATACTTAAAAACATACTGCATTATTGTAGTGCTTTCCCCTATTCAACATTATGGGTTTTTTATTTGCGAGCTATTCCCATTCCTCTCGTTCCTGTTGCTAAACTCTGTAAATGCGAGCGGTTTTCAGTCTTGCTTCCCGTTGCTCAACAAATTACCAAAGTTTCATCGTAATCCGATGAAGGGTATAGGAATGCATATGTGACAAACAAACAAACATTCATAGAGAAAAATTATCCATTTCCTGAGCTCCTAATGCCCTAGACACACGGCAAAATTTAATATATATTACATCAAAAGTTTCAATTGGACATTGAAGGGTGACACACGTACGTTTATTTTAATATATATTAAACCAAGAAAAAAGCTCTTCATCATTTAAACAGTTTGACAACTCAATTGCTGCGCAAACATGCGAGTTCCGTATCGTTTGCCTTAAGTCTGGTCTGTCCCTCCAAGCATCTATCAGCTTCTGCTCGTCAGACCTGGACCACAGAACTATTTTTTTTAACGCGTTTTATCCATTTGCGTTATTTTATTAATTAATAAATTATTCAATTTCATTCAACAATTGTCAAATACACATGTTACACTGAAAAAAACAAGCTTTTCGATTCATCGCATTGCGTCAAGCTTGGAATAATATCGTTGCGAAATTTAATACTGATTTTGGAACTGTATTAAATTAGTAAGATGATAGTGAAATTATTACTAATTAAGCCGAGTTGATATCCGAATGGCAGATAATTAGCTATTAACGCTGCCGTGTGTCTAGGGCATAATCATAAAATTAAACATCATACAACTTCTGTTGAAAATTTGTCTAACAGTTGAAAATTTCCAACTTTACCATTTGGTGAACGCACAACTCATACCCTGAAAACGCACGAACTACCGCTGAACTATATGAAATACTCTTAATTATTGAAACAGCTCGCGTACCAACAAGGGAGGCGGAAAATCCTCGTCCTTAGTCCTCCACGTGGGCGCCTGCTGGGAATGATTAGTCGGGATGGATCTGGTTTCCACTCGATTGGTCAGCTAAGACTTACACACACGCTTTCAATTGAGTGCTGTGGTCATTAAGATTGAGGTACCCAACTATGTGTTTTATCCTCCCGTGCCGTCTTCCCATTACCTTTGTATTCCTATAGCCAAGTCAAGGTGGAAATCATCGTGCCGAAGACTGCATGGCTGAGGGAGAGCTCAGTCGCGAACGATAGACTCCAGATATAGGGCGACCTCTGGTTTTAATTAGCCTTCCCATGGTAATGCGGTGCTCTGCCATGGGCGCGTGAAGGGGATGACGCGCTACTCGTGGGTTCAAGAAATGAATTGCAACAAAAACAACACAACAACAACAACACAACAACAACAACACAGACGATAGAGAGTCTCCTGGAAGCGGTACTTGAGAGAAGTCTCGAGGATCTCGACCTGAGGAGTCCTCAGCACACCATCGATGCTGATATGGAGGAGAGACTGCAGGAGCCGGCAATCTCCTCGGGAGAGACCAAAGACGGAAACGGCGAAGCAGCCAGTGCCAAAGAGATAAAGTCGACAGAGTGTGCCCTACGGCCTACTGAAGGCAATTCATCTGGGCAGCTGGAGGCTAATGCCGGGAATACCGAGGCTACTCCCGCGCGTGTGCGTACCACAGCCAGGCGCCGTTACTCGGAAGCCAAAATGGCCAATAGGCGCCATAACACAAACAAATTTTTGCTGAAGAAGATCCTGGAAGAGGATCCGGCTTCCCTAACGGAGCGAGACCATAAACCGATGCAGAGGTTAAAGGCGCGTATCACTGAATGCGAATCATCTAACCCCAATGCGGCTCCGGGTTCTATCTAGCGTGAACCGAATTCAGGCCAACACAAAGGATCGGCCAACGAAAATCAGTACTAGTAATAGTACAAGGCGCGTAGTCCGGCACGCCAAATCAGCACCGATAGCAAGTACTAGTAGTAGTACAATGCGCGGAGTCGAGCGGGGCGGTTCGGGGCAACCCAGGTTGTCGCAATCGCAGAACAGTAAGGGGGTCGGAGCAGCGCTGCCAGTTGGCGATGCGCGAGTGCGTGCGGAGAAAACCAGAGAGGAGTTCGCAAGCAAGAGGCTCCGGTCCGAGGAGGCCGAGGAAATTGCCAGGCCAAGAAGGTGAACGGCAGACACTCAGCTCAGTTGTCAGGGAGCACCTTAAGGTGGCCATCATCGACCAAGGCCACAGCGAAGGTAGAGTTTCCGAAGACAACTGGAAGCTACTGTTAGCGGTTCTACGTAGCGGGTTGCTTAGCCGCTTCAGAAGCAAGCAGGGTCTCCCGGCTCCGCAGTTTAGCGCCACAGGATAGCACAGAGGGTTCAGGACGATCGAATGTCTAGATGAGCCCTCTCTGGACTTGGTGAAGGCGACGATATCGTCATTGGTCAACCCGTGGCCAAATGCACGGGAAGACGGACCCACAAAATTCAAGGATTGCGACGGAGGAAGGCCAACCCTTCGTGCTGCGACTAGGGCCAGACGCCGTCTCCACCATCAAGGAGAACGGTGGGCGACTGGTCTTTGGAATAGCGGTGGTGACCGTCAAGTTCTTTGACAAGAACATGGTTCATACCTCGGAAGTGGGATCGGTAAGCGCCAACCCAGGCGCTGGCGACAAGCCGGAAGTGGGGTCATCAAGTGCCAATCCAGGCGCTTGCGACCAGCGAGATAGAGAAGGCGCCAGGGGTGCCCAGGTTGAGTGCGCTCTTTCCGATGTTCCGGATAGTGCAAATAAACCTGCAGCACTCTAAGGCAGACACTGCCAACCTTTGTGCGTTTCTCAACGAGGAACGCATCGACGTCGCTCTGATCCAGGAGCCATGGATAAACAGAGGTAAGATTCAAGGCCTGAAGTTGAAAAACTTCGTGTTATACCACGCCCGCGGCCACAATAGGCTAAGAGCGTGTATTCTCGCCAATCGTAATATTAACCTGTTTCTACTTTCCTCCCACAGCTCAGAGGACCTTACCGTGGCCAGATGCGAGAGAGGGGGAAGCCTACCCCCTTTTCTGGTGGCCACGATCGCTGTGCTCCGCCAGACGAGCTGAAGACACTGGTAGAGTATGCTAGTAGGCAAGGAGACAGCCTTTTGGTAGGTGCTGATGCCAACGCTCACCACATCCAGTGGGGCAGCTCGGATATCAACGACAGGGGTGAGTCTCTTTTCGATTTCATAATTAATTCCAACCTAGCAATTTGCAATACGGGAGTGGAGCCAACCTTCGTGACTAAAGTCAGGAGGGAAGTGCTGGACATCACGCTCGTCTCGGACTCTAATGTTATCAGGGTGAATAAATGGAGGATGTCGAGTCGCGCATCGTTCTCTGATCACTGTTTGATTAGGTTTGATGTAATAGACAAAGCCCCCCCCCCCTCCCCACAAAGCGCCGTTCAGAAATCCGCGCAAGACAGATTGGACAGGATTTGCCAGACAGGTCTCAAAAAACTTGGCAAAACCGCCGACAAGCCCTATAGAATCTGGGCCAGAGTTGGACAAAGAAGTCGATACGCTGACGGGGAAGTTGGTCGACGCTTTTAACCGGTCGTGCCCTATTAGCAAACCCCTAGGAAAGACATATCCTCCGTGGTGGGATGCCGACGTTAGGCTGTACAGAACCATCTCCCGCAAATTGTTCAACTTAGCAAAGGACAGTAATCTGCGGGAGGACTGGACGGCGTACGGAAATAGTCTTAGAGATTTTAAGAAGACAGTCAAACAGGCCAAGCAAGAGTCTTGGGGACGCTTCTGTGAATCAATCGAAGGGACGAACGAAGCTGCTAGGCTGAGAAGGATTATATCCAAAGATCCAGTCGCACCGAGCTACCTCCGGGACTCCGCGGGGGGTTGGACCGAGTCCAGTAGCCAGACTTTGGAGCTGGTAATGAGCGTGCATTTTCCGGGTTGCTCCGAGGTACCACAGGACAGCACAGACAGTCCATTGAACGAGTACGGGGGGCAGGAATCCTGCAACTCTATTGTCAGCTCGGGGAAGATAATATGGACAATCAAGTCCTTCCTGTCTTTTAAATCGCCAGGAGTAGACAGGGTTTTTCCAGCTATGATGCAAAATGCGCTGCCCTGGTTAATTCCCTGGCTACTAGGGGATGCCTTGCTCTCGGCCCCATTCCCTGCAAATGGAGGAAGGCACGAGTCATCTTCATACCCAAAGCGGGAAGACCAAGCCATATTATAGCGAAGGACTTCAGACCCATAAGTCTGACCTCCTTCTTACTTAAAACCCTCGAAAGGTTGCTGGAGATATGCATCCGCGACAAAGCCTGGGTTATTGCCCTGTCGGGCTCACAACATGCCTACACCAAAGGTAGATCGACCGAAACGGCGCTACACCAGGTAGTTTTGGAGATTGAGAAGTCTCTGTCTTTTAAAGAATTCACTCTCGCGGTCTTCCTAGATATCGAGTGTGCCTTTAACAACGTAAAAGTTGGGGCGATCATCGATGCACTGAGGGATGTGGGGGTGGAAATGGGGCTCCGTAACAAGAAAACCGCAATGCTAAGCAGCCGTATCATTGAATCGACACTGGGCAGTAGCAAGGTACGCAGGTACACGCCCCGGGGTACGCCACAAGGAGGTGTGATTTCACCACTACTGTGGACTGTGTCCCTAAACTGGGGGGTCTCACCCTACAGCTTAGAGACAATGCTAGGTACTTAGGTATAATCCTGGACCGGAAACTTACCTGGAGTAAGAACATCGACAAGCGACTAAGGAAGGCTCTAGGGGTTCTTTACGCTTGCAAAAAGATGTTCGGGAAAAAGTGGGGGATTCAGCCAGGGATGGCTCACTGGATGTACACGGCCATAGTCAGGCCTATCCTAACCTACGGAATTTTAGTGTGGTGGGTAGCGCTGGAGAAATCCACCTACCTCAATAAACTCACCAAGGTTCAACGTCTTGCTTCCACAGGAGCAACGGGCGTACTTAGCACCGCACCTACAACGGCACTAGAGATAATCCTTCTTCTTCCGCTGGATATTTATGGGAAGAGTATTGCAGCAAAAAGTGCCGTGCGACTAAGACAGTCAGGCAGCTGGGTATCTAGACCTGGGGGGCACAGCAGCATACTCGGACGGTTTAGTGAATGTAACCCGTTAGAGGATACAGACTACTTGATTCCGCAGCTCGAATTCTCTAGAAGATTCTCAACGAGGATCCCTAGCAGAGAGGGGTGGAATGTGGATCAACCCCAATAAGGGGTCTTTCATATCTACACTGACGGTTCGAAGACAGACGCGGGTACAGGTGTAGGGGTATTCTCCGCCGACTTGAACCATAGCGAGGAATTCAGAATACCGGACTGCTGTAGCGTATTTCAGGCAGAGATGATGGGAATCGTTCAGGCTTGCAATCTGCTAGAGGCTTGTGCGATGCAAAACAAATCCGTCGTCATCCTAACAGATAGTCAGGCGGCGATCAAGGCGCTTGACTCACACTTGATCAAATCCCGCCTCGTGAGGCTATGCAGGGATAAGATTAGTGCTTTATGCACCCTTTTGAACGTTACAATTTGTTGGTTTCCGGGTCACAGCGGGATTCCGGGCAACGAGGCTGCGGACGAACTCGCAAGGAGAGGTTCGGCGCTGAATCAAGCGCTAGCTCTTCCAGTGATGAGGCCCATAGAGGACATTAAACATGCTATCGACGTGACGGCCATATCAAAGGCTAACATAAGATGGTCAGCACTCACATCGTGTCTCGTGGCCAGGCAGCTCTGGCCGACCCTAAATGCGAGCAGGACAAAGTTTATCCTACTCGGAGATAGGAATACTCTTCGTATCCTAATTGGTGTACTGACGGGCCATTGCCTGATCGGCCGGCACGCCAGAAGACTAGGTGTTGCGGACGTTATAGATCTGTGCCGCAGCCGTGACGAACCTGACGCTGGGGAAAGTATTTTCCACTTGCTTTGCGAATGCCCGGGTCTGGCCTGGAGGCGCGAACGTACTTTAGGTACGCGTTTCGTCATAGACTTGGGCGAATTCGCAAGCATTAAGCTGAACAAGCTGCTGCAGTTTGTCAGGCTGGCGGGGTGGTTTATTTAAGATGTTGTCTTTGACACACGGGTACCTTTTCCCGTGCATGTGTGATCACAACGGACCCATTGGCGGTCTATGTGCTTGGTCGCGAAGCTACCACCCACCTTACCTAAAACCTAAACCACCAATTGTAAAATGATTTTACTAATGCAGAAACCTTCGTGGGCGTGCCCTCAATAAATCATGGTTTAGGAGCGTATACGGGACAAACAAACATTCATTTTTATATATAGAGATTTAATATATAATAAACTAAGCGGTGTATGTTTCAGTTCAGGGTTTATCAATCCGCATCGAAATATAAATATGTATAAATTGTGAGCTACGTCATACTGTTCCATGTAATCCCTATATATGTTTCGTAAACGTTACATGATTTTAATTTAAAATTATAATATTTTTTATATTTTGTATAATTCAAATAGTTGGAACATTTAAAAAATATAACACTATTTTTCACATTACATATCTTATTTTGTGAAAATTATTTAATTGCTGCAAATTTGAAATCATGAACAGTACAATTTCTTATAAAACATATTTTTCGCAATAAAATATTTTTATTTACAGTGTTCAAATTTCATAAAAACTTGATTTTTATTAAAATTTTGTACTCCCCTTCCTTGATTCTTTACATTTTTGAGACAAAATCAACAGCTGATTCTGAATTTTCCAATTCAACTCGTGCTTATTGATTTTGTATGGAAAAATATGACAGCTAGCAATATACACTGTATCAAAAAATTGCACATACAGCAGCTTTAATCGGGAATAGAGTCAGTGTTTGTTTTAAACGAAAAAAGATAAGTTGATTTCGTTTTAGGTTTTTTATTATTTCTAGTTAGGTCTCTTAAATGCAAGAATCAAACATTTGTGTTTACTTAATTTTCTTAGAAATATTGTCATTTGTACGTCACAAGTCATTATATGCACATCAAAAAATTGCACATACACTTCAAACTAATCTCGTATTCTCATAACGAAAACCTAACGGTACTAAATTTTCCATGCAGGTTTACGCTCCCTTATGTTTTAATGCTAGTTGTATTCACGAAGTTCTCGTAAAAGTGTTTAATAGATTTATTCTCGTAGATCATTTCAAAATGTCGCAAACAAAGAAAAAGGTTCCTATCGAAGTGAGAAAACTGATTGTTAAGCTCAAAGAGGAAGGTAAAATTTATGCAGACATTGGAAAGATCGTAGGACGACCACGTGCAACCATTCAAAGTGTTATAAAAAACTATAAAACTAATAACAGTTTCGATATTGCTTCGGGGAGAGGCCGTAGGAAGTTACTGAGCGAACGTTTAGGAAGGCGAATTGAACGATTAGTGAAGAACGATCCTAAAATAAGTGCTCCGAAAATAGCCGCTAGCCTTGAAAATAATTGTGGAATATCCGTCAACCCCCAAACTGTACAAAATTTCCTACATAAAAAAGGCTACAAGGGCTGTGTTGCAAGAAAGAAACCATTCATTTCTAACACGAATATAAAAAAACGAATCCAATACGCCAAAGAATATGTATCGAAGTCTGAAGAATTCTGGGAAAAGGTAGTTTTCGTAGATGAAAGCAAATACAATGTTTTGGGCTCTGATGGACGGCGATTTGTGTGGCGTACAGTTAACACTGCGTTGGAATTAAAAAACTTGAAACCCACCATAAAACACGGAAAGGGGAATGTGATGGTTTGGGGTGCAATGGGGGCAAATGGGGTAGGTAATTTAGTATTTGTTGAGAGAACGATGGACAAAGTACATTATTTAAACATTTTGAAGGATAACTTGAAACAAAGCGCTGTCGAAATTGGCATAAACGGTGGGCTTTCACTTATCCAAGACAATGATCCCAAACATTCTTCTAGGTTAGTGCGTAAGTGGTTGCTCTATAACGTTGCTTCTGTTCTTCCACATCCACCCCAATCACCCGACTTAAACCCTATTGAGCATCTTTGGGATTATTTAGAAAAAAAGTTGCGTGCGCATCGCATAACCAGCCCTGCTCTATTGAAAGACATTATTTTAGAAGAGTGGAACAAAATTACACCCAATATAACTCGAAAATTAGCACTTTCAATGCAGGATCGTCTACGAGCAGTAGTAGCAGCTAAAGGACATCATACTCGCTATTAAAAAAGTAAATAACGTGAATTTCTTAAGTGTATGTGCAATTTTTTGATGTGCATATAATGACTTGTGAAGTACAAATGACAATATTTCTAAGAAAATTAAGTAAACACAAATGTTTGATTCTTGCATTTAAAAGACCTAACTAGAAATAATAAAAAACCTAAAACGAAATCAACTTATCTTTTTTAATTTAAAACAAACACTGACTCTATTCCCGATTATAGCTGCTGTATGTGCAATTTTTTGATACAGTGTAGTTCTAATAGGTCTGTTCTTTTTGGCTACACCTTCTACACTTTTCTACTTTAACTTTTGAGTGAGTGCAGATAGGTGAAGAGGGTGAATGAAAAAAGAACAAACCTAATAGGTTTGGTAATTTCCGTAATACCAAAACTTAGATAAGGTAGAGTTGGCCATGAAACGTCGAAGGGATTTGACGTGCCCGATTTTTTTCCCTCAAATTAATTTAATTTAAATTAAAATTTAATTGATTTTGAAGCCCCAAGTGTGATACCCTTCTTCGAGGTTGCACCCCGTGTGAACTTATTACCTTCCCCCAGTGACTTTTTGTGTTTTTAAGAAACTATTAGTGAAATTATTTTTCGGTGACAGTTGGGCGGCCACGGGCCCCTGACTCGAAAGGCGATTCAGTGAGTTTTATTTTAGTGATAGGACACTAATCTCACAAGAACTTTTGTGTGGCTGTGAGCCCATGTCTATAGCGAGGCGGCGCTTAATTTTTTATCTGGATAAAGCGCTAGTGATTGTTAATATCGATTCGATATAAATTATTTTTATTAGAGCACTACTCTACCAGGTAACTTTTCTTTCTTTTTGTTTTTTGGCACCTGCAATTTAATTTTTTTTTTTTTTTTTATATATTATTTTTGGTATATCATAAAGAGCTTACTTTTGATCACATATTATATAAGCTGGCATGGCCAGCACCAACAAATTTGGCCTCCTGGCTAAAGAGCCAGATCCCACCTTTTCTCCTTCCGGTTCTCCAAAATCTAAACGTTCTCGTGCTTTAAAAGTACCTACCACTTCTTCAAACGAATATTCTGTGGTTTTCCCAAATGCACTTCCTCCTTCTGTATCTATTTCCTCTCCATCTCCAAAATTTGTGGTGATTCAATCCACTACATCTACCAAAACCTTGAATCAGCATAATGTTTTTATAGTCAAGAAAGGTGTGGACCAAATTTCCACCCGTTATACTAACTCCTCTTTTCTTCGGGATGGGAGCTTACTTATCCTTTGTGATAATGCTGCCATTGCTTCTAAATTTTTGAAAGCTACTAATATCAATGGAATTAGTATTAAATGTAGTTTGCATGGTAGTTTAAATACCTGCAAAGGACTAGTTTATGCTTCTTCGCTAATTTTTCTTTCTCCTGAGGAGATTAAGGAAGGTCTCCAAGATCAGGGTGTTCTAGACGTGGTTCAATTGAAGAAGCCTAATACTGGTAAACCCTCGGGTTTACTGATTATAACTTTTGATTTGTACAATTTACCCAGTCATTTAACTGTTGGTTTTGAGAGGGTGGAAGTTCGAGAGTACTTTCCGAATCCTTTAAGATGCCGTAGGTGTCAACGATTAGGACACACCAAGAATCATTGTAATGCTACAGAGGATTATTGTGAATCTTGTTCTGACGCTCTTCCTCACAACACCCCCTGCATTTCATCTTATTGTATCAATTGCCAAATTACAGGACATGCGCCTGGGAGTAAAACATGCCCAACTTTTGTAGTGCAAAAAGAAATTTTAAAAATAAGAACGCAGAAGAAATGCACGCAATTCGAGGCGAAAAAATTATTTTATAAAAATCGCCCTAATCTTTCGGTTCCTTCTTACGCGCAAACTGCTAGAATTGACACTATTTCTTCTTCAATAGCCCAGTCAAATATCATCACCCCCTCAATCACTACTCCTAGCTTTGTAGCTACTTCTTCTGGAAATAAATCTAGTCAAAATTCTAAATCTGCTCCAATAATTATTAATACAGTTAACACTGTTCTCTCACCCTCCCCAATCATTTCACAACCTATCTCTTTAAGTCAACAAGATACTAATTTAAATAAATCTAACAATCCTACTAACCTCCCCACCACTACTCCCTATTCACTTGTACCCTCAACCACCTCAACCACGTCATCTTCTACTAGTCATAAAACTTCAACACATGAAATTTCTTCCCCCTTAACCTCTTCTCTAAGCGAACATAAAACTCCTACTGATTCTTTTACCAATATTATTAACTCCTCTTCTGATACTTCATCAACACACACTCTTTCAACAACAATTCCTGTTAAAGATGCAATAACCCATATTACATCTCCTGGCAAATCTGAAATTATAAATAATATAGCCTTTGGTCTATCTCCTTCCTCGTCTTCCATACTACATAAGATATCCAAAACACACGACGTAATCCAATTACCTCCCCCTGAAACCACTCCTAGTATCGTGATGGATACGTCTTTCTTCTCTGGTGATTCATCTGATCTAGAAGAGACATTATAAGATGTCCTCCGAAGTGCAACAATTATCTCCGCTTCCCTTCCATCTCTCCCGTAACCTCTGCATACTCCAATGGAATATCAGAGGTCTTTATGCTAATCGTGCTTATCTAGATATCCTCATATCCAAATATCATCCTCATATCATCCTGCTGCAGGAAACGAATATCCTTACTGCCGAAGAACCCCTCAGGATTGGAGTTTATTCCTTTATTGGCTATAATACTCCGAGAGTTAATAGACATGGTGGTGTCGCCATCCTTGTTCACAACTCGATAGCCTACGAAGAAGTGGAGTTGAATGTCAACATACTGGCCTGTGCAGTTACGGTTAGTTCTGTTCCCCCGTTGACGGTAGTGTCCGCCTATCTTGAATGTGGACAAGGGATTTCTAACAGCGACTTATCTGATCTGACCACACAGCTTCCTGAAAACACCATGTATGGTGGCGATTTCAATGCTCACAGCCCCTTATGGGGAGGTGACCGTTGGGATAGTAGAGGGAGGGTAGTGGCAGATTGGATAGAAGACGCGTCCCTTGTACTCCTTAATGATGGCTCACCTACACTCTTCTCGTCCAGATCAACCCTGACTGCCATCGACTTGACTCTCGCTCCCTCCAGGCTTGCTCCTTTTCTTTCCTGGGAACTCCATACTAATCCAGAAGGTAGTGACCACCTGCCAGTCATCATTAGATCGACTCAAGGTTTGGCTAACTCTAGACCAACCATCAGATATGTCACTTCTCGTGCCGACTGGGATAAGTACAGAGTGTCCATGGAAGAGACGGCAACGAGGTATCCGGCTTCGGCCAATGTGAACAAGGAGGTGGCTCAATTGGTTAAAATTATTCGTTCTGCTGCAGCCACTTCAATCCCTTGTTCCTCTCCTTCCTTACGTACTCAACCACGCTGGATGAACCCGGACATCGCTAATTCTATTAGAATAAAGAATAGAGCTTGGAAAAGCTTCTACAGGCACCCAACGGATACTAACCTAGCAACGTACCGTCGTGAGGCGGCTTCAACTAAGAAAAAGATTAAAGCTGCTAAAAAAGAAAATGGGAATTCTTTTGCGCGCTCCATTGATCCCAGCTCAAATCTAGCCGATGCGTGGAATAAGGTTAAGTCTATCTTCGGTGGCAAGCCGCCTGGCCTGCTTCCCAGTTTAACTACACCACTAGGCTCTCTCACGAACTCCATGCATATTGCCGAACACCTTGCTCAATTCTGGTCTAAATATTATTCGGATTCGAATTTTTCTCCCGATCAACTTGCCAACAAACTGTCGGCCCCACGTTACATTACAGACCATTTACCTGATCCAGACAGAATAATTGGTTACCCAATCTCATATGTGGAACTAATTTCGGTGCTTAGTTCCAGCAGGGGATCAGCACCAGGACATGACAAGATTAATTACGATATGATTAGGGAGTCCACCAATAGTCTGAAATTCAGGCTGGTGGATCTCTACAATCTGATCCTGGCTGAAGGTTCTTTTCCACATATGTGGAAGAGGGCTGTTCAAGTGCCTATCCGTAAGAAGTCTAATCTTTCAGCTACGGCTATACATCCTAAGGATCTACGTCCTATATCACTGCTCCCTTGCATGTCAAGAGTCTTTGAAAAGATTTTGGGTAAGAGACTTGGTATCTTTCTGGAAAGTGTATTAACGGACAAGCAACACGGTTTTAGGCCGGGGAGAGGCACAACCTCTCTTTTGCTTGACCTAGAATACCAAGCCAGATTCGCTTTTTCCAAAAAACAAGAATATCATGTCTTATCTCTTGATCTGGAGAAGGCTTTTGACCGGGTAATCAAAACCGTAGTTACAGGACAACTATCTGTCTGGGGAGTCGATTTTCGGTTTATTCGGATGGTTGATAATTTCCTTTCTTCCCGTTCCTTTGTGGTTAGAGCTAATGGTTGCATTTCTGGGGCTCAAAAGATGGATAACGCTATACCTCAAGGTTCTCCCCTTTCACCGTTTTTGTTTAATATATACACACACTCCTTATCCCAACTCCTTTCTGACATTCCTGGTATATCGCATTACATTTATGCTGATAATATTTATATTACTTCCTCCTGTTCAAATCTCACTGATATATATAGAAGAGTAAAAATTGTTATTGACGCCTGGTGTAACGAGACGGGTGCCAAATTACCGTTTGAGAAAGGGGAGTTTTTATCTTTAACGAAAAAATTGAGACCTACTATTACTGAGGTCAACTTAGACGATATTACTCTTCACCCGCTTACCGCCTGCAGATTACTTGGACTTATTTTCCAACCCAAGTTGCAATGGAACGTTCACATTAAAAATATTATATCTTCGTTGGGGAAGGTGTTCAATCTCGTTCGAGTTCTTGGTTGCAGAAGCCTGGGTGTCAGCACATCTGCTATTGTGCATGTCGCTCTGACGCTTATACGGGGATATGTACAATATGGTCTCTCAATTTATGGGATCACAACTAAATTCAACCTAAATAATATTCAAGTCGCCATTAACAAAATAATAAGAGCTGCTTTAGGTGCTTTCCGCACTTCTCCAATTGCTTCGTTACTTAAGGAATCTGGATGTGATGACATAGTTACGCTTCTTGCTAAATCTCAAATAAATCTTGCTGTCAAAAGCTGTATTGACAGACATAATCCGCATTTTGAAGTCATCAATCAACTTCTACAATCAACATCTATGGATCAGATGTCTCATATATCAAACTCTGCGCTTTGGATGGCTAGACTTAAACTTCTTCAACACTGTCCTACTATCCCGTCCCCCATACACAATCCTATCTATTCCCAACCTCATTTGCGTTCACGAAGTATTTTGCCAAGTATTTCCAGATATCCGGATAAAGCTCATACTCCAGCCGCTCTATATCGGTCGCTGCACAAGAATCATTTGGAAGATTTAATTGGTTACTCCCTCTATTACACCGATGCGTCTAAAACTAATTTCCAGACATCGGCTGCGATGATAATTTTTGAACTCTCCACAAGAAATTTATTGGCTGAGAAAAGTTTTAAATTGCATCCTGACACCAGTGTGTTTGAGGCAGAATCCTTCGCCATTTATCAAGCTGCAGACGCTGCTCGGATAGCGGCTGTACCCGCTGCGATTTTCACTGACTCGAAGTCTTCGGTTAGCGCTATTACTAATCGAAAGTCGAATGAACCTTTGATTCTACACATACAGGATCTAATTTCGGCTAACCCGGCTGGAACTCTACTCCTCTGGGTGCCAGGCCACGTGGGTATTGACGGGAACGAGAAAGCTGATACCTTGGCAAGTATGGTGGTTTCCCCACATGAAGAAGAAATTATTCCATCATTTATCAGTTTTGCTCGGCGTAATGCCAGGAAGAACATTGGTCGGCAGATGTTTAATGACTGGACATCAAATACAACATTTTTAGCCAAGCACTGGCGCAATTCTTTCCCACCTACGTACAGTTCGGAATTAAGTAGAAAAGAAGCTGTTATTCTTGCAAGAGTTAGAATTGGTCACACGAGATTGACTCATGGTTATCACATGTCAAGAACGCCGCAACCGGGATGTATTTCTTGTCAAAAGCCGCTTACAATGGAGCATATCTTGGTCGATTGCAGTATTACCAAAACTTTTTTCAATTACTCCATTCCTCCTCTAAATTCCCTCCTTTCCACCTCAGATCCCTCACTTCTTTTCCAACTTCTACAACACCTACATTTATTTAATAAAATCTAAATTTCTTTCTGTTGAATAAATGTTAATCTATATTAGGATTAATTTTTCTTTGTATAATTCTTTAAAATGTAAATATTATCTTTTTTAGCTAGATTTAAGATCCTTTCGATCACAATAACCTATATTTGTTTATAATTTTTACTTATATTTACTTATATTATATACTTATTCTAAGTGCCAGGTGCCTAACCGGTGTGGCCGTATTTTTGTTTTGGTGTTATTTATAAGACCTTTTCATTACATAAATAAATAAATAAATAAATTAGATAAGGTAACTAAGGATAGGACACCCCAGTGAGACCAAAATTATTTTGACGGTACCATGGGATCCAAGGATGCCAAGGGATCTTGCTTGTCAAAAACATACGTGAAATAATTATGAAGGAATATTTTGTTGATTGTTTTTATTGGTTGTCATGGTAACCTGACCGGCTTGGATTTTGGATCCAATGGTGTAGCAAAATAACGTCATATTTGGGCCATCCAAAAGCGTTACAAAGGAGAATATTTCGAACATGCAACTGTACTTAGAAAAGAATTATTTATTAAAATATCCATTTCTGTACAAATGCTTTGCATCGAAAGAAATCTTGGAAAAATCCTCTATCACGCACAAGCGAAAAAGTAAAGTAAGAGATTTTTCATATTTTACATTCACTTTCTAAACGAAACTTTGGTATGTTTTAGAATGTGGTCAATAAAAGTTTTTGACATTTGGGACGTAAAACAATGAATAAAAACGTTTTAAAATTTTTGATTTCATCCAGCGAGTACAATTCGAGCCGCCATTACGACATGTTTGGCTGACGCGCGCTACGCTCCAACTACCTTTCGTGCAACCCTGCGGGGCTAAAGGGATTTAAACTCCCTTTTCGCGTTCATGTGCAGTGAAGTCACTTTAAAAAAAAAATAGGTAGCAGATTAAATTTTAAATCGGAGTAGATTTGAAATTTTGGGAGTAAATTTAAAAAGCATTTAGATAGTAATAAATATGTAATACGAATTCTTTATTAAACATACAGCAGCCACGATCGGCTGCAAGCCAATCGTATGATACTCTAGATGAATACTGAACTCCGATTTATATAGTAGTTGGGGATAAAGTAGATTTACGTGTGTGCATGTTGTATGTCCTTTACTAAGGACTCCCATTTGATTGTCACTCAAAACTAAAAGACAATATTCAGTGTTTAATTTCATATCTTGAACTGGGTGAGTCACCGAAAAGAAATTTCCTTTTTGAAGGACTTTCACATGGAAGGTGCAAAAAGGAATCACTCGATTTCTTACATATTTATCCTTTTCCTTGGAACCATTCAAAAATTAATGTGTACAAAATTTCAAATTCGTAGCTTGAAGCGTTCAAAAACTATCGGAAAATATTAACAAATTCGATTAATAGATACACTTAATAAAGTATAATGCAATTAAATCTGATTTCCTCTTATGTCTTTCTTTAATCCTTCTTTTGTCTTTTGTCTCCTAATTGAAAAGAAGACTGTACTAATTAAAAATATTTCAATCAAAACGTAATAAAATTTGGAATATAAATATGTGTAATCAACCTTTGGGTTGTGATGTGTTATGTTATGGAAGTAGCTTTTACTGCTTGAAACTAATTTTGAAAAATTTGGATTTGGATTATGCTTGGACAATTTTCATTATGTGCAATTTTCACTATGTGCAATTTTCATTATGTGTATCCTAATCCTAAATTAAGACGTAAATTGTTGTAAATGCAGTGAAACACAATATCATTGCTGTCCAGGTCGTTTTGAGTAGATTTTGAACTATGTTTTCACAAAACCTAGTCACCAGAGCAGATATCAAACTTATTCAAATTTATGGGTAATCCAGTAGATCTTAATAGTTTTGTCGAAATCACGAATTTTCTGGAAATCCAGTTTGAAATATTGCGTTGTAGTCAGTTATAAGAACTTAATTATGAGTATTTACAGTAACTATTACATATTAATAACTGATTTACATCCAAAGATTTAAAACACGGTTTGCCGAAATGTCGAGATTTCGATAAGATTCTATTAAATTCTAATATATTTCCCACATTTGGATGAATTTGAAATCTACTCGGGTAAAAAGGGTAGTTCAAAGCTAATCACTCATTTTAAAAATTTCGAATTTTTTCGCAGCACCCACTTGAATTAGTGTATAAAAATATTTTAAGTTTCATCTCGATTATATATGGGGAATACGTGCCCAAGGATCTTAAAGAAGCCGAAATTGTATAAGATTACGAAAACTGCCAAGATATCGACATAGGGCATATATAGTATTATTCTGTGGGTGATTGTTACTCTAAATATATAGGTGGTGTACCAATGAAAATGCCATCTTGTGCCTAAATCCAGCAATTGAAGTTTTTCTTAAAAAATAAATTTTTGAGCGTTACTTTGTAACGGTAAACGATACGAAGTTAGTGTCATCAGCAACATTTCTTTTCGAGTCCTCAATATTATCAAAAAAAAGAAAAAAAAAGGCCTTCAGCAAGGACGAAAAAGATGATTTTTTACATTTAATCACTAATCCGTCATAGTTTTTATTTCGTACTTGGTTAAGGACTTTCTGAACCGTTTTCTCTTTCTCTTTGTCTTTTATAATATTGAGCATTAGAAATCAGATATTTTTAGCGACGATACGACTTCGTATTATTAACCATTATCAAAATACGGTCGAAACCGATTAAATATGAAAAACTTCACTTTCTCATTACGACCACTAGATAGTATTTCCGATGGTACATAACCTATATATTTAGAATCACAATCATCCACAGAATATCATTATTTGGCCGTTTTGTCAATACAATGGGACCCATTTTTCGTAATCTCAAATTTTTTTTTTTACACTAATTAGAACCATTATAAGAGGTGCCGGAAAAAAAATCGTTGGGAAAAAAATCCTCAATACAAATAATAGTCACTGAACAGCCCTCAAATTATCTGTCACCACAACTACCTGTATAAAATATTACAAAATTTCAAATTGCATGATAATGCAAGCTTTCGACTCTTGTTCATTCAATTTAAATTTCCTCGTTTCCAAAAGTTAACTCTTTCAAAATAAATTAAACATTTTATCATGATAGTCGTTGTCAAATAAATATCTTCAGAGCGTTGTAAACGCTTTTCGAGATTTCAAATTCTACTTGTCAAAATCTTGCGATGTAAATCAGGTATAAGATGCTGCTTATGAAGTTATTATAATTAAAAATAGTTTTAGAGAATTTTCGCGTTTTTTTTGAATTAGGAGAGAAGGTTGGGTTAGGTTATGGTGGCAGTCATCTAAACTACAGATCGACTCAATAAGGAGACTAAATGAATATGTCTATATATACCTAATATACCTAATATGTATATATATACCTAATACATTGACATAAAATATTTCTTTCGTAGATTTTAAGTATTGTAGGATAACTTAATAACTGGGATGATCACTTCTTCGTCGGGCCTGAAGTCTTTAGATTATGAGATGTAGGGTTCGGATTTTAATGCCCAGTAATGAGTTTTATCAAATATGTATGATAGTAGAACTAATAAAAATGAAATACACTACTTTTCTAGCCGTCTCAAAAAACAGCTAATTTACATACAAAGATTACAAACTGGATTTGGCGAAATCTCGAAATTTTAACAAAACTCTCAAAATCTACAAGATTTCTCATACATGTGAGAGATCTTAAAGTCTGTTTGGGCTTCTATTTTGTCGAAATCAAGATCGACATCGACTTCTACTGAAATCGAAAATTATGTTCACCAAGCTTTGGAATCAATTAATTTTATTTTCTAGTTTCTACCCATGCTATTCAATTTTCAATTGCTTAAAGACTTACAATCATACAATACAGGTTCCAATTTTTGATATCATACAATCAGCTGATAAATTGAACGATGCTAAAGAAATCCCTTCAGAGCGATGTTAATGCTTGTTAATATTCTGAAACTCGGATGCTAAAATCTGGCGATTTAGATGCGAAAATGAAAAGTTAACATTTTCAAGCAGTACCAGCCGCAGCGACCATAGCATTTACACATTTGCATTAACGGGTAGGCTACCGTACCTATTTTCTCTACAGTAGGTACTGAACTTCAATGGCCCCCCCCTTGGAAAAGCAATATGACCGCCACTGGTTCAGCTTCGCCAGACAGGTTGTTCTTGAGGTACCACATTTTCTGTGTGTTTCCCAATGGCTGTTCGTGTACCATTTGCTGAAAGAGATCATGAAATTGTTGCCATTTCATGTAATCCCCATCAAATTTTGGTAGTGTTACCTTTGTGAGCGATAACGTGGCACGCGTTGAAGATGCCGAGCTTGATGGTTGACTGCATTTTTCCAGACACTGCGATAAGAAGATGATTGTTTCCTGGATGGCATCCTCGATACGGAGATAATCGACAGGATTGTATCCAAATGCTGTGACACTATCGGCGCACTCACATATCGACTGGTTGATTTGACGAATATCTTCCCAATATTGCTTCAGCGTTGACAACTTCACTTCATAGAACTGCCTTGGTTGGCCTTCTTGTACACTGTCTATACCATCGATTAAATGAGTGACGGCCTGAGCTGATGATCGTTGGCGTCGAATGAGTCCCTTAATCTTCGTGATGACATCTGCTGTGAGTTGATCATCTGGTTTTGGCTGAATTAACATCTCGTCGCCTTCCTTTACTTGATTTTCGGCTAAATCATCTGCCTGTGATGAAGGTCCGGCTTGAGCACCCATCAGCTGTAAGATGTTGGATCTAGTCGTCAGGTATCCGTCCTTCACTGTTGCATAATAGCCTTGGGTGAAGTATGGATGTTCAGAAAAGTTGACGGCGTGAGGTTGAAGTTCGCTGTTTGTTGCATCGAACTTGGTCTAGAGCTCGTCCAATTGGGTCAGTCTGGAGTTGAGGTAGCTTGCAGACTTTCGGCTGGCAGAATCCTTTCTGTAGTTGGTGATGATTCGTTCCAACTGTTGTCCGAGGTCCCTCTGTTGATCTGGCTGAACTTGGACGAGTTGCTGCAAATGTTCCATTCTGGCTCGAGTGGTTAATTTGTACACTCACTGTGATCAAGAATCACGTCGGGGTCACCAAATGTTTAAACAATTTCAATTGTTGTTGTTGGATACAGGCTTTTCCGTATCCTGACGCGCGCTTAACACCACGAATTCACAAATTACCACTATTAACGGTCACAAAGGCACAACTGAACACCACTCGTAAGCGACAATATTTCTGGACAATAAGTAGACAAGTCTGGAGCACAACTAACTTTATTATCTAATTTTCTTAAGTTATATACAGCTTAATACCATAAAATATGAAGACAAAAAAAAGTGCTGACGGAGCACGGGCTACATAGATCCCATGTAGGCAAGTTTCCCATGGGAATTCATAAATTGCGAAATCTGAACTTGCTGACGTTATGTCTAGTTCTATTCGCAATTTATGAGAACGGAAATTGTCTGCAATGGATCTTGTGACAATTTAAGCGGCGACGTGAAATTTTAGGCGATCTCAACAGCAGCTACCCGAAGGAGTAAGACGATTTTGCCCGTTAACGAACTTAGCCTTACAAATTCAACCAAACATCCAGATTCAAAATTTCAAGATCCTAGGTGAAGGTGTTCTTGAGTTATCGTGTTCACGGACAAACGGACGGACGTCAAGCGGATTTGAGGTTTTTGGCCACAAATAAACAAAAAATAATATATAACTTTTTTTCGTCCGAGGCTTGGTTCTATGCGTTACAAACTTTTGGGCTGGATTAAACTAATAATACTCTATATGATTTCATCTAGAGTATAAAAATGTTAAATAAAAGGTACTAAAACATTGCACATTAGTTAAAGACATAATAATATATGAAATTAATAGTTTCCATCAGAAAAAAATAAGTATATACATAAATTATTTTACACACCTTTACGTGGTATTTTTTTTTTAAAAGTAGAGATTATTTCGTATGGGAATGTGACATGTAATATTTTTAAGGTCATAAATTGGCAATATATGTAGGTGGCTGTGTGTCCAAGGCAGGCGCGGACGCAGAAAATTATTTCAGGAGGGGGGGGGGGGGTTTACAAACAAATTTACGCGTCGCGTATTAGTTACATTTAATTGTGAGTTTTTAATTACATCATTTCGGGTTGTTTAAACCCCAAACCCCCCCCCCCCTGCGTTTGCGCCTGGTCCAATGTATCAGCTTAGATCTTATTTTAGTTTAAACTCATAGTAGCCGTCTAAGAAGTTAAATTTTTCAAAGTAGTTTATCACTTTTTCCGTGGGAACAAAAATATGAAATTTATTAGGTAACAATTCCTTACATAGCAATGTTTTCAACAGTACCTACATCCCACATGTAGCCTATTTGTTTTTTTTTATTTTTTATTAAGTTCATGGTGGAAAACTTCCTTTCTACAGATGCACTGCTATATGGAAATACAGCCAATAAAAGCATGAATCTAGCCAACTGTAGGAACTTGGGTTCTTCTAGAATACTATAAATTGTATTTCAAATCCTTCATTTCTCTATGTAAATGGCGGAAATAAAAAAAATGTTCGAACAAATACGTTGCACCACTCGTAGAAATTAAGTGAATTTTATACGTACAAAGAACGTACGTATGTTACGTATAAGCACCTAAAATATTATACGTAGAATCGCCATAAATATTCTACGTCTAGTGCTCTTCCAAACTATACGTAAAGATCGTACCCTAAAATTCTACGGTGTTTATTCGGCTTTTATCTGGTATTTTTTTCGTATAGTATACGAAACTTTGCCTTAAGGGCAGTTCAATTTAAAAATTTTCGGTAAAGGGGCCCATAGACGGACATTCTTGCGTGTCATTCTTGCATGAAAATTGGTATTTTTCTCGAAAATCTATCGTGTATGGGGCTACATGATGGCATTTCGTGCATGATGTCATGCGGCATGATGGAAATCAAATAATTTTGATTTTTGTGGGTGGAGCCAACGCGCATGACAACATCTACTCGGGTACGGGTAGATCGACGCAGACAAAAAGTCCTTTGATTTCCGGCTTTTAGGATTTTTTGTGTCCCTACTTTTTATTACCCAAGTTCTTTTTATTACCCGCATCCTTATATTATCCAAATTATTTTATTACCTAAATCCTTTTTGTTTTTCATAAATCATAAGAGGAAACTAAATGACAGTTTCTCTTCGACTACTTCGAATAATTAAAATTTAACTCGATCTAGAACAAATCTCTTTATCGGAGGGTTACAAAGATATAAGGATTGTCGTAAAACTCTTGAGTTATGCTTAGGACAAGCCCCGACAATTCTTGTGGTACAATGATTTGTTTTATTTTGCGCTTTGTCGTAGTACATTTACTATTGTTTATTCTTTATTTAATTGTTTTTATTTATATTTTTATTTCTCTTTCTTTTTCTCCCCTTTTTATTCTGAACATCATCGTCCAAAACACTGTCGATTAGGAGAGCACAAGCCACTACGTCGACCATTTCACTTTGAGTTTTGAAGCGAAACTGGTTGGCATGAACGTGTATGGGAAATCAAAATGCATGCATGGCACGCATGAATGACATGCAAGAATGTCCGTCTATGCGCCCCTTAAAGTTGTGATTGGAGTAAAGCTGGAAGCTTGGCAAATACGTCTAATTCGGTCGTTTCTGTACTATAAATTGTAATTTAACTCACAAAAATCGCCTGTTTATTCACTAGTTCGCCTGTTTTTGTACTACTGAACATTGCTATCAAATTGGGTTTTTGAAGTGTGTGAAGAATCGGAAAAAAGCTGTCGGTTCCCTTCCACAATTCTAGTACTTGTTTTTCTTTGGTATGGAAGTGTGTGTGCGCGAAATTGATGTTTTCAATGGAAATTTCCGTGTTTCTCTCACAAACAAATCGGAGTAGATTCGAGAAAAGTGGAGTAGCGGAGCATATGGTAAAAAATGGGAGTAGATCTACTCCAATTGGAGTAAAGTGACATCACTGTTCATGTGTGACGAGAAACGTCAAACGGAACCGTCATGGCGGTTCGAATAAAATATACTGGGTGAGCAAAATTAAAAATTTGAAATCGGTTTTTTTTATAGTTTTTCGTCCCGAATGTCAACAAATTTTATTCACCACATCCTAAAACATACCAAAGTTTCATTTAGAAAGTAAATGTAAAATATGAAAAATGTCTTACATTACTTTTTCGCTTGTGCGTGATAGAGGATTTTTCGATGACTAGTCTCCCTTGAGTTCACAACAATATAGCCTTCTCATTAAATTAGTAATAGAAAAATGGTTTCATTATTATTAAAAATAAATAGAAATATCGAAATTTGGTGTTTATCAAAAAACACATTTGAAAAAGCTACTCGTTTCTGGTATTTCGCCGAGATTTCAGTTACAGAATCGTACCAGATCATAAGTAGATATGTACATATATGATAAAATAACATCAGCATCTGTAAAGCATACATACATAGATTACAAAGAGATAGATAGTTTTATACTCTAGATGAAATCAGAAATCAGTTTAATCTAGCCCAAAAGTTTGCAACTCTTAGAACGAAAGTTCAATATTATTTTGTGCTTATTTGGGACCAAAACGTCCTTCCGCCCGTTAACGGGCATACGTTAGCATGATAACTCAAGAACGCCTTGACCTAGGATCTTGAAATTTTGAATCTGTATATTTGGGCGAATTTGTAAGGATAAGTTCGATAACGGGCGAAATCGTCCTCATCTAGAGTATCATACGATTGGCTTGCAGCTGATCGTGACTGCAGTATGTTTATGCAATATATTTAATATATGCAAAAAACTTTTAAAATGCGAGCTAAAATGTTTGCCCCTAAAATAAATAAAATCAGTTTTGTTTTTGCTTTTACTTTGAGATGCGCATAAAACAACTTGACTCTTTTTTATGGTGGCATGTCCAATCTATTTAGGTATATAATCTAAGTACCAAAATGAACGGTGCGACGTTCACGGACGACGGAATTTTTAGCTTTGAAACGTTCCTTTCAGCATGCGGCCCCTGGTTTACAGTCCACTTGTATTTTTCTGTATTTAATTATTTCTCTGGCGTGTTCTCGGCTTCGTAGTCTCGATTCCGCTTTCTCGAGTACAATGCCAATGCCACACTAATAATTAATGTTCGTATGCGCCCGAGTTACGGCATGATTCCCATGCCTCGACGACCAACATAGGATGATTTCCACACCTCGACGACCAACACAGAATGATTCTTACACCTTGACTACCAACATACGCTGCAATCAGAGCAATCATATTCCAATTGCACAAATTCTTGTAAATACACTTTTTCCAAAGAATAACCTCAATTCTAAACGCACGCACCTTTTTTTCCAAAGAATTTTAACCTGCACCAGACGCTAAAAACATTTTCCTAATTTCATCATCATCATCATCAATAGCGCGACAGCCCAAGTCGGGCCCTAGCCTCCTGAAGTCGTCGTCTCCAATTGTCTCGATTCAAAGACCGCGTCCTCCAGCTGCTAATTTTTAAGATGGCTTTGCTGTCTTCATCAACCGAGTGTTCCCATCGCTTGCGTGGTTTGCCTACAAGCCTGTTACCACTCGCTTTGCCTTTAAGAACACACTTGGGGATTCTTCTGTCTTACATCCGCTCTACATGGCCAGCCCACTGCAGTTTACGTAGTTTGATGAACGTTGAGGTTTCTGGCTCCTTGAAGAGTTGATACAGCTCATGGTTATATCTTATTCGCCAGTCCGTTCCTTCCTTTTCGGGTCCAAAAATTTTTTGGACGACCTTTCTTTCGAATGTGTCAACTGTTTTTTCGGAAGTTTGCGTTAATGTCCACGTTTCGCTGCCATAACAGAGCACAGGTCGTATAATATTATAGTTTTATATATTCGCAGCTTATTGTTCCTGTGCACTTTCTTTCATTATTGGAAGTACCGAATAATACGTTTTATTTGCTAGCATGATCCGTCGATTGATTTCGTCCGTTTCGTTGCCATCTTTTGCTAGATTAGCCCCAAGATATATGAAGTTGTCCACACTCTCCAAATTATACTCCGCAATTGTTACATTCTGTCTGATTGGCGTTCTCTTTCTTGTTTGCGTCATTATTTTTGTTTTACTTTCGTTTATGCGTAACCCGACTTCTTTTGCGGCGGAGTCAAGAATGATAAATACCTCCTTAGCACTAGGGAAGGATCTTGCGAGGATGTTTATATCGTCAGCGTATGCTTCTAGTTGGGTGGACTTGAATAGTAGTGTCCCATTGGTGTCGACTGGGGTTTTTCGGATAACATACTCTAGTGCCAGGTTGAAAAGAGTGGGGCTAGACCGTCTCCCTGCATTAAACTACATTCCGTTCGAAAGCTGGTTGTGGAATCGGTTTGTATTCTTACTTGGGATTCAGTGTTCGTCATTGTAAGTCTCGTTAGTCGAACTAATTTTGGTGGAATTCGTCTTGCTCCCGCTTTGACCTTGCAATTATTAAAAAAACACGAACACATTGAAATATTTCTGGTTTTCTCTCAATATCTCTAACCCTTTATGCCATAGATCATCTCCACACATGCTTAATTTTAACCGAATTTCTGTGGTAAAAAGCGATAAGAGCTTATGTCGAAATAAGAAAAAATCATTTTTCAAGTTTTCAATTGCATTTTTGAAATGATATTGCCATTGTTTGATAGATTTTTGTCTCATATAATATATTATTATTGTGTTGTATTACTAATTGGTATTACTAATGGGCTTATTAGAAAAACCCGATGGCTCGATTACCGAAAATGGGAAACAGACGTTAGAACTTTTAGCACAAACTCATTTCCCAGGATCCTCAACCATAGAACCAAGCAATAAAGAACGGTACACTGTCCCAAAGCCGAGCAGACCAACCATATTGGACTGGAAAAACTCAGCCAAGATCTTCACTGCCAACAAGGTTAAATGGTCTATACGTAGTTTTAAACCATTTAAATCTCCTGAAGAAGACAGAATATTTCCCGCTTTACTACAAAGAGAAATGGACCATCTTCTACCAACACTGTTATCCATTTTCAGAGCAAGCCACGCATATGGTTACATACCCATATCCTGGCGTAACGTTAAGGTGATATACATACCAAAAACAGGGCGCCGCTCGAGCAATAATCCTAAGTCGTATCGTCCTATCAGCTTAACGTCATTTCTCTTAAAAACTATGGAAAAGATTATTGATAGGCATATCAGAGATGGGGCTTTGAAATCTCAACCCGTACACTCCAATCAATATGCATATCAACCAGGGAAGTCTACAACCCACGCCTTACAAAACCTAGTGACGAAAATCGAGAAATCGATTACGGACAAGGAAATAGCTGTGGGTTGCTTCTTAGATATCGAAGGGGCTTTTGACAACACTGCCTACGAAAGTATCTACTCTGCTGCACAAAAGCGTGGTATTGATCCAAAAACCTGCAGTTGGATCAAGGCCATGCTAGAACGCAGGAAAATAACTTCGACACTAGCCGACTCAACAGTCACAGTCACAGCTGCGAAAGGCTGTCCGCAGGGTGTGGTACTATCACCCATCCTCTGGTGCTTTGTAGTGGACGACCTTCTTCAAGACCTAACTAATTCCGGAGTCATGGTACAGGGTTACGCTGACGACCTTGCCATCCTTGTTAGAGGTAAATTTGAAGAGACGGTGACTGATCTAGTTCAGAATACCCTAAACCAGGTAGCAACCTGGTGCACTAAAGCAGGATTGGGTATCAACCCAAAGAAAAGCACAATTGTTGTATTCACCAAAAGGAGGTGTAAGGACAAGCTATCTAAGCCTACTCTTTTTGGAGAATCCATAGAATATTCTAGTGAGGTAAAATTCCTGGGTATTATCCTGGATGAAAAGCTCGCCTGGAATGCTCATTTGGACAAAGTTCTTGAAAGGGCCAGAATCTCTCTCTGGACCTGCAGAAGCCTTCTCGGCAAAAACTGGGGACTGAGTCCAAAACTAACCTACTGGATGTATACCGTCGTTGCTAGGCCCATTATAACTTACGCGGCATCCGTCTGGTGGAAGAAAACAAAGCAGAAAACTGCTCAGCTTAAGCTGACTAAATTACATGCATGCCTGGGTATTACTGGGGCGATGCGCACCGTTCCCACAGCTGCCTTAGAGGTGCTTCTCAACCTAGCACCTCTACACTTAGAAATACAGAAAGAAGCTAGATTCACCACATACAAACTTTTGAGCTCGGAGGACGAGTCAGAGCGCAAAATAGCTTGCCCAACTCTCTCCGCGGAACTCAACAAGGATCCGATACTAGCGATACCTCTTTCTGATTCAATGGTACCGAAATTTAATTTCACAAAGGGAGGATTGGGCCACAAACAAACCCACTCCAAAACCAGGATCCATAATCTGATACACAGACGGATCTAAAACGGATCAAGGTGTAGGAGCAGGAGTTTATGGAGTGCGCCCAAATGTGAAATTCTACTGTAGCATGCACATAACATCCACTGTCTTTCAGGCGGAGACTCATGCTATTGAACTATGCATTAGGGAAAATATCAGACGGGGCTACAAAAACCAACAAATATATATTCTCTCGGACAGCAAGGCAGCAATTGTTTGGAATTGCCTGCAACGCCTGATTGAACTCGGAAATAAGAACAGAGTTAGTCTCATTTGGATTCCGGGACACAGCTGCTATGTAGGTAATGAAATGGCCGACTTAATGGCTAGGAAAGGTTCAGAAGCTGACTTCATGGGACCATATCCATTCTGTGGGATACCATTAAGCACAGCCAGAATGAACATCCGAATGTGGCAAAAATCGCAAACTGCCATTCACTGGGACTTGGCACTGGGCAACAGGCACTCAAAGCTTTTTATGCCAAAACACTCGGAAAAAAGAACATCTGATTATCTAAAATTAAGAAGATATCAGACCCGAACCTTAGTGGGAGCTCTGACTGGACATTGTCACATGAGGAAGCATCTCAACAGGATTGGTCTCTCTGAGACTAAAATTTGCAGAATATGCAATGACGAAGACGAAACACCAGAGCATATCCTCTGTGAATGTGAGGGTTTAACTCGCAAAAGGCTTCGTCACTTCGGTCAAGGTTTCATGGACCCATCGGAATTCCTGACCATTCCTCTTCGCAAAATACTAGGCTTCATTGTAAGCGCAGGGATCGAAGAGGAATCATAATCAAACCGGGGGGACGTCACAATAAGCCCAACTGTGGCTGCAGTGACAGAGGTTATCCACACCAACCCCTATTTCCAAATCTACAATCTATTACTAAATTCAATAAAATAAGATCTCCTAATATATTTTTTATTATTGTATTTATCAATTTTGATACACGTAACTGCCTGATTATTTTCTCGACTTAAGCTGTTATCGCTTTTTACCACAGATTTGTGTTTTTTATGTAAACAAACAGCAAACCCTCAGTGTCAAAAGAGCTATGACGCAGTTTCGTTTTTGCTTCATTTCTCTCGGCCCACTTCATTTCCTTATATTCTTGTTCGTAGTTTAAAATCTACGAAGATTTGGTGCACATCTGTGTTATATTTCCAGCTTTTTTCAAGCACCTGTTTCACCGAGAATATCTGGGGCCCTATTCTCGAGTTCATTCGAATTTTGGTCGCATACGATCAATTCGAATGATAAGTTTCGTACACGAACCAACTCCCATAAAAATTGGTATTCTTGAATGTCATGCGAAACTTTTACACGAATTGGAAGTAGTATTGCCAGACAAGTTTTTTGCTATTTAACGTGAATTTGGTAAGCCACTGTGACCACTAACAAGTAAAACACTTCAGAACAGAAATCCGTTAGTTTCAAACTTGAAAAAATGGATCAAAACGGGTTGGTAATATTAGTGGGGAGGAGAAAACGATATTAATAGAATTTTTGGAAAGTAATCCAAAATTAATTAAAGGTAGATTCAATGCGGAATTTACCCATGCAAACGCAAACAAGTTTGGGGTATCGTTTCGGATGTTTTAAATAGTATTCCTGGTGCAAAAAAGGATTGGAAGCAATGGCGCAAGGTATGATTATTCATTATAAACAAGCAATCAAGATAATTATTTATGTAATTTACAGACTTAGCAGGATATGAAAAACAAAACAAAAGGGTGGCAAGCGGGCATTCTTAAAGATATTCGAACCACGGGTGGAGGACGACAAAGTGGATCTGATTAGAAAATAAATAAAAACAACTTCATCACTCGTAGGGAATACTAATATTTATTTTCATCAATTAATATTACAATCCTTCTTCCTAACTAGAATCTCTCAATATCTTAAAAAAGTGCACTCGCATAATAACAAACACAATTTAAATTTGACAATTTTTCTGAGCCACCTATTGTTGCTCTTCCTCTTTACATGTGCATTTCCCAAAGCATTGATAGCGCTTTAGGGCTTTTGGATTTATAGTACTTTTCTGCAAAAAAAAGGATTGTATTATTTTGCTAGTAAGTTCATTCAATAAAAGAAAAAAAGCTCAATCACGGACTTCAAATGCCTTTCGTAATACCAAATCTTGTTGCGACGACATCCATAATAGGCACAGCATAAACCTATAGTCACCTGAGTGTAGAAAATTGTTTTAGTAGCAGTCAAGTTATTCAAAACCTACCATTCGAACAAAATCGCTGTAAGATCCCAGGGAATACCCCGTCGTCACGAGCCTGCTTGAATTTCTGCTCATCGACGAAAAAGTATCCCAACAGATTTCCGGACTACTTGTCGATCACATTAATCCGGAATGTCTTGGCTTGGATTTTTTCCGGTAGAACTGAGACGAAAAACTCCTTGGGCGATCGATTTCCGCTTAATTCGGCTATTTCGTCGGTGATGTTTTCAAGATCTTGCGGTTGAATCGGTGGGACTATGGTATCAATTCTGCCGACGGAAGGTGCCTGGAAGCTTGACTCTGTTGTGTAAAGTAGGAACCTTTCGAATTTGCGACAGGTTCTGATGATTTCATGGAGGATCCAGCATTGGACGGTTGAATTGTGGTGCCGCCATGAGTTCATTCCAGCGAGTTGTTCCGTTCGCGGAAGTACGGTTTCGATATATTACTTTGCGTTGAATTGATCTTTCGATTTTGGGACGACTTGGTAGATTTCATGTAGGACGGTCCTGGTTGTTGACCATAACCCGCAGGATAACTATCGAGACACATTTAAAACATTGTTTGACAGTTGACATGGTAACGGCTAAAGTTTCGTGCACGAAAGTTTAATTCGAATGATAGAAACCACTCGTTGCATATCATGCGAAAAGATTCGCATGCGACCGCCGTGTGACTACTCGAGAATAGCAATTTTTTCAAGTCATTCGAAAGTTGATGAAATTCGTGCACGAAACTTGGTCGAATGAACTCGAGAATAGGGCCCCTGGTCTGTTGTAGATCGTCCGGTTCTGAATCCACCTTGGTATTTGCCAATTGTTTCGTTAATATAGGGCTGAAGACGACGTTCAATTATTTTTGTCAGTATTTTGTAGGACGTACACAATAATGATATTCCTCTGTAGTTCTCACAGCAGAGTTTTTCTCCTTTCTTACAAATGGGACATATCATGCTTTTTCGCCAATCGTCGGGTATATTTTCCTCTGTCCAAATTTTACATATCATTTTGTGTAGTATTTCCATGACAGTTTCCACCGTTCTTCAGAAGTTCAACTGGTATTTCGTCCATTCCCGGCGCTTTGTTTAGTTTCTGGTCACATATGGCTGCTTTGATTTCGTCTAGTGTGAGTAGTGTCGATGATGGTTCTTCTTCGTTAGTTGAAACCTCAATTGAGATGTTATCGGTCGTAATCAGTGTTACCAACCTTTCTGAGTAAAATTCCCCACTATTGAGCCCAAAATTCTTCTTTTTCCCCATTATTCATAATAGAATTCCCCACAGTTTCCCCATAACGGATAATTCTACAAAAGTAAAAGGTTTTATTAATCATAAAGCAAAAAATTTTTATTACGAAACAAAAAGTATTGTATATATAAAATTAAAAAAATGCAGTAAAGCACTTATTTGATTAAATAAAGATAAATCACTATATGAGAATAAAAATTTTTCATGGTTAAGGCTACCATAGAAGCTGATTTTAAGTATTTTTTGGTTGTTTTGACGTCATAGAAGTTTCTGGTGGGAAACCAGGGCATCGATTGATCCCAGTCGAGCTTCCGTGTTAATGTTACGCACCAGAAACTCCTCTGATGTCGAAAAATAACAAAAAAAATGCTCACATTTATAAATTTCAAAACAATAACTTTCTAACGAACTTGTATTCTTAATTACTAAAAAAATTAGTCCATCTCTTAAATTCAAATGAAACAAATAAAAATAAATACATCTATTTTGTCAGTAGTCAGCTAGGTTCATTCAATAAAGTTATTCAGTTTCTAGATGGAATTGCTTATCTAAAGGATGTAATTGTTTATCTAAAAATGTACTCGGTCAGTTTGGCCGGTGCAATAAAGTTATTCCTCAGATGGGCTTATCCAGTTATTGATTCGTCAGGTGACTATGACTGGATAATGAGTCACGTGGTAGCCAGATGGACTTATATGTGACTCCTAAACCTACATAAAATCCCTTATAAACAATGAGACGCAATCAGTATTCGGCGCAACGAAATAAGAATGTCTATTTTGTTGGTGTTGTTGCTTGTGGTAAGGAATTTCAAAAAATGTTGATTTTCCCCATAATTGCTCTCGAATAATGCTGATTTCCCCTTTTCCCCTTTCAATAAAATGTATACTGAAATTCCCCACGAGTTGGCATCACTGGTCGTAATCGGTGCTGATGGAGTGGGATTGAGAAGATGTTCGAAGTAGGAAGCCCATCTCCTTTTAATTTCTTGTGTGTCGTTGATGATGTTGCCCTCTACGTCTTTGCAAAGACTAACCAGCAAACATATTGACAAGGGTTTGCTGGCAGCAAGCATTAGGCAAGGGAAATAAAATGCGATCAGCTCGCCCTTTCATCGAATTGTAATTGCCACAGACAATGATTTAAAAATGTTTGCTAAATGCTTGCAAAACGATTGCAATTTGTAAGGATAACATTTTTTTAACCCTTTGAAACGGCACCCTTTTTCCAAATGGATAGAGATCCATATTGCATATTCTCATTAGGTATTTATTATTTGCGCATCAGTCGGAAAGAACACTTGTGAGTGCTAACTATTGTATTATATATTGCATTTTTCAGTACGAATGAAAGTGATTTAGTCTGGGTGGCTTAGTGGCTAGAGCACTTGCCTTCGGTGCACCAACCGTATCAGATATGATCTTGAAAATATTACAGGAGTTAGGGTGGATATAGCTCTAGTAGGGAAAAAAATGTTGGGGTGTGGTTGTTGGGGATGATGGTGGAAGGGGGTAGAAAGGAACACATTCTGATTTTTATTTCTCGAAAACCGTAATGAATAGAAAGCTAAAAATTTAGGATTATATAGAGCCACTATAGAGACATCCTAGAAAAATTTTGATGAGGGTAGCAAGGTACGGAGGTGAGGGGTGGTTTTTTATATCTCATAAACGGCTTATGCTAGAAAGTTGAAACTTAGTACGTATATGTAAATGAGCTATTAGAGTAACTAAAGCAAAAAAAAAAAATTCAGATTTTTATTGGCGTTCAGAGGTTGGGTAAAAAAAATGTCCATGAATCCACATTTTCACGAATTTCGTTAAAACTTTCAGACATGTCGAGCTATCAAAGTAATTTTACTTCTGCGGGCTATTTATAAAAGCGCCTAGAAATGTTCTTAAACATTTTTCGATATCCAACTAAGGAGGTGGAAAGTAGTTGTGTACATATTCACGAATTCTGATATATTTCTTAGGTATATTGAAATATGGAGTTCACTTTCACTTCTATAAGCTTTAAACATAGTCGGGGAAAAATCGATTTAAGTATTTTTCCCTATTAAACCACCTGGGGAAAGTTTTAAATAGCCTCCTGGTTATTCCTTAGGTTGTCAGTCTCATAGTAACCTACCCCGCATCTCACCATTAAACACGTTTGGGACTTCTACCCATAAAATAATAAAGTTGCGCCCTGACTGTTGGCAGATTTTTATTGATGTTATGTTTTAAAATTTTTAGAAAATGTTGGCTACAAGAGCGCAGAAATGGAAGATTGTATTTTAAAGCTATTATCTGATTTAGATATTAATTTGGAAGATTGTAGAGGACAATCTTATGATAATGCCTCTAATATGTCGGTTATATACAGCGGTCTCCAAGCGCGCATTAAATCTAAAAACAATCTTGCCATTTACCCTGTGCACAGTGCTGCCAGTCGTACGATTTTCATCGTACATGTACGATTTTCCCGCCTTATGTACGATGTACGATGAGAACCCTTGATCGTACTCAAAATGTACGATTTTTCAACTATTATGTCGAAATTAAAAATGATAACGAAAATAAATTCACTTTATAATTTTTTAGTTCTCAATAATAAAAAAACAATAAAAAAAAATTGCCCAACACGTATAGCTAAAAAGAAGTTTCCTAAAAAACAGGTTAAGTTTCGTATACGAGACCGTGTAAAAGTATGTTTATGGGTACGTATCGTAAATATTTACGGCAATTCTACGTATAATATTTTAGTTGCTTATACATAACATAAGCACGATCTTTGTACGTACAAAATTGTGTTACTTCTAAGAGTGGAGCAATGTATTTGTCCTCTCTTCATCTTTATTCTAGCCTACTATCTACAGTGAAAATAAATAAAAATTATTATTATTATTATTTTTGATGTTTTCAATGTAAATTTCATACACTACTCTGAACTGGATAAATGCGCAAAAAAAACCGAATGTAGACAGTTAGACACTGAACCAGCCTTCGAACTTCGAATTCTTCTATTCTACATAATGTAGATAGATAGATTGGAAATAGGGGTTGGTATGGTTAACCTCTGTCACTGCAGCCACAGTTGGGCTTATTGTGACGTCCCCCCGGATTGATTATGATTCCTCTTCAATCCCTGCACTTTCAATGAAGCCTAGTATTTTGCGAAGAGGTCAGGAATTCCGATGGGTCCATGAAACCTTGACCGAAGTGACGAAGTCTTTTGTGAGCTAAACCCTCACATTCACAGAGGATATGCTCTGGTGTTTCGTCTTCGTCATTGCATATTCTGCAAATTTTAGTCTCAGAGAGACCAATCCTATTGAGATGCTTCCTCATGTGACAATGTCCAGTCAGAGCTCCCACTAGGGTTGGGGTCTGATATCTGCTTAATTTTAGATAATCAGATGTTCTTTTTTCCGAATGCTTTGGCATAAAAAGCTTTGAGTGCCTGTTACCCGGTGCCAAGTTCCAGTGAATGGCAGTTTGCGATTTTTGCCACATTCGGATGTTCATTCTGGCTGTGCTTAATGGTATCCCACAGAATTAAATAATGTAAGACAGAAGTAGAAAAAAAATGGGAATGTGAAATATTGTTCTTGAAAAATGTTAAAAAAAAAATAAAGTCCTAACTCTAAACCTTCGACGGATTATTGGCTCGAGCTCTGAGGGTGAAAAAAAAATTAATATGTGTAGCTCGATAAGTTTTAGGACATCCTGAAACTTAATACATAAACAGAAATCCGTGATCTGGTGAGAATTTTAGGGGATCATAATGGAGGAAGAAACAGTTGAATTGACTGAACTGAGGACAACTAATCCAATCACGGAATGCGTCGCAATCAAAATTTCATTTGAATTGACGCTATTACGGATCTCTGCATAGTTTCATGCTTCTTGCATGTGTGGCTACGTTCGGTGAATTCACTTCCTTACACATTGCGAAAGATGAGTATAGAAAAGGTATTGAATTACAGAGACTTTTTTAATACGTAGTATATGCCATCTCTATCGACCTAAATGTCCGTTGAAAATGTGTAAAATTTGATGACTACATATACGATACTTCACCTGCGTGAAGTAGAAAAATTTATTTTATTTTTCATTTAAAATTTGAATTTAAACATGACAAAATTAAATATTGTAGTGAATTGTACGATGAAATCTGACTCGGTACGATTTTTTTAGTATTATTGTACGATTTTTTAGCTGCACTGGTGCAGCACATTCTTTAAATTTAATTGGAGAGTCGCCGGTGTAATGCTGCGTACAAGCAACTAAATTATTATTTTTTTTACAAAATCTATACAATTTCTCTGCCGCGTCAACATCAAGATGGAAAATTTTGAAAGATACGCTAGCAGCAAAAAACAAAAACAGTGCCCAAAAATTAAGCGACACTCGTTGGTCAGCAAGAGCTGATTCAGTGAATGCAGTGGTTTCCGTTTATGAAAATTTTAAAGATGCTTTGAATAAAATTTTCGAAGATAATTTTCGAAGATAATTTTCAAAAGCCTGCAACAAAAGTTGAAGTTGAAGTTAAATGAGTTCAACTCTCTGGAAACTGATATTATGGTAGCATTTTGGAGCGAAATATTAGAAATCAGAGATAAGACTAATATAGGGTAAAGTACCCAGTCCTGAGCCCTCTTAAGAAACATTTTTAGTTTGAGTCTTCCGCATCTTGACATAACAAAATATTTTGGTTACCTGTTTTTTTTGTTCTAAGGACTGTGTAAGCAGCTATTAAACTAAATAATTAGTTTGACGTTTGCAAAGAACATTATTTAAAAAATTTAGTAATAGTGAAAAAAGACCAGTGTACCCAGTAATGAGCCCTCTCACAACAAGCTATAACACTTTGAATTCTGATTATTAGTTTTCAAGATATAACGTTTTAAGTGAGTGAGGGTACAGGTCCGAAACACTTTTCTTGGCCATCCTGTATCTCCACGGATATTGAAAATTGACCCTCCCTGTAGGACAATTTCTGTCTCAAAATATATCAAGGAATAGCCCCTTACAAAGTTATGCACGGAGTTCGGGACACCCTATATAGATTTCATCTAGACTATAAAACATCACAGGGCCCATTACTGGAACGCTATAGTATTTTTCCATTAATTCAGTAGTGGCCCCACTATGGCTTATTACTAGAAATTATGAAATTTTTGATCCAGTAATGAACCCGTCTTTAATTTCGCAAGAAATTCTTTAATTTCAGGCCTTTTTATTTTAAATATGTAGGAAATGTATAAATCTATCAGTATAAATTATAGTAAAACCTAAGATTGAAATACCTGTACTTATATGCTGTTTGAATCAAAATGAAGTCCTTATTCATTTGCACAAGAATAGTTAATTTTGCACATCACTAAGGAGGTCAGTCCGTTCGGCACGAAATATTTCTTCCGACAGAAGGAGAATCACATGGAAAGTGTATGTCGAACTGACAATAAAGAATAACGGCATTTAACGAAAAAAACAAAATTTAGCTAAACCAAGGTTCTTAGCTATTGGTGAAAATCTTGCAAAGAGGGCTCATTACTAGTGAGAGGGCCCAGGAATGGGTACTTTACCCTATCACTTCGAAAAGTTGATACTACAATTGAAAGCATTATTTGATTATACGCTTCTTTAGAAAAATTTGTACAGTCGAAACGAAATACAGAATCATTTAACCTTTACAAATCCGAAGGTATAAAATTGTCTAGTTGTGAAACTTTTATATTTTGTATTTGCCGCTTCCAATAGCCATTAAAATTGTATTTTCTTATGACGAGGGGCGCATTATTTGTAGTAGCCCACGGGCGCCGAATATCTTAGGACGGCCCTGCCCCACCCTCACCCTCTACACCCTCACCACCACTTTCTTTTCTGCTAGGCGTCTATTGGGCCTACTTCTGGTAAAAATTCTAAGCATCTATCTTACACTGTTCTTGAGATATGAGACGTTATTTTTTAGAAAAATTCTTATCGACCCCCTCCCGCCCAGCCCCCTTAAAAATTTTACTTTCAGCAAACTTTATTTATTAACGTTTATACAGAAACCGCATTTTTTTTCCAAAGTGCAATTGGTCTGTGAGATATTGTAATCTAAAGTTTTTCACACCCACCTCCGCACGCCACCCAGCTGGTAAACGCGAAAATTTCGATTTAGATGTATAATGTGACTTTCTTAATATGTTCTTATAAAAGACATTCGTAGCAACATTTTAAACCACTCATGGTGGCTTATACAACCGGAAACTCATGGAAAGGGCTATACAAAAGTCTTACATAGCTTCATGAGTGTAGTTACACGGCATTGTTATACGGCTTTTTGGAGCAACAGAATAAAGGAAAAAAAAAATCTAAAGTTTTCAATACGGATGATAAAAAAATCCCTCGAAGTAGCCCTTTTACAGCGATCATACAGGTACTGTTTGCTGTATAGTGAAATTATGTGACTTTCTGGCAGCTCTTAAACAACATTAAATACATTTCACTGTAGAATGAACTTTTTTTACAGCCATTACACTGCTATTTTATACAATAGATTAGATAGATTTTGACTATCGACTATTAAAAAATTCTTGTAAAACCCAATTCAAACTATTTCAAATTGTTCCCGCAACTAATTTATGATTCATGATTCAATTTCAATAAATGTATTTGAATAAATTATTTAGACAAAATTTTAATCTATTATGCCAATATAGTTAATCGGAGTGTAATTTTGAAATTTCAATAGAAGTTCGTGTTTGCAAAAATGTAGATCTTCCGGCAATAAATTTTTCTCGGTTAAAGTGTTGATCAATGGTTCTATTTATTTGAGAATGAGTAATCTGGTGTCGCAGAGAGAGTTATAACAGTCTAGCAATTTTGCTTTCAAGCCAAACGGAAATTTTCTTCTTTAACGATTGAATCCAATTGAAGAAAGATGATTATCATCGGAATCGACATCCTTGTCGCTAATGTGTTTTTATGCCACTTTCATCGTTGTAGTAATCATACTACTAATGGTGCTTCTAAATCAGAAATCAAAATATCAGATTTCAATAATTAAAAAGAGATTTGTTTTGAAACAGACCATTTAGTTCTTTGCATTCCGAATCGAAAATATCTTCCAGGACATGAATATCAATATCATCTTCGTCATCTATAGCCGTTGTGACAACAATAGGCGGCGGAGAAATACAAGATCTCGATGGAATTGCTTTCACAATTTTCACTACTCGTACTTTTGGAATATTCACCATTTTTGAAGGCTGCATAATCCAGCCTTCTTCATACTTGTAGAGCAATTTATACTGCATATTTGCCATGTAAGCGAAAAATGTGTATTAGCTGCATAATTCAGCCGTGTAAATAGTTGCAAAGTAAACTATACGGCATCTTTGCCGTATAAACAAAAAACATATAAAGCCTACACAATACAGCGGTGTAAATACACTGAAAGAAATGATGTAGGGTTATGAACTAAACATAAATAGTTAATATTAATTTAGAAAATTTTGCAAAATAAATAATTAAATTTGCAAAAATTTTAGTAAGAAAATAGTTTTTGTTTTTTTGATAATGCTATTCCATTTTAGATGATTCTCTTTTTCTGTGAAATATGAATTCATCTATGTTATTAATCAATCCAACTAGTTTAATTGTCAGCGAACAATTTGCAATGGAAGAAAAATCCACTGCGGAGTTCAATTTCGAGCCGCTGCAGACTTGTTTTTGACTGTACGTTATGTATAATTTATGTAAAGTGAAATTTTATGTTATAAAATGCGATAAAACAAATATTTTTGTTTAAAAAATATTTGTGTATTTCGTCCACTAAATGCCGTTAGCGTCGGAAATTGGATTTTTTTTGTCGGTAATCGCAATATTGGTCGCCAAATTGGTTTTCCTGCATCTTTTTTTCAGTTGAAAAATAGCCAGTGTCATAACAGCATAATACCCGAGGCAGACGACGCATTCGAATGATCATTCCTAGTCGAATGATAATTCCGCATCACGTCTGTCTTAATGAAATTGTCGAATTGGTCATTCATTCCATCATTCCAAATTCAATTGCGACCTGCTAATTCCGAGATAAATTCATAATTCGTTCAAGCGCTCGCAACGCCATCTAGCGCCAAGCCCTATGAAACTAGTGAAACGAGTGGAAAATCAGGTGTTCCACCGTCCAAATTTTTCTATTTATTTCAAGTGTACATTAATTACGATCAATCTTTTTAACGTTTCGGTCACAAATGCTGACTATCACTCTATTTCAAAAGATAATGCAAAAATGCCAACTTTTATTCAGCATTCCCACAACAATAATATTTTGACAGATTGAATGTAATTCCGGCCATAGTCAAAGTCAGTCAGTGCCATAAAGTGGACCTCGTCTAAGAACCTGTTTAATTTGTCGGTAGTACTGAAGTATTTTTATTGCGCATTTATTACTATTTAAAGTATCTAGGAAAACAATGAAATGTAAGTGAGTTTCAACATAATTGATGCTTTTACCTGGATGTGGTAGGTAATACTGGGTGCGGTACTATGCCTTTTTTTAATGGGGTGCCTTACAAAATAAAAAGCCTATAAAAGCAAAACTACCTTCATATTTTTATCAGTTTTAGTTACGTTGCTAAAAGAAGAAGGTGTCAGTAGAATTAAAAAATAATTTCAAAATGCCTGAGTACTCCAATGAAGAATATGCTGACATTGTGTTAATTTATGGAAAGTGTCGCGGAAATGGACGAGCCGCGCAAAGGCTTTACCATCAGAGACATCCTCATCGACGGACACCTGGCAGGGGAGTATTTTAAGACGTTTACGGGAGAATTAGGAAAACTGGCAGCGTTAGAACAAGCAGAGTAAATGCAAATTCTGCGCCGATAATCGCTGTTCAGATTGATGAAAGAATACTGCAAGCAGTTCAAAATGAGCCATCGATCAGTATCCGACGCTTAGCATTGGAGTTTAACATCTCTACTTGGAAAGTTTGGAGTATTTTAAAAGTAGAACGCTTCCATGCCTACCATCACACACCAGTACAGGAGCTGCTACCCATTTTTTTTTTGCAATTGGCTCCTTGAACGACAAATAGATGACGATAATTTTTTCAACAATATTCTGTGGACGGATGAGTCCCAATTTACCTGAGACGGTATCACAAGCTTCCACAACCTACATACATGGGCTCAGAGCAATCCACACACAAGAAGAACGGCATCATTTCAGCACAGATTCAGCGTGAATTTATGGGCAGGTGTGATTGGTGACGATTTACTTGGACCTATTAGGCTTCCGCCTACTCTAAATAGCTCCAATTACCTACATTTTTTATCAAATGATCTACAGGACTTGTTGGATGATATTCCACTGGTACGATTGGCTTCCATGTTTTACCAACACGATGGTGCTTCAGCTCATTACGGCCGACAGATCACAGATTGGTTAAATTCCAATTATAGCAATCGCTGGATCGGTAGAAATGGACCGATACACTGGCCTGCAAGATCTCCTGATCATACTATTATGGATTTCTTTGTATGGGGACGGATGAAGGACCTTGTCTACGCAACGGTAGTAGTAATATTGGAAGATCTAAATACCAGGATCGATGCGGCAGCAATAGAAGTAAGGCAGCAGTTGAGGAATATGAATACCAACAGAACACTCGCCAAACGAGCTTTAGCGTGCTTTCAAAATGAAGGTGGCCATTTTGAATTTATTATAATAAAAAAATTTTAAATAAAACATAAAAACCATTATTAAATTCTTTTAGTTTAAGCAAGTAGTGTAGATCAACATGCACATGCACTGACTTTTGAAATATTTAATTTTTATGCGATATGTATTTTTACCTATTACTTCCAAAATGTTAATCGTAACTCATACATATCTATGCAGCTTTTGTAGGTAATAATATGGTTCATAAAAAAATAAAATAAAAATGGCATTTTTATAATAGGGTTTTCTGAGAAAAACTACATTGATCACTGAATTTTTAGGATAAATATCTCAAGATTGGGTGCAGTTACAATTTAGACTGTTCATCATCATCAAATGAAAGGTAATTCGATTCCCTAAAAAACGAGTTATAACACTTTGCCTTGTGATTATTCGTTTTCAAGATATAACGTTTTAAGTGAGTGAGGGTACCGGTCAAAAACTCTTTTCTTAGCCACCCTGTATCTCCACTGTTATTAAAAATTGACCCACCCTGTAGAATAATTTTTTTCTCCAAATATATCAAGGAATAACCCCTTGCAAGGTGGCGGACGGAGTGCCAAACACCCTGTATACCCACCATGTTTAAATTTTCTAGCATAAGCCGTTCCAAAAATATGATAAACACCTCCACTCCGTACTTTAAACTACCACATACATTTTGTTTTTAAAACGTGCCACTTCTATAGCTCTACCTAAGTACCAAGTTTCAGCTATTCATCATTAGCGATTCTCGAAATATAAAAATCTGATTGTTTCTTTTTCATGTTTCTTAAATTTTCCGATCGGAGATAAAATAATGATTAATCTCTGCATTACAACAAACTCGAGTAGTGACCAATTCTATATATTTCTACGACTAATTGCTATGTAAATAACTTAAGTTGGGTATTCGATAAAAAAATCTGCCAACAGTCTGGGTACAACTTTGTTATTTTTGGGTAGAAGTCCGGAATGCGTTTAATCCTGAGACGCGGTGTAGGTTACCATGTGACTGAAAACCTAGAAAAAAGTTGGGGAAGCGGTTAGAATGGGGTCGCGCTAGAATATTTACGCCGCTGCCACATATAACATATGAATTACATAATTGCGTTATACTCTGGGACGAGGTTAGTCATAGTAGTTGTTACGTGATTAGAAGGTATTTTCGTGATTTGATTTTGGGCCATTACGTGAAATCGGAAATGCATTTGTTGGCGATTATATAAAAAGTCTGTGGAGTGAAAACCAATCTGATATCTCATCAATCCTAAGAAATATGTAGAAAGCCTTACGTCCTCTTGGAGTTGAATATTTAAAAATACTGAAATCAACTTTTTGACGATTATGTAGGAAGCCTTAGGAAGTAAAAATGAATTCGATATCTCATTAGAACTAAGAAATGTGTAGGAATTTGTGGAAACATATGCAACCCCCTTGCACCCACTTTGAATATCCAAAAATCCTGAAATGGATTTTTAGATATATATAAAGAAAGCCCGAGGAAGTGAAAACCAATCCGATGTCCTATCACTCCTAAGAGATATGACGAAATTCGTGATAACGTATTCAACCCGTTTATACACTCTTAGGGGTTGAAAGAAGAAAAAACTTGAAAAAGAGTTTTAGGTGATTATTAAACAAGCCCGTGGAAGTAAAAAGTTATTCGATATCTAATCAGACCGGAGGGATACGGCTCAATTCGTAAAAATGTATACAACCCCTTTACACCACCTTGGGGTCGAATTTCAAAAAATCCTGAAAACTCTTTCTAGGTATTTATATGAAGAATCCGTAGAATAAAAATGAATTCAATATTTACGAAGACCTAAAAGATATGACGAAAATGGTAAAAATGTATGCATTCCATTTTCATTGATAATTTTTTTGCCCCCCTTCCAAACGCCAATGAATATTGAATTTTTTGTTATTCAATATTACTTTTCTAGTTGATTTACATATATACATACCGAGTTTCAACTTTCTAGCATAAACCGTTCTATAGTTAGGAAAAACACCCCCCACTCCCGTACCATAGTACTACCGCTATAAAAAATTATATTTTTTCAACATGCTACTACTATAGTTTTATCTAAATACCAAATTTCATCTTTTGATGATTATAGGTTCTCGAGATATAAATATCGGAACCTTTTCCTTTTCACCCTCACCCACTACACCCTCACCGCCAAAAATTGTTCTGCTAGGCGTCTATTAGGCCTACTTCTAGTAAAAATTATAAGTATCAGGTGTGTGAATATGAAATTTCCGTTTTTTTTTTAAAAATAGAACGTTTATTTTGAAAGAATGGTACATAATATTTCATTCAAAGTATTGCCCATCGCTAGCTAGGATACCACGCCAAAAAAATTGCTCTTCTTTCGATGAAAACCATTCAGAGACCCATTTTTCGACTTCTTCAAATGTTTTGAAGTGCTGCTCTTTAAGTGCGTGTCCCATCGATGAAAACAAATAATAATCAGAAGGAGTCAAGTCTGGTGAATAAGGCGGGTGAGTGAGAGCAAATTCCAGCCAAGTGACTTCAACGTATCATGAACCGGTTTTGCTTTGTGTGCCGGTGCGTTGTCATGAAGCAAAATAACTTTACCATGTCTTGTCGCCCGCCCATTCTGGTCGTTTTTCGATCAATACTTGGTTCAAATTGATCATTTGTTGTCAGTAGCGAAAAGTATTGACAGTTTCACCAGCTTTTAAAAGTTCATAATATACCGCACCTTTTTGATCCCACCAAACACAGAGCATTCTCTTCTTTCCTAATCGATTTGGTCTTGCAGTCGATGTTGATGGTTGGCCTGCTGTAACCAGTGATTTTCTGCATTTAGGATACTCAAAATAAATCCACTTCTCATCACTAGTCACAATTCGATGCAGAAATGACTTTCTTCTGTGTCGTTGAAGCAACATTTCACTGATTGTTTTTCGATTTCTCATGTGTCTTTCATTCAATTCATGTGGCACCCATTTTCCACACTTTTGAATCTCCCATAGCTTTTAAACGTAAAGAAATTGTTGATCGGTCAACATTTAATGCATCTGCCATTTGTATTTGAGTTAATGTATCATCTTCATCCAATATTTCTTGCAAATCGGAGTCTTCAAACTTCTTCTGATGTCTTCTACGTTCTTGATTTCTCACATCAAAATCGTTACTTCTGAATCGTTGAAACCAATTTCTACATTGTCTTTCACTTAAAGCATGTTCACCATAAGCTTCTACAAGCATTTGATGCGCTTCAGCAACACTTTTCTTCAGAAAAAAACAAAAACATAATAAAATCCGCAAATCACAACTTTCTGCTACAAAATTTTCCATTTTTAATGAGGTAAAACACTATGTTGTTGCATAAAACTTGAAATGTGGTATACTGAATATTCCTGACAGATGTTGAACCAATTAAAAAAAAATATGGGTATAACTCATACACAATAAACGTTACGTCTAGAGCCATCTAGGTGTGAGCGGCAATTTCATATTCACACACATGGTATCTGTCTTACACTGTTCTTGAGATATGAGACGTGATTTTTTAGAAAAATTCTTATCCCTTCCACTGCTTCACCGCCCCCTTAAAATATTTTAATTTTAGCAAACTTTATTTGTCAACCTTAATACAGAAACCGAATTTTATTTTTCTAGTGCAATTGGTTCGAGAGATATCGTAATCTAAATCTTTTTACCCTCCACCTCCGTACGCCACTGCCCCCTCTCAAAAATTTGTTTTTGATCTGTTCTCCTAGTATACCTACAGATGTTCATTAAGTTTTAATTTGGTGACATTACCCGTATAGGAGATATGGATTTTAGAATGTCGCGATCTCGGCTTTCGAGCGTTTCGAATGCATTATTATTTCCCCCACTCACGCATCCCTTCACTCATATCAGCAATTTTATTGGAAATGGGTCCACTATCGAAGCTCTACATAAATTCTAAGTTTCAGCCTCCTAGCGTAAGCGGTTACTGAGATCTAGAAACCAAAATTTTCCGTCTAAAACGCTTCCCCCACCTCCACCTTACACCACCACCACTCAAAAGGTGGCCACTTAAAGGGGTCTGCTCAGTCTACCAACCAAAAAAAATTAAACTTAATAGCACAAAGAGTTTGAGAGGTATAAGCTTTCAAACGTTTTGCGTACGGCGTACGGAGGCGGCGAACAGACCGAGTGAAATTTTTTTTTGCTTTTTTGGTGTCTATTAGTCATAAAACGTGGAAAAAATATTTTTCAGCAAATTTTTTTTTTTAAAAATCGATAACAATACTTTATTATTAAAATAATAAAGTAATATACCAATATTAATGTATCTTAGTACATGCACCAATTGTTATATGAGTACTTTGCTGGAGGTTATAGTAGTAAAAATTAACATCTATTCACTCTAGCGTCAGTCTAACTACTAGGGCCATCACCCCTTGCTTCGTGTTTTCTAGAGGGAAATAAATCGATAACACCGGAAGACGGACTGCCGCCAATCCGAAAGTTCCACAAAAGTAGTATTCACACAGTCGTGTTGAAAGAGTCGCACTTCGGAGTTCACTTTATTTTGCGTGTAGCTCGCGTGTTGTATTTTATATTGCTCACATTCACATAATAATATAATAGTTTTCCATCAGACTTAAGTCGCGTCTTAGTAGGTTCCTAGTGAAATCTTTCTAAATAATTACATAAATAGATTTTTCTGGGCGATAGGGGAATCGCAAACTGAGTTTAAAGGATTCAAAATACACGAGCGTTGCAACCATTTTTGGTATCGTATTCTGCATGGTAGAATTAACAGCCGGAAATGTTGGAAGAAGTGAGACCCAAGCTGCATCCAGTGACCCAAAGGAGACTGATCTATGTTGAATGTAAGTGAATACAAATTGGACTGAACATATTAACTTCATAGTCATGATTTATGCTTTCCGAAGGCAAAGATTATGATTATTTAATAATTGTTTTAGTGACATTACCACTGTGACCATAAAACATTAAATCCCCAATTATAGCAACAATCAGACTGTTTGGGTAATGTGTCTCGAGTGTGTTATTATATAGGTTTTAATGCAGATGTATGTTGTATATGGTATAGTAAAAAACATACTTAGCTTGAAATTCGTTTCAACGTCCAAGTCCCTACAGAACTGTATCGAAATTATCCATGTCATTATACATTAGATGTATTATAAGTTTAACATAACATTTATTCAATAATATTAATTCAAATAGCTACAGCTTTGTCATACATTTTAGAGATTTAGGCAAAATTTGCCTTTACAGCTATGATGAAATAGTTTTGGTAAATAGTAATGATAGTTCAATGTAGATATGGCTATCAAGCTTTTTAGGGAAAATTTTCAAAAACCTATTACTGTTAAATTAAAAACATAACCTAACTTAGATCTAAACAATACTTAAAAGAGAGTAATTAAATGAGAGGCACACATTGCATCGTAGTGTTTTTACTCATGAAGAGATGCTATGAGAGGGTTGTCAAGATTTTTCTAAAAATTTAATATACGCTATTTCCGATAATACCGGTAATAAGGTGATTCGAGCAACATTGTGGAGGCGACGTGTTGAATAGTAGAATGGTTTATTTAATATAAGTTTCAAGCATTTGTTTTGAACTATTTGTAATTTATGTTTGTGACTATTTGCGTACTGGTTCCAGACGGGAGCTGCATACATTATTATCGGTTGCATGACTGACAACCTATGCGGCTGACAACCTAAAAAATAACGTTCCAAATAGCCTCCTGGTTATTTCTTAGGTTTTTTTCTGGGATGTATCCATAGTGGCTCTATATAATCCTAAATTTTTAGCTTTCCATTCATTACAGTTTTTGAGAAATAAAAAACAGAATTTTTTTTCTTTCTGTCTCTTTTCACCATCACCCCCTACACCTCCACCACTAATTTTTTTTCCCTACTAGAGGTCTACCGATCCCAACTCCTGTAAAATTGTCAAGATCTGATACGGTTACTGAGATATAAAAATGACATTTTTTGAGAAATTGCTATCCCCCCATTTTTGTGCTCCACCTCCCCCTCAAAAAATTTACGTTCAGTAGACTCCTCTTGTGATCCCATATACAGCAACTAAATTTTATCTTCCTGGTTTAATTGGTTCGGAAGATATTGTAATCTAAAGTTTTTCACCCCCCCCCCCCCCCCTCCCAACCACACACCCCACCACACCCCCTTAAAAATGTTAGCCCTTGTCTAATCTTTAAGTATCCCTAAGGGCAACCACACATCAATCGTTCAGGAGATATGAATTTTAGAATGTTTCAATCCCGGCTTTCAAGCGTTTTGGACTCACTGTTTAAACTTAATACCTCAACGGGTTTGGGAGCTACGCGGCTTTAAACGATTTTGCGTACGGCGGACAGACGGACATTTTTTTTTTTTTGCTTTTTTTGGTGTTTACTAGTCCTAAAACGTGTAAATACAAAATTTCAGGGCAGCAAATTTTTTTGAAATTTCAGGTCGATCACAATACTTTATTATTAAAAAAAAATAAAGTAAAATTAAAATTTTATTGCATGTAGAGAGTTTGGATTTTCTGTTAATGAGTGGATATAGTTGATGTATGGTATGGTATGGTATAAGGGGTGGTGATGCTATTATCCTCCTTCACGTAGACGTTATTGTTCGTCCATTGTGCTCCCCGTTTGAGTATAATAACTTCTGGAACCTAAAACCATTTACTATATTTTATAAAGTGTGCTATGTTACATAGCTTTCCCTTATCGATATTACCGAGGTCATCGAGGAAATAAGCGCCGAGGTTCCGTCTTCTCGTTCTCGATAGGGCCGGACACTCGCATAGGACGTGGAAGATTGACTCCTCCACTTCTGGGTCACCGCAACTACCACAGAGATCATTTGCCCCGGCTCCCAGTCGTCTAGCGTGTCTACCGATCAGGCAGTGCCCTGTAAGCACTCCGATTAGTGTGCTTGCATCTTTCCTGCTCAGGCTCAGGATATACTTGCTTTTCCCGTGATCATATTCAGGCCAAAGAGTTCTTGATATTGAACATGTAGTTAGGTTTGACCATCTATTGTGAGTCGATAGACTGTTTTATGGATCCGATGGGAATAGCAATGTGCTAATCCACCACTAGTGAGCTTAGGCTGGAGCCTGCTCGAGCGAGTTCATCAGCTTGCTCATCCCCCTGGATTCCACAGTGGCCTGGCACCCAGCAGAGGGTAATTTTGTGCCGTGTGCCGATAATGTTAAGAATACCACGACATTGTCTAACTAGTTTTGATCGTGTTGTGTTCGAGCTAAGGGCCTTAATAGCTGCTTGGCTGTCAATGCAAATAGTTATGTCTTCTGTTACATTCACCTTTGCTTCAATAATTTTGCATGCCTGAAGTATTGCAAAGATTTCCGCTTGAAATACACTGGCATGGTCCGGTAGCCTGAAGGACTCGTGAATATCGAGTTCCTGTGAGAATACCCCCGCGCCTGTACCAGAGATCATTTTCGAACCGTCGGTGAATATCATTGCGGTTCTGTTGTCTAGGTTGCGTTCTACATTCCAGTCGTCCCTGTGTGGGATTTTAACAGAAAATTCCCTACTGAAATCTAATTCTGGAATAATGTAGTCCGTTTCCCTGTTCGTATCATACTCCAAGAAGTCATTGAGTATGGTACTGTGACCAGCAGGTCTAGCTCTCCAGTAACCTAACTCTTTGAGTCTAAGAGCGCCTTTTGCAGCTATGCTTTTGATGTGCATGTCCATTGGCAGCAGGTGGAGGATAGTTTCCAGTGCTGCCGTGGGTGTGGTTCTAAGGACGCTAGTGACCCCATTGCATGCCAAGCGCTGTACGTTTGTTGTTTGTTGCTTAGATACGTGGACTTTCTATGCGCCTCCCACCACACTATCGCGTCATAGCTTAAGGTTGGTCTTATTATGGCTGTGTACATCCAGTGTACTAGTTCTAGTTGGAGACCCCACCTGTTTCGGAACATCTTCCCTACTATACATTTAGAAACTTTTCTTCGGATTTGTTCAGTGTGTTCCTGAAATGTTAGCTTTGTGTCTAGATGTAGTCCAAGGTAGTCAAGTTTGTGGAGTGCGACCAGGATATTGTTTCGTTAAGAATATTGATGGAAGGATTTGGTAATGATCGAGCTGCTCTTTTCTTAATAAATTATATTATTTGCGTTTTGGTTGAGTTGATTTTTATTTTCTAACGATTGAAGAAATTATTCAATAGGTCTAACTGAGACTGAAGATTATTTATAATGATATTAGAATCGTGTGAACTGGAGTAAACGCAGTTGGGAAGTTTTAGGATGTCAGCGGTGTAAATATTATATAAGTTTGGGCTCAGGCAGTTTCTTTGTGGTACATCAGCGGGTATAATTAGGGAGTTTGATAAAGTGGAATTTATTCTTACTTTGAAATTTATATTTTGAAGGAAATTACGAATTAATTTAACAATATAGGTAGGAAAAGAGAATTGAATTAGTTTATATAGTAATCCATGTGCCAAACTGAATTGAAAGCCTTCTGTATACCTAATACGACCATTCCCACTGATTCTTTATTCCGGAAGGATTCCTTTATATCTTTCGTGACTCTGTAGAGCTGATGATTAGTGGAGTGCTGTGGTCTGAAACCAAATTACAAATTCTGAATGATTGCGCAATCTTGAATTGTTTTGTTCATTCGGTCAAGTACAATCTTTTCAAATATCTTGCGTATTGTTGGGAGTGAGCTTATTGGCCGATAGTTATTTGCAAACTTCGGATCTTTACCAGGTTTAGGCAAGGGAATTATAATTGCACTATTCCACGAATCTTTGAAATAACTCAATTTAAGACAAGCATTGAAGATAAAATTTCAAAAAATTAAGGCGTTCTTTGGGAGATTTTTCAGAAGGAGATTTGGAAGCCTATCTTCAGGGTGCTTTGTTGGATTTGAGGCTACGCAGTATAATTTTCAGTTGACCAGGCCTGCACAGATCTTTTGCTTCAAAGTCAGATGTTAGGTTGGGGATATTTTGTACTGTGTTTTGAATGCAAGTGTCATCAGTGTTGGTGCCTAGATTTTCGGAAAAGCGATGTGAGGATAAGAAATGATCTTCTAGCAATTCAACTTTTCGTTATCATTGAAAATAAGACTATTGTGGTTTTTAGAAAGTGCTGGTATATATCTCCGTATTTTTGAATACTTTATGCAGTCTCCACAATCCTTTTGATCCTTTCTCCAAATTAGAGAGCGTTAAATTCCATTTTTCATTCCTTTTCTCGATAAATTTCGATTGGATTCTTTGAGTAAGGTTGTTTACTAATTTTTTTAGTGCAGGATCCTTATTTCTTTGCCACGAGCAGTATTGCGGATATTAATTAGGTCCGTAATGGAATCATCCACAATTATTGTGTTGATTTGCCTTTCGCGGAGTTCTGGCGAGCTTCCTTTGGAGGTTCTCCAAATTGACTCAACCAGATGATTTAAAATTGAATCTATTTGTTCTGGTTGAGTGATATTTGCCAGATTACGGTGGCATGTACTGACAGAATGTGATAATATCCTTTGATACCTGGACCAGTTTGTATTGGAATAGCAAAAGAAATAGCTTTTCGTATTTTTTATTGGAATGTTTTTATTAATAGTAAATTCTACTGGCGAATGCGGAGAAGATAGATCATGAACAGTAATGGGTTGCGAAATTGGAATAGTACCGTTACTTAACAGAACCATTTAAAAATTAATGTATACCAAATTTTAAATTCCTAGCTTGGAGAGTTCAAAAGTTATCGGAAAATATTGTTGAATACATGTCTTAAGGATTTTTTGTATGGAAGCTACCAGAAGGTATAAAAGGATTTAGCTGACCAGTAAAATCGAACTTCGTTTTCATTCAAAACTAATTTGTACAAAATTCGTAATTCGTAGCTAAACGATTACTTAAGGTATAGTGAGTTCCGTAAATTAAGTGAAGACATTTTAACAGGATATTTGTATGGCAGCTACACGAAGGACTTTCTTCATAATCATACATTAAGCGCCAACTATTGGAAAATCAACAGATGTAAAATTTTAAAAAGTCGTAGCTTATACCCTTTTGAAGTTATCGGCCTATATTCTTGAATACGTGTTTTAAGGACATTTTGATGGCATCTACCCCGAAGGAGTATGAGGATTTTGCCCGTTAACGAACTAAAGCTAGTATTACACGCTGTCAAATTGCAGTAATAAGCAAGGCGGAATAGCGAATTCGAATTAATCTCACAGTATCCGCTCGGTCAAATTCACTGTTTCGCTTTGCTTATTACTGCAATTTGACACCGTCAAATTCGACCAAACATCCAGTTTCAAAATTTCAAGATTCTAGGTCAAGGCGTTCTTGAGTTATCGTGCTAACGGACAGACGGGCGGAAAGACAGACGGACGGACAGTCAGACAGAAGGACGTCAAGCGGATTTGGAGTTTTTGACCCCAAATAAACAATAACTTTTTTTCGTCCGAGGCTTGGTTCTATGCGTTACAAACTTTTGGGCTGGATTAAACTTATAATACTCTCAGATTACATCTACAGTCTAAAAAGGAATTATGAAATTATGTCGTTTCATTTTAAAGATACATATAGATATAGATACATAAGAAACGGACTCTGTCACGCACAGGGCAATCGTCGGGAGTTGACTCAACTTTAACTTTTTTCGGCAACGAGATAATACAAATGTGCCTTCGATAGAGGTAGGTTTGGATCCGAACTACGCGCCCGGGGTGCTATACCTCTCGACACAGCAGAAACTGTTAAGATAGAATTACAACAAAATCCGAAGGCGCAAATTATCGATCGATTTTTATTTTTAATTTTGATTTATAAGGGCAAAAAGGCTGGGTTTTTTTGTCCTTGTAAATCAAAATTACACCGGTAGATGACATTCTAGCAGGCCCGTGCGAATATGTGGAAATAACTGCTGACATTCACAGCTTGAAATTCCAAGACATTTGAATCTGATGAATGTGACGGTCAATCCAGTTCGTCATAGTCTCTGCAAGAACGCGGGAATTCAATTCACTATCCTACACCATACACTCGCCATCCGGCTTCGAAAAAGTTTTATTTGATGTTCCGCGTCATAAGATTTTCCAATAGGTATGCAGCGTGGTTAATTTAGTAGTCATAACGGCACAGAAAAAGTTTTATTTGATGTTCTGCGTCATAAGATTTTCCAATAGGTATGCAGCGTGGTTAATTTAATAGTCATAACGGGTATATTCGCTGGTAGTATTCCAGGTAATTTAGTAGTAACTATCTGGTATCGTTAACGAGGAGTGAAAAAGACGGCAATATTGAAGGAAGAGGTGGATTCTCGCACTCATGTATAAAGTGGAATTTGTCTTGACGAGATGAAAAGATACACCGCTACCACGAAGCTAACTGGTAAAATTCTTGCCTATTTCTACACAGTAAAAAAAATCCATTGAATTTTACATATTGGGATGTAATAGTCGATTTGAATGTAATTTTCAATTTTCGGACAGTAAATTTAAATTTGCAATCAGTTAATTTCAATTTGCAATCAGTAAATTTCAACTTCAAAAGCAGCAAATTCACTGGATATTCTCTTGAATTTACACTCTAAGAATTGTAAAATTAGCACACTTTTTAAGATACACTTATTTCTACTTCTATTATTATTTCTTACTTAATCGAACCCGCGATTAATTCTAGTTTCGCTGCGTAGGTTTGGCGAAGGCGTTCCATTTTCATTTCAGTAGAACATAAAATCGAACGAAGCATCCAACTTCGTGGTTTACATGAAAAGAACGTAATTTTTAATTCATATATAAATATAGTTAATTTTAGCTGAAATGTTGCGTAATTTTGTGAGACTTTTCATGTAAATTGTACGGTTCAGTTGAAAAGTACATTAATAATTTACTAATACCAGTAATTTCATGTAAAAGTGCTTGAAATCAGTACTTTTACTTGAAAAAATTAAATATACTGGAAATTTCAAGTAAAAATTGGATTAAAAATTTATTTTCTTTTAAAACAGTGTACGCAGTACAAAGCCTACTTCAATAATTTGGATCGTTGTCATCTTGTAGTATCAAATTTTAATTTTTCCTTATAAACACTCCTTGGGACAGATGGTAGTAAAGCATACTGATGTAATTTGACCATTTTAGAAGCATTCAAATTCTCTGCAGAAATGTACCGCCTTCCGAAAAGAATGAAAACTATGTCCCATAGAAATGTATGAGATTTTAACTCGTCGACTACATGACTCCGAAAAAACAGTCATCTGGGAAAAAAAACTGAGCATGCACAGGTTTCTCCGAACGGATGATCAGGAATTTTTCGACCTATCCGGAATTAAATTTCAAGAACATACAGAGTTGTATGAACTTGACTACAAGTGCGTGTCCGGAATTTTTTTCGGTGTGATTTTGTCACTCGCGTAGCTGTGCTTAATCGAAATGGTCGATTCAGAGGAACGTTTTAGACGAACAATTTTGGTCTCTAGATCTCAGGAACCACTTATGCTGAAAGTTGGAACTTACATACAACTATGATAAAGGACCCATTTGCAAAAAAATGGTCGATAGTGGTTGAGGGATGTGGGAGTAGGAGGCAAAACAATACGTCTAAAACGTTTGAAAGCTGAGATATAAACATTCTAAAATCCATATCTCCTAAAGGATTCATGTCAGAAAGTTGAAACTTTGTGGTTGTCTTAAGAGATACTAGAAGATTAGAAAAGGGTTTAAGTTGTTAAAGGGGGTGGTGGGGTGTGGCGGTGTAGGGTGAAAAACTTTGAATTACAATATCTTCCGATCCAATTGTCCCAGAAAGATAAAATTTGGTTCCTGTATATAGAATTACAAGTGGAGTCTAGTAAATGTACATATTTTGAGTGGGAAGGCGAAGCGCGGAAATGGGGGACAGCCATTTTTCAAAAAATTACATTTTTATATCTCAAGAACCGTACCAGATATGATCTTGAAAATTTTATACGAGTTAGGACCAGTAGACCTCTAGTGAAGAAAATGTTGAGGGTGTGTGTGTGTAGGGAGTGATTGTGGGATGGGGTGGATATGAAAAAATTCTGATTTTTATTTCTCGAAAATCGCAAAGGATAGAAAGCTAAAAATTTACAACTATAATAGAGCCACAGAAAAATGAAATTGTTGATAGGGGTAGCAAGGTACGGGGGTGATTTCTATATCTCAGAAACGGCTTATGCTAGAAAGAAGAAGAAGTCCGAAACGCGTTTAATGCTGAGATGCGGTGTAGGTTACTATGCGATTGACAACCTAAGGAATACCCAGAAGGCTATTTGGAACGTTATATTTTAGGTTGTCAGTCGCATAGTGACCTACACCGCATCTCAACATTAAACGCGTTTCGGACTTCTACCCATAAAATAATAAAGTTTCCCCCAGAGCTGTGTGGAATCGGTTTTTTACCGGAGTGGATAAAAAACGGACCATGTAGTCCGGGCCTTACAAGACACATGAAATGAAATATGATTTTATGAAAAATGGTGGACGAGTATTCTTTTCAAACACACGAAAAATCAGTTTTTTCACTAAAATTCGTTTTCCGCACAAGGCCACGATCAGGCATCAGGTGATCGATGCTTTCTACGTCGGACTGAAATTTCACCCATTGACTTATATGTATATGTTTTTGACTTTTTCATGTATATACTTCACAGCGGGTAATTTTTGGTTCTTTTGATGCTAACACCGAACACTTCTTTTGTGACCGAGGTCGATCGAAAACTGATGCCTTTTATAGAAAGGTTCATTGGAGAATGGTCACACTACCTGTTAACGTTTGAATTTAACATCTACCGGTTTTCAGAATGGAAGGGCGTTGGAACCAAAGTTGCGTATGATTGTTCTCCTCGAAAATATACATATGTCCCCGTGCGCACGTGCCTGCGTTCTAGCGTCGCGTCTACTGTTTCGTTACGGATAGAAACGACGATGCCAATACTGTTATGGAGCACCCGTTTCGGAAACGCAAAACAGCGGAGAAGGATGCACACCATTAAGCCGCACTCCGACTTAAGTATACCACTTCTTTGGCTTTGTCCCTAAAAATAATAATGTTGCGCCCACTCCATTGGCAGATTTTTTGTTTAAAATATTGGCTGATTGTTTTATTAGAAACAAATTTATTTTCTCAGTTATACGAAAAATATAAAATCTTGATTTTATTTTCTACAGCTGTCAAGTCTGACCTCACTTTTTATTAATTACACTATTTATTATTTATAAAAAAACATTTGCTTACCTTCATAATTAAAACTATCATCACATTAATCTATTACTTTATTATTTTAATAATAAAGTATTGTTATCGATTTTTAAAAAAAAAAAATTTGCTATCCTGAAAATTTTTTTTTATACGTTTCTTGACTAATAAACACCAAAAAAGCAAAACAAATTTTCAGTCCGTCTGTGCGCCGTACGCCGTCCGCCGTCCGTCGTACGCAAAACGTTTGAAAGCTTATAACTCTCAAACTCTTTGAGCTATTAAGTTGAATTTTTTGTTGTTGGTAGACTGAGCAGACCCCTTTAAGTGACCACCTTTTGAGTGGTGCGGGTATGAGGGGGGAGGTGGGGGAAGCGTTTTAGACGGAAAATTTTGGTTTCTAGATCTCAGTAACCACTTAGGCTAGGAGGCTGAAACTTGAAATTTATATAGAGCATTGATAGTGGCCCCATTTGCAAAAAAAATTATGATATAGGTAAAGGGGTGTGGGAGTGGGGGGGGAATAATAATGCATTCGAAACGCTCAAAAGCCGAGATTGAGACATTCTAAAATCCATATCTCCTAATCGGTTAATGTTACGAAATTAAAACTTAATGAACATCTGTGGGTATACTAGGAGAATAGATCGGAAACAAATTTTTGAGAGGGGGCAGTCGCGTACGGAGGTGGGGGGTGAAAAACTTTAGATTACGATATCTCACGAACCAATTGCACTAGAAAAACGAAATTCGGTTTCTGTATTAAGATTGACAAATAAAGTTTGCTGAAAGTAAACATTTTTAAGGGGGAGGTGGAGTATGGAAGTGGAGGGGATAAGAATTTTTCTAAAAAATCACGTCTCACATCTCAAGAACAATGTACGATAGATACTTAGAATTTTTACCAGAAATAGGCCCAATAGACCCCTTGCAGGAAAAAAAATTTGGAGGGTGAGGGTGTAGAGGGTGAGGCTGGGGGAGGGTGAAAAGGAAAAAGTTCCGATTCTTATATCTCGAGAACCTAAAATGACATCAACCTGAAACTTGGTATTTAGATAGAACTATAGTAGTGGCATGTTGGAAAAATATAATTTTTTATAGCGATACTATGGTACGGGGGTGGGGGGTGTTTTTCCTAACTATAGAACGGTTTATGCTAGAAAGTTCAAACTCAGTATGTATATGTAAGTCAACTAGAAAAGTAATTTTGATTAAAAAAAATCAAATATCCATTGGCGTACAGAAGGGGGGCAAAAAAATTATCAGTGAAAATGGAATGCATATATTTTCACGATTTTCGTCATATCTATTAGGTCTTTTCAAATATTGAATTTATTTTTATTCCACGTATTCTTCATATAAATACCTAGAAAGTGTTTTTAGGATTTTTTGAAATTCGACCCCCACGATGGTGTAAAGGGGTTGTATACATTTTCACGACACGTATCCCTCCGGTCTGATTAGATATCGAATATATTTTTACTTCTACGGGCTTGTTTAATAATCACCTAAAACTTGTTTTCAAATTTTTCCCTTTTTCAACCCTTAAGAGTGTATAAACGGGTTGAACACGTTTTCACGAATTTCGTCATATCTCTTAGGAGTGATAAGACTTGGGATTGGTTTTTACTTCCTCGGGCTTTCTTTATATATATCTAAAAACTCATTTCAGGATTTTTTAATATTCAACTCCTAAGTGGATACAAGGGGGTTGCATATGTTTTCACAAATTCCTACATATTTCTTAGTTCTAATGAGATATCAAATTCATTTTTAATTCCTAAGGCTTCCTACATAATCGTCAAAGTTGTGTTTTTAGATATTCAACTCCAATAGGACGTAAGGCTTTTGACATATTTCTTACGCTTGATAAGATATCAGATTGGTTTTCACTTCCACAGACTTTTTATATTATCGCCTACAAATGCATTTCCGATTTCATGAAATGGCCCAAAACCAAATCACGAAAAATCTCCTAATCACGTAACAACTAATATTATACTACGACTTAGACCTCGTCCAATTATGTAATTCATGTTATATGCGGAAGCGGCGTAAGTATTCTAGCGCGACCCCATTCTAACCGCTTTTTTCTGAGTTTTCAGTCACATAGTAACCTACACCGTGTCTCAGAATTGAACGCATACCGAACTTCTACCGAAAAAATAATAAAGTTGCGCCCAGACTGTTGGTAGATTTTTTTAATTATAAAGAGGATGGTAAAAACTAAACTAATTTGAACTTGGCTACTAATATTGCAAATCTTTATACACTTTTTAATTCTACCTTAAAAATTTATTAGGTATGTACCATATGTATGTACATATGTGTTTTTATTATTGTAAAGGAATCACCGGGTTCCATCGATGTAAGAAATTTTTAAATTCGTACGAAATATATTTTTTTTTAGAAAAATAATATCACTATAATAAACACTAGACATACATACATATTTATAAATAGATTAAGATTTATTTTCTGTTTCCATGCTCTAATGCTACTGCAACTGCAATATCGAATACGTTGTTCGAAATACGAGTAAATATTTAAATTCAAAACAATTAAACGTGGGGATAGGCACATATAGGTACTATAAAGTAATCCCTCTTGGGCTAACTCTAATAATTATGAACGGCTGAAATACAACCGACTAAAATATTCTCCGTGCTAGAATAGAACTTCTGGTTCTGGAGTCAAGAAGCCATCTCCAATCGACATTATTCATGGACGATGGAGTCTGGCTACATCAATACTATCGAAATTCATTTCAGTTTGGTTTAGTCGGGTGTCGGGCGCGTCTATCAGTTCTAAACACGAAAGCCAAACCTCTTTCTCGATTAACGTAAGTTCTGAATAAAAAATTTGTTTAGCACGCTAATTTGGTGTCCGATACGTAAACCTGCTACAAAAAAAGAAACACCAAAAATCAATAAAAACGATAATAACAAACATTTTCCACATCCCCCATGTTTTAAGTCAGAAACTGTTTAGTTTAGTTTACACCCACGGCGACCTACATGAAATAATTTATGTGCTTCTAAGATTTACACAAAGCCGGAACTACGTCATGCTCAAATTGAAGTGACCGAAGTACGCGCATATCGACTTGGTGGCTTCTAATATTAAAGACTCAAAACAAAACCTGTCCCTGAAGTATGTTGGGTGATGAACTCATCGCATAAGACGACAATACGCAATTTAATTGTTTGTTACATTTCTGAATGTTTTAATTTTTTTAGCTAGTCAGTGTGGTGAAAATTAAAACTTGTTCGAGCGGTAAACATTTGCTGAAATGAGAATCAAAATTAAAACAAGAGAAGGATATAAACGGCTTCTTCGAGTCGTTCGCTGTAAATATTTTAGTTTTTAGAAAATAAGCTATATAAATAATTGCTTTTACGCATGTTTTAGGTATAAAGTTTTATTAAATCTCAATGTTACAAAAAAGTCAGAAAGAATTTAGAAACACATCGTATATGACATCACGATTTTCGACATAGTCAGAAGAACGAGTTCCATTTCATTTCAACATAAAATTTATTGGATAGAAGCAATATTACGTAAGTGATTATGCAAGCGCGTAATGTTTGCAGTATGATAATTCAAGAAGATTTTTATAGCTGAGATCTTAGCTCGACTTTCAATTAAGTGTGCACGTATATGATATGTATACCACCCTACAAATGGCAACGAAATACATAATAGAGTACTAGAAATTATGTTAAAAGAATATGGGAAAACTAACCCTAATGGAGCCGTTTATTTTGAAAGTAGCTGGTAAACATAACATCGAGATGTTCTAGGGTTCACATTTTAACAACTTAAAAATATTGGTAGCTGATAACCTGATACTATAATTTTTTTGTGCTTCTGAAGGTGTATAATTTTTTTATAATAAAACTTTGTTTTAATTAATACGTTTTTTATGACTTTAAAAAATTCATGAAAAAACTTTTCTTATTCTTAAACATACCGCAGTCAAGAAAGGCTGCAAGCCAATTTTATGATACTTAAGATGAAATACTGAACTTCAATTTATATTGTAATGGTATAAAGCAGAATAAAGAGCGCGTATGTAGTTTTTCCTTTTGTAAGGACTTCCGATTAGTTGTTACTCGAAAGAGAAAGTTAATATTTTACGTTTTCAATTTCGCATCTGGAACTTAAGTGAAGGAAATATAATAATTAAAATACGGAGCGATTTTATAAGCGTGTTTATTAAAACTATTTGTCAAGCGCTACAACCAAGACTCAAAAACTGAGTAAAGTATAATAGAAGTAAATTCAATTAAATTCAGTTAAATTCAGTGGGTATACAAAACCGGTTGCTATGTACTATGTACTAACTAAATGTTAGGTTACAGTTACAATACGAACAGGGATGTATTCAGTATTCCAACACTCCCTCTTAACGAAATCTTTCTAGACAAATTTAAATTGTTTAATTTATTCCAAGTAATTCAGTAAATTTAGTATGTTTAATTCTAGACAAGTTTTTCGTTAAAATATCGGCTGCCATGTCTTCAGTACTAATGTAGGCAAGATTAATTATTCCCTTTTCATAAATGTCTCGAATATGATGATATTTAATATCAATGTGCTTACTCCGTTGATGGTAAACATGATTTTTCACCAAGTGTTGTGCTCCCAAATTGTCATTAAATAAAGCCTCGAACACAATGCTCCCGTTCCGTTCCGTTCCGTTCAGCTGTCAAAGTAGACCTTATGGGTTGACCATGTAAATGCACACAATGGTCGTAACGACCGGATCGGAAAAGTTGACCAAAATTCAACTTTTACGGATCACATAACCTCACTTGTCGCGACGGAACGGGAGCATTGTGTTTCGGGCTCAATGTAATTTTTCCTGTTAACAATGTAGGGTAGTTAATTTCTTTCACCATGCTGTCCAGGTAGGCGGCTTCTTTACATGAATTGGAGAGTGCCTTATATTCAGCCTCAGTGCTGCTCAGAGCAACGGAATGCTGCTTCTTCGATTTCCAAGAAAAAGCTGCACCAGCCAAGTAGAACGCATACCCAGTGAATGAAGCCCCGAACACAATGCTTCCGTTCCGTTCAGCTGTCAAAGTAGACCTTATGGGCTGGCCATGTAAATGCACACAACGGTCGTAACGGAACGGATCGGAAAAGTTGACCAAAATTCAACTTTTACGGATCACATAACCTCACTTGTCGTGACGGAACGGAACGGAACGGGAGCATTGTGTTCGGGGCTTTACTTTTGATCAGTAGTGTCTCCGCCCCAGTCAGCGTCGACAAATGCGTGGACAGGTTTTCCAGTCCTTCGATACGTCAATTTGAACTCCTTCGTAGTTTTCAAGTAACGCAATATGTGTTTTACTGCTGCAAAATGTTCTGAATGAGGACATTTATTAAACTGCGTTAGTTTGCAAACGCTATGCATAATATCCGGTCTTGTGGATATAGCCAGATACATTAATGTACCAATTATTGATTGATACTCTTTTTCGTCAGGATGTACACATTTTGTAGTGTCACATTTTTGAAACTTCATACCAGGATCTAGAGGTGTGTAGCGTGGACGACTTTCTTCCATTTGAGTTTCGTACAATAATTTATTAATTAATTGTTTTTGGTGAATGCTGACAGAACCTCGCTCAGATTCTCGTTCAATGTTGATTCCCAAACAATAGTGTATTTTCCCTTTATCGACAATTTCAAACTTTTGTCGTAGGTATCCCTTAACTTCTGCTAAAGTTGTCTCGTGTCTACAGGTGATAATCAGATCATCCACGTAAACTGCAATAATGCAAACCTCGTTGTTTTCTTTCCGCATGACGTACACACAGCTATCAGCATTACAACGGGTAAAACCAAAATCTTCCAAAACATTATTGAGTCTTTTATTCCACAGTCGACCAGACTGTTTCAACCCGTATAGAGATTTTCTAAGTTTGCACACTTTTTCGCTGTTATTTTTGTCTATGAAACCTTCGGGCTGCGTCATATAAATTTCGTTTTCTAATTCACCGTCCATTTGATGCACAAGTAGCTGTTGTTCAGCGGCTAATGCTAATATAAAACGAATTGTGGCGTAGCGTACAACAGGGGAAAATGTTTCCATATAATCAATTCCAAAACGTTGATTACATCCTCTCGCGACTAACCGAGATTTATACCGCTCTATAGTTCCATCAGCATTTTTCTTAATGTTGAAGACCCATCGACATCCAATGGTTTTTCGACCTTGAGGTAGGTCTACCAAATCCCATGTACGGTTGCCATTCAAAGCATCGTATTCAATTTTCATTGATTATATATAGCCTCACTTACATTAATTGGATCACTTACTGTGTTTTGAGTCTTGGTTGTTGCGCTTGACAAATAGTTTTAATAAACACGCTTATAAAATCGCTCCGTATTTTAATTATTAGATTTCCTTCAGGTTATGGGCCCAGGAAAAAATTGTGTCACTATAAAACTTTAACCAAAATAAGAAATAGTGCAGTGAAGTAAAATGACAAATTTTCAAATCGAAAAATTGGGAGACAGCAATTTCGATGCATGGAAATTGCAGATGAAGAGCTTGCTGGTGTTCCAAGATTTGTGGGCGTGTGTCGCCGGCGGTGATAATGTGGAAGGCTCAGAGGCTTCAAAGGATATTGCTACGACAAGTAAATTTGTAAGTGATGACGGCAAAGCACTGGCATTGATAATTCTGCACGTGAAATCATCAAGTCTGATCCACATAAAAATTGCACATCATCAAAAAGCGCATGGAGAAAACTAGAAGAGATTTTCCAACCAACGGGACCGGCAAGAAAGGTTAGTCTTTTCAAAGATCCATCCAGGATCACGTGGCAAACTTCTCGATTATAGCCGACAAATTAGCGGACATGAGCATTACAATTCCAGAGGAAGTGCTTACTCTGATGTTGCTCTGTAGCTTGCCGGAAAATTTTGAAAATTTTGTTGTGGCGATTGAGTCGAGAGACGTTTTGCCTAGCCTTAGTGGCATTATAAGTAAAATCCTGGAAGAGGAAGTGTGGCGCGGCGACAGGGACATGAACACGTCAAACCAAGTCCTGATGATTAAGTCCAGTAAAAAGATGATTAAATCCAGTAAAAAGAAAGTGAAATGCTATTCATGTGGAAAGCGCGTCCATTTTGCTTCGGAATGCAGATCAGAATGCCAGAGTGAAAAAAAGAAGCAAAATGACAATAAAACAAAAAGTGTGTCCTTACTGTTTTCGGCTTCGACATATTTCTTGTTGAATAGAAGAGATTGGTGCTGGGATAGTGGAGCTACAACTCACATGTGTTGTGAAAAACGCCTGTTTGAAAATTTAGAATCAGTTTCTTCACATCAAATTCAACTTGCAACCGATACGAATATTGCAGCTAGTGGCATAGGGCAAATAAAATTCTTTTTCAACGGTCGAGAAATCATTCTCACTGAAGTGCTTTATATGCCAGAATTACGTGGCAATTTCATCTCTGTAAGTAAAGCCACTGCACAGAATAATAAAGTAATTTTTTCCGGTAAGAGAGGCAGCATAGTAAATTCCAAAGGAGAGGAAATTTTAACTGCTATAAAAACTAACGGACTTTTTATAACGAAACCCGAAAATATGGTTATGGAATTCAACGCAAAATTGGAAACCAATGACGTCATTAAACTTCTAAAATGGCATCAGAAGTATAGCCATCTAAATTTTGAAGCACTACGACAATTAAAACACAAGAATATGGTTATCGGTTTTGACTTAGATCCTACTATGTACTAACTGACCTATCGACATCCAATGGTTTTTCGACCTTGAGGTAGGTCTACCAAATCCCATGTACGGTTGTGATTCAAAGCATCGTATTCAATTTTCATTGATTCTATCCACTTTTCAGAATCAGGCCTCGACATAGCCTCACTTACATTAACTGGATCACTTACTGTGTTTTGAGCTGCGTTGATGCGATCCAACTGAAAAATTCGTCTGCAAGCCAATCGTATACAGTCCCTGGCCATATTATTAGACGCACCCAGAAATTTTTTAAAATTTTAGCTTTACGGAGTAAAATTAAGACTTTTTGTAGAAGGACTCTACTAAAATAAATATTTTTCCATTTGGCAGGCTATTAGGTAAATAAAACTCATAACTGCGATAAATTATTGTAGGACATGTATTTTTAAAAAATATATAATGAAGCAAGGCAGATTTTTTGTATGCTTAATATTTAGTATTTCCTTCTTTAGCAGCAATTAAAGCCTGTATAGTCCTCGGCATACTGTTTATGCATGACTGCACAGTTTCCTGAAGGTCCGGACTATGGCTCCAAATATCTATTATTTTTTCTATCAGCCGGGTTTTTGTTGTAATGACCTCCTTCGCTACCTCTCTTTTGATTAGTGCCCAGACGGATTCATGCCTGGCCAATCCAAAAGGGGAACATTTTCTTCGCTCAGAAAAGTTTTGATAGACCTTGCCGTGTGGCAAGGAGCACCATCCTGCATGAAGATAAAATTTTCTCCACTTGGAAACCACTCCCTCAACTGAGGAAGCAATTTTGTCTGGAGGACATCTTTGTATTAGTCCTGTTTCATTGTACCCTTTACAATGTACAGACGTCCAGTTCCTTTTGCAGAGATGACTGACCAAATCATCACCTTTGTAGGGTGCTTCACTATTGATTTCACGCAGTCTGGATGAAATCTCTCACCTGGACACCTTCTGACGTATTGCGTTTTATTGGCAAGAATTTCGAAACTGCTTTCATCACTAAAGCTCACCTGAAATAATATTCATTACTATGGAAATTTACGTAATTTTAATTATATTACGACCAAACGCAGTTAATAAAGTATAAAACTATAAAAATAAAATAAATTTACCGATTTCCAGAAGTTCAAATCTTTGTTCTGATGGTTCCTTACCCAAAGCAAACGTTTTGCTTTCATCGCAGGAGTCAGTTTAGGCTTACGAGCGTGTTTACAGGCTTTCATATCGAGCTGGAGAAGCTTACGGCGAACGGTTCTTTCACTGGCTGGTACATTACTCTCATTTAATTGAGTTATGATCTCATTCGTGGAAGCAAAGCGATTTTCCACGCATATTTTCCTGAGGGGTCGTTCACCCCGTGGTGAAAATTTTGATTTGCGGCCAGAGTTATTGTTCCTTTGAGGACCCAAATCATCAATATTTTGAACTTTTCCTTTAATTCGTGTTACAGAAGCCTCAGAAATATTCAATCTCCGGGAAATTTCTGATTCGAAAAAATTTTGGCATCGATTAAGGCCTTAACTTCGTGGTTTTTCTCTTTCGTGAGAACTTTGGATCTACCCATTTTTTACATTTTAATTAAACTTAACACAAAACTTAAATGTCTTTAAAAATAATAAGAAACACTTCTAAATTACAACACAGTTCATAAACATACAAAAATCCTGCAATACCGAGGCAAAAACCAAAATAAATCCTTCTTGTTCAAAACCGTCGCAGAGACTGAGCCAGGTAGCCCCATTTGGGAGGTGTAGGAAGGACTCACTCGATTTCTTACATATTTATCCTTCTCCTTGGAACCATTCAAAAATTAATGTGTACAAAATTTTAAATTCGTAGCTTAAATGGTTCGACAAATTTTCTAAAACACGTATTTTTAAAGATTTTTTGTATCTACTTGAGGGAGTAAAGGAATTTACTGACAATTTTCATTTTCGCTCAAAATTTAAAAATTTAACTTTGTGGCTAAACGATTTCTTGAGTTATAGTAAGTTTCATGAATTGAATGAGGATATTTTAACAGGATATTCGTATGGCAGCTACACGAAGGACTAATAGGATTTTCTTCATAATCATACATTTAGCTCCAACTATTTAAAAATTAACACATACAAAATTGCAAAGTCGTAGCTTAAACCCTTCTGAAGTTATCGGTCAATATTCTTGAACACGTGTTTTAAGGACATTTTATATGGCAGGTACCAGAAGGAGTAAAAGGATTTATCTGACTAGTAAACTCAAACTTCGTTTCCACATTTGTACAAAATTCCGAATTCGTATCAAAAACATTACTTGAGTTATAGTGAGTTTCGTAAATTAAGTGCAGTCATTTTAACAGGATATTTGTATGGCAGCTACTCGAAAAACCAATAGGATTTTTTTCATATTCATAAATTTAGCTCCAACTAAAAAACTAACGTATACAAAATTTCAAAGTCGTAGCTTCAGGCGTTCCGAATTTATTGGTCAATATTCTTAAACAACACTTTCAATGATCCTTACGTCACAAAAGCGTTATATTGTGCTTTTGTTCGATCAATTCTGGAATATGCGTGCCAGGTATGGACTCTATATTATGAGGTCCATAAGAGCAGAATTGAATCTGTACAGAAAAGATTTTTGAGGTTTGCCCTTAAGGGGTTACCCTGGCTTGACCCCCCAAAATCTTCCTCCCTATTCTGAACGTCTTAATCTTCTCTGTCTTGAATCGCTTGATAACAGAATTAAAGTTCTCGGGACTGTTTTCGCATTTAACATTATCACTGGAGGAATTGATGACCCTATATTGTTACAAGAAATTTCTTCGGGTCGTACTTTGAGAGACTATACACTACTAAACATTTCATATCATCGGACTAATTATGGGCAACATGAACCGATCACATCCATATCGCGTCTTGTTAACCGTTTTTATCATGCTATTGATTTTGACTTGAGCGCGAGACAGCTGAAGTCAGCTTTAAGTAAAATAATTAAATAATTTGTTTAAATATTCTATGTAATTGTTATATTTAATGGTCGCTTTTACTTGTTTTAAAACTTGTAATGAACTTTAAGTAATCAGGTCTTGATGAAACTGAAATAAATAATAATAATAACACGTAATTTAAGGACATTTTGTAAGGCAGCTACCCGAAGGAGTAGAACGATTTTGCCCGTTAACAAACTTAGCCTTACAAATTCAACCAAACACCCAGATTCAAAATTTCAAGATCCTAGGTGAAGGCGTTCTTGAGTTATCGTGTTAACGGACAGACAGACGGACGGACGGACGGACGTCAAGCGGATTTGAGGTTTTTGGCCACAAATAAACACAAAATAATATATAGAATTTTTTCGTCCGAGGCTTGGTTCTATGCGTTACAAACTTTTGGGCTGTATTAAACTTATAATACTCTATATTTTTTAATTTAGAGTATAAAAAGAAGCTTGTTTTTGAGTACTTTCAATTCTTTGTGTTCCCCCCCTCCCCATGGCTACGGCCTTGTTTGTTCTGTAGTGTTTAGCGTTTTGTTTTGTGAACTAAAGCACACTGGTTCCATATTGGTGCACCATTTAATATGATCGGCTGCATGACCATTCTATATATTAATAGCTTGTTTTCCACTGAAAGTTTCGAAAATAATAAAGTAAAGTTCGATTGAAGTAAATAAAGTGGATTTTAATATCTTTCTTTATGTTTACTTATATTTAACATTTGTTTATGTAATATTTAAATGCGGCAGTTTAATTCGATACTACTCTGCAATAAAAATAGACCTAGTTCAGACCTCAATCAGCTATTAATTTTGGTAAGGTAGAAATTTGAAAAACATGAAAAAATAAACGAAGTAAGTCTATTCAACGAACTGTCAGCTTTAGGATAGTTATGATCATTTAAATGTGCAAACGCAGTACAAAAACCATATCAAAAAAATTATTGTAAAAAGTGGTTGAAGTCTTCAGTATGTCAACAGTATCAAAAGACAATGAGAAACATATTGTGGTCCTTATGACCTACCATACCCTAGTGGACCGGGACGTTCAGTATATAAATAAGTGGTGGTCATGTAAGTTAATAAATTGATATACCTAGAAATATATACTACTTAAATGGGTTTGACACGATTCACACTACCAGGAGGCGATAATAATCGTTGACGTTTTTTTGAATTGTAGTTAATCAAATTCTTATACTCTAATCTAATTTTACTCAGAATTTACTTAAAACGAGGGCGATTTGATAATGACGTGCAAAAATCGAGAAAACATAATTTTTTCGGGAAAAATTTATTTATTATATCCATGTTTCATCAACAGTTATGAATCGACTAAGAAATTCATTCGGATTACGTTGAAATAGTTGCTAACTGTGCTGTGAAGTTGTCACACGATTGCGTTTTTGGTCGATTGTGAGCAAACGCGGCACTCATCTTACGGATAGCTTTCTCATGTTCAAATAGTTTTTCAAAATATTCAAAACACGTTCAGATGAGATGCTTACTACGTTAGCTATCTCACGCACTTTTACTCGACGATCTTCTATCACGATATCATGGATTTTATCGATCATTTCTAGCGTGGTGACCAGTGTGACCGTTTTGATATTTCTCAGGGTAGCAAATTTGGGTAGCAATTCTTAGCTTGGGTAGCAAAAATATTTTCTAATACTTCGTTTAATTAAATGGAACTAGTTACGTCATTACATGCTTATTTGTTAAGCTAGTATTACACTGTTTGACCAAGTGGTCAAATTGCAGTAATAAGCAATTCGAAATAGCGAATTCCAATTATTCTCGCAATATGCCGCTCGGTCAAATTCGCTATTGCGCATTGTTTATTACTACAATTTGACCACTTGGTCAAACAGTGTAATACTAGCTTTACTCATAAAACTGTACTCGTATATCCACTACAAATTTAAAATGTTTAAAGAAAAAATAGTATTTTAAAGTGTGAACATTTATTTAGGAAAATCAAAATATACACGAAATGCACATTTTACCCTTCGCTCGAACAGTGATAGATTCGAAAAAGATGCGTAATTCGATTGCGATTATGTATGCGGTATGTGCTAGCACTATACGAGTACTATATTTCTAAGTACAATAATATTAGACAGCTATCGATGGTACGCGATTTCGAATGCAAGACCAGAGGCGTGTATGAATTTTACATTTGATATGGTTTGTCAAAGTATCATATTTTTGGCGTAGGGGAATGTTGTACAAAACGGGGTGCTTAAAGTTTACGGTAAAATATCTTCGAATTGGTGTAACACATTATTTTCATAATTTTATTTGTACATATATGAATCACACTAAAGGTGAAAAAATGGTAGTTTCCCGTTATTTCCCGTTTTATACGCTAGGTACTGTATGTGTTCGAAATTAAATACACTTTTTTATAAAATTAAAAGTAAAATATATAACAAAACATAAGAAAATAAATATAAATTATTCTTTTCGTTCAGTCGAATAAGTTACAAATTTAAGAAATTATTGTTCTTCCGCATTTTTATGATATTTCATTTTGATCAACATGAGTATTAGTAGGAATTATGACCTTATTTATATTAACACAAATGGCATATACCTATAATGTTCGCATTCTTCTGCATCAAAACTTGTAAAGGCTTCATGAGCCTAACCCTTCAAGTGGAGCACATTACCCATCCTTCATTGCTTTTTGATTTAGAATACATTTCATACAGAAAATACATGGCGCATCATCGTGGTCAGATTGGGTTTCGGAAGTCAGGACAATCGATTCTGTCGAAATATCGCTTCCAGCTGGAAAGCTCGAAGTCAAGGACACCGAAGTCTCAGTCTCATTATTTTGATCCTTATCTAATTGGTATGTTAGTAGTCTCTGACGGTGCAAACATCAAATCTGGGAACAAATTTGAATCCAATGGATAGATACCCGTTTTTCGAAATCCATTTATGGCTGTTTCTATTGAGTCCGCTTTAATAAACGCTGTACCATATAGTTTTCCGATTTGGAATTGAGTAATTGCACGTGCAGGGTGCAATCTAAGCCATTTTCTACATCCAAATAGTATTGACTTAGGAGTGCCATGAAGGACACGTCAAGTGGTTGCATTCTATGAGTGCAATGTGGTTTAAAACAAAGAAGTATTACGTGATTTTTACGAGGTTTTTCAATAAGTTCGATATTTTTGGTATGACTAGCATGACCATCCAAAAGCAATAGAACTGGTTTGTCGTCAGACGGTCTGGAAAATCCTATAAAACGGTCGAACCATTTCAAAAATATTGTCTTCGTCATCCATCCACTTAGATCGTACTCGGCAGTTGTGCCTGGCGGAGCTTCATCCAGCAGTCTAGGCTTAGCGGAACAAAATTAGTGAAAGGGAATTCAAAAAACTTTAAAGTCGTAGAAGACGGGGCATTCTGCCGTTTCATCCACCCATAGAATACCCCGTTTTATCCAACTGGCAATTTCTTTCAAAAATACTTCATTGTAGGTATTTAGGCATCACTAAATGCAATTAATGCGTCACAAATTAAACAGAAGGCAACAACGAAAAGAATGATATACGTACCGCAAAATTAAACACACGAAATCCCCAAAAATAAAAAGACACAAAACAGCAAAATAAAACAATTTTGTTTTTGAAAAACTATAATTCTGTCCTGCTTGCGGTAAAACATCTGATCGCGGCAGAAGACAAATGCCTAATGATGAGACATGTGCATTATTGCTGGTAAGGCGATTTATAGCAAGATTCTACATGCACGGATGAAACTAACCGCGACTCCCTGTCTTACCTGCCTACCCCGTTTCGTACTACTTTCCCCTACACAAGTTTTATAACGGCTAATTTTACCAGGGTAGCAAATTTAGCCATGTAGTAACATAGTAGCAAAAAATTGTCAATAGTAGCATTTTGCTACCTTCGTAGCACTTGTGGTCACACTGGTGGTGACCTCATTTGGACGACCTGGACTTGGTATGGTTTCTGTGCTCGTACGACCACACTTGAATTCAGAAAACCATTTTTAAATCATTCGGATCGATGGTGCAGAGTCCCCATAATGCTTATTTAATTTTTCTTTGGATACTTTAGCTGTTTTCCCTGTTAAAAAATTGTGTTTAATCAACACACGAAATTCATTTTTATCCATTTTTAAAAAAATTTATAAGTTGACTTGCTTAGACGGCTGTTTCTCGAAAACTAAACGAGGTATCAGGCTTAAACTTTGCAGGTAATCTATTTAAGGATGTCCAGGTCAAAAAAAATAACAAATTCCTTACCTGCCCCCTCCTTCTTGATTTTTGCACGTCATTGTCAAACCGCCCTCGTACTTTAACTGACATTTTTGAGCATTACAAGATGAATCTAACTCGAAATGTTTTGTTATGTATAGTACATAGCCCTGGTTGAAAAAGTTAGTATGTTGGTATTATTTTTAATTCAATAAATTGAAAAATCTATAATTTCGCTTTCCACCCGTCAATCCGTCCGAAGGTGTGGAGCTAGGAACTTGTATATGTATGTACACGTGTCAGTATGAACTATGCCATAGCCCTCTGGACTATAGCCCTTTCTTTTCACTCAAAACTAGTTTGTACAAAATTTTGAATTCGTAGCTAAAAGATTACTTGAGTTATAGTGAGTTTCGTAAATTAAGTGAATACATTTTGACAGGATATTTGTATGGCAGCTACACGAAGGACTAATAGGATTTTCTTCATAATCATACATTTAGCTCTAATTATTGGAAAAATAACACATACAAAATTTCAAAGTCGTAGCTTAAACCCTTCTGAAGTTATCGACCAATATTCTTGAACACGTGTTTTAAGGACATTTTGTATGGCAGCTACCCGAAGGAGTATGACGATTTTGCCCGTTAACGAACTTAGCCTTACAAATTCAACCAAACTTCCAAATTCAAAATTTCAAGATCCTAGGTGAAAGCGTTCTTGAGTTATCGTGTTCACGGACAGACGGACGGACGGACGTCAAGCGGATTTGATGTTTTTGGCCACAAATAAATAAAAAATAAAATATAACTTTTTTTCGTCCGAGGCTTGGTTCTATGCGTTACAAACTTTTGGGCTGGATTAAACTTATAATACTCTATATGATTTCATCTAGAGTATAAAAATATCGCGGTTTTCAACAATGTCGGCATTCTGCCATTTAAAAAATGTCCAGTTAAATTGCTTATTTGTAGAAAGATTATTTTTGTTATATGAAACACAGTGCATATGGCTACGATTCTGAATATTTGTTATTCAGTATCGACTCTAGAAGGTACGTTAATTCCAAAGTTTTGTATTAAAACAGTGACCTTCGGGATTATAAAATATTGTTACGAGTCAGTTCCAAAAAAGGTTCTCCAATGAACTGGTATATTTTCTTGTTTCGTTCCATGACGTCACTCATCAGCTGAGAACTGAGGGCATTTCTCACAACGAAATGTCATATGTGCGCGGCATGAATTCAAGTCGGCATTGACTATGCACTTTCCACTCATATTGAAATTATTCAAGAAGAACGCCTCAACCGGAGCCATCGTAATATACAGGCCAGACACATGAAACGGTGACGTCACACAAAGCAGTCAACCGATCAACCGAGAGAAGAAGAATTGCCGTATGGCATGATGTGTTAGTTTTCTTCTGTCCTGAGTTGTGCAAATATTGTGTTGGAAGAATAGCCGTTTACTATTGTTTATTTAGTATAAACCAATTTTACTTTATTATTTTTTAATAATAAAGTATTGTGATCGACCTGAAATTTTAAAAAAAGTTGTTACCATGAAATTTTGTATTTACACGTACGTCGTCCGCAAAATCGTTTGAAGGCGCGTAGCTCCCAAACCCGTTGAGGTATTAAGTTGAAATTTTTATGGTGGGTAGATTGGGTAAACTCCGACGATTAGCAAGAAGGGGGGTGTAAGGAGGGATGAGGGGGCAGCGTTTTAAACGAAAAATTTTAGTTTCTAGATCTCAGGAACCGCGTATGCTAGGAGGCTGAAACTTGGAACTAATGTAGCACTATCATAGTGGACTCATTTGCAAAAAAATGGTCGATAAGGGTTGAGGGGTGTGGAAGTGGGGGGGAAAACAATGAGTCCAAAACGCTTGAAAGCCGGGATTGAAACATTCTAAAATCCATATCTCTTGAACGATTGATGCCAGAAGTTTGAAACTTTGTGGTTGTCCTTAGGGATACTTAAAGATTAGAAAAGGGCTAACATTTCTAAGGGAGGTGGGGGACGGGGTGTGGAGGTTGGGGGTGAACAACTTTGGATTACAATATCTTCCGAACCAATTACACCAGGAAGATAAAATTTAGTTTCTGTATATGGGATCACAAGAGGAGTCTACTGAACTTAAACTTTTTGAGGGGGGAGGTGGAGCACGAAAGTGGGGGGATAGCAATTTCTCAAAAAATGTCATTTTTATATCTCAGAAACCGTATCAGATATGATCTTGAAAATTTTATAGGAGTTGGGGTCGGTAGACCTCTAGTAGGGAAAAAAATTTAGGGGTGGGGGTGTAGGGGGTGATGGTGAAAGGGGGTAGAAAGGGAAAAAATTCTGATTTTTGATTCTCGAAAACCGTAATGAATATAAAGCTAAAAATTTAGGATTATATAGAGCCACTATAGAGACATCCTAGAAAATTTTTAATAGTGGTAGCAAGGTACAGGGGTGAGGGGTGGTTTTTTATATCTCAGAAACGACTTATGCTAGAAAGTTGAAACTTGGTACGTATATTTAGATGTGCTATTAGAGTAATTAAAGCAAAAATAAAGTTCAGATTTTTATTGGCGTTCAGAGGTTGAGTAAAAAAAATGTCCGTGAATCCACATTTTCACGAATTTCGTTAAAACTTTTAGACATGTCGAGCAATCAAAGCAATTTTGCTTCTGCGGGCAATTTTGCTTCTGCTCTGCGCCTAGAAACGCTCTTAAAAATTTTTCGATATCCAACCCCTAAGGGGATGTAAAGTGGTTGTGTACATATTCACGAATTCTGATATATTTCTTATGTATATTGAGATTTGGAATTCACTTTTACTTCTATAAGCTTTAAACATAGTCGGGGAAAAAAATGATTTAAGTATGTTTCCCAATTAAACCCCCTGGGGGTATTGTTCAATTTTTCACTGATTCCGAAAATCTCTTAGGTTTAATGTGATCGAGTTCGCTTTTACTTCTATTGATAAAAAAAATAAGTTAATAAATAAAAAAAAATCTGCCAACAGTCTGGGCTCAACTTTAGTATTTTATGGGTAGAAGTCCGAAACGTGTTTAATGATGAGATGCGGTGTATGTTACTATGAGACTAACAAGCTAAAAAATAACCAGGAGGCTATTTGGAACTTTATTTTTTAGGTTGTCAGTCTCATAATAACCGACACCGCATCTCACGTTTCGGACTTCTACCCTTAAAATAATAACGTTGCGCCCAGACTGTTGGCAGATTTTTTAGGAAGGGTCCCATTTAATAAAGTGTGTATTGCATTGCAATTATTATTAAAAATTTGAAATTGGTTTTTTATATAGTTTTACGTCCCGAATGACAAAAATTTTTATTGACCACATCCTAAAACAGTCTCATTTGGAACGTAAATGTAAAATATGAAAAATCACTTACAATCCTTTTTTGCTTGTGCGTGATACTAAAAGAGTACCGAAAAATTAGCTATAATCGTTAATTATAACATTTTTAAGAATATCACGAAAGAAAATCTCAAGAGATTTCTAGTTTTAATTGATAATAATAAGAAAATTGTCCGTCCGTCGTACGAATATTTTTTGTCGTACGATGCATTCATTGTTCTTATTGTTATCAAATCCGTAGATATTTTCATTTATGATAATCTTGAAAATGTTATAATTAACAATCATAACCAATTTTTCAATCAATAACTAAGATTTCACAAAAACCTGGTAACGATAAGTCGTATCGGAAGATTTGTTCCGCCGTGTGCAATGTATACAACACCTAAGACCGGGAACTTGCACCGGTTGCAACTTCTTTTGTAGGTTATGATAAAAAAAACCCCGCGAAAACCGATTAAATGAGCTTAAATATTAAACAAATTTTTCTTAAACTCTTAAGTACACACTTCATTCACTTTCACATCACTTTAACTTACCGAAAAACCACGATTTGAACACTAAAACTACAAAATGATGCCGCGAAAACCGAACCGACGTTCTAAACCAGAAGAATTGACAGAAACCTATTGACTGCTTAGTGTGACGTCATAAAAAATTTTCTCGCCAGCAGTCTGGCCTGTATATTACGACGGCTCCGCCTCAACCTAGTGCTCGAGCTAATCGGTCTCATATTGTTATCAAGCTGATCGATTGTGTTTTGTATATTTGAAAAATTATGTGATTTGCTAAAATTACTAATTCTTCTTTAAATAAAAACGAGATGTTGTTGAATTAGAATAAAATCGCTTATATTTAATCTCCTTTAAAAATATTGTGTTACTATTCACATTCAAATAAAATAAAATGAGTTTCCAAAATTTCAAAGGCAGCGCAGTCGGCATGCCAAAGAATTTGTAGAATATTTTAATTATTCTCGTTGAAACAACTCAAGCAGCGCAAATTTGGCCTACTTGAGAGGTTGCAACGGATGCAATTGAATATAATACCGCGTAATATAGTGCTACCTTGAATTTCAGTTGAGCTTCCTTCACGCAGCGCAAATTTGGCCTACGGTGGTGAACCTCAATAGAAATATTTTCAAAGAGGGCGAGCCGACGTTGCGCGTGGCTTAAATAGCCCGATTGAGCTTTTGTTTCCGTTGTCCTGGACCAATTTTGGCGAGGTGAAATTGGGTGGACAGTGCGGAACGAAAGTATTTACGATTATAAGTGTAACAATTTATAAATGTTATGAAAAAATATAAATTATGTTTGGGGAGTCCAAACATTCTCCCGCGCGCAAATTCGAACAAGTGTGAGTGTTGTATGTAATTCAAACTTATATTTTAATACAGATAATTTAAACTTATATCTAATAAACTTAAACTATTCAACAATATAATCTAATTCTATTATTAATTCTATATTATTGTGTGGGTGGTCTTGGTGATGCATGCCTTAGGCGGAACCAGTGTGTCTTCCATCCGGTGTACTTCACTCGAACTTGGCTTCCTTTGTTGAAAAACACGGTGTATGCTCGTCGTTTTGATTTTTTGATTTTTCTCCACGGAATGGAGTTAAGTTCGTCGTAGTTTAATTCAAACAATTCTCCCTGTTCCGTGACAAGAGTGTATTTCCTCGATGTATCAGATTGTAGCGAATGTTCGCCAATGTTGTTTCTACTGGAAGATGGTTCGTTTGCCGTGCCGTTGGGAGTAACCATTGGAGATGAGGTTACCTTAGGCTCTAGAGTTCGACCCGGAGTGATCGGTAGATCATTGATCCTACCAATGGGTGGGACGATATCGGGGTCCAGGTTTCGACCCGGAGTGATCGGTAGATCATTGATCATACCAATGGGTGATGATGGTGGGCTGTGTAACACCACCTTGGACGGTAGAGGTTTCAGCAATTCCTCGACACTGCCTATGTTACACCCTGAAGTAAATGGCAACTCTTTAGCTTGAGTTGTGGTCAGTAGGTTGCATACTGTAGATTGGATTTCTGGCATTGTATCCTTCTTTGCGCCATTATTTGTATTGGATAAACCTTGCAGTGATACGTTTGATTCTTGATGTAGTAACGTGTGATGTCTATCATTACACTTGTAACATGATCGGGCACTTGTACAAGCATTTCTATGGTGGTTTCCCAAGCAGTTAAAACACATTGCCTTGGAACGTACTAGGTTCCATCTAGCTTGTACCTCAAGTCCACGAAACCTTTGGCATTTGAAAACCGGATGGCCTTCCTTGCAGCATGGGCACGTTAAAGCAGCTTTGTTGTTTGATTTAACAAAATACGAGTAAGTCGTTCTTTTTGGCGATGTGCTTGGTTTCGTTTCAGATTCTGCAATCACCTCAAGCGTTCTGTACCGACATTCTATAAAGCTCTCAAATTGTTTATAGGTGGGTAGTGTGTCTGAATCAGTTACCTGTTGTTCCCACATGTTACGAGTATGTGACGGAAGCTTCTTAGTCAACAAGTATAAAATTATAGCATCCCAGCTACTTGTGTCGATACCTAATGCCTTTAATTCGTGCAGTGACTCGTTCGAATTGTCGATCAATTGTTTGAATTCCTTATCGGATTCCGTGCGAATATCGGGCAAATTAAATAGCGCTTTTATGTGAGTATTCACTAAGACTCGTTTGTTGTCATAACGCCGAACTAACAGATCCCAAGCTGCATCGTAGTTGGAGTCTGTGATATCGAACTGCTGTAAAGCTTTCGACGCTTCACCTGTGACAACACCCTTTAGGTAGTGAAGTTTCTGTACCTTCGGTAATTGGTTGTTGTCATGGATAACGCTTTTGAAAAGATCGTAAAAGCTTCTCCAGCTGCCATATTCGCCATTGAACCTTGGAATTTCGATCCGTGGAAGCTTAATTTCGGGCGTAGCATGCGATGGGTTTGGAATGCGACTACTGTTGCTATTGAGATTGGTATTGGTATGTTTACTAATGATCTCACTTAGTTCACCCATATAACCAAATACTGCTTCTTCAACGAGTAAATACTGCTCAGTATATTTCTCGTCAACGTCTTCAAACTCGGACCCGGTTGCAGCCATCATGATGCTTTCGTGTTTTTGTGAACATCGATCCCAAGTTTGCTCAATACTCTTGAGACGTGCTGTCGCATACCCCAAAGTTCTGCGACATTCCGAAGTTTTTTTGAAGTTGGAGAGGGCTTGTTTGATTGTCGCGAAACAGACAGCTATCTCTTTCATGCTGCTTGCTATGGTTGATGTGCTCGACCTGTTTATGTTGTAAATTTACGTAGGTTGTGCTTATCACGATAGATAACGCGACTTATAGTTTTTGGTGATCTCGGCGATCAATGAAATTGTTGTATTGTGACTGATTGCGATGCTGTGTCGTGTTGTCGGTGTATGCAGATCAGAGCGCAATGAGAGTTATTGGGTATGATGAAAACCGGAATTGACTTGTCTCTGTGTAATGAAATCGTCTCGGACGGATGATTTATTGCAGAGAACTTATTTTTTTTTTTTTTGTTTGTGCAATTGCTAAATCGGACGGCGATTGCACTGCGGTGGTGTGTGTTATCTCGATAGATAACACAATTATCGACGTTACGTTTGTGACCACGTAACCAACGAACTTGTGGCTGTGTGGCGTGTCGTAATTCGGTGGATCGCTGCCTTAGCGCGAGTGAGATCGTTTTCGGGTCAAAATAATCCGATGATTATTTTGGGTTCGCGAAAACCGGTCGTGGTGGGCTCTAAGCAAAGGAATTATTTTCGGTCGAATAATTTATTGCAAGAGCGCGGTGTGTTTTTTGTGGTCCAGGAATTGCTTACGAAGGCAATTGCACTGCGATGGTGTGTATCTCGGTTGATAACACTACGATGATGCCGATTGTTGTCTTCTCGACGTGACGACTATGCGATGCGCCTTGTTGTCGCAAAATCGGTTTTTCGGTGAAAAATTTGTTCAAATGCTTTTTCGGTTAAATTAAACGCGTATTTTTTTTGGTAAAAATGTGATAACAATATTACTAAAGGTGATTAAATTAAACAATTTTATCGTTCTACAATATCCGGCTCGACGGACCAATGAAAAATTATGTGATTTGCTGAAATTACTAATTCTTCTTTAAATAAAAACGAGATGTTGTTGAATTAGAATAAAATCGCTTATATTTAATCTCCTTTAAAAATATTGTGTTACTATTCACATTCAAATAAAATAAAATGAGTTTCCAAAATTTCAAAGGCAGCGCAGTCGGCATGCCAAAGAATTTGTAGAATATTTTAATTATTCTCGTTGAAACAACTCAAGCAGCGCAAATTTGGCCTACTTGAGAGGTTGCAACGGATGCAATTGAATATAATACCGCGTAATATAGTGCTACCTTGAATTTCAGTTGAGCTTCCTTCACGCAGCGCAAATTTGGCCTACGGTGGTGAACCTCAATAGAAATATTTTCAAAGAGGGCGAGCCGACGTTGCGCGTGGCTTAAATAGCCCGATTGAGCTTTTGTTTCCGTTGTCCTGGACCAATTTTGGCGAGGTGAAATTGGGTGGACAGTGCGGAACGAAAGTATTTACGATTATAAGTGTAACAATTTATAAATGTTATGAAAAAATATAAATTATGTTTGGGGAGTCCAAACAATATTATTAACTCTCTTTATTAATACAGCGATCCCTCGAGATACGTAATTAATGCGGACCGAAGACTTTTGCGTACCTCGAATTCTACGTAAGTCCAATTTGAAAATGGCAAGTTTACCTACGTCTTTATTGTCATACAGGGTGTTTGGCACTCCGTCCGCCACCTTGTAAGAGGTTATTCCTTGATATATTTGGAAAAAAAAATTGTGTAACAGGGTGGGTTAATTTTCAATATTAGTGAAGATACAGGGTGGTTAAGAAAAGGGTTTTTGACCGGTACCCTCACTCACTTAAAACGTTATATCTTGAAAACGAATAATCACAAGGCAAAGTGTTATAACTCGTTTTTTAGGGAATCGAATTACCTTTCATTTGATATAACAGTCTAAATTGTAACTGCACTCAATCTTGAGATATTTACTCGAAAACACAGATTTTTGGTACGTCAACCCTAAAAATTCAGTGATCAATGTAGTTTTTCTCAGGAAACCCCATTATATAAAAATGTCAATGTGTACCAACAAAACGCCGATAAAACATTAAGCGGACCAGTGTGATAACATTCCCGAAGGATAAATGGAAGAAATGGGCGCGTAGTGACGAAAACATTGTGCAACTTCGATGAACGACACCGAATACCGAATTATCGACTGCAGGCCGACGCAATAAACATAGAACACCCTTACTTACCCTCTCGGGGCGATAAAAACCCAAACTCACGCGATAATAAACTCTGCATAGAAAATAATCTTACCCCGAATGCGCCGGACAAAATCTTTTCACGACACTACACTTCACACGCGAATTTTGACAGTCCATAAACAATAACAACGGAGGTCGCCACCCGCCATGCTTAGCTGAACAGCCTTTTATTCGGATATTTTTAACACTCCCAAATTAATGCTGTGTTCCAGTGCGAAAGGTAACAATCGTTTTAGAAGGGGTTCTTGACCGAGTTTTTGAGGTTCAAGACCACTAACCGTTCACGCGGCCGTTATGAAGTTTCGAGGAAACGAGCGGAAATGGAATCTTTTTGTGGGTGGATTGCGACAGGGAAACGGTGGCGTAAGAGAACGAGAAGAATAAAATCGAGTTGCGCGAACAAGAACAAAGAAGTTAAGAAGTACGAGTGCGGAGTGAACAATTGTTAAAAGGAATAGAAGAAAGGAACTAAAAAAACGGTCGGTGCAAATAGTTACTAGAAACGAGACGGGAAATCGGACAGTGCGAAAAGATACAAGAAACGAAGAAAGAAAACGAACAGTGAATTTAAAATCAGACGTGGTGCGAAAACAAGTATTAATAAGAAAACAAAGTAGGGGTTTTTTTTTTTAACGAGGAGTAAAAGCTCGAAAGCCTAAGTCAGTGCGGGACTTTAACCCGCCAAACATCTCCTCAGTCGTACGGATGGATCCTCTCGGAACCACCGTTAGGTATTGCGTCGGGAGGCCGTCATAGCAATATTGCTAAAACCGTCAGTTATTGTCTGTCAAGTCTAGTCAGTCGTGTCCTGTGGCGCGTCGCGTTGGATGTTTCTTATTCGCTCAAAGCGGCGAAGTGTCGACATAATCCGTGCTGCTGCAGTCTGGAAAGCTTGCCACTTAAGGGCTGTGTCACAAATGTGTCTAACAAAGTTTTCTACGGTCAGAGCTTCTCCGAAGGCATCCGCAACCTCGGCTCGGTCGACGTCGAAGCGCGGGCAGTGCAGTACGATATGCCCCGCGTCCTCAATCTCGTGGGGCAGTTGGGATAGAACGGGTCTTCCTCATGCTTAAAGCGGTGAAGATACTGCTTAAAACAATCGTGTCCGCTGAGCAGCTGGGTCACATAAAAGTCCACTTCTCCGTGTTTGCGGCTTATCTAGCTGTCGATATTTGGGATCAATGTGAATGTCCATCTCCCTTTGTTCGCGATATTACTCCGATTGCTTCATCGGTCACTGTTCGAGAAGCACTTGCAATCCTTACTGCGCTAAGACGATAGATTGATCGGATTCTAGCTACAGTGACTCCCAAAAAGATCCGCACAAGTAAGAAATGTTCCTTCTTTCTCATTTTATAAGTCAATAAAAAACGGGAAAAAAATTTAAAAAAATATATATTATGAGCAGAACATAATAGCCTTACATATCACATAAATACAAAAATTTTTCACTTTTTAGATACCAAAAAATAGGAAATTTCGTAAAAGAAACAAAAAATTTCACCTCTCAAAAAGATCCGCACATAGGCTAAATTGTAAAAATAAACAAAAATTATATAAAACTAGTATTTTGTTGCATGTCCTTTTTGTTCAATAACACATTTTAAACGATTTGGCATACTGGAGATGATTTTTCGCAAGTATTCTACATCCATTTTCACCCATTCTTCGCGAAGCCTTGTCTCTAGCTCCCCCTTAGAAGAAATCGGCTTGGTATGAATTCTACGGTGCAATTCATCCCAGAGGTTTTCAATGGGATTACAATCTGGTGACTGGGGAGGAGGATGAACCAATTTTGGGCAAGCTGCCATTCTTGAACAATGCGAGCCTTATGTTTGGGGTCATTGTCTTCGTAATATTCAAATATATCTAAACTGCCCATTTTCGCGGCACTTTTTCGAAAATTGTCTTTCAAGAGTTGTAAGTATCGACGGGAATCCATTATACCATCAATAAATACTAATTCGCCAACACCTCGAGTAGATATGCATCCCCAAACCATTAAACTGCCGCCCCCATGCTTCACTGTAGGCCTGAGGTTCTTCGGACTCAATTCGTCGTTGGGCTTGCGCCACACCATAACACGTCCATCCGAGCCAAAGACATTGAATTTGCTTTCATCGGCAAAAATAACGTCATCACAATAATCAGCATTCTTCAAAATATATTCATTAGCGAAATTTAATCGTTTTTTTCTATTCACTTCGCTGATGAATGGTTTTTTGCGTGCAACACGACCATTATATTGAGCATTTCTCAAAACTCGGCGCACTGTTTCGCATCCTACTTTTTTTTAAAGTCTGCGAAAACTTCACTTACAATTTTTGGAGCACTCAATTTAGGGTTTTTCTTGATTTTCCGGACGATAGCGCGTTCTTCAAGCGTCGTTGGAATCTTTGGACAGCCAGGACTATGCTTCAAGTTTATTCTGCCTTCCTCTTTATACCTCCAGAGAATATCGTAAACAGTTCTACGTTTCATGTTGAGGACCGAACATATTTCTGCCACAGTTTTACCTTCCTCATGATTAAAAACCACCAACTGGATCTTGTCTGGGGACGTGTATTTGCCCATTTTGCATTAATTCAAGCACAAAGTTTTTTGAAGCTACCAAAAACGCGTGGTTTCAAGAAAATATTAGATATGATGAGCCCGGATTTATGACGACTTTATCACTGAAGGCAGTATTAGATAAACAAGTCACCCACACGCATTTATATTGTATAAACATGGACGCGTTTGCCCAAGTTTCATTGATGTGCGGATCTTTTTGGGGCGTCTGATTTTTAAGTTTTTTTGTTTCATCCTTCCTATTCCTTCTCGTTTTGCGATACATTTTCTATTTTTTTGTGTTAAATGATCGCGTAGATGTCTTGTACCATAAATAGTTTTTAGTTTTCTTTTCGTGTCATTGATGAAAGCATAATTTGAGAAAGAAGGGAAATTTCAAGCTTGTGCGGATCTTTTTGGGAGTCACTGCATATACGATTTTTTCATCGTTGCATCTTCCCAGATCGGTGCAGCGTATAGCATTACGGAACTCGTGACCGTTGCTAATAGTTTTCGCCTGCTGAAGCGTGGTCCTCCAATGTTTGACATGATGCGTGAGAGTGCACCATTCACCTTTGAAGCCTTTTCGCTGATCGCCAGAAGATGGTCCTTGAAGGACATCCGAGTATCAATTAACACCCGAAGATATCGCAGATTTGGCTGCGAGATGACCTCGTGCTCTCCGGCTCTGAATGTGAAAACTTCGCGCACTTTTCGAGAGCTCAAAAGAACCGCCTCCGTTTTATGCGTAGCCAACTCTAGGTCCGCACTACTTAACCAGTGCATAATTCTATCGATCGCATCACTGCATAGAACTTCCAAGGTGTGGATATGTTTCGCTACCACCACTAGTGCGATATCATCCGCATAGCCAACCAATGCGGTGTCCGTTGGAAGCTCGATGCAAAAAACGTCATTATACATGATGTTCCATAATGTGGGGCCAAGCACTGAGCCCTGTGTGACTCTTCGTGAAACGTCGTAGCGCTTGACGCCGTCCTCGGTGTCATACAGAAGAACTCTTCCTTCGAAGTAGTTAGCTATAACATAGTAGGGGTGGTGCCGCGAAAAAGAATGTTAGAAAACGAAAGTGCCCTCTTTTACCATACGGTGCGCGGAGGTTAAGATCCTCGACGGTGTTTGTCGCGAAGGTATAATATTTCCGGATATACGAGGTCAAACCACGAGCAGATCCGGTCGGCGAGCGGAATTTAATCAGCAGTGGTACTCTAGGCTTAAGCATATTGATAACACTATTGTTCTCTTTACCTATATTTACTTGAAAATTTGCCTTATCATCTCAATTATTTGCTTTAAATCTTTCATTAAATTCAATTAAATTTTCTTTTTTTTTAACCTACATAAACTTAGTATTCATTCAGAAGACGATTAAAGTGTAAGTTTGTGAAGTCCTCTATTTTCAGAGATTTGCCGCGTTAGAGTTTCCGGAAATTTTTATTGTCCGCGTTTAAATCACCCAACCGAGTCCCACAGCTGATTTGGTTGGGATAAAGCGGCGACGATAAGTTTAGTTGTGTGGCGCCCACCCCGTCCCGACGGGTTTGCCGGCTCTGCGCCGTTCGCCCCTTAGGCGGAAAGGGGTTGCAGAAAAGTTTTACGTAAAACTATTTACTTCTAAACACAAATTTTTCCTACTTCAACCTTAAAATTCCATGATCAAAGTGGTTTTTCTCAGAAAACCCCATTATAAAAATGTCAGTTTAATTTAATTTTTTTATTTGTTAAAAGTGAAATATAACATAAAGTGGCCCTCGTTCAAAAAACCTGTTTAAATTGTTGCGAACACCGACTCAGAATTTCGGTAGTAGTTTTTAATAGCGTTGCTCGATTCTGTTGTCTTTAAATGATTCGCAGGCATTTCGTTGTACTATTAAATTTTGCTCGTTCGTGAGCTTCCTCATGATAAAAATGTAAACATTGACTGACGTTTTGACATAGAAATACCGACAAAAACGTTTAAGGGTGCGTTTGTATTAAAATATAAAATTGGTATGTACCTATTGAATAACCCGACGGTTGATAAAGCTTGCCTACACTATAGTCACTGGATGAAGAAGAAGGCACTAAGTGCCTTCTTCTTCATCCAGTGACTATAGCCTACACTACAGAATGTCGGTTCGAATACCAAGAACCGACGATCTGTAGTGTTTGTAGCACGCTTATTCACTGAGGCATACCGCTCAAAAAATCAACAGAAATTTTTTTACAGCATTTCTTGACCATTTTACTTTATTATTTCTATAAAATAGTATCATCAATGGCGCGACAGCCCAAATCGGGTCTTGGCCTCCTATTGTCTCGATGCAAAGACCAAGTTCTCCAGCTGCTAATTTTTAAGATGGCTTTGCTGTCTTCATCAACCGAGTCTTCCCATCGTTTGCGTGGTTTGCCTATTGGCCTCTTACCACTCGCTTTGCCTTTAAAAGCGCGTTCGGGAATTCTTCTATGTTCCATTCGCTCTACATGGCCGGCTCACTGCAGTTTACCTTTACGTAGCTTGATGAACATTGAAGGCTCCCAGACTCCTTTTACAATTGATACAACTGATGGTTTTTTTTTTTTTTTACGGCCGTCGTTATAACTTAGGGGGTCACCCTTTAATGCGATCGCACAGCTAAAACGACATAGGTTGGGGATAAAATGGTGTGGCAGGGGATTTAGGTCGGTGGAACGGGAGGGAAGCGTCTGAAGTGTCGGTGGACGTTGTTTTTGAATTGCTGAAGGTTATACTTATCAGGAAACAGATCGGCCGGCAATGCGTTCCACATTACTGATGTTCGGGGAATAAAGGACTGCCTAAATTTCACTGTTCTCCACGAATGGGGCTGAACGGTATACTCGTGTGCGCGTGAAGCTTGGCAAGTATTACGGGGGACCACTAAGAGTGGGGGAATAAGTTCTTTTAGTTCCTTACTACATTTACCATAAAAATATCGATAGTAAATACTGAGTACTCCGACATTTCGGCGATGCTCAAGGGAGTCTATAGAAGCTGAAACGGCTTCGTCTCCAATAAGTCGGAACGCATGTTTTTGAACACGGTTGAGCAAGGCTAACCATTATTCGCCAGTCCGTTCCTTCATTCACAGGTCCCAAAATTCCTTGGAGCATCTTTCTTTCGAATTCGTTAACTGCGTTTTCGGAATTTCATGTTAATGTCTACGCCTCGCTGCCATAACAGAGCACAGGTCGTATATTAGTTATATATATTCGCAGCTTATTGTTCCCGTGTACTTTCTTAGATTTCATTATTGGAAGTACCGAATATTACTATTTCGTCCGTTTCGTTGCCGTATTTTGCTAGATTAGCCCCAAGATATATGAAGTTGTCCACACTCTCCAAATTATACTCCGCAATTGTTATATTCTGTCTGATTGGCGTTCTCTTTCTTGTTAGCTTCATTACTTTTGTTTTGCTTTCGCTAATGCGCAACCCCCGACTTCTCTTGCGGCGGAGGCAAGATTGACAAATACCTCCTTGGCACTAGGGAAGGATCTTGCGAGGATGTTTATATCGTCAGCGTATACTATTAATTGGTGGACTTGAATAGTAGTGTCCCATTGGTGTCGACTGGGATTTTTCGGATAACATTCTCTAGTGCCAAGTTGAAAAGTATGGGGCTAGACCATCTTCCTACTTTAAACCACATTCCGTTCGAAAGCTGGTTGTGGTATCGCTTTGTATTCTGACTTGGGATTCAGTGTTCGTCATTGTGAGTATCGTCAGTCGGACTAGTTTTCGGATCGCCTAAGTTATGTGTCGCCGTGTATGATATCGCCGAATATGGCGTGACAAAAAAAATATCTTTAGTCATTTTAACGGCGCGACTACGTCACTTCTGAAGGCTAAATAGGGCCGTTCTTAGAAAATTATATAAGGGCTAAAGAGGAGCCGAGAAATTAAAACCACTGTTCCTACTTGATGATGATAACAGAATTGAATTTATTAAACTTATCGGTTGAACTTAATACTAAAATCTGCCAACAGTGGGCGCAACTTTATTATTTTTTGGGTAGAAGTCCGTAACGCGTTTAATGCTGAGATGCGGTGTATGTTACTATGCAACCCTCTTACAATGGTCTATAGGTCTATTACGTCTACTTCCCGTCAAAAAATCTAAGCATCTATCTTAAACTGTTCTTGATATATGCGTTACTTATTATTTTATCCCCCCCCCCCACTTTCATGCTCCCCGCCCCCCGCTCCCCCGCCCCTTGCTAAATTTTATTTTCAGCAAACTTCACTTGTCGACTTGTATACATAAACCGAATTTAATTTTTCTGGCGCAATTGGTTCGTGAGATATCTTAATCTAAGGTTAGGTTAGGTTGAGAACGGTAGACTGAAGCATTGTGCCACAGCCCATCACGAGAGATCACTGTGGATCCATTGTGTTTCCTTCGTATAAACCGGGCTCTAGACTATTGATTCCAAATATTACTCTTCTTTATGAAGAGAGTAGTTCTCCATAAAGGTATCATTGCAAGTTCTCCGGTCAAGGAGAATTTCCCCAAGTACCGATATCTGGTACGTGCCAGAATTTCACATTCACACACTAGATGCTCCAGTGTCAACATTCTCGTCACCACAGCGGCACAGATCAGCCATGGGCATTCCTAGTCTTTCCCCATGTCTCCCAAAAGGACAGTATCCCTTTAATATTCCTATAAGTTGTCTACATATGTTCCTCCCCAAAAACAAAATGAAGCCCGAGTTCCTCCTCTCAAATTTGGGACAGCAGATTCTTGCTTGCCGGCAACCCGAGAGATTCGCCCAGGCCCCCTCCGTCTGTCTGAGCGCTTCTATATCAACCTTTACACATTCAATGGGACATAGAACCGATTCATCGACCAATTCTATGCTCATCTCCGACCCCCTTCTGGCGAGCTCGTCCGCCTTTTCATTTCTAGGAAAGTCACTGTGACCAGGAATCCAACTGATCTTTAGGTTGTTATTCAGACCTGCCATCTGCAATAATCTTTTACATTCGTTCACAAGTCTGGATTTAGTAATGTGCGCATCAACAGCCTTGATAGCAGCTTGGCTGTCAACATAAATAGTTATTGTACCATTCATGCACTGTTTCCGCACAATTATTTCCGCTGCTTTTGTCAATGCAAATATCTCGGCCTGAAACACACTCAAGCTATCCGGTAACCTAAACGATTCTAAATTATCAAGATCGCAATTGTACACTCCTGCGCCCGTTCCGCTTTCCATCTTAGAGCCATCAGTGTAGATAGCTAACATATCTGGAGCGATGATCGAAGTTCCCCACTCCAGTCTGGTGGGAATATTCACAGCATAGGAATGTCCAAAACTGCAAAACGGTGTCCTGGAATCGGTGCGCTCCAGAATGCCAGAACACAGGGAAGTTGACAAGATCCTAGTGTGGCTCACACTGCCTCCCATCCAATAGCCTGCCTCACGCAGACGCAAAGCACTCTATGCCGCTATTGATTTTATCGCTAACTCCAATGGGATTATATAGAGCAGTACCTCCAGAGCACGGGAGGCCGTGGTACGTAAGGCCCCAGTAATCCCAATGAGTGCCATTCTTTGAATTCTGCTCATGGCGACCCTGTTAGTCTCAACCTCCAGCGCATGCCACCACCCAGTGACCCGTACGTAAGAACAGGTCTAACTACCGTGATGTACAGCCTGTGGACTATCTTCGGGTTAAGGTCCCAGATTTTCCCACCATTTTTTGACAAGCGTAGTAAGCATTTGATGCCTTCTTAATCCTGTCGTCTATCATGAGTTTCCAGTTCAACCTAGGATGAAGATAGATTCCTAAGTACTTCACACTAAGGGAGAGCGGGATGGTAACGCCATTCAAGCGTGGGTGTCTGAATTCTCGGTCTTTTCTCCTCGTGAAGAGGACAAGTTCAATTTTCTCCGAATTGATGTTGATACCGCAGTTACCAGCAAACCTGCTCAAGGATTTGAGCCCAACTTCTAGTACATCGCTCAAGATGTCCAGGAACTCACCATCAGGACGATATCATCTGCGTAAGCAACCGCCTTGACACCAGTCAAAGATAGAGCCTGTAAAATTTCGTCAACCACTATGACCCATAGCAGTAGGGATAGTACCCCACCCTGTGGGGTTCCACGGGTTGCTTTCATTCTGCTACAACCATCCCCCAAAGAGGAGTTGATAATTCTTCCTTCTAGCATCGACACGATCCAGCACGTAATGAATGAGTCAACACCCATCCTATTCAATGCCTTCTCGAACGTATTCGTCTCCACATTATTGAAGGCACCCTCAATATCTAGAAATGCTGCTAGAGTATACTCTTTAACATTCAAAGATTCTTCTACCGTGGAGACCACCTCATGTTAGGCCGTTTCGACGGATTTTCCTTTCATATAGGCGTGCTGAGAAGCTGAGAAGCCCCTCGCGTCCATAACACATCTGATATAATAGTCCTCCAGTCTCTCCATTGTTTTCAGCAAAAACGATGAGAGACTAATGGGTCTAAAGTCCTTGGCCAGGGTGTGACTTGGCTTGCCAGCCTTAGGAATAAAAATCACCCTAACTTCACGCCACATCTTCGGGACATACCCGAAAATTAGACAACTTCTAAAGATCCTCACCAAGGAAGGACCAATAAGTGGCATGGTCTTCTGCAGCTTAATGGGCATCAGACCGTCCACTTCCGCAGACTTAAAGGGAGACAAGGACATAACCGCATACCTTACCCTTTCAAGAGTGATTGTATGATTCACAATGGCTGCGTCCACTATGGAGAGATCTACAACCTAAGAAGCGTTCCCAAGTTCCGAGATACTCCACGGGAAGTGTGCCGATCTGTGGGCAGTCATTAAGGTTTCCGAAATCATCTCTATCTCCCTGTCCAGTAGTTCCGTACTGCTTAAGCTGCTGGTTTCCTGCCTAAGTATCTTAATCTAAAGTTATTCACCCCACACGCCACTGAAATCTCTCAAAATGGTGATTCCAGTCTATTCTCCTACTATACCTACAGGCAGTCATTAAGTTTCAACTTCGTGACATTAACCGCTTCGGAGATATAGATTTTAGAACGTTTCAATCTCGGCTTTCGAGCGTTTCGGACGCATTCGTTTTCAAGTTAATAGCTCAAAGGGTTTTGGAGCTACGTCCCTTCAAGCGATTTTGCGTACGGCGGACTGCGTACAGATGGACTGAAATTGCTTTTTTGGTGTCTACTAGTCATGAAACGTAAAAGAAAATTTAGTAATTTTTTTTATAAATCGATAACAATTACTTTATTATTAAAATAGTGTAGAAAAATGTGAAAATGTATTTTATAATATGTTAAAATTTTAAATATTCATCAATAAATGTGAATTATTTCGAGAACCTGAACTAACTTTTAAATTTAAACTTTTTAATACTAAGAACTTTATTTACTAGCACATGCTAAACTAATGTAAACAATAGTTGAAGAGGCGACAGCCTGACCACTTAAAGCAATGTTAATATTTAAGAGAAATTTACATTATTGGAAATAAATATGAATTTGAATAAATTTAAACTTTAAATTTGATTTGATATCCATATAAAAACATACCTTACATGCAGGAAAAAATTGATGCCTAATGTTATTTTTGAAATATAAAAAAACCTTAATAAATAGTTCTGAACTACAAAACTTCATTAATTAATTAACTTTTATTTTTTTTTACAGGTAGTGTGCTGATATGCTTAGCCATAGCAATTCTCAGTGGTGTTTTTGGTATATACGGTGCTCAAAAAACTTTTGAAGCTTTTGACGGTAACTGCATTTATACGTGGAATATCAGTTTCGTTTCACGAATTGATACACTGTCGTTGGATCAGCAACCATCTACAAGCTTCATTATGACAACTACATCATCTTCAATGAAAGCAGCAACACCTACAATAGCACCTACTTCTGCAATAACTACCGCAAGGACTACAATAGAGCCATCAACAATTGCAAACATCGTCAATAGTACACCTAATGCTACTGCTAATAGTGAAGGTACATATATAGTCTCCTAGCAACTGCGTTTGAAATGTAATAACTTTAAAATACTGACTGTACCCGATCGCTTCGATCGCATGGTATATCTACTAAATACTCAGTCGGCATAAAGATGAGTCGCCTCCGTCACCTCAATAGATCCCATAATAGGAGGGTGAAATGTGATGGTAATAAATCACTTACCACATTTAAGTCAAAGGTGTACGGAAAACCCGAGTCCCCAATGACGAACTAACTTGCGTCCATGGACGACTTTAAAGAATGCAACGATATTTGTCTACGCTCCGCAGGGAAACCATGGAAGACCTGTGAAATTGCTAAAACAATTTACAAGAAATTGCTATCGATGGATGCGACAGACGCTATGCCCGAACAAGTCAGCAGACCGAGGCGGACGCAGTAGGAGCCTCCGAAGATGCTTCTCAACGCCGGTACACAGAGGGCCCACCGGAACGGACTACCCGTCCACCGCATCCAGTTAACATTACGTCATGTGATCAACAAGCGCCATTTTAGGGCGCTTGTGCTTCCAGCGAAACGTTTCGTCGTATTCAGTGATACGGCGAATTAGCGGATTAGCGTGATCGGTTGACACGGAGAAAAACCTCGATGCACTTTCCTTGAGGAATTCCTGAATGGTGGGAATAATAGCTTCCCTGTGCAATTGAGTGATCATTACATAACGGGGAGCACTCAGAGCCGCTCTTAAACATTTATTTTGCTTCACCTGTATTTTAGAAATATGGCGTTTCGCGGAATGGCCCCATGCTAGTGAATCATAACACAGGGTTGGCCTGACGATCGCCTTATAGTGAAGCAGTTTGCTGCGCGGGGAGAGCTTACTGCGCGCGTTATTCATGAGGTACAGTAATTGGTTGGCCAAATTAGACTTACAGATGACTTTTTGGATGTGCTCACCGAAATTAAATTTTTTGTCCAGTAGGACTCCAAGATACTTCACCACTGGTTTCCATGGAATGTCGTCGCCGAAGATGGAAATATTTCCAACAGGGGGCTTCATGCGTTATCGAAAAGAATAGCCTCACTTTTGTTGGGATTGACGTTAATTCTCCAAAGTTTAAACCAGTCCTCAAGTTTCGAGGCCGCCGCTTGTAATTCACAAGTAATTACTACTGACACATAAAAGCAGTGTCGTCCGCATAATATGCGGAAACCGTGCGGGCCATGCCGGGTGCATCCGCCATGAACACTGAAAAGAGAAGGGGTGACAGAGTTGACCCCTGAGGCACACCTGATCGAATGGGCTTTAGCTGCCATCTCTCCCGATTCAACAACACTTTGAACGACCTATTGTCCAAGTAGGAGCTGACTAATCGCACTAATTTAATGAGAAAGTGGTGTTCCAGCAATTTGAAAAGCAGGCCATTATACCAAGCCTTATTAAAAGTCTTTTGCATATCCAAGAAAATCGCCCCCGTGTAGAAGTTTTTGTTGAACCCTTCAGTGATGTATTCAACAACCCGGACTAACTGGGCTGTTGTTGAATGCTCTGCTCTAAAACCAAATTGCTCGTTAGCCAAGACATCTTCAGCATCAATACGTTCCTGAAGTCTTCTAAGGATAGCTATTTCTGCTACTTTCGCAAGGGCAGACAAAAACCTAATTGGGCGATGATTCCGTGGGAAGCGGCCGTCTTGCCCGGCCTTCGGAGTTATAACCACATCTGCGACTTTCCATAGAGTAGGAAAATAACCCCATCTAAGCATGGTGTTGATGATAGCCACAAGTTGCATAATAGCACGGTGAGGTAGCAATTTACAAACAGAGTTGCGAATACCGCAAGGACCAGGAGCTTTCTTCTCCTTAAGGTTAATCAGGATCAATTTGATTTCAGCAGGTGAAACTGGATCGAGAGCAGGTTCATCAGTATCTTCAGAAAGAGAGATACTGACTGATCGATCAATATGCGCGATATGATCAAGGTCAGCATTTTGAAAATTCGGACTGCATTGCAATTCAAGACAATTGGCAAAGCATTCCGCCTTTTCAGAATTAGAATGAATAATGGTGCCGTTGGGGCCATGGAGTGGACTCGCTCTAGAAGATTTTTTACGGAGTACCTTGGATAATTTCCATAGCTCACTATCCTCTTCAGAACTGAGTTCAAATTTGGTCAGCCAATAATCATTATAAAGATCATTCATGGCATGCCTAACTTGCTCATTAGGCCTATTGCATTCTCTTTTTAGATTCGGATCCAAAGTTCTGCGATATCGCTGTCGAAGGCGATTGCGATCTTTTTTTAATTCCCTGATCTCCCTAGGAAGATAAACTTTGGGATTGTCGATCTGTTTGGAAGTAGTGACCTTTTGAATAGACTTCGCAACGCGGTCTTGAAAGGTTCCGACTAATCTGTCAATGTCCTGAGTAGAATCAACTCTCTCGACTGTTTCGAATGCCTTATTCATGGCATTAGGGAACTTGTCCCAGTGAACACGATGAATGGTGATTTTGTCCGGCCCGAAATTCTCCTTCCCTAAGAGAAGGATAACTGGGCAGTGGTCGGATGATAAGTCATCAACAGTGAATATTTCGTGAAAAAGTGAAATACTGGACAAAACCGCAATGTCTAATACATCAGGTCGGCCGTGAGTATTATAAAAAGTAGGCGAAGAGGTCCGAATAGCTATGCAGGACTCTACCTCTAGCATTGGTAATTCTGCTATTCCAGCTCGTATGTTTTGCATTGAAGTCCCCACATACATTTGTGGGGAACGCGTCGCTAGCATTGAGATGCGTTTCTCCAATCAGAAGTACAACAAGTTGGTGCTTCTCAGCAACGGCTAGGAGCTTCAATCTTTTTGGTAATAAGCTGTTGGCATTCCAGAATGCCAACCGGATACTTTTCGACATTCGTTTACCCATTATTCGAGTAAGGCTTGGAACATATTCAGAATGTTCCTGGTCACAGATTTGAGACAGTTTGGGTCTAGGTTTAAAGGGCCCAAAGTGATGAGCATCTCTCCGAGATTTTGGAGTATGACCGTTCGAATGCCATGCTCGAGAGGGGTGGGGTCCCTGAAAGAGTTTGGAGAGGAAAAAGTTGTTGCAGTGGTAGCAACAGGAGAAATTTTAACAGACGGACGGGTTGTAGAAGTTTTCCGGGAGGAGGATCTGTTGCGAGATACAGAAATTGAGGTCCCAGCTGATCTGGAAGCCCAATCAGAAGTACAGTCGGGGGTCAGTAGGATGCTTAATAAATTTAGTGGGAATTGGAGTCCTAAATTTCGAAGCAAAAGACTCCGTCAATGGGGGACGAGCTGGAGCCAGGGGAAGACGAGTTGCCTTAGCCCTTAGCGGCTAGCTTCTTTGCCGCAGTGGCCTGCCTAAGCTTGGCATTTGCAGCCTGAAGCTGAATTGCCTTGCCATAAGGACAGCCCTTGTAATTGGCAGTGTGTTTCCCCATGCAGTTAACACAGTCTGCCCTGTCGGTACGAGCACGAGTGCACTCTTCAGTCATGTGACTGCCAGCGCACTTGACGCACTTAGGGTCGGACCGACACCCTTTTTGGGAGTGACCGAAACGCTGACATCGATGGCACTGACCTAAACCAGGCCTGCGCCCAGGGGCGGAGCTTCTATAGGAGCAAGTGGAGCAACTGCGCCGGGCACCAAATCTTTAGTGCGCCACACCTAATGTTCCACCTACCAACGCAATTGTTCGTTCATGTACGAACCAGCAATTATCAAATTCACTGTTTGTAATTTTTGCAATTTTGCAAAACACGGCATCCTACCTACATATACCTATCCATCCAAATACAAATTAATAACACGTCGTACTCCCAAACGTTTGTTTTATTCCCTTAAATATGTGATTGCTGTTTGATCTTATCATATAAATACATGTTCGAATCACCCACTTCCAAATAAATAGTACATACATAAACGATTTTGTATAACCAACATCATTTTCTTCCACCGATCCGACATGTACATCGTGCGAATCTATTGACTTACTCTTTGGCGCAAACATTTCATCTGCACCACGGTTCGATATCCAACACGCACGGTACTGTGACCTGTCAACGTTTTTATGCGCGACGGCATGCGTTGTATTCCGCTGAGTGCATATGTATTCATGGTATCTGGCGCAGTTTATAAAAATGCGCCACAGGAATAAAATGGGTTCGCAGAGGTCCCAGGCGTATGCGAGGTGCCAGTGCTTCAGTTCTTTATGTACATTATTTTTTCATGTAAATTCCGATGGGTATTTTAATTCTCTCTAGGTATTTTTTTTTAAATAAATAGGGAATTAAACTCTCGTGACGTGATCACCACTATACGAATGCAATGAAGAAGTGTTATCTAATAATTAAACGGCAATACGGGTACAGTTGTTCTAATGCTATCGAGAAAATTGAAATATTTAGAATTTTCACGAGTTGGGAGCACGGTTTGACGACCAAAGAAAATGTGATATTTTTTTGCTAGGTTTTATTGTGGAAAAAAATAAGTGCTAATAGTAATTACGTTTCAAAGGCTACTTTAAAATGTTTCGTTATGTCAGCAAAACCTTTAAACTTAATTACTTAAAATTGGAAGAAAGCCTTACAGTTTCTAAAAAATTATTTAAATTCAGAAATTTTTACATACGACTATCGTTGAAATGAGTAGTAATATGGCACCGGAGAGCCAAATTAAATGTGTGTATAAAACCATAGGAAAAATAGCTAAAAAAATCAATTTTATAGGCAAAAATCGCATATAATTATCGCCTTCAGCTCCAGGACATTCATTCTGTTTCAAAAAATCACAATTGAATGTATATTTTACTTCGTTGGTCAGTAGGAAAGGATCCTTCACAATTTGTTTCAATATTAGATGCTGAATTCAGGGACGTAATTTGGGGGGGGGGGGGGCAATTTCAGAATTGAAGGGAACCGTGACTTTTTGATTTTTTCAAGAAAGACTATTTTTAAAGGAGTTAAACAAATTTACGGACTCCTTGAACTGTGCGTGCGCGCATCCATACCATACACTACATATCTTAATATTGACTCAAATGAATTTATAAGCAGTGAAAAAAATCTTGCCTCCTGGGTAAGACTGAAATGACGTCCCTGGTCGAATTGTATGTATTCAGTCGAAGAAGCCTCATTTTCACTACTAGGATGATGAACAGATCAGCTCAGATAGAAGTACTGAATTCTATCCAAGCTGATCTGTTCATCATCCTGTATCACATCCACAGTTCTGAAGATTGCGGCTCCGTGAGATCTTATGATATATTCTTCCATTGATTCCTATAAGATGCACCTTTGAAGGCAATCACAGATGTTGATGGAATTAATTTTGCATATCTTGCGAAAGCAAGGCGATCCTTCGCATTATTCTAGGATAAAAATTACCAGAGATATGAATTTTCAAAGTGGACTCGGACACCGTTTTTGCGAAAACTTTAACATACTACAACTAACAAAACAGTGAAATAGAAACAAAAATTGAATTTCAATTATTTTTTCACTAGTTTTTCAAGTACAAAAATTTTCGTAAGAATCGGAGATAGTAAGGTCACAACTTTGGCAATTCTTGATGGAATGACCCATGAATAAGCAATTTATTTCAGTTTTGTTCTATGGTGTTTATCTGTTACATATCAGAAAGCCCGATATGTAACACAGACCATAAATGATATTGTGAATTATTAGAAATAATTAAATTAATAGCAGGGCTCACTTTAACACCATCTCCTCTATTTATATCATGCTAAGTCTTGGAAATTATCCTTCATTTTTCGGAAACAAAATATAAAATTTGGGGCACCAAAACGTAGAAAGTGCGCCGGCTCCAAAACTATCAGCACCGCCACTGTCTGCGCCTAAGTGCCTCAATCCTCACGAGAAGTCCGCAGCATAACCTGATGTCAAACAGCGCCTTCTGCTTTCTGTCGACAAAAACGAGCGGCATTTGCGTATTGTCGTGTATACGCTTCATGCGAACTACATTAATGGGGTTGAAACCCCGGCTGACAAGTTCCTCCTTGACCTCGTCGGTGGTGATGGACTCCATAACTCCACGCAAGATAATCTTGAGATTAGTTTCACCTTTTAAGGCGAAGCTATGAAAAGGGACCTTATAGGTTTCCAAATATCGCGTGATGCCGCAGAAGTCGGCAATGGAGAGAGGCTTCAGGAGAACACCTTCAGTCGTAATGGTTGTTGGTTTATGATCCAGCTTTGCGGTCTTAAGTGCCTTTTCGAGGCTAATCCAACCTATCTTGGTGGTAATGAAAATATCGGGGATTTTACCTTCCCCGCTTGGTTTTGGGGCTGCCGCAGGAGGGACAGCAGTTTTGTTGGATGAACCAGAAGATTCGTCCGAAGAGGAATTGGGAGAGTGCGATTTCTGCTTCCTTTTTCTAGTTATACTAATGTAACCGTCATCATTGGCACGTACCCTCGACGTGAATGGAGTGGGGAATCCCTGGGGATGGATAAATTAACAGCCGTAGATGGAGAAAAGGGTCCAACTAAAATCTTACGATGCGCTAAAGACGACAACTCAGCGTCCATCTCCATCGCCTCATCGTCATCGTCCTCGGCGACGACCGCCTCAGCATCCTCTTCCGCCTCTTCCTCCACCTCCTTCGTATATCTAAGTCTAGGTCAACTGATTTATAGAAATATGATTTTACCCCAGATTGAACTATGTACGACTTAGATTTAATCACTGTGATAGACATCAATACTAAATCCTAGTATTCCGCAATTTAGCTTCTGTGGCCAAAGAACAATCTGATCCCGTTGACTGTGATATTTTTTATGACATATTTTTCGTAATTGGTGCAAAAGAGAGGAGGGCAGAAAATAATTGTAGGGAAATAGAGAATGGATCCGGATATAGTGCTCTAGTAGTTGTTCATAGAGATGGACAGTTTGTGGGGAGATGTTTTGCGGCCAAACCACTCAGGCCGAAAACACTCCTCACAAATTGGATCACAGATCCAAGGACGCTGGCTGTCATTTCGATTCCTATATAAGGACGAGAAATCGAAGTGGCAGCCAGTCGTTCGCCAACTGGCGGGCGACTCACTGCACAGCTGCAAAGCGATGACGCCGATAGTCATCGCTGCAGTTACACAAACAGCGGCTCGACGGTAGCGAACAATACCGTCGCCGCAAAGACGACGGCTGCGATGTGAGCCGTCACAACAAGACGACGGCTGCGATGTGAGCCGTCGCAACAAAGACGACGGTTGCGATGTGAGCCGTCGCAGCAAAGACGTCGGTAGCGACATTGCCGACGCAGCGAACACCACACCCCCAGACACGCGACGGCACCGAATACTGCCGTCGCTCACACACCTTAAAGAAGTTGGACTCTCGGCATAGCCGGGAGAACTCCAACGTATAAGGTCGTGACGAATGTTCCTAACAAGTTCACGAGTGAACTACTCTATAAGAACTCATTGAAGTAAGTCATTTTGGTGAACTGCAGTTCAATTCGAAAGGTGAATAAAAAAAATTAAAAACGAATGAAGGAAGAAGGAAGACTAACAGGGTGAACTGTACAAACACGGTGAGAAGAGAGACAGCCAACCAACAAATCTTCTCGTTTCGTCTGGCTCCCTGTCCATCCGAAACACACACAACGAAGACACAAGTTATAAACATAATACATAGGGGAATGTGAGCTTTGTAATTTGCAAAGTATATTATGTGATCAATAATTCTTTCAACAGAACTTGAAGTCCATATATATGATATATATATATATGTATGTGGGAATTAAAAGACTACTTTATTTTTAATTCTCACTTTTATTTATTTCAAATTTCTATGTTGCCGGTTTCGCTTCTCAGTCTCGACTGACTGGTTCATCCCGTTCCATCGCTCGTGCCATGGGTAGGCAACCTTTTGTATTCCACACTTCATGGGTAGGCAACCTTTTATATTCCACACTCGGCCGTCCTGATCCCTCTAGCGTCCTCGGTAGAATCGTCGTGAATTTCATAAGCTGATCGTCGTATTTATTCGTCGTTGGTTTAATCATCGTGGATTTCATTAGTTGATCGTCGTTTTCATTCGTCGTTGGTTTAATCATCGTGGATTTCGTTAGCTGATCGTCGTATTCATTCGTCGTTGCTGTATTTTACCATTTTATTATTTGCGCGCGATAGTTTAAGTGGTTCTTCTGTTTACTTTACATTATATTTTTTTTTTTTTTTAATTTCAGCGGAATCAGTTGAATTAATTTTGTTTGTCGTCGTTATCTTCGTCATCAGACTCGAATGTTACAAAGTATTTCATATGATCCACAGCTGTTGATGTTTTTTGTGGACCCCCATGATGCCCGACCTTCTCGACATCATACCTGTCGTTTGATTTAGCTTTTATAACACGGTATGGTCCTAAGTACTTAGGACTTATTTTCAATCCGGCTCCAAATTGAGTTCGTTGAATTGCCACTAAATCCCCAACGTTGTATATTGTAGGTAGTTTTCGGCGTTTATTGTAACTTTTGCAATTCTCCTGTTGCACCTCAAGGATTTGTTTACCTGCAAGGCTTCTTAGTTGCTCTCGTTCTTCATGAAATAAGATTGCTATTTCTTCATTGATACTGTCATTTAAGTTCAAGTCCTCTACTGACTTCATTCTCGTTCCAATAAGCAATTCAAAAGGTGTAGTTCCTATACTTCGATTGTATGTGCTATTAATCCATTTTTGCAACTGCGGGATGTGTTTAAACCAATTTTCCTCTGATGTAACTGATAACTTTGTCAAAACTGCAATAGTTACTCTATGGATTCTTTCCACTTGTCCATTTCCACGAGGGACCCCTGTGGTGATTTTCACATGTTCAATACTTTCTTCTCTGCAATAATCTTCAAACGCATTGGATGTGAAAGCGGTACCTCTATCTGTGACAATACGGCTAGGATTTCCAAATACACTCTGTTGGATGTTTAATTTTTGTATTACTTCCAGTGTGGTTGTGCTTTTTGTAGGGTAGAGCCAAACAAACTTGGTGAAAGCGTCTATCACGGCCAAAATATAGCTACATCCTTTTTTAGTTGCAGTCATCGGTCCTAAATGATCAATGTGATATGTCTCCAACGGAGTAGATTCCTTTGGTATGGGATGGAGCAATCCTTCTTTCCGTTTTTTCTTCGATGCCAAAATGCATGGCACACAACTTGATATGCAATCTTCCATTTTTTTCTTTAATCCAGTAATATAGTAGTCTCTCGTCAGTACAGTTTCCATTTTTTTTGTACCGAAATGACCGTTTTCATGTGTCTTTCGTATTACGTCCGCTTGCATTGATTTTGGTAAAACTAGCAGTTTCAGACCGTCTTTGTATTTGAATAGCACGTCTTTTTCGAGATGGTAGTCATCAAATTCATCATTCTCTAGAATTTTCTTTATAGCTTTTAATCCGTCGTCTCGCTCCTGTGCTGCTCGAATCTTCGGTAGTAAGCTATCTTCTTCAACCATCAGGATAACCGGTTGGCGGCTTAAAGCATCTACGTGTTGCATCTTTCGACCACTTCGGTGTTCTATTTGAAAATCAAATTCGGCTAGAACTAGAGCCCATCTCGCAATTTTTGGATGTATATCCTTCTTAGCCATCGTACACGTAAATGCTGCACAGTCAGTAACTAACTTAAACTTATATCCGTGCAGGTACACTCTAAACTTTTTCAAAGCTACTACCACAGCTAAAATTTCCAGCTCATAGCTTCCGTAATTCTCTTCGGTAGGCGTAGTTTTTTTGCTGAGATAATAGATCGGGTGCCAATTACCCGTTTCCGACTGCTTTTGACATAAAATGGCTCCATAGCCATGCTTACTCGCATCAGTGTGGACTTCGGTTTCAGCTCCAGGATGATAAAGCGCCAATACTGGATTTGTAGTCAGAGCTGACTTCAGCATGATAAATGAATGCATCTGCTCTGGACCAAATTCAAATTTCGCCTTGCCTCTAAGAAGATCGCTTAATGGTTTTGCTATTATTGCGAAATTTCTAATGAACTTCCTATAGAATCCTGCGAGGCCAAGGAAGGATTGCATCTGCTTAGCAGTACGTGGCGTTGGAAATGCCGATACCGCCTTTGTCTTGCATTCTGACGGTTTAACGAAACCGTTTTCCACGACATACCCCAAATACTCGATTCTATGTTTTAGGAAGTGACATTTCGACCACTTCATCTCTAAACCGTTTTCTTCAGCTACTCTTAACACTTCCTGCATAGCCTCTAATCCTTGTTCGATGTTTTCCGTAGGGATAATTAAGTCGTCAATGTAGACTAACAGTACTCCATCGCGTATAAGTCTACTAAATATCTTGTTTATACATTTTTGAAACGTACCCGGTGAGGTGCTTAGTCCAAACGGTGCTCTAGTAAACTCGAACTGACCCATTGGTGTCACGAAGGAAGTATATTTGCGAGAATCGCTCGCGACTGGTACATGAAAGAACCCATTTCGAAGATCCAGCGTCGTAAATATTTTGGCTTTGCTTAATTTACTCAGTTGATCCTCGATGTGAGGTAGAGGCTGATTATCCCTTATGATAACTCGGTTAAGTTGCCGATAATCGATGCATAATCTTGTTGACCCATCCTTCTTCTTCACCAGGACTACTGGACTTGAGAATTCTGACTCACTTTCGGTGATTATTCCTTCATCCAACCATTGTTGTGTCTGCTTGGAAACTATTTCATATTCAATGTGAGTCAAACGTCGTGGTTGTTGCCTGATAGGTTTCTCATCTTTCAACAAAATCTTCATTTCGAATCCAGATGACTTCGCAGATTTATTTGGTGTATAGTTCCTCACTAATGTCTCTACTCGTTGTTTCGTTGATAATGCAACTGACTCCTCTACGTTCAGCTCTTCCGTATCTACTGCTAATAGAGAAATCATCTTGTTCTGTAATGGGACTATAGTAATTGCATCTGGTCTAATTGAAACCTCTACTAAACTTAAAAATGATTTTCCTAATACGACGGATTTCGGCAAAATTTTTTCGGATACTACGTGGAAAGTTTCAGCGTAATTATTTCCATCTACCGTTATATCTGCACAAAATGATCCAATAGTGAACAAAACGTCTGACCCAACTCCACGGAAAGTGATAGGTTCACCTGTCAAATTCGGAGCGCCAATATTTTGGTGGCAATCTTGTCTTATAAAACTCCGATCGCTTCCAGTATCTAGTAAAGCTTTGACACTGAGCCCACACAGGTTTATTTCCTTAAGCATATCATGCTCACTTACTCTAGCAGTTTCCTGAACGAAGGCCACGTTGCTGTTGCTACCATCTGCTTTCTTCGGGCAATCTTTGCTTTTATGACCAAAGCCATTACAAGAAAAACACTTAATACCCAATTTTTTCTTGGTACAGTTCGCAGAAATATGACCTGGCCTCCCACAATTATAACAACGATTTTGTTTCGTTTTATTTCCGTCGGTTTTAGCTGATTCTCCTCCCGATGATTTGGGTGTTGAAGTTTCGCATATCTTCGCGTATATTTCCAGATTTCGTCTAAACTCCACCAAGTCCCTCGACGCAAGTAAAATAAATTTGTTCCTATCGTCACCTTCTATGCCGTCACATACGAATTTCATTATTGCGTCATCTTCAAGTTTTGCCCTTCTAGCTAGCTCTCTTATTATCAGAAAGTACTCGTAATGTGATTCTGTACGCCGTTTCTTACGATTTCGGATTAATTCGTATATTTCGGCACTATTTTCTTTTACTTTGAACTCCGCTAACAAGAATTCCTTTAAATTGTGCCAAGTATTCAGCCCATCTTTAGCACTTAGCGCCAGCTTGGCGGGTCCTTCGCATAGTCGTTTAGCGAATACCATCTTCTTCATATCACTCCAATTAAAAATTTGGGCCGTGGCCTCGAAATCTTCTATCCACGCCTGAATTTGAATTCCGTCTCTTGTTCCGCAAAATTTTCTACATGAACCCTCTATATCGGTAAATGAGAAACGGTCTGATTGTTCGGTATTACCGCTACTCATCTGCGTCATAGACAGGTTAAGCATATCAATTTTTCTGCTTAGCTCAGACATCCTCTGGTCCCTTTCTGTTTCCCTGAGTGCGCGTATCGTTGCGTCTCGATCATCCAATTCGCGTCTGAGATCGTCGACCATTTCTTCGTACTTGGGCGAATTTGTCGCCGAGCTACTTCGATTTCCACGTTTTTTTCCCATTGGTTGGTTTGAGGCAGCACACGATTATTTGCGTAAGAATGTTTTGGGTTTTCTTTAACCGACCGACACAATCACTTTCAGTTTTTTACTCGCGATTATTATAAATCAAATTATCAATCAAATTATCCCGGTTGAGCCCCCAAATGTGGGAATTAAAAGACTACTTTATTTTTAATTCTCACTTTTATTTATTTCAAATTTCTATGTTGCCGGTTTCGCTTCTCAGTCTCGACTGACTGGTTCATCCCGTTCCATCGCTCGTGCCATGGGTAGGCAACCTTTTGTATTCCACACTTCATGGGTAGGCAACCTTTTATATTCCACATGTATTATACTATTAAAAATGTCTGCGTATAAAAGTAAGGAAAATTCAATACATTTTCTACACACATCTATGCAGTATGTAAGAAAGGGACATCAGCCCACGTATGCTGAATAGGGTGAGGTCAAATGAAATTTGAAATGAAACGCATTCCGTGTTTGAGTTCATTTCAAAAGTTTAACCGTTCCATTCTAAATTGCGACGCAACTTCCATCGCCAATCTTGATTTTAAGTCACTGTAGTGAACGCACTCCTTCACAGCTTCACCATGACGTTTTGTCATGGTAGATAGATAGATAGATTGGAAATAGGGGTTGGTATGGTTAATCTCTGTCACTGCAGCTACAGTTGGGTCTATTGTGACGTCCCCCGGATTGACTATGATTCTTCTTCAATCAATGCGCTTCCAATGAAGCTTAGTATTTTGCAAAGAGGAATGGTCAGGAATTCTGTTGGGTCCATGAAACCCTGCCCGAAGTGACGAAGTCTTTTGTGAGCTAAACCCTCACATTCGCAGAGGATATGCTCTGGTGTTTCGTCTTCGTCATTGCATATTCTGCAAATTTTAGTCTCAGAGAGACAAATCCTATTTAGATGCTTCCTCATGCGACAATGTCCAGTTAGAGCTCCCACTAGGGTTCGGGTCTGATATCTGCTTAATTTTAGATAATCAGATGTTCTTTTTTCCGAATGCTTTGGCATAAAAAGCTTTGAGTGCCTCTAGCCCAGTGCCAAGTCCCAGTGAATGGCACTTTGCGATTTTTGGCACATTCGGATGTTCATTCTAGCTGTGCTTAATGATATCCCACAAAATGGATATGGTCCCCTGAAGTCAACTTCTGAACCTTTCCTAGCCATTAAGTCGGCCATTTCATTACCTTCATAGCCGCTGTGTCCCAGAATCCAAATGAGGTTAACTCTGTTCTTATTTCCGAGTTCAATCAGGCATTGGAGGCAATTCGAAACAAGCTTGGAGTAGTTTTGAACGGACTGAAGTGCCATTATTGCTGCCTAGATTTCCGAGAGAATATATATTTGGTTTTTGTAGCCCTGTCTGATATTTTCTTTAATGCATAGTTCAATAGCATGAGTCCCCGCCTGAAAAACAGTGGATGTTATGTGCATGCTACAGTAGAATTTCACATTTGGGCGCACTCCATAAACTCCTGCTCCTACACCTTGATCCGTTTTAGATCCGTCTGTGTACCAGATTATGGATCCTGGTTTTGGAGTGGGTTTGTTTGTGGCCCAATTCTCCCTTTCAGGTAGGACAACTTTGAATGGCTTTGTGAAATTAAATTTCGGTACCATTGAATCAGAAAGAGGTATCGCTAGTATCGGATCCTTGTTGAGTTTCGCGGAGAGAGTTGGGCAAGCTATTTTGCGCTCTGACTCGTCCTCCGAGCTCGAAAGTTTGTATGGGGTGAATCTAGCTTCTTTCTGTATTTCTAAGTGTAGAGGTGCTAGGTTGAGAAGCACCTCTAAGGCAGCTGTGGGAGTGGTGCGCATCGCCCCAGTAATACCCAGGCATGCCAGTCTTTGTAATTTAATCAGCTCAAGCTGAGCAGCTTTCTGCTTTGTTTTCTTCCACCAGATGGATGCCGCGCAAGTTATTATGGGCCTGGCAATGACGGTATATGTTCAGTAGGTTAGTTTTCGACTCAGTCCTCAGTTTTTTCCGAGAAGGCACCTGCAGGTCCAAAGAGAGATTCTGGCCCTTTCAAGGACTTTGTCCAAATGAGCATTCTAAGTGAGCTTTCCTTCCAGGATGATTCCCAGGAATTTAACCTCACTAGTACACTCTATGCGTTCTCCAAAAAGAGTAGGCTTAGATAACTTGTCCTTACACCTCCTTTTGGTGAATGCAACAATTGTGCTTTTCTTTGAGTTGTACCCAATCCTGCTTTAGTGCACCAGGTTGCTACCTGCTTTAGGGTATTCTGAACTAGATCTGTCACCGTCTTTTCAAATTTACCTCTAACAAGGATGGCAAGGTAGTCAGCGTAACCCTGTACCGTGACTCCGTTAAATAGAGTTCCGGAGAGGGTGTCAAATGTGGAAGGTTGGAAACTGATGCTCTTAGTCATTATTCTCGAGATTGTGGCTCCAAATTAAAAGTCCATAAGTTATAGTTGGGAGAATAAAATAATTGCATATAGTAACCTTAATATGTGTCTCTAGAAAATTACTTCGTCGTATGACTCCTGTGATCGGTGCAATCTTATTCCCTATATTGGTGATATGCGGTGTCCAAGTCAATTTGTCATCAATAGTTAGACCCAGAAATTTTGTTTGAATGGCTCTGGCAACCAGTATCCCGTCTATGTGTATCTGCATATTAATGTCTTCCTTGTTTGTTTGTCTGAATAACATATACGTTGTTTTTGCTATGTTCAGAGTGAGCATATTGCCTAAAAGCCAGTCTTTGAAGGGTGCGAGGTCCAAGTTAATTGTTGACTCTAGTTGTTCCCGCTCTTTTACTTTATATAAGAGAAGAGTATCATCTGCATAAATGATATATTTTGTCTTAAATCCAATGTACTGCAGGTTGTGTATATATAGCAGGTACAACGTAGGGCCAAGAATTGAGCCTTGCGGAAGCCCTATGTTGACTGTTTTCGATTCACTACGTTCGTCTAAGTTTTTTGTTATATATTGTCGTCCTAGGAAATAGTCCCCTCATTGCACTTCCCTCGAATACCAAGCTCCTTTAGTCCTTCCAGCAATATTGAATGTTCTACCGTGTCAAATGCTTTTTTTAAATCTATGAAGATCGAGGTGACATAAAATCCTTCATCAAGGCCTTCATTAACGAATTGCATAGCATCAACCAATGCTGAAGTAGTATTGCTCTGTTCTTGGAAACCATATTGCTGTTTGTCAAATCCACAGTATTTATCCATAAAATTTAAAATTCGATTGTTCACAACTTTTTCGAAAATCTTGCTAATAGAGCTAACTAGTTTAAGCTCGCTTTAAAAATTGGCTTGATCAACGAGGTCTTTAAACAGTGCGGAAATGAGCCGTCAGGTGAACATTTATTGCGTCAGAAAGAGGTCCCGATATAACTGTTTTTATGATTTTTAAGTCATTCGTCGTTATTCCATCAATACCTGGAGCTACATTCTTTTTCAAACCCGAGATAATTGACTCAATTTCCGTTTTATCAGTTGGGAATAGGAACAAGAACTCTGTCACAACCGGACATGTTTGCCTACGAAAGTTATGCGACTTGGCATTGTTTTTTAAGTCATCGGCCGAAATTGTCCCAATAGTTGTAAAATGTTCGTTTAATGTATTTGCGATTAAGGCATGATCCGTAATTGGTCCAGTATCTGTATCCAATACATGTATTCCGTTTAAATACTTCGATTCATTTTTTTCCAAAGAATCCTTAATAATATTCCAAAATTTTCGTTGGCTCCTGTCAGATGTTGCAAATTGGTGGTTGTAGTATTTTTCCTTAATTTTCTAATCTTATCATATTTGTCGTCATATTTTTAATTTGTTTATATTCATATTTTAAATTTGCATTATGTTGTTCTTTTATAATTTTTTTAGAATATCATTTGTGATCCAAGTATTGTTTCTTGTTCGTCTAGTTTTTGTTCTTGTCGAAATCTTTTTGGCAGAATTTATTGCTGTAATTATTGAATCAATTGAATTTTCAGTTAGGCTTCGAATATTTTGATTCGTTGCCTTTATGAAATCGTCATTATTCATGATTTGGACCGAGGTTTTGACCATTTTTGTCTTTTTAAGTTGTGCGCTACTAATTGTTATGATCCAGGTCAGGCCAGTCATCCAGATTCGTATGGGTCGATTTTTTAAGTGGATAGTTGGTGGTACATACATGGTCTATTAGAGTTGCAGAGTGAGACGAGCATCATTGTAGTTTTGCGCCGCCAAACTGTCAGCAGTATATCAATATTTGTGTCAGCTATTGATAAAAGTCTATTATATTTTGCGTAAATTGAGTCCAAGTGTTCAATAAAGATGCCGTCTGATTCGCCAGGGGATTTATAGAATGTAGCAATTTTTGAGAGAACATTGTTAAGCTCTATCTTAATTATAGTGGTATTATAAAATGAAAATGAAATGAAAATGAAAATTCGAAAATCGCGCGTTACATTTATAGCTTTCGTATCCAGAAATTTTATCAATAATATGAGACGTCCTAAGCCAGTATTCTACTAGGACAATTATACCAAATTTTGTCTCACTACTTTGTGACCACACGAACAATTCATCTCTATTTTTGTCACATTTTATGTTTATTGATATGATATCAAATTCATTACTTCCTTGTAAATATTTCAAGTTGTCAGTTTCAATGAAATTAGCTGTATTTAAGTAATCCTCAACCACGTCGTAGTTCGCCATTAGTTTTTTAGATAATATAAGAAATTTAATTCAAATGTAAGATTTACTAGGTTACCTACTTTACTAAATCATGTAACATGTCTAAATCCTTTATTATTATTGTTTGTTCATTCTCATCTCTCCTAGTGTATAACTGGTTGTCTTTGGTCCATATGTACTTGAAGTTTTTATACTCTAGATGAAATCATATAGAGTATTATAAGTTTAATCCAGCCCGAAAAGTTTGTAACGCATAAAACCGAGCCTCGGACGAAAAAAAATTATATATTATTTTATGTTTAGTTGTGGCCAAAAACCCCAAATCCGTTTGCTGTCCGTCTGTCCGTCCATCCGTCCGTCCGTCCGTCCGTCTGTTCGTCCGTCCGTCCGCTTGCACGATAACTCAAGAACCCGTTGGCCTAGGGAGTTGAAATTTGGTCACCACCTGTCAAATGGAAAAAGTAAGGCCAAGTTCGTTAATGGGCGATATCCTTCCACTCCTTCGGGTACCTCCCATACAAGAGTCCTTAAAACACGTATTCACAATTATTGCTCGAATGCTTCAAGTTAGGAGCTTGAAATTTTAAATACTTAAAGTTTACAATGTTTGAAACGAAAGTTCCGAATATGATGCAAATCGAATGAGTCCTTCGTGTAGCAGCCTACAAAAGTCCTTCAAAAATGTATACAAGTTACAGAATCCACTATAACTCTAGTACAAGTTAAAGCAGAGATTCAAAATTTTACAGGAATTAGTTTTATATCAAAAGCAAGACTGATTTCATTAATTAGCGCAATCCATCAACTCCTTCGGGTAGCTGTCATACAAAAGTTCTTAAAACACGTGTTCACCAATATTGAAGGATAACTTTAGAACGCTTTAAGTTACGACTTTGAAATTTTGTATATGTTGATTTTATAAAAGTCGCAGCTGAAGGTATTATTAATATGAAAAATATCCCGTAAATCCTTCATGTAGTTGCCATACAAAAATTCTATAAAAATGTCCCAACTTAATTTATGGAACTCACTATAACTCAAGAAATCGTTTAACCATCCATCGAGTAGCCACTATACAATAGTTTCTACCTGGAAATAAAAGGTCATGCAATAATTGTATGTGCACTCCTCATTCTTTTGATATAATCCCAACTAAAATATAAATCGGAGTTCAGTATTTCATCTAGAGTATTATACGATTGGCTTGCAGCCGATCGTGACTGCGTTATGTTTTGGTCGTAACTTTGTTTTTGCTTGTTTCAATAGCATAGCTGTATACGGCGTAAGCTGATCGGATATAAATATTCTGTCATCCCTATTTATTTTTTTAGAGATTATTCCCGGTCCGCTGTGTTGTCGATGAACAGTTTCTTTGTATGCCTGCATAAAGTTGTTTCGAGGCGATCGTCGTGTGAATCTCGCTATGATGGTATTAGAAGGTTTCCCTATAAACCAAACATCGATGAAGAGGCGATGAAGAGGCAGCGAACAGTTTCGAAACTTGTCGCTGAAAAAAGATTATCAGTTGGGAACAAGTTCAGCTATGTACTTGCAATCTATGAATACGTGTGAGGTATTCGCATTTCTTTCTTTCTCGTACTGAAATGCATCCGACCATCTCATCCGCACTCGTCGACACGAGAGATCTCCTATCGCGCATTCTATTTGAAATTGGAATGAGCAAGAACGAGATGACATTACGTGCACTCACTGAAGAGTATGTATGAAGGGAGTATGAAGAAGACCTGAACAATCATCGATGAAAGGTAGGCCTGACTTATAGGCGAATTCTGCCTTACCGGTCGACACTGCACCGATGGACGGCGTCCGGTCATATTGGAATAGAATTCCAGTGGTCGTCGACTAGTGCAACGAAAAGACAACTTTCAATCGACTAATGCAATCGAAAGATGAATTTCATTATACTGGTCGTCAGAGTTATGGGTTCCGGCATTATATTCGCATGTAGGAAACAATAGCGCTGTGCGCAGTTCAACATCTAAGTTTGAAATGGCATTTGCCGGCGAGTACGCACTTGATGATAATACGTGTCGTGTAGGACGTTTAGTCTTTTTCGCGGAAAAGGTCGGCATGTTTACATTCTTGAGGAGAAGATGGGGAAATATTTACTTTTCGTTTTTCGCCACAAACACAAGCGCACGAGCTAACATAGTAGTAGTTTGTACATAAGAACCCATGAATTTTTCGTGTTTTTGGTTTATAGGGTTTGTTCCGTTGCGTTGTCTGTGAACATTTTGCAAATCGAGTTCGGTGACCGCAGTGCCAATTTCGTTTGCAATGTCCTGAACTATCCCGTTGACATTCTCGTTGGGTCTTTCTGATATGCTGTTGATCACAATGTTGTCGCGTCGCAATTCACGCTGGGTGTTGACATGTGAAGTTAGCTGTGTTACCTCTCGTTTTAGTGCTATGTTTTCGGCCTTTATTTGTTTCATGTCGGTTATAGTAGAGTTAATCTGCGCAGAGAATTCGTCGAATTTATCAGACATGAATTGCATCGAAGTCTCGAGAGCACTCATAGCGGTTTTTATTTGTATACTGATTTCCTTTTTTATTTTTAATTAGAAATCGTTTAAGTTTACAAGGTGTATAACCTTAAAACGATCGTTTTTTAGTCAGAAAAACACATGTTTTTTTCAAAGAAAACACATGTTTTTTTCAAAGAAAACAAAAACAAATTTGTTCAAAGTACTCGCCCTCGCTAGCTACACATTTTTCCCATCTCTCGTGCAATTTGTGAATACCACGCTCTACGCCAAAAAAATTTCTTCTCTTTCGAAGCAAACCACTCATCAAGCCATTTTCGGACGTCTTCGTAAGAACCGAAGTGCTGCTCAGCGAGCGCGTGGCCCATCGACGAAAACAAGCGGTAGTCAGAAGGGGCCAGGTCTGATGAATAAGCGGGGTGGGGTAGAACCTCCCAGTTGAGTGTGTCCAAGTAGTTGCGGACCAGTTTTGACGTGTGCGATTGTGCGTTGTCGTGCAGGAAAATCACCTTGTCATGTCTTTGTTGATATTCCAGCCTTTTTTCAAGCAGAGCACGGTGCAATTTCATCAATTGTTGGTGGTAGCGGTGGGCATCGACAGTTTCACCAGGTTTTAAGAGCTCATAGTAGTCGATACCCTGCTGATCCCACCAAACGCACAACATTGTCTTTCGTCCGAAGCGATTTGGACTTGCGGTAGATGTTGATGGTTGACCGGGATCAACCCACGATTTTCTGCGCTTTGGATTATCGAAATAAATCCACTTTTCATCGCCAGTCACAATCCGATGCAGAAACGACTTTCTTCTGTGTCTGGCGAGCAACATTTCGCATGTGTTTTGGCGTCGCTCCATCTGCCTATCGTTCAATTCATGCGGCATGCTCGGTAAGCGTTTTTTGCAATTGGGTATCGTCCTCGTCCAAAAGAGCCTGCAATTGATCGTCCTCAACCTTCCTGGACCGATTTTCGCGCTTCTTGTCGCTCAGGTCAAAATCGTCGTTTTTGAATCGACGAAACCAAGCCCTGCACGTTGATTCCGCTAAAACATTGTTACTATAGGCCTCCACAAGCATTTGATGCGATTCAGCAGCCGTTTTCTTCAAATGGAAGCAAAAAAGCAGAGCTTCCCGCATATGCTCTTTTTCTGGCAAAAAACTAGACATGATCAGCACAGGACAAACGTATGTTGTTGAATGAAATTTGTGACGATGTGCACTGATTAATGTTAACAACTAACCAACCCTTAAATAAAAAAAATGGCGTCCCTAGGTTGCTTAACACTCTCACTAACGCCATCTATGTGTCAACGATCGTTTAAAGGTTATACACCTGTGAAGTTGTCAAAACACCGGGTTTCTCTAACAAGCCCATTTTGTTAGTGTGAGCTTTAGATAGTATGTTGTGTACTCTTGCGCTGCTGGGTAAATTGTTTATACCCTGACAGAACAATTTCCACGAATTTCTCTTCGTACGTCTAATTTCATGATTGTACTCTGTTAGAGTCCTTTTGTACGATTCCCACTTTCTAGTTTTTTGGCCCTATTGAAGAGCTTTCTTGTTTGAGATCTGAACTTAGTTAGTGCTGGGTTCCATCAAGCTACTTTCCTGTTACTTGCTCTGGACCTTTCCGGGCAGGATGAGTTGAAAGCAGTCAATAGCATTGCGTATTTGTTCTGATGCTACTATATTTCCATGCTGTCAATGTCCTTAATATTACGTATGGTGTCAGCCATGCATTTCGACAATTTCTGGTCGTATAGTTCCCAGTTCGTCGTTTGTGGCTTCCTGTACGTTTCGGAAAATGATATTAGATTCTATGTTGAATAGAATATGCCTATGATCTGACATAGAAGTCTCATTAGAGACGTGCCAGTTGCAGATTTTTGTGCTCAGGAATTGAGAACTGCAGCTCTGCAATGGCCGCTACTACGTCCTTCGTACAATAACCTGGAACCTGGAATTAGAACATATTTAGTATTCTTTTTAAAAAGTAAACATGCTTTGGGTCTACCGGTGTTGGTAGAGTCATACAAGAGCTCACCCACGGTCAAGCCTCTTACCTGTTCCTCCGTTAGATATGGCTCCTAGATAAGAGCGACGTCAAGGTGAGCTTCAGTGAACCTGCGATAGAGGACTGCTGATAGAGGACTGCTGATAGAGAACTGCTGACTGCTGCTTGAAGGCACCTGACGTCGGTCATTGATCGGCAGTCGGGTTGGCCCTGTCAGAGTTAGCTGCCTGAGCAGCATCTCTGATATGCCGAATCCGCCTCTGCAATGCAGACGGCACTGGTGGTTTCGCTGGCTCTGAGCCTTTAGCAGCCGTCTTCCCTCCGGCTTTTAGACCTTTGGGAGTGTTGCGCTGTGACTTGAGGTGCTTTTTAGCGGAAGTTTTTTCACCACATGTTAGCCTTTGGAGGAGCCTGCGTGAGGTTTAGCTCTGCGCTGGACTCTAGTCCACTCCAAGGGGCCTTGTGACGATCCGGGTTGGGGCGTGTTGTAGGTGTCCTGAACATTTTGGTTTGTATCAGTTCTAGACTCTACATCCATGGGTATAGGAGCTTGTGATGTTGCAGGTTGAGTGTTAATTTCTCTGCCCTGGACATCTGCTTTTACTGCTGGTTTGGATGGTCCTGCTTGAGGGCTAATGACTCTGACCTGGGCATCTGCACACTTCGCAGTTTCCGTCCTGATACCTGTGGTATTTTGGTTAGTTACCTTTGCGGAGTTGACTTTCTCTGTCCCTTCCTTTTTGATCCTCACTTGGATATCTGAAAAGTTCAGGAATAGACAACACTTAAGTGATTCTAGCTCAGCTATTGAAGCGTCGTCTACAGAGAAGACAAAGGTCTCTCCGCCATTCTTTTCCTTCACAATGCGGAGAACTCGCCATGATTCGATCCTGAGGCTTGGGTTTTGTTTGCCTAGACGGAGCTTAAACTTGTCACCCGTCAATTCGAATCCTGGTAGGACATAAGTTAGGCAGGTAGTTGCCTTTGTTAGTTCGGACCTATCTACCGCAACGAGCTGCGCATCCTTCCCGTAGCGAGATTTTGTACAGGGCGAGTCGCACACAATATCGACAAAAAAACTGAATCGGTAACTTAGCGATTTTGTGCACTGGCGTCTCGCCTATTAATTTGCCGCCTATTGCCATTCTGCCACAAAATTGAGCAACTGGCGAGAAAAAAGCAATTTCGTGAAATCACTTCCCACCAAACATTTTAACTCGTATGTAACTTGCCGGCGGCTTATAGTAGGCAAGCAAAACCCTTGCGGCAACAGTTGCAAAAGCCTCGAAAGTAAGTTATACGGCGGACTAAAATGCTTCTTGCCGGTAAGTTACAAATGGCAACTCAAACGCAAGTTGCCTGATTATCGCTTTGAGCAAGGGTAGTTTATCAGTGTCCTTGCTCAAAACGATAATTTGGCAAGTAACTTCTAAGTGGCGATTTTAGACTTGGCGGCAAGAATTCTTGCCGGCAAGTCTAAAATTTATTTTGCTCACCGGTTATTAAAAATCACTTTCACTCGTACCAAAAAATGCAATAAATAATACAATAGTTAGCACTCACAAGTGTTCTTTCCGACTGATGCGCAACTAATAAATACCTAATGAGAATATGCAATATGGATATCTATCCATTTGAAAAAAGCGTGCAATTTCTAAGGGCTAAAAAAATGTTATCCTTACAAATTGCAATCGTTTTGCAAGTATTTAGCAAGAATTTTTAAATCATTGTCTGTGGCGATTACAATTCGATGAAAAGGCAAGCTGATCGCATCTTATTTCCCCTTGCCTAATGCTTGCTACCAGCAAACCCTCGCCAATATGTTTGCTGGGTTCTTGCCTGTCACGCATATTCTTTTCGCCTATTTTTCTCGATTAGTACTGGTAGAGCCGAGTTGTTTGTTTACATTATTTTTCAATGTTATGCAATAAATTGCAATTAAAAAGCATACTGCAGTCACGATCGGCTGCAAGCCAATCGTATGATACTCTAGATGAAATACTGAGCTCTGATTTTAATCGTATTTGGGGATAAAGCAGAATAAGGAGAGGCATGTGGTTTGTCCTTCAATAAGGACTCTCAACTGGGTGCTACTCGCAAGTAAAACACAATACCTTCATTATTCAATTTCAAATCTGGAACTTGGAAAATCACCGAAAGTGAAATTTTCCTTTTTCAAGAACTTTCACAAATAAAATATTATAATATAATATAATAAAATATTCTTGAATACTTGTCTTGGAGTTTTTGTATGCGAGCTACCCGAAGGTGAAGAATGTTTTCGCCAACAACAAAGCTCAAACTTTATTTTCACTCAAAACTAATTTGTACAAAATTTTGACTGCGTGGCTAAACGATTACTTGAGTTATAGTGAGATCCGTAAATTAAGTTAGGAAATATTTACAGAATTTTTGTATGGTAGCTACACGAAGAACTCATGGGATTTTTTTCATATTCATACCTTTACTTTAGTAGTCTGCTACGCGAAGGACTCATTCGATTTGCACTATATTCCGAAATTTTGATTAAAACAATGAACCGTTTATGTGTGCAAAATTGTAGCTTCCTAACTTGAAGATTTCGACCAATAATCGTAAATACGTACGTGTTTTAAGGACTCGATCGAACGAACGGACGGACAGCTAGCGGATTTGGGGTATCCCAAATAATTTAAATAAGGGAAAAGTAATAAAAAAATTGAAAAGTAATAAAAAAGATAGGCAAGAAAAAAAAGGTTTCTTGGGGATTCGAACCAGCGACACGCTGATATAAAGCGCCCCACAACCAATGTTTCTTGATTTCTTAATATTCTTGCAGCCTACTCTACTTGTGCCAGGCAGGCTCAGTCGAAAATGGGGAAGTTGACAGTAGCTCAATTTGACTCGTCACTTATGCTGTTATGACACTGGCTATTTTCCTCGCTAGAAAAAAGTACAATAATAGCCGATAGTGCGACAAGGCAAACAATATTAAAAGAAAGAGATACCGTTCTTTCCGACGCTAGCGGCATCTAGTAAACGAAATTAATAACTGGTTTGTTAAGAGAAATACCGGTTCTGGCGCGTTTCATAATATCACATGGCACTTTCCATAATTTATACGTACCGAACTGTCAAAAACAAGTCTGTAGCGGCTGGAAAATCTAGCTGCCAGTGGATTTTTCTTGGATTAACTGCTAGAATGTTGCGAAACACTGCTCGAATGCGCTTTGTTGCCGCTTTTTTTTTTTGACAGTTATGGATTTTTTTTTGACAGTTACTCATAGTTTTGCTGTTCGGACTGTCTCTCTCACACCAATGTCTAAATTGTATGTAAAAGTCTCTATCCCTCTCCATTTGGATTTTCTAACCGCTTTAAAGCCGCAAAAATAGCCAGTGTCATAACAGCATTACTTTTGTCCCATTGCACACAATTGCTAAAAGTGACGAGGGCGAAAACGATATGGGCGAGAAAATCGTAAAAGGCGAGTCGAGTCGCCATTGCACAGAATTTCACTACAGGGCTTTAGCATAGGGGTGATTCTGATGAGCCAGTCCCTGTTTGGTTTGTTATTGCACGTGATGGAGAGCCAGCCACTAGTCTGACTTTGTGCAATAAATTGCGGATGCGGTCCGCCAGCTTCAATCTTGTCCACTTCACCCATGATCGATCGCTTGACGTCTCTCACTTGGTCTTCGGTGAGAGTGACCGCAGTGTGCATAGAATGCATAATAGCTACTTTCATTTGAGACGTTACGTCTCTGTATGAGAGCTTTGAAGGGCTTGGCGTTGGGTTGAGCGAGCTCTGTCCTTCCACCGGCTTTCTTTTTACTATTTTAGCGCTTACTGTAGAACCTGGTTTGATCTTTGCCGAGGAGACCTGAACCTTATCATCGATAACTGATTTGGTTTTGTTATCCTGAACCGTTATTCTGCACCTTTTTCGAAATCTGTTCTGGTGTGCTACCATCAGAGCTGCCTCTTTTGCCAATGTGTGTACCTTCCGAGTCACGTTTGGCTACAAGTTCTCTGACTTGTCTCCGCGCTTCTTCTGGATCCACGCCACTGGCAATTTTGGCACTGATACGTCTCCTAGAGGCTCCGGAGAAGTATTCGTACTGCCTCTCTGATTCGATTTGTGGTTGGTCCACAGGAGCAACTTCTGCATTTGGGACCATTGGCTCCTGAACGCTGATGTCGTTCGTGCTTACTACCACTCCTCTGCACAGAGATAGGGTGAGCAGGTTCCCCTCTTCATGATGGTCCGACGGTGTGAGTAGTAGGGTGTCTTCACACTCTACATCCATCTCGCCATCGATGCCCACAGCAAGTACCACGTCAACTGGGGTGCTAATTCCAGAGGACAATTCGTCGGTGTTTTTAAATATTGTGTTGATTTTGATCCAACAAGTATGGCGAGAAAGGAAGGTTCGCACCCGCAGAGCTCCCAATACGGATGTAAGGCTAGGTTACAAGGGGGTTTCGCCCGATGCCCCCAGGAGATCGTTCAAGGCATCACATTTATACACCTGATACCATGCAGCTCTCGGCACGAATACTTATCCACCTTGGCTTGAGTGTGGATCCCTTTTAGTTCACCGCTCCTCTAGAGTAGTCAGAGCCACTCCAATTATCTCCAGATTTGCGATACAAGCCTCCCACCATGACAAGTTAGAGATAACGGGGCGGAAAGGAAAATGCTCTAGACTTCAATCGTCGCCTACATTTTCTTATCAGATTTAATGGGCTCCTCTGAGTAATTACAGCACGATTCGCCGGCTTCTCGGGAGCTTGGGAGCGGGTAGATGAAATCCGACTCAGAGGAGACACCATCCTAGATGTGCTGTGTAATAATTAGACTTGAATAAATAAAGAAAAAAGGAAATAGATGTCATATATGGATAGGAGTTGACTGACCAGAATGCAGTTCTCGCGCTACAGCGGTAATTATACCGCTAACCCTGAATTCCAACAAGCGGCTCCGCGGAAGCAATGACCACCCCATACGCACAGTTTTCAAGCCACGCATTTAGAGACCTGACTTACTTACCTTACCGCGTCGGTCTTCCAGGATCCTCAAGTGTGGGACTTTACTTTCCTTTCATCTTTCGCTATGTGTGACTAATAATAAAATTGTTTCTCTTTTCGAACACTAATATATAATTATGGAAAAAAACACGGGAATACTGCACATCACCATTCTGCCCTGAAATTTTAACACAAACGAAAAGAAAACTAAAGAGGAATCCTTCCACATACACGGTATTAAAAAAAGAAATTAACTATTTAAAAATTATTAATTTATATATAAAAAAATTAGGTTATAATCTGACGTATTTTTTCCATTATATTTTATTTATGTTATAAGATTTGAGCTAAACTTAACCTAAGGTACCTGTTGGGGCCAATACATCCTTCGGCTGTCAGCGTTCGTAGTAAATTCTTTAATTGTTTAACTGGATTCTTTAATTGTTTTAACGTTTAATGTGTCATTTGATGACTACTGAGTCGCACTATGGGCATTCTCGCAGTGCGAGAATTAATGAATTTCTGGCAGCAATAGAAAATTGCAAAAACGTGGTATAGTATCGACACGGAAAAAAACCAAACAAAATGGACGCCGAACAATTCACAGAGTTCATGAATTTGCAAAAAGTATTCTTCTCAAATTTACTTAGCACGAGATCTCCAAGCGGGAATAACGACAACAGCCATGAATTGGATGGGATAGTGAGGAGTTTCAAGTGCGAAACTTTCGACATGTCTACTTCAGCGGAAACTTTGGTCGATTGTTTCGAAGCCAGGTACCGTATGTACGGATTAAATAAAAAGCCAGATGACGTCGAGTATTTAAGCGCACTTAAAATCTGAAACGGTAAAATCTGAAACATACAAACAATTGAAAGTGGCTTTCTCTGATCAGATGAAGTCGAAATTCATTCGATTGTATCAAACCAAAAGCACGAGGTTGAAAGCGCTCACAAGTTTCTGGAACTGTGTGAGAGAAAGAAACCAAACTTTCGAGTCATACGCCAATCGACTGAAGGAAATAAGTCGCGATTGTGAATATGACGGCACCCTACTAGACAGACAGCTGCGAGATAGGTTTGCTACAGCACTCCGGCACAAACGACTGGAAGAACTAAAAACCATGGATGAAACTATTGAGCGAGAAGTTACATTTTCAGAAGTCTTCGTAATCGTCCAGTCTAGGGAAGCAGCCGAGAAAGACATTGACATGGACAGTGATACAAATAAACGAAACGCAAATAAGTGTTCAAAAACTGTGAGTGAAAAGCGCAATACAAACGTTCGCACACTCAGGCAAATGTTGCGGATATAAAGAAGTGCATCCATCAAATGAGTGTCTCGCTCGGAACCACACATGAGTTACGCCAGCGTCCACGTTAAGCCCATCCGGCACATCAAGCTGCGCACACATGCCAATAACAGATAAGCCCATCTGGCATTAACAATGAAACAATTTTAATTTCCTTACTAACCCTAACTAAAAATAGAACCGACATCTGCATCCACTGTAAACAACCCCCAACGAAGAAATAACGGAAAACCGAGTTAACTTACTAAACTAAAAAAACATTGAATGGCCGTCCTTTCGTTAGCCTGCAAGCCTTATTTACGAAACTAGAAGCTGTAACTATAATAACTTTTAAAGTAATAAATACATTTTTCCCAAAAATAAAGTGAACGACTTTGAATTAAACTCTCCACTTATAACTGGCGCAGCCGACTTCGAACTAACTAACACATCCTCACGATTGCAAATTAAAGTGTTTTAGTTTCAAATAAAGTTAAAATTTGTGTTTGTGACAATAAAATTCACTTGACAAATAAGCTATTTAGCTAGTTTCAAGCAGTGTTAAACTCAATGCAATGTTCGTTTACGAAGTCATCGCAAACCTTAGCTGAATTAAACCGAACCCTTGACAAACTACTTGAGTAACAAGCAACAATTAAAGTAACAATAATTATAATGGCACTAAATGAAGCTGGGTTAGACTACGCGCTCTCCTTCGAAGAAGTTATAAAACGCGCAAGACACATTACTCCTTACGGCGGCTCGCCCAACTCCCAAGCTGCACTTAGACTTTGGATCCAAGAAGCAGAAGACCTATATCATTCAGTAACCTCCCCCGTGAAACAAATAGCCGTTACCAAAACAGTTCTGCGACGATTATCCGGTAGAGCTCTCGACGAATTAAACAAACTCACGAATAGATCCTGGCTCAATTGCAAAACAACACTCGTTAAAGCCTTCAGGATAAGACAATCATTCCATAGTATCGTAACGCACCCCTCAGCGCAATCCACGACAGGATGAATAAATATTTATTGAAACTCAACTATAAATACTTACTTGAACCAACTACCTTATCTCACGCAGAATTTACAACATCTCGCAATGAAAAACTTATCCTTAATACTTTTCTAGATTGTATGTATATCTAGTTATATATACATTAATTAACAACAATTCATTTTATTCCAACAATACAAACCAATTTGGTAATCAATACAACACCAACAATACAAATCAATTCAATGAAAATAATAATTCTTCAAATAACAGAGATTTCTCAAACCAAAATCAATCGCATAACAAAATTAACCATTCAGGACAGAACCCCTGCCCTAGAACCAACTTCCAACAAAATAACAGTTTCCAAAAACAACCTACACCTAATCCAACAACAATCTAACTACGTCCCTAACAACAATTACAACACTAATAGAAACAAACAAGTTAACTACAATCAAAATAATGCTGGACAATCAAACAATTATCCAGCCAGACAATGATCTCATAATAATTCCCCGAATCCCAGACCTAACCCTCAAAGACAAAACCAAAACATCAACGAGGTGCGAAACCAATACCTAGATTCAGACGTATCTATGCGCACAATTGCATCCCACGATACTTCACCGCATAGCGAAGTAAATGAAGAAGAAAGCTTGGACGAAAATTACTAGCCTCAGTAGAGCACTTCCCTATATAATTATAAACCGCAATAACAAACCAGTAAGATTTCTAATTGATTCTGGCTCTACAAGAAGCTTAGTCAATGAAAAAATCTGCGACCTGAAAAATTGAACTGATGTTCCTGCGTAAAAGGTTCCTGTAGGCATTACAAGTTGCGCACAATAAAATTAAATCGTCAAAAATTTCAATAAAATAATTGTCAGCTGATTTCTGAATATTTTTACGTTGACAATTTGACATGACACATGACATGCATCTGCTGCAGTGCTGCATTGATTGGATCATGACAAATATATCGCTGCATTTGGACGCAGTACTGAGGGCATCTCAGAATTAAACGCGTTTCGAACTTCTACCCAAAAAATAATAAAGTTGTGCCCAGACTGTTGGAAAATTTTTTTTGTTGTACACAACTTACACCCCCCCCCCCCTCCCCCCCACAGGCAAAGCTAGCCCTGCCGCCAGCAAGCGCGTCGCTCCAGCTCAAATTTCAGCCACCAATTTGGACGTTAATGGAATTTCCTCGTACCTTACCTTTCCTTCGATTATTTTTACTTTTTCAAATCAAAATATTCACTCCAAGGCCTCCGTTCACAACAATCTATTGCTTCATTGGAGTTTCATTTTAGTATTATTACTAAGAACTAAAGTCGAGGCATGAAAGAAGTGAACAATCTTTTTACAGTGAATGGCAAAAACACATGCAACAACATTTGGTCAACAAAACGTAATTTTCTTTACTTTTAGCGGTAGTCAATTGCAGGTGGGGGGACAAATGTCCCTTCTTGCCCCCTCCCCTCCCCCTAAGGGCAGCCTTTGGGCCCACCGGCAATATAATATCCAAAATCTGTTCAGTGGGTCTCCTTACTTCAATGATATATTACATACACTAGTTTCAAATCCTTAAACCTTAATATAATGCAATACTCTTATTACAGATACTGCGAACAAAGCAAGAAAAATCAAACATATATTTCGATCTTTTGAGCCAAATGACGAAATAGATGAAAGACCTGAAACTGAGTTAGAAAACGAGTCACATGATGTACGGATTTCAAGAGAACAAGTTATTAGTGAAGCGGATTATGTCTTTTTAACTACGAGTAATCACATTTTATTTTTCAAACAATTTATTTTTTAATTCGTTGCAACTACATATTTCATTATTTTCTTATTGCAGTGCAAGTCGATATAAAAAAAACAATGTGGGCCACAATGGAGTTTTGTGATTATGTTCTATATAATCAAGTTCTATCTTCAATTGCTGGCATGCTATGTACCACAATGATTGTTTTATATAATACGGGAGGAAAAGCTCAACTAGACTGGTAATGTATTTATAAATTGATAATAAAAATTGTGTTTAACCAACTCATGTTAATACTTATAAGATTATCAATCATTTACTATTACCGATTATAAACGCAAAATGTTACGGCTTTCTTATTTTTGTCGCAGTCTTTTTCTCTCTCCCTTTATATTCCTCTCGCTCTCTTATCTTACCTTCAACGATGTTTATATATAAACTACTCATCCTCATCATCAATGGCGCGACAGCCCAAATTCGGGCCCTGGCCTTCTGAAGTTGTCGCCTCCAATCGTCGCGATCCAAAGACCGCGTCCTCCAACTGCTAATTTTACTTTATTATTTTTTAATAATAAAGTATTGTGATCGACATGAAAACTTTGGATTACAATATCTTCCGAACCAATTGCACCAGGAAGATAAAATTTTGTTTCTGTATATGGGATCACAAGAGGCGTCTAATGAACGTACATTTTTTGAGGAAGGAGGTGGGCGCGAAAGTGGGGGGATAGCAATTTCTCAAAAAATGTCATTTTTATATCTCAGAAACCGTATCAGATATAATCTTCAAAATTTTACAGGAGTTGGGATCGGTAGACCTCTAGTAGGGAAAAAAAATTTAGTGCTTGGGGTGTGGTGAAAAGGGGTAGAAAGGAAAAAAATTCTGATTTTTATTTCTCGAAAACCGTAATGAATGGAAAGCTAATTATGTAGAGCCACTATAGAGACATCCTAGAAAAATAAAATTTTTCATAGGGGTATCAAGGCACGGGGGTGAGGGGTGGTTTTTTATATCTCAGAAACGCCTTATACTAGAAAGTTGAAAGTTAGTACGTATATGTAGATGTGCTATTAGAGTAACTAAAGCAAAAAAAAACTTCAGATTTTTATTGGCGTTCAGAGTTTGAGTAAAAAAAATGTCCGTGAATCCACATTTTCACTAATTTCGTTAAAACTTTTAGACATGTCAAACTATCAAAGCAATTTTACTTCTGCGGGATATTTATATAAGCGCCTAGTAACGTTCTTCAAATTTTTTTGATATCCAACCCTAAGTATGGTACACAACCACTTTACACCCCAGTGGTTGTGTACCATACATATTCACGAATTCTTATATATTCCTAAGGTATATTGAGATTTGGAATTCACTTTTACTTTTATAAGCTTTAAACGTAGTCGGGGAAAAACCCGATTTAAGTATTTTCTCTATTAAACCCCCTGGGGGTATTGTTTAAGTTTTCACTGATTCCGAAAATCTCTTAGGTTTAATGTGATCGAATTTGCTTTTACTACTATGAATTATTCTATTGATGAAAAAAATACGTAAATAAATAAAAAAAATCTGCCAACAGTCTGGGCGCAACTTTATTATTTTATGGGTAGAAGTCCGAAACGTGTTTAATGATGAGATGCGGTGTAGGTTACTATGCGACTGACAACCTAAGAAATAACCAGGAGGCTATTTGGAACGTTATTTTTTTAGGTTGTCAGTCGCATAGTAACCTGATGGGCATTAATCTCCACCAAGCCAGGAAAGTGAGTTTGGGCTAATAGCTCCAGTATCTCTTTTTCTGACCCAGTGAAGGTGCCGTCGGTCTTCTCGGGGAGCCCAATCTTGTTTGAGTGTTGCTTAGAGAGTACTCGGCGCTACTGTGAAGATCATTTATCTCTTCACAAAACTTCTTCCACGAGCTTCTCTTCGCAATTCTGAGCTCCTTATTGTAATTCGCTAGGGAGCTAGAGTAGGAGTTCCAGTCGCGGGGCGCTTTTGCGCGGTTCCAGAGTCCCATAGCCTTGGATCTCGATTTCGCGAGTTTATTTCTCCACCAGGGCACCGCTCTATCATTCTGTTTTGTTGTTAGTGGACAGGAGCCAGCGTAGGCAGCATTGATGGCCGCATCAATTTGAGCGCTTGCAATTTCAATACCATCAAAATTTCGAACGATGCCTATTAAACTAGCCATTTGTTCTGACAAAAGTTGGTCGAAAAGTGCTCAGTCTGTTTTCCTCGGTTGTCTATATTGTTTCTCAGGCACTTTATCAGATTCTATATTAAATCTGATCTGAAAGTGGTCTGACATTGATCGTTCGTTTGAAACATGCCAGTTCCAAATTTTTGTGCTAACAAACTGGGTGCTAGAGGGAGGTCAAGAAATTCTTCTCTAATTTTATTTCTAATGTGGGTAGGGAATAAAACCACATTTAGAAATAAAATTAGTTTAGAATTTCCATTTTATTAATGCTAATAAATTCAAGTAATGACACATCCCTTTTGTTAATATCTGAGCTTCACCACATCCAACATCCGCGTTCGCATCACATCCAACGATGAGTTGAAGAGTTTTCCTGATACAGAACTGGACAAGTCTCTGCAGCAGTTCAGAATCCGGAGGTGCTGCTTCACCGGGGATAAGGGGATAAGTAGAACTGACAATCAGAACTTTACTCCCTTTGGTGGTGACGTTTACCAATGCTGCAACTTGGTCCTTGTTACAGAATTCTGGAATAGAAATATAGTTAATATTTTGACTAAATAATAGTCCAGCTCTAGGTCTGCCTTCAGTAGCTGACTCATAAAGAAGCTCACCTGTTAAACCTTTAATCTGGTTCCGCAGAGTATACGGCTCCTGGATAAAGGTAACATTAAGGTGGTTCTCTCTAAATCTGTGGTCGAGGGCAGCCATTGCTGCCGTAACCTCGTGTACATTTATTTGGACACACCTAATCCCCATGTTCAATTTTTCCTCGAGTTCAGTTCGTCGCTGAGCACAAGGGCATCTAGAGACGGGAGGGTATCGGTTCACCATCGAAATACACTCACCACTGTCTGTATCCTTTCATCGCCGTTTTTTGGACAGTGATAAATTGGGTTGGTCCGAATCCCAAATGATTACATGGAGTATTGCAGAACAACTACAATTGCCAACAACTCAAAATAATATTGAGGCTTGGCACCGTCGGTGGCAAGTTATGGTCGGTCACAAACATGCTGCTGTAATAGAAGTCATAAAAGTGATTCAAAAGGAGTATGTTCACATGTGCGTTATTGTGGACAAAGCCAGGATTGGTGAAAAACCACCATATTCAATGGAAAAAATTTAAAAAGGAAAAAGAATCAGGGGAATTTTGGAGAACAAAAATGTCCGTTCTTCCTTTGAAAATTTTAAGCAGCTTTGCTGTAAATTGTAATTTGACAGAAATAAACTGAAAATATATTGAAATAAATATTCTGCATATTTATTATTTTAACAGTCTTATCGGAGAAAGGAATTTTTATAAACGAATTCACCATCGTTTCACCGCCACGACTAGCATTGGTGTCCATTTTTGCCGCGAAAAGGATACCAATGCTAGCCGTGGCGGCGGTGAAACGGCGGTGAATCGTGCTGTCGGTGAATCGTGAAGCGGTGAACCATACTGTCGGTGAAGCGGTGTTTCGTGAAGCGGTGAACTGTGGGTGGTTAACCGTGAGGCAGTGAACCGTACCCAACCCATAGAGACACTGGAATTATCGAGTCGGGCTTTCTACTACTGCTCAGAGTTGAACCAGGGAATCTGTGTGGTGGCATGGGGTTGTTGTCACTTCTATCTCTAAGGGCTCGGGCATAGAATCTTTGGTAGATTCCTTGCTTGGGTCCTCAGAGGTCACCGTTGCACAGTGCACCCGATCGTGCTGAACTTTATCCGCCTCGGGTTTTTACTGCTGCTTTTCATGCTTGAAGCGTTTGTAGATCCTCGAGAAGTTCAGGAAAAGATTAAAGTTCACCTTCTTGATATCTGCAGCTGACTTATCGTCAACCAGAAAGGTTACCGTATTGCCGCCGTTCTTCTCCTTGTCCATTCTTAGTACGCGCCAGCGCTCTGTGTGCAGGTTGGAGTTTTGTCTTCCAATCCTACTCACAAATTTTTCCTTGGGGACATGTTGTCTTTAGGGAGGACGAAGGTCACGTAAGTGTGGTATTTCGGAACTTCTGCTCCGTCAACCACTTTTAGTTGCCCCTGTCCAGGGTTTGATGATTGCCACCATCCGCTCTACTCAATATCTGGTTGGAGAATTGTTGCAGGTGATTGACAACCACCCGTCTCTGTGGGCATTGGCAATAAATTGGGGTCACAAGGTGTCCCTCTCGATATTATCTATCTCATCCAGCAGAGAGGATTTAATTTTAATGAGTTCCTTCTCATTTAAGGATTGCTCCGAATTAAGCCCATGCAGAATAGCAATTTTGTGCTGTTTTACCACACTGCTATATGCTACTCTGAATGTGATTGGCTTTAACTGGGGTTTGATGCTAGCATTCAAAGCACCTGCCTTACACCGTTGCTCCTTAACCATAGCGGGTTGTTCTCTTGGGGGTTTAACTCGCCTTGGTGTTTTCCTTTTGAGATCAGCGCCTTGTTCGGGCGTACTGCTGTTAGATCGGGGTCTTTTGTTATTCCCCTCATCAACGTCAGTCCGCTTAGCTGCCATTCTCGCTTTGAAAATCCGTCTTCACGTGACATTCCAGATTATATTGAGCCTGCTATACGTCTTCGGGATGGTGCAGTGAAGTATTCACGCTAATACTCTAGGCAGTCGACACATTCGAATGATCATTCCCATTCAATGATCAACATTGACACACGTCTATCGGCATTACATTCGATCTGTCAAAATATTATTGTTGTGGGAATGCTCAATTAAAGTAGCTATTTTTGCATTGGCATGCGGCTACGTTTTATATGTTGAAATAGAGTGATAGAAAAGTGCTAATATGTCAGCAATTGTAAACGAAACGTTAAAACGATTGATCGTAATTAATGCACACATGAAATAAATACAAAAATTTGGACGGTGGAACACCTGATTATCCACTTGTTCCACTTGTTTCACGGTAGTTTTATAGGCTTGACGCTAGATGGCGATGCGAGCGCTTGACTGAATTAACAATTTATCTCGGAATTACCATTTCGCAATTGTAATTGGAATGATGGGATGAATGACCAATTCGACAATTACATTGTGACGAACGTGATGCGGAATTATCATTCGACTAGGAATGATCATTCGAATGCGTCGTCTGCCTAGGATATAAGGCTGCATCTCTCGATTTCGTATCGCTGTCTCAGCGTCTTGAACAAACTGGGCCAATAGTTCCATGTGTGTGGTAACGCTTTCCTTTCTCTGTTCCTCTGCGAACTGAGCCATAGGCGTCTGGTCCGCATCGATTCCGAGATTGCAAGATGTTTGAGGTGTCGGAGAGCGGGGAAGTTGTTCTTCCACGTCCGATGAACCCCAACATCCATTTTTCTTTGTTTTTGTTTTTGTTTACTTTGGTTGGTCATGTGTGGCGCTACGAGTAAAGCGAGAAGTAGGTGGCCTGCAGAGCTACCTTGCAGGCGTAAGGCTAAATACAATGAGAGGTCGCCCGGTATATCGAGGTGGTTTCCAACATGCCACTACTATAGTCCTATCCAAATACCAAATTTTAGCTATCCATCATTATGGGTTCTCGAGATATAAACATCTTAACTTTTTCTTTTCCACCCTTCCCCATCCTCACTCCCCACACCCACACCTCCCCACTAAAATACCTCGTTCACGTGGTCAACGACGTACCACTACGTAGCACTTCGTAGTACCACGTGAACACACGAAATTTTGCTACGGAGCGGTTTTTCTACAACGTAGCAAAACCGCGTAGTGTAGTGGATTTGTTAATCCTTCCCACGAGAACACTTGCCGTTGCGCTCCGTATTACTTTTCGAGTGAATTGTCGAAAAACTGTATTGACAGACAACTTTATTTGTTTGGATTTTCTCAACGATTCTAATACCAGTGCCTTTAATGACTCCATTTCGCTGAAAAATAAAAGAAGAAAGGTTATTTAAGAAATAAAACGACGAATGTAATTTTTTTTTAATAAAATAAATACCAGTTGTGACAGCTGTCAATTAATAGTCAAGAGTGTCACGTCAATTCACTTCACGTGAACACTCATATATCAACCGGATTTCATAATACGCTACACTACACTACGCTACCACGTGAACGAGGTATATGAGTGTATTAGGCCTACTTCCGCTAAAAATTTTAAGCATCTATCTTAAACTGTTCTCGAAATATGAGACGTGACTCTTTACAAAAATTCTTATCCCCCTCCACTTCTATGCTCCACCGCACCCTTAAAAAAATTTATTTTCAGCAAAGTTCATTTGTCAACTTTTATGTAATACATAAACTAAATTTTACTTTTATTATACAGGGTGTTTGGTACTCCGTCCACGACCTTGTAAGGGGTTATTCCTTGATATATTTGGAGAAAAAAATTGTTCCACAGGGTGGGTCAATTTTCAATAACAGTGGAGATACAGGGTGGTTAAGAAAAGTGTTTTTGACCGGTACCCTTACTCACTTAAAACGTTATATCTTGAAAACGAATAATCACAAGGCAAAGTGTTATAACTCATTTTTGGGGAATCGAATTACCTTTCATTTGATGTAACAGTATAAATTGTAACTGCACCCAATCTTGAGATATTTACTCGAAAACACAGATTTTTGCAAGGTCAACCTTAAAAATTCAGTGATCAATGTAGTTTTTCTCAGAAAAGTCCATTATAAAACTGTCATCTTAATTTTATTTTTTTATGAACCGTATTATTACCTACAAATGCTGCATACATATGTATGAGTTGCGATTAACATTTTGGAAGTAATAGGTAAAAATACATATCGCATAAAAATTAAATATTTAAAAAGTTAGTGCATGTACATGTTGATCTACACTACTTGCTTGAACTAAAAGAATTTAATAACGGTTTTTATGTTTTATTTAAAAAAATTTTGTTATAATAAATGTTCAAAATGGCCACCTTCATTTTGAATGCACGCTAAAGCTCGTTTGGCGAGTGTTCTCTTGGTATTCATATTCCTCAACTGCTGCCTTACTTCTATTGCTGCCGCATCGATCCTGATATTTAGATCTTCCAATGTTTCTACTGGCGTTGCGTAGACAAGGTCCTTCATCCGTCCCCATACAAAGAAATCCATAATAGTAAGATCAGGAGATCTTGCAGGCCAGTGTATCGGTCCATTTCTACCGATCCAGCAATTGTATAATTGGAATTTAACCAATCTGTGATCTGTCGGCCGTAATGAGCAGGAGCACCATCGTGTTGGTAAAACATGGAAGCCAATCGAACTAGTGGAATATCATCCAACAAGTCCTGTAGATCATTTGATAAAAAATGTAAGTAATTGGAGCTATTTATAGTACGCGAAAGCCTAATAGGTCCAAGTAAATCGTCACCAATCACACCTGACCACAAATTGACGCTGAATCTGTGTTGAAATGATGCCGCTCTTCTTGTGTGTGGATTGCTCTCAGCCCACGTATGTAGGTTGTGGAAGTTTGTGATACCGTCTCTGGTAAATTGGGACTCATCCGTCCACAGAATATTGTTGAAAAAATTGTCGTCATCTATTTGTCGTTCAAGGAGCCAATTGCAAAACTCCATCCGTTTGGGGAAATCAATGGGTAGCAGCTCCTGTACTGGTGTGTGATGGTAGGCATGGAAGCGTTCTACTTTTAAAATACTCCAAACCTTCCAAGTAGATATGTTAAACTGCAATGCCAAGCGTCGGATACTGATCGATGGATCATTTTGCACTGCTTGCAGTATTCTTTCATCAATCTGAACAGCGATTATAGGTGCAGGATTTGCATTTACTCTCCTTGTTCTATCGCTGCCAGTTTCCCTAATTCTCCTGTAAGCGTCCTGAAATACTCCCCTGTCAGGTGTCCGTCGATGGGGATGTCTCTGATGGTAAAGCCTTCGCGCGGCTTGTCCATTTCCGCGACACTCTCCATAAATTAACACAATGTCAGCATATTCTTCATTGGAGTACTCAGACATTTCGAAATTATTTTTTTTATTCTACTGACACCTTCTTCTTTTAGCAACGTAACTAAAACTGATAAAAATATGAAGGTAGTTTTGCTTTTATAGGCTTTTTATTTTGTAAGGCACCCTATTAAAAAAGGCATAGTACCGCACCCAGTATTACCTACCACATCCAGGTAAAAGCATCAATTATGTTGAAACTCAGTTACATTTCATTGTTTTCCTACATACTTTAAATAGTAATAAATGGGCAATAAAAATACTTCAGTACTACCGACAAATTAAACAGGTTCTTAGACGAGGTCCATAGGAAGGAAATATTTAATTTTTATTCGATATGTATTTTTACCTATTACTTCCAAAATGTTAATCGTAACTCATACATATGTATGCAGCTTTTGTAGGTAATAATACGGCTCATAAAAAAATAAAATTAAAATGACATTTTTATAATGGGGTTTTCTGAGAAAAACTACATTGATCACTGAATTTTAAGGGTTCACGTAGCAAAAGTTTGTGTTTTCGAGTAAATATCTCAAGATTGGGTGCAGTTACAATTTATACTGTTACATCAAATGAAAGGTAATTCGATTCCCCAAAAAATGAGTTATAACACTTTGCCTTGTGATTATTCGTTTTCAAGATATAACGTTTTAAGTGAGTAAGGGTACCGGTCAAAAACACTTTTCTTAACCACCCTGTATCTCCACTGTTATTGAAAATTGACCCACCCTGTGGAACAATTTTTTTCTCCAAATATATCAAGGAATAACCCCTTACAAGGTCGTGGACGGAGTACCAAACACCCTGTATATGTATAATATTATATATTGCCAGTAACGTAAAAAATAATGAAACTGTGTCCGGACTTTTACCAGATTTTTTTATGAAAACGAAAATATTGTTATTTTTGCTTTAGCTGTTTTATCTATTGCCTTATTACATTATAAATTTAAAAAATTATGCAATACTGTCCTAATGTGCGCCTATATTATTTTCAGGGGAATACCTAAACCATGGCGGATTGTATTTCCAGCTGTAATTGCATTTGGAATCATGACTGTTGTGGGACTAGTACATCTACTTATCATGAATAATGCGTACGATGAATTTTGCGAAGGCTTATCCTATAATCTCGAAACAAAGACTATCCCGTACGATAACAAGTCATGAGTTCATAACGAGAGAAGATATGCCTAAGTTTTTTTTATATTGTATACATTATGTTGACATTTGAGAACTTTGCTTTCTTCTCCAGTTTCTAATGTATGTATTTCAATTATTCAAAAATTTGTATTTTCAGATGCAGAAAATTAATAAATGCTTTTCATCCATTGGTAAGTTTGTCAACGCTTTCACCTGGGATACATTACATCCTCCACATAACTACCATTCGACTCACTTTGATTGCTTGGATAAGTGCTTTTGTAATAATGATTGCAAGAATGCTATTCGTTATTGACTTCCGGTTGGTCCGTGTAACGATCTCAACATTTTCAAAACATGGAAAATCTCTGGTGCCAGAATCTAGTTCATCAGAATCGAATGAAGAAATTGAACAAAAAACGGAAAAATTAGATGTTAATACACCGAAAGCATTGGAAACTGCCAGGATGGATGACGTCTCTTCCAAAGAAGATATAGACGACTTTCAAAGTGCTCATTCCGATGTTGAAGGACCGATAAATCCTACGTCACTCGAACCCTTAATTTCTCAACGATAAAGATTGAAACCTTTTTTTTATAATTATCTAAAAAATACTAATAGTTTACTATAAACTACATGTTCAGGGATTTTAATTAATTTTATATCTACGTAATATAATAATATATTTATTGATGTAAGTTTATTGCAATATAAAAAATGATTTTGTGTAGAAATTAAACTGTACTGTTCAAAACTTTTTTATTTTGAAGTTACGTCATTGCTCAATTTTTAAGGGTACGTACATCGTTAGAAATGTTCTATCCCGTTTCCTAGTCGAAAGGCTCGTAAACCGTTATTTTGCTGAGGCAAAGCTTTACTTCCTTTTACAACTGTTCGTATCAAACTGCCTTTATTTTCATCGATTTGCTAAGCAAATAACATTTTTCTATCAATTTACAGATTATGATTGAGTGGTTGGAATATCATTATGTGAAAACTTCTTACTGATTACTTATTTTACAGAATGTATACTGTACTATACTCTATCATAGCCATTTATAAGGTAAGGGAACACACCTACCATAGTCATTTATAAGGTAAGACAGCACTCCTTATGAATGACTACAGTTCAGTTCAATTTATTGCCAAATATAAGTTTACATTATTTAGTATAATTCTGATTTTTTTTTTTATTTTATAATTACAAGTAGTATACATATATTTTTTTTTATTTTAATTCATTAGACTTAATTATTAGATTGAAGTATTCCACATCGGCAATATATGTGAATAATTAGTAACATTAGGGGTGGTGTATATTGCACATTACCCGAGCCAAAAGTAAGGAAATCGAATAGATAACTTCTGCTGTATATATTTATTATTATTTACCATTATAAGTTTATAGGATAAGGCATAGCGAAGCATGAGTTTTTTTTTTTTTTTAGTTTAAATTTATTTATTTTTCTTTTATGAGGTCGCATTTTTCATCCCCTATGATGTTGTGAATCTCGACTTTTATAAAAGCTTATAATTTCATTTTGGTTTGAGTTATTTAGTATTGATTCAGTATTAAAATTAACTGGCGATAGATAAAAATTATCCAAATTTGACTGTTCTCGTAGATTATTTAAATGTATGTTTCGAATTAGATTATTCTGATGTGAATTTAAATTATTTCTTCTTTTGATCCACAGATTCATTAGGTAAGCCATAATAGGTGTTATCCCCGATTCGCGGTACAAAGTCGCGTTAGAAAAATATCTATCCCTCAGTCTATATCGTTTTGATATACAGTGGCGAATTACTTTCCTTTCAAAGGCCTCCGTGAGTTTAGCTGTCGTTGTTGATATTGAGAACCATACCGGGTACCCATAAGTTATAATCGGTCTTATAAGTTGCTTATATAGAAGTAGCTTAGATTCACTAGATAATTTCTTCTTAAGGTGTATTACGGGAGCCAACATGTTGAATATATTATTAGCGCTTTTAAGCTTTGCTTTTACATGGTCGTTGAAGCGAAATAGGTTATTAAAGTTTATTCCTAAATATTTTATACTATTTTTTAGTGGTATAACTTCCCCATTCAGATCCAGTGATAGATTTTTACTTTGTTTAACTGCATTTCTAGGACCCTTGCCACTAGCATTTCTAATGCAAATGAGAGACGATTTATTTGCATTGATAGTTACACCCCAAGTGTGGTAGTACTCATTAATTATTTCTAAGTGCTCCTTTACGTTGATTAAACCCTTACGTGGGTCTCGTGCTTTTGAATATACTAAAGTATCATCTGCATATAAAAGTGCCTGCGAGAGGCTAGTAGTATGTGGAAAATCGTGGAGAAAAAAGTTGTAGAGTTTGGGACCTGTTACAGAACCTTGCACTACTCCCGATTTAACATCTAAAAAGTCTGAACTTTCGTCACCTATCATAACAAATAACTTTCTGTTTGTAAAGAAGCTATAGAATAGCCTTAATAGTAGAGCAGGGATATTTTGGGATATAAGTTTATATAGCAGGCCTTTTACCCATACTAGATCGAAGGCTTTTTTAACATCTAAGGAGCAAATTACAGTTGCCTTTTTATCGTTGAGGTTTTTAGTTATATCGGAATGTAATTTCAATAAAGCATGTTCTGTGGAATGGGATCTCCTAAATCCAAATTGTTCATTCGGAATAATATCATTCGTGTTGCAATATAAGTCAAATTGTTCAGCTAATGCTCTTTCTAAAAGTTTCCCTACATTAGAGACCATTGAAATAGGCCGAAAATTTCCGATATCGTTTGAAGTTTTATTTTTTGCGATCGTAATTAGTTTGGCTACTTTCCATATACTTGGAAAATATCCATTATTAATACAGTTGTTAAAAATTATTAATAGGTACTCCAAACAATTATAAGGCAGTTTTTTTAGGATATAGTTCGATATTCCGTCTGGTCCGGAGGACTTTTTTGTGTTAATTTGACTCAGAACTTCGAAAATTTGCTCGATTTTTAGGAATGACGAGTTATCATACACCTCTTTTGAAGAACAGTTTGAATTGAAAGATATCAGTGGTGAAAATTTGTTGTTCTCCAGGTTACATGACTCGAACTCGAGTACCCTTCGATTTACGATTTCAATATTATCCCGATTATGATCCGGTTCTTTTGCTGAATAGAGATTTGAGTAGAAGTCTTTAAATGCTTCCAGTTTTTCTTGTGTGGTACTGTAGATTTGTCCGCCTACAGAGACTTTATCTATATTGTTAAATGAGGTTTTCCCTATAATTCTATTAATTTCTTTGTATATCTTAGGCCCGGGTGTGAGCTGTTTCAGCTTATTTTGAAATTCGGTATTAAAGTGTATATTGATTTGTTTGTCTACTATCTGTGAAAGTAACCTAGTTTGACTATACAGGGTACATATTCATTATTTGGTCGATAATAGTTTCGTTTCAAGATACGCTTTAGGTTCCTCCTCCAAATCTTTCTAATATCGAACAATGTTTTTATGTTCTCAGGGAGCCTTTCATAAAAATGGTTACATGTAATAAGTTTAGAATGATTTGATATTTCCTCAGTTATGATTTTATTAAAGCTATCAACCTTTGAATCTATTTCCTCATTTGATAAATTCCTGAAGCAGGGAAGAGAGATATTATCAATTTTTTCTTCTACGTCACATTGGAAGTTATTCCAGTTAGTTCCTCGGAATGATACAAATGCTTTTTGGTTTACAATTTCAGGGAAAAAATCGTCGAGACTGATTTTCAAGATCACTGCATAGTGGTCCGAAAATGAGGATGTTGTATCACAGCTGTAATTCGGAATGATTTTATTAACCATATTGTTGGAAAGAACAAAGAAGTCGATACAGCTTAAACTTTGGGGAAAGGTTGGTCCATTCGGGTGTACAATAGTTAGATTGCTGCTAGCTAAATTTCGGCTAAACCAATTTTTCAATGCTCTTCCATTGTAGTTTATTTGATGATTTCCCCACGATGGGTCTTTGGCATTCCAATCTCCTCCAACAATTACTCCCTGATAATAATTGTTGTCAAATAAAAGATTAATATGTGAAAGAAAATTATTTAAGTCCGTGTCTTTAGTATTTACCCCATGAAAATATATGGAAACTATTAGAATTTTCTTCATTTCGTTTGTATAACTATTTAACTGCACAGAGACTGCAGTGTATGCAATGTTGGGAATATTTAGGTCTACTGGAATAATTTTGTAAGTGTCTTTCCATAGTAGGGCAGTTCCTTGTAAATTATCATTTCGACTTACGCTATAATGTGATACGTTTAGTCTGTTTTGAGTTTTCAAGTGAGTTTCACATAGCAGAAGGAGATCTGGTCGGTTTCTTCTTATAAAGTTATGTATATGAGCCCACGTTTGCGGTTATGATTTTAATTTGACTTTCGCCCATTGCAGAGATCAAGAAAGAATTGAAGGTATAGAGCCTGTTTCTCTTCTAATGATTTTAAATCATTAAAATGTGGTAAAAAGCTGTTAATTTTATGTATCAATAATGGGAGACCAATTCCAAAAAGATTATTTGATTCATCCAGAAAGTTATGAATTGGACTTTGTTTTTGAGTTGAGCGGTTCCACGCCGAAATTTCTGGAAATTCAGTGTTGTTTTTACTAAGGTTTTTATTTTGGACAGCAGTATTTATAAAGGCTCTGTTTTCTTCCCAACGGACTCTTGCATCTAGAATCCTCTTTTGCCGCACTTTCAGTAACTCTGTGTACTTGGGGCATCCTCTATAGTTCGCAGGATGCCCAGTTTGCTTACAATTAACGCAATACGGTGCTTCTTTAGATTGAATTTGCCTTAAGCATTCCCCGGGTAAATGATCATTTGGACACTTGACACACCTATATTTTATCCCGCAGTTTGTTGCTACGTGGCCAAACCTTTGACACCTTCTACACTGAATTATACCATCAGTTCTAAGCTTTTCCCAGTAAACCCTCATATTTGATATGCTTTTTACTCGCGTAATATGGTCAATATTGGTGCCCGGTGGCAGCTGTATCAGAAATATATCTAGTGGCTTCTTCATTTGTCGTGACCTGGGTGTTGAGAAATTTTTAACAACAATGCCCTCAATGTGAGGAGCCACGGATTTTAATTCATTTAATACTTCCTGCACCGTGTAGGCATAATCAATACCTTTTAAAAGAATGTTCAAACTTTTACTTTCCTTTGGAGTAAAAGTAAAAGTTTCAACATCGTTTAACAATTTGACTTTATCAAATATTTCTCGGTGAATCTGTGGATCTTTAACATACAATTTAAACCCTCCATTTCTCATTTTAATAAATTCATGTCCAAGATTTGGATAATTTTTTTTCAAAATTGAGTCGAAATTTTTTACGTCAATATCATTCAACATTATAGGAGGACAAAAATTACCTGCTAACTTTCCAGTATCTTGTCTAAAATTAGAATGAGTATTGATAGTATTACTTTTTCTATTGTTATCATTCGCTTTGTCTTTATTTAGGATATGGAAGTAATTTGCATTTGATATTCTGTCTTTCTGGCGTTCATTAGCAGTACTGGCTCCAGCAATGGGATTATTGTCTCTTCTGCGCCGTTTGATGGTGTGCCATTCCTCTTGGCTGTTCTGTACAGATGCATCATCTCTATGAGATGACTGAGCAGTGATTGCATCAGTCTCCATTTTTTTTAGTAACAACTTTAATTCACTGTCTTTATTAAGTTCACAAGTATAGTTTTTTGTTTTATTATTAACACTATCACTGGGATCCCCGGCATGGGAACCCCCAATATTATCGATATGTCTTTTTATTTTTCACAAACTATTACCGGAGGCATATACAATATGATCGGTACTCAAATGGATAATAACTTAGTAGGTTTTTAAATAAATTAGCTTCGATTGCACTTGATGCTTACGTCTGCTCTCGATCACAGTTCAAGCTGAACTCCTGAATGACTGCATATAGTTTTTACACTGTATTGCCCATGGTAAATAGTGCACATCATCAGTATTAAATGATTAGTGAATTAATATCGCCTTGAAATAGGATGCAGAAATTTGGAATGGATGTTTGGTCGTATTTGTAAGGCTGCGTTCATTAACGATCAAATTCATCCCACTGCTTTTTTAACGAGGAGTAAAAGCATCAAAAGCCTAAGTCAGTGCGTCATCTCCTTAGTGGTATGGATGGATCCTTCCTTGCGTACGCGCCTGCGTGGCTGTGTTTGATCACCGATAATAACAACATCCCCTAGTTCAATCGGCTTCACTGGTTCGAACCATTTTGTCCGTCTGGTGAGATCAGGTAGATACTCTAGTACCCATTGATTCCAGAACTCCAGTTTTTGGGCAATTTTCCAATTTTTCCGTAGAAGCATTGTATAATCACAAAATTCTCCTCATTCATAACTTCTGCCCATTCGACGAATCTAACAAGAAGTGGTTTGGAGTGATCGCTTCGTCATATATTCCGGTAACAAGTGCCACTGTTACCGGAATATATGTTAGGGGTCGAGAGTAGACCGTGTTTTCTATTTCCATTAGTACGGTCTGAAGTAGTTCATCGTCTGAATAACGCGACGGTAGAATTGGTTTCATCGTTCTTTTCACGGACCTTATGACCCTCTCCCAGCTTCCTCCTATATGGGGAACCGCCGGTGGATTAAAATTCCATTTTATTCCCGCATCTGGAGATACTAATTCTTGTATTCTGTTATAATTTAGCTGAAGTAGACCCTGTTAAAGCTCCGCATACGCCCCTCGCAAGTTTGTCCCATTATCGCTATATAATTCAACGGGAGTGCCTCTTCTCGCGATTTCGCAATGCACATACGCATGAATCTGTTGTTAAAGTATGGGCAATTTCTATGTGAATCGCACGTATCGTGAGGCATGTGAATAATAATTTCCATTGTTTTTCTGTGCGTCTACCAAGTTTTACCAGTACTGGTCCAAAATAGTCTGCTCCAACAAATGAATGGGTCCATGCCAAAAGGTCATCAGTCCAATTTTTATCGAAATTATGATTTCACTAGTTTTGAAGTCTTGGAGGTCCGGCACATCTTATCATGTCATAAGGAAGTCATCCGACCACTCCTTGTTAGTTAAAGCACCATGTGAGAGCCGGGTTGTCATGCTAGAAGAGCATCAGTCCACCCCTGTACCTTGCAACTGCAATCAACAATTTTTCTAGGATGTCTCTATAATAGCTCTGTATAGAAGCCAATTTTTTTAGCTTTCTATCTTTTGCGATTTTCGAGAAATAAAAATCAATTATACACCCACACCAATTTTTCCCCGGTAGAGGTCTACTAGTACTAATTCCTGTAAAATTTTCAAGATTATATCTAGTACGGTTCTTGAGATATAAAAATTTAATTAATTATTATATATAATAATTAAATTAAAAAACTATCCCCCAACTTTCGCTCTTCACCTCCCCTCTCAAAAATTTTAGTAGACTGTTTTTCCAACAGTTTACAAAAATGGACTGATGACCTTTTAACATGGACCCATTCAAATGTAAATGGACGAGTAAATGATGATACCCTTGCTGTGGGCAAAGGCGACATTTGAGGCGGTTGTGGTGCGGCTTTCAGATTTTTACATAACTGGCAAGATTTGACGGTTTTTTTTGAGTGAAACTCGAAGAGTTGGAACATCGTATTTTTGCCGAATTTCATTAATCGCTGTTTCGTAGTTTTGATGGTGAAATTTTCGATGATAATGACAAAGACTATCCATAAGAAGACTGGACACTTAATACACATGCATTTTTTGTGTAAAAAAAAACATAAAACCATTGTATAAGCGGAACAAAGAAATCCGATTGAACAATTCCAATTCCATATTCTTATGGAAATTCACATGCGAAGAAAAGAGTACGCTAAAATAAATAATAAATAAATAATTACACATTCGTATCTGTGTACATCGTTTTCACAATGCACGTAACAGAACGCATATTTTGTGTTTCAGCATACAAATTTATAGGAACAATATGAGAAATGAAATCACACAAGCACAGCTGAGCTGTGTCTGCACATGATTTGATGTAATTTTTTTTATATGCGTTCTGTAAGGATGTCATTGAATTGGTGAATGCGACTCGTTATCAGTTGTTGTCTCTTTTTTAATCATGCATAATGCTATTGCTTTCTACTTCCCTCACCTAATTAAATAAAGAAACCAAGGTCAAATTTTTATATCAAAAATACTGCGTAGTGTCCAGTCTTGTTATAGATAGTCTTTGATAATGGTTCACATTCACGGTGACCGATTGTAGATTTGACTCGTTTTATCAATCTGCGTTTTCTTCTGAGAACAGGAATTTATGATTTTCTTAAGAGCGGTTATATTCTCGAAGTAGCAATCGAGTTGAGCTATTTGGTATAATTGATTTTCCGCTAATATCCACTCTGCGCTTGTTATCGGTCCGGACGTAAGACTATTACCTTGTCTCTTAGCTATGGCCAATAAGCGAAGCCTATTTGAAAAACGATTGAGTTGTATTGGGCCATTCCATCAAGAATCGCCAAAATTGTCGCAATATAAAAAAAATACGAATAAAAATTATCCTTGAAATTTTAATTTCAAGGATAACGATTTTGTCCTTTATCCTTGAATATCTCAAAATGTATATCTTTAATTTTTTTTATTTTTTTATATTTTGGATATTATACTATTTTTCAAAACATTTTCAACTTGGGATCTCAAGGTTCTCAATTATTTTATAGAAAAAGGGTCATTTAATCAAGAATCGCCAAAAGTGTGACCTTACCATCTCCGATTCTTTTGAAAAATTTGTGTACTCGAAGAATTAGTGAAAAAAAATAGAATTTATCGAAGATTGTCAAAATTTCAATGCAGTATACCATTAAGAATTTTTTTTTTTAATTTTTGTAATTTATATTGCTGTTATCTTTTGGTTATCATTTTATTTAAAATTGATGACGATCGGTGCGGTTGATAATAAGGTATTCATTTCCGGTTCTACATTCCGAGAATGTTAGACTCAAACCCGCACAACGAAGTCAGAAAATGAACAATTTTTTCCCTGTGAATGGGCGGTAAAAACTTCGAAATAACTTCTCAAATGTTTAATATTCCGGAAAAAAGAAATATGGAATAATTTTTAAATTATTTAAAAGGGACATAAACGCTTTCCCGTTACAAGTTTCTTTCATTTTGGTGCTTGAAATTGGTTTCTGAAAAAAATAAATTTTGTTTTTGATATGTTATGATACGTTTGTCCTTCTTATTTAATTATGAGGCGCATTTAAATTCACTTTAAGCGATATTTTGGAGTAAAACACTTTTATTCGAGCTCAATCTCAATTTTGTATAAAAATCCATGCAACTGCCAGTTTCTGTCTATCTTAAAGGGTGCCGAAATTTGCCACCAGAGCACATGGTATATTCGCCAATAGGGTACTAATTTCCGGTTCTACATTCCGAAAATGTTAGGCTCAAACCCGCACAACGAAGTCAGAAAATTAATAATTTTTCTTTATGAACGGGCGGTATAAACTTCGAAATAACTTCACAAATTTTTAATATTCCGGAAAAAAGAAATATGGAATAATTATTAAATTATTTAAAAGGAACATAAACCGTTTTTTCGTAACATTTTTCTTTCATTTTGGTACTTGAAATTGGTTTACTAAGAAAATGAATTTTGTTTTTGATATGTTATGATACGTTTGATCTTCTTATTTAATTATAAAAATAATTTAAGTTCACTTTAAGCGATATTTTGGAGTAAAACACTTTTATTAAAGCTAAAGGCTGGTTTTCATTACTGAGACATAGTTTTCATTACTCCGACATTACAGATCTGTTGCAGAAAACTGAAAAGAGACAGCAAATCGGTTTTAAGAAGGAAGAAAGGGACAACATTTTCGACTTTATAGCAAAATTATAGCAGTAGTTTTTGACAGACAGAAATTTCTAACCTAAAATTTCTTGCGTTGTTTGCTGTTTGTACGCTTTCAGTTGAGAAAAAGTACAATATGTGAATTTTCTCGAAAACTATTGTAAGGTAAAACTGATCTGCGGTTTGTCAATTGCAACGTATCTCTTATGTCGAGCGAATAGACAGCAGATTTTATTTATCTCCTTTTTTGATATTCATTTCACATTACAAAATTGTTAAGAAAACAATTACCGGCTCGACAAATGTCAAAGTCATAATTGCCATAATTTGGCATAGTAGTGTGCGTGCGGATGTCTATTGTGTAGGTTTGTCGCAAGCAAATTATAGGAAAAAAATGTGCATGCAAGTCTTTTTTCTATAAAGTACATCCTTACTTTATGGTTACAGATCACAGATCTGAAGTTGCAGACGAGACACTTTTTTACAGATCTGTTGCAGATGATATTTCCTCTCTTTCGCACGCATGTACAGTTTATATTTTCATCTTGTTCTGGCAGATATCTGCAGAATGTCGGCGTAATGAAAACCAGCCTTTAATCTCAATTTTGTATGAAAATAACATGCAACTGCCAGTTTTTGTATATCTTAGAAGGTTCCGAAATTTACCACCAGAGCACACGGTATATTTGTCGTTTGTCATTCAAGGCAATTGACGAATATACCATGTGCTCTGGTGGAAAATTTCGGAACCCTATAAGATAGATAGAAACTGGCAGTTGCATGTGATTTTCATACAAAATTGAGATTGAGCTCGAATAAAAGTGTTTTACTCCAAAATATCGCTTAGAGTGAATTTAAATGAACCTCATAAATAAATAAGAAGGACAAACGTATCATAACATATCAAAAACAAAATTTATTTTTTTCAGAAACTAATTTCAAGCCCAAAATGAAAGAAAAATGTAACGAAAAAACGGTTTATGTTCCTTTTAAATAATTTAAAAATTAGTCCGTTTTTATTTTTCTCGGAATATTCAACATTTGTGAAGTTATTTCGAAGTTTATACTGCCCTTTCATAGAGAAAAATTGTTGGTTTTCTGACTTCGTTGTGCGGGTTTCAGTCTAACATTTTCGGAATGTAGAACCGGAAATGAATACCTTACTATCAACCACACCAATCGTCATCAATTTTTATTATGTCTTTCATAATGAAATTAAGAAAGGATCGAAAACTTCCCGAGCTCCAAATCAGAAAATTACACACGAACCGCCATTTAACAGTCAGCTGACAAAAATTTGTCTATCTTATAGGGTTGTTTTTTTTGCCACCAGGTGGAGATTTCCAACTTTACCATTCGTCATTACCTCTTCTCTCATCTCAGTGTTGCGATAATACGACTTCCAACATAACCTCAAACTTGTTAAGTCAACTAAAAATTTATAAAAATTTTCGACAAATTTCTCCCAGTAATTACCAGTATTTATACTAATAAGCATCAATTAAACTCTTAGTTTTTTCTACATCACAACCAGTTTCACACTTAAATTAATGGAAGCATTGAGTGAAAGTCTGCAATCTTCTGACAATTCGCCGGGACATAATTACGAATATGCCAGCGAAGCCGAGCTTATGTCGGAGTTCTACAAATATATGAGAGATCCTAATAACGTTGAGACTGCAACCAACTACCTTTTTCAGTCGCTGCTGGAGGAAACAATCCTGGGTGTAGTGTTTGAAGTCCATCATTCTTTAAAAACAGGCACAACTGATGCCATGGAAGGTCAGCCTGAAGACAGTAAACCTTTCAGTATTGTCGATATGCCAGATTTTGAGGTGTTTGGATCGAGCACAGCGAAAAAAACTATGGATTGCACTTGCCCTAACTGCGATCGCCTTGTAGCTGCCTCAAGGTTTGCACCACACTTGGAAAAGTGCATGGGTAATATAAACTATTTTAGTTCATTTCATTTGCCGGTAACTCTTATATATTTCAGGAATGGGAAGAAATTCGTCACGTATTGCTAGTAGAAGAATTGCCAGTGCTCGTGAAGGCAGTGGAAGTTATTTTGGAACGAATCTCAGCGATGACGAGGATGATGCGGACTGGTCTGGCGAGAAACGGCGTAAGAAGCTACAGGCTGTGAGAACCAACGGCAGCAAAAAGAACGGAAAGTCCTCCTGAAAGTAGGGAGGACGACGACGCTGTAATGAAATAGGAATAAGCGCTTTTCTGAAAATTGCATTTCATAAAGGAACTTTGTCTAGAACTGACTACTATTTAAAATTTATTAATTTTTGGCAGTTATTAAGTATGTTACGAAATGTTATTTTCCCCACTTTTCTTATTAGTATTACGGACGTGGCAGAAAGAGCTTACCGTCAATCTCGCTCAAGTCGAAACCATTAAATACTTTTTTCTCGGCAAATCGATTAATGTACGATTCTTTCTAATGTGCAGAATATACGTACCTACACGATTGGTACTGGAAGTTAACTTTTTCATTTTTATCCTAGAGGTAACAGTCACAGCTAGATCGACATAGAGTCAATGTAAAACTCGTACAACCCCTAAAATAATACGATTAGCTCAAATAAATCATAAAAATTATTGGCCAAGTGTTTTTTATGGAATTTCATTTTTTACATACTAAAAAAAATAATTCGAACTGAATAGGTCGAAAAGGATTGATCTATTTAAAATCCTATAAATTGTACCCAAGTCGGTCGAAGGTAGTAATTTCCACATTTTGCTAATACACGTTTCCGGCTAGGACTCAAAAACGAAATTAAAAATAATATCCTCCTATTTTTGCGACATATTATACTGGTCATACATAACATGGATGCTTGATGAACTTAATAGACGTATAACTGCATATTTACTTAAACAGTTTCTTCTAAATTGGGCAAGGTCCTAAACTTAACAATTTAATAGTTTAAACACAATTGTGACGAAATTTAAAATACCTTGCAAAGTACGTAACTGAAGGAAATTATTGAAAAGCGAACGAAATATTCTTTTTTTATATGGGACTTCACAGTTCATTTTGTTTTGTTCGGATTCGGAACATAGTACTAGGCTTTAGTGTCACGGCTGAAGGGTAGGAAAAATATTAGGTCTGTTCTTTTTGCATACACTTTCTACACTAGGTTATACTTTCTACCCTAAAGCCAGAAATACATGTGCATATACTGCACGCAGCGCGGCAAAACGGACTTAAGCCAGAAATACATGTGCAGAATATATGCACGCAGCACCTCACGCATCTCTGCATGTGAAACAGACGTGCAGAGTTTTTGACAAAAATTCTTGGTTGTATTTGACATAAATCACCGCATTTTCTGATAGTCGGTTTGAGTTTGAGTTTATTTTAATTGACAAAAAATGATCTTAGTTTTGATCCCTCGAAAATTTATTTTTGTAATTTCGACTGGTTTTATCGAATAAAAATTGCTTAACTTATAAAAAGTTCGATGAAACGCTCCTCCATTGCTACTCCACTCCACAAGTACAAAATTACAACGAAAAAATTAACTCACGCCCCTTTTTTATTTGTCTGCGTTGGTAAATTTCAATCTCAAGTTGTGGCAATACTGCCGCTGCGCAGCAAAAGTACAAGTAGAGACATGTTGCAGCGCTCCGCTGCATGCAGAATAAAGCGAGAAATACATGTGCATATATCTGCATGCAGCGCGGCAAAACGGATTTAGAATGCTTGAGTTTAAATGCGACGAAACACACGCTTATTCTGCATGCAGCGGAGCGCTGCAAGATGTCTCTACTTCTACTTTTGCTGCGCAGCGGCAGTATTGCCACAACTTGAGGTTGAAATTTACCAACACAGACAAATAAAAAAGGGGCGTGAGTTAATTTTTTAGTTGTATGGAGGAGCGTTTCATCGAACTTATAAAAAATAAGCAATTTGTATTCGATAAAACCAGTCGAAATTATAATACAAAAGTAAATTTTTGAGGGATCAAAACTAAGATCATTTTTTGTCAATTAGAATAAACTCAAACTCAAACCGACTATCAGAAAATGCGGTGATTTATGACAAATACTACCAAGAGATTTGTCAAAAACTCTGCACGTCTGTTTCACATGCAGAGATGCGTGCAGTGATGCGTGCATATATTCTGCACATGTATTTCTGGCTTAAGCGTGTGTTTCGTCGCATTTAAACTCAAGCGTTCTAAATCCGTTTTGCCGCGCTGCATGCAGAAATATGCACATGTGTTTCTGGCCTTAGAATGCTTGAGTTTAAATGCGACGAAACACACGCTTATTCTGCATGCAGCGGAGCGTTGCAACACGTCTCTACTTCTACTTTTGCTGTGCAGCGGCAGTATTGCCACAACTTGAGATTGAAATTTACCAACACAGAAAAAGAAAAAGGTGGTTTGACAGGTTATTTTTTAGTTGTAATTTTGTACCTGTGGAGTGAAGTAGAACTGAGAAAAAATAACCAAATTGTATTCGATAAAATCAGTCGAAATTACAAAAATATATTTTTGCGGGATCAAAACTAAGATCATTTTTTGTCTATTAAAATAAACTGAAAATTAAACTCAAACTGACTATCAGAAAATGCGGTGATTTATGACAAATACAACTAAGAGATCTGTCTAAAACTTTGCACGGCTGTTTCACATGCAGAGATGCATGCACCGCTGCGTGCATATATTCTGCACATGTATTTCTGGCTTAATGCTGTTCTTTTTGTCAGTGTGACGTCAGAGGCGGCTGTTCTTTTTGTCGAGTGTAGTGTACTCAGTGTAGAATTTCCTATACTGGGTCGTGAGCAGGTGTAAGTTCTTCTTCTTTACCATCTGTCAAAATTGATGGCTGTATGCAGATAAAATTGACTTTGTGCATTTATGAAAATACTGTTTTGAATGAATATATGCAAGAATATTGAATGGCAATAAATTTGCATTGATAGAAGTGAAAGAATAAAGCAAATAAAAAAGTTCGTAATTTTACCTGTCACTTTTCTACATTAACCCGTTCTTTTTGCGCGAACTACACCCTACACTTTCAGTGTAAGGTGTATTACACTGAAAGTGTAGGCCACACTAAACTTTTAACTTAACCTGGCAAAAAGAACAAAGTTTGTGTTTGAACGCTGCATTCTATATTTTTTTTAATTTTGTGAACTGTCTTTTATGTACAAATAAAAATGAATATAAATTTCAATCTGTGGTATTTATTTATCCATGAGCTCTTAGTTAACCATACCTTTTATTACTTAATATATAATATTTAGATATTCAGATCTTGGACCAATAAGCTGCACAGAACTTAAGCAGCAATGGGGGAAAACAGGCCGTAGTACAATTCAACAATACAACGGAGTAAGCATTCAAGAGCTTTGCTGCGTTCACCCGAAACTCCCTAGTCAAGATAAAGAAGTTCCTAATCTGTCAGAACGAAATCGTTACATGGGCATATTTTTGGAGGGTAAATGGTACTAAGGCCGCGGTCCGAATTAATGGTATAAACACAATTCCAACGAACTTCGCCAGCGGCGGCGAAGTTTGCTGTCCAAATTTTAAAATTGTACCGCAACATGGTGCATTTACACTCAGCGTTTGAGGCTCTATCCCCACCAAAAAATCACCCAATCAGATGGCTTGTGGAGTCGCAAGAGTCTAACATTCTTCAACTTTTCTCCGACGCTCGCTTCCATATGTGTACACACATACAATGAACTGTGGCAGCACACAATTCGCAGCTCATCGTATTTCTGTCGTTTCGCACTCATAGGCATGTTGCGCCGCAGAGGCATTTTGAGTGAAAATTGCTTTCAACACAGCAAAGACCACAGCCGACGAAAACCGGTTTGCAATGGCCTGATGGGGGTAGAGGCTCGCCTCGAGGGGAGCCTCAAGGGTGAGTGTAAACGCACCAACACACGTACTGACGCAGAATTACGACGGCGAGCGGTTGGGCGAACTTTTCGTTGCCGCTGGATTAAATGTAATTTCTAATTTTGCCGTCGCCGTCACAGTTGGCAGTGTTTTTTATTTCAGTTGACAGTGAAAATTAGACAAAACAACTTCTTGCGACACATATTTTGGCGTAAAGTGCATTTTGTGTGTTTTTTTATTCTATTGGTAAGTAAAAAGCATAAAATTATAAATAAATAAGCATAAAATCGACGGCGAAATTCGCCCGCATTGTGTTTCTCCATTAACGAAGACGAACTTTTTCGACGAATTTCGCTCGCCGCTTGCGAAGTTCGTCGCAATTGTGTTTATACCATAACGCTTGCAACCGGTCCGAATTACGCTCGCGATGCATACAATTTGCATGGAGGGGTAATTTTCTGGCGCTTATACTGCTCACGGTTTCGAGTATAGGCACTGTGAGTCCTGTTAAGTTAAGGTCTTCTCCTTTAACTGTCTTCAAACAACTTTTCGACTTTACTGATGTTTATTAAATTACTTTAAAATATTTTATAGAAAAATTATGCTTACGTCTATGGGAATTTATAATTTAGAAAAAAAGTATACATTTATGATAGTGGCTGCATATAGTACAGGCTAGCCACGTGATATGATGTGTTTGGGATATTGGATATTTGGATGTCTGGGAATGTATGGAAAAATATCATAATTATGGAAAGATATGCTTCGGATACATGATATTTGGACTTGAGGTAATTGTGGGAAAACATTTAGTGTGCAAAAATATTATTCTGGTCGTGGGAAGAAATGTGGTGTGTGTAATAAGAGAATAATAAATTTTATATGACGTGCGAAGATTGAACATTCTCCCCCGCCTTGAAACACGTTTCAACATATGCTGCCTTGAAAGTTGAAATCCTGGTTCGGGGGCGTCCTATTTCTGGGTGCAGGTACTGGAGCAGCCGTCTTTGATGTACATCTTGTCCATAGAATATATGCTGCCAATGCCAATAGCAGAAAAAGACTTGAGTATGCAATGGAAAACTGATGAACTTCTTGTGTCGTGTCCTCTAGACTTGCGGTTTCGTTGAATTTTAGCTTTTTTAACTGCTCCTGAAGATAGGCGATTTCCTCGTTCCTGGGATAGTATTCTTCTTGTTTGCTTGATAGTTGTCTGAAAGGGTTAGCAGTGAAGTTGAGATCATGCCCTATAGTCGGCGTATATGAATTGTTAACACGTGTGGACACCATGTTGCGGGATGATATTGTTAGGTGTTCATCTTTGATGATGCAATTACTATCGATGCTCAGGACGCCAGAATGGACTAAGGTGATTTGGGTCAGCTTGTCGTTACACACGATGTTGATGGTGCTTGATTTGTTGACAGAGTAGATCCAGTCGTTACGGCTGTGAAGAGGTGTCCATTTACGAAGCTCATCTGTAATGATTAAATTGCAGACACCCTTAGAAATATCACCTTTGTTCAATAAATAAATTTCACAGCGGCTTTGGTCAGATCCTTTGTGAAAAATAGGGTGAGTTTGTTTACAAAAATACTCGCTTTCGAAGAGCTGGGTACATTTGCTGAAATCGTCTATTGTGATTGGCAAGTATTGGTCTCTGTGCGGATCAATAATCAACATGTCTGTTGAAGGGATGACGTGTGCGTTCGTATTATTAATAACCATTGGGACTGGAGTTATTCGAAATGTATCGTAACGCTCATTGGTGAGTAGAGGTATTCTTATTTCTGCGATGATGAATTCAGGTGTAGCTCGGCCTTGTAAAGTCATCAACCGGAAAAGTTGCAGAATATTCAGATGGTCTTCGTAGTCTGGCAGCCGCCGAGTCAATGGTAGATGAGGTCGAATCATATGCATTCCAGCTTCCAATTGCTGAGGCGTAATGAGCATGGGACTGATGATCCCATGATGAATGTTGAACAGAACATCCAACAGCGCGGTTTGGATATTCTTGTAATTCTGCATGATTAATGAGAGGTGGATTGCCACGGATGTTGTTAGTTGCTGTAGCTGCTGTAAATGCAGTTGATTACTCAGTGAATCTATCTCTCTATCCATGTGTTTGAACTGTTCTTTTATATTTTCCTCGCCCTTTTTCAATATATTTGTTGTGGATTCAAGGATAAGTGTTTGAGTTTGGATCATGCTTTGTAAGCGGGCTTCGTTGTTTTGAAATATCTTGATTTTTTGGCTCAACTCCTTTGCATAGTCTTGATCCAGAAGTCCAAACAGAGAGCTAGCAATGCTTCCTATAATCTCCAATGGGGCTCTTCTCTTCCGGATACTTTGCTCGCTGTTGTTGAGAAGCTTGTTTTGCTCTTGAATTTGGTCAAATTGATGCTGCAGTTGTTCTTGTATAGCCGAACAATACTTATTGCTCTCTGGACGTTTGCACAGCATCCCTAATTTGGTTACTTCGTCTGCAAGATCCCTACCTTCTTTCCAATAGTTTGTCATATTATAATACACGACAATTTTCCATTCGTCTGTAATGAGATTTGTGACTCCTACATTTTCAAAGTAGAGTCCTGGTGGCGAAGAGAACGGAGCTACTTGAATTGAACGTCCGACTGGTAGAAACAGGATCAACAACAATACACTGATCGCGCTCAGCGGACCAATTCGTTGACGACGTTTTTTTGGTCCAGGGTCTACCGGCGCTGACTGCGTTGGACTTCTGTGTTTGGTGGATGTTCGAGTCCTATTACTGGAGTCCTCATGTTCATTATTGCTTTCTTCAGGCGGTTTTGACGACGTATCTTCCTGATGCACGGGTAATAGACATAGACGATGTATGGGTCTGCGGTAAACACCAGTTGCAGTTCGGACGTCAGCTACGCGTACTAGTTTATCGTCTCCTTCAATGGCCTTAATGACCCGTCCCATGTGCCATTGTAACGGGGGGAGAGAATCATCCTTAATAATTACCAGATCGCCAGGTGTAATGTTAGGAGATATATGCGTCCATTTTGTCCTCTGCTGAAGTCCACTCAAATACTCCTTCGTCCATTGTTTCCAGAATTCAGTTTTAACATACTGTACCAGCTTCCAACGTGTAAGCAGATCAGGGCGGTCAGTTGATATTCTCGCCTCCGGAATGCTTGTGAGAGCTTCACCTGTTAAGAAATGACCTGGAGTGAGAGCGGTTAAATCATTAGGGTTAGACGACAGGGGTGTTAATGGTCGCGAGTTGAGGATGGCTTCAATCTCAATAATCGCTGTTTCGAGCTCCTCATAAGTCAGTGATACCGGATGAATGGTTTTAAAAAGCAGCTTCTTTGCTGACTTCACTCCGGCTTCCCAAATTCCACCAAAATGTGGCGTTCGCGGTGGAATGAAATGGAAATCCGTCCCTTTTGAAAGACATAGTGATGCAATGTCTTCTTGACACTCCTTTGTCTGCAGCATTTTTTTAACCTCCTCCAACTTGTTGTATGCCCCAAGGAAATTGGTGGCGTTGTCGCAATATATGCTTCTGGAATAACCTCGCCGTGCGAAGAAGCGCTTCAATGCACCTAAGAAGCTCTCAGTGGTTAGGTCCGATACAAGCTCCAAATGGATGGCTTTGGTGGAGAAACAACAAAATACCGCTATATAGGCCTTCTGCGGACGCTTCCCCCGGATTTTATAGTGGATCTGTATTGGTCCACAGAAATCAACTCCAGAGTGTAAGAAAGGTCGGCTTTGTTGAATCCTTGGTGCCGGGAGGTTACCCATTAGCTGTGAACACATAACGGGTCTCGCCTTCACGCACCGTACACACTGCTGAACAACCGAACGAGCCAGTAATTTACCTTGAAGTGGCCAAAAACGCTGTCGAACTATGGCCGTAAGAGCTTGCGGTCCAGCATGGTAGTTTTCCTTGTGAATATCAGTGACCAACAGTCGAGTAAGAGCATGATTTCTCGGTAAGAGCATCGGATGCTTGGTGTCGAAGGAGATATTGGCCGCTTGCAATCTTCCTCCTACGCGTATAATCTGGTTTCCATCGATAAAGGGCGCCAAACTCGCGATTTTGTTGCGTTTGTCCAATTGATCCCCGTGGGTAAGTTTTGTAAATTCCGCCTTGAAATGTTGCGCTTGTATGTCACGAACGATAATAAGCAGCGCCTCATGATTTTCCTCTGCAGTAAGTGGACAGAGTAGCTTGTGTTCCATTTGAAGATTTTTTGTAAATCTTCTTACGTATGCCACGATGCGAGTGAGACGTCTGAAAGAATTCTTATGGTCGATTAGATGGATGAAACTGTTTTGTTGTTGAGTGGTTAATAAAACCGATGTTTGCTTTAGATCAGATTGTTCATCCTCGAAGGAAGCGTCTTCTGATGGCCAATCGTATGAAGATTTTCTCAAGAAGTCGGGTCCGTTGAACCAAAGATCCGACTGTATTAATGTTTTTGGACTTGTTCCTCGGGAGACTAAATCGGCGGGATTAAAACTCGTACTTACGTACTTCCAACGCTGTAGCGATCCCTTACTTTGAATTTCGGCTATCCGATTAGCGACGAATGTTTTGTACGAGGATGATTCTGCCTTTATCCAGTGTAGAACTATCTTTGAATCACACCAATAGAAGATTTGATCATCTGCCAGCTGTAGTATCTCCTTCACACGATGGATCATGTGAGCTAACATATGAGCGGCGCATAGCTCCAGCCTTGGTAAAGTTATGGTTTTGGTTGGTGCCACCTTTGATGCAGCACATAAAAGCCTGACTGCAACCTTCCCGTTGACGTCGATAGAGCGTAGATAAATAGCTACGCCATAAGCCTTTTCTGATGCGTCGGAAAAGCCGTGGACTTGGAGTAATCCCCTTGAAGTTGTGATACAGGCCTGCCTTGTTATTTTCAGCTCATTCAATAGTGGTAACTCGTCTCGAAAATTTAGCCAGCTCGTATGAAGTTCTTCTGGTAGCGCCGCATCCCAGTCCAGCTTTAATTTCCACAAGTGTTGTAGAAAAATTTTGGAACGGACTATCACTGGATTAATTAAGCCGAGCGGGTCGAAGATGTGGGCTATGTCTGCAAGTATAGATCGTTTAGTCACCTTTTTTACCTTTGACCAATTTGTTTGAATGGAAAACTGGTCTGTTTTGGGCAACCATGTTAATCCCAACGTCTTTATGCCTTCGTCATCCTTGTTATCCAAGTCCAACCTAAATTCAATATCCGAATCAGGTACCGTCGCCAAAAGCATGGGGTGGTTGGAACACCATTTCCGAAGATTGAAACCGGCACCTTTAAGTAGCCCCTTCAGTTGTGCCTGCGTTTGTAGAGCTTCACTTAACTCGTTGCTGCCAGTCATAACGTCATCCATGTAGAAGTCTCGCCTTGCCACTTCTGCGCCAAGTGGGTGTGAAATGCGTGCTTCCTCAGATAACCTTTGTAGACATTTAGTTGCAAGATATGAAGCTGATGTGGTTCCATATGTCAATGTTTGGAGCTTGTAGAACTCTATTTTGTCGTTGTGGCTACTTCGATAGACTATTACCTGATACTTCTGATCAGCTGGATTCACTTGTATCTGACGATACATCTTCTCGATGTCTGCGGTGAATACGTATTTGTGTAGTCGAAACCGAGTCAAAATAGTGAACAAGTCATCCTGAAGCGTAGGTCCTTTATACAGTATCTCGTTGAGAGATATGTTGGTGGTCGTTTTACAAGATGCGTCAAATACTACGCGGAGTTTAGTAGTAGTACTTGACGGCTTTAATATGCAGTGATGAGGAATAACGTAATGTGAAGGTCCTATTTCGTGTTCGTCAACCTTCACCATGTGTCCTAATTTTAAATACTCACTCATGAATTCTGCATACTGGATTCTCAACTCTGGATTCTTCATCATCCCCTTTTCTAGAGATATAAAGCGGCGAATCGCGATTGCCTTGGAATGTCCAAGAACTGTTGGCTCTGCTTTAAAAGGTAGTCTTACCAAGAATCGTCCAGATTCATCTCTGGAAGTATTTTCCTCAAACGATTTCTCACACTGATATTCTGCCTGTGTCCGAGGTTGAGTAGTAGAGCTACTGACTTGTTCTAGCTCCCAGATTCGCTGAATGTCTGCGTAAGTAGCGCCTTCAGTACTGATCCCACAGAATTTCATTGATGCTTCGTTGCTGGTGATTCTGCCTAAAACTACCCATCCAAAGAGTGTATTCTGGAGTGTTGGCAGATTTTTGTCCATCTGAATTTGTCCAATAGCCATTAACTCCGAAAAATGCTCCGCTCCAATCAATAAATCAATTTTGCCAGGTTTTTGGAATCCAGGATCTGCTAGCTTGATGTTGGAGGGCAGTGACCAATGTTTGATGTCCACAACGTGAGCTGGTTGATCGCTGGTTATTGTTGGTAAAATGACTACCTCAATACCTGTCGAGAAATTATTTAATTTTGAGTGGATGGTAGTATACAAACGTCGCTGTGCCTTGCGCCCATGATTGCCAATGCCGGCTACGATTGTGTTGCAGTTCGTATGAGGTATTTGTAGACGCGCTGCCAAGTCTGCTGAGATAAAGTTGAGCTGGGAGCCAGAATCCAGAACAGCTCGGCACTCCACTAATTTGTCATGTCCATCCCTGATGTGAATGACTGCTGTCGCCAAGAACACGTAGGATGATTTTCCGGAGTTTGTTGCTCCGGATGTAAGTGCTGAAGAACAACTAGCCGCTTCTGAGGTGATTTGATTTGTTACTCTTGTTGTGAGTGCTGCTGAACCACTAGTAGCTTCTGTTGTTGACTTCTTATTATGCCCTGCCTTGGCATCAGGAACGGCTTCTTCGTGTAGCAGCGTGTTATGCTTTCTACTACACCTCTTGCAGTTTCCCAAAGTGCATTGGTTGCTGTAGTGTCCATGCTGCAGACAATTGATGCAATGCTTCACCTTTCTTATGACTTGGTGCCTCGCTTTGACGTCCATTTTGAGGAACTTAGGACATCCGTACACTGCATGTGGAAGATTGCAGATGGGACATGCTGAAGTGCCAGATACAATCATCGATGACCCTTTGGTGCGGCCTTCTGTATGGTTCCGTGGTGTCGAAACCTTCCCCAACGTCTCAAGCGACTGGAAGCGATTTTCCAAAAAAACCAAAAGCTCCCCTATGCGCTGTACTTGCCTTGGCTGCTCCAAAGTTTGCTCGTACAATGCATGGCTGGTTCTATCAAGTTTCTTGATCGTCACATGCGTGAGAAATGCATCCCAAGATGTGGTTGATATTCCTAGATCTTCTAATCCCAGGATGCATTCCCTGGTGACATCATGCAGCGACCTGATACTAGAAGCGGAGTCCAGCTGTGCTGTTGGTTGACCCAACAGTCGGTTGAGAATGGTGGTAACTAACATGCGTTGATTGTCGTAGCGGTCCACCAACGTATCCCAAGCCGAATTGTAGCTAGACTCCGATACTGGAAAATGCTGCACCAGTCGTTTGGCTTCCCCGGCTAGGTTTGACATCAGGTAGAACATCTTCTCCGTTTGATTGATTGGCTGGTCATGGATCAGCCGCCGATACAGTCCAGAAAATGCCTTCCATTCCAGATAGTTCCCGTCGAAAACTGGAATAGTAATTTTTGGCAACTTTATTGGAGCTGAACTTACTGCGTGCACTGTTCGTGGAGGTGGCGTTCTAGCCTGAAGCAGTTCCTTCAGTTTGATTAACACGTCCTGCGTTGCTGCTTCGGTGTTACATACGGCGTCAATGTCGTAGCCGAGTAATTCTGGTTCATCACTGTCCGACCAGATCGATTGGTTGATAGCAGCGATGTCGTTCCAGTACTTGCTCACCGCGTCAATCTTCACCTGATAGTAGATTGATGAATTTGGTGAGCTCAATCTTCCTTCAATGTCTTGAAGCAGCCGTTTCAATGCGTTGATTAAGGCCCGTTGTCTTCGGACCAGCGGCATGAGTTCCCCTGATTGTGGATTTATGTTGCTGGGCGCCTTTGCTGAAATCGATGGCTGGTTGCCACCTTCCTTGATCACCGGCTGGTTGTCACTATTAAGCGGAGCGTCTAAATTGACTCCCCACTTCACCTTTAGCTGCTCTCTGATGTCAGTCACGATGGCGTTGATGCCATCCCTGACTCTCTCGTAGTATTGGCTGGTGAAATAGTCCGAGTTGTCAGCACCGATGGTCAGAAGAGCTCGATGACCCCGATCAAAGTTGGTCCAATGATGATTCGCTGTCTCCAATCTTGATTCCAAATACTGCTTGGTTTTGCGGTCCGGTGAGTCTTTCTTGTAATTGATGATCAGCCTTTCAATGTCTTTGCCCAATGCAACTTGCTCCTGAATGAGGAGTCCATAATCTGAAAAAATCTAAAGTTGTTATGGAATAAAAAGTCCTGTCACGGTCGCCAATGTTAAGTTAAGGTCTTCTCCTTTAACTGTCTTCAAACAACTTTTCGACTTTACTGATGTTTATTAAATTACTTTAAAATATTTTATAGAAAAATTATGCTTACGTCTATGGGAATTTATAATTTAGAAAAAAAGTATACATTTATGATAGTGGCTGCATATAGTACAGGCTAGCCACGTGATATGATGTGTTTGGGATATTGGATATTTGGATGTCTGGGAATGTATGGAAAAATATCATAATTATGGAAAGATATGCTTCGGATACATGATATTTGGACTTGAGGTAATTGTGGGAAAACATTTAGTGTGCAAAAATATTATTCTGGTCGTGGGAAGAAATGTGGTGTGTGTAATAAGAGAATAATAAATTTTATATGACGTGCGAAGATTGAACAAGTACACTGTGTGCACACGATCGGTCCGAATTATAAGCGTCGTAAGTGTACCGATAATTCGGACCGACTGTAAGCACTGTTAGTGATGTAAACACCGTGAACATAATTCGGACCGCTGCCTAAAGGGGATATATAATCTTCTAAGGGTAAATAATTTGAGTTTCAGTATTTTTTTCTTGTAAACGATTGGAGTAATCGGAGCGAGGCTTTTCTATATTATGTAATTACTCACACAACTCGAATAATCTGTTAACATTTCGTTTCAATGGCGATGACATTTGATGAATCAGCCTTTGAAAATCTCCCAAATGGTAACAAGTGCACCATCGCCAGAAAAAAATTATTCGAAGAAAAAATCAAATTAACTGCTGTTTGTAGATATAAAATCTTTGGGGTGTAATAGCCATATGAGAATATGTATATAATTAATGATTAGCCCATTATAATACCTAGCCACATAGTACATGAGTGGATATGAATATGAAAATGAAATATCTTTGTTTACCCTACTAGGTGTATATGTTCCCTTAAACAATCCTGTAGTTCCATTCGATATATTTCTTACATTATAGCTGCTCCGAATTCTGAATTGGCTAAAATGATTGGAACATACAGATCTGAAAAGATGGCTGAAGACCGTAGTGAACAAATTATCGAAGTTGACGCTGTGTTCAGAATGGTCATTGATCACAAAGGGCTAGTAAGATTTGTGGCCTTAATGGAGGAAAGTATTTTGGAGGAAAACAAAGAATATTTTATTTCAAAAATAGCTAAAACGATAAATGAAGCTATTGCAATTTGCAAATCTACCAAATCACAAACAAGTGCTCAATGGCTGGTTGAGCGTAAATTGCGCATTACAGGTAGCAATTGCTATACTTTCCATACGTACTCAAAAAATAAAACACCAAATTGGTCAAAGAAGCTGCAATCGATATACGAAAGCAACTTCAAGGGAAATGAAGCAACTCGATATAGACAACATGCCGAAAAGTTGGCGAAAAAGAAGATGAGAACAGAATTATAATATATCTAATCGAGTGCGGTTTGATAATTTCTCCCGAACATCCGTATCTTGCAATAAGTCCAGACGAAATAGCCTTTGTTAACAAGGAATGGCGTTTGATTTGAAATTAAATGTCCAGTAGAAGGCAAGCTGTTAAAATCATTGGCCGCTATTCACAGTCGTGATAAAGTTGGCTTTAACTTTAAAATAGTTAAAGAAGACTTTAGTGTATTCACAGTGGAATTACAGCATACTTTAACGCTAAAGTCGACTTCAAATGTAAAGTAGAATAATGTCAACTTTAAAGCATGCCAGTTAACGTTTAAATTTATTTGTGACATAGTTAGTGTGACGAAGTTCTTATACATTTTTAGTTATTTAATTAAAGTTTTAGAATAAATATTGTGCGCAGTAAACATGGAACTCGAAGATAGGGTTTTAGAGGATTTAGAAGTAATACAAGACCAATCAATTTGGAAAGACCTGTTTATAAGGCGAGAAATGATCCATTTGCTCTAGACGACGATTTGTTTCATTCCAATCATAGGTTTGACAGAATAACTGCTAAATTTATAATTGGAAAATAATCGCGGACAACCCATTAGCCCCGAGCGCAAGTCTTAATTACATTAAGATTTTTTAGACGAAATGGTTACGATCAGGACATTGGTAAGCTAAAGATACTTACAATATGAATTTCTTGGTATCACATCTTAAAATTTTTTAGCCGAATTGTATAACGTATCTCAACCGTCTGTGAGTCGAATTGTTGCAAGAGTAAGCAGATGTTTGGCAAAGCAACTACCAAACTTTGTAAAATTTCCATCAAATGAAACTGAAGTTAAAAGTTCATGTTATAAAATCGAAAATTTTCACCATATACGAGGCTGGATGGATTGCACCCATGTGCAGATTAAGGCGCCTGTGAAGAAATTGGGCAAAGAAGTTGCGGGCAGATTTATAAATCGAAAAGGCTACAGCTCCATTAACGTTCAGGTAAGCTGTGCTGAAATTGCCAATGACATTATATGACATGGCCAGTCTTTATATTCAGATTGTTTGTGACCCAAACCACAAAATTGATGATACAGCTGCGCGCCATAGAGGATCAACACATGATTCCAGAATTTGGAATGAATGCGGATTGAAAAGAAAAATCGAAAATGAAGACATCGGACATGTTTTGGGAGACGGTGGTTATGCTTATACGAAATGGGTTCTAACACCAGTACGTAATCCTCAGACTCCAAAAGAAATGCCCTATAATAAAGCACACATAGAAACCCGTGTTGGAATCGAACAACTCAATGGTGAACTGAAAAGCAGATTTCGGGCAACATTTGAGCGCTTATGAGTTGATTTAGATACAGCTAAATGTGTGATAGTTGAGTCAGCAGTTCTTTTTAATATTGCTAAGGAACAAAGTTGCCTTTGTGAGTATATTTACATTCATATTACAATAATAAAATATTTTCTTATGAATTCATAAGTGCATTCTCGCAGATTCCAGAGTATATCAAAATTCAAATGATACAATAAGAAGATGCCAGCCACTTGAATCTACCAATAATGGTAGATACTACCGCAATTACATAAGCAACAGATTCTTTTAAATTCTTGTATTTTATAGATAAAAATATGTACATAAATAAAATAATTGTTAAATTCTGCTTCAATAAATAATAAAAATATGACTGAAATTGAATGAACAAATTTAAAACAACAAAAATATCGCAGAAATTCATCCATATCTTACTAGCTAATAACGAAATATAATGAAACCAAAGAATACATCATAGATGGATTATAATACTAAATCCATATATACCACTTCATGGATATCGTTTGAATCAATAGTATCCTCTTTAAAAACTTCTGGAATCATTCCTTAAATTTGAAAATCCAATTCTTCAGGCTCTTTCACAGGTCCTTTGTTGCCGGTTTCCAGATGCTGTCGCTTGTAGCTGTTAATGGCTTTCGTTGAGTTCAGCTTCGTTCGAACCCATTGCTCTTTCAGCTGCTTCATAGTACGCGAAGTATAACCAGAACCTTGCATGGCTTCGCTTTCTCTGCCGCATGCTTCCGACTTCTTCTTGATCATTTTCAAGTCATTTCCGCGACTTTCTATCACTGACAAATGATCCTGAATAAAGAGTCCGGAGCAATTCTTTTTCATTGCCGGAAAAATTTTCAGCTCTCTGTCTCTATAACTATTTATATTATTTTATTAAAATTTATTATTGTTATAATATAATACAAGTTATAAAATACTAACCACTTTTTAATCCATATCCGCTAATTTTATATTGCACTTCGTTTTTTAGTTAATTATCTCTTTCGTTTACAAACAAACTTTGACATTAACAATGTACTAGATAACACGCCAAAATGTATTAAATTTCACATGTTTGCTACAGCTGACTTTATTTTGATTATGAATACAAAATACTTAAAGTCTGCTTTAAATTTAAAGCCAGTTTTATTAAGAGTAGACTTTATATGGTGTTTAAGATTAGCGGCCATTGAATTTACTGCCACTTCAATCATACTTATTTAAAAACAATGATAAGTATGAATTAAAAATGAAGCATAAATACTACGGTCGAATACAGCTAGTTCTGGCATTGACCAATTTAAATAATTGTGACCTGGTCATATATAGTTCGCATGCTGACGATTTTCAGGTCGTAAAAGTAAGGAGAAACGATAGCTTCATCGATACATTTATCCCAAGCTTAACACATATATTTTAACTATGTGATAAAAGAAATCAGAAAACCTGTATAATATACTTGTCTATATAAGATCTGTTATCAGAATTTAATTTAGGTTGTTTCATATTATTTAAAATGTTATTTTTATTTTGAATTTATATTTTGTTTATTGTTGAAAGCAATTTTTTTATTTATTTTTGAATATATATATATTTATAATTTAACAAAAACATTTATTTACATTGGAAACAGGGTTTAAATAAAAAATCTGCCAACAGTCTGGGCGCAACTTTATTATTTTATGGCTAGAAGTCCGAAACGTGTTTAATGATGAGATGCGGTGTAGGTGACTATGGGACTGACAACCTAAAAAATAACGTTCCAAATAGCCTCCTGGTTATTCCTCCTAGCATAAGTGGTTCCTGAGATCTAGAAACCAAAATTTTTCGTCTAAAACGTTCCCCCCTCATCCTCCCTTAACCCCACCCCTCGAAAATATACCAGTCGTAGGGGTTCACCAAATCTACCCACCATAAAAATTTCAATTTAATATCTCAACGGGTTTGGGAGCTACGCGCCTTCAAATGATTTTGCGTACGGCGGACAGACGGAAATTTTTTTTTTTGCTTTTTTGGGGTTTACTAGTCTTAAAACGTGAAAATACAAAATTTCAGGGTAGCAAATTTTTTTTTAAATTTCAGGTCGATCACAATACTTTATTATTAAAAAATAATAAAGTAAAAATGCAATAAATTCATAATTTTTACCTTAAATACATAAATTTCTAAGCTACATGTAGGTTCATATTATATAGTTTAATACGTCAGAAACATTTAAGTATTAACTAATGTTGTGGAAAATGCATTAAAATAAGAAATCGTTCCCTGCGTTTAAAGAAATTTGTCATCTTTTAAAATAAGAGTACTTAAATTGGATATGCCACATATCACAGTAATGATGTCATCAATATCTGAGCCAAGTTCATCCAGGTTTCAGCCTCTGAATCAAGTCGGTCGTGTTGAATAAAGCTTTATCAGAAGTTTTCCCAGCCATTGCATTACTTACATAATTCACCAATCCCGATGGAGCAATACCAATCAATATCTTCACAGTATGGCAACCTTTGTAATGTAAATAGTAGCAGGTTCTGCATGTTAAACAATTAAATGTTACTGTTTTTATTTCTGTACAATCAAGAACTGTCATAGTATTCCGAAAAGATTTAAAGCACTTGGGTAAACTTTTCTCATTTTCCTCCCTTGTTTGAATATATATTGATGTACCAATTTGGCGTACCCGAAATAATATTATACTAACAACGCTGGATCGTCAAATCTGAAAGGGGATATGCCTAGCATCTTTCGACGCTGGGTAGCTGGGTTGACCTGGCGCCCGAAGGGACGCTGGTTAGTCGGGAAAAAGTTTACAAATTAAAATTACCTTTTGTTTTCTGTGTGATTGTTTATTATGTTCATTGGTTTCGTTAAGTGAACCAAGTAATCTATTGACCTCAAAAGGTCTGACACGTTTGTACAGTTTAAGAAAAATTACTAGCTACTAGATCAGGTTGCGACACACTTATATATAATTTTACAAATGCATTCGACCCATAATGCTGACCTTGTTTCGGTATGCGGGTAAACATTAGGTTAAAACATTATGAGCCCATTGCATTTCTGGTCATTGCGTCATCCGGCAGCATTGCACGAATTTCAAGCCGGCATTCAATAGGTATTGCTGACCGGTGGTATGTCGACTCGAAATTCGCACAAGAAGGTCATTAGGTTTAGAGGCCGATGCGTTGTAAATAAACATTGACTCGCGGAACAGATATTTTGATATTTTATTGTCGGATAGACGCAAATGTTATTTAAAATAGGAAAAATGAAACGAATGATAGACGCGAATGTAATTTAAAATAGGAAAGAGGAAACGAATGCTACCGTGGTGACGCAATGCTACTCTGGGAAGGATCCAAGGTACAACAATATTAAACCTTTCATGCCTTTTGCGAGTAACTGTACGCAATCTGCAAAATATATCCTAGCAGTTTTTTCTGAAATATGAAACATAATTGCTACTTCTTTAGCAATGCTACCAGATTTCAGCCACATAGTAAGTAGGATTCTATTCCTCATAGACATATTGCAATTTTCAACTGGTCTTATAAACTTGCAAACATCTATCATTTTGTCAAAAATTGCAAAGCTGGGAATACGTATAATTTTATGTCACTATTGTCCAATAATTGTACAAAGTGATCATAATGCAATGCTTCTGCATGTACCTGAACACCCTTATCTATACTGTGAGCTTCAGTTTGAACTCCAATCCAAATGCAGGTGTTCTTTACATCTTAGCAGATACAGTCGCATTTTAAATTGTACTTGGGATCGTACTATGGATGTAATAGTATAACTGGATCGGCTGTAGTATGTAAAGTTCCTGTATGTGAGACTAATTCGTTAAGAGAAGGATAAAACATAAGGTACGAAAGAGAGGCAATGATATACGAGGGCGGTCCGATAAGTACTTAGCCTACAAAAGAAAAACGAATTTTGGAAAAGTGGCGATTTATCTCTCAACATAGTCTCCTTTTAGCTCGTTGAGGCCGATTCCAAGGATTTTATTGTCACAGACAGCCAAGCGGCAATAAAATCCTTGGAATCGGCCTCAACAACATCAAAGGTCGCCGCAGAATGTCGATCATCTCTTAAGGAGATGGCTGAACAGTTCAATATTCTTCTGTGCTGGGTGCCAGGACACAGGGATATTCGAGTGAACTGCATGGCTGACGAACTCGCTCCTCGCGGCACTACCCTTCAGATTATGCCGGAACATCGGAATCTGGGTGTGCCTCTCTCTACATGTAAACTGCTACTGGGATTGGGCTCAATCGAGAAAACCAACTCAAGATGGGCAGATGGTGTTACATGTCACACTGCGAGACAGATCTGGCCGGAGCTGGATCTAAAACGCTCTAAAAGGCTGACTTTGCTCAAAAGGGCGAATATCAGCACCACAGTCGGTATCCTGACTGGACACTGTCTTATTGGTCGACATGCCAAAAGACACGGCCTCTTCTCAAACGACTTTTGTAGAAGCTGCCTGGATGAGGAGGAGGAGGAGACAGTCCTTCACCTTCTCTGCACCTGTCCAGCTCTATCAGTCAGAAGGAAAGCTCATCTTGGAGCTTACTTTTTCAACTGTCTCGTTGATCTTGCCACAATGGAGGTCGCGAGAATCCAACGCTTCATTGCAAGCTCTAAATGGTTCGACGAGTAGGACCGGATTCGATGATCCTGTGGTAACACAACGGACCTTTCAGGTCTAAGTGTGTCCGTGTTCTCACGGGCAGCCACGCGTACCTACCTACCTACCTAGCTCGATACACTTGACCCAGCGATGCTCCAACTTCTTTAACCCGTCTGAAAAATACGTTTTCTCGAGGTCTGCAAAGTAGGCCTCCGTGGCGGCGATGACCTCCTCATTCGACTCAAATTTCTGCCCGGCGAGTGACTTTTTCAAGTTTGGTGGGGTGTAGGGGTGGGGGGTGAAAAACTTTGAATTACAATATCTTCCGAACCAATTACACCAGGGAGATAAAATTTAGTTTCTATATATGGGATCACAAGAGGAGTATACCGAAATTAAATTTGTTGAGGGGGGAGGTGGAGCACGAAAGTGGAGGACAGCAATTTTTCAAAAAATTTAATTTTTATATCTCAGAAACCGTATCAGATATGATCTTGAAAATTTTACAGGAGTTGGGGTCGGTAAACTTCTAGTAGGGAAAAAAATTTTGGTTTTTTTTTTTGGTGTTAGGGGTGATGGAGAAAGGGGGTAGAAAGGAAAACATTCTGATTTTTATTTCTCGAAAACCATAATGAATAGAAAGCGAACAATTTAGGATTATATAGAGCCACTATGGAGACATCCTAGAAAAATAAAATTTTTGATAAAGGTATCAAGGTACGGGGGAGAGGGGTGGTTTTTTATATCTCAGAAACGGCTTATGCTAGAAAGTTGAAACTTAGTACGTATATGTAAATGTACTATTAGAGTAATTAAAGCAAAAATAAAATTCAGATTTTTATTGGCGTTCAGAGGTTGAGTAAAAAAAATTGCCGTGAATCCACATTTTCATAAACTTCGTTAAAAGTTTTAGACATGTCGAGCTATCAAAGCAATTTTACTTCTGCGGGCTACTTATATAAGCGCCTAGTAACGATCTTCAACATTTTTCGATATCCAACCCCTAAGGTGGTGTAAAGTGGTTGTGTACATATTCACGAATTCTGATATACTTCTAAGGTATATTGAGATTTGGAATTCACTTTTACTTCTATAAGCTTTAAACGTAGTCCGGGAAAAACCGATTTAAGTATTTTTCTCTATTAAACCCCCCTGGGGGTATTGTTCAAGTTTTCACTGATTCCGAAAATCTCTTAGGTTTAATGTGATCGAATTCGCTTTTACTACTTTGAATTATTCCATTGATAAAAAAATACGTAAGTAAATAAAAAAAATCTGCCAACAGTCTGGGCGCAACTTTATTCTTTTATGGGTAGAAGTCCGAAACGTGTTTAATGATGAGATGCAGTGTAGTTTACTATGCGACTGACAACCTAAGAAATAACCAGGAGGCTATTTGGAACGTTATTTAGGTAAGATATCGTTTTTGAATTGTTGATCAACATAAAATAATTTTTGATAGTAATTTTTATTATAGTTTCATTCAGAAATACAATCTTTTACTAGATTTTAGCTGTATTTTCTCCAACGACGACTGTCCACCTTGCCGTGGTGTTGGGGCTGAGTAGGGTCTTGCCCGAAACCAAGAGATGGTCAACGTCCCCCCTCTCCATCCATCTCCCAACATTCCTTCACTCCACTTATCCGGGCTGGATCAAGGTGTCATACGACCCGTGCCGAGGATCGACCAGGCTGGGGGCCCTATACAAATAGCCCAGCCGCGAACGGAGTATCCGGATACCTGGCGACCTCCGGATTAAATAGCCTTATCTGCACAATGCGGATCTCTGTGCAGATGGACATTCCGTTCTCCGCTACTCGTGGGAACACAATGAATTCAAAAAACAAACACAAACAAAAAACAGAGTCCGGATCTCTCAAAAAACCGGACGGAGAGATGGACGAAAGCTCATCCCTCTCCTCCACCCCAATGGGGTTACCTGCGAAGACTGCGGTCACAGAACCTGGTCCTAGCAACTCACCCGCGAGGACTCCGGCAACCAAACCTGGTCCAAGCGACTCAACATCCACGAGGACTTCGGCTCCCAAACCCGGTCCAAGTGGACATTCTAAAATGAGGACTTCGGTCACCAAACCCGGTCCAATTACCATGGCCAAGACTTCGGACACCAAACCTGGTCTTGGCTCACTCAAAAAGGAGGGTACTGGCAGAGGAAAGGGAGCTGCAAATATCCCAAAAAGTTCCGGCCATATCGCTCCCTCTAGACAGCTCTACAAAGAGAAGAAAACGGCCCTGGGAATCCTGAAGCGCCTTGGTAGTATACCAGAGGAACAGCGGACGGACAAACAACGGGCCTCTATTGACTGGGCTTTAAAGCTGACCACCGAGGGGTGGGAACCATCTGGCAAGGGTCAAGTGTCCAAGAGACTCAGATCGCTGGATGAGTCTCCCGAGGCAGCAAAAAGGGCCAAGACGGGCAACTCAAGCACCGCGGCACCTTCAAGGCCCTTCAACGAAGTCCTGAAGGATCATCTCGTGATGGCCGTCATCGACAGGAGTGACGATGACGGAAGGATCACTCTAGACAAGTGGAAAGACGTGCAGAGCGAGCTGGCGGATGGTTTCCTCAAACTTATGAGGAAGCATCCTGGTCCTGTCCCCTCCTGCCGCGACGGTGGGTGGCATCAGGGCCATGTCAAGCTGGTGATCTGCTCCGACCAGAGATCGGCGGATCTCTACAAGGAGGCAATTGCTGGTCTAGGCGAGGTTTGGCCTGGAGCAAAGTTGGAGGTTGTGGCAAGGGAGGACATCCCAAGTCGGCCTCGAACAAGAGCCAGGATACCAAGCAAGCCTTCTGACGCGGCGGCTGTCCTGGAGATCCTAAAGATCTGCAACCCTGATCTTCCGACGCATAATTGGAAGATCGCCAAGATGGAGGAGCCAAAAGGGGCCGAGAGAGTCGCGACAATCGTGATTAACAAGGAGTCCCTGGCCCCCCTAGCTAACCTGAAGGGTGTGGTCAATTTTGGCCTTGGCCAAATCACACTTCGGGTCTACAAGGCGGACGCTGAGAATCCCTTACCGAGCGCGTCGGACACCGAAGCCTCGAAAATGGAAACGGATTCCGCCTCCCACGTCGTCCATAGTGACGACTCAAACCTCGCTGAGTCTGAACTGGCGATGGAACTGGACCCGGTGCAACCCGATTCCGATTCAGTACTGGTTTGCCAGGATCACTGCTCCTTAACGGACGAAGATGATCTTGGCTCGGATGCTGGACTGGATGAAGGCTCGACTGGTCCTCCCGATGGCAGTGAGGAAGATCTGCTGGCATCTGACCCGGAAGACCCGGAAGATGCGAACATAACCGTGATCGAGGCTTAATGCTGCGAATACTGCAGATTAATCTTCATCACTCGAAAACGGCATCAGCCTCATTACTTCTTCGTCTAGCCAGGGATGGAGAAGACCTTGTCTTGATCCAGGAACCATGGATTGTGCATGACGTGGTAAACGGTCTCAAGACTCCAAACTATACTCTGTTCTATGTAAGGAATAATGGCAAGCCAAGAGCATGCATTCTTGCAAAAAACAGTTTAAATATATTTCTGCTACACAGCTTCAGTGATCCTGATATCGTCACAGTCAGCCTTGAACTGAATAATAAGATTCACTGGCTGATCTCGGCCTATCTGGCCCATGACCATCAAGGTCCACTGCCACCGAGTATTATGAGCGATCTAATCACGGAAGCTAGTAAGCTCAACACTGGTGTCATTCTAGGGTGTGATGCAAATGCGCATCATGCAGTCTGGGGTAGCACTGACACAAACGAAAGAGGCGAGTTGCTTTTTGACTACTTTTTAAGCACTAACCTCCTTCTATGCAACACAGGGCAAGAGCCTACCTTTATAACCAGGAATAGATAAGAAGTCTTAGACATAACCCTGGTTTCCGAAAACATCTCACACATGGTCAGCAACTGGAAGGTTTCTGAAGAAAACTCCTTCTCGGATCATCGCTACCTCCAATTTAATCTGAAAGATTACAAACCTATCCCACCGGCCTTTAGGAATTACCGGAGGACCGACTGGGTCAAATACAGGGAAACTCTTAGCGGCTTACTCCCTCCCATACCGCCACTCCAACCGAGTAGCTCAACTGATCTCGAAGGTCTGGTCACCACCCTTACGCGCGCCCTAAACGAGGCATTGTCGAACTCCTGTCCTGAGAGCAGGCCAAGAGGGAAACATAAGCCGCCATGGTGGAACGCAGAACTCGGGGCTCTTAGAAAATGCTGTAGGCAACTGTTTAACAAAGCCAAAAGCACGAAAGACGTTTGCGACTGGGACTCCTATAAAGGATCACTTCGTAAATACAAATATGAACTGAGAAAGGCGCAGCGCAAATCCTGGGGACTCTTCTGTAGCGAAATAGAAGATTCATCCGAGGCATCCAGGCTCCGCAAAATTCTCTCTAAAAATCCAACCACACCATGCTACCTGAGGAGACCGGACGGATCTTGGACTACCTCAAGTAGGGAAACCACTGATCTCCTCCTGGACACCCACTTCCCTGGTAGCTCGCCTGTTGAGTCGGAGCGGGTAAACATTACAAGAAACCATGCACCGTTCAACTCTGACGCTCTTATAACAGAGACCAAGCTCCTCTGGGCGATAGAAGGCTTTAAACCATTTAAGTCTGCGGGACCGGATGGAATAATTCCTGCTGAAATCCAGCAGACCTCGGACATAATTCTTCCTTGGCTGAAGGTTATCTTGAAAGGCTGCCTGGATCTAACCTACATTCCTGAAACGTGGAAGGAAGTCAGAGTGGTATTCATACCCAAAGCAGGAAAAAGCTCTCATGTCTGCCCTAAGGACCTCAGACCTATCAGTCTATCATCCTTTCTTCTGAAAACACTGGAAAGACTAATGGATGTGTACATCCGCGACAATATTGACAAGCGACTGCTGTCAACATCCCAACATGCGTACTGGAAGGGGAGGTCGGTCGAAACGGCCTTACATTCGCTCGTGCGCACCATTGAAAAATCTCTCAGTATTAAAGAATACACCATGGTTGCATTTCTCGATATCGAGGGAGCTTTCAACAACGTCAGACCAGAAGCAATCACTGACGCAATTTCTATCCTGAAGGTAGAGTCCTCGCTTGGCGCGCTGATCAATTTGATGTTAACATCCAGGATTGTGAACACAAAGCTGGGCGAGTCCTCCTCTCGAAGGTTTGTCAGCAGAGGTACACCACAAGGTGGTGTGCTCTCCCCTCTTCTATGGAATTTAGTGGTCAACAAACTACTATTGAGATTGGAAGGGGCGGGCTGCAGAGTGATTGCTTATGCAGATGATGTTGCAATTGCTGTCTCGGGAAAGCACCTCAACACGCTGAGTGAGATATTGCAAAATGCTCTCTCTATCCTCTCCAAATGGGCAGCTGAATGCGGGTTGGGTGTGAACCCACGCAAAACAGAATTAGTCCTCTTCACCAGGAAATATAAAATTCCTCACGTAGACCCTCCTTCTCTGAATGGTACTAGTCTAGTTTTCACCGATAGTGCAAAATATTTGGGTCTTATTTTGGACAGGAAACTTCATTGGAAACCTAACATTTAGGAACGGGTAAAGAAAGCAACAGTTGCGCTTTACTCGTGCAAAAAGGCCATTGGCAAAAAATGGGGTATGCAACCCCGGATAGTTCATTGGCTCTACGTGTCCGTCATCAGACCGATACTTATGTATGGTGTTGTTGTCTGGTGGACGGCCTTAGACAAAGCAGTTAACTGCACCACCCTAGGGAAGGTACAGAGATCAGCATGCATATGCATCTGTGGAGCTCTGAGAACAACTCCCTCTGCAGCACTAGACATGCTATTCAGTCTGCCACCCCTAGACATTTTTGGCAAGCAAATGGCAGCCAATGCAGCCATTCGACTTAGGGCCTCTACACAGTGGACTGGCATATATGCAGGTCACTCAACAATATTGAATCACTTCAATAACATTGCTGAAAACACCGACTACACCCCTCCCAGTTATGATTTTGAGAAAAAATTTCTAACAGTCATCCCAACCCGTCTAGAATGGGAAAGGGATTCGGTACGGATGGAAGAGTCCGCCCACATATATACGGACGGCTCCAAAACTGAAGGCGGGGTAGGTGGAGGTGTTTTCTCTGATATGCTTAACATTAGCAGCTCCTTCCGCCTTCCGGACCACTGTAGTGTCTTTCAGGCGGAGCTTATGGCGATCAAGGAGGCCTTGTCCTGGCTGAGGTGTAATGTAATATCTACTAGGGATATTAGCATTTTCACAGACAGCCAAGCGGCAATAAAATCCTTAGAATCGGCCTCGACAACATCAAAGGTCGCCGCAGAATGTCGATCATCTCTTAAGGAGATGGCTGAACAGTTCAATATTCTCCTGTGCTGGGTGCCAGGACACAGGGATATTCCAGGGAACTGCATGGCTGACGAACTCGCTCGACGCGGTACTACCCTTCAGATTATGCCGGAACACCGGAATCTGGGTGTGCCTCTCTCTACATGTAAACTGCTACTGGGATTGGACTCAATTGAGAAAACCAACTCAAGATGGGCAAACGGTGTTACATGTCACACTGCGAGACAGATCTGGCCGGAGCTGGATCCAAAACGCTCTAAACAGCTGACTTTGCTCAAAAGGGCGAACATCAGCACCACAGTCGGTGTCCTGACCGGACACTGTCTTATAGGTCGACATGCTAAAAGACTCGGTCTCTTCTCAAACGACTTCTGTAGAAGCTGCCTGGATGAGGAGGAGGAGGAGACAGTCCTTCACCTTCTCTGTACCTGTCCAGCTCTTTCAGCCAGAAGGAAAGCTCATCTTGGAGCTTACTTCTTCAACTGTCTCGGTGACCTTGCCTCAATGGAGGTCGCGAGAATCCAACGCTTCATTGCAAGCTCTAAATGGTTCGACGAGTAGGACCGGATTCGATGATCCTGTGGTAACACAACGGACCTTTTAGGTCTAAGTGTGTCCGTGTTCTCACGGGCAGCCACGCGTACCTACCTACCTACCTAGCTGTATTTTGGAACTTCGAAAGTTGAGGGACATATTTGGGTAATTTAATTTCCTTCTTGTGCCGGACAAAGTTAAAAGCGATCAGATCGAGAGTATTAGATGAAGATGGAGTGTATAGTCTTCGAACTCGGAAAGGGAAATTTTGGTGTCAGCTGTGTTTTGACCGTTGCATTCGCAAATCAAAACTGTTATAAACATTCATAATGTTCAATTTTCCATTTTATTATTGAAATTGACAGATGGTAGAATTATGTATTGTTATTATTTATTAACGGATTCGAAAGAAAGGTTCTCCGAAGAGTTTTGGGACTTGTGAAAGAAGAAACGGAATGGCGAATAAGATATAAACATGAATCAACTCTACGATGAGCCAGAAGCTTTAATGTTCATCAAAATATGTAAACTGCAGTGCACTGGCCATGTAGAATGAATGAAAGATAGAGGAATCTCCAAACGTGCTTTTAAAGGCAAAGCGAGTGGTAACAGGACAATAGGTATACTCGGTTGGTAAATATAGCAAAGCCATCTTACAAATTAGGAGCTGGATGACGCGGCATTTCCATCGAAACGATTTGAGACAACAAATTCAGGATGTCAGGGCCCGATTTGGACAGTCGCGTCATTTATGATGGAGACTTTATGAAAAAAAATCAGAAGAATCAGGTATCCTCGGCTGAAATACAATATTAAAACTAGGAAACTACAATAATTAAGAATCGAAAATCGATCGATTCTAAAACCATATTTCATCACCACAGAAAAGGGGATGTTCGGATAAGTATAGAAACTGTAAATAAAATGTTCAGAAGCAACAAAATGCGTGGCTATCTAATGGAAACCTGAGAAAAATATCTAAAGATACTGAAAAATAAATATACATATCCGAATTTTCAGACATGTATAAGATAAAAGTATATATTCGAAAAGTGCCTCGGTGAAAGTTTTGATACAGCTCTATGCACCATATTTTACATGGACGAAACTAAACGATCGGTGTGCGCCCTTCCATATATCTTCATAGCCACTAGCCATTCAACTAAACTATCGCGCGATTAAAAATCTAAAAACACCAATATTCCCTTTTTTCAAAAAATATACTCTAAATTTACGGCGTTTTGATCTTGTAAAACAACACATTTTTAACTGTAGAAGTTTTAAGTGTTCACAAAGGAAAAAGTATTTCGAGGCATTAAACTTTTAATCAAATTCCAAAATGAAAGTGCTTCTCCTGAAAAAATTATAAATTTTATTATGTAAGGCGAAGATGACCGATAGATAATAATAAAACAATAAAATAAAAGTTAGAATACTAGACTAGAAGTATTTTTAAGAATATAAAAGAATAGAATACTATTTAAGACACATGAAAAGAGTATGGATGAATTCACTGCATCTTCTCAAGCGGACCCAACCAAAAGACTATTCATTCATTTACCTAAATAAAGATAAAATAATAATAATAATCAATGGCACAACAGCCCAAATTGGGCCTAGGCCTTGAAGTAATGCTAGAGTTACTTCATTACTAGACCAACGGAAGGTGAAGGGGTCAGCCACACACTCGTCCGTGATTATTACCCCGATTTTAACACAGGTACTCATTTACAGCTGAGTGAACTGGTAGTCCGGCACCCAATCCCATTCTCGAAAATTACTTGTCGCCAAGAAGATTCGAACCTGGTACCAGGTGCACCGAAGGCAAGTGCTCTAGCCACTAAGCCACCCAGACTAATAAAGATATAATATTAGTAGAAAATCTATTCATTAATAGAGAAAAGTTTTTACTCGATCTCGTACTATTTTGTCCATATCACATTCATTCAATGCGTGAACGAATGCTGGACAAAACTACGTTAAGGATGAAACAGCTGCTGGAAGTCGCAAGACGATTTACGTTAGTTGAATTCCGAAAAAAATCTGAAATTAATCGAAGTCGGTAATTTAATTAATTTTTTTTAAGTAGGTATATAATATTAATTTAATTTTCAGATCCTCCCAAACAATGCGACCTTAACGTGGTTGGGAGGCTTAATGATACTAACGTTGAAATCGCGTCAATTCTAAATACATATGTATCAATTGAGAAAAATGTGAATTTCTACAATTGATGCAGATGTAGGAATAAGTTTTGTTCGTGAAGATTTTAAGGGTGTGTTGATTCCTGATTAAATTTAATTAAGAGCATTAAATTCCCCTCGGCAAACTAAATCTTACCTGTAAATGAAATTCTTCATAACTATATTGGAAATGAACGAATTTACTATAAACGTATGAAGGTTCCTAAATTAAGAACTTTTTAAATTAAAAAGCTAAATTGAATTTAGCCGCGAATCCACACACACCCGTAGTATCTAACTAATGCACTGACACTTTTTTTCAATATTAAAATAATTACTTACTTTTAGTCCTACAGTAACTTCAGCGATCGTTCTTGTTGATCATCGCTGCCCGGCGCCCGCAAATCGTTAAAACTCGATGGCAACTGCGCATGCACTTCATTTCGTAACGCTGCACTATTTTCTATACAAACATTTTACTTTAATATAAATTTTATCACTATTTTGTTGTGACAGTTCTTAACTATGAATTTGTTTTTTCACTTTGATGGCTTTCAGGGACCTGTTAATAGAAATGGACTACTCATATCTGATTTTCCCATACAATATCCGAGACAACGATTGGCCAAAAAACATTGCCCTCTCTGTCCGGCACAAGAATACGCTGTTGTTGTTGTGCTGTGTTCGGATTTTTGAAAAGTTTCGAAACTTCAAAGTGACAATGCAAACTCAGTTGAGAACTGTCACAACTAAGCGGTAAGTAATGTGATAAATTAAATATTAAAGTAAAATTTATGAATGGAAGTGTGTAGTCCACCCATCGCTCTGCCGGATGAAAATTAAACGGATTCAAATGAGGCCGAGGTCTTGAAGCCAGCGAACAGTTCCAACGATGCCCTTTCGATAGAAACAATATCTGAAATTGTTACCGTCGAGAAGATCGAGAAGCTGACGGATCTAACGCCGCTCGTCAATTGTTAATTCCTGATTGTGTTTCTTTAACCTCGAAGCAGCTTGTTTCACAGATTGTACATTCCTTTAAATTTGATTAATATTGAGAATTTGGAAACGGTGACAACCCTCCAGGAAATCGAATTCTACGATAATCCAATGACGGAAATTGAAAGCTTGGAGCAATTGACCAACCTCGAGTGAGTAATGTCACGACCATGGTTGCCAGAAAGTTAGCTGCAGAACCCGTCGAGTGAGCTTATGAAATAGCCCAAAACCCGCACGAAGGCTTGAAGCCCAAATACCGCGCTCAACTTTGCAATTTAACACAGATCTCTAGAATTCTTAAGAAACACTGTAATGTAAATATTGTGTGAATACATAAATTCGTATTTATCACTATTTTAAAAATAGTATTTTAAAAAAATTTTAGGTGCAAATTAAAGGTAAAATTATAATTAAAAAATAATTTGTAATTTTCATAATTATATGGAATCAAAAAATTTTCGTAAATTATCCTACATGTAAGTTATCAGGCAGAAATAAAATTTTTAATTAATTACCTACTCCATATCTCCGTAGAAAAAAGAGGAACTTGATTAATTTTTCTTTCTTTGTTTGATCAAATACCTTGCGCAAATATTTTATTCATAATATAGAGCAAAATATAAACAGATCTTGAGCATTATGTAGAAGAACACTGTCAGTTCAAATGGTGCATTTCTCCCATCAGACGGGAGAAATGCACCACATTTTAAATATAAAGTCAACCCAAACCAAATTAGTTGAAACAGGAAAATAAAATATATTTACAAAAGTAATAAACAATAACAAACTAAAAAGTAAATATATTAAACTTTTTTCGATTTTTATGCTAATAAAAAATAATAGATAATACCCAATAATAATAATTCAATGATTTTATATAACGGATATTTAAATTTGAAAATTTGGTTGCAATTTCGTTTTAATATCATAAAGATTTGTGGTCATGAATTCAAGCAAAAGAGGCATCTCCCTATATGCTCGTGGTGCAATTCTACCGATTCCGACCAGATGGATCTTTATTTATTTATTTTTTTAAATAAAAACAAATAATAAACTAGCACTTTACTAAAAAAATACCTTAGACTACACGCTATATATATGCCTACCTAGAAAGGTTCACGACCGATAATTTGTTCTTAAACAAAAATGTTGCATATATAATAAAATTTAGTTTCCTATTGGTTTTTATTTTTTTTCCGAATAACTGCTCAGAATTACTCGGTATTTTAACGATTTCTGAATGTGATCGTATGGATAGGAAAGAGAAAGAGAATACCTCCTCTGCTTTGTAGATTTTACTTACGTGCGAGCGCCAATGGCGAGTGGTGCATTTCTACCACTGGTGCAGGGCTACCCATTCGTCACTATTAGTTTATGTTGCAAAATACGCATCAATATTTAATAATGTAAGCACCTCATAATCATCTTCGCCTAAGCGATCAGAGATCCTGAGTCGAAAGAAGAGCAAGCCGCCTCTTGATTAGCGTCATACATTCTTGCATACAATCGGTTCAGCTCAATGTTGCGAGCTAGGGGTTCGCCGGGATTTCAAGTAAAACACAATTCAATTTCATTTACTATTTCATCACTGTTATTGATGAAAATATCTTTAAAAATACAATTTCGCGTAGAACTGATAGTCGTTTCACTCTCGGAGTAGAAAAACTTATCCCCTGGCTCTGCGGCGCTTATATACTGCATGTGAAAGATCGAGAGACTTCCAGCATATTCTGTTGTTTGTGTGGAATGCGCAAGAATTACATGCGAGAAATGTCTAGAACATAATATATAATAAGTTGTAACGAAATCGGTATCTACCGTTTCGTGCGTTACCGGTCCGTTAACAGAGCAGACAAAGTCTGCCATGGGGGATTTTTCTTTCCCCCTCAGATGGGGCGTTTTGGTTGGACCTTGCCTTCGGCACTTTCTGTCGGCTGCTCAGGGCGGGGTGGTTCGGAAGTTTTGGCCCTAACGGAGCCCATGATATGCGTGCCGAAAAAAAATTCAAAAATTTAATTTAATAACCCCTTTTCACTGGATACCGGGACCTCATTTTTTTTTTTCTCCTTCTTTCTTTAGCCAGTCATGCTATAGTTATTTTTCTGAAACAAAAGGTTAGTCTAAGTAAACCAAATATACCCTTTTCTTCCTCTTTATTTCTTTTGGGTTTCACCACACAATAGATCCATTACTCCGAATCCATCCAACGAAATCCAGAAAAAAAACTTCTCCAGCACCACCGCACTCAACGAACGCCGAACCGAGACTCCCGATCTCATCTTCTCGCCTCCAGCATCTCGGGACCAAAGTTGTCCCAAGACGATGCTGCCAAATGGTCTAAAAAAATGTCCCAGAACGAACTGGTATGCTGCGTTTTGTTATCGTCGAAAATTATACGCTGCGTTTCGTTACAAAGTAAGTTGCTCGGGTTGCCAGAGTACACATTTAACAATAACGTTGTAACAATACCTTTAATTTTTGCAATACGTGTCTGAAAACCACCAATCCAGCAAAAATAATAATTAATAAATTATGAAAAAAGGAACTCTACGACAGATATCAATATTGGTAAATATATTATCTCTTGCATGTTATATTTTTATGGATGTCCATAACTTGAAAGAAAGTGGTTCATTTGTGGAAAGTCTACAAATAATGAAAAGATTATAAATTAATTTTAGTTTTGCAAATACATACCAGATAGATATCGTGTGAACAACTAGTTTTCATTTGAGAGAACCGAGAACCGAAAATTTAGTGACAGGAGGATTTGTGATAAATACGTTGTATTTGAGCCGGTAACACTAGCAGAATTAACGTGAAAAAAATTCTTCTTATTATATTTTTAATTTTGTACCCGCGAATTGAATATTTAAATAGCCCAAATCGCGGGAAATAGCCCAATCTGGCGACCTTAGTCCCGACTATCGGAAGTGCAAAGTGATCGCTAAGCTCCGAGCCTAATTGTTTTAATGTCTTTGCAGAATTTTAGACTTGAGCTTCAATCGTGTAACAAAAATTTAAAATCGAAATTGAAGAACATTTAGTTATATGCCAATCGGGACTCAAAGATCGAAAATCACGAAATGTTCACCAATTTGACAGTGGCGTGGCGTGATAATTCAACAAGCGGAAGCAATTGGTTAATATCCAAAATTTATTATTATTATTCTACCTACAAATTTATTGCGTACTAATTGAACCTCCTCCATTAGCTACTTTTAACATTACTCATATAAAAGCACCCAGCAATCACGAACGGGAACCAGGAGGCTATTTGGAACGTATTGTAAGATTTTTTTTATTTATTAACGTATTTTTTTGAATAGAAAAGTCAATGGAAGTAAAACCGAATTCGATCTCATTAACCATAAATGTTTTTCGGAATTCGTGAAAACCCTCAGGGGTTTAATATCAAAAAATGCTTGCATCAGATTTTTCTTCATTGTTCAAATTAAGGTTCAAATGGAATAAGCCAAACGATACTACACCAAAATATCTTAATACAATCTACCAATTTCAATTCTATTACACAAAATTGAATGCTATGAATATTTATAACGGTTTTCATTTGCGAATGAAACAGCCAAAGCACAGGTGACACCAAAATTTCACTTTCCGAGTTCGAAAGCAGTACACTCCATCATCTTCTAATACTCTCGACCTGACTGCATTTAATGGTGCGTTTACACTCACCCTTGAGGCTCGCCTAGAGGCTGTGTTCTTCGCTGTGTTGAAAGCAATTTATACTCAACATGCCTCTGCGGCGCAACTTGCCTATAAGTGCGGAACGACAGAAATACGATGAGCTGCGTATTGTGTGTGGTACCACAGGTCATTGTATGTGTGTACACATATGGAAGCATGCGTCGGAAAAAAAGTTGAAGAATGTTAGACTCTTGCGACTCCACACTCCATCTGATTGGGTGATTTTTTGGTGAGGATAGAGGCTCGCTTCAAACGTTGAGTGTAAATGCACCATAACTCTGTCCGGCATAAGAAGGGAATTAAATTACCCAAATTAAGTCCCTCAGGTTTCGAAGTTCCATAAACGAGCTAAAATCTAGTAAAAAATGGTATTTCTGAATGAAACTGTTACGTTGATTTACAATTTTAGAACGATATCTTGCTTATATATATAAAAAAAATTTTCGAGAAGTGCAAAACTCGACTAATCATCTACAATTTTTTCGAAACTTCAAATCAGAAAACTTGTCCCACATGAAATAGAGAAATAGGTAGTCCATTTCTATTGACAGTTCCCTGATGGCGTCTAGAGAGTGCGGTGGTTCTAGCGCTGCGCCCTTTCCTAAACCTAACCTAATAGGTATTAGGTTTGTTCTTTTCGCCTAAACTTTTTACACTAGGGCACAAAATGTACCCTAATGCTGCTCTTTTTGTCGGTGTGATGTCAGAGGTGGCTGTTCTTTTTGTCGAGTGTAGTGTACTCAGTGACCACTTTTCTGCACAGGGTCGGGAGCAGGTGTAATTTCTTACACTTTAGTGTAGCTTACCATCTGTCAAACTTGATGGTTGCATGCAGATAAGATTGGCTATTAGTATTTATGGAAATTTTGTTTTCAAAGAATACATACAAGAATATTGTATGGCAATAAATTTGCATTGATAGAAGTGAAAGAATAAAGCAAATAGAGAAGTTCGAAATTTTAGCTGTCACGTTTCTACACTAAAGAGCCGTACAGAATGAACGCATCGCAGTTGGATTGCAATGTCAAAATGTCGCAACGAGATGCAATGAAACGCTGTAAAACGCAAGTAAACGCTGTATGAACACAATGACCGGATTGAGTTCGCAGTTCTATCAGTGTCAATAATCAAAGCGAAATTGATTATGACGCAAAAGTCGGTGAATTATTTTTAAAGCTTATCGAAATCTCTTTCGTTTTCCATTTTATAATTTTTTCTTTAAAGAATATAGTGCGTTTTAGGTTATGATATTGTCATATTTGACATTTCGATGCGTTCACTTGCGATCATTTTAAATATTACGAACTTACTTGCGACTATCTGCGACCCATAGCGTTCATTCTGTTTAGTTACGTACAATCACATGCATTTGAAACTCGTTTTTCCCCTCCGTTATTTTGACACACCAATCCTACTGCGATTGCGTTCATTCTATACCGCTCTTTATGCATTCTTTTTGCGCGATCTACACTCTACACTTTTCGTGTAAATTGTACTACACTTAAAGTGTAGGCTACACTAAACTATATACACTAAAATGTACACTTAACCTGGCAAAAAGAACAAACCTAGTAGGTCTGTTCATTTTGGCTACACCTTCTACACTGTTCTTTTTTCATTCACCCTCTTCACCTCTCTGCACTCACTCAAGAGTTAGTGTAGAAAAGTGTAGAAGGTGTAGCCAAAAAGAATAGACCTAGTGTAAAGTGTATTACACTTAAAGTGTAGGCTACACAAAAGTGTAAACTTAACCTGGCAAAAAGAACAAACCAATTTTGTGAATGAGGAAATATGCTTTCCCAGCTGGGAATAGTTGTACTGTAGTACCAGACTGCAAATTTAAATCGTGTTCATGTAGAACCACTGTATCATATACCTACAAGCTGAAACCTACCACGCGTTGTGTTGCGACGAAGTGATTGCAAACGAAGAAGACGATAAGTTTTGACAGTTCGACGACGAAGTCCTTCTGCAGCGTTCGCAAAAGAAAATTTGGTGTTGTGTTCTGTGTGTCTGGATTTGAGTTTTCCTTCATCTATTTGGTGTTTTTTAATTTTTATCGGAATAACCTTGTTCCTTGTAAGTTTCAAAACTTTTGCAACTCTCCGCAAACGCGAAAATTAAATAAATCAGGTAATTTTATTTTGCATAGTTTTAACAAATAATCTTTGTATGACGTCATTCGTTTGAGATACGGGGGTGGAAACCACCCTGCTGCTACTGATAATTTTACGTTTTTAACATCGAGGGCGGCATTCATAATCGGCTATAGAGGTCTGCAAAAGTGCAAAGTGTAATCGAATTTAAAAAGTCACTTCGCAGGCACTTCTTGCATGTAAAATGTTGTTCTGTAATGCTTAAGTATTCAGGGTCAATGGGTGAGAATATGGTCCACCCATTTTTACCACCCAATAAACAGCATCGAACACGAGATGGCGGGGAAGTCTAAAGGATTGTGACGAATTCAAGACACTCGTAGAATTTGTCATCATTTCGTAGAAACCGGAACTCGTTTCTACGCGGGACATTAACGATTTTTTGGACTGGGAGGCCCGAGAACTTTTTCAATTGGGTCTAGAAATTGCATTTCAGTGCCGTCAAAATACAGCAAGGGTGGTTGGTCTTGGCAGAGGCTATATCAGAGATGCGCAGACTCAATGCACAGCTATTATTGATTTTTCTGTGATGTACCAAGCATATACTCTTATGTGCTATTTGGAGCCTTTTCAGATTTATTTGTAGTTGTGGAGAATCCAAAACTAGTAACAGAATATGTTCATGACATTGTGCTCTTTGCATGATGCTTTAAGATCACGATTGGGGCGTAATATTAATAGTAGACCCCTAAATAAAGTTTGGATGCAATTGTAAACTTTTTGAAGTGCTGCGTTAACCCGTCAATTTCCATTTGCGTCTGAATAATAATTTTTTAATCTCTTCATGTTTCTAGTCTTTGATGCCGTAAAGAAAAATATACTACCTATTTCTATTTTAAAAAAAATTAAAATTTTTGAAAATGGTAATGGAAAATGGTACCTGTTGGCGCCTGGAAAGAAACTGAAGTAATACCGTGCGACAGATTGCGCCTTGATAAGGCTCGAAAGTAATTAGATGGATTTAATGATTTCAAATTAATTCTTTATTACTTTTTAAAATTACAAAAATAGCTCTTTACTTCGATTCAAATTTCAAACATGAACTGCACTGCCGTCTTCTTTTTTTCCGGTTCCTTCGTTTTACCGTTCCTTACATGAGCAGTCAACCTTTTCTACATTTCGGTCGTTCATGGGTAGGCAACCTTTCATACTCCTGCACTCGGCCGTCCTTAGTTCTCTAGCGTCCTCGGTAGAAAGATGAAAACCATGATTAAATTCCGCTTCGTCCAAGCGTCGTCATCTACGTCGTCTTCGTATTTCTTTTCGTTGTCATTGCTTCCCTTGTTTTAGCTTTTATCGTCGTATCTTTTCGTCGTTGCTTCTATCGTCGTAAATTTCTTTGTAAGGTCGTCCTTGTTAAATTCGTCGTTAGTAATTTCGTCGTTGTTAAATTGAACCAGTTTATTGTTTGTGCGCGAAAGTAAATGGTGTTCTTCTTTTCTCTTTAAAGGTTTTAGGCATTATTTTAAAACTCCAAGGCAATCAGGTGAATTTATTCTGTGTCGTCGTAATTATGTTCGTCTCAGGACTCTTACTACTTATTACTGCAATTTGACAGCGTGTTCATACAGTGTACTACTGGCTTTATGCTATGTTTCCACTGCACCTAAATCTTGCGATTAAGAGAACTATGTTTCCATTGCATTTAGAATAGATTTAGTTTGACATTTAATAATTTAGTAGCTGACTGTTGTGTTAAAATTTTTAACTTTGAAAAAAAATTGAAAATCAAAAAAAAAACTATTCAAACCTGGCATTTCGTGCAAGTAATTTGAAAAATTTATTTGATATATGCGACGGTTAATATTGTGGTGAAATTTGAACGTGCTTCGGTGCTGAAACTCGATACGGTTTTTTCTATTGAGCTCTTATGGGCGCTTCCCCTCTATCCTATATTATTTGATCGTAATCACGCAATTTGGTAATTTCAATCTTGTATGGAGAATCTAGTAGGTTTGAGTGAAGATTTGCGTAATCGCAAATGGTGGATTTACACTCGATGTTTGAGGCGCGCCTCTATCCACACCATAAAATCAACCAATCAGATGACTCGTGGAGTCGCAAGAGTCTAACATTCTTCAACTTTTTCTCCGATGCACGCTTTCATATGTATACACACATAAAATGAACTATGGCAGCATATAATTCGCAGTCATCGTATTTCTGTCGTTTCGCACTTATAGACAAGTTGCGCCGCAGAGGCATGTTGATGTAAATCGCTATTAACACAGCAAAGAATACAGCCGACGAAAACCGGTTAGTAATGGCCTGATGGGGGTAGAGGCTCGGGGGTGAGTGTAAATGCACCATCATGGTGCATTTGCACTCAATGTTTGAGGCGAGCCTCAAGTAATTAAGTAAGTATTTTTCCCTATTAAACCTCCTGTGGGAAAGCTTCAAATAGCCTCCTGGTTATTCCTTAGGTTCCTTAGTCTCATAGTAACCTACACCGTATCTCAGCATAAAACACGTTTCGGACTTCTACCCATAAAATAATAAAGTTGCGCCCAGACTGTGGGCAGATTTTTTCTTTTAATTTCACTATTACAAAGAGTATAGAAACCTTTTTCTTGTGGATGGAGGGGAACAAAAATTTGAAGAGGAAAAGTAACGATTAGTGTTACGTTTGAATTTCTTCAAATTGTAGTCACTACAGAGAACCAAAGATTGTCTTGCTTAAGAATCTTCATCATTATAATAATTAAAGCCTTTGGTGCAACAAGGGGTCAACTCATTTTTCCAACAACATGAGAAAACTTGACTTTTCTGACTTCTTATTGCATTAAAATAATTTTTTTTATGATTTTATTAAAATTGTTAAGGATATTATTAAATCATAAGGGGTTAACTTCATCAACATTATAAATGATAAAATCAAGAACCACTAATCGAATTTGATGAAACTGATGGCTTTTTTGAGGGCTATAAATCACCACGTTAAGATGCAAGAAAGCTAAGAAATTGAGAAAAAAACATTATGCGCGTGTGTATATTTTTACAAACTATAAGCGATACATCCTTCGTGTGAACAGAATAAATTATATACTCAAATTTTTTTTAAAAATTCAGCGGACACATACAGTCTATAACAGATCGCTCATAATAAGGTTATTTCTTAAAAAGTTGGGGTTCGTCTGTAGATTTATTTTAATGAAACACTTACCACTCCTTGAACTTTCAGAAGTAATTGAAGCTTAAAAATTTCCGGCTGAACAATAGAGAAAAACGGGGAATATTGAAGATGCGAATAAATTTGACACGGCGCAGCTTTTTTGTGTATGAAAAGGTACCAACTCAGTTGTTGTTGTCTGAAGCGGGGGAGGATACGCAGCAAGGCAGCGCATCTTGAGCACTCAGACAATTATTGCCCATTGCACTCGAGTCCCCCAGTCTCTACCCGAACTTTTTCGTCCTCTTCACGAATTTCAAGAGCACAGGTAGGAAACGAGAACGGAGTTCTTCCATCCTCATAACTTCGACGCCGTATACGTGCAGTCTCGCAAAAGAGTAAGCTGGACACTCGAGAAGAAAATGTTCCGTTGTGTCGTCGCTCTCCTCGCAAGCAGTGAACATGGGGTCATCAATGATTCTCAATCTGACCATGTGTAGGCCACACGAGTTATGCCCTGTGAGGACACCGACCATACTACTATATTCTTTACTGCTCAATTTGAGAAAAAAGAAGCGGTCCACTTGGTCCGTCAACAAGGTTTCTGGTCTGCCGCATTCCCAGAAAAAGCCGCCATCTCTCAATGTGTGATTTACTCACCCACTCAGCAATGGTAGCCCTAACAGAGGCAACCGGCACACCGAAAACTGGTTCTGGTCCGACCATGGCTGACTCCGATCCTGCCTTTGCTAATGCATCAGAACCGTTCTTTACACTCACGTACCATCTTCGAAAAGACGATTGCCTGCCTGTCGCTGCAAATGCAGATCAGCCTGCCTCTCCATCTTCCCTCTATAATCCATTCTATTGCCTTAAGGATCGCATATACTTGAAATACCGAAGAATGTTTTCCTAGAGCGAAAGAGTACCTGAGATCTTCAGTCTGCAGATACATACATTCCAGCTCCCGACCCGTCTTCAGTCATTGAGCCGTCCGTGTAGAATATTTCAGTGAATCCGCTAAGCAGTGCGGACTGGTTTTCCCACTCCTCCCTACTCGGGATCTCCACCTGGTATTTTCTATTGAGCATACAGATTGAAGTCATAGCATCCGAAGGCATATCGAAGATGGGGTTCCCAGACAACCTTCGAGCCATTTCTCCATGACCCGTGCAATGCTCTTTCCTCCACAGGCCTAATCTCATTAGTCTGTATGTAGCTCTCATTGCTTCTGCCTGAACAACAATGTCAAGCGGTGGTAGATTGAGCAGTGCATCGAGTGCCGCACCCGGTGTGGTGCGCAAGGCACCTGTTACACCGATGCAGACTGTCCTCTGTAGCTTAGCGAGACTAGCTCTAATGTATGCACACTCGGTCTTAGTCCATCAAACCACTGATGCATGGATTAGGATGGGTCTTATAATGGTCGTATATAGCCAATATACCATTGAAGGCCTAAGACCCCATGTTCTTCCAAAAGCTCTCCGGCACTGCCAGAATGTTACTAGCGCACGGTTTGCCTTTGTATCTACATGTTCCTTCCAGAGAAGCTTGCTATCCAGGATAATTCCACGATACTTAACTTTCTCCGAGAGCTGAATAGTTTCACCCTTCAGCATTGCCAACACTAAACCTTCAGTTTTTCTTTTCCTAGTAAACAAAACCAGTGCGGTTTTGCTAGGACTCACAAAAAGTCCGTGTCTTTCGCACCAGCCATCTATAACCCATAGGACTCTCTGCAGTTGTCACATCCCTGAGCGATAGCCCGACAGCTAGTGCAGCCACGTCATCAGCGTAAGCTTGTACGTGAATATTCAGATCCTACAGTTCGAGAAGCAAAGAGTCGATAAGCATACTCCACAACAATGGCGAAAGGACCCCGCCTTGAGCACAGCCCTTACTGACCCCCGCTGTAGCATATTGCCCATCTCCCGCCTCCGTGAATAGCATTCTCTGTGTGAGCATGGAGTGAATCCACTTAACTAAAATGTCATCCACCCCATGTCTTTTGGCAGCATCACACATTGATTCAAAGGGCGCACTATTAAAAGCACCCTCAATGTCCACAAAAAGGCCCAGCGCGTACTTTTTTCGGTCCAGCACCCGTTCTATTCTGGATACCAGAGATACGCATGTTGTTCCGAACAAAGAGGATGCGCTCTGAGAGCCACTTCCCTAATGTGCTTCTCTACCAGTCGTTCCAGACTTTTTGGAACAAACGATGTTATGCTGATTGGGCAAAGTATAGTCGTCTCTCCCTGGCTTCGGGATGAACGCTACTCTGACCGGTTGCCATGAAGATGGGACCAAGCATGCAGAAAATATCTTTCTGAGGATCGGCACTAGAACAACTGCCCCCTCCTTTACGCCTGGGCGCTCTGTCCTTGGTCGGACAGAGTGTCTGAACCACGCATTGATCGCTTTCGATCACCTGATTTCCTGGAAAATGAGTCTCAAAGTGACTCCGTTCTCGAAGTGGTATATGTACCATCAGGTTTCAGCAGGGAGTCAAGCCTGGCCGTGTTGTCTTTCTGAAAGACTTTGTGCAACCTAGCTGTTTCCCTGGTTCCTTCCAGACTCTCGCAGTAGTTCCTAAAAGAGGCTAGTTTTGATGTTTTAACCTGGTTTTGATATTCCCTCTGCGCTGTCAGGTAGTGATCCCAGTCGGTCTGAAGTGCGCGATTCAGAAGCCTTCTGGTGGTTTTTCTGAGGTTCTGCAGGTCCCCAGTCCACCAGGGGACTGTGGTTCCGCATCGACTCTTGCTGACAGGACACGATTCCGCAAAACATTGACATAAGGTTAGACATAGACAAGAAGTCACTTCCTCAATCATATCAGGCGTCCTCATCTTTCGTGGTATTTGAGACCTCTCCTGTAAGAGAGATCTGAACAAAGTCCAGTCTGCATCTCTGGGATTTCGTATAGCCGGTATGACGGGTTTGTCAGCCGCCAGTCGAAATTCCAGATATATGTGATCCGACAGAGTTTCCTCTTCCAGGACGCGCCAATCTCTTATGGATTCCGCAATCCTAGAAGACGACAACGTCATATCTATCACTTCCGCCCGCCTCGTCGTAACAAACGTTGGCCTCTGTTGTTTACTACAAGGCACGACGTCATAATTAACTCCAATAACCACTCACCCCTAGGATTGCATTTGCTTCTGCCCCAAACAGTGTGTTGAGCATTAGCATCACATCCAATGACAAGCTGTAAGTTATTGGTCTCCGCAAATCTAACGAGCCCGGTCAGCTCCCTGGATGGAGGAGGTAATACCGAGTCATACGGAAGGTAAGCCGACACTACTATTATGTCTTGTCTCCTACCCTCCAGTACGTTAGACATTTTGACTGCTACAGTATCTTGACAGGTGAACTGCCTCAACATCGTCGCCTCTATCATATTTGATATGAATAGACAGGCACGCGGTCGTTCAGATCCTTCATCGTAAAAGATCGGCCCTCCCTGGATCGAATCCAGTCCACAAACTCGCCTATTGCGAATCCATGGTTCATGTATTATTGATACATAAGGGGATGTGTGCATTTTGCTAAGTCTCCTACTTAGTAAAGCAGTAGCAGCCTTAGCATGTTGCAAGTTGATCTGGGTAAATATAATGCCGCAGTTAGCCATTCAAGATAGTCACCCTCACATTACATCCACATACTGCTACTTAGGTTAGGTTAGGTTAGGTTACGGTGGCGGCCAAAGCCTCACATAGACCCACGAGGGTCCATAGTGATACCACTAAAAAACAGGAGACCCTGTACCTATGATAGTTGCGCTTGAGTTTCGATCTGTACTGAGAGCTTCTCGTTTAATTCAAAGGTCCCTGTTACCGTAACAAAGTTTAGCAGACTCTGCATGCTGTTAAACGAGACTTCTTTAAGATTTGTGAAGGTCGGTGCACTAAGAGCCTTCACCCGTCTCCTAGCAAGAGCTGGGCAGTTGCACAGGAAGTGTTCTAGCGTTTCCCGTTCCCCGGGTAGTTTACAGTTCCTGCAGAGATCATTAATAATTAGCCCCTTTCTGTACGCATGCGCCCCAATCAAACAATGGTCGGTAATAATTCCGACTAAAGTTGCGCATTGCGCCCTTGGTAGTGCTAACAGGAGTTTAGTTTTTTTCTCATTTTGAGTGTTCCACATTTGTTTCGTAGTTCTGGAGGTTGATGTAGCCTGCCACCTGGCCTCGGACAGGCTTACCATCTTCTGCTCTAGGAAATTGTGAACGACGTTAAGAACCGGTGGTACCGAAACAGCGGTTTCTTGCCCAAGGTTTGCACCTTTTTTAGCAAGATCATCCGCGAGTTCGTTTCCTAAAATACCACTGTGCCCTGGAACCGAGCAGAGTTCCACTTTCCTATTTGAGCACAGTTTCTGTAAAGCGCGTCGACAGTTAAGTACTGCCTTGGATTTGATAATGCAGGATTTCAAGGCCATTAAGGCTGCTTGGCTATCCGTATAGATAAAAACTGCCTTATTCCTTTTTCGCGATTTGTGAGCTATCTCCGCCGCCTTCTGAATTGCCAGTAGCTCCGCTTGGAAAATACTGCAATTATTCTGCAGTCTGTAGCAAGAGTTTGCTGGAAGATCAAGTGAGTGCACGGCTTCGCCCACTCCGTCCTCCATCTTAGAACCGTCAGTATAGATGTTAATCGACTCCGCAGTGTCACCGGTTCTTACCTCCCAGTACTCTCTACTTGGTACATTTATGGCGAACTTTCTGTCAAACCAGAGCTTAGGATCTGCATAGTCCGTAGTCCCTGTTGTAGGTAGGCTGATGTTACTCTGCCCGTATGTACATGCTTTGAACTGGTTGGACTCTCTGAGTCTTAGGGCGCATTTGCATGCTACGTATTTTGCGAACAGGTCAATTGGTGGCAGAGAAAGAAGGACGTTGAGCGAGTCTGAAGAGGTGGTACAAAGGGCGCCTGTTATCCCCAGACACGCCTGTCTCTGCACCTTTTCCAACTTTTCCCTGTAGGTTACTTTGTCGAGTACTGGCCACCATATTAGCAGACCGTATAATAGGATTGGCCTAACTACAGCCGTGTAGATCCAGTGAGTGATTTTTGACTCTAGACCCCACCTGCTACCGAACATTCTTTTGCACGCGTAGAAAGCGATGGTTGCCTTAGATACTCGTTCTTCCGTATTGAGTTTCCATGACAGCTTGCTGTCTAGGATTACTCCTAGATATCGGGCATGGCCATTCAGGGTTAGCTCAGTGTTACCCATCTTAGGCAGCTTAAACTGTTGAGTCTTTGTTCTCCTCGTAAAAAGAACCAGTTCCGTTTTTAAAGTGTTAACATTGAGCCCTCTGGTTCTTGACCAGTTTAGTAGCTTGTTAAGAGCCCGCTCCGACAGCGTGCTTGTGTACTTTCCTGATTCTAGTATCACCACGTCATCGGCATAGGCTACAACCTCCACCCCCGAGTCGTTAAGATCTTTCAGTGCCCTATTCAGAGTGCGTATCCACAAAAGTGGTGATAATACCCCTCCTTGTGGAGTGCCTTTATTAGTAATTTTGTAGGAATGAGCACTACCCCATTCCGACGATATAGACCTGCTTCTTAGCAGTGTTTCGATCTAATTACTTATGGTGCTGTAGACGTTTGCAGAGCCCAGAGCCTTAACAATTGCCTCCGTTGTAACATTGTTGAAAGCCCTTTCTATATCCAAAAAAGTTCCCAATATGAACTCCTTGTACTCTAGCGATCTCTCGATTGTACCCACAACCTTATGTAAAGCCGTGTCCACCGATTTTCTTTTGATGTATGCGTGTTGGACCTTTGAGAGGTGGTTAAAATCTATAGTTCATCTAGTATCCTTTCCAATGTCTTGAGAGTAAAAGATGTCAGGCTGATGGGTCTGTAGTCCTTCGGATTAACATGGCTACTTTTACCCGCTTTCGGTATAAATACCACTCGATCGTTCCTCCATACCTGGGGCACGTAATTGAGTTTCAGGCATCCCTTAAAAATCGCCAGTCGCCATGGAACCACCAGACTCTCTTCGTTTTGTAGCATGGCCGGTATAATTCCATCCGGTCCAGGCGATTTGTACGGGTCGAAGGAGCTGATAGCCCACCTCATCCTGCTGGCTGTGAAGAGCCCTGGGATGCTCGCCATAAGCGAGTTGCCCCCTGCTGCATTGCGGGATGCTCGCCATAAGCGAGTTGCCCCCTGCAGCATTGCGAGTATGGTCAGGATCCCGGCAGCCCGGAAAGTGAGCGCTTAAAAGGGCTTCAAGTGTTTCCTTGCTGTCCTTCGTCCAACTACCATCCATCCTACTCAGCAGAGCGGGCGAAGTGGGATTCTTGATATAAGTTTTCTGAGTCTTGAGGCTTCTGACGTTCTCTCGATCTGGCTGCAGAAATTTCTCCAGCTGTCTCGCTTCGATTTTTTCAGTTCCCTCTTAAAGATTTTTAGCGAGTTCCTGTATTCGGCCCACGCTTCCGTTTGATTGGTGCGCTTCGCCGAGTTAAAGAGTTTTTGGACTTTCCTCCGAGAATGTCCCAATTCCTTACTCCACCAAGGAGGTTGGGATTTTCTCGACGGTTTCCTACGGCGGCAAGCATTTTCGAAGGCTTTCTTCAGAGTGTTAGTTAAAAAGTTTGTAGTATATTCCAGCGTGCGTGCATTCCAAATATATTTAGGTACTCTTCCTTCGAGTCTGCTCCTTACTACATATATCTGAAAACATCGCCCAATTTGTTTTTGCTGGATTTCTATACATTGAGATACTGGTGTTAGGACCCGACGCCACTACGAACCCGATGTACCTGTGATCCGAGAAAGATGGTCTATCCAAGACCATCCAGCTCTCCACACGACAGCCGTCCGTATCCGTATACAGCGTCCAGTCGAGTACGTTTTCGCTGGTTGGACCCTTATATGTCGGTGTGTCCCCGCGGTTACCGATTAGTAGGTTAGTATTGAGAATAAAGTGTAATAAAGATTCACCCCTTTCGTTGATATCCTTACTACCCCATATCGTGTGATGAGCGTTCGCGTCACTACCGACCTCTAGGTTGAACTTCGTTCTTGCAGCTTCTTTCACTAGCGTCTGCAGCTAAACTGGAGGAGATGGCTTATCGTGTGCCATGTATGCCGAAGCGATTAGCAGCGGCTGCTGTCCACTCGCTCCCTCTATCAACGCCACTGTCAAATCGTTCGTGCTGTAATTAGATGTTAGAAAAACATTAAGGTTCTTTTTAGCCATAATGGCCGACCGTTTCTTACCTTCCTTCTGAGAGAAAAACGTATGGTAGTTTCGTGACGCCAATCCCTTAATATCCCAGTTGCGAGAGATCCAAGGTTCTTAAATAAGCGCCACATCCTAGTTACCTTCTTCAGCCGAAGCTGAACTACTGTGATGCAGATTTATCTGAATCAGACTTAGCATCTTGGGGAGCTATGAATGTCCGATTCAGTATCGAGAACTGGGTATGGGTAGCGTCCGGATCCAACGTCTCAGAAACGCTCCCAACCTCCGTGTTGAGACATATATTTGTGGCGGCCGCGGTCAGGATTTCCATCCCCAGGTCCCTCTCCACTTCGTTAGCCTCGAGAGTGTTCACATTTCCATCTTTGGAATGGCGCTTCTTAAGACGTAGATAAACACTCCCGATTCCCCAAGCCATTTTCCCAAAGCGGAGGTATAGAAGATCCTCAGCCTTCTCGTTTATCTGGAGAATGACCTCCGCCTTTAGCGGCCGGCTCATTAGCCTTGATGACCCTCCAGTCCTCAGTGAGTATGTCGGGATTCTGCCTCTGGAGCAGCTTGAGATCAGTCTCTGCGGGTAAAATCCTCGGCAGAAATACCTTTGCCTTCGGCACAGACGGTATGAGTGCTCTGTCCACTATTTCCAGCTTCGCACCTTCCCAGAGAGATTCCAAAGAGAGGACGGTCTTTTTACACCATTCAAGTGTAAACTCGTCGTTGCATTTTATTATTTTGACCTCATTGAATCACCCTGCCCCATCGAATGTAGGAATAGGCTTGTCCAAATTGGCCTCCATGTACGCCACTAGCTCGTCCAACAGTCTTATCTCCACGGATTTCCACTTTTCAAGACTAATCCTTCCAAGTTGGTAACTATGGTCGACCAGTGCCACTATAAGATGACGTTTGAGGACATCAGCTACCGACTGACCTTTTGGGCCTGACGTAGATGCCTGTGTCGAGAGCTCTGCTTGGCCAGTCTTAGACTTTTTGGTCGACAAAAGGAGTACGCTCTCCTCAACCGACCTCTGTCTCTTACTAGTCAGCTTCGCGTTCACTTGCTCCTCCACTTTGTTGCAGAACTTAGGGTCGCTGCTAACAAAGCCCTTGCGCGCTTCAATGAAAGCTCTGCCTTTGCGGATGGTTTCCCTGGCCCAGCATAGATCCTTCATCTCACTAGGAGTGAGGTCTTTCCTGTCGCCAAGTCTCGCATCACACCTCAGCGCGGCTTTGTATTGCGAGAACGCCCTACGGTTTTCCCGCGAAGTGTTGGACCCAGAAGTCATATGCTGCTTGGTATTCTCTGTCCTATTGGACCCAGAAGACATATGCTCCTTGGTGTCCTCTAAACTCTTGGGAGACCGCAAGAGACGCGCTTCTTCTTCGGTGTTAGCCGTCCTGGCACTGTCCTGATCTGAATCGCGTTCAGTATCGGAAGTGTCCAAAACGTCCTTGAGAAAGTTGGAACCAGTAGTGTTCCGTGTAGTAGTGATAGAACAGCCTGATTCCGTCACTGAACTAGTTATGCTAGCAGTACCAACACGCACGACCTGCATCAATCATCGTACGAGTTTTCGACTTGTAGCTGCTGGCGACACAGGAGGTATCCGCACCCCCCGAGCCGTCGCCGGTAGTCGCAGCTACGCCTCCTACCGACACTTGATATCCCTATCCGAGTTTTTTTCTTTTTACTGACCTCCATAGTACAATATTCATAGTTCAGAGAGAACTCCTTTTGGGCTTTCTTTAATGTCTGCCAGCCCTGAAAAGAAAAAAAGCTCTAACACCTTACGACCTTTCCTCCCCTGCATTGACGGCCTGAGAGGAATTAGCCACCGTGTATAGTGCCCAAGAGAGTTCGCCTACCAACTTCGGCCAGCGAGCGTTATGAGTTGGCGTTTCCCAAGTGTCTTCTCGTGGAGGACTCTCTACTTGGCCGCATGAGGCATCCACTCCTTGATCGACGTTGCTACCTCGAACATTTGGTGGTGTCAAGTCCTGCGTTCTGGATATGAAGGCGGGCGAGTATTTCCTGGGGTTTCCTAGGCTTACCAGGAATCCAGCATACTGCCTGAATCAGCTTCAGAAAAGTGTCACCTTTCGCAATCACGAAGTTGACACGATTCTCCGCCGAAATCTTCCCAACGGTATCCGTCAGCCACTCGAAAGCTACTGAATCTCCGCAACGAACTTGCATAAGCCCGTCACAGAGATCCATGCCTCCAAATGTAGGTGAGGCGGTAGCTTCACCCAGGAGCTTCCATAGGCCGTTCTCCAGGGCAGCAATGTGACCCTTGGTCAGCTGTTTGCCCTGAGGACCAATACCGATTACCGCCAGCAAGGCGGTGGCCGCCACATCAGAGAAGGTCTTGGCCCTCTTTGCGGTGGCAGTCTCCGCGCTAGCAGCAGTCGGACTGATCTTCGCGCCTGAGCGTCAGCTAAGTCAGCTGCACTAATCTTCCCGCGCATTCGCTCAGCCGGTCTAGGACCAGTTGCTCCTAAAATAGAGCAGGCCGGTCTATCCACTGCAGCGACTCCCGAAGTAGACGGTGGGACATCCGCTTTAATGGCTTCCGTCCTCCTCATCTTCTTCGTCCTGCCAGAAGTAGAAGCGAGGAATTCGCTATCAACCACAAGATTAGTTTCGGGTGATTCCTCCACAGATCGATTGCGCTTAATAACGTTTTCACAGGCTGTCTTCACCACGACATTGCCACTGGCCGCTATGACACCTGTCATAACTGCCCCAGCTCTTGCCTTGGCTCTTGCCAACCTTCTTCTCTTCTTCTGGCCTTTGCTCAACTTATCCTCAACGGGACAGGAGCTATCCGGTTTCGGATTAACCGCGCCCTGGGCACAGGTGATTTCCTTAACCAATGGTTTCAGATTAACCGTGCCAAGGGCACATGTACTTTCCTTAACCATCAGTTTCGGATCACCCACGCGCCACGCCTAAAGCACAGGTACTTTCCGTAACCATCGATTTCGGATTAACCGCGCCAGAGGCACTGATACTTTCCTCAATCATTGGCCGATTGAGATTAACCGATAACACATTTCCGGTACTTTCCTCTTCAGACATCGGATTCAGAATAACCGCTCCCTGGTTGCAGCACATTCCTCCAAGGGCCGAATCGGATTAACCGTTCCTGCATAGTCAGCACTATCCTCATCGGCAAGCAGTAAATCCTCCAAGGAGTTACTGAGATCCAGTAGTGTGCTCCCACTACAACCTGGATCACCCATTGCAGTCATACATGATGGTGGGGCCTCCAAAATCCGAGCCCCGGCCGCATCAGCGGATGGATTCCCAGACAGGGTCTGGTTACCTTTTGGAGAGTCTAAGTCCATAGGCTTCTCCATCATGTTAATGTCTTTCCTTTTGTTGACACAAGTGTCTTAAGCCCCCTCACCACGAAAAGGTAGAAAGACGGGAGGGGACCAACTCAGTTCTAGATACAAAAAAGTAAATAATAACAGATGTCTAAAGTTCATAAATCTATTACAGTAAGAATTAAAATTAATTAATTAATAAAAACGTAAATGAATAAAAAAAATCTGCCGCGCCCAGACTGGGCGCGCAACTTCATTATTTTATGTGTAGAAGTCTGGAACGCGTTTAATGCTGAGACGCGGTGTAGGTTACTATGCGATTGATAACCTACCAGTAACGTTCCACTGGTCTGGTTATTCTTTAGGTTGTCAGTCGCATAATAACCTACACCGCATCTTAGCATTAAACGCGTTACAGACTTCTATCCAAAATTGTAGTAGATATATTACAGTTGTAATATTAGTATGGTTGCAGCTCTGTTTCCACTTCTTAGTGTATTTTTCAAATACATATTAGTAACATATAATCGACACAATTAAAATTTTTACAGAATGCCGTCAGCCGCACCAGCACCGCCAGCGCCTGAAGTTCCACGCACGGAACTTCAGGAACTACAACTAAAATCGCAACAAGTTACCGATGAGGTAAAATTCACTTAATATTTATTTATTTATGTATTGAATTTGTAATTCTGTATTCTCTAGTCGCTGGAAAGTACAAGACGAATGCTGAATCTTTGTGAAGAGGTGAGTATTATGTAGGCGTATAAGAAAAATGATTTGCATATACTGTATATTATAATACACTCAAATTGAAACATATGTCATAAATGCCAATAATAATTATAAAAAAGAATTTTAGATTAGACAACTTATAAAACTGCGAAAATAAAAAAAATAATACTATATAATTGCGAATAAACGATCTACAGGAATATATTCCAAATTATACAGTAAAAATTAATTATAAAAGACAGAGAGAGAAGAGAAAACGGGGTAAAGATAACTTTAAAGTACATTTTTAGTTTATTAATTTCATATTAAGTTTTTATTTATAATTGTAAAAACAATGTTGCTGTGGACAGTGTGATGCTGTGTAGCAAAATAATGTTTCTTTCAATTTCATTTCACCTCTTGCTCTAATGTAACTTTTGAATCCCGCTTTATGTTTTTGTTAAAAAAGCGATTTTAAGAAAACTAATTTGGTAATTTTTTATTTAAACAATGCTTTATTGATATTATTTTGTTTTTATTCCATTTCCATTAATTATGGGTGGTATTCGTATTTCAGTTCATATTATATTAAGTTATTCGCATCTTAATTCCTTCTACCATAAATGTACATACATGTTTTTATTTGTCGTAAGAAACAATAAAATTCGATTATTAAATTTAGTGCGCTATCTATGTTGCATGGATGTAAAAACATGTTAACAGGTTATTGAATATTGTTCTTGCATGTACTGTGCTCTTCTCTACTATTTGGATGTAATTTGATTAAACTCGTTCATTTGAGTTGAAACACTACAAACCACTGGTCATCATGCAAGAATAATTATCCCTTCCTGAGAAAATCTAATACAGACAAATTTTTATTATAGCTGGTTTCTCTATTTTGCGTGTCATAGTTTTCAATAATTATAAACAGCAAATGCTTTACTGTCTTCTTTTCTTAGATTTTTTTCTCATGTTTAGCGATAAAGTCGTTCCATTAGCTATAGTTGTTGAAAGAAACATGAAATCGTAGGTGAGTTATTTGCTGGCAGTCATGCTACCAATAATCGGTGTCATTACCTTAATTATGAAGTGTTTTCACATAAGAAAGAGCACAATTTTATTTGCATAGGTAATATTCCTTTAGACTGGCCGTACACTAAAAGAGCAAACCTGAATCAGTCAAAATCGTTTTTGACTAAACATGTTTCTGTTGAAATGCAAATTTAATTTTCAGACGCACACTGATTAATCGCGTGCCTTGAAGCTGAAATGTCAGTTAGTCTTTTGATAAAATATCACTTCGAGTTTTTATTGTAACAGAACAGGCGCGAAATTTCATTACTTGTCTCGCGGGACTGAAATTTTCGAAACCACTCAACCGATCTTGATGAAATCTGAACCACATATTCCTGAATGTATAATTTCGTCCGGAACTGGAACCAAGTCAAAATTTTAATTTGTACTATTTATTTTGTTGCATAAAATCATTGAAAAAAGTATCATTTTTTGGTGCCTTTTTGAAAAAAATCCGCCATTTTGTTATTTATTTCATTTTTTCAGTTACTTTTAGAGTATATATTTATTAAGCCCAAAAAGAATTACATCAATATTTAATCTAGCAACCTCCAAACAATTTCCTAGAAATAGCTCTTTTTTGAGCGTCCAAAGTAGCATGAACCGTTAAATGTTTCAACATGAAACGACGATTGAACTATTGACGTCTAATTTCGACTAAACGCATCTAAGCGTGCTTTAAGGCACGTGACTAATCATCTGTTCATTGAATTGCCATTGAAACAGCGACATAGTCATGTTTAGTCAAAAACTTTTTTGACTAAAACTGTTTTTGCTCCTTTAGTGTGAGATAGGTAAATAATTGAGGTTATAATTTGATACTAACTCCGTTAATCATTATTATTCTGATTATTATAATTTTGTTAGAATTCAACTAAATAATTCTTTGTAAGGTGTGCAGATTGTAGTTTGTTAAATATGATCCTCAGTGGGCCGATTGTGATTATTATCCTTATTTTAACTAACTCAGAACAGTTACATAAAATTTTTTCAATATTCTCTTGGGTGAGTTAAGCCATGAGTTCCGTTGGTGTGAGGAAGTACGAGAAATTTGAGTCTTCTGTGTGCAACTTCCTCGTAATGGCATATAATGTGATCTGCTGTTTCTTTTCTTCCCAAATGTTGTTTCAAATCAGACTAATCGTATGCAGATAGTTTTTCAGCTTACACTGCCCTGTAAGTAGCCCGGCTATGCATCGAACCTGGTTCTTGTTCATTTTGAGAAGCTCAAAAGTTCGTTTCTTGGAGTGACCCTTCAGAAATAGTTTAGACTGCTGCACCCCTGTTTTTGTCCAGTGGAGGTAAGTCTATATATTAATTCATTCCAACACTATTTCTTTTGTTGCAGCTGGTGGTATTTCACAGAATAGCAGTGGTTCTATGAATGTCGTGTCAGCTCATTTTTTTGATAACTGGTACTGGCACCTATACTAGTATTGTGAATATTGTGTTTGAGTAGAGATGAGACGAATATATTAGTATTCGCTATGATGTTACTAATATTAGAATATATTAGATATTAGAAATATGCCGATATATATATTTGAATATCATGATTTTCACTTCCCATCAACTCTTTCTCATACCATAGTTTTACCGATCTATTTTTCCTTTACTTACTAGGATTCAAATTGTTTTAATTTACAAATCTACTCTTTTTTTTATTCTTACAATAAATTGCGTACATTGTCTTTCATATCTTCAAAGCAGACATTTGCCGATCGTACCTTTTCCTATGAACGTCTCTACCAAGTCCCCTTTTCCTTACCTACTAAAGTTACAAATATTGCTTTTATTCTTCCGTTACTTAATATGAGCTAATATAAATAAACAGATTTACCCTTCTGTCCTTTCTCTATTATTGAATTCATTGTTTAAATCTAACATAATCTTCTCTTACTTACACTTTCCTTATTTAATGTGTAGGTGGTAGGTGCGAAATTGCACAGGTGTACCCATCAACCCTTTCCCATACCCTCTCCTTCATAAAGTGCCTTCTTTCTAAGCGAAAAAAAATCAAGTTGGAAAGTAGGAAATTTTTGTATTGAAATGAATACATCTATGACAATATTCCCAATTCTCAAGGGATTTACGTTGGCAGTACTGAAGCAGAAGCAGAATTTTAGAATTTAGAACGAAAAAGCAGCACTGTTTTCATCTCTGCTTCTGCCGCTGCTTTCATTTAAACAGGCCATATGAACCTGTGCTTTCTAAAAAAATTATGCTTCTGCCGCTGCTTTTATTGTGTCATGGCCTTAACTCTGAATATATCCATCAACACAAGCGCATGAGTATTAACGTTTAAGTCCGTCTGAGCTCCGTCGTAGCATTAACCCGTAATCTTTCAGTTACAATAAAACCTATACGCTTAACTTATATACTTGGTATCAGTGTACGTACGTGTACTGCCTCTATCAGTCATTATCTCCATCTCTTTCACTCCTAGTTAATGATACTCGGTAGCTTTGCGTTAAATTAACCCAATCCTATACTGTAACATAAATTACTTAGCGAGGTCAGTATGATTTAACTGGAATACTACTAGTAACCAGTGAATGGTACCCGATAGTTGAATACTAAATTAACTACATGGATGCAGGGAAATTTCTAAACGAAGCCAATACGACGATTGTCGGTTCGGGTACTGGCTGCCGTACTGCCACACCGGGCGGCACACAACTTTTACCTGCTCCTTTGGTTTGTGGTCTGGTTTCAATTATACAGCAGGTGCTACAGCCCTTAGGGTTGGATATCGAAAAATTTGGAAAAAGCTTTCTAGGCGCTTATATAAAAAGCCCGCAGAAGTAAAATTGACTTGATCGCTCGACATGTCTAAAAGATTTAACGAAATCTGTGAAAATGTGGAGAAAACTATTTTCATGGATATTTTTTTTATTCCACCTTTGTACGCAAATGAAAATCTGAACTTTCTTTTTTGCTTTAATTACTCTAGTAGCAGTCTGACATCAATCGTTCAGGAGATATGGATTTTAGAATGTTTCAATCCCAGCTTTCAAGCGTTTTGAAAGCATCGTTTTTCTCCCCGCTCGCACACCCCTCAACCTAAATCGACCATTTTTTTGCAAATGGGTCCGCTATCACTTTTCTACATAAGTTCCAACTTTCAGCCTCCTAGCACAAGCGGTTCCTCAGATCTAGAAACCAAAATTTGTCGTCTAAAATGCTCCCTTCTCCTTCCCCTTTTTTTGTTCTGAAAAACGATATATAAAAAACTAAAATGGCTGTTTGAGATATTCAAGGATAAAAGACTGCGTTATCCTTGAAAAAAATTGAAAGGTTAATTTTTATTTGGATTTTAATGAGGATTCAGACACTATTTTCACAAAATCTTTAACATACAACATCTAGCAAAAATGAACAAGTAAATAAATAAAAAATCCGTAAACAGTCAGTCTGGGCTTAACTTTGCTGCGCTAGAGACCTACTGGGCCTAACTCCTGTAAAATTTTCATATCTGGTACGGTTCTTGAGATTTAAAATTTTTTTTTTAATTGCTATTTCTCTTCTGGTTCTACCAACCCCCTCAATAATTTTACATTCACTAGACTCCACTTGTAATCCTATATTCACAAACCAAATTTCATCTTCCTGGTACTTGGTTCGAAAGATGTTGTAATCTAAAATGTTGTACCCCCCACTCCTACCACCCTACTGCCAAATTTTAATTATTGTCTAGGCGTCTATCATCCCTTAAGACAACCACAAAGGGATATGGATTTTAGAATCGTTCGATCCAAGCCTTCGAGCGTTTCGGACCCATTGTTTTCCCCAACTCCCACACCCCTCCACCCTTATCAACCATTTTTTTGCAAATCAGTCCACTATTACAGTTCTACATAAGTTCCGAGTTTCATCCTCCTTATTTTTCGTCTAAAATGCTTCTCCCACACCCAAAAAAAATTCCGCTCGTAGGAGCTGACCCCATCTACCCACCGCTTTTTTAAAAGTTTACTAGTCCTAAAATCTTAAGATACAAAATTTCAGGACACCTTTTTTTGAAATATCAGGTCGATAACAATACTTTACTACTAAAATAAGAAAGTAAAATTGACATAGAAAAAATGTGTAAATTATATTTTTTTCACCAATTCTTCGAGTAGACAAAATTCCAAAAGAATCGGCGATGGTAAGGTCCCGCCTGTGGCCTATTTTTGATGTAATGAGTGTTTAAATATCTTATCTCCTTATATCCTTTATGTTTTGTTTCGTCAAACGTATAACAATTGCTGATTTTTGCTTTTATGTGCGTCATTAGGTTGGTGTTGTTTTGTTCAGTATCTGTCTTTAATGTCTTCTGTGTCTTTCTTTCGTAAATAATAGGAGTTTTAAGTTTCTGCGGTTTGATTTTATTTGTAACGTCACGCATAGTAAGTTCCAAGTTTTGAACAACTTTCGATTTTATTAAAATTCCTTAATTACAATAATTAATTGTAATGATTAAAAAACTAGTCTGTCATTTTGTAGGTTTGTTCTACTGGAAACAGTATCCACAAAAGTTGAACACTTTATACTGCACAGAAGAATCCATTGACTTTTACATCTTTTGGATAGTAGGCAAATATGCCTTGACTTTTCAAGTAAAAGTCAATTTGAAAGTAATTTGAAATTTTTTGGTCAGTAAATTTCAATTTGCAATCAGCAAATTTCAACTTCGAAAGCAAATTCACTGGATATTCTCTGAAAAAGAGTATAATTAGCACGCTATATTCTCTAAAAAAAGTGTAATTAGCACTTTTCAAGATATACTTATTTCTACTTTTAATATTATTTCTTACTTACTTACTCTAAATAAATTACTTGGCTGTAGGTAGGAATCGAACCCGCGATCAATCTGGTTTTGGTGCGTAGGTTTGGCGCGCGTAGCCACTGCGCCACCGAAGGCATTTCATTTTCGTTTCAGTAGACAACCAAATCGATCGAAGCGACCAACTTCGTGGTTTACTTTAAAAAGAACGTAATTTTGTGAGACTTTTCAAGTAAATTGCACGGTTCAGTTGAAAAGTTCATGAATAATTTACTAATACCAGTAATTTCAAGTAAAAGTGCTTGAAATGAGTATTTTTACTTGTAATTTCGAGTAAAAGTGCTTGAAATGAGTACTTTTACTTGAAAAAATGAAATATGCTAGAAATTTTAAGTAAAAATTGGATTGAAAATTCAATTCTTTTTAAACGGTGTAAGTGTGCAACCACTGCTTATCCTGTTATGACACTGGCTAGATTTGAAGCTGAAAAGTCGCTACCAAATGTGAATGTAGAGAGATAGCGAATTTTACATACAATTTAGAGGCAGTTCGAGCAGCTTAAATCTCTTTAAATGTCAACATAAATCGTGCAGTGTTTCGCAACATTCGAGCAAAACAATCTAAACAAAATCTTACTTTTTAGCCGTTGCCGACTTGTTTTTTGTCAGTAGAAATTGATTATCGGTAATAATCCCTTTTGCAATATTGATCGCCTTGTCGCACAAAATGATTTTCTGCAACTTTTTTCAGTTAAATATTTATCCAGCGAAATAACGGCATTACAAAAACAGTCCCATTTTATCGCACTATCATTAATTCTTGTTCACTTTATTGCACTTCTTACATTTTGTTAATTTGGAGACCTCTTCATCCTTTGACGCCATTTTTTGCTGGTATGTGTACAAAAAATGTATACACTGTGTGCACGTCCAAAACACAATGTACATATGTAATTAAAATGAATGAATGTCAATTGTTTATGCTAACTTCACTGTGGTTACACGATAAACGAGATTTTAATGCCAACAAAGCTATTAGTGCACGTACTAAACGAAACACAAAAAGCTACCGCACACTGGGGAGTAAACCGTTGGGCAACTTTTTAATCGCATCGAGTTGCGCACACTCTTATCTGCCCGACTTAACTATTTCAGGTCCATGCTCACATTGCTGAAAACCACTCGACCGATAGTTACAGTCAATTGGTACTCGTACTCGTCACTTATTGTCATCACCGCTCGCAGAGTAATAATGCTGCAATCTGCATCACACCAGACATATATTTACATGTTACACACCAGACACGAACAAATGCAGAGAGAAAACTGGTTATAAAAATTATTTAAGCTGGTGCGTGTGCGCATTTCCATAAGCTGCTGTGCATATATAGTTCTAGCCCGACATTTTGGTCGTTCTTCGATCAATAGAGAATCGTCTTGCATATTCAACTATTTAGTTTGGACGAATCAAAACGATCGGTGTGCGCGCTTCCATATAGCTATTCAACTAAACTATCGTCCGATTAAAAATCTCTAGTCTGTGTGTACTCTAATACTTTCCGTTTGTTTACATTTAAAACTCGAAGTATACTACGGGACTTCCGTTTTAGCTGTATAAGACTTGTAATTTATTTTTCACAACTTGTAACTTTTTTCCAGTATACAATTTATGATGCCTAACCTTTTTTATTTTGTCACAATAAAACGAAAAATCTGCTAAAAGTCTGGGCTCAGCTTTATTGTGTTTTAGGTAGAAGTCCGAAACGCATTTAATGCGGAGCAGGTTATATATTAAAAGCATAAGTTTAAAAATAAGTACCCAAAATTTTTCGTTTAGAAAAATTAAATCCTTAGCACCTGGCTTACACTCCCAGATGTTCAAATCCTGTTCGAACGATATAATTATACGTTTCATGTACCCAACTAACGGGAAAGATAACTTGAACAAATTTAGGTTAGGATATTCTCATGCCTGTCATGTCTCTGTGATGCATTTGCTTGAAACCGTTTCTAATTTTGCCAAGTTATTTCCGACAATACAATCACATGCATTTGGAGCCGGATTTGATGTCCCCTCTGTTCCCCACACTTGATGGGTCTATTCTCTTCGGCGCTTTAGAGATAACACAGACTGTCGACATTTAGTTGGCCAGCAGTTTAGTTGAGTGGATATGCAGCTATACGGAAGAGCGCACACTAACCGATTTGAAATTGCCTAAACTAAAAAGTTTAAGTATTTGTCGATTCTCTTTTGATCTGGGCAACTCGCGGGCGAGACCTCTATATGCACAGCAATTTATTACCATGGGCACACGCAGCAGTGTACTCTTGCGACCTCCACATTATGGAATCGTTTAGGCTACCGAATAGCTCGAGTGTGTTTCAGGCTGAGATATTTACATTGACAAAAGCAGCTGAAATAATTGTGCGGAAACAATGCGTGAATGGTACAATAACTATTTATGTTGACAGCCAAGCTGCTATCAAGGCTGTTGATGCGCACATTACTAAATCTAGACTTGCATAACAACCTGAAGATCAGTTGGATTCCTGGTCACAGTGACTTCCCTGGAAATGAAAAGGCAGACGAGCTCGCCAGAAGGGGGTCGGAATTGAGCATAAAGCTGGCTGATGAGTCGGTTCTATTTCTCATTGAACGTGTAAAGGGAATGATTGATATAGAAGCGCTCAGATAGACGGAGGGGGCCTGGGTGAACCTCTCGGGTTGCCGGCAAGCAAGAATATGCTGGCCGAAACTTGATAAGAGGAACTCTAGCTTCATTTTGTCTTTGGGGCAGGAACATATGCAGACAAATTTTAGGGGTCTTAGCGGAACACTGTCCTTTTGGGAGTCATGGAGAAAGACTGGGAATACCCATGGCTGATCTGTGTCGCTGTGGTGACGAGAATGTTGAACCGACACTGGAGCATCTTGTGTGTGAATGTGAAAGTCTGGCACGTACCAGATATCGGCACTTGGGGCAATTTTCCGTGACCGATCTATCAGAACTTGCGATAATACCTTTATCGAGAACTACTCTCTTCAAGAGCAATACTTAGAATCAATAGTCTAGAGCCCGGATTATACGAGGAAACCACAATGGATCCACAGTTATCTCTCGTGATGGGTTGTGGCACAATGCTATAGTCCACCCTTCTAAACCTAACCTAATCTAGCAAGTTGATTCTGTGATATCAATATCTGGTAATCATTTAAAGTGCAGATTATTGTCGTACAGTTTCAAACTCCTGTAATTATTATCAGTCAAGTAGTTTAAATGGTGTGTCTATGAATACCGACCACATAGTTTAATCGGGCAGAAAATGGTGTGCAGAGCTCCAATTAAAAACTTGCTAAAAGTCAAGCAAGTGCAGAGATCTCTTAAATAGTTCTACATTAATATAAAAGAAGTAGTGGAGTAATTTCAATCACATAAGAATACATTCTATACATTCACATGGTGACCGAGTGGCTGGCTTTTTTGTCTGTTTCCCATTTTCAATATGGTGGGATATCAGAGTAAGGAAATTGTAGATTCTAACCGTGGCAATGTTAGATTGTAGATTGTAGATAGTGGAGGACGGTCCAAAAATCCCGACTCACTGCGGCCTCAGTGCGCCTATTGTGATTGTCCTCCCTGATTATAACTCACTCAGGACGGTTATATCAATAAATTTTAATATGCTCTTGAGTGAGTTAGACATGAGTTCCAATGTTAGGAAGTAATGTCCTAGAAGTCTGAGTCTTTTGTGTGCGAGTTCTTCGCAATGGCATAGAACGCGCTCTGCAGTTTCCTCGTCTTCTTCACACAATCTGCAAATATCATCTGAAACCAGTCCAATCGTATGCAGATGCTTTTAAAGCTTACAATTTCCTGTAATTAGCGCGATCAAGCGCCGAACCTGATTCCGGCTCAATTTGAGCAAATCGGAGGTTCGTTTCTTGGAGTGATCTTCCAAGAACAGTTTGGACTGTCTGCACCCTACCATCCTTGTCCAGTGGAAGTCGGCTTGGATTTAATCCAGTCCAACAGTCAAGGCTCCCTTTTCAAATTCAGGCATATGTGTTTCCCAGTCCTTTCGGGGTGGGAACACTACTTATTTTGTTTGGTATTTCAAAGTTGTATCTTGGTATGATATTATCCGAAAGCGGAATGCCGAGAATAGGGTCGCTCTCAAGCTCTCACAAGGTCTGCGGAGGCTATTTTCTTTGCTTCCATATCCTCAGAAGTTAGAAGTCGGTACGTCAGGAGCCTGGCTTCTTTTTGTACATACAGGTGTAAAGGTGAAAGATTTAGAATCACCTCAAGTGCTGCAGTAGGAGTGGTTCGCATTGCCCCAGAGATAGTTGTAAAGGCCAACCTTTGCAGTTTGCTTAGCTGGGTCTGTGTAGTTATCTGTAAGCTTTTGCGCCACCATGCAGATGATGCATAAGTGATCACTGGTCTGACTGTTGCCGTATACATCCAGTGAGCAATATTGGGTTTTAAACCCCAAGTTTTACCAAGAAGGCTTCTACAGGTCCAAAGAGAGATCCTAGCTTTCTCAGTAATGCGTTTAATGTGCGCATTTAAGTTATTTTAGCATCTAAGATTACCCCCAGATATTTTACCTCACTGTAAAATTCGATCCATTCACGGGGAGAGCATTGGGCATTTGAGTTTGCTCCGGTTCTTCCTATTCGTGAAAGCAACGATAGTAAATTTTTTGGGTTGACGCTTAACCCAGTTTCTGTGCACCAGAGTGCTACCATGTCTAGTCCTCTTTGCAATATGTTTGAGATGGTGTCTTCAAATTTGCCTCGTACTGGGATGGTTATGTCGTCGGCGTAACCTGTGACATGTATACCAGATGTGCTGAGTCTGGTTAGTAATTTATCGACCGCAATTAACCACAGTAATGGTGATAGCACCCCTCCCTGCGAACAGCCTTTTGAGGCCGTGATTGTATTATAAGTGTTTCATTTGCTAGTGAGGATGTTATAACTCGTTTTGCTAGCATGAACCTTATCCAACTGCAGGTGTTGGCATTTATGCCCCGCTCCTGGATGGAATTGTAAATGTATTGGTAAGAGGTGTTATCTCTACATCCAGAAACCCACCCACCGCAACCTCTTTGCACTGGATAGATTTTTCTATTTTTGTGACCAGATGTTGAAGTGCATGGATCGTCGATTTTCCTGGCTGATAGGCAAATTGATTAATGTGCAATGAATTCCCTGCTAGGGGTCCGTCTCTAATATGCCTGTCCAAGATTTTTTCCATTGTTTTCAATAGAAAAGAAGATAGACTGATTGGGGTATGATTTTAGTTTGTCACTTGGTCTTCTTCCCACTTTAGGTATGTATATCAACCTAATCATAGTCCATCGTTTTGCAACATAGCCCCAGGCGTGGTTAGCTCTTTGTAAGAAGCGGGAGCAGATGGGTTAATCCTTTCTGTAGAAATACAGGGTGGATACCATCTTCTCCTGGTGCCTTATATGGCTCAAACGAGTTTGCTGCCCATCTTACTTTATTTGGTGTGAAGATCTTCGTCGCAATTCTCCAATTCTCTGGTATTGGTCGGGTAAGAGCCTCAGAGTTAGAGAAGGAAATTGTGTCATTAACCTCCACCGAGCCAGGAAAGTAAGTTTGGGCTAATAGCTCCAGTGTCTCTTTTCCTGACCTAGTGAAGGTGCCATCGGGCTTCTCGAGGAGCCCAATCTTGTTTGAATGTTGCTCAGAGAATACTCGGGGAATTTTTGCGCTACTGTGAAGATCATTTATCTATTGTAATTCGTTAGTTCTATTGTAATTCGTTAGTGAGCTAGAGTAGGAGTCCAAGTCCCCGGTCGCCCTTGCGCGGTTCCAGAGTCTCCTAGTCTCGGATCTCAATTTCGCGAGTTTATTTGTCCACCAGGGCACCTCTCTGTCATTCTTTTTTGTTGTAAGTGGACAGGAGCCAGTGTAGGCATTATTTATGGCCGCATCGATTTGAGCGCTTGCAATTTCAATACTGTCCACACTCCGATCGGTGCCTATTGAACAAGCCATTTGTTCTGACAGAAGTTGGTCGAAAAGTTCCCAGTCTGTTTTCCTCGGCTGTATATATTGTTCCTCAGGAACTTTATCAGATTCTATATTAAATCTGATCTGAAAGTGGTCTGACATTGATGGTTCGTTTGAAACATGCCAGTTTGAAACTGTTGTGCTAACAAACTGGTCGCTTAGAGTGAGGTCAAGAACTTCTTCTCTAATTATATTTCTAAATGTGGGCTTAATTCCTCTGTTTAGAATCTCTAGTTTATTAATACTAATAAATTCATGTAATGACTCACCCCTTTTGTTAATGTCCGAGCTTCCCCACATTGTGTGGTGAGCGTTCGCATCACATCCAACGATGAGTTGTAAGTTTTTCCTGATACAGAACTGGATCAGTTTCTGCATTAATTCGGAATCCGGAGTTGCTGCGTCACCGGAGAGATAAGCAGAGCACATGACAATCTGAACTTTACTCCACTCGGTGGTGACGTCTAGCAATGCTGCAACTTGGTCCTTGTTGCAGAATTCTGGAATAGAAATATAGTTAATATTTTTACTTAATAATAGTCCAGCTCTAGGTCTGCCTTCAGTAGCTGACTCGTAGAGAAGCTCACCTGTTAGGCCTTTAATCTGGTTCCGCAGGGTATACGGTTTCTGGATAAAGGCAACGTTAAGGTGGTTCTCTCTAAATCTGTGGGCCAGGGCAGCCATTGCAGCCTGGTGTAGATTTATCTGGACACACCTGATCCCCATGTTCAATCTTTCCCCGAGTCCAGTTTGTCGCTGAGCACAAGGTCATCTAGAGACACTGGATTCATCGAGTCGGGCTTTTCTACTACTGCTCCGAGTTGAACCTGGGGATCTGTGCGGTGACATGGGGTTGTTGTCACCTCCACCTCTAAGGGCTTAGGCATAGGATCTATGGTAGATTCCTTGCTTGTGCCCTCAGAGGTCGCCGTTGCACAGGGCGCTCGATCGCGGTGAACTTTCTCCGCCTCGGGTTTTTCCTGCTGCTTCTCGTGCTTGATCCATATATCCTCGGGAATCTCTGGTTGGAGAATTGTTGCAGGTAATTGACAACCACCCGTTTCTGTGGGCACTGGCAATAAATTGGGGTCGCAAGGTGTCTCCCTCGATATTGTCCATCTCATCCAGCAGAGAAGATTTGACTTGGATGAGTTCCTTCTCTATTAAAGATTGCTCCGGATGAAGCCCATCAGAATGGCAATTTTGTGCTGTGTTACCACGCTACTATATGCTACTCTAGATGTGCTTGGCGTTGGCTGGGGTATGATGCTGGCATTCAAAGCACCCGCCTTACACCGTTGCTCCTTAGCCATAGCGGCTTGTCCTTTTGAGGGTTCAACCCGCATTGGTGTTTTCCTTTTGAGATCGGTGCCTTGTTCGGGCGTACGGCTGTCAGATCGCGGTATTTTGCTATTCTCCTCACCAACGTCAGTCCGCTTAACTGCCAATCTCGCCTTGAAAAGCCGGTATCTCTCCCGCTCTCTGTCTGTCGCGTCTTCACGAGACATTCCAGATTTTATTGAGGCAGCTATACGTCTTCGAGATGCTCCAGTGAAGTATTCACGCTCAGGCTGCAGCTCCCGATTTCGTATCGCTGTCTCAGCGTCTTGAACAAACTGGGTAAATGGCTCCATGTGTGTAGTAACGCTTTCCTTTCCCGGTTCCTCTGCGGACTGAGCCATAGGCGTCTGGTCCGCATCGTTGCCGAGATTAGAAGATGTTTGAGGTGTCGAAGAGCGGAGAAGTTGTTCTTCCATGTCCGATGAGATACCCTCAACATCCATTTTTGTTTCTTTTTGTTTGTTCATGTGTGGTCCCACGAGTAAGGCGAGAAGTGGTTGGTCCGCGCCTGCAGAGCTCCCTTACAGGCGTAAGGCTAAATACAATGAGTGGTCGTCCGGTATCTCAAGGTGACCGTTCACGATGCACATGTTTGAATATCCTGCACCATTCAGCCCTTAGCACGCATCTACATCTTAGCTTGGATACTGTGTCAATCTCTTAGTTCGGTACACAGTACGTTAAGCACCCTCACCACGACAAGGTAGAAAGACGCGAGGGGGTGAAAATGTTATAATTAACAATCATAAATAATTCGTGTGCAATGTGTATGTAAAACCAACACGTTAGCCCTTAAAAAATGCGTACTCTTTATCCTTTTTTATCTCCAACTAAAATATAATCCGGAGTTCACCATTTCATCTAGAGTATTTATATGATTGGTCGCGGGCTATCGTGACTGCGGTATTTTTCGTGAATAACCCTCACCATGTTTTCCTTGTGGATTTCAGTTCAGTGTCTTGTGGGAGAGGTTTTACTATACCTTCCTCAAGATATATCCAATCCTTTGTCACTTTCTTCTTTGAATCTTGGTGCCTATTTTGGACTGTGTCACATACGTAACGAATGGTTAAAATAAACCCAAAATATGTCGAAAGTGTGTATATGATAAGTTAATCGGTAACCTCATGTCAATTGTAATTCCAGCTAAGGTATAATATTTTCTTTAGTTAAGCAATAACTACTGAGTGGCAATTTATTTTGAAACAGTTTTCCAATTGTTGTGTTTTTTCTCGTATATTCCCTTTTTGCGCATGTTTTTGTAATTTTATCATAGTTTAATAAAACAACATGCAAAATCGAGAAATAAGAACTGTCATTAAGATAGAGCAGCTATTTTAAATCATAATAGTAGAAAAATAACAATTTGCATATAATGGATGTTAAATGTGCTTTTTATGTGAATGTGTATATAAAAAAACATTAAAATCCACACACTCGATTCTTCACAATGTACCTCACTTTACATTCGTTTTATAATTTTATTTCTCGAACTTAACTACTTTTCAAAATACATTTTTAAGTTGATTTTTCTAAGTCCATGTACATGTATGCTATCTATTTTTACAATAAATTAATTTGTATGAAATAGGTTTTATAGATTTTACTCTTTATGTTAACCTACCGTTAATTATTGAATCTTGCATTCTGTGCAAAATTCTACTTATACCAATGTTGGTATATGTGCGATATTACAATTCCTCCTCAAATCAATGTAAAAATCTGTCATTATGTTATAAAAAATAACTGGATTATGTCGTTTTATTGAATTTTTTGAAGTTATTTATGTTGTTCTAAAGTAAATTTAACAATTAATAATTTTTTAACTTATTGTATGTGTGCAATGGTAAATTACAACAGAATAATTATATGGATGCGTGGACTGGCTCTTATTTAATATTTTTTAATTTCTTTCGCGGCACCCTCCAGAATGTTTACAATTAGAGTGAAAAAAATAAAGTGAAAAAAGAATAGAGTAAAAAATGGCTTATGTGGCAACTTTACCATGAAAAACTCCCATTCTCATAAAAAGAATAGGTTTCAAGTTTCATCTCGATCAGATTAGAGAAACACGTACCTCAAGGCCGCGAAAAAAATAAAAATTGTATAAGATTCCCAAAAATAACTTCCGAGATATTAACAAACAGCTTGTACGATATTATGCTGTAGGTGATTGTTACTGTAAATATATAGATTATGTACCATCGGAAATGCTATCTCTAGGTCATAATCATTTTTGAGTATTCTTGATAAATGGTACGAAATGAAAGTCCTGGACAAAAGTATGTGTTTTAAGCAGTGCTCGATATTATGGAATAAATAACGGTTCAAAAGTGCTTCACCGCCGACGATTTCGTATCATCGTTCAAAAATCGTTTTGTAAGAAAAATTTCAATAGCGGGTTATGGCCAGTAGATGGCATTTCCGATAGTACATTACTATATGGTATATTCCTAACAGAATAATATTATACAGGATGTTTGTCAATATCTTGGAACCCCATTTAGTTTTTTCTTTTTTAACGGTTTTACACTAATTGGAACCATTCTAGTAGGTGCCGCGAAGGAAATCTTCGAAAAAATCTACCATACAAATAAAAGCCACCGTAGTATGCGTTCATACTTTTTTTTTTAAAATCAATTTTATCTATGTACTAAACATACATTCAAGAACCGTAGTACTCGTAGCAGTTAAGAAAGGGAAAAAGTATATCGATGAATTCATATTTATTATGGGAAAAAAATTATTTTAGTTTACATAACGTCAGAGGCTTCCCGTGATGTGCGATTTTAGTCATAAATTTTCTTGAGACCTTCAACTATTAAAAATTGTTTTCTAACATAGACTATTTTCCAAGCCAACCTATATTTACCTGGATGGGGATATCGGTTTTATTAGTATACGAACGTTAGTGACCTTAACGGATTAAAATATATTGAATTTAGATCGGAGAATGATTATTAGCATCCAAATAACTCAACTGCAGTCACTGTCGGCTGGAAGCAAATCGTATGATACTCTAGATTAAATACTGAACTCCGATTTATATTTTAATAAGGAGTTCGCATGTAATTTGTTCTTTATTAACGAATGCCATTGGTTGCTACACGAAACTAAAACAAAAGGTGAGGTACTGAAAGTAAAATTTTCTTTTTTTCAAGGACTTTCACATAGGAGGTGCAGGAAGTACAAACTCGATTTCTAGCATATTTATTCTTTTACCTGGAACTATTTAAAAAAAAATATGTACTAAATTTCAAATTCCTAGTTTGAAGTAGAGATGGGCAAAACAGTTTATTTCAGTGAAGTATTTCACTCCTAGTCACTCTAAAGTGCACTTTAAAGTGCGAGTTCAGTGAAGTACTTCAATTGAAGTGTTCATTTCATCTTTACTCTACCCGCATTTTAGTAGTCATTTGTCACTCACTCACTAGTCGTGAAGTACTTCAATTGAACTCTTCTTTCCTTCGTATAGTAGTCACTAGTCACTACTACTACTCCTTCAATTGAAGTGTTCACTCACTCTATTCTATCTTCTCTAACCAGCAGTTTTAGTAGTCACCGATGGGCTGGTCGCTCATTTAAGCACACACTAGTCAGGCAGACCGTGTAAAACGAGAACCCGAAAAATGCATGACTTCTTATGTACAAACTACTTATGTTAGCTCGCGCGCTTGCGCTGGTGGCGACATTGAGAGTTAAAACGAAAAGCAAATATTTCTCCATCTTATCCTTGTGCAATGAAAGTTGTCTTTCAATTGCACAAATCGATTGAAAGTCGCCTTTTGATTGCACTAGGCGACACCCACTATGTAGAACTATATTTGAACATGACCGGACGCCGTCCATCAGTGGAGTGTCGACCGGTAAGGCACAATTCACTTATAAGTCAGGCCTACCTCTCATTGATGATCGGTAAGATCTACTTCATACTCCCTTCATACATACTCTTCACTGAGTGCACGTATTGCTATCTCGTTCTTGCTCATTCGAATTTTAAACACAATGCGCGATAGGTGATCTCTCATATTGATGAGCGGATGTATGTCAGTACGAGCAGGAAAGAAATACGAATACCTCACACATATTCACAGATAGCAACTATATAACTGAAAGCTTTCGAAAGTGTTCGCTGCCTCTTCATCGCCGATTCATGTACATTTCTCTTTCATTTACTCTTGCTTTTTTCATATGCTATAAAATGGAATGTCATGGTATTCTTCTCGCGCCGCCTCGAGTATACATAATTATATTGAAGATAACAGCACTGTTTATAATATGATATTCATGCAATGCACAATTCGACACAAATATGAATGAAGTATATGATAAACCACTGAGAGAGAAGAGCTGATAATTTGCGAAGAATTAAGTTATGTCTTCATTGTGTGTGTTTCTGAGGAGCCAGGCAAAACGAGAAGATTTTGTGGGTTGTTTTAATGATTTTTTGTATGGGAAGTACCAGAAGGAGTAACAGGATTTCGCTGACTAGTAAACTCGAAATTTGTTTTCACTCAAAACTAATTTGTACAAAATTCCGAATTCGTGGCTAAACGATGAGTTCCGGAAATTAAGTTAGAACATTTTTAATTGGATATTTGTATGGCAGCTACACGAAGGATTAATAGAATTTTCTTCATAATCAGACCTTTAGCTCCAATTATTGAAAAATCAAGACATACAAAATGTCAAAGTCGTAATCATTCTGAAGTCATTGGCCAATATTCTTGAGCACGTGCCTTAAGGCCCCGTGTATACCAAAACAGCATTTTTGTTGAAAATAAGGCAAACGCGATTCGCGAAATCTCCAAAGCAGCAAAAGATAGGTCTTTTCTGCTTAGACAAATATAATTAGCAATATGTTTTAAAGTTTCTGTTGATTATTGTTTTTTGAAATTTCGGTCATAAGAAAAATTATAAGCGATTACGTCGAGTAAGTTTTCGAAATTATTGAAAACACACTTTTGGTAATTGCGATTTTGGAAACATTTCTTAAGTGATTTTCATTATTTTTATTTTCACTCAATTAGGAACGATTCAATCTATTTTTTTTTGGAATTAGAATTTTCGATTTTGACTTATGTTTGGAAATAATACATTTTGAAAACTCTGATTTTTAAAAAAAATTATGTTTTTTTATTATTAAAATTTTCTATGAAAACCGATTTTTTTTTATTTTGTTTTTTCTTATGTTACTTTATCAAAGCGTTCTAAAGCAACTTAAACTCAAAAAGCTTCAAAAAAGTTAGTATAACATTGTTTTTGCAACGATTTTTCAAACAACATTTTTCAATCAAATTTTCCATTCAGACCACTCGCAGAGGTCGAGCTGAACGGACGTGTGGCTATGTCGCATTTTTTTTCGGCAAGTTTGTTTTTATGTTTCATTCGCTGAGAGTAAAAAGGTTACGATGTTCCCCACCCTGCAAGCCTGCAGCACACGATTCGAAGGCATAGTAACTACATGGCAAGGTGTGTGTGTATAATCGGCATAATGTTTATTCGCCTGCTCAGAATGAAAAGTGATTTTTAGCTTTTCATCTTTCTATGTGGCAAACAGGGCAAAAAGTAAATCGAAAAAAAGAAAAAAAAATCTGCCAACAGTCTGGGCGCAACTTTATTATTTTTTGGGTGGAAGTTCGGAACGAGTTTAATTCTGAGATGCGGTGTAGGTTACTATGTGACTGAAAACCTAAAAAAAGTTCGGGAAGCAGTTAGAATGGGGTCGCGCTAGAATACTTACGCCGCTGCCTCATATAACATATGAATTACATAATTGGGTCATACTCCGGGACGATGTCTAGTCCTAGTATAATATCAGTTGTTACGCCATTAGAAGGTTTTTCGTGATTTGGTTTTGGGCCATTACATGAAATCGGAAATGCGTTTGTAGGCGATTATATAAAAAGTCTGTGGAAGGTCAAAACAAACTAAAATCTCATCAATCCTCAGAAATATATCGAAAGCCTTACGTCCTATTGGAGTTGAATAACAAACATCCTGAAATCAACTTTTTGAAGATTATGTAGGAAGCCTTAGGAAGTAAAAATGAATTCGATATCTCATTAGAACTAAGAAATATGTAAGAATTTGTGGAAACATATACAACCCTTTTGCACCCATTTTGGGATTGAATATCCAAAAATCCTGAAATGAGTTTTTAGATATATATAAAGAAAGCCAGAGAAAATAAAAATCAATCCGATGCCTTATCACTCCTAAGAGATATGACGGAATTCGTGAAAACATGTTCAACCCGTTTTTACACTCTTAGGGGTTGAAAAAGAAAAAACTTGAAAACGGGTTTTAGGTGATTATTAAATAAGTCCGTGGAAGTAAAAAGTTATTCGATATCTAATCAAACCTGAGGGATACGGCTGAATTCGTGAAAATGTATACATCCCCTTTACACCACCTTGGGGTTGAATTTCAAAAAATCCTGAAAACACTTTCTAGGTATTTATATGAAGAACCCGTACAAAAAAAATTAATTCAATATTTGGAAAGACCTAATAGATATGACGAAAGTATGCATTTCCTTTTCACTGATCATTTTTTTTACCCCACTTCCGATCGCCAATGGATATTTAAATTTTTTTTTATCAGAATTACTTTTCTGGTTGATTTACATACACGTACCAAATTTCAACTTTCTAGCATAAGCCGTTGTATAGTTAGCAAAAACACCCCCCACGCCCGTACCATACTACCCCTATAAAAAAACATGCTACCACTATAGCTTTATCTAAATACTAAGTTTCAGCTTTATGTCGTTATAGGTTCTCGAGATCCTCACCCTCTACACCCTCATACCTGAAATTTTTTTCTCTGCTAAGCTTCTATTAGGCCTACCTCTGGTAAAATTCTAAGCATCTATCTTACACCGTTCTTGAGATATGAGACGTGATTTTTTAAAATAAATTCTTACCCCCTCCACTTCCATGCTCCACCACCCCCTTAAAAAATTTTACTTTTAGCAAACTTTATTAGTCAACCTTTATACAGAAACCTACTTTTATTTCTCTAGTGTAATTGGTTCGTGAGATATCGTAATCTAAAATTTTTCATCCCCCACTTCCGTACGACACTGCCCCCACTCAAAAATGTATTTCCGATCTATTCTCCTAGTATACCCACAGATGTTCATCAAGTTTTAATTTCGTGACATTAGCCGTTTAGGAGATATGGATTTTAGAATGTGTCGATCTCGGCTTTCGAGCGTTTCGGACGCATTATTTTTCTTCTCACTCCCACACCCCTTTACCCATATCAACAATATTCTTTCAAATGGGTCCACTATTGATGTTCTATATAAATTCCAAGTTTCAGCCTCCTAGTCTAAGCGGTTACTGAGATCTAGAAACCAAAATTTTTCGTCTAAAACGCTCCCCCCTTGGTTTTTGAAATTCGAAAAATCTTTAAATTGGTTTTTGGTCAAATGCCGTAATAAACAATTTTATATCTCATCAGAACTAAGGGATGACAGAAATTGTGAAAACATATGCAAACCCTTGGGGGTTGAATATCGAAAAATTGAGAAATGAGTTTGTAGGCGATTATATAAAAAGTCTGTGGAAGTGAAAAGCGATCTAATATCTCATAAAACCTAAGAAATATGACGAAGCTTTGAAAACCATACAACCCCCTCACACCGCTTGGGATTGAATATTTAAAAATACTGAAATTGACTTTTTGGCGCTTATATCGGAAACCTTATGAAGTAAAAATGAATTCGATATATCATCAGATATGCAACCTCCTTACACCCATTTGGGGGTTAAATATCCAAAAGTCCTGAAAGGAGTTGATAGATAAATATCAGGCGCGTATCGTGAAACTTTGCAGGGCTAGCGCAATAACACGATCATCAAATTTTATGAATTCTATAACCATAAACACGTAATTTTCATTCAGAAATAAAATTTCGATTGCTAAATTCCAGGAAGTAAAAAAGGAAAAAACATGAAAAGAAGTTTTAGACGATTATTACACAAGCCCTTGAAAGTGAAAAGATATTCGATATCTGACAAGACCTGGGGATGTAGTAGAATTCGTTAAAAAGTATACAACCCCCTTAACACCGCTTTACGGGTCGAATTTAAAAAATCCCGAAAGCGCTTTCTAGGTATTTATATGAAGAAGCCGTAGAATAAAAATGAATTCAGTATTTGGGAAGACCTAATAGATATGACGAAAATCGTAAAAATATATGCATTCCATTTTCACTGATCATTTTTTTCACCCCCTTCCGAACACCAATGGCTATTTTAAATTTTTTTATCTAGATTACTTTTATAGTTGATTTACATATACATACCGAGTTTCAACTTTGTAGTATTAGCTGTTCTATAGAAAGGAATTATTTATTTATCTATTTGTCTCACGAAACAATTGCACTCAATTGTTTCGTGAGATATCGTAATCTAAAGTTTTTCACCCACACTCGCAAAATTTGTTTCCAATCTATTCTCCTAGTATACCTAAGATGTTCATTAAGTTTTAATTTCGTGACATTAACCGTTTAGGAGATATGGATTTTAGAATGTGTCGATCTCGGCTTTTTTGCGTTTCGGACGCATTATTTTCCTCCACTCCCACACTCCTTCACCCATATTTTGTACCCCGATCCCCTTGAAATCCCAATTTGGTTTTTTAATATGTTTTGAAAAACAATATAATATACAAAATATAAAAAAATAAAAAAAAAATAAAACTACGGATTTTGAGATATTCAAGGATAAAGGACAAAATCGTTATCCTTGTAAAAAAAAATTGGAGGACAATTTTTATTCGTATTTTTTTATGTTGCGATAACATTCCCCTTTAAAATAAGCCCTATTTTATTATTCTATGATAAAAATTACCAGAGATATGAATTTTCAAAGAGAACTCGGACACCATTTTTGCGAAATCTTTAAAATCTTTAAATCTTTATAATTGAGATAGAAACAAAAAATTAATTTCACTAATTCTTCAAGTACAAAAATTTTCAAAAGAATCGGCGATGGTAAGGTCCCAAATTTCATAATATTTTGGGATTCTTGATGAAATGACCCAATATGCAATAATACGAAATTAATTTTATTTTAGTCCACAATTGCCTATAAAAACATGAATGGAGACATGTCTCGTGCCTACATAAATATACATAGTACTATGTCATGCGAATGTCCAGAAATCCACCGTCCACAGAAAATTAAAAAAACCCGAGACATCAGGTCAATGAATTTTCTTTCGAACTTTCGATCGGATTGTACTCCTTTCCGTTCATACTTTCGCTATTTTTCTACATTCCGTTTTTCATCATTTTGCATCTCACACACACATACAGGTCCGTACACACAGAGCTGTGTAGGGGCATCGCTTGACGGTTGAATCGTTGTACATCGTGCGTGATCGTTCAGATTTAAATTTCCGATGCTCACGAATAATTTCTTACGCTCTCGAAATGAAATCAAAGCAAAGTGAAATTTTCGATTTTGGTTTGGGACTCACGGGCCCTTAAGGACTTTTTCTATCCCGCAGTAGTACAGGCGTTAAACTGATCAATGAACCTGAACTTCACTTTCCCTCAAAATAAATTTCTACAAAAATTGAACTTTGTGGCTAAACGATTTCTTGAGTTATAGTAATACCCTGTAAAGAATGAGTTAAAAAAGTAGTGTTCAGACTAGGCAACTCGTTTTATTTTGATACATGACAGCTTGAAGTGATTTGTTTTGACAAGCAGATATTTAGGTGTGTTTCATTAGCAAATTTATGGTTTCTAAATTATTTGAAACAGAAGTGTATGTATAGCAATAATAAAAAGTGAATTAATTAGCTAATGCAGTCGTTGCACAAGCATAAACTTTAGTTTCTGCAGCATTAAGTAGTTTCTATTAAAGTTTACTTCGATTTCCGCGAGGGTCGCATTACATGTTTTCTGTTAAACGCGTTGTAGCTACGTGTTTTCGTAAACGCGTTCGGGAAGCGTTTTCAACGCGTTTAACTCGATTTAAACGCGTTAATTCTCATAGTCTGAACATAGTATAAGTTAAGATTGAGAAAATTGAGTAAAGATATTTTTACAGGATTTTTGTATGGCAGCTACTCGAAGGACTCATGTGTACTTTTTCATATTCATTCATTTAATTGCAACTATTGGAAAAACAACGTATACAAAATTTCAAAGTCGTAGCTAAGGCGTTCCGAAGTTATAGGCCAATATTATTGAACACTGTTTTAAGGACTTTTTTTATGGCAGCTACCCAAATGAGTAGGACGATTTTTCCCGTTAATGAACTTAGCCTTACAAGTTCATCCAGATTAAAAATTTCAAGATCCTAAGTCAATGCGTTCTTGGGTTATTGTGCTAACGAACGGACGTCAAGCGGATTTTTAGTTTTTAGCCACAAATAAACACAAAATAATACATAACTTTTTTTCGTCTGAGGCTCCGTTCTATGCGTTACAAACTTTTGGGCTGGATTAAACTTTACTCTCAGATTTCATCTAGAGTATACAAATATTACTTTATTATTTTTAATAATAAAGTATTGTGATCGACCTGAAATTTCAAAAAACTTTGCTACCCTGAAATCTTGTATTTTCACGTTTTAGGACTAGTAAACCGTCCGCCGTACGCAAAATCATTTGAAGACGCGTAGGTCCCAAACCCGTAGAGATATTAAGATGCAATTTTTTTGGTGGGTAGATTGGGTGAACCCCTACTACTGAAATCTTTTAGGGTGGTTGTGGGGGGGGGGGAGGTTTGGGTATGAGGGAGAGGGGAGGAAAGGGGAGCGTCTTAGACGAAAAATTGAATTGCAATATCTTCCGAACCAATTACACCAGGAAAATAAAATTTGGTTTCTGTATATGGGATCACAAGAGGAGTCTACTGAAAATAAAATTTTACTTTATTATTTTTTAATAATAAAGTATTTGTGGTTGGAGGTGCAGCACGAAAGTGGGGGACAGCAATTTCTTAAAAAATTTCATTTTTATATCTCTGAAACCGCATTTGATATGATCTTGAAAATTTTACAGGAGTTGGGGCCGGTAGAGCTCTAGTAGGGAGAATAAGAATAACCAGGAGGCTATTTGGAACTTTATTTTTTAGGTTGTCAGTCGCATAGTAACCTACACCGCATCTCAGCATTAAACACGTTTCGGACTTCTGCCCATAAAATAATAAAGTTGCGCCCAGACTTGTTGGCAGATTTTTTAAGTTGTGTCACTTTTTTTATTATATATTATAATATGGGATCTTAGTAGCCTAGTGGATAACGGGTGAGTTTATTAACACTTTGGTCATGGGTTCGAATCACTAATTTCTCGCATGTTCTCAAGACCTCCCTTACATACCATGCACACGAACATGCTGGAAATCTCTCGTCTCACAACATGCAGTATATAAGCACCGCAGAGTTTGCAGACAAAACAGTTTTAACTACGGTGAAGGCAACACGACAGTCAGTTGTACGTGAAAGTGTTCGTAGAGCGGTGGTAGCAGCGATCGAGCAGTGCAATTGATTTTAAATGAATTGTGTCAAAAACACTTAAGATGTTTGCGACTGGGACTCCTACAAAGGATCACTCCGTAAATATAAATATGAACTAAGGAAGGCGCCATGGAAATCCTGGGGACTCTTTTGTAGTGAAATAGAAGAGTCCTCCGAGGCATCCAGGCTCCGCAAAGTTCTCTCTAAAAAACCAATCTCACCATGCTACCTGAGAAGACCGAACGAATCTTTAAATATAATAGATATACCATCCAAATAAGAGTACTTAATAAATTACAAACTACATGCGCACTCCTCATTTTACCTAATCCCTAACTACAATATAAATCGGAGTTCAGTATTTCATCTAGAGTATCATATGATTGGCTTGCAGCCGATCGTGACTGCAATGCTTTTTATAGCTTCCCTTTTAAAGATTTGTTTTTTGCTCAAATCTTTAACAAATGAAACCCATATGTATGTAACATGACAGTTTTCAAAGCAAACAACTGTAATTACATGTGAGTAATACATAAGTTAAAAAAATCAAATGTTATTTGTATTTAATGTAAAATTTGGATTTTTTGAGTTGTGTTACTTTTATTGTGGGTGTGGAATATTTCCATTTAATTGTGTAACGTTATAGACTATAGTGCAAGTCCACCCAGCGCCTGCAAAAACAAATGTTGATACTTGACGTTGAACAAGAGGCCCCCATCTTTGCAATTATGCTATTGGGCTGCCCTTTTTTGTCACTGCATTAACTCCTGTTTATATTCATAATAATGAACGCAAGTTTTATCTTCGCGTGTCAGTCTTCGTGACTCTCGCTACCTGTTTTGAATATACCACTAGTAAATTGTGCTATTCGTCCAGCAAGAATCATTGAAAATTATTACCATTTCTTCTCAGATGTACAATAATTTAGACATCCTTACTTTCATTGTGAAGAATTTAATGACGGTAAGAAACTCAATTATATCAATTTTTTTAAAAATTTTTTCGATTTGACTTGCTCGCATACCGGAAGCTCGAAGGATAATAGTAGGATCAGTCCCAAAACTAGTAGGTTTTTGTTTTTCACTGTTGGGGCAACGACGGCCATAGCATATTGGGACAGGTCCAGACTGCAGCTCTGACCAAATTTTTTTATTTTATCTTATCTCATATTATTTTAGAATGAAACATAGAATACGTTAAAAATGTTTCCCGTATGTTACTTTTTTTATATTTTTTAACGACTAAGGGCCGGTTTTACAGTCGAAGTTTAAATCACACATATTCTTTAAACTTAAGATCAAACCAACAATGGGTTTCACAAAGGTTGTTAAACTCAAGTTTGTTCGAATGCTAGGATTAAGCTAAACGGTAGAAGCTCTTCCGTTTATAGCTCGGATTAACGTTTTTGGCAGTCAGCCGATTCTACCCCAATTAAAGTACAGTGATTGTCAATATTAATCGTAAAGATAAAAATTAATTAGTTTTAAATAAAATGTTTTCAATTAGTGCTGAAATTTGATAAAATTAGGGCTTCGACGAACTTATTGTTTTTCCACTTTCCAATTTTAAATATTAAAACGAAATGACAGAAAAGCCAGAGTATACCAATGTAAAAAAGCTTAATTTCAGCTAAATTAGTTCTCAATAATTGCGAACTTTAGATTAGTTAATCTTAGGATATTTATTTACCGTGAAATCGGGTTATGTTTAAAGTGCAGATTATTCTTAAGTTTAAGTTTAACTAAACTTCAGTTCAAATTTCTACTGTGAAACCGGCCCTTAAACTCTGTTATAGTGGACCGATTTTGTTGCGTTTGACTTAAGATCCTCCCAATTAAGACACTAAATAGCAATTTTTTTTATAGAATTTATATTTAACTGCTAAGCTATTAATAATTTCTATGGAATCTATTTCTCTATTACTCCTTCGTGTCGCTGCCAATCCTGTAAAAAAGTCTTCACTCAATTTACGGAGCTCAATATAACTCAAGAGATCGAAATTTTATATGAATTAATTTTGATTAGATAAATTGCTCCGCTCCTTCCGGTAGTTCCAAAAAAGTCCTTAAAACACGCACTCCTTTGTTCCGAACAACAATATAAATCGAAGTTCAGTATTTCATCATACGATTGGGTTGCAGCCTATCGTGACTGTGGTATGTCTTAAATGTTTTTTTGATCAACAGATTGCGTTCATTATAAAAATGGATTTACCACCTGACCCGAACGAGTTAATGATCTATCAACATTATTCTTAAGCAAGTGTTTGAAGCATTTTTATATCGAAGCTTCTCGAAGGAGTGTGTGGATGTCACTCAATAATGAATTGAATCTTGTGTTAAGAGTTGAAAAAAACAAAATGTGTTAATGGATTTAACTTTGGTTTTATTCTTTGATATATGAACGAGGTCGTATAGCCTTCTACCTGACTTTAGTACTTCGATCGCGCCCCCACTACCTGCTGCTTTGCTTGTCCTTTGGATACCCGCTTGGGTATCCTGTTGTCCGTCATTCGCTGAACTTTACCAACCGACTGCAGTTTTCGTACTTTTATTACGGTGAAGACTTCTGTATCTAATTCGCGATCCGTCCCGTTCCCGTATAGGTCCGAGGATTCTCCGTAGTATTTTCCTTTCGAAGGTATCTAACACTTTCTGACGCCTGGGTCAACGCCCAAGTTTACCGTTCGTATATCACAGATCTGACAACTGTCTTGTAAGTGCGGATCTTCGTTTTCCTGTGCACGCATCTAGACTTTAATCACGGCGAGTATCCAATAGTATGTGCTATTGGCTAATTAAATCTGTCTTTTGATTTCATCTTGTTCGTTTCAGTTCGGTTATAAGAGAGCGTATTGTAGTCCCCCATGGTTATATTTTGTCTTATCGGTTCTAGTTTGGGACATTCTTTTTGTTTTGTCTACATTGATTTTTAGTCCCAACTTCTTTGGCCTCTTCGTCTAAGTTTAGGAATATCCTCTTGGCGTTATTAAAAGATCTCGACATAATATTAATGTCGTCAGCACAAGCTACCATTTACGTTTACTTAAATAATCGCGTCCGGCGGTTGTAACCGAGGATTTTTCCAATGACATGTTCTAGTACTAAGTTAAAAAGCACTGGGTCCAACCCTATCATTCTGCTTGACCGACAGCTCGTGTGAAGAAAGGGTCAGTTAGTTTCTTTTATATTTAAACCTGAGATGTGGAATCTATCATTGTAATTTTTGTCAAACGGACCAATTTCGCTGAATTCGGAACTGTAACATGATGCTTTAGAGTGCAGCTCGGCTGATGTTAGTCTAACATATAAATTAAAAAATAGTGAGAATAAACTCTGAGTTGCTTATGCGCTCAACCACAACGGCGCACACACTTGAAAATATTTAGGAGAGGTTTAGTTTTTGCTAGTTATTACAGTACAAATTCACGCAGGCGGAGAAGAACGGTATATTATATTGTATTATATATAAACAAAACATCGATGAATCGGTGATGAAACGGCAATGAACACTATCGAAATTTCCACTGAAAAAAGATAATAACTTGGATACAATTTCATCAATATATATTTGCTGTCTCTAAACACTTACCTATATAGCATTCAACAATACAAAATTCGCATTTCTTTCTACCTCGTACTGAAATGCATTCTACCATCCATCCACGATCTTCGATATAAAATATCTTCTATCGCACATTGTATTTAAAATTCGAATATACTAGAACAAGGTGGTACATTCAGTTCAGTGAAAAGTATTTATGAATTGAGTACGAAATAGAGCTTACCGGTCATCGATGTGAGATAGGCCTGTACATAGGAAGTTTGCTGTAATCAACACAAGCCGGTGCTATGGACTTACACTTGAAAAGTGGTATTCCGCATACCGATCAATGGAGGAATAGACTTACATGTGAACTTAGTAATACCTACCACTTATCGAGTACGACATGCCGATCAACACTGCATCGGTCGTCGGCGTCGGGTTATTATTAAAAAAAAAATTCTAGTTGTCAACTAGTACAATCGAAAATTTCGGGATCAGTTTTTTTTTCTTCATACTGTTCATAAGGGGCGTCCATCGACGAATGCACAGAAATTTTCGGACAAGTGTTATAAAATGTGAAATATTTTTGTAATTTTGTAATAAAATTTATAATACGCTTTTTGGAATTTATAAATTTTTTTCCGCCCACTCTACTGACGATCCCACTGGTAAATAAATTGTGGTACACATTTTAATGTCAGTTAAGCTCGCTAGTCATTAGTTTTTCGATTCGCTATTCCAAAGATTTCACTAAATCAAGAGTTCACTATATCGAGAGCCCGCTGTTTTTCATCTAAATCAGTGCAGTGATTCCAGAGCGATATCGAAGGGCATTGTGGCATCAATTCTTCGAACTCTGCTCTCACAAACGTAAAGCTTGGTACTGTGTTCCGAGCGAAACGAAATGAACTGTCAAACCCCATATGAAAAAAATTAATATTTCGCGAAGTGAGCGAAATATAAATTTTTTTTATATGGGAGTTGACAGTTCATTTCCTTTCGCTCGGAACACAGTATACCAAGCTAAAGAAGGGACAATTTTCTTGACGAACGTTCTTTATACTGTACAAAAAAAAACCGAAAACCATTTACACCGTGAATTGCAAATATAAGTTCTAACCATGGAGGTAGTAGTAGTAGTAGTATAAGCAATTGGAAACTAACACAATCGGGCTTCATTAGCCAAAATCCAGTTATACTACTGCATCCATGGTTCTAACTCAATAAGAAAAAGTAGTTGTCTTGTCAGTCACTGTCTAATGTTGTTTTCTTTTAATCCAGTTTCACTTTCAATTAAAGTCTCAGCACATCCGTTGCAAACTTTTTCTTTGTAGTAGTTATAGATATAATAATTAAATTAAATTTCTACAACAAGAATTGGCCTAGTTTTTTTATAGTAGGTATACATACATCAATTTCGATAAAGTTGTTTAATATATTTGCAACTCCTTAAGTTGGTAATTATTAATTAATTAATATTTAACATGTATCGCTTTTAATGAATCGTACAAACTAAAGTCAAGTGTCTATTACAAATGTTATTAAATTTTCAATAAAGCGACTATGAATTTAAAATTATGCTACAAAAATAAACACTGATCCACTGCATTTTTTTTTTGTATTATTCTGAAAATATATGTATTATTTTCAATTACTGCAAATCCTCGAAAAGTAGATTTATTAAAAATATACTGTACAAAAAACAATACCATTGCTCTAAAATGTAATTTGAAATGTACAATTTAACAAAACAGGAAATAAACATAAATAAAAATCGTCATTCGTATAATTAAATTCGAAAATAACAATAAAATCTTCTTAAATATCACTAAACTTTCAAATTTTTTTAACTTTATTTTTTTAATTATACTTTTAGGTAATATTTAATATACATGATATAACAACAATATTTTTTATAATGAAGCATCAAATATACCTACTATTTTTCGTTGTATGTTTTTCAGTATCCTACTGTATCTTTATGATACTACGTACACTATACAAAAGACATAGTTTAACAGCAATTAACCTCTGTTTTAGATTACTTACTAAACAAACAAATAACTTTTATTTAGTTCTTATTTCTAATTTTTTGAATTTATTTACCAAGTTGAATTCTTGAAATTCAATTATTATACCAAAATTCTATACAAAAAGCAACAAAATGACACATTTTACTAATTATTGTTATGCCGCATCACAGAGCAAGGAAGCCGGGATTCGTACCCTGGTAGCCCTTGACGATCAGGGAGGTGAGTCACCTTGGACACCATATCAATATATTTTTTGGTTTACCTTTGAATACGTGTTTTAGTTTTCGTTTTTACAAAATAAAAATGTACTAAATATTGTGACCTTAACAATGCAATATATTTAAAGAGTACGTGTATATTGTTTATGTATTCTCTTAGCTAATTTTGTATTTAGATGCGTAATACATTTTATAATGTAAAGTTTCAGATTGTTTTGTGCAACACATATCACAAATTTATGCATAGTTTGTAGCGCAACATTAGGTGTGTTCTTTTGGACACAAACAAAAAAGTTACAAATGAATGACATTTCTTCTTTTTATAAATATAGTTAGTAATGGAAGTCGGACGACAAAATCTCATTTAAATGACTTATGCTATGTTTCCACTGCCACTAAATCTCGCGATTTTGCAAATCTACACGCAAATCTACTATATTCTCCATACAGGACTGATATTTCCAAATCGCGAGATTACGGTAAAATTTCTACTGGTCTGTATAGCGCTGAAGTTTATGTTTCACCAAGCTCAGATTTCACTCCATCACAGTCACATATTTCATATAAATTTTTCAAATTTCTTGTTCGAAATGCAAGGTTTGGAATTAAATAATTTAATTATTTGATTTCTACTGATGCAGGACAAATTTCAAATAGTAAAATCATACAAAATTTGGAAATCTCAGTCCTGTATGGAGAATCTGGTAGATTTGCTTGAAGATTTGCGAAATCGCAAGATTTCGGGGCGATGGATAGCAACCGGTAGTTTTATATGAAAATTTGTCAAACTTCCTTCCTTAATGTGTGATATGATAAAGTACGTTCATTGTTGATCATTTATAAATTTAGCCGTCATTCTGGGTCATGACATAATTTTAACTTTTTAATTAGTAGGGATTTGTGAGATTATGTAAAATATGTAAAACAGCTCGTTATTTACAGTTCATCGCCTTTGTTTGAGTAAACTCTTCGAAAGTTTCTCATCTTTTTGCACATGCTTCCTGGATTTTAACTTGAAGGTTGCATTATTCAATATGTGTGTTTTATGTGTATTGCACCACATTGTGCAAAAGGGTGTATCTTATTTAAATTTTTTGAATTTCTTTCGCGGCACGCCGTAGAATAGTTTGAATTGGTGGAAAAAAGGTTTTTTTTTAAGTTTCATCCTGGTCAGCTAAGGAAATACGTGCCTCAAATCTTAATAAAATGTAAATTCCAAAAAATTAGTTGCGAGATTCTGACGAAAAGCCTATATAATTGTATTTTGTAGGTGATTAACTCTAAATATATAGGTTATGTACAGTCGGAAATGCCATCTAGTAGCCATAATCAGCAACTGATTTTTTTCTTATCAAATCGTCTTTGAGTGTATTTTAATAACGGTTAATGATACGAAATTAGTGTCGTCAGCAAAAATTTGTGTTGTGTACGTGTACTCCTCTATATTATAGGAAAAAAACCAATTCAGACAGGGCTTTCCAAAAAACCGAATCTAGAATATGCTAAGCGATGTTAAAAATGATAAAATTGTCCTTTTCATTCTTGGTGAATGACTTTTTGAATTGTTCCTTTTTCTATATTATTGTGCAGTTGAAAACATATTTTTACCTCTGATACTCATTTCGTATCATTTGCACTCAAAAATTTATGTAATAAGGAACCTTCTGTTCCTTATTATATTGTATTATACATAACGTATAAATTTAGAAACACAAGAATACATAATAAAGTTATATGGATCTTTCAAACAAGGACGTTCAATTTTTAAATGTTAATAAAACAAGTTGTGTGTGAGATATCCCCCCAATTCTTTTTTTATTTGAAAGAATATTTTATGGCATTAAGTATGGAATATAACGTCCTTCCTGGCTTTGCTTGGTGGCACGCATTCCAGAGGTCCAATTTTCAACGACTTTGTCGCATACATCTGGCTGAATTTGCTGGATGGCGTTCGTTATGTTGACTTAAGGTCATCAATTGTTTTCGGATTATACGCATCGACCTGCAATTTAAGATAGCCCCAAAGGAATAAGTCTAAAGGCGTTAAATCGCACGATCACGGTGGATCACGTCGCCGCTGCGCGATATAACGATGCTCTCAAATCGCTCGTGCAAAATGTCAATCGTGACATGCGCTGTGTGGCACGTACGTCCTGTTGGATTTATATGTCGGTATCCATATCATCCAGTTTAAGCCACAAGAAATTGCTTATCATCGATCATTTGACGGTTATGGCAATGTCAGTTTCGTTTTGGAAGAAGTACAGACCGATGATTTCGCCAGACCAAAATCCGCATCAAACAGTGACTTTCTTGGGATGCATTTGGTGCTGGTGTATCTCTTGTGGATTGTTATCGTCCCAAATCCGACAATTTCGGTTGTTCACACATCCATTCATCAAGAAAAATGGGCTACTGAAACACCCTATATAAGTTGTTTGTTAAGGGGTAACACCACTGTAACGGCCTAAAAAAAAAGGTCCTTTTTCGAAAAATTTTTTTTAATGGAAGGAAAGGAAATAGACTAATAATATTTAGGGAAGTTAATGAGCATATATTTAAGTATACAATAAAAAAAAATCAGTGAAAAATTTTACAAAATGGCAGCACTAAAGCCATTCTCCCGAGGCATGTTAAATTTTAGGCGCTCTGCGGCACGCAGTGTAGCTTACGTAAATTTGAACCTGACACAAAAAAAAAATCACTTAATCTTCATGAGTATAGCTAGAGAAGGTAGGTACGCGTGGCTGCCCGTGAGAACACGGACACACTTAGAACTAAAAGATCCGTTGTGTTACCACAGGATCATCGAATCCGGTCCTACTCGTCGAACTATTTAGAGCTTGCAATGAAGCGTTGGATTCTCGCGACCTCCATTGCGGCAAGATCACCGAGCCAGTTGAAGAAGTAAGCTTCAAGATGAGCTTTCCTTCTACCGGATAGAGCTGGACAGGTACAGAGAAGGTGAAGGACTGTCTTCTCCTCCTTCTCATCCAGGCAGCTTCTACAGAAGTCGTTTGAGAAGAGGCCGAGTCTTTTAGCATGTCGACCTATAAGACAGTGTCCGGTCAGAACACCGACTGTGGTGCTGATACTCGTCCTTTTGAGCAAAGTCAGGCCTTTTAGAGCTTTTTAGAGCCAGCTTCGGCCAGATCTGTCTCTAATACCGTCTGCTCATCTTGAGTTCATTTTCTCAATTGAGTCCAATCCCAGTAGTAGTTTACATGTAGAGAGAGGCACACCCAGATTCCGATGTTCGGGCATATTCTGAAGGGTAGTACCACGCCGAGCGAGTTCGTCAGCCATGCAGTTCCCTGGAATATTCCTGTATCCTGGAATCCAGCACAGAAGAATGTTGAACTTTTCAGCCATCTCCTTAAGAGATGATCGACATTCTGCGGCGACCTTTGATGTTGTCGAGGCCGATTCCAAGGATTTTATGAAAATGCTAATATCCCTAGTAGATATTACATTACACCTCAGCCAGGACAAGGCTCCTTGATCGCAATAAGCTCCGCCTGATAGACTACAGTGGTCCGGAAGGCGGAAGGAGCTGCTAATGTTAAGCATGTCAGAGAAAACACCTACACCTACCCCGCCTTCAGTTTTGGAGCCGTCCGTATATATGTAGGCGGAGTCTTCCGTCCGTACCGAATCCCTTTCCCATTCTAGACGGGTTGGGATGGTTGTTCCGAAATTTTTGTCAAAATCATAACTGGGAGGGGTGTAGTCGGTGTTTTCAGGAATGTAATTGAAGTGATTCAAGATTGTTGAGTGACCTGTGTAGAGGCCCTAAGTCGAATGGCTGCATTGGCTGCCATTTGCTTGCCAAAAATGTCTAGTGGTGGCAGACTAAATAGCATGTCTAGTGCTGCAGAGGGAGTTGTTCTCAGAGCTCCACTGATGCATATGCATGCTGATCTCTGTACTTTCCCTAAGGTGGTGCGGTTAACCGCTAGAGAAACACGTAGGGGAATTTAGAAATATTGAGTTTTGTGTGATTGGCGAGTATTTGAATTTTATTCAATTTTCGACCAAAAACAGGACAGTTATTTGCTAATAACTATTATTTGTACAAATAAGTTCGTACGGTTTTTTTTTTTAAATTTGAGCCTTTATTGTGGGAAATTGGTTACATAATTATGTTTTAAAATATTGTCCATCGCTAGCCACAACCTTTGCCCATCGTTCTGGCAGCATATGAATTCCGCGTCGAAAAAACTTCACGTCCTTTGAGGCGATCCACGAGTCGACCCAATTTTTGACATCTTCAAAAGAACGGAAGCACTGCTCAGCCAAGCCATGCGCCATCGATCGGAATAGGTGGTAGTCGGAAGGAGCGATATCTGGTGAATACAGCGGGTGGGGTAGGACGTCCCATTTCAGTGTTTCCAGGTAGGTTTTTACAACCTCAGCAACATGTGGCCGAGCGTTGTCGTATAGCAAAATCACTTTGTCGTGTCTCTGCTCATATTGCGGCCGTTTTTCTTTCAATGCTCGGCTCAAACGCATTAGTTGTCTTCGATAAAGAGGTCCTGTGATGGTTTCACTCGGTTCCAGCAACTCATAATACACCACGCCGAGCTAGTCCTACCAAATGCATAGCATGACTTTGGAACCATGGATATTCGGCTTGGCGGTCGATGTTGATGCATGGCCAGGGTATCCCCACGATTTCGCTTCGGATTATCGTAGTGTATCCAATTTTCATCACCAGTCACGATAGGATGCAAAAATCCTTTCCTGTTCTGCCGTTGGAGCAGCTGTTCGCACGTGAAAAAACGCCGTTCGCCGTCTCTTGGCTTCAATTCGTACGGCAAACAATTTCCTTGCTTTTGCATCATTCCCAAGGCTTTCAGACGATGTGCAATGGCTTGTTGAGTCACGTCTAATGAATCCGCAAGACTTTCTTGTGTTTGGCATGAATATTCGTCCAGTAGTGCCTCCAATTCTGCGTCTTCGAAATTTGTTCGCCGGCCGGAACGCTCCTTGCCGAAATCACCCATTTTGAAGCGATGAAACCATTCGCGACACGTTGATTCGCCATAAGTTTCTCTAATCATCTGACAAGCCTCGGCCGCAGATTTCTTTGAATTAAAACAAAAAAGCAAAACTTCCCGCAAATAGCGCCTAATTGGCTCGAACTCCGACATGTTTAAGGACTCATAAGTAACTGACGCCGATAAAATTTTACAAATGTAATGATGGGGAATTGTTGCAATATGTCTGATCTTGCCATATTACGAGCTTGATCCACCATTTTTTCCAAGTATTTCGTGTTAGCGCCATTATTACGCATTTATTTGTACACCTGATAATTTTTAAATCAACGTATCGAAAATCTCCTACGTGTTTCTCTTTAAAATGTTATTTTGAAGATATGGTGAAAAATTCGAATGAAAACAATACAAATTGTTGGAGTTATGCTGCGTGCCGATTTCAAAAATCGTTTTTCGAGAAAAACGCGTTCAAAGTTTTGAAATGTGTTATAGACATGAAAATATTAAGAATTTAACTTTTTAATTTTTTACCATTAATCCCTACCACAGGACCATAAAGCTGCCCTTGTACGTTGGAATATTCCTGCTCAATATCTTTCCTCGACGATTTATGGTGCATTTACACTCAGCGTTTGAGGCGAGCCTCTATCCCCACCAAAAAATCACCCAATCAGATGGCTTGTGGAGTCGCAAGAGTCTAACATTCTTCAACTTTTCTCCGACGCACGCTTTCATATGTGTACACACATACAATGAACTATGGCAGCACACAATTCACAGCTCATCGTATATCTGTCGTTTCGCACTCATAGGCATGTTGCGCCGCAGAGGCATTTTGAGTGTAAATTGCTTTCAACACAGCAAAGAACACAGCCGACGAAAACCGGTTTGCAATGGCCTGATGGGGGTAGAGGCGAGCCTCAACGGTGAGTGTAAACGCACCATTAATGCTGGAGCGTGCCTCTTTTGATGCATCTGGCAATGAACGCTCAGCGTACTGGATTCTCTTGGCATTGGATTCGACATAAAAATTGTAGCATTGGACGCCAATATTCATCTCCAGAACCTTCATATTCCGTAGTATGTTAGTCAGTCTATCATTAAAATTACATACAGCGATATCCGTTGCTATATTTAGGATTTGCTTGCCACTTGAATAAAATGTTGACCTTTTGACATGCCCTGACGCTACACTAACGTTATTCTATGTGAAAATGCATCCAATAGAACACAAAAACTTTCTAGCAATATCTATTAGTGTATTCGAGATGTTAGAAACCAAGAGGTAAATCATTAGGCAGTATCTTCTCAGATAAATACCTGATCCGACGCAGGTAGTCGTTAGGAAGCAGCCTGACGCGCTCGGTAAAGGCTCGAAATTCCAGGAAAAAATTGTTTTTCATGTATTAAACTTTTTTTCCCATATTCTCTAAGGTTCAAAAAATTTTTAAAGCAAAAAAATTTTTTTTTTTTAAATTTTACGGTGGTGTTACCCCTTAATATCTTTTTTTTCGAAATGTCATACCTAAAATTTTTATTTTTTTTAACTGTTTGAGTCAAGTATTTCCCTCACCTGATCTGAACGACACTTATAACATGTTTTGTTTTATATCAATTGGAACCATTCTAGGAGGTGAAATCTTAAAAAAAACTTTCACCATATAAATAAGAGCCACCCTAGTGTACAACAGTAACATACCTTAAAATTTAGATACAATTTATATACTTCAGCTAGCACTCGTAATTGTATAAAAATATTTTTTATTATTCGTTAATATTGAATTTTTATATAAATGATTATTAAGACGAGAGTTATACACATAAAATATAAAAAATAATATGTACTTGTGTTTTAATCTAATATTCTAATAAATTATTTTTGGAAAAATTTTATATTCAATAATATTCTATTTTTGAGAAAATCTTAATTTGTTCGGATCAAAATCTAAAGGAGCTTGTTAATTACCTTCTTATTAAAAAAACGTAGTTATCTTAGAAGACACTACAAGGTTTCGTAGTAACTGTTGTAAGAGAATACATTGACTTATTACAATTTCCGTACAACGAAAACTGGAACTATTTAAATTTCATATTTTTAAATTAAACATTTTGAAGGCCACATTATATATACAATAATAATTTTTTACTTGTCTTATATAATTCTACAAACAAAAAATATATTTATAAACAGTAATACATAACCAATTGAATAAGAACTTCATCAACATTCTTCATAACGCATTAAAATATTCACAATATAATTTCAGTTCTTAACAATTTATTTTTTCTCTATAAAAATGTATAATTTATTATTTATTAATTTTATTGTATCTGTGGTAGGTATAAAAGGGTTAAGTCAAATAAATAATAGTTGAAATACTTTTCAAAAATTATATAGTTCTTTCATTATGCCAAATAAATATATTGCAAAATACTTATCCTATTACTATTATTAGCAATTATTTTGAAAGAGGACTAAAAGTTTATGTCATTTTTCATGAAGATAATATTTTGACTTAACTTATTATTACGTAACATAGAATATAATTATAATTTATATGTTCAAGTAGAAACTAGTAATTTTGGTCTGAGCTTTCTGCTTGGTTTTGCTATACATATATACAGATACTAGTTATCAATATTTCAAAAATCTGCACAGGATAGTAATTAACGATAAAACCATTTCTTTATAATTTATTGTTATTGTTATTTTAAATATTTAGTAGTTTATTATAATTACATCACATTTATTTATTTTACTTATCTACTTATATGTATAGTTTGATATGATTTGGTTGGTTCAACATTTTAAAAGCACGATTTAACATTTTGCAGTATACTTTTTTCGAAATAGATAATTAATACATACTTTTTTTTACGTTTATTGTATATCTAAAGTTATTTAGTGTTATGATTTACAGATTTATAATGAAAACACTCGTTATTCATGTTTCTGCATTAATAAAATACTATGTACATCCAAACTTTATCTAGTAAATTCACTACGTGTTTGCTTTAAACAATGCTGAATTTACACTTTATATTTTAGTTCCGATTACATAATTTAAATATAATTTTGTCTATAATTCTTGTGAGTTTCAGCAATTCGATAGGTTATGCACTATGAATCTATTTAGATATAGTTATATAGATACATATTAGAAAAAAATGATATCTTTTAACTGGGCTTCTTTTGACTGTCGGTACCACTTATATGGTTTTCCCACGCTTTTTCTTATACTAAATTTTTCTTATTTTTCAACAATATTCATTCCTAAAAAAACTTCGCAATTATCATTTCATACTCCGCTCCTTCTCATCGGTGGTTGTGAGAAAGAATAACCATCTATACCCAGAAACAAGTATTATGTTGAGGATTTTCGGTAGACAATTCAGCTTGGACGAAGGGGGCCCACCGTAATATTTAAAATTTTATCGAACAGATAATGGTCCGGTTTGGGCTTATTGATTATTGACCACGATGCACGAATAGATCCTCAAATCACGCAAATCATAGCTGTGAAATAATTTTTCTTCAAGTTTTTTCCCTATGCGATTAGAATAATATCTTAAAACTATTATATGCATCGAAGTTCTTTTTCTTCGCCTTGCCTGAAATTGAGTATCTTGATGATTTATTATGGTGAATTGAATAGAAAGTGTTAATTTCATGGAACAAACGCTTCCGAGAAGAGGGTTGCTATACATTTCTACAATTATTACTTAACTTAATTTCTTAATTTGGTTAGTAAATATGTATCTATACGTCACCTTCTGATTGCTGAGAGTCTAACTTTGTATTATTTTAGTTCAGTTATTTATAAATTTTTTAGAGCGAGGAAGTAGGCGGCAAAACGCTATGTGTATTGGATAACCAAGCCGGTAAGAATATAAATGAATTAAAAATAATTTGCCTGCTTCGAATACTAAAATAATAACTACAAAATAAGAGTGGTGGCGAACTAAATCGACTAAAACGAATTTTGGATATTATAAAATAAAATTTAGCAACACTTGAATATATTATAATAAATCTATAATAACAAAAAATAAATTGAATTAAAAATAATACTATAATTCAAGTTCTATTCGGTATTTGGAATATAAAACAAAACATAATCCAAAAAACACAAATTAACAAAATACAGATTGTCGTTTATTGTAAAGGAAATGTATAATGGATGCTAAGAGATTTGTGGTGTTTTTGTTTAGAGTACGGAAGTGGGAATGAGAAGCATCGTCATGCTGGACGAACAAGGAGGTAAGAATAATAACCTATAAATGCATAAATAATAAATAAACAAATTTACAAATTAAAAACATGAAAAGTAGTAAGATGTGTATATTATTATGTAAATATTGTCTTATATAAAAACGAAGACGACAAATTAAAATATCTATACTATTTAGTAGGTACTTGGATTGTGGTGATGTATTTTTTAGTTTCGTGGTACGAAATTTAATCGCATCTTTTAATTTCGTAATATAAATTTTAGACACATTTTTTTTTTTAAACTGTGCTTCCATAGAAAAAATGAAATTTCTGTTGGCTGGATTTGAAGCTTGCTTCCTAGTGATTCACTAACCACTTTTCACTAATTACTGATTTTCAACCTACGTGAAAAAATCCTTGTCAACAACCAATTGGTTAAGTCTCTGAATCATTAAGAAACAACGATTTACTATGTTCAAATTCGTAGTAATAATTTTAACCCAGATATCCCTAGTGTACCAAATTCGGTACACTAAAATAGTAACAATATTACTCAGAAATTTCACATTGTTTTAGTAGTGCAAGTCCCCAGTGTACTAAGTTTGGTCCACTATATTACTCACAATACTCAGCAATAAACATTTTTTTTTTTTTTTTTTTATTATTTTCGTGTTTAGAATGCTCATAATTGTCCAGGTTAAAATTTTCGGCCTAAAAGTCAAAAATAATAGTTTTGCGCTTATCCGCGTTAATTGATTCGGTGTACATAGCAAAAAACCTTGGCAATACCATAGGGTTATGACTATTCGAAAGTTGTATAACACGCCTTCTGATGATTGATGAGCCAGCAATGGTGGCAGCGCGGCTTGACGGCAGCGAACTTTACCGTTGCCGCAAGCATAGGCGCGCCGTGAGGGGTCCAGCAGGGGCCGGGACCCCCCTAGATCCCGGCTTGGACCCTCCCAGAGAAATAATTCTGGCCTCTTCCAGAAAAATAATTCCTTCCTATCCTACCGCAAACACTTTACTTGTCAATTGTTTTTTGGTCAAATCTCAACTGACTTTTGAAAATAACAAGACAGTTTTGAATTTTACAATCATTGATCTTTCGATCTGACGAGAGCTTTACAAGATTTTTTCAATTTAGCAAAATAAATTGGAAATTGTTTTTGAAATAACGAGATTCTTATGAAATATTTTGGAGTTTTATGAAATTGTAACAACATTTTCTGCAAGTTTATAAACTAAAGAAGATTTGTTTTTGAATGTAACCAGCTTTATTTGAGAATATTTTTGAATTTTACGAGAACTTTAGAAGATGTTTTCAATTTTACAAATTAAAGTAGAAATTCAGGGGGTTTTCTAATCTACCAATCGTTTCGTTTGCATTGCGACTGAAGGAAATGCAAATGAATAGCGACGCGAATTATTACAAGAAAAATTTAAAAAGCTTTTCAATTTCAGAAGAATTTTTGAAATATACAAGACGATCTTTAATAAATTGTCTTGTAAATTTAAAAAAAGCTTCTTAAATTCAAAACATTGGTTCGTTGTACCTCGTAAAAATCTTTTCAAATTAAGATTCACTTATTTTAGCAAAACTAGCTTTCTGGATAAAATACTGTTTACTTTTAATTTTGTGTCCCGATAAAAAACAAATGAAACGCGATCGAAGAAAACGTTATTTTCGGTAATTAGATCAATGTTGCCGGTACTGACTGACTGACTTTGCACATGAATATAGATGAGAAAATATAAACGAAAACGAAGATGTTAAGTGAAAATAATAGAAAATAAGCTAGGAATTTATAAATTGAATTTTTTTGTTATCGAAATTAAAGAAATTATCTTACGAATACAAAAAAAATCTTCTACATAGCCATCAAAGTCTTCAAATCTTCGGTAACGCTAAAAATCATCAAATTGAAGAAAAATTGGCATCGCTGCTACTACTCAAGATAGATTCTCGAATCTCTCATTTATGAACATTGAATCCAATTTGAAGGACTCTCTTTTAGTTGCTACTCGACACTAAAAGACAGTCAGTTCCCTAAATTGAGTGAAGACATTTTTACAGTATTTGCATGGTAGCTACTCGAAGGAGGACTCATAGGAACTTTTTCAAATTCTTTCCTTCAACTGCAGCTATTGGAAAAACAACGTATAAAACATTTCAAAGTCGTAGCCTAAGACTAATCATTCGTTGTTTATACGAACACCCAATCTGTAAATACAGAAAGGACGAACTTGTATGAAAAGCATGTGTGCCTTTCGGAAGAAGTATTATGTTCTGAGCCATTCGGACCCTGGCACCTGCCAGATTTCAGTCCACGGCACGCCTATGGCCGCAAGATGTCGGCGCCAACTAATGGCAACGAAATAAAAAGACGACGGCTTCGTCTTGAGTCATCGTAGCGTAAGACGACGGCATCGAAAAATAAACGTCGCAGCAAAGACGTTAACCGATAGCAACATTGCCGTCGTGACAACAGTCGACGGCACCGAATATTGGCGTCGCGACAAATAGTCCTTATAATATGAATAACAAATTCCTAAACAATTAAAGCCTTGAAGCAAAATTATCCTAATCACGACTGGTTAAAAAAAGTATTGAAAAAAATATTTGACGTTTTTCTATTTGCCTTTGGACGGCAGTGCTGGTCTGTTAAAGCATACTGGAAAATGGCATTGCTCATTACCATAGTACTAATGCCGTGGCTCTGAAGATTGGTTTCCGTGTGCTTCGAATTTATGTATTACTGTGATGGACGGAATAATCAGCTAATCAAGTTACAGACTGAGGAAAAGTGTGTCTTCATCGCAATAGTTTGAGCGGCGCTTTCCGTTTTATTTGAAAAGTATTTGTATTGTGCCATAATGCTTTTTTTTCGTGGTAACACATCGATCTAAATAAAATGGTTTTTTGTTATTTTTATGAAATGCCTAATGAGTCCTAATATCATTTGCTATATTTATAAAACAAATTTTAAGAACATAACTGAACTTTTGTTTGTAAGAAAAAGTTAAAATTTTTTTTTTTACATATTTGCAGTGTTACATCACTATTTATGATACACTATTTCTACTGCAAATATTATTTTTACTTACTTAGGCTGTAGGTAGGAATCGATCCCGTGATCAAAGTTTCTGGATTGTCGGGCGTAGCCACTGCGCCTCCGAAGGAAGCGTGGAATATCTAGATGATCAGGAATTGCCCACCCGATACTAATTGTGATGGTTTTGTTGGCGACCAATTGCCATTCAAGACGATTAAATCAATTTCAATCGCCTGCATCGATTCAAACCACGGCATTATGCCCGCACGTACCTCCGCCTTTGCTCTCACTTTTTCCTCGGCTTTTTCACATAATTTTTCACATATAGTTGTTTTTATTGGAAATTTATGCACAAATTCGTTCGCTACTACGTTTATTTGTGATCCTGAGTCACACAACGCACACACTGGACCCATAACATAACGTACGGAAGCCGTTGCCAGTAATGAAGTCGCCGCATAACCTCCGCTTTTCTCTTCATTTGCGTGTCTGGTCAGAACGCTCTGTACTGCTTCACATTCCTCTAACCGTTCTCGTCCTATAGAAACCTGCCTCTCGCTCTGCTTCAGTACATCATCACGCTCCTGTTCAAGACTCGATCATGTTAGTCATTTGCCCTCTGAAAAAGGTTTCGTTTTTCGCCCTGTCTTCTGGAACTCTCTTTGGGCTCAGTACGCTATTATGCTTTACTAGTCCCGGGCATCTTAGACATGGCCCAGCATATAGCACCCGTCGACACGATGTCTAGTTTTAAAATATTTCGGACATAAATCTTGCCGTATGACGAGATCCTGCTTTGTCTTGAGGCCTACCTCTGTAAAGGCGGTACCTGTCCACTTGCACCTGGCCTTACCTTGTGCCCTTCATTGCTCTCACGAGCACGTTTGAGTGCTGGCTCCGATCGTCTTTGCACATGTGCAATAGCTCGCGTTCGTCGCTCTAGGAATGCGCAAAACTCTTGTAACGATGGATTTGCTGTTTCACGGAATAACTCCCACCGCTCTGCCGTCTGATGATCCAACCTCTCGACAATCATGAAAATCAAAATCGGGTTCCAATGCTTTACTTGCAGCGGACGAATCGACTCATTCACCGTGTCAATAAGAGTTCATAATCCCGAATAGCTTACTTCCTTTAAATACGGCTTATCAAACAATGCTTTCAAATGAGCTCTTCGAATGATGTACTCGTCTTCGTACACCTCGTACAGTCTAGCCCACGCTTGTGCATAATTTACTTCTGTTATTTTCTACTTTCGAAGCACGCGCGACGCCTCAACCTTCACAGCTGCTTTCAGGTATTTATCTTTGCATTTTCATGCACTGCAGCTTTGAAGCGATCGCGAAAACTTGACCATTATGCAAAATTACGACTAACAACTCCCAAGTATTTGTAAGTGTGTAATGCGTAACTCCGGATCCTCTCCTCTTTGTCCTGATTTTGACATACTACCTTCCTGCACACTTCTACTATATTCCAAATTTGCGCTCCCTGTACTTCGATTTTCTGCTTCCTTTAGTCTGGCACTGAGCTCTGCCTTTGCGCCGATATAAATCTGCTCCATTTCTGCATAAAGTTCTATTGTGCTGCTAACGCTTTATTAGCCGACTCCAGCAATGATGAATTGCTTCGAATTTCGTCCACGTTAGCTGAATCATCTCTAATTGCACCGTTATATGACTGAGAGTACTCGTACTTTCGAGGAACTCATCACTACTAATACGTCTTATGCTACCTACATAGGTATCACGTATGTGCTGTCTAATTTTAAGAAAAAAATAATAAAATGGAAAATGAAATAAATTTCGATGAGCATTAAAAATAATTCACCGATTTTCGTGTCCATATCAATTTCGTTTTGATTATTGACACTGACAGAACTGCGAACTCAATCCGGTCATTGTGTTCATGCAGCGGCTACTTTCGGTTCACATCGTTTCATTGCATCTCGTTGCGACATTTTGACATTCCAATCGTACGGCTCTTTAGCCTATGACCATCTTCTTCGCCACCAAGGCTACTAAATTGGAAAAAATATAAAAAAAAAATAAGAAACTCAATTTCAGTCTATTCTTGGGCTACGTGTGCGAGTGTTGCCGACTGAAATATTGCGTTTGTAAACTATAACACAGCAAAATCTCTTGCCACTAAATTTTCGGTTTTAAAAATGAAAAATCATGGTTTACACGTCCTATCTGGATTTTGCTGACTAAACTAATTTATAATCGGTTCATTATTTGCAGATATAAAGAAAGCATTTTCTTCTTTAAGTTAGGGACACGCATAAAAATATAGCGTAGTGACAAGAGACTCACCAATATTGTACTTTCATAACGGCGGATTTTGCATTAGAAAAAAAAAAGTTTCGACTCAAGTCCAGTGTCGGTTCAACATTCTCATCACCACAGCGACACAGATCAGCCATTTGTATTCCCAGTCTATCTCCATGTCTCCCAAAAGGACAGTTCGGACAGTCCTAGTAGCATGTCTCCCAAAAGTCGGTGCGCTCCGGCATGCCGGAACACAGGGAAATTGACAAGAGCCTAGTGTGACCCACACTGCCTCCCATCCAATAGTCTGCCTCACGGAGACGCAAAGCACTCTTTGCTGCTTTTGATTTTACCGCTAATTCCAATGTGACTATGTGGAGCATTACTGCCAGAGCCTCTGAGGTGGTACGTAAGGCACCAGTAATCCCAACGAGTGCCATTCTTTGAATTCTGCTCATGGCGACCCTGTTAGTCCCGATATCCAACGCATGCCATCACACCAGTGACCAGTACGATTACTCGAGAACGCGTTGGCCTAGGAAGTTGGAATTTTGTCAACACTTGTAAAATGGAAAAAGTAAGGCTAAGTTCGTTAATGGGCGATATCCTTCCACTCCTTCGGGTACCTCCCATACAAGAGTCCTTAAAACACGCATTCACAATTATTGCTCGAATTCTTCAAGTTAGGAACTTGAAATTTTGCATACTTAAAGTTTACAATGTTTGAAGCGAAAGTTCCGAATATGATGCAAATCGAATGAAGTCCTTCGTGTAGCAGCCTACAAAAGTCCTTCAAAAATTTATGTAAGTTACAGAATCTACTATAACTCTAGTACGAGTTAAAGCAGGGATTCAAAATTTTACAGGAATTAGTTTTTTTTTATCAAAAGCAGTGAATAATGAGTTTTCAATAGATTTTTCATACTAATCAAGTTCGTGTTGGTTTTGAGTTATACAGGGTGTTTGGCACTCCGTGTGCCACCTTGTGAGGGGTTATTCCTTGATATATTTGGAGAAAACTATTGTTCTACAGGGTGGGTCAATTTTCAATATTAGTGGAGATACAGGGTGGTTAAGAAAAGTGTTACGATTAACATTTTGGAAGTAACAGGTAAAAATACATATCGCATAAAAATTAAATATTTAAAAGTCAGTGCCATAAAGTGGACCACGTTTAAAAACCTGTTTAATTTGTCGGTAGTACTACAGCATTTTTACATTTATTACTATTTAAAGTATGAAGGAAAACAATGAAATGTAAGTGAGTTTCAACATAATTGATGATTTTACCTGGACGTGGTAGGTACTACTGGATGCAGTACTATGCCTTTTTTAATAGGGTGTCTTACAAAATAAAAAGCCTATAAAAGCAAAACTACCTTCATATTTTTCTCAGTTTTAGTTACGTTGCTAAGAGAAGAAGGTGTCCATAGAATTTAAAAAATTATTTCAAAATGCCTGAGTACTCCAATGAAGAATATGCTGACATGATGTTAATTTATGGAGAGTGTGACCAAAATGCACGAGCCGCGCGAAGGCTTTACCACCAGAGAGATCCTCATCGACGGACACCTAGCAGGAGAGTATTTCAAGACGTTTACAGGAGAATTAGGGAAACTGGCAGCGTTAGAACAAGGAGAGTAAATGCAAATGATTATTCGTTTTCAAGATATAACGTTTTAAGTGAGTGAGGGTACCGGTCAAAAACACTTTTCTTAACCACCCTGTATCTCCACTAATATTGAAAATTGGCCCACCCTGTAGAACAATTTTTTTCTCCAAATATATCAAGGAATAACCCCTCACAAGGTGGCACACGGAGTGCCAAACACCCTGTATAACTCAAAACCAACACGAACTTGATTAGTACGAAAAATCTATTGAAAACTCATTATTCACAGCATAAAGTGGTATAAATTATGTTAAATGAATATAATACTTATAGAAATTGAAATATAGAGTACTTTTATTGTTAACAAAAATAACAATCACCGTCAACTGAATGTTGAAAGGAAAATGCTCTAGACTTTAATCATCGCCTACATTTCTGTGGTAAAAAGCGATAACAGCTTAAGTCGAGATAAGAAAAAATAATTTTTAAAGTTTTCAATTGAATTTTTTTTAAAAAATTGCCATTGTTTGATTTTTATCTCATATAATATTTTTTATTATTGTGTTGTATTATTAAATTCAATAAAATAAGATCTCTCTCTTTTTTATTACTTTATTTATCAATTTTGGTACACGTAACTGCCTAATTATTTTCTCGACTTAAGCTGTTATCGCTTTTTACCACAGATTTCCTTATCAGATTTAATAGGCTCCTCTGAGTCCTTACAGCACGATTCACCGGCTTCTCAGAAGCTTTCAGCGGGAAGATGAAATCCGACTCAGAGAAGACACCTTCCTAGATGTGCTGTGTAATAATTAGACTTGAATAAATAGAGAAGAAAAAAAAAAGTCATATATGGATAGGAGTTGACTGACCGGAATGCAGTTATCGCGCTACAGCGATAATTAGGGACCGTATGAATACCTTATATCGCTAACCCTGAATTCCCACAAGCGGACCCGCGGGAGCAATGACCGCCCCATACGCAAAGTTTTCAAGCCACGCATTAAGAGACCTGACTTACTTACCTTACCGCGTCGGTCTTCCAAGATCCTCAAGTGTGGGACCTTACTTTCCTTTCATTTTTCCCTATGTGTGACTAATAATAAAATTGTTTCCCTTTTCTAACACTAATATATAATTATGAAAAAAAAAGCACAGTAATACTTACATCAGCATTCTGCCCTGAAATTTTAACGCAAACGAAAAGAAAACTAAAGAGGAATCCTTCCACATACACGGTATTGAAAAATCAAAATTAACTATTTAAAAATTAATAATTTATATTAAAAAATTCATCTGAGGTATTTTTTCCATTATATTTTTTTTTATGTTATGAGATTTGAGCTAAACTTAACCTAAGGTACCTTTTGGGGCCCATACGTCCTTCTGCTGTCGGCGTTCGTAGCAAATTCTTTAATTGTTTAACTGGGTTCTTTAATTGTTTTAACTGGGTTCTCTAATTGTTTAAACTGGGTTCTTTAAATGTTTTAACGTTTAATGTGTCATTTGATGACTACTGAGTCGCACTATGGGCATTAGTAACAATATCGCTTTCTTCACTTTTATTTTTTTCGCGAACTCGCTAATTGTTGGATTTTTATTTTAACTATTTTTTTTCACTATTGTTCACCAGCGAAAACTTTTTTTTTTCGTATTATTTGTTCTTTTTCTTTTGGTTTTTCCCCAATCTCACTCCCGATCTTCCAGATAACCAACTGTCCTCCTCCTAGCTCATAACCTTTCTGTCCTCTCTTTTTTTCCTCCACCGCTTCCTCATAGCAAAAAAAACGGTTTTCTTCGTTGATTTTAGATTAGTTTTTGGCGCGAATTTTTATTTCGAAATAATTTTGGCGGGAACGATTTTCCCACTAGATCTCGTTCCTTTTTTTTGTGTGATTATTATTACTTTACAGCGGTAGCATAATCACATTTAGGATTAAACATGGAACAAATTTTAAATAGAAATAACAACTATTTAAAGAAAATAATTCCAATGCAGAATGGCAATTTTTACTAAACAGAAAAAAAACGTTAGGAAAACCGGAAAGAAAACAGCTAAAAACTAGAACACGTAATTACAATATGAGTTGGTTCCGCGACAGACCAATGCTAGATTATTTTGTATATACTGATTTTGTCACAATGTTTGTGGGTGTAAAGATCGTCAGTTCATTTGTCAAAGGGACTATACAATGCTCATATGCACTGAGCGCGTACCATGTTTATGACCCTGACAGATGGTCTTACCCCCGTTATAAACACAGCTGACAATTTTCTTTATTGTTTGAATAGTATGAAAATTCACCTGCATAAGGTTCATGAAGTATAAAAGAGTTTATACTCCATTTTTCACATGGTTCATATACGTGACTGACGTATATTCCCTTGTCTTTAATACAGCTGATTATTATTTTTTGGTTGAAAATGATCTAAAAAATCATCCTATAAATGTTGGCACGGTATGAAAATACTCGTAGCACAATTTTTTTTAACCAGTTTCACATGCTGTCACTTTAGATGCCACCGCGGGTGCGGCAACTGACGCTCATTTTGCTGATTATTGAATATTAATCAACTATTAAGCCTAGTACTAACTAGAAGCGAAACGAAATTTCCCATGCAAATTTTTCGTTCGAGCGAAAATTGGTAGTGTATTTTGTATGTGATTTGACAGAAAATTTCGTTTTCGCTTCTAGTTATTACTAGGCTTTATAAATGAAATTTATTCGGTATAAAATACCTCGAAAACATGCAACGCTACCTCCCGTACTATTAAGCTACTTTTAAACTATGTCAATGATGGTGAATGGTGATCAGGAAAGATAGACCGAATGAGGGGGTTTTCTGAGCTTTCGCAGTTAGTTATGAATTTTGCAGTCTGCTTATCAGTAAAATCGATTATTCGCGGCAAATTAGTCAATACGTGAAGTTCTTGTGTAGCGAAATTCCATGGCTTATTCAAAATGATCTTAAGGCACTTGTTTTGTATAATTTGCAACCTCTTCTTGTGCACAGTCGTACAGAAGTTCCAGACTGGTGCTGCGTACACGAGGGTAGGACTCATTACGGATGTGTATATGAGTAATTTATTTTCATTAGAAAGCTCGAATTTTCTATTAGTGAGTGTATAGAGAATTCTATTACTTTTAATAGTTCTAGAACAGGCCTCCGTAGTATGGAATTGGAATGTAAGTCTCTTGTCTAAGTAGACCCCAAGATATTTTATGTTTTGAGACCACGTGATGCTCTGTCCTAAAATATTAATAGTGGGATTAGGTAGATGCCTATGAGCCCGTCTTCTAGTGAAAAATGTGGCATTTGTTTTCGATCTGTTGATTTTGATTACTATTAGTGAATACATATACTCGATAGTTGATAACGAAATTACTCAGAATACTACCAATGAATATTGCCTGATGTGAATAGTAAATTAACTATGCTGTATATCTAAAGCAAATTCGTATGACGCAGAATAGCAACTAATTTATTAATTATTATAAAAATATGCCTATTGCTGGATACTACGAACACAATAGTTGTATGTCGAATTAAATGATTCAAATGTCAAAAAAGTCTTAAGAATAAAATTATATATCAATTAGTTTTACTTACTTCATTTATGAGCTTAAGAAGAAATTGGAAGAAATATAATAAAAGTTCGTCACTATCGAACATCATGTTACATAAAATAAAGTATTCCTTCCTGTTGCAGACTGCTAACATAAATAATATGGTTTTTAAAGTATTTATTTTTATTAATACACAATTAAAATGTATTAAATCGACAATTGTTATTCAGTTTTATTACGCTGTAAATACATCACTACAATCTACAGTAATCTAAATGATGGTCAAACCCAATCTACTACTTATATAAAACAAATATACATGCAAAGAAAATTACAAATCTATAGTTATAAAAAGATCATTATACTCGGCAAATTAAACAAACAAATACACAATCTAAGTTGATTAAATAACATTAAATCATAACTACAAAAGTGCTCAGTTTGGTTAGGTAGATCTTAAATAGTGAACATTTTGAAATTGCAGTTCAGCACAGCAAAAGTTCCAAGATTACAAAATTGAATAGTAGTGTAACTGCTTTTACAACACATAAGTTGGTAATGATAGAAAAAGTCTCAATTTACCAATTTTCAAATACCTTGTAGCCAGTGCTAAGATTTGAAAGCCTGGAAAATAGCTGTTTTTTCTCGAAGTCCATTCAGACAAATTTCAATTTATTATAATTACGCAGAAAACACATTACGAAGTTGATGGATTTCCCGAAAATAATAATATATTTTGTGCTATAAAAACGAAACCTAGAAAAGAAAAGTCATCTGTCTCATTTGATGGGTTACCTCACGCTATCATTAATATTGCCAGCATCTTTAATGACCCTGCACGTTAACTTTCCATGACAGTATTTTTAATCATTATTAGTGTTTTTTGGCCAATTCATCTAAAATTATATAGGTATAACAATAAAATTAAAGCTATGTTACATCACTGTCATGTCCACGTTGGCAATAGCCAGGGCCACGATCAATCCCAGTCGGGATTGAAGGTCACCAGCCGATTTTTTTCTCAGAATAGCAATCCTGCTCCTAGTGTTGCAAGGCTGTCAAGACGAGAATTGTGACGCTCTTAGCGTTTTCGATAGAAGTTGAAGCACAGGCACAGTATGTTTCATTGCCTTGCGAATATTATAATTGAGTAATTCATAGACACCAAGTCTAGTGCCACATGCAGTATTTGAGCTGTGCCGCATATCACAAAAAAGTTCATCTGTAAAATCTGGTAGACCAGATTGCCGCGCCGTATATTCTAATGTTTCTTTATAGGGTTTCTTTAAGTCGTGCATCAGTTAAATCCTTAAATTCATTTAGTATTTTAAAGTAACTGATAAGAACAAATTATATTCTAGATGAAATCTGTGAGTAATATAAGTTTAATCCAGCCCAAAAGTTTGTAACGCATAGAACCGAGCATCGGACGAAAAAAAGTTATATGTTATTTTTTTTGTTTATTTGGGGCCAAAAAATTCGAATTCGCTTAGTGTCTGTCTGTCTGTCCGTACGCACTATAACTCAAGAACGCCTGGAATTAGGATGTTGAAATTTGAAGTCTGGATGCTTGTAATATAGTGTTGAGTTCGTTAATGGGCAAAATCGTCCCTCTCCTTCGGGTAGCTGCCATATAAAAACTCCTTAAAACATTTGTTCAAGAACATTGGACGATTAGTTCAGAACGGTTTAATCTACGACTTTGAAATTCTATATGTGTTGATTTTCCAATAGCTATAGCTAAAGGTATTATCATGAAGATAGGTGTCGCACAAACATCCGTAAGTCCGTAACTTGATTGAAAACACTTTTACAGGATGTTTGTCACTATAACTCAAGACATTGTTCAGACACGTATGCGGAATTTTGTACAAACTAGTTTTGAGTGAAAACAATGTTTAAACTTAATAGTCAGCGAAATCCTTCTACTTCTTTGCGTAGCTCCCATACAAAAAGTCCAAAAAGACGTGTTCATGAATGTTTTCCGATAACTTTTGAACGCTTCAAACTAGGCATTTGAAATTTTGTGCACATTAATTTTTAAATGGTTTCAGGTTAAGGGTTAAACATGCTAGAAATCGAATTAGTCCTTCCTGCGCCTTTCAAAGGCGTTTTCAATAACTTTGTACATGCTGTCTCTATCTTAAACATTGACTTAAATTTCCGTAGAAAATGTATGACTTTTCGACGAGTATGTTCTGCCTGCTGGGTTCAAATTCTTTTGAGAAATTGAATTTATTGCTGTCAGTATCAGTTTAATCGCAGGGCACCAACTTTGAAAATGCAAAAATAGTGAAAATTTAGGTGAATTGAGAAGCATCTTTATTAGCGAAAAACTGATCGAACTTTGATCCTATTATGATTCTGAATCATCCTCTTTGTCGTTGTTTTCAGTATAAAACGATTAATTTCGATCTTGAAACACTTGAAAACAACGCACCTTTTGTATATCATTTCAATCTTATTTCAGCATAGATTCATTTATATCCGCTGTCTTTTCATGTAGGCTAATTCACAATTGTATATGGTCAGTGTCCAATTCGTAGCTTGAAATATTCTGAAGTTATCGGCTAATATTCGAAAACACGTGTTTTAAAGATTATTGTGTGGCAGCTCCCCGAACGATTTGAACCGTTAACGAACTTAGCCCTATAAATTCGACAAAACACCTTAATTCCTAGGTCTAGGCGTTCAATAATATATTGTTTCTCTTGCCCCTTAAATTGCTTTCAGCTCACTGCGATATAAGAAATGGAGATCCATCCCATCAGCTTATTTTTGTATGGAATTTGACAGTTTGAAATAGCCGATGAAATCGTACTCTCTCGCTCCTTTTCAAACTCCGAATTTCGAAACATGGCCACTAACTTTAAAAAAAAATTTAAATTTACAATTCGAATTGTCAGTTCTAATACTTCCCATTGTTTGATTTGAAGGTTAGTTATTACCTCTTAACTAGGCGCCGGAACTGAACAAAGTTTTATTCGTTTCGTTTCAGGTCCGAGATACGAGTTGAGACGATTATAACTGTTGTAACGGTTAAGCATGTAATACGTTATTTTTGAATCTGGCGCCATTCTGATCAGTAAATGACACTATATTGTATTGCAGTAGCCAATATTCCTTGTAAAATTTATACAGCTTAAGGCCGGTTTACATGACGATTGCAAACAATTTTTACTGAGATTGTGAGGGAGAAGGATTATCTCTAATGAGAAACTGATCAGGAGTGAAACGAACAGATATTATATCCAACAAAAAAAAATTGACGATATTTCTGTGAATGTGTTTGTGCCAACATTTTTTTGCAGTGGTTGCTTCTACTCCATTGAAAATTCGATAAGCTAGCTCCCTCACAATCTCAGTAAAAATTGTTTGCAACCGCCATGTAAACCGGCCTTTAGTTACAATTTTATAAACTCATATTCTTTCAATACCTTGCATTGTTTGTAAAGTAAAGTATATAATGCAAATAATTTGGTATTTCTTCAATTCGAAATTATTCCTAAAAGTTAGGATTTAACTTTTCATGTTGCCTGATCTGATGGTCCTTTCATTATTTTTCCTTCTCGCCTTAATACATGCAGAAACTATAATACTCTTTCCTTCTCAAAATTCAGATCATCTGTGGCTCAATCCTAATGTAATGAAAGTTTAAAATCATCAGAATTTTGATCAACAATGCGGAAACTCGGCTTATCATTGACAACTTTTTCGAAATATTGACATTTGAAAAACGTTGGCTATGTGAGATAGCAAATCGATGTCTCCATTTATTATATCTCAGTGTTTCAGCTGCAATCATGACGTCGTTGACCTAGAGTTTAATTAAAAAAATTAAAAGAATATGTATTAGATAATATATATGTTATGTATGCTATTAACTGCAAATAATGACCTACAATAAATTCCAACCTAAATTCAAGTTTAAATATCCGCCCCCTCCATATTTGAGATCTGGATTCGCAACCGTATTAAAAGTGATACGCTTTCAAACTAAGTTGCAATAATCGAAAAATTAGTATCAAACAAGCACTTATAAATAATTTAAAAATAATGTCTCATAAGATGAGATACTAAATATTTCAATTTAAATTTTAACACATATAAATATCAAAGTATTAAAATATCCTAAACAAAAATAAAACGAGTAAATAAACACCATTCAATAAAAAACTTCAATCACTTTAACTATTTTCACATCAATCAACAACAATAAGCCAACAAAACCTTAAAATACCCGTTTAATATCAAAAATATAAAACACGCCCGTCTCATCTACACTCAAAACGACATGTGAGTACTTTTAACCACAGTTTTTATATAATGTATCTTCCCTCGATTGTTAATTTTTTTTCTCCTCAATTGTTTATTATTATAATTATATTTTAAGTTTATTTAAACACATAAGAAAAATTTCGTAATGTATAAAATATAAATAATTGATGCGTTAAATTCTATCTGCTTAACGAATCTTTTTCTATCACGTATTACATAGGGATAAATAAAAATCAAATATATAGGAATAATACTTTTTTGTCTTTAACGTTGATTATTATTTAATTGCATTCTTTTGTATTACGCAAACAATATTTTTCCGCGAATTATTGATTAAAGCCGTTAGAGTATTTGATGAACCTCGGGAAAATGCTTTTTTTAAGAAAAAGAAAATACATTTTGTTTTTTCAAATGGGAATGATACCTATATTATTTTTATTTGCTTTTATTTAAAAACGACTAAAAATTATTAACGAAATTTTAATAATTCGCATGCCGAATGCATTTTTTTTTAAAACATTGGTTTATGGTTATAATTTTAAAGGATAAAAATAATCCAAAAATTAACTACATACGTACATATTTACATATTATATATTATATAATATTATTATTTATTAGTTTAGAATTTATATAAACAAATTCAATTAGACTATTTGACTACTAAAATATATTGAAAGATATAGTTTGCAATTGATTTCATGTATTCACTTGATAGATACATAAATTCAAGTAGATAGTTTTGATTCAACACAAAAAAAATTAAATATTTAAGAACTGATATATAAATAAATAACATCAATTCATGGAACGGTGTATGTATGGATATATATGTGTATGCCGACGCTTTAAGTCAAAAGGGGATAACCGACAGTTTTTTGTGAAATTGATTTATATATTTCGTTGGTAATATCCTTGGAAGAATGGCATAGGTTTCATTTCTGTACGATTAGTTTGTAGCTGCATATATCGTCGGTGCTTCAAACACCAAAGGATTGGAATCTCTTTCCATATTCTAAATTATTAGGTGTCAAAACTTTTATAACTACTAATATTTTTGATAAAGTTAGCAGTACTTCTAGTAAGATTTAAAATTTAGGGTCAGATAAACGAACATAGGTGGAAACTTTATAGCGCTCCTGTAAAATTTACATTTTGTCGCTTATCCCTTTTTGTTTTTCATGCATCGATATATATTATATACATATAGGTATGTAAATACATATATATAAATATATATATATATATGTAGGTACACATATCTGATGTCTCAATGGAAGAAATATATTTTTTGTTTAAGAATTGCAAATTGTTGATTAGATTACCACATCATTAACCATCATTTCATCAATGTCATAGTTTTCATTTTAGTTTTCACTTAAACGAAAAAATACTTACTTTTACGCATCATGTCAATTTAGAACAACTGGATCGGATCGAAGAAGGAATGGATCAAATAAATGCCGACATGCGTGAAGCTGAGAAGAATTTGAGTGGAATGGAAAAATGCTGCGGTATATGCGTTCTTCCTTGTAATAAGTATGATAAGCTGATTGTTAAAATATTGCAATTCTCTGCTCTTTTTTGACTGATAATGTTTTCTCTGTACTTAACAAGGAGTGCTTCATTCAAAGAAGATGACGGAACCTGGAAAGGTAATGATGACGGCAAAGTTGTAAACAATCAACCACAGAGAGTTATGGATGATCGCAATGGACTTATGCCCCAAGCTGGCTATATTGGAAGGTAATTATATCCAAATAATAATCTTTTATTTTATATATATTTATTTTTCTTCTCGATTTCAAGTAAAACGAATCCGATTCACTTAATAAAAAGACAAATCACATTATTCTAATTGTTTAATCTATTCTTGTTACACTTGACAGTTAATTCAATAGTTATTATACTTCCCAGCCGGCAAAATCTGCCGTAAAAGCAAAGTTATGCAGGCGTTTGGTGTCAAAATGCAGTATAGCTGCTCTATAATGACTTTTTATTCAGAAATAGGATTTTCGCGCCGTTTTTCTGTATAATTGCCTGTGTAACTATTTACACGGCTGTATTGTGTAGGCTTTATATGTTTTTTATTTATACGGCATAGATGCCGTATAGTTTACTTTGCAACTATTTACACGGCTGAATTATGAAGCTAATATACATTCTTCGATATGGCAAATATGCAGTATAAATTGCTCTACAAGTATTAAGAAGGCTGAATTATGCAGCCTTTATAAACTTTAACTTTATTAGATAGATTAAATGTTAGTTGTTTTCCGGCGTCAGTAGGGTTTCTAGTGTGAAACCCCAACACGAAATCCCCGACTGTTGATTAATCGCTGTCCTAGAGGACATGACAGTTGGAAAACCTTCACTGGATACGCCGGAAAACAACTAACATTTAATCAAATTTGCTTCTATGGTAGCTTACCATGAAAAAATTCCATCCTTAATTAGCTTTTACCCAGCTTATTTATTAAGATAGCCCATTATGATGGTGTATAATTTGACTAGAGCGCTGTCAAAATCGCACAAAACTTAAACTAGAACAAGAATTTGGATAATATAAAAATAAAAAAATGTTATCTCAATGAAAAAAAAACATGAAAGTGACGTCGTGTAGATCGTTCTTCCGCGCTGCAAAAAAAGAATATTCAAAAATGGTGAATATTCCAAAAGTACGAGTAGTGAAAATTGTGAAAGTAATTCAATTCCACCGAGATCTTGTATTCCACCGCCGCCTATTGTTGCCACAACGGCTATAGATGACGAAGATGATATTGATATTCATGTCCTGGAAGATATTTTAGATTCGGAAGGCAAAAAACTAAATGGTCTGTTTCAAGATAAATCTCTTTTTAAATATTGAATTGGGTGATTATTATATATATTATATTATTATATATATTATATTGTTATATATATTATATTATTATATATATTATATGTATTATATTATTATATATATTATATTGATTATTGGTTTTTAGAGGTAATATTTTTTTTTTAAGGCTGAATTATTCTTATGTCAAGTGCACACTTTCTCAGTCCGAAGAGCTGGAGGCAGTACAGTTTCACAGCTCATCGAACTGGAAAAATTTTCACCATATCAACATACTCATGCTGTATGCTGACATTGGGCTCAACTTGATGTGTCATAAGTGCTCCTCAGTCAGTACAGTGAACTGGTATTAGAGGTAACACAAAATGACACACCCACCTAAATTAAAGAATTAAAGATTTAAAAAAATAATAATAATAATACATAATTACAAATATAAAAAAAAAAAAATTAACGGAATAATCCAGGATAATAATAAAAAAAAAGAAATTTGAAAAACATAATGAAAAGAAAAAAAACAAAAATACACCATTAGAACACTAGAGATTAACGGGGTTAAAGAAAAAAGGAAACAATAATAGTATTAGTTAACCAAAAGTTATGCACAACAACAAAACAAACCTTCGCTTTTTTTTTTCTCTATTATATTTTGGTTTCTAGATCTCAGGAACGATTCACGGTACGGGGTTGAAACTTGGAACTTATGTAGAAATGTGATAGTGGGTCCATTTGCAAAAAAAATGTTGATAGAAGTTCAGGGGTGTGGGAATGGGGGGAAAAATATTGAGTCCGAAACGCTTGAAAGCTGAGATTGAAACATTCTAAAATACATATTTCCTGAAGGATTGATTTCAGAAGGTTGAAACTTCATAGTTGTCTTAAGAGATACTAGGACATTAGAAAAGAGTTACAAATTTTAAGGGAGGTGGTGGGGTTGGTATTGTGAAAAAACTTTGGATTACAATATCTTACGATTCAATTGTGCCAGGAGGATAAAATTTGGTATCTGTATATAGAATTACCACTGGATTCTACTGGGGCAAAATTTCAAATTCGTAGCATGAAGCGTTAAAAAGTTATTGAAAAAAATTGTCGAACACGTGTTTTAAGGACATTTTGTATGTCAGCTACCAGAAGGAGTAAAAGGGTTTCGGTGATTAGTAAACACGAACTTCGTTTTTACTCAAAACTAATTTGTACAAAATTTCCAATTCATAGCTAAAAGATTACTTGAGTTATAGTAAGTTCCGTAAATTAAGTGAAGACGTTTTGACAGGATATTTGTATGGCAGCTACACGAAGGACTAATAGAATTTTCTTCATAATCATACATTTAGCTCCAACTATTGGAAAAATAACACATACTAAATTTCAAAGACGTAGCTTAAACCCTTCTGAAGTTATCGGCCAATATTCTTAAACACGTGTTTTAAGGACATTTTGTATGGCAGCTACCACAAGGAATAAAAGGATTTCGTTGACTAATAAACTCGAACTTCGTTTTCACTCAAAACTAATTTGTACAAGATTCCGAATTCGTAGCTAAAAGATTACTTGAGTTATAGTGAGTTTCGTAAATTAAGTGAATACATTTTGACAGGATATTTGTATGGCAGCTACACGAAGGACTAACAGGATTTTCTTCATAATCATATATTTAGCTCCAACTATTGGAAAAATAACACATACAAAATGTCAATGTATTCTGAAGTTATCGACCAATATTCTTGAAGACGTGTTTTAAGGACATTTTGTATGGCAGCTACCCGAAGGAGTAAGACGATTTTGCCCGTTAACGAACTTAGCCTTACAAATTCAACCAAACATCCAGATTCAAAATTTGAAGATCCTAGGCGAATTCGTTCTTGAGTTATCGTGTTCACGGACAGACGGACGGACGTCAAGCGGATTTGAGGTTTTTGGCCACAAATAAACAAAAAATAATATGTAACTTTTTTTCTTCCGAGGCGTGGTTCTATGCGTTACAAACTTTTGGGCTGGATTAAACTTATAATACTCTATATGATTTCATCTAGAGTATAAAAACCCGTAAGCGTCCATGGACGACTTTGTAAATGCAACGACATTTGACAAACCATGGGAAACTTGAGGATTTGTAGTGGAAACTAAATGGAAATTGCTATATGAATGCGATATAATTTCTCCGAACAAGCCAACCAATCAAGGCGGACGCTATAAGAGCTTCCGAAGAAAGTCCTTTACGCTGACACACGAGAAGTCCACCGGAACGAACTACCTCTCCATCGCATTCACTTGGGGCTATGTCATGGCATCGGCAAGCGCCATCTTAGGACGCTTGTGCTTCCAAGGGGCAGTTTGAGGAATTACCGAATAGAGAAAAAGTAAAAATAAAAAAAATATGCCGCGCGACCTCAATCTCGTGCGGGCAGTTGGGACAGAACGGGTCTTCCTCATGCTTGAAGCGGTGAAGATATTGCTTAAAACAACCGTGTTCGCTGAGCAGCTGAGTTACATAAAAGTCCACTTCTCCGTGTTTGCGGCTTATCCAGCTGTCGATGTTTGGAATCAATGTGAATGTCCATCTCCCTTTGTTCTCGCTTTCCCAGCGTCCTTGCCATTCCTGGATACTGCGCCGTCGCTCGTCCACTTTCGATGCTTTATCTGCTGCTACGTAAAGTCGCTGAAGTTCACACGCTAGTATGTCAATTGGTAACATTGCCGATATTACTCAGATTGCTTCATCGGTCACTGTTCGAAAAGCACTTGCAATCCTTACTGCGCTAAGACGATTGATTGATCGGTGCAGCATATATCATTACGGAACTCGTGACCGTTGCTAATAGTTTTCGTCTGTTGGAGCGTGGTCCTCCAATGTTTGACATGATGCGTGAGAGTGCACCATTCACCTTTGAAGCTTTTTCTCTGATCTCCAGAAGATGGTCCTTCAAGGACATCCGAGTGTCAATTAACACCCCAAGATATCGCAGATTTGGCTGCGAGATGACCTCGTGCTCTCCGGCTCTGAATGTGAAAACTTCGCGCACTTTTCCAGAGCTCGAAAGAACCCCCTCCGTTTTACGCGAACCACTGCATAATTCTATTGATCGCATCACTGCATAGAACTTTCAACTTCCCGGTACGTTGAAACTACTTACTGCTTGCATTATTCGCAACCAGCTCGCTGAGTTGAAGGCATTCTTGACATCAAGTGTTACCACTGCGCAGTACTTTTTGTCGCCGTTTTGCCATCTTTCAGTGGATGTCGCATCACGCGCAGGATCAGAGGGTTTCTGCGCTCTGGGTCCTTTTACTCTGCTCATCACTACCTTGTACGCCTGGCCCCAGGAGTCGATATCAGAGTTATCGCGCAGGTCGTGGAATGCGGAATCCTTGGCGTCTTGAATCACTTTCTTAAGCTGTAGCGGCATACTTTGTAGCTAGAATGCAATGATTGCCACGTGGTACAATTTCGCGTACGCTGCGCTTTCCTGCGCGCATGATTGTATCGCCTTCTGCATTCGGCAATGTTATCATTCTACCAGTAGACTGGGGTTCTTGTTGGTGCACCCGACCTTCTTGGCATTGCTGCGTCGCATTGGTGGCTTCGTCATCCATTGTTTGTGCTTCGTCTCAGACCAACTCAAAAACTTCTGCGTCGAAGGCACGTTGTTTCCATCCCTTGACTTGTGCAACAGTTATTCGCCTCTGACGTCTAGTTTGCTGCAGCTCGATGACAATAGCACGATGATCACTATGCGAGTAAAAATCTCCGACGCTCCATGTAGCGTCTCGGGCGATCGAGTTGTGGGCGAACGTTAGATCCACCACCGACCGCCTGGTCCCAGCCTCAAACGTGTGCTGTCCATTATTTAAAAGTTCGAAGTCTAGTGTCGCAAGATATTCCATAAGAAGCCAGCCCTTGCGATTCGTATTCCTGCTGCCCCATGTCGTCGACCATGCGTTAAAGTCACCAATAAATGCCGGGAACTTTGATCTGGCCTCCGTCACCAGCTCCGTTAGCATCCGCTCATATTGAATTATGTCCATACTGGGTGGAGCGTAGCATGAGAAAAAGTAAATTCCGTCATATTTCACCCAAGTGAAGCCAGTGTAGGTTACTGAAGCTCTACTTTGGTAAACCCTACCACCAAGTGTCCATATCGCTGCTTTTCTGTATGCATCCGTCCACGTTGTGGTGTTGCTCGCACAGGATTGCGAGGTTAAACCGTTGCTCGAAAATCATCTGCTGCAGGAGGTCCTGTGCTGCAATACAGTGGTGGAGGTTGAGTTGTACAATTTTCATCGTCCAAGCGTCTTGACCGCTTTTTGATGTGCCGGACAGCGAGAGCTGCCAGCTGCATGGTCGCCTTCGCACAATGCGCATTTTCCTTTGTTCGTACATGCAGTCGCAAAGTGCCCGTATTCACCGCATTTCCTGCATATATTTCTTCGATCTATTGACTCCTTACAGTTCTGTGCCAATTGGTTATACCCCCAACACTTAAAACAACGTGTAGGCGAGACGCTCTCGCGTACTCGGCATGACACCCAGCCAATGCGTATCCGCTGCATCTTTATCACTCTCACAGCATCTTCGGCCGGTAGGTTGATATAAGCCGTCTGTGTGCACACATCTGCTGGCGTTGTGACGTCGTCGATATCTCTTAGCTGGATTGTTATGGTATGGGTTTTCGCCGACACCTTAGCCGACACGCATAATACTTTTTCCACTGCTGTCTGCTACGCTCCGGTATTCCACTCTGGTGCACGCTTAAGTTCAAGCAGCAACTCATTTTTAGCGGTTCGTCGAACTGCACGTACGTTTTCGACAAGTGACTTGAGGGTATCATTTGTCTTAATCGTCCGCAGAATGTCCGCGTACGTAAGATCACCGGTAGCCAAAATAATGAAGGTTTTGACCTTATACCCTTCTTCGTCCTCTGCTTCTTGGACTGCACTTTTGTCCATTTCTCCGTCTGCTTTGGCAGCGCTTGTGGTTGCACTGTATCTCCTTGTGCTGCCTCCATAGTGATCCGCGCGTTGTTATTTTTTGTGAAGAGAAGGGATTGTCTCTTCGGTAACAAAGCTGTCTCATCCTTCTTCTTCTTAGCAGACGTATGCGCTACATTCATGCGCTTCGTGGCTGGCGTCTCAAGATCAGACTCCTGTCTTCTCTTCTGATTTGGTTTAAAGCATGGTGTTGTTTGCGAGGAGTTGTTTTTCCTAATCACTTCTTTCGCAGTATCATATTGCTGCTCGTTTGCAGAAACCTCATATAGCGCTCTGATGCTATCGATTGTGTCACGCATTGGCTGATGGATCGAACGCCTTCCATCCTTGTGCATGTCCACGAGTGAGTTAATCTGCTCACCGAGAAGGTGACGATTTCACCGATTCTGGCTCCTTGCTGCTGTCAGCTGCTGTTGGCGTTTTTATGCTGTTATTTTTAGATACCTCACTTGTCTGTTTTCCTCCTGTCGTAGAAAGTTCTTGTGCGCCGGCTGGGGACCTTTGTAGCCTTGCGCATCTCTGAAAGGGGTTTTCATTGCCGCTGTTAACATTTATAGCGCCATCGTTGTCATTACTATTTCGTCGTTCACTGTTGTTTGGTTTGTTGTTGTTGTTTTTATCATTATTCATGTTTTTGTGGTCACAACTCAAAGCCGTTATTACCGTTCGAATGTATAGTCACTTAGGATCCCATGGTTATCTTTGCAAGCAGTGAGGCCATGCAAGGGTTGGCGCAAGCCTTTATGGGGTCCTGCGTTCAGAGCCAGATCAGTGCTAGTCAGGAATGTTACATCTGAGCCTACACCACTAACTTAATGGTGACAAACGCGGAGCGTTCTTTGAGACCTGCCAAGGTTTTACCGGGACGGAGGCGATTACTGCATTAGCCTGAAAGCCATTTCTTCTCGATTTCACTCTTACATACTCAGGTAACAGAATACCGCAATCGTCAGCCCAAATGCCATCATTTTGTTTCGTTATTTCAAGTATTCATAATCAAGACCTTACTGAACTCAGTCTTAATACCCCGGCCGTAGGGTTAGTTTCGATGTTACTGTCGGCTGGTATGGACACAGTCGTAGATTGCGAAGTTGTCCCTCGTTGCTACCCATAGGTAGAAGGCACATTTGGAGGACGGTGCCGATTCGCCCTGTCGCTAAAGTTTCACAGGGTTCTTGGGACCTTTTAAGTCCCACCCTCCTCTTCGACCGCTCTTGGTCGGGGACTACTTATTGATTATTCGCAGTTAACCTACATATGCACGCAGGCCGTCCAGCTATCCGCCACCTTGCTGACCCCCACAGTAGCCTGAAGCTCAGCCCTGTGTAGGATAAAGAAGTTTGGTGACCAAGTTGGACTTGTCTAAAACTGTTTGTTTTGAAAGTAAGTTTCTTGTCTAGTTTGACCCCCAGGCTACTTGACAACTGACTTCCAAGGGATGTCGTCCACGAAGATGGATACGTGTAAGTGAGGTGATTTTATCCGCTTCGCAAAGAGTAGGTATGGCCTCACTCTTGACGGGATTAACGTTAATCCATTACAGCTTAAACCAGTCTTCAAGTTTCGTGGCAGCCGCTTGTAATTCTCTTGTAATTACCGTCGGGCTTCGAGATAAACATATAAATGCAGTGTCGTCTGCATAAAATGCAGAGACCATGCGATCTGTACCTGGTGCGTCTGCCACAAAGACAGAGAACAATAAAGTCGAGCCCTGAGGTACACCTGCTTCAATTTCCTTTAGTATCAATCTCTTCCCGTTCAGCAATACTTTGAACGATCTTTCGTTCAAGTAGGAGCTGACTAGCACTAATTTTTCACATACTCGTATGTACTAGGAAAGTCAATGGAGCGGAGAATTGCATTTAGGGCCAAAGTTCTACTCTCCGAGTAAGAGAATGACCGGTCAATGGTCGGATGAAAGTTCTTCCACTCTCCAAATCTAGTTTTACAGGACTCTACCACTCACTTTAGTAGCTCTGCTATTCCAGGTAGGGTGCTTAACGTTGAAATCGTGTGGATAAGAACTTATCCAATTGCCATGAATCTGGAGGATGTTGGGGTGGGTTGTAAGCCGCGTATAAGTTCAACTTCCCCATTGAACTTGTATAGACAACGATTCTCGTTGATTTTAAATAGTTTGAATCTATCCTCGGGCGAGGGTAATGATCTATGTCACGCTTGGCGTAGATAGCCGTACCGCCCCCACTTCTGCCTACCCTATCGGTTTTATATAAAAGCTCCCAATCTTTTGCTTGACCGTTCGAATTCCAGAATGCCAACCGGCTATTAAGCTGGAAGGGCCGGAGGAAGACGAACCGCCTTGGCGGACTGTCTCCTGGTGCATGTTTGACGTTTGCTATGGAAGTTGCTAATCCTATACATCACAGCTACTTTCGCGGTCATAAAGGGACTAAATAAGTGATATTCATTTAAGGTCTGCCCCACCACAAAATTATGCATTGATTTTTCTGACATATATGTAAGACTGTGCTAGTGTTTGACTTGGACACTATTTTGCTGGCCCATAAACTTTGGAAATGTAGAAAATGACGGATAAGCGAGTAAATGTCAAAATTTAAATTCGTTCTTGATGAAGGGCTAAAAGAGAAATTGTTTTCTACGAATACTAATGTATCATGGACTGTTATTAAATTACAATAATCGACCATTAAATAAGATCCAGCCTAATATGTACCCTATAAACATGAAAATGTTCCCATAAATCCTTCGAGTAGCTGCCATTAAAAAATTCTGTAGAAATATCCTCACTCAATTTACGGAATTCACTATAACTCGAGAAGTCGTTTAGCCACGAAGTTGAAATTTTGGTAAAATTAGTTTTGAATGGAAATGAAGTTCGAGTTCATTAGTGTGCAAAATTCCTAGACTTCTTCGGTTAGCTCCTATACAAAAACTACTTAAAACACATGTTCAAGAATGTTGACCGATAACTTCAGAACGGTTTAAGCTACCACTTCGAATTTTTGTATATGTTGATTTTTCAATAGATGAAGCTAAACATGATTTTGAATAAAATCCCATTAGGCCTTCGTGTATCCTGTAGAAATGTCTTCACGGAATTCACGGAACTCACTATAACTCAAGAAATCGTTCAGCCACGAATTCGGAATTTTGTACAAATTAGTTTTTAGTGAAAGCAAAGTTCGAGTTTAATAGTCAGCGAAATTCTTCTACTCCTTTAATAGGTCCCATACAAAAAGTCCTTAAGACACGTGTTCAAGAATAATTTCCGATAACTTTTGAACGCTTTAAGCTAGGAATTTGAAATTTTGCAGTAACTAATTTTTAAATGGTTAAATGTTCTAAAAATCAAGTGAGTCCTTGCACCTCCAATGTGAAAGTTTTTGAAAAAGGAAAATTTTTCTTTCGTTGATATACCTAGTTCCAGATATGAAATTGAACGTCGATGATATTGGCTTGTACTTTCTAGTAGCAAATAAATGAGAGTTCTTAATAAAGGACAAACTACATGCGCATTCCTTAGTCTAGTTTATCCTCAACTACAGTATAAATCAGTATTTCATCTAGAGTATCGTACGATTGGCTTGTTCATTATGTTTTGAATGAGAATTGTAAAGCTACCATACAAGCTAACTATTAAGAGTCTCTTATATGAACACCAAACGAAATATGATGTTTTGCACAAGTTCTTTGACGCAGAAGAAACAACCAAAAAACAGAAACTCTATTGTGCCCATTTGCTAATCTGCCGGTTCCTGAAACGGCCTGCCTATTTATACTGAAAAAAAAAGAATTTTTAGGATGGGCGATGAACGCATACCCTGCTTCGAGCTGCTGTCAGTTTTACGTAACTGGAGTTGGTTCTGTTGCCTTCGTCGACGTTTCTTGCTATAATACGTATTGATAATATCTTTAACGTTAATGTTTTACAAATAATTTAAATATTTATTTATTTTAGAATAACTAATGATGCGCGCGAAGACGAGATGGAAGACAATATGGGACAAGTCAATACTATGATCGGAAATTTGAGAAATATGGCTCTTGATATGGGATCTGAGCTTGAGAATCAAAATCGCCAAATTGACAGGATTAATCGCAAGGTATTTATAATATTGCACTTGAGCTTTGAAGCTTCCTACTTCTTAGTATTAATCGTCCGCACCTTTTTATAAACATGTTACTAACCAAACAATAATTTTTCAACTTAGGGCGAATCAAATGAAGCCAGAATAGCGGTGGCAAACCAGAGAGCTCATCAGCTTCTCAAATAAATATTTTTTTTATGGTTATTCATTGTTGACGTGGGCTCACATAAATATGTGATTAAAATATCGAATTCATTACATCAATTTATCGAACAAAACATGATATAAAATTGGATTTTATTTTTCGTAGCTTTACAATAAAAAATATCCATATATCTATTATCTGAAAAGTTATTCTACAATATTAGTTCGAAGCTTACCTCAAAGAAATGAACTAAACCATACAACAAAATCGTTCCCGTATAATTATTATTTTGATATTTGCTTTACTGATAATTTTTTTTCACAAAAAATAACATTAGTGTATAAAGCAACTTAGTTAACTTCGAAAACGAATTAATTTTTTTTTTCAATGTGAAAAAGAAACAGAAATAAGCGCTTCCATTTGCAAAAAAATATGGAATGAAAACGCAAAGATAGCATAATGTACTTGATTACATAGTAAAACAATTACACATATTTTTAAATGCTCATCTTGACTATATTATATTCCAGATTGATGTCCATGTAAATTAAATTTTTAATAATTACATTTTTTAATGTTCAAAAGTATGTTAAAAAAAGTATGGTAGTTATCGCTTAGTAAAAAATTAATTTCAACTTCTGTAATATGCTTTATTTTGATATATATGGACCAAAATGTAAAACGGACAGATTATCCTAGTAACAAAATTCGTTAACAAGGCAGAAAATTGTAGACTTAGAATTTTATTACGGCCTCATAATAATGGCCGCCAATGGAATTGTCTAAATACAACAAATTATCATTTTATGTTATATTATCCACCTCTAAGTTTATTTAGCGATGCAAATGGTTTCATTTTGAGAATAATTTTTTCACTACACGAAATGAAATAAATATATATATCATAGTTGCGAAACATAATTTCAAAGCAATATTTAATGCCTTATCTGAAGAAAAAGCATGGCTCGTTAATAACATAATACAATTTTATCATCGCTAGTTTATGTACAAAATTTATAATTTTTTATATTTATTTATTTATTTATTTTATTTAAATTTTTTTTTATTATTATTATTTATTTCTTTTTTCTTTTTATTTAGGGCGAAACAAATAAAATAAGCCTAGAAGAAGCCAACAAACGAACGAATGAACTTTTGAAAAATTAGCAGTGGTTACACAATTTATTTATTTTGTGGTCGTATTATTTTAAAAGGCTCATTGTGTGTATGCATTGCTTTAACATAACATTTCTTCATTATTATTTTTTTGTAAATTTTTTTTTTCGAGAAAACCGTCAATTTTATGAAGTTGCGCACAAATACTTATTATTTTGTAAAATAATTTAAAATTGCTTTTAAATTTGAAAGTACCCCTCATTTTTGAATACATTAATGATAAAGCAATATCGATATGAGAAAATATATATATGTAATAATATTGAAATAAAAATATATTTACAAGAAGTCCCTCATACATAGACATATTTTTTGTTAATTATAATTTTAAAAATAATAAGAGATGTAAAATAATTGATTCATATCTAAATAGCTAGAATAAAGTACCTATTAGTTTATTTATTAAATGTCATACATTTTGGTATCTTTTAACCAAGAGAAAAACATTCAAGAGATTACTAACAAGAATAATTATATGTTGTGTACGATTATATAAAATATATTTATTGTACCTACTGCAATATTTATAATTATTGGTACAAAAACTACTACTTCTTGAGCATTGGTTTTGTAGCACAATATCGTTGATTAACACAAAACAAAAAAGGAAATCGATTATAGCAAGTGATCAATGAGAAGTGTGTTTATTTTATGATACTTTCCTTTAAATTGTTTTTTTTTTGTATATAACACCATTTTAGCTGAAAACCAAAATATATGCTTCTTCGTTTTTCTTCGCTTCGATAATTTTCCTCCAATCGTTTTCGCAACATCGCTTATCTCTGTCAGGTAAAAGTTCTTCCTCGAAACTCCACAACATTTTATGTATTACTGGTGCAGCGCCTTTCAGAGAAATGTGTAGAAGAGATTGATATTGTTGCCTGCCTAGATATATTGGCTATAAGGCAAGTCAAGTAACTTCCACTATATGTTTAAAATTACAAAAACTTTATTAATCCGGTGGTTACGCTTTTCGAGTAATGTTCGTGGATTTTGAAGACCGGTAACTTTGCGTATTAAAGTATGTAATTCTGTTGGTCTGTAGCCAAAAACACATTTTTAAGAAACAAAATCGTGATCCTTATATACCGTTTGTCCTTTCGTAAAGCCAAAATTAAATAAAATATGAATTTTTTACTCGTAAATATAGGCTGCCCTCAATATGTGTATGTTCGTTTCACATCTTACATTGACCGAATTTTTCCAGTCTGTTAAAAAAAACTATCTCTTATTAGTTACTAAGCACCAAAGCATATAGATAGCTTTGTTTGCTGGAAAGAAATTAGCTCAATAGATCAAAACTAAATAATTTAGATATTAAATGTACACTTCTTTCAAGCAACGAAGGTTTTCTGTTGTGGGACTGAGAATTGTTTAAGAGAATTTTGGTAAGTTTTTATTTTCCTAAAATAAATAATTTATATTTGATTTCTCTTAGTTATTTTTTGGGAATCAAATATATGAAAGCAATTTACCAATGGAATTTTTATACATTTGAACAGTTTAATTTAACAATTTTTTTTCTGGTACTTTGAAAACTAAATCCACGTGCATGCATACTGTGGTTGGTGCTAACTAATACGTATGCGTAATGATTAATTCTTCTCTTAACTGATTTAATGCAAAATAACAAATTCCTACATTTTAAACGATCGAAAGAAGTTTAGATATCTGTTTAACACAATCCATCACAAGAAAACTGAATGCTGTAATACATATCGCTCTCACCCACTCTAGCATTATATCAAGTTGGTAGAAAATATGACATTTGAATGTTAATGATTTCTTCCATAAAAACTAGCTATTGATGTAAATACATCGTAAAAATAGAATTTCTGGTAGTCTCTCACTATTTTATTCGTCTCCAACATTCTTGTTCTTCTTTGATAAATATTATGAAAAACAAATTTTACATAATTAATATACAGTACTAGAGAGTTGCAATGTAATTCAATTTGTCAAATATAGTTAGAAGTCTATTCCAAAAGTACATCAAATATAAAAATCCATTTGAAACAATGTTATTTTTAATCATTGAACAGGTAACTAAAGGAGCGGTTGATTACGTGTATATGTATGTATGGGAACGAGACCGCTCTTATTTGTTTTTGACAACCTACAATATTTTTCTAAATTTTCCGTAGTGACGCAATACAATGGATATGCATTTAGGGCACAAGTATAAATGAAAAATGTACAATTTTATACGCCAATCTAGCCCTTACATTGTAGTAGTCACTACCATAGCAACAAAGTCGTCTAACAATTTTTTTTCATATGTCTTTCCTTTATTTACTTGCTCAATGTTCTTAATAATCGACCACCTTTCAGAAATATAAAATACATAATACGTTATAAACTATAGTAAAGAAATAAAACTAAAAGCAGTATCAATTATTCTTAGAAAAATTTATTTTCCTGTAAAATATAATATAAAATAATCTTGAATCGAATTTGTCATATTTCCATTTTTATGATATCCAAAATAAGCATTATTTTGTTTTATGAGAATATATTAAATATTGTAATTATTAATTCTTAAAAATTAAAATATAATATTATTCCAAATAAAGGCTTTATATATGTTATTTGAAAATGAAAATTGTTGAAATATTTGAAATGGTGCATAACTGTTTGAGTTACTAAAATAGCCTACATTTTACAATATTTTTTTGATTTTTTTTGCATAAATTTACAAAATATAAATTCATTAGTGTATAATTCTAATTATCTTATATCGTTATAGAAATGAAATGAAAATTAATAAACACCATGTACAAAATCATTTTAAAATTATATTCAAGTATAATATTAGTATAGTTAAACCTGTTTAAATCATTCTATTAATGAAAATGTCTATATTTACTTCTCTTAAGATATACATATAATTCAAATTATTATATTATATAAATGTGAATTTGATCAAAACATACATTTTCTTAATAATTTAGTAGTAAATTATTTTGTATAAATTTTAAGGTACCTACCTATATATAACGAAAACAAAAAAAAACTAAACTAATGATAAGGAGTTGAGAAAAAGATATACACCGAAAAACAAAACACAAAATAAGACAGATTAACAAAAAATAAAAAAAACGGTAACCGCATGCCTTTCCTGTACGATCGTCACGAAAGATTGCAATTTCAAATGTTTTAAAAAAAATTTATTTTCAAATGTTGAAAAAGAAAACATTTTCTTGATGTTAAATACATATTATTATTATTTAATTAGTACTGTAAACTAATGGAATACCGTATATATTACTGTACTTTAATTTTTATAATTATTATATTATAAATTTCATTAACCTAATACTCCTGAGATACAAAATACAACCGCAAAATTATTTGTTTCTAATTTCATCATTTTTTTGTTTTGTTTTTCAAAGATTACGTTTTAATGTTGTTAAGTTAGTAAATTAATTGCTATACATAATATATAATACAATTTGACGAAGTGATATAAATTATAACTAAAAAATATTAATAAAAAGTTGACATATTATTCAATTTTTACTTGGAATTACCCTTTGATATCCTAGTGGAGATCGGGAGTGTTCACTTAAATCTTGTCCCATATTTATAGCCTAGCCACATATACAATATTTACCGCGCTCCTTGATAAAATATACGCATTTATCTGCTCTGATAGTATAACAAACATCCTTTATTTCGTAAATATCTAATGTCGGTCTTACGTTACCATTATTCGTGACGTTCAATCCAGACTATGACTAAACACAATAATGTGGACGACGGCAACAGAATTTAGTAGCCATCGCAGAAAGCACAACTGGGCGAACAACGGACAGTTCACCCGAACCTCTTCAATTAGCAGAAATTCATTTCTCAACACTAATTGAAACAATATAATGGTGTCAGAGTCCTCTTTGAAAATCTCTCTGTTAATTTTACTTTATTATTTTTTAATAATAAAGTATTGTGATCGACCTGAAATTTCAAAAAAATTTGCTACCCTGAAATTTTGTATTTACACGTTTTATGACTAGTAAACACCAAAAAAGCAAAAAAAAATGTCGGTCTGTCCCGCCGTACGCAAAATCGTTTGAAGGAGACTATTTGGAACGTTATTTTTTAGGTTGTCAGTCGCATAGTACCCAACACCGCATCTCATCATTAAACACGTTTCGGACCCATAAAATAATAAAGTTGCGCCCAGACTGTTGGCAGATTTTTATTATAGAATTATATCTATGAAAGGGGAAGGTTGTCTTTAAGGATATCGATTTTGAATTTTGAATAACTCAAAAAGCATATCTCCAATTTTTTGATTTTTTTTGTATTTTTTTCATTGCACTGATCTTAACAAAAAATCAACTTGTTATCTCCAAGGAATCGGGGTCAAAAAAATCGAAGAACATCAGTGGTTCTCAATGATTTTATAGAAAAATTACAATTATTTTAATTACTTACTCGTATGTAACGAGGATTTAATTTTATATTGCTAGATATATAGGCAGCTCTTAAAATCATAAATTTAAGCTTGTTTAGTTCTCTAATCATTTAATTGAGGTACTACTTGGTTAAAAAGATCAGTGTTTTGTAATACATTTATCCCAAAAAAATTAAGTTGGAAATAACAATAATTAGCATATTTGGTATGTACTACTAGTCAGAGAATAATAGCTTAGCAGGTAAAGCCATAAAAAATGTACAACAATTAAATGTCCTTTTTTGGTATGTAGAGTTTGCCTCAGAAACTATTCAGATGCCTGGTAAAAAAGATTTTATTACAGTCAAAATAAAGGATAAGAAAGATCACGGTCAAAAACGTTTTGTTTTGGTGAATTTGAAGTAAGTGTACCAGCACTTAAAGGAAACTTATCATCAACTGAAGATAGGATTTTCCAAATTTGATTTCCTACGACCCGAATACTGTGTTTTGGCTGGATCCTTACATTCGGTATGTGCGTGTGTTATCCATCAAAAGGTGAAGTTGTTGTGAACGGAGGCCTTGGAGTGAATATTTCGACTTGAAAGGGTCAAAATATTCGAGGGAAAGGAAGGTTCAGGAAAGAGTGGGCCAATTCCTCCTACGTCCGAATTGGTGGCCGAAATCCGAGCGGAAGCGACACGCTTGCTGGCGGCCGGGACTAGCTACGGCAGTTGTTGGGGGGTTCTTGCCCAGATTTCAGAACATAAACCATTGGCCTGTAAAACAAAAAAATTTCGTGTCGGGTTACTCTAGGGTGATTTAAAATTGGGACTGTTTTCCCAATAGGTCGTGAAAGACCAAGAAGCGGTGGAATGGCGCGACTTCGCGATTTGTCAGGGCGCTTAGGTGATATAGCGCCCTGTCTGCCCACCCTACCTCAGCCAAGTTTGTCCAAAAATTCATAATTTACTTGGCCCCTTATTGAGGTTCGGGGGTAAGAGCTCAAACGCTCGGGTTCATTTTTATAGGGCTCTTAGCCTATCGACATTACAAAAATTTAAAAACCAAAATGGCCATGAAAATAGAAAAAAAAACCTGCAACAAAAGGAAAACCAAAACCAAAATAAGCTAAAAAAAAAAAACAAATAAAAAATTCACCCCATTTACTATTTTTTTTTCTCCTTCTTGATTTTTTTTTATTAATTTTGTTTCTTAAGTTCTGTCCGTCTGTCCTGTCGTTTTGTCATATTATTTTATAATATTTATTAATTATTTTTATTTTAATTTTTTATTATTTAAATTTTAATTCATTTTCTATTCAATTCATTCTCTTTTTCTTTCATATTTTGGTAATTTATTTCATTTAAATTACTTCATTTATATTTTGTATATCATTTTTTTTTTTTTTTAAATGTAATTAATTTTTGAATTCGCGTCCGATAAACATTTGCGTATAAAGATTGTGGAACAGTGGGAATTCGTTGGGTTGAATTTTCAGGGATTTTCGCAATTTCTAATACGATTGCACTACACAACACAACGAATGCAATTAGGTATTATATTGTGAATACGGCGAATAAAACGAATCACAGCGAACAAAAAAATTATCCACGTCGCGTTCGTGTGGTAATCTACTGCTACGACGTTTTGAGGAAATATTAAGACGCGTAATTTCACTCCATATTTAACTTAATATCACATTTTGATTTTATTTCTTTTTTACACGGGGGGGAGAATTTAATGTAGAAAAAATATTAAAGGAATATAGCCCCAGAGGTCAAAACTTGTCTTTCGACAATTGTAATCAATTGCAAGAAGCATGTTGACACCAGGGAGTGTCGCCTGGTGCACGATCCCATGTCATAATTTTTGCATTTCATGCACCTGAAACGTAAGTCGGACGGTCTCCGTGCGGCTGATTGGGCTGGAAATTTAACGGCAATTCACTGAATCTATTTATTGGAATTCCGTTCGCGCGCACTTAAATCTTCAAAAAAAAACAACTCCGCTCACTCCGTCACTGAACTTTCGTTGGATGTCATTTTTACTGCATTTCGTTTTACTTCTTTTTCTTTTCCTTTGCGAAGAGGAGTTTCTGGTGTGAAACCCCAACACGAAATCTCCGATTGTTGATTAATCGATGTCCTCGAGGACATGACAGTTGGAAAACCTTCACTGGTGTTGCAAAATGCATAATGTCCAGAATATGAAAAAGTAAAAGAACTTTTTCAGAATACTTTTAAAAATAATAATGTAGAAAATATTACCTATAACCAGCGGATGTCAACAGGCCAGTCAACATTAGAGATAAAAATACAATCTGCAGATGATTTTTTAGATAGCTTTGTTGAACAACTTCCTTCTTTACTTGATAAGTGATAACTGATCAACCAACTAAATATTTTGAAGAGAAAAAGAATAACTTCGAGTAAGTAAGTTAGTTGAATTTATGGATTTCTCGGAAAATTATTCCTTCGTTCTACAAGATGCGATCGAAGCATTACACTGGAATAATAGTCAAGCTACCATCCATCCATTTGGGATTTATTACCTCGTTGAGGGGCAACAGGACGTTAAAACTACAAATTTTGTAATTAATAGCGATTGTTTTGCTCACTATAGCCGTTCATCTATTTCAACGCTATTCAATAAAAATTTTAACAGACAAGTGTTTTAATGTTAATAAAATCCATTATTTTTCGGATGGCTTTCAATATAAAAACCGTTTTTTCTGTACTTTTCCTTGTCAAATTATTATATATATTCCTATTGTTTTTCCTCATTGCCTAGTGCTATAATTATTACAACTTAGCTGTTAAGATGAAAAGTCTAATCTCTAAAACATTTTTGCTCTGTTAACGCACATTGAATTATCTCTATACATAAAAATTAATGTTTGTTCGTTTGTTTGTCGCGTATACGCTCCTAAACCACTCATCCGATTACTATGAAACTTTTTTATTGAGGGCACGCCCGCGAAGGTTTCTGCGTTATCAAACACATTTTACAGTTGGTGGTACGCGAGTTATTTCAACATTTGAGTGTATTTCACATGATTTAGAGGCAGTTCGTTCGTTTTCGGTGTATTAGTTATGCGTTCCTATTACTAAATGGTAAAGTTGGACGATGGATGTTGGATAGTGGATGGTGGATTGAGGATGCAGGATGATGGATGGAGGATGGAGGATGGAGAATAGAGGATGGAGTAACGGGAGGAATGGAGCAACGGAAGCAACGGAGCAACGGGAGAAATGGAAGCCACGGGAGAAATGGGAGCAACGGGAGAAACGGAACAACGGGAAGCAAGATAGTATAGCGCCATACAAACGTGAGCTTAGCGAGCGTAGCCGCGGTACGCGGCTAGTTATAAATAAATATTGTTTGAGTTTGAATATAAAAACCGTACAAATTTCTTTTATTTGGGCTAGCACTGTGAGGAATTTAAATTTGCTGCGGAATGGAATGTTTTTTGCCACCACCCATGTTAAAAATATCTGAGACTAAGATGATCTTGGTGGTATAGTAAAAAGCGAGTTGCAGCAAGAGTAAGTTTATAACGGCCATATAAGGCTAAATAACCACGCCATTTAAACTTTTCGAATGGGCTAATATATTATAGTAAATAATTAATTTCCAATTCATCGACAGCGAACAATATAAAAATGAATAAAATTTTATTTGTGAAGAATATAACCTTATACGACTAATTCCTTCAACTCAAACACTACATTGCGTTATACCCATTAGGAAGGTAAGTAGTTAGGTACGCGTGGCTGCCCGTGAGAACACGAACACACTTAGTCCTGAGAAGGTCCGTTGTGCTACCACAGGATCATCGAATCCGGACCTACTCGTCAAACCATTTAGAGCTTGCAATGAAGCCTAGGATTTTCGCGACCTCGACTGTTGAAGAAGTAAGCTCCAAGATGAACTTTTCTTCTAACGGATAGAGCCGGACAGGTAAAGAGAAAATGAAGGACTGTCTCCTCCTCCTCCTCATCCAGGCAGCTTCTACAAAAGTCGTTTGAGAAGAGGCCGAGTCTTTTGGCATGTCGACCAATAAGACAGTGTCCAGTCAGGACACCGACTGTGGTGCTGATATTCGCCCTTTTGAGCAAAGTCAGCATTTTAGAGCAATTTAGATCCAGCTTCGGCCAGATCTGTCTCGCGGTGTGACATATAATGCCGTCTGCCCATATTGAGTTGGTTTTCTCAACTGAGTCCAATCCCAATAACAGTTTACATGTAGAGAGGACATCAAGATTCCGATGTTCCGGCATAATCTGAAGGTTAGTACCGCGTCGAGCGAGTTCGTCAGCCATACAGTTCCCTGGAACATCCCTGTGTCCTGGCACCCAGCACAGAAGAATATTGAACTGTTCTGCCATCTCCTTAAGAGGTGATCGACATTCTAATACGATCTTTGATGTTGTCGAGTACGATTCCAAGACCTTTATTGCCGCTTGGCTGTCTGTGAAAGTGCTAAAGTCCCTAGTCCAAGACAATAGATACTATAAGATGTCTCAAATCATTAAAAACGACCGAAAGAGCTTTCAATTTCAGTTACATACTCGTATATCAGCAGGGACGTGTTCGGAAATTAACTCGAGTAAGAGTAGAGTAAAAAAAATCGTTTGGAAATGTAGAGTAAAGTTAATTTTACTCTAATGACGTAATAGAGTTGCGTTTGAAAATGACAGAGTGGAGTAAAAAGGGGTAACTCTACTAACTCTAGTCATGAGCTGGGTTACAGTATATTTCAAGTCTAATTTTTTCACTAAATTCATTATATTATCTTAGTTAAGTGAAGTGTGCCAAAAAAAAAAAAGAAAAACTAAAATTGCGGACAAAACTTTAAGTAAGCGGGCCAGGGAAGAGTCCCCGCCCGGATTATTACTTCGTGAGAAACTCAAACTCCGAAGAAACAATGTAACAATGACAACTGTGGTTTGCAATGACCTGATGGGGGTAGAGGCTCGTCTCGAGGCGAGCCTCAAGGGTGAGTGTAAACGCACCATGATAAAAAGACTACAAGACAACATATTGCGTAGGTAATAGGGTCATTCCATCAAGAACCGCCAAGAATGACGAAATTTGGGACCGATTGTTTTGAAAATTTTTGTACTTTAAGAACTAGTGAAAAAAATAATTGAAATTCAATTTTTTGTTTCTATCTCATTTTTTTTGTTAGTTATAGTATGTTAAAGTTTTCGCAAAAATGGTGTCCGAGTCCTCTTTGAATAATAAAATATGGCTTATTTTAAAGGGGAAGGTTGTCGCAATAAAAATTATCCTTGACATTTTTTTCAAGGATAATGATTTTATCCTTTATCCTTGAGTATCTCAAAACGGTTTTTTTTATATTTTGTAGGTTATACTGTTTTTTAAAAAATATCAAAAAATTAACTTGGGATCTCAATGGGATCGGGGTCAAAAAAATCTAAGAACGTTATAGTGGTTCTCAATTATTTTATAGAAAAAGGGTCATTTAATCAAGAACGAGTGTGACCTTATCATCGCCGATTCATTTGAAAATTTATGTGCTCGAAGAATTAGTGAAAAAACATACTGCAGTCACGATCGGCTGCAAGCCAATCGTATAATACTCTAGATGAATACTGAACTCCGATTTATATTGTAGTTGGGGATAAAGTAGAATTACGTGTGTGCATGTTGTATGTCCTCTATTAAGGACTGCCGTTAGATTGCTACTCAAAACTAAAAGACAATATTCAGTGTTTAATTTCATATCTTGAACTGGGTAAGTCATCGAAAAAAATGTCCTTTTTGAAGGACTTTAACATGGGAGGTGCAGGAACGACTCACTCGATTTCTTACATATTTATCCTTTTCCTTGGAACCATTTAAAAATGAACGTGTACAAAATTTCAAATTCGTAGCTTGAAGCGTTCAAAAGTTATCGAAAAATATTGTCGAACACGTGTCTTAAGGACATTTTGTATGGCAGCTACCAGAAGGAGTAAACGGATTTCGCTGATTAGTAAACTCGAACTTCGTTTTTACTCAAAACTAATTAGTACAAAATTTCCAATTCATAGCTAAAAGATTACTTGAGTTATAGTAAGTTCCGTAAATTAAGTGAAGACGTTTTGACAGGGTATTTGTATGGCAGCTACACGAAGGACTAATATGATTTTTTTCATAATCATATATTTAGCTCCAACTATTGGAAAAATAACACATACAAAATTTCAAGGTCGTAGCTTAAACCCTTCTGAAGTTATCGGTCAATATTCTTAAAGACGTGTTTTAAGGACATTTTGTATGGCAGCTACCAGAAGGAGTAAAAGGATTTCGCTGACTGGTAAAGTCGAACTTTCTTTTCGCTCAAAACTAATTTGTACAAAATTTTGAATTCGTAGCTAAAAGATTACTTGAGTTATAGTGAGTTTCGTAAATTAAGTGAATACATTCTGACAGGATATTTGTATGGCAGCTACACGAAGGACTAATAGGATTTTCTTCATGATCATATATTTAGCTCCAACTATTGGAAAAATAACACATACAAAATTTCAATGTCGTAGCTTAAACCCTCCTAAAGCTATCGAACAATATTCTTGAAGACGTGTTTTAAGGACATTTTGTATGGCGGCTACCCGAAGGAGTAGGACGATTTCGAACGAACGAACTTAGCCTTACAAATTCAACCAAACATCCAGATTCAAAATTTCAAGATCCTAGGTGAAGGCGTTCTTGAGTTATCGTGCGTTTGGACACAAATAAACAAAAAATAATATATAACTTTTTTTCGTCCGAGGCTTGGTTCTATACGTCACAAACTTTTGGGCTGGATTAAACTTATAATACTCTATATGATTTCATCTAGAGTATAAAAATATGTTTTCAAGTTTTTGTTTCTATCTGATTTTTTTTGTTAGTTATAGTATGTTAAAGATTTCCCAAAAAAGATGTCCGAGTCCTCTTTGAAAATTCATATCTCTGGTAATTTTTATCCTTGAATAATAAAGTAGGGCTTACTTTAAAGATTGTTGTTGTTTTTGTTAGTTAAAAAATGAGATAGAAACACAAACTTAAATTTCAATTATTTTTTTCACTAGTTCTTCAATTACAAACATTTTCAAAAGAATCGGAAATGGTAAGGTCACAACTTTGGCGATTCTTGATGGAATGACCCATAATAAGATGAAAACAATATGATCCCGTTTTTGCTAAGTGCAGTCTATGTAGCTAAATTCACACATAACTTGATCAAACAAAATAGTCAAATCAAAAAAATTCAACAAGTTATTAGTAAATTGGTAATATATTGCCATGCATTTTCTGCTACATATACATATATATTAACCACTATGCCTGTTAATTCGACAAAACGCGTTCTGATTTCACTTTTATCCAATGTTCTATTGACATGTTTCATCCATTATCTTATTTGTTCTTCGTTACTTACGCGGTAAGAGTTGAAGAACGATTCATTTTGTGCTTGTGTCTCATATTGAGTGCATAAAAAGTTAACAATAATTAAATTAAGAATGGAATTTTTTCATGGTAGCAAATTTGATTAAATGTTAGTTGTTTTCCGGCGTCAGTAGGGTTTCTGGTGTGAAACCCCAACACGAAATCCCCGACTGTTGATTAATCGCTGTCCTTGAGGACATGACAGTTGGAAAACATTCACTGGATACGCCAGTTTTATAAGATTGTGTTGGACTAGGTCCGAAGGAGCTGTTTCGTCATCGGAGGCCATAGACTCGTCAGAGGGTGTATCATGCCTACTAGCCGAAACACCCTTATAGCTGGTGGAATTGCTGAGCATAATTTCTATATAGCGAACTCGAAATCTAATTTACGATCCGCGAATTTTAAACTTTAGCTAACTTCCCGCCATCGCAACCCTATACTAAAGGAGGTGGCGCTGAAGATCATCTAATATTCTTTATATAAAATCCTTAAAACGCGTATTCACGAATATTGACCAATAACTTTAACCTTGAACTTTATGAAAGAAAAAACAACTTTGAAATTTTGTATACGTTCATTTTGCAATAGTTGCAGATAAATATATGAATATTTAGAATCCGATTAGCGATATAAAAATCCTGTAAAAATGTTAAAAATGCACTGAATTTAGGAAACTCACTATAACTCAAGTTGAAATTTAATAGAAATTAGTTTTTAGTTAAAGTTAAGGTCGACTTCGTTATTCAGCGAAATTGCTATACTCCTTCGGGTACCTCTCATAAAAAAATTGCAACATATCTTTTAGGTCTTATGAGATTTCGAATTGGTTTTTACTTCAACGAGCGTTTTATATAAGCGTTTACGGGATTTTCGGATACACATCCTATAAGTAATTGTAATTGTAAAGTCTAAGGCCTGGTGCAATATCGATGGTCTGATGGGACTCGTTGTCGAATCACCATGTGTTCGTATTAGTGATCAAACTAACATAACTTAGTTAGAAGGTAGAAACAAGACTCCGAAGAAAAAAGTTATGTTAGTTTTTCAATATTCGTGAATACGTGTTTTAAGGATTTTTCTGAAAAATTATAGTATCAAAATTCGCAAATCTCTATTAGTTGAGCAATAAGTGAAACTACGTGATTTAAAGATGGGAGTAAGCGAGCTACTCAAAATCTACACTAATTCGGTGATTTTTTAAAGTTTTCGTGCATACAAAACCAAATCGAAGATTTTCAAAACCTTGACTCAAATGGTATAGGGTTTTCAAACGACCATCCACAAACCGGAACTTGCGCACGTTGCCACAACCTACACTATTTCCGTGACGTTTTGTATTCAAACGGAGTAAGGTTTTCATGAAAACAAACGCAAATATAAAATTTTCATTACCTTGACCCAAATGGTATAGGGATTTCAAACTACCATCAATAAACCGGAACTTGCGCACTTTTTCTGAGATTATTCGATTTCGGTTTGTAAACACATTTACATACCAAAAAAACTTAATCGAAGACAGTCACACCACACTTGATGTTGTCTGTGACTTAAATGGTATAGGGTTTGTAAGTTCGCGTGCAGTTCAATTTCGTTCGCAAAGCCTATACTATTTCGGTCACTTTTTGTACTCAAATGGTATAAAGTTTGTAAGGTTTTTAAGCAAACAAAACCTAATCGAAGACAGTCCTGTCCGCGACTCAAATCGTATAGGGTTTGTAAATCTAAGAACGGTTTGCTGATTCGGTGATCGAAGTTATTATAAAGAATTGCTAGAGTAATTCATTTTGCAAACCCAAATCAAAGTAGATGCTGACTTTTTAAGCTTAATCAGATTTGTCATGATTGTATTGAAATAAATATTTTCGATTTGTTAAATTTTTGAAATTTTGATATTTGTGAATCATAAAATTTTTAGCCATGGATACCGAATTTGTATCTGCATTGTATATATAGAAAAATTTAGTTGAAGCGAATCATAAACTATTAATAAATGTATTTTAGAAACGACGGATTTGACTGGGATGATGAAGTCTTTGTTGCGGATGTTATGCCTTCCGAAGAAGACTTTTTTGTAAGTTATAAGAATTACATGTAAAGTTAGTTTTCAATTAATACGATTTTATAAATACATATAACCAACAACGATCGCTTCTTAATATAACAAGAACTAAAAATCGAGAAAAATATGTAGAATTTGCAAAATACTAAAAAAAATTTCAAGTTCTTAATTTATATAGTAATTTAAGCAAACATGTATACGAAACGGGATATACACAAAAACATAGCGCAGAAGAAAATTTTGCACGGCAACAGCACTTTGCAATCAATTTTTCGTTATATTAAATAATTTTATTTTATTTAAAATAGGCTGAAGAACGCGAATCTGCAGCCAAAAAGACCTTTGATTTCTTAGTTCATAAGAGAAATGAAAGTGCACATAGTGGAGTACTGGCGTTCAAGGAACGGGGTTTAGAAATTCCAATGGTAAAGGTGCGTAATCTTTACAAAAAATACAGAAAAAAATTCAAAATAATGAATTTTGAAGGAATATTACTCATTTACTGAAGGAATGGCGCCTAGAAGCAAGAAGGGACATCTTCGACGAAATTCATATCCTCGCGGTAGAAACAGCGCTGACCAAGCTAGTGATTTATCTGATACATCATTCATTTTTAAAAAAGGTTAGATATTTTTAATTTTATAAAAGTGGTTTTTTTGAGAATATATTTTATCTTAGGTGATATTAAGTGGGATTGCGGTGAGACAAAAAAAACAAGTTCTTCTATCGGTAACAGTGACATACAAATTTAGAATGTTCATTTTCAAGTTTTGTTTCGCCTTTTACAGATTCCAAAAAGAAATCCGGTATGAATTTTTAGTTTTATGTTCTCTCCTGAGGGTCATAATACACCATAATGTACAGCATGTACTGTAGAGTGCTTCTTATTTAAAATGTTTGAATTTCTTTTGCGGCACCCGCCTAGAGTAAAAAATGATAATCGGTTCGGAGAACTTCAAGGCCGTTAAAAAAATAGAAATTGTATTATATTCTGAAAAGTGTTTTCCCGAGATATTGTGCGCGTTTCCGTGCGGACAAAACCAGTCTAAATATATTAAAAAAAACGGTCCAAAAAATGCTTCACCAAGAATAAACAAGATAATTTTATGATTTTTGACTTATAATTAGTTACTTATCTGTCATATTTTGCATTTCATCCTCGGCGAGGCACTTTTTGAACGATTCCATTGGGTACTAGAAAACACATTTTTTGCAGATGAACCTAATTTCGTATTATTTATCAAAAAGAGATTTGTAAAACAAATTCCAATGGTATGTAACCTATAAGATTCACAATCAACAACAGAGTAATATTATATAGGCTATTTGTCAATATCTCCAGACAAATTATTCGAAATCTCATACAATTTTTACTTTTTTAGTGGCATTGAGACACGTGCATACAAAATATGGTGAATTTGGCCCTTAAATTATAATAAGAATCTAGGTGAAATCTAATGATTATTGTAAATGCCCCAAAATTTTCTAACGCAGCATTGAACCTCGACCAAAAGAAAGACTTTGTGTATACACATGAAATCATATAGAGTATTATAAGTTTAATCCAGCCCAAAAGTTTGTAACGCATAGAACCAAGCCTCGGACGAAAAAAAAGTTATATATTATTTTTTGTTTATTTGTACCCAAAAACCTCAAATCCGCTTGACGTCCGTCCGTCCGTCCGTCCGTCCGTCTGTCCGTGAACACGATAACTCAAGAACGAATTCACCTAGGATCTTGAAATTTTGGATCTGGATTTTTGGTTGAATTTGTAAGGCTAAGTTCGTTAACGGGCGAAATCGTCCTACTCCTTCGGGTAGCTGCCATACAAAATGTCCTTAAAACACGTCTTCAAGAATATTGGTCGATAACTTCAGAAGGGTTAAAGCTACGACATTGAAATTTTGTATATGTTATTTTTCCAATAGTTAGAGCAAAACATATGATTATGAAGAAAATCCTGTTAGTCCTTCGTGTAGCTGCCATACAAATATCCTGTCAAAATGTATTCACTTAATTTACGAAACTCACTATAACTCAAGTAATCTTTTAGCTACGAATTCGGAATTTTGTACAAATTAGATTTGAGAGTGAAAAAAAAGTTTGACTTTACCAGTCAGCGAAATCCTGTTACTCCTTCTGGTAGCTGCCATACAAAATGTCCTTAAAACACGTGTTCAAGAATATTGGTCGATAAATTCAGAAGGGTTTAAGCTACGACTTTGAAATTTTGTATGTGTTATTTTTTCAATAGTTGGAGTTAAATGTATGATTATGAAGAAAATCCTATTAGTCCTTCGTGTAGCTGCCATACAAATATCCTGCCAGAACGTCTTCACTTAATTTACGGAACTTACAATAACTCAAGTAATCTTTTAGCTATGAATCGGAAATTTTGTGCAAATTAGTTTTGAGTAAAAACTAAGTTTGAGTTTACTAATCAGCGAAATCCTTTTACTCCTTCTGGTAGCTGCCATACAAAATGTCCTTAAGACACGTGTTCAACAATATTTTTCGATAACTTTTGAACGCTTCAAGCTACGAATTTGAAATTTTGTACACGTTCATTTTTAAATGGTTCCAAGAAAAAGGATAAATATGTAAGAAATCGAGTGAGTCGTTCCTGCACCTCCCATGTGAAAGTCCTTCAGAAAGGACATTTTTTTTCGATGACTTACCCAGTTCAAGATATGAAATTAAACACTGAATATTGTCTTTTAGTTTTGAGTAGCAATCTAATGGCAGTCCTTAATAGAGGACATACAACAGGCACACACGTAATTCTACTTTATCCCCAACTACAATATAAATCGGAGTTCAGTATTCATCTAGAGTATTATACGATTGGCTTGTTTTGTGTACGGTTATGATTTGCGGTGATAAAGAACCTTGACATCTAAATCACAAGTACGAAACAAAACAGCATATATAAAACACGAATCAAACCAAACTTTTGTCTCGGTTTCCAATCATTTTATAATACTTTATTATTTTTTAATAATAAAGTATTGTAATCGACATGAAATTGAAAAAAAAAATTGTCAAAATAAAACGATAACTGAAGGAAAGGTTGGGGATCGGGAAACAGTGTGCGAATTCCGCCTACGTCCGAATTGGTGGCTAAAATGTGAACTGGATTGACGTGCTTGCTGGCTCCCGGGCTAGCTGCGCCTGGTACGTTGTCCACATTTCAGACCATAATACCGTTGGGCTGTACCAGAAAAATTTCACGCCGACTTAACAGGTGATAAAATTGGGATAAGGTTCCCAACCGGTCATGAGAAACCGAAAAAACTGCACCTCAACTCGACTGGCGATAATGTTATCCGCAGTCTAGCCCACCCCACCCATTCTTGTCCTCAAGCCAATCGTATGATACTCTAGATGAAATACTGAACTCCGATTTATATATTAGTTGAAGATAAAGTAGATTAGGGAGAGCGCAAGTAGTTTGTCCTGTATTAAGGACTCCCAATTCGTTACTATTAGAAACTACAAAACAGTATCATCAGTGTTCAATTTCATATCTGGAAATAGATGAGCCACCGAAGTAAAATTTTCCCTTTTCAAGGACAATTACATGGGAGGTGCAGGTGGGACTCACTCGATCTCTAGCATACCTATCCTTTAACCTGGAACCATTTAAAAATTAATATGTACAACATTTAAAATTCGTTGCTTGAAGCGTTCAAAAGTTATCGGAAAATATTGTTGAATACGTGTCTTAAGGATATTTTGTATGCGAGCTATCGGAAGGAGTAAAAGGATTTCACTGACTTGTAAACTCGAAATTTGTTTTCACTCAAAACTAATTTGTACAAAATTCCGAATTCGTAGCTAAACGATTACTTGAGTAATAGTGAGTTCCGTAAATTAAGTGAAGACATTTTGACAGGATATTTGTATGGCAACTACATGAAGGACTAATAGGATTTTTTTCATAATCATAGATTTAGCTCCAACTATTGGAAAATCAACAAATACAACATTTCAAAGTCGTATCTTAAACCTTTCTGAAGTTGCCGGCTAATATTCTTGAACACGTGTTTTAAGGAAATTTTATATGGCAGCAACCCGAAGGAGTAAGACAATTTTGCCCCTTAACGGCCTTAGCCTTAAAAATTCGACCAAACATACAGATTCAAAATTTCAAGATTCTAGGTGAAGGCGTTCTTGAGTTATCCTGCTAACGAACTGACAGACTGATAGACAGACGGACGGACGGACGGATATGTTAGTTTTTCAATAATTGCATTTAAATGTATGAGTATGAAAAATTTTCCAGAAGTCCTTCGTGTAGCTGCCATACAAATATCCTGTAAAAATGTCTTCACTCAATTTACGGAACTCACTATGACTCAAGTAATCATTCAGCCGCGAATTCAGAATTTTGTACAAATTAGTTTTGAGTGAAAACAAAGTTCGAGTTTACTAGTCAAGAAAGGTGAATGCAACAGAAGACATCACTATTTGCATTGACAGCCAAGCGGCCATCAAGGCCATTAGTTCGTTCAGAACACGATCCGAACTAGTTAGACAATGTCGTGGCGTTCTTAACTCTATCAGCACACGACTCAATGTTACTCTCTGCTGGGTGCCAGGCCACTGGGGAACGAGCTAGTCGATGAACTCGCTGGAGCAAGCTCCAGCCTAAGCTTACTAGTGGGAGACCAGCAGATTGCTATTCCCATCGGATCCATAAAAGAGTCTATCGACTCACTATGCTTGCAGTGGGCAGGCAATAGATGGTCAAACCTAACAACATGCTCAATATTAAGAACTCGTTGGCCTGAATATGATTACGGGAAAAGCAAATTTGTCTTGGACCTGAGCAGAAAAGATGCTAGCACACTAATCGGAGTACTCATAGGGCACTGCCTGATCGGCAGACACGCTAGACGACTGGGTGCCGAGGCAAATGATCTTTGTCGTAGCTGCCGTGACCCAGAAGTGGAGGAGTCAATCTTCCACATCCTATGCGAGTGTCCGGCCCTATCGAGAACGAGAAGACGAAACCTCGGCGCATATTTCCTCGATGACCTTGGTGATATCGATACGGGAAAGCTAATTATATAAAATTCACTAAATGGTTTTAGGTTCCAGGAGGTTTTAGGTTCCAGGGGAGAACAACGGACGAACCCTAACGTCTAAGTGAAGGAGGATGACGACATCACCACCCCATATACGATACCATACCATACTAGTCAGCGACATCCTTCCGGTATATCCTATACAAAAATTACTTAAAACACGTGTTCCAGTATATTTTCCGATAGCTTTTGAACGCTAGAAATTTGAAATTTTGGCAACAATAATTTTTATATGGTTTAGGGATATGTATATGCTAGAAATCGAGTGAGTCCTTCCCGCGCCTTCCAAGTCCTTGATATTTCCTTCTAGTGTTAAGTACCGATCAAATAAGTGTCCTTAAAAAAAACCAAACTACAGACGCACTTTTACTTTATCCCCAACTACAATATATATACGATTAGCTTACAGACGATCGTGACTGCAGTATGTTTTCTTCTCGCGCCAAAACCTCAACCTAATCTCATTCGATCTTCACATGTCACTCCAACCATCTAACTATCTTTTGTGCAAAATTAGTGCGGAAATCTATTAATGACACAAATGTTCCTTGATCTCCGCGCCAATTCATACAGATGACACTACCAAATGGCCTGATCGCCGTTGTTTCCTGTCCTTCTCTAAATTGAGTTTGAGCCGTACGCATATTATAAGGCCGTTCTGAATATTCGCCTGTGCTAGTTGCCTCACCTAGCGCTTTCAAACGATGCAACAGAGCGTAATCATCCCCATGCGACATCATGTGAGTCCCAAACAAAACCTACTAGGCAAAAACTTAGTGGCTTGGTAAATTGAACTTCTAAGAGAAAAGCCTAATTTGCTCTGGGAGTTTCTGCACATAGTCGGTAACTGTGACCAGTTTGCTCACAGTTCCAACATTTTAGTCGAGCTCCAGATGGCATGGCTTCGGAATCTCTGCAGAAGGCTCCACGACATCAGCAACTCGGTATGATTCAAATAGCCGTAATTCTATGTGGTCGACCGTCTAATGTCTTCCCCTCTGCACTCTACCTGTCGCAGATGATCAAATGACCAAATTTGATGCGGCGTCTATAAATCGGTCCGGTGCTCCTACGATTAGCGAACCGAGCGACCGGATATTATGTTTGCTGAGCCCTCTGGTGCTCGAGCAGTACTTGTTGGAGGTATGGATCGTTGTACGCGAACGATCACTGTGCGATTCTTGGAATTGATGAAATCGCTCCTCCCTCTCATCAACTCCAATACTCTCACGTGCATTCGTTGTCGTTATTGGTTGTGGTGTAAGGATGTTCCTCCTCCCTTGGTTTGTGACCATTGTTCCGTCCGGAGCATAGACGGCCTGACCGCCACTTAGCTCGTGTGGAGGATCCAAATTTGACACTCTGAGGAGAGAAACCCCATCTATTGGAAGCTGTGGGACCGTTAACTGAGCCCTGCTTCTTGTCAACGATCCAGGGACGGCTGTCGCTCCCTGTGCTCCCCGGAAAGACCGGTAGTCCCACTTGTTCAGTTCGTTTCGGCAAGTGGGACAGTTCTGTTTACACTTTACCCACTTCTCTAAACATTTCTCGTTGAAACTGTGCCAACGGCAGGTGAAAAATCCCCATCTTTAGTCCTTCACGTGGGCAACTGCTGGTAATTATTAGTCGGGATGGATCTCCTTTCCACTCGATTACACAGCTAAGATTTACACACTCACTTTCAATTGGGTGCTGTTTAGATTGATTGTGTGTTTCATCCCCCGTGTCGTTTTTCCAATCACCTTTCCTTCCTCTACTCAAGTCAAGGTATAAATTATCGTGCTGATGACTGCATGGCTGAGGGGGAGCTCAGTCGTGAACGATAGACTCCAGATATCTGACGACTTCTGGTCTTCCCATGCTCTGCCATGGGAATCACATGAATCTAGAAAACAAAAATAAAATGGATGTAGGAAAGGATGGTAGGAAGGGACCTGACTAGTTACGACGATGATGAGATATCTCTCTCGCCCAACTCGCTCGACGGTAGGTTCGAGTGTCTGTCGACAGAGGATCAGCTCCTGTCCTGCCACTTTAGCGGTGAGTGCGGTGGCTTCAGCTCTACGTATTCAGGAAGCCGGTCCCTCGGGCGTGAAAGCTGAGGGGAGGCTGGTATCCAAAGTCCGACCCTCAGGCGTTAAAGATGTGGTAGGGTAAGAGGTTAAGGCTGAACCCTCGGGAATCAGTCCCGGGGTATGGAGTTGTAGCAACATAAAATCAATGTCGCAACACGAGCTCCCAAATTCCACCCACAACTATCGTTTCTTGTCAGTTAGTTTTAAGTTTTAGTTTTAGGTATGAAATATGAAATAAAGTTAGTAGAAATCGAGCCAACGTTCAAGTCGGACGAGTTTTTTCATTATCATAAGGGCATAGTTAGCGCTGGAACAACCTAACGGTTGTGTCCGCTAAACTGGTGACCCTCGACGCATAAAAGCACGCTTTAATACAATTTCTTTAAAAGTTAAATTTAAAACACAGTTTAAAACCTACAACAAACATAGTGATATTCACCAAATTTTAACGACGGGAAACATCTTAAGAAAATTGTTAACAAAATTATCAATATTCGGACAGTGAAGTTGCCACCTACAAGTTACATCTGCTCGATTTCACCATAAAACGCCTGTCATATAAGGCTTCGAAATTAATCGCCGCCAAATTCATCATCATCGCTCCTACGTTGGTTGGATTAAACAAATAATCGACAACACATTCGAATCAATGAACAGCGAATCACATCACCAATCAGAAGAAGTTACACAGCATCAAACACACCAAGGACCACCAAGTATCAAAACAAAAAATTTAAATTATAGTTTTTTTTTCACTAATTCTTTGAGTACATAAATTTTCAAAAGAATCGGCGGTCACACTTTTGCCGATTCTAGATGGAATGACCCTTTTTCTATAAAGTAATTGAGAAGCACTGATGTTCTTAGATTTTTTTTACCCCGATTCCAAGTTAATTTTTTGGTATGTTTTGTAAAACAGTATAACCTATAAATTATAAAAAAATAAAAAAAAAACACATTTTGAGATATTCAAGGATAAAGGACAAAATCGTTATCCTTGAAAAAAAATTTCAAGGATAATTTTTATTCGTATTTTTTTTATATTGCGACAACTTCACCCTTTAAAATAAGCCCTATTATATTATTCTAGGATAAAAATTATCAGAGATATGAATTTTCAAAGAGGACTCGGACACCATTTTTGCGAAAACTTTAACATACATAAGTAACAAAAAAAAATGAGGTAGAAACAAAAAATTGAAATTATATTTTTTTTTCACTAATTCTTCGAGTACATAAAATTTCAAAAGAATCGGAGATGGTAAGGTCACAAATTTCGTAATTTTTGGCGATTCTTGATGGAATGACCCCTGTCTTATCGGAAGTAGGGTGATAAAGCCTAAAAATATTTTATTATATATTAATTTATTTTATTATTTTTTGTACATAACATTGGAATTATTTATTGGTTATTAGTAATGTCAATTACCTTGCCTGCAACTGGAACTAAAATAAATTTTTAATGTTAAAATTGTAAAGACTCCTCACCCCTAAAACAAGGATATATCCTTAGAAGGGGGAGTAGTGCAATAGCATACGTAGACTAAGAATATTTGAATTTGAATAAATAAAGCATTTAAAAAAAAAAATTATACACTTCTCAACGTTATAGTAGGTCTAGGGATAGATCCAATTTAAAAAAAAAAATTCCGATCGACAAGTAGGGATGAAATTTGCTGGTACCACACAAAATTTGGATTCGATTCAAAAAGGTGTCAATCCACTTGCTCCTTGGAAATAGGGGTTGGTATGGTTAACCTCTGTCACTGCAGCCACAGTTGGGCCTATTGTGACGTCCCCCCGGTTTGACTATGATTCCTCTTCGATCCCTGCGCTTTCAATGAAGCCTAGTATTTTGCGAAGAGGAATGGTCAGGAATTCCGATGGGTTCATGAAACCCTGACCGAAGTGACGAAGCCTTTTGCGAGTTAAACCCTCACATTCACAGAGGATATGCTCTGGTGTTTCGTCTTCGTCATTGCATATTCTGCAAATTTTAGTCTCAGAGAGATCAATCCTATTGAGATGCTTCCTCATGTGACAATGTCCAGTCAGAGCTCCCACTAGGGTTCGGGTCTGATATCTGCTTAATTTTAGATAATCAGATGTTCTTTTTTCCGAGTGTTTTGGCATAAAAAGCTTTGAGTGCCTGTTGCCCGGTGAAAAGTCCCAGTGAATGGCACTTTGCGATTTTTGGCACATTCGGATGTTCATTCTAGCTGTGCTTAATGATATCCCACAGAATGGATATGGTCCCATGAAGTCAGCTTCTGACCTTTCCTAGCCATTAAGTCGGCCATTTCATTACCTACATAGCCGCTGTGTCCCGGAATCCAAATGAGACTAACTCTGTTCTTATTTCCGAGTTCAATCAGGCATTGGAGGCAATTCCAAACAAGTTTGGATTAGATTTGAACGGACTGAAGTGCCATTATTGCTGCCTTGCTGTCCGAGAGAATATACTATATTTGTTGGTTTTTGTAGCCCCGTCTGATATTTTCTCTAATGCATAGTTCAATAGCATGAGTAAAACAGTAGATGTTATGTGCATGCTACAGTAGAATTTGACATTTGAGCGCACTCCATAAACTCCTGCTCCTACACCTTGATCCGTTTTAGATCCGTCTGTGTACCAGATTATGGATCCTGGTTTTGGAGTGGGTTTGTTTGTGTCCCAATCCTCCCTTTCAGGTAGGACAACTTTGAATGGCCTTGTAAAATTAGTTTTCGGTACCATTGAATCAGAAAGAGGTATCGCTAGTATCGGGTCCATGTTGAGTTCCGCGGAAAGAGTTGGGCAAGCTGTTTTGCGCTCTGACTCGTCCTCCGAGCTCAAAAGTTTGTATGTGGTGAATCTGGCTTCTTTCTGTATTTCTAAGTGTAGAGATGCTAGGTTGAGAAGCACCTCTAAGGCAGCTGTGGGAGTGGTGCGCATCGCCCCAGGATACCCAGGCATGCCAGTCTTTGTAATTTAGGCAGTTTAAGCTGAGCAGTTTTCTGCTTTGTTTTCTTCCACCAGACGGATGCCGCGTAAGTTATAATGGGCCTAGCAACGATGGTATACATCCAGTAGGTTAGTTTTGGACTCAGTCCCCAGTTTTTGCCGAGAAGGCTTCTGCAGGTCCAGAGAGAGATTCTGGCCCTTTCAAGAACTTTGTCCAAATGAGCATTCCAGGCGAGCTTTTCATCCAGGATAATACCCAGGAATTTTACCTCACTAGAATATTCTATGGATTCTCCAAAAAGAGTAGGCTTGGATAGCTTGTCCTTACACCTCCTTTTGGTGAATACAACAATTGTGCTTTTCTTTGGGTTGATACCCAATCCTGCTTTAGTGCACCAGGTTGCTACCTGGTTTAGGGTATTCTGAACTAGATCAGTCAGCGTCTCTTCAAATTTACCTCTAACAAGGATGGCAAGGTCGTCAGCGTAACCCTGTACCGTGACTCCGGAATTAGTTAGGTCTTGAAGAAGCTCGTCCACTACTAAGCACCAGAGGATGGGTGATAGTACCCCACCCTGCGGCAAGTGTCGAAGTTATTTTCCTGCATTCTAGCATGGCCTTGAGCCAACTGCAGGTTTTTGGATCAATACCACGCTTTTATGCAGCAGAGTAGATGCTTTCGTAGGCAGTGTAGTCAAAAGCCCCTTCGATGTCTAAGAAGCAACCCACAGCTATTTCTCTATTTTCGTGACTAGGTTTTGTAAGGCGTGGGTTGTAGACTTCCCTGGTTGATATGCATATTGATTGGAGTGTAAGGGTTGAGATTTCAAAGCCCCATCTCTGATATGCCTATCAATAATCTTTTCCATAGTTTTTAAGAGAAATGACGTTAAGCTGATAGGACGATACGACGATACTTAGGATTATTGCTCGAACGGCGCCCTGTTTTTGGTATGTATATCACCTTAACGTTACGCCAGGATATGGGTATGTAACCCCATGCGTGGCTTGCTCGAAATATGGATAACAGTGTTGGTAGAAGATGGTCCATTCCTCTTTGTAGTAAAGCGGGAAATATCCTGTCTTCTCCAGGACATTTAAATGGTTTAAAACTACGTATAGACCATTTAACCTTGTTGGCAGTGAAGATCTTGGCTGAGTTTTTCCAGTCCAATATGGTTGGTCTGCTCGGCTTTGGGACAGTGTACCGTTCTTCATTGGTTCTATGGTTGAGGATCCTGGGAAATGAGTTTGAGCTAAAAGTTGTAACGTCTAGGTATAGGAGCTTGTGATGTTGCAGGTTGAGTGTTGATTTCTCTGCCCTGATCATTTGCTACTTGTGCTGGTTTGGATGGTCCTGGTTGAGGGCTAATATCTCTGACCAGGGCATCTGCACACTTCGCAGTTTTCATCCTGATACCTGTGGTATTTTGTGGGGCTACCTTTACGGTGTTGACTTTCTCTGTCCCTTCCTTTTTGATTCTCACTTGGATATATGAAAAGTTCAGGAATACACTTAAGTGATTCCCGCTCAGCTATTGACGCGTCGTCTACAGAGAATACAAAGGTCTGTCCGCCATTCTTCTCCTTTACAATGCGGAGAACCCGCCATGATTCGATCCTGAGGCTTGGGTTTTGTTTGCCTAGACGGAGCTTGAACTTGTCACCCGTCAATTCAAATCCTGGTGGGACATAAGTTACGCAGGTAGTTGCCTTCGGTAGTTCGGACCTATCTACCGCAACGAGCTGCGTATCCTCCCAAGGCTTTAGCATAGGGGTGATCCTGATGATCCAGTCCCTGGTCGGTTTGTTATTGCACGTGATGTAGAGCCAGCCACTAGTCTGACTTTGTGCAATAAATTGCGGATGCGGTCCGCCAGCTTCAATCATGTCCACTTCGTCCATGATCGATCGCTTGACGTCTCTCATTGGGTCTTCAGTGAGAGTGACCGCAGGGTGCATGGAGTGCGTAATAGCTACTTTCATTTGAGACGTTACGTCTCTGTATGAGAGCTTGGAAGTGCACGGCGTTGGGATAAACGAGCTCTGTCCTTCCACCGGCTTTCCTTTTGCTGTTTTTGTGCTTACTGTAGTGGCTGGTTTGGTCTTTGTCGAGGATACCTGAACCTTGTCAACGACTACTGGTTTGGTTTTGCTAACCTGAACCGTGTCGACGACCGCCGCAGTTTTTTCGTTTTTCTGCACCTTTTTCGAGATCTGTTCTGGTGTGCTACCATCAGATCTGCCTCTTTTGCCAATGTGTGTTTTGGCACCTTCCGAGTCGGGTTTGGCTACAAGTTGTCTCCGCGCTTCTTCTGGATCCACGCCACTGGCAATTTTGGCACTGATGGTCCTAGAGGCTCCGGAGAAGTATTCATACTGCCTCTCTGATTCGATTTGTGGTAGGTCCACAGGAGCAACTACTGCATTTGGGACCATTGGCTCCTGAATGCTGATGTCGTTCGTGCTTACTACCATTCCCCTGCACAGATATGGGGTGAGGAGGTTCCCCTCTTCATGATGGTCAGGCGGTGTGAGTAGTAGGGTGTCCTCACACTCTACATCCATCTCGCCATCAATGCTCACAGCAAGTACCACGTCAACTGGGGTGCTAGTTCCAGAGGACACTTCGTCGGTGTTTTTGGATACTGTGTCTTTTTTTCCCCACGAGTATGGCGAGAAAAAAAAGGTCCGCATCCGGATGTAAGGCTAGGTTACAAGGGGCCTTCGCCCGGTGCCCCCAGGAGATCGTTCAAGGCATCACATTTATACACCTGATACCATGTAGTCCTCGGCACGAATACTTATCCACCTTGGCTTGAGTGTGGATCCCTTTTCGTTCACCGCTCCTCTAGAGTAGTCAGAGCCACCCCCAACTAACTCCAGATTTGCGACACTAGCCCCCCACCACGACAAGGTAGAGATCCACGAAGGGGAAGAGATAGTAACAACAATATTAGTTTTCTAGTCGATACCGGGGCAGTGTGCATGTCGAATGTCCTTTATTAAGGACTGTCATTAGAATTGCTACTCAAAACTAAAAGACAATATTTAGTGTTTAATTTCATATATTGAACTGAGTAAGTCATCGAAAAAAAATTTCCTTTTTGAAGGACTTTCACATGGGAAAATTAATGTGTACAAAATTTCAAATTCGTAGCTTTAAGCGTTCAAAAGTTATCGAAAAATATTGTTGAACACGTGTCTTAAGGATTTTTTTGTATGGAAGGTACCAGAAGGAGTAAAAGGATTTTGCTGACTAGTAAACTCGAACTTCGTTTTCACTCAAAACTAATTTGTACAAAATTTCGAATTCATAGCTAAACGATTACTTGAGTTATAGTGAGTTCCGTAAATTAAGTGAATACATTTTGACAGGATATTTATATGGCAGCTACACGAAGGACTAATAGGATTTTCTTAATAATCATACATTTAGCTCCAACTATTGGAAAAATATCACATACAAAATTTCAAAGACGTAAGTTAAACCCTTCTGAAGTTATCGGCCAATATTCTTGAACACGTGTTTTAAGAACATTTTGTATGGGAGCTACCAGAAGGAGTAAAAGGATTTCGCTGACTATTAAACTCGAACTTCCTTTTCACGCAAAACTAATTTGTACAAAATTCCGAATTCGTAGCTAAAAGATTACTTGAGTTATAGTGAGTTCCGTAAATTAAGTGAATACGTTTTGACAGGATATTTGTATGGCAGCTACACGAAGGACTAACAGGATTTTCTTCATAATCATATTGTTGCGAGCTAGGGGTTCGCCGGGATTTCAAGTAAAACACAATTCGTTTAAAATCAAATTAAGTGTTTATTTATTATTCGCACTATTATTCTTTTCGCCCAATAATTTGCACTGTATGGCAGTACCGCCCGCTTATTTATATCGCTTGACTCGATCACTTTCGCTCTCTACCAACACGGTCGCGTATACACGCTGGCTGTCACAGTCGACGTAATAAAAATTACTATGTCCTCGCTGAAAGTTTCACCTGCTTTTATACTAGCCGGTAGCAGTCTAGGATGTACTTGAATGTTTGCTCGGTGATGTGGATGTTTCTCGAAAGCTTTAGAGCTTTCGATTTTGATCTTCGTTCGGTGGTGTATGTATAGGGTTCTAGTACATTGGAGAGCATTCGATAAGAAGGGAGATACAATCGTGCTGTTTCGCCTTATTTACTTCAGCTAGGTTTCTGATTGAGTTATTTTGCAACTACGTATTCGGTTGGTTGTTGCTGTTTCCATTATGTGAAACGATCGAGTTGCGCGGTTGCCAGGTTTACATGTAACAATATATTTAGCTCCAACTATTGAAAAAATAACACATACAAAATTTCAAAGTCGTAGCTTAAACCCTTCTGAAGTTATCGACCAATATTCTTGAAGACGTGTTTTAAGGACATTTTGTATGGCAGCTACCCGAAGGAGTAGGACGATTTTGCCCGTTAACGAACTTAGCCTTACAAATTCAACCAAACATCTAGATTCAAAATGTCAAGATCCTAGGTGAAGGCGTTCTTGAGTTATCGTGTTCACGGACAGACGGACGGACGGACGTCAAGCGGATTTGAGATTTTTGGCCACAAATAAACAAAAAATAATGTATAACTTTTTTTTCGTCCGATGCTTGGTTCTATGCGTTACAAACTTTTGGGCTGGATTAAACTTATAATGGTAGGTACGCGTGGCTGCCCGTGAGAACACGGACACACTTAGAACTAAAAGGTCCGTTGTGTTACCACAGGATCATCGAATCCGGTCCTACTCGTCGAACCATTTAGAGCTTGCAATGAAGCGTTGGATTCTCGCGACCTGCATTGAGGCAAGGTCACCGAGACAGTTGAAGTAGTAAGCTCCAAGATGAGCTTTCCTTCTGGCTGATAGAGCTGGACAGGTACAGAGAAGGTGAAGAACTGTCTCCTCCTCCTCCTCATCCAGGCAGCTTCCACAGAAGTCGTTTGAGAAGAGACCGAGTCTTTTAGCATGTCGACCTATAAGACAGTGTCCGGTCAGAACACCGACTGTGGTGCTGATATTCGCCCTTTTGAGCAAAGTCAGCTGTTTAGAGCGTTTTAGATCCAGCTCCGGCCAGATCTGTCTCGCAGTGTGACATGTAACACCGTTTGCCCATCTTGAGTTGGTTTTCTCAATTGAGTCCAATCCCAGTAGCAGTTTACATGTAGAGAGAGGCACACCCAGATTCCGGTGTTCCGGCATAATCTGAAGGGTAGTACCGCGTCGAGCGAGTTCGTCAGCCATGCAGTTCCCTGGAATATCCCTGTGTCCTGGCACCCAGCACAGGAGAATATTGAACTGTTCAGCCATCTCCTTAAGAGATGATCGACATTCTATGGCGACCTTTGATGTTGTCGAGGCCGATTCTAAGGATTTTATTGCCGCTTGGCTGTCTGTAAAAATGCTAATATCCCTAGTAGATATTACATTACACCTCAGCCAGGACAAGGCCTCCTTGATCGCCATAAGCTCCGCCTGAAAGACACTACAGTGGTCCGGAAGGCGGAATGAGCTGCTAATGTTGAGCATATCAGAGAAAACACCTCCACCTACCCCGCCTTCAGTTTTGGAGCCGCCCGTATATATGTGGGCGGACTCTTCCATCCGTACCGAATCCCTTTTCCATTCTAGACGGGTTGGGATGGCTGTTAGGAAATTTTTCTCAAAATCATAACTGGGAGGGGTGTAGCCGGTGTTTTCAGCAATGTTATTGAAGTGATTCAAGATTGTTGAGTGACCTGCATATATGCCAGTCCACTGTGTAGAGGCCCTAAGTCGAATGGCTGCATTGGCTGCCATTTGCTTGCCAAAAATGTCTAGGGGTGGCAGACTGAATAGCATGTCTAGTTCTGCAGAGGGAGTTGTTCTCAGAGCTCCACTGATGCATATGCATGCTGATCTCTGTACCTTCCCTAGGGTGGTGCAGTTAACTACTTTGTCTAAGGCCGTCCACCAGACAATAACACCATACATAAGTATCGGTCTGATGACGGACACGTAGAGCCAATGAACTATCCGGGGTTGCATACCCCATTTTTTGCCAATGGCCTTTTTGCACGAGTAAAGCGCAACTGTTGCTTTCTTTACCCGTTCCTAAATGTTAGGTTTCCAATGAAGTTTCCTGTCCAAAATAAGACCCAAATATTTTGCACTATCGGTGAAAACTAGACTAGTACCATTCAGAGAAGGAGGGTCTACGTGAGGAATTTTATATTTCCTGGTGAAGAGGACTAATTCTGTTTTGCGTGGGTTCACACCCAACCCGCATTCAGCTGCCCATTTGGAGAGGATAGAGAGAGCATTTTGCAATATCTCACTCAGCATGTTGAGGTGCTTTCCCGAGGCATCAATTGCAACATCATCTGCATAGGCAATCACTCTGCAGCCCGCCCCTTCCAGTCTCAATAGTAGTTTGTTGACCACTAAATTCCATGGAAGAGGGGAGAGCACACCACCTTGTGGTGTACCTCTGCTGAGAAACCTTCGAGAGGAGGACTCGCCCAGCTTTGTGTTCACAATCCTGGATGTTAACATCAAATTGATCAGCGCGCCAAGCGAGGACTCCACCTTCAGGATAGAAATTGTTTCAGTGATTGCTTCTGGTCTGACGTTGTTGAAAGCTCCCTCGATATCGAGAAATGCAACCATGGTGTATTCTTTAATACTGAGAGATTTTTCAATGGTGCGCACGAGCGAATGTAAGACCGTTTCGACCGACCTCCCCTTCCGTACGCATGTTGGGATGTTGACAGCAGTCACTTGTCAATATTGTCGCGGATGTACACATCCATTAGTCTTTCCAGTGTTTTCAGAAGAAAGGATGATAGACTGATAGGTCTGAGGTCCTTAGGGCAGACATGAGAGCTTTTCCTGCTTTGGGTATGAATACCACTCTGACTTCCTTCCATGTTTCAGGAAACTTATAATACTCTATATGATTTCATCTAGAGTATAAAGAGGATGTATGTATGTGCGTATGTTCCCTATAAACTCCTAAACCGCTCAAACGATTTTCATCAAATTTTCAGGGAACATGTAGAATAGTCCCGCGATGGTTCCTGTGAAGTTTGGTACCGATCGAATCAAAAACAATTGTTTTTTCGACATTTTTCCAATTTTTTCACGACTTTAGCTCTAATTGTTTGTTTGTTTGTCCCGCATGCCTTCCTAAACTATTTATCCGATTGCGATGAAACTTTGTTGATATATTGAGCGCACGCCCGCGAAGGTTTCTGCGTTAACAATATCATTTTACAGTTGGTGGTACGCGAGTTATTTCAACATTTGAGTGTATTTCATATAGTTTAGCGGCAGTTCGTTTTCGGTGTATTAGTTATGCGTTCCTATTACCAAATGGTAAAGTTGGACGATGGATGTTGGATAGGGGATAGAGGATAGTAGATGGAGGATGGATGATGGATGATGGATGATGGATGATGGATGATGGATGATTGATGATGGATGATGGATGATGGATGATGGATGATGGATGATGGATGATGGATGATGGATGATGGATGATGGATGATGGATGATGGATGATGGATGATGGATGATGGATGATGGATGATGGATGATGGATGATGGATGATGGATGATGGATGATGGATGATGGATGATGGATGATGGATGATGGATGATGGATGATGGATGATGGATGATGGATGATGGATGATGGATGATGGATGATGGATGATGGATGATGGATGATGGATGATGGATGATGGATGATGGATGATGGATGATGGATGATGGATGATGGATGATGGATGATGGATGATGGATGATGGATGATGGATGATGGATGATGGATGATGGATGATGGATGATGGATGATGGATGATGGATGATGGATGATGGATGATGGATGATGGATGATGGATGATGGATGATGGATGATGGATGATGGATGATGGATGATGGATGATGGATGATGGATGATGGATGATGGATGATGGATGATGGATGATGGATGATGGATGATGGATGATGGATGATGGATGATGGATGATGGATGATGGATGATGGATGATGGATGATGGATGATGGATGATGGATGATGGATGATGGATGATGGATGATGGATGATGGATGATGGATGATGGATGATGGATGATGGATGATGGATGATGGATGATGGATGATGGATGATGGATGATGGATGATGGATGATGGATGATGGATGATGGATGATGGATGATGGATGATGGATGATGGATGATGGATGATGGATGATGGATGATGGATGATGGAGGATGGATGATGGATGATGGATGATGGATGATGGATGATGGATGATGGATGATGGATGATGGATGATGGATGATGGATGATGGATGATGGATGATGGATGATGGATGATGGATGATGGATGATGGATGATGGATGATGGATGACGGATGATGGATGATGGATGATGGATGACGGATGATGGATGATGGATGATGGATGATGGATGATGGATGATGGATGATGGATGATGGATGATGGATGATGGATGATGGATGATGGATGATGGATGATGGATGATGGATGATGGATGATGGATGATGGATGATGGATGATGGATGATGGATGATGGATGATGGATGATGGATGATGGATGATGGATGATGGATGATGGATGATGGATGATGGATGATGGATGATGGATGATGGATGATGGATGATGGATGATGGATGATGGATGATGGATGATGGATGATGGATGATGGATGATGGATGATGGATGATGGATGATGGATGATGGATGATGGATGATGGATGATGGATGATGGATGATGGATGATGGATGATGGATGATGGATGATGGATGATGGATGATGGATGATGGATGATGGATGATGGATGATGGATGATGGATGATGGATGATGGATGATGGATGATGGATGATGGATGATGGATGATGGATGATGGATGATGGATGATGGATGATGGATGATGGATGATGGATGATGGATGATGGAGGATGGATGATGGATGATGGATGATGGATGATGGATGATGGATGATGGATGATGGATGATGGATGATGGATGATGGATGATGGATGATGGATGATGGATGATGGATGATGGATGATGGATGATGGATGATGGATGATGGATGATGGATGATGGATGATGGATAATGGATGATGGATGATGGATGATGGATGATGGATGATGGATGATGGATGATGGATGATGGATGATGGATGATGGATGATGGATGATGGATGATGGATGATGGATGATGGATGATGGATGATGGATGATGGATGATGGATGATGGATGATGGATAGAAAATGGAGGATGGAGGATGGTGGATAGAGGATGAAGAATAGAGGGTGGAGTAACGGGAGCAACGGAGCAACGGAAGCAATGGAGCAACGGAGCAACTGAAGTAACGGGAGAAATGGAAGCAACGGGAGTAACGGGAGCAACGGAAGCAACGGGAGAAATAGGAGCAACGGGATCAACGGAAGCAACGGAAGAAATGGAAGCAACGGGAGTAACGATAGTATAGCACCAAACAAACGTGAGCGTAGCGAGCCATCAAAAATAACTCTCCTACACCTCGACATTTCTCAATTAACACGGAATATGGGGAGCTATTAAAAAAAATTCGTGCCATATGCGAGACTCCAAACTTCAATACCCCGATTAAACACAAAATACAGCACCATATTGTCCCGTCAGGCGCACTACCCACATCGAAACCTCGGCGACTTAATCCAACTAAGCATAAAGCCGCTAAATTCGAATTCGATCAAATGATCTAAATGGGTATATGCAGACCGTCAGACTCATGCACTTCCTCACCGTTACACATGCAACCTAAGAAGGACTGGCAAACATGCGGTGACTATCGGCGTCTTAACAATATAACGGTACCGGACAGATATCCTATTCCCCACATACATAGCTTCTCAATGTATCTAAACAGTTGCACCATATTTTCTAAAATTGACCTCATAAGGGCATACCATCAAATTCCAGTAGCTCCCGAAGATGTCCACAAAACTGCGGTAGCTACACCATTCGGACATTTGAAACAAATGCCATTTGGCCTCAGAAACGCAGGAGCCACATTTTAAAGATTTATCAACGAGGTTTTCCGGACTTAGACTTTGCATTCGCTTATGTTGACGATCCACTTGTGGCAAGCAAAAACGAAATCAAGCACAAATACCACTTTGAACGTCTGTTCCAACGATTGGTCGAATATGGACTCAACACCAAATCATCAAAATGCGTGTTCGGGGCTTCAGAACTATCCTTTTTAGGACACGAAAGCACCGCAACGGGGATACTTCCTTCGAAATCTAGGGTCGAAGTCATAACAACATTGCCCTCTCCATCTTCGACACGCAAAATACAGCAGTTCATGGGAATGGTAAACTACTACCATCGATTCATTCCCCAACTGTCCAGAATGCTAACAAAACTATCAAACATGCCCTCTCCAATGCTGTGACTTTAGCTCATCCTTTGAAGGAAGCACAATTCAGCATAAATAGTGACGCTTCTAATAAAGCCGTCGGAGCAGTACTGTAATAATACAATAATGGCTGGGAGCCACTTGGATTCTTCTCTAAGAAACTATCACCCGCGGAGAGCAAATATTCCGCATTTGATAGGGACCTGTTAGGGATCTATTTAGCAATTAAACACTTTCGCCATTTCCTCGAAGGGCGGTTTTCATGGTATACACCGACCATAAGCCACTCACAAACGCATTATTCTCAAAAACGGAAAGAAGTCCACGATAAACCCGACATCTGGACTATATTGCGCAATATGCAAGAATCGCCAAAAATTACGAAATTTGTGACCTTACCATCTCCGATTCTTTTGAAAATGTTTGTACTTGAAGAACTAGTGAAAAAAATAATTGAAGTTCAATTTTTTGTTTCTGTATCATTTTTTGTTAGTTATAGTATGTCAAAGTTTTCGCAAAAATGGTCTCCGAGTCCTCTTTGAAAATTCATATCTCTGGTAATTTTTATCATAGAATAACAAAACAGGGCACAACAACAAAATTTGACAAAATCTAATAATATATGCAATGTGCATAAAACCCTTGTCAATTTGACAAAATAAACAACAAAACACTTTCGTCTTGAACAAAATAATTAATTTATTTGAGTATTCTTTTGTTACAAGTACAAAAAAAATTTTGATTTGATAATTAATCTTTATCATAAATACAAAAACTACAAATTTTTTATTGAAAAATTCCATTTTCCTCAATTTAACAACTTCTTTCGTCATCTAGACAGTGGGGTTTTATCAAAGAAAAATTTGTCAATGAGATGAAAGTATTTTGTTGGACGTATATTGAACACAGTTTAGTCGAATAGAACTGAATTTTTGTCAATGGTCGCGTTTACGTGCGGACCAGACCAGTCTGAATAGACCAAAAAAAACAGTTTGTTCGTACGCATAAACGTAAACCGAACCGGTCCATTTGGACTGATTTTGGTCTTGATTTTGTACGGACCAAATGAAACCAAACCAGCAGGGCCGGATTTCCCTTAGGTTCTGTAGCACAGGGCCCCCAAATTTTAAGGGGCCCCCAACAAATTTCACTGGGGCCCGAAATTTTCATATATTCAATACAATAGAATTAAATCCTGTTGAGTTGCCGCTGGGCGAGATTTGTATTCCCTGCTGGACGTTGAGAGTGCGTTCAGAAGTCAGCACTTCGCTGACATTTGAGCGCACTCGCAACTGCCGCCAATCTAACACCGGACGCGGGAGGACCGTTAGGTAATAGAAGCCGGCATGGGTTATTGAGATTATGACAACTCTTAGTAATTTGGCGTGTGATAGCACCCAAAATCAGATAACCAAAAATGAAGCAAATGGCATTCTGAATAAAATGAAAGAATTCGATACTGGTGTCATGGTTATTTTTTGAAACAAAATTTTATAACGCTTCCATGCAACTAGCGAATCGCTTCAGAGCGCTGATATTGATTTACTGACTGTATGTCAACTATATAGGTCTTTGTCAGGTTTCCTGAATAAATATCGAGATTGTTTTAATAATATAGAGGCCGAAGCAAAGCAACTTGTGGATGATCATCAATATAGAGAATATAATAGAAGAACAAGAAAAAGAGCACGTTTTTTTGATGAAGGCGATGCAATAGAAACGGAATTTTCTGCACGTGAAAAATTTCGCATAGAAACCTTTCTGCCGATAATCGACTGTCTGTATCAGGAATTAGAGAAGAGAAGCGCAGCGTACAACAGCATTGAAAATTTATTTGGATTTTTAATGAATTATCAATTGCAGAAATTCAAGATAAATGTAAAGCTCTTATAAGTGCATATCCCAATGATTTGAAGATTGGTTTCGTTTATGAATTCTTACAATTTTCTGAAATTGTTAAGAACGAAAATATTGCAAAAACTAAGCTCGCACGTATGAGCGAATTACTTGAGGACGGTAGTTCAATTCTTCGCAAGTTTCCAAACGTAAGGATTTCGTTGCAACAAATTGTGAAGGGGAAAGATCCTTCTCTACTTTAGCAAGGATTAAAAACTATTTGCGTAATACAATTGGTGAAAATCGTTTAAGCTCACTTTCTCTAATGTCAATAGAGTTTGACGTACTAAAATCGATTGACTTTGATCAAATAATAAATGATTTCGCTAAAAGTAAAGCACGAAATATTCCCATATAAATGAGCATATTTTTAAAAGGAGCTAAGATGAGTAAGCAATTAAGAATTGATAAATATTTCAAACTTTTCAAAATTCTTTACCATAGTCTTCATGATTTGAAATCATCTGGTTCAGTTCAAAATCCACTTTTATCATATAAGGCTGCCCTGATGATACGCTTCCCAAAAACTAAGTAAAATCCGTTTTGATCTCCACTTCGAAGAAAAGAAGCAGTGAGCAATTACCATTCAATCCACCAATGATAATCGTGAGAGAGAAGGTGATATTTTGATGTTTATTTATATAAGTTCGCTGCCAGTGAAATAATTGAAGATCTTTTGATGTAGAAAAATTCAATGGATCCAAAGCTTTCTGAAATTTATAGTGCAGTACCAGCAACTTGACAATATAAAATACGTACCTGGCCTTAATGTTGTTTGTCCTAAACCAGCAACTTAACCGACAAACAACATTAAGGCCAAGTACGTATTTTATATTGTCATAGTTATAATAGAATCCTTGGAAAAAATTTAAAATAGTGGGATCCTCTAAAAAATAATGAAGTATATGAAATAAATGAGAGTCAGGCAAAGTTTTTGCAGTTGAGGTATTGGCACGCAATGGAAGAAAGCTGATATCTTTGGTGACCAAAATTTTTTTTCGGCATTGTTTGATACAAAAAAAAAATTTTTTTCCAAATAAATTAAAAAAATTAAAAAAAAAACCATAAGCCTTTGTTGTTAGGGGCCCCCAAAGGTGAAATAGCCCCGGGCCCCTTCATAGGTAAATCCGGTCATGCAAACCAGTCTCGTACTGTGAAAATCCGCACATAAATACAAGACCGAAAAATACCAAACCGGTCTATGTAGACTGGTCTGGTCTGCACGTAAACGCGACCAATGCTACCAAGATTTTTCTCTGAGAGTAGCGAAATCACGCTTCCATCAATCATCATTGGTTGTAAGGAAGTAGCAAAAGCTCTATTAATTAACAGCAATTAAAAATGAATGTGAAATTAAAGTTGATACGTATCAGTCAGTTTTAGTTCCAACATTTAGCTTTGGTGTGATTCATCTCAAACAAATTTACGGTCATACACGCCGGAATCGCTTCAGAAATAAATATATAGCTACCTCGGAACAAGATTGTCACAACTCAAGAAATATCAAAACTAAACATATAGAAAGATGCCTATTGTAACTTCTAATTCTCTACAACACAGAGCAGATTTTTTGGTCTTTCATTTTACGAAAAGTGAAGTACCATTAAGTATCAGTGAATTTGAAAACGTGATAAACCAAAATTTACGTTTTTGCGTTGTGACAGTCTTGTTCTGGGGTATCGATATTACAAATTTCATAATTTGCCTCATTTGGGTATAAAGGCTACGACAAAATTAGTTAATATTCCTTTCTCGTGCAAGTAATGTGCTGCCTGTCAGAAAGCTAAAATAACAAAACTGGTGAAAAGTGAATTGTGCAATTTTGAACCAGATACAGAGAAAGTCAACAATTTTCATTTGGATATTATAGGTACACATCCACCATTTGACATTTAGATAGATTTATACGTTGACCTGCGACTTATCCCTTAACGGATACTTTAGCGACGACTGGCACTTTAGTATCCCAGTTTTTTCCATTATTGTACATATTATACTATATAGTTTCATATGAATCGCTTCTATTGGCATATATCACCTTCTCCATCGATTCGAGATAACAAAGACAGTAGAAACTATAAGATGTCCCAAGCATGTCAATATCAATTTGAAAAGCTTTACGATTGGCGACCCAACTCCGGTGGCTATTGAAAAGTTTTAGAATTTATGTTGTAACCCACTGTATGTTGGAGTGAAAGCTCGCCAACTAACAACAAATAATCAATCAAAGGCAGGTTTTTTTTTATCGGATTGTCAATGGGACATCATTTTTAGCTACATATATACATATGCGAATATGAGGCGTATGGCGGTAATATTCATATGCCGTGTTTCCACTATCGCCTTCATGTGCATTGAATGATGCGAATTAGCGCGTATGCGTAAGTGGAAACGGCCTATTCGCGTTAGTTTGCAACTCAAGTCTGTTTTTTCAACATTATGTTTCTCCATAATAATGAATTCACTAAAATGTGCAAAACAATAAAATCAAAATTACTGAGATATATTATATAGACAATAATCAGAAATCCTGATCCTATTTTAGTCAAATTTACCGATTTCGGAATCGGTGACGTTGACTTTCCAAACAATTTAAAACAGAGCTTTCAGATTGATGTTTACAGTGGACTACAAATTTTAGCATAAAAAGCTCTAATAGCCACCGGAGATTGGTCGCCAATCGTAAAGCTTTTATTGATTTATTTTATATTGGTTGGGACATCTTATATAAAGAGATTATAATATCTTTGGAGATAAGGAACAGCCGCAACCTGCCTAGGAATAGATTCTTGGAAGAAAAGGTGGAGAAACTTGAAGATCATCCAATTTGAGGGTCACGCGCACAGAAACCGTAATAGTACATCGAAAATGGTCTAAAAAACGAGGTAATATTTTGGATTAGTAAACTGTTTGCCAGCTTTTGATTAACAAGTGTATTCCCGCGGACTATGCGGTTCACATTCGATTCCCATTCACGGCGCATTCGATCACTGAAAACCCTGGAAACGATATACTTTAATATACAATACTTTAAAGACGTCTTTCCCGGATGTTTGAAACTATATTTTTGGGCACAATAACGTTCTCCAATTTCTCTTTATTTATTGTCAATTATTTTATTGCGAATTCCAACTGTCAAATTTTCGATAAAATGAATTGATCACGTGTTTTCAATAATCTAAAATTGAAGAAATCGCAGTTCGCTTTCCCGCCGGCGAGTTCCAGAATAAGGACGACTATATCCAATTTTTTGGTCGGATATTCCGTTTTATGCTTAACAAACGTTGTGGCTAGAATAAGCCTGTAATAAATTGTACGTTGCAAATTTCATCTAAAGCAAAATAATAAATTATACTTACCTATATAATATGTGGTATTTATATATGTTAATGTGCTTTCCAATAAAAGACCCGCAACTTGAATACATTATCGAAGACCGTTATTATCCTGGTATAATTGATGATGCTGTTAATAGAAAGATAGATTTCAATCGACTTGTATTCGATATAACATTCGGTGATGAAGAAATTCCAGAAGAAGAAATAGAACCAGATAAAACACCAATTTCACTAATCGAAGCGTTTGACATAAGAATAGAACGAGCAACTGGCGCTATAAAAAAGACAATAATGCAGTATCCGCCCTCAACGAGCGATGCTCTTCAAATGGAGTTGTTGAGAGGTCAAAAAGATTTCAACACATTTCTTAAAGAACAAGTATCCCTTACAAGGTATTGATTCAATAAATTATTATATTATTTACATTCTAAAATAAATGTAGCCCATTCCAGAATACTAAATAGAGAAGAATTAGTATTGGCCAGTACAGTAGGCATTGATGTGTCAAATATTGTACACAATAAGCCTGTAAATGAACTAATGATGGCAATAAACAGTTTGCAAAAAGCGGAACTAATGAACGAATACGATAGGTCTGCACAGGCAGCCGAGGAAGCATTTAAAAAAGCACCACCCGAGTTGGCTGAAAGTGTATGGCGAAGAAATAATAAAAATTTTTACAATTCGAAATTATTTCAATAAATATTCTATATTTCAGGCGGCAGTTTTCAGTGCCCGTAATTTTCGTACTAAAGAGCTCACAAAGAAAAAAACAACGTTTATCGATGCTTCCTCTTACAAACCAATTGAAGTAGTGAGTTATTTAGGAATCACTAAACCAATCTCAGACGTTGCTTCGAAAAGATAATATCGTTCAAATAAACTAAAATATAATTACATATAATTAATACTAATATATGTATATGACTTAAGATAAATAAATTCATACCAATATTCCGAATAATATAAAAAGTAACTACCAGTAAGTAGTTGGCTACGGTTAAAGCGAATAATGGCATAAGTCAAAATTTAATTTATTTAATTTAAAATTTTCACAGGACTTAAGATTATACATAACTTGTTCGTCCGAGCATAGAGTAAGTACTAATAGAGAAATAACTCTCTAACATTGTCTGATCCGTTACTTGTGGGCAATGAAAGCGACTTTGGGGGAAGTGTAAGGAGGTTACTGTTTTCGTACTTGAAAGCTTTCTTCAATGCGAACGATTAGACCTCAAAATTTCCAGCCATGCGTGTTCGAATGCGAGTATCTCACAAGCATATATGTATTAGAACTATATTGCTAGCTGTCATATTTTTCCATACAAAATCAATAAGCACGAGTTGAATTGGAAAATTCAGAATCAGCTGTTGATTTTGTCTCAAAAATGTAAAGAATCAAGGAAGGGGATTATAAAATTTTAATACAAATCAAGTTTTTATGAAATTTGAACATTGTAAATAAAAATATTTAATTGCGAAAAATATGTTTTAAAAGAAATTGTACTGTTCATAATTTCAAATTAGTAGCACTTACATAATTTTCACAAAATTCAATATGTAATGTGAAAAATAGTGTTACATTTATTAAATGTTCCAACTATTTGAAATATAAAAAATTTAAAAAATATTATAATATTAATTAAGATCCAGTAACGTGTAAACTACCACTGTATTGAATTGGCAAATTCAGAATCAACGATACTGACTGTTAACAACGATACTGACTCTGACAAGTGCCGCTAGCAATACAGTTTACTAATACATACATATATGCTCACAAGCCCTTTGATCTATTGAATTGAAATTTTTTAAGTGTGTAGACAGGGTAGAGTGGTGACTTTTTGGAGACTGCGGATAAGATGGAGGAAAGGGGAGGGAGCATTAGCAACCGCTTTCAAAAGAAAGTTGAAACTTGGAACTTATTTAGATTTTTGACTGTGGAGCCATTTGAAAAAAAATATATAATAAAATTGTTCAGGTCCGAAAGGTAGGTATATAACGCAAATCATGGAGCCACAGATAAAAAAGGTAATTATTATTTTTCGTTCAGCTATGACCAAAAACTCCAAAAACGGTTGTCCGTTCGTTTGTTGGCAGGATAGCTCAGGAGCGGATGACGGTCACATTTTTTCACGATCAAATACGTTTTGTAAGACTATGTTCGTTAAGGGGCGATATCATTTCACTCCTTCCAGTCCTTAAAACACGTATTAACGATTCTTCAAGTTAGAAGCTTAACATTATGCACTCATTAATGTTTCAATATTTGCACTTAAAAAACAGAATATCAGGCAAATCGAACGAAAAATTACAGAATTCGCTAACAAGATACAGGAAGTCAAAACTATGAAGTAAATTCAGACTTGTTTTTTTTTAAAGAATATTTAAATATGACGAATGTTAATAACGAACAAACAAAATACGTAGGTATATAGGTTCTAATGGCGAATGCTTTATTAAATGAATGTATGAATTTATAATAATTAAAGGTTAGTAAAGAGCAAAAATAATGAGATATCGATACATATCTATTATATTTGTTTGTACTATTATAATATCTTACATAATACAATAATAAAAAATCTGCCAACAGTCTGGGCGCAACTTTATTATTTTTTGCATAGAAGTCCGAAACGTGTTTAATGATGAGAAGCGGTGTAAGACACTATGCGACTGATAACCTAAAAAATAACGTTCCAAATAGCCTCCTGTTTAATCTTTAGGTTGTCAGTCGCATAGTGATCTGCAACGCATTACTCCAGCTATGTACATCAATAAAATTTTGAATTTTTTTTTGCTTTAATTACTCCTGTAGTACTTCTACATATACATACTAAGTTTCAACTTTCTAGCATACGTTTTTTCTGAGATAAGAAAAACCAACCCCCACCCCCGTACCTTGCTACCCCTATCAACAATTTTATTTTTCTAGGATACTTCTACAGTGACTCTATATAGTCGTTAATTTTTAGCTTTCTATGCTTTGCGGTTTTCGAGAAATAAAAATCAGAAATTTTTTCGTTCCACCCCCTCCCACCATCACCCCCTTCGCCAGCACCACAAACATTTTTTTTCCTGCTAGAAGTCTACTGGACCTAACTCCTGTAAAACTTCTAAGATCAAATCTGGTACGGTTTTTGAGATATAAAAATTAAATTTTTTGAAAAATGGTTATCCCCCCACTTTTGTACTTCACCTCCCCTCTCAAAATTTTTACATTTAGTAGACTGCACAAATTTTATCTTCCTGGTATAATTGGTTTGGAAGATATTGTAATCTAAAGTTTTTCACCCACCACCCCTACACTCCACTTCACCTCTTAAAAATTTTAGCCCTTGTCCACTCTCCTAGTATCCCTTAAGATAACCACAAAGTTTCATTCTTTTGAGATCAACGGTTTAGGAGATATGGATTTTAGAATGCTTCAATCCCAGCTTTCGAACGTATCGAACACATTGTTTTTCCCCCCACTCCCACACCCCTCAACCCTAAGATCCAAATTTCAGTCTCCTACCATAAGCAGTTCCTGACATCTAGAAACCAAAATTTTTCGTCTAAAACGCGAAGATTTCAATCGTAGGGGTTCACCCAATCTACTCACCATAAATTTCAATTGAATATCTCAACGGGTTTGTGAGCTATGCGCCTTCAAACGGTTTTGCGTACGCCACACGGCGTCTACGGCGGACAGACGGACATTTTTTTTTTGCCTTTTTGGGGTCTACTAGTCCTAAAACGTGAGAATATAAAATTTCAGGGTAGCAAATTTTTTGGAAATTTCAGGTCGATCACAATACAGTAAAATGAACTAATATAGGTAGTTGGATACATTGGTGAAAATACGTGTAATTTTAAAAGAACAAGTTCACAAAAATCGAAAAAACCTGTTTTTTATACCTCGTTTTAATACTCATATGCATAAAAAAATAAAATTTCTGTGTGCATGTACGAGCATGATTGAAATTTATGAATATAAAAGTAAAATATTGGATGGGGCTTAAATCTTATTCGTGTTCACACCGGATACTACCACACTATTCCGTCCATGAAATAAACTCGCAGGAATTGGACCAGATTTAAATAAAAACCGATATAAATATTTCTTATTATATCTGGTGAGAGAACTTATTAATCTTATATGTATTTGCGTGCGTACGGAACGTGAAATATGCCATATGAACATTACTAACGCACAAAAACCGCGGATACAATAATATATATAGAAATAAAAAACAATTACAAAATGACATAAAAGTCTATTAAACGGAAAGCAGTAAACATTTACTCCAATTCTAATGAGATTACTGCACCACGTAATATCAACCATTTAAAAAAAAATCTGCCAATCGTCTGGGCGAAACTTTATTATATTCGGGTCAAAGTTCGGGAGCGGTTAAAGTCGGAGTATATCATCAGTTGTTCGAAATTATGAGGTTTCTTGGAAAGTTAGTTTTGTTCTTAAAAAAAAAAATATTTAAAATATAGATTTTTAGCCGATTAAACATTGGAAACGCCCGTGTAGACTATTCGAATTTCGGTATATTATGTACACTAAAAGCCCATAGAATTAAAAACGAATTTGCTGCCCTATCAGAATTAAGAGATATGACGAATTGTTTAAACGTATATAAAGCCATTAATTCCACTTGGGGTTTGAATTTCGAAAAAATTGTGAAACAGGTTTTTAGACGATTTCATAAGAAGCAACTTCATATCTCATGAGACACGAGGTATTTTCAAAAATTTGTGAAAACGTAAGCAAACCCTTCACACCACCCTGGTTTTTGAAAACATATGCAAACCCTTTGGAGGTTGAATATCCAAAAATTGAGAAATGGGTTTGTAGGCGATTATATAAAAAGTCTGTTGAAATGAAAAGCGATCTAATCTCTCATGAAAGCTAAGCAATATGTCGAAGCTTTGAAAAGCATACAACCCCTTTACACCCCCTAGGATTGAATATCTAAAAATACGGAAATTGACTTTTTGGCTCTTATATAGGAAACCTTAGGAAGTAAGAATGAATTCGATATATTATCAGATATGCAACCTCCTTACACCCACTTGGGGGTTGAATATCTAAAAATCCTGAAAGGAGTTAATGGATAAATATGAAGACAACACGAGAAAGTAAAAACCAATTCAATTTCTTATCACTTCTAAAAGATATGACGGAATTCGTGAAAACTGGTTCAACCCTTTTATACCCTCTTAAGGGCTGAAAAATGAAAAAACTTAAAAGTGAGTTTCAGGCGATTATTACGCAAGCACATGAAAGTGAAAAGATATTCGATATCTGATCAGACCTGAGGGATATGGCAGAATTCGTGAAAAAATATACAACCCCCTTTCCACCCCCTTAGGGGTCGAATTTGAAAAAATCCTGAAAACGCTTTCTAGGTATTTATTTGAAGAAGTTGTACAATAAAAATGAATTCAATATTTTTAAAGACCTAATAGATATGACGAAAACCGTGAAAATATATGCATTCCATTTTCACTGATAATTTTTTTCGCCCCCTTCCGAACACCAATAAATATTTGAATTTTTTTTATCTAAATTATTTTTCTAGTTGATTTACATGTACGTTCCGAGTTTCAACTTTGCAGCATAAGCCGTTCTATAGATGGGAAAAAACACCCCCTACCCCCGTACCATACTACCCCTATAAAAAATCATATTTTTCCAACATGCTACTAATATAGCTCTATCTAAATACCAAGTTTCAGCTTTATATCATTATAGGTTATCGAGATATAAAAATCGGAACCTTTTCCTTTTCACCCTCCCCCTCCCTCACCACAAAAAAATTTTTTTTCTGATAGGGGTCTATTTCAAATAAATTAAATTTTTTTTAAAAAAAATCTATCACAATACTGTATTATTAGAAAATAATAAAGTAAAATTAACTTCAATATTTCTTACCCTCTTGTTATCCTATAAAATAAAATTTCACTAGAATTCAACTGAAACAACGATGAATGAACTTAACATCATTTAAAATTGTTCCCCTTTTCGGCTAAACTCAAGCTTTTTGAACTAGTCGTTAGTGAAGCTTTTTGGGATGGAAGAGCTTTTACGGCTAGAAATTTCAAATCGAATGTATGAAAAACAAATCAGTAGAGAACGGCTAAGGGTTTGTTTCTCTATTAGATCTTTCTCTATGGTCCGAGACTTCGTTGTTCCATCGCTATTGACAGAGATATACCGGTTGCTCTGGTGGCAAATTTCGGAACCTTTCGAAATAGACAGAAACTGTTAGTTCGACGTGTTTTCCATACAATATTTCGATTTCGTAAGAATTTTAAACAATAATAAAGAACATAGCAGGTGTAATAAAAGTGTGAAGTTGTAAAATGTAAGAAATGATCTTGGAGACTATAAGAAAAATCTTAAAATTGTTTTCGTATAATTTTGTTGTTTGGGTACTGAAATAAAACACATTTACAAGAAATAAATTGCAGACCATGCAATTATCAATATGAAATCATAAGATTAAAATTTATATTCAGTAATAAAATTGTGTTAAACCGAAGAATACGTCTTTCAATTAATTAACACATAACTGGGACAGTCGGAAACTTCGTGCATACATGGGTTCAAGAAAATAAAGCTAAAAATAATTTTAAAAGTTAATTACGTTTCAAGTAATTTAAAAAAAAAATAAGGTATTACGTGCTAGGGATTTAAAAAGAACTTTATGAAAAAACGCAATTTTCATTGCAACGGAAATTGTAAGAAAAAAAATATAATTCCGAAGGAAGAAAAATTAACCTTCCTTTAAAACAGTCAGTGAGACTGCAGAGGGATCGGAATTAGCTGAAAACTTTGGAAACATCTTCATGATGTTTTTTAATAAAAGAATTTCCATCTACGAGGGTAACAATGCGAAGTACGAACTACAAAGTTGGCTGCAAGAAACGGACAATATCCTTAAATTAGTTCGACAAGGTCCCGAGTTCGATTATATACTAGGAATCATTAAGTCCAAGGTAATCCAAGGACAAGCTTTGAGGACAATCCAACGTCACACAATAACAACGTGGAACGACATCATTCAGGCATTACTTCAGATGTTTGGAGTAACACAAAGTTTTCAATCAACTTTAAACGAAATAAATAGAATAAAACCTATCGAAAACGTAGAACATTTATACGAGGTGTTGTTAAATTCACTTTATAAACTAAATACTAAGTATAATCAAACATTAAATAAAAAAAATGGCCACGAATTTAAGCCTAGTCGGAATGAGGAATTGATATTTAATAAATATGTAAGTTGTATTCCTGATTTCAAATCATGCATCGTAATTGCTAGAGGGGTCAATAATATCACTGATGCATACAACCTTTTAAAAACTAAAGAAAATAATAATACCGAAAATTGGGAAAATAATTGTGGGTACAGACAAGATAATTATTACAAAAATAATGGGTTTAGCAATAGGGGATATAATAACCAGCCTTGGTTTAAAACACCAATTTATAACAACTATGGTAGATACCCACCACTAACCTATCAGAACCACGGACAGAACCTTGCAATTCACAAAAAAATGACAAAAGCAATTTTAACCATGGATACTCCAACAGTTATCCAAGAAATCAAAATAACTTTAACAATAATAGACCAAATTTCAGGCAAATGAAGAATAATCGTAATCGAGAAAATTATATTGGAAGTCCAAATAATTATTATCAATATTATAACGGTTGTGGGGAGATGTTTTGCGGCCAAACAACTCAGGCCGAAAACACTCCTCACAAATTGGATCACAGATCCAAGGACGTTGGCTGTCATTTCGATTCCTATATAAGGACGAGAAATCGAAGTGGCAGCCAGTCGTTCGCCGACTGGCGGGCGACTCGCAACACGGCTGCAAAGCGATGACGCCGATAGTCGTCGCTGCAGTCACACAATGCACACACAGCTGCGCTAAAACAGCGGTAGCAACCAGCCGTACACGGCGGTTGCAACTTGCGCTGCAGCTCACACACCACAGGTGTGGAAGACATCGGCATCGAACTATGCCGACGCAGCAACCGCGCGACACAGCGGTCAGCCGTCACCGGCATACATGGCACGAGCCAGCGATGGTGACGGCGCGGCTCGACGGCAGTGACTAATGCCGTCGCCGCAAAGACGACGGCTGCGACTTGAGCCGTCGCAGCAAAGATGTCGGCAGCGACATTGCCGACGCAGCGAACGCCACACCCACAGACACGGTAACCCAATTATTCGTAAACCAAATTATAATGCTAACCCATATAATCGTAATCAAAATTATAATAAAAATCCAAATAATTGTCATCAAAATTATAGTAACCCAAATAATCGTAATCAAATTTATAATAGAAATCCAAATATTAACAATCAAAATCAACATAATTATTATATAATGGAGAATTCTCAGGTGAAACAAATATTCCAGACGTAGCAATGGGAACAACAAGGATACAACCAATGGATAATGATGGTTCTAATTACCATAATGCATATAACAACGATTTTATAGGTCCCGTTACTAGTGATGATATCGCACAAAGTATTGCTTATAATAGCAATAATTCAAATAATAATACCAGCAGCGATACTGCTCAATATTTTTAAATAAAAGCCTCCACCTGCCATATATAACAATTGAAAATGATATAAAAGATTTTCAACTCTTGATTGATACAGGAGTTAGAACTAGCGTACTAAATCGTAATATTTGTGATCCGGTATTAGTTTCGAGTATGAGAGACCCTTTAAAGCTAAATACGATGCACGGATCGATATACCTAACAGAAAAAGCAATAGTGCCAGCAACGAAAGAATTTGGAATAAACAAAAATCTGGAATTTTGCATAACTGACTATCATAAATTTGATTATGGCTTGATAGGTTCAGATATTTTGGAACCTTATAAAGCGCAAATTGATATATCTGGTAGAAAAATTACATTAAATAACGTTATAAATACATTATTTTTCCAAGAAAACGAACTACATAATTATGGGAAGGAGGTAGAAAATAATGAGATAGACAAGTGGATGAAAGAATCAATCGAAATTTATAAAGCAAATGATAAAGGGATTAACAATTAGAGATAGCTACTTAAACGATGAAGAAAAAACTAGATAGCTAAATAAAATTATCAAAAAGTATGAAAAGACATTTTATAAAGAAGGGAATGACTTAACATTTACACACAAATTAAAACATAAAATAAACACTATAGCTAATAAACCAATTTACACAAAAAACTACAGATACCCCTATGTGCATACAACAGAAGTAGATAGACATATTGAAGAAATGTTGGATTAGAGCATAATTAGAAAATCTAACTCCCAAAAAATGGATGCATCAGGAAAAGCAAAATGGCGATTGGTTACAGATTATAGAAAATTTAACGAAGTCACAACGGACGATAAGTTTCTGTTGCCCAATATTGAAGACATTTTAAGTAAGCTAGGAAGAAGCCAATACTTTTCAACTTTAGATCTGACCAAGGGCTTTCATCAGATAGAAGTTGACGAGAATGATGTACATAAGACCGCCTTTTTCACAAATAATGGTCAAATGCCATTTGAGCTCAAAAACGCGTCCGCGACATTTCAGTACTTAATGAATAGTGTATTAGACGATTGCATAGGAAGTATTTGCTATGTGTATCTCAACGATATTATAACATTTTCAACTTCCCTTAAAAACATATTGATTCATTAAACAAAATTTTTACAAAATTACAAGATGCTAATCTCAAAGTACAACTTAGCAAGTCAGAATTTATGAAAAAGACAACAGAATGTTTGGGACATGTCGTTACGACCGAAGAAAGGCAAACCCAAACAAGATTCAGGCAATTCAAAATTTTCCTATACCTAAAACAATGAAACAAATAAAAACCTTTCTGGGACTAGTTGGTTATTACAGGAAGTTTATCCATAAATTCGCAAAACTCGCTAAGCCATTAAACTTACGTCAAGACTACGTAGAAGCATTCGAAAACCTTAAGGTGTTAATCTCCGCTGACCCCATTTTGAGACACCCAGACTTCAATTAAAAATTTGTCTTAACTACAGAAGTATCGAATTATGCTATCGGAGCAGTTATAATGTACACGCGAGCGTTTTTGAGCTATCATTCTGAGATGATTTGAGGCGCTATGATATGAAGTAGAGATGGGTAACTCAGATCTCAGCCGGCTCAATGAACCGGCTCAAGCAGAAGATCCAACTGAGCCAGATCTTCTCCACGGATCTTTACGGTTCAACGGTTCAACAGATCTCCACGGCTCAGCAGATCTTTACGGATCTTTGCGGTTCGCGGATCTCGACGGCTCAGCAGATCTTTACGGATCTTTGTGTTTTGTAGATCTTTGCGGTTCGCAGATCTTCACAGCACACAGATCTTGACGGATCTTTGCGGTTCGCGGATCATCACGGCTCCTGGATCTTTAAGGTTCTCGGATCTTTGAGATGGTGATGATGGAAAATGGAAGATGGAGGATGGATGATGGAGGATGGATGATGGAAAATGGAAGATGGATGATGGAGGATGAATGATGGATGATGGTAGATAGAGGATGGATGATGGAGGATGGATGATGGTGGATGGAGGATGGAGGATGGAGGATGGAGGATGGAGGATGGAGGATGGAGGATGGAGGATGGAGGATGGAGGATGGAGGATGGAGGATGGAGGATGGAGGATGGATGATGGACGATGGAGGATGGAGGATGGAGGATGGAGGATGGAAAATGGAGGATGGATGATGGGAGTTGGAAGAAGGAGGATGGATGATGGGGGATGGAGGATGGAGGATGGATGACGGATGATGGTGGATGGAGGATGGAGGATGAAGGATGGACAATGGAGGATTGAGGATGGAGGATGGATGATGGATGATGGTGGATGGAGGATGGTAATGGATGATGGTGGATGGAGGATGGAGGATGGAGGATGGAGGATGGAGGATGGAGGATGGAGGATGGAGGATGGAGGATGGAGGATGGAGGATGGAGGATGGAGGATGGAGGATGGAGGATGGAGGATGGAGGATGGAGGATGGAGGATGGAGGATGGAGGATGGAGGATGGAGGATGGAGGATGGAGGATGGAGGATGGAGGATGGAGGATGGAGGATGGAGGATGGAGGATGGAGGATGGAGGATGGAGGATGGAGGATGGAGGATGGAGGATGGAGGATGGAGGATGGAGGATGGAGGATGGAGGATGGAGGATGGAGGATGGAGGATGGAGGATGGAGGATGGAGGATGGAGGATGGAGGATGGAGGATGGAGGATGGAGGATGGAGGATGGAGGATGGAGGATGGAGGATGGAGGATGGAGGATGGAGGATGGAGGATGGAGGATGGAGGATGGAGGATGGAGGATGGAGGATGGAGGATGGAGGATGGAGGATGGAGGATGGAGGATGGAGGATGGAGGATGGAGGATGGAGGATGGAGGATGGAGGATGGAGGATGGAGGATGGAGGATGGAGGATGGAGGATGGAGGATGGAGGATGGAGGATGGAGGATGGAGGATGGAGGATGGAGGATGGAGGATGGAGGATGGAGGATGGAGGATGGAGGATGGAGGATGGAGGATGGAGGATGGAGGATGGAGGATGGAGGATGGAGGATGGAGGATGGAGGATGGAGGATGGAGGATGGAGGATGGAGGATGGAGGATGGAGGATGGAGGATGGAGGATGGAGGATGGAGGATGGAGGATGGAGGATGGAGGATGGAGGATGGAGGATGGAGGATGGAGGATGGAGGATGGAGGATGGAGGATGGAGGATGGAGGATGGAGGATGGAGGATGGAGGATGGAGGATGGAGGATGGAGGATGGAGGATGGAGGATGGAGGATGGAGGATGGAGGATGGAGGATGGAGGATGGAGGATGGAGGATGGAGGATGGAGGATGGAGGATGGAGGATGGAGGATGGAGGATGGAGGATGGAGGATGGAGGATGGAGGATGGAGGATGGAGGATGGAGGATGGAGGATGGAGGATGGAGGATGGAGGATGGAGGATGGAGGATGGAGGATGGAGGATGGAGGATGGAGGATGGAGGATGGAGGATGGAGGATGGAGGATGGAGGATGGAGGATGGAGGATGGAGGATGGAGGATGGAGGATGGAGGATGGAGGATGGAGGATGGAGGATGGAGGATGGAGGATGGAGGATGGAGGATGGAGGATGGAGGATGGAGGATGGAGGATGGAGGATGGAGGATGGAGGATGGAGGATGGAGGATGGAGGATGGAGGATGGAGGATGGAGGATGGAGGATGGAGGATGGAGGATGGAGGATGGAGGATGGAGGATGGAGGATGGAGGATGGAGGATGGAGGATGGAGGATGGAGGATGGAGGATGGAGGATGGAGGATGGAGGATGGAGGATGGAGGATGGAGGATGGAGGATGGAGGATGGAGGATGGAGGATGGAGGATGGAGGATGGAGGATGGAGGATGGAGGATGGAGGATGGAGGATGGAGGATGGAGGATGGAGGATGGAGGATGGAGGATGGAGGATGGAGGATGGAGGATGGAGGATGGAGGATGGAGGATGGAGGATGGAGGATGGAGGATGGAGGATGGAGGATGGAGGATGGAGGATGGAGGATGGAGGATGGAGGATGGAGGATGGAGGATGGAGGATGGAGGATGGAGGATGGAGGATGGAGGATGGAGGATGGAGGATGGAGGATGGAGGATGGAGGATGGAGGATGGAGGATGGAGGATGGAGGATGGAGGATGGAGGATGGAGGATGGAGGATGGAGGATGGAGGATGGAGGATGGAGGATGGAGGATGGAGGATGGAGGATGGAGGATGGAGGATGGAGGATGGAGGATGGAGGGTGGAGGGTGGAGGGTGGAGGATGGAGGGTGGAGGATGGAGGATGGAGGATGGAGGATGGAGGATGGAGGATGGAGGATGGAGGATGGAGGATGGAGGATGGAGGATGGAGGATGGAGGATGGAGGATGGAGGATGGAGGATGGAGGATGGAGGATGGAGGATGGAGGATGGAGGATGGAGGATGGAGGATGGAGGATGGAGGATGGAGGATGGAGGATGGAGGATGGAGGATGGAGGATGGAGGATGGAGGATGGAGGATGGAGGATGGAGGATGGAGGATGGAGGATGGAGGATGGAGGATGGAGGATGGAGTATGGAGGATGGAATTTGGAGGACAGAGGATAGAGGATAGAGGATAGAGGATAGAGGATAGAGGATAGAGGATTGAGGATAGAGGATAGAGGATAGAGGATAGAGGATAGAGGATAGAGGATAGAGGATAGAGGATAGAGGATAGAGGATAGAGGATAGAGGATAGAGGATAGAGGATAGAGGATAGAGGATAGAGGATAGAGGATAGAGGATAGAGGATAGAGGATAGAGGATAGAGGATAGAGGATAGAGGATAGAGGATAGAGGATAGAGGATAGAGGATAGAGGATAGAGGATAGAGGATAGAGGATAGAGGATAGAGGATAGAGGATAGAGGATAGAGGATAGAGGATAGAGGATAGAGGATAGAGGATAGAGGATAGAGGATAGAGGATAGAGGATAGAGGATAGAGGATAGAGGATAGAGGATAGAGGATAGAGGATAGAGGATAGAGGATAGAGGATAGAGGATAGAGGATAGAGGATAGAGGATAGAGGATAGAGGATAGAGGATAGAGGATAGAGGATAGAGGATAGAGGATAGAGGATAGAGGATAGAGGATAGAGGATAGAGGATAGAGGATAGAGGATAGAGGATAGAGGATAGAGGATAGAGGATAGAGGATAGAGGATAGAGGATAGAGGATAGAGGATAGAGGATAGAGGATAGAGGATAGAGGATAGAGGATAGAGGATAGAGGATAGAGGATAGAGGATAGAGGATAGAGGATAGAGGATAGAGGATAGAGGATAGAGGATAGAGGATAGAGGATAGAGGATAGAGGATAGAGGATAGAGGATAGAGGATAGAGGATAGAGGATAGAGGATAGAGGATAGAGGATAGAGGATAGAGGATAGAGGATAGAGGATAGAGGATAGAGGATAAAGGATAGAGGATAGAGGATAGAGGATAGAGGATAGAGGATAGAGGATAGAGGATAGAGGATAGAGGATAGAGGATAGAGGACAGAGGATAGAGGATAGAGGATGGAGGATGGAGGATGGAGGATAGATGATGAACGATGGATGATGGAGGATGGACGATGGATGATGGAGGATGGATGATGGAGGATGAATGGTGGAGGATGAATGGTGGAGGTTAGTGGGTTTAGATTAAAGATTAAAGATTAATGATTAATGATTAATGATCAAAGATCAAAGATCAAAGATCAAAGATCAAAGATCAAAGATCAAAGATCAAAGATCAAAGATCAAAGATCAAAGATTAAAGATTAAAGATTTGAAGATTGAAGATTTAAGATTTAAGATTTAAGATTTAAGATTTAAGATTTAAGATTTAAGATTTAAGATTTAAGATTTAAGATTTAAGATTTAAGATTGAAGATTGAAGATTGAAGATTGAAGATTGAAGATTGAAGATTGAAGATTGAAGATTGAAGATTGAAGATTGAAGATTGAAGATTGAAGATTGAAGATTGAAGATTGAAGATTGAAGATTGAAGATTGAAGATTGAAGATTGAAGATTGAAGATTGAAGATTGAAGATTGAAGATTGAAGATTGAAGATTGAAGATTGAAGATTGAAGATTGAAGATTGAAGATTGAAGATTGAAGATTGAAGATTGAAGATTGAAGATTGAAGATTGAAGATTGAAGATTGAAGATTGAAGATTGAAGATTGAAGATTGAAGATTGAAGATTGAAGATTGAAGATTGAAGATTGAAGATTGAAGATTGAAGATTGAAGATTGAAGATTGAAGATTGAAGATTGAAGATTGAAGATTGAAGATTGAAGATTGAAGATTGAAGATTGAAGATTGAAGATTGAAGATTGAAGATTGAAGATTGAAGATTGAAGATTGAAGATTGAAGATTGAAGATTGAAGATTGAAGATTAAAGATTAAAGATTAAAGATTAAAGATTAAAGATTAAAGATTAAAGATTAAAGATTAAAGATTAAAGATTAAAGATTAAAGATTAAAGATTAAAGATTAAAGATTAAAGATTAAAGATTAAAGATTAAAGATTAAAGATTAAAGATTAAAGATTAAAGATTAAAGATTAAAGATTGAAGATTGAAGATTGAAGATTGAAGATTGAAGATTGAAGATTGAAGATTGAAGATTGAAGATTGAAGATTGAAGATTGAAGATTGAAGATTGAAGATTGAAGATTGAAGATTGAAGATTGAAGATTGAAGATTGAAGATTGAAGATTGAAGATTGAAGATTGAAGATTGAAGATTGAAGATTGAAGATTGAAGATTGAAGATTGAAGATTGAAGATTGAAGATTGAAGATTGAAGATTGAAGATTGAAGATTGAAGATTGAAGATTGAAGATTGAAGATTGAAGATTGAAGATTGAAGATTGAAGATTAAAGATTAATAATGTTCCCAAACATTGGGCGTCATGTAATGTATGGCGCCAGATAAAGACGCCGTTGGGTGCCTTAGAGTGCGGGCAAGAAGGGCGCCAGGAGGTATAAGATACCCCCCACACCGACGTGTCTTCCAAACTTTGCCCCAAATATTCCCTTCATTTATTTACGTGGTGACTAATGAGAATGATGCTGTTATGACACTGGTTATTTTTGGCGCTTGAAAAAAGTGCAATAATAACCAATTGTGCGACAAGGCGACTACGATTGCAAGAGAGTGAGAAGACTGACATCGCCCAGTTGGTCGCTTGTCTCTTTAGAGACATAATCTCGATGGTTTGAGCCTTAGGAATCATATTGCTTATCTTTCTTCATTGTTGTTGTTGTTGTTGTTTGGTGTGGAGGAAGACACGCAGCAATGCAGCGCATCTTGAGCATTCAGGCCAATATGGCATATTATACTCGAATCCCCCAGTCTCTACCCGAACTTTTTCGTCCTCCTCACGAATTTCAAGAGCTCAGGTAGGGAGCGAGAACGGAGTTCCTCCATCCTCATAACGTCAACGCCGTATACGTGCATTCTCGCAAAAGAGTAAGCTGGACACTGAAGAAGGAAATGTTCCGTTGTGTCGTCGCTCTCGTCGCAAGCAGTGCACATAGGGTCGTCAATGATTCTCAATCTGACCAGGTGTAGGCCACACGAGTTATGCCCTGTGAGGACAGGTACATTCCAGCTCCCGACCCGTCTTCAGTCATTGAGCCGTCTGTGTAGAATATATCAGTGAATCCGCTAAGCAGTGGGGACTGGTTTTCCCACTCCTCCCTACTCGGGATCTCCACCTGATATTTCCTTTTAAGCATACAGGTCGAAGTCATAGCATCCGAAGGCATATCGAAGATGGGGTTCCCAGACAATCTTCGAGCCATTTCTCCATGACCCGTGCAATGCTCTTTTCTCCACAGGCCTAATCTCATTAGTCTGTGTGTAGCTCTCATTGCTTCTGCCTGAACAACAATGTCAAGCGGTGGCAGATTGAGCAGTGCATCGAGTGCCGCACCCGGTGTGGTACGCGAGGCACCTGTTACACCGATGCAGACTGTCCTCTGTAGTTTAGCGAGACTAGCTCTAATGTATGCACATTTGGACTTAGTCCACCAAACCACTGATGCATAGATTAGGATGGGTCTTATAATGGCTGTATATAGCCAATATACTATTGAAGGCCTAAGACCCCATGTTCTTCCAAAAGCTCTCCGGCACTGCCAGAATGTTACTAGCGCACGGTTCGCCTTTGTATCTACATGTTCCCTCCAGAGAAGCTTGCTATCCAGGATAACTCCAAGATACTTAACTTTCTCCGAGAGCTGAATAGTTTCACCCTTCAGCATTGGTAACACTAAACCTTCAGTTTTTCTTTTCCTAGTAAACAAAACTAGAGCGGTTTTGCTAGGACTCACAGAAAGTCCGTGTCTTTCGCACCAGCTATCGATAACCCATAGGACTCTCTGCATTTTGTCGCATACATCCCTGAGCGATAGCCCGACAGCTAGTGCAGCCACGTCATCAGCGTAAGCTTGTACGTGAATATGCAGATCCTGCAGTTCGAGAAGCAGAGAGTCGATGAGCATACTCCACAACAATGGCGAAAGGATCCCGCCTTGAGCATAGCAAACAGATCTTTCTTCATTACTAGGATAGAAAGAAATGGCAATAAAAACATGTGCTCCCACCACGATGTATTTCAAGTGCAGAAAACGACCGCAGAGAAGCGAAGAAATCGAAGACTAGAAATGACGTCTGCCACTTAGAAATGTCATGGCAAATTTAGATCGGAATATCTTTAGTCGTACTTATTAATTTAATTCGCAGAGAATACGTCTGGATAGTGGTAAGTGACAATTTTATTCTGATAAGTTTGCTTCAGCCGGGTTTAATTTGAATTTCCTCTTTTCAGATGATGTGAATCTTCTTGAATTACACTACCACATGTTAAGTGGTCCAATATAATGTGAATTATTGTTGTTCTCAATGATGTTTGTTTTTATATTACCAAATAAAGAGTACTTTACATTAAACATTATGTTTCTTTACTTTATTTTAAGAAGTATGAGCACAAGTAAATATAGTAAAATCTATTAATATACAGATGGCTCTGATTGCGAAGACATTTTGCTATCCCGACATTGTCTTCGAGATTTCGGGGTGCATATGTCTCGATACCGTGTATTTTTCACATAAGGCTTCTCGAAGAAATCTCGTAGACAGGCCGACATGTCTTCGAGAAATTTGCGAGATTCTCGCTGACGCGACCAACTGGGCACATTCGCAGACATGTCTTCGAGATTTCCGGGTGCATTTGTCTCGATACCGCGGATTTTTCCCATAAGGCGTCTCGAAGAATCTCCCAGCCAGACCGAGCGTTTGATGTTAAACGTCATCAGTCAGTCATTGCCTGACAGGAAAAGAACTGTCAACTTTTCGTTCGTTATGTAAACAGAACTTGTTCCGCGCAATTTAAGATACAGTTAGTGTTTGTACTTAGTTAAATTCGATAAAATTTTACTATTTTAAAGCTGTTGTGAAACATGGGCGATAGGGTAAAGGAGATTTAAGTGAGGGCCGTGGAGTACGACACCAACGGACGAAGACTGGAAACGCTAAAACTCTACGAGGACGGCATTTTCATGTTACTGCAAATAAGCATTAGTAAGAATTGTGAAAAATTCAACGTCGGCAAATATCCGTTAACTCCAAATAATTTCAAGACAACTCCGACTAAGAAGTTCGCGAGCGTCTGCGAAAGAAAATCACCGAATAAATGGAACGGGCCGAGCATATCAAAAAGGATATTCAGAGCCACTCTACACTCGGCGAAATCATCGATAGGATGGCAATCGTCGAAAGTGTAACGGGCTACGATTAAGAGAAGATTTTCGGCAAATATCTCACACATAATGTCAACGGAATCGAAATCGAGGAGCCGTACCTTCGTGAAAACTATCAGATCTTTTCTCGTTTCGTCTTTCACTTGAAGGTCTAACACAGCTTTCCTCTTACTCAGATACTAAACTTGGTGCGGCTTCTCGAATTGGCAATCAAACAATTTTGTCGCAATCTAAACTTTAAGCTGAGCACCGTATAAGATACTCGACCGAACTGCGAACAAACCAAAGGTAACGAATCGCTGCAGAAGGATCTTATCAAGCCGAGCATTCAATTGACGATTAACTTTCGCGAAAAATTGCACGACAGACAAGTTATGTAATTGCTAAGCAGACTTTGTTATTTTTGCACATTCAGAAATTTTAGTTCATTCACAGATTGAATAACGGCTACATAATCAAAATCGGACGTGGATTGCTCTTATTTAAGCTAGAGTCATGGTAACCTGAACGGCTTGGATCTTGGATCCAATGGTGTAGCAAAATAACGTTATATATGGGGCCATACAAAAGCATTACACAGGTGAACATTTCGAACATGCAACTGTACTTAGAAAAGAAATATTTATTAAAATATCCATTTCTGTACAAATTCTTAAAATGTAAATGCTAAGAAATCTTTTCCATGACTAGTCTCACTTGAGTTCACAACAATATAGCCTTCATATTAAATTCGTCTTAGAAAAATGGTTGCATTATTGTTAAAAATAAGTCTGACGAAATATCGAAATTTGGTGTTTTTCAAAAAACACATTTGAAAAAGCTACTCGTTTCTGGTATTTCGCCGAGATTTCAGTTACAGAATCGTACCAGATTATAAGTAAATATGTCCATATATAATAAAATAACATGCACCTGGGGCCCTATTCTCGAGTTCATTCGATCAAGTTTCGTGCACGAATTTCATCAACTTTCGAATGACTTGAAAAGATTGCTATTCTCGAGTAGTCACACGGCGGTCGCATGCGAATCTTTTCGCATGATATGCAACGAGCGGTTTCTATCATTCGAATTAAACTTTCGTGCACGAAACTTTAGCTGTAACCATGTAAACTGTCAAACAATATTTGAAATGTTTATAAAAATTAAATTTAAATTTATAAAAAGTGAGTAAACATTTTAAAGATTTTTATATTTTAAATATTTTTTATACATATTGTTACGACTATTTTAGGGCGTCCGGCCAGCTGCTGTCGGAGTGGGTGCGGGCGGATGGGAGAACGGCAACCGGAACGAGATCTCTCCTTGTTTGGGCGCCAGTTATTTTTTCCTTTGGTGAAAATACCAAACCAAAACTCCTCCTGAGGTGCACGCCTGGAGTGGTCGGAAATCTGTGGATAATCAGAAGAGGAAACAAACAAACAGCCAAAAACCACACGTTACGTAATTCAAATACGACCTTTATTATTTTGTGTCGTTAAACCGATACACTTTGCCTGTCGTTAGGCGACGTTATTCGACTCTACGTTAATATTAATGCTCAAGCAAACAGAAAAAAAATTCAAGGAAAAAAAACCTGACGGTCGGTGTTGGTGATCTTTCTTCTTCTGCGGTCCAGATTCGAGAGCCAGATCGTGCTCTGCCAATTTCCTTGGCTGCTCCCTCGTACAGCGCAACCTTTCCGTTGATCCTGGGTGAATGCCCGTCTCGGGAGCCAGGAAGCTCGCGCGTGCCGCGCTCTTGGGTTCTTTCGTTGCGTTGCTGCCATCGGCCGGTGAATCGAGGTGTCGCGCTGTAAAATACTCGGCGTCTCGTCCGCGTCGTACCACAGCAACTGTTGTTGTATTCATCGCATTTCGTTCTTCGTTCATCGTTTTTCGTTGATTGTTCGTCGTCTTTCGTTCTCCGTTCATCGTTCTTCGTTAATTGTTCGTCGGTGCTTCGTTCAATATTCTTCGTTCTGCGTTACTTCAAGTTCAATTATAGATCCTACATTTATGTAATGTTACTCGTTAAAAAAAAAAACAATTCTTAAGAACAGTAAAAATATCATTTATTCAACAAACATTTTTTTTTAATTTTATTGTAACACAACATACACGCAGCAAACAACCAACACATCAAACAAAATAACGCAACAAACAAAATAAACCCATATAATTTTTACTGTAATTTACTTTCCAGTAAACTCACGATGCTACTTGCAGCAACAGCAATTTTCATTTGAACCTCGGATTGGATTTCCGTGGCAGCTGCAATTCGTTCTTGGGCCACAACTTGCCTCTCTTTTGCTGAAGCTATGCGCTCTTGAGCCTCTACTTTTCTTTTTAATAAAGACAGCTTCTTAGCATAATACTTCTCTCTAATATCGCAATCAGATTGAGACACTTTCAACATGTCATTACATTGTTGCTGCGAACGCTCTAGTCGATGGCGCAACCATTTTTCTTTTCTCTACAATTAGGGTTGCAATATATTATTTGAAATGTATGAATGAAATTTAATGACTTACTGTTCACCTGACTGCGTTGATGTTGTTCCTCCATATATTCTATTTCCTCATATTCCTTATGGAGGCTTGCATGCTTAGTACCATTTTCTACGAGAATTATGTCACCACCTTCATTATCATCAATATCATCACTCTGCAATATGGTGCGTTAGATTAAATAGCACGAAAGCATACGATAAAAGTGGAATGATGATACTCAAATTGACTTACAAATTCTACAATTGACTCAAAAGTCGTTTGATCACCGGTAACTGCTGTAGCGTCGAGCATGTTTGCTATCCTGTTGCTTGTTGCATCCAAACTTACGACAGTTTGTCGTCCTCCACCCGTGGTTCGAATATCTTTAAGAATGCCCGCTTGCCACCCTTTTCTTTTGTTTTTCATATCCTGCTAAGTCTGTAAATTACATAAATAATTACCTTGATTGCTTGTTTATAATGAATAATCATACCTTGCGCCATTGCTTCCAATCCTTTTTTGCACCAGGAATACTATTTAAAACATCCGAAACGATACCCCAAACTTGTTTGCCTTTGCATGGGTAAATTCCGCATTGAATCTACCTTTAATTAATTTTGGATTACTTTCCAAAAATTCTATTAATATCGTTTTCTCCTCCCCACTAATATTACCAACCCGTTTTGATCCATTTTTTCAAGTTTGAAACTAACGGATTTCTGTTCTGAAGTGTTTCACTTGTTAGTGGTCACAGTGGCTTACCAAATTCACGTTAAATAGCAAAAAACTTGTCTGGCAATACTACTTCCGATTCGTGTACGACCATTCGAATGAAAAAGTTTCGCATGACATGCAAGAATACCAATTTTTATGGGAGTTGGTTCGTGTACGAAACTTATCATTCGAATTGATCGTATGCGACCAAAATTCGAATGAACTCGAGAATAGGGTCCCTGTAAGCATACATACATAGATTACAAAGAGATAGATAGTTTTATACTCTAGATGAAATCAGAGAGTATAGTATTATAAGTTTAATCCAGCCCAAAAGTTTGTAACGCTTAGAACGAAGCCTCAGAACACAAAAAAAGTTAAATATTTGTTTGTGTTTGTTTGGGACCAAAACGTCCGTCTGCCCGTTAGTATGAGAACTGAAGAGCGCCTTGACCTATGATCTTGAAATTTTGAATCTGAATGTTTGGGCGAATTTGTAAGGCCAAGTTCGTTAACGGGCAAAATCGTCCTCATCTAGAGTATCATACGATCGGCTTGCAGCTGGTCGTGACTGCAGTGTGCTTATGCAATATATCTAATACCCCAATGACATGTTGGGCCAACATAGGCCAGCGCGAAGTCGGACAAGTGCAGGCCAACACCACCGTGCACAAGTGCTGCCATCCACACGTTGGCCATGATTTGTTTGACTTCAGCTGTCAGGTGTCCAGTGTGAACTGTCAATCATGTGGTGTTCGACGTGAATTTCGTGTGATGGCCGCAAACGAGGAAATTATTGCTGTAGCAGCAGTTAATTTAATGGCTTCCTGCAACAATTACATCAACATATACGGATGTCTGTCGTTCTTGAGTTCCAAACGATGACTGAGCGGCTAGCCAACATGTGTACGCCATTGGCCAAGCGTTCACAAATCCCTTTGATTTGTGAGGAAAAACCTACACAGCGGCGAAGTAGCACCAGCGCCGACAAGTGGTAGCCAACGCACACAAGTGGACTGTCCACATGTTGGCGCTTGGACGCATTTGCTTTGGTTGGCCCAATATGTATTTGAGGCATAATATATGCAAAAAACTTTTAAAATGCGAGCCAAAATATTTGCCCCTAAAATAATCAGTTTTGTACGCCCATGCAGCTTTAACTTCGACATGCGCATAATGGTGCGTTTACACTGACCCTTGAGGCTCGCCTCGAGGCGAGCCTCTACCCCCATCAGGCCATTGCAAACCGGTTTTCGTCGGCTGTGTTCTTTGCTGTGTTGAAAGCAATTTACACTCAAAATGCCTCTGCGGCGCAACATGCCTATGAGTGCGAAACGACAGAAATACGATGAGCTGCGAATTGTGTGCTGCCATAGTTCATTGTATGTGTGTTCACATATGGAAGCGTGCGTCGGAGAAAAGTTGAAGAATGTTAGACTCTTGCGACTCCACAAGCCATCTGATTGGGTGATTTTTTGGTGGGGATAGAGGCTCGCCTCAAACGCTGAGTGTAAATGCACCATAAAACAACTTGGCTCTTTTTTATTGTGGCATGTCCAATCATTTTATATATGATTTAAGATCCGCACTTTCTACGGTATTTTCTTTCGTATAGTATACGAAACTTTGCCTGCTGGGTCGTTGTAGGTGGTAGGTGCCTTCTCATCTTCTCTGTAATCGTAGGTAAAACGCCAAAATATTGACACCTGTCTGAAAGTTAGTTCTGCCAAAATATTGACACTTGTCTGAAAGTTAGTTCTGTTGTTCCTTCTCAGTTAAAAGAAATATTATGTGAGAAACGGCGAACATGTTGGATCGGTGTCCCGGACTGTATTGTGGTCGATTGTTTCTAGAAAATGATACCTGGAGCGAATGCGGTGGTTGCCCGCGGGGCTTTCGCGTTAACGAGAGTTTCGCTTGCTCACCCTGTTCGGCTCTTCCTACTATGTACGATTGGCTTTACTTGGGTTTCATGGCACTTTTGCCACTGATCATGCATTGGTTTTTTATTGATATGGCAGCTAAGGAAGCATCGTGAGGTTTATAAGTAACGAACTACCACTCTTATAATAAATTCAATTTTAGATTCACGAAAGAACAAATTATTCTTCATGCTAGCGCTTTTATCGAAGTATCCCTATCTGCAATAATTTCGCTGCTAGTTAGTGAACCGAAGCTGTCATTTACACTCAACTCCTGTCGAATAATTCGCCTTTCCGACTGGTATACTTTGTTCCATAATCCTACTCCAAACTATGAAGATAAGTTATATTGCACACAGGAAGCTGTCTACCCTCTGTAAGGGGAAGCATTACAGCATAATGTAAAAACTGACTGTTATTATCTTTTACCTTTCAGACAAACAATTGTTCTAATGTTTTACTTGCTGTGTCTCGTTTTCATGATGATCATTCGTCCGCCGTTGAATAGGAAGTACTTGAAATGTGGCAAATCAGCAGTGTATTGCGCTCTTTATTTCTTACCAATATTAACACTTCTCCATGCTGTGGCTGGCGGATTGATCTGTAAGTATAAATAATTCCATTTAATACAAAAAACTGCAACTATTGTTGATAAAATGTGGCTATCCAATGTAGAGTAGTGTAGAGCAATAATGCCTGAAACTTACTACTCTGAATAGATAGAGTACTTAAATGTATGGCGAGAATTCGATTGATATTCTTCTGAGGGTAAAAAGACGATTGATTTTTAAAGACTTGTATATTGAAGCTTCCTGAAGGAAGGAGTTGACTGATATTACTGACTAGTGAACTCAATTTGACTTTTGATTTAAAAATATTTCCTATAAAATTTATAATTATTTTTTTATTGCGTTTTTAAGTTATATTAGGTTCCGGAAGATTTATGCGGAAGTTTTTGAAGAACTTTTACATGGTGGCATGGGCACTCATAAAACATTTCGTAGGGAGGAGTAGAACTATAGCTTATAAAAGAAGTTTGCAATTCCTGGAGCTACATCTCGTGACGAATAGAATGAATGTGGATTTCACTCATTGTCAGTCAAGAATCATTGAACCTTTTCTGCCACACCAAAACAATATCAGCGCACCGGGAGATAGGGGAAAACTGCAGAGAAGTTGCAATTTTATTTAGAATCCGTTAGTAAGTAAAATCGCCCAACTTTTTCGGGTACATCGCATACAAAATTCCTCAAAACAAGTGATGACAGTTATGTTCCGGAATTTAAAAAATTTCGCACAATACACTCTTTTTAATTAAATATTGCAGGAACTGACAATATTACGGTACTCTTTCAATTAGCTACTATACAAAAGTTTTCAATAAAAATGGTTCCTATTTTTTCTCGAAGGAGCGATAACTACGGAACGGAACGTATTGGACATAAAAGCTTTTTTGTGATTAAGTTAAGACAAAACTCTTGGGGATCGGGGCTATGTAGTTACACTTATTTTGAAAGCATCAAAACTGGAAAACAGAGTGAAATGAAGATATTGCTTAAAGCTGCCATAAAATAGACTTTAAAAAAATTAGTGCTTTCTGGTGAGTCAACTTGAAGACTTGGAATTAGTTGTAACTGTCTTCAAGCTGTTGTAAATGCTAAGAAGAAGTGGAGTTGGTAGGGTAAATTTATCGCTCTAGCTCAAAAGCTATTCACCTTTAATTTTAGCCATTTCGTAATTGAGCAATTCTTTTTTTAATAAAGTGCAACTAAAAAGTGATAACCATGGTTTAACAAATCGTTACGTACTAATTTTACTAATATCCTTCTGATCCTGCTACTTTAATCAACATACCTTAAAATTTTGCATATTTAAAACACCCTCTTTCCCAGCACAAAGTCGAAAGGATGTATTAAAAAACTATATAAGCAGATGGGCACTTTGTCTCAGGAAACCATTAAGATCTTTGGGTGTTCCTGTATTTTTCATAAATCATACCAAACTTCTATGAAGAAAAAATCCTGAGTGTGAAACCTTATTAATCTTAATTTTATTTGTCTACTTTAATTTGAATTACAATCTAATTTTTCTGCAGTAAAGCCCCGTTTACACGGTGATAGTTTTTAACGATAGTACTATCGTGAGAGCATTGAACGATAGTGTGAGAGTATGATAGCGCGACAGTCTGCTGTATACACTGCGCGATAGTACGACAGTGAAATTAGGCAATAGTTACATTGTCAAACGTGTTCATAATATAAAATATATTAAGTAGAGCTGGTTGCAGCTGTACCTGCAGCTGCAGTTGTTGGTGAAGTAGCAAAAAGAAGAGCTATAAATGTGAGGAAAAGGAGAAAAATATGGGTGAGGGAGTTGATACAGAGACGAAATGCCTTGGGTGCCTCCGAGACGCTCAATCGTGCGAAGAAGATGGAAGAAGTTTTTTAAATTTTCCATCAAAGCACTTTAACCATTAACCGAATATATTATAGTAAAATTTTTTGCAGTTAGCAACACGTACTCATAATATCAAATTTATAATTTTTATGTTTTCAAATTAAATATTATTTTGTGAATGTCAATCTTAGATTATATACCTAAAAGGATTGGACATGCCACCATAAAAAAGAGCAAATTTTTTTGATGCGCATGTCGAAGTAAAAGCTGCATGGGCGTACAAAACTGATTTTATTTATTTTAGGGGCAAACATTTTAAAATTTTTTGCATATATTAAATATATTGCATAAACATACTGCAGTCACGATCAGCTGCAAGCCTATCGTATGATACTCTAAATGAGGACGATTTTGCCCGTTAACGAACTTAGCCTTACAAATTCGCCCAGATCAAAATTTCAAGATCCTAGGTCAAGGCGTTCTTGAGTTATTATGCTAACGGGTAGACGGACGAGCGGACGGACGTTTTAGCCCCAAATAAGCACAAAATAATATTTAACTTTTTCTGTGTTCCGATGCTTCGTTCTAAGCGTTATAAACTTTTGGGCTGGATTAAACTTATAATACTCTCTGATTTCATCTAGAGTATAAAACTATCTATCTCTTTGTAATCTATGTATGTATGCTTTACAGATGCATGTTATTTTATTATATATGTACATATCTACTTATGATCTGGTACGATTCTGTAACTGAAATCTCGGCGAAATACTAGAAACGAGTAGCTTTTTCAAATGTGTTTTTTGATAAACACCAAATTTCGATTTTTCGTCAGACTTATTTCTAGCAATAATGCAACCATTTTTTTATTACTAATTTAATGAGAAGGCTATATTGTTGTGAACTCAAGGGATACTATTTTTTTCGATGCAAAGCATTTGTACAGAAATAGATATTTTAATAAATATTTCTTTTCTAAGTACAGTTGCATGATCGAAATGTTCACCTTTGTAACACTTTTGGTTAGCCCCAAATATAACTTTATTTTGCTACACCATTGGATCCAAAATCCAAGCCGTTCAGGTTACCATGACAACCAATAAAAACAAACAACAAAATATTCCTTAAAAACAATACAATAAAAACAAACAACAAAATATTCCTTCATAATTATTTTACGTGTGTTTTTGACAAGCAAGATCCCTTGGCATCCTTCGATCCCATGGTGCTGTCAAAATAATTTTGGTCTCTATTTTTTTCGTGCTTTTACACCGGGGTGTCCTATCCTTAGTTACCTTATCTAAGATGTCAATAATAAATTATAAAATTCTTGTCAATGTCAACATAAAATTATCGCTATAGTGTTATCAACTATCTCGTCAAACGTGATAGTGCTATCATGTTAGCACGAAAGTAACTATCGAGAAGTTTACATGATGATAGTTATGACGATAGTAATTATCATGACATCAACTATTGCAAAAAATATCACCGTATAAACAGGGCTTAAGTAAGAAAACATTAATTGACATACATTTTAACAAGTGAAATTTCTTTAAATACAAATAAAAAGATGTTGTGCTTTTATTTTTCATTGAAAAGAGTGAACGGTTTTGATTTAGTAACTATTTGTTAGTAGTTTAACAAATTATGTGTAATAGAACAATTAGAAAGTCTTAATTACACTATATTAAAAAAAAATAATCATTCAAGTGACGAAATGGTGTTTTTAAAATACTGGAAGGTAGAATACAGGTTGGGGCAAGTGCCCCTCTTGCCCTCTTCTATGGGCGCCCTTGCATGGTGGCTACACGGAGGACTCGATTGGTTTTCTACATATTCATAATTTTAGTTTCAACTATTGGATAATGAATACACACAAAATTGCAACTTATTAGCTTGAAGTGGTCATAAGTTATCAACATTGGTCCTAAGCAAATGTTTTAAATACTTATGTATGCGTGCTTCCCGAAGGAATTAACGGATGTTAATAATTAATGAACTCACTCTTGCTTTTGACTTACAACTAATTTCAGTATTTTTTTTACTTCCTGCTTTGCAGTTCTTTAGTTATAGTGGGCTCTGTAACTTGCATACACTTCTGAATGAATTTTATATGGTTACACGAACTACTAGTTCAATTTGACAAATCTCAAATCAAATACAACATTGTACTCAGGAGACAGTGTAATCAGTGCCAACGCCCAATGCCCTATGCATGATTTATCTCCCACCTCTCACGAAACACAATTAGTGTAATTGTGTTGCGAAAAAGAATTTCAAAATTTTTTCTGGCACCTGGTGTGGGGTTGTGTGACGTAACATATAATTGATGGGCAAGTTTTCGTGTGATGGTATTTTCTCATATGTTCAGACAAAACTAAGATGGGTGTGAAATTAAGGTTAGGTCAGCCGTAGCATTAACCGTTATTTTTATATTCCATAAATTTTTTTTATTTGGTTTTTTTATATATATTTTCGTAATTGTCCTTGTCATATAACTTTTTATTTTAGCTACACCCACGTTTGTATGATGCTATACTATCGAAATTGCAAAGCCAGCGGTTTCCGGTCTTGCTTACCGTTGATCCTTCGCTCCCGTTACTCCCGTTGCTTCGTTGCTCTTGTTGTTCCCGTTGCTTCCGTTGCTCCGTTATTCCTTTGCTCCGTTGCTTTCGTTACTCCCGTTTCTTCGTTGTTCCCGTTGCTCCCCTTTCTCCCGTTTCTCTCGTTACTTCCGTTGCTCCCGATGTTGTCAGACGTGGGTACATATACACCGAAAACACACGAACTGTCGCTAAACTATATGAAACACTCATTTGTTTGTGTCGCGCGTCACCTATTGTAGAATAGTGTTACTAATACAGAAACCTTCGCGGGCGTGCGCTCAACAAATCAACAAAATGTCTTCGCAATCGGATGAATGGTATAGGAAGGCATGGGGACAAACAAACAGTTTGAGCACCAGGGTATTAAAATCGCGAAAAAATTGGAGAAATGTAAAAAAAATGCTTTTGATTCGATCGGCACCAAACTTGACAGGAACCATCCCGGGACTATTCTACTTGTTTCCTGAGAATTTGATCAAAAGCGGTTTAGGAGTTTATAGCCGACATACATACATACATTCATTTTAGGGAAAAAAAATATAATTTAATTTTTTGTTTCTATATCATTTTTTTGTTAGTTATAAGTATGTTAAAGATTTCGCAAAAGTGGTGTCCGAGTCTTCTTTGAAAATTCATATCTCTGGTAATTTTTATCCTAGAAAAATATGGGGCTTATTTCAAAGGGGAAGGTTGTCGCAATATAAAAAAAAATAGGAAAAAAATTATCCATAAAATTTTTTTCAAAGTTTAACGTTTTTGTCCTTCATCATCTCAAAATGCATATCTTTATTTTTTTGTGTTTTATATATTATACTGTTTTTCAAAATATACCAAAAAATCAACTTGCGATCTCAAGGGGATCGGGGTCAAAAAAATCTAAGAACATCAGTGATTCTCAATTATTCTATAGAAAAATTACAATTATTTTAATTACTTACTTGTAAGTAACGAGGATTTCATTTTATGATGCCTAATATATGGGCATCTTAAAATCATAAATTTAAGCTAGTTTAGTTCTCTAACAATTTAATTGAGCTACTAATTGGTTAAAAACATCAATGTTTTATAAACGGGAACAACGGGAAGCAAGGCTGAAAACCGCTGGCTTTGCAGTTTCGGTAGTATACGCGAACGCGGCAAGTAAAGCTATATTTTGGAGTAAAACCCTTCTAGTCGCTAATTTTGTGTGAAAATAACGTTCAGCTGCCAGTTTCTGTCTATCTTGGAAGTTTTTGAAATTTGCCACCAGAGCACATTGTATATTTGTCAATAGTATGTTTTCTTGTTTTGTTTGTTTTTCTTTAGAAAATTTGTGATCTGCTTATAATGAGCGATTCTGCGCGATTTCTGAAAATTGTCGCAGCAGCGTATTTCGTCCCGTTGAGACGATGAATTTTCAAAAAGCGCGTTTTTAAAAGTGAGCGAATCTCTAAGCACCAACACCAACAAAAAAAAGGCACCGCTACGAAGGCGGTGGCGAAATAATGGCATGCTTGCACAAAATCCGTGCAAACCGTTCGTCGAATTCATTTTTCGCAATTCACACTCATTTTAACGGTACACAGTGCACCGTGTCATCCATTTTATTTTATATTAATCAGGATTTGGAATCACGTTTTTGTTACCGCGAATGACAACTCGACTCCGCCCAAATCTCCGCCAACATCCAACTCGCACGGTTAATTTTTTTCCTCTGCGATTCTCATGCTTCTGGGTTCGATCAATTTCCTTTCAAAATTAGGATGTAGTACTCTAGGCAGACGACATATTCGAATGATCATTCCTCATCATCATCAATGGCGCGACAGCCCAAATTGGGCCCTGGCCTCTTGAAGTCGTCGCCTTCAATCGTCTCGATCCAAAGATCGCGTCCTCCAGCTGCTAATTTTTAAGATGGCTTTGCTATCTTCATCAACCGAGTCTTCCCATCGCTTGCGTGGTTTGCCTACGGGCCTGTTACCTATCGCTTTGCCTTTAAGAGCACGTTTGGGAATTCTTCTGTCTTCCATCCGCTCTACATGGCCAGCCCACTGCAGTTTACGTAGTTTGATGAACGTTGAAGCTTCTGGCTCCTTGAAGAGTTGATACAACTCATGGCTGTATCTTATTCGCCAGCCCGTTTCTTCCTTCACAGGTCCCAAAATTCTTCGGAGGACCTTTCTTTCGAATACGTTAATTGCTTTCTCGGAAGTTCGCGTTAATGTCCATGCCTCGCTGCCATAACAGAGCACAGGTCGTATAATAGTTTTATATATTCGCAGCTTTTTGTTCCTGTGTACTTTCTTGAATTTCATTATTGGAAGTACCGAATAATACGTTTTTTTGCTAGCATGATCCGTCGTTTGATTTCGTCCGTTTCGTTGCCGTCTTTTGCTAGATTAGCGCCAAGATATATGAAGTTGTCCACACTCTCCAAATTATACTCTGCAATTGTTATATTCTGTCTGATTGGTGTTCTCTTTCTTGTTTGCGTCATTACTTTCGTTTATACGTAATCCGACTTCTTTTGCGGCGGAGTCAAGATTGACAAATACCTCCTTAGCACTAGGGAAGGATCTTGCGAGGATGTTTATATCGTCAACGTATGTTAATAGTTGGGCGGACTTGAATAGTAGTGTCCCATTGGTGTCGACTGGGGTTTTTCGGATGACATACTGTACTGTCAGGTTGAAAGGAATGGGGGCTAGACTATCTCTCTGCTTTAAACCACATTCCGTTCGAAAGCTGTTTGTGGAATCGGTTTGTATTTTTACTTGGAATTCAATGTTCGTCATTGTTAGTCTCGTTAGACGGACTAATTTTGGTGGAATTCCAAAATCAAGCATGATTTGGTACAGTACCCTCCTGTCGATACTGTCATATGCTTGTTTAAAATTTTCGAAGATTTGGTGCACGTCTGTGTTATATTCCCAGCATTTCTTAAGCGCCTGTTTCACCGAGAATATCTGGTCTGTAGCAGATCGTCCGGTTCTGAATCCACCTTGGTATTCGCCAATTGTTCCGTTAGTATAGGGCTTAAGACGACGTTCAATTATTTTTGTCAGCATTTTGTAGGACGTACACAACAATGATATTCCTCTGTAATTCTCACAGCAGAGTTTGTCTCCCTTCTTGTAAATTGGACATATGATGCTTTTCGCCAATCGTCGGGTATACTTTCCTCTGTCCAAATTTTGCATATCATTTTGTGTAGTATTTCCGCGACACAGTTTCCACCGTTTTTCAGAAGTTCAACTGGTATTTCGTCAGTTTTCATTTCGTCTAGTGTGGGTAGTGTCGGTGATGGTTATTCTTCGTCAGTTGAAACCTCAATTGAGATGTTATCGGTAGTAATCGGTGCTAATGTAGTGGGATTGAGAAGATGTTCGAAGTAGGAAGCCCATCTTCTTTTAATTTCTTGTGTGTCGCTGATGATGTTGCCCTCTACGTCTTTGCAGAGACTGGTTATGGGTTTATATCCCTTTTTTAGGTATTTTACTATTGCGTATGCGTCACGCGTTTTATTTTGTCTCATATTGTCGTCCAATTTTTTGTATTTTGACATTGTGGTACTTCCTTTGCTTTCGCCTGCAGGTCTTGTTTGCAAATCGCCTAAGCTCGTCATATCTATCTTTTTTGCCTCGTGTTGATCGTTTAGTAAAAATTTTGTAAGCCTCGTTCTTTGTATCTATTGCATCACGACATTCTTGGTCGAACCAGTCATTATTTTTTCGCCGGGTTTGATATCCTATTATCATTCCTAGTCGAATGATAATTCTGCATCACGTCTGTCCGAATATAGCTGAATTGGTTATTCATTCCATATATCTTGTAGCACTCCCAAACCCATTCAAGGGTTTTTGAGTTTATCGCATGTAAACAATAAAATATACGAACTCTGCCCTTTATAATATATTAGTATAGACTACAGATGGGCACCTCTTTTAGACGGACAAAATTCGTACTGTTCGCATATGAAAGTATTTTTGAAACATGGTGGATTATTTTCTAAATACAGTTACAGTTTTCTGTACTCACCTCCGCATGTCATTATAAATTTAATTTTTTTTTATATAAAAAAATTGTTTATTTTAATTACATAGATATAGGTATGTTCCAAGTTTTCACTATCTGTCGAATGCCGTTTCTGAAAACGAAAAATAATTTTTTTCTGAAATCCCAGCATTCTGTTTAATTGTATTCATTCTAATTTCAGATTATGCTTTTCCGTACTTAAGTGTAGTAATCTCTATGATTTCCAATGCCTGTCATTTTTCGTTAAAATTAGATCAATCAATGGATTCACTTCTTAAAACGTCAATAACTGAAATTAAGAATGCTGTGATCATAGGTAAGAAATATGTTTAGTATATCTTTTAAAAGACGACGGCTACTAAGGGTCACTAAAAGTTTGACGAAAACTGTGGCGTCACTACTTTAAAGAAATGTATTTAACTGATTTTTGTTCCTATTTATTCATTTGTTTACTTCTCTTATATTAACATGAGAAAATTATAAGAAATTTCAGTTACTTTCAATTAAAGTTTCATTTAATTAGGTTTATAGAACTTCATTCTGTTTCGATTTCAATAAATATATGATACATTTATTAATAAATATTTAAACAAAATTTGTCATTACATACGTATGTATTTGTTTTCATATGACCAATATTATTGAAGTATCATTAGAGTGCCGTCGTCTATTTAGTGACTTTATTCACACAAATAATTTTAATTGATGTGTTTTTTCAGCTGGGCACTGGGTACTATTAGCTTATGGTATAATATCTCTTCGGCAACATTTTGGACTTCTAGCGCTAGTACCATTCCCTTCTTGTTTTTACATAATTACTGTTTATTTTACAGATCCCGAAGAATTTCGGGAGAGAGAAGAACGTACCAATTAAATGAAAATTCATGTTAAGGATTTAATTTAAGTTGCTGATTTTATTTACATATATTATATGTTGTACATTAATTGAATTTTTTTTCATGAAAAGTAAATAAAATTTAATTTGATGATATGTGTTTTCTTCAGTTTTTTAATTGCAACTTGATCGGTGTTTTCTCAGAAAATGTAGTCAATCTTTTACGGTAACTCTGAAAAAGACGAAATACGGTTTCGAAAATATGACCTTTTTTTAAAATAAAATGTGATCATCGAATTTGTAGCAATGGCGTATTTCCTTTAAAAGCTAGGCAGTGCGCCAGTGTCGCAAAATGTGATTGCCATTATGACACCATCTGTAACAAATTAGTCAAAATAACTCCACTCACATTTGAAATCGACTCAAGCTATCGGATCATTCCATCAAGAATCGCCAAAAATGACGAAAATTCTTACGTTACCATCGCCGATTCTTTTGAAAATTTGTGTACTTGAAGAATTAGTAAAAAAAAATTGAATTTCAATTATTTTGTTTCTATCTCAGTTTTGTTGTTATTATATAGTAGTATGTTAAAGCAAAAATGGTGTCCGAGTCCTCTTTGAAAATTCATGTCTCTGTTAATTTTTATCATAGAATAATAAAATAGGTCTTATTTTAAAGAGGAAGCTTGTTGCAATATAAAATAATTTATTATTAAAAAATAATAAAGTAAAAAATACGAATAAAAATTATCCTTGAAATTTTTTTTTTAATCAATAATAATCAATGGCACAACAGCCCAAATCGGGCCTAGGCCTTGAAGTAATGCTAGAGTTACTTCATTACTAGACCAACGGAACACTAGGAGGTGAAGTGGTCAGCCACACGCTCGGGGATCGGGGTCAAAACAAACGAAGAACATCAGTGGTTTTCATTAATTTTAAAGAAAAATTACAATTATTTTAATTACTTACTCGTACGTAACGATGATTTGGGCAGCTCTTAAAATCATAAATTTATGCTAGTTTAGTTCTCTAATAATTGAGCTGTAAATATTTCACTTAAGGTGCGTTTCCATCTCCGCCGTTTTGCGTCGCCGACTACATTCTACATAAATAAAAAACGAGCTCTATGACGCGCCGAGGCAATCGTCGGGAGTCAACTCCCAACCACTTCACCTTTTTCGGCGAGAGCCGATACTAATGTGCCTTCGATAGGGGGTTGGTTTGGATCCAAACATCGTACCTATGGTGACGAAAAAAATACTTTATTATTAACAACCGTTAATACCGACCGTTTCGCCGCAGATGGAAACGATGATGTCAAAAGTGTGACGGGACACCCGTGTCGGCGAAGCTAAACGGCGGAGATGGAAACGCACCCTAATAGTGCTCATACCAAATATTCGTATTATTAAATATTGTTACATGTAAACCTGGCAACCGCGCAACCGTGCAACTCGATCGTTTCACATAATGAAAACAACAACAACCGAATACCTAGTTGCAAAATAGCCCAATCAGAAACCTAGCTGAAGATAAGCCGAAACAACACGATTGTATCTCTCTTCTTATCGAATGCTCTCCAATGTACTAGAACCCTGTACATAAACCACTGAACGAAGGTCAAAATCGAAGGCTCTGAAGCTTTCGAGAAGATTCCACAACTGAACGAACGTTCAAGTACACCGGTGAACATTCAAGACTGCAACCGCCTAGTATATAAGCAGGTGAAGCATTCAGCGAAGACACAGTAATTTTGATTACGCGACTGCGATAGCCAGCGAGTATACGCGACCGTGTGGAGAGAGAACGAAAGTGAACGAGTTAAGCGATATATGGTATAAGCGGGCGGTACTGCCATACAGTGCGAATTATTGTGCGAATAGAATTTAAAGTGCGATTAATAAATAATCACTTATTTTTATTTTAACTGAATTGTGTTTTACTTGAAATCCCGGCGAACCCCTAGCTCGCAACAATTGGTGTCAGAAGTAGGATTTCAAGAATTAATTCGAGTTAAAATCGCGAGTGGAAAAGTGAAATTAAAATTCTTGAACGGACAAAGTGAGAAATTTGTGCGCTGTGAAGTGAAGTTAAAATTCTCGAACGGACAGGGAGAATTTTGTGAAATCGAACAATCTAGAGTGCTCTAGTGAGCGGTACTTGAATTAGTGAAGTGAAAAGTTCTCATACGGACAAAAAGAGAATTTGAGTAAATTTGTATCGGGAAAATCTTTAACGGACAAATAATCGATTGTGAAAATGCCGCGTTATTTAAAAGACTTAAAACTAATGGAGCTGAAGGAAGAGCTCGGTAGACGCGAATTATCTACAGTAGGGAACAAGTCTGAACTTGTCAGTCGAATGATCGAGGTACTGGAGGCTGAAGGTAAGGACGCAAACAATTTCGAGTTCCCAATCGAAGAAGCTCGTGCTGCAAATAGTGATGAGTGTTCTGATACATTGGATTCTCTGAGGCAGCTAATGCAGCAAATGATGACCCAACAAAGACAGCTCTCAGTAGATCTCAGTCAGAAAATGGACCAACAAAGACAGCTCTCAGCAGACCTCTCAGCAGATTTCAACCAGACGTCGAAGGACATTAATGAGAAATTAGACCAACAAAGTCAACTGTCAGCAGATCTTAACAAGAAGTTAGGCCAGACATCAACAGACCTTAACGAGAAGCTAGACCAGACGTCGAAGGACCTCAACCAGAAACTAGACCAACAGTCAAGAGATCTGGACCAAAAGTTGGAGCAGCAGAACAACAAAATCGAAGACCTAAATCAAACTATGGACACCTTGGGTAAAGCAATAGAAGAAAATGTAGAGAAGAAACTTCGAACCTTCGAAGAACAAATTACGGAAAAGACATCTGTGATTGTAGAGGAAGTTGAACGCCTAAAAAGGGACTTTGATAACGTGAAAGCGACCGGGGTCATCAAAACAGAACACGTTACACACAAAGATCTCAAGGCTCCAATCTTCGATGGACAAACACCGTGGGCTATCTACAAAACCCAATTTGAGGCTGCCGCAAGAAATAACCATTGGAATGATTTGGAACGAGGAACGGCTCTTATATTGGCGCTAAGAGGTCCACCAGCAGAAGTTCTTCAAACAATTCCTCAAGAGCAGCAACAAGATTTTTCGACGTTGGTGCAGACATTGGATCTTCATTACGGCAGTGACCACATGCGAGAGATCTACAAAACACAACTCTACAACCGTACTCAAAAGAATGGTGAAACTCTTCAAGAGCTGGCGCGCGATATTGAACGACTTACACTATTATCGCTTCCAAATGCGCAAACAGAGCAACGCAACGATACAGCTCTTTTCGCATTTAACAATGCTGTACAGGACAGAGAGCTGCAGCAGGCGTTAAAATTGGCTGGAAAGAAAACGATTGGCGAAGCATTAGTATATGGGCTTACGTTCGAAGCTGCCAAGCAAAGCTCGAGAAATAACTATCGAGTTCGAGAAATAACAGAAGAGTGTGTATGTCAGAGAGCGGAGTACACCAAACGGAGCGAAGGATCTGGTGCCCCTCGATGTTGGAATTGCGGACAGGCAGGACACTTAAGACGCGACTGCCGAAAACCAAGAAAAGCTACCAACTATTGTTCCGGCTGCGGTGCTAAACAAAAGGGAGAACGAGGCGAACCATCACGAGAGAACGCTTCGCCTAATAACAGTCCGGGAAACGAGTAAAAGCCAACTTCATGGGGCAGAAGTTGGCTGGTGGAATCGACGCCCCCGGAACCATCATCGCAGTTTCTCGACTACATCGTGGTGAAAACGACTTATGCATGAGTGGTCGAGTCGACAAATTAAACTGCATAATAGCAATTGACACAGGTGCAACACGATCAGTGCTAAGATCTGACCTCGTAGACCGTACTTGGCTTCACAACACCAAAAAGTACGCACTTCGCACAGCAACAGGAGAAACTACTACAGTCCATGGAGAAATATCACGTGACATCCAGCTTGGAGATTTGACATTCTCGCATGTATTCGTGGTAGCTGATATTACCGATGAGTGTATTCTCGGAATGGATTTTCTGAAACCACACGGTATCCAGCTGGACCTAGGACAACGAATAATGAAGTGGCGGAATATCGAAATCCCAATGGAAATAACATCCTCCAACACAACCAAGCTGCGAGTTATATTGTGCGAAGATGCGGATATACCAAAGTCATCAGAGAACGTTCTTTGGGCAGAGCTCGATGGTGATCCCGAGGACCACCGATTCTACCTCATCGAACCAGAAACGACACCGGCATTACGAAGTCTAATATTGGGAAAAAACGCTAGTAAAAAGAAATGAGAGGATGATTGTACCAATAAGAGTGCTCAACGTTTCGGACAGCATTACCAGCGTAAAGAAAGGAGATGTAATTGGCAGCTGTGAACCAATTTCGGCGGTGACAAGCATCGACACTGAAGGAGAACATGACGTAGCCTCTAAAAAGAATCCAAGAAGGAAGAATAATGTAACATCAGCAGTTCTTCAGTCAAGCAACCTTAGAGGATCTCAACACAAGCAAGCAGTGGAACTAATCGAAAGGTTCAGCGACGTCTTTTCCACCAGTGATGAGGACTATGGCAGAACAAACCTAGTGAAGCATCGTATAGATACCGGAAGTGCTACACGGATACGTCAACCTCCAAGAAGAGTACCAATAGCGAAACAAGAAGAAGTGATTTCAATGGTCAATACCATGGAGCATCAGGGAATCATCGAAGAATCAAAGAGTCCGTGGATATCGCCAGTAGTGCTAGTTAAGAAAAAGGATGGTAGTACCCGTTTTTGCGTGGACTACAGAAAACTAAATGATGTTACGAAAAAGGATAGCTATCCACTACCTAGAATCGACGATATCATGGACACCCTGACAGATGCTAAATGGTTCTCAACGTTGGACCTGAAAAGTGGCTACTGGCAAGTGGAAATAGACGAAAATGATAGAGAGAAAACAGCATTCTGTGTCGGCAGCGGACTGTGGCAATTCATCGTAATGCCGTTTGGCCTGTGCAATGCTCCAGCTACGTTCGAAAGACTAATGGAATTTGTTTTGCGTGGCCTGAGTTGGAAAACTTGTCTCGTTTACCTGGATGATGTGATCGTTATCGGCAAAACCTTCGAGGAGCATCTGAAAAATCTACAGGAAGTCTTTCAGCGACTGCAAGCGGCAAAATTAAAGCTGAGTCCAAAGAAGTGCACTTTGTTTAGTGCAGAAGTAAAGTACTGGGGTCACATCGTTTCAGCCGATGGTGTAAAGACGGATCCAGAGAAGATACTGGCAGTGAAAAATTGGCTTACTCCGAGTGATAAACACCAGCTGCGTAGCTTCCTAGGATTAGCGACATATTACCGTCGATTCGTAAAAGACTTTGCCAACACGGCAAAATGTCTTCATCAGCTAACAGAAAAGGGAAAGACATTTACTTGGAATCAACAGTGCCAGGAAGCATTCGAGAAAATAAAAGATCAGCTTTGCGACTCTCCAGTTCTGGCGTATCCAAAACCAGGTCATGGTTTCATCATAGACACTGATGCCAGCAATGTCGGTATCGGCGCAGTACTATCACAGGAGATCGACGGGCAAGAGAGAGTGCTATCATACTACAGCCGAGTACTCTCAAAATCAGAAAGGAACTATTGCGTAACTCGCCGAGAGCTATTAGCCATTGTAGAAGCTACAAAACATTTTCACAAATATCTCTATGGCCAAAAGTTCCTTCTTCGAACGGATCACGCATCGCTTAAATGGCTACTTCAGTTCAAGAATCCCGAGGGCCAAGTAGCAAGATGGATAGAAAGGCTTGAATCCTACGATTTTGAAATTGTTCACCGAAGAGGGAGAATTCACGGTAATGCCGACGCGCTCTCACGTCGTCCTTGTCCACCAAACTGCAAGCATTGTCACCGCGTAGAAGAAAAAGAAGTCGGAGAAACCATTCAGCGAATAACGACCGAACCAAAGGATGGATGGAATCAGCAAGAACTGGAAGATGCCCAACGAAAAGATCCAGATATTTCACCGTTCATGGCATGGAAGGACAAAATGGAGCGGCCTGAGTGGAAAGACATCTCACAATTCAGCGAAACTTTAAAGAGTTATTGGGCACAATGGAACTCCCTCCACCTAGACGGTGGGATATTAAAACGGAAATGGGAAACCGCTGACGGAACATCGCATCTCATGCAAATCATCGTCCCGCATTCTAAAGTCGAGGAAATTCTGAAGGAGTATCACGAAGGTACTTCCGGTGGACATTCAGGTATAAATAGAACTTTGGCAAAGATACGAGAGAGGTTCTATTGGATCCATCTCCGAGATGACGTCGAAAATTGGTGCCGTAAGTGTACTACCTGTGCATCGAGTAAAGGCCCGCAGCGCAGATCAAAGTGAGAAATGCAACAATACAACGTGGGAGCTCCATTCGAGAGAATTGCTGTGGATATTGCTGGACCATTTCCGGAATCAGAAAATGGTAATCGCTACATTCTTGTGGTCATCGATTATTTCAGCAAGTGGCCCGAAGCTTACGCAATTCCAAATCAAGAAGCAGTTACCGTCGCAGAACAAATTGTTACCAACTGGGTGAGCAGATTTGGAGTTCCACGTGAACTACACTCCGATCAAGGTCGCAACTTTGAATCTCAAACATTCAAACACGTGTGTCAAATGCTGGGAATAAATAAAACGAGGACAACTCCACTACATCCACAGTCCGATGGAATGGTGGAACGTTTCAATAGAACACTGAATTCGAACCTATCCAAACTCGTCAGCGAAAGGCAACAGGACTGGGATCAACACATTCCTCTATTTTTAATGGCCTACAGAACATCGGTACACGCAACAACAGGAGAAACTCCCTCCCGAGTCATCTTCGGAAAGAACATTTGAGTCCCCGCGGAATTAATGTTTGGAGTGCCACCAGACCAACCGACCCATCCAAAAGATTACGTATCGGATCTTCGACATCGACAACACACAATTTACAACCTGGTCAGAGATAAAATTAATTTGGCGACCGATCGGATGAAGACGAGGTATGATCAACGGGCGAATTCATCAGGATTCCTAGAGGGCGATTTAGTTTGGCTATACAATCCCAAACGACGGAAGGGCAGGTCACCGAAGCTACAGCGCAATTGGGAGGGACCTTACCAAATCATCAACCGGTTAAATGATGTTGTATACCGTATTCAGTTGCATCAAAAACCTCGTACTAAAATGAAAGTGGTACACCTCGATAGACTAACGAAGTACCATGGCGCCCATGACGAGGGGATCGACTCTGTTCGGGACGAACAGGAACTAAGGAGGGAATAATGTTACATGTAAACCTGGCAACCGCGCAACCGTGCAACTCGATCGTTTCACATAATGAAAACAACAACAACCGAATACCTAGTTGCAAAATAGCCCAATCAGAAACCTAGCTGAAGATAAGCCGAAACAACACGATTGTATCTCTCTTCTTATCGTATGCTCTCCAATGTACTAGAACCCTGTACATAAACCACTGAACGAAGGTCAAAATCGAAGGCTCTGAAGCTTTCGAGAAGATTCCACAACTGAACGAACGTTCAAGTACACCGGTGAACATTCAAGACTGCAACCGCCTAGTATATAAGCAGGTGAAGCATTCAGCGAAGACACAGTAATTTTGATTACGCGACTGCGATAGCCAGCGAGTATACGCGACCGTGTGGAGAGAGAACGAAAGTGAACGAGTTAAGCGATATATGGTATAAGCGGGCGGTACTGCCATACAGTGCGAATTATTGTGCGAATAGAATTTAAAGTGTGATTAATAAATAATCACTTATTTTTATTTTAACCGAATTGTGTTTTACTTGAAATCCCGGCGAACCCCTAGCTCGCAACAATATGTACTGCAATCGCGGACATCGTTACCAAGAATACTTTCATAAATTGTTGTTTCGACGTATAGTATACGAAACTTTGCCTGTTAGATTGATCTTGATTATATCCATTTCACAGTTCGCGAATGGCAATGAATGAATGAATTGAAATGAACTAGGAGCGGCACTGACTGTGAACTAGTTCGTTCATTTCACTTATGGGAACGCTCTTCCGAACAAGTTCGTTCGCGAACTGCACAAGCCTATTGTACATGGAAGACAGCAAATTATTCCTACTATTCCAGAAAGTTTTTTGTGTTAAATGCAGAACCAAGTTATACAACATGAACGACAAAGATCTAGCTAACGAAGTATGAACAGCACACACGAAAGCACAATACGATGGATCTGAGAAAACTTACAAGCTAATGAAGCAATCACCATATTTCCCCAGCATGAAAGAATCAATCCAGAAAATTATAAATGATTGCGAAATATGCAGACAAGCGAAATTCGATAGGAACCCAGTCAAGATACCATTCAAGCTCACCGAAATACCAGAAAACCCCAAAGAAACGACTCACATGGACATTTGGCTAAAAAGTTTTAACGAATATTACTTAACAGCAATAAACAAATTTAGCAAATTCGTTACCATGGTAAAAATAAAATTGTAGTGTCATCTGGGCATTGGTGCGGAGGAAGGAATACATGTGGCATTACTGGATTTCCACACTAATTCCCTACAAAAATTAGTTCGTTGGGAGTTTTTGCTGACAGCTGGAAGTAGTGGAGGTTATATTTCAGATTTTGGCGCGAGAATAGAGAAAAAGAAGAATAAGTTACGCGATCGAAGAAAATAATAGGAAATAAGTACCCATATTAAATTAAGTCGACTAATCTTAACATATAGCGGGATAGTGTGGTGGGAAGCGACTAGAAAGTGCACGTATCTAAGCAAACTGACAAAAGTACAGCGCCTAGCCTGCATTGAGGCTAGCGCCCTCAGGACCACTCCCATGGCGGCACTGGAAACTCAAAGAGTTAGGTTACTGGAGAACTAGACCTGCTGGTCACAGTACCATACTCCATGACTTCTTGGAGTGTGATATCAACAGGGAAACGGACTACCAGAGAACGGATTATACCAGAAATAGGTTTCGGTTGGGCATTTTCTGCTATAATCCCATACAGGGTCGACTGGAACGAAAAACGCTACCGAGACAATAGAACCACAATGATCTTCACCGGCGGTTCGAAAATGATTTCTGACTAGGGTTGTTCGATTTCGATTCGATTAATCGACTAATCGATTATTTTTTCTAAAAACATCAATTTTATCAATCGATATGAGTGATGTTGATTAATCGACATAATCGATTAGTTAACATTAATTAATCGAACAAATTTCAACAGTAAAAAGATGCCATGTTCGATAGATTTGCCAACATTTTATTACGAAATTAGCTGCAACAAAAAAAATTGTGCTTTCATGAAGAGATCCAGCAAAACACGTTTGGTAATAACAACCCAGCAAGCAAAACTTCGTTGAGAAAAATGCTTCCTATTACCTCGTTCACGTGGTAGCGTAGTGTAGTGTAGCGTATTATGAAATCCGGTTGATATATGAGTGTTCACGTGAAGTGAATTGAAGTTTCGCACTCTTGATTATTAATTGACAGCTGTCACAACTGGTATTTATTTTATTAAAAAAAAATTACATTCGTCGTTTTATTTCTTAAATAACCTTTCTTCTTTTATTTTTCAGCGAAATGGAGTCATTAAAGGCACTGGTATTAGAATCGTTGAGAAAATCCAAACAAATAAAGTTGTCTGTCAACACAGATTTTTGACAATTCACTCGAAAAGTAATACGGAGCGCAACGGCAAGTGTTCTCGTGGGAAGGATTAGCAAATCCACTACACTACACTACGCGGTTTTGCTACGTTGTAGAAAAACCGCTCCGTAGCAAAATTTCGTGTGTTCACGTGGTACTACGAAGTGCTACGTAGCGGTACGTCGTTGACCACGTGAACGAGGTATATGTCAAATTATTGGAATTATTTTACTCCTGCTGTTTCTTCCGGTCTCAAATTCGGAACTGATTCGGCAACTCTAGCTAAAAGTAAGTACATCTACTTACGTATTCGTATTCGTTTAAGCGGATATTCGCCAAATTTTATATATTCGTATTCGAAACCGTATTCGACAAATTTAACCCAAATACTCGAATACTAAACAAGGTAAAAAAATAAATAAAAAACTGGTTGTTGATGCTAAAAAAATTAAATGCATTCATTGTTTATTATTGTTTCGTATCTGAAATTAATAAAATAAACATTTTCTTTTTTTTTAAGATTACAACATTTTCTTTGATGAATTTAAAATTTTCTTTGAAATCAAATCACGAGATAATCATTTTAATAAAAAATTATATACCTACTCATAATCAAAATTTAACAAATTTAATCTTTAATAAATAGCAATTTTATTGCTCTTTCGCCCTGCAGTCTTGTTCGTAAGGGATCGTATCTAGATAAGTCCGGCATTACTAAAAAATTGTTCGGATGCAACTGAAGTAGTTCTAGCTGATAGATATTTTCTAGCTATGTCTGCCAAATCTTGATATTCTTGTCAATTTTTTGGACATTTTAGACACACTACCCACCACCCAAATTTTAGCAATTTATCATGCGTAACAGTATAACTCCCGACTGCCGAGAGGCAAGTGTATACTATTCGTATTCGTATTTGCGAATACAATGAATGAATATTCGTATTTGTATTTGTATTCGCAAATACAGATTTTAGGTATTAGGAACATCCCTACTAGACACCTCTTTCTATTATACTTACTTTATAACAAAATTCTAAAACCCTTTTCCAGTAAAATTTAATGCTTTTATCCTATTATATTGTGTCAATTATCAACGGAATCCACTGTACATAGATACCAAAATCAACAAGAAACGCACTTTAGTGAGAACTATTCATTGCAAGGACATTATTGTTGAAAACTATAAATTACAACAACTCGATGATGTTAAATAATTATTTGCAACAATAATTCTAATGTAGAAGAAGATATAAAAGTGTTTTGGCAAGATCTTTCCTGTGTCCAGATAGGTGATCAGAAGGTTTTTGTAACATTATGTTAATTAATTAATATCTTGACCTTTCCACATTTATCCGCAAATGTAGAACGTGCTATTTCATAACCAAAGACATAAACTTATTTGGAAATTTAACGGGCATTTAGCTCCACATGTAAGACAGTGATGAGAAAATAAAAAAACTCTTCATATAAATATTAATATGCACAATTTAATATTTTTTTATGTACATTTACCGCTATATGTACGACAATATATGTATGACAATCCCAATGTTAAACGTATAATGAACCTAGATATTTAAAGTCAAAGCCACCTATAAAGTCTACGTATACGTATACGACACCCTGGGACGTACGAATTACGCGATTAATCGATTAATTGATTAGAAGGCATCAATTAATCGATTGATCTTAATCGAACGTTTTAAAATAATCGATCTTGCAACAATCGATTGTTGAGCAATCGATTCCCATCCCTATTTCTGACATAGGTGCGGGGGTATTCGCATAGGACCTCGAGATTCACAAGTCCTACAGGCTGCCAGACTATGCCAGTGTAATTCAAGTGGACATCTTTGCAATACTTCAGGCTTGCGAAATTATTAAAGTAAAGGTAACAGCAATCCCAGCGGGTAACAAAATAACCGTAAAAGCAATCAACGACGATAATCGACTAATACTACTCAACAAAAAACCAGTTAGACTAATATAAGACGACTTCAAAATCTTCCATATTGTACATCTAAATCTTATGATATCAGCATTAGAGAACATCAATGAAGCAATAAACCAACATAGACGACTTAGTCCCGACGCCGACAACACAAATCTAAAACCATAGCGGCCAATCCACAAATACTGACCAGGTATAATCTTAACAACAGAACCAGATCCAAAAGAGGAGCACTTAACTTAGTAGACTCAATTTACAAAAACTTATAAGGATTAATGGACGACGACGATCGAGAAGAAATCATGAGCACAATACAAACCCTAGAAACTAACCTGAAATCCGTCACGGAATTTAAGCAAATAATAACAAACAACCAATTCGAAACTAACATGCAAAACATTAAGAAAATTTATGACAAAATGCTCGAATTCCTAAACATATCCGGAACCATAAGACAAATTTGGATAAATAGCGCACTAGACGACATAATCACAGAAGTCGACAGATTAATCGATAACATTAACTCAGTCAAAGCAGGTATTGTGACAAGACTCATAATAGATACGAACGAAATACTAGATTTTAATATAGAACTAGACCACATACAAGATTTAACAATAACCATACTTGGAAAACAGGACTCGTTGATATTTGTAATTGTTGTAACAGTAACCAATTTTTAATGTAATCTTGTAAATTTATATAAATACCTAAATACATAATTATTACAGAAGTAATATTGGTATATAAAAGTATGGCGGATGGTGAATGAAGAGTGTGCGAATGTCTCCCCATAAAATTATTAAAAATCGGTCTTAGAAGTGAAATTAATAAGTTAAATCATCCGTATAGTATTCTGCCTATAAGTGTCGTTGAGATTTTAAAATACAGTGACTGAAATCAAAACTTCTTTTTTTCTGCGCCGGTATATTCGAACAAAATTAACCTCGCTTAGATGGTTCAGCAAAACAGCAGAAAAGTTCTATCGTCCACCTCCGACGAGCCAAGTGACGTTGGACATAATGTTCAATGGTCAATTTCTTAAAATAAAACATACTGCAGTCACGATCGGCTGCAAGCCAATCGTATGATACTCTACATGAATACTGAACTCCGATTTATATTGCAGTTGGGGATAAAGTAGAATTACGTGTGTGCATGTTGTACGTCCTTTATTAAGGATTCCCATTTGATTCCTACTCAAAACTAAAAGACAATATTCAGTGCTTAATTTCATATCCTGAACTGGGTGTCACAGAAAAAAAAATTATCCTTTTTTAAGGACTGTCACATGGAGGTACAGGGAGGACTCACTCGATTTCTTACATAATTATCCTTTTCCTTGGAACCATTCAAAAATTAATGTGTAAAAAATTTTAAATTCGTAGCTTGAAGCGTTCAAAAGTTATCGAAAAATATTGTTGAACACGTGTCTTAAGGACTTTTTGTATGGAAGGTACCTGAGGGAGTGAAAGGATTTCGCTGACTAGTAAACTAGAACTTCGTTTTTATTCAAAACTAATTTGTACAAAATTCCGAATTCGTGGCTAAACGATTATATGAATTATAGTGAGTTCCGTAAATAAAGTGAAGACATTTTAACAGGATATTTGTATGGCACCTACACGAAAGACTAATAGAATTTTTTTCATAATCATACATTTAGCTCAAACCATTAGAAAACTAACGTATACAAAATTTTAAAGTCGTAGCTTAACCCCTTCTGAAGTTATCGGTCAATATTCTTGAACACTGGTTTTGAGGACTTTTGTATGGAAGGTACCAGAAGGAGTAAAAGGATTTTGCTGACTAGTAAACTCGAACTTCGTTTTCACTCAAAACTTATTTGTACAAAATTCCGAATTCATAGCTAAACGATTACTTGAGTTATAGTGAGTTTCGTAAATTAAGTGAAGACATTTTGACAGGATATTTTGTATGGCAGCTACACGAAGGACTAATTGGACTTTTTTCATAATCGCAGATTTAGCTTCAACTATTGGAAAATTAACACATACAAAATTTCAAAGTCGTAGCTTAAACCCTTCTGAAGTTATCGGCCAATATTCTTGAACACGTGTTTTAAGGATATTTTGTATGGCAGGTACCCGAAGGAATAGGACGATTTTGCCCGTTAACGAACCTAGCCTTACAAATTCAACCAAACATCCAGATTCAAAATTTGAAGATCCTAGGTGAAGGCGTTCTTGAGTTAACGTGCTAACGGACAAACTGACGGACGGACGGACGTCAAGCGGATTTGGAGTTTTTGGCCACAAATACACAAAAAATAATATATAACTTTTTTTCGTCCGAGGCTTGGTTCTATGCGTTACAAACTTTTGGGCTGGATTAAACTTATAATACTCTACAGGGTGTAACTAGTACTGAGGTTCAAACGAAAATGGGAGATAGAGGAACTTGTCCTGAGTAGAAAATCGTTCTACACATACTCCCGTTTTTGCATCGTTAAGGAGATAGCGCGATTTTAAGGACGAAGGATTTTCATCGTACCTGTGATCACTGTTTGATCTCTAACTTCAGCTGTACTGAGCGTAACGTAATAATTCTGGGCTCGTTGGAAAGGACACAAATTCTTCTTTCTAATTGCTATCAACTGTGTCAATCAGTGTTATACTTTTTGAGAAAAATTCATTTAAATGACACAAAAATAATAAAAAATTAAAAAAAATTACAAAAAAGTCCTGTTTTCTCCAAGAAGGACCTGATTAGCCACAAAATTTTATTACATTTTCGGAAAGCCCATAAAATTTTACTATACGTTTGATAACAGAATTTCTTCATAGGTTGAATTGTAAAGGAGCGGGGCTAACAGTTATCAAGCACGTTCCCTTCAAGTAAATCTGGTTTGACACCCGTCATTCGCCGAAGGAGTATGATTACAGAAGTATAGTTTATTACGTTTATTTAGTTTATTACGTTTACAAATAATTTTCAACTTGCCCGCCGTTGTGCATCAAGCAGAAGTGGTATCGCCGACGAATGGCATTGGTGGGGTTCACACGCAGTAGTTGGGCTCGTAACTGATCGCATGCTTCGGTGATACGGGAAATGAGCTGTTCTCGTGTATGAATTTCCTCTGCGTAGACGATGCTTTTCAAATACCCCCAGACATAAAAGTCCATGGGAGTTATGTCGGGAGATCGTGGAGGCCATGCAATGGGACCGCCACGACCAATCCATCGATCCCGAAAATTCGCGTCGAGCCACCGACGGACATTAGCACCATAATGCGCTGGCGCTCCATCGTTCTGGTACCAAAACCTGACCAGTACACGGAGTGGTATATCCTCTATGAGGTCTGGTAAAGTTTCCTCCAAAAATTCGGCATAATTGGTGGAATTGAGAATTGGGGGAAGAAATACCGGACCGATGAAAGTTCTGCCGATGATGCCAGCCCAAACATTCATACTGAAGCGATGTTGATGGGACGTATTTCGGCTGGTATGGGGATTTTCACGTGCCCACACATGCATATTGTGGAAATTTTGTATGCCATCGCGGGTGAATTGCGATTCGTCGGTCCAGAGAATTCTTCCGAAAAACGCTGGATGTTCGTCTGCTCGCAGTAACATGGTACGACAAAAGTCTCGACGATGTTCACGATCACCGGGCAACAGTTGTTGCACCGGTGTATTGTGATAGGGATACAGTCCTTCTCCTTGCAGAATTCGGAACACTTGCATGTGGTTGATGCCTAATCAATGGCCGATGCGCCGGGTGCTTACCGTGGGGTCCCTAGCCGCGATGCGCGGTATGCGCTCCTCCGTGGCCACAGGTACCGAGTGTCGCCGTCGTGGATGTTGTGTCTCCCGCCATGGCTGCAGTGTACCTCGTTCACAAAGGTTCCGATGAATGCTGATGAACATCCGATAATGGGGGAACCGAGATCTGTCCGGATACCGTTCCCGGTAAACTCTTTCGGCTCGCCTAGCATTCCCGTCGCACAACCCATACACGAAGTGCATGTCTGCCATTTCTTCCGTTGTAAAAGACCTCCTATTGCTTGCCAGGTTGCTCGTAATGATGTCTATGACATTCTGTTTGCTGCTGCTTCCTCCCGATGCTTTTATCGCAGAAAAATCTACGTAGGACGAAGTCATTCCTGTTCCTTAAGGGAGCAGGTAAACTCCACGCCCTACTTAAATGGATATTACTTAATTAACTTAAATGGATGTTAGTTAATTTACTTAAATGGACGCTATCTAATTAGTTGTCATATTTTTACTTACCTGTAACATAATTTCCACACATAAGAGCAATACGTGTGTTGTTAACATGGTTGCTCATTACTGCATCTGTTTTGCGGTAAATTCCATGTTTAGCAGTATTTCCAACATGTGCAGGGAACTCACTTGTTGTTGCAAATATGAAGAAATTCTGTTAACAAACGTATAGTGAAATTTTATGGGCTTTCCGAAAATGTAATAAAATTTGGTGGTCCTTCTTGGAGAAAACAGGCCTTTTTTGTATTTTTTTTAATTTTTGATTATTTTTGTGTCATTTAAATGAATTTTTCTCAAAAAGTATAACACTGATTGACACAGTTGATAGCAATTAGAAAGAAGAATTTGTGTCCTTTCCAACGAGCCCAGAATTATTACGTTACGCTAAGTACAGCTGAAGTTAGAGATCAAACAGTGATCACAGGTACGATGAAAATCCTTCGTTCTTAAAATCGCGCTATCTCCTTAACGATGCAAAAACGGGAGTATGTGTAGAACGATTTTCTACTCAGGACAAGTTCCTCTATCTCCCATTTTCGTTTGAACCTCAGTACTAGTTACACCCTGTATATGATTTCATCTAGAGTATAAACATAACGCAGTCACGATCGGCTGCAAGCCAATCGCATGATACTCTAGATGAAATACTGAACTCCGATTTATATTTCAGTTGGGAATATATCAAAAGAATGAGAAGTACACATACAATTATTGAATGACCTTTTATTTACAGGTAGAAACTATTGTATAGTGGCTACTCGATGGATGGTTAAACGATTTCTTGAGTTATAGTGAGTTTCATAAATTAAGTTAGGACATTTTTAAAGAATTTTTGTATTCTAACTACATGAAGGACTTACGGAATTTATTCCATACTACGCTCACGTTGCTCCCGTTAATCCCGTTGATAACGTTACTCCCACTTCTCCCGTTGCTTCCATCTCTCCCCGTTACTCCCGTTGCTTTCATTTCTCCCATTGTTCTCATTTATCCCGTTGCTTCCGTTACTCCCGTTGCTTCCGTTGCTCCCATTTCTCCCATTGCTTCCGTTGCTCCCGTTACTCCCGTTGCTTCCATTTTTCCCGTTACTTCCGTTGCTCCATTGCTTCCGTTGCTCCCGTTACTCCATCCACTATTCTCCATCCTCTATCCACCATCCTCCATCTTCTATCTATCACCCATCATCCACCATCCTCCATCTTCCATCCTCCATCCACTATCCTCTATCCCCTATCCAACATTCATCGTCCAACTTTACGATTTAGTAATAGGAACTCATAACTAATACACCGAAATCGAACGAACTGCCGCTAAACTATATGAAATACACTCAAATGTTGAAATAACTCGCGTACCACTAATTGTAAAATGATTTTGTTAACGCAGAAACCTTCGCGGGCGTGCGCTCAACATATCAACAAAGTTCATCGCAATCGGATCAATGGTTTAGGAAGGCATACTGGACAAACAAACAAACAATTAGAGCTAAAATCGCGAAAAAATTTGGAAAAATGTAAAAAAAAAAAACAATTGTTTTTGATTTGATCGGTACCAAACTTCACAGGAACCATCGCGGGACTATTCTACATGTTCCCTGCAAATTTGATCAAAACCGATTGAGCGTTTTAGGAGCTCATAGCGAACATACATACATACATCCTCTTTTATACACCCTTGTAAGGGGTTATTCCTTGATATATTTGGAGAAAAAAATTGTTCTACAGGGTGGGTCAATTTTCAATATTAGTGGAGATACAGGGTGGTTAAGAAAAGTGTTTTTGACCGGTACCCTCACTCACTTAAAACGTTATATCTTGAAAACGAATTATCACAAGGCAAAGTGTTATAACTCGTTTTTTAGGCAATCGAATTACCTTTCATTTGATGTAACAGTCTAAATTGTAAATGCACCCAATCTTGAGATATTTACTCGAAAACACAGATTTTTGCTACGTCAACCCTAAAAATTCAGTTCAAATGTCTACCTATTACTTCCAAAATGTTAATCGTAACTCATACATATGTATGCAGCTTTTGTAGGTAATAATACGGCTCATAAAAAAATAAAATTAAAATGACATCCTCTATCCTCTATCCTCCATCCTCCATCCTTCATCCTCCATCCTCCATCGTCCGTCGTCCATCCTCTATCCTCCATCCTCCATCCTCTATTCTCCATCCTCTATCCTCTATCCTCCATCCTTCATCCTCCATCCCCCATCCTCCATCCTCCATCGTCCATCGTCCATCGACCATCCTCCATCATCCACTTTCCATCCTCCATCATCCTTCCTCCATCCTCCTCTATCCTCTATCCTCCATCCTCCATCATCCATCCTCCATCCTCCATCCTCTATCCTCTACCCTCTATCCTCCATCCTTCATCGTCCATCAATCATCCTCCATCCACCATCGTCCATTGTCCATCGTCCACCCTCCATTGTCCATCCTACATCGTCTATCATCTATCGTCCATCCTCCATCATGCATCATCCATCGTCCATCCTCCATTATCCATCGTCCATCCTCAATCCTGAATCTTCCATCGTGAATCCTCTATCCTGTATCCTCCATCCTCCATCTTCCATTTTTCATCTTCTATCCTCCATTCTGAATCTTCCATCCTCCACCATCCATTTTCCATCTTCTATCTACATCATCTCAAAAATTCGCAAACCTTGATTCACGAGCCGTGATGATCCGCGAACCGCAAGATCTGCCGTGAAGATCTGCAAACCACAAAGATCCGGAAAGATCTGCTGAGCGGTCGAGATCCGCGAACCGCGAAGATCCGTAAAGATACATCGTTTTTTTCAATTGTGATCTGATCCAGTTGAAAATAACTCACCTAATAAGAAATTAAATTCATCTGAGCTTTAAAGCTCAGCTTTACTGGCAATTGCCAGTTTTCACGCATGCGCGTGTACTACCATCTAGCGGTGTAATTTCCAACGGAGATTTTAGTTCTCAAAGTGACGTCATCAGCGTCTGACTTGAAAATTTTATAAAAATTCATCTGAGCTTTTGCTAGTTTTCACGCATACACATGCGTGAAATGTATGGCGAGCTTTTAGAAAACTCTTATGTACGCAGCATACAGATAGAGCAGCCGTGTCCATGTGAGTTGGCTGCAGTAAAGATACGTAGTCGGTGCTTGGGGTTTTATTGAACCCGACAATCACATTCGACTGAACGTTCTGATATGCGACTGACAACCTAAGGAATAACCAAGACGCAATTTGGAACGTCATTTTTTAGGTTGTCAGTCAGCATTAAACACGTTTCGGACTTCTACCCATTAAATAATAATGTTGCGCCCAGACTGTTGACAGATTTTTTTTATTTACTTACGTATTTTTTTTATCAATAGAATAATTCATAGCACTAAAAGCGAATTCGATCACATTAAACCTAAGAGATTTTCGGAACCAGTGAAAACTTGAACAATACCCCAGGAGGTTTAATAGGCAAAAATACTTAAATCGGTTTTTTCCCCGATAGCTTATAGAAGTAAAAGTGAATTCCAAATATCAATATACTTTAGAAATATATCAGAATTCCTGAATATGTACACAACCACTTTACACCCCCTTAGGGGTTGGATATCGAAAAATTTTGAAGAACGTTAGTAGGCGCTTATATAAATAGCCCGCAGAAGTAAAATTGCTTTGATAGCTCGACATGTCTAAAAGTTTTAACAAAATTCTGAACGCCAATAAAAATCTTAACTTTTTTTTGTTTTAATTACTCTAATAGCACATCTACATATACGTACTAAGTTTCAACTTTCTAATATAAGCCGTTTATGATGCCTTATCAGCATAGTCTGCATGAGCATGGGAAAACGTATCGGCTGGTCAGTAATGTCCGGATTAAGTTACCGGGCATTTGACGACGGAGACACCTTCCAATGCACGTGCTATGCATTTAGGTGGCAGATTATTTTTATGACAGTGTCAGTAAATCATGTGCTAGGTATTTGTTTGCTACAGTATACAATTAAATCTTAAGTTTTTCCTGCACACTATTTGCTAACATTACCATAGTACATGTATATTTGAAGTTTATGAAATATTATTCAGTCAATCAGAAGGGAAACCAGGAACCGCTACCCTTACACCCGTACTTAGCGCTAAAAAGAAGCTGGCGGTAGCCGACGAAGTTGGCAAAAAGATCCATATGTTGGGCAAATGCAAATCGAAAGGCCTCCTCTCTCAGCTGCTAGCAGTAGATTCATATTGGAACAACTCGACCTCTGACTTATTCAAGAGCCCTGGGTTACATGGTGATATTAGAGGCCTGTCAAACACAGTTAAACTCATTTACAGCAACCAGGGGGATAATCCAAGGGCTGCTTTACTAATAAGTAAATACTTAAAATACATTCCGCTGACAGACTATATAACTAGAGATCTGGCGGCAGCAAAAATTATCATCCCAATAGGAGAAAGTGGAACAGAAGAGTTAGTGGTGGCCTCAGTTTACTATCCTCGAGATAACGACGAAGTGCCTGCAGTTGAGATGCAGAGTCCGTTGAACTATTGCCCAGTGCAGTTAACAGCAAGCGGCTCATCCTCGGATGTGACGTGAATTGTGAGGCCTGGGTAGGAGAGACAACCACAGGGATGAGTTGCTACTTGATTACTTGTTTTCTACCAATCTAGAAATAATTAATCTAGATATAATTAATGAACCTGTAGAAATGATATTAGGGAAGAAGTCTTAGATATGACTTTCAGTGACCCTTTAACCACCCAAATCATCTACAATTGGCATGTTCCCGACGAAAGAAAAATAAGAAAAATTGATAATAATAACATAAAAAAAGACCTACAAGTTTATTATACAACCAATGATCTCATATGCCGCGATGGTGTGGTGGCCAAAGGTTTAACAAATCACAGCGCAGGGGCTCTGCAAAAAATCCAGAGCCGTGCCGTTCTTACCATTACTGATGGATTAAATCATGTCCCACCGCTGCAATGGAAGCCAAGATAAACCTGCCCCGTTGCACGTGGAGATAATAACGGAGGCTCTGAGAGAGGTCATAAGGGTACAGTAGTACACTAAATTTAAGGCAGGCGACCTAGTCGGAGATCTTACAATTCCTCAATTGTAAAATATGGATGGCAATGAGACAAACAGCCACTGTGTTTCAGGCTGGTATAATATACTGGTACATGGTATAGAACGGTGCGCAGGCAAACTTCTATTGAATAAACCAAAAAGCGTCAGTTATTATCTTATCTGACAGACAAGTGCCACTGTTAGCGCTGAAATGTTATTGTTTCAGCTCTAGGCTTGTGTGGGACTGTCATTTTCTTCTAAAAGAGCTGGTACATCATAACAGTCTAACCCTACTGTGAATGCCAGGACATGAGGGTATTCCGGGAAACGAATGTGCTTACCAGCTGGCTAAGGGGCGAGCCAACTCACCAGTGTTTGGCCCGAAGCCATTCTGTGGAGTAGGTAAAGATGTCATTAAGAAGGGTATTTAAAGTGGGTAAATCTTTAGGTAGAAGATTATTAAAACTCACTTTCAGGACTTACGGCAGTCAAAGAAATTTCCAACTTCCTCAAGTAAGAGAGCGTCGAAATTCCTTTCCATAAACAGATATAACGCGAGGATTACAAAAAATAATCGGCAAAGTATCACTAGATGCCGATTCTGTAAAACTACTGCACTCTCACCTATGAGGCCTTTTCTCTTTTTCTCATAACATTGAGCATCTGCCGATTAGGGTTACTATATACGCACTCACGCCAAAACAGTCTCTAAGAGGGGTTTGGCAGATGCGTACCAAGGTGAAAAACCAGTAAATTTAAATTTTTTTCATGTTTATGGGATTTCGCTTTATAAACATTCGAAATGATTGGCTTTTCGCTAGACAACTATAAATTTCCATAAAAGAAATGAAAGAAATACGGAAATTTTCCATTGAAAACCACAATTTCGCGCACACACACTTCCATACCAAAGAAAAACAAGTACTAGAATTGTGGAAGGGAACCGACAGCTTTTTTTCCGACTCTTCACATATTTGCACTAACACACTTCAAAAACGCAATTTGCTAGCAATGTTCAGTAGTACAAAAACAGGCGAACTAGTACATAAACAGGCGATTTTTGTGAGGTTAAATCACAATTTCTAGTACAGAAACGACCGAATTAGACGTATCTGCCAAACCCTAGGTAGAGAGTGTTGTGTATCTAGTGACCCTACTGCCGATGACACTAACTTCGTATTGTTTACCGTTACAAAGTTACGCTTAAAAATTAATTTTTTAAGAAAAACTTCAATTGCTGAATTTAAGCACTAGATGGCATTTTCGATGGTACAGGGTACACCAACCACCTATATATTTAGAATTATATCACCCACAGAATGACACTATATAGGCCCTATGTCGATATCTTGGGAGTTTACGGAATCTTACACAATTTCGGTTTCTTTAAGGCTCTTGATGCACGTATTCCCAATACATTATCGAGATAAAACTTAAAACGTATTTTTTTTAAACTAGTTCGAGCCATTACGATGGGAGCTGTGAAAAAAATTAAAAATTTTTAAATGGAGTGGTTAGCTTTGATTACGGTTTGAACTACCATTTTTAGCAGAGTAGATTTCAAATTCATCCAAATATGGGAAAATTATTAGAACACATAATGAAAATTGTCCAAGCATAATCCAAATCCAAATTTTTCAAAATTAGTTTCAAACAGTAAAAGCTACATCCTTAACATAAATTTTATTACTTTCCGATTGAAATATTAAAGATTAAAGAAAGACATAAGAGGAAATCATATTTAATTGCATTATACTTTATTAAGCGCATTATACTTTATTAAGTGTATCTATTAATCTAATAGTCTGATATAATTTTTCTTTAAAGCAGACGTGATAAAGTAATCATGGGTGACGAATCTGTTAGGGGGGGCCATGGCCCCCCCCTATGACCGCCACTGCGTAGAACAAGTTCTACAAAAGTAATTGAATTTAAATCTTGGGACGTCTAAAAGAAAAATGTTTATACAAAAAAAAAATTGTATTCATCCAAAGAATTACATAAAAGAAATGACATGTGTTGTAACGACTTGTTTTTCCGGGGTAAGTGCAGCGGCTACCACGGTTCCGTTACAAAATATTTCTTTATTTTCGACTACACTTTATTACTAACTTAATTTCTAAAACTCGCAAATTCATAATCCTTCTAGCGTTCTGTTCGCCTTCGTTGGATTCGCCTCCTCTCGTTCTAGTTCATCTCAGCTTGCCTGCTTTTGCTTGCCCTGTCTCGTCGTATGGGTTGGACCTATAGCTCGCTTCTGTACGTCGTGACTCTTCGTAGTTCGCCGTGGCTTGTCATGGCTCGACTCTTGGCACAACTCTGCTGGTTTTGTCTCGACCTTGCTCGTTGGTTGTCGTCTTCGTCTCCGCGTGTGGCACTTGCTCTGTCCGTCATGTCGCCCTGTCTTCGTTTCCGCGTGTGGTCTCTGCTCTTTCCCTGTCTTCGTCCTGACCTTTGCTCTGCTCGTTGTCTCTCCCTGTCTTCGTTTCCGCGTGTGGCCTTTGTTCTATCTGCTTGTCGTGGTTTGACGTAGTTCATCGTGACTTGTCGTAGCTGGTTTTAGCTCGGCGACTGGCATGACTCTGCTCGCCTTAACTGGACCCTGCCCCTGATCGTCATCTCGTCTCTGCTCTGTTCGGCTGATCGTCCTTACTTGCTCTGATCGTCGTGGCTTGCTCTGCTCGTCGTGGCTCGCTCTGCTTGGCTCTGCTCGTAGTGGCTCGCTCTGCTCGTAGTGGCTTGTTCTGCTCATCGTGGCTCGCTCTGCTTTGCTCTGCTCGTCGTGGCTCGCTCTGCTTGGCTCTGCTCATCGTGGCTCATTCTGTTCGTCGTGGCTCGCTCTGCTTGGCTCTGCTCGTCGTGGCTTGGCTCTGCTCGTCATGGCTCGCTTTGCGCGTCGTGGCTCGCTCTGCTCGTAGTGACTCGATCAGCTTGGCTCTGCTCGTCTTTGTTCGCTGTGCTCGTCGCAGCTTTGCTCTGCTTATCGTGGCTCGCTCTGACCGGATAGAGTTCGCAGTTCTGTCAGTGTCAATAATCAAAGCGAAATCGATATGGTCGCGAAAATCGGCGAAATTTTTTTAATGGTCATCGAAATCTCTTTCATTTTCCAATTTATTGTTTTCTTCCTAAAATTACACAGCACGTTTTAGGTTACGATAATGTTATATTTGACATTTCGATGCGTTCACTTGCGAACATTTCAAATTTTTCCGACTTACTTGCGACCCATTGCATTCATTCTGTGCAGCTACCTACAAACAATCACATGCATTTGAAACTCGTTTTTTCCCCTCTGTTATTTTGACATTCCAATCCGACTGCGATGCGTTCATTCTGTACGGCTCTTTACGGTTTCTGCACTTTCAGCGCTCTTAAGAGCCGTACAGAATGAACGCATCGCAGTCGGATTGCAATGTCAAATTGTCGCTACGAGATGCAATGAAACGCTGTAAACCTCAAGTAAACGCTGCATGAACACAATGACCGGATTGAGTTCGAAGTTGTATCAGTGTCAATAATCAAAGCGAAATTGATATAAACGCGAAAATCGGTAAATTATTTTTAATGCTCATCGAAATCTCTTTCATTTTCCATTTTATTATTTTCTTTAAATAATACAGTGCGTTTTAGGTTATGATAATGTCATATTTGACATTTCGATGCGTTCACTTGCGATCATTTTAAATATTACGAACTTACTTGCGACTCTCTGCGACCCATAGCGTTCATTCTATTTAGCTACATATAATCACATGCATTTGAAACTCGTTTTTTCCCCTCCGTTATTTTGACACTCCAATCCGACTGCGATTGCGTTCATTCTGTACGGCTCTTTACACTTGGTCCGAATTGCGCTCACAACGCATACCATGGAGGGGTAATTTTCTGGCGCTTACACTGCTTACGGTTTCGAGGATAGGCACTGTGAGTACACTGTGTGCACACGATCGATCCGGATTGAGAGCGACATAAACGAACCAATAATTCGGACCGAACGTAAGCGCTGCTAGTGATGTAAGCAGCATGAGCGTAATTCGGACCGCGGCCTGTGTAACACCAAAGAGTATGAGATAGAAGGGTAGCGCCCATATAAGCTCCATAGGAAAAATTGTATCGAGTTTCAGCACCTCCACACCTGCATTACTAAATTATAATAATTAAATAAAAACATAATAAAAACTTTTGCTGTGGGTAGGAATCGAACTCGCGACCAAAGTTTTTGGCTCATTCTCTTTGGTTTCTGGTTCGTCTCGCATAACCCCTGCGTCACCAAATGCCTTTGATTTCCATTTCCCAATGTAGCAACTTAACTTAGTTCGGACTTAGTGTGGATTCACTTTATACGGTTTAATGTTTTTTGAGCGTAATAATCGTTTACAACGTGAACGAGATATAAGTTGCATCGTCGTCGCAACAACATATGCACATGAACAAAAATATAATAGCCAACCATTAAAGTGATTGTTTTTTTTAAATTTGTAAAGTTTAACACATATTTCGAAGAGAATTAATTTATTACTTTCTGAATTTTGTTTTAATACATTTCAAAAATTAAATTAAGAGGCTCAGAGGCTGTATTATTATTATATTGGATCCGTGGAGATGAAGGAAAAATTTGTTTTAATACATGTACTTACATAATCTTCAATTTTTTAATATTTATATAAATCTTACCCGAACATTTTTTTAACCATATTGTTATATCTTAAGTTATCCGCATTCCAATCAGCAAGCACTTTATTGTACAGACTCCTAACTGTCCGATTTTCTTTGTGATTGATTTTCTCTAACAAGCATTTTGCTTCGGCATATTTTTTAAGATTATTATAAGCAAGCGCTCGTCTATAAATTGCTTTTTCAGATGTGTTACTACTGTTTTCCACAAATTGTGTCAAATAGAGAACTTCTTCAAAACGGTTCTCCTTAATTAGACTTGCAGCAATGTTTGTTTGATTGTTCTCAAAAATCTGTTTTTGTTTTTCATTAGATTCTTTGGTTGGATCATCGAAAGGTAGAAGTGAAATTAAACATTTAGCCGCACGACAGAAATACTCTAGAGCAAAATTAGGATATTTTTTGAACATCGTAACACCATTTTGTTTGTATTGAGTAGCGAGCTCCACCATTCGATAATTATTTAATCGAAACAAATAATCATTAAATTCGATTCTAAATAATTTTATGATAAAGTTAATTTCTTCTCCTGATTTTGTTTTTATGAAACATTGAGATATTTCGCCAGGCAGCATTTGCTGTAAAAATAATTCGATATAGTAATCAATCGGAGTTAGCGCTGTGCCAAGTTCTATCCAAAATTCTTCGGATTCATTTAAAATATATGTTTCGCGGTTATTTAAATTCTTTACATTTGATATATTTAATAGACATTTTGATATTTCAGTTGGCTTAGTCATAGATAGGAAATTAAAATTTATTAATATCTTTCGAAGGCCCTTTTTGTGACATATCCATTCTTTTTGGGCTATTGCATTAAAGTCAAATATTCCCCGCAATTCTGACGACTCTTTAGCCATAGTGCATCCGTAAATATTGAATTTAGTACATTTAAATTAAATTGATTCGTGTTATGAACGTTTTGAATATAAAAGCCGGGGTTCGGCGATAAAAGCGCGAACAATACACTTTGTGTCGCTTCAAATGCAGTTTTAACTAGGAATATTCTAATAGGTTTTTGCAAGTAAAAAAAAAATAGGTTTGAAAGCGGCGGAAAATGACGATAGATATTTGTTTCTACGTTTCCTGGATCGACGCAATGAACAGATACATTTGTGTTTTTAAGTATGGTGCTGAGTTTGTAAGAGAACAATACAACACAGAATTTGCTATATTGGTATGCTTTAAATCGATTGGAAGGAGTATCCAAGAATGTTTGATGAAATTCAGGTTGTGGATAATCGGTCCATGCTAAGTGTGCTGCTGATGACAAATTTATTATTCTAGCCTCCTTACTTTTCCGCAACGCCGGTAAAAGCGAAATAGTAAGCAGAAATGCACCAAGATAATTTGTTTGAAATGTTATATCAAAGTTATTGATGGTATTTTCCGGTTTTGCGTAAAAAATGCCAGCGTTGTTAACCAATGCAAAAATTTCCGATCCCGAGTTATTTATGTCTTCTGAAAATTTTTGAACACTTTCAAAATCAGCTAAATCTAAGATTTTGCCTATTATTTCTGCATCCGGTACTTTTTTTCTGATGATGTTTTCAGTATCACAGAGTTTCTGATGATTCCGACAAGTTATTATTAAGGAGGCACCTGAAACAAAACAAATTTGTTACATTTTTAAAAAATATATATTTTAATTTTGACAGATTATAATACGATAAAAGATAAAAATGCACATAAGAGTTTTACAGTACAAGATAGAATTACCATTCGTATAGGATTTCCCGGATTCCAGCACCCTGTTCCGCATCATTTAAATGACCCGGATTCGCAATACTGTCCAAATTCCGAAGGAATTTATGTTAAAATCAGTTCAGATTACCTTGAATTTCAGTTTGATAAGGACGATATCGTTCGCGGCAGTATGCGTCCTCAGAAACGAAAGAAACGCAATGCAAGTAAAGTGACATTGCTAATTTGACTTATTATAAGCCACATCCATGATCAATAGTTTTGCGCAATAATATTTTACAACGTCCAACGTGAACATTATATTGAGTATATTAGGCAATTCACTCAAACCAAACTCGAGATTGATGAATGATAAAATATGTTTGTGTGTGCATATCCATATAAACTGACATTAATTATTATTTATTTCGTACACACTGTACAACATATTTAGAAAACCCAACTACACAATATGTTAAAAAAAATAAAACGAGAGCGAAAAAATTATAATGAAGAAAAAGAAGAAAGAAAGTAATATTAAAAACATTAGTTGAAAAATTAAGAAAAGTTAATGTTGAGAGATATTATGATAATTTGAAAATTAGCCTGTAAAAATTAAAGACTTGTAACGTTTTGAATCTAAAAAAAGATGTGGACAGAGAACCAACGTGGAGCATATCGTGATTCCTTTGTAGTCGAACTAGTGGCGAATAAAAGTAAACATTAATTGCAGCAGTCAGTGGCGTAGTAACGGGGGGGGGGGGGGGGTTTGGGGATAAACCCCCCCCCCCCCCCCCCCCCGAAATGATTAGCGCACCTCATAAAGTACACATAACAGGATGTTTTTTTTATTTAAGACGAAGAATTATAAAATCATTAGAAGACAATCCAAATATCGAATGGTTTTTAGTAAAACCTCCCTGTGACAGTTGCCAGCGTTGAGCGTAGTTTCTCAACTATGAAAAGATTGAAGTCCTATCTAAGAAATTCTACGGGACAAAATCGACTCAATGGACTTGCTCTTCTAAGCATTCATCGGGAGATCTCTGTGACAGCAGATGAAGTGATCAACATGTTTGCACAGAAGAATAGGAAATTCATCTTGTAGACCTTTATATTCCATTTCTAATTATTTCATGTTCGAATATTAGTCTTTTTTTCTGTTATTATGTAATATACCTATAATACTTTATTTCTTTCAAATTGAATTCATAGTAAGTAAGTCATAAAAATATAAAACATTTTAAAATTTAATTGTTATGTTTTTCTTTTTGGAAAACTACCAACAACCGTAAGCTAAGCTATGCAAATACATACATATGCAAAAGTCTGGGTAGCCTTGCCCTGTTCAATGATATTTCTCTGATCGATTTGGGACATTATGGTCGTTCCTTAATCTGATTTTAGTTTTTCTCTCAAAACTTCATAAACATAATTTCTTTTTCGGAGATAGGTTCTCAAGCCTGTCATCCAACCGCAGCGGGTGAGAGGAGAATGGCACTGGATAATTCGCAATTGCATTTTTGGAAGATTACATATTGTTGAAAAGTAAGGAAAACTGGGTATAAGGAAAAGCGAAGGACAATGTCATGGATGGGATTCGAACCTCTGACCTCTGAGATGATAGACTAGACACTTATACTAGACTACCAAGGCCTGAAACTAGCACTTACAAAGGTCTTAATGAATTTAAGTTCAACTGATGTGCGCAGAACAAGATAAACTCATCGAAAGTGAATCGCACTAACCGCAAAATGACTCAATTGAATTATGTACATACGCGAAAAGTATTCGGCTCGATTTTTTAATGGATTCGTGTTTTAATATTTTTTAATCACGAGAATACTTCAGGTAAAGAAGAAATCTGTTCATAAGTTGTTTAATAACTTAAACATTAATAATTCATTAGTAACATATCAACTACTTGTAGATAATATCGAACTTTAGTGATTAATTTGAAGTTGAAATAGGTCAATATTAATTTCCTTGCTGATCCCCCCCCCCCACCCCCCCCCCCCCCCGCCCGAAAATCATGTCTAGCTACGCCACTGGCAGCAGTAACTGGAGTGAATATAGAGACAGACTACTCGGTCGCGAGATAGAGCGAAATTCAAGGTCGAGATATAAGGTAGAATTCATAATACCATTAAAAACTTTAAAGAGAATACACTCATCAAGATACAATCTGCGCTGAATTAGAGAGGGAATATTGAGTAAGGATAGACATTCATTATAGGAGAAGTAGGATAGGTTGTATTTGAAGAGGAGTGACCGGGTGAATCGACGCTGAACAGATTCGAAAGCTTCAATGTGACAACTATAGTGAGGGGACCAAACAGAAGAAGAGTATTCCAATCCGCTGCGAACGAGTGTCACATAAAGCTGGACGCACGTTTGAATATTGGAAAACATATAAGCGGATCTAAAAATGAAACCAGACAATCTAGATGCAGTGCAAATAATGTTTTGGAAGTGAATGTCGAATTTAAGTTTACGGTACTTCGATGAGAACAGTGGAGTTCAGAGTGTAATCAAAGGGTATAACTGTGTCCTTAAGTGTATAGGTAATTTTATGGCATTTGCTTACATTAAGTGGAAGGCGATTTTATGGCCACCATAGGGTTAGTTCATTAAGATCAGAGTGTAACTGGAGACAGTCACTTCTTAAAGATATCTCCCTGTAGATTTTGGGGTTGTCAGCATAGAGAAGGAATGAAGAGTGAAAGCTTAGGGGTAAGTCGTTAATAAAGATTATGAAAAGGAGTGGGCCTAATGTTGAGCCCTGAGGAATTCCAGAAAGCGAATATAATACGGTAGACGAACATTCATTAAACACGACACGAGAACTGCTTTCGGCAAGGTAGGACGCAAACCACTCCAAAAGAGTATCATCGACGCCGCAGGTTTGCAATTTTGGCAGAAGCAAGCAATGATCGACTGAATCAAAGGCTTTGGAGAAATCAGTGTAGACAACATCCAACTGCTTTCTACAATTAAGCCACCGTATTTGAAAAAGATTAGAAGCAGTAGAGCGCCTTTGAAGAAACCATGCTGTTCATGGAGAATGAGATGACTTATATTTTCAGATAAGAGATCGTGTATGACGCGTTCAAATACTTTTGAGAAACAGTACAACATGGAAAAAGGACGATAATTTGTGACTGCAGCATTCCAGTCGAAGTTACCCAGTTCGAGTTCAGTGGAGCTAAAGTTCGCCTTAGTGAAGTTGAATTTCTTCAAACTGGGTACTGACTTACGAAAAGATGAGGTAAACCTATAAGAGAGTGCGAGAGGAGGATGATAGGGATCAATTTTAAGATAAGGAGATATTGAAGTATATACAGGGTAGGCCAAATACAAGTTTCTTTTTAAAAATGCAATAAAATGAACAAAATTAAATTTTTTTTCCATGTATTATGGCTTTATTAGTAAGAGTAAACATTCCCATTAATGATGGAACACAACTTCGTTCAAGTGGCTGCCTCGGCTGGCTGCGCAGTAGCGCATTCTGTCACTCCAATTTTCCAAGACCTTATTGATGGTTTCGGGCTGTAGCTCACGGATTGCTTGGATGATATTGGCCTTAAGTGCTTGAATCGTTTCTGGATTGTTTGCATAACATCGGTCCTTCACGGTTCCCCACAAAAAAAATCCAAAGGGGTCAAATCGCAGCTCTGAGGCGGCCAATTGGCATCGCCAAGACGGCTGATAACACGATTTGGGAATTTAGTGCGTAAAAGATCGATTGTGGCATGGGCTGTGTGGCATGGCGCGCCATCCTGCATGAACCAGAGGTCGTCCAAATCCATGTCTTCAATTTCAGTAAAAAAAAGTCGAATAACATGGCTCTGTAACGTTCACCGTTGACCGAAACGTTGTTCCCAGCCTCATTTTCGAAGAAAAATGGTCCAATGATTCCACCACTCCACAATCCGCACCAAACTGTCACTCTCTGTGGATGCATTGGCTTCTCGACAATAACGTGCGGGTCTTCCGAGCCCCAGATGCGGCAATTTTGTTTGTTAATGTAGTCGCCGAGATGAAAATTCGCCTCGTCAGAAAAGATTATTTTTCGCCCAAAATCGTTGTCCAATTCAAGCTGCTCTAAGGCCCAAAATGCGAAGCGATAACGAAGCGGATGGTCGTGCGCCTTCAATTGCTGAGTCAATTGGACCTTGTAAGCGAATAATCCGAGATCTTTTGCAGAATTCTCCTCAGGCTAGTGCGAGAAATGTTGAGCTGTTGAGATCGACGGCGAGTTGATGTTCGTGGAGTGAGTCTCACACTCTCGGCTACAGCAGCCACATTCTCGTCTGTGCGCACCGTACGACGACGGGGGCCATGAGTGTTGTCCACTAGCATGGCAGTCTCACGAACTTTTTGCACAAACTTGCGTACAGCAGGCGCGGTGGCACTGTTTGGGCTACACAGCACTCACTTTGAAAATAAGTTTTCAATATTTCCCAACGTTGTTCAAGCGTAAAGCGATTCATTTCGTTCCGCGGAGATATGATACTGACTTTCTGTCAAGATTTCGAGCGGGAAACAGCTTTCAGTGTCAAAATAAGCTATGATTTAAAATGAAACCACTAGATGGCCCACCCTGTAGATTAGTTTGAGTGCTATTGGATAACACCAGATCTAAAGCCTTACCATGGTGGTTTGCTACATTATTGATCTGCTTAAGAGAGAAAAGTGACAAAAAATGCTACTTTAGAGGAAAGAGCGTTAGAAGTAACATTGAGACTCAAAGTTTAGGAGACCAAACAACAGAGGGTCAATTAAAATCACCACATATGATAAAGGATGATGAAGGATAAAGAATATTTACATAATTTGAAAGCAAGGAGAAAAGATCGTCATATATGTCAGGCTTACTGGTACAAGGAACGTAGACGCAGGCCACGAACAGACTGTTGACATGGGAGACACTGATTTTCACAAAGAAAAAGACAAAAGATTTGGAAGGAAAATCATCGCAAAGTGTACAAGTAAGTGAGTTTCTAACTGCAATGAGAACACCATCGCCATCCGATTTATTAACTACAGTTAAATCCCCATCGCGGCGAAAAACAGAATAGCTTGATGAAAGTTCGGAACTGAATATGGAGTTGTTGAGCCAGGTTTCAGAGATACATATTATATCATCATTAGAAACAATACACGATAATCTGAAATTCTCAGGCTTGGTTCTCAGACCGCGTACATTTTGATAGTAAAGCCTAAGGCCAGAAATTGATGATAAGTTAGAACACGCGGCACGAGTTCAAGTTGTTATTGAATTTGCGGCTGCAGATTGCGAGGTAGTCGCTGCCGAAAATGTGGTTCATTCCGGGTTTTACTGATGAATCCTTGATGAAAACACCTTCTGGCCAGAAATTAGATAGATAGATGATTTATTTAAATTCATTGGCTTGTATAATAACAAGTAAAAATACTTCAGTGATTAGATCTTAATCTTTACAGCTGCAATTGAAAATTTTGCATTCAATTTGCAAAAACTTACGTTAATCTGACACAGTAAAATGTTTAAGCAAAAATTTTGTTAACAAAAAACCTTGCTTGAAAGAACCTTAATGACTAACTTAAACACTACTCAAACCTAAACAAAAACTAAAAATAGATTAAAATAATAAGGTACACAAGGTTAGTTGTAGGAGTAACGAGCCAAGGAAGAGACTAGAGGATTGGCTACTGTTTTGGGACATCGTTAGAAGTCTTGTTAACCTGGTTGCAGCAAGTTTCTGGATGTTGAGCACTCCACTGTCGCGGTGTAATGCCTTCGTTGAATAATAGTATGATTTATTTGAAATGATCTTTAGCGACTTATTTTGCGACACTTGCAGTTTCTTTTTGTGGGACAGAGCAGTTAGCCCAGACAGAAGCACCGTACGTCAACGTGGGCTGCATGATAGTCTTGAAAATGAGTATTTTGTTAGCTAATGATAGAGATGATTTCCTGTTTATTAGTGGATAGAGCGCATGAATACACTTGGAAATTTTGAAGCATGCATTTTCTATGTGATTAGCAAATGTAATTTTTCTGTCTAGCGTAAGATCGAGGTAGGTTAAAGTGTCGGACCAAGGAACAGTTTGTCCAGCGAAGTTGATTTCACGACTCGGAAGGTTAGCGCGCTTTCTCTTTCTACTGAAAAATTTGGCTTTAGTTTTTGTGCGATTGACTTTTATTTTCCATCTGTAGAAGAACTGATAGAGACGGTCTAGGAATGTTTCCAAAGCTCCAATGATATCGTCGGCATCATCTCCGTAAGTATAGAGACAAGTGTCGCCCGCAAAAACTGCCAATTCACAGTTCAGGTAGGTAGGAACGTCTGCAGTAAAAATACAGTACAGTGTCTGGCTTAAACAGGAGCCTTGAGGAACACCCGCAGTGATAGTTCGAGTGCTTGAGGTATTTGTCTTCACTCTTACCGAAAAGGTTCGGTCCGACAGGAAAGAATTGATTATTGTTACTAGATAGTTTGGAAAAGCGAATGTTAACAGCTTGTATATCAGTTCTTCGTGCCATACAGAGTCGAATGCCTTTTCAATGTCGAGTAATACCATCCCCACTGATTTTTTCCGACGGAGAAAATCTTTTACGTAACCGGTTACTCTGAATAGTTGGTGATTTGTAGAGTGCCCTCGTCTAAAGCCAAATTGGAAGTCGGGTATGATTCGGTTATTTTCTGTACATTCTTGAATACGACTTAATAGGATCTTTTCAAATACTACTTCCTGTATAGAGCAAGCTTATAGGCCTTTAGTTGTTAGGATGACTGGCATCTTTTCCCGGTTTTGGAATTGGAGTGGCAATTTCATGTTTCCATGTAGTCGGAAAATATCCTAGCTTGATGCAAGAATTGAAAATAAAGTTTAAAAAGACGATCAAGCAAGTCTCGGTCTCTCATGACCTATTGAGAAAGATATCCCAAATTTTCATTCCCAGGGTAAGTCGGCGCGACTAATTTTTGTTGTACAGCCCTAGGGTTTATGGTCTGATTTTCGAGCAACCCCCCTACAGCCGTAGCTAGCACTTCAGCCACCAATTCGGACGTAGGTGGAATTGGCCCACTGTTTCCTCGAACCTTACCTTTCCTTCGAATATTTTGACTTTTTCAAGACAAAATATTCACTTCAAGGCCTCCGTTCACAGCAATATGTACTAACTGATATTCGTTTCAAGTATCGAATACTAACTAAATAACAAATAATAACTTTTAAGAAGTTTTTGTTGTTGTTTTCCTGCATCAGAGGAGTTTCAGGTGTGAAACCCCAACACGAAATTCCCGACTGGTGATTAATCGCTGTCCTTGAGAACATGACAGTTGAAAAACGTTCACTGTATAGGCCAGTTAGTACTAGTTGGTATTATAAGTAAACAAATTGAAATTTAAGACAACCATAGCCACGTGTTCTAAATTCGTAAGCACGTGGCACATCTTCTAGTCTCATTTTTCAGATAAGTATAATTAATTTAGCTGTAGAATGAACTCCGCTACGGCCTTTATGTGACACTGTGTCATGACACAACACGTTGATCCATGAAAATGAAATAATTTGGCGAGATATAAGTATAACACATCAGTCACATTCATCTTTTATTTATCTCTTCCTTCACTTTATAGTACATATTAATAGACTCTGGTAGCAACGATTGATATCAATCTTTTACGTTTGAGTTCTTATCGCAGAAGCTGTGCCGACTGCCGGCCGAACCTCGTTAGATCACAAAGTTAATGATAACTATGAGGAACGTAATACATAGCAAAATTTATGTTAAGAAACTATATGGCAATTCTGTCACCACTCCAGAATATATTTTACTCAAATAAATTAGTATTAAATTTCGCAATTTTGCGGTTGATTTACCTTTAGCAGCGAGTTGTTCAATGAGCGCTAATCCAATTCCGGAATTCGTTCCTGTAACAAGTATCGTTTTTCCAGCAAGATTTGCATTGTATTTGCAGCGTTTTCCCAAAAAATGTTGTCTAGAAAAAAAATAAAAACGACATGAAGTTAAATATCAAGAAGCTACATTTAAAAAAATTCGACTGTAGCTACCTTAAAAAAAATGCGACTGTTGTGAATATTAAAGCTGCACACCCTAGGCGGAACATCATTTCGAAATGATAATCACAGATCAAATGAGATGAATAAATATAATAAGCGAAAATCATCTCCTTCAACTCTACTTACCAGTGCTTTGAATTTAAAATGTACTCTTCATTCAGCAGCCATTTACCGGCAAAGGTAAATAATAGGTAAACATAACCTGCTAACACTTCCTGCGTAAATTTAATATAAACAAACAAGACAAATTGTATGAATAATTTCATTAGCGCGAAACATGGAAGAACAAAGTTTAAAATAAAATTCAACACACTTCGTTATAATACGAATGGCGCACTCATTTCATATTTGGATTGACGTTTGCTAAGATTGTGATGAGATGAAAAACTTTATTTATTTCTTTTGGCCTGTCTAGCGCCCACTGGAACTATAGCCGCGCACATATGACATTTCTTCGTGAGAAATGCCCTCAGTTTTCAGCTGATGTGTGACGTCAGAACAGAACGAGAAAATATATCATTTCGTGATGACCACCGCCGACTTAAACTCAGGCCGCGCACATATGACAGTTCGTCGTGAGAAATGCCTCGTTTTTTATGTGATGTGTGACGTCACGGATCAAAACGAGAAAATATACCAGTTCATTGGAGAATCTTTTTTGGAACGAATTCGTAACAATATTTTATTATCCCAAAGCGCGGTGTTTTAATACAAAACTTTGGAATTGACGAACCCTCTAGAGTCGATACTGAATAACAAATGTTCAGAATCATAGCAATATGCAATATGTTTCATATAACAAAAATTATCTTTCAAAAAATAAGAAATTTAACTGCACATTTTTTAAATGGCGGAATGCCGACATTGCTGAAAGTTGCGATATTTTTTTCAACCTAATTTTTTCTATGAAAACTCAATTCCAGATGAGAAAACTTGTCTAATTCTCATTTTTGAATATGTTTATAAACTATTTAACTTTACTTTGCCTAACAAAAGCTTGCACTTTAATAGAAAACTTGGTTTTTATCATCCAAGTCAAGCACCCGCCATACAAAATTGTTGCGATTTGTATGGAGCTGTCATGTTTGTTATGACTCTGGTTTTTTATGTTGAATTCAGCTGCGCGGCTATAGTTCAGAGGGCTCTGCCTTTTTTGGAACTGACTCGAAACAATATTTTATAATCCCAAAAGCCGCTGCTTTAATACAAAACTTTGGAATCAACAAACCTTCCAGAGTCGATGCTGAATAACAAATATTCCGAATCATAGTTATATACAATGTGTTTCTATAACAAAAATTATTTTTCTACAAATAAGCAATTTAACTGCACATTTTTTAATGGCAGAAAATACTTTTCTTATCCAATTTTTCCTATGAAAACTTAATTTCAGATAAGAAAACTAGTCTTATTATCGTTTTTAAAACTGTTGCGATTTGTGTGATGTTGTCATATTTGTTATGACTCCGGTATTCAGATGTTCAGTTTAGCTGCGCGGCTTTAGTTCCAGTGGGCTGTGGCCTGACTAATGGAACTAACAGCATAACTGGAGAGATGAGGGAAAAAATATTCCACATTTAAGTGTGTTGGGCAGTGCTGCCAGTCGTACGATTTTCCAGCCTTATGTACGATGTACGATGAGAACCCTTCATCGTACTCAAAATGTACGATTTTTCAACTATTATGTCGAAATTAAAATATGATAACGAACATAAATTCACTTTGTTATTTGTTAGTTCACAATAATAATAAAATAATTGAAAACATTGGCCAACACGTGTGGTTAAAATGAAGTTTCTTAAAAACAGGTACAGTTTCGTATGCGAGACCGTGCTAAAGCCATGTAACCCATGTTGAAATTTTGGGACCGATGTCCGCGTTTATAGGTACGTATCGTTTGTAAGAATATTTACGGCAATTCTACGTATAATATTTTAGTTGCTTATACGTAAAATAAGTACGATCTTTGTACGTACAAAATTGTGTTACTTCTACGAGTGGTGCAATGTATTTGTCCTCTCTTCATCTTTATTCTAGCCTACTATCTACAGTGAAAATAAATAAAAATTAACATTATTTTTAGAGTTTTCAATGTAGTAGCCTGTCAAAATGGCTGACAAGACGGACGACAGGCAAAACGATAAGTGCGGAAAATGCAAAAAAAAGGTGAAAGATTGCGATTCGGCAATTCAGTGCGACGGTTTCTGTAAAAAGTGGTATCACACTAAGTGCGTGAAGATTAGTGATGATGATTACGCTAATTTGCAGAAGTTGGAAGTGAAAGTGATGTGGCAGTGTGAGGACGACCGATTGCTATTTGAAAAGCTTGTTAGCAATGAACTCGGGGAGTTCTTAAAAGGCTGTGCGGTCACAAAAAATAGTGAATTGAAACAGGTAGTTGAGGTCACTGAGAATTTGGCTAAGAAGGTAAGTGATTTAGACAAGAAAATCAATCTGCCAGGCAATAACGGCAACATATTATCATATGCGTCAGTCAACTGTCAACCGGGACAATATTTTTAACGGTGGAATTGTAATTAGGCCAAATATTGAACAAAACAGTGATACAACTATGAGCCAACTACGAGCAAAAATTCAACCTTCTAAATTGAAAACACCAATAACATTTCAAAAACAAATTTCCAAAGGAGGCATCATTTTAAAAACGAATTCTGCAGAAAATACAAAGATTTTATTGGAGGAAATTAAATCAAAACTTGGGAGCTGTTGTTCAATCGATACAACCAAACAAAGATCGCCGCGGATGATAATATATGGGCTAGAAAAAATTTATACAAGCGAGGAGTTGCTACTGCAAATCAAGTCGCTTAATAGAGATATTGATAAGGATTCTAATTTGAGAGTAGTCCATACTACAATAAATAAGAACACGAACAAAATAGTCACTTTTGTAGAGGCAAATGGTGTTTTATTTAATCGGATAGTAAACAAATACGTTAATATAGATTTCAATAGTTACTATTTTAAAGAGGATTTCAATGTACAACGATGCTACAAATGCCAAAGATATGGTCACTCTTCGAAAAACTGCGGGCAACCCACAGAAACTTGCGCAAAATGTGCGGGCTCTCATAGAACGATGGACTGTTCTAATACAAACATCAAGTGTACGAACTGTTTTTTGAAAAAATCAAACGATTGTCTCCATAGAGCAAATAGTACAGAGTGCCCAGAATACCAGAAAGCGATTAAGATCATCCAGAGTAAAACGGATTACTTGTCAAAAAATCTATCATAATGAATAATAACATTAAAATATTATACGCAAATATTCGGAGTATGAGGCACAAAATCCCATCCATCGAGGCATATCTCCAAGTTAATCCGGACATACATATTATAATATTCAATGAAACTTGGCTTTACGACACTGAAACTCAATATTTTGCCCTTAAGGGATTCTGTTCGGTACATAACTGTCGTAATTCAGGGCGAGGAGGAGGGACAGCGATATTTCTAAAGAGTGATATGCATTTCAATCAGATATTGATGGACGATGTATATAACACAATAATAGTAGAGGTAATGATCAATGATGCTCCAACAAAAATAGCAACATTCTATAAGCCCCCAAATGAATCAGTAGACCGTTTTATAAATTACCTCGACTTAGTCTACGAGAAGTATCCTAGAATTTTATCAATAGCCGACACAAATATTAACATCCTTCACGGAAATATCTCAACTCGTAACTATAAAGAAATGTTAGCCATCAACAACGTCGAGATACTAAACGAATTTAAAGCTACTAGAATTAACGGACAGGCATCATCATTAATTGATCACGTTACAACAAACATACATTTGGATGAGAAAGAGTTTAGTATTGAATTAGATGACTGGCCAGATCTAGATCATAAAGTATTAACGCTTACGATTGATAATGCCAGAGTCAAAACTACAAAAATGCTAAAAAATAAGGTCCAATTTCTCGACAGAGAGATCTTAATAAAAGAAGCAAAGGCAAGGATAAGAGGTCAAGAAATTCAAACAATTGAACCTTTAATTGATATAATAAAATCCGCCAAATTAGTAGCGACAACATCTAAAATGAGACGAACAAGAAATAATACTTGGATTTCATATGGTATATTAAAACAAATTGATAATAAAAAAAAAAGCTACAAAAAAATGTTGATGAATCCCAATGACCAGAAACTACGTGAAGATTATAAGCGGATAAAAAACCAGACAACAAATATGATCCGAATGGCTAAGGAGCAGTACTATAATTACCGATTCGCTACGACGGATGGAAATCCGAGGAAGCTATGGACAGTAATTACAGAATCTATTGGTAAAAGCGATAATTACGAAGTTAAAAAAAAGGGAATTGATGAGTTAGATTCCCGAGATGGTCTGATTAAAGGTCATGAGTTAATCGCCAACGATTTAAATGAACACTTCGGAACGATTGGCTCCACTCTTGCGGAGAATCTAATAAACCATAGTAATGCGAAGAATTTTCAAAGATTCTGCTGTCCTTCGGTAACAGAGGCTATGTTTCTTTTTCCAACAGATTATATTGAAATTGAAAATATTATAGAGGAACTCAAATCCAACATAGCCCCCGGTATTGATGGCATCTCAACAAATGATTTGAAGATACTTAAGACAATCATCTCTTCACCACTAAGCACTGCCATAAATAACCATCTAAACTGTGGTACATTTCCCCCTTGTTTGAAAACAGCACTGATTTCTCCCATTCATAAAGGAGGCTCAATAAAAGATCCTAATAACTATAGACCAATAGCTTTAACTAGCGCAGTTAGCAAAATATTCGAAAAAATAATGAACAGGAGGTTACTGAATTTTATAAAGAAACATATTGGTTTTGATAAACAACAATACGGATTTCAGGAAGGCAGCAATACGACATCAGCCTTATTAGATGCAATGAAATTTATAAATGAAAGCCTTGATAAGAGTTATTATGTCGCTGCGATTTTTGTGGACTTAAAAAAAGCTTTTGACACAGTAAACCATATATTGTTGCTCGATCAATTGAAGGAAATTGGAATTAGGGGAAAGGCCAATGACTTAATAAAAAACTTTTTAGTTGACCGACAGTACATTACTAAAAATTTCGACGAACTAAGCTCTCCTAAGATAGTCAATATAGGCGTCCCTCAGGGTTCGATTCTCGGACCTACTTTGTATCTGCTATATATACATAGCCTACAGTTCGCGGGCCTTAAAGCAAAATATATTACCTTTGCTGACGACACGTTACTTCTTTATAAAGGTAAATATCCTGATCAACTGGAGCTGTTGATTAATTCTGATCTGAAACTATTTCAACATTGGCTCTTAGGTAATATGTTGACATTAAATACATTGAAGACAAATTATATGATCTTTAGACAAATTAACAAACTGGATATTGACTTGAAACTAGAAATAGATGGAATTCAACTAACGAGAGCACACGAAACAAAATATTTAGGGCTGATAATTGACGATAGACTTACTTGGACTCCTCACATTACTAAACTTAGAAACAAAATTGCCCCCATTATTGGAGTAATAAGGCGTAACGACTATCTACACGTACCAATTAAGAATATGCTCTATAATGCATTTATTCTGTCCAACATAAGTTATGGACTTCTTCTATGGAGTCAAACCTCGAAAAGAAACCTAGACAAAATTGCGAGACTTATGAATAGGGGCATTAAAGCCATTCATAATTTACCCTATTTAACACCATCGAAGGAACTTTATTATACTTTTGGAAAACTTACCTTACAACAGCACATAAGCCTGGAACGTATTAAGCTTATTTATAATATTAAGAACAATAGACTAAAATCCTCAATCAAATTGATCCACAATCACGATATACACAACTTTAACACAAGAAGTGCAGATTTTATTAGACAACAAGGTTGTCCTAGGACTGACCGACTTAGAAAAGATCCTGTATTTGAGGCAATTTGTGAATATAACTCTTTACCTTCAATAATACAAATGGCAAGGAATGTCTTTCAGCTAAAGCACCTTGCAAAGAAGCATCTTCTTTGTCGAAGCTACGAATGTGATTTTTGAATTGTTGAATTGTTGCAATTATAGACGACCTGAATCAGATAATTTTAGTCAGGCGTCTTCATCTACTTATCGAAGACCTGGTCCTCGAGCCATCAGACGAGACTGACGCCTAAACGTATGGTTGTGGTTTGAGTTGTTGTTGCATGTTTTGCGAATTGGTTTTTTTACTTTTTATTTTTATTACTATTAGTTTTAATATACAGGGTGTTTGGTACTCCGTGCACGACCTTGTAAGGGGTTATTCCTTGATATATTTGGAGAAAAAAATTGTTCCACAGGGTGGGTCAATTTTCAATAACAGTGGAGATACAGGGTGGTTAAGAAAAGTGTTTTTGACCGGTACCCTTACTCACTTAAAACGTTATATCTTGAAAACGAATAATCACAAGGCAAAGTGTTATAACTCGTTTTTTAGGCAATCGAATTATCTTTCATTTGATGTAACAGTCTAAATTGTAACTGCACCCAATCTTGAGATATTTACTCGAAAACACCAATTTTTGCTACGTGAACCCTTAAAATTCAGTGATCAATGTAGTTTTTCTCAGAAAACCCCATTATAAACATGTCATTTTAATTTTATTTTTTTATGTGCCGTATTATTACCTACAAAAGCTGCATACATATGTATGAGTTACGATTAATATTTTGGAAGTAATAGGTAAAAATACATATCGCATAAAATTAAATATTTCAAAAGTCAGTGCCATAAAGTGGACCTCGTTTAATTTGTCGGTAGTACTGAAGTATTTTTATTGCCCATTTATTACTATTTAAAGTATGTAGGAAAACAATGAAATGTAACTGAGTTTCAACATAATTGATGCTTTTACCTGGATGTGGTAGGTAATACTGGGTGCGGTACTATGCCTTTTTTAATAGGGTGCCTTACAAAATAAAAAGCCTATAAAAGCAAAACTACCTTCATATTTTTATCAGTTTTAGTTACGTTGCTAAAAGAAGAAGGTGTCAGTAGAATAAAAAAAATAATTTCGAAATGTCTGAGTACTTCAATGAAGAATATGCTGACATTGTGTTAATTTATGGAGAGTGTCGCGAAAATGGACAAGCCGCGCGAAGGCTTTACCATCAGAGACATCCCCATCGACGGACACCTGACAGGAGAGTATTTCAGGACGTTTACAGGAGAATTAGGAAAACTGGCAGCGTTAGAACAAGGAGAGTAAATGCAAATCCTGCGCCTATAATCGCTGTTCAGATTGATGAAAGAATACTGCAAGCAGTGCAAAATGATCCATCGATCAGTATCCGACGCTTGGCATTGCAGTTTAACATATCTACTTGGAAGGTTTGGAGTATTTTAAAAGTAGAACGCTTCCATGCCTACCATCACACACCAGTACAGGAGCTGCTACCCATTGATTTCCCCAAACGGATGGAGTTTTGCAATTGGCTCCTTGAACGACAAATAGATGACGACAATTTTTTCAACAATATTCTGTGGACGGATGAGTCCCAATTTACCAGAGACGGTATCACAAACTTCCACAACCTACATACGTGGGCTGAGAGCAATCCACACACAAGAAGAGCGGCATCATTTCAGCACAGATTCAGCGTCAATTTATGGGCAGGCGTGATTGGTGACGATTTACTTGGACCTATTAGGCTTCCGCGTACTCTAAATAGCTCCAATTACTTACAGTTTTTATCAAATGATCTACAGGACTTATTGGATGATATTCCACTGGTACGATTGGCTTCCATGTTTTACCAACACGATGGTGCTCCAGCTCATTACGGCCGACAGATCACAGATTGGTTAAATTCCAATTATAGCAATCGCTGGATCGGTAGAAATGGACCGATACACTGGCCTGCAAGATCTCCTGATCTTACTATTATGGATTTCTTTGTATGGGGACGGATGAAGGACCTAGTCTACGCAACGCCAGTAGAAACATTGGAAGATCTAAATATCAGGATCGATGCGGCAGCAATAGAAGTAAGGCAGCAGTTGAGGAATATGAATACCAAGAGAACACTCGCCAAACGAGCTTTAGCGTGCATTCAAAATGAAGGTGGCCATTTTGAACATTTATTATAACAAAATTTTTTTAAATAAAACATAAAAACCATTATTAAATTCTTCTAGTTCAAACAAGTAGTGTAGATCAACATGCACATGCACTGACTTTTGGAATATTTAATTTTTATGCGATATGTATTTTTACCTATTACTTCCAAAATGTTAATCGTAACTCATACATATGTATGCAGCTTTTGTAGGTAATAATACGGCACATAAAAAAATAAAATTAAAATGACATGTTTATAATGGGGTTTTCTGAGAAAAACTACATTGATCACTGAATTTTAAGGGTTCACGTAGCAAAAATTGGTGTTTTCGAGTAAATATCTCAAGATTGGGTGCAGTTACAATTTAGACTGTTACATTAAATGAAAGATAATTCGATTGCCTTATAACACGTTGCCTTGTGATTATTCGTTTTCAAGATATAACGTTTTAAGTGAGTAAGGGTACCGGTCAAAAACACTTTTCTTAACCACCCTGTATCTCCACTGTTATTGGAAATTGACCCACCCTGTGGAACAATTTTTTTCTCCAAATATATCAAGGAATAACCCCTTACAAGGTCGTGCACGGAGTACCAAACACCCTGTATATATAACTATAATTAATTATTTTTATTTTGGTTAATCTTTTAATTTTAATTTTTTTTCCCTTTCATTTCCACACTTTTTTCTTTGCATTTTGCAAATCAGGTTCTTTTTATTTTATTTTATTTTTATTTCTCTGATAACTTAGTTTTTATTTATTTGTTTATTTTTTGTTTCTTATTTTTTATATATTTTTTTTTTTAAATTTATTTCTACTACCCCTTATACCAGTGCGATGTACTGACTGGGGAGTACTCTTGGGATTAAGGTATACAAATTTTTAGACATTGAGCCCAATGTCGACATACATGCATGAGTATGTTGATACGGTGAAAATTTTTCCAGCTCATTGAGCTGTGTGACAATATTGTCTCCAGTTCTTTAAGCTGCGAAAGTGTGCCCAAATGGGGAGTTCTTCTCCGACTTTTTGAGTTGGAGGGAGTTGCCCATTTTGCATGAAGGGATTAAATCTATTATTATTAAAAAAATTTTATACACTACTCTGAACTGGATAAATGTGTAAAAAAAACCTAATGTAGAAACTGAATCAGCCATACTTCGAATTCTTCTATTCTAAATAATGTAAGACGGAAGAACAAAAAAATTACAATGGGAAATCTTGAAAAATGTTCAAAAAAATAAAGTCCTAACTCTGAACCTTCGACGCATTATTGGTTCGAGCTCTGAGGGTGGCAAACAAACAATATTAATATATGTAGCTCGATAAGTCTTACGATATCCTCAAACTTCCTAAAAAATACATAAACAGAAATCCGTCCTAGATACGTTCCGGAAAAAATGTCCGTAAAGCGAAACGCCGTATAACGATTCAATTATTTTAAGTAACAAATCAACCGAATGTCTTGGAGCATTATCCGAAATCAGGCCGTACAACGAAATATTTTGGGCCGTAAAACAAAAAAGTGCCATAATTGAAAAAGGCCGTTATAGCTAAAAGCCGTATAAAAAACGGCCGTATAGCGAGGTATGAGTGTATAAGCCATCTCTATCAACCTAAATGTCCGTTGAAAATGTGTAAAATTTGATGACTACATATACTTCACGTTCGTGAAGTAGAAAAATATTAATATATGTAGCTCGATAAGTCTTACGATATCCTCAAATTTCCTAAAAAATACATAAACAGAAATCCGTCCTAGATACGTTCCGGGAAAGTTGTCCGTAAAGCGAAACGCCGTATAACGATTCAATTATTTTAAGTAATAAATCAACCGAATGTCTTGGAGCATTATCCGAAATCAGGCCGTACAACGAAATATTTTGGGCCGTAAAACAAAAAAGTGCCATAATTGAAAAAGGCCGTTATAGCTAAAAGCCGTATAAAAAACGGCCGTATAGCGAGGTATCAGTGTATATGCCATCTCTATCAACCTAAATGTCCGTTGAAAATGTGTAAAATTTGATGACTACATATACTTCACGTTCGTGAAGTAGAAAAATGTCTTTAATTTTTATTTAAAATTTGAATACATATAAACATGACAAAATTAAATATTGTAGTGAATTGTACGATGAAATCTGGCTCGGTACGATTTTTTTGATATTGTACGATTTTTTAGTTTTGTGAATATGGCAGCACTGGTGTTGGGTTTGGGCAGAGACCTGTTAATATAGATGGACTATAAGATAAGCAAAATCGTTTAAAAACCTACTGCAGTCACGATCGGCTCCAAGCCAATTGTATAATACTCTACATGAATACTGAACTCCGATTTATATTGTAGTTGGGGATAAAGTAGAATTACGTGTGTGCATGTTGTATGTCCTTTATTAAGGACTGCCATTAGTTTGCTACTCAAAACTAAAAGACAATATTCAGTGTTTAATTTCATATCTTGAACTGGGTAAGTCATCGAAAAAAAATTTCCTTTTTGAAGGACTTTCACATGGGAGGTGCAGGAAGAACTCTCTCGATTTCTTACATATTTATCCTTTTCCTTTGAACCATTCAAAAATTAATGTGTACAAAATTTCAAATTCGTAGCTTGAAGCGTTCAAAAGTTATCGAAAAATATTGTTGAACACGTGTCTTAAGGATTTTTTTGTATGGAAGGTACCAGAAGGAGTAAAAGGATTTTGCTGACTAGTAAACTCGAACTTCGTTTTCACTCAAAACTAATTTGTACAAAAAAAGTTTACTAGTCAGCAAAATCCTTTTTTGCTGACTAGTAAACTCAAACTTCCTTTTCACTCAAAACTAATTTGTACAAAATTCCGAATTCGTAGCTAAAAGATTACTTGAGTTATAGAGAGTTTCGTAAATTAAGTGAAGACATTTTGACAGGATATTTGTATGGCAGCTACACGAACGACTAACAGGATTTTCTTCATAATCATATATTTAGCTCCAACTATTGGATAAATAACACATACAAAATTTCAAAGTCGTAGCTTAAATCCTTCTGAAGTTATCGACCAATATTCTTGAACACGTGTTTTAAGGACATTTTGCCCGTTAACGAACTTAGCCTTACAAATTCAACCAAACATCCAGATTCAAAATTTCAATATCCTAGGTTAAGGCGTTCGTGAGTTATCGTGTTCACGGTCAGACGGACAGACGGATGGACGGACGGACGTCAAGCGGATTTCAGATTTTTGGCCACAAATAAAAAAAAATAATATATAACTTTTTTTCGTCCGAGGCTTGGTTCTATGCGTTACAAACTTTTGGGCTGGATTAAACTTATAATACTCTATATGATTTCATCTAGAGTATAAACAGTGTTTGCGGTCGTCTCAAATGGTTTGTGAGCCAGGGGCTCAATTCTCGAGTTCGCTCGAGAATCGTTTCATTCGAGATCTTCCATGATATCCCAGATTGTCGAATGAAACGGCTTGGCTGGTATTCTTGAAATCTCACCGGCGTCTCACATTCGAGAATTGTCGACCGAAAACTTAAGAGCCGTACAGAATGAACGCAATCGCAGTCGGATTGGAGCGTCAAAATAACGGAGGGGAAAAAACGAGTATCAAATGCATGTGAGTGTATGTAGCTAAACAGAATTAACGCTATGGGTCGTAGATAGTCGCAAGTAAGTTCGTAATATTTAAAATTATCGCAAGTGAACGCATCGAAATGTCAAATATGACATTACCATAACCTAAAACGCACTGTATTATTTAAAGAAGAAAAGAATAAAATGGAAAATGAAAGAGATTTCGATGAGCATTAAAAATAATTCACCGATTTTTGCGTCCATATCAATTTCGCTTTGATTATTGACACTGATAGAACTGTGAACTCAATCCGGTCATTGTGTTCATGCAGCGTTTACTTGCGGTTTACACCGTTTCATTGCATCTCGTTGCGACATTTTGACATTGCAATCCGACTGCGATTGCGTTCATTCTGTACGGCTCTTAAAAGTGATCTTTTGCGTTCGTTGTTCGGATGTCGTATACGACATTCCAGTGAAAGACAGAAAATTCAGTTTAAGTTTTCCTGAGTGATCATTTGTAAGTACTTAAGAATAATAATATTTAATTTAATTATGCATTATAAGAATAATAATAGTAACAATAGTGGATATACAATATTCTGAGTGGTATGAAATTATATAATTATGATTATATTGCAGAAATAATTGGTGATATGATGAACAAAAGGGGGGACCCAAAAATATTGCTGGAAGAATAAATGATCTAAAAGATTGACATATTGCCGGGTCTATGGTTGCGTTTACGTGCAGACCAAACCAGTCCACATAGACCGGGGGTGTGTTCAAGATGCCAGCTATAGCTGCTTCGAAAGCATAGCATAGCAAGACTGTAGCAACTGCCAAATTCAGCCATAGCAAGAAATAGCTTCTTCGGGTTTTGGACAGTCAAAAGCAGCTTCTATAGCTTACAAAGGCTGTTCCACACATACATACGCAAGTTGGAGTAACATATGACATATTATAATAAAATAAAGTGAAAATGAGCACTACTATTAGTGTCCTTAAATTTTTCGCTTATTTCCATTGTTAATAAAACATCATTTTCCACTAACAGCTACACGCACATATGAATATGGCAATAGTTGCTTTCTTGCTACTGTCCGGAGTATGAGCAACAAAAAGCAGCTATGGAAGCAGCTTTTTAAAAATCTTGGACAGATCTAGTGTCAAATAGCAAGCACGAGAAAGCAGCTTTTTAGTTGCTTTGGACACACAAAATCATACAAAAGCAGCTAATAGCAGCTATAGCAGAAATCATGAACAGAGCCCGGTTTGGCATTTGTAGTGTCATCTGTGAGAATTGGTGTGGACCAATTAATGCAGTGGCATTACTTTGATCCACACCAATTCCACACCAAAAAGTCAGTTCAGTGGTTGGGGTTTTTGTTTTAGTTTTTGTTTTCTGACAGCTGGCATGAAAGATAAAGGAGGTTAAGTTTTTTTTTTTGGCGCGCAGAGGCGAAAAATTAAAAAAGTTAGTTAAGTTAGATAATAAAAAAAGGAAAAAAAAAACAAAATGAGAAGTTAAGTGGAGTGGATAGTAGTGGAGACGGTTTCACAATTTGTGCGAGTTTTCGTTTTCGTCCGTCTGTTACCTCATATTTGCGACATAGTCAATAAGTGAAACCCCCGCGTAGCTTTTCCAGTTTACCGAATTGCTTACAACCGAAACTAAAGTCCTGCAAAGAAAAGTTCCAAATCCAGAAAAATGTCATCGCTGAGACTCCTGGGGGTTATGGGGCGCTTGTCCAAAACTCCAATGATCTACAACCGGTTACCATCAGTGATTTAAAGTGAAAAAGTGCCGTTAATTTACAATGGGTCGCAAAAGTTTTCGGCCACCCACATTTTATTTAAAAAAATTAGTTATTAGCAAGCAAAGCAAAAGAGCTGAAAATCTTCGTATGCCAATGTGTTGAAAATTTCCGAGTGAAGCGAGCGGAGAGAAAAGTGGCTCGCATAAGTTTTCGGCCACCGTATGAAAAAAAATATATAAATGGTAAAAGCAAAACTAACAAATAAATAAAAAAATCATAAAATTAGAATAAAATTAAATAAATTAAATTATAAAAATAAAAATACCATAAAATAAATATACACAAAACAAATAAATAAGAAAGTAACACAAAATAAAATAAATAAAAATAAATTATAATTAAATTACATTTAAAAATAAAATAAATTAAAAATTAAAATATGACATGACATAAAAGGACAGAAATTGACACGGACTGAAGTATAAAAAAATAAAATTAAAATACAATTTAATTCCTGCAGTGATAAAAGGAAAAAAAAATGTAATTTTTTTTATTATCTATTGATTTTTTTTTGTTTTTGTTTAGTTTAGTTTTTTTTTTAAATTTTGAAAATGGCTAGTTAAGAAAGCCTGTAGGATGGATCTTCTTGTTTGAAGACCTTCCGCCCCTCATTCCTCTCTTTAGGGGCCATATTTAAGTATTTTCTTTGAGGACAAATATGGCTAAGGTAGGGTGGGCTAGACGGCGCAAAACATCCGCGCCAGTCGAGTTGAAGGGAGTTTTCTCGGTCTCTCATGACCGATTGGGAATCTTATCCCAATTTTATCACCCGGGTAAGTCGGCGTGAAATTTTTGTTGTACAGGCCATGGGTTTTATGGTCTGGAATACGAACAACGTACCCCCCCACAGCCGCAGCTAGCCCGGAAGCCAGCAAGCACGTCGCTCCAGTTCGTATTTCAGCCACCAATTCGGACGTAGGCGGAATTGGACCCCTGTTTCCCGATCCCAACCTTCCCTTCGGTTATTTTGACTTTTTTAAGTCGAAATAACCACTCCAAGGCCTCCAACCACAACACATTTTTCGGTCTTGCATTTATGTGCGCATTTTCACAGTACGAGACTGGTTTGGTTTCATTTGGTCCGTACCAAAATCAGTCCAAATGGACTGGTTTGGTTTGCTTTTATGCGTACGACCAGACTGGTTTTTTTTTGGTCTATTCAGACTGGTCTGGTCTGCACGTAAACGCGACCTATGTGACTAAAATTCTACAAACCCCCTTTGGGTTCCAAAAACACATATGGTAAAATCCCAAGTCAATCGTGGGTCAACACGTTCTCTTCAATCATTACAAATAAGAGTGTTAAATTTGAGGTTTAACAAGGAACAGTTTATAAAATCAGCAAAAATATATAGAATAATATTGTGTTCAATATGAAAATACTTTATTATTAAAATAATAAAGTAAAAGTGGACTCACCCCAATTAGTGTCTGTCAATATACCTAGTTATGATGTGGAGAATACTGACGAATTCAAAGTATTAACTACAATAAAAGGAGCAACGACTATACAACTGAAGCCCAAGGACCAAAGTAAACTAAGATTGTTTGTTCGAAGGAAACTAAAAAACTAAAATTTGATCCGAAGGAATTACAGGTTACTCATACCGTCAGAAAAATCGAGTTACTAATTTCATTTGGAAAAACCATATCCTGTACCTATCTGGCGCTGTCTCGTGCCTATTACTTGTCCTATTTTGTATTTGTTTAACTGAAGGTGCAATAGACGAATATTTTTAAACGCTATACATTGGGATCCTATTGAGAATTTCATGGTTCGACAGTAGTTCAGGTAGTTAAAAAGGAAGATGCATAAGACGGGGTTTGTTGCAGGAGTCTACGACGGGAAGGATGCATGAAATTCAAATTTGAAAATCGCGCCTTTTTTAAATTTCAATCTTTCCATTGAATACGTTTGCTGATTGGTCGATATTAGAAAACATCGACTGGGCAATGCTGCTTTCCAGTAGTATACGAGATACTGTTCGAGAGTCATTACGAACGATTTCAAGAATAGCGATTTTCTGTTTCGTTCGACTCGATCATTCGAATGTCTCGAATGCTCACTCGAATCTCGAGCGAACTCGAGAATTGAACCCCAGGGCATAAAGGATAAACACAAAAAAAATAAATAGAAACCTTTAATTTATTTTCCTTTTTTTGTGTCGGTCGTGCATAATGTAGTATTATTTTTTTCTTGGAAATATCGGTGGCACGAGATCACTGAAATGTATACTATGACGACATTCGTGCATCCACTGTTGCTACCTCGCTGGTCAGGGAATACATTCCGCGATACGGAACTCCACTCACAATTGTGACTGACCAAGGAGCGCAATTCGAAGCTCAGCTGTTCGTACAGTTGGGCAGGGTTTTGGGATTCAAACGAAGCAGAACGACTGCTTACAACCCCAAAGCAAATGGTATGCTTGAACGATGTCATCGGGTACTCAAAGACTCTTTGATGTGCAAAGCATCAGAAGGATGGACTCGCGAACTACCTTTCATCCTTCTCGGGCTTCGCTCCATCATCAGAGGAGACGCTGATGCCACTGCAGCTAAACTGGTTTATGGCCAAAATCTTCGTTTGCCGTACGAGCTCATACATTCAGACACAAACACAACTCACACAATATTACCTAGTGACTATGTGCAGAGGCTGCGGGAGGTCATGCGTCGTTCGGTGAAACCACAAACACCTTCTTCACACACACCTACGAACACATTTGTCTTTAACTCACTTAAAGACTGTAATCATGTGTTCGTACGTCAGGATCAATTGAGGAAATCTCTTCAACCGCCTTACGAAGGTCCGTTCAGAGTACTGAAACGACATGAGAAGTTTTTCAGACTGGCTGTAAAGGGCAAAGAGAAGAACGTCTCAATCGACCGCCTGATGGTGCGTTTACACTCTCTACCCCCATCAGGCCATTGCAAACCGGTTTTCGTCGGCTGTGTTCTTTGCTGTGTTGAAAGCAATTTACACTCAAAATGCCTCTGCGGCGCAACATGCCTATGAGTGCGAAATGACAGAAATACGATGAGCTGCGAATTGTGTGCTGCCATAGTTCATTGTATGTGTGTACACATATGAAAGCGTGCGTCGGAGAAAAGTTGAAGAATGTTAGACTCTTGCGACTCCACAAGCGATCTGATTGGGTGATTTATTGGTGGGGATAGAGGCTCGCCTCAAACGCTGAGTGTAAATGCACCATGAAACCTTCTTTCGATTCTCCGACTCATCCTTCTCCAAGTCCCGCCTCAGTATCAAAACGCGTAACTTTGAACGCAGAATGAAGTGCCAGCATCCGTTAAACGGACCAAGTTGCAAGCGCGTTGGCGGCGAAACCGAATCGAGAAGGACCGTTAGCCCTTCTCTAGGAAGGGGGTGTGTGCTACAGGATGTTTTGCAATCACTCCACACGTTGCAAAAGCAAAGTGACCGGTTGTTTGATTTTTAAAAATCAAGCAACTGGCAGAAATAAAAATTTAAAAAAAAATTATTTTTTCTTACGACAGTTGAAAAAAATAGAAAGAGCCTAAAGAAAAGAAAGAAAGAGCCATCAAAAGCTGTAAATTTTCAATCTTGTACTAATAAAATATTAACTGTGATAATAGTTTTTAATACATGTGATAATCATAATCTGTGATATTAGTTTGTAACGAATTTAATAACTTAAATCTATAATATAAATTTATTAATCCAAATATTCAAAACAATTTACGAAATGATTTAATAAAGTTATGTTCTTAGCAGGGACGTCATTTGTGGGGGGCAGGGGGGGCATTTGCCCCCCTCTGAATTATGTAATTTTATAGATTACATATAACATATGTATATTTATATATAAAAATATATACAAACATAACATCTTGCCCCCCCCCCCTAGAAAAAACTGAAATGACGTCCCTGGTTCTTAATAAACGTCCATGAATGTTTATTTAAGACCCTTAACAAATCCACATTTTCACGAATTTCGTTAAATCTTTTAGACATGTCGAGCTATCAAAGCAATTTTACTTCTGCGGGCTATTTGTATAAGCGCCTAGTAACATTCTTCAAAATTTTTCGATATCCAACCCCTAAGGGGGGTGTAAAGTGGTTGTGTTCATATTCACGAATTCTGATATATTCCTTAGGTATATTGAGATTTGGAATTCACTTTTACTTCTATAAGCTAGTCGTACATAGTCGTGGAAAAACCCGATTTAAGTATTTCTTCCTATTAAACCACCTGGGGGTTTTGTTCAAGTTTTCACTGATTCCGAAAATCTCTTAGGTTTAATGTGATCGAATTCGCTTTTACTTCTATGGAATCTTCTATTGATAAAAAAATACGGTAATAAATAAAAAAAATCTGCCAACAGTCTGGGCGCAACTTTATTATTTTATGGGTAGAAGTCCGAAACGTCTTTAATGCTGAGATGCGGTGTAGGTTATTATGCGACTGACAACCTAAGGAATAAATAGGAGGCTATTTGGAATGTTATTTTGTAGGTTGTCAGTATAGTATAGTAACCTACACCGCATCTCAGCATTAAGGGGGTCGGTGCAAAAAAAATGAAAAAAAAATCTATTTTTTTTTTATTTTATATTATTATTCTACACTTATTTCTCCACATCACACAAAAAAACGCATCTTTCTCGGGTAACGGGAAGTGATTCAAATTTTACTCTGAAGTGGGGGAAGTCGAATATGTCACTGTATGTACTTTTTTGTTTTTTGATTTTTGTCTTTTTCAACTTTCGGTACACGTTTCTCAGTAACACACACAGTAGCGTCTTAATTGTTTTTTTTTTAATTTTTTTTGTGGTAATATTAACTAGCTCCATACATGAGCAAATTAAAATATCTCATGAAAAACCATCACTTTTTCAAATATGAAAGAAGAAAAACAGTAAAAAATTTTATTCATTCCATTTTTCTTAAATATCTCGACTTTTAGTGAAAATTTTTTAATTTACTCATGTACTAAGCTTTTAAAAACACCAAACAATAAGTGTGCAAAATCTGACCGTTGTGAGTTAAGTGGAAGCTGAGATTTAGGTACCGAAACATAACGCGTTTCGTCATACAAAATGTATGGGAGCTAGAAATTTGCAACGACCCCCTTAAGGGCCTAAGCCATGCGTGCGAAAACAGATGAATGTGTGTTTTTGCAATGAGTGTTCCAATAATTTCAGATTGCGTATACATGACTGAATAAAAAAAAGTTTTCTGCTTTCTATTTTCTAAGCATTTACAACGAAATGGAGACAGAGCATGTATGCTATTTATGAATATGTATATATATATATTATGTACATGCTGCGAGTGTATTTGCCCCCTAACGTCAAGTATATAACTCCTTCCTTCTGCTTAGGATGATGGTGGGATGATGCGTGTAGATACCTGCTTGTATGAGTAGGTTTCCTTTAAACCGAGAAATGTAGAGATGGAGCAAATTTGGAAAAGTTCCTGGACCATCTCAACTCATGCCACAGAAACATCAAATTCAGAATGGAGATCGAAAAAGACGGCAAACTCCCCTTCTTGGATGTACTAGTTGAAAAATCTGCTCCATCTCTACATTTCTTCAAAAAAAAAGATGTATATATTGCACATTTAATTTTGACGAACAGAAAGCTTCAAGTCAGTCTCATATTATATTATTAAATAATTAAACATTTTAAATTTCCTTCTACTCTATCTGACAGCAGAGGTGGCACGAGTGGTTTTTGAGAAAATGGATCAAACGTAAATAAATGCAACTTTTCAGGAGACGCACTTCTTAATCTCGTGGAGTCTTGCGGTTTAAACAGTTTTACCCAGAATTGAGTCTAAAATAAGAATTTTAAAAAAATGTTTTTTTTACCCCAAAAACGATATGCTCTCCTTAATAAAGATTACGGCAATGCGCGGCTTTTAATACAAACCCAAAGCCAATAAATAAATGATATTTCGAAATTTAAAATTGTTCTTCACTTCATTAAATTTTCACAACAAAAAACAAGGCTAAATGCACTTCCGAAGTGATAATAAAAATATATGGAAAAAGGATATGACGCAGCAACGGATAGTTATGGTAAGTTGTGACTCTTTAATACAAAAATATGACTTTCTTATGAGCAAGATTAAAAACCAATAACAACAAGGTACTGAGCGGATAGATCCCTGTGCACAGGATAGGATGCCTGGTTGCCCCACCTACAGAAACCACGTGTCTTGAATCTTTTTGTTTTGACAGAAATAGACTTTGTGTGATCGAAAAACGGTTTTCTAGTTTCAACCTTTCTGATATCCCTCATAGACATTATTATATTAAATTTTCGTGTAGGGTTTGGTTTGGTCACCTCCTCAATTAGGCCTATTGCGGCGTCCCTCTGGATTATCGATGGTTCCTCTTCGACCCCTGCGCTTTCAATGAAACTTACTGTTTTTCGAAGAGGAATAGCCAGGAATTCCGATGGTTTCATGAAACCCTAACCGAAGTGATGAAGTCTTTTATGAGCAAGTCCTTCACATTCACAGAGGATGTGCTCCGGTGTTTCATCTTCATCATCGCGAATTCTCCATATTTTACTCTCAGTGAGACTAATCCTATGGAGATGCTTCCTCATGTTACAATGTCCAGTCAGAGCTCCCACTAGGTTACGGGTCAGATGTTTGCTTAATTTTAGATATTCAGACGTTCTGTTTTCCGAATGCTTCGGCATAAGTAGCTTATTAGATTGCCATGAAAAATATCAACTAGAAATAGCTAAATTTGCGGCCAAATGAGTACGTACATTTACACAAAAACAAGCAGAAATGAAAAATGCCGTTCGAGTTCTAAAATATGCTATACCTAACAAATACTTTATTATTAAAAAATAATAAAGTAAAAATATCGGGTCCGATAGGCGGATTTCAATATCGATATATCGCTCAAAAAAATATCGGCCGATATTATCGATATATCGTTTAAAAAATATCGCAATTTCGATATATCGATATTTTTTCAACATCTCTAGATGGAGTTTGGAATCGTGGGATTTCCCCGAAAGAATCTTACGAAATATCTTGTAAATACAGTTTACAGTAACTTTATACGCGTCTTTTGTTGGATCCAGGCAAACCAACGCGGAAGTTCCACAGCCTATGTCCCAACCTTCTACACCTATTGAACAAAGCAAATTAGATGAATTACTTTTCATGCCAAATAGCCAACCACGTTCGGTATCGACTGCAGTAACTGATTCTATGACTGACGACCGCCAAGCGCCAATATATTGAAAAGTCACCAACCGACAAACACTGCAATGTATTGGAATATTGGGCAAAATCAACAAATATGCTTCGAGAATTCTCAAAGCAATATTTATGTATTCCAGCTACGTCAGTTCCGGGGTAAAGAATATTTTCCAAAGCTGGTGACATAATGACCGCGAAACGCAATAGACTTAAAGATAAAAATCTAAATACCTAAACCTTTTCCTAAACTAAAACATAAGTATGTTTGATTGAATTCAAATTTGAATATGTTGTATATAATATTTCTTGTTTTTGAAAACTATAAATTTTTCCTGCATATAACTAATAAATAATATCCTTGCAATCATTTTTGTATTATTCATGCCTTTGTTAGTATTTTCGTATCGTTTAATATAAAATGACCATACTGCTGAAATTCTACACAATCTATGATTAAAGAACACTCTACTACATTTTTGATAGCATCGATGGTTTAGTGAAAAAATATCGATACTATCGAAATCCGACAATTTCGATGTTTAAGCAAGACTACTGTGTTTCGCAATATCCCAGCAGGCAAAGTGTCGTATACTATATGAAAGAAAAGACCGTAGAAAGTGCGGATAAAGACCTTAGAATTCTAGGGTACAATGTTCGCGGCCGCTCTGTAAGTCTATACGTAGAGTTTTGAAGAGCACTATACGTATAGTTTGGAAGAGCACAAGACGTAGAATATTTACGGCGATTCTACGTATAATATTTTAGGTGCTTATACGTATCATACGTACGTTCTTTGTTCGTACAAAATTCACTTCATTCCTACGGTGCTCCCGCATTTCTTTTATTTCCGCCTTTTACATAGAAATGCAGGTTTTGAAATTTGACTTATAAAGTCCTGACGCTGAACCAGCTGCCAAATTTCGAATCCTTCTATTCTAAATGTAAGACAGAAGTAGAAGAAGTTTGAAGCTGAAAATAAAAAAAACATGCAAAAAAAAACTTGTAATAAAATCCGTACAAATACGATTGGCGATGAAATTCGTATCGCCATGGAGAGTCGAATGGTTAAACACGGAATGCGTTGCAATCAAAATTTTATTTGACTTGACGCTTGAAAGTTTTATGCTTCTTGCATGTGTGTGGCTACGTAGGTGATATCCCTTTCATACATATTGTGATAGATGTGTGTAGAAAATCTATTGAATTTTCTTTACATTTATACGGAATCTTTTGTAATAGCTGAGTATATGCCATCTCTATCGTACATATGGATTTACCATATATGTCCGTTGAAAATGTGTAGAAATTTCAAGACCATTCGATGGTCATGGTTTGCTGGTGCCCAGCAAAAAATCACGCCAGGTATATCAGGCTAAGATTTAAATAAGGGATACCGAGTTAGAAGAAAAGTCTAAAATTTTATTGAATAACCATACTAATGCTTAGATAAGTCTTATTTTTAGGTATACTTAAGGTTTTGAATACCAAGAATATAAGAAAAGTCGGCAATTTTATGGAATATCCATACTAATGCTTAAATAAGTCTTATTCTTAGGTATACCGTTTAAAAACTAAGAATAACGAGAATACGCGCTATGGCGAAATTTTTGTTATTCCAGTGCGAACTTTTGAGTGATTGCCAAGTTTTTATGCAGTGAAGTGGAATAAAGTGAAATAAATAAAGTTAAATTCGGTGAAATACAATTAAATACAGTAAGTATAATGGCTTCTTCTACGTTGGGCTACTCTAAACGCTATTATAAAAGACTAAATTGTCGGATTTGGAATGATACCAATCCACACGAGATACACCAGCACCAAATGCATCCCGAGAAAGTCAATCTCAAAATCTTTTTTATCAGAAAATATTGATAACAACAAAAATAAAAGGAAAAATTCCATAAAATTTAAGCCTTTTGATAGCTGACGCTCTGCTAAGCGAGATTAACTGGAACGGTCGAGAAAAAATTAAGGCCATAAACAAATATAAATTTTCTTAGCATAAGTATAAAATTTCATTCTTCGTTAAATGTATTTTCTATTTAAAGCTGCCTACATCAAATTTATACTTCCTTTGAAGATTATGAAAAGGATGTGAAAAAAGCCACGAAGAAAGGAAAAAACCGTATGGATCAGCGGCGGCATGAGCAACAACTAATTTTTATTTCTATAAATATATTATTTTTAAGAATGAGAATATGTGGAACAAAGAAGCTACAGAATAAATTTCAATTCCTATAGCATACGCCGTTTTTATGAAAGTGCGCAATAAATTGAAGTTGTTTAATTGAACTTTGTATTGTTTTTTTTATTATTACTCCCCTTACAGCCAAAAAACTTATAATAGGTGTTTTTATTAATGTGCTTAATAATTCATTGTACGAAAACATCGAGAAAAATCTTCAAGAAGTAAACTTCTGCGGACTTCTTCAAGTTGTTTATTCTAAATAGCTTGTTTATTCTAAATGATAATTATAATACCGCAAAATAAAAATAACTCATTTTATATGAGTTTAAAAATTGAAACCAATTCATTCATGTTTATAAATATGGAAATCAAAACAAAATCTTTAACGTAATCGTATTACTATGCCAGATCATTAACAAAAGTACAGGTTAGTATAAGGCTTAACCTAATCTTTATATTAAGCCTGATCATTACCAAAAGTCAAGTTTACTATAAGGCTTAACCTAATTCTTACATAAGCATGATCATAAGGTAAATATTAAAGTATCCCCTTTATACCTGATTGCCAATGACATGGCCAATGTTAGAATCAGGGATAAAGTAAGGTAATTCGTTTGCGCGGAAGTTTCCCTTACAATTCATAGGCCTTTTTCACTAAGGAATAGATTGCACCTAATTAAGGCTTATATAATGATTACGTTGTTTGCTGGGTGGAGAACCTTACTTACATTTACGGAGACGGTTTTCGTGCGCTGTCCCTTTCTTACACATGGAGCTCAATGGCTATAGAAAATGCGTAGAATTTCGATTAGTTTTCTACAGGTACAATCTGCTTGTTGGGATTCTAGCAGTTCAAGCCAAGAAACAACCACTAGGCGCTTTATTTTTCAGTCGCTACGCGTCAGAGCCCTCTGAACTATAGCCGCGCAGCTGAATTGAACATAAAAAATAGAGTCATAACAAACATGACAGCCCCATACAAATCGCATCAATTTTGTATGGCGGGTGCATGACTTGGATGATAAAAACCAAGTTTTCTATTAAAGTGCAAGCTTTTGTTAGGCAAAGCAAAGTTAAATAGTTTATAAACATATTTAAAAATGAGAATTAGACAAGTTTTCTCATCTGGAATTGAGTTTTCATAGAAAAAATTAGGTCGAAAAAAATATCGCAATTTTCAATTCAATTTTTCAATGTCGGTTCCGCCATTTAAAAAATGTGCAGTTAAATTGCTTATTTTTTGAAAGATAATTTTTGTTATATGAAACACATTGCATATTGCTATGATTCTGAACATTTGTTATTCAGTATCGACTCTAGAGGGTTCGTCAATTCCAAAGTTTTGTATTAAAACACCGCGCTTTGGGATAATAAAATATTGTTACGAATTCGTTTCAAAAAACATTTTCCAATGAACTGGTATATTTTCTCGTTTTGATCCGTGACGTCACACATCACATAAAAAACGAGGCATTTCTCACGACGAACTGTCATATGTGCGCGGCCTGAGTTTAAGTCGGCGGTGTACGCGTTTTTTATGACAGTTTGTGATTTTTGTGACACAATTGTCAGCTGTCAGAAGTTAAATTCACACATAAATTCTTTATGGCCATGCACATTCGGAATCCAGATTTCCATTTGTATTGGAGCCATCTGTATACCAGATAAGTACTTCTACGAGTGTCAAGCAAGTGCAGTTTGTTCCTGCCGAAAATGTTTCTGCGATATTGCATGGCATCTTTGGCGCAAGTGAACAACATCGGCAACTGAATCGTCTTGATAATAGTAAATGATTCCATGTACTCGTAAGTGTTGTAAATACTTAATACATATTATAAATAAATAAATAACCACAATATTTTACAGCCAATAACCCGTCCATTTAATACCTTGGAATCATTTTCGACTCGTTCGTGTGCTGCTTATGAACTCATTTTCATTTTCTAGCCTGATGAGAATAGTGACACGTGAGGGATTCATACAATCGCTTCCTGTATGTTATTCTCTGGTCCTCGATCTCTTAAGGCCGGTATCCATTTGTTGCATTTCAGCGTATCGTATCACCATTGCGTATCATTCACTGAACCGATACAGTGTGGATTCTACATGATTTTTCTTGTATCAAGAGTACGCTGCATTTCAAAATTCACGATATGCGATTCCAAGTTTTTTTGTATCACATTTTGATACAGAACGAAGATCCGTTTGTCGTGTTCACTGATACGCAACGAGAATACGATAATGAATACGATAATGAAATGCAACAAATGGATACCGGCCTTAACAGGTCCGAGAATCGAAGTCTCTCCTGAATCTAACCTTAAATCGTATGTAAAACAAAATATTTTAAATGGCAATTTCTTATACTTTAAGAGGGAAAAACTGTGAAAATTGGATCGACCGAAAATTGAAACATACAGCTGGTTAATAAATTCGTTCACCATTTTTCAGTTTGCCTCATATAAGGAACTTTTTCGGTGAGCATAGTAATATAATCTGCTTGCCGCTCAGTGCTCCAACATTGTAAATTTTTCCGAAATAAAGGAATATGAATATCCATACTATCCACATACCTATGCAGAATGAGAAGTTGAGTGAGCCTCGCATAATTCTTCGGAAGAAAGATCGTGAATTAGAATTTCACAAAAAACAAATCGGATTGGGGCAACTACGTATTCATAAGGAAAAAAAGGTTTCGGTAAAAATTTATCTGTTTAATTATAAAAACTTTAGTACAATGTGCAAAACTTTACTTCTTCACGGACATTAAACATTTTCTTGGCATTTAAAAATATCAATATTTGTCTCTAGACACTGCCTAAATGAATAGTCGTTGAATCCATAACGTACTTGCCAGCTGTTGGCTCAAATAAGTGCAATCCACGTCCGATTTTGAGTATGTAGCCGTTATTCAATCTGTGAATGAACTAAAATTTCTGAATGTGCAAAAATAACGAAGTTTGCTTAGCAATTACATAATTTTTCTGTCGTGCGTTTTCGCGAAAGTTAATCGTCAGTTGAATGCTCCGTTTGATAAGATCCTTCTGCAGCGATTAGAGGTCCTATGTTTTTACGTCAAAACGGGACTATGAACTTTGAAATGCCAGTCGATTTGATGGACGATTTATCTACTGAACAACGTCCTAATCGAGTTAAGGTAATAAACGGAGATACCACTATGTTTAAGACAGAATTTAACCGCTTCTCTAGTTACGGTAAATTAAAAAGGACAGTGGCGTGGATACTAAAATTTACAAACAACATTCTCGCCGCGAAACGGCCAGGAACCCTGTATCGAAATAACTGAACTTGCCCAAGCTGATGCATTTGCTTGTGATATCACAAAAGTTAAGCGTGGAAAACCAATCAATGCCAACAGTCCAATCTTTCAGTTAAGTCCACAAATGAACGCTGAATGCATTCTACGTATATATGGCCGTAGAGATGCCGCCGTTTGTCTGTCTGCAGAAACAAGACGTCGCATACTATTGCCAAAGTTACATCCGGTAACCAAGCTGACAGTGCAGAGTCATCATCTTCAGTTCAAGCATCAACAGGAGGCCATCATATGTATACAATATACAATAACAGGCCTAACAAAACAGACTTAACAAAACAGGCCTAACAAAGAACAGGCCTAACAGAGAAGAGGCCTAACAGAGAACAGGCCCAACGGAGGGACGCCAAAAAGAACGCGCATAAGAGAAGAGGTTATGAAAAAGAAGAGGTTACAAAAAGGGCAGGAGTTCGGAGAAAAATTAAAATAATAACTAGATTGTAAGTCGTGTATATATGAATTCTAAAATAATAATACATGTATCTTTATGTCTCAGTGAAATAAAACCACGAATAAGGACCGTGCGTTGAAAGCAATCTGGTGTGTTATTTTCGAATAAGCATAGAAGACCGACTCTATGTAGCTAGGTTAGGTTAGGTTAGGTTATAGTGGCAGCCATCCAAACTATGGATCGACTCACTTAGACCATTCGGTTGGTCCATTGTGATACCACACCCGTGACACCTTAATGACGTCCCATATAGGGAGTTATCGTAGCATTGCTACAGGGGAAAGCTTGTCGAACCAGTCACAGATGCGAATGAACTTGGCTAGTTCATCAATTCGTGCTCCGGCCATGTCCCCGAGTCTGGAGAAGAAGTAGCTGCCCATGGCTCTGAACCTACAGCTGGCTAGCTGGGGACACTCACAAAGTAGATGCCTAACGCTCTCTTCTTCTTCTTCACTTCTGCAGCTTCTGCAGTAGTCATTATATTGAACGCCTAAGCGTTGTGCATGTCTGCCAAAGAGACAGTGCCCCGTTATGATAGCCGTAATGTTACGGGTCTCTATACGACTTCTTTTCAGAAGATCGGCATTCCTTCTAGGATGTATTACCGGCCATAGCTGCCTGGAGGTTTCACACGTAGTTAGGTTGAACCATCTACCATTGGTCAGCTGCATTGCCTTCCTGTCAAGATTTGACGTAATTAAGCGGTATTTTTACCCTTGGGTTGCATGTATAGCAGCCATTTCAGATCCAGTTTTGGCCAGCTCATCGGCTGCCTCATTTCCTGGTATCCCTTTGTGTCCCGGAACCCAGCACAGGAAAACCTTATGAGCTGCGCCCAATGTTTTCAGACGCTCCCTACACTCCCTCACTAGCTTTGACTTGACTAGGTTGAAGCTTAGAGCTTTCATTGCTGCTTGGCTGTCTATGTAAATCTTTATACACGACTCTACGGGAAGATTTGTTGCGGAATTTAGTATGTCCACTCCCCAACGACGACTGTCCACCTTGCCGTGGTGTTGGGGCTGAGTAGGGTCTTGCCCGAAACCAAGAGATGGTCAACGTCCCCCCTCTCCATCCATCTCCCAACATTCCTTCACTCCACTTATCCGGGCTGGATCAAGGTGTCATACGACCCGTGCCGAGGATCGACCAGGCTGGGGGCCTTATACAAATAGCCCAACCGCGAACGGAGTATCCGGATACCTGGCGACCTCCGGATTAAATAGCCTTACCTGCACAATGCGGATCTCTGTGCAGATGGACCTTCCGTTCTCCGCCACGCGTGGGAACACAATGAATTCAAAAAACAAATACAAACAAAAAACAGAGTCCGGATCTCTTAAAAAACCGGACGGAGAGATGGACGAAAGCTCATCCCTCTCCTCCTTACCTGCGAAGACTGCGGTCACAGAACCTGGTCCTAGCAACTCACCCGCGAGGACTCCGGCAACCAAACCTGGTCCAAGCGACTTAACATCCACGAGGACTTCGGCTCCCAAACCCGGTCCAAGTGGACATTCTAAAATGAGGACTTCGGTCACCAAACCCGGTCCAATTACCATGGCCAAGACTTCGGACACCAAACCTGGTCTTGGCTCACTCAAAAAGGAGGGTACTGGCAGAGGAAAGGGAGCTGCAAATATCCCAAAAAGTTCCGGCCATATCGCTCCCTCTAGACAGCTCTACAAAGAGAAGAAAACGGCCCTGGGAATCCTGAAGCGCCTTGGTAGTATACCAGAGGAACGGCGGACGGACAAACAACGGGCCTCTATTGACTGGGCTTTAAAGCTGACCACCGAGGGGTGGGAACCATCCGGCAAGGGTCAAGTGTCCAAGAGACTCAGATCGCTGGATGAGTCTCCCGAGGCAGCAAAAAGGGCCAAGACGGGCAACTCAAGCACCGCGGCACCTTCAAGGCCCTTCAACGAAGTCCTGAAGGATCATCTCGTGATGGCCGTCATCGACAGGAGTGACGATGACGGAAGGATCACTCTAGACAAGTGGAAAGACGTGCAGAGCGAGCTGGCGGATGGATTCCTCAAACTTATGAGGGAGCATCCTGGTCCTGTCCCCTCCTGCCGCGACGGTAGGTGGCATCAGGGCCATGTCAAGCTGGTGATCTGCTCCGACCAGAGATCGGCGGATCTCTACAAGGAGGCAGTTGCTGGTCTAGGCGAGGTTTGGCCTGGAGCAAAGTTGGAGGTTGTGGCAAGGGAGGACATCCCAAGTCGGCCTCGAACAAGAGCCAGGATACCAAGCAAGCCTTCTGACGCGGCGACTGTCCTGGAGATCCTAAAGATCTGCAACCCTGATCTTCCGACGCATAATTGGAAGATCGCCAAGATGGAGGAGCCAAAAGGGGCCGAGAGAGTCGCGACAATCGTGATTAACAAGGAGTCCCTGGCCCCCCTAGCTAACCTGAAGGGTGTGGTGAATTTTGGCCTTGGCCAAATCACACTTTGGGTCTACAGGGCGGACGCTGAGAATCCCTTACCGAGCGCGTCGGACACCGAAGCCTCGAAAATGGAAACGGCTTCCGCCTCCCACGTCGTCCATAGTGACGACTCAAACCTCGCTGAGTCTGAACTGGCGATGGAACTGGACCCGGTGCAACCCGATTCCGATTCAGTACTGGTTTGCCAGGATCACTTCTCCTTAACGGACGAAGATGATCTTGGCTCGGATGCTGGACTGGATGAAGGCTCGACTGGTCCTCCCGATGGCAGTGAGGAAGATCTGCTGGCATCTGACCCGGAAGACCCGGAAGATGCGAACATAACCGTGATCGAGGCTTAATGCTGCGAATACTGCAGATTAATCTTCATCACTCGAAAACGGCATCAGCCTCATTACTTCTCCGTCTAGCCAGGGATGGAGAAGACCTTGTCTTGATCCAGGAACCATGGATTGTGCATGACGTGGTAAACGGTCTCAAGACTCCAAACTATACTCTGTTCTATGTAAGGAATAATGGCAAGCCAAGAGCATGCATTCTTGCAAAAAACAGTTTAAATATATTTCTGCTACACAGCTTCAGTGATCCTGATATCGTCACAGTCAGCCTCGAACTGAATAATAAGATTCACTGGCTGATCTCGGCCTATCTGGCCCATGACCATCAAGGTCCACTGCCACCGAGTATTATGAGCGGTCTAATCACTGAAGCTAGTAAGCTCAACACTGGTGTCATTCTAGGGTGTGATGCCAATGCGCATCATGCAGTCTGGGGTAGCACTGACACAAACGAAAGAGGCGAGTTGCTTTTTGACTACTTTTTAAGCACTAACCTCCTTCTATGCAACACAGGGCAAGAGCCTACCTTTATAACCAGGAATAGACAAGAAGTCTTAGACATAACCCTGGTTTCCGAAAACATCTCACACATGGTCAGCAACTGGAAGGTTTCTGAAGAGAACTCCTTCTCGGATCATCGCTACCTCTAATTTAATCTGAAAGATTACAAAACTATCCCACCGGCCTTTAGGAACTACCGGAGGACCGACTGGGTCAAATACAGGGAAACTCTTAGCGGCGTACTCCCTCCCATACCGTCACTCCAACCGAGTAGCTCAACTGATCTCAAAGGTCTGGTCACCACCCTTACGCGCGCCCTAAACGAGGCATTGTCGAACTCCTGTCCTGAGAGCAGGCCAAGAGGGAAACATAAGCCGCCATGGTGGAACGCAGAACTCGGGGCTCTTAGAAAATGCTGTAGGCATTTGTTTAACAAAGCCAAAAGCACGAAAGACGTTTGCGACTGGGACTCCTATAAAGGATCACTTCGTAAATACAAATATGAACTGAGAAAGGCGCAGCGCAAATCCTGGGGACTCTTCTGCAGTGAAATAGAAGATTCATCCGAGGCATCCAGGCTCCGCAAAATTCTCTCTAAAAATCCAACCACACCATGCTACCTGAGGAGACCGGACGGATCTTGGACTACCTCAAGTAGGGAAACCACTGATCTTCTCCTGGACACCCACTTCCCTGGTAGCTCGCCTGTTGAGTCGGAGCGGGTAAACATTACAAGAAACCATGCACCGTTCAACTCTGACGCTCTTATAACAGAGACCAAGCTCCTCTGGGCGACAGAAGGCTTTAAACCATTTAAGTCTGCGGGACCGGATGGAATAATTCCTGCTGAAATCCAGCAGACCTCGGACATAATTCTTCCTTGGATGAAGGTTATCTTGAAAGGCTGCCTGGATCTAACCTACATTCCTGAAACATGGAAGGAAGTCAGAGTGGTATTCATACCCAAAGCAGGAAAAAGCTCTCATGTCTGCCCTAAGGACCTCAGACCTATCAGTCTATCATCCTTTCTTCTGGAAACACTGGAAAGACTAATGGATGTGTACATCCGCGACAATATTGACAAGCGACTGCTGTCAACATCCCAACATGCGTACTGGAAGGGGAGGTCGGTCGAAACGGCCTTACATTCGCTCGTGCGCACCATTGAAAAATCTCTCAGTATTAAAGAATACCCCATTTTTGTATTTCTCGATATCGAGGGAGCTTTCAACAACGTCAGACCAGAAGCAATCACTGACGCAATTTCTATCCTGAAGGTGGAGTCCTCGCTTGGCGCGCTGATCAATTTGATGTTAACATCCAGGATTGTGAACACAAAGCTGGGCGAGTCCTCCTCTCGAAGGTTTGTCAGCAGAGGTACACCACAAGGTGGTGTGCTCTCCCCTCTTCTATGGAATTTAGTGGTCAACAAACTACTATTGAGATTGGAAGGGGCGGGCTGCAGAGTGATTGCCTATGCAGATGATTGTGATTGCCTATGCAGATGATGTTGCGTCTTTCTCGGGAAAGCACCTCAACACGCTGAGTGAGATATTGCAAAATGCTCTCTCTATCCTCTCCAAATGGGCAGCTGAATGCGGGTTGGGTGTGAACCCACGCAAAACAGAATTAGTCCTCTTCACCAGGAAATATAAAATTCCTCACGTAGACCCTCCTTCTCTGAATGGTACTAGTCTAGTTTTCACCGATAGTGCAAAATATTTGGGTCTTATTTTGGACAGGAAACTTCATTGGAAACCTAACATTCAGGAAGGGGTAAAGAAAGCAACAGTTGCGCTTTACTCGTGCAAAAAGGCCATTGGCAAAAAATGGGGTATGCAACCCCGGATAGTTCATTGGCTCTACGTGTCCGTCATCAGACCGATACTTATGTATGGTGTTATTGTCTGGTGGACGGCTTTAGACAAAGCAGTTAACTGCACCACCCTAGGGAAGGTACAGAGATCAGCATGCATATGCATCAGTGGAGCTCTGAGAACAACTCCCTCTGCAGCACTAGACATGCTATTCAGTCTGTCACCCCTAGACATTTTTGGCAAGCAAATGGCAGCCAATGCAGCCATTCGACTTAGGGCCTCTACGCAGTGGACTGGCATATATGCAGGTCACTCAACAATCTTGAATCACTTCAACAACATTGCTGAAAACACCGACTACACCCCTCCCAGTTATGATTTTGAGAAAAATTTTCTAACAGCCATCCCAAACCGTCTAGAATGGGAAAGGGATTCGGTACGGATGGAAGAGTCCGCCCACATATATACGGACGGCTCCAAAACTGAAGGCGGGGTAGGTGGAGGTGTTTTCTCTGATATGCTTAACATTAGCAGCTCTTCCGTCTTCCGGACCACTGTAGTGTCTTTCAGGCGGAGCTTATGGCGATCAAGGAGGCCTTGTCCTGGCTGAGGTGTAATGTAATATCTACTAGGGATATTAGCATTTTCACAGACAGCCAAGCGGCAATAAAATCCTTAGAATCGGCCTCGACAACATCAAAGGTCGCCGCAGAATGTCGATCATCTCTTAAGGAGATGGCTGAACAGTTCAATATTCTCCTGAGCTGGGTGCCAGGACACAGGGAGATTCCAGGGAACTGCATGGCTGACGAACTCGCTCGACGCGGTACTACCCTTCAGATTATGCCGGAACACCGGAATCTGGGTATGCCTCTCTCTACATGTAAACTGCTACTGGGATTGGACTCAATTGAGAAAACCAACTCAAGATGGGCAAACGGTGTTACATGTCACATTGCGAGACAGATCTGGCCGGAGCTGGATCTAAAACGCTCTAAACAGCTGACTTTGCACAAAAGGGCGAATATCAGCACCACAGTCGGTGTCCTGACCGGACACTGTCTTATAGGTCGACATGCTAAAAGACTCGGTCTCTTCTCAAACGACTTCTGTAGAAGCTGCCTGGATGAGGAGGAGGAGGAGACAGTCCTTCACCTTCTCTGTACCTGTCCAGCTCTATCAGCCAGAAGGAAAGCTCATCTTGGAGCTTACTTCTTCAACTGTCTCGGTGACCTTGCCTCAATGAAGGTCGCGAGAATCCAACGCTTCATTGCAAGCTCTAAATGGTTCGACGAGTAGGACCGGATTCGATGATCCTGTGGTAACACAACGGACCTTTTAGGTCTAAGTGTGTCCGTGTTCTCACGGGCAGCCACGCGTACCTACCTACCTAGTATGTCCACTGCACTGCTTACGGCAAAAACCTCAGCTTAAAAAATACTGCAGTAGTCCGGCAGACGAAAGGATACTTGAATGTTCATGTCCATTTTTGACCCATCCTTGAATATAGCAACTTCAGATTCCCTTATCACTTTTTGATTATCCCAGTCCCCCCTAGTAGGGAAAAGGGTATGGAATCCTGTATCGAAGCTTAAAAACGGAGTTATATAGTCGGTGAGTTCACTAAGCCCACAATCTGGAAATAATGAAAGAATTTTGCTATGCCCATAATCCGCAGATTTCCAGCAGCCACCAGACTCTTTTAGTCTCAGGGCGCTCTTGGCAGCAGCATTCTTGATTTGAATATCTATTGGCAGCAGAAGCAGCATAATCTCCATTGCAGCTGTTGGCGTTGATTGCAAAGCGCCCGTGATGCCTAAGCAAGCCGCTCTCTGCACTTTCGTTAGACTATTCTTGTGCACGCTTTTGTCCAGGGCTGTCCACCATACCAGGCCACCATAAAGAAGAATGGGCCTTACGATAGAGATGTACATCCAGTGAACCATTGCGGGCTTTATTCCCCATTTCTTGCCAAAGACCTTCTTGCAAGTATAGAAGGCAATTGTTGCTTTCTTGATGCTCTCATCAAGGTTTTTCTTCCAGTTAAGCTTAGCGTCAAGAATAATTCCCAGGTACTTAGCTTCAGTCTTAAGCTCCAGAATGGTATTACCTATTTTTGGAATTGTGAATGGGGGTATTGCTCTCCTTGGAGTGAAAAGAACCAGTTCAGTTTTTGTGGGGTTAACCCCCAAACCACAACTTGCCGCCCATTTGTACAATTTCCGTAGTGCTCCCTGCACTAGTTCAGCTATTGTGGGTAGAAATTTGCCAGATACCAGTATAACTAGGTCATCAGCGTACGCTACCACTTTGATCCCGTCCCTCTCGAGCTGGGATAAAATAGAATCGACGACTAATACCCAAAGTAGTGGTGATAGAACTCCCCCCTGCGGGGTACCTCTGGACACAGTTCCAGATATTTCATTCTCACCAATGGATGCATGTATCATTCTACTTTCAAGCATGCCGTCGATCCAGTTGGTAATGCCCAGGTCAGCCCCTGCATTCAGCAGAGCTTTCCGAATGGCATCCCTCTCAACGTTATTAAAGGCTCCTTCAACATCTAGAAAGACACCCATTGTGTATTCTTTATTATGCAGTGTACTCTCTATGGTTCTTACTACCTCATGTAGAGCGGTTTCTGCCGATTTACCTTTCGTGTACGCATGTTGTGCTGTAGAGAGAGTGTTTATGTCCAGATTGCATTGCATTTCTGCGGTTTTCATCAGAAAAGAGGTTAAGCTAATGGGTCTAAAGTCTTTGGCCATTGTGTGGCCCGGTTTACCCGCCTTCGGTATAAATATTACTTTAACCCGTCTCCAAGCAATCGGAACGTACGAGTAGTATACGCAGCTTTTATAAATAACTAATAGCCAAGGGATGATTGCTTCATGAATTTCCTGAAGCATTATGGGCAGAATTCCATCCATCCCTGGTGATTTATACGCCGCGAAGGATTGAATAGGCCACTCCATTCTTTCCTTGGTTATAACTTCCTCTATGGTGCCCAGTGACGGATTTTCCGGCATTCCTGACTGGTTCCCTAAGCACGTGTCACTCGCTTGGGTTGTGCAGTCTGGAAAGTGGGTCTCCATGAGAAGTTCTAAGGTTTCCCTGTTGTTCCCAGTCCACGTACCATCACTTCTTTGCAGAACGGTGGGTACAATTGGATCGGTTGAAAGTACTCTTCTGAGCCTGGCAGCCTTGCTAGTGCTCTCAATTGTTTCACAGAAGATAGTCCAAGAATGTCTTTTAGCCTTTTTTATTGACCTTTTATAGTCCCTGACACTCGACTTGTACTTGGCCCAGTCTTCCAAAGTGCCACTAGCTTTTGCTGCATTAAACAGTCTTCTCGAATCCTGCCTGATGTGCCGTAAGTCCCTATTCCACCATGGTGGAAATGACTTGGTGGGTGGTTTCCTCAGTGGGCGGGACTCAAGAAAAGCCGTTGTGATGCTTCCTGTTAGGGCATCAATTTTGTCGTCAATAGACGCTGTGTTTGGGAGCAGTTCGCAATCAGGGACAGAAAATTCCCTACATACGATACTCTGAAATTTCTCCCAGTCGGTCTTCCTTGGGTTTCTAAAAGGCTTAGGGCACTCAGGTGAGATATTCAAATTGAAGAGTATCCAGCAGTGATCCGAAAACGACCTTTTGATGGAGGCTCTCCAGTTTTCTATCTTCAGGTTGTACGATTCCTTAACGAATGTCACATCCAGTACCTCTGCCCTATTTGCCGTAACAAAGGTTGGTTCATTACCGACGTTGCATATATTTAATTCCGTGGTTGGTAGAAAATTGAACAAGCTCTCACCTCGATCATTGATGTCCGTGCTACCCCAAATAGTATGATGGGCGTTGGCATCACATCCCACGACCAGGTCTAATTTATCTCGTTTCGCCATTTCCACCACCATGCGAACATCATTTGTTGGTGCATCTTCTTCATGCATCATGTACGCGGAGGAAAGAAGAATTGCATTACCATCCCTCCGGTCCCATCTCACTACGGTAGTATCACCAGAGCTGAAATTGGCCAGGAGAGTTAGATTTATACTCTGTTTAGCCCAAATACACGATCTAAGCTTGCCCCTGTTCTTGACAAAGTATAGAGTGTAGAGTTTGTGCTTTAGTCCCAATATGGCATCCTTGCAGATCCATGGTTCTTGGATTAAAGCAATGTCAATACCATCCTCATCAAGCAGAATGGTTAGGTTCGCCGACGCTAGCTTAGAATGCTGGAGGTTAATTTGTACAATTTTTGTTGCAGGATCCATTTCAAGTCCAGTTATTAACCCTCCACTTCTGGTGCTGTCGTTTCTGTGGCGGGAGTAATTGGGTCTGCTGTTACCACCCCTGACTCTATTTGCTCGTCAGTAAGACTGACACTGGAGCACCTGAGTCCTCAGCGGTTTCGGCTACCTCCATTGTCTCGGCCATCAAAAATTCTGGCACTGGCGTCTCTGTGTTCACCTCCGACCGTGAATCGGTCATCGGTACCACTATGCTGACGCCAGGTGCAGTTGTTTGAGCTGAGCAGGTTTTGGGCATATCCTGCCCCAAGGCGCCTTCCTCGCTTGTTGCCAAGAGCCCCCTTCGGTACACATTTACTGTTACTGCATTGAAGCAGCAGTGGAGGCTGTATTTGGCTTCCTCCAGTGGAGCGAGCGACTCATCTGGACAATGAAACACCTTCCACCGGGCTTAGGGTCTTCCGCCTTGAGGATCTTCCAGTCTTGGATTGGAATCTTCGGGTTTTGGGCGGAGAGCACCTGAAGCAGTAAGCGCGGCGCTATGACGGGGGCTGGTACCCAGATTCTAGCCCTTGGATAGTCTGGAATGTCTGAGCGAGGGATAACACGCAGATTGACGTCTTTCCAGATTTCTCCGATCCTGGCCACGCTTCTTGTAAGGAAGTCAAGTGATAATTGATATGTACATCTAATTACCTTGACTCCTCTCTGCCAGCCCGATGAGTCGTATGTGGATTGGGCTCAGCAGGGTTTTCCGTGGTACGTTCCACGAGAAAGTCCGTCAGCCTACTTTCGACCGCCAGCCATCGGTCCGCAGAGATCTTCCAGTTTTTACTGCCAGTGTCGACAATAGCCACTTGAAAACTCTCCCGAGCCTTGTCGCTAGCGGAGGGTTTCGCGCTGATAGACCGCTCAACTGTGGAAAGCTCCGGAACGCAGGGTTCCTTCGGAGTATAGGGATCACCGTATTCGCCCTCTTGAACCTTTCTGCTAGTAGGCTGATGCACGCCTTGGCTCCAATAGCCCGCAAGGGTGGTGTGTGCCTAGACGACGCGCATTTCGCCTTTTTTGCCATGTTGCCCTCCTTTTCAAAGGAGCGTTGTCTTTTGCCAGCAGCTTCCGCGCCAGCGTTTTTGGCACCTCCTTGTAGTCGGACCTCCGGCGTTTTTAATTTTTGGTTTCTAGGCATCTCCGTGGTGTAGGGAACATGAAAGGGGTCATTGGCTAATATTTTCGTAGCCCGCTTCATCATTTCCCTATCCTTATGCGTTTGAAGCCCCGGCTTTTTATCCTCGATTTTGCCAAGAAGAAATCGTGCTTTCTCACAAAGCTTTTTCTTCCTTTGACCCGAAGTCATTTTGGCACTTTTCGACGATTTTACGCCACTGGGACCTGCCTCGATCCTTCTCAGACGGAGATTTGAGAAGTTCCTCTTCCTCGCTGACGCTCACTTCCTGAGCTTTGCCAATAGCATCCGAAATGTTTACTGTCCATTTTTTCTTTTCTTTTATCCATATCTTGGTCCCACGAGTCAGGGTGAAAGAAGAGTCCACCGCAACAGAGAACCCTGATTATTGCGGTAAGTCTAGTTACCCTACCAGGTCGACAGGTGTGGTAGGAGCTCCGTTCGCAACTGCATTCCCTGCAGCCATCCAGCCCTCAGTACGGGTCGCATAACGCCTTGGCTTGGGTTACCGTTCATTCAAACATACGCACACTTCGCCACGGTATATTACAACGGTGCACGTAGGAATAGGTGTAGTGATAGGATATCGGGAAGTGGAGGGAGGGGGGAGAAGTTTGACCATCTCTCGGTTTCGGGCAAAGCCCTACTCAGCCCTAACACCACGACAAGGTGAACGGCCGTCGAAGGTATGTAGCTAAGTTAACAATACTTGTTACAGCAGATTCCTAGAGCAATTTTCTTGCAACTTGCTAATATAAACGTTGTAGAAAGAAATGTCGAAAGTGCTTGCTAATGTACACGAGACTTTAGTAGCTTGTAAGATTTAAAATTATTAAATTATAGATTCATAAATTGTAACAATGTCCAACCCTTAGAAGTATTCAAAGAAATTCAAGAATAGATAAAATTATTTACATTTTCCGTTAGAGTAACTGAGACAAGCGAGAACATTCGTTACGATATGCGCGACCTCTGAAGGGTTAGACAGAGTATGTGAAAATATTTCTTACCTTGAATTGAACTTTTATTGGATAGTTTTAAGTTCTTATTAACAGGTTTCTAAACAGAATTTTCATAAATGAAGTATCACTTTAATTAATAACATAATTTGTCAACAAATAGAAATACTACACTATCGTTGTAAAGACAATAATAATTTTTCAACGTCTGATCTCTACAAAAAATTTATAAACTGTAAATATCTTATAGAATAACTAATAAATAAGTAAGTAATTTTGAAGTAGTCCGGGTGGCTTAGTGGCTAGGGCACTTACCTTCGGTGCACCTTGTACCAGGTTCGAATCTGCTTGGCGATAAGTAATTTTCGAGAATGGGATTGGATGCCGGACTACCAGTTCACTCAGCTGTAAATGAGTACCTGAGTTAAAATCGGGGTTATAATCACGGACGAGCGTGTGGCTGGACACTTCACCACCAAGTGTTCCGTTAGTCTAGTAATGAAGTAACTCTAGCATTACTTCAAGGCCTAGGCTCAATTTGGGCTGTTGTGCCATTGATTATTAAGTAATTTTGAACTTTTATTGAAAAGAATAACGAACAGCACTTATAACGTATGAGAAAACTACCATACTCTTATAATATAAGCGACAAAAACATATATAAAATATCTTCAGTTGTTAATGATTTTCTTTAAAGTGCTGGTACACTTCCTTCAAATTCCCCAAAACCAAATGTTTTTGGGGAATTTGAAGTGTACCAGCCCTTTAAGGAAACTCATCAACAACTGAAGATAGGATTTCCAAATTTGCTTCCCTACGATCCAAATACTTTGTTTTGGCTGGATCGTCTGGAACACATTCGTGTATGTGTGTGTTATCCATCAAAACGTGAAGCTTATGTTGGTTTGGATCAAATATTTGACTACATGCAAATGAAGATACACAAATTTACGACTACCGGTCGTGCCGTGCTGTTGGAATATGCAATCATACTAATATTAAAAAGTTTTCTCTATCTTCTGAAGAAGATGAACAAATTTTGTATAAATAGATTATGTACCTAGCATGTAAAAATAAAAAACCCTTTTTATTTAAATTTGTGTTTTTTATACTAATTGTACTGTGTTCATTGTCCATAATATAATATACATATATTTTATTGCATCTGTCATTGATTTTTTATATTTTTACTAGTTCAAATATTATTACCCAGTATAAAATCATTTTAAATATAGTCACTGTTATCTGGTTCAAAAAATCCATTTTTTTGCATAAATTGCATCCAAATATAGTGAAGAATGTGTGGGCGAAGTGATTTTCCGATATTCGAAGCCGTTCGGAAGTTATAGGCCGTTATATTCTCTAAACTCATTTGCTGTTTCGAATATAATGGTCAGTTTAGTAGCGTTTTTCTCAAAACGGTATTTTTCAAATCGGTAGGCACGATATCTCGAAATCTATCGAGCGAATTCCTTTGAAATTTGGTGAACTTATTCAGTACTCATGCAAAAAAAAATTCCCAAAAAAACGTGAAAAAGAGCCTTCACATGGAATGACCCCTTTAATAAAATACTCCGTTGACATTTAAATTTTCTAAAACCCATTTAATTTTTTTTTAAATATTATAAAACATTGATGTTTCTAACCAATTAGTAGCTTAATTAAATTATTAGAGAACTAAACTAGATTAAATATATGATTTAAGGAGCTGACCATATATCCAGCATCATGAAATTTAATCTTCATTACATACGAGTAAGTAATTAAAGTAATTGTAATAAGTAAAGTAAAACTGCGGTCACAGAACCTGGTCCTAGCAACTCATCCGCAAGGACTCCGGCAACCAAACCTGGTGCAAGCGACCCCACATCCACGAGGACTTCGGCTCCTAAACCCGGTCCAAGTGGACATTCCAAGTCCGGATCTACAAGCAATCCGGCAAGGGACAACGAGCCGACAGGCACGGCCTCTCAATTCAGCACTTCGGTCACCAAACCCCTCTGCGAAGAGGTGAAAGGGCAAGATTGGCCACCATAGCGGGTACTAGCAGAGGAATGGAAGCTGCTAAAACCCCAAAAAGTACCGACACAATCGGACTTCTAGGGACTGGTAGTAACCAATCTCCACGCCACACCGCTCCTTCAAGACAGCTCTATAGAGAGAAAAAAACGGCCTTGGGAGTCCTGAAACGCCTCGGTAGCATACCAGAGGAACAGCGGATGGACAAACAACGGGCCTCTATTGATTGGGCTTTAAAGCTGACCACCGAGGGGTGAAAACCATCCGGCAAATGTCCAAGAGACACAGATCGCTGGACGAGTCTCCCGAGGCAGCGAAAAGGGCCAAGACGAGCAACCCAAGCACCGCGGCACCCTTAAAGCCCTTCAACGAAATCCTGAAGGATCACCTAATGATGGCCGTCATCGACAGAAGCGACGATGACGGTAGAATCACTCCAGACAACTGGAAAGTTGTGCAGAGCGAGCTGGCGGATGGGTTCCTCAAACTTATGAGGGAGCATCCTGGTCCTATCCCCTCCTGTCGTGACGGTGGGCATGTCAAGCTGGTGATCTGCTCCGACCAGAGATCGGCAAATCTCTATAAGGAAGCAATTGCCGGTCTAGGTGAGGATTGGCCTGGGGCAAAGTTGGAGGTTGTGGCAAGGGAGGACATCCCAAGCCGGCCACGAACTAGAGCCAAGATACCAAGTAAGCCTACCGACGCAGTAGCTGTCCTGGAGATACGAAGATCAGTAACCCCGATCTTTCGACGCAAAATTGGAAGATCGCTAAGATGAAGGAGCCAAAAGGGGCCTTGAGGGTCGCGACAATCATGATCAACAAGGAATCCCCGGCTCCCCTAGCAATCCAGAAGGGTGTGGTTAACTTCGGCCTAGGCCAAATCCCACTTAGGGTCTACAAGGTAGATGCGGAAAGTCCCTTAACGTGCGCGTCGGACATCGAAGCCACGGAAATGGAGACCGATCCTGCCTCCCACGTCGTCCATAGTGACGACTCAAAACTCGCCGAGACAGAACTGCTCCTTAACGGACGAAAGTGATCTTGGTTCGGATGCTGGAATGGATGAAGGCTAACACTAAACAACCAACATAAAATTAATGTATCGAATGCATATCGTAATGTCACATTCGCAAATCAGAAAATCAAAAGCAATGTAAAATTAATATCGACAAAAATTTCACGCCTTTTATGTTTCTTACTTTAGTAACAAGTTAAGAGTAAAATAGATGTATTTACTAAAATAAAACATTCATAACAACATTAATAAGGTGCAACTACTTACTTTACGCCATTTTGTCCATGGTTTTACTGGTCTTGCACTTTTTTCAAATCGTCTGCAATCCGAGCTGTGAATTTTTTTTAGAAAAATCGTTAGTAGATTCTCCGGCAATCAATTCTGTATAAGTATTTACTAGAGCAATTAGAAGCTCTTTCTGCTCTTCACTTATATAATTTGTTGCCGCACTCTCCATAATATTATAGCACATGCTTGTTTTTCATATCAGATTATAATTATTGTGATCAGTATAGCATACTAGAATTTTTACTGTATATGTAATTTGAAAATCCCTCCTTTTTTATACTTCAATCTTTCCATTGAATTCGTTTGCTCGATATTAGAAAACAGCTACTGGGCAGTGCTGCTTTCCAGTAGTATACGAGATACTATTCGAGACTCATCACGAACGATCTCGAGAATAGTAATTTTCTGTTTCGTTCGACTCGATCATTCGAACGTCTCGAATGCTCACTCGAATCTCGAACGAACTCGAGAATTAAGCCCTATATGACGCCTGTTTAAATGAAAGCAGCGGCAAAAGCAGCGGCAAAAGCAGCGGCAAAAGCAGCGACGAAAGCAGTGCTGCTTTTTCGTTCTAAATTCAAAACTGTTGCTTTTGCTTCAGTACTGCCAACGTAAATCCATCAAGAATTGGGAATGTTGTCAGCAATGAAAGTGTTAAAGGCGTCAAAATTGTTTCCATATACTCCAATTTACTTATCATTTTAAATTAAAAACTCAACTGAAACAAAATATTACGCTCAAACAAGAGTCTAAAGTATAGGGTGTTTTTTTAGGTTCATGAGAACTTTCGATATCGTTAACTGTGGTTTGACAGCTGAGAATATCTAACTGTGTTGACATTTCTGTTCAGTAAGGTTTGGCAAGTCATCATGAATTGTTTAACGCCAGAATAACGCTTCCAAATTGTGGAAATTTACTTTGAAAAAAATAAATCTGTTCGCGAAGTTCATAGAGCACTTCGTCCATTTTACGGTCAACATAATCGGCCATGCTGACTGAATTTTTGTTTCCAAAAATTAATCAGCTAAACATCGCCGACATTTGGTTCCAACAAGACGGCACAACTTGCCATACAGCGCGCTTAACAATCGATTTATTGCAAAATCAATTTGGTGACAACGCGGCGGACATATGACGGAAATCATACGTTTTATTCGTATTTTTTTATATTGTAACAACATTCCCCTTTAAAATAAGCCCTATTTTATTATTCTATGATAAAAACTTAAAAGAGATAAGAGTTTTAAAACAGGAATAGGACACCATTTTTGCGAATTCTTCAAAATACTAATAAAAAAATGAAATAGAAAAAAAAATTGAATTTCAATTTGAAATTCAAATTATGTATGTAATTCCGTAGTAATAACAACATCATTATACTTATTTTAAATTATTTGGTGATCAGGATAAATTCTTTGCATCCATGGAGTTTGAATAAATTAATATTGAAGAGTGAATAGTCTACTTACATTATGTATTAAAATATAGTTAACACAAGGTTAGGTTAGGTTGGGAAGGGTGGACTAAAGCGATGTGCCCCAGTCCATCACGAGAGATCACTGTGGATCCATTGTGGTTCCCTCGTATAAAACCGGGCTCTAGACTACTGATTCCAAATATTGCTCTTCCTTATGAAGAGAGTAGTTCTCCATAAAGGAATTATCGCAAGTTCTGATAGATCGGTCAAGGAGAATTTCCCCAAGTACCGATGCCTGGTACGTGCCAGACTTTCACATTCACACACTAGATGCTCCAGTGTTGGCTCAACATTCTCATCACCACAGCGACACAGGTCAGCCATGGGTATTCCTAGCCTTTCTCCATGCCTCCCAAAGGGACAGTGCCCTGTTAGGACCCCAATAAGTTGTCTACAAATGTCCCTGCCCAGAGACAAAATGAAGCTAGAGTTCCTCCTATCAAGTTTCGGCCAGCAGATTCTTGCTTGCCGGCATCCCGATAGATTCACCCAGGCCCCCTCCATCTGTCTGAGCGCTTCAATATCAATCATTCCCTTTACACATTCAATGGGACATAGAACCGACTCGTCGGCCAGCTCTATGCTCATCTCCGACCCCCTTCTGGCGAGCTCGTCTGCCTTTTCATTTCCAGGGAAGTCACTGTGACCAGGAATCCAGCTAATTTTAAGGTTGTTGTTCATACCCACCATCTGCAATATTCTTTTTCATTCTCCCACAAGCCTGGATTTAGTAATGTGCGCCTCAACAGCCTTGATGGCAGCTTGGCTGTCAACCTAAATAGTTATTGTACCATTCACGCATTGTTTTCGCACAGTTGTTAACACAAGGAAAAGGATGAATTTAAATTTTTGTTTCACTAATTCATCGAGTACACAAAATTTTAACGGAACCAGAGATGTTAAGGTCACACCTGTGGTCGATTCTGGATGGAATGACCCGTAAATAGAAGTCTTCGGAACTAAATTTGTATTGAATTGAAAGTCAGACCGGCAGATCTTTTTCTTTTTAATAGACGACCCGAAATGGTCGACGCGCTCTCAGAGCTTTTAAACGCCCGCACAAGCAATACTGACGAGCCCCAACGCTCTTAGCTGGATGCAGCCGAGAAGGATTAGCCGCCGCCCTCGCCACTACCATTCACAACGCTCACCCCGGACACTAACGATACCATTTCCACGCTGACCGACGTTGCGGTTCTTCAACGCTCGCCGGGGACAGCCGTCCACCGCACGAACCGTGCCCTTGTGTGGCGGACCAATTAATCAGATGAAAAAAGATGTATTTTATTAAGAACGCTATTTCCAAGCATATTTCTCAATTAACGACCCAATAACACTTGAAAGTACACTTCCTATCAAGATTGGATGAAATACACTTTGTTGTACTAAGATTTTACGCTGCCTAGGGACAGATCGTCTTGCATCAACTAACCTTCGCATGTTCCTTTCATACTTACATGGACTGTTATACACAGAACCAAAAAAAGTAGAAATATCATATACTCGCTGTTAGGTAATTGTACATTAGATCATTTTGATACTTTTTTATTCATTTTATTTAATTATATATATATATTCCACAACTCAATTGTATTCAACATCTAATTCTAAGTAGATTTTACAAGAATGGTAGCATTTCCAATTAGTTAGAAAAAGTATCTACTTAAGTTTATGAAACATCTACAAAAGTAATTCACAGCACAGAATTCAGAACGCTACCGAACGCCTAACAGCAGTTAATCAAAATCATTAGTAAAACGTCGCGTATGTTTTTCGGTTCGGTTTCAAAGTTTTTGTGAAAAAATTGTGAAAATTGTGTTCATCCAGGTGGCGAAGTGGAGTGCGAAACAGGAGAAATTTCTATTACTACTGTTCTACGACTGAGACCTTATCACATTTCACGGAAGTAATTCGCTTACTAACTGTGTGGAATTTCGGAGATCTTATTGTTGATTTCATTAGTAAGTAAAATTTTTTCAAGAAAATTTATATAGCGTGTTTCGGAACATTTTCGATATACCGGTCCAGCCTCAAAATTCAGTTTTCGCCAACGTATCGGTTTTAAACCTGTAAATACTGCTTTATATTCACTGTAAGCTTAAAAAGCATCTGCATACGATTGGATTGGTTTCAGACGATATTTGCAGATTGTGTGAAGAAAAAGAGAAAACTGCAGAGCACGTTCTATGCCATTACCTGCAAGAAAATTCGCGGATAAGTCCCCCGGAGCTCCGCCGTAGCATTAACTGGTAATCTTTCAGTTAAAACGTATAGGCCTCGGGACAAAAATTAACTTATATACTTCGTATCGGTGTACATACGTGTGATTCGCTACCTCTATCTCCATCTCCTTCACTCCTAGTTAATGATACCCGGTAGCTAGCCGTTAAATTAACCCAATCCCATAGTGTGAATTACAAAGCGAGGCCAGTACGATTTACCGGGTAAATTACAGGGTAATGGCAAAGACTATCTATAACAAGACTGGACACTTAATACACATGCATTTTTGTGTAAAAAAACAAAAAAATCATTGCATAAGCGGAACAAAGAAATCCGATTGAACAATTTCAATTCCGTATTCTTACGGAAATTCACATGCGAAGAAAAGAGTACGCTGAAATGCAAAAATGAATGATTACACATTCGCATCTGTGTGCATCGTTTTTCTCAAAGCACGTAACAGAACGCATTTTTTGCGGCTGTTCTATTCTCAAGTGTTTCAGCATACAAATTTATAGGAACAATATGAGAAATGAAATCACACAAGCACAGCTGAGCTGTGTCTGCACATGATTTGATGTCATTTTTTTTATAGGCGTTCTGTGAGGATGTCATTATATTGGTGAATGCGACTTGTTATCAGTTTTTGTCTCTTCTTTAATCATGCATCATGCTATTGCTATCTACTTCCCTCATCTCATTAAATAGAGAAACCAAGGTCAAATTTTTATAAGAATAATACTGCGTAGTGTCCTGTCTTGTTATAGATAGTCTTTGGTAATGGTACCCTATAGTTGCATACTAAATGAACTACATGAATGCATAGAAATTTGGAAGCGAAGCCAGTACGATTTAACGGTTAAATTACAGGGTAATGGTACTCTATAGTTTAACTACATATCCGTTTTAATTCAAAATGCGTCTTAATTTTCCATCCCAGGTATCCTGGTACCTATTCGGAGTGATTAAGGTGTAGAAGAAAAAAATCCTTTTTCAATAAGAAAAACCTAAAAAAACAATGATAAGTATGAAATAAGAAATAAAGCAAGAAGTTTAGAAATATCCAAAAACGTCAGGTACCTAAGTGCAGTAGAACAGAAATGATAGTAATGCAGCTCGACTAATTTACGCGAATTTGATGACACATAAGACTAGAAAAGGGCCATGTAATTACAATTAACAATTAAACAATTTTGATGTCAGGGTGTAGGACATGCATTTATGTTTGTACTTTCGGTAGCGCCCCTGCAAGAAAATTACCAGATAAGTCCGCCGGAGCTCCGGCGTAGCATTAACCGGTAATCTTTCAGTTAAAACGAATACGCCTCGGGACAAAATTAACTTATATACTTCGTATCGGTGTACATGCGTGTGATTCTCTACCTCTTTCTTTTAATATTGCCGTCTTCTTTACTCTTGGTTAACGATAACCGGTGGTTACCGGGTAAAATACGGAAACCGATACCGAAATTCTTGCGACGCAGAAAAACAACTAGAAGTTTTGTGAAGTCGGATGGCGCGTTCTGCTAATGTTTATTGCATATGCGTACATATGCAATAAACACTAGCAGCACGCGCCATCGCTGCAAGAAAGCGCTACCCGAGTTGCAGGTTGGCCTAATGTTATAATCACATAATTTTAAAAAAAGCATATCCCTGGTTTGAAGGTTCAAATTTGAATGGCGCAGGTCGCAGTCGTTGGTCATTCCAAACGTGATTTGCCAGTTGAACGAGTATATAAAGGAGAGTTACATCCACTAGAAGAAATTTCTAACACCAGAAAAATTCTGGTGTCACTGTATTGAATCTTCTGAATGTATGCGAACTTTCCGGTAGCGCTTTCTTGCAGGGTTGCGAAGAACTCTCACACAGAAGACTCAGACTTCTTGACATTATTTCCTAACACCATTGGAACTCATGTCTAACTCTCTCAATAGCATATTAAAATTTATTGATATAACCGTTCTGAGTGAGTTATAATAAGGGAGGACAATCACAATAGGCCCACTGAGGCCACAGTGAATCGGGATCCTCCAACATCTACAATCTAACTTTGCAACAGAATCATGAAAACAGCAATGTTGTTGCTACTTTCTAGCCTACTCTGTTCTGAATAAATGCGCAAAAAATACACCTAATATAGTCCTGATTTGTCTAGTAAATATAATCACGCTAAAGGCGGATTTCTATTGTCGTCGCAATTCTTCGTCAAAGTATCGCATTAGTCAACCAATCAGATTGTAGTTTACGGTACAGGCAGTGGCGGAGCTAATGGTTTTGGCGCCCGGCGCACTTTCTACGTTTTGGTGCCCCAAATTTTATATTTTGTTTTCGAAAAATGAAGGATAGTTTTCAAGATTTAGCATGATATAAATAGAGAAGGTGGTAAAGTGACCGCCGCTCTTATTTCGGCCCCTTAATTATTTCTAATGATTCATAATACCATTTATGGTTTGTGTTACATATCAGAAAGCCCACCTCTAAAGACACCATAAAACAAAATCGAAGTGCATTGCTTATTCATACGAAGGATCGCCTTGCTTTCGCAAGATTTACAAAATTTTTTCCATCAACTTCTGTGATTGTCTTTATAGCTGCATCTTATAAGAATCAACGGAAGAATATCAAAACATCTCAAGGAGCTAAACGCCGCGGCCAAGACTGAGGATGTGATACAGCATCATGAACACCTCAACCTGGATAAAAGTACTGAAAGTGGTGAAAATGAGGCTTCTTCGACTGAATACAATTCGAACAGGGACGTCATTTCAGTTTTCCCCAGGGGGCAAGATTTTTTACCCTTGCTATAAATGAATGCATGTGCGTCGATATTAAGGCCGCGGTCCGAATTACGCTCATGATGCTTACATCACTAACAGTACTTACAATCGGTCGGAATTGTTGGTAAGCTTATGTCGCTTTCAATTCGAACCGATCGTGTGCACACAGTGTACTCACAGTGCCTATCCTCGAAACCATGAGCAGTTTAAGCGCCAGAAAACTACCCCTCCATGCAAATTGTATGCGTTGTGAACGCAATTCGGACCGAGCGTAAGAGCGCTAAAAATGCGAAAAGCGTAATTCGGACCGCGGCTTGACCGCACAGTCAAGCCGTACGTACATTGTTAAGCTCCTGTGAAAATAGACTTTCTTGAAAAAATCAAAAAGTCACGGTTACCTTCAATTCTTAAATTTCACTCCCCCCTCCCAATGACGTCCCTGAATTCGACATCTGATATTGAATTTGTGAAGGACCCTTTCTAGTGACCAAAGAAGTGAAATGTGCATTAAATTGTGAATTTTTGAAGCACAATGAATCTCCTGAAGCAGAAGACGATATACTATATTACCAACACAATTTCAGTGATAGCCGTATGCAAGAATTTATGAATATAAATAATTTTTTAAAAACTGTCAACTGTTTCTCCATTCTGCAGTGATCTAATGTAAAATGTATTGTTAAATTTTCTACCATTTGTAAGGGGATATTTAAAATCACTAATTTGATGCGCTCCCTTTTCTACTATTCGTTTTATGAGTCGATCATTCAGAGCTGGCCACAGCCCAGGATCTTCAAAATTATTGTTAGAATTAAGGACCTCAAAAGGCTGTTGATTGTGCACAGATAAACTTTGTAAATCAATTAGCAACGGAATTTCATGGTTTATCATTTCCACGGTGGAAGTGGAAGCTTCAGATAAGGATATGTTGCATGAATGCAATAAATTATTTTGCGTTGAAATTGCAGTTTCTTTCAGGAATTTTTTAATTCCGCTTGATAACTTTGCATTTTCAGCTTGAGTAATCTGCCGCTTTTTTCGATATTGACTACCGGACAATTTTCTCGGATTAATCGACATTTTTATATATTAAAAACAAAATATAGAAGGTATGTATAACTTACTAAAAGTTTATTTACACTTAAACACTTGAAAGGTATTACCTATTACCTATTAGCACTTGTTCGTTTTTCCAATAAAACCTATCAAGAAAAATAACACATTTTCTTTGGCCATTAAACAGTGCTTCCAACTCGTGAAAATTCTAAATATTTAAATTTTTTCGTTAACATTAGAACAAATGTCGTTTAATTATTAGATAAAACTTTTTAATTACATTCGTATAGTGGTGATCACGTCATGAGAGTTCAATTCCCTATATATTTAAAAAAACATACCTAGAGAAAATTAAAAAGCCCATCGGAATTGGAATGAAAAAATAGTGTGCGTGAAGAACTGGAGCACTGGCACCGCGCATGCGCCTGGGGCATCTGAGGTCCCATTTCATTCATATGGCGCACTTTTATAAACTGCGCCAGATACCATGAATACATATGTACTCAGCGGAATACAACGCATGCCGTCGCGCATAAAAACCTTGTACGTTCACTGTACCGTGCGTGTTGTATGTCGAACCATGGCGCGGATGAAATATTTGCGCCAAAGAGTAAGTCAATAGATTCGCACATGTATGATCGAACAGTACGTTGCAGACGTGTGGGATCAGTGTAGGAAAATGATGTTTATCATACAAAAAAACTAGTTGGTGATATGAATATGTATATTTATATATACAAATATTTGGGTGTACGACGTGTTGTTAAATTGTATTTGGATGGTATATGTGGTAGAATGCCGTGTTCTAGAATTGCAAAATTTACAATCAGTGAATTTAGTGGTAATTGCAGGATTGTTCATGACGGAACAATTGTGTAGGTAGGTGAAACCGTAGGTGTGGCGCCCTAAAAATTTGGCGCCCGGCGCAGTTGCTCCACTTGCTCCTATGGAAGCTCCGCCCCTGGGTACAGGTTGTGTCTGCATCACAAGTCGCACATTGTTTTTAGGCTTTTTTCGTGCCGCAAAATTAAATTGCTATTTCGTCGGTTGCTATAGTTTTGTGTGTTGTGTCGCCAGCCCTGATTTCTTCCTTGTAGAAAGATTTCTCTAATCCAGCATCTTCGATTCTTTCAGTTTATTCGCCAGAATCATCTTCAGAACATTTTGCCGTTTATTATTAGTTTTCGGTTCATTACTGGGAAAATACTGGCAATATTATGTTCCTGAAGTGACTGTTCAATGTCTTTATTAGCCTAGTTTAAGTCCTCCCAGCGTATCAAACAACAATTATAACACAAAACTTTCTATCAGTTTACATTTGATAGCACTGTGTGTTAGAGAAATTGCGTCGCAAATGACATCCGAAACTGAAAAGCGTAATAGAAAAATGTGCGTCAGACGTCTGCAAACCGGAGAATTTTTTACTATCGCCGACTAAGCGCTTCATATTTTATTCCCATTTACGGTGTATGCGAACATTGAAAACGTTCGGAAACTTCTTTATCGACATACTTTAACGAAGTCTTTTCCGGGTGTTTGAAACGATATTTTAAAGCAGAAAAATTTCCAAAATTATAATACTGTAAATGTGAATGATGGACCATCTCAAATTTCTCTTTAATTGCTTTTTGAAAAAAAAAAAAAAACGCGACCATTTCCTTCTGGATTTCAACTGTCAAATTTTCGATAAAGTTTTCAATAATTTAAAATTGGTCTAGCCGGCGGGTTCCAGAATAAGGGCCAATATAATTTCTTTTCATTTCTTAGTTTCACTAAAATAACTTGTGTAATCTAGGCACAATTTGTAGTTTTTCTTACCTTTGTTGTAGTCGCTGCTGCTTTTGCCTAGGGTCACTAGATACACAACACTCTCTACCTAGGGTTTGGCAGATACGTCTAATTCGGTCGTTTATGTACTAGAAATTGTAATTTAACCTCACAAAAATCGCCTGTTTATGTACTAGTTCGCCTGTTTTTGTACTACTGAACATTGCTCTCAAATTGCGTTTTTGGAGTGTGTTAGTGCGAATATGTGAAGAGTCGGAAAAAAGCTGTCGGTTCCCTTCCACAATTCTAGTACTTGGTTTTCTTTAGTATGGAAGTGTGTGTGCGTGAAATTGAGGTTTTCAATTGAAAATTTCCGTATTTCTTTCAATTCTTTTATGGAAATTTCCAATTTTGCAGCGAAAAGTTAATCATTTCGAATGTTTATTAAGCGAAATTCCATAATCATGAAAAAAATTTAAATTTACTGGTTTTCCATCTTGGTACGCATCTGCCAAACCCCTCTTAGAGGCTCTTTTGGTGTGAGTGCGTATACAGTAACCCTACTTTTGCCGATATTGCTGTGAACGGAGGCCTTGGAGTGATTATTTTGACTTGAAAAAGTCAAAATAACCGAAGGAAAGAAAGGTTCAGGAAAGAAGGGCCAATTTCGCCTACGTCCGAATTGGTGATTGAAGTCAGAACGGTAGCGACACGCTTGCTGGCGGCCGGGACTAGCTACGGCAGTTGAGAGGGTTCTTGTTCCGACTTCAGACCATAAACCCATGGCCTGTACAACAAAAGATTTTTTGTCGGCTTACTCCAGGGATTTAAAATGGGTCTATTTTCCCAATAGGTCGTGAAAGACCAAGAAGCGGTGGAGTTGCGCGACTTCGCGATTTATCAGGCCGGGATTTTGGCTTAACGAGTTTTTGACTTAACGAGTTTTCATGAAACGGGATTTTGGGACAACGGGATTTTAGATCGACGGGATTTTGGGACAACGGGATTTTAGAACACGGATATTAACCCGACCCCTTAGTTGGCAATAAAATGATCCACGAAACACATTTTTTCCGACTTTGCAACGAAGTCGGGCTCTCAAGCAAGAACTTTTCAGGAAAATGATATTTGATCTTCCGGAAAGTTAAACTATGACATCCCCTTGTCATAAATATTATTGTGTACTATAAATTAATGTATACATATACTTTGTGTTTATACATAATCGCAACATAACGCTCAACCGTTGTTATGCTCTGCTCTCTGCGTCTGTACCGCCGGTATTTTCTCGTGCGCGTTGCGACCAAATCAAAGTAATGAGGTCAAGCATTTTGCAATCTATCAATGCGGGTTCATTGAATAAGATAGAAGACGCAAGAAAATCAGTCATGGCTCACTCCCCTCTCCACCCGCAATGAAAATTGAAAACGCAAGAAGTTCATTCATAGCTCAATCGTTTCTGCGCTGTATACTCCGCAAAGGACATTGAAAAGACAGACGAGACGAGAAAAGAATGATGTGTGGAAAGCAACAACACAAAGCTTTCGAATCGGAACATGCAACGCCATCTTTTGAGATGAGGTGAAGTTATTCGCGATACTATTATAAGATATAAAAACAATGATAAAACGTAATTTTAGAGGAATATCGCGTAGTTTAATTCATAGCGTTTGATTCACGCGATTTGCGCAATTAGAACGAGTGCGTGGAGCACACACGACAGGTAGTCGAACCGTAAAATGCATTCGGGGAAATTCGACGCTATTTGAGATTCCGTTGACATTTTTTTTTCCATCCTTTTATTTCTCTCCCCCAACAAAATCAATCTCCGCGATTCAATAAAAAATTCACTTCCAGGTTTACAAAAAAAATTCCACATTGCACGCCGGCGATAGTTTTAAGACAGTGTACCGAGAAATCAACCGTGCACCGTGGGTCTCGTCCGTTTTTTTTTTCGACTGGAAAATGCGATTTACGTCCTCGCGTCAACGGAATCACGACGATCACGTTTTTTTGTTTTAGTGGCTTTCGGGCCACTTAATAAGCGAGAAAATTTTCGCAACGAGACCACTTTTTCGCGGGACCACGATCTTTACTCCCCTCTTTCCTTTCTCCCGACCCCTGCCCTCGCCAAAACTTGCCGTTTCCGGCATCTATTGAATAACGGTCCAGAAAAAAAATTTCACAATCTTACTGATTTTGCAATCTAAATTTGGTCAGTCATCCAGTTTGATTGCATGAGAATGCTTAATATTAGGCATATAATGCGAGACGATGAATTAATGCAGACGAATGGAGAATGCACATTGCTCCTGGTTGCTAAGCCGCACAGTATCAATTAATGTTGCCAGATAGTTGGCTGGAGAACCTGCCGCGTGAGCTATAGAAATAGCCCAAAACCCGCAAGAAGAATTATAGCCCGAATACAGTGCCCAACTTTGCAATTTTACAGTAGCAGTTTAATGTGTTGAATACAGTTGCGACTTCGACCAAGAACTGTGAATTTCTAAGAAACAATGTAATGTTAATATGATATTTGTGTGGATACATAAATTTGTATTTATCACCATTTCAAAACTCTTATTTGAAGAAAATATTTGAAACAATAATACAATATGAAGCCCTTGGTGTAATAAGGGGTCAACTCATTTTTTAATAGCATGAGAGGGCTTGACTTACTGACTCTTTATTAGATTCGGATGAAATTCAGCTGATACAGTGAACCCCTTACGATTTAATAATATTCTTAAGAATTTTAATAAAATCATATAAAAAAGAATAAAATAATTTTATTGCAATAAGGGGCCAGAAAAGTAACTTTTTCTCATGTTTTTGGGAAAATGAGTTAAACCAAGGGCTCCAAGGGCTTAAAATATATTTGAAATATAATTTTAATAATTAATAATTTTAATAATTTCAATTTTAATAATTCCATAACATAATCTAAATCTATTATTTTCTTCTATAAATTTGCACCGAAAATTTTACTAAATAAGATCTTGCTTTTATGAATGATAAATTTATTTGTTTAAGTTACAAAATGCAGCATCAACACTTAATAATCTAATTGCTTCATAATCGTCTTCGCTTAAATCACAGAAACTGTCTAAAGAAGATGAAGCCGGCTCTCGATTTGAATTGAAGCGGTTCAACATATCTTTGGAGGGAGTGAAATTTTTGCAACACGTGTCTGCAACCTGGCAAATTTTGTGACAAAAGATTTTGTGACATATTTCAAGACGCGACGAAAATTCGGGCTTATGCAAGAATATAAGTACCTTTAAGTGTACCCGAAGCCGTAAGACAGAATCTAGCATTTGAAGTTGCATTCGATTGCGCTGCTAAGCACACGCTCCACTACTGCATTACTAACAGGAAGAGTTAACGTTTTTAGTGCAAAAAGAGCCAGGTCTTTAAACGGCTGCTCGCCTCTAGCATTCGTAGTATTATGTCTATTTTTGACAAATCGCCATTATGTTCAGGATGCAAGCACAACTCGACTAGTGGTAGAGTGCCGAAGGAAATCCTTTTGATATCAAGGCCAGCGACGCTAATGCATTCTACCAAGGCTGTCGCCAAGTTTTGGCCGGTGCAACTTCAACAATAGCATGAAAGGTCGTAGCTATAGCTTGGCGACTCATGCTGAAGTATCTTATGCATAGACCCATGAACTTTGTAACGGATACATCTGTTGCCTCGTCAGAAATTATGCCATAATTCTTTTATCAGTTCAATGAGTACTGGGGCAACAACGGCTGAAATTAATTTTGAAAATTTCGTTCGGTGTAACCTAATGCTTTCTAATTTTGAACCCTTTCCTACGATTCTTAGTACGCCTAGATGGTCAACAGCATTTATAGATGCATGCATTGCAACATAGACAGCCAGGCGCAAATCTGTAGTCTTCGCGTCCTCATTCACTTCGACGTAACCTGCCCAGAAATAAAAGTGAATACCAAGCTTATTTCAACAACATGCCCTAAAATCGTAATAACAATACAAACCATATTGGGTTAAACTGGATTGTAAGCTACGACTTAGAGCTTTCTCTTTTTCCATGTGCTTCATTGTTTTACCGTGTGTCATTAGGTCACTGTGGTGGGCTCTTAAGTTGCATTTGCATAGTTTGGAACTAGCTTCACCCTTGCCATTATTTACATCTGCTTCACTTGAGGGTTGTAACCAATCTGAGCGAGGACGAACAACGCGATTTAGAAAAATTAAGTAGTTTCTGGAACATTTCAAAAGTGGATACATTGATTTGGTATTTCATATTGGAGTAAATTTAAAGTAAATTTAGTAAATACAATTTATTTCATTTCAACTTCGACGTCGATTGTGATACTGTGTTTCTAGCAATGCTTGGACATTACATGAAAGTTCTATTTTCAAGTCGATTTACAGGTTAAAAGACGTTATAAAATAGCTAATAGTGTAATGTTACATATGCACAGGTAATTCTACTCACTTTTGACATTTTTTTCATTTTCCCATTTCGGCTTATAATGCTTAAAATACTTTCCCCATTTTTTCAGAAAAAAAGTAAATTTTATAAAAAACGGAAACTTTTGAGCACTGTGCACAGTATGCGACACGCAGAACGAATAAATGGAAATCATAACTGTATACGAATTCAATGAATTTCATACATCGTGTTTGTATCGCATTTTTTTAAAGGTTTACAATAATATCGAAGTCGACTGTGAAATTTAAGCATTGCCACATGTATAGTATTTAGTGTACTGAAGAAAATAATAATAATAAAAACGACCGATATTTCAGTTTTCTATTACTATTTTTTTCTTGTAAAACGTCTGTGGCAAACTAGCGAAATAGTACAATTTGCGTTTGTCGAATAGCCCAAAAAGCTATAAGTAGCGTTTTGAAATTCGAACCCGCGAATTGGAAAATAAAATAGCCCAAATCGCGGGAAATAGCCCAATCTGGCAGCCTTAGTATCAATTATGAGACATATCGCTAAGTATAGAAATAATTAAATTGTCTTTCTTTTAGTATATTGTGGTGCAACCGCCATTGTCAAGATCACAATTGACGGGCTTAGCACCAGAGGAGTACAAGTGCGATTCAAGCAGCGGCGCCTAAAAGAAATATATATAATTTCCCGAGATATATACTGTTTAACGTGGTCTGAACTCGTGAAACATTGCACTTGTACCTGGCACGGAACTTTAACGTATTTGCATGTATTTCATGTTATTATTTTTTAAATTTTTTAGGTAGGTAGATTGAACCCCTACTTTTGGTAGGTATATTGAACCCCTACGAGTGGTACTCCTGGGGCAGGGTTGTTAGTTACTCAAGCAAGTAGAGTAGATCAACATGCACATGCACTGATTTCTTAAATATTTAATTCTTATGCGATATGTATTTTTACCTATTACTTTCAAAATGTTAATCGTAACTCATACATATGAATGCAGCTTTTGTAGGTAATAATACGGCTCATAAAAAAATAAAATTAAAATGACATTTTTATAATGGGGTTTTCTGAGAAAAACTACATTGATCACTGAATTTGTGTTTTCGAGTAAATATCTCGAGATTGGGTGCAGTTACAATTTAGACTGTTACATCAAATGAAAGGTAATTCGATTGCCTAAAAAACGAGTTATAACACTTTGCCTTGTGATTATTCGTTTTCAAGATATAACGTTTTAAGTGAGTGGGGGTACCGGTCAAAAACACTTTTCTTAACCACCCTATATCTCCACTAATATTGAAAATTGACCCACCCTGTAGAACAATTTTTTTCTCCAAATATATCAAGGAATAACCCCTTACAAGGTGGCACACGGAGTGCCAAACACCCTGTATACGTGGCAGATTTTTACTTTATTATTTTTTAATAATAAGAGGGAGAAGATGCGTTTTAGATGAAAAATTTTGATTTCTGAATCTCAGGAACCGCTTACGCTAGGAGGCTGAAACTTGGAACTTACGGAGTACTAAGATAGTGGAACCATTTGCGAAATGGTTGAATGGTGTGAAAGTGAGGATCAAAATAATGCGTCCGAAACGCTCCAAAGCAGGAATTGAAACATTCTAAAATCTATATCTCCTGAAAGGTTGATGTCAGAAGGTGGTGGAGTGGGGCTGTATTAAGGGATACTACGAACCTAGACAAGGTCAATTTTATAAGGGGAAGTAGAGGGGTGGGGGTTAGGTTTGGAAACTTTGGATTATAATATCTTTTGAAGCAATTGTACCAGAAAGATATAATTTGGTTTCTGTATATAGGATTACCAGTGGATTCTACTGAATGTAAACGACTAGAAATATTTTCCCAAATTGTTTTCATTTCCAACCTCTAAGGGGGTGTGAAGTGGTTGTGTACATATTCACGAATTCCGATATATTTCTTAGGTCTAATGAGATAGCGAATTCACTTTCACTTCTCAAACCTTTAAATATAATTGGGAAATCCCCAATTTAAGTATTTTTACGATATTAAACCTCCTGGTGTGATATATTGTTCAAGTTTTCACGTATTCCAAAATTCTTTAAGGTTTAATGTGGTGGAATTCGCAAATAAAATAAAATTAGCTATGCTCGGTACCAAGTTAATTAAATACGAATAAGTCCAAGGGAACTAAAGCTTGAAAATTTACCCATTACGAGATTTTGAAAATTAAATATTGGCTACCAGAAAACAAAATCGTAATATCAAGTAACAAAACTTAACAGTAACAAAGCTTACCATGATCGCTAAATACAACTAAACAAAAATAATTTGATTTGGCTCATTAAACTCGTATCATTGCCGCTTTTTCGTTTGGTATTGGATTTGTTTTTTAACAGATAGCAGCCTTAAGCTACTCTTGCACCTGTGCACCAGTGGTAGAGGACAGCAGACAGTCTAAAGAGACATGTCTTGCTATCAACTCAATTTCCGCGAATTTGTCACTTGGGCCCCTATCTCTGCCCCTATGGTTCCAAGCCCGTCAATTATGAAACTTATTATTGGAAGTACGTTCCACCTTGTGACTGCGTTCCGGCCAGCTTCGATCTTTTACTTTTGTTGTTTCTTTATAGGATAAAATCTTAGTATCAAGTAAAAGTTAATTGCTCAAAGATATTAGATTACTTATTTATTTGCACATATTATATAGTAAACTGATGTTTCTTATCGCGTAAAAATAGTTAAATATAAACAGAAAATTTAATTCAAACATTTCGAATTTTACAATAAATACTTAAAGTAGCAAATCCTCATCGTCAGAGAAATCGGTTTGTGCAACTGATCCAGTGGATTCGAATAAACTTTGTAACATCGAATCACGCATATTTCGTGACACGGAAGTTTCATCTCTGCTGGTTCCGGCTCGTGGTGTTCTTTCTCTAATCTCTCTACTTACGGGGCATATGTTACTACTGGTAGTTCTTCTTTGCGGCATCGACGTGATCCTTCTTTCAGTTGAGCTAGCTGTTGTTTGAGTTTCGTTCGGTATCCTCCCAACGCGAAGCACACGCGGACAAACTTCCCTGTATTTCGTGATCCGAATAAGAAGTTCATAATGCTGTTCAACACGTTTCATGCATGTCTCACAAATGGTCTTTGGCAGAGGATCAGTCGGTGTTATCTTAAATATATGCCTACATTACTAAAGACGGCATTTAGCGGTCACAGGCTAGTACTTACAAGAACAGGGAGATATCCATTTATTTTTTCGAGAAGCCCGTGTTTCTGTCCTTGGTCACCATATATATGAATTACCGTCCTATGCATTTCCGAACACAAACGACACAGAAATCCGGATATACACGCTTTGTCTATGCTTCCCATTGTCCGTTAAACTAATCAGACTACAAAATATCACGGAAAAAATACAAGAGAAAAATAATTCAAGTTCCGTAAGAAAGTTGTGATTACAAATTTACTATAAATGTCAAAATTGAAAGCTTTCGTTCAGCTGCGTACTTTCAAAGCAGCAGGCAGGAAGAAGTAAGTCAACACATTTACGTAATAGATTAAATTCTTCCATTCGTTAAATTTCTTCTTTTCGTATAAATTTGTTTTCTGAGTTCTTTGAGCAATAGTATTTTAAAATAACAGTTTATTTCTTACACCCATCTGCCACAAAATACATAATTTTAAAATATTTATTCATACATTTTTCAAATAATGCACTAGCGGCACTACCCAGCAGGCAAAGTGTCGTATACTATATGCAGTGATGTCACTTTAAAAAAAAATAAGTAGAAGATTAAATTTTAAATCGGAGTAGATTTGAAATTTTGGGAGTAGTTTTAAAAACCTCTTATTAAAAACAATAAATATAATGCCGGTTTTCCACCAAACGGACAAAACAAAAACTCAGCAAAAGCTCGTGTCGAAAAAAACAAATCTTTGACTTCTTATCATTTTTTTACAAACTCGAGCTTTTTTCGACTGTTTCTGTTCTGTTTTTCGTGTCCCGACCAGAAGCGGTAACTTCAAAAGGTTTCGGTGTGTTTTCTTATTGAGACCGCTTCGTGGAGATACTGAAAACGAAACTGCGATAAAGCACTGTCGGTTTAGTTGAAACAGTATTTTAGATTTGTTCGAGTTCGAGTTTTTGTTTTCCATGCTTTTAAAAACATGAACAAAACAAAAACTTAACTTGTCTGCTTGGTGGAAAACCAGCATAAGAAACCAAAACATTGCACATTAGTTAAAGACATAATAATATATGAAATTAATAGTTTTCAGCAGAAAAAAATAAGTATATACATAAATTATTTTAATACCTAGGACACACAGCCACCTAAATTTACGTGTTTTTTTTTATACAAGTAGACATTATTCGTAGGGGAATATGACATGTAATATTTTTAAGGTCGTAAATTGGCAATATAGGTGGCTGAGTGTCCAAGGTATTAGCTTAAATTGTTCAAAGTAGGTTATCAGTTTTCCGTGGGAACAAAAAATATGAAATTTATTAGGAAACAATTCTTTACATAGCATTAAGCCCCAAACAGCCCCGTTCCGTCACGACAAGTGAGGTTACGTGATCCGTAAAAGTTGAATTTTGGTCAACTTTTCCGATCCGTTCCGTTACGACCGTTGTGTGCATTTACATGGTCAGCCCATAAGGTCTACTTTGACAGCTGAACGGAACGGAACGGAACGGGAGCATTGTGTTCGGGGCTTTAGGTTTGTTCTTTTTGCCAGGGGTGTGTTCAAGATGCCAGCTATAGCTGCTTGGAAAGCATAGCATAGCAAGACTGTAGCAACTGTCAAATTCAGACACAGCAAGAAATAGCTTCTTCGGGTTTTGGACAGCCAAAAGCAGCTTGTATACTTACGAGTACAACAGCTGTTCGATACATACTTACGCAAGCTGGCGTAACATAATAAAATTAAGTAAAAGTGAGCACTGCTAGTAGTGTCCTTAAATTGTTCGCTTATTTTCATTGTTAATAAAACATCATTTTCCATTTTAAACATTCAAACGTTGAGACGAAACTAACAGCTACACACACATATGAATATTGCAATAGCTGCTTTCTTGCTACAGTCCGGATTATGAGCAACAAAAAGCAGCTATGGGAGCAGCTTTTTAAAAATCTTGGACAGATCAAGCAAGCATGAGAAAGCAGCTTTTTGGTTGCTTTGGACACACAAAAGCATACAAAAGCAGCTATAGCAGAAATCATGAACAGAGCCCAGGTTAAACCTACACTTTAGTGTACACCTTATGCCGGTTTTCCACCAAACGGACAAAACAAAAACTCAGCAAAAGCTCGTGTCGAAAAAAACAAATCTTTGACTTTTCATCATTTTTTTACAAACTCGAGCTTTCTTCGACTGTTTCTGTTCTGTTTTTCGTGTTCCGACCAGAAGCGGTAACTTCGAAAGGTTTCGGTGTGTTTTCTCACTGAGACCGCTTCGTGGAGATACTGAAAACAAAACTGCGATAGAGCACTGTCGGTTTGGTTGAAACAGTGTTTTAGATTTGTTCGAGTTCGGGTTTTTGTTATCCGTGCTTTCAAAAACATGAACAAAATAAAAACTTAACTTGTCTGCTTGGTGGAAAACCGGCATTACATTGAAAGTGTAGGGTGTAGATCGCGCAAAAAGAACGGGTTACCCCTAAGTCACAACGGCAACGCAGTCCGAGGCAGACTAGCTGTCAAAAAGTTGAGCGCGGTGTATTTCCGTTGTGGTAGTCACAACGAACGTAGACGAAGGCAGCCTTACGCAGCCTTCCAAAAATGTTCGTCAACTCCGAACTTTTTCGTAGCCTGTAGTTAACCTCGAAATCGACAAGTGACTTTTTTATCTTTAAAACATCGAATCGTTACTTAAAAAAAAGAAGCTTAAAAATCGTTTTTAATTGTTCGCTGCTTCGTTTGCACGAATACGAACGCTTTTTGGAAAATTTGAAATTTATTCAAAACTCAAACTGACGCAGACAGTGAATAGTTATCTGACTTGCTTATTTATTGGTGGCGTCAAGCTGCGTCTCGCTGCCTCATTCTACTTTGTATGTGACTCAAGCATTAGTGTAGAAACGTGACAGCTAAAATTCCGAACTTTTTTATTTGCTTTATTCTTTCACTTCTATCAATGCAAATTTATTCCCATTCAATATTCTTGCATGTATTCATTCAAAACAGTAGTTTCATAAATTCAAAAAGTCAGTTTTATCTGCATACAGCCATCAATTTTGACAGATTGTAAATAAGAAAAACTTACACCTGCTCCCGAACCAGTGTAGAAAGGTGTACACTGAGTACACTACACTCGACAAAAAGAACAGCCACCACTGACGTCACACCGACAAAAAGAACAGCATTAGGGCAAAAAGTGTAGCCTAGTGTAGAAAGTGTATGCAATAGATATGTACTACTCGTATCAGATTTTCCCATACAATATCCGAGACAACGATGGGCCAAAAAACATTGCTCTCTCTGTCCGGCACAAGAACACGGTGTTGTTGTGCTGATTTTGGATTTTCGAGAAGTTTCGAAACTTCAAAGTGACAAAAGTAAATTCATAGTTGAGAACTGTCACAACAAAGCAGGTAAGTAAATGTTTTTACTTTTGAATTTAATATTTATGTAATAAACTTTATATTAAAGTAAAATTTTTGTTTAGTAAATGGTGCGGCGGTACGAAATGAAGTACAGGCGCACTTGCCATCGAGTTTCAACAATTTGCGGAGCGCCGGGCAGCGAAGAATGATCAAAAAGAACGATCGCTGAAGTTACTGCAGGACTAAAAGTAAGTAATTATTTTAATACTGAAAAAAAGTGGAGGTGCATTAGTTAGATACTACGGGTGTGTGTGGATTCGCAGCTAAATTCACCATTACCCAGACGCTATTTTCAAACATCGTCCCAAAGAGTATGAGATAGAGCCCCATAGAAAAAACCGTATCAAGTTTCAACACCTCCACAGTCTCTAAATAAATTTCTACCAAATTTGGATTTGGTTCGAATGTGCGCTAAATTTTGTATTGGATAATAGATGAAGAAGCTCTGTGGTATTAATTTAACCGAAAAGAATTCAGATTATAAGCTACAAATAAATAAAAATAAAGTATTCAATGTAATTTTATTTCAAGAAACTAAAATAATACAATAGGAAGTTATAGATACATAAGTATATTATGTATAGATACATAAGTATAAAGCAAAACTTTACGCTTTAGAAAAGTAATTTCACAAAGCAACAATCAATTTAATTTAAGTGTAGTTTAATTTTTTTTCATTTTCATTTCCTCATTGTTCTTAATTTTAAATTTAATCTATTAATTCAACTTCTTAAAGTTAAAATATTTCTTCTCTGCATACGAAGCCGCAAAGTCTTCGGTGCAAACAAAATTCTGCATGCCTTCATTGCAGCTCTTTTCTTCGATGAAGAATGTTCTTACGTAAATTGCTCGTAAGTGCATCTACGTCAGTTCCATTCACTCTTTCAGGAGATCAACAAACAAAGTTTTCAGTGATTGTCACTCTATGCTCAGTTGCTGCCAGCTCAATTGCAGCATTCAATGATGAATTCACTGATGGTATTGGTGAGACATCGGTATTTCCTGAAGAAAATGAAACAAAATACAAATTCATCGACTGGATCCTTAGTTACTTTCCGTCTGTTGCTTTCCGAGAATTCGCCTTCTATAAGAATAAAATATATTAAACAAAATAGGTGTCACATATTATATGAGGTAAAATTCAAATTTACCAGCCTTAATCGCCATTCCGGCATTTAATGATGGGACACTGTTTTTGTATAACAATGGCCTTGGGTAGGTTGTCTAAAAACAGGCCAGTTGGAAATGCAAGCTGCAAATTCGCAAATTCACCAAATTGGGTTCTTTGCCAGCTATGCCTGCGAATGACATCCATTTCGAATGCCTAGAATTAAAAGTATAAATAATATTTTTTAACTTCGATAAATATACTCACCTTGATAATTCATTCGGCAAAATAAAAAAAGGGCACATCCCTATTAAAGAACGGGGTACTTCCATACCCTTTAACAGCACAACGAACCATATTGGGAACTCAGAACTGTGCAATGAAAGATCACTAAATAGAAAAAACACAAATCATTACACTGCACTGCAAAGCTGAGATCTGGAAAAGACTCACCTCCAATTAGATTTTTTGGTTTAATATCGAAACGTAAATAGCTCGGTTTGTTTACTGACCTACTGGAAATGCCCGTAATATTAAGAAGGTATTCATAAGCAATATTGCTGACTTGCGGATTCGAACTTAAGCGCCGGTTCATATTGCCTTGTCGAGGTCGAAGCTACAAAAAAAATACAATTGTTTGGACCTTCAGATTTCGTCACGAAGTGTGTGGCCGAGACTAAGACCTGGAACCAAATGCCAGCAATGTTTGGCCGAGTGACATAGAATTGAGTTTTTTCCCAAAGTGGAACACAACACTCAATTCCATGTCAGTCGGCACTTTTTTAATATATTAGTTTAGTTGTGAGTTGAGTTGTGAGCAGTAAGATCTTAGTATTTTTTTCAACCACGGATTGAATTGTCGTACTAAAAGAGTATTTTCTTTTCGAGGTAACTAAAACCTGCTTTTCATTCATTTCAGTAATTAATTCGAAGTCTTCTCAAATAGTCTCTGAGTCAGGCTTCATTGCACTCTCGAGCTATTTGGGCACTTAGAATATTTCTTTATACCTGGATCAACCTGAGGAAGTCTACGAAGAAGGAGTTGATCCACCACATAGAAAACAGGCGCTGCTCGCTGGACGAGCATGCGTTGACTACAACAGTACTCTCTTTTAGGTCCCACCTCCTCTCGGGACTAACCGCGTGTTCTGCTCGGGTATCGCGCATACCTACTTTAAACACAACACTACGTATGCTCTGTATCCTCTTATCAACAGAAAATCTCAACTTTCTGAGGAGAAAAAGATTTTATTATTTAAAATGGTAATCCAACCTATTATAGTTTATAGCTCTCCTGTTTGGGGTCATTGTGAAAACTCACATATAAAAAAGGTTCAGGTTTCCCAAAATAAGGGTCTCAAAATGATAATGAAGAAGCCATTTTTCTTCTCTACTAGAAGTCTTCATGCAGAAGCTAAAATGTAAACTGTTCATGAATTAGTTGCAACCAGATATTCTTCTTTCGTATCAAGGCTGGAACTAGTCGACAATCCGCTATTATTATCTCTCCTATAATATTCTACTACTTCTTGACATGTTTCGGAGTCAAATATTGTTTTGAGTTTAAATTAATTATTTTTTTATTATTATTATTTTCTTTTTTTAATTTAAGTTAGTTTGTAAGTTAGGTTTAAGCTCACTACACAAGGTTTTTTTGTAGAAATTTTTCCCTGAATTATGTCACTAAAATTCTCGTAGATGCTTTTGTTGTGCTAACTACACCTTTTCCACATGTATTTCAGATTATGTAAATTGTATTTCAGAATAATGAATTGTATTTCAGATTAGGTAAAATGTAGTTCAGAATAGTGAATTGTATTTCAGATTAGGTAAAATGTAGTTCAGAATAGTGAATTGTATTTCAGATTACGTAAAATGTATTTCAGAATAGTGAATTGTATTTCAGAATACGTAAGTTTGAATTCAGAAAACGTAAATTGTATTTCGGAGTATATGAATTGTATTTAAGAACACATATAACATAACATTTAAATTGATAATCGAAATATTAAAACTTAATTTTCCACTTGCATATCATCCAATGCATTTGAGTCCCCAAGACATGCCCTATATTCCCAGGCATGCCGACAAGTCTCCGAGATTCTCGCAGACGCGACCAACTGGGTTTGCTCAGCTGTGCTTTCGAAGCAGCCATTAGGTCTGTTCTTTTTGGCTACACCTTCTACACTTTTTTACACTGACTTTTGAGTGAGTGCAGAGAGGTGAAGAGGGTGAATTAAAAAAGAACAAACCTAATAGGCTTGTTCTTTTTTCATTCATCCTCTTCACCTCTCTGCACCCGCTCAAGAGTTAGTGCAGAAAAGTGTATTCTAGTGTAGAAAGTGTATGCAAAAAGAACAGACCTATTAGGTCTGTTCTTTTTGGCTACACCTTCTACACTTTTTTACACTGACTTTTGAGTGAGTGCAGAGAGGTGAAGAGGGTGAATTAAAAAAGAACAAACCTAATAGGTTTGTTCTTTTTTCATTCATCCTCTTCACCTCTCTGCACCCGCTCAAGAGTTAGTGCAGAAAAGTGTATTCTAGTGTAGAAAGTGTATGCAAAAAGAACAGACCTATTAGGTCTGTTCTTTTTGGCTACACCTTCTACAATTTTTTACACTGACTTTTGAGTGAGTGCAGAGAGGTGAAGAGGGTGAATGACAAAAGAACAAACCTAATAGGTTTGTTCTTTTTTCATTCATCCTCTTCACCTCTCTGCACCCGCTCAAGAGTTAGTGCAGAAAAGTGTATTCTAGTGTAGAAAGTGTATGCAAAAAGAACAGACCTATTAGGTCTGTTCTTTTTGGCTACACCTTCTACAATTTTTTACACTGACTTTTGAGTGAGTGCAGAGAGGTGAAGAGGGTGAATGACAAAAGAACAAACCTAATAGGTTTGTTCTTTTTTCATTCATCCTCTTCACCTCTCTGCACCCGCTCAAGAGTTAGTGCAGAAAAGTGTATTCTACTGTAGAAAGTGTATGCAAAAAGAACAGAACTATTGCTGCAATCTTGAACACACCCCACACTTCATTGAACAAGTTTCTTTTGCCTCTCCTGTTATACTTATAACTCTATGATTGAATTCAATTGACAAGTGTCAACTGTCAACATACATGCAAAATCTTTGCGGTCGCACGTGGAATTTGTGTGAATAAATTAGTGCTTTAACTTCTTTTAGTTTCTTAAACAAATTAATTATGGGCGGTAAAAAAAAGGGACGCTCGCTGAAGAAGAATCCTAAAATAGATATCGATGAAGGTGCTGAATTTCTCCAAGCACCGCATTCGTTTGTCATTCACAGAGGTCTCGCATGTCCGTACATTCAGGACCTAACCAAGGATTTCCGGAGAATAATGGAACCATTTACTGCGATAAATTTGAAAGAAAGAAAATCAAATAAAATCAAGGATTTTGTGAGCTTATCGGGTCATTTTCATGTTTCCCACATCTGTATATTTAATAAAGCCACAACACAGTTATCATTCAAAGTTGTTCGACTTCCCAGGGGACCCACATTAACCTTTAAGGTAAGTTGAAAGCACACAAGTAGTAGATAGTACGATAAAAATAAAAAATCTGCCAACAGTCTGGGTGCAACTTTATTGTTTTTTGGGTAGAAGTCCGGAACACATTAAATGTTGAGAGGAGATGTAGGTTACTATCAAAATTTCGATTGCTAAATTCCCGGAAGTAATCAAAAAATTTCGCGAAATTTAGCGATCGTTTCGTTGCGCCAGCCCTACGAAGATTCACGCTATGCGGTTACTATGCAACTGACAATCTAAACAATATCTTTTCTATAGCCTCCTGATTATTCTTTAGTTTGTCAGTTGCATAGTAACCTACATCACTTCTCAGAAAGTTGCGCCCAGACTGTTGGCAGATATTTCTTTATTTATTTACAAATTTTTTTTATCAATAGAAGATTCCATAGAAGTAAATACGAATTCGATCACATTAAACCTAAAAGATTTTCGGATTTCGTGAAAACTTGAAGTATACCTTATACCCCCAGGGGGTTTAATATTGAAAAAAACTTAAATCAGTTTTTTCTATGATATGCTATGACTATGTTTTAAGCTGAAGAAGTGAAAGTGAATTCCATATCTCAATAGACCTAAGAAATATATCGGAATTCGTGAATATGTACACAACAACTGTACACCCCCTTAGGGGTTGGATATCGAAAAATTGTAAAGAAAGTTTCTGGGCGCTTATATAAAGAGCCCGCAGAAGAAAAATTGCTTTGATAGCTCGACATGTCTGAAAGTGTGAGCGAAATTCGTGAAAATATTGATTCACGGATATTTTTTTTATTCAACCAACCAATAAAATTTTAAATTTGTTTTGCTTCTATCTATCTAGCTATCTACCATAAGCCTTTCTGAGATATAAAAAACCACCCCTCACCCCTGTATCTTGCACCCCCTATCAAATATTTTCTATAGTCTGTATTGGTTCTATATAGTCGTAAATTTTTAGCTTTCTATTCATTACGGTTTTCGAGAAATAAAAATCAGAATGTTTTCGTTTCTACCCCCTTTCACCATCACCCTCAACACCCACACCCCTACTAGAGGTCCATTTACTCGAACTCCTGTAAAATTTTCAAGATCATATCTGTTACGGTTTTTGAGATATAAAAATTAAATTTTTTGAAAAATTGCTACCCCTCAACTTTCGTGCTCCACCTATCCCCTCAAAAAGTTTACTTTCAGTGGACTCCACTTGTGATCCCATATACAGAAACCAAATTTTATTTTCCTGGTGTAATTGGTTCGGAAGATATTGTAATCTAAAGTTTTTCACCCCCCACCACCAGACCTCACCACCCCCATTTAAAATGTTGCCCTTGTCTAATCTCGAAGTATTCTTAAAGACAACCACAAAGTTTCAATCTTCTGACATGAATCGGTCAGGAGATATGGGTTTTACAATGTTTCAATCTCACCCCCACCCCGCAAAATACCGCAAGATACCAGTCGTAGGGGTTCACCCAATCTACCTACCATAAAAATTTTAACTTAATATATCAACGGGTTTGGGAGCTACGTGCGTTCAAATGATTTTGCTTTATTATTAAAAAATAATAAAGTAAAAAATAACTTCATGAATATCAATAGAGAATCTTTCTGTACTTACCCAGTAGAACCGGTAATTTATTTGTATGTTGGATCTTTTTTTTTCAAAGATTATTAAAAAATAATAAAGTAAAATATAACTTCTTCAACTTCATGAATATCAATAGACAATCCTTCTGTACTTACCCAGTAAAACCGGTAATTTATTTGTATGTTGGATCTTTGTTTCAAAGATTTTTTTTTCGGCATCCTCTAGCTATAATTGTACCAATTACTCAACAGGCAGAACAATCCCGTCGAAAATTCGTCAAAATTGTACACATTTTCAACAATTTAGGTGTAATATAGAGACAGCAAACAAATTTCAAGCTATTGAAAAAGTCTCCGTATAAATCCAGGTGTAATATAGAGACAGCAAACAAATTTCAAACTATTGAAAAAGTCTCCGTATAAATATAAACAAATTTCAATGCGATTCCTACTCATATTCATTGCCATGTGCAGAAAAGAGTACCGCATACATAACCCCACCCATAGAGAAATAAATCCTTGGCCGTTCTCTACTTATCTGTTTTCCATATATTCAATTTAAAATTTCGTCCTATTAAAGGTCTGACACCCGGAAAAGGTTTACAAGTCAAGTGTTGCCGTTTAGATACAATTGTATCAAATGTGATACATTTTTCAAGCGATATAGATACAAAGATACAAGATATTTAAAAACGATACATTTTTGTTTCTTTCTGAAATCGAGTTCTTAAATGTTCGTAGGCACTATATGAACTATATATACCATTACATGTGTACCCTGGCAACCCGAACAACTCATTTATCACTGATATTGAAGACTCCAGAGAACACCACAACTCAGAGTTAACAGACGGTTAATAAGCAATTCTCCCATCTAGCCATTAAAAATCCCCAAAATCCCAACTTTTTCAACAAAACCCCCAAGAATCAATTAAAAAAAAGAATGTGTTTGTTTTATTTAATATTAATTTTATATGTTAATTATATTTCAATTACTGTGAAGATATCGACACATTCTTCTTCGTTTTCATATATATTCTTATACAAAGTTTTGGAATTGAATTTTAATAACATTTGTTCAGTAGTGCTGTGTTCAGTGGGTATGCTCGATACCCGACCAAAAACACGCGGTTAGTCCCGAAAGGGATTTGGGACCTAAAAGAGGGAAAAAGTTCTCCGGACCTCATTGCTGAGTGCCAACAGTGGAGACTGGTAGGACGTGGCATCTCAAACCTGATGTGCCAACAAGTCTATTTGTAAACCTGAAAATAGGAAGCTATTAAGATTTCTTACCTAAAATAAATTCAGAAAGACCCTTTTTTTATTCGGTGCCATCACGAGTCTGGGGTGTATCGTTCGTTGCGTAGACAATGTCCCTGCCGACGTCTTTGCTGCGACGGCTCAAGTCGAAGCCGTCGTCTTTGCGGAGACTGCATTGTTCGCTGCCGTCGAGCCGCGCCATCATCATTGTAGGTTCGTGCTTGCATGCACTAGTTGTGCTTTGTGCATGTCGGTGATGGCTGACCGCAGTATCGTGCGGTTGCTGCGTTGGCATAGTTCGGTCCCGACGTCTTCCGAACCTGCCGTGGTATGTGTGCTGCAGCGGAAGGTGCAACCGCCGTGGTTACGGCTGGCTGCTACCGATATTACTGCCGCAACTCTGCTGCAGCAGTGCAGCTGTGATGTGAAACTGCACTATCTACCACTATCGGCGTTATTGCTTTGCAGTTGTGTAGTGAGTCGCTTGCCAGTCGGCGAACGACTGGCTGCCATTTCGGTTTTTCCAGTACTCATTACCGGAGTGCTTCGATCAGTGTCTAATTTGTGAGGAGTGTTTTCGGCCTGAGTTGTTTAACCGCAAAACATCTCCCCACACACCCCCTTCCTAGAGGAGGGCTAGTGGTCCTCATCGATACGCCTCAGTTCTGCGGAACTCTAACTATCGGCAATGTTGCTGTGCCGACGTCTTTGCGGCGACGGCATAGTTCGCTGCCGTTGAGCCGAGCTGTTAACATTGCAGGCTCGTGCCTACATTAAATAGTTGTGCATGCCGGTAACGAATGACCGCAGTCATGCGCTGCGTCAGCATAGTTTGGTGCCGACGTCTTTCGCACCTGTGGTGAACAGAGTCGGCCGCCAGTCGGCGAACTACTGACTGCCACTTCGATTTCTTGTCCTTATATAGGAATCGAAGTGACAACCAGAGTACTAGGATCTGTGCAATTTGTGATGATTGTTTTCGGCCTGAGCTTTTTGGTCGCAAAACATCTTTCCACAGTTTTACTTTTGAAACAAGACTGAGCCTTACTACTAGCTACGACTCATCTTATATATTAAATAGTGCCGACTGACACGGAATTGAGTATTGTGTTTCACTTTGGGAAAATACTCAATTCTATGTCGCTCGGCCAAACATTGCTGACATTAGGTTCTGGGTCTTAGTCTCGGTCGTACATTGCGTGACGAAATCTGAAACTCCAAAAAATTGTATTTTGTTTGTAGCTTCGACCTCGACCAGACAATATGAACCGGCGCTTAAGTCCGAATCGGGAAGTCAGCAATATTGCTTATGAATACTTAAAATTACCGGCATTTCCAGTAGATCAGTAAACAAATCGAACTATTTACGTTTTGATGTTAATGCATTTAATGCACCTTGAGTTTGTTTGTATTAGAAAATTGACCTACCGGCAATGGAGATATGAGGTGAAATTAAGGCATCTGTATTATATAAGGAAATGGGGATGCTGCTACAGTGCTAGGCACAACAGTAGGCTTGAAGTTCACACAATTATATTTAAGGAAAATGTACACTTTCTACACTAGAACTATCTACTCTCGACAAAAAGAACAGCGACCTCTTACGTCACTTTTCAAAAAGAACAGCTAAAGTGTACACTTTCTGCACTAGTGTAGATAGTGCTTGCAAAAAGAACAAACCTAATGTCTCTTATTTTCATATGAGACGCATAGATGTCGTCTTCAATGAAGCGGAAATATTTGAATTTCTTATCATCATAAACTAAATCGGAACAGACGATGATAATAGTTAATTTTAGTAACAGTTACCTAAAATTAAATATCACGGAATATAAATAATATAAATATAATATAAATAATAAATAAATGAAAAAAAATCCCCCGAATTTGGCAAGCCTACCAAAACCTTCCATGCAAAATGCTACCTCTTCGAGTACTCCACCCGTTCTCGCATGTTCGTCATACTTCCTCTAACTTTCACACACACAACCGAATATACTGGAAATCTCTCAATTCAGTACATGCAGCATATAAGCGCCACTGAACTTCTGCACGGCATCGGGTTTTTCTACTGCGAGATTATGACTACGATCAGTGCTCTTTGAAAGTATGTATATTTGTATAGGAAATTTCTTTGATAACATCGATCATGTAGTGTTATTGTTATTAATATTAATCGAATTGCGTTTTACTTGAAATCTCGGGGAACCCCTAATCTCCTAAAATATTCAAAGTCCTAAAACTAATCAAGGTCTTACTGCTTACTGCAAGAAATTAAATATAAATTGGTTGTTTTTTTTTGTGACTGATCGGTTTTGGACTATATCAAAAAATGATACTTTTTTCAAGGCATTGATATATATTTTCAATTTACAATGATTTTTACCTTAACCAATTACTTTCTGAAAAAAGTTTAAAAACGCAACTATTTCATTGCGGATTTCAACTGTAAAATTCTCCAAAAAGTGAATCGTTGTCACGCGTTTTCAATAATTTAAAATTGGGTGAATCGCAGTTCACTGTCCCGCCGGCGGGTTCCGGAATAAGGGTGATAGTAAGCTCTACGTGCTTCCCTCATCGCGATATTCACAAACGAACGTGGGTATCACCAGATGGTCACACCTTCAATCAAATAGACTACGTTCTAATTGAGAAAAGGGCTGCTTCTAGTATACTTGATGTACGAACCCTCCGTGGTGTCAATTATGATTGATTACTATCTAGTCAGAGCTAAGTATCGATGCCGAATAGCTTGTCGTGGATATTCCAAAACGAGTTGAGCTCACAAAATCGATATCGACAAGCTCAAAGACAAAACGGTGGCACAGGCGTACATGTCAACAGTAGATCAATATTTGACACCAGTATGTGAAAACATCCAGAGTATGCCAGTGGAGAATATTTGGGCGAAAATACGAGATGACATCAAATCCTCGGCAGAAGAGATATTAGAATACCAAACCCGGCGAAAAAATAATGACTGGTTCGACCAAGAATGTCGCGATGCAATAGACAGAAAGAACGAAGCTTAAAGAATTTTTACTGGACGACGACCACAAGCCAAAAAAGATAGATATGACAAGCTTAGGCGATTTGCAAAAAAAACCTGCAGGTCTTGCAGGTTTGCGAAAGCAAAGGAAGTACCATAATGACAAGATATAAAAAATGGACGACAATATGAGACAAAATAAAACGCATGACGCATACGCAATAGTAAAAGACCTAAAAAGGGGATATAAGGCCAAAACCAGTCTCTGAAAAGACGCAGAAGACACTCAAGAAATTAAAAGGAGATGGGCTTCCTATTTTGAACATCGTCTCAATCCCAATCCATTAGCACCGATCACGTCAGACAACATCTCAATTGAGGTTTCAACTGACGAAGAGAACCATCATTGACACTACCCACACTAGACGAAATCAAAGCAGCCTTATGTGACCAGAAACTAAACAAAGCTCCGGAAATTGACGAAATACCAGTTGAACTTCTGGAAAACGGTGGAAACTGTGTCGCGGAAACACTACTCAAGATGATATGGAAAATTTGGACATAGGAAAATAGATCCGACGATTGGCGAAAAAGCATCATATGTCAAGAAAGGAGACAAACTCTGCTGTGTTACATAGGAATATTATTATTATGTACGTCCTACAAAATGCTGATAAAAATAATTCAACGTTCGCTTTAAGCCCTATACTAACGAAACAATTGGCGAATATACGTACCAAGGTGCATTCAGAACTGGATGATCTACAACAGACCAGATATTCTCGGTGAAACAGGTGCTTGAGAAATGCTGGGAATAATATAATACAGATGTGCACCAAATCTTCGTAGATTTTAAACAAGCATACGACAGGATGGTACTGTACCAAATCCTGCTTGATTTTGGAATTCCACCAAAACTAGTCCGACTAACAAGAATCACAATGACGAACGCTGAATCCCAAGTAAGAATACAAACCGATTCCACAACCAGCTTTCGAACGGAATGTGGTTTAAAGCAAGGAGATGGTCTATCCGCCATGCTTTTCAACTTGGCATTAGAGTATGTTATCCGAAAAAGCTCAGTAGACACCAATGGGTCACTTCTATTCAAGTCCACACAACAAGTAGCATACGCTGACGATATAAACATCCTCGCATCCTCCCTACTGCTAAGGAGGTATTTATTAATCTTGACTCCGGCGCAAAATATGTCGGCTTGCACATTAACGAAAGCAAAACAAAAGTAATGTCAAGAACAAGAGCGAGAATCAGACAATATTTGTCGTTTTTGGTGGCTCTCGACCGCCCTCTCTTTTCTCGCATGATTCCGTATTTTCTATGTTCTTGTTTTTTAATAAATTGTGATTCAAGTGAACCAAGTTCTAAATTCAGTGAGATTTTATATATTTTTTTTATTGTTGTTTTATGTTAATACATGATATGGGTATAGTTTTGTGGGCGGAAATCGGTCCGAGAAATCTCAAAAACCACTTACGGTAGGAAACCAAATACTGATACCGAAGGCTGAGCCAGAAGGGCTCAGTCGACATTAAGATAAGTCGCACCCGATCCGCCAACTTTGTCAATTAACTGAAATCCTTAAAAGGAAGGAAAAAATGTGGTGGTATTTTAACTGGTGTATGAATGTGTAACTGATAGACGGGAATAGCCGGTAAACCAGTTGGTCGACTTTGTGAACACAGCGACATTTGTCTACACGCAGAATAACCATAGAACACCTGGGGAATTGAATGCAATAGACACTGTGTCCGAACAAGCCAACTAATCGAGGCGAACGCAATAAGAGCTTCTGAAGAAACTCCTTCACGTCATTACACGAGAATCCACGATCTACCTGTCCACCCCATTCACTTCGGGTTATGTCATGGAATGGACAAGCGCCATCTTAGGACGCTCTTGCTTCCAACGGGTAGTTCCGTTGTAGTCAGTTTGTTTGAGGAATTCCAGAATGGTGGGAAAATTCCTGACCTATGGAGGTGCACCAATAGCTGGTCTTAGGCATCGATTCTGCTTTATCTGTAAGCGTGAAATGTGATGTTTGACCGCATGGTCATGCTGGAGAAGCATAACAAGGCTGTCCTGATGATCGACTTGTAAAGAAGCAACTTGCTGCTGGGGAAAGTTTGCTTCGACAGTTGTTCATAGGGTAAAGAAGTTTGGTAGCCAAGTTCGACTTGTCCGAAACCGTTTGGATGTGCTGACCAAATGTCAGTTTTTTTTGTCTTAATTTGACTCGGAGGTACTTGACAACTGGCTCCCCGGAGATGGATACGTGGAAGAGAGGTGATTTTATTCGCTTCGCAAAGGATTCTCATTCTTGGCGGGATTAACGTTAATCCTCCACAGCTTAATCCAGTCTTCAAGTTTCGTGGCAGTCATTTGTGATCTCCTTGTTATTACAGTCGGGCTCCAATAGTGACACATAAGTACGGTGTCGTCTGCGTAAAATGCAGAGACTTGCGTCTGCCATAAAGACAGTGCACCAGGGGAGACAAAGTCGAGCCATAAGGCACACCAGCTCCAATGGCCGTTCAGCAATACTTTGAACAATCTTTCGTTCAAGTAGGAGCTGACTAATCGCACTAGTTCGATTGGAAACTAATATTCAATGAGTTTGAACAGCAGTCCATTATGCCAGACTTTGTAGAATGCCTTTTCAATATCCAAGAAAATTGCCTCTACTAAAGAAAGTAGAAACTAAAAGATGTCCCAAGCATGTCAATATCAATTTGAAAAGCTTTACGAATGGCGACCTAACTCCGGTGGCTATTGCAAAGTTTTAGAATATATGTTGTGACCCACTGTATGTTGGAGTGAAAGCTCGCCAACTAACAACAAATAATCAATCAAAGGCAGGTTTTTTGTATCAGATTGTCAATTTTTAGATATATACATATGAGTGGTTGAGTGGAAGAGTTGCCTAAGGCACATTGAATTTTTTGGTGCGTAGCCTTTTTCAGTTTGACCACAATAACCATATCTTTGTATTCCAAACTTATTTATTATATATTATATATTATCAGTATACATTGCTTGACAGTATAACAAAATAAAAATTATTTCTTTTTGAGAGTAATTTTTTAATTTAGAGTCCGATATCTCAATTCGCAGTAATGTGGGTTAGGCAACTCTTCCACTGAACCACTCACATGTGAATATGAATATTTGCTCGAATTTGCAGGGCTAGGTTCAATGGCCAAATCGGTTCACTCCTTTAGTTAGCTGCCATACAAAATTCCTCAAAATACAAATTGTTCAATCAGTGATATACCAAAATATCTACGTATTGAATTAAAAATGCGAATAATGACCTTCTCCTTCAAGTAGCCCTATCGTTTGGTGACAGTATTTCTGAAACTGTAGGTATATGGAAAATCACTGAATACCTATAAAACTTTCCTTTTTCAAAGACTTCAAGTTCCTGGCTGAAGCATACTGAAGATATCTACACACGTGTTTGAAGGACTTCTATATGACATCATATATCAAAATATTGTTATTACTGATGTAACATTCTCAGTCTAGAATTTCTTTTTAAATTTGTTGACTCTTTCGTTTTCCATGAACAATTCTTGCGCAGAAGAACCAACAACATAAGATCTAAGACTTCTCGCCGATGGTTATGACATAACAAACATTAAAAAAGGTGTTTCTTTAGAAATTCTCATTAGTTTAAAACACTTGTTACGTTTAGAATAGCGAAAGCCCACAAGGCTCGAATATGGTACCCGGGAAGATGGGTTTCGCGTGTGGACGGCTGCTAAGGTAATGTGCTTTGCGTTTGGCTCAATAAATTAGTTTTAGTTTTTTTTTTCATTTTGAAGTATTTCTTTTGCTGAGAGGAAGAATTGGTACGCGAACTTGAGCGGATGAAAGTCCACGTTTAAAGGCACGGTAACGTTACCAACACCTGAGAACCGACCCGCACAGAATTCAGTCCGAAAACCTGAGTAAGGAGCAGCGTTGGCGCATGCCATTAAGTGGGGTGGCATGGAACTTTATGCAAGAAAATCAGTACCAACATTAGGCCATTGGACCAAATACTGCAACGCTCGAATGGAGAACGAGTGAGCGTTTGCAGGAAACGAGGTTTCCTCGAAATGGGACACGGTGACCGAAGCCTCTTTTGCCACTGGACTGTCCAGGAATGAGGCTTGCTGATCCGACGCCGATTGCGACAGGTTGTCGAAAATTTCCGCAAAATCGCGCCCAAGTACTGTTGTCCTGTGACATTTAGTTTTGTTGGTACCCAATACCTTCGCCACGCCCGTCTCTGCAGCTCAACCGGGAGTGAAAGGAAAAAAAGACGTAACACACTTTCTATTATTAGAACCCGGATCGCAAATAAGAGCACGAATATTTAACCCGATGTTAAATATTAAACTTAAATTTTTTTCAATTATTTGCAGTTTTTCGCCTTCCATAACTAGTTAATGACAAATAAATGTAAAGATCCTGTTTTATTCAAATTTACCGATTTCGGATTCGGTGTCGTTGACTTTCCAAACAATATAAAACAGCTTTCGAATTCTTGTTTACAGTGGACTACAAATATTAGTTTAAAAAGCTCTGATAGCCACCAGAGTTTGAACGCCAATCGTAAAGCTTTATTGATTGATTTTATATTGGTTGGGACATCTTATATAAAGAGATTCTAAAATCTTTTTTTTTACTCATCGATTTTTGCTAAATATCTCTGTGATGTGTTCGACAACCCGGAGGACCAATTGGGGTGTTGTCGAGTGATCCGCTCGAAAACTAAATAGCTCATCAGGAAGGATGTTCCCGTCATTAACATGTTCCTAAAGTCGTTTAAGAATAGATTTCGTTACCACTTTTGCAAGTGCAGGTAGTAGGCTAATCGGGTGGGGTTACAAAAAAAATATTTTTAAAAGATAAATGATTTTTTTTGTGAGAAATTCCCCTCAAAAATGTTGTAATCGGCTTACTGCTCTTATACGCTTAAATTTATATACACAACTCAAATTTCATCTTTCTGCCATACGCTTTTCAGCCAACACACCCCTCCCGATCCTTTAAAAATTTATTTTTAGTATACTATCCTAATATGCTCACAAGCAATCACAAAGTTTTAGTTTGATCCGTTCTGGAAATATGGATTTTGGAATGTCTGTATTCCAGCTTTCGAGTAATTCGAGTGCATTATTCAGCTCCTCACTTAGTGATGCGCAATTGCGAGATGTTCGGACAATCGAAACAATCGCAATTGGCCAAATTTACCATCGAGTCAACAATTGAATATATAATTTAAATAAATAAATGTTCCATTCGATGGTTTATATACGAGTCGGTGGCCAAGCTCGATGGTTTGTTTAACTCGGTGGATTGTTCGAACTCGAATCCGAAATATTTTCGATTAAAACTTCTTGTAATCGCTATCCTCACACCTGTACCCACCCATCAACTTAAGTCAACATTTTTTTGTAAATGGCTTCACTATCAAAGATAGATAAGTTCCAAGAATCAACTTCTTTTCATAAGCTGTTCGTGGATTTATAAAATACGAGGGTTGTCTTAAAATTTTCCGACCCCGGTTTCGGGCCCCGCAGCCTATTTCGGGCTCCACTGTTGCTTTTCTCGTTTTACTAAGCTCCATCAAAATAAAATACAATTCAATTGCTAATTTTAGCTGCTTAAGACCTTCTGAATGATTTTTTTTGTCGCTTTGTATACTCATTCTGGAGTACTCATTCTGGAGTATTTGAAGATGACACGCTAAGCGCAAGTTGGTTTTAACGCATAGTTTTGTGAACGGTTTTAAACAAAACGGTAAGTAAGATATTAAATTATAAAGCCAAATGAAAGTAAAATTTCTTTTAAAAAACAAAAGATGATAAAAAATGCAAAAAGAAGTAAAAATTGTGGTGGGGGGGAGGGGTCCGAAATCAAACTAGATTAGATTAGATTTGGAAATAGGGGTTGGTATGGTTACCCTCTGTCACCGCAGCCTCAGTTGGGCTTATTGTGACGTCCCCCCGGTTTGATTATGATTCCTCTTCGATCCCTGCGATTTCAATGAAGCCTAGTATTTTGCGAAGAGGAATGGTCAGGAATTCCGATGGGTCCATGAAACCCTGACCGAAGTGACGAAGTCTTTTGCGAGTTAAACCCTCACATTCACAGAGGATATGCTCTGGTGTTTCGTCTTCGTCATTGCATATTCTGCAAATTTTAGTCTCAGAGAGACCAATCCTATTGAGATGCTTCCTCATGTGACAATGTCCAGTCAGAGCTCCCACTAAGGTTCGGGTCTGATATCTGCTTAATTTTAGATAATCAGATGTTCTGTTTTCCGAGTGTTTTGGCATAAAAAGCTTTGAGTGCCTGTTGCCCGGTACCAAGTCCCAGTGAATGGCACTTTGCGATTTTTGCCACATTCGGATGTTCATTCTGGCTGTGCTTAATGGTATCCCACAGAATGGATATGGTCCCATGAAGTCAGCTTCTGAACCTTTCCTGGCCATTAAGTCGGCAATTTCATTACCTACATAGCCGCTGTGTCCCGGAATCCAAATGAGACTAACTCTGTTCTTATTTCCGAGTTCAATCAGGCATTGGAGGCAATTCCAAAGAAGTTTGGAGTAGATTTGAACGGACTGAAGTGCCATTATTGCTGCCTTGCTGTCCGAGAGAATATATATTTGTTGGTTTTTGTAGCCCCGTCTGATATTTTCTCTAATGCATAGTTCAATAGCATGAGTCTCCGCCTGAAAAACAGTGGATGTTATGTGCATGCTACAGTAGAATTTCACATTTGGGCGCACTCCATAAACTCCTGCTCCTACACCTTGATCCGTTTTAGAACCGTCTGTGTACCAGATTATGGATCCTGGTTTTGGAGTGGGTTTGTTTGTGGCCCAATCCTCCCTTTCAGGTAGGACAACTTTGAATGGCTTTGTGAAATTAAACTTCGGTACCATTGAATCAGAAAGAGGTATCGCTAGTATTGGGTCCTTGTTGAGTTCCGCGGAGAGAGTTGGGCAAGCTATTTTGCGCTCTGACTCGTCCTCCGAGCTCAAAAGTTTGTATGTGGTGAACCTAGCTTCTTTCTGTATTTCTAAGTGTAGGGGTGCTAGGTTGAGAAGCACCTCTAAGGCAGCTGTAGGAGTGGTGCGCATCGCCCCAGTAATACCCAGGCATGCCAGTCTTTGTAATTTAGTCAGCTTGAGCTGAGCAGTTTTCTGCTTTGTTTTCTTCCACCAGACGGATGCCGCGTAAGTTATAATGGGCCTAGCAACGACGGTATACATCCAGTAGGTTAGTTTTGGACTCAGTCCCCAGTTTTTGCCGAGAAGGCTCCTGCAGGTCCAGAGAGAGATTCTGGCCCTTTCAAGAACTTTGTCCAAATGAGCATTCCAGGTGAGCTTTTCATCCAGGATAATACCCAGGAATTTTACCTCACTAGAATACTCTATGGATTCTCCAAAAAGAGTAGGCTTAGCTAGCTTGTCCTTACACCTCCTTTTGGTGAATGCAACAATTGTGCTTTTCTTTGGGTTGATACCCAATCCTGCTTTAGTGCACCAGGTTGCTACCTGGTTTAGGGTATTCTGAACTAGATCAGTCACCGTCGCTTCAAATTTACCTCTAACAAGGATGGCAAGGTCGTCAGCGTAACCCTGTACCGTGACTCCGGAATTAGTTAGGTCTTCAAGAAGGTCGTCCACTACTAAGCACCAGAGGATGGGTGATAGTACCCCACCCTGCGGACAGCCTTTCGCAGCTGTGACTGTGACTGTTGAGTCGGCTAGTGTCGAAGTTATTTTCCTGCGTTCTAGCATGGCCTTGATCCAACTGCAGGTTTTTGGATCAATACCACGCTTTTGTGCAGCAGAGTAGATACTTTCGTAGGCAGTGTTGTCAAAGGCCCCTTCGATATCTAAGAAGCAACCCACGGCTATTTCCTTGTCCGTAATCGATTTCTCGATTTTCGTGACTAGGTTTTGTAAGGCGTGGGTTGTAGACTTCCCCGGTTGATATGCGTATTGATTGGAGTGTAAGGGTTGAGATTTCAAAGCCCCGTCTCTGATATGCCTATCAATAATCTTTTCCATAGTTTTTAAGAGAAATGACGTTAAGCTGATAGGACGATACGACTTCGGATTATTGCTCGAGCGGCGCCCTGTTTTTGGTATGTATATCACCTTAACGTTACGCCAGGATATGGGTATGTAACCCCATGCGTGGCTTGCTCTAAATATGGATATCAGTGTTGGTAGAAGATGGTCCATTCCTCTTTGTAGTAAAGCGGGAAATATTCTGTCTTCACCAGGAGATTTAAATGGTTTAAAACTACGTATAGACCATTTAACCTTGTTGGCAGTGAAGATCTTAGCTCAGTTTTTCCAGTCCAATATGGTTGGTCTGCTCGGCTTTGGGACGGTGTACTGTTCTTCATTGCTTGGTTCTATGGTTGAGGATCCTGGGAAATGAGTTTGTGCTAAAAGTTCTAACGTCTGTTTCCCATTTTCGGTAATCGAGCCATCGGGTTTCTCTAATAAGCCCATTTTATTAGTGTGTGCTTTAGAAAGTATTTTGTGTACTCTTGCGCTGCTGGGTAAATCGTTTATACCCTGGCAGAACAATTTCCACGAATTTCTCTTTGCATGTCTAATTTCGTGGTTGTACTCTGTTAGAGCCCTTTTGTACGATTCCCACTCACCAGTTTTTTTAGCCCTATTGAAGAGCTTTCTTGTTTGAGATCTGAGCTTAGTTAGTGCTGGGTTCCACCAAGCTACTTTCCTGTTACTTGCTCTGGACCTTTCCGGGCAGGATGAGTTGAAAGCAGTTTCAATAGCATTGCGTATTTGTTCTGATGCTATTTCCATGCTGTCAATGTCCTTAATATTACGTATGGTGCCGGCCATGAGTTCCGACAATTTCTGGTCGTATAGTTCCCAGTTCGTCGTTTGTGGCTTCCTGTACGTTTCGGACAAAATGGTATTTGATTCTATGTTGAATAGGATATGCCTATGATCTGACATAGAAGTCTCATTTGAGACGTGCCAGTTGCAGATTTTTGTGCTCAGGAATTGAGTACAAATGGTAATATCCAGGACCTCCTGCCTGACTCTGTTTATGAAAGTGGGTTTGTTACCTCTATTGAGAATATTTAGGTTGTTAGTGTAAATAAAATCTAGCAGCAACTCACCCCGTTCATTGATGTTAGAACTTGACCACATAGTGTGATGTGCATTGGCATCACAGCCAAGTACCAGCTGCTTGTTAGTCCTCCGGCATAGGTCGACGATGTCCCTGATGACGGGTGACGCTGGTTCAGTGCAGTCCCCGGGAAGGTAGGCTGAGCATATGATGATCTCTGTCCTGCCCTTCGGCAAAGGCAGCTCTACAAAGGCCGCTACAACGTCCTTCGTACAGTAACCTGGAATTGGAACATATTTAGTATTCTTTTTAAAGAGTAAACATGCTCTGGGTCTTCCGGTATTGGTAGAGTCATACAAGAGCTCACCCACGGTCAACCCTCTTACCTGGTCCTCCATTAGGTATGGCTCCTGGATAAGAGCGACGTCGAGGTGAGCTTCAGTGAATCTGCGAGAGAGGACTGCTGACGATGCTTTCGCATGTTGCAGGTTCACTTGAAGGCACCTGAAGGCGGTCATTGTTAGGCAGTCGGGTTGGCCCTGTCAGAGTTAGCTGCCTGAGCAGCATCTCTGATGCGCTGAATCCTTCTCTGCAATGCCGACGGCACTGGTGGTTTTGCTAGCTCTGAGCCTTTAGTCGCCTTGTTCCCTCCGGCTTGTAGACCTTTGGGAGTGTTGCGCTGTGGCTTGAGGTGCTTTTTAGCGAGAGTTCCTTCACCAGATGTTGGGCCTTTGGAGGAGCCTGCGTGAGGTTTGACTCTGCGCTGGACTCTCTTCCACTGCAAGGGACCTTGTGGCGGTCCGGACTGGGGCGTGTTGTAGGTGTCCTGAACATTTAGGTTAGTGGCAGTTCTAGACTCTACATCCATGGGTATAGGAGCTTGTGATATTGCAGGTTGAGTGTTGATTTCTCTGCCCTGATCATCTGCTTCTTCTGCTGGTTTGGATGGTCCTGGTTGAGGGCTAATGTCTCTGACCAGGGCATCTGTACACTTCGCAGTTTCCGTCCTGATACCTGTGGTATTTTGTGGGGCTACCTTTGCGGTGTTTACTTTCTCTGTCCCTTCCTTTTTGATCCTCACTTGGATATCTGAAAAGTTCAGGAATAGACGACACTTAAGTGATTCAAGCTCAGCGATTGAAGCGTCGTCTACAGAGAATGCAAAGGTCTGTCCGCCATTCTTCTCCTTTACAATGCGGAGAACCCGCCATGATTCGGTCCTGAGGCTTGGGTTTTGTTTGCCTAGACGGAGCTTGAACTTGTCACCCGTCAATTCAAATCCTGGTGGGACATAAGTTACGCAGGTAGTTGCCTTCGGTAGTTCGGACCTATCTACCGCAACGAGCTGCGCATCCTTCCAGGGCTTTAGCATAGGGGTGATCCTGATGATCCAGTCCCTGGTCGGTTTGTTATTGCACGTGATGAAGAGCCAGCCGCTAGTCTGACTTTGTGCAATAAATTGCGGGTGCGGTCCGCCAGCTTCAATCATGTCCACTTCGTCCATGATCGATCGCTTGACGTTTCTCATTTGGTCTTCTGTGAGAGTGACCGCGGGGTGCATGGAGTGCGTAATAGCTACTTTCATTTGAGACGTTACGTCTCTGTATGAGAGCTTGGAAGTGCACGGCGTTGGAATGAATGAGCTCTGTCCTTCCACCGGCTTTCCTTTTGCTATTTTTGCGCATACTGTAGTGGCTGGTTTGGTCTTTGTCGAGGAGACCTGAACCTTGTCAACGACTGCGGTTTGGTTTTGCTAACCTGAACCGTGTCGACGACCGCCGCAGTTTTTTCAGTTTTCTGCACCTTTTTCGAGATCTGTTCTGGTGTGCTACCATCAGATCTGCCTCTTTTGCCAATGTGTGTTTTGGCACCTTCCGAGTCGCGTTTGGCTACAAGTTCTCTGACTTGTCTCCGCGCTTCTTCTGGATCCACGCCACTGGCAATTTTGGCACTGATACGTCTCCTAGAGGCTCCGGAGAAGTATTCATACTGCCTCTCTGATTCGATTTGTGGTAGGTCCACAGGAGCAACTACCGCATTTGGGACCATTGGCTCCTGAATGCTGATGTCGTTCGTGCTTACTACCGCTCCTCTGCACAGAGATGGGGTGAGCAGGTTCCCCTCTTCATGATGGTCCGGCGGTGTAAGTAGTAGGGTGTCTTCACACTCTACATCCATCTCGCCATCAATGCTCACAGCAAGTACCACGTCAACTGGGGTGCTAATTCCAGAGGACACTTCGTCGGTGTTTTTTAATACTGTGTTTATTTTGTTCCCACGAGTATGGCGAGAAAAAACGGTCCGCATCCGCAGAGCTCCCAATACGGATGTAAGGCTAGGTTACAAGGGGGTTTCGCCCGGTGCCCCCAGGAGATCGTTCAAGGCATCACATTTATACACCTGATACCATGCAGCCCTCGGCACGAATACATATCCACCTTGGCTTGAGTGTGGATCCCTTTTCGTTCACCGCTTCTCTAGAGTAGTCAGAGCCACCCCCAACTATCTCCAGATTTGCGACACAAGCCCCCCCACCACGACAAGGTAGAGATCCACGGGGGGGAAATCAAACTAAGATATGCTTAAAATTGTAATTCGGGCCAGGAGGCCCAAATTAGGGTTTCTAATGTAAATTTTCGGACCCTGTATAATAAAATAGCTACGAGTGTGAATGCCTGATATAGGACGGAAAGTTCGTTATCGCTCTCGGTTGGTAAAACGCACAGTTTCTGCACTGGTCTTTTCAGTCTGCTTGTTGATGTCTGCACTATTGCGCTTAGCACTAATCCATCTCTACTTGCTATTGTGCTGATCACACGACCAATCACCCAATATGTGGGTGGGTGATAAGCACGAGTTGCCCTACAGTGATGTTGTGACACTGCTTTCTCCACTTCTTACGGGACTGCAATGCAGCCAGGTAGAACATGCATCTAATAGTGACACTTCGCTCACGTCGATTGTAGCAACTGCACAAAAGCTATTTTCCTGCACTTCTTTGAATGCAAAGCACATCATCGGTTGTCACTTGACTATGCACAACTATTGGCTTTGACCATTCGGACTGTTTCTTGTTCAGCCAATTTGGTCCATTGAACCACAACTCATAGCCAATTAACTGTTCTGGCGACGAACCTCTGCTCAGTAAGTCTGCTGGATTATCTTCTGTACGTACATGCGCCCATGTACTGACGTCGAAGTTCGATTGAATGACTGCTACTCAATTCGCCACATACGTTTTTAGGTGGCAAGGTGGCTTTCTGATCCCGTGGAGTACTGCTGTTGAATCACTCCAAAAAAAAAATAGCTCCCCTAAATCCGCACCCATGCTTCACTGAAGCCATGAGTCTGCTTAACAGTTCTGCTGCACATGGTTCTAAACGTGGAACGGAAACAGTGTTTGCCGGCGCTACTCTGCTCTTCGCTGTCATTATCCGAACTGTTATTTGTCCGAAGCTATCTAGCACTCGTATACCACTGCTCCAAATGCGCGACAGGATGCATCTGCGAAACCGTGCAATCGCACCACTCCATGTTGATCAGTGCCTAATTATCTCGGTATTCGAATCTGTTCTAAACCCTTTAGCGCATCATAAAATTTTCTCCATCTGCCGCTCATTTGCTCTGGTAAAGGTTCATCTCACGTACATCCTAGCTGGCATATATCACGCATTATTATTGAGATAGCGTTTCGGATGAAACAAAGCTTATCAATAGACAGAACAAAACGAGAAGAAAACAAGAAGAAACGAGAGGAGAACGAAAAGATAGGACAAGAAAACAAGAAAAACCGAAATCGAAAAAGATGATTAAAAAAATATGAAAAATTCTTTAAACAAAAAAAAATAAATAAATTAAATAATATACTTAATTGTTACGTTAATAAAAAATAGCATTATAGGTAGTACCCTACGTTTAACTTCAACAACATTGCAATTATTTGCTATTATAGAGCGGCCCGAAACTGGCAAATTTGTATGGCCTGAAACCGGTCGGAAGTAAGCCCGAAACTGGGCACGATGCCGTTTTTCATTAAAATTTATTTTTCTTCATTTTTTTATATTATTAGTTAAAATTGTGATATCAAAATAGAAAAATTACATTACGATTATATTCGTCGTAATGTAATTTTTCAACAATATTTTTTTTACATAATGGGTACACACAAAGATAAAAGTAAGTCTTGGAACTGAAAAATTCTCTTAAGGGAGCCCGAAACCGGGTAGTTTACCCTACAAGACATTTTTTCTTCAAATTTATCTTTATTTTTCTACATAGTTTCCTTGTAAGCCTCTTCTCACTTCTCCAGCGATGCTCCCATATCTTTAACCCGTCCAAATAGTACTCAGCATCTTTCTCTGCAAAATAATTGTAGACGGCCTTCACATTTGACGAAAATCTCTGTCCTCCGAGCGCAACTTTTAGCTTAGGGAACAAAAAAAAAGTCGCTTGGGGCTAGATCTGGTGAGTAAGGAGGGTGGTCAAGTAGTTCAAACCGTAATTCGTGGATTTTCGCCATGGCAACCACTGAGGTGTGAGACGGTGCATTGTCTTGGTGAAACAACATTTTTTTTCCCGCAAATGTGGTCGTTTTTCCGTAACTTCTGCTTTCAGCTTGTCAAGTAATGATGGTATGCTCCTGTAATCGTTTTTCCTTTTTGACGACAATCGATTAAGATAACTCCACGACAATCCCAAAAAACAGTCGCCATCACTTTCCCGACCGAAAAAACAGTTGTTGTTTCGACCGAAAAAACAGTTGTTGTTTCGACCGAAAAAACAGTTTTTGTTTTTTTAGAGCCGATTCCCTCTTTGCAATCCAATGTTTTGACTGTATTTTTGTTTAATCGGCAAAAAAACTCTGATTTATTGCACCTAAACTGCGCCAACAGAGCTTTGGAAATGTTCATTCGAACACGTTTTTAGTCCAACGTGAGCAAACGCGGCACCCAACGTGCGCACAGCTTTCTCATGCCTAAATCTTTATTCAATATGTGATCAACACGTTCTTTGGACATATCCATAGCCTCTGCTATCTCTCTTACTTTAATTCGACGGTTGTCTGTCCAGCACCATTGGGTGAACTTGACAGATGTTATTGTCAGTTGTTGCAGTTTTTGGACGTCCCGAATGTTCCTAGTCTCCCTAGCTGGTACGACCACGTTTAAATTCAGCTGCCCAAAGTTTCACGGTGGTAAATGATGGTGCAGAGTCCCCGTACATAGCGTCCACCTCATCTTTGATTTGCGTAGACGTATTGCCTTTTAAAAACAAATATTTAATGACAGCTCGATACTCGATTTTATCTATTTTCACAAAAACATTCAAATCGACTCACTCAAACGATTGTCAAACAACAACTGCGCGTCCAAAATGGCTGAAATTTTTGTGAGTACCTTTCAAAAGATGCGCAAACACATTCCCCAGCTTTTGTTGATGAGTGCAGCCATCTTCATATTGAGGTCGGAAACTTTTCCTCGTATACAGGGTGTACGGTATTCCGTGCGCCACCTTGTAAGGGGTTATTCCTTGATATATAGACAAAAATTGTTCTACAGGGAGGGTCAATTTTCAATGTTCGTAGAGATACAGGGTGGTCAAGAAAAGTGTTTCGGACCTGTACCCTCACTATTATCTCTTGCATGTTATATTTCAAGTTAAGGAAAGAAAGTGAATCATTTGTAGAAAGCTAACAAATAATGAACCGACTCTAAATGAATTTTAGCTTGCAAACACCGGATAGATATATAGATATAGATATATGAAGTATTATTTTTCATTAGAGAGAACCGAAAATTTAGTGACAACAGGTGGTATGACTTAGTTTGCAAACATGGACGTCATTTCAGTTTTTTCTAGGGGGGGCAAGATGTTATGTTTGTATATATTTTTATATATAGATATACATATGTTATATATAATCTATAAAAATACATAATTCAGGGGGGGGGGAGGGTGGCAAATGCCCCCCCCCCCACCTGCCCCCCCACAAATGACGTCCCTGCAAACGTTGTATTTGAGCCAGTAACACTTTCAGTTTCCTATTTTTTATATTTCAATTTAAATCGGCTCTGTTGTAAACTAGCAAACTAACACAATTTGAGTTGGCCGTATAGTCCAAAAAGCTATAAGTAGCTTTTTGAAATTCGTACCCGCGAATTCAAAATTTAAATAGCCCAAATCGCGGTAAATAGCCCAATCTGGCAACCTTAACCCTCACTCACTTAAAACGTTATATCTTGAAAACTAATAATCACAATTGACTGGCTTAAAACCAGAGGGGTATGCAATTCAAGTAGTTTCGAGTAAAATCATATCAAAGTCTTTTAAGTGTCAATAATTATGGCTAAGACCTACCGACCGGGTTGATCGGTTTTCCTCTTAGGGACTTAGTATTCTAAATCCCACAGCGGCGCCAAAAAGAAATATATATAATTTCCCGAGATATACTGTTTAACGTGGTCTGAACTCGGGAAACATTGCACTTGTACCCCTCTGGCACTGAACTTTGACGTATTTCCATGTATTTTACTTTATTATTTTTGATATTTTATAGGTAGATTGGGTGAACTCCTACGAGTGGTACCCTTGGGGAAGAGTGTTAGGGGGAGGTGTGGGAGACGTTTTCTAGGAAAATGTTTTGCCTCGTAAAAAACTTTGGATTATGATATCTCGCGTACCAATTATGCAGTAAAGATTAAACTTCGTTCGTGTATATACTTGGCACATTTTTACATTATTATTTTTTAATAATAAAGTAGTGCGATCGACCTGAAATTTAAAAAAATTTGTATTTTCACGTTTTAGGACTAGTAAACTCAAAAAAACAAAATGTCTGTCTGCCGTCCGCAAAACGGTTTGAAGGTGCGTAGCTCACAAACCCGTTGAGATATTAAGTTGAAATTTGTTTGGTGGGTATATTTAGTAAACCCCTGCAAGTGGTATCTTTTTTGGGTGGTTGAGGTGTGAGGGGGAGGGGGAGGAGGTGTGCGTTTTAGATGAAAAATTTTGGTTTCTAGATCTCAGGAACCGCTTACGCTAGGAGGCTGAAACTTGGAAAGTAATAAAGTTGTGCCCAGACTAATGCCAGAATTTTTGTCACTACATGCACTTCTTCGCCGCAATATAACGAGGTGATGAAGTGTTCTTTAAGGTTTCAAGGAAAGACAACTTTTGTAACACAGTATGCTAGTTACCTAATAATTTATTCAGTCTTTATTAATAAAAAACTACGCAAAAAAAATCTAACTATTATATTGAACACAAGGGCTGAATAATGAAACTAAGTACGGTTACTCGTAGTCCGACTCGTACCCGGTCGGCTCATCTGTCTTAAATGTAAAAAACGGAGAGTATTTTGATTTGCGCTCGTTAAAAAGGAGTGCTAGTCGTACTTGTACCCCTCTGGCTCGTATCATTGGTGCTTTTCCGTTTAGTATTGGATTAATTTCCTAACATATAGCAGCCTTAACCTACTCTTGCACATGTGCGCCACTGGTAATAGACAGCAGCCACTCTAAAGAGACATTTCTTGCTATTAACTTAATTTTCGTGAAATTGTCACTTGTACCCCTCTGGTTCTAAGCCCGTCAATTCAAAGTGTAATAGCTTGTTTTTTAGACAATGGAATTACCTTTCATTTGATGTATGTATGACAGTTAAAATTGTAACTGCACCCGATCTTGAGATATTTACTTCAAAACTCAAATTGTTCAACTTCTACTCTAAAAATTCCGTGATAAATATAGTTTTTCTCAGAAAACCCAATTATAAAAATGTCAGTTCAAGCTAGGAATTTCAAATTTTATACACATTAATTTTTAAATGGTTCCAAGGAAAAGGATAAATATGTAAGAGATTGAGTGAGTCCTTCCTGCACCTCCATGTGAAAGCCAGTATAAATAAAACAGTATAAATTTAAGATATGCTTTTTGAGATATTCAAAGATAAAGGACAAAATCATTGTCCTTGAAATCTGAACACCATTCACACGCATTGCAATTTTTTTTCAGTTCTTAAATTTCGAATTCTTTCTTTCTATAATATATATAAGAGTCACTAATGAAATATATCAGCAAATAATCATCTACCTAGATGAAAGACAATTCACAATCGTAAAGGCTATACAAAATTATATATGTACGTAGAAGCACCGTAAAAAGACCGCGTATGCGCTCTTACCTTACCTATAGTGCTCTTACATTTAGTGGCCATGATCAATAATTGAAGTTTTTCCTACAAATCATAAGTGCATCTTGGTAACGGTAAATAAAACGAAGTCGCTACTGTCGATCTTTGTTAGTGCTATGATTGGAAAAAAGAGCCCAAAAAGTGCTGAAATGTAGAATATGACGATGTGCTGAAAAATCGATTTGATAGAAAAATTTCAATTGCTGATTATAGCCACTAGATGGCATTTTCGATGATACATAAGGTACATATTCTTAGTCAGAATCACTTCAGGAAATAGTATTATACTAGCTGTTTGTCAAAATCTAAAGACTAATTTTCCGGAATATCAATAAATTTTCATTATGTGATCAAACTGAAACTTAAAACATATTTATGCTCTGGATGAAATCTGAGAGTATTATAAGTTTAATCCAGCCCAAAAGTTTGTAACGCATAGAACTAAGCCTCGCACGAAAAAAAAGTTATATATAATATTGTTTTGTGTTTATTTATGGCCAAAAACTCTAAATGCGCTTGACGTCCGTCCGTCTGTCTGTCCGTTAAGACGATAACTCAAGAACGCCTTAATCTAGGATCTTGAAATTTTGGATCTGGATGTTTGTTCGAATTTGTAAGGCTGAGTTCGTTAACGGGGAAAAATCTTCGGAGCTTAGGAACAACTTAGGGTTCGACTTTGAAATTTTGTATGCGCTAGTTTACCAATAGTAGCAGTTAAAAGTATGAATATGAAAAAGTGCCCATGAGTAGCTGCCGTACAAAATGCTGTAAAGATATCCTCAATTCACGAACTCACTTTAGTTCAAGAAATCGTTCAGCAACGAAGTTGAAATTTTGTACAAATTAGTTTAGAGAGAAAATAAAGTTCGAGTTCATTAGTCAGTAAAATCCCTTTACTCCTTCGGGTAGCTAGCATACAAAAAGTCATAAAAACACGTGTTCAAGAATATTGGTCGATAACTGCAGAGGGGTTTAAGCTACGACTTTGAAATTTTGTATGTGTTGATTTTCCAATAGTTGGAGCTAAATGTATGATTATGAAGAAAATCCTATTAATCCTTCGTGTATCTGCCACATAAATATCCTGTCAAAATGTCTTCACTTCACTTACGGAACTCACCATAAAAGGAATAGGATAAATATGTAAGAAATCGAGTGAGTCCTTCCTGCAGCTCCCATGTGAAAGTCCTTGAAAAAGAAAAAAAAAATTTTCAGTGACTCACCTAGTTACAGATATGAAATTAAACATTGATGATATCGTCTTTTAGTATCGAATACCAAACTACATGCACACGCCTTATTCTACTTTATCCCCAACTATAATATAAATTGGAGTTGAGTATTTCATCTAGAGTATCATACGATAGTTTTTTCGCTCTTCTGCATAATTGTTTTCAAGATTTGTACCTTTTTCTTTAAAATGATGCAGATATCAAGATATTTTTTTTTGTCAAAAGTTAACAATACTGTCTAAACACTGAATGAAGGAATTCCTAAAAAGTCGATTTTAAATATTATTTTTATATGTCAATAAAATTTCAAACTTTCAAAGCTTGTAAGTCAATTAGCTTTTAATATTTTTGAAATTCCTTCATTCAGTAGCCTTAAATTTACTAAAGTAATAAGAGTATAAAGTTTGATTCAAATCGGTTGAGCGGTTTCAAAATGTTTTCACTCAATTTACGGAACTTACTATCACTCAAGTAATCATTCAGCCACAAATTCGGAATTTTGTACAAATTAATTTTGAGTGAAAAAAAAGCCCGTTCCACTCCTTTCGGTAGCTCCCATTCGAAAAATCCTTAAGACACGTGTTCAACAATATTTTCCGATAACTTTTGAACGCTTCAAGCTGGGAATTTGAAATTTTGTACATATTAATTTGTCATATGACGTCAAGCGGATTTGAAGTTTTTGGCCACAAATAAACGAAAAAAATCTGCTAACTTGGTGAATAGTGTCTGGTGCGACCCCTTATAACCCATCTTCTCCCAGCGGGCCTCTTAGTTAACAAAATTAATATTAATAACATCGAAAATTCAGTGAAACCTGTTTTTAGGTTCTTCGGAATCTTCCAATTGACAATGAACAGTGGACAGTGAAGTGCAGACTTGAATATAGTGACTAATAGTGCTTCCCCCCGCGATTACCACCCCGTCAATAACAATTACAAATTAGTGTCCGATTAGAAACGCGATCAATAAGGTAATTATATCAATAATCAATAGATTTGCCGCCTTGGCGGAACCGCCCACCTCCCCCAAAAATAAGAGACAACGTTCGACCAAAAATGCAGCTACGTCTGCGAAATATTTGATTCAGTTTCCGGACTCCCTCCCGCAACCCCAAAAACCCGCTGTGCCTTCCCCCCCATTAATTGTAGTGCAATCCACCACTCCAGGAAAATCCCTACAACAATTTAACGTTTTCGTAGTGAAGAAAGGGATCGATCAGGTCTATACCATATACTCGAATGCCTCTTTCTTAAGAGACGGCAGCCTGCTTCTCTTAGCAAATAATGATGTGATCGCGCAGAAATCCATTAAAACGACTAGCATCAATAGTATTCCGATCAAATGCGCCCTTCACGGTCGGTTGAATACCTCCAAGGGGATGGTGTATGCCTCTTCGACGAGGTTCCTCTCACAGGAGGAAATCCTGGAGGGTCTAAAGGACCAACACGTTATTGAGGTGGTACAACTAAAGAAACCAATTACCAACGCACTCATTGTTACTTTTGAGCTTTACTCTCTTCCGGCTCACCTGAACATCGGTTTCGAGAGGGTGGAGGTGAGGGATATTTCCCGGACCCCCTCCGATGCCGGAAGTGTCAGAAGCTGGGACATACAGGACAGTTTTGCGAGTCCTGCTCTGCGGCTCTCCCGCACGACACGACATGTACCACTAGCTTTTGCGTCAACTGTAATGCTCCAGGCCACAGCCCAGGAAGCAAAACATGCACCACATTTACCCAACACAAGGAAATTCTAAAGATTAGGACCCAGCGGAGATGCACCCAATATGAGGCCAAGAAAAAATATTTTAAAAACAGCCCCGCAAACTCCGCCTCATCCTATGCGCAAACTGCAAAGTCCAACCCTTCCACTCTACCGCCCTCCAAATTTGCCTTACCCTCCAACCTCACACCTAGCTCCCTCCGACCTACCCCCCTCATTAATCTAGCATCACAACCTAACCCCTCCCCCATACTAAACGCTCAACTTCTGCCACAAAACCTGAAAATAGCACTTCAATCACTAATCCCAAGCCCTCAACCTCATCCAATCTTCCCCTCTCAGTACCAAACATCCGACCCTTAGCCAACACCACACCTCTTACGCCAACAACCCCCATCAAAGCAACCTCCACCCCAACACTATAATTAACACCGCTACAAACCCTCACTCTACCACAAAACCTCGAAAAGAACCAGTCTTACCGAATACACAAATACAAATACACAAAAAGCAAGAAATATTAGCAAATATAGCCATCGGCCTTACGCCCACTTCGCGTGTGGCCTTCAAAACTATCGCGAAGAATAATGCAATTTCTCAAATAGAAACCACTAACCTCCCCCCAAGCGTGATGATCACACAAAGTTCTTCGTCTGAGGACTCGATCTAATGTTCTCGGACGTGATACTGTTGACTCCGCCTCCCTTTCTCCCCTCCCGAAACGTCTGTATCATTCAAGGGAATGTCAGAGGCCTCTACTCTAATCGTCCCCACCTTGATATCCTGATCTCGCGCTACCAGCACCATATAATCCTGTTGCAATTCCGCTGACAGTGGTGTCGGCAAATCTTGAGTGTGGACAGGGGATCACCAATGCAGACCTGTCCAATCTGTCAGATCAACTTCCCGAGAACACCATATATGGTGGCGACTTCAACGCTCACAGCCCCTTATGGGAAGGTGAGCGTTTTGACAGCAGGGGGAGGTTGGTGGCGGATTGGATTGAGGACGCATCCCTCGTTCTCCGAAACGATGGCTCGCCCACTCTCATCTCCGCCAGATCAACCTTGGCGGCCATCGACTTAACACTCGTCCACTCCAGGCTTGCTCCGTTTCTGACATGGGAACTCCATACCAACCCAGAAGGCAGTGACCACCTGCCAGTCATCATCAGATCGACTAAAGGCTTGGCTAACTCTATACCAACCATTAGGTACGTCACTTCACGTGCAGACTGGGAAAAGTACAGAGTGACTATGGATGAAACGGCAGAGAGATACCCGGCTTCGGGTAATGTGAATCAGGAAGCAGCACAGCTTGTCAGGATATTTCGTACTGCAGCAGCTACCTCCATCCCCGTATCTAACCCTACCCCTCATTCTCAACCTCGCTGGATGAACCAGGAACTCGCCTGCGTGATAAAAGCAAAAAAAAGAGCTTGGAAAAACTTCCACCGGCGCCCGACGGATACAAACCTAGCCACGTACCGTCGCGAGGCGCCACTTACCAAAAAAAAAGATTAATGCTGCCAAACGAGAAAATGGGAACTCTTTTGCTCGTGCCATTGATCCCAGCTCTAATCTAGCTGATGCTTGGAGAAAAGTTAAATCTATCCCAGTTTGCTTCCCAATCTAACTACACCTCTAGGTACCCTTACTAACTCCCAGCATATCGCCGAACATCTCGCTCTATCTTGGACCAACTATTCGTCAGATACGAACTTCTCCCCACAACAACTTGCCAACAAATTGTCGGCTCCTTCCTCCATCGCGGTCCTATCTCCAGACCCAGACAGAGCAATTGGCTACCCGATTTCTCTTGCGGAACTAGGTTCGGTGCTTAGTTCCTGCAAGGGGTCAGCACCAGGACATGACAGGATCACTTACAAGATGATCAGGGAGTTCACCAATGGCCTGAAGTTCAGGCTGGTGGATCTCTACAACCTGATCCTGGCATAGGTCTCATTTCCACACACGTGGAAGAGAGCTGTCCAAGTGCCCATCCGTAAGAGATCCAACCCTTCTGCCTCAGCATTAACCTCTAAGGATCTCCGTTCAATCTCGCTGCTCCCTTGCATGTCTAGACTCTTCGAAAGGATCTTGGGCAAAAGACTTGGCACCCTACTGGAAAATGCCTTTTCGCCAGAGCAACACGGTTTTAGGCCAGGGCGAGGTATAACCTTACTCTTGCTTGCACTCGAAAACAAGGATAGACTTGCACTCTTCCAAAAACAGGAATGCCGTGTCTTGTCACTTGACCTTGAGAAAGCCTTCGACAGGGTAATCAAGACCGTAGTTACAGGACAACTATCTGTCTGGGGAATCGACTCCTGGTTCGTCCAGTGCATTGACAACTTCCTATCTCACCGCTCCATAATGGTAAGAGTCAACGGTTTCATCTCAGGTTCTCACAGAATAGATAACATCATCCCACAGGGATCTCCCCTATCACCCTGTCTGTTTAATGTGTCCATTCACTCGCTATCTCAACTCCTCTCCGACATCCCTAATGTCTCCCACTTCATCTGCGCAGATAACATCCTTATTACTTCCACGTCCCATCACCTAAACGATATCCTCCGACAAGTGATAACTACTATTGACACCTGGTGCATCAAGTCAGGAGCAAAAATGCCTTACACCAAAGGAGAGTACATATCGTTCTCCAACAAAAGGACTCTGTCCGCGAGGGAAATTGACATCGATGGCACCGTTCTGAAAGCCCTGCCCACTTGCAAGGTGCAACAAACCATTCTATCCTCGAGTAAGGTCCTAAACTTGGTAAAAGCGTTATCTTCCAAAAATCTAGGTGCCAGCACCTCCGCAATTCTACACGTAGCAAATACCCTCATCCGAAGCAGCGTAGGATATTGCCTAACCATATATGGATCAACTACTAGCTCCAATATCAACAAAATCCAGGTGGCCATCAACAAGGTCCTCAGAGCGGCTCTAGGTGCATTCCGCACTTCGCCGATAGAAGCCTTGTTCGGCTCAAATCAATCTGACGAGCAAGTTCGTGGTCGACCCAACGAACCCGCATCACGACGCCTACAAGAACACCATCGCAGTCCTAACAAACTCCTCGCCGGCTTCCACATTCGCCTCGGCACTATGGAACGCACGCTCATCGCTAATAGGCCACTGCAGTAACATCCCCCTCCCCTCCATAACTCCTTCCTATCCCCATACCGCTACTCACATTCAATCAACCTCGCCAACTGCTCCCGATACCCCAATAAAAACCACACCCCAGCCGTCAAATTCCAGCAGCTCCATAAACAGCATCTAGAAGAATTAGTTGGATCGAAATCTAATAGTGGAGTGGGAGAACAATAGGGTACTACGTGAGGGAGAAATCTCCGTATATACGGACGGATCGAAAATTGAATGCGGCACTGGCGCTGGCGTCTTCTCTGAGCAGCTGAGTGTAGCGGAGTCGTTCAAAATTCCGGCTGTGTTGCAGGCAGCAAACATCCTGTTAATGGGGGAGATATGTGATCAGAATATCTCACTTTACATTGACAGCCTGGCGGCCATGAAGGCGCTGGAATCGGTCACCATTAAATCCCAGTTAGTAAAGCGCTGTCGAGAAGTGCTGAAGGTATTTTGTAGTCAGAACAGAGTACTGATTTGCTGCGTTCCAGGGCATAGTAATATACTAAGGAACGAAAGAGCGGACGAGCTTGCGAGATCGGGATCGGCATCGAATGGTAGGATTGAGGAGGATGTTTGTCCACCGATATGCGGCATCAAAGAACAAATTGGTGAGAGTGCAAATAAGGCGGCCAACTCTAGGTGGGCAGGGCTGGCAGGCTGGAGGATTTCTAGAGCCCTGTAGCCTGAGCTGGATAGTCAAAAAACTAGAAATATATTAACTTGGGATAGAGGAAGGCTGTGACTGCTCGTCGGAGCACTGTAAGCTGGGGAAACACGCTATGCGGCTAGGACTAGCGGAGACGGACATGTGCAGGTTCTGCCATGATCTGTACGCTGTGGAGGATATCACTCACATCCTGCGTGAATGCTTAGGGATCGCTAGAAGGCGACTGAGATGGCTGGGTAGTCTTTTCTTCGATAACATCGGGGATTTGATCTCATTAGGGGTTGACAAACTGGTTCTGCAGGGAATTGGAGTGTTTTTGAGGGGATGGAACAGCCCACGAGAATCTGAAGGGATCGCAATGGGCCCGTATGGCGCCTAGTGAGCGCGGTGGTTCTAGCACTGCGCCCCTTCTTAAACCTAAACCTACTATCTTTTATACGGACGGCTTCAAGTCCGCCAGTCACTCCACCGCGGCCGTAATAACATACTCCACTGGAACAACTACTCCAGCTGGCAATCGGGTATACAAGTTCCACCCCGACACGAGCGCATACGAGGCGGATGTGTACGCGCTTCTAGCAGCAGCGAAAGTCGCCCTACTTGCTTCGACTCCGACAGTCATCTTCTCGGACTGCAAAGCGGCAGTCCAAGCGATCAACAACCCTCTCCCCGATGAGCCCATGATCCGCTTATTGAGAAACACCATAATGGCCAACAACCCAGGTACCAAAGTGTTCTGGATTGCAGGACACATGGGTATTGAGGGTAATGAAGAAGCAGATGATGCGGCCCGATCACCTATTTCCACCCACGAAGAGGAAACAGTACCAAGCTTCATCTCATTCACAAGAAGAACAGCCCGGAATTCCCTCCTCGCACTAAAATTTAATGCTTGGAGCGTCAACACCACCTTTCTTGCCAGCCATTGGAGTGTTATAACACCGCCTACGTACAACCCACAACTGGACAGGCGGGACACGGTTGTCCTGGCTAGGGCGAGACCCGGTCACACAAGGCTGACACACTAACACCATATCAACAAAACGCCTCAACCGGGCTACATGCCAGTTGCCGCTCACCATGGCGCACATTCTTCAAGACTGCCTGGGCACACGACGCTTCTTCCATAACTCGCCCCCTCCCCTCCACATACTACTATCCCCAGCAGACCCCTCATCTCTCCTCTTACTCGTGAACCACCTTCACATCCTTCACTATCCTTATGTTCATGTCCTTTCCCGTCAATCTTAGTCCTAACTAGAAAGTAAGATTGAATTCATTTTTATGATATTTAATCACTTCATTCTCATCTGATCATTTTATTTCACTTCATTTTTATTTCATCTATTTATTTAAAACTTAATCAATTCTTTCTTGTTTTCCTGTTGAACTAATACACTAATCTTAAGTTTTATTAGAAGTAAGAATGGATTCACTTAGTATCTTTATCTTTCATTTTTCATTAGAAGTAAGCATGAATCTATTTAGTATTTGTATTTCTCATTTTTCATTGTACACTTAACACTTCTCATTATTCATTCTTTGTTTCATTTTATTCAATTACTATTTTCTATTAATCTTAAGTCTTATTAGAAGTAATTATGAATTGATTTAGTATTTTTCTTTTTCACTTTTCATTAGAAGTAAGCATGAATTTATTTAGTATTTTTTTTTTGTATTTCTTTCTCATTTTCATTTTTATTTTTAATTGTTTTCACTTCACCTTTCGATGTACAGAATTGTAACGAAGTGCCTATGCCCTCCGGGCCTGGCCGAATTCTCGATGGGCATCATAATAATAAATAAATAAAAAATAAACAGGGAGGTTCAAAATGAATCACGCTATTGGAAGATATTATAACTTTTGCAAATGTCGTAAACTATCAGTTTTGTTTTGATATTTGTGAAGTAAACAGATGCAGAATACACGTCGACAATCCATGGAACGCTATACTCCTCAAGATCGCCAATACTCGTGCCTATTTATTTTCGGTCGAAATTCATCATGAGCGACGAGGCCCATTTCCATCTGAACGGATACGTAAACAAACAAAATTTGATCTTCTAGGATCTTCTTCTAGGAGAATCCACGTATCACTCACGAAAAGCCATTACATCCACTCAAAGTCACATTTTTTCGAGGACGCCGTGGTCATCAACAATGGCGGCGTCTACTTGACCGATATCATCTTCAAAAAGTAATGGAAAAAACTGAGAAAAATGTTGAGGGTGTGAAAAAAATCTGATTTTAATTTCTCAAAAACGGCAAAGGAAAGAAAGGTAAAAATTGACAACTGTGTAGAGACACCCCAGAAAAATAAAATGTTTGATAGGAGTAGCAAGGTACGAGGGTGGGGAAGTGGTTTTTCATATCTCATAAACGACTTATGCTAGAAAGTTGAAACGTAGTACCTATATGTAGTTGTGCTACTAGAACAATTAAGGCAAACAAAAGTTAGATTTTCATTGGCGTACAAAGGTGGAGTAAAAAAAATGTCCGTGGAAAGGGTTTTTCCACACTTTCACGAATTTTGTTAAATATTTTGGATATATCGAGCTATCAAAGCAATTTTACTCTTGCGAACTTTTTATATAAGTACCAAGAAACGTTTTTCCAAATTTTTCGATATCTAACCCCTAAAGGGGTGTAAAATGGTTGTGTACATAAATGTTCACAAATTCTGATATATTTCTTAGTTCTAATAAGATATCGAATTCGCTTTCACTTCTAAAAGCTTTAAATATAATCGGGGGAAAACCGGATTTAATTATTTTTTTATATGAAACCTCCTTGGAGGGGGGTGAAGAGAGTTTAAGGTACTGTTCAAGTTTTCAGGAATTCTGAAATTCTCTTAGATTTAATGAGATCTTTTACTTACTTCTATTGAATCATCTATTGAAGAACAAATACGTAAATAAATATAAATAAAGTACAAATCTGCCAAACTTTATTATTTTGTGGGTAGAAGTCCGGAACGCGTTTAATGCTAAGAAGGGAAACGCTACCGCGGGGTATCGCTCTTCAGGGCATATATGACAGGTCAATCGATGGACGATTTTAATTTTTTTTTGTTTTGGATAGGTACTCTCAGTTAGAAGTAAGTGACTTTAAACCACACACAAATGACAGCTCCAATCTCCCATATGCACCCGTGCTGTCGTTTTATTTTCGTACATTCGATTAGATTAACTCTTTGAAGGAGAGAGATTAATTTGAATTACAATAAATCATAATTTTATATTATTTAAACGCTTTAGCGTTTAATACATATATTATATATACATATATATACATGTAAATTAATCAATATCAACTTTATCAACAGGTCCATCAGTTCACTCTATCACGTGACGTAATAGCTTCATCACGCAAGCAGTTCGTCGATGAGGAGTCTTTTCATCAAGCTCCTTTAGTGATCATGAACAATTTTGCAGGCGAAGGGAAACATCTGAAACTAATGGCAACCACATTTCAAAATATGTTTCCCACTATAAATATCGCGACAGTCAATCTTTCAACTATTAAGCGGTGCGTATTGTTTTCATATAATCCAGTTACAAAGCTGACGGATATGCGGCACTATAGCGTAATTGTTGTGCCCGTCGGTCTATCACGGGGGGTGAAAAAAGTTGTGCTCGGTAAAATACCGAACCTTTCCAGATGCGAGGATATAGCAGATTTATTCACACAGTAAGTTTATTATGAATAATATTAATTATGAATTTACTTTAAAAAAAAATCGTTTGAATTAATTAGAGGTGCAATGTCTGACTCAGAATTCGAAGACGATGAAGCAAGTCAAGTGGTTCTACCACAAGATCTGAAACGCAAAGGAAACTTGGAAAATAATAAATCAGCAATTCGGTTGTACGAAATCGGACCACGACTAACATTTGAGCTCATCAAAATAGAAGACGCTCTCCTAACTGGGGAAGTTCTCTATCACGAAGTAATTGTAAAAAGTGAACAAGAAATTGAGGAAATTCGCAAGCAACGGGAAAAGAAAAAGAAACTTAAAGAGCACAGGAAAAAAACCCAAACTCAAAATACAATTATAAAAGATCAGAGAAGAGAAATGAAGAACAAATCAAACAGCCAACATTTGGAACGTGAAGTCTTTGAAGTTGAACCAGATAATGATGCTCAATATTATAAAGATGAAGTTGGAGAAGAGCCGGATGGAGGTGAGGCCACTTGTTGCAATTTATTATTAGTGTGTTTACAACAAATCGTTATACATATGTATGTATAACAAAGAACTGTACACATACATTTGTCTCTTAATACATACAGTAGAGTCCGTTTATAATGACGTTGAAGGGACGGTCATACTAACCGGACGTCATATAAAGCAGACGTTGAATGTGAAAGAAAGCATTTAGTGAAAATCAAACTTCTTAGCGAGTTGCGTCATACAAAACGGTTTGCCATTATAGCGAAGTCATTATAAGCGGATTTCACTGTATATTCTGATACAGCTTTGTTTTGCGTACATAGTGTTGTCATTCTGTACAGGGTTTTCCGGCTTAGGTTTAATAAATTTTAAGCGGCGATTGGTCAGTTTATTTAATGATATTATGGTATAGTTGGGTGGGGTTGGGGGGTCTATCATACCCACTTAGATCAATTTTTACCTACAAAGCACTAAGCCCCAGGTCAAAATTTTATATGGCGAATGTGTAGATGCCATTCCGAAGAAGAACAATTAAAATAAGTTTTAATTTAATTTAAAAGTTAAATTATAGTTTTCCTTAAAATTTAAAAATAACAATAAGTTTTAAGGTAGCCATTTTTTGGAAAAAACTGTATTTTTCCTTAAAATTTAATAAAATAATTTTTTGTTTACTATATGAGGCCTTTAAGTTCCTGTGAAACACCCAATGAGCATCGGTGCTGCTAAACAACGCATGATTCTGGACAATACGTTTCACCGTGACTGATTTACTCGAACTTCTGTGATAAGCTATATATACAGGGTGTTTGGCACCTTGTAAGGGTTTATTCATTGATATATTTGGAGAAAAAAATTGTTCTACAGGGTGGATCAATTTTCAATATTAGTGGAGATACAGGGTGGTTAAGAAAAGTGTTTTTGACCGGTACCCTCACTCACTTAAAACGTTATATCTTGAAAACGAATAATCACAAGACAAAGTGTTATAACTCGTTTTTAGGCAATCGAACCACCTTTCATTTGATGTAACAGTCTAAATTGTAACTGCACCCAATCTTGAGATATTTATTCGAAAACACAAATTTTTGCTACGTGAACCCTTAAAATTCAGTGATCAATGTAGTTTTTCTCAGAAAACCCCATTATAAAAATGTCATTTTAATTTTATTTTTTTATGAGCCGTATTATTACCTACAAAAGCTGCATACATATGTATGAGTTCCGATTAACATTTTGGAAGTAACAGGTAAAAATACATATCGCATAAAAATTAAATATTTAAAAAATCAGTGCATGTGCATGTTGATCTACGCTACTTGCTTGAATTGAAAGAATTTAACAATGGTTTTTATTTCAAATATTTTTATTATAATAAATGTTCAAAATGGCCACCTTCATTTTGAATGCACGCTAAAGCTTGTTTGGCGAGTGTTCTCTTGGTATTCATATTCCTCAACTGCTGCCTTACTTCTATTGCTGCCGCATCGATCCTGATATTTAGATCTTCCAATGTTTCTACTGGCGTTGCGTAGACAAGGTCCTTCATCCGTCCCCATACAAAGAAATCCATAATAGTAAGATAGGTTGTGGAAGTTTGTGATACCGTCTCTGGTAAATTGGGACTCATCCGTCCACAGAATATTGTTGAAAAAATTGTCGTCATCTATTTGTCGTTCAAGGAGCCAATTGCAAAACTCCATCCGTTTGGGGAAATCAATGGGTAGCAGCTCCTGTACTGGTGTGTGATGGTAGGCATGGAAGCGTTCTACTTTTAAAATACTCCAAACCTTCCAAGTAGATATGTTAAACTGCAATGCCAAGCGTCGATCGACGGATCATTTTGCACTGCTTGCAGTATTCTTTCATCAATCTGAACAGCGATTATAGGCGCAGGATTTGCATTTACTGTCCTTGTTCTAACGCTGCCAGTTTCCCTAATTCTCCTGTAAACGTCTTGAAATACTCTCCTGCTAGGTGTCCGTCGATGAGGATGTCTCTGGTGGTAAAGCCTTCGCGCGGCTCGTGCATTTTGGTCACACTCTCCATAAATTAACATCATGTCAGCATATTCTTCATTGGAGTACTCAGGCATTTTGAATTAATTTTTTAAATTCTACTGACAACTTCTTCTCTTAGCAACGTAAAAAAACTGAGAAAAATATGAAGGTAGTTTTGCTTTTATAGGCTTTTTATTTTATAAGACACCCTATTAAAAAAGGCGTAGTACCGCATCCAGTAGTACCTACCACGTCCAGGTAAAAGCATCAATTATGTTGAAATCCACTTACATTTCATTGTTTTCCTTCATACTTTAAATAGTAATAAATGTGCAATAAAAATACTGTAGTACTACTGTTGAGTGTTTCACGATATTCTGCGCTTTTTTGTAATCGAAAAGAAATTAAAACAACTTTTGTTCGAGAGAGATTTCAAGTATTTTATTTGGCTATAAAGCGAGCACATTGACCGATAAGTACGAGTATTAAGCGACCGATAGCTATCAAGAGACTGGCAACTAACTGGCGTTGAGTTCCGGCACCAAAAAGTGCAACTGCACGTTAGGTTGGTGTGAGTGAGTTCTATTTACCGGCTTGTTGTCGGAACATTCCGCCCGCCTTGGCAATCATGCTAGGATTGTCAATTATGAGATGTGGTGCTTAATTTACTACTGCTAGCATCTTCTTCATTCTGCAGCGTTGATACTGGTAGAAGACATAGTTTTACAATCGGCCGTTTGAAGATTGACGATTGTGTTTTGACCGTGGCGACTCGAACTAGACCATCGTCACCTGGATGAACATCGATTATGCGTGCGAGTGCCCACTTCGACGGAGGATATCGTTCGTCCTTTACGACAACAAGCGAACCAATTTTAAATGAATCTCGCTGATGATGCCATTTGGAGAGTGTCTGAAGTTGATGCAGGTATTCGGAAGCCCATCGATTCCAGAAGTGGTCTAACATTTGTCGCAAAAGTTGCCATCGCGATAGGCGAGATCTAGGCACGTCGGTGAGAGATGGCTCTGGTACTGTTGTCAGCGCACTACCGATCAGAAAGTGACCAGGTGTAAGCGCGGCTAGATCTGAAGGGTCTTCGGATAGCGGACAGAGAGGCCGAGAATTGAGAACTGCTTCTATCTGCACGAGGAGAGTTGAAAATTCTTCGAATGTAAGATGAGTGTCACCAATCACTCTCTTCAAGTGGAATTTGACTGATTTCACAGCCGCTTCCCATTTTCCTCCAAAATGCGGTGCAGATGGAGGGTTGAATTTCCATTCAGTTCCATCATTTGCAAGAGTATTTGCTAAAGAAGTAAATTCGTGAGACGACGCTTTAAAAAGTTTTCGCAATTCTCGATCTGCTCCCACCAGATTCGTTCCACAATCGCTTGTGAGTGTAGAACATATTCCTCGTCGGCCAGTGAAGCGCTTAAACGCTGCAATAAATCCTTCTGTAGAGTAGTCGCTCACAAGCTCCAGATGAACTGCAGATGAGGAGAAGCAGACGAAGACAACGATGTATCCTTTAATATGCTTTGCACCGCGGCCACGAAAAGTGGAAATCGAAATGGGTCCTGCATAATCCACTCCTGAATGCTGAAATGGACGAGAGCAGCGAGTCCGAGTTTTAGGTAATTGTCCCATTAGTTGCTGTCCGATAACAGCTCGATGACGAACGCACTGGATGCAGCGATGAATAAATGCGCGTATAGGAACACGACCACCTAAGACCCAGTACCGCTGTCGTAAGGTTGCGAGAGTCACCTGAGTTCCACCATGAAGCGTGATTCGATGGGCGTAATCGATTATGAGCGTCGTTAGTGGGGAATCACGTGGTAGTATCAGAGGATGCTTTTCGTCGTGATCCAGCAGCGAATTTTTGAGTCTGCCGCCCACTCGTAAATATCCATGCTCGTCAACGAATGGAGCGAGCCGTACGAGCTGGCTTGAGCGCTGGAGTTGCTTCTTTTTCATAATTTGCATAATTTCTGCTGCGAAATACGAGCATTGAACTTTCTTTATCCAGAACATTCGAGCGCTATCAAGCTCTTTTGGATTAAGAGGTGTATGGAGTCCAGGAACGTCCAACAGTTTCTTAAAGCGATGAGAAACTCGGAAACACCAAGCTGTAATGCGAAGTAATGTAGACAATTTTGAAAATCGCGTCAAAAGATTCCAGATGTCTTGATGATTTTCCGCAACGACTGTTGTGGCTGATTTGGAACGGATCTCAAAAGTAGCATCTGGAGGCAGTGGAGGAGTTGATGAAGGCCAGCAGACTGAGTTTTCTTTAAGCCATTGCGGTCCTGTCCACCAGAGAGAATTTTCCTTAAGTTGCTGAGGCGATGACCCACGAGATGCACAGTCTGCAGGATTTTCTTTTCCAGGAACGTGATGCCACCGAGAATTGGAGAGCTCTTTGATTTCAGTGACGCGATTCCGAACGTAGTCAGCCCACCGATCGGGATTGCCTTCAATATATGCAAGCGCTACTGTGGAATCTGTCCACAGATGAACGGGAGCTGTTTCGAGGTCGAGAACTTTTCGAACGTGCGAAATTTGCCGAACTAAAAGCAGTGCGGCTGAGAGTTCAAGTCGCGGAATCGTAACTTGCTTTAGAGGTGCTACTCGTGTCTTTGCAGAAACGAGAGAGATGCGAATGTCGTTGAAATCAGCCATCACGCGAAGATAGATAACAGCTCCGTAGGCGGTTTGAGAAGCGTCCGAGAAACCGTGCAGCTCCATTGCGATTGACGAAGAGCGAGATCCTAGCCACCTCGGCACAGTGAGTGCTGAAACTGCTTGCAGCTCATCGTATTCTTTGACCCAACGAGCCGCGAGCTCATCCGAAAGTGGTTGATCCCACTCGAGACCGACTGCCCACAGCTTCTGCATGAAGATTTTAGCACGTAGTACAACAGGTGCTAACCAGCCAAGAGGATCGAAAAGCTGTGAAATTGTTGATAACACAGTGCGTTTTGTCACACAGGTGTGTGTTTCCGGATGATACGATGTAAAGACAAAAGAGTCTAAGTTTGGCTGCCATGATATTCCAAGAGTACGAACGAGAGGATTTTCCGTGAACGAAACAGGAACAGTATTTGCTTGTCGGGTGAGAGCGATGTCAGATAAAACTTCATCGAAATTCGAAGTCCACTTTTGTAGTGTAAATCCGCCAGCCTTGAGAAGGTTGTCCAATTGTTGAATTTTCTGTTTTGCTTCGATCTGATCGTCTGCTCCTGACAAAACATCGTCCACATAGGTCTCGCGTTGAACGACTTCAACTGCACATGGAAAACGATGCCCTTCATCGGCAGCGAGCTGCCGAAGTGTCCTTATTGCAAGATATGGTGCACTTGTGAGACCGTATGTAACTGTGCAGAGTTGATACGAGAGTACGCTTCCTGTGGGATCCTTTCTCCAGAGAATCCGTTGAAAGTCCCGATCATCTTCATGAACAAGTATCTGGCGATACATTTTTTCAACATCTGCTGAAAAGACGACAGCATATCGACGCCAGCGTGTGATGACGTCTGCGAGATCTGTTTGAATTTTCGGTCCAGCATGTAGAAGATCGTTGATTGCAATACCAAAATTCGAACGTTGAGAGCCGTTGAAAACTACCCGTAGTTTTGTAGTTAAGCTGCTTTCACGTACAGCATCGTGATGAGGCAGGTAGAACGTGTGATGAGGTGACACATTTTCTTTAGCGAAAGTCATGTGTCCAAGAGTTTCATATTCATCGAGGAAGTCTGAGTACGCCTTTTTGAGCGATTCGTTGTTGGAAAATCGTTTTTCTTGCCGCAACAGTGTTCGAAACGCAGGCACGTACGAGTTGCCAAGATCGCTTGGTAGGTCTTTAAAAGGCAGCTTAACGATATAGCGTCCTTCATTTGTCCGTGAGTGCGTAGATGAAAAATGCTCTTCGCACTGAGCATCTTCTTTAGAGTATGACCTTGGATTTGTGGAGACTGTTTCTTCTTGAATCCAGAATCGTTGCAGTAAGTCAAGCAGCTCGTGATCCACTGAGCACTGGAGCCCCGTAACCGCATGATCAATGTCGTGAGAACTGGGCTGAGCATTCCCGGGACCAGAAATAATCCACCCGAGAGCAGTGTTTTGCGCGACTGGAGTATCGGGAGATCCTCTGCGTAGACCTTCTTCGAGGATTTTACAATAGATCTCTGCGCCGAGTACGAGATCGATTGGTCGTGCTGACGAGAATTCAGGGTCAGCAAGATCGAGATCCATCAGATGAGTCCATGAGCTTGCAATGACTTGTATTGGTGGCAAGTATGATGTTAATTTTGGTAGTACGTACGAATTGACTGAACATGAAAATGTTGGATTCAAGCGCGAACGCAGCGTAATCATCACCGCTGAGCGAGACACACTAGAGCGGTGTCCTCCTATTCCGTTGATTGGTAATGAGACGCGACGATGCGGTAGATTGAGGCGTTGAGAGAGAGATTCGGTCATGAATGATACCTCTGATCCCTGATCCAATAAAGCACGAACTTCTATTGTTCCTACCGGAATCCTTCTAATGTATGTAATTCCTCCTTTTTCCTTTCCACGAATCCGTCACTCTACCTATCATCCAACATCTTTATTTTCCCTCATAACATTTATGGCTCAGTAGAAAGAGCCAGGTAAAGAAGGCAATAAAATTCGAAAAGGGAAAATCATTTGGATTTTCCCCAGTAAGATTAAGGTCAGCATCTGGCAGCCAGATTCGTTCTTTCTACTGAGTCGGGTCCAGGTATTTTATAGTCCCAATAAACTTCTTCATCTTTCGTCCAAAAACCTGCCTTTCTTTCTTCCATAGACAAACAGAGTTTGACAGTACACAACTGTCCACCGACCAACTCGGATATATAAATAAAGTTATACAGTACGTAATAGTTCATTTTTCATTACAAATTACCTTCTCACAGTAAGTCCTGAGAAGGAAGTTCGGCAACGTGTCACCAATTTTAATTTGGTGATAGGTTACGACATTTTTTGGTCCGTCGAGCCGGATTTTGATCCGCAGTGCATTAAAGAATAAAGTGAAATTGTGATTAGTGTTTCACGCAATAAATCCGCATTTAAAGTGATTTCTTGAACTTTACAATTAAGTGTAATGTGTGTGTGTGATTAACAAATCGGTATTCGTTACGAGACAAGTTCCTTTTGAACGCAATCATTAGCAATAATTGTGTGAAATTGAAGGTAGGCGAATACTAGTGATACTAAGTAGCTCCATTTAAACATCGAAATGGTTCAAACAGAAGCAGAGAAGATATCAGCTCGCATTACGTTACTGAAACGTCGACGAGGAAACATCACTGGGACACTCACTACACTTACGAATCTGTTGAACGAGGTGCAAGCTGCAGACGAGCCTGACTACGAGACTGTCAAGAACGCACTGCAGGGAGTGCGTGGGCGTTGGGAAAGCTTCGAAGAGATTCAATCCGAGTTAGAGGACCTCGAAGAAGCAGCGAATAGTGCACGACTGGAAATCGAAAAGAACTACTATCAAGTGACAGGCAAGGCACAGACCTTCCTTCGCAAGGACCCAATTAATCAGTTTAACAAGCACAGTACACATGAACAAACTGAGCAAATTGGGAGTTCATCTACACAAATTAGTGTGAAGCTGCCAAATATCGCATTAATGGAATTTGATGGCTCATACGAAGAATGGACGGCATTCTTTGACAATTTCAAAGCACTCATTGACAGTAATGGGTCTTTGAATTCAACACAAAAACTACAATATTTGCGATCAGCCTTGAAGGGCAAGGCTGCACAATCGATCAAGTGTTTAGAAACAACCGAGAAAAATTACGAAGCTGCTTTAGAGATACTGAAGAAACAATTCGACTGCACACGCAAAATTGTACTGAAGCATTGGGACGCACTATGCAAGATTTCACGACTTCCTAGAGATACTCCTACAGCATTGGGGGATTTAGTAAATCTGTTTCATCAGCATCTACGAGCAATGGAAAATCTGGGAGAGCCAGTTAACGAGTGGAACACTCCCGTCATCAGCTTGATAATTAGCAAAATTAGTGAAAGCACGGCAATGCAATGGGAACTCACTCTCATCGACAGCTCTATGCCAACATACACTTCGCTGCTTAGTTTCTTAGAGAAACGAGCAGGATGCTCAGAGTCTACACCAAATAATTGGAAACAAAGTAGAAGTGGTGAGCAGCGGAAACAAGTCTTTCTGACCCACAAAAGCTCAGTATGTCCAATTTGCGAAGAAGGACATCTTATCTACAAGTGCAACACATTTCGTGAAATGACAGTGGACAAGAGAAAGAAGGCAATCAGCAAAGGATCGCTCTGTTTCAATTGCCTTGGTCGTGGCCATGGGGTCAAAAACTGTCATTCTACTGGGTGTAGGGAATGCGGCGAGAAACATCACACATTTCTTCACTCACAACACTCAAAACCGACGACTGACACAACATCATGTGCGCCATCAACATCGCAAGCATGACTAGACAAAGGTCAGGATCGATTCAACACATTAAAACGGAAAACTCTTATTGTGAACTCCGATATAGACGAATTCTTAGTAACTGCACTTGTCAACATCAACGATCAACAACAACATCCTGTCTTATGCAGAGCATTAATAGATACATGTTCCAACACTAACATCATGACAACTACTTTGGCAAAACGCCTGGGCTTGCCTCAGCTGAGATGTCATACATCACTGGGAGCAGTGAGTACATTAACAACAATTACAAAACACATGGTGAAGGCCACCATTACATCTCGAAGCAACAGTTACTCAAGAACTTTAACATTTGTATTAGTTCCTCGAATTTGCGAACTAGTTCCCGATCATCCAGTAAATACAAGAAATATCAAAATTCCATCGAACCTGAAACTTGCAGATCCTGAGTTTCACTTGCCAGCTGAAGTCGATATCCTGATCAGTTCAGGGCCAGCGCTGTCCATTCTTTGCGTTGGCCAGATTGACCTCTCACCTCCGGACGGTCCGGATTTGTTCTTACAAAAAACAAGACTAGGGTGGGTCATCGGTGGGAGCACCGGAAATCCACCACAACAAAAATCAAGATGCTATCTTACAAACACAACCAATTTCGATATGGAGAAATTTTGGCGAATTGAAGAATCACCGCAGACGCCAAAGAAATGGACCATCGAAGAAGCTGCCTGTGAAGAAAACTTTCTGAAACACACAACAAGAGATGAAACTGGACGATATGTAGTGGCCCTTCCTTTGACTGAGGAGGTCATACAACTGGGAGAATCACGTCTCCAAGCTTTGAGGCGGCTCAAGGCATTACAAAGAAAATTAAACAAAACCCCAGCACTAGAGTCCGAATACTCTGCAGTCATTAATGAATATCAAGAGCTGGGACATATGACACAAGTTTCTAGTAACCAGGTAACAGGATCTGGATATTTCATACCACACCACGCTGTCATCAAGGAAAGCAGCTTAACGACAAGAGTCAGGGTAGTATTCGATGGCTCAGCACGTACTAGCACTGGATTGTCACTGAATGAGGTCATGATGACAGGACCAACTATACACACGGATATTTTTCGACTATTGTTGCGATTCAGGATCCACACATATGTGCTTACTGCAGACATTGAGAAAATGTATAGGCAATTTCTCGTACGACCTGAAGACCGCAAATATCAGCAAATACTTTGGCAAACTGATAAGGGAGACATACAAACGTTCCAATTGAATACAGTTACTTTCGGTTTAGCAGCATCTCCGTTCCTTGCAACACGCTGTATACATCAACTGGCAGAGGATGAAGGACAACAATATCCTGAAGCTGCCAAGGTGCTCAAGACAGATACATACGTCGATGATGTGCACATTTTAAGCAACAGCCGAGAAAAGGCAATTAGTATACGAGACGGTGTCATCGAGATACTAAAAAAAGGCTGTTTGAACATTCGCCAATGGGCATCAAACGATTCTTCCTTACTGAGAGGAATTGATCATAAAGACATCAATCAGAAACTTCAATTGGGCGATGATGCAACGCTGAAAACTTTGGGTATATTTTGGGAAACAACACAAGATGTTATTAAATATACCGTCCAAATAGCTGAGTCGCCTTCCAGAATCACCAAGCGTTCAGTACTGTCTGAAATCGCTAAAATATTTGACCCAATTGGCTTACTGGGTCCAGTAATAACTAAGGCGAAAATATTTCTTCAGATTTTATGGACATTAAAACTAGACTGGGATGAATCACTACCAGCAAGTGTCCATACAGAATGGGTAAATTATTATCAACAATTACCATTGCTACAAGAAGTTCAATTTACTCGGTCAACGATTATAAGAGACGCCCAAACTGTCCAACTACATGGATTTTGTGATGCTAGTCAACGAGCATATGGTGCGTGTCTTTATTTGCGGACAACTGATAGAAATGGATACATATCATCACAGTTACTTTGTGCAAAATCTCGAGTGGCTCCGTTAAAATCGTTAACTATTCCAAGACTCGAGCTATGTGCAGCACGAGAACTAGCTTCCTTGTACTGCAATATCAAGGACTCGTTAGAAATGACATTCGACAAGATTGTATTCTGGACGGATTCTACAATCGTCATTCACTGGATCAATACACAATCTCAGCTACTTCTACCGTTCGTCGCCAATAGAGTGAGTGACATTCAAACTAAAACTGATCCTCGTCAATGGAAACATGTGAGGACTCATGACAATCCTGCAGATTACATTTCTCGAGGGCTATCACCAACTGAGTTTCTAACCGCACCAATTTGGAAACATGGTCCTGTTTGGTTGAGTCGGTCAGAATCAGAGTGGCCGAACAGCGTACTAACACCCATTAACGACGATCTTCTGGAAAAAAGAAAACGATTGTGTTTGAAGACCACTAAACTGGACATCAGCTTACTGGAACGCTATTCCGACGTAGACAAATTGGAGCGGATCGTAGCTTATTGCCTTCGCTTTAAGACATCCAACCAACACAAGAATGAACTTCATCTCGACGAGCTCCGACAATCTCGGCGAACTGTAATCAGACTTGTTCAAGGACAAGCCTTTGGTGAAGACATTCTAGCACTAAGGAACAAGAATACACTTAATTCAAAGAGTCAATTGATTAAATTGACACCGTTCATTGACCAACACGGGATCCTACGAGTCGGTGGTCGACTGGACAATGCAGACGTCCCATTCGCACAGCGACATCCAATTCTTTTGCCCAAGTCAAGCCATATAACACAGCTGTACATTGCGCGGGAACACCGATTCCAACTACATTCAGGCATACAAAACACCTTGTATGCCTTAAGACGCCGATTTTGGATCATTGATGGACGCAACACTGTTCGTAACGTAATTCGCACATGTGTAACATGCAGACGGTATAATCCTCCTTCCGTTGATTATATCATGGGCAATCTTCCAGCATCTAGGGTGACTCACTCCCGACCATTCTCCAAGGTGGGCATTGATTTCTGTGGCCCATTTTTCATCAAGGAGAAAAGACATCGGAACAGAAATAAAATCAAGGTCTACGTTGCTGTTTTCGTTTGTTTCGCTACCAAAGCTGTACATTTGGAGGTAGTCAGTGACATGACAACTGATGCGTTCATAGCGGCGTTGAGAAGATTCATATCAAGAAGGGGATATTGTTCAGACATCTACTCGGACAACGGCACAAACTTTGTTGGAGCTTTCAACCAGCAGAGAGAACTTTATCACTTGCTCAAGTCACAACAACATCAAGAAAAAACAGCACATTTCCTGAGAGCACGTAATATACTGTGGCACTTCATACCCGCAAGAGCACCAAATTTTGGTGGTCTGTGGGAGGCTGCCGTAAAATCTTTTAAACACCATCTTAGACGATTAATTGGTTCAGAGCTTTTCACTTACGAAGATCTGAACACTCTTGTAATCGAGATTGAAGCTGTTTTGAATTCAAGGCCGATAACACCGTTATCATCCGATCCTAATGACTTGGCAGTCCTTACACCAGGACATTTTCTCATTGGAGAATCCATTACCACATTGCCAGAAGAAGACTTTTCCGACACACCGCGCAACCGCTTATCCACTTTTCAACATATTCAAAAAATTAAGCAACAATTTTGGAACAGGTGGTACAAGGAATACATCACCGAGCTGACTGTAAGGCATAAATGGACCAAGGGACAAACTGACATTACTGAAGGCACAATTGTTCTTATAAAGGAAGATAATATGCCTCCACTGCAATGGCTCATGGGTAAGGTTATTAAACTGCATCCTGGCAAGGATGGCGTTTGTCGTGTAGCTACTATAAAAACTGCCACTAGCACTATCCAACGCAGCATGAAGAAACTGGCTCCACTAACTACTCATATCTGCGATGACCACCAATCCAAGGACGAGCATACATAGCAACCAGTCGCACTACTACATTAAGACAACTTTGTTATATTATAATTTAATGATATTTATCTACCTACAATTTTATATCGCACCTTGAATTTGTTAATCAGGCTAACCTTCTTAACGGGGGGAGTATGTTCCTACCGGAATCCTTCTAATGTATGTAATTCCTCCTTTTTCCTTTCCACGAATCCGTCACTCTACCTATCATCCAACATCTTTATTTTCCCTCATAACATTTATGGCTCAGTAGAAAGAGCCAGGTAAAGAAGGCAATAAAATTCGAAAAGGGAAAATCATTTGGATTTTCCCCAGTAAGATTAAGGTCAGCATCTGGCAGCCAGATTCGTTCTTTCTACTGAGTCGGGTCCAGGTATTTTATAGTCCCAATAAACTTCTTCATCTTTCGTCCAAAAACCTGCCTTTCTTTCTTCCATAGACAAACAGAGTTTGACAGTACACAACTGTCCACCGACCAACTCGGATATATAAATAAAGTTATACAGTACGTAATAGTTCATTTTTCATTACAAATTACCTTCTCACAGTAAGTCCTGAGAAGGAAGTTCGGCAACGTGTCACCAATTTTAATTTGGTGATAGGTTACGACATCTATCATGTCACCATAACATGATTCGATGTTAACCAGAGCGGTAGCTAGGAATACTGGCGTGTATTCGAGACTGACTGTTGCAGCAACATGAGATGCAGCTGAGCTTCCTTTTTGTATGAAACTGCAACTAGGAGTTGCTGTGATTTCATCCGAATTTGTTGCAATAGGCTCGACTACCGTTGTTTTTGACGTACCTTGTTTTTCGCTTTTGGTTTCTGTCCGATGGATAGAGGTGTGATGAGGCTGGCCACACTGTTGACATCTCTTTTGAGTCCGACAATTTCGGATTTGATGTGGACCGAGGCAATTGTAACACAAATTCTTTTGAATGATGATTTCGCGCCTTTGCTCTGGAGATTTCTTGCGATATTCTGGACAAGATGAGATGTAGTGCCCAGCACTACAGAGAGTGCACGATTTCGTAGCATTGATGAAGGCTGGAGGCGTTTTTGCAATTTCAGATACCGGAACTATACTAGTTTGATGTGACTTAGCATGTTGTGACTTCGGAGCAGCTAGTCGTAGTTTGCGCGATAATGATACTCTCTCGATTGCTTCCAATGCTCGAGATCGGCCAAGGAGGAAGCTCTCAAGGTCAGTAAATAAAGCAGGTTCACTTTGATTACCGAGATGTTTTTCCCAGTCTTTCAGCGACTCCGAGTCGAGCTTACGAGTTGTCAAAAATACGAGAATATTATCCCACAACTTATCCTTAGAATCCATTGCTTCAAGAGCACCAACAGCTTCTTTAATGTCGCCGAGAAGTCGCTTAATTTCAGTGGCAGATTCGAGTTGAACTTGTCTGGTGTTTACTAGCGCCGTGAAATGTGTCTCTTGTAGTACACGTTTATTTTCATAGCGATCTACGAGAATCGTCCATGCGCGGTCAAGATTTTCACCTGTTACTGCAATATTCTTTACGAGCTGGGATGCTTCACCTGTCAAACTCATGTTCAGGTATTGAAGCTTTTCGACGTTCGTGAGTGACGTGTTTCTACGGACCATGGATGTGAACATATCTCTAAAATGTTCCCATGCACTATATGATCCCGAAAACTGCGGAAGTGTGATACGCGGAAGTTGTCGGGCACCGATACTGTGTCGTTCGACTTGTTCGTTATTCGCTGTCACGGATTCTTTGTGAACAGCTTGCAGCGTATCCATGAATTCAAGCATTTCTGCCTTCACATTCATGTATGTTTCTTCGCACTTGCTATAAACTTCATTGATAAAATATTCAAAATTCTTTTTATCCTTTGAAGTTTGTGAACTTATAATGTCATGATTGACATTGAATTTCGTCCAATTCGCATCAATATTTTCTATTCTTGTTTTTATGTTATTTACCGTACGCCGTTTTAGCTCCAGCTTCATTATATTGGTCATACCACGAGCAATAAGTCCCGCAAGTTCCTCTTGCCGTTCGATGGTAGACTCAACGGTTGTTGACATGTTCACTTTTATTGAATATTGATATAACTCACTTTAATCGGATCAATATACCGAATTGATTGAAGTCGCACCGAATTGTTCACGAACAGTTGTTAGACCGAAAGATTTTTGTATAATTTACACACTTGCGTTCACAGAAATGATGTTTTTTAGCTGATATTTTTTTCACGTAATAATTATTCCGATTTGTACGCAGATCCGGCTCGAAGGACCAAAAATGTTGAGTGTTTCACGATATTCTGCGCTTTTTTGTAATCGAAAAGAAATTAAAACAACTTTTGTTCGAGAGAGATTTCAAGTATTTTATTTGGCTATAAAGCGAGCACATTGACCGATAAGTACGAGTATTAAGCGACCGATAGCTATCAAGAGACTGGCAACTAACTGGCGTTGAGTTCCGGCACCAAAAAGTGCAACTGCACTTTAGGTTGGTGTGAGTGAGTTCTATTTACCGGCTTGTTGTCGGAACAACTACCGACAAATTAAACAGGTTTTTAAGCGTGGTCCACTTTATGGCACTGACTTTTAAATATTTAATTTTTATGCGATATGTATTTTTACCTATTACTTTCAAAATGTTAATCGGAACTCATACATACGTATGCAGCTTTTGTAGGTAATAATACGGCTCATAAAAAAATAAAATTAAAATGACATTTTTATAATGGGGTTTTCTGAGAAAAACTACATTGATCACTGAACTTTAAGGGTTCACGTAGCAAAAATTAGTGTTTTCGAATAAATATCTCAAGATTGGGTGCAGTTACAATTTAGACTGTTACATCAAATGAAAGGTAATTCGATTGCCTAAAAAACGAGTTATAACACTTTGTCTTGTGATTATTCGTTTTCAGGATATAACGTTTTAAGTGAGTGAGGGTACCGGTTAAAAACACTTCTCTTAACCACCCTGTATCTCCACTAATATTGAAAACTGACCCACCCTGTAGAACAATTTTTTTCTCCAAATATATCAATGAATAACCCCTTACAAGGTGGCACACGGAGTGCCAAACACCCTGTATATACTTAATTTTCCAACTTTGTTGATACGAGCTAACTTTCACATCTTTTTCAGCCCCACATCTTGCTAATTTGGAGGTTGCATACATTTCATAGTTTTCAACATGTTTCTTGGGTTAGATAAGATATCACATTTATTTTTACTTCCACAGATTTTTTATATATTCGCCTACAACCCCATTTTACGGTTTTTTGATATTCAACCCCCAAGGGCATATGTTTTCCCAATTTTTGCCATCCTTTAATTCTGATAAGATTTAAAATTGGCTATTACTTCTACGGGCATTACATGTAATGGCCTAAAACCGAATTTACCGATTTTTTCGGAATTCAACCCCCAAGTTAATGCAATTTGTTATATCTCTGAAGTCGTCATATCGCTTAACTCTGTTGAGGTAGTAAATTGTTTCTTTCTTCACGGCCTTTTTAAATGTTTAATCGGTAAAAAATTTATATTTATACATCTATTCTTAGGACTAAAGTAACTTTCCAAAAAACTCCTAATCTCAAAACAGCTGATGTTGCACTACAACTTTGACCGCGTCCTGGAGTATGACCCTACTACGTAACTCATGTGTTATATGTGGCAGTGGCGTAAGAATTCTAGCGTGACCCCATTTTAATCGCTTCCCGAACTTTGACCCGAAAAATTATAATGTTTCCCCAGACTATTAGCATTTTTTTTTCAAACAGGATTAAATAATAAAACTAGTAATTACAGTAGTGTATTTGCAATATTTATGCGTACTTTCACATTCAACCGATTACGTTGTTTTTTTTCCACTGCCCAAAACTGATTTTCACGAATATATTCGACGTTTCTCAAAACGTCTCTCAATGAATTTCACCGGAAATTTGATAGAAAATTTGTTGTCGCTGGAGTGTGATCTGTCAATGGTAGATAACGTTGCTACCCCTTCATCTCCTTCATTTTTGCTTGCAGCATCTCCAAAATTTTTATTTTAAAAATACTAAATGCAAAAGGAATACTCAATCAAGTATATATTTTCCAGATCAGAAGACCTTTTTTAAAATAAAACAATTCATAGGTTTTAGTATCTTCCATCCTGGTCTGCGTCTCTACCTGCCTACTGTCGATGTCCAATAAATAGTAGGGAAGAAACAGGAAGTCACGAGCTTGGTTGGTTGGTTGGTTTACGTGGTGGCCCGTCTGCCGAAAACAGGGCCCAATTAGCACAGGAAGCGCCGTTTTGATACCACAACTCGTTTAACCTGGTCGTTGAGGGCTGATGAAGTATATGTATAGTTTTACAGAGCCATGGGGCTTGAATGGATTATCATATCCATCCAGAGCTGTTCAAGAAGATAATCAATTCTCCTATCTTGTTTTTCGAGATCTCATCGAGGTTATTGAAGAAGGGTTTGCCTAGTGCGCGAAGTCTGGCTCTAGCTAGGGCGGGACACTCGCAAAGAATGTGAATAACAGTTAGTCACGAGCTTACAATTTCTGCGACGTTTCTGAACCATCTAGTGGGACTGATTCGAAGGCTGCGTTCGGTCACCGCACGACATATGTATCAACTTTGTAGTGCAAGCCGATCATGAGATAGAAAGAACAATCACCACCTCTCATTACCAAAAAATTTTTTTTCTTATATTATGGTTTGGTGAATGTTTTGTTTTTAATTTTTTTTTTTTAAATTGAAAAATAAGTTTTTTTGTTTAAAATACTACTGTGTTTTTTAAGTATGACATTTCGGACTCGACGCAGTCCATTATCAAACTTCGATATTATTATCAAGTTTCTCATTACGATTATAAAGCCGTCTCTAGATACCTACCTGACATTGTTTTCAAAATACTACTTTTAATCTCGACCTGCGAATAACCATCATCATCAATGGTGCCCAGATCGGGACAGGGCCTGCAGGATCAATTGTCTTAAGTCATCTCGGTTCAGCGCACGCGTCCTCCAATTTGTGCATCTAAGAAGCGATCTGCAATCTGCGTCAACTGAGTCCTCATATCTTTTCGGCGGTTTTCCCACATGGTCCACATTCTTTAGACGAATCTAAATTATAATATGATATAATTTTAGCTGTACGTTCGTTGAACCTACAAACGACCAAAAATAACTATTAATTAATGACCGCGAAAAATTTTTTAATTTATTCAAGACTAATTTGTCACACAATTGTCACAAATTTATCCGTTGCCCAAGTCCAAAGAATCTCGCTGAATTACTGAACTTGACTTTCTGATTGTAACTGACCTTTATTTTATCAAAATGGAAACTTGACAATTAGTTACAGTGATGAATTGGTATAGGAAAGTCTTATATTTCTGACTTTCATCTGCCTTCATGGGATTTCACAGAAACGTTTGATTACAAAAAAGAAACGCTAAGTCTCACATTCCTGACTTGCACTTGTCTTGATGCAAATTCGCAAAAGGGAAATTGCATGAGATTCCGAAAAATTAGTGTCTTGTTTTTTAAGGACTCAGTTTACACACCCTATTTCACGATGTTCTAACTTTCGCAAATAGCGGCAACTGTCAGTTCTGTTTTGATATTTGTGAAGATGCAGAATACACTCCGACAAGCCATTGAACGCTATACTCGTCAAGATCGCGGAATACGAAGTGCACGGTTTTCGGTCGAAATTCATCATGAGCGACGATGCCCATTTCCATCTGAACGGATACGTAAATAAACAAAATTTGCGCTTTTGGGGCACTGAGAATCCACGTATCGCTCACGAAAAGTCATTACATCCACTCATCGGGCTTAATTTTTTCGAGGACGCCGTGAATAACGCGGTTACTGTGACTGGTGAGCGACCCAGAACCATGATCAACGAGTTATTATTGCCGCAAATTGATGAATTGGGACTGGAGGACATGTGGTTTCATGAGGATGCGTTTCCGGGTCGCCTAATGTCTCGTTTTGGTGATTTGAACTGGCCGGCAAGATCGCTCGATTGAAGTGAATTTAAAGTTTTCTTTGATGAAATCAAATCACGAGATGATCATTTTAAAAAGAAATTATATACCTACTCATAATCAAAATTTAAGAAATTTAAATTTAATAAATAGCAATTTTATTGCTTTTTCGCCCTGCAGCCTTGTTCGTAAGGGATCGTAGATAAGTCCGGCATTACTAAAAAATGGTTCGCTGGCAACTTAAGTATGTGGAGCTGATAGATATTTTCTAGCTATGTCTGCCAAATCTTGATATTATTGTAAATTTTTTGGATATTTTAGACACACTTCGCAAACAATGAATGCAATGAATGTATACGAGAAATTATCTAAAATTCCAAGCACAAAAAACAAAACGTTTCTGCTGCGTGTAGGATGACGAAATGAAACAAATGTACGTGTTTAATGGGTACAAGTAGCTCGACTGATATAAATTTTATCAATTTATCATGCGTAACCGTGTAACTTCCGACTGCCGAGAGTCAAGTGTACGAGTATACTATTCGTATTCGTATTCGTATTTGCGAATACAATGAATGAATATTCGTATTTGTATTTGTATTCGCAAATACAGTATTTAGGTATTCGGAACATCCCTAATCAGAACAAGCCACAGACTCTGAAAGCTCTCAAAAAGAATATCCGACAAGAGTGTGAGAACTTATCGCCCGAAGTTCTCGCCAAAACGATTGAAAATGCGGTAAAAAGAGCCCAAATGGTCATCAACAATGGCGGCGCCTGCTTGACCGATATCATCTTCAAAAAGTAATGGAAAAAAACTTTAAGGTCCAAATAAACATTAAAAAATAAATTATGAAATTATGTCGCTTCATTTTACGATATAGCAAAACAACATCGGGTGAGTGTTTTTGGGCCACCCTGTACATGACTAAATTCTGAGGACTCCTCAAGTCGAGATCCTCGAAACAAGGACTTCGTCTAATACGTGGTTCAAAATGTTGTTGTTATGTTATGTTTGTTAAATAATCATGTTGGTCCCATGAGTTATGCGTGAAAGAATCATCCCCTATGGCAGAGCAGCGCATTACTATGGGGTCATTCCATCAAGAATGGCCAACGGTGTGACCTTACCATCTCCGATTCTTTTGAAAATTTTTGTACTTGAAGAATTAGTGGAAAAAAAATTGATATTAAATTTTTTGTTTCTATCTAAAAAATTTTGTTAGTTATAGTATGTTAAAGATTTCGCAAAAATAGTGTCCGAGTCCTCTTTAAAAATTCATATCTCTGGTAATTTTTATCGTAGAATAATAAAGTAGGGCTTATTTTAAAGAGGACAACCTTCCCCCGCAATATAAAAAAAATTTAAATTATCCTTGAAATTTTATTTTCAAGGATAACGATTGTGTCCTTTATCCTTGAATATCTCAAAATGCGTATTGTTGCGAGCTAGGGGTTCGCCGGGATTTCAAGTAAAAACACAATTCGTTTAAAATCAAAAGAAGTGATAATTTATAATATTATATCGCACTATTAATTATTTTTCACTTGACTCGATCCCACGCCATCGATTGCTTTTCACTAATACTAGCTGACTGTCACAGTCCACGTAATAAAAATTACTATGTCCCTTGCTGAAAGTTTCGCCTGCTTATATACTACTTGGCGGTGGTGTGTGGACGGTTCTAGTGAACTTGAGAGCTTTCGAAAATTTTCATTCTTTTACGCTGTTCTGGTGCATGTGAGAACATGCGATTAGGAGAACACGATCGATTTGTTTCGCCCCTCTCATATGCTTCAACTAGGCTTCTGATTGGGTTACTTTGCATCTAGGTATTCGGTTGTTGCTGTTTCCATTACGCGAAACCGATCGAGTTGCGCGGTTGCCAGGTTTACATGTAACATTACTAGTATGTCCCTCCTTAGTTGCTGTTCGTCCCGAACAGAGTCGTTCCCTTCGTCCGTCCCCAGTTCTTGTTAGAACTGAAGACGACCCCAAAGAGTAAAAAGAATCCGCCCCAGTTCTTATAAGAACTCATGGCGGCTTAAGCAAGCACTTAACGAATAACAGCTCTTATTAGAGCTGCCAAAGGGTTCGCCCCCGGACGCAGGCGACCTTTGTGTTCCAGACGGGCCAGTATACGGCACACGCAACATTCACACCCGGACGCCGGATACCAGGGACTCAGAAGGCAGTCCGTACAACGCTCGCCTCCGGTCCCCGGATGCTGGCGACACTATCACTGCATACACAGTGCGGCCTGACCACGGTGCCGCTACACTGCCCTTCTGTCGTTTGGGATTGTATAGCCAAACTAAATAGCCGTCTTAGAATCCCGATGAATTCGCCCGTTGATCATACCTCGTCTTCATACGGTCGGTCGCCAAATTAATTTTATCTCTGACCAGGTTGTAAATTGTGTGTTGTCGATGTCGAAAATCCGCGACGTAATCTTTTGAATGATTGGTTGGTCAGGTGGCACTCCAAACATTGGTTCCGCGGGGACTCGAATATTCTTTCCGAAGATGACTCGGGAGGGAGTTTCTCCTGTTGTTGCGTGTACCGATGTAAGCCATTAAAAATAGAGGAATGTGTTGATCCCAGTCCTGTTGCCTTTCGCTTACGAGTTTGTATAGGTTCGAACTCAATGTCCTATTGCCATCGGACTGTGGATGTAGTGGAGTTGTCCTCGTTTTATTTATTCCCAGCATTTGACACACGTGTTTGAATGTTTGGGATTCAAAATTCCGCCCTTCACGTGGAACTACAAATCTGCTCACTTAGTTGGTAACAATTTGTTCTGCGACGGTAACTGGTTCTTTATTTGAAATAACGTAAGCTTCGGGCCACTTGCTGAAATAATCGATGACCACAAGAATGTAGCGATTATCATTTCTGATTCCGGAAATGGTCCAGCAATATCCACAGCAATTCTCTCGAATGGAACTCCCACGGTGTATTGCTGCATTTCTCACTTTGATCTGCGTTGCGGGCCTTTACTCGATGCACAGGTAAAACACTTACGACACCAATTTTCGACGTCATCTCAAAGATGGATCCAATAGAACTTCTCTCGTATCTTTGCCAAGGTTCTATTTACACCTAAATGTCCACCGGAAGTACCTTCGTGATACTCCTTCAGAATTTCCTCGACTTTAGAATGCGGGACAATGGTTTGCATGAGATGCGATGTTCCGTCAGCGGTTTTCCATTTCCGTTTTAATAACCCACCTTCTAGGTGGAGGGAGTTCCATTGTACCCAATAACTCTTTAAGGTTTCGCTGAATTGTGAGATGTCTTTCCACTCAGACCGCTCCATTTGCCCTTCCATGCCATGATCGGTGAAATATCTGGATCTTTTTTTCGTTGTGCACCTTCCAGTTCTTGCTGATGCCAGCCATCCTTTGATTCGGTCGTTATTCGCTGAATGGTTTCTCCGACTTTTTTTTCTTCTACGCGGTGACAATGCTTGCAGTTTGGTGGACAAGGACGATGTGAGAGCGCGTCGGCATTACCATGAATTCTCCCTCTTCGGTGAACAATTTCAAAATCGTATCCATCTTGCTACTTGGCCCTCGGGATTCTTCAACTGAAGTAGCCATTTAAACGATGCGTGATCCGTTCGAAGAAGGAACTTTTGACCATAGAGACATTTGTGAAAATGTTTTGTAGCCTCTACAATGGCTAATAGTTCTCGGGGAGTTACGCAATAGTTCCTTTCTGATTTTGAGAGCACTCGGCTGTAGTATGATAGCACTCTCTTTTGTCCGTCGATCACCTGTGATAGTAATGCTCCGATACCGACATTGCTGGCATCGGTGTCTATGATGAAACCGTGACCAGGTTTAGAGAGAGTCGCAAAGTTGATCTTTTTTTTCTCGAATGCTTCCTGGCACTGTTGATTCCAAGTAAATGGCTTTCCCTTTTCTGTTAGCTGATGGATCCGTCTTTACACCATCAGCTGAAACGATGTGACCCAAGTATTTTACTTCTGCACTAAACAAAGTGCACTTCTTCGGACTCAGCTTTAATTTTGCCGCTCTCAGTCGCTGGAAGACTTCCTGTAGATTTTTCAGATGTTCCTCGAAGGTCTTGCCGATAACGATCACATCATCTAGGTAAACGAGAGAAGTTTTCCAACTAAGGAAACGCAAAACAAATTCCATTAGTCTTTCGAATGTAGCTGGAGCATTGCATAGGCTAAACGGCATTACGATGAATTGCCACAGTCCGCTGTCGACAGAGAATGCTGTTTTCTCTCTATCATTTTCGTCTATTTCCACTTGCCAGTAGCCACTTTTCAGGTCCAACGTTGAGAACCATTTATCATCTGTCAGGGTGTTCATGATATTGTCGATTCTAGGTAGTGGATAGCTATCCTTTTTCGTAACATCATTTAGTTGTCTGTAGTCCACACAAAACGGGTGCTGCCATCCTTTTTCTTAACCAGCACCACTGGCGGTATCCACGGACTCTTTGATTCTTCTATGATTCCCTGATGCTTCATGGTTTTGACCATTGAATTGACTTCGCCTTGTTCCGCTAGTGGTACTCTTCTTGGGGGTTGACGTATCGGTGTAGCACTTCCGGTATCTATACGATACTTCACTAGGTTTGTTCTGCCACTAGGTTTGTTCTGTCTCTAAGGTTGCTTGACTGAAGAACTGCTGATGTTACATTATTCTTCTTTCTTGGATTCTTTTTAGAGGCTACGTCATGTTGTCCTTCAGTGTCGATACTCATCACCGCCGAGATCGGTTCGCTGCTGCCAATTACATCTCCTTTCTTTACACTGGTAATGCTGTTCGAAATGTTGAGCACTCTTATTGGTACAATCATCTTCTCATTTCTTTTTACCAGCATTTTTCCTAGTATTAGACTTCGTAATGCCGGTGTCGTTTCTGGTTCGATGGGGTAAAATCGGTGGTTCTCGGGATCACCATCGAGCTCTGCCCAAATAACAATCTCTGATGACTGGTATATCTGCATCTTCGCACAATATAACTCGCAGCTTGGTTGTGTTGGAGGTTGTTATTTCCATTGGGATTTCGATGTTCCGCCACTTCATTATTCGTTGTCCTAAGTCCAGCTGGATACCGTGTGGTTTAAGAAAATCCATTACAAGAATACACTCGTTGGTAACATCAGCTACCACGAGTACATACGAGAATGTCAAATCTCCAAGCTGTATGTCACGAGCTATTTCCCCATGGACAGTAGTCGTTTCTCCTGTTGCTGTGCGAAGTGCGTACTTTTTGGTGTTGTGAAGCCAAGTAGCCAACTTCTGCCCCATGAAGTTGGCTTTTACTCGTTTCCCGGATTGTCATTAGTTTGTAGCTTTTCCTGGTTTTCGGCAGTCGCGTCTTAAGTGTCCTGCCTGATTGCAATTCCAACATGGGGGGGGGGGCACCAGATCCTTCGATCCGCTTGGTGTATTCTGTTCTCTGACATTAGATTAGATTTGGAAATAGGGGTTGGTGTGGTTAACCTCTGTCACTGCAGCCACAGTTGGGCTTATTGTGACGTCCCCCCGGTTTGATTATGATTCCTCTTCGATCCCTGCGCTTTCAATGAAGCCTAGTATTTTGCGAAGAGGAATGGTCAGGAATTCCGATGGGTCCATGAAACCCTGACCGAAGTGACGAAGCCTTTTGCGAGTTAAACCCTCACATTCACAGAGGATATGCTCTGGTGTTTCGTCTTCGTCATTGCATATTCTGCAAATTTTTGTCTCAGAGAGACCAATCCTATTGAGATGCTTCCTCATGTGACAATGACATTCTCTGACATACACACTCTTCTGTTATTTTTCGGACTCGGTAGTTACTCTGCGAGCTTTGCTTGGCAGCTTCGAACGTAAGCCCATATACTAAGGCTTCGCCAATCGTTTTCTTTCCTGCCAATTTTAACGCCTACTGGAGCTCTCTGTTGCGTTGCTCTGTTTGCGCATTGGGAAGCGATAATAGTGTAAGTCGTTCTATATCGCTTGCCAACTCTTGAAGTGTTTCACCATACTTTTGGGTTCGGTTGTAGAGTTGTTTTGTCTCGCATGTGGTCACTGCCGTAATGTAGATCCAATGTCTGTACCAACGTCGAAAAATCTTGTTGCTGCTCTTGAGGAATTGTTTGAAGAACTTCTGCTGGTGAACCTGTTAGCGCCAATATCAAAGCCGTTCCTCGTTCCAAATCATTCCAATGATTATTTCTTGCGGCTGCCTCAAATTGGGTCTTGTAGATAGCCCACGGTGTTTGTCCATCGAAGATCGGAGCTTTGAGATCTTTGTGTGTAACGTGTTCTGTTTTGATGACTCCAGTTGCTTTCACGTTATCAAAGTCCCTTTTTGGACGATCAACATCTTCCACAATATCAGATGTCTTTTCCGTAATTTGTTCTTCGAAAGTTCGAAGTTTCTTCTCTACATTTTCTTCGATTGTCTTACCTATGGTGTCTATTTTATTATTTTGCAGCTCCAATTTTTGGGTGACTGCTGTTCTAGTTTCTGGATAAGGTCCTTCGACTGCTGTTCTAATTTTTGATTAATGTCCGTTGAAGTTTGGTCTATTTTCTGACTTTGTTGGTCCATTTTCTGATTGAAGTCAGTTGACAGTTGACTGTGTTGTTGACAAAAAAAAAAAACTTTAGTGGTCCATTTTCTGGCTGAGGTGTTTCGATAGTTGTTGCATTAAATTTATAAGGGTGTCGGAAGTTCCAGGACTTTTGTCATTACTTGCTACAGCAACTTCTTCCGTTGTGAACTCGTAATCGTTTGCGTCTTTTCCTTCGGCCTCCAGTACCTCAATCATTCGGCTGACAAGTTCAGATTTGTTCCCTGTTGTAGATAATTCACGTCTACCGAGCTCTTCCTTCAGCTCCGTTAGTTTTAAGTCTTTTAAATAACGCGGCATTTTCACTATCGATTATTTGTCCGTTAAAGATTTTTCCCGATATAAATTCACTCAAATTCTCTTTTTGTCCGTACGAGAACTTTCCACTTCACTAATTCAAGCTACCGCTCACTAGAGCACTCGAAAATGTTTGATTTCACAAAATTCTCCCTCTCCCTTTTAACTTCACAAAATTCTCACTTTATCCGTTCGAGAATTTTAAATTCACTTTTTCCACTCGCGATTTTAACCCGAATTAATCCTTCAAATCCCACTTCTGACACCAGTTGTTGCGAGCTAGGGGTTCGCCGGGACTTCAAGTAAAAACACAATTCGTTTAAAATCAAAAGAAGTGATAATATATTAATTCGCACTAATATATTAATTCGCACTAATATATTAATTCGCACTAATATATTAATTCGCACTAATATATTAATTCGCACTTCTATCGGTCGCTATCGGACGCTTTTCACTAATACGTTCGCGTACTAGCTAACTGTCACATTCCACGTAATAAAAATACTGATGTCTTTCGATTTTGTTGACTCCCATCACCTTGAGGTCACAAGTTGATTTTTTGGTACGTTTTGAAAGACAGTATAAAAAAAAAAAATTAAAGAGGCATTTTGAGATATTCAAGGATAAAGGACAAAATCGTTATCCTTGAAAATAAAATTTCAAGGATAATTTTTATTCATATTTTTTTTTATATTGCGACAACCTTCCCTTTTAAAATAAGCCCTATTTTATTATTCTAGGATAAAATTACCAGATATATGAATTTTCAAAGAGGACTCGGACATCATTTTTGTGAAATCATTAACATACTAATGTATAACTAACAAAAAAAATTTATTATTTTTTTTTCACTAATTCTTCAAGTTCAAATTTTTTCAAAAGAATCGGAGATGGTGAGGTCACAAATTTCGTCAGTTTTGGCGATTCTTGATGGAATGACCCTATGAGAAGGCTAATTGAAACCACAGGAAAACCGTTGTCTGAAGTCGCACCGTTTTGTGACTGAAATTTCGCAACTTGGTCATTTTCTTACAAATTTAAGTTAGCAAACTTTTTTAGCAAACGATTAACCTTTCCCAAGAATCAACATTGGGAAGGTAACCTAACTAGGCCATTTGGGGCCGATTACTCTGCCATCAGTTTCGAACGGACTCTTCTGAACTCCGACATAAGCCCAAGTGGAGTCTTAGTTAGCCAAGACCAAATCTATTGATTTGCGAATTGTTGGCAGCAAATAACTTGTTGGGTTATGACTTGGAGTCCTTTTGACAACATTTTAAATTTTAACCTACACATTTCTTTTGTAGATAACAGGACACTACTATTTAGTCCATTTCGACGCTTTTATCATAATCTAAAATTTAATTTATTTTTAATTACAGAGCTTTTTAAATCATCAGATCACAATGATCGAAAAAGAGTTCGGTTACCAAGGCATATGATGGCTCAATCTAAGAAACGAAAACTAGAAAATTCGAAAGGCGATAAAAGAAATAAAAGTAACGACTCTAACCTTCGAAGTTTCGATTCTAAAACTAAGAGTAGCAACCTAAAACGTAAAGCTGTTGGCCTTAGGAGAAAAAGTAACGACTTCAGACGCAACAATAATGAAAGTCCGAAAACTTCTTTTAAATCCAAAACTGACACGAAAGGAAGAAAAAAATCAAATTTAAAATCGTCTAAAAGGAAAATATTTAAAAGATGAAATATACATTTAATTCTTTTAAAAAAGGTTAGCTATATACATATGTATATAAAGTACAAGATGTTTTCAATTAATAAAAGCAATGAAAAATTTGATTAGAAACTATGTCTTATTTACTCAATATGCATTATGCTTCCTTGCATGGTAATTTAGCGAAGTTAAAGGTTGTGCTAGAAAAGTAATTTAAGTAAAAAAATGTCAAATTGGCATATAGAGCCGGTGTTCAGACGACATGAAATCGAAGAAATCGTAAGTTAATCCAAATATCTTAATTGGCAATTTATTATACTTTAAGATGAAAAAACTGTAAAAATTTGATGGACAGAAAACTGAAACAGATTAGTTTGTTTTAAACATACCGCCGGTTAAAAAATTCGTCTAGCATTTTTCAGTTTGCCTCATAAGGAACTTTTAACTATCTATATATATATGGATCGTTCCACGGTCGTACATACAGGTATGGAAACTCAATGAAATTGTTATTGTTTAGGCCCGTTCCTACGATACGTTACGTTTTAACTGGAACTATAACTGACAGATTTTCATATAAAACTTCCAGTTAATGTTCCGGGTAGAGTTTAACTGAAGATCATAATAATGGTCCTAAGTGAAGAATCAAATTTATTCAGTTCTCGTTCTCGTTGATGTGTCGGTTTAATTAGTAGGCTGCTGTTCGTGACGAAAACAGTCGAAATAAAACGTCAAACTAGATCGTAACAAGTGTGAAATGTAGTTAGTGCGATTGTGTGACACGAGTCAAAAAGTGTGGGTAGTCTCAGTAATGTAAGCTCGAATGAAATTTCGCGCCAAAAGTAGTGCTCATTTTTGAAGTTTAGTCTATACCGAGTTGATATAGAGTCTCTTTTCCAACTTTGCATATGGTATGTAGTAGGTATTGGGCAAACCTTCCTTTAATACGGGGGCTGTTTTATAATGACCTGCAAAAATCAATAAAACACAATTTTTCCGGGAAAAAATTTATTTTATTTTTCAACATAGTCTCCTTTTAGCTCGATACACTTATGCTCGAGTCAGATACAAAGTAGAAGGAGGCTGCCCGACGCAGCTTGACCCCCCCAATAAATCAGCAAGTCAGATAACTATACACTGTCTGCGTCAGTTTGAGTTTTAAATATATTTCAAATATTCCAAAAAGCGTTCGTATTCCTGAGTACGAAGCAGCGAACAACTAAAAACGATTTTTAAGCTAATCTTAGTTCAGTCCGGTCATATCAAGTAACGATTCGATGTTTTAAAGATAAAAAAGTCACTTGTCGATTTTGAGGTTAACTACGGGCTACGGAAAAGTTCAGAGTTGACGAACATTTCTTGATGGCTGCGTTATGATGCCTTCGTCTACGACTACTATAATGGAAATACACCGCGCTCAAATTTTTGACAACTAGTCTTCCTCGGACTACGTTGCCGTTGTGACTTGGGGGTAAGTCCAGCGTTTTTTCCAATTTTTGAATCCCTTCCAAATAATATGATTTCTCTAACCCTTCAAATTAGGCGTTGGTTTTATTTATTTATTTATTTATTTATAACAATAACAATTGAACAGAAAATCTTTTCCAATTATACAATTGCCACGAATTACAAAAAAAATATTTTACATGTAAATAAAAGATGAAAGTACTCATATAACGACAATGAAAGAAGTATAAGAAATTAAATAATGGATTATGTATCAGAAGAACGAAAAAGAGTGATCTTTAAGTACACTTTGAATGAGTTTAAGGTAGGGCTATGAAAACTAAGGAAATACAAATTAAAGGAGCGAGGTAATCGAATTAGAGGAGAGTAATAGAAGCAATTAATATTGGCTTGAGGTACTGTGAAAATGTCATGACATCTAGTATTGTAGTCAATATTTCGCAGTTTGAGCGTATCCTTCAGATTCGTACTGAAAACAAAAACAACTTTATACAAAAATACCATATCCAAGTATAATCTTCTGTCCTTCATGCAAGATATGCCAAGTAATTCGAGACGAGTTTCATAAGATATATCATGAAAGCCAAGTTTACGAAAAAGTGATTTAGTGAAACGACGTTGAACTGTTTCCAAGGCAGTCACGAGATATGTAAGATAGGGATTCCATACTACTGAACAATATCCAAGATGACATCGGACCAAACTATTGAAGAGATTTAAATACAGAGTTGCATTACAAAAAGGGTGCGCAGAACGTAATATAAAACCACATAGCCTGTATGCCCGTTTACAAACTTACAAAGTTATGTGCAAATCGAATTTTAGTTTAGCGTCGAAAATTACACATAAATCTTTGTTGTTGGGGACTTCCAATAGAAGAGAATTGTCGATGTATAGTCAAACTAAATGTGTGAGATTTTATTGGTGTAGATCATCATAAAGCATTTCTGCGTATTTAATGACAATTTATTCATAGTGCACCAGGATAAAAGTTTCTTGAGGTCATTTTGTAGGAGGAGGCAATCAGATTGTGATTTTATTTCCCGAAAAACCTTTAAGTCATCAGCATACATTAAATGCTTTGACTGAAATTCAGAAAGAAGATCATTAACAAATAGTATAAACAAAAGTGGGCCCAAAGTGGAACCCTGAGGAACACCAGATGGAGCCAGGTAGGGCGTTGAAATAGATCCACTGAAGATGACCATTTGCTTACAATCATTTAAATATGATTGGAACCAGATAAGAAGCCCAGTACTTAGGCCAAAAGAATTCAGTTTCCGTAGAAGAATGGAGTGATAAACAGTATCAAATGCCTTTGAGAAATCTGTATAAATCGTGTGAACATCATAATGGTTCTTTAGGGAGTGAGCTACATAGTTGGTGAAAGACACCAAATTTGTTTCAGTAGAACGGCCTTTAAAAAATCCATGCTGGTTAATTGATACACAGTCACGAACTTGAGAAAAGACATGTACATGAATAAGTTTCTCAAAAACTTTTGAAAAACAGTTAAAAATACATATTGGTCGATAGTTTTCGGCTTTATGTTTCTCTCCTTTTTTAAAAATGGGAATGACATGCGAATTTTTCCAAACACTGGGAAAAATGCCCTCACGAATGGAAGACGTGTAAAGATTTGACAATGGTTCGGCAAGAACATGGCCCAACTTTTTCACAAAGATGTTCGGAATATTATCCGGACCAGCGCTGCCATTACTGTCTAAAGAATTGATGGCAATGATGACATCCTGCACGCTGAATACTAGCATCACATTGTTCTGATGTGCTATTCTGTTAGGAAGGCTAGGAATTAACGAAGACGTATAAACAGATTGGAAGTATTGAAAGAATAGCTCCACAATTTCACTAGGAGTGGATGCAGTAGCCCCCGAGTATGTTACGCTTAAAGGAGTTGTCCGTGTAGCACGAGAAGCATTGATATATTTCCAGAAGGGTTTATCATTACCAATGAGAAGCGAAGAGTTAAGGTTGTCCACATAAAGGCGAAAACTTATCTTTATTTCCTTCTTTAACTGCTTCCTGAGGTTACCATAATTCGATGCATTGTTATGGTTGCGTTCTCTTAGATAACGGCGCCTAGCACGATTTTTTTTTGTATAGTAAGTGAATGATTTTGGTATTAAACCAATGAGGATAACAGCTCCCTTTCTTTGAAGACAATGGAATGTTTTCGGCAATGATTGCGTTTAAAATTCTGTAGAATTCTTCAACAGCAATATTTGCAGATTCTGTACTCAGAGTTGTCTGCCAGTTAATGTTTCCTAATACGTCAGAAAGTTCCACATAATTGCATTTATAAAAATTGCGTTTCGGACGATTAATAGGCAGCAAGAAGGTGAGAGGGTATAGGTTAAGCGAAAGTTCAATTGCGGGATGATGTGAGTCAATTGGGACAAGTCCGAGGGGAGAAGAAATAATAGTTATCCCATTGGCATTAGTATTAGAAAAAATCAGATCAAGTATTCTGTTATTTTTATTTGGCATTACGTTAAATTGGCAAAGGTCACAGAAATCCATTAAAGATTGCAAATAAAAGTAATGCTGGGCGAAGGTGGGCAAACATGGGGATGCATCACTACTCCACGTTACATAGGGCATATTGAAATCTCCACATATCAGAAATTTTGAACCAGGACCACACTGACTTATAAAAAGTGAAAGAGTTCAGAGAGGTTAGTTGCAGATAAGCTACACGGTATGTAACAAGTGAAAACGAACAACGAAGATCTACCATATTTGATCTTAACAGCAATGCATTCGAAGTTGCAAAGAAATTCAGTACATAATTCGGAAAATAACCTATTATCAACAGCTATCATGACACCACCACCATCACTTTTACTGGAGGACAGAAGATCGCGACCACGACGATACTCATTATAAGATCCAGGGATAAGCTCAAGTTTCATTGATGACGTCAGTATTCGTGGTGAATCTCTATCCAGCAAGCCATTTTTTCAAGTCTTGAAACAATAAAAAGTCGCGAGGGGCCAAATCTGAAGAATATGGTGGGTGAGGGAGCAATTCGTAGCGTAATTCAAACAATTTTGCCATTGCAACAGCGAACGTGTGAGCCGGAGCGTTGTCGTGATGAAACATCACTTTTTTCTTCGCCAAATGAGGCCGTTTTTCCTTGATTTTAGCGTTCAGTCGAACCAATAATTCAGTATAATATGCTCCCGTTATTGTTTTCCCTTTCTTCAAGTAGTCGGTGAATATTATTCCATTGGAATCCCAAAAAACTGTCACCATAACCTTTCCAGCCGATGGAACGGTTTTGCCTTCTTTGGTGCGCTTGAACCGACTTCCTTCCATTGTTTTGACTGTTGTTTGGTTTGTTAAGTTGTCAATAGACAACTCGACCATTTCCTGCTGGGCGGTTGTGGGTGCGCTCAAGGCTCAGCTACGATGAATTTTGATCGCACCCGTAACTGCCACCAACTGAGCGGCATGAAAAACCGTTTACCGTTATTCGGTAAATGCCGGAAACAGCATAGCGGTCGAGGGAGAGGAGAAAAAAACGTGATCGTGGGCGATTGTATGGCACTCGTCGGCGTGTGATTTTTTTTCGGATTTGAAGGGACTTTGAGTGAGAAACTAGACAAAGCGTGGCCTGAAGATCGAGTCTTCTTGAGAAACGAGTGTGTACAAGTTGGTCATCGACAGTGTAATCCCTCCCGATCGAAATACAAAAAAAAACGAGAAAAATTGCAGTAATCCGCGCATTAATTTTTTTTGAGAGTGAAATATCCCACAGTACAGTGCATAGCGATCAATTGTATACCGCGGCGATAATAACGCTCGTCGTGTCGTTTCCTGCATGAGTTAAAATGTTAGTGAATTACCGAAAAGTGGTTATTCAGTGCGGCGAGAAGCACCAAATTCCCTCTAAGTGTTGAGTGATGCGTTCCGATAGAACCCCGCTCGCTGTATATATATATTTGTTGCGTGACCCTACGGTTTTGTGTATCAAGAAATTACATTCGGTTTAATCACCAGTTTAAAAAAAAAAAAAGTAAAAAGGTTGATGATTGCGTGGTTTGGCTTAAAAAGAGTTCGTCTGTCAGATTTCGGTGGCGGATAGGTGAAAACGCGGTCGTGTCCGGGAGTGCAATGAAGAAATTTTAGAATGAAGAAAAAAAAAATTTAGATTAAATATTAAAATCGTGAAAGCATAAAGAAAGGAAAAGCGTTGAAAGTGCACGCGATATAAATTGTGAAGGAAAAAATAAAAAGGCTTAAAATATTCGAAAAGTCGGTAATTTTAAATTTCGTTCGTTGCGCGAATTCTGAAAAAAAATCGCTCCCTTCCAACAACAACAAAAAAATTAGTTTCCGAATATGTCTTCGTCTTCGCCCAATGTCTCATTCAGTTTTCATGTCAAGTAGTGTGCAATAACGTGCAACGTTTCGTCCCACCTGCTCGTGTCGTGACCTTTTATCGCTACTCGCTTCGATTTCCAGTAAATTTCTGGATTTTTACGAATTTGCTTCTCCCGACGGAAGAATTGTCACTGTGGGTCAACATCGACGTCGGCAAATCCATATCCGAGGCTTTGCTGCTACAGCGGCCACAAATGCGTAAATGGACGCAACGTCAATAATTATATTAAAATAAGAAAAATTAACATAAAGAAATGAATTTAAATAAATAATTAATAAAAAAATGAAGTAAAATGAAAATAATAAATAACATAAAAAAATGACATGACTGACAGGACTGACGGGACGGAAATAAAATAAATAAAAAAATTTTTTTAAAATCAAATAGTTGAAACAAAAGTAATGGGGTGAGTTCCTTTTTTATTTCTCTTTCCTTTTTTCAATATTTTTTTTGTTGCATTTCTTTGTGGTTTTCCAGATTTTTCTTTTGTAGGCGCCTTATATGGCTGTGTTTTTTTTCTCTTATCGCAAAGATGATTAGAGGCTAAAGGCCAATTTTGAAAATGAACCCGAGCGTTTGAGCTCTCCACCCTGAACCTCAATAAGGGGCCATGATAAAGTTGAATTTTAGGACAGTCATGGCTGAGGTAGGGTGGGCAGACAGGGCGCTATACCACCTAAGCGCCCTGACAAATCGCGAAGTCGCGCTATTCCACCGCTTCTTGGCCTTTCACGACCTATTGGGGAAATAGTCCCAATTTTAAATCACCCTGGAGTAAGCCGACACGAAATTTTTTGTTGTACAGGTCAAGGGTTTATGGTCTGAAATCTGGGCAAGAACCCCCCCCACAACTGCCGTAGCTAGTCCCGGCAGCCAGCAAGCGTGTCGCTTCCGCTCGGATTTCAGTCACCAATTCGGACGTAGGAGGAATTGGCCCACTCTTTCCAGAACCTTCCTTTCCCTCGAATATTTTGACTTTTTCAAGTCGAAATATTCACTCCAAGGCCTCCGTTCACAACAGGTTTCCGGAGTGTAGTGGCGAATCCATGTTTCATCAACAGTTACGATTCAACGAAAAAATTCATTTGTATTACTTTGAAACAGTTGCAAACCGTACTGTGAAGCGGTCACACGATTGCGTTTTTGGTCGATTGTGATCAAACGCGGCTGCCATCTGGCGGATAGCTTTCTCATGTCCAACCAATGTTTCAAAATATTCCAAACACGTTCAGATGAGATGTTTACTACCTTAGCTATTTCACGCACTTTCACTGGACGATCTTCTATCACGATATCATGGATTTTTTCGATAATTTCTGGCGTGGTGACCTCATTTGGACTAGAGTCACTGTATACGAACTAACAGAAACATCCATTATCTAGAGTACGGACAATACACATTTTTGGTACATATTTAGAACATTTAGAACCTTCGAATTTCAAAATTCGTGGGTTCTAAAAGTCCATTGCGTTAGTGGGTATACGTGTAGCCGATAGATTTTGATTGACATTTCACGAAATCGAGACGGAACGACAAAGTCTATCGCGGTCTCAACAACTTCGCTCAGTACTACATAAAGAAGGACATGGGCAACGATAGCTCAATCGGTATGGTGAGAAAAGGATCAATCCGGGATCCGGCACTTCTTCGTGATACCGTTCGTTGAGACTATCAGTCCGATATTTACAAGGACTACAAGGAGACCGGATTATAGATTCGGCGACAGTTGTAAGTTCGTTGCACGACTACGAGGCAGGCTGAATATTGGAGCAGACGTATACCGCGGACCATGGCGGTGAATCAGACAACGACGGCACCAAGTACGAGATTCACTCGGACGATAAGAGCCTGCCATTCAAGTGATTCATTTGTCGCGAAAGTTTCATCGGTCCGGTTGTTAACAAGTAGGCAAAATAGCTAAACCTGAATCGTTCGAAGCGACTGACTGTTTATTTTTTTTTATATACTTCAGACATAAACATAACTTTCGCGAGAAATGTGCTCTGGCGAATTTTAAGAAGTCGACTCTGTGTTACGTTTGCTCCGTCCAGACGAACGGGATGTTCAATCCGTCGAAGGAGTTAATTGCGCGACTGAGTACAGCCGAGGAGCACGTGCAGTCTCCCACGTTCGACAGTAACTAGGGGCATTTAAAAAATATTTTTTACTGTTTCACGTTTTTATTGCACTTTGTAAATGTCGTTTTAAGCTTAAATACAATACATCTAATAAGGCTAAAAATTGTGCGTTTGTTTTATCGGCCGCTCTGCATGGCGTGAACTGGAGCTTCTGCTGAAATGGCGCGAAACATGGTGGACCTTGGACGTTTTGACAAGGTTCGGTGGATATTGAGATTATTTCGAAGCGACTGGACATACGCACCGTGATCGTTACATTAATTAAACAATTTATTCTTTAGGTGAAATTTTTTTCCGACAATCAGTCGACGTATTAATTAATCCCCCCATTGTCGCGCATCTTGAGAAAGGTCACAAAAAACGCTCTGCTTGCACGAAAAATTATAAGTGGACTTCAAATCCCATCCAGCTCTCACACAATTTAATGATTCTGGCAAAATGATCAATGGCTCGGATTTCGCGATTTAGCGGTAACAACTTTTGCCTATTGGACAATGTTTGCAGCCTGACCGGAAACAAGCATTCAGTTTCCGTTTCTTCGTCCGTCGCGAACTGCGTATTCTCGTCGAACTTGGGCAGATAGATGCCTATAGTTAAGCTAGAGTGTATGCCGCCCCAACGTAGGAGTCGAGTATAACTCATGGCGTTCCCAATGTGACTAATCCATTGTCGAAACAGGTCCATGTAGCTCTGACCGTTACCGGTCAATCCGAACCTTCGTATGGCCTTGTTGAAGCTGTCGTCACTCGTTATCCTCGTAGGTGTACATCTGACCCACACCCACCAGCTCTTTGTTGTCGCGAAAATATTTGAGATCTTTCATCAGGCGCGATTTAAAGTGCTCGTTGTACATGAACTGCGAGAACAAGTAAAATTTCGTGCACAGACCTGAGAAGAAGAAATTATGATACATACATTCAATTTTACTGCTATTTAAACCAAGTCCTCTTACCATTGTAGTGATCACGGATCACGCCGTGTGCTCGCAACGAATTCGCGATACCCTTGATTCGGAAATCTGAAAATCTGATTGTTCATGCTGTAGAGATATTTTGAGGCGAAAAACTAAATGATGCGCGGAATTTCGAGCACATCGATCGCTGCTTGCGATGCCATGTCGGTGGCAATTCTTGTAGCTACGTCGGCGGTCACATTTGATGCGAATGGATGTAATGCTTGGGTAAGCATGTTCGTAAACGCTTGCAACAGCTCCGGAGGGAATTCCATTTTGTTAAAAAACCACTTGTGACACCACTTTTATATTTTTAATTATTTATTTCCAGCAATTCACATGAACACACTTTTAGGCATGGATGTAGTAGTATAACAGGATCGGCGATAAATAAAATTTTGCCTAATGAAGTCCGATTGTTTTAGTTTCCAATTGCGTTTGTATGTGTTCAGTGCAGGCGTTAAAAAAGCCAAATGTGCGGGCTGCAATATGAAAGGGATTTTATTTTTCAACGCCGACGCTGTTATGAAAACAACTCTAAAGCAAAAAAATTTGACAGGCTAGCACAAATTTATCATTGCCTCTCTTTCGTACCCGATGTTTTATCCTTCCTTAAGGAATTAGTCTCACATACAGGAACTTTACACACTACAGCCGATCCAGTTATACTACTACATCCATACTTTTAGGTTACAAAGAAAACGTTATTTTGACATCTCACTTACCCAACAGGCAGATTGTACCTGTAGAAAACTAATCGAAATTCTACACATTTTCTACAGCCATTAAGCTCCATGTGTAAGAAAGGGACAGCGAACGAAAACCGTCTCCGTAGAAATGTAAGTAATACCCTAGGCAGACGACGCATTCGAATGTACGGGGAATGATCATTCGCATTCCATGATCAATGAGACACACGTCTATCGGAATTAGATTCAATCTGTCAAAATATTAATGTTGTGGGAAAGCTAAATAAAAGTTGGCATTTTTGCATTGGCACACGGCTACGTATTATCTTTTGAAATAGAGTGATAGAAAAGTACTAATATGTCAGCAATTGTGAACGAAACGTTAGAAAGATTAATCGTAATTAATGCAGACATGATATAAATAGAAAAATTTGGACGGTGGAACTCCTGATTTTCCACTAGTTTCATAGAGCTTGACGCTAGATGGCGTTTGCGAGCGCTTGCACGATTTACGAATTTATCTCGGAATTACCATTTAGCAATTGTAATTCGAATGATCGAATGAATGCCCAATTCGACAATTTCATTGTGGCAGACGTGATGCGGAATGATCATTCGACTAGGAATGATCATTCGATTGCGTCGTCTGCCTAGGGTATAAGGTTCCCCACCAGCCAACCATGACCATCGAATGGTCGTGAAATTTCTACACATTTTCAGCGGTCATATACGTCTATATGTACGATAGAGATGGCATATACTCAGCTATTACAAAAGACTCCGTATAAATATAAGGAAAATTCAATAGATTTTCTAAACACATCTATCACAATATGTAAGAAAGGGATATCACCTACGAAGCCACACACATGCTGTAACGACTCAAATTCCGGGGTATGCTCATCGGGTGCCAGTGTCCGTTACAAAATATTTATTTCATTGATTGACTTCACTTTATTACTCTAATTGATGACATATATTTGGTTATTTGATTTCCTTTGGGTTTTCTCCTTGCTCGCCTCCGCGCATCTGCTCTACTCGCCTTGACTTCCTCCTGATCGCCGCCTGTGCTCGACGTGATTCGATTGTAATCCCGCGGGTACGATTCCACTCGCCTTGCCTTGACTCTCTCTGCTCTGCTCTCTCCCTGTCTTCGTCTCTCTGTGTGGCCTTTGCTCTCCCTGTCTTCGTCCTTCCCTGTCTTCGTCTCCGCGTGTGGCCCTTGCTTTGTCTTCCCTGTCTTCGTCCTACCCTGTCTTCGTCCTTCCCTGTCTTCGTCTCTCTGTTTGGCTTCTGCTTTGTTCGTCTCGGCTGCGCTGTGTCTACTTGTCGTGGTTCTGGCAAAGTTCGTCGTAGCTTGTCGTAGCTGGTTTTAGCCCGACTCCTGGCACGACTCTGCTTGCCTTAACTTGACCCTGTTTCTGATCGTCATCTCGCCTTCGCTCGCATGATCCGCTCGTCGTGGCTCGCTCTGTGCTTGTCGCTGCTTTGCTCTGGGCGTCGTCGTTGCCCTGTGCTCGTCGCTAATTGTGCTCTGCTTGTGGTGGCTCGACGTGCTCATCGCTGCTTCGCTCTGCGCGTCGTGGTTTGGCTTCGCTGCTGTCGTCTTGGCTTCGCTGCGGCCGTCTTGGCTCCGTTGCTATCGTCTTGGCTTCGCTGCGGTCGTTTTGGCTTCGCTGCGTTTGTCTTGGCTGCGCTGCGGTCATATTGGCTTCGCTGCGTTCGTCTTGGCTTCGCTGCGCTCGTCCTCGCTTCGCTGCGTTCGTCTTGGCTTCGCTGCGGTCGTCTTGGCTTCGCTGCTGTCGTATTGGCCTTCGCTGCTTTCGTCGGGTGCGTCGCTGCTGTCGTCTTGGCCTTTGCTGCTTGCGTCTGGCGTGTCGCTGCTGTCGCCTTGCTTCGTGGCTCTGTCTTGTGCGTCGCTGCTGTCGTCTTGCTTCGCTACTTCGTCTTCTGCTTCGGCTTGGACTAGACCTAATTGACCCCAGACTTTCAAAGAGGAAGTGCAACTTCGCTAGCCTTATCCCGTCTGAGGATCGCTTAGGACGACTGTCCGGGCAGTTTTCAATGTTGCTAGAAGAGGAAGTGCAACTTTCTTTGCAGACTTGATAACTGCCAGCGAGCTCCTCTTCTGGTTGATTCGTTCACTATATATTTAGTGATAAACATTCGCTATCCACGAATTATTTTATGGAACAAATTTTGTATGGGAGGAATTTTGCCTTTTTATAATTCGCGGTCAGTGCATGCCTCCCTCGGTATATAGTCTCGCTGGGATCTCGTATACTTGTCGGCGGGTTTTTCTGTCGCATCGCGTCGCCTGGGGCGCTTTTGTGATCCCGCTAACCATTTTCCAGGTGTATTCCAAATTGTTTTCCCTTTTCAGCCTTTGTTGTGTGTTTTTCAGGTTCTGTGTTTCGTGTTTTTCTTTGTGTTTCGTATCACAGTTGTTTGTAATTCACTGTTCTTAGCTCTAAGTTTTAGCTTGTGTTGTCTTTGTAATTCAATGTTCTTAGTTCTATGTTTAATTTGTGTTGTGTTTGTAATTCAATTCACTGTTACATGTTTTAATTCAATGTTTGTGTGTGGAAATTTCACATGGAAATTTCCGTCACAATGCAAGAAGCAAGAAAACTTTCAAGCGTCAAGTCAAATAAAATTTTGATCGCAACGCATTCCGTGTTTAACCATTCGACTCTCCATGGCGATACGAATTTCATCTCCAAGTCATGCACCAGCCATACAAAATTCTTGCGATTTGTATGGAGCTGTCATGTTTGTTATGATTCTGTTTTTTTATGTTCAATTCAGCTGCGCGGCTATAGTTCAGAGGGCTCTGCAAAAACGCAATTTGATAGCAATGTTCAGTAGTACAAAAACAGGCAAACTAGTACATAAACAGGCGATTTTTGTGAGGTTAAATTACAATTTCTAGTACAGAAACGACCGAATTAGACGTATCTGCCAAACCCTAGGTAGAGAGTGTTGTGTAAATATTGACCCTAGGTTTCATTACGCTGACATTCTGCAAATGTCAGCCAGAACAAGATGAAAATATAAACTGTACGCGAAAGAGAGAAAATATCATCTGCAACAGATCTGTAAAAAAAGTGTCTCGTCTGCAACTTCTGATCTGTTATCTGTAACCATAAAGTAAGGATGTACATTATAGCGAAAAGACTTGAGTGCACATCTTTTTCCTATAATTTGCTTCCGACAAACCTACACAATAGACATCCGCACGCACACTATTGTGCCAAATTATGGCAATTATGAGTTTGACATTTGTCGAGCCGGTAATTGTTTTCTTAACAATTTTGTAATGTGAGATGTATATCAAAAAAGGAGATAAATATGCTTGAATTTCATTAGAGGTGCATGCATAGATCATTATGCTGTCTATTCGCTCGACATGAGAGATACGTTGCAATTAACAGGCCGAAGATCGGTTTTATCTTACAATAGTTGTCGAGAAAATTCACATATTGTTCTTTTTCTCAACTGAAAACGTACAAACTGCAAAAAACACAAGAAATTTTAGTTAAGAAATTTCTGTCTCTCAAAAACTATTGCTATTATTTTTGCTATAAAGTCGAAAATGTTGTCCCTTTCTTCCTTCTTAAAACCGATTTGCTGTCTCTTTTTAGTTCTGGAATGTCAGAGTAATGAAAACTATGTCTCAGTATTTAAAACCAGCCTTTATCCGAACTTTCTACGGTTTTTTCTTTCGTGTAGTATACGAAACTTTGCCTGCTGGGTAGTTAGCATGCGGGGTACGTTCGCTCTATTCGATGGGGTGCGTTCGACATGCATAACATCAAGCTTGCTATTTGACAGTTGTTCTGTCCAACCCAGTTTGTCGCGAGCACGGTCGTATATACAGGTCTGGAAACTGATGTGGTGGGGGTAGACACTTTTTGGGAAGAAAAATTTGGTTGTTGTCGTATTGACCACCAGGTTCGTCATACTCTCACGGTTTTGTCAGACTGACAAATAAAAATTTGTCAAAACCACGGTCGTATGTCAAAACGGAATACTTGTGCGATACGGGTACGAGTGCTAAACAAATTCAGTGTTTTAAGGTGAGTACAAATTAAATATCACGTCAATTTCATCGCCATCGTTTCGTACGGATGCAATAATCCGACTTTCGGTCGTGTCCTGCAAACGAAAGGTGCAATTTTTAATGTTTTAATATTTCTCTTGCAGGGTGAAAAAATCTCGACCAACTTGAAGGCATTGTAACTTATAACAGCCGGTTTAGGCTGGGACGCAGCTGAAGTAATTTTATCGCGTGGCCTTATGCTTTGGGTGGGAGCTCGAGGTGTCGAATTCAGTTGGATCTATATACAAAAGTGTTTGGAGTCGAATATTTCATTGGTTAGTGAGACGGATTCGAAGTTCAATGTGTGATTAAGTTCTTTCGTTTCATGTATAACATATCTCAACAGCTACATTACTTTCGCTCTTCACTCGGCACGACTTAAATTCGAAATTCGAGCCGCTCGTTACACTTTTTCCTTCTTGGTATCTTTTTCTGCCATTTTTAGCGACATCAGCTGCAGAAAGTCGCCAAACAAGAGCTTTCCCGTGCCGTTCTTGTCGATTTCGGCCGTCATACGTTTGGTTTCTTCCTTTTTCGTCGGATAGTTCGAATTTCGGGCCGGACCTCTTGCGGCCCGGGGTCATTGCCTGAATGGATTTTTTCGTGGTCGCCGATGAGGTGATCGATTCCGTGTTCGAGTCCTGTAAGAAAACACCAAATTTGATTTCGGTTCTAAAAAAAATAAAAATTCGTGTCATGTATATTTCGATGTGTTTTTCTTTTACCTATTTTACGCCGCAGCAACTCCAGTTGGGGCAGAACCGACACCGGACCCAATGCTGGTGATCAAGTCTTTGACATTGACACCTTCCTGGGCCTTGGCCAAAAGACCGGGCCAGTAGGGCTCGACTTTACCATTGGCGGGCTTCAAGATGGTCCAGATTTTTTCACCCTGCAGGAGAAATATTAAAACATTAAAAATCGCACCATTCGTGATATTTAATTTGTACTCACTTTAAAATACTGAATTTGTTCAGCACTCGTACCCGTATCGCACACGTATTCGGTTTTGACATACGACCGTGGTTTTGACAAATTTGTATTTGTCAATCTGACAAAACCGTGAGAGCATGACGAACCTGGTGGTCAATACGACAACAACCAAATTTTTCTTCCCAAAAAGTGTCTACCCCCACCACGAAAAATTGCATTGAGTTTCCAGACCTGTATGTACGACCGTGGTCGCGAGTCTCTTTCGAGACGTTGTCTTTATGGTTTGAGCCTTAGATAAGATAACTAAGGATAGGACACCCCGGTGTAAAAGCACGTAAAAAATGGAGACGAAAATTATTTTGACAGTACCATGGGATCCAAGGATGCCAAGGGATCTTGCTTGTCAAAAACACAAATAAAATAATTATGAAGGAATATTTTGTTGATTGTTATTATTGGTTGTCATGGTAACCTGAACGGCTGAATGGCGTAGCATAATACCGTTATATTTGGGGCCATCCAAAAGCGTTAGAAAGGTGAATATTTTGAACATGCAACTGTACTTAGAAAATAAATATTTATTAAAATATCCATTTCTGTACAAATGCTTTGCATCGAAAGAAATCTTTTTGATGACTAGTCTCCCTTGAGTTCCCAACAATATAGCCTTCTCATTAAATTAGTAATAGAAAAATGGTTGCATTATTGTTAAAAATAAGTCTGACGAAATATCGAAATTTGGTGTTTATCAAAAAACGCATTTGAAAAAGCTACTCGTTTCTGGTATTTCGTCGAGATTTCAGTTACAAAATCGTACCAGATCATATATGATAAAATGACATCCATCTGTAAAGCATACATACATAGATTACAAAGAGATAGATAGTTTTATACTCTAGATGAAATCAGAGAGTATGTCCATTAGCATGATAACTCAAGAACGCCTTGACCTAGGATCTTGAAATTTTGAATCTGGATGTCTGGGCGAATTTGTAAGGCTAAGTTCGTTAACGGGCAAAATCGTCCTCATCTAGAGTATCATACGATTGGCTCGCAGCTGATCGTGACTGCAGTATGTTTATGCAACGTGCCCACACATGCATATTGTGGAAATTTTGTATGCCATCGCGGGTGAATTGCGATTCGTCGGTCCAGAGAATTCTTCCGAAAAACGCTGGATGTTCGTCTGCTCGCAGTAACATGGTACGACAAAAGTCTCGACGATGTTCACGATCACCGGGCAACAGTTGTTGCACCGGTGTATTGTGATAGGGATACAGTCCTTCTCCTTGCAGAATTCGGAACACTTGCATGTGGTTGATGCCTAATCGATGGCCGATGCGCCGGGTGCTTACCGTGGGGTCCCTAGCCGCGATGCGTAGTATGCGCTCCTCCGTGGCCACAGGTACCGAGTGTCGCCGTCCTGGATGTTGTGTCTCCCGCCACGGCTGCAGTGTACCTCGTTCACGAAGGTTCCGATGAATGCTGATGAACATCCGATAATGGGGGTACCGAGATCTGTCCGGATACCGTTCCCGGTAAACTCTTTCGGCTCGCCTAGCATTCCCGTCGCACAATCCATACACGAAGTGCATGTCTGCCATTTCTTCCGTTGTAAAAGACCTCCTATTGCTTGCCATGTTGCTGCTTCCTCCCGATGCTTTTATCGCAGAAAAATCTACGTAGGACGAAGTCATTCCTGTTCCTTAAGGGAGCAGGTAAACTCCACGCCCTACTTGAATGGATATTACTTAATTAACTTAAATGGATGTTGTTAGACGCTATCTAATTAGTTGTCATATTTTTACTTACCTGTAACATAATTTCCACGCATAAGAGCAATACGTGTGTTGTTAACATGGTTGCTCATTACTGCATCTGTTTTGCGGTAAATTCTATGTTTAGCAGTATTTCCAACATGTGCAGGGAACTCACTTGTTGTTGCAAATATGAAGAAATTCTGTTATCAAACGTATAGTGAAATTTTATGGGCTTTCCGAAAATGTAATAAAATTTGGTGGTTAGTCAGGTCCTTCTTGGAGAAAACAGGACTTTTTTGTATTTTTTTTAATTTTTTATTATTTTTGTGTGATTTAAATGAATTTTTCTCAAAAAGTATAACACTGATTGACACAGTTGATAGCAATTAGAAAGAAGAATGTGTGTCCTTTCCAACGAGCTCAGAATTATTACGTTACGCTAAGTACAGCAGAAGTTAGAGATCAAACAGTGATCACAGGTACGATGACGGTGCAAAACGGGAGTATGTGTAGAACGATTTTCTACTCAGGACAAGTTCCTCTATCTCCCATTTTCGTTTGAACCTCAGTACTAGTTACACCCTGTAAAGCATAAAGATACGCAACTCTTCTAACCTGGAGCCCGGACTGCAAAATTAATTAAATTTTAATATATGTTACTACCTCAAAAAATATATATAAGTCTATAAAATACAAACCATTAAATTCTGCTGTCAGCACCAATTTTTCGAAATAATGACATGAACATGTATGCAACGACTGACTGTTGTAAAGCTATTACAGCAGCTCTTGGCTGTCCAATTCCGCGGTTGCTTTTTCTTGCTATGACGGATTTGAAACATAAGGTACGGATTTGAAACATAAGGTATGTAAGACAGAAGTAAAAAAATATGTATAAATAATAAACCTGAAGTTATATAAAAAAATCTGCCAACAGTCTGGGCGCAACTTTATTATTTTTTGGGTAGAAATTCGGAACGAGTTTAATTTTGAGATGCGGTGTAGGTTGTTATGTGACTGAAAACCTAAAAAAAATTCGTGAAAATGTGGTTTCACGAACATTTTTTTTAATCAACCTCTGAACACCAATAAAAATCTGAACTTCTTTTAGCTTTAATTACTCTGATAGCACATATACATATACGTACTAAGCTACAACTTTTTAGCATAAGCCGTTTCTGAGATATGAAAACCACCCCTCACCACGGTACCTTACCTACCCCTATCAAACATTTTTTTTCTAGGATGTCTCCATAGTGGCTCTATATAATCCTAAATTTTTAGCTTTCTATTCATTACGGTTTTCGAGAAATAAAAATCAGAATGTTTTCCTTTCTACCCCCTTTCACCATCACCCCCAACACCCACACCCCCAACATTTTTTTCCATACTAGAGGTCTACCGACCCCAACTCCTGTAAAATTTTCAAGATCATATCAGATACGGTTTCTGAGATATTAAAATTACATTTTTTGAGAAGTTGCTGTCCCCCCACTTTCGTGATCCACCCCAAAAAGTTTACTTTCAGTAGACTCCTCTTGTGATCCCATATACAGAAACTATATTTTATCTTCCTGGTGTAATTGGTTCGGAAGATATTGTAATCCACAGTTTTTCACCCCGCAACCTCACACCCCGCCACCACCCTTAAAACTTTTAACCCTTGTCTAATCTTGAAGCATAACTAAGGACAACGACAAAGTTTCAATCTTCTGACATCAATTGTTCAGGAGATATCGATTTTAGAATGTCTCAATCCCGGCTTTCAAGCGTTTCAGACTCATTGTTTTCATCCCCACTTCCACGCCCCTCAACCCCTATCGAAAATTGTTTTGCAAATGAGTCCATTATCATAAGTTCCAAGTTCCAGCCTCCTAGCATAAGTGGTTCCTGAGATCTAGAAACCAACATTTTTCGTCTAAAACGCTCCCCTCTCCTCCCCCCTTATGCCACCACCAACCCAAAAGATACCAGTCGTAGGGGTTCACCCAATCTACCCACCATAAAAATTTCATCTTTATATCTCAACGGGCTTGGGAGCTACGCGCCTTCAAACGATTTTGCGTACGGCGGACGGTGTACGGCGTCTACGGCGGACAGACGAAATTTTTTTTTTCCTGTTTTGGTGTTTACTAGTCTTAAAACGTGAAAATACAAAATTTCAGATATGGACTTAAATGTTCGTTGAAAACGTGTAGAAATTTCATGACTATTCGATGGCCTTGGATTTTATTAATTTAAGTTTAAGCATTTTCAAGCTGATTAAGCCATGTGAGCAGATGGCGCTTTAGAATATATGTTTTACTTTATTATAGTATTGTGATCGACCTGAAATTTCCAAAAAATTTGCTACCCTAAAATTTTGTATTTTCACGTTTTAGGACTAGTAGACCCCAAAAAAGCAAAAAAAAAATGTCCGTCTGTCCGCCGTAGACGCCGTCCGCCGTACGCCGTACGCCGCCCGCCGTTTGCCGTACGCAAAACCGTTTGAAGGCGCACAGCTCACAAACCCGTTGAGATATTAAATTCAAATTTTTACGGTGGTTAGATTGGGTGATCCCCTACGATTGGTATCTTTTTGGTGGGTAGGGGTGTAAGGGGGGAGGAGGGGGGTGCGTTTTAGACGAAAAATTTTGGTTTCTAGATCTCAGGAACTGCTTATGGTAGGAGACTGAAATTTGGAACTTATGTAGTACTATGATAGTGAACCTATTTGCAAAAAAATTGGTGATAAGGGTTGAGGGGTGTGGGAGTGGGGGGAAAACAAAGTGTCCCAAACGTTCGAAAGCTGGGATTGAAGCATTCTAAAATCCATATCTCCTGAACCGTTGATCTCAGAACTGTGAAACTTTGTAGTTATCTTAATGGATACTAGGAGAGTAGACAAGAGCTACAATTTTTAAGAGGGGAAGTGGAGTGTAAGGGTGGGGGTGAAAAACTTTAGATTACAATATCTTTCGAACCAATTGTACCAGGAAGATGAGATTTGGTTTCTGTATATAAGATCACAAGTGGAGTCTACTGAATGTAAAATTTTGTAGAGGGGAAGTAGAGTACGAAAGTGAGGGGATCATTTTCAAAAAATTTAATTTCTATATCTCAAGAACCGTACCAGATATGATCTTAGAAGTTTTACAGGAGTTAGGCCCAGTAGACTTCTAGCAGGAAAAAAATGACGACTATATAGAGTCACTGTAGAAGTATCCTAGAAAAATAAAATGTTTGATAGGGGTAGCAAGGTACGGGGGTGGGGGTGGTTTTTCATATCTCAGAAACAGCGTATGCTAGAAAGTTGAAACTTAGTATATGTATGTAGAAGTACTACAGGAGTAATTAAAGCAAAAAACAAGTTCAAAATTTTATTGATGTACAGAGCTAGAGTAATGCGGTGTAGGTCACTATGCGACTGATAACCTAAAGATTACACAGGTGGCTATTTGGAACGTTATATTTTAGATTATCAGTCGCATAGTGACCTACACCGCATCTCAGTATTAAACACGTTTCGGACTTCTACCCAAAAAATAATAAAGTTGCGCCCAGACTGTTGGCAGATTTTTTAATTGTCATCATTGATTGACTTTGGTCGGATTTTAATTTAATACATGTTGTTTGACTTTCTTTAGATTCGCTGTCAAACATTTTTCTATATTTCATTGTATATTTAATTTTTTTAAAGTCTCAATAAATTTTATTTGTATTTGTATTAATGGCCATGGTCTGCCTGTGCGATGAGGAACCTTGCTTACATTTCTCAGGAGACTGTTTTCGTTGCACTTTCTTTCACATGGAGCTCAACGGCTGTGGAAAATGTGTAGAATTTCGATTAATTTTTTTTAAGTATGATCTGCGTGCTGGGTAGTTTTTAACTTCAGTAATGCCATAATCGGTAATCGTATTCAGCAAGTGCAAGGGGCGTAAGCGTAATCATCACTTTTCTGTGGCCACGGGAGCAAGTGGAAAATATTCCGTGTCGCCATATTTGAAGCGATTTTGGTGGTTTTTCTTTGCATTTTTTATCATTGTTCGCAACTTATTGGTGTAGCGATAAAAGTATAATCCCTATCGCCAGTTAAAGGTTTTTTCGGGAAAGTGTCAGGTTGTCGATTTAGGTCTAACCAAAGTTTTTGTGCCTTGTTTTGTGCTGAATACATTCTTGAAAGTGAATCGGACTATAAGTTTGAAGGAAAAATAAGCAAGGAAATTGTCGGAAAAGTTGTATCGTATCCCAACCCCAGCTGCGTAAATTTTACTTGATTTTATATTGTACCGAACGAGAAGAGTTTCATCAGCCAGCAAGCATCGGGTGAATCAGTGAACACGATTAAAAGTGAACTCGGCGGCGCATAAAGCAAAACTCGAGAGGGAAAAAACAATTGGTGAAAAATGGGCACTCGAGACGACGAATACGACTATTTATTTAAAGGTATTTACCATCATTAGTTTTGTAGCATTTATATTTACATTAATCACCTTTTTGTTGACTTCAATTTTGAATTGTTTTTCGCTAGGCTCTCTTTTTGGTTGACGGGCTGGGGCCGTCTCTTTTAGGGCAGCTAATGTTCACGTTGACTCTTGAAACATTTGACGTTTACATTGAGTCCTTTTAATGCCACTGTGCAACTTTATTGTCCAGTAATAAAGAAAAATTGTTTTCGTTGTTTCACTTGTTAGTTGTGCATCAGACACGAATAAAATTCGGTGCTTTGTAGTATTCACGTCGGTTGAAGGATTTCATGACTTGTATCATTTTACAAGACTTTCGATCCAATAAAGTGATACATATCTTTTTTGACTTTTTCTCTTTCTTTTCTCGTGAACTCGGAAGTTTACTTTAGTTTTCTATCGCATTGTATGTTATTTCCGCTTGTTAATCGTCCGTTCTACACACAATAGTACATTCGTCGTATCAAGAACCTGAAATGAAAGAATTATGTTCAGTGGAATTTTGTTGATGACATCAATTTGTGGCAATCAGCTGTGACTTCAACAAACTGAGACTAGGGATGACTCACACTTACCCGTTCCAATTGATACTCCAACAATGCGCTAATCAATTTCATTCGATTGTACTCTTTCGACTTCGGAGCAAGTTCGTGCGTCGTGTGTGTACTGTATAGAAAAGTAACAGTAAGTTACTTGATAGCAATACTATGGTGTCAAGAAGTAAAAATCAGATGCTGATGAAGTAGACTTCTGAACTAACTCGTAGAAATCGTAATACCTAGTCATCAACCGAGCGCTTACTCTGTCGTGTCAAAAGGGTCTATAACTTTTTTTTTGAAGATATTGAGAAAATCCCATAGTTATCCCAGTTCTGTATTATTACTGGTTTTGGTACTTTTTTAGTGCATAACATATTCCTTCCATAATAAAGCTATATATGTACATACGTTATATTTTTAATACATATAAATACGTATTTTTAAATGAAAATAGTATACAACGCGATATATTTTTTTGCGTTAAGTTCCTAAGGTAAATCTCCTAAAAGTGGGAAAAGAGGAATGAAAAAAGGATCAAATAGACTCCAATCTCGTCTATAATGTAGTTTTATTACTGAATTAACAACAATAAAATAAACAATTCAACATGAACTAACAAAAACAAACCGTGAAAAATACTGAACTCCGATTTAAATTATAGTTAGCGATGAGAAAAATAATAAGGAGTAGGTACGTACGTAGTATGACCTTTTAAGAATATCGACTTTATAGTTAATAGATTTGTTTGAGTTATGTATATTGTGTTGCGGAAAACAAATGCAGAAGATTGTTCAACGACTTTCATAGGATTTACATGACTTTCAGAATTGTAAAATTTTTCATGTTTCTAGCTTGGAACGTTCTGAATTTATCGACAAACATATTCACCCTTACTTTTTATTTCAAACTGATTCGTGTAAATAATTTTATTCCTGGACCCAGATTTTTTTCTGATTTAATGGATTCTTATCCTGAAGTACCGAATACTATATATTTTCTCAAATCAATAAACTGAAAAATAATATTTCACCATATCAACATACTTGTGCTGTTTGTTAACATTATGGTCAGCTGATCTTGATGTGGGTTACTGTATACGCAAATCTGCCTCTAATGCCGCGTTTCTACTATCGCCTTCTTGTGCATTGGATATGTGCGATGAACGCGAATGTCTAGGTGATAGTGGAAACAGTACATTCGTGTACATCTCTTTGATGTGCGTCATGCCGCGTTTCCACTATCGCCTTCATGTGCATTGGATGATGCGAAGCTGAAGTTGAACTGAACACTTGCTAGCCCCCACCAGTGCCACTAACACTCGCATTGGACATTCGCCTCGAAGGCGGTTTTTGACGCACATCAAATGTATGTTCTTAGAGCACGTATGTGCTGTTTCCACTATCGCCTAGACATTCGCGCTCATTGCACATGCCCAATGCACATGAAGGCGATAGTGGACACTTAGCATCAAAAACCGCCGTCAATGCGAATGTTTTTGGCACTGGTGTTGGCTAGCAAGTGTTCAGTTCAGTCCTAGCGGGAATACGAGTAATGTATCTTGTGCTGTATGTAATATTATAGTTTATGTGTTAATGTGTTATTTTCGCATTCTGAAAAATGTATAGAGAATCATTTCTTCAACATTCCAGCAAAAATTAAATATGAATTGTACGGTAATGCTTCCATCCATTGAATCGGAATGTTTACGAAATGCATTCTTCAGCATTCTTTTTTCCCGATGGGTAGTGCCTTTGCATAGGCGATAGTGGAAAAGCTACATTCGTGTTCAGCGCGAATCCCTTTGATGTGCGTCCAAACACCGTCATCGATGTACGCGATTCTCGACTTGAGTTGCAAACTAACGTGAATGTGCCGTTTCCACTTACGCATACGCGCTAGTTCGCGGCATCCAATGCACATAAAGGCGATAGTGGAAACGCGGCATCAGAGGGGTTTGGCAGATGCGTACCAAGGTGAAAAACCAGTAAATTTAAATCTTTCTAATAATTATGGGATTTCGCTTTATAAGCATTTGAAATTATTGACTTTTTGCTGCAAAATTATAAATTTCTATAAAAGAAAATAAAGAAATACTGAAATTTAACATTGCTCAAACTCAAACAATATTTATTTATAAAAATTCAATGTGCGTGAATAGAGCAAAATTGTTTTAAAGATTAGACTTTTCATCTTAACAGCAAAGTTGTAATAATTATAGCACTAGGCAATGAGGAAAAACAATAGGAATATATATGTATAATAATTTGCCAAGGAAAAGTACAGAGAAAAAACCTTGCCTGTTTAAACTTAAGCTACTTAAAACTAACTTAGAAGTAAAGGATTACAAAATAATTTACATGATTACCAGGTAAGAATTATGTTTGACAAATTGCAGGATGCAGGAGCTGTGAGGTCGCGAATCAATCGAAATCCTGTCCGCAGACAAAAAATCGTGGTTTGTGAAATGGACATAGCGCCGAGAACCATGAGCCGCATCGTTAAACAAGACTTGGGCTTTCAAACGACAAACAGAACATCGCCTTACCGTTGAATTAAAAAAAAATCGAACAAAAAATCATGTTATCGCTGTACGGTAAAGAGAATTACAAAAAAATTATGTTTACTGACGAAAAAATCTTTACCGTGGCGGAAACTTAATAAGAAGAATGATAGGGTGTATGCACGATCCTCCAAGGAAGCCAGTGAACTGGTGTCAAGGATTGAACGAGGTCATTATCCCGCATCAGTGATGATTTGGTGGGGAGTATCCTATGAAGGCGTCACTTCCTTACATTTTTGTGAAAAGGGTGTTAAAACAGCGGCAAACAACTATGTATCAGCGAGACATTTTAAGGAATGTAGTGGAGCCCTTGAATCAAACCATGTTCCCAAACAGACAATGGATATTCCAACAAGACTCTGCGCCCGCTTATAAGGCCAAAACAATTCAACAGTGGCTTGCAAATCATGTACCTTCGTTTATTAGTACTGAATATTGGCCGGCAGCCAGCCCAGACCTTAATTCGCTCGACTACAAATTGTGGTCACCACAACTTGAACTGAGATTCTGGCGACATGCGAATTGCGAAAATGCCGCATATTTCCCTTCATTTTCGAAACAGTGAAATTTGTCGGTTTCATGAGGCAAGGCTGTTGGCGAATATTTTCGTGACCTTCGTAGGTATTCAAAATGAAATTCGCATATGTGAATCCAGGAAACTGTTTGTTTTTCGGTTCGTGTTAGTTGAAAATATTAGGTCTGTTCTTTTTTACTGATTGATTGGTTGAAGGGTGTTCCGAGTGGGGGGAAGGACAATGCGTCCGAATTGCTCGAAAGCTGAGATTGAAACATACTAAAATTCATATCACCTGAACGGTTGATGTCAGAAGGTTGAAACTTTGTGGTTGTTTTAAGGGATATTAGGAGCCTAGACAAGGACTAAAATTTTGAAGAAGGGGAGTGTGAGGTAAAAAACTTTGAATCACAATATCTTCCGAACCAATTAAAGCAGGAAAATAAAATTTGGTTTTTGAAGATAGGATTACAAGTCTAGTCTACTGAAAGTAAAATTTTTGAGGGGGGAGGTAGAGCGCGGAAGTGAGGACATCCGTTTTTGAAAAAATTTAATTTTTATATCTCAAGAACCGTACCATATATGACCTTACAAATTTTACAGGAGTTGGGCCCGGTAGATTTCTAGCGGAGAAACAAATTGTGATGGTGTGGGTGTAGGGGGTGATGGTGGGAGAGGGTGGAAAGGAAAAACTCTGATTTTTATTTCTCATAACCCGTAATGGATGCAAAGCTGAAAATTGACGACTATGTAGAGCCACTACAGAAGTATCTTAGAAAAATAAAAAAATTAATTATTATCAATTAAAACTTCAAATCCCTGGGGATTTTCTGTTATGGTATTCTTGAAAATATTATAATTAACGATAATAACTAATTTTTTAATAACTAAAGATTTCCCAATAAGCCGAAAAAGGAGAAGTCGTATCGGAAAAATCGTTCGGTCGTGTATAATATGTACGGCGCCTTTTTAATGTTTACCTTAAGATGAATGGAATGGATTTTAGGATCTACACCATTATCTATAAATGGCTCCAGCTCCCTGAGAAAATCTTGCGCAAACTGCAAAGTCAATCGATACATTTGCAGAATCTAAACACACAGATAGTTACATGTACATTTCACTATAAACAATTTTATATCACAATTTTTCTGGAATATCAAATGGATTTTGAGAGTTCCGTAACAATTTTCTTGTTTTTCTCGGTCTATTATGAGGTTCTTCGTTCTAAATCGGTAAGATTGCATCCATTTTATCACTTTACTTTATTTAAAATAGTTTCGTTATTACTGACTGTTTCTGTCAACGACAAATGTCAAAACTTTAGTGGGGCACGTTCGAAACACAAATGAAGCCATTTTCGAAATGAAGTATGTTCGAATATCAATTTTGACATATTCGAAGTTAGCGAAAAATTCGCAAGGGAAATTTGCGAATTATCTTCAGAATCGCGGCCCTGAAGTCATTGAAGCAGGCGTTGGTAGCAGCTGTGTACCATTTTCCCATGAATGTAGTCCGCACAGCGATCGATGAGTGGCCTCACAGACTTCGGCGCTGTATTAAGACAAATAAATTTTGTAGTTTACTATTGACACAATAAAAAACTGAAAAAATTATTCAAATCCAACCAGTAGTTTTATTTTTGTAGTTAAAAAATCTTGTATCAATTTTTATGGCAGGACTACGTACTTAAATTTGAGCCTTTTTCTATAAAAGTGGTACCTTACTTTCTGTCCAGAAGGAAAAACATATTGTAAGAACTGTAGATTTTATAGGTACAGCGTAAATTATTTATATCCAACCAACAGGAATTCTATTTTTTTCTTATGTATTTTAATGAATTTGTATTTGGTCATGGTAATATTGCATTGAAAAAATTTCTCTACTTAGTGTGTGCAAAATACAGTTAAAATTAACATCCTAGTGAACAGCTAAATTGGTTTAAATATGAACTTTGGTGCATGTTATAATTCGCAGTGATGAATGCCGCTTCCAGAATACGTCGGCATCGTTTAGGATAATTGCAGGATGATGATGATGATTGAATCTAACCCGAAGATGATATAGCTTCTTTGGACCTAGTCCAACACATTTTTATAAGCGACTTTTTTGTGAAAGGAGTTTTCAAGTGTCATGTTTTTAATGGCAATAGCCAAGGTAGCGACCAATTCCTGTCGAAAATTTTCGTGTGGTGTTCACATAAGAAACTCCTCTGAAGCCGAAAAAACAACCAAAATTCATAACAAAAAATAAAGAAATAATAATAAAATTATGTGAGCGCAACCAAAGAGAATGAGATAGAGTGGCAGCGGACCGTATTGGAAAAGCAGCGCCATCGGTTTTCTCTGACGATTATTACGCTCAAAAAAAATGAATCCGTATAAAGTGCATCCACACTAAATTAAGTTGCTTCATTGGGAAATGGAAATCAAAAGCATTCGGTGATGCAGTGGTTACGCGAGACGAACCAGAAACCAAAGAGAATGATCCAAAAACTTTGGTCGCGGGTTCGATTCCTACCCAAAGCAGAAGTTTTTGTTATGTTTTTATTTCATTATTATAATTTAGTAATCGACAGAGATTGTGGAGGTTCTGAAACTCGATACGGTTTTTTCTATGGAGCTTATATGGGCGCTTCCCCTCTATCTCATACTCTTGGAGCGCAACAAGCTAATAACTTGTAATTTTGCAGACTTTAATAGAAAGTGCACCTAAAAACCTGAATATCACCGAGTCCTTCATGTAGCCGGCATGTAAAAGCCTTTCAAAACCTAACGTATTAATCTCCAGCAACCCACTATTACTCAGATAAACCAAGACGTTAATAGAAGAAGTAAAAATTTTATTAAAATTAGTTTTATATCAAAAGCAAGATTGATTTCATTAGTGAATAACGTCCGTCAATTCCTTCGGGAAGCTTCCATAGAAAAGTTAATAAAACACTTGATTTTGATAGCCTCTGAACGCCTGAATTTTATAATTTTCGAACTTACGCCCTGCAAGTGGAAGCAGCTGAATGACAGACAGACTGAAATACACACATTTCACGTAAAACATCAGAACCGGTTCATTAAACGGCGCAAAATGCATACATATAAAATTACACGATCTGTCAATACAAAATGAAGAGGATGGGATTTTGTTTACCTCGAATGCAAATCACAATAGCCGGAGAGCTGGTAAACGATTTTGGGAAGATGTTTTGTTAAGGTTGAACACGATATTTCGATGCTACTGTCGTGTCCCTGCGAATTTATCACTTTATCATTCTATTTATTCTCACCAAAATAAAAAAATTGTATTATTTATCACCAAAGTAACATACTAATTATTTACTTTACCGACTTTATTTATTTTTAATCATAATAACACTTTTAAGAAACAATATCTTTCAAATTATGTTTTAGTTCATCTCTAAGAAACACGCTGAATTTCGGATTATTCTTCCGTCAACAACACTTTTGCCTTCTATCCACAACCGCTCTTCCACGTTGTCATACTTTCTTGGACTGCCCTCCGATGACATGCCTTGAAGAAATCGAGCAATCGATACTTGCAAGCTGCCTATGTCGATAGGTAACGCGTGTGGCAGATATTCACCTGATCAATTCTACATTGATTGTATAGTACCGATGGTGTAGTTTACCTTTGGTCGGCAGTATACAATCAATGCCACCGGATGGCAATTTGAGCTAGCCAATGTCGCATTTGCAAGGTGATGACCTGAGTAATAACAATGCGACATCTCAAATTGGACCACGACACTACCTGAAGAAGATATTGCGTACCTGTCTGACCCTTTCTCCCTTTCGAATTTTTGAAATTGTAAAAAATTAAAATTTTTATATATTAAATTTGATACATTTTATTGTAACGAATAATTAGTGCCAGCCGTCCTGTCCTTGTTGGGCATTACCTCGCGCGATAGTATAGTTGTACTGTTAAGGCAGGCGTCCACTAGAGGCGGGCCGCATCGCAACGGTGCGGCGAGCAATTTTTTTTCTACGTACTTCGTTCCGTTGCGAGTGTCGTTCAGTGGACGCACTTCCATAACAATGTATGGCAGGCGGATTTTTGCGATGCGGCCCGTCCGCCCTAGTGGACGCCTGCCTTTAGGGTACTTTTCCGTTTTTTCGCTCCGTTAACTTAAGTACCCGCTCATTAAGGTAGTTCAAAACTGGTTTCGATTCGTTTTATATAATATCATATGTAATACTAGGTTCATTGGTGTGTGAAATATTTGCACTCCTCCGTGTACCTTCCATACCAAAGTCCTTAAAATATTTGCACAACCATTACTCAAAAAGTTCTGAAAGCTTCAAGCTAGAAATATTGGCTCTGTTAATTTTTCAGAACATTCCAGTATGGAATTGAATATCATGAATTATAACCACTTACTTTTGTTTCAGTTGTGCTGATTGGTGATTCTGGAGTAGGAAAAAGTAATCTACTGTCTAGGTTTACTAGGAATGAATTTAATTTGGAATCCAAGTCAACAATAGGCGTAGAATTTGCAACAAGAAGTATAGAGGTAAAACTTTTCTTTAATTTATAAATATTTACAAAATGTTATTAATTTTTTTTGCGATATACATCAGGTTGACGAAAAAACCATTAAGGCTCAAATATGGGATACAGCTGGCCAAGAACGTTACCGTGCGATAACATCAGCTTATTATCGTGGAGCCGTGGGTGCATTACTTGTTTATGATATTGCTAAGCATTTAACATATGAGAATGTTGAGAGATGGCTTAGAGAATTACGTGATCATGCTGATCAAAATATTGTGATAATGTTGGTTGGCAATAAGAGTGATTTACGGCATTTACGTTCAGTGCCGACTGATGAAGCAAAATCGTTTGCAGAAAGGAATGGTCTCAGTTTTATTGAAACATCAGCCCTCGATTCGACCAATGTTGAGACTGCATTCCAAAATATACTCACAGGTAAATATAATCGTTTTACTTGTAGCATATTTATTTATCTGATATATAGATTAAAATAAGTTAACTTTGAAAAAAGTAATGTAGATCTCCTAGCGAATCTATCAGGGAACACATGGAAACTCCAATTCATGAAGTGTTCTTCGGGATCATATCTTGCGGAAGGGCAGTAAATTTTTAAAATATGAACATATCTATACCACATCTGATCTATAACCGCGTTCCGTTGACATATTGTTATATCTATAAAGCTTTCACAAGCACTGAAGTCCACCTTTTCCAATGTTAAAAGACCGAGGTCACTTCCTATTTCTTAGCAAATCTTAATTTTAGTTTATTGGAAATGTTTTGCTAGTATATTTACATATCAAGTTGCAATTTTCGGGCGCATACCGTTTTTGATATATAGGAAATACCCCGATTTACGTGTCGGAAGAATTTATCTCCTTATTCCGATCAACAAGCCCATTTAGCAGATTTATGTGTCTTAAATACATTTCACTGAAAAGAAAAACACATCTTTCGATTTGAATTCTTTGGAATGACACAAATATTGCTGTACTTTGTATTCAAATAAATTGTACGCTGGCCAAGTGAAAGTAATAATACTAATTGGTATCATGAGTACTATTTATAAATTATGTAGAATAAACTCCAAAAATTATTTGTATAAGAGAAAGGAATAATATTAAAAAAAAAACTGTAAATATATATTTTTTTTAAAAAGGACAGATATGGGTTTAATTAAGTGTATACAATTATAAAATTGTCAATTACTTAAAATAATTTTCTACAAGATGAACAAACTCTGAGGTGTTTTTTCTTTATTAAGTTCACCAAGGTAAAATTCCCTGTACTTATCAGGCAATAGTGTAAAGAAGGGAATCCGGTACATATTCGAATTGCAAATGAAAACATAATATACATGTTCGAGTGACACTGGCCAAAACTATAAAACATCCGTTAATCCACTTTGTTCTATGTCCATACGCCAGTTTCTCAGTTGAGTTGGTGTCAGTTATAACCCGTTATGTTTCCAACTACGACTTTCGATGCTATTACATTATACGATCAAATTTAAAATACGAAATAGTTTTTAATTTGTAAACATTGTAATTAACTTAGTAACTATGTCATCTAACGATTTGACTGACTCATCGCTGTATGAAACTAAATGCAGCCTTTGTAAGGAGCTTGAGTCTGCACGGCTTCGTTTCATTGACTGTGACGGACTTTGTGGAAAATCATTCCACTTAAAATGTGTTATGCCTACATCAGTACTACTGGATCTTCGTGTGAAATTCTCGAAAAATTATTCTACCGATGCAATGACTGTTGTGGCATAACACTTGTCGATACTATCAAGCTAATACGCGATCAAAACATTAATCCATGCACATCATAAGGAGCTGAGAGATATCAAAGATGTGCTGAATCATAATCCTGAACCTTCAGAGAATGTTACGCTAAAGATACAGGAACTTAATGTACTACCATCATCAAACTTCACCGTACCCCCGTTACTGCAAGGAAATGTACCACCGCCAGTGAGTTCTGCACTATCGCCACAATTTGCAGATGTTGAGAGTTCGTGAAACTCTTCGTAGTGATGCTAAAACTAAAACAAAATCAATATTCTATTTAATTCGGTTAAACTTTTAAATGTGCAACTCAAAATTAGCGACCAGCGCATTACATAACACGTTAAATCCCTTTAATGTGCCAAATCTTTCCGCCAGTCGAACTATCGTCTAGTGCCTAATGCAGTTAATAACGTGATATTAAATATAACGTCCATGGCTATACCTGCGTTTAACAGGTTTAACGGCAGATCGCATTACGTTAGCCCCCCGCCCCAGCAAAGCACGATCTTTACACACGACAGCCACTACAGTTATAATAATAATACCTCTATGTGTGTGTCGAGTGTATGTCATTCTATAGAAAACTTGCAATTCCTCAAAGTCGATGTTGGCGCGCTCTTTTACCGTTCAAGCAACTAAATACAAATTATAATAACATTTTAATTAATAATAATGTGTTCAGTATAATTTTTGTCACTCAGTTTACCTTCCGTATAAGTCTAAGCTTCTATCTTGAACAGTTCTTAAAATATAAGACGTGATTTTCTTCAAAGATTCTTATCTCCCCCCACTTACACGCTCCATTTTAAAAAGAAACTATATTAAGTAAACTCCATTTGCCTAGCGTAATTAGTAGGTGATATAAATTAATCTAAAGTTTTTAAATCCCCACCACCTCCAATGTTTTATTTCCGATCTATTCTCCTTGTGTACCCACAAGCAACTACCAAGTTTCAACTTTGCGACATTAACCGTTTAGAAGATATGGATTTTAAAATGCCTTGATCTGAGCTTAAATTAGAGTTTTTGAGCGAGATGCATTTGGAATATCTATTAACAGATTCAATTAATAAATTTTTTTTCCAGAAATCTATCGAATTGTATCTCAAAAACAAATTCGAGATCCACCAGAAGGTGACGTAATTCGACCGTCAAATGTTGAATCCATTGACGTTAAGCCAACTGTATCCGCTGATTCCGTGCGTAAGCAATGCTGCCAGTGACAGCCTGATGGAACAATTGAAACCTCCACAACTAACAAACAACATTTTCTTATTTTTAGTAGAACAGGTATGATACTCGCCAAGAATTATACTATAGCTCAAAGTACTTATTAACACTTGATTTTTCACACATTACAGAGGTATATGCATAAATAAGTTGGATGATAGATATAAAAATAACAAAAAATATATAAAAATATATTTAAAGCAAGAACAGCTGTTCAAAAAAGTTTAATTGATCAAAAATAAATGGAATCGGTACTGAGAGCCATCATACTTGAATGAAATAATTTCTAACTGAATTTAAGGGAAATTTTCCATTATTATACACATTTTTGATGAATAAAAGAGATAAAAAAACATTTTAATATCATTTTTTTTATTTCCGAACTGCTTTTATGATTTAAGTTTAATACGTTACGTAAATTTACGTTTCTAAGAAAAAATAGAAAAATTTGTATATTGAACTGCGATTAATCTCAAGAAGAAAAGCATAAAACTGATATCAAATTCAAAAAGCTAATAACATTTTAATGCTAAATTTACAAATAACAAACAGGATAATAGTATACATACATCTATACTTAACAATATGAATCATAGTATTTTGCATTATTACAATGAGAATTACATACAATTATGTATAATAATTAAATATATTATTCTTTTATTAAAACTAACTACGAAAGAAATCATCAAAATGTGTTTTCATTTTTCGTTAAACTTGATAAACTCTTTATTGTATTTGAATATCTTCATTTTATAATTTATTTTATAAAACCCAAATTACATGCACTCGCTTTGAGCATAAAAACAATAAATCTTAATAGTTTTCCATGAATATGCGACACTTTATGAATGATTAGCGATTAATAGTTCCACGATTTGTATTGTTATTTAAATGTGATAAACAATAAAGCTTATCCTCTTAGATATAATGTATAAATTATGGATATAAATACAGCATATGACTGCAGTCAGACCTAAAATATTAAGAATAATTTTTATTTGGGACGATTTAATATTCAAATTTGTTTAATAAAAATAGTTATAAATGTCAAATCCCGATTTTTAATCTGAATTGTTTTATTATTACTTCTGTGGGTTAACTAAGCCCGCATAGCAAAGGCAGGGAACGTATTGTGATTCAAATTCCGATATCGAAACTAGAGATGGGCAGTTCACGAGTGAACTACTCTAAAAGACTACTTCATTGAAGTGAGTAAGAGGAGTAACTCAGTCATTTTGGTGAACTTCAGTTCAATCCAAAAGGTGAATTAAAAACGAATGACGAAAAAAAAGACTAACAGAGTGAACTGCGCGAACACGGCGAAAAGAGAGACAAACATCCAAGCAGTTTTCTCGTTTCGTCCGTCTTCGCATCACTCTGAAACACACAGCGAAGACACAACTTAATTATTTACAAGGTAAGAGCTCTTCTCTCTCAGTGACATCATCAAAAATATCTGAGCTGTTTTGTTGTGAACGGTATACATGCCTTGGAGTGAATATTTCGACTTGAAAAAGTCAAAATATTCGAGGGAAAGGAAGGTTCAGGAAAGAGTGGGCCAATTCCTCCTACGTCCGAATTGGTGGCTGAAATCCGAGCGGAAGCAACACGCTTGCTGGCGGCCGGGACTAGCTACGGCAGTTGTGGGGGGGGTTCTTGCCCAGATTTCAGACCATATACCCATGGCCTGTACAACAAAAAAATTTCGTGTCGGCTTACTCCAGGGTGTTTTAAAATGGGACTATTTTCCCAATAGGTCGTGAAAGACCAAGAAGCGGTGGAAGTGCGCGACTTCGCGATTTGTCAGGGCGCTTAGGTAGTATAGCGCCCTGTCTGCCCACCCTACCTCAGCCATGACTCCTAAATAATCAATATGTCATGGCCCCTTTTTGAGGTTCAGGGCGGAGGAGCTTAAGGGGGTAAATCCGAGTAGAAATTTATTTTTTTTCAAAAATTTTTTTTCACTCATCTTAAAGTTTGCAGTCTTAAGAATATTGTGTGTAAATTTCATATTGAAATTCCAAGAATTGTGAAAGTTATGGGCAGTTAACCGGAATGGGACCTTCATGAATTCTCTATATAGAGCGACATTCAAACGCGATTATCTCGAAACATACTTTTCAAAGACGGTCCCCAAAATCTTCGGAAAACGGCTTGACCGATTCCTTCCAAAATTTCACATAATATTTTTGGATAGGTTTTCTACTTCGCTACGTAGGATTTTTTTTTAAACTTATTTACTTTTTTTTTTATCAAGCCAGAAAGGTCGATAATTGAGGTTTAAAACTGAAAGAAGTTCAATCGGCCGCCATTTTGTGAAAATTTTTTTTTTTCAAAAAACCCTACGTAGCGAAGAGCATCAAACTTTACATTTTCAAAATCTTTATGAAATTTTTGTTTTGAATCAACCGCCTGCATGTAATCTTGGAAACCGCACAGCGTGCGAGCGACGGACTTTCTTTACGCCGACCCTGACAGATACGAGGGCGGATTGATAATGACGTGCAAAAATTGAGAAAACATAATTTTATCATGAAAAATTTATTTTATTTTTCAACGTAGTCTCCTTTTAGCTCGATACACTTAGTCCAGCGTTTTTCCAATTTTTTGATCCCTTCCAAATAATATGATTTGTCCAACCCTTCAAAATAGGCGTTGGTTTCACTTATGACGTCAGTATTCGTGGTAAATCTCTTTCCAGCAAGCCATTCTTTCAAGTCTGGAAATAATATAAAGTCGCAGGGTGCCAAATCCGGAGAATACGGTGGATGAGGGAGCAATTCGTACCGTAATTCAAACAGTTTTGCCGTTGCAACAACGGACGTGTGAAACAACACTTTTTTCTTCGCCAAATGAAGCCGTTTTGCCTTGATTTCAACATCCAATGAAACCAATAACTCAGAATAATATGCTCCCGTCATTGTTTTTCCTTTCTCCAAGTAGTTGGTGAATATCATTCCATTGGAATCCCAAAAAACTGTCGCCATAACCTTTCCAGCCGATAGAACGGTTTTGCCTTCTTCGGTGCGCTTGAACCGACATCCGTCTATTGTTTGGTTTCTGGAGTGTAGTGGTGAATCCATGCTTCATCAACAGTTACGAATCAACGAAAAAATTCATTTGTATTACGTTAAAACAGTTGCAAACCGTGCTGCGAAGTTGTCACACGATTGCGTTTTTAGTCGATTGTGAGCAAACGCGGCAGCCATCTTGCGGATAGCTTTCTCATGTCCAAATGGTTTTTCAAAATATTCCAAACACGTTCAAATGAGATGTTTACTACGTTAACTATCTCACGCACTTTTACTCGACGATCTTCTATCAGGATATCATGGATTTTATCGATCATTTCTGGCGTGGTGACCTCATTTGGACGACCTGGACTTGGTATGGTTTGTGTGCTCGTACGACCACACTTGAATTCAGAAAACCATTTGTAAATCATTTGGATCGATGGTGCAGAGTCCCCATAATGCTTATCTAATTTTTCTTTGGTTACTTTAGCTGTTTTCCCGTTTAAAAAATTGTGTTTAATCAACACACGAAATTCACTTTTATCCATTTTCAACAATTTTTGTAAGTCGACTTGCTTAGACGGCTGCTTCTCGAAAACTAAACGAGGTATCAGGCTTAAACTTTGCAGGTAATCTATTTAAGGATGGTCCAGGTAAAAAAAAATAACGAATTCCTTACCTGCCCACTCCTTCTTGATTTTTGCACGTCATTATCAATCCGCCCTCGTATATATTTATAAAAAAAAATTATGAGCGTACCTCAACATATATACTTTCCAATAAAACCAACCTGGATAAAATCGAGCAAATAGTTTTTGAGATAATAATTTCTAAAATTCACCTATTTTTGCTACTTTCTACTCGGATGTACCCCCTTAAACGCTCGGGTTCATTTTAATTTTGGCTCTTCTAGCCTTTATGCATTTTTCAAATTATGAAGAAGGAAAAAAAAAGGTAACCAACAACCTAAAAATAACTATAAAAAAAAATCTGAAAAACAAAAAAAAAAGGAAAACCAAAACCAAAAAAATAATATAATTAAAAAAAAGGAAAAAAAAAAAACTCACCCCATTCCCTATTCTTTTTCACCTTCTTGATTGTAAACTATTATTATTTAATTTATTTATTTCCGTCCCGTCAGTCCTGTCCGTTTGTCATTTTATTATATTATTATTTATTTATTTTTATTATATTATTTTACTCATTTCTTTTTTGTGTATTTAAAATTTTTAATTATTTATATAAATTCATTTTTTATGTTAATTTTTCTTATTTTAATATAATTATTGCCGTTGCGTCCATTTACGCATTTGTGGCCGCTATAGCAGCAAAGCCTCGGATATGGATTCGCCGACGTCGATGTTGACCCCAACAATTCTTCCGTCGTGAGAAGCAAATTCGTAAAAATCCAGAAATTACTGGAAACCGAAGCGAGTAGCGACAAAAAGTCACGACAGGAGCAGGTGGAACGAAACGTTGCACGTTATTGCACACTACTTGACATGAAAACCGAATGAGACATTGGGCGAAGACGAAGACATATTCGGAAAATGATTTTTTTTTGTTGTTGGAAGGGAGCGATTTTTCAGAATTCGCGCAACGAACGAAATTTAAAATCACCGATTTTTCGAATATTTTAAGCCTTTTTATTTTTTTCTTCACAATTTATATCGCGTGCACCTTCAACGCTTTTCATTTCTTTATGCTTTCACGATTTTAATATTTAATCTATTTTGTAATATTTTCACAGCACCGTGCCGCGGCTTTTTCGCCCCCAAATTGATTCTTTTTATTATTTTTTTTTCTTTTTTTTTGATATTCAATACAACAAACGAGAGAAAACAACCGAAAATCCACGTTAAATTAAATGTACACTTAGTTCACAAAAAAAAATTGCCAGCTGCACCCGCAACATAAAAAAAAATCACTCTTTCTTGAATTCATATGGACTATTCAGGCTCACAAATTTTCACTCTCTACACCCTATTCACCCTATTCCGCACGCAATATATTGCACATTTGCAAAGAAATCGTCTTTTACGGTCGCCGTCAAAGCCTCCATGATTGCCGTGGACCCATGGAATCGCCCAGAGAAAAAAGGAACACGCACACGATCCTCCTTTGAATAAAAAAAAACCGCGAAAACTTAATAAAACCGAACTAATTCTCGAATATAATAGCGACAGATAAACATGGTAATTACGGACCAAAGTACTTCTTAATTTTTCCTAGACTCGATTTTTTTTATGTCGCGACGAGAATCTTAGTCCCGGTACCCAACTCGTCTCGTGTTCAATTTTTACCGCTTCCGGCCTCTACCGAATAACGGTCAAAAATCTCTCTCTCCTTCTCGCTACTCAGTTGGTGGCAGTTGCGGGTGCGATCACAATTCAGCGTAATGCCGAATTTTGAACGCACTCGCAACCGCCCAGGAAATTTATGAGTTATCTAGCGACAACTCAACAATTTTTTTGAAATAAAAATGTGTAATGAATCAAAATCGTCACAACCGTTTTTTTCCACATTAACATTTAATATTTAATGTGTTTCGCCAGAACACGGTACTTTAATAGGAGAATTATGTATACGCGACGAGGTGCGAAGAGAATACCATGACATTCCATTATAAGAAATAGTAAATGTATATAAATATAAATATATATGTATACATGTATACATCACGCTTCTGCCTGACTACCATGCAAGAAAGCGCTACCCGAAAGTACAAACACATGCATTAAATCCAACACCCTCACATCAAAATTGTTTATTTGTGTGCGATACATTTAACCTCTGAATTCATGGCCCCTTTCCAGTCTTATGTGTCATCAAATTTTCGCGTAAATTAATTGAGCGGACCTATCCCGTAACCCCTGCCGCACTCAAACACTCAAATGAGATGTTTACTACGTTAACTATCTCACGCACTTTTACTCGACGATCTTCTATCAGGATATCATGGATTTTATCGATCATTTCTGGCGTGGTGACCTCATTTGGACGACCTGGACTTGGTATGGTTTGTGTGCTCGTACGACCACACTTGAATTCAGAAAACCATTTGTAAATCATTTGGATCGATGGTGCAGAGTCCCCATAATGCTTATCTAATTTTTCTTTGGTTACTTTAGCTGTTTTCCCGTTTAAAAAATTGTGTTTAATCAACACACGAAATTCACTTTTATCCATTTTCAACAATTTTTGTAAGTCGACTTGCTTAGACGGCTGCTTCTCGAAAACTAAACGAGGTATCAGGCTTAAACTTTGCAGGTAATCTATTTAAGGATGGTCCAGGTAAAAAAAAATAACGAATTCCTTACCTGCCCACTCCTTCTTGATTTTTGCACGTCATTATCAATCCGCCCTCGTATATATTTATAAAAAAAAATTATGAGCGTACCTCAACATATATACTTTCCAATAAAACCAACCTGGATAAAATCGAGCAAATAGTTTTTGAGATAATAATTTCTAAAATTCACCTATTTTTGCTACTTTCTACTCGGATGTACCCCCTTAAACGCTCGGGTTCATTTTAATTTTGGCTCTTCTAGCCTTTATGCATTTTTCAAATTATGAAGAAGGAAAAAAAAAGGTAACCAACAACCTAAAAATAACTATAAAAAAAAATCTGAAAAACAAAAAAAAAAGGAAAACCAAAACCAAAAAAATAATATAATTAAAAAAAAGGAAAAAAAAAAACTCACCCCATTCCCTATTCTTTTTCACCTTCTTGATTGTAAACTATTATTATTTAATTTATTTATTTCCGTCCCGTCAGTCCTGTCCGTTTGTCATTTTATTATATTATTATTTATTTATTTTTATTATATTATTTTACTCATTTCTTTTTTGTGTATTTAAAATTTTTAATTATTTATATAAATTCATTTTTTATGTTAATTTTTCTTATTTTAATATAATTATTGCCGTTGCGTCCATTTACGCATTTGTGGCCGCTATAGCAGCAAAGCCTCGGATATGGATTCGCCGACGTCGATGTTGACCCCAACAATTCTTCCGTCGTGAGAAGCAAATTCGTAAAAATCCAGAAATTACTGGAAACCGAAGCGAGTAGCGACAAAAGGTCACGACAGGAGCAGGTGGAACGAAACGTTGCACGTTATTGCACACTACTTGACATGAAAACCGAATGAGACATTGGGCGAAGACGAAGACATATTCGGAAAATGATTTTTTTTTGTTGTTGGAAGGGAGCGATTTTTCAGAATTCGCGCAACGAACGAAATTTAAAATCACCGATTTTTCGAATATTTTAAGCCTTTTTATTTTTTTCTTCACAATTTATATCGCGTGCACCTTCAACGCTTTTCATTTCTTTATGCTTTCACGATTTTAATATTTAATCTATTTTGTAATATTTTCACAGCACCGTGCCGCGGCTTTTTCGCCCCCAAATTGATTCTTTTTATTATTTTTTTTTCTTTTTTTTTGATATTCAATACAACAAACGAGAGAAAACAACCGAAAATCCACGTTAAATTAAATGTACACTTAGTTCACAAAAAAAAATTGCCAGCTGCACCCGCAACATAAAAAAAAATCACTCTTTCTTGAATTCATATGGACTATTCAGGCTCACAAATTTTCACTCTCTACACCCTATTCACCCTATTCCGCACGCAATATATTGCACATTTGCAAAGAAATCGTCTTTTACGGTCGCCGTCAAAGCCTCCATGATTGCCGTGGACCCATGGAATCGCCCAGAGAAAAAAGGAACACGCACACGATCCTCCTTTGAATAAAAAAAAACCGCGAAAACTTAATAAAACCGAACTAATTCTCGAATATAATAGCGACAGATAAACATGGTAATTACGGACCAAAGTACTTCTTAATTTTTCCTAGACTCGATTTTTTTTATGTCGCGACGAGAATCTTAGTCCCGGTACCCAACTCGTCTCGTGTTCAATTTTTACCGCTTCCGGCCTCTACCGAATAACGGTCAAAAATCTCTCTCTCCTTCTCGCTACTCAGTTGGTGGCAGTTGCGGGTGCGATCACAATTCAGCGTAATGCCGAATTTTGAACGCACTCGCAACCGCCCAGGAAATTTATGAGTTATCTAGCGACAACTCAACAATTTTTTTGAAATAAAAATGTGTAATGAATCAAAATCGTCACAACCGTTTTTTTCCACATTAACATTTAATATTTAATGTGTTTCGCCAGAACACGGTACTTTAATAGGAGAATTATGTATACGCGACGAGGTGCGAAGAGAATACCATGACATTCCATTATAAGAAATAGTAAATGTATATAAATATAAATATATATGTATACATGTATACATCACGCTTCTGCCTGACTACCATGCAAGAAAGCGCTACCCGAAAGTACAAACACATGCATTAAATCCAACACCCTCACATCAAAATTGTTTATTTGTGTGCGATACATTTAACCTCTGAATTCATGGCCCCTTTCCAGTCTTATGTGTCATCAAATTTTCGCGTAAATTAATTGAGCGGACCTATCCCGTAACCCCTGCCGCACTCGGTCATTTTTGTTCTACTGCACTTAGGTACCTGACGTTTTTGGACATCTCTAAACTTCTTGCTTTATTTCTTATTTCATACTTATCATTCTACACCTCAGGCCGAACAGGTACCAGGGTACCTGGGATGGAAAATTAAGACACATTTTGAATTAAAACGGATATGAAGTTAATTTAGTATTCAACTATCGGGTGCCATTCACTGGTAACATACCAGTTAAATCATACTGGCTTCACTTTCAAATTTCCATGCATTGTAAAGACTCGATTTATAGCCGGGGTAAAACTTAGCGGGTGCCAGGGCTCGTTACACAATATTTGTTATTTGAATTCACTGTTTTATTAAACCTTGATGTTACTTCCTGACTTCATTACTTCTATTTCTAATATTTAAATTTGATTTAAATTGGTTTTCTCCGTCACCGCATTTTCGTTGCAGCTCGCCTCCGCTCGTCGTAATTCCGCTTTGCTAGCCTGACTCCGCTTGCCTTGCTCGACCCTTCTTCGCTCGTCATCTCTCCCTGTCTTCGTCTCAGCCTCTGCTCGTTGCGGTTTGGTGTAGTTCGTCGTGGCTTATCGTAGCCCGTACTGGATCGACATTCTGGCTCGATTCTGCTCGCCTTACTCTTCCTTGTCTTCATCTCGGCGCGTTGCCTCTGCTCTGCCCTGTCTTCGTCTCGGCGCGTTGCCTCTGCTCTGCCCTGTCTTCGTCTCTGCTCGTCGCTTGGCTCTGATCGTCGTTGCTTTGCTCGTCGTGGTTCGCTCTGCTCGATGTGGTTTACTGGTCGTGGCTTACTTGCGTGGCTCAAGCTGCTCGTCGTGGCTTGCTCTGCTCTGCTCGTCGTGGCTTACTCTGCTCGTCGTGGCTTGCTCTGCTCGTTACTGCTCGTCGTGGCTTGCTCTGCTCGTTGCGGCTCACTCCGCTCGTCGTGGCTCATGTTTGCCGTAGCTCGTTCTTCTCGTCGTAGCCTGCTTTGGTTGTCGTGGCTTGCTCAGCTCTGCTCTGCTTGGCTCGTCGCTGCTTGGCTTACTCCGCTCTGCTCGGCTCGTCGCTGCTTGGCTTTGCTCTGCTGCTTGGCTCGTCTCTGCTTCCGAGGTGGCTACGCTTTGGTTAGAAGCGGTGTCCTACTGACGTACAGTTCCAAGTTACGTGAATTGGATTCATAGAACCAGTCAGTGACTTTAACGTTCCAAGGAAAGTCGAGCTCATCAATTCTTAAGTTTCTCAGGCAGATCAATAAAACCACAACCTTCGTCACAAAAGACTCTCTGCCAACTGGGTGTGGAAGGGCGCTTTCTGGTTGTTCGCTTGTTCTTATATACTGGCGAGAACAATTAACAACCGCGAATCATAACATTAGTGTTTGGCAATTTTACTTTGTCTTATGATTCGTGGTCGGTGTCTACACATGTCCATATATACCCTCGGTGAACTTTGTATGGGATTTGCCGGCGGGTTTAACCGGCCACGCAACGCTGCCTGTGGCTTTGCTGTGTCAAGTTTTGTAAGCGGAAGTTTGCGTCCTCACAGCATCCATGTAGTTAATTTAGTATTCGACTATCGGGTATCATTCACTGGTAATATACCAGTTAAATCGTACTGGCTTCACTTCCAAATATCCTTGCATCCATGTGGTTAATTTAGTATTCAACTATCGGGTACCATTCACTGGTAATATACCAGTACGATTTAGTACTGGCGTCGCTAAGTAATTTACAGTATTTGATTGGGTTAATTTAACGGTCAGCTACCGGGTATCATTAACTAGGAGTGAAAGAGATGGAGATATTGACAGATAAAGGTAGAGAATGACACGTATGTACACTGATACGAAGTATATAGTTAATTTTGTCCCGAGGCCTATACGTTTTAACTGAAAGATTACCGGTTAATGCTACGGCGGAGCTCCGGCAGACTTAACCGGTAAATTTCTTGCAGGGTAGCGAGCCCAGTAAGGTCCGCCGTAGCATTAACCGTTAATCTTTCAGTTAAAACATATACGCCTCGGGACAAAATTAACTTATGCACTTCGTATCGGTATTCATGCGTGTGATTCTCTATCTCGCAGAATTACAACTAGTAGTATTCGAAAGTCGGATGGCGCGTGCTGCTAGTGTTTATTGCATATGTACATACATGCTTTTACCTTCCAACTATACGCGGTTGCAGTTTGGCCTAATGTGATAATGATATAATTAAAAAAAAATATAATTAAGCATATCCCAGGTTCGAAGGATCCAATTTGAATGTCACAGATTGCAGTCGTTGGTCGTTCACGGTCCTACATACATATCTGGAAACTAAATGCAATTTTTTGTGGTGGGGATAGACAACTTTTGAGCATACAAATTTGGTTGTTGTATTAACCACCAGGTTCGTCATGCTCTCATGGTTTTCAGTCAGATTGATTAAAAAATGTAAACAAATAAAAATTTGTCAAAACTACCGTCATTGACATTTCTTCTTGCCACTGCTGTATACTCGACGTTGTTGCCCTTGCGTAACCAATCGCTAGTAGCGACCCTGACGAAAATAACGAGAAGATGTAGTAATTTATTTTCATCACAAAAGACAGGCTTTATAATGGTTCCGATCCGGAAAATGGACAGTGTTGAGTTTCTCCATCCGACACACATCTAAAGGGAATTTCGGAACGACTAGTCACAACCGTTCCGTTGATTAGCCGAGATACAAAACGGAGGGGTAAATTTAACCAACTTTCAACTTCTATCCGTTGCGACGCTAAGAGGTGAATTACTGAATTTCACCACCTCTTTCGCCTAAAGCCTCAGTTATAATGGTTCCGATCCGATCCGATCCGGAAAACGGAGAGTGTTGAGTTTCTCCATCCGACACACATCTAAAGGGAATTTCGGAACGCCTAGTCACAATCGTTCCGGTAATTAGCCGAGACACAAAACGGAGGGGTAAAGTTGGCCAACTTTCAACTCCTATCCGTTCCGACGCTAAGAGGTGAATTATTGAATTTCACCACCTCCTTCGCCTCACTAAAAATCAAAATTACACCTCGACAGTGTCACTTTGATGGATGTCGAAACGGAATCATTGTGCCTAGAAATGTTTCCCCTCCGACGTTGCCAGATCGGATCGGAAAGCCGACATTGCTGAAAATTGAGAAATTTTTTTCAATCTAATTTGTTCTATGAAAACTCAATTCCAGATGAGAAAACTTGTCTAATTCTCATTTTTAAATATGTTTATAAACTGATTAAATGTTGGTTGTTTTCCGGCGTCAGTAGGGTTTCAGGTGTGAAACCCCAACACGAAATCCTCGACTGCTGATTAATCGCTGTCCTTGAGGACACTAAACTATTTAACTTTGCTTTGCCTAACAAAAGCTTCCACTTAATAGAAAACTTGTTTTTTTTTTATGTTCAATTCAGCTGCGCGGCTATAGTTCAGAGGGCTCTGGTCACGGCCTTTAAACAGAAGTGAGTATTGACGACCCAGTTGGTAAAATCTGCGATAATCTCGTAGAGATCTCGGAGACATGTCGCTCTGTCTGCGAGAATCTCCGAGACGTTGTATGAAAAAAATACACGTATCGAGACAAATGCGCACCGATTCTCGGAGACATTTCGGCGAAAGTCGCGATAGCTAAAAATCTATTACAACAGATGGCGCGGAACAATAAATTTTTAGCCATCGCGACTTTCGCCGAAATGTCTCCGAGAATCGGTGCGCATTTGTCTCGATACGCGTATTTTTTTTCATACAACGTCTCGAAGATTCTCGCAGACAGAGCGACATGTCTCCGAGAAATCTGCGAGATTCTCGCAGATTTTACCAACTGGGGAGGGCTACAGGCCCTGTAAAAAAACTTCTTAAATACATACGTATCTTTCAATATTTATTAATTAAAATTATACAATATGTACAACCGAAAGATAACAGCAATATAAATTACAAGAATTAAAAAAAAATTTCTTAATGGTGTACTGCATTGAAATTTTAACCATCTTCAGGAGTATCTACTTATTCAATACATTCTATCCAGTTTCCATTTGCGATCTATTTCTATAAGAAATGTAAGCTTTCAAATTCAAAATATTGCAAAACAGATACCGGATTATCCAATCCGTTTTCCCGTCACGAAACGCATTTTTTAGAAGCGTATATTGGTCTTACCTAGATATCCTGAATTCACAATTTTTCCAATTCCAAAAATCTAACAAAATAAAACAATAAATAATTCAATGAAATAAAAATATGAATGAAAATAATTTTATGCCATTAATTTATTTTGTTGCTGTCATCACAAAAAAGAAACCGCCAGATGGTATTGTAATTAGGTCTGTTCTTTTTGGCTACACCTTCTACACTTTTTTACACTGACTTTTGAGTGAGTGCAGAGAGGTGAAGAGGGTTTCCTCTTCACCTCTCTGCACCCGCTCAAGAGTTAGTGCAGAAAAGTGTATTCTAGTGTAGAAAGTGAATGCAAAAAGAACAGACCTATTGTTCTCTACACCGGGTGACACTTTGTTCATTTTGAATAGAAACGTCGGGAAAGAGACTCGTTACCAACTGAGGAATGGTAAAGTTGGTGGATATAAAAACAACCCTATAAGATAGAAAAATTTTCGACAGCTGACTGCTGTATGGCGGTTCGTGTGTAATTTTACGATTCAGAGCTCGGCAAGTTTTTCGATTCTTTCTTAATTTCATTATGAAAGACATAATAAAAATTGATGACGATCGGTGAGGTTGATAATAAGGTATTCATTTCCGGTTCTACATTCCGAAAATGTTAGGCTCAAACCCGCACAACTAAGTCAGAAAATGAACATTTTTTCTCTATGAATGGGCGGTATAAACTTCGAAATAACTTCACAAATGTTGAATATGCCGGGAAAAAGAAATATGGAATAATTATTAAATTATATAAGGAGAACATAAACCGTTTCTTCATTATATTTTTTTTTCATTTTAGTGCTTGAAATTGGTTTCTTAAAAAAATAAATATTGTTTTTGGTACGTTATGATACGATTGTCATTCTTATTTAATTATGAGGTTAATTTAAATTCACTTTAAACGATATTTTGGAGTAAAACACTGTTATCAATTTTGTATGAAAATCACATGCAACTGCCAGTTTCTGTCTATCTTGGACGGTTCTGAAATTTACCACCAGAGCTTACGGTATATTTGTCAATAGTGAGGCATATGAGAACAGGCAAAAAAACCTTACAAATGTGACTTAATTCAGATTCATCTTTGGGCAACAAAAATAAACATTTGAACAATTCAAATTTACGTTAAGTTATATTAGGTGTGTTTTTTTCAACTGCATCAGATCACAATTGAAAAAAAACGATATGGATCAACCCAAAAGCTAGTTTAGCAGGGTTAACAATCCTGTTGGTAAATGCCTTGGATAAACTGTATGGGCAGGGCTACGTGTAGTTTCCCTTTATTGCATGTAGCGATGAAACTCTGTAGAAAATGCACAGAAATACAAAGGCTTTTTCAATAATTTTGAACATGCTGTCTCTATACTGCACATTAGAGATGGGTCGTTCCGGAGTGAACTGTTCCAAAGGAACACTTCATTGAAGTGAGTGAGTGAAGTAACTCACTCCTTTTGGTGAACTGCAGTTCCATTCGACACGTGACAAAAACTAAAAACATGAAGAACGACAGCCGCACGACCTTTTTTTTTTTTTTTGGTCATCATCACATTGAGTGTTGTTTTCAGTGACGACTACGACCTTTTTTTTTCAACCAACAAAATCTTCTCGTTTTGCCCGTCTCCACAAGAGACGGAAAACACACACAACGAAGACAAAACTTCATTTTTCACAAAGTACCAGTTAGCTCTTCTCTCTCAGTAGTTTATCATATATTTCATTCATTTTTATTTTATATGAGTGTGGTATTTTCCATTGCATGTATATTATAAACAGTGCTGTCGGCTTCACTAGCACCGCAACGCCAAGTATCAGCTCTTCTCTCTCGGATTATCATATATTTCATTCATATTCATTTTATATTCGTGTGGTAATTTATATTGCATGTATGGATATTATAAACAGTGCTGTCGGCTTCAATATCAATAACTAAAGTCCATGTCTACAGTAATTGAACAGTTTAGTTTTTAAATTGAACAAAAACATGGTGCACGGGGAATGTCAGCTTTATAATTTTCAAAGTATATTAGGCTATCAGTAATTATTAACATTACTTTTGCTAGAACAAAACTTGCTGGAGTTGACATTTGAGTGACTTGTATTTGTTCATCAAATTCCCATTTGAACGAATTTCAAAAAATTACTAATTGCATTTACTTCGACTTTATTGATAATTAATTTCATATGTAGAACAACGTTTCTAATAATATTCATTTCTAATTTGATAGGAATTTAGCAGCTTATTTACTTAAAAAAAGGCACGATTGATTGCAGTAAATTAAAAATCCCCATAAAGTCATAAGATCATTTATTAAAGATACAGACTATCTTTTGGTCATCGTATTAGTTTTAAATGTGATACAACTGAAAGGTTTTAAAGATGTATTTCTTCCCATTCGTTTCTAAAGTAATAACTAGATCTTCCATATTATTATGATATTGCTCAACCAGTTCGTAAGTATTTATCAGTATTACACATCAACCGATATCTATAATTTTTCACACATTTCGGGTACTAATTTCAGATTTACATTTTTAAAACGCCCAAGTAATTGTTGACATCGTCAAAATTCTCCAAGCTGATTTTTTTAAATAAGAATTTATAATTAAACAAAGTCGTCACAACCGTGTTTTTTCTTTGTACATTAATGTATAAGGTGTTAAGTCTTTTCTGCTGTTCACTGTGTATATTTCCCGCCTTAATAGAATAATTATGTATACGCGACGCGGTACGAGAAGAATGCCATGACATTCCATTTTCCACCATAAGAAGAAAGAAAGAGGAAATCTACATGTTCATGTATACACCGCTCTTCCAAACCACAAGCACAACTGTGGTAGTGAGTCCGGAACGAAGGAACGAAGAGTTCAATGGAACTAAGTCCGGAACTAAGTCCGGAACTAAGTCCGGAACGAAGGAACGTAGAGTTCAATGGAAGTGACTAGTGGAACTGCGTCCGGAACTAAGTCCGGAACTAAGTCCGGAACGAAGGAACGAAGAGTTCAATTGAAGTGACTAGTGGAACTGCGTCCGGAACTAAGTCCGGAACTAAGTCCGGAACTGAGTCCGGAACGAAAAATTTTGGTTTCTAGATCTCAGGAACCGCTTATGCTAGGAGGCTGAAAGTTGGAACATATGTAGTACTATGATAGTGGACTCATTTGCAAAAAAAATTGTCGATATGGGTGGGGGTGGGGGAAACAATGCGTCCAAAACGCTTGAAAGCTGGGATTGAAACATTCTAAAATCCATATCTCCTGAACGATTGATGTCAGATGGCTGAAACTTTGTAGTTATCTTAACAGATACTAGGAGATTAGAAACTAGTTAAACATTTTAAGGGTTGTACAGAATTATGGGGGTGGGGGTGAAAAACTTGGAGTTACAATATCTTCCGACTCAATTATCTCCGGAAGATAAAATTTAGTTTCTGTATATAGAATTACTAGTGGAGTCTACAGAATATAAGATTTTTGAGGGGGGGACGTGAAGCGCTGAAGTGAGGGGACAATCGTTTTTCAGAAAATGAAATTTTTATATCTCAAGAACCGCATCAGATATGATCTTGAAAATTTTACAGGAGTTAGGACTGTTAGACCTCTAGCGGAATTTTGAGGGTGTGGGTGTAGGGAGTGATGGTGGGAGGGGGTGGAAATGAAAAAATGCTGATCATAATTTCTTGAAAGCAGCAAAGGACAGAAAGCTAAAAATTTAAAACTGTATAGAGCAACTATAGAGACATCCCGGAATAGGGGTAGCAAGGTACGGGGGTGGTTTTTCATATCTCAGAAACGGGTTATGGTAGAAAGTTGAAACTTAGTACCTATATGTAGATATGCTACTAAGGTAATTAAGACTAAAAAAAAGGTCGGCCTACAGTCTGTGGGCGCAACATTATTATTTTATGGTTAGAAGTCCGAAACGTGTTTAATGCTGAGATGCGTGCTATTTTGTAGGTTGTCAGTCATAGTACTGGCGTTTCGGACTTCTACCCATAAAACACTGATGGGCGTCACTCCTTTTGGTAAACTGAAGTTCCATTCGACACGTGAGGAAGAACGACGACCTTTTTTTTTTTTTTTTGGTCCTCAGAATCTCTCGGAACGAACAGTTCATTGGAACTAGTTCACTGAACTCGTTCCTTCAAGTGAGTGACTCGGAGTGAACTCCTTCACTAAAAGGAACTGCTTTGCCCATCTCTACTGCACATAGACTTAAATTTCCGTACAAAATGTATTGATTTCCCACGACTATTCTAGACTATTGGGTGCAAATACCTGCTACAAATTGATAATTAGTCGCAGTGCGCCATCTGTGAAAATGCTAAAATAGTGGAAGCTTAGATGAATTGAAAGCAGCTTTAATAGCGAAAAACTGATCCAACTTTGATCCCATTATGATTTTGGATCATCTCTTTGTTGTTGTTTTCAATGTAAAACGAATAATTTTGATATTGATCCAGTTGAAAAAAACACACCTATTGATACCCTCAACACAAATCGACATAAATCATACAGATGTAGAAGCAACTATCGAGAACCAAGTAAAATACGGCGGGAACAGATTTTAGGCTTTTTAAGCTCTGTTGCCATTACTAAGAAAAGAGTACTCATGGCAGCAGGGACGTCCGAAGCCCCGAATGGAACGGTGTTGGCGGTGTGAAGAAGGAGGCCGTATGTTAAGCGATTGTTTACAGCGTTGATCGGAAGAAGTGCAGGTGAGGCCATTAAGAAATTCCATATACCATATAATACTTTTAGGCAACTTGGATACGGAAGCGAGCAAAACTTACTCGCTAAAGATGCAACGGAATGACTGAAGTTGTGTATAGCAACGAGAATTTGGGCGTTTTGCTATTTTGATTTCATTTTAAACTGAACATGACAAACGCAGAATAACGCCCGAAATTGTAACATTCTAAATGTGAGAGATTGTCCATCTGACATTTCTCCCTAATGCCAATTACTTTCTGAAAAAAAATTAGAAAACCGACTATTTCATTGCGAATTTTACCTGTCAAATTTTCTAGAAAGAAGTTCACACGTTTTCAATAATTTAAAATTGGGGAAATCGCATTTCACTTTTCTCGCCGTAAATTTCCAGTTAGAGTTTAACTGACGATCGTAATAATGGCCCTTAGTGTGTATCTCTTAGGGATTCATTTAAGATTAGTAACGGACTGTGTACCGAGTCGGGCGGCTTTGACTTAGTAGAATTTGGCTCCTCGTGTAGCTAGTTGGTGATTGATGTTCAGTAATTCGACTTAAAGTTTAAGTATCGTTCGATTGGGAGACTCAGCATATTGATGCTCTCAGTCGAAATCCAGTGGCGGAAGAGCAGAAGATGACTCACGTAAATGTTTTAACGTTGGAAAATCACGATTGGTTTCGGACAATGCAATTGCAGTATTCTAAAGAGCGAGAAATTGTACAAGCTTGGATGGGAGGTCTGGAAACACGTGAAATAATAGCGAACAACAATATCAAAGATGTGCGATTATATCGCAAAATAACGCCCGGCGATCACTTATAGGTATGTTCCGGCATTGGTGTGATCCGGCGTTGGTGTGATCCGGCGTTGGTGTGATCCGGCATTGGTGTGATCCGGCGTTGGTGTGATCCGGGATATGAGATGTGCTTGAAATTAGTGCAGGAATCTTACTGGTCTTCTAAGATGAGCGGGCCTATTACGAAACTCGAGTCGAGTGAGTAACTCGACTCACATTTGGACTCGACTCGAGCTAAAGTTGGTATTATGAAACTCGACAATTGGAAAGTCACTTCATTTCCAGCAGTCGAGTGAGTGTGACATTTCTTATAAGAAAATACTCACTCGATCGGCTCTTATAATACGCAGTTCTCTTATCTCACGCTTTTTTTTCGACTAAAAGTCGAGTGAAACTCGACAAGTAGGCACTCGTCGAGTTTCATAATCGCAGAATGTGAGTTTTTTGATCGAGTCGAGTTTCGTAATAGGCCCGGAGGTGTTTTATTTTGAAATATGTGAGATCATGCTTAAAGTGTTCAATCGGAATAGGCGACTTCAGGCGAGGAGAATGGTTTCTATATCATGAGTGATACCATTTCACTCGGTGCATTTGGGTTCGTTTCTTTATAATGTCAAGCGAAATTTGTTTAGGGATGATTGACGGTTTTACCAAGTTTGTCTTGGCGCAGGCGACGAAGATTTATCGAAACAGTGGCAAAACTGAGAAAAATATTCTCTGAATATGGTTCCCAGGGAACCTATCATAGAACACGAAACAAAATTTCGAGCAGTAATTTTCGTATAGTAGCCATCACAGAACTCGAAATATGTGAAATTTCGGTTAATTTTTTCGTATATTTCCTCGTAAACATTTTAGTTTTCGAATTCAAATAGTAGGTGTAAATTTTGTAAGCTTTTAAGATGTAAGTAGTCTTTATTTGTTAAAAAAAATATAAAATTATGAGAAAATCAAAAAAATTAATTATTGAACACATAGATAATTATACTTTTAGGGTGAAGCTGACAAATACAAACCAGTACAAAATGTTGGTAGAATTTGTGGTGGAGCATCCGGATTTATATCAAGGATACACCATGAGCAACGATGAAAGGTCCAAAGCAATAAGTTTGTGGAACAATTGGTCAGATCATGCTTGCGAATAAGTTTTAAATTATCCTCCCCTTCGTCGTTAAAAAATAAAGCAATACTGTTAATTACACTTTATTTATTTACGCGAAAGCCGATGGTTCTAAACAAGTGAGACTTGGAAGCTCGCTTTTCCACCTAACTAATTTCGCACTTTATTCAATGTGCACATAATTTTTTCTCCATTATATCTAAAACCTGACTCAAAATTGTACAGGGTGCGCCATCTTTTATATCGGTACGTAAACATTGAATAACTTTGACATTTTTCAACAGATTGACTTGATTGGACAAGTTTTGGAAACGTCAATTCAGTAAAATTTTAGCTATGGATCGCTTCACACCGAAACAACGCGCCGAAATAGTAACGCTGTACATTGAGAATAGTCGTTCCGTTGTGTTAAATCAACGTGTATATCGTCAAAAATATCGTGTTCAACAGGAACCGTCTGACAACACTGTTCGTCGTTTGGTATCGAATTTTTTTAAGCACGGGACAGTGGGAGATCGTCCACATGCCGTTTATCGACGATCAAGACGTTCCAATGAACTGGTTGAAGCGGTCAGAGAGAGAGCGTTGCCGAGAACCCAGAAATCTCGTATCGTCACCGCGCTCAGCATTTTGGCGTCAGTGGAACCACTTTGCGGCGCATTTTGAAGGATGATTTGCATTTATTTCCGTATAAAGTGCAATTAACACAAAGAATATTGCCGACAGACCGTCTACGTCGCTTGGAATACGGCCAAACAGTTGCTCGAATGGTTGACACTGAACCTGATTTTTGGAAGTAAATTTTGATGACCGACGAGGCCCATTTCACACTCTTTGGCGGCGTTAATAAGCAAAATTGCCGTATTTGGGGAACGGAGAATCCACACGAAATCCACGAAACGCCATTGCATGATCGAAAAGTGACTGTTTGGGTCGGCGTTTGCGCGAAAACCATCATTGGGCCATTTTTTTCCGACAAAACGAAACAGTCGATGGAAAACGATGATGTCAGCTCATTATGTCTGCCCGCAAATGCGTGAAAAAGGTCTGGATGGTTACTAGTTTCAACAAGACGGTGAGCCATGCCACACTGCAAATGAAACAATTCAGTTTCTGCAACGAAAATTCCCTGGATGTCTGATGTCGAAAAGAGGCGACATTGACTGGCCACCGAGATCTCCAGATTTGACTCCTCCGGACTTCTTTTTATGGGGTTATTTGAAAAGCAAAGTATACGCCAGCAAGCCTCAGATCATTGACGAGCTCAAAGCAAACATTCGTGCCTAAATCATCGCTATACCGCCCGAGGTGGTCGAAAAAGTAATGTAAAACGCAGCAAAAAGGGCACATTTTGCTGTGACCAATAGAGGCAGCCACTTGAGTGATGTTGTATTCAAAAACTAATCCAAATAAATTCTAAAGGACCAAATTGAATAAAAATACCTCACATATAAAAATCAGTTGTTTTTTTTTCAAAGTTATTCAATGTTTACATACCGATATAAAAGATGGTGCACCCTGTAGATCTTAAATTATTATTATATTCATACGTACCAAATTTGAATTAATTAAACAATTTCGCCGTTTTTGTGTCAATCACAACTCCTATAAACAAAAAACAAAAATGAATTTAAAATTAATTGTACAATTTGAAATTAAAATTTATTACGATTCGAATTTTTTACTAATTTTTTTCGATTTAATGACATAATGCTTTCCATACGTTTCGTTCGTATTCAATGATACATCGAAGAACATTTTTCGTACATAACGTTCGAGTTATATGAAATTTCGTTTCGTGTTCTATGATAGGTGCCTAAGGTTTGGCATTTACCAGGACGGTGTTTAAGATTTTTGTATCGGAGAAAGGCATTAGTTATGTCGTAAATGCAATAGCTACACCGAGAGAAATGTCTAATATTAGAAACGAAATTCATAAGCGGGGCCAAGTAATTTTTGGCAAAATAATCTACGTATTGCATTTAAAAAGGTAATTAACAAAGGTATTAATTAATTTATATGCAGAGGTTTGGTTTCAACGCGCAGACAAATGCCAACGAACTACTTCGTGATACCACAAGATAAGATAATGCAAACTTAATCTCCCAAGGACATTATTAGCTCAAACTTTTAGGATCTTTTTATTAAATTCAATTAAATAAATACCCCTTTACAGGTAATAATATAGGGATGTGTATTTGAAATGCAAGTTAAAACTAACATTCTGTAACTACATTTTCAAAAATTAAACATGGTCTATAAATAGTATGTCTAGAATATTTCGCAATTTTTTCTCTTCTTAATAATTATCAAATAAATTAGTTTCTAGTCAGACTTGAGGGTTTCTTTTTCCTCCTGTTCGAACTTCCATCGCATATACATCACTCTCATTCTATCCCATATATTCTCAAATGAATCCATTGCGGGTCGTACATCAAGAACGGCAAACTTATAATCATTATCAACAACTGCACCATCGTAATAATCAATAATATAACGCACATCTTTACCGCATCGGTCTATAATCCAGTCATGTCTGTCGAAAGGCAGTTCATACCTGAAATATAAATAAATTAAAATTAAATGATTTACTGTTTATTTAATTTAAGTAATTTTATGTTAACATTATGCAGCACCTTTTTTTTAAATCTACAAGCAGTTTTTTTAATCATTAATCGAATGTTTGTGCGTAAATATTAAAATATTTATTAATATTGCATTTGTTACCTTTCGGCCTACATGGCATAAGTATATAAGTATTATACATTTTATCCAGCCCAAAAGTTTATGACGCATAGCCCGAGTCACGGACGAAAAAAAGTTATACTTAATTTAATAAAAAGAACCCAAGAACCCGAAATCCGCTTGCTGTCTGTGCGTACACACGATAACTCGAAAGCGCTTTGACCTAGGATGTTGAAATGGGCTTTGGTTCGAAACACGTTTTATGCTGAGATATGGTGCAGGTTACTGCGATTGACAACCTAAAGAATTACTAGGAGGCTATTTGGAACGGTATTTTTTTTATGTTCAGTCGCAAAATAATTAAGTTGCGCCCAGTTTTTTGGCAGATTTTTTTTTTTCAATTTCAATAACAACAATCGATAAAACCCTTTAGGGGTTCAATATAAAAAAAATCGAAAACCAATTTCTGGAACTGGCGACTATATGAAAAGCCCGTTGGTAAAAACCAATTCGATATCTCATCAGATCTAAGAGATACAGAGAATTCGTAAAAACCTACTCAATCATTGTAAACCCCCTTAGGGGATGAATATAGCAAAATCCCGAAATTAATTTTTATATGATAATTTAAGAGGAAACACGAATCAGACCTAGAATATTTGTCGGAATTCGTCAAAACTTACAACACCCCCTACACTCCTTAGGGCTGACTAAGGAAAAATCTTTAAATTTAAACCCGTTAGAAGTCAAAGCGAATGCGATACACTATTAAACCTATGAAAAATGTCGGAATTTGTGAAAACGTATACAATTCCTTCATAATCTCTTAGGAGTTGAATATCAAAAAATCTGCAAAACGGTTACTAGTATTAATTCCATATACCTCATGAGATCTAAAAGATATAACGAAATTCGTGAAAATGTAGAAAACACCCTTTTCACCTCTGTACGCCAATGCAAATTTGATATTTTTTTTGCTTGAATAACTTCTGTTGCACGTTGCATGCAACTTTGAAGAAAAGACTTAATTATATGTTTTACTTTATTATTTCAACAAAATAGGAAAAAAAACTATTTTTTATATCATATTTTGTTAACACTTTCAAGGTAAAAAAAATCTTGAAAAATCGAGACTAAAAATTTGTATTCCCGCTGTTTTTTTTTTTTATTCGAGGTTATATTGATTTTATTGGTATAAGCTCCAACTACAGAAATATATATCAGAAAAATTTTTTAATTTTTGATTTCGGATTAAATTTACGACTTGTACAGGTTACGCCAAGTAGACCTCTTTTTTGAAAATGATGACGGCGCTCGCCATATAACTGGTCACGATGACATCATTTTGAATAAAAAAAAATGTATTTTTGTACCTAAATACTTAATAAATATGTTGCGAAAAAACAGCAGCATTCTATTTGCATCCTCTTTAAAAAAAAAAATCCTGTAAATTGTCTTATTTTTTTGTTAATACCACCTTTCAAAGAATCCTATAAAAGTGCCAGCTGTCGCGTATTGCATAAAGGTGGGCTGTCCAAGAGTTTCAACGTGCGAATCAGTGTATTGCTCTTATGACACTGGTTATTTTTCGCGCTTTAAAGCGGCTAGAATAACCAAATGGAGAGAGATAGAAAATTTAATATACAATTTAGACATTGGTGTGAGAGAGACAGTCCAAACAACTAAGAAGTGAGTAAGTGTCAAAAAAAAGCAGCAACAGAGAGCCTGCGAGCAGTGTTTCGCAACATTCTAGCAGTTAAGCCAAGAAAAATTCACTGGCGGCTAGATTTTCCAGCCGCTACAGACTTGTTTTTGACACTTCCGTACGTATAAATTATGGAAAGTGCCATGTGATGTTATGAGACGCGCCAGAACAGGTATTATTCTTAACAAACCAGTTGTTAATTTCGTTTACTAGAAAAGAACGGCATCTCTTTCTTTTAATGTTGTTCGCCTTGTCGCACGATTGGCTATTATTGTACTTTTTTCTAGCGAGGAAAATAGCCAGTGTCATAACAGCATAAGAAAATGCAATTGTGCGACCGATGCTAGCCGCATCAAGTAGACGAAATTAACAACTGATTTTTTATGAAAAATAGTGGTTTTAGTGCATTTCGTAACATAACATAACACTTTCCATATTTTATACATAACGAACAGTCAAAATAGAGTCTGCAGTAGATTTTTCTTGGATTAAACTACTAGAATGTTGCGAAACACTGCACGAATACGCTATGTTGCTGTTCGGACTGTCTCTCTCAAACCACTGTCTAAATTGCATGTTGAACTCTCTCTCTCTCTTTATTTGGATTTTCTAGACGCTTTTCAGCGGCAGAAATAGCCAGTGTCATAACGGCATAATTAACGGCAACCTTAAAGCCGCAGTGGAGAGAAAATGCTTTTCGATGGAGCTGTTTAAAAAACTGAACGGTATCTACTATGCTGGAGACGTGCGTTCATACGCATATAGATTCGAATTTCCGCTCCTTGAATTCTAAATGCAAGGACGCCGATACATACACATGGGTTCAGAGAGTAGCACGCCAATATCCCTAAATGGGCAAGAATGAAACGTAAAAATTTTGCTGCCTTATTAGTATGGATTGTGGGACTGAAAAAATGCGAAGGCTCGCACCAACAAAGCTCGCCGAGCCTTTGGTTTTCTTTCACCTTCCTGGAGAATTCAGTGCATCAACATTCGAATAAAGCTTCAGTGTGCTTAATCGTGCGTCACTTCTGTGTTGTTTTACGGCAGTATCACATAAAAGGTTACCGATACTTTCCAGCGAAATGCAACCTGTCGTCAACTAATGTTTTCGACGCGTCTTGGATATATTCTAGCCACATGTTATCTGGGCAGACCAAGTGAGCCATTGATATTCAAAGACGAAAATGGCAATGTATCCGTTGTACCTTAAGGATCACATCTTCAAACAAAAACTTTATGAAAAGCATAGGATACTGGAGTTGAATTTATTACAACAATATAATATAATTGTATAAGTTCTGCCGAGCGCTAAAAAATTAAGTCGCTAACTCAATTCTAAAAAAATAATATTACCACGTTTGTTTCTAGACTGAAATAAATAAATAGAAATAGAAAAAAAAGTTTTATCAAATAGAACCGCCGTTATCACTATTATAGACCCAGGTAAACACGTGAAAACTGACTACGAAGTGGTTGTTCTGATACGTAACTAATTGAAATAGAAATTTCTGAGAAAAATTTTATATATTTTATACCAGTTTTCCACCAAACGGACAAAACAAAAACTCAACATAAACTCGTGTCGAAAAACAGATCTCTGAATTTTCACCATTTTTTTTTAAAAAAATTGTTTTTTTTCGACTGATTCTGTTGTTTCTCGTGTCCCGACCAGAAGCGGTAGCTTCAAAAGGTTTCGCTGTGTTTGCAAACTGAGTCCGCTTCGTGGAAACACTGAAGTTGGGTTTTGTTCAGTTTGTATTTTTCGTTAGTTGGATTCGACATCGGTCCAACACACAGTCAACTTGCTGTGCGTTAATCAAGTGATTTTTTATTATTCTTTCGTAAGTATATTGTGAGAAAGTTTCCTGTCTCTATTATTGACAGTTATAGAAGCCTCCTACACATATATAAAAGCCATTACGCATCTTTCCCCCAAAAAATATCCAGCCACAATTAGGTTTACATAAAAACTCCACAGTGGCCGGATCTTGCTTGGGGAACGGTCCATTTCATGGCTTTAATATATAGAAAATAGAAGGCACTGATGGTGGATTTACACTCAACGTTTGAGGCGCGCCTCTATCCCCACCATAAAATCAACCAATCAGAGGGCTCGTGGAGTCGTAAGAGTCTAACATTCTTCAACTTTTTCTCCGACGCACGCTTCCATATGTGTACACACATACAATGAACTGTGGCAGCACACAATTCGCAGCCATCGTATTTCTGTCGTTTCGCACTTATAGGCAAGTTGCGTCGCAGAGGCATGTTGAGTGTAAATTGCTTTCAACACAGCGAAGAACACAGCCGACGAAAACCGGTTTGCAATGGCCTGATGGGGGCAGAGGCTCGCCTCGAGGCGAGCCTCCAGGGTGAGTGTAAACGCACCATGACAGTGACCAAAAGTTTGTCAATTTATTTCAACGTACTATTTTGACAGTTCGATTGAACTGAAGTAGTATTACACTGTATGATTACGCTGCCAAATTGCAGTAATAAGCAATGCGAAATAGCGAATTCGAATTAATCTCACAGTATCAGCTCGATCGAATTCGCTATTTTGGATTGCCTATTACTGCAATTTGACATCGTGGTCATACCTCGCAGTGTAATGCTTGTCCACCAAGCAGACAAGTTAAGTTTTTGTTTTGTACATATTTTTGAAATCACGGAAAACAAAAACTCGAACTCGAAATCTAAAACACTGTTCCAACCAAACCGACAGTGCTCTATCGCAGATTTGTTTTCAGTATCTCCACGAAGCGGTCTCAGTAAGAAAATACACCGAAACCTTTTGAAGTTACCGCTCCTGGTCGGAACACGAAACAGTCGAAAAAAGCTCGAGTTTGTAAAAAAAATGATGAAAAGTCAAAGATTTGTTTTTTTCGACACGAGCTTTTGCTGAATTTTTGTTTTGTCCGTTTGGTGAAAAACCGGCATAATACATACTAGCTTAACTTTGTTCGCTCAGTTGAAACGGGTTCGAAAAAAAACAAAATTACGACAAAACACTATTGGTTTGGTTGAAAAGTGTTTTGGATTTGTTCGTGTGTTTGTTTTCCGTGTTTTCAAAAACATGAACAAAACAAAAACTCAACTTGTCCGTTTGGTGGGAAACCGGCATTACGATTCGATTTAGCTGTAAATCAGAGATACTAACTTTAGAAGAAAATAACCAAGAAAAACTTACCCCATCAAATTTCGGATACGTGCCCTGGGACTGTACTGAGTGGCCTTTCCTCCGAAACTTTTCAATTTCGGATGAACACACTCGTTTGCATGTAGTGCTTCCCATTTAAGAACCTCACGCCAGGCCTGCTCATTATTTGCATTGTGAATTTTTATTATATCGGCCATATCTTTCTGCTGAATGTCCTCTTGCTTCCATCGCCATCCCTTTCTAAGCATTGCGTTCCAAAACATTTGTTGACTAGGATACACCCAAAACTCTGAGCTACCATCTGTAGAGACTTTCGGTATGCTCGAAACTTGCCTGTCCGTTGGAAGCGAAAAAGGTTGATCTGGTGCTGGTTGCTGATTAGCTGCAGGCATCATATTCAGTGGATTAATGTCACTGTTTTCGTGTTTTACGGGACATTCGGTTACAGCTGGTTGTGGAGAAAGTTTTTGATGCATAGGGCATTCCGGAGGAGGATTCTCTGTCATAGTATGTTCGACTTTGCTATACTTAGCGTCTTTCATAATTGGCCGTGTTATTTCAGAAGCCATCACTTCTGCTGCAGATACCGTATTTCCCATTTTTCTGTAACTGAAGATCAAAATTTAGTTAGGTTAATAACGATACAGGCATAGCTTATCAAATTACGTAACTTTAAGATTCATGTTTTCTTACCTACTTTAAAAAGAACTGAATGCAATATATTTCTAGATTTTTTATGCAATACTCACATGCGTCGCTCTGACCTAAAAATTCAGAGCGAATTTAAATTTTTTTTTTTAAAAATGTTAAAGGGTTCTGTCATACTGTCAAGTACATGAATCCATAGAATCAAGAGATAGGCAACCAATAGTGATCAGTGCTGCCAAATATTTTTCTTGGTCGTGCACTAAAATATGAAGTTACCCAACAGGCAGATTGTACCTGTAGAAAACTAATCGAAATTCTACACATTTCCTACAGCCATTGAGCTCCATGTGTAAGAAATGGGCAGCGAACGAAAACCTTAGAGTATAATAGAGATGGCATAGGGCCAACTAAAATTGAACCCCGGAAAAATTGGTTTGAACATGTGTTAGTTTATGATACAAAGGGCGTGCTGGTATTACAATTTCGAAAAGCAAACAAATTATGATATAAAAATTGTTTATTTATCTGTCTATACATAATATGAACATATGTACTTATTTATATATTGTGAATATACATTACATGCAATACTAGTATTTACAAAACAAAAAGTATGAGTGCATATGTTCCGATGGTGCATATTATACAAGAATAGGATTCTAGGATATAGAAAGGATGAAAATAATAAAAAGACGAAGTTACATTATCAATTCAAATTAAATATATTAATATTTTAAGCAAAATGATACATTTTACAACGAAAAGATAGTAAAACGTTTGACAGCAATTCTCAAAAAATCGAACTTCAAAGATTAAATTAAAATTCTACAGAAGCATCGATGATGACAAAAAAAAAGTTCAATATGGTCACTTTGTTTCCATCAATCCAATTTTTGGAAAGCTGTAAATTTCATAGATAAGTCAAAATTTTATATAATATTTCAAAACTTAATAAGGCTACAATGTAAAAGGTAAAAAAATTCCACTTGAAATTACATCACGCAAATTTATATTCAAATATTTATCAAATTTGAACTACGCGCGCTAAATTTCCTTTTTTCGGAATACATTTCCCATACAACTTTCGATAACCTCAAAACCGCTCGCACGTCTCTGGCAAATTCGAACACGTTTACCCACAAAATCCAACTTCAATGAACGAAGAGCGACTGTTTCAAATGAAAAGTTACATTACAACACCCTGACATAAGTACGTCAAGTACTTGACGTTTTTGGATATTTCTAAACTTCTTGCTTTATTTCTTATTTCATACTTACCATTGTTTTTTTTAGGTTTTTTTTATTGAAAGGGGATTTTTTTCTTCTACACCTTAATCAGCCCGAACAGGTACCAGGATACCTGTGATGGAAAATTAAGACGCATTTTGAATTAAAACGGATGTGTAGTTAAATTATAGGGTACCATTACCCGGTAGTTTACCCGTTAAATCGTACTGGCTTCGCTTTGTAATTTACAGTATGGGATTGGGTTAATTTAACGGCATCATTAACTAGGAATGAAAGAGATGGAGATAGAGGTAGCGAATCACACGTTGTACCCGATACGAAATTATTTTTTGTCCCGATGCCTATACGTTTTAACTGAAAGATTATCGGTTAATGGTACGGCGGTATTGGAACGAAAATGTTAAATGTGACAAAATTGTTTCCATATACTCGCTTTAATTTAAAACGATTATTTTAAATTAAAAGATCAGAAAAATCAACGGAAATATTTTCGCCTGCTCAAACAAGAGACTAAAATACTTGCGACTGTTAACAGTTAGCATGAGCGTATTTTTCCCTGCTTCTATTTTCGGTGGCAGTAGCATCAAGGGCGCCCATACAACTTTTTCAAGGGGGGCTAAGGCTAAAGGTTTATTAAAATTACCCCCCACTCCATTTAGAATCTGGATATTTGGTTGAATTTGCGACGTTAAGTTCGTTAACGGGTACACTCATTCTACTCCTTCGGGTCCATACAAAAGTCTTTGAAACATGCGTTCAAGAATATTAGAAAATAACTTCAGAACGCTTAAAGCTACGACTAGGATTTTGTAAACGTTCCTTTTCTAATAATTTTGCAGAAAATCCTTCGTGTAGCTGGCATACAGAAATCCTGTAAACTCATTTTAACTCCAAAAAACGCTAAGTAAAAATTTTAAACGTATTAATTTTGTGTTAAAATGAAGTTGGGGTTTATTAGTCAGCGAAATTCCTCTCCTTCAGGAAGTTTGAAATTTAAAATTTTGGAAAACTTGATATTTCAATGGCTGAAAGCAAAGATATTAGAATCTCTTTATATAAGATGTCCCAACCAATATAAAATAAATTAATAAAGCTTTACGATTGGCTATTAGAGCTTTTCATGCTAAAATTTGTAGTCCACTGTAAACATCAATCTGAAAGCTCGGTTTTAAATTGTTTGGAACGTCAACGTCACCGATTCCGAAATCGGTACATTTGAATAAAATAGGATCAGGATTTGTGATTGGCTTGCTGCTTATTGAGATTGTGGCTAGCTATGCTGTAGCTACCGTTTGGTGGCTACTTGAAAGAGAAGGTCAATATTCGCATTTTTATTTATTTATTTATTTCAGAATGATGCCTCCTTATAACATAAAGAAGCCCATTGATTGTTCGGCCAGGTCTGCAAGGGCATATGGCACATCGCCTTACATATTTTGTACATCCAAATAGAAGTAATAATACAAATAAAATTAAAATGTAAAGTAGAAAGAAATAGAAAATCGCAAAAGAAGAAACTACCTATACAAAGATAGATTAAATGAAATATGTTAAGTGTGAAAATATATGTCAAACGCAAAACAACAAAAATGCATGCTTAATACAAACTAATTCATGCTTACATCTAATAAAATATCGATAAATGTATAGTGTAAACTGAAAAATGAGAATATGTAAAACGTAAATATATTCATGCTTCTAATTAAAAATGAAAAATGTAATTCTTATTTCTGTATTAAATTCACAGTAAAAAGGAAAAGTGAAGACCAAAAAAAATATATATACACAAATTAGAATAGATCCGTACCAGCAGGGTTAGCGGCTATGGTCATGCGTGTAAGAGTAACCTAGGGCTCACGGTCGCTGTTATGTTGCAGCGTGCTGACTGCTGACTTCGAGTCGGTGAAAATAGCTGTTGGTACGGTGGCAGCGTTACCGTTTTACTACATATGTACCAAAGTTACTACCTTTTTTGAAATTTGAAAATTTACTGCACTACGTCCTGAAACTCTACGTTTTTGCGTTAATTCTCAAAAGTCAAATTGATAACAGCACAAGAATGTAATCCATTATTATTTTACATTACTATATGTTTAATGTTAAGCTTATTTATTGTATAATTATTAAAATTCAGTTTCTACTACCTCTCTTTTGAAAAAGGTAGCAGATTTTTCTACTCCAAAAAACCGCCTCGCGGTAACACTGCACCATGGCCTCATGAGCGGCCTCTGCTGCTTTTAGACGAGATCTTTTTGTTTTGGGGGTGATGGATGGGGAAGGAAGGGGGGGGGGGGTTCGCGCAGAATGGCAAACTTATTAATACTGGCCTTGCAAATTCTAGCAAATATTCAGATTCTAAATTCGTGCGTTCGTTAAAGAAGATTTGGGGTTTTTGGCCACAATTGAACAAAACAAAAATACTATAAACATAGGCCAAGCAGAACAATTCATTCTTCAAATTTATCTAATGAATTAAATAATCATAGAAATGCTGTTTTCATTAGGACGTAGAATTTTTAGAACATTCCAGGAAATGAACAAAAAAATGGCGAAACTTAACGATTATCATGTTGCACTAGCACTACTGTCACATTGGACATGTGCGATGAACGCAAATATCTTGGCGATAATGGAAACGCTACATTCGTGCTCTACGCACATCCCTTTGATGTGCGTCCAAACATCGCCATTGACGCAAATGTAAGCGGTTCTCGACTTGAGTTGCAAACTAACGCGAATAGGCCGTTTCCACTTACGCATACGCCTTAATTCGCATCATCCAATGCACATGAAGGCGATAGTGGAAACATGGCATATGAATATTACCGCCATACGCCTCATATTCACATATGTATATATGTAGCTAAAAATGATGTCCCATTGACAATCCGATAAAAAAAAACCTGCCTTTGATTGATTATTTGTTGTTAGTCGGCGAGCTTTCACTCCAACATACAGTGGGTTACAACATAAATTCTAAAACTTATCAATAGCCACCGGAGTTGGGTCGCCAATCGTAAAGCTTTTTTTTTGCTTGGGACATCTTTTCTACTGTCTTTGTTTCAGGGCACCTGTAACAAGGTGTAGGAGCAGGAGTTTATGGAGTGCGCCCAAATGTGAAATTCTACTGTAGCATGCACATTACATCCACTGTTTTTCAGGCGGAGACTCATGCTATTGAACTATGCATTAGAGAAAATATCAGACGGGGCTACAAAAACCAACAAATATATATTCTCTCGGACAGCAAGGCAGCAATAATGGCACTTCAGTCCGTTCAAATCTACTCCAAACTTGTTTGGAATTGCCTCCAATGCCTGATTGAACTCGGAAATAAGAACAGAGTTAATTTAACTAATTTGTACAAAATTCCGAATTCATAGCTAAAAGATTACTTGAGTTATAGTGAATTCCGTAAATTAAGTGAATACATTTTGACAGGATATTTGTATGGTAGCTACACGAAGGGCTAATAGGATTTTCTTTATAATCATACATTGAGCTCCAACTATTGGAAAAATAACACATACAAAATTTGAAAGACGTAGCTTAAACCCTTCTGAAGTTATCGGCCAATATTCTTGAACACGTGTTTTAAGGACATTTTGTATGGCAGCTACCAGAAGGAGTGAAAGGATTTCGCTGACTAGTAAACCCGAACTTTCTTTTCACTCAAAACTAATTTGTACAAAATTCTGAATTCGTAGCTAAAAGATAACTTGAGTTATAGTGAGTTTCGTAAATTAAGTGAATACATTTTGACAGGATATTTGTATGGCAGCTACACGAAGGACTAACAGGATTTTCTTGATAATTATATATTTAGCTCCAACTATTGGAAAAATAACACATACAAAATTTCAAAGTCGTAGCTTAAACCCTTCTGCAGTTATCAACCAATATTCTTGAACACGTGTTTTAAGGACATTTTGTATGGCAGCTACCCGAAGGAGTAGGGCGATTTTGCCCGTTAACAAACTTAGCCTTACAAATTCAACCAAACATCCAGATTCAAAATTTCAAGATCCTAGGTGAAGGCGTTCTTGAGTTATTGTACTAACGGACAGACGGACGGACGGACTTCAAGCGGATTTGTGGTTTTTGGCTACAAATAAACAAAAAATAATATATATAACTTTTTTTCGTCCGAGGCTTGGTTCTATGCGTTACAAACTTTTGGGATGGATTAAACTTATAATACTCTATATGATTTCATCTAGAGTATAAAAGTGAGATGAATGTGAGATGTTTTTGTGGATAAAAATACAACGTTCTAATTATGTATACAATTATAACAGTTTATTTCATAGCAGAAAAATGTAAACAACTAATTCCTTAAAAAAAAAATGCGTAACTAATCCAATAAAAAAAATAAGTAAAAATTAAAATTCTTAAAGAAAAAACTTAAAAATATCCTTAATCTAAAAAACATCACCAACAACAATGATCTGAAAAGAAATATGTAATAAGAATAACTACTAACAGCCGCAGTTAATTTTCATTTCACCTTTAAGAAGAACAGAAATTTTCTTTCCCTTTTCGTCGATTAGCCCTTTCACGGGCATGCCGCAGCCATGCTTTGGCTGATTGATCGAACATGTTCACTGTGTAATTCTTTATTGTTTTTTTTTTGATTACACTTAAAAGAACATAGTTTAAATCTTTTAAGGCAGCAACACTTTTTTTCGCTTCAGAACCTTGCCAAGAAAATTCTAAATATATTATGTCCTTAGCAAGATTCTGAAGCAACCTCCTTAGGGCACTTCTGTCATCAGATAGAGGGATGTGACACAGTTGAACACATGGGTAAATTAATTCAATATTATTAAATATATTTTTTCCCAAATACTTTGGCATACGTACAAATTGATTTCTATAGGCGCTTTCAGCGCATTGGTTGTTAATCTCAAGAAGTCCTTCGCCAGTTTGTACTGGCAAATCAATAAATCTTATATGTTCTAAATTGTGTGGGGTCTCCATGGTGTTCAGCTTTCGCATTATACCAGTAAGCATATTTTTCATTTCGAGTATGCTTTGTTTCATGTCTTTTAATTCTAAAACATATAAAAACATATTTAATTTGTTTTGCTAAATAAATAATAAAAATATAATGATCGGATTAATTAAGAGTGTTGACTATTGATTGATTACCTTGATTAACAGACTGCAGTGATTGCAAATCCTTTCATTTTCCAATGCAAGCAACGAAGAATAAGAAGAAGAAGTGCATCTCACCGCTTTTAGTGGTGTAAGTATAATATCATCATCATTGGGTGGTAATGGCGAAATCTCCGTCGTTGTAACTGGAACACGCAATCCAGGAGGAATCCTATAGAATTAACTATCAACCTATTTGAGTTTCAACAAAATTTTCAGTTTTAGGTTGAACACGATCGTCTGAAAAGGATGTACTTAAATGAAAAACATTGTATTGACTACAACATAATACGGAATTTCTTACCATTACCATTCCTATAATTTTCAACAACCGAAAACATTCTAAAAATAAAAATATGTATATATATACATATATATGTATATACATATAATTACTGTCTCTAATTTTAACTCTTTTGGTATATATGTATATTTACAATACAAGTCGTCCAAATGAAGTACATTCCTTATCGGTACTTAACATTTTTACAAAAACTATACATTTGTCTATCTCCATTCGGAACAATTTGCATGTAATACTGCTTACTTTCCAGTAGCTTTCTTTCCAGTAGCTTTCTTTCTTTAAAGTTGCAGTTGATGTATAAATTCCAACAATCCAGGATTGTATGGGATATTGAAGGGAATTATCAACTCGTTCAACCGTTTTTCCATACACAAATAATTCTCCATCGTTATATGTGCAATGAACAAATTCCACAATTTCATTACTGTATCTAAAACACCATGCATTTTTTTCGTCGCAGCTAAGTATGAAATTTGTCAAAACTATTTTGTTGTAAACACCGTTCTTATAGTTTTTTAATTCCGGATAAATTTTATTTCCACAATTTGGTGGAATAGTTTGTAATTTTTCCCAAACGCGATTATGCACTTGTTCCAGTTGTTTATTTCCTTTCTTTATTAAACGCTTTATATATGACATATTGTTCTCAAATGGAAATGAAGAGAATTCAGAAAGGCATCCAAACTTCTTGGCATATCCACATAAATGAATTTGATTGTGAACATTGAAACTTATTTCTGATTTTCCATATATTTCTCCAAAATCTTGAACAAACTTATTCAGCAATAATTGCGCTTAGTTTATGTATTTATCTGCTGATATTAATTCTTTATTTTCCAATATGCGCACTGCTATATGAAGCAACATGAAATTAGAATATATATTGTTAGGAACAATGTCTTTGATACACAATGGTCCAATATATAGAATAAATGTACGGAACTCGACTGCTTTCCATCTTTTAAGAAAATGCATAGATCTAATATTTCTTGAAAATTCATTTGGTCTAACGGAGTTAAGTATAGAAAGACGTTTATTTATTTCATTCACTGTATTGGAGTTTAAACCATTTTTGCAACTTCCATGAACCCATGTTAAAAGCAGTTTTTTAGAAACACCTAGACAGATGAGATGCATGTAGTCTAAAAGGAATTGCTCAATCATATCTATGTGTAAGGATTCCAATAACGATTCTCCTGTGTGATGTTATCGCTGACTCCTATCTCTAAATGATGAATTTGTTCTCCTTTTTAAATTTATTTCGGGAAAACACATCTTGCCGATAAATTGGCCCTTTTGCACACAGTCACCACATCCGAAATAGCCACTATGTCCTTTTATGGATTTAATGAATGCTCTGGCTGGCGTATCACAAATTATTGCTCTCACTGCAACAATTATATTTTCGATTAAATGTTGGTTGTTTTCCGGCGTCAGTAGGGTTTCTGGTGTGAAACCCCAACACGAAATCCCCGACTGTTGATTAATCGCTGTCCTTGAGGACATGACAGTTGGAAAACCTTCACTGGATACGCCAGTTTTTATAAGATTGTGTTGGACTAGGTCCGAAGGAGCTGTTTCGTCATCGGAGGGCATAGACTCGTCAGAGGGTGTATCATGCCTACTATCCGAAACACCCTTACAGGTGGTGGAATTGCTGAGCATAATTTTTATTTAGCGAACTCGAAATCAAATTTACGATCGCGAATTTTAAACTTTAGCTAATTTCCCGCCATCGCAACCCTATACTAAAGGAGGTGGCGCTGAAAATCATCTAATATTTCAACCAATTTGGTGGCATTTTTGGTTGTACGCCAGGATATATAGAGCTAAACGCTAAGAGCGCGACTTTGAAACCCGCCAACAGCAATTTTATTTTTTCGCTAATTTTAAGAATGGAATTTTTTCATGGTAAGCTACCATAGAAGCAAATTTGATTAAATGTTGGTTGTTTTCCGGCGTCAGTAGGGTTTCTGGTGTGACGCCGGAAAACAAGCAACATATAATCAAATTTGCGTTCGCTATATAGAAATTATGCTCAGCAATTCCACCAGCTGTAAGGGTGTTTCGGATAGTAGGCATGATACACCCTCTGACGAGTCTATGCCCTCCGATGACGAAACAGCTCCTTCGGACCTAGTCCAACACAATCTTATAAAAACTGGCGTATCCAGTGAAGGTTTTCCAACTATCATGTCCTCAAGGACAGCGATTAATCAACAGTCGGGGATTTCGTGTTGGGGTTTCACACCAGAAACCCTACTGACGCCGGAAAACAACCAACATTTAATCAAATTTGCTTTTATGGTAGCTTACCATGAAAAAATTCCATTCTTAAAATTATATTTTCATTACCAACCTTGATTGCATCGTTCTGTACAGTTTTCAATTCTTCTGCAAAGGGTCTAAGATATTCGCTACAATCAGAAGGTTTTTCATGGTCACAATACAATCCTATGATAAATGGATGGAAAGTTTTACCTTTCATTCTAATTACGCCTTGAATAGGTCATAAGCATGCTTTGGAGCTTTTACTAATTGGTAACCCGTCAATATTAATGTTCAAATCAAAATTTATAATCTCTTTATCTTCTTTCAATCCACTTAGCTGCCATTTTAAATTATTTTTAATTCCAATGTGTGTATAAAAACCGCTACCTACAGGAATTTTCCCCACATTCTTAGGTGTTTTTAAAAGAACTCTCCCGTCTTTAGGTAAATCGCATAAACTATATTTTCGCAATATACTTGTGAGGTGATTTAGAGCTTTTTGTGAAATATTATATATGCTAACCCAGGATTTTAAATCTTCATGAAAACATTGAGGAAAAGTATTATACTATCGCATGTATTCGAATCTGATAAATAAAAAAAATTTAAGAATTAAAATATTTATTTGAAGATCTGTTCTACGAAACATCTTCTTTTTTATGAACAGGTATGTTTGGCGACAAAAATGTTCTGGATTAATCTCTAAAATAGACATACAGAATACTAGACATTAGTTAAAAGGTTAACTGAGGAATATACATAAACATACTCCATTGGTTTCCTTTTAGACTGTCGCTTCCATGAGTTAACGACAAAATTCTATTAATTAGAACATTCGTTCATGTGTAATCAACTTTCTAATATATCATGATATAAATTTTTCGCACATAACGGAAAAACAGTTTGAACTTAAGAATAGTGGGGAGGATCATGAATGCAACATCATGCGTCAAAAAATACCCAGGTATTTTTTTCTGCACTGAGTGAATGTTTTCCTGAGAAGTTCGGCCAAATCGGATGAGTATTGGCTTTTCTTCCAGAACATTATCCCAAACTACGGGTTTTTGACATTTTCACAACAAAATTACAGATTTTCTCTGCAATGCTGATCACATCAAGAATATTGTAACTTAAAATTTTCTTAATTTTCTAAAAAAAAATTAATCTAGTTTGACTTACCTGGATATTCACTTTTCACAAGCACTTGTCTGTTCGGAATAACACTCACAATAAACTTTTTTCTTAAAATTTGTACGTCAACCAAAGACAAACGTTCGCAAGTTAACGCCTTGCGTATACTTGCTGATCTAATTGCGATAAATTTTAAAAAGACAGATCTTAATGCGATTTGTGATTGTCCAATATGAGATACACCTAAATTGGTGCACTTAGAATGTTCAATGCGATAAGAGAGTGATCTCAACGAGGATAGAGGATACTCTTTCGAGTATTCTCAAATTGTCACTTTATTGATGTTGTCTCAAAAATCTTACTTGGTACATTATAGCAAAAAGACTTGCTTGCACATCTTTTTCCTATAATTTGCTTTCGACAAACGTACACAATAGATATCCGAACGCGCACTACTTGGTACAGTTAGCAATTATGACTTTGACATTTGTAGAGCCGGTAATTGTTTTTTTGACAATTTTGTAAGTGGTATTGTTTTATTTTTTTTATTTCTTGTGTTTTGAAGTTGTAAGATGAATATCAAAAAAGGAGTTAAATATGTTTAAAATGTCATCAGACGCTTGACATGAGAGATACGTTGTAGTTGTCGAGAAAATTCACATATAGTGCTTTTTCTTAACTAAACGCGTACAAACAGCTAAAAACACAAGAAATTTTAGGTTAGAAATTTCTTTCTGTCAAAAACTATTGCTATAATTTTGCTATAAAGTCGAAAATTTTGTCCCTTTCTTCCTTCTTAATACCGATTTGCTGTCTCTTTTTAGTTTTCTGCTACAGATCTGTAATCTATTATAGGAATAATGAAAACTATGTCTCTAATGAAAACCAGCATGAAAGCAGCACTGTCGACGCTGAGTTCTGCTTTTATGGTGTCACGGCCTTAAGGCTTGTGTAGTTCGCGAACGAACTAGTTCGGAAGAGCGTTCCCATAAGTGAAATGAACAAACTAGTTCACAGTCAGTCCCGCTCCTAATTCGTTTCTATTCATTCCTTCATTCATTGCCGTTCGCGAACTGTGAAGTGGATATAATGATCAAAACCTATCTAGCAGCAAAGTTTCGTATACTATGCGTCGAAGGTCGAAACAACAACTTATGAAAGTATTCTTGGTAACGATGACTGCGATTGCAGTATTTGGTACTTTAAGTTAAACATATATATAATAGTAACGTAAAGTGGCCTATTGCCGACCACCTTCCTAATTCCGACCATTTTGGTTTTTATTAATATATTTTTATTATCGCGAGTAATAAGGTAAATTCTAGGATCAATATATTTCCACATGTGTTCTCTATCCATTTGCTGTGCACAAAGGGATCTGCATGTCCTTTCTTTACATTGTGGTTTAAATTAATCGGCGGTGGACCAAAAAACATGAATTTTAAGCCTAAAATCGAAATTTTTGGTTCATTATTTTTCGTAAATTTAAAAGACTAGCTTTCATCAGAGTGAGTAATTAAGGTCTTATTGGCTTTATAAACATTTAATTTGTATTGAAATATAAAAAAATAATTTAAATTCATAGAATTTGTGAAACAAACAGATAAAATGAAGTGGTCGGAAATAGGCTTCTCTGATTTCATGTAATGTCCTTATTGCGACCAGTGGTCGGTATTAGGGAATATCAAGGGAATATTTCAAAAAATTAAAATATTATGTTTATATACTATAAATAGTAAAAATCGATATTTTATGATTATACTATTGTCTTTACTGTCTTTGATCCCAATTCCGACCTACTCAATATATATATTTTAGATCTCGAAAGTTCACATGAAACGGACCTATCACCTTCTTGAACTGATATATATTGCAGAATCCATACCTTTTTCGTTTAAGGGTTTTGGCTTTATTTGACGGTTTAAGTAATAAATTGGTTTCTATTTAAATATTAATACCTGCAGTATGTTCTTTGATGCGAAATTTATGTTTCTATATTAGTTTTGCCATAGATTAAATCTACTAATATCACTGGTCGGTAATTAGGACATCCAATTTGATCGGTTTACCCATTTCCGACCTAGTAGCCGTACAGCAGGATAAAAAGTTTACTCAGTGGAAATTACATTTTAATTTTGCGATTTATCTAATAAAACTAAACATACATATATTTCTATATATAAAAAAATTGAGGTTTGTTTGTTTGTCCGGTATGAGTTTCTGTACCACTCATCTGATTGTGATGTAATTTTGGTGATTTGTTGTGCGCACGCCCGCGAAGGTTTCTGAATTAGTAAAATCATTTTACAATTATTGGTGGTACGCGAGTCGTTTCAATAATTGACTGTTTTTATATATTGTAGTTTCGAGGCAGTTCGTGCGTTTTCGGTGTATTATTTATGCCTTTGACAAATGGTAAAGTTGGAAATTTCCACCTGGTTGAAATTAAAACAATCCTCCAAGATAGACAAATTTTTGGCAGCTGACTGTTGCATTACGATTCGTGTGTAATTTTATGATCAGGACAACAGAAAATGAATAATTTTTTTTCAATGAATGGTTTGATTGTTATTATTCCCCATTCAACGGTGCAACGGGAATAATACGGGCCCTGAAGCAAAGGGAGTAATGGAAACACCGCTCGTACTGCAATGCGTGTCGGGATATTATTTCGTTGTGCTCGCAAACAAAAAAACATAATGATGTATGGGGAAAGCAGTACAATAATGCAGATCGTAGTAGAATGTTCTTTAATACAGTTTTGGAGGTGTACCGTACACACGAGAACTTAGCCACGAGACGCGGATAGTACCTGTAATATATTTGGAATTGCAGTTTGCCTCACAACACCACAGAATGTGTTCAGGTTTTTACCTCCGTTTGGCAGAACCTGCACAGACTATCAGTTACTATTGCTAACATGGGATTGCAAATTCGCATACTTGATGCAACTGTTAAATTTTCCATTTTTGATAATTTAACAAAACAGCTGAATATAATTGGAACCTGTGTCAAATTAACTGTTTGTGTGTGCCTGTTATTTTGTCTTTTGTCGACAAAGTGGCGCTATTGACCACAGAACCTGAAAAATAGATGATCCAAACAACACTATAGATTTCACAAATATTTTTAAAATAATAGTCACACTACTCCTTAAAATATTTTTTTAGGTTATGTACTCTGTTAAGAAGATATGCGACCACAAAATTGGTATCGCAAAATCCCAAGTGATTCGGTATTGGCCTCTCGGAGACTGGACAGTGTAGCCTAGTATTGACACTTCTTTTTTTTCTCCCTGAACCTTATGCCTCCATCTTGTTGGATCAGGTTGAGATTCCATAGAAATGTCCACTTGGGCGAACAGCGGATCCGTCTCTTATCTACTATTTTATTGGTCTCTATACCCTCATGACCGGTATCCAGTATTACGAACGTATCCAATATTTAGTCCGCCTCCCCTAGTGTCATTTTCAGAATCTTGTACAATTTTTATTTTTTAAAAGGCCTTGAGCCACATGTTCTCTTTATCAGATAAAGATAAAATTTAAAACATATTTTACTTTATTATTTTTTAATAATAAAGTATTTTTTCATTACTTGGAATCATTAATTGAAATCATTTCAAATATATTATATATTCCTATCTATATAAAGCTTATATAGATTTTATGTTAGTATAATCTTATACACTTAATAAAAAAAATTAATGGAATCTGCATTAATTATTTTATTATCCTATTTTCTTCATCAAATTTAATAAAAAAAAATAATATCGTTAATAATATGCAACAACAATGTTGTTTTATATGATAGAACACCTAGGTCGGAAATAGGCTAATGTGCGGTCGGTATAAGGAAATAGTTGTTTATGTGGTCGGAATTAGGAAGATTGCCATCATTATGAAATTAATTATTTTCAACCATATTTTATATCAATATATAAATATATCATACCAAAATTGAATTTATTGAGTATCGGTAGCATGTTATGAATCCGTAAAAAAAATGTTTAAAAAGAAACATATAATTGTTTGCTTTATATGAATAAAAAATATTTGCAGGGTCTTAGGTGGTCGGAAATAGGTCATTTTACGTTACAGTAGAACCTCACAAATCTGAAGTAGTTTGTTTTTTGGTTAATTAAGTTTTGTGACATCTTAAGATTTCTGCATAGTTCAAAATTGATGCTGAAATGGGAAAAAATATTAGAACGAACTCTTTTTCAAAACGAATTGACATCAATTTTATTCATATGATTTTATTTTACGTTTCAATTCAGCATTTTAGTTTATGATACATTTTTGTTTAAAAAATGTTTGCTTGTAAGGCTTTATGAATTGCCTCCTCACAATGTCTGAACGAAGTTGGAAAAGATTGGATAAGTATTCCGTTTCATTATTCTGGCTCCATTAAAGACGGTATTGACGGCGCTTATCGCTTCCACGTATTGCACCGATGAATTTTGGATTTCTGGTTCATTGCATAATTCCATTTCATTCATTGAATCTGAATTCCATTCTTAAATTTTATTTATTGCCACGGTACAACTTCCTGCTATTTTTGACAGCAATTCGCGCGTTTCATGAATCATATGATCATAAGTATGTGTCTACTGATTCTATGAGTTCAGTCAAAGGTACATTATCTTCTTCGTCGTACTCATGCTGGTGTCATAACAGCTAACGGCTATTTTCTCGCTAGAAAAAAGTACAATAATAGGCCATAACGGCTATTTTCTCGCTAGAAAAAAGTACAATAATAGCCAATCGTGCGACAAGGTGAACAACAATAAAAAGACAGAGATACCGCTCTTTCCGACGCTAGTGGCATCTGGTAAACGAAATTAACAACTGGTATGTTAAGAAAAATACCGGTTCTGGCGCGTTTCATAACAGAACATGGCACTTTCCATAATTTATACGAACTGTCAAAAACTAGTCGGTAGCGGCTGGAAAATCTAGCCGCCAGTGGATTTTTCTTGGATTAACTGCTAGAATGTTGCGAAACACTGCTCGAATGCACTTTGTTGCTGCTTTTTTTTGACAGTTATGGATTGTTTTTTGACAGTTACCCATAGCTTGCTGTTCGGACTGTCTCTCTCACACCAATGTCTAAATTGTATGTTAAAGTCTCTATCCCTCTCCATTAGGATTGTCTAGCCGCTTTAAAGCCGCAAAAATAGCCAGTGTCATAACAGCATCAGCATCATCCCAATTTAAAAGTTTATACCATGCCTTCTTAATCGTGGTTGGTGCCAATTGATCCCAGGCTATTTTCAGTAATATAAGCGCCTTGCTAATGTCGTGAGCACGCAAAATATTGTGAATGGGAGCATCTTGCGAAATAATATGAGCTAAAAGTTGATTTCGGTAGTGAAGTTTAACGATTTTAATTGGATTTTGATCCATTGGTTGGATTACAGCGGCCACATTTGGTGGCAGAAAAGTAGAGCGATGATGTTTTCATCCTCAGATTTAAGAAAATCGACTGACATGTGTGCACTACAATTATCTAGTAAAAGAATTGCTTTTGCTAGCAAGTTATTTTCCGCGCTGAAACGACGAACCTTTTGAAAATTCAAAATTTTACTCTGTTTTGAAAACAAATGAAATAATTTCTAACCTCTTCAACAAACGAATGGAAAAACCAATGTCATCCAAGCGTTTTTTGAATGGTCATATCCTAAGGGATTTATAGATCCCTTGAAACAGCGAGGATTTGCTGCCTTTCCAATAACAAACGGAATCAGTTTGTGCGTTCCTACTGCATTTGCACACAGCATGAACGTTATTCGCTCGTATTTTACGACCTGGTGCTGTTTTCTCAACTGTTGCAACAAATGTTTTGTCTGGAAGCATTCGAAAGAATAAACTTGATTCGTCAGCGTTATATAGTTGATCATATGTAATAGCCATTTCCTGCATTTTAGAGAGTAGTTTGTGGATGAAAGGTGTAATTGCATTTGTGTCGCTGAATAAAATTTCTCCACAAATTTTTAGGCAACGAATACCATGTCGGCGTTTGAATTTCTCAATCCAACCTTCACTAGCGCTGAAATCGTTCGGGTCTTTTTTAGGATACAGCTCTCTAAATAAACTCTTTGCTTTAGCTTTGAGCAGCGGGCCATTCATGGGACGATTTCTTTCACGCTGTCCCAAGAACCATTCGTATAACTTTACTTCCAAATCTGCGTACTCTGCTTTGTGCAAAGTTTTTCGCTTTGCTTCTTCATAAGTATTCGCGGCTGCTTCGAGTATTTCTACTCCCTTCTTTTTTATTTGTGAAATTCCAGGTTCGGTACACTCAAATGCTAAACGATTAGCACGAACACCATTATCTAACACAAAATCAACGCAATAATATTAAATTCGGAAGAACGCGGCACTATTCTTGCCGACACTGAAAACACTTTTCATGGAAATACACACAGTTCCAACTGCGAGAAACAATAGGATATGCATGGGCTGGACGTGCATAGACACGCTGAAATATTCACTCAGAAATCTTAAGAAAAACTTAAGATTTTAGAGCTGGCCATAGCGATCAAAGCTAGCTTAAGTTTTCTTAATAATTAAAATTTGTGAGGTTCTACTGTATAATATTTTGAATAGGTAAAATTTTTTTCCCTGCAACGCTATTTTCATATGAAATGGGCAGATAGAAATGAAGCTAAAATGAAACTGAGTCATAGCTCTTTTGACACAGTGGGTTTGCTGTTTGCGAACGTCGCGACGTTCGTTACATCATACGGCCCCAGAAATATTTCAATGGGCGCGTGTTTTTTTTAATAATTGCAAGGGCAAAGCGGGAGCAAGACGACAGGTAAAGGATTCTTATCGGTTTTGTTCTCTCTCGAAATATTGATGTTTATGTGGTAAAATAACTTCACTAAGTTTCTGTGGAGATATACGCAGAAAGCAGCACTGCTTTCGCCGCTGCTTCTGCTTTCATTGCGTCACGGCCTTTACTTGTAATTTGTGGAATCTGGCCAAATCTCTGCTCAGAAATCAGTCAATTGTGACTACTACTTTGTTAATGGATACCAAGTTTATAGAAAAAAACACGAATTGTGGACAATTTTTTCCATGTAAGTCATACAGGTATCGTAATCGGTAAAGATTTAGCAAAACAAAATATACAATTGTTGTTAATTCTAATACAATCATTCTCTTATACAACTTCAGAAGGGTTACAAAATCAATATAACACTTTTAACGGTGTCTACAAATATAAGAGACCACTGGCGGCTGCGTGTGCCATTAAAGTGTTGGCTGCTTGTTGAGTTTCGAGAAGTAGACGAGCTTCCTTAAGCCAATCTCTTGCTACCTTACGCGGCGCGCCTTGCAATAAGTTCATATATTTCAATGATTGTGTCAAATCTCCACGATCTAGAAAATATCTAAAAATTAAACAAAATTAAATAATTATTGATGCTGATTATTATAAATATATAATTTTTTACCTGGCACGATTAAGAATATCGTATGTATCCAATTTACTAAAATCAATTACTTTGTCCTGTAGTTCTTCTTGGGAAATTGGTGTATCAGGACGCATTATTAGTATGGATTGGAAATAGGACAAGATATAGATTGGTAAGCTGGCTCCTTCTTCAGGAACGAGTGCAACTTTCCTCGCTATCCTTTCGACATTTAAAAACCGCTCACGCAATGCGTCTTCCGGATAAACACCACGTGCCAAAGCTTCTCTAGGAAGGCTTTGCAATACAACAGTCACCAATTCATCGCCTTCAGCTATAAAGATATTGATGTGAAACAAATAATAATTTTCATATCCAAAACAATACCCGCAGCTCTGCCAACTGCCTTAATTTCGCTTTGAAGTGGACGAAGTTTGTGTTGCCAATGAACACCGGGATCTCCAGTTCGAACAGAAGCCCATAGAGCTTGGCAAGCAGCCCATAGCGATTGAGCTTGGTGAGCGCAACGTTCAGACTCCGCCCGAGCTAAATTAGAAGTGAAAACAATTACAAAAATATTTAATAAACAAAAAAAATTAATGTATAAAATAATGACCCAGGTACCTCTCAATTCATCATCAATTTCTGGTTGCATGTGTAGTATAAGGTAAACATTATTATTATCTTTGTATTAAATTATTATTATCATTTTAATAACATAGTGTTGTTGTCGACCAGAAATTTGCTGAAATTTTGTAGTAGAAGTACAATTCAAAAAAAGAAGATATTATCCGTCTGTCCGCCATATATCTAGTATTCGTTAAGGGTATCATGCTATTTTCGCAGTGGGTATATTATATACTAAGGAAAACGACTTTAGTGGCGGACTCTTGAGGGACGATGTTTTGAAGAAATCTGTTTTAAGTAAAAACTGCGAAATTGCATATCTCAACAAAGGTTTACGTTACGAAGTTGAAACTTAAAACTTTTAGACAATTTTGAAAAAATAAATCTTTCAAACGTATGGAAGTGGAAGGCGAACCAGTCTAGATAGTTCTACATTCGAAATCGATATTTTTCGTTTTTATATCTCATAAACACTAAAAGCCAATGGACTGGAAGTAAAATACTTTGATTTGCGATATCATACCAAGGAAAAAAGATGTAGAAAAGGAATGTATCGCATATAATTTTCATGCAGTTTGCAGCTAGTGAAAATAACAACAGCTGAAAAATGAATGCAAAACTTGACGTAGCAACAAAAAATATACTGCAGTCAGCTGCAAGCCAATCATATGATATTCTAGATGAAATACTAAACTTTGATTTATATATAGTTGAGAATAAAGTAGAGTACAGAGTGTGAGTGTAGTTTGTCCTTTATTAAGGACTCTCATCTGCTTGCTACTCGAAAGTAAAAGACAAATACCTTCAGTGTTCAATTTCATATTTGAAACTAGGAAAATCACCGAAAGAAAAAATTTTCATGGTAGGTGGAGGGAGGACTCATTTGATTTTGTACCAAATTCCTAGCCTGAAGCATTCAAAAGTTATCGGAAAATATTGTTGAACACGTGTCTTAAGGATTTTTTGTGTGGGAGAAACCGGAAGGAGTAAAAGGATTTCGCTGACTATTAAACTCGAAATTTGTTTTTACTCAAAACTAATTTGAATAAAATTCCAAATTCGTGGACGAATGATTGAAGACATTTGTACAGGATATTTGTATGGCAACTATACTATCTTTAGCTCGAACTATTGGAAAATACATACATTCAGAATTTCAAAGTCGTAGTTTAAACCGTTCTGAAGTTAGCGGTCAATATTATTGAACACGTGTTTTAAGGACTTCTTCTATAGCAGCTACCCGAAGGAGTATAAGAATTTTGCTGACTAAAGCATTCGAATATAATTTTTTTTCAAAAGGTATTTGTACAAAATTTCAATTTCGTGGCTAAATGATTTCTTGAGTTTTGTAAATTGAAGTTGAAGGTCATACTAACCGGACGTCATATAAAGCAGACGTTGAATGTGCATAATAAATTTAGGTGCAATGAAAACAGCCATTTGGATAGATTCGTTTTTACATATTATTATGACAAAAGCAACAGGAAAACTAGGATGTACATATGTATTTAGCAAAGATTAGGAGTGTGAGTTAAAATGAAAACAATTGAATATGAACGTCATAATAACCGGACTAATTTGTAAGAAAAAACACGTCGTTATTAGAAAAATGCGTCATTATAAGCGGTTGGTCATATTAACCGAAGTCATGAAATCATTCTAAGCGAATGAAAATGCATACTTTTTATATGAAAACCAAACTTCTTAGCGCAGTTGTGTTATACAAAACGGTTTGTCATTATAAGCGGATTTCACTGTAGATAGATATAGATAATAAAGTATTGTGACCGATTTACAAAAAAGATGCAGCCAAGTTTCCATTTTGATTTCTTAGCTGTACGATTTCATGAGGAGTAATGGGTTACGGAAGTAATGGATAACTTTTCTAAAGATTTTTGTATGGCGGCTACAAAGGCAAAGCACTCGTTCCATTTTCTTCATATTCATATTTGGTGTATAACCTTTTAGATTTATAGCTCGAAACGTTCTGAAGGTATCGGATTAATTCGAGAACACGTGTGGGGAATTCACTCAAACGAACTTGAACTTTTTACTCAAAACTAATTCGTGCACAAATCCGACTTCCTAGCTCAATGATTTCTTGAGTTGAAGTAGTTTCGTAAGTTGGATGCGCAAACTTTTCAAGGATTTTGTATGAAAGCTACATGACGGACTCACTTCCTTTATAATTATTTAATTTTTTTTTAATAATAATAGTTTTAGCCTCCCCTTCATGCAAAATGGGCGATTCCTTCCCAACTCAAGAGTTGGAGAAGAAAACCCCATTTGGGCACACTTTCTCAGCTTAGAGAACTGGTGAATATGCTGTCACTCAGCTCAATGAGCTGGACAAATTTTCACCGTATCGACATACTTATGCCGACATCTTTAACTTTTAGTAAATTAAGTTGAGCCAACACTGGAGCATCTAGTGTGTGAATGTGATAGTCTGGCGCGCACCAGGCATCGGTACTTGGGGAAATTCTCCTTAACCGATCTATCAGAACTTGCGATGATTCCTTTATGGAGAACTACTCTCTTTATAAGGAAGAGCAATATTTGGAATCAGTAGTCTAGAGCCCGGTTTTTATACAATGGATCTACAGTGATCTCTCGTGATGGACTGGGGCACATTGCTTTAGTTCACCCTTCTCAACCTAACCTAACCTAAATTAAAGTCTGCCAAATTTTAAATTCCTATCTTGAAGTGCTCAAAAGAACACTGATTTTAATGACGTTTGCATGAAAGCGAACGAACTCGATCTAAATTTTTGCTTGAAACTTGTCGCAGTAAAATTTCGACTGATGACCGATTTCTTCAGATATAGTGCCAGAATATGAATGCATAATTTTTTAGAGGACTCTTAAAAAGAAATTGTATATTCGAACTGTTACTACAATCAGCACCGAAGAATCAACCATAGACACGTAGAGTCAATCGTAAAGTTCTAAATGCATTGAAAAATGTTTGATGACTAATCTAATAATGTCTACAAGGATGTTTGGTAGTTCATCTATTCGTGTGAAAAAATTGTGAATCCATTGTTACTTTGACTTACCTTTCAAAGCTGCATCCATTCCTTTTAGTTTGCCCAGCATTGATGCCAATTGCAATTTATACGCAGCCTTTTCTGTCGAAATTTTCTCATCTAATTCCCTCGTGAAAGTTCTTCGTAGCTCGATTTCTTTTTGACTTAACGCATCCTGAAGGTGATCTACATGCGCTTCAGATTGCCTTTTCATCTGTTTTCGCAATTCCTTTTCGGATTCAGCTATAATTTTCGAAATCTTTTTCTGATTCTCTATTGCTAGATCACGTTTCTCTTTCTCTAAATAAAATTCCAATTGAGTCCTCACAGCTTCAGTTTGATCTTCACCACGAACTGCTTCAATTGCTCTTTTCAAACGCATTTCTCCGTCAAGTTGCAAACGTTGAAGTTCCTTCTGATATGCTAACACGTGCGAGTACGCATGTGTTATGAACAAGTCCAAATCATCTTTGTTTAAGTTCAATTTCTTCTCTGCCAAATTCAATCCTGGAAATATAGCCGCGATCTCATCAATAAAGTAATTACGAGCACTTTCAACTTTTTTCCAATATTTTTCTGACAGAGTAGCGCTGTCTTTGGCTCGATAGAGCTCATCTTTAGTTCCATTGATATGATCTGTTAGAGTTCTGATTTTATTCCTGATAGATTCTAGTTGTTCTTGACTAATGGTGTTAGCAAATTTACTCAGGGCCACTTGACATTGATCTTTAGGAGAAATCGATTATTATTTTTATTTATTTAATAGTTGATATAATAGATCTCGATCACATACCAATTTTCATAACAGCTTGTCTAGCGGAATCTTCAGCACTTTCTACTGCAGTGTCTCGAGCTCCTGTTTTATTTTTCATCGTTATCCATGCAGTGGGGTCAATTTTTTCTATAGCGTGATCAACTACTCTCTTGATTTCTTCATTGTATCTGTGGAAGAGCTATTAAATATTTCTGCTAAGGAAACACTAAAAGACATACGATTTAAGAACTTTTATTGCTTTATTATATTCCTCAACAGCAAGAGCTGCCGATAATTCAACGGCTTTTTCCAATTCTTGAATGTCCGTTGGAATGGTTTCAGCTGCTTTATTTATTCTAACTGTCTTTGATGGAGGAGACGTCGCAACAATTTGCTTCTCTTCGACACTCCGCTTCGTTTCTTGTTTCGGGACTGATGTCTTGGCAGGATTAGAGGTTAATGGAGGTAAAGGAACAGGCAAAGAATTTTCATTTTTTGAAGAAGGAGTTGTATTAAGAGGTGAGGTAATACTTACGGATTTTTGAGGAAATGCTGTTGTTAATTCACCAATATCCGGTTCTTAAAAGTAAAATATAGCTTAAACGTATTGTTCCACATCATGACCATTAAATTTTAATACTTTTCGTTTTAGGGGATGCAGTCTCTTCCGGTTTGTCAGAAGAATTTCCACCAAAGAAGCCTGTAACTGTAGAAGTTACATTGCTTACTTTTTTTGTAATACCGTCAAAGGGATTTTCTTCCTGTAGTACAAATTTAAGTACAGGGTCGGCACCTGGAACATTTTTTACTAGTGTTTTGCGGAAGTCGTCATCATATCTAAAACAAATCATAAAATTACTAATTTTCTAAGCCTAAATGTAAGTAGTACTTTGCGTAGGTAATAACTCCGCCGGTGGCAGCCAGTGGAGCAATAATGACTAGTAGTTTCCCGAATCCTGCTTCTCTTGGCAGCCCATTGCTGTTGTGTCTTCGACTATAGCGTGTCAAATTTTTCTGAAAAGCAAGGAAAATAATACAAATATTTTATAGCTTTACACATAAGATTTGGAGGGTTTCATGTCTTGCAAAATGCAGCGAGACAAGGCACATAAATCAACATAGATATTTTACTCAGTCAAGAATCAGTGCCTTTCTGTCACACCTAAAAAAATCTGCCAATAGTTTGGGCGAAACTTTTTTATTTTTCGGGTCAAAGTTCGGGAAGTGGTTAAAATAGGGTCGCGCTAGAATGCTTACGCCACTCCCACATATAACACATTGAGTTACACTCCGGGACGCGGTCACAGCCGGAGTATAACATCAGATGTTTTGAATTGAGATACGACGACTTAAGAGAGATAACGAATTACATGCACTTGGGGGTTGAATTCCGAAAAATCATGAAATTCGGTTTTAGGCCATTACATGAAATGCCCGTAGAAGTAAAAACTAATTGTATATATCATCAGAACTAAGGGATGGCAAAAATTGTAAAAAAATACATGTACAACCTCTTTACAGCCCTTGGGCGTTGAATATCAAAAAATCGTGAAATGGATTTGTAGGCGATTTTATAAAAAGTCTGTAGAAGTAAAAATCAATCTGATATCTCATCAAACCCATAAAATATGTGGAAAACTGTGAAAAGTACGGAACCCCCTTATACTCGGTAGGGTTGAATATCTAAAACTCCGGAGATTAACTTTTTGGTGAAAGAAAAAATCAATTCGTTATCTCATCAAATCTAAGAAATATCTAGGAATTTGTGGAAAATTCCAAAACGAATTTGTATGCTATTATAAAAACTCTGCCTAAACTAATGTAGTGGCGTTTAACGATATTTTAAATTTTTCTCTTTAACTGAGTATTATTTTCGCCACTGTCAATTTAACTATTATATTCAGACGACTTTAGTGGATTTGTTTTAGTTTCAATCGAAGTCGTCAGCGAATTCGTGCAAAATAAAATGAATTCGATTTTTCTTCAGTCCAACACTATCAGTTGAATGAATTACAACTTGAAAATTAATCAATCGATTATTAATTATTTTTAAAAAAATAAGATTCATAATTAATTTTGAATAACTCTTTCAATAATAAAATTTTTATCAGTTTATATTTTTTTGGAGAAATTTAACTTTTTATAAAATTAAACAGAATTTGATTTTTAAAGTTATGTGCAATTCTAATAATATATTTATCAAATGTTGTTAAATAATCAAAATATAATTTTAATTTAATTGCAATTTAATTGTTACGGGTTTATTTAATTATTGGTTCAGTGAATAATAAATAAATGTCAAGAAGAAGTTAAGAAGAGGTTATATACGACAAGATCTCTACACTAAGGCCAATTTGATATCTCAACAAACCTAAGAGATATGGCGAAAATTGTGAAAACGTATGCAACATTCTTACACCCCAGGGGTTGAATATCCAAAAATCCTGAAATACATATTTAGATAAATATAAAGAACGCCCGAGCAAGTAAGAACCAATTCGAAGTCTTATCACTCCTAAGAGATATGACGAAATTCGTGAAAGCGTATTCAACCCTTTTATACACTCTAAGGGGTTGAAAATGTATTTCAGAATAGTGATTTGTATTTCAGAATACGTAAGTTTAAATTCAGAAAACGTAAATTATATTTCAGAGTATATGAATTGCATTTCAGAACACATATAACATAACATTTAAATTGATAATCGAAATATTGAAACTTAATTTCCCACTTGCATATCATCCAATGCCAAACCTTTGGCATGAAAAGTGGTAGTATGCTGCGTCGCCCGAGCACAGTCACCACCAGCTATTGTTTTTTTGCTTGATTGATGATCTGCTCCAGGTACACCAAACGTTGCTCACCTGTTTCAGTGACATTTGATAGCTGCAAGTGCTCTTTTACATAGCTCTTGATTTTCGACCAAATATGCTCAACAGGATTAAGCATTGGAGAATATGGCGAAAGACGTAGCAGGTTAGGTTAGGTTAGGTTGGGAAGGGTGGACGAAAGCGATGTGCCCCAGTCCATCACGAGAGATCACTGTGGATCCATTGTGGTCCCCTCGTATAAGACCGGGCTCTAGACTACTGATTCCAAATTTTGCTCTTCCTTATGAAGAGAGTAGTTCTCCATAAAGGAATCATCGCAAGTTCTGATAGATCGGTTAAGGAGAATTTCCCCAAGTACCGATGCATGGTACGTGCCAGACTTTCACATTCACACACTAGATGCTCCAGTGTTGGCTCAACATTCTTATCACCACAGCGACACAGGTCAGCCATGGGTATTCCCAGCCTTTCTCCATGCCTCCCAAAGGGACAGTGCCCCGTTAGGACCCCTATAAGTTGTCTACAAATGTCCCTGCCCAGTGACAAAATGAAGCTAGAGTTCCTCCTATCAAGTTTCGGCCAGCAGATTCTTGCTTGCCGGCATCCCGAGAGATTCACCCAGGCCCCCTCCATCTGTCTGAGCGCTTCAATATCAATCATTCCCTTTACACATTCAATGGGACATAGAACCGACTCGTCGTCCAGCTCTATGCTCATCTCCGACCCCCTTCTGGCGAGCTCGTCTGCCTTTTCATTTCCAGGGAAGTCACTGTGACCAGGAATCCAGCTAATCTTAAGGTTGTTGTTCATACCCACCATCTGCAATATTCTTTTACATTCTCCCACAAGCCTGGATTTAGTAATGTGCGCCTCAACAGCCTTGATGGCAGCTTGGCTGTCAACATAAATAGTTATTGTACCATTCACGCATTGTTTTCGCACAATTAACTCCGCTGCCTTTGTCAGCGCAAAAATCTCGGCCTGAAACACGCTCGAGCTATCCGGTAGCCTGAACGACTCCATAATGTCAAGGTCATAAGAGTACACTCCCGCGCCCGTTCCGCTTTCCGTTTTGGAGCCATCAGTGTATATAGCAAACATGTCTGGGGCGATGATTCCAGATCGCCACTCCAGTCTGGTGGGAATATTCACAGCATAGGAATGTCCAAAACTGCAAGATGGTGTCCTGTAGTCGGTGCGCTCCGGCATGGCGGAACACAGGGAAATTGATAAAATCCTAGTGTGGCCCACACTGCCTCCCTCGAATAGCCTGCCTCACGCAGACGCAAAGCACCCTTTGCTGCTATAGATTTTACCGCTAATTCCAATGGGATTATGTGGAGCATTACTTCCAGAGCCTGCGAGGCCGTGGTACGTAAGGCCCCAGTGATCTCAATGAGTGCCATTCGTTGGATTCTGCTCATGGCGGCCCTGTTAGTCCCGACCTCCAACGCATGCCACCATACCAGTGACCCGTAAGTAAGAACAGGTCTAACTACCGTGATGTACAGCCAGTGCTCTATTCTCGGGTTAAGGCCCCAGGTTTTCCCTACCATTTTCTGACAAGCGTAGTAAGCATTCGATGCCTTCTTGATCCTGTCGTCAATCGTGAGTTTCCAGTTCAACTTAGGATGGAGATAGATTCCCAAGTACTTTACACTAGGGGAGAGCGGGATGATAACGCCATTCAAGCGTGGGAGCCTGAATTCTCGGTCTTTTTTCCTCGTAAAGAGGATAAGGTCGGTTTTCTCCGGATTGATGTTGAGACCGCAGTTACCAGCCCACCTGCTCAAGGATTTGAGCCCAACTTCTAGTAAATCGCTCAAGGTGTCCAGGAACTTACCTCTCACCATCAGAACGATATCATCCGCGTAGGCAACCACCTTGACTCCGGTCAAAGATAGAGCCTGTAAAATTTCGTCAACCACTATGACCCACAGCAGTGGAGATAGCACCCCACCCTGTGGGGTTCCCCGTGTTGCTTTCATTCTGCTACATCCATCCCCCAGAGAGGAGTTGATAATTCTTCCCCTGGCATCAACACAATCCAGCACGAAATGAATGAGTCCACACCCTCTCTATTTAATGCCTTCTCGAACGCACTCGTCTCCACATTATTGAAGGCACCCTCAATATCTAGAAACGCTGCTAGAGTATACTCTCTCACATTCAAAGATTCTTCCACCGTGTAGACGACCTCATGTAAGGCCGTTTCTACAGATTAGGCGTGCTGAGAAGCTGAGAAGCCTCTCGCGTCCAGAACACATCTGAGATAATTGACCGTATTGTGAATGTCACGTTACGTCACTTCGATGCCGATTCGACGTGTCACGTCGATCGAAGAAAACCGATTGTGTAACCGCATCGACGTGACTCATTAGCATTCCCATATTGATATGTATGTGTCAGCTGTAAATTGTAAATTTAAGCTCATGTGAATGCTTTCATTTACAATCATTTAATTTTTGCATCGACGTTAAATTTTTTCAAGCGTCACGGACTGGAATCTCATCGACGGAAAATGACGATCAAAGTGACAACTGTCGATGACAATCGACATTCACAATCGCTTTTTCAGGCGTCGATGTCGAATCGGCATCGAAGTGACGTGACGTGACATTCACAATACGGTCAAATAGTCCATCAGTATCTCCATTGTTTTCAGTAAAAACGATGATAGACTAAAGGGTCTAAAGTCCTTGGCTAGGGTGTGGCTTGGCTTCCAAGCCACAGGAATGAAAATCACCCTGACTTCACGCCACATCTTTGCAGTACCATGCTCACTCATCTCTCTGATAGCCACCTCCAGTCTCACATGGCATGGGACATTGTCGCAAACAATAATCAAATCTTATAATTGATTCCCCATTCCTTGCCATCCTTCTTCTCTCCATTGACACCACACCTGCCCCGGAGATTGCTGCAATTAGGTGAACATATGGTCCTCTTGATGCAGTAAGAAGTTGTACAGCTCTACAACCAGCCTTTGCACGTCCTCGAGTTCTTCGGTAGAATAAATTCAAATTTGTCTCATCGATTCAAATGATTTGTTTTCCTGATTGTACAACATTCTGATAAAAAATGTAATGATATCTGAAATACAATTCACGTTTTCTGAATTCAAACTTACGTATTCTGAAATATAATTCACACTGAAATACATTTTAACAAATCTGAAATACAATTCACTATTCTGAAATACATTTTACGTATTCTGAAATACTATTCACTATTCTGAAATACATTTTACGTAATCTGAAATACAATTCACTATTCTGAAATACATTTTACCTAATCTGAAATACAATTCACTATTCTCAAATACATTTTACCTAATCTGAAAAACAACTCACTATTCTGAAATACAATTTACATAATCTGAAATACATGTGGAAAAGGTGTAGTAAACACCAAAAATGTCCGTCACCGTAGACGCCGTACGCAAAATCGTTTGATGGCTCGTAGCTCCCAAACCCCTTGAGATATTAGGTTGAAATTTTTATGGTGGGTAGAATGGGTGAGTCCCTACGACTAGTATCTTTTGGAAGTGGGAGCGTTTTAGACGAAAGATTTTGGTTTCTAGATCTCAGGAACGGCTTAAGCTAGGAGGCTGAAAGTTGGAACTTATGTAGTACTATGATAGTGCACCCATTTGCAAAAAAATGGTCGATAGGGGTCGAGGTGTGTGCGAGTGTGGGGGGTGGGGCAACAATGAATGGGTAGAAGTCCGAAATGTGTTTAATGCTGAGATGCGGTGTAGGTAACTATGGGACTGACAACCTAAGGAATAACCAGGAGGCTATTTGGAACGTTATTTTTTAGGTTGTCAGTCGCATAGTAGCCTACACCGCATCTCAGCATTAAACACGTTTCGGACTTCTACCCATAAAATAATAAAGTTGCGCCCAAACTGTTGGCGGATTTTCCTTATTGTGGCAAAACAAACCATTGGTAATAGTGATGTTGAAAAAATAACGATATATCGAAATAGCGATATTTATTGAACGATATATCGATAATATCGCCGATATTTTGTAAAGCGATATATCAATATTTAAATCCGACTATCGGATCCGATATTTTTTATTAAGTACTAGCCGCGTACCGCGGCTACGCTCGCTTCGCTTACGTTGTTTCATCGCTCCTGTTACTCCCGTTGATCCATTGGTCCTGTTTCTCCCGATACTCCTGTTACTATCGTTGCTCCCATTTTCTCTGGTTACTCCCGCTGCTCTCATTTCTCCCGTTGCTTCCGTTACTCCATCCACCATCCCCATCCTCCATCCACCATCCCCCACCCTCCATCCACCATCCTCCATCCTCTAGCTACCATCCTCTATCAACCGTCCTCCATCCACTATCCTCCATCTTCCATTCGCTATCAACCATCCCCCATCCACCATCCTCCGTCCTCTATCCACCATCCTCCATCCACCATCCTCGGTCTTCCATCCTCCATCTTCTATCCACCATCCTCCATCTACCATTCTCCATCCACCATACCCTATCCACCATCCCCCATTTCTCCCGTCGCGCCGTTGCTCCCGTTACTCCATCCTCTATCCACCATACTCCATCCCCCATCCACCATCCTCCATCCTCTACCCACCATCCTCCATCCACCATCCTCCATCCTCTATCCACCATCCTCTATCCACCGTCCTCCATCCACCATCCTCCATCTTCCATCCGCTATCCACCATCCTCCATCCTCCGCCCTCTATCCACCATCCTACATCCACCATCCTCCATCTTCCATCCTCCATCCTCTATCCACCATCCTCCATCCACCATCCTCCATCCACCATTCCCTATACACCATCCCCCATACACCATCCCCCATTTCTCCCGTCGCGCCGTTGCTCCTGTTACTCCATCCTCTATCCACCATACTCCATCCCCCATCCCCCATCCACCATCCTCCATCCCACATCCACCATCCTCCATCCTCTACCCACCATCCTCCATCTACCATCCTCCATCCACCATCCTCCATCTTCCATCCTCTATCCACCATCCTCCGTCCACCATCCCCAATCCCCCATCCTCCATCTTCTATCCACCATCCTCTATCCACCGTCCTCCATCCACCATCCTCCATCTTCCATTCGCTATCCACCATCCCCCATCCACCATCCTCCGTTCTCTATCCACCATCCTCCATCCACTATCCACCATCCTCCATCTTCCATCCTCTATCCACCATCCTCCATCTTCCATCCTCCATAATCCATCTTCCATCCACTATCCTCTTATACCATTTAGTAATAGGAATAGGCATAACTAATACACCAAAAACGAACTGACGCTAAATCATATGAAAAATACTCAAATGTTGAAATAACTCGCGAACCACCAACTGTTAAATAATTTTGTTAACGCAGACACCATCGAGGGCGTACCCTCAACAAATCACCAAAGTTTCATCGCAATTGGATGAGTGGTTTAGGAGCCTATACAGGACAAACAGACAAACAGACAGACAAACACTCATTTTTATATATAGAGATATCATACTTCAAAACTCGATTGTGCATAGGTACTCGTACCTGCTCATATTTTGCGCGCAGATGGAATTTCGAATTACGTCCCCAAACTGGACAAGCGTAACATTGCAAAATCAACGTATACAAAATTTCAAAGTCGTAGCTTTCTTTCATTCTAAAGTTATCGGTCAATATTCGTAAATACCAACGTGTTTTAAGGATTTTTCTGAAAAATTATAGTATCGAAAATCGCAAATCTCTTGCTTTTTGGGCTCTTCATTAATTGTGCAATAAGTGAAACTACGTAATCACGTAATCTTTAAAACTAAAGATGGGTGTATGCGAGCTACTCAAAATCTACATTATTTTTTAATAATAAAGTATTGTGATCGACCTGAAATTTCAAAAAAATTTGCTATCCTGAAATTTTGTATTTTCACGTTATAGGACTAGTAGACCCCAAAAAAGCAAAAAAAAATTGTCCGTCTGTCCGCCGTACGCAAAACCGTTTGAAGGCACATAGCTCACAAACCCGTTGAGATATTAAATTGAAATTTTTATGGTGGGTAGATTGGGTGAACCCCTACGATTGGTATCTTTTTGGTGGGTGGGGGTGTAAGGGGGAGGAGGGGGCGCGTTTTAGACGAAAAATTTTGGTTTCTAGATCTCAGGAACTGCTTATGGTAGGAGACTGAAATTTGGAACTTATGTAGTACTATGATAGTGGACCTATTTACAAAAAAATTGGTGATAAGGGTTGAGGGGTGTGGGAGTGGGGTGAAAAACTATGTGTCCGAAACGTTCGAAAGCTGGGATTGAAGCATTCTAAAATCCATATCTCCTGAACCGTTGATCTCAGAAGGGTGAAGTTATCTTAAGAGATACTAGGAGAGTAGACAAGAGCTACAATTTTTAAGAGGGGAAGTGGAGTGTAGGGGTGGGGGGTGAAAAACTTTAGATTACAATATATTCCGAACCAATTGTACCAGGAAGATGAAATTTGGTTTCTGTATATAAGATCACAAGTGGAGTCTACTGAATGTAAAAATTTTGAGAGGGGAGGTGGAGTATGAAAGTGGGGGGATAACCATTTTTCAAAAAATTTAATTTTTACATCTCAAGAACCGTACCAGATATGATCTTAGAAGTTTTACAGGAGTTAGGCCCAGTAGACTTCTAGCAGGAAAAAAAATGTTGGTGGTGCTGGCGAAGGGGGTGACGGTGGGAAGGGGTGGAACGAAAAGAATTCTGATTTTTATTTCTCGAAAACCGCAAAGCATAGAAAGCTAAAAAATGACGAGTATATAGAGGCACTGAAGAGGTATCCTAGGAAATTTTTGATAGGGGTAGCAAGGTACTGGGGTGGGGAGTGGGTTTTCATATCTCAGAAACAGCGTATGCTAGAAAGTTGAAACTTAGTATGTATATGTAGAAGTACTACAGTAGTAATTAAAGCAAAAAAAAAGTTCAAAATTGTATTGATGTACAGAGCTGGAGCAATGCGGTGTAGGTCACTATGCGACTGATAACCTAAAGAATAAACAGGAGGCCATTTAGAACGGTTTTTTTAGGTTATCAGTCGCATAGTGACCTACACCGCATCTCAGTATTAAACACGTTTCGGACTTCTACCCAAAAAATAATAAAGTTGCGCCCAGACTGTTGGCAGATTTTTGTATCTAAGGGCCGGTTTCACAGTCGAAGTTTAAACCAAAAATGTTGTTTAAACTTAGGAACAAACGAATAAGTTCCTAAGTTTAAACTAAATTTTTGGTTTAAACTTCGACTGTGAAACCGGCCCTAAATGTACTAAAGTTTTCGTGCATACAAAACCTAATCGATTTTCATAACCTTGACTCAAATGGTATAGGGTATTCAACCAACCATCAACAAACCGGAATTTGTACACGTTGAAAAAACCTACAATATTTCCGTGACGTTTTGTATTCAAACGGATTAAGGTTTCCATGAAAACAAACGCAAATCGAAGATTTTCATGACCTTGACTTAAATGGTATAGGGTTTTCAAACAACCATCAATAAACCGCAACTTACGCACTTTTTCTGAGACTATTCGATTACGGTTTGTAAACACATTTACATACCAACAAAACCTAATCGAAGACAGTCACACCACACTTGATGTCTGTCGTCTGCGACTCAAATGGTATAGGGTTTGTAAGGTCGCGTGCAGCTCAATTTAGTTCGTAAAGCCTATACTATTTCGGTCACTTTTTGTACTCAAATGGTATAGGGTTTGTAAGTTTGTTAAGCAAACAAAATCTAATCGAAGACAGACCTATCCGTGACTCCAATGGTATAGGGTTTGTATATACGCTTACCGGACTCCAGGATCGGCACAAAAATATCATGTATTCCGCGTGGAAAGCGGTTATAACGCCCGTAACTTCTGGTACGTCTCCTATAAAAACGTGCACATCGGCCAAAACACATTTTAAGAAAGATCTTTCTCTGTTTGCTCTAACTCTCAACGACATATCCTTCAAAAAAGAGCTAATCAGAAGCACAAGTTTCAGAGAAAGCTCATGGTCTGCGAGTTTGTACAAAAGAACATTGCGCCAGACCTTATCGAAAATCATCGTCTGGTAGTACCCAATGATCCACATGTTCCTGAAGACGAGTTGTGATAGTATTGCCTTTTTTGTGCAACTTTTACAATTGCAGATAAGAGGCTAATTGAACGATAGTTCTTTGGGAAGATGCCATCCTGTTCCGCTTTGAGGATAAAGGTGGATTTCCATTGTCGTCGTAATTCTGCGTCAGAGCGTCGGACGCAAAAATCAACGAATCAGATTTTAGTTTAAGGGACAGGATGCGTCTGCGTCACAAGTCGCATGTTCTTAACCTTTTTTCCGTGCCGCAAAATTAAATTGTTAAGACTTTTTTGTCATTTCTAGTTGCAGCTTCTGTCAATGTTCGTCGGTTTTTGTAGTTTTGTGAGTTGTTTTGTGATTGCTCTTATTTTTTCCTTGCAGAAGATAAGATCACCGTATGCTAAATATCTAAATGTATTTTAAAATATTTGAAACTGTCACTATATCGCCAGTTGTGCAACAAACCTGAGTGTTAAGGACAATCGGGCACCTGCCGAAATAAGTTGACAAATATGAAAGACTTTTTCAATTGTCGGTCCAACTAGATCGAGTAATTCATCGAAAAGCTCAATCGACATTCAATAGTATTTGAAAAACATATTACTTTGGTTCAAACGCATCTCTTAACATGTTGCTCCCGATTTCACAAGATTTCTCTAACCCAGCGTCTTCGCTTCTTTTCTTCTCCCAGCTTATACGCTAGAAGCATCTTCAGAACCTTTTGCCGTTTATGAAACTCGGGTATAGTTAGTTTTCGGTTCATTTTTTACTGCTTAGTGTGAAAATACTGGCAATATTAGTGTCCCTGAAATTACTGTTTAATATTTTCATTGACCCTATCTAAGCCCTTCAGAGTATTAAACAATTATAACATTCAACAATTATAAACTTCCTATCTATATTTGACAGCACTGTGCGTAAAGCTAGTATTACACTGTTTGACCAAGAGGTCAAATTGCAGTAATAAGCAATGCGAAATTGCGAATTCCAATTAATCTCACAGTATCCGCACGGTCAAATTCGCTATTTCGCATTGCTTATTACTGCAATTTGACTACTTGGTCAAACAGTGTAATACTAACTTTAGAGAAATTGCGTTGCAAATGTAAACTCGAAACTGAAAAGCAGAAAAATGTGCGTTCGACGCACAGACGCATAAATACTACGACAATGGAAATCCACCTTTATAATTACGTCTGCAGTTTTCCACAAATTTTAGAAATAACCGCAGTGAAAAATGCTCTTATTGATAACCACTAGATGCAAAAAAGACTTGTGCGGTAGCACCTTATACCATGGATACACTGCTGGTATTGATATCATAATATCGTCAATACCAGCAGCAGATAAACCAACTGGTATATATCTAGTATTGAACCTGTTTCATGGTATACAAATTCGATAATTTTACCACTACTGCTAGTAGTGCCATTCCCCAATTGTGTGACGAATATCGCAACTAAATGGCGTTGCTTGCTTACTGGCAAATCATACCATATGTGCAGTGTATCATATGTAGCTGGTTTCAATGCTACGATTTCAATACCATGGTTTGTATATTACACACTTTGTTGCTAATGCCAAAATGTTCGAGAGATTTATTCCCGCCAATAAGTCCTTAATTTCCCGTCCGCTTCAGATAATGAATAACTAACTAAACGGTTCAGGCGTTCAATAAAACTGTTGTGTTCGACGTGCCTCTGGTTGGTCGATACCTCCCCTACAATAATACACCACTGGATAAAATAAAGTACTATTGTCCTATCCACATATCAAAATAATAGCATAGGCGCTAACGCTGGCTGTACGTGCGAAAAATCCGAGGATTTACATCTTTTAATGTATGGAAGTTCTAATTGAAAAGTTTGCGGTGTATGATTAAACCGATTAACCATATTACTGTTGGAATGGAATCTCTAAGTTTAAATATTATATAATAACACCTTTGCTACTTCACTACTAATAAAATTAAATCGCACGGACGAGTACTGGGGACCTTCTATTGCTTGTTTTCATATCTGAAATGACATAACATGACAAATTGACACCCTTGCTATTTAGATGGGCCACAGCCACGACCCACGAGATGTTTCCAACTATATTCAAAATAATTTTTTTTTCGTACCTGGATGACATTTCTGCAAGAATTTCTTAGCACAAAACGATACATTTTTGGCCTTTATTTTCGTTTTCTCGCACGGGTAAATCCTCTTCAAACCGGCACTAAACTGACAAACGAAATAAAAAATATATATATATGCGACCAAGAAATTTTTTTTTCGGCTTACGTGCAGAAGCGCAGTTCAATTAGAATTTTTTTGGTTAGAAGGAAGTTTACAATGTTAATGAGATCTATTTATTAATTGAAAGCAAATCAATCGCAAATAGATAATATTTATACAATTATCGCTGAAAGTTTGCTACTTTTTCAATTTTGTATACCTTTTAATTGAAGAAACCCAAAAAACTTCAAACCTCTGACACTACACATAATTTTATTTTGTTCGAATTGCAAACTTGCAGCACTCTGCAGTATCGGCACAAATGTCAATGTCAAGCTGTCAAATCGATTGTCAGGCTCCCTTATTTTTGTGCAGAATTGGAACGTTTTGAAATGTTACGGTTGCTGACAATTTCAGGTAACTTACGATTTTATTAACATTTTGACTTTGTACATTAGTTTAGCCTTTTTTAGCTTTTTTTTTATTATAAAAGTTAAGTCATTTAATAAGGTCTCATTAATTTGAGGTTAAAAATTTCAGTTGTTCGGAGTGCGAAAAGTGTCCTACTTACACAAGAAGGATGTCGGAAAATGGTCCAAAATAAGTCAATTGTTAAAAATTTTGCTTCTTTGACGATAAGTAATAATGTTCGAAGTGATGCAGTCGCACGCTATTCGCAAGTGTCTGTAATAAAGTTACCGCTTTTGCAAACGTTGCTGCGGACAACTGCCGGAACATTACAGCAATCGAGAAACGTTACTAAGTTCTCTTTGAATAAAGGGAAAAGGAAGAGCGTTAAGGCTGTAATAAAACGATTCAAAAGGTTACATTGGGGGGGCTGGATTCGAACCCGTACTGGCCGACACAAGAAGTTGTGGAAGAAGTCAAGTGCTCTTCGAAAAAGATTGCGGGAGCATGTGTTTGTAAATGGCCAGCAGTCAACGCTCTTGGACAAAATGGTAACACATTTTTGGCGGCGACCAAAATATTACATTGATGATCCTTACAGTCCGTATCATACCAGGAGTGAGTTCAATTTGACTCGAGGCCGGACGTCGAAATATTAGAATGTTTTATAATTAAAAGTTAAAATAAATATTTAAATAGTAGATCATTGTATTGATGGACAAACATTTCATAATTATCCGCTAAGACAGGTATTAGATATGTTTAAGGGCAGAAAATTAATGCTGTAATTTGCATCACATCACACAGATCTATTTACATGTTACTTACACATAACGCAAAATGCAGAGAGAATACCATAGTTCTATGAAATTTTTAATTTGAGCGCTTCTACATAAGTCTGTATGTATTAGAGCTGTGTCGTTGCCGTTTTTTCGCGAAAGCTCGTTATATGCTTCTCCTTTTTTTAAAAGCGCTTTTTTCTCGTTGCCGCTTTTTTTCTCGTTATCGCTTTTCTTTTCGTTGCCGATTTCAACTCTTTTCCTTTAAAAGTTTCTTGATCTGCTTTCGGTTGGCTATGCTGCTGACGCTGAGAATTAGAAAATCAAACCAACCACAACGTGCCGTGTTGTGTTTGTTTTGCCGGGCGAGTAGTGTGATGGTGGGTATACGGCTATGCTGCTGACGCTGAACATTAGAAAAACAACCAACAACAAAGTGCCATGTTGTGTTTGTTTTGCCGGGCGAGTAGTGTAACGGGGGTATACGGCGTATACTACTCGCCCGGTAACTCAAAAATGAAGGTGCGTTTCTCGTTATATTATTAGCATCTGCAATAAAAGGCTCGACGCAACACTCGGAAGTAAGAAATGCAGCATCGACAAAAAAAAGCGGCAACGAGAAAAAAAGCGCTTACGAAAAAGCGGAAAGCACTTCGTTTTCGTTGCGTAAGAAAAGCAGCTATTTTAAAGCGGTTCCCACTTTTTCACTCACCTCTAATGTGCAGTATCTTTGCGATAGTTTAGTCCCACACCGCAAACTTTTAGTTTTATATAAATTTCAAGTTTCAGCTTTCTAGCATTATTGGTTGGTAATATCTAAAAAAGAAAATTTTTCATTTAAAACGCTCTCCCCACCTCTTTCCTCACAACCGACCACACAAGAAAAAGTCACTTAAAGAAGATCCACTCATTCTAAACCCTGAAAAAATTTCAACTTAATAGCTCAACGGGCTTGGAAGCGATCACCGGTCCACTGCTATTCTTGCTAATCTACATACTGATGTTCGTTTGAGAATCGCATTTTTTCATGGTGAAGCTACCATAGAAGCTAATTTTAAGAATTTTTGATTGTTTTTCGGCATCAGAGGAGTTTCTGGAGCGAAGTACCAACACGAAAGCCCGACTGGGAGCAATTGCTGTCCTGGCTACTGACGAAAAACCTTCACTGGAAAAGGTGTTTCGTCATCGGATAGCATTAGCTCATCAGAGGGTATATCATGCCTACTATCCGTAACACCCTTACAGCTGCTGTTGTTGCTGTCGTTTGCTTAAGGGGGAGCATCCCGTGTGAATGCTCTTTTTTACGCTTTTTTTGGGAATTTTTTTGGCGAACTAAATAAAGATACAACTGAAATTTTTACCACATGTTTATGCACATTTTGAGCACACTTTACAGTTTTTCAAGCCCGAAATTGTCGTATACGGCAACTTAGCCACTCATTTTCAAAAAACCTTTTTTTCCGTAGACACGATTGCGGGCGTTCTGCTTATCTCAAATAAAAAAAATAAACGGTATTTTAATCTGTGAAGCTTGAACTAATTTTGGAACTAGGATTATCCAAAAAAAATTGGAAAGTGAATTTTTGGCAACTTGTTGTTCTCTTTATCGTCAATTTTGGTGTTTTTTTACGACTTCTTCAGCTCGACAAAAAAAACGGCTTGATAAATCACAATTATTCTAGTTTGTAAAGTGTCTACATGAGTACTGAATAAGTTCACCAAATTTCAAAGGAATTCTTTCGATAGATTTCGAGATATCGTGCCTACCGATTTGAAAAATACAGTTTTGAGAAAAACGCAACTAAACTGACCATTATATTCGAAACAGCAAAGGAGGTTAGAGAATATAACGGCCTGTAACTTCCGAACGGCTTCGAATATCGGCAAATCACTTCGCTCGCATATTCTACACTATATTTGGATGCAATTAATGCAAAAAAATCGATTTTTTTTAACCAGTCACACGGGATGACCCCCTTAAATCTACATAGCGATGGGTATAGTAAACGTATACGAAACACTACAAACATCCATTATCTAGGCTTAGTTTAATCCTTTTTATTTTTGAACATTTGTAGGGTTTAATGCCAAATTCGTAAGTTCTATTTGAAATTTGAAGGTTCTTATTTTGACTAAATTAAACGTGACTCTCTATTGTTGTATACAGAATAACACGAATTGGTCGCTAGTGCTAAATTGTATAATTGGTTTGAGTACGAATTCGATTGGTCGATGGAAGTCGCATTGCAATTGATTCTGGAAAGTCGTATTGCATTTCGCCGTGTCGGAAGAACAGTGACGCAACTGCGAAAAATTCTAATTTTTTTCGCAGAAACAATATCATTTTTGACAATTGCCCACAAGCCATACGAGCTTATTAATAGTTACTATAGACAGCTTAGATCAAGAGCACGTTCGTTTAAAACAACGGGGAACGATTTTATGCAAGAATAGCAAAACCACAAAATATTGAAATGTGAAAACAAAAAACTTTCAAAATTGCAGTTGCGTCACTGTTCTTCCGACACGGCGATTTGATGTTGGAACGGTAGAACTAATCCAAACACGGAATGCGCCGCAATCAGTGTTCCCATTTTAGCAGAAATTCTGCTAAATTTTGCAGAGCAAATTTGCGGCAAAAATTGAGCAGAATTGAAAGAAAAATGATTCTGCTAAAATCGTTGTTTTTATTAAGAACTAGCCGCGTACCGCTGCTACGCTCGCTTCGCTTGCGTTATTCCATCGCTCCTGTTACTCCCGTTGATCTCGTTGATTCATTGGTCCTGTTTCTCCCGATACTCCTATTACTATCGTTGCTCCCATTTCTCCCGTTGCTCCCGTTACTCCATCCACCATCCCCATCCTCCATCCTCTATGTACCATCCTCTGTCCACCATCCTCCATCTTTCATCCTTTATCCACCATCCCCCATCCACCACCTAGTACGCACCTCTGGCAAAATTTTGCCACCCATATAAAATCCAACTTTTTTTACACGCATTTTATATGGGTGGTAAAATATTCTCAGAGGTGAGTACTAGGCTTTTGTTCTTTTTGCTTACACCGAGTGTACGCTACACTTTAAGTGTATTACACTTAGTGTTGGATTACACTAATTTTGAACAGTCAAAAAGAACGCGTAGAAACACGACAGATAAAATTTCCAATTTTACTTTATTATTTTTTAATAATAAAGTATTGTGATCGACCTGAAATTTCCAAAAAATTTGCTACCCTGAAATTTTGTATTTACACGTTTTAGGACTAGTAAACACCAAAAAAGCAAAAAAAAAAAAATTTCCGTCTGTCCGCCGTATACGCCGTACGCCGTCCGCCGTATACGCCGTACGCCGTCCGCCGTACGCAAAATCGTTTGAAGGCGCGTAGCTATCAAACCCGTTGAGATATTAACTTAAAATTTTTATGGTGGGTAGATTGGGTGAACCCCTACGGATGGTATCTTTTAAGGGGGTAGGGGTTTAAGGAGGGATGAGGGGGGAGCGTTTTAGACGAAAAAATTTGGTTTCCAGATCTCAGGAACCACTTATGCTAGGAGGCTGAAACTTGGAACTTATGTAGTACTATGATAGTGGACTCATTTGCAAAGAAATTAGCGATAAGGGTTGAGGGGTGTGGAAATGGGGGGGAGAAAACAATGAGTCCAAAACACTAGAAAGCCGGGATTGAAACATTCTAAAATCCATATCTCCTGAACGATTGATGTCAGAAGATTGAAACTTTGTGGTTGCCCTTAGGGATACTTGAAGATTAGACAAGGGCTAAAATTTTTAAGGGGGGTGGTGGGGTGTGGGGTGAAAAACTTTGGACTTCAATATCTTCCGAACCCATTGCACCAGGAAGATAAAATTTTGTTTCTGTATAAGGGATCACAAGAGGAGTCTAATGATTTTTTGAGGGGGAGGTGGAACACGAAAGTGGGGGGATAGCAATTTCTTAAAAAATGTAATTTTTATATCTCAGAAACCGTATCAGATATGATCTTGAAAATTTTACAGGAGTCGGAATCGATAAACCTCTAGTAGGGAAAAAAAAATTAGTGGTGGGGGTGTAGGGGGTGATGGTGAAAAGGGGTAGAAAGGAAAAAAATTCTGATTTTTATTTCTCGAAAACCGTAATGAGTGGAAAGCTAAAAATTTAGAATTATATAGAGCCACTATAGAGACATCCTAGAAAAATAAAATTTTTCATATGGGTAGCAAGGTACGGGGCTGAGGGGTGGTTTTTTATATCTCAGAAACGGCTTATGCTAGAAAGTTGAAAGTTAGTACGTATATGTAGATGTGCTATTAGAGTAGCTAAAGCAAAAAAAAAGTTAAGATTTTTATTGGCGTTCAGAGGTTGAGTAAAAAAAATGGCCGTGAATCCACATTTTCACGAATTTTGTTAAAACTTTTAGACATGTCAAACTATCAAAGCAATTTTACTTCTGCGGGCTATTTATATAAGCGCCTAGTAACGTTCTTAAAATTTTTTTGATATCCAACCCCTAAGGGGGTGTAAAGTGGTTGTGTACATATTCACGAATTCTTATATACTTCTATGGTATATTGAGATTTTGAATTCACTTTTACTTCTATAAGCTTTAAACGTAATCGGGGAAAAACCCGATTTAAGTATTTTTCTCTATTAAACCCCCTGGGGGTATTGTTCAAGATTTCACTGATTCCGAAAATCTCTTAGGTTTAATGAGATCGAATTCGCTTTTACTACTATGAATTATTCTATTGATAAAAAAAAATACGTAAATAAATAAAAAAAAATCTGCCAACAGTCTGGGCGTAACTTTATTATTTTATGGGTAGAAGTCCGAAACGTGTTTAATGATGAGATGCTGTGTAGGTTACTATGTGACTGACAACCTAAGAAATAGCCAGGAGGCTATTTGGAACGTTATTTTTAGGTTGTCAGTCGCATAGTAACCTACACAGCATCTCATCATTAAACACGTTTCGGAATTCTACCCATAAAATAATAAAGTTGAGCCCAGACTTTTGGCAGATTTTTTAATTTGTTTGATTCTTTCACTTGTGTTAACGCAAATTTATTGCTATACAATATTCTTGCATGTATTCATTGAAAGCAGTACAGTGAAACCTCTACTCGCGGACACCTCCAATAAGCGGACCCCTCCTATATCCGGACAAATTTCTTCTGCGCGCGCTTTAGGACTCGCTTTAGGAACAAATTGACCTTCGACAAGCGGACCCTCCAATGGACGGACGCGGACACCACATTTCTGTACGTTTGACTCAGAAAACCTCTCACAAGCGGGCACAAAGCTTACTTGATCACAAAAATATTCATACAGAAATTGAAATTAAACTGGGGATTACCCTTATTAGAAGTATTGAAGCTTTGAGCAGTCGTTGATTGTAATGTATAGGGTGATTCCCCGTTTTAGAACATAATTCTGTTTTGTATGAGAGTCGTGCTCCGATCTTGTTGTCATTTCTACGTTTTAGCATAGTTCGCGTGTGGTAAAGGTTATTTTTTGTGTTGTGTTAATATCAGTATGGCTCCACGAAGAAATGTTATTTCTTTAAATGAAAAAAATGAAATAATTAATGTGTTTGAAAAAGAAAAACTGTCCGTTCGAGAATTAGCTAAGAGGTGATTTATCGTGCTTTAGTGAAATGAATAGGACTAGAATTTATTTGTTTTAAGGTTTCATATTGGGAAAACTCAAGCCGCAGAAATTGTGAAGAATCTAGATGACATTCGTCGCAAATGGATGTCCGGTATCAATGTCCAGCAAAAGAAAAGCTTTCTTAAGACGGAAGGCTCACAAATCGATCAAATCTGCTTTCATTGGTTTGCCAAAGCTAGAAGCCAGCATATTCCTATCTCTGGACCAATCATTAAAGCCAAGGCAAAACAAATTGCCGACCAATTGGGATACTGTGGATTTTCTGCGTCGAATGGATGGCTAGAAAAATGGAGTAAATGGCACAACGTAACATTCAAGTGCATAACTGGCGAGGCTTCAGATGTGAATCCAGTAGACGTCGACCAGTTTAGGGCAAAAGTACCCTCTATGTTACTTGGGTACAAGCCCGAAGATATTTATAATGCCGATGAGAGTGGCCTCTTTTTTCGCGCTTTGCCTGATAAAACTTTCGCCCTAAAATCGGAAAAATGTGTTGGAGGTAAACTGTCGTAAGAAAGGCTGACAGTTTTATTTTGTGTTAACATGGCAGGGCAAAAAGAGATGCTTCTAGTTATCGGCAAAGCAGCCCGCCCTCGTACATTCAAAAATCTTCGCTTCCAAGACTTACCAGCCAATTGGAAGTCGAATCAAAAAGCGTGGATGACGCGAGATATAATGTCTGAATGGTTACAACAATTTGACTGTAAAATGAAGATTCAAAAAAGGAAGGTCCTTTTGTTTTTTGAGAATGAGGCGTCCCATCCGAAAGATTTAAATTTGACGAACGTTACAATAATTTTCTTACCGGCTAATACTACATCAGTCTGTCAACCCTTAGATCAAGGGATAATTCAAAATTTTAAGGTACACTACAGAGGATTAATCCTTAAACATATCATCTCGAAAATTGACACAATGAAGTCAGCATCAGAGCTCGCCAAAACTATCAATGTTCTTGACGCTTTATATTTTGTCAAAGCTTCGTGGGACAAAGTTAACGCAGCAACCATCAAAAACTGTTTTAGGAAAGCAGCATATATACAAACAAACAAGGACCTTTTGGAATTTGACGCCGAAGATAATCTACCTTTATCAACGTTATTCAGCTTACCAAATGTGTTCGTCAATTTAAAGGATCAAAATTTGGAAGAATTTTTGAACATCGACATCTTATCTACACTCGACTAAAAGACAGCGGCATCTGACGACACTCGTCAAAAAGAATCCAGTTGGTCGCGAGTCTCTTTCGAGACATTGTCTTTATGGTTTGAATATAGTGCTTGTCTTTTTTCATCACTACATAGCAAGAGATAGCAATAAAACCATATGCCCCTACCACAATCTATTTGAAGTGCAGAAAACAGCCGCATTACATCGAACGCTACAACTGTTATCCGCCACTTAGACGATGAAAATGAAATGCGCGAGAATTGACAATTGAATTTAAGTTTTCCTCTCAAGTACGGGAGAAATCAAAACGACACAAGTGAAGTGAAGTTTGAAATAATGAGATATGTCACTACATAATCCGTTTTTTATATTTATAATATTGTAGTAAGTTTACTTCGACCGTGTTTCCGCACGTTTCATTTCATTATCCCTTTCTTTATTTCCAGCCGATGTCAATCTACCTGAAATATTTTTCATCCACTTGAAGGAGTGCGCGTATATTTCAATCATATACATATATAACTGAATGTGTTGATTGTTGCTCTCGGTGTAATAAATAATAAACAGTACATTAAATATTATTTTTGTTTAATTTATTTTGAAGTATGTATGAGCACAAAGTCAATTCCACAGTACGCTATCTTCAAAAAGATGGCGCTGCACCAATAAGAAATTTGCTACCCCGACATTCGCAGATATGTGTGTATTTTTCCCATAAGGTTCTCGAAGAATCTCTTAGACAGGCCGACATGTTTCTGAGAAATCTGCGAGATTCTCGCAGATGCGATCAACTGGGAATTGCAAATGTGTACACTTTCTGCACTAGTGTGGATAGTGTAGGCAAAAAGAATAAACCTCGTGCCTGCTGTGTACAGACGATTTTCACCCCTCCGTTAAAAGTTTTAGCTCGTTAGTTAGGTGATACCGGTGAGGAAGAATGGTACAGTGCAAAAGTTTTTTATTTACTAATTTTATCCGAGAAAGAAATGACTTTAATTTAATTTAGTCATCAAAATATTGTTGTTAGTAAATCCGTGTTAGTTATGAGTCCTTCTTTTGCGAATCAATTTTAGCGAAAGTAGTAATGGAATTTGACTTGAGTGCTAACCGAACCAAATTTTTCTTAATTTTAGATAAAATCTTATCAGCGAACTAGGGTCAGGTGGAATCAGTCGACGTATTTATTAAATTTGTGGAGAAACTACAGCGGGTATGTTTTAGTTAATTTGTTATTTTAATGTATTTTGGAGTAAATCGCAGTTCAAAATTTTATGAAACATCCACCAGTTTTGATTGGCCAGGACAAAGGGGTGTTAATTTGAAATACATATATAATTGTTGATTTTGATAAGATTTATTCTTTTTGCACACACAGTGTGCGCTACACTTTAAGTGTATTGCACCTAGTGTAGGATTACACCAACAGCCAAAAAGAACGCGTTAGTGCAGAAACATGACAGATAAAATGGTAAAATTTTAGTATCACGCATAAGCGAAAAAGTAATGTAAGACATTTTTCATATTTTACATTTACGTTCCAAATGAAACTTTGGTATGTTTTAGGATGTGGTCAATAAAAATGTTTGACATTCGGGACGTAAAACTATATAAAAAACCGATTTTTAATTTTGCTGAACCAGTACATATTTTATTCGAACCACCATGACGGTTCCGTTTGACGTTTCTCGTCACACATGGACGCGAAAAAGGGAGCCCCGCAGGGCTGCTCGCTGCAGTTGGAGCGTAGCGCGCGACAGCCAAACATGCCATAATGGCGTCTCGAACTGTACTGGCTGGATGAAATCAAAAATTTTAAAACGTTTTTATTCATTGTTTTACGTCCCAAATGTCAAAAACTTTTATTGACCACATTCTAAAACATACCAAAGTTTCGTTTAGAAAGTAAATGTGAAATATGAAAAATCAATTCGATATCTTGAGCTTAAAAGATCTTGAAGAATGAAAAAACATTTTAACCCTTTCGTTATTTAAACCATGCTTACGTTACTGATCAATTATACTACCAATATTCCATGGTTATATGTGCAGCGGTTTGAACTAGATTTACGTGACCTTACTATTTTATATATAAAAGTAAAAACATTTTTTTTTTAGAAAACTATTGGCTACCAGAATGCGTTTTGTACAATTCACCAAAATAAATAATGATGGGCCCAAATTAGGAGTTCTATCAGAAGATGGTAGGAGTCTCGCACAAATATGCTCTAATTCATATCCATCTAATGACATGATAAGTTTTATTAAGCAACAAATGTCAATTGAAGAGCTTACAAAAATAAAATGTCTCGAGTCGGAAGAAGTTAACGACACAATCGTATTGTTGCCTCCAGTAATAAACCCAGAGAAAATAGTATGCATAGGATTAAACTACTCAGGTCATTGCTTGGAACAAAATAAGCAACCACCGAAAGAACCAATGTTTTTTAGTAAATTTGCAAGCGCATTAGTTGGACCAACGGGAAACGTTACAGCTCATAAAATCACAAAAGTTAAACACGAAATGAAAATATCAAAATTTCATTTATGCACAGTACATTTTTATTTTAGAAACTTGACTGGGAAGTTGAACTTGCCGTGATTATTGGAAAAGAGGCGAGTAATGTTAAAAAGGAAGATGCATTAGACTATGTATTCGGATATAGCGTTGCACAAGATATTTCGGCAAGGGATTGGCAAAAGGAACGTAATGGTGGACAATTCCTTATTGGAAAATCAATGGACTCATTTTGTCCGCTGGGCCCTTCGATTGTACATAAAAGTTTGATTAAAGATCCACATAATCTGAAGTTAACTTGTTCAGTTAATGGTGTTTTGAAGCAGTCGGGAAGTACGAGGGAATTGATATTTCGAATCGATGATATAATTTCTCGTCTTTCTGAGTAATACGATAATTCAAAAAATTCTTTTCTTTTACAATTTTTTTTAATTTTAGGTGTATAACATTAAAACCAGGTGATGTTATTTTAACTGGAACCCCCGCTGGTGTTGGAATGCATCGAACGCCGCCAGAGTACCTGAATCCAGGGGATATAATTGAAAGTGAAATTGAGTGTCTCGGCAAATTAGTAAATAAAGTTGTTGCTTCATAGCATGTGGAAAAAAAATGTTGCCTTATCATCAAATAAATTATGAACAAGTTTTGTTTTTATAAAATTATATGAATATTAAAATTTGAAAATGTAAATAAAATCTATTATTGAAAAACCGAATACAAAAAAATGTTTTATTTAGGTCAAAGAAGCTCATTTATGTACATACATATATCAAGTATTGGGCAGAAGTGATATATTAAACCCAGCTACACCAACTGCTTTAACCCAAGGTTGTATAGTCTGTACCAAAACAAGAGATTTTTTCGCGCAGGTCTTCTACTACCAACGGAAAACTTGCTGTACTTATGATGTTATGACACTGACTATTTTTGCGGTTTTAAAGCGGCTAGAAAATCCAAATGAAGAGAGATAGAGACTTTAACATACAATTTAGACATTGGTGTGAGAGAGACAGTCCAAACAGCAAAACTATGAGTAATTGTCAAAAAAAATCCACTTCGTAGCACATTCGAGCAGTGTTTCACAACAAGTTAATCCAAGAAAATTCCACTGGAGGGTAGTTTTTCCAGCCGCTACAGACATGTTTTTGACAGTACGTGATGTATAAATTATGGAAAGTTTCATGTTTTGTTATGAAGTGCGCTAAAACTAGTATTTTTCATAACAAGTCAGTTGTTAATTTCGTCAACTAGATGCCGCTAGCAAATTTTTATCGGTAATCTCTCTCTCATGCTGTTATGATACTGGCTATTTTTGCGGCTTTAAAGCGGCTAGACAATCCAAATGGAGAGGGATAGAGACTTTAACATACAATTTAGACATTGGTGTGAGAGAGACAGTCCGAACAGCAAACTATGGGTAACTGTCAAAAAACAATCCATAACTGTCAAAAAAAAAGCGGCAACAAAGCGCATTCGAGCAGTGTTTCGCAACATTCTAGCAGTTAATCCAAGAAAAATCCGCTGGCGGCTAGATTTTCCAGCCGCTACCGACTTGTTTTTGACAGTTCGTTATGTATAAATTATGGAAAGTGTCATGTTATGTTATGAAACGCGCTAAGATCAGTATTTTTTATAACAAATCAGTTGTTAATTTCGTTTACTAGATGCCGGTAGCATCAGCAAGGGTATTTTTTAGCGGTAATCTCTTTCTCTCTATATTGGTCGCCTTGTCGCACGATTGACTTTTATTGCACTTGAAACTAGCGAGGAAATAGCCAGTGTCATAACAGCATCAATATTGGTCGCCTTATCGCGCGATTGACTTTTATTGCACTTGAAAATAGCTAGTGTCATAACAGTATAATGCACTTATAGTACGTATAAATGGAGAATCCAAAGATTGAAAGATCGAAATTTGAATCGCGTATATGTCGACTATCGGAACGAAATATGAAAAGATCGAAATGGGGTTGAAATGACAAATAATGTCTAATCTAAAATCTGGGCAAATTGGTCACTTTCGGTGGGCGCAATGCTTAGACTATTCATAGACATTCCCATATCAAAAATATTTAATTTTTGAAGCTCACGACCAGTGGCGTAGTAACGAAGGGGGGGGGAGTTTTGGGGATAAACTCCCCCCCCCCCCCTCAAATGATTAGCGCACCTCATAAAGTACACATAACAGGAGGTTTTTTTTTATTTAAGACGAAGAATTATAAAATCATTAGAAAACAATCCAAATATCGAATGGTTTTTAGTAAAGCCTCCCTGTGACAGTTGCCAGCGTTGAGCGTAGTTTCTCAACTATGAAAAGATTGAAGTCCTATCTAAAAAATTCTACGGGAGAAAATCGACTCAATGGACTTGCTCTTCTAAGAATTCATCGGGAGATCTCTGTGACAGCAGATGAAGTGATCAACATGTTTGCACAGAAGAATAGGAAATTCATCTTGTAGACCTTTATATTCCATTTCTAATTGTTTCATGTTCGAATATTAGACTTTTTTTCTGTTATTATGTAATATACCTATAATACTTTATTTCTTTCAAATTGAATTCATAGTAAGTAAGTCATAAAAATATAAATCATTTTAAAATTTAATTGTTATGTTTTTCTTTTTGGAAAACTAGAAACCGTAAACTAAGCTATGCAAATACATACATATGCAAAAGTCTGGATAGCCTTGCCCTGTTCAATGATATTTCTCTGATCGATTTGGGAGATTACGGTCGTTCCTTAATCTGATTTTAGTTTTTCTCTCAAAACTTCATAAACATAATTTCTTTTTCGGAGATAGGTTCTCAAGCCTGTCATCCAACCGCAGCGGGTGAGAGGAGAATGGCACTGGATAATTCGCAATTGCATTTTTGGGCGATTACATATTGTTGAAAAGTAAGGAAAACTGGGTATAAGGAAAAGCGAAGGACAATGTCATGGATGGGATTCGAACCTCTGACCTCTAAGATGATAGACTAGTACACTTATACTAGACTACCAAGGCCTGAAACTAGCACTTACAAAGGTTTTAATGAATTTAAGTTCAACTGATGTGCACAGAACAAGATAAACTCATCGAAAGTGAATCGCACTAACCGCAAAATTACTCAATTGAATTATGTACATACGCGAAAAGTACTCGGCTCGATTTTTTAACGGATTCGTGTTTTAATATTTTTTAATCGCGAGAATACTTAAGGTAAAAAAGAAATCTGTTCATAAGTTGTTTAATAACTTAAACATTAATAATTCATTAGTAACATATCAACTACTTGTAGATAATATCGAACTTTAGTGATTAATTTGAAGTTGAAATAGGTCAATATTAATTTCCTTGCTGACCCCCCCCGAAAATCATGTCTAGCTACGCCACTGCTCACAACTACATAATCAAAACTCCCGTACGTACACGTACATTTATTACTCACTTCATTACACGTCACCATAGGCGTGCCGTGGCCTGAAATCTGGCAGGGGCCAGGGGCCGAATGGCTCACAACATACGACTTCTTCCGAAAGGAACACATTCTTTTCATAAATGTTTGTCATTTTTGTGTTTACAGATTGGGTGTACAACGAACCAATGCTATCAATTTAAGAAGCTGTTTTTAAATTTACAAGACAGTTAAGGATCGTCTTGTATATTTCAAAAATTCTTCTGAAATTGAAAAGCTTTTTAAATCTTTATTGTAATAATTCGCGTCGCTATTCGTTTGCATTTTCTTCAGTGGCAATGCAAACGAAACGATCGGAAGTTTTGAACACCCCCTGAACTATTAAAGTTGTGTAAATTGTGAAAAAAGTATTGTGTATCCCATTTTTTTCTATATTTTCTATTTTAATATTTAATTAAATTTCCGTTCTAACATCGCGAATAAGGTAAGGAAAGATGATTTCTTTCTTTTTGTGCCATAGTGAAAAAAAATAAAAACAAAATAAAGGTTCTTCTACTGACATTAAAAAATATTTAACCCACATCGAAAAATATCATAATGGGTTGTATAGGAATGATTTCAAATATCTTAAGTGTAATGGTAAGTTTCACAAAGCAGCTCCATTTCACAGACATATAAAAAAAATTTATGATTCTCAGAAAATATCTTCTGTTCAAAACTCTATACCACTTCAATCCAATTTTTCCACTCACATCTAATCTTGATGCATGAAAAAATTTGCGGCCATATAGGTTCTATCAAAGGAAACCGAAATCCATTGATTTATGGACATGTGACCTATGAACAAACGTAGTGATGGAGCTTGCTTAATAAACGATTATAATTTATTTCAAATTATTGATTTTGTTATTAAAGATTTATAATTTTATATTATTTTTAAAATATTTTTATAAATACTTGATGATTTTGCAACAATGTATCCAACTGTGATTTGCAAATTATGTTAATCTTGGTATATATTTTAAAGCGCAATAAAAGATGTTTACTCTTGACCCACAGTTCAGGAGGGGTTTTAAGGATTTTACGAAACAAGAGCTTAATTTATCAGATTGTTATTTTTATTGTTTCTACAATTTAAATATGTATCAACTCATTATTGTACTTACTTCCTGCATTCTTAACACCACCTGGAAAACCTCCCAGAAGTTGTGAGAGATGGACAGAACTCATTTTTGAATTATTTTAAAGAAGCGAAGGATATAAATTAGATATCGCTGACATGAAATAACGTTCCAAATAGCCTGCTGGTTATTTCTTAGGTTATCAGTCGCATAGTAACCTACACAGCATCTCATCATTAAACACGTTTCGGACTTCTACCCATAAAATAATAAAGTTACGCCCAGACTGTTGGCAGATTTTTTTTATTTATTTACGTATTTTTTTTATCAATGGAATAATTCATAGTAGTAAAAGCGAATTGGATCACATTAAACCTAAGAGATTTTCGGAATCAGTGAAATCTTGAACAATACCCCCAGGGGGTTCAATAGAGAAAAATACTTAAATCGGGGTTTTCTCTGACTACGTTTAAAGCTTATAGAAGTAAAAGTGAATTCCAAATTTCAATATACCTTAGGAATATATAAGAATTCGTGAATATGTACACAACCACTTTACACCCCCTTAGGGGTTGGATATCAAAAAAATTTTAAGAACGTTACTAGGCGCTTATATAAATAGCCCGCAAAAGTAAAATTGCTTTGATAGTTTGACATGTCTAAAAGTTTTAACGAAATTCGTGAAAATGTGGATTCACGGACATTTTTTTTACTCAACCTCTGAACGCCAATAAAAATCTGAACTTTTTTTTTGCTTTAGTTACTCTAATAGCACATCTACATATACGTACTAAGTTTCAGCATAAGCCGTTTCTGAGATATAAAAAACCACCCCTCACCCCCGTACCTTGCTACCCCTATGAAAAATTTTATTTTTCTAGGATGTCTCTATAGTGGCTCTATATAATCCTAAATTTTTAGCTTTCCACACATTACGATTTTCGAGAAATAAAAATCAGAATTTTTTTCCTTTCTACCCCTTTTCACCATCACCCCCTGCATCCCCACACCTAAATTTCTTTTCCCTACAAGAGGTCTACCGACCCCAACTCCTGTAAAATTTTCAAGATCATATCTGATACGGTTTCTGAGATATAAAAATGACATTTTTTGAGAAATTGCTATCCCCCACTTTCGTGTGCCACCTCCCCCCTCAAAAAATGTACGTTCATTAGACTCCTCTTGTGATTCCATATACAGAAACAAAATTTTATCTTCCTGGTGTAATTGGTTCGGAATATATTGTAATCCAAAGTTTTTCACCCCCCAACCCCACACCCCACCACCCCCTTTAAAAATTTTAGCTCTTGTCTAATCTTCAAGTATCCCTAAGGGCAACCACAAATCGTTCAGGAGATATGGATTTTAGAATGTTTCAATCCCGGCTTTCTAGCGTTTTGGACTCATTGTTTTCCCCCCCACTTCCGCACCCGTCAACCCTTATCGCTGATGAGTCCACTATCATAGTACTACATAAGTTCCAAGTTTCAGCCTCCTAGCATAAGTGGTTCCTGAGATCTGGAAAATAAAATTATTCGTCTAAAACGCTCCCCCCTCATCCCCCCTTGCACCCCCAACCTCTTAAAAGATACCATCCGTAGAAGTTCACCAAATCTACCCACCATAAAAATTTGAACTTAGGGACCGTGCACATACTACGTCACGCGAAAAGGGGTAGGGGGGTGGTTGCAAAAATGCATAGAGCTACTGGAGACGACAAGTCACCGGTTTTGTATAAAGCGCTTTGAAGCCAAAAACACGATAAGAAGTGAGACAAAACAGGATCGTTGTTGTTGTTTTAGCGTGAGAGTGAGTGAGACAGAACAGGTTCGTTATGTCAATTGTTGTTGTTTTTGCGTGCAAGTAAATGCGACGACGTCCGCCTTCAACTCAATCGCTGCTTGTCATCTCCAGTATATCTCTATGCAAAAATGTAACAAAGTGTGACATAGGGGAATGGGGGATATGATAGATGTGACGTAACAAAATCGGAACGGAACTTTTCTTTCAAATTAATATCATAATAATTTACTGGCAACCCTGCAATATGTCCACAAAGTCGCAATCGCGAGTAACGACAAACCAATATTCTTTTGTTTTATGCTTTTGCAGTTAACTAAACCCTTGTGAGCTATTTGCGTTTAATTCTCTCTAGTCTACTATCTATGGAAAAAATTATAAAAAAAGTCATAAAAACAGCAATGTTGTTATTTTGTATATAAATTTTGTAACCTGCTCTGATCTGGATAAGTGCGCAAAAACACTCACCTATTATATATGAATATTTTATTTTTCATTTATTTTTAATAAAACAGATCAATATTAGCTCTATTTCGTGCGTTTATTTTTGAAACATACTAAACCTTGTGACGTCACAACGGAGGGAGGGAGGAGGACATTTTGCGACAAATTGTGACAATGGGGGAGGGGGGTTCAAAAATAGTCAAAATTCGAGTGACGTAGTATGTGTACGGCCCCTTAATACCTCAACGAGTTCGGGAGCTACGCGCCTTCAAACGATTTTGCGGACGGCGTAACGGCGGACAGACGGACATTTCTTTTTTTTTTTGCTTTTTTGGTGTTTACTAGTCCTAAAACGTGTAAATACAAAATTTCAGGGTAGCAAATTTTTTTAAAATTTCAGGTCGATCACAATACTTTATTATTAAAAAATAATAAAGTAAAGTTTGTGTCACCCTTTCATGTTAGCGGCCAAATAAACTAGTCGGTACTGCCAACTCTAAGCATATCAGTAGAGTTTATTCCCTTTAAAATTTCCTTCCTTTTACTTAAAATCATTAACCCTTCAGCAAATCATTTCTTCAAGCAAAACAAAGTTTTTACTAAACATTGTTTTATTAAGTTTGATTGTTCCTCAGTTATTCGAAACTATGGAATTTTTAAACAACATTTGAAAAGCAACCAATTTATAAAATTATCCCTAAAATTTCCTCGTAAAAAGAAAAATCTATTCTAAGGAATACGGTATCACTGATTTTCGAAAACCCGATTTAGGCGCGGAAAATGACAGTTTTTACCAGTATGTTTGTAGCGTCATCTGTGGGAATTGGTGTGGATCTTCGAATAAGAATATAAGGAAATGAAATGGGCCGAGAGAAATGAAGCAAAAACGAAACTGCGTCACAGCTCTTTTGACAGAGTGGGTTTGCTGTTTGTTTACATAAAAAAACACAAATTCGGTTAAAATTGAGCATGTGTGAAGATGGTCTATGGCATAAAGGGTTAGAGATAGTGAGAGAAAACCAGAAATATTTCAATGTGTTCGTGTGTTTTTAATAATTGCAAGGGTAAAGCGGGAGCAAGACGATAGGTGAAGGGTTCTTATCGGTTTTGTTCTCTCTCTCGAAATATTGATGTTTATGTAGTAAAATAACTTCACTAAGTTTCTGTGGAGATATACGTTCATGGTGTGCATCAATTAATGCAGTTGGCATGATTGGTCCTCCACATCAATTCCGGACCAAGAAATTAGTTCGATTGTGAGAGGCGGACAGCTAGCTAGCAAGTAGCAAGAAAGTTAAGTTTAGCGCGGACGGGCGAATATTAAATAGTATAGGATAGTAAATAGGAAAATAAATAAAAGGAAGTTACGGAATAAGATAATAAAATTATAAAATAGAAAAGTAAATGGAGGTTAAGTTTTGGCGCGGCCCGAAAATTAAAGTTTAGTTTGGAAAGTGAGTTAAGTTTTGGCATACGGGCGGAAGGAATCCATCGCGAGTTTTGTGTCCATAATACGCGCCACAAATGTTAATTCGAATTGAGTTTCGATTCGATCTTGCTAACGCGAAAAACTCGAGTGTTCCGTTAATTTCGATTGCCTGGGAATTGCTAAATTTGTTACGCCAAGTGTACAGCTTTTTACAGCGAAACAAAGTGGCTCGCAAAAGTTTTTAGCCAGAATAAAAATTAAAAGAAAAGAAACATAAAAATAAATAAATATGCAACCAAACAAATAAATAAAAAGCAACACAACAATAAATAGAAGTAACCTAAATTTAAAATAAATAATAATTGAATTAAATTAAAAATAAAATAAATAAAGTAAACAATTAAAATTAAAAATAAAATAAAAATATGACATGGCAACGAATGGACAGAAACTGACTCGGACAGACAATAAATAATATAATATAAAATTAAACATGAAATAAAATATGAATTAAAAGAAAAAAAAAACTGTTATGAAGAAGTAGAAAATAAAAATGAAATTTTTTTTTTATTTTTATCTTTTGCTTTTATAAATTTTCGTATGATTTGTTTTGTTTTTTTTTTGTTCTGAGTTTTCTTTGAAATAATGGCTAAGTAGAAAGCCAATAAAATGGATCTTCACGTTTGAAGACCTTCCGCCCCTTCATTCCTCTCTCTAGGGGCCATAAGTTTTGAATTCTTGTGAGGAGTATGGCTAAGGTAGGGTGGGTCTGACTGCGCACAACAACAGCGCCAGTCGAGTTAAAGGGAATTTTCTCGGTCTCTCGTGACCGATTGGGAATCTTATCCCAATTTTATCACCCGGGTAAGTCGGCGTGAAATTTTTGTTGTACAGGCCTTGGGTTTTATGGTCTGAAATGCAAACAACGTACCCCCCCACAGCCGCAGCTAGCCCGGAAGCCAGCAAGCACGTCGCTCCAGTTTGCATTTCAGCCACCAATTCGGACGTAGGCGGAATTGGACCTATGTTTCCCGATCCCCAACCTTTCCTTCGGTTATTTTTACTTTTTTAAGTCGAAATAACCACTCCAAGACCTCCGTTCACAACAAAATGGCGACCAACGTGGGGCTAGCCAAACCAGCGCCTAGTTCACAACGCGTTATGGGACAATATGCGAGAATCGGAAAAATGCCCCATAAGAGTTGTCACATCAAAAGGACTTAAATTTGTCTGGTATCGACTCAAAATAACGCTTAAACAGCACCTACAAGTCCAGTGAACAGCTCTTTTGTTACTTCACTTACTTCTAGTGTGGTTCGGATTCGTAGCTGGAAATTGTGAAACCTTCATATTGACAGTTTTCTGTTGGCAACCTTTAGGCGCCATCAGAATTCCATATGAAGGAGCAGCCTTTTCTATCTGTGGGTTCGAATTGGGCTTGTTGTGGATTAAGTAGGGTCTTTAAGACCCATCTAACTGATATATTGTACATACCCTTTTGAAAGCTGGGCTTGCCTTGATTTAGCGGGCATATCGTCAGACGATTGGGCAGACTGCCTGCAATATATGTTTTACATTGGTGAGGAGAAGGCAATACCGAAGTCTTCAAAAGAGTTCATTATTTCCTTATTCTATCCTTTTAGAGTACCTATAACATAAAATTAAATTAAAATATGTAGTATATTTTTTTTAGTAGTTTTTAAGTCTTAGGACAAATTATTTTTCATCTTAGTATTTTATTTTTCTTTTGTTAAATCCCATTTTTTTCTATTTTCTCAATTGCCTTTCAACTCGACCTAGTAGGAGAGAGGATGAGGTTTGGGAGGTAGATAGCGAGAAGATCCATCACGTTTTTGATTTTTATTTTTCGCTTTAATGGAGTTTTCTTTTGCTTCGATTTTTTTTGGATTTTGATTTTTGCATTTGGCTTTGCGTTACATTTTTTTTTTGATTGATCTTTTAATTCGAAGATACGATTTTCTCTTTGTTTTTTTTCTTCGAGCATTATTTATTTGAATTTGTATGATTTTTTTTGTCTTTCGTTTCATTTATTTTGATTGTCGATATTAATATATTGTTACATGTAAACCTGGAAACCGCGCAACTCGATCGATTACGGATAAGGGAAACATCAACAACCGAATACCTAGTTGCAAAATAACCCAATCAGAAACCTAGTTGAAGTATATAAGGCGGAACAACACGATTATACCTCTCTTCTTATCGAAGGTACTAGAACAGCGTAGAAGATTAAAAGATCTCAAGCTCACTAGAACCCTCTACACACACCACCGAACGAAGATTCAAGAACAGTCTCGACTACAGACAAGTAGTATAAAAGCAGGTGAAGCTTTCAACGAGGGACATAGTAATTTTTATTACGTCGACTGTGACAGCCAGCGTGTATACGCGACCGGTTTGGAAGAAAGCGAAAGTGATCGAGTCAAGCGATAAGCGGGCAGTGTTGCCATACAGTGCGAATAGAATTAAAGTGCGAATAATAAATAAACACTTATTTTGATTTTAAACGAATTGTGTTTTACTTGAAATCCCGGCGAGCCCCTAGCTCGCAACAATATATATTTTTTTTTCTTTTGCTATGATTATTCGATTTGATAGTCGCGTTAATTTGATTTGTCTAGATTTTGAATTTGATTGCCTAGGCAACACTAAGATGTTTTGACTTGCACGTATAATCATCTTTTTTTTGTTTTATTAGCTTTATTTTAAGCTGCTTATTTTTTTTTGTTTTAGATCCTTAGTTTGAGGGATATTTTGGTAGCTAGTATATTTACCTATGTAAATTTTTATTTATTATAGGGGTTTTTTTTCTATTTTGCATGTTAGGTTATTTTTTCGTATCCTTAGTTATTTATTTCTTTTCTTTTTGTATGGTATTATTAGTTAGTGAATTATTTATATTGTTACGTGTAAGCCTGGCAACCGCGCAACCGTGCAACTCGATCGTTTCACATAATGAAAACAACAACAACCGAATACCTAGTTGCAAAATAACCCAATCAGAAACCTAGCTGAAGATAAGGCGAAACAACACGATTGTATCTCTCTTCTTATCAAATGCTCTCCAATGTACTAGAACCCTGTACATAAACCACTGAACGAAGATCAAAATCGAAAGCTCTAAAGCCTTCGAGAAACATCCACATCACCGGTGAACATTCAAGTACATCCTAGACTGCAACCGGCTAGTATATAAGCAGGTGAAGCGTTCAGCGAAGACACAGTAATTTTTATTACGTCAACTGTGACACGCTGTATACGCGACCGTGTTGAGAGAGAACGAAAGTGAACGAGTCAAGCGATATATGGTATAAGCGGGCGGTATTGCCATACAGTGCGAATTATTGTGCGAATAGAATTTAAAGTGCGATTAATAAATAATCACTTATTTTTATTTTAACCGAATTGTGTTTTACTTGAAATCCCGGCGAACCCCTAGCTCGCAACAATATCTTATTATATTTTTTTTAAGTCTTGCTTTAGTATATTTTTTTTGTTCTCATAGTTTATCCTGGTTTTCTTTGTGCATGGTTTTGTAGGATTAGTTAGTAATTTCCTTATTTATTATATAGGTATATACATACATATTAAAATTTGGAAATTATTATATTTTTGAATAATACATTTTTCTCTTTGTTAAGTTTATAGTAGTTTTCTAGTTTACATTTTTAGATTTAGTTTTTATACTCTAGATGAAATCACATAGAGTATTATAACTTTAATCCAGCCCAAAAGTTTGTAACGCATAAGACCAAGCTTTGGATAAAAAGATATATATTATTTTTTGTTTATTTGTGGCCAAAAACCTCAAATCCGCTTTACGTCCGTCCGTCCGTTAGCACGATAACTCAAGAACGCCTTCACCTAGGGTCTTGAAATTTTTGATCTGGATGTTTGGTTGAATTTGTAAGGCTAAGTTCGTTACGGGCAAAATTGTCCTACTCTTTCGGGTAGCTGCCATACAAAATGTCCTTAAAACACGTGTTCAAGAATATTGGTTGATAACTTCAGAAGGGTTTAAGCTATGTCTTTGAAATTTTGAATGTATAATTTTTTTAATAGTTGCAGCTAAATGTATGATTATAAAGAAAATCCTAATAGTCCTTCGTGTAGCTGCCTGTCAAAATATCTTCCCTTAATTTACGAAACTCACTATAACTGAAGTAATCTTTTAGCTACGAATTCGGAATTTTGTACAGTTTTAGTTTTGAGTGAAAACGAAGTTCGAGTTTACTAATCAGCGAAATCCTTTTACTCCTTCTGGTAGCTACCATACAAAATGTCCTTAAAACACGTGTTCAAGAATATTGGCCGATAACTTGAGAAGGGTATAAGCTACGACTTTGAAATTTTGTACGTGTTAATTTTCCAATAGTTGGAGCTAAATGTATGATTATGAAGAAAATCCTATTAGTCCTTCGTGTAGCTGCCATACAAATATCCTGTCAAAATGTATTCACTTAATTTACGGAACTCTCTATAACTCAAGTAATCGTTTAGCTATGAATTCGAAATTTTGTACAAATTAGTTTTGAGTGAAAACGAAGTTCGAGTTTACTAGTCAGAGAAATCCTTTTACTCCTTTTGGTACCTTCCATACAAAAAATCCTTTAGACACGTGTTCAACAATATTTTTCGATAACTTTTGAACGCTTCAGACTACGAATTTGAAATTTTGTACACATTAATTTTTAAATAGTTCCAAGGAAAAGGATAAATATGTAAGAAATCGAGTCAGTCCTTCCTGCAGCTTCCATGTGAAAGTCCTTCAAAAAGGACAAAGACTCGCCCGGTTCAAGATATGAAATTAAACTCTAAATATTGTCTTTTAGGTTTGAGTACCAATCAAATGGGAGTCCTTAATAAAGGACATACAACATGCACACACGTAATTCTACTTTATCCCCAACTACACTATAAATCGGAGTTCAGTATTTCATCTAGAGTATCATACGATTGGCTTGCAGCCGATCGTGACTGCTGTATTATTTTGTTAGTTTAAATTTAGCTGGTTTAGTTAGTTTATTTCTTTTGGGTTATGGTAGTTTACGAGTAATTTATTATGTAGGTAGTTATTAGATTTTTTTTGTATTATTATTTTTGTAGTATATAATTTATTTTCGGAATTTGCTGTCAAATCCGATGCACGACGGAGAGTTTGTGGAGCTGGTGCGGGGAAATTTGTTGCCAAACACGCAGCAACAAATTTGCCTGCAACAAATTTGGTCGCTTGACCACCTTTGACAGGTAGTATGCAGAGTGGAGGACGTAAGACGGTCCACCCGATACGGCTACTCGAGTCATACCCGAGTTGCTGAGGTCGTGGAGCCTCTTACAGAGGTTTGTGACGAGCGCAATGGTTCCGAAGCCATGACGGGAATTACATCTGGGGCTCCACTAAAATGTTGGAACTGTGAGCGATTAGGTCACAGTTACCGACTATGTGCAGAAGCTCCCAGAGGTATTTTCTGCTATGGCTGCGGAACATAAGACGTTTTGCGACCGCATTGTGCTCGTTGCTATCGGGAAAACTCCGGAACGGAACGAACGACTTCGGGAAATTCTCGTCCTTTTCGGAGCAACCCACAGCGGCCACCCAAAACGTAGGAGACTCTTCGATCTCCGCAACTTGTGGTGATGGCGACGCATCACCAGTCAGGTCGAATACACCGGACCTGAGCAAAACACCGGATTTGACAAATACCACGACTGAGTCTCATTCAGTCGTAATTCTCCCCAAATCCCTACCTCCTGTTCGCAAAGCGCCTGTACCTCTGCAGCCATATCATGTAAGACTGAAGGAGTACATGGAGGCCCGCGACAGGATTTTTAATGATTCCAATTCACCTTTAGTAAATATTTCTTCTAGTTCCTCATTTCAACCTTCCCTTAATCCAACTCCTAAAAAGGCGATTCTACGTTCACGTGCATTTTGGCGTAAAGTTCGTGAGAGAAAGAAGGCAATAATGTCGACTATTATCTCCGAACCTCTTGACGTACGTCCCTATGCTATGGTCTCCCTTTTCAATGTAGACGTTAAAGGTCTTTTAGACAGTGGTGCGAGCATTAGTTGCCTAGGAGCCAATGCACTAGAATGCCTTGAACAAGCGCAAGTGCATTGGAAGCCGGTTTGCCACGAGGTGAAGACAGCAGATGGTGCTTCACAGGGGGTAGTCGGAAGTGTGACGACCGAAACTAAATTTCGTGGAGTTACACAACCTATTACCCTTTACATCGTGCACCATCAGTTGTGTCAACACACAAATCACCTCTTCGCAACATGATGCTACTACAATGCACTCTTTGACGAGCAAAGATGTTGAACGTTTAGAGAACTTTAAGTCCAAGTTCCCTTCTTTCGAACTTCACGGTTTGGGAAGGACTAACGTTCCCGAACACGAAATCGACGTAGGAGAAGCGCGCACCATCAAACAGAGCCACTATCCAGTATCGCCTGCGATTCAAAGCCTCATGTATGGTGAGGTCGATCGTATGCTGGCAATGGGAGTGATAGAGGTTAGCTCGAGTGCGTGAAGTTCGCCGGTAGTGCTCGTGAGGAAACCAGGGAAAGTCCAGTTATGTTTGGATTCTCGAAAGGTGAATAATGTGACGAAAAAGGATGCATATCCATTTCCACATATCGACGGAATCCTTAGTCGATTACCACGGGCCAACTACATAACCAGTCTTGACCTGAAGGACGCCTTTTGGCAGATTCCTCTCGAAGTCCCGTGAAATGATGGCGTTCACCATACCCGGGCGACCTCTATCATTTTACCCGGATGCCACTTGGGTTGTGCAATGCACCCCAACGCATGTGTCGTTTGATGAATCGTGTTATCCTACCCGAACTGAAGGACCAGGTATTTGTTTACTTGGACGATCTATTGTTGATCTCGGAAGATTTCAATTTCCATTTGGTTTTGTTGGCGAAAGTTGCCGAATGCCTAAGGAAGGTTGGACTTACAATCAATGTGGGAAAAAGTAAGTTCTGTCTGAGGGAAGTGAAGTACCTCGGATACATTCTTGGAAATGGAGGCCTGATGACAGATTCAGAAAAAGTCTCGGCCATAGTCGATTACTCTTCACCAAAATCCGCACGTCAGGTTAGACGCTTTCTTGGTATGGCTGGATGGTATCGTCGGTTCATTTTCAACTTTGCAGCCGTGGTCTCACCGATCTCAGACACGCTGAAAAAGACCGACAGATTTACATGGACCTTAGAGGCGGAAACTGCGTTTCAGTCTGTGAAGGACATGTTAACTGCGGCCCCTGTATTGGTAAATACAGACTTCACTGGACCATTTGTGATTCAATGTGATGCTAGCAAATCTGGAGTGGGGAGTGTTCTCTTCTAAGAGAACAATGATGGATCGGAATCTCCTATTACATTCATGTTCCAGACGCTCAATTCCGCTCAACGCAACTACAGTGTTACAGAGCTTGAATGCTATGCCGCTGTGTTGAGCGTGAAAAAATTCAGAGCGTACGTGGAAGGGACATCGTTTAAGATTATAACGGACCATGCGAGTCTCAAATGGCTCATGTCTCAAAAGGATCTCAGTGGACGTTTGGCTCGAGGGAGTTTGAAGTTGCAAGGTTTCGACTTCGTGATCGAACATCGTCGTGGAAGCATGAAAGTTGTACCCGACGCCCTCTCTCGCGTATACGAAGATGGATTAAATGCGCTGATCGACGTTGCACCCATGGTTGACTTGAGCTCTTCAGAATTTCAGAATACGGAATATGAGGATCTGAAGGCAACTGTGGAGGTTGTTGAGTTGTCAACCGACAACTCATGAATTTTCGGGTGCGCTCAGAACTCAGCTTTTCGATGAGTTTTGATCGCACCCACAACTGCCACCAACTTAGCCGCGAGAAATCTGGGTACCGTTATTCGGTAAATGCCGGAAGCGGCAGGTTGAGATAGCGGTCAAGAGAAAAACGGAGTTTGGGTGCCGACTCTCGCCGCAAGTGCTAAAGAGTGGAGATTCGTGCGGGTTTTTGTTTGGGTTTTGTCGAGCGAGTCGTTTATCAGTCGGACCGATTTTTTTTTGATTATTTACCTGAGAAGTCGCGCGACTATTGTACGAAGTAAAATCAGCGGGTTTTTTTTTATAGTAAAAGAGAAAAAAAAAAGTGAAATAAATGCGAAAAATGCACGTCGAGTGCCAGTGACGCGTGGTTCGCCAGTTTTCCAGCACGGCATACGACACCACGAACCACGAAAGGTTGTTTTTATCAAAGGAAAAAAAAAAAAAAAATAAAAATCCACGCTAGTTTTGTGTTGTTCTTTTGTTGGAATCGAAATCGATGAAAAAGTGTTCCGGTTCGCATTGTCGCGCGCTCCAAACTCCAACTGGAATTTTGGAAAATTTTCATTTCGCGGAAAGTGTCCCACATGTGGAAATTGTGTGTCTAGGCGCTAGGTTTTTGACGTGTCGAATTTTGCAACACCAAATCTGTTGTTCGCGAAGCACAGAATTTGCAAACCTCTTCGCTCGATCGGTATATCCGAAAAGCATTGCATACTTTCGACAAGACGCAAATCGCGAATCCGACAAGTAACCTTGCTGTCGCCTTCGTCGTGTATGCACGACGCGATTCCCTAGTCCGAAGTTCGACACATTTTTTTGTTTGATCGTCCACCAAGAAACGGAAAGAAAATCCCGGAGCGACATTCGATTGATTGGCAACGAAACAAATTCGATTCGACGACGGAACGAAATTGCCAGGAAATTTAGTTTACGGTCATGATCGGTGCGAGAAAGGAAATTTTTTAAACGTCAAGTGAACGCAAAATGCCGTCGAGCTTCTCAGCAAATGGCAACCGAAATCCAATTTTACGTAGTGCGATCGTTTCGCCCGCGCGGCATCCGAAAATAGTTGAGAAAGTGATAAATGAAGAATGTTCACCAGACGCGAATTTAAAATTAATAATTAAAAATGAAAATTCTAAGTTAAAATAAACACAAAAATATATAAATGAAACAAAAAAGAAAAAGAATGAATTTTAAAATGAATTTAGAATAAATAATTAAAAAAAAAAAAATGAAATTAAAAATATAAAAATAATTAACCTAACCTAATAAATTATAAAATTACAATAAATAATTAATAATAAAATGAGTTAAATTAAAAGTTAATAATTAATATAAAATAAAACATATGACTGACAGGACTGACGGACGGAAATAAAATAAAACATATTTTCAAATTAAAAATCTCAAGGTGAAACAAAAAAATAATGGGGTGAGTTTCCTTTTTCTATATTTTTTTTCCTATATTCTTCTTCTCTTTCCTCTTTTTTTTCAATATTTTTTTGGTGGTATTATTTTTTGTTCTTGTTGTTTTTCAGATTTTTGTTATATATTGTAGGGGCCTTATATGGCTGTTTTTTTGTTATATAAAGATGTTTAAAGGCTAAAGGCCAGACATTAGAATGAACCCAATCGTCTGAGCTCTCATCCCTGAACCTCAATAAGGGGCCAAGACAAAGTTGTTTTTTTGGACAGTCATGGCTGAGGTAGGGTGGGCAGGCAGGGCGCTATGACACCTAAGCGCCCTGACAAATCGTGAAGTCGCGCACTCCACCGCTTCTTGGTCTTTCACGACCTATTGGGAAGATAGTCCCATTTTAAATCCCTGGAGTAAGCCGACACGAAATTTTTTTGTTGTACAGGCCAAGGGTTTATGGACTGAAATCTGGGCAAGAACCCCCCCACAACTGCCGTAGCTAGTCCCGGCCGCCAGCAAGCGTGTCGCTTCCGCTCGGATTTCAGCCACCAATTCAGATGTAGGAATTGGCCCACTCTTTCCTGAACCTTCCTTTCCTTCGAATATTTTGACTTTTTCAAGTCGAAATATTCACTCCAAGGCCTTCGTTCACAACAAGGTAAACGCCCGTCGGCTTCCTGATGTATGCGTTAGAGATGGCTACGTGTACAAGCATACAGAGCCCTATAACGGTGATCCGATCACAGAAGATCGGGCCTGGAAACTATGGATTCCATCGAGCTTGGCGCCTACTGCGATTGCTCAGGCCCATGAAGCGGATACCATGGTTCGCCAAAACGCTATAGCGCATCAGGCGATACTTTTATTGGCCCGGTATGTCTATACAAGTCCGCTATTTCGTTCTTTCGTTTCAGACTTGTAAAGAAACGAAGTCCCCGAATCGTCCGCTTAGAACTGCAATGGGAGATGCCTTCAGAACGCAGAAGCCCTTTCAACATCTGTACATTGATGTATTAGGACTATACCCTAGGACCAAAAGCGGGAAAATCGCTATCCTTGTCGTTCTTGACCATCTGTCAAAATTTCCCATCCTTCATCCCCTTAGAAGAATTACGGCGGGTGAGATAACGACGTTTTCGGAGAGTGATGTCTTCCATATGTTTGGTACCTCCGAGACAATTCTCTCCGACAATGGGTCGCAGTTCAAGTCGGCGACACTTAACTCCATGCTTTCTAAGTATGGGGTTAAACATCTATATACCCCGAAATACTCGCCTCAAGCGAATGCTTCAGAGTGAGTCAACCGTTCTGTTTTAGCTGGAGGACCAGACTCGATGGGACGAAAACTTAAGAAAAATAGGATTTTCTCTTAGGAGTTCGATTCACCAAGCCTCTAAGTTTTCGCCCTATCAAGTTTTGTTTGGGACTCACATGATGTCGCATAGGGATGACTACGCTCTGTTGCACCGTTTGAAAGCACTAGGTGATGTAGACTTGCAACTGGGTCCCAAAGAAGGTACTCCAATCGTGAGGCAACTGGTACAGGCGAATATTCAGGTCGCACACGAAAACAGCAGTAGGCGTTATAATATGCGTGCGGCTCAAACTCAGTTTAGAGAGGGACAGGAAGTGTACAGAAGAAACTTTTCCCTGTCCAAAGCTGCACAAAATTATAACGCCAAACTTGCCAAGAAGTTCTTGAAGTGCAGGATTCGTCATGTGGGCAATTCGCGATATGAGCAAGAAGATTTCGGAGGCGAACGTGTACCACTTCAAAGACTTTCGTCAGTGACTGGAGCGAGTGACAAACTCCGAGAGAGCCCGGTCACTGCAGTCGTGAGCATGAGACACAAACGGAGCTCACAGCTGCCTTTTTTTTAGTCTGTTCGGCGTTGTAAACAACGGCAATCAGGCTATGTTGTAGTGTCATCTGTGGGAATTGGTGTGGATATATGAATAAGAAAATAAGGAAATGAAATGGGCCGAAAGAAATGAAGCAAAAACGAAACTGCGTCATAGCTCTTTTGACAGAGTGGGTTTGCTGTTTGTTTACATAAAAAACACAACTCGGTTAAAATTGAGCATGTGTGGAGATGGTCTATGGCACAATGGGTTAGAGACAGTGATGCCAATTTAGTGCTTTCAGCGTTAAATTTGGTGCTCAAAATATTGTCTCAGTGGTCAAAAATTAGTTTCACCGCTTGCACTTTATTTGAATATGCCTGCGATTAATATGAAAAAATTAAATTTTAGTGCCTTTAAGTTGAAATTAACGCTCAAAATTTCATATTTTAGTGCTCAACCAAGAAAAATAGTTGGCAACACTGGTTAGAGATAGTGCGAGAAAACCAGAAATATTTCAATGTGTTCGTGTTTTTTTAATAATTGCAAGGGCAAAGCGGGAGCAAGACGATAGGTAAAGGGTTCTTATCGGTTTTGTTCTCTCTCGAAATATTGATGTTTATGTAGTAAAATAACTTCACTAAGTTTCTGTGGAGATATACGGTAATTACAGTCGCCTGGTGTGGATCAATCAATGCAGTTGGCATGATTGGTTCTCCACATCAATTCCAGACAAAAAATTAGTTCGACGGTGAGAATACCCCCTTACAAGGTGGCGGACGGAGTGCCAAACACCCTGTATAGACACAAACAGCTACACATGTACCACACAACACGATTCTAATGAGCTGGACTTCAAACCTGACGATTGTATTATAGATGTTTAATTCATCCATCCACAGCTGCCGTAAATTTATAGAATTATTTTGTATCGAACCAATTCACGGAAAAAAATTGGAAATCGCAATTGGCACGAGTCTAAGTGTCCTTCTTGCAACCCCCCCCTCCCCCCCCCCCCCCCTAAGGTGCGCAATTTCTATTCATTCTTGAATACGTTTTCTTGCAACTGTCTTTACAAAGCATGTATGACGATGCTAGAACTCTAGACGGTCCAAGAGAAAGATTTTTGAAATGACCAGGTGATTGTGATTGTACTTTAAAAAGGACTGAAAACATTTTTATAGGATTTTGTACAGCAACTATCCAAAGCACTCATCGTATGTTCTTCACATTAGTTATACTTTATCTGCAACTATTGGCAGCTAGCCGATTAGAGTAGAACGATTTCGACAGTTCAGGAACATAGCCTTACAAATCGTATTTAACCAATGCGGACTAAATTTCAGCTAGTTCAATGCATTCTTGAGTTATTGTACGTTCGGTCAGATAGACAGCCGGAGACGAAGTGGAATTGGAGTTCTTGGCCATCAATGAACAAAAAATAATACTGTTTCGAGCTGAGGGTTCGCTGGGATTTGAAGTAAAATACAAATCAGCTAAAATCAAAAGAAATAAAATAAAATCAAAAGAAATAAAACTCGATCACTATATCCAATCGAACTCGCTTCTAGATTATCTTCGCGCTGTATCTTATGCTGTTATGACCCTGCTATTTCTCAAGTGCAATAAAAGTACAATAAAAGTCAATCGTGTGATAAGGCGACCAATATTGAGAGAAAGAGATTACCGATAAATAACTGATTTGTTATGAAAAATACTGATTTTACCGCGTTTCATAACATAACATGACACTTTCCATAATTTATACATAGTGAACTGTTAAAAACAAGTCCGAAGCGGCTGGAAAATTTAGCCGCTAGTGGATTTTTCTAGGATTAACTGCTAGAATGTTGCGAAACACTGCTTGAATGCGCTATGAAGTGAATTTTTTTTACAGTTATGGTGTTATGACACTGGTTATTTTTCCAGCTTAAAAAAGCGTCAATCGTGAGACAAGGCGAACAACATTAAAAGAAAGAGATACCGCTCTAGTAAACGAAATTAACAACTGGTTTGTTAAGAAAAATACCGATTCTAGCGCGTTTCATAACATAACATGACACTTTACATAATTTATACGTACCGAACTGTAAAAAAAAGCGTGTAGCGGCTGGAAATGAAGCTCCCAGTGGTTTTTTCTTGACTTGAACTGCTAGAATGTTGCGAAACACTGCTCGCCGGCGCTATGTTGCCGCTTTTTTTTAACAGTCATGCTGTTATGACACTGGCTATTTCCTCGCTAGTTTCAAGTGCAATAAAAGTCAATCGTGCGACAAGGCGACCAATATAAAGAGAAAGAGATTACCGCTAAAAAATACCCTTGCTGATGCTACCGGCATCTAGTAAACGAAATTAACAACTGATTTGTTATAAAAAATACTGATTTTAGCGCGTTTCATAACATAACATGACACTTTCCATAATTTATACATAACGAACTGTCAAAATCAAGTCGGTAGCGGCTGGAAAATCTAGCCGCCAGCGGATTTTTCTTAGATTAACTGCTAGAATGTTGCGAAACACTGCTCGAATGCGCTTTGTTGCCGCTTTTTTTTGACAGTTATGGATTGTTTTTTGACAGTTACCCATAGTTTGCTGTTCGGACTGTCTCTCTCATACCAATGTCTAAATTGTATGTTAAAGTCTCTATCCCTCTCCATTTGGATTGTCTAGCCGCTTTAAAGCCGCAAAAATAGCCAGTGTCATAACAGCATCACTGATATTTTAGCTGCTCGGACTGCCTCTCTCACACCAATGTCTAAATTGTATATTAAATTTTCTATCTCTCTCCATTTGGTTTTTCTAGCCGCTTTAAAGCGCCAAAAATAATCAGTGTCATAACAGCATTATGCTGTGACACTGGTTATTTTTCAAGCTTGAAACAAGCGCAGGAAAAACCAATCGTGCGACGAGGCGAACAACATTAAAAAAAAGTGATACCGCCCTTTCCGGCGCTAGCAGCATCTAGTAAACTAAATTAACAACTGATTTGTTATGAAAAATACCGGTTCTAGCGCGTTTCACAAAATAACATGACACTTTCCATAATTTATACATAAGTGTCTTGTATCCAGATCGAGTGAAATCAAAAAACACATACAAAAAAAACCGAGCGAAATGCTGGTGAACAATTTATTCGCTTTCATTTCGCTAGCTAGTATCCAGTTCAAGAGAAATTGCCTTTGTTTGAATTTTATCAAACAGATGGCGCTGAGCAAAGATTTCGCAGCGAAGTGAGCGCGCATCGTAGTTTCACGGTGAAATTGTGACGTTTTGTCTCGTTTTGAAGTGCAAATGACAATGGAAAATATTATTACATGGTCTACTGTATTAGGAAATCCCTTATAGATTTTTTTTATTTTGATGGACGTTCAGTGTTGTTTCCAATGACAAATTAATCATACTGTCGTTCGAAATTCTTTTACTCCATTCACTCTTGATAACTTTACCTTCGTCATCCAATTCATCAGCATAATTCGGTGGGAAATACTCGATGTCATTTTCCGACTTCAAAAAATTATGGAGAAAACAGCACACAGCAACAATTTTTTGTGCCCTGTCTGGTCCACAAGACATTGTCCTTTTCACGTATTGCCATTTAATGTGTTCCAACCGAAAGCAAATATTGATTATTTCTTATTTAAAATAAATTGATTTTAAATTTAAAATAAATTGTTGTTTTTTTTGTGTTTTATCAAACAACATCTTTCGGTAACGTTCATGAACTAATTTCACAGCGGAATGAGTGCAGTGAGAGGTAACCGAAATTTCACTAGTTCTGGATACTAGACTTAACTCAGTGGCGTAGCGTGATAATTCAACAAGGGGAAGCAATTGGTTAATATCCAAAATTTATTATTATTACTCTACATACAAATTTACTGCATATTAATTGAACCCATATATGTATTAGAACTATGTTGCTAGCTGTCATATTTTTCCATACAAAATCAATAAGCACGAGTTGAATTGGAAAATTCAGAATCAGATGTTGATTTTGTCTCAAAAATGTAAAGAATCAAGGAAGGGGAGTGCAAAATTTTAATACAAATCAAGTTTTTATGAAATTTGAACATTGTAAATAAAAATATTTAATTGGGAAAAATATGTTTTATAAGAAATTGTACTGTTCATAAATTCAAATTAGCAGCACTTACATAATTTTCACAAAATAAGATGAGTAATTTGAAAAATAGTGTTATATTTTTTAAATGTTCCAATTATTTGAATTATAAAATACATAAAAAATATTATAGTATTAAATTAAAATCCAGTAACGTTTAAACTACCACTATATATATACTATATATAGGAATGGATAAAATCTGGGTTAACTGAATCTCAAGTTACCTAAAAGACAGATCTCAGTATGTTAAAATCAATAACACCATAAGTACAAACCGTGAAACTTTCTGTCACGGAGTACCACAAGGGACTGTCTTGGGGCCAGTTATATTTTTATTATATGTCAATGATATCTATAATCAACCTATTTTGGGAAAGATGATATCCTACGCAGACGACACAGTGCTGTACTTCGAGGGTGAATCCTGGGAAGATGTGGAAGTTAAAACAAATCATGGTTTCTGTGAAATTAAGGATTGGCTAAATTTCAACTATCTGACTCTAAATTCTACTAAATCCTGTTACTTGCCATTTTTCCTTACACAGAAAGGACAGCCAGATAGTATGAATATTAAAATTCACTCCATTGAATGCACCCGGGCTTGCAGTTGCGACCATCTACAGAGAGTATCAAACACAAAATATCTGGGAATCATTTTCGATCATCTGATGAAGTGGGATATTCAAATCTTGAGCATGATTAGTAGACTGAAAAAACTTATTCCCATTTGCTTCGAAGTCAAAAAAGGAAACTAAGCGTCTGTTCTACTTCGCATTAGTCCACTCAATTGTACAATACAGGATCATTTCCTGGGGATGTGCAACAGACGCAATATTGAAGCCTCTGTAAATCATGCAAAAAACATTACTGAAAATCCTTTTGAAAAAAGAACGGACTTACCCAACTTCCGAACTATACCCCATTATAGATGAACTTCCCCTTAGAAAGATATTTGACTTAATTTCTACAATACAAACCTATAAAGATATAGAAGGTCAACCTTTGCAAATAAATGCAGGCACAACCCGCAGCGCTGCACTAAACACCATCAAAATAGATCTTAGACAAACAGCAGCTGGTCAGAGACATTATTATTATCACGGTCGCAAATTATTTAACGAACTTCCAGTTCACATAAAAAGAAGCGAAAATGTTATACAATTTAAAAAATATATTAAACAATTGTACTACAGTAGAAAACAGTAATAATCTTTAAGTTTATTGAAATACCGTCTTTTACCAATGAAATTAAGATGAAATTAACTTGAATTTACCTGTAAAATTGTAATTGAATTGAATAAATTACCAATGAAATTAACTTGAATCTACCTGTAAAATTGTAATTGAATTGAATTTAATTAACAATGAATTATATACCAATGAAATTAATCTATCTGTAAAATTGTAACTGAATTGAATTTTCGAATAACCACTAAGCTAAAATTCACTAAATACATAACTAGTAAATATTTAATAAGACTCCTCACCCCTTCCACAAGGATATATCCTTAGAAGGGGGAGTAGTGCTATTAATTAATAATTGTATATAAAAATTACAAGATAATAAAGCATTTATTTATAAAAAAAAAAAAATATTGAATTGGCAAATTCAGAATCAGCTGTTAACAACGATACTGACTCTGACAAGTGCCGCTAGCAATATAGTTTACTAATACATATATGATTGAACATCCTCCATAAGCTACTTGACATTACTAATATAAAAGCACCCAGCAATCAGGAACGGGAACCAGGAGGCTATTTGGAACGTTATTTTTCAGGTTGTCAGTTGCAGTCACCTACACCGCATCTCATCATTACACGCGTTCCGGACTTCTATCAAAAAAAATTATAAAGTTTCGCCCAGAGTGTTGGCACATTTTTTTTATTTATTTACGTATTTTTTTTTTAATAGAAGAGTCAATGTAAGTAAAACCGAATTCGATCTCATTAACCATAAAAGTTTTTCGGAATTCGTGAAAACCTCCAGGGGTTTAATATCGAAAAATGCTTGCATTAGATTTTTCTTCGATTAAATTTAAAGCCCTTAGAAATAAAAGTGAATTCAATATCTCATTAGACCCAATATATGAAAATTCGTGAAAATGTACACAACCACTTCACACCCCCAAAGGGGTTGGATATCGAAGAATTGGAAAATAAACATTTCTAGGCGCTTACATAAAGAACCCGCAGAAGTAAAATTTATTTCGGCATGTCTAATATGTATAACGAAATCGTGAAAATGTAGAAAAAACCCTTTTCACGGACATTTGTTTTACTCAACCTATATGCCAATAAAAACAACACCACACCACTTCGTTCAGAATTCAATTCCTATCCTACTCTGGTAGCACTTATTTCTTATCAGATCTCTGCTTGCTGAAAGCTTCACCGCTGCAGCCAAGAATGTGTTCTGCTACGTGGAAGCACATTCCATGTTGCTTCCACAAGGGACGTGTACGAACATTTTTTTTCATGACGTCAGAGTGGGTTCACTACGGAATGAAATGAACGCTCATAGATGCAACTTTCAAATTGCTTCCATGTGTCTTCTTCTTGGTTTCTTTTCGCTCGTCTTTTTCGTGTTGTTGCTAAATCTGCTGTGTGCGATATTCGCGTGTAGTTTCTTGCGAACCTTTATTTAGACTATGTCAAAGAAAATGTTTGAAACATGAATTTTTTTCGCGATTTTTCTGAGCTCTTTAGAAAACGCATTTTAGATATTACATTTTTCAGCAAAATGTAAGGGAAGGTATGCTTCCCTTGCTTCCATGAACGTCACGCCATTGGCTTAACTGTCAAAAAAAGCGTGTAGGGGCTGGAAAATCCAGCCCCCAGTGGATTTTTCTTGGCTTGAACTGCTCGAATGTTGCGAAACACTGCTCGAATTCGCTATGTTTTGGCTTTTTTTGACAGTTTCTCACATTTTAGCTGTTCGGACTGTCTCTCTCACACCAATGTCTAAACTGTATGTTAAAGTCTCTATCTCTCTTCATTTGTATTTTCTAGCAGCATCACTCATAGTTCCGCTGTTCGGACTGTCTCTCTCACACCAATGTCTAAATTGTTTGTTAAAGTCTCTATCTCTCTCCATTTGGATTTTCTACCCGCTTTAAAGCCAGTGTCATAACAGCATTAGTGACGTTTCGTTTTCCACCGTACCTTTACTTAAGGCCGTGACACATTAAAAGCAGAAAGCAGCTGTAGAAGCAGAATTGGTTTAGAAAGCACAGGATTATATGTCCTGTTTAAATCAAAGCAGTGGCAGAAGCAGAGACGAAAGCATTCGTTCTAAATTCTAAAATTCAGTTTCCGCTTCAGTACTGCCAACGTAAATCCCTTAAGAATTGGGAATGTTGTCAGCAATGGAAATGTTTAATGTGTCAAAATTGTTTCCATATACCCATATTTAATAATCATTTTAAGTGAAAAATCAACGGAAACAAAATATTTTCGTCCGCTCAAGATTAGGTTAGGTATCAGTGGCGGCTTAATAGCCTCACATAAACCCTCGAGGGTCCATAGCGATACCACATAAAAAGGAGACCCAATGTACCTAAGGTAGGTGCGCTTGCGTATCGATCTGTGTTGAGAGTTCCTTGTTCAAATCAAAGGTCCCTGTTACCGTAGCAAAGTTTAGCAGGCTCTGCATGCTGCTACGCGAGACTTCTCCAAGGTTTGCGAAAGACGGTGCACCTAGAGCCTTCACCCGTCTCCTAGCAAGAGCCGGGCAGCTGCACAGGAGGTGTTCTAGTGTTTCCCGTTCCGCGGGAAGTTTGCAGTTCCTGCATATATCATTAGTGATTAGCCCCAATCTGTACGCGTGCGCCCCAAGAAATGGCCGGTAAGAATACCGACTAAAGTTGCGCATTGCGCCCTTGGTAGTGCTAACAAGAGTTTAGTACTTTTCTCGTTGTGAGTGGTCCACATTTGCTTCGTGGTTCTGGAGGTTGACGTAGCCTGCCACCTGGCCTCGGACCGGCTTACCATCTTCCTCTCTAGAGAGTTGTAAATAACGTTAAGAGGCGGTGGTACCGAGACCGCGATTTCCTGCCCAAGGTTTGCACCTTTTTTAGCAAGACCATCAGCGAGTTCCTTTCCTAAGAAACCACTGTGCCCTGGAACCCAGCAGAGCTCCACTTTCCTATTTGAGCACAGTTTCTGTAAAGCGCGTCGACAGTTGAGTACCGCCTTAGATTTGATAGTGCAGGATTTCAGAGCCCTTAAGGCTGCTTGGCTATCCGTATAGATAAAGACTACCTTATCCCTTATTCGCGATTTGTGATCTATCTCCGCCGCCTTCTGAATCGCCTGTACCTCCGCTTGGAAAATACTGCAATTATTCGGCAGTCTGTAGCTAGAGTTTGTTGGAAGATGAAATGAGTGCACAGCTGCGCCCACTCCGTCTTCCATCTTTGAACCGTCCGTATAGATGTTTATCGATCCCGCAGTATCACCGGTTCTTGCCTCTCAGTATTCCCTGCTTGGTATGTTTATGGCGAACTTCCTGTCAAACCAGAGCTTAGGATCTGCGTAGTCCGTAGTCTCTGTTGAAGGTAGGCTGATGTTACTGTGCCCGTATGGACATGTTTTGAGCTGGTTTGACTCTCTGAGTCTTAGGGCGCATTTGCCTGCCACGTATTTAGCGAACAGGTCAATTGGTGGCAGAGAAAGGAGTAAGTTGAGCGAGTCTGAAGAAGTGGTGCGAAGGGCGCCTGTTATCCCCAGACAAGCCTGTCTCTGTACCTTTTCCAACTTTTTCCTGAAAGTTATTTTGTCGAGTATTGGCCACCATATTAGCAGACCGTATAATAGGATTGGCTTTACTACAGCCGTGTAGATCCAGTAAGTGATCCTTGGCTCTAGACCCCACCTCCTATTAAATATTATTTTGCACGCGTAGAAAGCGATGGTTGCCTTAGCCACCCGCTCTTCCGTATTGAGTTTCCATGTCAGCTTGCTGTCTAGGGTTACTCCTAGATATCTGGCATGGCTTTTTAGGGTTAGCTCAGTGTTACCCATCTTAGGCAGCTTAAACTGTTGAGTCTTAGTTCTCCCAGTAAAGAGAACCAGTTCTGTTTTCGATGGGTTAACATTGAGCCCTCTGGTTCTCGACCAGTATAGTAGCTTGTTTAGAGCCCGCGTTGTAAGCTCAGACAGCGTGCTTGTGTACCACCAAGTCATCGGCATAGGCTACAAAATCCTCCCCCGAGTCGTTAAGTTCCTTCAGTGCCCCGTTTAAAGTGAGTATCCACAAAAGTGGCGATAATACCCCTCCTTGTGGAGTACCTTTATTTGTAATTTTGTAGGAACGAGCACTACCCCATTCCGACGATATAGACCTGCTTCTTAGCAGTGTTTCGATCCATTTACTTATGGTGCTGTGGACGTTTGCAGAGCACAGAGCCTCAACAATTGCCTCTGTAGTAACATTGTTGAAAGCCCCTTCTATATCCAAGAAAGTTCCCAATGTGAACTCCTTGTACTCTAGCGATCTTTCGATTATACCCACAACCTTATGCAAGGCCGTGTCCACCGATTTTCCTTTGATGTATGCGTGTTGGGCCTTTGAGAGATGGTTAGGATCTATGGTATCTCTGATATAAAAATCTAGTATCCTTTCCAATGTCTTTAGAGTAAAAGATGTCAGGCTGATAGGTCTGTAATCCTTCGGATTAACGTGACTACTTTTACCCGCTTTCGGTATAAATACCACTCGAGCTTTCCTCCATGCCTCGGGCACGTAATTGAGTTTTAGGCAGCCCTTAAAAATCGCCTGGAGCCATGGAATCATCAGACTCTCTACATTTTGTAGCATGGCAGGTATAATTCCATCCAGTCCAGGCGACTTGTAAGGGTCGAATGAGCTGATAGCCCATCTTACCCTGCTGGCTGTAAAGAGCCCTGGGATGCTCGCCATAGGCGAGTTCCCCACTGCTGCATTGTGAGTATGGTCAGGCTCCCGGCAGCCCGGAAAATGAGCGCTTAAAAGGGCTTCAAGTGTTTCCTTGCTGTCCTTCGTCCAACTACCATCCATCCTACTCAGCAGAGCGGCCGGAGTTGGATTCTTAGATATAAGTTTCCTGAGTCTTGAGGCTTCTGACGTTCTCTCGATCTGGTTGCAGAAATTTCTGCAGCTGTCTCGCTTCGATTTTTTCAGTTCCCTCTTAAAGATTTTTAGCGAGTTCCTGTATTCGGCCCACGCTTCCGTTTGGTGCTCATCGCCGAGTTAAAGAGGTTTTGGACTTTCCTCCAAAAATGTCCCAATTCCTTACTCCACCAAGGAGGTTGGGATTTTCTCGACGGTTTCCTACGAGGGCAAGCCTTTTCGAAGGCTTTGTTCAGAGTGTTAGTTAAGAAGTTTGTAGTATATTCCAGCGCCCTACCCTCGAGTCTGTTCCTTACTATATCTGAAAACAACGCCCAATTTGTTTTTGCCGGATTTCTGTACGTAGAGATATTGGTACTAAGACCCGACGCCACTTCGAACCCTATGTACCTGTGGTCCGAGAAAGATGGTCTATCCAAGACCATCCAGCTCTCCACACGACAGCCGTCCGTATCCGTATGCAGCGTCAAATCGAGTACGTTTTCGCTGGTTGGACCCTTGTATGTCGGTGTGTCCCCGCGGTTACCGATTAGTAGGTTAGTATTGAGAATAAAGTGTAATAAAGACTCACCCCTTTCGTTGATATCCTTACTACCCCATATTGTGTGATGTGCGTTCGCGTTACTGCCGACTACTAGGTTTAAATGCCTTCTTGTAGCTTCTATCACTAGCGTCTGTAGCTCCACTGGAGGAGAGGGCCTATCATGTGCCATATATACCGAAGCGATAAGCAGCGGCTGCTGTCCACTCGCTCCCTCTATCAGCGCCACCGTCAAATCATTCGTGCTGTAAAATTAGATGTTAGAAAAGCATTAAGGTTCTTTTTGGCCATAATGGCCGACCGTTTCTTACCTTCCTTTTGAGAGAAAATCGTATGGTAGTTTCGTGACGCCAGTCCCCTAATGTCCCCGTTGCCAGAGATCCAAGGTTCCTGGATGAGCGCCACATCATAGTTCCCTTCTTCAAGGGTGAGAAGTAGCTCAGCCGAAGCTAAACTACTGTGGTGCAGGTTTATTTGTATCAGACGTAGCATCCTGGGGATCTATGCCTGTCTGATTACGCACTGAGACCTGGGTAAGAGTAGCGTCCGGATCCAACGTCTCAGAATCGCTCCCTAACTCCGTGTTTAGCGATATATTTGTGGCGGCCGCGGTCAGGAAATCTATCCCTAGGTTCCTCTCCACTTCGTTGGCCTCGAGAGTGTTCGCATTTCCATCTTTGGAATGGCGCTTTTTGAGACGCAGGTAAACACTCCCGATGCCCCAAGCCATTTTCCCGAAGCGGGGATAAAGGAGATCCTCCGCTCAAACAAGAGAATAAAATACTTGTGACTGTTGACAGTTAGCATGGACACATTATTCCGTGCTTCTACCCTCGGTGGTAGTTAGCATGGACACATTATTCTCTGCTTCTGCTTTTAAATTCATAAAGCAGAGCAAAAAGCGTTCCGACGCTAAGAGGTGAATTATTGAATTTCACCAAACCCTTTGCCTCACTAAAAATCAAAATTACACCTCGTTAGTGTCACTTTGATGGATGTCGGAACGAAATCATTGTGCCTAGAAATTTTTCCCCTCCGACGTTGCCGAATCGGATCGGAACCATTATAACTGAGGCTTCAGTTATAATGGTTCCTATCCGATCCGGCAACGTCGGAGGGGAAAAATTTCTAGGCATTTCCATTCCGATATCCATCAAAGTGACACTGTCGAGGTGTAATTTTGATTTTTAGTGAGGCGAAGGAGGTGGTGAAATTCAATAATTCACCTCTTAGCGTCGGAACGGATAGAAGTTGAAAGTTGGTTAACTTTACCCCTCCGTATTGTGTCTCGGCTAATTACCGGAACGATTGTGACTAGGCGTTCCGAAATTCTCTTTAGATGTGTGTCGGATGGAGAAACTCAACACTCTCCGTTTTCGGGATCGGATAGGATCGGAACCATTATAACTTAGGCTTAATGGTTCCAATCTGATCCGGCAACGTCGGAGGAGAAAAATTTCAAGGCACAATGATTCCGTTCCGACATTCGTCAAAGTGACATTATCGAGGTGTAATTTTGATTTTTAGTGAGGCGAAAGAGGTGGTGAAATTCAATAATTCACCTCTTAGCGTTGGAACGGATAGAAGTTGAAAGTTGGTCAACTTGACCCTTCCGTTTTTTCTCTCGGCTAATCAACGGACGATTGTGACTAGTCGTTCCGAAATTCCCTTTAGATGTGTGTCGGATGGAGAAACTCAACACTGTCCGTTTTCCGGATCGGATCGGATCGGAACCATTATAACTGAGGCTTAACTGAGGCTTTATGCTTATATCGGCGCTCGCTGGAGACCAGCGAGTGAAGAACCTTCTAGGTGTTTGCAGATTGTTCCAAGTCCCTCACACTGGGGCGGCAATTAGAATGTTTTGCTCCGCCTTCTAGCTATTCGTTGGTTATTGTTTTTGTTGTTAGAAACCGATGGAGCAGTGCAAGTAGCAAGGGCGGATGTAACAATATACAATATTTTTTCGTCAGAGCCATCGTTCGCGCTGGATTAAATTCATTAAAACCTGAATCCCGCATTGAAGCGACTATGGGTTATGGTTATCATGCCTTTTAACTTATGATGACGGTAACATGTCTAGTATTTTTATTTAATAGATTATTCAAATAATAGATTTGCGCATTTATGCGCATATGTAAATAAATACATAAATCACTCTTTAGTTCAAAATGACGAAAATCATTTTGTTTGCCACAAAAAATTCCATGTTTAATTTGTGTATTGATTACGCATGTGCCTAGAATGCTATTAAATTTACAGAAATAGAAATTTTTTCCTATAAATATAAAATAAAAACGCAGTTTCGTTTTTTCGTGCAACTATTTTTATTAGGATTATATATGAAATGTTTGCGTTTTAGCCCAATTCTTTATTGATAAATACGCAATGCCATAATCTGTATTAAATCTATACATATCTGTATGTCATAAATTTAATTTATCATAAATCAATTACATAGTTTTAAATTTCGATTTCGTAAATTTTTTGTAGATTTTGCAGTGCATCAATCATAAGAAATCATTAGTAAATATTTCTGAGCATTGAAAAGAGGTGTATGGATGTGTGCGATAGTATGATACTATTTTGAGATTATTTCTTAAAAATATTTGCTCCGTTTATTTTGGACATCAGCACTTCTAATACGTTTCCGTAAATGTTTTGGTAGAACACGCATAATATCTGAGTCAATTTGAACGGGCATTGTCCTCTGCCTGGGTCCGAAACGTTTTTTCCGTTCTACATTCAATTGACTTTCTAAACTTTAAAGGGGAAATTAGTTTCTGCCTTTGAATATTATTTCCAAAAGGATACATACCGGTACGAAAGGTCTTAGAGCTTTCCACATTATCAGTTTGTCCACTTCCAGAGGAGCCACTATCATCTTCTGGGGTGGAGTTTCGTTGGACGGCATCGCCTCGTTGTAGTGTCGTTCGTCTTGCCGCTAATTTGAGTCCATCAAGATTTACGCCGACATCATTTTTCTCAGCTTCAAAATTATCTTGTCCTATAGAGACGTAAGAGATGTCCACGCTCTTCGCATTTGCGTCATTTGTCAATTTAATTTGTTCATTACCGTCATTGCTGTCCGCGTTCGGTTTGTGTTCTAATTTTACATCGGTGATTCCGAGTATACGTTCTTCGGAGCTGTCCTTGGACTTGGATGATACTTGCGTAAGGTATTTTCGTAGCACGGGTGCCGATTGACGAGTCTTTCGATTTCGATAGCGACGAAAAGATTTCTGTATTTTGACAGCCGCGTCTTGTTCATCAATTAAATCTTCTAATGACTCACTAATTGCCTCGTTGCCGAATGAAGCTTTTCGCTCTGAAAAGGAAGTTGTTCCTAAACTGGCTCTGCGGAGCCGACGTCTGGTTAGGAACCCCCTTGCACCGGCTTGAATTTTTGTCGCTGCTGACACTATTGTGGAATCGGTATCGGTTGAAGCCATTGTTTCGAAAGCTGTGCTAATGTTGAAATCATTGTTAGGAATTGCCTCGATGTGTTCCTCAGCAGTCTCCCAATAATCTGAATCAGCTTCAGATGTTGAATAGGCCAACATATTTCGTCTTATGCTATCATTTGAGACTGTATTCAATGCATCAATGCATTCATCATATGTTGATGGTTCATTGAGGTTTTCGAGAACAGATTGAGCTTTATTCGTAAACAACTCTTCCGAATTTCCTGAGCAATGTCGATTTGGATTTTTATTGGGTGTAATACTTGCACTTGTAATTGGTTGATAATTGCATGCAGAGTAGTATGACTCATTTCTTGCAAAATTTCTTCCATTAGAATTATCTTGTTTTATTTTGGCTACTGTAGTACTATCGCCGCTATAATTGCTTTGTTGAATTTCATTCACTTCACTATCCAAGTCTTTGTTAACGGTCGTTAATTCTTGTTCTCCGATATCTTCTCCTCTTTCAGAAGTTCGCTGAATTTCATCCATTGATTTAACAGAAATGTTAAGCTGACCATCAAAGTCGGGTCTTTCTGGTCGCTCCTTAGTTGCACTTTTGCATTCCGAAGCCTGCTGATGCATTCGATCAAGCAATAGTTCATTTCTACGTAGACTATAATACATAGCCTCGAGGGAATCCTCCCCATATGATAACATGTCGCAATGTTCAACATCTGACACGTCATCTTTTATGCTATTTACTCGAAGAGTTTCAGCATCAGAATCGTCCGCGGTACTGATCTCTGCATGTGGTTCTGTATTGATATTCGAAGGTGAATGGCATTTCTTCAGATCTCGTCTTGTCGCAAATTTTCGATATGCGGATTGAATAACAATTACAGCTGATTCTTCCAGCATTCTTGAGTCCTCCTTCGAGTTTGAAAGCTTTGATGGAGAGTTTTTCAATCCTCTCATAGTTGACGATTGTTCAATGTCGCTCTGATTACTTGAGGAGATTCCTGAATCATCAGTTACATGAGCGGATGGAGTAGGGTTCGAATATGGAGTACTCAATTCGGAAACTGATATAGTATTAGTCTCTTTCAGAAAAGTCTTATCAATGCTTATATTTTCCTTAAATTTGTTAATATCAAGACTTTCATATGTAGCTTCTTGAGCGTCTTTCTTGTCAGGAAATTTCATTATGCTACCAGCGTCCATCATATCTGAATGTGTAATCATCTTGGATTCTATAAGAAAAATTTTTAATGTATAATTTATCGAAACTATGCTAATAATAAGTTTTGATGTAGCATTTTCAATTTTAAACCTCAACTTAAGTAATTATTCTACAGATTTGTGAGAAGAATTCAGTTAGATTTATAGTTTAGTTTCAGAACTTGAAATATAAATGAATTTAGAATGAATACAGAATCAGCAGCCCTTTTGTGTAAATTTCACATCCATAAATCTCTTGATTGCAATCGCGTTACCCGTATTTACACTCTAGATCAAATCAAAGAGTACCTATTATAATTTCGATCCAACCCGAAAAGTTTCTAACGAATTGAACCGAGCCTAACTTTTTGTTTAGATATGGCCAAAAACCACAAATCCACTTGCCGACTTCTTCCTGCCGTTCGTATGCACGATCTCAAGGACGCATTTACCTGGGAAGTTTATATTGTGACAACACTTGTAAAATACAAAAACTAAGGCGAAGTTCGTTTATGGGGAATATCCTTCTACTCCTTCGGCTACCTCCCATACAAGAGTCTTTAAAACACGTAATCAGGTTATTGGCCGAATGCTTTTAGTCTTGATCTTGAAATTGTACACACATAAATTAACCAATATTTGCAGCAAGAAAAATTTTAAATTGGTTTTTAGGCCATTACATGAAAAGCTCCTAGAAGTAATAACCAATTGTATATCTCATAAGAATGACAAAAATTGTGAAAATGCAACTCCTTTCCATTCTTGGCGACTCATTATCAAAATATCGCCAAATAGGTTGGTAGGCGATGATATCAAAAGTGTGGAAGTAAAAACCAATGTGATATCTCATCAAACCTAAGAAATTTATCAAACATTTTCCTTCGGGTTGAATATCTAAGAATGATAGCGATTATATAGGAAGCCTTAGGAAGTGAAAATCAATTATAATCAGATCTAAGAAATATGCAAGAAGCTATGAAAATATATGCAACCCCCTTACAACACCTTGGGGGTTGGATATCGAAAGATCCAAGAATTGGTTTTTTGTATGCTATTATATGAAAACGTTGCAGAAGTTGAAACCAATCTCATCAAACCTAAGAGATGTGGCGAAGGTTATGAAAACATATGAAACACCCTTACAGCCACTTGGGGGTTGAAGATCGGAAAATCTTCAAAGAAGTTTTAAGATAAAAACATATAAAGAAAGCTCGAGTAAGTAAGAGCAATTCGAGAAAAAAACGAATTCAATATTTCAGAAGACCTAAGAGATATGACGAAAATCGTGAAAACATATGAAATTGAAATTTTTTTTATCTAAATTACTTTTCTAGTAGATCGACATATACTCACCTAGCTGTTCTATAGATTTGAAAAACACCTTCCAGCACCGTACCATACTACCCCATAAAAATAATATTTTCACAACAAGCCACTACTATAGCTCTATTTAAATACTATCCAATCTTGAGATAAAAAATCGAAACTTTTCCTTTTTCACCGTCACTCACCACCACTCCCTACACCCAGACCCCCTAAATATTTTTTTCTGCTTGGTGGCTATTAATCCTACTTTCCGTAAAAAATCCAAGCACCTATCTCATACTGTTCTTGAGATATGAGTCGTAATTTTTTAAAAAGTTGTTATCCCCCCACTTCCATGCTTCACCGTCTCCTTCAAAAATTTTATTTTACACAAACCACAATTTTATTTTTCTAGCGCTATTAGTTCGTGAGATATTATAGTCTAAAGTTTTCCCCCAAGCCACTGACCGCCCTCAAAATTTTGTATACGTAGTATTAAGTTTTAATCTTGTAATATTAACTGTTTAGGAGATATGGATTTTAGAACGTCTCGATCTCGGCTTTAGATGCATTATTTTTTGCCCACTCCCACACCCTTTCACATTTATCCATAATTTTTGCAAATAGCTCCATCATCAAGCTGAATACAAATTCCAAGTTTCAGGTTCTTAGCGTAAGCGGTTACTGAGATTTAGAAACCAAAATTTTCCGTCTAAAACATTCCCTCTCGCGCCCTCCCCCTCACACCAGTCTATCCATAAAAAAATTTAACTTAATTGCTTGACGGGTTTGGGAGGTAAGAGCTTTAAACGATTTGCGGATGGCGGAAGGCGGTCGGCGAGACATTCTAAAATTCTAACTCCTAAACGGTTAATGTCACGAAATCGAAACTTGTTTACTATCTGTAGGTGTACTAGGAGAATAGACCGTAAACAAAGATTTGAGTGGGGGAGCATCGTGCAGGATTGGGCGGTGAAAAACTTTAGATTAAGAAGAAAAATAAAATTTGGTTTGTATATAAAAGTTGACAAATGAAGTTTGCTGAAAATGAAAATTTTTAAGGTGGTAGTGGAGCATGAAAGTGGGTGGATAAGATTTTTTCTAAAAAATCACGTCTCATATCTCAAGAACAGCTTAAGATAGATAATTAAAATTTTTAGCGGAAGTAGGCCTAATATACCCCTAAAAAGAATTTTCGAGTAGTGGGTGTAGGGGTTGAGAGTGGAGAGCGTAAAAAGAAAAGGTTTCGATTTTTATATCTCGAAAACCCATAATGACGGATAGCTTATATTTGGTATTTGGATAGGACTATAGTAGTGGCATGTTGAAAATTTTGTATTGGGGTACAATGGTACGGGGTGGGAGATGTTTTCCCTATCTATGGAACAGCTTATGCTAAAAAGTTGAGATTTCTATGTATATCTAAATCAATAAAAAAGTAATTTAGATAAAAAAAAATTTTCAAATATCTATTGGCGTTTGGAAGTGGGGCAAAGAAAGTGATCAGTGAAAATGGGATGAAACTTTGTAGTTGTCTTAAGACATACTAGGAGATTAGAAAAGGGTAAACATTTTTAAGGGTGGTGGTGAGGTATGGGGGTTAGTGGTGAAAAACTTTGAATTACAATATCTTCCGACTCAATTGTGCCAGGAAGGTAAAATTTGGTTTCTGTATATGGAATTACTAGTGGAGTCTATTGAATATACAACTTTTGTGGGGGTGGTGAAGCGCGGAAGTGGGGGGACAGTCATTTTTCTAAAAATTAAATTTTTATATTTCAATCACCGTATCAGATATGATCTTGAAAATTTTACAGGAGTTAGGACCAGTAGACCTTTTGCGGAGAAAAAAATGTTGCGGGTGTGGGTGTAGGCAGTGATGGGGGAGGGGGTTGAAATGAAAAAATTCTGATTTTAATTTTTCGAAAGCCGCAAAGGATAGAAAGCTAAAAATTGAAAACTGTACAGAGCTACTATAGAGACATCCCAGAAAAATAAATTTATGACAGTGGTAGCAAGGTACGGGGGTGGGGGGTGGTCTCCATATATCAGAAACGGCTAATGCTAGAAAGTTGAAACTTAGTACTTATAAGTAGATGTGCTACTAGAGTGATTAAAACTAAAAAAAAATCGGTCAACAGTGCAACTTTATTATTTTATAGGTAGAAGTCCGAAACGTGTTTAATGCTGAAATGCGGTGTAGGCGGCTAGGGGACTGACAAACTAAGGAATAACCAGGAGGATATTTGGAACGTTATTTTTTAGGTTGTCAGTTGCATAGTAACCTGCACTACATCTCAGCATTAGACACGTTTCGGACTTCTATCCCTAAAATAATAAAGTTGCGCCCAGACTGTTGGCCGATTTTACTTTATTATTTCAATAATACAGTATTGTTATCGATTTTTAAAAAAAAAAATTTGCTACCCTCAAAATTTTTTTTTTCACGTTTCATGACGAGTAGACACCAAAAAAGCAAAAAAAAATTTCAGTCCGTCTGTCCGCCATACGCCGTACGCCGTACGCCGTACGTCGACCGCTGTACGCAAAATCGTTTGAAGGCTCGTAGCTCCCAAACCCTTTGAGCTATTAAATTGAAATTTTTTTTATGAATAGACTGGGTAGGCCCCTTAAAGTGGCCAAATTTGTAGGGGTGGGGGTGTGAGGGGGGTGGAGGGGAAAGTGTTTAGATGGAAAATTTTGGTTTCTAGATCTCAGCAACCGCTTATGTTAGGAGGCTGAAATTTGGAATTTACATAGAGCTTTAGTAGTGGATCCATTTGCAAAAAAATTGCCGATATAGGTGAAGGGGATTGGGAGTGGGGGGAAAAATAATGCGTCCGAAACGCAAAAAAGGTGAGATTGACACTTTCTAAAATCCATATCTCCTAAACGGTTAATGTCACAAAATTGAAACTTAATGAATATATGTAGGTATACTAGGAGAATAGATCGGAAACCAAAAATTTTAGTGGGGCAGTGGCGTACGGGGATGGGGGGTGAAAAACTTTAGATTACGATATCTCACGAACCTATTGCACTAGATAAATAAAATTTGGTTTGTGTATAAAGGTTAACAAATGAAGTTTGCTGAAAGCAAAATTTCTTAAGAGGGCGGTGGAGCATGAAAGTGGAGGGGATAAGAATTTTTCTAAAAAATCACGTCTCATATCTCAAGAACAGTGTAAGATAGATACTTAATTTTTACCAGAAGTAGGCCAAATAGACCCTTAGCAGAAAACAAAATTTTGGAAATGTGGGTGTAGAGGGTGAGGGTGGGGGAGGGTGAAAAGGAAAAAGTTCCGATTTTAATATCTCGACAACCTATGATGATATAAAGCTGAAACTTGGTATTTAGATAGAACTATATTAGTAGCATGTTGGAAAAATATAATTTTTTATAGGGGTAGTATGGTACGGAGGTGGGGGTTGTTTTTCCTATCTATAGAACGGCTTATGCTACAAAGTTGAAACTTGGTACGTTTATGTAAATCAACTAGAAAACTAATTTAGATAAAAAAAATTCCAAATATCCATTGGCGTTCGGAGGGGGGGCAAAAAAAATTATCAGTGAAAATGGAATGCAAATATTTTGACGGTTTTCGTCATATCTATTAGGTCTTCCCAAATATTGAATTCATTTTTATTCTACGGCTTCTTCATATAAATACCTAGAAAGCGTTTTCAGGATTTTTTAAAATTCGACCCCTAAGGGGGTGCAAAGGGGGTTGTACTCTTTTTCACGAATTCTACTATATCCCCACGTCTTATCAAGTATCGAATATCTTTTCACTTTCACGTGCTTGCTAATAATCGCCTAAAACTTGTTTTTAAGTTTTTTCCTTTTTCAGCCCCTAAGAGGGTATAAACGGGTTGAACACGTTTTCACGAGTTTTCCGTCATATCTTTTAGAAGTGATAAGAAATTGAATTGGTTCCTACTTTCTCGTGCTGTCTTCATATTTATTTATTAACTCCTTTCAGGATTTTTGGATATTCAACCCCCAAGTGGGTGTAAGGAGGTTGCATATCTGGTGATATATTGAATTCATTTTTACTTCCTAAGGTTTCCTATATAAAAAAGCCAAAAAGTCAATTTCAGTATTTTAGATATTCAATCCTAATGGGTGTAAGGGGGTTGTATGCTTTTCAAAGCTTCGACATATTTCTTAGGTTCGATGAGATATTAGATCGTTTTACATTTCATATAATCGCCTACAAACCCATTTCAATTTTTCGATATTCAACCCCCAAGGGTTTGTATATGTTTTCACAATTTTTGGCATTCCTTAGTTCTGATGAGATATAAAATTGATTATTACGGCCAACCAATTCACGATTTTTCGAATTTCCAGAACCAAGGAGGTGTGAAGGGTTTGCTTACGTTTTCATAAATTTTTCAAAATCCGTCTTGTCTCATGAGATATCAAGTTGCTTCTTATGAAATCGTCTAAAAACCTGTTCCACAATTTTTTCGAAATTCAAACCCCAAGTGGAAGTAATGGGTTTGTATACGTTTTAACAATTCGTCATATCTCTTAATTCTGATAAGACAATAAATTCGTTTTTACTTCTATGGACTTTTAGTGTACATAATATACCGAAATTCGTATAGTCTACAGGGGCTTTTTCAATGTTTAATTGGCTAAAAATCTCTATTTTAAATATTTATACTCTAGATGAAATCATATAGAGTATTATAAGTTTAATCCAGCCGAAAAGTTTGTAACGCATAGAACCAAGCCTCGGACGAAAAAAAGTTATATATTATTTTTTGTTTATTTGTGGCCAAAAACCTCAAATCCGCCTGACGTCCGTCCGTCCGTCCGTCCGTCCGTCCGTCCGTCTGTCCGTTAGCACGATAACTCAAGAACGCCTTCACCTAGGATCTTGAAATTTTGAATCTGGATGTTTGGTTGAATTTGTAAGGCTAAGTTCGTTAACGGGCAAAATCGTCCTACTCCTTCGGGTAGCTGCCATACAAAATGTCCTTAAAACACGTGTTCAAGAATATTGGTCGATAACTTCAGAAGGGTTTAAGCTACGACATTGAAATTTTGTTTCTGTTATTTTTCCAATAGGTGGAGCTAAATGTATGATTATGAAAAAAATCCTGTTAGTCCTTCGTGTAGCTGCCATACAAATATCCTGTCAAAATGTATTCACTTAATTTACGAAACTCACTATAACTCAAGCAATCTTTTAGCTACGAATTCGGAACTTTGCACAAATTAGTTTTGAGTGAAAATAAAGTTCGGGTTTACTAGTCAGCGAAATCCTTTTACTCCTTCTGGTAGCTGCCATACAAAATATCCTTAAAACAGGTGTTCAAGAATATTGGTCGATAACTTCAGAAGGGTTTAAGCTACGGCATTGAAATTTTGTATGTGTTATTTTTCCAATAGTTGCAGCTAAATATATGATTATGAAGAAAATCCTATTAGTCCTTCGTGTAGCTGCCATACAAATATCCTGTCAAAATGTATTCACTTAATTTACGAAACTCACTATAACTCAAAAAATCTTTTAGCTACGAATTCGGAATTTTTTACAAATTAGTTTTGAGTGAAAACAAAGTTCGAGTTTACTAGTCAGCAAAATCCTTTCACTCCTTCTGGTAGCTGCCATACAAAATGTCCTTAAAATACGTGTTCAAGAATATTGGCCGATAACTTCAGAAGGGTTTAAGGTACGTCTTTGAAATTTTGTACGTAGTATTTTTCCAATAGTTGAAGCTAAATGTATGATTATGAAGAAAATCCTATTAGTCCTTCGTGTAGCTGCCATACAAATATCCTGTCAAAACGTCTTCTTTTAATTTACGGAACTTACTATAACTCAAGCAATCTCTTAGCTATAAATTGGAAATTTTGTACAAATTAGTTTTGACTAAAAACGAAGTTCGACTTTACTAATCAGCGAAATCCTTTTACTCCTTCTGGTAGCTGCCATACAAAATGTCCTTAAGACACGTGTTCAACAATATTTTTCGATAACTTTTGAACGCTTCAAGCTACGAATTTGAAATTTTGTACACGTTCATTTTAAAATGGTTCCAAGGAAAAGGATAAATGTGTAAGAAATCAAGTGAGTCCTTCCTGCACGTCCCATGTAAAAGTCCTTCAAAAAGGACATTTTTTTTCGATGATTTACCCAGTTCAAGATATGAAACTAAACACTGAAAATTGTCTTTTAGTTTTGAGTAGCAATCTAATGGCAGTCCTTAATAAAGGACATACAACATTCACACACGTAATTCTACCTTATCTCCAACTACAATATAAATCGGAGTTCAGTATTCATCTAGAGTATTATACGATTGGCTTGCAGCCGATCGTGACTGCAGTATGTTTTTATTTTAAGAACATAATTAACTTTCCAAGAAACTTCATAATCTCGAAACAACTGATGATATACTCCGACTTTGACCGCTCCCGAACTTTGACCCGAAAAATAATAAAGTTTCGCCCAGACCATTGGCCGATTTTTCATTTGTGATGCAATCTCTGCAACGAATGGTAATGTCTTGCAACGAACAGCTGATATTTTCTCCATTTCGAATTTTTTCAAAAATTAGTGATTGGGAATCAAACCTAAATCGAACCAAATAATATAACTTTCATAAACGAATGTTGCGTCCGACGCTATGTCAGAAAATTGCGACGACAGTAGAAATCCACCTTTAATGAATTATTAACGATTCGATATTAAGGCAGATAAAGCAATTTCATCAGAATTACCATATAGATATAAATACAGGAGACGACAAGACGCCCTTTTTTGTATGAAGCATTTTGAAGCCAGATTGAACTTTTTTGTATGGAGCATTTGATGCCAGGTGGCAGTGAAATGCAAATAGTAGGCTAATATTCAAATGTTTGGCGTTTTTCGTCTTCAAGACCGAAGCATAATAAATGTGAGTAAGATGCCAATAGTAGCAGTGCTTATTGCCGGTTCTTTGCGTGGAATCGTCCGGCTTCAAAACAGTCGCTGCTCGTCATCTCCAGTACATATATCTCTATGAGAATAACCAATAGGCTATTTCAAAAGCTATTTTTTAGGTTGTCAGTCGCATAATAAACAACACCGTATCTCAGCATTAAACACGTTTCAGACTTCTAACGAAAAAATAATAAAGTTGCGCCCAAACTGTTGACAGATTTTTTTATATACGATGACGTAGCAATAGTTCCAGTTGAAGGCATAAATAAACACCGTTATTCTGGAACTCGCCGGCGGGACAGTGAACTGCGAATCACCCAATTTTAAACTATTGAAAACGCGTGAATGATTAACTTTCTCGAAAAATTGACAGTTGAAATCCGCAATGAAATAGTCGCGTTTTTAAACTTTTTTCAGAAAGTAATTGGCAATAAATAAATCGAAATTTGAGATGGTACACCTCTCATATTTGTAGTATTAGAATGTTGGAAGTTTTTCTGCTTTAAAATATGGTTCCAAATGCACGGAAAAGACGTTTTTAAAGTATGTCGATAAAGCAGTTTCTGAACGTTTTTAATAATCGCATGTGCCATGAATGGGAATCGAATGCGAATCGCATAGTCGGCGGGAATAAAAAAACCGCCGTTTTCCAAAATAATGGCTAATTTACACTGCGGCGATATGTCGGGAAAGCGTTAGTTGAGGATAGTACTATGGGAAATGTTCATGGGCTAGAAAAGAACAGAGCAGAGATAGAAAAACATCGGCCGACGTGTCAAATTTAGTTGTGTTTATGTGTTCCCCTTTACCATAAAAGTCGGCTGAACATGACCGACATTATAGCAAATATGCTCGAAGATAGTATTTTTATGGATGATTCACCGACTTTTTTACTCACACATTTGCAAACGGAAAATAAATATAATTAAACACACGTATGTAGCGGGAAATATCGCATAAAATTGTTTTTTGTTATTTGACAGTTATATGGTGCGTGCTCCAGTGTAAGAAAATGGTTGCAGTAAGCACGTGAAAAGTTTGTGTAGCTGCCATACAGAAATCCTTTAAAAATGCCCTCTATAAATTTACAGAAATCACTATAACTCATGAAATCGCGTAGCCACGAAGTTGAATACTGTACAAATTACCTAGTTTTGAGTGAAAATGAAGTTTAAGTTTATGAGTTGGCGAAATCCTTTTACGCCTTCTGATATCTATCTATGTTATCTAACATACGAAAAGTTCTTAATATAATATTCAGGAGGTTATTTGGAACGTTATTTTTTAGGTTGTCAGTCTCATAATAACCTACACCGCATGTCAGCATTAAGCACATTCCGGACTTCTACCCATAACATAATAAAGTTGCGCCCAGGCTGTTGGATTGTTTTTTAATATTATATTATTTAATTTATTATTTTAATAATGCAGTATTGTGATCGTTTATATAAAAAACCTGCCAACAGTCTGGGCGAAACTTTATTATTTTTTGGGTCAAAGTTCGGAAACCGATTAAAATCTGGTCTCGATAGAATGCTTATGCCACATACATAACACATGAATGACGTAATTGGATCGTACTTCGGAACGCGGTTAGAGTCAGAGTATAACATCAGTTGTTTTGAGATTAGGAGGTTTTTCGCAAAGTTAATTCTGTTCATAGAATAGAAATAAAAACATGTAAAAAGCAAGAAATGACCGTAAAAGTAATAACCAATTTTATATCTCATCAGACCGAGAATATAGGAAAAGTTGTGAAAACGTATACAACAATTTTACACCCCCTTGGCTTTATATCCAAAAATCCTGAAATTAATTTCTAAGCGATTATGTAGGGAGCCCGAGAAAGTAGAAAAAATTCGATGTATACCTAAGAGGTATATTTAAATTCGTAAAGACATATTGAATCCGCCTAAAAATGGGTTTTTTGGCAATAATGTAACAAGACCGAGGAAGTGAAAAAGTATTAGAAATCGAATCAGACCTGAGAGATATGGCTAAATTCTAGAAAACTATAATACACCTACTTAGGGGTCAAATTTTAATAAAATTATAAAAACCGTTTTTTGTTTAGCATCCGTACAATAAAAATTAATTCAATATTTCAGAACTCCTAAATTCGTTAAAATAAATGCATCCCATTTTCTGTGATAAATTTTTTGTCCCCATCCGTACAGCAATAAATATTTGAATTTTTTTAATTTTATCTGTTGTAGTGGATCTACCTATACTCATCGAATTTAAACTTTCCAGCGTAAGACGTTCATAAGATAGAAAAAAAAATCCCCGCGTCTCCGTATCAAAATACCCCTATTAAAAATTAAATTATTTTTACAACATGCCACTACTATAGCCTTATTTAAATACCAAGTTTCATTTCTATCCATCGTTATTTCCCGAGATATAAAAATCGACCCTCTTTCTTTTTCACCCTCCCCCACCCTGACTCCTTACTCCCAAATTTTTTTCTTTGCTGGGTGTTAATTATGCCTACTTTCTGTACAAGTTCTTAACATTTATCTTAAACTGTTCTTGAGATATATGACGTGATTTCCTAGAAACATTCTTATTCCCTGCTCTTCCATGCTCCAAGACCCTTTGAAAAATTTTATTTTTTGCAAACTTAATTTATTGACCTGTATACAAAAGCCAATTCCCATTTCTGTAGAGCAATTGATTCGTAAGATATAGTAATCTAAAGATTGTCACCACGCACTCCCGCACGTCACTAACCCCCCTCAAATTTTTGTTTCTGATTTGATTTGCAAATAGCTTAACTATCACAGCTCTATATAAATATAAATTCTAAGTTTCAGCCTCCTGTCATATTTGATTGATCTAGAAACCAAAATTCTAAAACATCTCAAAAGATCTCGACTTTAAGGGGTCCCCTCATCCTACCAAAAAAAAATAAATTAAATAGCTCAAAGGGTTTGGAAGGTACGAGGACTCAAACGATTTTGCGTACGGCGTACAGACAGACTGACAATTCTACAAGTGAAGAAACGTAAAAAAATGTTTTAAGGTAGCAATTTCTTTTTCAATCGATAGCAATACTTTATTATATTAAAATAATAAAGTAAAATTGACTCCTCGATATTGTCGACTTACAGGTTCTAGGACTTTTTAAAATGTTCTAATAAAAATCAGAATTTTTCTTTTCCACCCCCTCTCACCATCATCGCCAACCTACACCACTACTTCTAGCATTTTTTTCTTTACTAGAGGTTTACCATAAAGGCCCATTCCCCACTCGAAGAAGTTCACCCAGTCTACTCACCAAAAAAAAAATCTGCCAACAGTCTGGGCGCAACTTTATTATTTTATGGGTAGAAGTCCGAAACGTGTTTAATGATGAGATGCTGTGTAGGTTACTATGAGACGGACAACCTAAAAAATAACGTTCCAAATAGCCTCCTGGTTATTTCTTAGATTGTCAGTCGCATAGTAACCTACACAGCATCTCTACTAGAGGTCTACCGATCCAAACTCCTGTAAAATTTTCAAGATCATATCTGAGATATAAAAATGACATTTTATGAGAAATTGCTATCCCCCCACTTTCGTGCACCACCCCCCCCCTCAAAAAATTTACTTTCATTAGACTCCTCTTGTCTCCCATATACAGAAACAAAATTTTATCTTCCTGGTGTAATTGGTTCAGAAGATATTGTAATCCAAAGTTTTTCACCCCCCAACCCTACACCCCACCACCCCCCTTAAAAATTTTAGTCCTTGTCTAATCTTCAAGTATCCCTAAGAGCAACCACAAAGTTTCAAACTTCTGACATTAATCGTTCAGGAGATATGGATTTTAGAATGTTTCAATCCCGGCTTTCTAGCACCCCTCAACCCTTATCGATAATTTTTTTGCCAATGAGTCCACTATCATAGTACTACATAAATTCCAAGTTTCAGCCTCCTACCATAAGTGGTTCCTGAGATCTAGAAACCAAAATTTTTCCTCTAAAACGCTCCCCCCTCATCCCCCCTTACACCCCACCCCCTTAAAAGATACCATCCGTAGGGGTTCACCCAAGCTACCCACCATAAACATTTCAACTTAATACCTCAACGGGTTTGGGAGCTACACGCCTTCAAACGATTTTGCGTACGGCGTACAGCGTATACGGCGGACAGACCGACATTTTTTTTTTGCTTTTTTGGTGTTTACTAGTCCTAAAACGTGTAAATACAAAATTTCAGGGTAGCAAATTTTTTTGAAATTTTAGGTCGATCACAATACTTTATTATTAAAAAATAATAAAGTAAAATTAACTATCTCAAAGGGTTTGTGTGCGTACGGTGTACGGTGATTCGGCGAACAAACGGAATTTTTTTTTGTTAGTTCACTGGTCCGAAAACGGTAAAATATAGAATTTCAGGGTAGCAATTTTTTTTAAAATTTCACGTCGAACCCAATACTCTATTATTAAAAAAAATGAAGTAAAATAATGAAGCAAAATTTATGGAAAATCGTCTATTTCTGTCTGTCGTCCAACATTGAAATAAGTCTTTTCAACAAGTACCGAAAGCTTCGAACTACTTTTGATGTAGGGGAATGAGGGACAGAAGTTTCTGGCAGATTTCATTTGGAAGATTATACAATAATTCCATAAGGAAAAGCAAACAAATTTTATGGAATTATCAGGGAGAATTCCAAAAGAGCTTTCGGACATCCGGATATATCGTGGAAAACTCTGTGTGAATTTTTTATTCGGATTCTATACCAAAATAATAAAAGCGAAGTAGAAACGAAAACTATTTCGCTCAGTGCGATCTAACGCAAAAAATGCATGATCAGTAGAATTTTCGCACATTCGGTTATGATTGCAGAAAATTCTACAACTCTATATTTCTTTGCGCCAAACCTGATTGAACAAAGCTAAATATGTACTAGTAAGCTTTCGGAAGAGGAGAAAAGCTTCCGCAAAGGCTATGAACATTTCTCAAAGATTTCGGTAAGGGAAATCACACGGAAAAGCGTCAATCTCGCCATATGGAAATCTGTAAGAAATAGCATGGATTCACATGGAATTCAGACTATTTAAAGAACTTTCCATCGGAATTCTGACGGATTTCTGTGTTTTTGGTTTGCTGGGTTATAACTAATCATCTGAGAGAATTATATTTATGCATACATATGTAAATATAGTTTAAAAGATATAAATTCTGACTTACCACTGTTTTCATCAACTTTAGCTCCATGGATTATATTCTCATCTAATTTATCTGACAATTGGTCTACTTTTGAGTTTGAAATATTTAATTTAATTTCCATTTTTGATTTAATTTGTTCACCTTCCAGTATGCTGTCACGCATTTCCATATATTTTTCATTATCGCACTCTACATTCCCACCAATCACCTCCGACTTCACTTCTGGAACTTCATCTTTAATTTCTAATGCCATAATTTGACTTTTCAATGCAATTTCTACAATATCTACTGAGCTTTCAACCGGTTGAAGTTTACTATCCAAACTGAAATCTGTTTCCAATGATGAAAAACTGTTAGTAATCGATTCCGTTTGATTTGATTTCAATTCTGATAAAGTTTTTAATACATCTATTTGTGCCTCCTTTCCTATTAAATTTTCATATTCCTGCTTGGAATGTTCCGCATAAGGAGATGTAATTAGTTTTAATGCTACTTCGGAATTCTCGTATGGAATAATATCCGCAATCAAAGTCATTTCATTGCTTTCGTTTGATTTTAGTTTTCGATCTTTTTCAACTTCTTTTATGAATTTCGTACTTTCGATAGAGTCATTCGTTTCATTGAAATCGAGGGGTTTGCATATGTTATTCTCTGCGGGAATTCTACCATCAGCGGCTCCTATTGACGACACTCCAATATTAATGTTGTCACTGAATCCTCTGTCAGTTGAAGAGGAAATAGCTTCTGGATTCTCCTTCAATTCGGATAAGTTCAAATCATCATCAATATCATCTTCTTGGCTCGGTATAATAGGAACTTCACCAACGTACCAAATGCCTTTCTCATCTGCTTCATCATCTACTTTATTGTTTGTTTGGACAATAGTAATCTTGTTATTCGATTCTTCAACGGAGGTTGCCTCGTTGCGCAATGCTATGGTTTCCATATTGGCTAAACTATCGTCATTGATGAAATCTTTATTCGATTTTTCGTCTGTTGAAGTTGCTGTTTTAACATATTTCCGATAGGCTTTCTGAATTGTTATTGCTGCTGTTTCTAGAGCGTTTTCTAATTCCTTATCACTCTTCAAATCGTTTGCAGAATTCAACATTTCGTAATCTACAGTTTTTTCAAATATCTGTTCATCTGATATTGGCGATTCTTTCCAGTCGTTAGGGACTTGCTTCTGGTTACTGTCTTCACCTTTAGTATATTGGTTTTCCTTTGCATATTTATAATCTTCAGTAGATTGTTCATCTTTTTTACCAGACCCATTAAGTGAAATCCCTTGCTTACCCATTTTTGATTGTATGTCTATAATTGGACTTATTTGATCGTCAATATTGTTTTCTTGGACTTCAAATTTGTCGTCTTTAGGTGAATTTACTTTCAGCTGTTCCTCCTTCTTTGATTTACTTGTGTTTACCTCGATTTCGATCATTTGATCTTGCACGGAATCAGTTTCAATTTCGGACTTCTTTTCAATTTTAATGTCCACGGTGCCATCAGTACAATTCTGGAGTTGACTCTGTCCTTCAGTAACATCTTCAATCTCTATATTTTCTCCTTCGCCTGCGTCGATTTCAGCCAACCTACCGATTTCATTTTGATTGGCAGTATCGAAAGACTGCATTTGATGACCTTCGTCCTGAGTGGTCTCTGGGTATTGGTGGTATTCAATCTTATTCAAAATTTTTTCGGAATGATTGGCATCGTCTCTCAAATATTCTTCAACCATATTTCGATCATTCCTGTGCTGTAGTTCATAATCCTTTTGAAAACCGCTATGTAATAGAATATTGCTATCCTCGGTATTGAAATCTTGATATAGCTTGTTGGTGAAATTTTGATCGACTATATTTACATGTTTCTCTGAATTCTCTGTATATTGCTGGGATGGAACCACTCTAATATTTTGACTATTTGGTTCTTCTGTTTGTAATTGGATAATATTTTTATCATTTTTGACCTCCAATCCATCCTTTTTTATGTCATTACTTAGAAATACTTTTCCTTCAGAAATATTCACTTCCAAATTTCCAATTTTATTAGCCGGTCTGCTTAATGAAGCGATATCAATTTCAGTTCTCGTGTTGCTCGGGTCTTCAGAAAGAAAATTTTTTTCTGTTGAGTTTCGTTCAGTAATAGTTCCAACAGATAGTTCAGGTTTCAGTTCATCTTTCCTCAAATATGTTTCGTAATTAATTTTATCAATGGCGACGTTATTTACGCGTTGCAGTTCATCCGGATTCGAAGAATTAGTAGCATTAGAAGAAGGCTTTAGATTAGAAGTTGGATCAGACTGAGTAGGTGGTATGCCAGCTTCTTTATGTAGATACACTTCTTCAAATTCTTGAGTTCCTGCATCTAATATGCTATTTTGCAATTTAGGTGAAGAGATTTCTCGTGCTACAGTAGGTTTATTATTTGAGATCTCATCATTTAGGATTTCCTTCACAAAATCTTTAGTCATAACAGTTTCTACATTATCACTACACATTTCAGATACATTATATTCTTCCTTTCGCTTTGGCGAACCAATTTTCTGTTGTTCTTTTTCGTCAATGTTCTTATGTTTACTTTTGTTTCCATTACATTCTTCTTCCTTCATATTATCTGAAGGCAGATAATTATGCTGTTCCTCCATGTTTAGATCATTCTTCTTTATGGACTCCATATCATTAATTTGCGCGCCAATTATCCCTTCCTCTAGAATATTATCTTCATTTATAATCGTGGACTTTCCATGTTCAAAAATGTCGATCTCTATTTTTCCTTTAACGATTTTCGTGGCATCTGCATTTCCTTCTGTTATCTCATTGCAATCTAGGGGGTTTGAAGTGATATATTGCGAAATTTTCTTATCAAAAGCATTCATATTACTCGTATCACCTGAATGCGAAAAATTGTTTTCTTCAACTGCTTTCCCTGAAGTAGGATTCATAACTTCATTACCAATGAAATCATTTAATCCTGCATATAGTGAACTTCCCTTTGATTCTTCAGTCGTCTTATTACTTTCCAACGGTAATAATTTGAAATTACTTTCCTCTAAGGGATCATTGATACCCCTATTTATTTCCTGATTCAACTTAAAATCTATTGGTTTTCCATTTACATTTTGATTGTCTGTAACAGTTGAAATGCCAACATAATTTAAATTCTTGCCATTCTCAATTTCGTTTGTTCTATTTTCGACTAAACACTGGTTCGATCCATCAATGATCTTATGATTTAATTCAGTTTTCTTACCTTCACGATATTCATCGAACATTCTCCCATCTTTAAACTGATTTGATGGTTGGCTTTCTTCCTTTATAATTTTCATTTCTCGTATATGGGATACTATACCTGAATCAATGGAGTCTTCCGCTTTGAAGTCCACATTTTCCACAGCTTCTCCCTGAATATGTTCTGAAGGTTTTTTAAATTCGCGTAGAAATTTTGTTAAACTCTCTTGTTCGATTGTTTGAGCTTGCACAGCTTCTTCACTTGGAACATATTCTTGTAGATTCTTCTTGAGCGCGTCTACATTGTGGCTACCTTCTTCTGGTATTAGATGCGTTAAGACGATTAGCTCGGAAGAATTTCCAAATCCTATATTTTCCAATTCCAGTGAACTCGCATTGACTGACTTATTGTTAACAGAAGAATCTTCTTGACTTGTTGGTTCTTCTTGACAGCTCATATTTCCTACAATATGCGCACTATGTTCCATTGGCAGAGTAGTGTCAGATATTTCACTATATTGATTCGTACGAGTATCTCTAGTATCTTTCTGATCAAGTGAACTTGGTTGAGCTTTGTCTTGTTTATTGAAATCAGACTTGAAAGTGGATACTTCCTCTTGTGACATTTGTTGTTTTTCTTCACTTAGGTCTGCTATGAAATGATGTCTTACGATATTCTCTGAAACGGCTTTTGATTTGTGGGCGACTGAAAAATTAATTTCATTTTCAATGAATTCTTTATTAATATCAATTAAATGAGACACTGCTGCGGTGTTCTGGATCAAATTTATATTCTCTGCAGCAGAGCTTTGCTGTGGCTTTCCATTAATAGTTTTATTTTTATCATGGTTATTATTCGATTGGATTAATGATATTTCCGAAAATTCATGCCTAATTAATTCTTCCACTGTTGGTTTTTCTTCTGTATTTTGCCCATTTGAAGACTGGTGTGAGTTGCTTTGAGTAAGTGATGGCTGATTTATTTTTGATACAGTCTGGTTCATGGCAGCCAAGGATTTGTTAAAATTTTGATCGTTAAATTTGGGTTCAATAACATTTTCTATATGACTAATATTAGCAATACTTTTCAATATGCCAACTTCTGCGCTTGCTTTTAATGCTCCTTTTTCTTCAGTTAACTTGTCAAGATCTATTGTTAGGTCATTTTCTGCTCCTTTTCTTGTACACAATGCATCATCATTTCTTTCTTCTCGGTTTTGATCTTCTTTATCTATTTTATTTTCAACCGTTACCTCTTCTTGAGTGATGTTAGCTTCTTGATTTTTTATCTGTAAATCATAGGCCAGATTTTCAGTTGAAAACTTTTCTTCTTTTACTTTGGAATCGGTGAATTGTTCCAATGATTTCTGATCCTTATACTTTGAACTAACGTCCTCTCTACTCACATTTTTAGCTAATTCCCTCTTCTCTAGATCGTCATTTTCAATTTTATGATTGAAATCTTGATTTACTACTTCCGTTTTGTAGGAACAAATTTCGGATTCTATTTCCTTTTTTGTTCCTAAGTTACTTTCTAATTTGAAAAATTCGCCAATGTCAATATGTTTTGGGAAGTGTTGGTCAGTTTCAACATGATAAATTTCAGTTACAGATGTATTTTCTGGAGTATTCTCTATAGACTCCAACAATTTCAAATTATCAGAATTCACTTCCTGATTGTCAGTTGCGTCTCCATTTTTGAATGAACTCTCTTGCGCACTGATATTAGTAGTACAAGTTGAACTACCAATCTGTGTTTCGTTTTCTTTGTTTTGGTTTTCATAAGTTATGGAAATATCTTTTGACTCCAGTAAATTTTCATGTTCTGCGCCCATTCCTGTAATTTGACTGTTTATATTAGAGTTCTTCTTATACCTTAAAAGCGTTGATAAACTTCTTTGTTCTGTAGACATATCTTCAGTTTGAAATATTAAATCGTCGACGCTCGGACCTGTGCTTTTAAGTGTGTCTTGAATTATAGGAACAGTGTCGTCGTTTTTTCTTTTAATGGAATCTATCCCATCAAGTGTAGTAATACTATTAACTTTCTGAATAGTCACATCATCATCGCGCTCAAACTCATGACCGGCTTTCACTTGCATCGGTTCTTCCTTTTGGTTGTCCTGGTTGTTTATAATACATTGTTCTCCAAAAGCTATTGAAGGATGCAGATCATCACTATTTTGTCGAATGGGGATCTTTATCTCAGAATTTGGAACTTCTGGTCCGCAAGACAATAAATCATCATCAGAGTTTACGTTCATTATATTAAGTGCTTCTGCTTCAGCAGTTGTTTGATCTTCCATTTGGATAGAATCTGGGAAATTTGTATTTAAATTACCCCTATCCGAAATTATATCTGGTTCGTTGTCTTCAATTTTAATTAATTTTGCCTCATTTTGGTTCATAGTTTTTGGTTCCACAGAATTTAGACTCTCTGTTTGAGTACGGCCTTCCTTGATTAGTTCAGAAATTATGTTTTCACTATTCTTTTCAGGATAAGTAGCCGATACGCTAGAAATAATTTTAGTCCCGGATTTATTGTCTACTAAATCATTACCAACCAAGTTTTCGTCACTATTAGGTTCGTCATTTGTACGTGACTGTAGTTCACAATCCTTATCACTATTTACGTCCACGTCCATATGAAATTTATCAAGGGGTAAATTTGTATTGCTCTCTATCAACTTCTTACTAAACAAGGTCCTCAATGTTCTTTGTATAATATATGCAGCAACTTGTTGCGACATTCCAGTTTTCTTAATAGGTTCGCGTTTTTCAGCTAAAAACGTCTTGATAACCTTTTGAATTTTAAGTGCAGCTCGTTCACGTTTTTTCATTTCACTTTCAATTTCTGTCTTTAATGCATCATCACTCACACCGTCGTCCTCCTCCTTAATAACAATCAATATCTCCGACGGCTTTCTCGAGCTCAGTTTTCTTGCTTTGAACTTCGGCTGAAATGATTGTGTGCAATGCGCATCCTTTTCTGAAAGCGGCGGTTTATCCGTTTTCTTCGATGTTTTATTCGCGATAAATTTTCCCGAACAGAATTCATATTTTTCTTTTGACTTAAAATACCCTTCGCCCAACCTAAATCGTTCGTATCCTTTATCAAGTCGGCCATCACGTTCGATTATTAACGTTTCAAAATGTTCCACTGCGAACTGGTACATATTTTCAGGCTTTTGTTTCAATATGCACTTAGTTAATGCCTTCATGACGTCTATGAGACCATCAGGTACATGCGGTGTAACAACAGGCATCTTAATTAACTTTAAATTCACTTTTCACGAACTTTCCATTCTTGGAATAATTGTAAGGAACTGTTTCACTATTAAGTGATTGATCAATACTGAACTTGAGCTGGCTGCTATGTAAATTTGAAATATCGATAGCGAATAATTCTAATATGGGACCATGGTAACTCATGTCCAAACAATAATTTACATTTTTCTATTTTGAACCGGTTAGAAAGAGTGGATCAATAATGGTCAATGTAACAGTAGGACAAAAACCTTTGTCAAGGACAATTAAAATTAGGTGCAGTAATAGCTTAGTCTGAGTTGAATTTTCGGTGGGACAAGTATTTTAACGAGGCTGCCAACCCTAGATGGAATCAGTAGAGGATTATCTATTATGTATTATATTAACAGGCTATGGTGAGAACCATATATAAAAATCTGCCAACAGTCTGGGCGCAACTTTATTATTTCTTGGGTACAAGTCCGAAACGCGTGTTATGCAGAGATGCGCTGTAGGTTACAATGCGACTGATAACCTAAACAATAACGTTATTCTTTAGGTTGTCAGTCCCATAGTAACCTAAGCCGCATCTCAGCATGAAACGCGTTTTAGAGTACTACCGTAAGAGATACGGCGAACATTGTGAAAATATATGCAACCTCCGTGCACCCACTTGGGTGTTGAATACCCCAAAATTCTAAAATCAGCTTTTAGATAAATATAAAAAAAGGTCGAGGAAGTAAAAACCATATCGATATATTATCACTTCTACGAGATATGTCACAATTCGTGAAAACGTGTTCAACCTAAAGGTAAAAATCATGAAAACGGGTTTTAGGCGATTAAAAACAGCGTGTAAGTCAAAAGTAATTCCATATCTTATTAGACCTGAGGTATATGGCGGAAGTCGTGAAAATGTATACAACCCCTTTACACCGTCGTAGGAGTCGAATTTCAAAATATTCCGAAAAAACTTCACTAGCTTTTTATGCTCCTCTTTTGTACACCAATGGATATTTGAATTTTTTTTACCTAAATTACTTTTCTAGTAAATGTAAATTTATTCACAAATTTTCAACTTAGCATAAGCCGTTCTATAGATAGGAACGCACCGTACCATATTTCCCCTAATACAAATTTTTCTATCTAAATACCAAGTTTCAGCTATCCATCATTTGTTACGAATGCAGTCTCGGCTAAACAACTTTTTTCCTAAATTTAATTTTCTTCCACCGTCATGTGACTTGTTTCCAACCCTAGGTGTGTAGTGGTGTAATCGTAATAACCTACTTACGATATTTCCGCCGCCCTTTTTTGACGCGATTGCTCCACAAGGCATGCTACCTTAGTTTATATTTGTATGTAACAATAATATTAATAAAAAAAAAAAATAATAATCTTGATAATAAAAATCATCGACCTCAGAAATCACCGGGCGAAAAATAAGATGCTGATCCTGGCTACCTTACTGGCGACATCTGCTGTGTACGGGAGAAATTACAAATACATCGCTTCCCGCGCAAAGTTAACATCGCGTGCGTCACAAAAAAACCGTTTTTTCACGGCGATGGGTAGTGGAATATGTTCTTCGGAAGAGAAAGGTGATAGAGCTCGAGTGAGGAGGTCTCTAGAAGGGACAAAAGTCCACCTCCATACATTTTAATTAATAATAAATTCTTGAACAAGTGAGAAAAAAGAACCCAAACTCCCCCGCCAAAAGTGAACTTGACAGTGAAGTAGTCCAAGTGAAATAAGACCAAGTACGATTAAAAAAGTGACTAAAGTGGACCGAAACGTATAAAAACTATCGTGTGGTGCTAGCGTAGCACAGAAGTCGGTCGATTCGGTGAAAAGTCCGATAGAGAAAAAGAAACCATAAGAACCTAAAAGACAATTTCGTTGATTCGAAGATAAACCCTGCAGGTAAAAGTTTTTTTATGTAAACCTATATGTGCAGCCGCTATGATGGACGGAAAGGGCCCCAACGACTCAGCGATCGCCATTTAAACAATTCTAGACTAATAACATTCATAACGTACTATATATATATTTATACATAATTTTTTTTTATTTTATCGAATTACATAATTTTTGGATTCTTTTTGTAAAACGAATTTTTTTTCTTTTCTTTGTTTTGCATGCACACTTATACTTTCTCTCAAGTAGTTTTATCTAGGCTTCCTGGCTTGTGGACGAACCGACACCAAGGTACCAAGTTTTTATCATATTCACGTTCGCTAGCCTATTAGAGGCATAATGGAGTAAATCTCCAACGAGAGGGGCCCTGGGGCTCCATCAGACAAGGATGGCCCTTGTACCGGACGGCCTCTGCCTCTCTTTCTCCTTTTCGCGTCGCGATTTCTAAGTATGAGTGAGTTAGGACGGTAGCGGCGATATTCTTCTCCTTTTTTGTTTCCCCCGGTTTTCTTTATTTTAAATGTTTTTCGACAGCATTAACTAGGATGGTGCCCCTTTGGACACAATTTTTTTCGAACCCCCCCCTCGGCTCCTGAGCAGTCGGCGAAATATGCTGTCTAGGTCCAAGGGAGCCCATTATTCTGGATGCGAATTGGAGGCTGCGCAAGTGGCCGATAACTGATTCGTAACACATTATGGGTTCTCTCGATATACAAATCGGAACTTTTTTCTTTTCACCATCCCTCACCCTCACCCACTACACCCCATATCACCAAATTTTTGTTTGTGCTAGGGGCCCATTAGACCTCCCTCCGGCAACAATTTTTTATCGACACCGATAAAATTTGTCCCGCAGTCACTCGTTATCGTTTCACTGATGCCTCTTCTACCGGTGAATTGTTTATACGCAGCGAGAAATCCTTCCGTTGAGTAGTTCATCACGATTTCTAGGTGGACGGCTGATGATGAGAAGCACACGAATACAACAATTTACCCTTTATAAGATTTACAGCCGCGACCGCGAAATGTGCCAAGTGTTAGTGGTCCTGCATAGTCGACTCCACAATGTAGAAAAGGACGTGATCTTGTCGCGAGAGACTCCGGTAGCTGTCCCATAAGTTGTTGTCCGATTACAGCGTGGTATCGAACACACTGTATACAGTGATGGATCAATACACGAACTGGAATGCGGCCACCTATGATCCAGTATTGGCGTCGCAAAGTGATGAGAGTTAGTTGCGTTCCTCCATGAAATGTGCGTCGATGAAACTCGTCAATAAGGAGTGTAGTAAATGCAGATTCTCTAGGTAATATGAGAGGATGCTTCCCATCGTAGTCGAGAAGTGTGTGTTGTAACCTTTCGCCAACGCGCAATAACCCGGATTCATCTACGAAAGGCGTGAGTCGAGTAAGAGGGCTTGATTGTAGAGAATGTTATCCAATTCGATGTTTTTTTGTTATCGGAGAGAAGAAAAGACCTTTTCATTCGTTTTGATCTTTCACAACTTAATAATTTAATAATTTTAATATAATTGTAAATATATGATTGCGTTACACTTACTTTAGTGCCTTTTAATCAAATTAAATAACAAAACTACGAGTACTTTAGTGTTTTAAGTTATAATTTTAATCAATTTTCGTGGTGCACGCGGTGGTGGTTGTCCCTGAAAAGAACTCTCGTAGCGGTTGTGGCGTACGGCACTCTTTCTTTCGTGCAGTTCGCCTGCTTGGCTTCAGTGTTGCCAATACTCCTCCCCGGTACGCCGATCTCCTGCATCGGCTTACCAGCTTCGGTGGCAGCACGAAGAACTGCCAGTTTTACAGCTGGTCGTACGTAGATTCCCGATGATGTTTGGACGATGGCTTGTCGGATGTTTTCGTTCTTATTGGCGTGGGTCGCGATTACTTTTCCTTTCGACCAGCATTTTCTGGGGTGGTTTTCGTCCACGATGATCACTATGCCGCCCGTTTCTATGGGCTTGACCGATTGGAACACTTAGTACGTCTCATAAGAGTTGGTAAGTATTCTCGGGTCCATCGTTTCCAGAATAGGTTTGCGAACAACTGAGCATTCATCCAACTTTTCTTCAGAACAAGTGCGTTGTCGGAAAATTCTCCCATAGTCTTTATACCATTTGATGATCCGATTAAGAAGTGATTCGGCGTTAGCGTCTCCTCGCTTTCGTCATCAACTTGGACGTAGGTTAATGGGCGCGAATTTATGGTGATTTCGATTTCCAGCAGCATACTTTGCAGAAGCTCATCCGAAGGACTTTTCGTCATTGTAATGTGGGATAGAGTGTTCTTGATCGACCGAACTAGTCGCTCCCAGCTCCTTCCCATATGTGGAGAAGCAGGTAGGATAAAGTTCCACTTGATAATTGAGTTGGTAAATTTTTCAGCTAGTTCGTTCTGGTCCACTCGTTCCCAGGGCTCACGAAGTTCACGATCTGCGCCATGAAAATGGGTACCGTTATCGGAGAATTTTTCTATAGGAGTACCGCGCCGGGCCATGAATCTGCGGATGCTTAGTATACATGAGTCTGTGGATAAGTAAGACTCCACTTCGATTTGGACAGCTCGTACCGTAAGGCACCTTTTTCTTTCGGATTTTACTGCGATTCTCAATCGTGGAATAATATATCGTTGTTTCAGTTCATTAAGAACTGTGTCGTAGTTGTGGTGATGGTATTTAAGATGGTACCAATTGATTATAAGGCTCGTAATAGGATGATCTCTTGAAAGTAAGACGGGTCTCTTTGTACTGTTTTCCACACCAATTACCATATCGATACGTCCACGAGCACGCAGGACCCGGTTCGGATCGAGATATGGTGACAGGTAAAGAGTGCTATTCTTTTTTAACATCAGTTGATCCTCCGATGACAGATTTTTATTTCTTTCGAGTATTGCGATCTCATCGGCGTAATGTGCAGCTTGAGCTTGTTGATATAGTTGCATTTCGGCTTCTACATATTCTTCTTTCAATACTGGACCTGTCAGTAGCATCGAGTTTAAAGAAATACCATGTGCCTTTGCAGCCGCGTCCCAGACGAACCTTTCCAGGTTTATTCGGATTGTAAACAGGAAAGATAGGCAAATACCATGCACGAGGATGTTGCTGAGATAGCTCTTCGTTCGTTAGCTTACGAATATATCGCTTCGAGATGTAACCGTTAATCTGTTGCTGTAGAATCTCAGCTAATTCGGGATCACGATCCATTCTCTTCTCCAAACAATGTAGTCGTCGCCTTGCCATTTCATAGCTGAAGGGGAGATTCAGTTCATCATACTTCCAAAGTAAGCCAATTTCATAGCGTGCTTCCTTTTGTAGAACAATTGAGTCCACTATACTCAGGCTTTTTGGTCATCTTTTGACATGAGGCAAATATCCGTCTGCCGTATGCAAGGGCGCCCACACAACTTCTTCCAGGGGGGGCAAGGCAAAATGTTTATAAAATAACCCCCCCACTCCATTTGGAATCTGAATGTTTGGTTGAATTTTTATTCCTTAGTTTGTTAACGATGCTAACGACTATTTTCTGTAACTTTTGGTTCAATAGAGTTTTGTGTAAGCAAAGCGAGCCATGATCAGTCACAGATTACATATTTGACTGTATTGTGAATTTCATGTCGATCGAAAAAACCGATTGTGTAACCAAGATGTAATCGCATCGACGCGACTCATTAGCATTGCCATATTGATATGTATGTATCAGATGTAAATTGTGAATTTAAGCCCATGTGAATGCCTTCATTTACAATCATTTCATTTTGCGTCTGAAATATAGCCAAGTTCAGACTTTCTTCAAGTGATAGAAGTCTGAACAACAAGCTTATTCTGCTTACCTTCCACTACAACATAAGTCGGAGTTCAGTACTTCATCTAGAGTAGGTATCATACTATTTCCTGCCTATCGTTTTGAATTAACCCTTTGGTGAAACCTACTCTCGTCTAGTATGGGTCATTCCATCAAGAGTCGCCAAAAATGAAGAAATTTATGACCTTACCATCTCCGATTCTTTTGAAAACTTGTGTACTTGAAGAACTAGTGAAAAAAATAATTGAAATTAAATTTTTTTGTTTTTATCTCATTTTTTTGTTAGTTATATTATATGAAAGTTTTCGCAAAAATGGTGTTCGAGTCCTCTTTGAAAATGCATATCTTTGGTAATTTTTATCCTAGAACAATAAAATAGGGCTTATTTTAAAGGGGAGTGTTGTCACTAGTTCTTCAAGTACAAACATTTTCAAAAGAATCGAAGATGGTAAGGTCACAACTTTGGCGATTCTATGCACCCCGTAGTTTCATTACCTTAATTGCTGAAATAAAAATGTTTATTAGTCTTAATGATGCGATTTATTGTAATAAAAATAAAGTAAAAAAATTCAACAAATGTATATTTTTAGAAGAAACACAAATTTTCAAAAATTGTCTGTTGAAAACAGTGCTGACCTTACTCTATCTGAGTTTTTTAAAAAATTAAAATCACTTTTTAACGCTACATTATTGCGTTCATACGATGTAAGAAATATTAAATAACTTATCTAATGGTCTACACCAAATCATGGGATTGCGAAAAAATTAATTTTAATTTTCTGGAATCTTTTCCAAATTCGTTAATAACATTTTCAATAAATGTTTTCTTTTTCTTTACAAAGTCCCGATGGACACTCAATAAACAGAGTACATTTAAACGATCTTCGCTAGTAGTAGAGCGAACCCACATTTTCACTCTACGAAGAGTACTGAATGATCGTTCTATAGTACATGTGGTTGGCGGCAAGCAAACAGATATTTCAATGGCTTTTCCAACGGCCGGGTAAAATTGACAATGGCCTATTAGTTCTATCATCGGCGTATTTTCATTTATATTAAAAGTATTAATATTTTCTCTGTTCCAAAAATAAAACCAAGTTAGAGCCTGTTCCTTAAAATTATCTATTTTATAATGACTATGAATGCTATCAATTAATTCTAAGTAATTCTCATACGTTATATTAGTTATGTTATGAGGATGCAGATTATATAGCGAAAAGGCTGGATTATTGTCGTCTGAAAATCTGATGCTAATTGAGCTTATAAGAGAATCTAACTACTTCAAAAATATTGATATTTTATGATACTCCTCTACAGAGTTTGCCGAATAATTTTAACGATATAAGTGATATATCACTAATCTTGGGATTCTTATTTAGATATCGGTATTTCTTATTTCTTGCACTGCATTTAAATCGTTTACAACGAGGTTGAATTTATGAGACGCGCAATGAAAGTATAATGCCTTTGGATGCTTTTCTCTTATGCGTTTTTGGACACCAGTTTCCTGTCCGGACATTGCAGAGCATCCGTCAAAACCTAGTCCAACCAGTTTGGTTGTATCTAAACGTAATTTTTCACAGAAAAAAAGAATTTTGTCGGATATACTCTTTGCATTCATATTTTTTAATGCATAAAAACCCAAAAATTCTTCACAAGTACATAGCTTTCCGTCCATACCCCTGGCTAGGAAACGAACTCGAATTGATAGTTGTTCAATACCAGAAATATCGGCCGTTTCATCCGCAATTAGTGAAAATGCAATGCATTGATCATTATTGATATCGTCAACAATTTTATTTTGAATTAAGGACCCACAAATATTTATAAGTTTATTTTGAACGCGGTGGGAAGTGTATTTAGCGTTTCCTGAACATGTAGTTAAATGTTCGTGCATGATTGTATCCTCGGCATCAACCCTAAACTCTAACAGATCGCGAAAGTTACCCTCATTTGATTTTTTTTCACGAAGTGGCAGGTCGTGCGTACCACAGAAAATTATGGTTGACAAAATGGGATATAATTTTGCTCTATTTCTTTTAATTAAGTCATTTTCTGCTGAATTGAGTTGCAAATCAATACTGTGCCTTTTTTAGAAATAATATTAACAAAGTTTTTGGATTTCATAACACTTTCTGCATGCCATTCACATTTCTTGTGTTTTTTTGCTGATTCATGAAAATCTTTATATTTCCTAAATGCGGTACAAATAAATGAACCTTGATATCCTCTTTTTACCGCAGGCCTAAATAACACACAGTGTATACAAAGAACACCCTTCAGTTTTTTTTAATGTACTATCCACGATGATGAGACCAATCAATACGAAAATGTCTCTTACTTTCTACGGTGACATCTTTTTTATAGTCATAATTTTTTCCCAGGATTTGGCGGATTTGATATTAGATTAAATTTCTGAGAATCATTCAACGCAAGTAATTTTTTCAAATCAAGAAAACAACCAATATCTATATCTGCCGCGCTACTTTCCAAAAATACTTCCTCTGTTCGACATTTTTGTACAGTTGCACTACAACAACCAGAACTATTTTTGACACTTTCTTCAATTTTTGAGCCACCTTTCAAAATTTCTGAAGTGACTGTCGCTATCGATTTTGTTGCACTCTTAACAGTAGTTATTGCACTACTACTAACAGTGAAACTGTCACCGCTATCTTTTTCGATGCGTATTCTTTTTGATAATGGACTATCTTTAGTCATTGGATCTGCCGATTTTTTTAAATATTTTTGTATATCCATAATTAAAATTAAGTTTGTATTAAATACTTTGAACTGTGGAATAAATAACAAAATTTTGATTGATTCAGTTTTAGAGTGCTTTTTGTCCTTGTAAGTCAAAATTATACCGGCAAAATTATACGTTTTAGCGGCTTATCGACAGTTTCGTGGTAGATAAAAAGGACGATGGCAATAATGTGAAGAGACACCTGTTTTGGCGACGCAAAACGGCGGAGAAGCAAACGCAGTCTTAAGCTTCACAAACTGAAAATAATAAACTTTTTTGTCTTCGTTGTCAAGAAAGAGGATTGAAAGGCATTGGTCCGTTTAAATTTTTATTACGTCCCTGAAGATAACGGAGACTTTTTGGCGGAATCGGTTGAAATTCAATAAATTCGGGTTAACCCCTAAAGCAAGTCAACTCGCGAATAAGTAATTTTTCGAAAAAAATTCCGCTAACTTCATCTTATTTTAGCGAAAAACCTCGTAAAAATCACAATCCTGGAGCAATAAGTTTGAGCTTTTCGCAATAAATGGGCAATAAATTATAATGAAGAATTTAATCGATTCCGTCAAAAAGTGTCCACTAACTTCAGGGACGTATTTTTATTTGATACTATCATGAAGCATATAGCTTTATATGAAAAGCTAACTGAATACAACAATAATCTTAAGGGCTCTCATACCTCTGAAATTTTCAAAAAATTGATTTTTTTTACAGATTTTCATTTGTTATACTTTTAAGAATTAAAAAACAAAATTTAGAATTTAGAAAAAAAAATTTAAAGAAAATGCCACTACGTTACGGCTACGGCTAACTGCCGCGCCTCTCTCAACAGCAGCGTTTCGTATTTCTTTTGTTCGTAAAACCTGGGTTGCTTAGAAAAGAAAGTTGTTTAAAGGACCAAGTTTATAGGAAGATTCGAGGGGAAAAAGGGGTACAGTACGAAGCTGGAATGGAAGACTAGCCGTAAGTTCACGTTGTACCTACCAGAAGCTACGAGTATAAACGCGTTTTTCTCGAAACTATGTTTTTAGATAGTGTCGGCATGCTAACTCAGTCAATTTTCAATATTTTTGAACTTTTTTTTTAATATTGATAATTTATTATTTTCTCTATAATTATTAATTTTTTTTAAATTAATACACAATTTTTTTTTTAAACTGCAAACTAAAGTTTGAAATACTGTAACATCTTTATTTTTGAAAAAAAATCACACTATATCACACTATTACCACTACATTATTTTACAAGATTATGTTTTATTTTTGCAAATTGGATTATTTTTGATGAAGTTATGATGTCGACAAGAAGACGCCATGGTTTTCATACCCGTAAAAAATAATATTAGTATAAAAAAAAATTTTATTGTTAAATACCTAGTTAAGAAAATATGTGAACTCAGCCATTTAATTTGTTTTCACCATTATAATAATTTTTCAAATTTACTCGGTTTTCAGCGCGCAGGGAGGGGTATGTGAGCCCTTAAACACAACAAAATTCAAGAAAGTTACATCAAAGATACAAAAAATATTATTGATAATAACAAAATTGTAAAATACATTCAAAATTGTAAAATACATATCATTCTTGAAAGTTAAAATTTAAAAAACTCTTCACTTACATGGATACATGTATATGCTTGTTACTTGCAATCCAGCCGAGAAAAGAAAACCTAGCAATTTAAATACTAATCACAAATAGTAACAATTTATGCAAAAAAAACACTTTCAACTATTACTCGATTTGGAAATACCATACACTGCAGTCTGCTGTTATGTGCCTGATCTGATTCTTCTTCAGTTCGCGGCCTTGGTTAATTCCGGAAAAGGGCTAATTATCTATTTCTATAGATTCGTTTTATTTTCATTTTAGTGCCATTACTAAGAACTACAGTCGAAGCATGAAAGATGTGAACAATGATTTTACAGTGAATGGCAAAAATAGATGCAACAACATTTGATCTTCAACATTTTTCTCAACTTTTAGCGATAGTCAAATGCAGGGGGGGGGGGCAAGTGCCCCCTCTTGCCCCCACCTGTGGGCGCCCATGGCCGTATGCCAATACTGTCGATAGAGAAGAATTCTTTGACTGCCGAGTGAAGATCATCATCGCGTTTTCGCTCGCATTCGCAGATGTGGAAGCTAATTTCAGCATGTGTTAACTCTGATGACTCTCTCCTCCTCTGCGTTTCTATTATAGGCCCATATACAGCCCAACCGAGTCGTGTTTTCGACGCCACTGGTTGACTACTTTTACCCTCTCTGGACTTGAGCGGTAATCCTAAACTCCTATTGTCGAGTCCTATTAGGACACGAGGTGTAGCGTTATCGTATGACTCAATTGGAATCCCTTTTAAGTGAGGAAATTCTCTAGTTATATCACATACTCGGATTGACTGTGTAGGTACGTCAAGACGTTTGACTGTGCGCACATTTGAAATATGGAATGATTTTCCTATATTAGCCTTGCTTGATATCGAAAGTGAAACTCTCTTTGAGGATTTCCTCGTTCGCGTCTTGTTTGCGGTCCACTTCAGACAAAGTGGTTCCAGGTTGCCATGTAAACCTAGTTCGTCCGCTAGAGCATCTTCCATCAATGTTAATGAGGACCCATCGTCTAGAAAGGCGTACGTTGTTATAGTAACGTCGTTATGGCGAAGGACTACTGGTACAACGCGGAAGAGTATGCCTTGACTTTGCATCTGATGAGCGTTGCAATGTTGATTGACAGATGACTGATTAGTTTGCGTTGAACTATTCGTAACTGACGAAGTTAGTTTCTCGTATCGGTGGCTCATATTCGAAGCTGGGCTAGTTAGTGCTTGGCTCGAAACAGGGCTTGAAAGGTCCTTGTGCAAGGTACGATGATGTCGCAATGTGCAATTATCTACACCACAAAGGCTATTTATTTGACATCGTTTCTGTCCATGTGGAGTTAGAAACGTACGACATAAGTCATATTTTCGAACCATATTCCATCTTTGGTTGAGAGATAAATTTTCAAACTGTCTACAGTTTCTGATACCATCACAATCTTTTTGACAGATAAGCCACCTAACATTTGATGCATTTTGGTTGTTTCCAGATGAGGATTTACCGTCGTTCTCTGAATGAGCATTTAAGAAGCCTTTTCCTTTGGAGGATCGCTTATCCGATTTTTTATCATCAGCGCAGAGTGTATTCGGAATAGTAACATCACTCGCTGCTCGTGGAATCTCAAAGAGCCAATTGCTAAAGGTTGATATGGTCACTGCATCTAACCGTTAGCTCGGCGGTCTCCATGGTGGCGCAAATATTCTGAACCGACAAAGCGAAAGTCACTATAGTTTACAGGCGTTCCATTCGCGGTGGCGATTCCTGTCTCAATTTTTTCAACAAGGAGTCAATTATCAGCTCCGGTCGGCCATAACGCATCTTTAATGTTTGAATAACCTCAGGAACTCTCGACCGTTGCAATAGTCTAAATTTGACCGCGTCTAGCGTCGCGCCTTTTAGACAGTTCTGCAGACTAATAAGATTTTCTGCGTTTGAATATCCGCAAGTGTTAGTCGAAGTTTCGAAGGAAGCGAAAAATAGTGGCCATTCTTCGGGATGTCCAGTAAAGGTTGGTAGTTCCTTCGGCATAACTTGCCTCGCAGCTACTTGTTGCGCGTCGATCAAATGGTTAACAGGAGCGTTATAATTTTGTGGTAAGATTGAATGACTTACCATGGTAGCCGGATAGTTGCCTGCGATGGTGTGTGCACTGGTGACGGTGTTTGCATGAGCAGAAGTCCGTGGAGCAACAGCCGTTGTAGGAATAGCCGGTATGGTATTGAACTGCGGAATGGAGTAATTGGTCTGGCAAGACGTAGCCATAGTAGTAATTCCGTGATTAGCATTACCGTTGGTGTCGTTCGAGACGAAGTCGTACGTCCGAGATATAGTCGCTTTGGGAGCGACAGGAAATTTAGCGCAGCCTAAATTAGGAGCGTACGCGCCAGATGCGGCAACCGTTGAAGAATTCTGCTTGGTTGTAACATCCTTATCTGGGGCAAGGTCGTATGCCCGCGTTGTAGCAAACACTGCACTAAACTGGTTTCCATTACCGTTTATAGGGGCGAAGTCGTACGCCCGAGATGCCGTGTTTACCACCGAATCTAGCTGATTCGTATTGTCGTTAGTGTTGTTCGAGACGAAGTCGTACGTCCGAGACATAGTCGCTTTGGGAGCGACAGGAAATTTAGCGCTGCCTAAATTAGGAGCGTACGCGCCAGATGCGGCAACCGTTGAAGAATTCTGCTGGGTTGTAACATCCTTAGCTGGGGCAAGGTCGTATGCCCGCGTTGTAGCAAACACTGCACTAAACTGGTCTCCATTACCGTTTATAGGGGCGAAGTCATACGCCCGAGCTGTCGTGTTTACCACCGAATCTAGCTGATTTGTATTTCTGGTTGAAGTTGTACCCTTTCGTAGCCACTCGCCGACTCGATCTGATTGATCGATCGTATCGGCTTCTGTTTCACACATGGAATCGTTGTCGCGGCTCATCAGGAGTTCGTACTTTTTCTCTAAATACCTTTTCTCCAGCTGCTTTTCCTCGTTTAACTTTTGAAGACTGAGTTCAATTGAAATATTCGACGATTTCGATCGCGATTTACTTTGCGTCTTGTTTTTTGACGTTTTGAGGTTAAGCAAGCACCTATCACAACTCCACTCGCGATTTGCGACATCCGATGTCACACCAACACAAACGAAGTGAGACCATTGGTCGCATTTGTCACACTGCACCATCTCATTCGTATCCACTTTTGAACATTCCTGACAGCTGAATGTCGAAAGCGCCTGATATTCGGGTTGTTTTAGCCCTGGGTGCACCGGTGGTTCTCTGCTGTCATTGAATGCCTGCCTGCGAGTACGAGTCGACATTGCACAAAGCGATTAGAGTTGAGTTGCGAATTTTCGTATTTTTTTTCTTGATAAAGTTATTAAAGAATGTAGAGAATGTTATCCAATTCGATGTTGTTTTTTTTTTTCGTTTTGATCTCTCACAACTTTAATAACCTAATAATAATTTTTTATAAATTTTAATATAACTTTTCAATTCAATAATTTTAATATAATTGTAATTATATGATTGCTTTACACTTACTTTAGTGCCTTTTAATCAAATTAAATAACAAAACTACGAGTACTTTACTGTTTTAAGTTATAATTTTAATCACTTTTCGTGGTGCACGCGGTGGTGGTTGTCCCTGAAAAGAACTCTCGTAGCGGTTGTGGCGTACGGCACTCTTTCTTTCGTGCAGTTCGCCTACTTGGCTTCAGTGTTGGCAATATTGGTCGTGATACTTGTTTATCTAGTGCGAGTTGATTGAGTTCGTTTCCGAAATATGAGGCTTGCGTTTTCGCACTTTCGAGTTCTTCTGGTGCGAGGAACTGAGACTGTTCCGTGGCGTTGTTGATAAGTTTGAATTTGTACGCTGCGCGGAAACACCATGAAGTTACGCGTAGAAGAGTCTTTAGATTTGAGAATCGTTCTACGAGGTTCGATATTTCTGACTGATTAGCGGGCCTATTACGAAACTCGACTCGATCAAAAAACTCACATTCTGCGACTATGAAACTCGACGAGTGCCTACTTGTCGAGTTTCACTCGACTTTTAGTCGAAAAAAAACGTGAGTTAAGAGAACTGCGTATTATGAAAACCGATCGAGTGAGTATTTTCTTATAAGAAATGTCAAACTCACTCGACTGCTGGAAATGAAGTGACTTTCCAATTGTCGAGTTTCATAATACCAACTTTAGCTCGAGTCGAGTCCAAATGTGAGTCGAGTTACTCACTCGACTCGAGTTTCGTAATAGGCCCGTAGATTTGTTGTCGATGGTAACTGGTATTTTGCGAATTTCGATTTCAACGTCCGAATCCAGTGATGGAATGGAAGAGGGCCTTGATGTTGAATGCTTTGAGAGCCATGTTGGGCCGTTCCACCATAGAGCTTCATCACTGAGTTGTCGAGGAGATATTCCTCGCGATGCACAATCTGCTGGATTTTGGTTCCCAGGGACATGATGCCAGTAGGCGTTTGAATGAATCTCGGTTACGCGGTTACGGACGTAATCGGACCACCGACGAGCATCACCACGAATATACGCAAGACCGACAGTGGAATCCGTCCACAGATGAATTACAATTTCGCCCAGGTCAAGAGTTTTTCGGATGTGTGAGACCTGCCGAACCAATAGAAGTGCAGCGGATAATTCAAGTCGAGAGATGGTTACTTGTTTTATAGGAGCGACTCGAATTTTTGCACCGATAATCGTTACACGAATATCGTCGAAGTCTGTAGTTACACGTAAGTGAATCACTGCGGCTAGAGCGAACTTAGATGCATCCGAGAAGCCATGTATTTCAACTGCGAGCGAAGATGCGCGAGAACCGAGCCATCGTGGCACAGATATTAAAGATATGTCTTGAAGCTCCTTGTCATAGTTTCTCCATCGCATCGCAAGTTCTTATGGAAGTGGGTCGTCCCGATCTAACTTTGTTGAAAATTTTACCGCGGTTGATTGCAGGTGCCACCAACCCGAGTGAATCGAAAAGTTGAGCGACTCGTGATAATACCATGCGTTTGCTTATAAACGATAGATCTTCACTAGTACGAGTATGCGACGAAAACACGAATAAATCTGAACTTGGATGCCACATAATGCCGAGAGTTCGTAGTAGTTGCTCGTTCTCGAGCGTAACTGGTGTTGACTTTTGTTTTCTATCAAGATGAATATTTCTTAACAACTCCTCGTTGTTTGCGGTCCATTTGTGCAGCGGAAAACATCCTGCATTGAGGCATTCATCTATTTGCCGAATTTTTTCTTGAGCTTCTAAAATATTATCGGCCCCTGAGAGTACGTCGTCGACATACATTTCGCGTCGAATTATATCCATTGCAAGAGCAAATCGTTCCTTCTCATCAGTTGAAAGTTGCCGAAGTGTCCGGTTTGCGAGAGATGGAGCACTTGTCAGCCCGTAAGTTACAGTGCAAAGATGGTACGAAACCGGTGGGTATCCTGGATTGTCTCTCCACAAGATGCGCTGCAAGTCCCAATCTTCTTCGTTTTGGATATCTGCCGCAAATACGTCAGGATAACGGCGCCATCGAGTTATAACGTCAGCAAGATCAGTTTGAAGTTTAGGTCCAACGTGTTGTAAATCGTTAATCGAAATTCCCGAATTAGTGCGATGTGACCCATTAAACACCACACGAACTTTAGTGGTCGAACTACTCTCGCGTACCACGGCGTTATGCGGCCCAAGTGTTGAATCCGAGACGATTGTCATGTGATCGAGAGATTGGTACTCAGATAGAAACTGTCTGTATTCTGTATTAGAGACGGATCTAACACGAACCGCTTCTCTTGGCGCAGAAGCGCGTATAATGCTGGTTTGTAAGAGTCACCAAGATCATCCGGAAGGCGCTTGAGTAGTAAGCGAACGATAAAGCGTCCTTCAGATGTTCGAGAATGCGTTTTAGTAAAGTGCTGTTCGCACTGAACTTCTTCACTTGACATGGTACTGTTTGATTTGAAGCTAGTTTCTTCTTGAGTCCAAAATCGTTGGACTAGATTATAAAGTTCGTGGTCGATGGAGCATTGCAGTCCCTGAGCAGGACGAGTGATTACGTCTGTGTTTAATTCAGATGAAACTGATCCATCCTAGAGATGTCTGTTGAGCAATTGGACTTCCGGGACCGCCTTTACGAAGCCCTTCCTCGAGAATTAAACCATAAATTTCCGCGCCGAGAATAAGATTAATCTCAGTTGTTGTTGAAAACTCTGTATCGGCAAGCTCGAGACCTTCCAGATGTGACCATGGATTTTGTACGACTCGGATTGGCGGCAAATAGGGAGATAGCTTTGTAAGCACGTAGGCGTCTATCTTGAGTGAAAACGTAGGATCCACGCAAGAATTTATATTGAGGCTCATTACTCTACGAGATACTGATGAGCGTTGTGCTCCAATACTATTGATTGGTAGAGATAGACGTCGGCGCGGCAAGTTCACACGTTGTGCGAGATGCTCTGTTACCATCGATACTTCGGATCCTTGGTCAAGAAGAGTTCGTTTTTATTGAAACGAGAGCAGAATGAGTCGAAGCGGAGGTTTTAGCTTGCCCATCGTTGCGACGCGGCTGATGGCTTGTAGTTCCAGTGTCAACGTTAGAAGCTAGTTGCTGCGAGTTTGTACTTGATCTCTGCTTTAATTGAGCACTAGATGTTTGATCACTTACTGCATTGCCTGACCGATGGATTGATGTATGGTGGGGATTACCACATATTCGACACCGTTTAACTGTTCGACAGTTCCGGAACTGGTGCGGACCGAGACAATTAAAGCACAAATTTTTTCTCTTGAGAATGTCCTGCCGCTGCGATGATTTCGTAGTATTCGCGCTATCACTTGCTGAAGCGGCTGTGGCTTGATGAGATTTTATGCTACACTGGTTTCTTGCTGCTGCAGGAGCTGTGGAACGCGATTTTCGGTTGTCGGTTGCACGCGCTACAGCTTCAAGTGCATATACTCTTCCCAATAAAAATTTCTCAAATTCTTTGAAATTCGCGAATTGAGTTTCGGTACCCAAATGATGCTCCCAATCGATTAGAGATTCTGCATCAAGTGTTCTAGTCATCATACAGACAATTATGCAATCCCATGATTCAGTGGGACATCCGAGCGCCCGAAGTGCACCGAGAGCTTTTTTGACTTCACCGAGCAATGCCTTAAGTTCAGATGATGATTGATGAGTTACCTTCTGTATTGAAAATAATGACGAAAGGTGTGTGTCAATTAGTATCCTTTTATTTTCGTACCTATCTATCAGCACTTGCCACGCTCGTTGGAAGTTGTCGCAAGAAATGTCAAAATTTATGACTAGTTGCGCTGATTCGCCGCTCATCTTGAGGTATTGCATTTTTTCGACGTCAGAAATCTCTTGATTTTTAGATATCATGGACGTAAGAAGGTCACGAAACTTTCGCCACTTACGATATGATCCTGAGAATCGAGGTAGATTAATGCGCGGTAATTGACGAGAATTTAGCGCGATTTTTCCGTGTTGTTCGGCACTTGCACCTTTTTCGTCAGTCTTTGACTTTAATTCCCTCAAGTACACAAGCATTTCGGATCTTGCGTCGACGTATTCTTCTTTGCATTGTCCATAAATGTCATCGGTGAAATAGCTGAGCTTGGCTCGATCCTCTATTTCCACTACTAATAGAAGTTCATGTTGGTCTTGGAACCTTTTCCAGTTGGCATCGAGAATATTTATTCTCGTTTGAATGTTCTCGGGCGTACGCTTCTTAAGTTACAATCTGGCTGGTACTGCCGACCGTCGCGGTCAGCAGTAACTGCCGGCAGTAGAGTACTGCTTCAGGCAAAAACAAGCTGTCATGTCTGTTTGCGACTGCTCGGCAGTTGACGGTAGTGAGTGCAAAGCAGCCGCGGTGAGCAGTTAAGGTTGGCAGTTACTGCTGACCGCGACGGTCGGCAGTACCAGCCAGATTGTACCTTTGGCTTCTAATTTTTTGATTTTAGTTACCGCACGGCAGATTAATCCACGAATATCACTTTGTTTTGCGATAGCTATCTCACTTGTACTAGTCATCGTTGTTGAAGATGTAGTTGTAGATTAAAGCCGAGAGTCAGAGCCGAATGACCGTAAATGCACTACGAGTAACAGAGATGGCGATTGCTTTTAGCAGCTAAGCTCGGACGCGACTTGATAACTGCGAACGATATAATAACGGCACTTAAACTTCTGGTTTTTTGGTTTGTTTTTTTTTGATTACTTGTCACAGCTTATACATATATCACACACATATCCGGCTCGACGGACCAAAATGTTAGAGAACTCTCAAGAAGCCGTGTGATTGAATTAGAAAAAGTCACGGTTATGAGATTTAGAAAAATTTAGTTTTATTTAGAATTTTTAGCGACCTACTCCGTAGGTATACGTACACTTCGGACGGCTGTTGTTGCAAGAATGAACGAGTTTTTTCTATTATTCCGTTTCGTTGCTTGCTCAATTGGCTTGCCGAAACAGCTTGACCAATTAGAACTTTAAGGTTATTGAATTCTGACTCGTGATGTGAATTCCAATGCCATAGAACGTCTTTTTTTAATAATTCCCTCAAGGTATTTGTTTCTATCGATAGATTCTTTATAAAGGATTCCAAATAATTAACCATGCCAAGAAATCTCGTAATTCACCAACACTTGCGGCCCGGGGTCATTGCCTAAATGGATTTTTTTGTGGTCGCCGATGAGGTGATCGATTTCGTGTTCGAGCCCTGCAAGAAAACACCGAGTTAAGCGTGCGGTGATATAAATTTGATTTCGGTTCTAAAAAAAATAAAAACTGGGCGCAACTTTACTATTTTTTGGGTAGAAGTTCGGAACGAGTTTAATTCTGAGATGCGGTGTAGGTTTCTATGTGACTGAAAACCTAAAAAAAAGTTCGGGAAGCGGTTAAAATGGGGTTGCGCTAGAATACTTACGCCGCTGCCTCATATAACATATGAATTACATAATTGGGTCATACACCGGGACGAGATCTAGTCCTAGTATAATATCAGTTGTTACCGCATTAGAAGGTTTTTCGTGATTTGGTTTCGGGCCATTACATGAAATCGGAAATGCGTTTGAAGACGATTATATAAAAAGTGTGTGGAAGTGCAAACCAATCTAATATCTCATCAATCCTGAGATATATGTCGAAACCCATACGTCCTATTGGAGTTGAATAACAAATATCTTGAAATCAACGTTTTGACGATTATGTAAGAAGCCTTAGGAAGTAAAAATGCATTCGATATCTCATTAGAACTAAGAAATATGTAAGAATTTGTGAAAATATATGCAACACTCTTGCACCCACTTTGGGGTTGAATATCCAAAAATCCTGAAATAGGTTTTTAGATATACATATATAAAGAAAGCCAGAGGAAGTAAAAACCAATCTGATGTCTTATCACTCCTAAGAGATATGACGGAATTCGTGAAAACGTGTTCAACCCATTTTTACACTTTTAGGGGTTGAAAAAGGAAAAAATTTGAAAACAAGTTTTAGGTGATTATTAAATAAGCCCGTGGAAGTGAAAAGTTATTCGATATCTAATCAGACCTGAGGGATACGGCTGAATTGGTGAAAATGTATACATCCCCTTTACATCACCTTGGGGGTCCAATTTTAAGAAATCCTGAAAATACTTTCTAGGTATTTATATGAAGAACCCGTAGAAAAAAAATGAATTCAATATTTCGAAAGACCTAATAGATAGGACGAAAATCGTGAAAATATATGCATTCCATTTTCACTGATAATTTTTTTTGCCCCACTTCCGAACGCCAATGGATATTTAAATTTTTTTTAATCAAAATTACTTTTCTAGTTGATTTACATATACGTACCGCATTTCAACTTTCTAGCATAAGCCGTTCTATAGTTAGGAAAAACACCCCCCACCCCCGTACCATACTACCCCTATAAAAAATTATATTTTTCCAACATGCTACTACTACAGTTCTATCTAAGTACCAAGTTTCAGCTTTTCATTGTTATAGGTTCTCGAGATATAAGAATCGGAACTTTTTACTTTTCACCCTCCCCCACCCTTACCCTCTACACCCTCATCCATTTTTCTGCTGGGGGTCGATTAGGCCTACTTCTGGTAAAAATTTTAAGCATCTATCTTGCACCGTTCTTGAGATATAAGACGTGATTTTTTAAAAAAATTCTTACCTCCACCACTTCCATACTCCACCGCCCCCTTAAAAAAATTTACTTTCAGCAAACCTTATTTTTCAAGATTTATACAGAAACCAAATTTTATTTCTCTAGTACAATGCGTTCGTGAGATATCGTAATCTAAAGTTTTTCAACCCCCACCCCCGTACGTCACTACCCCCTCTCAAAAATTTGTTTCCGATCTATTCTCCTAGTATACCCACAGATCTTCATTAAGTTCTAATTTCGTGACATTAACCGATTAGGAGATATGTATTTTAGAATATCTCGATCTCGGCTTTCGAGCATTTCAGACGCATTATTATTCCCCCCACTCCCACACTCCTTTACCTATATTATAATTTTTTTTTGCAAATGGGTCCACTATCGATGTTCTATATAAATTCCAAGTTTCAGCCTCCTAGCCTATACGGTTACTGAGATCTAGAAACCAAAATTTTTCGTCTAAAACGCTTCCCCCACCTCCCCCCTCACACCCCCACCACTCAAAAGGTGGCCACTTGAAGGGGTTTGCTCAGTCTACCAACAAAAAAAAATTCAACTTAATAGCTGAAAGAGTTTGAAAGCTATAAGCTTTCAAACGTTTTGCGTACGGCGGACGGCGGAAGGCGTATGGCGGACGGCGTACGGCGCACAGACGGACTGAAAATTTTTATTGCTTTTTTGGTGTCTATTAGTCATGAAACGTGGAAAAAAAATTTTCAGGGTAGCAAATTTTTTTTTTTTAAAAATCGATAACAATACTTTATTATTAAAATAATAAAGTAAAAATGAAAAGATCCAGATTTTTTCTTTTAATACTGTTTTCCATGACCAGTTTCGATACTTATTTGTCGCACTCAGGCCCGTGCGCACGGGGGGGGTCTTGGGGGTTTTGGGGGTTTAACCCCCCCCCCCCCCCCCCCCCCCCATTGCTTCATTTTAATCGCTTTTTCTAACATTGTGTACGTAATAGATTTCAAACAATCAGTTTGCAAACTTTTAACAATAATAAGGATATCAAAAAACAAAGAATTTTGTAGTCGCATGTAACGTACCTAAATGCTATAACTAATGTACGACTATGATGTATGTATGTATTATATGTTGCTCTTCTTTCTGCACATATTCGCCAGTTTCGTTGTTTTTCACTAGTCCATTACTAGATCAATCGGTCAATGTATTTTGTATCTTAATTCGCAATCCATACGGCACCCTCCGCGTCCTCTTAGGGTCTCGGTGATTTTCTTGGAAATTACATGTTTCCTTTTCGGCCTGAATCGCGATTTCGAAGTATTTTAACATTACATTTTTTTGGAACAAAGTTAATCGAGCAAAGTCATAGGCAAGAAATTGTTCGTGAGTGATTTTGTTTTTATTTTCTAGTATGTAAGTAATAAGTACATATTACGAAAACCTTTTTTTACTTTCTCGCTTTGTGTCATATACTTCACATCGGCACTTCTGTGTTCTGTTCTTGACAGCATTTAGATCATCTTTTCAGACGTATTCACTGAATCATCTTTCGTACAATCTGTAGGTAAGCTCTGTTTTTCCAAAAATGGATATACGAAAATATTTGTGTAAAAGACAGCGGAGCACCGAGCAGATTGAAAATCAGGAAGCGGTAAGTGGAGTCAGAGTTTAGTATAATGTTTAATTTGTATAAGCCTTTTGCTTTTGTTTTATCAATTGAGTACATTTGTACGAGTAGATAATTATCCATTTTAAAAAATAATTTCGGAATTTAACATTTTTTTGTTTTCTGAAAATGGCAAATTGGTGATGATAGTGAAAAGTGTTGTCAGTGAATTTGATAAAATTAAAATTCAGTTTATGGCGAAAATTATTCACGCTTCTTTTGGAAAACGGCGGATTTCTCCTCTGTGAAGTTAGCACCCCACTGCTAACTTCACAGAGGAGGATCTCATTCGAATTTTTTTACTTTGATGGTGAATTATTGGCTGAATTAGATTGTTATTTTTTGATGAAAAAATTAAGATTTCTTAAAATTTCTTGGAGGTACAATCAATTTCAGTCCCTTTAAAATATTTTAGCGCCTTTGGTTTTTCGATTTTTGAAAGTCGGCCTATACTTTACTTACGGATTTACAAAGTGCTGTCGGAGGATCGTCGTTCGAATGTGTGTGAATTATTGGCTGATTTAGATTGCTAATATTTGATGGAAATTTTAAAGTATATGAAAAATGATTGGAGGTACAATCAAATGGAGTCAATTTATAATAGTTTCGCATATTTTTTGTTTGGTATTTCTATTTTATTTTTTCCTTACACATTTTTCTTTAATTTATTATTATTTTGTTTTATTTTTTTCATTTGAATTTACATATCTCTCTTTTCTTTATTCTGTATATATGTACATACATAATAAATTGTTATAAAACCTTGATATACTTTTTTATCAAACCCCCCCTTGATAAAATCCTGCGCACGAGCCTGGTCGCACTGTGTATATACAAATTAATTGCTTAATATGATGATTTTGTAATACAAAGTTTTAAACTTAACACCCTACTTTCCCCTCTCAAAATAGTGGTACTTGTCTAGATTCATAGTATGTCACACTCCTCAATCCCTATCGACCATTGGGTCCAACATCATAATTCGAAATGCATGTGACATTACTGGAGCTCCACATTAATTCCCCACAAAAGAGTTCCATGGGGTTTTTGGTGTGACAGCGAGAGCGAGGAGGTTATGTTTTTCGTTTTGCTCACACGGGGCGAGAAAAAAAGAAGGTTCTAACTACATTGAAAATAGCGTCGAAATTGTATAATTGCGCGAAATCCTTAATATAATTAGGGACTTGTATTTAAAGTTCTGAATAAATCTTTAATAATTCAAAACCCTTAGATACATGCATAAAAAGTGCTTCCATATATGTATGTATGGTTTCAAATCACGTATTTTGTTAACACTTAACAATACAAGCCATTTAACTTGTGGAAAGCAAAATGCCACAGCTTTTAATTAACTGGACAATATAGTCCATTACAACACCTGGATGCAACTTTTAATTGATTTTTGAGTCTATTTTATTTTCTCTACCTTTTAGTTGTGTATAGATTGATTGATTGATTTCTATTTTGCAGACTATAGGAAATTTATTTTATTTACGAAATAATCAACTCAGATATTTTTTTTCCACAAGGAAAAAATGCTGCTTCGGATAAAGTTCACTTATGTTAAGGATATTCCGATACTTCATTTAAGATTTTTATGTCTTTAGGACAACTGACCTTAGGAATCTCCAACGAAAGTTGTAAACGAGCATCCCAAACAAGAAAATTTGTTGAAGAACATATAATCGTTTGAAGGTGGCGGTTTCCCCAAACAATTCTATATTGCAGATTAAATTTAAATTAATAAGAAATCGTTGTAGTCCAAACTTAATTTTAGTTTTAATATTTACTTAGTTGAGGACAATGGGCAGATATGGGTATAATCCTTTGCGTACAGCAACTTCATCATCTGTTTTCCACAAGCTATATACTACTTATTTACTTACCTTCAATTAAATATAAATAATCATATTCTTATCTTCACAAAACAAACTAGAAATATTAATTTTATTTAAATAAATAATTTAAATAAATAAAATTTTACCAAACTTGTGCAGAAAACATGAAATAGAGAAACCGTTCGACAAAAATCGGAAAATAGTTTAGAAAACAATTGAGAAACGCATCAAGTGCCACAAAATATTCTTTGTCTTAAAATCTAGTATCATGTATTAGGTTGCTGCAGATGAAATGTCGTTTTTCTCTATGAAGTGAAGTCAGTTGCGATTTTCATGTCTCGAACTACCGCCAGGTGGCACAAGTGGTATTGGGTATTGAAGTATAAATACCCCTACATTTACTCATGGAGTCATTTCAGTTTTGGAGTTCATTGAGATCGGACAGAAATAAAATGGATTCGAGTCAAAAACAGGTAATTTTCCTTTATGAATTTAAACTTGGCCACAGCACAAAGGAGGCAACCGAAAACATCAGCAGGGCATTTGGAACTGATACGGTAAACAAACGAACCACACAGCGATGGTTCCAAAAATTCCGATCAGGAGATATGACCCTTCAAAGTGACCACGTGGTAACCCAGGACCTTCGATCAACAAGGACGAGCTGAATTTATTATCTGACTCACGCCAAACTGTAAGGGACATTGCAGAGAAATTGGGCGTACACTATTCGACAGTTTCCGGGCACTTGCAACAGCTGGAAAAATCAAAAAGCTTGATAAGAGGGTTCCGCATGAGCTTACTGAGCAAAACATGACGCGTCGACTGGAAATTTGCAGTTCCCTGCTGTCACGGAAGAGAAACGATCCGTTCTTGAGCAGAATAGTGACATGTGATGAAAAATGGAAACTGTACGGCAATCGGCACAATGGTTGGATGCTGATGACCCCAAAACATAGGCCGAAACCAGATCTTCATCCGAAGAAGATAATGATGACTGTTTGGTGGTCTGCAGCTGGAGTTATTCACTATTCCTTTTTGAAGCGTGGTGAAACCATTAATGCAGAGAAGTATAGTGCCCAACTCGATGAAGTGCATCAGAAATTGCGTGTTCAACGGGCTAGATTGGTCAACAGAGATGGAGTTATAATGCTTCATGACAACGCGCGGCCTCATTTTTCAAGAACAACGGTCCAAAAATTAAACGAGTTGCAGTATGAGACTCTTCCTCATCCACCATACTCACCAGACCTTTCGCCAACCGACTATCCCTTTTTTAAACATTTGGATTATTTTTTGGCAAACAAACAATTCGACAATGAAGCAGCCATCAAAAGTCCCTTCGAGGACTTTCTTCGCTCTAGAAAGTCGGACTTCTACGAAACTGGCATAAATGCACTTGTATCTTGTTGGGAGAAGTGTATTGCATGTTCTGGTGAATTCAGCAGCAACAACAAATTCAACAACAGCGACAAACATTAAAACAGCAAAGAGGACTTGCAATACATTGAATTAATGAATTACAGGTATAGTTATTTTATCAATATTTTATTTTAGTGGTAGAAATTAATTTTTTAAAACATTATTGTAATATTGTTGTCGAACACTTTTTGTGCGTATGAAAAGAATTTCACAAATTTCGTTTTAACTTGACATTTTTCAAAAACAACAATGTCCAACAAGGATGTCATAAATCCGTTGACATGAGCCAACGATGTTGCTACTGCCCTCTGACTCGATTCTGACGCATCTGCGAATCCCCTAACGCGATTGGCTGCGGTGTCGATTCAGAAACTGCCATTCTGGACATCTAACCCAGACGCATGGTTCAGGATTATGGATGTGCAATATGCAGCTGCATCCATAACTATAAAATTAACGCGATTCAACCATGCACTCAGCATGTTGAGTTCGGTGGAATGTGAACAGGCTATCATTGAACACATTCCACCTACGACTCCATACACCTATTTAAAGGAAGCGATGATCCGAAGATTTGGCGAATCTGAGGACACAAAGCTGAAGCGACTGGTTAGCGGATTGGATCTTGGCGATTGTGAACCATCACAGTTGCTGGGTAAAATTAGATATTTGGTCGGTACTAGTATTACGGATGAAATATTAGAAAAATTTAGCTTCAGCGTCTGCCGTCTCAGACTCATGCGATTTTAGTTGCGTCCTCAGGTTCTGGTCGATCACAAAATTCGTCGTGATCGGGCAAGGTTACTGCTTTTACCATGAACGTTTTGGAGATAAAGCTACCAAATGTCGTGGGAAATACAATTTCCCAAAATCAAAAAATTAGGTCGAGTGTTGGAGATGGCGACTTCCGGCACAAGTCCGACCTCTAGTCGCCTAGTCATTTCGGACAAAATCTCCGGCTTACGTTTCCTCATTGATACTGGTGCAGACATTTCGGTGATACCAAAACGCTCCAATGATTATCGAAACTGGAATCCAAACTTGGTCCTGACCGCAGCGAACTGCACCAAAATTTGGACTTACGGCTTGCATACACTTAAAGTTTCACTCAAATTACGACAAGATTTTGAGTGGAACTTTACTGTTGCTGACCGGCCAATTTTAGGTGCTGATTTCCTAAAACATTTTGGCCTGGTCGTTCATCTCAGACGACGTTGTCTGATCAACCCGCTCACAAATGTCAGCTCAGTCGTGGGTCAAGTTTTGAAGAGGCCTTCAACAGCACTTTCTGTTCTTGCAGTCATGCACGAGCACCCTCGGGTTGCAGCACTTTTAAACAAACACCAAAACATTTTACACTCAAGCACAGAAAATTCACTTAAGATGCATACGGTCCGTCATTTTATTGTCACGGAAGGGCGACCGACATTTTCCAAACCACGACGTCTTTCACCCAATCGTTTATCGATTGCAAAGGCTGAGTTTGGCAAAATGGTGGATCGTGGCATCTGCAGACCATTAGAGAGTCCTTGGGCTTCACCACTTCATATGGCCCGCAAAAAGGACGGAAGTTGGCGACCTTGTGGGGATAATCGAGCGTTCAACGCGCAAACAGTCCCGGATAAATATCCGATTCCACACATTCAGGACTTCGCCTAACAACTAGATGGCTGTTCTGTTTTTTCGACGGTAGATTTGGAACGTGCATATCATCAAATACCTCTGAACGAGGATGACGTTCCAAAAACAGCAATCACGACACCTTTCGGTCTGTATGAGTTCGTACAAATGACTTTTGGATTGCGCAATCCTGCACAAACCTTTCAAAGATTCATCTTTTCAATTTGAGGGATCTAGATTTTTGTTTTGTCTACATTGACGACATCTTGATCGACTCAAAATCAGAAGAGGAGTATTTCGTTCACATCGATACTCTTTTTCAACGTCTTGAAAACCGGGGTTTTCGCGAAATGCCACTTCATTAAGAATCAGGTTAATTTTTTGAGACATTCAATTGACTCGAGTGGTGTTCGTCCAATCGCTTCTGAAGTCGAAGCAATTATCTCCTATCTGCAACCGACTACCGTTCACGAGATGAGACGATTTCTCGGTATGATCAACTTCTACCAAAGATTCATACCTCATGCTGCCATATCTCAATCTATTTTAGATAAGTTCACTGAGGGTGACGGAACTTCAATGAACTGGCAGAACTTTCACTCTTTTCACCGACCACAAACCACTAATCTTCGCTTTCAGACAAAATTCTGAAAAAGCATCTCCACGTCAGTTTAGACATCTGGATCTCATCTGTCAGTTTACAACAGATATTCGACACATATCTGGCACGGAAAGTGTTGTCGCTGATGCATTATTTCGTATCGATGAGCTTGTAATTCCACCAACTGTGGATTACGCCCAGATAGCGAATGTACAACTGATCGATGAAGAATTAACTAAGCCTTAAAATGTTACCTATTAACTTTGAGAACTCCTCCCAGCAACTTTGGTGTGACGCTTCGCAAAGTACTTTGCGACCATAGATACCTGCGACGTTGCGTAGGAAGATTTTCGATGTGGTTCATGGTACGGCTCATCCAGGTGCTAAAGCGACAACTAGGGTTTTAGCTCGGAAGTTCATGTGGCCATCCATCAACAAAGATTCACACAGATGGTGCAGAGAATGCACAGTCTTCGAGTTGCTACCTCGCTGGTCAGAGAGTTCATTCCTCGTTACGGAACTCCTCTCACAATTGTGACTGATCAAGGAGCGCAATTCGAAGCTCAACTGTTCGCAGAGTTGGGCAGGGTTTTGGGATTTAAACATAGCAGAACGACTGCATACAACCCCAAAGCAAATGGTATGCTCGAACGATGGCATAGGGTGCTCAAAAACTCTTTGATGTGCAAAGCTTCAGAAGGATGGACTCGCGAACTAACGTTCATTCTTCTAGGTCTTCGTTCCATCATCAGAGGAGATGCTGATCCCACACCGGCTGAACTAGTTTACGGTCAGAATCTGCGTTTGCCGTACGAACTTATACATTCAGACACAATAGAATCAGTTTCACCTAGTGACTATGTGCAAAGGCTGCGGGAGGTCATGCTTTCGGTGAAACTACAACCACCTTCTTCATACACAGCTACGAACACATTCGTCTTTAATTCACTTAAAGACTGTGATCATGTGTTTGTGCGTCAGGACTTAGTGCGGAAATCGCTTCAACCACCTTATGAGTGTCCGTACAGAGTTATTAAGCGTCACGATAAGTTTTCCACCCTGTTTATTAACGGCAAGGAGAAGAACATCTCGATTGACCGCCTTAAGTCCTCATTCCAGTCTTTGGTTCATCCGTCCTCGAAGCCGATCAAACGCGTGGCGTTCGCGCACGATGAAAATGCATCATCCAGGATCTGAACCAGATCGCAGGTAGGTTCGCAATGTGAAGGAATCGAAAAAGTCTGGTAGCCCTTCTCTAGGAAGGGGTGTTTGACTACATGCAAACAACTTGTGTGGCAAACACTCCACACATCACATAATTAAAGTAGCCGGTTGATTGATTTTCGAAAAAATAAAATATCAAGTTACCGGTTTCAAAAAGTCAAAATAAAAAAATTATTTGTTCAATAAAAAAATGTCTGTCGAAAAATATCGAGTGAGAATTAGGTTGTCTTAAAGAGAAAAATTATTATACTGTTGATTGAATTTATATCGAACTTTAAAAATTTGTTGTTCAAGTTAATTAATAATAAATAATAATTTTAATTAATAATTAATAATAAATAAAGTTTACTAAAAAGTATTATAAGAGTTATTATTACATAATACCTCAAACTAACTCTGTCTTTGAGGCATTGATCCCCAGTCCACAGCTGTCCGCCCACGCGCTCACTAGTGTGAGTGCCCTTTCGAGCAGGTCACTTATAGTGGACAGGAACCTACCCGATGTCAGAATTGCTAAGTCGTCCGCGTATGCGACCACCTTCGCACCCTGGCGGCTTAGCGAAGTTAGAATCATATTAACTACCAGGAGCCACAGTAGTGGTGAAATCACACCTCCCTGTGGCGTACCTCGGGCCGTGTACCTGCGCACCCTGCTACTGCCCAGTATCGATTCAATGACACGGTTGATCAGCATTGCGGTAATCCAGTTACAGAGCCCCATATCCACCCCCACGTCCCTCAGTGCATCGCTGATCGCACCAACTTTTACGTTGTTAAAGGCACCCTCGATATCTAGGAAGGACGCGAAAGTGAATTCTTTAAAAGACAAAGACTTTTCAATTTCCAAAACTAGGCATGTTGTGACCCCACAAGGCAGTAACCCCCGGTTTGTCGCGGATCTCCAGCAAACCTTTCGAGGGTTTTAAGTAAGAGGGAGGTCAAACTTATGGGTCTGAAGTCCTTCGCTAATTTGTGGCTTGGTCTTCCCGCTTTGGGTATGAAGATAACTCGTGCCTCCCTCCATTTGCAGGGAATGTGGCCAAGAACAAGGTATCCCCTAAAAATCCCCAGTAGCCAGGGAATTATCCAGCGCAGCGCATTTTGCATCATAGCTGAAAAAACTCCGTCTACTCCTGGCGATTTAAAAGGCAGAAAGGACTTGATTCCCATATTATCTTCTCCGAGCTGACAATTGAGTTGCAGAATTCCTGCCCCACGGAGGATATGTTTTCCCTGGGGGTTTGCTAATCAGGCACGACCGCGGTTAACAGGGTCAACCAACTTCCCGGTCAGGATATCCACTTCATTGGGGGTGAACTCCTACCCACCCCCTCTCTCGCATCTGGCCACAGCAAGGTCTTCTGAACTTTGGGAGGAAAGTAGAAAGAGGTTAATATTACGATTGGCGAGAATACACGCTCTTAGTCTATTGTCGCTGCGGGCGTGGTATAACACAAAGTTTATCAACTTCAGGCCTTGAATTTTACCTCTGTTTATCCATGGCTGCTGGATCAGAGCGACGTCGATGCGTTCCTTAACGACCCAACTTCAACTTCCGAGGTGTGAACCACGTCCTTGTCTAAGAACTTGATGGTCACTACCCCAATAGCAAAGACTAGTCGCGCACCATTCTCCTTGATGGTGGAGATGGCATCTGGCACTAGTCTCAGCACTCTCCGTTGGTTCCTCCGCCTTAAATATCTCCAAGTCACCTGGCGGGATCTTTGAATTTTGGTATCGGAGCATGTCTAGACATCCACCTTTGCCATAATCGGCGCTGAAACCTAGATTCTGCCTTTTGGTCTATCGGGTACGTCTTCCCGTTGCACCACAGTCAACCGTGCGTTTGGCCACGGGTTAACCAATGACGATATCGTCGCCTTCACAAAGTCCAGAGAGGGCTCATCTAGACATTCAATCGTCCTGAACCCTCTGTGCCATCCTGTGGCACTAAACTTCGGAGCCGGGAGGCCCTGCTTACTTCTGAAGTGGCTTAGCAGCCCGCTCCGTAGAGCCGCTGACGTTAGCTTTCAGTTGTCTTCGGAAACTCTACCTTCGCTGTGGCCTAGGTCTATGATGCCCACCTTGAGGTGTTCCCTGACAACTGAGCTGAGTGTCTGCCGTTCGCCTTCTTGGGCTGGCAATTTTCTCGGCTTTTTTGGGTCTGGGACTATCCTCCTCGGAACGTAGCCTCTTGCTTGCGAACTCCTCTCTGGATTTCTCCGCACGCACTCGCGCATCGCCGACTGGCAGCACGGCTCCGACCCCCTTCTTGTTCTGCGATTACGACAACCTGGGTTGCCCTAAACCGCTACGCTCGACGCCGCGCATTGTACTACTGCTAGTACTTGCTATCGGTGCTAGTTTAGCGTGCCGGGCTACGCGCCTTGTACTATTATTAGCACTGGCTTTCGTTGGCCGATCCTTTGTGCTATCCTGAACTCGGTCCACGCTAGAACCGGGGCCGCATCGGAGTTAGATGCTTCAGTGATACGCGCCTTTATCCTCTGCATCGTTTTTTGGTCTCGCTCTGTTAGGGAAGCCGGATCCTTTTCCAGGATCTTCTTCAGCCAAAACTTGTTGGTGTTGTAGCGCCTATTGGCCATTTTGGCTTCCGAGTAACGAGGCCTGGCTGCGGCACGCACACGCGCGGGAGTAGCCGCGGTATTCCTGGCATTAGCCTCCATCTGCCCAGAAGAATTGCCTTCAGTAGGCCGTATGGCACACTCTGTCGACTTTACCTCTTTGGCAGTAGCTGCTCCGCCGTTTCCGTCTTTGGCCTCTCCCATGGAGATTGCCGGCTCCAGGAGTCTCTACTCGATCTCAGGTGGTGTGCTGAGAACTCCTCAGGTCGAGCTCCTCGAGACTTCTCTCGAGTACCTCTTCCAGGAGGCTCTTAATCGTCTTTTTTGTTGTTGTTGTATTCTTTTCGTTGTAACGCATTCTTCGACCCACGAGTAGCGAGTGAAGGGGATGGTCACCCATGGCAGGGCACCGCATTACCATAGGAAGGCTTATTAAAACCAGAGGTCGCCCGGTATCTGGAGTCTATCGTTCGCGACTGAGCTTCCCCCTTAGCCATGCAGTCGTCGGCACGATGATTTTCACCTTGACTTGGGTATCGGAATACAAAGGTAATGGGAGGACGGCACGGGGGGGGGGGGATAAAACATACAGTTGGGTACCTCAATCTTAATGACTACAACACTCGATTGAAAGAGTGTGTGTAAGTCTTGACTAATCGAGTGGAAACCAGATTTATCCCGACTAATCATTACCAGCAGGCGCCCACGTGGAGGACTAAAGACGAGGATTTTCCGCCTACCATAGAATTCTTAAACCGCATTAATTATAATATTGATTTGTTAAATAATCATTTGACAGATATAGCAGAGGCCGCTATCCTCGCTCGTTTGAATATAATCGCGAAACAAATTTTAAACCCCTCCGAAATTTCAGAATTATACACTATTTCTGAAAATCAATCAATTAAAATTACATTAGAGGAACATATTTATAAACTCTTAAAATTATAAGCCTACTATAATCAAACAAATATTATCTTTAACATTCAAATACCAATTATCCAGGAAGAACGTTATTCCTTCCACCATATTATTCCAATTCAATTAAACAAAACTAAATCCCAAAAACCAAGCCGTATATCCTCCTGAACTCCAAAAGTGTCCAATATTTTGACGAAAAGTGTCCAACGATCGAAGGGATCTACTACTGCACAGAAACACGGAATCAAGTTGCAATAGAAAAATCACTATGCATTGGCAACCTAATGAGAAACTTACCTGCGAGCTGCGAATTTTATCAAGGATCCTATACCGCAGAAATCTTACAACCGGAACCTAACTTTCTCCTCTTAATCGACATCCCTGAAAGAACTTTGTACACAACCTGCGGATTAAACAACACTTGCATCAAAGGAACCATCTTAATTCATTTCGAGAACTGCGAGATCGACATTAATGGCGAAATTTACGAAGCTAGAGAGCGTATCTACCAAAGAGAATGAGATAGAGTGGAAGCGGACTGTATTCGAAAAGCAGCGTAATCTGTTTTCTCAGTCGACTACTATGCTCTAAAAACATTAAACTGTAAATGCAATAAAATCTCATACTCTTTGTAATAAACGTCAAATTGTTTATTCGGTGAACGGGCTGTTCCAACGAATAAGAAACGTATATTTTGAAAATTGTTTAGGCGCTGTACACATTGCACACGACCTAACGAATTTTCCGATACGATTTTTCTTTTTTCGACCTATTGTGAAATCTTTAGTTATTGAAAAATTAGTTATGATCGTAAATTATAACATTTTCAAGAATATCATGAAAGAAAATCTCTAGGGATTTGTAGTTTTAATTGATAACAAAAAGAAAAATGAATCCATCGTACGACTAAAATATTCGTACCGACAGACGGACTTTGTTTAATATTATCAATCAAAATCCAAATTCCTAGAAATTTTCTTTTACGATATTCTTGAAAATGTTATATAATTAACGATTTCAACCAATTTTCTAATAACTGAAGATTTGACAATAAGCAGAAAAACGAAAATTCATATCGGAAAATTCGTTCGGTCAGCGCCTTAAACCAAGAAAAAATAATTCGAGGTGAGTCTTTTTCAGATCTCAGCTTTGTAGTGCAGGGAAATGATTTGTGAGTTTTTTCAAATTAGTGATCTTTCATTGCGCAGTTCTGAGTTCTCAATATGGTTCGTTGTGCTGTTAAAGGGTGTGGAAGTATATTATTTATTTGAAGTATTCTTTAATAAGGATGTGTCATTTTTTACTTTCCTGAAAGAATTATCAAGGTGAGTATATTTCTGTGGTCACAGTGAATAACTTGGTAAGTCGAAAAACGAAACTTTTCAGGGCAGCACTTTGTTACTATTGAACTATTCCTGTAAATCCAGTTTTTTGAAAAAATTAATTTTGTTGACATCAATGTGATCAAATAACGTTCGAAATCTAGTGGTTTGAAAATTATTAATTTGCTGAAATTATTTTTAGGATTTACGTTTAGTTACCTGATTTTGCACCAGATCATCCCAACTTTTTCACCATACTCCTGATTATTCCCCATACTTGTTATATTAATAATATTAAGTTTCTTTGCTGTTATTTCTCATTTATTTTGTCAATTAGGTGTACTTTCATTTAGTTAACAAAAATACCATTAAAACAAAACGTTACAGTTAAGAAAACTTGTATTACGAAACAATAGCAAAAAACAACGTAAGCATAATATCCACTACAATTGGTACAAAAATATAAGCTACAAATAGAAAAATGAATGGAAAAATTCATTAACAATGAATACAAATGAATCCCTAAAATGAAGTTCCAAAATGAACTTGGGTAATTATTATTACCTAAGATTAAAATTACCCCTTCAATCTCATCCTGTTCGATTTGAAACAAATCTATAGAGAATGTGTTTTTTCTTTTCTAAACTGATGAGGTCCCCTTGGTCCGAGTGAAACCAGGGGAAGGCGATCAAAATTACAATGTTTTCCATTTTTTCTAAAATTTATCATTTTGAATGGTTAATTTTTTTTAAGGGTATGTTAAAAAACTACATTTCCCGGTCCTTGACGGTATTGGAACCACTGCACTAGTTTCCATAAAAGTTTTTGATTTTCGGTATCCTGTTTTTTTCATAATGAAATGACCGCCTTTTTTAGCCTAGCTATGCATAGAAACAATACACTTCACTTGGAATAATCTGGCACGATGAATAAATGGATAAATGCAGTTGATACACAGCGAAAAACTAGGTAATTCGACTTATCTGGTTTTTCCCGTGAATGATGACTCGGAAAAAAATTATGGTAAGTCGACTTAGCAGATAACAAACACAATTTTACCACATACCAAGAAACCCCCACCCTTATAACTCAAAAACCATTAGGGTTGTGAGTTGCTAACTTCCTCACAGTGCGTATAAGGCTTGGAAGATGACCACAGTACACTTATCCCATTTTGGCCATTTTTCGACTTACCAAGTTATTCACTGTGACCACAGATTTATCGAAGCCATAAAATATGATTTATACTTTTAATTTTAGGCGTTCCAAATGGAAGTCATTCGCAGGCATAGATGGCAATGAACCCAATTTTATATCTATAATTTTCTATTGAGCTGTATTATTTTAGTTTCTTTAAATAAAATTACATTGAATACTTTATTTTTATTTATTTGTTGCTTATAATCTAAATTCTGTTCGGTTAAATTAATACCACATCGCTTCTCAATCTATTATCCGATGTAAAATTTAGCGCGGATTCGAACCAAATCCAAATTTAGTAATCGACTGAGACTGTGGAGGTGTTGAAACTCGATCCGGTTTTTTCTATGGAGCTTATATGGGCGCTTCCCTTCTATCTCATACTCTTTGGTATCCACTACGGTGAAATAACAACAATTTATCCTTCCATCTTCAATCAAATAAACATTTCATACTCTTCCCCTAGCATTCATCTAAGGAACCTAGAAAACTTCAATTGCTCACAGAGCGAAGTGTTCGAACTTCAACAACTTCTTGCGTCCTCAAAGGACTCCTTTTGGGCAATTGCCGTAATTGTGGCCATCACCATCACAGCTGTTGGTACTTACCTCTTGATAAAACGAAACACCGTTATAAGCTGCCAGATATCTAACAATCCGCTGCCAACCAACATCGCTCCAGCCCAGGAAACAACAGGGATGCAGTTTCTTTGGCCATCGCTTCCTTCTAAGGAGGAAGGAGTTACGAATATCCCACCGATCCACGCGACTTGCTGAGTTTAGCAAGTTTCCACAATATAAATAACTTGAGAACCTAATTAATAATAATATTAATATTAAAATCATTGATAATTTCGAGTATAAACTTATTTTATTAATAACCACAGATTAGACAATAGTCTTTACATCTTTGCTTTGCGGGGTATTTTTTTACATTATTTTGAAATTGGTGTAACAGTTTGATAGGAAAGAACCTAATTAACTTAGGAATCAAATTTAATTGTAATTGTCCACAGAAAATGCAAAAGTAGCTACTGTAAAATTGTAGACGCTACCTTTGCAATTTAAATTATTAAAAGTGTATTTGGCCTGGATATAATTACAGTTGTCAGATAGTTCTTACCAAATAAAATCTATTCGGAAATTAAAATATTCTTTTATTATTTTTTTTGGTACTAAATGGATTACGATCCATAACTCGCGCCAATCCAGAAACTTTCTTGGCGGTTTCGATTCCTACCGACAGCCATGAGTTTTATTAAGTAGGTAAGTAAAAATAATATATAAAGTAGAAATATTGGAGATACTCGTATATAGAGAGTGCTGTTATACTCCAAATATGTAAAACAAACTCTTAACTTTTGCCTGCAGTGTAGGATTTAACTCGAAAGTTGAGTTAAATTAAATCCCCAAATGAAGTTTACTTCTTTCTAACTACAGTGATGCCGCTTATTGTAATCACTTTGGGACCGGCCATAAACAATAACATTAACCGGATGATAACAATAGACGAAGAGGAAAATTTTTCTCATTTATTTTCCTTCGCTTGAATATAGATTGTTCGAAGAATCTAATATTATTTTTTTTATTCATTAAGTGTTATTTACAACTCTAGCTTCAATGTTTCACAAAGTTACAGAGAATATGAAATACTGTTTTCTCTTCCTCCTCATCCAGACAGCTTCTACAGAAAGGCGTTTGAAAAGAATCGCCGTCTTTTAGCATGCCGAATTATAAGACAATGTCTGGTCAGGTGGTGCTGATTCTCTCCCTTTTTAGCAAATTCAGCCTTGTACAGCGTTTTAGATCTAGCTTCGGTCATATCTGTCAGCTCAGCGCGCCACTTCTATTAAACTGTCTCGAAAACTTACTCGAAGTTGAGCTCATTCTGTTGAAAGAGATCACCGTCAATAGTTTTCAGAAGCTACGAAAAGACTGAAATTTCTCATAGTAATCTATGATATGTATCGCCTTGTGTTTACATAAATGTAAAACTAAGAGCAATCATCTTTAATTTTGAGATATTTTTTATTTTGACTTTTTGATCACATTCACATGAAGAAAAAAGAGGAGCGATTAAGAATACAGTCACAAAACTTGTAATGTTGTATGGAAATCTGGCCCGAATGATAACATAAAGCGAATTTTTATTCCAATAAGCGATGAATTTCGTTTGTGGAAAAAGGAACTAACTTGTTTTGATAACAAAATGCAGCTTATAACATTATCCGCGATTACTATTAGCGGAAAAGTGTAACTTTACACCGAAAGGTGACGGATACTATTGAACTCTGTTTCGGAGTTGAAATAAATCCATTTTTCTTGAGTGTTTATTTCGGATTGGGTTTCGGATTGAATTAGTTTCTTATGTCACTGAAGCCTCAATAGGACCTATTGTAACGTCCCATAAATTATCTATAATTTCTCCTTAATACTGTCAATAAAGCACAATATTTTTCGAAGAGGAATGATCAGGAATTCTGATGATTTTATGAAACTCTGACCGAATCGACGAATCTTTTTGTGAGCAAGTTCCTCACATTCACAAAGAACATGAAGTGGTGTTTCGTCTTCGTTATCGTAAGTTCTGCTCGTTTTGCTCTCAGAAAGACAATGCTATGGATATACTTCCTTATGTAACACTGTCCGATCAGAGCTCCCACTAGGGTTCGAGTCTGATATCTGCTTAACTTCAGGTAATCGGAAGTGCCTTTCTCCGAATGTGTTTCTGCACAAATAGCTTTGAGTGTCAGTTTCCCGGTTTTAGGTGTCAGTGAATAGTAGATACTTTGCGATTGTTGCCACATTCGGATGTTCATTTTAGCTGTGCTTAACGGTACCACACAGATGTGGTGGATCCCAGCTTTTTGTAGCGGATTTGTTTGTTGCCCAATTTTGCTTTTAGGGGGGATAATTTTGAATGGCCTTATCATTCAATTAGAAAGAGGTATCGGTAATATGGGTCCTTGTTGAGCTCCGCGGAAAAAGTTGAGCAAACTTTCTGAGCTGAAAAGTTTGTATGTAGTAGTCCCCGCTTCTGTCTGTATTTCTTTTCTAACTGTAGTGGTGGTTTTTTATTGCTTTTTGATTTGCCGGACAGGGAGAGCTAGCAGCAGCATGATCGCCTTTGCACAATGTGGATTTAGTTTTGATCATACATGAGGCCGCAAAGTATTAATCTTCACCGCATTTCCTGAAAAGGTTTCTCCGATCTATTAGCTCTTTACAGCTCTGTGCCAAGTGGTTGTACCCCCAGCACTTAAATCACCGTGTATGCCATATGCTCTCGCGTACTCGGCAGGACACCCAACCAATGCGTATTTGCTGCATCTTTAACCCTTTCACAGCATCTTCGGGCGGTAGGTTGCCATATGTTGTCTGCGTGCGTTGATTCGTTGATTCGTCTGGGCGTCGTACTGTGTACACAGTGTATGGCGCGCGTCGCAACTCTGATGGCATTGTGACCTCTTCGAGATCTCTTAGCTGGATTGTTATGGATTGGGTTTTCGCCGACACCTTAGCTGACTCGCATAACACTTTCTTCACTGCTGTCTGGTATGTACCGGTTTTCCGCTCTGGTGCACGCTTAAGGTCCATCAGCACCTCATTTTTAGCAGTTCGCTGAACAGCACGTACGTTTTCGCCAAGTGACTTGAGCTTGTCATTTGTCTTAATCGTCCGCGGAATGTCTGCGTACATTAGATGGAAAACCTTTTCCGTTTGAGCCACTACCTGAAAAAAAAAAAAATATTTTTCATTAAATCTGTCGATATTTTGAAACATATTGCGCTATGTTTCACTTGTTGGTCGTCCTGAAATTAAAAGTTATAGCCATTTGAAATTCTAATTTTTACTTAGGTAAAATTCTAGTCGGGCATGCAATTTTTTCTCGTAAAAATAGTTTTTATCCGGTAATTACGGGATCAGTTGAGTGAAAATCAAACCAGACCGCGCAGACGAGTGCAACGAAAAGCCATTGCGTCAAATTAAAAATCCGCTTGCCTTAAAACCACCACCGGCAGAAGTTAAAGAAGTCGCGCGGCGCGTCCTTCACCCAAACGAAGTGGTATCTGAAATAAATTGTGTGCGGCGACGACCTTCAAAGTTTTGGAACTTTTAATTTTCCGCCGGATTTCCAAGACGTCAACGAAGACGTACTAAAGAAAATTTTTTTTTTTTATTTTCGTAATTTAATTGAAAATGACTTCTAATGTGAAGAAATTGTCTTCGGAAGAGAAGGCCGAAATACAGGAAAACCCACAAAAGTTTTCGGCAACATTAAAAAAAAATTAGAGAAAAGTTAGCAAAAATAAATAGAAATAGAAGAAAGGAAGGCAAAATAAATAAAATTAAATAATTAAGTAAATAAATATGCAACAAAAACAATCAATAAAAAAAAATAAATTAGATTAAAATATAATAAAATTAAAATAAATAAAAAAAATCTGCCAACAGTCTGGGCGCAACTTTATTATTTTTTCGGTAGAAGTTCGGAATGCGTTCAATTCTAAGACGCGGTGCAGGTTACTATGTGACTGAAAACTCAGAAAAAAGTTCAGAAAAGGTTAGAATGGGGTCGCGCTAGAATACTTATGCCGCTACCACATATAACATATGAATTACATAATTGGGTCATACTCCGGGACGAGGTCTAAGTCGTAGTATAATATCAGTTGTTACGTGATTATGAGATTTTTAGTGATTTGGTTTTGGGCCATTTCATGAAATCGGAAATGCATTTGTAGGCGATAATATAAAAAGTCTGTGGAAGTGAAAACCAATCTGATATCTTATCAATCGTTAGAAATATGTCGAAAGCCTTACGTCCTATTGGAGTTGAATATCTAAAAACACTGAAATCAACTTTTGACGATTATGTAGGAAGCCTTAGGAAGTAAAAATGAATTTGATATCTCATTAGAACTAAGAAATATGTAGAAATTTGTGAAAACATATGCAACCCCCTTGTACCCACTTAGGGGTTGAATATTAAAAAATTCTGAAATGAGTTTTTAGATATATGTAAAGAAAGCCCGAGGAAGTAAAAACCAATCCCATGTCTTATCACTCCTAAGAGATATGACGAAAACGTGTTCAGCCCGTTTATACACTCTTAGGGGTTGAAAAAGGAAAAAATTTGAAAACGTGTTTCAGGTGATTATTAAACAAGCCCGTAGAAGTAAAAATATATTCGATATCTAATCAGACCGAAGAGATACGGCTGAATTCGTGAAAATGTATACAACCCCTTTACACCATCGTGGGGGTCCAATTTCAAAAAATACTGAAAACACTTTCTAGGTATTTATATGAAGAATACGTGGAATAAAAATAAATTCAATATTTGAAAAGACCTAATAGATATGACGAAAATCGTGAAAATATATGCATTCCATTTTCACTGATCATTTTTTTTTGCCCCCCTTCTGTACGCCAATGGATATTTCATTTTTTTTTTAATCAAAATTACTTTTCTAGTTGACTTACATATACATACTGAGTTTCAACTTTCTAGCATAAGCCGTTCTATAGTTAGGAAAAACACCCCCCACCCCCGTACCATACTACCCCTATAAAAAATTATATTTTTCCAACATGCTACTACTACAGTTCTATCTAAATACCAAGTTTCAGCTTGATGTCATTTTAGGTTCTCGAGATATAAGAATCGGAACCTTTTCCTGTTCACCCTCCCCCAGCCAAACCCTCTACACCCTCACCCTCAAAATTTTTTTTCCTGCTAGGGGTCTATTGGGCCAATTTCTAAATTAAAAATTCTAAGCATCTATCATATATTGTTCTTGAGATATGAGACGTGATGTTTTAGAAAAATTCTTTTCCCCTCCACTTCCACACTACACCTCCCCCTTAAAAATTTTTACTTTCAGCAAACTTTATTTATCAACCTTAATACAGAAACTGAATTTCGTTTTTCTAGTGTAATTGGTTCGTGAGATATCGTAATCTAAAGTTTTTCACCCCCCACCTCCGTACGCCACTACCCCCTCACAAAAAATTTATTTCCGATCTATTCTCCTAGTATACCCACAGATGTTCATTAAGTTTTAATTTCGTAACATTAACCGATTAGGAGATATAGATTTTAGAATATCTCAATCTCGGCTTTTTTGCGTTTCGGAAAATGTATACTCCCACACCCCTTTACCTATATCATAATTTTTTTTGCAAATGGGTCCACTATCGATGCTCTATATAAATTCCAAGTTTCAGCTTCCTAGCCTAAGTGTTTACTGAGATCTGGAAACCAAAATTTTCCGTCTAAAACGCTTCCCCACCTCCCCCCTCGCACCCCCGCCACTCAAAAGGTGGCCACTTGAAGGGGTCTGCTCAGTCTACCAACAGAAAAAAATTCAACTTAATAGCTCAAAGAGTTTGAGAGTTATAAGCTTTCAAACATTTGCGTACGGCGGACGGCGTACGGCGCACAGACGGACTGAAATTTTTTTTTTGCTTTTTTGGTGCTTATTAGTCAAGAAACGTATAACAAAAAATTTTCAGGGTAGCAAATTTTTTTTTTTTAAAAATCGATAACAATACTTTATTATTAAAATAATAAAGTAAAATCAAATAAATTATAATGAAAAATGACAAGACATAAAAAAGGACAGAAACCGACATAACATCAGCGCCAGTCGAGTTGAGGGGAGTTTTCTCGGTGTCTCATGACCGATTGGGAATCTTATCTCAATTTTATCACCCGGGTAAGTCGGCGTGAAATTTTATTGTACAGGCCATGGGTTTTATGGTATGAAATACGAACAACGTACTCCCCACAGTCGCAGCTATACCGGAAGCCAGCAAGCACGTCGCTCCAGTTTGCATTTCAACCATCAATTCGGACATTGGCGGAATTGGCCCCCTGTTTCCCGAACCTTGACCGGATCGGTTATTTTGACTTTTTTAGTCGAAATAACCACGCCAAGGCCTCTGTTTACAACGAACTGTATGTAACTAATACACGACGCGTAAATTGTTTTACATGTTAATTACTTGAGCTGAGTTAAGTTATAGTTTTCATACGAATTTGAACTCAACTCGAAATTCCATGAAAACTAACTTGCCATGGAAATAGAAACAACGTAGTGATGTGATAGTTACCCTGTAGGAAGTTCGAGGAGAACTTAATGAGGGAGCAAATATGGAGGTATCTAGTATTATTATCAATGGAGCAAAAAAGGAGATTTTTAACAAACTTATTGAGAAAATCGCCACTTCTCTTTTTTCGCTACAAATGGATGAAAATAGAACAATTCGGGCGCTCGGGCTCGGACATTTATATTATACATAAAAACGGGATTTTGGCAATAGTGATTTTGGGAAACGGGATAAATTTTCAACCTAACCGTTAAGATTCGCTGCGCTAACTTTGTTTCGTAAGTCGGTATTTTATAAAATGGGATTTTGACCCGATCGTGTTACACTTCATTATGACTTCACTCCGTCGAGAAATTGGGCGACTTTGCAAGTCGAACAAAATTATAGTCGTATAAAAAAATCTGCCAAAAGTCTGGGAGCAACTTTATTATTTTTTAGGTAGTTTATTATGCGTAATTGAAAAAAAATGTTTAGCATTCTGAATTTATCGGCCAAGAACATTTTTGAGTTTTCATTTTTTCCAGGAAAGTTACGAATATATTGTTTTAAATTGCCATTAGGATTGAGAATTTTCATCGAGCGCGTCGAATCTATTACGCAGTCGCAATTTCAAAATATCTGATTTGAGCTAATAAGTTTGTGTTTAGGCTTAGTTTTTTTGGTCTTGTGAAAAGTGGTGTATGGAGTTTTTTTGTGGTAAGTAAAATCTTAACATTATCGCCCTGGTTGTTAATACATTGTCAATTAACGTCAAAAATGCGATTAGGGCTTTTTTTAATTGAATATAGGAAATTGTGTCAAATTTCACTCGTTGCTCGCTTCTGTGTGACGTAACTTTCCGTAGTTCGCCGTGGCTTGTCGTAGTTCGTCTAGGCTCGACTCTTGGCACGACTCTGCTCGTCTTGTCTCGACCTTGCTTGTTGCTTGTCGTCTTCGTCTCCGCGCGTGGCCTCTGCTCTGCTAGTCATGTCTCCCTGTCTTCGTCTCCGCATGTGGCCACTGCTCTGCTTGTCATCTTTCCCTGTCTTCGTCTCCGCGTGTGGCAGTAGCTCTGCTCGTCATCTCTCCCTGTCTGCTTGTCGTGGTTTGGCGTAGTTCGTCGTGGCTTGTCGTAGCTGGTTTAAGCTCAACCCGTGTCATGACCTTGCTCGCCTTGACTTGACCCTGTTCCTGATTGCATCTCGTCTCTGTTCTGTTCGGCTGATCGGCGTGGCTTGCTCTGTTCGTCGCGGCTTTGCTCGATGTGGCTCGCTATGCTTGACGCTGCTTTGCTCTACTCTCCGTAGATTTGCTCTGCTATTCGTGGCTCGCTCTGCTCGTCGAGGATCGCTATACAAGTCGTGGCTCGCTCTGCTCGTCGTGGTTTGCTCTGTTCGTCGTGGCTCGATTTTGCTGCGCTTGGCTCTTCTCTGGTCTGCTTGGTTCCGCTGGGTTCGTCTCTGTTCTGCTCTGCTAGACTCGTCTCTGCTTGGCTCTGCTGGGCAGAGCGAATCATCCTGTGCTACAGAGCGCTTCCGGGAAGTTAAAATAAAATGTATTTTAATGAATACTTCACAATACATTGTTAGTTCCGGAAATATGCTGAAAGTAGTTTGCGAGATTTTTTTAGTTTAGTGAGAACTGTACGCCACGAAAATAAAAAGTTGGTTTGGTCAAATTTGTAAGGCTAAGTTCGTTAACGGGCGAAATCGTCCTACTCCTCCGAGTAACTGCCATACAAAAAGTCCTTAAGATACGTGTTTAAGAATATTGACCAATAACCCCGGAACACCTAAAGCTATGATACGACTTTTAAATTTTGTATACGTTGGATTTTCAAACATTGCAGTTAAATGAGTCCTTTGAGTAGCTGCCATATAAAAATCCTTTAAAAAAATGATCATGAAGGGAATCCCATTAGTCCTTTGTGTATCTGCCGCACCAATATCCTGTAAAAATGTTTTCACTCAAATTACGGAACTCACTACATCTCAAGAAATCGTTGAGCCATGAATTCAGATTTTTGTTAGTTTTGAGTGAAAGTTCACTAGTCAGCGAAATCCTACTACTCCTTTGAGTAGCTTCAAGGCCGTAAATAGAAAAAAATTTGGGGGGAGGGGGGTTCGTAAAAAAAGCTATTATCCTCCTTTGATTTTTTAAATGAAAAATGAAGATATCTATTAAGCGCTATAAGCGATAGATACCCTTACGTGTGTGAGACAGGCTTATGAGAGTAAAATATTCGTGAGCAGCAACCATCAAAATAAAAATTACGGGTACCTATATAATACCTATACCTATACGTATAAAGAAAGCTCGACGAAGTGAAAACCAATACGATGTCTTATCACTCCAAAGAGATATGACGGAATTCGTTAAAACGTGTTCAACGCTGTTTAGAGGTCGAAAAAGGAAAAACTTTAAAACAAGTTGACCTGAGGAATACGGCTCAATTCGTGAAAATGTATACAACCCCTTTATACAACCTTGGGGTTCGAATTTCAAAAAATTCTGAAAGCGCATTCCAGGTATTTATATGAAAAATACGTACAATAACAATTAATTCAATATTTGGAAAGACTTAATAGATATGACGAAAATCGTGAAAATATATGCATTCCATTTTCACTGATAATTTTTTTGCCCCCTTCCAAAAGCCAATAAATATTTGAATTTTTTTTTAATCAATATTACTTTTGTTGTTAATTTATATATACATACCAAGAGTCAACTTTCTAGCATAAGCCGTTCTATAGTTAGGAAAAACACCCTCCACCCCCGTACCAACAACTACATAAAATTATGTTTTTCCAATATGCTACTACTATAGTTATATCTAAATACCAAGATTAAGCTTTCCTTGATTATAGGTTCTCGAGATATAAAAATCGGAACTTTTTCCTTTTCACCCTCCCCCACCCTCACCCTCTACACCCAGATCTTCAACATTTTTTTCCTAATATAATAACTCCAAAATTTGTAAGCATATAATTTACGCAAATGACCTTTTTCTTAATGTCAAGAATGCATGTCCTATTGAAGCTGTAAATAAAAACATACTGCAGTCACGATCGGCTGCAAGCCAATCGTATAATACTCTAGATCAATACTTAACTCCGATTTATATTGTAGTTGGGGATAAAGTAGAATTACGCGTGTGTATGTTGTATGTCCTTTATTAAGGACTGCCATTAGATTGCTACTCAAAACTAAAAGACAATATTAAGTGTTTAATTTCATATCTTAAACTGGGTAAGTCATCGAACAAAAATGTCCTTTTTGAAGGACTTTCGCATGGGAGGTGCAGGAAGGACTCACTCGATTCCTTACATGTTTATCCTTTTCCTTGGAACCATTTAAAAATGAACGTGTACAAAATTTCAAATTCGTAGCTTGAAGCGTTCAAAAGTTATCGAAAAATATTGTTGAACACGTGTCTTAAGGACATTTTGTATGGCAGCTACCAGAAGGAGTAAAAGGAGTTTGCTGATTAGTAAACTCGAACTTTGTTTTCACTCAAAACTAATTTGTACAAAATTTCGAGTTCATAGCTAAAATAATACTTGAGTTATAGTGAGTTCCGTAAATTAAGTGAAGGCTATTTGACGGGATATTTGTATGGCAGCTACACGAAGGACTAATAGGATTTTCTTCATAATCATACATTTAGCTCCAACTATTGGAAAAATAACACATACAAAATTTCAAAGACGTAGCTTAAACCCTTCTGAAGATATCGGTAATATTCTTGAACACGTGTTTTAAGGACATTTTGTATGGCAGCTACCAGAAGGAGTAAAAGAATTTCGCTGATTAGTTAACTCAAACTTCCTTTTCACTCAAAACTAACTTGTTTAAAATTCCGAATTCGTAGCTAAAAGATTACTTGAGTTATAGTGAGTTTCGTAAATTAAGTCAATACATTTTGACAGGATATTTGTATGGCAGCTACACGAAGGACCAACAGGATTTTCTTCATAATCATATATTTAGCTCCAACTATTTGAAAAATAAGACATACAAAATTTCAATGTCGTAGCTTAAACCCTTCTTAAGTTATCGACCAATATTCTTGAAGACGTGTTTTAAGGACATTTTGTATGGCAGCTACCAGAAGGAGAAAAAGGATTTCGCTGATTAGTAAACTCGAACTTCCTTTTTACTCAAAACTAACTTGTACAAAATTCCGAATTCGTAGCTAAAAGATTACTTGAGTTATAGTGAGTTTCGTAAATTAAGTGAATACATTTTGACAGGATATTTGTATGGCAGCTACACGAAGGACTAACAGGATTTTCTTCATAATCATATATTTAACTCCAACTATTGGAAAAATAACACATACAAAATTTCAAAGTCGTAGCTTAAACCCTTCTTATTATCGACCAATATTCTTGAAGACGTGTTTTAAGGACATTTTGTATGGCAGCTACCCGAAGGAGTAGGACGATTTTGCCCGTTAACGAACTTAGCCTTACAAATTCAACCAAACATCCAGATTCAAAATTTCAAGATCATAGGTGAGGGCGTTCTTGAGTTATCGTGTTCACGGACAGACGGACGGACGGACGGACGGACGGACGGACGGACGGACGGACGGACGTCAGGCGGATTTGAGGTTTTTGGGCACAAATAAACAAAAAATAATATATAACTTTTTTTCGTCCGAGGCTTGGTTCTATGCGTTACAAACTTTTCGGCTGGATTAAACTTATAATACTCTATATGATTTCATCTAGAGTATAATTAACTTAGTTTTCAATATAATCTTGAGTTGGGTGGCTAATTCGGGAGCAAAAATCTCGATCGAGAAATGTGAACCTCCATGTCTGTAGAAAAACGAGCTGCTCTACTTTTACAATCACCATCAATAAAAAACATTTTTTCAGGGTAGTAAATCTTTTTTTTTTTAAATCCATAACAATATAGATACTTTATTATTAAAGTAATAAAGTAAATGGAACGATTAAAAAGACAGTGACAAAACTTGCAATTCTCTATGGGGATCTGGTCCGAAAGATAACATAAAGCGAATTCTTATTCCAATAACCGATGAATTCTTTTTGTGGTAAATGGAACCAAACTGTTTTGATAACAAAATGCTGCTTATAATCATCATCATCATCATCGCGCCATTGACAGCCCAAATCAGGCCAGGGCAGGATACATTGTCTGAAGTCATCTCGGTTCAGCGCCCGCGTCCTCCAATTTGTGCATCTAAGAAGCTTATAATATTATCCGCGATTACAATAAGCGACAACCACTGTATTAGCATCTTAATCACATTTATATTATACTCCAGTGTTGAACACGAAAAACACCAACCATTTGAATACTAGGCTAATATTTGTATTTCACTGACACCTAGCTTCGAAACGCTTCATACAAAAATGTTTAATCTGGCTTCAAAGTGCTTCATACAAAAACAGCGTCTTGTCGTCTCCAGTATTTATATCTCTATGATTATGACCCAAAAATTTATATTATGTGTTAAGCCTAGTAATTTCCCATACAAATTTTTCCTTCGAGCGAAAATTGTTAGAGGATTTTGTATGTGATTTGGCAGAAAATTTCGTTTTCGCTTCTAATTAGTACCAGTACTTTAAGGGTGGCAGTAGCGTTCTGTCGCATCCACAATTGAATCATTTGTTATTTCTTTAACACGAAATAAAATAAAGTTTCGACCAGACTGTTGGCAGATTTTTACAAGTTGCACCACTATCTCAGCTCTAAATAAACTCAAAGTTTGACTTACTGTCATAATTGATTTTTGAACTATAAAATGCTAAAATTTTCGTGTAAAACATTCTACCCACCTCCCACTCACATCGCCACACGCCAAAAATGCCACATAACGGGTGCCACTCAATCTACGCACTAAAAAATTTAATTTTAGCTTAATACATTTGTTTGTGAGCTAAGAGCTTTTAAATGCATTTCCGTGCATTATACGGCGCGGCGCACAGAGTGGTATTTGCACGATCTAGCTGGCCAAAATTAAGTTGTTATTCAGTAATAATATTGGAATATATTTATTGAAAAAAAATTGTGTTGCCTAATGAATATATAATTTTTTTGGAGAATGTTTTCACATCACATTTTAACTGAAAATACTAGATTTCCGGGTAAGATACCATTTGTTTTAATTTTTGTGTGACGTTTCGGACTCGACTGAGTCCTTTTCAAGGACTTTACCAAGCACTGAGTCCTTTATCCTTGATAAAGGATAATTCAAAGTACGAATATTTCGAATTTCCGTTATCAACATAAACTGTTATAAAATCTGAATATGCAGATATTTGCAGAAAATTCTTGTGACTCCTTAAGAATGAATATTTGACCTTCATATTGTCACATAAATTTTGACGAGGTCTTACGGAGGTACATAACTTAATAAATTTTGAAAATGTACCTTTTCCAAAAAATAGATCTCAGAATAGATCAAAATTCAAAACTACCTAGTTCAAAAACTATAAATCCTTGAAAAACCATATATTGTTAAAATCAAATAAATACCTGCTACTTTAATATCCATTATTCAAAACTTCCTAAAATCGCGAAAAAATTATGTAAGCACAGGTAGTTTTAAAGAGAGTTTTTTCTGCAACAACTGGTCGTTTACGAATGGCTACTTTGAGCTAAGCCCGCGGTTTTTATAGTAAAAACAGATAAAAAAAACTCTTCCTGAAACTCCCTAATTGGTTAAGCCAATTAAGACATAACATGCTGGTTAACAATTACATGTTTCAAAACCCGAATTATGGCCCCAGTACCCTACTGTGCGGCGGTCGCTTGTTAAACTAGTATTACACTGTTTGACCAAGTGGTCAAATTGCAGTAATAAGCAATGTGAAATAGCGAATTCCAATTATTCTCGCAATATCCGCTCGGTCACATTCTCTATTTCGCATTGCTCATTACTGCAATTTGACCACTTGGTCAAACAGTGTAATACTAGCTTAAGAACGACAAACACATTTTTTTTTATGATTTGGTGTCTAGTAGTCCTAAAACGTAAAAAGTAGCGCATTTTTTTTTTTTAATCAGTAGTAAATTTTTTTTAATCAGAAACAATATTTATATGATAAAGTAAAACGATATGTACATATATAATAATATATTTTTCTCGGCCACAATAACTTTAGAGCCCTGGTTCTGAGAAATTATAAATAACTACTTTTTTTTAAATGTAAACTGTGTAAATGATGGCTTCGGTCTCTACGGTTATATCAGTTGAATGTATGTACTATGTACTCGTATGGATATATAAATTATAAAAATGTAAAAATTGATGTTCAAAAATTGAGGTTCAATAAATTAGAGATATAAAAAGATAAAACTTTAAGATAACAAATTTTTAAAGGAAACTTTAGTAGGTTCTGCCCGCATTCAAGTAAAAAATGTGATGTTCATCTAATCAAATCTAACGTACGTTATGTAAATATGTTTTGCATAGCACGTCCAAGTTCCTGAATCATATATTAATTGAAAATACTTACAGACATGATAATTCCAATGCAACAGCAATTACAAATGCTGTCGATTCATTGCAAAATTAATAAATAGAGTTGTCCGCATACGCAAGTAAGCCAAAATGTTCCTTTCATTGATTTTGCTTAGCCAAAACAGCATCCACTCTACATAGCTACACTTTAAACAGATTCAACAAATTTAGATATTTGCCTAAGTACTTTAATGTACTGTACTACACAGAATGTATAAATGGTACATACTTCCATCTTCAAAAATACATAGTATAAAAGAGCAAATCTGACGAGTTAGCCTTAGCCTTAGCATCAACATTTCGCTCTAGAATTCAAATACGAGTTCCTACGTAATAACATACGACATGAATGTATCCAATCCATATGGTGACCATAGTTTAAAGCTCCATTGCCTCAAACAAATTAACCATCAGACTGAGACGAGTACAAACGGCGCGAATTTGGCTCTGACGAGACCTGTCGCAAGAAATTCGAAAAGAGTTTAGTCAAGATTTGAAAACGGTTGAGTTCACACGTGCGGAGAGATATCCAGAAAATATACAAACAAAATACAAAGACTTTGTTAGTTTTCATAACTAAAGGTTTTATAATACAATTTAAAAAAAAACGGGTATTGAAATGCATATACATCCCAGCTCGCCGAACTCCTCGCATTCTGAAGATAGTGCCGCAACTATAATACAGGCTGGATTCAGAGGATATCGTGTTCGAAAACAACTTAAAAAAAAATCTATCAGTCGCCATCATCGCCGTCACATGGATCGCAAAAACGGTTTAGAGCCTCGTGTCGAAAGGAGTAGTGGTAGCGAAGGTTGCTCAATTGAAGACAAGTGTGCTACGAAAATACAGGCTGGAGTGCGTGGATTCTTAGTCAGGAAAAGGCAAAAAGTCGCATCCGATGCAGCCACGAAAATCCAAGCCAGCTTCAGAGGTTTCAAGGTACGCAAAGAAGTGGAAAAGTTAAAGCAACTGAACTAAACAAACATGTGTATTTTCTACGCGTGAAAATCTGAAAATTTAAATATCGTATTATTTCAACAAAAAAAGGAAAATACAGAAAAGTCAAGTATTTTTATTATTAGCACACTAGTTTTTTAAAAGAAATAATGAAAAAATATTCCTTTAGATTTAGTAGACATTTTTATAGTTAACTTATAAGGTAATATATGAAACAAATCAATACTTTAAAGAAACAATAAATGAAATATATAAACAAAAAATGCTGTTTTGTTCGAGTGTACGCATTGATTGCATTAAAACACATAACTTTTTGCCTATGATTTTCATAAAACGAAAATACCGTTGCTTCATTGAGTGAATCTGTAAATCTGTAAATACACATCACATACCGAGTGACTTTATCTCGGCGTACAGTACCATAAAAACTGGGCCATCATCCTATAAAAGGAAAATTATGCCAACCACTTAATACCAATAAAATAAAAGATAATTTGTCATAATGACGTACGAACGTTTGCATGATGTGCGCTCAGTCGCTCATTACCACAACCAGGAATGAACTAACAACAAAATACCAGAGGATTATTATTTTCGAGAACAGCAAAATAAGTCAACAATCATAAAAATCTCCTCCATTCAAATGAATTTTCTTAAAAATGCAAATATCGTAAATTTTAATCGGTAGCCGAGGTCATGTGGCAACCAGAATGTTATCTTATTTTCAAACAAACAGATAACAACAAATTAATCCTTCAGACGCTTTGATTATTCTCCCACATTGGAAATTTGTATAATATTCTAGATGAAATCTGTTGAGTAATAAATGATTAATATAACCCTAAAGTTTGTAACGGTTACATGGGAGCCTCGGATAATATTATTTTATTATTTTTTAATAATAAAGTATTGTGATCGACCTGAAATTTCAAAAAAATTTGCTACCCTGAAATTTTGTATTTACACGTTTTAGAACTAGTAAGCACCAAAAAATCAAAAAAAAAAATGCCCGCCTGTCCGCCGTAGACGCAGTCCGTCGTACGCCGTACGGCGTACGCAACATCGTTTGAAGGCGCGTAGCTCCCAAACCCGTTGAGATATTAAGTTAAATTTTTATGGTGGGTAGATTGGGTGAACCCCTACGGATGGTATCTTTTAAGGGGGTGGGGGTGTACGGGGGTATGAGGGGGGAGCGTTTTAAACGAAAAATTTTGGTGTCTAGATCTCAGGAACTACTTATGCTAGGAGGCTGAAACTTGGAACTTATGTAAAACTATGATAGTGGACCCAAATGATCGATTGTGGTGGAAGGGTGTGGAAGTGGGGGGAAAAACAATGAGTCCGAAACGCTTGGAAGCCGGTATTGGAACATTGTAAAATCCAGATCTCCTGAACGATTGATGTCAGAAGGTTAAAACTTTGTGGTTGTCTTTAGGGATACTTCAAGATTAGACCACGGCTAAAATTTTTAAGGGGGGTGGTGGGGTGTGGGGGTGGCAGGTGAAAAACTTTGGATTACAATATCTTCCGAACCAATTAAGGATAAAATTTTGTTTCTGTATATGGGATCACAAGTTGAGTACTGAATGTAAATTTTTTGAGGGGGGGAGGTGGTAGCAATTTTTCAAAAAATTTAATTTTTATATCTCGAGAACCGTGCCAGATTTGAACTTGAAAATTATACAGGAGTTGGAGTCAGTAGACTTCTAGTAGGGAAAAAAATGTCGAGGGTGTGGGTGTTGGGAGTAATGGTGAAAGGGGGTTGAAAGGAAAACATTTTGATTTTTATTTCTCGAAAACTATAATGAATAGAACAATAAAAATTTACGATTATATAGGACTACTATAGAGACACCCTAGAAAAATTTTTGACAAGGATAGCACGGTATAGGGGTGAGGGGTGGTTTTTTATATCTCAGAAACGGCTTATGCTAGGAAGTTGAAACTTAATACATATATGGAGATGTGCTAGTAGAGTAATTAAATCTAAAAAAAAATTAGATTTTCATTTGTGTACAAAGATGGAGTAAAAAAAATGTCCGTAAAAAGGGTTTTTTCTCACATTTTCACGAATTTCGGTAAATCTTTCAGACTTCTCGAGCTATCAAATCAATTTTACTACTGCGGCCTCTTAATATAAGCACCTAGAAACATTTTTCCAAATTTTTCGATAACTAGCCCCTAAGGGGGTGTAAGCCGGTTATGTATCATTCTTTTTCACGAATTCCGATATATTTCTTAGGTCTAATGACATATAGAATTCACTTTCACTTCTAAATGCTTTGAATATAGTCGGGGAATAAACCGATTTAAATATTTTTTGATATTAAACTCCTTGGGGAGTAAGACATTGTTCACGTTTTGACGAATTCCAAATTTTTTTAGGTTTAATGAGATCAAATTCACTTTTACTTCTATGGAATATTTTATTGATAAAAAAATACGTTAATAAATAAAAAAAAATCTGCCAACAGTCTGGGCGCAACTTTTTTATTTTATGGGTAGAAGTCCAAAACGTGTTTAATGCTTAGATGCGGTGTAGATTACCATGCGACTGACAACCTAAGGAATAACGAGGAGGCTACAAATAGCCTAATAATAGTTCCAAAGAACGTTATTTTTTAGGTTGTCAGTCGCATGGTAACCTACGTGGGGGTATAGCAATTTCTCAAAAAATTTCATTTTTATATCTCAGAAACCGTATCAGATATGATCTTGAAAATTTGACAGGAGTTGGGGTCCGTACACCTTTAGTAGGGAAAAAAATTTAGGGGTGTGGGTGTAGGGGGTGATGGTGAAAGGGGGTAGAAAGAAAAAAATACTGATTTTTATTCCTCGAAAACCATAATGAATAGAAAGCTAAAAATTTAGGATTATATAGAGCCACTATATAGACATCCTAGAAAAATAAAATTTTTCATAGGGGTAGCAAGGTACGGGGGTGAAGGGTGTTTTTTTATATCTCAGAAACGGTTATGCTAGAAAGTTGAAACTTAGTACTTATATGTAGATGTGCTATTAGAGTAACTAAAGCAAAAAAAAAGTTCAGATTTTTATTGGCGTTTTTTCATTGAGTAAAAGAAATGTCCCTGAATCCACTTTTTCATGAATTTCGTTAAAACTTCTAGACCTGTCGAGCTATCAAAGCAGTTTTGCTTCTGCGGGCTATTTATATAAGCGCCTAGAAACGCTTTTAAAAATTTTTCGATACTCAACCCCTAAGTGGGTGTAAAGTGGTCGTGTATACGAATTCTAATATATTTCTTAGGTATATTGGGATTTGGAATTCACTTTTACTTCTATGTATAAGCTTTAAACATAGTCGGGGGAAAAACCGATTTAAGTATTTTTCTCAATTAAACCCCCTGTGTGTATTATTCAAGTTTTCACTGATTCCGAAAATCTCTTAAGTTTAATATGATCGAATTCGCTTTTACTTCTATGGAATATTCCATTGATAAAAAAAATACGTAAATAAATAAAAAATCTGCCAACAGTCTGGGCGCAACTTTATTATTTTATGGGTAGAAGTCCGAAACGTGTTTAATAGTGAGATGCGGTGTAGGTTACCATTCGACTGAAAATCTAAGAAATAACCAAGAGGCTATTTGCAATGCTATTTTTTAGGTTGTCAGTCGAATGGTAACCTACACCGCATCTCATCATTAAACACATTTCGGACTTCTACCCATAAAATAATAAAGTTGCTCCCAGACTGTTGGCAAATGTTTTTTACTCGTACTAGTTATCAAACGTGGAAAACAATTTTTGAGGGTAACCAATTTTTTTTTTAAATCGATTACAATACTGTATTATTGAAATAATAAAGTAAAATAGATCTTATTTCACGAAATTCTGAAAGGTACCTACGATAAATTTTTTAACATCACGGACCGTATCATACTTACGGCCAGGGTTGCCAGATAGTTGGCAGCATAACCCGCCGAGTGAGCTGTATGAAATAGCCCAAAACCCGCACAAAAACTTGTAGCCCAATACCGCGCTCAACTTTGCAATTTTAAAGACCTACTTACACGTGTTGAACACAGTTGCGATTTCAACGACGAACTGTGCTCCAGAATTCTTAAGAAACACTGAATAATAACTATTGTGTGAATATTAATTCGTACTTATCACCATTTTCAAAATCTTATTTGGAAAACATATAAGTGCAAATTAAAGGAAAAATTATATTTGAAAAATAATTTCGCCGGGTTTTCAAGTAAAACACAATTCCACTTTATTGACTACTTGATCGCTGTTATCGATGAAAATCACTTGAGAAATACACTTTCGCGTAGAGCGTCGTTTCACTCTGGCAGTAGATAAACTTATCTCCGGCTCTGCGGCGTTTATATACTGCATGTGTTGAGTCGAGAAATTTTCAGCATATTCGGTTGGTTGTGTGGAACGCGAAAGGAGTACCTATTACATGCGAGAAGTGTCTAGAACATGAGAGAAGGATATCTATAATATTGCGCGGTGGTTGTTTATGTCTTGACACTTTAATATCAATAATAAGAGAGTTGTTCGGACTACCAGAGTACACATGTAACTATAACCTTGGAGGGACTGAAATTTCTGTAACTACCAATCCAGCAAAAATTATAATTATTAATAAATTATGCAAAAAATAAAGGAACTCTATGACAGTCATCAATATGGGTAAATTTTTTTGTCTCTTGTATGTTATATTTCTATGATTGTCCATAACTTGAATGAAAGTGTTTCATTTGTAGAAAGTCCACAAATAAGGAACCGATTCTATATTAATTTTAGTTTGCTAATACCAAATAGATATCGTGTGAATTATTATTTTTCATTATTATGACTGGAGAAACGAAAATTTAGTGGCAACAGGATTTGTGATATCATGTAATTTCAAACGTTGTATTTCAGGCGTTAGTACTAGCAGATTTAACCCAAGAGACGAATGAAATTCAGTTATTTTTTGGATGGAGGATGGAGGATGGAGGATGGAGGATGGAGGATGGAGGATGGAGGATGGAGGATGGAAAATGGAGAATGGAAGATTGAGGATGGAGGATGGAGTGTGGAGGATCGAGGATGGGGGATGGAGGATGGAGGATGGAGGATGGACGATAGAGGATAGAGGATAGAGGATAGAGGATAGAGGATAGAGGATAGAGGATAGAGGATGGAGGATGGAGGATGGAGGATGGAGGATGGAGGATGGAGGATGGAGGATGGAGGATGGAGGATGGAGGATGGAGGATGGAGGATGGAGGATGGAGGATGGAGGATGGAGGATGGAGGATGGAGGATGGAGGATGGAGGATGGAGGATGGAGGATGGAGGATGGAGGATGGAGAATGGAGAATGGAGGATTGAGGATGGAGGATGGAGTGTGGAGGATCGAGGATGGGGGATGGAGGATGGAGGATGGAGGATGGAGGATGGACGATAGAGGATAGAGGATAGAGGATAGAGGATGGAGGATGGAGGATGGAGGACGGAGGATGGAGGATGGAGGATGGAGGATGGAGGATGAAGGATGGAGGATGGAGGATGGAGGATCGAGGATGAAGGATGGAGGATGGAGGATGGAGGATGGAGGATGGAGGATGGAGGATGGAGGATGGAGGATGGAGGATGGAGGATGGAGGATGGAGGATGGAGGATGGAGGATGGAGGATGGAGGATGGAGGATGGAGGATGGAGGATGGAGGATGGAGGATGGAGGATGGAGGATGGAGGATGGAGGATGGAGGATGGAGGATGGAGGATGGAGGATGGAGGATGGAGGATGGAGGATGGAGGATGGAGGATGGAGGATGGAGGATGGAGGGTGGAGGATGGAGGATGGAGGATGGAGGATGAAGGATGGAGGATGGAGGATGGAGGATGGAGGATGGAGGATGGAGGATGGAGGATGGAGGATGGAGGATGGAGGATGGAGGATGGAGGATGGAGGATGGAGGATGGAGGATGGAGGATGGAGGATGGAGGATGGAAGATTGAGGATGGAGGATGGAGGATGGAGGATGGAGGATGAAGAATGGAGGATGGAGGATGGAGGATGGAGGATGGAGGATGGAGGATGGAGAATGGAGAATGGAGAATGGAGAATGGAGAATGGAGAATGGAGAATGGAGAATGGAGAATGGAGAATGGAGAATGGAGAATGGAGAATGGAGGATGGAGGATGGGGAATGGAAAATAGAGGATAGATAATAGAGGATAGAGGTTGGAGGATAGAGGATAGAGGATAAAGGATGGTGGATGGAGGATTGAGATCAGGGACGTCATTTGTGGGGGGGCAGGGAGGGCATTTGCCCCCCCCCCCTGAATTATGTATTTTTATAGATTGTATATAACATATGTATATTTATATATAAAAATATATACAAACATAGCATCTTGCCCCCCCCTAGAAAAAACTGAAATGACGTCCCTGATTGAGATTGAGGATAACGGATGGATAGATAGGCGATTGCGGATAGTGGATAGATGGTGGAGGATGGAAGATGATGGATAGAGGATTGAGCATAAAGGATGGTGGTTGAAGAATTAAAGAAAAAGTATGAAGATGAATAATGGAGAATGAAGAATGATGGATTAAGCATGGCGGATAGTGGATGGAGGATTAGGGATCGAGGATGCAATATGGAAGATGAAAGGAGAATTGTGGATAGAGGATGGAGAATATAGGATGGATAATAGGAACAGTTTCCTATAAATCAGAAAAGCATCATATTTCGTATAAAGAAACAACAATTTTTTTTCTTTCTCAGTTCCACATTCATAGTCATCAACTTTGTCCCGCTCAGCGATCATAGTTACCATAATGATAAAGTAACTTTCACTCTCCCACCGCCGTTTACATCAGTCTTCCACTATCCACTTTCAACAAATTCTATTTAAAACAATAAATTTTGATTGCAATTTGGAATCCGTCTTCAGCAGGTAGATATAAGAAAACCGTTCCTGGAGAAAAATGTTTACTTATTCAAAATGTTATAGGGAAATATTTCACTTTTCTGATTACCGATCCCTCGCGAACGGGCTCGTTCTTTTAGTGCACTAGGACGCGTGAGTTCATTGATGAGAAAGGCAGTGAAGTTTGAAACGAGATGTTGTCGTCATTACGGTACAATGTAATTAATGAGAAAAAAGAAAAAAAAAGATTGTAGTCGCCATTTTAGTAGAATGGAATGTGATGAGCAAAAAAAAAAGGTCGTCAGTGAACAAGAGTATATTGCAGCACTAAGTTACGAACGGCAATGAATAAATAGAAACAAACTAGGAGCGGGACTGATTGCGAACTAGTTCATTCATTTCACTTCTGGGAACGCTCTTCTGAACTAATTCGTTCGCGAACTACTCAAGCCTAGTTCACATACGTACCCTTGGCATTGTTTAATCCACTGCAAATGGAAAATGGATATTTAGCGCTAGGAATTAAGTTTTAAGTACTCAATTCAAAATTTCAAGAAGATTTTATTTAGAGGAAATTATAGTCTAACAATTTAATCAATTGCTTCAACAATTCTACAAATAATCGGAATATCTTCAACTTTCGTTGGATTGACATTTACTTTTCGATTTACCAAGCTATTAATTAGCCCTTTTTTTAATTTTAACCATTTTCGGTTTGCTAAATATTCTTCGAATAACGCATCGCGCGAAGGTATAGTAGCTTCTAAATACATCTGTGTTCGACGCCAGACATTACCAGCATTTTGTGCTTTCTGTAACAACCAAAACCGTGGTATTAAAAGACATTGTACTGATGATTTAGCCATTATCATCCGATGTTGCATCTGTTCACCAAGGCCGAAAATTGCTCCGCAGGTCAAAGCACCAACGTCAATAAAGTGATACTCCATACTTTCTGCGCCCTAAAAAAAATTAGATATGTGTTTAATTACCGAATTGGTCGCAATAATTGAAAACACCAACCTTATCTCCGAAAATTTCAGGGTTAGCTAATTTGTATGGCTCTTCTACAGGTTGCAGAATTTCAAATGGAATGCTCTTGATTTCTTGTAGTTGCTCAGAAATATAACTCCCTGTTTTTGTTGCTTTCCTAAAAAGCAGTTTAAAAAATATAATTTATACTTTATTAATAGTACTTCTCATCAAACATTTTTTACTGTACGACCCTGTTCGAAAGATGTCGTTGCGCTAGGAAGAGGAGATGAAAACTACTGGCGAGTGGACTATCAGGTTATCGTTTTTTGATGGGCAAGCGTTTTTTGTTTTTCTCTTCAAATTTTTGAATAGTTCTGACGTACACGATTTAGGAATGAATAAAAACAAAAATATGACAGGCATAATCGTTAATATTTAACTGATTATACTCTAGATGCAATCTGAGAGTATTATGAGTTTAGCCCACCCCAAAAGTTTATTACGCATAGAACCGAGCGACGCTCAAAAAAAAATTTGTATAGAGTCTTTCAATAAGGACGTTTGATTGTTAAACATAACTTGAGTTATATTGAGTCCCGTAAATTTAGTGAAGACATTTTCACAGGATATTTTTATGGCAGCTACATTCATAATCATAACAATAGCTCCTTCTACTGAAAAATCAAAACATAAAAATTTCAAAGTTGTAGCTTAAACCGTTCAAAAGTTATCAGCCATTATTCATGTGTTTCAAGGACTTTTTGTATGAGAGCTACCCGAAAAAGTAAAGTAAAATTACTAACTAACAACTTGAACTTAATTTTTCCTCGAATGACTAATGGGATTTTTTCTATATTCATTCCTAGAACTACAACTGTTGGAAAACCAACGTATGCAGAATTTCATAGTCGTAGCTTAAGGCGTTCCGAAGTTATTGGGCAATATTCTTGAACACGTGTTTTAAGAACCTTTGTATAGCAGCTACCTGAAGGACTAGGACGATTTTGCCCGTTAACGAACTTAGCCTTAACAATTCTACCAAACACCCAGATTCAAAATTTCAAGGTCCTAGGTCAAGGCGTTCTTGAGTTGACAGACAGACGAACGGACGGACGGACGTTTAGCGGATTTGGAGTTTTGGCCACAAATAAACAAAAAATAATATACAACTTTTTTTCGCCCGAGGCTTCGTTCTATGCGTTACAAACTTTTGGGCTGGATTAAACTTAAAATACTGTCAGATTTCATCTAGAGTATAACAAGTTGTGTGTGAGACATCCACCCAATTCTTTTTTTATTTGAATCCAATATAAAAAATAATTAAAAAAAAAATATGCTAATCTATTGTAAATTGACTCCACTTGATTATATCTCCAACCTTTTTTCATATACTTTAAAATGTTCATCAAAATTTGCAAATCTAAACCAACAATTCTAATACGCTTAAAGCAAAGAAAAATTTGATTGTAGTATAACGACATTATTTCCAATTAAGGACACAACGGCACTAAAATCTTTTAGATAGGTTGTAGTTGATTGTACCTCGATATATTATCGTGGGGTGCTAAGTTCACAGAGATTACAAAATCCCGGTACTGATCGAGAACTGGCATTACGAAAACTTAGTTTTACACATACACTCACGACCAACCCCACGATTCTCAATTGCTACGAAAATGCACGGCTGGCATCTTTTTTCGATCGGACTATTTGTGGATATTTTATTTTATATTATTTATACTATCTACTACTCGAATGTTTTACATAAAATAATTTACCACAGTTTAGATGCTTTCATATCCTGAGACTGACTCTGTACAAATATTTCATCTGTTGCTTTATTAATCTTTTCCATAATTTCATTTGAAGGCGATTTTTTCATTTCGAGCGTTGATAATGTATATTTCTTTACATTATTAACTACATTAGTCTAGAAATGATATGGAAATAAAGAAATATGTAGTCAGTGATTTACAACTTTAAAAACTAATACGTTACTTTCATTTTAAGACACTGCATAATTGTACATTGTCCACTTAAAACAAAATAAACGAAATTCAACAAGCCTTCGTCTTCGTAGTAAATCATCTGTAGTGGCTCGTATTCCTTGATCTTAGCTAATATGCAACACTCACGTAACTTAAAATATGAAGAGTAGTCAGATTAGATAAATGCAAAAACAAAATACTTTATTATTAAAAAATAATAAAGTAATTATTCTTACTTGCGCCTTGTTCCAGTTCTTGAAGATGTCGAATCTTTCCACGGCCATTATTACTTGATCCCATTGTGATTGCAGCGTGTCTCGAAGTATTCTATCAAAATCCGTAGAATAAATACAGAGGAGCTCCACGTTGGCTGAAATGATAACAGCAATTATTTTGAGCAAGGAACAAGCCTAGGACTTTGGCTATATGAAGTTTCCATGGAATAGTAGGCAATATAATAAATGTACCTATAAGGTTTTTTGTTTGGTATTCGAAGGGAATTGTTATGGTTGGCTTTTGAAAGCAGTAAAACGATTGCTCGTACTTTCAATTGTGTAATGGAAGTATTGGAAAAACTAATGCAAAATATATTAACGTGATATTATGAAAAATAGGTTTGGTATATTAATGACTTGTCAACAAAGAGTTCAGAAACGGAATCGCACTTTTTGGCATGTATTTAATCATATCAAATTGCTCCTTATAGCTAGTCATTCTCAAATTAATGCGATAAAGAGCAAGTGGAAGTAAATACTAAATTTTTAAGGACATCTGCATGGTAGATACTGGAAGAAGTATGTCTTAATTTTGCCAGTGCTGTCAAGTTATGAAAAATTAATGTTTAGATTAACAGATATGATAGTAATCTAGTAATAAATTAATAACTTCCAAAAACATTTTCCAGAAAGGATGTAAGATTTAAATTTCAATTTAGAATTCAATGGAGTGTAGATGTTAGCTTACATTTCATTTCTGAATGTCATTGACATTATTTTGTAAAAACTATTTATTGAACATGAGTAAAAAAGTGCCATATACTGCAATTGCTGAAATACATAGTATTGGGTATCATTAGTATATTTTGGAATGACAAAACTTGGAATTTAAAAGAAATGGGATTTACAGCATTGGGATACAAGTATTCCGATACTAATCTGATTGTACAACTCAAGCGGGGAGCACCTGCATAGGGAACCAGTCACGAATGTCAATAAATCCGCCACTGGGTACCATAGAGCAAGTTTTAACCAAGGGAAGGACGGCGTGGGTTATTCAATCCTTCGCGGCGTTTAAATCACCAGGGATGGATGGAATAATGCCCATAATGCTTCAGGAAATTCTTGAAGCAAATATCCCTTGGCTATTAATAATTTATAAAAGACTAGCCGCGAACCGCGGCTACGCTCGCTTCGCTCACGTTATTCCATAGCTCCTGTTACTCCCGTTGCTCCCGTTGATCTAGTTGCTCCCTTTTCTCCCGTTGATCCATTGCTCCTGTTTCTCCCGTTAATCCATTGTTCTGGTTTCTCCCGTTGCTTCCATTTCTCCCGTTGCTCCCGTTAATCCGTTGCTCCTATTTCCCACTATGCTCCTGTTACTCCCGTTGCTACGATTTCTCCCGTTACTCCTATTTCACCCGTTGCTCCGTTGCGCACGTTACTCTATCCTCTATCCACCATCCTCCATCCCCAATCCACCATACTCCATCCTACATCCTCTATCCACCATCCTCTATCCACCACCTCCATCCTCCATCCTCCATCCTCCATCCTCCATCCTCTATCCTCTATCCTCCATTCACCATCCTCCATCTACCATCCCCCATCCTCTATCCTACATCCTCTATCCACCATCCACCATTCTCCATCCACCATCCACCATCCACCATCCCCATCCACCATCCTCCATCCACCATCCTCCATCTTCCATCATCCATCCTCTATCCACCATCCTCCATACCTCATCCACCATCCTCTATCCACTATCCTCTAACCATCATCCACCATCCTCCATTTACCATCCACCATTCTCTATCCTCCATCCACCATCCACCATTCTCCACCCACCATCCACCATCCTCCATCTTCCATCCTCCATCCTCTATCCACCATCCATAGTCCAACTTTACCATTTAATAATAGGAACGCGTAACTAATACAAACTGCCGCTAAATCATATGAAAAACACTCAAATGTTGAAATAACTCGCGTACCACCAATTGTTAAATGATTTTGTTAACGCAGAAACCATCTCCCACCATCCTCTATCCACCATCCTCCATCTACCATCCCACATCCCCCAAACTCCATCATCCATCCTCCATTCTCTATCCACCATCCTCCATCTTCCATCCTCCATATTCCATCTTCCATCCGCTATCCTCTTATACCATTTAGTAATAGGAATAGGCATAACTAATACACCGAAAACGAACTGCCGCTAAATCATATGAAAAACACTCAAATGTTGAAATAACTCGCGAACCACCAACTGTTAAATAATTTTGTTAACGCAGAAACCATCCTGGGCGTACTCTCAACAAATCACCAAAGTTTCATCACAATTGGATGAGTGGCTTAGGCATTTTTATATATAGAGATGTTTATACTGTTCGAATGTTCTGATTGCATGGAGACGGGTTAAAGTAATATTTATACCTATAGCGGGTAAACAGGGCCACACTTTGGCCAAAGACTTTAGACGCATTACCTTAACCTCTTTTCTGATGAAAACCCTAGAGGGGGTGCTTGAGATCTCCATTAGATGCAATCTTGATGTGAACACCCTCTCTACAGTACAACATGCGTACACGAAGGTAAATAGGTAGAAACCGCTCTACATGAGGTAGTAAGGACCATAGAGAGTACGCTGCATAATAAAGAATACACAATGGGAGTCTTTCTAAATGTTGAAGGAACCTTTAACAACGTTAAGAGGGATGCCATTCGGAAAGCCCTGCTGAATGCAGGGGCTGAATTAGGCTTTACCAACTGCATTGACGGCATGCTCGAAAGTAGAATGATACATGCATCCATTGGTGAGAATGGCATATCAGGAATTGTGTCCAGAGGTACCTCGCAGGGGTGAGTTCTATCACCTCTACTTTGGGTGGGACGCGATCAAAGCAGTAGCGTTCGCCGATAACCTAGTTATACTGATATCTGGTAAATTTCTACCCACGATAGCTGAACTAGCGCAGGGACGCGTTCGGAAATTAACTCGAGTAAGAGTAGAGTAAAAAAAATCGTTCGAAAATGTAGAGTAGAGTCAATTTTACTCTAATGACGTAATAGAGTTGCGATCGAAAATGCCGGAGTAGAGTAAAAAGGGGTGAAACTACTAACTCTAGTCATGAGCATGAAGTGGTCAGTATTTTTGAATACATTGCGTTTCAGTGTAAAGTTTTGTCGAAAATCTTTAGTTACAGCTATAATACTTTTGAATACCACTTTCTTTTTCTCCATTTTTATAAAAATCACACATCAAATGAAAATGTCAAGCTTCAATCTCATGTCAACTCAGAATATGACTCTCGGGTAACTCTATATCCGTTTTTAAATATCACAGTAGAGTTTACTCTCGTTTGAATGTGTTAGTTAACTCTGAAGGCAACTCTAACTTTACCCGAGTTAATTTCCGAACGCATCCCAGGGAGTACTACGGAAATTGCACAAATGGGCGGTAAGGTGTGGTTTGGAGGTGAACCCAACAAAAACTGAGCTGGTTCTTTTCACTTGAAAGAGAGCAATACCAATGATAGATAATAAAAATAAATAAAAACTAACTAGCTCCAACAACAAAACAATAAGTGATCTCCAGTGTAAAGGAAGTGTAAAAGGAACAAAAGGGTGAGTGCACCATCAAGTTTTATGGAAGGAACGGAGAATAGCCTTCTTGAATTAATTATAAATTAATACTTCGATTATAATCCGCAATAAACTAAAGTAATTCGATCAGTGCTCGGAACGACGACTCTAGATCCTTCTCAAACTAGAATACTTTCCGACGTATAAACTTTGAATTTTTTGAGATTTCATGAGATTGTAGGTAATAGGTAATTTTTTATGAGATGGTAGGTAGGTGTAGGTGTTCTTTATTTTACTTTTCTCTGCACGGAGATTGGTTCCGTTTCGGTTTCTGTGTTGTATGCCGCATCAGGTAAACCGGAGTTAATTACCGGTATGCACCGTTTATGCGGTATTTCACCATTGTCGCTCGCGAATTCTAGCGGGGAAGTCCCGTCACTTTCCTATCCCAACATAGTTCTCTCTCTTTCTTTATTTATACAGCACGGCAAGGATGGTTCCCTGGATCGTTTTTCCTACTCCCACTCCCAGCCGACGAAAAGTGCTGTCGGATCCAAAGGAGCCCATTATTCTGACGACGAGATGGATGTATCATTAAGATATAGTTCATATCGTAACAAAGTACCTAGGAATTATTCTTGACGCAAAGTTTAACTGGAAGAGAAAGATATTATGCGTCAAGAAAGTAACAATCGCCGTCTATACTTGCAAGAAGGCATTTGGCAAGAAATCGGGAATAAATCCCGCAATGGTTCACTGGATGTACATTTCTATCGTAAGGCCCATCCTTCTTTATGGTGGCCTGGTAAGTGTGCACAAGAATAATCTAACGAAAGTGCAGAGGGCGGCTTACCTAGATATCACAGGCGCCTTGCAATCAACGCTAACAGCTGCAATGGAGATTATGCTGCTTCTGCTGTCAATAGATATTCAAATCACGAATGCTGTTGCCAAGAGCGCCCTGAACTAAAAGAGTCTGATGGCTGCTGGATATCTGCGCATTATGGGCATACCAAAATTCTCTCATTATTTCCAAATTGTAGGCTTAGCGAAATCGCCGACTATATAATTCCGTGTTTAAGCTTCGATACAGGATTCCATTGGATCCCTACGAGGAGAGACTGGGATATTCAAAAAGCCGACATGAATATTCAAATATCCTTTCGTCTGCCGGACTATTGCAGTATTTTTCAAGCCGAGGTTTTTGCTGTAAGCAGTGCAGTGGATATACTAAATTCCGAGTCGTGTATAAAGATTTATATAGACAGCCAAGCAGCTATAAAAGCTCTAAGCTCCAACCTAGTCAAATCTAAGCTCGTGAGGGAATGTAGGGAGCGTCAAAGGTTTTCTTGTGCTAGGTTCCGAAACACAAAGGAATACCCCTTTCTCAAGAGAAATCTTGACAAAAAGGCAATGGAGCTGACAAATAGCAGATGGTTTAACCTAACTACATGTGAAACCTCCAGCCAGGTATGACCAGTAATACATCCCAGAAGGACTGCCGATCTTCTGAAAAGAAGTTGTAGCGCCCATCACGATTTCATTTACAATTTCAATATTTCAATTTGTTAATTTTGTTGTTAAATTAAAATTACTTAAATGTTATCAAGTTCAAATTATTAATAACGTTTTCAAATTCAAAAAGAGAGATAAAAATTCGTCAAACAAAATTCCAGAAAAAATTAAATATGAACTCTATGGTAATGTTTCCATCCATTGAATCAGAATGTTTACGAAATCCATTCTTCAGCATTATTTTTCACGCATCATCCAATGCGTATGAAGCAGGGTGATTCGAATATATTTTTTTATTAATTTTTTAGGAGTTCAACAATATTATAATATTTTGGCGATATTTGCAATTTGCAATTATGATCGCTACAGATGTTGAGTTGCTGCTGAACGCCGGCAAGTGCTATCTAGGTGCAGCGATTTTCGCGACTGGGCGCTGTGTGATCATCTCCCCGAAAAAAGTACCACCAACCGAAAAAAAAAAATTTACCGTTGGTTTGAGAAAGTCGGAAAGGAAGGAAAAGAAACGGTGATCACACGTGGTGCGAGTTGAATTCCTTTTTTGTAAATCGCTGTAAGTGATGGTTGCTATTTAACGTATGTTGCATCGCGTAAAAATATGGTTAGAAGCGTTTTTGTCGATAATGTCGCGTTAAAGGAAAGAAAAAAAATATATAGATATTCGATCTTAAGCGGTGAGCAGTATACGGAGCGATCACGCTTCGAAATTCGTCGAATCAGAATTTACGTGGAAGTTTTACGCGCGCCTCTCCAACATATTTCCAAATTTCACGTTTCTCGAACAACTAAAATTTAGCATAATCATATTCGAAGCGTGTGCGACGGGCGGTAGCTGCATAAAGTGGCGGCCACAAGCCCCATCGACTCGGCAATAACGAAAAGCACACTATTAGCTACGCGAACTAACTCGGTAACTCGGTCCTCGCGACAAGAAAAAACCACGGAAAAAACGACATCAACGGCCGGGGAAATGGTGTCAGAAAGTTTCCGGGACGGTTTGTTGTGCGACGGGAACCCGAATTGTGCAATTTAGGCGGGAAAAAGGGAAATTATTGTGCACTGTAAATTCCGCGAAGATAAACAATGTTGTAGGTACCTATTCCAATTCGAAGAATAAAAGAAAGAAAAAACAAGAGAAAAGTAACGGGATAGAGAGCAAACGTGTTCGCCGGAGAACATGGCAAAGACTATCTATAACAAGACTGGACACTACGCAGTATTTTTGATATAAAAATTTGACCTTGGTTTCTTTATTTAATTAGGTGAGGGAAGTAGAAAAAAAAGAGACAAAAACTGATAACGGGTCGCATTCACCAATTCAATGACATCCTTACAGAACGCATATAAAAAAAATTACATCAAATCATGTGCAGACACAGCTCAGCTGTGCTTGTGTGGTTTCATTTCTCATATTGTTCCTATAAATTTGTATGCTGAAACACTTGAGAATAGAACAGCTGCAAAAAATGCGTTCTGTTACGTGCATTGTGAAAACGATGCACACAGATGCGAATGTGTAATCATTCATTTTTGCATATTAGCGTTGTTGTTGTTGTTGTTTGAAGTGGGGAAGATACGCAGCAAGGCCGCGCATCTTGAGCACTCAGACAATTATTGCCCATTGCACTCGAGTCCCCCAGTCTCTAACCGAACTTCTTCGTCCTCCTCACGAATTTCAAGAGCTCAGGTAGGGATCGAGAACGGAGTTCTTCCATCCTCATAACATCAACGCCGTATACGTGCACTCTCGCAAAAGAGTAAGCTGGACACTCGAGAAGGAAATGTTCCGTTGTGTCGTCGCTCTCGTCGCAAGCAGTGCACATGTGGTCGTCAATGATTCTCAATCTGATCATATTAGCGTACTCTTTTCTTCGCATGTGAATTTCCATAAGAATATGGAATTGAAATTTTTCAATCGGATTTCTTTGTTCCGCTTATACAATGGTTTTTTGGTTTATTACACAAAAAATGCATGTGTATTAAGTGTCCAGTCTTCTTATGAATAGTCTTTGAACATGGTCTCGTAGTTTTCGCGACTCTAAAATCAAGAATAATTTCGTCCGCGGTGGTGAGCAGTGTAATCGCATAGACTACAAAATAAATCCCAGTAAATGTGACTGATTGGTTTTCCGTTGTTCCAAATTAAGCTAAAATTACACAAATTGCGAATCAAAATATGAAGAAAACATGAAGTAAATTTAAACACCACAAACCCCAAATTAAATTAGAATTAAAACATGAAATAAACTAAATTTAAATTATGCAAATTATACAGTCCGAGAAAAATAGTTGTGGCACAAGTCAAGGGATGGGAACGACGTGCCTTCGACGTATAAGTTTTTGAGTTGGTGTGGCACGAGGCACAAACAATGGATGATGACCACATGGCTACAAATATCAAGCAGCAATTGAGCGTGGCATGCGACGCAGCAATGTCAAGGAGGTCCAGGGCTCCAACAAGAACTCCAGTCTACTAGTGGAATGAGAACATTGCCGAATGCAGAAGGCGCTGCAAACAACATAGGAAAGCACAGCGTGCGCGGAATCGTGCTACGTGGCAATCATTGCATTCTAGCTACAAAGTATGCAGCCTACAGCTTAAGAAAGCGATTCAAGACGCCAAGGACTCTGCATTCCACGACCTGCGCGATAACTCGGATATCGAACACTGAATAAGGCATATAAGATAGCGATGAGCAAAGTAAGAGGACCTAGAGCGCCGCAACCCTCGGATCCTGCGCTTATGGACAGCGTAATGGCTGCACTTTGTCCTCCACAGAGGGAACGGACACAAAGATATCATCTACCCGCAGATATGGGTGACATTACTCCCGTGACAGCCAACGAGGTGCTACTAACATTACGAAAAGTGGCCGACAGCAAAGCACCTTGTTTGGACGGCATCCCTAACGTAGCGATGAATACGGTCATCCGGACGGATCCCGAGATGTTCGCTAGGATGTACACGGCACGTCTCAATGAAAGAATGTTCCCCGCTTTTTGGAAGTTTCAAAGGCTGGTGTTGCTACTGAAGCCTGGAAAGCAACTTGAACAACAATCGGCATACCGGCCACTATGTATGCTGGACTCATTGGGAAAAGTACTGGAGAGCATTATTAATAACCGACTGCAGGAGTCACTCAAGTCGAAAGACCTGGAGGCTTATCTGGCCAACAATTTGGATTTCGCCGTGGGAGATCCACAATCGACGCCATCTATGCTGTTATGAGAATTGCGCGTGATGCGACATCCGGTGAAAGGTTGAAAAACGGCGATAGAAAGTACTGCGCAGTCAAGAATGCCTTCAACACAGCGAGCTGGTTGCGAATCATGCAAGCAGTAAATAAGAATAATAGTTCTTTATTTGTGGTCAAGTACAAGTGTTAAAAATTAACTGATAAATTTAAAAAATTCAAATTACAAGGAAAAAAAAAACCACAAACTCACATGAGCCATAGGCTTGTGTGTGAGAGTTCAAATAACATTGTGATTGATATGACATATTTCTATATAAGACCCAATAGAATAATGATACAAAAAATAAAATAAAAGTGTAAACAAAATGAGATGTTATGAAGGAATGAAACGTTAAAAAAGATTACATAATTATCAATCACATTGTGGTTACTAGAACCAGTTTACTTAAGTTGATAATATATTACAAGCATTTGGATTATCAAGGATGTACTTTTTTATGATTACCTTAAAATTGCGTTCATTTAACAAAATCTTAGTTGAGTTCGGAATATTATTGTAGGCTAATGGTTCAAGAGTGCAAGCATGCCTTTGCATGAATTTTTTTACATTTATTGACTGCTAGCAAGGGGTTAACTTGACTTCTCGTGCTATAATTATTAGTATATAATACAAATTTTGATTCGTGAAACAGTTTTAGCGTACCGGAATATACAGCGAATTATAGCTAACTACTTTGAAGAAAGAGTACTTCTGTATGACACCGATAACGGCATCAAGCGCTACGACGTTTAACGAGGAGTCCCACAGGGCTCAGTGCTTCGCCCCACATTATGGAACATTATATGTAATGACGTTTTTTCCATCGAGCTCCCAACGGACACTACATTGGTTGGCTATTCGGACGATATCACACTGGTTGTAGTAGCGAAAAACATTCATACCTTGGAAGTTCTGATAGTGCTATGCAGTGGTTACGTAGTGCGGACCTGGAGTTGACTTCGCATAAAATGGAAGCGGTTCTATTGAGCTCTCGAAAAGTGCGTGAAGTTTTCAAATTCAGAGCTGGAGAGAGAGAGAGAGATCATCTCTCAGCCAAATCTACGGTATCTTGGGGTGTTAATCGATACTCGGATGTCCTTCAAAGACCATCTTCTGCGATCAGCGAAAAAGCGTCAAAGATGAATGACGCACTCTCGCGCTTCATGTCAAACGTTGAAGGACCACACTCTAGCAGACGAAAACTTTTAGCAACGGTCACGAGCTTCATAATGCTATACGTTGCACCGATCTGGGCAGAAGCAACGAAGAAGAAATCGTATGTAGCCGAAATCCGATCAACCTATCGTCTTAGCGCACTAAGGGTTGCTAGTGCTTTTTTTTTTTAACTGTGTCCGATGAAGCAATCGGAGTAATATCGGTAATGTTTCAATAGATATACTAGCGTATGGGCTTTAGCATCGAACGTGGATGAGCGACGGCCCAGTATCCAGGAACACATTGATTCCACATACCGATAGCGTGATAAGCCGCAAACACGGTGAAGCGGACTTCTATGTGATTCAGCTGCTCACCGGACATGGCTGTTTTAAGCAGTATCCGTTGCATGCATGAGGAAGACCCATTCTGTCTCAACTGCCCTCACGAGATTGAAGACGCGCGGCATATCTTACTACACTTCCCGGGCTTCGACGTCGATCGAGCCAAGGTTGCGGAAGCCTTAGGAGAAGCTCCGACCGAAGAAATTAGGAATTTTGGGTGAATTACCAGAGAGCTGCATTATCGATACCTTCATTAGCTGTTTACGCGACCATACTGGTCACACACCATTTGTATACTTTGTATGAATATGTTCTATGATTTACAGTCATAAAACATAATTCTTCAAATACTCAAATTGTAATTGTTTGGTTTTTACAATATCTGATTTTTAAAATTAAAAGAATGAAATCTTCATTTTATTGAATAAAAGTTGATGAGAGATGTAATAAGATTTAAAGGGCATTACTCAATTAAAAAATATACATTACATATATGGTTTTGCTCATCAAAATCATATCAATATTTGTTACTAACTGAATATATGAACAGATTGTGTAAAGTCGGGTTAACACGTTACGAGTGGAATCGGAACGAGTGAACTCGTACGAACTCGTACTCGTATTCGTATTCGTTTAAGCGAATATTCGCCAAATTTTAAGTATTCGTATTCGAAACCGTATTCGACAAATTCAACCCAAATACTCGAATACTATTCGAATACTAAGCAAGGTAAAAAAATAAATAAAAAACATACTGCAGTCACGATCGGCTGCAAGCCAATCGTATAATACTCTAGATGAATACTGAACTCCGATTTATATTGTAGTTGAGGATAAAGTAGAATTACGTGTGTGCATGTTATATGTCCTTTATTAAGGACTGCCATTAGATTGCTCCAAACCAAAAAAACAATATTCAGTGTTTAATTTAATATCTTGAACTGGGTAAGTCATCGAAAAAAAAGTCCTTTCTGAAGGACTTTCACATGTCAGGTGCGGGAAGGACTCACTCGATTTCTTACATATTTATCCTTTTCCTTGGAACCATTCAAAAATGAACGTGTACAAAATTTCAAATTCGTACCTTGAAGCGTTCAAAAGTTATCGAAAAATATTGTTGAACACGTGTCTCAAGGACATTTTGTATGGCAGCTACCAGAAGGAGTGCACGGATTTCGCTGATTAGTAAACTTGAACTTTGTTTTTACTCAAAACTAATTTGTACAAAATTTCCAATTCATAGCTAAAAGATTACTTGAGTTATAGTAAGTTCCGTAAATTCAGTGAAGACGTTTTGACAGGATATTTGTATGGCAGCTACACGAAGGACTAATAGAATTTTCTTCATAATCATACATTTAGCTCAAACTAAACACATACAAAATTTCAAAGACGTAGCTTAAACCCTTCTGAAGTTATCGGCCAATATTCTTAAACACGTGTTTTAAGGACATTTTGTATGGCAGCTACCCGAAGGAGTAATATAATTTTGCTGACTAGTAAAGACGAACTTTCTTTTTACTCAAAACCAATTTGTACAAAATTCCAAATTAGTAGCTAAAAGATTACTTGAGTTATAGTGAGTTTCGTAAATTAAGTGAATACATTTTGACAGGATATTTGTATGGCAGCTACACGAAGGACTAACAGGATTTTCTTCATAATCATGTATTTAACTCCAACTATTGAAAAAATAACACGTACAAAATTTCAATGTCGTAGCTTAAACCCTTCTTATTATCGACCAATATTCTTGAACACTTGTTTTAAGGACATTTTGTATGGCAGCTACCCGAAGGAGTAGGACGATTTTGCCCGTTAACGAACTTAGCCTTACAAATTCAACCAGATTCAAAATTTCATGATCCTAGGTGAAGGCGTTCTTGAGTTATCGTGCTAACGGACAGACGGACGGACGGACGGACGGACGGACAGACGGACGTCAAGCGGATTTGAGGTTTTTGGCCACAAATAAACAAAAAATAATATACAACTTTTTTTCGTCCGAGGCTTGGTTCTATGCGTTACAAACTTTTGGGCTGGATTAAACTTATAATACTCTATATGATTTCATCTAGAGTATAAACAGGTTGTTGATGATAAAAAAAATCTGCCAACAGTCTGGACGCAACTTTATTATTTAATGGGTAGAAGTCCGTAACGCGTTTAATGCTAAGATGCTGTGTAGGCTATTATGCGGCTGACAACTTAAAATATAACGTTCCAAATAGCCTCCTACTTATTCCTTAGGTTGTCAATGATATAGATAGATAGATAGATTTATTTAAATTCATTGGGTTGTATAATAACAAGTAAAAATAATTCAGTGATTAGATCTTAATCTTTACAGCTGCAATTGAAAATTTTGCATTCTATTTGCAAAAACTTACGTTAATCTGACACAGTAAAATGTTCAAGGAAAAATTGTCAATGATATAATATCACATCTTAGCATTAAAAGCGCCCTTAAAAATTTTAGCCCTTGTCTAATTTTGAAGTATCTATCCATAAAGTCAACCAAAAAGTTTCAACCTTCTGACACGAATTGTTCAGGAGGTATGGATTTTAGAATGTTTCAATCCCGGTTTTCAAGCGTTTCGGACTCATTGTTTTCGCCCACTCTTCCCTAAACCCTTATCGACCATTTTTTTGCAAATGGGTTCACTATCATAGTACTACATAAGTTCTAAGTTTCAGCCTCCTAGCATAAGTAGTTCCTGAGATCTAGACATCAAAATTTTTCGTCTAAAACGCTTTCCCCTCCTCCCTCTCACACCCTTACCCTACCAGTCGTAGGAGTTCACCCAATCTACCCACCATAAAAATTTCAACTTAATATCTCAACGGGTTTGGGAGCTACGCGCCTTCAAACGATATTGCGTACGATGTACGGCGTCTATGGCGGACAGGCGGACATTTTTTTTTTTGCTTTTTTGGAGTTTACTAGTCCTAAAACGTGAAAGTACAAAATTTCAGGGTACCAAATTTTTTTGAAATTTCTGGTCGATCGCAATACTTTATTATTAAAAATCAAATCACGAGATAATCATTTTAAAAAGAAATGATATACACTCATAATCAAAATTTAATAAATAGCAATTTTATTGCTTTTTCTCACCACAGTCTTGTTCGTAAGGGATCGTAGATAAGTCCGGCATTACTGAAAAATTGTTCGCTTGCAACTGAAGTGTAGGTAGAGCTGATAGATATGTGCTAGCTATGTCTGCCAAATCTTGATATTCTTGTCAACTTTTTGGACATTTTAGACACAACACACAGACAAGAAATGATCTAAAATTACAAGCACGTGTTTAATGGGTACAAGTCGCTCGACTGATACAAATTTTATCAATTTATCATGGGTAACCGTGTAACTCCCAACTGCTGAGAGTCAAATGCATACCATTCGTATTCGTATTCGTATTCGTATTTGCGAATACAAGGAATGCATATTCGTATTCGTATTTGCATTCGCAAATACAGATTTTAGGTATTCGGAACATCCCTAGTGCACACTCGTATATGTTGTTGACACGCTTCACTATGCAAGTGAATCGGATAGTTTTGGAAATGGCGGATATAGTACTGCAAGGAGTCGAAGCTGTCGCGGATATGTTAATTAGTGAGGTAGAAATTAGCGAAATCAATCGACAGAATGCGAAAAGAAAAACCTGGACTCGTAATTGGATTTTGAGACGCGATAAAATGGCAGCATCTACCAATTTTCTTCGTGAAGTTTAACAGGAAGATAGAAAAACCTTTAAAAACCACTTAAGGGCCCGTGAGTCCTAATCCAAAATCGAAAATTTCACCTATTTTACTTTGATTTCATTTCGAGAGCATAAGAAATTACGCACGATGTACAACGATTCAACCGTCAAGCGATGCCCCTACACAGCTCTGCGTGTACGGACCTGTATGTGTGTGTGAGATGCAAAATGATGAAAAACGGAATGTAGAAAAATAGCGAAAGTATGAACGGAAAGGAGCACTTGTGCAAGGGGTACAATCCGATCGAAAGTTCGGAAGAAAATTCATTGACCTGACGTCTCGGTTTTTTTTAATTTTCTGTGGACGGTGGATTTCTGGACATTCGCATTCGCATAGTACTATGTATATTTAGGTAGGCACGAGACATGTCTCCATTCATGTTTTTATAGGCAATTGTGGACTAAAATAAAATTAATTTCGTATTATTGCATATTGGGTCATTTCATCAAGAATCGCAAATATTATGAAATTTGGGACCTTACCATCGCCGATTCTTTTGAAAATTTTTGTAGTTAAAGAATTAGTGAAATTAATTTTTTTGTTTCTATTTCAAATATAAAGATTTAAAGATTTTAAAGATTTCGCAAAATGGTGTCCGAGTTCTCTTTGAAAATTCATATCTCTGGTAATTTTTATCATAGAATAATAAAATAGGGCTTATTTTAGAGGGGAATGTTATCCCAACATAAAAAAATACGAATAAAGATTATCCTTCAATTTTTTTTTTTTCAAGGATAACGATTTTGTCCTAAAAAAAATCCGTAGTTTTATTTTTTTATATTTTGTATATTATATTGTTTTTCAAAACATATTGTTACATGTAAACCTGGCAACCGCGCAACCGTGCAACTCGATCGTTTCACATAATGAAAACAACAACAACCGAATACCTAGTTGAAAAATAACCCAACCAGAAATAAGGCGAAACAGCACGGTTGTATCTCTCTTCTTATCGAATGCTCTCCAATGTACTAGAATCCAATTAGAATCAAAGTCGAAAGATCTCAAGCTCACTTGAATCTTCTGCACACACCACTGAACGAAGATCAAAATCGAAAGCTCTAAAGCTTTCGAGAAGGTTCTACACTGAACGAAGATCGAAATCGAAAGCTCTACAGCTTTCGAGAAGATTCCACAAGCATCGAAGATTCAAGAACATCCTAGACTGCAACCGGGTAGTATATAAGCAGGTGAAGCTCTCAGCGAAGACACAGTAATCTCGATTACGTCGACTGCGAGTATACGCGACCGTGTTGAGAGAGAACGAAAGTGAACGAGTTAAGCGATATATGGTATAAGCGGGCGGTACTGCCATACAGTGCGAATTATTGTGCGATTATAATTCTGTGAATTAAAGTGCGGATAAATAAATTATCACTTATTTTTATTTTAACCGAATTGTGTTTTACTTGAAATCCCGGCGAACCCCTAGCTCGCAACAATTGGTGTCAGAAGTGGGATTTCAAGGATTAATTCGGGTTGAAATCGCGAGTGGAAAAAGTGAAATTAAAATTCTCGAACAGACAAAGTGAGAATTTTGTGCGCTGTGAAGTGAAGTTAAAATTCTCGAACGGACAGTGAGAATTTTGTGAAATCGAATATTCTCGAGTGCTCTAGTGAGCGGTAACTTTAATTAGTGAAGTAGAAAGTTCTCATACGGACAAAAAGAGAATTTGAATCGCGGAAAATCTTTAACAGACAAATAAACGATAGTGAAAATGCCGCGTTATTTAAAAGATTTGAAACTAATGGAGCTGAAGGAAGAGCTCGGTAAACGGGAATTATCAACAACCGGAAACAAGTCTGAACTTGTCAGCCGAATGATCGAAGTACTTGAGGCTGAAGGTAAAAACGCAGACAATTTCGAGTTTCCAATCGAAGAAGCTCGCGCAGCAAGTAGTGATGAGTGTTCTGAAACATTAGACTCTCTTAGACAGTTAATGCAAATGATGAACCAACAAAGTCAGAAAATGGACCACCAAAGTCAACTATCAGCAGACCTTAATAACAAGTTAGATCAGACATCAACAGATCAACAGATCTAGACCAGACTTCGAAGGACCTCAACCAAAAATTGGAACAGCAAAGCGAACAAACTAAAGAGCTAAAAGAAGATCTAAATAATAAAATAGACACCATGGGTAAAATAATCGAAGAAAATCTGGAGGCGAAACTTCGAACTTTTGAAGATCAAATAACGGAAAAGACATCAGCGATTGTAGAAGAAGTTGAACGCTTAAAAAGAGACTTTGATAACGTGAAAGCGACTGGAGTCATTAAGACAGAACACGTTACGCACAAAGATCTCAAAGCTCCGATTTTCGATGGACAAACACCGTGGGCTATCTACAAAACCCAATTTGAGGCTGCCGCGAGAAATAACCATTGGAATGATTTGGAACGAGGAACGACTTTGATATTGGCGCTAAGAGGTCCACCAGCAGAGGTTCTTCAAACAATTCCTCAAGAGCTACAGCAAGATTTTTCGACATTGGTACAGACATTGGATCTTCATTACGGCAGTGACCACATGCGTGAGATCTACAAAACAGAGCTCTACAACCGAACCCAAAAGAATGGTGAAACACTTCAAGAGCTGGCGCGCGATATTGAACGACTTACACTATTATCGCTTCCCAATGCGCAAACAGAGCAACGAAACGATACAGCTCTTTTCGCATTTAATAATGCTGTACAGGACAGAGAGCTGCAGCAGGCGTTAAAATTGGCAGGAAAGAAAACGATTGGCGAAGCCTTAGTATATGGGCTTACGTTCGAAGCTGCCAAGCAAAGCTCGCGAAATAACTACCGAGTTCGAGAAATAATGGAAGAGTGTGTATGTCAGAGGGCCGAATACACCAAACGGAGCGAAGGATCTGGTGCCCCTCGATGTTGGAATTGCGGACAGGCAGGACACTTAAGACGCGACTGCCGAAAACCAAGAAAAGCTACCAACTATTATTCCGGCTGCGCTGCTAAACAAAAAGGAGAACGAGGCGAACCGTCACGAGAGCACGCTTCGCCTAATGATAGTCCGGGAAACGAGTAAAAGCCAACTTCATGGGGCAGAAGTTGGCTGGTGGAATCGACGCCCCCGGAACCATCATCACAGTTTCTCGACTACATCGTGGTGAAAACGACTTATGCATGAGTGGTCGAGTCGACAAATTAAACTGCATAATAACAATTGACATAGGCGCAACACGATCAGTGCTAAGATCTGACCTCGTAGACCGTACTTGGCTTTACAACACCAAAAAGTACGCACTTCGCACAGCAATAGGAGAAACTACTACAGTCCATGGAGAAATATCACGTGACATCCAGCTTGGAGATTTGACATTCTCGCATGTATTCGTGGTAGCTGATATTACCGACGAGTGTATTATTGGAATGGATTTTCTGAAACCACACGGTATCCAGCTGGACCTAGGACAACGAATAATGAAGTGGCGGAACATCGAAATCCCAATGGAAATAACATCCTCCAACACAACCAAGCTGCGAGTTATATTGTGCGAAGATGCGGATATACCAAAGTCATCAGAGAACGTTATTTGGGCAGAGCTCGATGGTGATCCCGGGGACCACCGATTCTACCTCATCGAACCAGAAACGACACCTGCATTACGAAGTCTAATATTGGGAAAAACGCTAGTAAAAAGAAATGAGAGGATGATTGTACCAATAAGAGTGCTCAACGTTTCGGACAGCATTACCAGCGTAAAGAAAGGAGATGTAATTGGCAGCTGTGAACCAATCTCGGCGGTGACGAGCATCGACACTGAAGGACAACATGACGTAGCCTCTAAAAAGAATCCAAGAAGGAAGAATAATGTAACATCAGCAGTTTTTCAGTCAAGCAACCTTAAAGGAGCACAACACAAGCAAGCAGTGGAACTAATCGAAAGGTTCAGCGACGTCTTTTCCACCAGTGATGAGGACTATAGCAGAATAAATCTAGTGAAGCATCGTATAGATACCGGAAGTGCTACACCAATACGTCAACCTCCAAGAAGAGTACCAATAGCGAAACAAGAAGAAGTGAATTCAATGGTCAAAACCATGGAGCATCAGGGAATCATCGAAGAATCAAAGAGTCCGTGGATATCGCCAGTAGTGCTGGTTAAGAAAAAGGATGGTAGTACCCGTTTTTGTGTGGACTACAGAAAACTAAATGATGTTACGAAAAAGGATAGCTATCCACTACCCAGAATCGACGATATCATGGACACCCTGACAGATGCTAAATGGTTCTCAACGTTGGACCTGAAAAGTGGCTACTGGCAAGTGGAAATAGACGAAAATGATAGAGAGAAAACAGCATTCTCTGTCGGCAGCGGACTGTGGCAATTCATCGTAATGCCGTTTGGCCTGTGCAATGCTCCAGCTACGTTCGAAAGACTAATGGAATTTGTTTTGCGTGGCCTGAGTTGGAAAACTTGTCTCGTTTACCTGGATGATGTGATCGTTATCGGCAAAACCTTCGAGGAGCATCTGAAAAATCTACAGGAAGTCTTTCAGCGACTGCGAGCGGCAAAATTAAAGCTGAGTCCGAAAAAGTGCACTTTGTTTAGTGCAGAAGTAAAGTACTTGGGTCACATCGTTTCAGCTGATGGTGTAAAAACGGATCCGGAGAAAATACTGGCGGTGAAAAATTGGCCTACTCCGAGTGATAAGCACCAGCTGCGCAGCTTCCTAGGATTAGCGACATATTACCGTCGATTCGTAAAAGACTTTGCCAACACGGCAAAATGTCTTCATCAGCTAACAGAAAAGGGAAAGACATTTACTTGGAATCAACAGTGCCAGGAAGCATTCGAGAAAATAAAAGATCAGCTTTGCGACTCTCCAGTTCTGGCGTATCCAAAACCAGGTCATGGTTTCATCATAGACACTGATGCCAGCAATGTCGGTATCGGCGCAGTACTATCACAGGAGATCGACGGGCAAGAGAGAGTGCTATCATATTACAGCCGAGTACTCTCAAAATCAGAAAGGAACTATTGCGTAACTCGCCGAGAGCTATTGGCCATTGTAGAAGCTACAAAACATTTCCACAAATATCTCTATGGCCAAAAGTTCCTTCTTCGAACGGATCACGCATCGCTTAAATGGCTACTTCAGTTCAAGAATCCCGAGGGCCAAGTAGCAAGATGGATAGAAAGGCTTGAATCCTACGATTTTGAAATTGTTCACCGAAGAGGGAGAATTCACGGTAATGCCGACGCGCTCTCACGTCGTCCTTGTCCACCAAACTGCAAGCATTGTCATCGCGTAGAAGAAAAAGAAGTCGGAGAAACCATTCAGCGAATAACGACCGAACCAAAGGATGGATGGAATCAGCAAGAACTGGAAGATGCCCAACGAAAAGATCCAGATATTTCACCGATCATGGCATGGAAGGACAAAATGGAGCGGCCTGAGTGGAAAGACATCTCACAATTCAGCGAAACTTTAAAGAGTTATTGGGCACAATGGAAGTCCCTCCACCTAGACGGTGGGCTATTAAAACGGAAATGGGAAACCGCTGACGGAACATCGCATCTCATGCAAACCATTGTCCCGCATTCTAAAGTCGAGAAAATTCTGAAGGAGTATCACGAAGGTACTTCCGGTAGACATTTAGGTGTGAATAGAACCTTGGCAAAGATACGAGAGAGGTTCTATTGGATCCATCTCCGAGATGACGTCGAAAATTGGTGCCGTAAGTGTACTACCTGTGCATCGAGTAAAGGCCCGCAACGTAGATCAAAGGGAGAAATGCAGCAATACAACGTGGGAGCTCCATTCGAGAGAATTGCTGTGGATATTGCTGGACCATTTCCGGAATCAGAAAATGGTAATCGCTACATTCTTGTGGTCATCGATTATTTCAGCAAGTGGCCCGAAGCTTACGCAATTCCAAATCAAGAAGCAGTTACCGTCGCAGAACAAATTGTTACCAACTGGGTGAGCAGATTTGGAGTTCCACGTGAACTACACTCCGATCAGGGGCGCAACTTTGAATCTCAAACATTCAAACACGTGTGTCAAATGCTGGGAATAAACAAAACGAGGACAACTCCACTACATCCACAGTCCGATGGAATGGTGGAACGTTTCAATAGAACACTGAATTCGAACCTATCCAAACTCGTCAGCGAAAGGCAACAGGACTGGGATCAACACATTCCTCTATTTTTAATGGCCTACAGAACATCGGTACACGCAACAATAGGAGAAACTCCCTCCCGAGTCATCTTCGGGAAGAACATTCGAGTCCCCGCGGAATTAATGTTTGGAGTGCCACCAGACCAACCGACCCATCCAAAAGATTACGTATCGGATCTTCGACATCGACAACACACAATTTACAACCTGGTCAGAGATAAAATTAATTTGGCGACCGATCGGATGAAGACGAGGTATGATCAACGGGCGAATTCATCAGGATTCCAAGAGGGTTATTTAGTTTGGCTATACAATCCCAAACGACAGAAGGGCAGGTCGCCGAAACTGCAGCGCAATTGGAAGGGACCTTACCAAATCATCAGCCGGTTAAATGATGTTGTGTACCGTATTCAGTTGCACCAAAAACCTCGTACTAAAATGAAAGTGGTACACCTCGATAGACTAACGAAGTACCATGGCGCCCATGACGAGGGGATCGACTCTGTTCGGGACGAACAGGAACTAAGGAGGGAGTAATGTTACATGTAAACCTGGCAACCGCGCAACCGTGCAACTCGATCGTTTCACATAATGAAAACAACAACAACCGAATACCTAGTTGAAAAATAACCCAACCAGAAATAAGGCGAAACAGCACGGTTGTATCTCTCTTCTTATCGAATGCTCTCCAATGTACTAGAATCCAATTAGAATCAAAGTCGAAAGATCTCAAGCTCACTTGAATCTTCTGCACACACCACTGAACGAAGATCAAAATCGAAAGCTCTAAAGCTTTCGAGAAGGTTCTACACTGAACGAAGATCGAAATCGAAAGCTCTAAAGCTTTCGAGAAGATTCCACAAGCATCGAAGATTCAAGAACATCCTAGACTGCAACCGGGTAGTATATAAGCAGGTGAAGCTCTCAGCGAAGACACAGTAATCTCGATTACGTCGACTGCGAGTATACGCGACCGTGTTGAGAGAGAACGAAAGTGAACGAGTTAAGCGATATATGGTATAAGCGGGCGGTACTGCCATACAGTGCGAATTATTGTGCGATTATAATTCTGTGAATTAAAGTGCGGATAAATAAATTATCACTTATTTTTATTTTAACCGAATTGTGTTTTACTTGAAATCCCGGCGAACCCCTAGCTCGCAACAATATTAAAAAACCAAATTGGGATTTCAAGGGGATCGGGGTACAAAATATGGGTGAAGGGGTGTGGGAGTGGAAGAAAATAATGCGTCCGAAACGCAAAAAAGCCGAGATCGACACATTCTAAAGTCCATATCTCCTAAACGGTTAATGTCACGAAATTAAAACTTAATGAACATCTTAGGTATACTAGGAGAATAGATTAGAAACAAATTTTCGAGTGTCGGTGAAAAACTTTAGATTACGATATCTCACGAAACAATTGAGTGCAATTGTTTCGTGAGACAAATAGATAAATAAATAATTCCTTTCTATAGAACAGCTAATGCTACAAAGTTGAAACTCGGTATGTATATGTAAATCAACTATAAAAGTAATTTAGATAAAATAGCCATTGGCGTTCAGAAGGGGGTGAAAAAAATTATCAGTGAAAATGGAATGCATATATTTTTACGGTTTTGGTCATATCTATTAGGTCTTCCCAAATATTGAATTAATTTTTATTCTACGGCTTCTTCATATAAATACCTAGAAAGCGTTTTCAGGATTTTTTAAATGCGACCCGTAAAGCGGTGTTAAGGGGGTTGTATACTTTTTCACGAATTCTACTATATCCCCAGGTCTTATCAGATATCGAATATCTTTTCACTTTCAAGGGCTTGTGTAATAATCGTCTAAAACTTCTTTTCATGTTTTTTCCTTTTTTACTTCCTGGAATTTAGCAATCGAAATTTTATTTCTGAATGAAAATTACGTGTTTACGGTTATAGAATTCATAGAGTTTGATGATCGTGTTATTGCGCTAGCCCTGCGAAGTTTCACGATACGCGCCTGATATTTATCTATCAACTCCTTTCAGGACTTTTGGATATTTAACCCCCCAAATGGGTGTAAGGGGGTTGCATATCTGATGATATATCGAATTCATTTTTACTTCATAAGGTTTCCGATATAAGCGCCAAAAAGTCAATTTCAGTATTTTTAAATATTCAATCCCAAGCGGAGTGAGGGGGTTGTATGGTTTTCAAAGCTTCGTCATATTTCTTAGGTTTGATGAGATATTAGATCGCTTTTCACTTCCACAGACTTTTTATATCATCATTTCTCAAGGGTTTGCATATGATTTCACAATTTCTGTTATCCCTTAGTTCTGATGAGATATAAAATTGTTTATTACGACATTTGACCAAAAACCAATTTAAAGATTTTTCGAATTTCAAAAACCAAGGAGGTGTGAAGGGTTTGCTTACGCTTACACAATTTTTTCAAAATCTCTCGTGTCTCATGAGATAGTTGCTTCTTATGAAATCGTCTAGAAACCTGTTTCACAGTTTTTTCGAAATTCAAACCCCAATTTGTTGTATCTCTTAATTCTGATAAGGCAGCAAATTCGTTCTTACTTCTATGGGTTTTTAGTGTAAATATACCGAAATTCGAATGTCTACACGGGCTTTTCCAATGTTTAATCGGCTAAAAATCTCTATTTTAAATATTTTTTTAAAGAACAAAACTAACTTTCCAAAAAACCTCATAATTTCGAAACAACTGATGACATACTACAACTTTGACCGCTCCCGAACTTTGACCCGAAAATAAAAAATTTTCGCCCAGACAATTAGCAGATTTTTTTTCTTTTTTCCGATTTACTTTTTGCCCTGTTTGCCACATAGAAAGAAGAAAAGCTAAAAATCACTTTTCATTCTGAGCAGGCGAATAGACTATGCCGATTACACACACACACCTTGCCATATAGTTACTATATGCCTTCGAATCGTGTGCTGCAGGCTTGCAGGGTGGGGAACATCGTAACCTTCTTACTCTCAGCGAATGAAACATAAAAACATACCTGCCGAAAAAAAATGCGACACAGCCACACGTCCGTTTAGCTCGACCTCTGCGAGTGGTCGGAATGGAAAATTTGATTGAAAAATGTAGTTTGAAAAATCGTTGCAAAAACATTGTTATACTAACTTTTTTGAAGCTTTTTGAATTTAAGTTGCTTTAGAACGCTTTGATAAAGTAACGTAAGAAAAAACAAAATATAAAAAAAATCGGTTTTTATAGAAAATTTTAATAATAAAAAAACATAATTTTTTTTAAAAATCAGAGTTTTCAAAATGTATTATTTCCAAACATAAGTCAAAACCGAAAATTCTAATTCCAAAAAAAAATAGATTGAATCGTTCCTAATTGAGTGAAAACAAAAATAATGAAAATCACTTCAGAAATGTTTCCAAAATCGCAATTACCAAATGTGTGTTTTCAATAATTTCGAAAACTTGCTCGACGTAATCGCTTATAATTTTTCTTATGATAGAAATTTCAAAAAACAATAATCAACAAAAACTTGAAAACATATTGCTAATTATATTTGTCTAAGCAGAAACCGTTTGCCTTATTTTCAACAAAAATGCTGTTTTGGTATACACGGGGCCTTAAGGTTGACAAATGAAAAGTTCGATTTTTTTTCTTCTTTTTACTCTTTATTTTTATATAGATCGAGGCGAATATTATATATACTTTCAGCCTCGTATAGTTCGACGGATCGAATAGAGTGTTACCGCGAGGCGGTTTTTTGGGGTAGCTTAATCTGCTACCTTTTTCAAAAAAGAGGTAGTAGAAACCTATTTTTAATAATAATACATACAATAACATTAACATATAGTAATGTAAAATAATAACGGATTACATTCTTGTGCGTTGCATTTTTCTGTTTTCAATTTAACTTTCGAGAATTATCGTAAAAACGTAGTGTTTCATGGCTTGAAATAGTAGTGCAATCTGCAATCTGCTACATATGTAGTAAAACGGTAACGCTGACCTGGCTTAACCCAGAGAATGAATCCACTAAGTTATATAATTTCTAAGAATAAATATTCTCTAATTTATATAGGGTTTGATTATTTGCATAATAGTGATTCTATGATATTTTTCATTACGAAACTGAATTTTGATATGAATAGCTATAAAGGCCTGATTTCAAATTTAATAAACCAATGTAATTTTATCTGATTTTTGAAATACGTTGTGTCCGATTATAATTCTTAAAACACATATTTATTCTGGAGTATGATAGAGCCATATTTATTTAGCGACACTTGTCGTACCTACATAATACATATTTAAATTAATAGGTAATTATAATTTTTACATTAAGGACTCAATCTAATACCTCAAGTTCCATTGCATAGTTTTAAAATATTCATAGGTGGATATTTTATTTCTATAATCAAGCTTATTCTGGAAAACGGCGGATTTTTTATTACCGCCGACTATGCGGTTCACATTCAATTTCCTTTCACGGCACATGCGATTATTGAAAACGATCGGAAACTGCTTTATCGACATACTTTAGAAACGTCTTTTCCGTGTATTTGAAACCATATTTTAAGGCTGAAAAATGTTCAAAATTCTAATACTGTAAAATTTCTCATTATTCATTGCCAATTACTTTCTGAAAAAAGTCTAAAAACGCGACTGTTTCATTGCGGATTTCAACTGTCAAATTTTCGAGAAAGTGAATCGTTCACGCTTTTCACTAATTTAAAATTGGGTGAGTCGCAGTTCACTGCCCCGCCGGCGGGTTCCAGAATAAGGGTGAAATATTTTATTGAAATAAACAAAAAAAGAATGATATAAATCAGAAGGCGATCGTACTGCTATAATTATTGGCTGCATATGATGTCCCTTGCCGGTTGTAACATTATTACAAGCCCATGCCGCGCGCAAAACCGTTTGAAGGCTCGAACCTCCCTAACTCTTTGAGCTATTAAGTTGATTTTTTTTGTAGGTAGAGCGGGTACACCCCTTTAAGTGGCCACCTTTAGTGGGAAGGTGTTGTGAGGGGGGAGGTGGTGGGGGAGCATTTAAGACGAAGAATTTTGGTTTTTAGATCTCGCTAACGCTAGAAGGCTAAAACTTTAAATCGACATAGAGCTTTAAAAGTGCACCTAATTACAAAAAATTTTGGTATGGGAGGAGTGGTTTGGGTGTGGGTGAAAAACAATGCGTCCAAAACGCTTCAAAGCCGGAAACGAGACATTCTAAAATCCATATCTTCTAAACGGTTAATGTTACGAAATTGAAACTTTATGGTTGTCTATGGGCAGGGGCGGAGCATCCATAGGAGCAAGTGGAGCAACTGCGCCGGGCGCCAAATTGTTAGGGCGCCACACCTACTGTTCCACCTACCTACACAATTGTTCGGTCATGTACAATCCTGCAATTATCACTAAATTCACTGATTGTAAATTTTACAATTCTAAAACACAGTATTCTACCTACATATACCTATCCATCCAAATACAATTTAACAACACGTCGTACACCCAAACATTTGTTTCATTCCCTTAAATATACGGTTGCGGTTTGATCTTATCATATATACATACATGTTCATATCACCCTCTTCCAACTAGTTTACACAATTTTGTATGATCAACATCATTTTCCTACACTGATCCGACACGTCTACATCGTGTTGTTCAATCATACATGTGCAAATCTATTGACTGTCTCTTTGGCGCAAACATTTAATCCACACCATGGTTCGATATAAAACACGCACGTGCAGTGAACGTTCAACGTTTTTATGCGCGAGGGCATGCGTTGTATTCCGCTGAGTGTATATGTGTTCATGGTATCGGGCGCAGTTTATGAAAATGCTCCATAGGAATGAAATGGGTCCTCAGAGGCCCAGGCTCATGCGCGGTGCCAGTGCTTCAGTTCTTTATCCACACTATTTTTTCATATCAATTCCGACGGGCTGTTTCATTTTCTCTATGTATGTTTTTTTTTAAATATATAGGGAATTAAACTCTCATGACGTAATCACCACTATACGAATGCAATTAAGAAGTGTTATCTAATAATTAAACGGCAATACGGGTACATTTGTTCTAATGTTATTGAGAAAACTCAATTTTCACGAGTTGGGAGCACTGTTGGACGACCAAAGAAAATGTGATATTTTTCTTGCTAGATTTTAATATGGAAAAAAAATAATTGCTAATATCTAATACGTTTCAAAGGCTACTTTAAAATGTTTCGTTATGTCGCTACAACCTTCAAACTTAATTATTTAAAATACACTTAAAATAAGGTTCCAAAAAATTATTTAAATTCAAAAATTCTTGCATACGGCTATCACTGAAAATTTGTGGGTAATATAGCACCGTGGAGCCAAATTAAATGTGTACTTAAAACCATAGCGAAAATAGCTAAACAATATAATTTTATCGGCAAAAATCGCATATAATTATCGCCTTCTGTTCTAGGACATTCATTGTGCTCCAAAAAATCACAATTGAATGCATATTTTACTTCTTTGGTCACTAGGAAAGGATCCTTAACAATTTGTGTCTTCAATATCAGATGCCGAATTGTGTGTCATAAGTTGGTAGGGGGGGGGGGGTAAATTTCAGAATTGAAGGGAACCGTGATTTTCTCCACTTTCAGTGCTGATAATTTCATCATCCTGTATCACATCTACAGTTTTGACTGAGGCTACGTTTCGCTCCTTGAGATCTTTTGATATATTCTTCCATTGATTCTTATAAGATGCAACTTTGAAGACAATCACAGATGTTGATGGAATAAATTTTGAATATCTTGCGGAAGCAAGGCGATTCTTCGTATAAATAAGCAATGCACTTCGATTTTGTTCTATCGTGTTTATCTGTCACATATCAGAAAGCCCGATATGTAACACAAACCATATATGGTATTATGAATCATTACAAATAATTAGGGGGCCAAATTAACAGGAGGGGTCACTTTACCACCTTCTCCTCTATTTATATCATGCAAAATCTTGAAAATCCCTTTTGATTTTTCGAAAACAAAATATAAAATTTGGGGCAAAAAAACATAGAAAGTGCGCCGGGCGCCAAAACTATCAGCACCGCCACTGTCTGTGGGTATACTAGAAAAATAGTTAGTACGGAGTGAAAACTTTGAGGGGGTTCAGTGGCGTGGGGGGTTTTAGATTTCAATATCCCACGAACCAATTGTACTAGAAAAAGAAAAAATTCGGTTAGAATATAAAAATCATCATATACATACATGCATTTTTTTAAATGGGGGTAGGGCATGACGGTGGGGGGCATAAAAAATGTACTAAAAGTCACGGCTCATATCTCAAAACAGTTCAAGATAGATGCTTAGAATTTTTACGGGAGGTAGGTATAATAGACCTCTAGCATTGAAAAAAATTTGGGTGTTTGCGTTTAAGGGGTTAGGGTGGTGGAGGGTGATAAGGAAAAGTTTCAAATCTCGAGAACCCATAATGATGGAACGCTGAAACTTAGTATTTAAATAGTGCTATAGTAGTGGAGTGTTGGAAAAATATTGTATAATTTTTCATAGAGGTAGTATGATACGGGGGTGGGGTGTTTTTTCTATCTATAGATATTCTATAGAATGGCTTATGCAAGAAAGTTGAAACTTTATGAGTATATGTAGGTCTACTAGAAAAGTAATTTAGATGCAAGAAAAATTGAAATATCCATTGTCATACGGAAGGGGGCAAACAAAATTATTAGTGAGAATGGAATGTATAGATTTTCACGGATTTCGTCATATCTCTTAGGTCTTCTAAAACTATGAATTCACTTTCATTTGACAGATTTTTCTCATAATTACCTAGAAAGTTTTTCAGGATTTTTTAAAATTTAACCTCTAAGGGGGTGTAAAGTTATTGCATACATTTTCACGAATTTAACCGTATCCCTCAGGCCTGATTAGATATCAAGATGACTTTTCACTTCCACGGGCTTGTTTCATAGTCGCCGAAAACTTGTTTTCAAGTTTTTTTTTCATTTCCACTCCTAAGAGAATATGAAAGGGTTGAACACGTTTTCAAGAATTTCGTCATATCTCTTAGGAGTGATAGGACATCGAATTCGTTTTCGTTTTCGATTTTTGAATATTCAACCCAAAGTGGGTGCAAAGGGGTTGCATATGTTTTCACAAATTCCAACATATTCTTAGATCTATCAAGATATTTAATTCATTTTTACTTCCTAAGGTTTCCTATCTCATTATAATCGTCAAAAAGTTGATTTCAGTATTTTTAGATATTTAACCCGTAGGTTTTCGACATATTTCTTAGGTTTGATGAGATATCAGATTGGTTTTCACTTCCACAGACTTTTCATATAATCTCCTACAAACCCATTACGATTTCGTGTAGTGACTTAAAAACTAATTTCACGATTTTTCGAAATTCAGCCCCCAAGGTGTTGAGTTGTCAAAAGACAACTCGACCATTTCGGGCGGTTGTGGGTGCGCTCAAGGCTCAGCGTGCGATGAATTTTGATCGCATACGATGGGCTTTGATCGCACCCACAACTGCCACCAACTTAGCCGCGAGAAAAAACCGTTTACCGTTATTCGGTAAAGGCCGGAAGTGGCATAGCGGCAGAGTGAGAGGTTCGAGCTAAGGCCCGTGCGTGCGGAGAAAATTTTAGGTGTTGGATCGCAACTGACCTCCGACGACGACCAATTTACACCAAATTGGTAGGAAAAAGTCGTACCTGGCGCGTTTTGGTTTCGATTTCAAGAATTGAAAACTGTCGTTACGCGTAGTTGTTTGTTTTTCGCTCTCTTTCGTGTTCTCGGACGACAAATATCGTGCAAGTTCTTCGTGTCGTGTGCTAAATACAAAAAAAAAGACTGCATTTTCGCTTGCAAGTCCGAAAATCGAAAAAAAAATACTCAAATCGTCTTGATTCAAAGTGAACCTCACTTTCCACCGCGCGACGTGCATTCGACGGGAGCCCGAGCTGTGCGAGGAAGGGCCTGCGTGAAAAGTGATAGAAGGAGTGTCTGCTGTATCGGGTGTAGAGCAACGATCACGTTATTCCCGTGTCCAGTTTTGTTTTTTTTTTCGACTTCCTCAGCCGCCTAACCGCGATATGATTTAGAATTTGCTTGTTTAGCGGTCATTTGAATTCCACAGTTAAAATGTTAAAATCGGTCGCTTAGTAAATCTATGGAATTAACGAGGATCGTTCGAAGTGATTTGCGTTTTTTTTGATGATCGTGTGTTAAAGAGTCGGAATCTGATCATCGAAGGGCGAGTTTTTTTTTTGGTTTTCCCCAAATCTTTTTCCACCCCAACTGAAAATCCAGTGGAAAAAGCTAGTTCTTGTGCCTGTTCCAATCCAAAAAAAAAAAAAATAGCAGAGCAATCCGTGATCACATTATAAAGTGTTCGGAAAAAAATTGAAGGCGCCAAAAGAACAACTGACGGCGACCGTAAAAGTCGATTTGTTTGCAAAGTGTTCGGTTTTCTGGTGCTTTGATTCGTGTGAGAAAGAAAAATAAAATTCAGAAGTTAATTAAAGATGAAAAGTTAACAGAATAATGTATAATGAATGAGTGCATCCATCGAATAATTTCCTCGCGAAATTTCTCGCTCGTCTCACGACGAGAGTGTTAAGGGCGCTTTTGCGCGAGAATTTTAATAAATACAAATTTAAAATTCATTAAAGAAAAAAAAAAATCCCCATTAAAACGAATTAGAATGAATAAATAAATTAAATTAGCTAAAAATGAAATAAAATAAATAATAAATTAAAATAATAAATTTAAAATAATTGTAAAATAAAAATAACATGACTGACAAGGACAGGACGGACGAAACTAAAAAAATATAATAAGTTAAGCAATAATTTAATAATAACAAACAAAAGAAGCAAAGTATGGGGTGAGTCCTTTTTTTATTTACATACATTTTCCTTATTTTGCATTATTTTCCTTTGGTTTTTATTTGATTTGCAGATTTTTTTTTTATTTTACTTGTCCATTTGTATACCTTTTTTTTGAAATGATTAGAGGCTAGAAGAGCCGTATAAAATGAACCCGAGCGTTTGAGCTCCGCCCTGAACCTCAATAAGGGGCCAAGACAAAGTTGTATTTTTGGACAGTCATGGCTGAGGTAGGGTGGGCAGGCAGGGCGCTATGACACCTAAGCGCCCTGACAAATCGTGAAGTCGCGCACTCCACCGCTTCTTGGTCTTTCACGACCTATTGGGAAGATAGTCCCATTTTAAATCCCTGGAGTAAGCCGACACGAAATTTTTTTGTTGTACAGGCCAAGGGTTTATGGACTGAAATCTGGGCAAGAACCCCCCCACAACTGCCGTAGCTAGTCCCGGCCGCCAGCAAGCGTGTCGCTTCCGCTCGGATTTCAGCCACCAATTCAGATGTAGGAATTGGCCCACTCTTTCCTGAACCTTCCTTTCCTTCGAATATTTTGACTTTTTCAAGTCGAAATATTCACTCCAAGGCCTCCGTTCACAACAAAGGGAGTGTAAAAGTTAGCTTACGTTTTCACAAATTTTTCGAAATCTCTAGTAGCTGATGAGATATCAAATTGCTCTTTATGTAATCGCCTAAAAACCTATTTCACAATTTTTTAATATTCAACCCCCAAGTGGATGTAAAGGTTTGTATACGTTTTCACAATTCGTCATATCTTTTTCTTCACCCTTAAGTGGCCATCTTTTGAGTGGTGGGGGAGGTAGGGGAACTATTTTTGAGGAAAAATTTTGGTTTCTATATTTCAACAACCGCTAAGCTAGGAGGCTGAAACTTGGAATTTATATAGAACTTCGATAGTGGAGCCATTTTGCAAAAAAAACTTTAAAATTGGTGGAGGGGTGTGGGAGTGGGGATAAGAATAATGCGTCCGAAACGCTAAAAAGCTGAAAAGGAGACATTCTAAAATCCGTATCTTTTAAACAGTTAAAGCCACTACATTGAAACTTCATAATTATCTCTAGGTACACTAGGAGAAAATATGGTAAATAAAATGTTGAGGGTGATAATTGGTTTGCGGGGTGTGGGGTGAAAAACTTTAGATTACGATAATTGCGCTAGGAAAATAAAATTCGGTATTCATATACAAGTTAAAAAATGGAGTTTGATTAAAGTAAAATTGTTTAAGGAGGCGGAGTGGCATGGAAGTGGGGGAATAAGAATTTTTTCAAAAAAATCACGGCTCATATTTCAAGAACGGTTTAAGATAGATACTTAGAATTTTTACGAGAGAGGCCTAACAGACCTATAATAGGAAAAAAATGTTGAAGATCTGGGTGTAGAGAGTGAGGGTGGGGGAGGTTGAAACTTGGTATTTAGATAGAGCTATAATAGTACAATAGCATTTTGGAAAATATAATTTTTTATAGGGATTATATGGTACGGGGGTGGGGGGTGTTTTTCCTAACTATAGAACCCCATGTACGAAAATCAGAACGGCACAGCACAGGCTTAGTACTGGTGCCAGAGTTGCCAGTACTGGCTAATGTTTCGGGGCCAGTATGTGCCCTGGCTTAAATCATTGCCGAGCCAATGTCGATTTGATGGCCCGATACTGGGCCGTTAGTAAAAAAAAAAAACTAAAATAATTTTTCTAAACAAATTTATTTTTTTTTTTTTTTCAAATACGAATTTATTTTCCTATAAATTAATATTTTTTTTTTTTGAAAAATGCGAATTGATTTTACTTACACACCTTGCACACTTTCGGATTCGAACCATGGTCCCGTCACACATTAGTCCGCTACGCTACCCACTAGGCTAATCTTCAACATTCCCGTGATAGGGTTGAAGCCGAATCAAAATTGATTTTGAGAAACAAAAAATATTTCTACCAAGATGTGCCCAATACAGAGCCGACCGTGGAGCCAATGCCAAAAGAGCTTAGACACCAATAATAAGCCAAGTCTTGGCTCGACACTGGTCTGGTGGTTTTGTCAGTACCAAAACAATACCGATCGACAAGTCTTGGCGGACAATGCCATACCAATGCTGGGCAGTGTACGAAACCCTGGCTGGATTTCGGCATTTCGCACATGGGTACCCCAAGGACTCATGTGAATTTTTTCATGTTAAAACTTATTAGCAACCACCGCATTCTGAATTTCAAAGTCGTAGCTTAAGTGGTTCTGAAGTTATTGGCCAATATTGTTGAACAAGTGTCTTAAGAACTTTTTGTATGGCAGATAGCCGAAGGAGTAGGACGATTATGCGTTACAAACTTTTGGGCTGGATTAAGCTTATAATACTCTCAGATATAATCTATAGTATAAAAAAAAAATATGCCAACAGATTTTTTTCGGGCTAGAATGCTTACGCCATAGCCACATATAACATATGAATTACACAATTGTGTCCGAGACACGGTCAAAGTCATAGTAGTATAATATCAGTTTTTTTCGAGATAAGGGTGTTTTTCGGAAAGTTAACGGTTATCCTTAGAAAAGAAGTGAAAATATCTCAAATATATTTATTTATCCGATTTAACATATAAAAATTTGCTAACAGTCTGGGCGCAACTTTACTATTTTTTGGGTAGAAGTCCGGCACGCGTTTAATGCTGAGATGCGGTGTAGGTTACTGTGTGACTGAACACCTAAAAAAAAGGTTCGGGAAGCGTTAAGATGGGGTCGCGCTAGAATAATTACGCCACTGCCACAAATAACATATGAATTACGTAAATGGGTCATACACCGAAATGTGGTCAAAGTCGTAGTACAATATCAGTTGTTACGTGATTAGAAGGTTTTTCGTGATATGGTTTTGGGCCATTACTTTAAATTGGAAATGCGTTTGTATGCGATTATAGAAAAAGTCTGTGGAAGTGAAAACCAATCTGATATCTCATCAAAGCTAAGAAATATGTGGAAAGCCTTACGTCACCAGAGTCGAATATCTGTGAATCTTGAAATCAACTTTTTGATGATTATGTAGGAAGACTTAGGAAGTAAAAAGGAATTCGATATCTCATCAGAACCAAAAAATATGTAGGAATTTGTGAAAATATATCAACCCCCTTGTACCCACTTTGGGGTTGAATATCAAAAAATCCTGAAAGGAGTATTTAGATAAATATAAAGAAAGGTCGAAGAAGTAAAAACCAATTCGATGTCTTATCAAAGAGATATGACGGAATTCGTGAAAACGAGTTTAACCCGTTTATATCCGCTTAGGGGTTGAAAAGGGAAAAAACTTGAAAAGAAGTTTAAGTCGATTATAACACAACCCGTGGAAGTGAAAAGTTATTCAATATTCAGACCTGAGGGGTACGGCTGAATTCGTGAAAATGTATACAACCCCTTTACACCACTTGGGGGTCGAATTTCAAAAAATCCTGATAATGCTTTCTAGGTATTTTATGAAGAATCCGTAGAATAAAAACGAATTCAATATTTGCGAAAACCTAATAGGTATGACGAAAATCGTGAAAATATATGCATCCCATTTTCACCGATAATTTTTTTGCCCCCTTCCAAACACCAAATGATATTTGAATTTGTTTTTAATCATAATTACTTTTCTAGTTGATTTACATCTACATACCGAGTTTCAACTTTGTAGCACAAGCCGTTAGAACACGTGTAGAAGAATATTGGCCGATAATAACTTATACCTTTTTATTAATATTTTTCCCGTAGCATCTTTCAAATAATCCTTTAGTCGTGAAGTTCATTTTCGGCCAAGCTTTGAAGTTTAACCAAAATTAATTACTAAATAATTATTAATAGTTAAAAAAGTTAATTATAATAATTATTAAAAATTAAAAATTAAAATACTGTTTTAACAACTGCAAGCAAACTTCTCTGCAAAATCTTTCCAGAAAATGAGTAAATACTGATTCTATATCTGATAAGACGATTTGCGACCGCGCAATTTAGAGAAAAGAACCCACTCTCCTAAGGCGATAAAAAATGTGTGCAGTGATTTGTCAGTTGACACAAGTTATATGTCTTCAATTAGTTTCGAGAAGGTCTCATCTCCAGAAAGTCATGAATTTTTTTCCAGTTTGGAAAACAGATAGGAGTCGCTCATGAAACATGCGTCTATTAAACTAAAATAAAAATCGGAGTTCAGTATTTCATCTAGTGTATCGCTCGATTGGCTTGCAGCCGATCGTGACTGCAGTATATTTTTAACTAAATTACTTTTCTAGTACATCTACGTACACCCACCGAGTATAAAGTATCAAGCGTAAGTCGCCGCACATATAGTAAAACACCCGCGCACCCGTAGCCCACTCTTTTTAAAAGTTTTAATATTTAATATTTTCTTTCAAACTCTCACATTCTCACTCCTTTCACCCTCATATTGCAAATTTTTTTCCTGTTAAGGGTCTATCGGTCCTACTGCCCGAAAAATTCCAAGATCCTTTCTTAATTAGTTTTTGAGATATGAGACGTGATTTTTTAGAAAAATCCATATTCTCGTCCAGGCTCCATCGCCACACACAAAAATTTGTTTTCAGGTCTCGACCTAAGTTTTCGAAAGTTTCAGACGCCTTTGTTTTCACTCACTCCAATACCCACTATCATATATATATATAAGTTCAAAGGTTCAACGAAATTCGAAATATAGACTCACATAATTGACACCCCCAGTATATACCTGAAGTCCATGGTAAATTCGCGATAAAAGGGTTTTTCAGTAAAAATATAATCAAGAAACACAATGCAAATCGATTGAAAGGGATTGATGGAAAAATATATTTTACGAGAAATGCAGTCACGCGAATTTTCATCAAAGACGATTGATTTATGATTTACTGTTGGTATTTATTGATGAAGCCTCCATTATACAATAACTTTGGCTTATCGAATTAGCGTAACAGGACATAAAAACAATTGTTTATATTTATAGTATCCTAACATGAAGAAAACGGTTCATCTTGAATAAATGCCATGTTGATTAATATTATAAAAAATTCCAATTATTTATATATTTACTTCTTCTAGAAGTACGCTGGTGTCGCACACATTTTTAAAAAATTGAGGAATTAAATTAGAATAAAGGGTATATGTCTAAATTGTTCTTCTACAAAACAACATCCTGGGAGATAGACAAAGCGAAACAGAACAGTCGGTAATGTTGTGGACTACAATCCAGAGCTTTATTGCGAACTTTGACCCATCCATTGCTTCTTTTTCCTCTTAATGTTTATCTTGCACTAACTAGTCGTCCTCTAGAGATCGTCGTTAGATATAATGACATTGGTTCGCGTCTGCTGAACAAAGTCTCTCCTAAGTAGTGAATGTCTTGTTCAACATCGCACATTTATGTGCATGTCACATTTTTTCGAGAAGTCTTAGGGTTCGGGACCTCTCTTTCTCCAAATAAATGCACTGTATTATTATTATTACTACCTGTAACATAATTTCCACACATAAGAGCAATACGTGTGTTGTTAACATGGTTGCTCATTACTGCATCTGTTTTGCGGTAAATTCTATGTTTAGCAGTATTTCCAACATGTGCAGGGAACTCACTTGTTGTTGCAAATATGAAGAAATTCTGTTATCAAACGTATAGTGAAATTTTATGGGCTTTCCGAAAATGTAATAAAATTTGGTGGTTAATTAGATCCTTCTTGGAGAAAGAAAGACTTTTTTGTATTTTTTTTTAATTTTTTATTATTTTTGTGTCATTTAAATGAATTTTTCTCAAAAAGTATAACACTGATTGACACAGTTGATACCAATTAGAAAGAAGAATTTGTGTCCTTTTCAACGAGCCCAGAATTATTACGTTACGCTAAGTACAGCAGAAGTTAGAGATCAAACAGTGATCACAGGTACGATGAAAATCCTTCGTCCTTAAAATCGCGCTATCTCCTTAACGGTGCAAAAACGGGAGTATGTGTAGAACGATTTTCTACTCAGGACAAGTTCCTCTATCTTCCATTTTCGTTTGAACCTCAGTACTAGTTACACCCTGTATAGGTATTAAGGGCTCATATACCCCTGAAATTTTCAAAAAATTTATTTTTTTTTTACTGATTTTTATTTTTTATACTTTTAAGAATTAAAAAAAAAATTTGAATTTAGAAAATTCCACTCCATTACAAAGTTATAGCAATAAATGTCACCAAACATCGGTTTGGAACGGCTTCCTGGCTAATTGCCGCGCCACTCTCAACAGCAGCGTTTAGCATTTATTTTTTCGTAAAAGCTGGGTTTCATAGAAAACAAGGTCATTTATGGGACCATCTGTGAAAAACACGAAGATACAAGAGGAAGAAGGTGTACAGTACGAAGCTGGAATGGGAGACTAGCCGTAAGTTCACATTGTACCTATCAAAAACTTTAAACGCATTTTTCTCGAAACTATGTATTTAGACATGGTCGGCACGATAACTCAGTCAATTTTCAATATTTTTCAACTTTTTTTTTTTTAAATTTTGATAACTATTTTCTCTATAGTCTGTCGAGAGGTTTTTTTAATTTTTTGCTTGGAAATTTTTTTATAAATTATTAAACGCAAATTTTTTTAAAAAAAACTGATTACTAAAGTTTGAAATTCTGTAACTTATTAATTTTTGAAAAAAAAAAAATTCCCTCCGTGAGACTATAACTACTACATTATTATACAAGATTCTTTTTTATTTTTGCAAATTGAATTATTTTTGGTGAAGTTATGATGCCGACCAGGAGGCGCCATGGTTTTCATAAGTAGTCCGTTTATACCCGTAAAAAACAATGTTAATATTAAAAAATAAAAAAAAAAAATCTTTTTTTTTATAGCTGAATAGTTAATAAGATATGTGAACTCAACAAATAAATTTTTTTTTCACCATACAACCTTTGTAATAATTTTTCAAATTTACTCGGTTTTCAGCGCGTGCAGGGGTATGTCCTTAAGGGGGTACATCCGAGTAGAACGCAGAAAAATAGGTGAAGTTTAGAAATTATTACCTCAAAAACTATTTGCTCGATTTTATCCAGGTTGGTTTTATTCGAAAGTATATATGATGAGGTACGCTCATAATTTTTTTTTATAAATATATTTCAATCAGGGGCGCTGTTGTCAGGGTCGGCGTAAAGAAAGTCCGTCGCTCGCACGCTCTGCGGTTCCCAAGATTACATGCAGGCGGTTGATTCAAAACAAAAATTTCAAAAAGATTCTGAAAATGTAAAGTATGATGCTCTTCGCTACGTAGGGGTTTTTGAAAAAAAAAAATTTTCACAAAATGGCGGCCGATTGAACTTGATTTTCAGTTTTAAACCTCAATTATCGACCTTTCTGGCTTGATAAAAAAAAAGTAAATAAGTTAAAAAAAAAATCCTACGTAGCGAAGTAGAAAACCTATCCAAAAATATTATGTGAAATTTTGGAAGCAATCGGTCAAGCCGTTTTCCGAAGATTTTGGGGACCGTCCAAAGACGGTATGTTTCGAGATAATCGCGTTTGAATGACGCTCTATATAGAGAATTCATGAAGGTCCCATTCCGGTTAACTGCCCATAACTTTCACAATTCTTGGAATTTCAATATGAAATTTACACACAATATTCTTAAGACTGCAAACTTTAAGATGAGTGAAAAAAAAAAATTTTGAAAAAAAATAAATTTCTACTCGGATGTACCCCCTTAAACCAAAAAAAAAGCTCTTGATCATTTAATTAGCTTGACAATTCATTGTTGTGAATAAAAATAGTGTTATTTTGTGTAAAAATGGAAATTGAAGTTATGACGACAGTGAAAAACATTGTTTTGATTGCAAAACGAAGAAAGAGATTAAATGCAAAATATGCGCTTTTCTTAAAAAATGCAGCAGCTCTGGTAGTATTATGTCAGGAATACCAAAAAAAGGGAATAATTAATCGGGCAATCTGAAGTATGGGCGATGGTAATTATAATGTCAAAATGCATTAAAAACATCTTATTTTAGGACCGAAAAAGTCGTTGCTGGGAGTAAAAAGTTCTTTTGTACAGCGACGAACACTTTAAGCAGCAGTTTCTCATGAAGAGAGAAACCTTTTCGATATTATTAGATCGAATAAGTTAACTAGAAAGGAGCGAAACAGTAATGCGGCATCCCATACCATTATCAAAACGCGCTGCAATTGCTCTACATGCCTTGGGCTCGTCTGCGGTGTATCGCACCATTGCCATTCTCTTTGGTATTGGGCAAACCACAGTTGGTAAAATGGTTGTAGACTTCTGTAAAGTCATTTGCGCTAATATGTCTAGTTGCATTGACGGATACTCACCTACAAACGACAAATTAAACGAAACCATAAGTTTCCACAATGCTATGGAGCCATAGGTAAGATTTTAAAATTATGACTGAAATACGTAGGTTGCTACTTAAGTTTTGAGATATGACAACACTGATGTGAATACGTCAATTCTGACATTGTCGTCGTAAAGTTTGACATTTTTAGTGGTGAACGTACTCAGAACGTGTTGTCATACGAGTGCTATTCGTGTTGTTTACAGATACTTAAAATATTCATCTTGGTCGAAAAATGGAATTAAATCGTGAACCTTTTCGTGCGATTATTTTCTATGACTTTAGACGTGGATTAAACCAACAGCAGTGTGCCGATCAACTCGCTTCGACTTTTGGTGATGATGCACCATCTCGAGCCACCGTGTTTCGCTGCTTTTCTGAATTCAATCGTGGTCGTACTTCGCTACAGGACGAATTTCGTGAAGGTCGTCCAAAATCGGCAGTTGTGCCAGAAAACATCGATGCTGTGCGTGAACTAATATTGCAAGATCGTCATACCGTGAGATTGAGGCATTCCTGAGGATTAGTTCCACTCGCATACATTCAATATTGCATGAACATTTGGCTGTCAAAAAGATTTGTTCGCGTTGTATACCGCATAATTTGACAATCACTCAAAAAAAAGGTCGTGTCGATTGGTGCAAAGAAATGTTGAAAAAATTCAAAAGTGTGTTGATCTTCATGGAGAATATTTTGAAAAACAATAAAGCCATTTTTGATTATAAATATTTGTTTTTATTTGTCTATCTCAAAACTTAAGTTGCAACCTACGTACCAATATAAATAAAACCGGTAGATGGCTGTCGCATAGAAGTCAATGTCCCTACAGAAGAAGCCGTCGACTATCATAACTTCAAAGTGAAGAATTCTGTTATACAGGGTGTTTGGTACTCCGTGCACGACCTTGTAAGGGGTTATTCCTTGATATATTTGGAGAAAAAAATTGTTCTACAGGGTGGGTCAATTTTTAATATTAGTGGAGATACAGGGTGGTTAAGAAAAGTGTTTTTGACCGGTACCCTCACTCACTTAAAACGTTATATCTTGAAAATGAATAATCACAAGGCAAAGTGTTATAACTCGTTTTTTAGGCAATCGAATTACCTTTCATTTGATGTAACAGTCTAAATTGTAACTGCACCCAATCTTGAGATATTTACTCGAAAACACCAATTTTTGCTACGTGAACCCTTAAAATTCAGTGATCAATGTAGTTTTTCTCAGAAAACCCCATTATAAACATGTCATTTTAATTTTATTTTTTTATGAGCCGTATTATTACCTACAAAAGCTGCATACATATGTATGAGTTACGATTAACATTTTGGAAGTAATAGGTAAAAATACATATCGCATAAAAATTAAATATTTCAAAAGTCAGTGCCATAAAGTGGACCTCGTTTAATTTGTCGGTAGTACTGAAGTATTTTTATTGCCCATTTATTACTATTTAAAGTATGTAGGAAAACAATGAAATGTAACTGAGTTTCAACATAATTGATGCTTTTACCTGGATGTGGTAGGTAATACTGGGTGCGGTACTATGCCTTTTTTAATAGGGTGCCTTACAAAATAAAAAGCGTATAAAAGCAAAACTACCTTCATATTTTTATCAGTTTTAGTTACGTTGCTAACAGAAGAAGGTGTCAGTAGAATAAAAAAAATAATTTCGAAATGTCTGAGTACTCCAATGAAGAATATGCTGACATTGTGTTAATTTATGGAGAGTGTCGCGAAAATGGAGAAGCCGCGCGAAGGCTTTACCATCAGAGACATCCCCATCGACGGACACCTGACAGGAGAGTATTTCAGGACGTTTACAGGAGAATTAGGGAAACTGGCAGCGTTAGAACAAGGAGAGTAAATGCAAATCCTGCGCCTATAATCGCTGTTCAGATTGACGAAAGAATACTGCAAACAGTGCAAAATGATCCATCGATCAGTATCCGACGCTTGGCATTGCAGTTTAACGTATCTACTTGGAAGGTTTGGAGTATTTTAAAAGTAGAACGCTTCCATGCCTACCATCACACACCAGTACAGGAGCTGCTACCCATTGATTTCCCCAAACGGATGGAGTTTTGCAATTGGCTCCTTGAACGACAAATAGATGACGACAATTTTTTCAACAATATTCTGTGGACGGATGAGTCCCAATTTACCAGAGACGGTATCACAAACTTCCACAACCTACATACGTGGGCTGAGAGCAATCCACACACAAGAAGAGCGGCATCATTTCAGCACAGATTCAGCGTCAATTTATGGGCAGGCGTGATTGGTGACGATTTACTTGGACCTATTAGGCTTCCGCGTACTCTAAATAGCTCCAATTACTTACAGTTTTTATCAAATGATCTACAGGACTTATTGGATGATATTGCACTGGTACGATTGGATTCCATGTTTTACCAACACGATGGTGCTCCAGCTCATTACGGCCGAGATTGGTTAAATTCCAATTATAGCAATCGCTGGATCGGTAGAAATGGACCGATACACTGGCCTGCAAGATCTCCTGATCTTACTATTATGGATTTCTTTGTATGGGGACGGATGAAGGACCTAGTCTACGCAACGCCAGTAGAAACATTGGAAGATCTAAATATCAGGATCGATGCGGCAGCAATAGAAGTAAGGCAGCAGTTGAGGAATATGAATACCAAGAGAACACTCGCCAAACGAGATTTAGCATGCATTCAAAATGAAGGTGGCCATTTTGAACATTTATTATAACAAAATTTTTTTAAATAAAACATAAAAACCATTATTAAATTCTTTTAGTTCAAACAAGTAGTGTAGATCAACATGCACATGCACTGACTTTTGGAATATTTAATTTTTATGCGATATGTATTTTTACCTATTACTTCCAAAATGTTAATCGTAACTCATACATATGTATGCAGCTTTTGTAGGTAATAATACGGCACATAAAAAAATAAAATTAAAATGACATGTTTATAATGGGGTTTTCTGAGAAAAACTACACTGATCACTGAATTTTAAGGGTTCACGTAGCAAAAATTGGTGTTTTCGAGTAAATATCTCAAGATTGGGTGCAGTTACAATTTAGACTGTTACATCAAATGAAAGATAATTCGATTGCCTAAAAAACGAGTTATAACACTTTGCCTTGTGATTATTCGTTTTCAAGATATAACGTTTTAAGTGAATAAGGGTACCGGTCAAAAACACTTTTCTTAACCACCCTGTATCTCCACTGTTATTGAAAATTGACCCACCCTGTGGAACAATTTTTTTCTCCAAATATATCAAGGAATAACCCCTTACAAGGTCGTGCACGGAGTACCAAACACCCTGTATATTATTTGCTTCCGTTGATTATAGGTAATATACTCGTAAATAATGTTCAGTGAAAGAACTGCATCACTATTATATTTCATCAATTATTTACAGATCAAGATTTCTGTATACCAATGTTGGTCACACTGGTTGAAATAAAGACTCGCATATATTTGAGACTTCATTATTACGGAAGGCTCACGATAATGATTCTATTTTTCGAAACTATGTAAAACTTATTTCCGAAATCAATGTACCTGCTGTGCTTATTGGAGATTCTGCATTTAAACCATCTTTAATTGTTTTGAAATCTTTTCCGTTCTCTACTTCGCAATCACAACGTCAACAAGATTTCAACAACAGACTATCAAAATGCAGGCGTATTGTTGAGAACGCATTTGGGCATTTAAAGGCAAGGTTTCGAAGAATTGGCAAAGGGCTCGAAGTAAACGTTGAAAATGCAGTAAAAATTGTCCTGAATTGAAGAACTAGTTAACACATTTATTTTATATATTTTTAACCTATAGTAAGTAACTACTGAAATTAGCTATTATTTTCATTTTATTTCATATTAGATTGTAAGTTAGTATGTAAGTTAGTTTGTAAGTTAGGTAGGATTTAACGAGCAAGGTTTTTTTTATAATTTTTCCTTGAACATGAATTAAAATAATAAACAAAGAACTAATCTTAGCAAAAAACCAAATTGTAACTACAGATGCAAAGATGTAATATCTGATCACTGAAATTGTTAATTGTACGTACTATTTTTTAAAAAACTGAAATAAATTTATGTTATGTTATGAAGAACTAGAAAGATCTGCACAACGAGAGCAGCCAAGTAGACAAGACAAAATGATACCGCTGGAACGACCATTCGAAATGCAATTACTGATTACTTCTGTAAGTATTAGGTTGTTGCAGATGAAATGTCGTTTTTGGTAGTGCAATTTCAAACAACTGTAACTTTTATAAAACTTAATTTTATTAATCAAAATAGGCACCAGCACATGAAATCACTTCTCCCAACGAGATACAAGTGCATTTATGCCAGTTTCGTAGAAATCCGACTTTCTATAGCGAAGAAAGTCCTCGAAGGCACTTTTGATGACTGTTTCATTATCGAATTGTTTGTTGCCAAAAAAAGATCCAAATGCTGAAAAAAGTGGTAGTCGGTTGGCGAAAGGTCTGGTGAGTATGGTCAAAGATATTAGAATCTCTTTATATAAGATGTCCCAACCAATATAAAATAAATCAATAAAAGCTTTACGATTGGCGACCAATCTCCGGTGGCTATTAGAGCTTTTTATGCTAAAATTTGTAGTCCACTGTAGACATCAATCTGAAAGCTCTGTTTTAAATTGTTTGGAAAGTCAACGTCACCGATTCCGAAATCGGTAAATTTGACTGAAATAGGACCAGGATTTGTGATTATTGTCTATATAATATATCTCAGTAATTTTAATTTTATTGTTTTGCACATTTTAGTGAATTCATTATTATGGAGAAACATAATGTTGAAAAAACAGACTTGAGTTGCAAATACGCGCTAATTCGCATCATCCAATGCACATGAAGGCGATAGTGAAAACACGGCATATGAATATTACCGCCATACGCCTCATATTCACATATGTATATATGTAGCTAAAAATGATGTCCCATTGACAATCCGATAAAAAAAACCTGCCTTTGCTTGTTTATTTGTTGTTAGTTGGCGAGCTTTCACTCCAACATACAGTGGGTTACAACATAAATTCTCAAACTTTTCAATAGCCACCGGAGTCGGGTCGCCAATCGTAAAGCTTTTCAAATTGATATTGACATGCTTGGGACATCTTATAGTTTCTACTGTCTTTGGTATGGTGGATGAGGAAGAGTCTCATACTGCAACTCGTTTAATTTTTGGACCGTTGTTCTTGAAACATGAGGCCGTGCGTTGTCATGAAGCAGTATAACTCCATATCTGTTGACCAATCTAACCCGTTGAACACGCAATTTCTGATGCATTTCATCGAGTTGGGCACAATACTTCTCTGCATTAATGGTTTCACCACGTTTCAAAAAGGAATTGTGAATAAATCCAGCTGCAGACCACCAACAGTCATTATCTTCTTCGGATGAAGACCTGGTTTCGGCATGTGTTTTGGAGTCGCATCAGCATCCAACCATTGTGCTGATCGGCGACGATTGTCATACAGTATCCACTTTTCATCATAAGTCACTATTCTGTTCAAAAACGGATCGTTTCTCTTCCGGGAGAGCAGGGAACTGCAAATTTCCAGTCGATGCGTCATGTTTTGTTCAGTAAGCTAATGCGGAACCCACTTATCAAGCCGTTTGATTTTGCTGTTGCAAGTGCCGGGAAACTGTCGAATTGTGTACGTCCAATTTCTCTGCAATATCCCTTACCGTTTCCTTAAATCAGATTCCACTAAAAATTCAGCTCATCGTTGTCGATCGTAGGTCCTATGGATGAGCACATGGCTCACTTTCAAGGGTCAAATCTCCTGATCGGAATTTTTCGAACCATCGCAGTGTGGTTTGTTTGCTTACCGTATCAGTTCCAAATGCCCTATTGATATTTTCAGTAGCCTCCGTTGCGCTGTGGCCAAGCTTAAATTCATAAAGGAAAATTACTCGTTTTTGACTCAAATCCATTTTTTTTTCTGTCCGATCGCCATGAAGTCCAAAACTGAAGTGACTCACTCCATAAGTAAATGTAGTTTCAACATCGCCTATATAGAATAATCACAAGCAATGCCACCATCTGTAAGGGTGTTTCGGATTTAGGCTTGATACACCTTCTGACGAGTCTATGCCATCCGATGACGAAACAGCTCCTTCGGACCCAGTCCAACACAGTCTTATAAAAAACTGGCCTATCCAGTAAAGGTTTTCCAACTGTCATGCCCTCAGGGACAGCGATTAATCAACAGTCGGGGATTTCGTGTTGGGGTTTCACACCAGAAACTCCACTGATGCCGGAAAACAACAACAACTTAAACAAACTTGCTTCTATGGTAGCTTCTCACCATGAAAGCGAAGGCAAGAACGTTACTTAAATTATAATTCGCGGTAATGAAATTAGTTTCAACATCGCCTATATAGAATAATCCCAAGCAATGCCGGGGATTTCGTGTTGGGGTTTCACACCAGAAACTCCACTGACGCCGGAAAACAACAAAAAACTTAAACAAATTTGCTTCTATAGTAGCTTCTTCTCACCATGAAAAAAAAATTCCATACTTATAAAAAAAAAATTTTGGAGTATTTATACTTCAATACCCAATACCACCTGGCGGCAGTTTGAGACATGAAAATCGCAACTGACTTCACTTTATAGAGAAAAACGACATTTCATTTGCAACAACCTAATATAAATCCTATTTATCAAAAAATTTACGATTGTCTACAATCTACATTCTATCAATTTATTTATTTAAAAAATTAAAACATTTAATAATATTCTAGTAAAAAAAATCTAATTTAAATGGAAGTATCGGTTGGTTAGAGAGGTTTAAAGCGCTGTAAGACGAACTAATAAAAGCTTCCAGATAAGTAGACTTTAACTGGAAATACAATTTTCAATTTAGGCATAACATTGGACGTAGATTAATATGCGTGGAAGGTGCAACTGTTGACTAAAATATTTGTGATGGCAAACAAATATCCTACCTAGTATTTTTGACGGCTACGATGCTGAAAACATTTTTAATGCAGATGAAACGGGGCTCTTCTTGAAATACCTCCCAAATAAGACACAAGCATTCAAAAATGAAAAGTGTAACGACGGTGAGTTTAGTAAAGAAAGATTGACAGTCATGGTTGGCGCCAATAGAACTAGAAATGAGAAAATGAAATTGCTCGTGATTGAGAAAAGCGCTAAACACCACGTTGTTTCAAAGGAATAAGATCGCTACCAGTAGATTACTACTCAAATAAGAGCGCGTGGATGACGATCGATTTTTTCGAATTAAATTATATTGATTAGTTAAAAGGGGATCATAACTGTTGAAGTATGAAACGAAATTGAACTTTCCGCCCACCATCTTTTTTATACTTGCTTTTGACTTTTGTTCTTCTTATATACTCTCTCGAATAAAATCTGTCAAAGTGAACGCATCGCATTTTTATACTCTAGATGAAATCATATAGAGTATCATAAGTTTAATCCATCCCAAAAGTTTGTAACGCATAGAACCAAGCCTCGGACGAAAAAAAGTTATATATTATTTTTTGTTTATTTGTGGCCAAAAACCTCAAATCCGCTTGACGTCCGTCCGTCCGTCTGTCCGTTAGCACGATAACTCTAGAACGCCTTCGACTAAAATCTTGAAATTTTGAATCTGGATGTTTGGTTGAATTTGTAAGGATAAGTTCGTTAACCGGCAAAATCGTCATACTCCTTCGGGTAGCTGCCATACAAAATGTCCTTAAAACACGTGTTCCAGAATAATGGTCGATAACTTCAGAAGGGTTTAAGCTACGTCTTTGAAATTTTGTATGTGTTATTTTTCCAATAGTTGGAGCTAAATGTATGATTATGAAGAAAATCCTGTTAGTCCTTCGTGTAGCTGCCATACAAATATCCTGACAAAATGTATTCACTTAATTTACGGAACTCACTATAACTCAAGTAATCTTTTAGCTATGAATTCGGAATTTTGTACAAATTAATTTTGAGTGAAAACAAAGTTCGAGTTTACTAGTCAGAGAAATCCTTTTACTCCTTCTGGTACCTTCCATACAAAAAATCCTTAAGACACGTGTTCAAGAATATTTTCCGATAACTTTTGAACGCTTCAAGCTACGAATTTGAAATTTTGTACCCATTAATTTTTGAATGGTTCCAAGGAAAAGGATAAATATGTAAAAAATCGAGTGAGTCTTCCTGTACCTTCCATGTGAAAGTCCTTCAAAAAAGAACATTTTTTTTCGGAGACTTACCCAGTTCAATATATTATATTGAATATTGTCTTTTAGATTTGAGTAGCAATCAAATGGGAGTCCTTAATAAAGGACATACAATATGCACACACTTAATTCTACTTTATCCCCAACTACAATATAAATCGGAGTTCAGTATTTCATCTAGAGTATCATACGATTGGCTTGCAGCCGATCGTGACTGCTGCATGTTTCTATAATCGTTTTAATCTCGTTCTTATATTCGGTTTTTACTAAGATTTTCCATTGGAATAACAACAGGTTATGGGCCCAGAGATTGTGTAAAGGGAATATTGTATCGAGTTCGATCCCAATTGCCAGAATTCCGGTATTTTTTGATCGAAGTGTCGTAAACCGCAAAAGTGGGGTTAAAACGTGCATCGCGATGGGCAAAGACATTAACTTCGATAAACTGAAAGGCCGCGAAAACTATGTGCAATGGGAATTAAATATTGTGGCGTTCTTGCGTACGCGCGATTTAATAAAGTGCGTGAAATCGAGTCCAGACACTGAGACTGACAACGACAAATTGGAGCGTGCAATTGGATGGCTTTTTCTTGCGTGCGAGGATCATGTGAAGCACCATTTTGGAAAGGACGATTCGCCACTCAAGATATGGACAACATTGCACAAGACATTCGCCGAGACGGGCCAAGATTTGAAGTTGAACGCGGTCGTCGCTCTGACAACGACAAATTTGGAGGACTGTGATTCTATCGACGATTATATCGGGCGCATGATGGATGCGTGGCGTCGATGCACTGAAGCAAAGGTGATTTTCGACGACAACACAGTGACACTGTTCATGGTCGCGCATTTAGAAGGGCCTGTTAGGATTGACACCAGCCGGTGGCAACTCAGAGACGGCGTTTTACAGCGATACAAGCCGGAGAGGGCCATCGGGCGCTACCAGTCACGGCGGCAGAAAGCTACCTCGAGATATGAGCAAAGTCAAGTGCTTTGGCTGTGGCCAGTTTGGGCATTTTCGAAATAAATGTCGAAAGGAAGACGGTGCAACGAGAGACTGCATAAATTCGACGGCCGGCAACAGCGGTAAGAAATCGTCAATACGGAATTCGCCCATGGTTTTTTGGTTGTGTATGGAGTAAGGAACAGCGACGATTGGTTCGTCGCCAGCGTTGCGTCACTTCACATGACATCGCGGCGTGACATTTTGGCCGATTATCGCCCATTGCCCGTAACCCCGACAATTCATTTGCGGATGACCGAAAATTGTACGCTGCTGGTTGCGGAACGGCACACATTGTTGTGAACGGAGTTGACATCACTGTTTACAATGTATTGTATGTGCCCGGCTTGAAGGCGAATTTGCTATCTGTCAAAGCTATCATGACCGCCGGGAACCGAGTCATTTTTGATGATGAACTTATGAACGTTTTTAGTCGTCAGACCGGTGAATTGGTGATGACAGCCAAGGCGTCAAATGTAACGTTCAAGATCGATGCGAGCCACATAAAATGCACACTCGCCAAGGACAACGAGCTCGTCGATTGGCATCGAAAAATGGGTCACATGAGCTACGACGGCCTGGTGACGATGCAGAGAGCGAATAGCGGCATCAAATTCAACGGAACGAGAGAGTCAATCAGCGGATGTGTCAGTTGCGCTGAGGGAAAGCAGCCGCGTGCAGCATTTCGCAAGAAAAAGGTCGTGATCAAGACGAAGTATATTCTTGAAATGAAATAAGGACGTATGTGGTCCAATGAGTACATCGCTTGGAGGAGCCAGGTATTTTCTTGTAATCATTGATGATTTCTCACGAAAAGTTTTTGTTATATTTTTGAAAGAGAAATCGGCTGTTGTTGACGCATTTCGGAGCTTTAAGGCGATGGTTGAGAACCAGACCAGACGCAAGATCAAGCGTTCCGACAACGGAAAAGAGTTCGTCAACAAGGAAATGGAGGGTATCTGTGCCGAGGCCGGCATAATCCATGAGAAGACCGTTCCTTACACTCCACAGCAAAACGGCGTAGCTGAACGTATGAACTGCACACTGGTCGGATGGCGAAGCTGCACAATGCTATGTATGGGCTGAAGCAAAGCGGATGCCAATGAAATCATTATCTGGACACCGTCTTGCTGTCATTCAACTTGAACAAATCGACCCATGCATCTACTACACCGACGACGGAAATTTGATAGTCGCGATTTATGTGGACGATTTTCTGATTTTTTGGAAGGACGTTTCGGTTCGAGACGAACTGAAGGCAAAATTATCGAGTACATTTCACATGAAGGATTTGGGCAGGGCGAACACCTGCGTTAGCTTGACCATCGAATACGGTCAAGGGACCATCGGCATCAACCAGGAGTCGTATGCTAGAGAGGTACTCGAGAGATTCGGCATGGGGGATTGCAAACCTGCGCCTTCTTCATGTGATATGTCACAGAAGCTGGTCAGTGGATCGGACGGGTTCAATTCTGACGTGCCATATCGCGAATCGGTAGGAAGCTTGTTATTTCTTGTCCAATGAACAAGACCAGACTTGGCATTTGCAATGTGAGTAGATTCCCACTGGACTGCTGTGAAGCACATCATGCGCTATGTCAAGGGTACCATCGGATATCGCTTGGTCTATCATCGCGATTCATTGGGACTAATTCATGGATTCATCGATGCGGACTGGGGAAACGTCACGGACGAGCGTCATCCATTCTCTGGTTACGCATTTTTAATGGATGGAGGTGCCAGTGGCGTGGCGAGATAATTCAACAAGGGGAAGCAATTGGTTAATATCCTAAATTTATTATTATTATTCTATCTACAAATTTACTGCGTATTAATTGAACCTCCTCCCTTAGCTACTTTTAACATTACTAATATAAAAGCACCCAGCAATCACGAACGGGAACCAGGAGGCCACTTGGAACGTTATTTTCTAAGGTTGTTAGTCGCAGTCACCTACACCGCATCTAATCATTGAACGCGTTCCGGACTTCTATAAAAAAAATTATAAAGTTTCGCCCAGAGTATTGGCACATTTTTTTTTATTTATATACTGTTGCGAGCTAGGGGTTCGCCGGGATTTCAAGTAAAACACAATTCGGTTAAAATAAAAATATGTGATTATTTATTAATCGCACTTTAAATTCACAGAATTATAATCGCACAATAATTCGCACTGTATGGCAGTACCGCCCGCTTATACCATATATCGCTTGACTCGTTCACTTTCGTTCTCTCTCAACACGGTCGCGTCCCAGTTGGTCGCGTCTGCGAGATTTCTCGCAGATTTCTCGAAGACATGTCGGCCTGTCTGCGAGATTTCTTCGAGACGCCTTATAGGAAAAATACACGGTATCGAGACAAATGCACCCCGAAATCTCGGAGACATGTCTGCTGAATGTCGGGATAGCAAAATGTTTTCACAATCAGCGCCATCTATATATTAATAGATTTTTCTACATTTGCTTGTGCTCATACTTCTTATAATAAAGTAAAAACACAAAATATTTAATGAAAAGTACTCTTTATTTAGTAATTAAAAAAAACATCACCGAGAACAACAATAAATCACTTTATAATGCATGCAAAAACACTTACCCACAACATTCGACCAAGAGGTGGTGAAATGCAAGAAGATTAACATCATCTGAAAAGAGGAAACTCAAATTAAACCCAGTTGAAATAAACTTATCAGAATAAAATTATCACATACCACTATTCAGACGTACTCTGTGCGAATTGAATAAATACGTACGACAAAATTTATTCCGAATTTAGTTTGTCATGACTTTTCTAAGCGGCAGACGTCATCTCAAGTCTTCGATTTCTTCGCTTCTCTGCGGTCGTTTTCTGCACTTCAAATACATCGTGGTGGGAGCACATGTTTGTATTGCTATTTCTTTCTATCTAGTATTGAAGAAAGGTATGCAATATGATTCTAAGGCTCAAACCATCGAGATTATGTCTCGAAAGAGACAAGCGACCAACTGGGGTGTACCCGCTGTCTGTCACAGTCGCCGTAATCAAAATTACTGTGTCTTCGCTGAACGCTTCACCTGCTTATATACTAGGCGGTTGCAGTCTTGAATGTTCACCGGTGTACTTGAACGTTCGTTCAGTTGTGGAATCTTCTCGAAAGCTTCAGAGCCTTCGATTTTGACCTTCGTTCAGTGGTTTATGTACAGGGTTCTAGTACATTGGAGAGCATTCGATAAGAAGAGAGATACAATCGTGTTGTTTCGGCTTATCTTCAGCTAGGTTTCTGATTGGGCTATTTTGCAACTAGGTATTCGGTTGTTGTTGTTTTCATTATGTGAAACGATCGAGTTGCACGGTTGCGCGGTTGCCAGGTTTACATGTAACAATACGTATTTTTCTGAATAGAAGAGTCAATAGAAGTAAAACCGAATTCGATCTCATTAACCCTAAAAAATTTCGGAATTCGTGAAAACCCCCAGGGGTTTAATATCAAAAAATGCTTGCATCAGATTTTTCTTTGATTAAATTTAAAGCCTTTAGAAATAAAAGTGAATTGAATATCTCATTAAACCCAATATATGGAAAATGTGAAAATGTACACAACCACTTTACACCCCCTAATGGGTTGGATATCGAAAAATTGGAAAAGAAAACATTTCTAGGTGCTTACATAAAGAACCCGCAGAAATAAAATCTATATCGGCATGTCCAATATATATAACGAAATCGTGAAAATGTGGAAAAATCCCTTTTCACGGACATTTGTTTTACTCAACCTCTATACCAATAAAAATTTGAATTTTTTTCCTTTAATTTCTTGAGTAGCATACGTACATATACGTACTAAGTTCCAACTTTCTTCTTCATAAGCCGTTTCTGAGATTTAAAAAACCACCACCCACCCACTGCCTTGCTACCCATATAAAAAACTTGTTTCTAGGATACCTCTTTATTGGCTTTATGTGGTCAATTTTTAGCTTTCTATGGTTTGTGGTTTTTGAAAAATAAAAATCGATATTATTTTCTTTTCACCCCCTCCCACCATCAGCCCCTTCACCAGTACCTCCAACATTTTTTCCCTGCTAGAAGTCTGCTGGGCCTAACTCCTGTAAAATTTCTAAGATCGTATGTGGTACGGTTCTTGAGATATACAAATGAAATTTTATTAAAAATGGCTATCGCCCCACTTTTGTGCTCCACCTCCCACCTCAAAAATTTTAATGGGCTCCACTCAAACCAAATTTTACCTTCCTGGAATATACTCTAATCCAAAGTTTTTTACCTCAACCCCTACACACCACCACCCGATTCAAACATTTTAGCTGTTGATTAATCTCCTATTACCCCTGAAGACAACTACAAAGTTTCAATCTTCTGACATCAACCGTTCAGAAGATACGTATTTTAGAATGTTTCAACCCCAGCTTTCAAGCACTTCGAACACATTGCTTTCCCCTTCACTCCCACACTCCTCAACCCTTATCGCAAATTTTTTTGGAAATAGGTCCACTATCATAGTTCTACATAAGTTCCAAGTTTCAGTCTCCTAGCGTAAGTGGTTCTTGAGATCTAAAAACCAAATTAAATATAATTCAACTATTTACCACAATTCAATTCCAAACTTCGATCAAAATTCAATTCCTATCCTACTATGGTAGCACTTATTTCTTATCAGATCTCTGCTTGCTGATAGCTTCACCGCCGCAGCCAGGAATGTGTAGAAGCAAATAGCGTATTGCTTCCACCGTGGCGTGTACGAAAATTTTTTTTTTATGACGTCACAGTGGGCTTACTACGGAATGAAATGAACGCTCATAGATGCAACTTTCAAATTGCTTCCATGTGTCTTCTTCTTGGTTTCTCATCGCTTGTCTTTTTCGTGATGTTGCCAAATCGGCTGTGTGCGATATTCGCGTGTAGTTTCTTGCGAACTTTTATTTAGACTGTGTCAAAGAAAATGTTTGAAACATGCATTTTTTTCGCGATTTTCCTGCGCGATTTAGAAAACGCATTTTAGACATAATATTTTTCCGCAAAATGTAAGGGAAGCAATGCTTCCCTTGCTTCCATGGACGCCACGCCACTGGGAGGTGCTGTGAGTTGGTCGTGCAAATGACAATCGACTGTTGCAGTGTCAAGCACCGAGGCAGAATACGTAGCAATGGCGTTTGCAGCCAAAGAAGCACTCTGGTTGGTGCGTGTGATTCGTCAATTCGAGGAATTGAACAGCATCATCATCAGGTGCGATAACCAGAGCGCAATAGTCGTGGCAAAACGCGAGGCGATCAGCGCTCGCACCAAACCTATCGACTTGGCATATCATTTCTACCGACAAAATGTCACCAACGGAATCATCACGCTTGAATAAGTTCCGTCCGCCAGCACTGTTGCCAACTGTTTGACTAAAGCTGTAGGCGGAGGCAAGATGATAGTGGAGCCAAGGGGCTTGGATTGTTGTGTACCAACGGAGAAACTTTGAAGTAGAGTAAATGGTGCGAATTTTTTGGGACCTTAACCCAGTTTATTGTTTCACCAAATAATTTTAATTAAAAATTTGTTCACCGATTGGCACAAGTTGGGGTGTTGAAGTGTGAAACGAAATTGACATTTTTCCGCCCGCCATCTTTTTTTATACTTGCTTTTGACTTTTGTACTTCTTATATACTCTCTCGAATAAAATCTGCCTAAGTGAACGCATCGCATTTTTCTATGATCGTTTTAATCTCGTTCTTATATTCGGCTTTTGCTAAGATTTCCCACTGGAATAACAACAATAACTTTCAATGACAGGGACAAAAGGTGCTATTGTTCGTTGATAATTGTCCCACAAATACGTATGTAAAAAGTCAGTTACACACTATAAAATTAGTGTTTCTACCATCAAATACCACATCTCTTGCAGGCCATGGCAGGGCATAATACAAGTTTTACAACTTCACTATCGACTACGACTTGTTAGAAACATAGTTGATGCAGTGGAAAATGGATAAGGATCATTAGCCAGATTTGGAATGGAGACGTGGAAACAACAATAATTCAAACTTGTTTTCGGCATGCTAAGTAGGGTGTGCATTCATGCTGGTCCTTAGAAGACGACATACCACTAGCCCAAATGCTTACTATAATTCTGGAAGAAAGAGTAGCTTTAGAATCTTGGGAAGGTTTTTTTTTTTTTTTAAATTTTAACATTGCAAATGAGCAATATCAATCCATTGACGATGATTTATCCACATACCAGTTTCATACGGATGAAGAAGGTATAGAATCTAATGTAAACGAAAATGATAGCTCGCTAAGCATTCTCAGTTTTTAGGAGAATGATTGAAACTCGCAATAAAATTTCCGATGAGGCATTTTTTTATTTGCATAAGTTTATGAGGAGAAAATTGTAAATAGATGAACTTTTAAAGCATATTACGTTTTTACGAGAAATTGGTTATATTTTTATGATTCTCATTTCTAATTCAAAATAAATGAACTAAAAAATAAAAATAAAATTTTTTAAAATAAATTTTTTATTTACTTCAAAATTTAAGAAACTTCTTTATAACGAATTATAGTGAAAATTTGTTATAAAGAATATTCCGCTAAATCAGGACAAATTTTAAGACCTATTACAGTATCGTAGCTTCTCTGTATGCCTAGATACACGAATATAGGTCTGCAGAAGATGGGTTTTAGCTGAGGGGGTGCAGCTGTAAAATCGGACTCTACAGGAATCGCGAGCAGTTAAATCTGAACAAAGTTAAGACCTATTACAGTCTCGTCGCTTCTCTGTATGCCTAGATACACAAATGGGTGAGTTTTGGCTGAGGCGGTGGGGCGGTAAAATCAGGGGTTGTGAGAACAACTAAGCATTCATTTATTGTTAATTTGGAAACCAATTCCAGAATTGTTGCTTTCGCCGAGATATATGAACATACTTATACGGGGGGTGAGTTTTCATTCGAAAGGGTGCATACCTCGGGACAGGGTTGGCCGATCTGATCCAAATCGGGCTTATACAAAGGCGTTTAAAAAGCCGTTAAATCATATATAACTAGAACTTTGTCGCACTTACCTTCCTGTAACATCGTTTCGGCTGTGGTCATCCTATTTTCTTCGGCAGACAGAACGACCACACAGTTTTATCATTAGGAGTACAGCGGAAAAATTATTTTTGGGGCACTAAGATAGCCTGTAATAAGCCTTTAATTATAATTCCAATGTGGCCATCCTAAGTTTTTTGACATACATTCTACGCCATTTTATGTTAATCCGATTTCAAGCGTCCTTCTGTGTAGACCGAGTAACTTTAAATAAATATGTTATTAGAACTAGAAAGAGCGTGTTTTACTAAAGTTGATTTAGAACAAAACCTATAAGGGAAGCAAAAAAACCCGCCTAATGTTTCGCACAGTCAGATAATTTCGTTTGTTTTTCGGCATGTAAACATAGTAAATCCATGGTGAATAGAACTCGAGCAGGATTTGAGTTAGTACTTATGAAAACAGGAGTTCAATTTAGTTTGAATTCGTATCAAAATTCCAACTCAGGATGCTCATGTCTCCATGTACATGAAATAGTGAAGGGCAGTGCACTATAATTAATAATTATATGTATACAGTGGCGGATTTACCACTAGGACCGGTAAGCCCGGGCCTAGGGCGGCAAGATTTCTTTTTTTTTCGGGGGCGGTGAATTTTTTTTTTTTAACAAGCTTTGTTCTCGTGCAAAATTTTTCACATACATACATCACGTAAAACGTCCAGAAAAATGGTATGGAAAATGTGTGACCATCTGAAGCAAAAATGTGAGCAAAAATGTTTGAGCAAAAAAAAAGTCAGTACATCTGAAGCAATACCTATCGGTATTCGATCTTTCGACGAAAGGGGCGGAAAAAATTGTCTGAGGCCTAGGGCGGCAAGAAGGTTAAATCCGCCCCTGATTATATAATTAATGTACTTACTACTACATGTACATGTAGCCGTTCTTTCAGATTTATCAAGTAAGGCAACTTCGCCGAACATGTCTCCTGGTTCCATAATTCCTATTTGTTGGTCCAGGAAATCGGTTCTATTCTATAATTGGGTTACTATTAGATAGAATTTAAAAAAAAATTATGTATGATCATTCTTACCGAGTCGTATATTCTTTGCGTAACTTCTATTTCACCGTCCAATATAAAGTACATTGCCTCAGCTTTATGTCCTTCCTTCACGATTATTTTTCCAGCTGGATAAAACATGTAAAAGCAAATTCGAGCCAATCTACTCCTTACCCTAGGTGGATATCTCGCAAAACATTTCAATGAAGAGATAGCAGATACAAGCCTTCTCCGTTCAGCCGGTGTTCTATCTTCTGGAGTTTTCTTCAATAAAGCTTTTTCCTGTTATGAATATTAACTTAGATGTTAAAAACATGAGAAATAACATTCAAAATACCCCAATAGAAAGAATCCCTTTTTTTCCTTTTCTACGGGTTATTAACGCTATATTCCTTTTAATGTTCGGTCCCATTTGTTGATCTTCCAGTTCCATTAGCCAATGCCTATTTAGGATAACCAGTCGCACAACGGCCCGAAACCGAAATAAAGCGCGCCGTTTTTTGCGCAGTCGTTCAGCCTAAAATAACAAAATAATCTGCTTAATATTAACCTAAATTGCTTTAAAGAATTACTTTAATTTCTTCTGTATTCATTGTCTTATGTTAATTTGTTTTAATTTCAAGGATTAATTTATTGTGATTCTGATGAAATATTTGTGAAATATGATTCCCTTTAACGTATTGTCATTTTCATTTTTTTTTTCATGACTATCTTATTAAAAAAAAAATTTGCCAATAGTCTGGGCGAAACGTTTGGGAAGCGGATAAGTGCTTAATCAACTGGGATGGAAATTAACTCGGGTAGAGTTAGAGTTACCTTTAGAGTTAACTAACACATTCAAATGAGAGTCAACTCTACTCTAATATTTAGGAATATATAGAGTTACCCGAGAGTCATATTCTGAGTTGACATGAGATAGAAGCTTGACATTTTCATTTGATGTATGATTTAAAAATGGAGAAAGTAAGTGGTATTTAAAAGTATTATAGCTGCAACTAAAGATTTTCGACAAAACTTTACACTGACACGCAATGTATTCAAAAATACTGACCACTTGATGCTTTAGGTGACATATAACGTTTCTCCTTGCAACCCTGCTCATGACTAGAGTTAGTAGAGTTAATCCTTTTACTTTATTATTTTAATAATAAGTATAATAAGTATTGTTATCGATTTTTTACAAAAAAAATTTGCCACCCGAAAATTTTTTTTTACACGTTTCATGACTAATAAACACCAAAAAAGCAAAAAAAATGTCAGTCCGTCTGTGCGCCGTCCGCCGTACGCTTATAGCTCCCAAACCCTATGTGCTATTAAATTGACATTTTTTTCTGAATAGACTGGGTAGGCCCCTTGAAGTGACCTGTTGTGTGGTGGGGGTGTAAGGGGGGAGGTGGAGGAAGAGTTTTAGACCGAACATTTTGGTTTCTAGATCTCAGCAACCGCTTATACTAGGAGTCTGAAACTTAGAATTTATATAAAGCTTCGATAGTGAGCCCATTTGCAAAAAAATGTTTGATATGCATGAAGGGGTGTGGGAGTGGGGGTTGTTTTGTTTTGCGCGACACTAAATTGCCGCGATTACTAACCTTAGATGGTTAGTTGACTCTAATCTTTTCCAAAAATTGAAACGACTCCAATTAGTTCTTTTTCTTTAATTTGCTAATACAAGACTGACTAAATATTACAATTATTTTAACTTATATATCCTACGTTATCTATTTACAAGATCTTAATCTAATATTTTCCCAAAACCATAAATAACATTGATTTGGGAAAATCACATAATGTCTACATTGATATTTTCCCAAAACCATAAAATTTATTTGGGAAAATTACTTAGGACTAAAAGATAAGAACTTACATCCACAAATTTTCTATTCTTATCTTGGACCACGTGCACTCTTATCAGACGGATAATTAAAATGTGGTCCAATCGCTTACCTAAGTCATAAATGTTTTATGATCTAAACTAAATCTACAGAGAGAGCTCAACACTCACCAAGCCACAAATCAACGTAGCAGCTAGAAGCTGCATCAACAGGAGAAATCCACAGCATCAGTCCATTACCAACGTAGACTCGACATCATCAGAGCAGATCGGCAACAAGCAGGGCTCAGCACTTTAGATCGCTCGCGCTACCCTAACACAACTTTGCCCCAACTTACCCACTCCCATACGCAGTTTCCCTCCTGAACCCCTCCCCGGACCCTTCCGCACCATTTCCATCTCACCAAACTACCCTAAAAAATCACACACACCCGCCTCGATATTTAAAATTCTATACGCCAAACACCTGGATAATTTTCCAGGAAGAACTATATTCTACACGGATGGATCTGAAACAGAGCTGCAAACTTCGGCGGCTTTTGTAGCCGTACTCGCAGACTCCAACAATGTATCCAACAAACATCCTGACACCAGCGTCTTCGAGGCAGAATTGTACGGCATCTTAAAAGCGGCCAGGGCCGCTCACGAGGCCACCTTACCAGCAGCCATCTTTACTGACTCTAAGTCAGCAGTCAGCGCGCTACAACACAACAGCGACCGTGAACCTTTTGTCATCCTCACGAGAATGACCATAGCTGCTAACCCTGCAGGCACGGAACTTTTTGGGTTCCGGGTCACGTAGGCATCCCCTGCAACGATATGGCGGATCGACTGGCAAGCACAAGAATATCATCACACGAAACCAAAATCGTGCCCCCGTTCATCAGCTTTGTGAGACGTAACGCCAGAATAACGCACGTCCAGCAACGGGTCACTGCATGGGCCGCAAACACGACATTCCTAGCAAAGCACTGGCGCACGACCCAACCACCGAGCACCGAAATAAGATCCGCAGCTTGGAAGAAGAGAAGCTGTCTCGTTGGCTAGGGCCAGACTAAGTCACACAAAACTAACGCACCTACATTATATAACAACAACACCACAACCGGGGTGCCTGGAATGCCAGAAACCATTGACTGTGGAGCATGTATCAACCGATTGCAGAAAGACTGTGATGTTTTTCAACCATTCCCTACCTTTCCTAAGCTCCCTTCTCTCCCCCTCCAACCCAGAACCTCTCGTCCAACTTCTCAATCATCACCACTTCCTACACCTTCTGAAGCCAACCACCCGACCTCTCTATATTCCTACTTCTTTACCACCCAATACCCACCTTACCAGTTTTAGATCCTTTCAATGTAGTGCAGAGTTTACAATAAGCTTAAGTTTCTTCCTTTGCTTAGAAGCATTAATTCCTGCTTGTCCATAAATACTATTGTTAATCTTTATATATACTTTCTCATTTGCTCTACTTTGATTTTACATTTGCTTTATCACATTAGAAATAAGAATTTCATTTTGCATTGTTTAATCTTCTTTAAAGCATGAATTTATTTACTTTGCTTCATCTTTTTATTTATTAGATTTAAGCACGCATGATTTAGTATTAAGCATGAATTATTTACCTTTAAGCATGAAGTAATCTTGAATTTTAGTAGTTTGAAATACTTAGTTTTAAGCTTGAATTAGTAGATTTGAATTTTAGTTGTCCTTTTGCTTGGATATTTCTTTTATACATCTTTATACATCCTTCCTAGCTTCTCTATATGTCATTTTACTTACATTCCATTTTATTGTATTATTACTTCACACGAATTCATAAATATGTAATACGATGTGCCATATGCCCTTGTAGGCTTGGCCGAATACCAATGGGCTCCCTTATTTATAATAGAGCCACATTAATAAATAAATAAATACATTTTTTGGCCCATTGTTGAAATCAAATTCGAGTAGTCCATTTATATTGACAGGTCCATGATTGAAACGAAGGATACAAGCCGCCCAGCTGCTGTAAAAATATATAACTTCCTTTGCGATTCACTAAGTAAACTTTATCTATTATTTTTGAACTATATTTTGACGTTTTTTAACAATTTAAACCAATTATTAAAAATTACAAACAATCGATGATGAATTTAGACTGTTAAATAATTATTTGCAAAACAATAATTCGAATATAGAAGAAGATATAGAAGTGTATAAGCTTTGGCAAAATGTTTCCTCTGTTCAGATTTTGGTTCAGATAGGTGATCAGAAGGCTTTTGTAACCTCATGTAATTTTGTATTTAATATCTTGACCTTTCCACATTCATTCGCAAATGTCGAACGTGTTTTTTCACAATATAACCTGATAAAAACCAAAGCCAGAAACTTAATAGGTAATACGTCAATTAATGGATGTTTACGAGCCAAAGCACTTCTTAAAATTTCAGGGTCAACTCTGTTTTAATTTCAAAATATCACCCGAAATGTTGAACAAGTTCAATCAAAATAAGTATAGTTTCAATGAAACGACCAACCCTAACTCTAAATTCTTTAACATTCATGGATTTTTATCTTTACACGTAAGTTAAATGTTGCATTTGATTGACAAAAACTAACTAAAGTGGCACCAATGTAACAATACTATTTTCATAAAAGTAGCTTTTACCCGTAAAAAATTTAGTGTATATTTTAAGGGATTTCGCGCAACATTTAAGTTTACTTCTAGCAGTGGCGTGGCGTCCATGGAAGCAAGAGAAGCATTGCTTCCCTTACATTTTACTGAAAAAGATCTAAAATGCGTTTTCTAAATCGCGAAAAAAATCATGTTTCAAACATTTTCGTTGGCACAGTCTAAATAAAAGTTCGCAAGAAACTACTCGCGAATATCTCACACAGCCGAATTGGCAACATCACGACAAAGGCAAGCGAAAGAAACCAAGAAGAAGTTTGAAAGTTGCATCTATGAGGGTTCATTTCATTCCGTAGTAAACCCACTGTGACGTCATAAAAAAAATGTTCATACACTCGACGATGGAAGCAATAAAATATTTGCTTCCACATTCTTGGCTGCAGCGGGGAAGCTTTCAGCAAGCAGAGATCTGATAAGAAATAAGTGCTACCAGAGTAGGATGGGAATTTAATTCTGAACGATTTGGAATTGAATTGTGGTAAATAGTTGAATTATATTTAATTTGGTTTTTAGATCTCAAGAACCACTTACGCTGTTAGGCTGAAATTTTGAACTTATGTAGAACTATGATAGTGGACCTATTTCCAAAAAAATGACGATAAGGGTTGAGGAGTGTTGGAGTGGAGGGGAAAGCAATGTGTTCGAAATGCTTGGAAGCTGGGGTTGAAACATTCTAAAATACGTATCTTCTGAAGGATTGATGTCAGAAGATTGAAACTTTGTAGTTGTCTTAAGGGATAATAGGAGATTAATCAAAAGCTACAATTTTTGAATCGGGTGGTGGTCTTTGGGGGGGGAAAGGGGTAAAAAACTTTGGATTAGAATATCTTCCGAACCAATTATACCGGTAAGGTAAAATTTGTTTTGTGTAGAATTAGAAGTAGAATTACAAGTGGAACCCATTGAATGTAGTGGTGGAGCACAAAAGTAGGGCGATATCCATTTTTAAATAAATTTCATTTTTATAACTCAAGAACCGTATCATATATGATCTTAGAAATATTACAGGAGTTAGGCCCAGTTGGAGGTACTGGTGAAGGGGCTGATGGTAGGAGTGGGTGGAAAGAGAAGAACGTTTGATTTTTATTTTTTAAAAACCACAAACCATATTTAGAAAGCTAAAAATTTACTACCAATGACCAATAAAGAGGTATCCTAGAAAAAATAAATTTTTAATATGGGTAGCAAGGAAGGGGGTGGGTAGTGGTTTTTTATATCTCGGAAACGGCTTATGAAGAAGAAAGTTGGAACTTTGTACGTTTATGTATAGGGTGTTTTTTTAGGTGCATGAGAACTTAAAATTATAATATAAGACAGAAATATTGTTGGAATGAAATTTTTTTATTATATTCTGGTAGATAATTTCATGGCATTTAAATATGATTTCCGTCATATGACCGCCGCGGCTACGAGTTACATGGTCCATTCGATCAGTCCAATTTTTTACTACTTTTTCCAATAGATCTGGCCGTATGGCGTCAATAGTGGCTTGAATATTGGCTTCCAATGCTTCAAGAGTTGCTGGTTTGTCGGTATAAACGCATGACTTAATATAGCCCCATAAAAAGTAATCCAGAGGCGTTAAATCGCACGAACGAGGGGGCCAGTTAACAGAACTACTTCTGGAAATCAAGTTGTCACCAAATTGATTTTGCAATAAATCGATTGTTAAGCGCGCTGTATGGCAAGTTGCGCCGTCTTGTTGGAACCAAATGTCGGCGATGTTTAGCTGATTAATTTTTGGAAACAAAAATTCAGTCAGCATGGCCGATTATGTTGACCGTAAAATGGACGAAGTGCTCTATGAACTTCGCGAACAGATTTATTTTTTTCAAAGTAAATTTCCACAATTTGGAAGCGTTGTTCTGGCGTTACACGATTCATGATGACTTGCCAAACCTTACTGAACAGAAATGTTAACACAAACTGTGTGGTCAAACTGACCACAGTTATCGATATCGAAAGTTCTCATGCACCTAAAATATTATGTACGTATGCTACTGAAGTAATTAAAGGAAAAGAATTCAGATTGTTATTGCCATAGAGGTTGATTAAAACAAATGTCCGTGAAAGGGGATTTTTCCACATGTTCACGATTTCGTTATATACTCGTATATTGGACATGCCGAAATAAATTTTACTTCTGCGTGTTCTTTATGTAAGCGCCTTGAAATGTTTTTTTTTTAAATTTTTCGATATCCAACCCCTTAGGGGGTTTGAGGTGGTTGTGTACATTTTCACGAATTTCCATGTATTGGGTCAATTCACTTTTATTTCTAAAGGCTTTAAATTTAATCAAAGAAAAATCTGATGCAAGCTTTTTTCGATATGAAACACCTGGGGGTTTTCACGAATTCTGAAATTTTTTTAGGGTTAATGAGATCGAATTCGGTTTTACTTCTATTGACTCTTCTATTAAAAAAAAATACGTAAATAAATAAAAAAAAAATCTGCCAATACTTCGCCCAGAGTATTTGCAGATTTTTTTTTATAATTTTTATAATTTTTTTTGATAGAAGTCCGTTTAATGATGAGCTGCGGTGTAGGTGAATGCGACTGACAACCTAAAAAATAACGTTCCAAATAGCCTCCTGATTCCCGTTTGTGATTGCTGGGTGCTTTTAAATTATAGTAATGTTAAAAGTAGCTAATGGAGGAGGTTCAATTAATACGCAATAAATTTGTAGGTAGAATAGTAATATTGAATTTTGGATATTAACCAATTGCTTCCCCTTGTTGAATTGTCACGCCACGCCACTGACTTCTAGTAAAACCAAAGTTTATACTTTTCGTGTACGGAATTAATTTGTATCAATAGAAAATATGTGAATTTTATTTTTCTGCTATACGAGTACATTTGCAGCGATGCAAGAAAACATCAATATTAAATTTATTTAATACATACATATAAACTAAATTATTAAAATAACGTAATTACTTCTCAAAATCATTTATTCTTAATTTAACTTTTCAATATTGCTAAATAATTAAAATATTACCAACATCATTTGTCATTCAATTGACAACACTATTCATGTATTTTAGTACTAAAGTAGTAAAACCGTTATTGTCTTTTATAAACCGAACGAAAAATGAAATATACCTCTTGTTAAATTTTATCGTGAAACAAGTATAGGGTGTTTTTTTTATTGGTATAGTATTTGTTTTTTGAAAACAAGACATACGTAATTTACCAAATGGCAAAATTTATTTTTATTGAAAAAAAAATTTTATGGCATTTAATTTTTAAAAACAATTTCGGGCATATGACCACCGCGACTGCGTCTAATGAACATCATCCGATCAGTCCAATTTTTGGTCACTTCTTCGAGCATTTCTAGCCTTATCTCATCAATAACCTGTCGAATGTTGGCTTTTAAATGTTGAATCGGTGCTGGCTTATCATAGACTAGTGATTTGATGTATCCCCACAAAAAGTAATCCAATGGTAACAAATCACACGATCTAGGCGGCCAATTGATAGGTCCAGTTCTTGAGATGATTTTTTCACCATAATTGACGTTTAGAACGCAAATTTCGAAAATTTATTTCCACAATTTGTAGACGTTGTTCTGGTGTAAGTCTTTCATGATAATTTACCAAAACGTACCGAACAAAAATGTAAAAGACACCAGTCAAGTTTGACAGGTAGTTTGACACACGGTTAGAAATTTTGGAATAGTTTTAAATATAACTTCAATACTAGTGAAAAATTGAGCCTCTTTTGCAATTCACCACGGGATAATTTTCAATAACATGCTTTAATTGAAAAAAATAGTAATACAACACGGATTAAAACTTAATATAATTTGTATTAAATATGAGCGGTTAGAAATTTTGGAATAGTTTTGAATATAACTTCAATACTAGTGAAAAATTTTGCCTTTTTTTGCAATTCACCATGGGATCATTTTCAATTACATGCCTTAATTGAAAAAATTATTAATACAACACGGATTAAAACTTAATATAATTTGTATTAAATATGATGTTGCAATATGAAGTATTATGCATTTCTGGGAAAAAACGAAAATCGTGCTGCTAAATGTCTTTTGTTTTTAGTTCATATTGAGATCGCAAGTTGCCCCGAGTGCGACAGTACATTTAATATTGTATTATTAGAATTAAATATAATAATTGAATCGAACAGTTTTTGCAATTCAGTGCAGGAAAGTTTTTTAAAAAAACATTAAATATGGAGGGTACTCTAGTAAAAGTGAAGTTCAATGACGGAAATGAAATTAAATTCGTGAAAATAAAAAAATCGGATTGTGTGCGATCAAACTCAGCCGGATTGTTGCTAAGTTCGGAGGAAATTACTTATCCGAGTAATATTCTAAAATTTTCGATTAGGAGTTAAACTATAATTTGAATTCTCTAGTATTTTTGAGCTGTGAAGAGGAATTTGTGAATCCCTTTAAAGTTTTTGACAACCTAGGCAATGAAATTGACAAAGAAATCCTACCAAACTCAGCCGGATTGTTGCTAAGTTCGGAGGAAATTACTTATCCGAGTAATATTCTAAAATTTTCGATTAGGAGTTAAACTATAATTTGAATTCTCTAGTATTTTTGAGCTGTGAAGAGGAATTTGTGAATCCCTTTAAAGTTTTTGACAACCTAGGCAATGAAATTGACAAAGAAATCCTACCCAAAGTGATAAGCCAATATGCACACAATATGATGATGCAAATGTTCCAACTTTTGGAAAAATTACTACTATTATAATTAATTATAATCAAAATAATGGTTATTTTAGATTGAAAAAATGTAATACAAAAGAATTCAATGAAATATATAATTGCTTTGAAATTGACATTTCGGATTGTACTGATTACCTTAATTATGAAAGTCTTAAATTTAAAGATATTTTTGAAATGTATTCTATTAATAACACTTTATATGTACTGAAACAATTTAAAAAGTAATGGATGTTTTGTTTAAAAAATTAAAAAAAAAAGAAATACGAATTTCATTTGCTCTACTTAAATCCAAATATTTCAACAATTGAAATTCGTATTTAAATTGTCAAATTATGCAATAAAAATCTGTATTGAATTTTTAAATATAAGAAGGCTACATTTCAATACAGAAGAATATTCCATATACAATAGGTATTGTATTTTAAATCTAATTCCTGTAAGAATACATGAACTAATACAAAAATATTACATTTAAATCGTTGCGCTGAATTACAATTAATTTCAATCATTCTTTCCAATTGTGTTTTAATACAGCGTTAGAATGTATGTATACATATACAATATAAATTTATTGAATTTTAGTCCAATATTTTTGACCGTGCAGGTATCTCCCCTGAAAAAACTATATCTCTAAAAAAAACACCCTGTAGTTTCGATTGCATAGCCCATAACACATTTATTTGTATCTAAATTTAATTAATAAAAAATACTTATTACTTTATCTACTTACCTATTAAGCTATTTGTACTTACTTTGCAGCAAACAATCTATTTACTTAACAAAAAATTAATTGGCAGTACTGGCACGCCATTAAAATTGTAGTAATAAGCGATGCGAAATACCGCATTCGAATTAATCTCATAGTCCGGTGAGTCAAATTCGTTATATTGCATTGCTTATTATTGCATTACTGAGAGCGGCATACAATGTAATACAATCTTGAAAATTTTTGCTTTATTTCACTTTATTATTTTAATAATAAAGTATTTTTATTATTATCATTATTATTGTATTTTTTGTGATTCTCTATTTTGAAATGTTTATTTTTTACTGTAATTCTGGATTATGCTCTATTGAATGTTTTTATATTTGTTTTTTCGTGGTAATAATTAATATGAATTACACATAAGCATTAATATGAATTACACATAAGCATTTAAAAAAAAGGAAGTATAAAAAAATATTTTTGTTAACGCAAGGTAACAATTGTTCCGCAAATTGTTAACCCTGAGAAATATCAAAACGGTCACACTGATCTGCAGTCTGTGCAAAGCAATGCAATCTGCAACCGCATTGTTTTGCCTTGGGATTGCTTTTGTTGCTTCTTCACGGTAATGAAGTTAGAAGTGCCTACACTTAAATTCAATTCAAACTAGAATATGGTCTATCCACTATCACACAGCACAACCGAACCGGATGGCGGGTTGTGGTGTCGCCTTCGCATACGCTTTTTCTTTGTGATTTTGCTTCTCGCTTTATGTAGAAATTAAACAACTGAGCGGTATTCGTCGTTATTTTAATTTTAGTCGTCTAATAGGAAGCTTATGAAGAACTGTTCGCTCGCGCGATGTAAAAGCTGCCTATGGCTAAGTTGCACAGCATTAATATTTTACCTACTTAATACTTAATTAATATTGTTTCCTTTACTATACTGTAGTGTTAAGTGCATTTTCTAAGTGGTTTCCCGGTGCGCGTAAAATTCAAAAATTGTGGCAAAGGATTTTTTCCAGGACTGTAAAGCAATCCTACAGCTGAGCTGTGACTTCATCAAGGAACAGGGATCTTGTCCTGTCACTGTCACGTGGTAAATCTAAATGTCATAAATGGGTGTCATCAAATTCGTAATTGGCTTTTCTAATAAGAAGTTAAATGAGCTCCTTCTATCGTAAGTGGTGTATAGAAAGTATTTAATTTTGGTTCCACCGGATGCTTTAACAGATTTCGCACATTTCTATTCGAATGATAATCAATTCGAACTTCTTCAATTAATTGGTGGTAAATATAAAACATCTTGGACATTGCACGGAAATTTATGCTCTTAGTGTGTTTTGTCTTTTTTAGTTGTAACGTTTCAAATCCGGTAAAAAATTGTTAATTTGAAGTCTTCAGCCAATGCTGTTCTACTCAAGGTCAAGGCAAAGTACGGAAATATTAGTTGAATTCCGTTTATTTCTTTTTTTGCAACCGAAACTAAATACAATATAAAATCCAAGATTTGTTTGAAAGATTAATTTGGTCTAAATGGGTCATGTGTATTATACAAGGCATTAGTTTCATTGCTTCAGGTTCAGTTACGTTAGTTTTTTGTGTATAGTTCATTTGTGGTTTAATTAATTTAAACACATAAATATCTACGTGTATAAGCACACATTTTTGTATATAGCTTTTAAAAACAAACGTTATTTTATTAAATCTAGTATTATGCTGGTCGTGTTTACGTGGGGACCAGTCTAAATAGATCGTTTTGGTATTTTTCGGTCTTGCATTTATGTGCGCTTTTCACAGTATTATGCTGTTATGACACTGGCTATTTCCTCGCTAGAAAAAAGTGCACTAATAGCCAATCGTGCAACAAGGCGACCAATATAGAGAGAAAGAGATAACCGATAAAAAATACCCTTGCTGATGCTACCGGCATCTGTAGACGAAATTAACAACTGATTTGTTATAAAAAATACTGATCTTAGCGCGTTTCATAACATAACATGACACTTTCTATAATTTATACATAACGAACTGTCAAAAACAAGTCTGTAGCAGCTGGAAAATCTAGCCGCCAGCGGATTTTTCTTGGATTAACTGGTAGAATGTTGCGAAGCACTGCTCGAATGCGCTTTGTTGCAGCTTTTTTTTGACAGTTATGGATTGTTTTTTGACAGTTACCCATAGTTTTGCTGTTCGGACTGTCTCTCTCACACCAATGTATAAATTGTATGTTAAAGTCTCTATCCATCTCCATTTGGATTGTCTAGCCGCTTCAAAGCCAGTGTCATAACAGCATTAGACTGGTTTGGTTTCATTTGGTTCGTACCAAAATCAACACCAAAATAAGTGAAAATGGACTCGTTCGGTTTAGGTTTAAGCGTATGATCAATCTTTTTTTTGTCTATTTAGCTATAGCTGTTTCGAAAGCATAGCAGAGCAAGACTGTGGAAACTGTCATGCCGCGTTTCCACTATCGCCGTCATGTGCTTTGGACATTTGCAATGAACGCAAATGCCTAGGCGACAGTGGAAACTGTACATTCGTGTTCAATGCGAATTAATTTTATGTGCGTCAAAAACCGACTCTTGAAGACCGTTTGCGATTTCTGGAAAAAACAATTCTGTCATATAAGTCAAATTGGAAATATAAATTAAATTTAAAACGCATTCAAATATAATTGAAAAAAGTTTTGTCTTTTACAATATTGCAGTCCCTTTAATATAAAATATCAATTGGCAAATCATTCTTCTACAATTCCCATGCAAAACCAATTGCAAAAGGGGAATCCTCCAACAATGCAAAAATTACATTCGTTTTTGTTCAAAAAATTCTTGAAATTTTTTTCCCAGTTTTGGCTTATGGAAATTCAGTAAATCTAGGGAAATATTTCCTAGGTTGACTGATGGCGTTTGACTGTTCGACACGAATAGAAAATTTGTCGATGATGTCAAATGTGTCAGATAGTAGGTTTGTTCTTTTTGCCAACATTCAGTGCAGGGACGCCATTTCAGTTTTTTCTAGGGTGAGGGGGGGGGGGGCAAGATATTATACATGAATATTTTACGTGCTGTGTGGCATGGCGCGCCATCCTGCATGAACCAGAGGTCGTCCAAATCCATGTCTTCAATTTCAGTAAAAAAAAGTCCCATAACATGGCTCTGTAACGTTCACCGTTGACCGAAACGTTGTTCACAGCCTCATTTTCGAAGAAAAATGGTCCAATGATGCCACCACTCCACAATCCGCACCAAACTGTCACTCTCTGTGGATGCATTGGCTTCTCGACAATAACGTGCGGGTTTTCCGAGCCCCAGATGCGGCAATTTTGTTTGTTAACGTAGCCGCCGAGATGAAAATGCGCCTCGTCAGAAAAGATGATTTTTCGCCCAAAATCGTTGTCCAATTCAAGCTGCTCTAAGGCCCAAGTTGCGAAGCGATAACGAAGCGGATGGTCGTGCGCCTCAATTGGACCTTGTAAGCGAATAATCCGAGATCTTAGTGCAGAATTCTCCTCAGGCTAGTGCGTGAAATGTTGAGCTGTTGAGATCGACGGCGAGTTGATGTTCGTGGAGTGAGTCTCACACTCTCGGCTACAGCAGCCACATTCTCGTCTGTGCACGGTGGGTGCTTCATTTCGGAAAAAAACTTCTTTTCAAAAAAACGCACTGTTTGGGCTACACAGCACTCACTTTGGAAATAAGTTTTCAATATTTTCCAACGTTGTTCAAGCGTAAAGCGACTCATTTCGTTCCGCGGAGGTAAGATATTGACTTTCTGTCAAGATTTCGAGCGGGAAACAGCTTTCAGTGTCAAAATAACCTATGATTTGAAAAGAAACCACTAGATGGCCCACCCTGTACATACACAAGGGGTGGAGAGCCAACCCACATGTTGCTCCACACTTGAGGAGGAGAGCCATCCTCGTCAAGATCAAGGAGGAGTACCATCCTTGTGGATTCCGCTAACCATATTTAACAAAATTGGCGGTCACTCAATAAACACATGCATCGCAATTGTACCAAAAATAAATATAAATAGAACAAAAAGAAACACTACATACTACGCACAACAACACTGCAAAAGCACTCAGTGAAACTCATCCGGCTCGTTTTTCACGGAACGAAAATTTAAATATGAAATGTTTAATATACAGGACCGGGCAGCCAAACCTGCCCCAAAATACCAAAATCCTTCACGCACTTTTGCAGTACCGAAAATGTGGAACGCTATAATGTAACGGCGGTCGCAACAAACCGAGAACATTGAGAAATGCGTATCATCGATTGCACTTCACGAAAACAACTGATGCGCCTGCCAACCAGATCACGAAATCGGCAGACCACGCATCCACTCACACAAGCAAACAACCATTCCATGAAGCGCCATTCGATTCCATGCTATCAAGGTCAATAATCAAGAAGTGATAAGCAAAAGAGCAAAACAATGAAGCAAAGTAATATTTGGATAATAAGAACTCTTAAAACAATGAGGCCAAACAATATTTGGCCAACTGTGATGACTATCAGAAGAATAGTACAAACCTCTTCTTACAATTTGATGCCCGAATACATGTTGGGCCAACCAATGCAAACGCAGTCTATCACTTGTAGACGACTTCACCGCTGTGTCGGTTTTTTGACCACAAGTCAAAGGGTTTGACATTGAACAGCTGACAATTGAAAACTAAAGCTTACGCACCACGACCAACGTGTGGACGGTAGCACGCTAGCGTTAGCCTGCATTTGTCCGACTTTACGTTGGCCCAACATGTATTTGCGGCATGAAGCAGTGGCGGCTCGTGCCTTTCTTAGCAGGTGAGGCTGAATTGGAATATTAAACACGACTTAGTCGGACTAAAACTATATGAGTAAGGACGTCGGTTTACTGCGGAAAGTCATTAAGTAACATTTTCAAAACATTAACTCACTAGTAACTTGATGAATTTTTCCTCTGTAAAATGGTGAGGCTCAGTCTCATGTGGCAAGCCACAACTGGCATGAAATGCATTAAATCGAACACTGCAAATGTCATCTGCCACTTGATGATAGTAATGAAATGTGCGAGTAGTAGTTTTCCTCTCAAATGGGGGTTTATGAAAACGAAACAAGTGAAGTGATTTTAAGTACACTACATAATAGATTTTTTATGTTTATAATATTGTGGTAAGTTCACTTAGCCCGTATTTCCGTAGGTTTCATTTAATTTCCCCCTTCGTTTATTTGCAGGCGATGTCAATCTACGTGCAATATTTTTTATTGTCTTGAAGGAGAGCGCACTTGTTTCAATCATAAATATAATATCAATTTGTTGAATGTTGTTCTCGGTGTATATTATGGAATATATGGTACATTCAATAAGTCTACATCACGCTATTATCAAGCAGATGGCGCTACACCAATAACAAATTTGATATCCCGACATTCGCAGACATGTCTTCGAGATTTCGGGCAGCATTTGACTCAATACCGTGTATTTCCCGTAAGGCGTCTCAAAGAATTTACAAACAGACCGACATGTCTCCGAGAAATCTGCGAGATTCTTGCAAACTCGACGCACTGGGGACAGCATTTGTCAGGGCAAATGGTCAAATATTTGGCAGCGTGTCATACAGTCCCAGTTGATCGCGTCTGCGAGAATCTCGCAGATTTTTCGGAGACATGTCGGCCTGTCTGCGAGATTCTCGAGACGGCTTATGGGTATCGAGACATATGTTCCCCGAAATCTCGAAGACACGTCACAGATCTGCGAATGTTGGGATAGCAAATTTATTATTGGTGCAGCGCCATCTGTTTGATAGTTTGATGTGGATTTGATTTTGTGCTCATACATACTTCAAAATAAAAGAAGCCAAAAATAATATTTACTGTACTGTTTATTATTTATTACACCGAGAGCAACAATAAACAAATTCAGTTATATATAAATATATGTAATATATGTATATATATATGATTGAAATAAGCGCGCACTCCACGAAAAATAGTTCAGGTAGATAGACATCGGCTGGAAATAAAAAAAAGATGTAATGAAACGTGCGGCAACACGGTCGAAGTTAACTTACTACAATATTATAAATATAAAAAACGGATTATGTAGTGACAAATCTCATTATTTTAAACTTCAATTCACTTCACTTGTGTCGTTTTGATTACTCCCACATGAGAGGAAAACTTTAAATTGTCAATTCTCGCGCATTTAATTTTCATCGTCTTAAGTGGCGGATGACAGTTGTAGCGTTCGATGTAATACGGCTGTTTTCTGCACTTCAAATAGATTGTGGTAGGGACGTATGGTTTTATTGCTATCTCTTTCTATCTAGTGATGAAGAAAGACACGCACTATGCTCAAACCATAAAGACAATGTCTCGAAAGAGACTCGCGACCAACTGGGGTGTAATACTAGCTTAATTCACTGGGAAAATTTGTGAAATTTAGTGAAGTTTTCTTTACTAGTTACTTCTGGCTGCCCAACCAGTAAAAGACGAATGTGAGGATGAAGATATAATGTTCTATCCGGTTTTTCGGGTAAAGATTATTTTACACTTTAGTATTGACAAATATACTGAGTTCTCTGGTGGGAAATTTCGGTACCTTCCAAGATAGAATTGAACGTTATTTTCATACAAAATTGAGATTACGAGCGAATAAAAGTAAAAAATATCGGTTAAAGTGAATTTAAATTAATTTGATAATTAACTAGAACGACAATAAATAAAATTTATTTTTTTAAAACACCAATTTCAAGTACCAAAATAAAAGAAAAATATAACGAAAACATACTACATACTGCAGTCACGATCGGCTGCAAGTCTACAGTATGATACTCTAAATGAAGTACTCAACTCCGATTTATATTGTAGTTGGGGATAAAGTAGAATAAGAAGTGCGCACATAATTTATCCTTTATTAAGGACTCCCATTTGGTTACTACTTTAAAATAAAAGACGATATCATTATTGTTCAATTTCATGTCTGGAACTAGGAAAGTAAAGTAAAATTTTCCTTTTTCAAGGACTTTCACATAGGAGATGCAGGAAGGACTCACTGGATTTCTAGCATATTTGTTTGCATACGTTTTTACAAAGATGTAACGAATTTCGAGATGTCTATAAAGCCTCAGTTACAATGGTTCCGATCCGATCGAACAACGTCGGAGGAGAAAAATTTCAAGGCACAATTGTCGCGTTTACGTGCAGACCAGACCAGTCCCCATAGACCGGTCTGGTATTTTTCGGTCTTGCAATTATGTGCGCATTTTCACAGTACGAGACTGGTTTGGTTTCATTTGGTCCGTACCAAAATCAAGACCAAAATCAGTCGAAATGGACTGGTTTGGTTTGCGTTTATGCGAACGACCAAACTGTTTTTTTTTGTCTCTTCAGACTGGTCTGGTCTGCACGTAAACGCGACCAATGAGTCCGTTCCGACATTAGTCAAAGTGACACTATCGAGGTGTAATTTTGATTTTTAGTGAAGCGAAAGAGGTGGTGAAATTCAATAATTCACCTCTTAGCGTCGGAACGGATAGAAGTTGAGAGTTGGTCAACTTTACCCCTCCGTTTTGTGTCTCGATTAATCAACGGAACGATTGTAACTAGTTGATCCGAAATTCCCTTTAGATGTATATCGGATGAAGAAACTCAACACTGTCCGTTTTCCGGATCGGATCGGGTCGGAACCATTATAACTGAAGCCTCAGTTATAATGGTTCCGTTCCGATCCGGCAACGTCGGAGGAGAAAAATTTCTAAGCGCAATGATTCCGTTCCGACATTCGTCAAAGTGACACTATCGAGGTGTATTTTTGATTTTCAGCTAGGCAAAAGAGGTGGTAAAATTCAATAATTCACCACTTAGCGTCGGAACGGATAGAAGTTGAAAGTTGGTCAACTTTACCCCTCCGTTTTGTGTCTCGGCTAATCAACGGAACTATTGTGACTAGTCGTTCCGAAATTCCCTTTAGATGTGTGTCGGATGGAGAAACTCAACACTGTCCGTTTTCCAGATCGGATCGGGTCGGAACCATTATAACTGAAGCCTCATTTATAATGGTTCCGTTCCGATCCGGCAACGTCGGGGGAGAAAAATTTCTAAGCGCAATGATTCCAATCCGACATTCGTCAAAGTGACACTATCGAGGTGTATTTTTGATTTTCAGCTAGGCAAAAGAAGTGGTAAAATTTAATAATTCATCACTTAGCGTCGGAACGGATAGAAGTTGAAAGTTGGTCAACTTTACCTCTCCGTTTTGTGTCTCGGCTAATCAACGGAACGATTGTGACTAGTCGTTTCGAAATTCCCTTCGGATGTGTGTCGGGTGGAGAAACTCAACACAGTCCGTTTTCCGGATCGGATCGGAACCATTATAACTGAGGCTTGAGGCTTAAGGACTTTATATGCATAATCGGCTAAAAATCGATTTAAAATTTTTTCGATAGTTTTACTTACATATAAGTTTATTTATTTCACTGTTGGTATAAAGAACCTCTGATGAATGTTGAAAGTTGTATATTACAAGGAGCTATTCTTGTGATGAAATTAACTTTCCAAAATACCTTCTTGTCTCGGAAGAACTAATGTCACATTTCGGCATTGATTGGGTTCCGGAGTATGACACAATTACGTAATTCATGTGTTACATGTGGCAGCGGCGTAAGTATTTTATCGACCCTACTTTAACCGATTCTCGAACTTTGACCAGAAAAATAATTAAGTTTCCCTCAGACTATTGGATTATTTTTTTTTCTTTTGCTCAATACAGGTCATGTCGAAGTAATAGTACGTCAAACGCAGTTTGTTGTTCTCATACGATAAAATTCAAGGCATCATCCTGAAATTGCAAGTGTTTAATATTCGCGTTTGGACCCCTCCAAATTCTAGATCCGTACCGTAAACAAGAATCTTGAGAATCAGTGTATTTTTTTCATTTAAAGCAAATACATATAATTGTTCTTACATAGTAAGAACAACGAAGGTTTGCCATGGCAGATGGCACTTAATATTCTTTACTACCATGTTTTCGGAAAAAGTATGACTTCTCAAATATTTCACGGCTTTAATACCTGTTGGACGTGCATAAACAAATTTATGTCTAGTTTGTTTCTACGCAATTATGACATAATGTGGTTCCAGCAATACCTTTTGTTTGGGAAATTCATGCAGTAAAAACTTAGAAATATGTAAATAGTAATAAAAGAACACACGAAAAAGCTGTAATAGTTATTGCTAATTGGAATTCATGTCACAATTAAATAAACTTTAAATACTTCCGCCTAATCCGCAAGATTTCATTCTCTTCAACGTAAATTTCTTTTGCAGCAAATAAAATGTGTAGGTATTGTATTTTATATCTGAACTTGTAAACTTTTTTCTCCAATATAAACTCTGTGAAACAACATTTCAAGAGAGTTGTTGTCTGATTAATACCGACCTACTTTCCAGAACTCGATTGACTTACCTATTACACTGGCTAATAACATTATTGGAGAAGATTTTCACATTTCCACTCATTTGAAATCTTTGTATCTTATTCGAAAAGTTCATACTAAGTCAAGGCCATACAAAATTATACTGCTAATAACCACAGGTTACAGGTCTCAGAAACGTCATCGCTAACATAATTCAGTCATTTTCCTGTGCTAATAAACACCAGTCCACGCAATTAATGGCTAGTCTAAGTCAACAGTCAACACATATCCCCCTTTGTGGATGCTGTGACGATAGTATAGGATGTAAAAGTCATTGCGCGTTAAAACTCAGTCTACGCTATAGGTTTGCAAAGCCACCTTACCGCTCTGATGTCTCAGTAGAGTCTGTGATCTCATAAGACATACTTTTCGTACTTTTGATTTTATATTCAAGTTATTTTAAGAAAATCAGTCAAAATTGCTTTCTCACTTTGTTCTAGAATTATGGGCTACGTGATGCGGAGATTTCTCCGGTCCGTAATGGTAGTCTTCAGTTGGTTCGTCGTGCCATATAGTCGGCTATCAACGATTAGGACACCGCGAAGGAAACTACCAGCGATGAAGAGCCCACTGCTCGAGATTCCAGGTGTCGATCTTGCCGAGATGATCAGAACAAGACAGGTGAGTGCGATTGTTGTGTGACCGACAAGTTTTTCTGTGTTGTTTTCTGTTTGCGTAACGGTGTCATTCGGGTTAAACATGCGACCCATGCGAGACGCAATGCTAAGTTCAAGTGAAATTGCGTGAAATATTTTCTATACCCACCAGTAAAACTTTATTTATCTGCAATGGGTCTCATGCAAAGTGAACAAGTACGTGCAGTGATTAACTAAACTAATATATTATTTACTTGGAGCTTGGGGGTTCCACCAATATCTTGAAAGCACTGAATTCACGGCCGAACATTTATTATTTGTATATCGTTTGAAAATTTTCTTTTGCTATATCAAAACAAAAAAATATTGTTTAAGGTATGTGGTTGATTTACAACGAAAATTCATGAAAATTTATTATACATAATTAATTAGCTTATGGTTTTGATTCTAACGGAATGGTTGGAAACAATATAATTGATAGATAACAGAAGAAATAATATTGGTTCGCTTGTGTATAGAATCTCGATATGAAACGCATAAAATGGATTGTATTTAAGCTGGCAAATATTGTCCCTCGTCTCTGGTATTTGACAGTGATGGGTTAATACCGATATATTGTGAATATATTCGCTACGCGGTATTGTAATATCTAAGCTAATACGAGAATATCACTAATATCTACTGTATCATGTCGATCTGGTGCTTGTTGGCTTAGAATCTTGATGATATGATCATCGAATGTGATGTTGCGAATGCAAATATTGCTATACATTATTTCCTTATTAGGAGCTAAAATAAATAAACAGATTTACCCTTTCTCATCTGATAAATATTGGATTCGTTGTTTAAATTGAACGTAATCTTCTCTTATTTATTTACGTTTTCCTTATTTAATGTGTAGGTGGAAGGTGCGAAATTGCACAGGTGTACCCATCGACTCTTTCCATACCATATTCTTAATATCTGATATATGATATATAATATATTCGTCTCTTCTCTAGGTCTTATAGCAAGCTGTATTATTACTGCGAAAAAAAGACAATTAGAAGAATGTAGTAATAGTAAAAGGAATGAATCCACTAGGACCTGATTTTTGCGAACCGTGCATTTTAGCGGGTCTCACTGTGATAAAGATGTATGCATGTACGTAGCTCTCAAAGCCGCTACAGCTCGAACTGTATTAGCAGCTACTAATATTGTTTAGTGCTATTGGCTATAATGCGATCTTCGAGAACAGTAACGTTGTATATAACAAATCAACGATAGCTCTAATGGTATAAGGAATCCCGATAAGAATGTAAACAGAACTTATTTGCTCAGTGTTAAATCCTTCATTAGTGACTTAATAGGGGTTCACACATTATATTTTAGTTTAGTTAGTTAGTTCAGTTAGGGCCATTATTACGATCATCAGCTAAATTCTAACTGGAACTTTAACTGTGCATATAGAGGCCAATGCGAGAGTTTATTCGCACATCGATTGAAAGGGATCTGTCCTACCTATTAAACTGTTTAGTTGGGACGAAACTAATAGATCGGTGTGCGCCCTTCCATATAGCTTCATTAGCCATTCAACTAAACTATCGCGCGATTTTAAATCTCTAGTCTGCGGGTACTCGAAACGGAAGTTTTGTACGAAAATCGATCAGTTAAAGTTCCAGTTGGAACGTAACTGAACTTCGTTGGAGCTGCCCTTAAGAGCCGTTGGATTGGAATGTCAAAATGTCGCAACGGGATGCAATGAAACGGGGTGAACCGCAAGTAAGCGGTGCATGAACACAATGACCGGATTGAGTTCGCAATTCTATTAGTGTCAATAATCAAAGCGAAATTGATATGGACGCGAAAATCGGTGAATTATTTTTAATGCTCATCGAAATCTCTTTCATTTTCCATTTAATTATTTTCTTCTTAAAATTACACAGCACGTTTTAGGTTATGATAATGTCATATTTCACATTTCGAAGCGTTCACTTGCGACCATTTGAAATATTACCAATTTGCTTACGACGGTCTACGACCCATTGCATTCATTCTGTGCAGCTACATACAATCCCATGCATTAGAAACTGGTTTTTTCCCCGTCCGTTATTTTGACATTCCAATTCGACTGCGATGCGTCAGATCACTCTGAACTATAGCCGCGCAACTGAATTGAACACCTAAAACCAGATTCATAACAAACTTGACAGCTTCATACAAATCGCAACTATTTTGTATGGGGGATGCATGACTTGGATGATAAAAACCAAGTTTTCTATTAAAGTGCAAGCTTTTGTTAGGCAAAGCAAAGTTAAATAGTTTATAAACACATTTAAAAATGATAATTGGACTAGTTTTCTCATCTGGAATTATATTTTCATAGAAAAAAATAGAATGAAAAAAATATCGCAGTTTTCAGCAATGTCGGCATTCCGCCATTTAAAAAATGTGCAGTTAAATTGCTTATTTTTTGAAAGTAAAATTTTGTTATATGAAACACATTCCATATAGCTAAGATTCTGAATATTTGCTATTCAGCATCTACCCTAGAAGGTTCATTAATTTTAAGGGCCGTGACACTAAAAGCAGAAAGCAGCGACAGAAACAGCAGCTTCGCCAGTGCTGCTTTTGCTCTACTTTATGAATTTAAATAAAAGCAGAAGCAGAGAAGAATGTGTCCATGCTAACTACCACCGAAGGTAGTAGCACGGAATAATGTGTCCATGCTAACTGTCAACAGTCACAAGTATTTTAGTCTCTTGTTTGAGCGGACGAAAATATTTTGTTTCCGTTGATTTTTCTGAGCTTTTCGCTTAAAATGATCATTAAATACGAGTATATGGAAACAATTTTGACACATTTAACATTTCCAACATTCACAACATTCCCAATTCTTAAGGGATTTACGTTGGCAGTTCTGCAGCAAAAACAGAATTTTAGAATTTAGAACGAAAAAGCAGCACTGTTTTCATCTCTGCTTCTGCCGCTGCTTTCATTTAAACAGGCGCCATATGATCCTGTGCTTTCTAAACCAATTCTGCTTCTGCCGCTACGTTTTGCTTTTATTGTGTCACGGCCTTAAAGTTTTGAATTAAAACAGCTGCTTTAGGATTATAGAATATTCTTACGAATCAGTTCCTAAAGAGGTTCTCCAATGAGCTGGTATATTTTCTCGTTTAATTCCGTGACGTCAACAATCAGCTGAAAACTGAGGCATTTCTCACGACGAACTGTCATATGTTCTATTTTGATTTTAATGTACTTTTATATAAGATATACAATCTTGTAGTACTATATATATATAAATACAATCTTGTAGTACTCTATATATATAAATACACATAAACATAAACATATGTGCACGGCTTGAGTTGAAGTCGGCGTTGGATGCGTTCATTCTGTACGGCTCTTAAGTGTGTTAGTTTCTAGTTAGTTTAATCAATGGTCTGTAAGCATGAACCACATGTGAATCGGACGTGCCATAATTCCACAAAAGTAATCTTTTGCCAAAAAATCACTTGAGCACTTTAACTGTGGGTTTCTATCGTAGAGATATATGTACTGGAGACGACAAGCAACCGGTTTTATATTAAGCGCTTTGAAGCCAGAGAATTGAGACAAAACAGGGTCGTACTGTCAACTTGTTGTTTAGCGTGTTTCAACAGGGGCTCTGTTCATGATTTCTGTTATAGCTGCTATTAGCTGCTTTTGTATGCTTTTGTATGTCCAAAGCAACCAAAAAGATGCTTTCTCGTGCTTGCTATTTGACACTAAATATGTCCAAGATTTTTAAAAAGCTGCTTCCATAGCTGCTTTTTGTTGCCCATACTCCTATTCATATGTGTGTGAAGCTGTTAGTTTCGTCTCAACGTCATTTTGAATGTTTAAAATGGAAAATGATGTTTTATTAACAATGGAAATAAGCGAAAAATTTAAGGACACTAGTAGTAGTGCTCACTTTCACTTTATTTTATTCTAATATATGTCATATGTTACGCCAACTTGCGTATGTATGTGTCGAACAGCTGTTGTAAGCTATAGAAGCTGCTGTTGGCTGTCCAAAACCCGAAGAAGCTATTTCTAATCTAATTTCTAATTTCTAATTTCTAATTTGGCAGTTGCTACAGTCTTGCTATGCTATGCTTTCGAAGCAGCTATAACTCGCATTTTGAACACACCCAGGGTCGGTATGTCAATTGTTGTTGTTTTGCGTGTGAGTAAATGCGATGACGTCCGCCTTCAACTCAATTGCTGCTTGTCATATCCAGTAGGTATATATATACGAGTATATATTTAGGATTTCTATACACATCTATTTTCTGCATCAATTTTTATGAAATCATATAGAGTATTATATGTTTAATCCAGCCCAAAAGTTTGTAACGCATAGAACCAGGCCTCTGAGGAAAAAAAGTTATATATTATTTTTTGTTTATTTGTGGCCAAAAACTCCAAATCCGCTTGACATCCGTCGTGCGTCTGTCCGTTAGCACGTTAAATCAAGAACGTCTTCACCTAGGATCTTGAAATTTTGAATCTGGATGTTTGGTTGAATTAGTAAGCCTAAGTTCGTTACCGGGCAAAATCGTTCTACTTCTTCGGGTAGCTGCCATAGAAAATGTCCTTAAAACACGTGTTCAAGAATATTGGTCGATAACTTCAGAAGGGTTTAAGCTACGACTTTGAAATTTTGTCTGTGATATTTTTCCAATAGTTGGAGCTTAATGTATGATTATGAAGAAAATCCTATTAGTCCTTTGTGTAGCTGCCATACAAATATCCTGTTAAAATGTCCACTTAATTTATGAAACTCACTATAACTCAAGTTATATTTTAGCTACGAATTCGGAATTTTGTACAAATTAGTTTTGAGTGAAAACGAAGTTCGAGTTTACTAGTCAACAAAATCCTTTTAGTCCTTCTGGTACCTTCCATACAAAAAATCCTTAAGACACGTGTTGAACAATATTTTTCGATAACTTTTGAACGCGTCAAGCTACGAATTTGAAATTTTGTACACATTAATTTTTGAATGGTTCCAAGGAAAAGGATAAATATGTAAGGAATCGAGTGAGTGCTTCCTGTACCTTCCATGTGAAAGTCCTTCAAAAAAGAAAAATTTTTTCTGTGACTCACCCAGTTCAAGATATGAAATTAAACACTGAATATTGTCTTTTAGGTTTGAGTACCAATCAAATGGGAGTCCTTAAGTGTATGTCCTGCACGCACGTAATTCTACTTTATCCCCAACTACAATATAAATTGGAGTTCAGTATTTCATCTAGAGTATCATACGATTGGCTTGCAGCCGATCGTGACTGCTGTATGTTTTTTTTGATTTGTCATTTTTGTGAAATGGTTGAGGGTCAATGAGAATAAGACCAAGTTCATGACCCAAACAAGACGAGATGCACCAACTAGACAAAATATGACCATGGGGGACTACAACCTGGAGAATGTGGATTCATTTCTCATACTTGGGATCACAGCTTGTAATAGACGGCAACGAACGGGATGAAGTAAAACAACAGATGACGCTAGCAAATAAGGCGTATTTCACGGTTCTCCCGATCTTAAAATCGAAAAAAGTGCACAGGCAGAGCAAACTTCGAATATACAAGACCATAATAACCTCCAAGTCACAACGGCAACGCAATCCGAGGCAGACAAGCTGTCAACAAGTTGAGCACAGTGTATTTCCATTGTGGTAGTTAGAACGAACGTAGACGAAGGCAGCCTAACGCAGTCATCCAGAAATGTTCGTCAACTCTGAACTTTTCCGTAGCCCGTAGTTAACCTTAAAATCGACAAGTGACTTTTTTATCTTTAAAACTTCGAATCGTTACTTGATATGACCGGACTGAACTAAAATTAGCTTAAAAATAGTTTTTAGTTAGTTCGCTGCTTTGTATGCACGAATACGAACACTTTTTGGAATATTTGAAATTTATTTAAAACTCAAACTGACGCAGACAGTGAATAGTTATCTGACTTGCTGTTTTATTGGCGGCGTCAAGATGCGCCGTGCTGCCTCATTCTACTTTGTATCTGACTCAAGCATAAGACCTGTGCTACTATATGCAAGCGAAACGTGGACTCTTACCCAAGCGTCTGAAAAATCAATAGACGCTTTTGAACGACGAATTCTTCGAAGAATTTTGGGACCAGTAAGAGAAGGCACTAAATGGCGTATCCGGTATAACAATGAGTTGTATAAGATCTATGACGACCCAGCCGCATCGACCCTTATAAAATTTCGTAAGCTACAATGGGCAGGTCATGTGGAGTGAATGGACGACGGAAGAATTCCCAAACGAACACTGAAAGCTAGAGCTCTGGGCAAGCAACCGGTGGAAAAACCGCGAAAAAGATACGAGGACTCAGTTGACGCAGATTGCAGATCGCTTCTTAGATGCACAAATTGGAGGTCGCGGGCGCTAAACCGAGATGACTTCAGACAATGTATTATGCAGGCCCTGGCCCGATTTGGGCTGTGGCGCCATTGATGATGATAATAAATTATCATAATGAATACTAGTTATGTATATTAATAATAAACTTCTAAGAATCCCGAACATTATTTTTACCAAGAGTATCTTAATGTATTTTGTTCTTTTAATAACTTCGGTTATAAGTAATTCAGACCTGTTCGCATTAGGGGCGAGGGTTGTTTGGGGATCAAATATGCATGGATGCATAAAATCGACACGGATACAATTTTATAGAGTATTATAAGTTTAATCCAGCTCGGAAATTTTGTAACGAATAGAACGCCTCGGACGAAAAAAGTTATATATATTTTCTGTACAATAATACCTAGAAAACTAAATTCGCTTACTGTCCGTCCGTTCGAATGATAATGCAAGAACACGCTGACGTAGGAAGTTAAAGTTTTGTTATCACCCGTCAAATATAATTTATAAGGCTAAATTTGTTAATGAGCGAGAATCTTCCTCCATCCCTTCGAGTACCATCCATACAAGATTCCTTAAAACACGTATTCACGATTATTATTATTAAGTTAGGAACTTGAAATTTTGCACACATAAATTTTTTAATATTTGCAGGAAAAAAAACAAGCAAATCGAACGATTCCTTCCTGTAGTCGCCATATTAAAGTCATTCAGAGATATATGCAAGTTACAAAACCCAATATAAATCAAGAACACATTTTCCTGCTTTAGCAGGAAGTTAAAATTTTACAGGAATTAGTTTTAAGTAGAGATGGACAAAAGAATTCGTTTGAGTGAAGTCCTGCACAACTGATCATTCACTATAAAGAGTTAGTTCAGTGAAGTACTTCTGGTCATTCAGTCTTTTCTCTTCTCTTACGAGCCGTTCAGTATTAACTAGTCACTACTCCTTCAATTGAACTGTTCACTTACTCTATTCTCTCACTAGTCAGTCTGTCGTTCAATTGTGCTGATGTTTGGGTTGGCTTCTCTAAACAGCCGTTCAGTTTCATATGAATGAAACATGTATATGATGAACCACTCAGAGTGAATAAGTATTACTTTGTGAAGAATAAAGTTTGGTCTTTGCTGTGTGTGTTTCTGAGGCACACGGAGGCGGACGAAACCATGGAAGTATATGGAATGGCTGAGAACTTTTCGTAAATATGGACCTGAAATGTGACAGTCCGCACCCAACATGTAGCTTGCATCTCACTTCCATTACACTCGTGTACACAAATTTTACACGTATCACCACCACTTGGACGAAACGAGATTGGTTGATTGTCGTCTTCTCACCGTGATCGTACAGTTCACTCTCTTAGTCTCGTTCTCTTAGCATTTCGTTTTTTGATTTACCATTCTAATTTAACTGTAGTTCACCAAAATGACTGAGGCAGGGACGTCATTTCAGTTTTTTCTAGGGGGGGGGGGGGGGGGGGCAAGAAGTTATGTTTGTATATATTTTTATATATAAATGTACATATGTTATATATAATGTATCAAAATGCATAATTCAGGGGAGGGGCAAATGCCCCCCTGCCATCCACAAATGACGTCCCTGGACTGAGGTGCTTGTATTACTCACTTCAATGAATTGTTCTTTGTGGTGACATTTTTCTAATATCTAGTGCTCAAATTCTTTTCCGTAAGTATATTAAATTGTGTTAACTGAGTGCGATAGTGTACGGTGGACCATATGTATTTAATGCCTTGTGAAATGGGTTGATTCTATAAAGTGTATTCGTTGATCTTGTTAAAAAAACGCTTCTTATAAACTAGATATATATATTAGTAAAAACAAGTATACAATGGGTACACTTGATCCACATCAAACAAGGGAGACTTGATTCATGGATCAAGTCTCCCAGAATATGTGTACATTCGATTTTTGATTATTTTATCTACTGCAGATAATGCCGAGAGTATACAAGCGCAAAGAAGGTGCTAAAAAGCGCACTCCAATAGACGCAAATCAGTTGAAGCAGGCTGTGAAGGATGTAATGGATGGCAACTCCATTAGAGGTACAGCAAAAAAATTTCAAATTAATGTAATGACATTAAAACGATACTATCGACGGCAAAAAACACAAGACGAGGATATCAGCTATAAATCAAATTACGAACATTCAAGAATATTTTCAGAAATGGAAGAAACCTCGCTAGCAAATTACCTAGAAAAGGCTAGCAAATTAAACCATGGTCTATCATCGCACTCTGTTCGCAAATTGGCATACGAATTTGCAGCAGCAAATGATAAACGAATCACTGCCAAATGGACTGAGGAAATAGCCACTTACGATTGGTTCTATGGGTTCATGCGAAGAAACCCTCAGCTTTCTTTGCGTGTCCCAGAAGCTACAAGTTTGAGTAGATCGACTAGCTTTAACGAGCATAACATATCCAAATTTTTTTGAAAATTTACGCACTTTAATGACAAAGTGGAATTTTCAACCAGATTCCATTTGGAATATAGATGAGACTGGACTAACAACGGTCCACAAGTCCAGGAAAGTAGTTGCTACGAAGGGCTTAAAACAAGTTGGCAAAATGATATCCGGAGAACGTGGGGAACTAGTTACAGCATGCTGTGCCATTGGGAATCACATCCCCCCCTTCATGATCTTTCCTCGCAAAAATTGGCAAGATCGTATGATTAAGGACGCCCCAACAGGCACACATGGAATCACACATCCAACGGGATGGATGACGGTGGACAATTTCGTAAAATTTTTGCATCATTTCAAAAAATTTAGCAAGTGTTCTTTGGAGTCACCTTGCTTGATTATTATGGATAATCACAACAGTCATATTAGTATTGAATGTTTAAATTATTCAAAGGAAAATGGGATACACCTTCTCACTATACCTCCCCACACATCTCACAAGACCCAACCATTAGACAGAACAGTGTTTGGGCCACTAAAAGCATATTATAACTCTGCATGTGACAATTGGATGATCAATAATCCTGGAAAGCCCATTACCATTTACGATATATCTGCGTGTTTCGGACAAGCTTTTCCTAGAGCATTTACTCAGAATATACACAGTGGCTTTCGTGTTTCAGGAATTTTTCCATTCAACTGTGATATATTCACAGAAGATGATTATCTTTCGTCCTTTGTAACTGATAGACCTGAAGAAAATCTAACAAGTCAACTTCGTAAAGACGAAGATATCCCTCAAGAAATGCAGCCTGTTCCATAGAGTGAACAATGCACGCAGAAGTTAGTTCTCGAAACACCTTGTACACCTCAGCCATCGACGTCACGTGGGTGCAGTTTTCAGACTCCAGAAGATATAAGACCCTTTCCGAAAGCAGCCCCAAGAAAGGATAATCTAAAAGGGCGTAAGAAGGGTTCCACAAAAATACTGACAAGTACACCTGAAAAAAAAATCATCGAAGAAGAGTTTAGGCGTAAGAAATCGAAAGAAAATACAAAAAGGCAGCAGGTAGCTAGAAAAGTGAAGCGTAAGCTACAAATGTTAATGAAGATGAGCTGCCACCATTTAAAAAGAACTGAATTTTTATTTTTAAACCTATTCTTCATAATAAACTACTAATTTTAAGAAAAGAACTTATGTTTTTGTTACTTTTTTATGATAATTTAATTAATAAATTTATTATCCAATAAATATCTAATTGTGTTTATTATATCTATTTTTTATCTACAACCATATAATATTGATCCTCCTTGGATCAAGTCTACGCTAACCTATAATCAAGTCTCCCTTAATTGGGGAGACTTGATTCTTTTGGACTACATACTAAAAAGGAAAAAATTACTGTAATTCCTTTTTGTTATGTTTACCTGGACTATTCTATATGATACTTTATTTAATGCTCTAAGACATAGTTTAAAAACCATTTTAATTTATCTTATATTTTTTGAACTATATCACAAAATAGAAAAGGGTGATCAAGTCTCCCCATATTCCCCTACAAAAAGTCGTTAGAACACGTGTACAAGAATATCGGCCGATAACTTCGGAACGGTTTAAGGTTTAAGGCTTGCAGTATATTTTTTAACTAAATTACTTCTCTAGTACATCTACATATACCCACCACGTTTCAAGTATCAAGCATAAATCGTCACAGAGATAGGAAAACAAAATCTAGTGTCTTCAAGAAATTTTAAAATGTCGAATGTATGGAAAATCTATTAGATTTAGATAGAGTTTTGACGACATCTCGAGATTTCACGAAACCCAGTTTGCAATCTTGCAATGTTAATCAAGTATTAAACAATTTTCTCTTTTTCGTTATTTAATCAATTCTGGAGTCATTTGAAAAAAAAACTTCACCAGTTTTAGATGTAGATTTCGTTTAGAGTCAAGTTTGTTAATGGATACCTCCACCCCACCTCGGCAAGCCCATGTAATAGTATATAACATCATATGTTCAAACCCTTCCTTTCAAATTGCCCAAAAACTTAAACCTTCAGCTCCCCTCCTCCGACAAACAAATTCTGGATACGGCCTTCACTTCATTGATATCAAGGATAATTCCCCAACCATAATTTAAACTGGTTTCATTTAGAGTTCGATTTTATATATGTATCTTAATATATTTATCTGTTTTATAATATAAATTATAATAAACAAAACAAATAACCGAGAAAAATATTTAATTTTGCAGATTAAAAGTGAAGACGTAATCAGAGCCTATATAGATCGTTGTAAGGAAGTAAATCCACTAATCAATGCAATCGTGCAGGATCGTTTTGATAATGCTATCGAGGAAGCTAGAGCTATTGATGTCGAAATTGCAAAAGGAGAAAGGTCTATTGAAGAGATGCGCCTAAAGACACCAATATTAGGATTACCAGTTACAGTTAAGGAAAGCATAGCTGTCGAAGGCATGTCAAATCAATCTGGCCGTGTCTTCAAAACTCCACAAATTGCTGCAATCGATGCCCCAGTCGTTTCGCAAATAAAACAATGCGGAGGAGTAATTCTTCTTGTAAGTAATACTCCCGAGCTTTGTCTACTTTGGGAGACTTACAACAACGTATCTGGACAAACTCGAAATCCGTACGATCTAAAACGGACGCCAGGAGGCTCTTCTGGTGGAGACGCTGCACTTTTATCAAGTGGGGCATCGTTACTAAGTTTAACGTCGGATATTGGAGGTTCATCACGATTACCAGCGATGTTCACTGGTGTTTTCGGACATAAGCCCACTCCTTATGCAGTATCTTATGTAGGCCATCATCCAACAAGTGATTATCCAAAGTGGGGTGATTTTTTCACAATAGCTCCGATGACAAGATATGCAATCGACTTACCTCTGCTTTTAAACTGCATGTGTGATCCACATGGAACGAAACTGAATTTGAACAAAGAGATCGATTTAAGGGATGTTAAATTTTATTTCATGGACAATGATGGCCCATCAGGCATGATGCGACCTCTATCTGGAGATATGAAAATTGCAATAAATCGAGTTGCTGCGGATTTCAATGCCGAACGCGTAAATATACGTAAAATGAAATGGTCTCTTGACATTTCTTTATCTGCAATGTTGATAATTGACAATATCGAGACGATTTATAATAAAACAGAAAACGGACAAAAACGTAAAACTGTTGGTACTGAAACAATCAAGTACTTGGTTGGATGCTCAGATAGTATTTTTTCGTCGGTTGTGATTGGACATTTACAAAACTTTGTTAAAGCTCTACCAGAATCACGTCACAAACAATTGACATCAATTACAGAAGCGTTAAAATCTGAGTTCAAGGAAATGCTAGGCACAACCGGAGTGTTTTTATATCCCACATTCCCCACTACTGCGCATCACCACTTCGAAATTTACCATAAGCTCGTCGAACCTATGTACATGGCTGTTTTTAATACTTTAGGATTACCTGTAACGAACTGTATGATTGGCTTAGATAAGAATAATCTTCCAATGGGTTTGCAGGTTGTTGCGAATCCAGGACAGGATCATTTATGCATAGCTGTTGCTAAAGAAATTGAACGACGATACGGTGGATGGGTGAAACCACAGTGTGAACAAAAATAAGAATTGTATACATATTAGCTCTATAGTTTTAACTTTTAATATTATAATTTAATAATTGTATATTAAAAAAACTATTTATAAGATATTCAGCAGTACTTGGAATCTATTTAGGTACAAATATGTATATTTCGATCTGAAAGTGTGGGATATTTTACCATTAACACATTTTTTTAAATATATAATATGGTCAGGAATCATTGTTATCAACTGTAGAGATGGAAGAGGCAGGGTTGTCATGCCATAAAACATGGTATTATGATATATTATTTATTGAAGATTGCGCTGAGCTTTAAAATAAATTCAACTATTTATAGTATGGTATGTTATGTATGCTAATTGATAATTAGAAGATTAAGTTGAATTGTAGACTGAAATATAATTTTTAATGTTTTCCTTTGGCTTTACAAATTTTTATTTTGTGTCATTTTCAGCGAACGCGAATTCGCTTTGGCGAAATATACGCGAACATTATTCGGAATTTTATGACCTCACTCACAATATTATAAGAAATATTCAAACGCGGCCTGTTCTAATAGTGATCGTATTGGTTTTTTGTTCTTTGATGTACAGGATCCGGCAAAAAACATGCACTGATTTCCAAAGACAGTAAATGATGAACGACGACATTAACCAAAAGTTTTTATTTTACAAAATTTTTGCAGTATCTTAAAGTTTATTTGTGAAAAATGATGTCTTCCAAATGACGTCCCTCGTTTGCGATGCAGGGGGTTAGGTGATTTATAAAGTTCTGCATAACACGTGCTGTCATTTCAGGCGGTATCATTGCCATTTCTGCACGGATTGCTGTTTTCAAGGCATTGATGGTTTGAGGCGTTTACTTGCCGTGTACAGCGTTTCATTGCATCTCGTTGCGACATTTTGACATTCCAATCCGACTACGATGCGTTCATTCTGTACGGCTCTTAGGTATAGAATTTAAAATTTAGGATATAATTATGTACATTTCTTTCAAAAAAGGCATAATGAAAACAAATCGCATGAAAAATCTATTTTCAGTAATATTTTTATTATACTCTAGATGAAATCATATAGAGTATTATAAGTTTAATCCAGCCCAAAAGTTTGTAACGCATAGAACCAAGCCTCGGACGAAAAAAAGTTATATATTATTTTTTGTTTATTTATGGCCAAAAACCTCAAATCCGCTTGACGTCCGTCCGTCCGTCTGTCCGTGAACACGATAACTCAAGAACGCCTTCACCTAGGATCTTGAAATTTTGAATCTGGATGTTTGGTTGAATTTGTAAGCCTAAGTTCGTTAACGGGCAAAATCGTATTACTCCTTCGGGTAGCTGCCATACAAAATGTCCTTAAAACACGTGTTCAAGAATATTGGTCGATAACTTCAGAAGGGTCTAAGCTACGACATTGAAATTTTGTATGTGTTATTTTTCCAATAGTTGGAGCTAAATATATGATAATGAAGAAAATCCTATTAGTCCTTCGTGTAGCTGCCATACAAATATCCTGTCATAATATATTCACTTAATTTACGAAACTCACTATAACTCAAATTTTAGCTACGAATTCGGAATTTTGTGCAAATTAGTTTTGAATGAAAACAAAGTTTGACTTTACTAGTCAGCGAAATCCTTTTACTCCTTCTGGTAGCTGCCATACAAAATGTCCTTAAGACAAGTGTTCAACAATATTTTTCGATAACTTTTGAACGCTTCAAGCTACGAATTTGAAATTTTGTACACGTTCATTTTTAAATGGTTCCAAGGAAAAGGATAAATATGTAAGAAATCGAGTGAGTCCTTCCTGCACCTCCCATGTGAAAGTCATTCAAAAAGGACATTTTTTTTCGATGACTTACCCAGTTCAAGATATGAAATTAAACACTGAATATTGTCTTTTAGTTTTGAGTAGCAATCTAATGGCAGTCCTTAATAAAGGACATACAGCATGCACACACGTAATTGTACTTTATCCCCAACTACAATATAAATCGGAGTTCAGTATTCATCTAGAGTATTATACGATTGGCTTGTTTTTGTTTAAAATTCAAATAAATGTTCATGTTCGCGAACAAAAAAAATTTAATTAAATTATCACACAAAATTTTTGATATAGGCGATCCAATAAAATGTTGACAAGGTCTTCGTAATTGATATGCCAGAGTTTGATATTATGTGCCAGAGAATTATGCATCCTGTTGGAGAAATGCAAAGGCATTTCAGAGTTCTGAACTTATGGCTATTTCACTTGATGAATTGAATGCGCGAATTCGGACTCCGTAATCCAAATGTTTTTTCAGTACTGGATATTCGTAAAGGCCGAAAGGCATTGCAATCGCGGCGTTTCAATACCGGACGAACCGGTACTCGAACGGGTCAAGTGTAGTGAAGATTTTCTTGCCAAACTATAGGCACGAAAAATCTTGAATATGTGCTATAGGATATCAATCTGGAACATTTAGCCGGCGGTAGACGCCACATGGCCGCCATCCGCCGTTTTTTTTGCAAGGTGCAACGGGCTGGCCCACGGATTTTTAGAAGGTTTGCAGATACCCTCTTTCAGCATCCTCTCGAACTCGACTTTTGCTGCTTTGAGCTTGTCGGGCGGAAGGCGCCTTGGTCGTTGTAATACGGCAGTGGCGTGGCGTGGCGTCCATGAAAGCAAGGGAAGCATTGCTTCCCTTATATAAGTTGGCTGAAAAATATCTAAAATGCATTTTTCTAAATCGCGAAAAATACAAGTTTTAGGCATTTTTTTCTGAACGGTCTAAATAAAAGTTCCCAAGAAACTAGTTAGCGAATACCTCACACAGCCGAATTGGCAACACTTTTCCGTAGTAAAACTGGTAAACGTAATAAAATACACGAACACGGAAGGTTGGAGTCTGGCCTGTATATTACGATGGCTTCGGTTGGAAGCAATGAAGAATTTGCTTACAAGTTCCCCTCAGGTAGTAGGGGCATGACCGCTGGGGAACTCCCTTCCACTTTCATTCCAAGTTTCAATATCCTAGCATAAGCGGTTCCTGAGATCTAAAATGCAATGATTTTTTTTTGTGACGAACCAGGACGATGTTATATACAAACAGACGAAGGCTTTTAAAAATATCTAAAATACTTTTGAAGCTGTAATTGTAATTATAATATGTAGTTCAAAAATCTGTTTTTTTCTTTTGAAAAATTAAAAAAGTATATAGGGTGTTTGGCACTCCGTCCGCCACCTTGTATATTTGGAGAAAAATATTTTTTTGATATATTTGGAGAAAAAAATTGTTCTACAGGGTGGGTCAATTTTCAATAACAGTGGAGATATAAGCTCGTTTGGCGAGTGTTCTCTTGGTATTCATATTCCTCAACTGCTGCCTTACTTCTATTGCTGCCGCATCGATCCTGGTATTTAGATCTTCCAATGTTACTACTGCCGTTGCGTAGACAAGGTCCTTCATCCGTCCCCATACAATGAAATCCATAATAGTAAGATCAGGAGATCTTGCAGGCCAGTGTATCGGTCCATTTCTACCGATCCAGCGATTGCTATAATTGGAATTTAACCAATATGTTATCTGTCGGCCGTAATGAGCTGGAGCACCATCGTGTTGGTAAAACATGGAAGCCAATCGTTCCAGTGGAATATCATCCAACAAGTCCTGTAGATCATTTGATAAAAAATGTAAGTATAAGTAATTGGAGCTATTTAGAGTAGGCGAAAGCCTAATAGGTCCAAGTAAATCGTCACCAATCACACCTGCCCATAAATTGACGCTGAATCTGTGCTGGAAGGATGCCGCTCTTCATGTGTGTGGAATGCTCTGAGCCCACGTATGTAGGTTGTGGAAGTTTGTGATACCGTCTCTGGTAAATTGGGACTCATCCATCCACAGAATATTGTTGAAAAAAATTATCGTCATCTATTTGTCGTTCAAGGAGCCAATTGCAAAACTCCATCCGTTTGGGGAAATCAATGGGTAGCAGCTCCTGTACTGGTGTGTGATGGTAGGCATGGAAGCGTTCTACTTTTAAAATACTCCAAACTTTCCAAGTAGAGATGTTAAAATGCAATTCCAAGCGTCGGATACTGATCGATGGATCATTTTGAACTGCTTGCAGTATTCTTTCATCAATCTGAACAGCGATTATCGGCGCAGGATTTGCATTTACTCTCCTTGTTCTAACGCTGCCAGTTTCCCTAATTCTCCTGTAAACGTCTTGAAATACTTCCCTGTCAGGTGTCCATCGATGCGGTTGTCTGTGGTGGTAAAGCCTTCGCTAGGCTCGTCCATTTCCGTGACACTCCCCATAAATTAACACAATGTCAGCATATTCTTCATTGGAGTACTGAGGCATTTTAAAATTATTTTTTTAATTCTACTGACACCTTCTTCTTTTAGCAACGTAACTAAAACTGATAAAAATATGAAGGTAGTTTCGCTTTTATAGGCTTTTTATTTTGAAAGGCACCCTATTAAAAAAGGCATAATACCGCATCCAGTAGTACCTACCACGTCCAGGTAAAAGCATCAATTATGTTGAAACTCACTTACATTTCATTGTTTTCCTACATACTTTAAATAGTAATAAATGTGCAATAAAAATACTTCAGTACTACTTGACTAATTAAACAGGTTCTTAGACGAGGTCCACTTTATGGCACTGACTTTTGAAATATTTAAGTTTTATGCGATATGTATTACTATTACTTCCAAAATGTTAATCGTAACTCATACATATGTATGCAGCTTTTGTAGGTAATAATATGGTTAATAAAAAAATAAAATTAAGATGACATTTTCACAATGGGGTTTTCTGAGAAAAACAACATTGATCACTGAATTTTTAGGGTTGACGTAGCAAAAATTTGTGTTTTCGAGTAAATATCTCAAGATTGGGTGCAGTTACAATTAAGACTGTTACATCAAATGAAAGGTAATTCGATTCCCTAAAAAACGAGTTATAACACTTTTCCTTGTGATTATTTGTTTTCAAGATATAACGTTTTAAGTGAGTGAGTGTACCGGTCAAAAACACTTTTCTTGACCACCCTGTATCTCCACTGATATCGAAAATTAACCCATCCTGTAGAAAAATTTTTTTCTCCAAATATATCAAGGAATAACCCCTTACAAGATGGCGGACGGAGTGCCAAACACCCTGTATGATCGATTAGTGTGGCGGTGTCTCTATTCACTCTCGTCGGCACAGTCGTATTTAGCATAATGCAGTTATTTATTGTCAACATTCCCTCATACTCCTGCTTCATCGAGGTATTTGCTAGTGTGTCAATATTTGTATCTGCTAGTGTTATGAGTTTTAAATGAGTTGAGTATAGCTAGTCCAAGTGTTCAATGAAAGCTTCTGGTGTTTCTGATGGGGATTTATAAAAGGTAGCAATTTTGATTTTAGTTTTTAATCTCTAATCTTTAATCTTGAATCTTTAATCCATCCACCATTCTCTACTCTCTATCTTCTATCCTTCATCATCCATCCTCCATACTTCTATCTTCTATCCTTCATCATCCATCCTCCATACTTCTATCTTGTATCCTTCATCATCCATCCTCCATACTTCATCTTCCATCCTTCATCATCCATCTCTCATCATCTATCCCCTATCCTCCATTCTCTATCCTCCATCCTCATCCGCAGTCCTCCATCATCCATCCTCTATCTTCCATGCTCCATCCTCCATCCTCAATCCTCCATCCTTCAATCCTCCATCCTACAACTTTCATTTTCCATCTTCTATCCTCCATCACCATCACCTCAAAGATCCGCGATTTGTAAAGATCTGCTTCAGTCTGCGAACCATAAAGATATGCGAACCGTAAAGATCCACGAGCCGTGATGATCCACGAACCCCGAAGATCTACGAGCAGTGAAGATCCGCGATCCGCAAAGATCCGTAAAGATCTGTTGAGCCGTCAAGATCTGCGAACCGCAAAGGTCCGTAAAGATCTGTTGAGCCGTCATGATCTGCGAACCGCAAACATCCGTAAAGATCTGTTGAGCCGTCAAGATCTGTAAACCGCAAAGATCCGCGAACCGTAACCCCTAAGTCACAACGGCAACGCAGTCCGAGGCAGACTAGCTGTCAAAAAGTTGAGCGCGGTGTATTTCCATTGTGGTAGTCACAACGAACGCAGCCATCAAAAAATGTTCGTCAACTCTGAACTTTTCCATAGCCTGGAGTTAACCTCGAAATCGACAAGTGACTTTTTTATCTTTAAAACATCGAATCGTTACTTGATATGACCGGACTGAATTAAAATTAGCTTAAAGATCGTTTTTAATTGTTCGCTGCTCCGTTTGCACGAATACGAACGCTTTTCGGAAAATTTTAAATTTATTCAAAACTCAAACTGACGCAGACAGTGAATAGTTATCTGACTTGCTTATTTAGTGGCGGCGTCAAGCTGCGTCGCGCTGCCTCATTCTACTTTGTATGTGACTCAAGCATAAAGATCCGTGAAGAAGATCTGGCTCAGTTGGATCTTCTGCTTGAGCCGGTTCAGATCTGAGTTGCTAGGCTATATAATAAAAGAGCGTGGCAGAATTCTGCCCGAGGTTCGTACTAGGTTTAACACGGAACCCATGACTTTAATAGCGCCGCGCCGTCTTCGTGGTGTAAAAGTGGGATTTTTAAATTTTGATAAGAAACCGCTTTTGGAAACGAAAAAAACTGTATTTTAGGAATACGGGATTTTTGGATACTGCATTTTGATCCGATTCCGTCCCTCTTCACTACGTCTTTCCCCTGAAACTTTGGAACCAGAGCGGGTATTTCTTTGAAGTCGGACCGGACCATACGAATCGTTATTTTCATTACAATCAAAATTCTTAGAACTAGATTTTAGCACACCTACTGATCGACCGCTACAAAATAAATTATTTTTCAGTACTAAAATAACGGTTACATAGCTTCCGTCAAAAATATCTGGGCATCAGGGTTGTGTAAATATGTACGCAAATTGACACATTGCATATCAATAGGTCTGTTCTTTTTGGCTACACCTTCTACACTTTTCTGCACTAACTCCTGAGCGGGTGGAGAGAGGTGAAGAGGGTGAATGAAAAAAGAACAAACCTATTAGGTTTGTTCTTTTTTCATTCACCCTCTTCACTTCTCTGCACTCTCTCAGGAGTTAGTGCAGAAAAGTGTAGAAGGTGTAGCCAAAAAGAACAGACCTAATCGGTTTGTTCTTTTTGCATACACTTTCTACACTTTTCGCTCGAGAGCGAGTGCAGAAAAGTATATGCAAAAAGAACAAACCTAATACTTCCTTACAAGTCTGGGAATTGCATTAAAGTCAGAAAAAGTTTTCGGTCAAACGATCCCAAAATAAACGCGACACCGATATTAACAAAATGTAAAACCGAATGAAATTACATATGTATCCGAAAACGATAAATTATTCGAAACTAAAGGGAATAGTTAAATCAAAGAGCCTCCTCCCCAGAACCAGCAGTCGGTCGACATTCAACATCGATCGGCTGATATCTCGTTCACTGGTGTCATAGCTCAAAGCCCAACCTTCAGCAGAGGTAGGGAATATTGTCGTAGGCAATTTTCACAAAAATATAAAAAATTAGTTACAAATTAATAATTTTAGCCTCAAATCGGATTCACTTCGTCAAGTACGTAGCACTACGTAGTGGCATTTCCACTACGCTGCTTTTGCCGCGAAGTGTAATAAAGTTGGAAATGGAGCTGCCAACTTCATAAAAATCTCTAGACGTGAACAGTCATATCAACCAGGCTGTAAAATAGTTTAACGGAACCGGTAGCGACGTCGTTGGCACATACTCATTGAGCTGTAAAAAAATCATTAATAAAATTAGTAGGTATATAGGTTTCTTTCGCTCGAATGTTTTGCAACTAAATGAGTAGAAACATTTTAGATATACGGAATTTACGGGGTTAAAACAGTCACTGATAGACAGATTCAATACGGAGAAATTCCATTACAGTTTAATTTATCTGCGTGATCACGGCATACAAAAATTGAGCTTCTGTCTCCACAAATGCGCAGAATGAAAAAAGAATCGTTACAGGTTTGAAGTTAATTAAAATTACCTTTAATACTGAAAACTGAAAAATTGTTCGCCGACACCGTCTGCAGACGTCGCCTATTGTCTGTTTCAGTCAAAATAAATCGATTGCGTGGCGGTAGAACGGTGCCACTGTGGTAACGACGACACCGACAAAAACTAAAAGCCAAGTCTTTTAAAAACTGGTTGGAATTGGACCGGAAGTCATAACTTCGTTTTCATCAGAATCAAGTGTGTCTTGTTCTTTCCAACTAACGAAAAGTTCATCATGAATATACAATTGCTGCGAATTATTGCGATGAATTCAAATATCAAGGCGGTATGCTACATCCAAGGAATTTGATAAAGAAATTTTTCCAATTATTTCCACAAGATGTTATATTGAATTTTTTTTCGTTTTTCTTATATCTAATCACAACTTATTTTTAAAAACGCATTCTGTGTCAAAATTTGTTTGAAGGAAGATTGACATTTATTTTTTAAAAACAGTGACATCTGCAGCTTAGCACTGAACTGCAATTTAATGCAGAGCACCCAGCAAGCGAAGTGTCGTATACTATACCAACTATCGCAACAGAATGCAATGGAACGGAGTAAATTGCAAGTAATGTTGTTATGACACTGGCTATTTTTGCGGCTTTATGCTTGAGTCACATACAAAGTAGAATGAAGCAGCGCGACGCAGCTTGATGCTGTTATGACACTGGCTATTTCCTCGCTAGAAAAAAGTACAATAATAGCCAATCGTGCGACAAGGCGAACAACAATAAAAAGACAGAGATACCGCTCTTTCCGACGCTAGCGGCATCTAGTAAACGAAATTAACAACTGGTATGTTAAGAAAAATACCGGTTCTGGCGCGTTTCATAACAGAACATGGCACTTTCCATAATTTATACGTACCGAACTGTCAAAAACTAGTCGGTAGCGGCTGGAAAATCTAGCCGCCAGTGGATTTTTCTTGGATTAACTGCTAGAATGTTGCGAAACACTGCTCGAATGCGCTTTGTTGCCGCTTTTTTTTTGACAGTTATGGATTGTTTTTTGACAGTTACCCATAGTTTGCTGTTCGGACTGTCTCTCTCACACCAATGTCTAAATTGTATGTTAAAGTCTCTATCCCTCTCCATTTGGATTGTCTAGCCGCTTTAAAGCCGCAAAAATAGCCAGTGTCATAACAGCATAAGTAGAGTAGTGGCTACTGGACAACCTTTGATAATTTAGTGATGATCGGAGTCTGACATATTTCAAAATCTTTCATAATGTTCTCTTTGCAGGGCTCTGTTCATGATTTCTGCTATAGCTGCTATTAGCTGCCTTTGTATGCTTTTGTGTGTCCGAAGCAACCAAAAAGCTGCTTTCTCGTACTTGCTATTTTACATTAGATATGTTCAAGATTTTTAAAATGCTGCTTCCATAGCTGCCCAGTAGGAAAAGCGATCATCCTAAGATTAATCGTGGACCGCTCTTTTAGAATGAATGCAGTGCTCCCATTCTGCTCCATTTGTCCTCCTTTTACCATAGCCATGTCATTGCAAGGGAGTACTCCCTTGTTGTTCAAAAAGAACACTAATGGATGTTTCATATTAGCTCCTTTATGGCTTAAAAAAGAGTATCAATGGAGCAATCCTTCAGGTCTTTTATAGCTCGGAATGGAGCTCAAAGTAAGATGTCATTTTTAGGTCCGTTGTAGGTGGAAAAGGGGCACAAATAGAGGCATACTGCAGTACCGGATTAAGGCCAACTGATACTCTAAGCACTGTCTAGACTTGGTGCCTCCTTCAATAAATGTTAAAATATTTTTAATAGGTTTTTGGTTAACTCTTTCGCAGCATCTCACTCTGATGCATTTAATTTCGTCAAAACAAAAAAAAAATCCAATTAGAAAAACATCACGGAGTCGCGAGCTTGTGCGAATGTAAGCGCCAAGTTTTTAAGGACTGCTGTGTTGTAGTTACTCGATTGATCTTACCCGTTTTGTTTACTGTACTTTCAAATACAATAGTACAAAAATATTTTTAGAGGAATTTAGAACGTTAATATACTAATCAACTTTAAGTAATAAATGAATTACATTATATGTATCAACTCATTTTTATTTCATTTTACTTTATTATTTTTTAATAATAAATTACTTATTTCTATTCTCGTAAATATAAATAATAAGTAAATAAAATAATAATTTACATTCAAGTAATATATTAACTGTAATATAATGAATTTGCTTTATTTTGTTTGTTTATTAAGTTTATAGGTTTCCCTGTAGTACTGCTGCTTCACTTTCCTAAAAGCTCCTTTCATCTCGTTTTCGTACTGGTTGTAGCCAAAATCTACGCTCTTAACTGCTTCTGCAAAGCCAAAAAAATAGTAAATTGAAGTTTTCATGCTTACAAATATATCTTACCGAAGAGGTATATGTTAAATAACTTCATGTTATGAATAGCAATCTTTTCCTTGCTACCGTCCCAATTTATTTTTAAAATGATTTCGTTACCAAAAAAGAGTTTGAATGCTTTAAAAATCGGTGATCGACCCACAATTTGTTTTATATATAATATCTGTACAGCATGGAAAAAATAATTTTAGCACTTCAAATTCACTGTGAGGATTAACAAAACGACATCATCTTCGGGTGTACCTTCTATGAATTCATCAACCCTGTGTAGTTCGTCCAATGTTTTAATTGAAAATATGTTGAAATCGTTTTTTGTTGGAGACATTGTTTGTACAATTTTCTCTAGAAGCACAGAATGATTGCACAAAATGTCTTTGATGGCATGAATAGATTCTCAGAAAGTTGGTTCGTGTTGTATAAAACATTGTTACAATGTCAAACCAATTTTTTTTTGAAAAAGTGACTTATTTCAAATTTTAGATTTCATTAAATTACTAGGTACTGCAAAAAAAATTACTTACATTTTAGGAATTTTAATTTTTTAACCAAATATCACTACACGAACTGATACCTTGACTTCACAATGGAAACAATTGAACACAATGCGTCCACATCGTTGCAGTAACGAGAAATAGAATAACACGCAATTCTGAGAAAATAATTCGTGAATTTCGCATAATCTTGAGCTCCGCGATTGCTCCTCTTGGAGCTATCATGGAGCAAACGAGTAAAAATTTCGGCGAATAGTCTTGAGCTCCGGAGTTACTCCTTTTGGAACTGTTATGGAGCAGTAGAGTACAAATTTCTGTGCTCGCTTGTTCCTCCTTTTTGGATTACTCCTCAATATTCCTACTGGGTGCTTGCTGTTGCTCATACTCCGGACTGTAGCAAGAAAGCTGCTATTGCAGTATTCATATATGTGTGTAGCTGTTAGTTTCGTCTCAACGTCATTTTGAATGTTTAAAATGGAAAATGATGTTTTATTAACAATGAAAATAAGCGAAAAATTGAAGGACACTACAAGTAGTGTTTATTTTCACTTTATTTTATTATAATATATGTCATATGTTACGCCAACTTGCGTATGTATGTGTCGAACAGCTGTTGTAAGCTATAGAAGCTGCTTTTGGCTGTCCAAAACCCGAAGAAGCTATTTCTTGCTATGGCCATGGCCGACTTAAACTCAGGCCGCGCACATATGACAGTTCGTCGTGAGAAATGCCTCGTTTTTTATGTGATGTGTGACGTCACGGATCAAAACGAGAAAATATACCAGTTCATTGGAGAATCTTTTTTGGAACGATTTCGTAACAATATTTTATTATCCCAAAGCGCGGTGTTTTAATACAAAACTTTGGAATTGACGAACCCTCTAGAGTCGATACTGAATAAGAAATGTTCAGAATCATAGCAATATGCAATGTGTTTCATATAACAAAAATTATCTTTCAAAAAATAAGCAATTTAACTGTACATTTTTTAAATGGCAGAATGCCGACATTGAAAAATTGAATTGAAAATTGCGATATTTTTTTCGACCTAATTTTTTCTATGAAAACTGAATTCCAGATGAGAAAACTTGTCTAATTCTCATTTTTAAATATGTTTATAAACTATTTAACTTTGTTTTGCCTTACAAAAGCCTGCACTTTAATAGAAAACTTGGTTTTTATCATCCAAGTTATGCACCCGCCATACAAAATTGATGCGATTTGTATGGGGCTGTCATGTTTGTTATGACTCTGTTTTTTTATGTTCAATTCAACTGCGCGGCTATAGTTCAGAGGGCTCTGCTATGGCTGAATTTGGCAGTTGCTACAGACTTGCTATGCTATGCTTTCGAAGCAGCTATAGCTGGCATCTTGAACACACTCCGGATTGCAAATAATACATGCTGATATGTATCGTTTCTCGCAGCAAGCAAAGATGGTCTGGTCTGTCAGCTCTGATGGTATTTGTAAATCTGATAAGATTGCAAACAGAACTCATTTGCTCACTCAGGTTTCAACCCTTTACTAGTGACCCTATTAAACATTCCGGACTCACGATTTATTAATATTAATATTCCGAAATCAATAGCAACTGAAAAATTTATATAAATAAATTATGGCTTGAGTGGGAATTGAACCCCGTAGCCATGTTTTCAAGACCTAGTCCACCAAAACAGAGAAGAGGTCGTATTTAATGAGAAAATGGCATCCCAACTTTATTTCTGTTTAAAAGAAAATAATTTCTTGAACTGAAAACTGCCGCCACAGAGAAAATGTTGTAAATATTGACGATTAGTTACAATAACTATTCTTCTGTTAAAATGAGAATTTGTTCCACATTGATCAAAATGACCGCAAACAAAACTCTGTAGAAATGTAAAATTAAGTCATACAGGTGTTTGGTCATTTTGTCTTCTGTGCCAACGTTGGAGCAAACATTAGTTCTAAATTTTTGGTTATCGTGACGTTTTTATCTATTGTGATGGTTGGCACAACGTTATGACAGATAATAAAGATCTGCGATAGAAAAAGAAGTTGGCTTGTGTTACTTGGGGTATCCTCGGTGCCTCCGCTTGAAATTCGATATTTATTTTATTTGTTAAATTTAAAATATATACCAAAAACATAAATAAAGTATGCTTTATTTATTTCCGTCATTTCTGCGCATATTGTATGTGCTAATCAGCTTTACTTTCTCGTTGATATCGTAATAAAATGTTGAAAAGGAACCTACTGCTCTTATATCCGTGTAACGACATATTTCAATGATAGCCACCTTCCTAGGGGAAGGGGAATTGTGGAGTGGATGTGCATGTTGATTGTGGAGTAAAGTATAAGCGACAATCAATGCAGGCAAGAATTCAATTCACAATAGTTATAAAGATTAGATTTTATAATATAATTCGCAATATTTTGGGTATTGTATTACAAAAAAAAACACATACCTAGAATTCTAAATTATTTTTTTCATGCGGGTAGCATAATTGAAATTGGAGTACGGGCTTGAAATAGTAGCAAGTTCGGCAGCGCTGATAAACAGTACATTAAATATTATTTTTGCTTATTTTATTTTGAAGTAAAGAGTCGTACAGAATGAACGCAATCGCAGTCGGATTGCAATGTCAAAATGTCGCAACGAGATGCAATGAAACGCTGTAAACCGCAAGTAAACGCTGCATGAACACAATGACCAGATTGAGTTCGCAGCTCTATCAGTGTCAATAATCAAAGCAAAATTGATATGGACGCAAAAATCGGTGAATTATTTTTAATGCTCATCGAAATCTCTTTTATTTTCCATTTTAATATTTTCTTCTTTTCTTCTAGTGCGTTTTAGGTTATGATATTGTCATATTTGACATTTCGATGTGTTCACTTGCGATTATTTTAAATATTACGAAGTTACTTGCGATTCTCTGCGACCCATAGCGTTCATTCTGTTTAGCTGCATACGAGTACAATCACATGCATTTCAAACTCATTGCTCTTAAACTCAGGCCGCGCACATATGACAGTTCGTCGTGAGAAATGCCTCGTTTTTTATGTGATGCGTGACGTCACGGATATACCAGTCCATTAGAGAGTATTTTTTGGAACGAATTCGTAACAATATTGTATTATCCCAAAGCGCGGTGTTTTAATACAAAACTTTGGAATTGACGAACCCTCTAGAGTCGATACTGAATAACAAATGTTCAGAATCATAGCAATATGCAATGTGTTTCATATAACAAAAATTATCTTTCAAAAAATTAACATTTAACTGCACATTTTTTAAATGGCGGAATGCCGACATTGCTGAAAATTGCGAAATTTTTTTCGACCTAATTTTTTCTATGAAAACTCAATTCCAGATGAGAAAACTTGTCTAATTCTCATTTTTAAATATGTTTATAAACTATTTAACTTTGCTTTGCCTAACAAAAGCTTGCACTTTAATAGAAAACTTGGTTTTTATCATCCAAGTTATGCACCCGCCATACAAAATTGATGCTTTTTGTATGGAGCTGTCATGTTTGTTATGACTCTGGTTTTTAATGTTCAATTCAGCTGCGCGGCTATAGTTCAGAGGGCTCTGGCAACATGAAATGTGACATTCTACACCCAACCTGTAGTTTGCATCACGCTTGCTTCCACTTCCACTACAAACTGTTGTTTTTCAGTCTCTTTCTTTTGACACTGGACTCGCGAGAGTACCTACCCAGATAGAAAAAATTGATGTTTAACTAATTCGAAATTAATTCTGAGGTATCAAGAAATCAGTTTTTTTTTTGAAGAAAAAATGATGTTTTTGTATGGAGTATGTTGAGTGTTTCACGATATTCTGCGCTTTTTTGTAATCGAAAAGAAATTAAAACAACTTTTGTTCGAGAGAGATTTCAAGTATTTTATTTGGCTATAAAGCGAGCACATTGACCGATAAGTACGAGTATTAAGCGACCGATAGCTATCAAGAGACTGGCAACTAACTGGCGTTGAGTTCCGGCACCAAAAAGTGCAACTGCACTTTAGGTTGGTGTGAGTGAGTTCTATTTACCGGCTTGTTGTCGGAACATTCCGCCCGCCTTGGCAATCATGCTAGGATTGTCAATTATGAGATGTGGTGCTTAATTTACTACTGCTAGCATCTTCTTCATTCTGCAGCGTTGATACTGGTAGAAGATATAGTTTTACAATCGGCCGTTTGAAGATTGACGATTGTGTTTTGACCGTGGCGACTCGAACTAGACCATCGTCACCTGGATGAACATCGATTATGCGTGCGAGTGCCCACTTCGACGGAGGATATCGTTCGTCCTTTACGACAACAAGCGAACCAATTTTAAATGAATCTCGCTGATGATGCCATTTGGAGAGTGTCTGAAGTTGATGCAGGTATTCGGAAGCCCATCGATTCCAGAAGTGGTCTAACATTTGTCGCAAAAGTTGCCATCGCGATAGGCGAGATCTAGGCACGTCGGTGAGAGATGGCTCTGGTACTGTTGTCAGCGCACTACCGATCAGAAAGTGACCAGGTGTAAGCGCGGCTAGATCTGAAGGGTCTTCGGATAGCGGACAGAGAGGCCGAGAATTGAGAACTGCTTCTATCTGCACGAGGAGAGTTGAAAATTCTTCGAATGTAAGATGAGTGTCACCAATCACTCTCTTCAAGTGGAATTTGACTGATTTCACAGCCGCTTCCCATTTTCCTCCAAAATGCGGTGCAGATGGAGGGTTGAATTTCCATTCAGTTCCATCATTTGCAAGAGTATTTGCTAAAGAAGTAAATTCGTGAGACGACGCTTTAAAAAGTTTTCGCAATTCTCGATCTGCTCCCACCAGATTCGTTCCACAATCGCTTGTGAGTGTAGAACATATTCCTCGTCGGCCAGTGAAGCGCTTAAACGCTGCAATAAATCCTTCTGTAGAGTAGTCGCTCACAAGCTCCAGATGAACTGCAGATGAGGAGAAGCAGACGAAGACAACGATGTATCCTTTAATATGCTTTGCACCGCGGCCACGAAAAGTGGAAATCGAAATGGGTCCTGCATAATCCACTCCTGAATGCTGAAATGGACGAGAGCAGCGAGTCCGAGTTTTAGGTAATTGTCCCATTAGTTGCTGTCCGATAACAGCTCGATGACGAACGCACTGGATGCAGCGATGAATAAATGCGCGTATAGGAACACGACCACCTAAGACCCAGTACCGCTGTCGTAAGGTTGCGAGAGTCACCTGAGTTCCACCATGAAGCGTGATTCGATGGGCGTAATCGATTATGAGCGTCGTTAGTGGGGAATCACGTGGTAGTATCAGAGGATGCTTTTCGTCGTGATCCAGCAGCGAATTTTTGAGTCTGCCGCCCACTCGTAAATATCCATGCTCGTCAACGAATGGAGCGAGCCGTACGAGCTGGCTTGAGCGCTGGAGTTGCTTCTTTTTCATAATTTGCATAATTTCTGCTGCGAAATACGAGCATTGAACTTTCTTTATCCAGAACATTCGAGCGCTATCAAGCTCTTTTGGATTAAGAGGTGTATGGAGTCCAGGAACGTCCAACAGTTTCTTAAAGCGATGAGAAACTCGGAAACACCAAGCTGTAATGCGAAGTAATGTAGACAATTTTGAAAATCGCGTCAAAAGATTCCAGATGTCTTGATGATTTTCCGCAACGACTGTTGTGGCTGATTTGGAACGGATCTCAAAAGTAGCATCTGGAGGCAGTGGAGGAGTTGATGAAGGCCAGCAGACTGAGTTTTCTTTAAGCCATTGCGGTCCTGTCCACCAGAGAGAATTTTCCTTAAGTTGCTGAGGCGATGACCCACGAGATGCACAGTCTGCAGGATTTTCTTTTCCAGGAACGTGATGCCACCGAGAATTGGAGAGCTCTTTGATTTCAGTGACGCGATTCCGAACGTAGTCAGCCCACCGATCGGGATTGCCTTCAATATATGCAAGCGCTACTGTGGAATCTGTCCACAGATGAACGGGAGCTGTTTCGAGGTCGAGAACTTTTCGAACGTGCGAAATTTGCCGAACTAAAAGCAGTGCGGCTGAGAGTTCAAGTCGCGGAATCGTAACTTGCTTTAGAGGTGCTACTCGTGTCTTTGCAGAAACGAGAGAGATGCGAATGTCGTTGAAATCAGCCATCACGCGAAGATAGATAACAGCTCCGTAGGCGGTTTGAGAAGCGTCCGAGAAACCGTGCAGCTCCATTGCGATTGACGAAGAGCGAGATCCTAGCCACCTCGGCACAGTGAGTGCTGAAACTGCTTGCAGCTCATCGTATTCTTTGACCCAACGAGCCGCGAGCTCATCCGAAAGTGGTTGATCCCACTCGAGACCGACTGCCCACAGCTTCTGCATGAAGATTTTAGCACGTAGTACAACAGGTGCTAACCAGCCAAGAGGATCGAAAAGCTGTGAAATTGTTGATAACACAGTGCGTTTTGTCACACAGGTGTGTGTTTCCGGATGATACGATGTAAAGACAAAAGAGTCTAAGTTTGGCTGCCATGATATTCCAAGAGTACGAACGAGAGGATTTTCCGTGAACGAAACAGGAACAGTATTTGCTTGTCGGGTGAGAGCGATGTCAGATAAAACTTCATCGAAATTCGAAGTCCACTTTTGTAGTGTAAATCCGCCAGCCTTGAGAAGGTTGTCCAATTGTTGAATTTTCTGTTTTGCTTCGATCTGATCGTCTGCTCCTGACAAAACATCGTCCACATAGGTCTCGCGTTGAACGACTTCAACTGCACATGGAAAACGATGCCCTTCATCGGCAGCGAGCTGCCGAAGTGTCCTTATTGCAAGATATGGTGCACTTGTGAGACCGTATGTAACTGTGCAGAGTTGATACGAGAGTACGCTTCCTGTGGGATCCTTTCTCCAGAGAATCCGTTGAAAGTCCCGATCATCTTCATGAACAAGTATCTGGCGATACATTTTTTCAACATCTGCTGAAAAGACGACAGCATATCGACGCCAGCGTGTGATTACGTCTGCGAGATCTGTTTGAATTTTCGGTCCAGCATGTAGAAGATCGTTGATTGCAATACCAAAATTCGAACGTTGAGAGCCGTTGAAAACTACCCGTAGTTTTGTAGTTAAGCTGCTTTCACGTACAACATCGTGATGAGGCAGGTAGAACGTGTGATGAGGTGACACATTTTCTTTAGCGAAAGTCATGTGTCCAAGAGTTTCATATTCATCGAGGAAGTCTGAGTACGCCTTTTTGAGCGATTCGTTGTTGGAAAATCGTTTTTCTTGCCGCAACAGTGTTCGAAACGCAGGCACGTACGAGTTGCCAAGATCGCTTGGTAGGTCTTTAAAAGGCAGCTTAACGATATAGCGTCCTTCATTTGTCCGTGAGTGCGTAGATGAAAAATGCTCTTCGCACTGAGCATCTTCTTTAGAGTATGACCTTGGATTTGTGGAGACTGTTTCTTCTTGAATCCAGAATCGTTGCAGTAAGTCAAGCAGCTCGTGATCCACTGAGCACTGGAGCCCCGTAACCGCATGATCAATGTCGTGAGAACTGGGCTGAGCATTCCCGGGACCAGAAATAATCCACCCGAGAGCAGTGTTTTGCGCGACTGGAGTATCGGGAGATCCTCTGCGTAGACCTTCTTCGAGGATTTTACAATAGATCTCTGCGCCGAGTACGAGATCGATTGGTCGTGCTGACGAGAATTCAGGGTCAGCAAGATCGAGATCCATCAGATGAGTCCATGAGCTTGCAATGACTTGTATTGGTGGCAAGTATGATGTTAATTTTGGTAGTACGTACGAATTGACTGAACATGAAAATGTTGGATTCAAGCGCGAACGAAGCGTAATCATCACCGCTGAGCGAGACACACTAGAGCGGTGTCCTCCTATTCCGTTGATTGGTAATGAGACGCGACGATGCGGTAGATTGAGGCGTTGAGAGAGAGATTCGGTCATGAATGATACCTCTGATCCCTGATCCAATAAAGCACGAACTTCTATCATGTCACCATAACATGATTCGATGTTAACCAGAGCGGTAGCTAGGAATACTGGCGTGTATTCGAGACTGACTGTTGCAGCAACATGAGATGCAGCTGAGCTTCCTTTTTGTATGAAACTGCAACTAGGAGTTGCTGTGATTTCATCCGAATTTGTTGCAATAGGCTCGACTACCGTTGTTTTTGACGTACCTTGTTTTTCGCTTTTGGTTTCTGTCCGATGGATAGAGGTGTGATGAGGCTGGCCACACTGTTGACATCTCTTTTGAGTCCGACAATTTCGGATTTGATGTGGACCGAGGCAATTGTAACACAAATTCTTTTGAATGATGATTTCGCGCCTTTGCTCTGGAGATTTCTTGCGATATTCTGGACAAGATGAGATGTAGTGCCCAGCACTACAGAGAGTGCACGATTTCGTAGCATTGATGAAGGCTGGAGGCGTTTTTGCAATTTCAGATACCGGAACTATACTAGTTTGATGGGACTTAGCATGTTGTGACTTCGGAGCAGCTAGTCGTAGTTTGCGCGATAATGATACTCTCTCGATTGCTTCCAATGCTCGAGATCGGCCAAGGAGGAAGCTCTCAAGGTCAGTAAATAAAGCAGGTTCACTTTGATTACCGAGATGTTTTTCCCAGTCTTTCAGCGACTCCGAGTCGAGCTTACGAGTTGTCAAAAATACGAGAATATTATCCCACAACTTATCCTTAGAATCCATTGCTTCAAGAGCACCAACAGCTTCTTTAATGTCGCCGAGAAGTCGCTTAATTTCAGTGGCAGATTCGAGTTGAACTTGTCTGGTGTTTACTAGCGCCGTGAAATGTGTCTCTTGTAGTACACGTTTATTTTCATAGCGATCTACGAGAATCGTCCATGCGCGGTCAAGATTTTCACCTGTTACTGCAATATTCTTTACGAGCTGGGATGCTTCACCTGTCAAACTCATGTTCAGGTATTGAAGCTTTTCGACGTTCGTGAGTGACGTGTTTCTACGGACCATGGATGTGAACATATCTCTAAAATGTTCCCATGCACTATATGATCCCGAAAACTGCGGAAGTGTGATACGCGGAAGTTGTCGGGCACCGATACTGTGTCGTTCGACTTGTTCGTTATTCGCTGTCACGGATTCTTTGTGAACAGCTTGCAGCGTATCCATGAATTCAAGCATTTCTGCCTTCACATTCATGTATGTTTCTTCGCACTTGCTATAAACTTCATTGATAAAATATTCAAAATTCTTTTTATCCTTTGAAGTTTGTGAACTTATAATGTCATGATTGACATTGAATTTCGTCCAATTCGCATCAATATTTTCTATTCTTGTTTTTATGTTATTTACCGTACGCCGTTTTAGCTCCAGCTTCATTATATTGGTCATACCACGAGCAATAAGTCCCGCAAGTTCCTCTTGCCGTTCGATGGTAGACTCAACGGTTGTTGACATGTTCACTTTTATTGAATATTGATATAACTCACTTTAATCGGATCAATATACCGAATTGATTGAAGTCGCACCGAATTGTTCACGAACAGTTGTTAGACCGAAAGATTTTTGTATAATTTACACACTTGCGTTCACAGAAATGATGTTTTTTAGCTGATATTTTTTTCACGTAATAATTATTCCGATTTGTACGCAGATCCGGCTCGAAGGACCAAAAATGTTGAGTGTTTCACGATATTCTGCGCTTTTTTGTAATCGAAAAGAAATTAAAACAACTTTTGTTCGAGAGAGATTTCAAGTATTTTATTTGGCTATAAAGCGAGCACATTGACCGATAAGTACGAGTATTAAGCGACCGATAGCTATCAAGAGACTGGCAACTAACTGGCGTTGAGTTCCGGCACCAAAAAGTGCAACTGCACTTTAGGTTGGTGTGAGTGAGTTCTATTTACCGGCTTGTTGTCGGAACAGAGTATGTCCGCTTTTTTGAGAATCGTGATTTGCTGGTCTCATAACCAATGAAAAGTGTGGTGTAAAAATCAAAGCAAAATCAGATATTCATTAATTCCTTTGGTTTGAAAGATATGTGATGAAATCAATGTGAAATCAGTTTTAAATAGATATAATAAATTGAAGATACAATCACAGTGAAATCGGTTCTTAATAGATTTTGGCATTGATGACGGAATCAATATATAATTGGTTTAAAACATATTTCCGTATCTAAACTTCAAGTGCTAATAATCAATTTATAATAGATTACAGAAATCAGTTAATAATCGATTTTATGAACTGAAGAAGTAATCGGTATATAATCGGTTATAAACAGATTTCCCTTCTCTATATTTATATTCCAATATTCAGTTTTTACTAATTATGCAAATCTGTTAAAAACGCTGAGAAAGTCGATTTACAGTCATGAATTTTCCTCACCAGAAAGTGCAACCATCTCGGAGGAAGAGTGTGTAGTTGGTAGCAAATGCTACCTAATCGTATATGGTTGAATTTTCCGGAGGGCGGCTTTCTGCAAATAAACCTTGACAGTGGTATCAACTATTATAACTTGCATAATCTTTTAAAAATTGATTTTTACGATATAATGATGGGGTAGGAAAGATCTGTTTGTGGAGATTAATGTTAAAGGTTTAAGCCTCAGTCAAAACAGCTTCGATCTGGCACACGAAAAGGAAAGGAAACAAAATTCTACCTGGAATAATAAATAAGGTAGTAAAAAAATTTAAACCTTTGCATTTTTTTATTAATTTTTTCTATAAAAGAACTTTGTTAAGGTACTCATTTCCAGCATGAAACAATAAGAACGATTTACATATGAATACATATACCCCTCATTTGAAACGTACAAAAAAGTCAATATAGCAATCAATTCGAATACATAATAAAACAATTTTTAATAATTTTAATCCATATAAACTTTATTACAAACAAAATTTTTTTTTCAAAATTGAGAAAATACAATAACCAGCATAAATAAAAAAAATCTTAAATAAAATATTAATAATAACATAAATCACATAATTACGAACAATTTTAATTTTTTGTATTTTTGGCATTCGAATTTTTTTTGTTAACTTTTACTTTGGAGGCTCTTAAGGCACTTTCTATTGCTGAATGGTATTCGTTCCATCCGAAGCCACTTTTTTGAAACAAGCTGTGAATTAAGTGAAATTTTAATATGTAGTATATTTCAATTTTAGCTCAATTAATCCAAATACTTACCAAAGATACATTGGTTGATGTTTGTATAACTTTCAAATGATTTTTTTCCCGCTTTTCCCTGAAAAGTTATAATCCTTTGCAATGGACTCATGCAATAAGTATTTACTGGAAAGACACGCTCCATTACGTCTTTCAGGTTGAAACTCAATTTCTGTTCCCGACTTTAAAAAATTAATGTTTTGTATTTCCTTTTCAACAAGTCTTCTAAAATGACGCCTGCTCACACCCGCTATTCTTTTCGATTTCTTATAAATTTTTGACATTCTTAAAAGACATAAAAAGCGACTCTACTTATTAAAACAAAACACTGTAAAATTGTAAACTCACCTGAATTATCACTGAACGTTCACGTTTCACTACTGCAATCACACAGAATAAAACATAAAAACATAAGCATAACATAAAAACAATGCGACTCTATTAAACGAGAAATTAATAATTTTAACGTCAGAATCAAAGAAAAATTAGTTAACCATCATCTTTCTCTTACTACGAAATTACTACGAAATTGTATCGATAGCGTTAGGGGAATCCCTTTAACAGCAATTAGAAATTCTATGTTGGAATAGAGACATCAGTTTATCATCAGTTCATTATCAGTTCTTAAAATAATAGAATTGGAATCATTTTGAATCCCAAAAAATTATGTTAGTACATCTAGTTTAAAACTGATTCTGAATTGATTTGAAGAACGGAAATTTCATTGGACATTAACTTGGCCAATCAAAACTGATGCATGTTAAAAATCAGCGAAAAATCAGTTTTTCATTAGTTTTTGGAACTCATTCATTATAATCCCCTCCTAGAAAACAGTTTTGATTCCATGGTATGGTTTTTCATCAATTTTCTTCACGGTGCAAAAATGAAGGAAAAGTGATTACAGAAAAACTGATTCTAATTTCTATCTGGGTACTTACATCTCACTTCTACTACAATCCCATTTTCAATTTTTCTCCTTCCCATGAAAAATTACGCACATGTACACGGATTTTACTCGTATCACCACCGCTTGATTATTCCTCGTTGAAAGTCGAGGTCGGAAATAGGTCTGTTCTTTTTGGCTACACCTTCTACACTTTTTTACACTGACTTTTGAGTGAGTGCAGAGAGGTGAAGAGGGTGAATGAAAAAAGAACAAACCTAATAGGTTTGTTCTTTTTTCATTCATCCTCTTCACCTCTCTGCACCCGCTCAAGAGTTAGTGCAGAAAAGTGTATTCTAGTGTAGAAAGTGTATGCAAAAAGAACAGACCTAATGTGTTTGTGCCTTTAATATACTACAGCTGTCACGGCTTGTGTTTATAAAATAACCTATGAAGTTTACGGCGTGTAAGGTGGTGTGGTGCTGTCAAGTGATGAATGCATGCATTCGATTTTACTGCAGTAAAGCCTTGCACCGAGAATGTCGATTCAATGCGGGCTATTGTGTTCTGTTATAATAAAGCAGTATTTCGGTGAAAATGTCCAGGTTGTTGCAGATGTGCTTTTTTCGTCTGGATCTCGCAGTTTAGCGTCCCTGGTGAAAGCAACGAACTTATCAAAATCAAAGGTTTGTATCTTCGCGATATCGTGGAAACAGTCGTTTTTTGGTACTATAAGCAAACTTTAGTTCACTGGAATTTGTACGCTACTCTCAGCATACGAAACCTCCCTCCAATCTAGCGTCATATTTGAATTTTTTGCTTGGAAATTAAACTTTCTTTGCTTCACCAATTATCTTCTTGGGTGCTCGGTGCTTGCAATCCTTAAATCCGATGCAGAGTTTCTCTGCATTTTCCCTATTTGGCTAGACTACTAGCGCCAAATATTTAGCCAGGCTCCTGAAGGGTGCTCCAGGTGTTCCACAGTTAGATATTTTAAAGTTTATGGATTTGTAAGTAACAAATCTTCCGAAACTACTATTTTTTGGGTAGAATTTCTTCACTATTTTTCAAAGATGTAAATTACTATGCGACGGACAATCTAAACGTTACAACTAGCGTCCTGGCTATTGTTTGGGTTTTCAGTCGTATAGTAACCTACACTGCATCTCAGCATTAAACGCGTTACGGACTTCAACCCAAAAAATAGTACAGTTTCGCTTAGACTCGTGGCATTTTTATACTCTAGATGAAATCTGACAGTATAAGTTTAATCAAACCGAAAAGTTTGTAACGCATAGAACTGAGCCTGGGGCCAACAACTCCAAATCCGCTTGATGTCCGTCTGTCTGTCCGTAAGTACGATAACTCAAGAACGCTTTGACCTTGAATCTTTAAATTTTAAATCTGGATGTTTGGTTGAATTTATAAGGCCAAGTTCTTTAATAGGCAAAATCGTCCTACTCCTTCGGGTAGCTGCCATACAAAAGTCCTTAAAACACGAGTTTAAGAATATTAGTCAATAACTTCGGAACGCCTTAAGCTACGACTTTGAAAATTTGCATACGTTGGTTCAACAAAACTCATTAGTCCTTCGTGTAGCTGCCATACAAATATCCTGTATAAATGTTTTCACTCAATTTACGGATCTCACTATAACTCAAATAATAGTTCAGCCGCGAATTCTGAATTTTGTACAAATTAGTTTTGAATGAAAACAAAATAAATAATATTGGAGTACAGCAACTAAACGAAAAAGAGATGTAAGGAATTTTACATATGTATACCTTTATACCTTTTAAACAAAACTTTGCTGTTTTAGAATTTGTTCAATAAGAATTTTTGACATTCGGAACGTAAAATTATAAAAAACCCGATTTCAAATTTTAGTTTTTACTCACCCAGTACAATTTTTCTTCACACAAGAACGCGATAAAGTTAGGCAAAAGATAGTTGGAGCGTAGCGCGCATCAGCCAAACATGAACGCGAAAAGGGAGTTTAAATTCCTTTAGCCCCGCAGGGCCGCGCAAAAGGTAGTTGACGTAGCGCGCATTTGCTATACATGACATAGTGGCGGCTCGAATTATAAAATCAAAAATGAAATCGTGATTTTTTTTTCCCGAATGTCAAAAACTTTGACCACATTCTTAAACATAGCAAAGTCTCGTTTATGAAGTAAATGCAAAATATGTAAAATTCCTTTCATCTCTTCTTTCGTTTTGTTACTATACTGCAAGTTTTCCCTAATCAAACCTAAGAGCTATGTCGGAATTCGTAAGAAGGTACTAACCCCGCTAAGGGGTTGAACTTGATTTTTAGATGATTATATAAAAAGCACAAAGAAGTTAAAGCGAATTCGATATCTCATTAAACCTAAAATATTTGTCAGGATTCGTGAAAACTATTATTATTAATTAATATTAATATTATTGACAAGGAAACTGTGAGATCTGAAGGTACAGTCTGGCTGGTACTGCTGACCGTCGCGGTCAGCAGTAACTACCAACCTCAACTGCTCACCGCGGCTGCTTTGCACTCACAACCGTCAACTGTCGAGCAGTCGCAAACAGACATGACAGCTTATTTTTGCCTGAAGCAGTAGTCTACTGCCGGAAGTTACTGCTGACCGCGGCGGTCGGCAGTTCCAGCCAGACAACCTTCAGGCTGTCGGTGTAGAAAAAAGAAAACTAATAGCTCCGGATCAACCGTTTCTTTATGTTTTACATACTCGACTGTCGTAATTCCACCGAAAAAATATTCCGGAGACGCGCTTGTGGTCGAGCCTCATACAACTCTGTTTCTGAAATTTGAATTTCATACATGCCGAAAAATTCCAGTTCAACCATACGGAGAAACCTGTGCATGCTCAGGTTTTTTTTCCGGATAGACGTTTTTCCGGAGTCAAGTAGTCGATGAGCTAGAAACCGAAAAAAAACGAACGATGTAGTCCGCGTGTTAGATGCAAAGCTTTTTATACCGCGGTTTAGTGGTCAAGGTTTGCACCGCTTTTAGCAACCGGTAGTTCTTTACATAATACCTCGTCCATGTGGTTTCGCGAAATGCCATTGATATGATACTGTTTCCATGGAGTCATATTAAAACTAGGCACTTATAAGTGTATTTTTGTCGTTTTCATCAATCTACCACCCTGAAATAGGGTGAATTCACAAATAGTCGGCCAATTAGTGACGTCCCGATATAATATTCATTACAATTTTTACTGAATAAATTGTATCAATTTCTGTATAAGGTTAAATGACAGTCAATGGTTTCTATTTTTAGAAACACATTGTTGATACAAATTTTGATACAATAAGTTTGGTAAAAAAAATATTATTCTAAAATCGTGCAGTTTCTCCTATAGTTGGCCACAAAAATCCTAAGTTCGGCCATGTTAGATCCCATAGTCGGCCACTACATAATGAGCTTACAAAATAATGGAGTCATATGACCGAAATATATTTGTTATTTAGAATATTATTGAAAAAAAGCTGGTTTATCATGAGACTATTATAATATCAAAAAACTTATATCAAGCTCAAATATATATATATTATTCGTGTTCCTACGGGCTCTTTTTACCAGGCTTTTCTTTTGGTTTTTGTCGATTTTTAATTCGCTTGTCCTTACGCTGTTTAATCGCATCTTGTGTCTCTTCTTTAATGTTTTCCTTATTGAGGAGGAACTGTTGTATTGTAAGGACGATATTGCGCTAGGAGACCTTTCAGCTTTGTTCCTTTTTCGTTTTCCCTGAGAAATTAATGCTCTTGGATGAAACAAATGTTTCAACTATGACCATCAACAAAAAAAAAAAACCGGCTTCTGAATTTTTTGATTTTCCAACCAATTTTCAAACGAATTTGCCACGTACTCAAAGAAAGTTTCCTTTTTCATCCATTCCGATTCTGAGCGTCCGAAGACCCAATCAACTGGCATACCTCTCACGACTTCTCTAGGTGGACGAACATATAGAAAAACTACCATTGGGGGTGCTATATCTCAATTGGCTGTGAAAACTAACAAAACAGTGAGGACTTCTGTTTCATTACTCATATTTATTTGGTAATTGTTTCTCCTTCCTCTTGAAGCAATTATTTTACCAGTTTTGGGCACATTGAAATACGAGTTTCGTCCCCGTTTAAAACTCGCCGTGAATCCAGAAGTATTTCCATGTTTCCGTGCTCAGAAAGGTATGATTCTAGATCTTGGAACCATTCGCGTAGTCCTTTTTCGGTAACAGCAGCGCGCCCTTTCGAAATTGATTCTGGAATACGGGAAGAAAGCTGAGGATATCGTTTTATGAAAGATGTATACCACTTCGTCTTTGAAAGGATTTTTTCGTTTATCTTCTTTCATAATTTCTTGCACGGTGTTTTGAAGCTCTTCTGGCTTTAATCAAAATCCACATTTAGCCAGAGAAATGCACCAATTGACAATTTTAATTTCTTCCGTATGGGTCAATATCGTTTCGCTACCCATTTCTTGGCATCCTTCCGGGACTTTTCCTAGCAGATGATGATCCTGGAGCGTTGATTTAGGTACTCCAAATTTTACTGCAGCCTCCCGAATACTTAAATTTTCACTTCGATGTGCAGAAATAGCATTCTCATGCTATTTGCATCCTATTGATAGATTGGACGTTTTATAGTGTTTGACATTATTTTTTCGAGATTCGCTAAAAGTGTTCCAAAATTGATGTTCTCACACTGTTTATCACTAATAACTTCGCAAACTCCTACACAACTAATTAAACCAATTATTTTGAACGAATTAAGAAACACTTGATTTTCGATAAATATATTAAAACTTGGAAGTAGTGAACACGGAGAGAAAACGCGATGCGGCGAAGAATGAAGGACGACTAAATAATTTTAAGAAAAGGATCTCGCAAGAAATATATTAGATATTTAACCACTGTAGCAAAAAATGATCCCAGATGTCGACACACTAAAAAATGTCAGTGTTGCAAATGCCGCTTTTACAACACGGAAAAAACCGAATTCACACCTTGGGCAATTAAATCAACATGTGTTCTGCTAAATTCGGAAAGAGCTGGCCGAGCTTAGGAACTTATCAGAATTGTGATTCCTAAAGTTGGCCACGTCCAAAAGTATACTAATATTAACCTTTTTTAACAATTTTATGATTAAGTATGAAAATTTAAATACTTTTGAATCACAAGCACCGCACAGCCTAGTCGTAGTTCTTAAAACTATGGAGTATTGGTAATAAAAAAAAACCCTTCGATCTTATAAATTATTTTACCAACACTCAGTTTTACGGACTTTGTCACGGTGCTGCCAATTGCGAAGACCAACTGTCCCTCAACTGTTAGTGACTACCGTCCTATTAGTATTCTTTGTTTTCTATCAAAAGTACTAGACAGAGTTATGACAATGCAAATGCAGGATTACTTACATAACGCAAAATTAATATCCCGCTGGCAGTTTGGTTTCCGTCCGCATCATAGCTGTGAGTCAGCATTATTGAAAGTCACTTCCGATGTAAGAAAGGCCTTGGATTCAGATATGATCACCTACCTCGTCTTATTAGATTTTTCCAAAGTTTTTGATTCAGTGGACCACAAAAAACTACTGCTTAAGTTATCATCGACCTTCAACTTTGATCTAGGCTCAGTTTCGCTACTCCATAGTTTCCTCCGTGATAGGCGGCAGCAAGTTCGGTTGGATGATGTTCTATCATCATCCCTTTCAATTGTTCGAGGTGTGCCTCAGGGATCAATATTAGGTCCACTACTTTTTACTCTTTATATTAATGACTTGCCTGAGGTACTTGTCGATTCTAGTGTGCACTTATATGCAGATGATGTCCAACTTTACCTAAGTCGTCCAATTGGACTTGTTGAGGATTGCGCGAGTCGTATCAATGACGACTTGGAGCGAGTTTTCAATTGGTCTGTTCGGAATAATTTAAAACTTAATGAGCTCAAGTCACAGTGCATTGTCTTTTACCAAGATTGTAGCCTTCTTGAGGAGTGCCTTCCAAGGGTTATCTTGAATGAATCATTGCTGCCTTTTAACTCCATTGTCAAAAACCTAGGTGTATCCCTTAATAGCTCTATGAGTTGTTGTTCCCATGTATCCACCATTTTGAGGAAGGTTTATGGTGGTTTACGTAGGCTCTGGATTTTCGCCAGTATCCTACCATGGAAAATTAGGTTAAAGCTGGTACGTTCACTCATAATTCCTTTCTTTACATATGGCAGTGTTATTTTTCCCAATTTCGATTCCAACTGCCAACGAAAACTAGATATTGCCTTCAATGATTGCTTACGTTTTGTGTTCCGCTTGAGACGCTACGATCATATTTCTCCTTACAGGAATGAATTGCTGGGTTGCTCCCTCTCAATTTATTTGAAACGGAAAATCTTGTTGGTGTTGCATAACATTCTTGTTACAGGTGAACCATCTTATTTAAGAGAAAGCTTAGTACCGTTAAACTCGAAGCGACATCAAAGGCTTCTTGCACTACGATATTTGAGGTCAGTTGGAGAGAGCTCCTTCCTTGTTCAGTCGATTAGGCTTTGGAATAATCTTCCTGTCAGTGTTCAGCGCGCAGGCAGTTCTAGTGCTTTCAAGAATCTATTATGCAGTTCTATTTTAAATAATTAATTATATTTGATTCGACTCTGTATTATATCATCAATTTCTTTTTATTTTTTATTTTATTTTTATTTTTTTCTCTCTCTCATACAATGTAATTTTACTTTATTATTTTTTAATAATAAAGTATTGTTATCGACATGAAATTTCAAAAAAGTTTGCTACCCTGAAATTTTGTATTTACACGTTTTAGGACTAGTAAACCCCAAAAAAGCAAAAAAAAAAAAAATGTCCGTCTGTCCGCCGTAGACGCCGTACGCCGTACGCCGTACGCAAAATTGTTTGCGTAGCTCCCAAACCCGTTGAGATATTAAATTGAAATTTTTATGGTGGGTAGATTGGGTGAACCCCTATGACTGGTATATTTTTGAGAGGTGGGGGTACAAGGGGAGAGGAGAGGGGAGCGTTTTAGACGAAAAATTTTGGTTTCTAGATCTCAGGAACCACTTACGCTAGGAGGCTGAAACTTGGAACTTATATAGTACTATAATAATGGACTCAATTGTAAAAAAATGGTCGATATTGGTTAAGGGGTGTGGAAGTGGGGGGGAAAACAATGAGTCTTTAACGCATGAAAGTCGGGATTGAAACATTCTAAAATCGATATCTCCTGAACAATTGATGTCAGAAGATTGGAACTTTGTTGTTGTCCTTAGGGATACTTCCGGATTAGACAAGAGCTAAAATTTTTAAGAGGGGTGGTGGGGTGTGGGGGTGGGAGGGTGAAAAACTTTGGATTACAATATCTTCCGAACTAATTACACCAGGAAGATAAAATTTAGTTTCTGTATATGGACTCACAAGAGGAGTCTAACAAAACTAAATTTTTTGAGGGGGGAGGTGGAGCACGAAAGTGGGGGGATAGCAATTTCTCAAAAAATTTAATTTTTATATCTCAAAAACCGTATCAGATATGATCTTGAAAATTTTACAGGAGTTGGGGTCGATAAACTTCTAGTAGGGAAAAAAATTTTGGTGGTGTGGGTGTAGGGGGTGGTGGTGAAAGGGGGTAGAAAGGAAAACATTCTGATTTTTATTTCTCAAAAACCATAATGAATAGAAAGCTAAAAATTTAGGATTATATAGAACCACTATGGAGACATCCTAGAAAAATAAAATTTTTGATAGGGGTATCAAGGTACGGGGGAGAGGAGTGGTTTTTTATATCTCAGAAACGGCTTATGCTAGAAAATTGAAACTTAGTACGTATATGTAGATGTGCTATTAGAGTAATTAAAGCAAAAAAAAGTTCAGATTTTTATTGGCGTTCAGAGGTTGAGTCAAAAAAATGTCCGTGAATCCACATTTTCACGAATTTCGTTAAAACTTTTAGACATGTCAAACTATCAAAGCAATTTTACTTCTGCGGGCTATTTATATAAGCGCCTAGTAACGGTAACGGTAACGGAATTTTTCGATATCCAACCCCTAAGGGGGAGTAAATTGGTTGTGTACATATTCACGAATTCTGATATATTCCTAAGGTATATTGAGATTTGGAGTTCACTTGTACTTGTATAAGCTTTAAACGTAGTCGGGAAAAAACCGATTTAAGTATTTTTCTCAATTAAACCCCCTGGGGGTATTGTTTAAGATTTCACTGATTCCGAAAATCTCTTAGGTTTAATGTGATCGAATTCGCTTTTACTACTATGAATTATTCTATTGATAAAAAAAATACGTAAATAAAAAAAAAAATCTGCCAACAGTCTGGGCGCAACTTTATTATTTTATGGGTAGAAGTCCGAAACGTGTTTAATGATGAGATACGGTGTTGGGTACTATGCGACTGACAACCTAAAAAATAACCATTAAGCTATTTGGAACGTTATTTTTTAGGTTGTCAGTCGCATAGTACCCAACACCGTATCTCATCATTAAACACGTTTCGGACTTCTACCCATAAAATAATAAAGTTGCGCCCAGACTGTTGGCAGATTTTTTTCATTACTGTTATCTCTTGCTCTTTAACTATCTTTTCTTTTTTCTTCTTGCTTTGATTGTTCTTATAGTGTTATTATTACTTTTTGGATTTATTGGATTCTATTTTTGATTTTATTTGTACTATTATATAAGATGTACAATCTTGTAGTACTATATATGTATATAAATAAACAAACAAACAAACAAACCTATTATAACGTTACAACAAAAACACTGACTGACTTCATGTTATGCATGTCGAGTTCAAAAGAAAACATAGATAGAAGAAAAAAACATGTTTCCTGGAAATCGTCTTCACAACATTTAATAATTTTAAATTTCTGAAGAAATGGCCGACTATAGGAGCATGGCCGACTTTTGGTGCATCTACCCTACTCGGTGCTGTATAGTTTAGAGTATAATTTGATTTCTTCAGGTATAGCTATATGGTCCCAATCGGCGCAGATGTAACATGAAATAATAATTGTAAAAAAAAATTTTCTTATTTACTATTGAAAAAAAAATTTAGCACTGAGATCGCAAAATTTTTTCTGCACAGTATTCAATTTTAGTACAGGGTGAGTACCGTAAATCACTTTTACTCAATATTGGAAAGGGAAGAAGGTTCAGCTCGAATCCAGCTGGACCACAGATGCGGGAAGAAGTATTGTTCAGTCGTTTGGGGTTCTTCTGTCTTCAGCTGTTTTATCTTAGCGATTATTCCAGACCGATACCTTTATGTCATCTTTTCTGCACTGTGCATTTTTAGATCCGATTCGGCTCTTATGCTAGGAAGTTGAAAATTCGGATTTATATAGCGCTATTGTTGTGAAGCCATTTACAAAAAACGGGCGATATGGATGAAGGGGTGTGTAGAGAAAAAAAATGCGTCAAGGTGGTCCTTCAGGATTTCATTGAAGGGCTTTAAGGATTTCGCGGAGCTTGAATTGCTCGTCTTAACTCTTAGCTGGCTCGGGAGACTCGTCCAGCGATCTGTATCTGTTTGACATTTGAAATGTGCGTGAAATGTGAACAACGTACCGCTCTCCCCCCACAGACGTAGCTAGCTCGAAAGCCAGCCAGCACGTCGCTCCAGTTCGAATTTTAGCCACCAATTCGGACATAGGCGAATTGGCCCATTGTTTCCTAATCCCTTACCTTTCCTTCTTTTTAAGTCGAAATAAACTCTCTAAGGCTCACAACAAACTTTCATAAAGATCGAAGAGGGTGATACAGCAGTCATTGGTCGAATTTTCGTGGAATGACCTTTTTGCTTTCTGGTGTTTCGTTTAAATAAGGCTTATCTGTCCAAACTGTGGTGTTTTTATCATTAATTGATTTTGTGACTTCAATTCTAAGCTATACGTGTGTACAATTTTCTAAAATATTAGAAACCGTATATATGCAACCATGATAGACCTGGTGTTAATACTCCCGTAAATGCAACGTAGCGCAATGTCCCGAATCTGAGAGCTTGTACATTTATAACCGCATAAACGCAACCCTCATATATGCCATATCCGTCTAATTGCAATGAAATTTGCTAGACGAACATTTTTTCTTGTGTTTTTGCCCTCTTAAATGCAATATTTTTTCTGCAATGCGTCTATTAGGCTTACTTCTAGTAAAAATTCTAAACAAGATATGAAGCGTGATTTTTTAGAAAAATTCTTATCCCCTCCACTTCCATGCTCCACCGCTCCCTTAAAAAATTTTACTTTCAGCAAACTTTATTTGTCAACCTTTATACCTTTATACACAAACCGAATTTTATTTCTCTAGTGCAATTGGTTCGTGAGATATCGTAATCTAAAGTTTTTCACCCCCCACCTCCGCACGCCACTGCCCCCACTCAAAAATTTATTTCCGATCTATTCTCGTAGTATACCTACAGATGTTTATTAAGTTTTAATTTCGTGACATTAACCATTTAGGAGATCTGAATTTTCTGAATGTCTCGATATCGGCTTTCGAGCGTTTCGGACGCATTATTATTACTCCCACTCCCACACCCCTTCACTCATATCAGCAATTTTTTTGGAAATGTGTCTACTATCGAAGGGGTATATAAATTCCAAGTTTCAGCCTCCAAACATAAGCGGTTGCTGAGATCTAGAAACCAAAATTTTCCGTCTGAAACCCTGCTCCCACACATATTATTAAAAAATAGGTTTGTCATTTTTAGTTGTACTTAGCACCATACCTCAAACACCGTTAAGGAACTGCGTAGTTGTATGTATACGGGGACCGTTTAAAAGTATCATGAGTGCACTTAAGGGGGTCGGTGCAAATTTCTGGCTTGGCATGTATTTCGTATGGCGAAACGTGTTCCGTTTCGGTACCTGAATCTCAGCTTCCACTTAACTCACGACAGTCAGATTTTGCACACTTATTGCTTAGTGTATTTAAAAGCTTGGTACATGAGTAAATTAAAAAAATTTCACTAAAAGTCGAGATATTTAAGAAAAAAGGAATGTATTCAATTTTTTACTGTTTTTCTTCTTTCATATTTGAAAAAAATCTGCCAACAGTCTGGGCGCAACTTTATTATTTTAAGGGTAGAAGTTCGAAACGTGTTTAATGCTTAGATGCGGTGTAGGTTACCATGCGACTAACAACCTAAGGAATAACGTTAATTTTTACTATCGTGTAGTACATTCTCTTATACGGCTACTGTCAAAATATCAGCCGAATCGGACTTGTAGTTTTGTTTTGACCGCGTGTGGAAGCGGGCGTGTCCGCGGATTTTAGAAAAATGGAAAAAGAGCAATATCGGTCGGTGATTCGATTCTTGTTTTTGGAAGGGAAATCGCGCAGCGAAATCAAAGAGCGCTTGTATGCTGTGTACGCTGACTCTTCTTCTATGGCGACCGTCAAAAATTGGTTTAGCGAGTTTCAACGTGGTCGCACGTCGGTTTTTTTATGAGCCACGCCCAGGTGCCCCGAAAACGGCTACCACGGAGGATAACGTGTCAAAAATCCACGATCTCGTATTGGCAGACTGCCGATTGAAGGTGCGCGAGATAGCTGAGACAGTAGGCATCTCAAAAGACCGCGTGGGTCATATCCTGCATGAAATTTTGGGCATGAGAAAGCTGTAGGCGCGATGGGCGCCGCGTTTGCTCACTCCGGACAACAAGCGCAACCGTGAGACCACTTCAGAGCAGTGTTTGACGCTGTTTAAGCGCAATCCGAAGGAGTTTCTGCGTCGTTTCGTGACCGTCAACGAAACATAGATCCACTGGTACACACCAGAGACCAAGGAACAGTCGAAACACGGCGACCGTGCTCCGAAGAAGGCGAAGACTTTCCTATCGGTCGGAAAGGTGATGGCCACCGTTTTCCGGGATTCACAAGGTGTGATCTACATCGACTACCTGGAGAAGGGCCAAACGGTCACAGGGCTCTACTACGCCGAATTATTGGGCCGATTCGACGCCGAATTGCAGAAAAAACGGCCTCATTTGGCGACGAAAAAAGTGCTCTTCCACCATGACAACGCACCGGCTCACACCTCCGCCATCGCCACGGAAAGAATATTTTACTGGGTGCGTTTACAATTATTTTTTTTTAGAAAATGAGTTTAATGCTTTTTCTGAAAATACGCTGAATTGGAAACGGCCAAAATACCTTTTCCTTGTCCTACGGGAAGCATAATACAGAAATAGCAATCAGTGACGTGGTTTGACGTCTCTCGCCACATCATCGGAACCATTTTCGTTGACCCGAAGCACATGAAGTGCAGCATATATTTGTCCTGATCGGCCACTTGCCAATAAAAATAAGAATTTTACGCTTCTTGCATCATTATAGTGAGGTAACGTTTTTGCGCTAAGAAAATAACCTCACCACAAATATAACAAAATTGATCTGGACTATTTACACATATGCGAGACATCCTGAATAACTATAGTTCCCCAACTGGATAGTCATAGAAATGGGATACTCTTAAATAGTATTCACTAACTAGATGACTCTTAACGAGTTAAAACCCATTATATGTATTTTTATGACCTTAGCTTAAATATAACAATAAAAGGTAATTTAAATGCAACAAAATCAATTATAATGCTTTTTTTCCCCAAATTAAATAATAGTGGTTAATATTATATATGTGATGGGCTTGGTAATACAAACTACTTGTTTCACGGTAAAATTCACAAGAGGTTTAAATTTATTTCTGCTTGGGTTTATATAAAAATAATAATAACGGCTGTAGTTCAATAGTTAACGTTAAGCGTACAAAAGTGTTGTCAGATGATATAAAATTTAATAATAAGATTGAATTGAATTGAATTGGAAATATTTATTGTCGCTACAGTGCTCCCCTTTCAGTGTAAACGTTATGATGCAAAACGTACTGGTTGTTTACCGTTCGTCTGAATTTCGTGGTGAAGTTTGTTGAAACTGGAGGATCTCTAGAAGACGGCGGGTTGGTATCAGTTTCATCTACAAGTTTGTCCGAAATCCTTGGCTTCAACCTGTCTGGAGGATCTCTGGAAGACGGCGGGTTGGTATCAGTTTCATCTACAGGTTTGTCCGAGAACATTGGCTTCAACCTGTCGATAGAAATATTTTTAGTTGCGTTATTGATTTCAATGTTAAAGTATTTGTCGGTTCTTGACAGAACGTTATATGGGCCGTCGTAAGGAGCTTGTAACGGTTTTTTTATGGCATCCCTTCTTACGAAAACATGTGTTGACTTCATTAGCGTTGGATGTATGAAAACGTTGGTCCGATTGTGGTAATTGGTGGGTGTTGGTTTTAATTTCTCCATTGTCTTTCTCAGTGTACCGACGAAAGTCGATGGATCACAATAGACATTACTATTTTCGAAGAATTCACATGGCAGTCATAACGTTGTTCCATATAAGAATTCAGCTGCCGTTGTGTTGCTGAATGTGAGGACAGACCGAAGACCTAATAGGACGGTTGGAAGTGTTTCTGTCCAATTTTCGTTGTGACACTTCAATGCTGTCTTTAGTGTGCGGTGGAACCTTTCTATTTTCCATTAGCTTGGGGATGATAAGGCGTTGTTCGAATGTGCTTACCCAGTATTTTTGTTAGTGATTTAAATAATTCGCATTCGAACTGTCGTCGATTTTTTCAGGAACTCCGAAACGAGCGATCCAGCTAGTATACAGAGTGCGAGCGATGGTTTCTGCGGTGATGTCTTGTATAGGTATTGCTTCCGGCCAGTTGCTGAAACGATCAATACAAGTCAAACAGTATTGAAATCCCGCTGAATTGGGTAGAGGTCCAATTATATCTATGTTGATATGTTGAAATCGTTGATTGACTTCCGGGTATTTCTGATATTCAGATTTTGTATGTCTACCTATTTTTGACCGTTGACATGGTATACAAGATTTTGTCCATTTCTTGATATCCGTGTTGAGTGATGGCCATATGTATCGTTTTTTGATGAGTGCTGTTGTCTTACTAATACCCGGGTGAGCCAGGTTGTGAATTTGGTTAAATATTTGTTCCCGCATTGTGTTGGGAACGAAGAGTCTTGCCGGTTCAGTTGAGATGTCGAAATAAAGTTGAGTATCCGTGTTGGGGATTGTGATTCTTGATAACTTCAGAGAATGATTTGATGGATGGTCTAGAAGAGTTTTCAGTTCCTGATCTTGTAATTGTTCTGTGTGAAACTTCTCGTTGTCTATAGTAGCGGGTATGGATATCGTTTCTAAACGGGATAACATATCTGCTACAGTGTTGTTCTTTCCCTCGATGTGTTTTATATCAGTTGAGAATTGCGATATGTAGTCTAAATGACGAAATTGTCTAGGCGATGCCTTTTCTGACTTTTGTCTAAATGCGAATGTCAACGGCTTATGATCCGTTAAGATTGTAAATGTTCTTCCTTCTACCATGTGTTTAAAATGTTTTATAGACTTATAGATCGCTAAAAGCTCTCTATCATAAGTGCTATAATTCCTTTCGGTCGTTGAAAGTTTTTGTGAAAAGAAACCGAGGGGTTCCATGTTTTCACCATGTAGCTGATTTAAGGACGCTCCTATTGCTTTGTCTGATGCGTCTGTCATCAGAATTAGTGGAAGATTAGAGCATGGATGTGCCAATTGTGTTGCTTCGATGATATCCTTCTTACATTTTTCGAATGCATGACTGGCTTCGTCAGTCCACTCAAGTTGTTTATTGTCTTTTCTGTTTCCTTTTGTGAGATCTGTTAATGCTGCCTGAGTTTCTGCTGCTTTTGGGAGGCACTGTCGATAGAAGTTAATCATTCCCAAGAAACGTTGTAGTTGCTTCGTTGTTTTAGGTCTCTCCATTTTTGCTATCGCGTCAGCTTTTTCCTGTATTGGACGAATTCCAGTTTCGGTTACTTCGTAGCCCAAAAACGTAATTTTGTTGGTTCCAAATATGCATTTGGAAGAATTTAGGGATATGTTGAATTCATCCAGTCGATTGAATATGATGTTCAAGTGTTTAAGATGTTTCTCTTCGTTACTTGATGCTATCAATATATCATCCAAGTAAGCGAAACAAAAATTGAGATCGCCGAGTACTTGGTGTATAAACCTTTGGAACGTTTGTGCAGCGTTGCAAAGTCCAAATGGCATTGCCAAAAATTCAAATAAACCAAAAGGTGTTATGACAGCTGTTTTTTCTATATCGCACGGTTCTACGGGAATGTGGTAGTAAGCCTTTATTAAGTCTAACTTTGAGAATATATTTTTTCATATAAGAAGTGGTTAAAATCTGACAGGTGTGATATTGGAAATCTGTCTGGTTTGGTAACTGCGTTTAATCTTCTGTAATCGCCACAAGGTCTCCAATCTCCATTTTCCTTCGGTGTCAGATGTAGTGGATTTGCCCAACTACTCTTTGACTGTCTGCATATTCCCTGGTTGATTAAGATTTGAAAATGTTCTTTCGCAAACCTTAATTTTTCCGGCTTCAATCGTCTTGCCTTAGAGTAGATAGGTGGACCTGTTGTTTCAATCGTATGCGTTATGTTTGTTTTATTTTTTACTGTTGTGAAATTTGGGTTACTATTAGGTTTAGTTATTTTTGGATATTTTATTAAAATGTTTGTAAAAATGTCTTTATTTATTATGGTTTCTATGTTTTTATATTTCGGGTAATTTATTAGATTGGCTGCCGTGATAAATTGTGTTGTGTCGTCGATAAGACGTCGGTTTTTAATGTCCACAAGTAAATTGAAATTATTTAAAAAATCTGCGCCGATAATTGGTTTATCAATGTCGGCGATAATGAAAGACCAGCAAAATTTTCTGCGAAAGCCTAGGCTTAATGTAAGCATCTTCTCGCCGTAGGTACTTATAGTGGTTCCATTAGCGGCAAAAAGTTTAAAATTTGATTTATTTTTGCGATCGATATATGAAGGTGGGAATATTGACAGATCAGCACCCGTGTCTATTAAAAATTGTTTTTTGGTTAAGGGATCTTGTATGAATAGGCGACACGTTTTTAGATCCTGAGCGCTGGTCGCATTAGTTTCGCTCAGGGTCGTTAGTTTTCCGTTATTTCGGGCTTAAATTGGCAAGGTTTTGTGCATTTTTTCGCGTTCTTGCCAAACTTGAAATGGTAGAAACAAAACTTCCCGTTTTTGTTGAATGACTTAGATCGAAAATGATTTGTAGAACCTGATCTTGTACGCGAGCGCGAAGGTCTCTGTGCCTTCAGAGAAGCAATTTCAGCAGTCAATTGCTCTATTTGTTTTTGAAGCTGGCCGAAAGGATTTTGCTCTTGATTTTCACTAGAAACCGACATAATAGCAGGTCCCTGAGCAGCTTCTACTATCTTGTCCGCCATTAGTGCCAGCTTATCAAGACTGTCCATACTAACGACTAGGATTGCCAGTGTTGTGCCCAGCCAAAGGGCAGCATCCGGCGTTTACATTTCCTCCCGACGAATATTATTTTAATTCAGGCCAGTCGTTCTTCTTTTTTTAAAAAAATTAATCAAAACAAAAACAACAACCTAGCAACTCGACCGTAAACAGTCCGAATTGCAATTCTTGGCCTGAGGTACGGTAATGTGACGTCACAGCCAGGGGAATCCACTGGATTCTCCTTTTCTGCTGAGTCAGAACATGTCGCGTGCCATAGGTACTGGAAATGGTCGAGCTGCTACTTTGTTCGCTTTGTTTTGTTTTGCTTATTTTTTATTTTTCATTTTATTATATTTTTCCCTCGCGATCAAATTGCGAAATAGTCGCGACCCACATATGGGCGCATTGCACTTTCAGTTGGTTGCACCATTTGTGGGTCACTAGAAATTGCCGATTGTCTTGATCGGCAAATTCCAACTGCATGGACTTTTGCAATGGGTTGAACGACTGGCCCATTTTCCCAAATACTTATTTAGCGATAATTTAGTATTTAAGTTGTTCGATGTTATGATTAAGCTCTCAGTTACTTTTTTACCAGCAATAATTAAACCTTTCTATTTCAAGCGGAAGTCTCTTTCATTTTTTCTTTAGGTAATTTCTAATTTACTATTTTTTTTACAGAGTTCAAACAAACCTGACTAGTCGATACACTTTGGCATCCATAGGTGCCATAGTTCTAGTCAGGTAAAGCTCCACACATCGGCATCCTCAGGTGCCATGAGTGAAAGTTTTATTTCAGGAAACAGGCGCTGCTCGTAGTACAAGACCACGAGCATGCGTTGACCACTACACCAGCACCGTTTGTGGCAAACCGCCGAGCCACAATGATTTCAAGAAATCGTCCGTTAACTTGTTTCCCGCCAAGTTCTTTATTTCGCGAAGCACATCCGATGGTTTTTTGTCCGTAAAACTAACGCCGGAAAGTAATTTTTTTATTTTTTGATTCTCAGAATCCGCGAATCTTTGTATTAACCGTGTCTTAAGCGATTCGTATTTATTATCCTCCGGAGGGTTTTTAATTAGATCACTTACGGAAAATAAAATTTCTGTTTCTACGGAAGAAATGACGTGGTAATACTTTTTCGCGTCACTTTTAATAGAAACCGTTATGAATTGTGCTTCTATTTGCTTAAACCACAGCTCGGGATCACTTTTCCAAAAAGGTGGAAATTTGATCGTGATACGAGCGATTTCATGTTCACTTTCTGCGATTTTCTAGACTTCGTTCGATATTTGTGTCGTTTTTAATAAATGTTCATGGTTACCTGTTTTTCCTTCGTCGTCGTTGTGGTGCATTTTGCACGGGCTTATTGAATTTGTATACCGTCCTGTCCAAGGTAAATTTCGTTCACGGTGCGCTATCGTCCCGCTACGATAACCATTATGCGATGCACGATCACGGATCACAAATGCGTTAGTTTTTGATATGTATGTACCTAATTGTTATCACTATATGTTTAATTAGCTATCACTAATGATACTCAAAATTACACTATGAAATTGTATCGCGGTGGCTATGAGCGCGGTAACGAACTTCAGGCTGCGAGTTTTAGTACGGCAGGTAGTAATTTTGTAGGTAGTATCACTTTTTCGGTCGTAGGGTCACTAGTGTGATGGGCTTGGTAATACAAACTACTTGTTTCACGGTAAAATTCACAAGAGGTTTAAATTTATTTCTGCTTGGGTTTATATAAAAATAATAATAACGGCTGTAGTTCAATAGTTAACGTTAAGCGTACAAAAGTGTTGTCAGATGATTTAAAATTTAATAATAAGATTGAATTGAATTGAATTGGAAATATTTATTGACGCTACATATATAATGCATTGCGTTTAAGGTGGTCGTCTTATGTGACGGCCAGTTTTTTTCCGCTTTTTTCGGGAATTTTTATTTTGCAGATTATGAAAGAACCAACTTTGAAATTTTTACCACATATTTATTCATATTTCAACAAACGTTAGAAATTTTTTTTAAGGAGAAACATTGTTTTTTTTGCGTGCAGAATTCTTGAAAGTGGCCACTGTAAAAAAAAATTGTCAAATGGCTGTCATGATTCCGGCTGTCCCCCTCATCTGAAATCAAAAAATTAAATTGATACTTCATTTGTAGGCCTGTGGCTATAACTGGTACCAGAATTAAGTCAAAATTTTTAAAATTAAAAAATTGGCCTAAATTTGAATTTGTTTTCAAATTTTTTATGAATTTAGCTTCAGCAAAAAAAAAAACTATGACAGATATCGCTAAGATTTTGGTACCAGTTGTAACTAGGGAGCCGCTGAACATATTATTAAAATTTCAGCGCAATCGGTTACTGAATCGTAGCTGCCAATTTGAAAAATACAGTTTTGAGAAAAACCCAATTAAAGATCGGTGGTCGACCGGGCGAGCTTCGAACAGCTGCTTCGGAATTCGGAGAAATCTTTTTACATACATATATATATAATATATATATATAATACGAGTAATAGGAATAATTTGGAAGTAATTTAGTAACAAAAAAAAAATTTCTGACTCGGCACATAGGACGACCCCCTTAAATCAGTTTTAGTTTTGAAACTTTTTCATTAATAAGTTTCACTCTTAGACGTGTTGTGACGTGTTTTGACTTGAAAAAGTCAGCACTTTCTGTCTATGCAACTCAATTTTGTAAAACGGGTCAACCAGCACTTTTCGAATAGAACCAATAAACCGGGCCGTGTTTAATTTTCTCCCGTCATACAACCGGCACCGTTTTTTTCTTCTCGCACGATTCTCGTCTTTAGGGAGGGGGGGGGGGGAGAGTCAATACTTTTTAAAAATTTATGGAAAGGCATTCGAACGTATCGAAGAAGCCGCAACTCAGACGGCAACTCAACCAACGTAGCTTTTTAAAACACTCCACCGTAAAAATTTCTTTTTGAGCACACGCAAGTAAAGCAAGTAAAAAAACATACTGCAGTCACGATCGGCTGCAAGCCAATCGTATAATACTCTAGATGAATACTGAACTCCGATTTATATTGTAGTTGGGGATAAAGTAGAATTACGTGTGTGCATGTTGTATGTCCTTTATTAAGGACTCCCATTAGATTGCAACTCAAACCTAAAAGACAATATTCAGTGTTTAATTTCATATCTTAAACTGGGTAAGTCATCGAACAAAAATTTCCTTTTTGAAGGACTTTCACATGGGAGGTGCAGGAAGGACTCACTCGATTTCTTACATATTTATCCTTTTCCTTGGAACCATTTAAAAATGAACGTGTACAAAATTTCAAATTCGTAGCTTGAAGTGTTCAAAAGTTATCGAAAAATATTTTTGAACACGTGTCTTAAGGACATTTTGTATGGCATCTACCAGAAGGAGTTAAAGGATATCGCTGATTAGTAAACTTGAACTTCGTTTGTACTCAAAACTAATTTGTACAAAATTTCCAATTCATAGCTAAAAGATTACTTGAGTTATAGTAAGTTCCGTAAATTAAGTGAAGACGTTTTGACAGGATATTTGTATGGCAGCTACACGAAGGACTAATAGAATTTTCTTCATAATCATACATTTAGCTCCAACTATTAGAAAAATAACACATACAAAATTTCAAAGAAAAATTTCAAACCCTTCTGAAGCTATCGGCCAATATTCTTAAACACGTGTTTTAAGGACATTTTGTATGGCAGCTACCCGAAGGAGTAATAGGATTTCGCTGACTAGTAAAGTCGAACTTTCTTTTCACTCAAAACCAATTTGTACAAAATTCCGAATTCGTAGCTAAAAGATTACTTGAGTTATAGTGAGTTTTGTAAATTAAGTGAAGACATTTTGACAGGATATTTGTATGGCAGCTACACGAAGGACTAATAGGATTTTCTTCATAATCATACATTTAGCTCCAACTATTGAAAAAGTAACACATACAAAATTTCAAAGTCGTAGCTTTAGGCGTTCCGAAGTTATTGGTCAATATTCTTGAACACGTGTTTTAAGGACATTTTGTATGGCAGCTACCCGAAGGAGTAGGACGATTTTGCCCGTTAACGAACTTAGCCTTACAAATTCAACCAAACATCCAGATTCAAAATTTCATGACCCTAGGTGAAGGCGTTCTTGAGTTATCGTGCTAACGGACAGACGGACGGACGGACGGACGTCAAGCGGATTTAAGGTTTTTGGCCACAAATAAACAAAAAATAATATATAACTTTTTTTTCGTCCGAGGCTTGGTTCTATGCGTTACAAACTTTTGGGCTGGATTAAACTTATAATACTCTATATGATTTCATCTAGCGTATAATAACTTTCTTTGTTATATCCGTTTTAAGCGACCAAAAATTAGTTAAAAAAAGTTGATCTTTTTTCAGAACCTTTTTGAATCTTGCCTAATGTTATCTATTATCTGACCTCCTGCAAGTGGTAGCTACGATTTCAGTTAACGGAAGAGTTCTACAAAATTAAAAGTAAACCTTCATAAAAGCAAAATGGGAATGCTTTAGAAATTTATCACAATTGATCTAACTGTTTCGAAAATTTGTTTGTGTTTTATATGAAATCTGATAGAATTATAATTCCTCTACTTCTTCCGGCAGCTCCCTTTAATTCACCAATAGTGGCATTTACATGAATATGAAAAAATGGCGGAAGTCCTTCGTGTAGCCATACGAAAATCCTATAAAAATTTCTTCACTTAAATATTATAACTCAAGAAATCGTTTATCCACGAAATGTACTAATTAGTTTTGAGTTAAAATTAAGTTCGGGCTCATTAGTCAACGAAATTTCTCCACTACTTCTGGTGGCTCCCATACAAAAAGTTCTTAAAACACGTGTTAAAGAATATTGAAATTTTTCGAAATTTAGTATTTCAATGGTTGCATACAGAGGAATTGGTGTGAAGAAAATCGAGTAAGTTCTTCGAGTAGGTGCCATACAAAGATCATTGCAAAATGTGTGTATTCACCTTACGAAACCTACTTTAACTTGAGAAATCAAAGTCATAAACATACTGCAGTCACGATCGGCTGCAAGCCAATCGTATAATACTCTAGATGAATACTGAACTCCGATTTATATTGTAGTTGGGGATAAAGTAGAATTACGTGTATGCATGTTGTATGTCCTTTATTAAGGACTGCCATTAGATTGCTACTCAAAACTAAAAGACAATATTCAGTGTTTAATTTCATATCTTGAACTGGGTAAGTCATAAAAAAAAATGTCCTTTTTGAAGGACTTTCACATGGGAGGTGCAGGAAGGACTCACTCGATTACTTACATATTTATCCTTTTCCTTGGAACCATTTAAAAATGAACGTGTACAAAATTTGAAATTCGTGGCTTGAAGCTGTCAAAAGTTATCGAAAAATATTGTTGAACACGTGTTTTAAGGACATTTTGTATGGCAGCTACCAGAAGGAGTAAAAGGATTTCGCTGATTAGTAAACTCGAACTTCGTTTTTACTCAAAACTAATTTGTACAAAATTTCCAATTCATAGCTAAAAGATTACTTGAGTTATAGTAAGTTCCGTAAATTAAGTGAAGACGTTTGGACAGGATATTTGTATGGCAGCTACACGAAGGACTAATAGGATTTTCTTCATATTCATACATTTAGCTGCAACTATTGGAAAAATAACACATACAAAATTTCAAAGACGTAGCTTAAAACCTTCTGAAGTTATCGGCCAATATTCTTGAACACGTGTTTTAAGGACATTTTGTATGGCAGCTACCAGAAGGAGTAAAAGGATTTCGCTGAATAGTAAACTCGAACTTTCTTTTCACTCAAAAATAACTTGTATAAAATTCCGAATTGATAGCTAAAAGATTACTTGAGTTATAGTGAGTTTCGTAAATTAAGTGAATACATTTTGACAGGATATTTGTATGGCAGCTACACGAAGGACTAACAGGATTTTCTTCATATTCATATATTTAGCTCCAACTATTAGAAAAATAATAGATACAAAATTTCAAAGTCGTAGCTTAAACCCTTCTGAAGTTATCGACCAATATTCTTGAACACGTGTTTTAAGGACATTTTGTATGGCAGCTACCCGAAGGAGTAGGACGATTTTGCCCGTTAACGAACTTAGCCTTACAAATTCAACCAAACATCCAGATTCAAAATTTCAAGATCCTAGGTCAAGGCGTTCTTGAGTTATCGTGTTCACGGACAGACGGACGGACGGACGGACGGACGGACGGACGTCAGGCGGATTTGAGGTTTTTGGCCACAAATAAACAAAAAATAATATATAACTTTTTTTCGTACGAGGCTTGGTTCTATGCGTTACAAACTTTTCGGTTGGATTAAACTTATAATACTCTATATGATTTCATCTAGAGTATAAAAATCATAGCTAAGTCTTATGTAAAGTTTACGTTTAAGCGCAGTCTTTAGTTGTACATATAAGGTTTGTTTTTCCCTTTGCTATCTTTCCTTAGTTTTATATGTTAAACATCGACGCACCTATTATAGTAGATATAGCGTATTGTTTATTCTCGCCGACTAATCACATTCGATTCCCATTTGATTGTTGGAATCGTTCGGAAAATTTCATTGCGGATTTTTACTGTCGAAATTTTCAAGAAAGTGAATTGATCACACTTTTTCTATAATTCAAAATTGGAGAAACCACAGTCTCGCCTTCCATAGTAAGGGATATCAAATATTAATCGAAATGGGTACAGGAAAAATTATTTTACCTATTTTACAGTGAAACTAGAACTAACTACAATCGAATTTTACTAAGAAAACTTTAAATTTCTAGGTGTCTTTGGTACTAGCGGTTTTAATAAAATTTCAACTGGTAAAATTTGAGCCTTCATTCAGTAATGAAAATATAGCTGAATACTTAATTAAAAAAGATGCCGTCCTTCAGATGCTGCGTTATCCGAGGTAAGCTAATTTTTTTTTATTTTATTTGACTAATAATACTGATCCAAACCAGAAATCATCTGAGATGTTGCATATCCAATTCGTTCACAGAATTTTTCCTTCGCACGGCGATTTTTAGTTATTCGTCATTTTATTTTGAAACACTTTATCTTTGCATGTTTTTTGCATGGAACGAAAGATTATAACGTGAGCTACGATACGTCATTTACGCAGAAATATTTCCTGATTTTATGTTTTATTTAATTATGCGTACCTATTATATTTTTTCAGATATGTTGAAGAAATTTAAAAAAAGATCGACATTTTCACGAATTTCGTTAAAACTTTTAGACATGTCGAGCTATCAAAGCAATTTTACTTCTACGGGCTATTTATTATATATAAGCTCCTAGAAACGTTCTTCAAATTTTTCAATATCCAACCCCTAAGGGGGTGTAAAGTGGTTGTGTACATATTCACGAATTCTGATATATTTCTTAAGTATATTGGGATTTGGAATTCACTTTTACTTCTATAAGCTTAAAACATAGTCGGGGAAAAAACCAATTTAAGTATTTTTCCCTATTAAACCCCCTGGGGGTATTGTTCAAGTTTTCACTGATTCCGAAAATCTCTTAGGTTTAATGTGATAGAATTCCCTTTTACTTCTATAGAATATTCTATTGATAAAAAAAATACGTAAATAAATAAAAAAAATCTGCCAACAGTCTGGGCGCAACTTTATTATTTTATGGTTAGAAGTCCGAAACGTGTTTAATGCTTAGATGCGGTGTAAGTTACAATGGGACTGACAACCTAAGGAATAACCAGGAGGCTATTTGGAACGTAATTTTTTAGGTTGTCAGTCGCATAGTAACCTACACCGCATCTAAGCATTAAACACGTTTCGGACTTCAACCCATAAAATAATAAAGTTGCGCCCAGACTGTTGGCAGATTTTTTCTTTTTGTTGATGCGTTCTTATTCCCGAACAAAGCACTTTCTACTTTTTCCTCTCCAATACTATGAACATCTTGCGGAATTTTTGCTTTTATTTCTTCTGCAGTTATTTGTATGCCCGAACTCTCGATTCCCATGATCATTGGTTGATATTCCTCTGTTAAGCCGGATAAAAGTAGAGTCCCGATCCACTCGTCGGTTATTTCCATACCAATACTACGAAGCTGAAATAATTTTGGTAATATAAGCATCAATAATATAAGCATCAACTGTACACTCGTTTAACATTGTAGTAGTCAGAATTCGAAGGAGACCCACGCGGCGAGTCAAGCCGTTATCTTCAAATGCGTTTCTGAGTTTTTTCCCAAATAGCCGATGCATTTACCTCTGTTTGAATGTGAACGTAATTGATCGGATCGATCAGCAGCACCAACTTCGAGAATACCCTTGCCTCGTTCAACTCCGCTCGTTCAACCAACTTTTGCATCAGCATGACTTGGAGAATCCACACAAATCCAGAGATCCTCGAGCATGAACAACACGGCGAACTTCCAGGCTTCGTAATTTTCCCGGCCTTTCAGACGCTTAATTTACGGCATTGTGTTCGAGCTAAACATTTTTACACGATATCGATTCTATTAATTTTTATACTCTAGATGAAATCATATAGAGTATTATAAGTTTAATCCAGCCCAAAAGTTTGTAACGCATAGAACCAAGCCTCGGACGAAAAAAAGTTATATATTATTTTTTGTTTATTTGGGGCCAAAAACCTCAAATCCGCTTGACGTCCGTCCGTCCGTCCGTCCGTCCGTCCGTCCATCCGTCCGTCCGTCTGTCCGTGAACACGATAATTCAAGAACGCCTTCACCTAGGATCTTCAAATTTTGAATCTGGGTCTTTGGTTGAATTTGTAAGGCTAAGTTCGTTAACGGGCAAAATCGTCCTACTCCTTCGGGTAGCTGCCATACAAAATGTCCTTAAAACACGTGTTCAAGAATATTGACCAATAACTTCGGAACGCCTAAAGCTACGACTTTGAAATTTTGTATATGTTACTTTTTCAATAGTTGGAGCTAAATGTATGATTATGAAGAAAATCCTATTAGTCCTTCGTGTAGCTGCCATACAAATATTCTGTCAAAATGTCTTCACTTAATTTACAAAACTCACTATAACTCAAGTAATCTTTTAGCTACGAATTCGGAATTTTGTACAAATTAGTTTTGAGTAAAAACAAAGTTCAGGTTTACTAATCAGCGAAATCCTGTAACTCCTTCTGGTAGCTGCCATACAAAATGTCCTTAAAACACGTGTTCAAGAATATTGGTCGATAACTTCAGAAGGGTTTAAGCTACGACATTGAATTTTTGTATGTGTTATTTTTCCAATAGTTGGAACTACATGTATGATTATCAAGAAAATTCTGTTAGTCCTTCGAGTAGCTGCCATACAAATATCCTGTCAAAATGTCTACACTTAATTTACAAAACTCACTATAACTCAAGTAATCTTTTAGCTACAAATTCGGAATTTTGCACAAATTAGTTTTGAGTGAAAAGAAAGTTTGACTTTACTAGTCAGCGAAATCCTTTTACTCCTTCTGGTAGATGCCATACAAAATGTCCTTAAAACACGTGTTTAAGAATGTTGGCTGAAAACTTCAGAAGGGTTTAAGCTACGACTTTGAAATTTTGTACGTGTTATTTTTTCAATAGTTGGAGCTAAATGTATTATTATGAAGGAAATCCTATTAGTCCTTCGTGTAGCTGCCATTCAAATATCCTGTCAAAGCGTCTTCACTTAATTTACGGAACTTACTATAACTCAATTAATCTCTTAGCTATGAATTGGAAATTTTGTACAAATTAGTTTTGAGTAAAAACGAAGTTTGAGTTTACTAATCAGCAAAATCCTTTTACTCCTTCTGGTAGGTGCCATACAAAATGTCCTTAAGACACGTGTTCAACAATATTTTTCGATAACTTATGAACGCTTCAAGCTACGAATTTGAAATTTTGTACACGTTCATTTTTAAATGGTTCCAAGGAAAAGGATAAATATGTAAGAAATCGAACGAGTCCTTCCTGCACCTCCCATGTGAAAGTCCTTCAAAAAGGAAATTTTTTTCGATGACTTACCCAGTTTAAGATATGAAATTAAACACTGAATATTGTCTTTTAGTTTTGAGTAGCAATCTAATGGCAGTCCTTAATAAAGGACATACAACATACACACACGTAATTCTACTTTATCCCCAACTACAATATAAATCGGAGTTCAGTATTCATCTAGAGTATTATACGATTGGCTTGCAGCCGATCGTGACTGCAGTATGTTTTTTATTATAGATTTGCACCAATAAAATACGACTTGTTGTCCTTAGCTTTTTGCTACAACAAAAAAAACTTCGCGACTGAATTTTTAAATTACCGCGCGACACGAAAAAAAGGCGCGTATCCTGATAGCACTGCCTGCGATGCGGACGAATCGAAAGCCGTCGGTTGAAGGTAGAATAAGAAGTGAACTTTATTTCGAACGAAATGTACGAAAACAGATGTTAGTACATACTAAAAGAAACGAACAATTCATGATACTCACACCCCTACCCCGTAAAAAGTGACCATTGAAAGCCGTGTACTCAATTTATCCACAAAAAAAATTCAACTTAATAGCTCCAAGGGTTTAGGAGGGACGAGCCTTCAAACGATTTTGCGTACGGTGGTCGGCGTACAAATGGACTAATTTTTTTTTTGTTTTTTGGTGTCTATTAGTCACGAAACGTAAAAAAAAAAATTTAAGGGTAGAACATTTTTTCTTAAAAAATCGATCACAATACTGTATTATTAAAATAATAAAGTAAAACAGTTGCAGATCATGTTGCAGTAAAATATTATCAGTTATAAATGTTTATGTTTATTGCCGTTCCTTTGCGAGGAACCTTCCGGCTTCAAAACAGTCGCTGCTGGTCATCTCCAGTACATATATATCTATGGTGTGCACCATTATGTCAGTTATTGAATCCTTGTCGGTTATGCCATATTTGTACGCTGTGGAGGACATCACTCACATCTTGTGTGAATGCTCAGGGATCGCTAGAAGGCCATTGAAATGGCTGGGTAGTATTTTCTTCGATAACATCGAGGATTTGAGGTCATTAGGGATTTACAAACTGGTCAGGTTCTGCAGGAAATTGAAGTGTTTTTGAGGGGATGGAACAGCCTACGAGAATCTGAAGGGATCCCAATGGGCCCGTATGGCGCCTAATGAGCGCGGTGGTTCTAGCACTGCGCCCCTTCTCAAACCTAAACCTATGCCATATTTCCAACGCTCCGAAATCTCGCGATTCAGAGAACTGTGCTTCCATCGCATAGATTTAGTTTGACATTTAATAATTTATCTGTTGTGACTTTGACTTTTAAGTTATTTTGTAAGATTTTACCATTTTAACGATTGAAATTTGTCCTGCATGAGTAGAAATCAAAAAATTTTATTACTTAAATTTAAATCTTGCATTTCGAGCAAGTAATTTGAAAAATTTGTTTGAAATATGTGACAATGAATATTGTGGTGAAACATAAATCAGGGCTGTACAGGCCGGTTTCAGTAGAGATTTTGCAGTAATCTCGCGATTTGGAAATCTTTGTGATGTATGGAGAATCTAGTAGATTTGCAAAGTCGCGAGATATGGGGCGATGGAAACATGGAATTATTTCACATGCTCAAATTAAAATATAAATATTATTATAATTAATAAAATTGCGATATGATGAGTGATGACTCGTTCTTAAGCTAGCACTTTTACTGACGGTAACGAGGTACTTGGACACTTGGATACTTTGGGGTCAGGTAGCTCGAAAATAAAATGGTCCATTTCGGACCGCGGTTGAGTAGTAATTTAATTTTGTTTTCAAAAATTATTGCTATTCTAGGTACACGTACAAGTACTGTGAGGACGCAAATTCGCGTATAAATTTTCGCTCACAAAACTCGACACAGAGCATGGAGAAATTTACTTTGGTTATGATTCGCGGTCGGTGCGTGCGAATATAAAGGCACAAGCGAATACCCAGAAGGCACCCACCCACCCCTAGTGGGCAGCAAGTCTTCTGTGACGCAGGTTCTCATTTTATTGATCCGCCTAAGGAACTAAAGATTGCTGAGCTCGACTTCCATAACTATTTATTGGGCATGAGGTTTTGTAAGTCCGTCAAACTAGATTTGGGACGTTGAAAAGTTGGGTCAACGGCAGTCACTGACCAGTCTCCAAGGTATGGTGTTTTGTAATTCCTCTTCACGTAATTGGAACTGTATGAGGACGCTGAGACTGCGGTAAGGCATGAGGTTTTGTGAATCCGTTTATAGTAGGCTAAACCAATTAAATGTCAGTAGGACAAACGCTTCCAATCAAAGCGTAGCCACCGCGACAAGTTGAGACAAGCAGAGTATCAACGAGCCAAGCAGAGCAATCCACGGCGAACAGAGCAGGCCACGACGAGAAGAGCGAGCCACGGCGAACAGCGCCACGAAGAGCGCAACGAGTAGAGCGAGCCGCAAGGAGCAGAGTAAGCCACGACGAGCAGAGCGAGCCGCAAAGACGCGCGGAGACGAAGACAGGGCAGATGAAGGAAAAAACCAAATTGAATCAAGTTTAAATGTCAACAAATAGAATTAGTAAAGTGACGTCAAGAATTCGTGGAACAGAAGGAGATTTTGAAAATCCGTACACAGCGTAAGTGTACACAGTACGAAGCAAAAAAACTGTACTTCAAAAATAAACCCTCCTCTAGCACCTGTACTTACGCCCAGGCCGCGAAAACAACCGCTACTAACCTTCGCCCCCCTACCACCAGCACAAACTTAGCTCCTAATCACCCTCCTACTCCCATCCTCACCCCCCTGACCAACTCCCCACCTCAGATCACTAAACCCCCGCGTCCAGAAACTAACACACCTACCACTACCACCCACAACAAAAACCCAATAACCGAAAATAACAAACCAGACTCCTCCTCCAAGAACAAACCCTCGACATCTCACATTACACCCAACAACAACATAACCCCCACACCTACTAACCCCTCTACTGACACACCTATTACCACCACCTCAATTCAACAACACCAACCCAATGTACCTACTGCCCCCAGTAATAACCCAGCAGAGTCATCAGCAACCACCAACATCTTGAAAACACCCAGCTTCTGGGCTGTCGCCATACTCCAAAATGATTTTTCAAGACTTAATCTTAAACAAACCAATCATTCAACCAACTGTAGTGTACTCTCGCCACAACTAAATTTGTTCAACAATAAATCGTCACGAGTCACACAAAAGATAAAATTTCAAGATCATTCTGATCTCAAATTTTATCTTTCAAAGAAAGCAAAACATTGAGTCAATGTCAATGTTATGCAAAAGAAATATTGCGACCACACAAAGTCAAGCATAGAGCCATCACTATGGGAATTCTCTATGCTCGCCTTTCTGTGCAATATGTATCACGCATAGAATAAATATCTCCGATTTCATTTCCATATATTAGAGGGACGGAGAAATTGTGTGCAGGCGATGACCGCCTAGTGCAGCAAATATTGCTGACCATGCACACAAGAATATTGTGACTTGACGCGTGCCGGTTTATATGTGAAATACATTTTTTATAAGTAAGTTAGAATAGTTCCATTTTTTATGCATAAGTTAGAATAGGAAATTAACTAATAAGTATATTTTAAATAAGACAACATCAGGAATACCAGCCACAACCAACAGCCAGCACCGAGAAGTGCAACGTCGAGAAGTACATCCCAACACCAATTCCCAATCGTCTTGGTCCAAAACCTTTGACCATCGAAGAGTATAGGAAACGGCAACGAAACAGAAGAGAAGAACCGATAACAACAGTACAACCGCTGTACACGACGCCAAAACCCAAACGAGGAGGAAAAGCCTTTCTACGAAGGAAAAAGATAGCGATACTGTACCACGAACTCAACTTGGCGACTAGAATTGAGGACTAAAAACGCATAAAGAGAGAAATACGCAACACGCGCAACGAGACTAATAAAGAAAAGAAAAATTAGGTTCGCCGACACCAAGATCGAGGAGAAGTTCTTCCTTAACTCCGGATCAGCGAGCAACGCCTCATCCGCAACGTACTCAGCAACGGACATTGCCGGAGCAGTCGAATCTACAATAGCCATCATAACACTTTAGCAATAGTGTATGTAATTATAAAAAAGTACATTAAATCAACCATTATAAAACAATTAAATAAAAATATAACAGTTTAAAAATAATAGTATCATGAAATTACAGTAAAATCACTTTAAAATTAACATAACTTAAAAAATTTTCATGGAACAGATAGAAGCTATAAAAAGAATACAACAAAATTTAAAAAAAAAAATCCAAATAGAATTTTCACGGATCGGCACTTAGCTGAAACTGCTCTAAAATTGAATTTAATTAGGGAAGAATTTAATAAAGAAATAGACACTTTTCTAGACAAAGAAAAACTCGAATTAAAATACCAATTTATAACAATTCACTCAGAATTGCAAACACTTAGCGAACCTTCCCACTAATACCACTTCAGAATCACTTGCACCTATTTACGATTACGAAAATTACTTATCGGAATTGAAAATAAAATTAAAAAACGCTCAACAAATGGCTAGTCAATCATTGCTAAAATCAAAACTAATACGAAAAAAATTACATGATAAGATAAAAGGAAAAAAGAAGAAGATAAAAGGAAAGCGATGGCCCACACTCGGCGCCATTCGATTAATAAAGTTACGCCAGGCAACGTGCCTCTACACAACTTACGATTTTTCGTTGGCTCAATAAAACCGGCATCGTGCCACTTTAACCTACGGCTCAATTCCGCTTCTTTTTAGAAAAAATTTGAGTATCAGGCAAAAGTGCCTAAGCCATCCGCGGGACCAGCCGCTCCAAAAATCTGGTAAGTCTTCTCTCTCTTCGTTTTCTCTCCGGTGCGACCCCCGAACATAACACAACTACTATTACTCCCAGTCCTGATGGCATCGAGACCATTGAAATCATGGACGATCTCGAAGCAGAACCCGAACTATAATGTTCCCGCACGTGATACCATTGGCCCCATCTCCTTTCCAATCGTCCCCACCTCGATATCCTAATCTCGCAATACCGACACCACATCATTCTGCTACAGGAAACTAATATTCTACCGGGCGAAGAACCTCGCAGGTTCGGAGCCTATTCCTATATTGGTTATAACACCCCTAGAGATACCAGACATGGCGGCGTTGCCGTCCTGGTGCACAGCTCTTTAGCCTCCGAACAGGTAGAGCTGAATGTCGACTTTCTGGCTTGTGCCGTCACGGTCGGATTCGACCCACCGCTGACTGTGGTGTCGGCGTATCTTGAGTGCGGACGGGGAATGGCCAATGCCGATCTGTCCAGTCTGTCAGATCAGCTTCCCCAGAACACCATTTATGGTGGCGATTTCAACGCGCACAGTCCCCTCTGGGGGGGGGGGGTGGTCGTTGGGATTGCAGGGGGAGGCTGGTGGCAGACTGGATTGAGGACGCATCCCTCGTCCTCCTCAACGATGACTCGCCCACACTCATCTCGACCGGATCCACCATGACGGCCATCGACTTGACACTCGCTCCCTCTTTCTGACATGGGAGCTCCATACTAACCCGGAAGGCAGTGACCATCTGCCAGTCATCATACGATCGACTCAAGGCTTGGCTAACTATAGACCAACCTCCAGATACGTCACTTCACGTGCCGACTGGGATAAGTTTAGAGCTTCCATGGACGAAACGGCAGATAGATATCCAAACTCGGATAATGTGAACCAGGAGGCGGCCCGCCTCGTCAGGATACTCCATACTGCAGCAGCCTCAGCTATCCCCGTATCTACCCCAAACCCCAGTTCTCAGCCGCGATGGATAAACAGGGATATCTTAAATACAATTAAGTCCAAAAATAGAGCTTGGAAACGTTTTCACAGGCACCCGACTGATAACAACCTAGTAGAGTATTGTCGTGAGGCGGCCATCACCAAGAGAAAGATTAAAGCTGCAAAAAGAGAAAACGGAAACTCTTTTGCTCGTTCCATCGATCCCAGCTCTAACCTAGCCGATGCATGGAGAAAGGTTAAATCCATCTTCAGGGGTAGACCTCCTGGTCTAATCCCTAATTTAACAACCGATCTAGGATCCATCACGAACTCCCTGCATATAGCCGAACACCTTGCTTAATGCTGGACTAATTATTCTTCGGACTCAAAATTTTCTTCCGAACAACTCGCTGACAAACAGTCAGCACCTTGCAGTTCCACAGTCCACTCACCCGACCCAGATAGAACACTTGGTTACCCTATGCGGAACTAAGCTCGGTGCTTAGTTCCTGCAAGAGATCAGCTCCAGGACACGACCGAATCACTTACGAGATGATCAGACAATCCACAAACTATCTGAAGTTCAGACTGGTTGACTTATTTAACCTGATCCTAGCGCAGGGCTCCTTTCCACACATGTGGAAAAGAGTTGTCCAAGTGCCAATCCGTAAGCGATCGAACTCAGCTTCCACAACACTTACCTCCAAGGATCTTCGTCCTATATCGTGGATCCCTTGCCTGTCAAGGGTTTTTGAAAAGATCTTGGGCAGGAGGCTTGGCGCCCTACTGGAGAGTATACTGTCGGACGAGCAGCACGGTTTTAGACCGGGGAGAGGTACAACCTCTCTCCTGCTCGAGCTCGAACACTATGCCAGATAGACAAAAAACCAGAAGTACCATGTCCTCTCCCTCGACCTTGAGAAGGCCTTTGACCGGGTAATCAAAACAGTAGTCACAAAACAGCTATCTATCTGGGGTATCGATACCCGATTCATCCAAACGATTGATAACATCCTTTCGGCTCGATCCATAATGGTGAGAGTCAATGGATACACTTCTAAACATTATGGCAACGACAACGTTCTTCCTCAGGGTTCTCCCCTGTCTCCCGTGTTATTCAACACATTTACGCATTCGCTATCACAACTGCTCTCCGATATTCCGCATATAAAACATTACTTCTACGCCGACAACATCCTGATCACTTCCTCCCACCCCCTCCTTAATGACACCTTTAGACGAGTCAAACGACCATTGACGCTTGGTGCAGTAAGACTGGAGCGAAGTTACCATTCGAAAAGGGCGAACGCATTACTTTTACAAGAAAAAGAACTCGCGCTTCCGTTATATGCATATCCGAAGAACCCGCGCTACGACCGCTCCCCGCGTGTAAAATCCTCGGTGTTACCTTCGCAACAAATCTAAAGTGGAATTTGCACTACCGCCACATTATCGCGTCCCTGGCCAAAGTCACAAACTTGGTCAGAGTACTGGCCTCCAAAAGCCTGGGAGCCTCCACCGCAGCAATACTCCACGTCGCCCGTACACTCATACGCGGACATATTAATTACTGCCTGTCAATTTACGGCATCAGCTCAAAAACCAACTCTGACAGTCTGCAAGTGGCAGTAAACAAAGTGATAAAAGCTGCTCTTGGCGCCTACCGCACCTCGCCCATAGAAGCTCTCCACATTGAGTCGGGGTGCGATAGTGTGGACACGCTAGTCTAAAAGGCACAAATAAACATCGCCGCAAAGAACATCATAAATACAAGAAGTCCGCACTTCCAGACTCTCCACAACATACCAGCCTTACTAATCGAAGGACCAACGCCAAGGGACTTCAACTCCGCGCTATGGTGCGCCCGCTTCACACTCCTTAAACACTGCCCGAACATCCCCCCGCAGATTCCTAGCCCCCCTCACCCTACACGATCCATAAACTCCAACCGAAGCAGGATAAGCAGCACATGGTACCCATCAAAATCAAATACACCAGCTGCCCAGTACCAACAACTACACCGCAGCCACTTAAACGAACTCACCGGCCGTACCCGGTACTATACTGATGGATCCAAAACCGTCTCCCATACAACGGCAGCCGTCATCACCATGCAGCCTGATGCCACGACACCAAGTGGTCAACTGTGCTTCAAACTACACATTGATGTCAGCATATACGAGGCAGAGTTATACGCCATTTTGCAAGCCGCGGAGCTGGCCAGAACTGCTGCTTAACCGGCAGTCATATTCACCGACTGCAAATCGGCGGTTGACGCCGTCCAGAACCAACGCCCAGGAGACCCGACGACTCGATACCTACAAGAGGTTATACGTGCCAACCTGGCTGGAATCGATCTTTTTTGGATCCCAGACCACGTTGGCATTACTGGTAATGAAGAGGCTGATAAGCTGGCCAATCGTCCCATCTCCTCGCACGTAGAGGAAATCATTCCGTCCTGCAACAGTTTCTTGAGACGAACCGCCAGGACCCATCTGAAACAGCATCTAACCAGCCGCTGGACAACTCACACCACCTTCTTGGCGAGCCACTGGGGTAGCCTAGACCCGCCAACCTACAATACCGACCAGCCGAGAAGAGAATCCGTCATCATCGCCAGGGTGCGTCTAGGACATACTAGGCTCACCCATGAGTACCGAATAAACAAGACGCCTCAACCCGGCTGCCTAGTATGCCAGATGCCGCTAACCATGGAGCACCTCCTAGTTCACTGCAAAAAAAACCCACCGCTTCTTCCAGAACGCCGTTCCCCCCCCCCCCCCCCCTCACCTGTCTCCTATCCACCACCGAACCAGACCTACTCCTTCAATTCCTTAACTACCATCGAATCACCCACCTCATTTAACATAAGTTTTAATCCATTGAATTATTTCGTTCTTTCATTCTCCTTGTTTTTCTTACTATTTTACACACTTCATTTTTCTTTTTATACACATACATATCTTTTTTGACCTACATTACATCATTATTATTATTTTCTTAACTTACTAGATTAAGCACATGAATTAATTATAGTACATTATTGTAACCAACGTGCCATATGCCCCATGGGCCTGGCCGAAAATATGACGGGCTCGCATTTTTAATCGAGTCCTATAAAAAAAAAAAAATAAATAAATAAAATAAATTATACCAACGTAACTCGGCACCCAAAATATCTGGGTTCCTACCGGGTTGGTCGCGAGTAAAGCTTGAATGTGCCGTTTAATAGGCTCCTTGGCGTTGGGGTTGTGGACTGCGTTGACGGCTGATTTCGAGTCTGTGAATATTGCTGATGCTACTGCGGCCACAAGGGCGCGTCTGCTGCTTTCCATATGGCGAAGGCTTCTGACTCGAACGCGCTGATGTCGGTGTGCTTGTTGGGATGGTGGATGATGGCTGGAAAGTGACGATAGCCGCCGCGTAAGGAGCTACCTGGTAGATCTTCTGCGTGTCTCCTGTGGAGTAAGCAGTATTGAGAGGGCGGAGTGTGGGATTTGTTGGGATATCTTGAAGGGAGAGGGAAGGACGGCAGCGGGATTGAAGCGGAACTGGTTCGCGGATGGGAATTTGGGGCATCATTCCATAGTGTCGACTTAGGGGCGCTATTATTTATCTGTGAATGTGAAATTTATTGAATTTATCTGTCATATGTGAAAAAGAGCCCTGGATTGGTTTTAGAGACCCACCAACCTAGGCTTTTGGAGTGCTCAATGACAGTTTGTCGGCAAGTTGATCGGGAGAAAAACTCGAATCCGAGGAGTATGCAGTCCAGAATAGAGCGAGGTATTCGGCAAAATTCAGTTTGGGAGCAGACCACAAGGTTTGCCACAGAAGAAGTAATTAACATTTACCAAAGCATCGGCTAGATTAGAGCTGGGACCCATGGAACGAACAAATGAGTTCTCATTTTCTATTTTTGCAGCTTTAATCCTTTTCGTTGTTGAGGTAGATTTGTCTCCGTCGAGTGCCTGTAGAAGTTTTTCCAAGCTCTATTCTTCAATTTGATGGAGTTGGCGATATCCTGATTTATCCAGCGTGGTTGAGTACATTGGGTGTGGTTAGAGACGGGGATGGCGGTAGCTTCTGCAGAGCAGAGAGTGCTGCTTTCTTGTTCACGTTGGCCGAAGTCGGATTTAATGTTATAATCTCTGAAATATTATTTTTTTCCCCAAATTTTGAAGTTGGTATAATTCCTTTAATATTATTTTAAATTTCTGAAAAATAGACGTAACGTAAAATGACCTATTTCCGACCACCTAAGACCCTGCAAATATTTTTTATTCATATAAAGCAAATAATTATATGTTTCTTCTTAAACATTTTTTTTACGGATTCATAACATTCTACCGATACTCAATAAATTCAATTTTGGTTTGATATATTTATATATTGATATAAAACATGGTTGGAAATAATTAATTTCATAATGATGGCAATCTTCCTAATTCCGACCACATAAACAACTATTTCCTTATACCGACCGCACATTAGCCTATTTCCGACCTAGGTGTTCTATCATATAAAACAATATTGTTGTTGCATATTATTAACGATATTATTTTTTTTATTAAATTTGATGAAGAAAATAGGATAATAAAATAATTAATGCAGATTCCATTAATTTTTTTTATTAAGTGTATAAGATTATACTAACATAAAATGTATATAAGCTTTATAAAGATAGGAATATATAATATATTTGAAATGATTTCAATTAATGATTCCAAGTAATGAAAAAATACTTAAAAAATAATAAAGTAAAATATGTTTTAAATTTTATCTTTATCTGATAAAGAGAACATGTGGCTCAAGGCCTTTTAAAAAATAAAAATTGTACAAGATTCTGAAAAAGCCACTAGTGGAGGCGGACTAAATATTGGATACGTTCGTAATACTGGATACCGGTCATGAGGGTATAGAGACCAATAAAATAGTAGATAAGAGACGGATCCGCTGTTCGCCCAAGTGGACATTTCTGTTGAATCTCAACCTGATCCAACAAGATGGAGGCATAAGGTTCAGGGAGAAAAAAAAGAAGTGTCAACACTAGGCTACACTGTCCAGTCTCCGAGAGGCCAATACCGAATCACTTGGGATTTTGCGATACCAATTTTGTGGTCGCATATCTTCTTAACAGAGTACATAACCTAAAAAAATATTTTAAGGAGTAGTGTGACTATTATTTTAAAAATATTTGTGAAATCTATCGTGTTGTTTGGATCATCTATTTTTTCAGGTTCTGTGGTCAATAGCGCCAATTTGTCGACAAAAGACAAAATAACAGGCACACACAAACAGTTAATTTGACACAGGTTCAAATTATATTCAGCTGTTTCATTAAATTATCAAAAATGGGAAATTTAATAGTTACATCAAGTATGCGAATTTGCAATCCCATGTTAGCAATAGTAACTGATAGTCAGTGCAGGTTCTGCCAAACGGAGGTAAAAACCTGAACACATTCTGTGGTATTGTGAGGCAAACTGCAATTCCAAATATACTACAGGTACTAGCCGCGTCCCGTGGCTAAGTTCTCGTGTGTACGGTACACTTCCAAAACTGTATTAAAGAACATTCTACTACGATCTGCATTATTGTACTGCTTTCCCCATACATCATTATGTTTTTTTGTTTGCGAGCACAACAAAATAATATTATGACACGCATTGCAGGACGAGCGGTGTTTCCATTACTTCCATTACTCCCTTTGCTTCAGTGCCCGTATTTTTCCCGTTGCTCCGTTGAATGGGGGACAAACAAACAATCAAAACATTCATTGAAAAAAAATTATTCATTTTCTGTGGTCCTGATCATAAAATTACACACGAATCGTAATGCAACAGTCAGCTGCCAAAAATTTGTCTATCTTGGCGGATTGTTTTAATTTCAACCAGGTGGAAATTTCCAACTTTACCATTTGTCAATGGCATAAATAATACACTGAAAACGCACGAACTGCCTCGAAACTACAATATATAAAAACAGTCAATTATTGAAACGACTCGCGTACCACCAATAATTGTAAAATGATTTTACTAATTCAGAAACCTTCGCGGGCGTGCGCACAACAAATCACCAAAATTTCATCACAATCAGATGAGTGGTACAGAAACTCATACCGGACAAACAAACAAACCTCAATTTTTTTATATATAGAAATATATGTATGTTTAATTTTATTAGATAAATCGCAAAATTAAAATGTAATTTCCACTGAGTAAACTTGTTATCCTGCTGTACGGCTACTAGGTCGGAAATGGGTAAACCGATCAAATTGGATGTCCTAATTACCGACCAGTGATATTAGTAGATTTAATCTAAGGAAAAACTAATATAGAAGCATAAATTTCGCATCAAAGAACATACTGCAGGTATTAATATTTAAACAGAAACCAATTTATTACTTAAACCGTCAAATAAAGCCAAAACTCTTAAACGAAAAAGGTATGGATTTTGCATTATATATCAGTTCAAGAAGGTGATAGGTCCGTTTCATGTGAACTTTCGAGATCTAAAATATATATTGAGTAGGTCGGAATTGGGATCAAATACAGTAAAGACAATAGTATAATCATAAAATATCGATTTTTACTATTTATAGTATATAAACATAATATTTTAATTTTTTGAAATATTCCCTTGATATTCCCTAATACCGACCACTGGTCGGAATAAGGACATTACATGAAATCAGAGAAGCCTATTTCCGACCACTTCATTTTATTTGTTTGTTTCACAAGTTCTATGAATTTAAATTATTTTTTTATATTTCAATACAAATTAAATGTTTATAAAGCCAATAAGACCTTAAGTACTCACTCTGATGAAAGGTTAGGTTAGGTTAGGTATCAGTGGCGGCTTAAAAACCTCGCATAGACCCTCGAGGGTCCATAGCGATACCACATAAAAAGGAGACCCAATGTGCCTAAGGTAGGTGCGCTTGTGTATCGATCTGTGTTGAGAGTTCCTCGTTCAAATCAAAGGTCCCTGTTGCCGTAGCAAAGTTTAGCAGGCTCTGCATGCTGCTACGCGAGACTTGTCCAAGATTTGCGAAAGACGGTGCACCTAGAGCCTTCACCCGTCTCCTAGCCAGAGCCGGGCAGCTGCACAGGAGGTGTTCTAGTGTTTCCCGTTCCGCGGGAAGTTTGCAGTTCCTGCAAATATCGTTAGTGATTAGCCCCAATCTGTACGCATGCGCCCCAATCAGGCAATGGCCGGTAAGAATACCGACTAAAGTTGCGCATTGCGCCCTTGGTAGTGCTAACAAGAGTTTAGTACTTTTCTCGTTGTGAGTGTTCCACATTTGCTTCGTGGTTCTGGAGGTTGGCGTAGCCTGCCACCTGGCCTCGGACCGGCTTACCATCTTCCTCTCTAGGAAGTTGTAAATAACGTTAAGAGGCGGTGGAACCGAGACCGCGGCTTCCTGCCCAAGGTTTGCACCTATTTTAGCAAGACCGTCGGCGAGTTCATTACCTAAGAAACCACTGTGCCCTGGAACCCAGCAGAGCTCCACTTTCCTATTTGAGCACAGTTTCTGTAAAGCGCGTCGACAGTTGAGTACCGCCTTAGATTTGATAGTACAGGATTTCAGAGCCATTAAGGCTGCTTGGCTATCCGTATAGATACAAACTGCCTTATCCCTTATTCGCGATTTGTGAGCTATCTCCGCCGCCTTCTGAATCGCCAGTACCTCCGCTTGGAAAATACTGCAATTATTCGGCAGTCTGTAGCTAGAGTTTGTTGGAAGATCAAAAGAGTGCACGGCTGCGCCCACTCCGTCTTCCATCTTTGAACCGTCCGTATAGATGTTAATCGACCCCGCAGAGTCACCGGTTCTTGCCTCCCAGTATTCCCTGCTTGGTATGTTTATGGCGTACTTCCTGTCGAACCAGAGCTTAGGATCTGCGTAGTCCGTAGCCTCTGCTGGAGGTAGGCTGAAGTTACTGTGCCCGTATGGACATGTTTTGAGCTGGTTTGACTCTCTGAGTCTTAGGGCGCATTTGCCTACCACATATTTAGCGAACAGGTCAATTGGTGGCAGAGAAAGGAGTACGTTGAGAGAGTCTGAAGAAGTGGTGCGAAGGGCGCCTGTTATCCCCAGACAAGCCTGTCTCTGTACCTTTTCCAACTTTTTCCTGTAAGTTACTTTATCGAGTATTGGCCACCATACTAGCAGACCGTATAATAGGATTGGCCTTACAACAGCCGTGTAGATCCAGTAAGTGATTTTTGGCTCTAGACCCCACCTCCTACCGAACATTCTTTTGCACGCGTAGAAAGCGATGGTTGCTTTAGCCACCCGCTCTTCCGTATTGAGTTTCCATGTCAGCTTGCTGTCCAGGGTTACTCCTAGATATCTGGCATGGCCTTTTAGGGTTAGCTCAGTGTTACCGATCTTGGGCAGCTTAAACTGTTGAGACTTAGTTCTCCTAGTAAAAAGAACCAGTTCTGTTTTTGATGGGTTAACATTGAGTCCTCTGGTTCCCGACCAGTATAGTAGCTTGTTTAGAGCCCGCGTTGTAAGTTCAGACAGCGTGCTTGTGTACCTGCCTGATACCAGTATCACCACGTCATCGGCATAGGCTACACAATCCACCCCCGAGTCGTTAAGTTCCTTCAGTGCCCCATTTAAAGTGAGTATCCACAAAAGTGGTGATAATACCCCTCCCTGTGGAGTACCTTTATTTGTAATTTTGTGGGAACGAGCACTACCCCATTCCGACGATATAGACCTGCTTCTAAGCAGTGTCACGATCCATTTACTTATAGTACTGTGGACGTTTGCAGAGCCCAGAGCCTCAACAATTGCCTCTGTAGTAACATTGTTGAAAGCCCCTTCTATATCCAAAAAAGTTCCCAATGTGAACTCCTTGTACTCTAGCGATCTTTCGATTTTACCCACAACCTTATGCAAAGCCGTGTCCACCGATTTTCCTTTGATGTACGCGTGTTGGGCCTTTGAAAGATGGTTAGGATCTATGGTGTCCCTGATATAACCATCTAGTATCCTTTCCAATGTCTTGAGAGTAAAGGATGTCAGGCTGATAGGTCTGTAATCCTTCGGATTAACGTGACTACTTTTACCCGCTTTCGGTATAAAAACCACTCGAGCGTTCCTCCATGCCTCGGGCACGTAGTTGAGTTTTAGGCAACCCTTAAAAATCGCCTGGAGCCATGGAATCACTAGACCCTCTACATTTTGTAACATGGCCGGTATAATTCCATCCGGTCCAGGCGACTTGTAGGGGTCGAATGAGCTGATAGCCCACCTTACCCTGCTGGCTGTAAAGAGCCCTGGGATGCTCGCCAAGGGCGAGTTCCTCACTGCTGCATTGTGCATATGGTCAGGATCTCGGCAGCCCGGAAAATGAGCGCTTAAAAGGGCTTCCAGTGTTTCCTTGCTGTCCTTCGTCCAACTACCATCCATCCCTCTCAGCAGAGCGGGCGGGGTTGGATTCTTAGATATAAGCTTCCTGAGTCTAGAGGCTTCTGACGTTTTCTCGATTTGGCTGCAGAAATTTCTCCAGCTGTCACGCTTCGACTTTTTCAGCTCCCTCTTAAAGATTTTTAGCAAGTTTCTGTATTCGGCCCACACTTCCGTTTGATTGGTGCGCTTCGCCAAGTTAAAGAGTTTTTGGACCTTCCGCCGAGACTCTCCCAATTCCTTACTCCACCAAGGAGGTTGGGATTTCCCCGACGGTTTCCTACGAGGGCACGCCTTTTCGAAGGCTTTGTTCAAAGTGTTAGTTAAGAAGTTTGTAGTATATTCCAGCGTGCGTGCATTCCAAATATGTTCAGGCGCCCTACCCTCGAGTCTGTTCCTTACTGTATTTGAAAACAACGCCCAATTTGTTTTTGCCGGATTTCTGTACGTAGAGATATTGGTACTAAGACCCGACGCCACTACGAACCCTATGTACCTGTGGTCCGAGAAAGATGGTCTATCCAAGACCATCCAGCTCTCCACACGACAGCCGTCCGTATCCGTATGCAGCGTCAAATCGAGTACGTTTTCACTGGTTGGACCCTTGTATGTTGGTGTGTCCCCGCGGTTACCGATTAGTAGGTTAGTATTGAGAATAAAGTGTAATAAGGACTCACCCCTTTCGTTAATATCCCTACTACCCCATATTGTGTGATGTGCGTTCGCGTCACTGCCGACTACTAGGTTGAAATGCCTTCTAGTAGCTTCTGACACTAGCGTCTGCAGCTCCACTGGAGGAGAGGGCCTATCATGTGCCATATTTGCCGAAGCGATAAGCAGCGGCTGCTGTCCACTCGCTCCCTCTATCAGCGCCACCGTCAAATCATTCGTGCTGTAATTAGATGTCAGAAAAGCATTAAGGTTCTTTTTGGCCATAATGGCCGACCGTTTCTCACCTTCCTTTTGAGAGAAAATCGTATGGTAGTTTCGTGACGCCAGCCATCAGGGGGCTCCGTTGCCAGAGATCCAAGGTTCCTGGATGAGCGCCACATCGTAGTTCCCTTCTTCAAGGGTGAGAAGTAGCTCAGCCGAAGCTAAGCTACTATGGTGCAGGTTGATCTGAATCAGACGTAGCATCCTGGGGATCTATGCCTGTCCGATTTCGTACTGAGACCTGGGTAAGAGTAGCGTCCGGATCCAACGTCTCAGAATCGCTCCCTAACTCCTTGTTTAGTGATATGTTAGTGGCGGCCGCGGTCAGGATATCCATCCCCAGGTCCCTCTCCACTTCGTTGGTCCCGAGAGTGTTCACATTTCCATCTTTGGAATGGCGCTTCTTAAGACGCAAGTAAACACTTCCGATGCCCCAAGCCATTTTCCCGAAGCGGGGATAAAGAAGATCCTCAGCCTTCTCATTAATCTGGAGGATGATTTCCTGCCCCCCATCCTTGGCCACCGGCTCATTAACCTTGATGACCCTCCAGTCATCGGTAGGAATGTCGGGATTCTGCCTCTGGATCAGCTTAAGAGCAGTCTCTGCAGGTAAGACCCTTGGCAGAAATACCTTTGCCTTCGGCACGGATGGTATGAGTGCTCTGTCCACTATCTCCAGCTTCGCATTTTCCCAGAGGGGTTCCAGAGAGATGACGGTCTTTTTACACCAATCAAGTGTAAACTCGTCGTTACACTTGATTATTTTAACCTCGTTGAACCACCCTGCCCCATCGAATGTAGGCATAGGTTTGTCCAAGTTGGCCTCCATGAATGACACCAGTTCGTCCAGCAGTCTCATCTCCACGGATTTCCACTTTTCCAGACTGATCCTTCCAAGTTGGTCACTATGGTCGACGAGTGCGACAATAAGATGTCGTTTGAGGACATCCGCTACCGACTGACCTTTTGGGCCTGACGTGGATGCCTGTGCCGAGAGCTCTGCTTGTCCAGTCTTAGACTTTTTGGTCGACAAAGGGAGTGGGCTCTCCTCGGTCGACCGCTGCCTCTTGATGGCAAGCTTCGCGTTTACCTGCTCCTCCACTTTGTTGCAGAATTTTGGATCACTGCTAGCAAAGCCCTTGCGTCCCTCAATGAAGGCTCTGCCTTTGCGGATGGTTTCTCTGGCCCAGCATAGATCCTTCATCTCACTAGGAGTGAGGTATTTTCTGTCGCCGAGTCTCGCATCACACTTCAGCGCGGCCTTGTATTGCGCAAACGCCCTCCGTTTCTCCCGCGAAGTGTTGGACCCAGAAGTCATAAGCTGCTCGGTGTCCTCCGTCCTATTGGACCCAGAAGACATATGTTTCTTGGTGTCCTCCAACCTCTTGGGAGACCGTAAGAGGCGCTCTTCTTCTTCGGTGTTAGTCGTCTTGGCACTGTCCTGATCCGAATCTCGTTCAGTATCGGAAGTGTCCAAAACGCACTTGAGAACGTTGGAACCAGTAGCGTGACCACTAGAACAGCCTGATTCCATCACTGAACTAGTTGTGCTAGCAGTAGCAACACCACTCGTACGACCTGCATCAAACATCGTACGAGTTGACTTCGTGTAGCCGCTGGCGACACAGGAGGTTTCACCCCCCGAGCCCTCGCCGGTAGTCGCAGCTACGCCTCCTACCGACATTTGGGTAGACATCCCTACCCGAGTTTTTTTCCTATAGTCGACCTCCATAACTCCATAAACATCCGTTTGGGCTTTCTTTACCGTCTGCCAGCCCTAAAAGACAAAGAGCTCTAACACTTTACGACCTTTCCTCCCCGGCATTGACGGCCAGAGAGGGGTTAGCCACAGTGTATAGTGCCCAAGAGAGTTCGCCTACCAACTCCGGCCAGCAAGCGTTGTGAGTTGGCGTTTCCCAGGTGTCTCCTCGTGGAGGACTCTCTACTTGGCCGCATGAGGCATCCACTCCTTGATCAAGGTTGCTGCCTCGAACACAGTAGACCGCCCCTTTGACAACCCCCTGATGAAAGGTAGTCTTTTAAATTTACGAAAAATAAAGAACCAAAAATTTCGATTTTAGGCTTAAAATTCATGTTTTTTGGTCCACCGCTGATTAATTTAAACCACAATGTAAAGAAAGGACATGCAGATCCCTTTATGCACAGCAAATGGATAGAGAACACATGTAGAAATATATTGATCCTAGAATTTACCTTATTACTCGCGATAATAAAAATATATTAATAAAAAACCAAAATGGTCGGAATTAGGAAGGTGGTCGGCAATAGGCCACTTTACGTTAGTCAGGAAATATTTCTGTGTAAATTAACGTATTGCAGGTCATATTATATTATAATTAATGTCCGATAAATAAAAAATGAAGGGGCGATGGAAAAAATCGGCTAATGGATTTGGCCCAAGACAGTACGAAAGAGAAGTGAATCCACATATCTAATTATATCACAAAACCAGTTTTTTTGACAAGTTTAATTATTTATTTAAGGTATGTTCATTCAATGCAAACTAAGTATGGAACAGTTGGTGCTGCTCTAACAGAAGAACTTCTCCGCTCTGGTTCCCAAACGGCCTCGAATATCATAGTTAAATGTTTTTCAAGTACTGAGAATAAAGATACGATGACAGCTTATCGCGATACCTTCATCACAATGGTCCGTGAGAACTACTTTATACGTTGTCCAATGCCGCGACCCTCTAATAATTCAGACACAATACCATCTCTTGAAATAGAACAACATCTCTTATTCACACCTCCAGAACTAGATTTATTTATGCTTCAAAAATTACATTCAGGATTAACAGAAAAAGTACCCGATTCAGGTAATGTTCGAAGGACCCATTTTGTTCATGGAGTATTAAATATTAATTTTGTAATTTAGGTGCCTACTGGCAACTGAACTTCGACAGACTTCATCAAGACTTCCGGGATAATCTCATGGTAATGGCGGTTGAAAGAAAATTGGGTGGAAGTTCTGCAGAATGTTTCAAATACATCCTGCAGCAAATGTACGAAAAGACAGATGCCTGGCAAAAAGTATTAACATCCTGAATACTCGTATGTTTCTGTTTCATCCATATTAATTTTTATTTTTACAGGATTATTCTAACCCTATATCTTTAGTGGAAATCAAACAAGCTATAGAGAAAAAGTCGAATAATGTAGAATTAATGAAAAATTTGGATCAATATCTGACTTTTATTGGTGAGTGAAATTGTCAGTGTAATTTAATGAAATATTATTTTTATTTATTTATTTATTGATCGTTTCAGCCGAAGACAGTGTAGGATTTATTAGAAAAACAGGTGAAACCGGTGGCGGGCAGTATGTCGTTGAAATGAAAAAGGTGTTTAACGAATTACCCCAGTGCTGTACTGAAAATATTATAACAGAGAAGTTTGGTTCGAAGGCTTCTAGAATTTTTCGTGTTATTCGAAGCAAAAAGTATATCGAACAAGAAGACATTCAAAAGGAGGCTATGGTACCTTCAAAAGAAGCTAAGTTGTTAACTTATAAACTTTTTGAAGAGCAGTTTATACAGATCAAAACTATACGAAAAGCTGGAGGCGGAGGTACTGGACCAGCCAAATCATTTTTTTTATTTACAGTTCGTGAAAAACAAGTGAGTGTTGTCCTTTTTTATGTTAAATTTTTATTTCGGTTCTAGGTACGCACTAGGCCCCTGAAGAAATAAAACACGTCAGATATTTGTTGTCGAATTTTTCTCTGACTCCTTTGAAATTCGTATTTAAAGCCGTAAGACTGCGAATTCTCTATCTTGTATAGGTGTTTTGTTATTGAAGGGATGGGCAAGCAATGTTACTTTCAATAGTTCGATATTTATCTTTTAAAAGGTTAAACTGCAATGATATGGTCATGAAAATATTAATATAAAACTCTTTCCTTTCTGTGAGAGTGTGATATATGAGTGAATTGGAGCTAAAATCTAAAAAAACTGGGCGCAACTTTATGATTTTGGGTAGAAGTCCGAAACGCGTTTAATTCTGAGACTCGGTGTAGGTTACTATGTGACTGAAAACCTAAAAAAAAGTTCAGGGAGCGGTTAGAATGGAGTCGCGCTAGAATACTCACGCCGCTGCCACATATAACATATGAATTACTTAATGGGGTCATACTCCGGGACGAGGTCTAAGTCGTAGTATAATATCAGTTGTTATGTGATTAGAAGGTTTTTCGTGATTTAGTTTTGGGCCATTACATGAAATCGGAAATGCATTTGTAGTAGAGATGGGCAAAGCAGTTCCTTTTACTGAAGGAGTTCACTCCGAGTCACTCACTTGAAGGAACGAGTTCAGTGAACTAGTTCCAGTGAACTGTTCGTTCCGAGATTCTGATGACCAAAAAAAAAAAAGGTCGTCGTTCTTCCTCACGTGTTTTATGGGTAGAAGTCCGAAACGCCAGTACTATGACTGACAACCTACAAAATAGCGTTCCAAATAGCACGCATCTCAGCATTAAACACGTTTCGGACTTCTAACCGTAAAATAATAATGTTGCGCCCACAGACTGTTGGCCGACCTTTTTTTAGTCTTAATTACCTTAGTAGCATATCTACATATAGGTACTAAGTTTCAACTTTCTACCATAACCCGTTTCTGAGATATGAAAAACCACCCCCGTACCTTGTCTCTATAGTTGCTCTATACAGTTTTCAATTGTTAGCTTTCTGTCCTTTGCTGCTTTCGAGAAATTAAGATCAGAATTTTTTCATTTCCACCCCCTCCCACCATCACTCCCTACATCCACACCCTCAAAATTCCGCTAGAGGTCTAACAGTCCTAACTCCTGTAAAATTTTCAAAATCATATCTGATACGGTTCTTGAGATATAGAAATTCAATTTTCTGAAAAACGATTGTCCCCTAGGAGATATGGATTTTAGAATGTTTCAATCCCAGCTTTCAAGCGTTTTGGACGCATTGTTTCCCCCACCCCCACCCATATCGACAATTTTTTTTGCAAATGAGTCCACTATCATAGTACTACATATGTTCCAACTTTCAGCCTCCTAGCATAAGCGGTTCCTGAGATCTAGAAAGCAAAATTTTTCATCTAAAACGCTCCCCCCTTTCACCCCCACCACTACAAAATATATCACTTGTAGGGGTTCACCCATTCTACCTACCATAAAAATTTCAACTTAATATCTTAAGGGGTTTGTGTGCTACGCACCTTCAAACGGTTTTGCGTACGGCGTATACGGCGGACAGACGGACATTTTTTTTTTGCTTTTTTGGTGTTTACTAGTCCTAAAACGTGTTAATACAAAATTTCAGGGTAGCAAATTTTTTGGAAGTTTCAGGTCGATTACAATACTTTATTATTATAAAATAATAAAGTAAAATTATTATTATTATAAAATAATAAAGTAAAAGGGTCCTCCCGCCCTCATTCTTCATGTTTTTGACACGTAACTGCAGTCACTTGAAAAATTCAATTGAAGTGTTCACTAAAATGGAACTCTTCGCTCCTTCGTTCCGGACTTAGTTCCGGACTCAGTTCCACTAGCCACTTCCATTGAAGTGTTCGCTAAAATTGAACTCTTCGCTCCTTCGTTCCGGACTCAGTTCCGGACTTATTTCCGGACTTAGTTCCGGACGCAGTTCCGGACGCAGTTCCACTAGTCACTTCAATTGAACTCTTCGTTCCTTCGTTCCGGACGCAGTTCCACTAGTCACTTCCATTGAACTCTTCGTTCCTTCGTTCCGGACTCACTACCACAGTTGTGCTTGTGGTTTGGAAGAGCGGTGTATACATGAACATGTACATTTCCTCTTTCTTTTTTCTTATGATGGAAAATGGAATGTCATGGTATTCTTCTCGTACCGCGTCGCGTATACATAATTATTCTATTAAGGCGGGAAAAATACACAGTGAACAGCAGAAAAGACTTAACCTTATACCTTATACATTAATGTACAACAGAGAAAAAACACGGTTGTGACGACTTTGTTTAATTATAAATTTTTATTTAAAAAAATCAGCTTGGAGAATTTTAACGATGTCAACAATTACTTGGGCGTTTTAAAAATGTAAATCTGAAATTAGTACCCGAAATGTGTGAAAAATTACAGATATCGGTTGATGTGTAATACTGATAAATACTTACGAACTGGTTGAGCAATATCATAATAATATGGAAGATCTAGTTATTATTTTAGAAACGAATGGGAAGAAATACAGCTTGAAAACCTTTCAGTTGTATCACATTTAAAACTAATACGATGACCAAAAGATAGTCTGTATCTTTAATAAATGATCTTATGACTTTATGGGGATTTTTAATTTACTGCAATCAATCGTGCCTTTTTTTAAGTAAATAAGCTGCTAAATCCCTATCAAATTAGAAATTAATATTATTAGAAACGTTGTTCTACATATGAAATTAATTATCAATAAAGTCGAAGTAAATGCAATTAGTAATTTTTTGAAATTCGTTCAAATGGGAATTTGATGAACAAATACAAGTCACTCAAATGTCAACTCCAGCAAGTTTTGTTCTGGCAAAAGTAATGTTAATAATTACTGATAGCCTAATATACTTTGAAAATTATAAAGCTGACATTCCCCGTGCACCATGTTTTTGTTCAATTTAAAAACTAAACTGTTCAATTACTGTAGACATGGACTTTAGTTATTGATATTGAAGCCGACAGCACTGTTTATAATATCCATACATGCAATACAAATTACCACACGAATATAAAATGAATATGAATGAAATATATGATAAAAAAATATATGACAAATTACCACACGAATATAAAATGAATATGAATGAAATATATGATAAAAAGAGAAGAGCTGATACTTGGCGTTGCGGTGCTAGTGAAGCCGACAGCACTGTTTATAATATACATGCAATGGAAAATACCACACGCATATTAAATGAATATGAATGAAATATATGATAAACTGTACTGAGAGAGAAGAGCTGACTGGTACTTTGTTGTGAAAAATGAAGTTTTGTCTTCGTTGTGTGTGTTTTCCGTCTGTGGAGACGGGCAAAACGAGAAGATTTTGTTGGTTGAAAAAAAAAAGGTCGTAGTCGTCACTGAAAACAACACTCAATGTGATGATGACCCAAAAAAAAAAAAAAAGGTCGTGCGGCTGTCGTTCTTCATGTTTTTAGTTTTTGTCACGTGTCGAATGGAACTGCAGTTCACCAAAAGGAGTGAGTTACTTCACTCACTCACTTCAATGAAGTGTTCCTTTGGAACAGTTCACTCCGGAACGACCCATCTCTAATTTGTAGGCGATTATATAAAAAGTCGGTGGAAGTGAAAACCAATCTGATATCTCATCAATCCTAAGAAATATGTCGAAAGCCTTACGTCCTCTTGGAGTTAATATCTAAAAATACTAAAATGAACTTTTTGACGATTATGTAGGAAGCCTTAGGAAGTAAAAATGAATTCGATATCTCTTAGAACTAAGAAATATGTGAGAATTTGTGAAAACATATGCAGCCTCCTTGCATCCACTTTGGGGTTGAATATCCAAAAATCCTGAAATTGGTTTTTTAGATATATATAAAGAAAGCCCGAGGAAGTGAAAACCAATCCGATGTCTTATCACTCCTAAGAGATATGACGAAGTTCGTGAAAACATGTTCATACTAGAGGTTGAAAAAAAGAAAAAAACTTGAAAACGAGTTTTAGGTGATTATTAAACAAGCCCGTGGAAGTAAAAAGCTATTCAATATCTTATCAGACCGGAGGGATACGGCTGAATTCGTGAAAATGTATACAACCTCTTTACACCCCCTTGTAGGTCGAATTCAAAAAAATCCTGAAAACACTTTCTAGGTATTTATATTAAGAATCCGTACAATAAAATGAATTCAATATTTTTTAAAGACCTAATAGGTATGACTAAAATCGTATAAATATATGCATTCCATTTTCACTGATAATTTTTTTGCCCCCCTTCCGAACGCCAATGGATATTTGAATTTTTTTTCATCAGTGTTACCTTTTTAGTCGATTTACATATATGTACATACCGAGTTTCAACTTTCTAGCTTAAGCCGTTCTATAGATAGGAAAATCACCCCCCACCCCCGTACCATTGATAAGTTGATTTAATCATTAAATTAAAACATTAAGTTTATTCAGCCTTTATATTATATTGTTTAACAATGATTTATTTATTCTGACAATTATCACTGTTATTATTTAATCAATTTTTATACATTAAAGAATATAAATGATTTTATTAAATTAATTATTTTATATTCAAACTCGTATATGTTCAAGTTTAAATTATAAACTTTTAATTAATTATAATTATAGATATTTTATTCAATTTTAAATGATCTTAATAGATCTTATTGATTCAGCGGTTTTTATTCAACTGACTTTTTCTTTTTCTATGTTTTATTTTATTTCTTCAAAAAGAATTCCGAGTACTTGATCTCTATACTATAATGATGAGATCAAGTACGGACGCATTATTATTCTCCCCACTCCCACACCCCTTCACCCATATCAGTAATTTTTTTACAAATGGGTCTACTAACGAAGCTCTATATAAATTCCAAGTTTCAGCCTCCTAGCGTAAGCGGTTACTGAGATCTAGAAACCAAAATTGTCCGTCTAAAACGCTCCCCACACCTCCCCCCTCACACCCGCACCACTCAAAAGGTGGCCACTTGAAGACGTCTGTTCATTCTATCAACAAAAAGAAATTCAACTTAATAGCTCAAAGAGTTTTGAGAGCTATAAGCTTTCAAACGTTTTGTGTACGGCGGAAGGTGTATGACGGACGACGGCGGCGTACAGACGGAGTTTTACTTTTTTGGTGTTTATTAAGGACGTGACACATTAAAAGCAGAAAGCAGCGGCAGAAACAGCAGCGTCGTCAGTGCTGCTTTTTGCTCTGCTTTATGAATTTAAATAAAAGCAGAAGCAGAGAAGAATGTGTCCATGCTAACTACAGCACTGTTTTCGTCTCTGCTTCTGCCGCTGCTTTCATTTAAACAGGCGCCATATGAACCTGTGCTTTCTAAACCAATTCTGCTTCTGCCGCTGCTTTCTGCTTTTAATGTGTCACGGCCTTATGTCATGAAACGTGTAAAAAAAATTTTTCAGGGTAGCAAATTTTTTTTTTTTTGAAATCGATAACAATATTTTATTATTAACATAATAAAGTAAGATTTAATATGAATCTAAGTAATAATTTACCATGCCTGCTAATCTCAGCTTGTTTTATAGATTCGGGAAGTGGGTGAGGAGATATTACATGCATTCTTTCTTGCGATGTGATAATCGCTTACTTTGAATCTGTGTGACTAAAGAATTGAATTGCGCTCAGCACACATTTAGTTGATTTGATTATAACGCCAAATCGAAAAATATCTCAAATAAAAGCGTGAGTTATTTTTCATGTTAAAGGCCGTGACACATTAAAAGCAGAAAGCAGCGTCGTCAGTGCTGCCTTTTGCTGCTTTATGAATTTAAATAAAAGCAGAAGCAGAGAAGAATGTGTCCATGCTAACTACCACCGAAGTACGGCAGCACGGAATAATGTGTCCATGCTAACTGTCAACAGTCACAGGTATTTTAGTCTCTTGTTTGAGCGAACGAAAATATTTTGTTTCCGTTGATTTTGCTGAGCTTTTCGCTTAAAATGATCATTAAATACGGGTATATGGAAACAATTTTGACACATTTAACATTTCCATTGCTGACAACATTCCCAATTCTTAAGGGATTAACGTTGGCAGTACTGAAGTAGAGGCAGAATTTTAGAATTTAGAACGAAAAAGCAGCACTGTTTTCGTCTCTGCTTCTGCCGCTGCTTTCATATGATCCTGTGCTTTCTAAACCAATTCTGCTTCTGCCGTTGCTTTCTGCTTTTAATGTGTCACGGCCTTAATCTTCATCTACTAGTATGTCGTCAATAAATTCTAACCCAGTAGTGATCTTTTAGAAAATTTCGCACCCTGCGAGTTGTACTGTGAAGTCATATTTAATCTGCGATAATTCTCACATAGCCGAATTTCCGCACTTTTTTCTTTTAGACTATAATGGTGAAGAAACCGGGAATCTCGAAGAGCGAAAAATTTCGAGTTCTACCATGTGCTTAAATTCAAGTTGAGCTGCTTGATGTTTCACAGGTTTAAGTTGTCTGGGTTTTGAAAAAGGTTCCGACGAACATCGGTACCCATTCTATTCTATCAACCCAGAGTTCGTGGGTTTGAATCGCACGCATAACATGGTTCTACGGAATTCCTTCTACCTAGAGAACCTGTATACGCACTAACTCAAACATTCACTATCTACAGATCGGTCAATGTTGTGTCTCTTGGAAAAATAATAAATTACACTCTGTTTGAATATATTTACATTTGCCGTGGTTTTCATGTATACAAATTGTCACGAAAGTAGTTTTATTAAGTAAATAATAAGAAACTGAAACATTCTGTAGACATCATTCGAGATGCGAATTTCAAATAAAATTGCGAATTTTGTACTAAACCCTACAAATGATCTAAAATACAGGAGATTGACTTCACTCTATATAACGGCTGTTTGTGTTAGTTCATATACAGTTTCTCTAGTATACAATTACTCTACTTATATCGAGTTTGTCTTACTTTTCAATAGTACCCATTCCCAGAAATCTGATTTAAATTATCCTTTCATACGCATTCTCCTCTCCCCGTGACGGTTGGACGACGGTTGGATCAACGTTTCCGGAATAAAACTACTTTGACAACTTTCGAGAGAAAAACCTGGACCTTCTGTTATAATATGGCGGATTATACTATACTTTGGTGGGTAGTTAAAATTTGTTGCAATGCAGTTAATGATGGATACTTTCGTATTTTTTCGTATTGTTGATTGAGTAATTGATTGGAATAGATATGTTTGTATTAACTGCACCTTTCGTGTTATTTGGGTAGAATTATCTATTACTCGTTTACGCTTGATGTCCACTATTAGACCTAAAAATCCATCATGATTATCGACCTTCTCTTCGTCCAATCTGTCGTTTGATTTTACTCTCGTTACATGATAAGGTTTCGGACCGATTTTTATCCCATTTACAAATTGCGTTTTTCGAATGGATACCATATCTCCCATAGCTTTTCGCCCTTTATCATATTATTGCTGGTTCTCCTTTTGCATAATAATATAATCTGAAAAGATCGCTGCCGCCATTCGTCTCTTTCTTCTTGAAATTTATCGATAATGTGTTTTATCAATTTCGTAATCAAAATTTGCGTAATTTTATTTTTCATTCAACGAGGAGGTCGAAGGGAGAGGTTCTACACGGTGTCCGGTACTCCGTGCGCCACATTGTAAGGGGTTATTCCTTGATATATTTTGAGAAAAAAATTGTTCTACAGAGAGGGTAAATTTTCAATATCCGTGGAGATACAGGGTAAATACAATGAACTGTGGTGTTGAAGACTGTAATACCCCCAGGATATTACAGTCGAAAAGTATTCATAATTAGTGATACCTGAAAGTTTGGTTTCGGCCTTCGAAAGAAGTCCACAAATTGAAACCAAAAGAAAAGTAATCGCCACCAAAAAGGAGGCAGATTTACCCAGCGTTTAAAGTAAGCTGGAAAAAGTAAGGGTTAATTTTTAGTGATTAAGTGGGCTTTACCTTTACTGAAACAAAAGACCGAGTTCCTGCTGCCTTTAAAAATACTGTAATTCGAACAGACGTTCCTCGTTGGATAACAAAAATAACTGGCCATTAATCATAATTTACTATATCTTAGATACTAAATTATTGCTAACTATAGTAATTGTAAACAGGCCAGTCGTTCAACCCATTACAAAGTACAAGAAGTATAAAATTGCCGATCAAGAGAATCGGCAGTTTTTGGTGACCCACAAATGGTGCAACCTCGTATGAGTGCAATAAGCCCATTTATGGGTCGCGACAAATTTGAAATTATTGCAATTTGATCGCGAGTGAAAAAAACACATACAAAGCAACAACTCAACCATGTGACGCGAGTTAAAGTTACTTTTCTAACTTTTCTTAAGGGGAGCTTGTAGGGAGTGCAAAAACGACCATTTTTGAGACCAATTTTCTCTTAAATCGCCAATCGTATCACTCTAAATTTTTTTTATTTGTAAAGCTGTGTTCGTACTACTACTTGATCGAAGCATTTTTAAAACATACTGCAGTCACGATCGGCTGCAAGCCAATCGTATAATACTCTAGATGAATACTGAACTCCGATTTATATTGTAGTTGGGGATAAAGTAGAATTACGTGTGTGCATGTTGTATGTCCTTTATTAAGGACTGCCATTAGATTGCTACTTAAAACTAAAAGACAATATTCAGTGTTTAATTTCATATCTTGAACTGGGTAAGTCATCGAAAAAAAATGTCCTTTTTGTAGAACTTTCACATGAGAGGTGCAGGAAGAACTCACTCGATTTCTTACATATTTATCCTTTTCCTTGGAACCATTTAAAAATGAACGTGTACAAAATTTCAAATTCGTAGCTTGAAGCGTTCAAAAGTTATCGAAAAATATTGTTGAACACATGTCTTAAGGACATTTTGTATGGCACCTATCAGAAGGAGTAAAAGGATTTTGCTGATTAGTAAACTTGAACTTCGTTTTAACTCAAAACTAATTTGTACATAATTTCCAATTCATAGCTAAAAGATTACTTGAGTTATAGTAAGTTCCGTAAATTAAGTGAAGTCGTTTTGACAGGATATTTGTATGGCAGCTACACGAAGGACTAATAGGATTTTCTTCATAATCATACATTTAGCTCCAACTATTGGAAAAATAACACATACAAAATTTCAAAGACGTAGCTTAAACCCTTCTGAAGTTATCGGCCAATATTCTTGAACAATTGTTTTAAGGACATTTTGTATGGCAGCTACCAGAAGGAGTAAAAGAATTTCGCTGATTAGTTAACTCGAACTTCCTTTTCACTCAAAACTAACTTGCATAAAATTCCGAATTCGTAGCTAAAAGATTACTTGAGTTATAGTGAATTTCGTAAATTAAGTGAATACAATTTGACAGGATATTTGTATGGCAGCTACACGAAGGACTGACAGGATTTTCTTCATAGTCATATATTTAGCTCCAACTATTGGAAAAAGAACACATACAAAATTTCAAAGTCGTAGCTTAAACCCTTCTTAAGTTATCGACCAATATTTTTGAACACGTGTTTTAAGGACATTTTGTATGGCAGCTACCCGAAGGAGTAGGACGATTTTGCCCGTTAACGAACTTAGCCTTACAAGTTCAACCAAACATCCAGATTCAAAATTTCAAGATCCTAGGTGAAGGCGTTCTTGAGTTATCGTGTTCACGGACGGACGGACGTCAGGCGGATTTGAGGTTTTTGGCCACAAATAAACAAAAAATAATATATAACTTTTTTTCGTCAGAGGCTTGGTTCTATGCGTTACAAACTTTTGGGCTGGATTAAACTTATAATACACTATATGATTTCATCTAGAGTATAAAAATCGATTAATTTTTTTTATAACAGCTGTTTAAGCTAGTTTTTGAACATTCCCTTATGGCCTACAGGTCGATACTGCGTTATTTAAATTTGATAATCTTCGATCAACTAATTCTTTTATCCAATACAAACAAAACAAAACAAAAGTTAATGAATTCTGATTAGCTGTTGGCGAGAAAACGGGGCAAATGCTTCAAAAAACATAATTTTTCACGAAACAATTTTGTTTACAACTACAGTGTGTCAGCTGCATGTCGGCTTTTCGTCATTTCTTTGAGAATCTTATGTTGATAAATTTTCGTTATTTTTCTAGTCTTTTTAATGTCTTGTAAAATAATTGTGACAACACTGATTTTTATCATTTGACAATAAAATCATCAGATGATACGAGTATTATAGATATGATTAACTTGAAATTTTTTTGGAATTTCTCCATTTTAATTTCAAAGTTTATTTTTAGGCACTTCCCAGCCCCCAAATGTCGCGATTTTGGTCTTGTTTTATCAGGAAAAATATAAGTTTTAATAATCTGTCGAAAACCAAAAATTGATTCTTTTTCTTTTTTTTTACCCTACAAGCTCCCCTCAAAAAAAACTAAATTTTTGGTTGCTTTTAAAATATTTAATTTATTATCAATGTTACTTTCTTGACTTTCAAATGACAACTATAGAATTTAAAGTTTACAATTTAGGAAAGTTATATGTTAAGATAAAATATGTTAAGTTAGCGTCTGGTTCAGGTTAACATTCTTTGGGAAGGGTGCATACGTTTGGATTTTAGTAAAAACTGCATTTATAGGAATTGTGCAATTTTGGAATATGAACTTGCTGCAATTTGGAATATGAACTTGCTGATTACAGCATATGTTGTTTGTCGAGTCGTGGGAACTTTCTATGTTGGTTGTCGAGGCGTGGGAATCATGCCGTAATTCGCGCGGCATATGTTACGCCACAGCACTAAAGATGAAACCGGTGGAATTCCCCTGCTGTGACGTCACAATACCATAGTTCAGGCCGAGCATTGTAACTTGATATGTCTATGGTTGAGTTGCTAACTTGTTGTTATTGTAGCGAGTAATTTGAACGCGTCAGGAGAAGAACGGCTGGTCTGGCTTGAATTAATAATGTCGAGACGAAATGCAAAACGTCGAATGCTGCCATTTGGCTGGGCAAAACAGCGACTCAATGGGTTCAGTGTAAATCCACCTTCACAGAATATATGTAAAAGCGTCAAGTCTAATGAAATTTTGGTTGTGTCGCATTCCGTGTTTGGAATATAGTTATTTTCAGTTAAGTTCACCGTTCCACTCTGTACTGCGACTCCCATCACCCAATTGTATCAAATAACGGATTTTATTACATGCTCTTTATTTTAGAAAATTTCAGGATACCTTAAAATTGTCGTACGATATACATGTTTTTTTTTAAAGTCAGACTTTAGGTACATTATTCATTCACATTTATTTCGCTTCCCTACTTCATTTAGAATAGAAGGATTCGAAATTTGGCAACTGGTCCAGCGTCTATATTATATGTGGTAGGACCTCATAAGTGAAATTTAGAATCCTTCAGTTTTATATGTGTAAGTCGGAAATGAAAAAAATTAGCGAGCAAATACATTGAACCACTCGTAGAATCACCGTAAATAATCTACCCATAGCACTCGTACATAGTCTACACATAAGCACATAAAATATTATACGTAGAATCGCCGTAAATATTCCATGTATACATAGTGCTCTTACAAACCATACGTATCGCGATCATCGTTCCCAAAAAATATACATGGATTATACGGCATTAATACGGTCTCGTTTCGTCGTATATTATTCGAAACTTTGCTGCTGGGAATGTAAAAATTACACCGCGAATCTACGGTACTGGCTCATTTCGGAATGCGGAATGTTTGATTTGCGCCATCTGCTCGTTAAACTTGAAACAAATGAAATTTCCCCTCAACTGAGCAAGCGCAATGAAAGTGGAAAAATTGTTCACTAACATTTTGTTCGTGAGTTATATTGGAAATGAAATTTCACTTTATCTGGATACTAGGCTAAAACAATTAATTTATACAACCAACGAGGATCGATGATAAATCAGTATAATTTTTAAAATCGAAATTATTTTTAATTAATTTTTTCAATAAAAAGTTTAAAAATTAATTGTGGATTATTAAGTACATCCTCTAAGTGACTTCATGTAATTTCAGGCTCTTCCGAGTATTTTCCATTCTGGACTCTGTTACGGACTGGATACAAAAGATTTTTTTATACGAAAATGACCGACTAATACGTTGTCTTGTCACCTGTGTGTGGAAAAAATAAAATAAAACATAAACCGTGCCTCAGAAAATTCACCTGTATTTGCCATGTGACTTTAGTTTTACTTAATTTAGTTTTATTATACTATATATCTGAATCTCAACCGACATCGATTTACAGTTATAAACATATCAGTAATAACGTATCACCTGTAATAGTTAGTCGAATTAAAGAATACGACCGGTTTGAGTGCTCACTAAGTGCAACTGTCGTTTATTGTAAAATAATATGTATAATGGAAAGTAGAGGCATTGTCAGATTTCAATACAATATATTACATCTCCCCTTTAAAGGTGAATTTCCATTGTCGTCGCATTTATGCGTCTGTGCGTCGAACGCACATTTTTCTGTAACGCTTTGCAGTTTCGAGTTTACATTTGCAACGCAATTTCTCTAACGCACAGTGCTGTCAAATATAAACAGATAAAAAAGTTTATAATTGTTGAATGTTATAGTTGTTTAATACTCTGGAGGGCTTAGATAAGGTCAATAAAAATATTAAACAGTAATTTCAGTAATTTCACTATGGCAATATTAGTCACACTAAGCAGTAAAAAATTAACGAAACTAGAAATGACAAGAAAGTCATAGCAATTTAAATTTGCGGCACAGAAAAAAGCTGAAGAATGTGCGACTTGTGACGCAGACGCATCCTCTCCCTTAAACGAAAATCTGATTGGTTGATTGTTGCCTCCGACGCTCTGACGCAGAATTGCGATGACAATGGAAATCCACCTTTAAAATTACGATCTCAAATAGCAAATATATGGTTAATTTTATACATATTCTTTTTTTTTTAAATGGATATTAATTTTAACATTAGTATTTTTCAATTTAGCATTCAACATTTGGTATTACTTGATTAGGAAATTGGTTTACATTACTTAATTTTCTTTACAATAACAATTTCTTACAAAGTTTAATAAAACAAATAGTAGAAATTTAATTCCAAAAATAATTCCATTCGTTTTCAATCATCATGCAATGAGAAATGTCCACATGATCACAGCATAATGTTTCTTAAATGACTCGTTCACGTAAAAATCTAGAGTTCCGTCGTACACAAGAACCATTTAATGTTTTTATCCAATATGATCTGGGAGATATATATTTCTTTACAACTTCAGCTTCTATCCATTCCTTTGCCTTCCTATACCACACAAGTTCGTTCTTTGAAAACTCTTTGCCTATCCTGAAATTTCTACCATAATAATACTTATTCCTAGTTCTGTTTGCAGCTGCCATTGGTTTAATTCCCTCGTTTAAATTCGTTTTAAAAGAACTACTTTTTGAAGGTAACATCGACCTAGTTTTCTTACCAAACATTAATTCAACCGGTGATAATCTAGATCCCTTAATAGGTGTATAACGATAATGTAGTAAAACTTTCCAAATTTCTGTTCGGCTATCCATTGCTTTCTTTAATGCGGTTTTTGCTATATTGACAAATTTCTCGGCAAATCCGTTTGATTGTGGATAGTGAGGACTAGTGTTACTATTTGAATGTCTAGATGATCCCCAAATTGACGAAAAGCTTCTGATCCGAACGGCATACTATCAGCGACTATGACATAAGGAATTCCGTATATGTATAGAAAAAAAATTTTTTAATTTTTAATAATTTCGTTGACAGTTTTCCGCTTCAACGTAAGAATATCGAAATATTTTGAAAAATAGTCCGCAACTATTGAAAATGATTTGCCACTTAATTCCATAACATCCATTCCAATTTTACTATAAGGCATATCTGGTATACTATGGGGTAAAAGTGGTTCTTTTATATTACTTGCCCTAAAATTTTGACATATTCGACACTTCGTAATCATATTCTCAATATTTTCATTTATCCCTGGCCAAAAAAACACTTTCACGAGCCCTACTCTTTGTTTTCTCAATGCCCATGTGAGGCACATGAAGCAAATCTATCATGTTATCCCTAAGAGTTGTAGGTACTACGACTCTTTCATCTATAAAAATTAAATTATCTTCTACATAAATATCATTCTTAAGCTTCCAGTAGTATCTAAGATTTGGGTCTATTTTATTTTTCGTTTCACCCATCTTTCAAAATTATTTTGAGTTTACTCAAACAGGGGTCTCTATCAGTTTCGGTTTGAAACTCATTTTTCTTTTCATCGCTCATGTTTATGCTATGTATTACTTCGTTTATATCCTCTATTTCTGGTTCTGATCTATTCTCTAAAAAGTTTCGCGATAATAAATCCGCAACAAACATTTCTTTTCCTGGCTGGTGTTTAATTTCTAAGTGCCAGTTTCACAGTGCGAGCTTAAGCTCTGACTCAGTTGAGCCTGAGCCGGTAACTTAAGCTTTAGTTCAAATCAATACTGTTTCACATTCAATGTTTGAGTATCGTTTAACTTAATGAATTGTGTAGGTCACTGTTGTGACGGTTCTGTCATGTTCGTAATTAAAAATATTCAAAAAACGGTTAGAAACGCGAGAAAGTGTTAAGAAATTGCTCGCGAGAACTTTCATTAAAATGGCAGATAAGAAATGTGTATAATTAATTTCTGCTAAGGTTAAACTCCGTGATGCAAACTCACTGGTCTCCCATCTTGCAATAATCCACACCAAGGCCAAATTTCGATGCATCTGCCTGAATTGTTATTTGTTTTTGAGAGTCAAATGGAACAAGAGATGGTGCATTTGCAATCCTATCCTTAATTTCGTGTAGTGTTTTAGTATGAGCTGGTAACCAATTAAAAATAACGTTCTTTTTGAGTAAATTTCTTAAAGGCTGTGAGATTGCAGATAGATCTGGTATGAACTGTCTCATATAATTAATAAGTCCTAATATGCACTGTAACTCTTTTTTATTTTGCGGGTCTTTAAGCTCTTTTATCGCCTTCGTACGATCAGGATCTATTTTGATTCCATCAACAGATATGATATGTCCTAAATAGTTGACCTGTCTAACTCTAAATTGTAATTTCTGTTGATTAAACTTAACATTGTTTCTCATAGCAGCTTCCATTACTAAATTTAAATTACTATCATGCTTTTCTATGGCTCGCCCACCAATCAAGATATCATCCATATATACAATCGTTCCAGGAATATTGAAAAAATTTTCCTCATTCGGAAAACTTCAAGAGCTGTTTTAATTCCAAAAGGTAGCTAACCTATTAAATTTAAAACACCCAAACGGGGTTGAATCTACTTGATCCTGTCAAAGTCATAATTGCCATAATTTGGCACAATAGTGTGCGTGCGGATGTCTATTGTGTAGGTTTGTCGGAAGCGAATTATAGGAAAAAGATGTGCATGCAAGTCTTTCTGCTATAATGTACATCCTTACTTTATGGTTACAGATCACAGATTTGAAGTTGCAGACGAGACACTTTTTTTACAGATCTGTTGCAGATGATATTTCTTCTGTTTCGCACGCATGTACAGTTTATATTTTCATCTTGTTCTGGCAGACATCTGCAGAATGTCGGCGTAATGAAAACCAGCCTTAACAGGTTTAAATTATATTCAGCTGTTTCGCTGAATTAAAAAAGAAGTGGAACTTAACAGTGATATCGAGCATGCAAATATCAAATCACATGCTAGCAACTGGTAACTTAACAATCTACGAGTGGATAGAGTATGTGGGCCTAAAACAACGAATTCAATATTTATCGGAAGGGAAGGGATGGAAGGGTAAATCTGTTTATTTCTTTTAGCTCCTGTTAAGTAAGGGAAGAATGTATAGAAATATATGCATTCGCAATATCACATTCGATGAGCATATCATAAAAATTCTTACCCAACAAGTACTAGCTCGCCATGGTACAGTGATATTCTCGTATTAGTTTAGATATTATAATACCGCGTAATGAATATATGCATATTAGGTGATATCACCATATATCGGTATTAAAACATCACTGGAAGCGTGGAAGGGGTTATTAAGTGATAGTTGTGAATGCATATTGGTGAAAAGCAAGGAAAATTGGGTATAAGTAAAAGCGCAGGATCGTGAGTGGGACTCTAACTCCCTGATAGACTAGCACGTTCGCACTTAATTATCGAGGCCTTCGTCCTACTTTATATAGAAATAAAAATCAATTTGTAATTTTTATCGGTCGTGAGGTTAATTATTCCTTGACAGACAATTATTCTGTTATAAAAACTCCGCAAATGTTAATGAAAAATTTAAAAATTGTTTCTTCAAAGATTATTAAAATGCTATTGGATATATGTTACAAGGCACTTTTCAATGCTATTTCTCGTTCATCATATGAGAAAAATGATAATAAGCGCCTTATTGATAAGTCTCAAAAACTAGACAGCATTGTGGAAGCTATGAAAGAACGAGGGGAATCAGAAGAGTATATTGCTGAGGTGAATAATAATTTTATAATACATATTTACCACTGAAAATAATATCTTGCTTTATAAATTTTCAGATTTTAGAGACACTAACACCACCTGAACGTGAAATTTTAGAAAAAGTAAAAACCCGGATTAAGACTCTTTCTAGTGCCGAGCTGGCTATCGATGACACCTTATTTCTTTTACAAATGCATCAATTTTACAATTCCGTTTAAAATATAAATAAAATTTAAGATCACAAATTTGTTTTACTATATTTTACAAAATAAAAAACAAAACAAACTTAGATAAAGAACAAAACAACACTTAAATACAATTGTTTTACAAATGAAAGCAGTTGCAACCTTGGTGTGCTTATATACAAATGTAAAAAATTTAGCTTCTTAAGAATCTATATGATATGTTAGGTACTGCTTTCTTTTACTTAATATAAATATATAAAAATTATTATAATTTAAAAGTAAACATTAATGCTATATTTAAAGTTTTAAAAAAATTCGTCGTTATAATGTTTATACAGTTGATCCCAGAATGCTAATCGCTGAGCATCAGGATTAACTTTTGCTTCAAGGCCCGATGTTATGTCTAGGTAGTTTACTGAGTTTGTGATGTTGGAGCTTGTAACTGGTTCCCAGTATACTGATAGGGTATCGTCCCGTTCATGGGGTGTCGGATTACTGGAAAAAAAACAAAAAACATCCCTATAATATTAAAATTAAATAGGAAATTATGATAATGTTATATCAATAGTTGTTGGATTCGTAATCGGGTATAAGTTGCGCCACCTGTTCCAATGACAAAAATAGCATTTTTTTAATTTGTTCAGCATACAAATACCGAAAATCCGAGAGGATTAGATATCCGTTCAGCTAACCTGACTCCAAGTGATACTTTCGGCTGTATTATCGAAATCGATTTGAGCAGTTGTGGAGAAATCAAGAACAAACGAAAAAATACAGCACCACGAAATATCTAATACCCTAGGCAGACGACGCAATCGAATGATCATTCCTAGTCGAATGATCATTCCGCATCACGTCTGTCACAATGAAATTGTCGAATTGGTCATTCATTCGATCATTCGAATTACAATTGCGAAATGGTCATTCCGAGATAAATTCGTAATTCGTTCAAGCGCTGGCAACGCCATCTAGCGTCAAGCCCTATGAAACTAGTGGAACAAGTGGAAAATCAGGTGTTCCATCGTCCAAATTTTTCTATTTATTTCATGTGTGTAATAATTACGATCAATCTTTTTAACGTTTCGTTTACAATTGCTGACATATGAGCACTTTTCTATCACTTTATTTTAACATATAAAACGTAGCCGCATGCCAATGCAAAAAATCGGCCAACAGTCTGGGCGCAACTTTATTATTTTATGGGTAGAAGTCCGAAACGTGTTTAATGATGAGATACGGTGTTGGGTACTATGCGACTGACAATCTAAAAAATAACGTCCCAAATAGCCTCCTGGTTTTTTTTTTTTGCTTTTTTGGTGTTTACTAGTCCTAAAACGTGTAAATACAAAATTTCAGGATAGCAAACTTTTTTGAAATTTCAGGTCGATCACAATACTTTATTATTAAAAAATAATAAAGTAAAATTGCAACTTTTATTGAACATTCCAACAGCAATAATATTTTGACAGATTGAATGTAATTCCGATAGACGTGTGTCAATGTTGATCATTGAATGGGAATGATCATTCCGTCAACAACTCCAAATAGAGATTCGCCCGGAGCCTAATCTTCAACATCAACAGGCACTTTATCATAATATCGAGTACATGATATTTAGTGGATAACGGGTAAGGGCCATTTAGAGACTCAGCAATAAAATCAAAATCCCACACCTTGTTTAGCATCTACCCCACAATTCAGCCAACTAGTCGAACGACTTCATGTTTAACTAGTTAATATATATATTTGACTGAATAGAGGATACGAGGACTTTTTACATGTGTACGTCATTGAACTGATATGCATAACCACGAAATTGAAAGGAAAGTTTGGCATAGTGGTTCGTTGTTTACTTTATGATTCAGTCACATACACTCATTGTATTTATATCTCATAATAGTATCACGAATAACTTCATCTTAGCTCAGAAGGTGGCGTTGTATTTACCGACTGCAGAGCTTTGTGATGTTGTTTTCCACACGTCATTCTTTTCTCGTCTTGCAGCCCTTTTATTTTTCTTTGCGGGGTACAGAGCTAATAGTCGGAGATGTCATGCGAGCTCGATTTCTGTTACTATGTGCGCGACAATCAATACAAGTGTCATGAAAGAGTTCTAAGAAAGCTGAAAATTTACCATGAGGTAGTTTTTACAATGAGAAACAAAAAAAAAACAATAGTCAGACACCCCAACAGTAGGACCCACCCAGTCAGACCCCCCGCAAAGGTGTCGCAAAAATCGCGTGCTCGTGGTTTCTGTTACTATGCGCGCAACAATCAATACAAGTGTCATGAAAGAGTTCTAAGAAAGCTGAAAATTTACCACGGGGTAGTTTTTACAATGAGAAACAAAAAAACAATGGTCAGACACCCCAACAGTAGGACCCATCCAGTCAGCCCTCCACAAAGGTGTCGCAAAAACCGCGTGCTCGTGGTTTCTGTTACTCAATCAATACAAGTGTCATGAAAGAGTTTTTAGAAAGCTGAAAATTTACCACGGGGTAGTTTTTACAATGAAAAACAAAAAACCAATGGTCAGACACCCAGTCAGCACTCTCGCAAAGATGTCGCAAAAATCGGGTGCTCGTAAGAGTTTTAACACTAAACCTTCCGATACTTCATGTATACCTATTCCTACCACAGCGGGTCAAGTGACCCGTCCTTAAAATGTTATATATATATTATACTATGTATAGTGAAAAATGTAGCACAATTTGGTACATGAATTAAGCAATTTTTCCAAATAACGATTCAAAAATATTTATTTATTAAATTTAAAAATGTGATAATGTTATTTAGAAGAAATTCTGACAAAAAGTTTAAAATGGGTCATTTGACCCGTCGTGGTAGGTTTAGTGTTAAGAAAGCTGAAATTTGGTACAAATCTATTAAATATAGTTTATGAAAATAGCAGTTAGATGCACGACAATCAAAGTTTCGTTTATTTGATAATATAATAAAATAGTATTTCTTTAAAACCTCGTATAATTTCCATATGGAATTATATTTTCATATAAATAAGTAGAAATCCAATGAACCAGCACATTGAAACATAAAGAAAATGTACATTGTTTTTATACCCATCCATGTAAATTGTATGCATCGTGAGCGCAATTCGGACCGATTGTAATAGTGCTTCATGCGTAGAAAGCGTTATTCGGGCCGCGGCCTAGTTTTGCCGTGTTTCTAACAAATTTTAGAACGAAAAAGTTATTGTTATGTGTCGTGTGTTCATTAAAGTTTTCGTTTCTCAAGATAAATAAAAAAATATTATGGAGAAGATTTCTGGTGCCGTTTGTGTATTTTGCGTAAAAAAGGGAGACAATGTAGTCTTATTTACGGAAAAAACACTATCCAAGTGCAAATCGGTATTAAGAATACGTCAGGATAATAATTTATCGTGTAATATTATTGATTTGCCAAATGTACCAAATAAATGTAAAGGCTAGCATGTGCAGTGTTACAGACAATTTACTGCGTTAGGGAAAAAAATTAGAGAAGCTTTGCGGGAGCAAACAACTTCTGAAGCACGGTAAGTAAAGTTAAGACATATTATCTAGGACAACTACAAGTGCCTTGAGTCCTGAGGCTAATATTTTGTTATGCGAGCCGTTTTCTAAATAATTTTCTACAAATTTCTGTCGAAAATTTGATAGAAAACAATCATTTAATTTCAATTCAATTGAATTAAAAAAATTATTTCTCGTTATCTTTTATATTTCATAATAGAGAAGTAATAATTTAGTTTTCTCTAATGTTTAAACAATGTTTTGATCTTTTTATTTTTTTTTTGTTTTGGTTTCTTTAACATGAAGGAAAAAGTTCATCTTTATTTAAACAAATCTTACTTACAAACTTTATATTCCTACAAAAATTTATTTGTAAATTAGTTTTTTTTTATTAATTTGTTCAATATTCGATTTTTTAATTTAAGTGATCAAGATGTTCACGGAAAATCCCAAAAAAAAAATATTGCCGAAATAGAGACAAATAGCTTACTTATAGAAGGAGAAACAAGTGAATTTCCTGGAGAAGCACAGGTTAGTGATTTACCTGCAGATGAAGAAACAAAGGACTTAATTAAATGTTGGTTGTTTTCCGGCGTCAGTAGGGTTTCTGGTGTGAAACCCCAACACGAAATCCCCGACTGTTGATTAATCGCTGTCCTTGAGGACATGACAGTTGGAAAACCTTCACTGGATAGGCCAGTTTTTATAAGATTGTGTTGGACTAGGTCCGAAGGAGCTGTTTCGTCATCGGAGGACATAGACTCGTCAGAGGGCGTATCATGCCTACTATCCGAAACACCCTTACAGCTGGTGGAATTGCTGAGCATAATTTCTATATAGCGAACTCGAAATCAAATTTACGATCGCGAATTTTAAACTTTAGCTAATTTCCCGCCATCGCAACCCTATACTAAAGGAGGTGGCGCTGAAGATCTATCAACAGTCGGGGATTTCACACCAGAAACCCTACTGACGCCGGAAAACAACCAACATTTAATCAAATTTGCTTCTATGGTAGCTTACCATGAAAAAATTCCATTCTTAAAGGACTTAATATTTATAATTTGCGATAAAGCGCGAAAGAAATATAATGCATGCTGGCAACCGTTACATATGTCAGAAAAGAACAGTATTGCGGATACTCTCAAAAAGTATGGAACCGAAGCGAACGATTTAAACATGCTTCAGAAAGTCGAAAAAAATTTTAGGTTTAAATAATATCATTGCATACCACAAAATTTGCCTTAATAAGTTTGTAAATGGATGTAAACCAAAAGAACGGACGCAGTATCACACTGAGCGTGATTGCCATAAAATGTCATTTCAGGAAATTTGCGATTACGGCAATGACAACATGTACTACGTTTACATGGAGAATCCAAAGATCGAAAGATCGAAATTTGGATCGCGTTTATGACAACACCGGATCGAAAGATCGAAACAAAGGCAAATCGAAGAAATGACGAACGACATAACCGGTTTCAATTCGATCCAGGTCGAGAAGTTGGTTCGATCGAGTCGATCTCATTTCAATCCAATCTGCGTCTATGCGACTTTAGAGGATTGAATCTGGATTCAATCCGGATTGAATCCTCCATGTAAATGTAGTAATAGTTGATAAAAAACAATACTTGTTTCTGAATTTTTTACGAAATATCTGCGTTGATCGTCTCACCAAGGAGTACAATAATATTTTGAATACTACACCAAATTTATTTACAGCTTATTATTTAGAAAGCAAATTATTAGAAATATTTAAAAATAAAATACAAATAGTTATGCTGAACAAGCAAAGGGTCGTTGCGCCGTTCGGTGAAATTCACTTAACCGAAAGTGATTTTGAAAAATTGCAGAACAGTGATGTTATTCAAAAAGCAGCATTACTTTTGCGGCATACAATATTGAAAATGAAGTTCAAGAAATTACCCGAAAACGTCACTGCCAGAAATTTAATAGAAGGAGAATGTTCTATTCCAGAAAGTCAGTCCAATTTTTTTACGACTATGCTAAGCGGGACGAATGCACGGCGACAAAAAAGTATCTGTCGAAAACGATTGGCAGGATCATTCGCGCAAGATGTTATATATGCGGTGTCCAATGGACGCATTAAAACTGCAAAGCACCTGACTCTAAAAAGTTTAACGAGCAGCAGAAATGTGGTTAATATCATTAATAGGTATGGTCATTGCTGCAGTTACACCACTACTGAAGAACTGGAAACTGAAGCAACTTTTGTCGCCAGTTCTCGATCACAAGTTTGTCCTGATGATACTATACAATCACCAAATTTGTGTTCGGGGTTAGCCTTTAATAACTTCGACAGGTTCGTTGATACACAAAGTGGGAAAGACACCTTGCTTGACACTGTCGGAATTATATTTATATTTTATTTCTCGAAAACCAGGGGTATCAAGGTACGGGGGAGAGGGGTGGTTTTTTATATCTCAGAAACGGCTTATGCTAGAAAGTTGAAACTTAGTACGTAAATGTAGATGTGCTATTAGAGTTATTAAAGTAAAAAAAAAGTTCATCAATTTTACTTCTGCGGGCTATTTATATAAGCGCCTAGAAACGGTTTTCAAAATTTTTCGATATGCAACCCCTAAGGGGGTGTAAAGTGGTTGTGTACATATTCACGAATTCTGATATATTTCTAAGGTATATTGAGATTTGGAATTCACTTTTACTTCTATAAGCTTTAAACGTAGTCGGGGAAAACCGATTTAAGTATTTTTCTCTATTGAAACCCCTGGGGGTATTGTTCAAGTTTTCACTGATTCCGAAAATCTCTTAGGTTTAATGTGATCGAATTCGCTTTTACTACTATGAATTATTTTATTGATAAAAAAAATACGTAAGTAAATAAATATAGTATGAATCGTCCAAATACGACTTCGTCCAAATCAGAATTGTTCAAAGTGACGACATTTTGCGAGCAGCTGCCGGCATATTGCACAAACAACTGCAAGAACACTGCACAAACACAGCACAAATCACTTTCGAAACATAATAAGTTTAAAATATCTACGGCATTGTGCCGGAAAATTAACTTTTAAAATAAAACTCGCGAAACACCACCCGAATCGCGAAATCGAAATCAGAACATGACAATTCGAAATGTCATTGTCAATGATGTACTAAAATGTAAATGTGTGCGTGATAAAGTTTAGATTTTTAATCTCAATGTTCTATAACTTTTTGATTTTTGTTTCACAATTTAACAATTTTAAAGTAAATATTACGTTTACCTACTGCCGTGGGGATCCCTAAAATTAAAAACCGAGACAAATGCAAAAAAAATTTAAATTTACTGGTTTCAAATGAGACACGCAATGTCCGTACTCAAGATAATGGATGTTTGTGTTAGTTCGTATAGGTACAGTGACTCTAATCTCCATTAGCTCTATGGCCAAAGCATTCTTTATCTCCAGCATCAAAATCATTATTTTTAAAGCGTTGAAACTAATCTGTGCATGTTGTTTCCGATAGGGCATGGTCACCGTAAGTATCCACAAGAATTCTACGTACTTCAGCTGCAGATTTTCTTTGAAAGAAGAAGTAATGCAAAAAATTTCCACGCAAATACTCTTTTTTTGGCACGAAACTCGACATGTTTAACGCTGTGAATAAATATGTTTAATGTTTACCATACACTTCGGCGGAATAAAATATATACTGTCATTTCAAGCCTAATGGTGGAGCTTCACGATGAAGTTGGCTGTAGTGTTGCCCGATGCAAAAATCAGGAAACAACAAGAACTTATTCATAATAGTTCATCATCATCAATGGCGCGGCAACCCAAGTCGGGCCCTAGCCTCCTGAAGTCGTCGCCTCCAATCGTCTCGATCCAAAGACCGCGTCCTCCAGCTGCTAATTTTTAAGATAGCTTTGCTGTCTTCATCAACGGAGTCTTCCCATCGCTTGCGTGGTTTGCCTACTTGCCTGTTACCACTCGCTTTGCTTTTAAGAGCACGCTTGGGGATTCTTCTATCTTCCATCCGCTCTACATGGCCAGCCCACTGCAGTTTACGTAGTTTAATGAACGTTGAGGCTTCTGGCTCCTTGAAGAGTTGATACAGCTCATGGTTGTATCTTAATCGCCATTCCGTTCCTTCCTTTACGGGTCCAAACATTTTTTCGGAAGACCTTTCTTTCGAATGTGTTAACTCCTTTTTTGGAAGTTCGCGTTAATGTCCACGTTTCGCTGCCATAACAGAGCAGCTTATAGCTCCTGTGCACTTTCTTCGATTTCATTATTGGAAGTACCGAATAATACGTTTTATTTGGTAGCATGATCCGTCGTTTGATTTCGTCCGTTTCGTTGCCGACTTTTGCTAGGTTAACCCCAAGATATATGAAGTTGTCCACTCTCTCCAAATAATACTCCGCAATTGTTACATTCTGTCTGATATTATTCTTGCTTGTGTCATTATTTCTGTTTTACTTTCGTTTATGCGTAACCTGACCTCTTTAGCGGCGGAGTCAAAAATGACAAATACCTCCTTAGCACTAGGGAAGGATCTTGCGAGGATGTTTATATCGTCAGCGTATGCTACTAGTTGGGTGGACTTGAATAGTAGTGTCCCATTGGTGTCGACTGGGGTTTTTCGGATGACATACTCCAGTGCCAGATTGAAAAGAATGGGGGCTAGACTATCTCCCTGCTTTAAACCACATTTCGTTCGAAAGCTGGTTGTGGAATCGGTTTGTATTCTTACTTGGGCTTCATTGTGAGTCTCGTTAGTCGAACTAATTTTAGTGGAATTCCAAAATCAAGCATGATTTGGTACAGTAACCTCCTGTCGATTCTGTCATATGCTTGTTTAAAATCTACGAAGATTTGGAGCACATCTGTGTTATATTCCCAGCATTTTTGAAGCACCTGTTTCACCGAGAATATCTGGTCTGTTGTAGATCGTCCGGTTCTGAATCCATCTTGGTATTCGCCAATTGTTTCGTTAGTATAGGGCTGAAGACGACGTTCAATTATTTTTGTCAGTATTTTGTAGGACGTACACAACAATGATATTCCTCTGTAGTTCTCACAGCAGAGTTTGTGTCCTTTCTTATAAATTGGACATATAATGTTTTTCGCCAATTGTCGGGTATACGAGTATTTTCCTCTGTCCAAATTTTACATATCATTTTGTGTAGTATTTCCACGACACAGTTCGCACCGTTCTTCAGAAGTTCAACTGGTATTTCGTCAATTCCCTGCGCTTTGTTTAGTTTCTGGTCACATAGGGCTGCTTTGCTTTCGTCTAGTGTGGGTAGTGTCGATGATGGTTCTTCTTCGTCAGTTGAAACCTCAATTGAGATATCATCGGTCGTAATCGGTGCTGATGGAGTGGGATTGAGAAGATGTTCGAAGTAGGAAGCCCATCTCCTTTTAATTTCTTGTGTGTCGCTGATGATGTTGCCCTCTACGTCTTTGCAAAGACTAGTTTTGGGCTTATACCCCCTTTCTTCTTTTACTATTGCGTATGCGTCTCGGGTTTTATTTTGTCTCTTATTGTCGTCCATTTTTTCTATCTTATCATTTGCTTTCGCCTGCAGGTCTTTTTTGCAAATCGCCTAAGCTCGTCATATCTATCTTTTTTGGCTGGTGTTCGTCGTTCAGTAAAAATTTTGTAAGCCTCGTTCTTTCTATCTATTGCATCGCGACATTCTTGGTCGAACCAGTCATTATTTTTTCGCCGGGTTTGATATCCTAATGTCTCTTCTCGTATTCTCGCCCACATATTCTCTACTGGCGTACTCTGGACGTTTTCGTATATTGGTGTCAAATGTAGATCCAGTTTTGACATGTATGCCTGTGCCACCGTTTCGTCTTTGAGCTTGTCGATATCGAATTTACGAGCTCTACTCGATTTCGTATATCCACGACAAGCTACGGCATCGATATTTAGCTCTGACTAGATAGTGATCAGAGTCACAATTGGCACCGCGGAGGGTTCGTACATCAAGTATACTAGAAGCAGCCCTTTTCTCAATTAGGACGTAGTCTATTTGATTGACGGTATGACTATCTGGTGGTGCCCGCGTTCGTTTGTGAATATCGCGATGAGGGAAGCATGTAGATCTTACTATGATATTTTTCCTGCTTGCAAAATCAATAAGACGTTGGCCATTGTCGCTGGTTATTTCATGGAGACTGTGCCCTCCTGTTGTTCCTCTATGAGTCTCCTCCTTTCCGACTTTTGCATTAAAATCCCATAAGACCATTTTTAGGTCATTCGAGGGTAGTGAATCATAGGTTGTCTCTAGGGTGGTATACAAGTAGTCTTTAGTTATCTCGTCCTTGTCTTCTGTCGGTGCGTTGGGAAATTTATTTCTTATTCGGATTGCACACAATCTTTCGCTTACTGGTTTGAAATTCGTGACCTGCTGTTTAAATTTTTTGTCAACGACAAAAGCGACTCCAAACTCTCTGCTTTCCGACAGTTTTCCACTTGTAAAGATTGTGTGCGATCTCATGTCCATGATTTCGTAACCAAGCCATTTCGTTTCTTGGAGGGCAGTTATGTTGATGTTTTGTTTTGCCACTTCTTCGAGGAATTCTTTCAGAGCTTCTGTCCTATATAGCGATCGAACATTCCAAGATCCAAAAGAGTAGTCCATTTTTTGTTTGCGGGGTCGTTGCCATTTAGTCAATCCTTTCCGAGGCTGTTCTTCAGGTTTCTGGACAGTGGTTTTTTTTCCGGTGATGCGTTGTCGGCGCCTCGCCCAACCCTCGACTTGGAGGGCCAGTCTTACTTATTTATTATACCCCGGTAGAAAAAGGGTGGGAGTTTTCAGCTAACTATGACATGTTGGAGTTCTCCCAGCTATACTATGAGTCCAACTATGTCATACTTTTTGCCTACTTCCTGAGACGCACAGGTGTTACTGGCCATTCAGGTTAACTCCATGTTCCCTCCTCCTTTCTCAACCGGGCTTGGGACCGGCTATGGCGGAGTCTTACTCATAATAGTTTTAGTCCCTAATAGTTTTGATTCCGATAGTTTTCTGCATGTGATTGGATTTTACAGTGCGCACAGTCGATTGACGGCTTCTATGTCCGTTGGAGCTATTAAATTTAAATGTTTTTGTTGGGAAGATTGAGTGGACCCCTTCAAGTGGTAACTTGTTGGTGGGTGGTGATGTAAGGGGGATGTGGGGGAGCGTTTTAGACGAAAAATGTTTGGTTTTATATCCCAAGAATCGCTTATGCTATGAAGCTGAAACTTGGAACTTAAATACAACTATGATACTGGAGATATTTTCAAAAAAAAATCTATCAGTGAAGAGTTTCGGGAGTCCGGGAAAAAACAATGTGTCGAAAACGCTCGAAAGGTGAAATCGAGACATTCTAAAATACATATCTCCTAAACGGTTAATGCCACAAAGTTGAACTGGTGGTTGCTTGTAGGTATACTTGAATAATGGGTCGGAAATACCATTTTGAGAGGTCAGTGACGTGCGAGTGTAAAGGGGTGAGAAACAAAAACTTTGCATTGCGATATCTCACGAACCAATTACACCAGAAAAATGAAATTTGGTTTATGATTAAAGATGAACAAGAGAAGTTTGCTGAGTAAAATTTTTTTAGGGAGGCGGTGGATCTTGAAACGAGGGGATAAGAATTTTTCTAAAAAATCACCTCGGATATCTCAAGAGCTGTTTGAAACAGCATCTAACAATTCATAAGAGAGTTAGGCCTGTTACACCCCTAACAAACAAAATTTGGGAGTAGAGGTGTAAGTGGTGGGAATGTAAGGAGTGATGGCGGAAGATGGTGAAAAAAAAATCATTCCGCTGGCTTCGTCAATCGGAAATGGAACAAAAAGTGTTCGTCATACTATTTATCGATGTCGATTCGTTGTACCATTTTGTGTTGGCTGCGCTCCATGAATAAGTCGTCTTCTTCGTCAGAATCACTCCGATTATCCCACAAATGAACTCTTGCCACGATTTCAATCGTGAATAATATCTTGGATACACTGCTGGTATTCATATCAAAATATCATCAATACCAGTAGTGTATCACACAATACTAGGCATATGCGAGATAAACGAACTGTTATTTACCTATTATTGAATGCCTTTCATGGTATACAAATTCGATAATTTTATTTCTAATTTTACTATGCATTTTACTGCTAGCAGTGCCATTTTCCAGTATGTGACAATTACCGCTTACCGGAACTATATTCCGTTGCTTGTTTATATCAGATACTGTCAAATCATACCATATGTTCCGTGTGTCATATGCCGCTAGTTTCAATACTACGATTTCAATACCAAGGTTTGTATATTAGCTGTGTACCAATGGTATAACACAAAATTTATCAAATCGCATGTAAAATCCCTGGATATCGTAGTATACCGGACCGTTTCTACTGCATACATTTTTCCCTGGATAACTTTAATCAATTACAAGAACAGCGAAACAGCGGAAAAAACGATAACCAGAAGTGAACAATACCAAACCTCTGGGAAAACTGGAATTAATAACAGGTTATAAATAACCCGAAGTGACCAATACGGCTCTAATATTATATCTATGTACACAATAAAAAATAAAAATTATGTATAAATAAGTTACTTACCCAAATTTTGCGAAATTGGTCCACATTTTAACCATCCGTTTTTTAACGAGAATTTCTGGAGATGAAGAATCAAGACTTAAATTGAAAAATCCAAACTGGAATAAATATCCCAGTTCGTCCCCATGACAAACACCTGGCCTTGATATTCCGAGCATTCTTTTATAAAATCCTAACGCTCCATCAAACCCGAATCGATAAACATATACTGGAGCAGAACCATATTTTGCGTGCAATCTTGCGGTATTAACAATGCCGCGTACGAACATAACGTCTGTAAAAAGCTGTAAAAGATAAATATTCATATTAATTTTTTGCTTCTCCATTGTACATACATAGTTCTTATAATATACATATATAATATATAATAATATAATAGCAGTTGTTATGAGATTATGAGGTTTTTCGGAAAGTTAAAAAAAGTAAAAAATATCTATAATAGGTGCGTTTTAATGCTCTCCAGAGTAGGATAGGATAGCATAAAAAATTTACATACAAAATAACAACAACATTGCTGTTTTTACGATTCTTTATAACTTTTTTCCATAGATAGTAGGCTACATTAGAGAATTTATCGAATTTATCGAACTATTCCGGTTAAAATCTATATTCTAGCCTACTATCTATGGAAAAAAGTAATAAAGAATCGTAAAAACAGCAATGTTGTTGTTATTTTGTATATAAATTTTCTATGCTATCCTATCCTACTCTAGAGAGCATTAAAACGCACCAAATATAGACTTTTAGCTGATTAAAAATATAAAAAGGCCATTTAGACGACTCGAATTTCAGTGTGTTAGTTACACTAAGGCCGCGGTCCGAATTACGCTTTCTGCGCTTTTAGCACGCATACAACCGGTCCGAATTGCGCTCACGATGCATACAATTTGTATGGGGGGGTAATTTTCTGGCGCTTACACTGCTCACGGTTTCGAGGATAGGCACTGTGAATACACTGTGTGCACACGATCGATCCGAATTATATGCGTCGTAAGCGTGCATACAATCGGACCGACTGTAAGCATTGATGGTAATGTAAGCACCGTGAGTAAGGTTGCCAGATAGTTGGCTGGAGAACCCGCCGCGTGAGATATAGAAATAGCCCAAAACCCGCAAGAACAATTGTATCCCGAATACAGTGCCCAACTTTGCAATTTTACAGTAGCAGTTTAATGTGTTGAATACAGTTGCGACTTCGACCAAGAACTGTGAATTTCTAAGAAACAATGTAATGTTAATATGATATTTGTGTGGATACATAAATTTGTATTTATCACCATTTCAAAACTCTTATTTGAAGAAAATATTTGGAACAATAATACAATATGGGTCAACTCATTTTTTAATAGCATGAGAGGGCTTGACTTACTGACATCTTATTGGATTCGGATGAAATTCAGCTGATACAGTTAACCCCTTACGATTTAATAATATTCTTAAGAATTTTAATAAAATCATATAAAAAAGAATAAAATAATTTTAATGCAATAAGGGGCCAGAAAAGTAACGTTTTTTCATGTTTTTGGGCATCAACACTTAATAATCTAATTGCTTCATAATCGTCTTCGCTTAAATCACAGAAACTGTCTAAAGAAGATGAAGCCGGCTCTCGATTATCGTCATACATTTTTGAATTGAAGCGGTTCAACATATCTTTGGAGGGAGTGATATTTTTGCAACACGTGTCTGTAACCTGGCAAATTTTGTGACAAAAGATTTTGTGATATATTTCAAGACGCGACGAAAATTCGGGCTTATGCAAGAATATAAGTACCTTTAAGTGTACCCGAAGCCGTAAGAGAGAATCTAGCATTTGAAGTTGCATTCGATTGCGCTGCTAAACACACGCTCCACTACTGCATTACTAACAGGAAGAGTTAACGTTTTTAGTGCAAAAAGAGCCAGGTCTTTAAACGGCTGCTCGCCTCTAGCATTCGTAGTATTTAGAACACATGCCCAGAAATGTATTATGTCTTTTTTTGACAAATCGCCATTATGTTCAGGATGCAAGCACAATTCGACTAATGGTAAAGTGCCGAAGGAAATCCTTTTGATATAAAGGCCAGCTAATGCATTCTACCAAGGCTGTCGCCAAGTTTAGGCCGGTGCAACTTCAACAATAGCATGAAAGTTCGTAGTCATAGCTTGGCGACTCATGCTGAAGTATCTTATGCATAGACCCATGAACTTTGTAACGGATACATCTGTTGCCTCGTTAGCAATTATGTCATAATTCTTTTATCATTTCAATGAGAAGTACTGGCTCAACAACAGCTGAAATTAATTTTGAGCTTTTCGTTCGGTGTAACCTAATGCTTTCTAATTTTGAACCCTTTCCTACGATTCTTAGTACACCTAGATGGTCAACAGCATTTATAGATGCATGCATTGCAACATAGACAGCCAGGCGCAAATCTGTAGTCTTCGCGTCGACGTAACCTGCCCGGAAATAAAAGTGAATACCAAGCTTATTTCAATAACATGCCCTAAAATCGTAATAACAATACAAACCATATTGGGTTAAACTGGATTGTAAGCTACGACTTAGAGCTCTCTCTTTTTCCATGTGCTTCATTGTTTTACCGTGTGTCATTAGGTCACTGTGGTGGGATCTTAAGTTGCATTTGCATAGTTTGGACCTAGCTTCACCCTTGCCATTATTTACATCTGCTTCACTTAAGGGTTGTAACCAATCTGAGCGAGAACGAACAACGCGATTTAGAAAAAGTTCTTTCAGGAACATTTCAAAAGTGGATACATTGATTTGGTATTTCATATTGGACAATAGTTTCATATATCCATTCATATGAAAGTAAATTCAATTTATTTCATTTCAACTTCGACGTCGATTGTGATACTGTGTTTCTAACAATGCTTGGAAATTACATGAAAGTTCAACTGCGGTAAAAAATTAAAAATCTAATTTCAAGACGATTTACAGGTTAAAAGACGTTATAAAATAACTAATAGTGTTATGTAACATATGCACAGGTAATTCTACTCACTTTTGACATTATTTTCATTTTCCCATATCGGCTTATAATGCTTGAGATATTTTCCCCTTTTTCCCATTTTTTCAGAAAAATTTCTAAGTAGTAAATTTTATAAAAAACAGAAACTTTTGAGCACTGTGCACAGTATGCGACACGAAGAACGAATAAATTAAAATCATAACTGTATACGAATTCAATGAATTTCATACATCGCGTTTGTATCGCATTTATCGTCGAAGTCGACGGTGAAATTTAAGCATTGCCACATGTATAGTATTTAGTGTACTGAAGAAAATAATAATAATAAAAAGGACCGATATTTCAGTTTTCTATTACTATTTTTTTCTTGTAAAACGTCTCTGTTGTAAACTAGCGAAATAGTACAATTTGCGTTTGTCGAATAGCCCAAAAAGCTATAAGTAGCGTTTTGAAATTCGAACCCGCGAATTGGAAAATAAAATAGCCCAAATCGCGGGAAATAGCCCAATCTGGCAGCCTTAGCGTAATTCGGACCGCGGCCTAAAAGCTTATAGAAATAAGAACCAATTTGCTGCCTCATCAGACTTAAGAGATATGACGAATTGTGAAAACAGAACTATATTCATACATTGGGGCTGAATATCGAAAAATTGTAAAAACGTAAAAACGTCTGCCATACCTTTACACCCCTTAGGGTCGAAAAATCCTGAAAGCACCTTCTAAGTACTTATGTGAAGAATCCGCAGAATGAAAATGAATTCATAATTTTAGAAGTCCTAAGAGATATGACTAAATTCGTGAAAAATATGTATTTGAAAAATTCTTATCCCCTACACTTCCATGCCGAACCACCCCATTAAAAAATGTATCTTCATCAAACTCCATTTGACTTTTATACACAAGCTGAATTTCATTTTTCTAGCGCAATTGGTTATATCATAATCTAAAGTTTTTCACCCCCACTCCCATACGCCACTAATCCCGCTCGAAATTGTGTATCCAGTAGTATACCTACTAGGGATGTTCCGAATACCTAAAATCTGTATTTGCGAATACAAATACGAATACGAATATTCATTCATTGTATTCGCAAATACGAATACGAATAGCATACACTTGGCTCTCGGCAGTCGGAAGTTACACGGTTACGCATGATAAATTGATAAAATTTGTCTCGATTTAAACCCATTAAACACGTGCATTTGTTTCATTTCGTCATCATACATGCAGCAGAAACGTTTTGTTTTTTGTGGTTGTAATTTTAGATAATTTCTCGTTGGGATTTGCATTCATTGTTTGCGTAGTGTTTGAAAATTGACAAGAATATCAAGATTTGGCAGACATAGCTAGAAAATATCTATCAGCTCCAACTACTGCAATGCCGTCAGACTCAAAGAATCTGGGTGCTGGACTGCGAAACCGTACGGGCATAGCAACATCCTGGGACAGTTACCAAAGGAATTGGTTACGTCACCGACTGACTACATCACCCCCAAACTGAGCTTCACGAAAGGCTTCTCTGTTGGTTTCCCAACTAGAGAGGAGTAGAAGAACGGTGCGGTGGAAACGAGACTTAATACGACGATAATATTTACCGCCGGTTCAAAAATGGACTGCGGGGTCGGGTCAGGAATATTCTCTGATACACAATGTCGCTAAGTCCTACCGCCTACCGGACCACGCTAGCGTCTTCCAGGCGGAGATACTGGGGATCCGTGAGGCTTGTCGGACATTGAAACCAGTGGCGGATCCAGGCTTTGCTGTTGGGGGGGCGGAAATTTTTTTGATTTGGCTATTTTGTTTGATCAAATTCTGTGTGAATTTAGCTACATAGACTGCACTTAGCAAAAACGGGATCATATTGTTTTCATCTTATTATGGGTCATTCCATCAAGAATCGCCAAAGTTCTGACCTTACCATTTCCGATTCTTTTAAAAAATTTTGTACTTGAAGAACTAGTGAAAAAAATAATCGAAATTCAAGTTTTTGTTTCTATCTCATTTTTTAACTAACAAAAACAACAAGAATCTTTAAAATAAGCCCTACTTTATTATTCAAGGATAAAAATTACCAGAGATATGAATTTTCAAAGAGTCGGACATCTTTTTTGAGAAATCTTTAACATACTATAACTAACAAAAAAAATTAGATAGAAACAAAAACTTGAAATCCTATAATTTTTCACTAATTCTTCGAGTACACAAATTTTCAAAAGAATCGGCGATGATAATGTCACACTTTTGGCGATTCTTGATTAAATGACCCTTTTTCTATAAAATAATTAAGAACCATTATAATGTTCTTCGATTTATTTGACCCCGATCCCATTGAGATCCCAAGTTAATTTGTTGGTATGTTTTGAAAAACGGTATAACCTACAAAATATAAAAAATAAAAAAAAACCCGTTTTGAGATATTCAAGGATAAAGGACAAAATCATTATCAGAATGGAATTTTTTCATGGTGAGAAGCTACCATAGAAGCAAATTTGTTTAAAGTTTTTGTTGTTTTCCGGCGTCAGTGGAGTTTCTGGTGTGAAACCCCAACGCGAAATCCCCGACGGTTGATTAATCGCTGTCATTGAGGGCATGGCACTTGGAAAACCTTCACTGGATAGGCCAGTTTTTATAAGACTGTGTTGGACTGGGTCCGAAGGAGCTATTTCGTCATGGGATGGCATAGACTATACGTACACGCTCTGTCGAGTCTATGCCATCCGATGACGAAATGCTAATTACAATCCACATTGCAGTAGTGCAGGGGTCTCCAAACCAGGAGCCACAGAGCCACATGTGGCTCTTTGAACGATTTCGAGTGGTTCTTTGAACGATTCACCTTTCATTTTTTTTTTTCGAATTTTACTCTTCAGCAAATAAAATATGAATAGATAAATGCGAAATATTTGAACTTGAAATCGTCGAGTGTTTCGACAATCAAGAATTAATGCTGAAATAATAATATGCGGTACCAAGTATTGAAACAATCATTCTCATACACACATATAAATAACTAAAGTGTGAAGTGGCTCCTTGGAAGATTTCGGAGCCACAAATTTGGCTCTTTCGAAAAATAGTTTGGAGACCCCTGCAGTAGTGTAAAAAAAATCGGAGAACGGTTGAAGTATGTATGTTTAGAAAATTCGAAATTGCCGCCCCCTCCGCCCCCCCTGTATCCGCCAATGATTGAAACACGACTTATCGCCAAAACGCAACATCGGTATTTTCACCGATAGCCAAGCCGCAATCAAAGCACTAGATTCGGCTACCATCTCCTCTAAACTAGTACAGCAATGCCGTAGCGAACTAGCCGGTTCAGCGGAGCGGCTCAAAGTTTCTGTGCTCTGGGTCCCGGGGCATAGAGACATAGTGGGAAATGAGCGGGCTGATGAACTGGCTAGGGAGGGCTTCGCTCTTTTGCAGAACTAGTCCACGTTCCTTTAGGAGTTGTCAAGAGAGATATAGTCTCCCACTTTCAATCAGCGGCTAACTCCAGATGGAAAAGCTTAACCACCTGCGCCATATCAGGAAGGTGTGGCCATCTTACAACCGAGCCAAGTCAGACGAACTTCTATACGGGCAGACATCTCCAGAATCACGGCGATTAGTACGGGTCACTGGCTAATTGGGGATCATGCTGCCAAATTGGGCATTCCGTTTAATGCACACTGCCGCAGCTGCCAGGACACAAATGAGCGAGAATCGCTCGTTCATTTCCTTTGCGAATGTCCGGCTTTAGCTAGAGCCCGAGAGCGAGCACTAGGGAAATCCTTCTACGGGGACCTGAGGGACATTTCGGTTAAGAAAATTGGAGAGTTATTACTCTTCCTGGACAGTACAGGATGGATATAACGGATCAATTTTCCTCGCACTCATCCTTTAAACTCCCCAGTCACAACAACGGCTAACATCCGGGTTTAATACGAGTTTGTGGTTTCAAAACGGCCATTGAGCTAATTGAGCTCCGTCCAGAGGACAGAGCTACCACTTAAACCAACCAACCAACCACCTACTTCAGTTGCAAGCGAAAAATTTTTTAGTAATGACGGACTTATCCACGATCTTTTACGAACAAGACTGCAGGGCGAAAAAGCAATAAAATTGCAGTTTATTAAATTTAGATTTGTTAAATTTTGGTTATGAGTATATAATTTCTTTTTAAAATGATTATCTCGTGATTTGATTTCATCAAAGAAAATTTTAAATTCACCAAAAAAAATGTTGTAATTTTAAGAAAAAAAGAAAGAAAATGCTTATTTTATTAATTTTGGATAAGAAACAATAATAAGCAAAGAATGCATTTCTTTTTTTTATCATCAACAACCAGTTTTTCATTTATTTTTTTATCTTGTTTAGTATTCGAGTATTTGGGTTGAATTTATCGAATACGGTTTCGAATACGAATACATAAAATTTGGCGAATATTCGCTTAAACGAATACGAATACGGTTATTCGGAACATCCCTAATTACCTACACACCAGAATAGGTTCAAAAACGGTTTACGTATCGTGCTAAAGAATAATTTCGCCGGTACTTCTCGCTTCTTTGCACATTTATGCACCTGAAAGACTACTGCGTTTTCGTACCTTTCTTCGAATCAATCCACATATAGTAAACTATGGCATGAATGAGCCGCTTACACGTTGTGCTTCGCGTTTAAACGAGGTTCATTGATTTAAGATTTAGATTCGCATTCAAAACTTTTTTAATCAACGTTTGGAGATTTAATTAATGGTGAAGATTTAATTAAAATTGAAAATGAACTTATCTACTTATTTTTTTTTCTTACTACTTTTGTCCATTTATCTGTAAATATTTTCTCTTAATTTGACTTTTTTTGCATTCGTAGCCTGTAAATACTCGTATATATATGTATATGGTAGACGCTAGTAAATAAATAAATAAATATCTAAACATTAATCTGCCAACAGTTGCAACTTTATTATTTTTTAGGTAGAAGTCTGGAACGCGTTTAATGCTGAGACGGGGTTACTATGCAACACCCTTACAACCCGTTTGGGTTGAATATTTAAAAATCCTGAAATTAACTTTCTAGCAAATTTACAGGAAGAAATAAATTCGAAATGTCATCAAATCTAAGAAATAAGTAGGAATTTGTGAAAATGTGTTTCTTTCCTTGAAAATGTGTTTTTCGATTATAAAACAAGATCGTGGAAGGGAAAAGTTATTCGATATCTGATCAGTCCTGAATTATATGGCTGAATTCGTAAATTCAACCAACAGAATTTCAAAAAACAATGAAAACGCTTTCTAGGCATTTATATGAAGAATCCGTGGAATAAATATTACTTGAATATATCAGAAGACCTAAGAGATATGACGAAATTCGTGAAAATATATGCATCATTTTCCCTGATAATTTTTTTGCTGCCATTCCGTACGCCAATGGATATTTGATATTTTTTTTATCTAAATTACTTTTCGAATTCGATCTTATTAAATCTAAAAAAAATTCGGAATTCGTCAAATCTTGAACAATGCCTTACTTCCCAAGGGGTTTAATATCGAAAAATACTTAAATCGGTTTTTCCCCGACTATATTTAAAGCTTTTAGAAGTGAAAGTGAGTTCTATATCTCATTAATCCTAAGAAATATATCGGAATTCGTGAATAAGTACATAAATATACTGATTTGTTGAAACCACTCGCGTGTCACCTATTGTTAAATGGTTTTACTAACTCAAAGTTTCATCGCAATCGCATACGTGACAAACATTCATTTTACTTTATTATTTCAATAAAACAGTATTGTGATCGATTTTAAAAAAAAACATACTGCAGTCACGATCGGCTGCAAGCCAATCGTATAATACTCTAGATGAATACTGAACTCCGATTTATATTGTAGTTGGGGATAAAGTAAAATTACGTGTGTGCATTTTGTATATCCCTTATTAAGGACTGCCATTAGATTGCTACTCAAAACTAAAAGATAATATTCAGTGTTTAATTTCATATCTTGAACTGGGTAAGTCATCGAAAAGAAATGTCCTTTTTGAAGGACTTTCACATGGGAGGTGCAGGAAGGACTCACTCGATTTCTTACATATTTATCCTTTTCCTTAGAACCATTTAAAAATGAACGTATACAAAATTTGAAATTCGTAGCTTGAAGCGTTCAAAAGTTATCGAAAAATATTGTTGAACACGTGTCTTAAGGACATTTTGTATGGCAGCTACCAGAAGGAGTAAACGTATTTCGCTGATTAGTAAACTCGAACTTCGTTTTTACTCAAAACTAATTTGTACAATATTTCCAATTCATAGCTAAAAGATTACTTGAGTTATAGTAAGTTCCGTAAATTAAGTGAAGACGTTTTGATAGGGTATTTGTATGGCAGCTACACGAAGGACTAATAGGATTTTCTTCATAATCATATATTTAGCTCCAACTATTGGAAAAATAACACATGCAAAATTTCAAAGACGTAGCTTAAACCCTTCTGAAGTTATCGGCCAATATTCTTAAACACGTGTTTTAAGGACATTTTGTATGGCAACTACCAGAAGGAGTAAAAGGATTTCGCTGACTAGTAAAGTCGAACTTTCTTTTCACTCAAAACTAATTTGTACAAAATTTTGAATTCGTAGCTAAAAGATTACTTGAGTTATAGTGAGTTTCGTAAATTAAGTGAATACATTTTGACAGGATATTTTTATGGCAGCTACACGAAGGACTAATAGGATTTTCTTCATAATCATATATTTAGCTCCAACTATTGGAAAAATAACACATACAAAATTTCAATGTCGTAGCTTAAACCCTTCTGAAGTTATCGACCAATATTCTTGAACACGTGTTTTAAGGACATTTTGTATGGCAGCTACCCGAAGGGGTAGGACAATTTTGCCCGTTAACGAACTTAGCCTTACAAATTCAACCAAACAACCAGATTCAAAATTTGTGGTGAAGGCGTTCTTGAGTTATCGTGTTCACGGACGGACGGACGGACGTCAAGCGGATTTGAGGTTTTTGGCCACAAATAAACAAAAAATAATGTATAACTTTTTTTCGTCCGAGGCTTGGTTCTATGCATTACAAACTTTTGGGCTAGATTAAACTTATAATACTCTATATGATTCCATCTAGAGCATAAAAATGTATGCTACCCTGAATATTTTTTTTACATTTCTTGACTAGTAAACTCCAAAAAAGGAAACAAAAATATCAGTCCGTCTGTCCGCCGTACACAAAACCGTTTGACGGCTCATAGCCCCCAAACCCTTTGAGCTATTAATTTGACTAATTTCGGAATCGACTGAGTCCTATATCAAGGTTTGATAAAGTACTCAATCGAATACGAAACGTCACATAAAATAAAAGTAAACAGTATTTTACCCGGAAAACATTCACCGAAAAATTTAATTTATTTTTTTGTAATTTAATAGATTTTGAGGTGTGTATTAAAAAGTTTAATAAAAATTCGACTAGGAGGATGCTACTTACTATATATAATACATTGTGTGTGGTGTTTGTGTTTTACGTGATTTTGGGACAAGAAAAAAGAATGAGAGTAGGCTAAGAGAAAAGTAAAGATGTGTTTTTGTATTTTTTGACAGTTGGTAAATTTTTTTTTATTGGAGGAGTTTGATAAAAAGCTCCAGCCGTAAAGTTGTTTTCTCTTAAACCCCAAGTCGCAACGGCAACGCAATCCGGGGCAGACAAGTTGTCAAAAGTTGAGCACAGTGTATTTCCGTTGTGGTAGTTAGAACGAACGTAGACGAAGGCAGTCTACCCTGCAAGAAAATTACCGGATAAGTCCGCCGGAGCTCCGCCGTAGCATTACCCGGTAATATTTCAGTTAAAACGTATAGGCCGCGGGACAAAAATTAACTTATTGTTACGTGCAAGCCTGGCAATCGCGCAACTCGATCGATTACAAATAAGGGAAACAGCAACAACCGAATACCTAGTTGCAAAGTTACCCAATCAGAAACCTAGTTGAAGTATATAAGGTAGCAGAGTAACGCGATTGTACCTCTCTTCTAACCGAATGTACTAGAACAGTATAGAAGATCAAAATCGAAAGCTCTAAAGCTTTCGAGAACCGTCTACACACACATCACCGAGCACATTCAAGTATATCCTAGACTGCAACCGGCTAGTGTGTATTAGGGACATAGTAATTTTTATTACGTCGACTGTGACAGCCAGCGTGTATACCCGACCGTGTTGGTAGAAAGCGAAAGTGATCGAGTGAAGCGATATATGGTATAAGCGGGCGGTATTGCCATACAGTGCGAATTATTGTGCATCTTCTACGCTGTTCTAGTACATTCAATTAGAAGGGAGGTACAATCGTGTTGCTCCGCTCCCTTATACATATACTTCAACTAGGCTTTTGATTGGGTAACTTTGCAACTAGGTATTCGGTTGTTGTTGTTTCCCTTATTCGTAATCGATCGAGTTGCGCGGTTGCCAGGCTTGCACGTAACAATACTTTAAATGAAATACTGGACTTCCATTTATATTGTAGAATAAGGAGTGCGCATGTTGTTTTTCTTTTATTAAGGAGTTAGGCCACTCTAGGATTTTCGAAAAATCGATATTTTTTTTTATTTTAAATGGTTCCTTAGGACTTCAAAAATGATGTCCCAAAACTTATAAGTACTCAAAACTTCAAACGCGTTTATCTTAAAACTGTATTTTTCAAGTTGGCCGGCAACATAACTCAGACAATTTTCAACCGATTCACTTGAAGTTTTGAATATATCTTTAAAAAAACATTGTCTATGGGAGTACATAAGATTTTTTTTTATTTTGCATAGTTCATTTGTTATTAACAATTTTCTGACGATTTTTAGGCAAATTTTTCACTTTTCACTTTAGAAGTGCACCATTTGGCCAAAAATCAATATATCGAAAAAATCCTACGTACTCTTATAGTTGTTATATATAATCGAAAAAAATTCATTGGCTCATCATAATTCAAAAATTACAGGAGCTGTTTGTCCGGCCGTGGACCCTGGAAAAACGGAGACGTCATCGCAAAAACGCTGCACAGCCGCGATTTTGAAATTAATCGCTTCAAAAAAATTATTGTATGGCCTACAGTCACTGATATGTATGATTAACACCCATTTTTGTAATCTCAATTTATTTTGTAGTTTTTCTGAAAAAAAATCCCCAAAAAAGGCAATTTTTTCTACCTCTACAGTGGCCTAACCCCTTAAGGAGTCTCATTTGGGTGCTACTCGAAAGTAAAAGACAATACCTTCAGTGCTCAATTTCATATCTGGAACTTGGTAATTCACCGAGAGTAAAATTTTCTTTTTTCAAGAACTCTCGCATGGGAGAAACAGGAAGGACTGACTTGATTTCTAGCACATTTCTCCTTTTACCTGAACCATTTAAAAATTATTATGTACAAAATTTCAAATTCATAACCTAAAGCGATCAAAAGTTACCGGACAATATTTTCAATACTTGTCTTACAAACTTTTTGTATGGGAGCTACCCGAAGCATTTCGCTGACAAGTGAGCTCGAACTTTGTTTTCACTCAAAACTAATTTGTACAATATTTGGACTTCGTGAGTAAACGATTTCTTGAGTTATGTTGAGTTCCGTTTATTTAGTTAAACCGTTTTTAGAGAATTTTTGTATGGCAGCTACATGAAGAACTTTTTTTCATGTTCATATCCTTAGATACAACTATTATAAAATCGACGTATACAAAATTTGAAGACCGTAGCTTATAGCGTTCTGTAGTTAACATATCGTTCAATATTGATTAACACAGTTTTTAAGAACTTTTGTGTAACAGCTACCCGAAGGAGTTGACGGATGTTACTAATTAATCACTCTTGCTTGTGACTTGAAACTAATGCCTGTAAATGTTTACTTCCTGCTTTAAGGGGGTATTTACATCTAGCTAGCAAAAAAATAAGACAATATACAGGATTTTTTCTTTCAAAGAGGATACAATTGGAATGCTCGGGAATTGGTGCAACATATTTATTAAGTATTTAAGTACAAAACAAAATTTCTTTTTTTATTCAAAATGATGTCATAGTAGCCAGTTATATGGCGAGCGCCGTCATTATTTTTAAAAAGGAGTCCCATTTTGCGTAACCTGTACAAGTCGTAAATTGTATCCGAAATCAAAAAATTTTTCTTAAATATTGTTATGTGCAAGCCTGGCAACCGCGCAACTCGATCAATTACGAATAAGGGAAACATCAACAACTAGCTACAAAGTAACCCAATCAGAAACCTAGTTGAAGTACATAAGGAGAGCGGAGCAACGCATCGAATGTGCTCGAATGTACTAGAACAGCGTTGAAGATCAAAAGGAATGCTCTCAAGCTTTCCAGAACCCTCTACACACACCACCGAACGAAGATTCAAAAACAGTCTCGACTGCAGACCACTGGTATAAAAGCAGATAAAGCTTTCAGCGAGGGACATAGTAATTTTTATTACGTCGACTGTGACAGCCAGTGTGTATACGCGACCGTATTGGTGGAAAGCGATCGATTGAGTGAGATCGAATCAAGCGATATAGATAAGCGGACGGTATTGCCATATAGTGCGAATAATTGTGCGAACAGAATTAAAGTGCGAATAAATAATTTGTTACTTATCTTGATTATAAACGAATTGTGTTTTACTTGAAATCCCGGCGAACCCCTAGCTCACAACAATTGGTGTCAGAAGTGGATTTCCAGAATTAATTCGGGTTAAAAATCGCGAGTGGAAAAACTGAAATTAAAATTCTCGAACGGACAAAGTGAGAATTTTGTGCGCGAATAAAGTTTTCAAACTGTGAAGTAAAGTGAAAATTCTCGAACGGACAGGGAGAATTTTGTGAAATCGAATATTCTCGAGTGCTCTAGTGAGCGGTAACTTTAATGAGTGAAGTGGAAAGTTCTCATACGGACAAAAACAGAATTTAAGTGAATTTGTATCGCTAAAAAAAAAATAAAAATCTTTAACTGACAAATATTCGATAGTGAAAATGCCGCGTTATTTAAAAGACTTAAAACTAATGGAGCTGAAGGAAGAGCTCGGTAAACGGGAATTATCAACAACTAGAAACAAGTCTGAACTTGTCAGCCGAATGATCGAAGTACTTGAGGCTGAGGGTAAAGACGCAGATAATTTCGAGTTTCCAATCGAAGAAGCTCGTACAGCAAATAGTGATGAGTGTTATGATACATCAGACTCTCTGAGGCAGCTAATGCAGCAAATGGTGAACCAACAAAGGCAGCTCTCAGCAGACCTCTCAGCAGATCTCAGCCAGAAAATGGATCAACATAGTCAGAAAATAGACCAGACATCAACAGACCTTAACGAGAAGCTAGACCAGACTTCGAAGGACATCAACCAAAAATTGGAACAGCAAAGCGAACAAACGAAAGAGCTAAAAGAAGATCTAAATAATAAAATAGACACCATGGGTAAAATAATCGAAGAAAATCTGGAGGCGAAACTTCGAACGTTTAAAGATCAAATAACGGAAAAGACATCAGCTATTGTAGAAGAAGTTGAACGCTTAAAAAGGGACTTTGATAACGTGAAGGCGATTGGAGTCATCAAGACAGAACACGTTACACACAAAGATCTCGAAGCTCCAATCTTCGATGGACAAACGCCGTGGGCTATCTACAAGACCCAATTTGAGGCTGCCGCGAGAAATAATCATTGGAATGATTTGGAACGAGGAACGGCTTTGATATTGGCGCTAAGAGGTCCACTAGCAGAAGTTCTCCAAACAATTCCGCAGGAGCAACAACAAGATTTTTCGACGTTGGTACAGACCTTGGATCTTTATTACGGCAGTGACCACATGCGAGAGATCTACAAGATGCAACTCCACAACCGAAGTCAAAAGGATGGCGAAACATTAGGTCTGTTCTTTTTGGCTACACCTTCTACACTTTTCTACACTTTTCTGAACTAACTCTTGAGCGGGTGCAGAGAGGTGAAGAGGATGAATGAAAAAAGAACAAACCTATTAGGTTGAAAAAGAACAAACCTATTAGGTCAAACGATTGGCGAAGCTTTAGTATATGGGTTTACGTTCGAAGCTGCCAAGCAAAGCTCGCAGAGTAACTACTGAGTCCGAAAAATAACAGAAGAGTGTGTATGTCAGATAGCAGAGTACACCAAGCGGAGCGAAGGATCTGGTGCCCCCCGATGTTGGAATTGTGGAAAGGCGGGGCACTTAAATCGGGATTGCAGAAAATTATTTAGATCAGCGGATTACACTGGAAGAGCGATACCCCACCATTGCCGCAGTGAGGGCACGGGTCAATGTTACGTGAGTCGGAGATTGGAACACGCTAGGCTCAGCGTTCTCCAGCGTTGGCATTGCGGACAGGACGGGCATTTACGGCGTGATTGTTGGCAACTAAGAAGAAACAGGAATAATTACGATGACCACACTTCGAAACAACCGCTATGCAATAACTGCCATGATCGGGAGATAAACATTGACTACGTTTGCGGGTGGCCTGGAAACAGAAGACAAGGCAAACGTCGCGGAGCAATGCGTTGTTGGAAATGTGGACAAGAAGGACACTTAAGGTTTGATTGTCGAAAGCCGAAGAGAATGTAGAATTATTGTTCTGATTGCACTGCCGAACAAAGGCATACCAGAGGCGCAAAGCTACAGAGCCAATTAGAAGATACAGAAATTGGCTGGCGAAATCAACATCAGCGTATTGTGATGTAGAGTAGTCAACAAGACAAAGAGGTCGTGGGGAACTTGCGACGAGTAAAAGTTCGTGATCGACAGCAGTCCAAACATTACCAAACTCGGGACAAAATCTGTTCGACAACTAATCACCAGAATGCAGACCATTGTCAATGAGCGAAATCTTCCAGCTATAGAGATAGCGATCTAGTCTTGTTACACAGCACTCGAAGACAGAGGCAAACGTCGTCAAAACATCAGTGCAACGGTAAAGGATGGCATCGAATCAGCACGCAACTAAAGGAGGGAGTACCATGGACCAACATGAAAAATGACGTCACTGACGAGGGAGCCACTCTGTTCGGGACGAACAGAAACTAAGGAGGGAGTAATGTTACGTGCAAGCCTGGCAACCGCGCAACTCGATCAAATACGAATAAGGGAAACATCAACAACCGAATACTGTTTATCTACCGAAATAAGAAAAAAAAATTTCCGATTTTTGGGTTGAGTTTAATGATACTCTATGCGTAGTAATTTGTCATTGTGTATAAAGTTACGCATTTTGCATGTAATTTTGATACTTCATGCGTAATAATTTTTGTTTTTGTGATATGTATTAACTTGACCACTTCGTTGTTTAATTTACTTGTTTCGTGGTTTTGTGTAAGCCGTGATTTAAAATTTAATAAGATAATAATGTTTATAATGTGTAAAGTTTGTGGCTTTAAAACAAATAAATTTCGGACCTAGTCCAACACAATCTTATGAAACTGGCGTATCCAGTGAAGGTTTTCCAACTGTCATGTCCTCAAGGACAGCGATTAATCAACAGTCGGGGATTTCGTGTTGGGGTTTCACACCAGAAACCCTACTGACGCCGGAAAACAACCAACATTTAATCAAATTTGCTTCTATGGTAGCTTACCATGAAAAAATTCCATTCTTAAAATTAGCGAAAAAATAAAATTGTTGTTGGCGGGTTTCGATGTCACGCTCTTAGCGTTCAGCTCTATATATCCTGGCTTACAACCAAAAATTCCACCAAATTGGTTGAAATATTAGATGATCTTCAGCGCCACCTCCTTTAGTATAGGGTTGCGATGGCGGGAAATTAGCTAAAATTTATAATTCGTGATCGTAAATTTGATTTCGAGTGCGCTATATAGAAATTATGCTCAGCAATTCCACCAGCTGTAAGGGTGTTTCGGATAGTAGGCATGATACACCCTCTGACGAGTCTATGCCCTCCGATGACGAAACAGCTCCTTCGGACCTAGTCTAACACAATCTTATGAAACTGGCGTATCCAGTGAAGGTTTTCCAACTGTCATGTCCTCAAGGACAGCGATTAATCAACAGTCGGGGATTTCGTGTTGGGGTTTCACACCAGAAACCCTACTGACGCCGGAAAACAACCAACATTTAATCAAATTTGCTTCTATGGTAGCTTACCATGAAAAAATTCCATTCTTAAAATTAGCGAAAAAATAAAATTGCTGTTGGCGGGTTTCGATGTCACGCTCTTAGCGTTCAGCTCTATATATCCTGGCTTACAACCAAAAATTCCACCAAATTGGTTGAAATATTAGATGATCTTCAGCGCCACCTCCTTTAGTATAGGGTTGCGATGGCGGGAAATTAGCTAAAATTTATAATTCGTGATCGTAAATTTGATTTCGAGTGCGCTATATAGAAATTATGCTCAGCAATTCCACCAGCTGTAAGGGTGTTTCGGATAGTAGGCATGATACACCCTCTGACGAGTCTATGCCCTCCGATGACGAAACAGCTCCTTCGGACCTAGTCCAACACAATCTTATGAAACTGGCGTATCCAGTGAAGGTTTTCCAACTGTCATGTCCTCAAGGACAGCGATTAATCAACAGTCGGGGATTTCGTGTTGGGGTTTCATACCAGAAACCCTACTGACGCCGGAAAACAACCAACATTTAATCGAATTTGCTTCTATGGTAGCTTACCATGAAAAAATTCCATTCTTCAAATAAATTAAATTTATATAATAGACATTTAGGGATGTTGATATCAAAAAAAAATATCGATATATCGATATTTAAAAAAATATCAATATCGAGAAAAAATATCAATATACAGGGTGTAACTAGTACTGAGGTTCAAACGAAAATGGAAGATAGAGGAACTTGTCCTGAGTAGAAAATCGTTCTACACATACTCCCGTTTTTGCACCGTTAAAGAAATAGCGCGATTTTAAGGACGAAGGATTTTCATCGTACCTGTGATCACTGTTTGATCTCTAACTTCTGCTGTACTTAGCGTAACGTAATAATTCTGGTCTCGTTGGAAAGGACACAAATTCTTCTTTCTAATTGCTATCAACTGTGTCAATCAGTGTTATACTTTTTGAGAAAAATTCATTTAAATGACACAAAAATAATAAAAAATTAAAAACAAAAATAAAAAAAAGTCCTGTTTTCTCCAAGAAGGACCTGATTAACCACCAAATTTTATTACATTTTCGGAAAGCCCATAAAATTTCACTATACGTTTGATAACAGAATTTCTTCATATTTGCAACAACAAGTGAGTTCCCTGCACATGTTGGAAATACTGCTAAATATAGAATTTACCGCAAAACAGATGCAGTAATGAGCAACCATGTTAACAACACACGTATTGCTCTTATGTGTGGAAATTATGTTACAGGTAAGTAAAAATATGACAACTAATTAGATAGCGTCCATTTAAGTAAATTAACTAACATCCATTTAAGTTAATTAAGTAATATCCATTTAAGTAGGGCGTGGAGTTTACCTGCTCCCTTAAGGAACAGGAATGACTTCGTCCTACGTAGATTTTTCTGCGATAAAAGCATCGGGAGGAAGCAGCAGCAAACAGAATGTCATAGACATCATTACGAGCAACATGGCAAGCAATAGGAGGTCTTTTACAACGGAAGAAATGGCAGACATGCACTTCGTGTATGGGTTGTGCGACGGGAATGCTAGGCGAGCCGAAAGAGTTTACCGGGAACGGTATCCGGACAGATCTCGGTACCCCCATTATCGGATGTTCATCAGCATTCATCGGAACCTTCGTGAACGAGGTACACTGCAGCAGTGGCGGGAGACAGAACATCCAGGACGGCGACACTCGGTACCTGTGGCCACGGAGGAGCGCATCGCGGCTAGGGACCCCACGGTAAGCACCCGGCGCATCGGCCATCGATTAGGCATCAACCACATGCATTTATTTTGTCCTCACTTAATCATACTCCTTCGGCGAATGACGGGTGTCAAACCAGATTTACTTGAAGGGAACGTGCTTGATAACTGTTAGCCCCGCTCCTTTACAATTCAACCTATAAAGAAATTCTGTTATCAAACGTATAGTGAAATTTTATGGGCTTTCCGAAAATGTAATAAAATTTGGTGGTTAATCAGGTCCTTCTTGGAGAAAACAGGACTTTTTTGTATTTTTTTTTAATTTTTTATTATTTTTGTGTCATTTAAATGAATTTTTCTCAAAAAGTATAACACTGATTGACACAGTTGATAGCAATTAGAAAGAAGAATTATTACGTTACGCTAAGTACAGCAGAAGTTAGAGATCAAACAGTGATCACAGGTACGATGAAAATCCTTCGTCCTTAAAATCGCGCTATCTCCTTAACGGTGCAAAAACGGGAGTATGTGTAGAACGATTTTCTACTCAGGACAAGTTCCTCTATCTCCCATTTTCGTTTGAACCTCAGTACTAGTTACACCCTGTATAGATATATCGAATATTTTTTCTAATTAAAAATAAATTCTTATCTCCCATCCCCTATCCAATTTAACGTTAATTTCATGACCCATTTTCTCAGAAACCACTCGAATGAAATTTTGGACAATTATTCCTTACTGCAAAACGAACAAATAGAATGGAGTAAAATTTTATTATTTTTACGAAGGATGTAAATATTGCACAACTAAATTTGACGAACAGAAAGCTTCAAGTCACTCTCATATTACATTATTAAATAATTAAAAATTTTAAATTTCCTTCTACTCTATCTGACAGCAGAGGTGGCATGAATGGTTTTTGAGGAAATGGATCAAACGTAAAAAAGGTTTAAACAGTTTTACCCAGAATTGAGTTTAAATTAAGAATTTTTTTACCCCAAAAGCGATATGTTCTCCTTAATAAAGATTACGGCGTTGCGCGGCTTTTAATACAAACCCAAAGCCAATAAATAAATGATATTTCGAAATTTAAAATTGTTCTTCACTTGACTAAATTTTCACAACAAAAAACAAGGCTTAATACACTTTCGAAGTGGTTATAAAAATATACGAAAGTAGTATGTGACTCAGCAACTGATAGTTATAATAAGCTGTGACTCTTTAATACAAACATTTTACTTTCCTCCGGGTTTTTTAAATTGCTTCTACTTGAAAAAACAAGATTAAACCAATACCAAAAAGGTACTGAGCGGATAGATCCCTGCACACAGGAAAGTTGCCTGGTTGCCCCCACCTACAGAAATCACGCGTCTTGCATCTTTTTATTTCGACAGAAATAGACTTTGCGTGATCGAAAAACAGTTTTCTACTTTCAGCCTTTTTGACATTCCTCATAGACATTATTATATTAGATTTTCGTGTTGGGGTTGGTTTGGTCACCTCTGTCGTTGAAGCTTCAATTGGACCTATTGCGACGTCCCTTTGGACTATCTATGGTTCCTCTTCGATCCCTGCGCTTTCAGTGAAGCTTAGTATTTTTCGAAGAAGAATAGCCAGGAATTCCGATTGTTCCATAAAACCCGAACCGAAGTGATGAAGTCTTTTATGAGCAAGTCCCTCACATTCACAGAGAATGTGCTCTGGTCTTCATCATCGCAAATTCTGCATATTTTGATCTCAGAGAGACTAATCCTATTGAGATGCTTCCTTATGTAGCAATATGACCAGTCAGAGCTATCACTAGGGTTCGGGTCAGATGTTTGCTTAATTGGATATATTCAGACAATCCGTTTTCCGAATGCTTTTACAATTGGTGGTACGCGAGTTATTTCAACATTTGAGTGTATTTAATATAGTTTAGCGGCAGTTCGTTTGTTTTCGGTGTAATAGTTATGCGTTTCTATTACTAAATGGTAAATTTGGATGATGGATGTTGGATAGGGGTTAAAGGATAGTGGATGGAGGATGGAAGATGGAGGATGGTGAATGGGGGATGATGTATGGTGGATGATGGATGATGGATATAAGATGGAGGATGGAGAATAGAGGATGGAGTAACGGAGCAACAGAAGTAACGGGAGAAATGGAAGCAACGGGAGTAACGGGAGCAACGGAAGCAATGGGAGCAACAGAAGAAATGAAAGCAACTGGAGTAACGGGAGAAATGGGAGCAACGGGATTAACGGAAGCAACGGGAGAAATGGAAGCAACGTCAGTAACGGGAGAAATGGGAGCAACGGAAGCAATGGAAGAAATGGAAGCAGCGGGAGTAACGGGAGAAATGGGAGCAACGGGATTAACGGGAGTAACGGAAGCAACGGGTGAAATGGAAGCAGCGGAGCAATGGAAGTAAAGGAGCAACGGAAGTAACGGAAGAAATGGAAGCAACGGGAGAAATGGGAGCAACGGGATCAACGGAAGCAACAGAAGAAATGGGAGTAACGATAGTATAGCACCAAACAAACGTGAGCGTAGCCGCGGTACGCGGCTAGTTATCAATAAATTAATAAAATTAATAAGCAAACACAAACATGTCACGTTTTTGTAGTACATATGTATTACAATTTTTGTTTTTCCACACCGTTTGTAATTTTACACATTGTGAAATTTTACCTTTCCACACCATCAGTAATTTTACACATTTTTAGCTTTTGATTTCCACACTTTTGTGTGAATTTCCGCATTAAGTGATGTGTTTTATGTGAACGCCGCCATTTCACGGGATTTGGCCTCTTGGTCCTTCAGGTTAAGACAGGTTATTTCATTTATTTGGTATGTTAGAAAAGCAAACTGTTTTCTAGTTATTGAATCCATTTTAGAATTTTTTGGTGGTGCGTTAATTTTAAATCGTTTTCTATTTGGACTTCACCTCACTTTGACAAATAATATAGGATTTAGAATTTTTTTTCTTCAATCACTTAATTATCATAATATTAGGTTTTTTTTGTTAATCTAAAAAATCGTTTGTCCTAAATCCTCGCCAAATATACACTTACAGCTGATTTATATCGCAAGATTTTGAACTGAATTTCGTGCAATCTTTAGATTTCGACAAATCCGGCAAACCGTTTGAATAAGCCCGTTCGTATGAAACAGACAAGCAACGGGAAACCAAGACTGCAAACCAATCGCATTGAGAAAATTGGGCAACGGGAACAACAGAAGAAACGGGAACAACAGAAGCAAGACTGGAAACCACTCGAATTGCAACGCATTCTCGGGGTAATATTTTGTTGTACTCCCAAAAAAAAAATACATAATGTTAGGGGAAAGCACTACAATAATGCAGATCATAGTAAGTTTTTTAGTGCAGTTTCGGAGATATTGCAGCAAACAAACGTGACCATAGCCGCGGGACGCAGCTAGTTGAAAATAAAATCACAGCTACTACTAGAATACTCATATTATGACAGTATACATTTTAGATATTTTCATTCTTTTGAAAAAAGTCTGTTATGAACGTGTTTTTAGAGGCAAGAGAAAAACACAAATTTCAACTTTGGCCAAGCATCCTGTAGTTAGTACAGGGTATTTTGCCAGAGACTTGCTGGAGATGAAACTTAAAAAAAAACCCACACACACACGAAATTTGAGTTTTTGATGCTTATTAACGTCTTTTCGGAGTGGAATGAATATACCATTAGTGGTTACTTACATAAATCATTTCCTCTATGGTTTCTTCTGTAACTGCTCGTGATCCAAGATAAAATCTTCTTATTGTGTCCGATACATTTTTGGCATAATCTACTCCGCGTGGCAGATTTAAATCCTGGGGAACTAATCGAATGAAATCGTCGTTTATAACTTTCAGTAAAGATGGATTTTTTCGTAGTTCTAAAGTTGATGTAGAAAAAAGGCGTTTCGTCATTATGAATGTCACTTATAATGTGTATCTCTTAATCTTACTTTGCAAAAACAACATGGCCTCATGGCTATTGTATCCGGTGATATACGGGACTTTACTAAATGCCCCTTTTCTGTAAATATCATGCGGATGTTCACTAAGAAAGGGTTCATCTAAAAACGAATACGTAGTGTTGGAATCTTTGTTTCTCCAAAACCCTTCAATTGTTGGAACAAATGGCAGGCCAATATTTTGTCTGGTATCCTCTGGAGTGATAGTCTTTACTGCATTTTCGATTAGGGTCCTTGCCGGCATTTGTCGCAAAAATTGGAGCAAATCTTTAGTGTTGTTAGATTTGAAGCCCAGCACTTTTCCTAATCGAAATGCTCTATCCATAGGATCAACAGCAGAAGCCCATGGATTTAAAGCTGACCCGCTTTCAGAAATAGCCCGATGAAATAATCCACGAGCCATTGGAGATAACATTAAGTATTGCACCGATGCACCACCTGCTGATTCACCGAAAATTGTTACTTGATCTGGATTTCCGCCGAATGCAGCTATATTATCTTGCACCCATTTCAATGCCAGAACTTGGTCCTGAAAATACAAAAATTCAAGTAAATATAACGTTCATTATGAGTTTTGCACCTAACCTTTAGACCAGCATTCCCTGGTGCATCAGGTCCGGCACTTAAAAAACCTATTGGACCAAGTCTATAATTGCATGTAATCAAAACGACATCTTCTGCAACTAGAAAATCAGGACCGTACAGAAAACTATTGCCTGATCCTAATGAATAGCCGCCACCGTGCAGCCAAACCATTACTGGAAGACGCGGATGACTGGAATTTTTTTTTTATCAAAGAGCCATTTTCAAATTGTATAGTCTACTCACTAGTTTTGATCAGGTAGCTTTTTCGTAAAAATGTTCAAAAATAAACAGTCTTCACTACCCTTGTAAGTATCTAAAATCATATTTTTATGTGGACAGGTGTTACCTTCACGTAATGCATCTCGTACACCTTTCCATGATCGTTCGGGTTGTGCTGCACGAAATCTAAAGAAAAATAAATTAAAATTGGATATCGTTAATCATGTAAGTAACTCACCGAAGAGATCCTACGGGAGCTTGACCATAACGTATTCCACGGAAACTGAAATATGATCCCACATTTCCAGATTTATGTCTTTGAATTTTTCCCCTTAGTCGACCTCGCGGTGTTGCAATTATTACACGGGCTTCTTTCTAAAATTAAAAATATTCTAAAAATAGTTGAAAGGTGCAAAACTCCCACACAACAGTGAAACCTAAATTAGTAAATTTATACACGCACAGGAACATTAATTATTTTTTCGAAAATATAAAAAATATAATTATTGGAATATGTACAACATGTACAATTATAGATGCCTGTATAGGGATAGGTGAAAATTAAGTTTTGTCTTTTATGTTACTCAAGTCTTTAAAAAAATAAGTAGGTACAATGCATAAGAAGTAGGTAAAGATAAAAAACATAAAAGGTGGTTTCAGTTACTGGAGAATTGCTTTGTTTGAATATCTTTAAGGTTTAGTCGTATGAGTTCAAATTTAAAGTATAATACATATTGCATTATTATGTACAATGCACGTCATGTTTCATTTAAGTTAATGTTTTTTTTTCAATGGACGTCAGGCGCGAACGCAGAAAATTATTTCGTGGTGGGGAAAGGGGGGGGGGGGGGGGGGATGGTTTACAAAAAAATTATATCGTTAGTAGAATACTTATTATAAAAATTAATTTCCATTTGACCTCGTTTTTGCAAGAGTATGTCCCCTCTAGTCAGATCTCCATTGTACCTCTTAGGAAATCATTTAAAAATACTTCTAGTTGAGCTTGAAACGAGGTCTCTCATGGGACTTATTCTGGAGTACTCGTCGAACTCACAAGGAATCATTTAAAAACTGATTTAAGGGTGCATAGAACGAGGTCTCTCGCACTTCTTTAGAGATGCTAGAACACCTTGCTTTGCTCTTCTTTTCTCCTCCTTTTTTTCGTTGCAATGTGATCTTCAATCTAAGTGCAGTGGAATTATTTAAAAAACATACTGCAGTTACGATCGGCTGCAACCAATTGTAAGATCTTCTAGATGAAATACTGAAATACGATTTATATTGTAGTTGGAAATAAAGTAGAATCAGAAGTGCATTGTCCTTTATTAAGGAATCTCATTTGGTTGCAACTAGAAACTAAAAAACAATATCATCAGTGTTCAATTTCATATCTATAACTAGGTAAGTTCCGAAAGTAAAATTTTCCATTTTAAAGGAATTCCAGATGGGAAGTGCAAAAAGGACTCTCTCGCATACTTGTCTTGTTTTACCTGTAACCATTTAAAAATTAATTTGTACAAAATTTCAAATTCCTAGTTTGAAGCATTGAAAGCTGTCGGAAAATAATTTTGAACACATGTCTTAAGGACTTTTTGTATGGAAGCTACCCAGAGGAGTAGAATGATTTCGCTGACTAGTAAACTTTCACTCAAAACTAATTTGTACAAAATTTCGAATTTGTGGCTGAACGATTTTTTGAGATATAGTGAGTTCCGTAATTTGAGTGAAGACATTTTTACAGGATTTTCGTATGGCAGCTACTCAAAGGACTCGTTGGAACTTTGATATTCATTCATTTAACTGCAACGTTTGAAAAACCAAAGTATACAAAATTTTAAAATCGTACCTTGGCGCTCCGAAGTTATTGGTCAATATTCCTGAACACGTATCTTAAGGACTTTTTGTATGGCAGCTGCCCGAAGGAGTAGTACGATTTTTCCCGTTAACGAACTTCGCCTTACAAATTCGACCAAACAAACTTTTTATTTTCGTGGCATTCAGTTCTCACTAAACTGAAAAAATCTCGCAAACCACTTTCAGTATATTTCCGGACCTAACTATGTATAGTGAAATATTCATTAAAATACATTTTATTTTAACTTCCTGGAAGCACTCTGTAGCACAGGATGTTGACTTCCTAAATGTGAAATTTGACACAATTTCCTACATTTAATTAAAAAAAAGCCCTAATCGCGTTTTTGGCGTAATATGACTGTATATTAACAACCAGAACGATAATGCTAAGATTTTACACTACAAATAATCTCCTTATACCACTTTTCAAAAAACTAAGACTAAACAAAAATTTATTAGTTCAAATCACATATTTTTAAATTGCGACTGCGTGGTAGAATCGACGCGTTCGATGGAAATTCTCAAACCGTGATTTAAAACATTATATGAGTAACTTTCCTGGAAAAATGAAAACTCAAAAATGTTCTTCGTAATACCATTTTCATCATTTTAAAGGTGCGTTTCCATTTCCGCCGTTTTGCGTTGCCAAAACGGGTGGGTGTCCCGTCACATTATTGTCATCGTCATTTCTATCTGCGACGAAACTGTAGACACGACGCTACAACGTATAATTTTGATTTACAAGGACAAAGCACTCTAAACTAAAAACACTCTAAAACTGAATCATTCAAAATTTTGTAATTTATTCCAGAGTTCAAGGTATTTAATATAAAATTAACTAATGGATATATGAAAGTATTTAAAAACATAACGCACTCCGATCGGCTGCAAGCCAATCGTATGATACTCTAGATGAAATACTGAACTCCGATTTATATTTTAGTTGGGAATATATAAAAAGAATGAGGAGTGCACATACAATTATTGCATGACCTTTTAACGTTCCAAATAGCCTACTGGTTATTCCTTAGGTTGTCAGTCACATAGTCACCTACACCGCGTCTCAGCATTAAACACGTTTTGGACTTCTACCCATAAAATAATAAAGTTGTGCCCAGGCTGTTGGCCCATTTTTTTTTTGGTTTTAATTAATCTAGTAGCACATCCTCATATAGGTACTAAGTTTCAACTTTATAGCATAAGCCGTTTCTGAGATATGAAAAAGTACTCCCACCCCTGTACCTTGCTACCCCTATCAAAAAATTTTTTTTCTGTGATGTCTCTATACAGTTTTCTATTTTTAGCTTTCTATCCTTTGTGGCTTTCGATAAATTAAAATCTGAATTTTTTCATTTCCACCCCTCCCACCATCACTCCCTACACCCACGCCCTTAACATTTTTTTCTCCGCTAGAGGTTCCTAACTCCTGTAAAATTTTCAAGATCATATCTGATACAGTTCTTGAGATATACAAATTAATTTTTTTAAAAATGACTGTCCCCCCACGTCCGCTTTTCACCACCTTCCTCAAAAATTTTACATTCAGTAGACTCCACTGGTAATTCTATATATAGAAACCAATTTCTATAAGACAACTACAAAGTTTCAACCATTTGACATCAATCGTTCAGAAGATATGGATTTTAGTATGTTTCAATCCCAGCTTTCAAGCGTTTTGAACGCAATGTTTTCCCCCCACTCCCTTCCCTCAACCCCTATCGACCCTTTTTTTGCAAATGGCTCTACTATCATAGTACTACATAAGTTCTAAGTTTCAGCCCCCTACCATAAGCGGTTCCTGAGATCTAGAAACCAAAATTTTTCATCTAAAACGCTCCCCCTCACACATCCACCCCTCCAAAATATACCACTCGTAGGGGTTCACCCATTTCACCTACCTAAAAATTTCAACGTAATATCTCAAGCGGTTTGTGAAGTACACACGGACGGCGCACAGTGGGGCATTTTCCCAATCTAGCTGGCCAAAATTCGGTTTTTCAAACATGTAATTGTTAACCAGCATTTTATGTCTTAATTGCCTTAACCAATTAGGGAGTTTCAGAAAGGGTTTTTTTTACCTGAATTTACTATGAAAGCCGTGGGCTCAGCTCAAAGTAGCCATTTGTAAAAGATTAGTTGTTACAGAAAAAACTTTCTTTAAAACTAACTGTGCTCACATAATTTTTTCGTGATTTTAAGAGAAAATTAGGAAATTTTGAATAATGGATATTGAAGTAGCAGGTATGTATTTGATTTTTACAATTTATGGTATTTCAAGGATATATAGTTTTTGAACTAGATAGTTTTAAATTTTGGTAAAATTTGAGATCTATTTTTTGGAAAAGGTACATTTTCAAAATTGATTAAGTTATATACCTCCGCAAGACCCCATCAAAATTTATGTGACAATATAAAGGTCAAATATTCATTCTTAAGGAGTCACAAAATTTTTTTGCAAATATCTGCATATTCAGATTTTATAACAGTTTATGTTGATAACGGAAATTCGAAATATTCGTTCTTTGAATTTTAGTTCTGTTACAATTTTTTTCTCGTTCCTTGTAGGATCATCTGGAGTTACACTACTGACAAGGAATTGTTTATACGGAGTGATGGAAGAAAGCGGATACCGCGACTTTAACAAAAAGTTAGAAATTTTAGAAATTTACCTAGTCAACGTGCGAGTTTAGCGAAGAATTTGCTGGAATGTGCAGAGTTTAAAGGCGAAGTTCAAAAGTAAATGGGTAGCTGCAAGCAGGATGGATAGTATATTCAGGAAGAAAAACGATAATTGGCTCAAAGGAACCTTCGAAATACCCAAGAGCACTTCTCAGGCAGGACGACCAGCTAAAATCTTCAAAGAATCAAGCGATCGAACAAAACGAAGGAAAACGAAAACAGTACGTGAAAAGATGAGCACGGATGAATTGACGTTTGCTGCCCGGATGAAACTACGATCTTCCGGAAAGAGGGATGCCTCAAAAGTCTTACAGGAAAGAAAAGTCAAGCCACTGTACCCTATACATGCCTTTGCAATATTCGTTGAAGCAGATTTGAGCAGAAACCAATATGAAATAATTAGAACTGGTGCTCCAAAGGCAAAGGCCCTTGTTATAAAATTTTACAAAAACTCAAGAAAGATTGTTACCCTAGGCCAGAATCATACCAAGTATCAGCTACTTATGCAGAAGTTAATCTGCTAGATTTGTTGGATCATACAAGTGCAAGATTAATTGAATACCTCAGTGAAATAGCAAGTTCCTTGAACGAAGATGAAGGTCAATCAATGCAGCTGATAACAAAGTGCGGATGTGATGGATCACAACAGACCCTATATAAACAACGATTCGAAAATAATTCGGACTCTGACAGTAACGTTTTCCAAAGTTCCATTCTGCCACTACAAACTGTAAAATAAATAACGCGATTAAAGTTCTTTGGCAGAATCCTGCACCGTCTTCTCCTCGATACTGTCCTCCGATTAGAATAGTTTTTACAAAAGAATCTACGGAAATTATTAATAGAGAAATTAAATACATACAGGATCAAATTGACAATTTAAAAAGTCAATAATTGAAGGAAACAGAACGCTCACAGTAAAGCACCTACTAACATTCACTATGGTTGACGGTAAAGTTTGTAATGCAGTGCGGTGCGAATTTGAAAGATTTTAACCAGCTGTCTCTACAAAAAGAAGTTACTCCATCAGCACTGAAATTTGTCTTTCGATATTACATGCCAGAATACGGTTATTCGAAACTTTATTGCACTTGTCATATAAATTAGATGTAAAGAAGTGGCAAATAAACTCTGAAGATGACAAAACTGCTGTGAATATGCGGAAACACAGCATACAACAAAATTTTCGAGAAAGATTAGGCCTCATTGTTGATATTCCCAAGCAAGGATTTGGCAATACCAATGATGGAAATACCAGCTGAAGGCAACCTACGCTATGGATCTACTGCAAGCACAGCGGATGAAATTAAAGATATGGATGAAACTGAAGAATCATCAGACGAGGAAGCGCTATCTTCAGAATAATTGTGTTTATTGTTTAGATATAAAAAAAATAAATTAATTATGTACAATAAATTATATTTATTATGAAAATAAACAGTATTTTACTCGAAAAACTAGTAATTTCAGTAAAAAATGTACTCTGAAAAGATTCACCAAAAAAAATTGTACATATATTTATTATGCAATTCAATTTTTTTTCAATAAATATGTTTCAATAATGTTATTACTTCATAATAACTTAATAATACCTTATTTTCAGACGAATCGACAATGTAAATAATTTTGGCCAGCTAGATCGTGCAAATGCCCCACTGTGCGGCGGACAGACGGACATTTTTTTTTTGCTTTTTTGGGGTTTACTACAGTGGCGTGGCGTGATAATTCAACAAGGGGAAGCAATTGGTTAATATCCAAAATTTATTGTTATTATTCTACCTACAAATTTACTGCGTACTAATTGAACCTCCTCCATTATAGCTACTTTTAACATTACTAATATAAAAGCACCCACCAATCACGAACCAGGAGGCTATTTGGAACGTATTGGCAGATTTTTTTTATTTATCAACGTATTTTTTTGAATAGAAGAGTCAATAGAAGTAAAACCGAATTCTATCTCATTAACCATAAAAGTTTTTTGGAATTCGTGAAAACCCCCAGGAGTTTAATATCAAAAAATGCTTGCATCTGATTTTTTTTCGATTAAATTTAAAGCCTTTAGAAATAAAAGTGAATTGAATTTCTCATTAAACCCAATATATGGAAATTCGTGAAAATGTACACAACCACAAAATTGGAAAAAAAACATTTCTAGGTGTTTACATAAAGAACCCGCAGAAATAAAATCTATTTCGGCATGTCCAATATATATAACGAAATCGTGAAAGTGTGGAAAAATCCCTTTTCACGGACATTTGTTTTACTCAACCTCTATGCCAATAAAAATCTGAATTTTTTTTCCTTTAATTTCTTGAGTAGCATACGTACATACATATACGTACTAAGTTCCAACTTTTTTCTTTATAAGCCGTTTCTGAGATTTAAAAAACCACCACCCACCCCCTGCCTTGCTACGCATATTAAAAAATTGTTTCTGGGATACCTCTTTATTGGCTCTATGTAGTAAATTTTTAGCTTTCTATGGTTTGTAGTTTTTGAAAAATAAAAATCGATATTATTTTCTTTCCACCCCTCCCACCAGTACCTCCAACATTTTTGCTCTGTTAGAAGTCTACTGGACCTAACTCCTGTAAAATTTCTAAGATCATATATGATACGGTTCTTGAGATATAGAAATGAAATTTTATTAAAAATGGCTATCGCCCCACTTTTGTGCTCCACCTCCCAACTCAAAAATTTTAATGGGCTCCACTTGCAGTCCTATATACACAAACTAAATTTTATCTTCCTGGTATAATTGGTTCGGAAGATATTCTAATTCAATGTTTTTTACCCCAAACCCCACACACCACCACCTGATTCAAAAATTTTAGCTTTTGGTTAATCTCCTGTTATCCCTTAAGGTAACTACTAAGTTTCAATCTTCTGACATCAACCGTTCAGAAGATACGTATTTCAGAATGTTTCAACCCCAGCTTTCAAGCACTTCGAACATATTCCTTTCCCCTACACTCCCACACTCCTCAACCCTTATCGACAATTTTTTTGCAAATAGGTCCACTACCATAGTTCTACATAAGTTCCAAGTTTCAGCCTCCTAGCGTAAGTGGTTCCTGAGATCTAAAAACCAAATTAAATATAATTCAACTATTAATATTTACCCACAATTCAATTCCTAACGTCGATCAGAATTCAATTCCTATCCTACTCTGGTAGCACTTATTTCTTATCAGATCTCTGCTTGCTGAAAGCTCACCGCTGCAGCCAGGAATGTGTGGAAGCAAATATTTTATTGCATCCACCGTGTCGTGTACGAAAATTTTTTTTCATGACGTCACAGTGGGCTTACTACGGAATGAAATGAACGCTCATAGATACAACTTTCAAATTGCTTCCATGTGTCTTCTTCCCCAGTCGGACATTTCGCATCGATTCAAATTGAATTGCATGAATGCATGAATGAAATTTGTCAAAATATGAATGCATTACGAAAATATGCCAAAGTAATGGAAACGGTAATGGAAGTGTCAAAATTCTTTTCTTTCTAGGAAAAATTCGATTGGTTCAATTCGCGGAAACAAAAGAAAAACGGAAAAAATGCTAGCTGCGCATTGTTTTGCGTTTGTCATTGTCGTTTTGATTTTTGAAGTGCTTGGTTTGGTGGTAAAGTGAATTAAAAAAAATTTAAAAATGTGTAATACCAGTTTATAATAGTGTCTTAAGATTTTTTCGTGAGTATTTTTATTTATTACAAAGAATTATTGTTAAATATTTTTTAGACAAAAACAAAACTGCTACAAAATACTGTCGGTTCGGTTCAAATAGAGTTTTGGATTTGTTCTTATTTTACGCATTTTTAAAAATCTGAACAAAACTCAAACTCTAGTATGTAGTCTATATGGTGGAAAACGACATAGGATAAGAATTTTTAAAATTTCGTATTGAAACTACTGCAGGATCTTCTTCACGAATATGTCTCGTAAAGTAAGTAATGATATAATGAAATAATTCTTATTGTAGAAAACCATCAATACATCATAATTAATACATAATGTAATCTATATTTTTTATTATCACTTTATAGCAAAATGTCTAAAAACGTTGAAGAACAGAAGTCATTGCAGCACAACAAATTTGAACCACCTCTACAACACTTCAACGCGACTCCGTTGCATCGCTGCAATGCAGATTTAGGTGCGTCTGAACTAAATAATAGTAAGTGATAAAATTATAAAAACGTAATTACTTAATACATATGTATTTACACACCAAATACATTTTCCAGAAAAATTTGAGAAAAAAATTGACAAAAAAATTGACAACTTAACAGTTATTGAATTTTAAAACAACCATTCCAAAACTGAATTACATTTTAAAAAAATTTCAGAGTTAATAAAAAAGCAAAATATAGAAATAATGAAGGCCATTGCGACCAATACTGCATTATTAAAGCAGATATTAAAAAAAAAACAGAAATAAACGAAAACCTGTCTCGTTTCCCGGTAAATTCAAAGGAAGATCTAAAAAAAATCGACGTAGACATTGCCGAAAATAAAGAAGAGTTCGTAAGTACTACTTTCTAGTTAAAAAATTATGTTGTTTTCACAAAATATATTTTTTACAGATAAATAAAGTAAAGCTCATTATTGGTAATGATCCTTTAAAAAAACGGTTTAATAAACTATTTGGTGAACAAATAAAACTAGACTTCAATTATGACGGCTTGCGCGGGAAGGAAGCATTTCGAAACTATAAAAATGTTGTGGACGTATTATTCGGTAAGTACAATCACAACAATTAGAACTATACCATTTTACTTTAAGATCATTTCTATTTAAAGGAGCTCTATTGAGAGAAGATGGGTACTGTGCCGACGATTTAAAAAAAGCCATCAAAAAAGCGTTTCAAATAAATAAAAACCGGATTTTCAAAAATGCATGCATTTCGCGCCAAGCAAGGGCGAAGGAAAATAAAGAAAATGTTATTAATTAAATATTTTATAAAATGTTTTTATGAATTATCTTATTGAAGAATATAATTAATTTTTTTTTGTAGACAAATACGCTTTATTCTATACGAATAATCATGTCGGTAACTTTTCTTTTTTTATTCATTCTTTAATCGATTCCAAAATCATGTCAATGGTAACATTTCATTTTCCATTCATTCCACAATCGATTATTTAGCCATGCAAATGGTAACAGTTCAGCTATTAAGCTATACATTACCGCCTAGGTCATCGCTATGTTAAAAGAATCGATGATGTAATCTGAAAAGGCGACATAGTCGCTTACTAATAATGATTACTGAATCGATTCTGTAATCATTACTGGTCCTTCTGGGTCTTGGTTTCTTATCGCTTGCCTTTTTCGTGGTGTTGCCAAATCGGCTGTGTGCGATATTCGAATGTAGTTTCTTGCGAAGTTTTATTTAGACTTTGTCAAAGAAAATGTTTGAAACATGCATTTTTTTCGCGATTTTTCTGCGCGATTTAGAAAACGCATTTTAGATATAATATTTTTCAGCAAAATGCAAGGGAAGCAATGCTTCCCTTGCTTCCATGGACGCCACGCCACTGTTTTACTAGTCCTAAAATGTGAAAATACAAAATTTCAGGGTAGCAAATTTTTTTTAAATTTCAGGTCGATCACAATATTTTATAATTAAAAAATAATAAAGAGAAACGTATCTTCGAAACAAGACGGGCGAGGAGCGATTAAACGGTCTGGCTTTGTTAAATGCGCATCGGGATGTGGAGGTGGAATGCTAAGAAGTGATTGAAATGATGGCAAAATTTCCAAGAAGAATGGCCTTTATTTTAAAAATAATGAAATTATCAGAAATATAAAATTTAATATATAATAATATAAATATATTTTGTATTAAATTATGTTCTTCAATATAAATCCTTGAAAAATTTGTTTTTCAGATAACAAATACTGTTCCGTTTATTGTAGCGTGACGTTTCGGACTCGACTGAGAAACGAGAAGTTTGATACAGGACTTAGTAGAGTGCGTAACGTCCACAAAAAGATTTGGTTTCGTTTTCTTTGTTGTTCCCGTTGTTAATTGTTGAAACTGCTAAAGTTATTATTGCTGCAATCTTTGATTTTGAATTGAGTCTTGTTGTTGCTATCCATTTTTGAATATATATTTTCCATTGTTAGTTGAGTGTTTTGTTATTTCAAATTGTATCAATCGTCTTAAGTTCTGATTTATCAGCGTGTTGTCGACTATTGTAAATAACTTAATTTAATTTAAATAAACTTTTAAATTAATTACTTATTGCACAACTTGGAGGAGGGTGGTCTGTCGTCAGCACCCACAGGTTGTTTACAAAAATGTATCCTTTTTTCAAATTTTTAGTAAAATTCGGTTTTTCTAAATTATTATTATTATTATCTTTATTTGCCTTGATTCAATTTTTGACTTAATGCTAATATATTATATTTAACAGATCAGTCTTTTCAATTGACTATACAGCTTTTGATAATAATTTCAGTACGAGAAAACTTAAGTAATAAATCGAAAAATTAGGTAAAGGAAAAATAGCGAAAAAACCTCTATGAAATTTTTTTTCTAAAAAAATGTCCTTTTTTATATTGTTTAATATTTATACACGACGTACAATATATTATGGAAAATACTATTAATGTAAGTGTTCTGAATTTCAAAATGTTTTAAAAAAGAATATCCTAAGTAGTATTTGATTTTTAAATTTTAAATAAGTTGAACATTTAAACTTTATAAATCCTTTTTATAATAATTAATCTACATAATCATATAATTTTTATGTAAACCCCACCCCCCCCCCCCCCCCCCCGGAAATAATTTTCTGCGTTCGCGCCTGTCTACCGGTTTTCAGAATGGAAGGGCATTGGATCCAAAGTTGCGTATGATTTTCCTCCTCGGAAATATACATAAAATTTTTTTTCGAAATAGACCAAATGGGGGAGAAGGGGTTGAACACCCACAAACCCCCTCCCCCCCCCCCCCCCAGTCGCACGGGCCTGGATATGAGATATTTAAGTTGATAATATCGTGCGAAGCTTAGAACGTCGGTCTAACGATGGAACTATTGTCAGCGAACCGTTCCACTATGCTAATATTTCTAGAGATACCACTCTCAGTATATGTTTATATAATTTAAAAATTTATCAAAATCGATTTAGCTGTTTTCAGTTCAACTTAAGACAAAAACTTTTTATTTTTAAGAGAAGAAGATTTATTGTACTTACCCGAAATGATCCTACGACCTCTTGTACAACTTGCATTGCACGACCTGGAAATTTGCGGACTAAGGAATTTGGATGTGACGTAAGTTTTTTCCATGCAGTAGACTCCTATTAATTAAAATAAATAACTAGTTAGTATAATATAATATGCTTATTTTTATATCATAAAGTATTATAGGTTTAATCAAACCCAAAAGTTTGTAACTCATACAACTGAGCCTTGGACTAACAAATGTATAATTTTCAGCTCAATTAAAAATGTTCACTTGTGGCTGGTTCGGCTAGTTATTCCCCTGTAGTAATAGTACGATAAATCCTATATGGGACTCCGCGAGAAAACCAGCAACCTCTCAATGCCTAGCTGGAAGGCGGAGAAAAACATCTGCAAACTTCGGTAGCATACGAGAAGGATCACTTTTCCCTTTCTGTTTCCATTTCCCGAACATTTCACAAACACCACCGAATATGCGAGAACCCAGCAAGAAATTTACCAGTTGAGTCCGCCTGATCTCCGCCGTAGCATTAACCGGTAATCTTTCAGTTAAAACGAATACGCCTCGGGACAAAATTAACTTTATACTTCGTATCGGTGTACATGCGTGTGTTTTTCTACCTCTTTCTTTTAATATTGCCGTCTTCTTTACTCCTGGTTAACGATAACCGGTAATTGACTGGTTAAATATGGAAACCGATACCAACATTCTTGCGACGCAGAAAAACAATTAGAAGTTTTCGGAAGTCGTATGGCGCGTGCTGCTGGTGTTTATAACATATGCCAGGTTAGAGGGCTCCAATTTGAAAGTCGCAGGTCGCTGTCATTGGTCTTTTCAAACATGTTTTGACAGTTTCACGAGTATATAAAGGAGAGTTGCATTGCATTCACGAGAAGAAATTTCTAACACCAGAAAAATTTTGCTACCACAGTATTGAATTTTCTGTATGCATGCGTACTTTCGGGTAGCGCTTTCTTGCATGGAAGGCTCTCGACTCAACACATATGACGACAGTTTGTACTACTGTATAGCGAGGCGACATACGACAGTTTGTACTCGAGATGGGGAACTCAGATCTGAGCCTGCTCAATGAACTGGCTCTATAAGAAGATCCAACTGAGCCAGATCTTCTATACGGATCTCGGATCTTGACGGTTCAAAGATCTATACGGATCTTTGCGGTTCACGGATCTTCACGGCTCGCAGATCTGTACGGATCTTTGCGGTTCGTGGATCTTGCGGTGCGCGGATCATCACGGCTCGTGGATCTTACGGTTCGCAGATCTTTACTGTTCGCGGACTGAAACCGATCTTTACAAATTGCGGATCTTTGAGGTGATGATCATGGAGCATAGACGATGGAAAATGGAAGATGGAGGATGGAGGATTGAAGGAGGATGTAGCATGGCGGATGGAGGATGGAGGATGGACGATGGAGGATGGAGGATAGAGAATGAAGGATAGAGGATGAAAGATGGAGGATGAAGGATAGAGCATGGAAGATGGAGAACGAAGTATGGAGGATAAAGGATGAAGGATAGAGGGTAGAGGATTGTGGATGGTGGGTTTAGATTAAGAATTAATGATTAAAGATTAAAGATTAGAGATTAGAGATTAATTATTAAAGATTAAATATTTAAAATGAAAGACTAAAGATTGAAGATGAAAGATAGAATCACAAATCTTTACTGACCGTGGATCTTTACGAATCGCAGATCTTTGATATGAAGTCTTTGCAAACTATGAGGTTGTATAGTATATATATTCTATACATACTACTTATAAAGCATAGGAAGAATAGGAAAGTGTCATCAGCATAAGATATCACATCTCTTTGTATTGGGTGCTCATATATATCCCTTAAGTATATCAGAAAGATAACTAGCCCTAAAACTAAACCTTGTGGAACATTGTAATGGAAAGTTGCTCTATTGCTCTGTGTATTGTTAATTATAAAATATTGAGATCTATCCTCTAGCCGGTGATCTAGTTAACCCAAAAGGTGCTAATACCGGATGCAATAAACATTATTTTTACATGTGGAATTCAGTCGATTGCTTTTGCTAAGTCTAAGAAAACGTCGCGGGATTTGTTCTCTTTATCTAACGAGGAGCTAATTAATTTATTCGTAGCTATTTCGTCATGTGTGCTGCGTCCTTCACGAAAACCAAAATGATTTTCCTTTAATATTTTATGTGTTTCAAAGATAATCATTAATTTCCTCTTTGCAACCTTTTCAATTATTTTTCCAATGGAGTCAATAATTGTTGACTGTTTTTTAAATTTTAGGGAATACACTCTTCAAAAGGTTAAGAATAATTAGGTCAATAACATTATTCAAGAAAAAGTCTTTTAATACACATTCAATTGTGATGTCGTCAAATCCGAGACTAGAGCCACCATTATACTTTATTATTTTTTTAATAATAAAGTATTGTGATCGACCTGAAATTTCAAAAAAATTTGCTACCCTGAAATTTTTTATTTACACGTTTAAGGACTAGTAAACACACACCAAAAAAGCAAAAAAAAAAAAAGGTTCGTCTGTCCGCTGTAGACGCCGTACGCCGTTCGAGTGGGGGGGGGGGGGGAACAATGCGTCCAAAACGCTTGAAAGCTGGGATTGAAACATTCTAAAATCCATATCTCCTGAACGATTGATGTCAGATGACTGAAACTTTGTAGTTGTCTTAACAGATACTAGGAGATTAAAAAAGAGTTAAACATTTTAAGGGGGGTTTTGAAGTATGGGGGTGGGGAGTGAAAAACTTTGAATTACAATATCTTTCGACTCAATTATCCCAGGAGGATAAAATTTGGTTTCTGTATATGGAATTACTAGTGGAGTCTACTGAATGTAAAATTTGGGGGGGAAGGGCGTGAAGCGCGGAAGTGGGGTGACAATCAATTTCCAAAAAATTAAATTTGTATATCTGAAAAACTATACGAGTATGATGTTGAAAATTTTACAGGAGTTAGGACCAGTAGACCTCTAGCGGAGGAAAATTTTTGAGGGTATGAGTGCAGGGTGGGAGGGGATGGAAAAGAAAAAATTCTGATTTTAATTTCTCGAAAGCCGCGAAGAATAGAAAGCTAAAAATTTAAAACTGTATAGAGCTACTATAGAGACATCCCAGGAAAATAAATTTTTGATAGGGGTAGCAAGGTACGGGGAGGGGCTTGGTTTTTTATAACTCACAAACGGCTTATGCTAGAAAGTTGAAACTTAGTACCTATATGTAGATATGCTACTGGAGTAATTACAACTAAAGAAACCCTAATGAGTAATTAGGAGGCTATTTGGAAATTTATTTTCTAGGTTGTCAGTCGCATAGTAACCTACACCACATCTCAGCATTAAAAACGAATCGAACTTCTACCCATAATATAATAAAGTTGCGCCCAGACTGTTGTCCGATTTTTGTCAAACTAGTTTCCCGTTATTTCCCGCATTACCCAGCATTGCCTTAAATAATCAACTCCGACATTTTTCATTAAAGTACATAATTTATTTTAAATGAGTTTTCGGTTTGTCGTAAAGGTTTATTCAATAGGTTGGTACATAACGATTTTATATTTTAATATTTAATATTTTTTAATTCTGAAACTTTTTTGCTGATCTGTCAATGTCAAAACATCAGTCAAGATTTATATTTTTTGTTCAGTTGTGGCCAAAAACCCCAAATACGCTCGCTGTTCGTCCGTTAGTCCGAAGGCACGATAACATAAAAATATGTTGACATAAGCCCATGATCCAATCAATTCATTGCAGTAAATATTCCGGCATGCAGTAACTCAAATTTTACTCTCTTTGCAAATTTTGTATAGCGCTGCGCAAGGCCAACCAACAGTCAAATAAAAAACGTACTAAACTAATAGAATTTTTCTGGAGGAAAGAGTAGAAAATTTAAATTTTCACAGTTTTCGATCAGAGTAACATATAATATTTGAATTTGATGTGACATGCAGTGAAGAATTGATTGGATCATGGAAAAAATTTCACTGCCCTTCAATGCAGTAAGAATGCAGTGATTGGATCATGGTCTATAGGCTGTTGAAATTTTGACCCTGTATATTTGGTCGAAAATGTCAGGCTGAGTTCTTTAACGGGGAATATCGTCCTACTCCTTCGAGAAGCTGACATACATAAATCCTTAAAACAAGTCGCTTCAAGCAACGACTTAGAAATTTTGTATAGGTACATTGATTTAGTAATAGTTGTAATAGTAGTATGAATATGAAGAAAAAACTAATCCTCGTGTAGCTTTCATACAAAAATGACCACTACATTCTTCTGTACTAGAGTAGAGGAGGAGTTAATTGGCAATATTATCAGATGCCTTTTCTAAAAAAAAAGATTTAGGTTTGAGAAGTAAGCTAGTTGAAAGCCTTTTATTTGAAATTTTTTATTTTTGTTATTATTTAATTGAATTGTAACTTTTCGCGGCCATCAATCACTAAGAAAGGACCTTCATATGGATGTTGCGACAAATTGAAAGCATTGCATCTGACAAACACATGGCTGCAATTTTTCAGTTCTTTGAAAATAAAAATATTTTTATTGCAGATGGCTTAGGCTTAATATTATTCATTTCCTCATGAATTGGTGTACGAATTCATGTTGCGAATAATTGGTTGAAAGCTTTTCGGGGGGGGGGGAGGGGGTTGCAACCAAATTTCAATATTGACCAATTTGAACTTCAAATTGACCAGTGAAGTTCGGTATTCTCTACAATTAGTTGGTAGTAGTAAAAATAAAACAAAAAAAGATTCATATCAGGGGGGGGGGGGGTTGCAACCAAATTTCAATATTGACCAATTTGAACTTCAAATTGACCAGTGAAGTTCGGTATTCTCTACAATTAGTTGGTAGTAGTAAAAATAAAACAAAAAAAGATTCATATCAGAATAGGAAAAAATTTGTAATGTAATGGACTCTACAAGACCAATTTCCTATTGTGCAAAAATTAACACCACCTTCTCTGTACCATAATGTCCCTTTTAAAAGTCTTATTTTTAGAACGTGCCGCTACTATAGCTCTACTTAAATACCAAGTTTCAGCTATACATCATTAGTGGTTCTCGAGATATAAAAGTCTGAATTTTTCATTCTCCTCTATCCCAACCCCTACAATTTTCCCGTATAAATTCTAAGCTTCTATCTTAAACAGTTTTTGAGATATGAGACGTGATTTTTTAGACAAATTTGCCCACTTCCTTGCTTACTGTCGACATTAACCATTTACGATATGGACTTTAGAATATCTCGATCTCAGCGCTCGAGGGTTTCGGAGGTAATGTTTTTGTCCCACTCCCACACCCTCCACCAATATCGACAATTTTTTGCGAACTATCAAAGTTTTATATAAATTTCAAGTTTCAGCTTTCTAGCATAAACGGTTGGTGATATTTAAAAAAGAAATTTTTTCATCTAAAACGCTCTCCCAACATCTCCCCTTACAACTAACTGAACACACAAGAAGAAGGTACTTAAAGAGGATTCACCTGGTATACCCACTAAAAAAATTGCAACTTTCGACCGGAATATGGTCTAGCCCCATGAGATGGTCTAGCCCCATGCTTTTGAACTTGGCACTAAAGTATGTCATCCGAAAAACCCCAGTCGACACCAAAGGGACACTACTATTCAAGTCCACACAACTAGTAGCATATAAACATCCTCGCAAGATCCTTCCCTAGTGCTACGGAGGTATTTGTCAATCTTCACTCCCAAGTAAAAGAAGTCGGGTTGCGCATTAACGAAAGCAAAGCAAAAGTAATGACTCAAACGAGAAAGAGAATTCAAATCAGACATAATATAACAATTGCGGAGTATAATTTGGAGAGTTTGGACAACTTCATATATCTTGGGGATAATCTAGCAAAAGACGGCAACAAAATCGACGGATCATGCTAGCAAATAAAACATATTATTCGGTACTTCCAATAGTGAAATCCAGACTGCTGACTGGTCGCGTTCTATCCAAATAAAGTCTGACTGTTATTTTCATAAATTATATTTAATAAATTTGCACTGTGCCAAATTTCAGCTTTCTTAAAACTCTAACGAGGAACCGATTTTTTCGGCACCTTTGCGGGGGTGCTGACTGGGTGGGTCCCACTGTTGGGGTGTCTGACCATTGTTTTTTTGTTTCTCGTTGTAAAAACTACCCCGTGGTAAATTTTCAACTTTCCTAAAACTCTTTCATGACACTTGTATTGATTGTTGCGCGCATAGTAACAGAAACCAAAAGCACGCGATTTTTGCGACACCTTTGCGGGGGTGCTGACTGAGTGGGTCCTACTGTGGGGGTGTCTGACCATTGTTTTTTTGCTTCTCGTTGTAAAAACTACCACGTGGTAAATTATCAACTTTCCTAAAACTCTTTCATGACACTTGTATTGATTGTTGCGCGCATAGTAACAGAAACCAAAAGCACGCGATTTTTGCGACACCTTTGCGGGGGTGCTGACTGGGTGGGTCCCACTGTTGGGGTGTCTGACCATTTTTTTTTGTTTCTCATTGTAAAAACTACCCCGTGGTAAACTTTCAGCTTTCTTAGAACTCTTTCATGACACTTGTGTTGATTGTCGCGCACATAGTAACAGAAATCGCGCTTGTATGACATTTATACTTTCGGCGCCTGCTGACTGGCCTCGTTCTAACCAAATGAAGTCTGACTGTTATTTTCATAAATTATGTATAATAGATATTTACTGAACAAAATTTCAGCTTTCCTAAAACTCTTTCGAGGACCCGATTTTTTTGACATGTTTGCGGGAGAGCTGACTGGGTGGGTCCCACTGTTGGGGTGTCTGACCATTGTTTTTTTGTTTCTCGTTGTAAAAACTACCCCGTGGTAAATTTTCAGCTTTCCTAAAACTCTTTCATGACACTTGTATTGATTGTTGCGCGCATAGTAACAGAAACCAAAAGCACGCGATTTTTGCGACATCTTTGCGGGGGTGCTGACTGGGTGGGTCCCACTGTTGGGTTGTCTGACCATTGTTTTTCAGTTTTTCATTGTAAAAACTACGTCCTGGCAAATTTTCAGCTTTCCTAAAACTCTTTCATTTTCCGATTTTTTTGACATCTTTGACAGCTCACCAGAGCCAGGTGTCCCCACGTCAGACCTGCTGACTCTAGTATATTTACATACACCCTAAATGTAACCAAATACTAAAATATTAGCTTTCCTAAAACTCTTGCGATTTTTTGTCGTGAGCTCTTGGACTATTAGTTCAGACTCTCAGTCGTTAGTTACCGCCAAGTCGGCTTACCATGTGTAAGCAAACACGAAAAACGGTAAACAGCAATGCTGTGCTCATTCTGTCGGCGACTTGCTGCTGACTACCGGTGCCAATATCATTACATGTAATTGGTCATACGTATTATATTTACCACGGAGTTTCCGTCTTGGGTCTTGATTCCGGCACGAGGTGGAAACTCTAGATAAACGGTCGTCTGCTCGCATAGAAGTCCCAGTTCTGTTGCACAAATGCGACTCGGTTACGGCTCGCATTGCTAAACATGAAATTGGACAAGCAGTCAGCTATTTGCTCGGAGTTCTCAGTTCCGTTGCGAAACTGCGACCCGATTAGGACACGGACTGAACTCTACCGAATTCCTAAGAAGTCAACCAGCTAAGTGACCCAAAATTGATTGTTTTCCCAAAGTGGAACAAAATAATCAACTTCGTGTTACTCGGCAGTTTTTTAGTATATAAGTTTTCTTGTAATTAGTGTCAAGGGGCAGTATCTTTTAGGATACCGATCGATATTTTCCACGACAAGTAAATTTTTAAAAAGTCGAAATAAAAGACGTAACTTATCAAGCACGAAACATAATTTTCTATTTTTTTCATTCGAGATTCAAATATACGCCTACAGTAAGTATAAATAGTTAATGTGTTCCCTATCTTTTCCAGCAAAAATCACAGGGTAACTAGTGTCTCTTCCGGAGATACTTTGCCTTTGCCGGTTTCTATTGTGGCATTCTCACGAACGCCGAATCCACTTTTCAACCAAGACAAATTCTTCGTCTCTTTTTTTAAAATACGAGTATACTGACTGTAATATCCTGGGGGATATTGCAGGTCACAACACAGAAAAGGAACCTAAAAGGAAGCATGAATTTACAAATACAGCATTAGAAACATATAAGACAAGATATGTTAGGTTGATAGTTTTCTTTTCTGTGTTTATGTTCTATGTTATTTTAAAGTATTTTATTCATACTTAATTTTAAGTTTTTAATTCAGTGTTGTTTTCTAATTCTAAGTTTTAATTCAGTAAGCATCCCGTGTTAAATGGTTACAATTCCATGTTTGTGCGTGGGGAAATTTGTTGTGAAATTTCCGTCTTCACAACCTGATTGTGTATATTTTTACGAACTACGACGTCTAGCCCCTGTGGGTTATGTCGATGTATCACCATTTTTTTGTTTTTTGTTGATATTGAACAAAAAAAAAGAAAAATAAATAAATAAAAATTCGGCCAACAACTAAATCCATTATTTTTTGGGAGGAAATCCGAAACTTATTTAATGTTGAAATGCGACGGACAACCCAAAGTATAACCAGGGGGTTACTAAGATCGCAATTTTTTTTTAATTTAATTAATTTTTTTAAATCAATCAAATTAACTTATTATTAAATAAAGTAAAATTGCAGTTTATTAGTTGCATACGTATTTTGCTATCCCGTTAATCTAATGGCGTATACTGATATTTTGGTCTATTTACCTAAATTTTTAGTGGTACATATTTAATACTATATATTCTTATACAAAAGCTTTATAATTATGTCGTACATATGCTGCTAAGTTTTTAACCGTATATGGTATATTGCAAAATGAATTATAACTTTGGACCCAATACATTATTTTTAGCCTCCCACTAACACAGCCGAAGTTTACGTAAATTTTTATTTATCCCAACAAAATTTACTATGTTTACTATGCATTTAAATAATCAAGAATATCTGGCAACTGCACAAATGTAACAAAAAAGTGGCTAATATAAATACAAACATTGAATAATTTAAGTTTAATGATTTAAATTCTATTATTAAAATTCAAGTAGGCCAGTGGCATTAGTAGCATTATTGCATAGCACGTCATTTAGTATTTTTGAGTATGTGTATATTATGTATAATATATGTAAATAAGAGTATTTCGATTATAATATTAATAAAGATTAACTGTTATCTAAATTAAAAATAACTTTATTCCAATTTGGATTAAGGTGAATGTAACACTGATAATTGACCTTGTGCAGTAGATATCTAATTTGAGCTAATATTGGTTAACAGTTATGTAACTGTGACGGAATTACAATTTGAATTTGCTTTAAAATTATTCAATCCAATTTTTAAATCTATTAAGGTAAGAGTAGACATATCCTTACTCAATAAAGGGTGGGTACAAAATTCATCTTCTTTAGTCCTCCACGTGGGCGCCTGCTGGTAATGCTCGGTCGTGGACGACATTCTGTCCCCACGATAGATCAGCCAAGACTACACGCATGTACTCAATCGTGAGCCGTGGTCATTAGGACTGAACTAGTATCGAACTCCGAGGTGATGTGAGCGATTAGTAAGCCATTCCGAAGGATGAAAGACTGAGGGATAAATCACTCGCGAAAGAGCTCCTGTAGTTGATCGGGAAATAACCACAGTTGCTTTATTCTGGTAACCCGGCTCTGCCAGAATGGACTTTCCCTTTCGATCTTACTCGTGGAACGCAAATTAAGAAGCACATTTTAAACAAAACTGAAAAAACGAAACGAAAAATGAAGGATAACACCTGCAAGCCTTACTCCTGTCCGCCGTTGATGACAAACAGTCATCTAGCTCGACGGGCGCTGAGACTGTGGATGGTCCGACAGTGCAGGAGCAGTTCGTTGCAATGTGCATGAGTACTGCTATTTCTCCCTTCCACACCTTACATGAATCCTTTGGGGATCAGTCGTCAATTGATTCATCTCCCTCTCCCCTTCGTGATAATCCTGATAATCTTTCCTAACCTTCGATCTTGGTCGGAACCAACTGCTACGACTTGGCCAGGCTCAATCTGGAGCATCCCTCTGATGAGGAGGACGTAGATAACACCGTATTACCGGTCGACCTACAGAGTGCTGTGGACGAATCTTCTTCACCCCCCATGATGACGAAGTAGGAAACGGAAGCATCTTCTGATACTCCCTCGGCATCCGTTGGTAAGGTTCACAGCCTAGCGGCTCGTATTCGCAACAACAAAAAAGTAGCTAGGAGGGCGATCAAAGCAATCGAGAGTCTTGAACCGAATGACTTGTCGCTTATCCAGTCTAACAAACTGAATTGGGCAAAGGAATATTTGAACCTGATTCCCCCTGAAATCTGATGCGAGTAAATTGGGCCCCTGGTCGCTTAGAACTGGTGAGGACCAAGCGCGGAAGAAAAGAATCCGTTCGTGTGAGGGTGATCAAAGCCAGGAGAAGAAGCTGAGACCTGCAATGTCACAGGCCGAGACGTCCCGGCCCGGGGGAGTTTCACGTAGATATCAGGGATGTGAGTGTCTCTGACTGCAAGATCTTCAGAGAAGATAGGCTTTGGTTGAGTCGGCAATCACTGACAACATGGAAAATCAAGAAATTTCTTTTGCCATCGAGGACATAGGATAGTATCGAAGTATGCGGACCATGACCTGCAACGATGAACAGACGCTGACCAGGCTCTCTCGCTATGTCTCTGGGATTGACAATCTGTGGGGGCAATGTTCGATGTGGTGCCGATGTCCTCGCTCGTTAGGCCACAAATTTGAGTATGGTTTCCAGGACTCGAAAATTCTTGGCTTGATGTGATGTCAGTTAGGTTCCTGCAAAAAGAAACGAAAACTCAGGATGCAATGATGAAGGACCTACAACTTAACCTTCATCACAGCAAGGCCGCATTTGGCAACCTTCTGAGGTTGATAGATTTGAGTAGAATCGATTGGCTCTCCTGCAAGAACCCTGGTTCTTAAACAATCGGATACGGGGACTGAAATCAATGGAATTTAGTCTGTTTTTCTCGAAGGACACAAGTAAGCAAAGGACTTGTATTCTGATTAGGAAAGGAATGAATTCTGTTCGTGACCAGACTGCAGTAAAGATGGATGGGTCTGATGGTAACAGTCTTACTGTCGCCTTTTGAACAATTATTGAAATCGTGACCAGACTGCAGTAAAGGTGGAGGGATCTGATGGTAACAGTCTTACTGTCGCCTCTCTCTACCTTCCCTATGGCAGTGAAGAATATCCACGCTCTGATGGGCTCAGACACTTAATCAGTATGGCGGAAAGGAAGAAAATCAACATCGTGATAGGATGCGATGCTCACCACACCCATTGGGCAGCAGAAATGTCAATAATAGAGGTGAGTCACTTTTTGAAAATATTTGCTCTTTCAAACTTATACTAAATCCCACTTTTGTTGTTAGAAACACAAGTGAAGTCTTGTACATTACTCTAAGATCGAGCTACGACACGAAGTTTGAAGTCGGTAACTGGTCAGTTCCAGGAATGGAATCCTTCTCTGCCGTAGGCAGAAAACCAGTAGCTTAAGCAGCACGAAATTTCTGGACAGTAAGATAGAAATGATTTCGGAAACCTTAATGGTCGCCCATAGATCGTTTTTCCAGCTTGCAAATGGAGGTGGGGCAGGTAGACCTAAGTTGTGGTTTAAGGGCCTTGAAATCCTGAGAGGAAAGGTGAGGAGACAGTTACGATCCTCTGCGAAAGATGTCGCAGGTGCCAGTAAACTGCGTTAATACGGGCACTATCTGGGCGGAGAGGGTAGCGTGATCCTCAGTGCAGTCGAGATTGAGCTCTGGCGATTGTTTTTTTGCGTGTGAATCGGCATCGTTTGTATTTTACAAGAAAACTAATATTAAATAAAGGCGTTTTAATCAGAATCGTGCGTTTTACTGTCGTCATTAGAAGTGCATTTTAACAATTCAGAAGTACATGGCGAACGTAGAAGATATGGATGGCGTTGTGCTGAACGTAAGTAATTCGGACATCGAGGCGGAGATGCCGAGAGGGCGTAATGCGGTGCGAGGATTAGGCGCACGAGATAAGACGGAAAGTCCGAGGTAGCGGACTTTGTCACGAGGCGAAAGTGCTCGAAGTCTGATGGATGGCAAAGAAATTCGAAAGGCCGTAAACGAATTGATGAAGGCGGGGTTGGCCACAAACATCCAACAGGAACAGGCGGTTCAACAGCAAGCGGCGTTGGTTTTTGGCGAAATTTTAGAAACACAGAAGGATTCGGCAGAATTGCACTCGTCACGATCGGATGTGATGGAGTCGGACAAAGGCAGAGCGAGTCAGGCGTTGCGAATAGGAAACGAAGTTGTGGAGCATTTCGACCCGGAAAATGCGGACCAAAATGTAGAGCGTTGGCTTGCAAAACTCGACCAGCACGGCGATGTGCACGGGTGGTCCGATTACGATTACCATCATGCAGGCCAAGTTGGATGGATCGGCGAGGAAGTGGTACGGCTTGTGAGGTACCACTATTTGTGGGCGCAGTGGAAGTCGACATTGCGGGTTGCGTTCCCAAGGCGACATGACTTCGCTGCCGCTATGAAAGAGATGATTGCAAGGCGGAAGCAATCTAGTGAAGGTATGACGGCGTATTATCATGCCAAATTGGGAATGTGTGAACACATGAAGGTGCGCGGCGAAGATGCAGTCTCGTGCATTATCCGAGGATTGCCGGAGGAGTTGCGTGCGGATGCCCTGCCGTTGGCTGCAAGACTCCTGACCAATTATATTCTAGGTTTTTGGCAGGGCTTGAATCCTATCGGCGAGAAGATAAGAGAGCGAGATTCGCGACGCAAGGCAAAAGTGACCGAAGGGTAGACAGTAAGACACGGCGAGAGCTTGCTACAGCGTCAGTTGGATTTAGCAGGTGTTGCTACAACTGCCAAGAAGAGAGCACCCACATCAGCCGAGATTGCCCTAAGGCAAGAATGGAACGGTGCTGGCGTTGCGGACAAGGCGGACATACGTGCAAGTTCTGCGAGAAGTGGCGATCCGAGGGAGCGCAGGTAAGACTATTATCTAAGGCTGGCCGCACACTGAAAGAGCAAAAACAGTTTTAGTCAAAAACGTTTTTGACTAAACATGACTATGTCGATGTTTCAATAGCAATTCAATGATCAGAGCACACTGATTAGTCGAGCTCGCTTCAAGGCACGCGACAAATCAGTATGCTCTGATCATTGAATTGCTATTGAAACAGCTACATAATCATGTTTAGTCAAAAACGTTTTTGTCTAAAACTGTTTTTGCTTTTTCAGTGTGCGGCCAGGCTAAGTTCGAATATAGGAATGGAATTTTTTCATGGTGAGAAGCTACCATAGAAGCAAATTTGTTTAAATTTTTCTTGTTTTCCGGCGTCAGTGGAGTTTCTAGCGAACAACCAAAAATTCCATCAAATTGGTTGAAATATTGGGTGATCTTCAGTGCCACCTACCTTTAGTATAAGGATGCGATGGCAAGAATTTCGCTCCATTATAATTCGCACATTATAAAATAGGTTTCGATATCGCTATATAGAATAATCCTCAGCAATACCACCAGCTGTAAGGGTGTTTCGGATTTAGGCATGATACACCCTCTGACGAGTCTATACCATCCGATGAAGAAACAGCTCCTTCGGAACTAGTCCAACACAATCTTATAAAACTGGTGTATCCAGTGAAGGTTTAGGCTCTATATATCCTGGCGTACAACCAAAAATTCCACTAAATTGGTTGAAATATTAGGTGATCTTCAGCGCCACCTCCTTTAGTATAGGGTTGCGATGGCGGGAAATTAGCTAAAGTTCAAAAGTCTCGGATCGTAAATTTGATTTCGAGTTCGCTATATAGAAATTATGCTCAGCAATTCCACCAGCTGTAAGGGTGTTTCAGATAGTAGGCATGATACACCCTCTGGCGAGTCTATGCCCTCCGATGACGAAACAGCTCCTTCGGACCTAGTCCAACACAATCTTATAAAACTGGCGTATCCAGTGAAGGTTTTCCAACTGTCATGTCCTCTAGGACAGCGATTAATCAACAGTTCGGGGATTTCGTGTTGGGGTTTCACACCAGAAACCCTACTGGCGCCGGAAAACAACTAACATTTAATCAAATTTTCTTCTATGGTAGCTTACCATGAACAAATTCCATTCTTAATATTAATGTAGTCGATGTTGTCAAAAAAAACATTCTTTTTCGTTTCCGTACGTTTAATTATACATACTGATCAATATAATTGTTTCTGTTTTTTAGTACGCATAAACAGACACCTAGCTAGATTATGTCCAGATCTGAATATTTTTAATCCTACACTGTTTTAAAAAATTTGCCAACAGTCTGGGCGCAACTTTATTATTTTATGGATAGAAATCCGAAACATTTAATGATGAGATGCTGTGTAGGTTAAAAAAATTTCGATATATCGAATTTGCGATATTTTTTGAACGATATATCGATAATATCGGCCGATATTGTAAAAAGCGATATATCGATATATCGATATTGAAATCCGACTATCGGACTCGATATTTTTTTAAGTATATCATATTTTAGAAATCGAACGGTTTTTTTGCATTTAATCTGCATTTCTGCTTTATGTGATATGCCAGAAACGTTTAAAGTAGAAAAAAAATGTTCTATCACGGAAACCATATCTGTCGAAACTAGGTTCAAGGCACGTGACATATACGGGTGCATGCACGCAAATCTTCACTTCAGGCGCCAACACAAACCTATGTACGACGAGGCAGCCAGGCAACTATCTTGTGTACAGGTATCTAACCGCTCCGTACCTTGTTCTTATTGGTTTTGTATCTTGCTCTTTCAAGTATGTTTGTATTAGAGGACCTTTTTTCGATCGCACATAATCTATCTCTGTTGAAACAACAAATTGCATCGACATCACTTTGGTCTCGACATGAAAAACTCGTAGTGCAAGCAGCTTCTACCAGTCAGAGAGTTCCAAGTCAAGGGTCCGTCCCAAATGAGTTGAAGCAGTACCTGGATCAACCCAACATGATGAGAACGCCGGATTCGGAACCAATAAAATTTTGGTTTGATAGCCGTCATTTCACACCAGTTCTGTCGGATATCAGTCAGAAATACCTGATTGCCCCTGCCTCAACGGTGTCATCCGAAAGAGTTGCGTTGGCAATAAATATTGTGGTGCCAAATAATCACAGTCGGCTTACTGGAGAGCATATTAAGGAGCGAGTATTTTCAACAACTATCCCAGAAAAGTACTGGCTCTCATAAGCTTACATTTTAAAAATATGTCAATATATAATATTTCGATTTTGCCCCTTTTATCCTTATTTTTTAAAAATGATATATTTAAAAAATAACAGTATTTCTATCCGGAAACTTAATTTCGATCAAAAAAGGGCATTATTTTGATTTCATAAGTCAACGGAGAAGAATTTTCCACTTTCCACCAACATTTCCAATAGTTCAATCAAAAAACTCTCAGATATTGAAATTTCAATGATAAAATTGAAATTGAATTTTAGACTCTAAAAATAGCTAAATTTGGCAACTGTGACCGAAGGCAACGAAATCAAATGTCATTTATTTATTATCTTTCGGTTTGCTAAAAGCCGCGTGCGCCGTATTTTTTATTAATGTTAAGTTTGATGCAGCATTGGAGTTTATTTTTCATTGGAAAAAATATTCGATATATCGATATATCGATATTTTTCTCCGATATATCTTCAGCCGATATTGATATTTTTTTCAATATCGATATATCGATATTTTTTTCCGATATTAACATCCCTAGTTACTATGCGACTGACAACCTAAAAAATAACGTTCCAAATAGCCTCCTGGTTTTTCCTAAAAAATAACGTTCCAAATAGCCTCCTGGTTATTTTTTAGGTTGTCAGTCGCATAGTAACCTACACCGCATCTCATCATTAAACACATTTCGGACTTCTACCCATAAAATAATAAAGTTGCGTCCAGACTGTTGACAGATTTTTTTTATTTATTTACGTACTTTTTTTATCAATAGAATAATTCATAGTAGTAAAAGCGAATTCGATCACATTAAACCCAAGTGATTTTCGGAATCAGTGAAATCTTGAACAATACCCCCAGGGGGTTTAGTAGAGAAAAATACTTAAATCGGGTTTTTCCCCGACTACGTTTAAAGCTTATAGAAGTAAAAGTGAATTCCAAATCTCAATATACCTTAGGAATATATCAGAATTCGTGAATATGTACACAACAACTTTACACCACCTTAGGGGTTGGATATCGAAAAATTTTGAAGAACGTTACTAGGCGCTTATATAAATAGCCCGCAGAAGTAAAATTGCTTTGATAGTTCGACATGTCTAAAAGTTTTAACGAAATTCGTGAAAATGTGGATTCACGGACATTTTTTTTACTCCACCTCTGAACGCTAATAAAAATCTGAACTTTTTTTTGCTTTAGTTACTCTAATAGTACATCTACATATACTTACCAAGTTTCAACTTTCTAGCATAAGCCGTTTCTGAGATATAAAAACCACCCCTCACCCCCGTACCTTGCTACCCCTATGAAAAATTTTATTTTTCTAGGATGTCTCTATAGAGGCTCTATATAGTCCTATATTTTTAACTTTCCACTCATTACAGTTTTCGAGAAATAAAAATCAGAATTTTTTCCTTTCTGCCAATTTTCACCATCACCCCTTACACCTCCACCACTAAATTTTTTTCCCTACTAGCGGTCTACCGAATCCAACTCCTGTAAAATTTTCAAGATCATATCTGATACGGTTTCTGAGATATAAAAATGACATTTTTATTTTATATTATGCTTTTTATTCTTTTCCTATTTATTTTTGTCTTACATGTTTCTTTTTGATTCCTATTTATTTATCTTGTGATCCGATATACAGAAACTAAATTTTATCTTCCTGGTGTAATTGGTTCGGAAGATATTGTAATCCAAAGTTTTTTACCCTCCCCCTCACACCCCACCACCCCCCTTAAAAATTTTAGCTTTTGTCTGATCTTGAAGTATCCCTACGGACAACAACAAAGTTTCAATCTTCTGACATCAATTGTTCAGGAGATATGGATTTTAGAATGTTTCAATCCCGGCTTTCAAGCGTTTTGGACTCATTGTTTTCTCCCCGACTTCTACACCCCTCAACCCTTATCGATAATTTTGCAAATGAGTCCACTATCATAGTACTACATAAGTTCCAAGTTTCAGCTTCCTAGCATAAGTGGTTCCCGAGATCTAGAAACCAAAATTTTTCGTTTAAAACGCTCCCCCTCATCCTCCCTTACACCCCCACCCCCCCAAAAGATACCAGTTGTAGAAGTTTACCCAATCTACCCACCATAAAAATTTGAACTTAATACCTCAACGGGTTTGGGAGCTACGCGCCTTCAAACGATTTTGCGTACGGCGTATACGGCGGACAGACGGACATTTTTTTTTTTACTTTTTTGGTGTTTACTAGTCCTAAAACGTGTAAATACAAAATTTCAGGGTAGCAAATTTTTTTGAAATTTCAGGTCGATCACAATACTTTATTATTAAAAAATATTAAAGTAATTTTACTTTCAGCAAACTTTATTTGTCAACCTTTATACAGAAACCGAAATTTATTTCTCTAGTGCAATTGGTTCATGAAATATCATAATCTAAAGTTTTTCACCACCCACCTCCGTACGTCACTGCCCCCTCTCAAAAATTTCTTTCTTATATATTCTCCTAGTATACCTACAGATGATCATTAAGTTTTAATTTCGTGACATTAACAGTTTAGAAGATATGGATTTTAGAATGTGTCGATCTCGGCTTTTTTGCGTTTCGGACGCATTATTTTTTCCCCCACTCCCACACCGCTTCATCCATATCAACAATATTTTTGCAAATGGGTCCACTATCGAAGCTCTATATATATTCCAAGTTTCAGCTTCCTAGCGTAAGCGGTTGCTGAGATCTAGAAACCAAAATTTTTCGTCTAAAACGCTTCCCCCACCCTTACACCCTCATCCACCAAAATGTGGTCACTTCAAGAGGCCTACCCATTCTATTAAAACAAAAAATTTAAATTTAATAGCTCATAGGGTTTGGGAGCTATAAGCCCTCAAACGATTTGCCTACGGCGGACGGCGCACAGACGAACTGAAATTTTTTTTTGCTTTTTTGGTGCTTATTAGTCAAGAAACGTATAAAAAAAATTTTTCAGGGTAGCAAATTTTTTTTTTTAAAAAGTCGATAACAATACTTTATTATTAAAATAATAAAGTAAAAGACACCGTGCCCAGTTTCGGGCTCCTGTATAATAGCAAATAATTGCAATGTTGTTGAAATTAAACGTAGGGTACTATAATGTTATTTTTTTATTAAAGAAACAATTAAGGATAGTATTTAATTAATTAATTTTTTAAAACCGTTAACAAAACTACAAAACTATGCGTTAAAACTAACTCGCGCTTAGCAAAATACCTAATGAAATGCAAAAACTTGATGTGTCATCTTCAAATATTCCAGAATGATTGCACGAATTACTTAGAGTATACAAAGCGACAAGGAATTCATTCAGAACATCTTAAGCACCTCAAATTAGCAACTGAATTGTTTTTTATTTAGATGAAGCTTAGTATAAAGAGAAAAGCAACAGGGTGGCCCGAAATAGGCTGGGGGCCCGAAACCGGGTAGTTTACCCTATTTCTTGTGAATCTAATAAAGTGTGTCTAGTTTAAATATTAAACAATAATATTATTCCCAAAGCTGATCGAAATTTAAGGTTACAATTTTATGTGTAATAATAGATATTGTTAATTGTTCCGGTACAATAAATTAAATAGGTATGTACTCTCTATATACTCGTACTAATGACACAAATTTCATAATACACCTTTTCAGTGACATAAATCTTTCACAAAACGCGACTCTAATCAATTTTAATTAATAAATGATTGGTACCTATTCAATATTAACTTACCTTGATTGTATTAGATAGTTTTCCAGCACTGGCCACAACTCCACCAACGGTTGACGGCGCCAGAGCAAAAGCTTGCGTTACACCAATTACTACGATCGATGACAAAAAAATATGAGAAACCCTCATTTTTCACATAAAATTCGAATAGTTTATGATTAATTTTATGATCAGTGATTAATACAACAGTTCACTTCTTTGAAAATCTTTGACTACCACAATGTTGCCCTTATTACTAAAAAGAGCGTCAATAAAACCGAATAGTTGGCGTTAACGCATGCATAGTGGCGGATGCAGTCAATTTTCACTCAAATGTGTTGTAAGTACTATTCATCCAAATTTTCAGTAGTTTCAAAATTTGCAAGCACATTATTTCGCGATATACGAGTCTAAGTTCAGATTAAAGGCTTACATTTGAGATTTTGATGTACTTTGATGTGTAACAATAACCTGTAAAAATAAAAGAAGTTTTAAATTTGTAATGAGCAATGAAATCGTATGTAATTTTTATTGCTAAATTCACAAGTATTTTTAGAAAATTGCATGTACGTACTCTTTTTGACCAAGCTTAATTTTTTAAGTTTGCAATGTAATGCAGGAAATTACTTAAAAGTTTTAAATAAGTACAGACTTCAAATTTGGATTATTGCTTTGGTAGATTCTGTAAGCAAATTATACAGCTATAAAGTAAGTTAACAAATAGTACATATACGTACATATGTATATGAAAAATGGTGATCTCGTGGGTGGAAATCACAAAAACGATAGAAGAATTATATATTCAGTCGATGCATATGTTACAATGAATTCATGAAATTATCGATTATACGTATACTTTTGCAAATTTCATGTAATGGGCAAATAGTTCAATTTGGTTGTTGAATAAAATCCTACAATTGACTTTAACAGTAGCCCAGGTAAAGAGATATACTTCAATCACGATTTGCATCGAGCCAATCGTGTGATAGTCTAGATGAAACAGTGAACTCCGATTTATATTGTAGTTGGGGATAAATTGGAATAAGGAGTGCGCATGTAGTTTCCGTCTTTGAAGGACTATAATTTGGTTGCTACTCGAAGATGAAAAACAATATCTCCCCTTTGAAATCTGTATCTGGAGCTATATGTAAACCACCCTATGAAAAATTTTATTTATTCCAGAACACTTACAAGGAACTGCTGGAAGGACTCACGAGATATTCAGCATATTTACACACTTATACACAATATTTTTTTCAGGATACCGAACTGGACTTAGGTGGTTAGCCTTTAATACACAATATTGTACAGTCCAGTCAGCTTAGGTATGGGAGGTCGGAAATCGGGCCGGGTATGGCAGTGTACTAGTAGGTGTTAATAATTTTACTTTATTATTTTTTAATAATAAAGTATTGTGATCGACCTGAAATTTCAAAAAAGTTTGCTACCCTGAAATTTTGTATTTACACGTTTTAGGACTAGTAAACCCCAAAAAAGCAAAAAAAAAAATGTCCGTCTGTCCGCCGTAGACGCCGTACGCCGTACGCAAAATCGTTTGAAGGCGCGTAGCTCCCAAACCCGTTGAGATATTAAATTGAAATTTTTATGGTGGGTAGATTGGGTGAACCCCTACGACTGGTATATTTTTGTGGGGTGGGGGTACAAGGGAAGAGGAGAGGGGAGCGTTTTAGACGGTAAATTTTGGTTTCTAGATCTCAGGAACCACTTATGCTAGGAGGCTGAAACTTGGAACTTATGTAGTACTATGATAATGGACTCAATTGCAAAAAAATAGTCGATATTGGTTAAGGAGTGTGGAAGTGGGAGGTGAAACAATGAGTCTTTAACGCACGAAAGACGGAATTGAAACATTCTAAAATCGATATCTCCTGAACCATTGATGTCAGAAGATTGAAACTTTGTTGTTGTCCTTAGGGATACTTCAATATTAGACAAGGGTTAAAATTTTAAGAGGGGTGGTGGGGTGTGGGGGTGGAGGGTGAAAAACTTTGGATTACAATATCTTCCGAACCAATTACACCAGGACGATAAAAGTTAGTTTCTGTATATGGGATCACAAGAGGAGTCTACCAAAACTAAATTTTTTGAGGGGGGAGGTGGAGCACGAAAGTGGGGGGATAGCAATTTCTCAAAAAATGTCATTTTTATATCTCAGAAACCGTATTAGATATGATCTTGAAAATTTTACAGGAGTTGGGGTCGGTAAACTTCTAGTAGGGTTAAAATTTTTGGTGTTGTGGGTGTTGGGGGTGATGGTGAAAGGGGGTAGAAAGGAAAACATTCTGATTTTTATTTCTCGAAAACCATAATGAATAGAAAGCTAAAAATTTAGGATTATATAGAGCCACTATGGAGACATCCTAGAAAAATAAAATTGTTTATAGGGGAATGAAGATACGGGGGAGAGGGGTGGTTTTTTATATCTCAGAAACGGCTTATGCTAGAAAGTTGAAACTTAGTACGTATATGTAGATGTACTATTAGAGTAATTAAAGCAAAAAAAAAGTTCAGATTTTTATTGGCGTTCAGAGGTTGAGTAAAAAAAATGTCCGTGAATCCACATTTTCACAAATTTCGTTAAAACTTTTAGACATGTCGAGCTATCAAAGCAATTTCACTTCTGCGGGCTATTTATATAAGCGCCTACTAACGTTTTTCAAAATTTTTCGATATCCAACCCCTAAGGGGGTGTAAAGTGGTTGTGTACATATTCACGAATTCTGATATATTCCTAAGGTATATTGAGATTTGGAATTCACTTTTACTTCTATAAGCTTTAAACGTAGTCGGGGAAAACCGCGATTTAAGTATTTTTCTCTATTAAACCCCCTGGGGGTATTGTTCAAGATTTCACTGATTCCGAAAATCTCTTAGGTTTAATGTGATCGAATTCGCTTTTACTACTATGAATTATTCTATTGATAAAAAAATACGTAAATAAATAAAAAAAATCTGCCAACAGTCTGGGCGCAACTTTATTATTTTATGGGTAGAAGTCCGAAACGTGTTTAATGATGAGATACGGTGTTGGGTACTATGCGACTGACAACCTAAAAAATAACCAGGAGGCTATTTGGAACGTTATTTTATAGGTTGTCAGTCACATAGTACCCAACATCGTATCTCATCATTAAACACGTTTCGGACTTCTACCCATAAAATAATAAAGTTGCGCCCAGACTGTTGGCAGATTTTTTAGTGTTGTTTGGCTCTGATATGATCTACTAGAACAGCAATGTTGCCTATAACAAATAAACTAATGTATGATAGTTCTGATGGTGTTTGTGAATCTGATAAGAATGTAAACAGAACTCATTTGCTCAGTGTTAAATCCTTAAGTAGTGACTCTATTAAACATTCCGCACTGTTCACTATATATATTAATATTTCAAAGTCAAGAGCAAATGAAAATTCGTATAAATGATTTATGCGTAGATTGGGAATTGAACCCACGACATCGTCAAAGCAATGTTTTCAAGACCTTGTACACTACCACTGGACTTCGAGCACCCGGCTTATTAATTTATAACATTACAAATTTCTAGCTTAAAGCGTATTGATTTTATCGGCCCATATTCGTAGATATCTGTTTTAGGGGCATTTATATGTGAGCTACCGAAAGGATTGAAGAGATTCTGCTCAATGGCAAGCCCGACTTTACTTTTAACTCAAACGATTTTTATACTCTAGATGAAATCATATAGAGTATTATAAGTTTAATCCAGCCCAAAAGTTTGTAGCTATGAAAAGTTGGAATACAGCTTTTTCAGTCAATTCAAGTGAGAGCACTGTAGTCTCACAGTCCAAGCGGGGCATATTCCAAGGTAATTCTTTGAGTCCCCTGTGGTTTTGTATGGCATTGAATACACTATCAAGGCTTCTCAATAGTACAACGAATGAGTTTTCTATCAAGGGTTTTTATCTTTAAGGTCCTCTGGAGATTACGTGCTCAATTAGCTGGGTATCCGGATGTGCTGCGGTTTGGACAAATATCCAAACTAGTTTACCAAAATTCCATTTTCCGAAAATCCCGTTTGTCAAAATCCCGTTTTCATGGATAAAATTAATGTTTGTTAATTCGGGCATCCAAACTAATAAAAACGAATGTAGTGTTTCTACATTCGCCTATGCATTCGCGTGCAATGCAAATGTAAACGATAAGCGAATGCGATAGTGGAAACGCGGCATATGAAATGTTTTCTTTCTAGATATGTGTGTCGTTTGCCTCCAGGACATTTGTTTGACCAAACGGTCAAATTGCAGTAATACGCAGTGCGAAATAGCGAATTTAAAATAATCTCACAGTATCCGCTCGGTCAAAATCGCAATTTCGCATTACGTATTACTGCAATTTGACCGCTTGGTCAAACAGTGTAGTACTAGCTTTATGAACAACGAACGCACAGTTGCAACTAGCCCGTAAGGTAACAATCACGTTGCTGCAGTTTACATGTTCCCCTCCTCAAATCATCCTTCGGTTATTTCATCTTTTCTATTCGAAAAGCCTCCTAGGTCTCCGTTCACAACAGACAATTGACGGGCTTAAAACCAGAGTGGTACAAGTGCAATTCAAGTAGTTTCGAGTAAAATCATATCAAAGTCTTTTAAGTGTCAATAATTACGGCTAAGACCTACCGACCGGGTTGATCGGTTTTCCTCTTAGGCACTTAGTATTCTAAATCCCACAGCGGCGCCAAAAAGAAATATATATAATTTCCCGAGATATACTGTTTAACGTGGTCTGAACTCGGGAAACATTGCACTTGTACCCCTCTGGCACTTAACTTTGACGTATTTCCATGGATTTTACTTTATTATTTTTGAAATTTTATAGCTAGATTGGGTGAACTCCTACGAGTGGTACCCTTGGGGAAGAGTATTGGTGGGAGGTGGGGGAGACGTTTTCTAAGAAAAAGTTTTGCCTCGTAAAAAACTTGGGATTATGATATTTCGCGTACCAATTATGCAGTAAAGATTAAACTTCGTTCGTGTATATACTTGGCGCTTATTATTTTTTAATAATAAAGTAGTGTGATCGACCTGAAATTTAAAAAAATTTGTATTTTCACGTTTTAGGACTAGTAAACTCAAAAAAACAAAATGTCTGTCTGCCGTCCGCAATACCGTTTGAAGGTGCGTAGCTCATAAATCCGATGAGATATTAAGTTGAAATTTGTATGGTGGGTATATTTAGTAAACCCCTGAAAGTGGAATCTTTTTTGGGGGGTTGAGGTGTGGGGGGGAGGGGGAGGAGGTGTGCGTTTTAGATGAAAAATTTTGGTTTCTAGATCTCAGGAACCGCTTACGCTAGGAGGCTGAAACTTGGAAAATAATAAAGTTGTGCCCAGACTGATGGCAGAATTTTTGTCACTACATGCACTTCTTCGCCGCAATATAACGAGATGATGAAGTGTTCTTTAAGGTTTCAAGGAAAGACAACTTTTGTAACACAGTACGGTAGTTACCTAATAATTTATTCAGTCTTTATTAATAAAAAACTACGCAAAAAAAATCTAACTATTATATTGAACATAAGGGCTGAATAATGAAACTAAGTACGGTTACTCGTAGTCCGACTCGTACCCGGTCGCCTCATCTGTTTGAAATGTAAAAAACGGAAAGTATTTTGATTTGCGCTCGTTAAAAAGGAGTGCTAGTCGTACTTGTACCCCTCTGGCTCGTATTATTGGTGCTTTTCCGTTTAGTATTGGATTTATTTCCTAACATATAGCAGCCTTAAGCTACTCTTGCACCTGTGCGCCACTGGTAATAGACAGCAGAAACTCTAAAGAGATATTTCTTGCTATTAACTTAATTTTCGCGAAATTGTCACTTGTACCCCTCTGGTTCTAAGCCCGTCAATTATGATATTATCTATATGTATGATTACAGTTTTTTTTAATACACTTTTTTTTTAGTGACAATGACGATACAACTTCGATTTCACTTCTATTTTAACCGCATCCCAGTCTTTGGACAAAAAATAATAAAGTTGCTACTTTTCAAATAACATGTATGTTATAAACCTACCACAAAATCCCAATCTTTGACTTTTCACGTTGAATCAAATGAAAAAAGAAAAATAATTTTTTTTTATAGTGGTAATGGACGAGCGTTTCAGTTTCAAGAGATGCACCAAATACTTTCTTCCTGACAGGTTTGAATGACCAGAAAGGTTTTTATATTTTACTGCTCCGCACTACTTCGAGAGTTATTCCAGAGCCCAAAGATGGTGCGACGGTATGAGCCTCTCCTTCCAGAGCACACCGTCTTTAATTACATGAATCACGCAATCCACCAAATTCCTCAATAAATATTTTTGGAGAACCGATTCAGTGGTCCAAAAATATAAAATATCTCGGTCTTATTCTTGATACAAAATTAACTGTCCGTGACCATACAGAACATGTTACCTGCAAAATTCCAAAGAGCATCCATTCATAAATCGGAAATCAAAGCTCTCCGAAGAAAATAAACTTTTGATCTTCAAAACAGCCATGCAGCCTATCATTCTATATGAAGCCCTAATTTGGAACCCGTGTGCTAAAACTCACAAAAAAAAGCTACAAGTATATATTGCAAAATAAATGCTTAAAAATAATTTTAAACAAACCGTTTTAATTTCCAACACGACATCTCCACGATTTGGCAAAAGTTCGTTCGATTTCACACCTATCGCAAAAAGCTATGAATAATTGTCGCGAAAGATGCCTTAATTCAGACAGCCCCCTAGTTACAGAACTATTCAGTACTATTTAAAATGTAGAGTGGTTTCTAAGCTGCCTAAATAAGTTAATTGTATTGTAAGATAGTTTTAAGTTAGTTTTAATAATAATAATAAATTTATTCTTCCTAAATTTACAGATATGTTTTTCCAATTTTTATATTATGTTATATACAGGGTGTTTGGTACTCCGTCCACGACCTTGTAAGGGGTTATTCCTTGATATATTTGGAGAAAATAATTGTTCCACAGGGGGGTCAATTTTCAATAACAGTGGAGATACAGGGTGGTTAAGAAAAGTGTTTTTGACCGGTACCCTTACCGGTACCTTACTCACAAGGCAAAGTGTTATAACTCATTTTTTAGGGAATCGAATTACCTTTCATTTGATGTAACAGTCTAAATTGTAACTGCACTTAATCTTGAGATATTTACTCGAAAACACAAATTTTTGCTACGTGAACCCTTAAAATTCAGTGATCAATGTAGTTTTTCTCAGAAAACCCCATTATAAAAATGTCATTTTAATTTTATTTTTTTATGAGCCGTATTATTACCTACAAAAGCTGCATACAGATGTATGAGTTACGATTAACATTTTGGAAGTAATAGGTAAAAATACATATTGCATAAAAATTAAATATTTCCTTCCTATGGACCTCGTCTAAGAACCTGTTTAATTTGTCGGTAGTACTGAAGTATTTTTATTGCCCATTTATTACTATTTAAAGTATGTAGGAAAACAATGAAATGTAACTGAGTTTCAACATAATTGATGCTTTTACCTGGATGTGGTAAGCAATACTGGGTGCGGTAATATGCCTTTTTTAATAGGGTGCCTTACAAAATAAAAAGCCTATAAAAGCAAAACTACCTTCATATTTATTAAATGTTGGTTGTTTTCCGGCGTCAGTAGGGTTTCTGGTGTGAAACCCCAACACGAAATCCTCGACTGTTGATTAATCGTTGTCCTAGAGGACATGACCGTTGGAAAACACTTCACTGGAATACGCCAGTCTTTATAAGGTTGTGTTGGACTAGGTCCGAAGGAGCTGTTTCGTCATCGGAGGGCATAGACTCCTCAGAGGGTGTATCATGCCTACTATCCGAAAAACCCTTACAACTGGTGGAAATGCTGAGCATAATTTCTATATATCGCACTCGAAATCAAATTTACGATCCGAGACTTATAAACTTTAGCTAAATTTCCGCCATCGCAACCCTATACTAAAGGAAGGTGGCGCTGAAGATTACATAATATTTAATCATCAAATATTTCAACCAATTTGGTGGAATTTTTGGTTGTAAGCCAGGATATATAGAGCTAAACGCTAAGAGCGCGGCGTGGCAGCGTTAGAACAAGGAGAGTAAATGCAAATCCTGCGCCTATAATCGCTGTTCAGATTGATGAAAGAATACTGCAAGCAGTGCAAAATGATCCATTGATCAGGAAAAATATCCCCCGCCCCAAATTTTCCAGATGAAAAGCAACCAAAAAGTAAACTTTGCACATCATCTTTTTGCCACGACGAGCGATTGTCGAGTTTCTTGGAAAAATGAATATCACAAATTTGTTTACAAGTGTAAGTGGAAATATTAATAAAAAGAAATCCGACTCTGTGAATATCATCCCTTTTTGTTGAACCCGACACCTTCTTTTTACATTTTTAAAATGTTTTTTTTATATATATATCATTTCTTTTTGTTGCCCTCTATCTCAAGCATTATACTTATTATGTTATGTTGATAACAGGATCAATATCACAAATTTGTCCACTAGAGTAAAACCTCGTTTATAAAATCATTACTCAAGCATATCACGAGACATAAGTTTATAATTATTGTCTTTGAAAAAACAATAAGTAAACATTTTTAGCATTTTTTGGCCATCTCACCTGTCGTACGATATTATCATTAGCTTCGTACCAAACAAGTTTAGCGTTTTTCTATTCTCTTACAATAGTTATGTATAGTTATCCTCTCTACCTTCTTCTGGAGTGAGTTCCATGGTGAAGGACCGAACTTATCATCCTATATTTTAATCTTTAATGTTTAATGTTTAATCTTTAATCTTTAATCTTTAATCCTTTATCCTTTATCCTTTATTCTTATTCCTTTATCCTTTATTCTTTATCCTTTATCCTTTATCTTTTATCTTTTATGTATTATCATTAATCATCTTTAATCTTTTATTTTTAATCTTTAATCTTTAACCTTTAATCTTTAATCCACCATTCTACACCCTCTATCTTATATCCTCTATTCTTCATCCTCCATCCTTTATCCTCCATACTTCGTTCTGCATCTTCCTTCCTTTATCCTCCATACATCGTTCTTCATCCTCCATCTTCCATCCTCCATCCTCTATCCTCTATCCTCTATCCTCCATCATCCATCATCCATCATCCATCATCCATCATCCATCTGCCATCCTCCATCATCCATCCTCTATCCTCTATCCTCTATCCTCTATCCTCTATCCTCCATCATCCATCATCCATCATCCATCTGCCATCCTCCATCATCCATCCTCTATCCTCTATCCTCCATCCTCCATCCTCTATCCTCTATCCTCTATTCTCTATCCTCTATCCTCTATCCCCCATCTTCCATCCTCCATCCTTCATCCTCCATCCTCCATCCTCCATCGTCCATCGACCATCCTCCATCATCCACCCTCCATCCTCCATCCTTCATCCTCCATCCTCCATTGTCCATCGTCCATCGACCATCCTCCATCATCCACCCGCCATCCTCCATCATCCATCTGCCATCCTCCATCCTCCATCCTCTATCCACCATCCTCTATCCTCTATCCTCTATCCTCTATCCTCTATCCTCTATCCTCCATCCTCCATCCTCTATTCTCTATCCTCCATCCTTCATCCTCCATCCTCCATCGTCCATCGACCATCCTCCATCATCCACCCTCCATCCTCTATCCTCCATCCTCCATCCTCCATCATCTATTCTCCATCCTCCATCCTCTATCCTCTATCCTTCATCCTCCATGCTCCATCCTCCATCCTCCATCGTCCATCGACCATCCTCCATCATCCACCCTCCATCCTCCATCATCCATCCTCCATCATCCATCCTTCATCCTCTATCCTCTATCCTCTATCTTCTATCCTCCATCCTCCATCCTCCATCATCCATTCTCCATCCTCCATCCTCTATCCTCTATCCTCTATCCTCCATCCTTCATCGTCCATCATCCATCCACCATCCACCATCGTCCATTGTCCATCGTCCATCCTCCATTGTCCATCCTACATTGTCTATCATCCATCGTCTATCATCCATCGTCCATCCTCAATCCTGAATCTTCCATCGTGAATCCTCTATCCTGAATCCTCCATCCTCCACCTTCCATTTTTCATCTTCTATCCTCCATCCTCCACCATCCATTTTCCATCTTCTATCTACATCATCTCAAAAATTCGCAAACCTTTAAGATCCACGAGCCGTGAGCCGCGAATCGCAAGATCTGCCGTGAAGATCTGCAAACCACAAAGATTCGTAAAGATCTGCTGAGCTGTCGAGATCCGCGAACCGCGAAGATCCGTAAAGATACATCGTTTTTTTCAATAGTGATCTGATCCAGTTGAAAATAACACACCTAATAAGAAATTAAATTCATCTGAGCTTTGCCAGTTTTCACGCATACGCGCGTACTACCATCTAGCGGTAGTAATTTTCAATTAAATTCATATGAGCTTTGCCAGTTTTCACGCATACGTGCGTACTACCATCTAGCGGTAGTAATTTTCAACCCAGATTTCAGTTCTCAAAGTGAGTCATCAGCGTCTGACTTGAAAATTTTATAAAAATTCATCTGAGCTTTTGCTAGTTTTCACGCATACACATGCGTGAAATGTATGGCGAGCTTTTAGAAAACTCTCATGTACGCAGCCGTTTCCATGTGAGTTGGCTGCAGTAAAGATACGTAGTCGGTGCTTGGGGTTTTATTGAACCCGACAATCACATTCGACTGAACGTTCTGATACATACAATTTCAGAGATCGAGTGTACTCCTGCAGCTGTGACTACTGTAATTTGTAAGTTTTTATTAATAGGTTTTTAAAAAGAGTTTTCCTAAATGAAGTATCACTTTAATTAATAACATAATTTGTCAACAAATTGAAATACTACACTATAGTTGTAAAGACAATAATTTTTTTTTCCCGTCTGATCTCTACAAAAATTTTATAAACTGTAAATATCTTATAGAATAACTGTAAAAAATAAATAAATAAGTAAGTAAGTAATTACATGAATCCAGCGACTCGTCATGGAGCAATATGCATGGATTGGTTGTAGCACACAATTTTTAATCTGGATTCGCTAGTCTGATCCTTCTACCGGTCTCAGGATCCGCTGTAGGAATTCTCGTTCAAAGGCGTGTATAGATTTTTCAGACGCTTGTAATAGAGTTCATGTTTCACAAACACATAACAGCACAGGCCGTAATTAGGTGCGTGGAAACGTGATGCAAATTTTCGACAAAAGTGCCAACTACAATAAATACATTTTCCATTCAAAGGAAATATATGGTTACACCAAAACAAATACATAATACTTAAGTTTGAATTGTTCTCATAAATTGAACCGGATTCGGCTCAAGATCTTTCACAGCCATCCATTTCGAAAGACATTAAAAAATCAACACAATTGAAACAATTGCTAGCACGAACAGTACAGAAATGTTGGAAACATTATTGTTATGAAATGCTGTAGTATAGTGACATAGAAAATAATTTTAAGTTGCGTAAACGTGAACTTCACCTTTAAAAATACGCTAACCAGTTAGATCAATAATGTACATTGTACTTTTTTTACTACTCTTACGTTAATTTTTTTTAACGTATATCATACTTTTATATAATACATATTACAATTGCTGTTTATGTTGTTCAATTTAAAATCTTAATCAAATATAATAGCTGAACTAATTTAACTATAGCTAATTAGCACACAATATTAACCTTCGACAACAGTTAAAATGTGTATGACCACCACGTTAAAGACATATTTTTATCCATTGACTGAATAACAGTGTTTGCATAGTACACATAGTTATTATTTCATTACCTACGGTAAGTGAACATTGTACATGAACAATTTTGTTTTCATATTTTAAGCAAAGAAAATCCACAAGACGACTAGACACTTAATACACATGTTTATGTTTAAAAAAACCATTGATATGCGAAATATATGCGTGTGAGACCGACCGTCTTGTGGCCAATTTACAAAAGTCCTAAAAAATTCTATGCAATTATTTTACGGAATCCACTAGAACACAAAAATCATTAAGTCACGAAGTCGAAATTTGACACCAATGAGTTTTGAGTTAAAAGTAAGGTTAAGTTCATTATTGAGCTCAATCACGATAAGCCATGAGTCTACTATTCAGTTTTGTGAAAAAATAGAGGTTGATTACTTAGAAATACGTAGCTGTATTTGCTTAAAGTTTCTGTCTCAGAATTGAAAGTGGAACCATGGTCCTTCTCCTTTGGATATATATCATACAACAGTCCTTCTCCTTTGAATAGATTTCATACAATAGTCCTTAAAAATACCGCACAATATCAATGCCGTTGTAACGAACAAATAAATGACGTTGCAACGAACAAATAATTCAAACTGAGAATGCGCAAAGTCATAATCTGCACGCGAACTGACTACGTAATACATATTTGTTGATTATAATGTCTTCTGTTGTATTAATGACATTACAATTCTAGAGAGGATCTAGACAGCATTGCTTTCCTGGAGGTATACAAGTTAAAACGTCAGCTAAATGAAAGTAAAAAAAAACATCTGCCAATAGTCTGGGCGAAACTTTCTAATTTTTTGGGTCTAAGTTCGGGAAGCGGCTAAAGTGGGGGTGGCACTTTTAACATATGAATTACGTAATTGGTCAGAGTCGAAGCGTTGTTTCGAAACTAAGATGGTTTTTGGAAAGTTTTTTTTGTTACAAGAATATAAGTAAAAATATCGAAAATTTACATGTTTAGCCCATTAAACATATAAAAAGCCCGTGTAGACATCTCGAATTTCGTTATAGTTCGTGAAAGATTATTTAACTCCTTTACACTCCCTTCGCGGTTGAATATCAAAAAATTCTGATATAGGTTTACATATTGCTCACCCCCTACACCACCACCTTCAATTTTTTACTTTATTATTTTTTAATAATAAAGTATTGTGATCGACCTGAAATTACAAAAAAATTTGCTACCCTGAAATTCTGTATTTACACGTTTTAGGACTAGTAAACACCAAAAAGCAAAAAAAAAATGTCCGCCGTAAACGCCATACGCTGTCCGCAGTACGCAAAATCGTTTGAAGGCGCGTAGCTCCCAAACCCGTTGAGGTATTAAGTTGTAATTTTTATGGTGGGTAGAAAAAAAACTTTGGATTACAATATCTTCCGAACCAATTACACCAGGGAGATAAAATTTAGTTTCTACACATGGGATCACACGGGGAGTCTACTGAACGAAAACTTTTTGAAGGGGGAGGTGGAGCACGAAAGTGGGGGGATAGCAATTTCGCAAAAAATTTAATTTTTATATCTCAAAAACCGATCATATCTGGATCTTGAAAATTTTACAGGAGTTGGGATCGGTAGACCTCCAGTAGGGGAAAAAATTTAGGGGTGGGGGTGTAGGGGGTGATGGTAAAAGGGAGTAGAAAGGAAAAAAAATTTTGATTTTTATTTCTCGAAAACTGTAATGAATAGAAAGCTAAAAATTTAGGATTATGTAAAGCCACTATAGAGAAATCCTAAAAAAACTTTGGATTACAATATCTTCCGAACCAAAATTTAGTTTCTATATATGGGATCAAAAGAGGAGACTACTGAAAGTAAATTTTTTGAGGGGGGAAGTGGAGCACGAAAATGCGGGGACAGCAATTTCTTAAAAAATGTAATTTTTATACCTCAGAAACCGTATCAGACATGATCTCGAAAATTTTACAGGAGTTGGGGTCGGTAAACCTTTAGTTGGGAAAAAAAATGTTGGGGATGTGGGTGTTGGGTGTGATGTTGAAAGGGGGTAGAAAGGAAAACATTCTGATTCTTACTTCTCGAAAACCATAATTAATAGCAAGCTGAAAATGTAGGATTATATAGAGCCACAATAGAGACATCCTAGAAAAATTTAAAGTTGCGCCCAGACTGTTGGCAGATTTTTTTAATTTCTTATGACTAATTACAGGCATTAGTTTTGAGCTAAAAGTAAAATATGGTTTGCTATTGAGCGAAAACCTCACACTTCTTTGAGTAGCTTCCATATAAAAGTCCTTAAAACACGTGTTCACGAGTGTTGGCCAATAACTTTTGCGCGCCTCAAGCTAGGAAATAGTGTACACATTAACGTTTAAATGGTTCCAAGTAAATTGATAAATATGTTAGAATTCGAGTGAGTGCTTCCTGCAACACCCATTTCAAAGTCCTTGAAAAAGAAAAAATTTACAGTCGGTGATTTACCTAAAGTTCCAGATATGAAATTGAAAAAGGAAGATATTTTGTTGTACTTTCAAGGAGCAACCAAAAAAGAGTGCTTAAAAAAGAGTAAATTACATGCGCACTCCTTTCTCTGCTTTATCCCAACTACAGTATTATTTATTTGTTGGCAGAGCCTGTTGAAGCCTTACTTTTTCTCGAACCACGACCTAAGTGGTCTTTTGTTCCTAGCTCTTAACCACTCCCTAGGCCATATCTATTCTCTTAAGAAAGGAGATGATTTTACTCAGGGGAGTCTTCGACAGGTCTTCATAGGTAAGAGTAAATCCACCGAGAGTCTGTCTTCTTGATCTGGCAACTGCATCACTGAAAAATAGCCCATTATAACCCTCGTGCTATACCTGCTTAAGGAAAGAAATTCCGACGCTCTCCTACTTGAGAAAGTCAGAAATTTCTTTGACTATCTAAGTCCTGAAAGTGAGTTTCAATAATTTGCCACCTGAAGATTTGCCCACTTTAAAATGCCATCCTTAATTAACTTACCTACTCCACAGAATGGTTCCGGACCAATCATTGGTGAATTGGCGCCCCGCTTAGCTAGTTGTTCAGCCAATTCCTTTCCCGGAATACCCTCATGTCCTGACACCCACATTGGTGTTAGACTGTTATGATGTGCCAGCTCTTTAAGAAGAGTATGACAGTCCCACACAAGCTTAGAGCTGAAACAATATGATTTCAGCGCTTGCAGTACCGCTTGGCTGTCAAGATAAGATAATAAATGTAGCGCCTTTTGGTTTATACAATAGAAGTTTACTTGCGCACAGTTCTATAGCATGAACCTCAGCTTGAAACACAGTAGCTGTTTGTCCCATTGCCATACATATTTTATAAATGGGTCCAAATACACCTGCTCCAGTTCCATTATCGGTCTTAAAACCGTCCGTGTACCAGACTGAAGCTTCTTCTCCAAGATCTGGTAGACCAGATTGGCATGATACACGATCTCCCAGAGCCACCATATATGGTTTCTCAAAATCATATACCTTTGGCATTTTATCGTTTACTGAGTCGGTTAGGTCCTTCTGATTAAATTCCTGTAGAATTTCAAGGTGAGCGACAAAGTCTCCTACCTTGAATTTATTGTACTGCTGTAGCCTTATGGCCTCTCTCAGAGCCTCCTTCTGTATCTTTAAGTGTAATGGGGCCATGCCTATCATGGCTTCCATTGCAGCAGTGGTACATAATTTAAGTCCCCCAGTAATGCTAAGAACAGCACGCCTCTGAATTTTTTGCAGGGCCCTCTGTGTTGTAATTTGTTCAACCTTTGGCCACCATAGCAAGGTGTAGGTTCTGTATACCATATATGGTCTGAGACCCCAAGTGGTACCACAGAACCTTCGGCACGCCATAAAAGTCAACGTTACTCGTGTGGAGATGTTTTTAAGATGTAAGTTTCACATCAGACACTTGTCCAAGGTAACACCCAAGTATTTGACATCGGAAGAGAATTCAATTGTAATTTCTCTCACAATCGGATGCCTTAATTTTACCTTTCGGCTTCTAGTGAACGGCACTACAATTATTTTACTTGAATTTATACTTAATCCTTGTTGGACGCACCAGTGATCTACTATCTCTAGGGCCTCATGCATGCGGTCCGAAATGACAGTCATGTTTACCTCTTGCAGTGATCACTAGGTCATCAGCGTATGCTTGAGTCTCAAAACTCTTGGTACTCAGGTCCTTAAGGAGATCATCTACAACAATGCACCACAGTAGCGGGGACAGTACACCTCCTTGAGGGCATCTCCTCACCGCTCGTACAGTGAGACCTTTACCTCCGATCTGAACCGAAATTCTGCGAAAGTCAAGCATCGCTACTATCCATCTCGTTACCGTTTCTTCTGCTCCCACGAGGGCGGATTGATAATGACGTGCAAAAATTGAGAAAACATAATTTTATCCGGAAAAATTTATTTTATTTTTCAACGTAGTCTCCTTTTAGCTCGATACACTTAGTGCAGCGTTTTTCCAATTTTTTGATCCCTTCCAAATAATATGATTTGTCCAACCCTTCAAAATAGGCGTTGGTTTCACTTATGACGTCAGTATTCGTGGTAAATCTCTTTCCAGCAAGCCATTTTTTCAAGTCTGGAAATAATATAAAGTCGCAAGGTGCCAAATCCGGAGAATACGGTGGATGAGGGAGCAATTCGTACCGTAATTCAAACAGTTTTGCCGTTGCAACAACGGACGTGTGAAACAACACTTTTTTCTTCGCCAAATGAAGCCGTTTTGCCTTGATTTCAACATCCAATGGAACCAATAACTCAGAATAATATGCTCCCGTCATTGTTTTTCCTTTCTCCAAGTAGTTGGTGAATATCATTCCATTGGAATCCCAAAAAACTGTCGCCATAACCTTTCCAGCCAATAGAACGGTTTTTGCCTTCTTCGGTGCGCTTGAACCGACATCTTTCTATTGTTTGGTTTCTGGAGTGTAGTGGTGAATCCATGCTTCATCAACAGTTACGAATCAACGAAAAAATTCATTTGTATTACGTTAAAACAGTTGCAAACCGTGCTGCGAAGTTGTCACACGATTGCGTTTTTAGTCGATTGTGAGCAAACGCAGCAGCCATCTTGCGGATAGCTTTCTCATGTCCAAATGGTTTTTCAAAATATTCCAAACACGTTCAAATGAGATGTTTACTACGTTAACTATCTCACGCACTTTTACTCGACGATCTTCTATCACGATATCATGGATTTTATCGATCATTTCTGGCGTGGTGACCTCATTTGGACGACCTGGACTTGGTATGGTTTGTGTGCTCGTACGACCACACTTGAATTCAGAAAACCATTTGTAAATCATTTGGATCGATGGTGCAGAGTCCCCATAATGCTTATCTAATTTTTCTTTGGTTACTTTAGCTGTTTTCCCTTTTAAAAAATTGTGTTTAATCAACACACGAAATTCACTTTTATCCATTTTCAACAATTTTTGTAAGTCGACTTGCTTAGACGGCTGCTTCTCGGAAACTAAACGAGGTATCAGGCTTAAACTTTGCAGGTAATCTATTTAAGGATGGTCCAGGTAAAAAAAAATAACGAATTCCTTACCTGCCCACTCCTTCTTGATTTTTGCACGTCATTATCAATCCGCCCTCGTATTTTGCGAGTAAGTCATTCAATGGATTTATAGGAGGTGTTGCCAAAAGCACCTTCAACGTCAAGAAAAGAACCCAACGCTATTTCCTTGGCTGTCAGCGTCTTCTCAATTTTTTGCACTAAATTGTGAAGAGCGCTAACAGTCGATTTACCAGCTTGATAAGCGAATTGATATTTGTTAAGCTGGCTAAAAGCAGCCGAGCTCCTTAGGTATCTGTCTAATACCTCTCACATACATAGATTTAAGTAGGAAAGAGGCTAGACTGATTAGACGGAATGACTTTGCGTGGGTCCAACATTTATTCCCCACTTTCGGAATAAAAGTCACATTTACGTCTCTCCATGACATTATCGCATTCTATTGTATTAGAAGTACAGATTTACTACAGTATAAATCGGAGTTCAAAATTTCATCTACAGAATCGTACGATTGGCTTACAGCCGATCGTGACTGTGATATGTTTGTGACTATTTGAAGGTCTACTAGGAGGATTTAACTGACATGAAACTCTTAGGGGAGTGTGTGGGAGGAGGCTGAAAAACTTTAAATTACGATATCTTACGAACCACTTAACCAGAAAGATGAAATTTGGTTTGCACAAACTCAAGAGGAGTTCACCGAATTAATGGCGAGCGTGTAGGTAGTGAGGATAGGGAAGGGTGAAAATTAAAAAAAAAACGGTTTTTATATCACGAGAATTGATAATAAAAAACTGAAATTTGGAATTAAAGTAGAGCCATTGTCGTGCACGTTTTAAAAAATATAATTTGTAATATGATTGTATGGTGAAGAGGCTGGTGTTTCCGTATCTTTGGAACGGCTTATGTTAGAAACTTAAAACTTACTACTGTTTACTGTTTTCAGAACGGTTGTATAAATTTTCACAATTTCCATTATACCTCTTAGGTCTTATTAGATATCGAATAAATTTTTCTTCTACGATCTCTATGTAATCGCTTAAAAACTGTTTTAGCGATTTCGTAAATTTCGACTCCTAAAATGATAACGTTAAAAATGACGCAAAGAGTTGTACACATTTTCACGAATTCAGTCATATCTTTCAAGTTTGATAAGGTATAAAACTGGTTTTTATTTCCACGGACATTTTATATAATTGTCTTCAAACTATAATACTTTCAGGATGTTGCGATATTACACCCCAAGGGGTGGGAGTGCTGCATATATTTTCATGAACTGCAATATATCTCACAGATCTGACGAGATATCGATGTGGGTTTCACTTCCTCGGGCTTTCTATAAAGGGTGTCCAGTACTTGATCGGTAATTTTTTAAGGGATGATTCCTTTTCATATTTTGAGAAAAACTTATGACTTAGGTTTTACCATTTTGAAGATAATATGGAAAAACTCGGAACTTTAAAAATTTAATATGCGATAAAGTGAGCCTCGTTAAACAATACTGTTAAAATTTCTGGTTCTATTTAAACATTTTCATTGCCCACTATTAACATTTTAATGCGTTTCAACATAACTGTTACATTTGCCTGGGTGTGGTAGGTAAAACTGTGTAGAGTTAATTGTCTTTTTGAATTGAGTACCTAATTAAATAACAAGAGTACAAAAGCCAATATACTTTTACATTTTTATGAGTTTGAGCTAGAAAACTAAAAATATCAACAAAGTTTGAAATAAAATTTCAAAATGTCTATGTGTACTCCACTCAAGAGCATGCAATGATTTTGTTCATCTATAGACTCTACAGCGGAAAGGCACTAGCTGTACAATCGGAATATCATCATAGTCCTAACTCATCAGAGACGGTATCATACACTTTCACAACCTATACATACGTGGGCAGAGCAGCATCATTTCAGCACGGATTCAGTGTAAATTTATGGGCAGGTGTGCTTGGTGAAAATTTCATTAGACCTATCAAGCTTCCACCTAGGCTTAATAGCTCCAATTACATCAATTTTTTTAACAAATGATCAACAGAATTTATTTTGATGTTCCATTGCTACCATCCTTCCATTTTTAACTAACATGATGCTGCTCAAGCGCATTACGGTCGACAAATCAAAGATTGGTTAGATACTAATTACTACAATGGCATGTGAGATCTCCTGATCCAATTATACTCCATTGCTTGAAAGGGGTTGGGAGGGAAAACCTAGTTTACGCAATGGAAGTAGTACCAGAAAATCTCAGCTTCCGCTTATGCTAGGAGGCTGAAACTTTGGAACTTATATAGAACTATGATAGTGGACCCATTTGTAAAACAAGAGGTGTGGGTTATCGAAACGCTTAAAAGCTGCGATCGAAACATTCAATCAAACAATCCATATCTCCCGAACGGTTGATGTCAGAAGGTTGAAACTTGGATATCTTAAGAGATACTAGAAGACTAGCAAGGGCCAAAATTGTTAAGCGGGGTCGTAAGGTGGGGTGGGGGATTAACTTTGGATTACAATATCTTCCGAACCGATTGTACCAGGCAGATAAAATTTAGTTTCTGACCATAGAACTACAAGTAAAGTCCACTAATTGTAAAATTTTTAAGGGGTAGGTGGACCACGAAAGTGGGGGGAAAGTCATTTTTCAAAAAATAAAATTTTTATATTTCAAGAACCGTACCAAAGATGATCTCAAAAATTTTACAGGAGTTAGACCCGGTAGACCTCTAGCAGAGAAAACAATTTTGAATGTGTGCTTGTAGAGAGTGATAGTGGGAGGGGGTGGAAAGGAAAAATTCTGTTTCTTATATCTCGAAAACCGCAAAGAGCCACTTTAGAGGCTTCCTAGAGAAAAAAGGCTGCGAATTTATAAATACCAGTTGAACTTTTGAAAAACAGTGGAAACTGTGTCGTGGAAAGACTACACAAAATGATATGCAAAATTTGGACAGAGGAAAATATGTCCGACGATAGGCGAAAAAGTATCATATGTCCAATTTACAAGAAAGGAGACAAACTCTGCAGTGAGAATTGCAAAGGAATATCATTGTTGTGTACGTCCTACAAAATACTGATAAAAATAATTGAATGTCGTCTTAAGCCAAGGTGGAACCGAACGAACTACAACAGACCAGATACTCTCGGTGAAACAGGTGCTTGACAAATGCTGGGAATATATCTGTGGTCACAGGGAATAACTTGGTAATTCGAAAAATAGTACAATGGGATAAGTGTACTGTGGTCATCTCCTGTGAAGAAGTTATTGTTATATGTTATTTGATCACTGAGATGTCAACAAATTTAATTTGTTCAAAAAAACTGGATTTACAGGAATAGTTCAATTGTAAAATTAGCAAAAAAGTGCTCCTCTGAATAGTTTCGTTTTTAGACTTACCTTCTTATTCCCTATGGCCACAGATATAACACAGACGCTCACCAAATATTCGTAGATTTTAAACAACCATACGACAGTATCGATAGGAGGGTACTGTACCAAATCATACTTGATTTTGGAATTCCATCAAAACAAGTCCCACTGAAAAGACTCACAACGACGAACACTGAATCCCAAGTAAGAATACAAAACCATTCCACAACCAGCTTTCGAACGAAATGAGGTTTAAAGCAGGAGATAGTCTAGCTCCCATGCTTTTCATCTTGGCACTAAAGTATATCATCCGAAAAGCCCCAGTCGACACCAAGTCCACCCAACTAGTAGCATACGCTGTCGATATAAACATTTTCGCAAGATCCTTCCCAAGTGCTAAGGAGGTATTTGTCAATCTTGGCTCCGCCGCAAAAGAAGTCGGGTTGCGCATTAACGAAAGCAAAACAAAAGTAATGACTCAAACAAGAAAGAGAATTCAAATCAGACAGAATATAACAATTGCTAAGTATAATTTGGAGAGTTTGGACAACTTCATATATCGTGGGGCTAATTTAGCAAAAGACGGCAACGAAATCGACGGATCATGCTGGCAAATAAAACATATTATTCGGTACTTCCAATAATGAAATCCAAGAAAGCGCACATGAACAATAAGCTGCGAATATATAAAACTAATATGCGACCTGTGCTCTGTTATGGCAGCGAGACGTGGACATTAACGCGAACTACGGAAAAAACAGTTAACGCATTCGAAAGAAAGGTTGTCCGAAGAATTTTGGGACCTGTAAATGAAGGAACGGCCTGGCGAGTAAAATACAACCATGATCCATGAGTTGTATCAACTCTACGAAGAACCAGAAGCTTCAACGTTCATCAAGTTACGTAAATTGCAGTGGCTGGCCATGTAGAGCGAATGGAAGATAGAAGAGTCCCCAATCGTTAAAGGCAAGGCGAGTGGCAACAGGCCAGTATGCAAACCGCGCAAGCGATGTAAAGACTCGGTTGATGAAGACAGCAAAGCCAATTAGCAATTGAATCGAGACGATTGGAGGCGACGACTTCAGGAGGCCAGGGCCCAATTTGAAGTAACCAAAGAATAGATAGGAATATCAGTGCCTTTAAGGCAGGCGTCCACTAGTCGCGGGCCGCATCGCAACGGTGCGTCCAGCATTTTTTTTTCTACGTACTTCGTTCCGTCGCGAGTCTCGTTCAGTGGACGCACTTCCATAATAATGTATGGCAGGCGGATTTTTACGATGCGGCCCGGCCCGGCCCGTCCCGTCCGCCCTAGTGGACGCCTGCCTTTAGTAGGTAAGGAAAAGGGTAGTTTGTAGAGCCGGCAGTAGCCGCACATACTTCTCATGAAAAGGAACGATCAAATGTCTTTTTTGAGGATATGAATGACAATTTATAATTTATTGTAAGAGAAAAAGAAAGAGTAGATTGGTAAATTAGTGCAATTTGGATCCTAGTAACTAAAGGATAAATAGACCGTTAAAGCTGTGATATGTCAAAAAGTCAATGGGAAGTGAATATCATGATATTCGAATATTTCATATCCGCGTATTCCTAATATCTGATTTATCCTGATGTTAGTAATATCATTGCGAATACTAATATACTCGTCTCATCTCTACTGAGAGTACATGTCCGAAAGACCATTCTTCACCACCCAGTATCTTCGCGAATATTGAAAATTGACCCACCCTGTAGAATTTTTTTTCTTAAAATATAACAAGGAATCTCCTCTTAAAAAATTGCCGAACAAGTACCGGACACCCTGTATCGTATAATCGCTTAAAAATTAATTTCAGGGTTTTCAACCCCCAATGGTGTACGGAGATTGCATACGTTTTCACAATTTTCGTCATATCTCTTAGGTCTGATGAGGTACCAAAGTGGTAAATTTTACCGGCTTTACATGTAATCTCTTAAAAATTAGGGGTGAAATCCAAACAGTGTCAAATTGTAACACCGGTTGTGTCAACGTCGGCACCCTTAAAAATAAACCAGAAGGCTTCTAAGAAAGTTAATTATATTTAGGGCCTGCATATAATAACTGAAAAATGGAATGAATGAAAATAATATAGAAAACATGATTTTTTAAAATTATTATGTAGTTTATGCATTTAGATTTTACACAATCGCACTACTGCTACTCGTGCAGTTCTAACTCACCAGATTGATGCCAAAGCAAGGTAAAGATGGGATTGTTTTTTGCCGATAGAAAAATAGGCAGTAAAAAATCACTAATAAATTTATTATACAACAATTCACTTGAACCATGAAGTAAGTGACATTGGAACTATTATTTTGTTATAAATATATTTGTACTTCCTCACGTCACAAATCAATTATACTCTAGACCCTCTCAATAAATTTACAGCGGCATTACGTAAGAGTAAAAGTGAAATTATTTGCGGCAACAGCGAAATGGTCACACAGCAGAAACAACAAAAACATCAGTAAGAGTCTTTCACCTTATATTATAAGCTATAAATGTTATAAAAGATTCGGTTCGATTCGATTCGATCAGTTAAATCTTATTCACACTGCGGCACTAGTAGTACTGAAATCTCCAAGAAGAAATACCAAAGAGTCGTTGATCGTTGCTCGTTGACTGGAATATGGTGGCCCCTCTTCTTTAATATCGACCAAAGGGGCTTACTTAGGGCACTAGCTCTCTAGCTAAATTACGTTAAAAGCATAATTGTTTGGATGTCACACTACTGTTATCTTATATAGTTAATAATAAAGTGGTATTTCGTTGTGCAGTTTTCTACTCTTTGAAGAGTACATTCAATGAAGTGTTGTTCGCTGTTAATATGAAACTGCAATGCTTCAAAGTCATTAACGACGTGTTTTCCGAGTTCTTGATTTTTGAGGTGCACATTATGTCGACAGTCTACTACCTGAATTAATTAGTGAAAGGAACAATCAAATGCATAGTTTAATCATCACATTTATGATTTACATACTATGTATTTATAATACAATACTTTAGACAATTCTTCTTAAATGTTGCACAGAAATTTCATTTCGAATAACCTTGGCATGTTTTGAGAAAGTCAGTTAAAGCTATGCATTTTTTCTTACAATGTTTATAGGTACTGACTGCACAGCAAAACTCGGCGTAACTTTATTAATTTTTGGATCAAAGTCCGGAAAGTAACTAAAAGTCGAGACAACTACCGTAAACGGTATCTGAGATATTTATTGTAGTATATACGATTATACTACATTTAATCTCCTTCTCTCTCCCTCTCGGTGTTCATAGTACTTCAACTGACTGCGATGAATAATCTTCATCAATGTTTTCTAATTGAATTCATTAATGCCCGTGGAGCGTGGACTAAGAACAACTTCGTTACAGTATATTGTCATTTAAACAATTTTAAAGCAGCTGTACAGGCTCTTTGTGAAACACATCACATCACATTTTTTTTTTTAAATTTATATCATTGTAGGGTCATTCCGTCAAAAATCGGCCACAGGTGTGATCTTACTTTTCTTAATTCCGTTGAAACTTCGTGCACTTGATGAATTAGTGAAAAAAAATTATATAGTGTAGTCGCGATAATAGCAACTCCGCCTATAGTGACCCACCGCATAACATGGACTTCAGATTCTTAATATCGACCACCTCATAACGTGGACAGTGAAAACTACGATAATTTAAACAACTTTTTTTTTATGACGAATATATGCATAAAACAAAAGAATGAAACCAAGTGCCAAACTTTTTCCCAAAAATTTTTACAATACTATTTATATAGATATCAAAATTTTCGTTGGACGCGGAGCCGAGTCGCTGCACTGAACGTGTTTCCCTTCAAGCCTAGTACGGATAGGACCTCTGGCAAAATATTAGGTCTGTTCTTTTTGCATACACTTTCTACACTAGAATACACTTTTCTGCACTAACTCTTGAGCGGGTGCAGAGAGGTGAAGAGGATGAATGAAAAAAGAACAAACCTATTAGGTTTGATCTTTTTTCATTCACCCTCTTCACCTCTCTGCACTCACTCAAAAGTCAGTGTAAAAAAGTGTAGAAGGTGTAGCCAAAAAGAACAGACCTATTGCCACGGTTTACTATTTAACTCTACACGGTGTGTAGAATAATGTGAAGAAGCTGCTTACGGGAACAGCCGTTTGTTTGTTTTTTTTAAAATAAAACTTATTCTACGTATTTTTTATGGTAATTAAATGTCATGGATAATAATATTGGCCACGGTTAATTTTATACGAGCACAAAAAATTTTAAAATCTGCTTTGATTTAAAAAAAAATTCAAAGAAAAACTCGATATCACAAAAACGAAAAACAGTTTGAAAAAAGAAACTTACAAATTCAAATGACTGACAGGAGATGTCAAAATTATCGTACCGCAATGTAAAATTAAATAGGAGCACATTTAAATGGTGGCAGAAAATTGGTCTCCATGGTTTCAGCACCATCTATTGGTCAACTAATAAACAGCTGTTTCCAGCTGTTTACTTCTCCACATTATTCTCACACCGTGTAGAGTTATATACGAAATAAGCGTGGCAAAATTTTGCCCGAGGTACGTACTAGGCGTTAAGCTTCCGTAGATGGAGAAGTTTAATTGATTTTAAGCCAACAGATAAAAAATTATCCAGTGAGTGGCGAAATGCAAAAGGAAAAGGCAATACAGCTGCATTCCCAACTGAAGAAAAATATACATTCTTTTAACGCTAGCGAAGGATGGCTACAACGATTTAAGACGCGCTACGAAGTGTGTTTCTTGAAAGTAACGGGTGAAAAACTTTCATGAATGATATGTGAATGGTATGTGTGGCAGACGCAATCCCAACTTATTGAGTCTTTTCAAAGAGAAGTCAACAACAAATTTGAGGAAATGCAAATGCCTACAGAGCAGCTTTATACCGTAAGTAGTAAGTGCTACACTTTTGTAGTAAAGCTCCATAGGTGCGAGATGGCGAGCATGACAAATGGTGACACTTTCGTTTGTATGAAGCTGTTAGAGCTTTTTCGCAAAAGTATCAACATTTTCGTTCATTTTGCCCAGAAAAGCTTCTTTTACTGCCAAAAAGCTTGTTCTGGGGAAAGTGGTGGGGAAAATCCGTTAGTGTGTGAGACCGGCAGTAGCGATAATTTTCGCTGATTCTTGCTACTGCCTGATGAAAGTTTATACCAAATTCGTTTTTCCGTGAAAGCGGAAGCTGAATTGCAAGTTAGCTTTCGCAAGTAGGTGGGAAAATAGTTTGTGTGTGAGACCAGCAGTAGCGATAAATTTCGTCGGTCTTTCTCGCTCCTGCCTGATAAAAGTGTATAGACAATTAGTTTTCCCCAGATTAACTGGAGCCTCGGTTCCAAGAGCAAGCTTCTGAAAGTGGAGGTGTGGGGCGGTTCCAAGAGCAAGCTTCTGAAAGTGTAGGTGCGGGGTATTACAATTTTTGTTTTTTCGTGAAAGGGGAAGCTAGGTGGGATGTGTGGCAGACTGGCTAATTGCAAGCTTCTGAAAGTGTTCTCCGTAGGCTGGTTAACTGGAGGTGGAGCCTCGGTTCCACGAGCAAGCTTCTGAAAGTGTTCCCCGTAGGCTGGTAAACTGAAACCCCGGTTCCAAGAGCAAGCTTATGAAAGTTGAGGTGTGGGGGCATATAAAGAAAACAACTAAAATAAAAGTTTTTGCATTTTATTCATTCATTTCTTTCTACAAAGCTTTTCCTTGAAATTGAAAGGTAGGTGAAGTGAAGGCATTGCACAGATTGAGTAATTCGACATGAATTTACTTTTTCTAACGTTTCTGAAAAATATATAAATAATCGATGTAAAATCATTCGCTTTTCTTTTATTCAACACGGTCTGAAAGTGAACATGGGCGAGATAATAATTGATATTCAATTTGTGTGTGGAAATAACCGTCAATTCTTTATTAAGAACTTGCTATCTTACCTTTCGGATTAGTATGTCCATTGCTTTATCACTTCGCCCCTCCGTACCCATATCAGGAGATGATGGCGAGGGCTTGCAGACAAAATCAATTCGATGTGGAGAATATAAACGGCTTAAAGTGGAGTGATGGTCACTTTAGTTACAACACTCTTCCGGAGATATTGAGGAATTATGAAGACAGTAAAATATATAATAAGGGTGATACGAAAGAGAAGTTTCTCATGAAGTACATACCAACCGCTGAGATAAAAAGCTTCAATTACCGAGATTAAGTGATCTAAACAAATTTAAAATATTCTGTAAAGTACCCAGCGAGACATTAACCGACAGATGTGCTGTACAAAACGTTATCGACATTTACCTACATATGTTAATAAATGGATTCATTAAATAAAGAGATGATGTGTTTTTTGTTTTTTGTTTTTTTTATTACCAAACCGTTACACTAAAAAATAATATTAGTCTTACAAAAGATAGGAAGCAGAACCAGTTTTTTGGCAGTAAAAGAAGCTTTTCTGGGCAAAATGTTGATACTTTTGCGAAAAAGCTCTAACAGCTTCATACAAACGAGAGTGTCACCATTTATCATGCTCGCCATCTCGCACCTATGGAGCTTTATTAAAAATGTGTAGCACTTACTACTACCGTGGATGAGAGTGAGCTCTTTTGAAAGCAGGTAAAACAATACCCTATTAAAAAACACTAGTGTTATTCAATAGGGACATAACAATGGATGTAAATAAAACACAGAATAATTAAGATAATTTCCAAACGTTGCTCGTTCGGGAACTTCACCATGACACAAATATAAATTTTGACGGACGTTTCGACATTGACAGACCAGCAAAAAAAGAATTGTATACTTAATATCTATATTCAACTGTTGTCATAAGCTGGAATACTTTTTACAGGTATGGAAACATACCACAGTTCTTTTAATAGCAAAACCTGGCAAGAATGCTTCCAACCTCTGTAACTATAGGCCAATAAGCTTATTGTCGTCAATTCGTAAAGTCTTCGAAAGAATTATCCACAGTCATTTGTAAACACACGCAGATAAAACTCCTTAATTCCCAACTACCTATTCCGATAGCGACATTCAACTAGAAACCAGCTTTTAAGAGTGAAGGCCGTGACACAATAAAAGCAGAAAGATGCGGCAGCGACAGCAGCGTGCAGCTTTTTGCTCTGCTTGATGAATTTAAATAAAAGCAGAAGCATAGAAAAATGTGCCCATGCTAACTGCTACCGAAAGTAGTCCGTTGATTTCTCTGAGCTTTTAGTTTAAAATAAATATATGGAAATAATTTTAACACCTTTAACATTTCCATTGCTGACAACATCTCCAATTCTTAGGGGATTTACGTTGGCAGTACTGAAGCAGAAGAAGAATTTAGAATTTAAAACGAAAAAGCAGCACTATTTTCCAGTGGCGTGGCGTCCATGGAAGCAAGGGAAGCATTGCTTCCCTTACACTTTACTGAAAAATATTATATCTAAAATACGTTTTCTAAATCGCGCAGAAAAATCGCGAAAAAAATTCATGTTTCAAACATTTTCTTTGACACAGTCTAAATAAAAGTTCGCAAGAAGCTACACTCGAATATCGCACACAGCCGATTTGGCAACACCACGAAAAAGCCAAGCGTAAAGGGTCCAAGAAGAAGAAAAAAGTTGCATCTATGAGCGTTCATTTCATTCCGTAGTAAGCCCACTGTGACGTCATGAAAAAAAATTGTTGTACACGGCACGGTGGATGCAATACGCTTTGCTTCCACACATTCCTGGCTGCAGCGGTGAAGCAGAGATCTGATAAGAAATAAGTGCTACCAGAGTAGAATAGGAATTGAATTCTGATCGAAGTTTGGAATTGAATTGTGGTAAATAGTTGAATTATATTTAATTTGGTTTTTAGATCTCGGGAACCACTTACGCTAGGAGGCTGAAACTTGGAACTTATGTAAAACTATGATAGTGGACCTATTTGCAAAAAAATTGGCGATAATGGTTAAGGAGTGTTGGAGTGGAGGGGAAACCAATGTGTTCGAAGTGCTTGAAAGCTGGGGCTGAAACATTCTAAAATACATATCTTCTGAATGGTTGATGTCAGAAAATTGAAACTTTGTAGTTGTCTTAAGGAATAATAGGAGATTAATCAAAAGCCAAAATTTTTGAATCGGGTGGTGGTGTGTAGGGGTTGGGGTAAAAAACTTTGGATTAGAATAACTTCCGAACCAATTATACCAGGAAGGTAAAATTTGGTTTCTGTATATATAGGATTACAAGTGGAGCCCATTAAAATTTTTGAGGTGGGAGGTGGAGTACAAAAGTGGGGCGATAGCCATTTTTAATAAAATTTCATTTGTATATCTCAAGAACCGTAAAATATATGATCTTAGAAATTTTACAGGAGTTAGGGCCAGTAGACTTCTAACAGGGAAAAAATGTTGGAGGTACTCTGCATTCGTAACAGTATTTCGGCTGGTATGGGGATTTTCACGTGCCCACACATGCGTATTGTGGAAATTTTGTAGGCCATCGCAGGTGAATTGCGATTCGTCGGTCCAGAGAATTCTTCCGAAAAACGCTGGATGTTCGTCTGCTCGCAGTAACATGGTACGACAAAAGTCTCGCCGATGTTCACGATCACCGGGCAACAGTTGTTGCACCGGTGTATTGTGATAGGGATACAGTCCTTCTCCTTGCAGAATTCGGAACACTTGCATGTGGTTGATGCCTAATCGATGGCCGATGCGCCGGGTACTTACCGAGGGGTCGCTAGCCGCGATGCGCAGTATGCGCTCCTCCGTGGCCACAGTTACCGAGTGTCGCCGTCCTGGATGTTGTGTCTCCCGCCACGGCTGCAGTGTACCTCGTTCACGAAGGTTCCGATGAATGCTGATGAACATCCGATAATGGGGGTACCGAGATCTGTCCGGATACCGTTCCCGGTAAACTCTTTCGGCTCGCCTAGCATTCCCGTCGCATAACCCATACACGAAGTGCATGTCTGCCATTTCTTCCGTTGTAAAAGACCTCCTATTGCTTGCCATTTTGCTCGTAATGATGACTATGACATTCTGTTTGCTGCTGCTTCCTCCCGATGCTTTTATCATATCGTATCTACGTAGGACGAAGTCATTCCTGTTCCTTAAGGGAGCAGGTAAACTCCACGCCCTACTTAAATGGATATTACTTAATTAACTTAAATGGATGTTAGTTAATTTACTTAAATGGACGCTATCTAATTAGTTGTCATATTTTTACTTACCTGTAACATAATTTCCACACATAAGAGCAATACGTGTGTTGTTAACATGGTTGCTCATTACTGCATCTGTTTTGCGGTAAATTCTATATTTAGCAGTATTTCCAACATGTGCAGGGAACTCACTTGTTGTTGCAAATATGAAGAAATTCTGTTATCAAACGTATAGTGAAATTTTATGGGCTTTCCGAAAATGTAATAAAATTTGGTGGTTAATCAGGTTCTTCTTGGAGAAAACAGAACTTTTTTGTATTTTTTTTTAATTTTTTATTATTTTTGTGTCATTTAAATGAATTTTTCTCAAAAAGTATAACACTGATTGACACAGTTGATAGCAATTAGAAAGAAGAATTTGTGTCCTTTCCAACGAGCCCAGAATTATTACGTTACGCTAAGTACAGCAGAAGTTAGATATCAAACAGTGATCACAGGTACGATGAAAATCCTTCGTCCTTAAAATCGCGCTATCTCCTTAACGGTGCAAAAACGGGAGTATGTGTAGAACGATTTTCTACTCAGGACAAGTTCCTCTATCTCCCATTTTCGTTTGAACCTCAGTACCAGTGGCGGTCATAGGGGGAAGGCCATGCCCCCCCCCCTAACAAATTCGTAACCCGTGATTACTTTATCACGTCTGCTTTAAAGAAAAATGATATGAGACTATAAGATTAATGGATACACTTAAGAAAGTATAATGCACTTAATAAAGTATAATGCAATTAAATCGGATTCCACCTTATGTCTTTCTTTAATCCTTCTTTTGTCTTTGTCTCCTGATTAAAAAGAAGACTGTGTCTAATTAAAAATATTTCAATCGAAAAGTAATAAAATTTCGAATATAAATACACATATATAATCAATCGTTGGGTTGTGATGTGTTCTGTTAAGGAAGTAGCTTTTACTGTTTGAAACTAATTTTGAAAAATTTGGATTTGGATTATGCTTGAACAATTGCCATTATATGCATCCTAATTCTAGATTAAAATGTAAATTGTGGTAAATACAGCGAAACATAATAGCATTGCTGTCCAGGTCGTTTTGAGTAGATTTTGAACTATGTTTTCAAAAAACCTAGCCAACAGCAATCCAGTAATCTTAATAGCTTTGTCAAAATCATGAGAGAAATCAAGCTATAAGAACTTAATTATGAGTATTTACAGTAACTATTACATATTAATAACGGATTTACATCCAAAGATTTAAAATTTGATTTTCCGAAATGTTGAGATTCATTAAGATACTATCTAATTCTTAATTTATTTCCCATATTTGGATGAATTTGAAATCTACTCGGATAAAACGAGTAGTTCAAACAAATTTAAAAATTTTGATTTTTTCGCAGCACTCATCAAATTAATGTAAAAAAAATACGTTTTAAGTTTCATGTCGATAATATATGGGGAAGACGTGCCTCAAGAACCTTAAAGAAACCAAAATTGTAAAGATTCCGAAAACTCCCAAGATATCGACATAAGGCATAGAATAGTATCATTCTGTGGGTGATTGTAACTCTAAATATACGAGTATATAGGTGGTGTACCATTGAAAATGCCATCTAGTGCCTAAAGTCAGCAATTGAAGTTTTTCTTAAAAAAATACATTTTTGAGCGTAACTTTGGAACGGTAAACGATACGAAGTCTTTTAGAGTGCTCAATGTTATGAAAAAAAGAAAAAAAGGAGTCCTTCAGCAAGGACGAAAAAGATGATGTTTGACATTTAATCACTAAGCCGTCATAGTTTTTGATTTCGTACTTGATGGAAAATTTCTGAACCGTTTCCTCTTTCTATAATATAATATTGAGCATTAGAAATCAGATCATTTTGCCGACGATACTAAATTCGTATTATTAACCATTATAAAAATACAGCCGAAACCGATTGAATATGAAAAACTTCACTTTTTCATTACGATGGTACACAACCTATATATTTAAAACTACCATCCACAGAATAATATTATTTGGCCGTTTTGTCAATACATCCTGACCCATTTTTCAGAATCTCAATTTATTTTATTTTTCCTGATCGGGGTGAAACTTAAAACATATATTTTTTACACTAATCAGAACCATTATAAGAGGTACCGCGAAAAAAATCCTCAATACAAATAATAGTCACTGAACAGCCCTGAAATTATCTGTCACCACACCTACCTGTATAAAATATTACAAAATTTCAAATTGCTTGATAATCCAAGCTTTCAACTCTTTTTCATTCAATTTAAATTTCCTCGTTTTCAAAAGTTAGCTCTTACAAAATAAATTAAAAATTTTATCATCACAGTCGTTGTGAAACAAATGTCTTCAGAGCGTTGTAAACGCTTTTCGAGATTTCAAAATGTACTTGCCAAAATCTTGCGATGAAAATCAAGTATAGGATGTTGCTTATGAAGTTATTATAATTGAAAATGGTTTTAGAGAATTTCCGAGTTTTGTTTTTTAAATTTTTGAATTTAGAGAATAGGTTAGGTTAGGATATGGTGGCAGTTATCTAAACTATAGATCAACTCAATAAGGAGATTAAGTGAATATGTAGGTATTCATACCTAATAAATTACATTGACATAAAATATTTATTTCGTAGATTTTAAGTATTGTAGGATAACTTAATAACTAGGGTGATCACTTCTTCGTCGGGCCTGAAGTCTTTAGGTTATGAGATATAGGGTTCGGATTTTAATGCCCAATATTGAGTTTCATCAAATATGTATAGTAGAACTGATAAAAATTAAATTTTCCAATTTTCTGGTGGTCTCAAAAAACAGCTAATTTACATCCAAAGATTTCAAACTGGGGCTTCTACATTTTGTCGAAATCGAGATCGACATCGACTTTTACTGAAATCGAAAATTATGTTCACCAAGCTTTTTCCATTGCTTAAAGACTTACAATCGTATAATACAGATTAAAATTTTTGATGTCATACAAATAAATTGAACGATGTTAAAGAAATCCCATCAGAGCGATATTAATGATTTTTAATATCCTGAAATTCGGTTGCCAAAATCTGGCGATTTAGATGCGGAAATGAGAAGTTGATATTTTCAAGCAGTACCAACCGCAGCGATCATGGCATTTACACAATTTCTAACAACGCTGCATTAACGGGTAGCTTCCGCACCTATTTTCTTTACAGTAGGTACTGAACTTCAATGGCCCCCCCCTTGAAAGAGCAATATGACCGCCACTGCTCAGTACTAGTTACACCCTGTATACTGGACATGCCAAAATAGATTTTATTTCTGCATGTTCTTTATTTAAGAGCCTAGAAAGGTTTTTTTTCCAATTTTTCGATATCCAACCCCTTGTGGTTGTGTACATTTTCACGAATTTCCATATATTAGGCTTAATGAGATATTCAATTCACTTTTATTTCTAAAGGCTTTAAATTTAATCGAAGAAAAATCTGATGCAAGCATTTTTTGATATTAAGCCCCTGGGGGTTTTCACGAATTCCGAAAAACTTTTATGGTTAATGAGATCGAATTCGATTTTACTTCTACTATTCAACAAAATACGTAAATAAATAAAAAAAACTTTATAATTATAAAAAACGTTCCAAATAGCTTCCTGGTTCCCGTTCGTGATTACTGGGTGCTTTTATATTAGTAATGTTAAAAGTAGCTATTGGAGGAGGTTCAATTAATACGCAGTAAATTTGTAGGTAGAACAATAATAATAAATTTTGGATATTAAGCAATTGCTTCCCCTTGTTCAATTATCACGCCACGCCACTGCTATTTTCGTCTCTGCTTCTGCCGCTGCTTTCATTTAAACAGGCGCCATATAATCCTATGCTTTCTAAAAAAAATCTGCTTCTGCTGCTGCTTTCTGCTTTTATTGTGTCACGGCCTTAACAAATCCCATCAGAAACTTCTTTAGAAATAAAGAATCGGTAGGAATGATTACACTGAATGTCGAAAGTTTTCGGATCAGTTTGGCATGATGTTCTAGTCTACAAATCAACCCAATTCTCTTTTCCTGTCTATTTTATGAAGCTGCTACATAGCTTCCTCCAAGAAAGATCCTCTTAAACTCGAGTTAAATCAACTCTTTCAAGTAACCGTATTATACCAGCAGGCGTCACACAGGGATCATCCTTAAGCCCCCTGCTCTATGATATTCCATCGCTCTGACCTGCCAAAGCAATCAAACTGGGAGCTCACAGTTTTGGCCGATGATATAGAACTTAGCATATCAAGTCCCAGCATATCACAAAAACAATGGAGTTCTCTTTGCATGCACAAGAGTTCTATGGTTCCTGATACTTTTCAACAATAGTTCTGGCGTTTAAAGCCGAAAAAAGGACTAACATATCATAGCATATCATTTTCCGTCAATTCAAAAATTAAAGATAGTTCTCAACGCAGGAACAATACTTACGGAGTTCCTGATACTTTTCAGCGATAGTTCTATTGATCTAAACCCAAAGAAGGACGTGACATCACTGGTGTAAACCCCAGTTGGTCGCGTCTGCGAGATTTCTCGCAGATTTCTCGAAGACATGTCGGCTTGTCTGCGAGATTTCTTCGAGACGCCTTATAGGAAAAATACACGGTATCGAGACAAATGCACCCCGAAATCTCGGAGACATGTCTGCTGAATGTCGGGATAGCAAAATGTTTTCACAATCAGCGCCATCTATATATTAATAGATTTTTCCATATTTACTTGTGCTCATACTTCTTATAATAAAGTAAAAAAACAAAATATTTAATGAAAAGTACTCTTTATTTAGTAATTAAAAAAAAACATCACTGAGAACAACAATAATTCACTTTATAATGCATGCAAAAACACTTTCGCCCACAACATTCGACCAAGAGGTGGTGAAATGCAAAAAGATTAACATCATCTGAAAAGAGGAAACTCAAATGAAACCCGGTTGAAACAAACTTATCAGAATAAAATCATCACATACCACTATTCAGACGTACTCTGTGCGAATCGAATAAATACGTACGACTAAATTCATTCCGAATTTAGTTTGCCATGACTTTTCTAAGTGCCAGACGTCATCTCAAGTCTTCGATCTCTTCGCTTCTCTGCGGTCGTTTTCTGCACTTCAAATACATCATGATCCCATACATGTGGGATCACATGTTTGTATTGCTCTATCTAGTATTGAAAAAAGGTATGCAATATGATTCCTAAGGCTCAAACCATCGAGATTTTGTCTCGAAAGAGACAAGCGACCAACTGGGACTGCCAGAGAACTTAGTGTGGACAACATTTCGCTCTAAGCACATTCACCATTTCTCATGTGGACTGTGGTGAACTTTAAGATTTAAGCCTATGTGTATGCAATTTCTCTAAACATTAAGAGTACATTGAAAGTGAATGTGATTTTACTTGAATTTATATACTTAAATTAATTTTTAATAATGGAATTTTTTCATGGTAAGCTACCATAGAAGCAAATTTGAAAAAAAATTTTTGTCCCCTCTGACGAGTCTATGCTATCCGATGACGAAACAGCTCCTTCGGACCTAGTCCAACACAATCTTATAAAAACTGGCCTATCCAGTGAAGGTTTTCCAACTGTCATCAAGGACAGCGATTTATTAACAGTCGGGATTTCATGTTGGGGTTTCACTCCACTAACGCCGGAAAACAACAGAATAATCTCTAAATTAATTTGTTTATTATTTTTTTTTACTTCTGACTGCGATACGCGTGAAATTATTAATATCATCGTTTCGTTCTTTTTGAGTTGGTTGACTTGATTTTTTGTAGTATTTCTGCAGGTCTCTCTGCGACAATGTCTCGCTCAGTCAGTTCTTGTGGCATCTGCATGCTCGAAATCACCGACAATCATCGTATAACTTGCGATGGAATTTGTGAAAGAGATTTCCATCTAGCTAGTACTAAAAATAACTCTAATTTGACAAACTATAGCGGCTTCACATGGTCAGAGTGTACTAGTGATGTGCAATGTAATTACTTTTCAGTATCGAATAATTACTGAGTACTTCAAATTAGTATTCGATATTTGGTATTCGATACTTTTTCAATTACTTCCTACTAGGCGTCTGTATATACTTGTCCACTGATGACCTTTTTTTTTAGCTCATCACATTGTATCAGCAGACCTTTTTTTTTTTAGCTCATCACATTGACACACGAGATGCCTTTTGTTTTGCATCACATTCTACCACAGTTCACTACTTCCAACGAACTCTCACGGCGCGTAAAGTAGTGTTCTGAAAAATCGTCCCGCTTCCTGCTCTGGGTCTCCATTCTTCGTGTCTTCGGCGTCATGGGTATGAGTGCAATATGGTGAGTTGTGACGCATTTTGGCTGCATGTCCATGTTTACACGCTCGGCGCTACATTTGCCGACGCGAATGAGAAAGGAAATTTCGTGTGCAATTTTTGAGAAATAGTGTTGTCTGACGGACGCGGACGGTGTCGCAATTCTCAAATATGTGTTAAAAAGAAATTATTTTCAAAACGTGCTACCACAACACCTTTACATTCCAAGTTTCATCTTTCTATAAATACCAGCTCTCAAGATATAATTTTTTTTTTTTTCGTTTTCACCCTTACCCACAAATGTTTGCCCTTCCTGTTTTTGAGACATAAGACGCGATTTTTTTTGTGAATACTTATTCTCCCTCCCACTCTCGTCATTCACCGCACGGTGAAAATTTTTATATACGGTGAACTTTTCTTATTCTATTATACTATATACAATTAGCCAGTTTTGTCTTTCTGCTAAGTTTTCACTCTCCGTTACGATTAATTAAAAGCCGTTAAAATTATATGTCACCTTACATCTTCCATCTTCAATCCTCCTTCCCCCATATTCCATCAGCTATCTCCTATCCTTCCTACTGCATCCTCCTTCCTACATCCTCATTCTTCCATCCTCCATTCTCCATCATCCATTCTCCATCCTCCATCCTCCATCATCCATCCTCCATCCTCCATCCTCCATCCTCCATCCTCCATTCTCCATCATCCATTCTCCATTCTCCATCATCCATTCTCCATTCTCCATCCTCCATCCTCCATCCTCCATCCTCCATCCTCCATCCTCCATCCTCCATCCTCCATCCTCCATCCTCCATCCTCCATCCTCCATCGTCCATCGTCCATCCTCCATTCTCCATTCTCCATCATCCATTCTCCATCATCCATTCTCCATTCTCCATGCTCCATCTCCATCCTCCATCCTCCATCCTCCATCCTCCATCCTCCATCCTCCATCCTCCATCCTCCATCATCCATTCTTCATTCTCCATGATCCATCTTCCATCCTCCATCATCCATCCTCCATCATCTATCCACCATCATCTATCCTCCATCCCCCATCATCCATTTTCCATTCTCCATTCTTCATTCTCCGTTCTCCATTATCTATTCTCCATCCTCCATCATCCATCCTCCATCCTCCATTATCCATTCTCCATTCTTCATCATCCATCCTCCATCCTCCATCATCCATCATGACACGCTCCTCCGTTAAAATTATATGTCACCTTACATCTCCCATCTTCAATCCTCCTTCCCCCATATTCCATCGGCTATCTCCTATCCTTCCTACTGCATCCTCCTTCCTACATTCTCCTTCTTCCATCCTCCATTCTCCATCATCTATTCTCCATCATCCATCCTCCATCATCCATCCTCCTCCAGGATGGAGATCCTCCATCATCCATCCTCCATCCTCCATTCTCCATCATCCATTCTCCATTTTCCATTCTCCATTCTCTATGTTCCATCTCCATCCTCCATTCTCCATGCCCAATCCCCCATCATCCATTCTCCATCATCCATTCTCCATTCTCCATACTCCATGCTCCATCCTCCATCATCCATTCTCTATCATCCATTCTCCATCCTCCATCATCTATCCTCCTCCAGAATGGAGATGCTCCATCATCCATCCTCCATTATCCATCCATTCTCCATCCTCCATCATCTATCCTCCATCCCCCATCATCCATTTTCCATTCTTGATTCTCCATTCTCCGTTCTCCATTCTCCATTGTTCATTGTCCATTCTCCATTCTCTATTCTCCATTCTCCATTCTCCATCCTTCATCCACCATCATTCATCCACCATCCACCATCCTCCATCATCCATCTCCATCATCCATCATCGAACATCCATCATCCATTTTCCATTCTCCATCCTTCATGCTCCATCCTCCATCCTCCATTCTAAATTCTCCATCCTCCATCCTTTACCATCCATCCTCCATCCTCCATCCTTCATTCTCCATCCTCCATGCTCCATGCTCCATCCTCCATCCTCCATTCTCCATTCTCCATTCTCCATTCTCCATTCTCCATTCTCCATTCTCCATTCTCCATTCTCCATTCTCCATTCTCCATTCTCCATTCTCCATTCTCCATTCTCCATTCTCCATTCTCCATTCTCCATTCTCCATTCTCCATTCTCCATTCTCCATTCTCCATTCTCCATTCTCCATTCTCCATTCTCCATTCTCCATTCTCCATTCTCCATTCTCCATTCTCCATTCTCCATTCTCCATTCTCCATTCTCCATTCTCCATTCTCCATTCTCCATTCTCCATTCTCCATTCTCCATTCTCCATTCTCCATTCTCCATTTTCCATTCTCCATTCTCCATTCTCCATTCTCCATTCTCTATTCTCCATTCTCCATTCTCCATCCTCCATGCTCTATCCTCCATCCTCCATACTCCATCCTCCATCCTCCATCCTCCATCCTCCATCCTTCAGCCTTCATCCTGCATCCGCCATCCTTCATCTAGAGTTCTGTGTATCTAGTGACCCTATAGAAAACTAATCGAAATTCTTCACATTTCCTACAGACCTTGAGTTCCATGTGTAAGAAAGGGACAGTGAACGAAAAACGTCTCCGTAGAAATGTATGTAAGGTTCACCACCAGCCAACCATGACCATCGAATAGTCGTGAAATTTCTACGCATTTTCAACGGAGATATAAGTCCACATGTACGATAGAGATGGCATATACTCAGCTATTACAAAAGACTCCGTATAAATGTGAGGAAAATTCAATAGATTTTCTACACACATCTATCACAATATGTAAGAAAGGGATATCACTTACGTAGCCACATACATGCAAGATGCAAGAAAACTTTCATGGGTCTAGTCAAATAAAATTTTGATTGCGACGCATTCCGTGTTTGAGTTTTGAGTGAAGTTTAACCATTCGACTCTCCATGGCGATACAAATTTCATCGCCAATCGTATTTGTACGGATTTTATTACATGTATTTTTTTTTAAAAGTTTCAGGATATTCCAAGGCTTGACGAGCTGCATTCATGTTTTTTTTATTTTCAGCTTCAGAGCACGAGCGACAAAGGTTTCGAGTTGCCATCGTATTTTTGATTCACATTTCAGGTACATTTTGCATACTCACTTTTATTACTTCTGTCTTACATTTAGGGCCGTGTTAACGATTCATCATAACCGACATGTTTTCGACCCCAAACTAGATCGATGCCGATGCATCGATTCATTTCCATATGCAAAAGTATTTTTCTTTCTTTATTTTGCAACTCACCGAGTATGCACTTTAGCATAATGTACATGACCGACCCATTATGTAGGTCATAAATTATTTTTATGTTGATGCACCTCGCTGCATATGCACTTTCAGCCACGATGATTAGTAGGCCAAAGTGAATTAGCCTTAAGTTTACGATTAAGCATTATTTTATTATATAAGCTTAACTAAGGGACAAATAAAGTCATTCTATATATTACCATTAAAGAAGGCGTTTTTATTATCACAAGAAGTAGCAGAATCAATAACGAAAAGGCTCGTTATTTTACATGGTGACCCCGACGTGATCAGCAACAGGATCAGCATCAGCAGCAGCATCAGCATCTGCATCAGCAGCTAAAACCATTGACATCAATATTCGACGTTGAAGACATCAATAGACCAGCAATCATGGAGGCCCTGCTCGAGCAACAGCAAGAAGTCGGGAAACGGCTGGAAAAAATCGGCGTCAACTTTAAGAAGGAGGCGAAGACAAGGCGAACTGTCCAAAACATTCAAACCAGGTTGGATCGATTGGATTTCGAATGGAAGCGCTTCGAAGAGACGGACATGCAGATACAGGAGTTCATGGCCGACAAGCCCGACCATCCGTACTTCAAACAGAAGTACCATCAAAGCATAGAAGCAGTCTACGAGGATACCGCAGCATATCTAGCGGCAACATTACAGGCCGCAATAGAGACGGCATCTCAAGCAGACAATTCAACGGACGGTAAGGCAGCAGGCAGCTCCACTGGCTGTCCACCTTCTAACGAAGGTTCCAACAACGAACCTCAACAGAGACGAATTAGAACGCAATCCGCTCTCATAACGTCGCTCCAGAATCTCATCAAAAACATTGAGTCGGAACTTCAGAGCCCGAGATCCAGGCAATACTATGAGGAAAGGCTAGTCTCACTAAGAAATTATTGGTCTGAGATTACTGCAAATCATCTTCTCATTATGGCTGAGGAATTTCTACTCGACTATTTGGAAGCAAGTTTCTCGGAGGCGGAACGACAATACCTAAACATGACCGTTCGATTGCAGGAGAGTCAAGCACGCGAGTATCCTGTCATAACAGCTCACCATGGACATTCATCGCCTGCTGTTAATCTTCCGAAGATTGACATACCCAGCTTCGACGGAAGAGCTAATTCACCGACAGCCAATTAGCAAGGTACAAAAATTCATGTACCTCAAATCGACGCTTAGTGGAGAAGCCAGCAAGCATGTGCATCATCTACAAATAACAGAAGGCAATTACGAAGCCGCATGGAAAACACTGGAGGATCGTTATTCCAACAAAAGGATCATAGCAATTTTAGACCGACTAATTTCACACCCGGCCTTGTCCACTGACATGGCTTCAGGTATTAAGTCGCTCCACGACAACACTAAGGAGTGCTTAGGCACTTTAAAGAGTTTGGAAATTCCCATTGACAATTGGGACCCCATTCTCCACCACATCATAATAAAAATACTGTATTATTGAAATAATAAAGTAAAATTGGATAGAACTTCTCACAACCTATATGAGCAGTCCTTATCAAATCCCCGTGAACTGCAGACCATAACGACGCTGCTACATTTTATAGAATTGCGCTTCCAAGCACTGGAGGGTCTCGGAAGTCAGAAATCTGGTCCTACGTCTTACAACACGAAAACAAGGAGCAGCACATCAACGGTTATGTCAGCAAATGGTCAACGCATTGCAGCCTGCAAATCAAGTAATGGACAACATCCACTCTACAAATGTGAGACGTTTTTGGCCCTGACACCAACATGTCGTTTTCAACGAGCCAAAGGATGGAAACTCTGTTTGAACTGCTTGCAAGAAGGACATCAAGTCGCCGCCTGTTCTGCACGCTGCTGCACAAAATGCACCAAGAGACACAACACGTTACTCCATATCTATGATCATCAATCAAAATCTGGTTCGCAAAAATCCAAACCAGGAACAACCGAATCTACAAATCAGTCTTCAGCTTCAGATAGCAAGGACACCGTGTTGGCGGTCCATCATCACACCATTCCTGGATCTACTTACATATTCTTAGGTACTGCCCTTGTTAAGGTACATACCAAGAACGGGGATCCTATCATATGTAGAGCTCTATTGGATTCCGGCTCGCAACTCACGTTTATAACTGAACAATTGCACAGAAAATTGGTATTGACTGCCAAACGAGAGAGCTTAAACATCTTAGGAATTGGAGATTCCAATACTCGTACAACAAAGCTATCCAACATAACGATAGGATCGAATCTCAAGAACTACACGGCGCAACTTGACGTTTTTGTGCTTCCAGAAATAACCACTCGACAGCCACAGATTAAAATCGAGGTATCATCCTGGCCAATTCCTCATAATATTACTCTAGCTGACCCAGATTTTAACACGCCGAGGAAGATTGACTTATTAATCGGCGCTGAACTTTTCTGCGAATTACTCTCAATAGGACAAATCAAGCTGGGTAAGGATTTACCAACCTTACGGAACACAACACTCGGATGGCTTGTATTAGGCAAGGCATCACAGATCAATTCATTCGACGCGTTCTGTGGAATAAGCAATTTACAGCTTGATCAGCACATACAGAAATTTTGGGAGGTAGAAGATTGCAGTTCATCAACCAATTCCAATAAAGGTGCGAGCTTGGACGGACTTATAAGAAGGAAAGAGGACGGTCGTTTTATGGTTAAACTACCTTTGATTCAACCTGCTTCAGCCCTGGGAAAATCAGAAGATATCGCCCGAAGACGTTTTCTTTCTATCGAAAGGCGACTACAAACTCATCCTCAACTAAAGGAACAATATTCAGCCTTTATCAACGAATATGTACAACTACAACACATGGAAGAAATAAGTAAGGATGACATTCAACACCCCAATTATTTTTTGCCTCACCACTGCGTCTTGAAACCTAACAGCAGCACATCAAAACTTCGCGTTGTGTTTGAAGCGTCAGCCAAGACATCTAACAATACTTCGCTGAACGATATCATGATGACAGGACCTACAGTACAAAATGATTTATTTTCAATCATCCTTCGCTTCCGAACACACCAATACGTGTTCACAGCCGACATAACTAAGATGTATCGACAAATAGATGTGGAACCTGAGGATCAAAATCTTCAATTAATCATCTGGAGGAATGACCCAACACAGCAGTTACAATATTATCGTCTTCGCACTGTCACTTACGGCACTACAGCCGCACCATATTTAGCAACTCAATGTCTTCAGGAGCTAGCCAGAATTGGAAGAGCTACACACCCACGAGCCTCCAAGGCAATTCGGGACTTTTATATGGACGACGTCATGACCGGTTCCAATAATCTTGAGGAATCGCTACGTATTAAGGATGAACTGACAAATCTTCTTCTGAGTGCCGGATTCGAGTTAAGGAAATGGTGTGCCAATCATCCTCAACTTTTACATAACATTCCAACTGGAGATCTTGAAACTCAGCTAAACTTCTTCAGCGACACAGAGAGACAGTTAAAACCTTAGGAATCACTTGGCTGCCAACAACGGACTTATTTGCAATCACTACTACATGGAGTGAGCTAAAACAAGTTACGAAGAGAACCATCCTCTCCGATATTGCACACTTATTCGACCCTCTCGGATTTGTAAATCCAGTTATTGTATTAGCCAAGATATTAATGCAAGAACTTTGGGCTTTACAACTGGACTGGGACACCGCAGTACCTCAACATATTCACACCAAATGGATGACATTTCGGAACACATTAAAAACGCTCAACAATGTCAGGCTTTCCCGGCACATGCTCATATCAGAATCCGTCGAAATACAGCTACACGGTTTCTCAGACGCATCCGAGAAGGCATATGGAACTGTACTCTACCTAAGATCCAAGGATAAGGATGGAAATATTCTTGTACGTTTGGTGTGTGCAAAATCAAGAGTTGCACCTATCAAAACAGTCACATTACCAAGACTGGAATTATGCGCAGCGAAATTAATGGGTGGGATAAAAATCAATACAATCAAATACTGGACCAATTCACAAATAGTGTTGGCTTGGATACGTTCGACATCTAATAAACTAGATCCATTCATAGCACATCGAATCTCCTATATTCAAACAAAAACTGAAGCATGTGATTGGCAATACATTCACACAAAAAGCAACTCGGCCGACATTGTATCAAGAGGGATGTTACCAGAACAACTATGCAAATCTACGCTGTGGTTTAACGGACCGGAATTTCTTCAAATATCTAAAGACAATTGGCCGATTCCCCATCTTCTAGACGAGGAGAAGATTCCAGACGAATGCACACCCCCGAAAACGATTCTGACTAGCACAATCAACAATGAATCACACTTCATATATCGGATCCACCACAAAAATTCGTTTGCGCACCTGAATCATGTTGTGGCTCGTATATTACGTTTTAAGCAGAACCTATCAAGAATCGACCAGGAAATTCGGGAGCACCCTAGCTGGTTAACAACTGTCGAATTAAAGGAAGCTTTGCACATTATTCTGAAAGTAATCCAAAAAACCGACTTTGCTGACGAATTAAGGACTATCAAAAATAAAGGCCAGCTATCCAGACAAAGCCGTTTAGTAAGTCTCGCACCTTTTTTTGATGACAGCGGAATTCTACGAGTTGGAGGGCGACTTCAATCATCAAATCTACCGTATGATACAAAACACCCGATCTTGCTACCATCGGCACACGTATTTACAAGGTTGTTAATGAGTCAAATCCATCAAAGACAACTACATGCACCACCGCAGACACTACTCGCACTTACAAGGCAGCAATTCTGGCCGTTACGAGGGCAGCAATTGGCTCAAACCATCGTCCACAAGTGCGTGACTTGTTGTAAGGCGCAACCAGTTAATGGGCAACCTTCCAGCAGAGCGTATACAACCGGCACGTCCATTTATGAATGTAGATATCGACTTTATGGGCCCCATTCAAACAGACTACAAAATACGTGGTCGTACATAGCAGTTTTTGTATGCTTCACAACGAAGGCGATTCATCTCGAGCTGGTGTCGGATCTTTCTGCTCAAGCGTTTTTAACGGCACTAAAAAGGTTTATCGGACGACGAGGGATCCCAAATACCATCTACAGTGATAACGCCACGAACTTCATGGGTGCACGTTCAGAACTTCAGGATCTTCACCAAACACAAGCAGCAAACGAAACTCAAACCCTAATAAACAATCATTGTTTAAATAATGGAATACAATGCAGGCCCATTCCACCCCGGTCCCCACACTTTGGAGAACAGTCGGAAGCTGCTGTAAAATCAGCAAAGGGTTACTTAAAAAAGGTAATGCACAGCGCACATCTCACAGCAGAAGAAATTTCTACCGTTATTGTCCAAATTGAAGCCATCCTCAACTCAAGGCCACTCACTCCACTATATACTGATCCCAACGACATACAAGCCTTGACACCCGGCCATTTTTTAATCGGAGAACCTCTTCTTACTATTCCCGACGCCGACGCCAAACCAAGAAATAGTAACCTAGTAGCACGATGGAATTTGGTTAGATCCATTCACAAGGAATTCTGGCGTCGTTGGTCTAAGGAATACCTACAAGTGCTCCAGAATCGGTATAAATGGCAACATCCTAGCGAGAACATCAGTCCAGGAACTCTAGTCCTTTCAAAGGATAATAATCTCCCTCCTTTGCAATGGCGGATGGGACGAGTGTTGCGCACAATAAAGGGCCAAGATGGACTTAGCAGAGTCCTGGACATCAAAACCTCCTCCGCAGAACTTCGGAGAGCCATTCATCAAGTGTCTCCATTACCAATTAAAACCGAGGAATAAACAATACATCCATCATCATCTAACCGAAGGATTGCCCCCGTATCCATAGGCGAACCACCGAAGCGAACAACAATAAAACGTCCGGTAGTCCAAAATAAGGGACGATTTCTACCGATCAATCCGAATTGACTTCATCAAAATGAAAGAAGGATTGAGCCAACCTCACCACCAAAGAGGACACGGCATACAAGCTTACTTGCAATAGCACTAATTGTGTTATTCGTTCCATCAATACTCAGTAAGGTAACCAACCCTATAGAAGTCAAAGCCTTCGAGAATCATCCAGGCATTTACTTCGAAAATTTAGGCGAAGTAAGGTTAATAAGCAACGAATGGAACCTCTTCGCATACTACGACCTTAAGACGTATTGGCAAGAACTGTCCGGCATCAAAAACAGCATAGAGGAAATACGAAAATTTTGTGGTATTTCCATTACTAAGGGAAAGTTCTGCCAACAAATACTCCTCCAATTTGAACACCAACTGAAACACATCGACGAAGTCAACGAAATTCTTCATCGCAAATACGGTGGCGATAGTCATCTACCCCGAGCAAAACGAGCAGCTTTGAACATTATCGGTAATATAGGCAATATCGGATTGTTGGACTCCGACTATGTAGACTACATAGACAAGGAAATCGAGAAGACCCGTAACAACGAACATTACTTACAAACACTGATTCAAAATCAGACATCCATCATCGCAACAACGGTAAACATCTTCAAAAGGAAGGAATCACACATTCAGGAGCAATTTAATACCATAAATGGATACTTGAAAACCTTAACAGATATAGGTAGCGAAGAGCATTTACGATGATTACTCTTCAAGTTCATAAAGTTACTCAAACCGCACTCTGTAATGTTCTAACGGATTTACAACACGGAATAAGTACTGCGCTCATTCTCACACCACGACAACTACACGAACAATTGATCATAATACAAGAAACTCTTCCACCGACACTAACGGTTCCCATCAGCAAAACCAGTGGTGAAATCGGAATCTACAAGGCCATGGCTATTACCGCGAGAATAATGCAGTCAAGCGTGATTTTCAATATCAAGATTCCAATCACCCGTTCTGATTATTTTCAACTTTTCCACGTCACACCAGTTCCCTTCCACACAAGAATCACTTCTTGTTCTTCCAACCCTCCACAAAATATCTACTTACAACACTAGAAAGAAGTCATCACTATCCGTTGTCTCAGTCTGAGCTAGACAAATGACAGAGTTTCGAAGACAACATATTCCTGTGCTACCAAGATTATCCGATTTATCACAAGAACGCCGACACAAGCCGCTGTGAAATGGCACTCCTCAACCACGAGAAACCCGTTTCAAGATACTGCAGCCTATCAACAACCAATTCCTCCGACTTATGGATTCAACTCCACCACAGCAACTCATGGTTTTACGCATTGCTTCGACAACACACCTTTGATGTTATCTGCGGCACCAACATCACCACCACCACCTTACAAGGAGACGGGATACTTACAATCCAACCGGAGTGCGAGCTTAAACACAATTCCATGAGTATCCGAGGACACAGCTCATTTAAAACGCATCTCAAAGCATCATTCACCCCAGCACTTAACCTAAGTGATCTTCTAGAAACCGAAAACATGCGGTCCCATTACATATAAGCACCAAGGACTATTGTTAAAACTAACAAAGCGGAGTGGAATACGATCCTGCACCAAGTTGATCATCTCAACCATCAGACGCTTCCTTCCGATGATGTAAATACCCATCACATTCATCACTACGTTGTGGGATATCTTTCCCTCTCCCTATAAACCAAACATCGATGAAGAAACGATGAAGAGGCAGCGAACAGTTTCGAAACTTGTCGCTGAAAAAAGATTATCAGTTGGGAAGAAGTTCAGCTATATACTTGCTGTCTGTAAATACGTGTGAGGTATTCGCATTTCTTTCTTGCTCGTACTGAAATGCATCCGACCATCTCATCCGCACTCGTCGACATGAGAGATCTCCTATCGCGCATTGTATTTGAAATTGGAATAAGCAAGAACAAGATAGCAATAGGTGCACTCACTGAAGAGTATGTATGAAGGAAGTATGAAGTAGACCTGACCAATCATCGATGCAAGGTAGGCCTGACTTATAGGCGAATTATGCCTTACCGGTGGACACTGCACCGATGGACGGCGTCCGGTCATATTAAAATATAATTCTAGTGGTCGACGACTAGTGCAATCAAAAGACAGCATTCAATCGAGTTGTGCAATCGAAAGATGAATTTCATTGCACTAGCCGTCAGAGTTAGTACGAAAGCTAGGTCTGATACACCCCTAGCTGAAAACTGGATGGAGGGGTGTAAGGGGTGAGGGCATCATAAATCGAAATCGGCAGAAACAGTCTTTGTTGTCCCATATGTCGATTCGTTGTGCCATTTTGCATTGGCAACGCTCCAGTCGTCTTCTTCGTCAAAATCACTCCAATTATCCCACAAATGAGATCTTGCCATAACTACAATCGTGAATAATACGAAATTTGTCAAATTGCAGGTTAAATCCCCGGGTAACGTAGTAAACCGGAACTTTTCCAAACCAGCGAATCACCGGTTAAAAACGATAACCGGAGGTGAATAATACCAAATCTCTGGGAAAACTGGAATTAACCAGAGGTTGTAAATAACCCGAAGTGAATAATACGGCACTTAAGCCTCAGTTATAATGGTTCCGATCCGATCCGATCCGGAAAACGGAGAGTGTTGAGTTTCTCCATCCGCCACACATCTAAAGGGAATTTCGGAACGCCTAGTCACAATCGTTCCGGTAATTAGCCGAGACACAAAAGGGAGGGGTAAAGTTAACCAACTTTCAACTTCTATCCGTTCCGACGCTACACCTCCTTCGCCTCACTAAAAATCAAAATTACACCTCGTTAGTTTGATGGATGTCGGAACGGAATCATTAGGTCTGTTCTTTTTGGCTACACCTTCTACACTTTTCTGCACTAACTCTTGAGTGAGTGCAGAGAGGTGAAGAGGGTGAATGAAAAAAGAGCATACCTAATAGGTTTGTTCTTTTTTCATTCATCCTCTTCACCTCTCTGCACCCGCTCAAGAAAAGTGTAGAAGATGTAGCCAAAAAGAACAGACCTATTGTATTTAGAAATTTTTGGGTTCATTCTGTACGGCTCTTTAGAATTGCCGTAAATATTCTACTTCTAGTGCTCTTCCAAACTATGCGTATAATGCTCTTCAAAACTATACGTATAGACTTATGTACAGATCAGGCGGATGTAATTACCATATCTCTGCACAGAAACTTAGTGAAGTTATACAAACCCGATAAGAACCCTTCACCTATCATCTTGCTCCCTCTTTGACCACGCAATTATTAAAAAAATGCGAACACATTGAAATATTTCTGGTTTTCTCTCACTGTCTCTAACCCTTTATGCCATAGACCATCTCCACACATGCTCAATTTTAACCGAATTTTTTTTTTTATGTAAACAAACAGCAAATCCACTTTGTCAAAAACAGTCTCGCTTCTGCTTCATTTCTCTCGGCCCATTTCATTTCCTTATATTCTTATTCGTAGGTACAGATCGACCGCGGACATCGTACCCTAGAATTCTATAGTCTTTATCCGGACTTTTCTTTCGTATAATATACGAAACTTTGCCTGCTGGGTTGCGACTGTTGACAGTTAGCATGGACACATTTTTCCCTGCTTCTACTTTCGGTGGCAGTTAGCATGGACACATTCTTCTCTGCTTCTGCTTTTATTTAAATTCATAAAGCAGAGCAAAAAGTAGTACTTTCGATGCTACTGTCGCTATCGCTGACGCTGCTTTTATTTTGTCACGGCCTTAATTATTTAACACGGTATGTTGAAAACGAGAGAATAACAACAAATTTTACTGAAAAGGAATGTTCCACTTTTTTTGCCGCCTAGAGAAGTATGCGCCTCAGTGGGTGGAAACTGATTTTAATCCCTCTGCTAGTCGACTCAAATGCAGACTATATTACCTATATTATATGTTAAGAGCCGTACAGAATGAACGCAATCGCAGTCGGATTGGAATGTCAAAATGTCGCAACGAGATGCAATGAAACGCTGTCAGCCGCAAGTAAACGCTGCATGAACACAATGACCGGATTGAGTTCGCAGTTCTATCAGTGTCAATAATCAAAGCGAAATTGATATGGACGCAAAAATTGGTGAATTATTTTTAATGCTCATCGAAATCTCTTTCATTTTCCATTTTATTATTTTCTTCTTTAAATAATGTAGTGCGTTTTAGGTTATGATAATGTTATATTTGACATTTCAATGCGTTCACTTGCGATCATTTTAAAGTCAGTGGAGTTTCTGGTGTGAAACCCCAACACGAAATCCCCGACTGTTGATTAATCGCTGTCCCTGAGGGCATGACAGTTGGAAAACCTTCACTGGATAGGCCAGGTTTTTATAAGACTGTTGGACTGGGTCCGAAGAAGCTGTTTCGTCATCGGATGGCATAGACTCGTCAGAGGGTGTATCATGCCTAAATCCGCAACATGCCCTCAGGGACGGCGATTAATCAACAGTCGGGGATTTCGTGTTGGGGTTTCACACCAGAAACTTCACTGACGCCGGAAAACAACAAAAACTTAAAAACAAATTTGCTTCTATGGTAGCTTCTCACAATGAACAATTCCATTCTCATAAAAATTGGAAAAAAAAAATAAAATTGCTGTTGGCGGGATTCAATACAACGCTCTTAAGAGCCGTACAGAATGAACGCAATCGCAGTCGGATTGGAGTGTCAAAATAACGGAGGGGAAAAAACGAGTTTCAAATGCATGTGATTGTATGTAGCTAAACAGAATGATCGCTATGGGTCGCAGATAGTCGCAAGTAAGTTCGTAATATTTAAAATGATCGCAAGTGAACGCATCGAAATGTCAAATATGACGTTACCATAACCTAAAAGGCACTGCATTCTTTAAAGAAGAAAAGAATAAAATGGAAAATGAAAGATTTCGATGAGCATTAAAAATAATTCACCGATTTTTGCGTCCATATAAATTTCGCTTTGATTATTGACACTGATAGAACTGCGAACTCAATCCGGGGTGTGTTCAAGATGCCAGCTATAGCTGCTTCGAAAGCATAGCATAGCAAGACTGTAGCAACTGTCAAATTCAGCCATAGCAAGAAATAGCTTCTTCGGGTTTTGGACAGCCAAAAGCAGCTTGTATAGCTTACAACAGCTGTTCGACACATACTTACGCAAGTTGGTAACATGAGATTTATTATAATAAAATAAAGTGAAAATGAGCACTACTAGTAATGTCCTTAAATTTTTCGCTTATTTCCATTGTTAATAAAACATCATTTTCCATTTTAAACATTCAAAATGACGTTAAGACGAAACTAACAGCTACACACACATATGAATATTCCAATAGCTGCTTTCTTGCTACAGTCCGGAGTATGAGCAACAAAAAGCAGCTATGTAAGCAGCTTTTTAAAAATCTTGGACAGATCTAGTGTCAAATAATAAGCACGAGAAAGCAGCTTTTTGGTTGCTTTGGACACACAAAAGCATACAAAAGCAGCTATAGCAGAAATCATGAACAGAGCCCAGGTCATTGTGTTCATGCAGCGTTTACTTGAGGTTTACAGCGTTTCATTGCATCTCGTTGCGACATTTTGACATTCCAATCCGACTGCGATTGCGTTCATTCTGTACGGCTCTTTAGCGTTGAATTTTATATATCATATACCTCGTTCACGTGGTAGCGTAGTGTAGTGTAGCGTATTATGAAATCCGGTTGATATATGAGTGTTCACGTGAAGTGAATTGACGTTTCGCACTCTTGATTATTAATTGACAGCTGTCACAACTGGAATTTATTTTATTAAAAAAAAATTACATTCGTCGTTTTATTTCTTAAATAACCTTTCTTCTTTTATTTTTCAGCGAAATGGAGTCATTAAAGGCACTGGTATTAGAATCGTTGAGAAAGTCCAAACAAATAAAGTTGTCTGTCAACACAGTTTTTTGACAATTCACTCGAAAAGTAATACGGAGCGCAACGGCAAGTGTTCTCGTGGGAAGGATTAGCAAATCCACTACACTACACTACGCTAACTTAAAAACAAATTTGCTTCTATGATAGCTTCTCACCATGAAAAATCCCATTCTCTAATGTTATTTTTTCTGTAAACAAAAAAAAATTGCCCTATTTGACAGAATGCATTTAACCCAGCATTTTCTCTGGCGTTTACGGTCACACACACGTATAGCAGGGTTCCGATTGCGGGGGAATTCCCCAAAATTGGGGAATTTCAACATTGAAGGGGGTGCTTTCGGGGAATGAACAAATCTTAAGAATTGCGGGTAATTTGGGCAAATTGTGGGGAATTTGGAAAACTGCGGGAAATCGACATCGAGAAGAACATCTGTAGATCAAAAATGTCAAAGTTTACGTACTAAAAACTGATTTTACTGATGTATTGTTTTCAATTGCTACATTTTGAAAACATTGAGTCGAAACCTCGACAACTTGGTCTGAATTTTTGGTTGTATATGTAAATATGATCTAAGCGTTATGAACTCCGAAATCATTTTAAAAATTTTTAATACAATACAAGTACGGCAAAATTAGTTAATTACTTAAGTAGAACATTCACCATATATTCATAACTATTAATAGTTAAGCGATGTTTTAAAGTAAAACTCATAAATTATTCGCTCGCTATCTCAATTTCGTATAGAAATAACTGACAGCTTCTGTATATTTTGGAAGGTTCAGACAACTCAACAGACCACATGGAATATTTGTCAATAGAAAGAGACAAAATTCACAAATTTATAGCAAGATCGTAGCAGTAATTTTTGACAGATGGAAAATTTGAATCTCAAAATTGTTTGTTGTCTTGTATTTTTACACATAATATTCTTTGAAATGAATGATGATTCTTCCATTTGTGGTGCTGCATTGACTTGCAAACGAGTGAAATTCAGAGATTTTTCAATTCAATTCATTTCATATTCATTTTTATTATTAAAAAAAATTAATTTATTTTGTTTTTTTTGGGAAGATATTAATTATATAGCTAATGAGGCATATATAGAATATTTCAATTTTTAAATGTAAATAAAACAAGTTGTGTGTGACTTTTTTTTATTTGAAAGAATGTTTTATGGCATTAAGTATAGAAAATTAAGTCGTTCAAATGTCTGCCCTTCTTTGCTTGGTTGTACTTATTCGAGAGGTCCAATTTTCGACGACCTTGTCGTATAAATTTGGCTGAATTTGCTGGATGGCGTTCGTTATGTTGACTTAAAGGCAGGGACGTCATTTCAGTTTTTTCTAGGGGGGGGGGGGGCAAGATGTTATGTTTGTATATATTTTTATATATAAATAGACATATGTTATATATAATCTATAAAAATAAATAATTCAGGGGGGGGGGGGCAAATGCCCCCCCCTCAAATGACGTCCCTGCTTAAAGGTCATCATTTCTTTGGGGATTATACGCATCGAAATGCGATTTAAGATAGCCCCAAAGGAATAAGACTAAAGGCGTTAAATCGCACGATCACGGTGGCCAGTTCATGGCGACGCGAGAAAACGATGCCCTCAAATTGCTCGTGCAGAATGTCCATCGTGACATGCGCTGTGTAACACGTAGCGCCGTTCTGTTGAAACCACATGTCGTCGCGGTATCAATATTATGCCACAAGAAGTTGTTTATCATCGATCGTTTGACGGTTATAGCAATGCCAGTTTCGTTTTGGTAGAAGTACAGACCGATGATTTCGCCAGATAAAATCCGCACCAAACAGTAACTTTCTTGGGATGCATTTGGTGCTAGTGTATGACAATTTTGGTTATTCATTATTATTAAAAATCACGCAATGCGCGAAACGTTTTGTCGGAGCTCTTCTTTTGAAAATAAAATTTGATTGCTTGCACATGTTGTTCAACGCTATATCCTTCCATGGTGATTTGTCATACACTACTGAACATATCACAACAAATTCGACGGATGTTGCTTTACCAACATGGCCGCTATAACCTAACAAATTTCGAGCGTTCCTTTTTTAACACGCTATATAAAACATAATATGTTCATTTCCCTATTTCATACACATTTATATATATGTATAAGTATACATTGCCGTGTGTACTGTTATCATATTTTATAAAACCTTTAAGCCGCAATAAACCGTTATACATTAAATTTCTTAGTTTTCATTATGTATATTATTTGAGTAATATGCGGGGAATTGGAAAATGTGTGAATTGCGGGGAATTTCATTATTTTGTGTGGAATTGCGGGGAATTTCAACATTTTCTTTGGGTATTTTGACCGAGCGCAAACGGTAACCCTGACATATAGTGGACATGTGCAATTTTCCTCATCCTCCTTCTCTCTTATCGAAGGTTGCTGTCACTGAATTTCTGACAGTAATTTTAGTTTTGTGAAGTTGGTAGTGCATTTTGAAAGAAAACATAAAAATTTATTACCATCCTTGTCTTTCGCCGCGTTGTTGTTAAGATTATTGTTTTATGGTGTAAGATTTGAGCAAAACTTTGCAATTATATCCCTCCGGATTTACGGGTGCTTGACCGAAAATGATTCCGGTAAGTCTATTCTAAGGACGGATTGGTTAAGTGGTTTAAAAAATCGGTTTATTTTTGCACAGCGGACAAAAGTATTTATTGGAAGCCTGCCACCGGGGTCGAAGCCCGAGGAACTTCGGCACCTTTTCGAGAACTATGGCGTTGTGACGGAATGTGATATTATGAATCGGTGCGGCTTTGTTCACATGGAGACGCAAGAAATGGCAGAGAACGCGATCAAAGCTTTAAATAACACGAACTTTAAAGGCTCAAATATTTCGGTGGAACCCGGTCGAATAAAGGATAGGAATTTAGTTGGGGTTGGTGTAGGAGGCCGTGATGGTAGAATGGCCGGTCGTCGAGCAATGCCTACTGTTTGTAATGTTGGCCCGTTAATAGGAGAACCTACTGAAGTTGGAGGAAGAAATATGCAATTGGGAATAGGAGGGTATGGAGTCCGTAGAGGTAAAATCTAATATAAAATTATTTTGGTAGATTTACTTAAGCATTTTTTAGGAGGTAGTTTCGGAAACCAAAATTCACATGGTTATATGGAAGTCAGTGGTGCTGGTCTCGGAATAAGGAATATTGGCGGTCACTTGAGGCGCGATAGAGGAAGAGGTTTAGGAATGCCGTACAGCAAGGGACGCACACTCGGTGATGGCGGAACTTTTCAAGGAGGCCCCAAAGGAGCGAATAGAATTTTGGATATGAACAATAGGCAAAATAATTTGAGCAGTGGCGTTCAAGGAAACAATGTAAACAACTTTACCGGAGTCGATCGGTATAGCAGTGGTTCGGTTGTAAGTAGCAACTTTGGAATGGGAAATCAGGACAAACGTGGTTTTGCATTACCCGAAAATCGACCCTTTCCTAATGCTATGGGAGGAAATCAAGGAAACAATAGAATTCCGTTATTGGGTGGAAGTCAATGCGACTTACGAGGAAATAATCAAATGTTTACAAGGCGACAATCAGGTTGTATAGGCGGAACCAATAATTATGTACAAATATTTAATAGGCGACCAGTTGGGAACGGAAGCTCAAACTCGAATATGTATAATACATTTGAAAATTTGTGGAGATTATCGCAATTTACTTGTTCTCTCCTTTCAGAAGAAGTAATAACAGTATTTTTACCAGTGGTCAAGGATTCAATAGAAACAATATGGGTGCATTCTCTAACAACAATTACAGCCAATCGTTTCCTCCTCTTGGCGGCAGAGGAAATCGGTAAGTTGACTTTCATTTTTTATTTATTCACGTAAAATTTTTGTTTAGTAAGAATATACATTATTAATTCAAGTAGTGTTTCCAAGATTTACTTACCCGTTCAAGTTCATACATCTATGCTGCGTGTCGAACTGAGTTCGCAGTAATTCTCTGCCATGTTGTGGTACTTTTTTGCCATTATCATTTTTATTGTATAAGTTTTTTTGCCTGTATTTATCACGTATTTTGTGATCATTGGGACAACATTTTACTTTATTATTTTAATAATAAAGTACTGTTATCGATTTAGAAAAAAACTTTGCTACCCTGAAAAGAATTTTTCTAATGCAAACAAGCCAACAACGTTAGAGGAGCTCAGGAACAATAATTAATTTTTATGCGATATGTATTTTTACCTATTACTTCCAAAATGTTAATCGTAACTCATACATATGTATGCAGCTTTTGTAGGTAATAATAGGGCTCATAAAAAAATAAAATTAAAATGACATTTTTATAATGGGGTTTTCTGAGAAAAACTACATTGATCACTGAATTTTAAGGGTTGACGTAGCAAAAATCTGTGTTTTCGAGTAAATATCTCAATTGGGTGCAGTTACAATTTAGACTGTTACATCAAATGAAAGGTAATTCGATTGCCTAAAAAACGAGTTATAACACTTTGTCTTGTGATTATTCGTTTTCAAGATATAACGTTTTAAGTGAGTAAGGGTACCGGTCAAAAACACTTCTTAACCACTCTGTATCTCTACTGTTATTGAAAATTGACCCACCCTGTGGAACAATTTTTTTCTCCAAATATATCAAGGAATAACCCCTTACAAGGTCGTGGACGGAGTACCAAACACCCTGTATAGTTTCTAAATGAGGTATAGATGGCGTTAATATGTAGTTTTAAGCAAATATTGAACATACGTTGTCTGTGTAGCCAAGCCTGTATCTTTTAAATTTCATGTAGTAAACACATTGTGAAACTTTAAACGCGTTTTTCTCGAAACCATGTTTTCAAAAACGGCTAGCAGTAGAACTCGAGTAATTTTTATCCGATCGATATGAAATTTTGGCTGTACCTTCTTAGATAGATTATCTAGTCAAGTACACACGATTTTTGAGTTTCATAAACAATTACGATTTTTATAAACAAATTGAGGCCGATTTTTAGTTGAAAAATCGATTTTTTTTTCGAAGTGCTCGCAAATTTTCAAAAATTAAAATTTCTGAATATCCATGTGTACTTTAACAGTAAAACTCGTGCATATCATGAAACGTTTTTTTTCATTGTTCCACATACGTTCGTTAAAGACTTGTGCTGCTAGCCGCGGGACGCCTACAAAAAATCGACCTTCGTTCCGTGCAATGCTCAGCCGCCATTTTTTCATAAAAATTAAAATAAAAATTTTTTTTTTGTAGTTCAAGATAAGTGTGATGATCCCTCAATATTTCGCATTAATCGATTTTTTAACAAAGACACAAAAAATTAACAAAAAACCGTCTTATTTTTTGCTTACGACTAGGTATTACCCCTTAAGGATAGGTATATAGATTACGAAATGGGGTTGGTCTGGTTACCTCTGTCACTGAAGCTTCATTTGGGCCTATGGACAATGTTCAGTCAGAGCTCTTACTAGAGTTCGAGTCTGATTAATTTCAGATGTCCTTTTTTTCCGAATGCTTCGGCATAAATCTTGTAGCTTTTTTGCCACATTTGGATGTTCATTTTAACTGTGTTAACGGTACCCCACAGAATTAATATGGTCCCATGAAGTCAGCCATTAAGTCGGCCATTTCGTTACCTTCGTAGCCGCTGTGTTCCAGAATCGAAATTAGGTTAACTCTGTTCTTGTTTCCGAGTTCAATTAGGCATTGGAGGCAATTCCAAACAAGTTTGGATCAGATTTGAACTGCTGTCCGAGAGAATAGATATTTGTTTTTCTTCTTATGCCTACAATTTTATAATGTAGAGAACAGATAACTTATTTGTCGGGACTTGTCCGAAATAACAACTTATCCGTACACGGAATAGTTTCCCAAGGTTCTAAGGCTTGGTATGGCGTTACATGTGCCTTGTTTCTTCTATAACCTTCCGATAGAGCTTTATTCAAGATCGGGTTAAATCTTAGATTTTAAATGATTTTTGAAATGAAAGATGATAGTTTTGTTTCACTGTAGTTTTTATTTGTGTGGCCCTTCTTTGGTCTCTCGTTGGCGAAGAACTCTTACATATTGGATATTTTCCTTTTTTATAGGATAGGGAAAAGGGATTATGAAAATAAAAAGGATTTAGGTAATAAAAGAATAAGGTAAATTGAAAGGAATTGGGTAATTAAAAGAATTTGGGTAATTAAAAGAATTTGGGTAGTAAAAGAAATTTTGTCTGCGTCGATCCGCCAGAAAGGCGAGGCTCAACTAGTAATCTCTCGTTCGAATATTCCCCATAATTTCCGGTTCCTCTTTTCTTTGCTCTTGTAAACACTTAATAATAATTTTCTTTTAGAAATTATTGTATAAATTGTGCACATGTATGTACTAATAAAATCCCTATCTATGGTATATTGGTAAGTGTGGCTGGTGGAGTTGGCTTTTTATAGGTCAGCTTTCTAACCCTGGATAATTCTGCTGTCTTCTTAGAGACTTTGGACTTTTCTCAGCTTTTTGTGAATTCTTGAATGCTCCTCTAAGGTTTGCTTAAGGCAGGCGTCCATTAGGGCGGAAGGGCCGGGCCGGGCCGCATCGCAAAAATCCGCCTGCCATACATTGTTATGAAAGTGCGTCCACTGAACGAGACTCGCTACGGAACGAAGTACGTAGAAAAAAATGCTCGTCGCACCGTTGCGATGCGGCCCGCCTCAAGTGGACGCCTGCCTTTACACTTCTGAGTACTTCAGTGCGACTTTATAGTTTGTCCACACCTCTGAAAGATCCGTGGTCTATGTATCGCTAAATAGCTTTCGATCTATTTTCCCAAGTTTCTGTTTTTCTAATGGCTTGTGACGAGAACGATACCTCCGTACTAATCTTGTTTTAACTATTATAATTTTGGATTTTCGCATTTTTAATTTCAACATTATGGTTATTGTAATAATAAATTTATGAGTGACAAATACAACTTAATTAAAACGTTATAAACGATTATTAAAATATAATTTATAATATTTTTTTATAGCAATGGTCCACCACGTCGAGATAATATGATGCACAATCGTCGCTATTAATATTGTATACAAGTTTACGTCAATAAAATAAGCTCAATTATATTATGTAATAAAAAAAACTATCCTTGCACAGAATTCGTGCCAAAGCGATATTCTGCAGAACCGAGCGAAAGGACATTTTGAATAATTATCATTATTTCAAGAAGGATTCCATTTTTACTACTTGAACGAACGCAAACGAAACGAAAATATTTGTTATCAATATTTAAAATTAGTTATAACTACTAACCTAGAAACAAGTGTTTTCGCGTGAGCTAATTTACATTTCGTATTCGATAGCTTTTAGACACGCGTATAAGATATTTATTTTGATTATGATGAAGTGATAGTACTAATTATAAAAAAGTAGTTTAAATAAAGTAACGTATGAAAAACTTGTAAAAGTTTGCAATTTTACAATCAAACATTTTTTTTAATTTTAAGTGAGTAGAAAAGAATACTTGTATCCCATGTTACTTATTGTTCTAACATTGCATTGCATACCACTCTTTTTATAAGTTTACAAACATTTATAACGTCGAACATAAATTTAAGATGGATGTATGTACATAATTGGAATGAACTATATTTCCAATTAGATACAATGATATTTTTTTTGATATTTCTGTTAGTTAAATTAATAAAAGGATGTCGAAAGTGTACATAAAGAATCTGTTTTATTTAAATTTTAAAGGCTAATACACTGTTGTTCAATGAAAGATGCAGGACCAAACGGATTTACATTGATGTGGATATCATCATTACATGTTTTCCGCAATATATTCAGTCATGGGGTTTTATGGGTATCAGTTATCATCAGTACCTCCCTATGTTCAGAGCTCCTTATAGAAATTGAAGAAAGTCGAATATTCATTAAATTAATTTTGATATTTAAACATATCCCGTATATTCACTAAAGGTAAAAGATAAAATCTCAAAAAATGTTTGGTTGGTTTTTGGTGTCAGAGGAGTTTCTGATGCGAAACCAACGCAAATGACCGACTGGGATCAATCGCTGTCCTGGCTCCTGGCTACTGCCATTGAGGACATTACGTAGCTTCATGGTAACTTCACCGTGAAAAGATTCCATTCTCATTAATATTAGGAAAAATAAAATTGCTGCTTCGATGTCGCGCACTTAGCGACCCTAGTGAACAACCAAAAATTCCACCAAATTGGTTGAAATATTAGATGATCTTCAGTGCATATATCTACCTTAATCAAAGAGTCGCGCAAGTGATTTAGACAAGTGCAGAAGTGTTCAAACTAAGTTCGTTTTACCTAAAAAGTTTTACAACATAACAGTCAAGTTTAGAGCTGTGTCGTTGCCGCTTTTTCGCGAAAGAGCGTTATACGCTTCTGCTTTTTAAAAAAGGTGCTTTTCCAAAGAGCTTTTTTTCTCGTTGCCGCTTTTTGATCTGCTTTCTGCTTTTCGATCTTTTCTATCGCTATGCTGCTGACGCTGAACATTAGAAAAACAATCAACAGCAAAGTGCCGTGTTGTGTTTGTTTTACCGTGCGAGTAGTGTGATTACGGCGTACTTTCACCGTCATACTATTATACTCATCATCATCAATGGCGCGACAGCCCAAATCGGACCAGGGCCTGCAGGTACTTTGTCTGAAGTCATCTCGGTTCAGCGCCCGCGTCCTCCAATTTGTGCATCTAAGAAGCGATCTGCAATCTGCGTCAACTGAGTCCTCGTATCTTTTCCGCGGTTTTCCCACCAGTCGTTTGCCATGAGCTCTACCTTTCAGTGTGCGTTTGGGAATTCTTTCGTCGTCCATTCGCTCCACATGGCCTGCCCATTGTAGCTTACGAAATTTTATACTACTCGTCCGGTAAAACAGAAATGAAGGTGCGTTTCCATCTACGTCGCTTGGCATCGCCGATAGGGGTATCTCGCCACTTTATTGGCATTGTTGTTAGCATCTACAACGAAACGCTCGATGCAACACTCGAAAGTAAGAGGAAAAGCAGCAACGAGAAAAAAGCGTCATTTTAAAGCCCTTTTACTCACCTCTAGTCAAGTTCTTCGTAATAGTAGCCATGAACAGTGTATTTATCTACGCTCCTGATAAAGAAGTGCCAGGAAACTGCCCTCGTGGAGATGTTTATTCTGACTTAGGTTAGGTTAGGTTGTGAAGGGTGGACTGAAGCATTGTGCCACAGCCCATCACGAGAGATCACTGCGGATCCATTGTGGTCCCCTCGTATAAAACCGGGCTCTAGACTACTGATTCCAAATATTGCTCTTCCTTATGAAGAGAGTATTTCTCCGTAGAGGAATCATTGCAAGTTCTGATAGATCGGTCAAGGGGAATTTCCCCAAGTACCGATACCTGGTACGTGCTAGACTTTCACATTCACACACTAGATGCTTCAGTGTCGGTTCAACATTCTCATCACGACAGCGACACCGGGACAGACTTAAGCTGCTCCGCAATGAAAAATCCACAGCACCGAATCACCACAATCGGTTTCTTTCCCTGGCTTTCACAGATCCAGAGCCGAATAACGAGATGCGCAATGAGGAGGAACAACCAACCGTGCCAACTTCAACACCGCTGAAAAAGGTAAAACTTCCACCCATTACTTTCACGGAATTAAAACATAAATCCATCGATGCAATAATTAAAGAACTTATGATAACACAACTTTAAGAACAGGTCAATCGGTATTGGCGTTCTTCTGTACACAATTGCTGAATACGAGAAGTTCAGCGATTATCTAATCGCTAAAAAGATAAAATTCTTGACCCAGTGAGACCTCTGTGAACTTAGCATCCCACTTTTACCAAATTAAATCAAGATATTTTTCCGGTGGAGTATTGTTTGTACTTGATTGTACCGAAAAAAATTTTGTTTGTATTTCAAAGGAAACGGGGAAAATATTGATTCGTGTGAACTTAGCACCCAACTTGCAACAAATTAACTCAAATGATATTAATCAGATAGTACCCGTTCTGTATATGATTATACCGAAAATGATTTTTTCTTAATCCAATATATAAAAAATAATAATTACAAAAAAAAAAAAATATGCCAAACTATTGTGAATAGAATTCACTCGATTGTACCTCCAACCTTTTTTCATATATACTTTAAAATTTTCATCAAAATTTGCAAATCTAAACCGACAATTCTAACACAACCCAAAAGGCCCGCTCCTACGATGTTCAGTTACGTTCTAACTGGGACTTTAATAGACAGATTTGCATACAAAACTTCAGGTTAAAGTTCCAGTTAGAGTTTAACTGAAGATTGTAATAATGACCCTTAAAGCAAAGGAAAATTTTATTGTACTATAACGACATTCTTTCCAATTAAGGACACAACGGCACTAAAATCTTCTAGATAGGTTGTAGTTGATTGTACCTCCAAGATATTTTAAGATAATTTAGTATTTTGTTGTGAACAGAAGCCTTGGAGTGATTATTTTAACTTGAAAAAGCCAAAATAACCGAAGGATGGGTAAGGTTCAGGAAAGAAGGGCCAATTCCACCTACGTCCGAATTGGTGGCTGAAATCCGAGCGGAAGCGACACGCCTTGCAGCCGAGACTAGCTACGGCAGTGTGGGGGGGTTTTTGCTCGAAAATCAGACCAAAAACAACCCATGGCCTGTACAACAACAAATTTCGTGCCGACTTTCTCCGGGGTTAGTAAAATTTGGAAGTATTTTCCCCATAGGTCGCGAAAGACCAAGAAGCGATGGAGTTGCGCGGCTTCGCGATTTGTCAGGGCGCTCGGTGTTATAGCGCCCTGTCTGCCCACCCTACCTCAGCCATGACTGTCCGAAAATCAACATTATCGTCATGGCCCCTTGCAGATGTTCAGGTTCAGGCGATCAAACGCTCGGGTTCATCAAACAAAATCTAGCCTTGCAGCATTTTCAACGAGAAAAAAAATCAACGACTAACTCAATCAAACTGAGTGAAAAATGAATCCAACAACCAACCTTCAGTAATGTGAAGTAAACAAACAAATACCAGAAAACGACCACAGTGACGAGGCGATATACGACTATGCATCGCAACGATACCGGGTACCAAAAACTAAATTCGTCCCACTTCATAATTATTTCTTTTTTCTTTTGTCATGATCTATAAGGCATAGCACAAATAAAGATTATATGTAAAATAAAAATAAAAAATATTAATTAAAAAAAGAAACTCACCGACGATGTATTTCTTCGCCTTTCTGTAATATTGTTTTAACTTCATTTCACGATTTTCTTTTTTTTTTTATTTATTATATTTTTATATTATTTAGTCTGTCTGTCCAGTCCTGTCGCATATGTCAATTTTAATTCATTTTATTATGCTTCTTTTAAGAAAGGTCTTTCTGCGACATGAGCTATTTGAGATTTGCGTGGTCCGTTATGACTTTGAACGCCATCCCTTCTACATAGGCTTTTTTCACGCTCAACACAGCTGCATAACACCTGAGTTCAGTTACACTATAATTGCGTTGAGCGAAAGTGAGCTTCTGTGACATATACGCCACGGGAGATTCCGATCCGTCGTCGTTTTCTTGGAACAGAACGCTACCCACACCAGATTTGCTGGCATCGCATTGTATAATGAAAGGCCTCCGACAATCGGGATTGATTAATAATGGGGCTTTCGTCAGCAAGTCTTTCACTATTAGGAAGGAAGTCTGCGCCTCTTCGGTCCAAGCAAACTGGTTGTATTTCTTGAGGGTGTCCGAGATCGGTGATACGGTAGCAGCAAAGTTGGGGACGAATCGTCGATACCAGCCTGCCATACCAAGGAAGCGTCGTACTTGACGTGCGGACTTTGGCGAAGGGTAATCGACGATGGCTGAAACTTTGTTCGGATCAGTTCTCAAGCCTCCATCTCCAACGATGTATCCGAGATATTTCACCTCTTTCAGACAAAACTTGCTCTTGCCGACGTTGATGGTCAGGCCAGCCTTCCGTAAACAATCTGCGACTTCTGTCAGCAAAACCAGATGTGATTCGAAATCCTCCGAAATCAACAACAGATCGTCCAAATATACGAACACCTGTTCCTTCAGCTGAATGGACTTTGTCCATCAAACGACACATCCTTTGCTGCGCGTTGCACAACCCAAAAGGCATGGGAGTGTAATGGTACAGAGGCCGGCCAGGGATTGTGAATGCAGTGTACTCCCTGGATTTGTTCTCGAGAGGAATCTGCCAAAAGGCGTCCTTCAGGTCAAAGCTGGTGATAAAATTGGCTCTCGGCAAACGACTTAAGATATCGTCAATGTGTGGTAATGGATAAGCATCCTTCTTCGTCACAATATTGACTTTGCGCGAGTCCAAACACAACCTAACCTTGCCTGGTTTCCTCACGAGGACCACAGGCGAGCTCCACGCACTCTGACTGGTCTCTATAACGCCAAGTGCTCTCATGATATATCTCGTCATATTAGAGTTTTTGGATCGCAGGAGACACTGGTTAGTGCCGCTGTTTGGTGGGACTTGCATCACCAACGTCTATACTGTGTTCGACGACGTCAGTCAAACCCAGTTCGTGAACTTCGTATGATGGAAATTTGGACTTTGCCATTTTCAACCTCTTGACATCTATGGGCGTTAAATGGTGGGCGTCCGGAGCTATCAGTTGCGATGCAGTATCGGGAGTATCGACCGCGCTGATGCTGGGAGCTAAGATTGAAAGATCGCCAGAAATCTACACCAAGGTATTGTTCCTGCGACAGGCTCGGCACTATACAGAGTGTCCGGTACTCCGTGCACAACTTTGTAAGGAAGTATTCCTTGATATATTTTGAGACAAAAGTTGATCTACAGGGAGGGTCCATTTTCAATATCCGTGGAGATACAGGGTGATCAAGAAAAGTGTTTCGGACCTGTACCCTTACTCACTTCAAACGTTATATCTTGAAAAGTAATAATCAGAATTCAAAGTGTTATAGCTTGTTTTTTAGGGAAAAACTACCAAATTACCTTTCATTTGATGTAACAGTTCAAGTTGTAACTGCACCCGATCTTGAGCTATTTACTTCAAAACACAAATTTTTCTGCTTCTATTCTAAAAATTCCGTGATCAATGTAGTTTTTCTCAGAAAACCCCATTATAAAAATGCCAGTTTAATTACCTATATACAGCGTATTACCACGAAAGGTAATTTCCGCGCTTACTGCGCCCAATACTTTTTGTGCAACACCATCAGCTGTCTTCACCTCCTGGCAGACTGGTCGATAACTCACCTGTGCATCTTGGAGGCATTGTAGGGAGTTTGCCTACAGGAAGCTGATGCTCGCCCCACTATCGAGGAGTCCTTTGACGTCCACTACGTACAGGGATACCATAGCGTACGGGCGTACGTTGAACGGCTCGGTGATAATGGTGGATAAAATCACTTTCTTTTTTGCCCTCACCATCCTCCAAAATACACGCAATCGCAAGACCGACTTTTTGCACCTTTTTCCGCTCGTTAGTTTAGACACTTCATCCGCACGGACGTCTGGAATAGTGGCAAATATCCGGTCTCGCGCCTCCATGTACTCCTTTAACCGTTGGCGGTATGGTTTGTGAGGATGGGGAGCGTTTCGTCTCGAACCACTCTGATCAGACCCTCCAGATTGAGAAGTAACCTGTTTTGCCTTAACGCCTGTTCTCTCCTGCAGAATCGTGATATGAGGGTTAATAGGGGTTGAAATTTTAGGTGGGGGTGATTTTACTCTAACGGGATCCGAAAATTGGGGTGAAATTGTAAGTGGGGTGGTATTAAAATTTGGACAGGTCTCTAAAGGGGTATCAAAATGGGGTGAAACGTTTTTATAAGGGAGTTCAAGATAAAAAGGGAATTGGGAAACGGTTTGTGAATCGCTTGGTTGGTCAGGCACTACTGCGTACGGGGGGTATGAGTAGGAGGACTTGGACGGGAGAAATCCGCAGCCCTTCCGTCCCTGCGAAAGTTTCCCGCCTTGCAATGGTTGCAGTTGGGCTTCAACACGTCAGCCCGCCCACAACCAAAACAGAAAATGCCTTTTAAGGGATCTCCACATTCACGATAGCCGTGCCCTTCCTTCCCGCAATTCCAACAAATCCAGGGAGTCGTTAATCCGGCCACATCATCTGACGGAGGCATATTCACATTCACCTCGTAGCTTGGCTCCTATAATTCGTGAATCCGGCTTTGGTTTCAGGGAGATGGTCTAGCTGCCTTACGCACATCTTCCACTCTTCCAACTAGCCGACGTAATTCATCCATAGTTGAAATTGAGTGGAAGCATAATTGTTGTTGGGTGCTAGCTAACAAATTCCCTCTCACCAGATCCACGAATTCGGATTCCATCATGGGAGTTCGAAGCAATGTGCGAAGCTCAGTCAGATCTTGTTCGAAGGACATGAATGGCTCGTTCGTTGCTTGTTTACGACTCAGCATCTGCTTACGTACCTCCCAATCCGTATTTCGCTCTCCCCAGGCCTGCAGGAATGCTGGCTTCAATATCGCCCATGCAGCTTCTGAATTCGATCTACGCCATAGCCAATACTATTTGTTGGGCCTACCATCCAGCAGCAGATGGAAGCCTTGCGTCAGCAAACCCAAGTTACCGCGTAGGTCCGCCATCGCGAGAGCCTCGGCCCTAAAAATCAGTTCTTCTGCGCGCAATATATGGCTATCTCTGTTGAAACGAAGACGCCAATGACGTATCGTAATGGCGTGGTCGATAATCTGGGCCGTGACCGACGCGATCGCTGGACCCAACGGCCGCTCCGATTCGCTGATCTGCCCTCCCTATCTGCGAACGCGAACCTCGATCTGCTGCCGAATGATGGGCCTCTACTGGCTCTTGTATCGCCCGCTCTTCCCGCAAAACTGTTCTAATTAGCTGAACTATCTGATCGAACTACAGGTGGACTTGGAATTGCCGTTGCCGGAATAAACGCGTTATGAACATCAGACCAACGTGGCCGTTCGCCTAATTCACCCACTGGCGATTTTGTGCCTGCAATCGCGAGTTGGTGCGCCCCTTGTTCCTGAACCATTGATCCGTCAGGTCCGTAAAAGACACGACCGCCGACTGTCTCCGGCTGTGAATCTAAATTACCTTTATTAACCTACTAGGTGAAATCCCGCCTGTCGGAGACTTGGGAGCCGCCAACTTCTTTTTACTATGTGTTACGGCTCCTGTTCAAAAAAAATTGGGAGGAAAATCAGTAACAAGAAAACAAAATCAACAAGAAAAAAAAAATCTAAGTCAAATATCGTCCGAAGACTTACAAAAAAAAATACTACGTTATTTCAAAAAAAGATCTACGTTAAAAGGGAACTCTATTAGGATAGGATAAGGAAATAAGGGACTTTCCCGAAATTTCGACGAAATTTTTAATCACCAAACTCACTAATGCTTCGCAAGTATTATTCTCAATTGTCTGACGACATGCCCGTCAAGACAAGGCATGACCAGCACTCAAAAGGCTACTTACGAAACAAAAGTGGAATGGATCATGAATGGGGGAGTTCTTGCTTGAAAATCAGACCATAAACATAAAATTTCGTGCCGACTTACTCCGGGGTTGGTAAAATTTGGAAGTATTTTCTCCCATAGGTCGTGAAAGACCAAGAAGCGGTGGAGTTGCGCGGCTTCGCGATTTGTCAGGGTGCTCGGTGTTATAGCGCCCTATCAAATTATCGAGCAATAGCTCGAGAAAATTATAACGTCAAACTTGCCAAAAAGTTCTTCAAGTGAAGGATTCGTCATGTGCTATGTAACTCGCGATATGAACTAGAAGATCTCGGAGGCAAACGTGTGGGAGTATTCCACTCCAAAGACCTTCACCAGTGCTCGGTCACTGCAGTCGTGACGTGAGCATGAGACGCAAACTCGAGCTCACAGCGGTCTTTTTTAGCCTGTTCGGCGTTGTAATGCTGTTATGACACTGGTTATTTTTGAGGTTTCAAAGCGGCTAGAAAATCCAAATGAAGAGAGATATTGACTGTAACATACAATTTGGACATTGGTGTGGGAGAGACAGTCCGGAAATCTAAAATGAGAGCAACTGTCAAAAAAAACGGCGCATTCGAGCAGTGTTTCTCAACATTCGTGCAGTTCAAGCCAAGAAAAATCCACTGGGGGCTAGATTTTTTATCCGCTACACGCTCTTTTTTGACAGTTCGTTATGTACCATATAAATTATGGAAAGTGTCATGTTATGTTCTGAAACACGCTAGAACCGGTATTTTTCATAGCAAATCAGTTGTTAATTTCGTTTAATAGATGCCACTAGCGCCGGAAAGGGGATTTTTCATCGGTAATCTCTTTCTTTTAATAATGTTCGCCTTGACTCATGATTGATTTTTCCAGCGCTTTTGTTTCAAGCTTGAAAAATAACCAGTGTCATAACAGCATAAACAACGGCGTTCAGGCTATGCTGTAGTCTCATCTGTGAAAATTGATGCGGAGATCAAGGAATCCATGTGGCGTTATTAGATCCTTACACTAATTCCACACAAAAAGTTAGTTCGAGGTTTTTTTCTGACAGCTGAGGAGGTTTGGTTTTGATATTGGGTCGCACGGCATAAAAAAACGATTGAAGAGAACCGACGGAAAAAAGACAGATTATCTGGTTACTAAGGTTCCTGTATACGCATTCACACTACACACACTGTTTTCAGTGATTCTACTGGTTACCATACCGAGCTAAGGAAACTCTCAATACCTCAATTAAATAAAACCGGAAAAAATCATCAGTTCGAAACAATTAAGTCGATTGAGTAATCCTCGCGCCCGACGACGTCTTCACTGGGAACCAGTCCCAAAAAGTTATGGCTACAAAAATAAAAATACGGTGTCCGAGCGAATTGAGGAGGAATTTTCCGTGCGAGAAAAAAAATAAAGAAGAATGAAATACAAAATAATCAATTAAGAAGATAAAAAAAAATTAAAAGCACTGTTGTTCGCAAAAGTCTACGTCCAAATGAAAGCAATAAATAAAATAACACAAGAAATAAAAATACAAATTACACAAAAGAAAAGAAATGTAAATAATTTAAAAATAATTAAATAAATAAATATGCAACTAAGCAATAAATAAAATTAATTTAAATTAAATAAAAGAATATGACAGGACATAAAAAGGACAGAAACCGACACGGACAGACTTGTAAATAAATAAAAATAAATAAAATAATTAAATAACAGAAAATATATAAAGTAAGAAATAAAGAAAAGTACGCAGTTCGAAGGAGAAAGAAAGGTTAATTTTTTTTAGATATTTTTCGGTTTTCCTTTTGATTTTTTTTTCTCTTATAAATTTTGTTTGTGAAAAGGCTGAACTCTTAAATATAATATATTAGCGTGAAGTCAAAATTGAATCAAGACAAATAAAGATAATAATAATAATATATTGTTTTGTTTTCGGTTTTTGAATTTTTTTGTAAGAAAGATAAAATATTTAAGTAGATAGTCAGTAGGATGGACCTGGAAAACCTTCCATCCCCTCATTCTTCTCTTTAGGGGCCATATTTAATTTAATTTTGAGAGGAATATCTGGGTGGACTAGACGGCGCCAACAACAACAGCAGTCGTGTTGAGGGTCAGTTTTATCGGTCTCTCATGACCCATTGGGAATCGTATTCCAATTTTATCACCGGGGTAAGTCGGCATGAAATTTTCGTTGTACAGACCAAGGGATTCAAGGCCTGAAATGAGAACAACGTACCCCACCCCCTCCCATCCCAACAGCCGAAGCTAGCCCGGAAGCCAGTAAGCACGTCACTCCAATTCATATTTCAGCCACCAATTCAGACGTAGATCCCCAGTTTCCCTATCTCCAACCTCGAAGTAACCTCTCCAAGGCCCCGCCCCGTTCACAACAATATTAAATGACTTAAAAATACTAATGCCGTTATGACACTGGCTTTTTTCAAATTTAAAACAAGTAATACAAGAAAATCCAATTGCGCTACAAGGGAGACCAATATTGCGAGCAAGAGATTACCGATAAAAATTCCCTTTCCGACGCTAGCGGCATCTAGTATACGAAATTAACAAAAGAATTTATATGAAAAATACTGGTTTTAGCGCGTTTCATAACTTAAAATCACACTTTCCATAATTTAAACATAACGAACTGTCAAAAACAAGTCTGTAGCGGCTTTCTAAACCTTTCAAGATAGACAGAAACTCACATTTGAATGTTATTTTCATACAAAGTTGAGATTGCGAGCAAATTATTTAAGTGTTTTATTTTAAAACGTCGATTAAAGTGAATTTAAATTAATGTATTATTAAATAGGAAGGATACATGTACCTTAACATCATTAACATAATTTCATTTAAAGACACCAATTTCAAGTATCAAAATAAAAGAAAATGTTACAAAAAAATGGTCTATGTTCTTAAACAATTTAATAATTGTGCCATATTTATTTATTAATAATTATTTCGATGTGGTGGTTTGAAAACCCCACATTTTTGAAATGTAGAACTTAAGGTGGTTATCAACTAAACCGATTGCCATCAATTCTTACTATAAAATATGTGTCATAGACAAATTTACAAAGAAACGAAAACTTGTCGAGCGTCGAATGATAAAATTACACACGAACCATGTAAAAGTCAGCTTGTGGAAATACGTCTATTTTGGAGGGTTCTTTTTATTTCCACCAAGTGACGATTTCCAACTTTACCATCTGTCAATTTACATGGTACGAATTGACGAATGGTAAAGTTGGAAATCTCCACCTGGTGGCAAAAAAAACAACCCTCTAAGATAGAAAAATGTTTGTCAGCTGACTGTTATATGCCGGTTCGTGTGTAATTTTGTGATTTGGAGCTCGGGAAGTTTTCGATTCTTTCTTAATTTCATTATGAAAGACATAATAAAAATTGATGACGATCGGTGCGGTTGATAGTAAAGTATTCATTTCCGGTTCTACATTCCGAAAATGTAAGACTCAAACCCGCACAACGAAGTCAGAAAATGAACAATTTTTCTTTATGAACGGGCGGTATAAACTTAATTTTTAAATTATTTCAAAGGAAAATAAACCGTTTTTTCGTTACATTTTTCTTTCATTTTGGTGCTTGAAATTGGTTTCTGAAAAAAATAAATTTTGTTTTTGATATGTTATGATGTCCTTCTTATTTAATTATGAGGTTCATTTAAATTCACTTTAAGCGATATTTTGGAGTAAAACACTTTTATTCGAGCTCAATCTCAATTTTGTATGAAAATCACATGCAACTGCCAGTTTCTGTCTATCTTAGGAGGTTTCGAAATTTGCCACCAGAGCACATGGTATATTCGTCAATAGGATTGGGCGTTGGAAGTCGCATCGCAATGGAGGATGAACTGGTTAAAATTCACGGAGAAGAACTCAAAGACGGAATGTTCTTTTACGCATATTCTGTGAAAGTTGTCTTGCTTCTTGCATGTAATCGCTACGTAAGGTGATTTCCCTTTCTTACATATTACGATAGATGTGTATAGAAAGTGTATTGAATTTTCCTTACATTTATACGTGAACTTTTTCATATATAAAATGTATAGAAATTTCATGACTATGCGATGACTATGGTCTGCCTGCTGGGTGTAGAAAATGTACACTTTTTTACACTCGAACGAAAGCAGGTGTGAGAAAGTGCCCCACTTGGTCGCGTCTGCAAGAATCTTGCAGTTGCAAGATTCTCGGTACACGGTATCGAGACAAATGCGTAAAGAAACAAAGAAATGTTTCAATCAAAAATTATTTTATTTGCATTACCAATTTTAAATCTAATGAATGTTTAAAATTATCAGAAAGTTGTTCAACAATGCAGAACCTCGAGTTTCCATGGACACCTTTTTCGAAATATTGACATTTTAAAAACGTCGGCCATGTGAGATAGCAAATCGAGGTCTCCATTTGTTATATCTCAGTGGAGCGGGTACAATAAAAACGTCACAAGTGTGATTTGAAGTGATTGGAAATAATGGGATGTGTCACTACATTATTTGTTTTTTTATATTTATTATATTGCAGTAAGTTAACTTCGCACGTGCCTGCACGTTTCATTTGATAACCCCCATTCTTACTTCCAGCCGATGTCAATCTACGCGATATATTTTTCACCGACTTGAAGGAGTACAAGCTTTTAATCAGAAATATATAAATATAAATTTTTTGAATGTCGATCTCGGTGTGTATGTAATAAACAGTACATTAAATATTATTTTTGTTTGTTTTATTTTGGAGTACGTAAACCAGAAAGCCAAATCGACAACAAGCTATAATGAAACAGATGGCGCTACACCAAACATATATTTGCTATCCCGACATTCGCAGACATGTCCTCGAGATTTTGCGGAGCATTTGTCTCGATACCGTGTATTTTTCCCATAAGGCGTCTCGAAGAATCTCGCGGACAGACCGACTAGTCTCTGGGACATGAGAGATTCTGGGACTGGGCACTAAAGTGTAAGAAATTACACCTGCTCTCGAGCGTATGTAGAAAGTGTACAATTTCTACATTAGAACTATCTACTCTCATCAAAAAGAATGGCCCCTGACGTCACTCCTCAAAAAGAACTGCAAAAGTCAAAAAACCAAAAATGCGGTTTACCAAAAGTTCAGTGCCTTTTTCTTGCTAGATGTCGATATGACCGCTACCAATATATTTACTTATTTACTAAATGCTATGCTGAAGCCACGTTAAGATATCGTTACATTTACCTTGCTGTTGGCGATAACAGATTCCGCACTGGGCTATTTCTACACAACATTCCACTTCCACATCAGGTACCACTTCCACATCGAGTTCCACTTTCCAATGGATAAAATATCAATTCGCTTCCTTTTCTTCAAAAATTGTTTTTTGCTTGTTTGACATTCCCTCATCACTTTCATTCACGTTTCAGATGTGTAGTGTACTCGTGTTGCGGCGGCGGTGCTTTTCGCAAGCGTGTTTCGGTTGTTCGTTCGCTCGGGTGTTCTGATGTTGATGCTGCCGTTCGGTTTCAATATCTGTTGAATTGAAAGTCTGATTTAAAGTTAAAGTTAAAATCTCGCTACGATTTTCCATTAGAAATGGCGTTCCTGTAGTATTTTAACGCCATACTTCATTGTTTTCCTTTTACAATTCGAACCGTTTAAAATGCTTGCGTTAATTTTAATTGCATGGCTTTGTTTCGGTTTGGCATTATGTGACGATAAATTAATTGAAGACGCACAAGGTCAACTAGTTTTCGCCCAAATTGTATGAAGAATTTTTGCAATATGGAGTAATCTCAGACTAGTTTTGTTTTAATGATTTTCGTTTATTTTTAGTTGTTCCGCCACGGTGACAGGACACCAGTTGATCCATACCCGAACGATCCTTGGAAAGATCCCATTTACTGGCCGACCGGATGGGGACAGTTGACTAATGTGAGTACTTCGTTACTTTTACTTTTCACGAACTTTTACTGAGTTGTGTTGAGAGATGTGAGCCAGTTGAACAAAGCAGCTGGTTATCTAATGTGAAATTGCAAATTCAGTAGAATTTATGTTAACATTCAACACCGTGGAACCACTAAATTTGAATGTTTCAATTTGCCGTGGTTTTCTTGTACGGAAACGGTAAAAATGTTGTATAGCTCGAATTGTACTGGGTGGTGAGTAAAATCAAAAATTTGAAATCGGTTTTTTTTTTATAGTTTTTCGTCCCGAATGTCGAAACTTTTGGTTGACCACAAGTTTAGTTTATAATGTAATTTATGAAAAGGTTTCGGTAAAGTTTTAGTATCACGCACAAGCGAAAAAGTAATGTAAGAGATTTTTCATATTTTACATTTACGTCCCAAATGAAACTTTGGTATGTTTTAGGATGTGGTCAATAAAAATTTTTGATATTCGGAACGTAAAACTATATAAAAACGCGATTTCAAATTTTTAATTTTGCTCACCCAGTACATTTTATTCGAACCACCATGACGGTTACGTTTGTCGTCACACATGTACGCGAAAAATGGAGTTTAAATCCCTTTAGCCTCGCAGGGCAGGTAGGTGGAGCGTAGCGCGCGACAGCCAAACATGAACACGAAAAGGGAGTTTTAATTCCTAAGCCCCGCAGGGCTGCACGGAAGGTAGTTGGAGCGTAGCGCACGTCAGTCAAACATGCCATAATGGCGTCTCGAACTGTACTGGCTGGAGGAAATCAAAAATTTTAAAACGTTTTTATTCATTGTTTTACGTCCCAAATGTCAAAAACTTTTATTGACCACATTCTAAAACATACCAAAGTTTCGTTTAGAAAGTAAATGTGAAATATGCAAAATCTCTTACATTACTTTTTCGCTTGTGTGTGATACTAAGGCTTTTCCTAATGAATATATTCATTAACCGGCGACATCGTTCCCAAAAAAGTTTAAGCGCTTATACGACTTGCATACGCTTTCGTTTCGACGTATAGTGAGGTAAGTGTACCTGTAATGGTCCACTTAAGGACTTAATCCAACTTTTCTCAGTTTTGAAAAAAGCTAGACATACGATTTTTTTTAAACACAGACCCTAACGCCGCTTGAAAAAAATCACTGCTTATATGATGTAATTGGGCCGGGGAGGCCCAATATAGGGGCGGGTTATCAAACAATAGCGGTTAAGTATATCGATAGGTTTGGATTGATCTTGGCTTGGAAGCATCAGCCGAACTCAGTGCCCATGGCACCCGATCCAACTTAGGCCCACTTGGCAAATTTGTGTCCCTAAGTTGGGCCAGCCTCGTACTCAGATGAAATTACGTTAAATTACAACTATGAGAGATTTCTGCCCTCTTATGAACAATATGCTAATAGTAGCAGTCGTTAAAAACATTAAAAGAACACTAGCACTAAATAATATTTATTAAAAAATCATAAGTACCCTTAACAAATGCAGTTAGACAGCAGTTCAATTTAGAGAAAATATTCCATTTGTCACTTTTAAACCACACAGTTCAAAGGAAACAAAAGAATTAACAATGAGAGGCGTTCGGATGAACTGTTGAAAGGTTTAGTCGTGATATGACGTCATTTATTTAAAATATTGGCAGATAATTACTCGTATGCTTGTTTTTTCATACTTAACTTGAGTGGCCCAACTTAGGTACAGGGCCCAATATAGGTACACTTACCTTATATGCAACTTTTCCTGCTGGGAAATAATTGAAATCCGCGGCGAAAGCAGTGCTGCTTTCTGCTCTGCTTAATGAACATAAATGAAAGCAGAAGCAGAATAAACTGTGTCCATGTTAACTGCCAACGAAAGCAGAATTTTAGAATTTAGAACGAAAAAGCCGCACTGCTTTCGTCGCTGCTTTTGCGACTACTTTCATTTAAACGGGCGCCATATGATGCAATGCTTTCTAAAAAAATCTGCTTTTATTGTGTCACGGCCTTTAGAGTGTAGCACGACTGCGCAGTCACAGGGGAAGTTGTGATTGTGGGCATCGCCATATAATCCTGTGTATTCTAAAGACAGGAACTGCGCAATCGAGGTCCGTGTTCTGTTTAGGCCTTAAGCCAGCGGCGACGAAAAATGCGCTGTGCTGTTGTGGGTACACAATTGGCGAACAAGAGTCTCCTCTCAACGCGATCACCAGTGAGAGATATCAACAAAATTCTCTTTGATATGATATGATTCAATGAAAATGCAGCTAGTGCGTCTTACATAGAGGAAGACGTATTTTTTTCTATTGCCGCGTTTCCACTATCGCATTCATGTGCATTGGCAGCGAATGCATAGGCGATAGTGGAGACACTACATTAGTGTTCCCTTTGATGTACGTTCAAATACCGCGATCGACGTGAATCTACGCGATTCTCGACTAGAGTTGCGAACTAACGCGAATGTGCTGTTTCCACATACGCATACGCGCTGGTTTGCACATGTTCGCGCGATAGTGGAAACGCGGCATATAATATATGAACATTAGAAAACTCATATTTTTTCCGACAGCACTAACTTTGTATCATTGCTCATAACAAAAAGAGCGTCGCACTTTCACGACAACGAATCTGTTCAAAAGAGATGAACGCGAAAGACAATATTTTTAATGAGATTGAAAAGTTAATCGAATGATCTGATATTCTTATCAGAAAAATTTGTGTTAACAGAAAATATGTTGAAAAGACGAATAATAGTTTATTTAACGCATTCCGTCTAATACTGGTAACATTTTGTTCTACTCAATACGACAATACGATCTTATTTGATAACATTGCGAATAGATTAACCTCTAATATACATTTTATTTGTATTTTTCTTTTGAATGGAAACTTATAAATAATTGTGCAACACGCGTGATTCGAGACATGGTATCACTCTACCACTGCTAGCGTAGCGTGTAATGTCAATCCAGACCAAAGGTCTTTAATGCAATTTTGTAAATGCTTCGAGATAAATTTGTTTCTATATTTATTTACAAATTTCTTTTTAACGACCATAATAATAACACGCTTGGTCGATTTGGCGCCATTGACTTACTGAAAATTGGTAATTATTTCAATGACCAGAACCAAAGATTTGTGTCGGTGTCGAAAACAATTCGACTGATTAAAATATGATAAGGCAGTCAACTGTAATGTATGATTTGGAGTCTGACTCATTTGTATCACGAAGCCGTGAACAGACAAGGCGCAAATGTCGACCAAATGAAAGTTATTGAGTTTGTTTAATAACTTAAATAACGTCTAATTAGAATATTTATGTTCATTGAACTTATGTCTATATTTAGCTGATACTTGCTATTTGATTAGACAATAATTGTTTAGGAGAGTTCCATTGAAATAATATTAATCTACAATGTAGAAAATTCACACATGATCAGAAGAATTGCTATAATTGCCAATTAGTATATATATTGCCGTGCAAAGTCAAAAAAGTGTGTGGCGTTTTTAGAGATTTTGAGAAAAACATAAATTTATGTATTTCTACTCTGGATCAGTACTAATAGAGTTCTGATACTTTTTATTTCATAGTACAGTAGATGCCGCTTATAGTAATCGCGGATAATGTTATAAGCCGCATTTTGTTATCAAAACAAGTTAGTTCCATTTTCCACAAACGAAATTCATCGCTTATTGGAATAAAAATTCGCTTTATGTTTATCATTCGGGCCAGATTTCCATACAACATTACAAGTTTTGTGACTGTATTCTTTTTCGCTCCTCTTTTTTCTTCATGTGAATGTTATCAAAAAGGCAAAATAAAAATAATCTCAAAATTAAAGATGATTGGTCTTGGTTTTACATTTATGTAAACACAAGACGATACATATCATAGATTACTATGAGAAATTTCAGTCTTTTCGTAGCTTCTGAAAACTATTGATGTTGATCTCGTTCAACAGAATGAGTTCAACTTCGAGTAAGTTTTCGAGACAGTTTAATAGAAGTGGCGCGCTGAGCTGACAGATATGACCGAATTTGCTAAAAAGGGAGAGAATTAGCACCAGAGTAAGTGTCCTGACCAGACACTGTCTTATAATCCGGCATGCTAATGCTGTTATGACACTGGCTATTTTTGCGGCTTTAAAGCGGCTAGAAAATCCAAATAGAGAGGGATAGAGACTTTTACATACAATTTAGACATTGGTGTGAGAGAGACAGTCCGAACAGCAAAACTATGAGTAACTGTCAAAAAACAATCCATTACTGTCAAAAAAAGCGGCAGCAAAGCGCATTCGAGCAGTGTTTCGCAACATTCTAGCAGTTAATCCAAGAAAAAGCCACTGGCGGCTAGATTTTCCAGCCGCTACAGACTTGTTTTTGACAATTCGGTACGTATAAATTATGGAAAATGCCATGTGATGTTATGAAACGCGCCAGAACCGGTATATTTCTTAACAAACCAGTTGTTAATTTCGTTTACTAGATGCCGCTAGCGTCGGAAAGAGCGGTATCTCTTTCTTTTAATGTTGTTCGCCTTGTCGCACGATTGGCTATTATTGTACTTTTTTCTAGCGAGGAAAATAGCCAGTGTCATAACAGCATAAAAGACGGCGATTCTTTTCAAATGACTTTCTGTATAAGCTGCCTGGGTGAGGAGAAAGAGGAAACAGTATTTCATATTCTCTGTAACTTTGTGAAACGTTGAAGCTAGAGTTGTAAATAACACTTAATGAATAAAAAAAAATAATATTAGATGCTTCGAGCAATCTATATTCAAGCGTAGGAAAATAGATGAGAAAAATTTTCCCCTTCGTTTATTGTTATTATCCGGTTAATGTTATTGTTTATGGCCGGTCCCAAAGTGATTACAATAAGCGGCATCCACTGTATATTGCTTAAATAATGCAGCTATACGTACGTTATATTTTTAATTCAAATGAATATGCATATATGTATCTATATCTCTATATATAAAAATGAATGTTTGTTTGTCTGTTTGTCCTGTATAGGCTCCTAAACCACTCATCCAATTGCGATGAAACTTTGGTGATATGTTGAGGGTACGCCCTCGATGGTTTCTGCGTTAACAAAATTATTTAATAGTTGGTGGTTCGCGAGTTATTTCAACATTTGAGTGTTTTTCATATGATTTAGCGGCAGTTCGTTTTTGGTGTATTAGTTATGCCTATACCTATTACTAAATGCTATAAGAGAATAGTGGATGGAAGATGGAATATGGAGGATGGAAGATGGAGGATGGTGGATAGAGGATGGAGGATGGATGATGGAGGTGTTTCAAAATTTGAGTGTTTTTCATATGATTTAGCGGCAGTTCGTTTTCGATGTATTAGTTATGCCTATTCCTATTACTAAATGGTATAAGAGGATAGTGGATGGAAGATGCAATATGGAGGATGGCAGATGGAGGATGGTGGATAGAGAATGGAGGATGGATTTGGGGGATGGTAGATGGAGGATGGTGGATAGAGGATGGTGGATTTAGGATGGGAGATGGTGGGTGAAGGATGGTGGATGGAGGATGGAGGATAGAAGATGGAGGATGGTGGATAGAGAATGGTGGATGGAGGATGGTGGATAGAGGATGGAGGATAGTGGATGGAGGATGCACCTTAATAACGGGAAGCAAGACTAGAAACCACTGGCTTTGCAGCGTGAACAACGGGAGAAACAGGAGCAATGGATAAACGGGAGAAACGGTGAGAAGAACGAGATCAACAGGAGCAACGGGAGTAACAGGGGCGATAGAACAACGGGAGCGTAGCCGCGTTACGCGGCTAGTTTAGTATATAAAAATTAATGTTTGTTTGTTTGTCCCGTATACGCTCCTAAACCATTCATCCGATTGCGATGAAACTTTGGTGATTTGTTGAGGGCACGCCCGCGAAGGTTTCTGCGTTAACAAAATTATTTTACAATAGGTGGTACGAGAGTTATTTCAACATTTGAGTGTATTTCATATAGTTTAGCGGCAGTTCGTTCGTTTTCGGTGTATTAGTTACGGATGGTGGATAGAGGATAGTGGATGGAGGATAGAGGATGGAATATGGAGGATGGTGAATGGAGGATGGTGGATAGAGGATGGTGGATAGATGATGGAGTAACGGGAGAAACGGAAGCAACGGAAGTAATGAGAGCAACGGGAGTAACGGGAGCAACGAAAGCACCGGGAGTAACGAGAGCAACGGGAAACAAGACTATAACCCGCTGGCTTTGCAGTTTCGATAGTATAGCACCATACAAACGTGAGCGGGACGCGGATAGTTTTTATATAAAAATAGACTCACGACTTTTTCGCCAAGCCTCTTAGTATGTGAAGTGAAATACTACTTTTTGCTGTAAGTTTCTAAGAACAATTCTATGACATCGAAATGACATTTTTGTTTAAAAAAAGGGCTTAAAAGAACTGAAAAAAGTATCAAATATAGTTTTATTTGTAAATTAACAAAAATAAAATGAATAACTCAACTTGAACTTATAAGATTATATCAAAAAATGTGCCAACAGCTTTTTTTTTAAAAATTTCCACACAATTGATGAGCATGGTTCTAAAAATTGGTCTAAAATTCACTAAATTTTCATAACAAAAAATAAGGCTTGATACGCTTGAATAAAAAACTATCGAAGTGATAAAAAAAAATATACGAAAAAAGGATGTGGCGCAGCAGCGAATAGTTGTTGTAAGCCGTGGCTCTACAACACAAATATTGCTTTTCTCCGGGTTTTTTAAATCTCTTCTACTTGAAAGAGCGAAATTAAAAACCAAAAGCAAGAAGGTACTGAGCGGATAGATCCTTGTACACAGGATAGTTGCCTGGTTGCCTCACCTACATAAACCACGCGTCTTTCATCTTTTTGTTTCGACAAAGATAGACTTTCCGTGATCGAAAAATAGTTTTCTAGTTTCAACGTTTCTGACATCCCTCCCTTTCTTTTACATTATTAGATTTCTTTTTAATTTGTTTTTTTTTATAAGATTAGATTTTCGTGTTGGAGTTGCTTTGGTCACCTCTGTCACTAAAACCTTAATTTGGCCAATTGTGACGTAACTCTGGATTATCTATGATTCCTCTTCGATCCCTGCGCTTTCAATGAAGCTTAGTATTTTTCGAATAGGAACGGTTAGGAAGCCGATCGAGCTATAAAGTATGCTATACTTTATAAAAAATATTCGGTCCGATAGTCGGATTTTAATATCGATAAATCGTTTTAAAAAATATCGGTCGATATTATCGATATATCGATCAAAAAATATCGCAATTTCGATATATCGATATTTTTTCAACATCCCAATACCACACCACTCCACCCATATTGACAATTTTTTTTGCAAATGTACCCACTATCAAAGCTCTATATCAATTCCAAGTTTCAGCTTCCTAGCGTAATCTGCTTAGATCTAGAAATCAAAATTTTTCGTCTAAAACGCTTCCTCGCACTCCAACTCCTTAAAAAATGGCCCCTTAAAGCAGTGCATCCGGTCTACCCACAAAAAAAAAATTCAACTTAATTGCTAAAAGGGTTTAGGCGATACGAGCCTTCAAACGATTTTGCGTACAGCGGTGGGTATACAGACGAATTGAATTTTGAATAAATACGCTTTTCTTAAGATACTGAACGTATGCAGTCACGATCGGCTATTCGCACTTTCATATGGGAGGTGCAGGAAGGATTCACTTGATTTCTAGCACATTTATCCTATTACCTGGAAACATTTAAAAATTAATCTGTATAAAATTTCAAATTCCCAGCCTGAAGTGTACAAAAGTTATTTGAAAATATTCTTCAATACTTGTCTTATGAACTTTTTGTATGGGAGCTACCCGAAGGAGTAGAAGGATTTCGCTGACAAGTAAGCTCGAACTTTGTTTTCACTCAAAACTTTGTACAAAATTTGTTCTTCGTGGCTAAACGATTTCTTGAGTTTTAGCAAGTTCCGTAAACTAAGTTAGGAAATTTTTATAGGATTTTTGTATGGCAGCTACACGAAGGACTCATTGAATTTTTTTTTCATATTCATAGTGCAACTATTATAAAATCAACGAATGTAAAATTTCTAAGTCGCACCGCAAGGCGTTCTGAAGTTATAATATATTTCAATATTTGTATAGTTCTTACAGTTACAAAGTTACAGTTACAAAATATTACAATATCAAAAAAATTATTGAAAAAGTATATTAAATCAGAGACGATAATTTGGAACGAACAACACTTCTAGGCGAATTAAAATCAATCATGTGATAACTGTTATTAAAATCTCTGCTCAACGGGCTCATGTGCACCATAGTTCGCGCTAACAGAATTAAGACTCAACAAAACGAAATTACGATAAATACGAGGACAGCCGTTAATATTCAACTGCTATAGTAAACAAGAACATTTAATGTGATTAGTAAGAAGTTTAAAAACACATATGACATACGCTATTACTCTTCTACTTTTGAGAGACGGTATATTCAAAAGTTTGAGACGATCAGAATATGATGGTAGCTCGAAATTGATTTCCCAGAGTAAATGGCGAAGAACAAACAACAAGAACTGTGTTTGAATTGACTCGATTTTGCAAATACTCACATTATATCGAGGGCACCATACGCAACTACAGAATTCAATAATTGGGAGTGTCAAACCACAATAGAGAATCTTTAAAATATGTGGATTGTTGAATTCCTTGCTCAAGAGCATTATAAACCAGTGTCTGCATTTATCTTTATTAACCGTAGAGTCAATATGCATCTTAAAAGTAAGCTTCGAATCAAAAAGAATTCCAAGATCAGAAAAAACAAAAACTCTTTGTACGGAGTTATCATTTATGAACAAGGAAGAAAGTACAGGTTTAGAACTTCATGTGAAAGTCATACATTTACATTTCTCCAAGTTAATCCATGTCATTGATCTTACACCAGGATATTATCAATATCTTGTTGTAAACGTAAATAACCTGAACCATCCGAATACGAGTAAAATAATTTACAATCGTCAGCGTAAAGTAAAATCTTGGTATGAAGCAATATATCGCATATGTCAATAATAAGTAGCAAAAATAACAATGAATACACATAAATTAACTTGTATAAGACACCATTGAACGTAACAAAGTGAGTTCTACCCGTTAGGTACGCACGTTACCAGAAAATTATCCATAAAGGAAAACCTAGATGAAAAAGCTTATCCAGGAGCTTCACGTGGTTAACACGATCAAATGTCTTACTGAAGTCGGCATAAAAAACGTCTGTTTGTAGTTTTTTCTGCATGTTACAAGAGACGAACGGAGTAAATTGAACTAAATTAGTAGCAGTTGATCTACCTTTTAGAAAACCGAAAAACTAACGATTTGCAATAAAATTCAACATGATCCTTGACAATCCAATCCAAATAGTTTTGGAATACACAAAAGCTTGGCAATACCTCTGTAATTTAGGACTGAGCATTTATTTCCACTTTTATATAGAGGGATTATAAAAGAGGACGTCAAAAAGACAGGAAAGGTACCGTCAGTTAAAGATTGATTAAAAATATATGCTATTGGTTGAACAAAAATAAGGCTTTCCAACTTTTTAGAATACTTGTCGGAATATTATTAGGTCCAGGCGAATACGAAACAGCTAAGTTATCTACATTTAACATATCACAAGTTATCACTGGTTTTGGAATGTCGAAGCTAGTATGATACATGAAGAAACATTGGGTTGCACATGGTACACTATCAGACTTGACATAAACATTAAAAAAAAAAAAACAACAAAAAACTTAAACAAATTTGCTTCTATGGTAGCTTCTCACCATAAAAAATTCCATTCTTATAAAAATATGTAAAAAAATAAAATTGCTGTTGGCGGGATTCGATTCGGCGCTCTTAGCGTTGAATTTCATATATCATAGCGAACAACCAAAAATTCCACCAAATTGGTTGAAATATTTATTTATTTATTTATTTACTACCAAACAAGATATTTACAAATTCAGATTATTCTAATTTTAATACAATACAATTTGACTTAATTTAATTTAATTTACTTTAATTAGTATAAAATTATAGGCAAAAGGTAAAAGGTTGGCTAGACGGGATGTGAAGGAGCTGATAAGATCGAACGCAGTTTCAGCTTGTATGTTAGCTTAGTTATTGGTGGTGTGAAATGTTCGCTGAAATTGTTAAATGTTCTACAGCATCTGTTAATGGGTTCATTTTGACCGTAATCTGTACGGTATATTCCTTAAGAGGTTTTGAATGTCTCGTCAGCCTGACCGTGTCGTTAAGTCTGATTTTGTTTGTAAGGTGGTCAACCTTAATATCACCATTCAAGACATCTAAGGTAAAGCAGGATGTGAGCATAGTTCTTCTAGAGCTGAGCGGTAGAAGATTTAACAATCGTAGCCTAACTGTGTAGTGCGGAAGGTCATCAAAGTCTCTAGGGTCATACAAGTCCCTAAGAGCAAAAAGAAGAAATTGCTTCTGGATTGACTCTATTCTGTTGCTGTATATTTGGAAAAAGGGATCCCAAATGGGACATGCATATTCCAGAAGAGGGCGAACAAGGGAACAGAATAATGATTTAGTGACCCATACATTTTTGAACTCTTTAGCCCTTCTTTTAATGAAACCAAGAAGTTTGTTGGACTTTGAGATTATTCTGTTGTAGTGAGATTTAAAGCATAGTTTATTGTTAAGTAGCACGCCGAGGTCTTCAATATGCTCTACTCGATTTAAACCATTTCCACTTAGGGTATAATTATGGTGGTAAGTGGATTCTTTACGTGAGAAGCTTATCACGTGACATTTACCGACATTAAGCTTTAATTTATTTTGACTGCACCACCCATCTAGTGCCAAGAGCTTGGATTGCAGGAATACAGCATCTGCGGGGGAGCTAATGGAATGATATATTTTCAGATCATCGGCGTATAAAAGATGTGGGACACTTTCTAGTACTTCCGAGAGATCTGAAATGAAGATGTTGAATAAAAGAGGTCCCAAGTGACTTCCTTGGGGTACACCAGAGGACACTGCTATATCTTTGGAAATGAAGCCTTGGAACTTAACACATTGAGTTCTATTGCTAAGATACGACTTGAGCCAGTCAAGTAAAGGTCCTGTTATACCGATTTTTTTTAACTTAAAAATCAGAGTATTGTGATCTACTTGATCGAAGGCTTTTCTAAAGTCAGTGTATATTGCATCGATTTGGCGTCCATTTTCCAGTGCGCAGAGTGTATCAGATACAAGAATCATTAGGTGATCTTCAGTGCCACCCACCTTTAGTATAAGGAGGCGAAGGCAAGAATGTTACTTAAATTATAATTCGCGGTAATGAAATTAGTTTCAACATCGCCTTTATAGAATAATCCCAAGCAATGCCACAAGCTGTAAGGGTGTTTCGGATTTAGGCTTGATACACCCTCTCACGAGTCTATGCCATCCGATGACGAAACAGCTCCTTCGGACCCAGTCCAACACAGTCTTATAAGAAACGGGCCTATCCAGTGAAGGTTTTCCAACTGTTATGCGCTCAGGGACAGCGATTAATCAGCAGTCGGGGATTTCGTGTTGGGGTTTCTCACCAGAAACTCCACTGACGCCGGAAAAAAAAAAAAAAAAAAACTAAAAAATTTTAAAAAAAGCTGGAGTAATAATCCGAAGTTAATCGGGTCTCTAGATATGGAGCCTATTATTATATTATTCACTAGATTTACGTTAAACGTTAACGAAATCCCAGAAAGAAGCTGCAGATTGTAAGAGATCTTAACACGAGCGTTAAATTCTTGCCGAATAGCCGAATATTTATTGAGATCAACTTGCAAATTTAATTTCTTGATTATTTTATGTAATCGATTAAAATAAATTAAAATTGTGACTTTTGCTAGAATATGAAAAGTTACAGATTTTCTGAAATTGTGACTCTCCGCTAAAATTGTGACTTGTGACTGTACACAGAATAGAACCGAGCAAAAATTTTTCGGATTGGATTAAACTTATAGCTCTATGATTTCATCTAGAGTATAATAAAGACATGGCATTTGGTTTGATGATTACTTTTCATTTAACACTTAACACTTAAATACTTATCTTTATTGTAGCTGACCCTGTTCTCAACTATAATATCTAACTGTAAACTTCATGCAACGCAAGATTTTGAGCCTATGTTGGGCAACGTACATGAAAGAGCACCGCAAGGCAGGATAATATCACAATATGAGGCCTAGAGCAAGAACAGGTTATCTCCAATATAAAAAAAAAATTTTTTTCCTAAAATCATTTAATCTTACTAAGCTGAATATGTTGGGAGCAAGAAAAAGTTATAAATAAGGTTGAATGCCCTTGAAAACATGGCTATTTCGTATTTTAGATACTCTGAATTCAGCTTTACTTCGAGTGCAAGAAGCAGGTAAATACTGGAGTTAACTGGTTCTTGCACCCGTTCCTGGATTTGCCGGCAGATCATTTTTCTGACTTTTAAAAATTATTTAAAAAATCTATTATTATTCATTGTTTTTAATACTATATTTTTGGTTTAACAATAAAAGTACCGGTGAATTCTAGAGGTTTTTTGGGTCTCGTGTAAAATTTCATAATTGGCGCTCAATTGCTATTCTCGTAATGGACGAACTGTAAATGGACTTAGACAAAGGAGGGTATGATGTATTGCGTATGCCAATGACCTAGTTTACCTCATCTCGGTGAGATTCATCCTGATAATTGAAAAGGTTATGCAATTTTCACTTTATCTGGTATCCAACTGAGGAGAGAATACATGCAGTATTAAGCTAAATTATCAAAACTGAGCTGATTCCCTTTACAGCGAAAACTAGAAAACTAAAACTCCAACTAGGTTAGGGAGTGACTCTCATCTTATGAAATCATATTAAGTCATTCTAGATAGTAAACTGACCTTGAATGTAACTATAGAGGACAGGGCTATGAAAGCCACTTCCATTTTCTGAATGTGTAGGAAAGCATTTGGACTGCGACTCTCTCACCTAAGTTCTGGTGTATTGATTATTCATAAGCGTGGTAGGTAAGTAGATAGGTACGCGTGACTGCCCGTGAGAACACGGACACACTTAGACCTGAAAGGTCCGTTGTGTTACCACAGGATCATCGAATCCGGTCCTACTCGTCGAACCATTTAGAGCTTGCAATGAAGCGTTGGACAGTTGAAGAAGTAAGCTCCAAGATGAGCTTTCCTTCTGGCTGATAGAGCTGGACAGGTACAGAGAAGGTGAAGGGCTGTCTCCTCCTCCTCCTCATCCAGACAGCTTCTACAGAAGTCGTTTGAGAAGATGCCGAGTCTATTGGCATGTCGACCAATAAGACAGTGTCCAGTCAGGACACCGACTGTGGTGCTGATATTCGCCCTTTTGAGCAAAGTCAGCCTTTTAGAGCATTTTAGATCCAGCTCCGGCCAGATCTGTCTCGCAGTGTGACATGTAACACCATCTGCCCATCTTGTGTTGGTTCTCTCAATTGAGTGCAATCACAGTAGCAGTTTACATGTAGAGAGAGGCACACCCAGATTCTGATGTTCCGACATAATTTGAAGGGTTGTACCGCGACGAGCGAGTTCGTCAGCCATGCAGTTCCCTGGAATATCCCTGTGTCCTGGCACCCAGCACAGAAGAATATTGAACTGTTCTGCCATCTCCTTAAGAGATGATCGACATTCTGCGGCGATTTTTGATGTTGTCGAGGCCGATTCCAAGGATTTTATTGCCGCTTGGCTGTCTGTGAAAATGCTAATATCCCTAGTAGATATTACATTACACCTCAGCCAGGACAAGGCCTGCTTGATCGCCATAAGCTCCGCCTGAAAGACACTACAGTGGTCCGGAAGGCGGAAGGAGCTGCTAATGTTAAGCATGTCAGAGGAAACACCTCCACCTGCCCGCCTTCAGTTTTGAAGCCGTCCGTATATATGTGGGCGGACTCTTCCGTCCGTACCGAATTCCTTTCCCATTCTAGACGGGTTGGGATGGTTGTTAGGAAATTTTTCTTAAAATCATAACTGGGAGGGGTGTAGTCGGTGTTTTCAGGAATATCATTGAAGTTATTCAAGATTGTTGAGTGACCTGCATATATGCCAGTCCACTGTGTAGAGGCCCTAAGTCGAATGGCTGCACTGGCCGCCATTTGCTTGCCAAAAATGTCTAGGGGTGGCAGACTGAATAGCATGTCTAGTGCTGCAGAGGGAGTTGTTCTCAGAGCTCCACTGATGCATATGCATGCTGATCTCTGTACCTTCCCTAGGGTGGTGCAGTTAACTGCTTTGTCTAAGGCCGTCCACCAAACAATAACACCATACATAAGTATCGGTCTGATGACGGACACGTAGAGCCAATGAACTATTCGGGGTTGAATACCCCATTTTTTGCCAATGGCCTTTTTGCACGAGTAAATCGCAACTGTTGCTTTCCTTACTCGTTCCTGAATGTTAGGTTTCCAGTGAAGTTTCCTATCCAAAATAAGACCCAAATATTTTGCACTATCGGTGAAAACTAGACTAGTACCATTCAGAGAAGGAGGGTCTACGTGAGGAATTTTATATTTCCTGGTGAAGAGGACTAATTCTGTTTTGCGTGGGCTCACACCCAACCCGCATTCAGCTGCCCATTTGGGGAGGATAAAGAGAGCATTCTGCAATATCTCACTCAGCGTGTTGAAGTGCTTTCTCAAGACAGCAATTGCAACATCATCTGCATAAGCAATCACTCTGCAGCCCGCCCCTTCCAGTCTCAATAGCAGTTTGTTGAGCACTAAATTCCAAAGAAGAGGGGAGAGCACACCACCTTGTGGTGTACCTCTGCTGACAAACCTTCGAGAGGAGGACTCACCCAGCTTTGTGTTCACAATCCTGGATGTTAACATCAAATTGATCAGCGCGCCAAGCGAGGACTCCACCTTCAGGATAGAAAGTGCGTCAGAGATTGCCTCTGGTCTGACGTTGTTGAAAGCTTCCTCGATATCGAGAGAGGCAACCATGGTGTATTCTTTAATACTAAGTGATTTTTCAATGGTGCGCACGAGCGAATGTAAGGCCGTTTCGACCGACCTCCCCTTCCAGTACGCATGTTGGGATATTGACAGCAATCGCTTGTCAATATTGTCGCGGATGTACACATCCATTAGCCTTTCCAGTGTTTTCAGAAGAAAGGATGATAGACTGATAGGTCTGACGTCCTTAGGGCAGATATGAGAGCTTTTTCCTGCTTTGGGTATGAAGACCACCCTGACTTCCATCCATGTTTCAGGAATGTAGGTTAGATCCATGCAGCCTTTCAAGACAACCTTCAGCCAAGGCAGAATTATATCCGAGGTCTGTTGGATTTCAGCAGGAATTATTCCATCCGGTCCCGCAGACTTAAATGGTTTAAAGCCTTCTATCGCCCAGAGGAGCTTGGTCTCTGTTATAAGAGCGTCAGAGTTGAACGGTGCATGGTTTCCTGCAGTGCTTACCCGCTCCGACTCAACATGCGAGCTACCAGGGAAGTGGGTGTCCAGGAGGAGATCAATGGTTTCCCTACTTGAGGTAGTCCAAGATCCGTCCGGTCTCCTCAGGTAGCATGCTATGGTTGGATTTTTAGAGAGAATTTTACGGAGCCCGAGATCAGCCATCTTGTTATTCAGTTCAAGGCTGACTGCGACGGTATCAGGATCGCTGAAGCCGTGTAGCAAAAATATATTTAAACTGTTCTTTGCAAGGATGCATGCGCTTGGCTTGCCATTATTCCTTACATAGAACAGAGTATAGTTTGGAGTCTTGAGACCGGTTACCACGTCATGCACAATCCATGGTTCCTGGATCAAGACAAGGTCTTCTCCATCTCTGGCTAGACGGAGAAGTTAGGATACTGATGCCGTTTTCGAGTGGTGGAGGTTAATTTGCAGTATTCGCAGCATTAACCTCGATCACGGTTTGGTTCGCTTCTTCCGGGTCTTCCGGGTCAGATGCCAACAGAACAGGGAGGACCAGTCGAGCCTTCATCCGATCCAGCATCCGAGTCGAGATCACCTTCGTCCGTTAAGATGCAGTGATCCTGACAAGCCAGTACTGAGTCGGACTCGGGTTGCACCGGGTCCAGTTCCATCGCCAGTTCAGACTCAGCGAGTTTTGAGTCGTCACTAAGGACGACGTGGGAGGCGGGATCCGTTTCCATTTCCGAGGCCTCGATGTTCGACGCGCTCGGTAAGGGATTCCTCGCGTTTGCCTTGTAAACCCTGAGTGTTATATGACCAAGTCCTAATCTCACCACACCCTTCAGGTTGGCAAGAGGGGCCAGGGACTCCTTATTGATCACGATTGTCGCGATTCTTTCAGCCCATTTTGGCTCCTCCATCTTAGCGATCTTCCAATTGTGCGTCGGAAGATCTGGGTTGCAGATCTTTAGGATCTCCAGGACAGCCGCCGCGTCAGAAGGCTTGCTTGGTATCCTGGCTCTTGTTCGAGGTCGGCTTTGGATGTCCTCCCTTGCCACAACCTCCAACTTTGCTCCAGGTCAAACCTCGCCTAGACCAGCAATTACCTCCAGAGATCCGCCGATCTCTGGTCGGAGCAGATCACCAGCTTGACATGGCCCTGATGCCACCCACCGTCCTGGTAGGAGGGGATAGGACCAGGATGTTCCCTCATAAGTTTGGGAAAACCATCCGCCAGCTCGCTCTACACATCTTTCCATTTATCTGGAGTGATCCTTCCGTCATCGTCACTTCTGTCGATGACGGCCATCACGAGGTAATCCTTTAAGACTTCGTTAAAGGGCTTTAAAGGTGCCGCGGTGCTTGAGTTGCCCGTCTTAGCCCTTTTAGCTGCCTCGGGAGACTCATCCAGCGATCTGTGTCTCTTGGACACACAAGCGTGGTAAGACCTATGCTGATGTTTTGGTCTGGTGGACAGCCATCAATAAAAAATATTTCACAAAAACTCTGGCTATTGCGACCAGAAACTGGAGTGACTGGATGTTACTGTAGCACAGACATTAATTGAGGTATTCAACTAGCCAGCCATTGAAAATCACTGATTTCAGCAACAAATTTGTTATGTATTCCCTCCATCAAATCAACGAACTAATCACCTTTACATGGTTGCTGCTTACGTAAGTCAAAAGATTTTATATAGTTGTCCTTGATTATAACTATTGAAGGAAATTAAATTACACTCGCAAGAAAGTGCAATAAAGGCACTTCGTTGAAATGATCACTAATTTTCGAGTATACTACAGTTGGTTTCTATTTATTAATTTATTATTATTTCTTTTACAGACGGGCAAGCAACAACATTATCAACTAGGGAAATGGCTACGAAATCGTTACAGTTCAATTTTGAACTCGACATATTCCAATCAATTGGTTTACATTCAATCGACCGATGTTGATCGCACTTTGATGAGTGCTCTGTCCAATTTAGCTGGCATGTTCCCACCAGAAAACAATCAAATTTGGAATGAAGATATTGCATGGCAGCCAATACCAGTCCACACAATTCCCGAATCACTGGATATAGTAAATCTTGATATTTTCAACTTTGTATAACGATGTAGCTAACTGCTAATCTCTAAAATTTAAGGTGTTGGCGAACAAAAAACCATGTCCCGCATATGATTATGCTTTGACAAAACTAAAACATACGGATGAATTTCAAAAACTTGACAAGCGTTTCGCTGTTCTCTATGAATATTTAACTAAGCACACAGGGCGTAAAATTAACGACTTGGAATCGGTTGAGAAGATTTACGATACATTTTTTATAGAACAAATCTACAATAGGACGTATGTATATTAAGCATCACATGTATAATAGTAAAAATTTTATGTTGGTTGTATATATTTTTTCAGATTACCGGAGTGGGCATATAAAGTATATCCTGGTGATATGCGTTGGATAGCAGAATTATCGTTTGCGTTAAATACATACACTCGAAAGTTAGCACGATTGAAATCTGGACCACTGTTGAAGGAAATTCTTGAGCGATTTAGGAATAAAGCCAATAATATTTTAAATCCTGGACGATCGATGTGGATTTATAGTGCACACGATACTACAGTGGCAAACTTATTAAATACTTTAAAAGTTTTTGAGGTATAGATCACAAAAAATAACCTCTATTGAAAGAGTAATTTATTTAATTTTTTTCAGCTACACAGTCCACCGTATGCATCTTGCATAATGCTAGAAATGAGATTATTAAATAATGACCCTTATATATCATTATTTTATAAAAACACGACTGCGCGACCTTCGGCAATGATTATTCCCGGATGCGGAAGACTATGTCCGTTGAGTAAAATGTTCGTATTATATAGTGATGTATTACCTGGTGATTGGGATTCAGAATGTGAGATGTCGATGCTATCCATGACTTACGAAGAAGCTAATGTCACTTCAGCCATGGGTAAGACGACAACCTTTTTAAATTTGCTTTTGAAAAAAAAAATAATATTTATTCCATCGCATTTAGCTATTGTTGCATGCGGAGCTTTATTTGTATTAGCGATGATTCTGATATACGCAGGAGTTGTATATTACAGACGTCGTCAGTACTATGACTACAACTGGTATATGAATATTGACAGTTAATAATTATATGTAATTTATGTGCGTTTATCGCACATATTTGTGATTTTATCTTTTGTGTTTTGTTTTAAGATACATATAAGCATAATAATATAATAAATATAATGTTATTTATCTATTTGTGCATTCGTTTAAAATAGATTAAAACCATTGACGGTAATTATTTACAAGAAAAAAGACTGTTGTACTATGTATTCTTTTTTTTTAAATAAATAGTAATATATTTTATTAGATTGTGTGTTTTGTTTGACTTAATTAACGCTATAATGTTTTAATTTCGCTAGACTTCATTCGTAATGAAAATTCTAAAAAGTCTGAAGTACGGGTACGCCAACTAAGTGTATATAATGGGCATTATGAAATATACAGCGTGTCCGCTACTTGGTTGGCAGCTTTTTTAGGACTGACTGATTCTTTTATGTATTTTGAGAAAATAAATGTTCTACAGGGTAGGTCAATTTTCAATATCCGCGGAGATATAATGTGGTAAAAAAAATTCCTTCCGACATGTACCCTTACTCACGTAATCGGTTATATATGCAAAACTAATAATCATTATTCAACATATTGTACTTGGTTTTTAGGGAATCGAATTAGTTTTCATTTGATGTAACCGTCGAAAAATTGTTGCTGTACACCCGATCTAGCGAAATTTACTTCAAAATATAAATTGTTGGTAATGTGACCCTAATTTCCTTGATCAATGTAATTTTTTCAATTATTAAAATGTCATTTTAATTTTATTGTTGATGTGTCACTATTAGGTACAAAAATTGCATAAATTTCAATTGCATTTGTTTCATAATTTAAAAAAATATCATTGGTAGAATACGCTTATAATAGTTTTATGCGAAAAACAAAACATGTTGATGATCATGTTGATCTTTGTTTAAATTGAAAAAAATCTTATTAATTAGAATCAAACTTTGATTTGTCGATAATGCGCTCGAGCACTATCATATTCGTAAAACATGGAAGCCAATCATATCAGTGGAATATCATCTAATAAAATTGCCACCAAGCATAGCTGCTCATAAATTGACACTTAATCCATGCTGAAATGATGCTGCTCTTCTTCTGTATGGATTACCACGTATGTAGGTTGTGAAAGTTGGTATTACCGTCTCTCGTGAATTGGGATTCATCCGTTCATTCATAACGTTTTCGTCATCTAATTGTCGCTCAAGCAGACAATCGAAAAACATCATCCTTTTGGGTAAATCTTTGGGTAGGATCTCCTGCACTGGTTTGTGATGGTAGGGATGCAAGGCGTTCTGCTTTTAAAACACTTCAATCCTTCCACTTCGAGGCTCTAGACTACAATGACAGGCGTCTGATATTGATTGATGAATCATTTCGAACTACTTGCAATATTTCTTCGTTGAACTAGGCAGCAATTGCCGGTACAGAATTTGCATTTGCTCGTCTTGCCCTAGCACTGTCTATTTCCCAAATCCTTCTGCAAATAGTGTCCTAGCAGGTATCCGTCGATTATAATATCAATGCTGATATTCCAATTATACCGCTCGAGCCTATCCTTCACACAGTCTGTTTATTCTTAGTATTCAAGTTAGGTTAGGTGGATAGCTACTAGTCAAGATAGCCAGCACATAGACCGCTATCTGGGTCCGCTGTCTGTCGTAGTCTGAGCCTTTCTTGCAACGGTTTTTCGTCCACAGCGCTTTTTTCCCAAGAACAAACTGAACAAACCGGTTGGTATTATTCTCGTAAATATATTCCGTGATTGGTGCGATGGAGAGGAGAGTAGAAAGGAATTGTGGGGGAAATGGAAAGGATACCGAACTGGACTTAGGAGGTTAGACTTTAGTGTAACAGTAACTTACAGTCCAGTCACTTTCGGGGATGGGAAGGTCAACAATCAGGCCGGATTTGGTAGTGGCCAGAAGCTGTTAATAATTTCTAGTTCTGTTGGCTGTGATACGATCTACAAGAACAGTAAAGTTGCCTATAACAAATCAACTTCTCTAGTTGCTCCAATGGTAATGTGATAAGAATGTAAACAGAACTCATTTGCTCAGTGTTAAGTCCTTAAGTAGTAATCCTTAAACAACATTCCATACTGTTTACTATTCTGAAGCCAATAGCAACCGAAAATTTATATAAATAAAATTATGTGTTGAGTGTGAATGAAATCGTCGGAGCAATGTTTTCAATTCGTGTACCACTGGACTACACTCGACCTTGCGTCATTGGAGTACGTACAGATTTTGAAATTTTATTCTAATCTTTATTGAAACCTTCTGCTTTTGGTATGTTAATTGAAACTGACAAAAATATGAAAGTATTATTACTTTTACCTAATGTAATTCGGAAGGAGATGTCGGGTTCGGCTTCGGGACTGCAATTCTGTTGCCATATGCAACTGAGAAAGATCCTGGAAAAGGATTCGGCGCCCCTAACGGAGCAGGACCCTAAAACGATACAAAGGAAGAAGGCGCGTATCGCTAAATACAATGCAGCTCCGCGTTTCGGTGGTGACCGAGGAAAGGCCTGCCCAAAAGACCGGCCAACGTACCAGTACAATCAATAGTATAAGGCGCGTAGCTCGGCACGCGAAAATGGCAACAGCGTTTGCAAATAGCATAGCACAATGCGCGGCGTCGGACGTGGCGGTTCCGGGCAACTCAAGTTGTCGCAGTTGCTGAGTAAGAATAAAGTCTGATCCACGCTTCCAGGTGGCGATGCGCGATTGTTTGTGCAGAAATCTATGGACGACTTCGCAAGCAAGAGGCAATAGTTCTAGAGACCCAAAAAAGCCGAGAACGCTGCCAGCCCAAAAGGGCGACCGGCAGGCACTCAGCTCAGTTGTCAGGGATCACCTCAAGGTAGCCGTCGTCGATCTAACCCACAGCGAAGGTAGAGTTTTCAAAGACAAGGGGAACGTATTGGCAACATCTCTACGTAGCGGATTGCTGAGCCGCTTTTGAAGTAACCAGGGCCTTCCAGGTTCGCAGTTTACCGATACATGATGGAACAGCCCTCTCTGGACCTCGTAAAAGCGATAACCCTTGATCATACGCACAGTTGGCTGCGGTACAACGGGAAGACATACCCGATAGGCTAAAAGTTAGAATCTGCATTCCCGCGCCAATTATGGTAAAGGAGGATGTCCTAGAAATGCTCCAGTATTAAAAACCAACGATCCCACCTGGTGTCTTGGAGTTTTTCAATGTGATGGAGCAGGACCAACCTTTCATCATAAGACTGGGGCCAGATGCCGTCAAGGAGAACGGCGGGCGACTGGTCTTCGCAATTGGGCTATGATATGATTTATTTATTTATTTAAATCTTGTGGCCGCCTTATAAATAAGGCAGCCCAAGTTAGTTCAGGGAGAGAGATTGTACCTCTACCCGGTCTAAAGCCGTGCTGCTCGGCTGAGAGAACATTCTCCAGTAGGACACCAAGTCTCCTGCCCACGATATTTTCAAAGACTCTTGACAGGCAAGGTGTAACGATTTGGTCCACAGAACGTCCAGTTGGCAATCGTCATTACCGAAATTTTGAACGTAAGCCTGGCGGAAGAAATCGTCATTTCTTCAACCAAAATGAGGGATAACTTTCATATGTTATCGTTGACTATGTTGTCATAGGACAACATATGCCTCACGGATGGCCAATGAAACGACTGAGCATTAGCATAAAAGCACGTGCTAGCTAATCGGATGGGGTGGGTATGTCGTTTCGATCCGTGAACCGATAAATTATGCTCGGTTTGGGCCGACGAATGGGTTTGAGAACTCCCATTCTATCTGTCAGCGGGCTGAGGAAAGGATTGTAGGTACGGGGGTCAGATACAATATAAGGTTGTGGACAAGAGGGTGAAGGAAAATAGGTGTTGTGGGGAGGAACATCGAGGTGACATCACCCGACGGGCGACCAAACATGAAACATGTTATTTTGTCGATATTGAAGAAGTTGATCCTTCTGGAGGCGGATATAACTGTGGCCCAGTCGTGCCAACGAGTCTGATGGAAGCAGAGCTGTTGCGGCCGGACCAAGGCCATGCTACTGCAATCGATTCTTCCCAAAGGAGATCGATTTGGCAGTCTCATAGGTCTTGGTCCAATCGGAACAGCGGATCTACTTCGCATGTGTAGGCGCTTGTACAAGCCCTGAACCCCAACCATGATAATTTCTGTAACGTTTAGCGCGGTAATGATGTGTTGGTTACATAGAACACAACAACAAAAAAAAGTTGTACCAGGGTGCGATGGCTGTTCACCTCCTAATGGAAAGGAATCGATATAGAGAATTATTTATGTTCGCCTCCTTAATAGAACATAGTTGCTAAAGAAGGCTATAGACGTTCACTGCCTACCGAGAAAGAGTTGACATAGGAGGCCAGTGATGTTTCCTTCCAAAAAGGGAAGGGAGTTGAGAAAGTGGGTCATTGCTGTTGGTAACTGGATACTCGACTGAGAGCGGTGAACCAGGCGAGTAAACCAAAACGAACTAAATGCCGTGCTTTAACAATTTATAGGATCTCCATGTCTTTCTCGATTGCACGTAAAGGACAGTATAGATCATGGTATATGCCGCAATGCTAGAATGTTCACTGAGAAATGAAAGACGAACTTCCTTATAGGTACGATGGTGCGTGTAGAATCAAGGATGTATTTGTCCTGGCTTTGTGGCGCCGAACAGTCTCTTCCGTCGGTGGGAGCTGGATGACAAATCCCAAAGAAGTGCGGTCCAAACCGCCCAATGCTATATTTTCTAATTTCAGTAATCAGTTGACTACAAGCTGCGCCAAATCTAATGATGACGATTGGCTTATAGTCTTCCGCTATCCATGGAGTTAATTCCCAATCAAAACTCTGTATTTAGGTGTATTATTTGTGTGAGCATTAGCCGGAAGGAGTTCCGTAGTCAATATCACACTTATTGGCAGTCCCAATCCTATCAAGTATAACATCCAACTGTTAACTGTCGAGTCGTGGCAAGGATGGTCAAGGAAGGTGGCTCATCATTACAGAAAAAAAACCTTTTTTAAGGATCACCCCATAAAAGAAGAATAATGTTGGAAGTCCAACGCACAATACGATAAGGACCTCAAAAATGACGCGAGTCACTGTCCGGCGGCTACTCTCCATTTTTGATGCGGATGTCCATGTGGCTGAGGGTTGGGCCAGCAGCTGATAATTATCCTGATTCGGTGGTATACCTAAATTTTGCGAGTAAGTGTTGATGTTATTGAGGACGTCGCGCGGCGTTCTATGCGGTGTTGATTCACTGGTACCTGGTTCGTTACATCGAAAGATGTTACACCGGCTGCAAAAAATAACTACCAGACAGCTATCGGGCCAACACCTAAAACCCACCGATTCACGCGATGCCATTTAATGGATAATAACCAATAAAAAAAAGAAAATCCACGCTGTTTGGAATACGATTTAAGCAGGTGCCAGCTCTAAGCCCCAGCCATGATGACGTCTGTGACGTCTAACGCGTTAGTGGTGTGTGGGTTACACTATAGTCACTGGATGAAGAAGAAGGCACTTAGGGATAGTCTGGCCGGAGCCGTCGTAATATACAGGCCAGACTGCTGGCGAGAAAATTTTTTATGACGTCACACTAAGCAGTCAATAGGTTTCTGTCAAATCTTCTGGCTTAGAACGTCGGTTCGGTTTTCGCGGCAATATTTTGTAGTTTTAGTGTTCAAATCGTGGTTTTTCGGTAAGTTAAAGTGATGTGAAAGTGAATGAAGTGTGTACTTAAGAGCTTAAGAAAAATTTGTTTAATATTTAAGCTCATTTAATCGGTTTTCGCGGTTTTTTTTATCATAACCTACAAAAGAAGTTGCAACCGGTGCAAGTTCCCGGTCTTAGGTGTTGTACACATTGCACACGGCCGAACGAATCTTCCGATACTTCCGAAAAATTGGTTATGATTGTTAATTATAACATTTTCAAGATTATCATAAATGAAAATATCTACGGATTTGATAACAAGAAGAACAATGAATGCATCGTACGACAAAAAATATTCGTACGACGGACGCACAATTTTCTTATTATTATCAATTAAAACTACAAATCTCTTGTGATATTCTTAAAAATGTTATAATTAACGATTATAGTTAATTTTTCGGTAAACTTTTAGTATCACGCACAAGCGAAAAAGTAATGTAAGTGATTTTTCATATTTTACATTTACGTTCCAAATGAGACTTTGGTATGTTTTAGGATGTGGTCAATAAAAATTTTTGTCATCCGGGATGTAAAACTATATAAAAAACCGATTTCAAATTTTTAATAATAATTGAAATGCAATACACACTTTATTAAATGGGACCCTTCATAAAAAATCTGCCAACAGTCTGGGCGCAACGTTATTATTTTATAGGTAGAAGTCCGAAACGTGTTTAATGCTGAGATGCGGTGTAGGTTATTATGAGACTGACAACCTAAAAAATAAAGTTCCAAATAGCCTCCTGGTTATTTTTTAGCTTGTTAGTCTCATAGTAACATACACCGCAGCTCAGCATTAAACAAGTTTCGGACTTCTACCCATAAAATAATAAAGTTGCGCCCAGACTGTTGGCAGATTTTTTTTATTTATTAACGTATTTTTTTTATCAATAGAAGTAAAAGCGAACTCGATCACATTAAACCTAAGAGATTTTCGGAATCAGTGAAAACTTGAACAATACCCCCAGGGGGTTTAATTGAGAAAAATACTTAAATCATTTTTTTCCCCGACTATGTTTAAAGCTTATATAAGTAAAAGTGAATTCCAAATCCCAATATACATAAGAAATATATCAGAATTCGTGAATATGTACACAACCACTTTACACCCCTTAGGGGTTGGATATCGAAAAATTTTTAAGAGCTTTTCAAAGCAAAATTGCTTTGATTGCTCGACATGTCTAAAAGTTTTAACGAAGTTTGTGAATATGTGGATTCACAGACATTTTTTTTACTCAACCTCTAAACGCCAATAAAAATCTGAACTTTATTTTTGCTTTAATTACTCTAATAGCACATCTAAATATATGTACCAAGTTTCAAATTTCTAGCATGAGTCGTTTCTGAGATATAAAAAACCACCCCTCACCCCTGTACATTGCTACCACTATTAAAAATTTTCTAGGATGTCTCTATAGTGGCTCTATATAATCCTAAATTTTTAGCTTTCTATTCATTACGGTTTTCGAGAAACAAAAATCAGAATTTTTTCCCTTTCTACCCCCTTTCACCATCACCCCCTACACCCCTACCCCTAAATTTTTTTTCCCTACTAGAGGTCTACCGACCCCAACTCCTGTAAAATTTTCAAGATCATATCTGATACGGTTTCTGAGATATAAAAATGACATTTTTTGAGAAATTGCTATCCCCCCACTTTCGTGCTCCACCTCCCCCCTCAAAAAGCTTAAGTTCAGTAAACTCCTTTTGTGATCCCATATACAGAAACAAAATTTTATCTTCCTGGTGTAATTGGTTCGGAGAATATTGCAATCCAAAGTTGTTCACCCCCAACCTCCACACCCCGTCCCCCCACCTCCCTTAGAAATGTTAGCCCTTTTCTAATCTTCAAGTATCCCTAAGGACAATCACAAAGTTTCAAACTTCTGGCATCAATCGTTCAAGAGATATGGATTTTAGAATGTTTCAATCCCGGCTTTCAAGCGTTTTGGACTCATTGTTTTCCCCCCAATTTCCACACCGCTCAATCCTTATAGACCATTTTTTGCAAATAAGTCCACTATGATAGTGCTACATTAGTTCCAAGTTTCACCCTCCTAGCATAAGCGGTTCCTGAGATCTAGAAACTAAAAATTTTCGTCTAAAACGCTCCCCCCTCATCCCTCCTTACACCCCCCTTCCCTCCAAAAAGATGCTAATCGTAGGAGTTTACCCAATCTACCCACCATAAAAATTTCAACTTAATACCTCAACGGGTTTGGGAGCTACGCGCCTTCAAACGATTTTGCGGACGGCGTACGTGTAAATGCAAAAATTCATGGTAGCAACTTTTTTTAAAATTTCAGGTCGATCACAATACTTTATTATTAAAAAATAATAAAGTAAAATTGGTTATACTAAATAAACAATAGTAAACGGCTATTCTTCCAACACAATATTTGCACAACTCAGGACAGAAGAAAACTAACACATCATGCCATACGGCAATTCTTCTTTTCTCGGTTGATCGGTTGACTGCTTTGTGTGACGTCACCGTTTCATGTGTCTGGCCTGTATATTACGATGGCTCCGGTCTGGCCATCAACACTGATATATAATATATGGATACCTCATCGGCTCATTTCCCTATACGATTTGACATATTGAAATAGCCGACGAAATCGTACCCTCTCGCTCCTTCTTAAAAATTCGAACTTCGAAAAACATGGGCAACAACTTAAATAAAATTAAAAACTTTTCAATTTGAATTATCAGTTCTGACAATTCAAATTGTTCGATTTGATGGTGAGAAGTTGTGTTTTGCACTCGAAATTCATAACACAACTCACAGTTTACTTCAATTTTTTTATTAATAAATTTCTTGGGAAATAAAAGCTTCAGGAATATTTATAACGGTTGAGCATGTAATACGTTATTTTTGAATTTGGCGCCATACCGATAAGTACATGGTATTATATTCGTACTGCAGTAGCCAATATTACCTGTACAATTTACACAGCTTATTTGCAATTTTATGAACTCATTTTCTTTCAATACCTTGCATTGTTTATCCAAAAAAGTATTTATCAAATTCAAATTATTTGATAATTTTTCAATTCGAAATTACACCTAAAAATTCGGATTTCATTTTTCATGTTGGCTAATCTGATAGTTCTGTCATTGTTTTCCTTCTCGCCTTAATACATGCATACCGTGCTACTAACTCTTTCCTTCTTAAGATTCAGGTCATCCGTGGCTCAATCCTAATTTGTACCCCGGATAACTTTCGAAGTTTCTCTAAACTTAAAATGAATTGCATATTTGAAAGAAACATAAAGAAATGTTTCAATCAAAAATTATTTTATTTGCATTACCAATTTTAAATCTAATGAATGTTTAAAATCATCAAAATTTTGTTCAATAATGCAGAACCTCGGGTTATCATAGACACCTTTTTCGGATATTGACATTTTAAAAACGTCGGCCATGTGAGATAGCAAATCAAGGCCTCCATTTGATATATCTCAGTGGCCATCAATGACATCCGACGGTTTTTGCATTCGAAGTAAAATTTCGAACTTTAGCCGCTCTCAGTTGTGTGCGTGAGAATGTGTGAACACAGTGCTGATGACAATTCAAAACGTCAAATGTCAATTCTGTTGTTTACTTATGGTGAACTTAAACTAGATCTATTGAAACATAAATTCTGTGTTAAAAGTGAATTAAAGTGTCCAAAACTTGGATTGTGTTGCAGTTCTGTGTATTGAACCGTTGATGTGAATGCTAACTTTCGTTGTTTAGAAAAATATCAGATGCAGTAATAGTTCGACTTTCTTTTCAGAGAAGTGGAACTATAACAAAGTTCAAGAGGAGTGGTGCTAGCCCTAATTCCGCCCTAGTCGGTCCCAAGCCCGATTGCAAAAGGAAGAGGGGGGCTTGCAACCATCCCTTCTTATACGTGGTATTCGTTATTTCTGGCTTGTAACCTTTTGTCATTGCACTTATCGTTCGATAATCCGAAGGGGGTTTTACCTCTTTTCATTTGGTTTGAAATTTGCTACAAGTATGGCACTTCATTTTCTCACTCATGATACCGACGTAGAACGAGCATTAAAGTTTCAACGTAATCTGCAGGTTTGTACCGCTGGGTACCAAGAATTGTATAAGCAACTTGAAAAACCAAAAAAAGGAATCTGATAACAGATTTCTTAATAAAAAGTAAGCTAACATCGGAGGACGTTATTAACGAACGAAAGTCTTTAAGAGGTTCAAGCTCATTAAATGTGTTAGAAATATCAAACGATGATAGCAATCCAGTCAAAAATAAACGTGACGACGTATTCTAGTGAAATTTTCCGTTCGTCTAGGCTGCAATTTTCAGATATGAATTCTACAGTTCCGGTAGTTGTTTCGCTTTAAACTTACCAATTGTTCAGGATGACAGACAATATGTCTCTTCAGTCCTTCACAATCCTTTTCGAGATTACAATAATCGTAGCACCAGGTCATGCGGCAGTTGAACAAAACCCAAGAGAAAAGTAGAACCAAAATATTGTTTAACATATTGCTTAAATAATGGAACCCATGCCCATACCCATAACAAAATACACGTGAAAAAATGACGCCCCTGACAACATTCACTAGGACTTCTGCGATTTATTTCGTAGCCTAGATTATACCGGAACAGTGGAAGCTATCCTATCTCTAGTCGAGTAAGGCCGTTAGACTGAAAGAAACCAAATGATAAGATCAGCTCAAGACTAAACTACAAGTTTTGCATAGAAGAACGGTTTGGTAATTGTGGATTTCGAGACAGTTATACTTATTGAGGGTTGAAAAATAGACTGCGACGTCGAAGCATCAAGAGCCACCTCATACTGGACTGTGATAACGTTTTCCGGAAAGGACTGTCAGACATTAAAGTGTGTCCCGTGTGTTTCATTTGCCTCAGGGTCTAACTACAGCAGAGTCGACCGACTTTACCTGTGGATTAATTTCTTGGATTAAAAATTGCTAACAGGTTCTAAAATTGATTATAAATCTTGTATATACAAGAATAAAAAAATACACTTTAAAACTTTTAAATGCAATAACAATAACAATACAAAATTGAACTAAAGTCCCTCAATCTCAAGAAAATGCTGCAATTCCAGTTATAGCACGTCCCAATATCAATGCATGAATATCATGCGTTCCCTCGTACGTATTGACCGCTTCTAAATTCATTACATGCCGGATAATATGATATTCGTCGCATCATGATTACATATAACATGATTTGCGTGCTTGGTATTTAGTGTTTCCGGTCTCGCCATTCGATTTTCGAGGTTTAGTAGGTTTATCACTGTTGTTTCTGGAGTGACAAGAATAATAGTGTGATTAAATTGCTACTTATTGGTCTGGAATAAACTTACCCCTTATTGCTTTCTACGCGTTTCTTGTCATCAAGTTTTATACGTTTCTTGTAGTCTGTTCGATCCTTAATAGGTAGTGCTCGTTTTAATAGTTTTTCCTTACTTATGGCGTCAAATTCATCGACTATTTTATCACCATGGACGATTTTTTCAATTAAGGAAATATCATAATCGGATTTACTTAGATCATCTTCGTCCGATGAAATTAGATAATCTTGAATTGGCAGCGATAAACTATCAGGCGGTAGTGGCGATAGAACCGGTGGACGTGGCAGTTTCTGATATTGTTGAGGTTTTCCTATGCTAGTACAATTCGATGTGCATGACTTTTTGGCCGGCACGGTTTTTCGATTTTCGAAGCGAAGGAAGCGCTTCGAAAATCGAAAACTACTAAACTACTTCCGAACTCTTGGTTAGGGCGAAGCCGGCCAAACCTTTTCCGTTTCCGGTTACGGATACACAGGAAAATCGTCGCCGTCGACCCAAATTTCCTTTCATAATGAAACCGGTCTTCAATTCGAGTACTCTTGTATCGAATCCATCGAAGATTTCATCGCCCACGGGATCCAGTTGTCCGATACTGCGGCCGGGCATTCGACTGCCCGACCAGTCCCGATCGATCGGATTGATTCGTAAAACGCGAAAGTTGCCCATTGAGTCGCGCAATTTTATGAGTTTCTGTTCGCGTTCGGTGTCCTCGGGAAGTTTTTGTTGCCGAACGAGTTCCTTGCCCCGGATTATGGGAGCGTTGAGACCCGGCCAGAGCATGTTTTCTTTGCCGACTCCAATGACTTGGCCGCGATTCAAATCTTTGGCGATTTTCCGGCCCACACCTTTGCCACGAACTCGTTTCTTGCCGGCATTACTGACGGACGTGACGCCTTTCCACAGGTGATCCGCCGGAACTGAAATTGGTCGGTTTTTATTGAAAGTTACGCACGAAATTGCAGCCAGCTCTGGACCGTGTATGCTCTCGCAGTTGCTGTTTACTTGTTCCCGGCTTCGTTTCAATTACAGTTGGTGTCGTTCGTTGTCGTTTCTGTTGTGTTTGTTGTTTCTGTTGCAACTGCATCATTTATTAACGGAAGAATTTTGATAGGCGGCTCCCATTGTGAAACACAAAAAACTCAATTTGACGCGTACTTGACAATTCGAGAACTGTCAATTGACATTTCGAATTTTCGGAATTAGATCATCGAAGATGTTCGAAAATCAATCTTTAGATGTATGTGTGCGGTTTTTCTCGAATTTATTATTCTGATTATGAAAAATTGTGAATAATATTTGGAGAACAACATTTTTTTTTCCCCAATTTTAAAACACTATGCACCTATTATACAAACTCTTTAGCTATTTCAGTACCTTATAAAAAAGTCCGACGGTTTTTTAAATGTACCGACATTTGCCGGACATGTTATGGCCAGACTATCCCTAAGTGCCTTCTTCTTCATCCAGTGACTATAGGTTACACAAGCCAACCACACAAAAAAAAAAATCAACGAGATTGGTTTATATATTTTCTTCTGTATTATAATACATAAAAAAAGATGTTTTGTATTTTATTATTTATACTAGTTTACAAATAAAGAGAAACAAAATCGGTGTAATATATCAAAATAAAGTTATTTATTATTGATTGGCATCAGAGATCATAATATGTACGACACAATTAATATATAACTACATATAAATACAAATTGAAAATGGATGGTGGTGGTGACTTGTTTCATTTCTTTTTTAATTTTTTTTCTGTTTCTACTTTTTAGTTTTAGTTCTTCTTGGAAGCGGTCGTCAAAAAACTTCTCTCGACTGTTTTTAGTGTTATTTATGTTGATGGGGGGAGTTTCTTCTTTTTTTTCCTTTTTTAAAGTTTGTCTTTGTGATGATGATAAATTTGAATTTTTTTAGACCATTTCTACCATGATCCGGAAGAGTGCCTGGAGGAATACGATGTTTGTTGATGACCTGACTGGCACCGTTTAGAGAAGGAACTGGTGTATTGATTTCGGCTCCTCCTGATGTTCGCGATGATTTAGTGTAACCCTCACCGTTTACTGGATTGCCATCTGTTTTTGATACTCCATTTTGCTGATGACCACCACCTAATGAATGATTATTCTTGACTTTTCCATTTTTCCCATCGGCATGACCATTTGTTGGTGTCGGCACTGATGACGCTGCACCATTTCCAATCATGACTGTTGTCTTTGGACCTCCGAGCGGAATGCAACTCTTCATGTGATTCTTTGCAGGGGCAAGGAACGGTTGGCTTCACCAAATAAACGACTATGTGAACCGTCATTCTTAGCGCCGCGACGTACGTTATCACCGCTGTTCTTAACCGACGCGTCCTGAGTACTGCCAAAAATATTTTAAGCCATATGATCTGGGAGTTGCTGGTGTTTGCGATACACAAATATCGCTTGATCCGCCAAAGGTCTTAGAACTTTGCTCAACGGGTTGGCGTTTTCGCCAAAACCCCTATTGAATCCGGTTGAAGACCTTGTTGTCCTTTTTCTTATTTAATAAGTAAATCACCATTAAAAAAGCACTCAGAAAATATTCGAGAAGGTCCCGAAAAATTCTCACTATTTTTTTTTTCCCGAAATGTGAAAATTGCACGGCAACCGAAAACAAGTAAACGAACAACGAAAAATGTACAGAATTTTGCAGTTAGAAATCTTTTCAAATCGCGCACAATCTCCGTGAAAAGCTTAAGTAAATTACCGCGGAATGACGAACGAACAAAAGGAATTTCCTCGTCCTCCTTTCCTAACGGCAAGCGCGTCTCGTTATTCGGGACGTAGCTGGCATATCTGACCCTAAAAAAAGCAAAGTACAAAATATCCAACCTCTTGAAAATACACAGGCAACGTTGCGCCGGTTTCAAATCACGGTCCAGGCGGTGTATCTGCTGATTGATTAATAATTGGCGTCCTCGTTCTCCGGTACGGTTAATGTTGATCACTACTAACGTGACGCGCACTTGAAAAAAATTACCTTTTTTGCGTGTGTCGCGGTCCTGGCGAAGTGGTTATTATACGACTGGGGCGAGCGTCGGTGCTTGCGCTCGCAAGTGATGTTTTTTCCCTTTTTTTCAGTGTTGTCCGTCGCTGGCGCTGGTGTCAGATCAATTTTTCGCCTTGTGCAACCGATCGCGACAGTACTGCCAGGACGGCTCGTTACAAAGGGGGCAGTGATATTGGACGAAGATCCTTGGAGGTTATTGCCGAGGCAGAAGGTTTCGATCCCTTGTGAATGGGCACTTGAACAGCCCTCTTCCACATGTATGGAAAGGAGCCCTGCGCCAAGATCAGGCTGTAGAGATCCACCAACCTGAACTTTAGGTGGTGGACTCCCTGATTCTTTTACAGGGATGGTAAATTTTCAATATCCGTGGAGATACACGGTGGTTAAGAAAAGTTTTTCGGACCTGTACCCTCACTCACTTAAAACGTTATATCTTGAAAACTAATAACCACAATTCAAAGTGTTATAGCTTGTTTTTGTTTGATGTAACAGTCCAAATTGTAACTGCACCCGATCTTGAGATATTTACTTCAAAACACAAATTTTTGCTACTTCAACCCTAAAAATTCCGTGATCAATGTAGTTTTTCTCAGAAAACCCCATTATAAAAATGTTAGTTTAATTTTAATTTGTCATATTATTACCTACAAAAGTTGCATTGCATAAGTTTCATAATTAAGAAAAAATTATGATTCGAAAATACAAGTTTTCCGGGTTCAATACGGTTATTGTTTATTTTTGCGTGACGTTTCAGACTCGACTGAGTCCCTTATCAAACTGATCGACAATATCTTTACAAACCGTTTTTATATGAAAGCAGGTAGAAAAAAGGTTACACTTTTTCAACAAACGAGTGAATTAAAAACAAAGGGGAAATTACGTTAACAAGGGTAGTCATAAAACTATTAAAAGGGGATATTTAAGCTTAATTGGTTTTTGGGATCAATGATTTTTGATAAACAGTGTTTTTTCCAAAACGTAGACCAGGTAGCCAAAGTGAAGAGAGGTTGTATCCAGCGTATCGGTTGAAATTTTGTGGGTGTTTGGTTATCTCAATCGCTTCCCTTACGATTCTTTGATGGTAGTGTTTTGTCTTGGCTAATATTTTAACATTGTTAAAATCGATTGAGTAGTTTTCTACCGCTGCATGTTCCGTAATGGCCGATGAGTGGACCTGATTCCAAAAATATTGCACTTTTATGCAAAAAAGAAGAACAACACATATTCTGCTAAAAATTCGGCCAACAATAATTTACCAAAATTATTCTACTTAGTACTCAATATTCATAGAGTAGTAAGGAGTAAGCAGTTAGCTGGTTAGGCTTTTGGTGCAGTAGCACTGAAGGAGCTATGGCTTCAAAGGTTACCTCCACAAGTTCAAGCTATCTTAACTGCCAGTACAGCTTCGTTGGACGAATTAAGCAAAACTGCAGACAGGATTCTTGAAACAACTGTCTCTCTCCCCCTTTGAATATCGCCTTAGCATTAAACACGTTTCGGACTTCTACGAATAAAATAATAAAGTTGCGCACAGACTGTTGGTAGATTTTTTTATTTATTTACGTATTTGTTTTTTCAATAGAAGTGAAAGCGAATTCGATCTCATCAAACCTAAAAATGTTTCGGAATTCGTAAAAATTTAAACAATGCCTCTCCCCAGGGGGGGGGGGGGGGTTTAATATCGAAGAATACTTAAATCGTGGTTTTCCGCGATTATATTTAAAGTTTTTAGATGTGAAAGTCAATTCTATATCTCATTACACTTAAGAAATATATCCGAGTTCGTGAATAAGTACATAACCACTTTACACCCCCTCAGAGGTTAGATAACGAAAAATTTAGAAAAACGTTCTAGACGCTTATATAAAGAGCCCGCAGAAGTAAAATTGATTTGATAGCTCAACATATCTAAAAGATTTAACGAAATTCGTGAAAATGTGTGTTTTTTTACTCCACCTTTGTACGCAAATTAAATTCTGAACCTTTTTTTTGCTTTAATTAGTCTGGTAGTACATCTACATATAAGTACTGAGTTCAAACTTTCTAGCATAAGCCGTTTCTGAGATATGAAATACCACCCCCACTCCCGTAGCTTGATACCCCTATCAAACATTGTATTTTTCTGGAATGTCTCTCTAGTAGCTCTATGCAGTTGTCAATTTTTAGCTTTCAATTCTTTGCGGCTTTTTAGAAATAAAAATCAGAATTTTTTCATTTCCACCCCCTCCCACTCGAAGTTTTTTTCTCCATTAGGGGTCTACTGATCCTAACTTCTTTAAAATTTTCAAGATCATATCTGATACCGTTCTTGTGATATACAAATTTAATTTTTTGAAAAATGGCTGTCCCCCCACTCCCGCGCTTCACCACACCCCTAAACATTTTATATCCAGTAGACTTCATTGGTAATTCTATATACAGATATCAAATTTTATCCTCCTGGCACAATTGAGTCGGAAGATATTGTAATTCAAAGTTTTTCACCACCAGCCCCACACCTCGCTACCTTCCTTAATTTTTTTAACCCTTTCATATTAATACTTTCATCTGCGATGATTCGTTTTAAGGTTATCGTTCAACATTGGTGAACACGTGTTTTAAGGACTTTTGTATGACAGCTACCCGAAGGAGTCGACGGATGGCGCTACTTAATGAACTCAGTCTTGCTTTTGATATAAAACTAATTCCTGTAAAATTTTGAATTCCTGCTTTAGCTCGTACTATAGTGGATTCTGTAACTTGCATACATTTTTGAAGGACTTTTATAGGCTGCTACACAAAGGACTCATTCGAAGTATGCAAAATTTCAAGTTCCTAACTTGAAGCATTCGAGCAATAATTGCGAATACGTGTTTTAAGGACTCTTGTATGGGAGATGCCCGAAGGAGTGGTAGGATATCGCCCATTAACGAACTTAGCCTTACTTCTTCACTTACTTCTTCACCACCTGTAAGGTGACAAAATTTCAATTTCCTAGGCCAACGCGAATCTTTCAACCTACAAATATGACAAAGACGATATTTAAGTAAGTTCAAAAAAATCGATTTTTTTAAAAGGTGCTTGTTCAAAAGTACTATCCTTTGAGTGTCTACCCTTTTATAAAGAAATTCGCAGTAATGATGAAGTTATAGCGTTTTGTAACCGACTTGGTGAGCAACGACTAACGGTTGGAGCATAGGTATATACGCGGCCTTTGTCACCTGTTTGACTATGAGTTTTTTTTTAATTCCGGGTTTTTATGACCTGTATAGCAGGGACATGTTTTGAAAAGTTGGTGAGGTTCAGGTATACGCGTTTCACAGTTGAAATTCACAGAACCTTATTTCAGTGTAAACTGTACTCTACATTTTAAACGCCTTTTTCTCGAAACAGCATTTTCAAAATCGGTACCAAGAATATCTCCGTGACTACTGGACAGATCGGGACCTAGTTTTGCACAGTTGTGTGTTTCACACAATAATCTTCAGTCTGTCGTTCAGAGCCGTTTTTTCGATATCTTACATAGTTTTTTTTATCATAATTACTGAACAATTTTGAGACGAAAAATCGCATTTTTAATTCCAGAGACTGCCATGATCCGACAAAATTGAATTTTGAAATTCCGGCTAGGTAAACTTTAGTGTTATGTATTTAATATCAGAAAAATAATTTTTTTTATTTTTCGATAAAAAATGGCGGAGGAAAGTCTGGTACCGAAATCGCTCTCAATAAAAACACGTCACAGCAAAACGACTGTAACTTTTTCGCCGTTTGAAATTTTCCTACCAAATTTTCACATAATATAGACAAAATGTTATACTTTAAAAGATATATAAGGGTTGTTCAATTAAAATTAGTTTTATGCGCGAAAAAAATGCTTAAACATAGCCGTAGTTGTAGCCGTCCCAGGTGTATGTAACCCCTTAATAAACTTCATTTATGACTATCAAGTTATTTAAGTAACTTTCTTGTAATATATATGACTAAAGGCCTAAACAGAACACGGACCTCGACTGCGACTGCGCAGTCCCGGTTTTAAGAATGCACAGGATTGGCGATGCCCACAACGAGTTCGCCTGCGACTTTGCAGTCGTGCTACACTTAATTCTGAGACCGCGGTTGCTCACACAGGGCTGCCAATTGTAATCTCGGATTTCAATTATTTTCCAATAGGAAAAGTTTCGTATACTATACGTCGAAACGAAACCGTATGCGAGTCGTATAACCGGCTAGACTTTTTGGGAACGATATCGCCGATTTCTGTATGTATTTATTATTATAGTTTGTAAGAACACTATATACGGAATATTTATATGACCCCTTCAAAATGCATTGAGTTCTGTTTACATTTAAGAGGAAACCGCGACAGCTTAGTACATGCTCTTCATCTCTATCTTATTACATATGGACATGTAGAATTTTGAAAACACTATATAAATTACACGCGCTACCAGAAACACGTCCATTTTAAAAAATATTAATCAAAACAGAAGTGACACTTGACACTTGTTCTTCTTCTTGCTTGCATTGAATCGAGGTCGCAGTCGGTGTTCCGTTCAACACCAACTGCGTAGTCGAGCCTCACGCCTAAAGATAGGCAAATCATGGTCGCAGTCGTAGTCGAGATCCGTGTTGTGTTTTGTACTTTAGAAGTTATTTGGACGGCACTAATTAAATATTTAATTACATTTTTATTTCTTTGTAATTATTAATTACATAATATTTTCGGGAGGTGTCCAATTTTCTTTGAGTATTTCCGACAAAATTGTTGTTGTTGTTCTTCGTACGTTTTAAAATAATTTTAAAAAAAAAGTATTGCGAAATTGTTCGTTTGCAGATCTGTTCAAAGATCAAGAGAATACGGTTGAAGAGAATTTGCCGAAATTTAGTATTTCAGTATGTGGCATGTGGTAAGCTTACGTTAGCAGGATTTTTATGAACAGTGGCAAGAGGAGGAGGAATCTGACATAGAGAAAAGAAGGTATTTCAAATATATCTTTATTTAAGTCCTATCGGAAATTTTTCTATAAAAAACTGTTTAAAAAGCAATTTTTAAGTTTTTATATTTGAAATACCTAGTCTTTCCTAATGTACCTAAACGGTATACCTTAAACACGTTCGTACGAAAATAAGGTAAATATAGTTATTAAGGTAAAACATACTGCAGTCACGATCGGCTGCAAGCCAATCGTATAATACTCTAGATGAATACTGAACTCCGATTTATATTGTAGTTGGGGATAAAGTAGAATTACGTGTGTGCATGTTGTATGTCCTTTATTAAGAACTGCTATTAGATTGCTACTCAAAACTAAAAGACAATATTCAGTGTTTAATTTCATATCTTGAACTGGGTAAGTCATCGAAAAAAATGTCCTTTTTAAAGGACTTTCACATGGGAGGAGCAGGAAGGACTCACTCGATTTCTTACATATTTATCCTTTTCCTTGGAACCATTCAAAAATAAACGTGTACAAAATTTCAAATTCGTAGCTTGAAGCGTTCAAAAGTTATTGGAAAATATTGATGAACACGTGTTTTAAGGATATTTTGTATGGCAGCTACCAGAAGGAGTAAAAGGATTTCGCTGATTAGTAAACTCGAACTTCCTTTTCACTCAAAACTAACTTGTACAAAATTCCGAATTCGTAGCTAAAAGATTACTTGAGTTATTGTGAGTTTTGTAAATTAAGTGAATACATTTTGACAGGATATTTGTATGACAGCTACACGAAGGACTAACAGGATTTTCTTCATAATCATATATTTAGCTCCACCTATTGGAAAAATAACACATACAAAATTTCAATGTCGTAGCTTAAACCCTTCTGAAGCTATCGACCAATATTCTTGAAGACGTGTTTTAAGGACATTTTGTATGGCAGCTACCAGAAGGAGTAAAAGGATTTCGCTGATTAGTAAACTCCGACTTTGTTTTCACTCAAAACTGACTTGTACAAAATTCCGAATTCGTAGCTAAAGGATTACTTGAGTTATAGTGAGCTTCGTAAATTAAGTGAATACATTTTGACAGGATATTTGTATGGCAGCTACACGAAGGACTAAAAGGATTTTCTTCATAATCATATATTTAGCTCCAACTATTGGAAAAATAGCACGTACAAAATTTCAAAGTCGTAGCTTAAACCCTTCTAAAGTTATCGACCAATATTCTTGAACACGTGTTTTAAGGACATTTTGTATGGCAGCTACCAGAAGGAGTAAAAGGATTTCGCTGATTAGTAAACACCGACTTCCTTTTCACTCAAAACTAACCTGTACAAAATTCCGAATTCGTCGCTAAATGATTACTTGAGTTATTGTGAGTTTTGTAAATTAAGTGAATACATTTTGACAGGATATTTGTATGGCAGCTACACGAAGGACTAATAGGATTTTCTTCATAATCATATATTTAGCTCCAACTATTGGAAAAATAACACATACAAAATTTCAAAGACGTAGCTTAAACCCTTCTGAAGTTATCGACCAATATTCTTGAACACGTGTTTTAAGGACATTTTGTATGGCAGCTACCCGAAGGAGTAGGACGATTTTGCCCGTTAACGAACTTAGCCTTACAAATTCAACCAAACATCCAGATTCAAAATTTCATGATCCTAGGTGAAGGCGTTCTTGAGTTATCGTGCTAACGGACAGACGGACGGACGGACGGACGGACGGACGGACGGACGGACGGACGGACGGACGGACGGACGGACGGACGGACGGACGGACGGACGGACGGACGTCAGGCGGATTTGAGGTTTTTGGCCACAAATAAACAAAAAATAATATATAACTTTTTTTCGTCCGAGGCTTGGTTCTATGCGTTACAAACTTTTGGGCTGGATTAAACTTATAATACTCTATATGATTTCATCTAGAGTATAAAAATTAAGTGGGGAAAAGTGTGAAAAATTTAAAAATATACAGTAGATACAAACAAGGCTTCTTCTTAGTCCACTGTAAGTAAATGTACTCTTAAGCTCTTGATTACGAGACCTTGTAAATTGGTCCACTATACACGAGTGTCCATTAAAAGCGAGTACATTGTAAGTGAGTTCACCTGTGGATATATGGTATCAGAATACTACTTAAACCAGAAAGGTTAAATTTATCTATATAGGGTGTTTGGCACTCCGTGTGCCACCTTGTAAGGGGTTATTCCTTGATATATTTGGAGAAAAAAATTGTTCTACAGGTTGGGTCAATTTTCAATATTAGTGGAGATACAGGGTGGTTAAGAAAAGTGTTTTTGACCGGTACCCTTACTCACTTAAAACGTTAAATCTTGAAAACGAATAATCGCAAGGCAAAGTATTATAACTCGTTTTTTAGGCAATCGAATTACCTTTCATTTGATGTAACAGTCTAAATTGTAACTGAACCCAATCTTGAGATATTTACTCGAAAACACAAATTTTTGCTTAACCCTTAAAATTCAGTGATCAATGTAGTTTTTCTCATTTTAATTTTATTTTTTTATGAGCCGTATTATTAACTACAAAAGCTGCATACATATGTATGAGTTACGATTAACATTTTGGAAGTAACAGGTAAAAATACATATCGCATAAAAATTAAATATTTGAAAGTCAGTGCCATAAAGTGGACCTCGTCCAAGAATCTGTTTAATTTGACGGTAGTTTTTGTTTTAGTTTTAAGAAGGGGCGAAGCGCTCCGCCACCGCGCACACTAGGCACCAAATGGGCCCATAGCGATCCCTTCAGAACCTCGTAGGTCACTAAACATCCCCTAAACAACCCAGATCCCTAACGAACTTGACTAGCTTATCATGCCCTATTGACCTCAGGTCCTCCAAATTCTCAAAGAAAAGACTGTCCAGCCACCTCAGTCGCCTCCTTGCAACCGCCTGGCACTCACACAAAATGTGGGTGATGTCCTCCTCAGCATATAGGTCAAGGCAATACCTGCACACGTCAGAGTCAGCGATCCCCATACGCATAGCATTCTTCCCTAGCAAGCAGTGCCTTGTCAGTATTCCGACAAGTAGCCGCAGACTTCCCCTACTCCATGTCAATATCTCCCTAGTCTTTCGCCTGTCCAACCTTGGCCAGAGTGCCCTAGAAGTCCTGCAGCTCGTTAGCGCCTCCCATCTAGAGTTCACTGCGTCCGCTGCACAATCCCTGATACGTGCTTTAATTCCGTTTAATGGCGGATTAACCACCTCCTCTACCATCCCTTCCGACGCCGATCCTAGTCTCGCCAGCTCATCGGCCTGTTCGTTGCCTGGTACATTACTATGCCCTGGTACCCAGCATAGTCGTACTCTATTCTGACTACAAAGTACCTTAAGCACTTCTCGACAGCGCTTTACTAGCTGGGATTTAATAGTCGCCGATTCCAATGCATTCAAAGCCGCCTGGCTGTCAATGTAAAGTGAGATATCCCGACCAGATACCTCCTCCATCAACATGATGTTACCTGCCTGAAGCACTGCCAGAATCTTTGCTTGGAATACACTACAAGCATCCGGCAGCTTCAAAGACTCCCTTGCACTCAACTGCTCAGAGAAGACTCTAGCGCCAGTGCCGCATTCCATTTCGGAACCGTCCGTATACACGGAAAGTTCTCCCTCATTTATTACCCTGTTGCTTTCTCAGTCCGCTCTGCTAGGGTATACAACCCTGAACGATGATATGAAATCATTCACCGGGATCATATAATCCGTGCAAAAGTTGACCGGACCCTCAAGAAATTCCCTAAGAATGGAGCTGTGTCCTATGGATCTCTCCCTAAAGAGACAACAGCTCAATAGTTTTACCGCTGTGTTTGACGCAACCTGCTTAATGAAAATATCAAGCGGTAAAAGGTGCATGCAAACTTCCAGTGCCGCTGTTGGCGTTGTGCGCAGGGCCCCTGTGATCATTACACAAGCACTCCGCTGCACTCCGCTCAGTTTCCTTTGGATATACTTTTTGTCTGTGGCTTTCCACCATACCAGTGCCCCGTACGTCAGAATGGGTCTTGCAACCACCATATACAGCCAATGTACCATATTCGGTTTCAAACCCCAGCTCTTTCCAACGGCCTGTCTACACGCAAAAAGCGCGTTGTTAGCCTTTTTAATACGCTCTCCAACATTTTCTTTCCAATTCAGCTTCCTATCCAAGATCAGGCCCAGATATTTCGCTTTTTCCGAGAGTTGCAGCTCGACCCATTCAAGCCTTGGCAGCCTGAATTCCGGGATCTTGTGCTTCCTAGTAAATAAAACCAACTCAGTTTTTGGGGCGTTAACCCCCAAGCCACATCTTTTGGCCCACCTGCTCAGTGTACGGAGTGCCGACTCCAAGATGTCAGTGATAGTATCCTAAAATTTTCCCTGAACTAGTATGACTATGTCATCCGCGTAGGCCACAACCTTGATTCCTTTCCTTTCGATTTCCATCAGAACCTCGTTCACTACAAGGAGCCACAGAAGGGGCGATATCACCCCACCCTGTGGAGTACCCTTGCAAAAGAGCTTATGGCCCATTTGATCGTGTCTTCAGCCAGGAGCTCTTCCATTCCATTTGGTATAACCAAATTGCTTCCAGAAAAGCCCCTATTATCCATAGGGGTCCACCAGTGTACTACCAGGGAAGTGAGTGAACATCAAGAGCTCCAGAGCCTCATGACTAGTCTCCACCCACGACCCGTCACTCCTCTTTATGTAGCTAGGTGAGCACGGCTCCTGCGGAAGTACTTTCCGGAGCCTGGACGCCTCACTACATTCACCTATTGATGCGCAGAAGTTCTTCCACGACTCCCTTTTGAACTTCCTGATCTTGTATTTGAAGACCCTGACACTGGCTTTATAATTGTCCCAGTCTTCCGTCTTGCTATCACGCTTCACCCTATTAAAAAGCTTCCTCGAAGATTCCCTGAGTTCTTTGTCGGTAGTACTGAAATATTTTTATTGCATAAAAATTACTATTTAAAGTATGAAGGAAAACAATGAAATGTAAGTGAGTTTCAACATAATTGATGCTTTTACCTGGACGTGGTAGGTACTACTGGATGCAGTACTATGCCTTTTTATACTCTATATGAAATCATATTGAGTATTATAAGTTTAATCCAGCCCAAAAGTTTGTAACGCACAGAACCAAGCCTCGGACGAAAAAAAGTTACATATTATGTTTTGTTTATTTGTGGCCAAAATCCTCAAATCCGCTTGACGTCCGTCCGTCCGTCCGTCCGTCCGTCCGTCCGTCCGTCTGTCCGTTAGCACGATAACTCAAGAACGCCTTCACCTAGGATCATGAAATTTTGAATCTGGATGTTTGGTTGAATTTGTAAGGCTAAGTTCGTTAACGGGCAAAATCGTCCTACTCCTTCGGGTAGCTGCCATACAAAATGTCCTTAAAACACGTGTTCAAGAATATTGGTCGATAACTTCAGAAGGGTTTAAGCTACGACATTGAAATCTTGTATGTGTTATTTTTTCAATAGTTGGAGTTAAATATATGATTATGAAGAAAATCCTGTTAGTCCTTCGTGTAGCTGCCATACAAATATCCTGTCAAAATGTTTTCACTTAATTTACGAAACTCACTATAACTCAAGTAATCTTTTAGCTACCAATTCGGAATTTTTTACAAATTGGTTTTGAGTGAAAAGAAAGTTCGACTTTACTAGTCAGCGAAATCCTATTACTCCTTCGGGTAGCTGCCATACAAAATGTCCTTAAAACACGTGTTCAAGAATATTGGCCGATAACTTCAGAAGGGTTTAAGCTACGTCTTTGAAATTTTGTATGTGTTATTTTTTCAATAGTTGCAGCTAAATGTATGATTATGAAGAAAATTCTATTAGTCCTTCGTGTAGCTGCCATACAAATATCCTGTCAAAACGTCTTCACTTAATTTACCGAACTTACTATAACTCAAGTAATCTTTTAGCTATGAATTGGAAATTTTGTACAAATTAGTTTTGAGTAAAAACGAAGTTCAAGTTTACTAATCAGCAAAATCCTTTTACTCCTTCTGGTAGCTGCCATACAAAATGTCCTTAAGACACGTGTTCAACAATATTTTTCGATAACTTTTGAACGCTTCAAGCTACGAATTTGAAATTTTGTACACGTTCATTCTTAAATGGTTCCAAGGAAAAGGATAAATATGTAAGAAATCGAGTGAGTCCTTCCTGCACATCCCATGTGAAAGTCCTTCAAAAAGAACATTTTACTTTATTATTTTAATAATAAAGTAATGTTATCGATTTTTAAAAAAAAAACATACTGCAGTCACGATCGGCTGCAAGCCAATCGTATAATACTCTAGATGAATACTGAACTCCGATTTATATTGTGGTTGGGGATAAAGTAGAATTACGTGTGTGCATGTTGTATGTCTTTTATTAAGGACTACAATTAGATTGCTACTCAAAACTAAAAGACAATATTCAGTGTTTAATTTCATATCTTGAACTGGGTAAGTCATCGAAAAAAATGTCTTTTTTGAAGGACTTTCACATGGGAGGTGCAGGAAGGACTTACTCGATTTCTTACATACTTATCCTTTTCCTTGGAACCATTCAAAAATGAACGTGTACAAAATTTCAATTTCGTAGCTTCAAGCGTTCAAAAGTTATCGAAAAATATTGTTGAACACGTGCCTTAAGGACATTTTGTATGGCACCTACCAGAAGGAGTAAAAGGATTTCGCTGATTAATAAACTCGAACTTCGTTTTTACTCAAAACTAATTTGTACAAAATTTCCAATTCATAGCTAAAAGATTACTTGAGTTATAGTAAGTTCCGTAAATTAAGTGAAGACGTTTTGACAGGATATTTGTATGGCAGCTACACGAAGGACTAATGGGATTTTCTTCATAATCATTCATTTAGCTCCAACTATTGGAAAAATAACACATACAAAATTTCAAGGTCGTAGCTTAAACGCTTCTGAAGTTATCGGCCAATATTCATAAGCACGTGTTTTAAGGACATTTTGTATGGCAGCTACCAGAAGGAGTAAAAGGATTTCGCTGACTAGTAAAGTCGAACTTTCTTTTCACTCAAAACTAATTTGTACAAAATTTCGAATTCGTAGCTAAAAGATTACTTGAGTTATAGTGAGTTTCGTAAATTGAGTGAATACATTTTGACAGGATATTTGTATGGCAGCTACACGAAGGACTAACATGATTTTCTTCATAATCATATATTTATCTTCAACTATTGGAAAAATAATACGTACAAAATTTTAATGTCGTAGCTTAAACCCTTCTAAAGTTATCGACCAATATTCTTGAACACGTGTTTTAAGGACATTTTGTATGGCAGCTACCCGAAGGAGTAGGACGATTTTGCCCGTTAACGAACTTAGCCTTACAAATTCAACCAAACATCCAGATTCAAAATTTCAAGATCCTAGGTGAAGGCGTTCTTGAGTTATCGTGTTCACGGACAGACGGACGGACGGACGTCAAGCGGATTTGAGGTTTTTGGCCACAAATAAACAAAAAATAATATATAACTTTTTTTCGTCCGAGGCTTGGTTCTATGCGTTACAAACTTTTGGGCTGGATTAAACTTATAATACTCTATATGATTTCATCTAGAGTATAAAAATTTGCTACCATGAAATTTTTTTTTTATACGTTTTATGACTAATAAGCACCAAAAAAGCAAAAAAAAATTTCAGTCCGTCTGTGCGCCGTCCGCCGTACGCCGTCCGCCGTACGCAAAACGTTTGAAGGCTTATAACTCCTAAACCCTATGAGCTATTAAATTGAAATTTTTTTATTAATACTTTGGGTAGGTTCCTTGAAGTGACCACTTTTTGGGTGGTGGGAGTATGAGGGGAGAGGTGGGAGAAACGTTTTAGACGAAAAATTTTGGTTTCTAGATCTCAGTAACCGCTTAGGCTAGGCGGGTGAAACTTGGAATTTATATAGAACATCGATAGTGGACCCATTTGCAAAAAAAAAATGATATAATGGGTAAAGGGGTGTGGGAGTGCGGGGAATAATAATGCGTCCGAAACGCTCGAAAGCCGAGATCGAGACATTCTAAAATCCAGATCTCCTAATCGGTTAATGTCACGAAATTAAAACTTAATGAACATCTGTGGGTATGCTAGGAGAATAGATTCGAAACAAATTTTTGAGAGGGGGCAGTGACGTACGGAGGTGGGGGTTGAAAAACTTTAGATAACGATATCTCACGAATCAATTGCACTAGAGAAATAAAATTTGGTTGCTGTATAAATGTTGACAAATAAAGTTTGCTGAAAGTAAAATTTTTTAAGGGGTGGTGGAGCATGGAAGTGGAGGGGGTAAGCATTTTTTAAAAAAATCACGTCTCATATCTCAAGAACAATGTAAGATAGATGCTTAAAATTTTTACCAGAAGTAGGCCTAATAGACCCCCGGCAGAAAAAAAAATGTTGAAGGTGAGGCTGTAGAGGGTGAGGCTGGGGAGGGTGAAAAGGAAAAAGTTCCGATTCTTATATCTCGAGAACCTATAACAATATAAAGCTGAAACTTAGTATTTAGATAGAACTATATTAGTAGCATGTTGGAAAAATATAATTTTTTATAGGGGTGGTATGGTTCGGTGGGGGGGGGGGGGTGTTTTTCCTAACTATCGAACGGCTTATGCTAGAAAGTTGAAATTTGGTACGTATATGTAAATCAACTAGAAAAATAAGTTTGATTAAAAAAAATTCAAATATCTATTGGCGTTCGGCAGTGGGGCAAAAAAAATTATCAGTGAAAATGGAATGCATATATTTTCACGATTTTCGTCATATCTATTAGGTCTTTCGAAATATTGAATTCATTTTTTTTCTACGAGTTCTTCATATAAATACCTAGAAAGTGTTTTCAGGATTTTTTAAAATTGGACCCCCAAGGTGGTGTAAAGGGGATTATACATTTTCACGAATTCAGCCGTATCCCTCAGGTCTGATTAGATATCGAATAACTTTTGACTTCCACGGGCTTATTTAATAATCACCTAAAACTTGTTTTCAAGGTTTTTCCTTTTTCAACCCCTAAGAGGGTAAAAACGGGTTGAACACGTTTTCACGAATTCCGTCATATCTCTTAGGAGTGATAAGACATCGGATTGGTTTTCACTTCCTCGGGATTTCTTTATATATATCAAAAACCCATTTCAGGATTTCGGGATATTCAACCTCAAAGTGGGTCCAAGGGGGTTGCATATGTTTTCACAAATTCTTACATTTTTCTAGTTCTAATGAGATATCGAATTCATTTTTACTTCCAAAGGCTTCCTACATAATCGTCAAAAAGTTGATTTCAGGATGTTTGTTATTCAACTCCAATAGGACGTAAGGCTTTCGACATATTTCTCAGGATTGATGAGATATTAGATTGGTTTGCACTTCCACAGACTTTTTATGTAATCGTCTTCAAACGCATTTCCGATTTCATGTAATGGCCCGAAACCAAATCACGAAAAACCTTCTAATGGCGTAACAACTGATATTATACTAGGACTAGATCTCGTCCCGGTGTATGACCCAATTATGTAATTCATATGTTATATGAGGCAGCGGCGTAAGTATTCTAGCGCGACCCCATTTTAACCGCTTCCCGATTTTTTTTTGGGTTTTCAGACACATAGTAACCTACACCGCATCTCAGAATTAAACTCGTTCCGAACTTCTACCGAAAAAATAATAAAGTTGCGCCCAGACTGTTGGCAGATTTTTTTTCGGTGACTTACCCAGTTCAAGATATGAAATTAAACACTGAATATTATCTTTTAGTTTTGAGTAGCAATCTCATGGCAGTCCTTAATAAAGGACATACAACATGCCCACACGTAATTCTACTTTATCCCCAACTACAATATAAATCGGAGTTCAGTATTCATCTAGAGTATTATACGATTGGCTTGCAGCCGATCGTGACTGCAGTATGTTTTAATAGAGTGTCTTACAAAATAAAAAGCCTATAAAAGCAAAACTACCTTCATATTTTTCTCAGTTTTAGTTACGTTGCTAAAAGAAGAAGGTGTCAGTAGAATTTAAAAAATTATTTCAAAATGCCTGAGTACTCCAATGAAGAATGCTGACATGATGTTAATTTATGGAGAGTGTGACCAAAATGCACGAGCCGCGCGAAGGCTTTACCACCAGAGACATCCTCATCGACGGACACCTAGCAGGAGAGTATTTCAAGACGTTTACAGGAGAATTAGGGAAACTGGCAGCGTTAGAACAAGGAGAGTAAATGCAAATCCTGCGCCTATAATCGCTGTTCAGATTGATGAAAGAATACTACAAGCAGTGCAAAATGATCCATCGATCAGTATCCGACGCTTGGCATTGCAGTTTAACATATCTACTTGGAAGGTTTGGAGTATTTTAAAAGTAGAACGCTTCCATGCCTATAGTCACACACCAGTACAGGAGCTGCTACCCATTGATTTCCCCAAACGGATGGAGTTTTGCAATTGGCTCCTTGAACGACAAATAGATGACGACAATTTTTTCAACAATATTCTGTGGACGGATGAGTCCCAATTTACCAGAGACGGTATCACAAACTTCCACAACCTACATACGTGGGCTCAGAGCAATCCACACACAAGAAGAGCGGCATCATTTCAGCACAGATTCAGCGTCAATTTATGGGCAGGCGATTTACTTGGACCTATTAGGCTTCCGCGTACTCTAAATAGCTCCAATTACTTACAGTTTTTATCAAATGATCTACAGGACTTGTTGGACGATATTCCACTGGTTTGATTGGCTTCCATGTTTTACCAACACGATGGTGCTCCAGCTCATTACGGCCGACAGATCACAGATTGGTTAAATTCCAATTATAGCAATCGCTGGATCATTAGAAAGGACCTTGTCTACGCAACGCCAGTAGAAACATTGGAAGATCTAAATATCAGGATCGATGCGGCAGCAATAGAAGTAAGGCAGCAGTTGAGGAATATGAATACCAAGAGAACACTATTCTAACATCTGTAAAATAACTATTATATTTGCATATATTTATATAACTAAGTTGTACGTCTTATTGCACGATTTTAATGCTTGGAAATTATGTACCTGCCTATCAGTTTCATTATCTGTACAATTTTCTTAGATAGTGTTTAATTTTGATAAACTCAAGCTCTATAAATGGTAATGCTAAAAGAGAATTGCGCAATTTAAAAATATCAACAATGGAAAAGCTGTACTTTGATTATACACCTACGTTGTGTGAAATATTCTTGTTTTATATTTTCGTTACTTACCCAAATAGAGAAATTCCTAAATAAAAAACTTTGTTACTATGGACGAGTACATTGATGTAATTATCTTTTCGATTGCAGTGTTTTTTATACTCAATCAGATTATTCTCGCAATATTAGTGACGTTTTATTACACTTTTCTAGATGAAAGTTTAATCCATTCAAAAGTGTTTAAAGCGTAAAATGAAAATTTTTAACCAACCTACTCATAGGTTACATTACCGATGCAAACAGAACAGTGAGAATGGAAAAATTCAAACCAACCCTTCGAATAGTTTCAATACAAATGTCTTGGATTAAATTCAAACTTCCAACGCACGATAATTTGAGAACGAGTTGAAATAACTAGTTCCATTTGTTCCCCCTATTGGTCTGAGTATCTGACATGCAAGATGTCCTTCAAATATGAGGTCACCCATATATTGAACGATAAATTGAGAACGTAATAATTATTAAGTATTAAGTCACAATACTTCACTAGCTTAGTCTGGCCATTAGCAACATTCGGTGTATATGATAATTAGAAACAGATATAACACAAACTAAATTCGTGTATTCTGATTTCGAAATTCGAATTTCGAAATCAGAATACACGAATTTAGTTTCTTTGGCAATTTGACTAATTTGATTTTTTTATGAAACAAAGTTTAAGTGCGAAAATGCGATTTTATCCCTTTGTCCGTACGCACGATGCCTCAAGAACGCCTTGACTTAGGGTCTAGAAATTTTGAATTAAGATGTTTGGTCGAATTTGTAAGGCTAAGTTCGTTGTCGGATAAAATCTTTCTACTCCTTCGAGTAGCTGTCATATAAAAGTCTTTAAAACACGTGTTTAAGTATATTGACCAATAACTTCGGAACGCCTTAAGCTACGACTTTCAAATTTTGTATACATAAGTTTTCCAGTAGTAGCAGTTTAAGGTATAAATGTAAAAAAACAATCCCGTGAGTCCTTCGAGTAGCTGCCATACAAAAATTCAGTAAAAATGTCCTCACTCACTATAAGACAAGAAATCGTTTAGCCACGAAGTTGTAATTTTGTACAAATCACTTTTGAAGGAAAATTAATTTTGAGTTCATTAATCACCGAAATTCCTTTACCACTTCGGATAGCTCCCATACAAAAAGTCATTAAAACACGTGCTGAAGAATAATGACCGATAGCTTCAGAACGGCTTAAGCTACGACTTTGAAATTTTGTACGTGTTGGTTTTTCAATAGTTGGAGGTTGGAGAAGAAAATCCCATTAGTCCTTCGTGTAGCTGCCATACAAATATCCTATAAAAATTCTTCACTTAATTTACCGAATTCGCTATAACTCATGTAATCGTTCAGGCACGAATTCGAAATTTTGTAGAAATTAGATTTGAGTAAAAACAAAGCTCAAGTCTACTAGACAGCAAAATCCTTCTACTCCATCCATAGAAAAAGTCCTTCAGGCACGTGTTCAACAATATTTTCCAATAACTTTTGAACGCTTAAAGATAGGAATTTGAGATTTTGTACATATTATATTAATTTTTAAGGGATTTCAGGTAAAAGGATAGATATGTTTGAAATCGAATGAGTCCTTCCTGCATATCCCATGTGAAAGTCCTTGAAAAAGGAAAATTTTAATTTCGGTGATTTAACAAATTCCAGTTATGAGATTGAGTACTTAAGCTATTGTCTTTTACTTTCGAGAAGCACCCAAATGAGAGTCCTTAATACAGGAAAAATTGCATTCGCACTCGTTATTATATTTTAACCCCAACTACAATATAAAGCGGAGTTAAGTATTTCATCTAAAGTATCAGTGACTGCAGTATATGCCCAAGTAGCACCAATAGTAGTGTAGGATAAGTACGAACGTTCTGCGAACTATCATATATCATATCACTATATAGTAATGCTTACTTTCGCGAATAGTAGTGAGAACGGTGATATAATAGTTGTCACAACCAATTTGCCAGTGCGGGTTTAGTAGTACGTACCACCTCGTTACCTGCAGCGTTACGAATAGTTGTGGGCTACGACTAACCAGAATGACCATTTTTGGTACGAATTTTGATTAAAAATATATGTATCTTTTGTCTAAACTTTTGTTCAAAATATTTCATTTATATTGCAAGCCATGACATATCTATAAAATATGGCGTCATATTAAATAGCAATGCACTGCTATTTAGTAGCAATACACTACTATTTAGTAGTCATACACTATTATTTAGTAGTCATACACTACTATTTAGTAGCCATACACTACTATTTAGTAGTCATACACTACTATTTAGTAGCAATACACTACTTATTATAGAAGTTGGCAGGTGGTTATGCGAACCACACACGGACGAGCTGTGACGAGTATTCTTAAGGTTGTCCGCAGTAGTTCGCAAAACCATTTCACAATTACTTAAACGAACTAAATGGTCGTACGACTGTATAGTACTGATAATAAGTTGTTAGGGAGTTTTCGCAACTAATAATAGTTGTAAGTGCCAACCAAATTAAATACACACAAGCCACAACTAAAAATTCGTTGTGACAACGTTCGCCGGAATGCAGGTTGTGACCAAGAACTATCCGTGCTACTTGGGTGTGTTCTGAGAGTATATGCTGGTCGGAAGTTCTACTCCAGCGAACATCATCAACGAAAATTTTACATGAAGTTTCGTCAGATCAGAAATAGTGTTTATTTCAAATGACAGATGGCACAAGCAGCACTATTACTGCAGCAGCACCATCGCATAGCAGAACTTTTACATGGCAGCACCACAGGATACACTGAATACCTTCACCTCTGTTTATGAAGGAATGACTCATTCCGCCGTTGAATTTCCATCCGCAAGGAATTACTTTGAACCGTGTACCTTTTTAAATAAATTAAATGTTAAAATATATAGTGCTTTTATTATACACTATATTTGGTGACCCCGGCGTGATTTGCGTGTCTTAAATTCTTACTATGTTTTGTGTTGACTATCGAATTAAACAGTCGCCGTAACGCATTTGTGGCAATTTCCGTGTTTATGAAAGTTTCGGGAATCAAAAATGTCGGAAAACGAAGAAAACAATCCGACTCAAGCTGAAAATGTCGATACTCCAAAATCGACGCCAGTGGAACAAAATCAACCGCGTCGTTTTCTTGATCCCGGCACGATACCTCGCGTCGACGCAGTACATAATGTTAAGCTTCCGCCATATTGGCAACGGCGTCCGACTTTTTAGAGAAATGAAATCTACGGCCGGAGATCAGTTACCACTCGATGCTGTAAGATCATTATGGCTGCGACGACTTCCAGCACGAGTAAGAGCAATTTTATCCGTTACCTCCCATATAGATATATCGGCCTTAACCGAGGTAGCCGATAAGATATAGGAAGAAAGCCGCGAATTTCCTTCCGTTTCGGCTGTAGCAGTCGAACCAACCATTGCATCTCAAGAAGCTGTAATTGCGGCTCTAACAAAAAGGCTCGAAGATCTGGAGGCTAGAGACAAAAGAAAATTTCCGGCACGGCGATCTCGTTCCCGCTCACGGTCAATATCAGTCGCTAGAAATACCGGCTTTTGTTTCTTTCACCAACGCTTCGGAGAGTCCGCACGTATGTAAGTGTACGAAGCCGTGCACTTTCCAGAGGCCGTCGGAAAGCTAAACGCACCGTCGTCAACTTTAGCGGTCAGTAACGGTGATTGCAAGCAGAACCGCCTACTATTACGGGATCGTCAAAACGGTACCATATTTCTGATTGATACCGGTGCCGATGTTTCGGTTGTACCTCGGATTAAAAGAGACCAACCGATATTATCAATTAACTTATACGCAGCGAATGGTTCAACCATTAACACGTATGGCGAGTGTCTTCTCGTGCTAGATTTTGGACTTCGTCGCCGCTTTAAACGTATTTTCTACATTGCCGACGTAGCACATCCAATCCTGGGAGCAGATTTTTTAAAAGCGCATAATCTTCTGGTAGATCTCAAGCTTCAGAGGCTTATCGACGGCGAAACCAATCTCTCGTCCCTGGCGGATATTTCGAAAAAAATTAACAACACCTGTAGTGTCATCTGTGGGGATTGGTGTGGATACCTAATGCAGTTGCATTACTGTGTGGAGACACTAATCCCCCTAAAAAGTAGTTCGATGGTTTTTTTTGGTTTTTTTCTGACAGCTAGCGAAGAGATAGGTTAAGAAAAGCTTTTTTGACGCGCAAGAAAATAAAAGTAGAAAAAAAAACTGAAAAGAAAAGAATTCGCGCACGTAGAACTCGCGTTCCGTTTTCCTCGATTTATGGCTGATTTTTAGTGATTTTAAAGTGAAAAAGTGCCCAAAACGATGGTTCAGCAATAATTCGAAACACGAAATTTTTTTTTACATTATCGTTGCGTGAGTGTTGGTGGTGCGGAGTTACCCAGCTAACCAAATCATTCGCTTGCGAACCGCAAGCGAACGTGTCCCGCGAACTACCGGTTTCGCTACGAATTCGCTTCAGATTCACTTTTTGCTCACTTTCGAATCACCCTATGTACTAAAAAGTTCCGCCACTACGAATTCGCGATGTAAAGTCGCAGCGAATTCGCTAAGCGAGTTCAAAGCGAATTCATCAAGCGAACGGGTATCGAAGTATCAGGTTCGCTTAAAAGTCGCTAAATATTCGCTTTATGTTCACATGCGAATCGCCGTATGTGCTAAAAAGGTCCATCACTTCGAATTCGCGAAGTCAGGTCACAGCGAATTCGCTAAGCGGGTTCGTAACTATGAGAGAAACTCTGAACAATTGCCTTTGCATCTATAATTGCCGTTTTCTTCAGTTTTTTTGACATTCTAAAGTGAAGTTAAAATTAAAAACTATGTTATTTTGACCCTTTAATGCAGAAGCAGAACCAATGCAATAGAATTTGTAGCACAGGATGCAGAATTCTCTGCCACATAATATTAAACTCTGGAATATCAATAACGATGCTCTGTTCAACATTTTGTTTTGCGTCGGATTTGTCATTAAAATCTTGACTTTGAAAAAAATAAAAATAACACTGAAAATAACGGAACCTCTAATCACGAATTCAGGACCTTACGATCCTTGATTAAGGGCGCTTTAAAATACTCTATGCAGGAAATTCGGTTGCAATGGTTATATTGTCTTCTGTTATCAGCTTTTCATAAATAAACAAAACAAAAACTATAGCAAATTACATAGATACTCACTCTAATTGCTTATAAAATAATCACAACACTTGACACAAGACAATGAACGTCCAAACACTTCTAATAACAAAAAACTAACGCGATCAGAATTAGAGCAGTGCGCGTTCAAATATTTCTTAGAAGAATATTTCATTTTTATTGACATCTCTTTTTCTCATATATAAATGCAGAGTGAGGCCATAAAATTCCAACCAATGTTCGCGTATATTTCGCTAAAGCGAATTCGCAGCGAATTCGCGTTCGCTGAAGTTCACCACAATGGTTTGCTGGGTATTGTTGCCATTGATTTACAATGGCCCGCAAAAGTTTTGGCCACAATACAAAATAAAATAGGTAAGGCTAATCAAGTTAAATAATTTAAATGATACATAATATATAAATAAATATGCAACCAAACAAATAAATATAAATAACCTAAATTTAAATTAAAAGTAAAATTATAATAAATTAAAATTTAAAAATTAAAATAAAAAAATATGACAGGACTCAAACAGGACAGAAATTGACTCGCACTCACATGTAAATAAACAAATAATTTAAATAAACATCAAATAATGGAAAGGAAAACAAAAAGGTAATTTTTTTTATTAGTTTATGGTTTTTTTTCTTTCGTTTTGTTTTTTTTTTATATACAGTTTGTTTTGTAAAAATGGCTGAGTAGGAAGCCGATAAGATGGATTTTCACGTTTGAAGACCTTTCGCCCCCTCATTCCTCTCTCTAGGGGCCATACATATAAAATTATTTCAGGGATCAGTATGGCTGTGGTAGGGTGGGCTAGACGGCGCACAACATCAGCGCCCGTCGAGTTGAAGGGAGTTTTCTCGGTCTCTCATGACCGATTGGGAATCTCATCCCAATTTTATCACCCGAGTAAGTCGGCGTGAAATTTTTGTTCTACAGGACATGGGTTTTATGGTCTGAAATACGAACAACGTACCTCCCCACAGTCGCAGCTAGCCCGGAAGCCAGCAAGCACGTCGCTCTAGTTTGTATTTCAGCCACCAATTCGCACGTAGGCGGAATTGGACCCCTGTTTCCCAATCCCCAACCTTCCCTTCGGTTATTTTGACTTTTTTAAGTCGAAATAACCACTCCAAGGCCTCCGTTCACAACACACCATCACCGCTTTAGAACCGGACAGCCAATTTCATCGACTACTGGCTAATTTCGAAGACTTGACTGGACCTACGATACATGGCAGCACGAAGGCACATTCAATTAAACATCATATCGAGACGAGAGGACAAACGGTGTCCGAACGTGCTCGTCGGCTGCAGCCTGGGAAGTATAAAGAGGCCAAAGCTCATTTCGAGTTTATGGTAGAACAGGGCATTTGCAGACCTTTGAGCAGTCCTTGGGCTAGTCCACTCCACTTGGCACCCAAGAAGTCGGGCGAATGGAGACCCTGTACTAGTCCGACTTCAGGCCATTCAAGATTACAAAAAACCCCAAAGAATCTTGGAGTTACGTCGCTATCTAGGTGTTCTGAATTTTTATCGCAAATTCCTGAAGGATGCAGCGAATATTTTGCAGCCACTAAATGCGTATTTGACCGACAGCAAAAGGAAAAATATGCGACAAATCGAATGGACACCTGAAAGTGATGACGCATTCCAGAAAAGTAAGGAGCTTCTGGCCAATGCATCACTACTGGAACATCCCAAAGATGACGCACTGCTTTCAATTTCGACAGATGCATCGAATATCGCCATGGGAGCAGTTCTGGCGCAGCTACATGAGAACGAGTGGAAACCACTTGGCTTTTTTTCGAAAAAACTAAGTATTGCACAAACCAATTACTCTGCTTACGATCGCGAGTTACTTTTTACTTTTTTTTTACTTTTACTTTTGCATCAAGCATTTCCGTGATACGGTGGAAGGCAAGAGATTCATCGTAAGAACAGATCACAGGCGTTTCAGCAGAAATCGTCAAAGGCATCACCACGGCAAGCGAGACAGCTGGAATTCGTGTCGCAATTTACAACAGAAATTGTGCACGTTTCCGGGAAACACAACATTGTTGCTGACGCCTTATCTCGCATCGAAACTATTGCAATGCCCGTCCAAATAGATACATCGGAGATCGCTGATGCGCAATTAAATGATGCTGAACTTAAACAGATTCTGTCTTCAAAGAACTCTCTTCAGCAGTTACATTTGAACAACAAAATTCTTTTCTGCGATTCTACAACAGGAGAAATTCGACCGTACATTCCACAGTCATTACTTCAACGTGCGTTTGAACTAGTACACCGTCTCTCTCATCCAAGTGGGCGAGTTACCAGCAGACTCCTGCGGAAGTGATTCATCTGGCCCAAGATTCGTCAAGACGCTGACAGATGGTCAAAAGCTTGTATGAACTGCCAACGAGCGAAAATTAATCGACAGATAAACGATTTGACCACGTGCATATGCCGACATGTCTTCGAGAAATCTGCGAGATTCTCGCAGACGCGACCAACTGGGTATACATAACGAACTGTCAAAAACAAGTCTGTTGCGGCTGGAAAATAAAGTCCACAGTGAATTTTTCTTGGATGAACTGCTAAAATGTTGCGAAATACTGCACGAATACGATATGTTGTGGATTTGTTTGACAGTTTGGCCGATTTTTGCTGTTCGGACTGTCTCTCTCAAAACCACTGCCTAATTTGAGTGTTAAACTTTCTATCTCTCTTCATTAGGATTTTTTAGCCGCCAGGCAAAAATAACCAGTGTCATTGCAGCATAACAGTGACCGAAGCAAATGGTAGTGAAAGCGTGACTCTCTATAGAGATTACTCCGGAAGGAGAACGCGACAATCTTCTTGGATCACAAACACAAAACGAACCTGGAAAACATCCTTTTACGCATCACGGCGTGCCAAGCATTCCCCAGTTAAAGAATCATGCCCAAATCGTGTCAAGACCAAGAGAATACAATGTCATTATACAGGCGCCGATTCATGGCAGTGACAGTCAGAAATTTGAATTCAAAAGCATGTTGAGAACTGTCACTTGACTTTACTCATTTTGGAGTCGGGCCGTGGCACTGCTAGAGTGTACACGCGCTTCTTCTCCTCCTAAGTGTTTTTTTTCTAATCACGTTTTATTGTTTCTAAATTGTGACATCCGTATCATCCGACTATTTGTCGGGGTAAGGATTAAGTTTTTCTATTCAAATCATCGAGTATTTATCGATAATAATTACTTTACGCGCCTCTTGGCGAATTCGTGCGAGCGCGGGGGCTTCCTAGGCACGTGGATGCGCGTTGCCCACAGGAGCCGTTTTCTACCCGTGTGCTATCCTCATATTTAACCTGTTTACCTATGAGTTCTCCGGCAAGGGTTATATTTAATAATATTGTGTCAATTGCGCATCATCGAACGCATCTGGACAATCTGCGCCGCGTGTTTGCTCACGTGTCGTCCACGCGGATGTGAAGTGGGCGCGAGTTGCCCACGCTCCGAGTCTATTACTGTAAAGCTAACAGCTTTCGACGTTAGCCGATTTGAATAGCCACACATCTTATTTGGGGCTCTTCCCTCTCAGATCTTGAGAGGGTTCAGGTTTGGGATCACCGTAACATTCGAGACTTTGATGCTGATCAACGATAGCCTTCCTGCTCACTTGCACTCGTCGCCGAGGCCAGTCTGAGCCCTATTGCCCTGGGAAGGTTCTAACTGCAGTATTCTACGAAAGCTCCGTCGAAGCGAGTTTCTCGGGAGCCCGGTTCCGGAAGCTAAGAAATCGCGTTGACCCTGCGGAGGCGCGCCAGCTGTCAGCCACCCAACTTTTACAAATTATCCATGGAGATTACCTGCAAATCTTATAGTGTATTAGTTTACTTGTCATATGTATAGATTCGTTTTAAGAATTCTTAAGTCTACTTATATCACATTCATTCGAGAGTCTGCTCGTAGTATATATAAACATAATGCGTTGCGAGAAGCATTATAATAGTTTAACGGACAAAATGTAAGATAATAACCTATAACGATGTTAAATATAATCGTCAATTATGTAAAATATGTATATATTGTAATGATACTTTACCTCAAACTATCGATTTCTAGAATCAAGATTGTAACCAAGCTTGAACACAGTATTTTGCTCTTAAAAAACTGTAAATATAGCCTTAAGTATAAACCTGTAAAAAAAACCTATAATGTAAATATGAATGATTGAATTAGCACTCATGTACATACATATGTATTCAAAATAGCCAGTAAATTAATCTGAGGATCAAATACTGTAAATACAGTCTATCATGTAAATATCAATTATAAGTCTAGTGCTTACAGTGGTGGCCACGAATTTAGCACACTTGGTATTTGTAACTTTTAAAGGCAAATAATATTTATTGTTTTATGATTTTCACTCCACTTTTGTTTCTTGAGTGTTGCTTATGATGCGTTGATCATGTTCCGTTAATTTAGTCTGGTTCCTTTGTTCCCTTTCTACTCTATTCTTATTTAATTGCAAGTAGTACGTGATCTAAGCTGGCCACGAGTTTAGCACAACTTTAAAATCTTCCAAATTTCGGCCTTTTGGTTGTGTTAAATCGAATTGATTGGTAAGATTTGTTTTATTTTAAGTTCATTTATGATTGTTGTTTAAAAAATGGGTGTTTAGAAATGGCGAAAGGTACATGGTGCACAGAGGCTCAGCGGCAGGTAGTTCAGCAAATGAAGGGCAGTGGAAGCTCCGTTACGCAAATTGCTAGTGCTTTAAGGTGTTCCAGAAAGATGGTGTACAATGCATTAAGCCATATGCAACAATATGGGAGCTCCAAAAATGTTCAACAGCGACCAAGAGCACGAAAAACAACATTTAAAGAGGACTCTTTGATTTATAGAGCCTCAATCAAGAATCCTTTTAAAAGCTCAACCGTTATAAAAAGGGATGTTTCGTCGGAATTTGGCATTCACGTATCCTCAAGGAAAATAAGACGACGGCTTAATGAAAAAAAATTGCGTGAATGCATTGCACAGAAGAAGCCACTGGTGTCAAAAAGGAATTTAAAATGTCGAATTACGTTTACCCGTGAGCACTTGCAAAAACCGTTGATTTTTTGGAAAAATGTGCTTTGGAGTGACGAATCAAAGTTTTGTCGGTTTGGATCTGACGGTAAGAGGTACGTATGGCGTCCACCAAACATGCAGCACCATCCAAAGTACACTTACAAGACTGTTAAGCACGGTGGTGGGAGTGTGATGGTATGGGCTGCGTTCTCTTGGTACGGCGTTGGCCCCATTCATAAAATAGACACAAGAATGGATCAGCACGTTTACAAAACCATAATTGTAAATACAATGATGCCATTTGCTGATGATAACAGGCCCCTTAGATGGCGTTTTATGCATGACAACGATCCAAAACACACTTCACGCACAGTGAAGAGTTGCTTGGAAGAGAACAAAATTGATGTTCTAAGGTGGCCATCCCAATCACCGGATCTCAATCCCATTGAGAATTTGGGGAATGATGTTGAGGAGCATAAAAAAGCTTGGTACGCAATTCCGAGGGAACGTTGTATGACCCTGGTAGAGAGCCTACCGAGGAGATGCGCTGCTGTCATTAAAAATAAAGGATATCCGACAAAATACCAAATTCTTGCTTTTAAATTTGTTATTTGTTAGTTTGTTTTCGCTTATAATAAACAGTTTTTCATTTTGTGCTAAATTCGTGTTCAGCTTGTTTTCATCTTATTCACAATTAAACTGAAATAGAAAAGAATAGGAAGAAAATAACCAAATGAAAAAAACGGGATATAATCATCACATCATGGGCAAAACTCAAAAAAAAAAATTGGATTGAAAAACATAAAACAGTAGAAAATATTTGCACTTGAAAGTTACAGATACCGAGTGTGCTAAATTCGTGGCCACCACTGTATATTGTATTGGATTCTAGTGGGACCAGACCATAGACATATATACTGGACATGACAAGCAGCGAAATGGCTTGAAGGCGGAAAATATCATTTGTTACATGTAGTGGTAAAATTTTCCAGTGGCGGAGGAAAAAAATTATTTTAATGGGAAAATGTTGAACACTGAAATGATAGGATGATGTACACGTATTGTTTTAATACATAATTTATTACACATTATAAAGAATTATAATTTCTAAAGATTTATTAAGTAGGTACATAGACATATAGTTGGTCATCAACTGGCTGCAAAACATGTGGTTCCCGGCTGAGACATTCGCACGGCTAATTTAATATAACATTTAATTCGAAATCTCAATATGTATAATATATAATAATGCATTTACCATATTAATACGAAGAGAAGGTAATGCTTTAATTTTCAGTAGTTTTCTGTTATCCTTTTGCTGCAAATAATCTGTCTCCAAAAAGTGATCCTCACAAATCTTATTATATATTTTAGGATTAAATTGCTTTTTTTATGGCTTCCAGCCACTTCTTTCGTTGAACCATATCGGTAGGGAATCTGAAAGTTTTATGTACTTTATTGATTTTATTTTGTGGATCGTCTTCATTTTTTGTTTCGAGTGCACTTTTTTAAATTGAAAAATAGATACTATTCGATTAGAAATAAAGTGAGTTTAAGTCATTATGTATAACAAGGCGTCACTCGAAACTGTAAGTTTTCTACCATCCATATTTTTCACCGAACTTTAACTAACAAATTCACTTTATTTACCGGAAAACTTGGTTTTTAGCATTCAAGATCCCTGAAACGTTCTTTAACTTCTATAAGTTCAAAGCGCCCCAAGCAAATTTTTTAACGTTGCCACTGCACATTGAAACGTCAAATGTCGCACGGAACGAGGTAAACAAGCCGGTAACTGAGATATACAAAGACATTTTTTTTCTTGTTTTTGAATTAATTCAAACATTCCACTTTTATAAAGTTACTTTAAATGAAATAATGGAAAGTTTGTGTAGTATACTTACTTGAAAAACGATTTTCCTTTGTTGATATCGGTATCGTTTCGGCAACTACTAACCGAGCACTTCATTTTTCGTTTTTAAAATTCCAGGTACTTTACGGATAAAATTTTCAACACGAGAACGCGGAGCACTGTCTTCACTGAACACGAACTAAGTTTTGAAAAAAACGCTTTATGTTTTAACTCAATATATTAAGTTCTAAACATTGCACTTCACTGCTTAACAGGTAAAAAAAAATTTTAAATAACGAACCTGTGTTGTCTCGCTCTTGCAACGTGTTGAATTTTATACACACAAAACAACAACAATTTTTCTTCAGGTAGTCCCCGACATCCCCTCACAGACCATACGAAAATTTATATAACGAACCTGTGCTGTCTCGCTCACAAGGTTTGACAGTCGAATTCCAGGGCTGGACAAACGACACCGATTGCTATTAAATGGCGCGAAATTCAAAAGTTTTTAAATTTTCTTCTTCAAAACAGTTACAGTAACCAATATTCACTTCGGTAGTTTAGAGAAAACCGTCGTTGATGTCGATTTCATCTTGAATTTCGAGAAATATGACATTTTTAATATAAATTTCTAATTATTTTTATTTAATCGTCTCCATATGAAACGCACATTTTGCAAATCAAAACTAAAATTTTTGCATGTGTTCAACCCTGAAAATTGAAAAAAATCATGAATCTGTACACAGATGTGTGCATGTATTGTCATGCTTCAAAGGGCCGCTTATAAAAATACCATCATGTCATCTCCAAGAGCTCTATGGACCAGACTCCCATACTTAGTTTTAGTTTAGTTTTAAGTTAGTTTAGGAAAGATTTTTAGGTTAACTCATAATTCATGCTATATGCCATACGAGTGGTTGGCAAATCTTTCAAATCTATGTTAACACATTTATTCAGTCTCGGCCAAGGTCGGAATTAATATCTTGTCGCTGCTGCTTTGAAGAATTAGATCGCTGTCAAGCTCATAACCTCAAATCATTTGTATTTCATGTATTATCAAGTCTCAATAAAAATTTCTGAATCTGAATCTTTACTCATTTTCGAAAACGGAGTGAAGAAGAAGTCCGAAAAATTTACTTTAGATGGAATGGTGCGATTTTAAATTCATTTGTTTTCTATATTTTAAACAAACTCTGCTATAAAAATAAAAATATTTTCCCACAGTTTGTGAAGATCAATAATCTGCAATAAACGTCCTTCAGTGATTTCAACAGTTTTAAACCTGGTTATGAGTTAGGGAGGGGACCAAAAGAGTTAACCTTTATATAAGTCAAGAACCGCTTACGGAATTGCAGATTTATAGTAGGGGCGATTAAAAGAAGACTCATGATGGCAATCAACAAACTTGAAATTACTTTTGAGAGAACAAAGCTTATTATGTTCTTGACTAAACGTACAAACGAACAGTTTAAAGCATGGGCAGGCAGACAGAGATGGGACAGACAGACAAACGGACAGTCACGAACTGCCATGTACTCAGAGTGGTAGAAGAACAGTGGAATAGTTCAATAAAGGGGTCCACTAGGGCGGACGGGCCGGGCCGGGCCGCATCGCAAAAATCCGCCTGCCATACATTGTTATGGAAGTGCGTCCACTGAACGAGACTCGCGACGGAACGAAGTACGTAGAAAAAAAAATGCTCGTCGCACCGTTGCGATGCGGCCCGCCTCAAGTGGACGCCTGCCTTAAAAGGGCAAGCAAACTGACAGACAGTCTTTTTGCCATGAATAAATAAAATAAAAATAAACTTTTTCTATGCGTTACAAAAAACTTTTCATACTCTACGATGATATCATCTAGTAGAACTATAAGCAATCTCGTTAAAGCTCTGCGCGGTGCGCGATAAAGACTTGATAAAAGCAACTAGCCATTGCTGGACTCCCGTAGTTGTAATCCGCAAACGGTTCGGTCACATATTAGGAGTGTGTTGAGTTGCAATCTTATTTAAATAAAAAAAAATTAGAAAATTGGTGTGAACAGAAAGTGTCTTCGTTTCACCATGAGTTTGTCGTATCTCTTATCAATGCTCTGGTCCCAGTGGACACTTTTCGTGGGGATTGCAATTTTCGCCGCGTACAAGTGGTCCACCAGCACCTATGATTTCTTCGCGAAGAAAAATGTGAAATTCGAGCATCCAATACCGCTTTTCGGAAACTTCAAAGGAATCATTTTCCAAACGGAATCCATGTTTGATGTTGTTAAGCGGATCTACCTTAAGTTCAAAGATCAAAAGTGAGTGGTAAAGTGTGTTGCCCGCTTGTTGAAGTTATTAGATTTTTGTATTCATGTCCACATTATTCGCACTAATATTATTATTTTATTTTTCGTTTCATTCGTATCTTGATTGAGTTCTAGAATATATTTTTTTTTATCATGTTCGTATTCATCGGCATTTTATGAACGATGAAACCCACTTCAGTCAAGGTTAACTTAATTCAAGTTGTGAGATTGCGTTCAGGAATTGCGCTTCAAGTTATGCGAGTTAAAAAGTAATTATCTCTCTTATGGCCAGAAACGCTTTCTGGCGATAGGGTTATCCGGTTACTATGTAATTCAGATACATGAAAATAGCAATTAATCTGCTAAAAGTTGCGTCGAGCCCGATATCGCCGAATACAGCAAAAATGCGAAAATTACTACCTACAACTAGACTATCACTACGCTAGAAAAAGTGATGGAAGTCGAAATGATTATAAACAAAATTGATCTTCAGTTATGGGCAATCAAAATTTCTTAATCTGCAACAATATTTTTTCCGTCACGAACAAACGAAGCAACAGCAACGAAGCTATTTATTTATTTAACAATTAAATTTATCGGCACATTATCGCTTTTTTTTTAAAAAAAAAGAAGAGTAAATATAAATTAATTCATGAACACTGCCGATTTTATCTATAGATACCTGAAAAAACGTTATCGTTGAAAATACGAGAAATATTACTGTTTAGTCGGTTCATATGTCAAGATAAGGTACATACTTGGTCCAGTGATGAAATTCAGAAAACACGAATTCGTTGTGAATTCAACAAAAATTAGGAGTGTAATAAGAAAAGTTACTGTTTTAATGTTTGTCGTTGTTGGTGCAGGTTTAAAAATCGTTCAATGGTCTGGGCGAAACCTTATTATTTTTCGGGTCAAAGTTCGGGAGCGGTCAAAGTCGGAGTATATCATCAGTTGTTTCGAAATTATGAGGTTTCCTGGAAAGTTAGTTTTGTTCTTAAAAAAAATATTTAAAATTGAGATTTTTAGCTGATTAAACATTGGAAAAGCCAGTGTAGACTATTCGAATGTCGGTAAATTATGTACACTAAAACCCATAGAAGTAAAAACGAATTTGTTGCCTTATCAGACTAAAGAGATATGATGAATTGTTAAAACGTATACAAACCCATTACTTCCACTTGGGGTTTGAATTTCGAAAAAATTGTGAAACAGGTTTTTAGACTATTTCATAAGAAGAAACTTGATATCTCATTACATCAAATGCCGTAATAACCAATTTTATATCTCATCAGAACTAAGGGATGGCAAAAATTGTGAAAACATATGAAAACTCTTGGGATTGAATATCGAAAAACTTAAAAACAAGTTTTAGGCGATTATTACGCAAGCCCTTGAAAGTGAAAAGATATTCGATATCTGATCAAACCAGAGTGATATGGCAGAATTCGTGAAAAAGTATACAACCCCCTTTCCACTCCCTTAGGGGCCGAATTTCAAAAAATCCTGAAAACGCTTTCTAGGTATTTATATGAAGAAGCCGTGGAATAAAAATTAATTCAATATTTGGGAAGACCTAATAGATATGACGAAAACCTTGAAAATATATGCACTCCATTTTCACTGATCATTTTTTTTTGCCCCCTTCCGAACACCAATGGATATTTGACATTTTTTTTATCTAAATAACTTTTCTAGTTGATTTACATATACATACCGAGTTTCAACTTTGTAGCATAAGCCGTTCTATAGATAGGAAAAACACCCCGCACCACCGTACCATACTACCCCTATAAAAAATTATATTTTTCCTAGATGGTACTACTATAGCTCTATATAAATATTAAGTTTCAGCTTTATATCATTATACGTTCTCGAGATATAAAAATCAGAACCTTTTCCTTTTCACCCTCCCCCACCCTCGCCCTCTACACCCTCACCCCAAAGGGTCTATTAGGCCTACTTCTGGTAAAAATTTTAAGTATCTATCTTACACTGTTCTTGAGATATGAGACGTGATTTTTTAGAAAAATTCGTATCCCCTCCACTTTCATGCTCCACCGCCCCCTTAAACAATTTTCCTTCAGCAAACTTCATTTGTCAACCTTTATACAGAAACTGAATTTTATTTGTCTAGTGCAATTTGTTCGTAAGATATCGTAATCTAAAGCTTTTCACCCCCACCCCCGTACGCCACTGCCCCCACTCAAAAATTTGTTTCCGATCTATTCTCCTAGTATACCTACAGATATGTATTATGTTTCAATTTTGTGACGTTAACCGTTTAGGAAATATGGATTTTAGAATGTGTCAATCTCGGCTTTTTTGCGTTTCGGATGCATTATTATTCCCCCCACTCCCACACCCCTTCACCTATATCAGCAATTTTTTTGCAAATGGGTCCACTATTAAAGCTCTATATAAATTCCAAGTTTCAGCCTCCTAGCATAAGCAGTTCCTGAGATCTAGAAACCAAAATTTTTCGTCTAAAACGCTTCCACCACCTCCTCCCTTACATCGCCACCCCTCAGAATTTGGTAACTTTAGGGGGCCTACGCACTCTACCCACGAAAAAAAATTCAACTAAATAGCTCATAGGGTTTGAGTGCTACGAGCCTTCAAACAATTTTGCGTACACCGGTAGACGTACTGCGTACGACGCACAGACGGACTGACATTTTGTTTTGCTTTTTTCGTATCTACTAGTCATGAAACGTGAAAAAAAAAAATTTTCAGGGTAGCAAATTTTTTTTCTCAAAAATCGATCACAATGCTGTATTGTTGAAATAATAAAGTAAAATATTATGATTCTCAGAAAATTTCTTCTGTTTTGTTTGAAGTGGGATAGAGCACTTCAATCCATTTTTTCCACTCATATCTAATCTTGATGCATGAAAAAATTTGCTGCTATATAGGTTCCATCAGAAGAAAACAAAATCTATTGATATTATGGACATGGGACCTATGTACAAACGTAGTGATGGAGCTTGCTTAATAAACAAGTATAATTTATTTCAAATTATTGATTTTATTATTAAAGATTTATAATTTTATTTTATTTTTAAAATATTTTTATAAATACTTGACGATTTTGCAACAATGTATCCAACTGTGATTTGCAAATTATGTTAATCCTGGAATATATTTTAAAGCGCAATAAAAGATGTTTACTCTTGACCCACAGTTCAGGAGGGGTTTTAAGGATTTTACGAAACAAGAGCTTAATTTATCAGATTTTATTGATTCTACAATTTAAATAGGTATCTAACTGTTTTCTTTTGTTATTGATGTAAAAAACTCATTATTGTACTTACTTCCTGCATTTTTAAAACCAACTGGAAAATCTCTCAGAAGTTGTGAGAGATGGATCTACTGCTCGTATTATCACAATAGGGCAATAAAAATATGAATTTGATCAAATTGCGGTTAATGTTTCTGATCATAACTTTATATGCAGAAGCTGACAAAATATTTTAGATTTTCGATGTTGATTACCCACACGCAGCATCAAATGTGCTGATTTTTATCCAACAGATGTTCTATAACACAATTGTCGAAGATCAATCTTGCAGTCCAAATTTAAACAAATTATAAAACATAATGCAGTCACGATCGGCTGCAAGCCAATCGTATGATACTCTAGATGAAATACTGAATTGCGATTTATATTTTAGTTGGGATTATATCAAAAGAATGAGGAGTGCACATACAATTATTGCATGACCATTTATTTACAGGTAGAAGCTATTGTATAGTGGCTACTCGATGGATGGTTAAACGATTTCTTGAGTTATAGTGAGTTCCATAAATTAAGTTGGGACATTTTTACAGAATTTTTGTATGGCAACTACACGAAGGACTTACGGGATATTTTTCATATTAATACCTTCAGCTGCGACTATTATAAAATCAACGTATACAAAATTTCAAAGTCGTAACTTAAAACGTTCTAAAGTTATCGTTCAATATTGGTGAACACGTGTTTTAAGAACTTTTGTAGTGCAGCTACCCGAAGGAGTTGATGGATTGCGCTAATTAATGAAATCAGTCTTGCTTTTGATATAAAACTAATTCCTGTAAAATTTTAAATCCCTGCTTTAACTTGTACTAGAGTTATAGTGGATTCTGTAACTTGTATACATTTTTGAAGGACTTTTTGTTTTCGTTTCAAACATGGTAAACTTTAAGTATTCAAAATTTCAAGTTCCTAACTTGAAGCATTCGAGCAATAATTGTGAATACGTGTTTTAAGGACTCTTGTATGGGAGGTACCCGAAGGAGTGGAAGGATATCGCCCATTAACGAACTTAGCCTTACTTTTTCCATTTTACAGGTGGTGACAAAATTTCAACTTCCTAGGCCAACGGGTTCTTGAGTTATCGTGCAAACGGACGGACGTACGGAAGGACGGACGGACGGACAGCAAACGGAGTTGGGGTTTTTGGCCACAACTAAACACAAAATAATATATAACTTTTTTTCGTCCGAGGCTCGGTTCTATGCGTTACAAACTTTTCGGGCTGATTGATTGATTGATTGATTTTATTTCCAAAATATGTACATATGTTTAGCTTAATCTAGTTTAAATTCAACAGTGATCAGATTTTCTTATGGTCTTTACAACTTCAATATTATTTTTTTCGCATATAGCTTTTTAGTTTTTTACTGTCATTTTATAATTTTACGATACAAGGAAAACGGAGTAAAAAAACCTTATATTTAACTTAAACTAAATTAACCTAACCTTAAGCTACTTTTAAATTACGACAATGATAGTGAATGGTGACTAGGAAAGATAGATAGAATGAGGGGGTTTACTGAGTTTTCACAGTTGGTTATAAACTTTGTAGTCTGTTTATCAATAAAATCGATTATTCGCGGCAAATTAGTCAATGCATGAAGTTCTTGTGTAGCGAAATGCCATGGCTTATTCAAGATGATCTTAAGGCACTTGTTTTGTATGACTTTTCGGGCTGGATTAAACTTATAATACTCTATATGATTTCATCTAGATTATAAAAATAATGTATTTTTGTAATAATTAAATAATATTACATATCTCTATATATAAACATACTGCAGTCACGATCGGCTGCAAGCCAATCGTATAATACTCTAGATGAATACTGAACTCCGATTTATATTGTAGTTGGGGATAAAGTAGAATTACGTGTGTGCATGTTGTATGTCCGTTATTAAGGACTGCTATTAGATTGCTACTCAAAACTAAAAGACAATATTCAGTGTTTAACTTCATACCTTGAACTGGGTAAGTCATCGAAAAAAAATGTCTTTTTTGAAGGACTTTCACATGAGAGGTGCAGGAAGGACTCACTCGATTTCTTACATATTTATCCTTTTCCTTGGAACCATTCAAAAATTAATGTGTACAAAATTTCAAATTCGTAGCTTGAAGCGATCAAAAGTTATCGAAAAATATTGTTGAACACGTGTCTTAAGGATATTTTGTATGGCAGCTACCAGAAGGAGTAAAAGGATTTTGCTGACTAGTAAACTCGAACTTCGTTTTCACTCAAAACTAATTTGTACAAAATTCCGATTTCATAGCTAAAAGATTACTTGTGTTATAGTGAGTTCCGTAAATTAAGTGAAGACATTTTGACAGGATATTTGTATGGCAGCTACACGAAGAACTAATACGATTTTCTTCATAATCATACATTTAGCTCCAACTATAGGAAAAATAACACATACAAAATTTCAAAGACGTAGCTTAAACCCTTCTGAAGTTATCGACCAATATTCTTGAACACGTGTTTTAGGACATTTTGTATGGCAGCTACCCGAAGGAGTAGGACGATTTTGCCCGTTAACGAACTTAGCCTTACAAATTCAACCAAACATCCAGATTCAAAATTTCAAGACCCTAGGTGAAGGCGTTCTTGAGTTATCGTGTTCACGGACAGACGGACGGACGGACGGACGGACGTCAGGCGGATTTGAGGTTTTTGGCCACAAATAAACAAAAAATAATATATAACTTTTTTTCGTTCGAGGCTTGGTTCTATGCGTTACAAACTTTTGGGCTGGATTAAACTTATAATACTCTATATGATTTCATCTAGAGTATAAAAATGAATGTTTGTCTGTTTGTCCTGTATATAGGCTCCTAAACCACTCATCCAATTGCGATGAAACTTTGGTGATTTGTTGAGGGTACGCCCTCGATGGTTTCTGCGTTAACAAAATTATTTAACAGTTGGTGGTTCGCGAGTTATTTCAACATTTGAGTGTTTTTCATATGATTTAGCGGCAGTTCGTTTTCAGTGTATTAGTTATGCCTATTCCTATTACTAAATGGTATAAGAGGATAGTGGATGGAATATGGAGGATGGAAGATGGAGGATGGTGGATAGAGAATGGAGGATGGATGATGGATAGCTAAGCCTACTCTTTTTGGAGAATCCATAGAGTATTCTAGTGAGGTAAAATTCCTGGGTATTATCCTGGATGAAAAGCTCACCTGGAATGCTCATTTGGACAAAGTTCTTGAAAGGGCCAGAATCTCTCTCTGGACCTGCATGAGCCTTCTCGGCAAAAACTGGGGACTGAGTCCAAAACTAACCTACTGGATGTATACCGTCGTTGCTAGGCCCATTATAACTTACGCGGCATCCGTCTGGTGGAAGAAAACAAAGCAGAAAACTGCTCAGCTAAAGCTGACTAAATTACAAAGACTGGCATGCCTGGGTATTACTGGGGCGATGCGCACCACTCCCACAGCTGCCTTAGAGGTGCTTCTCAACCTAGCACCTCTACACTTAGAAATACAGAAAGAAGCTAGATTTACCACATACAAACTTTTGAGCTCGGAGGACGAGTCAGAGCGCAAAATAGCTTGCCCAACTCTTTCCGCGGAACTCAACAAGGACCCGATACTGGCGATACCTCTTTCTGATTCAATGGTACCGAAATTTAATTTCACAAAGCCATTCAAAGTTGTCCTACCTGAAAGGGAGGCCACAAACAAACCCACTCCAAAACCAGGATCCATAATCTGGTACACAGACGGATCTAAAACGGATCAAGGTGTAGGAGCAGGAGTTTATGGAGTGCGCCCAAATGTGAAATTCTACTGTAGCATGCACATAACATCCACTGTTTTTCAGGCGGAGACTTATGCTATTGAACTATGCATTAGAGAAAATATCAGACGGGGCTACAAAAACCAACAAATATATATTCTCTCGGACAGCAAGGCAGCAATAATGGCACTTCAGTCCGTTCAAATCTACTCCAAACTTGTTTGGAATTGCCTCCAATGCCTGATTGAACTCGGAAATAAGAACAGAGTTAGTCTCATTTGGATTCCGGGATACAGCGGCTATGTAGGTAATGAAATGGCCGACTTAATGGCTAGGAAAGATTCGGAAGCTGACTTCATGGGACCATATCCATTCTGTGGGATACCATTAAGCACAGCCAGAATGAACATCCGAATGTGGCAAAAATCGCAAAGTGCCATTCACTGGGACTTGGTACCGGGGAACAGGCACTCAAAGCTTTTTATGCCGAAACACTCGAAAAAAAGAACATCTGATTATCTAAAATTAAGCAGATATCAGACCCGTACCTTAGTGGGAGCTCTGACTGGACATTGTCACATGAGGAAGCATCTCAATAGGATTGGTCTCTCTGAGACTAAAATTTGCAAAATATACAATGACGAAGACGAAACACCAGAGCATATCCTCTGTGAATGTGAGGGCTTAACTCGCAAAAGGCTTCGTCACTTCGGTCAGGGTTTCATGGACCCATCGGAATTCTTGACCATTCCTCTTCGAAAAATACTAGGCTTCATTGAGAGCGCAGGGATCGAAGAGGAATCATAATCAAACCGGGGGGACGTCACAATAAGCCCAAATGTGGCTGCAGTGACAGAGGTTAACCACACCAACCCCTACTTCCAAATCTATGTATCTATGGATGATGGAGTTTGGGGGATGGTAGATGGAGGTTGGTGGATAGAGGATGGTGGATGGAGGATGGGAGATGGTGGGTGAAGGATGGTGAATAGAGGATAGAAGATGGAGGATGGTGGATAGAGGATGGTGGATGGAGGATGGAGGATGGAGGATGGAGGATGGAGGATGGAGGATGGAGGATGGAGGATGGAGGATGGAGGATGGTGGATAGAGGATGGAGGATGGAGGATGGTGGATAGAGAATGGAGGATGGTGATTTGTTGAGCGCACGTCCGAGATTGTTTCTGCATTAACAAAATCATTTAACAATTGGTGGTACGCGAGTTATTTCAACATTTGAGTGTTTTTCATATGATATAGCGGCAGTTTGTTCGTTTTCGGTGTATTAGTTATGCGTTTCTATTACTAAATGGTAAAGGACTATAGATAGTGGATAGAAGATAGTGGATGGAGGATGGAAGATGGAGGATGGTGGGTGGAGAATGGTGGATGGTGGATGGAGGATAGAGAATGGGGGATGGTAGATGGAGGATGGTGGATAGAGGATGGTGGATAGAGGATGGAGGATGGGGGATGGTAGATGATGGATAGAGGATGGATGATGGAAGATGGAGCACGGTGGATGGTAGATGTGGATGGTGGATGGTTGATGGAGAATGATGGGTGGTGGATAGAGGATGGAGGATAGAGGATGAGGGGTGGTTGATGGAGGATGGTGAATGGTGGATAGAGGATGGAGGATGGTGGATGGATGATGGTGGATAGAGGATGGTGGATAGAGGATGTAGGATGGAGGATGGTGGATTGGGGATGGAGGATAGTGGATAGAGGATGGAGTAACGGGAGCAACGGAGCAACGGGAGAAATGGGAGTAACGGGAGAAATGGTAGCAACAGGAGTAACAGGAGCATCGTGAGAAACAGGAGCAACGGATCAACGAGAGAAATGGGAGCAACGGGAGAAACAGGAGCAATGGATCAACGGGAGAAACAGGAGCAATGGATCAACGAGAGAAACGGGAGCAACGGGAATAGCAGGAGCGATGGAACAACGTGAGCGAAGCGAGCGTAGCCGCGTTACGCGGCTAGTTATATATATAATATAATAATTATTTTACATTTATTGTGATTTGCTTATACAGCTTGACTTTGGAAAAGTCAAACTATATACGTTACTTGAACTTACTAGATTTTCCAATTTTAATTTGTTCTTTTTAACTGAAAGAAGTACTGGAATAATAATGTACGTTATTAGTTATGATTACTATTTATAATACATATTTAAGCATATAACCAAAAGTTTTCTGATTTCAATACACGGTATTGAAATCAGAAAAAGTAATAATTTAAAGTAAATAATATATTGGTAAGACTTTAGTAATAACAAATTGTTTAAATTGTTGTATATACTAAAAAATCTAAATATACGAATCCAATGTCGTAGGTATGAATTTCATAAAAAACTCGCTATATTCAAAAACCAATTCTACTTAACAATAATATATTTATTCTTGGTTCCATAAAATCAAAAAATATCTGATGCAAATTTCGTTATGTTTAAAACAAATTTCTACTTTAATTTGTATAAAAGAAAACATCTTCTAAAGTTCTCGTAAAATTCAAAAATATTCTCAAAAAAAGCTGTTTACATTTAAAAACAAATCTTCTTTAGTTTATAAACTTGAATAAAATCTTGTTACAATTTCGTAAAACTTCAAAATATTTCACGAGAATCTCGTTGTTTCAAAAATAATTTTAATTTATTTTGCTAAATTGAAAAAATCTTGTGAAGCTCTCGTCAGATCGAAAGAACAATGATTGTAAAATTTAAAAATGTATTGTTATTTTCAAAAGTCAGTTGAGATTTGGTTCGTTAATTTTAAGAGATTTTTTTATATTGTTAAAAAAACATTTGACAAAAAACAATTGACAAGTAAAGTGCTTGCGGTAGGATAGGAAGGAATTATTTTTCTGGAAAGGGCCAGAATTATTTTTCTGAGAGGATCCAAGCCGGGAGCTGTGGGGGTCCCGGCCCCTCCTGGCCGCCCTACGGCGCGCCTATGGCTCTGGGTCCGGGGCATAGAGACATAGTTGGAAATGAACGGGCTGATGAACTGGCCAGGAAGGGCTCCGATCTTCCCGGCTCTCTTGCGTTGTCAAGAGAGTCATACTCTTCCACTTCCATTCAGCGGTTAACTGGATGGAAAAGCCTAACCACCTGCGCCATGCTCATATCTAGGAAGATGTGGCCATCTTACAACCGAGTCAAGTTAGACGAACTTCTATACAGACATCTCCAGAATCACGGTGATTAGTACGGGTCACTGGCTAATTGGGGACCATGCTGCCCAATTGGGCATTCCGTTTATTGCACACTCCCGCAGCTGCCAGGACACTAATGAGCGAGAGTCGCTCGTTCATTTCCTTTGCGAATGTCCGGCTTTCGCTAGAGCCCGAGAGCGAGCACTAGGCAAACCCTTCTACGGGGACCTGAGGGAGATTTCGGTTAAGAAAATTGGAGAGTTATTACTCTTCCTGGACAGTACAGGATGGATATAGGGGATCAATTTTCCTCGCACTTATCCTTTAAACTCCCCAGTCACAACAACCGCTAACATCAGGGTTTAATACGAGTTTGTGGTTTCAAAACGGCCCTTGAGCTAATTGAGCTCCGTCTAGATGACAGAGCTGCCACTTATACCAACCAACCAATCAACTACTTCAGTTGCAAGCGAACAATTTTACTTTATTACTTTTTAATAATAAAGTATTGTGATCGATCTGAAATTTTAAAAAAATTGAGGGGGGAGTGTTTTAGACGAAAAATTTTGGTTTCTAGATCTCAGGAACCGCTCATGCCAGTAGGCTGAAACTGAAAAATGGTCGATAAGGGTTGTGGGGTCTGGAAGTGGGGGAAAACAATGAGTCCAAAACGCTTGAAAGCCGGGATTGAAACATTCTAAAATCCATATCTCTTTAACGATTGATGCCAGAAGTTTGAAACTTAGTTGTTGTCCTTAGGGATACTTCAAAATTAGACAAGGGCTAAAATTTCTAAGGGCGGTGGGGATGAAAAATTTTGGATTACAATATCTTCCGAACCAATTACACCAGGAAGATAAAATTTTGTTTCTGTATATGGGATCACAAGAGGAGTCTACTAAACGTAAACTTTTGAGGGGGGAGGTAAAGCACGAAAGTGGGGGATAGCAATTTCTCAAAAAATGTCATTTTTATATCTCAGAAACCGTATCAGATATGATCTTGAAAATTTTACAGGAGTTGGGGTCGGTAGACCTCTAGTAGGGAAAAACATTTTAGGGGTGGGGGTGTAGAGGGTAATGTTAAAAGGGGGTAGAAATGAAAAAAAATTCTGATTTTTATTTTTCGAAAACCGTAATGAATAGAAAGCTAAAAATGCAGGCTTATATAGAGCCACTATAGAGACATCCTAGAAAAATAAAATTGTTCATAGGGGTAGCAAGGTATGGGGTGAGGAGTGGTTTTGTTATATTTCAGAAACGGCTTATACGAAAAAGTTGAAACTTAGTACGTATATGTAGATGTGCTATTAGAGTAACTAAAACAAAACAAAGTTCCGGTTTTTATTGGCGTTCAGAGGTTGAGTAAAAAAAATGTTCGTGAATCACCATTTTCACCTATTTTGTTAAAACTTTTAGACAAGTCGAGCTATCAAAGCAATTTTACTTCTGCGGCCTATTTATACAGGGTGTTTGGCACTCCGTCCGCCACGTTGTAAGGGGTTATTCCTATATATATTTGGAGAAAAAAATTGTTGCAAAGGGTGGGTTAATTTTCAATATCAGTGGAGATACAAGGTGGTTAAGAAAAGTGTTTTTGACCGGTACCCTCACTCACTTAAAACGTTATATCTTGAAAACGAATAATCACAAGGCAAAGTGTTATAACTCGTTTTTTAGGGAATCGAATTACCTTTAATTTGAATGTCAGTCAGTTGAATGAACAGTCTAAATTGTAAATGCACCCAATCTTCAGATAATTACTCGAAACGCAAATTTTTGCTACGTCAACCCAGTGATCAGTGATCAGTGATCAATGTAGTTTTTCTCAGAAAACCCCATTATAAAAATGTCATCTTAATTTTATTTTTTTATGAACCCTATTATTACCTACAAAGGCTGCATACATATGTATGAATTACGATTAACATTTTGGAAGTAATAGGTAAAAATACATATCGCATAAAAATTAAATATTTAAAAAGTCAGTGCATGTGCATGTTGATCTACACTACTTGCTTGAACTGAAAGAAAATTTAATAATGGTTTTTATGTTTTATTTAAAAAAATGTTATTATAATAAATGTTCAAAATGGCCACCTTCATTTTGAATGCACGCTAAAGCTCGTTTGGCGAGTGTTCTCTTGGTATTCATATTCCTCAACTGCTGCCTTACTTCTATTGCTGCCGCATCGATCCTGGTCTTTAGATCTTCCAATGTTACTACTGCCGTTGCGTAGACAAGGTCCTTCATCCGTCCCCGTACAAAGAAATCCATAATAGTAAGATCAGGAGATCTTGCAGGCCAGTGTATCGGTCCATTTCTACCGAACCAGCGATTGCTATCATTGAAATTTAACCAATCTGTGATCTGTCGGCCGTAATGAGCTGGAGCACCATCGTGTTGGTAACACTAAAAATTATTTTTTTTTTACTTTGTTTAGTATACGAATAGTATTCGAGTATTTGGGTTGTATTTGTCGAATACGGTTTCGAATACGAATACTTAAAATTTGGCAAATATTCGCTTAAACGAATACGAATACGGCTATTCGGAGCATCCCTAGTCTGTACAGGGTATTATGTAGGAAGCCTTAGGAAGTAAAGAAAACATATGCACCCACTTTGGGGTTGAATATCCAAAAATCCTGAAAGGAGTTTTTTTTAGATATATATAAAGGAAGCCCGAGGAAGCCAAACTCAATTCCATGTCGAATCACTCCTAACAGATATGACGGAATTCGTGAAAACGTGTTCAACCCGTTTATACGCTCTTAGGGGTTGAAAGAGAAAAATTTGAAAACCAGTTCTAGTCGATTATAAAACAAGCCCGTGGAAGTGAAAATTTATTCAATATCTAATCAGAACTGAGTGCTATGGCCAAATTCGTTAAAATGTATACAGCCTAAGAGATATGATGAAATTCACTGATCACCTTTTTAGCCTCGCCCCCTTACGTACATCAATGTATATTTCTAATTTTACTTTATTATTTTTTAATAATAAAGTATTGTTATCGACCTGAAATTTCAAAAAAGTTTGCTACCCTGAAATTTTGTATTTACACGTTTTAGGACTAGTAAACCCCAAAAAAGCAAAAAAAAAAATATGTCCGTCTGTCCGCCGTAGACGCCGTACGCCGTACGCCGTACGCAAAATTGTTTGAAGGCGCGTAGCTCCCAAACCCGTTGAGATATTAAATTGAAATTATGGTGGGTAGATTGGGTGAACCCCTACGACTGGTATATTTTTGAGGGGTGGGGGTACAAGGGGAGAGGAGAGGGGAGCGTTTTAGACGAAAAATTTTGGTTTCTAGATCTCAGGAACCACTTATGCTAGGAGGCTGAAACTTGGAACTTATATAGTACTATAATAATGGACTCAATTGTAAAAAAATGGTCGATATTGGTTAAGGGGTGTGGAAGTGGGGGGGAAAACAATGAGTCTTTAACGCATGAAAGTCGGGATTGAAACATTCTAAAATCGATATCTCCTGAACAATTGATATCAGAAGATTGGAACTTTGTTATTGTCCTTAGGGATACTTCCAGATTAGACAAGAGCTAAAATTTTTAAGAGGGGTGGTGGGGTGTGGGGGTGGGGGGTGAAAAACTTTGGATTACAATATCTTCCGAACTAATTACACCAGGAAGATAAAATTTAGTTTCTATACATGGACTCACAAGAGGAGTCTACCAAAACTAAATTTTTTGAGGGGAGAGGTGGAGCACGAAAGTGGGGGGATAGCAATTTCTCAAAAAATTTAATTTTTATATCTCAAAAACCGTATCAGATATGATCTTGAAAATTTTACAGGAGTTGGGGTCGATAAACTTCTAGTAGGGAAAAAAATTTTGGTGGTGTGGGTGTGGTGGTGGTGAAAGGGGGTAGAAAGGAAAACATTCTGATTTTTATTTCTCAAAAACCATAATTAATAGAAAGCTAAAAATTTAGGATTATATAGAACCACTATGGAGACATCCTAGAAAAATAAAATTTTTGATAGGGGTATCAAGGTACGGGGGAGAGGAGTGGTTTTTTATATCTCAGAAACGGCTTATGCTAGAAAATTGAAACTTAGTACGTATATGTAGATGTGCTATTAGAGTAATTAAAGCAAAAAAAAGTTCAGATTTTTATTGGCGTTCAGAGGTTGAGTCAAAAAAATGTCCGTGAATCCACATTTTCACGAATTTCGTTAAAACTTTTAGACATGTCAAACTATCAAAGCAATTTTACTTCTGCGGGCTATTTATATAAGCGCCTAGTAACGGTAACGGAATTTTTCGATATCCAACCCCTAAGGGGGAGTAAATTGGTTGTGTACATATTCACGAATTCTGATATATTCCTAAGGTATATTGAGATTTGGAGTTCACTTGTACTTCTATAAGCTTTAAACGTAGTCGGGAAAAAACCGATTTAAGTATTTTTCTCAATTAAACCCCCTGGGGGTATTGTTTAAGATTTCACTGATTCCGAAAATCTCTTAGGTTTAATGTGATCGAATTCGCTTTTACTACTATGGATTATTCTATTGATAAAAAAAATACGTAAATAAAAAAAAAAATCGGCCAACAGTCTGGGCGCAACTTTATTATTTTATGGGTAGAAGTCCGAAACGTGTTTAATGATGAGATACGGTGTTGGGTACTATGCGACTGACAACCTAAAAAATAACCATTAGGCTATTTGGAACGTTATTTTTTAGGTTGTCAGTCGCATAGTACCCAACACCGTATCTCATCATTAAACACGTTTCGGACTTCTACCCATAAAATAATAAAGTTGCGCCCAGACTGTTGGCAGATTTTTTTATTACAATTACTTTTCTAATAGATCTACGTATAGTCACCAAGTTTCAACTTTCTAGCATATGCCGTTCTATAGATAGGAAAAACACCTATTCTTGAGATATGAGCAGTGATTTTTTTTAAAAATTCTTATCCTCCCCACTTTCATGCTCCACCGCTTCCTTTAAAATTGTAATCAAATTCCATTTGTTGACTTGTATACACATATTAAATTTCATTTTTCTAGCGAAATTGGTTCGTGGGATATCGTAATCTAAAGTTTTTCACCAACAACCCCCCAAAATATTATTATATATATATTATTCCTCCCAGCATACCTACAGTCAACCATGAAGTTTCAATGTAGTAGTTTAATAGTTTAAAAGATATGGATTTTAGAATATCTCCATTTCAGCTTTTTAGCGTTTCTGACGCATTATTTTTACCCCTCCACTCATTTCAAAAATTTTTTTGCGAAAGGTGGCCACCGGAAGAGGTCCACTCAGTCTAAAATTCAACTTAATATCTCAAAAGGTTTAAGAGCTATATAAGCCCTCAAACATTTTGCGTACGCGTTTTTTTTTTGCTTTTTTGGTGTTTAAGGCTAGTATTACATAGGGTCACTATATACACAATACTCTCTTCCTAGGATTTAGCAGATACGTCTAAAGGTGGGTTTCCATATGCGACAATATTCTGTGACAGAAATTTGTCACGACAAAAATGTGTCACACTCTTCAGTCTGGAGTTTACATTTGTAACATTACTTGTGTCACACCTTTGCGTAAATTAGTTATGCCAGTTGTCAAAAAAAGTAAAATGGCTGGAAAGATAAGATAAGAACTGAAATTTTTGAGAAACCCTTGCACTGAAATTTTTGTCACAAGAAAATGAACTGAAATTTTCGAGAAACCTTTGAACTGAAATTTTTGGCACACATGAAAAGTCGGAGATTGTTCGACTAGCGACATGCGACAAAATTTGTCGGAGATTTGTAATCTGATTGGCTAGCTGATCTGTCACACATAATGTCACAGAAAATTGTCGCATATGGAATGCGCATATTAATGCGGTCGTTTCTGTACTAGTTCGCCTGTTTTTGTACTACTGAATATATTGCTATCAAATTGCGTTTTTGAAGTGTGTTAGTGCGAATATGTGAAGAGTCGGAAAAAAAAACTGTCGGTTCTCTTCCATAATTCTAGTAGGGGAGACCGGGGACAATAGAAACATTTCCGATTGATCATTTTTTCATTACCCAGCTATTGTAATTTTCTGAGATATAAAGTCAGATATAATGAGTATATAGTCTCTAATTTATATGCAAATTGTTTCGTTAAGTTATAATGATAAACAAAAGCGATATTCTAAAAAGTATTGGAGTAGTCGAGATGTTTCATATGTCCCCGTGCCTGTGACGGTTGAAACACATACCTGGGACAATTGAAACAGCATTTAGATTAAGTGTAATATTTATTTATTATAATCCAAAATTGTCATAATTAGTCAGATTGTCAAAAATGTGTAGCATTCGTGATATTAAAACTTGTTCCTCGTGAAAGACTTGTGGTTTGAGGGCAGCGAATTGAAAGTTCTGGATTTGTGCTTCATGATTTATGGATATATGCTTCAAGAATCCAGAAATCTCATCTTCTTCAGCCATAGAATTTCGTCTTTATGTATCTGGCATGTTTAAGGAATATTTAAAGAACAATTGGAAGGCTAATTTACGAATTGAAACACGTTTCGACTGTTCCCGCTTTTATTGTTTCAATTGTCTCCACAACACATTTTGATCTAAAGACTCAATTGTTTTCTTAAACTCGTACGAACGTATGAATTTAAACTATTGCAACTAAAGGAAATATACTAAACTAAACAAATATTAATAGTTGAAGCCTGATAGTCACGTTTTTATTCCTTTTAACACTCTTGATGATGGAAAAACTTTACACAGATGGTGAAAAAACATATTTTTGGATATACATACATATATGCTTTCATTTTTGACTCTACTCAACGGTTTATTAATAGCTACCAGGGGCATTTAGAGACGCTTCGTTTGACACTTTGAAGCTTAATTTAAACCAAGGATTGCGTTCATTATGACCATTGTTTCTATTGTCCCTTGTTTCTACTGTCCCCGGTCTCCCTTACTTGTTTTTCTTTGGTATGGAAGTGTGTGTGCACGAAATTGTTGTTTCAAAAGGAAAATTTCGGTATCTCTTTGATTTTTTTTACAAATTTATAATTTTGTAGTCAATTAAAAGTCAATCATTTCCAATGGTATAAAGCGAAATCCCATTAACAGGAAAAAAATTTAAATTTACTTGTTTTTCACCCATTGGATAACATTCTTCAACTTTTTCTCCGACGCACGCTTCCATATGTGTACACACATACAATGAACTGTGGTACCACACAATTCGCAGCTCATCGTATTGCTGTCGTTTCGCACTTATAGGCAAGTTGCGCCGCAAGGGCATGTTAAGTGTAAATTCTGTGGTAAAAAGCGATAACAGCTTAAGTCGAGAAAATAATTAGGCAGTTACGTGTATCAAAATTGATAAATAAAGTAATAAAAAATATATTAGGAGATCTCATTTTATTAAATATCATAATACAACACAATAATAATATAACATATGAGATAAAAATCTATCAAACAATGGCAATTTTTTTGAAAAAATGCAATTGAAAACTTTAAAAATGATTTTTTCTTATCTCGACATAAGCTGTTATCGCTTTTTACCACAGAATTGCTTTCAACACAGCAAAGAACACAGCCGACGAAAACCGGTTTGCAATGGCCTGATGGAGGTAGAGGCCCGCCTCGAGGCGAGCCTCAAGGGTGAGTGTAAACGCACCATGATAAAAAGACTACAAGACAACATATTGCGTAGGTAATAGGGTCATTCCATCAAGAACCGCCAAGAATGACGAAATTTGAGACCTTACCATCTCCGATTCTTTTGAAAATTTTTGTACTTTAAGAACTAGTGAAAAAAATAATTGATATTCAATTTTTTGTTTCTATCTCATTTTTTTTGTTAGGTGTAGTATGTTAAAGTTTTCGCAAAAATGGTGTCCGATTCCTCTTTGAAAATGAATATTTCTGGTAATTTTTATCCTTGAATAATAAAGTAGGGCTTATTTTAAAGATTGTTGTTGTTTTTGTTAGTTAAAAAATGAGATAGAAAAAAAAACTTGAATTTCAATTAATTTTTTCACTAGTTCTTCAAGTACAAACATTTTCAAAAGAATCGGAAAAGGTAAGGTCACAACTTTGGCGATTCATGATGGAATGACCCATAATAAGATGAAAACAATATGATCCCGTTTTTGCTAAGAGCAGTCTATGTAGCTAAATTGACACAGAACTTGATCTAATAAAATAGCCAAATCAAAAAAATTTCCGCCCCCCCAACAGCAAAGTCTGGATCCGCCACTGTTTTCACCTTGGTACGCATCTGCCAAACCCCTCTCAGAGGCTGTTTTGGTGTGAGTGCGTATACAGTAACCCTAGTATTACACTATTTGACAAGTGGTCAAATTACAGTAATAAGCAATGCGAAACACCAAATTCAAATTAATCTCACAGTATTCGCGATCGCTTGGTCAAACAGTGTAATACTAGCTTTAGTCATGAAACGTAGAAAAAATATTTTCAGGGTAGCAAATTTTTTTTTAAATCGATTACAATACTTTATTAATAAAATAATAATGTAATTGTATAAAAAGATAATCTATTATTAAAGATTGATGCAAGAAAGTTGAAGCTCGAAACTTATCATTTATATATACATATTTCAATTTTCGATTAGCTTTGTACGAAGTTTGTGGTAAAATTATTTATTAAAAATTAATTGATTTAGAATCAATTAACATCAACATTCATAACAACAACTTTATCCGTACTTTCTAACAAGGTTTCTGATTTTTTTTTCAGATTTGCAGGAATATTCGAAATGCGCAATCCACTGTTAATGATCAACGATCCCGATCTAATCAAACAGATCACCGTCAAGGATTTCGATTCTTTTCTAAATCATCGAGTCATTATGGACCCTGAAACCGAGTCATTGTTCAGTAACTCGCTGTTTTCATTGAAGGATCAAAAATGGAAGGACATGCGTGCAACATTGAGTCCGGCATTTACCGGGAGCAAAATGCGACAAATGTTTGAATTGGTCGAGGAATGCAGTAAGAATGTTAGTCAGTATTTTAAAGATCAGGCTGCCACTGGTGGTTTGGCTGAAATCGATGTCAAGGACTTTTTCACTCGTTTTACCAACGATGTGATTGCAACAAGCGCGTTTGGTCTTAAAATTAATTCACTTGCGGAAAAGGATAACGAATTTTATAAAATGGGTAAGAGAGCAACAAATTTTGATGGTTTCGTTGCTATTAAGTTCTTCTTGTTTTCAAACTTCGCAACTGTGATGAAGGTAAGAGTGGCGAGGTTTTCTTTAAGTGCAGTCATAATGAGTACCGACGTCAATTTCTCTTCTAGTTCTTGAAAGTTAAACTGTTCGATCAGAAATTTTCTACGTATTTCCACAAACTTGTCATCGATACCATGAAGTATCGTACCGAGCACGAGATTATTCGATACGATATGATCAATTTACTGATGCAAGCTAGGAAAGGAATTTTAGATGGTACCGATGTTGGAAAAGGAGATACCAGTGATGGATTTGCTACTGTTCAGGAATCGAGCGTTGGACAAAAGACTATCCAACGAAATTGGTCGGACAGTGAAATGGTTGCGCAGTGTTTCCTGTTCTTCCTAGCTGGATTCGAAACCACAGCCACTCTGATGTGTTTCTGTGCTCATGAACTGATGGAAAATTCCGAAGTACAAGCGAAACTTTTCGCGGAAATCGAAGAAGTCCGGGAAGAGCTGAATGGAAAACCATTGACATACGAAGTCCTCCAGAAAATGAAGTACATGGACATGGTTGTATCGGAAACATTACGAAAATGGCCAGGAGCAATAGCCGCTGATCGTGTTTGCTCCAAGCCATACACAATTATCGACAAAGCATCCAATATGCATGTTCAAGTTAATTCTGGCGATGTGCTCTGGATTCCAATTGTTGGTCTTCACTATAATCCGGACTTTTTCCCAAATCCAAATAAATTTGATCCAGAGAGATTCAGTGATGAAAATAAGGATAACATTAAGCCGTTCACCTACCTGCCATTCGGTGTAGGACCACGAAATTGTATAGGTGAGTTTCACAGACTTTGTGGAGTTTTGAAATGCCCATATTTTATGTAATCATTGTAGGATCTCGATTTGCTCTGATGGAAACCAAGGCTATCATTTTTCATCTATTGTCCGAGTTCACGTTTGAAGCGTCACCAAAGACCGCTATTCCGATAAAACTTGCTGCAAAAGGTTTCCAACTTAAACCTACAAATGGATTCTGGCTTAAATTCCAACCAAGATCGTAATCAGAACGTAGCCTAGTTATTACTCCTTGTTAAATTGTTAATAATGTATATTTTTATACTGTTCGTTATACTGAAATATCTTTTTGTTACGATAAATAAACCAAAAACTAGCTGTCTTTATTTGAAAGTGATTTTGAATTACAAACTACCCACAACCATATTTTTTTCAATTATATTGTTAGTTGTATGCATACCCTGGCAACCCGAACCACTTATTAATTACATCGAAGTTTCCAGAGAAAACTACAACCTTCAAATATTCAGTAAGAACAGCATAGAAAACTCTACACACTTTTCGCATGTTCTATACACTTCCTGCATATTCCACACACTCCACCGAATATGCTGAAAATCTCTTGACTCAACACATGGTGTGTATAAACGTAGCAAGGCTTCTTTTCTGCTTCGAAAGCGAGACTACGATCAGTTTTACTGGAAAGTGGATGAGAAAAGTGACTTTTCTTGATAACCGCGATCGTGAAGTAAATTTAATCGGGAAGAATTGACAATAGTGTGATAATTAATGCGATTGAATAAAGCGTTGTGATTTTTATTAATTTTTATCGGATTGTGTTTTTACTTGAAATCCCATTGGCCTAGTTGGCAAACAATATATTTAATACCCCGCTATAAACTATACTTCTGATATTCGGGCTCTTAACTACTCAAGAGATATGAAAACCAGTAAACGTTCGTCAAATCCTGGTATCCTCTCCTACCCAATCAAATATAAATATTTGCAGTGAATCTAGATGTTTCGAAAATTTTAAAAGATAGTGTCATTGAAGTATTTTTAAGAAAAAGCAAGTGCGAGTGGGGAAATTATTTTTAAAAACAAAGAAAACAAGTTTGATCAAAAACCAGTTTCTCGAAAATTTTACATGAAGACAGGATATATTGTGCTTGGTTGACAATTTTTTAAGGGTTGATTGCTTGATATATTTCGAGAAAATAAAGGTTCTTCAGAGTGGATTCATTTTCATTATCCGTGGAGGACAGGGTAGTAAAGAAAAGTCTTTCCAGCATGTACCCTCACTCATGTAAACTGTTATACGTTACAAAACGTTACAAAACGAGTTATCACAGTTCAAGACGTTGTAACTTATCTCTTAATGAAAATTAGTTATCTTTCATTTGATGTAACCATAGAAATTGTAGATGTATTGAAAAATTTGCTTCAAAATATAAATTTTTGGTATTGTGACCCTATAAATTCTTAGATCATTAAAATGAAACCTCATTATTAAAAAGTAATTTTAATTTAATTTTTGTATGTATTACATTATTATCTGCAACATCTCCATACAAATGTATGACTTAGGCTTAACCACTTTGAAGCTAATAAGCAAAAACTCATAGCAATTAAATATTTCATATGTGATAAAGCGACCCTCGTTAAAAAAATGTTAAAATTTCTGGTTCTACTTAAAGTTTTTTATTATTCAGTGTTAATATTGAGGAGACCGAACGGATCTTGGACTACCTCAAGTAGGGAAACCATTGATCTCCTCCTGGACACCCACTTCCCTGGTAGCTCGCATGTTGAGTCGGAGCGGGTAAGCACTGCAGGAAAGCATTCAAAGCGTTCAACTCTGACGCTCTTATAACAGAGACCAAGCTCCTCTGGGCGATAGAAGGCTCTAAGCCATTTAAGTCTGCGGGACCGGATGGAATAATTCCTGCTGAAATCCAACAGACCTCGGATATAATTCTGCCTTGGCTGAAGGTTATCTTGAGAGGCTGCCTGGATCTAACCTACATTCCTAAAACATGGATGGAAGTCAGGGTGGTCTTCATACCCAAAGCAGGAAAAAGCTCTCATATCTGCCCTAAGGACCTCAGACCTATCAGTCTATCATCCTTTCTTTTGAAAACACTGGAAAGACTAATGGATGTGTACATCCGCGACAATATTGACAAGCGATTGCTGTCAATATCCCAACATGCGTACTGGAAGGGAAGCTCGGTCGAAACGGCCTTACATTCGCTCGTGCGCACCATTGAAAAATCACTTAGTATTAAAGAATACACCATGGTTGCCTTTCTCGATATCGAGGGAGCTTTCAACAACGTCAGACCAGAGGCAATCACTGACGCACTTTCTATCCTGAAGGTGGAGTCCTCGCTTGGCGCGCTGATCAATTTGATGTTAGCATCCAGGATTGTGAACACAAAGCTGGGCGAGTCCTCCTCTCGAAGGTTTGTCAGCAGAGGTACACCACAAGGTGGTGTGCTCTCCCCTCTTCTTTGGAATTTAGTGGTCAACAAACTACTATTGAGACTGGAAGGGACGGGCTGCAGAGTGATTGTTTATGCAGATGATGTTGCAATTGCTATCTTGGGAAAGCACCTCAACACGCTGAGTGAGATATTGCAGAATGCTCTCTCTATCCTCTTTAAATGGGCAGCTGAATGCGGGTTGGGTGTGAACCCACGCAAAACAGAATTAGTCCTCTTCACCAGGAAATATAAAATTCCTCACGTAGACCCTCCTTCTCTGAATGGTACTAGTCTAGTTTTCACCGATAGCGCAAAATATTTGGGTCTTATTTTGGATAGGAAACTTCACTGGAAACCTAACATTCAGGAACGGGTAAGGAAAGCAACAGTTACGCTTTACTTGTGCAAAAAGGCCATTGGCAAAAAATGTGGTATGCAACCCCGAATAGTTCATTGGCTCTACGTGTCCGTCATCAGACCGATACTTATGTATGGTGTTATTGTCTGGTGGACGGCCTTAGACAAAGCAGTTAACTGCACCACCCTAGGGAAGGTACAGAGATCAGCATGCATATGCATCAGTGGAGCTCTGAGAACAACTCCCTCTGCAGCACTAGACATGCTATTCAGTCTGCCACCCCTAGACATTTTTGGCAAGCAAATGGCGGCCAGTGCAGCCATTCGACTTAGTGCCTCTACACAGTGGACTGGCATATATGCAGGTCACTCAACAATCTTGAATAACTTCAATGATATTCCTGAAAACACCGACTACACCCCTCCCAGTTATGATTTTGAGAAAAATTTCCTAACAACCATCCCAACCCGTCTAGAATGGGAAAGGGATTCGGTACGGACGGAAGAGTCCGCCCACATATATACGGACGGCTTCAAAACTGAAGGCGGGGTAGGTGGAGGTGTTTCCTCTGACATGCTTAACATTAGCAGCTCCTTCCGCCTTCCGGACCACTGTAGTGTCTTTCAGCCGGAGCTTATGGCGAACAAGGAGGCCTTGTCCTGGCTGAGGTGTAATGTAATATCTACTAGGGATATTAGCATTTTCACAGACAGCCAAGCGGCAATAAAATCCTTGGAATCGGCCTCAACAACATCAAAGGTCACCGCAGAATGTCGATCATCTCTTAAGGAGATGGCTGAACAGTTCAATATTCTTCTGTGCTGGGTGCCAGGACACAGGGATATTCCAGGAAACTGCATGGCTGACGAACTCGCTCGTCGCGGTACTACCCTTCAGATTATGCCGGAACATCGGAATCTGGGTGTGCCTCTCTCCACATGTAAACTGCTACTGGGATTGGACTCGATTGAGAAAACCAACTCAAGATGGGCAGATGGTGTTAAATGTCACACTGCGAGACAGATCTGGCCGGAGCTGGATCTAAAACGCTCTAAAAGGCTGACTTTGCTCAAAAGGGTGAACATCAGCACCACAGTCGGTGTCCTGACTGCCAAAATACTCGGCCTCTTCTCGAACGACTTCTGTAGAAGCTGCCTGGATGAGAAGGAGGAGGAGACCGTCCTTCACCTTCTCTGTACCTGTCCAGCTCTATCAGCCAGAAGTAAAGCTCATCTTGGAGCTTACTTCTTCAACTGTCTCGGTGATCTTGCCGCAATGGAGGTCGCGAGAATCCAACGCTTCATTGCAAGCTCTAAATGGTTCGACGAGTAGGACCGGATTCGACGATCCTGTGGTAACACAACGGACCTTTCAGGTCTAAGTGTGTCCGTGTTCTCACGGGCAGCCACGCGTACCTACCTACCTACCTAATATTTTAATTATCGGAGGAAACAAAGTAAATTTAAATGGGTTTCGTCATAATTGTTGGTAAGGGTTTTGTTTTGGGGCTGTAAAGTGTGTACGTTTTCCAACCTCGCTTTAACTTCTATGGACTGTAAAAATAATCGCCAAAAAATTTTGACAAATATTTTATGTCTAAGCAAACATCGAATTCGCTATTATTTCTATGTGATTTATGTATAATAGTAAAAAAAGTAATTTAACGACTTTCCGTGTTAGGCCTTATGGATCTCTAACAGAAAAATAGCGTTCCAGATAGCCTCCTGATTATTCTATAAATTGTTACTCGAATAGTAACATATACCGCATCTCAGCATCAAACGCGTTCCGGACTTCTACTCAAAAATTAACAAAGATGCTACCAGACCTTTGGGTAGAGCGATAAAATATCGACATAAACCCATAGGGTTAAACATCATAAAATGTTGAAACTGATTTTGATGCGACTAAAACCCGTTAAAAACAATTCGATATCTCATTGAACCTAAGAGATATATCGGAATTCGTAAAAACGAACACAATTACACCTCCTAAGGGGTTGAAAATTACAGCTTCCGGACGTTTCGGACGCATTGTCCCCTTTTCCTCCCACACCCCTTCAACTAACACCATTTTTGAAAGTATTTCATAACAATAAGTTTCCGATTGCATGTTTTTATTTTTGTTTATAATTAACCATAGCCTTGAAATGTACTGAAGATAACGAAAAATTTAAACGACATAGTGATAAATCGCCTCGTAAATTACCCAGTCTAGTTCATTGATCGCCCAATCTGTTATTGCGCTTTTTATTAATAATTATTATCTCACTTTTGATGATCGATATTATCATTGAGGTTTTTATACTCTAGATGAAATCATATAGAGTATTATAAGTTGAATTCAGCCCAAAAGTTTGTAACGCATAGAACCAAGATTCGGACGAAAAAAAGTAATTTATTTGTGGCTAAAAACTCCGAATCCGCTTGACATCCGTCCGTCCGTCAGTCTGTCTGTCTGTCTTTATAACTAGGAGGCTATTTGGAATGTTATTTTTTAGGTTTTCAGTCGCATGGTAACCAGCACCGCATCTCATCATTAAACACGTTTCGGACTTCTACCAAGATTTTTTTTGTACTACGAATTTATTTTGCTATTACTATTTTTATGAAAAATACTAATTTATTTTGCTATTACTATTTTTATGAAAAATACTAATTGATTTTACTTACACACCTTGCACACTCTCGGATTCGAACCATGGTCCCGTCACACTTTAGTCCGCTACGCTACCCACTAAATCAATCTGACACATTCTCGTATAGGGTAGAAACCGAATCAATTGATGTTGAGAAACAAAAAATATTTCTACGAAGATGTGCCCAATACAGAGCCGACCGTCGAGCCAATGCCGAAAGAGCTTAGACACCAATAATAAGCCAATTCTTGGCCCGACATAGGCCCAGCACCTCGGACCATAAAGTCGGCACAGATCAAGTGGGAGTACTGATCACCAGGATTGGCCCGACACTGGTCTGGTGCTTTGTCAGTACCAAAACAATACCGATCGACAAGTCTTGACGGACAATGCAATGCCAATTCTGGGCAGTGTACGCAACTCTGTGGAGTCCGGCATTTCGCACATGGGTAATTTACTGACTGATTAATGACAAAATATGTACTTCACTAGAGGAAGAAAAACTAATAACTGGCTTTTCCAGCAAAAGCTTTTCACCACGTTATACTCGATGTGATGGTAGTCGCTTTGACAGTACTTTTAATAATTCCATGAAAAACATATTCTCTTGAAAATTGAAGAAAGTTGAAAGTTGATATTAGTTTTATATAGGGTGTTTTTTTAGAGGTATAGTATTTCTTTTTTGAAAAAAAGAGATACACCGCGACTGCGTCTAATGAACACCATCCGATCAGTACAATTTTGGTCATTTTTTTCATTTCTGGCCTTATCTCATTAATAACCCGTCGAATGTTGGCTTTTAAATGTTGAATCGTTGCTGGTCAGCATAGACCAGTGATTTTATGTATCCCCACAAAAAGTAATCCAATGGTGTTAAATCACACGATCTAGGCGGCCAATTGACAGGTCCAGTTCTTGAAATGATTTTTTCACCATATAATTGATTCAGCGATCTATGAGTTCGCCGTATAGAACGCAAATTTCAAAAATAAATTTCCACAATTTGTAAATGTTGTTCTGGTGTAAGTCTTTCCATGATAATTTGCCAAAACGTACTAAACAAAAAAGTAAAAGACACACTCAAGTTTGACAGGTGTACTGAAAATGCTATAAATCTAAAAAAAAACCCTATTTACAGGGTGTTTGGCACTCCGTGTGCCACCTTGTAAGGGGTTATTCCTTGACATATTTGGAGAAAAAAATTGTTCTACAGGGTGGGTCAATTTTCAATATTAGTGGAGATACAGGGTGGTTAAGAAGAGTCTTTTTGACCAGTACCCTCACTCACTTAAAACGTTAAATCTTGAAAACGAATATTCACAAGGCAACGTGTTATAACTCGTTTTTTAGGCAATCGAATTACCTTTCATTTGATGTAACAGTCTAAATTGTAACTGCACCCAATCTTGAGATATTTACTCGAAAACACAAATTTTTGCTACGTCAACCCTTAAAATTCAGTGATCAATGTAGTTTTTCTCAGAAAATCCCATTATAAAAATGTCATTTTAATTTGTTTTTTTTATGAGCCGTATTATTACCTACTAAAGCTGCATACATATGTATGAGTTACGATTAACATTTTGGAACATATCGCATAAAAATTAAATATTTAAAAAATCAGTGCATGTGCATGTTGATCTACGCTACTTGCTTGAATTGAAAGAATTTAATAATGGTTTTTATTTCAAATATTTTCATTTCAAATATTTTTATTATAATAAATGTTCAAAATGGCCACCTTCATTTTGAATGCACGCTAAAGCTCTTTTGGCGAGTGTATTCATATTCCTCAACTGCTGCCTTACTTCTATTGCTGCCGCATCGATCCTGATATTTAGATCTTACAATGTTTCTACTGGCGTTACGTAGACAAGGTCCTTCATCTGTCCCATACAAAGAAATCCATAATAGTAAGATCAGGAGATCTTGCAGGCCAGTATATCGGTCCATTTCTACCGATCCAGCGATTGCTATAATTGGAATTTAACCAATCTGTGATCTGTCGGCCGTAATGAGCTGGAGCACCATCGTGTTGGTAAAATATGGAAGCCAATCGAACCAGTGGAATATCATCCAACAAGTTCTGTAGATCATTTGATAAAAACTGTAAGTAATTGGAGCTATTTAGAGTGCGCGGAAGCCTAATAGGTCCAAGTAAATCGTCACCAATCACACCTGCCCATAAATTGACGCTGAATCTGTGCTGAAATGATGCCGCTCTTCTTGTGTGTGGATTGCTCTCAGCCTACGTATGTAGGTTGTGGAAGTTTGTGATACCGTCTCTGGTAAATTGGGACTCATCCGTCCACAGAATATTGTTGAAAAAATTGTCGTCATCTATTTGTCGTTCAAGGAGCCAATTGCAAAACTCCATCCTTTTGGGGAAATCAATAGGTAGCAGCTCCTGTACTGGTGTGTGATGGTACACATGGAAGCGTTCTACTTTTAAAATACTCCAAACCTTCCAAGTAGATATTGTTACATGTAAACCTGGCAACCGCGCAACCGTGCAACTCGATCGTTTCACATAATGAAAACAACAACAACCGAAAACCTAGCTGAAAAATAACCCAATCAGAAATAAGGTGAAACAGCACGGTTGTATCTCTCTTCTTATCGAATGCTCTCCAATGTACTAGAATCCAATTAGAATCAAAGTCGAAAGATCTCAACCTTCTACACACACCACTGAACGAAGATCGAAATCGAAAGCTCTAAAGCTTTCGAGGTTCTACACTGAACGAAGATCGAAATCGAAAGCTCTAAAGCTTTCGAGAAGATTCCACAAGCATCGAAGGTTCAAGTACATCCTAGACTGTAACCGACTAGTATATAAGCAGGTGAAGCTCTCAGCGAAGACACAGTAATTTCGATTACGTCGACTGCGAGTATACGCGACCGTGTTGAGAGAGAACGAAATTGAACGAGTTAAGCGATATATGGTATAAACGGGCGGTACTGCCATACAGTGCGAATTATTGTGCGATTATAATTCTGTGAATTAAAGTGCGGATAAATAAATTATCATTTATTTTTATTTTAACCGAATTGTGTTTTACTTGAAATCCCGGCGAACCCCTAGCTCGCAACAATATGTTAAACTGCAATGCCAAGCGTCGGATACTGATCGATGGATCACTTTGCACTGCTTGCAGTATTCTTTCATCAATCTGAACAGCGATTATAGGAGCAGGATTTGCATTTACTCTCCTTGTTCTAACGCTGCCAGTTTCCCTAATTCTCCTGTAAACGTCTTGAAATACTCTCCTGCTAGGTGTCCGTCGATGAGGATGTCTCTGATGGTAACGCCTTTGCGCGGCTCGTGCATTTTGGTCACACTCTCCATAAATTAACATCATGTCAGCATATTCTTCATTGGAGTACTCAGGCATTTTGAAATAATTTTTTAAATTCTACTGACACCTTCTTCTCTTAGCAACGTAACTAAAACTGAGAAAAATATGAAGATAGTTTTGCTTTTATAGGCTTTTTATTTTGTAAGACGCCCTATTAAAACATACTGCTGTCACGATCGGCTGCAAGCCAATCGCATAATACTCTAGATGAATACTGAACTCCGATTTATATTGTAGTTGGGGATAAAGTAGAATTACGTGTGTGCATGTTGTATGTCCTTTATTAAGGACTCATATTGGATAGCTACCCAAAACTAAAAGACAATATTCTGTGTTTAATTTCATATCTTGAAATCATCATCGAAAAAAAATGTCCTTTTTGAAGGACTTCCACATGGGAGGTGCAGGAAGGACTCACTCGATTTTTTACATATTTATCCTTTTCCTTGAACCATTTAAAAAAGAACGTGTACAAAATTTCAAATTCGTAGCTTCAAGCGTTCAAAAGTTATCGAAAAATATTGTTAAACACGTGTCTTAAGGACATTTTGTATGGCACCTACCAGAAGTAGTAAAAGGATTTCGCTGATTAGTAAACCCAAACTTTGTTTTTACTCAAAACTAATTTGTTTTGTGTTTGTTTACTTGAGTATAGTAAGTTCCGTAAATTAAGTAAAGACGTTTTGACAGGATATTTGTATGGCAGCTACACGAAGGACTAATAGGATTTTCTTCATAATCATACATTTAGCTCCACCTATTGGAAAAATAACACATACAAAATTTCAATGTCGTAGCTTAAACCCTTTTAAAGTTATCGACGAATATTCTTGAAGACGTGTTTTAAGGACATTTTGTATGGCAGCTACCCGAAGGAGTAGGACGATTTTGCCCGTTAACGAACTTAGCCTTACAAATTCAACCAAACATCCAGATTCAAAATTTCAAGATCCTAGGTGAAGGCGTTCTTGAGTTATCGTGCTAACGGACAGACGGACGGACAGACGGACGGACGGACGGACGGACGGACGGACGGACGGACGGACGGACGGACGGACGTCAAGCGGATTTGTGGTTTTTGCCCACAAATAAACAAAAAATAATATATAACTTTTTTTCGTCCGAGGCTTGGTTCTATGCGTTACAAATTTTTGGGCTGGATTAAACTTATAATACTCTATATGATTTCATCTAGAGTATAAAAAGGCATAGTACCGCATCCAGTAGTACCTACCACGTCCAAGTAAAAGCATCAATTATGTTGAAACTCAGTTATATTTCATTGTTTTCCTTCATACTTTAATAAATGTGCAATAAAAATACTGTAGTACTACCGATAAATTAAACAGATTCTTGGACGAGGTCCACTTTATGGCACTGACTTTTAAATATTTAATTTTTATGCGATATGTATTTGTACCTATTACTTCCAAAATGTTAATCGTAACTCATAAATATGTATGCAGCTTTTGTAGGTAATAATACGGCTCATAAAAAAATAAAATTAAAATGACATTTTTATAATGGGGTTTTCTGAGAAAAACTACATAGATCACGGAATGTTTAGGGTTGACGTAGTAAAAATCTGTGTTTTCGAGTAAATATCTCAAGATTTGGTGCAGTTACAATTTAGACTGTTACATCAAATGAAAGGTAATTCGATTGCCTAAAAAACGAGTTATAATACTTTGCCTTGTGATTATTCGTTTTCAAGATTTAACGTTTTAAGTGAGTGAGGGTACCGGTCAAAAAGACTTTTCATAACCACCCTGTATCTCCACTAATATTGAAAATTGACCCACCCACCCAAATATATCAAGGAATAGCCCCTTACAAGGTGGCACACGGAGTGCCAAACACCCTGTATACTAAAAAATCCAAATATGCGAATCCAATATCGTAGGTATGTAAAGGGTTTTCCAATAGGGACTTGACAACTTTGAATTCAATTTGTGAACGCACCCTTTCACTAATCATCGAACTGTCACTGTCAATTTATTCAGTAAACTTAACATTTGTATCATGGTAAAGTACACGAAGGAACAACGTCTGCAAATTATAAAAATTTACTACAGAAATTCGGAGTCGGTGACCGCTACTTTAAGAGCGTTAACTACGATTTTCGGTCGTAATTCTCGCCCTAGTAGACAGGCAGTAACAAGTTTAGTGCAAAAATTTGAGTCTACATATTCGTTGTGTGATGTTGCCGTGCCAGTGAGACAACGGGTTGGTCGAAGTGTCGAAAATATCGCTGCCGTTGAAACGTCCGTAGCAAATGATCCAAATCAGTCAATTCCACGGCGTTCTCAAGTGTTGGGCATCGCCCAGACCACGTTATGGCGAATTTTGCGTAAGGATCTTGGTTTACACCCATACAAGATCAAGCTGACTCAAGAATTGAAGCCGATGGACCATTTGAAGCGACGTACGTTCTCCGATTGGGCTCTGGAAAAGATGCGCCAAGATGATCAATTTCATCGCAAAATCATCTTCAGTGACGAAGCTCATTTTTGGCTCAGTGGGTTCGTCAATAAGCAAAATATGCGTTATTGGTCCGGTGAAAATCCACATGTGCTTCATGAAAGACCACTTCATCCACAAAAAATAACTGTTTGGTGCGGTTTGCATGCTGGCGGCGTCATAGGGCCATATTTTTTCGTCGACGATAATGATCGTCACGTTACTGTGAATGGTAATCGTTATCGCGCCATGATTACCGATTATTTTTGGCCCGAATTGGAAGATATGGACTTGGACAACATGTGGTTTCAACAGGACGGTGCCACAAGCCACACAGCACACGTTACAATCGATTTATTGAAGAGTAAGTTTGATGAGCGTGTTATCTCAAGAAATGGACCAGTCGATTGGCCGCCTCGTTCGTGCGATTTAACGCCTCTGGACTTTTTTCTTTGGGGCCACGTCAAGTCGTTGGTCTATGCCAACAAGCCGACGACGTTGGAAGAGCTCAGAGCCAACATTGAACACGAAATAGCAGCCATTTCGGCCGAAATGTGTGGCCGAGTCATCGAAAATTGGGTCCAACGAATCGACCGCTGCAAACGTGCCCGCGGTGGCCATATGAACGAAGTCGAGTTCCATTCATAAATGTTTTGATTGTACTTCAACCCGATAATAAAGTTTTTGAAATATCTCAAATGGTTTGCATTTTATTTTGAAAAAAAGTTGTCAAGTCCTTATTGGAAAACCCTTTATTTCATCAAAAACTCGCTTTATTCAAAAACCAATTCTACTTAACAATAATATATTTATTCTTGGATCTCATTAAATCAAAAAATATCTGATGCAAATTTCGTTATGTTTAAAAAAAATTTCTACTTTAATTTATAAAATAGAAAACTTCTTCTAAAGTTCTCGTAAAATTCGAAAATATTCTCAAAAACATACTGCAGTCACGATCGGCTGCAAGCCAATCGTATAATACTCTAGATACTGAACTCCGATTTATATTGTAGTTGGGGATAAAGTAGAATTACGTGTGTGCGTGTTGTATGTCCTTTATTAAGGACTGCCATTAGATTGCTACTCAAAACTAAAAGACGATATTCATTATTTAATTTCATATCTTGAACTGGGTAAGTCATCGAAAAAAATTTCCTTTTTGAAGGACTTTCACATTGGAGGTGCAGGAAGGACTCACTCAATTTTTTACATATTTATCCTTTTCCTTGGAATCATTTAAAAATGAATGTGTACAAAATTTCAAATTCGTAGCTTGAAGCTTTCAAAAGTTATCGAAAAATATTGTTGAACACGAGTCTTAAGGACATTTTGTATGGCAGCTACCAGAATTAGTAAAAGGATTTCGCTGATTAGTAAAGATCGTAAAAATGTGTGGATAAAACAAATATTACACCGTGGATTATTTGTTCCGGTTTCTGCGGAAAAGTTTTTCACTGCAAGTGTGCCGGTCTCTCGGGTCATGTTGGTGATGCTGTTGTGAAGGCCGATAGTGGCCTCTACTGGTACTGTACTGCCTGTAGGTCATCATCATCCTCAACATATGTGGCTAAAGTGTTGAAGGCGAAGTCGACTGTTCAGACGCTTCATAACGAATTTGTAACACTTCAACAGAAGCTTCATGCGGCCTTGAGTGATCTGCACAAAACGACACTCCCTCTTACCAGCCTGTCGGTGGCGCATGCAACTGTATTGCCTTCGACTAGTTTGGCGGCAACATCAATATCATCATTAACTGCATCTGGCGCCACCCCAGAATCAGCTAGGCAGTTACGACCGAGGCAGACTAAATCTGGCGCTAGCGCCGCATCGAACAACAAACGCTCAGCTGGTACTGCTACGAACTCCGAAAACGGCGCCTCTTCTGCAGGTACATCAGCTGATGTCGTCACAGCTGATCGTTATACTGTTGAACTCACTACATCGCAAGATTGCCAATGGTTCTCCCGTTGGAGTATCGCTCGAACCTTGCAGTTCTCCGATGATTCAGCCTGTCTCTGATGTCGTCACAGCTGATCGACTTACTGTTGAACTTACTACATCGCAAGTTGCCAATTGTTCTTCAACTCGTCTAACAGCGGCCAGGCTTCCTCGCTGGATTTATGTATCTCGATGTAAAGTGAATACTACGCCTGATATGATTCTCAACCACATTATAAGTAACTTCAATGATGTCTCGGCAACGGATCTACCATGCTATCAGCTTACAAAGTCTGGTGATGAGCTTTCGAAGTTTTCTTTTGTTTCCTTCAAAATTCGTGTGCCTCATAACATATTTGCTGCTGCTAGTAAGCCTTCTGTATGGCCTAAGGGTCTGATAGTGAAGGAATTTCTACCCAGACCGAGAAGGAATTTTCGTCCTATGGGAGCCAAGAATCTTCTGACGTAATTGGCTTTTCGTCTTCCTCGCCTTGCAGACCTCGATCATCGAATGTCGCGTTTCCCACTTCTAATTTACTTTCAATCTTTTATCAAAATGTTAGAGGACTGAAAACTAAGACAATTCCTTTTAAAAATTCTGTTTTATCGAACTCCTTTGACATAATCTGTATTTCTGAGACTTGGCTGAATGAGTCAATATTAAACTCTGAACTTTTTCCGAGTTCTTTTAATGTCTTTAGACGTGATCGGGATCTTCTGTCCACTAACAAGCTTGATGGAGGAGGTGTTCTTATAGCTGTTCGCAATAGCATGTTGTAATGGAATGCCTAAAATCCACTATCGCCAAAATTACATCAAGACGACATTCCTTTCTCAGCTTTCTGGCGCTGCGGAAAGTCCTTCACCAGCAACCTGCCTTGTAATGGAATGCATGCACGCGAATTTTACCAAAATCACTACAATATGCCGATTGACAGATACTTTTGAGCCTGACTGTCATTGCGCCGTCACCACAATACCAGGAACGATATTCACCACACACCTAAAACGATAATCGAAAGGTGAATAAGGATCGTCAGAGGCTTCAACAAACGACAAGAACAAAAAAGAGGCAAGTTGGATTTCATCAGCAGACCAAGCCGGTCGCCAAAAAGTGCGGTGTGATTTTTTTCTGCTGTTTTCTTCGAAGTGCTCGCTGGGAGGACCCCTCCAGAACGTGCGGCTGCTCCCGCCAGCTTTTGGATTGGACCCGAGGAGTGAGGAATCTGAGGTGCTCGCTGGGAGGACCCCCAACACACACGGCTGCTTCCCCCCCGGCAATAAATTGGTCCCGTTACCGGACCGGGAACTTTATCCAAACAGGAGTCACGCAATTCACACGGTATGAAAACTAGATTCTGCATTTTTTTTTAGATTTTTTTATATTATTGAAAAAAAAAAATTAACTATGAGAACCAAAATGTCTCGGGAACCATACCGAACAATTAAAATGAATTTATTACAAATACGGTAGCGTGACTTAATTATGTTGTTTGTTGGTCTTGTGTTTCGCGTGCCGTTTATGAGTTTCCGTGTGTGGTAAATTTCGCGATTTCTTTTGTGCAGTCCCCGGGCAAAGTTGTTCTATTCTTCCTGAAAATTGTCCCACCGGATGGCCTTTTGTCGGGTCCGTGGTGTCCGTGCTACGACCATGGAGCCCCGAAAGCCCCATTTTGGTGTAGGATTTTTCCCCGGAATGTGAAGATCGGTTGCCTACGTGAACCCCCTTTTTCGGTGGAATTTGAATTTGTGCGTGATTTGTGCGGCATTCGATGCCTTTTGGTTCGTGTCCTTTTTTTTTGGTGATTCTAAGACACGCGGTGCCGAAAAATGGGAAAACTTGAAATAACGGTCAGCTCTCCTGAAAAGAAACGGTTTCTTTTCGGCAGGTACCGTTTGCTTTCCATGCGGCGTGGGTGACGCGCAACCGCGTGGATAACGCTGCCTAATTGCCATCCCGTTTAGGAAGAAATGTATCGGTACTTGGCAATTTCTTGCAAAATTTCGTGTATAATTTCGATTTTCCCTAGGCGAATTTTGCGACATTTCATGGCGCACAAATCGATTGAATAGAGTTCCACCTTTCTTACGGACGAAGAAGCGTTGGAAGATTTAAACTCGGATCGGGAATCTTTTCTTCTAGACTTTTTAAGATTTTCAGGTTCATCGTCGAGGTCGGTTCAACAAGATTACGAGAAGATTCGACACGTCTTCCTTCCTTTCTTTCGTGTTTTTCAATTTTCAGCGGATGCAAATATTATTACTTTAGTCTACCGGGGGGGAAAAGGGAGAATTGCATATACGGAGAGGTTATTAAAGGAAGGATCGAAGCTCAGCATTCTCCTATGGCTGAAAAACAATTCTCCAAGAATTTATCTTGTTTGCATTTTCACATTTCTTTTGGGGGTATAATTCCCAACACAGTTTGATTAGGGAGGATGTCGGAAATCATCAAAAAGAAAAATTCTCGGAAATTCGCCTACGCCGCAGATAGTCCCGTTTTGAGAAGCTTGCGCCACGAGGCAACGCCAAAGTATATCGTGAATAGCGGGTTTTTCATGGGAAAAAATCCAAGTCAAAGAAAAATTCGAGTTGTAGAAAATTCGAGTTATAGAAGTTTCTTTTTTTTTTCTTCTTTAACTTCGAAACTGAATGCCCCAACACATGCGGTATTCAAATTAGCAAGTAGTATCGGTGCTCGTTTTATAACGAATAGGTAATCCTATTAGAGGGGCGCCCTATTTCCCGACTACTAGTAATACTTCGTTTTTTCCCCAAATTTTCTGAGTCAAATGTACGAGAACATATATAATTTTCTCGGATCTTTCTATATATTTTGGTTGAACTTCGTCTTCGTAAGTTTTTGGTGGCTTTTCTTGCGGGCTATTAACACCCTACGTCGGTGAAATACCACCTTTCTCTACCTTCATATTAGTATAGTCAATATGTTGGTAGGAATGATCATGGGGATCGCTTTTCTTCTGCCTTTTCTATCATGAAAGAATATATATAAATATATTAATAGCTATAAATATGGTTACTGCTTCGGCCTTCCCGCCGAAAGTCTCCATCCTTGTGCTCTCCTCCTTCATTTCCTCACTCTTCTCTCGCCATCCTTTTCCTAGTCTGGTTTCCTACTTTCCTTCTTCCCATACCGACCCAGCCCGCTGAGGATAGAGTACGGACTTCTCAAACCGTACTTCTCAGCCCCTATCGTGCATAAATACATACGATGTCCATGGATACAGGTAGCAACCCACGCCCCTTCCGACGAGCTACGCACGTGCTTAAATGCTAGATGCACGCTACCTTTCGGCAATCCATGGGGCATATGCCACCCAACTGTGGCTTTGTCACCAGACGACAATTATCTTAGCCGGTCTATATGATCATGGCCGCCTTGATCAAATGGTGACGGAGACCTACTCCCACTATTTGTTTCAGGGCGGAGTACATGGTACTATACACTCGTGGTGAGGATAATTAATTAAGTTACAGTGTTGCGATTTTTCAGTTTGGTTGGACGGATACCGTGATATGATTCGTTTCATGTCATGGCGCCCCAAATAGAGTGCGGCATTGTAATTTAAAAACGTCCTACGTACATTACAATGTTGTCAGATCTTTGCATTGACTTCAATTGCTCCTTTGAATGCATTGCTGTCAAGGTGAAATGTTCTAAATCTACATTATACATATTCTCTTATTATGTTCCTTGTAATACCACTCTTGCTCTTCTCTCTACACTTCTAGAAGAATTATCCCTATTTATTAATCAATGTGATCCTTCTGCTAAATTCCTTATCTGTGGAGACTTCAATATGCCTTACTTAAATTGGGATAATTCTATTCCTACTTCTTTGAACTGTTACTCTCAGCAACTCTTCTCTATTCAATCCTTTATGGAATTTTGTGCTCTAAAGCAACACAATGTTGTCTTAAACCAAAACAATAGAATTCTCGACCTAATATTTTCCAATTCCAGTTCTGAAGATGTTGTTCTTACATTATCTCTTCCTGGGCTAGTGTCACCTGATACCCACCATCCTCCGATAGAGATTAAATTAAATCTCAAGCCTCTAAAAAACCCCGCATTAAATCACTCCTGTAATTATGATTTAATTTCTTCTGTTCTTGCTGGAGTAAACTGGCAGTCACTTCATGCTTCATCGGTGAACATTGCCCTCGATGAATTTTATTCCACTGTTAATTCGGTAATAGTCGAACATGTCCCATTCTCAATCACCCAGCGCCGGTCCCATCCTCAATGATTTAACGCTTCCATCATTAAACTTTTGAAAGATAAAGATCAGACAAGGCGTCTTTATAAGAAATTCCCTACTCTGATTAATGAAGCTCAGTACACTGATCTCCGTAAAGTTGTTAAGAGAGAAACTAAGAAAGCCTTTAGACTGTATGTATGTAGCCTGAATGCATCACTCGCTTTGGGCAATGACAAACCTTTCTGGAATTATATCAATTCCTCACGGAAGACTACTACCATTTCATCATTCATAACTTACCAAAGTGATACTGCTTCTACTCCCCGATCTATAGCAAATCTATCCTTTTACTAATATCTCTTCCGCTTCTCAGTCAATGCAGGATATCGATGATATGGACTGTGACTCAATACCTGTTTTCACTCCTACGGAGGTTCTCGCTGTTATTAATTCCCTTGATTGTCATGGTGGCGCCGGTCCCGATAACATTCCCAATGTATTTGTTAAGAGATTGGGCCATATTCTGGCGGAACCACTTGCAACATTATTTAACATGTCACTGAATCAAAGAATATTTCCTGCAGTATGGAAGATCTCCCATGTTTTACCTATATTTAAGAAGGGTGATAAGCACAACGTTGAAAACTTTCGCCCGATTTCTATTCTGTCGTGTTTCTCTAAAATATTTGAAAAACTACTGCATGAAGTCATCTTTCTACAAGTCTGCAGCTCTGTTTCTCCTAATCAGCACGGATTTTTCAAGGGTCGTTCCACTGAGACGAATTTAGTTTCTTTTACAAATCCAGTATCAAGGACCCTTGAAAACCGACTTGATCTTCACACGGTGTATACTGACTTCTCGAAAGCTTTCGACAGAGTTGACCACTATACACTTGTTCAGAAGTTGAACTCTTTTCGTCTAAGTAGTTCTCTAGTAGGCTGGATCTCATCCTATCTTAATAATCGTAAGCAAATGGTTATCTTCCAAGGATGCCTATCGGTTCCTTATCTTGCGACATCCGGTGTTCCTCAAGGTTCAACCTTGGGTCCACTGCTTTTCATTTTATTCGTAAATGATCTTCTCTCAGAATTTCATTCTGATTATTTAATGTATGCTGACGATCTGAAGTTATTTAGACCAGTAAAATCTTTGGCTGACTGTCTCATTCTTCAAAATGACCTCAATAAATTATCCTCCTGGTGCTCTGCAAATACGCTATCCCTTAATAAGCTAAAATGTTTCAAGATGTGTTATACAAATAAATCCTCTTATCTTCAGTTTAATTACCACATTGATGACTCCCTTCTCCTTGAAGTCTTTGACTTCAAGGATTTAGGTGTTATATTTGACACTCGATTAAAATTTGATGTACATATTATGGAAATCGGCAAGCGTCCTTACAGGTTATGTGGTTTTATTTTGAGAGCTGCATATCCGTTCTGTAACTTGGCTCTTTACATTAACTTGTACAATAGTCTTGTCAAATGTCACCTTGAATACTGCTCAGTTGTGTGGAACCCATACTATATGTATCTCATAACCGCACTGGAATCGGTGCAGAGACGTTTCACTAGATCTCTCTTTCGTAGACTCAATTTTGTAGATGCCCCGTATGACATGAGGTTGCACCTGCTTGGTCTTTCACCTCTTAAGGACAGAAGATCTTATTTAGACATGTTGTTTTTGTATAAAGTCATATTTGTTTTCAACGCCAATCTCTATGATGAGCTTAGATTTAGAGATAATAATCTTCGTTCCAGATCTCAAAATACCTTCATTGTACCTTACGCGTCACTAAATTCATATTTTAATTCCCCGTTTCTTCGTTTGCCTCGCGCGTATAACCATGATTGGCTTAGTTTTCATACTCATTCTTTGCGCTCCTTTAAAATTTACTTAAAATCTATATTTTTAATTTATTAAATTTTGCTATCCACTATTACTTTGTATTCGTATATTCATTTCATCTTTCATTAGTTACATTCATTTTCATTCTCATTTTTGTTTGTTCTCGGCTAAATGTGTTATTGGAGTATTTCTATTCTGTACATTTTCGTTTTCAAATAAATAAATAAATAAATAAATAAACTTTGTTTTTACTCAAAACTAATTTGTACAAAATTTCCAATTCATAGCTAAAAGATTACTTGAGTTATAGTAAGTTCCGTAAATTAAGTGAAGACGTTTTGACAGGATATTTGTATGGCAGCTACACGAAGGACTAATAGAATTTTCTTCATAATCATACATTTAGCTCCAACTATTGGAAAAATAACACATACAAAATTTCAATGTCGTAGCTTAAACCCTTCTGAAGTTATCGACCAATATTCTTGAACACGTGTTTTAAGGACATTTTGTATGGCAGCTACCCGAAGGAGTAGGACGATTTTGCCCGTTAACGAACTTAGCCTTACAAATTCAACCAAACATCCAGATTCAAAATTTCAAGATCCTAGGTGACGGCGTTCTTGAGTTATCGTGCTAACGGACAGATGGACGGACAGACGGACGGACGGACGAACGGACGGACGGACGGACGGACGGACGCACGGACGGACGGACGGACGGACGGACGCACGGACGGACGGACGTCAAGCGGATTTGAGGTTTTTGTCCACAAATAAACAAAAAATAATATATAACTTTTTTTCGTCCGTGGCTTGGTTCTATGCGTTACAAACTTTTGGGCTGGATTAAACTTATAATACTCTATATGATTTCATCTAGAGTATAAAAAGCTCGTTACTTTCAAAAACAAATCTTCATTAGTTTATAAACTTGAAGAAAATCTTATTACAATTTCGTAAAACTTCAAAATATTTCATGAGAATCTCGTTGTTTCAAAAACAATTTCCAATTTATTTTGCTAAATTGAAAAAATCTTGTAAAGCTCTAGTCAGATCGAAAGAACAATGATTGTAAAATTTATAAATGTCTTGTTATTTTCAACAGTCAGTTGAGATTTGGTTCGATAATTTTAAGAGATTCTTTTATATTGTTAAAAAACATTTCACAAAAAACAATTGACAAGTAAAGTGTTTGCGGTAGGATAGGAAGGAATTATTTTTCTGGAAGGAGCCAGAGGGTCCAAGCCGAAAGCTGCGGGGTCCCGGACCCTCCTGGCCCCCCTCACGGCGCGCCTGTGTCCTTCATCCGTCCCCATACAAAGAAATCCATAATAGTTACATCAGGATTCAGGAGATCTCGCAGGCCAGTGTATCGGTCCATTTCTACCGATCCAGCGATTGCTATAATTGGAATTTAACCAATCTGTGATTTGGCAGCCGTAATGAGCTGGAGCACCATCGTGTTGGTAAAACATGGAAGCCAATCGTACCAGTGGAATATCATCCAACAAGTCCTGTAGATAATTTGTTAAAAAATTTAAGTAATTGGAGTTATTTAGAGTAGGCGAAAGCCTAATAGGTCCAAGGAAATCGCCACCTGCCCATAAATTGACACTGAATCTGTGCTGAAATGATTCCGCTCTTCTTGTGTGTGGATTGCTCTCAGCCCTCGTATGTAGGTTGTGGAAGTTTGTGATACCGTCTCTGGTAAATTGGGACTCATCCGTGCAAAGAATGTTGTTCATAAAATTCTCGTCATCTATTTGTCGTTTAAGGAGCCAATTGCAAAACTCCATCCTTTTGGGAAAATCAATGGGTAGCAGCTCCTGCACTGGTGTGCGATGGTAGGGATGCAAGTTTCTGCTTTTAAAACACTCCAAACTTTCCACTTAGAGATATTCAACTGCAATGCCAAGCGTCGGATACTGATTGGTGGATCATTTTGAACTTCCTGCAGTATTCTTTCATCGATCTGAACAGCGATTATTGCCACAGGATCTGCATTTACTCTGCTCGTCCTAATGCTGCCAGTTTCCTGAATTCTTCTGTAAACGTATTGAAATACTTTCCTGTCAGGTGTCCGTCGATGAGGATATCTCTGATGATACAGCGATCGCGTCGCTCATATATTTCCCTGACATTCTCCATAGATAACCATAATGTCTCCATATTCTTAATTGTAGTACTCAGCCATTTTGAAATTTTTTTCTAAATTCTACTAATACATTCTACCTATACTTTTAGCAATGTAACTGAAACTGATAAAAATGTGAAGGTAGTTTAGCTTTTATAGGCATTTTATTTTATTAGGTACCCCACTAAAAAAGCTAAACTACTGTACGCAGTTTTACCTACCACATCCAGGTAAGTACTTCAATCACATTGAAACTCGTTTACATTTAATTTATTTCTTTGATACTTAAAATAGAAATAAATGGGAAATAAATTTTTTTTAAGTAGAACCAACAATTTAAACATATTTTTTGAACGAGTGCCACTTTATGTCATATTTAATTTTTAAGCCTATTACTTCCAATGACGTAAAACGTAACTCATACATATGTATGGAGCTTTTGTAGGTAATAATATGGTACATAAAAAAATAAAATTAAACTGACATTTTTATAATGGGGTTTTCTGAGAAAAACTACATTGATCACGTAATTTTAGGGTTGACGTAGCAAAAATCTGTGTTTTGAAGTAAATATTTCAAGGTCGGATGCTGTTACAATTTGATGTGTTTCGTCATATGAAAGGTAATTCGATTCCCTAAAAACGAGTTATAACACTTTGAATTCTGATTTATAAGTTTTCAAGATATATCGTTTTAAGTGAGTGAGGGTACAGGTCCAAAACACTTTTCTTGACCACCGTGTATCTCCACGGATATTGAAAATTTACCTACCCTGTGTGACAATTTTTGTCTCAAAATATACCAAGGAAAAACCCCTTACAAGGTTGTCCACGGAGTACCGGACACCCTGTATAATAATATTCCTTAATAAATGTAATTATGTCATCGCCTGGTTTTTGGTTTTCCCGGTGAACAAATCTGCATAAAGTTAAATAAAAAAATATCTATTATTGTTAACCTAATAGTCTTAAGAATACAACTGAACATAAACACTATAAAATTAGCTAATGCTAATGTAGTGTATAAATAATATTGTAATTTTTGAAATATTGTAATTTTTAAATATGCCAGTAAATATACCAAAAGGGGATAAAGAATAACTTCGAAAAATTTACTTTAGGTGGATTGGTGATAGAATAAAAATACTTTTCTTCAGTTTGAGAAGATCTTGAATCAACAATAAAAATCCTTCAGCCATTTCAGTTGGTTACAAATATGGACGCGGTTTTTTTCAAATTCAACGTTTTTTCGCGGGCCGTGGTATGTCCGGACTATATCTTAGTACCTTCCTTCTTCATTATTGAGTGATAAAGGATATCCACTGTTTTGAATTTTCGGATTTAAAAATGGTCTGCTATTTTTATATCTCAAAATGGTACAAAGATTAAATTTGGTGAGTACCTAAATATTGTCGTTAGGCAAGAAGATTAAAATTAAAATTTTTTGAAGGTGGTTATATAAATTATGCTAGAAAATTGTAATTTGTTGTATATATGGATTTAGCTAAGCAATTGCAGATTTTTATTAGAGGCAATTATAAGAAGACTAATGAAATGGAAAGTTTCATCAACAAACTTGAACACACTTTTGAGAGAACAAAACTCAATGCATTCTTGACTAAACGTGCAAACGAACGGACAGACGAACAAGCTGAGGGATGGGCAGATAGACTGAGAGATGAGTAGACAGAAATTGGACAGAGATAGGTACAGTGAAATAAGGCGACAAACAGACAGGCATCCCTGGTTTTGGCATAAAAAAATAACGTCACAAGAAACGCTTCATATCTGATACAATGATATCATCTAATAGAACATAAAAAACAATAAACAATCTCGTTAAAGCTCTGCGCGATAAAACTTTGATAAAAGCAACTAGCCATTGCTGGACTCCCGCAGTTCTAATCCGCGAACGGTTCGGTCACATATGGGAGTGTAAACATAGAGTTCCAATCTTTTTTTTAAAATTATTGTGTTCTAGAAAAGTGTCTTCGTTTCACCATGAGCTTGTCGTATCTCTTATCAATGATCTGGTCGCAGTGGACACTTTTCGTAGGGATTGCAATTTTCGTCGCGTACAAGTGGTCCACCAACACCTTTGATTTCTTCGCGAAGAAAAATGTGAAATTCGAGCATCCAATACCGCTTTTCGGAAACTTCAAAGGAATCATTTTCCAAACGGAATCGATGTTTGATGTTGTTAAGCGGATTTACCTTAAGTTCAAAGATCAAAAGTGAGTAGTAAAGTGCGTTGCCCGTTCGCTGAAGTTATTAGATTTTTGTATTACCAATTACTTTGTATTACAAATTATTCACACGTATTATTTTCCTTTTCATTCGTATCTTGATTGAGTTCTAGAAGATAATTTGTTTTATCATGTTTGTATTTATTGGTGTTTTCTGAATGACGGAACCACTTTAGTCAAGGTTAACTTCATTCAAGTTGTGAGATTGCGTTCGGGAATTACGCTTCAAGTTATTTGAGTTAAAAAGTAATTATCTCACATATGGCCAAAAACGCTATTCGGCGATAGGTTCATCCAGTAACTATTTAATTTAGATAAATGAAAATAGCAATTATTTTGCTAAAAGTTGCGTCTAGCCGAGAATCGTCGAATAGAGCGAAAATACGAAAATTACTACAACTAGACTATCATTACGCAAGAAAAAGTAATGAAAGTGAAAATGATTAAAAGCAAAATTGATCTTCAGTTATCAATGTATAACAATAGCAAGGAAGCTATTTATTTATTAAACAATTAAACTCATCGGCACATTATCGCTTTTTTTTAAAAGATAAGCAAACAAAAAACATACTGCAGTCACGATCGGCTGCAAGACCGTTAACGAACTTAACCTAACAACATCCAGATTCAAATTTTCAAGATCCTAGGTCAAGGCGTTCTTGAGTTATCTTGCTAATGGACAGACAGACGGACGTCAAGCGGATTTGGAGTTTTTGGCCACAAATAAAATATAATATATAAGTCTCAGATTTCATCTAGAGTATAATTAAGTATTGAACAATGCGGATCTTATCTTTAGATGGCTGCCTACTTTATCGTTGAAAATACGCAAAACATTATAACGTTTAGTCGGTTCGTATGTCGAGATAACTTATTTCAGTGATGAAATTGAGCAAACGCTAATTCGTTGTGAATTCGCTTTGGCGAAATATACGCGAACATTCGAATTTCCGTATGAAACAAACAGAAACTGAATTCGTATCGAACTGGATAGTTCGCGTGCTCAGTTCACTTATTCTTCGTACAGATTATTATTCTAATTTGTCATATGCAAAAATATCATATAAAATCTGCCAATAGCCTGGACGCAATTAATTGTTTCAATGTAACTCTATGCTGCGGTTAAAGTTTACTTGCGATGTAGGTTACTATGCGACTAACCACTTAAAAGAATACGAGATATGGCAAAATATGTGAGTCAAAAAATTCTGAAATCAATTTTTAGATGATTGAATGAAAGTCCGAGAAATTAGAGAAACATATGGTGGATTCGTGAAAACTTATAGGTACGACGCATTTATAAAAACCGAGAGAATGAAAAATTTCGAATACGATTTCTATTTTTTAGAAACTATCGTTCCTTATACTATGTTCAGACTACGAGATTGACGAGTTTAAATCGAGTTAAATGCGCTGAAAACACTTCCCGGACGCGTTTACGAAAACACGTAGCTACTACGCGTTTAACCGAAAACATGTACTGCGACCCTCGCGGAAATCGAAGTAAACTTTGGAAGAAACTATTTAATGCTGCAGAAACTCAATTTCGACCTTGTGCAACGACTGCATTAGCTAATAAATTCCCTTTTCATTACTGCTATACAAACTAATTGGATTCAAACAATTTAGAAAGAATAAATTTGCTAATGAAACACAGCTGAATATCTACTTGTCAAAACAAATCACATCAAGCAATCATGTATCAAAATAAAACGAGTTGCCTATTCTGAACACTACTTTTTTAACATGTTAAATTTACCTATTTAAATGCGTTTAAAATGCATAGTCTGTACAGGGTATTAGATATGATATTTTGAAGTTTTTATGCCCTAGATGAAATCATATAGAGTATTATAAGTTTAATCCAGCCCAAAAGTGTGTAACGCATAGCAAGCCTCGGACGAAAAAAAGTCATATATTATTTTTTGTTTATTTGTGGCCAAAAACTCCAAATCCGCTTGACGTCCGTCCGTCCGTCCGTCTGTCCGTGAACACGATAACTCAAGAACGCCTTCACCTAGGATCTTGAAATTTTGAATCTGGATGTTTGGTTGAATTTGTAAGGATAAGTTCGTTAACGGGCAAAATCGTCCTACTCCTTCGGGTAGCTGCCATACAAAATGTCCTAAAACACGTGTTCAAGAATATTGGTCGATAACTTCAGAAGGGTTTAAGCTACGACTTTGAAATTTTGTATGTGTTATTTTTCCTATAGTTGGAGCTAAATGTATGATTATGAAGAAAATCCTATTAGTCCTTCGTGTAGCTGCCATACAAATATCCTGTCAAAATGTATTCACTTAATTTACGGAACTCACTATAACTCAAGTAATCTTTTAGCTACGAATTCGGACTTTTGTACAAATTAGTTTTGAGTGAAAATGAAGTTCGAGTTTACTAGTCAGCGAAATCCTTTTACTCCTTCTGGTATCTTCCATACAAAAAATTTTTAAGACACGTGTTCAACAATATTTTTCGATAACTTTTGAACGCTTTAAGCTACGAATTTGAAATTTTGTACACATTAATTTTTAAATGGTTCCAAGGAAAAGGATAAATATGTAAGAAATCGAGTGAGTCCTTCCTGCACCTCCCATGTGAAAGTCCTTCAAAAAGGAAATTTTTTTTCGATGACTTACCCAGTTCAAGATATGAAATTAAACACTGAATATTGTCTTTTAGGTTTGAGTAGCTATCTAATGGCAGTCCTCAATAAAGGACATACAACATGCACACACGTAATTCTACTTTATCCCCAACTACAATATAAATCGGAGTTCAGTATTCATCTAGAGTATAATACGATTGGCTTGTTTTTTATATAATCGTTTTTTTTTGTCACTTTCATGCAGTCTATGGAGATTATGCTTCATGTATTCCTTGACCAAATAGTACGCATATGGAATTTTTTCAAAGTGATACTTCAGAATTACAATAATATTTATTCTACTATCTTCTATACATTATTTAATCAGAAAGATATTGCAAAAATTTCTTTTATCCCTTTTTAATGCAAAACGTGCGTAAATGTTGCGCCAGTTTCATTTTCAATTTTAACCAATTATTTCGATGCTGCTACGATTTTTATTTTATGACCTCCCTTACACCCACCCATGAAGAACAAACTATTTAAATTGATAAAATAATTTATGAACTTTTCGAAATTGTAAAAAATTACTTCATCTACAGAATATATATTTTTGCTCTAATGATTTATTTGTAATCCAAGCATGTAATATCTGTAATGTATTCTAATTGCTAAGTTCATCTCAAGGTCGATCGTTTGATATGGTAAATATTAACTATAAGATATGAATATAGAAACACTTTAAAACCATGATCTTGAAAAAATGGGTACTTTTTATAACATAAAATAATTATTCATGACCGGATTTTTGTCGAGTATCGAGTTACGCTAGAGTGAACTTAGTGCGGAATAATCCGGAACATAAAGTGCTCTTAAACCAGACTATTCAATTAATTGACGACACGCATTATTCCGATATGAAATTAGGTAATAATTAAAATAATATTCAAGCTGCATAAAGTAAGCAATAATTACAGAATTTAATGCTAAAGAATTAAAATTAATATTAAAGAAAATTTCCTATGCAATTTCTGGAGTAAAAAAGCCTTAGCTTATTGTGAATGGACGCCTTGGAGAGATTATTTCGAATCAAAAAAGTCAAACGCTAAAGTACCGGAGTTTTATACGGGTACATAGCTTAAATCAAGTTTTTCTAATCGTAACATCTCTTAATATAGTACAATGAATTTTCAATTCAATTCAATCAATATTTATTAGTTTTTCCACTTATGTCTACCATCTTATAATTTATAATTTAGAGAACAGATAATTCAATATCTTAACAGCTAAATTAAATCTTGTTAGCACAGCAAAGCGAAGCATTTACGAGAATTTTAGTGAAATAAATTCAAGGAAAAATTTATATAAAAAACCTTGTGTAGTGAGTTTAAAACTAACTTACAAACTAACTTAAATTAAATGAAAGCAAAAATAGTAAAAAGGTAATTAACTAACTGAAGAAAAACAAATTAGACACCAATACATGTCAAGTAGTAGGATGTTATATGAGTGATAGTATTATCGGATTGTCGACTAGTTCCAGTCTTGTTACAAAAGATGAGTATCTGGTTGAAATTAATTCAAGAACAGTTTGCGCTTTAACTTCTTCGTGGAGACTTCTAGTCGAGAAGAAGAATGGTTTCTTCATTATAATTTTGAGGCACTTATTTTGTGAGACCTGAAGCTTTTTAATATGTGACTTTGCACAATGACCCCAAACAGGAGAGCTATATGCGATAATGGGTTGGATTACCATTTTGAACAATAAGATCTTGTTATCCTCAGAAAGTTGGGATTTTCTATTTATAAGAGGATACAGGGCATACATAGCCTTGCTGACTTTGAAACATATGTTATCTATGTGACAACGAAAGGAGAGTTTTTTATTAAGTAGAACACCAAGGTAATTTAGGTTATCAGACCACGGAATTTTTTGACCAATAAAATTGATTTTGCGACTGGGAAGGTTTGAGCGTTTCCTCTTTTTGGTGAAAAACATAGCTTGTGTTTTTGCTGTATTAATTTTAATTTTCCACCGGTGGTAAAATTGGTAAAGTCTTTGAGTATAAAGTTCGAGTACTGCTAATATCGTGTCTGGATCAATTGAGCTGGTATAGACGCATGTATCATCTGCGAAGGTAATTTAAATATTAGCCCTTCGTGCCAGACTGTATCAAAAGCTTTTTCTATATCAAGCGTTATCATTCCCACAGATTTTCTTTCATAGAGTCTTTCCTTAACGAATTTCGTGACTCGAAATAGCTGGTGACAGGTTGAGTGACCTTTTCTAAATCCGAATTGAAAATCTGGGATAGTTTTGGTTGAGTCCAGAAAGTCTTGTATTCGCTGGAGTATAATCTTTTCGAATATTTTGCTAATAACTGGCAGTAAGCTTATTGGTCTAAAGTTTTGGGGGTAGCTATGATCTTTACCCGGTTTCGGAATGGGGATAGCTATGGCTTGTTTCCAAGTAGGAGGAAAGTAGAGAAGTTTTAGGCAAGCATTGTATATAAAGTTAAGAGTTATCACCCTCTTGCGAGGGAGTCGTTTTAACACGCAGTTGGGAATTTCGTCCAAACCTGGTGCTTTTTTGATTTTGAGCCTTTTGATTATCCTAACTATTTCCTTGGGCTTTTAGAGAGGGAAATTTCTTGTAACTCGACGCAGTCTGGGATGTTATTTACGGTGTTGTGGACCGAAAAGTTATTGATAGTATTACCCATATTTTCTGAGATATGATGTACCGCTTCGAAGTGGTCGGCAATAATTTTCACTTTATTTGGGTCGTCGTATGTCAGAGCGTTGTTTTTGTTCCAAAGAGGCGGAATTTGATTTGCCCGTCCACGTTTAAAACATTTGTTTAAACGCCAGACTTTACCATCGCTTTTCCCTAGATCGGCTAGCATGGAGTTCCAGTTGGAGTTTCGCAGTTTTATTAGTCGGACCTGTATTAACTATACGGTATTTTATGCTCGGGTTTCTATTTCTCTGCCATTGACGTCGAAGGTTATTCCTTTCTCTAATGATTTCTTTAATGTCTTCACCTATTGATAATTGCTGGGGGAAATTAACGGGTTTTTTGGCGTGGTTGACTCGATCGCTTCCCAAAGGTTTTTCAAGAAAGTTTCCAGTAGTTCATCGACTTGCTGGTTGTGAGTGATGTGGAGAAGATTTAAGGACGCGGTAGACATTTTCCTGTTAAGGATTGCTTGGAACTTAGGCAAGTTAGTTTCTTTGTAGCGTAGAGTTTCCCTGCAAGGTTTAAGAGTAATCTCGTTCTCTAAAGTAAAGGAAACCGGAAGATGCGGTGAGGATAGCTCATTGAGGGTAATGGGTTGTGATGTGTGCAAGCCGCCATTACTAATGATAAGGTCGAGAGTCGAGGGTCTTCCATTGGGGGGGTAATAGGTAGGCTCGTTCGGTGTTAGAACGGTAAAGTTTCTATTGCACATCAAGTCGAACAAGATTTTACCGGCTTGATTAGCTTTAAAGCAATTACACAGTCTGTGTCTCGCATTCAGGTCTCCACATAAAAAGTACTTTTGTTTTCTTCCCACTAGAAGTTCCATGTCATCTCTGAAATTTTTAAGTTTATTCGCGGATAACTTGGTGCCTGGAAAGTATGCGGTTATAATTATAGTGTTAATTTCTTCGATTTTAATAGCAATGTTTTGTATTTCTTTCGTATCTACGTTTGGTAAAAGGGTATGCTTTATTTTTTTATTGATACATATAGCTACACCGCCACAGATTCTATCGCTTCTATCGTTTCTGTGAATTATGTAATTGGGGTGATACAGCTTATCCCTACCACTTAGCCATGTTTCGGTGACAAGAATCAAATCAATATTGTTTGCTACAGCGAAATCAAAAAATTCAATAGACTTATTTCTAATACTCTGTGCATTCCAGAGGACAGTCTTAATACTACTTAACTTATCCAGATAGAAACTTAACAGCTAAATTTACGATAACATTGAATTGTTCTTGTTTTGAATGACAAGACGATAGTTTATTTATTAGTTCAGCGGAGATTTGAACCAGTTGTTCTGGAGTGAATAATTCCTGAGCGTTATCTGTCGGAGGTTTGTTAAATGATATTGGAGTATTCCTTGTTACATTGCTAAACAGTGGTCTGAAGGTCTGTTGATAATTCGTGGCATAATTTGATGGGTTTCCGATTGCCGAGAAATTTTTATCCAAGTTGCCACTGAAAGTATTGAACGCTGGCTTTGGATTGTGATTTGGCTTGTTGTTGCTAATTCTTTCCTTTATCGCGATATATTCTTGGCGTTTCTTACAGTGCCGATCATTTGATAAGTGAGCAAGACTACAGTTCGCACATTTAATTTTGTCTATTTGGTCTTCTTTCAGTGGGCAACTTGTGTGTTTGTGAGTTTCGCTGCAAATCATGCACTTTGTCGGTGGGTGACAGTGGTCAGAGCCATGACCCCCTAGCTGACAGTTACGGCACTGCGTGGGCCCGATTTTACTTCTCGAATAGAAGTTCCATTGAACGACTGTATGCATAATAGTTTTAATTGCTCGGAGGTCATTAAGCTTTGTGCCGCGTACGAAGAAGATTATGTAGTACGGTGAGGTGTTACGCCGCGCTCTGTTGTCGCCTGCATTGAATTTTTCAATGTCTACAAGTTGTAGTTTGAGGGTGTTTCTTAAGTGATTAGCCAACTCTTCGCACGATAGGTCATGAAGTCCAGAAAGCACAATTTTTGTCGGCCGGTTATCAGCACGGGCATGGGTAAAGAATTTAACTTTTTTTTGAGTCAGATGGCTATAGAGTTTTTCGTATGATTCTTTTGATTGTACGGAGACTTTTATACCAATGTACATTAGTTTTAAATCGTGATCGGTGATTTCCAAAGCGGTCAGAATTGTTGTTATTGTTTCGCGCGGTAGTTCGGGAAAAAACTAAAGGTGGAGGTTTTACCTTTTTAACTGGTTTTGGCTGTGACGTCTGCTGCTGCTGGTCGTCATCGTCTTCGTTTGCGTCACTCTGCTTTGCAAGGGACTGATAACGGTTGGTGTAATTCGGTAGTGAACTGCTGTTTTCATGCCGCGGCAGTATTATTTTATCCCTTAGGAACATCTCGGCCGGGGAAACCTCCCGGCTCCGTTTGCTTGAACCCGATGTAGAAATTTGTAACTTTTGGTAGGTAAATCAAATACAATCGCGTTACTACTTTTGTTTTGTTTTGGTTGTTTTGGTACGAGCAATATGAAATGGACCTGTTCACTTTATGAAGAGAGAACATGAACTGGATACAATGAATTTAAAAATATAAAACCAATTTCAGTAAAAAATTGTATTATATAAAAAAAGAATCCATTATTAAAGATTGATGCAGGAAAAATGAAACTTAAAACTGGGCATTTATGTGTTTACAAATTTCAATTTTAGATTTTCATCTCTGTACGAAGTTTGTGGTAAAATTATTTATTAAATGTATAAATATTCATGAATCAATTAACATCAACATTCATTACAACCATCCGCACTTTCTAACAAGGTTCCTGATTTCTTTCCAGATGTGCAGGAATATTCGAAATGCGCAATCCAATGTTAATGATCAACGATCCAGATCTAATCAAACAGATCACCGTCAAGGATTTCGATTCTTTTCTAAATCATCGAGTCTTTTTAGACCCTGAAACCGAGCCACTTTTCAGCAACTCGCTGTTTTCATTGAAGGATCAAAAATGGAAGGACATGCGTGCAACATTGAGTCCGGCATTTACCGGCAGCAAAATGCGACAAATGTTTGAATTGGTCGAGGAATGCAGTAAGAATGTTAGTCAGTATTTTAAAGATCAGGCTGCCACTGGTGGTTTGGCTGAAATCGATGTCAAGGACTTTTTCACTCGTTTTACCAACGACGTGATTGCAACAAGCGCGTTTGGTCTTAAAATTAATTCACTTGCGGAAAAGGATAACGAATTTTATAAAATGGGCAAGAAAGCAACAAATTTTGAAGGTTTAATTGCTATTAAATTCTTCTTGTTTTCAAACTTCGCAACTGTGGTAAAGGTAAGGGATGAACAATTTTTTTCGACTGCAGTTATAAGGGTTACTGATGTTCATTTTTTGTTCTAGTTCTTCAAAATAAAACTTTTTGATCAGAAATTCTCTTCATATTTCCACAAACTTGTCATCGATACCATGAACTATCGTACTAAGCACGAGATTATTCGATACGATATGATCAATTTACTGATGCAAGCTAGGAAAGGAATTTTAGATGGTACCGATGTTGGAAAAGGAGATACCAGTGATGGATTTGCTACTGTTCAGGAATCGAGCGTTGGACAAAAGACTGTCCAACGAAATTGGTCGGACAGTGAAATGGTTGCGCAGTGTTTCCTGTTCTTTCTAGCTGGATTCGAAACCACAGCCACTCTAATGTGTTTCTGTGCTCATGAACTGATGGAAAATTCCGAAGTACAAGCGAAACTTTTCGCGGAAATCGAAGAAGTCCGGGAAGAGCTGAATGGAAAACCATTGACATACGAAGTCCTCCAGAAAATGAAGTACATGGACATGGTTGTATCGGAAACATTACGAAAATGGCCAGGAGCAATAGCCACCGATCGTGTTTGTTCCAAGCCATACACAATTCACGATAAGGTATCCGATAAGTATGTTCAGGTATATCCTGGGGATGTTCTGTCGATCCCAATTGTCGGTCTTCACTATAATCCGGACTTTTTCCCAAATCCAAATAAATTTGATCCAGAGAGATTCAGTGATGAAAATAAGGATAACATTAAGCCGTTCACCTACCTGCCATTCGGTGTAGGACCACGAAATTGTATAGGTGAGTTTCACAGACTTTGTGGAGTTTTGAAATGCCCATATTTTATGTAATCATTGTAGGATCTCGATTTGCTCTGATGGAAACCAAGGCTATCATTTTTCATCTATTGTCCGAGTTCACGTTTGAAGCGTCACCAAAGACCGCTATTCCGATAAAACTTGCTGCAAAAGGTTTCCAACTTAAACCAACAAATGGATTCTGGCTTAAATTCCAACCAAGATCCTAATCAGAACGTAGCCTAGTTATTACTCCTTGCTAAATTTAAAATATTTTTATAATTTCTTTATACTGAAATATCTTTTTGTTACGATAAATAAACCAAAAACTAGCTGCCTTTATTATTTGAAAGTAATTTTGAATTTCAAACTAGCCGCTACAATTTTTTTTAAATATATTGTTAGTTATATGCATACCCTGGCAGCCCGAACCACTTATCAATTACATCGAAGTTTCCAGAGAAAACTACAGCCTTCCAATATATAATATATATAATTCCTGTAATCTTGATGCCCTCCCGTAACCCATCAAATATAAATTTGTGCCATGAAGATGTTTTGAAAATTTTAAGATCGTGTCGTTGAAGTTTTTTTATGAAAAACGAATATTTATCTATATGTGAGTATCCTAATTCGGATCCAGCTAACCGACGAATTATGATGGGGAGGCTGAAGGTGTCTTATCAACAAACTTAAGCTTACTTTTTACTTATCTACACGAAATAATAATAATGGTATGAGCCTACAGAAGATTTAATACTTCTCACACCACGACGTGAATTGTTTTTTTATGCCTACCTCTTAACCACTTCTCAGGTCATATATTTGTGGCCACAGGGAATAAGTAGGTAAGTCTAAACACGAAACTATTCAGGGCAGCACTTTTTTGCTATTTTTACTATTGAACTATTCCTGTAAATCCAGTTTTTGTGAAAAAGTGATCAAATAACATATAACAAAAATTTCTTCACTGTGCGTGTAAGTCTTGGGACCACAGTACACTTATCCATTTTACTATTTTTCGACTTACCAAGTTATTCCCTGTGACCACAGATATATTCCCTGAAGGAAGAAAATGATTTTACATAGGGGAGTCTTGAACAGGACTATCGAGAATCTACTTTCCAATCACAGAGAATGTGTACAGCGGCTTCAGATGTGATTTCACAAAATCAACATGCTTATAATGACACTTTGCCAATCATTCTAAGGTAACAATTGTGAGAAATGTTCCATTATAACCCTTGGTTTATATTTGCTAAAAGTACAGAATTCTAACGCCCTCTTGATGGAGAAAGTCTAATTGTCTAAGTCCTGAGCGTGAGTTCCAGTAATCTTTCACCTGAAGATCTTCTCACTTTTAAAATATCTTCCTTAATGAAGCCTTGATATATCACAGGGAATGGTTCCGGGCTAATTCCACAAATAGATAAATGGACCTATCAAATTGTAAGGCTAACGTACGGCCAGATGGACAAGGGAATAGAGGGATAGACTCTTCCTTTCTTATGGAAAATATAAAGGACTTGATTTATAGAGCCTAGGATAGTAAAGTACATATGTCGTTTTCTACATCTCGTATTGTTATTTCGAACTACCCCAAACAGAATTTGAAGGTATAATTGTTCTCTATGCTGAACTCGTTATAACTCTACTAAGAACTCACTTTGATGGAGAACCGTGACAATTCAAGTTATAGAGGTTCGACTGTAATTCCCACTTGTACCTTAAGTTTAGTAAGCAATCAGTAAAAGCACCCGATCCAAGCAAATAATTTCCCTCCTTTCTTACTTCGGAAAGTTTATTCATGCCCAAGCTATTTTAATCCTTGAACTTATCTCCTGAACCGAGTTTCAAAATATTCATAAATTAAGTGAGCTTTTGTGCTTTTTCGCAGCATAATCTGAAGCTTTCAGAAAATACTACAAGCATTGTATTTATATATTACAGTAGTATCACAAAGCTCGCTTCGATGTTTTAACCGGCTTACATTAGAGGCGCTGCATGTGCTTTGCCAATTCCCTCTTATCCTACGCGTTCGTTTTAACAGTTCATTCATTTGCTCTTTCTACTATCCAAGAGGTTGATTGGTTCCGGTGCGGCGCGCGCTTTGTGTGTCATGCTGTTATGACACTGGCTATTTTTGCGGCTATAAAGCGGCTGCGAAAATCCAAATGGAGAGGGATAGAGACTTTAACATACAATTTATACATTGGTGTGAGAGAGACAGTCCGAACAGCTAAAAAGTGAGTAACTGTCAAAAAAAAGCAGCAACATAGCGCAATCTGTCAAAAAAAAGCCGCAACATAGCGAATTCAAGCAGTGTTTGGCAACATTCTAGCAGTTAATCCAAGAAAAATCCGCTGGCAGCTAGATTTTTCAGCCGCTACAGACTTGTTTTTGACAGTTCGGTACGTATAAATTATGGAAAGAGCCATGTCGCGGTGTCGGAAGAACAGTGACGCAACCGTAAAAAATTCTAATTTTTTTCGGAGAAACAATATCATTTTTGACAATTGCCCACAAGCCATACGAGCCTAGTAATAGTTACTATAGACAGCTTAGATCAAGAGCACGTTCGTTTAAAACAACGGGGAACGATTTTATGCAAGAATAGCAAAACCACAAAATATTAAAATGTGAAAACAAAAAATTTTCAAAATTGCAGTTGCGTCACTGTTCTTCCGACACGGCGATGTGATGTTATGAAACGCGCCAGAACCGGTATTTTTCTTAACAAACCAGTTGTTAATTTCGTTTACTAGATGCCGCTAGTGTCGGAAAGAGCGGTATCTCTTTCTTTTAATGTTGTTCGCCTTGTTGCACGATTGGCTATTATTGCACTTTCTTCTAGCGAGGAAAATAGCCAGTGTCATAACAGCATCATGCTGTTATGACACTGGCTATTTTTGCGGCTTTAAAGCGGCTAGACAATCCAAATGGAGAGGGATAGAGACTTTAACATACAATTTAGACATTGGTGTGAGAGAGACAGTCCGAACAGCAAACTATGGGTAACTGTCAAAAAACAATCCATAACTGTCAAAAAAAAAAGCGGCAAGAAAGCGCATTCGAGCAGTGTTTCGCAACATTCTAGCAGTTAATCCAAGAAAAATCCACTGGCGGCTAGATTTTCCAGCCGCTTCAGACTTGTTTTTGACAGTTCGTAATGTATAAATTATGGAAAATGTCATGTTATGTTATGAAACGCGCTAAGATCAGTATTTTTTATAACAAATCAGTTGTTAATTTCGTCTACTAGATGCCAGTAGCATCAGCAAGGGTATTTTTTAGCGGTAATCTCTTTCTCTCTATATTGGTCGCCTTGTCGCACGATTGACTTTTATTGCACTTGAAACTAGCGAGGAAATAGCCAGTGTCATAACAGCATCAGTCATGCAGTTAAGTTTTTACGAAACGAGATTTTGTTACAACGGGATTTTGGATCGACGGGATTTTGGGAGACCGGGATTTCAGAACACGGATTTTAGCCCGACCCCTTAGTTGGTAATAAAATGATCCACGAAACACATTTTTCCCGACTTTGCAACGAAGTCGGGCTCTCAAGCAAGAACTTTTCAGGAAAATGATATTTGATCTTCCGGAAAGTTAAACTATGACATCCCCTTGTCACCACTATATAATACAGTATATAAATATTATTGTGTACTATAAATTAATGTATACATATACTTTGTGTGTATACAATATACATAATCGCAACATAACGCTCCACCGTTGTTATGCTCTGCTCTCTGCGTCTGCACCGCCGGTATTTTCTCGTGCGAGTTGCGACCAAATCAAAGTAATGAGGTCAACGAACAAGCATTTTGCAATCTATCAATGCGGGTTCGTTGAAGAAGATAGAAGACGCAAGAAAATCAGTCATGGCTCACTCCGCTCTCCACCCCGCAATGAAAATTAAAAACGCAAAAAATTCATTCATAGCTCACTCGTTTCTTCGCTCTATACCCCGCAAAGAACATTGAAAAGACAGACGAGACGAGAAAAGAATGATTTGTGAAAGCAACAGCACAAAGCTCGCGAATCGGAACATGCAACCCCATCTTTTGAGCTAAGGTGAAGTTATTCGTGATACTACAATAAGATATAAATACAATGTTAAAAGCTACAAGCTACAAGTGATAAATCAATTGACGACTTTTAGTTTGTCTTCCTATAATGCCTGTAAAAGCTCTAGTCTTATTAATATTAATTATAAATAATTGTTTGTAAACACATTCAACAGAATGGAAGCTATGCTGTGAATAAGTTAATTATTATTCAAGCTTACTTTTATTTTCATGAAAATAGCTCAACAGTAGAAAATTTTTGGTCTTCCATATGTTCATTAATTTTTTCGATAAAAGCTACTAAATCTAATAGCAACTGCTCGTCACGCGCAGTTCTAAGCCAGTGATCGGTCGAGTATTGGGTGTGTGTAAAACTTAAATTTTTTAATCAAACTAAACAATTTTTTATCGTTAGATTGAAAAGATACGTTCTACGTTTCGCCATGAGTTGTTCTTGTTTCTTATCAATGTTTTGGTCGCAATGGACACTTTTCATAGGACTTGCAATTTTCGCCGTTTACAAGTGGTCCACCCACACCTATGATTTTTTTGCAAAGAAAAATGTCGAATTTGAAAAGCCCCTCCCTCTTATTGGTAACTTCAAGAGACTCATTCTCCGACGTGAATCCATGTTTGATTTTGCTAAACGAATCTATCTAAAGTTCAAAGATCAAAAGTGAGGATAGTGAGGGGTCACCGGTTCATTTAAATTATTAGATTTTTGTATTCATATCCACGCAATTTACACAAACATTATTGTTTGATTAAGTTCTATCGAATATAAGATAATAGTTTTTTTTCACGCTTGTCGTTTATTTGTGTTTTCGGAATGATAAAGCCACTTTATTCAAGGTTAAATTTATTCAATTTGTGTGATCTGGCATTGAGCTTGAATTGCGTACAGGAATTACGCTTGGGATTAAATATATCTTAAATAGTTGTTATATGGTTCTGACGAGGAGTGGATCAGAATTTTACAATCCTGAAGAATCATATTTTCTAGATCAGTGACCTGCAGACTAGAGATTTTTAATCGGGCGATAGGTTGTGGGGAATCCCCCTTTTTTCGTGGGGAATTCCCCTTTTCATCGGGAATTTTAGTCTAAATTTTATTGAAAGGGGTAAAGGGGCTCAGCAGCATTCTAGAGCAATTATGGGTAAAAGCAGAAATTCTCTGAAATGCCTAACCACAAGCACAACACTGCCTTCAACGTCGACTTGTAGCGATCGGAAAAAGGAAAAAGACATTCTCATTTCGTTGCGCCAAGTGCTTATTGCGTCTCATTATTTTCAAGGGCTTTAATGTAGGTTTAGGAGTCACATATAAGCCCATCTGGCCACCACGTGACTTGTTATCAAGTCACAGTCTCATGACGAATCAATAAAAGGATAAGCCCATCTGGCAAAGGAATAACTTTATTGCACCGGCCAAACTGACCGAATGCATTCTTAGATAAACAATTATATCCTTTAAATAAACTACCCCATCTGGAAACTCAATAACTTTATTCCATGAACCAAACTGACTATTAATTACTTTTGTGCGCTTTACACCTATAATAGATGTATTCAATATCGAATGTTTTACTTTATTATTTTTATAATAAAGTATATTTATCGATTTTTTAAAAAAAAAAAATTTGCTACTCTGAAAAATTTTTTTATACGTTTCATGACTAATAAGCACCAAAAAAGCAAGAAAAATTTTCAGTCCGTCTATGCGCCGTCCGCCGTACGCAAAACGTTTGAGGGCTTATAGCTCCTAAACCCTATGAGCTATTGAATTGAAATTTTTTTCTTTCATAGACTGGGTAGGCCCCTTGAAGTGACCACTTTTTGGAGGGTGGGAGTCTGAAGCGGGAGTTGGGGAAACCGTTTTAGACGAAAAATTTTGGTTTCTAGATCTCAGCAACCGCTTATGTTAGGAAGCTGAAACTTGGAATTTATATAGAGCTTCGATAGTGGACCCATTTGCAAAAATATTGATGATATAGGTGAAGAGGTGCGGGAGTGGGGGTGGGAAATAATGCGTCCGAAAAATTCGAAAGGCGAGATCGAGACATTCTAAAATCCATATCTTCTAAACGGTTAATGTCACGAAATTAAAATTTAATAACCATCTGTAGGTATACTAGGATAATAGATCAGCAACAAATTTTTGAAGGGGGCAGTGACGTACGGGGGTGGGGGTTGAAAAACTTAAGATTACGATATCTCACGTACCAATTGCACTAGAGAAATAAAATTCGGCTTCTGTATAAATGTTGACAAATAAAGTTTGCTGAAAGTAAAATTTTTTAAGGTGGCGGTGGAGCATGGAAGTGGAGGGGGTAAGAATTTTTTTTAAAAAACCACGTCTCATATCTCAAAAACGGTGTAAGATAGATGCTTGAAATTTTTACCAGAAGTAGGCCTAATAGACCCCCAGCAGAAAAATTTCAGGGATCTGGGTGTAGAGGGTGAGGGTAGGGGAAGGTGAAAAGTAAATAGTTCCGATTTTTATATCTCGAAAACTTATAATGATATAAAGCTGAAACTTGGTAATTAGATAGAGCTAAAGTAGTAGCATGTTGGAAAATTTTATAGGCGTAGTATGGTACGGGGGTGAGGTAGGGATGTTAATATCGGAAAAAAATATCGATATATCGATATTGAAAAAAATATCAATATCGGCTGAAGATATATCGGAGAAAAATATCGATATATCGATATATCGAATATTTTTCCCAATGAAAAATAAACTCCAATGCTGCATCAAACTTAACATTAATAAAAAATACGGCGCACGCGGCTTTTAGCAAACCGAAAGATAATAAATAAATGACATTTGATTTCGTTGCCTTCGGTCACAGTTGCCAAATTTAGCTATATTTTTAGAGTCTAAAATTCAATTTCAATTTTATCATTGGAATTTCAATATCTGAGAGTTTTTTGATTGAACTATTGGAAATGTTGGTGGAAAGTGGAAAATTCTTCTCCGTTGACTTATGAAATCGAAATAATGCCTTTTTTTGATCGAAATTAAGTTTCCGGATAGAAATACTGTTATTTTTTAAATATATCATTTTTAAAAAATAAGGATAAAAGGGGCAAAATCGAAAAAAGTATTAAGAGCAAACTTGATCTTAATTATTTTTTAATGAAATATTATATATTGACATATTTTTAAAATGTAAGCTAATGAGAGCCAGTACTTTTCTGGGATAGTTGTTGAGAATACTCGCTCCTTAATATGCTCTCCAGTAAGCCGACTGTGATTATTTGGCACCACAATATTTATTGCCAACACAACTCTTTCGGATGACACCGATGAGGCAGGGACAATCAGGTATTTCTGACTGATATCCGACAGAACTGGTGTGAAATGACTGCTATCAAACCAAAATTTTATTGGATCCGAATCCCGTGTTCTCATCATGTTGGGTTGATCCAGGTACTGCTTCAACTCATTTGGGACGGACCCTTGACTTGGAACTCTCTGACTGGTAGAAGCTGTTTGCACTACGAGTTTTTCATGTCGAGACCAAAGTGATGTCGATGCAATTTGTTGTTTCAACAGAGATAGACTATGTGCGATCGAAAAAAGGTCCTCTAATACAAACATACTTGAAAGAGCAAGATACAAAACCAATAAGAACAAGGTACGGAGCGGTTAGATACCTGTACACAAGATAGTTGCCTGGCTGCCTCGTCGTACATAGGTTTGTGTTGGCGCCTGAAGTGAAGATTTGCGTGCATGCACCCGTATATGTCACGTGCCTTGAACCTAGTTTCGACAGATATGGTTTCCGTGATAGAAAATTTTTTTTCTACTTTAAACGTTTCTGGCATATCACATAAAGCAGAAATGCAGATTAAATGCAAAAAAACCGTTCGATTTCTAAAATATGATATACTTAAAAAAAATATCGAGTCCGATAGTCGGATTTCAATATCGATATATCGCTTTTTACAATATCGGCCGATATTATCGATATATCGTTCAAAAAATATCGCAATTTCGATATATCGAAATTTTTTTAACATCCCTAGGGTGAGGGTGTTTTTCCTAACTATAGAACGGCTTACGCTAGAAAGTTCGGTACGTAGATGTAAATCAACTAGAAAAGTAATTCTCATTAAAAAAAAAATCAAATATCCATTGGCGTTCGGAAGTGAAAATGGAATGCATATATTTTCATGATTTTCGTCATATCTATTAGGTCTTTCCAAATATTGAATTCATTTTTATTCTACGGCTTCTTCATATAAATACCTAGAAAGTGTTTCCAGGATTTTTTGAAATTCGACCAACAAGGTGGTGTAAAGGGGATGTATACATTTTCACGAATTCAGCCGTATCCCTCAGGTCTGACTAGATATCGAATAACTTTTCACTTCCACGGGCTTATTTAATAATCACCTAAAACTTGTTTTCAAGGTTTTTCCTTTTTCAACCCCTAAGAGTGTAAAAACGGGTTGAACACGTTTTCACGAATTCCGTCATATCTCTTAGGAGTGATAAGACATCGGATTGGTTTTCACTTCCTCTGGCTTTCTTTATATATATCAAAAAACTCATTTCAGGATTTTTGGATATTGAACCCCAAAGTAGGTGCAAGGGGGTTGCATATGTTTTCACAAATTCATTCATATTTCTTAGTTCTAATGAGATATCGAATTCATTTTTACTTCCTAAGGCTTCCTACATAATCGTTAAAAAGTTGATTTAAGGATGTTTGATATTCAACTCCAATAGGACGTAAGGCTTTCGACATATTTCTCAGGATTGATAAGATATTAGATTGGTTTGCACTTCCACAGACTTTTTATATAATCGTCTACAAACGCATTTCCGATTTCATGAAACGGCCCAAAACGAAATCACGAAAAACCTTCTAATGGCGTAACAACTGATATTATACTAGGACTAGACCTCGTCCCGGAGTATGACCCAATTAAATAATTCCTATGATATATGTGGCAGCGGCGTAAGTATTCTAGCGCGACCCCATTCTAACCGCTTCTCGAACTTTTTTTTAAGGTCACATAGTAACCTACACCGCAGCTCAGAATTAAACTCGTTCCGAACTTCTACCCAAAAAATAATAAAGTTGCGCCCAGACTGTTGGCAGATTTTTATACTCTAGATGAAATCATATAGAGTATTATAGGTTTAATCCAGCCCAAAAGTTTGTAACGCATAGAACCAAGCCTCGGACGAAAAAAAGTTATATATTATTTTTTGTTTATTTGTGGCCAAAAACCTCAAATCCGCCTGACGTCCGTCCATCCATCCGGTTTAAGCTACGACATTGAAATTTTGTATGTGTTATTTTTCTAATAGTTGGAGCTAAATGTATGAATATGTAGAAAATCCTATTAGTCCTTCGTGTAGCTGCCATACAAATATCCTGTCAAAACGTCTTCACTTAATTTACGGCACTTACTATAACTCAAGTATTCTTGAATTGGAAATTTTGTACAAATTAGTTTTGAGTAAAAACGAAGTTTGAGTTTACTAATCAGCGAAATCCTTTCACTCCTTCTGGTAGCTGCCATACAAAATGTCCTTAAGACACGTGTTCAACAATATTTTTCGATAACTTTTGGACGCTTCAAGCTACGGATTTGAAATTCTGTACACGTTCATTTTTAAATGGTTCCAAGGAAAAGGATAAATATGTAAGAAATCAAGTGAGTCCTTCCTGTACCTCCCATGTGAAAGTCCTTCAAAAAGGACATTTTTTTCGATGACTTACCTAGTTCAAGATATGAAATTAAACACTGAATATCGTCTTTTAGTTTTGAGTAGCAATCTAGTTCATAGTTCATTTATTTCAATAATGCTTAAATATATATAGACACAGTTTGTAATTTTGTAGGCTGGTGCCTTTGCAACTACAATATTGAGTTTAGTTCAAGACAAGAAAATAATGTGAAACTTTGTAAAGTTACGAAAATATTGTTTGCTTAAGGAAAAATTGAATCAACTAAAAAAAACCTTACTTACAAATTAACCTAATTAACCTAACTTATACTACCTTAGAACTAAATAAAAACAAATTAAATACATTCGCAGAAGGAACTTATAGGATAGATGTAACCAGAGGATTTGTGACATATCGACACCTGCTCAAAAATAAAGATTGGGCTTTAAGAGCCATAACATTGATCATTGAAACTTCAGCCTCCTGGTGAAGACGTTTAGTCGAGTAGAAAAATGGTTTGTCCGTTATGATTTTAAGGCATTTGTTTTGTATTATCTGCAACTTTTTCTTGTGCACGTTTGCACAGTCGTTCCATACTGGAGAACCATATAAGATGATAGGCTGCATTACCATTTTATATACTAGAATTTTATTGTCAAGTGATAGCTTAGATTTCCTATTGATGAGTGGATATAGGGCATGTATACAGCGAGAAATTTTCGAGATTGTATTTTCGATGTGAGCGTGGCAGGTTAGTTTTTTGTCTAAGGTGAGACCAAGGTAGGTGATAGTGTCAGACCATTCAATGGGCTCTCCACCGAAGCGTAAAGGTCGGCATGGCAAGTTCCTGAAGGTACGTTTCTTTGTAAAGAAAATCGCTTTCGTTTTGGAAGGGTTTATTTTAATTGTGAGTAGCAATCTAATGGCAGTCCTTAATAAAGAACATACAACATGCACACACGTAATTATACTTTATCCCCAACAACAATATAAATCGGAGTTCAGTATTCATCTAGAGTATTATACGATTGGCTTGTTTATACTCTAGATGAAATCATAAAGAGTATTATAAGTTTAATCCAGCCCAAAAGTTTGTAACGCATAGAACCCAGCCTCGGACGAAAAAAAGTTATATATTATTTTTTGTTTATTTGTGGCCAAAAACCTCAAATCCGCTTGACGTCCGTCCGTCCGTCCGTCTGTCCGTTAGCACTATAACTCAAGAACGCCTTCACCTAGGATCTTGAAATTTTGAATCTGGAGGTTTGGTTGAATTTGTAAGGCTAAGTTCGTTAACGGGCAAAATCGTCCTACTCCTTCGGGTAGCTGCCATACAAAATGTCCTTAAAACACGTCTTCAAGAATATTGGTCGATAGCTTCAGAAGGGTTTAAGCTACGACTTTGAAATTTTGTATGTGTTATTTTTCCAATAGTTGGAGCTAAATGTATGATTATGAAGAAAATCCTGTTAGTCCTTCGTGTAGCTGCCATACAAATATCCTGTCAAAATGTATTCACTTCATTTACGGAACTCACTATAACTCAAGTAATCTTTTAGCTACGAATTCGGAATTTTGTACAAATTAGTTTTGAGTGAAAAGGAAGTTCGAGTTCACTAGTCAGCGAAATCCTTTTACTCCTTCTGGTAGCTGCCATACAAATGTCCTTAAAACACGTGTTCAAGAATATTGGCCGATAACTTCAGAAGGGTTTACGCTACGTCTTTGAAATTTTGTATGTGTTATTTTTCCTATAGTTTGAGCTAAATGTATGATTATGAAGAAAATCCTATTAGTCCTTCGTGTAGCTGCCATACAAATATCCTGTCAAAATGTATTCACTTAATTTACGGAACTCACTATAACTCAAGTAATCTTTTAGCTATGAATTCGGAATTTTTTACAAATTAGTTTTGAGTGAAAACAAAGTTCGATTTTACTAGTCAGCGAAATCCTTTTACTCCTTCTGGTACCTTCCATACAAAAAATCCTTAAGACACGTGTTCAACAATATTTTTCGATAACTTTCGAACGCTTCAAGCTATGAATTTGAAATTTTGTACATGTTCATTTTTAAATGGTTCCAAGGAAAAGGATAAATATGTAAGAAATCGAGTTAGTCCTTCCTGCACCTCCCATGTAAAAGTCCTTCAAAAAGGATTTTTTTCGATGACTTACCCAGTTCAAGATATGAAATTAAACGCTGAATATTGTCTTTTAGTTTTGAGTAGCAATCTAATGGCAGTCCTTAATAAAGGACATGCAACATGCTTACTGTCCCAATGTCCATAGGAAAAAAAACACCACCTGGTGTTCGATGGAGTCCATCCTTTTGCGGTGTTATTTGACACCCATATAGTGGTGATAAAAATAAAATTGTTTAGGATAAATTATAATTTCCTAGTAACGGTGTAAAACGGACACAAGCGGTGTATTTTTCGTTCGTTGAAGGTTTTACAGAAACACCCGGCCGGTGTTGATTTGGATGATTTTTTTTATTTTAGGTTATAATATTAAACGTCGATTGGAGCATTTTTATGCCAAAAATTATTCATTTTGAACATGCAAAAAGTCCTTTTTCGGGGTGATATTACTCGCCCATAACTATTATATTCGTATAAATTTAATTTAAGTGAAAAACATTGTTATACTCTAGATGAAATCATATAGAGCATTATAAGTTTAATCCAGCCGAAAAGTTTGTAACGCATAGAACCAAGCCTCGGACGAAAAAAAGTTATATATTATTTTTTGTTTATTTGTGCCCAAAAACCTCAAATCCGCCTGACGTCCGTCCGTCCGTCCGTCCGTCCGTCCGTCCGTCCGTCCGTCCGTCCGTCTGTCCGTGAACACGATAACTCAAGAACGCCTTCACCTAGGATCTTGAAATTTTGAATCTGGATGTTTGGTTGAATTTGTAAGGCTAAGTTCGTTAACGGGCAAAATCGTCCTACTCCTTCGGGTAGCTGCCATACAAAGTGTCCTTAAAACACGTGTTCAAGAATATTGGTCGATAACTTAAGAAGGGTTTAAGCTACGACTTTGAAATTTTGTATGTGTTATTTTTCCAATAGTTGGAGTTAAATATATGATTATGAAGAAAATCCTGTTAGTCCTTCGTGTAGCTGCCATACAAATATCCTGTCAAAATGTATTCACTTAATTTACGAAACTCACTATAACTCAAGTAATCTTTTAGCTACGAATTCGGAATTTTGTACAAGTTAGTTTTGAGTGAAAAGGAAGTTTGGGTTTACTAATCAGCGAAATCCTTTTTCTCCTTCTGGTAGCTGCCATACAAAATGTCCTTAAAACAAGTGTTCAAGAATATTGGTCGATAACGTCAGAAGGGTTTAAGCTACGACATTGAAATTTTGTATGTGTTATTTTTCCAATAGTTGGAGCTAAATATATGATTATGAAGAAAATCCTGTTAGTCCTTCGTGTAGCTGCCATACAAATATCCGGTCAAAATGTATTCACTTAATTTACGAAACTCACTATAACTCAAGTAATCTTTTAGCTACGAATTCAGAATTTTAAACAAGGTAGTTTTGAGTGAAAAGGAAGTTCGAGTTAACTAATCAGCGAAATTCTTTTACTCCTTCTGGTAGATGCCATACAAAATGTCCTTAAAACACGTGTTCAAGAATATTGCCGATAACTTCAGAAGGGTTTAAGCTACGTCTTTGAAATTTTGTATGTGTTATTTTTCCAATAGTTGGAGCTAAATGTATGATTATGAAGAAAATCTTATTAGTCCTTCGTGTAGCTGCCATACAAATATCCTGTCAAATAGTCTTCACTTAATTTACGGAACTCACTATAACTCAAGTATTATTTTAGCTATGAACTCGAAATTTTGTACAAATTAGTTTTGAGTGAAAACAAAGTTCGAGTTTACTAATCAGCAAAATCCTTTTACTCCTTCTGGTACCTGCCATACAAAATATCCTTAAGACACGTGTTCAACAATATTTTTCGATAACTTTTGAACGCTTCAAGCTACGAATTTGAAATTTTGTACAGGTTCATTTCTAAATGGTTGCAAGGAAAAGGATAAATATGTAAGAAATTGAGTGAGTCCTTCCTGCATCTCCCATGTAAAAGTCCTTCAAAAAGGAAATTTTTTTTCGATGACTTACCCAGTTCAAGATATGAAATTAAACACTGAATATTGTCTTTTAGTTTTGAATAGCAATCCAATGGCAGTCCTTAAGAAAGGACATACAACATGCACACAGGTAATTCTACTTTATCCCCAACTACAATATAAATCGGAGTTCAGTATTCATCTAGTTTTTTTTATATAAATCAATTTTTATTCAATTTTTATACTCTAGATGAAATCATATAGAGTATTATAAGTTTAATCCAGCCCAAAAGTTTGTAACACATAGAACCAAGCCTCGGACGAAAAAAAGTTATATATTATTTTTTGTTTATTTGTGGCCAAAAACCTCAAATCCGCTTGACGTCCGTCCGTCCGTCCGTCCGTCCGTCCGTCTGTCCGTGAACACGATAACTCAAGAACGCCTTCACCTAGGATCTTGAAATTTTGAATCTAGATGTTTGGTTGAATTTGTAAGGCTAAGTTCGTTAATGGGCCAAATCGTCTTACTCCTTCGGGTAGCTGCCATACAAAATGTCCTTAAAACACGTGTTCAAGAATATTGGTCGATAACTTCAGAAGGGTTTAAGCTACGACATTGAAATTTTGTATGTGTTATTTTTCCAATAGTTGGAGCTAAATGTATGATTATGAAGAAAATCCTGTTAGTCCTTCGTGTAGCTGCCATACAAATATCCTGTCAAAATGTATTCACTTAATTTACGAAACTCACTATAACTCAAGTAATCTTTTAGCTACGAATTCGGAATTTTGTACAAGTTAGTTTTGAGTGAAAAGGAAGTTTGGGTTTACTAATCAGCGAAATCCTTTTTCTCCTTCTGGTAGCTGCCATACAAAATGTCCTTAAAACAAGTGTTCAAGAATATTGGTCGATAACGTCAGAAGGGTTTAAGCTACGACATTGAAATTTTGTATGTGTTATTTTTCCAATAGTTGGAGCTAAATATATGATTATGAAGAAAATCCTGTTAGTCCTTCGTGTAGCTGCCATACAAATATCCGGTCAAAATGTATTCACTTAATTTACGAAACTCACTATAACTCAAGTAATCTTTTAGCTACGAATTCAGAATTTTAAACAAGGTAGTTTTGAGTGAAAAGGAAGTTCGAGTTAACTAATCAGCGAAATTCTTTTACTCCTTCTGGTAGATGCCATACAAAATGTCCTTAAAACACGTGTTCAAGAATATTGCCGATAACTTCAGAAGGGTTTAAGCTACGTCTTTGAAATTTTGTATGTGTTATTTTTCCAATAGTTGGAGCTAAATGTATGATTATGAAGAAAATCTTATTAGTCCTTCGTGTAGCTGCCATACAAATATCCTGTCAAATAGTCTTCACTTAATTTACGGAACTCACTATAACTCAAGTATTATTTTAGCTATGAACTCGAAATTTTGTACAAATTAGTTTTGAGTGAAAACAAAGTTCGAGTTTACTAATCAGCAAAATCCTTTTACTCCTTCTGGTACCTGCCATACAAAATATCCTTAAGACACGTGTTCAACAATATTTTTCGATAACTTTTGAACGCTTCAAGCTACGAATTTGAAATTTTGTACAGGTTCATTTCTAAATGGTTGCAAGGAAAAGGATAAATATGTAAGAAATTGAGTGAGTCCTTCCTGCATCTCCCATGTAAAAGTCCTTCAAAAAGGAAATTTTTTTTCGATGACTTACCCAGTTCAAGATATGAAATTAAACACTGAATATTGTCTTTTAGTTTTGAATAGCAATCCAATGGCAGTCCTTAAGAAAGGACATACAACATGCACACAGGTAATTCTACTTTATCCCCAACTACAATATAAATCGGAGTTCAGTATTCATCTAGTTTTTTTTATATAAATCAATTTTTATTCAATTTTTATACTCTAGATGAAATCATATAGAGTATTATAAGTTTAATCCAGCCCAAAAGTTTGTAACACATAGAACCAAGCCTCGGACGAAAAAAAGTTATATATTATTTTTTGTTTATTTGTGGCCAAAAACCTCAAATCCGCTTGACGTCCGTCCGTCCGTCCGTCCGTCCGTCCGTCTGTCCGTGAACACGATAACTCAAGAACGCCTTCACCTAGGATCTTGAAATTTTGAATCTAGATGTTTGGTTGAATTTGTAAGGCTAAGTTCGTTAATGGGCCAAATCGTCTTACTCCTTCGGGTAGCTGCCATACAAAATGTCCTTAAAACACGTGTTCAGGAATATTGGCCGATACCTTCAGAAGGGTTTAAGCTACGACATTGAAATTTTGTAGGTGTTATTTTTCCAATAGTTGGAGCTAAATGTATGATTATGAAGAAAATCCTATTAGTCCTTCGTGTAGCTGCCATACAAATATCCTGTCAAAACGTCTATACTTAATTTACGGAACTTACTATAACTCAAGTTGTCTTTTAGCTATGAATTGGAAATTTTGTACAAATTAGTTTTGAGTAAAAACAGAGTTCGAGTTTACTAATCAGCGAAATCCGTTTACTCCTTCTGGTAGCTGCCATGCAAAATGTCCTCAAGACACGTGTTCAACAATATTTTCGATAACTTTTGAACGCTTCAAGCTACGAATTTGAAATTTTGTACATGTTCATTTTTAAATGGTTCCAAGGAAAAGGATAAATATGTAAGAAATCAAGTGAGTCCTTCCTGCACAGCCCATGTGAAAGTCCTTCAAAAAGGACATTTTTTTGATGACTTACCCAGTTCAAGATATGAAATTAAATACTGAATATTGTATTTTAGGTTTGAGTAGCAATCTAATGGCAGTCCTTAATAAAGAACATACAACATGCACACACGTAATTCTACTTTATCCCCAACTACAATATAAATCGGAGTTCAGTATTCATCTAGAGTATTATACGATTGGCTTGCAGCCGATCGTGACTGCAGTATGTTTTAATTAAAAATTTGTCTTATTCATTTCGTAAATTAAAGTAAATAATTGTGAATCTAAGGAACTAAAATTACTTTTACTTTTGCCGTACATGCAGCAATAAATTGAACAAATTTGATGTCGTCGTCCTCGCTTTTCACAGCGACAAACTGTTGGTCACCACCGAACTTTACTTTGAAAAGTTTTTCCATAATTAATTCACAAGAACACTTTCATCACCTCCACTATTCAAATTAGATTCGATCGATAACGAGAAAAACCGATTCACTAACAGCTCGTCATCCGATGGGTGATTTTAATATACTATTTATCCGATCGGTGTTTAATTACACCGAAAAAGGCAATATATCGTAAACATGATAGTGTGCGTTTTCATTGTTATTTAATCAGTGATAAATTGTTCCCGAAATTTATCCAATGGGGGTTTTTCGCGATTTTCCAAATAAAATTTTGTTGGTGTATTTTTGCGGTGAGAGAGAAAAAATGTTCACCCAAAGGGAAACTACGAAATTAACACCACTAGGTTGGTGTATTGTGAAGCATTTTTGACCCTAATTGGTGTTAAAAAACCTATTATCCGCAAGGTGGTGTAATAAGACATCTCATATTTTTTACTGTGCACACACGTAATTCTACTTTATCCCCAACTACAATATAAATCGGAGTTCAGTATTCATCTAGAGTATTATACGATTGGCTTGCAGCCGATCGTGACTGCAGTATGTTTTTATATGGGATTTGACAGTTCATTTCGTTTCGCTCGGAACACAGTACTTTTATTAACTGACTTAATAAAACCCATGGCTGTAGGTAGGAATTGAACCCGAGTTGAAAGTTTTTGAATTGGTGTGCGTAACCACTGCGCCACCGAAGACCTTTCATATTCATTTCCTTCACAGCGAAAAATTGCAAAGCGCATTGATTTAAAGCGCACATAAAGCGCTTTGGTAACCACAAACATTAAAGTGCTTTGAAAGCGCTTTGAAACAAGCGAAAGCAAAGCAAATACAAATTTTCATTTTGATATTATTTCTATATATATTCTAGAGTTCTGTGTAAATTGCCATATATTTCGGGGATTCTCGACTTATCGAAAGAAGCGCGCTATTCTTCGCATTCGCACTCTTAGTGTTCATTAGTGATCGTGAAGTGGTAATTTAAATTTAAAGCGTAAAATTAGTGATCACATGTGAGTAGAATATTATTATTATAGTATTTTATTTGTTGTACTTACAGTCACACTGATATTGGCACATCTATAATTTTTTTAGATTCCTTCAAATATATTTAAAAAAAACCTTTGTTTTTAGATTAAATTTAACGTAATGTAATTTGCCGATGTATTAAATATTATTACGTATTATACAGGGTGTTTGGCACTCCGTGTGCCACCTTGTAAGGGGTTATTCCTTGATATATTTGGAGAAAAAAATTGTTCTACAGGGTGGGTCAATTTTCAATATTAGTGGAGATACAGGGTGGTTAAGAAAAGTGTTTTTGATCGGTACCCTCACTCACTTAAAACGTTATATCTTGAAAACGAATAATCACAAGGCAACGTGTTATAACTCGTTTTTTAGGCAATCGAATTACCTTTCACTTGATGATGAATTGTAACTGCACCAAATCTTGAGATATTTACTCGAAAACACAAATTTTTGCTACGTGAACCCTTAAAATTCAGTGATCAATGTAGTTTTTCTCAGAAAACCCCATTATAAAAATGTCATTTTAATTTTATTTTTTTATGAGCCGTATTATTACCTACAAAAGCTGCATACATATGTATGAGTTACGATTAACATTTTGGAAGTAATAGGTAAAAATACATATCGCATAAAAATTAAATATTTAAAAAATCAGTGCATGTGCATGTTGATCTACGCTACTTGCTTGAATTGAAAGAATTTAATAATGGTTTTTATTTTAAATATTTTTATTATAACAAATGTTCAAAATGGCCACCTTCATTTTGAATGCGCGCTAAAGCTCGTTTGGCGAGTGTTCTCTTGGTATTCATATTCCTCAACTGCTGCCTTACTTCTATTGCTGCCGCATCGATCCTGATATTTAGATCTTCCAATGTTTCTACTGGCATTGCGTAGACAAGGTCCTTCATCCGTCCCCATACAAAGAAATCCATAATAGTAAGATCAGGAGATCTTGCAGGCCAATATATCGGTCCATTTCTACCGATCCAGCGATTGCTATAATTGGAATTTAACCAATCTGTGATCTGTCGGCCGCAATGAGCAGGAGCACCATCGTGTTGGTAAAACATGGAAGCCAATCGAACCAGTGGAATATCATCCAACAAGTCCTGTAGATCATTTGATAAAAACTGTAAGTAATTGGAGCTATTTAGAGTACGCGGAAGCCTAATAGGTCCAAGTAAATCGTCACCAATCACACCTGCCCATAAATTGACGCTGAATCTGTGTTGAAATGATGCCGCTCTTCTTGTGTGTGGATTGCTTTCAGCCCACGTATGTAGGTTGTGGAAGTTTGTGATACCGTCTCTGGTAAATTGGGACTCATCCGTCCACAGAATATTGTTGAAAAAATTGTCGTCATCTATTTGTCGTTCAAGGAGCCAATTGCAAAGCTCCATCCGTTTGGGGAAATCAATGGGTAGCAGCTCCTGTAGTGGTGTGTGATGGTAGGCATGGAAGCGTTCTACTTTTAAAATACTCCAAACCTTCCAAGTAGATATGTTAAACTGCAATGCCAAGCGTCGGATACTGATCGATGGATCATTTTGCACTGCTTGTAGTATTCTTTCATCAATCTGAACAGCAGTATTTGCATTTACTCTCCTTGTTCTAACGCTGCCAGTTTCCCTAATTCTCCTGTAAACGTCTTGAAATACTCTCCTGCTAGGTGTCCGTCGATGAGGATGTCTCTGGTGGTAAAGCCTTCGCGCGGCTCGTGCGTTTTGGTCACACTCTCCATAAATTAATATCATGTCAGCATATTCTTCATTGGAATACTCAGGCATTTTGAAATAATTTTCTAAATTCTACTGAGACCTTCTTCTCTTAGCAACGTAACTAAAACTGAGAAAAATATGAAGGTAGTTTTGCTTTTATAGGCTTCTTATTTTGTAAGACACCCTATTAAAAAATGCATAGTATCGCATCCAGTAGTACCTACCACGTCCAGGTAAAAGCATTAGTTATGTTGAAACTCACTTACATTTCATTGTTTTCCTTCATACTTTAAATAGTAATAAATGTGCTATAAAAATACTGTAATACTACCGACAAATTAAACAGATTCTTGGACGAGGTCCACTTTATGGCACTGACTAATTAAATATTTAATTTTTATGCGATATGTATTCTTACCTATTACTTCCAAAGTGCTATTCGTAACTCATACATATGTATGCAGCTTTTGTAGGTAATAATATGGCGCATAAAAAAATAAAATTAAAATGACTTTTTTATAATGGTGTTTTCTGAGAAAAACTACATTGATCACTGAATTTTAAGGGTTCACGTAGCAAAAATTTGTGTTTTCGAGTAAATATCTCAAGATTGGGTGCAGTTACAATTTAGACTGTTACATCAAATGAAAGGTAATTCGATTGCCTAAAAAACGAGTTATAACACTTTGTCTTGTGATTATTCGTTTTCAAGATATAACGTTTTAAGTGAGTGAGGGTACCGGTCAAAAACACTTTTCTTAACCACCCTGTATCTCCACTAATATTAAAAATTGACCCACCCTGTGGAACAATTTTTTTCTCCAAATATATCAAGGAATAACCCCTTACAAGGTGGCACACAGAGTGCCAAACACCCTGTATAATAAATATCAACAACGATTTTATAGGTTACCTATTTACTTTCCATTATTGGAGAGCAACAAATCCGGAAATGTATTCCGATCTTTTTAAGTGACGAATTCCTTTTGGCCGTGAACTGGGATGGTCAACAAAAGAAAATCCCATTGAAAAAAAAATTGTTCTCGCAGTATGTATACGGCAAGATGATTTTAATTTATTCATTACTAGCCGCGTACCGCGGCTACGCTCGCTTCGCTCACGTTGTTCCATCACTCCTGTTACTCCCGTTGCTCCCGTTTCTCCCGTTGACCCATTGCTCCTGTTTCTCCCGTTGATCCATTGCTCCTATTTCTCCGTTGCTCCCATTTCTCGCGTTGATCCGTTGCTCCTGTTTCTCACGATGCTCCTGTTACTCCCGTTGCTACCATTTCTCCCGTTACTCCCATTTCTCCCGTTGCTCCCGTTACTCTATCCTCCATCCCCCATCTCCAATCCACCATCCTCTATCCTACATCCTCTATCCACCATCCACCATTTTCCATCCACCATCTACCATCCCCATCCACCATCCTCCATCCACAGTCCTCCATCTTTCATCCGCCATCCTCCATCTTCCATCATCCATCCTCTATCCACCATCCACCATCCTCCATCCTCTATCCACCATCCTCTATCCACCATCCACCATCCTCCATCTATCATCCCCCATTCTCTATACTCCATCCTCCATCCACCATTCTCCGCCCACCATCCACCATCCTCCATCTTCTATCCTCCATCCTCTATCCCACATCCTTCACCCACCATCTCCCATCCTCCATCCACCATCCTCTATCCACCATCCTCCATCTACCATCCCCCAAACTCCATCATCCATCCTCCATTCTCTATCCACCATCCTCCATCTTCCATCCTCCATATTCCATCTTCCATCCACTATCCTCTTATACCATTTAGTAATAGGAATAGGTATAACTAATACACCGAAAATGAACTGCCGCTAAATCATATGAAAAACACTAAAATGTTGAAATAACTCCATCATCCATCCTCCATCTTCCATCATCCATCCTCTATCCACCATCCACCATCCTCCATCCTCTATCCACCATCCTCTATCCACCATCCACCATCCTCCATCTATCATCCCCCATTCTCTATCCACCATCCTCCATCCACCATTCTCCGCCCATCATCCACCATCCTCCATCTTCTATCCTCCATCCTCTATCCACCATCCTTCACAAACCATCTCCCATCCTCCATCCACCATCCTGTATCCACCATCCTCCATCTACCATCCCCCAAACTCCATCATCCATCCTCCATTCTCTATCCACCATCCTCCATCTTCCATCCTCCATATTCCATCTTTTATCCACTATCCTCTTACACCATTTAGTAATACGAATAGGCATAACTAATACACCAAAAACGAACTGCCGCTAAATCATATGAAAAACACTCAAATGTTGAAATAACTCGCGAACCACCAACTGTTAAATAATTTTGTTAACGCAGAAACCATCGAGGGCGTACCCTCAACAAATCACCAAAGTTTCATCGCAATTGGATGAGTGGTTTAGGAGCCTATACAGGACAAACAGACAAACAGACAGACAAACATTCATTTTTATATATAGAGATGGAAATCAACATTTCTTTTACACAGATGCCGTAAAGGATTCGTTGACTAGTGAGGAATATGAAAAAGAGTCGAGAGTTGGAATTCGAGCTCAGAAGAACAAGTTCGACTATGGAACACATATTAAAAACATACTGCAGTCACGATCGGCTGCAAGCCAATCGTATAATACTCTAGATGAATACTGAACTCCGATTTATATTATAGTTGGGGATAAAGTAGAATTACGTGTGTACATGTTGTATGTCCTTTCTTAAGCCATTAGATTGCTACTCAAAACTAAAAGACAATATTCAGTGTTTAATTTCATATCTTGGACTGGGTAAGTCATCGAAAAAAAAATTCCTTTTTGAAGGACTTTCGCATGGGAGGTGCAGGAAGGACCCACTCGATTTTTTACATATTTATCCTTTTCCTTAGAACCATTTAAAAAAGAACGTGTACAAAATTTCAAATTCGTAGCTTGAAGCGTTCAAAAGTTATCGAAAAATATTGTTGAACACGTGTCTTAAGGACATTTTGTATGGCAGCTATTAGAAGGACTAAAAGGATTTCGCTGATTAGTGAACTCGAACTTCGATTTTATTCAAAACTAATTTGTATAAAATTTCCAATTCATAGCTAAAAGATTACTTGAGTTATAGTAAGTTCCGTAAATTAAGTGAAGACGTTTTGACAGGATATTTGTATGGCAGCTACACGAAGGACTAATACGATTTTCTTCATAATCATACATTTAGCTCCAACTATTAAAAAAGTAACACATACAAAATTTCAAAGTCGTAGCTTAAACCCTTCTGAAGTTATCGGCCAATATTCTTAAACACGTGTTTTAAGGACATTTTGTATGGCAGCTACCCGAAGGAGTAAAAGGATTTCGCTGACTAGTAAAGTCGAACTTTCTTTTCACTCAAAACTGATTCGCAAAAAATTCCCAATTCGCAGCTAAAAGATTACTTGAGTTATAGTGAGTTTCGTAAATTAAGCGAATACATTTTGACAGGATATTTGTATGGCAGCTACACGAAGGACTAATATGATTTTTTTCATAATCATACATTTAGCTGCAATTATTGAAAAAGTAAGACATACAATATTTCAAAGTCGTAGCTTTAGGCGTTCCGAAGTTATTGGTCAATATTCTTGAACACGTGTTTTAAGGACATTTTGTATGGCAGCTACCCGAAGGAGTAGGACGATTTTGCCCGTTAACGAACTTAGCCTTACAAATTCAACCAAACACGTTGATTCAAAATTTCAAGATCCTAGGTGAAGGCGTTCTTGAGTTATCGTGTTCACGGACAGACGGACGGACGGACGGACGGACGGACGGACGGACGGACGGACGGACGGACGGACGGACGGACGTCAAGCGGATTTGAGGTTTTCGGCCACAAATAAACAAAAAATAATATATAACTTTTTTTTGTCCGAGGCTTGGTTCTATGCGTTACAAACTTTTGGGCTGGATTAAACTTATAATACTCTATATGATTTCATCTAGAGTATAAAAATCTGCCAATGGTCTGGGCGAAACTTTATTATTTTTCGGGTCAAAGTTCGAAAGCGGTCAAAGTCGGAGTGTATCATGAGTTGCTTCGAGATTATTAGATTTCTTGGAAAATTATTTTTGTTCTTAATATAAAAATATTTAAAATGGAGATTTTTAGCCGATTAAACATTGAAAAAGTCCGTGTAGACTATTCGAATTTCAGTATATTATGTACACTAAAAGCCCATAGAAGGAAAAACGAATTTGTTGCCTTATCAGAATGACGAATTGTTAAAACGTATACAAACCCATTACTTGGGGTTTGAATTTCGAAAAAATTGTGAAACAGGTTTTTAGACGATTTCATAAGAAGCAACTTGATATCTCATGAGACAAGACGGATTTTAAAAAATTTGTGAAAACTTAAGCAAACCGTTCACACCTCCTTGATTCTGGAAATTCGAAAAATCGTGAATTGGTTGACCGTAATAATCAATTTTATATCTCATTAGAACTAAGGAATGGCGAAAATTGTGAAAAAATATACAAACCCTTGGGGGTTGAATATCGAAAAATTGAGAAATGGGTTTGTAGGCGATTATATAAAAAGTCTGTGGAAATGAAAAGCGATCTAATATCTCATCGAACCTAAGAAATATGTCGAAACTTTGAAAACGCATACAACCCCCTTACACCCATTAGGATTGAATATCTAAAATACTGAATTTGACTTTTTGGCTTTTTTATGTAGGAAACCTTGGGAAGTAAAAATGAATTCGATATATCACGAGATATGCAACCTCCTTTGAATATCCAAAAATCCTGAAAGGAGTTAATAAATAAATATGAAGACAGCACGAGAAAGTAGGAACCAATTCGATTTCTTATCACTTCTGAAAGAAATGACGGAACTCGTGAAAACGTGTTCAACCCGTTTATACCCTCTTAGGGGCTGAAAAAGGAAAAAACTTAAAAACAAGTTTTAGGCGATTATTACGCAAGCACGTGAAAGTGTAAAGGTATTCGATATCTGATCACACCTGAGGGATATGGCTGAATTCGTGAAAAAGTTTACAACCCCCTTTGCACCCTCTTAGGGGTCGAATTTTAAAAAATCTTGAAAACGCTTTCTAGATATTTACATGAAGAAGCCGTAGAATAAAAATGAATTAAATATTTGGGAAGACCTAATAGATATGACGAAAACCGTGAAAATATGTGCATTCCATTTTCACTGATAATTTTTTTTGCCCCCCCTCCGAACGTCAATGGATATTTGAAATTTTTTTTTTATCTAAATTAGTTTTCTAGTTGATTTACATAAACGTACCGAGTTTCAACTTTGTAGCATCAGCCGTTCTATAGATAGGAAAAACACCCCCCACTTCCGTACCATACTACCCCTATACAAAATTATATTTTTCCAAGATGCTACTAATATAGCTCTATCTAAATACCAAGTTTCAGCTTCATATCATTATAGGTTGTCGAGATATTAAAATCGGAACTTTTTCCTTTTCACCCTCCCCCACCCTCACCCTCTACACCCACACTTCCAAAATTTTGTTTCCTGCTAGGGGTCTATTAGGCCTACTTCTGGTAAAAATTTGAAGCATCTATCTTACACTGTTCTTGAGATATGAGACGTGATTTTTTAGAAAAATTCTTATCCCCTCCACTTTCATGCTCCACCGCCCCCTTCAAAAATTTTGCTTTCATCAAACTTCATTTGTCAACCTTTATACACAAACCAAATTTTATTTGTCTAGTGCAATTGGTTCCTGAGATATCGTAATCTAAAGTTTTTCACCCCCCACCCCCGTACGCCACTGCCACCACTAAAAAATTTCCAATCTATTCTCCTAGTATACCTACAGATATTTATTAAGTTTCAATTTTATGACATTGACCGTTTAGGAGATATGGATTTTAGAATGTGTCGATCTCACCTTTTTTGCGTTTCGGACGCATTATTTTTCCCTTCACTCCCAAATCCCTTCACCTATATCGGCAATTTTTTTGCAAATGGGTCCACTACTGAAGCTCTATATAAATTCCAAATTTCAGCCTCCTAGCATAAGTGGTTGCTGAGATCTAGAAACCAAAATTTTCCGTCTAAAACACTTCCCCCTCCTCCCCCCTCACACCCCCCCCCCCTGCAAATTTGACCACTGCAAGGGACCTACCCATTCTATTCATAAAAAAAATTTCAATTTAATAGCTTAAAGGGTTTGGGAGCTACGAGCCTTCAAACGATTTTGCGTACAGCGGTCGACGTACGGCGTACGGCGTACGGCGGACAGACGGACTGAAATTTTTTTTTGCTTTTTTCGTGTCTACTCGTCATGAAACATGAAAAAAAAAATTTTGAGGGTATCAAATTTTTTTTTTTTTAAAAATCGAACACAATACTGTATTATTAAAATAATAAAGTAAAAGGAATATAATAAATAAATAATTCATGAATATTTAATATTTAAATTATATATAATTAATTTTGATTTTCCTAAATGAAGTGCAATTAAGTTTAATTAATAACATTTATTTATTTATTATTTATTTAACTGGTAGAGCCTACAGAAGCCTCACTACTTCTCGAACTACGACCTAAGAGGTCTTTTGTTCCTGCCTCTTAACCACTCCCTAGGCCATATCGATTCCTTTGAAAAAGGAGATGATTTTACTCAGGGGAGTCTTCGACAGGTCTTCATAGGTGAGAGTAAATCCACCGAGAATCTGCCTTCTTGATCTGGCCACTGCATCACAATCACACAGAATGTGTGCCGTGGCTTCAGATGTGATATCACAGAATCGACATGTATCTAGTGATACTTTATCGATGATCTTAAGGTGATAATTAAGGAAATAATGTTCGGAAAAATATCCCATTATGACCCGTGCGTTATACCTGCTTAAGGAAAGGAATTCCGACGCTCTCCTTCTTGAGAAAGTCAGGCATTTCTTTGACTGTCTAAGTCCTGAAAGTGAGTTCCAATAATCTTCCACCTGAAGATTTACCCACTTAAAAATACCATCCTTAATGAAGCCTTTACCTACTCCACAGAATGGTTCCGGGCCAATCATTGGTGAGTTGGCTCCCCGCTTAGCTAGTTGGTCAGCCGATTCATTACCCGGAATACCCTCATGTCCTGGCACCCACATCAGGGTTAGACTATTATGATGTGCCAGCTCTTTAAGAAGAGTATGACAGTCCCACACAAGCCTAGAACGGAAACAATAAGATTTCAGCGCTAATAGGATAGGATAATAACTGTAGCGCCTTTTGGTTTATTCAGTAGAAGTTTACCTGCGCACAGCTCTATGGCATGTACCTCAGCCTGAAACACAGTGGCTGTTTGTCCCACTGTCGTCCATATTTTACAATTGGGTCCAAATACGCCCGCTCCAGTTCCACTATAGGTTTTAGAGCCGTCCGTGTACCGGACTGAAGCACCTTCCCCAAAATCTGGTAGACCAGATTGCCATGATACACGATCTCCCAGAGTCACCATATATGGTTTCTCAAAATCATATACCTTTGGCATGTTATCGTTTACTGAGTCGGTTAGGTCCTTCTGAATAAATTCCTGTAGAATTTTAAGGTGACCGACAAGGTCGCCTGCCTTGAATTTATTGTACTGCTGTAGCCTTATGGCCTCTCTCAGAGCCTCCTTCTTTATCTATAAGTGTAATGGGGCCAAGTCTATCATGGCTTCCATTGCAGCAGTGGGACATAATTTAAGTCCCCCAGTAATGCTAAGAACGGCACGCCTCTGAATTTTTTGCAGGGCCTTCTGTGCTGTGATTTGTTCAACCTTTGGCCACCACACCATAGCGGCGTATGTGATCATTGGTATTATAATAGACTTGTAGGTCCAGTATACCATATTTGGTCTGAGACCCCAAGTGGTACCACAGAGCCTTCGACACGCCATAAAAGACAATGTTACTCGTGTGGAGATGTTTTTAAGATGTAAATTCCAAGTCAGACACTTGTCCAAGGTAATTCCCAAGTATTTGACATCGGACGAGAATTCAATTGTAGTTCCTCTCACAATCGGGGCCTTAAGTTTACCTTCCGTCTTCTAGTGAATGGCACTATAATTGTTTTACTTGGATTTATACTTAATCCCTGTTGGATGCACCAGTGATATACTATCTCTAGTGCCTCTTGCATGCGGTCCGAAATGACACAGTCATGTTTACCTCTTACAGTGATCACCAGGTCATCAGCGTATGCTTGAGTCTCAAAACCCTTTATGCTCAGATCCTTAAGGAGATCATCTACAGCAATGCACCACAGTAGTGGGGAGAGTACACCTCCCTGAGGGCATCCCCTCACCGCTCGTACAGTGAGACCTTTACCTCCGATCTGAACCGAAATTCTGCGAAAGTCAAGCATCGCTACTATCCATCTCGTTACCGTTTCTTCTGCTCCTATTTTACGAGTAAGTCATTATAGGAGGTGTTGCCAAAAGCACCTTCAACGTCAAGAAAAGAGCACAACGCTATTTCCTTGGCTGTCAACGTCTTCTCAATTTTTTGCACTAAATTGTGAAAAGCGCTAACAGTCGATTTGCCAGCTTGATAAGCGAATTGATATTTGTTAATAACATAATATGTCAACAAATAAAATACTACAGTAAAGTTGTAAAGACAATAATTTTTTTCCCCCGTCTGATCTCTTGTTTCATGTTTCTTGATTATCTTTTCCAAGATCTTATCTTTAACTTCGTTTTTGGATTTTATTTTATGGCTTTATGCCTTACATTCTTCATAGGAAAATTCCTTTGCTTTTAGAGGGTTTTCGATATTTGGTTTAATTTTTAAGGTATTGTTTTTTCTATCGATTATGGCATCTAACTCCTTTAATGTATCGTCGCCTATGATACCATCAAATGAGTTTAGACCAGGTAAGACAAAAAAATCTAGCAACGTGTTGTTTCCTACGCTCTTGAAAAATTTACCAGTGACTTTATCGGTTATGGGTATTTCTCCTGCAGTTGATTGAATTTTGAATTGGGATGTTACCGGCTTTGCATTGTATGCTATTTCGGGGGACGTGAAGTTTTTGTTAGCTCCAGTATCTCTTAAAAATTTGAGGGTCTGACCGTTTTGAATTGTGTATTCTAGGTATGGTACGCTAGAGAGGCGTCCATCGTAAAATTTATTTGATTTTCATCGTTGTTATCCTCGTGATATTCGGTTTCGTCAAGAGACTCTGGTTGTTGTTCGGATTCTGAATTGTAGTATTGCTCAAATTGTTCAAGATAATTTTTTTCCGCCACTTCTAAAAGCTCCAAATTATTTAGGCGTTGCAATTTCCTTGGGAAGTTCGCGGATTCATTGGAACGTTTATCTGACTGGAAGTTCGGTGGTTTGTTCATGTAATTTACCTGTCGCGTTTGAATAGATTTGTCAACGTCCATCGGGACCGGAGGTTTAGGTTGGGCAGATCGGGGTGGAGGATTATTGTGGTTTAGTGCATTTTGAGCATTACGCTGGATGCTGTAACTTAGATTCTTTTCGGGTAGGTTTACTTGTCGATTTGCTGGAGTAACTATTCTGGGTTTATTAGGGTCAGAACGCGGAGTAAAGATTTGATTAATAGGTGCCGAAATAGAATTGCTAAAATACCTATTAAGAATTGTTCATAGTTAATTTTGTAACCACTCGATTTCCAGGGTAGGCTCAACGGGTGCCGGGATCCGTTACAAAATATTTTTTTAGTTATTATGACTTCACTTTATTATTAATCTATTCATATCATTAAATTATTACACTACTTTAATTATGTTATTGTTCGCCGTCTTCGTTTGTTGTTTTCTTCGCTTCTTGTCTTGTCTTCCTTCGCGCCTTGTCCTTACTCGTCGCTTTCTCTCCTTGCCTTGTCTTCCTTCGCTCGTTGTCTTCGTTCTCTTTCTTCGATCGTCTTTGTTGTTTCTCTTCTGGCCTTCGCTCCTTGTCCTTGCCTTGTCTTCCTTCGCTCGTTGTCTTCGTTCTCTTTCTTCAATCGTCTTTGTTACTTCTCTCCTGGCCTTCGCTCCTTGTCTTCCTTCGCTCGTTGTCTTCGTTCTCTTTCTTCGATTGTCTTTGTTGTTTCTCTCCTGGCCTTCGCTCCTTGTCCTTGCCTTGTCTTCCTTCGCTCGTTGTCTTCGTTCTCTTTCTTCGATCGTCTTTGTTACTTTTCTCCTGGCCTTTGCTCCTTGTCCTTGCCTTGTCTTCCTTCGCTTGTTGTCTTCGTTCTCTTTCTTCGATCGTCTTTGTTGCTTCTCTCCTGGTCTTCGCTCCTTGTCCTTGCCTTGTCTTCCTTCGCTCGTTACTCGTTGTCTTCGTTCTATTGTCCTCGCTGGTTGTGTTCACTTGTTGTCTTCTTCTTCTCTCTGTCGTCTCGACTTTGCGTGGTCTGGAAACGAACTAATTGGTCTCAAGCTTTTGAAGAGGAACTTTAAGTCCACATTACCTTCTCCAGCTTGGGAACTGATTAGAGACGGTTGTCCCGTCAGAACAGTAAACAATGTTACTACAAGAGGAACTTTAAGTCCACGTTGCCTTGTAGCAGACTAGTTACTGCTGACTGACCTCCTTCTGCTTGCTCGCTGATCCTTATATAGTCTAAGTCTTCTCGGATATTGCGTTCTTTTCGGTGGGTTTTATCCAGCCGTACAATGTCGCCTGAGGCATTTGTTGCGGTCCCACCGGGTTTTTCAGGTATTTTGCCAATGTGCATTTTTTCCTTTAGGTTTGTGTTTTATGTCGTGCATGTGTTTCCCTTTTCCTTGTTCCTTTATATTTTGGTGTTCTATGTTCTTCGTTCTACGTTTATATTTTAATTCAGTGTTGTTTATTTGTGTACTTCTAAGTTTTATAATTCAATGTTTGTTTATTTGTCTTATTTTAAGTTTTAATTCAGTGTTACATTGCGTTGTCCCCATCTCTGTTCGATGAGAGTGCTATTAATTTCTCTCATAATTTCGTCCGGTAGTTCCGAGGTATCCGCATTCTGGTCGGGTTCCAGCGTGGGCTCCCTGGGTTGGTCAGTCTCGATTTTTGGTTTCGGGACCTCTGGTTTTTCTCCGTTGCTGTCGTTATCGCTGCTGCTGTTGCTACTGCTGCTGCTGGTGTCACTGCTGCTACTGGTGTCACTGTTGCTGGTGTCACTGCTGCTGCTGTTGTTTTTCCATCATCGTCTTGGTTCGGTACTCGCTTGTATCTGACCTCTTGCGCGATCTTTTCCCGCAACGCTGGCTCCCTGCCCCGTGATGTGGCGTAAATAGGTGCCTAGCGTCTCCATTTCCGCAGGAATTGCCCCGCCTCTGGGGTCGTAGTATTCTAGATTTAGACTTTCTCGGTGTGTGATGGCCATGCACTAATGATCGCCGAACATGTGTAGTGGCGCCAGGATGATGCCAGTTCCCGTAAAGTTCGGCAGCTTCAAGCGTCGGACTCCGTCCATGCCCCTTTTCACCAAGCAGGGCAGAAAAAAGGTGTCGAGCGTGGCTACAGGTGGTGTGTTCGGGCACCTTGCATTTCGTTGGGTCAGCAACTCCATGTACGCGTTGAGCACCGTGTCGTTTAGCCATTGTCTTGGAGACAATGTTTCCAGGTCCCTTCTGTTTACCTGGATCCTCCCGATTTTAGCTACTATGGTGTCTTGCTCCACCACAGTCTCCCTGGTCCGTATTTTCTTTGGTGGTGGTACGTCTATGGCTGCCTCGATGAGTCGCAGGATTGTGTTGGGGTTCATTTGGCACTTTTGGATTACTTGCTTCCACAAAAGAAAAACTCACTGTCGTTGTAGGTATCTAATGACAAACTGGCTGAGCCCCTCCACGTTATTTCCCTTTTTACCTCGGTATCGCCCATGAGGTCTTTAGTCCATGATGTCGTGTTCATGATAATTTGTTTAGGTCTTTTCCTTCTTTTGGCGCGAAAATTTGAATATTTCCTTTCTTTTTTTACTTTATCGTTCCGCTGCAGTTTTGGGTTCTAAATACCTTAGTTGTCTGCGGAGTAGTTTGTTTTTATTTCACTGAGGTGAGCGGTCCGTATGTGAGAACCACCAACCTTCTGAATTTGAACTATGACGGGCGAAGTGAATTTCAAAATTTTGTATGGTCCGTCGAATTTCGGAGCTAGTTTTGCTGCGAAACCGTCGATCGCTTTTGAGAGATGGTGCTGCTTCAACAAAACTAACTGGCCGATCGAGGGGGTCCATTGTCGTCGCCGTAGATTATAATGCAGCCCTTGGTCCTGTGCTGCTCGTTCTAAATTCCTTCGAACAATGCAAAAAGCTTCCTGTAACCTTGAGGCTTTCTCTACAGGTGTTTGTGTTGTACAGCCGGTCCCGAAGGTTTGTTCGTCATAAAGCGTACGTGGCAGTTGGAGTTCTCGTCCTTGCGTTAGGAATGCGGGGCTATACCCCGTAGTTTCGGAAATGGCGGAGTTGATGGCTAACGAAACCTCTGGCAGGAGGTTGTCCCAATCTCGTTGATCGTTTTCGGTCAGCTGCGCGATTATTGTTTTTGCGGTTCTGTTGACCCTCTCGGTGGGGTTCTCCTGCAGAGTGTACGGGGCAGTGAATTGTTGCTTTATTCCTAGGTCGAAAAGAAACTTCTGGAATGCTTTGCTCGTGAACTGTGTTCCGTTGTCGGTGATTAGAACCTTGGGAGCCCCAAACCTTGTCAAAATCCGTTCTCTGAATGCCTTTCGTAACCCATCACTCGTTGCTTTCCGGAATGGAACTAGTTCGGTCCATTTAGAGAATTTGTCGAGAAATACTAATAATGTAGTATTCCCGTGCTTAGACCGTGGAAGTGGCCCTACAAAGTCTGCGCACAGGATACTCCATGGCTCTTCAGCGATCTGTGTGAACATTTTTCCTGCCGCCTTCTGTTGGCTCGGTTTATATTTCTGGCAGGACAGCGGCGCACATATCGGTTGATTTCCCTGAACATTCCGGGCCAGTAGTAACGGTTGGCGATTCGCCCTATGGTCTTCCGAATACCGAGATGCCCTGCGCTAGGTTCGTCATGATTTTCCTTTAAGATTCGGACGCGGAGTCCGGAGTGGTGTTGGGACACAGAGCTTCCATGGTGCGCAGTCTTCGTCGTTGGACTGGTGCGGAATGTGGCGGTATAGTTGTTGGTTCTCGCGGATGTAATCCGGGAACTTTTCCGGGTTTTCCTTTATCTCTGCCTTCTTCTTCTTTAGCCACTGGCACCCTGACTCGTTGGCTTTTTCGGTATTGGCCATACACAATACTTCCGATGGTTGTCGAGAGAGGGCATCAGCGACCACGTTCAGCTTGCCTCGTCTGTACTGGATGTCAAATGTGTATTGTTGTAATTCTAGAGACCATCTTGCAATCCGTCCTGTGGGGCTATTGATTGAGTTAAGCCACTTGAGTGCGAGGTGATCGGTAATGACAGTGAATTGATATCCTTCCAAGTAGGGTCGCATCTTCCGGATGCCTCAAATGATGGCAAGGTATTCCTTTTCTGTTGAGGAGTAATTCTGTTCCGCGGGATTCAGATAGCGGCTTGCATAGGCTATCACGTGTTCTTTGTCGTCGATCTCCTGCGTTAACACTGCCCCCAGCCCGTAGTTACTTGCATCTGTTTGTACTTTTGGTTGAAATCTGGACAAGCTAACATCGGTGATTCGCAGAGTTTCCGCTTGAGAGTTTCAAATGCTTCTTGATGTTCCGCTTGCCATTTCCAGTGTTTTCCTTTCTTCAGTAGAGTGGTGAGAGGATGTACCATGGTAGAAAATTCTGGCACGAATCGTCGGTACCAGGAAGCGATCCCTAGACTACTTCGTAATTCTCGAGCGTTTGACGGTGGTTGTAAGGCTTTAATCGCGGCTATCTTGTCGGGGTCTGTGTATATTCCTTGCTCACTAACGACATGCCCTAGATATTTTGTTTCCTTCTTAAAGAAACTGCACTTGTCCACGTTGATTTTTAAATTCGCAGCTCGCAAACGTCGGAATACTTCTCCTAGATTTTTCATGTGTTCTGCAAATGTGGTTCCGGTAACGATGATGTCGTCTAGATAAGCGAATGCATGTGGTTCCATTTCCGGGCCAATCACTTGATCTAAGGCCCTTTGGAATGTTGCCGGTGCCGAATGAAGTCCGAAAGGCATGACTCGCCATTGGATTAATCCCCGGCCAGGTATAGTGAAAGCTGTGTACTGCTTACTGCCCTCGTCCATAGGTATTTGCCAGTATCCGTTCTTCAGGTCCAAACTGCTGATGAATTTAGCGTTACGCAGTCGGTCTAATATATATTGGATTCTGGGAAGCGGGTACGCATCGGGCACGGATCGTGCGTTGAGTTGACGAAAGTCTCCAGCTACCAGTTTTCTTTTGTACCAGGACTACTGACGAGCTATAAGGTGTACTGGTGTTTAAAGGGTCGGTCGTCCCGCATTATGATTTTGTGTGTGGTGATACCCGTGACTCCGCTCAGCTGATCGAAGGCGTGTAATTCTTCACTCAAGATCATCTCCATCTGTTCTGTCATCTCATCCTGTGGTACGGTGCATGTCCTATTATTACTTTGTTTGCGGGCGTTGTCGTTACCTCGTAGTACGACGGCTTGGCTACCGCAACTGAGTGTTGTACCGATATGGTATAAAAAATCCATTCCTAATATCAGGTCCTCGATGATCCCAGGAAGGATTAATAGTGGTATTCTGCATTGACTGCCGCCTAGTCGGATGTTGATGAAGAGAGCCTTGGTAACTTCTTGTGTTGAACTATCTGCATTTTGACGGTTACCTCCTGGTTATTTATGCGTCCGGCGGTCCGAAGTTTATCGGCGATGGATTCGCTGATAAAGCTCTTGGTCGCCCCTGTGTCTATTGTAGCCCTTAGTATTTCTTCGCCCAGGGCAACGGTGGCGAAGATGTGGCTCTTCTCTTGGTATAGCAGGTTTACTGGGTTCGAGGATCGCTCATCTGAGGCACAGACACTCCTCGCGGCTGGCGGGCTTCTTGCTCGTTTCCCGACTGACATCTGCAGCAATCGATGGTTCGAGTATTTCGGCGTCCGCAGTCCCAGCAAAAATACACTCGGGGGTTCTGACAGAATTGTGCCTTGTGACCATCCTGGCTGCAGCGTCAGCAAGCTGTTCTGAAGTTGATCGGGCGTTCTACGGTTTGGACTGCGGAGCAACGTCGTATTTCTTTATCGTGTGTCGGCCAGACAGGTTCCCTCTCCTCTCGAATGCTTTCGTAGTCGTCAGCTACCGCGATCAGTTCTTCTAATGTAGAGAAATCCTTCCGCCGAATGTAGAGCTGATATTTGGCATGACAATTCCGGAAGATCCGCTCCAGCTTTTGTTTATCGGTGTAGCCCATTGGCCCATTGGCTAAGTCAGAAAATGGATAATTTTTCTCAATGAATGAGCGGTATAAACTTCGAAATAACTTCACAAATGTTTAATATTTCGAGAAAAAGAAATATGGAATAATTATTAAATTACTTAAAAAGAACATAAACCATTTTTTTTGTACATTTTTCTTTCGATTTGGTGCTTGAAATTGGTTTCTTTAAAAAAAATTGTTTTTGATATGTTATGATACGTTTGTCATTCTTATTTAATTATGAGGTTCATTTAATTTCACTTCAAGCAATATTTTGGAGTAAAACACTTTTATTCCCGCGCAATCTCAATTTTGTATGAAAATAACATGCAGCTGCCAGTTTCTGTCTATCTTAGAAGGTTCCGGAATTTTCCACCAGAGCACACGGTATATTTTGGGAGCCAGCACGGTTGCAATCGTTCATGTCGCACAAAATCTCATCCGTGGCTACGTACAATACTGTCTAGTTATATACTCTAACACTACTATGAGAAAAATATCTGGTAAAATATTAAGAAGATCTTCCTCTTAGGCCCGGACTACATGGTCCGTTTTTTTTTTCACTCCGGAAAAAACCGATTCCGGACAGCTTCGACTACAAGGCGTCCGGAATAAAAAGCTTTCAGTCTACTACGAGCCAGCGTGGTGTGATGAAGCATAAGCCGTTTCTGAGATATGAAAAACTACCCTCCACCCCTTACCTTGCTGCCACTTTCAACAATTATGTTTTTCTGTGGCTCTATATAGTTGTCAATTTTTAGCTTTCTATCCTTTGTGGCTTTCGAGAAATTAAAATCAGAATTTTGTCTTTTCCACCCCCTCCCTATATCACTCCCTACACCCACACCCTCAAATCTTTTTTCTCCGCTAGAGGTCTACTGGTCCTAGCTCGTGTAAAATTGAGATATAAAAATTTAATTTTTTGAAAAATGGCTGTCTCCTATTTCCGCGCTTCAAAAATTGTACTAGACTCCACTTGTTACGCACTTTTCTTTGCGTTGCCGGCCAGCTGTCGAAGGAAGGGCGTGGATCTTCGAAGACGCCGCCGGAATTCCAGACGAGAGGCTCCGTGAGCTCGATTTGGGCGCCAGGTATTTTGGAATTGTGTTCGTCACGAGGAGAGGAAAATACCAAATTCTCCCCGGTGCACCCAGCTGCAATCCAGGAACGGAGGCTTCTGTTCCAAAAGAAAAGAAAATGAAAGAAAATTCGGAATTAAACGACCGCGTAATTATTAAGTAAATTAATTCCTTTTTATTGATCCGAAATACAATGTTGGACAGAACGAGATCCTTTCCGTCGATACCGATCAGTTTATTTTTTTCGTCACGATGCTCGCGCGTCCGTGGTCCCAGCCCAAGAGAGCTTCTCCCTTGGCGAAGTTTTTCCGCCACCTCTTGTATCGCTTCCTCAGCTCGGTCCGAAGCTTCCGTTTTCGCTCGCGGTCCCGCTTCGGATCTCTGAAGTGCCTGGATTCTGGTTTTCAAGTCGGCGGCGAAGTCTCGACTGCTTCGGTGGACGTTTTCGGCAGTTCTCTCGTCGTCGAAAAGCTTCGCAGCAAAAAGGTGTGCGTTCCGAGTTCGCCAGTTGTTCGGGATAGTAGGCGGGGAAGTGTCGGCAGGAGCCCCAACTGCTAACGGCTCTGCGGCGATATTAAATAGTCCGTTTGCCCGCCTCCTCCTTCGTCGTTCACTCAGCTTAATGCCGAGGCTGTCGTTTAACCCGCGATCCCTCTTCGGATCTCAGATGCGCCTGGGTTGGTGTTTTTAAAGTCGGCAGGGAAGTGTCGCCGCACCGTCGGCCGCATCCGTAGAAAATTTCAACCGTTGTCGTATTCTTCGAATAGCTTCGTAGCGAAACGATATTCATGATGGAGGTGTCGGTACCACGGCTGATATCTGGAGGAGCAGGTATTGACGTCTTCTGCCCCCCTGCTGGTTTCAAGGACCGGCTTATAGCATCGCGACGAAACATATTGTGGACGAAACATATTGTGGACGGTTAGATTGGATCAACCGGGTTTCTTTCTTGTTGGAGAAAACCTTCCGAAAAGTTCTCGCGATCCCAGCCGAGTGCACCGGGGAGACATCCTAGCAGTTTTATGCTCTAAAAAGAAAAGACATGATTGCGAACCGAATTCCGCTTCGCCCTTCCTCCCGGCCGGCTCCGGACAACCGCACGCAAACGGTGGGCAGATCCTTTCCTCACCGCCCAAAACTACTTTAAAATCGCGACCCATAACACACTTGTAATTCTATATACAGAAACCAGATTTTATCTTTCTGGTACAATTGGTTCGAAAGATATTGTAATTCAAAGTTTTTTACCCTCCACCCCTACACCCCATCACCTCCTTTAACAACTTTAACCCTTTTCTAATCTCCTAGCATCTCTTAAGACAACCACAAAGTTTCAACCTTCTTACATGAATCATTCAGAAGATATGGATCTTAGAATGTTTCTATCTCAGCTTTCAAGCGTTATGGACGTATTGTTTTTCACCCCACTCCCACACCCCTCAACCACTATCGACCATTTTCTTACAAATCACATCATCACATTATCATAGTTCTCCATAAGTTCTAACTTTCAGCACCCTAGCATAAGTGGTTTCTGAGATCTAGAGTCCAAAAATTTTAGTCCAAAACGTTCCTCTGAATCGACCATGTCGATCGAGCACAGCTACTCGAGTGATAAAATCACACCGAAAAAAATTCCGGACACGCACATACAGAGTTGTATGAGCTCGACTACAAGTGCGTGTCCGGAATTTTTTTCGGTGTGATTTTATCACTCGAGTAGCTGTGCTCAATCGACATGGTCGATTCAGAGGAACGTTTTGGACTACAAATTTTGGACTCTAGATCTCAGAAACCACTTATGCTAGGGTGCTGAAAGTTGGAACTTATGGAGAACTATGATAATGGACCCATTTGAAAAAAATGATCGATAGTGGTTGAGGGGTGTGGGAGTGGGGTGAAAAACAGTACGTCCATAACGCTTGAAAGCTGAGATAGAAACATTCTAAAATCCATATCTTCTGAATGATTCATGTCAGAAGATTGAAACTTTGTGGTTGTCTTAAGAGATTAGAAAAGGGTTAAAGTTGTTAAAAGAGGTGGTGGTGTATAGGGGTGGAGGGTGAAAAAGTTTGAATTACAATATCTTCCGAACCAATTGTACCAGAAAGATAAAATTTGGTTTCTGTATATAGAATTACAAGTGGAGTCTAGTAAAAGTAAAATTTTTGAAGCGCGGAAACGGGAGACAGTCATTTTTCAAAAAAATAAATTTGTGTATCTCAATTTTACACGAGTTAGGACCAGTAGACATCTAGCGGAGAAAAAAAAATTGAGGGTGTGGGTGTAGGGAGTGATGGTGGGAGAGGGTGGAAAAGAAAAAATTTTGATTTTAATTTCACGAAAGCCACAAAGGAGAGAAAGCTAAAAATTGACAACTATATAGAGCCACAGAAAAACATAATTGTTGAAAGTGGTAGCAAGGTACGGGGGTGGAGGGTGGTTTTTCATATCTCAGAAACGGCTTATGCTAGAAAGAAAAAGAAGTTCAAAACGCGTTTAATGCTGACATGCGGTGTAGGTTACTATGCGATTGGCAACCTAAGGAATACCCAGGAGGCTATTTGGAATGTTATTTTTTAGGTCGTCAGTCGTATAGTAACCTACACCGCATCTCAACATTAAACGCATTTCGGACTTCTAAATATAAAATAATAAAGTTGCCCCCAGACTGTTGGCAGATTTTTATTGTTCTTTACAACGATCGCCAAACATATCAGTTCTTCGTAGCTTAAATTCTCCATAGCAGAACTCACTGACTACAACACGCATTCATCACACCACGCTTGCTCGCAGTAGACTGAAAGCTTTTTATTCCGGACGCCTTGTAGTCGAAGCTGTCCGGAATCGGTTTTTTTCCGGAGTGGAAAAAAAACGGACCATGTAGTCCGGGCCTTAGACGTGTAGGACGTTTAAGAGCCGTACAGAATGAACGCAATCGCAGTCGGATTGCAATGTCAAAATGTCGCAACGAGATGCAATGAAACGCTGTAAACCGCAAGTAAAGGCTGCATGAACACAATGACCGGATTGAGTTCGCAGTTGTATCGGTGTCAATAATCAAAGTGAAATTGATATGGACGCGAAAATCAGTGAATTATTTTTAATGCTTATCGAAATCTCTTTCATTTTCCATTTTATTATTTTCTTCTTTAAATAATATAGTACGTTTTAGGGTATGATATTGTCATATTTGACATTTCGATGCGTTCACTTGCGATCATTTTAAATATTACGAACTTAAGCCCGAAACACAATGCTCCCGTTCCGTTCCATTCCGTCACGACAAGTGAGGTTATGTGATCCGTAAAAGTTGAATTTTGGTCAACTTTTCTGATCCGTTCCGTTACGACCATTGTGTGCATTTACATGGTCAACCCATAAGGTCTACTTTGACAGCTGAACGGAATGGAACGGAACGGGAGCATTGTGTTCGGGGCTTTACTTGCGACTATCTGCGACCCATAGCGTTCATTCTGTTTAGCTACATACAATCACATGCATTTGAAACTCGTTTTTCCCCTCCGTTATTTTGACACTCCAATCCGACTGCGATTGCGTTCATTCTGTACGGCTCTTTAGTCTTTTTCTCTCGCTAAAGACGGAACAGGTAGGCATGTTTACATTTTTGAGGAGAAGATGGGGAAATATTTGCTTTTCGTTTTTCGCCACGAACAGAAGCGCGCGAGCTAACATATTCCTGCAAACTTTGAAAACATGGCTCTTTTCTAGTCTTATCTGCTCTCAAATTGTCGCGTAATGGTATAAACACAATTGCGACGAAATTCGCCAGCGGCGGCGAAGTTCGCTGTCAAAATTTTAAAATTGTACCGCAACACACGTACTGACGCAGAATTACGACGGCGAGCGGTTGGGCGAACTTTTCGTTGCCGCTGGATTAAATGTAATCTCTAATTTTGCCGTCGCCGTCACAGTTGGCAGTGTTTTTTATTTCAGTTGACAGTGAAAATTAGACACAACAACTTCTTGCGACACATATTTTGGCGAAAAGTGCATTTTGTGTGTTTTTTTAATCTATTGGTAAGTAAAAAGCATAAAATTATAAATAAAGAAGCATAAAATCGTCGGTGAAATTCGCTCGCATTGTGTTTCTCCATTAACGAAGGCGAACTTTTTCGACGAATTTCGCTCGCCGCTTGCGAAGTTCGTCACAATTCTGTTTATACCATAAATTAGTCGTGTGGAACTATCCCGTAATGCCGTAACCCCTGCTGCACTACTATCATTTTTGCTCTACTACACTTAGGTAGCTGACGTTTTTGGACATCTCTGAACTTCTTGCTTTATTTCTTATTTTATTCTTATCATTGTTTTTTTTAAGGTTTTTCCTAGCGAAAAAATTAATTTTTTCTTCTACACCTTAATCAGGCCGAAAAGGCACCGGGGTACCTGCAATGGAAAGGACGCATGCGAATAGCTAAATCGTACTGGCTTCGCTTACAAATCTCCCTGTATCTATGTAGTTAATTTAGTATTCAACTATCGGGTACCATTCACTGGTAATATACCAGTTAAATTGTACTGGCCTCGCTAAGTAATTTACAGTATGTGATTAGGTTAATTTAGCGGTCAGCTACCGGGTATCATTAACTAGGAGTGAAAGAGATGGAGATATTGACAGATAGAGGTAGAGAATCACACGTATGTACACCGATACGAAGTATATAAGTTAATTTTGTCCCGAGGCGTATACGTTTTAACTAAAAGATTACCGATTAATGCTACGGCGGAGCTCCGGCGGACTTAACCGGTAAATTTCTTGCAGGGATTAGTATATCGGCTATACTTTGTACTATTATTGCGCAGTGTAGTGTACATATGCGGAACGTTTGAGTATTGGCTGCGTGTAGACTGATTTTTTTACAAATTAAAATAATAATTTAATTAATAAATGGAAACTAAGATGAATGGATAAGAGATCTTGACGCAATGATTCGAGCTGCTATTCAAAAAATTTAATCTAAATTGAACGGTTTATATACATTTGTGATTTGGCTCGTAATCTGGCTAAATGTGAGTTCACAGGCCATTAAACTAGAATATCTCGTGCGAAACCTCAGATTGTTTTTTGTTGATATTGCCGCACCTATAGAGTTATTACAACGATGAAAAATCGACCATAATATACCTGACCAGCATAACATAGGTGTCTCGTAGTCTTTGCATGTGGGTAAAACCGATGTTATTTGATATCACATATGTTGCTGTAATGAAGCCCTAAGTACAGGGCTGTATTTTGTCGGCGTAAGAAATCTGGGAATCATCGCGAAAATAGTGAATCATCAGAAAACTTTTATGAAACCTGAAATAGGTGTTATCTCATAGTGGTATCTATTGCAGATACCGGCTTAAATACTGAATTAGACGGGGCTCAAATAACTATAAGGTTAAACAACTTATCACTTATCTTTTAAATTAACTTTAATCGTGCAATACAATCTTGGGCATATATCGTATAAGTTAATGATGAAATGAAATGACAGAATGCTCATCTAACTAACGACAAAATATAATACGTCGCTAGAGGAGAAAAAACTGATAACTGGTTTGTCCAGTGAAAGATTGTGATCACATTATACTCGATGTGATTGTAATCTCTTTGACGTTATCAGAGTAGCGTCTTCTTCAGTCGCAGATTATGTAAGCTCTTCCAGGAAAAAAATATTCTCTTGAAGATTGAAGAACTTTTTTGTGCTTTTCACACAGCAAATTTCATTTAGGGTATAAAATAATTTTTTTTCAATTTTACAAAAGTATCACTAATTTTACTTACTATTCCTATTAGTCGCAGCGTTTTCTTCGGTAGTTAACTTTGTACTCCGATACCCAAAAAAAATCTGCCAACAGTCTGGGCGCAACTTTATTATTTTATGGGTAGGGGTCTGAAATGTGTTTAATGCTGAGATGCGGTGTAGGTTACTATGAGACTGACTACCTAAGGAATAACCAGGAGGCTATTTGAAGCTTTCCCCAGGAAGGTTTAATAGGGAAAAATACTTAAATCGGTTTTTCCCTGACTATGTTTAAAGCAACTCCAAATCTCAATATACTTAAGAAATATATCAGAATTCGTGAATATGTACACAACCATTTTACACCCCCTTAGGGGTTGGATATCGAAAAATTTTTAAGAACGTTTCTAGACGCTTGTATAAATAACCCGCAGAAGTAAAATTGCTTTGATAGTCTAAAAGTTTTAATGAAATTCTTGAAAATGTGGATTCACGGCCATTTTTTTTACTCAACCTTTGAAGGGCAATAAAAATCTGAATTTTTTTTTTGCTTTAATTACTCTAATCATCTACATATACGTACTAAGATTCAACTTTCTAGCATAAGTCGTTTCTGAGATATAAAAAACCACCCCTCGCCCCCGTACCTCGCTACCCCTATCAAACATCTTATTTTTCTAGGATATCTCTATAGTGGCTCTATATAATTCTAAATTTTTAGCTTTCAATTCATTACGGTTTTCGAGAAATAAAAATCAGAATTTTTTTCTTTTCTACCCCTTTTCACCATCACTCCCAACATCCATAACTCCCAACATTTTTTCCCTGTTAGAGCTCTATCGACCCCAACTCCTGTGAAATTTTCAAGATCATATCGATTTGGTTTTTGAGATATAAAAATGAAATTTTTTTTTAAAATCGCTCTCCCCCCACTTTCGTGCTCCACCTCCCCCCTTAAAAAGTTTACTTTCAGTAGACTCCTCTTTTGATCCCAAATACAGAAACTACATTTTATTTTCCTGGTGTAATTGGTTTGGAAGATATTGTAATCCAAAGGTTTTCACCCCCACCCCTACACCCCACCACCCTTCTCAAAAATTTTAGCCCTTGTCTAATTTTGAAGTATTCCTAAGAATAAACACAAAATTTCAATTTTCTGGCATAAATTGTTCAGGAGATATCGATTTTTGAATATTTCAATCCCGGCTTTCAGGCGTTTCGGACTCATTGTTTTCCTCCCCACTTCCATACCCCTCAACTGCATTCCACCATAATTTTGCAAATGGGTCCACTATTATAGTATTACATAAGTTCCAAGTTTCAGCCTCCTAGCATAAGTGGTTCCTGAGATCTAGAAACCAAAATTTTTCGTCTAAAACGCTCCCCTCTCCTCCCCCCTCATACCACCACCCTTCCAAAAGATACCAGTCGCAGGGGTTCACCCAATCTACCCACCATAAAAATTTCATCTTAACATCTCAACGGGTTTGGGAGCTACGCGCCTTCACACGTACGGCGGACGGCTGACGGCGGACGGCTGACGGCGGACGGCGTATGGCGTCTACGGCGGACATATTTTTTTTTTGCTTTTTTGGTATTTACTAGTCCTGAAACGTGAAAATACAAAATTTCAGGGTAGCAATTTTTTTTGAAATTTCAGGTCGATCACAATACTTTATTATTAAAACATACTGCAGTCACGATCGGCTGCAAGCCAATCGTATAATACTCTAGATGAATACTGAACTCCGATTTCTATTGTAGTTGGGGATAAACTAGAATTACGTGTGTACATGTTGTATGTCCTTTATTAAGGACTGCCATTAGATTGCTACTCAAAACTAAAAGTCAATATTTAGTGTTTAATTTCATATCTTGAACTGGGTAAACCATCGAAAAATATTTCCTTTTTGAAGGACTTTCACATGGGAGGTGCAGGAAGGACTCACTCGATTTCTTACATATTTATCCTTTTCCTTGGAACCATTTAAAAATGAACGTGTACAAAATTTCAAATTCGTAGCTTGAAGCGTTCAAAAGTTATCGAAAAATATTGTTGAACACGCGTCTTAAGGGCTCACATACCCCTGCACGCGTTGAAAACCGAGCAAATTTGAAAAATTATTACAAAGGTTATATGGTGAAAAAAAAATTAATTTGTTGAGTTCACATATCTTATTAACTATTCAGCTATAAAAAAAAAAGAAAATTTTTTTTTATTTTTTAATATTAACATTGTTTTTTACGGGTATAAACGGACTACTTATGAAAACCATGGCGCCTCCTGGTCGGCATCATAACTTCACCAAAAATAATTCAATTTGCAAGAATAAAAAACAATCTTGTAAAATAATGTAGTAGTTATAGTCTCACGGAGGGAATTTTTTTTTTTTCAAAAATAAATAAGTTACAGAATTTCAAACTTTAGTAATCAGTTTTTTTAAAAAAATTTGCGTTTAATAATTTATAAAAAAATTTCCAAGCAAAAAATTAAAAAAAACCTCTCGTCAGACTATAGAGAAAATAGTTATCAAAATTTAAAAAAAAAAAAAGTGAAAAATATTGAAAATTGACTGAGTTATCGTGCCGACCATGTCTAAAAACATAGTTTCGAGAAAAATGCGTTTAAAGTTTTTGATAGGTACAATGTGAACTTACGGCTAGTCTCCCATTCCAGCTTCGTACTGTACACCTTCTTCCTCTTGCATCTTCATGTTTTTCACAGATGGTCCTATAAATGACCTTGTTTTCTACGAAACCCAGCTTTTGCGAAAAAATAAATGCTAAACGCTGCTGTTGAGAGTGGCGCGGCAATTAGCCAGGAAGCCGCTCCAAACCGATGTCTGGTCACATTTATTGCTATAACTTTGTAATGGAGTGGAACTTACTAAACTTTTTTTTTTAATTCTATTTTTTTATTCTATTTTTTTTTAATTCTATTTTTTGAAAATTTCAGGGGTATATGAGCCCTTAAGGACATTTTGTATGGCAGCTACCAGAAGCACTAAACGGATTTCACTGATTAGTAAACTCGAACTTCGTTTTTACTCAAAACTAATTTGTTCAAAATTCCCAATTCATAGCTAAAAGATTACTTGAGTTATAGTAAGTTCCGTAAATTAAGACGTTTTGACAGGATATTTGTATGGCAGCTACACGAAGGACTAATACGATTTTCTTCATAATCATACATTTAGCTCCAACTATTGCAAAAATAACACATACAAAATTTCAAAGACGTAGCTTAAACCCTTCTGAAGTTATCGGCCAATATTTTTAAACACTTGTTTTAAGGACATTTTGTATGGCAGCTACCAAAAGGAGTTACAGGATTTCGCTGACTAGTAAAGTCGAACTTTCTTTTCACTCAAAACTAATTTGTACAAAATTCCGAATTCGTAGCTAAAAGATTACTTGAGTTATAGTGAGTTTCGTAAATTAAGTGAATACATTTTGACAGGATATTTGTATGGCAGCTACACGAAGGACTAACAGGATTTTCTTCATAATCATACATTTAGCTCCAACTATTGGAAAAATAACACATACAAAATTTCAATGTCGTAGCTTAAACCCTTCTGAAGTTATCGACCAATATTCTTGAACACGTGTTTTAAGGACATTTTGTATGGCAGCTACCCGAAGGAGTAGGACGATTTTGCCCGTTAACGAACTTAGCCTTACAAATTCAACCAAACATCCAGATTTAAAATTTCAAGATCCTAGGTGAAGGCGTTCTTGAGTTATCGTGCTAACGGACAGATGGACGGACAGACGGACGGACGGACGGACGGACGGGCGGACGTCAAGCGGATTTGAGGTTTTTGGCCAGAAATAAGCAAAAAATAATATATAACTTTTTTTCGTCCGAGGCTTGGTTCTATGCGTTACAAACTTTTGGGCTGGATTAAACTTATAATACTCTATATGATTTTATCTAGAGTATAAAAATAATAAAGTAAAAGTAAAGCCCTGAAGTTCACATTTAGATTAAATCGCTTCATACTAAGTCAATTTTCAACTGGAAATGACTGCATCATTTCAGGAAATCAAAAGCATCGTAAGTAAATCCCCAAGGATTCACCTAGATGAAGTACATGGCCACAGTAGAATTCGAGAGTTTATTGGTAAACAAATTTTCTTCGAGATTAATACTGAAAATGAGTTCTTCGTCCCGAGAAACGAAAAGCATCGCAAGTAAAGACAAACGATTCACCCAGGTAAAGTAACGATTCACTGTTGAATTTACTTATGATTTATTAAATTAATTTCAATTCAATCCAGTATATCGTGGAGCAAATGTTCGCTATCAGCCAGCTGCTGGTGATGTTTTTTCTTTACCTTTCATTAACTGTAGCTGAATATTAAGAAAACATTTCCTGATCCTCAAATTTACTTCATTTTAGTGAAATACAGGTGAATATTGTTTAAACCGTAATTTCTAGGTTGGAAAAGAGTACGAAGAAGTAGTCTGTGTTCTTGATTGAGAATTGCGAACTGATTTATAATTTGTGTCCGCTAAGTTTGTCAATCGGATGAGTTTTTTTTCCAGTATATAATTGCCGTTTTTCCAATCAATAATGGGAATGCATTCTAGGAAAACCAATAGACTATTCAATTTGGAATGTTTTCAGTTTCCAGTGAAGGTTTTTCTTACTTAAAAATTCGCCAAACGTTCAAGTGATTAAGTTTACAAACCAAATCCTGGTTGTGTAAATAATTTACCTAAGTGAAGGAAGGGTAAGTATATAAGGGCTATTTACCAATAAATCGCCTAGACGAATAATTTCTACATCGGAAATTAAATTTGCCGGTTAATGAACATTTGGTTCACTAGAGCAGTAGTTCCTTGTGAATATGTTACCAATTCGCCTGCAAAGCAAACATTCACCTAAGAGATGTACTATTGATTCGTTTTCGAATCGACTGGTTTGCTGGTAACCAACAGAATAGAAATATAAGGAGGTAGAAAAAGGCAATTCCGCTATCCGAGTTTCGGAGAAAATGAATCATTTGTCCTGAAAAGTATATCAATACACCTCTGTTTACTGCATAAAGAAAACAAAAACAAAACCTCAAAGGTAGATACTTACCTGTTCTCGTTCTTCGACATAATTTAGTACACATGAATTTGTCGGTCGGTTAAAGTCGAACCGTACGATAATGCCGCGTCCGGAAGAAAGGCGTCTTTTAACGTCGACCTTACCAAACGATCAGCTCCCCTTTCTACCCACGAAGACGTTCAGTGCACTTCCGGAAAATCGTATCGTCGAAAAGATCAATACGTTGTCGGTTTTTTTTGCGGTTTTGTGCGTAATCGATCTGTTCGGTGTGTTCCCCATTGTTTCCTTGCCGCGTCCTGTTATCCAGTGCGGACTCTACGGAGTACCGCTGGTCCTCTTTATTATCGCCGTTCAGATTTACACGGCTGTCCTGCTAGGACGATGCTGGACGATCGCAGAAAAGCTAGATCCAACGATTATACGGAAGAACAGGTTCGGCACGTTTCGAATTGATTTTCATTAATCTCTGAGTAGTAAAATATTGTGGCAGATATCCTTATGCAGCTATTGCCGATTTGACCTATGGAAAATTTATGAGCTGTGTGGTGACCATTCTCTTGGATTTAACGATTTTCGGCGGCGGTATTCCGAATTTACTGGTCGCCTCACAGAATCTTCAACTTTTGGGCGAACAAGCGAGCGAGGGAAAATTTCGAATGTCGTTTTGTTATTGGTTGCTGGTGATTGGGTTTTTCATGTGTCCACTTTTGTGGCTGGGAAGTCCCAAAAATACGAAGTTGGTTTGAGCAATTTTTTCGGTGAATATTTTGAACTTAACGATTTCAATCTTTAATAGGAGTGTGGCCAGTGTTTCAGTCTTAACGGTGTCCTGTGTGTCCTTTTTAATTTGGTACTGTATCGCAACGGACACACAGCAGCTTACGGACGAAGAGTTTGGATCGATTAAAACGGGTAATTCTTTTTGAATAATTAAAAAAATGGCTGATTTTCTTAACTGTCGTGTCATATCCTTACAACTATACTTTTTGATTGAAATAATTCTAGAAATCCAAAAAACTCAATTATAATGCAAATATTTCAGAGGTTCCAACTGCAATAGAAATGCTCACAGCTTACGGGATTCTGGCTTTTCAATTTGACATTCATCCTATGCTTCTTACGATTCAAGTCGATATGGAGGATAAAAAGAAAATTGGGAAAGCTGTTTTTTACGGACTACTAAGTAAGCATGAGTTTAACAAAAAAAAGTTTAGAAACATTGGAAGTATGCTCACTATAGCAAAAATATTCCAACAGCGTGAGCACAGCCTTATTTTTTTTTACAACATTTTATTTGACCAAAACACCTTACTCATGTAATTATATATATGCACGAAGTTTCAACTTTCTAGCATAAGCTATTCTTAAGAGCAAACTACCCTCACCACGTACCCCATTACTAATTGTTATTTGTCCTCAAAGCTTACTTGTTTATATTACGCCCTTTCCTACTTAATTACGGAATTTTCTTGTTCTTCAGATACTTGAAATAAGGTTGGGATCTACCTGCCATATAAATCGAAGGAAATGTTTTGAAGGGTTCTTCAGGTATACAACGTTGTTTTTTTTAGATAATTTGTTGGTCCGTCTGGCCACCGTATGTGTCAAGCATTGTCAAAATTGAAGAACGCTTGAGATGTTAAGTTCTGTTTTCGTGGTTGGTAAAGTGATCCCCTTTATTGGGGATGCACTTTTTTTGGATAGTGGTGTAAGTTAAAAAAATCGTAACCAAGAACCGTTCAATACATCAGCTTGCTTTTTTTGCTAAATGGTAATTCCATAAAGATAGTAAAATTTGTGACCTTACCAGTGCCGATTCTTTTAAAACTTTATACGTTCAAAGAATTAGTGAAAACAAATTTATTTGGGACTTGCATAAGTTCTAACCGTTTTTCCGTGAAAATTAATGCTTCATTTAAAAAAAATCCGCCAATTGTCTGGGCAAAACTTTATTATTTTTAGTTGGAGTATATCATCAGTTGTTTCGGGATTATTAGATTTCTTGGAAAATTAATTTTGTTCTTAAAATAAAAATATTTAAAAAAGAGATTTTTAGCCGATTAAACATTGAAAAAGTCCGTGCAGACTATTCGAATTTCGGTATATTATGTGTACTAAAAGCCCATAGAAGTAAAAACGAATTTGTTGCCTCCTCAGACTTATGAGATATGACGAATTGTTAAAACGTATGCAAACCCATTACTTCCACTTGGAGTTTGAGTTTCGAAAAAATTGTGAAACAGGTTTTTAGACGATTTCTGTGAATCTGTGGAGGTTGAATATCCAAAAATCCTGAAAGAAGTTAATAAATAAATATGAAGACAGCACGGGAAAGTAAAAACCAATTCAATTTCTTTTCACTTCTAAAAGATATGAAGAAATTCAAGAAAACGTGTTTAAACCTTTTATACCTTCTTAGGGGCTGAAAAAGGAAAAAAACTTGAAAATAAGTTTTAGGCGATTATTACGCAAGCCCATGAATGTGAAAAGTTATTCGATATCGATCAGACCTGGGGATACGGCAGAATTCGTGAAAAAGTATACATCCGCTTTACACCGTCTTAGGGATCGAATTTTAAAAAATTCTGAAAACGCTTTCTGTGAAGAAGCCGTAAAATAACAATGAATTAAATATTAATATTAAATATAATATAATACCTAATAGGTATGACGAAAACCGTGAAAATATACGCATTCTATTTTCACTGATAATTTTTTTCGCTCTTCTTCCGAACGCCAATGGATATTTGAATTTTTTTTTATCTAAATTGCTTTTCTAGTTGATTTACATATACAACTTTGTAGCATAAGCCGTTCCATAGATAGGAACAACACCCCCACCCCCGTACCATACTACCCCTATAAAAAATTATGTTTTTTCTAACAACCATACTTTTTTACCTGATACGGGTCTATTAGGTCTACTTTTGGTAAAAATTCTAAGCATCTTATACCATTGATACACTGCTTGTATGCAAATTACTTTATTGAAATCATGATATGCGATACAAGATGGCATGACATACAGCCCATACATGTTATACTTTGACATTTAGTGCATTCCAAAATTTTAGCTGTGAAGAAAAAAAGGCTTGTCGTTTCAAACGTCGAAGTATGATGTTCCGGCGAAAAGCACTTTCATTGCTAATAAAGAAATGTATAAAGTCACATCACACACAAAAATGAAAACACGCTCAAACAATTTTAACTGACAGAAGAATATACAAATCCGCAACTGTCATTCATTGAAATTTCAGTTGATTTCAGTAACAGATGGCGCTGATGGCAGTTAAAAGATGGCTATATCAGTTAAAATCATCGAATCTATATGCAGGGAAACAGATTGGATATTATGTAGATATCAGCTCGTTTACGTACTATATGCATAATATTGGGTGATACACTGGTGATATTGACGATATTATGATTTGTATACGAGCTGTGTATCCAAGGTATTACACTGTTCTTGAGATATGAGACGTGATTTTTTTTACAAATTCTTATCCCCTCCACTTCCATGCTGCACCTTCCCCTTAAAAAATTTAACTTTCATCAAACTTTATTTGTTAACCTTTATACACAAACCGAATTTTATTTTTCTAGTGCAGTTGGTTCGTGAGATATCGTAATCTAAAGTTTTTCACCACCCACCTCCGCATGCCACTGCCCCATCTCAAAAATTTGTTTCCAGTCTCCAAGTATATCTACAGATGTTCATTAAGTTTTGATTTCGTGACATTAACCGTTTAGGAGATATGGATTTTAAAATGTCTTAATCTCGGCTTTCGAGCGTCTCGGACGCATTATTTTCCCCATTTTCTTCACCCCTTCAACCATATAGGCAATTTTTTTGCAAATGGGTCCACTATTGAAACTCTATATAAATTCCAAGTTTCAGCTTCGTAGCATAAGCGGTTGCTGCAATCTAGAAACCAACATTTTACGCCTAAAACGCTTCCCCAGCTCCCCCGCTCCCACACCCACCCCTCAGAATTTGGACACTTCAAGGGGCCTACCCAGTCTACCCACGAAAAAAACTTGAACTTAATAACTCAAACGGTTTGGGTGCTACGAGCCTTCAAACAATTTTGTGTACACCGGTCGACGTACGGCGGACTGAAATTTGTTTTTGCTTTTTTCGTGTCTACTAGTCATGAAACGTGAAAAAAAAATTTCAGGATAGCAAATTTTTTAAAAATCGATGACAATGCTGTATTATTGAAATAATAAAGTAATAGTAAGGAACATTTCATTGAGAGTATTGTCCATCGCTAGCGACTACTTTCTCCCATCTTTCTGGCAGCATACGAATACCAAGTCGAAAAAACGACACATCTTTTGATGTTATTCACGAATCGAGCCATTTTTTGAATTTTTATAAGAGTATAAGTGCTGCTCAGACAGGTCATGAGTCATCGATCAGTGGTAATCTGAAAAAGCAATGTCTGTTGATTACAGCGTATGTAGTAGGACTGTTAAGTGTCTTAAATAAACATTCTTCATTGTTTTTTAAGAACGAAACTTTTATTAATATTATTCTATTAAATTGAATTTCGACATTAAATTATTTGTTATTAAAATTATACGTAATTATTTCAATATCACAGATTAAATAAATCAATATAACAGGTTATTATCACAGATTAAATAAATCGATATCACAGATTAAATAAATCAATATATAGTAGGACATGGATAAGTGCATACCGATGGTGCATGTTTTTTGTGTGCACTTATCAGTGTTGTGGACTTATTAGTTTTTGTTAACAAAAATAATTATAATTTGATTTCTTAACACATAACGCATATTATCTGTTTCTTTTCTTTAAGAACCAATGTCAGGGTCAAAAAATAAATTAAGAACCAAACATGTATGTAAGTCAACCCTACTAACAAACTACCTTCCATAAAGCCTTACCCAGTCTAGGAGGCAAGGAAATAGCTTCGGTAAGGCCTTTTGGAATGTAGTTTGCTAGTTGGGAAGAAGTTCATTAAACTGATCCTCGGGTATAGGAAATACAATGATTTCCTCTTCATCATCATGCACTTCCTGCAAAGGTTGGTGAGCAAATCCAGCTTTGCGAAAACTATTTTTAATTGTTGTTGGAGAAACTACCACAAAGATCTCCTAGTAAGCTTTATTACCTGCAAGACGTCTAAAGATTTCCCAAAGCTTTGGAGAGATCTTTCTTCCAGGGCCAGAATTTGCTTTATGACTATTTGTTGTCGATAATATGCCTTAAAAGTGCGAATAATACCCTGGTCCAATGGTTGAATAAAGGCTGTCGTATTAGCCGGTAAAAATACAATTTGTGACAAGCAGCAAGCAACTTTTCTATTTTTCATCGCCATTTCCCTGTCAAAATCCGCAATTATGTTGTTCCAAATCTTGCTTGTCATCCAAGCTTCACTGTTTAAATAGTACGTGTTGTGTTTCTTAGTTTAACTATAGTTAAACACGTTTTCAATTATTTTACAATGAACTTTATTCTCACTTAAAATGTACGTCTTTACGATTGCTCTTGCTGTGTCGCGTCTGTTCTGCTGACGGTCTCTTCGAACAGATGCTTCGTTAAGTTTTATTTTATTTAAAGTATTGCACCTGTTTAAGGGCATCGTTCAATCATTTACAAGTACTCTACATCTACCCCTCTTACTTTGTGAACACAAATTATTACACTCCTCAACCATATAACATACTTTACCTTCTTTCATTAAACAACAACCGAGCTTAACTTAACATTTTCACGTTTTGCCCTGTTAACTACAAATTCTACATTCTACATTGGTTATATTTCTGGAAAACTTCCGGTGCACACGATAAACCAAATGGTAATCTGTTAAACTGATAACAACCGAATGGGGTTCTGAAACTTGTATATTTTCGCGAGAGCGAACCTAATTTAACTTGGTAGAACCCATCTTTCAGATCAAGGACAGTAAAAAAACATACTGCAGTCACGATCGGCTGCAAGCCAATCGTATAATACTCTAGATGAATACTGAACTCCGATTTATATTGTAGTTGGGGATAAAGTAGAATTACGTGTGTGCATGTTGTATGTCCTTTATTAAGGACTGCCATTAGATTGCTACTCAAAACTAAAAGACAATTTTCAGTGTTTAGTTTCATATCTTGAACTGGGTAAGTCATCGAAAAAAAAGTCCTTTTTGAAGGACTTTCACATGGGAGGTGCAAGAAGGACTCACTTGATTTCTTACATATTTATCCTTTTTCTTGAAACCATTTTAAAATGAACTTGTACAAAATTTGAAATTCGTAGCTTCAAGCGTTCAAAAGTTATCGAAAAATATTGTTGAACACGTGTCTTAAGGACATTTTGTATGACACCTACCAGAAGGAGTAAAGGGATTTCGCTGATTAGTAAACTCGAACTTTCTTTTTACTCAAAACTAATTTGTACAAAATTTCCAATTTATAGCTAAAAGATTACTTGAGTTATAGTAAGTTCCGTAAATTAAAAGAAGACGTTTTGAAAGGATATTTGTATGGCAGCTACACGAAGGACTTATAGGATTTTCTTCATAATCATACATTTAGCTTCAACTATTGGAAAAATACTACGTACAAAATTTCAAAGACGTAGCTTAAACCCTTCTGAAGTTATCGGCCAATATTCTTGAACACGTGTTTTAAGGACATTTTGTATGGCAGCTACCAGAAGGAGTAAAAGGATTTCGCTGCCAAGTAAACTTAAGCTTTGTTTTAACTCAAAACTAATTTGTAAAAAATTGTTGCACTTATCCGTGTTCTACTGCAACAGATTAGTATCACAGATCAAATAAATCAATATCACAGTCTACAAATTAAAAATTATTATTAATTACTCCTTGAAATGTCATTTCGTCGAGGAATATTTTTTTGTGACTGACTTTTTGATTGCATTTTTTTTGTTTTTTCTTCTCACTGGTTGCTTGATTTTAAAATTAAAAATCAAACAACCGGCCACTTTGATTTAACGAATTGTGTAGTGTGTTTGCCACAAGTAGCCGACACCACACAGGACTTCCCATTTCAGCGTTTCCAAGTAGGTTTTGACTGGTTTTGTGTGGCTGCAAAATTACTTTTTCTTGGCTCTCTCTTCGTATTCCGAACGTTTTTCTTTCAATACTCGGCTCAAACGCATCTATTGTAATCGATAGCTAAAACTGATGCGCTTGTGCCGAACATTGAAAGAAAAACGTTCGCAATACGAAACGTTGGGTTTGATAAGCTCATAATACACTACCCTGCTGATACCACCCAAATGCAGATTATGAGTTTGAAACCATTGATATTTGGCTTTGCCGTCGCTGTTGATGCTTCAGGTCATGTTAGTATATCCACTTTTCATCACCAGTCACGATACGCTGCAAAAAACCTTTCCTTGTCTGCCATTGGTGGAGCTGTCTACACGTGAAAAAACGCCATTCGACGTCTAACCCAATTTCCTTGCTTTGAATCATTCCTAATGCTTTTAATCGTTTGAAAAAGGTAATTAAAAAAAAATTCCACGCAAATACTTCCCTTTTTGGCATGAAACTCGACATATTTAACGCTACGAAAAAATATGATGTTAACACTTCGGCGGAATAACATATACTGTCATTTCAAGCCTAATTCTTCACGATGAAGTTGACTGCAGTGTTGCCTGATGCAAAAAGGCAAAGATAATACCTGTCAGGAAACGGCTGGAACCAGCGTTGCCGTACGTCATTAATTAAAAGGATCACATTTTCACGAAAATGGTCTAATATGGAAAATAAAGGACCATAGAATTTATTCAAAAAACATATTGCAGTCACGATCGGCTGCAAGCCAATCGTATAATACTCTAGATGAATACTGAACTCCGATTTATATTGTAGTTGGGGATAAAGTAGAATTACGTGTGTGCATGTTGTATGTCCTTTATTAATTTGCCATTAGATTGCTACTCAAACCTAAAAGACAATATTCAGTGTTTAATTTCATATCTTGAACTGGGTAAGTCATCGAAAAAAAATTTCCTTTTTGAAGGACTTTCGCAAGGGAGGTGCAGGAAGGACTCACTCGATTTCTTACATATTTATCCTTTTCTTTGGAACCATTCAAAAATGAACGTGTACAAAATTTCAAATTCGTAGCTTGAAGCGTTCAAAAGTTATCGAAAAATTTTGTTGAACACGTGTCTTAAGGACATTTTGTATGGCAGCTACCAGAAGGAGTAAAAGGATTTCGCTGATTAGTAAACTCGAACTTCGTTTTTACTCAAAACTAATTTGTACAAAATTTCCAATTCATAGCTAAAAGATTACTTGAGTTATATTAAGTTCCGTAAATTAAGTGAAGACTTTTTGACAGGGTATTTGTATGGCAGCTACACGAAGGACTAATAGGATTTTCTTCATAATCATACATTTAGCTCCAGCTATTGCAAAAATAACACATACAAAATTTCAAAGACGTAGCTTAAACCCTTCTGAAGTTATCGGCCAATATTCTTAAACACGTGTTTTAAGGACATTTTGTATGGCAGCTACCAGAAGGAGTAAAAGGATTTCGCTGATTAGTAAACTCGAACTTCCTTTTCACTCAAAACTAATTTGTAAAAAATTTTGAATTCGTAGCTAAAATATTACTTGAGTTATAGTGAGTTTCGTAAATTAAGTGAATACATTTTGACAGGATATTTGTATGGCAGCTACATGAAGGACTAACAGGATTTTCTTCATAATCATATATTTAGCTCCAACTGTTGGAAAAATAATACATACAAAATTTCAAAGTCGTAGCTTAAACCCTTCTGAAGTTATCAACCAATATTCTTGAACACGTGTTTTAAGGACATTTTGTATGGCAGCTACTCGAAGGAGTAGGAGGATTTTGCCCGTTAACGAACTTAGAATTACAAATTCAACCAAACATCCAGATTCAAAATATCAAGATCCTAGGTGAAGGCGTTCTTGAGTTATCGTGCTAACGGACAGGCGGACGGACGGACGGACGTCAAGCGGATTTAAGGGTTTTGGCCACAAATAAACAAAAAAAAAGGCTTGGTTCTATGCGTTACAAACTTTTGGGCTTGATTAAACTTATAATACTCTATATGATTTCATCTAGAGTATAAATATATGTGTATTTAAAAAATAAAAAAAAATTATAGAATCAGAAAATAGAGCTATGAGCTAGTCGTACTTCCCAGCAGGCAAAGTTGCGTATACCTACTATACGTCAAAAGTAGTTCAGTTAAAAGCCGTATATAACCCAGGCCTGTCTGCTGGGTTGTTTAATAGAACACCATACGAACTAAAATTTTGACAAAAGTCGTATTTCAAAAAATGGTCTTTTTTTTAAAAAAAAGTACCACCAATTGGGAAAAAAGTACCAACATTAGACCAAACGGACCAAATATGGCAACGCTGGCTGGAACTTAAACAAGCCCCCAATAATAGAAAATTTTTTTCATTTCAACAGCAACCTTAACTATGGCAACTATCAGCACAGCACTATGCGCCTACAAATTCGGATCGAATGTACCGAACAATATCCTCGACATTATCCCAAAAAGTGGACCACTCTACGCCGTAATCTTGCTAGTAACGCTTCAGCTTTGTCTATCCAGTGCAGTAGGAGGAAACGCACTCTTTCAACATATCGAAAGCGTTTTGGGAATTTCACGAGGTAATCGAAAACGATAATTTTCGCAAAAAAAAAAATTTAATTTAATACGATTTTCCAGATTTCACAGTTAAACGCTGCCTAATCCGATCGTTCTTGGTCGGACTCGAAATTCTTATTGGCGAACTTTTGCCCCGTTTCGATGTTATCATGGGTTTGATTGGCGGAACTTTAACCGGACCGTTAATTTTCATATTGCCGCCATTGTTTTATTCGAAAATCAGCAAACTTGAACGAAACTACGATTTCGAATTGCGTCAAAGAATGATTTACGAGCGCGGTCCAATCTACGAGGAAGATCTTGAGGATTCGGAACGGATTTTGGGTGCGGGATATCTACGTATTGCTTCGCACGATACGGTAATAATTCGAAGTTCAACGGTTTCGAAATTATGGCGTCGATTTAAGAATTTTTGTAAACTCTTATATAGTGATTGTTTCCTATCGATTGCGGTTGTCGTTTTAGGTTTAATTGCGACAGTTTCGGCCACTTATTTCAATTATTTCAAGGTGTCGCAATTGTTACGGGCTTGGTCTCCGTGCATTGGTAACACGACCTTTTCGTTTAACGGACTTCGATAGGAACAAATTTAAATTTATTCGTTTAGTTGACAATTTTTCGTACAATAATTGCATAAAATATACATAGGAAATTTTGTTGTTAAATTTGTTGTTGTAGTGTGTTTTTTTTAACGAATTTACATTTATACCGAACTAAATTAGAGGCTACCCTCAAACATGGAAAATAAATAATCAAAATTTTCGGTTCCTGAATATACAACAATTTCTACTGTATGTATGAATGCCTAGCAAACATTTGGAACAAAAAGCTTGTAGCCAACCATCAACAAAATCTACATTTTCTAATCCCTTTATAGTAAAACATTCCGAGATCATGATGCCATCTGTTTTCATGGCGATTTGTTAGGTTCCACGTACAAGATAAATTTATTTTTGTAGGAAAACATTACGGTCTCCCACTTTTCCATAGTCGTTTGGAAGTTTGTTTTCTTCGTTCGCTATACGGATGGATTTTAACTCTCAGTTGTCGACGTGTACATTATATACATACAAAGCGAACACAAGTCAAATAAGTGTCTTCCTTATCGTATTAAAACAAGTACTTACCTTTAAATTTCAAACCTTAAAAGTGATTTTAGTATTATTTAAATCAAATACAACCCAGTTAAAATCGCGGAAAAAAGTGCAAAGAAGCGGGTTAGGGATAATTGCCTACCCGGTCTTTTACTTCGTGACCAACTGAAGCTCCGGAAAACGGGCAATGAAGCAATGACAACGTCTCAAAACAGATTTGCGCTCCTGGCGAGTCTGACCACCACGCACACCTAGAAGCAGCCAGCCGACGAAGTCATCCCTAAAAAGGTAAAACCTCCACCTCTAAGGCTCGTTTCACACTGTCCTGTTTGCGCCGTACGGTTTCTCGTCGTACGGCAAAACTCCGAATTCGTTTACACTGTATAAATCGTACAGTGTGAACGATTGCCCAATTCGGATTTTTGCCCTACGGCGAGAAACCGTACGGCGCAAACCGGACAGTGTGAAACGAGCCTAAGGCTCGTTTCACACTGCAAAGTTTTCACCGTACGGCGAGAAACCGTGCGGTAAAACTCAAAATGGGCAGTCGTTCACACTGTACGATTTATGCACGGTTTTGTTCCCATCACAAGCTTCTTACGTTCAGTACAGTGCTGTCATTTTGTAATTTTCGACAGTAGTGCTACACTTAGTACATGAAGTACAATAGTAGTACAAATACTACTATACTAGTATAAACGACAGCACTGGTTCAGTATCTAGTTCAAATTCGGGACCGTCACGGCACAACGTAACACCGTCCAATGTAAAAGCATACATTTAGTCACGTGGGCAACTCGGTACTCGTTCGCCGTCCGGTCGCCGTGGGTTGCAGTGGCGCGGACGGCTGCTACACGGCGGCCGAAGGCTCGTTTCACACTGCACGGTTTCTCGCCGTACGGTGGACATTTTTTAGTGGCGCGAAGAAGAGTACGTTCCCTTTCACATTGCACGGCCACGGCACGGTCGCCGTTCGGCCGCCGTTCGGCCGCCGTGTAGCAGCCGTCCGTGCCACTCCAACCCACGGCGACCGGACGGCGACCGAGTACCTAGTTGCGCACGGGACCAAATGTACGCTTTCACATTGGACGGTGCGCCGTGACGGTTCCTCATGTGCATTTTTGCAACATTTCATTGGACTCCATTGAATTCAAACCACTAGTCTTGTTCAGACGTTTAAAATAGTTCGATCAATTTGGATTTTTTTCTCTAGTTTTGATAATATTTTTTTCTCCAGTATTTGATAATATAATAATAATGGAGATTGACTCAGAAATTGTAATTACCCTTGTCGAAACCAGACCTGTGCTGTGGGACAAATTTCTTGATATCTATAAAGATAGAAATGCCACAAGAAATGGATGGCATGAAGTTTGCATCCAACTATTTCCAGATTTCGACACTCTTGATATAAATGAAAAAAATGCTTTTGGTAAGTAAAAATTTTACACTAATATTAATACACTGGTACTGTATTTATTTTTATGAAAGATAGAATCAGTGTACAAAAACATTTCTTTTAATTCTTACATTAATTTTAATTTTAAAGATTTTTATATTTTTGCCATTTGCCAAGGCACACTTCCGGCATCAGAAAGGAAACAATTACAAAATACATTTCTCACGTTGTTTGCGCTCAGTCCTCCTCTGACAACTCTGTCTTGTGGCACTTCATCCAAACCTGTGATAGACATAGTATCTTCATCCCTATAACCATCTCTTTCAAGAACAAAATTGTGTAATATGATGCAAGCATTTACAATAATAACTGCATAGTGTGGTTGAACATTAATGGCACGATGAAATATACGCCACTTATTAGTGAGAATGCCAAATGCGCACTCGACATATCTTCTCGCTCGGCTCAAGCGATAATTAAATATGGGAAACAGACGTTAGAACTTTTAGCTCAAACTCATTTCCCAGGATCCTCAACCATAGAACCAAGCAATGAAGAACGGTACACTGTCCAAAAGCCGAGTAGGCCAACCATATTGGACTGGAAAAACTCAGCCAAGATCTTCACTGCTAACTTAAATTGTTATAAGTTAAATGGTCTATACGTAGTTTTAAACCATTTAAATCTCCTGGAGAAGACAGGATATTTCCCGCTTTACTGCAAACAGGAATGGAGCATCTTCTACCAAGACTGTAATCCATATTTAGAGCAAGCCACGCATGGGGCTACATACCCATATCCTGGCGTAACGTTAAGGCGATATACATACCAAAAACAGGGCGCCGTTCGAGCAATAATCCTAAGTCGTATCGTCCTATCAGTTTAACGTCATTTCTCTTGAAAACTATGGAAAGGATTATTGATAGGCATGTCAGAGATGAGGCTTTGAAATTTCAACCCTTACACTCCAATCAATATGCATATCAACCAGGGAAGTCTACAACCCACGCCTTACAAAACCTAGTCACGAAAATCGAGAAATCGATTACGGACAAGGAAATAGCTGTGGGTTGCTTCTTAGATATCGAAGGGGCTTTTGACAACACTGCCTACGAAAGTATCTACTCTGCTGCACAAAAGCGTGGTATTGATCCACAAACCTGCAGTTGGATCAAGGCCATGCTAGAACGCAAAAAAATAACTTCGACACTAGCCGACTTAACAGTCAAAGTCACAGCTGCGAAAGGCTGTCCACAGTGTGGGGTACTATCACCCATCCTCTGGTGCTTAGTAGTGGACGACCTTCTTCAAGACCTAACAAAATCCGGAGTCACGGTACAGGGTTACGCTGACGACCGTGCCATCCTTGTTAGAGGTAAATTTTGAAGAGACGGTGACAGATCTAGTTTAGAATACCCTAAACCAGATAGCAACCTGGTGCACTAAAGCAAGATTGGGTATCAACCCAAAGAAAAGCACAATTATTGCATTCACCAAAAGGAGGTGTAAGGACAAGTTATCTCAGCCTACTCTTTTTGGAGAATCCATAGAGTATGCCAGTGAGGTAAAATTCCTGGGTATCATCCTGGATGAAAAGCTCACTTGGAATGCTCATTTGAACAAAGTTCTTGAAAGGGCCAGAATCTCTCTCTGGACCTGGAGGAGCCTTCTCGGCAAAAACTTTAGACTGAGTTCAAAACTAACCTACTGGATGTATACCGTCGTTGCGAGTCCCATTCTCGTCTGGTGGAATAAAAAAAAGCAGAAAACTGCTCAGCTTAAACTGACTAAATTACAAAGACTGGCATGCCTGGGTATTACTGGGGCGACGCGCACCACTCCCACAGCTGCCTTAGAGGTGCCTCTCAACCTAGCACCTCTACACTTAGAAATATAGAAAGAAGCTAGGTTCACCACATACAAACTTTTGAGCTCGGAGGACGAGTCAGAGCGCAAAACAGCTTGCCCAACTCTCTCCGCGGAACTCAACAAGGACCCCATACTAACGATACCACTTTCTGATTCAATGGTACCGAAATTGAATTTCACAAAGACATTCAAAGTTGTCATACCTGAAAGGGAGGATTGGGCCATAAACAAACCCACTCCAAAACCAGGATCCATAATCTACTACACAGACGGATCTAAAACGGATGAAGCTGTAAGAGCAGGAGTTTATGAAGTGCGCCCAAATGTGAAATTCTACTGTAGCATGCACATAACATCTACTGTTTTTCGGACGGAGACTCATGCTGTTGAACTATGCATTAGAGAAAATATCAGACGGGGCTACAAAAACTAACAAATATGTATTCTCTCGGACAGCAAGGCTGCAATAATGGCACTTCAGTCCGTTCAAATCTACTCCAAACTTGTTTGGAATTGCCTCCAATGCCAGATTGAACTCGGAAATAAGAACAGAGTTAACCTCATTTGGATTCCGGGACACAGCGACTATGAAGGCAATGAAATGGCCGTCTTAATGGCTAGGAAAGGTTCAGAAGCTGACTTCATGGGACCATATCCATTCTGTGGAGTTATCTTTTTAGCTATGGCTAACTCCTCCTCTAAGCTCGTCAAACAGTGCCAAGAGGAGGAGTGTAAACATCTCCAGAGTCACGGCGGTCAACATGCGTCACTGGTAAGGTCACCAGATTGGGCTATTTTCCGCGATTTGGGCTATTTAAATATTCAATTCGGGGGTACAAATTTCAAAAAGCTACTTACAGCTTTTTGGGCTATTCGGCCAACGCAAATTGTGCTAGTTAGCTAGTTTACAAGAGAGCCGATTTACGAGGAAAAAATAGAAATATAAGAATTAGAATCTCTTGGGTTAAATCTGCTAGTGTTACCGGCTCAAATACAACTTTGTCAAACTATGTCATATCAAAAATCCTGTTGCCACTAAATGTTCGGTTCTCTCTAATGAAAAATAATACTTCACACGATATCTATCTGGTGTTTGCAAGCTAAAATTCATTTAGAATCAGTTCATTATTTGTTGACTTTCTACAAATGAACCACTTTCTTTGAAGTTAAGGACACCCATCGAAATATAACATACAAGAGATAATATATTTACCAATATTGATGACTGTCGTAGAGTTCCATTTTTTCATAATTTATTAAACATTATTTTTGCTTGATTGGAGGGTTACAGACATGTGTTGCAAAAATTAAAGTTATTTTTACAAAGTTATTGTTACTCACTTATTATTGGTATTAAAGTTTCCAGAGAAAAACAACAACCTTGTAATATCGTAGATAGGTCCATGTACTTCTCGCATATTCTAGATATTTCTCGCATGGAATAGTTACTTCATGCACATTCCACACAAACAACCGAATATGCTAGAAATCTCTCGACTCACCACATGCAGTATATAAGCGCTGCGAGAATGAAACGACGATCAGTTCTACGCGAAAGTGTATTACTTTATTATTTTTTAATAATAAAGTATTGTGATCGACCTGAAATTTCAAAAAAGTTTGCTACCCTGAAATTTTGTATTTACACGTTTTAGGACTAGTAAGCACAAAAAAAGCAATGTTGAAAAACTTTGGATTACAATATCTTCCGAACCAATTACACCAGGAAGATAAAATTTAGTTTCTGTATATGGGATCACAAGAGGAGTCTACCGAAACTAAATTTTTTGAGGAGGGAGGTGGAGCACGAAAGTGGGGGGACAGCAATTTTTCAAAAAATGTCATTATTATATCTCAGAAACCGTATCAGATATGATCTTGAAAATTTTACAGGAGTTGGGGTCGGTAAACTTCTAGTAGGGAAAAAAATTTTGGTGGTGTGGGTGTTGGAGATGATGGTGATAGGGGGTAGAAAGGAAAACATTCTGATTTTTATTTCTCGAAAACCATAATGAATAGAAAGCTAACAATTTAGGATTATATAGAACCACTATGGAGACATCCTGGAAAAATAAAACTTTTGCAGTGCTATCAAGGTACGGGGAAGAGGGGTGCTTTTTTATATCTCAGAAACGGCTTATGCTAGAAAGTTGAAACTTAGTACGTATATGTAGATGTGCTATTAGAGTAATTAATGCAAAAAAAAACTTCAGATTTTTATTGGCGTTCAGAGGTTGAGTAAAAAAAATTTCCGTGAATCCACATTTTCACAAACTTCGTTAAAACTTTTAGACATGTTGAGCTATCAAAGCAATTTTACTTCTGCGGGCTATTTATATAAGCGCCTAGTAACGATCTTCAAAATTTTTCGGTATCCAACCCCTAAGGGGGTGTAAAGTGGTTGTGTACATTTTCACGAATTCTGATATATTTCTAAGTTATATTGAGATTTGGAATTCTCTTTTACTTCTATAAGCTTTAAACGTAGTCGGGGAAAACCCGATTTAAGTATTTTTCCCAATTAAACCCCCTGGGGGATTGTTCAAGTTTTCACTGATTCCGAAAATCTCTTAGGTTTAATGTGATCGAATTCGCTTTTACTACTATGAATTATTCTATTGATAAAAAAATACGTAAGTAAATAAAAAAATCTGCCAGCAGTCTGGGCGCAACTTTATTATTTTATGGGTAGAAGTCCAAAACGTGTTTAATGATGAGATGCGGTGTAGGTTACTATGCGACTGACAACCTAAGAAATAACCAGGAGGCTATTTGGAACGTTATTTTTTAGGTTGTCAGTCGCATAGTATCCTACACCGCATCTCATCATTAAACACGTTTCGGACTTCTACCCATAAAATAATAAAGTTGCGCCCAGTTTTTAAAGTGATTTTCATCGATAACAGTAATTAGTAAATGAAATCGAACTGTGCTTTACTTGAAATCCCTGCGAACCTCAAGTTCGCAACATTGTATGACGCTAATCGGGAGGCGGCTTGATCTTCTTTAGACTCAGGATCTAATCGCTTAGGCGAAAGTGATTATGAGATACTTACATTATTAAATATTGATGGCATCTTGTAACATAAACTAATACTCGTATATAATATTATTCATAAAAGCAAAAAGCCGTATTTTATTTTTACCTGATAACTTACATGTAGGATAATTCACTATTATGAAAATGACAAATTATTTTTTATGAATAATTTGATTATTGCAAAACATTTTTAGAGAAGACTTTTAAAATTGTGATAAATGCGAATTTATATATTCACACACATACTTACATTACAGTGTTTCTTAAGAATTCTGGAGCACAGTTTGTCGTCGGAATCGCAATTATGTTCAACCCATTTAAGTAAGTCTGAATAAAAAAAAACATTTTAAAAAATGTAAAAAAAAGGTGTCGGGTCCAACAAAAACGGATGATATTCACAGAGTCGGTTTTCTTTCTATTAATTCAGTAATCCCTTGACTTACGTCTCCCTTGTTATACGTTTTTTCGACTTAAGTCGTTCATTACTTTGAGACCAAACCCTTGAAATCACGTCGTCCGTCCCTTGACTTACGTCGCCGTTTTCATAGAACAGATGTTTGTTCATATGAAAACTTTTCCCCTGGTAAAACGGATTTCCGACGAATTAAGAAGTGCAGAAATTTCAAACGAAGTCTATACTTCTGTCAACGATTACAAGCAGTTGCTCAAAGAAAAAAGAAAACAAACTTTGTCCCAAACACGAATATCGACCTTCTTCGCCAGTAAACCAGCCAACCCACAAACAGTAGAAATAAAGGCTATTTCTTCTAAAGATGATAACAATTAATGTGTTGCTTTTTAGTGCTTTATGTCAAATATGTATTTGTATTTAAAGAAAGCCGTCTATTTTCTTCTTCGTATGTTTTATAAATACGTATTCTGGTTGCTACTTGTTGCCTTCATTACTATTTGTAATTTGACGTGTATTCGTGTACAGACACTTGATGAATGCTGCAAGTAACAGCCGACATACGCAATGGTATACGAAAATAAAACTTATGTAGATGAAAACCCACGACTTTCTTTAAAAAAATTAATTACGTACAAACTTAAAAAATAAATACATTCATATTCAAAAATTGAAAGTTTATACATTAATCGCCTGAGGTTGCTTCTACCCTCGAGTTACGTCGTTTACGACTTACGTCGCAAATTCTCGGAACCTAACTCCGACGTAAGTCGAGGGACTGCTGTATTTCTAGTTACGCTTGTGTACAAATTTGTGATATTCATTTTCCCAAGAAACTCGACTATCGCTCGTCGTATGGCAAATAGATGATGTGTAAAGTTTACTTTTTGGTTGCTTTTAATCTGGGAAATTTGGGGGGTGATATTTCTCCGAGCGGTTGTCGGGTTTCTTGGGAAATTGAATATCACAAACTTGTATACAAGCGTAACTAGAAATATTAATAGAAAGAAAACCGACTCTGTGAATATCATCCGTTTTTGTTGGATCCGACACCTTTTTTTTTACATTTTTTAAAATGTTTTTTTTATATATCACGACTTTTTATTTTATCTATCTTACACCGTTCTTGAGATATGAGACGTGATTTTTTAAAAAAATTCTTACTCTCTCCACTCCCATGCTTCACCTTCCCCTTCAAAAATTTTACTTTCAGCAAACTTTGTTTATCGACCAGTGCTGCCAGTCGTACGATTTTCATCCTACATGTACGATTTTCCCGCCTTATGTACGATGTACGATCAGAACCCTTCATCGTACTCAAAATGTACGATTTTTCAACTATTATGTCGAAATTAAAAATGATAACGAACATAAATTAACTTTGTTATTTGTTAGTTCACAATACTCGTAATAATAAAATAATTGAAAACATTACATGATTTTTCATAAAAACAGGTAAAGTTTCTTATGCGAGACCGTGTAAAAGCCATGTAACCCATATTGAAATTTTGGGAACGATGTCAGCGGTAGTCATATATGTTTATAGGTACGTATCGTTTGTAAGAATATTTACGGCAATTCTACGTATAATATTTTAGTTGAATATACGTAAAATAAGTACGATCTTTGTACGTGGTTGGTTGGCTTACGTGGTGGCCCGTCTACCGAAAACAGGGCCCAATTAGCACAGGAAGCGCCGTTTTGATACCACAACTCGTTTAACCTGGTCGTTGAGGGCTGATGAAGCATATGTATAGTTTTACAGAGACCTAGGGCTTGAATGGATTATCATATCGTTCATTAAATAATGTAAGGCAGAAGTACAAAATAAATGAGAATGGGAAATCTTGAAAAATGTTCAAAAAAATAAAGTCCTAACTCTAAACCTTCGATGCATTATTGGCTCGGGCTCCGAGCGTGGCAAAAAAAACAATATTATATCCTGAAACTTCCTAAAAAATATGTACATAAACAAAAATCCGTGATCTGGTGAGAATTTTGGGAAGTCGCATCGTAATGGAGGAAGGACAAGTTTAATTTCACTGAGAACAAATAATCCAAACGCGGAATAAACGCGGAATAAGATGAGTATAGAAAATGTATTGAATTTTCCTAACATTTATACAGAGATTTTTTAATAGCTGACTATATGCTATCTCTATCGACCTAAATGTCCGTTACGTATACTTCGCCTGCGTGAAGTAGAAAAACTTCTTTAATTTTTATTTAAAATTTGAATACAGTCGTTTATTGTAATCGCGAATAATGTTATAAGCAGCATTTTGTTATCAAAACAGTTGGGTTCCATTTGGAATAAGAATTCGCTTTATGTTATCATTCGGGACAGATCCACATAGAACATTGCAAGTTTTACTACTGTGTTATTAATCGTTCCACTTTTTCCTTTATGTTTAATGTGATCAAAAAGGCGAAATAGAAACAATCTCAAAATTAAGGACGATTGCTCTTGGGCTTACAGTTATGTAAACACAAGAAAATACCTATCATAGATTACACAATGAAACTAAAAATTCTTTCCGTAGCTTCTGAAAACTGTTGATGTTGGTTTCGTTCAACAGAATGGCCTCAACTTCAAATTAGTTTTTGAGATAATATTATAAAAGATTGAAGAAGTTACACTTAATGAATAAAAAATAATCATATTAGATGCTTTGAGCAATATATGCATATTTAAAATTTTTTCCTTCACTCGGATAATGTTAATGTTTTTGGCAAGTCCCAAAGTGATTACAATAAGCGGCAACCACTGTATAAACATGACAAAATTAAATATTTTAGTTAATTGTAACATGAAATCTGACTCGGTACGATTTTTTTGATATTATTGTACGATGTTTTAGTTATGGGAATATGGTAGCATTGTTATCGACCTTTATACAAAAACCGAATTTTATTTCTCTAGTGCAATTGGTTCGTGAGCTATCGTAATCTAAAGTTTTTCACCCCCCACCTCTGTACGTCACAACCCCCTCTCAAAAATTTGTTTCCGGTCTATTCTCCTAGTAAACCTATAGATGATCATTAAGTTGTAATTTCGTGACATTAACCGTTTAGGAGATATGGATTTTAAAATGTCTCGATCTCGCCTTTTGAACGTGTCGGACGCATTATTTTTCCCCCACTCCCAAACCCCTTCACCAATATCAACAATATTTTTGCAAATGGGTCCACTATCGATGCTCTATATAAATGCCAAGTTTCACCCTCCTAACATAAGCGGTTGCTGAGATCTAGAAACCAAAATTTTTCGTCTAAAATCTATCTTACACCGTTCTTGAGATATGAGACGTGATTTTTTAAGGGGGTCGGTGTAAAAAAAATGAAAAAAAAATTGATTTTTTTTATATTTATTATTATTTTATTATTCTACACACATTTCTGCAGATCACACAAAAAACCGTACCTCTTTCGGGTAACGGGAAGTGACTCAAATTTTACTCTGAAGTGGGGGAATTCGAATATATGTGTTTTTTTCAAATGGATCAGATCACAATTGAAAAAAACGATGTGGATCATCCCAAAAGCTAATTTAGCAAGGTTAACAATCCTGTTGGTAAATACCTCGGCTAAACTGTCAGTTGCCCTGGAGGCAAAGTTTCGTATATACTATACGACGAAACGGCACTGTACAAAGATCATATAAACACAGACTTTTCCAATAATTTTGTACGCTCTGTTTCTATCTTACACATAGACTTGCATTTCCGTACAAAATGTATTGAGTTTCCACGGCTTTTTGACGAGCATGCCCTGCCTGTAAGGTGCCAATACCTGCTACAAATTGAATTTACTGGTCATTACTGCTGAATCGCGTGGCGCCATCTGTGAAAATGATAAAATAGTGGACATAAGCGGAAAACTGATCTAACTATGATCCCATTATGATTTTGGATCATCTCTTTGTTGTTGTTTCCAATGTAAAACAAATGATTTTGATCTTGATCCAGTTGAAAAAAACACAGCTTATGTCACTGCATGTACTTTTTTTGTTTTTAGGCTCTCCTGAAAAGTAGTGCTTTTTCAACTTTCGGTACACGTTTCTCAGTAACCACACACAGTAGCGTCTTAATTTTTTTATGGTAATATTGATACATGAGCAAATTAAAATATCTCATGAAAAACTATAATTTTTTTTGAAAGAAGAAAAACAGTAAAAAATTTTATTCATTCCCTTTTTCTTAAATATCTCGACTTTTAGTGAACATTTTTTAATTTACTCATGCACTAAGCTTTTAATTACACTAAACAATAAGTGTGTAAAATCTGACTGTTGTGAGTTAAGTGGAAGCTGAGATTCAGGTACCGAAACTGAAGGAAATCTAATTATTAAAAAGCGGAGCGATTTATAAGCGTGTTTATTAAAAACTATTTGTCAAGCGCAACAACCAAGACTCAAAAACTAAGTGAGTTATAATAGAAGTAAATTCAGTTAAAATTCAGTAGGTATACAAAACCGGTTGCAATGTACTATGTACTAACTTAATGTTAGTTTACAAAAACAATACGAACAGGGATGTACTCAGTATTCCAACAACGCGTTTCGCCATACAAAATGTATGGGAGCTAGAAATTTGCAATGACCCCCTTAAAAAAAATCCTACCCTCTCCACTCCCATGCACTTTCCCCTTCAAAAATTTTACTTACTTACAAAACTTTATACAGAAACCGTCTCTACTGCAATTGGTTCGTTAGCTATCGTAATCTAAAGTTTAGCATATTTATAAAGCAGCTATTAGATAAAGCAGTTCTTTTGCAGTAAAGAACGTCCGGTCAGTGCTTAGGGTTTTGAACCCAACAAGCACATTCGACCGAACGTCCTGATAAATTTCAAAGTTGAGCGCGGAATTTGGGCTACAAGTCTTCTTGCGGGTTATGGGCTATTTTATCAGTTCACTCGGCTGGTTCAGCAGCCAACTATCTGGCAACCCTGGTCACTGGCCAATGAGCGACCACGCGGCCAAACTTATGAGGATGCAAATGAGAGGGAGACTGTTATCCACCTTCTTTGCGGGTGTCCGGCTCTATCTAGAGCCAAACTTCGTGCATTAGGCAAATCTTTCATTAATAACCTTGATCAGATCTCGAAAAATAACATTGGAGAACTGATTATATTTTTAAACAGCTCTGGATAGATATGATAAGCCATTCTAGCTCCAGGTCTCTGTAAAACTCTGTACCTACTTCATTAGCCCTCAACGACCAGGTTAAGCGAGATGTAGTATCAAAACGGCACTTCTGTGTTAGTTGGGCCCTGTTTCCACTGACGAATCACCATCATCTATCCATCTAACCATCTATCTTAACCAACCAACCATGGCGCATCAAAATCGCTTGCGTACGGTGTATACGGCAAACGCCTGACTTTTTTTGTGGTTTACTAGTCCTTAAACATGAAAGTTCTAAATTTTAACGAAGCGTTCTTTCTTGTGAACGACCTGAAATTGAAGGTCGATCACAAGCTTTTTACTAAAAATTCATAAAGTTAAATTGAAGCCCTTGGTGCAACAAGGGGTCAACTCATTTTCCCAACAACATGAGAAAACTAGAGAAAACTTCTGACCCCTCATTGCATTAAAAATATTTTATTAATTTTTACTTTATTATTTTTAATAATAAAGTATTTTATGATGTTATTAAATTGGCATGTTATTAAAGTAAAGATATTATTAAATCATAAGTGGTTAACTGCATCAGCTGAATTTCATCCGAATGTAATAAGAAGTCAGAAAAGTAAAGCCCTCTTATGCTATTAAAAAATGAGTTGACCCCGAAGGACAATTGTAGTTTTAGGATGTCCTATAAAAAATGTACTCTACACAGTAAAAAAAATCCTTTGACTTTTACATCTTTTGGATAGTAGACAAATATGCCTAACTTTTTTGAGTAAAATTACATTAGAAAGTAATAGTCAATTTTTTGGTCAGTAAATTTCAATTTGCAATCAAAAAAATTAAATTTGCAATCAGCAAATTTCAACTTCGAAAGCAACAAATTCACTATATATTCTCTAAAAAAGAGTATAATTAACACTCTATATTCTCCAAAAAAAAAAGTGTATATATAAATTAGCACTTTTTAAGATACTTCTAATATTATTTCTTACTTACTTACTTACTTACTCTGAAATAAAACACTTGGATGTAGGTAGGAATCGAACCCGCGATCAATTCTGGTTTTGGTGCGCAGGTTCGGCACGCGTAGCCACTGCGCCACCGAAGGCATTGCATTTTCATCTCAGTAGACAACCAAATCGATCGAAGCGACCAACTTTATGGTTTACTTGAAAAAGAACGTAATTTTTTGAGAATTTTCAAGTAAATTGTACGGTTCAGTTGAAAAGTACACGCATAATTTACTAATACCAGTAATTTCAAGTAAAAGTGCTTGAAATTAGTACTTTTACTTGAAAAAATGAAATATACTGGAAATTTCAAGTAAAAATTGGATTAAAAAGTCAATTAAAGTCATTAAATTTCAACTGGATAATTTCCTAGGTTTTTTGATAAATGGGAACTTGGATCTTAAAATTATTTATTATATCGCTTCCATGTGCTTCACGAGTTTAAAAAAAAAGTATAACGTTCTCTTCAAAATCTTTCGAGTGCATTTATCTGCTGGCTTGTGAGGAATTTATCAGTGCACTTGATGTGTATCATATCACAGAGCCGATAACATAGGTATTTCATTTTTAACTAAATTATTGAACATAGATAATTAATTTTGCAATGACTTTCTGTTTACATATTTCTTTACATTTATTGCCCACTAATTACAGAACAAATGAAATCTTGAAGATTTCCGATTGCAAAACTCTTCGTTGCACTTGTTTCGAATCGAGTCATATATTAAAATAAAAATGTCTATAAAATATTAATGGCACCGTGCGGTCACGTTAAATTGGTTTTTCTCGATTTATGACTATTTTCAAGATAATAACTCCGCTTTAGTAGCAAAAATTAACCAAAATAAAATTAATTAATTAATATGTAAACTGTTACGTCTATATAACGAGAGTTCAAAACTGCATTAAAAAAATTGCAATTTGAACTGAAAGCCCCATACTTTTTTAAGCTTGTGTAAATCTGATTTTTAGACCTCTAGATGAAATCTGAGAGTATTATAAGTTTAATCCAGCCCATAAGTTTGTAACGCATAGAACCGAGCCTGGAACGAAAAAAAAGTTATATATTATTTTCTGTTTATTTGGGGCCAAAATCTAAATCCGCTTGATGTCCGTCCGTTGATTTTCCAATAGTTGGAGCTAAATGTATGATTATGAAGAAAATTCTATTAGTCCTTCGTGTAGCTGCCATACAAATATCCTGTCAAAATGACTCCACTTAACGGAACTCACTTAACCCGAGTAATCGTTTAGCAACGAATTCGGAATTTTGTACAAATTTGTTTTAAGTAAAACCGAAATTTACCGAAGTTTACCGTTTCTATTTAATTGATATTTCGATAGAAAAACATCTTGAAGAAAACATTCTATGAAACAAATTTCTAAAATTCCCATTTTTCTTAACAATATACGAAATCAAACTTATACAATTTACCATGGCTTTATGGAACTCCAACAATTAGTGAGCGGGTTGATACCTAGTCTGTGAACACCACTTTATCGTACACAGTAAAAAAAATCCATTGAATTTTACATCTTTTAGATAGTAGGAAATATGCCAATTATCTTTTTCAAGTAAATTTACATTGAGATGTAATAGTCAATTTAAATGTAATTTTCAAATTTCGGTCAGTAAATTTCAATTTGCAATCAGTAAATTTCAACTTCGAAAACAGCAAATTTACTGGATATTCTCTTGAATTTACACCCTAAGAGAAATTAAGCTATTTGGACTTGGAAACGGAGTTTTATACCATCCATCACTTTTCGGTGTAAAGTTACACTTTTCCGAATTATTAAAAGTAAAATTTCTTTAGGAGTGGGCATTTAACTCAACTTTTGTGTTAAATCCTACACTACCATCCATGATGTGTACAAGCAAAAATTAAAGTTGTTTTCACATATTTGCAGTACATATGTAAATGTATAATTATAGAACTCTTTAAGATTCACTTATTTCTACTTCTAATATTATTTCTTATTTACTTGCTTTTAATAAAACCCTTGGCTGTAGGTAGGAATCGAACCCGCAATCAATTCTGGTTTTTGCCGCGTAGGTTTGGCGCGCAGCCACTGCGCCACCGAAGGCGTTTCATTTTCATTTCAGTAGGAAACAAACTCGAACGAAGCGTCCAACTTCGTGGTTTCATATATTACATGTTCTTCGTCATAAAATTCATATAGATAAGTAGAATTACACGAAAAAGAACGTTATTTTCAATTCATACATAAATATAGTTAATTTTACACGAAATGGTGCGTAATCATTTTCAAGTAAATTGTACGGTTCAGTTGTAAAGTACATGCATAATTTACTAAAACAAATAATTTAGTGTAATAGATACTTATGAACAACCTACCACTGGAACACACTCAAACTATGTTCTTGCCCCAAACAGAATTGTACAAAAATCTAGGTTTATAGCTCAATGTTATGGAGTTATTGAGAGTTAAGCAAATTGAGGCACATTTTCTTTAATAACACTTTCTGGTAGATTTGATTTTACCTGTTCTTATTGCTGATATTCTTTCAAATTTTGAAAAAATTTAGCAAGAAAAATATTAGGCTTATTATGTTGCAAATAAAAGTATCGATACAAGAAATTTACAAACAATAGTAAATCTAAGACCAAGACTTATATAACCACAACTTAGACTTGATCGTGCAAGACAGAGACCGAATTCGAGTACACCTAGTCAATATTCGTAATTATCACTTTATTTCTTAAAAACTCAAACGGATGTGATACTACGAGTATAATAAAAAACATAATGCAGTCACGATCGGCTGCAAGCCAATCGTATAATACTCTAGATGAATACTGAACTCCAATTTATATTGTAGTTGGGGATAAAGTAGAATTACGTGTGTGCATGTTGTATGTCCTTTATTAAGGACTGCCATTAGATTGCTACTAAAAACTAAAAGACAATATTCAGGGTTTAATTTCATATCTTGAACTGGGTAAGTCATCGAAAAAAATGTCCTTTTTGAAGGACTTTCACATGGGAGGTGCAGGAAGGACTCACTCGATTTCTTACATATTTATCCTTTTCTTTGGAACCATTAAAAAATGAATGTGTACAAAATTTCAAATTCGTAGGTTGAAGCGTTCAAAAGTTAACGAAAAATATTGTTGAACACGTGTCTTAAGGACATTTTGTATTGCAGCTACCAGAAGGAGTAAAAGGATTTCGCTGATTAGTAAACTCGAACTTTGTTTTTACTCAAAAATAATTTGTACAAAATTTCCAATTCATAGCTAAAAGATTACTTGAGTTATAGTAAGTTCCGTAAATTAAGTGAAGACGTTTTGACCGGATATTTGTATGGCAGCTACACGAAGGACTAATAGGATTTTCTTCATAATCAGACATTTAGCTCCAAATATTGGAAAAATACCACATACTAAATTTCAAAGACCTAGCTTAAACCTTTCTGAAGTTATCGGACAATATTCTTGAACACGTGTTTTAAGGACATTTTGTATGGCAGCTACCAGAAGGAGTAAAAGGATTTCGCTGATTAGTAAACCCAAACTTTGTTGTTACTCAAAACTAATTTGTACAAAATTCCCAATTAATAGCTAAAAGATTACTTGAGTTATAGCGAGTTCCGTAAATTAAGTGAAGACGTTTTGACAGGATATTTGTATGGCAGCTACATGAAGGACTAATAGGATTTTCTTCATAACCATACATTTAGCTCCAACTATTGCAAAAATAACACATACAAAATTTCAAAGACGTAGCTTAAACCCTTCTGAAGTTATCGGCCAATATTCTTGAACATGTGTTTTAAGGACATTTTGTATGGCAGCTATCAGAAGGAGTAAAAGAATTTCGCTGAATAGTAAACTCGAACTTCGTTTTCACTCAAAACTAATTTGTACAAAAGTCCGAATTCGTAGCTAAAAGATTATTTGAGTTATAGTGAGTTTCGTAAATTAAGTGAATACATTTTGACAGGATATTTGTATGGCAGCTACACGAAGGACTAACAGGATTTTTTTCATAATCATATATTTAGCTCCAACTATTGGAAAAATAACACATACAAAATTTCAATATCGTAGCTTAAACCCTTCTGAAGTTATCGACCAATATTCTTGAACGCGTGTTTTAAGGACATTTTTTCATACTCTATATGATTTCATCTAGAGTATAAAAAGCCAATCTTCGACTCTTCAATTGATTTACTAATCTCTGGAATTAAGATTTAACTGCGTACTTAATTTTGTCTTGTACACGCGAACGTCTATATTTACATTTACGTCAGAAATGCCGTAATTAAAGCCGATCATGGAAATTATATACATTTTTATACTCTAGATGAAATCATATAGAGTATTATAAGTTTAATTCAGCCCAAAAGTTTGTAACGCATAGAACCAAGCCTCGGACGAAAAAAAGTTATATAATATTTTTTGTTTATTTGGGGCCAAAAACCTCAAATCCGCTTGACGTCCGTCCGTCCGTCCGTGAACACGATAACTCAAGAACGCCTTCACCTAGAATCTTGAAATTTTGAATCTGGGTGTTTGGTTGAATTTGTAAGGCTAAGTTCGTTAACGGTTGAAATCGTCCTACTCCTTCGGGTAGCTGCCATACAAAATGTCCTTAAAACACGTGTTCAATAATATTGACCAATAACTTCGGAACGCCTATAGCTACGACTTTGAAATTTTGTATGTATTACTTTTTCAATAGTTGGAGCTAAATGTATGATTATGAAGAAAATCCTATTAGTCCTTCGTGTAGCTGCCATACAAATATCCTGTCAAAACGTCTTCACTTAATTTACGGAACTCACTATAACTCAATTAATCTTTTAGCTATGAATTGGAAATTTTGTACAAATTAGTTTTGAGTAAAAACAAAGTTCGAGTTTACTAATAAGCGAAATCCTTTTACTCCTTCTGGTAGCTGCCATACAAAATGTCCTTAAGACACGTGTTCAACAATATTTTTCGATAACTTTTGAACGCTTCAAGCTACGAATTTGAAATTTTGTACACGTTCATTTTTAAATGGTTCCAAGGAATAAGACAAATATGCAAGAAATCGAGTGAGTCCTTCCTGCACCTCCCATGTGAAAGTCCTTCAAAAAGGAAATTTTTTTTCGATGACTTACCCAGTTCAAGATGTGAACTTAAACACTGAATATTGTCTTTAAGTTTTGAGTAGCAATCTAATGGCAGTCCTTAATAAAGGACATACAACATGCACACACGTAATTCTACTTTATCCCCAACTACAATATAAATCGGAGTTCAGTATTCATCTAGAGTATTATACGATTGGCTTGCAGCCGATCGTGACTGCAGTACGTTTATACTCTAGATGAAATCATATAGAGCATTATAAGTTTAATCCAGCCCAAAAGTTTGTAACGCATAGAACCAAGCCTCGGACGAAAAAAAGTTATACATTATTTTTTGTTTATTTGTGGCCAAAAACCTCAAATCCGCCTGACGTCCGTCCGTCCGTCCGTCTGTCCGTGAACACGATAACTCAAGAACGCCTTCACCTAGGATCTTGAAATTTTGAATCCGGATGTTTGGTTGAATTTGTAAGGCTAAGGTCGTTAACGGGCACAATCGTTCTACTCATTCGGGTAGCTGCCATACAAAATGTCCTTAAAACACGTGTTCAAGAATATTGGCCGATAATTTCAGAAGGGTTTAAGATACGACATTGAAATTTTGTATGTGTTATTTTTCCAATAGTTGGAGCTTAATGTCTGATTATGAAGAAAATCCTGTTAGTCCTTCGTGTAGCTGCCATACAAATATCCTGTCAAAATGTATTCACTTAATTTACGGAACTCACTATAACTCAAATAATCTTTTAGCTATGAATTCAGAATTGTGTACAAATTAGTTTTGAGTGAAAACGAAGTTCGAGTTTACTAGCCAGCAAAATCCTTTAACTCCTTCTGGTACCTTCCATACAAAAAATCCTTAACACACGTGTTCATCAATATTTTTCGATAACTTTTGAACGCTTCAAGCTACGAATTTGAAATTTTGTACACGTTCATTTTTAAATGGTTCCAAGGAAAAGGATAAATGTGTAAGAAATCGAGTGAGTCCTTTCTGCACCTCCCATGTGAAAGTCCTTCAAAAAGGACATTTTTTTTTCGATAACTTACCCAGTTCAAGATATGAAATTAAACACCGAATATTGTCTTTTAGTTTTGAGTAGCAATCAAATGGCAGTCCTTAATAAAGGACATACAATATGCACACACGTAATTCTACTTTATCCCCAACTACAATATAAATCGGAGTTCAGTATTCACCTAGAGTATTATACGATTGGCTTGCAGCCGATCGTGACTGCAGTATGTAACTTTTTTATTTCAATAATACAGTATTGTTATCGATTTTTAAAAAAAACAAATTTGCTAACCCCAACATTTTTTTTTCACGTTTTATGACGAGTAGACACGAAAAAAGCAAACAAATATTTCAGTCCGTCTGTCCGCCGTACGCCGTACGTCGACCGCTGTACGCAAAATCGTTTGAAGGCTCGTAGCTCCCAAACCCTTTGAGCTATTAAATTGAAATTTTTTTTATGAATAGACTGGGTAGGCCCCTTGAAGTGGCCAAATTTTAAGGGGTGGGGGTGTGAGGGAGGAGGAGAGGGAAGTGTTTTAGACGGACAATTTTGGTTTCTAGATCGTAGCAACCGTGTCGTACGGGGATGGGGGGTGAAAAACTTTAGATTACGATATCTCACGAACCAATTGCACCAGACAAATAAAATTTGGTTTGTGTATACAAGTTGATAAATGAAGTTTGCTGAAAGCAACATTTTTTAAGGGAGCGATGGAGCATGAAAGTAGAGGGGATAAGAATTTTTCTAAAAAATCACGTCTCATATCTCAAGAACAGTGTAAGATAGATGCTTAAAATTTTTACCAGAAGTAGGCCTAATAGACCCCTAGCAGAAATCAAAATTTTGAAAGTGTGGGTGTAGAGGGTGAGGGTGGGGGAGGGTGAAAAGGAAAAAGTTCCGATTTTAATATCTTGACAACCTATAATGATATAAAGCTGAAACTTGGTATTTAGATAGAACTATATTAGTAGCATCTTGGAAATTTTTTATAGTGGTAGTATGGTACGGGGGTGGGGGATGTTTTTCCTATTTATAGAACGGCTTATGCTACAAACTTGAAACTCGGTACGTTTATGTAAATCAACTAGAAAACTAATTTAGATAAAAAAAAATTTCAAATATCCATTGGCGTTCGGAGGGGGGGGGGGGGCAAAAAAAATGATCAGTGAAAATGGAATGCATATATTTTCACGGTTTTCGTCATATCTATTAGGTCTTCCCACATATTGAATTCATTTTTTTTCTACGGCTTCTTCATAGAAATACCTAGAAAGCGTTTACAGGATTTTTTTAAAATTCGACCCCTAAGGGGGTTACTGTACGAAGGACGTTGTAGCGGCCTTTGTAGAGCTGCCGTTCCCGGAGGGCAGGACAGAGATCATCATATGCTCAGCCTACCTTCCCGGGGATTGCACTGAAACAGCGTCACCCGTCATCAGGGACATTGTCGACCTATGCCGGAGGACTAACAAGCAGCTGGTACTTGGCTGTGATGCTAATGCACATTAGAGTCACTGAATACACACTCACCCTTCTACTGGGAGTTTGGCCGATAGCCCAAAATTGGACTAGAACACCATACCATAACCTACAAAAAGGCGTATTTAGAACAGCCAAACTTTCAGTTTGGCTGTTCTAAATTATCTGTGTATTGGTGCAAATGAGTGTAGCCGCCAGCCATATGATATATGACATTTCTCAATCGAAATGTCAACGGCTGTAAGTGGAAGTCGAAATCTTAAAAGGTATTTGTATAAGTTCAGACAATAATTTTTAAATAAATGATTGTTTTTATGTTTCAGATCGATCGATCTGAATAGCGAATAACGACGGCTGCTTGGACGGCATCGACGCGATTTGAATCGACACCCGGCGATCCCAGACTGCTCGAAACGCCGCACCGCCGCCACCACCGTCCTGTTCAACGATACCTGCAGCCGCGGCTGCCATCAGCGACATTCGATTCGCGTGCAAATCGTCGACGACACCGTACTGCGACGCGTGCAACGAACCGCCGTTATTACCGCCCCGTAAAATATCACTCAGTTTGCTGCAACAATTGTTGTTGTTATTGTTGTTGTTGATGAGAAGATTACCGCCCGGATCGGATCCGGTCGACGATAGCCGTCCGTTACCGGACGAGCTTTCCGAGTGGGCAGATGGCGAAGCGCACATTGAATTGGCGCCAATTGCTAGCAGGCCGGAACTCGATGCCGAAACAGGTACGGCTGTGGCTAGAAGAGTGTCCCGCTCGCGACGCTCGGCCGCCGCTCGTGATAGCACGTACTGCGCGGCAAATTGATGCTTCGAATCCATTCGCATGTGTTCCATGTGCGTTAGAAGTTCTGTGGGAGGTGGAACCGGGGGGAAGTCAAAGTTTATCATTGTTAGTAGGGTTCTCTGCCGCCTTGGGTCGTTTCGGACGTTCCTTACGGACGAACTCCCTTGCACAAAGGGGTAAATGGGGTCTTGACCGGGCAACCCAGTGATAAGTTGTTTTAATCATTTAATTAAAACATTTAGTTTATTCAGCTGTTTGTATTCAATTGTTTAACAATGATTTATTTATTCTGACAATTATCACTGTTATTATTTAATCAATTTTTATACATTAAAGAATACCATATGACTGATTTATTTAAATTTAATTATTTTACAATCATATATGCTCAAGTTTGAATTATAAACTTTTAATTAATTATAATTAAAGATATTTTATTCGATTTTAAATGATCTTATTGATTCAGCGGTTTTTATTAAACTGACTTTTTCTTTTTCCATATTTTATTTTATTTCTTCAAAAAGAATTCCGAGTACTTGATCTCTATACTATAATGATGAGATCAAGTACTCTGAATATAATTTAATAATTATGCTACAGTGAATTTCTATATTTTTAAATGTGCAAAGTATTTGAAAACGGAACCACCACATACCCTTTCCGTAGAGACCACGTTCAATATTTGACTGAGCGATTTCTTGTAACAAGCGTGGTCCTGTATTTCCTTTTTTTTAATTGAAATCGATGTTTCAGATCGTCGCTATTCGCATAGAGTATTACGGTTTCCTTTCCGGTCGATATGATACCTTTTGTTCCAAAATCTGATTGTTGATGAGTTTGTAGAGGAGCAGTCGGCAGTAGCAATGTTTTCTTCGCGGTTCTGCATTTTGTGCTTGTTTGACTTTCGTGAGAAGCTCTTTAGCTGATTGAACACAGCGTTGCGAAGAATCATGTCGAAGCCGGCACGTCTCCGGTTGGGAATTCGGGCCGAAAGGACACAACGCGGCAAGCGTTACGCACTGTCAGTCTTGGGACAAATTAAACTGAAACATACTGCAGTCACGATCGGCTGCAAGCCAATCGTATAATACTCTAGATGAATACTGAACTCCGATTTATATTGTAGTTGGGGATAAAGTAGAATTACGTGTGTACATGCTGTATGTCCTTTATTAAGGACTCCCATTGGATTGCTACTCAAAACTAAAAGACAATATTCAGTGTTTAATTTCATATCTTGAACTGGGTAAGTCATCGAAAAAAAATGTCCTTTTTGAAGGACTTTCACATGGGAGGTGCAGGAAGGACTCACTCAATTTCTTTAATATTAATCCTTTTCCTTGGAACCATTTAAAAATGAACGTGTATAAAATTTCAAATTCGTAGCTTGAAGCGTTCAAAAGTTATCGAAAAATATTGTTGAACGCGTGTCTTAAGGATATTTTGTATGACCGCTACCAGAAGGAGTAAAAGGATTTCGCTGATAAGTAAAACTCAAACTTCGTTTTCACTCAAAACTAATTTGTACAAAATTCCGAGTTCATAGCTAAAAGATTACTTGAGTTATAGTGAGTTCCGTAAATTAAGTAAATTCATTTTGACAGGATATTTGTATGGCAGCTACACGAAGGACTAATAGGATTTTCTTTATAATCATATATTTACCTCCAACTATTGGAAAAATAACACGTACAAAATTTGAAAAAAGTAGCTTAAACCCTTCTGAAGTTATCGGCCAATATTCTTAACACGTGTTTTAAGGACATTTTGTATGGCAGCTACCAGAAGGAGTATAAGGATTTCGCTGATTCGTAAACTCGAACTTTGTTTTTACTCAAAACTAATTTGTACAAAATTCCCAATTTATAGCTAAAAGATTACTTGAGTTATAGTAAGTTCCGTAAATTAAGTGAAGACGTTTTGACAGGATATTTATATGGCAGCTACACGAAGGACTAATACGATTTCCTTCATAATCATACATTTAGCTCCAACTATTGGAAAAATAGTACATACAAAATTTCAATGTCGTAGCTTAAACCCTTCTGAAGTTATCGGCCAATATTCTTTAACACGTGTTTTAAGGACTTTTTGTATGGCAGCTACCAGAAGGAGTAAAGGGATTCCGCTGACTAGTAAACTCAAACTTCCTTTTCACTCAAAACTAATTTGTACAAAATTCCGAATTCGTAGCTAAAAGATTACTTGAGTTATAGTGAGTTTCGTAAATTAAGTGAATACATTTTGACAGGATATTTGTATGGCAGCTACACGAAGGACTAACAGGATTTTCTTAATAGTCATATATTTAGCTCCAACTATTGGAAAAATAACACATACAAAATTTCAAAGTAGTAGCTTAAACCGTTCTGAAGTTATCGACCAATATTCATGAACACGTGTTTTAAGGACATTTTGTATGGCAGCTACCCGAAGGAGTAGGACGATTTTGCCCGTTAACGAACTTAGCCTTACAAATTCAACCAAATTCAAAATTTCAAGATCCTAGGTGAAGGCGTTCTTGAGTTATCGTGTTCACGGACAGACGGACGGAAAATTTACTTCGGAAAAGAACAAGGATGCTGTTAAAATGTTCAACAATTTGTTTAGTACTTGACTTTAATAATTTCAATAAAAAAATATGAAATGTATAATAAAAGTAATAAATGATTTCATGGAGTATGATTATCAGTTTGATCCTTTCTGAAACATTATTTGCGGAAATTTAGGCGGTTCACCATGAAGCCCATTCGATTCCCAAACTTGAATATAATCGTCTATAGTAAGTACGACCAAATGTTGATATGTCGAAAATGTGGTTTCGATTGTTTTTGCCAGATTCGTGATTGGTGCAATGGTACACTGTTAATTTTCCGGATTTATGACCGAACCATAACACGTTCGAGTTAAAATAGGATCCACATGCACTTATTTCGTCCACGGGATCATTGTATACGAGTGGTTTCGAGCTATTGATCGAATCGTTTAGTGAATGTATCCGCACTATTGAGTCGTCATGATTCCATGATACTAGATTATAGTCGGACTCAGTTCCAAGCATTATACACGTTTTTATCGATAATCCGTATATCATATTTTTGATTCCAAACGAAATCAAATTCGAAAATGGAGAATCGACATTTTTGTAGACTTTGCATATTTTCGGATCTTCGAGCTGCGGCGATCCCGTGTAGACACCCTAGCGTAAACCTTTAACGGACGTTATCACAGACGGCTGATGAGAACTGTAATTTAGTTCATTTGAACAATCGTGCGCAGTCTTGAAAAGTTACTTGGGCATTTGCCCATAAGTTTTGATCATAGTTTGAAATGCTTGCTTCTCAATCGGGTCGGCAATATCGGCAAAATCGAATTCCGAATAAGCCTATGAATGTACGGATTTAATATTTTTCGGATAAAATAAAATAAATCAAACTCACAGCTGGATGAAAAACATTGATTGCATTAACAGCTGCTGTTCCAGTTTGCTTATATCCAAAAATTAAATCTATCCAATGATGTAAATTCTTACGGACCATCTCGGATTCTAGTGCTTGCCGATGAATAAGAACGAATAGTCGCGCATTGTTCGAACACCAAGCTGGCAAGCTCACGTGATTAACTATTTCACCGCACTGTCGCGCACCAAAATTAAAGAATCCATATTTTCAAATATTTCTGGTAAGCAGAAAAATTCCGGAATCAATTCTTTTACATCTGTAGGCGAGTCCTTGCTCGCTAAACTCCACGTCGTATTCAACGAATGGAATGTTCTGTCGGGTATATCAAAATTGTTACCTACAAACATATAGAATTCACTTTAAAACCAGATGGAAAATGAAAGAACAGTTCGCGAATTTGAATAATGCGAACTGCAGTGATATGGTTTCATATGCTATGTACCTAAACTGGACATCGAAGAGTTGATATATTTGAAAAGAAGAAAAATTGAGTGTAGTATGATCAGACATGTAAAAAAGATGTGCATCTTACCGCATAGTTATTAATTTAATGCTGTTCATTTTCGTCGTGTTGAACAGCAATCGTCTTCTCCAACTTCCGATAACTACATTTCTGCGTCAAATCCAAACAGTTCGTTTTGTAATCGGATAAAATCCACGGAAATACTGGATATTGCATTAGATCATTATAAGTTCGACCTGAGATCTGATTCAATGCCATTAAGTAATGGTCTTGGGACTAATTAAACTGAACAATTTACTTGATCACTTTCACGTTGGATGACATTTTTGAAATGTCAACTGAGAAATGTCATAAATTTGACGGTAACCATAAGTTTAGTACTACTTCGGTATGGAAGTGTGTGTGCGCGAAATTAAGGTTTTCTTTTATAAATTTCAATATATTATCAATTTCTTTTATGGAAATTTTCAATTTTATACCGAAAAGTAAATTATTTAGAATTATTATAAGGTAAGTCCCCAATAAAATTAAAAAAATTTAAAATTACTGGTTTTCGACCTGAGCATGCATCGGCCAAACCTAAGGTACGGTGAGTAGTGTGAGTGCGTATACAGGAACCTTAATGCACATCACACTATGTGGTCGAGTTCCAACATCAATAAACGGGGTGAGTTGCTTTTAGATTTTATTTATACCAACAACCTAAATATTCTCAATAGAGGTAACAAACCCACTTTCATAAACAGAGTCAGGCAGGAGGTCTTGGATCTTACCATTTGTACTCAATTCCTGAGCACAAAAATCTGCAACTGGCACGTCTCTAATGAGACTTCTATGTCAGATCATAGGCATATCCTATTCAACATAGAATCAAATACCATTTTGTCCGAAACGTACAGGAAGCCACAAACGACGAACTGGGAACTATACGACCAGAAATAGGGCTAAAAAAACTGGTGAGTGGGAATCGTACAAAAGGGCTCTAACAGAGTACAACCACGAAATTAGACGTGCAAAGAGAAATTCGTGGAAATTGTTCTGCCAGGGTATAAACGATTTACCCAGCAGAGCAAGAGTACACAAAATACTTTCTAAAGCACACACTAATAAAATGGGCTTATTAGAGAAACCCGATGGCTCGATTACCGAAAATGGGAAACAGACGTCAGAACTTTTAGCACAAACTCATTTCCCAGGATCCTCAACCATAGAACCAAGCAATGAAGAACGGTACACTGTCTCAAAGCCGAGCAGACCAACCATATTGGACTGGAAAAACTCAGCCAAGATCTTCACTGCCAATAAGGCTAAATGGTATTCTGTGGGATACCATTAAGCACAGCCAGAATGAACATCCGAATGTGGCTAAAATCACAAAGTACCAGTCACTGGGACTTGGTACGGGGGCAACAGCCACTCAAAGCTTTTTATGCCACAACACTCGGAAAAAAGAACATCTGATTATCTAAAATTAAGCAGATATCAGACCCGAACCTTAGTGGGAGCTCTGACTGGACATTGTCACATGAGGAAGCATCTCAATAGGATTGGTCTCTCTGAGACTAAAATTTGCAGAATTTGCAATGATGAAGACGAAACACCAGAGCATATCCTCTGTGAATGTGAGGGTTTAACTCGCAAAAGGCTTCGTCACTTCGGTCAGGGTTTCATGGACCCATCGGAATTCCTGACCATTCCTCTTCGAAAAATACTAGGCTTCATTGAAAGCGCAGGGATCGAAGAGGAATCATAATCAAACCGGGGGGACGTCACAATAAGCCCAAATGTGGCTGCAGTGACAGAGGTTAACCATACCAACCCCTATTCCCAAATCTAATCTAAGGCTAAATGGTCTATACGTAGTTTTAAACCATTTAAATCTCCTGGAGAAGACAGAATATTTCCCGCTTTACTACAAAGAGGAATGGACCATCTTCTACCAACACTATTATCCATATTTAGAGCAAGCCACGCATGGGGCTACATACCCATATCTTGGCGTAACGTTAAGGTTATATACATACCAAAAACAGGTCCTATCAGCTTAACGTCATTTCTCTTAAAAACTATGAAAAAGATTATTGATAGGCATATCAGAGATGGGGCTTTGAAATCTCAACCCTTACACTCCAATCAATATGCATGTCAACCAGGGAAGTCTACAACCCACGCCTTACAAAACCTAGTCACGAAAATCGAGAAATCGATTACGGACAAGGAAATAGCTGTGGGTTGCTTCTTAGATATCGAAGGGGCTTTTGACAACACTGCCTACGAAAGGATCTACTATGCTGCACAAAAGCGTGGTATTGATCAAAAAACCTGCAGTTGGATCAAGGCCATGCTAGAACGCAGGAAAATAACTTCGACACTAGCCGACTCAACAGTCACAGTCACAGCTGCGAAAGGCTGTCCGCAGGGTGGGGTACTATCACCCATCCTCTGGTGCTTAGTAGTGGACGACCTTCTTCAAGACCTAACTAATTCCGGAGTCACGGTACAGGGTTACGCTGACGACCTTCCCATCCTTGTTAGAGGTAAATTTGAAGCGACGGTGACTGATCTAGTTCAGAATACCCTAAACCAGGTAGCAACCTGGTGCACTAAAGCAGGATTGGGTATCGACCCAAAGAAAAGCACAATTATTGCATTCACCAAAAGGAGGTGTAAGGACAAGCTAGCTAAGCCTACTCTTTTTGGAGAATCCATAGAGTATTCTAGTGAGGTAAAATTCCTGGGTATTATCCTGGATGAAAAGCTCACCTGGAATGCTCATTTGGACAAAGTTCTTGAAAGGGCCAGAATCTCTCTCTGGACCTGCAGGAGCCTTCTCGGTAAAAACTGGGGACTGAGTCCAAAACTAACCTACTGGATGTATACCGTCGTTGCTAGGCCCATTATAACTTACGCGGCATCCGTCTGGTGGAAGAAAACAAAGCAGAAAACTGCTCAGCTAAAGCTGACTAAATTACAAAGACTGGCATGCCTGGGTATTACTGGGGCGATGCGCACCAATCCCACAGCTGCCTTAGAGGTGCTTCTCAACCTAGCACCTCTACACTTAGAAATACAGAAAGAAGCTAGATTTACCGCATACAAACTTTTGAGCTCGGAGGACGAGTCAGAGCGCAAAATAGCTTGCCCAACTCTTTCCGCGGAACTCAACAAGGACCCGATACTAGCGATACCTCTTTCTGATTCAATGGTACCGAAATTTAATTTCACAAAGCCATTCAAAGTTGTCCTAACTGAAAGGGAGGATTGGGCCACAAACAAACCCACTCCAAAACCAGGATCCATAATCTACTACACAGACGGATCTAAAACGGATCAAGGTGTAGGAGCAGGAGTTTATGGAGTGCGCCCAAATGTGGAATTCTACTGTAGCATGCACATAACATCCACTGTTTTTCAGGCGGAGACTCATGCTATTGAACTATGCATTAGAGAAAATATCAGACGGGGCTACAAAAACCAACAAATATATATTCTCTCGGACAGCAAGGCAGCAATAATGGCACTTCAGTCCATTCAAATCTACTCCAAACTTGTTTGGAATTGCCTCCAATGCCTGATTGAACTCGGAAATAAGAACAGAGTTAGTCTCATTTGGATTCCGGGATACAGCGGCTATGTAGGTAATGAAATGGCCGACTTAATGGCTAGGAAAGATTCGGAAGCTGACTTCATGGGACCATATCCATTCTGTGGGATACCATTAAGCACAGCCAGAATGAACATCCGAATGTGGCAAAAATCGCAAAGTGCCAGTCACTGGGACTTGGTACCGGGGAACAGGCACTCAAAGCTTTTTATGCCAAAACACTCGGAAAAAAGAACATCTGATTATCTAAAATTAAGCAGATATCAGACCCGTACCTTAGTGGGAGCTCTGACTGGACATTGTCACATGAGGAAGCATCTCAATAGGATTGGTCTCTCTGAGACTAAAATTTGCTGAATATGCAATGACGAAGACGAAACACCAGAGCATATCCTCTGTGAATGTGAGGGTTTAACTCGCAAAAGGCTTCGTCACTTCGGTCAGGGTTTCATGCACCCATCGGAATTCCTGACCATTCCTCTTCGAAAAATACTAGGCTTCATTGAAAGCGCAGGGATCGAAGAGGAATCATAATCAAACCGGGGGGACGTCACAATAAGCCCAAATGTGGCTGCAGTGACAGAGGTTAACCATACCAACCCCTACTTCCAAATCTATCTATCTATCTAAGGGGGTGCAAAGGGGGTTGTAAACTTTTTCACGAATTCTACTATATCCCCACGTCTTATCAGATATCGAATATCTTTTCACTTTCACGTGCTTGCGTAATAATCGCCTAAAACTTGTTTTTAAGTTTTTTCAGCCCCTAAGAGGGTGTAAACGGGTTCAACACGTTTTCACGAGTTCCGTCATTTCTTTTAGAAGTGATAAGGAATTGAATTGGTTCCTACTTTCTCGTGCTGTCTTCATATTTATTTATTAACTCCTTTCAGGACTTTTGGATATTCAACCCCTAAGTGGGTGTAAGGAGGTTGGCTATCTGGTGATATATCGAATTCATTTTTACTTCCTAAGGTTTCCTATATAAAAAAGCCAAAAAGTCAATTTCAGTATTTTAGATATTCAATCCTAATGGGTGTAAGGGGGTTGTTTGCTTTTCAAAGTTTCGACCTATTTCTTAGGTTTAATGAGATATTAGATCGCTTTTCATTTCCACAGACTTTTTATATAATCGCCTACAAACCCATTTCTCAATTTTTCGATATTCAACCCCCAAGGGTTTGTATATGTTTTCACAATTCTTGCCATTCCTTAGTTCTGATGAGATATAAAATTAATTACTACGTCCAACCAATTCACGATTTTTCGAATTTCCAGAACCAAGGAGGTGTGAAGGGTTTGCTTACGTTTTGACAAATTTTTCAAAATCCGTCTTGTCTCATGAGATATCAAGTTGCTTCTTATGAAATCGTCTAAAAACCTGTTTCAGAATTTTTTCGAAATTTAAACCCCAAGTGGAAGTAATGGTTTTTTTTTTTTATTAAATGCAATCTATTATACATTATAATTCACTTAAATTAATATATTTTTGCACTACTCCTCCTTATAAGGTAACAACCTTGTGGATGGGGTGAGGAGGTTTGCATACGTTTTAACAATTCGTCGTATCTCTTAATTCTGATAAGGCAACAAATTCGTCTTTGCTTATATTATGAACAAAAATAATTTTCCAAGAAATCTAATAATCTCGAAGCAACTTATGATACATTCCGACTGTGACCGCTCCCGAACTTTGACCCAAAAAATAATAAAGTTTCGCCCAGACCATTGGCAGATTTTTATACTCTAGATGAAATCATATAGAGTATTATAAGTTTAATCCAGCCCAAAAGTTTGTAACGCATAGAACCAAGCCTCGGACAAAAAAAAGTTATATATTATTTTTTGTTTATTTGTGGCCGAAAACCTCAAATCCGCTTGACGTCCGTCCGTCCGTCCGTCCGTCCGTCCGTCCGTCCGTCCGTCCGTCCGTCTGTCCGTGAACACGATAACTCAAGAACGCCTTCACCTAGGATCTTGAAATTTTGAATCTGGATGTTTGGTTGAATTTGTAAGGCTAAGTTCGTTAACGGGCAAAATCGTCCTACTCCTTCGGGTAGCTGCCATACAAAATGTCCTTAAAACACGAGTTCAAGAATATTGGTCGATAACTTCAGAAGGGTTTAAGCTACGACATTGAAATTTTGTATGTGTTATTTTTCCAATAGTTGGAGTTAAATATATGATTACGAAGAAAATCCTGTTAGTCCTTCGTGTAGCAGCCACACAAATATCCTGTCAAAATGTATTCACTTAATTTACGAAACTCACTATAACTCAAGTAATCTTTTAGCTACGAATTTGGAATTTTATACAAGTTAGTTTTGAGTAAAAAGGAAGTTCGAGTTAACTAATCAGCGAAATTCTTTCACTCCTTCTGGTAGCTGCCATACAAAATGTCCTTAAAACACGTGTTCAAGAATATTGCCGATAACTTCAGAAGGGTTCAAGCTACGTCTTTGAAATTTTGTACGTGTTATTTTTCCAATAGTTGGAGCTAAAAGTATGATTATCAAGAAAATCCTATTAGTCCTTCGTGTAGCTGCCATACAAATATCCTGTCAAAAAGTCTTCACTTAATTTACGGAACTCACTATAACTCAAGTAACCTTTTAGCTATGAACTCGAAATTTTGTACAAATTAGTTTTGAGTGAAAACAAAGTTCAAGTTTACTAGTCAGCAAAATCCTTTTACTCCTTCTGGTAGCTGCCATACAAAATATCCTTAAGACACGTGTTTAACAATATTTTTCGATAACTTTTGAACGCTTCAAGCTACGAATTTGAAATTTTGTACATGTTCATTTCTAAATGGTTCCAAGGAAAAGGATAAATATGTAAGAAATTGAGTGAGTCCTTCCTGCACCTCCCATATGAAAGTCCTTCAAAAAGGACTTTTTTTTTCGATGACTTACCCAGTTCAAGATATGAAATTAAGCACTGAATATTGTCTTTTAGTTTTGAGTAGCAATCTAATGTCAGTCCTTAATAAAGGAAATACAACATGCACACACGTAATTCTACTTTATCCCCAACTACAATATAAATCGGAGTTCAGTATTCATCTAGAGTATTATACGATCGGCTTGCAGCCGATCGTGACTGCAGTATGTTTTAAAAAAAAAATTTGCTACCCTGAAAAATTTTTTTTATACGTTTCATGACTAATAAGCACCGAAAAAGCAAAAAAAAATTCAGTCCATCTGTGCGCCGTCCGCCGTCCGCGGTCCGCCGTACGCAAAACGTTTGAGGGCTTATAACTCCTAAACCCTATAAGCTATTGAATTGAAATTTTTTTCTTTAGTAGACTGAGTACGCCCTTTGAAGTGACCACTTTTTGGGGGGTGGGAGTATGAGGGGGAAGGTGGGGAAGCGTTTTAGGCGAAAAATTTTGGTTTCTAGATCTCAGCAACCGCTCATGTTAGGAAGCTGAAACTTGGAATTTATATAGAGCTTCAATAGTGAAACCATTTGCAAACATACTGCAGTCACGATCGGCTGCAAGCCAATCGTTTAATACTCTAGATGAATACTGAACTCCGATTTATATTGTAGTTGGGGATAAAGTAGAATTACGTGCGTGCATGTTGTATGTCCTTTATTAAGGACTGCCATTAGATTGCTACTCAAAACTAAAAGACAATATTCAGGGTTTAATTTCATATCTTGAACTGGGTAAGTCGTCGAAAAAAATGTCTTTTTTGAAGGACTTTCACATCACTCACTCTATTTCTTACATATTTATCCTTTTCCTTGGAACCATTTAAAAATGAACGTGTACAAAATTTCAAATTCGTAGCTTGAAGCGTTCAAAAGTTATCGAAAAATATTGTTGAACACGTGTTTTAAGGACATTTTGTATGGCAGCTACCAGAAGGAGTAAAAGGATTTCGCCGATTAGTAAACTCGAACTTCGTTTTCACTCAAAACCAATTTGTACAAAATTTCCAATTCATAGCTAAAAGATTACTTGAGTTATAGTAAGTTCCGTAAATTAAGTGAAGACGTTTTGACAGGATATTTGTATGGCAGCTACACGAATGACTAATAGGATTTTCTTCATAATCTTACATTTAGCTGCAACTATTGAAAAAATAACACATACAAAATTTCAAAGACGTAGATTAAACCCTTCTGAAGTTATCGGCCAATATTCTTAAACACGTGTTTTAAGGATATTTTGTATGGCAGCTACCAGAAGGAGTAACAGGATTTCGCTGACTAGTAAAGTCAAACTTTCTTTTCACTCAAAACTAATTTGTACAAAATTCCGAATTCGTAGCTAAAAGATTACTTGAGTTATAGTGAGTTTCGTAAATTAAGTGAATAAATTTTGACAGGATATTTGTATGGCAGCTACACGAAGGACTAATAGGATTTTCTTCATAATCATATATTTAACTCCAACTATTGGAAAAATAACACATACAAAATTTCAATATCGTAGCTTAAACCCTTCTGAAGTTATCGACCAATATTCTTGAAGACGTGTTTTAAGGACATTTTGTATGGCAGGTACCCGAAGGAGTGGGACGATTTTGCCCTTTAACGAACTTAGCCCCTCAAATTCAACCAAACATCCAGATTCAAAATTTCATGCTCCTAGGTGAAGGCGTTCTTGAGTTATCGTGCTAACGGACAGACGGACGGACGGACGGACGGACGGACGGACGGACGGACGTCAAGCGGATTTGAGGTTTTTGGCCACAAATAAGCAAAAAATAATATATAACTTTTTTTCGTCCGAGGCTTGGTTCTATGCGTTACAAACTTTTGGGCTGGATTAAACTTATAATACTCTATATGATTTCATCTAGAGTATAAAAATATTGTTGATATGTGTAAAGGGGTGTGGGAGTGGGGGGAAAAATAATGCGTCCAAAACGCAAAAAAGGCGAGATAGAGACATTCTAAAATCCATATCTCCTAAACAGTTAATGTTACGAAATTAAAACTTAATAATCATCTGTAAGTATACTAGGAGAATAGATCGGAAACAAATTGTTGAGAGAAGGCAGTGACGTACGGGGGTGGGGGTTGAAAAACTTTAGATTACGATATCTCATGAACAAATTGCATTAGAAAATTAAAATTTGGTTTGTGTATAAAGGTTGACAAATAAAGTTTGCTGAAAGTAAAATTTTTTTCGGGGGTTGTGGAGCATGGAAGTGGAGGGGGTAAGAATTTATATATTTTATATTTTATATCTCAAGAACGGTGTAAGATAGATGCTTAAAATTTTTACCAGAAGTACGCCAAATAGACCTCCAGCAGAGAAAAAAATTTCTGGGATGATGGTGTGGGTGGGGGAGGGTGAAAAGTAAAAAGTTCCGATTTTTATATCTCGGGAACCTATAATGATATAAAGCTGAAACTTAGTATTTACATAGAACTATGGTAGTAGCATGTTGGAAAAATATAATATGGTACGGGGGTGGGGGGTGTTTTTCTTAACTATAGAACGGCTAATGCTAGAATGTTGAAATTTTGTACGTATATGTAAATTAACTAGAAAAGTAATTCTGATTAAAAAAAACTTCAAATATCTTTTGGCTTTCGGAAGTGGAGAAAAAAAATTATCTGTGAAAATGGAGTGCATATATTTTTACGGTTTTCGTCATATCTATTAGGTCTTTCCAGATATTGAATCCATTTTTATTCTACGGATTCTTCATATATATACCTAGAAAGTGTTTTCAGGATTTTTTGAAATTCAACCCCAAAGTGGTGTAAAGGGGATGTATACATATTCACGAATTCAGCCGTATCCCTCAGGTCTGATTAGATATCGAATAACTTTTTACTTCCACGGGCTTATTTAATAATCACCTAAAACCCGTTTTCAGGTTTTTTTCTTTTTCAACCCCTAAGAGGGTAAAAACGGGTTGAGCACGTTTTCACGAATTCCGTCATATCTCTTAGGAGTGATAAGACATCGGATTGGTTTTTACTTAGTCGTGCTTTCTTTATATAGATCTAAAAACCCATTTCAGGATTTTTGGATATTTAACCCCAAAGTGGGTGCAAGGGGGTTGCATATGTTTTCACAAATTCTTATATATTTTTAAGTTCTAATGAGATATCGAATTCATTTTTACTTCCTAAGGCTTCCGACATAATCGCACAGACTTTTTATATAATCGCCTACAAACGCATTTCCGATTTCATGTAATGGCCCAAAACCAAATCACGAAAAACCTTCTAATGGCGTAACAACTGATATTATGCTAGGACTAGACCTCGTCCCGGAGTCTGACCCAATTATGTAATTCATATGTTATATGTGGCAGCGGCGTAAGTATTCTAGCGCGACCCCATTCTAACCGCTTCCCGAACTTTTTTTTAGGTTTTCAGTCACATAGTAAACTACACCGCATCTCAGAATTAAACTTGTTCCGATCTTCTACCCAAAAAATAATAAAGTTGCGCCCAGACTGTTGGCAGATTTTTATACTCTAGATGAAATCATGTAGAGTATTATAAGTTTAATCCAGCCCAAAAATTTGTAACGCATAGAACCAAGCCACGGTCGAAAAAAAGTTGTATATTATTTTTTGTTTATTTGTGGCCAAAAACCGTCCGTCCGTCCGTCCATCCATCCGTCCGTCCGTCCGACCGTCCGTCCGTCCGTCCGTCTGTCCGTTAGCACGATAACTCAAGAACGCCTTCACCTAGGATCTTGATATTTTGAATCTGGATGTTTGGTTGAATTTGAAAGGCTAAGTTCGTTAACGGGCAAAATCGTCCTACTCCTTCGGGTAGCTGCCATACAAAATGTCCTTAAAACACGTGTTTAAGAATATTGGCCGATAACTTCAGAAGGGTTTAAGCTACGTCTTTGAAATTTTGTATGTGTTATTTTTCCAATAGTTGGAGCTAAATATATGATTATAAAGAAAATCCTATTAATCCTTCGTGTAGCTGCCATACAAATACCCTGTCAAAACGTTTTCATTTAATTTATGGAACTTAATATAACTCAAATAATCTTTTAGCTATGAATTGGAAATTTTGTACAAATTAGTTTGGAGTAAAAACGAAGTTCGAGTTTACTAATCAGCGAAATCCATTTACTCCTTCTGGTACCTGCCATACAAAATGTCCTTAAGACACGTGTTCAACAATATTTTTCGATAACTTTTGAAATTTTGTACACGTTCATTTTTGAATGGTTCCAAGGAAAAGGATAAATATGTAAGAAATCAAGTAAGTTCTTCCTGCACCTCCCATGTGAAAGTCCTTCAAAAAGGACTTTTTTTTCGATGACTTACCCAGTTCAAGATATGAAATTAAACACTGAATATTGTCTTTTAGTTTTGAGTAGCAATCTAATGGCAGTCCTTATCAAAGGATATACAACATGCACACACGTATTTCTACTTTATCCCCAACTACAATATAAATCGGAATTCAGTATTCATCTAGAGTATTATACGATTGGCTTGCAGCCGATCGTGACTGCAGTATGTTTTAATCTGCGTTCGCCAATGAAAAAAAAACAACAAATTTACATGCAAATTTACATTGCACTTAAATGAACCATACAATTGAATTATATGTGCCATTGATAAGAAATTATTTATTTTCTTTTTATATACAGGGTGTTTTGTACTCCGTGTGTCACCTTGTAAGGTTGATATATTTGGAGAAAAAAATTGTTCTACAGGGTGGGTCAATTTTCAATGTCAGTGGAGATACAGGGTGGTTAAGAAAAGTGTTTTTGACCAGTACCCTCACTCACTTAAAACGTTATATCTTGAAAACAAATAATCACAAGGCAAAGTGTTACAACTCCTTTTTAGGGAATCGAATTACCTTTCATTTGATGTAATAATCTAAATTGTAACTGCACCCAATCTTGAGATATTTTCTCGAAAATATAAATTTTTGCTATGTCAACCCTAAAAATTCAGTGATCAATGTAGTTTTTCTCAGAAAACCCCATTATAAAAATGTCATTTTAATTTTATATTTTTATGGACCGTATTATTACCTACAAAAGCTGCATACATATGTATGAGTTACGATTAACATTTTGGAAGTAAAAATGCAAATCGCATAAAAATTAAATATTTAATTAGTCAGTGCCATAAAGTGGACCTCGTTTAAAAACTTGTTTAAATTGTCAGTAGTACTGAAGTATTTTTATTGCACATTTATTACTATTTCAAGTATGGAGGTAATCAATGAAATATAAGTGAGTTTCAACATAATTGATGCTATTACCCGTGAAGTGGTAGGTAATACTGAGTGCGGTACTTTGCCTTTTTTAATGGGGTACCTTACAAAATAAAAAGCCTATAAAAGCAAAACTACCTTCATATTTTTATCAGTTTTAGTTACATTGCTAAAAGAAGAAGGTGTCAGTAGAATTTAAAAAATAATTTCAAAATGCCTGAGTACTCCAACGAAGAATATGGGGACATTATGTTCATTTATGGAGAGCGTCACGGAAATGGACGAGCCGCGCGAGCGCTTTACCATCAGAGACATCCTAATCGACGGACACCTAGCAGGAGAGTATTTCAAGATGTTTACAGGAGAATTCGGGAAACTGGCAGCGTTAGAACAAGGAGAGTAAATGCAAATCCTGCGCCGATAATCGCTGTTCAGATCGATGAAAGAATACTGAAAGCAGTTCAAAATGATCCATCAATTAGTATCCGACGCTTGGCATTGCAGTTTAACATCTTTACTTGGAAAATTTGGAGGATTTTAATAGTAGAACGCTTGCATGACTACCATCATACACCAGTACAGGAGCTGCTACCCATTGATTTCCCCAAAAGGATGGAGTTTTGCAATTGGTTCCATGAACAACAAATAGATGACGAGAATTTTTTCAACAACATTCTGTGAACGTATGAGTCTCAATTTACCAGAGACGGTATCACAAACTTCCACAACCTACATACGTGGACTCAGAGCAATCCACACTCAAGAAGAGCGGCATCATTACAGCACAAATTCAGCGTCAATCTATGGGCAGGTGGCGATTTCCTTGGACCTATTAGGTTTACTAGGACAGATACACTGCCCCGCAAGATCTCCTGATCTTACTATTATGGATTTCTTTGTATGGAGACGGATGAAGGACCTTGTCTACGCAACGGCAGTGGTAACATTGGAAGATCTAAAAACCAGGATCGATGCGGCAGCAATAGAAGTAAGGCAGCAGTTGAGGAATATGAATACGAAGAGAACACTCGCCAAACGAGCTTTAGCGTGCATTCAAAATGAAGGTGGCCATTTTGAATATTTTTCGTAATAAAAAATTTTTTAAATAAAACATAAAAACCTAAATTTAATTTTTTCAGTTCAAGCAAGTAGTGTAGATCAACATGTTCTTCTTTTTGTATAAAAGTGGCACTGACTTTTTAAATATTTAATTTTTATACGATATGCATTTTTAGCTATTACTTCCAAAATGTTAATCGTAACAGCAGCGTATGCAGCTTTTGTATGTAATAATACGGTTCATAAAAAAATAAAATTAAAGTGACATTTTTATAATGGGGTTTTCTGGGAAAAATTACATTGATCACTGAATTTTTTTGACGTAGCAAAAATTTGTGTTTTCGAGTAAATATCTCAAGATTGGTAAGGTAAATTCGATTCCCTAAAATGGTGTTATAACACTTTGCCCTGAGGTTATTCGTTTTCAGGATATAACGTTTTAAGTGAGTGAGAGTACCGGTCAAAAACACTTTTCCTTTTTTTTTCCTCCCTGTATCTCCACTGATATTGGAAATTGACCAACCCTGTAGAACAAATTTTTTTCTCTAAATACATCAAGGAATAACCCCTTACAAAGTGGCACGGAGTACCAAACACCCTGTATATACCATGGTATAACCAGCATATTTCAATTAAAACTTGTGTGGACATATATCGACAAATCCCTTAACGGTTAAATATAAAAAAACATACTGCAGTCACGATCGGCTGCAAGCCAATCGTATAATACTCTAGAATTACGAGTGTGCATGTGTATGTCCTTTATTAAGGACTGCTATTAGATTGCTACTCAAAACTAAAAGACAATATTCAGTGTTTAACTTCATACCTTGAACTGGGTAAGTCATAAAAAAAATGTCCTTTTTGAAGGACTTTCACATGGGAGGTGCAGCAAGGACTCACTCGATTTCTTACATATTTATCCTTTTCCTTGGAACCATTCAAAAATAAACGTGTACAAAATTTCAAATTCGTAGCTTGAAGCGTTCATAAGTTATCGGAAAATTTTGTTGAACACGTGTTTTAAGGATATTTTGTATGGCAGCTACCAGAAGGAGTAAAAGGATTTCGCTGATTAGTAAACTCGAACTTCCTTTCCCTCAAAACTAACTTGTACAAAATTCCGAATTCGTAGCTAAAAGATTACTTGAGTTATAGTGAGTTTCGTAAATTAAGTGAATACATTTTGACAGGATATTTGTATGGCAGCTACACGAAGGACTAAAAGGATTTTCTTCATAATCATATATTTAGCTCCAACTATTGAAAAAATAACACTTACAAAATTTCAAAGACGTAGCTTAAACCCTTCTGAAGTTATCGACCAATATTCTTGAACACGTGTTTTAAGGACATTTTGTATGGCAGCTACCAGAAGGAGTTAAAGGATTTCGCTGACTAGTAAACTCCGACTTCCTTTTCACTCAAAACTAACTTGTACAAAATTCCGAATTCATAGCTAAAAGATTACTTGAGTTATTGTGAGTTTTGTAAATTAAGTGAATACATTTTGACAGGATATTTGTATGGCAGCTACACGAAGGAACAAAAGGATTTTCTTCATAATCATATATTTAACTCCAACTATTGGAAAAATAACACATACAAAATTTCAAAGACGTAGCTGAAGTTATCGACCAATATTCTTGAACACGTGTTTGAAGGACATTTTGTATGGCAGCTACCCGAAGGAGTAGGACGATTTTGCCCGTTAACGAACTTAGCCTTACAAATTCAACCAAACATCCAGATTCAAAATTTCAAGATCCTAGGTGAAGGCGTTCTTGAGTTATCGTGTTCACGGACAGACGGACGGACGTCAGGCGGATTTGAGGTTTTTGGCCACAAATAAACAAAAAATAATATATAACTTTTTTTCGTCCGAGGCTTGGTTCTATGCGTTACAAACTTTTGGGCTGGATTAAACTTATAATACTCTATATGATTTCATCTAGAGTATAAACAGAAGCGTATTAAGGTAAGAAATAGTTCGATTTCATCAGACCTAAGAGATATGTCGGAATTCGTAAAAACGGTTATATTTGTTTTACACCCCCTTAGGCATTGAATCGAAAAATCTTGAAATATGTCGGAAGTCGTGATTTCTAGTATTTTCCACAATTTTAGGTATTGAAAATCCAAAAATGTTGATAACAATTTGTAAGCGCTTAAAATTATAGCCCGTATTATTTAGATAAATTCAATATTACGGCAATGCACCACATATTCGCTGACCACTTTTTCATCCAACTTTCGTACGCCAATGAAAATATAACTTTCTTTTGCGCTTGTCTACTACATCGACATCTACATATCAATTTTCAACTTTCTAGCAAAAGCCGTTCATTAGATACAAAACACTCTCGACTTCCGTAACTTCCTTCCCCTATCAAAAATATACGTTAACTCTTAGCTGTCAATCTTTGGCGGTTCTCGAGAAATGATAATAAGAATTTTCCCTTTCACCCTCTCCCACCCTTCCTCCCTTGATATATTGAACAAAAGGGGCGGAAACTTTCACCCAGCCCCTTGTGACAATCTACCTCTTAAAAGTCTTGAATAATTTCTCGCTGTTACGCGACAGATGGTGTTATCTTAAATTGTTTGCATCGGGCAATACTACAGCTAACATCATCGGGAAGCTCGAACATTAGGCTTGAAATTACAGTATTTGTTATTCCGCCGAAATGTAAACAACATATTTTTCCATAGCATTAAACATGTCAAAATTCGTGCCAAAAAAAGTATAGGGAATATTATGGCACTCCATTTAAAAAAAAAAAATCTGCAGCTGAAGCTACTAATTGATTCTAAAAAACATTGTTGGCAATTCTAGCACTGCTTGAATCACTGAGACGAACAAATACGACGGAATTACCGATTACATATTAATTTCATTGGAATTTTTGTAAACAACTGGCATTTGTGTACAGCTACAATGACTCTGGAAAGAATTGGGACACTTAATATCGAGTTGGTTGGGATCAAGGACGATTTGAAGTAAAGTAGTAAATCAGATATATATAATACAGGTTTAAAAAATTTTATCAAAATCACTAGTTCTCTCTTCGTTTTACTTTTTTCGATTACAAATTCTATCTTTAGATTCATTTATATTGTAAAAATTCGAGAATTTCAGAAAAGTTCCACTCTCAATTTTATTATATGTACAGAGTGGCCCAAAATGAATCACCCCATTGAAAGATTTTATAACTTTTACAAATGGCGGCAACGGTATCAGTTTCTTTTTATATTTGTGAAGTAAATAGATACATAACTTGCTGCAACCAGGTTAACAAGACTTCTACCAATGTCCCAAGCGAAAGACACTACTCTAGTCTTTTCTTGGCTAGTTACTCCTACAACTAGCGTTGTTTACCTTATTATTTTAATATATTTTTAGTTTTTGTTTAGGTTTAAGTAAGTCATTAAGGTTTTTTGTTAATAAAATTTTTCTTTCAACATATTACTGTGTCAGATTAACGTAAGTTTTTGCAAATAGAATGCAAATTTATCAATTGCAGCTGAAAAGATTATTATTTTATCACTGAACTATTTTTATTAGAAAATACAAGTTTTCCGGGTTCAATACTGTTCTTGTTTATTTTTGCGTGACGTTTCGGACTCGACTGAGTCCTTTATCAAACTGATCAACAATATCTTTACAAACTGTTTTTATATGAAAGCAGGTAGAAAAAAGGTTACAATATTTAAACAAACGAGTCAATTAAAAATAAAGGGGGAAAATGCGTTAACAAGGGTAGTCATAAAACTATTAAAAGGAGCGGAGTTAATTAAAGGGGGATATTTATGAAATCCAAGCTTAATTGGTTTTTGGGATCGATGATTTTTGATAAACAGTGTTTTTTTCCAAAACGTAGAGCAGGTAGCCAAAGTGAAGAGAGGTTGTATCCAGCGTCTCGGTTGAAGTTTTGTGGGTGTTAGGCTATCTCAATCGCTTCCCTTACGATTCTTTGATGGAAGTGTTTTGTCTTGGCCAGTATTTTAACGTTGTTAAAATCGATTGAGTGGTTTTCTAACGCTGCATGTTCCGCAATTGCCGATGAGTGGACCTGGTTTTTTTGTGTACAGCGCTGATGTTCACGAATCCTTGTTCTGATGGTCCGTCCCGTTTCTCCTATGTAGACTTTGTTGCAAGACTCGCAAGGAACTTTATAAATACCCTCCATTTCCAATGGGATTTTATCCTTTTGGTTTCCTAGGATGCCTCGCATCGTAGTTGCCGTAGAGTAGGTCGTCCGTATGTCAGCTTTCTTGAGTACCCTGTCTTTTACTTGTTATTATACAACTTAATGAATTTCAATAAATCTATCTATCCTAAATAGATACAGAATAAAGGTCGATAAGCCTTGGAACGCTATACTCCTCAAGAACTCGAGACAATTTTTTTTTACGGAATAATTCGTCAGTGTTTTTAACGTAATGTGAATTTCGGCGCGGATTTCCCAACCATCCTACGCCAACTGGTCAAACACTCACTAAGGCGTTTAGCCGCTCGCCTCGAAGAGACTAACAGTTGCCAGGTAACACAAGAGGCGCCGGAAGGCCTCGTAGTGCTCGTTCTGACGAGAATATCGTCGCTGTCGAAGACTTGAAGATGTTCCCTTACAAAGTGCAGATAGTCCATCAGCTACTCCCTGCAGACAGTCAAGGCCTAAACTGAACATGGACCTCGACTGCGACTGCGCAGTCCCTGTCTTTAGAATACACAGGATTATATGGCGATGCCCACAACACCAACTTCGCCTGCGACTGCGCAGTCGTGCTACACTCTAATTCTAAGACTGCGGTTGTAGTCTCGGATTTCCACTACTTCCCAGCAAGAAAAGCTTCGTATACTATACGTCGAAACGAAACCGTATCCAAGTCGTATAACTGATTAGACTTTTTGGGAACGATATCGCCGGTTGATGTATATATTTACTACTATAGTTTGTACGAGCACTATATATATAGAGTATTTGCATGACTTCTTCAAAATAAACTGAATTCTGTTTACATTTAAGAGGAGACCGCGATATCTTAGTATATGCTGTCTTTATCTTATGTATAGACATGTAGAATTTTGATGCTATTTTGCGTGAGTACGCTTTGCCTACTGGGTTTCTATTCTTCAAATTCGTCTCGATTCCTATTCACTTTCTCGTTATTAATAAACGCAAACACTCCAAATTGATTAAAAACATACTGCAGTCACGATCGGCTGCAAGCCAATCGTATAATACTCTAGATGAATACTGAACTCCGATTTATATTGTAGTTGGGGATAAAGTAGAATTACGTGTGTGCATGTTGTATGTCCTTTATTAAGGACTGCCATTAGATTGCTACTCAAACCTAAAAGACAATATTCAGTGTTTAATTTCTTATCTTGAACTGGTTAAGTCATCGAAAAAAAGTCCTTTTTGAAGGACTTTCACATGGGAGGTGCAGCAAGGACTCACTCGATTTCTTACATATTTATCCTTTTCCTTGGAACCATTCAAAAATGAACGTGTACAAAATTTCAAATTCGTAGCTTGAAGCGTTCAAAAGTTATCGAAAAATATTGTTGAACACGTGTCTTAAGGACATTTTGTACGGCAGCTACCAGAAGGAGTAAAGGGATTTCGCTGATAAGTAAACTCGAACTTTGTTTTGACTCAAAACTAATTTGTACAAAATTTCCAATTCATAGCTAAAAGATTACTTGAGTTATAGTAAGTTCCGTAAATTAAAAGATAACGTTTTGACAGGATATTTGTATGGCAGCTACACGAAGGACTAATAGGATTTTCTTCATAATCATACATTTAGCTCCAACTATTGGAAAAATACTACGTACAAAATTTCAAAGACGTAGCTTAAACCCTTCTGAAGTTATCGGCCAATATTCTTGAAAATGTATTTTAAGGATATTTTGTATGGCAGCTACCAGAAGGAGTGAAAGGATTTCGCTGACTAGTAAACTCGAACTTTGTTTTTACTCAAAACTAATTTGTACAAAATTTCGATTTTGTAGCTAAAAGATTACTTGAGTTATAGTGAGTTTCGTAAATTAAGTGAAGACATTTTGGCAGGATATTTGTATGGCAGCTACACGAAGGACTAACAGGATTTGTTTCATAATCATACATTTAGCTTCAACTATTGAAAAAGTAACACATAAAAATTTCAAAGTCGTAGCTTTAGGCGTGTTATTGGTCAATATTCTTCAACACGTGTTTTAAGGACATTTTGTATGGCAGCTACCCGAAGGAGTAGGACGATTTTGCCCGTTAACGAACTTAGCCTTACAAATTCAACCAAACATCCAGATTTAAAATTTCAAGATCCTAGGTGAAGGCGTTCTTGAGTTATCGTGCTAACGGACAGACGGACGGACGGACGGACGGACGGACGGACGGACGGACGGACGTCAAGCGGATTTGAGGTTTTTGGGCACAAATAAACAAAAAATAATATATAACTTTTTTTCGTCCGAGGCTTGGTTCTATGCGTTACAAACTTTTCGGCTGGATTAAACTTATAATACTCTATATGATTTCATCTAGAGTATAAACACTATATACAATATACACGCTACCAGAAACACGTCCAATTTCAAAAATATTAAACAAAACAGAAGTGACACTTGACACTCGTTCTTCTTCTTGCTTGCATAGAATCGAAGTCGTAGTCGGTGTTCAAATTTATCATGAGTGATGAGGTCCATTTCCATCTGAACGGATACGTAAACAGACAAAAAAATTTTTCTGGGGCTCTGAGAATCCACGTAATCCACGAAAAGCCATTACATCCACATAAAGTCACTGCATGCTGCGCCATTAACATCGGGGTTCATTTTTTCGAGGACGCCGTGGGTAACGTGGGTACTGTAACTGTTGAGCGATACAGAACCATGATCAACGAGTTTTTATTGCCGCAAATTGATGAATTGGGACTGGAGTACATGTGGTGCCAACAAGATGGTGCAACCGCAAACACAGTTCACGCAACAATAGACATGTTGAAGGGTGGTGGCTGGTGGTCTAACGTCTAGTTTTGGCGATTTGGCCGGCAAGGTCGCCCGATTTGACCGCTTTTGACTTCTTTCTTTGAGTGTTTTTTGAAGTCACGTGTCTATCAGAACAAGTCACATACTTTGAAGGCTCTCAAAGAGAATATCCGACAAGAGTGTGACAACTTATCGCCCGAAGTTCCCGCCAAAACAATTGAAAATGCGATAAAAATATCCTACTTGACCGGTATCATCTTCAAAAAATAATGGAAAAACCTTTAAGGTATGATTAAAAAAAAATTATGATATTATGTTGTTTCATTTTACAACATCGGGTAAGTGTTTTTGGGTCACCTTGTACCTATAGATTACTACTGCCAAGTTCAAAGATTACTTTAAATTATAATCGTTATTTTGATGCACAAATTAAAACTTAATTGGTCAAAAAATATTTTCTGGTTGAACGTTCTGTTATGTCTTTTAAGTGAGCCTTCTCTGTCTTTGGTAAAAGACTCATTCGCATCTGGGTCGTCACACTGAATATAATTATATTTGTTTCTACATACTTATGTTTAAACGTTATTTTTAATCTAGAAAAGCTATATTCAACGTTTATGTAAATTTAAATTGAAGCAACGTATATAATACAGAAATTCTTATCAACAGATGTTTTTTTTAACGTTTTGTTCAAACTTTGAACTATAAGAATAACGCATATTTTAAGTTCAATTCTAGACTGAATAAAAAAATATGTCAATCACCAGGAAGTAACTAAATTATTTTGTTCCGAAAAATATCATTTTCGTTTTTGGGTAATAGTCGGAAACGTGGTCAAAGTCGAAATATATCACTCGATGTGTCGATGCAGGCACCGTAAACAATTAACGTTCCAAAAATCCAATAAGTGGTTCTTGTCAATCTTCCTACTTCTCTCCTCACGCGCTTCTGCCCTAAAATGTTCAAGGTTTGTTCTTACATTATTCCTTGAAAAGATTTAGGTTCACTGCTTAATGCTATCGAGTTATCGCGAATTTGGCCAATTGAAAGACCTTTTTTAGTAGACACTTCGAGAAGATAACAAGAACAGGTAAAATTAAGGTATTACCTGTTCTTGTTGTTGCAGGTAAAATCAAGAACGTGTTCTTGTTACCATACTTTTAAATTTTGAAAAAATTATGGAGTGAACAATTTTAAATTCCTTTCTTTACGGGTTCTCTTTTAATTCCGCAAAAAGTTAAACCACGTGATTTAAGAAGTTTCATATGGGAGCTACTTAAAGGAGTGAAGTAATAATTGCGCTTAGTAACGAACTTTACATTATTTTCAACTCTCATTGAATATTGGCTTCGTGGCTTAACGATTACTTGAGGTGTAGTGAGTTCAGTAAAATGAGTACATACGAGGGCGGTTTGATAATGGCTTGCAAAAATCAAGAAAACACAATTTTTTTGGCAAAAATTTATTTTATTTTTCAACATACCTACACTCAGAGAAAAATCACTATAAAATCAACAGAAACGTAAATGATTTAACTATTTTTCACTATGAAATGGCGCCATAGAGGTTTTTTGTTGAAATAACTACCGAAATAGTAAAAATATTTGAACTGTGCTGTCAACATTCTTCTTTATGGAACTACTAAGGTGTACTTGTAAATTTAAATATTTTCCATGTAGTTTTAACACTTGTTTCATTTTGGAATTAAATGGGGATATGTACGGTCATAGCGATTAAACAGAAAAGTGATGATAGTGTATTAATGAATTAAAAATTGTGGTATTTAAATTTAAAACCAAAACCTACGAAGTAACATATCATCATGTAAAATTTAAAAATACCATTGTTAATTGACTACATCAGAATCCATGCCTTAAAATGGGTATTTGTTAAATTTTCAAAGTAATATGTTCCAAATGACATTGCAACATGTAAAGTCACTACTATCACTGTCTTACCTTGATAAATAAAATGCTTTGAATTGTAAAATAAAATAATAATTTTGAAAACATTACTTCATTTATTTTTAAATAAAAAAAAACATTTCATAGGTATATAAATTAGAAAAAATTACTTATTCACATAATTTTAAAATAGGAATCTTCATCAATTACTGTTTTTTACTGTTACTTAACTTAGTGGCATTAGAATATTATTGTTTTATTTATATGTTAACCACATTTAAAAAATTTATTAAGGTAGCTACAGATGGAATATTGTTGTCGAAATCCGTATGAATTTCGTAAAAATATTTTTGGAGAAAGGTCCAGGGACCTTGACAAGCTTTCGGGTATTCTAAGTATGAAACGTTTTTAGGCAAATATCTACAAATTCAAGAAATGAATTTAATTTGTAAAGAGTTTGGTCCAAATAAACATAAAAATCTTCAATTTGAAAGCAATCTGGACCGATAACTATAATTAAAGGTTGAATAGTGTAACCTGCACTATAAAATTTTGACACAAGCTCACCAATCCTGTGTTCATAATTGTTTATAGATGTCAAGTGGAGGGCAAAACTTTCCTGAGCATCCTTTACTGTTGCCTTTCGTTTGTGTCTTCCACTCTTATCAGAAAACCTTGCAGCAGGCAGTAATACAGCATTTAAGAGTATTGAGTAAATGTAATCTACAGAATCTAAATAAAAATCTGCCAACAGTCTGGGCGCAACTTTATTATTTTATGGGTAGAAGTCCGAAACGTGTGTAATGATGAGATACGGTGTTGGGTACTATGCGACTGACAACCTAAAAAATAACGTTCCAAATAGCCTAATGGTTATTTTTTAGGTTGTCAGTCGCATAGTACCCAACACCGTATCTCATCATTAAACACGTTTCGGACTTCTACCCATAAAATAATAAAGTTGCGCCCAGACTGTTGGCAGATTTTTTTTTTTATTTACGTATTTTTTTCATCAATAGAATACTTCATAGTAGTAAAAGCGAATTCGATCACATTAAACCTAAGAGATTTTCGGAATCAGTGAAATCTTAAACAATACCCCCAGGGGGTTTAATTGAGAAAAATACTTAAATCGGTTTTTTCCCGACTACGTTTAAAGCTTATAGAAGTACAAGTGAACTCCAAATCTCAATATACCTTAGGAATATATCAGAATTCGTGAATATGTACACAACCAATTTACTCCCCATTAGGGGTTGGATATCGAAAAATTCCGTTACCGTTACCGTTACTAGGCGCTTATATAAATAGCCCGCAGAAGTAAAATTGCTTTGATAGTTTGACATGTCTAAAAGTTTTAACGAAATTCGTGAAAATGTGGATTCACGGACATTTTTTTGACTCAACCTCTGAACGCCAATAAAAATCTGAACTTTTTTTTGCTTTAATTACTCTAATAGCACATCTACATATACGTACTAAGTTTCAATTTTCTAGCATAAGCCGTTTCTGAGATATAAAAAACCACTCCTCTCCCCCGTACCTTGATACCCCTATCAAAAATTTTATTTTTCTAGGATGTCTCCATAGTGGTTCTATATAATCCTAAATTTTTAGCTTTCTATTCATTATGGTTTTTGAGAAATAAAAATCAGAATGTTTTCCTTTCTACCCCCTTTCACCACCACCCCCTACACCCACACCACCAAAATTTTTTTCCCTACTAGAAGTTTACCGACCCCAACTCCTGTAAAATTTTCAAGATCATATCTGATACGGTTTTTGAGATATAAAAATTAAATTTTTTGAGAAATTGCTATCCCCCCACTTTCGTGCTCCACCTCCCCCCTCAAAAAATTTAGTTTTGTTAGACTCCTCTTGTGAGTCCATATACAGAAACTAAATTTTATCTTCCTGGTGTAATTAGTTCGGAAGATATTGTAATCCAAAGTTTTTCACAACCCACCCCCACACCCCACCACCCCTCTTAAAAATTTTAGCTCTTGTCTAATCTGGAAGTATCCCTAAGGACAACAACAAAGTTCCAATCTTCTGACATCAATTGTTCAGGAGATATCGATTTTAGAATGTTTCAATCCCGACTTTCATGCGTTAAAGACTCATTGTTTTCCCCCCCACTTCCACACCCCTTAACCAATATCGACCATTTTTTTACAATTGAGTCCATTATTATATTACTATATAAGTTCCAAGTTTCAGCCTCCTAGCGTAAGTGGTTCCTGAGATCTAGAAACCAAAATTTTTCGTCTAAAACGCTCCCCTCTCCTCTCCCCTTGTACCCCCACCCCTCAAAAATATACCAGTCGTAGGGGTTCACCCAATCTACCTACCATAAAAATTTCAATTTAATATATTAACGGGTTTGGGAGCTACGCGCCTTCAAACAATTTTGCGTACGGCGTACGGCGTACGGCGTACGCGGACGGCGTACGGCGTACGGCGTCTACGGCGGACAGACGGACATTTTTTTTTTTTTTGCTTTTTTGGGGTTTACTAGTCCTAAAACGTGTAAATACAAAATTTCAGGGTAGCAAACTTTTTTGAAATTTCAGGTCGATAACAATACTTTATTATTAAAAAATAATAAAGTAAAACTACTTAGTACTAACATTTTCAATGTTGAAAGCTAATTTACCCTCTGACTTTATTTGTTTGCTGGCCAGAAGCAATTCCCTAGATGCCTTATCGTTAATATGGCTTGAGAAGTAATTAAACTTTTTTTTTAAAATTCATTCCATTTAGCAAACAGTGAATACTCCTTCCCTGGATACATCAATCGAAAATCGATTTGTATCTGAAATTAAAATAAAACATAAATTGAAATTCGTATTACTTGTCATACCAACTGATGTCCTTTAGAATTCTTGTACATAGGCCATGCTGCCGAAAATTGTGTATTTGATAGGAACTTTTGCTTAAGTTCCTTTTGTCGAAGTAGAAATGTTTTTTCCCAATTTATCTTGGATTCCTCCCAATCATTACATTTGAAAGTTAATTTCAATGATTGCGATAAACTTTCGTCGAATTAACATCATAAAGTTCCACAACAAAATTTTCCGACATGATAATAACGCTTTCGACTTCACTCGAAACTTTATAATTTTCACACATTTTCGCACTTTTTTCAGCAACAAATTCTTAAAAAAATCGTCTCGCACTATTATTTTTATGTACATAATATGAGACACAAACATAAAATGCATCGTTCTTCAACTCTTACCACGTACGTGACAAAGAACAAAAAAGATACCTGATGAAACATGTCAATAGAACATTGGATACAAGAAAAATCAGAACGCGTTTCGTCGAATTAACAAGCATAGTAGTAAATATGTATATGTAGCAGAAAAGGCATGGCAATTTATTGCCAATTTACTAATAACTTGTTGAATATACATGATATTGGTAGTTTTATAAATTTAATTTACTATTTTAAAAGACAGAGATATGAATTTACAACTAGCGAAAATTTTTGATTTAACATTGCTTTTATTAGAGTTTACAATGCGATTTTTCTCTGGGTGTAGTTTCCTTTTAGCTCGATACACTTTTAGTCCAGCGTTTTTCCAATTTTTGGATCCCTTCCAAATAATTTGATTTCTCTAACCCTTCAAAATAGGCGTTGCTTTCATTGATGACGTCAGTATTCGTAGTGAATATTTTTCCAGCAACCCATTTTTTATAATTCTGGATATAGTCGCAGGTGGCCAAATCTGGAGAATACGGTGGGTAAGGGAGCAATTCCTAGCGTAATTCAAACAATTTTGCCATTGCAACAACGGGCGTGTGAGCCGGAGCGTTGTTGTGATGAAACAAGACCTTTTTCTTAGTCAAATGAGGCTGTTTTTCCTAGATTTCAGCATTCAATCGAACCAATAACTCAATATAAAATGATCCCGTTATTGTTTTCCCTTTCTGAAAGTAGTCGGTCAATATTATTCCATTGGAATCCCAGAAAACCGTCTCCATAACCTTTCCAGCCGATGGAACGGGTTTTGCCTTCTTCGGTGCACCTGAACCGGCTTCTATCCATTGTTTTGACTGTTGTTTGGTTTCTGGAGTGTAGTGGTGGATCCATATGTTTCATCAACATTTACGAAGCGACGAAGAAATTCATTTGGATTACGCTGAAAGAGTTGCAAACGGTGCTGTGAAGTTGTCACACGATTGCGTTTTGGGCGATTGTGAGCAAACGCGGCACGCATCTTGCGGATCGCTTTCTCATATCCAAACAATGTTTCAAAATAGTCCAAACACCTTCATATGAGATGTTTACTACGTTAGCTATCTCACGCACTTTCACTCGACGATTTTACTTTATTTTATCACGATATCATGGATTTTTCGATCATTTCTGTCGTGGTGACCTTAATTCCTTACATGCCCCCTCCTTCTTGATTTTTCCAGGTCATTATCAAACCGCCCACGTACATTTTTCCAGGACCCTTGTATGGAAGCTGCATGAAGAACATTCACGATTTTCTTCGTACTCATTTTGTTTACTTTTTCTTAGATTTGGGGAAGGACCTCTCAATCTGCCTTGGAGTTCCTGGACAGAGCGCAAAAAAGTGCTTTAATTTAACAGTTGATAATTGAATTACTGCTATTATTGACTCGCTGATAGCTGGCTCTTTTTTGTCGTTACTTCAGTGGCGAAAGAGCTTGCAAACTAAATTTCGCCGCAATATGAATTTACCCGAGATACTAGTAGGTCAGTGCATGCTCAGGAGGAGTAGGCAGTCCTTCTCTGTACCTGTCTAGTTCTATCTGCTAGGAATATCATCTAGGAGCTTACTTCTACGAGTACAACAGGCTTATGCTGTTATGACACTGGCTATTTTTGCGGCTTTAAAGCGGCTAGAAAATCCAAATGGAGAGGGATAGAGACTTTTACATACAATTTAGATATTGGTGGGAGAGAGACAGTCCGAACAGCAAAACTATGAGCAACTGTCAAAAAACAATCCATAACTGTCAAAAAAAAGCGGCAACAAAGCGCATTCGAGCAGTGTTTCGTAACATTCTAGCAGTTAATCCAAGAAAAATCCACTGGCGGCTAGATTTTCCAGCCGCTACAGACTTGTTTTTGACAGTTCGGTACGTATAAATTATGGAAAGTGCCATGTGATGTTATGAAACGCGCCAGAACCGGTATTTTTCTTAACTAACCAGTTGTTAATTTCGTTTACTAGATGCCGCTAGCGTCTGAAAGAGCGATATCTCATTATTTTAATGTTGTTCGCCTTGTCGCACGATTGGCTATTATTGTACTTTTTTCTAGCGAGGAAAATAGCCAGTGTCATAACAGCATTAATCACCTTGCCGCAACGGAGGTCGCGAGAATCCAACGCTTTATTGTAAGCTCCAAACGGCTTAGCGAGCAGGCCCGGATTTAATGATCCTGTGGTAACACAACGGACTTTTCTAGGTTCTAATACCTCGTTCACGTGGTCAACGACGTACCGCTACGTAGCACTTCGTAGTACCACGTGAACACACGAAATTTTGCTACGGAGCGGTTTTTCTACAACGTAGCAAAACCGCGTAGTGTAGTGTAGTTGATTTGCTAATCCTTCCCACGAGAACACTTGCCGTTGCGCTCCGTATTACTTTTCGAGTGAATTGTCAAAAAACTGTGTTGACAGACAACTTTATTTGTTTGGATTTTCTCAACGATTCTAATACCAGTGCCTTTAATGACTCCATTTCGCTGAAAAATAAAAGAAGAAAGGTTATTTAGGAAATAAAACGACGAATGTAATTTTTTTTAATAAAATAAATACCAGTTGTGACAGCTGTCAATTAATAATCAAGAGTGCGAAACGTCAATTCACTTCACGTGAACACTCATATATCAACCGGATTTCATAATACGCTACACTACACTAGGCTATCACGTGAACGAGGTATAAGTGTGTCCGTGCTCTCATGGGCAGCCACGCGTACCTATTTACGGACACATCAATCAGTCGACGAACAGATCGATAGAGGTTGACAGACAAACAGACGGATAGAGAACAAACGGACAGAGAAACAGACAGACAAGAGGGGGTGATGAACAGGCGAGCAGATGAGCAGACGGACAAACAAACGGACGAACAGCAATCGAATTTAGTGTTTTTGTCATCAATGAATAAAAAGATATATACAATTTTTTAAGATAGAGAATTTTCAACAGTTGTATGAATTTTCAACTGTTGTATGCCGAAGGTTCGTGTTTAATTTTATGATTAGGAGCTTAGAAAATGGATAATTTTTCTCCATGAATGTTTGTTAGTCCCGTATGGATTTCTATACCATTCATCCGAATGCGATGAAACTTTGGTAATTTGTTGAGGAACGGGGTCAACGGGAAGCAAGACTGGAAACCGATCGCATTTAAAGAATTGAACAACGGGAACGGGAACAATATATATAATAATAAATAACCTTATATAATACACCTAGTTGAGCGCATTCTCACACAAGAGAAACGAATGTCAAAGAAGTTAGTATGACCAAATTAGAATTTTAACAAATAACTTATGCCATAATTAAAGGCTTATTAAAGGCTAATTTAGTGCTCCAAAAATTTACGGCTGCACCCCTAATGGTAGAACTGTGTTGTCGTTCTGACTTCCATGGAAGCTAGGATGACCATAGCCGAAACGATGTTAAACGTAAGTGCAACAAAGTTCTAGTTATACAGTACTTAATGGTTGTTTAAAGGCTTTTGTATAAGCCCGATTTCATTAAGTTCGGTTCACCCTGTCCCGAAATATGCACCCCTGTGAATAAAAACTCAACCCCCGTACGTTCATATGGGCACACAGAGAAGCTACGAGTCTGTAATAGGTCTTGAAATTTCTCCTGAATTAACGAATCGCGATTCCCAATGCGCTCGAATTTACGGCTCCACCCCTTCCTCCAAAACGCACCATCTGTATTCCCGTTTTTGCGAATCTGGGCATACAAAGAAGCTACGAGTCTGTAATAGGTCTTAAAATTTCTCCTGAATTAACGGCTTGCGATTCCCAATGCGCCCGAATTTACGGCTTTACCCCCTCCTCCAAAACCCACCCCCTGTATTCCCATCTTGGCGAATCTGGGCATACAGAGAAGCTAGTGTGGTGGTGCAGTTTACATTTGTTTGGTTGGTTTTAAGATTAGTAATTCTCTGTAACATTGATCAGTAAATTATTGAGAGTACTTGTTTTCTATATTATTGAATAGAGATCAAGTACTCGGATGTTTTGATAAAAATAAAAAATGAAATATGGAATATGAAAAAGTCAGTTCATAAAAATCCTTTGAATGAATAAGTTAAAATTTAATTTGCAAATAATAACATCAAATGTTTTAATAATTAATTTAACCAAAAATAATATTAACGAAATGTATCACTAATTATTTATGTAAATATAATAAAACTAAATAGATCTTTATTACGATTATGTTTGATCATATTTAACCAAGATCTAACTAATTAAAACTAATATTAAATAGATACAATAATTTGTTGGAAGATGTTTAGTTAAATAAAAAAGTATTTTATTAATAACGTTTTATTCAACTTAATATAAATTTAATTAACGTAGAGGATCACAACTGCCGATCCTTTACACTAGGAGTCTGTCATATGTCTTAAAATTTCTCCTGAATTAACGGCTCGCGATTTCCGATGCGCCCGAATTTATGGCTCCACCGCCTGTATTCCCATTTTTGTGAATTTGGTATACAGAGAAGCTACGAGTCTGTAATATGTCTTAAAATTTCTCCAGAATTAACGGCTCAAGATTTCCGATGCGCTAGAATTTACGGCTCCAACCCCTCCTCCAAAACCCACCCCTGTATAACCATTTTTGCGAATCTGGGCATACAGAGAAGCTACGAGTCTGTAATATGTCTTAAAATTTCTCCTAAATTAACGGCTCGCAATTCCCGATGTACCCGAATTTACGGCTTCACATCTTCAACTAAAACTCACCCCTCTTACAGACCCGTAGCTTCTCTGTGTGCCCATATGAACGTACGGGGGTTGAGTTTTTATTCACAGGGGTGCATATTTCGCGACAGGGTGAACCGAACTTAATGAAATCAGGCTTATACGAAAGCCTTTAAATAACCGTTAAGTACTGTATAACTAGAACTTTGTTGCACTTAAGTTTAACATCGTTTCGGCTATGGTCATCCTGGCTTCCATGGAAGTCAGAACGACCACACAGTTCTACCATTAGGGGCGCAGCCGCAAATTTTTTTTTGGAGCACTAAATTAGCCTTTAATTATGGCATAAGTTATTTGTTAAAATTCTAATTTGGTCATCCTAACTTCTTTGACATGAGAAACGAGGCCAAACATCAATTCAAATTCCAACTCCGGCCGCCGACATTTCAGCTCGGAAAGTCAAAGACCTGTCCGATTCAATGTTGCCGTTCGCGGACGACTGTGTATCGGTCAAGTATTTCAATTTCATTATGGAAACTGACGATTTGACCGGTCCAATGAAGATACGTTTGCTACTTATGAAATTTTCGCAATCGGATTATCAATTTTACCGAAAAAGTCACATGATAATCACCCATAACCATGTTTGCGATAAAACCATCATCTCCGAGGAGTTCAACAAGGGAACCGTTCTTACAGTTCTTCGGGAAACTAGCCAGAGTCAAAAGAAATTCAACCAGACACAGTCGGGTAGAGTTAGTCCGGTATCGAATACCAACGGCTTACTGGACCGTCCCATGGGCCACCTGGCCCGTGTAGATTTTGTGGAAATGACCACTGGCACAACGAGTGTGATTACCGTAGCAAGCAATGTGTTACTTGCAAGGTCAATGGTTACAAATTGGGATTTTGTAAGTCTGCTCGAATTTTTCATGAACGTCAACGGCAAAGACGCGAATAACAACAACCAAAATCGTATGCTGACCGAACTTACCGCACACAACAAATAATTGAAGCCAACAATGCCAACACCGAGAGAACAATTCGGTTGTTGCAACTTAGTTATATGCATACCGAATTATTCCGGTTGCAGCAAACGCACGAATTCATTTGTGTTGACCGGGAGTTTCAGTCACTTGAAACAATGTGCACTTATACGAAACGAATATTTATTATTAGAATTGCCGGAATAATATGTACAATCGAAAGATTTGTCTAAGAAACCGAATGATGATGATATGGAATAAAATTTCACTTATTGCAACTGCATCGGTTTGTTGTTACAACCCCAGCCGCATCTGGAGATTATATTACTCCGAAGGAATGTGATGATCTTTTCGATTCCCGTAATCATAAATATCGTGCCTAAATTGAAGTTCCAAAACACTGTAGAAATTCAGAACCTTTACCAATCATAAAATACAATCAGTTTATTTCAGAATCTCTAATCTTTATTTTTTATGTACCTTAACAGATAAAAAACAATTTCTTTTTGTATACAAATAAATACATAGTCAATAGTTCCAAATTACAAAGAACAGAGCTTAATTCAATTCTATCCGCGAAAAAGTGATTATGAAAATATAATGTTTTCTTAACTAAAAAACATATCAAAGCAAACATTGGCTCATCATTTTGATATAATCTAATGCAGTCTACCATGTTCTTTTTAAATAAAATGTTATAATTATTTATCCAAGGTATTTCCATTACATTACATACAAATAAAATATAAAATAGATTAATAATACTGAAATAAAAGCAACATTTTTTTTCTACAAATTGAAATTCAGTTTATGGGGTAGCGAAAGCAAACCATTCCGTAAAATAATATATGGGAAAAAAAATTGTCGAACCATGTGATAAAGCAGTGGCTGAAGTAGAACCAGATATAGTCGTATAATCTCTCCTTTTAATTAGACCCGCATACTTCCTTCCACATCCTTGTATGTATATAAAATCTTGTCTCTGTTGAAAGAGAAGTTATCGTAAAATGTATGTATATCAAAATCGCACAGGCTACTTACTCAAAATTGAACCTTTTTTGTAAGGTTATTGCTAACAAATGTATGCAACGATTTTTTGACAAAATCGTCCTCTGCATTGTTACGCGAAAATTGGTTGTTCTTGCGAAAGACTCTCCATTGTATGCGATATAGGAAAATCAGGACTTTCAGAATCAATCGAACTTCTTAAAATTGAATTCGTTTCCTCAATTGTTTCATTTTCCAACAGAGAGAAGTTTAGATTTTCATATCAATAATAGTACCGCTGTGTTTCACAATTTCAAATTCTTCTAATTATAAAATAAAGCATAGCATTATATTATTAAATACATGAAAACACATGCTACTATCTGGATGCCAATAATAATAAAATTTAAGCAAATGAATAACCTGGAAGTTCTTCTACAGCGACTCCTAAATACCAGCCCGTTAAATTATTTTCTATTGGTGAACAGTGGTGAACATATTAATTAATTTATCATCCGAAATAACACACGTTGTCTTGTAGTCGTAGAATTTTATGTTCCCATTTATATTAAAATAACTTTTTACTGAATTATGTATATTGAAATAAAAAATAAAAAAATATATTATATATATGATAGTTTAAAATGAATTTTTTTGTAGACCAGCTTGAATGTAATCAGTTGATATTAAAGTTTCTCCATTGACCGGCAAAATATTAATAAAAAGGGCCATGCTATATTGAAATGAGACAACTTTGTATGTGCACATAATCAAAAAATCTTAAGGGGTTATGCCACTCTAGAGTTTTCGAAAAATCGATTTTTTTTTTTTTTAAATTGTTCCTTAGGACCTCAGAAATGCTGTCCCAAAAGATTATGGCCGAAAAAAGTCTCTAAAGACTTGGTTTTCGAATTTTAGTACAAGGCCGCCTGCAAAATTATTCATAATTTTCAACTACTCAAAACTTCAAACGCGTTTATCTCAAAACTACATTTTTCAAGCTGGCCGGAAATATAACTCAGACAATTTTCAACCGATTCACTTGAAATTTTGAATATATCTTTAAAACTATATTGTCCATGGAAGTACGTAGGATTTTTTTTTTATATTGCATAGTTCATTTGTTATTAACAATTTTCTGACGATTTTTTAGGCAAATTTCACACTTTTCACTTTAGAAGTGCGCCATTTGGCTAAAAATCAAAATATCGAAAAAATCCTACGTACTTCTCTGGCTGTTGTTATATGTAATCGAAATAAATTTATTAGCTTATCATAATTCAAAAATTACAGGCACTAGGTATCCGGCCATGGACCCTGGAAAAACGGAGACGTCACCGCAAAAATGCTGCACAGCCGCCATTTTGAATTTAATTGCTTAAAAAAAATGCCTGTACATAGTCAATAACATGTATTATAAATATCCATTTTCGTAATCTCGATTTATTTTGTAGTTTTTCTGAAAAAAAACCCCGAAAAAGACCTATTTTTTCAGCCTCTCGAGTGGCATAACCCCTTAATGCAAATATAAACCTACATTTTTATAGCCTACACTTTCGTTACACTGTTTTTTAACTTTTCCACTTTATTTGCTACTTCATACTTCACCAGCAAAACAATTCTGTATGAACTTTAAAACAAAAATCACAGCAACCGTTCAAGATCCCCGCGTTGTAAATGAATTTCGGTTGAGACAACAGAATTTTGGTTGCGACAACAGATCTTTAGTTACTGCAACTGAATAATGTCAGGGCTCGTTTGTGTTGATCAACGTGCTATTGGTGTTACGAACAAACTTTAGTAGCGATCGAAATTTGGTTGCTAGACATTAAAGTCATTCCGTTATGTCAATGTACCCGTTAAATTTCTTACATAATTTGAAAATATATATGAGAAGGTTATCGTTATCGAATATAATATTGCTAGAACCGAATGTTTGTCGAAGGAACGGATATTTCTTATTTTGACCGAACACCGTTTGTTGTCAACAAATTGCGATTACAACAATTTAACCACATTTGCGACAAATAATATTTTGTTAAAGGAACCTAATGCCAACTGATAATTTCTCTCGGTGAAGAGTCAGCGCATATTTGTCAAGCCGGACATTACTGACTTGAAGGTAAAATTGGAACTAGATAATGGATCTGACATCATGATTATCTCGAAGACAAATTGGCAGAAACTTGGCAAACCAACGCATTGCAACCCACTGAGAAAGCGGTTCGAAGTGCTTCAGATGACAAAATCCCTCTCCTGGGATGTTTTCCGTTACACATTTCGACCCACATAAAAAAATCATATTAGCAAATGATGCATCGGCATACGGCATAGGAGCGACTCTTTCACGCGTTTGATTGTTTGATGACGGAGCTCTTCAGTGCAATCATGCACGTTCAACGCAGCAGAGAAGAACTACCCACAAATGCATAATACCCTAGGTAGACGATGCATCCGAATGATCATTCCTAGTTGAATGATAATTCCGTATCACGTCTGTCCGAATGAAATTGACCAATTGGTCATTCATTCCATCATTCTAATTACAATTGTGGAATGGCAATTCGGAGATAAATTGTTAATTCATTCAAGCGCTCGCAACGCCATCTAGCGTCAAGCATATGAAACTACCATGAAACTAGTGGAACAAGTAGAAAATCAGGTGTTCCACCGTCCAAATTTTTCTATTTATTTCATGTGTGCATTAATTACGATCAATCTTTTTAACGTTTCGTTCACAATTGCAGACATATTATCACTTTTCTATCACTCTATTTCAAAAGATAATACGTAGCCGTGTGCTAATGTAAAAATGCCAACTTTTATTCAGCATTCCCACAACAATAATATTTTGACAGATTGAATGTAATTTCGATAGACGTGTGTCAATGTTAAATATCATTGATCATTGAATGCGAATGATCATTCCCCCAATGATCATTCGAATGTATCGTTTGCCTAGGGTATAAAGAAGCTCGTGCATTTGTGTTCGGGCTTAAGAAGGCTCATTTCTATTACTACGTTTACATGGAGGATCGAAAGATCGAAAGATCGAAAGATCCAAATTTGAATCGCGTATATGACTACACCGGATCGAAAGATCGAAACATGGGAAGATCGAAATGAGATCGAAATGACAAGTAACATAACCTGAAATCTTTCTTTAATCGTGCAAGTTCGAAGTGCAGTGCATAAAAATGTCAAATTTAGCAGTTTTGTGCGCTAATACTAGTACTATGAAAATGATAGAAAATCAATTTTTATTGTTAATGAATTTCCGACGATCGAACTTTCGATCTTTCGATCCGCGTTTACATGAGAAGTTCGATCCGATTTCGACTCGATCCAGGTCGAGAAGTTCGTTCGGATCGAGTCGATCTCATTCCAATCCGATCTCCGTTTACATGAGATTTTAGAGGATTGAATCCAGATTGAATCCGGATTCAATCCTCCGTGTAAACGTAGTATATGTCGCAGGCCGACGTTTCATGGCACATAGTGACTATAAGCCTCTATTGGCCATTTTTGGCTCCAAAACTGGTATTCCAGTTTACACTGCAGCACGACTGCAACGCTACGCATTAATTGCTCTTGCTTATGATTTCGATATCAAATACGTCGATACTGATAGGTTCGGATACGTGGATGTCATTTTCAGACTCATGCCGAGCCTGACGAAGAAACCGTGATTGCACAAGTTCAATTTGGCGACCAAGAGGATGACGACTATGGTTACGACGTTACGTGTTTTGCTCTTAGCAACTCAAAGAGTTTGCCAATCACGTCTTTGGACATCAAAGCAGCAACCGGAACTTGCCCCATTCTTAATGAAGTGTTGAAGTACGTGGAACAAGATCAGGTAAAGGTTCGTTATAATAGGGGCGATCTAAAAATTTTTTTTTTTCTTCAATGGATTTTACACTTTCAAACCAATATCAGTTCTTTTCAATCCCTGAAATTAAAAGATATACGTATTTAAAAATTGCGAATTTACTTACCTTTTTGATGTCAGCTGGACTTCACTATGACATTTCGCATTGCACCAGCATTGGCATATTAAAACTTTTGTGGTATTTGTTCCACATCAGAATTGGAACATGGCGGGAAAAGGCGCGAACAAATTTAAGAAATTTACAAAAATTATTGTTTTTGGGTGATTAAAACTAACTTTTCGCTCCAACTACCTTTTGCGCCGCGCAAAAGGTAGTTGGACCGCACCGCACCCTTAAAAAATTTTACTTTCAGCAAACTTTGTTTATCAACCTTTATATACACAAACCGAATTTTATTTTTCTAGTGCAATTGGTACGTGAGACACCGTAATCTAAAGTTTTTCACCGCAGGCCACTGCCCCGCCCCCACTCAAAAATTTATTTCCGATCTATTCTCCAAGTATACCTACAGATGTTTATTAAGTTTTGATTTTGTGACATTAACCGTTTAGGAGATATGGATTTTACAATGTGTCGATCTCGGCTTTCGAGCGTTTCGGGCGCATTATTATTCCCCCACTCCCACACCCCTTCACCCGTATCAGCAATTTTTTTGCAAATGGGTCCACTATCGGAGCTCTATATAAATTTCAAGTTTCAGCCTCCACATCAGCGGTTGCTGAGATCTAGAAACCAAAATTTTTCCTCTAGAACACTTCCCTCACCTCTCCCCTCACACCTCCAACCCACAAAAAGTGGACACTTCAAGGGGCCTACCCAGTCTATTAAAAAAAAAATTTCAATTTAATAACTCATAGGGTTTGGGAGCTATAAGCCCACAAACGTTTTGCGTACAGCGGACGGCGGACGGTGCACAGACGGACTGAAATTTGTTTTGCTTTTTTGGTGTCTATTAGTCATGAAACGTGGAAAAAAAAAATTTCGGGGTAGCAAATTTTTTTTTTTTAAAAATCGATAACAATACTTTATTATTAAAATAATAAAGTAAAATTGGATCGGTCAACTACGAGATCGAATTTGAAGTTGCGAGAGGTACGCGGATGTCAAGGCACACGCAAATCAACTTAAGCCTCAGTTATAATGGTTCCGATCCGATCCAGCTACTAAAAATTTCTAGGCACAATGATTCCGTTCCGACATTCGTCAAAGTGATACTATCGAGGTGTAATTTTGATTTTCAGTTAGGCGAAAGAGGTGGTGAAATTCAGTTATTCACCACTTAGCGTCAGAACGGATAGAAGTTGAAAGTTAGTCAACTTTACCCCTCCGTTTTGTGTCTCGGCTAATCAACGGAACGATTGTGACTAGTCGTTCCGAAATTCCGTTTAGATGTGTGTCGGATGGAAAAACTCAACACTGTCCGTTTTCCGGACCGGATCGGATCGGAACCATTATAACTGAGTAGAGATGGGTTGATACCGATATATGGTGATATCACCTAATACGAATATGTATATTCGTATTAGGTATAAAATCAAAACCGAAAAAACCAACAAAGATGTTAAACGTTACAGAATTACCCCATCTACTCTTTCCCAAACTTACGAGGTGCGAAATCACACAGACCCGTTCCTTCTTAATGTGCTCGCCTTCTTTCTCTAGAATGCCCTCAATATAGTCAAAAATGTTGAGTTTTCTATCCTTTGCGGTTTTTGAAAAATAAGATCACACCCAACAACCACACCTTCAAAATTGTTTTCCCTGCTAGAAGTCTACTGTGCCTAACTCCTGTAAAATTTCTAAGATCATATCTGGTACTCTTCTTGAGACATAACAATTTAATTTTTTGAAGGGAATAGCCCCTCACTTTTGTACCTCACCTCCCTCCTCAAAAAGTTCACATTCAAAAGACTCAACTTGTAATCCTATATACAGAAACCAAACTTTATCTTCCTGCTGTAATTGGCTCGGAAGATATTGAAATCAAAAGTTTTTCACCCCCGCCCCTCCTCCACACCCCACCATAAAATTTTTAGACCCTATCTAATCTTTCATTATCCCTTAACATAACCACAAAGTTTCAACCTTCTAACATCAATCAGTCAGGAGATATGGTTTTTAGAATGTTTCAATCCCAGCTTTCAAGCGTTTCGGACACTTTGGTTTCCCCCCACTCCCACACCCTTCAACCCATATCGAAAATTTTTTAGCAATTGGGTCCACGATCATAGTTCTACATAAGTTCTAAATTTCAACCTCCTAGCATAAGCGGTTCCTGAGATCTAGGAACCAAAATTTTTCATGTAAAACGCCGTACGGCAGACACACGGAAACTGAAATTTTTTTTTGCTTTTTTCGTGTCTACTAGTCATGAAACGCGAAAAAAAAAATTTTCAGGGTAGCAAATTTTTTTTTTTTTTAAAATCGATCACAATACTATATTATTAGAAAATAATAAAGTATAACCCATAATGTTGAGTAGGAGAAAGCACTACAGTAATGCAAATCATAGGAGAGGGTTTATTATCGCACCATACAAACGTGAACGTAGCTGCGGGACACGGCTAATTACATTTAGAGTATAAACAAGGTGTCCCGGATGACGTCTAACTACATCTAAAAACTAATTAAAAAAATCTGCCAATGGTCTGAGCGAAACTTTATTATTTTTTTGGTTCAAAGTTCGGGAGCGGTCAAAGTCGGAATGTATCATGAGTTGCTTCGAGATTATTAGATTTCTTGGAAAATTATTTTTGTTCTTAATATAAGCAAAAACGAATTTGTTGCCTTATCAGAATTAAGAGATACGACGAATTGTTAAAACGTATGCAAACCCATTACTTCCACTTGGGGTTTGAATTTCGAAAAAATTCTGAAACAGGTTTTTAGACGATTTCATAAGAAGCAACTTGATATCTCATGAGAAAAGACGGATTTTGAAAAATTTGTCAAAACGTAAGCAAACCCTTCACACCTCCTTGGTTCTGGAAATTCGAAAAATCGTGAATTGGTTGGACGTAGTAATTAATTTTATATCTCATCAGAACTAAGGAATGGAAGAATTGTGAAAACATATACAAACCCTTAGGGGTTGAATATCGAAAAATTGAGAAATGGGTTTGTAGGCGATTATATAAAAAGTCTGTGGAAATGAAAAGCGATTTAATATCTCATCAAACCTAAGAAATAGGTCGAAACTTTGAAAAGCATACAACCCCCTTACACCCATTAGGATTGAATATCTAAAATACTGAAATTGACTTTTTGGCTTTTTTACATAGGAAACCTTAGGAAGTAAAAATGAATTCGATATATCACCAGATAGCCAACCTCCTTACACCCACTTAGGGGTTGAATATCCAAAAATCCTGAAAGGAGTTAATAAATAAATATGAAGACAGCACGAGAAAGTAGGAACCAATTCAATTTCTTATCACTTCTAAAAGAAATGACGGAACTCGTGAAAACGTGTTGAACCCGTTTACACCCTATTAGGGGCTGAAAAAACTTAAAAACAAGTTTTAGGCGATTATTACGCAAGCACGTGAAAGTGAAAAGATATTCGATATCTGATAAGACGTGGGGATATAGTAGAATTCGTGAAAAAGTTTACAACCCCCTTTACACCCCCTTAGGGGTCGAATCTTAAAAAAATCATGTAAACGCTTTCTAGGTATTTCTATGAAGAAGCCGTAGAATAAAAATGAATTCAATATGTGGGAAGACCTAATAGATATGACGAAAACCGTGAAAATATATGCATTCCATTTTCACTGATCAATTTTTTTTGCCCCCCCTCCGAACGCCAATGAATATTTGAAAATTTTTTTTATCTAAATTAGTTTTCTAGTTGATTTACATAAACGTACCGAGTTTCAACTTTATAGCATAAGCCGTTCTATAGATAGGAAAAACATCCCCCACCCCCGTACCATACTACCGCTATAAAAAATTATATTTTTCCAAGATGCTACTAATATACCTGTATCTAAATACCAAGTTTCAGCTTTATATCATTATAGGTTGTCGAGATATTAAAATCGGAACTTTTTCCTTTTCACCCTCCCCCACCCTCACCCTCTACACCCACACTTTCAAACTTTGGTTTCTGCTAGGGGTCTATTAGACCTACTTCTGGTAAAAATTTTAAGCATCTATCTTACACTGTTCTTGAGATATGAGACGTGATTTTTTAGAAAAATTCTTATCCCCTCTACTTTCATGCTCCATCGCTCCCTTGAAAAATTTTGCTTTCAGCAAACTTCATTTGTCAACCTTTATACACAAACCAAATTTTATTTGTCTAATGCAATTGGTTCGTTAGATATCGTAATCTAAAGTTTTCCACCCCCCACCCCCGTACGCCACTGACCCATTCAAATTTTTGTTTCAGATCTATTCTCCTAGTATACATACAGATATTCGTTAAGTTTAAATTTTGTGACATTGACCGTTTAGGAGATATGGATTTTAGAATGTGTCCATCTCACCTTTTTTGCGTTTCGGACGCATTATTGCCCCCCCCCCCCAAACCCCTTCACCTATATCTGCAATTTTTTTGCAAATGGGTCCACTACTAAAGCTCTATATAAATTCCAAATTTCAGCCTCCTAGAATAAGCGGTTGCTACGATCTAGAAACCAAAATTTTCCGTCTAAAACACTTCCCCCTCCATCCCCCTCACACCCCCACCCCTTAAAATTTGGCCACTCAAGGGGCCTACTCAGTCTATTCATAAAAAAAATTTCAATTTAATAGCTCAAAGGGTTTGGGAGCTACGAGCCATCAAACGATTTTGCGTACAGCGGTCGACGTACGGCGTACGGCGGACAGACGGACTGAAATTTTTTTTGCTTTTTTCGTGTCTACTCGTCATGAAACGTGAAAAAAAAATTTTGAGGGTAGCAAATTTTTTTTTTTTAAAAATCGATAACAATACTGTATTATTGAAATAATAAAGTAAAATTACTATTAATCAGCACTCACAAATGTTTTTAAAAGCACTTGAAATAAACTTCAATAGACTCGATACGAATCTCAAACTACGACCAAACCATAGATTTACACTTGACAAATTTTTACGCATTATTTTTATTGATAACACAAATGTTTTTAAAAGCACTTGAAATAAACTTCAATAGACTCGATACGAATCTCAAACTACGACCAAACCATAGATTTACACTTGACAAATTTTTACGCATTATTTTTATTGATAAAGTAGGAAGAAGCTCTTGTATAAAAGTCACTGCTGCTAGTTGGGCTAGTCCAGTTCTAGAAATTGATCAGTCGCGAATTCAACGTGTGTTCAATAAAATTTTCAATTAAATTAAAAGACAAATATTATGAAATTTGCTTCCCGGAAAGACTTTTCTTAATTCAACATGATTACCAATTTGTGCGACTTATCATTTTTTTGTTCCCAGTGGACCCTTGTTGCAATCGTTGCAATTATTTTCGCGTACCAATGGTCAACCAACACCTATGATTTTTTTGCGGAGAAAAGTATCGAATTTGAAAAGCCTTTACCACTGCTGGGAAACTGGAAAGGAATCATTTTACAAACCGAACCAATGTTTGAACTTGTCAGGCGAATCTACCTAAAATTCAAGGATCGAAAGTAAGTGCATTAACTCAAATAAAATATGAATAATTAGTTTCAATTTGAAAGTTATTATCCAGTTAGGTTCCAGTCCCTAGCGCCTAGCTTGTAATGTAGTTGTACCAATATGTTTCTTTATGTTCGAATTCTTAATTCAAATTGTGTTTAGTGCTAACCTGCTACTTAAAAGAACAAAATTTTATTCATTTCAACTATCTCTTCGCAAAAAATTAGGTTCAACCTTCTAGTCGTCCTCACAATATTTTCCGTAAAAAAATCAAACTTCAGGGTTTCTATTTTTTTGTTTTTCGGCGTCAGTATGTTTTACCGCACGTAATACCTAGGGTTACTGTATACGCACTCACACCAAAACAGCCTCTAAGAGGGGTTTGGCAGATGCGTACCAAGATGGAAAACCAGTAAATTTAAATTTTTTTCATGATTATGGGATATCGCTTTATAAACATTCGAAATGATTAACTTTTCGCTGCAAAATTGGATATTTCCATAAAAGAATTGAAAGAAATACGGAAATTTTCAATTGAAAACCTCAATTTCACGCACACACACTTCCATACTAAAGAAAACCAAGTACTAGAATTGTGGAAGGGAACCGACAGCTTTTTTCCGACTCTTCACATATTCGCACTAACACACTTCAAAAACGCAATTTGAGAGCAATGTTCAGTAGTACAAAAACAGGCGAACTAGTACATAAACAGGCGATTTTTGTGAGGTTAAATTACAATTTCTAGTACATAAACGACCGAATTAGACGTATCTGCCAAACCCTAGGTAGAGAGTGTTGTGTATCTAGTGACCCTAGTAATACCCAGGTTGGTTAATACCGTAATACCCAACTGAAATCAAGCGCTCCTAGGCTTGTTTGACTCGGTCCGAAATCAATCAGACTCGACTATTTCCGGTTCATCGTAGAGCGGTTCATATCATAGCGCGTTTATCGAGATTGTTTTTTTGATCGCATATCGGGTATTTCTTTCTCAGTAACTTTTTAATCTATCACATTTAATCCAACCAACAATTTAAATTCAAATTTCTTTATTGGCAGAAATAATTTTTGTGATTTACATGTATAAATTGATTTAGAGATTAGACAAATATCTGTGCAACTATGTTATATTTTTAGCGCATGGCTGTAAGATAATAATTTTAAAATTTAGTGTGAGTTTACACAAGGAAAATTGCAAAAAACCTTGACTATTTAAACGTAAACTAATTAATCTAATTTACAGCTAAAACAAATAAATTCACTGAAGTGTTTGAAGCAAATAAAATAATATAAAATAATGCAAGTAACATGTTGGCTACATTCGTTGACTCAAGAGAATATCAGCAACCAACAATTTAATAATTAAATAAAAATAAAGTAGAGAAGAGACGAACATTTAGTACTTATATACATACAGAGCCAAGGATAAAAAATGATATTCAAAAACCTGTTATTGTTATTGTTTAGTTCAGCTATGGCCAAAAACCCCAAATCCACTTGATCTCAAAGAGGTCCTTCATCTGTTTGTCTGAGATTATTAAGATATTATGAAATATCTATGCTTACATATCTGTCGACATTTGCACAGTTTTACAAGATTTAGACCTTTTAAGTCCTAATCTAATAGCTAGGTAGCACTGTACAATTTTTTAGCATTTCTCATTCTAAAACGTGCTACGTAAAGCAGTTAAATTTGAAATATGCTATGAGTCTAATTGAAAATTTATGAAAAATAATGATTCACTAGCTGTTCGGAATGCTCACTCATTTACGAATCTTTAACATGATTTATAAGCGATTCGCTATTGTTATTGATTTTCGAATCATTTTGCTTACTGGGAATGAACCGAGCAAAAAGAATACGAATAAAACTAAAAGGTTTTGATCAATACAGCGTTTGTTTTGACTTTGCAATTCGGGTTCTGTATTATTTTTCATGATGTCATTTATTTCAGATTTTTATTACAAAAATTAAGCATACTTTATTGAATTGCCGCTAATTACAAAATGAGTTCATATAAATTTATAATAAATACAAAAAATTAAAAAAAACTTGTTACTTATTTTTTTGTAATTTTTGGTTTGCCTAAAGAAATTTATCATTATGTGCGCAACACGGAAGATAGAAAATAAGTCGGAGATTTTGAAATCAGAATTTTTTATTATGAATGGAAAATATTATAACCAGCATTTGTATATCAACAATTCGTTTGTAATTTTCGTAATTGAAAACCTATTGGAAAAACATATTTTACCCAATTTAGCAACAATTTGTCAATGATAAATGTAAGAATTTTACTTTATTATTTTAATAATAAAGTATTGTTATCGATTTTTAAAAAAAAAAGAAAATTGGATACTCTGAACAATTTTTTTTCCACATTTCATGACTAATAAACACCAAAAAAAATGTTCAATGTTGCTATTAAACTGAAATTTTTTTTCTGGATAGATTGGGTAGGCCCTTTGAAGTTACCACTTTTTGAAGGGTGTGGGTGTGACGGGTTAGGTTAGGTAAGGTTGGTTGTCGCTTCGCGACTAAGCACATATACCGCCAATGGGTTCGTTGTGATCCGACATGCACGGTAAGAGGTACCCGTTTGCCCAAGACATCATCTTAGGTAAACCACCACGCCAGCCTGACAAACTGCAGCAGCTTGTCCAGCTTAATGTTTGGGAATTCGCTCAAGTCTATGGCGAAGCGCGCACCTAAAGTACGTTCACGCCAGACCAGGGCATTCGCAAAGCATGTGGCAAATATTTTCCTCGGCATCGGGTTCACTACAGCTGCGGCATAGATCTGCAACGTCCGCAACACCTAGTCTTCTGGCATGCCGGCTGATCAGGCAATGGCCCGTCAGTACACCAATTAGAATACGAAGAGTATTCCTACCTCCGAGTAGGATAAACTTTGTCCTGCTCGCATTTAGGGTCGGCCGGAGCTGCCTGGCCACGAGACACGATGTGAGGCCTGACCATCTTGTGTTAGCCTCTGATATGGCCGTCACGTCGACAGAGTGTTTAATGTCCTCAATGGGCCTCCTCACTGGAAGAGCTGGGGCTTGATTCAGCGCCGAACCTCTCCTTGCGAGTTCATCCGCAGCCTCGTTGCCCGGAATCCTGCTGTGACCCGGAACCCAACAAATTGTTACGTTCAAAAGGGTGAATAAAGTACTAATCTTATCCCTGCATAGCCTCACGAGGCGGTTTTTGATCAAGTGTGAGTCGAGCGCCTTGATTGCCGCCTGATTGTCTGTTAGGATGACGACGGATTTTTTCCACATTACACAAGCCTGAACGATTCCCAGGCTTGCAATCTGCTAGAGGCTTGTGTAATGTGAAAAAAATCCGTCGTCATCCTAACAGACAATCAGACATCTCTGCCTGAAATACGCTACAGCAGTCTGGTATTCTGAATGCCTCGCTATGGTTCAAGTCGGCGGAGAATACTTATACACCTGTACTCGCGTCTATCTTCGAACCGTCCGTGTAGATATGAAAGATCTCTTCGTGGGGCTGATGCACATTCCACTCCTCTCTGCTAGGGATCCTTGTTGAGAATCTCCTAGAGAATTCGAGCTGCGGAATCAAGTAGTCTGTATCCTCTAACGGGTTACATTCACTAAACCGTCCGAGTATGCCAGGTCTTGATATACCCAGCTACCTGACTGTCTTAGGCGCACGGCACTTTTTGCTGCTACACTCTTCCCATAAATATCCAGCGAAAGAAGATGAAGTATCATCTCTAGTGCCGCTGTAGATGTGGTGCTAAGTACGCCCGTTGCTCCTGTGAAAGCAAGATATTGAACCTCGGTGAGTTTATTGAGGTAGGTGGATTTCTCCAGGTTAGGATAGGCCTGACTATGGACGTGTACATCCAGTGAGCCATCCCTGGCTGAATCCCCCACTTTTTCCCGAACATCTTTTTGCAAGCGTAGAAAGCCCCTAAAGCCTTCCTTAGTCGATCGTCAATGTTCTTACTCCAGATTAGTTTCCGACCCAGAACTATATCTAAGTACCTAGCATTGTCTCTAACCTGTAGAGTGAGACCCCCCAGTTTAGGGAGTGGAACTCTGGGATTTTGGTTCTACGCGTGAAGAGAATTAACTCTGTCTTTGAGGCATTGACCCTCAGTCCGGAGCTGTCTGCTCACGCGCTCACTAGTGTGAGTGCCCTTTCGAGCAGGTTACTTATAGTGGGCAGGAACCTACCCGATATCAAAATTGCTAAGTCGTCCGCGTATGCGACCACCTTCGCACCCTTACGGTTTAGCGAAGTTAGAATCGTATTGACTACCAGGAGCCACAGTAGTGGTGAAATCACACCACCTGATTTGAATATCTATTAGCAGCAGAAACAGCATAATCTCCATTGCAGCTGTTGGCGTTGATTGCAAAGCGCCCATGATACCTAAGCAAGACGCGCTCTGCACTTTCGTTAGACTAATCTTTTGCACGCTTTTGTCCAGGGCTGTCCACCATACCAGGCCACCATAAAGAAGAATGGGCCTTACTATAGAGACCCAAATATGTAATTCATATTGTTACATGTAAACCTGGCAACCGCGCAACTCGATCGATTACGAATAAGGAAAACAACAGCAACCGAATACCTAGTTGCAAAATAACCCAATCAGAAACCTAGTTGAAGTATATAAGGCGAAACAACACGATTGTACCTCCCTTTTATTTCGAAGGTACTAGAACAGCGTAGATGATCAAAATCGAAAGATCTCAAGCTCACTAGAACCCTCTACACACACCACTGAACGAAGATTCAAGAACAGTCTCGACTACAGACAAGTAGTATAAAAGCAGGTGAAGCTTTCAGCGAGGGACATAGTAATTTTTATTATGTCGACTGTGACAGCCAGCGTGTATACGCGACCGTGTTGGCAGAAAGCGAAAGTGATCGAGTCAAGCGAAATATATAAGCGGGCAGTGTTGCCATACAGTGCGAATAATAAATAAACACTTATCTTGATTTTAAACGAATTGTGTTTTACTTGAAATCCCGGCAAACCCCTAGCTCGCAACAATATGTTATATGTGGCATCGGCGTAAGTTTTCTAGCGCGACCCCATTCTAAACGCTTTCCGACTTTTTTTAGGTTTTCAGTCACATAGTAACCTACACCGCATCTCAAAATCAACGGAGCCTCGGACGAAAAAAAGTTATATACTATTTTTTGTTTATTTGTGGCCAAAAATAATTGAGCTAAATGTATGATTATGACGAAAATCCTATTAGTCCTTCAGGTTGCTACCATACAAATATCCTGTCAAAATGTCTCCACTTAACGGAACTCACTTAACTTAATCGTTTAGCTACGAATTCGGAATTTTGTACAAATTAGTTTTGAGTGAAAACGAAGTTTGAGTATACTAGTCAGCAAAATTCTTTTACTCCTTCTAGTACTTTCCATACAAAAAATCTTTAACACACGTGTTCAACAATATTTTCTAATAACTTTTGAACGCTTCAAGCAAGGAATTTGGAATTTTGTAAACATTAATTTTTAAATGGTGCTAAGGAAAAGGATAAATATGCTTCAAATAGAGTGAGTCCTTCCTGCACCTTCATGTGAAAGTCCTTCAAAAAGGAAAACATTTTTTTCGGTGACTCACCCAGTTCAAGAATGAAATTAAACACGGACGATATTGTCTTTTAGTTTCAAGTAGCAACCAAATGGGAGTCTTTAATAAAGGACATACTACATTCACATACCTAATTCTACTTTATCCCCAACTACGATATAAATCGGAGTTCAGTATTGCATCTAGAGTATCATACGATTGGCTTGCAGCCGACCGTGACTGCAGTATGTTTTTCTGTACATTCATTTACCGAAATAAAACTTTTTCGGCCTACTACTTTTCAGAAATATGCGAATCATACGCCATTAGCATAAGTGCATACCCAGCAAGAGTCTTTATTCGATAGTGATTCGAATTTACCTGCAAATAGATTAAATTTAATCTCTAGCAACATATACGAATACTTATGAATTTTTATTACTATTAAAAACTGATTCACCAAGTCTTCACGAAAACGAGAGTAAATAAAATAGTGATTTTGGTGAAAGTTAAGAGAATCGTTTTTAAATAGTGTTAAAAATTCGTAAATAAATGTACATGCAGCTAGAGAACTGGTTTTATTTCTGAATTCGTTCTCGAAGAATTTGATGAATTATTTTAGTGAATCCATGAATTCCGGATAGACAAGTATATATTGACTTGGGATAGAGGAAAACTGCGACTGCTCGTCGGGGCACTAACGGGGCACTGTATGCTGAGGAAACACGCTATGCGGCTAGGGATTGCGGAATCGGACATGTGTAGGTTCTGCCATGATCTGTATGCTGTGGAGGGCTCACATTCTGTGTGAATGCCCGGGGATCGCTAGGAGGCGTCTGAAATGGTTGGGTAGCCTTTTCTTCGAGAGCATCGAGGATTTGAGGTCGTTAGGGTATGACAAATTAGTCAGGTTCTGTAGGGAATTGGAGTGTTTCTGAGGTGATGGAATAGCCCACGAGGACCTGAAGGGATTGCAATGGGCCCGTTTGGCGCCTAGTGAGCGTGGTGGTTTTAGCGTTGCGCCCCTTCTTAAACCTAAACCTTACCTATGAATTCCGGATAGAATAACGGGTTTTAAACTTTGCTAGCATTTGCTTTCAGCAAAGTCACAGACCGACCAATTACAAATTCTTTGTTTGATTTTTCTTCACTTCTTTTCTTTCAACACTTGATTTTTCATAGCTTTTGGTGAACATTTTATTTCTTGCAATCTAAATAAATGACGTCGTGAAAAAAGAATAAAAATTCCAAAATTGTGAAGTCGAATCACACACATATTTAATGCTTCAAAAACAGAAATAAATATTTAATCCCAGTAGAAATTTGATTTCTTAACTGATATACTTTCAGATTTGCAGGAATATTTGAATTACGGAATCCCATTTTAATGATCAACGATCCCGAACTAATCAAACAGATCACCGTCAAGGATTTCGATTATTTTGTTAATCATCGTGGCGTCTTGGAGCCTGAAATCGAACCAATGCTAGGCTACTCACTATTTACACTAACGGATCAAAAATGGAAGGATATGCGAGCAATGTTAAGTCCGGCATTTACCAGTAGTAAAATGCGACAAATGTTTCAATTGGTCGAAGAATGCTGCCAAAACGTTAAGAAATACTTTAAAGATCAGACTACCATTGATGGATTGAAGGAAATTGATCTTAAGGAGTTTTTTGCTCGCTTCACGAACGATGTGATCGCTTCCAGTGCGTTTGGACTGAAAATCGATTCGCTTACGGATAAGGAAAACGAGTTCTATAAGATGAGCAGAATGGCTATGGATTTGGCCGGGGTTTTCACGGTGAAATTTTTCTTGTTTGCAAACTTTTCGGCTCTGATGAAGGTAAAGCTAAAGTTTGATACTCTTACCAATCTGGGGATTTCTATGACCACGTTCATTTCTCTTTCAGTTCTTCAGAATAAAAATTTTCGATCAGAAATTCACGTCATACTTCCACAATCTTGTCCTAGACACCATGAAGTATCGTAGCGAGCGCGGGATCATCCGCCATGATATGATTAATTTACTGATGCAAGCTCGCAAAGGAGTCTTTGAAGCCAGCGAGGTTGGCGAAAGTGACGCTAGTCATGAATTTGCTACTGGTCATCATACAAGCCTAGGACAAAAGGCTGTCCATCGAAATTGGTCGGATAGTGAAATGGTCGCGCAGTGTTTCCTGTTCTTCCTGGCTGGTTTCGAAACGACGGCAACTATGATGTGCTTTTGTGCCCACGAACTGATGGAAAATTCCGACGTACAAGCGAAACTATTCGCCGAAATCGAAGAAGTTCGGGAAGAGTTGAACGGAAAACCACTGACTTACGAAGTACTCCAGAAAATGAAGTACATGGACATGGTTGTATCGGAAACACTACGAAAATGGCCTGGAGGTGTAGCTCTCGATCGTGTCTGCTCCAAGCCGTACAAATTAATCGACAGTTCAACGAATCAAGTTGTTCAACTTAATCCCGGCGACTTTCTCTGGATTCCGATTGTTGGTTTGCACTATAATCCCGACTTTTTCCCAAATCCAAATAAATTCGAACCGGAAAGATTCAGCAATGAGAACAAGGACAAAATTAAGCCCTTCACGTACTTGCCATTCGGCGCTGGACCACGATATTGTATAGGTGCGTCTACGGCTGGCTTTGTAAAGTATTTCTAGCTTATTACATTTTTTTGAATATTGCAGCAACCCGGTTTGCGCTGATGGAAACCAAGGCTATCATTTTTCATCTATTGTCCGAGTTCACGTTCGAAGCATCGCCCAAGACCTCTAGTCCTATTACTCTTGCTAAGACTGGATTCCTATTTATTCCAGAAAATGGATTCTGGCTAAGATTCAAGCCAAGGATACAATCTCATACGTGATGGGCGAATGCAGCTATTTCCCTAATTGATATTATAAAAATTTAACGAAGTAGCGAATTTGAAAAAACACTAAAATGGTTCAAACAGTATTTCCTATGTTGATTAGCCGCAATTGTAGAACACTATTTTTAAAGAAATTAAGAGCGCTAAAAGGTATTTAGTCAAAAAGAAATTTCTCAACAAACTGACGAGGGACTGACGGTCCCCTATAAACCAAACATCGATGAAGAGGCGATGAAGAGGCAGCGAACAGTTTCGAAACTTGTCGCTGAAAAAAGATTATCAGTTGGGAACAAGTTCAGCTATGTACTTGCTACCTGTGAATACGTGTGAGGTATTCGCATTTCTTTCTCGCTCGTATTGAAATGCATCCGACTATCTCATCCGCACTCGTCGACATGAGAGATCTCCTATCACGCATTCTATTTGAAATTGGAATGAGCAAGAACGAGATGGCAATACGTACACTCACTGAAGAGTATGTAGGAAGGGAGTATGAAGTAGACCTGACCAATCATCGATGAAAGGTAGGCCCGACTTATAGGCGAATTCTGCCTTACCGGTCGACACTGCACCGTTGGACGGCGTCCGGTCATATTGGAATAGAATTCCAGTGGTCGTCGACTAGTGCAACCAAAAGACAACTTTCAATCGACTAATGCAATCGAAAGATGAATTTCATTACACTAGTCGTAAGAGTTATGGGTTCCGGCATTATATTCGCATGTAGGAAACAATAGCGCTGTGCGCAGTTCAACATCTAAGTTTGAAATGGCATTTGCCGGCGAGTACCTACGCACTTGATGATAATACGTGTCGTGTAGGACGTTTAGTCTTTTTCTCTCGCTAAAGGCGGAAAAGGTCGGCATGTTTACATTCTTGAGGAGAAGATGGGGAAATATTTACTTTTCGTTTTTCGCCACAAACATAAGCGCACGAGTTAACATAGTAGTTGTTTGTACATAAGAACCCATGAATTTTTCGTGTTTTTTACAATTTTTTACAATTTACTTGTATCGACAAAAATAACACTGACACATGGTGGGTTTCATGTTTGGTCGCCCGTCGGGTGATCTCACTTTGATTTTCCTCCCCACAATACCTATTTTCCTTCACCCTCTTGTCCACAACCTTATGTTGTATCTGGCCCCCGTACCTTCAATCCTTTCCTCAGCCTGCTGACAGATAGAATGGGAGTTCTAAAACCCATCCGTCGGCCCAAACCGAGCATAATTTATCGGTTCACGGATCGGAACGACAAATCCACCCCATCCGACGAGCTAACACGTGCTTTTATGCTAGATGCTCAGTCGTTTCATTGGCCATCCGTGAGACATATGTTGTTCAATGACAACATAGTCAACGATAACATATGAAAGTTATCCTTCATTTTGGTTTGAAGAAATTACGATTTCATCCGATAGATGGAGGATGACTTTCAGTCCGCCAGGCTTATGTTCAAAATTTCGGTAATGACGATTGCCAATTGGACGTTCTGCGGACCAAATCGTTACAGTACGTTGGAGATTTTATGAAAATGATGCCCGAATCCTGTTTGAAAATTCGTATCTCCGATATTTTTATCATAGAATAATGATTTGGGACTAATATTATAGGGGAAGGTTACAAGAATTTATAAAAAAAAATTATCCTTACACATATTTTTCCAAGGATAAGGGCTTTATCCTTATTCATTGAATATCTCAAAAAGCCTATTTTTATTTATTTTTTTAATTATTGTTTTCTTTATGTTATATCTATATATTTTAATTATACTGTTTTTCAAAACATATCAAAAAATCTAATTTAGATCTCAAAGGAACGTAAAAATATGGACGAACATCAGTGGTCATCAATTATTTCGCAGTAAAATTACAATTACTTTGGTTACTTGCTCGACTTAAATTCTCTCTTTAAATAAAAAATCTGCCAACAGTCTGGGCGCAACTATATTATTTTCGGGCAGAAGTCCGGAATGCGTTTAATCAGGGACGTCATTTCAGTTTTTTCTAGGGGGGGGGCAAGATGTTATGTTCGTATATATTTTTATAAATCAACATACGTATGTTATACCATACATAATCTATAAACATACGATTATTGTATGACCTTTTATTTAGGTGGAAACTATTGAATAGTGGCTACTCAAAGGATGGTTAAACGATTTTTTGAGTTGTAGTGAGTTCCATAAATTAAGTTAGGACATTTTTACAGAAGTTTTGTATGGCAACTAGATGAAGGACTTATGGGATATTTTTCATATTAATAATTTCAGCTGAGATTATTATAAAATTAACGTGTACAAAATTTCAAAGTCGTAACTTAAAGGGTTCTTAAGTTATCGTTCAATATTGGTGAATACGTGTTTTAAGGACTTTTGTATGACAGGACGGATAGCGCTAATTAATGAACTCAGTCTTGCTGTTGATATAAAATTAATTCCTGTAAGATTTTGAATAACTGCTTTAACTCATACTAGAATTATAGTCGATTCTGTAACTTGCGTACATTTTTGAAGGACTTTTGTAGGCTGCTACACGAAGGACTTATTCGATTTACATCATATTCGGAACTTCCGCTTCAAACATTGTAAACTTTAAGTATGCAAAATTTAAAGTTTCTAACGTGAAGCATTCGAGCAATAATTGTGAATACGTGTTTTAAGGACCCTTGTATGGGAGGTACCCGAAGGAGTGGAAGGATATCACCCATTAACGAACTTAGCCTTACTTTTCTATTTTACAGGTGGTGACAAAATTTCAACTTCCTAGGCCAACGCGTTCTTGAATTATCGTGCAAACGGATGGACGGACAGACGAACAGACGGACAAACGGACAGACGGACGGACGGACAGCAAACGGATTGAGTACTATCCAATAGTTTCTACCTAAATAAAAGGTCATACAATAATCGTATGTGCACTCCTCATTCTTTTCATATATTCTCAACTAAAATATAAATCGGAGTTCAGTATTTCACCTATCAAATATTTTTCCGTGTTCCGTGTTCTCCGAGAGGAGAATTGGAAGGAATTGTGGCGGAGAAAGGGGACACCGAACTTAATCAGTTTTAAGAATGGGAAGGAAGATAAGGAATCGGGCTGGGTATGGCAGTGTAAATAAATATAAAACTAACAACAAAATTGTAGAATATCATAATTAATAATTAAAAAGAAAATAAAATATATCTAAAAACATAAATAGAATTGAATCAAAAAAAAATTTCTCTAATTATAAAAAAAAAATATATCAAAAAAAGTTTTCATACTAATGCTTTATGCCTTATGTTTTATAATAATTGAAATAGACATATTTAGAATATTATTTTGATTGTAATTTAATTATTTTTTCCTACAACTAAACACCAATTTATTATGATAATTTAATTTACACTTTTAGAATTCACTTTACTGATTTTTGGTATTTAATATATATACATTTTTTTTATATTAATAAAAAGTGAAAACGGAATCAAAAACCTTATATTTAACCTAACCTAACCTAACCTAGCTACACTAAGCTACTTTTAAGCTGAAATTGAAATAGACATATTTAGAATATTAATTTCATTGTAATTATTTATATTATATATTATATTTTTACCTACAACTAAACACCAACTTATTATGATAATTTAATTTACATTTTTAGAATTTGCTTTACTGATTTTTGGTATTTAATAAATATACATGTTTTTATTTTAATAAGTTCTGTACAATTGATTTATATATTTCTGTTTATATCTAAAGATAATATATTTTTGTTTGGACGAATAGTCTGATTATACGAAGCATTCTTTGCTCTCCTTGTAGAAAAATAAACATCCTTAATTTTACAAAAAAAAAAAATTCTTAAATCTTAAAAAAAAAACAATTGTAATAAAATAAACAATTTAAACGTTTAATCAATATTTTACTATTAGTTGGACCATTTTTTTTTCATGTATAAATAAAATTGTTTAAATGTGAAAAAATACATTTTATTATTTTTTTAAATTGAAACATCTGAAAAAGAACGCAAAAATCTAGAATAAAAAACTTACTTATGATTTTAAATTGTTAAAAAGAATTTGTTACTTATAAAGTTCGTGGTTCGTAACTTAAATTGAAAATTATTTCACGAATTTCGTAAATCAAATAAATATTTTAATTAAAACATAAAAAAAAATCGGTTTTCTATGAAAATGTTGTTGTTAATATTGTTAATTGCGTAAGTAATTAGATAGGATTTTGTTTTTAATTCATATTTTGTTGAACGTGAATCCTATTTTTTCTTGGCAAATCTCACTAAATTAACTATAAATTAAACAAAAACAAAAAAAATCGAAACAATTAAATTAGACTAAGAGAATTTTTAAGAAAAGGTTAATTGAAAATTATCTACCAACAAAATAGAAATAAATACTGTTTAAATTGAAAACATGTTCATTTTAATTGGAATAAAATTTCGAAAAATCAAATAATATATATTTGAAATATAATAAAAAAATTTTTTTAGCGGATTTTATGAGAATAATCCTTTGTATTTAATGAAAAATATATATATATACATTCGTATTTAAAAGCAGTTTTTTTTCTACCTAATTAAATTTTTATGCAAAATTGTCCAAAAATGTAGAACTAAATTGTACTCAAATTAACATTACAACAAAAATATTAAAATATTAAGTTATATATACTTTCAGTGTTTGAATAAATTCGAAGTAAACTAGATGAAATACTGAACTCCGATTTATATTTTAGTTGGGAATATATCAAAAGAATGAGGAGTGCACATACAATTATTGCATGACATTTTATTTACAGGTAGAAACTTTTGTATAGTGGCTACTCGATGGATGGTTAAACGATTTCTTGAGTTATAGTGAGTTCCATAAATTAAGTTGGGACATTTTTACAGAATTTTTGTATGGCAACTATATGAAGGACTTACGGAATATTTTTCATATTAATACCTTCAGCTGCGACTATTATAAAATCAACGTATACAAAATTTCAAAGTCGTACCTTAAAGCGTTCTAAAGTTATAGTTCAATATTGGTGAACACGTGTTTTAAGAACTTTTGTATGACAGCTACCCGAAGGAGTTGATGGATTTCGCTAAGTAATAAACTCGGTCTTGCTTTTGATATAAAACTAATTCCTGTAAAATTTTGAATCCCTGCTTTAACTCGTACTAGAGTTATAGTGGATTCTGTAACTTGTATACATTTTTGAAGGACTTTTGTAGGCTGCTACACGAAGGACTCATTCGATTTACATCATATTCAGAACTTTCGTTTCAAACATTGTAAACTTTAGGTATTCAAAATTTTAAGCTCCTAACTTGAACCATTCGAGCAATAATTGTGAATACGTGTTTTAAGGACTCTTGTATGGGAGGTACACGAAGGAGTGGAAGGATATCGCCCATTAACGAACTTAGCCTTACTTCTTCCATTTTACAGGTGGTGACCAAATTTCAACTTCCTAGGCCAACGCGTTCTTGAGTTATCGTGCAAACGGACGGACGGACACCGGATTTGGGGTTTTTGGCCACAATTAAACACAAAATAATATTTAACTTTTTTTCGTCCGTGGCTCGGTTCTATGCGTTACAAACTTTTCGGGCTGGATTAAACTTATAATACTCTATATGATTTCATCTAGAGTATAAAAATATATAATTCAGGGGGGGGCAAATGCCCCCCTGCCCCCCCACAAATGACGTCCCTGCGTTTAATTCTGGGACGCGGTGTAGGTTACTATGTGACTGAAAACCTAAAAAAGGTTCCGGAAGCGGTTAGATTGGTGTCGCGCTAGAATACTTAAACGCCGCTTTCACATATAACATATGAATTACATAATTGGGTCATACTCCGGGAAGAGCTCTAAGTCATAATATAATATCAGTTAATACGCGATTAGGAGGGTTTTCGTGATTAGGTTTTTGGCCCTTACATGAAATCGGAAATGCATTTGTAGGCGATTACATAAAAAGTCTGTGGAAGTGAAAACCAATCTGATATCTCATCAATCCTAAGAAATATGTCGAAAGCCTTACGCCCTCTTGGAGTTGAATATCTAAAAATACTGAAATCAACTTTTGACGATTATGTAGGAAGCCTTAGAAAGTAAAAATGAATTTGATATCTCATTAGAACTAAGAAATATGTAGGAATTTGTGAAAACATATGCAACCCCCTTGCACCCACTTAGGGGTTGAATATTAAAAAATCCTGAAATTAGTTTTTAGATATATGTAAAGAAAGCCCGAGGAAGTGAAAACCAATCCGATGTCTTATCACTCCTAAGAGATATGACGAAATTCGTGAAAACGTGTTCAATCCGTTTATATACTCTTAGGGGTTGAAAAGGGAAAAAATTTGAAAACGAGTTTTAGGTGATTATTAAACAAGCCCGTGGAAGTAAAAAGTTATTCGATATCTAATCAGTCCGGGGGGATATGGCTGAATTCGTGAAAATTTATACATCCCCTTTACACAACCGTGGGAGTCGAATTTCAAAAAATCCTGAAAACACTTTTTAGATATTTATATGAAGAATCCGTACAATAAAAATGAATTCAATATTTGGAAAGACCTAATAGATATGACAAAAGCCGTGAAAATATATGCATTCCATTTTCACTGATCATTTTTTTTGCCCTCCTTCCGTACGCCAATGGATATTTGAAAATTCTTTTTATCTAAATTACTTTTCTAGATGACTTTCATATACATACCGAGTTTCAACTTTCTAGCATAAGCCGTTCTATAGTTAGGAAAAACACCCCCCACCTCCGTACCATACTACCCCTATAAAAAATTATATTTTTTCAACATGCTAGTACTAAAGTTTTATCCAAATACCGAGTTTCAGTTTTATATCATTATAGGTTCTCGAGATATAAAAATCGGAACTTTTTCTTCTTTACCCTTCCACACCCTCAACCCCCCAATTTTTTCCTGCTAGGGGTCTATTGGGCCTACTTCTAGTAAAAATAGACTGTTCTTGAGATATGAAACGTGATTTTTTAGAAAAATTCTCATCCCCTCCACATCCATACTCCACCTCTCCCTTAAAAATTTTTACTTTCAGCAAACTTTATTTATCAACCTTAATACAGAAACCGAATTTTATTTGTCTAGTGTAATTGGTTCGTGAGATATCGTAATCTAAAATTTTTCGACCCCCATCTCCGTACGCCCTTGGCCCCACTCAAAAATTTGTTTCCAATCTGTTCTCCTAGTATATCCACAGATGTTCACTAAGTTTTAATTTCGTGACATTAACTGTTTAGGAGATATGGATTTTAGAATGTCACGATCTCGGCTTTCGAGCGTTTCGGACGCATTATTATTCCCCTCACTCCCACACCCCTTCACCCATATCAGCAATATTTTTGCAAATGAGTCCACTATCGATACTCTATATAAATTCCAAGTTTAAGCCTCCTTAACCGCTTAAGCGGTTACTGAGATCTAGAAACCAAAATTTTTCGTCTAAAACCCTCCCTCCACCTCCCCCCTCACATCCCCGCCACTCAAAAGGTGGGCACTTGAAGGAGTCTACTCAGTCTACCAACAAAATTCAACTTAATAGCTCAAAGAATTTGAGAGCTATAAGCTTTCAAACGTTTTGCGTACGGCGCACAGACGGACTGAACATTTTTTTTGCTTTTTTGGTGTCTATTAGTCATGAAACATGGAAAAAAAATTTTTCAGGGTAGCAAATTTTTTTTTTTAAAAATCGATAACAAAACTTTATTATTAAAATAATAAAGTAAAATTAACACTACTTCAATAATAACACCCATTTTTATAAAAAAGAACATTTCTTTATTCAATCGAACAATATCGCGTTTATAGGTTTTACAGAAATTTAATTAACAACCCGTCTTCACTAGATGAAGGATAAAATTAAACTTTGCGCAACTGAGAACCAAAGTGGATCGAATTGCTTATCGATCGAATAAAAATGGAAATGCAATTTGGGAAAAGTTAATTTTGCAAGCGAGAATTTGTGAATATGGCAAACAGAGATGTTTTGGTTAAAAAATAAGAACACGAATTTATAAAGAAAAGATCTTCGTGGTAGGTAAGTATATGATCCGTTATTTTAAATGGAAACGTAAGCTAAAATATAAATATGAAAGGGCAACAAGGTAACACTTTGCTGCATTTTCATATTTCAAAATATGCCGATGTAACTCTCGTAAATGACGAGGGTCTTAATTTTACTAAGGCAGATATATGGTCAGCTCTTAAAATAATGAATTTAAATTAGTTTCCATCTTTAATAACTTAATAGTGCTGCTAATTACTTAAACAAAACCAATGTTTTGTAATACATTTATTCTAAAAAAATTTATATTTTAATTTCAGCGCAATATTTTATTTGTGCATTTCACCTTAAAATAATATTCGAAGTTAGAAAGAGGAGGCAAACCCCATTTTCAGGAAATTTTTGACATACAAAACTAACAAAAACAAAAACAGACAAAATTAGATGCAGTCGAGATAAGGTGAATAAGATGAAACCCAAATAATTCACGTTTATGGGGTAAATATGAGTATGTATATTTTTGTTATATTTTATATACATATATTTTATATACATATATATACCCCCTGTATATTTTATATAATTATGTATTATTACTTATTTACGTATCGATTGCTTACATCGTTATGCGGTGTTTGTAAAATAATTGGTAATTTTGGTTTCGGTTTGTTTTATTTCCAAATAAAGAAACATCGCTTAATATTGGAGTTTTTTTTAAGAATTAATATATCGAATTATTTTCTGCCACTTTCAATTCCAGTACTGAATATTTTAATTGCTAATGTGTGCTAAATTTTCTAGTATTCTTTAGTTACAATTTTTATTTCTTCGTCACTATCACCATCTTTTGAATTTACGTGACAAATATTTTGTAATAATTATTGTACTTGAATTAACGACCGCATATCTATTTGGCGTATTACATTTTGACTCTTACAGAAGGATAAATGAATTTTAGAAGTTGAGTGGTTTTAGCGATTGAAGTTCTGGAGTCATCTTCTTCAATTTATGGCTGTTTCAAAATATTCAATGAAATCATCTTAATTCAGTTGTGATGAATTATCGAGACCTCCCAATAGCGGATTCTAACATTTGGGGTGGAACTTGTTTCGACTCGTGTATTACATTTAAGCTAGTATTACACTGTTTGACCAAGTGGTCAAATTGCAGTAATAAGCATTGCGAAAAACCGAATTCAAATTAATCTCGCTTAATCTCGCTAAATTCGCTTTTTCACATTGCTTATTACTGCAATTTGACCGTTTGGTCAAACAGTGTAATACTAGCTTTAGAAGAACTTATTTGATTTAGAGCTGTTTCAAAGCTAATCAAAATCTGATCCGTTAGCAACCACTGATGATAAGATTCTTTCTGTAATACAACTTTATGAGTCCAATGATGTTTTAATCCATCGATTGCATCAGTGGCTGTTAAGAAAAAGTTTTCGCCCGCAGCCAGTGCAGCCTCCATTTCGCAGCCAGAATTAATGGGCTCCTCTGGACGTTGACAGCATCGTTTGCCGACTGCTCAGGAGCCGATGGGGGTTCAAAAATGTTGTCCAAAGTGGCACTATCCTTGTATATGCTGTCAGAAAAACATTGAGAACAAAGGGAAACGGGAAAAAAAGAAAGGAATTTAGCCACTACCATCCTGAATCACATACACATAGAAACCGCGACGCGAGAAAGAGAGAGAGACACAGACTGCCAAGCATAAGGCGATCCTTGTCCAATGGAGCCCCAGGGCCCCTTTCTTAGGAGATCTCCTCCATTATGCCACTAGTAAAACGAGAGAACGTAGAACAAAAACCCCTTGCACTTCGATGTCGTCTTCGTATCTCCACAAGCTAGGATACCCATACTAGGGATGTTGATATCGAAAAATAATATCGATATAACGATATTGAAAAAAATATCAATCAATATCGGCTGATGATATATCGAAAAAAAATATCGATATATCGAATATTTTTTCCAATGAAAAATAAATTCTTATCTCCCTTCCCGTATCAAATTTATTTTTCTAATATCACTAACTTTCCGCAACAGCACTCGAGCTATTGCACGTGTAGACAGCGGACTGGACCTCTACAAGAAAATGCCACATTTAAAGTGAAAACCAAGCGTCATTTAAGCATTTTAGCGCCAAGATTTTATAACAATTTACCGCTATTATTTCGTCGGAACCCAACAAGCACAAACCTCAAAATATTGCTTAAAAAACATGTCTTTGACAATCCAACTCTATTTAATAAAATAATAGCTTAATGATTTGTGTAAATATCATATACGTATTAAAAACAATTTGATTGTACTTATTGTATTTGCCAATTATTTCTACTGCTTTTTGTTTACTTATTATTTTTTCTATTGAATTAATTATGTTATTTGTCATTTAATATTTTTTTTGTATATTATTACCCAACATCATGAAATCTACAACTCTCATACACGACCTTTCTGAAAAATTGTATTATAACTTTATTTTAAGAATAACTAAGCAAATAAAAAAAAAAACCTCTTCGGCATGAACCGTTCAGGGGTTATGCTGATATACCATACATATCTCAATTCCAGATGTCGAGTGTTTACGACACTATCATAGAACCGTTTGTGATAGGAAGTTGTAACATGGAACTTTTATATATAAGTTTCATGTTTTAACTTCCAATCGTAAACGGTTCGTGAAATATAAATATCGTCTTAAACGCTCCCCCACCTCACGCGCACAAACCCACCCTCCAAAAAATCACCACCAAAAATTTACTGAATAGCTCAAAGGATTTAGGAGACATGACCCTTCAACAGCGTTTGCGTACGTCGGACAGACAGACTGAATTTTATCGTAGTTTTCAAGTTCACTAGTCCTGAAACGTATTAATACAAAATATCAGCGCAGCATATTTTTGTTTTTAACTCCATTATATTACTTTGGTAGTTGATAAAAATTCCAACCGACCAAAAAAAACCTGTCAGAACTAATACCACTCTCGTTAGATTTTTTTTAGATACAAAGTATTTAGATGTTTCCCTCCAGCATGGACCAAAAGAGCGCATGTACAGAAATTGTCAAATGGATCCTTTCTAGAAAAATGGCTACAACTTTGTCTCCGGAAATAGTTTTCCTCTCGGTCGGTTCATTTAATCCCCCAACACCAACACATTTTCGAATATTTGGTAAGTAATAGATTCATCCATTACCACATAGTACACAGCCTTTATCCTGCCTTCTACAGAAATAGCCAAGAATCATTTCGAGCAAATCAATAAATCGCGTGTAGTAGCAGGAATAGTTTCACCAACAGTCTTCAACCCACAGAAGCAATCTAAACTAATTTCGAGGAAGCATCGTTACCGTATGGTTAATTTGGTTCTTAAATCATCAAATTGGATAAGACTTTCGGAACAAGGATATAAATCTGGACTACAGCTACCAATCATCTCCTGCTTGGAATATCATCAGGTTGGTATCAGTAAAGGACGAATAGGAAATTTGTATCTGGAAATAATTTCAGAATTTTATAAACAGCGTGAGACATGGATTACAATCCATCCAACAGGATAATATTTTCGGCTGGTATCCAAGGGATATAAATTTCCAAGGCAGTGTCCAAGTAAAACTTCTTGGCGGAGTGGATTTATTGGAGTCATTAAAAGCATCAACCGCATGCAAACCTAGTGAGGTAACTAAGCCAAGTGTTAGAATTTCTTCCAAGTGCTTGCAATATTTATTTCAGCTTGAGAATGTTTTAATATATCACGGCATAGTAATTGTATCGAAAAATATAGCATTTTGTGAGAAAATCGTCTTCGAATCGGATTTGTTAAGTAAATACAAGGTAATACACTAAAAGACTAAATTTCACAAGAAACAAAATTATTCTTTAATTAATTTTATAGCATTGTATAACACTGATCACAAATTGGGCATCAAATGAAATAAGCTCATCGCTAGTTAGACGTCTGATCGGACGAAAACAATCTGTTAAATATCTTCTCGATGATCCAGTGATTGAATACATTTCGAAGAACAATTTGTACATGACCTGGCAAGTATCAACTTCGCTTAGAAAATAAAAAATAACGGCATTGATTTTTTAAGTAGTATTTTATCCTAAAATACTCTTAGTAATCGCAGTAGCTTATATATGTGCAATGTCTTCCAATAGACAGGTTCCTTCTAGTTAAAGCAATCAAAAGAGATTTGTTTTTGCATATTTCCACCTACCAAAAGAAAAACTTTCGCACATTGGTTTTAACATGGATACGAACAATTAAATTGAATAACTCAAAATCAAGGAAAAAGACCCCTGAATGAATTATTCCAGTTCCTTGTGCTTGTATTTTTTCTCTTGCTTTTGCCCATCGTTGAAGCAGATGTTTAAAAACTCTGGGAGCAACTTAACTTCCTTGTTCAAGTGATTTCCATACAAAGGTCGTTCAAATTTTGGTGAACCCAACAGATTAAACGCATGCTGAGATACAATCCTGACCAACGATAAATTTTTGTTGTGTTCATTAGTGGTATAAATTTCTACGAAGTTCCAAATATTTCAGCATACACGTATTTATTGAATTATGGTTAAATTTCCAGTACTCCTTCAACTAATCTCAGAAAAAGTTCTAGATCTTATGAATGATGAATACGAATTCAGTAGTTCATCTAATGTATAAAAATAAACCAAAAAATCTCATTTAGAAGCAACGCTTAAATAATGAATGTATTAATTATTATAATAATTAAGATAAATATGATTTTATACGAAATAATTTCACTTCTTAGCAATACTCCAAAGAAGTCACCTATTCACTTACCTGCCGTAGAAGATATGGATATAACGGACCTACCCTTCATTGAAAAAAAGGAGAATGAAACGGATATTTCAAGTGAACCTGTGGAACAGAAACGCGATTTTGTCAATTTTCTTAAAACTGCACTGGAAAGTAAGCGAATTAAACTCGTTAGGAAAGAACAATGTTTTGTATAGCATTATGTTGGCGAAAATTAAGCTAAAAACAGCATAGTTTTAGAGATCAATTTTAAATATATTGTAAATTTTTTCTGTTCATCCTGAGAAAAATTAAATACCTAATCTAAAATTTTGAATTTTCATTTATCATGTTTCATGGGCAAAAGAGAAAAAAAAGATTTTTGTTTTTCATGCTTCCTATTTTGAAAACCATTGGATTCAAAGGCGATTTGTATATTGTACGAACTTCAGACTTATGATAAGTTTATTAGAAAGTAACTTTGTGGAATTGTAGGAGAAGGACATAGTCAAAAAATTTGGTCGAATATTACAAGAACAGTTTTTCCTAGAAAGTTGAAATTTGAAACTTATAAAGCGATGCACATCATAGTGGAGCACTTTATGGTGGATATAAACTCACAAGCGGGAAATGGTGAAGCAGGTGAATAAAAGGGCGGTAAAATCCAGAAGAATTCCAGATATAACCTTCCGATTTATGCAGTATATACACCAGATCCAGACCTATTCATAATTTAATATTTGAGGGATGAGTGTTAGAAAAAAAAGATTGAGGTCTTAAATAAAACCAATTAACCAACTTAATATTGAAACATAAATACAGTATGTTTAAGAATCGATAGAATTAACTTATACAACAATTAACTATGTCCAAATACGAGGGATGTATCGGAAATATATCGTTACATCCAAAACGTTAGCGGTTGAATTTTATCATCTAGGGAACGGTCTTTTTAAATTTTTAAATCTTCCACAATAAGTATGTACGTACTCAATTCTAAGCAGAAATAAAAAACATACTGCAGTCACGATCGGCTGCAAGCCAATCGTATAATACTCTAGATGAATACCGAACTCCGATTTATATTGTAGTTGGGGATAAAGTAGAATTACGTGTGTGCATGTTGTATGTCCTTTATTAAGGACTGCCAATAGATTGCTACTCAAAACTAACAGATAATATTCAGTGTTTAATTTCATATCTTGAACTGGGTAAGTCATCGAAAAAAAATGTCCTTTTTGAAGGACTTTCACATGGAAGGTGTAGGAAGGACTCACTCGATTTCTTACATATGTATTCTTTTCCTTGGAACCATTTAAAAATGAACGTGTACAAAATTTCAAATTCGTAGCTTGAAGCGTTCAAAAGTTATCGAAAAATATTGTTGAACACGTGTCTTAAGGACATTTTGTATGGCAGCTACCAGAAGGAGTAAAAGGATTTCGCTGACTAGTAAACTCAAACTTCCTTTTCACTCAAAACTAATTTGTACAAAATTTCCAATTCATAGCTAAAAGATTACTTGAGTTATAGTGAGTTTCGTAAATTAAGTGAAGTCATTTTGACAGGATATTTGTATGGCAGCTACACGAAGGACTAATAGGATTTTCTTCATAATCATACATTTAGCTCCAACTATTGAAAAAGTAACACATACAAAATTTCAAAGTCGTAGCTTTAGGCGTTCCGAAGTTATTGGTCAATATTCTTGAACACGTGTTTTAAGGAAATTTTGTATGGCAGCTACACGAAGGAGTAGGACGATTTTGCCCGTTAACGAACTTAGCCTTACAAATTCAACCAAACATCCAGATTCAAAATTTCAAGATCCTAGGTGAAGGCGTTCTTGAGTTATCGTGTTCACGGACTGAGGGACGGACGGACGGACGTCAAGCGGATTTGAGGTTTTTGGCCCAAAATGAACAAAAAATAATATATAACTTTTTTTCGTCTGAGGCTTGGTTCTATGCGTTATAAACTTTTGGGCTGGATTAAACTTATAATACTCTATATGATTTCATCTAGAGTATAAAAATTAAAATTCCTGTATTTGATATCTAGCTCGAATATTTCAATCCGACATAATTCGCGCAAATCAATTCAATGTCTAGTACTTTCTGCAATTGAGTTTTTATTTAACCTTGAATTTTTGTATGCACAATTTTTTTCAATTTGACGAAAAAGTATTTTTTTTGTCTTTCATTTTTAATAGCAATATCAAATTCAGTCACTCGTTCATGAAAAATTCCTATTATGAAAGTAATTCCATTTTATAAAAAATCATGCCATGGCTCTAAAAATATCGTAAAAGTTTCATGAAAAAATTATGTTTTCCGAGAATCAAATATTTCATTCGTAAATAAGTTCAGTACACAAAAAATTATTGAAAAGAAAATTGACGCAAAATTAGTTTATTTCGCGTAAAAATTACTTTGTTAGCGATAAAGAAACACAATGAAAAAATGCACAACTTTAAGATTATCAAATTTATTTTGTCACAAAATTAGAGGGCACTCGATGTCGATGAAGTTATTGAAGCGACTGACTCTTACAATGATGTTAACAAGTACTACCGAGTTCAAAAATGAGTTACAGTAAAAATATATTGTAGTAGTAGAATAATAATATTTTGTGGTTTAAACATATCGGGCCCCTTGAAGGAATTCAATATCAGAGTTTCCATAGGAGGAAGACAAAGCTTGGTTACTGCTCGTTTGTAGGTTCCAGAAGCTGTTTTGACGGAAACGACTCGTATTAACCCGTCTGGTCCAGGATGTAGTTCTATTACGCGACCAAGCGACCACTTTAGTGCTGGTGTGTTATCGTCCTTTAGAATAACCATATCACCGATGGCTAAATTCGGTAACGTGTCTTGCCATTTTTGGCGAGTTTGAAGTGACTGAAGATATTCACCCTTCCATCTATTCCAGAACTGCTGATGGATCCAAGATAATCGACGCCAACGAGTTAAACGATCAATGTTGGCATCGAGATTTTCTGCAGGTTCTATGATGGTTGTAAGCTGATGTCCAATTAAGAAATGACCCGGTGTTAATGCTTGTAGATCATGAGGGTCTGTTGATAGTGGCGTTATCGGTCTCGAATTGCAGTATTCATTTCTTCATACGTCAAGTTAGCCAATCCAATCGATCGAATAAGATGGTGCTTTGCTATTTTGATGGAGGATTCCCATAACCCACCAAAATGTGGTGATCTGGGAGGAATTGTTTTCCATTCAATTGCATCAGCTTGACAAGCTGAAGTGACTAATTCGCTGTGTTCTTGAGACGTGAATAAACGATGTAGTGCTGCCAGTTCAGATCTTGCCCCAACGAAATTTGTGGCATTGTCTGAATAAATCGTCGTGCATTTGCCGCGACGAGCAATAAACCTTTTTAAGGCTGCAATGAAGGCGTTTGTTGTGAGCTCGGATACTAATTCCAGGTGTACTGCTTTAGTTTTGAAGCATATAAACAGAGATAGATATGCCTTTGCAGGAGCTCTGGCACGTATTCGTTGATGAATATATAATGGGCCTGCGAAGTCTACTCCAACTACGATGAACGGACGCAGAGCAGTTACCCTATCAGCGGGTAAGTCTCCCATTAGCTGCCGCAATGCCGACGGTTTTGTACGGAAGCACTGAATACAGTTGTGGACAATTTCCTTTGCTAGTTTTGTTCCACTTAATGGCCAGTATTGATCGCGAAGTATTGAAAGTAGAGCTTGAGGTCCAGGATGCAATGTACGGCGATGAACGTCAGTAGCCAAGATGGAAGAACTATTTGGTGTTTAGAGTTGTATGGCAAACTTGAATGTGTTAGTCGGCCGCGCACTCTAATTGAGTTGTTGTTGTCGAGAAATATGTGAAGTTTTTTCAGCTTACTATTGTGTGGAAGTTGCTTCTGTTTGATAAGACAATTGTAGTCATCGCTAAACTCGGTCTTCTGAATTGATCTTAGTATTAGATACTCTGCCTGACGAATTTCTGCAACAGAAAGATGCGAGTATTGTCGATGAGATTTTGGAGTTCTGCAGTTGTTGTAGAATCGGAGGACGTATGCGAATGTTCGTTTAAATTGATTGTATGAATTTGTGAATTTAGTTTTAATAGTAAGGTCATCACCTATTGATGCAGCTAGAACGAAAGGTTTTGTTTTTCGTTCAGGAGTTTCACGATCAAGACAAATAGGGTTTTCAGGCCATTCTGAAGAGGTTTTGGCAAGCAATGATGGTCCTTGATACCAAAGGATGGAATTAACGAGCTCTGAAGTAGTTGCGCCGCGAGATACGAGATCAGCTGGGTTTTCATTGGTGGGTACATGTCTCCAAAGTGCACCGCTAGTTAGTCCTTGTATTTTCGAAACTCTGTTGGCAACAAATGTGTTCAAATCATTTGCGTGAGAAGCTATCCATGCGAGGGTGATTGTTGAGTCAGTCCAACAAATAGTTGAACTACATTTTCTATCAAAGGTGGATGTTATGTTCCGTAATAGCTCTGACAATAAAACAGCTGCACACAGCTCTAGTTTAGGTAGCGAAATTACTTTAATTGGAGCAACCTTGGACTTTGAACATATGAGATGAACGCTAATGTTTCCAGAGTCATCTGTAGATCGAACATATAGACAGGCGCCATATGCCCGCTCACTTGCATCCGCGAAGCCATGTAATTTCATTGTTTTCTGATTGGGCATGAATATGTATCGAGGTATCCGAATTTGGTTAAGATCCTTTAGTTGCTCTTGAAACTCACTCCATTGATAGTGTAAATGCGATGGTAGAGATTCGTCCCAATGCAGCTTTAGTTTCCACAAGTGTTGAAGCAGTATTTTTACCTTTACGATGATAGGATTTATGAGTCCTAATGGATCAAATATGCTGGCTACTGAGGAAAGTATTGACCGTTTTGTTACAATACCCGAACAGAACTTCCCTGGTACGTACTGAAAGTTGAAGTTGTCTTCTATTGGTTGCCAGATTAAGCCTAGGACCTTGATAGTATGCGAGTTCTCAACTTGAACTGTTTTCTGTCTGTCGCTTTCTTCAATTGCATGAAGCATGTAAATTTCATTTGAGCACCATTTGTGTAACGAGAATCCGCCTTTGTTTAGTAAAGCCGTAACTTCTGTCTTGATATTTTGCAATTCAACAATGCTGTCGGCTCCCGTCATTAAGTCATCGACGTAGAAATCTCGAAGGATTATCTCGGCTCCGATGGGATATTCTGAAGCATGCTGAAAGGCTAATTCTTGCAAGCATCGCGTCGCTAAATACGGAGCAGATGCGGTTCCATATGTTACTGTGGTGAGAGCATACGACTTTAAGGGCTCTGATGGCGAAAAGCGCCATAAAATACATTGTAAGTAATAATCTGGCTCTTGAACTACGATTTGGCGATACATTTTTGCTATATCTCCAGTGAGAACGTACCGAAATGTACGAAAACGAAGCAAGATTGAGACAAGATCATTTTGAACTACCGGACCCACCATTTGAATGTCATTTAAGGGGGGCGATACATGTAAAATTTTCAAAAATTCGAGTTTCTTTTTTTTGCATAAATAGTTAAATTAACATCTAAAAAATATGTTTGTAAAGTTTTAGAATGAAATTCGCATTATTTATCGATTAAAAACTCATTTAAGTGCTCCGCCTCAACTTGACGCTCGAGCGCTATTGAGTCCGTACTGGAGCGCTCGACTCTCGCTACCTGCTTCTCGGATGTATGACCTTGGGGCCTTTTGTATTGAAGACCCGGGTAAGCATGTCAAGAAGAGCTGAGAAAACAAAACGAGTACTATGAACGTACTGAAGGACTTCTGTATGGGCATCATAGAGTTTCTGTGTGTCAAAACTTTAAACGCGTTTTTCTCGAGACGACTTTTTTTAAATTGGCGGGCAAGATAACTCAAAAAGTTCTCAACCGATTCTTATGAAACTTGGCACACATTTTCTCTATAGTATAAGCTTCTAGTTGAAAATCAAAAATGCCAAAAAAAATTTCAAAATTTAGCGTTTTTGACCCAAAAACTGTCGAAAAAAAGGATCAAAAATGGTACTTTTTTTTATGAGGCGTGCTAATTCACTATTTTTTGTTTTTTTTTTTTTTTCTTGGTTCAACTAGAAGATACATGTTTAATAAACACACTCCAACCCATTTTTTTGATTTCAGATTGCTGTAACTGATGCTAAAAATCCCGCCGATTGATGCCTTTCGCCGCGAAGGTCTCAGGTGATTGGTTACTACGGCGGCCATTTTGAAAAAAAAAATTAAATAAAATCAGATTATTGTATTTTAATATGTAATGACTAAACATGATCACTTTCAAAACGATTCATTTATTCCTTCTATTTTAAATAAGCCTCTGAAAAACGGTCTAAATTCAGGCGTTTACATGTATCGCCCCCCTTGACCTGTTGTTGTAGGACAAGAACCGTCGAAAACAACACGAAGTTTTGTTGTAGTACTTTCGGGGCGTAATACTGCATGGTGTGGCAGGTAATATTTGATACGATCGGTTTCCTTCGACGATAGTTCTCTCATGTGTCCCAAATCGAGATACTCCTTCATAAAGTTGTTGTATTCATGTCTTGTAGATTCACTCCGATTGAGTTTCTGTTCCAATGCCCAAAATCGACGTTTCGAGATTTCTGATGAATCTCCGAACACATTGTCGCTTTGTAGAAGAGGTAGTTTTACTGCAAGTCTACCGCTTGATAAACGTTTAACAGATTTCAGGTAATGATCTTCGCAAGATGTTTCTTCAGCTGATCGAATTGGTTTCGAAGTTGGCACATGTTCAATATCCCAAAACCGTTGCAATAAACTATCAACAGAATCTTCATCTTCAATTGGACGGCAAATAGATGTAGTTAGGCTGCATATAATTGGTCTTGCTATTCGACCCGAAACGATCCAACCGAACAAGGTTTTTTGTAAGGTTGTCAAATTTTCGCCAAGTTTAATTTGTCCAACCGACAGAAGATCAAAAAAGATACTGGCTCTCAAAAGCAAGTCAATTCTTTGCGGTTTACCGAAAAGAGGATCTGCAAGTTGCAGATTTTGTGGAATTTCCCAAGATTTTGTGTTCAAGCTAATATCTGGTTGAAATTCAGTGATGGAAGATAAGACGAATGCTTCGATTTTTGCCGAGAATTGTGTAGTTCGAGATTTTATAGTGATGTTTGTCTTATTTTTGATCGTTGAAATCCTTGACCCGATACCACAAATTGGTAAGTTTATTCTAGTTTTAGAACTTCTGAGACGCTGAACAAAACTTTCGGTGATTAAATGTAATTGTGATCCCGAGTCCAACATAGCTCTGCATGGAACGAATTTTCCATTGCTATCTTGAGCCCAAATGAGAGCAGTTCCCAGTATCACATGTGACGATGTAGTTTCATTAGACGAATGATCGAAATGTTTATTAGCTTTCATTGTAGAATTTGATGAAGCCAAAAGCGAAAGTTGAGTATTATACGAAGCTGTTGATGGGCTTGCATTTGACGAATTTTCTGAAGTTGCAGTCGCGGGTTTTTGCTGTTCAATATGTAGCAGTGTGTGATGCGGAAAAGAACATTTCCTACATGAACCCGATTTGCAATCTCGCACAACATGATTTGGTCTCAAACAATTGATGCATAAACCTTTAGCTTTGGTTTTATGAAATCGTTCGACAGGTACTAGGTTCAAGAAATCCGGACATTGATATATGTAATGACCAGACGTTTGGCAATAACTGCAGGAATTTGACTTATTTGTCGAGATAAACGCTTTTCTGCTTGCACTGAAGGGCGTTGTGTGCACTTTCTTCGGGTTTTGTACAGGTGTTTGATGTGCTGCCTCCAAGTATTTTAGTGAATTGAGCCGCTTCTCCAAAAATGTAGTGAATTCATCAAACGTTAGACACACGAAGCTCGATGAATTTTCTTCCATGTCTTTACTTGCAACACTCTCTTCCCATTTTGCTTGAGTGGATGCATCTAATTTTTGAACTAGTATTTGTAATAAAATCCCGTCACATACCTGTTGTTTGGTCCCGATCGCTAGAAGGGATCGCATGTGCGAGTTAATTTTGTCTAACATGTACCTCAAATCGTCACTGCTTGGTTTGCTGGAGATTGTCGATACCTTTAGAAGTGAGCGTAAATGAGCTTCAAACATAAAACGCTTGTCGTCGTATCTGGCTTTTAACAGAGAAATAGCGTTTGCGTAGCTTTTGTCTGTGATTTCCATGCCCTTTATGACATCTGTTGCTGGACCCTTCAAACTATTTTTTAAGTGTTAATGCTTTTCAGCGTTAGAGTATTTTTCGTTTTCGTGAACTAATGGCTTGAATATTGACCAAAAATCTAGCCAATCCACTAAATCGCCCGAAAATGATGGAAGCTTTAATCTTTCGACATTGTCGTAAGCGCGATTGTTTGAGAAGGAAGTTTCGAACGCGACGGAATTCCTCGGTTTAAATTTGTTTATGAGATAGAGCACTCTCGATTTAACTTGAAAATAAGTTTCTTCGAATTTTTCACGCTCACTTGTGGAATGTGAGGGTTTAACTCGCAAAAGGCTTCGTCACTTCGGTCAGGTTTTCATGGACCCATCGGAATTCCATTGTAGGCGCAGGGATCGAAGAGGAATCATAATCAAACCGGGGGGACGTCACAATAAGCCCAACTGTGGCTGCAGTGACAGAGGTTATCCACACCTACCCCTATTTCCAAATCTATCTATCTGTGGTTACTTCACTGTCGATGCTGTCGAGGACTTCTAGCTTTGATTGCACGGTATTGAAATTAATAAAGTATCCTTTGAGTAGACTTAATTTTGTCTCGAGCTCAAAGAGATTTGTACTTTCACCTTTTTCGTCCACGTACATATGTCTTGAGCTTTGTTTGCTGCCCTTTAACGATACCGCGTTGAAGCTTTAAAACCGAGAGTTTATTTACTTGGTAGTCAGATTCCGTACCAGCATCCGAACCGGTTTTCGACATGATTTGCAATTATGTTCTAAGTATTTTTTGTTGCGATAACGAGAGACACGATCGCTGTTTCCAAGCGAATAAATACAGTTATGACGCCAAAGCGCGACACATGTGCTATTTAATTTTTATAATAACCCTTTTTTTTATTTGATATATGGTCTAATTACCATCCGGCTCGACGGACCTGAAATGACGCAAAATTAGTTTATTTCGCGTCATTTAAGGTCCGTCGAGCCGGATGGACCAACGACCTATGGATATATGTACAGTCCAAAAAAAAAAAAAAGATCTGAACTGCACTACATCGTTTATTCACGTCTCAAGAACACAGCGAATTAGTCACTTCAGCTTGTCAAGCTGATGCAATTGAATGGAAAACAATTCCTCCCAGATCACCACATTTTGGTGGGTTATGGGAATCCTCCATCAAAATAGCAAAGCACCATCTTATTCGATCGATTGGATTGGCTAACTTGACGTATGAAGAAATGAATACTGCAATTATTCAAGTGGAGGCTATCGTAAATTCGAGACCGATAACGCCACTATCAACAGACCCTCATGATCTACAAGCATTAACACCGGGTCATTTCTTAATTGGACATCAGCTTACAACCATCATAGAACCTGCAGAAAATCTCGATGCCAACATTGATCGTTTAACTCGTTGGCGTCGATTATCTTGGATCCATCAGCAGTTCTGGAATAGATGGAAGGGTGAATATCTTCAGTCATTTCAAACTCGTCAAAAATGGAAAGATACGTTACCGAATTTAGCCATCGGTGATATGGTTATTCTAAAGGACGATAACACACCAGCACTAAAGTGGTCGCTTGGTCGCGTAACAGAACTACATCCTGGACCAGACGGGTTAATACGAGTCGTTTCCGTCAAAACAGCTTCTGGAACCTACAAACGAGCAGTAACCAAGCTTTGTCTTCTTCCTATGGAAACTTAGATTAGATTTTTAAAAAAAAAAATTTGCTACCCTGAACATTTTTTTTATACGTTTCATGACTAATAAGCACCAAAAAAGCAAAAAAAAATTTCAGTCCGTCTGTGCGCCGTCCGCCGTACGCAAAACGTTTGATAGCCTATAGCTCCTAAACCCTATAAGTTATTTAATTGAAATTTTTTTCCTTATTAGACTGGGTACGCCCCTTCAAGTGACCACTTTTTGGGGGGTGTGAGAATGAGAGGGGAGGTGGGGGAAGCGTTTTAGACGAAAAATTTTGGTTTCTAGATCTCAGCAACCGCTTATGTTAGGAAGCTGAATCTTGGAATTTATATAGAGCTTCAATAGTGGAACCATTTGCAAAAATATTGTTGATATGGGTGAAGGGGTGTGGGAGTGGGGGGAAAAATAATGCGTCCAAAACGCAACAAAGGCGAGATCGAGACATTCTAAAATCCATATCTCCTAAACGGTTAATGTTACGAAATTAAAACTTAATAATCATCTGTAGCTATACTAGGAGAATGGATGGGAAACAAATGTTTAAGAGAAGGCAGTGACGTACGGGGGTGGGGGTTGTAAAACTTTAGATTACGATATCTCACGAACAAATTGCACTAGAGAAATAAAATTTAGTCTGTGTAGAAAGATTGACAAATAAAGTTTGCTGAAAGTAAAATTTTTTAGGGGGTGTTAGAGCATGGAAGAGGAGGGGTAAGAATTTTTTTGAAAAATCACGTCTTATATCTCAAGAACGTTGTAAGATAGATGCTTAAAATTTTTACCAGAAGTAGGCCTAATATACCCCAAGCAGAAAAAAAAATTTCAGGGATGAGCGTGTAGAGGGTGAGGGTGGGGGAGGGTGAAAAGTAAAAAGTTCCAATTTGATGATATAAAGCTGAAACGTAGTATTTAGATAGAATTATAGTAGTAGCATGTTGGAAAAATATAATTTTGTATAGGGGCGGTATGGTACGGGGGTGGGGGGTGTTTTTCTTAACTATAGAACGGCTTATGCTAGAAAGTTGAAATTTAGTATGTATATGTATATCACCTAGAAAAGTAATTCTGATTAAAAAAAAATTCAAATATCTATTCGCTTTCGGAAGTGGGGAACAAAATGATCAGTGAAAATGGAATGCATATATTTTTACGATTTTCGTCATATCTATTAGGTCTTTCCAAATATTGAATTCATTTTTATTGTACGGATTCTTGATATAAATACCTAGAAAGTGTTTTCAGGATTTTTTGATATTCGACCCCCAAGTTGGTGTAAAGGGGATGTATACATTTTCACGAATTCAGCCGTATCCCTCAGGTCTGATTAGATATCGAATAACTTTTTACTTCCCCGGGCTTATTTAATAATCACCTAAAACTTGTTTTCAGGTTTTTTCCTTTTTCAACCCCTAAGGGGGTAAAAACGGGTTGAACACTTTTTCACGAATTCCGTCATATCTCTTAGGAGTGATAAGACATCGGATTGGTTCTTACTTCCTCGTGCTTTCTTTATATATATCTAAAAACTGATTTAAGGATTTTTGAATATTCAACCCCAAAGTGGGTGCAAGGGGTTTACATATGTTTTCACAAATTCTTACATATTTCTAAGTTCTAATGAGATATCGAATTCATTTTTACTTCCTAGGGCTTCCTACATAATCGTCAAAAAGTTGATTTCAGGATGTTTGTTATTCAACTCCAATAGGACGTATGGCTTTCGACATATTTCTCAGGATCGATGAGATATTAGATTGGTTTGTACTTCCACAGACTTTTTATATAATCGCCTACCAACGCATTTCAGATTTCATGTAATGGCCTAAAACCAAATCACGAAAAACCTTCTAATGGCGTAACAACTGATATAGACCTCGTCCCGGAGTATGACCCAATTATGTAATTCATATGTTATATGTGGCAGAGGCGTAAGTATTCTAGCGCGACCCCATTCTAACCGCTTCCCGAATTTTTTTTTAGGTTTTCAGTCACATAGTAAACTACACCGCATCTCAGAATTAAACTCGTTCCGAACTTCTACCCAAAAAATAATAAAGTTGCGCCCAGACTGTTGGCAGATTTTTTTCATTGTGTTACGCTAACAAAGTAATTTTTACGCGAAATAAACTAATTTTGCGTCAAAAATTATTGAAAAGAAAAGATTCGTTCTTATGCTGGAATAAAGCAATTTATCACAACAAATTGGATTTACTCTGTAAACTTTCATAAAATGTCTGACATTTTACGGTAATAACTAAATAAAATTCTGAATGATTATGAAAACATAAACTTTTATGATTTCGATGATTGCCGAGATAAAGTTTTCCCAAAATCCGAATCATCGTATAATGCAACACGTATGAATAAGTCGGAAAAAAAATGTACGTTTTTTGTTGGTTTGTTAGTTTAAATGCTTGAGTGTGTGATCCTAAAGTGAATTGAAAAAAATTGAACTCTGTGTAGAAAAAAAAGTTCATTATACGTATATAATGCCTATTTTTCAAAATTTGGTATAACAAAAGAAAGATATTCTAAAATTTACTTTAGTATTTTTTAATAATAAAGTATTGTTATCGACCTGAAATTTCAAAAAAATTTGCAACCCTGAAATTTTGTATTTTCACGTTTTAGGACTAGTAAACCCTAAAAAAAAAAAAAAATGTCTGTCTGCTCGCCGTTGACGCCGTCCGCCGTCCGCTGTACGCCGTACGCAAAACCGTTTGAAGGTGCGTAGCTCACAAACCCGTTGAGATATTAAGTTGAAATTTTTATTGTAGGTAGAATGGGTAAACCCCTACGAGCAGTGGCGGTCATAGGGGGGGGGCCATGCCCCCCCCCCTAAAAGATTCGTCACCCATGATTACTTTATCACGTCTGCTTTAAAGAAAAATTATATGAGACTATTAGATTAATAGATACAGGACTGTGCTAATTAAAAATATTTCAATCGGAAAGTAATAAAATTTCGAATATAAATATGTGTAATCAATCCTTGGGTTGTGGTGTGTTATGTTAAGGAAGTAGCGTTTACTGTTTGAAACTAATTTTGAAAAATTTGGATTTGGATTCTGCTTGGACAATTTTCATTACGTGTTCTCACAATTTTCTCATATATGGATGAATTTGAAATCTATTCGGGTAAAAAGGCTAGTTCAAAACCTAATCAAAGCTAATCACTCAATTTTTTTCACAGCACCCATCATAATGGCTCGAACTAGTCTAAAAACAATACGTTTTAAGTTTCATCTCGATAATATATGGGGAATACGTGTCTCAATGACCTTAAAGAAACCAAAATTGTAGATTCCGAAAACTCCCAAGATATCGACATAGGGCCTATATAGCATCATTCTGTGGGTGATTGTAACTCTAAATATATAGGTGATTGGTGTACCATCGAAAATTCAGCAATTGAAGTTTTTCTCAAAAAATAAATTTTTGAGCGTAACTTTGTAACGGCAAACGATACGAAGTTAGTATCATCGTCAGATGCTCAATGTTATGAGAAAAAGAAAAAAATCCTTCGCAAGGCCACTAATCCGTCATTGTGTTTATTTCGTACTTGGTGAAGGACTTTCTGAACAGTTTTCTCTTTCTATAATATACTCGTAATATTGAGCATTAAAAATCAGATATTTTGGCCGACGATACTAACTTCGTATTACTATTACCATTATCAAAATACGGTCGAAACCGATTGAATATGAAAAACTTCACTTTCTCTTTACGACCACTAGGTATTTCCGATGGTACATAACCTATATATTTAGAATTACAATCATCCACAGAATAATATTATTTGGCCGTTTTGTCAATAGATTGGGACCCATTTTTTGGAATCTAAATTTTTTTTTATTTTTTCTGATTGGGGTGAAACTTAAAACATCTATTTTTTAGACAAATTAGAACCGTAATAAGAGGTACCGCGGAAAAAATCTTCAATACAAATAATAGTCACTGAACAGCCCTGAAATAATATTGTCACCACACCTACCTGTATAAAATATTTTAAAATTTCAAATTGCATTATAATGCAAGCTTTCGGCTCTTGTTCATTCAATTTAAATTTCTTCCTTTCCAAAAGTGAACTCTTACAAAATAAGATAAAAATTTTATCATCATAGTCGTTGTCAAACAAATGTCTTCAGAGCGTTGTAAACACTTTTCGAGATTTCAAAATCTACTTGCTAAAATTTCGCGATTTAAATCAGGTATAAGATACTGCTTATGAAGTTATAATAATGAAAAATGGTTTTAGAGAATTTCCGACTTTGCCTTTTAAATTTTTGAATTAGGATAGTAGGTTACGTTAGGTTAGGTTATGGTGGCAGTCATCTAAACTATAGATCGACTCAATAAGGAGACTAAGTGAATTTTAATGCCCTATATTGATTTTCATCAAATATGTATGATAGCAGAACTAATAAAAATTAAATACATTACTTCTCTAGTTGTCAAAAAATAGCTAATTTACATTCAAAGATTTCAAACTGGATTTGGCGAAATCTCGAAATTTTAACAAAACTTTCAAAATCTATTAGATTTCTCATACATGTAAGAAATCTTGAAGTCTGTTTGGGCTTCTAAATTTTGTCGAAATCGAGATCCACATCGACTACTATTGAAATCGAAAATTATTTTCACCAATCTTTGGAATCAATTAATTTTATTTTCTAGTTCCTACCCATGCTATTCAATTTTCCGTTGCTTAAAGACAATCATACAATACAGGTTCAAATTTTTGATATCATACATTCAGCTGATAAATTGAACGGTGTTAAAGAAATCCCTTCAGAGCAATGTTAATTCTCTTTGATATTTTGAAATTTGGTTGCCAAAATTTGGCGATTTAGATGCAGAAATGAAAGGTTGATATTTTTAAGCAGTACCAACCGCTGCGACCATAACATTTGCACAATTTTCATCCACACTGCATTAACGGCTAGCTACCGCACCTATTTTCTCTATAGTAGCTACTGAACTTCTATGGCCCCCCCCTTGAAAAAGCAATATGACCGCCACTGCCTACGAGTGGTATCTTTTGGATGGGTTGGAGTGTTAGGACGAGAAGGGGGAGGAGAGGGGAGCGTTTTAGATGAAAAAATTTGGGTTCTAGATCTCAGGAACTGCTTATGCTAGGAGGCTGAAAGTTGGAACTTATGTAGTACTATGATAGTGGACCCATTTGCAAAAAAATGGTAGATAGGGGTTGAGGGGTGTGCGAGTGGGGGGAAAACAATTCGTCCAAAACGCTTGAAAGCTGGGATTGGAACATTCTAAAATCTATATCTCCTGTCTATATCTCATCTCATCTCATCCTATATCTCAAATGGCTGAAACTTTGTAGTTATCTTAAGAGATACTAGGAGATTAGAAAAGGATTAAAATTGTGAAGGGGGTGGCGAGTCAATTATGCCAGAAAGATAGAATTTGGTTTCTGTATATAGAATTACCAGTGGAGTCTACTGAATATAAACTTTTTGAGGGGGTGGTGAAGCGCGGAAGTGGGGGGACAGTCATTTTTCGAAAAATTAAATTTTTATATCTCAGGAACCGTATCAGATATGATCTTGAAAATTTTACATGAGTTAGGACCAGTAGACCTCTAGCGGAGAAAACAATTTTTAAGGTGTGGGTACGGAGTGATGGTGGGAGGGGGTGGAAATGAAAAAATTCTGATTTTAATTTCTCGAAAGCCGCAAAGGATAGAAAGCTAAAAATTGAAAACTGTATAGAGCTACTATAGAGACATCCCAGAAAAATTGTTGATAGGGGTAGCAAGGTTCAGAGGTGGCGGGTGGTTTTTCATATCTCAGAAACGGCTTATGCTAGAAAGTTGAAACTTGGTACCTATACTAGAGTAATTAAAACTAAACACATTTCCTTCGAAAATTAGGTTGGAGGACTTACATTATAACCCTAAAATGAACACATTTGTCATAATAAATTTAGAAGAAGCCGAGAAACTTGTAAGAAATCGGCCAACAGTCTGGGCGCAACTTTATTATTTTATGGGTAGAAGTCCGAAGCGTGTTTAATGCTGAGATGCGGTGTAGGTGACTATGGGACTGACAACCTAAGGAATAACCAGGAGGCTATTTGGAACGTTATTTTTTTTTAATATATATATAACTTTTTTTCGTCCTAGGCTCGGTTCTATGCGTTATAAACTTTTGGGCTGGATTAAACTTATAATACTCTATATATGATTTCATCTAAAGTATAAATACTTTATTATTAAAAAATAATAAAATAAAATTCAGCTCGTTGATATAATTCCGCTATTATTTATCGGGTATCAACCTCTTATATATCTTTTGAATAATTACTGCCTTTGGCACACGAACGCAGTGTTTTCACGTAGGGCGTATGTTTTCTTTAGATTTTCGTAACTCGAGGTTTTATACCTGAGCACCTCATGGATGGTAATTATTCAGTTTTATTGGGAACAGTGAAATAATTAAAATCTCACCCAGAACTCACAGGTTCTGATGAAGGAAAGCTAATTTCTGAACAAATATACGAGTACGAATTTATTCGGCAATGCGGGAGAATTTCCATCAGAAAACCGGTGCTGGCAAGAATACATATCCACCTCTCTGTATCTCAAGACCCGACTGCGATTTGCCAAATACGAAACACTACCGCAATGAATGAACAAATTTGTATAGTTACATCTATGCAGGGTGTTTGATGTTTAGGCTGCCCTAGAATGGCGGGCCCCGGCGGTTGACCAGTTTGCCCATACGTTAAGTAATACGGCACTGCTAATTGTCCTCATGTGGCGAATCACCACTGGTGCAGTACTCCACTTTAGAGTTTTATTAAATATTTTATATGTTTTCAAGACGTGATTAGGATGAAGGATTTCAACGGATCTAGGGTTACTAGTACAGACAACTTTACAATTATGTACAACAACAATATTCGAAAAATCTAAATTATTGTGAACTAAAAATTTCAGTTACTTACATACTCAGGAACGGTACATGGTAGAAAGTTGAAACTGAAAATTTTTATATAAGTAAACTAGGGGATCATTTGCTTAAAAATTGTTGATGGATTCGAAGGGAAGTAGCAAAACAGTTTTTCTCTAATGCTGGATAGCCAAAACAAAAATGCATTTTGTTTCTTCAGTATCGCCGTATCTCATGGTGATATTCAGAATCACAAAATAACACAGCTAAAAAACATTGGAAAGTATTAAAATCGAATTATATGTATATCATCAAATTATCGAACAAATTTAAAAAATAAAATAAACCTAAAACCTAGAAATTAATTTTATTCTTAAATTATGTATTTTGTTGTACGAGTATATAAATTCTCCTCGATGTAATTCAATTGGTCCCGCTCTCTTTGAGAATTTGTCTATACGAAATTCTGTTAGAAGATTAAATAAAACTGCCTTACATTGCATAAGCGCAAATTTCGAACCTGTTGAAGATAAAATAACCATGTAATTTCCAAATTTTGATTTTTGTATAAAAAAAAAACGAAAACTTACAAAGGCAATTTCTTGGTCCAGCGCCGAAAGGTAGATATGTGTACGGCTTAATAAAACCGCGATTTTCTTCGCTGAATCGTTCCGGGTCAAATTTATGCGGATCCGGGAAGTATTCAGGATCTAAATGTAAGCATTTGATCGGAATCCAGACTGTATCCCCTACATTCAATTGTAATGAATGTCCTTTAAAATTATCCAAAATTAAATAAGGTTTCGTGCAGTTTCGAGCCAAATGTGCTTTGGGGGGTGATTTTCTTAATACTTCACACAGAACCATATCGAGATATTTCATGTTGCTCAGCTCTTCGAAGCTAACCGATCTTCCATTTAGACGATCTTTGACTTGATCGATTTCTTCTAGTAATTTATTTTGAACATTTGGATTATTGGCCAACTCTAATATTGTAAAGCATATTAAATTCGAGTTTTTTGTCAAGCCGCCTACAAAGAACGACAGACATTGCGCCACGATATCATTGTCGGACCAATTTCGATGCACTCCTTCAAGATTTTCAGTCTTACTTTTGTTCGGGAAGTATTTACTTGAAATTTTAGTTTTTTTCAAGTAGTTACTACTCGCTTCCATCAATAGTTGGATCATATCGAAGCGTGTAATATTATTTTCAGATCGATATCTGATTGTATCGAGAACTAAGGTTTGAAAGTACAGGGTAAACTCTTTGCTAAAGAGACTGCTTCCGAAGAACTGAAACGAAAATCGATTAGCTGTTTCAATTCAATTCCAATTCAATTTGTTTATTTCCTTAATATATAGAGCTAGATAATACGATACAGTTAACAGACAATTTGTTGGTTAGTTGAAAAGAGACTATACATCTATGGTTTAATTTGTAGTAATATGTGCTGTTTAATTTATTATGAACTGTTTTAAGGAAAATGGAAAAAAAACCTTATTCTAAACTATAACTAAAACCTAACCTTAAATTAACCGGACGCCGTCCATCGGTGCAGTGCCGACCGGTAAGGCATAATTCGCCTACAAGGCAAGTCCTTCCATCGATGATTGGTCAGGTCTACTTCATACTCCCTTCATACATACTTTTCAGTAAGTGCTGAGTGCACGTATTGTCATATCGTTCTTGCTCATTCCAATTTCAAATACAATGCGCAATAGGAGATCTTTCATGTCGAAGAGTGCGGAGGAGATGGTCGGGTGCATTTCAGTACGAGGAAGAAAGAAATGCGAATGCACTTATTTCGAATGCTTTGCGCATTCCAAAGCAAACAGAGGTTGGTAGAGGTCATTGTACTATCCGTAAAGAAATTTGCAGGCTAGTGCAACAAGTACTTGGTATTGTTGTTGCTTGTTGATGCAGTTGGCTAGCTTCTCGATGAGTTCCGTTGATATTTGAATAATCTGTTGGGTCGAAAACAGATCGGTACTTCGTACGTTTATGTGACTATTAGGTATGAATTTTATTGGTGCTCTGCTGCAGTCCCAGAGTGGCTGGAGTGATTGGGTTTGCCTTATTCGTGTTGTGTTTCGGTAAAAGCGGAAAGTCTACATGATTGCGCAAATCGGACAAGTTGTTGTTGTTTTTGCAAGCTTTATGGGAAGTTCTATTGCGGTCTTTGCATGATCGTAAAAAGCTTCCTCTGCGTACTTTTTATTTTGTGTGTGGAATTGTTTCACCTCGTTGCACTTGACTTGTATCTTGTTAATGTGAGCTTTCAGTATTTCGGGTTTCATGGAATGGAGGACTGACAAGACAATTTTGATTGGGCGTTGATCGCGTCGGCTGTACGTGAAGTATTTTACCGTTTTGGTAGTAAACTGTATTTTCGTAATGTTGAGTTGAAGGCATGGACAGTTTTTTGCCTGTGGACATTAGCGTAGTTTGATAATCGCAAATGTGAAGTGTCTTCATTATGACCTCAATAGTTTCTCAAGCGATGGGAAAACAAGCTCAGATGGCTTAACTTGGGGTCTTGGGGATCAAGATTAATTATGTTTAAAAAATCGTGTTCTATATTGATGAAATGGTTGAAAGTTGAAACTTGGCATTTTAAAGGGCAATAAGATATTGGAACCGTTTACAAAAACATTTTTGAAGTGAAACCTGAGACCAATACAATTAACTTGGAGAGTTACTAGACTTTTGGGCACCCCTTTAAACTTTTCTAAAAATCACTTACTAGGTTTTGAGATGGGGCAGCCGTACGTTTTATTACCGTTTTTCTCCGCGAAAAAATTGTTATAAACCCCCAGCGTAAAGGGGGCGAACGGGCCTTGTCCGGCCAACCCAGAGAAAGGTAGTGATTCCTTTTTTAAGGACCCGTTCTAGTCTTTTCCCCAACCGAAACACGTTTTCGGGGAAAAGGTTCACGCACACGCAAAAAAAAAGAAAACACAACGGAGGATGAACTGAAACACGTTACAAATTTAGGAAAGAAAAACACTCAGCTAAAGTAAACAATTCGCACTTTCGTTTATAATAATTATTTTAATCAAAAATTGTACCTCTTTTAATTCCTTTTTAAACTACCCTACCTGACCCTATCCACTATTATACTTAATATTGGGACGCCTCTGGTGCGTCGTCCCTCGGAGTTCTTTTAACGAGTCCTGATACTTTATATCACTGCCACGCTTCTTTCTGCCGCAACACTCCACCAGGGATTATTCCAACCACTTCGCAAATGCTCCTTTTCGCCCGTATCCTCGGAAATCACCGACTTTCTGAAAATTCCGACTTGAGTTCAAACTTCAGCGACAAATTAACTCTATTTCAACAAAACTTGCTTTCACTCTCGAAATCACTCGTAAAAGAGACCGTTTTTCAGTCCAGCACCTCCCGCGAATACTCGGCTCAGATTTTATATCGGTTAATCCCCGTTTTCTTGGGTCAACGACTGCTTTCTCCCGGTCATTACTCCCACTTTCTCTCAGGTGATTCGGTGGCCACTTTTTATTTTCCATCCGACTTTTTAGCATGGGTCCAAACCGGTGATCTACCTTATCACTTACAATTCACGCAGTGTAAGTCCGCCATGTTTGCAATGCAAATTCGAATGTCACTTGACATTTCTACGTCTTCAGTGAAGTTTATGTGATGTTTTTATTTACGTTTATGATTTTCTGATTTATCTTCAGTGATGTGATTCGTCTTCAGTGATGTGATTTGTCCTCAGTGGTGTGCTTCGTATTCAGTATTTGATGTTGCGTGTTATGTGTTAATTTCCACTTGTTGTTAAATTTGCGTGTAATGTTTTGTTCCTATTGTTCCTAATCCTAACCTAATATTAATAATTCCTAATCCTGATAGTTTATCATCCTAACAATTCCTAATCCAAGCAGTAATTCACGTTCCTTATCCTAACTAAAGCTAATCCGAAATCCAACGTATTGTTAACAATCTTGCAGCTCCTCTTCCGCGCATTTTTAATTAATAATGATTTAACTAATTCCCACCTTTGCGCTGATATCTTTTCAGGTGAGGACTTCACAAGGAGCCTGCGATGAAGTAGTGGGTAAGTTGATCTATATTTTCCTCTCAAAACATGATACACTTTTGTTTACTGACCAATTCTCTTCTTTTCAGGATGACGACAAAATCACGGCGTAACAGTTTTTCAAAAGATAAAATAATACGGACTTAAAAATTGGAGGTATTGTCCTTCTCCTTCTACTGGCAACTAAGTGATAGTCCTTAAATATATGATAAAATCGGAGTTCAGTATTTCATCTAGAGTGTCATACGAACATACGATTGGCTATTTCAATATTAGTTGTTTTTTTAAATCTAGCTACTACTTACCTCCATTATTCTCTTGAAGCATCCGTGCAAGAATAGTTTGACTAAAAATAGTTGCGAAATTGTTACCGCCTCCTTAGCACGCCTGTACAATTCGTTATCACGATTTGTTAACGAATCTACTTTTATACCAAACACAACGGCTGCGATAACGTCGTTCGAAAAACGGTTAAAAATATCGTTGATATCAATCTCAAGCGTTTGATTCGGTTCTTTCTTATCCTTAAGATGCTTCATCAAAATCGAACAATATTCTTCTATTACATAGAACAGTAGACGGATTTTGTCCGTTGAAAATGCCGGCGTTAAAGTTTCTCTCATATTTTTCCACTTCTCATTTTCCAATATTTGAATCATTTCGCCCAACAGCGGCTGGTTACTGTTACGAAAAATTGACGGGTGATTGATGAAATGATCGAATTTTTCAACAAAAATTTGTCGAATAATGTCGGGATCTTTTACGATCAGAATTGGGTAGCGAAGTGAATAGAAGCCAAAATATCTAAAAATAAAATAATAGTTAATAAATATCATCCAAATCGAATGCGATAACACACTTATGATCCTTGTACTTTTCATACTGCTTTGAAATAATATCCGAAAATGAGTCGGTGAAGAATAGCAAGCCTTTCAAGGTTCCAATAAACGGATAACATTTATCGTTGGGCACCTTACGGTTGGAAAAGTGATCAAATGTCGATACGGACCATTTGTAGAGAAGTAGCGATATTGCGAACAGAAACGTCCAATTTGAGCTTAAAAGCGACCAGAAAACCATAATGAAATTGCGAAACTCACAAGTTTACTGATTGTTAGATTATCTTAAAATTTAGTCGCATGAATTTGGTATTGGTTTTATCTTTAAGAATTCCGAGCATAATCTGGCGGACGATAACTAGACACACTTATAAACGGTATTCAACGCAGGTTTCTACTCATTTGTGAATCATTCAACTGGGAAACACTGGTTTCGTTTCATATCGAAAAACTCGAAAGCACTAGAGCAAAAAAGTAGCACTTTTACGCCATTCTCTCATTTAATCTTTTCTAAAGGTCAAAAAAGATTAAATTTTTGAAAATGACTTAATAACCATTTTAAAACTTCTTCAAGTTCACTACAGAGTATTTGCGCGTTTATAGCAAGTAAAATAATTAAATCTGAACTACTTTTTCATTAAAGGACGCAATAATAAGCTACCGCGAGCATACAATCCGATATATGAACTGTGCGTTTTTCTGTAATTGTAAGGTGGACTTGATAAGAAACGCACTTAACTAAAAGTTATAAGAGTCAAGTGTTTCAGTTTCAGATAGTAGGAATTCCAATTAAAGCGATTGAAGTGTATTTGTGAGCTGATTTGATAGGCATACAACAAATAAATTAGATAACTACGAAGTATTAGCAATTTTATTATTTCCCATCTGTAGTTAGTTCAAGTTTTAATTTTTAAAAATGTCCAGTATCGGTGTAGTGTTCGCGGAATATTTAAAATTAAATAGTTTTATTTTACTTATCACAGTTTTAATTTATGTCTTATACAAGTGGTCTACGGCACACTACGATCACTTCTCAAAGAGAAACGTTTCGCATGATAAACCGATTCCATTTTTTGGAACAACTGCCGGAATTATACTACAAAATGTCTCGTTTTCGACTTATGTTTTGCAACAGTATGAAAAATACAAGGATAAGAAGTAAGATTAATTTATTGTCTACTCCTGCGTTTATTACCAGTGTTAAGTGTTTAAAGAATTCGAAGAATTATTTTCACATGATAACATAAACTAAGGTCTAGTTCATTCTGAGTGTTTTTGGACAGAAAATAACTTCACCGTACTTTTCAAGAGATTCTGGAGTTTGTGTGATGTGAAATAATTCCCTTGATTTCATGATGAGGGATCCAATTACTTTAAACAGGGTGTAATCAAGGGCGCTCTTAAAGAGGGCAAGAAGAGGCTCCCACCTGAATTTCATAAGAAATATAAAATTCTACGAAAACAATCAAATTCTAATCAAATATGACACAAGTTAACTGTAAAATAATTGATCAACTTCTTCTAGTTTCCATAGTTTTCTCGTGTAAAACCAGCTCGACGGACAAAAAATAATCAAATCTTTTTCAAACAAAGATTTTATTCAAATTTTAAAATTTTGGAATCATTCTAAATGTGAAGCTTTGGCTGTTGCGTAGCGACATACTGCCCGCTTTACAATGTACATATAATAATGAAAAGGTAAACTTCATTCAATTGTAAACAGATCTTTACAATCAATTTCCATTGCAATATTTAATTAGCTGTAGGCATTCAGTGCTCATACAGTTGCAAAAATTTTTTGAAGTGGAAGAAATGACATGAAATTACAGAAGGATCTTTCCACAACAGTCAGCTGCTAAATTTTTAATATCAAACAAATTTCTTCTGATCAAGGGTGCCATTAAAGCACTTGCTCCACCTGTATTTCGCCATTATTGAAAACGTTCAAACTGCTTTATCGACATACTTTAAAAACGACTTTTCCGGGTATTTGAAACCATAAATAAAAGCAGAAAAATGTAACAAAATTCTAATACAAGGTGTGTGAATATGAAATTGCCGTTCACACATAGATGGCTCTAAAGGTAACTTTTATTGTGTATGAGTCATACCCATATTTTTTTTTTTAATTGGTTCAACATCTGTCAGGAATATTCAGTATACCATATTTCAAGTTTTATGCAACAACATAGTGTTTTACCTCATTAAAAATGGAAAATTTTGTAGCAGAAAGTTGTGATTTGCGGATTTCATTACGTTTTTGTTTTTTTCTAAAGAAAAGTGAAGCGCATCAAATGCTTGTAAAAGCTTAGACAATGTAGAAATTGGTTTCAACATCAATATCGACTGCAAGACAAAATCGATTTGGAAAGAAGAGAATGCTCTGTGTTTGGTGGGATCAAAAAGATACGATATATTATGAACTATTAAAACCTGGTGAAACTGTCAATACTGATCGCTACCGACAACAACTGATCAATTTGAACCAAGCATTGATCGAAAAACGACCAGAATGGGCGACAAGCCATGGTAAAGTTATTTTGCTTCATGACAACGCACCGGCACACAAAGCAAAACCGGTTCAGGATACGTTGAAGTCCCTTGGCCGGGATTTGCTACCTCACCCGCCTTAAGTACTAAACAGAACACGGACCTCGACTGCGACTGCGATTTGCCTACCTTGCGGCGTGAGGTTCGACTGAGCAGTTGGTGTTGAACAGAACACCGACTACGACTTCGATTCTATGCAAGCAAGAAGAAGAACGAGTGTCAAGTGTCACTTCTGTTTTATTTAATATTTTTGTAAATGGACGTGCTTCTGGTAGCGCGTATATTTTATATTGTGTTTTTAATCAATTTGGAGTATTTGCGTTTATTAATAACGAGAAAGTGAATAGGAATCAAGACGAATTTAAAGAATAGAAACCCAGTAGGCAAAGCGTATTCACGCAAAATAGCATCAAAATTCTACATGTCTATATGTAAGATAAAGACAGCATGTACTAAGCTATCGCGGTCTCATCTTAAATGTAAACAGAATTCAATTCATTTCGAAGAGGTCATGTAAATATTCTATATATAGTGCTCGTACAAACTTTAATAGTAAATATATACATCAACCGGCAACATCGTTCCCAAAAAGTCTAATCAGTTATACGACTTGCATCCGGTTTCGTTTCGACGTATAGTATACGAAACTTTTCTTGCTGGGAAGTAGTGGAAATCCGAGACTACAACCGCAGTTTTAGAATTAGAGTGTAGCAAGACTGCGCAGTCGCAGGCGAAGTTGGTGTTGTGGGCATCGCCATATAGTCCTGTGTATTCTAAAGACAGGGACTGCGCAGTCGCAGTCGAGGTCCGTGTTCTGTTTAGGCCTAACCAGACTTGGCTCCTTCTGATTATTATTTGTTTTCATCGATGGGACACGCACTTAAAGAGCAGCACTTCAAAACATCTGAAGAAGTCGAAAAATGGATCGCTGAATGGTTTTCATCGAAAGAAGAGCCATTTTTTTTTTTTGCCTGAAAGGTAGACAAAATGTGTAGCTAGCGATGGGCAATACTTTGAATGAAATATTATGTACCATTCTTTCAAAATAAACGTTCTATCAAAAAAAAACGAAAATTTCCTATTCACACATCTCAAATTTCTCTTTATTTAAGACTGACTCTAAGCCAGTGGCGTGGCATAATAATTCAACAAGGGGAAGCAATTGATTTATATCAAAAATTTATTATTATATTATATTCTTTCGACAAATTTACTGCGTATTAATCGCGCCTTCTCCATTACCTACTTTTAACATTACTAATTTAAAAGCACCTAGCAATCACGAACGGGGGCCAGGAGGGTATTTGGACCGTTATTTTTTAGGTTGACAGTCGCAGTCACCTACACCGCATCTCATCATTAAACGCGTTCCGGACTTACCAAATATCGCAAAAATAAAGTTGCGCCCAGAGCGTTGACAGATTTTTTTGTATTTATTTACGTATTTTTTTGAATAGAAGAGTCAATAGAAGTAAAACTGAATTCGATCTCATTAATCCTAAAAGATTTTTGGAATTCATGAAAACTTGAACAATCAATACCTTACACCGCCAGGGGCTTACTATCGAAAAATGCTTGCATCATATTTTTCTTCGATTAAATTTAAAGCCTTTAGAAAAGCCTTCCGAAATATATAACGAATCGTGAAAATCTGGAGAAATCCCTTTTCACGGACACTTGTTTTAATAAAAATATGAATTTTTTCCTTTAATTACTTCAGTAGCATATGTACATATACGTACTAAGTTCCAACTTTCTTGCATAAGCTATTTCTGAGATATAAAAAACCACCATATATTTTCTAGGATACCTCTATTGTGGTTTGTGGTTTTTGAGAAATATATATCGAAATTCTTTTTTTTTCCACCCCTCACACCATCAGCCCCTTCCAGTACCTCCAACATTTTTTCCCTGTTAGAAGTCTACTGGGCCTAACTCCTGTAAAATGTCTAAGAAAATATCTGCTACGGTGCTTGATATATAAAAATTTAATTTTTTTAAAAATGGCTATCGCTCCACTTTCGTGCTCCACCTCCCACCTCAAAAGTTTTACATTCAATGGGCTCCACATGTAATCCTATACACACAAACCAAATTTTACCTTCTTGGTATAATTGGTTCGGAAGATATTCTAATCTTAAGTTTTTTTCCTCACCCCTACACACCACCCCCCGATTTAAAATTTTAGCTTTTGATTAATCTCCTATTATCCCTTAAGGGGTTACATAGACCTGGGTAGTTCAAAAAAATCGATTTTGCAAAAAGGTCCTTATTCGAAAGTACCATCCTTTAAGTGTCTACCCTGAAAATTTCATAAAAAAATTCGCTGTAATGATGAAGTTATAGCGTTTTGTAACCGACCTGGTGAGCAACGACTAACGGTTGGAGCGTAGGTATATAGGCGGCCTTTGTCACCTGTTTGACTATGAGGTTTTTTTTTATTCCGGGTATTAATGACCTTCTGTATAGCAGGGACATGCATTGAAAAGTTGGTGTGGTTCAGATATACGCGTTCCACAGTTGAAATTCACAGAACCTTATTTCAGTGTAAACTGTAATCTACACTTTAAACGCGTTTTTCTCGAAATAGCATTTTCAAAATCGGTACCAGGATTATCTCCGCGACTACTGGACCGATCGGGACCTAGTTTTACACAATTGTGTTTAATACAATACTCTAACGTTTACCGAGCCGTTTTTTCGATATATTACATACTTTTTTTTATCTTAATTACTGAACAATTTTGAGGCGAAAAATGGCATTTTTAATTCCAGAAGCTGCCATGATCCAACAAAATTTTATTTTGAAATTCCGGCTCGGTAAACTTTGTTGCTATGTATTTACTTTCATAAAAAAAAAATTATTTTTCGATAAAAAATGGCGGAGGAAAGTCTGATACCGAAATCGCTCTAAAAAAAACATAATGCAGTCACGATCGGCTGGCTGTAAGCCAATCGTATAATACTCTAGATGAAATACTGAACTCCGATTTATATTGTAGTTGGGGATAAAGTAGAATTACGTGTGTGCATGTTGTATGTCCTTTATTAAGGACCCCATTCGGTTGCTACTTGAAACTAAAAGACAATATCGTCAGTGTTTAATTTCATATCTTGAACTGGGTGAGTCACCGGAAAAAAACTTGTCCTTTTTGAAGGACTTTACATGGGTTTTGCAGAAAGGACTCACTCGGTTTCTTACATATTTATCCTTTTCCCTGAAACCATTTAAAAATTAATGTGTACAAAATTTAAAATTCCTAGCTTGAAGTGCTCAAAAGTTATCGGAAAGTATTGTTGAACACTTGTCTTAATGATTTTACTTTATTATTTTTTAATAATAAAGTATTTTTGTATGGAAGGTACTAGAAGGAGTAAAAGGATTTCGCTGACTAGTGAACTTTGAAGTTCGTTTTCACTCAAAACTAATTTGTACAAAATTCCGAATTCATAGCTAAAGGATTCCTTGAGTTATAGCGAGTTGCATAAATTAAGTGAAGACATTTTGACAGGATATTTGTATGGCAGCTACACGAAGGACTAATATAATTTTTTTCATAATCATACATTTAGCTCCAACTATTGAAAAAGTAACACATACAAACTTTCAAAGTCGTAGCTTAAACCCATTGGCGTACCTATGATTTTTGTCTGGGGGGGCCAGGCCAAAAGTTCAATTGCGGCGTATATAATGCCAATAAAAACGCTGTAAAGTACATACAGTGCTAATGAAAATCGCTCATCAATGGTATTGATCCGCTTATTTATATTAAAAAAGTGCACATTTAATAACAGTCTACTAGTTCACCACAATCAGGCGTAGTCGTAAGAGAGCGTAAACAGGCTCGTCATTTAATAGATACATTATGCATATTTGGGAATAGTGGGTCGCTTTTCAACAGAATTGTATCTAAAATACAAACAAATATAATAGAATATAATAATAATAATATATTGCATAAAATTAAGAATTAAGCGCATTCATATAAATTATTTTAATTGAATTGATTGAATATACATGAAAAATTTCAATAAACTTAAGCCTTTTGAAAGCTGATGCTCTGTTAGGCGATATTAACTTTAAGGTCGAAATTAATGAAGGCAATAAACAAATATATTTTTTTTTCATTCAGCGCTACATATTTTTTGTTTTGCATTTTTTTATGTTATTATTATCAATTTTTATACTTTAAATTTAAAATTTTCTCAGCATAATTATAGAATTTCATTCTTCGTTAAATTCCAAATTTTATCTGTAATGTTTCTACAACAACGCGTTCTTTTTGGCTGGTCAAAACTGGTGTAATCTTACATTTAGTGTAATACGCTTCAAGTGTAGAGTACACTGAGTACAGGCAAAAAGAACAAACCTAATTTCAACTTTTTTTTATAAATCAATCGCAGGAATAATTCATAATTCAAATAACGCGCAAGCGGAACAACTATCTTTTTGTCGACTGTGAGGAAATTTTGAGCACCAAATTTAACGTTGGAAGCACTAAATTGGCATCACTGATGGGAAGATCGGATTAGCGAGAGCGACGCTAAGAAACCGCGTATTTCATTTATTTGAAAGGTGGCGCATGCGCATTTTCGCAACTGTCGTTCCTCTAATTCTTCGTAGTGTTATCGATATAGTTTTCCACCTCTATCGGCTCGCTGTGTAATTACGACACTTCATGTGGTTTTGTTTTTTGTCGCTGTATCTCTTGCCTAATACAGATCTACAGTAGCGGTAAACATTAATTGTACAAAATTCTACAGTAAAATCTGGAGTTTAATTGTTTCTTGCAGGATTTTCAAATAATTACATTATTATTTTGGGGGGGTGACACGAACGATCAGGGAGGCCCGGCCCCCCTGGCCACTACCTAGTTACGCCAATTAAACCCTTATGAAGCTATCGACCAAGATTCTTGAACACGTGTTTTAAGGACATTTTGTATGGCAGCTACCCGAAGGAGTAATAGAATTTCGCTGACTAGTAAACTCGAACTTCATTTTCACTCAAAACTAATTTGTACAAAATTCCAAATTCATAGCTAAAGGATTCCTTGAGTTATAGTGAGTTGCATAAATTAAGTGACAGGATATTTGTATGGCAGCTACACGAAGGACTAATAGGATTTTTTTCATAATCATGAATTTAGCTCCAATTATGGAAAAAGTAACACATACAAATTTTCAAAGTTGTAACTTAAACCCATCCAAAGTTATCGGCTAATATTCTTGAACACAAAATATATATAGTGGTTGACAAAATATATATAATGGTTGTTCAATTAAATTCAGTTTTATGCACGAAAAAAATTATTAAAGATAGACGTAGTTTTAGCCGTCCCAGGTGTATGTAACCCCTGAAGACAACTACAGAGTTTCAATCTTCTGACATCAACCGTTCAGGAGATATGTATTTTAGAATGTTTCAACCTCAGCTTTCAAGCACTTCGAACACATTGTTTTCCCCTCCCACGCTCCTCAACCCCTATCTACAATTTTTGCAAGTAGCTCCACTATCATAGTTCTACATAAATTCCAAGTTTCAGCCTCCTAGCGTAAGTGGTTCCTGAGATTTATAAACCAAATTAAATATAATTCAACTATTTACCATAATTCAATTCCAAACTTTGTTCACAATTGAATTACTACCCTACTCTGGTAGCACTTATGTCTTATCAGATCTCTGCTTGCTGAAAGCTTCACCGCTGCAGCCAAGAATGTGTTCTACGACCTTGGAAGCAATTACCCTGCAAGAAAATTACCGGATAAACCCGAACAGGTACCAGGGTACCTGGGATGGAAAATTAAGACGCATTTTGAATTAAAACGGATATGTAGTTAAGCTATAGGGTACCATTACCCGGTAGTTTACCCGTTAAATCGTACTGGCTCCACTTCTAAATTTCCATACATCCATCTAGTTAATTTAGTATGCAACTATAGGGTACCATTACCCGGTAATTTACCCGTTAAATCGTACTGGCTTCGCTTTGTAATTTACAGTATGGGATTGGGTTAATTTAACGGCATCATTAACTAGGAGTGAAAGAGATGGAGATAGAGGTAGCGAATCACACGTATGTACACCGATACGAAGTATATAAGTTAATTTTTGTCCTGAGGCCTATACGTTTTAACTGAAAGATTACCGGTTAATGCTACGGCGGAGCTCCGGCGGACTTGTCCGGTAATTTTCTTGCAGGGTTATTGCTTCCACCGTCCAGTATATGAACATTTTTTTTTTCATGACGTCACAGTGGGTTTATTACAGAATGAAATGAACCCTCATAGATGGAACTTTCAAATTGCTTCCGTGTCTCTTTTCCTTCGGTTTCTTTTGATTGCCTTGTTCGTGGTGTTGCCAATTCGGCTGTATGAGATATTCGCGAGTAGTTTCTTGCGAACTTTTATTTAGAATGTGGTAAAGCAAATGTTTGAACCATAACTTTTTTTCGCGATTTTTCTGCGCGATTTAGAAAACGCATTTTAGATATTTTTCAGTAAAATATAAGGGAAGCAATGCTTCCCTTGCTTCCATGGACGCCACGCCACTGCTCTAAGTCCGCTAGCAGCACGAACTTCGTCGTCATAGGTCGCGTCTACGCGCGGACCACACCAATCTGAAAAGACCAAAAAAAGAGTTCGGTCGTACGCATAAACGCAAACCAAACCAGTCCATTTGGACTCATTTTGGTCTTGATTTTGGTACAGACCAAATGAAACCAAACCGGTCTCGCACTGTGAAAATTCACACTTAAATGCAAGACCGAAAAATGCCTAACCGGTCTATGTGGACCAGTGGCGGTCATAGAGGGGGGCCATGCCCCCCTAAAAAAATGTGTCAACCAACGTTGATTTATTTTATCTCATCTTCTTTGAAGAAAAATTATATGAGACAATTAGATACACTTATGATAATAAAGCTATGTCCACTATGTAAGTAAATCTGATTTCCCCTAACATTTGTGTTTAATCCTTCTTTTTTCTCCTAATCGAGAACAAGACTATTAGTTTAAAATATTTCAATAGAGAAGGAATAAAATTTCGAATATAAATATTATAATCAATTTGATTTAACAAAACAAATACTTCCGATAAGGAGGTATGTAAGTGCGCAATATTGACTTTAAGGTATTTACGAGTAAGATTTGGATAGAGTACAAATAAATGCACAGGTCGCACCTTTATTTTTACAAAACCTAGTCACCGGAGTGGATTTCAAATTTATTCATATGTATGGGTAATCCAGTAAATCTTAATAGTTTCTCAAAATCACTAGATTTCTACAAATCCGGTTTGAAAGCTTGCGTTTTAATTCAAATTTAAGAGTATTTTCAGTAACTATAATATTACTACTACATGTATTAATAACTGATTAACATCCAAAGATTTAACACTCGATTTGACAAAATCTCGAGATTTCCATAAGATTCAATTAAATTCCCATATTTACATGAATTTTAAAACGAATTAGGTAAAAAGGTATTTCAAGACCTAATCAAATCATCCTGAATAGTAACTAGAGTAGGAATTTTTTTTTCGGAATCTGGTGAAATTTTAGTTTTTTTAACGACCTTGAGGCACGCGTTTTTCTCATCTGATCGGGATGAAATTTAAAACACATATTTTTTATACTAATTAGAACCATTAGAGGGGTGCCGCGAATGAAATCTTTGGACAAAAAATCCACCATACAAATAATTGCCACCCTAGTGAACAGCCCTGAAACTATCTTTCATTCATCACAATTACCTGTACAAAATATTAAAATATTTAAAATTGCTTGATAGTAATCCAAGCTTCAAAAAATAAAATCTTACAAAATAAATTAAAAATTTTAACATCATGCTCGTAGTCAAACAAATGTTTCAGAGTGTTGTAAACGCTTTTCAAGATTTAAAAATCTACTTACCAAAATCTTGCGATGAAAATCAGCTATAAGATACTGTTCAAGATCCAGTGGTCACAATAGTACCGTGACCATCGGAACCTTTTTTGGAACACTGCAGCACTGTTTTTCGTATATTTTGGTCGAAGACCGTTTTACTTTTTTTACGCCGTACGCCGTACGTCTACCGGTGTACGCAAAATTGTTTGAAGGCTCGTAGCACCCAAACCCTACAAGCTATTTAGTTGAATTTTTTTTCGTGGGTAGAGTGGGTAGGCCCCTGAAGTGACCAAATTTGGAGGGGTGGGGGTGTGAGGGGGGAGGAGGGGGAAGCGTTTTAGACGGAAAATTTTGGTTTCTAGATCTCAGCAACCGCTTATGCTAGGAGGCTGAAATTTGGAATTTATATAGAGCTTCGGTAGGGGACCCATTTGCAAAAAAATTGCCGATATAGTTGAAGGGGTTCGGGAGTGGGGGAAAAATAATGCGTCCGAAACGCAAAAAAGGTGAGATCGACACATTCTAAACTCCATATCTCCTAAACGGTTAATGTCACAAAATTGAAACTTAATGAATATCTGTAGGTATACTAGGAGAATAGATCGGAAACAAAAATTTGAGTGGAGGCAGTGGCGTACGGGGGTGGGGAGTAAAAAACTTTAGATTACGATATCTCATGAAAAAATTGTACTAAATATATAAAATCTGGTTTGTGTATAAAGGTTGACAAATAAAGTTTGCTGAAAGCCAAATTTTTCAAGGGGGCGGTGGAGCATGAAAGTGGAGGGGATAAGAATTTTTCTAAAAAATCACGTCTCATATCTCAAGAACAGTGTAAGATAGATGCTTAAAATTTTTACCAAAAGTAGGCCTAGTAGACCCCTAGCGGAAAACAAAATTTAGGAAGTGTGGGTGTAGAGGGTGAGGGTGGGGGAGGGTGAAAAGGAAAAAGTTCCGATTTTAATATCTCGACAACCTATAATGATATAAAGTTAAAACTTAGTATTTGGATAGAGCTATATTAGTAGCATCTTGAAAAAATATAATTTTTTATAGGGGTAGTATGGTTTGGGGGTGGGGGTTGTTTTTCTTATCTATAGAACGGCTTATGCTACAAAGTTGAAACTCGGTACGTTTATGTAAATCAACTAGAAAACTAATTTAAATAAAAAAAAATTCAAATTGCCATTGGCGTTCAGAGGGGAGGGGGGGGGGGGAAATAAATGATCAGTGAAAATGGAATGCATATATTTTCACGGTTTTCGTCATATCTATTAGGTCTTCCCAAATATTGAACTCATTTTTATTCTACGGTTTCTTCATATAAATACCTAGAAAGTATTTTCAGGATTTTTTTAAATTCGACCCCTAAGGGGGTGCGAAGGGGGTTGTAAACTTTTTCACGAATTCTACTATATCCCCACGTCTTATCAGATATCGAATATCTTTTCAGTTTCACGTGATTGCGTAATAATCGCCTAAAAATTGTTTTTAAGATTTTTCCTTTTTCAGCCCCTAAGAGGGTATAAAAGGGTTGAACACGTTTTCACGAGTTCCGTCATTTCCTTTAGAAGTGATAAGAAATTGAATTGGTTCATACTTTCTCGTGCTGTCTTCATATTTATTTATTAACTCCTTTCAGGATTTTTGGATATTCAACCCCCAAGTGAGTGTAAGGAGGTTGCATATCTGATGATATATCGAATTCATTTTTACTTCCTAAGGTTTCCTACATAAAAAAGCCAAAAAGTCAATTTTAGTATTTTAGATATTCAATCCTAATGGGTGTAAGTGGGTTGTATGCTTTTCAAAGTTTCGACATATTTCTTAGGTTCGATGAGATATTGGATTGCTTTTCATTTCCACAGACTTTTTATATAATCGCCTACAAACCCATTTCTCAATTTTTCGATATTCAACCCCCAAGGGTTTGTATATGTTTTCACAATTTTTGCCATTCCTTAGTTCTGATGAGATATAAAATTGATTATTACGGCCAACCAATTCACGATTTTTCGAATTTCCAGAACTAAGGGGGTGTGAACGGTTTGCTTACGTTTTCACAAATTTTTCAAAATCCGTCATGTCTCATGAGATATCAAGTTGCTTTTTATGAAATCGTCTAAAAACGTGTTTCACAATTTTTTCGAAATTCAAACCCCAAGTGGAAGTAATGGGTTTGTATACGTTTTAACAATTCGTCATATCTCTTAATTCTGATAAGGCATCAAATTCGTTTTTGCTTCTATGGGCTTTTAGTGTACATAATATACCGAAATTCGAATAGTTTACACGGACTTTTTCAATGTTTAATCGACTAAAAATCTCTATTTTAAATATTTTTATATTAAGAACAAAAATAATTTTCCAAGAAATCTAATAATCCCGAAGCAACTCATGATACACTCCGACTTTGACCGCTCCCGAACTTTGACCGCTCCCGAACTTTGACCCGAAAAATAATAAAGTTTCGCCAAGACCATTTGCAGGTTTTTTTGTTTTGTTTTACTCTTCTTTGGAAAATGCAACCTTTTTTGGGGCTTTTGTTTTTTGCCTGGGTTGTAGTTGTATGTAACAGTTTTTTGGATGCGAATGTTCTGGACAGTGGCTGCGAGTTTTTTGAAAATAAATTGTCAAGTTCTGATCGGAATCGTTTTTCTTTGCTAGACATTTTTGTTTCCCTGCGTGTAATGAATTCGAAACGGAATCCATTACAGATACTGTTGGTGAATATTCAAGTATGTATTGGTTTTCAATTTTTGAATAAAGAGATTAGGGAGGTTATGGTGGTAGTCAAAAAACAGCTGATTTACATCGAAAGATTTCAAACAGGATTTGATAAAATCTCGAAATTTTGATGAAACTATAAAAATCTACTTAATTTCTCAACATATGAGTGATTTTGAAGTATTTTTGGGCTTCTGAACTTTGCTGAAATTGAAATCGAATTATACTGAAAGCGAACCCTGAAAATTATTCATCAATCTTTGGAATCAATTCATTTTACTTTTTAGTTCCTGTTCATGCTATTAAATTCTCCATTGCTTAAAGACTTACAATCATACAATACAGATTAAAATTTTTGGCACCATATAGTCAGTTGATAAATTAAAAAAATTCAAGGAAATGTTGATGTTAATGCCCAAGATTCTGAAACCAATTTGCCTAAATCTGGCAATGTGAATTAGTTATTAGATACGGAAATGAACAAGTTGATATTTTCGAGCAGTAACACCCGGAGCGCATTAGCATTAGCGGCTAAACACCACACCTACTCTCTCTACAGAACTTACTGAACGTCAGTGGCACCCTCTTGGAAAAACTATATGATCGCCACTTATGTGGACTGGTCTGGTCTGCACGCAAACGCGAAGTCAGAATTGTTTTTCTTTTCTACCCCCTTCCAAAATCACCCCCTATACCCACACCCCAAAATTGTTTTCCCTACTAGAGGTCTACCAACCCCAACTTCTGTAAAATTTTCAAGATCATATCTGATACGATTTCTGAGATATAAAAGGACATTTTTTGAAAATTGCGATTCCCCCACTTTCGTGCTCCATCTCCCCCCTCAAAAAGTTTACGTTCAGTAGACTCCTCTTGTGATCCCATGTACAGAAACTACATTTTATCTTCCTGGTGTAATTGATTCGAAAGATATTGTAATCCAAAGTTGTTCACGATCATTTTTTTTGCTTTTTTGGTGTTTACTAGTCCTAAAACGTGTAAATACAAAATTTCAGGGTAGGTTTTTTGAAATTTCAGTTCGATCACAATACTTCATTATTAAAAAATCTTAGATTATATACCTAAAAGGATAGGACACCCCGGTGTAAAAGCACCAAAAAAATAGAGACCAAAACTATTTTGACAGCACCATGGGATCCAAGGATGCCAAGGGATCTTGCTTGTCAAAAATACACGTAAAATAATTATGAAGGAATATTTTGTTGATTGATTTTATTGGTTGCCAACGGCTAGGATCTTGGAGCCAATGGCGTAGCAAAAGAACGTTATATTTGGGGCCATCCAAAAGCGTTACAAAGGTGAACATTTCGAACATGCAACTGTACTTAGAAAAGAAATATTTATTAAAATATCCATTTTTGTACAAATGCTTTGTATCGAAAGAAATCTTTTCGATGACTAGTCTCCCTTGAGTTCACAACAATATAGCCTTCTTATTAAATTAGTAATAGAAAAATGATTGCATTATTGTTAAAAATAAGTCTGACGAAATATCGTAATTTAGTGTTTATCAAAAAAGTACGCATTTGAAAAAGCTACTCGTTTTTGGTATTTCGCCGAGATTTCAGTTACAGAATCATACCAGATCATAAGTGAATGTGTACATATATAATAAAATACATACATAGATTACAAAGAGATAGATAGTTTTATACTATAGATGAAATCTGAGAGTATTATAAGTTTAATCCAGCACAAAAGTTTGTATCGCTTAGAACGAAGACTCAGACCAAAAAAAGTTAAATATTATTTTGTGCTTATTTGGGGACAAAACCTCTAAATCCGCTTGACGTCCGTCCGCCCGTCCTTCTATCCGTTAGCATGATAACTCAAGAATGCCTTGACCTATGATCTTGAAATTTTGAATCTGGATGTTTCTTCGAATTTGTAAGGCTAAGTTCGTTAACGGGCAAAATCGTCCTCATCGTACGATTGGCTTGCAGCTGATCGTGACTGCAGTATATTTATGCAATATATTTAATATATGCAAAAAAAAAACTTTTAAAATGCGCACCAAAATTGTTGCCCCTAAAATAAGCAGTTTTGTACGCCCATGCAGCTTTTACTTTGACATGCGCATAAAACATCTTGGCTCTTTTTTATTGTAGCATGTCCAATCCTTTTAGGTATATAATCTAAGTAAAAAATAATAAAGTAAAATGTCAGTTTAAATTTATTTTACTTTATTATTTTTTAATAATGAAGTATTATGATCGAGCATTATAGGTCCAATGAAATCGCTAAATCTCGTTACCAATCACACCTGCCCCGTAAATTGACACTGAATCTGTGCTGAAATGATGCCGCTCTTCTTGTGTGTAGATTGCTCTCAGCCTACGTATGTATGTTGTGGAAGTTTGTGATACCGTCTCTAGTAAAGTGGGACTCATCCGTCCAAAGAATGTTGTTCATAAAATTCTCGTCATCTATTTGTCGTTTAAGGAGCCAATTGCAAAACTCCATCCTTTTGGGGAAATCAATGGGTAGCAGCTCCTGCACTGGTGTGTAATGGTAGCGATGTAAGTGTTCTGCTTTTAAAACACTCCAAACTTTCCACTTAGAGATGTTCAACTGCAATGCCAAGCGTCGGATACTGATTGATGGATCATTTTGAACTGCTTGCAGTATTCTTTCATCGATCTGAACAGCGATTATTGGCGCAAAATTTGCATTTACTCTGCTCGTCTTAGTGCTGCCAGTTTCCTGAATTCTTCTGTAAACGTATTGGGATACTTTCCTGTCAGGTGTCCGTCGATGAGGATATCTCTGATGATACAGCGATCGCGCCGCTCGTGTATTTTCCTGACATTCTCCATAGATGAACATATTCTTCATTGGAGTACTCAGGCATTTTGAAATTATTTTCTAAATTCTACTAATACCTTTTACTTTTAGCAATGTAACTGAAACTGATAAAAATATGAAGATAGTTTAGCTTTTATAGGCGTTTTATTTTGTTACGTGGGGTATTAAACAGCCAAAGTACTGTACCCAGTTTTAACTACCACATCCAGGTAATTGCTTCAATCATATTGAAACCCATTTACATGTCATTGATTTCCTCGATACTTAAAATAGAAATAAATAGGCAATAAAAATTCTTAAGTAGAACCAACAATTTAAACAAGTTCTTTGAATGAGGGCTACTTTATGTCATATTTAATTTTTAAGCGATATATATTTTCGCCTATTACTTCCAAAATATTAAAACGTAACTCGTTCATATGTATGCACTTTTGTAGGTAATAATATGGTACATAAAAACATAACGTAGTAAGCCAATCGTATGATACTCTAGATGAAATACTGAACTCGAATATTGTATTATACTAGTTGGGGATAAAGTAGAATTACGTGTGTGCCTGTTGTATGTCCTTTATTAAGGACCCGCACTCGGTTGCTACTTGAAACTGAAAGACAATATCGTCAGTGTTTAATTTCATATCTTGAACTGGGTGAGTCACCGAAAAAACATACTGCAGTCACGATCGGCTGCAAGCCAATCGTATAATACTCTAGATGAATACTTAACTCCGATTTATATTGTAGTTGGGGATAAAGTAGAATTACGCGTGTGTATGTTGTATGTCCTTTATTAAGGACTGCCATTAGATTGCTACTGAAAACTAAAAGACAATATTCAGTGTTTAATTTCATATCTTAAACTGGGTAAGTCATCGAACAAAAATGTCCTTTTTGAAGGACTTTTACATGGGAGGTGCAGGAAGGACTCACTCGATTCCTTACATATTTATGCTTTTCCTTGGAACCATTTAAAAATGAACGTGTACAAAATTTCAAATTCGTAGCTTGAAGCGTTCAAAAGTTATCGAAAAATATTGTTGAACACATGTCTTAAGGACATTTTGTATGGCAGGTACCAGAAGGAGTAAAAGGATTTTGCTGATTAGTAAACTCGAACTTTGTTTTCACTCAAAACTAATTTGTACAAAATTTCGAGTTCATAGCTAAAATAATACTTGAGTTATAGTGAGTTCCGTAAATTAAGTGAAGGCTATTTGGCAGGATATTTGTATGGCAGCTACACGAAGGACTAATAGGATTTTCTTCATAATCATACATTTAGCTCCAACTATTGGAAAAATAACACATACAAAATTTCAAAGACGTAGCTTAAACCCTTCTGAAGTTATCGGCAATATTCTTGAACACGTGTTTTAAGGACATTTTGTATGGCAGCTACCAGAAGGAGTAAAAGAATATCGCTGATTAGTTAACTCAAACTTTCTTTTCACTCAAAACTAACTTGTTTAAAATTCCGAATTCGTAGCTGAAAGATTACTTGAGTTATAGTGAGTTTCGTAAATTAAGTCAATACATTTTGACAGGATATTTGTATGGCAGCTACACGAAGGACTAACAGGATTTTCTTCATAATCATATATTTAACTCCAACTATTGGAAAAATAACACATACAAAATTTCAAAGTCGTAGCTTAAACCCTTCTGAAGTTATCGACCAATATTCATGAACACGTGTTTTAAGGACATTTTGTATGGCAGCTACCCGAAGGAGTAGGACGATTTTGCCCGTTAACGAACTTAGCCTTACAAATTCAACCAAACATCCAGATTCAAAATTTCAAGATCCTAGGTGAAGGCGTTCTTGAGTTATCGTGTTCACGGACAGACGGACGGACGGACGGACGGACGTCAGGCGGATTTGAGGTTTTTGGGCACAAATAAACAAAAAATAATATATAACTTTTTTTCGTCCGAGGCTTGGTTCTATGCGTTACAAACTTTTCGGCTGGATTAAACTTATAATACTCTATATGATTTCATCTAGAGTATAAAAAACTTGTCCTTTTTGAAGGAATTTACATGGGTGATGCAGGAAGGACTCACTCGATTTCTTACATATTTATCCTTTTCCTTGGAACTATTCAGAAATTAATGTGTACAAAATTTCAAATGCGTAGCCTGAAGCGTTCAAAAGTTATCGGAAAATATTGTTGAACACGTGTCTTAAGGATTTTTTGTATGGAAGGTACCAGAAGGAGTAAAAGGATTTCTCTGACTAGTAAACTCGAACTTCGTTTTCATTCAAACTAATTTGTACAAAATTCCGAATTTATAGCTAAAAGATTACTTGACATTTTGTATGGCAGCTACCCGAAGGAGTAGGACGATTTTGCCCGTTAACGAACTTAGCCTTACAAATTCAACCAAACATCCAGATTCAAAATTTCAATATCCTAGGTGAAGGCGTTCTTGAGTTATCGTGTTCACCGACAGACGGACGGACGGACGTCAAGCGGATTTGAGGTTTTTGGCCACAAATAAACAAAAAATAATATATAACTTTTTTTCGTCCGAGGCTTGGTTCTATGCGTTACAAACTTTTGGGCTGGATTAAACTTATAATACTCTATATGATTTCATCTAGAGTATAAAAACGAATTTTCTACCTTATCAGAATTAAGAGATATGACGAATTAAACGTATACAAACCCATTACATCCACTTGGTGGTTGAATTTCGAAAAAATTGTGAAACAGGATTTTATCTCATCAGAGACCAGGGATTTTAAAAATTTGTGAAAACGTAAGCAAACCCTTCACACCCACTTGGTTTTTGAAATTGGAAAAATCGTAAAATTTTATATCTCAACAGAACTAAAGGATGGCAAAAATTGTGAAAACATATGCAAACCTTTGAGGGTTGAATATCCAAAAATTGAGAAACGGGTTTGTATGCGATTATATAAAAAGTCTGTGACAGTGAAAAGCGATCTAATATCTCATCAAACCTAAGAAATATGTCAAAGCTGTGAAAAGTATACAACCCCTTACACACTCTTAGGATTAAATATCTAAAAATACTGAAATTGACTTTTTGGCGCTTATACATACATATAGGAAGCCTTAGGAAGTAAAAATTAATTAGATATCTCATCAGATCTAAGCAATATGTAGGAATGATTGCATACATACGCAACCTCCTTATACCCACTTGGGGGTTGAATATCGAAAAATCCTGAAAGGAGTTAATAAATAAATATGAATACACTACGAGAAAGTAAAAACAAATTCAATTTCTTATCACTTCTAAAAGATATGACGGAATTCGTGAAAACGTTTTCAACCAGTTTATACCCTCTTAGGGACTGAAAAAAGAAAAAACATAAAAACGAGTTTTAGGCGATTATTACGCAAGCCCATGAAAGTGAAAATATATTCGATACCTGATCATACCTGTGGGATACGGCAGAATTCGTGAAAAAGTATACAACCCCTTCACACCCCCTTAGGGGTCGAATTTCAAAAAATCCTGAAAACCTTTTTCTAGGTATTTATATGAAGAAGCCGTAGAATAAAAATGAATTCAATATTTGGGAAAACCTACTAGATATGACGAAAATCGTAAAAAAATATAAATTCCATTTTCACTGATAATTGTTTTGGCCCCCGTTCCGAACGCCAATGGATTTTTGAAATTTTTTTATCCAACTCACTTTTCTGGTTGATTTACATATACATACCGAGTTTCAACTTTCTAACATAAGCCGTTCTATAGTTAGGAAAAACACCCTCCACCCCCGTACCAGACTACTCCTATAAACCCCTATAAAAAATTATATTTTTTCAACATACTACTACTACAGGTCTATCCAAATACCAAGTTTCAGCTTTCTATCATTATAGGTTCTCAGATATAAAAATCGGAACTTTTTCCTTTTCCCACCCAACCCCAAACTTTTATTTCTGTTAAGGGTCCATTAGGCCTACTTCTAGTAAAAATTCTAAGCATCTATCGTACACTGTTCTTGAGATATGACACGTGATTTTTTGGAAATTTTTGTATTCCCCCCACTTCCATGCTCCACCTCCCTCTTAGAAAATTTTACTTTCATCGAACCTTATTTGTCAACCTTTATATAGAAACCGAATTTTATTATACTCTAGATGAAATCATGTAGAGTATTATAAGTTTAATCCAGCCCAAAAGTTTGTAACGCATAGAACCAAGCCTCGGACGAAAAAAAGTTATATAGTATTTTTTGTTTATTTGTGGCCAAAAACTTCAAATCCGCTTGACGTCCGTCCGTCCGTCCGTCTGTCCGTGAACACGATAACGCCTTCACCTAGGATCTTGAAATTTTGAATCTGGATGTTTGATTGAATTTGTAAGGCTAAGTTCGTTAACGGGCAAAATCGTCCTACTCCTTCGGGTAGCTGCCATACAAAATGCCCTTAAAACACGTGTTCAAGAATATTGGTCGATAACTTCAGAAGGGTGTAAGCTACGACTTCGAAATTTAGTAGGTGTTATTTTTCCAATAGTTGGAGCTAAATGTTTGATTATGAAGAAAATCCTGTTAGTCCTTCGTGTAGCTACCATACAAATATCCTGTCAAAATGTCTTCACTTAATTTACGAAACTCACTATAACTCTAGTAAGCTTTTAGCTATGAATTCGGAATTTTGTACAAATTAGTTTTGAGTGAAAAGAAAGTTCGAGTTTACTAGTCAGCGAAATCCTTTTACTCCTTCTGGTAGCTGCCATACAAAATGTCCTTAAGACACGTGTTCAACAATATTTTCCGATAACTTTTGAACGCTTCAAACTACGAATTTGAAATTTTGTACACGTTTATTTTTGAATGGTTCCAAGGAAAAGGATAAATATGTAAGAAATCGAGTGAGTCCTTCCTGCACCTTCCATGTGAAAGTCCTTCAAAAAGGAAATTTTTTTTCGATGATTTACCCAGTTCAAGATATGAAATTAAACACTGAATATTGTCTTTAAGGTTTGAGTAGCAATCTAATGGCAGTCCTTAATAAAGGACATACAACAGGCACACACGTAATTCTACTTTATCCCCAACTACAAAATAAATCGGAGTTCAGTATTCCTCTGGAGTATTATACGATTGGCTTGCAGCCGATCGTGAATGCAGTATGTTCTTTCTAGTGCAATTGGTTCATGAGATATCGTAATCTAAAGTTTTTCATCCCCCACCACCGCACGCCACTGCCCCCACTCAAAAATTTGTTTCCGATCTATTCTCCTATCATACCTACAGATATTCATTAAGTTTTAATTTCGTGACATAAACCGCTTAAGAGATATGGATTTTAGAATGTCTCAATCTCGGCTTTCGAACGTCTCGGACGCATTATTTTTCCCCCAACTCCTTCACCCATATCGGCAATTTTTTTGCAAATGGATCCACTATTGAAGCTCTATATAAATTTCAAGTTTCAGCTTCCTAGCATAAGCAGTTGTTGAGGTCTAGAAACCAAAATTTTCAGTCTAACACGCTTCCCCACCTCCCCCTTCACACCTCCACGCTCTTAAAAGTGGCTCCTTAAAGGGGTGTACCCAGTCTACCCACGAAAAAAAAATCAACTAAATAGCTCAATGGGTCTGGGTGCTACGAGCCTTTAAACAATTTTGCGTATACCTTCAAACAATTTTGCGTACACTGAGTTTTTTTTTAATTTTTTCGTATTTACTAGTCATGAAACGTGAAAAAAAAATTTTTCAGGGTAGCAAATTTTTTTTTAAAAATCGATCACAATAGTGTGTTATTGAAATAATAAAGTAAAATTCTTCATATAAACATTAATATGCACAATTAATACCTTTTCTATGTACATTTACCGCTATATGTACGACAATATATATGTATGACAATCCCATTGTTAAACGTATAATAAACCTAGATTTTCAAGTCAAATCTACCTATAAAGTCTACGTATACGTATACGACACCCTGGGACTTAAGAATTACGCGATTAATCGATTAATTGATTAGAAGGCATCGATTAATCGATTGATCTTAATCGAACATTTTCAAATAATCGATCTTGCAACAATCGATTGTGAGTAAGTGAATAATTCAATTGAAGGAGTATTGACTAGTGACTGCTGAACGGCTAGTTAGAGAAGAGAAAAGATGAAATGAATAGTTCAATTGAAGTACTTTACTGAACTAACTCTTTGAAGTGAATGACTAGTTGTGATGAACTTCACTCAAATGAACTGTTCTGCCCATTGGAATAGGTCATAAGCCACAGCTTTGCCCCTCACTATAAAATGTTGTATCTGAGACGAAACTATATAGTGTTACTGTTATAGTTCTACATTTCAAAGTTGGTGAAAAAACAAACAAAGTCAAGTACAGGTTGTACATATCGTCTTTATACCAGGTATTGGAGGATGGAAGAACGCCGTTCTCGCTCCCTACCTGAGCTCTAGCAATTCGTGAGGAGGACGAACAAGTTTGGGTAGACTCTGAGGGACTTGGGAACAATGCGCCATCTTTCCCTGAGTACTCAAGATGCATTGCTTTTCTGCGTGTCTTACCCCGCATCAAACAACAACAATAACAACATCCAGGTGTTTAGTGCTGGGACGTTTTTTTCTAGAGCCTTAGGCGTAAACAATTACTGAAGCCTAAAGAATTGACCATAATTGTTTAGAAATATGAAAATTTTACAGCCATTACACTCTGCATTACTTTGGTCTTTAATAAGGGCATAAAAACTCTTTCTCACCTATTACAAAATCTTTTTAACTACACAGCAAATCTTTTTTCTAGTAAAGTTCAACTAGAGACAATCTAGTGAAAATTTTCTACTGATAATCTAGTGAAAAATTTCCTACCCCCAAAAATCTAGTGAAAATAACTAGAAGTACAGTTCTCACTTGTCAATTCAACTGTTTTTATAGTGCTTATCACTATGTTTCTAGGAAAAAAAGTATTGCAACTAGAAAACTGGATAAATTTACTCTGAATCTAGTGAAAATAGAACTAGATGTAAAACAGTGATAAAGACAAGTGGTCAGGCATCATTATTGTCTATGCATTCGGAGGCACGAGATCATAAAGTGAGTTATAATTTAAAAAGTGAAGGTGAATGTGTGAATATTTTACAAGTGCAAATTCTTGTTTCGGCTCTGAATAACGGTAAGGCTACTTTTTAAACGATGGGATTTTCTGCACCAGTTTCCATGAGAACTGAATTAAAAAAAAATTCAAATTTCGTTTCCATGGAGACTGGCAGGAAAATGGATAAGTTGATAAGACCCTTTCACAGAATAGGTGTTTTGAACGGAAATAATTAATTATGGCCTTATTTTATTGGCAGATTTTTTCTTTGAAATTCATTTTTAATAATGGATATTGAGCAATTTCACCAGTTCCTGCTACAAAACGGAGTGGATGCCGATACTTCGGAAATTATTATAATAAAAGTTAGAATTAATAAAATTTGTAGTTACATGTAGTTTTAATTTAAGTCACCAAAAAAATGCGTTTTATGTGTAGAAAGGTTTTGCCTGGTTTTATAGTGGATTTGCAGAAACGACAGCCGCTTATTCCGTGCAGGAGCGACAGTAAATTTGATTCCGCATCGTCGAATTACTATGTTATTGTCGACAAGAAAGTCATCGAAATAGAAAATGATTTGTTATATGCTTTCGATACTTTGTTTAAAGTACATTAAGTTCTTAATATCAAATTTGATAGCGCACTGCAAAAATTTTTCAATTTTTTTGAATGTTTTGTCTATAAAATGAAAAATGTCAAACTTGCAGGAGTCGCAAGCATCCAACAAAAAAAAATTACTTCTTGAATTTTGTATGATTAAATATTTTTCATTTATTTGTCTAAAATTAAATATTTAATATTCGAAAATAATGTAATATATATTATGTAATATGTATGATATAACCTTATATAATATATGAACAATATACATTGTTGGATTTTTGGAAAACTTTTTCTTTACATATTAAATTAGAAATTCATTTAAACATATAGATATCATCGCTCAAAGGACGTACTAACATTTTTTTGGAGTCAATTTTTTGTCTTTTATGATAAATTACTCTTAAAACACGCCATCCTTAAACATTTTAAAAAGCTTTAATAGAAATACGATGTATCAACCGAAATAATGGATATGCATTTTGTAAGCAACCTATCAAAATTAACCAGAAACTTGGCTTCGAACAAAATGTTACTTACGCCCTTTCTGCATTAGAGCGGCGATAATGCCTGAAGTTCTACTAACTACTCAGTTTCGTTTGGTAGATTACTAGTGTCTTGCCTCTTTATCAAAACAACTGAAGTACTAGTAAATAGAACTAGATTATTGACAAATTCTGATAGAAATTCAGTAAAAATATTTCCTGTAATACTAGTAAATAGAACTAGATTATTGACAGGATTCTGATTGAAATCCAGTAAAACAATTCCCTGATATTCTAGTGGGTACTTATTCACTAGATCTTTACTGGAATATCTAGGAGCTAAATTCTAGTGGTGTTTAACTAGAATCTAGTTGAAAAAAATTTACTGTGTAGACATGAAAGTTGACAATTAAATAAATTTGGGACGTTCGTAAACAATTGCTTCCGAAGAATATTGTGTAATTTTGACCAAACGTTAGCTCCAACGACGATCTCTAAAAATATTTTTAATTTTCAGGTATTTTGGAGTATACGAGCTGCGTTATCCCATCTTAGTTATTAGGGATCCCGACTTAATTCGACAGGTAGCAGTAATCGATTTTGAACATTTTGTAAATCATCGTCTAACGTTTATTGACGAACCTCTATTGAATCTAATGCTTAATTTTCTGAAAGATCAAAAATGGCGAGATATGCGCACTACCCTGACACCAGCATTTTCAGAAACCAATCTTCGTCGAATGTTCTATTTAATTGAAGAATGCTGCACAATGGCAAGCCAAAATTTAAGGATCCAAATGAAATCGGGAACGCCCACTAAAATTGATTTGAACGATTTTTTCACACGTTACATTATGGACATAATTGCTTCGGTGGTTTTCGGAATAAAACCTGATTCCTTAACAGAAAAAGACAATTTGTTCTATAGTCACGCAAACAAAATGATACAATTCACAACGAAGCATATGTTGATTTATTACTTATGGTGCAATATGGCCCCATTAATGAAGGTAATAAAATAAAGCAATAATTATAATGGATTTAATTTAAAGAAATTCCTTTCAGCTATTCAAAGTAAATCTCATAAGTAGACGATTTCTTGTGTACTTTCAAACCTTAGTTGAAGATACAATTAAATTTCGATCTGAGAATAATATCAAACGTTTTGATATGATTCAATTACTTATGGACTCCAGGAAAACTGGTGAGGAAGAGCACACTGAAAATACCATTGTATTCAACAAGTTCACCAATAAGATCGACCAACAAAGAACTATCCCAAGTTGGACCAACGATGAAATTGTGGCCCAATGTATGGTATTCCTATATACTGGACTTTCAAATACATCGAATTTAATATGTTTCGCTTGCCTTGAAGTTGCAGGAAACCCGGAAGTCCAGGGTAAGCTACATGCAGAAATAGATCTTACAAAAAAGGACTTGAATGGCAGTCCAGTGTCCTATGAGTCACTTTGTAATATGAAATATCTCGATATGGTGATAAGCGAAACTTTAAGGAAATGGACCTCAGGGTACGTATCTGATCGAGTTTGTACAAAACCTTATACACTTGAAGATTACTCAACTGGACACTCAGTTGAACTGAAACCGGGTGATGTTATTTGGATACCGGCAGTTGGTCTTCATTATGATCCCAATAATTTTCCAGATCCGAACAAATTTGATCCGGAACGGTTCGCTGATGAATGCAGAGGTTTCATAAAACCGTACACATACCAGCCGTTTGGGGTTGGTCCCAGGAATTGCATATGTCAGTAACTATTACTTGAAAAATTTGAAAATTGTGTTAAAAAATATTATAAATCACATACAGGTATAAAGTTTGCACTATTGCAAGTTAAAGCCGCCATATTCAATCTTTTTTCTGAGTTTCGATTGGAGCCGCTGACAAAAAACGATGCTACAGTTGAGCGAACTGAAAGGGGATATCTGGAATATCCTAAAAATGGTTGCGAAATTTATTTGCACTATCGAAATTAGCGGATTTAAAAACAACTGTTCGCTTAGAAAATTTCATTGGTTCCATAATCAAACTGTCTTATAATAGTTGTAAGAAAATTCCTTTAGACGTTGACCGTCGCCTACATTTTCTTGTCAGAATTAATGGGCTCCTCTGAGTCCTACAGCACGATTTGCCGGCTTGTCGGGAGCTTGGGAGCGGGGAGATGAAACTCGACTCAAAGGAAGCACCATCCTTGATGTGCTGTGTAATTTCACTGTGATAAGGAGAGGATAAAAAAAAATGGATTGAAGTTGACTGAACCGATTGCAGTTCTCGCGCTTCAGCGGTAATTACGGACCGTACGTATATACCATACCGCTAACACTGGGTTCGACCAACCGGTCCCTCTGGAGCAATGACCGACCCATACACACAGTTACCACCGCTACACTTCAAAAGACCTGATCTACTTACCGTGCAGCGCCGATCTTTCAGGATCCTCAAATGAGGACCCTACTCTCCCCTCATCTTTCCTATGGATGCTAAACAAAAATCTTCTAGACTAAAATCACTAATTATAGACACCAACAGAATACTTACATTATACTACCATTCTGCTCTGAAATTTAACACAAAGCAAACAAAGTAAAATTTTTAGAAATTAACTATTTTTGAATAAATTTTACGAATTATATATATATTGACAAATTATTAATAAATTGGGTTTTTTTTTTATTTTTTTGTTTAACTTATCCTAAGGTACCTGTTGGGGCCCATACGTTCTTCGGTCGACGATTGCAGCAGATTTTTTTCTTTTTGGTTTCACTCGGGTCTTTTCTTCCTTATCTTTTTTTTTTCTTACTTGAATGTATGTAACGTTTAAGGAGACACACTTAGGGAGTTCAAAAAAATTTAACCTTTGGTTTCTGTTTTAGTTTTAAATGACTATGTCTGTGCACTTTGGAAGTTACACGTTACAACACTTTTTGCACTTTTTTAATTGTTTTCACGAACTGAGTATATTAGTGGCCACTTACAATTGTTTGGGTTTTTTTTTATTAGTTTTTTTCTTTTTATTTTTTTTTTTGCTACTGTTCATCAGCACTAAAAAAATTATTTTTTTATTATAATTATTTTTCGACATTTACTCCCAACCGTCCTCCTTCAGGGTCCCTGAGCTTCTCTCTTTCCTCGGTTTTTCCGTGGCTCCAAAAAACGGTCTTTTCAATTTTGGATTTTTGGCGCGAAAATTTTTCCTTTCGGGTTATTTCCACGGGAACGAATTTCGCCGCTAGATGGCGTTCTCCTTTTGTAGTTACGAGTATTCATTTACAGCGGTGGTGTGATTACATGATACAATTAAACATAGAACGTATTTTAAATATAAGAATAAATAAGTGTAAGAAATAATCAAAGAAAAAAATATAATTCCAGTGCAGAATGGTAATTTGCACTGATACACTCGAAAAGAACCACAGGAAAACTGGAGAGAAAAGGATCGTGCAAAAAAAAACAACTAAAACTAGGACACGTAATTATAACCTAAGTTGGTTTCGTGGCAGATCTTTGCTAAAATATTCCATATAAAAATGATGTTTGTCACATAGTTGTGAGCACTTTATATACAAATGTACCTATTGCTCGTCCGCAATAGTACAGTACAGTGAAAGACCTTTAATTTGGCGAGCTCTTAATTCGGAAATTATAGATTTTTCCAAACAAAGATTTTTCCAAATTAAGGATAATTTTTTTGAACATTTATTTTAAAAAACATAAAAAAAAATAAATTTATGGTATATGTATATGGACCAACATCTAGCATATTATTATATTGCACAATTCTAAAATCTAGGCATTGGGAAAGGTCCTCCATTTTCTCTTTATTTGTTGGTAACCCGCTTTTGGGTCTCCTTGCCTGTTATTTTGTAGTTAGATAAATGTTTATATTACGTTTATGATACTGTTGCGAGCTAGGGGTTCGCCGGGATTTCAAGTAAAACACAATTCGGTTAAAATAAAAATAAGTGATTATTTATTAATCGCACTTTAAATTCACAGAATTATAATCGCACAATAATTCGCACTGTATGGCAGTACCGCCCGCTTATACCATATATCGCTTGACTCGTTCACTTTCGTTCTCTCTCAACACGGTCGCGTGTACCCGCTGTCTGTCACAGTCGCCGTAATCAAAATTACTGTGTCTTCGCTGAATGCTTCACCTGCTTATATACTAGGCGGTTGCAATCTTGAATGTTCACCGGTGTACTTGAACGTTCGTTCAGTTGTGGAATCTTCTCGAAAGCTTCAGAGCCTTCGATTTCGATCATCGTTCAGTGGTGTGTGCAGAGGATTCTAGTATATTGGAGAGCATTCGATAAGAAGAGAGATTGTTTCGCCTTATCTTTAGCTAGGTTTCTGATTGGGTTATTTTGCAACTGGGTATTCGGTTGTTGTTGTTTTCATTATGTGTAACGATCGAGTTGTACGGTTGCGCGGTTGCCAGGCTTACACGTAACAATACGTTTATGCTACGTTTATGATTGCATATGAGATCACAATAATTTCATTGATGGCTAATATTAATATTTGTGATTTTAATAAGCTTTTATAAACCCTCATTAAATCGAAAAATGTGATAAATTGGAACCACTTCCTTTCCATTTTTTCCAAATTAAAGAGCTTTTACTGCATTTATTTTTCAGTATTTTAATATTACGCTCATTGTTTTAATTTATTCATGATTCGCTTAATTTTATGTAAAAATTGTGATTTAGAGCTGTAACTAAGTTTCAGGTTTTAGATTTGTAGCGTCTCAAAGTTGTCGCTAGGCAAATTGCAGTATTGTATTCAAACAATATGGCTAGACCGATATTTTGGATCGGTAAACTTAAAATTTAAAATCGAACATAAAAACGAATTAATAATAAAAGAGAAATACGCCCAAAAAATTCCAATTGTAAAAAGAAGTAAAATTGCAATGAACAATACGCCCGAAATGTTGGTAGCCTTCGTATTGAATTGTTCGCTATTGTTCAGCAAAGCAACCTTTTACGGTAAAGCCTGGCTTAATGCACCGAAAATGAAATGCACGGTAAATTTTATATACAATATTTTGTTATGTAAAATCATGAAATCTAGTCAATGTTAATGATAAGTTTTAGTTTTAATAGTTAGTTGGAAATAAACCTTTAAACTGAAGACTCGTTCTTTCGATAAAATAACCAAAATCAAACTCCCAGTCAACCCAGTATCCTACAGTGGTGACCCCCTGACAAAAGTGAACCCCTCAACTGAAGTCAGCTATTATCAAAATTATTAAAAAGTTTTATCGAAGTTTTAAAATTCTCAAACTTACGGAGTTACAATAATTTCACGATCAAGTTCCTTTAAAAGAAACAACTCGCCGAGATATTGCCGACGGCAACCAATAATACTGTTACATGTAAAACTGGCAACCGCGCAACCGTACAACTCGATCGTTTCACATAATGAAAACAACAACAACCGAATACCTAGTTGAAAAATAACCCAACCAGAAATAAGGCGAAACAGCACGGTTGTATCTCTCTTCTTATCGAATGCTCTCCAATGTACTAGAATCCAATTAGAATGAAAGTCGAAAGATCTCAAACTCACTTGAATCTTCTGCACACACCACTGAACGCAGATCAAAATCGAAAGCTCTAAAGCTTTCGAGAAGGTTCTACACTGAACGAAGATCGAAATCGAAAGCTCTAAAGCTTTCGAGAAGATTCCACAAGCATCGAAGATTCAAGAACATCCTAGACTGCAACCGGCTAGTATATAAGCAGGTGAAGCTCTCAGCGAAGACACAGTAATCTCGATTACGTCGACTGCGAGTATACGCGACCGTGTTGAGAGAGAACGAAAGTGAACGAGTTAAGCGATATATGGTATAAGCGGGCGGTACTGCCATACAGTGCGAATTATTGTGCGATTATAATTCTGTGAATTAAAGTGCGGATAAATAAATTATCACTTATTTTTATTTTAACCGAATTGTGTTTTACTTGAAATCCCGGCGAACCCCTAGCTCGCAACAATACGTAAGCCGTGTAACAATTCTCGCAATATCGATCAGCACTAGGTGATTTAAATCCGTCTTATAACAATTCACCCAACATCGATCTACGCTAGGATATTTTACATCCGTCGTCGTCGTTCACAACGAGATTCAATCACGAATCACTCATCGATTACAAATAACACATCAAAAAAACGAACAACATCAAAATATACCAGCATTAGCCGAATATAAAACAGACAAACTGTCGTGGTCCAAAAATCCCCTGGGTAGACTCCTTCCTAGGGCACGCTTCACGCACTTGAGATAACACGAACACTGTACTCGACACTCACCTCAGGTGCTCAACCATCCACATGAAAAACCACGAACTTGAAATAACTATCAATTTATCATTTATTGTCTTCTTGTTTTCTGGTTTCTTTACACTTGACTACTCGTTGATTTTACGTTACAATTTACACATTACATTACATTACAATTTTCACATTACATTACATTACAATTTTCACGTTACATTACATTACAATTTTCACGTTACATTACATTACACTTTGCACACGAATTTAGAAACCGCGGAGGCTATTCGATTTCTCGAGAATAAGACTGACTGTTTTTCGGACTTGGGAAAATCGATCAGCAATTATCACTTGACAATTATTGTCCATCAGCCCGATAATTGCTGATCTGCATCGACCATCGATCAATTCTCGGCGGTTGACCCGAGCTGGCCAGAATTGATCGATAGTCGATGTTGCAAAAATCCCGCTGACCGCCGAGCAAAGGTATCCGGCCTTTAGTCCAATTTAAGTTTATCACCTCGTATCGGAAATTGCGACATAGTTCGAATATTGAACCCAAATCACCGATACGAGGTGTGTGTAGGGAGAGTCGGGGTCAACCGGACCACGACATTCCTCCCCCCTTGAAAAAACCGATGCTCAGCGGTGTTAAGGTTTTCCAAGTCCGGGACATATTGTTTGGCCGCACATGTTTTTTTTTTTTTATATATATTCTAGATTTTAGGTTTGATAAAAACAACAAATTCATTTTTTTTTAATTTAGCATTAGTTCGAATTATTACAAAAAATATTACTATAAAGTTGTTTGTATTAGGATGTAAATAATCAGGAAACTACGTTAAAAATTACTGAGATTGTTTTTGGATTCTTTTTTCGTGCTCAAATAAATTAATCAAAAAAAATTCATTTTAAAAATACATTTTAAGGTGATTTTTTCTACTATTCCTATACTAAAGCTATACTACTCCTGTTCTGGCGTGGGCCTGTAGTTGCTGGCATCTTCGTCTCGGGTGTCTGAGCGATGGTAGCCGGCTGGTTTACTGTGGGTGGTGATTTCTGGAGGGGTGGGGGAGGATCTCGTATCTCAACCGTCGAGGATAGTGGTGATGGGCGAGTTCGCATAACGTGCTCTATCGGCTCATTGGTTCGCGGGCTCACTTCCGTGGTATCTCTGCGCTTTTGGTTTGTTCTGTGTTGGAGGTATCGTCGGAGGCAAAAAACAAAACCAGCTGTCAACGTTAGCAGCAGGCCTACTCCTGTCGTCGTTATCAACGTCGAATGTAACTGCGTCATTCGTTTATTCTCCAGTTGCTGGATCTCGCGCTGAGTCTTCTCGTCTAGGTCGGTAATTTTTTCACCTTCGGCTTGCCACGTTTCATCCAAATTACTTGCGGTGAGGATGGTCGGTTTCATATGTAGATGTTCCCTGCTTCGTGCAACTCGAGGTCAACGGAACGGGATATGAATTGACTCAGTGTGAAGTTCGGTCGTTCAATTGGATGCCATAGTTTGATCTGCTCATGTTGGTCATCGGTCGTGTATACCGCCAGGTCTCCACTTCGGAAACTGCAGTGCTCTCGAAGCGAAATTATGCCAAGGCCTCCGAGTTCTATTATTCTTATTGATGTGTGGACGCAATGTAGTTCGATTTTAGTCCGGTCGGCTAAGATGTGGAGCCAGTGGTTTCGGGTTTCCATGGCAACAAAAGTACTCCATTTTCTTGTTCTTCTTCTCGGGCATTCGCTGGTATCCAAACTGTGTCCTCGATATAAGTTAAGCACGCAGTTTTTCCCTACAGCAGTCATTATGGGCATATTCCGCTCACAAATACGGTACGTGTTGGTTTCCTTGGTTGTTAATTTGCGACAAGCCTTAAACTGACTGTCGCTAAGCAAAGCGTATTGATTGGTATCTACCTGGGCTGCTATGTAGTCTCCGTTCAAGTCGTAGACATAGTAGGCATTTTCATCTACAAATGCTGGCACTGTGTATATTTTCGAAATAACGAACTGTTCTTTCTCTGGTTGTGGCACGTCGACTCGTACCAGTAGCCTTCCGTTATCGACCACAGTTTTGACTTGGGTAATTTGCATCAAGACTTGGTAATTAAGCACTACCGGGCTGATTCCGCTCTGGGTTAGGATGCCATTTACTATCTGCATTAACTCTTCCGCATGCATTACCGTTGGGTGTAACTTCCCAAGGTTCGAAGTTAACACTACCCCCACTAACGTGTCCATGGTTTCCGCAATACGTCTCACTTCCATTTCGGCTAGAAGTACGAATTCCAGTAGGTCTGTTCTCCGCTGTTCTAAAGTAAGCTTGTCAGCTTGGCTGTACAGTATCGGTGCCATCGTTGAGTACAATTCCACCAGTTTCTTCCTCTCCTGAGCAGCCTGGATGCGAGATTCGTTGAACAGCTTAAAATTAGACTTCATCACTGTTATTTGTTCTTGTATTAGATGCATTGATGACGTCTCTTTCCCGTCCAAATCAGCTAAAGCATTCGTTATACGCTGGCTATCCTGGCTATCCATTGTTCCAGAAAGCGTTTTACTGAGAGCCCCGATTCCGTCGAAGAAGGATCGTTTGACTCTATTAGGTCTCATCCCAAAGATGTAATGGTTCAAGTCCGACTGTTTTTTTTTTAAATAATTTACCCCACTTTGTAGCCCGTTAACGATATTTTGGCAACGCGTGTCGAAAATGTGTAGTTTCTTACACAACCCGCTCGCAGCTTCCGTGCAATTTTCCATGAATTTCACCTCTTCCACAAAGTTTGGTATATCTACACTGGATAGAATTGTCCAGTGTCGGTTGTACCACAAGATTTTCCCCACCTCCTCGAATATTGCTCCCGTTGGTTCCAATTCTCGGATGGTATAATCGTCTGCTGTCTGCCCTGTAGTCCAAATTGCCGTCATCACCACGACCAGAATGGAGTTAGTCCTAAAACTCATCCTATCGAAATTAAGTCCTATCTTGTTTTACAGTTAAGGTTTACTTTACTTTGCTTACTATATCTTACTTTGCTTACTATATTTTTTTGTTTTATTTCTCAAATTCTATTAATTCCTAATGCTATCTTATATTGTCCTAAGCTTTTTAAAAAAAAAATCTTACTATATCTTTTTTTTTTATATTACCTTATTTACTTTTCTTTTTTTTTTTTTGGTCTAATTTCTCAAATCTTATTAGTTTCTAACGCTATATAGTTTTAATCTGCAGGCTTTCTTTACTTTACTTACTCCTTGCAGTGTCTGCTTTCTCCCTCTTCTATCTATCCACCTCAAGCAGGTACTGGATACTGGACGTCTTTTTTGATGGCCACTCCGTATTTGCCTTGCTTGTAGTGGTGTTCTAAATCTATTTAAGTATAGAGCGGAATAAGTTAATAACGCAAAACAAAAAACTGATTTATTGATGAAATAGTTTTATCCGGTTAATATGTATTCGCTTCAGTTTCCGATGTATTAGTACTGACACATTCTCTGGCGAGTGCACGTATATCACTCGGTACGAACCCCTATATATTTTACTAAGTTTCCCTTGTCTAGCCATATCCTTAATTAAAACGTCATCTCCTACATGAAATTCTGTGATCTTCGCGGTTTTATCATAATACTTTTTTGCCTTCAACTTGGCTTCCCCTAATTGTTTCTTTGCTAATTTAAACGCTTTCTGCAATTGGTAGCGGAGGGCAAGGTGATATTTCTCCGCATTATATACTGGTTCAGGCGTTCGTTGAAGGTTGCTAGGAATTTCTGACACGAATCCGAAAAGAGTTTCCATCGGCGTGAGCTTCGTTCCAGCATAATGCGTATTGTTATAAGCGTGGGCCGCAGGACGAAGGAATGCATCCCATGTTGCAGGGTCGTCATCCACAAAGCTTCTTAAATAATTTCCGAGCCATGAATGCTGTCTTTCCACGGCGTTAGACTGAGGATGATATGCTGTCGTCTGAAGTTTTTTAATCTTTAGCAGCTTGCAGAGAGACTTAAAAATATCACTCATAAAATTTGGACCTTGATCGGTTACTATTTGCTTTGGTATTGTATACCGGCTAAGGATTTGTTCATACAGGATTCGAGCTACTGTGCCAGCTTCTTGGTTGGGCATGGCTGCAAAATCAACATATCGCGTTAGATCATCCATCATGGACAATATGTACTTATTTCCGCTGTACGTTGTTGGTAGTGGGCCGACTATGTCGACGTATATTTTATCGAAAGGCTTGTCCGAGATGGAAGTGACCACCAACGGCATCTTACTCGGCCTTGCTCGCTTACACATTTGACAGGTTGGGCACTTCTTAATGAAACTTTCAACATCCTTCCTCAGGTTCTTCCATTTAAACCGACGTTTAATTCGGTCTAGTGTTTTCTGCCTTCCGAAGTGTCCACCAAAGGGAGAGTTGTGGTAGCCCTTTAATATTTCTTCAATTTTTTCCCTGTCAACGATCTTCTCGGGTTGAGGCGGTTCCAGGCCAGCTCCGGGTATTGTCGGTAATTTCTTACCTCTCTTCCTGTGCCATTTATGGTAGAGTATTATTCTGGCCAAATTCCGTCCCCGATGTTGATACGGTTTATACAAGGTTTTCGACATCGGTTTCCTCTTATTCCCGTTTCGTGCTGGTGAGTTAATTTCGCCTTTCTGATGTCCTTGTTCGACAGGGTTCAGGGAATCTATTGTTTTCTTATGTCTATGCTCCTCAGATTTGCGTGTTTGAGCTCGAGTAGTGACCAAGCAGCAACTATTGCTTACCTGGTTTGATTCAACGGGTATCCTACTGAGAGCATCTGCATGGCCAATGTTTCTTCCTGGTCTATATAGTACTTCAAAATCGAATTCTGACAGCATCTGGTGAAACCGTAGCATCCTGGACGTGGTATCTTTAACCTTCAGCATTCCTCCTAAAGGTTTGTGGTCGGTAATCACTTTAAAGTGTCTACCCAGTAAATAACACCTATAATTCTTAGTGGCCCATACTATGGCCAGCAATTCTCTTTCAGAAGTGGAGTAGTTCCTTTCCGCAGCATTCAACGTGCGGCTAGCATAGGCTACGGGTCTATCCTCCTGTTCCAGGACTGCTCCAAGTGACTCGCCGCTGGCGTCTGTGATTAGGGTGAATTCCACGTCGAAGTCCGGGTACTTGAGCAGCGGTCTCGAGGTCAGTATATCCTTTATGTGCGCGAAATCGCACGAAATCGGTTGCATAAATACGATGTTATCCTTAATAAACATAATTGGAAAACCCAAATGTTTAAGTTTGCATATCAGAATGTTATGATTGATCTTATCAAACGCCTTACTAAAGTCGGTATAAATACAATCTACTTGATGACCCGCTTCGATTACTGGAATGGAGAAATTTGACAATTCCATCAAATTTGTCGTTGTAGATCTGCCTTTGGTAAATCCATGTTGGAAAGGTATAATAATCGATTTACTATGAAATTTCAAAACTTCACAGACAATCGATTCAAAGAGTTTAGATATACAGGCTAGGTTGGCAATAGGACGATAATTCTGTATATCTGTCCTCTTGCCCTTCTTCCAAAGTGGTCTAATTGTGGAAAATTTCCAAATATTAGGGAACACACCGGAAATAAGGGAGGTATTGAATAGGTATCGCAAAGGTGTCATTAATGAAGCGCCACAACGTTTCAATACGATAGCCGGCACACCATCTGTACCAACCCCATTAGCCGATAAAATCTGGGACGCAATGCCGAATGTAAATTCAGTATGCGCGGTTGAACCAGAATCGGATATTTCATTCCAACGCAAAGAAATTTTGGAACTGAAACAACAGATTCAAGATCTTTGCCGGCAAGGGCAGAATAAAAAACAACCAAATCGTGGTCGTTCTCGCAGCAAGGATCATCAGGTCAAAAAAAATCAAGATGAAATGTGCTGGTATCATCAGAACTATTATTATTATTTAAAACTGGTAGAGCCTAAAGAAGCCTCACTACTTCTCGAACTACGACCTAAGAGGTATTTTGTTCCTGGCTCTTAACCACTCCCTAGGCCATATCGATTCCTTTGAGAAAGGAGATGATTTTACTCAGGGAAGTCTTCGACAGGTCTTCACAGGTGAGAGTAAATCCACCGAGAATCTGCCTTCTCGATCTGGCCACTGCATCACAATCACACAGAATGTGTGCCGTGGTTTCAGATGTGATATCACAGAATCGACATGTATCTAGTGATACTTTACCGATGATCTTAAGGTGATAATTAAGGAAATAATGTCCGGAAAAATATCCCATTATGACCCGTGCGTTATACCTGCTTAAGAAAAGGAATTCCGACGCTCTCCTACTTGAGAAGGTCAGGAATTTCTTTGACTGTCTAAGTCCTGAAAGTGAATTCCAATAATCTTCCACCTGAAGATTTATCCACTTAAAAATACCATCCTTAATGAAGCCTTTACCTACTCCACAGAATGGTTCCGGGCCAATCATTGGTGAGTTGGCTCCCCGCTTAGCTAGCTGGTCAGCCGATTCATTACCCGGAATACCCTCATGTCCTGGCACCCACATCAGGGTTAGACTATTATGATGTGCCAGCTCTTTAAGAAGAGTATGACAGTCCCACACAAGCCTAGAACGGAAACAATAAGATTTCAGCGCTAGCAGTGCCGCTTGGCTGTCAGATAGGATAATAACTGTGAGAAGCTTGTGTACTCTGGTGAAGACCACACGTGCGTTTTACAAGCGCTAAGCGCAATTATTATTATCGATAGAAGATAGAAGTTTATAATATTAAAAATATAAAATACAAACAAGGATCTCGTGCAAGACACTTTGCAAACCCCGATTTTGGGACTTTGACTTTGACTGCACTGGCCTCACAAGTTTGAGGCCACGTGAGGACCGCGACAATTATCGGAAATATTCCACAAGTTGGGCACCTCATCTGCCCTTAAGTCTCACAATCATCAACAAGCAGCATCAGATCAGTGCGCCAGCATTCTCAGTTTTAAGTCTAAGACGCCGCTTGGACTTATTTTTCCTGGAAACAGCGTGCCACACGGTTGTACGCCAGCGTCCAATACACGTTCTCGCGTAATATTCAACGGAGGTCTGCATAATTGGCCGGCTACCGCGCCCTAGTGAGGCGAAAACGCCTACGAACTGTGGTATACCTAGAACCATCCCGATAAGGCATGGAGCCCAATCAAACGTCCACGCCAGCTCGCCACTAAACCCCAAAATAAGACACGCGGCCACGGATCGCGATCTACGCACAGCGAAAGCCCTACTAGATCTGGCTGATACTAACAGCCCGGGGTGGGACTTAGTAGGTCCAGCCACATCAAGACCAGCTCGCAGGATCAATCCTGCCAAGCAGGTAACATCCGAACCAGCGAACTGTCTCCACATGGGGTCCAACACCTCATCCAGCTCTCATTGCCATGCGGAGGGGCATGGCTATGTGCCCGACCCGAACGCAAACACGGAGTGCAGCCTCGACGACGAGATGCCTGATGTAATCAACGATCAATCCGAAGGTCCAATTCCGGATACGGGTAAGAACTTAAACCTAAATAACCTTTTTGACGGTTTTCAGAAGGCTAGAGGGCACATCGCCATAAAGCCACGCGTGCCCAGTGAGGCCACCATGAATTCCCGCGACCAGTCGCGGAGCTCCAACAGATACCTCCCCCTACAAACAGATCATGCCGGCTCCACGGCGGAGCCCCCTCCTGGCCTTAGCCAAGAAGCTTCCGCTGCCCAGGGCGCCCCTGCCAAGCCCCCTCGCCAATGGAGCCCGATTCTCGACTTTTCGAATGTGACTGCACGTGGCATCGCATCGACCATAACCTCTAATTGGCCAGAGGCCAAATTTCGAATTTTATCCAGCAGACTAGGGAAAGTCAAATTTAAAGTTGACTCATTACTAATTCACGCTGAACTAATCAGGGCCCTCAAGGCCGAACCGAACTGCGGAGTGGTGGGCCACTCTTACACCCCTGCCGAATTGAGAAAACCTGGCGTAATCCTCAGAGGAGTAAGTGCCGAATTTTCGGCGGAAGAAGTACTTGAAAACATCAAATCAACCTGCCCATCTTTAGGGGGCGCGTCCGTCTCCCAACTTTCAACCCCTCGCTCTAGATCCATCGGGGTATCTTTAGACTTGTTTAGGGTGTCGCTAAGCTCGGCAGCGGACCTCGCTCTACTAATCAGAATCAAATACCTGCTCAATCAAAAGGTCACGTGGGAACGCCCCAGAAAAAGTGATATTACCCAGTGTTTTAAATGCCAACGCTTTGGACACGTTTCGGCTAATTGCGGATATCTGGCGCGCTGTGTTGCGTGTAGCGAGCAACACGAATCTCTCAATTGCCCCCGCAAGATCGCCGAAGATCGCGCCGCTCTCCCACCCCCTCGCTGCGCCGTGTGCGGTGAAGAGGGCCACCCTGCCAATTTCTCTAATTGCCCTGAGAGGCTTCGTCTCCGCGAGCGCCTGCTCATGACCAAACAATCCGGAATACTAGACCGCTTCCGTCCCCTTCGAGGAAACCGGGCACCCAGCCCTCTACTTATAGCCAACAAGACGTCTCTTACGCGGAAGTCGCCAGAGGACATAGCAACGGGCCTCCAGCCCCCAACCACATGACCTGGCTCGAGCAGGAAACTCTGTCTCAACTCGGAGCGCCCCTCTCCGATATCTTATTGAAGATCCGTAAATTCAAAGAACAATATCTCAGGCTACCTTCAAGTGCTCGGCCGGACGCGCTCAAGGCTTTTTTAATTAACTTTGCACTGGGTCATCATTAAGCTCCAGTGTATTAATCTTAATGTCAACTCGCTCATAAGCGGGGATAAACACGCCTCTCTTATTACCATGCTACAACAATTAAAAACTGACATTGCCTTTATAACTGAAACCAGATTGGGTCCACGCAATAGACGAGCGCTCCCCAATTACGACGTCTTCAGGGATGATGAGGGTAGGGGCACAGCACTTATCATCCGCAACAGATTCAAGTCCGAGCAAGTCGCATTCCACAGCACTGATCTATCCTGCACCTTAGTATCTCTCTCCGCCAGAAACGCAAGCCTTCAGACGGTTAAAATTCTACTGGGAGCAATCTACATCCCGTCAGGGACCGGCGCTAACCTGATAAACCCGCTACAAGAAATTTCATCCATAGCCGCTAACTACGACGCCCTCATCCTGGGAGGCGACTTTAACGCGAGGCACGCCCACTGGGGCGACTCTGCGCGAAATTCAAATGGCTCCCATCTTTTCCGCTGGTATATGTCGGATCCCTATACGGATCTCGAATTCGTCAACGCCCCGTCCCCCACCTTCCCCAGAGGATCGTCATACATCGACTTCTTCCTGGTATCCAGAAACCTTCTCGACCCCTTGGCTACCAGGCCGCATTGCAACACGGTCCCGGGCCTCTCCGATCATTTCGGGCTACTTCTTTCCCTCCATCTTACAGATTTCTTCCCTCTGCCAGCTACTGCGAAAACATTTCGCTCGTACGCGAACTTGAACTGGAAAGACTTCCGCGAGGACCTGGAGGGCAGGTTACCCCCAGATCTTCCTACTAATCGAAACTTAACTAACGAAGAGATTTCAGAATATATTGATGAGATTTCGGGTTCCATAATCACGAGCATGAACTCCTTTGCGCCCCCCTCGAAGGCCAGCCATGACCGGTTCCGTTGCCTCTCGCAACTTACCCGCGACTTAATGGCGAACAGGAAAAGAATGCGTCAACGCCTGAAACGGATCTTCCATAGGTGCCTGAACAGGATAGACGCCGAATATATAGCTCACAAGGCTAGAATCAATTGCCTGTCTAAAATCATCGAAGATAGCATTCGGATCGAACTGAATGCCTTCTACAGGGATCGTCTCCTGGCCATGAAACCGGGCCCTTCGGTCTTCTCGGAGATAAACAAAATTTCTGGCAGAACATACTCTACGCTAAACGCGAACAGGGACAGTATTTCTTGGGGAAATCAAAGATTCTCCTCCCCAGAAGAGAAACTTTCCATCTGCTCAAGCTACTACAGTTGGCTTTTTAGGTCCAGACACTCTCCTAACCGCGAGCTCCAGGCTCGGGCTAGCGATGCGTGTGAGTCCTATAAATTGGGTCACCAAGGCTCATTGCTTACAATCTTCACCGACTCTAACACCGCTGATGTCCCTTCCCCCCTCACCTTCTCGGAGTTTTTCACCAGCCCCTTAGAGGTTGAAGGAGCCCTTTCTGCTATCAAAGGCAAGACCTCGTCAGGCCCCGACGGCATTCCTAACAAAGTACTCAAGAACTGCAGAGCTACTTTGGCACGTCCGCTAGCAATACTATACAATCACTGCATTAACAACGGTTTCTTCCCGGCGGCCTGGAAGAAGGCCATTCTCATACCACTTCCCAAAAAGGGCTCAGACGGCCAAATAGCGGCTTTTAGACCGATCTCTCTCCTATCTAACCTAGGTAAAGGCCTCGAGAGAGCAATATTGCCGCGTTTTAGGGAATTCTCTTCTAATTTCATTCCGGAGTTCCAATTTGGGTTTGAGTTGGAAAGATCAGCAGAACATGCAATCATGATTCTGCATAATCTGGTCACAGAAAAGCTACGCAGAAAGGAATGCACCGTCGCCTGTGCCTTAGACTTGGAGAAAGCCTTTGATTCTGTTTGGACCGAAGGTCTCATGCTTAAACTCATTGACTCGCAGTGCCCTCCGCCCCTCTCCAGAATTTTAATCGACTTCCTGTCAGACAGATCTTTTCGTATTCACATAGCCGGCCACTCTTCAGCCGAACTACAGGCCCGATCGGGCGTCCCTCAGGGTTCTATTTTGGGTCCACTCCTCTTTAACTTTTTCCTTTGGGACATCCCCCTTTCACCCCCCTCCTCCCTGAGTCACAACTCTTCTACCCTACCTGCTTCCAGCAATCTGAATAGCATAATGTATGCCGACGACATTATAATTCTCGCGTCTAATGCCTTACCCTCGGTCGCCCAAACCTTAGCTCAAAGATCAGTTAACGCGCTCGATAGCTATTTGGATGAATGGGCCCTCAAAATCAACCCATCTAAATCCGAAACCATCTGTTTTAGGAATGCCAGCGGCAAAGGGCATAAAAAGGCCGTCCCAGAGAGCAGAGAAGTCACCATTCTTGTAAAAGGAACTCCAATTCCATTGAAAGAGAGCATCAAATATCTTGGAGTTCATTTCCACCACAGATTCAAATTTAACCCTCATGCCAGAGCAATTCTCAAGAAAGCCAAGGCCGCGGCAGCAATCCTCGGGCTCCTTCTTTCCTCAAAATCAGTCTTCCCGAACGTTAAATTACTTATATACAAGACCCTCATCCGGCCGATTATTTCGTACTGCTTCACAGCTTGGCTGGGTATCTCGGCTACGGTCGCTGTAGAAATAAACATCTTTGAACGCAAGATTCTGCGCAAAGTGCTCTCCAAGTATAGACGGCCAAATAAAAAATATTTTAAAAATAATACCCTTTATGCGGAAAGCAATATTACCCCGATCTTGCACTATATGCAGCAAAGTAAGAACAAATAAATGGCGGTCGCACCCTCTCCTAATTATAAACTCTCTTTTCCCAGAACCTCCCTGGCCAGACAACCAGTATTACATCGCGCCTCTGCAAATCCTTTCGGAGTACTTGCCGCCGCCGGATTCGGATCCCTTTCCCCCCCTTCCCGATTTTTACTTAGGTCCTGTAACCAACAACTATAGGGGCTAATCCGCGCGCCCCCTCTTTTCTTTCTCTTGGTTCCCGGGTCTGGAATCGTGCGAGCTCCGCGTTGTTATCTAATTCTAGTCGTTGAGCGAGGCTTATTTCCGCTCTGGCACTTATGTGTTCGATGTGCCCTTGGCTCTTCGTTACTTGTAATCCTCCTTGATGATGTGCGGAGGACAATTTAATTTAAATTCAGTTTCATCATATCAATAATTCTATCATGCTGAATCATTTAATCAAATTCCCTATGTAAATAGTGAAACCTAATGTAAATTACTTTTGTAAATATCGCTATGTAAATATAACCATGTAAATACCTCTATGTAAATACCACTATGTAAATATCATTATGTAAATATTGCAATTCAATGTAAATATCTTTTGGCTTATATCTTCACGTAAATACCTCTATGTAAATATATCTATGTAAATAATGTAAATATCATCATGTAAATATTGTACCTTACTGTAAATATCTTTTTGGATATACCTCCATGTAAATATCGTTTGAGGTCAAAACCTATCTTAAATTTTCTTATCTTTGAATTTTTCTTTTTCTTAAGTTATTTAGGCAGTATTAGCCCAATTTTACTTTCTACCTTCAAACTAAACTTTGTACTTTCTTTAGCTAGTAAGAACCATATGCTTAACATCTAGCGCACAGAGTGCCTACCTATACCCAATAATTTACATCAATCAAGCGTCAAATAATTATTTAACCTCTCTCAAAACGAGTCGCTTTTATTACCACTGCCCATCGGCTTTAATTTTATAAACTTTAAAGTAATTATAGCAAGCTTTGTAATGATTAATCTCATTAAATACACATCATATCTTTCTCTCTTTGTTACTGGATTTGGACTTGATCCTTATGTTCTTTCATTGATACAATTATTGTAAGCTGCAGGACTCGCGCGCGCCTCTTTATGGATTTGGCTTCTCCAGAGACACGGTGCGGCGCGCGCGACTCTTCCCAGCCCATCCCACGTATCACAAGAAACATTCTTCTTTATTAATTAGTACTTAAGTTGAATGTTAATTATTTTTAGTTTTTGTATTCTCTAGGTTAAGTCAAATCATTATTATATACCACGGGAGCAAATGGTATTTCCACTTTCAACTGTACACCCATCACTTATGCTCGGCCCTGGCTCCGACTTAGTCTTGTAAACCATTTGCTGCTTGACTTTTTGCTTACTGTCAAGCTTCATAACTTAAGGCAATCTTTGTAACATATGTACTTTTAGTCTCAATAAATTTTTCTGAATCTGAATCTGATAATAACTGTAGCGCCTTTTGGTTTATTCAGTAGAAGTTTACCGGCGCACAGCTCTATGGCATGTACCTCAGCCTGAAACACAGTGGCGGTTTGTCCCATTGCCGTCCATATTTTACAATTGGGTCCAAATACGCCCGCTCCAGTTCCACTATAGGTTTTAGAGCCGTCCGTGTACCAGACTGAAGCACCTTCCCCAAAATCTGGTAGACCAGATTGCCATGATACAAGATCTCCCAGAGTCACCATATATGGTTTCTCAAAATCATATACCTTTGGCATGTTATCGTTTACTGAGTCGGTTAGGTCCTTCTGATTAAATTCCTGTAGAATTTTAAGGTGACCGACAAGGTCTCCTGCCTTGAATTTATTGTACTGCTGTAGCCTTACGGCCTCTCTCAGAGCCTCCTTCTTTATCTCTAAGTGTAATGGGGCCAAGTCTATCATGGCTTCCATTGCAGCAGTGGGACATGATTTAAGTCCCCCTGTAATGCTAAGAACGGCACGCCTCTGAATTTTTTTGCAGGGCGTTCTGTGCTGTGATTTGTAAATCTGAACTATGGTCCGAAAGCTAGCAAATGCGATAAACCTTGCAATTTTAAGGAAGCAAAGGGCATCTACTTCAAAAAACTAGATCATACTTCTGGTTTAGCGGCAAACAGAAGTTTGCAAAATCAATCACGCCGCTTATATGTCATAGACCGAAACAATAACATTAACTTTTTAATAGATACTGGGGCGGATGTATCGATAATACCTCATCATCTCTTTAATTCGACAGCCAAAGAAAGTGATTACTCTCTAACTGCGGCTAATGGGTCTCGAATTAAAGTTTATGGTTCCAAATTATTAAAACTGAACATCGGTCTTCGCCGCGATTTTGTTCACACATTCTTAATAGCTTCCATTAACAAGCCAATCATCGGTGCGGATTTCCTGGAAAAATTTAATATTTTGGTTGATTTAAGAAATAAAAAGCTTATCGACTCAACCACTAAATTAATTTCAATTATCAATTCAACTAGAGCTGATACCCCAACTCCACTGAATTTCAGTATCGAGAATGAATTCGGGGCAATATTAAAGAAATTTTCAGCATTATACCAACCAGCTAATTTTAATTTTCCTATAAAGCACGCAGTGCAGCACCATATAGTGACGCAAGGACCACTGCCGTGCCATCGCCCAAGAAGGCTCAACCCTCCGAGACATAAGATTGCCAAATTTGAATGCGAACACATGTTGGAAATTGGAATTTGCAGACCGTCAGCTTCACCGGCTTCTTCACCATTGCACATGGTACCAAAATCGGATGGTAAAGATTGGCGTCCATGTGGGGATTTCTCCATGTTCTTAGGTGGTTGCCGAATATTCTCTAAAATTGATTTGGTACAGGCTTACCACCACATACCTGTAGCTCCAGAGGACATCCACAAGACTGCTATAACCACACCATTCGGTCTTTTTGAGTTTACGCGTATGCCGTTTGGGTTAAAAAATGCAGCTCAAACTTTCCAGAGGTTCATGAACCAGGTAACCAATGGTTTGAATTTCGTTTTTATTTCTACATAGACGATATACTTGTCGCTAGCCGCGATGAGGAAGAGCACAAAAGTCATCTCGAAACACTTTTTCAGAGATTAATTGAATATGGTTTAAATATTAAACCATCAAAATGCATATTTGGAGTACCAGAGCTAAATTTTCTTAGGCATACCGTGTCCAGTAAAGGTGTAGTGCCGATGCAAGAGAAAGTGGAGGCTATTACTAATTTACCTGTTCCTTCATCCATTAAACAAATTCAGCGATTCGTGGGTATGGTAAATTACTATAACCGTTTTATACCCAACTTGGCCAAACTCTTAACTCCAATTCACAGTCATGTCGCTGAACTCCAGAAACAAAAACGCTCGAAAAAGCCATTTGTCTGGACACAAGAATGTCAAGAAAGTTTTGAACAAGTCAAATCCGCTCTTGCTAAAGCAACTCTCTTAACGCATCCCATTGAAGACGCATCTTACAGCCTCACTACGGATGCATCAAATGTAGCTGTCGGGGCAGTTCTTCAACAATATCACTCGGGAAACTGGCAACCCCTCGCTTTCTTCTCAAAAAAGCTGTCGCCAACGGAAATTAAATATTCAGCCTTTTATAGAGAACTTCTTGCGATCTACCTTTCTATCAAACATTTCCGCTATTTCGTGGAAGGCCGGAATTTCACAGTCTTTACTGACCACAAACCGTTGGTTATGGCAATACCATCCAAAACTGAACGCTCTCCTCGTCAAACACGCCATTTGGATTTTATATCGCAATTTACGACGGATATAAAGCACATAAGTGGCAAAGTAAACCATGTAGCGGATGTTCTATCCCGCATTGACAGCATGGATATACATACGATGACGGTAAATCTCAAGGATTTAACCGATAGGCAAACGACAGACGAAGAATTAAAATCAATTTCAAACAACATTAACTCGTCTCAATCGAACTACAAATTGGAACTAATGACTCTCCCCTTTTGTCAAAACAGGGTCTGGTGCGAAACTAGTACAGGTATAAGCCGACCATATGTTCCAAAAGATCTACGAAAAAAAGTTTTCGAGTTGATCCACAATTTATCACACCCTGGGATCCGAGCGACTCGTAAACTTCTAACTGAAAAATATTTTTGGCCATCAATAAATAAAGATTCGAATAATTGGGCCAAATCTTGCATTGGATGCCAAAAGTCTAAAGTTCATCGTCGTACTCGAACACAGTTTGGGCACATCCCATTACCTTCACAAAGATTCGAGCATGTACATATCGATATTGTCGGACCACTTCCTCCATCCAACGGTCATTCATACATATTAACGTTAATAGACAGATTTACGAGGTGGCCTGAAGCATACGCCATGAAGGATATGTCTACATTAACTATCGCCGAGACGTTGATACAACAATACATACCACGTTTTGGCGTACCAAGGGAGATCACAATGGATCAAGGGAGTCAATTTAGATCGAAGCTCTTTTCGGATTTGACAAAGTTGTTAGGATCTCACTGTATTCACACAACTGCTTACCATCCACAGGCTAATGGTTTAGTAGAACGTTTCCATAGGCAGATGAAATCAACATTGATGGCTAGGGAAAACGTGAAAAATTGGTACACGGAGTTACCACTAGTTTTGCTAGGTATCCGTACTATACCAAGAAACGGCTTACAGTGTTCACCGGCAGACCTTGTCTACAGCCAAAGCCTCAGGGTACCTGGTGAGTTTATTGTCCAGAATCCAGATTCCCCAGACCTAGATCAACATGATTTCGTAAAACAATTGAGGAAATCAATGCAAAATATTACGCCAACTGATACACGCATTAATTTGCAGAAAAATATCAATTTTCCAAAAGACCTAAACACATGTAAATTCGTTTTCGTAAGAGTCGATAAGATCAAACCAGGATTAAGCTCTCCTTATGAGGGACCATACCAAGTAATTCGACGATTTCGGAAACAGTTCGTTCTGGATGTGAATGGAAAGAATTCAACAATTTCCATTGACAGGTTAAAGCCCGCATATGTCTTGTCAGATCCTGCAGAGCAAACATAATTTAATAACTTTATACTTGCAATTAAATATATTTTTTTTTTTTATTTTCCTTAATATTTTTTTTTTTCCTTTTTTTCGGAGTATCGCTTCGCTGGAAGGGGAGTGTGTAGCGTCTCAAAGTTGTCGCTAGGCAAATTTCAGTATTGTATTCAAACAATATGGCTAGACCGATATTTTAGATCGGTAAACTTAAAATTTAAAATCGAACATAAAAACGAATTAATAATAAAAGAGAAATACGCCCCAAAAATTCCAATTGTAAAAAGAAGTAAAATTGCAATGAACAATACGCCCGAAATGTTGGTAGCCTTCGTATTGAATTGTTCGCTATTGTTCAGCAAAACAACCTTTTACGGTAAAGCCTGACTTAATGCACCGAAAATGAAATGCACGGTAAATTTTATATACAATATTTTGTTATGTAAAATCATGAAATCTAGTCAATGTTAATGATAAGTTTTAGTTTTAATAGTTAGTTGGAAATAAACCTTTAAACTGAAGACTCGTTCTTTCGATAAAATAACCAAAATCAAACTCCCAGTCAACCCAGTATCCTACAGATTTTAGTTCAAATTTAATGAAATCTCGAGATTTTGCCAATTCTAGTGCAATATAAAAGTGATCTGCGATTGCTTGATTTCGAATCACTGAAAATGCGTGTATGATTCATTTAGTTTCATAATACAATTTCATTGTTAAAACTATATTTTTTAATTATTTTTGTATTAAAGATATTAGTTAAAAAAGAAAATTTAATCCGGCCCTTCACTCACAATTGCAGTATTACAAGTTTGGATATTGTTATTTCAAATATGTGACTTTAAGGAGCCGTTATAAATTTTACTTTATTATTTTGTAATAATAATTCGGACTAGTAGATCCTATAAAATCAAAAAAATCGCCGTCTGTCCGCCTTAAATGCCAACCGCAAATACAAATTTGAAGATTTGTACCAGGCTTACAAACTCGTTAAGATATTAAGTTAAAAAAATTCTTGTGATATTTTGGGTGAACCCGTTTAAGTGGTGACTTTTGTGGGCATATAGAGGAAAACGTTTTGGTTTTATATCTCAGGAAATCCCTATGCTAAGAAGTTTAAACTTCAAATTTATATAGAGCTAAGATATTGGAGCTATATTTTAAAGAAATCCGTTGCTATCGGTGGATGGGTGTAGGAGTGGTGGAGAAAAAAATGCGTCCGAAACGATCGAAAGCTGAGATCGAAACATTCTAAAATCCATATCTCCTGAACGGTTCATGGTAGAGGGTTAAAACCTGTTGATGGCTTGTAAGCATACTAGAGCTGAATACTTGAAACGCAATTTTTAATGGGAAAGGTGGCATGTTAGGATGGGGTAAACAATTTGGACTATGATATATTCTGTACTAATTACGCTAGAGAGATAAAATTCGGTTTATGAAAAGAAGTTTAAAAGTCAAAATCGCTAAGTGTAAAACTTTTCAGGGGGCGGTGGTGTATGGAAGTATGTGATAACGATTTTTTCCATGAGATATCAAGAACTCTTTAAATATGGTCTTGAAATTTGTACAAGAGTTATATCCAGTAGACAGGAACAAAATTGCTGGTGAAGATGAAGGGAGTGAGTGTGGGAGAGGTGAGAAAGGAAATAATTCTGATTTTTATTTTTCGAGAACCGCTAAAGATAGAACGCTACATGTTTACGCCTAAAGGAGCACCCGAGAAAAATACCTCCAAGGGGTGTAAGATGACTGTGTACGTTTTCACGAATTGCGACTCTCTTAGGTCCCATGACATATCAATTTTGTTTTTTACTTTAACGGGCTTTCTACATAATCGCCTAAAAATCGCATTAAGGTTTTTACGATATTTTATATCCTAAAAATAAATAAATAAATGAAAAAAAAACTTACAACAGTCTGGGCACAACTTTATCTTAGTCATTCAAATTAGAACAAAACCAAAATTGGTGTTCATAAATTTTGTGTTCACCGGGTCGGGATTTACAGTGATCGGCGTAATGGGTGGATATTCTTACCACACTATCACAGAGACAAGGAATGATTGATAGTTAATTTGTTGTATGAAATTAAGCCAAAAAACAGTAAACGAAATTTATAATAAGAAATTTATACCAGAAAATTTTTCTTTTCAACATTAGTATAGTAGTACATTAGTATAGTTTTCACAGCCATGCTCTTCAATTATTATGCAGATTAGTAAGAAATATCCATATATAAAAAAATTTCGAAAATATTTATTTTCAGATATTTTGGAGTATACGAGCTGCGTTGTCCCATCTTAGTCATTAAGGATCCCGATTTAATTCGACAGATTGCAGTAATCGATTTCGATCATTTTGTAAATCATCGTCCAATGTACACTGCGGAACCTCTATTGACTATCGTACTCAGTATGTTGGAAAATCAAAAATGGCAAGATATGCGTGCCACCCTAACACCGGCATTTTCAGCACCCAATCTTCGCCGAATGTTCTATTTAATTGAAGAATGCTGTATGATGGGTAGCAGAAATTTAAAGACACAAATGAAATCGAACACATTATCTAAAATTGATCTGAACGATTTTTTCACCCGCTACATTATGGACGTAATTGCTTCGGTTGTGTTCGGAATAAAACCCGATTCCTTAACAGAAAAGGACAATTTGTTTTATAGGCATTCAATGGAAGTTATTAAGTTCTCTACTAGGGGAATGATGATTTATTACTTTTACTGCAATATGGCCCCATTGATGAAGGTAACAAAATATGGCAAATAATGGAGCCTAATTTAAATTACTTTCTTTTAGCTGTTCCAATTCAGTCTCATAAGTGATCGATTTAGAGTCTACTTTCAATCCTTAGTCGAAGATACAATTAAATTCCGAACAGAAAATCACATCAAGCATTTTGATATAATTCAGTTACTTATGGACACCAGGCAGATAGGTAAAGAGGAACTTACAGAAAATTCGATACTTTTCAATACGTTCATCAATAAGATCGCACCGATAGGATCTAGCCAAAATTGGACAAACGACGATATTGTGGCCCAATGTCTGCAATTTATACTTACAGGACTTACATATACACCGAATTTAATATGTTTCGCTTGCCTTGAAGTTGCAGGAAACCCGGAAGTCCAGGGTAAGCTACATGCAGAAATAGATCTTACAAAAAAGAACCTGAATGGCAGTCCAGTGTCCTATGAGTCACTTTGTAATATGAAATATCTAGATATGGTGATAAGCGAAACTTTAAGGAAATGGACCTCAGGGTACGTATCCGATCGAGTTTGTACAAAACCTTATACACTTGAAGATCACTCAACTGGACACTCAGTTGAACTGAAACCGGGTGATGTTATTTGGATACCGGCAGTCGGTCTTCATTATGATCCCGATTATTTTCCAGATCCGAACAAATTTGATCCGGAACGGTTTGCTGAAGAACGCAGAGGTTTTATTAAACCGTACACATACCAGCCGTTTGGGGTTGGTCCCAGGAATTGCATATGTCAGTATCTATTACTTGAAATATTTGAAAATTGTGTTAACAAATATTATAAATCACATACAGGTATAAAGTTTGCACTATTGCAAGTTAAAGCCGCCATATTCAATCTTTTATCTGAATTCCGATTGGAGTCACTGAAAAAGGAAAGTGCTACTGTGGAGCGAAGCGGAAAAGGATATCTGGAAACTCCTAAAAATGGTTGCAAAATTCGATTATTCTATCGAAATTAGTTTAGAAGAATTCATTGTTATATTCACAGTAAATCAAATATTCTTGTAGGATATTAACATTTGAGTATTTTAATATTCCGTGTGTTGTTTGAATTTATTCATTTAATTGGGGCTATATGGAGCTAAATCCTGTCGAGTAAAATTAGATAAACACAATTAAAAATTAAATAAGAACGATACTGATATGTAACAGAATATGACGGAGGTTATATATCGGCTGGGCTTGGTTTGCGGCTTGTTTCGAACACGGTCTCGCACACTCGATATCGAACCGTGGTGCAATAAAGACGTATTATAAAATGGTCCAGTGTTCACATTTAAAATACACAACATATTTTTGGCGACGAGGATGGGATGTGTTTAAACCAACATTTAAATAAAACATAAAATAATAGACAAACGCAATAAAATTTATTCTACGAATAAAGTAAAGTGTGAAACATTAAAATAAAGTAAATTATATTATTAAAATACAGTGTCTAAGTGAATTTAAAAATTATTATTATTATACATATATATACGAGTATTGTCATCTTCTTCATAGGCATATGTTACATAATTCTTTACAAGCTTTTCTAGACTACACACTGAATAGCATAGCTAGTTTTCAGTGTGGAAATTGTAGGAGGCTTTCTTTTCTTTAAATATTGACTTCTTATGTTTTGTAATTCTATAATCCTTATACTATAATGTACAACTATGCGTTAATATAACTTAATATAATAATATATATGCATTGCACTATGCCACTGTGTCAAACATTTGACTATTCTCGCTGGCAAAAGATAATGTAATCGTGAAATTTTTTTTTTGTGCTCTACACAAGGTCTATTTTACCGAAAAAATGTTTGTCACATTTTTTTGTCAAATGTTTGACATATAGTCTAATACAAGCTTTAGTAAACAAATGATATTTGATTGAGGCAGTAGCAGTGACTCAGAAGAATGCTGTTTCTGCTCTATGCAGAAGAGGTCATAGGACCAGGAGCACGGGCGTAAGTGATTTCGATTATTTCGTAAATCAGGTTTGAGGCGCGCCTCTATCCCCACCATAAAATCAACCAATCAGAGTGGAGTCCCAAGAGTCTAACATTCTTCAACTTTTTCTCCGACGCACACTTCCATATGTGTACACACATCCAATGAATTGTGGCACCACACAATTCACAGCTCATCGTATTTCTGTCGTTTCGCACTTATAGGCAAATTGCGCCGCAGAGGTATGTTGAGTGTAAATTGATTTCAACACAGCAAAGAATACAGCCGACGAAAACCGGTTTGCAATCGCCTGATGGGGGTAGAGGCTCGCCTCGTGACTCGCCTCAAGGGTGAGTGTAAACGCACCATCCAAGTGACGAACCTTTTTTCGATAGCATAAGTATGATGAATAATCAAAAATGGCGAGACATGCGAGTCGCTCTGTCACCGGCATTTTCAGCACCGCCTAATACCATGGATACACTGCTTGTACACAAATTACGTTATTCAAATCATGATATGCGATACAAGATAGCATGATACACAGCCCATACGTGTTATACTTTGACATTTAGCTATCAAAGACACAATTTCTTCGTGCTAAACGTTGCAGTATGATGTTCCGGCGAATAGCACTTTCATTGCTAATAAAGAAATGTACAAAGCGGACCATCATATCACACACAAAAATGAAAATACGCTCAAAGAATTTTAACTGACGGAAGAATATAAAAATCCACAAGTGTTGTTCATTGGAATTTCAGTTGATTTTAGTAACAGATGGCGCTGATGGCAGTTAAAAGAAGGCTATATTAGGGTTACTGTATACGCACTCACACCAAAACAGTCTCTAAGAGGGGTTTGGCAGATGCGTACCAAGGTGAAAAACCAGTAAATTTAAATTTTTTTCATGTTTATGGAATTTTGCTTTATAAACATTCGAAATGATTGGCTTTTCGCTAGACAATTGTAAATTTCCATAAAAGAAATGAAAGAAATACAGAAATTTTCCATTGAAAATCACAATTTCGCGCACACACACTTCCATACCAAAGAAAAAGAAGTACTAGAATTGTGGAAGAGAACCGACAGCTTTTTTTCCGACTCTTCACATATTTGCACAACACATTTCAAAAACGCAATTTGCTAGCAATGTTCAGTAGTACAAAAACAGGCGAACTAGTACATAAACAGGCGATTTTTGTGAGGTTAAATCACAATTTCTAGTACAGAAACGACCGAATTAGACGTATCTGCCAAACCCCAGGTAGAGAGTGTTGTGTATCTAGTGACCCTAGGCTATATCAGCTAAAATTATCGAATTTATATACAAGGAAACAGGTTTGATATTACGTCGATATCAGCTCGTTGACGTACTATATGCATAATATTGGGTGATACACTGGTGATATTGACGATATTATGATTTGTATACGAGCTGTGTATCCAAGGTATAATGTTCTATTTAATTGAAGAATGCTGCACGATGGCAAGCCAAAATTTAAGAATGCAAATGAAATCGAGGAGGTCCTCTAAAATTGATTTGACCGAAAAACACAGTAGGTTTTATATTAATGCAAAGGAAGGGATCAACTTAACAATGAAAATTTTTTAATTTATTACTTATATAACAATATGGCCCCAATAATGAAGGTTATATGAAATGATGAAAATAGAAGATATTCAGATATTCAAAGTTAAATTCACGGATTTAGGGATTACTTTAAGACCGTGGTGAAAGACACAATACAATTCCGCATAGAAAACTATATTAAACATTTTGATATGATTCAATTACTTATTAACTCGGAAGACTGGTGAAGAAGAATCTTCAGAAAATAGCATGCTTTTCAACAAGTACATCTCTCAGGCCGAGCAGAAGAGACCCACTCCAAGTTGGACCAATGATGAAATTGTCGCACAATGTCTGGAATTTTCATTGACAGAGCTTTCAAATACATCCAGCTTTATATGTTTCGCTTCCCTAGAAGTAGCTGCGAATCCGAAAATTCAAGATAAACTACACAAAGAAATAGATCAAACCAAAAAGGATCTAAATTGCATGCCTGTGTCTTTTGATGCACTCAGCAATATAAAATATCTCGATATGGTGATGAGTGAAACTTTGAGGAAGTGGAGTCCAGGATTTGTATGTGACCGAGTATGCACAAAACCATATAAACTTGTTGATCATTCTGCTTGACACTCAATTGATCTGAAACCGGGTGATGTTATTATTTGGATACCGTCAGTAGGCCTCCATTATGATCCCAAGTATTTTCCAGATCCGCATAAATTTGACCCGGAACGGTTCAATGATGAGCGCAAAGATTTTATAAAGTCGTACACATACCTGCCTTTTGGTGCTGGTCTCAGAAATTGTTTATGTAAGTATATCCTGGGAATATTTGAAAATTTTTTGGAACTTATATTTATAACTCTCACACAGGTCTAAAATTTGCCCTATTGCAAGTTCAGGCTGGTATATTCAATATTTTGTCCGAATATCAATTAGAACCACCAACAAAGGAAAGTGCTTTCGTGGAACGAAGTACAACCGGATTTCCAAAAATTAATTTAAAATATCGGAATTGAAGAATTTCAATTAAATGTTCTCAGTCAAATCCGAAAGGTTACAAATAAAGAAAACCTAAGAACGATGTATACTATTTGTATATGTATACTATTTTTTCCATACAATTTTTTCCACTATATTGATGTTGGAACCCGATGTTTAATCCCGATGTCCAATTCATACATCGAAGAAACGTGTCGCATAAAATATTCTCTTAACTTGTCCTTGTAGAATGGTCATCACCAGTGGAAAGAAACGAACCTCATTTCCTAAAAAATTTACACGGCATAAATAGGCATTGTTTTAAGAAACATGTACAAAATTTATTAACTAATCCATATAAAAAAACATCTTTTGCCATAACTTGCTTAGAACCTACAATTAATCCTAGAGCCATTTAAACCCAAGTGTTCCACCAGCCGGTAACATGATGATTAACCATGTCCATAAAAGAATTCATTTTCGTTGTAAGATATTTCATGAATCTCGGTGATTGCGGATCGGCCGAATTACCTTCAGCTATAATTCGAATTTTTGCTATTCCCCTCGTTTCTTCTCCGGACTCCAGAGGACTACGAGTCGTGAGAAATTCATAGCTGCTTTTTTTTTGATTATGATGCGCCACTTGTAACTCATCGAAACTTCGTGGTCGCTCCGCTTTATCGAAATCCTGCAAACGCATATAGGGTACAACTTGGTTGTAACTATTTTCCGAGTCCGAGTCTTTCGCAATCATATTATTGTTTTCCTGACTTAGGGCCCACGAAAGCGATTTCAGAACAGAATTTCTCCGTTTTCTGGTATTCACACGTCCATTGAAGTTGAAGGGAAACATCTCATCGGATGTGGCCTTGGTTGGTTCTGGATTCGATACATCTTCGTCTGAAGCATCTAGTTTAAGCTTGGACTCCTGATTGGGCATGTAGTAGGTGTTCAGTTCAGCTTGAGCCTTTCGTAGTTGGAACGAATTCATATTTATGGTGGGCTCTAGTTCATGAGTAACCAACTTGATACCGTGTTCATCACGAAGATTGGTTTGTAGTGGCTCTAATGGTTTTTCAACTCGTGGTATAATTTTGCTAATCGTATAGGTCTCGTGAAAGGTATTCGGTATTTTACTTACGGCATCGTTAGTCGACTTTTTAGTCTTATCCTTATTGTCCGTACCTTCAAATTCCACATAATCGTATTCTGCATCAGGGAATTTCGTCAGATTAACATGAACATCACCTTCTGGAAATTGAACACCTTTCCTTGGAGCTAGAAGAATTTCTTCGTTTGCTTGCCGCCGCTGCTGCTCTTGTTGCGTATGTAATTGTTGAGCTCGCGCTTGCCCTAGTGGTAGTCGCGGAAATAATTGCGGTTTTTCCTGGCCAGCAAACGGTCCCAGTTTGAAAATATTCCGAACTTGTCGTCTAGCACGTCGTACCTTGCGATTGAAGAATTTCTCTAATTTTAAAAAAGGCAATTTGGGAAATACTCTCTTGAAACGTCGATTGTCTTCGACTACGCTGGACTCTATCGGAGCTGGTGGTGGAGGTGGTGCTGCAGGAGCAGCCGGTCCTTGGAAATCGAAAAGATTTTGAAAGAATCGTGGTCGATTGTTGTTTTTCAAAATGAAGCGCTTATGACGAACTAGTTCTGAAGGCTTCGCATAATGATGGAACGAGTTTCGATCCAAGTCCTTGAACTGTTGATTCAAATATTTCGAGTCCTTCTTAACAACAATATGTCGCTTAAGTCGGTTTGATACTGTGGCCGTATTCGGAGCAATATTTTCCTTGATAAGTTGCTGTAGAAGACGGTCTGACGAAGTCATTAAACGACCCGTCCTGTCGAATTCCTCACTGTAAGCCATGTCATTTAAATCGGTCGAATCGTCCTTATAGCACTCTCTTAAATTAGCTGATGGCAAAATCCAAAATCCAATTGAAAGTGGTGGCAGTATTAATGATAGTGCCCTGGACGGATGCTTAATTTTTACAAGAGGCTCATATGTGGAGTTTAACCGAACCGTTTCGCCATTGAGCTGAACCGTACCATCATTCACCGTCAAGATATACTGCCATAGCTCCGGCCCTGTGTACCTATACGACAATTTGGATAAAATTTTCGAACGAGTTTCACCCATATTTATTCCCATAATAGTAACCGCTCCAGACAGATTTTTAGTGCAGTGCGAGTAGAAATGCGAGATATACCGATCGCCATTGATCATCTTTGTATCGAATACTTTTTCTCCCATCGTCTTTTTGAATAATAAACTCACATAGAAACTGAATCCAGGCTCGGAAATATCAGACTTATCAAGCGGCCGAAACACAACATTGAAACCGGCCCGAGCAGCATCACCGAGAGTTTGGGCCCATTGAAGTCCTTCGGTAATGCAAAGTGTTGAGCAGTTTTCAACGCTTTTGTTTTTAACGATTTTCGAAGGTATGTTCAACCAGGCGGGAAGGTTTCGACTCAGGATAGCCCGCAAAGCCATGTCTCGATCGTGGATGATATTATTCTGATTTTCGAAAGAAACGTACTCCTGTGGTCTGCAAATTCCGAAATGATACGTTTAAGAATTAGAATAAAGCATGTCATGCTATGAGACTTACTGCATCCATCCGATTGCCTGTACGACATCTTGAGATAGGTCTATGTAGAGGCCAGTTTCGTCACGATTACTTCCTGCTGAAATATCGGCTCCAACTATTCCCCAATTGTTTGTGAACGATCTGAAGGCATCCACTATATTTTTAAGAGTTGTAAGGTCGTCGGCGTAGCGCGGCGCACCAATGGCATCAAAATCTGAAATGTGTAATGAAAATAATGTAAAATCAACAGCCTTGAGAAATATCCAATAAAAGGAAAACGATTGAAGTAAAATAATCGAGGAGACTAAAGCCAAGGTACTTAAAACGAGTTGACACTAATTAATATTACAATAAAAAAAGTCTTACCCAAACCCAACTGCCAAATGCAATCCTTTACGCCGAGTGCACTGGAAATATTCAAAATACGTAGAGCTTCGATCGAATCCCATTTGGACGGGTGGTACGGCAACGGCACAATGGGCAACCAATTCACAGATCGTATCCACTTATTGAAGTTCATCCAAACCGTTTCAGGCACTTGATCGTTCAGCTCATCGACTTGAGCGTCCTTCGACAAAGCCGACAACAACTTGAAAAATGAATTTCCCGATATTTTTAAATACGACGGTTGCAGCTGCTTTGCCATCAAATCCGAAATTGCACTGACCAAAAGAGAAAACAAATAGGTTGATATTTTCCAAACCACAAGCCATTTTTGTTGCCCTTACCTATTTGTTGTATTAATATTCTCCAGCAAAACTTTCGGATCAATTGAAAAACTCACGAACTTATCACTAACAACATTTACCGGTCGTTTTAAATTCACTTGAACGAAAACATCATCGGCTGTAACGTACGAAAGTGCAAAAAATAAAATTAAAAATCTTTGAATTGCCCAAAAGCGACCCATTTTTGCTCTATTGTTAAAATTACAACTACTAGTAAGAAGCGGAGGAGGTCCGTCTTGTTCTGAATCAAGGAGAACACTGCTATCAACATCAACGATAATGTGATAAAGTAAGTTCAGCACGGCGGTTACGCTATAGCCTGAAACTGAGAAAAACTTGCTGAAATGCATTTTTCTTTTTAAATAATTAGGTCAGTTTTGATACTATGCGCGAAAAAAATACGATTGCAGTATGTTTTGGTCATCGCAGTGTACCCTAGTGACACGGAAACATAAAAGTACAAGTCGCTTACTTTTTAAGACGATGAGTAAACAAAACATATGGAATGACCTTACGCAAGGTTTTCTTCGATTGGAATGGGAATAGGATTTTCACATGTTCATTGATATTAAGTTTAATCTCGCGAAATAATGACACCAACTGTTTTTAATATAATTTTTCTTAGCTTTCGTACTATCGATAGGCTAGACAAATGCTTAGCATGTGAGAAATCATTCGGCAGCACTGAAAGCAACAATTCAAAATGAACTTTGCACTGTTCGGTATCCAAACAAAATATTCACTTCCAACTGCATGTTACGTAACTTCTGAGCAAACATTTTTTTTACTTCAAAATATGTATTATATAAAAACAATAAGTAGGTACTTCTATTCCGCATTTTTTAACAACGGCGTGTGCAGCAAAAGCTTCCTAAAAATTATCTTATGTCATGAACAGCAAACCCCACAATGCCAAAGAGTACAAGCTGGACAGCGTCGAGTACCTTTTTATTCTCATGATAAAAACAATAATTTTTACAGTTGGAATATTTACAATTCTTTTATTTACAGTTATCTCCCTTAAAAACGGGCAGTATTAAAATAAGTTCTATAATGTGTCTTAGGATATTAAAGCTTCTTTGTTTACATTTAGTTTTGTATTCACTTTGTTACTTGCAAATCACAAAAATATTTCCTACCTTACTTTGATTGTGTTTATGTGCTCTTTTTTTCCTACATACAATTATTATAACATAATTTATCTTTAATATAAATGCTTTGCATCAAACATAACAAAATTTTATCCTCCCACTGGGGTACATACGGAAAATATCGTTGCATATACACACTTCAAAATTTGTCTAAAAAATCAACGTTTTTTTTTAACTCCCTATAGTTATATACTTAAATAAAACAAAAAATAAAATAAAAATGCAGAGTTCTAATTGTTTTTTAAATCGAATATTTCCCTAAGTAGTGGTTCGACTTGTGATGGATTGACATTGAGATAGACACCAATTATGACTTCATTTAACCTCTGGACTTCGGTGATTTTCTGAATTAATTTTATAAATGTTGATTTCGCCTCGCAACCAGGGTAGACACTTTCAAGATACCTTCGTAGAAGGTAGTAATAGGAATTCTTTAAATTAAATTGAAATTAGTGAAATTGAAGAATCGATAAAATCAAATGGGGGTCACCTGTTCCAGTTTTATCACATCCGAATGAATGACCCGTGGACGAGTCGGCGTAAACAGCAGAATAGCACACATTATCAATATGATATTCTCGTCGGTTCGCCACTTTAGCTCGAATGTCCGAATGAATCGATCGAGTTCGTCGTAGACGTTGCCCTTAACCAACTTCAGCACGTCTGCCTTTATGTTAGACATGTCTTCTTTGCTATGCGGAATCTACGAATAGAATTTGTAAAATTGTAAATTTAAAAAGAAGAAAAAATTAATGGGACTTCTCTTTACCTTCCACGTAGCGTGTGCACAGTCGTATGTCATAACCGATCGCATTATCATCATTTCTGTACAGCCTCCTTTTAGCAAAGCGATTTGATCTTCTTGGCACATATTTCGGAACGCGCTGATTTTCTTCGACATCTTAATTAGACGTCGGATTGCAATTGCAGTTAAATTGATTAATTTTAGTAGTTGCGGGTCTTGGGTGCTGCTATCATTCTGCAAAAGAACCGAACAAACATTACAACATAATTTTTCTATCGTTTAATCGGGGCGCAGAATGAAATAAAAATTGAAGAAAAATGGGATGAGTTAGAAATATACCTGAAAATATTAAATACTAACAAACGACATTGTAAACTTTGGTCATCAGTGTTCAATTTCATATCTGGAACTAGGTGAGTCACCGAAAATTAAATTTTCCCTTTTTAAGGACTTTCACATGGGAGGAGCAAGAAGGACTCAGTCGATTTCTAGCAAATTTATCCCTTTACTGGAAACCATTTAAAAATTATTGTGTACAAAATTTCAAAATCCTAGCTTGAAGCGATCAAAAGCTATTGGAAAATATTCTAGAACACGTGTTTTAAGGACTTTTTGTATGGGAGTTACCAGAAAGAGTTGAGTAATTGAGTGGGGATATCTTTACAGGATTTTTGTATGGGAGCTACTCGAAGGACTCAATGGATTTACAAATTTGACCAAACATCCAGATTCAAACTTTCAAGATCCTAGGTTAAGGCGTTCTTGAGCTATCATGCCAACGGACAGACGGACGGACGGACGTCAAGCGGATTTGATGTTTTTGGCCACAAATAAACAAAAAATAATATATAACTTTTTTTCGTCCGAGGCTCCGTTCTATGCGTTACAAACTTCTGGGCTGGATTAAATTTATAATACTGTCGGATTTCATCTAGAGTTTAAAAATCGGTTTTCTGTTTGAAATTTTCAAATTCAATTACAAATTATTTTAAATTAAATTAGACAATGCACAATGGATTGCAAAGCCAGCCCATAGAATTCCATTAGCACATTCAGTTAAACAAAAGTTGGATCAAACGGTAAAATGAAATGTTTAAAGAATTTCGACGAAGAAATTTGAACGGAGGTCAACTCCCGATTTTAAACACAGAAGCACCGATCTCGTTAGCTTACATAATGGCCTTGCCATGGTTCTCGGATAGGATTTAGATGACACGGTCATGGAAAAGAACTACATCAAATCAACTTTATTACACGAAAAGCACCAACATTTTCAAATGAAATGATTTTTACAGTTTTTGATTTACGTGACGAATATTGGCAGATCAAACAATCCACCGAACTTTGTAGTTTCAGCCCGCCATTTGGTTGATACAGATCTGTGTTTATCCGTGGGTTGGTTAGCTTAACACGCTTCGAGGAGAAAAACTTGGATCGGGCTAAGGGACAGCCGTAATGTAAAACCAATCGAAGAAATATCATCGGAAAGGCCAAGGCCCAATTTGACCTCTTGCGATATAAAAGAAGTCTCGTCTTTTTTTCAGAGTTAAGCCTAGTACTAACTAGAAGCGAAACGAAATTTCCCATACAAATTTTCCGTTCGAGCGAAAATTGTTAAGCTAGTATTACTATGTTTGACCAAGTGGTCAAATTGCAGTAATAAGCAATGCGAAATAGCGAATTCCAATTAATCTCACAGTATTCGCTCGGTCAAATTTGCTTTTCGCATTGTTTATTACTGCAATTTGACCGCTGGGTCAAACAGTGTAATACTAGCTTTAGTGGATTTTGTATGTGATTTGACAGAAAATTTCGTTTTCGCTTAGACGTGCTTCAGTGATAGATTGGTAGAAGTAATAAAAATTAAGGATACTGTCATACCCACGCTACGGATTGTATCGAATACTAGATAGAAGATCATTAACGAAAATAAATAGATTACTCAGCCTTGACAGACACCAGCATTGATTGGATTAAAGCGGGGATACCAGGTCCTGAAGATTTGTTGTCATCGAGTCTTTTCAGAACCTTAAATTCTGCACACGCTTTTAATAATAGTATTTTCTAAAGAGTTACCGAAGAGAGTAGAAAGCATACTTTGGGTTAATAAAGGAAGTGTTGAATTGCCAGCCAAAATTTTAGCGAAAAATTAGCCTCTACCAAGGAGCGGCATCAACACTTCTTTAACCTCCATAGTGCAGACGCACTAGAGAGTGCGTCCACACCTCGCATATCAAAACCCTCATTTTCAAATGCATTCTCCCAAATTGAAACGCTTTAACACAAGTTCCATCTTCTTATTTTTTGCTAGGTATTCAACACCCAGATTTGGTAATGATAAGAAAATACAGAGTTACGCTTCCTAAATTGGGTTTACAGAAAGAATATCCTGTAGGTCCCCTTCAAAAATTAAGGCGCATTGTTCCCATTCCTCTGAGTAGATTTTTCTCTCAAATTCCGTGTGATCAGTGTTGCCAACAATTTTTCTTGGTTGGGCACTAAAATATGAAATTTAGAGCTTTAATTTCAACTTAAAGGCACTGAAATTTAATTTTTTCATATTAATCGCAGGCATATTCCAATAAAGTGCAAGCGGTATAATTAATTTTTGACCGCTGAGATAATATTTTGAGCACCAAATTTAACGCTGAAAGCACTAAATTGGCATCACTGCGTGTGATCAACTCTCGCTTTCTACTATCTTAAAGGCACAATCTGGCTGGTACTGCCGACCGTCGCGGTCAACAGTAACTGCCGGCAGTAGACTACTGCTTCAGGCAAAAACAAGCTGTAATGTCTGTTTGCGACTACTCGGCAGTTGACGATTGTGAGTGCAAATCAGCCGCGGTGAGCAGTTGAGGTTACCGCTAACCGCGACGGTCGGCAGATTGTACCTTTACATCGACCATTACAAAATACATAACATAAAAAATCTAGCAGGAGCTTACCTTCGTTCTCGACTCGTCATTTACCATGCACGCCATATCGTCATCCAGCGGATAATACAGAGCCTTATTGGCAACAATCAGCTCGCTTAATTTCGCCTGTTCCGCTTCATTCAGTTCCCTATTCTCGCCACAGGATTGTGGCAACGAGTTGAACGTCTCATACTCCAACTTTATCGCCTCGCATAGAACCGACTCGATAGAATTCGGGTGTATCGGTCGGTTATCAATGTCTCCAAGAATGTTCTTCATTGTTTCGTCGTCAACTTGATTGGCAGTCATTGGAGGCATATTGGTAGAAGTCCCTTCAACCGATTCGATCTGGCTGTTTAAGGCCGTTTGTGCGCCGGTCATCGAAGCCTTTTCGGTTGAAGGATTTTCGTTAAAAATATCACGCACGTCAGTATTTGCAATGGGCAAAATAGCATGCGGTGATAACGAGGCTGTCGACGAATTCGGACTCTGGACGCTATTCAAAACCGAATTAATCATGGTGTAGGCACTCGTATTGTCGATCGCTTGCTTATTCGATTCGCACGTTTCCGTTGTCGAATCGACTCTATAGTTGACCATTTTGTTGATCATGCGCAACGCTTCGGCCGGTGAATTCATGAACTTGTTCATTATTTCGAGAGCGTCTTCGGGCGAACTCATCAGTTGCTGTATGAATTGGAGAACGTCGCCCGGCGAGTTGGCAATTTTCGATATAATCTCCAGGGCATCGGTCGGCGAGCTCATGAACTTGGTGAAAACGGTTAGCGCGTCGAACGGCGAATTCATGATCTTACTGATTATTTTCAAAGCATCGCCCGGATAGCTGATAAGATGGCTTATCAGTCTCATCGCCTCGGACGGTGCATTGATGACTTTAGTCATCACTTCGACGGCTTCTTTGGGTGTCTTCATCAGGTGGTTGATGGCACGGCCTGCATTTTCTGGCGTCGCGACAATACAGTTTACAATTTCCTCGGCCGAACAAATGCACGTCGGAAGCAATTTCGATTCCGTTGTCGATGTGATTGCAGCTACTTCGGGAGTGTGAATGGCAGGCGTACTGTCGTCGGATTTTTCGAGACGTGTCTCGCTCGACATGCTCGAGTTGCTGTACTCGCACGGAGATTGACCGTCCTCTCGCTCGGACCAGCCGTCGAACGACAAGCCATCTTCACGTTTGATCTTTCCAATCGGTACCAAGGTCTCAGGTTCGGGAGCTGTAGTCAATTTCCTTTTCGCCCGGTTCTGTTCGATTTTGCGCTTCTTCCGATTCTTGTCCTCCTCGGACATGATGTGCTCCTTCTTCATGCCGATCTGGAAGCATTTCTCTAGCCGACATCGCTGACAGAAGCGTCGAGTTATTACGGTTATTTCGCAATTTTGGCTAAACGGACAGGTAAACTGCTTAGTGAGGAGGGCGTTCCGCCGAAAGAACGCCTTGCAACTTTCGCAGGTGATCGCGTTAAAATTGTAGCCGAGCGATTTGTCGCCGCACACCATACAAATCTTTTTCGAGGGCGACATTACTACGGAAAATTTCACCACACAAATTACGCGCGGCAATGTTTTTGTTTAGCGAAAACTCAATTTCATTACGAATATTCCGACATCTTCCAATCTTTGCAACGTTTATTACGCGTTCAATTTCTTATCGCGACCGGGCATAACTATATCGCGCGAAATTTCTTTTCTCCCTGGAAAAGCGCAAGCAATGATTTCATTAAAAAAAAATTAACTTTTCAATTCAATTTGTGACTCACGGCGACGACGGGGAGGCGCGAATTGCGTTTGCATACGGGCACAACTTCTATTCGGTTTCGGACTCAGCGTTGTGCGCTCGAGCCGTTCAATTAGTTATAAGCGATAAATTGGTCTTACGCGTTGATTATCAGCGCAAATTGATAGCCAAATTCAATGCAGTTGACTCAAACGAGAAGAAACCTACTTGCAAAAATCAAAACTTGTACACGGAATTGTGGTGACAGGTGATGGCAGATCGTTGTTATCAATTTTGACGGCTGGTTGGGGCTGCCAATGTGGGTCGAAAGGTGTTTCAAGGTTAGGCGAATATGGTGATTTACTTGGAAAATATTGTAGGTCACTGTTATTTTTGAATTTTTTAATGAATGGGGGAACCCGTGAAATTAGGTGAATTATATTTTTAGATTTTGTTCAAACAAACTGCAAACTATAGCGACCCGGTTTTAAACACAGACCTGGGACACACCGTGTATTATGACTTCAAACATTTTGTATTTATCAACTCGTTTCCAAAGACACTATAATTCTCTTATCAGTTTCTATTTTTGCAGTTTCAGGTGTCTCAGGTGTTGTCTAGAATGATAACGCGTCTGATAACGTTACGATTAGATCTACTTAGTTTCGTTTTCATAAGCGACTATGATAAACGCAGCAGGTGTTCAGCTAATAAGAAAGACAATAAAAATCACGACCACTATCAAAATTCTTCATTAAAACGGGCCTCGAATTTTGTTGATTATTTCTACCAAATTTTGTAGCGACAACTTTCCCAGGTCGGCTGTTAATGATGAAGCCCATTATTAGGTTTACACTCTCACAATACTGGTACATTTAATGCTCATTTCTTCAGTGAGTTCCCTCGCCCTTTGAATCACACGTAGTCAACCGCGCTCTAAGTTATAAAAAGTGATATTCGTACCGATTCCACCGTGTTCCGTTAAGCGGCTTAAAAGCACCGATTCCGTTTCCCCAAACCGATTCAACTCTTTACGAAACTCTCACTTGGATTGAGTCATCATTTATAAACTCCTTCTTTTCCAAGAGTTAAGCAGAAGTGATGCTACGCGGTTCCTTCCCCTTGTTTCACTGAGCCAGTTTTACATCTTGGCAAAGTTAACCATTTCGGTAGGTTCAATTGGATGGATCTCTCGATCCTTCTGAAGTAAACGTATGTTCCTAAAAACTCCTTCCTTCCGAACCTGGTTCGGATTCAAAATTACACCTTGATACGGTCCAGATCTATAGTTTCTAACTTTTATTCAAAACCTTATCGAAATTTCCGCACTGGCTGGTTTCAGCTGTGAGTTGCTCACTCTTCATGAAATCAGCTCTGAATTATGCTAGTCACGTTCAAGCATAGAGCTAATGGAGATGACAAGCCACGGGTTTTGTATAAAGCGCTTTGAAGCCAGAGAAGTGAGACAAAACAGGTTCGTTATATCAAATTGTTGTTGTTTTGCGTGTTTCAAGAGCGGGACATAATATAAATGTGAGTGAGAAAACACAGGTTTGTTATATCAATTGTTGTTGTTTTGCGTGTAAGTGAATGCGACGATGTCTGCCTTCAACTCAATCGCTGCTTGTCATATCCAGTATATATATATCTATGCGTTCAAGCAAAAAGCTGGACACAAAAAAAAAGTTTTGAGAAGAATCATTTTTTTAAAAGGCTGAATTAGTCCCATGTCAAGGGCACACTTTCTCAGTCCGAAGAGCTGGAGGCAGTACAGTTTCACAGCTCATCGAACTGCAAAAATTTCACTATATCAACATAAGGTATGCTCTTTTTGGCTACACCTTCTACACTTTTCTGCACTAACTCTTGAGCGGGTGCAGAGAGTTGAAGAGGGTGAATGAAAAAAGAACAAACCTATTATGTAGCCAAAAACAACAGACCTATAATCATGCTGTATGCTGATATTGGGCTCAACTTGATGTGTCATAAGTGCTCTTCAGTCAGTACAGTGAACTGGTATTGGAGGTAACACAAAATTACCTAAATTAAAGAATTAGAAAATTAATATAATAAATTCAAAGATAAAAAAAAATAATAATAATAATAACAAAATGAAAAAAAAAAGAATTAACGGAATATTCCAGGATAAAAATAAAAAAAAGAACACTAGAGATTAACGGGGTTAAAGAAAAAAGGAAACAATAGTAGTATTAATTAACCAAGAATTATGCACAATAACAAAACAAACCTTCACCATTCTTTCTTTTTTTTTCTCTATTGTGTATTTATAATATATATATATTTCCATTTTTTTTAAATTTTCCTTTTCACGGCATATTGTTAATATGTATCTTCGCTAGTTTTTTCAGATGCCCGATATTTTTTGCAAGCTGAATATTGCTAGGGAACGCATTGAATTCTATGATAGGTTCAAAAATAGGATCATTCCTTATTTGAGCTGTTCTTGAAAAATATTGCTGTCTAATCGAATTTGCGCTTCGTGTATTGAAGTTGTGTACATCTTGGCCATATGTTATTTTGATCGAGGTTTTAATAAGATCGTTTTTGACGCTGTAAATTATATTTATTCTCTCTAGCCTTACAAGTTGATAGATGTTCAGTTTCTTATAGGTTAGGTAAAGTTCCTCCGATGGCGTAAGTTTAGGTAGATTATATAATATTACATAATGGCTTCGTTCATTATTCTATAAATTTTTTCCAGATTATTTTTCGATGTTTGACTCCAAATTAAAATTAAAAATGAGTTGTAGAGCGGTATGTAGATAATTACTCCTTCTTATAACTCCTATGATCGGAGCAATTTTTTTTCTTATGCAGTTAATGTGCGATGTCCAGCTTAATTTATCATCGATAGTTAGTCCTAAATACTTAGTGAAATGGACTCGTGTTAGAGGAATTCCATCGATTTGCGGTTTGAGGTCAATGTTAAGCTTATTGGGCTGTTTGAACAGCATATAGTTGGTCTTTTGAATATTTAAGGTTAGCTTATTTCCGAAAATACATCTATTGAAAAGGGCAAGGTCGTCATTGATCGTTGCCTCTAGTTCATCCTTATTTCCTCTATATAGTAGTAAGGTATCATCTCCGTATGTAATGTATCTTGCCTTTAGCCATATGTATTGAAGGTTATGAATGTAAAGCAGGTATAAAGTCGGACTTAATATTGAGCCTTGAGGTATCCCTATATTGATTGATCTTTGACTGCTAAGTTAATACATATTTTTCGTAATATATTGCAGATCAAGAAAAATAATAAATATTTATAAAAAAAAAAAAAAATGTTCCTCTTCGACTACGACTAGAAACCAGCGTTACTGACTTTATCTTTAATAAAAAGATATTGGAAGGAAAAAGTGGCAGAATCCAGTACTCTTTTACCAGCACAAGGCGACGCTTTCTAGTTCAATTGAAATTTTCGAGTCATTAATTTGTGGCACACGACAAGTCCACGTCTCGTCACATTTTTGTGTCTACGATTCTACAAAGAAAAAACCTTCTCGCCTTGTCCATCTTTCCTACGTGTAAAATATTCAGTTATGCGTTTCTGCTCCTGTGAATTGCGTAAAACCTGAGAAATTAAAAAAAAATTTAAGATTCGATAGCGAGCCGGCAGAACAAGTCCCTCGCGAAAAAATCACAACTGCCCCCGCGCATCAACCTTCCAATAAAATCAATAAAAACCCACTCGACAAACTTTGGCAAACAAATTCTTAATTAAATCATAAAATAAATTCCCCATACAAATTTTGAAAAACCATTCACCCGGTCGCCTCAGTAGACGTGAACCATTCCGTACAAAAACGTCCAGAACAGGACATAGGTGCAGAGTCCGGCCATGAAACCGCTCGACAGCAAACTCTGGCGACTGATGAAGAACTTCTGCCAGTTCGACCCAGACTTGAACAGGAGCAGGCACCACAGTCCCAGCACGGCGAAAATGTAAAACAGGAAGCCAAGGATTCCGGTTAATCCCAAAATTCCTGGTTGCACGAAAAGTAAACAAAATCGAAAAAGTTTTTTATATAAATTGCGGGAGGGTGATAAGGTGACGATTTAAATACCTGCTGTGCAACCGGACAGTGCGGCCATCGACGTACGGCAATATTCCACCGCGGAGGCATTGTTTCGAATTGCGGACTCGCTGTATGCGATGATTTCTCCGGTTTTTAATTCACGGGTTTTCACGCGACCCGTCATTCTTGTTTTTCTGGTTTGGTTTTTGGAATGAATCGAGACGGTTTTCGTGACAGTTGACAGTTGATTTAGAAGTACCACGCAACTTTCAACGTGCGCTTGATGAAATGTCACCGTGATGTTATTCTTGCAGTTCTCGTAGACGCAGCTTTGAAGTTAACATTACGTTTTCTTTATTTTATCCCCTTCATCTAACATCTGTCGCACGAGAAATACCATAAATTAATTTTATTTCGATTATCCAAATCAATAGAAATCAGTTCCATTCATGAATTATTAAAAAAAAACCATCAGCTGATTTGGCGGATCTCCCTCGAATGCAACCCTGGTCGGTTTACTTTCTTTTTTGTGTCGTTGCCGTATCAGCTGCATCTGTCAAGAAGTCGTTGGTCCTCAGCCGCAACATTTCTAAGTTCCGAGCGGAACCTTTTGCCGTCCGTAATCCCTTTGATTAAAGTCTCTCGGAATGGCGCACATCCAATACGTTGACGGCTTAGTGCGCGAATACATGTTGTTTCGCGGTCTATCAAATTCGCTGAAATGTTTCGATATCGAGCTGAAAAGCGACAAAGACAAAGGATTTCGGGCCGATAAAATTATCGATCAAATCACGACCTTCGTGGGTAGTCAAGACCTTCAGGCGCTCCGTGATCTGTGGTCCAATTTGGATAGTCACCTGTTCAGTAAATTGGAGCATTCTCTGACTGCTGGTAGGTGAAATCATAACGGGGTGACGATTGTTCAAGTAGTTTTATTGTTTTTTTTTTTTTATTTTAGCGGTGCGGAAGTTGGAGCAGGGAGTTTTTAAGTTGTACCTGGTGACTGCTTACACGGCCGGCAAGCTTGATAAAATCAACGAATTCTTCATGAAGTTGTCGACGGAGCTGCAGCCGCAATCCGAATGGAAGGAATGGTTCTGTAAGTATAGTTTTGAAGATTGCGGAGTGAAGAGTGCTCCCTTGTACCTTTTGCTTAAGCGGAACGGGACTGAAGAATGTCCGTCCCGCATGTCCTAACAAACGTAAATTAATTTTAGATAATGGGCTTATCATCCGTTACTTGCATCAACTAAAATATACTAAAAAGAAACTTTTTCTCGGATACCGATGTACTCAACCGCAACGATTTTTAAACACAGCTAATCGCTACCTACACCGGAATTAAGGGAGAATTTGACATATGTGACAATATGTGAAATCGCAGCCCATTTATATTTGATTTAATTCCTTCCCAGCTCAAAGAGTTGGAGACTGTATACCCTCCTAGCTACAGCCAGAAAAGACCAGTACAACCTCTAAACACAATACCAATCCATGAAAATGTCCTAATCTCGTGCATATTTCTATGCCACTTCTTTTGCGCTGTCGATTGAAAGCCACTGAACTTTTTTAATACTACAAGCTGCAAACTCTTTTACAGAAAAAATCGCTACTTTATTTGTCTAAATAAGTAAAAAGGTTCATTCTCAACTATTTTCTAAAACCTCATCTTCCCAAGAAGTGGTTTGGGGACAGACAGAGTTACAATTTATCGCCATAAACAAAAAAGGGTTTTGCCTCTTTCGAAGATAACTCAGAGCGAAAGCATGACGACGTTGGTCTCTAACTCGACGTTGGTCTCTAAGGAATGCAGTTTTAATACATAGCTCATTCAGAATCGTAACAATCCTCGGTGATAAAAAAGACAGAATATCTTTTTCATGGAAGAGCTCCTATAAAAGCGAACTTCAGGAATTTTGTTTTCCGATGTCAATGCTGTTAATGAAGACCACTGCTTGTAATCTTCCACAAGAAAATACGGTATTCGACTAGGAGCAATTCCACGCAACTGCTTCTGTGTTCAGTTATACAAACTTTTGATATCAAAACTGCCAAGAAAAGGTCTGTTCTCTTCACTGATGTTTGTGTGATAAGCTAAAAATAAAAATCTATTTCCGAAAACGAGCTTCGAGAGAAAATTTCGATCGGACGACTGACGAAGTCACCGAGAGAATTACTACGTTTACATGGAGGATTGAATCCGGATTCAATCCTCTAAAATCGCATGTAGACGCATATCGGATTGAAATGAGATCGACTCGATCCGAACCAACTTCTCGACCTGGATCGAATCGAAACCGGTTATGTCGTTCGTCATTTCTTTGATTTGCCCATGTTTCGATCTTTCGATCCGGTGTTGTCATAAACACGATCCAAATTTCGATCTTTCGATCTTTGGATTCTCCATGTAAACGTAGTAAATATGTTCTTGGACATCACGTCGACTAAATTTACTGAGGTGGTTCCGAGTTCGAGTAGTAGAATCTGTATCTCAGTCTAAATCGTATTCTTTAAATATACAATACATAATTTGTACTAAAAAAAAATTCTTTCTTTTCAGATTTTCCATTCTGCAAAAATCCTGAAGAACATCCCAGCTTTACCGTTTTCTTCACGAAACACTGGCAAGATACCCTCCTTCTCTCCCTCCACAATTTCTTAGCAACTATTTTCCAATGCATTCCGCAACCGACTCTATCCCGAATCGATAGCGAAGTGAATCTCATAAAAAAATTACAAGATGAAAACACGGCACTCCGAAATCGTGTTCAAAGTCTGACCGCAACCGCAATTTCTTCAAGTACTACGACTACAGGAACAACAACAGCTAGCGGTGGACCGTCGGCCGGAACTCAATCAACGCAAAGTTCAACAAGCGAATCTCAACGTCGCGGTCGTACCGCTAAAACTTCGTCAAATATTCAAAATCTTAACGATATCGTTCCGTTCGATATTTCACCGCCAGGACATACGGTCGATGATTTTTATATAATCGCTGCGGAGACAACTAATATTAGTCAAATGACGGATTCACAGTCTCGCGGATTGAAGTCGTTAATTAGAAATATTAGTTCGGGTAGTAGCCCAGTGATGGGAAGGAAGGAATCTTTAGATCGCAGCAAGCGAAGGTCGGGAAGTGTCGGTAGAAATTGGGTGTAAAGAAACGTCCTAGTTTAGAGGATGCAAGCAATTAACATGAAGTTAATCAGTCGTATGTATTACAAATTTATGTATTTTGTGGATAATCCACATTTTTAATGATTATTATAAGAGCAAATGCCAAACGTAAATACTTGTTTGTTTTTTACTAATAGGACTAAACCCTAGAGGCGAGTTGACAAGTAGTTAGCGATATTCTTAACCCTAATGTTTTTACTTTTATAACTTAATTGTTCTGAAGGTCGACACACTTCAGCAAGATTTATTTTTACATAAACAAAGATAAAATAAATTGAAGGATAAAAAGTTAAAAGAAGAATACGCCTCAATCCTAAAAACCAATTACTATAAAAAAATACACAGTCTGTGCGGAAAGACCAGATCCAAAATACGGAAGCGAAAGTTATAAATGAGTTTTCATTCTTATTTTATTTTTATGTATTCTAATTTTTATTTCTACATTTCTTTATTTTATTTTTTATGATTTATAATACCTGTAATATACACGTATGCCATGGTCACACGTGACTGAATGAATAAATATTTCAGTAAAATCAAATTAATGAAACCATTGATAGAACAGCTTTTTGGTAAATCTATTTTGAGGAGCTAGATTAAGTGAAGTTCTTTTAAATCCTAAAATTTTCACGATAAAGTTATAAAATAAGAAATTCGAAGTGATGGTGTAAATATGGTGTTTTGTTTTGACTTGTCGTTAAATGCATTTATCGAGTACAATCATTAAGTAGATAAGTCAATAGATAAAAAAGTTGATGTGAAAATTTTTAGCCCCAAGAATGGTTTTTAGTTAATCAGTCTCGAGGATGGCTTTTCATTTGTTGTGGACGCGGCACATACAATGGTGTAACTAAAGTAAGAAAAGAAAGAAATGGTCTAGCCCCCTAAACAATTTGCAAGATTAAAAATTTAATGAGTTAGCTATGTACGCGTGAAATCCAAACTTATTTTACATATACATAGTAGCAATATACATAATACTGCCTCCATATACCATTAGATATTAAATGAACGGTTGGCCCCTACCAGAAGAGATAGATACAATGCGCCTTACTAGTGAAATACGGCGTATGCCTACTTAATGTGTATAAGGTTCAATGCAGCGAGAGCTATTAGATTTGGTCCACTCCAGTCCAAAAACCTAGTTATGCCAATGGGTACTTTTATGTCGCAGTAGTGAAAATCAAAATTAAGGAATTACACACATCAATTGCACAAGTCGATCAGAAATTGGAAATTCGTACAGTGGTATTTAAAACTGTTAATGTTTTTGGGCTAACAAAAGAGTATTCTGGATCTTTTGCTTAAAAAATTATCTATCAGGTGTATAAATAAGTTCAAGGCGTTCTCGTATAGATGGCGCTAACACGAAATACTGTAAAAAAATGGCGGATCAAGCTCGTAATATGGCAAGATCAGACATGTTGCAACAATTCCTATTCTATGTAATTGTTATATTTAATGGTCGATTTTATTTGTTTTAAAAACTGTAATGAACTTTAAGTAATCAGGTCTTGATGAAACTGAAATAAATAAATAAATTCCCCATTATTCCATTTGTAAAATTTTTTCGGCGTCAGTTACTTATGAGTCCTTAAACATGTCGGAGTTCGAGCCAAATAAGCGCCATTTGCGGGAAGTTTTGCTTTTTTGTTTTAATTCAAAGAAATCTGCTGCTGAGGCTTGTTAGATGATTAGAGAAACTTATGGCGAGTCTTCTATTAGCGAATCAACGTGTCGCGAATGGTTCCATCGCTTCAAAATGGGTGATTTCGGCGTGGAAGACAAGGAGCGTCCCGGCCGGCCAAAAAATTTCGAATACGCAGAATTAGAGGCACTACTGGGCGAAGATTCATGCCAAACACAACAAAGTCTTGCGGATTCAGTGGATTTATTTATTTATGTAATGAAATGGCCTTATAAAATAAAACCAAACAATAATATGGCTACACCGGTATTGGATTCATTGGATGTGACTCAACAAGCCATTGCACATCGTCTGGAAGCCTTGGGAATGATGCAAAAGCAAGGAAATTGGGTGCCGTACGAATTGAAGCCAAGAGACGTCGAACGGCGTTTTTTCACGTGCGAACAGCTGCTCCAACGGCAGGACAGGAAAGAATTTTTGCATCGTATCGTGACTGGTGATGAAAAGTGGATACACTACGACCACCTATTCCGATCGATAAAAAATGTCCTGGCTGAGCAGCGCTTCCGTTCTTACGAAGATGCCAAAAATTGGGTCGATTCGTGGAGAGCCTCAAAGGACGTGGATTTTCAACACGGAATTCGCATGCTGCAGAAAGATGGGCAAAGATTGTGGCTAGCGATGGACAATATTTTAAAACATAATTATGTAACCAATTTCCCACAATAAAGGCTAAAATTTTAAAAAAACGATACGAGCTAATTTGTAGACCTAATATTTTTTTTAACAGAAATCAAAAATATATTTATATTTTCTATCAAGATTTTTTTTAGTATAGATCTTTGCGAGGTTTTCTCGACGACAGGTAAATAATTCAAGTTTCCTAAATATGGCGAACAAAATGTGTAAATTTATATCTCTTGGTTCCATTATGTTTTTCTGATTATTCTGATATTGTTATCGATTTTTATAGATAAAAATTTGCTACCCTGCTTTCTTACGTTCCATGACTAGTAGACAACAAAAAAAAATGCAATCCATCTGTACGCCTAAACCCTTTGAGCTATTGACGAATGGTAAATTTGGAAATCTCCACCTGGTGGCAAAAAAACAACCCTTTAAGATAGACAAATTTTTGTCAGCTGACTGTTGTATGGCGGTTTGTGTGTAATTTTACGATTCGGAGCTCGGCAAGTATTCGATTTTCTTTTAATTTTATTATGAAAGACATAATAAGAATTGATGACGATCGGTTCTGTTGATAATAAGATATTCATTTCCGGTTATACATTCCGAAAATGTTAGGCTCAAACCCGCACAACGAAGTCAGAAAATGAACGATTTTTCTCTATGAATGAACGGTATAAACTTCGAAATAACTTTCCGGGAAAAAGCAATATGGAATAATTATTAAATTATTTAAAAGGAACATAAACCGTTTTTTCGTTACATTTTTCTTTCATTTTGGTGCTTGATATTGGTTTCTGAAAAAAATAAATTTTGTTTTTGATATGTTATGATACGGTTGTCCTTCTTATTTAATTATGAGGTTCATTTAAATTCACTTCAAGCGATATTTTGGAGGAAAACACTTTTATTCGAGCTCAATCTCAATTTTGTATGAAAATCACATGCAACTGTCAGTTTCTGTCTATCTTATAGGGTTCCGAAATTTTCCACCAGAGCACATGGTATATTTGTCAATTAAGTTGATTTTTTTTGTGTATAAAATGGGTACACACCTTTAAGTGGTCACATTTTGAAGGGTGGGGGCGTGAGGGGGAGGTGAAGAGAGCGTTTTAGACGGACAATTGTGGTTTCTAGATCTCAGCAAAGGAGACTGAAACTTTAAATTTATATAGATCTTTGATCACCAATCGTCGATGTAGGTGGGAGTTGGGGGGAAAACAATGCTTCCGAAACGCTCGGTAGTGGAATGTTGAAAAAATATAATTTTTTGTAGAGCGGCTTATGCTAGAAAGTTGAAATTTGGTGAGTATATGTACATCTACTAGAAAAGTAATTTAGATTAAAAAAAAATTTCATATATCAATTGGCGTACGGAAGGAGGTCAAAAAAATTATCAGTAAAAATGGAATGCATATATATTCACAAATTTCGTCTTATCTCTCAGGTTTTCTAAGATATTGAATTAATTTTTATTTCACGGATTCTTCACTCAATGCCTAGACATTTCAGAATTTTTTTAAATTCGAACCTTTTGGTGTATAATTCAGCCAAATCCCTCAGGTCTGATTTAATATCGTATAACTTTTCACTTCCAATGGCTTGTTTCATAAACCCCTAAAACTCGATTTCAAGATTTTCTCTTTTCAACCCCTAAGAGTTTAAGAGAATACTTTTTCACGAATCCGTCATATCTCTTAGAAGTGCTAAGAGTTTGAATTGGTTTTCACTTCCTCGGACTTTCTTTATATTGACCTAAAAACTGCTTTCAGGATTTTTTGACATTCAACCCTCAATTGGGTGTAAGGAGATTGCATACTTTTTCACAATTTTCGCCATATCTTTTAGGTTTGGTGAGATAACAAATTAACTTTAACTTCTGCTGAGGTTTTATATAAAACCGATTTTAGGATTTTCTGATATACAGGGTGTACAGGCACTCCGTCCGCCACATTGTAAGGGGTAATTCCTTGATATATTTGGAGAAAAAAATTGTTCTACAGGGTGGGTTAATTTTCAATAACAGTGGAGATACAGGGAGATTAAGAAAAGTGTTATTGACCGGTACCCTCACTCACTTTAAACATTATATCTTGAAAACGAATAATCACAAGGCAAAGTGTTATAACTCGTTTTTTAGGGAATCAAATTACCTTTCATTTGATGTAACAGTCTAAATTGTAACTGCACCCAATCTTGAGATATTTACTCGAGAACACAAATTTTTGCTACGTGAACCCTTAAAATTCAGTGATCAATGTAGTTTTTCTCAGAAAACCCCATTATAAAAATGTCATTTTAATTTTATTTTTTTATGAACCATATTATTACCTACAAAAGCTGCATACATATGTATGGGTTACGATTAACATTTTGGAAGTAATAGGTAAAAATACATATCACATAAAAATTAAATATATAAAAAGTCAGTGCATGTGCTTATTGATCTACACTACTTGCTTGAACTGAAAGAATTTAGTAATGGTTTTTATGTTTTATTTAAAAAATTTTTATTATAACAAATGTGCAAAATGGCCACCTTCATTTTGAATGCACGCTAAAGCTTGTTTGGCGAGTGTTCTCTTGGTATTCATATTCCTCAACTGCTGCCGCATTGATCCTGGTATTTAGATCTTCCAATGTTACTACTGCCGTTGCGTAGACAAGGTCCTTCATCCGTCCCCATACAAAGAAATCCATAATAGGAAGATCAGAAGATCTTGCAGGCCAGTGTATCGGTCCATTTCTACCGATCCAGCGATTGCTATAATTGGAATTTAACCAATCTGTGATTTGTCGGCCGTAATGAGCTGGAGCACCATCGTGTTGGAAAAACATGGAAGCTAATCGTACCAGTGGAATATCATCCAACAAGTCCTGTAGGTCATTTGATAAAAAATGTAAGTAATTGCAGCTATTTAGAGTAGGCGGAAACCTAATAGGTCCAAGTAAATCGTCACCAATCACACCTACCCATAAATTGACGCTGAACCTGTGCTGAAATGATGCCGCTCTTCGTGTGTGTGGATTGCTCTCAGCCCACGTATGTAGATTGTGGAAGTTTGTGATACCGTCTCTGGTAAATTGGGACTCATCCGTTCACAGAATATTGTTGAAAAAATCATCGTCATCTATTTGTCGTTCAAGGACCCAATTGCAAAACTCCATCCGTTTGGGGAAATCAATGGGAAGCAGCTCCTATACTGGTGTGTGATGGTAGGCATGCAAGCGTTCTACTTTTAAAATACTCCAAACTTTTCAAGTAGAGATGTTAAACTGCAGTGCCAAGCGTCGGATACTGATCGATGGATCATTTTGAACTGCTTTCAGTATTCTTTCATCGATCTGAACAGCGAATATGGGCGCAGGATTTGCATTTACTCTCCTTGTTCTAACGCTGCCAGTTTCCCTAATTCTCCTGTAAACGTCTTGAAATACTCCCCTGTCAGGTGTCCGTCGATGAGGATGTCTCTGATGGCAAAGCCTTCGCGCGGTGCGTCCATTTCCGCGACACTCTCCATAAATTAACACAATGTCAGCATATTCTTCATTGGAGTACTCAGGCATTTTGAAATTATTTTTTTAATTCTACTGACACATTCTTCTTTTAGCAACGTAACTAAAACTGATAAAAATATAAAGGTAGTTTTGCTTTTAAAGGCTTTTTATTTTGTAAGGCACCCTATAAAAAAAAGCATAATACCGCAATCAGTATTACCTACCACATCCAGGTAAAAGCATCAATTATGTTTAAACTCACTTACATTTCATTATTTTCCTACATACTTTAAATAGTAATAAATGTGCAATAAAAATACTTCAGTACTACCGACAAATTAAACAGGTTCTTAAACGAGGTCCACTTTATGCCACTGACTTTTGAAATATTTAATTTTTATGCGATATGTATTTTTACCTATTACTTCCAAAATGTTAATCTTAACCCATACATATGTATGCAGCTTTTGTAGGTAATAATATGGTTCATAAAAAAATAAAATGAAGATAACATTTTTATATTGGGGTTTTCTGAGAAAAACTACATTGATCACTGAATTTTTAGGGTTGACGTAGCAAAAATCTGTGTTTTCGAGTAAATATCTCAAGATTTTGTGCAGTTACAATTTAGACTGTTACATCAAATGAAAGGTAATTCGATTCCCAAAAAACGAGTTATAACACTTTGCCTTGTGATTATTCGTTTTCAAGATATAACGTTTTAAGGGAGTGAGGGTACCGGTCAAAAAGACTTTTCTTAACCACCCTGTATCTCCACTGATATTGAAAATTAACCCACCCTATAGAACAATTTTTTTTCTCCAAATATATCAAGGAACCATAGATAATCCAGAGGGACGTCGCAATAGGCCCAATTGAGACTTCAATGACAGAGGTCACCAAACCAACCGCAACACGAAAATCTAATATAATAATGTGTATGAGTGATGTCAGAAAGGTTGAAACTAGAAAACTGTTTTTCGATCACGCAAAGTCTATTTCTGTTGAAACAAAAAGATGCAAGACGCGTGGTTACTGTAGGTGGGGCAACCAGGCAACTATCCTGTGCACAAGGATCTATCTGCTCAGTACCTTGTTGTTATTGGCTTTTAATCTTGCTCTTTCAAGTAGAAGGGATTTAAAAAACCCGGAGGAAAGTCGTATGTTTGTATTAAAGAGTCACAGCTTACCATAACTATCCGTTGCTGCGTCACATCCTTTTTCGTATATTTTTATTATCACTTAGAAAGTGTATTAAGCCTTGTTTTTTGTTGGGAAAATTTAGTGAAGTGAAGAACAATTTTAAATTTCGTTTTAAAAGCCGCGCACCACCGTTATCTTCTTCTAATTTTTTTTTAATTCTTATTTTGACTCAAATCTGGGTAAAACTGATTAAACTGAAAAGTTGTATTTTTTTTACGTTTGATCCATTTTCTCAAAAACAACTCATGCCACCTCTGCCGCCAGATAGAGTAGAAGGAAATTTAAAATGTTTAATTATTTAATAATGTAATATGAGACTGACTTGAAGCTTTCTGTTCGTCAAAATTAGATGTGCAATATATACAACCTTCGCAAAAATAATAAAATATTATTCCACTCTATTTGCTCGTTTTGCAGTAAGGAATAATTGTCCAAAATTTCATTCGAGTAGTTTCTGAGAAAATGGGTCATGAAATTTACACTGAAAAGTCCTTGCGATATGCTCCCCTTAACGTTAAATTTGATACGGAAAGGGAGATATGAATTTATTTTTCAATGAAAAAAATATTCGATATATCGATTTTTTTTTTCGATATATCAACAGCCGATATTGATATTTTTTAAATATTGATATATCGATATTTTTTTCGATATCAACATCCCTAATCTCAGCATTAAGCACGTTTCGGACTAATACCAATAAAATAATAAAGTTGCGTCCAGACTATTGGCAGATTTTTTTTATTTATTTACGTATTTTTTATCAATAGAATGTTCCATAGAACTAAAAGCGACTTCGATCACATTAAACCTAAGAGATTTTTGGAATGTGGGTACAATTTATATCAACACCCCAACTCATTGGGCCAAGTGATCTATTTAGCTACTCTATTTTAACAATTTTCTTCAATAAAAACAATACAAAATATCACTTTGAACCAATGCCCATAATGTCTAGTCCACGCTGGATGATGATGCGAGACACAGCCTTTGTCAACGCGTCCGCTGCGTTGGTTTCTGATGCGATGAAGTTGATGTTGATCGTTCCGTCGCCGATCCTGTCTCGAACGTGATGATGGCGGATATCAATGTGTTTCGTCCTCTTGCGAAACACATCCTCCATCGCCAATGAAATGGCGCCCTGCTTATCGCACTTGATCTCGACAGGCCCATTAATATCTTTGAGCGAGTCAACGAACTGACGCAGCCAGATTGCCTCTTTGGTTGCCTCCGAAAGCACCATGTACTCCGCTTCGGTAGATGATAAAGCGATTGTGTGTTGACGCGAACTGCTCCATGACACAGCACCATCGCTTATTGTGAACACATACCCGGTACATGAACGTCTTTGGTCAATGTTCGACGCCCAATCCGAATCCGAACAACCTCGCAATTGACCGCCTCCATAGCGGTACGGTTGTTCCACGCAGGTATCGCATGATTCTTTTCACCGCAATCCAGTGAGCTTCACCATAATTCGCGTTGAATCTAATCACATCATTTACTGCAAAGGCAATATTGGGTCTGGTCCCCTGGACCAGATAAAGCAAACTGCCCACAGCTTCCTGGTACGGAATGCCCGACATCCTTTCGCTCGATTTTTCCATCGTAATTGACAGCTTTTGACTCGGGTCGCTAGGTGTTGGTGCAGCCTTGCAACTTGACATCCTGAATCGCTCAAACACTCTCTCGATATAGCCAATTTGTTGAATGGCTATGCCTTAAGCGCCATATTCGATCTTCAGCCCAACACATTGCTCCGCTCGTCCAAGGTCCTTCATTTTGATTGTGGCACACAGCTGAGATTTGATCATCTCCAAGGTACGTTGATTCCTCCAAAAAATCAGAACATCATCAACATAAATGGCCACAATTACCTTCTCCTTGGATGAGACGTACACGCACGGATCGGGTTTTGACTTGGTCAACCCGAATCCGATCAGGGCCCGATCTAGCTTACGATTCCACTGTCTTCCGGCTTGCTTAAGACCATACATGGCATGCTCCAACTTGTACACAAGCCCAGTGCCATCATCGTATCCCTCCGGTTGTTCTGTGTAGATCTCCTCGTCCAGGTCTGCTTGCAGGAATGCGGTTACCGCATTCATTTGATGAATTCCCATTCGATGTCTGGCAGCGAATGCAATCAAAATTCGGATTGATTGATATCTCACCACCGGCGAGAAAGTCTCCACGTAGTCGACACGCCCATCAGCTCCGACATTGGCTTTAAACACCGACTTGGTCTTGAGTGCCTTGCAACCAGGTGGCAACTTGACCATGCTCCAAGCTCTCAGCATGAGCCTCCATCTCCTCGTTTATCGCAGCGATCCAATGCTGCTTGTTACCGGATTCCATTGCCTCGCCCAAGGTTTCGGGTTCAACCACTTCAACGACATATGCCGATGCCAGCAAAGTGTCAGCGGTCTTCTTGGCAAGCCGTTCCGATTTCTGACGTTGAATGATCCATGAAGAGTCGGGTGTGGTTGGAACAAAATCCTCGTCGATAGGATCGTCGACACACGTCGAGTCTGCGTCCTCAAAATCCTCACTTCCTCCCGAAATCGTTGCATCATTCGAATCATCTGATGGATTCCCCAACTGAATCGAATTCTCCAATTGAGCCGAACTTTTCAAATCGCTTGTCAACCCTGGTGTTTTTTCATCGTTTCCGGTGCGAGGTTCAGTTTTAACTTCCTCCACTAGAATCATATCATTCGAGGTATTAGTTAATTGAATAGACTGAATTACCTTCACTCCAGGCGGATCCATGAATTTTACGTCACGACTAATGTAGACATCGTTCGTTTCCTTGTTGAAACATCGCCAGCCCTTTTGATTCGCTGCGATTCCAACGAACAACATCGATTCCGACTTCGCGTCCCATTTGCGACGCTTTTCTTTGGGTATGTGCACCATCACTTCGGTTCCGAATATACGCATATCGGCAATGTTGTCTTTCCGTCCAGTCCAGACCTCTTCTGGCCATTGGCGGATACAGGGGGGGGGCGAAGGGGGCGGCCGCCCCCCCCAAGAGCAATTCCGAATTTTCTAAACATACATACCTACTTCAACCGTTCTCCAATTTTTTTTACTGCACTGCAATGTGGACTGTAATTAGCATTTACTGTAGTTCTGCGGAGCAATGCAAAGCACAAAACAGAACCATGATGGTGGATTTACCATACACTCAACGTTTGAGGCGCGCCTCTATCCCCACCATAAAATCAACCAATCAGATGGCTCGTGCAGTCGCAAGAGTCTAACATTCTTCAACTTTTTCTCCGACGCACGCTTCCATATGTGTACACACATACAATGAACTGTGGTACCACACAATTCGCAGCTCATCGTATTTCTGTCGTTTCGCACTTATGGGCAAGTTGCGCCGCAAAGGCATGTTGAGTGTAAATTGCTTTCAATACAGCAAAGAACACAGCCGACGAAAACCGGTTTGCAATGGCCTGATGGGGGTAGAGGCGAGCCTCAAGGGTGAGTGTAAACGCACCATGATAAAAAGACTACAAGACAACATATTGCGTAGGTAATAGGGTCATGCCATCAAGAACCGCCAAGAATGACGAAATTTGTGACCTTGCCATCTCCGATTCTTTTGAAAAATTTTGTACTTTAAGAACTAGTGAAAAAAATAATTGAAATTCAATTTTCTGTTTCTATCTCATTTTTTTGTTAGTTATAGTATGTTAAAGTTTTTGCAAAAATGGTGTCCGAGTCCTCTTTGAAAATGAATATCTCTGGTAATGTTTATCCTGGAATAATAAAATATGGCTTATTTTAAAGGGGAAGGTTGTCGCAACAAAAATTATCCTTGAAATTTTTTTCAAGAATAATGATTTTGTCCTTTATCCCTAAATATCTCAAAATGGTTTTTTTTATTTTTTTATATTTTTTAGGCTATACTGTGTTTCAAAACATACCAAAAAATTAACTTGGGATCTTAATGAGATCGGGGTCAAAAAAATCAAAGAACATTATAGTGGTTCTCAATTATTTCATAGAAAAAGGGTCATTTAATCAAGAATCGCCAAAAGTATGACCTTATCATCGCCGATTCTTTTGAAAATTTGTGTAACTACTCGAAGAATTAGTGAATAAAAAAATATGAAATCAAGTTTTTGTTTCTATCTCATTTTTTTTGTTAGTTATAGTATGTTAAAGATTTCCCAAAAAAGATGTCCGAGCCCTCTTTGAAAATTCATATATCTGGTAATTTTTATCCTTGAATAATAAAGAGGGGCTTAGTTCAAAGATTGTTGTTGTTTTTGTTAGTTAAAAACAAAAACTTGATTTTCAATTAATTTTTTCACTAGTTCTTCAAGTACAAATATTTTCAAAAGAATCGGAAATGGTAAGCTCAGAACTTTGGCGATTCATGATGGAATGACCCATCGTAAGATGAAAACAATATGATCCCGTTTTTGTAGCTGAAAGATGAATGAAAAAAGAACAAACCTATTAGGTTTGTTCTTTTTTCATTCACCCTCTTCACCTATCTGCACTCACTCAAAAGTCAGTGTAAAAAAGTGTAGAAGGTGTAGCCAAAAAGAACAGACCTCATATCTGATACGGTTTTTGAGATATAAGAATTACATATTTTGAGAAATTGCTATCACTTTTGTGCTCCACCTCCCCCCTCAAAAAGTTTACGTTCAGTAGACTCCTCTTGTGATCCCATGTACAGAAACTAAATTTTATCTTCCTGGTGTAATTGGTTCGGAAGATATTGTAATCCAAAGTTTTTCACCCCCCACCCCTACACCCTACCACCACCCTTAAAAATTTTAGACTTTGTCTAATCTTGAAGTATCCCTAAGGACAACCACAAAGTTTCAATCTTCTGACATCAATCGTTCAGGAGATATGGATTTTAGAATGTTTCAATCCCGGCTTTCAAGCGTTAAAGACTCATTGTTCCCCCCCCCCCCCCCCCCCCCCTCCACTTCTACAACCCTCAACCCTTATCGACCAAATGAGTCCACTACTATCATAGTACTACATAAGTTCCAAGTTTCAGCCTCCTAGCATAAGCAGTTCCTGAGATCTAGAAACCAAAATTTTTCGTCTAAAACGCACAATTTAAGTCAATTAGTCAATTAGGAAAAAAGGAGTAAAACTTCCAGAGTCGTCATCCAATGATCATTGCCTCTTGGCAGAATATCCCGATGGTGAAAAAATTGGCTTCTTACCCTTTTAATGCACTGTTGTTTTTTTGTCTCAACATTCAGATCTTAAAGTTTTCGATCTGAATGTTGAGACCATGACTTTACTGTTTTTCTCCTCACCGATCAATTATATACGGTTGATTTGCCAATTATGTTTTGGCTTATCTATTTTGTCATCAGCATTAATTACAAGGAAAATACAGTCTAATAAAATAAACACGTTTACTTCCATAACTAGAAATATTTTTTACCCGATTTAATTTCATGCCAAATTTTTAATCCACAAAAAATTCGAATATAATTTCGGTTACAACGGCAGCAATTAATCGATGACCAAATGACGGCATCTGAAAACCAGTCGTCACTCCGTTTAGGAAAAGTCTCAAATTACAAATGGAATTATCATTTGGTGCAAAAGCAAAAACCTTTTTATTATACGTTAAACGTAACTGAGCCGTTCCGTCAGACAACCGACAACAGCTGGACGGCTTTACGAATAATATCCAAAAATGAACACAGAGAAAAAAAAATCTACTAAGACCTTATTTTCTTAGCTGCTCTGTGTTCTCCTATGACCATTCAATGCACTAATTGGCGTGTGGCCGATAATTAAATGTACTTTTCAATTATTCAAAGAAAACAACAGAAACGGAATTACTATTACGAAACGGTGCAAGTAAGTATATCGCTGGGTTATGCGAGTGTATCTACGGGACGAATAGTTGCTATATTGCTACTACGTATTAAGTCCTCCTTGGACTTTATACGAATAGATACTTTTCGATCCGCCTGTGTACAGTACTCGCATTCAAATTCGGCTGATAGAAAAGAAGCCAAGCAAGTTGTTATCGGTTTATGAAGCCCTCCAAAAGCTCCTTATTCCATTCAAGTATCGACCCTGCCTGCGTTTTTTTTTGTATTCTCGTCAAAAAATTACAACAGTTGCACATTTATTGTGCAAAATAAAATAGCAGAAAACAAAGGCTACTTTTTCTTTATATTGTATGGAGAGTGGAATATTATTTAGCGCAATACTAACACGATGTGCTCGTTTCGTTTTTTTCCATATAAGTGAAAATGTGCGTTATATCATAGCGACGTCATATCGGAATTACAATTTATAAGCTGTGGAAAATAGCTTCGAAGTTGACGCCACTGGAAGCATGCACCCACAACTAATATGATTAAAAAAGTGAAATTCAATTTCAATTTCCCATTGCCGTATATTTTGTCAAAATTGTTCCCTTAATTGGATGATTCAATTGTAAAAGGACTTTTATTTACAATTCTCACCGCGATACCATCTCTTCAGTGGGTTTGGTTTGGCTGGGAATTGGGAATATTAAAACCCTGCAAGCGTGCGTTCATTGCAGAATGATCCTTTTGAGATTTAAGGGGTGCAGTTCGATGTATCAGTCTGCTTGAATTTAATCTTCGTCAATGATCACGGAAAATCTGAACCAGTGATCAAGTTACTTGAAGTTTCAACAGTGTGGTCAATTATGTTAGGAAAATTTATTTGGAATGCTGCCGCGGTTTCTGCACATTTTTTTTTATTTTTTTTTTAAATTTGAATGACTGGTCATTCCCGAACCGAAAAAGGGTCTGAGATTTTAATATGTTGCATTTACATCTTCATTCAACAAAATAAAAAACAATTTAAAACGATCCCAAGTGTCCTTTTTAAATTTATGTATATTCAAGAATAAGGAGCACTTATGATATACATACTTTTCGTTCTCCTCCTAAATAATATTTCCGTTATTATTTTTTAACTGTAGCATGGAATGTTGCCGTACACTAAGATCGTACGATGAATATGAACTCTTCTTTAAATTTTCGTTATTTGCAGATAGTGGAAATCATTAAGAACCTTTAACTTTCTTAATACTAGATACTTCCTTTGGGGAAAATATTTCGCCCATCTTAGTGTTATTGGGGAATTCAATAAATTCACGTTCTTTTTCGTGAAACTGAATGCTTTATTTAAAAAAAATAGTAAAGAACATGACATTGAAAGTTTTGTCCATCACTAGCGACTACTTTCTCTCATATTTCTGACAGCATACGAATACCATCTCGAAAGAACGACTCAACTTTTGAGGTTATCCACGAATCGAATCTTGTTTTGGCATCTTCATACTCGTAAAAATGGAAGTGCTGCTCAGCCAGGCCGTGAGTTATCTATCGGGACAAGTGGTAATGGGAAGGAGCAATGTGCGTTGAATACGACGAGTGGAGTAGGACTTGCTACTGCAGCGTTTCCAAGTAGGTTTTGATTGGTTTTGGGTCATTCATCAAGAATCGCCAAAAATGACGAAATTTGTTACCTTACCATCTCCGATTCTTTTGTACTTGAAGAACTAGTGAAAAAAATAATTAAAATTCAATTTTTTGTTTCCATCTTTTTTTATTGTTAGTTTTAGTATGTTAAAGTTTTCGAAAAAATGGTGTCCGAGTCCTCTTTGAAAATTCATATCTCTGGTAATTTGTATCCTAGAATAATAAAATAGGGCTTATTTTAAAGGGGAAGGTTGTCGCAATATAAAAAAAATACGAATACAAATTATCCTTGAATTTTTTTTTCAAGGATAACGATTTTGTCCTTTAACCTTGAATATCTCAAAATGCGTATCTTCAATTTTTTTAAATTTCTTACGTATTGTATATTATACTGGTTTTCAAAACATAACTTGGGATCTCAAGGGGATCGGGGTCAAAAAATGTAATTAAATTATTAGAGGACTCAACTAGCCTTAATTGAGAACCACTGATGTTCTTCGATTTTTTTGACCCCGACCACCTTCACATCCCAAGTTAATTTTTTGATATGTTTTGGAAAACAGTATAATATACATTACGTAAAAAATTTAAAAAAATTTAATAAATGCATTTTGTGATATTCAAGGTTAAAGGACAAAATCGTTATCCTTGAAAAAGGTTTCAAGGATAATTTTTATTCATATTTTATTTATATTGCGACAACCTTCCCCTTTAAAATAAGCCCTATTTTATTATTCTAGGATAAAAATTACCAGCGATATGAATTTTCAAAGAGGACTCGGACACCATTTTTGCGAAGTATTTAACATACTATGGGAAGTATTATTCACCTCGGGTTATTTTCGCCTTAACCAGCTGTTAACTTATCCGGGGCATTAACTTTAACCACTGGTTAATTTCTCTGGGCATAAAATGGTATTTTTCACCTCAGGTTAGCGATTTAATAGGTCTTAACGGCTGGTTTTCCATTTTTCCATTATTTTTCCAGTCAAACGTCAAAATTTTATTAATTACAGTAGAACCTGCAAAAGTGACCCCCTTCATAATGTGACCATTTGCCTATAGTGACCAAATTTCCTCTTCTCACAGTCCGATATTCGCATTTTCCCCATAAATTAACTCGTATATAGTGACCATCTGCTTATTGTGACCATTGACCACTTTTTATTGCACAATTGTCCTTTATGCGCTTTCGATTCATATCTTGTAATGTGACCATCAAATCGAACAAAAAATTGTTCACTTGTTCGACATTGTTTAGAAAAAAACGATGAAAATTCAAAGAAAACTTGCGTAAACAATATCAAGAAAAGAAAGATTGAGTATTTGAGCCGATCAGAATATCAATCAGATTTCCAATGTAAAAGACGAGCGACTGATTTTAGTGAAATTAATAAATTAACGTTAGCTTGGTTCACGAAAATGCGCGGTATCAATCCACCAATTTCCGGACCAATGTTGCAAGAAGTCGCCTTGAAATTCGGGATTTGTTAGTGGTTTCAGTCACGAAAATATCTTTAACGCTGATGAATGTGGCCTATTCTTCAAGGCAATGCCGAATCGAACTTTGGCTATCAAAGAGCACCTAACGGTTTTACTTGCAGCTAGTGCAACAAGAGAAAAACTAAAACCACTGATCATAGGAAAGTCCCAAAAGCCCAGGTGTTTTAAAAACGTACAATTGAGGAAACTTTCTGTGCAGTGGAAAGCTAATAACAAGGCATGGATGACTTCAGAGTAATTTACAGAGTGGCTGGAGGATATAAACAGAAAATTCAAAATGCAAAAAAAATAAATTTTAATGATCATCGATAATTGCTCTACCCATCCAGTAATTGAACACTCATCGAATGTTGAAGTTTGGCTACCGCCTAATACCACTTCGGTATTGCAACCCTTAGATCAAGGAATAATTAAAAATTTTAAAGCATTTCACCGAAAGGCACTTCTATCTAACCTAATTTCAAAATGTGAAACGGACTCCTTAGAATCTATTTCTACAGCTGCATCAAAATAGAATGTATTGGAAGCCATTTTGTGGATAGGAGATGCGTGAAAGAAAGTTTCAGACAAAACCATTATAAACTGTTTCTAAAAGGCTGGATTTTCGATTGAAAACGAAATTATTGGAAACGAAGAACACGAAATCATTGGAGACGAAATCGAGTTACCGCAAATTGGAGGTTTCGATATGCATAGCTATTTAGAATGTGACATAGAAACAACTGTTTGCCAAAGCTTCTCCCCAGCCGAAGTCTTCATAAGTGTTTTGTAAGAGAATAGTATGGAAAACGTAGAACCGGATGTGGAAATCACTTTAAACAGGTTTTACTGTATTTACAAAATGTGACATTTTTCTTTTTTTTTTAATATTTAAATTTGTATTTTCAGGAAAAATGGGAATTATTAGCTGCAATTTTATCATGGTTGCGGATCTGGGAGCAGTACAAACGTTGTGTGTGATGCACAGTTTACACGTTGAACGAAAACCATCCCATTTGATTCCGATAGTTTTTTGAGTGTGTGCCACCGGGTGATTGGATTTTATAGTGCGTACAACAGTCTAGACTTGTATCTCCCAAACCCTTCATCATCAATGGCGCGACAACCCAAATTGGGCCCTGGCCTCCTGAAGTCGTCGCCTCCAATCGTCTCAATCCTAAGACCGCGTTTGGTATTTATATTTCAAGAATTTCAGAAATTTGGAACTTACATATATCTATGATATTGTACCCATTTGGAATAAATTTTTTTATATGAGTGAAGGGGTTTGGGAGTTCGGGAGAAAACAATGCGGCCGAAACGCTCGAAAGCTGAGATCGAAACATTCTAAAATCCATATCTCCTAAGCGGTTTAAGTCAGAAAGTTGAAACTTAGTGGTTGCTTGTAGACTTCGTACTTGGTGAATAGATCGAAAATAAATTTTTGAGAGTGGTCAGTGGCGTGGGTGGGTGGTGAAAAACTTTATTTTGAGATGTCTCACGAACCAATTACACCAGAAAAAAGGAAATTTGGGTTATGTTTAAGGATGGATGGATGAGATCGCTGAATATAATTTTTTCTGGGAGGTGGTGGATCATCGAAGGGATAAGAATTTTTATAAAAAATCACATCTCATATCTCTGAACCTGTGTAAGATAGAATGTTAGAATTCATACGAGAGCTAGACCTGATACACCCCTAGCTGAAGACTTGGGGGAGATGGTGGAAGGAGTGAGGGTGGAGAACGATAAAATGAAAAAAATTCATTTGGCTTTGCAATTCGGAATCGGCAGAAAGGGTCTTTGTCGTCCCATATGTCGATGTCGATTCGTTGTGCCATATTGTATTGACGACGGTCGAATCATCTTCTTCGTCAGAATCACTCCAATAATCCCACAAATGAGCTCTTGCCATGACTTCAATCGTGAATAATACAAAATTTGTCAAATCGCCGGTTAAATCCCTGGGTATCGTAGTAAACCTGAACTTTTCCACGGTTAAATTTTTCCCTGGGTAACTTTAATCACTGATTACAAAACCAGCGAATCACCGGTTAAAAACGATAACCGGAGGTGAATAATACCAAATCTCTGGGAAAACTGGAATTAATGAGAGGTTCTAAATAACCCGAAGTAAATAATACGGCCCAATAACTAACAAAAAAATGAGATAGAAACTAAAAATTGAAACTATATTTTTTTTCGCTAATTCTTTCTAATGGTAAGGTTACACTTTTGGCGATTCTTGATGGAATGGCCTTTTTTCTATAAAGTAATTGAGAAGCACTGATGTTCTTCGATTTTTTTTGACCCCGATCCCATTCAGATCCCAATTTAATTTTTTGGTAATTTTTGTAAAACAGTATAACCTACAAAGTATATATAAAAAAACCGTATTTCAAGGATAATTTTCATTCGTAATTTTCAAAAGAATCGGAGATGGTAAGGTCACAACTTTGGCGATTCTTGATGGAAAGACCCTTTTGCAACATGTGACCGAGCGTTGACATACTGCAAAATTACTTTGTCGTGTCTCTGCTTGTATTGCTACTCAAACACATCAATTGTAGGCGATAGCGATATCTCGTGATGGTTTCGGTTTTTATTTACTTGTTTTGAGAGCGTTAATTTATCTGTCACAAACTGTAGTAGAAGCTAAAAGAAGAGAGCAAAATTAATACAGTGAATTGGTATAGAATACAGGTAGTGGCCAGTGCCCCCTTCACACTATGGGCGTCTTGTTTACACAAAGATAATTCAAAAAAGGACTCAAATAATTATAGACTCATTTCTCTTCTATTCAATAGTCAAGTTACTTGAAAAGTGAATTAAAGGAAAATTATAGTTCCGTGTCGATAACGAGATTTTAGCTTGGAGTCAAAGAAAACTATACCACCTGTATTCCACCAATCTATAGTATTGTTACAGCTACTCTGGCAACACGCGCAACTCGATCAGTTTCTAATACCTAACTGGAAAGCGGGGAAAACAACCAATTGCAATACCCAATCCAAACTACGGCAAAGTTCGATAGTGTTCGAGAAGAGTCGCTTTTCCCCTTCTTGGATTGTTCTTAACATTCCTATTCCACACATACCCCCGAATATTCGGAAAAGCTCTCGACTCAGCACATGCAGTATATAAGCAAACAGAGTTTTCAGCCGAACTTAGTTTTCACTACGGCGTAGCGAGACGATGATGATGAGTTGACGATGAGTTTCTACTCTAAAGTATTTGTAAAGCGATTTGGATTGGTAGCATCAATCAAGCAGTGATCCAAGTATTATGCAAAAAAGAGCAGCGTTGCCAGTAGTACGATTATTGAATGCGAATAATGAAACGTTATTATTTCAATCGATTTTAAATTAATGGTCTTGAAATCCAGCGAATCTCCAGCTTGCAACAATATCATAATTAATTATAAAACAAGGCTTGTCAAGAACATTGCCAGCATATAATTAAGGGCTTTAAATCAAGTGCTGCTATTTCGGCTTGTCAATATGGCGAATCTAGAGGTCCATTGGACATTTCTCTCCATTTTTTAAATTATAAACAACTGTTCTGTGAAATATACATCTACTAAGTTTTTAACTTACCTCTACTTGTGCTTTTTAAATTAAAATGCTACAAACAAGTACTTCAATAGCAAGAAGCTTGCCCCACCTGTATTCCACTAATCCAAAGAATAGCACGTATTATAAAATCAGGAAAGGTATAATTTTCCGACGAAGTGTATCTATTAATGCACGTACACACTAAAATGTTTGTTCTCTTCTTTTGGCTTCCATAGGTTAGGATAGTTCAAATTCGGTTCGACGGACCAATAAATGTTCGGTTTTTTTCCTAAAAAAATATCAAGTGACATTTTGAAAATACCAAGTGACATTTTAATTAGTGTCTTGTGACTTAGACCATTTTTTTTATTTTAGAAAAAATGAAACTATTCGAAAAAAATTCGCAAAGTGAATTCAATATAAATTTTCCATAAAGAGATTCTGTAAAAGAGTGGTTTATTCCAATAATCCACAAAATTTGGATGGTTGGTTCGTGAGATATAAATTTTCCTTTCATCCTCTAAAATTTAAAACCTGAAAACCAATATAAAAAATCTTCTATTCCCAAACCTTAAAAAATCATTGCGAATAGGGGTTCATCGTTTACTTGCAGCAAAAAGTTCAATGTTATATTTCGATAAATTCTGGATATATTAAATGTAGTTTTCGACCAATTTTTATAGCTCCTTTCATGCTCGACTGCTCCCGTCAAGCGGGTTCTAACTTCTTTTCGTCATTCACTTCAGAAATATCGTATAATATAAAGTTGTTTACTCAACACTCGTACGCCACTGGACTACAAAAAGATTATTTTAGGCATTACTGGAGGTTATTTAAACCCTCTTCTATAGATACGAAGTGTACTTTATGTAATAATTTATTTTAACACAAATTATTCTGCTCTCCCGCCACCTTCAAAAATTACATTATATTTCTAAAATACGACCATAATACCGACTCTAATATATAATATAAATACTAAGTTTTGACTTCCAAGGGATAAGAACATCAGAAAGTACCACATTTCCAGCGCCCAAGTGCTTGAAACTTTTTGTAGTCCTAAGCTTCTTTAACCCTGTTTTTGCCATCTCTTTTTATACTCTAGATGAAATCATATAGAGTATTATAAGTTTAATCCAGCCCAAAAGTTTGTAACGCATAGAACCAAGCCTCGGACGAAAAAAAGTTATATATTATTTTTTGTTTATTTGTGGCCAAAAACCTCAAATCCGCTTGACGTCCGTCCGTCCGTCCGTCCGTTAGCACGATAACTCAAGAACGCCTTCACCTAGGATCTTGAAATTTTGAATCTGGATGTTTGGTTGAATTTGTAAGGCTAAGTTCGTTAACGGGCAAAATCGTCTTACTCCTTCGGGTAGCTGCCATACAAAATGTCCTTAAAACACGTGTTCAAGAATATTGGTTGATAACTTCAGAAGAGTTTAAGCTACGACATTGAAATTTTGTATGTATTATTTTTCCAATAGTTGGAGCTAAATATATGATTATGAAGAAACTCCTATTAGTCCTTCGTGTAGCTGCCATACAAATATCCTGTCAAAACGTCTTCACTTAATTTACGGAACTCACTATAACTCAAGTAATCTCTTAGCTACGAATTCGGAATTTTTTCCAAATTATTTTTGAGTAAAAAGAAAGTTCGAGTTTACTAGTCAGCGAAATCCTTTTACTCCTTCTGGTAGCTCCCATTGTTGTGGTTGGAGGCCTTGGAGTGGTTATTTCGACTTAAAAAAGTCAAAATAACCGAAGGGAAGGTTGGGATCGGGAAACAGGGGTCCAATTCCACCTACGTCCGAATTGGTGGCTGAAATACGAACTGGAGCGACGTGCTGGCTGGCTTCCGGGCTAGCTGCGGCTGTGGGGGGTACGTTGTTCGTATTCCAGACCATAAAACCCATGGCCTATACAACAAAAATTTCACGCCGACTTACCCGGGTGATAAAATTGGGATAAGATTCCCAATCGGTCATGAGAGACCGAGAAAACTCCCTTCAACTCGACAGGCGCTGCTGTTGTGCGCCGTCTAGCCCACCCTACCATAGCCATACTTGTCCCTCAAAAGAATTTAAACCGTATGGCCCCTAAAGAGAGGAATGAGGGGGCGGAAGGTCTTCAAACGAGAAGATCCATCTCAATGACGCTCTATTAAGCCATTTTTCTACACCATTTTACAAAACAAAAAAAAATTGATACGAAAATTCAAAAAGATAAAAAAAAAATTACCCTTTTCTTCCTTTTTTCGCTGCCTAAATAAGTGTTATTTTAATTTTATATCATTTTAAATTATATTTTATCATTATTCATTGTTTGTCCATGTCAATTTCTGTCCTGGTCTGTCATATTTATTTTTTATTTATAATTTAATTTATTATGATTTTCTTTATTCTTAATTTAATTTATTTTATTTTTAATTTAATTGTATTCCTATTTTATGAGTTTTATTTATTTTTAATTTACTTTATTTTATTTTTAATTTTAATTTCTATTTTATGACTTTTATTTATTCACTTGCTTTGCCTTTTTATTTAATTTTTTTATACGGTGCCGAAAACTTATGCGAGTCATTGTATACGCCGACTTCGCAACTTGCAACGTCAATTTGCACACGATTCCGTCGTTACGTTGTGCATGTGATGGTCTCGGGGAACAGCGCTATTAAATTCACTTGCTCAGCTGTGTAACTTATTTTTTTTTTCTTTTCGCGCGCGTTTATTTCTTTTTACTTCGCCAAAAACTTAAACTCCACTTTCTTTTGTTTCTATTCTTTTTTTCTATCTCTATTTTATTTCTATAACTATTTCTATTTACTGAACTCTAACTAATTCATTTTACGCCCGTGCACATTCTCTTTTTCCTCATTTTAAATTTTTTCTGCCCGAGCGCTTAAAACATAACTCATAATTTTTCATCCGCGCCAAAAAAAACTTCTTTCTCGACCCGCCAAAACAGACTTTTTCCGCGCTCAGAAAAACCGACTTTCGTCCGCGCCAAAAAAAAACTTCACTTAACCTATCATCTTCTCGCCAGCTGTCAGACACTCTCCAAAACAAAAAACCCAACCCTAAACTCATTGTTTTTTTGTGGAATTGGTGTGGATCAAAGTAATGCCACTGCATTAATTGGTCCACACCAATTCTCACAGATGACACTACACCATACAAAATGTCCTTAAAACACGTGTTCAAGAATATTACCGATAACTTCAGAAGGGTTTCAGCTACGTCTTTGAAATTTTGTATGTAGTATTTTTCCAATAGTTGGAGCTAAATGTATGATTATAAAGAAAATCCTATTAGTCCTTCGTGTAGCTGCCATACAAATATCCTGTCAAAACGTCATCACTTAATTTACGGAACTCGCTATAACTCAAGTAATTCGAATTCGGAATTTTGTAAAAATTAGTTTTGAGTAAAAAGGAAGTTCGAGTTTACTAATAAGCGAAATCCTTTTACTCCTTCTGGTAGCTGCCATACAAAATGTCCTTAGAACACGTGGTCAAGAATATTGGCCGATAACTTCAGAAGAGTTTAAGATACGTCTTTGAAATTTCGTATGTGTTATTTTTCCAATAGTTGGAGCTAAATGTATGACTATGAAGAAAATCCTATTAGTCCTTCGTGTAGCTGCCATACAAATATCCTGTCAAAATGTATTCACTTAATTTACGGAACTCACTATAACTCAAGTAATCTTTTAGCTATGAATTCGGAATTTTGTACAAATTAGTTTTGAGTGAAAACGAAGTTCACGTTTACTAGTCAGCAAAATCCTTTTACTCCTTCTGGTAGCTGCCATACAAAATATCCTTAAGACACGTGTTCAATAATATTTTCCGATAACTTTTGAACGCTTCAAGCTACGAATTTAAAATTTTGTACACATTAATTTTTGAATGATTCCAAAAAAAAGGATAAATATGTAAGAAATCGAGTGAATCCTTCCTGCAGTTCCCATGTGAAAGTCCTTCAAAACGGAATTTTTTTTTCGATGACTTACCCAGTTCAAGATATGAAATTAAACACTGAATATTGTCTTTTAGTTTTGAGTAGCAATCTAATGGCAGTCCTTAATAAAGGACATACAACATGCACACACGTAATTCTACTTTATCCCCAACTACAATATAAATCGGAGTTCAGTATTCATCTAGAGTATTATACGATTGGCTTGCAGCCGATCGTGACTGCGGTATGTTTTTTAATTTAATTTTAATCACAATTAGATTAGGTACATTATATGATGCATATTACAATCATAAAGTCTGCAATACAAATATATTTGTATATAGATTGCGATAATACAAAAATTAAAAATTACAACAATATTATGCTCTTTTCATTCATCATTCAGTAATATGTTTTTATGATTTCAACGTCATGCATCACATATGTATGCACTTGTATGTATTTCCCATTAATAAATAAAACTAAAGAAAACTGTAGATTCGATTCAACTTAAAACTATGCATGAAGTCGAGCTCCTAATGAAGTTGAGCTCCTCATGGTTTAAAGCCAAAATTTGAAACCAAACCGAGAAAAATTAACTTATAAATTCGATACATTGTAACTTGAACCAAAATTATATAAATATTAATATATTATGTATAAAGCACAGTGAATGCAGAAATTTTGGTTCAAGTTACATTTTGGAACCATCAGTTAAGAGACACTAAACCACAAGAAGACAGCATCACTATGACAAGATAATGAAAAGTGTGCGCTTTCAGATACAACTTCTGCAAAAGACCGGTTTCTAAAAACTCTTATATTGCAATCAAATACTAAATAAAAGAAGCAACCTACAGAAAGAACACAAAAAATGCTTCCGAACATACCACAAACACTTCATAAAACCCTTATATGGGCGGACCCTTCATGTAGTTTTTAAAGACTACCTAACCAGTAAAAATTTTCATCCCTCGCACGCATGTAGCATAAACGGTGTGTAATGATACTACTTAACAATAAAGGACAAAACTAGGGGCGGGTATCATGTTGACACTTCTCTATGCTGGGAAAAAGATTGTCGAGCGATTTATCAGATAACGACGAGCTTCTAATTTCGTCAGGCACGTGCTTCGGAGATAATAAAAGACACAAGTTACCTCTTAATCTCGAACATCCTTTTGTGCGGTTAATAACTAATGCAAACTATTACATGTCTGGGATTGAAATTTAATATTGTATAGACAGATATGAATTGATTTCAGGATTAATCCTTGCATGGAAGAAATTGGTAGTTTGCAGCCGGTATCTAATTATTTAGTCGTTTGATGTTCAGTGGTGAGAACTTGGAGTATGGACTATCCTTCAAATATTTGAAGCTGATTTAGGTATTAAAATTTTTTGGAAACTTATCTATCATGTTAGTAACACTTTCCGATGTTGAATATAAACACTAATAAGTTTAGCCTTTAGTATTTTCGTGTCTTTAGTTTATTGATTAACAATTACACGTACAGCAAGCAATTTTTGTAGAGATTAGATGGGCCGGTGTCCCTCAAGGCTGTGTGTGCATACGATCGACCACTCTTTGTTTTCAATAATCTCGTCTCTATTGGTGATAGCCACTTCGTTTCTGGTCTATTCTGTATACAGTCACAAGCCATAATTTTAGCGGAGAGTCACAATTCTAGAAAATCTGTGATTTTTCCAAAAGTCACAATTTTGACGTTCTAAAAAAACATCACAAAGTTTTGACTATCGATATTTAGGCCGCGGTCTGAATTACGCTTTCTGCGCTTTTAAAGCGCTTACACTCGGTCCTAATTGAGCTCTCAACGAACACAATTTGCATGGAGGGGTAATTTTCTGGCGCTTACACTGCTCACGATTTTGAGGACAGGCACTGTGAGTACACTGTGCACTGCACACACAATCGGTCCGAATTGAAAGCGAGTTAAGCGTACCAACAATTCGGACCGAACGTAGGCACGGTTAGTGATGTAAGCACCATGAGCGTAATTCGGACCGCGGCCTTAGTGATCACAACGGCGAGCCAGGCAAATAAATTTAACTTTTCCTGAATTTTAAATTTATACTTAATATTGAAAAAAAAAATAACGTTTGTTTTATTTTCAGCTGTATTTACTGGAAGAAGCTGAACAAAAGTAACGTAAATTTAGATAACTGATTTTCATTTTGTGTAATTTAAGGGCGTTAAGAAGAGTCACACTCCGAAAGTTGGGGAACGTAATTGATCTGTTTGCATTAATCGACAATACATTTGACAGTTGCTACGGACTTCCACGTTTTGATGTTTACACAGAACTTTGTGTTATACACCTGAAAAGACCGAATTGATCATTGACACTGACAGCCAGGCGCGAACGCAGGGGGGGGGGGGGGGTTTGGGGGTTCAACACCCTCCTCCAATGATGTAATTAAGAACTCACAACTAAATGTAACTAATACGCGACGCGTAAATTTGTCTGTAAACCCCCCCGAAATAATTTTCTGCGTTCGCGCCTGCTGACAGCGCGTCATAATTTTGACGTGGCTCCAACTATATGGAGAAATTTGTATGACCTTTCTTGTGACTGCAGCGCCAGAATGCAAAAAAAACTATTCGATCACAAGCACAGTCACAAAATTTTGGCAACAGCAGCATCAATTTCAGAATAAGGCCAATAATGTGAGATTCCTTGAATTTCGAAATCATAATTCTCAGACGGGACAAAGCTTTGCTTACATGAAAAACCGCTGGGCCAGAAATTCCACTTTGCTGATAAAATTCAATGCAGAAATTTCACGAAACAAGGAGAATAATTTAATTCTTTGATACCTAAAGTGTTTAGGATTCGTTTTGGGTAGGTATGATACATTTTCTCGATCAAATTCAACTTTATCCATTCGTCCTCGTATTGTAGTCCGGGTGTAGTCCAGTGGTAGTGTACTAGGTCTTGAAAACATTGCTACCGGGGTTCAATTCCCCACTCAATGCATAATTTATTTACATGAATTTTTCAGTTGCTATTGTTTTCGGAATATAATATAAATCGTGAACAGTGCGCAATGTTTAATAGGGGTCACTATCAGATTCACAAATACCATCAGACAGTAGTTGATTTGTTATAGGCAACTTTGCTGTTCTGGTAGATCGTATCACAGCCAATAGTACTGAAAAATTATTATCATTAACACCTGCTAGTACACTGCCATACCCGGCCCGATTCCTGATCTTCCTTCCCATTCCTAAAAACTGATTAAGTTCGGTATCCCCTTTTTTCTATACAATTCCTTCCAACTCTCCTCTCCTTCACACCAAGCTACACGGAAAAATATTTGATAGAACAATACCGCGGCCAATTGGGCTCAGTTTGTTCTTGCAAAATTAGCAAAAAACAGCCATCAGCCGTAGGCGCCGTGCCATGGTGTAGTGTGATCACAACGGTCTATGACTATGTGCTAGCTATCTCTGCCAATAGCTACTCACCTAACCTAACCCTAAACTCGTATTGTACCTAAATAATTGATCTGATTTAAGTCTTTAGTCCCTTTATACGATCGTGGAGTATTTCTGCATTTTACGCTTTGATTAAAATCTGGTGCACGACGATGTTCAACTCCCAGAATTCTCATGCTATCAGGTTTACAAAGATTTTTTGGTCAGTTTGGGATCGTTCGGTTCTAAAGCCGAATTGACATTTTCTAACGACTTTGTCCCCCGTTCGATTCATCAAACTTCAAACTTCAAACATCTTTATTGAGACTAAAATAACAGGATTCGTATAAATGAAATATAGAAAGAAGCTTGACAGCGAGCTAAATGTCAAACAGCACAACGTGTCACAAAAAAAATTACCGACCTTCAAGTCGTACAGTGGGTTGTAATTCAGTGGTTGTAATTGACAGAGTTAGTTAACAATGTACCAAATTGCTAGTTTTGGTATATGACTTATCAAGAACTTAGTCTAAGATATAAATAACTTAACCTAAAAACAAAAAAAAAACAATAACAACGGACAGAAAGAAAAAAGAAAAATCACAATTTCTAGAATTGGGACGTAAGCCAAACGGGAGGCCGATTATAAGTACATCTGACCTTAAAATTTTTGAATTCACTATTATACATTTATGATTTATATTTAGACGGATCGCCGAATAAATTTACTACTAGTAGATACAGAAAATGTTACATTAATATTTACAGTTAGCAAATCAAACATATAAAGAAATTAGTGATAATGAAAATGAAAGGTTCTTTCAGTGAACACTGAATTATTAATTGAACGAAATTCTTATATGGGCACCAAAGGAGAGTGCAAAATTATTTACATGGTACTAGCTGGAACTGAACATAAACAATATAGAAACTTATGAGTTACTTAACGAAAGAGAATAAGTTGGAATACTACACGGATGCCGTTCGATTCATCACATTCGAAGGACATACATAACAAACGGTACAGTATAATGGCTTATCATTTTATTCAGCTGCGCACTTTTGGTAGCACCCCAAACCCGGATAAAAAATGAATAAAAAACGTTTAGTTAATTTTTAAGGTAAGAATCGTTCGAACTTCTTAACCTTTTCGAACATATGTGGAGGCCGTGGAGATGCTCATAACAACACGTTTGCCAAATGAAGTTGACATATTGACCACCCACATATCCACGTCCTTCTTCGTTTAACTACTTCATTACACGGTTCGAATTACCTGTGCGTTCGATTTCACGTATACAGGTAATAGAAAAAAGAGGTACGGTGTTTTTCAACATAAGCCCGCCACATATGGCATACATTTTTGGTTTTTTTTTTTTGGTGATGTTTACGACGACGATGATGAGACTGAGAAATGAATGACAGAAATTTTTATTCGAAATTAATCTCGTGTGATGTTGCTGGCGTGGTGGATTAAAAACGTGGAAAATTATGCACTTGATTGGACAATGACCAACTAACCGTAATTAGGCTATTCCCACGAGTTTTGTGTGGAATTTCATCAGATTTTTTTTCCTTATTTTCGAGATAGTTTTGAATTTTTGTTCACACGTTGGAATTTGTATCAGTTTTGCAATATTGATTTTGTAGTTTAGAACTTGGAAGTGTTAGTTCGCAAATTAGTCGCAGATTAGCTTTATTAACGCTCGAATACCGATGAAATTCGTTAAACTTTTTATTTTTTGCGAAAATATACATACCCTTACAACACTCATCGCTAAATCAATCGTGGAATAAAATCGAAATTTCTAGAAAAATTCAATAAGAGACAAATATTCGTCATTTCTAGGGAAGAGTTTTTTATACACAAAAAAAAATTTAAAATCTTCCCTCGCTATCACTTCGCCAGCTGTCGTAAAACATCAGCAAAATAAGAGAAAAATATTCGTCATATTTACAGTAAAACAATTTAAGTTTTGGCTTTTTATTTATAAAAAAATTTTAATTCTACCCTCTCGATGACTTTGCCAGCTGTCCTTAGAGAAGCCAAGCTGTCTTAAAGCTAAGCCAAAATTTAATTAGAGCAACAATTTCCTGTTTATTTGATAGATGGTTATAAACTTGAAGTAGACGTAAACGAAGCTGACTACACGGAGAAAAATTAACCCACTAAATTAGAAGAAAAGTAAGAGGAAATCCCTACGCATTTTTGCCAAAAAGAGAGGCATTTCAAAATTAAGTAGTATTTCTCATTGAATTTTAAAATTACGTTCCTTTCATTTTGAACTGTTATCTAGTAAATATTAGATGTTATCATTTTGGTAATAATAAGAAATCTTTTTAAAGCATAAGAGGATGTCATCTTATTACTGAGGAGAATTCATTTAAAAATATAATAGGATTTCACGTTGTTAATGAGAGGATAGCCAATTAAAATTTAGTAGACAATCTCTTTCAAATTAATTGACTATCGTGTTAATTTTTTGGTGTATAGTATATACATACATATATATTTTTTATATAATATATAAGTATTATATATATGTATATACTACAACGTTTACTCGATAAAGCTATTGATTTAAATATATTTGTCAAGTAAATGAAAAAAAAAAATCTGCCAACAGTCTGGGCGCAACTTTATTATTTTATGGGTAGAAGTCCGAAACGTGTTTAATGATGAGATACGGTGTTGGGTACTATGCGACTGATAACCTAAAAAATAACGTTCCAAATTGCCTCCTGGTTATTTTTTAGGTTGTCAGTCGCATAGTACCCAACACCGTATCTCATCATTAAACACCTTTCGGACTTCTACCCATAAAATAATAAAGTTGCGCCCAGACTGTTGGCAGATTTTTTTTATTTATTTACGTATTTTTTTTATCAATAGAATAATTCATAGTAGTAAAAGTGAATTCGATCACATTAAACCTAAGAGATTTTCGGAATCAGTGAAATCTTGAACAATACCCCCAGGGGGTTTAATTGAGAAAAATACTTAAATCGGTTTTTCCCCGACTACGTTTAAAGCTTATAGAAGTAAAAGTGAACTCCAAATCTCAATATACCTTAGGAATATATCAGAATTCGTGAATATGTACACAACCACTTTACACCCCCTTAGGGGTTGGATATCGAAAAATTTTGAAGACCGTTACTAGGCGCTTATATAAATAGCCTGCAGAAGTAAAATTGCTTTGATAGCTTGACATGTCTAAAAGTTTTAACGAAATTTGTGAAAATGTGGATTCACGGATATTTTTTTTACTCAACCTCTGAACGCCAATAAAAATCTGAACTTTTTTTTTGCTTTAATTACTCTAATAGTACATCTACATATACGTACTAAGTTTCAATTTTCTAGCATAAGCCGTTTCTGAGATATAAAAAACCATCCCTCTCCCCCGTACCTTGATACCCCTACCAAAAATTTTATTTTTCTAAGATGTCTCTATAGTGGATCTATATAATCCTAAATTTTTAGCTTTCTATTCATTATGGTTTTTGAGAAATAAAAGTCAGAATGTTTTCCTTTCTACCCCCTTTCACCATCACCCCAACACCCACACCACCAAAATTTTTTCCTACTAGAAGTTTACCGACCCCAACTCCTGTAAAATTTTCAAGATCATATCTGATACGGTTTCTGAGATATAAAAATTAAATTTTTTGAGAAATTGCTATCCCCCCACTTTCGAGCTACCCCCCCCCCCCCCCAAAAAATTTTGTTTTGGTAGACTCCTCTTGTGATCCCATATACAGAAACTAAATTTTATCTTCCTGGTGTAATTGGTTCGGAAGATATTGTAATCCAAAGTTTTTCACCCCCCACCCCCACACCCCACCACCCCTTTTAAAAATTTTAGCCCTTATCTAATCTGGAAGTATCCCTAAGGACAACAACAAAGTTTCAATCTTCTGACATCAATTGTTCAGGAGATATCGATTTTAGAATGTTTCAATCCAGGATTTCAAGCGTTTTGGACTCATTGTTTTCCCCCCCACTTCCACACCCCTTAACCAATATCGACCATTGCAATTGAGTCCATTATCATAGTACTATGTAAGTTCCAAGTTTCAGCCTCCTATCATAAGTGGTTCCTGAGATCTATAAACCAAAATTTTTCGTCTAAAACGCTCCCCTCTCCTCTCCCCTTGTACCCCACCCCTCAAAAATATACCAGTCGTAGGGGTTCACCCAATCTACCCACCATAAAAATTTCAATTTAATATCTCAACGGGTTTGGGTGCTACGCGCCTTCAAACGTTTTTGCGTACGGCGTACGGCGGACAGACGGACATTTTTTTGTTTGCTTTTTTGGGGCTTACTAGTCCTAAAACGTGTAAATACGAAATTTCAGGGTAGCAAACTTTTTTGAAATTTCAGGTCGATCACAATACTTTATTATGAAAAAATAATAAAGTAAAATTAGTATATGAAATTTTTTAATTTATTTTATTTATATCTGAAAAAATATTTGAACTTTCCATGGTATCAGACCTGCCTTCCGGAATATAAAACGCCGCAAATAAAGGTACACAACAATTTATTTAATATAATAAGAACAAATAAATTTTTTTTTATTTCAACAAAATATTATATTATAGTTTTTTTCGAAAGTTGAAGCATTTCATATGCAAATATACATTATGTACGTATTAAAGAATAGTCCAATATTCAAAAGAATGCAGTCAGGTGACCTAAACAAGTTATGAGCCTCAAGATTTTTCAATAATCTATATTCTGACGCAAGGTCGTGAAATGATCCTTTTATAATATCTTAATTTATAATGTCAAGTTTGTAATAAATTTATAAACGGAATTGTAATATACTTTGCGACAAGACCGGAAATATCATAAATTTTTTATTGAATTTTCCATTTTCCATGTAAATGCAATTGAAAAGACATAAACGACTTTTTTAATACTTCTAAATTCGGAACAATATTGGAAAATGGTTCCGTATCAATTGACAAAATACTTGAAACACTTGAGAAATTATCATTTATCTATTAATGAATTAAAATATACTTTTTCATGCTTCAGTAAATGTTTTTTTAAATGAACATATATTAGTAAATTGTTGTTCGCATGAATTTTGTTTACATTGAAAAACAGATAAACTTGGAAATTCTTAAGTTCTCTATTAATTTTTGCGTTTGAACAAACGTTCCATCACACTCAAAGCAAATTAATTCGGACATTCCTCTCTACTTGGTTTTATTTTATTTATTAAGTTAATAACTTCCAAAAATTTTTCGGTGGTAATATTAAAAAAAAATGTTTCAAGAAATGCCCAAATCAATTTGCTTTTTTTGAATATTGGAGTTTATAAACGTAATGTATTTTAAGACATACGTCAAGGGCCTTAATGAATGTTGGAAGCTTATACCTTATAGTGTCGCAGAATATGTAGAACTCAGTGAGTTGGATCTTGGATGGTCCCACGACTATAGCTCTGGGTTGCAGCGTAGCCTTGTTTTCTGTACAATCCTTTCGGATGCGTTCAATGGTGTTGTGTAAATTATTAACGCAATAAATATGCGTTACAAAATCCGATTGATCATCGTCTAGGTTGCAAAATAGAAAACAATAAAATTGCTGCAAAATAGTTTCTAGAATCTGGAAATTTGAACAAAATCGTGTAAGAAATGTGCTATTACCGTTATTTATAGAAGATTTATTAAAAAGCGCCAGGTACTCTCGTGATGTCTTATCCTTTATTTCTTGTCGAAAAAAGGGGATAACTTTTTCTACAAACACATCGAATTTAAGAACTAATTCGTTCCCCTTTTTCGGGAATAGCATTTCAAAATCAATGAAAAATCTGTAATTATGTAATAAATTGAATCATCAATTCTAACATTGCATAAAATAAATTTTACCAGTCGATATCCATCACTATCGTTAAATCGAGGCCATTCTTTTTGTGTGCATTCCGTGTTCAAATTTTTATGGTCTGCAAAATGAACCGAGGGAATAATAACAGATTGAATATCTGTCAACTTGGAAGAACCCTCAAATGACGACGTCATTCCGACACTATATTGTGGAGTGTATATAATATAGATATACACTCCACAATATAAAAATTCTATAAAATTTAGCCGATTTCGTAATTTGCAGTGATAAATTATTGTAAACACACAATGTAAAAAGTTAACACAAAACTTTAGGCGTTCCACGGCAAAGGTGCCGTGAATTAATTTTATTAATTTTTTAAAAATCACTAAAAATTGTGGATAAAAATTTAGGTATATAATATACGCATTCGTTGTACACTCCGAATTGCGAAATTCAGTCTGATATAATAAACATAATTACCACAAATTTATAAGTCAGTACACAATAAACTAATCACTAATCAAAGTCACTGCCTTTGAATGAAAACCGGTAAGTTTTGAACAATTCCATTCGCGTTCATTTTTTTCTTACAATAATAGTTTCCCAGAAGAGATATTAAGTAGTCTACTTTATTAATTTCAAAGGAAAACTTGTCAACAGTTGAATTTAATCTGTTCATTTACTTAATTATCTTATATTTAGGTGAAAATCTTATTATTCACAAACGTTGACGGTTAAAAGGAAAATGCATATTAAATCGAAACGAATATTAATAAAAATTAATTGGGATTCAATTTAATTTTCAAAAATTTAAAAAGAAATCTGTATAAAACGTTTAAGAGGCAGATCTTCTTAATATTTTACCAGATATTTTTCTCATAGTATTAGAACTACATACCGTATGCTATTAATCTACTCCTCATGAGTTTCAATTACACCATATGCTTCTTCGCAGGATTCGTTGCTCTATTTTGTCACAAAGGTACATACCACTGAAGTGGTCACATCTTAGTCAGACCCAATTAATGTTTTTAAAATTTTTTAGCGTTTTTAATATCTCGCGAATCAAATAAAATAATAAATAAAATAAATTATGTCCAATACATATATCGAAAGTTTGCCGCTGCATTTCTTGCACAGTTATTTTAGTTGTTCGTTACTCTTAATTCCAGATAGTTTTAAGTAATTGGTGTTTTTATCTTATTTTTTTAAACAAGTTTTTTATTATAAATATATTTTTTTTTTAAATTCTAAGTTAAATAAAGAGAAAATTTTTTTTTAAAAAAAAACGAAAAAAGAGTTTCTGGAAAACGCTAGATTTTTAATAACGGGATTTTAGCGCGAGCTTTTGTACCGATCGCAGGGAAAATGGTTTGAAGGAATTGGGTACAAAGCATCCTATTCAAAATATTCTTATTGAACTATCGTAAATGAAATTTTCTCACGTAATTATTTCAATAGTCGGCTTCGGCTACGTCTAGTTTATAACAGTTTATGACGTCATGCATGGCTTATTAAATTTTAGTAGGTTTCTCGGCTTAGCTGAACTAGTTTTATGAGAGATGATGAAGTCAACGATGTGTGCGAAACTCACATTTGGAACAGATCCTTAATAGCATATTTGATTATTAATTTTCTTATCATTTGTAAATAATTTTTTTTAGTCTTTTTTCTACTTTCTGTTTAAGAAAAGGCTAAGTTCGTATTTGAATTCTACGAATTTGGAAAAATTTAAGATTTTAAAACTCGAAATTTTGGAAAGTTGCGATATGTTAAAACAGAGATTATAGGGCTCGATTCTGTGTATCAATCCTGACTCGCAGTATGTACTTATAGTTAGTTACCTGCAATAAATACTAAATAAATACAAATATCCATCCGAAACACGGTGTATCTTTTTAGGGTGGATCGTAGTTTATAATATAATTTTATCTCATAACTACAACATTTAAATTTTAATACTAGACAGGTTAAAACTACAAAACTTGCAAAGACCTATTCAAAATCTACGTACCTACGTATGTAATTTCTTTTATATCACATTGAGAATAAAATAAGAAAACAGCAGCGCGCTTTATTAAACACACTTTTCACGTTCATGTATTCACTTTTTCATTTCCAATCGCCATGGTAGCTAATGTGCGGTGGCTTAATTTCAATTCATACGGAAGCCCTACTTCAGCCCTTATTTTAAGGGGTCGGTAATTAAGCGTGATGATACACTTGCTTGATATGCTCAATGAGGATGCGGTTCTTTATCGTTATCTGATCGACACCTGTGTTTGCTAAGGAATTAAAACCGGAATCAAACAGCAAGGAAATGAAAACTGAACTGAATCAGTTATTTGAATAATTACTTATTTGGTACCGACAATATCCATAGTTTGATAATACCCATATTATGTTAAGTCTACCCTGATTTACCAATATAGCAGGGTGGACTAATCTAGCCATAACTTGTTTACCAGTAAAAACACAACCTCTCTAGCCTCTAGGATTACAAGTGATCCATTGAATGTAAAAATTTTGAGGGGAGAGGTGGAGCACAATAGTGAGGGGATAGCCATTTTTCAAAAAATTTAATTTTTATATCTAAAGGACCGTACCAGATATGATCTTAAAAATTTTACAGGATATTATAAATTTACAACTATATAGAGCAACTATAGAGGTATCCTCGAAAAATGTTTGAGAGGTTTAGCAAGGTATGAGGATGGAGTCAGTTTTCTATATCTCAGAAACTGCTTATGCAAGAAAATTGAAACTTAGTACGTATATGTAGGTGTTCTACTAAAGTACACTCTAAGAAAAGTTTACTACTATTATTACTACTATTATTACACCCCCTCTTCGTCTTTCTACCTTGTCGTGGTGAGGGGGCTTACGACACTTGTGTCAAACTAAAGGAAAGACTTAACATGATGGGTAAGCCTATGGACATAGACTCTCCAAGTGGTAACCAGACCCTGTCTGGGAATCCACCCGCTGATGCGGCCGGGGCTCGGATTTTGGAGGCCCCAACATCATGTATGACTGCAATGGGTGATCCAGGTTGTAGTGGGAGCACACTACTGGATCTCAGTAACTCCTTGGAGGATTTACTGCTTGCCGATGAGGATAGTGCTGACTATGCAGGAACGGTTAATCCGATTCGGCCCTTCGAGGAGGAATATGCTGCAACCAAGGTGGGAGCGGTTATTCTGAATCCGATGTCTGAAGAGGAAAGTACCGGAAATGTGTTATCGGTTAATCTGAATCGGCCAATGATCGAGGAAAGTACCAGTGCCTTTGGTGCGGTTAATCCGAGATCGATGGTTACGGAAAGTACCGGTGCTCTGGGCGTGGGTGAGCCGAAACTGATGGTTAAGGAAAGTACATGTGCCCTTGGCACGGTTAATCTGAAACCATTGGTTAAGGAATTCGCCCGAGCTCAGGACGCGGTTAATCCGAAACCGACTAGCTCCTGTCCCGTTGAGGATAAGTTGAGCAAAGGCCAGAAGAAGAGAAAAAGGTTGGCAAGAGCCAAGGCAAGAGCTGGGGCAGTTATGACAGGTGTCATAGCGGCCAGTGGCAATGTCATGGTACAGACAGCCTGTGAAAACGCTATTAAGCGCAATCGATCTGTGGAGGAATCACCCGAAACTAATCTTGTGGTTAATAGTGAATTCCTCGCTTCTACTTCTGGCAGGACGAAGAGGATGAGGAGGACGGAAGCCACTACAGCGGATGTCCCACCGTCTACTTCAGGAGTCGCTGCAGTGGATAGACCAGCCTGCTCTATTTTAGGAGCAACTGGTCCTAGACCGGCTGAGCGAATGCGCGGGGAGATTAGTGCAGCTGACTTAGCTGACGCTGGACCCTCAGGCGCGAAGACCAGTCCGACTGCTGCTAGCGCGGAGACTGTCACAGCAAAGAGTACCAAGACCTTCTCTGATGTGGCGGCCACTGCCTTGCAGGCGGTAATCGGTATTGGTCCGCAGGGCAAACAGCTGACCAAGGGTCACATTGCTGCCCTGGAGAACGGCCTATGGAAGCTCCTGGGTGAAGCTACCGCCTCACCTAGATTTGAAGGCATGGATGTCCGTGACGGGCTTATGCAAGTTCGTTGCGGAGATTCAGTAGCTTTTGAGTGGCTGACGGATGCCGTTGGGAAGATTTCGGCGGAGAATCGTGTCAACTTCGTGGTTGCGAAGGGTGATACGTTTCAGAAGCTGATTCGGGCAGTATGCTGGATTCCTGGTAAACCTAGGAAACCCCAGGAAATACTCGCCCGCCTTCGTATCCAGAACGCAGGACTTGACACCACCAAATGGCGAGTTTATGAACAGCGTAAGAGCAGCAGTCTCGACGGTACCGAGAGCTGTACTCTTGCGCTTGGCATAGATAGCGGTAGTGTAGAGGTCCTGCGGACTAGATATGACATGCGTCCATATCTCTTTCTTGGGAGGATTAAATTTAATCTTCCTAAGTAGCAGTATGTGGATGTAATGTGAGGGTGATTATCTTGAATGGCTAACTGCGGCATTATATTTACCCAGATCAACTTGCAGCATGCTAAGGCTGCTACTGCCTTACTAAGTAGGAGACTTAGCAAAATGCACACATCCCCTTATGTATCAATAATACAGGAACCATGGATTCGCAATATGCGAGTTAGTGGACTGGATTCGATCCAGGGAGGCCGGATCTTTTACGATGAAGGATCTGAACGACCGCGTGCCTGTCTATTCATATCAAATATGATAGAGGCGACGATGTTGAGGCAGTTCACCTGTCAAGATATTGTAGCAGTCAAAATGTCTAACGTACTGGAGGGTAGGAGACAAGACATAATAGTAGTGTCGGCTTACCTTCCGTATGACTCGTTATTACCTCCCCCATCCAAGGAGCTGACCGGGCTCGTTAGATTCGCGGACACCAACAACTTACAGCTTGTCATTGGATGTGATGCTAATGCTCAACACACTGTTTGGGGCAGCAGCAAATGCAATCCTAGGGGTGAGCGGTTATTGGAGTTCATTATGGCGTCGTGCCTTGTAGTAAACAACAGAGGCAACAAGCCAACGTTTGTTACGACGAGGCGGACGGAAGTGATAGATATGACGTTGTCGTCTTCTAGGATTGCGGAATCCATAATAGATTGGCGCGTCCTGGAAGAGGAAACTCTGTCGGACCACAGATATCTGGAATTTCGACTGGCAGCTGACAAACCTGTCATACCGGCTATACGAAATCCCAGGAATGCAGACTGGACTTTGTTTAGATCTCTCTTACAGGAGAGGTCTCAAATACCACGAAAGATGAGGACGCCTGATATGATTGAGGAAGTGACTTCTTGTCTAAGTCTAACCTTAAGTCAATGTTTTGCGGAATCGTGTCCTGTCAGCAAGAGTCGATGCGGAACCACAGTCCCCTGGTGGACTAGGAACCTGCAGAAGCTCAGAAAAACCACCAGAAGGCTTCTAAATCGTGCACTTAAGAGTGGTTCAGAGACCGACTGGGATTACTACCGGACAGCGCAGAGGGAATATAAGAAGCTGGTTAAGACATCAAAACTAGCCTCTTTTAGGAACTACTGCGAGAGTCTGGAAGGAACCAGGGAAACAGCTAGGTTGCACAAAGTCTTTCAGAAAGACAACACGGCCAGGCTCGACTCCCTGTTGAAACCTGATGGTACATATACCACTTCGAAAACGGAGTCACTAAGAACCCTCTTTGAGACCCATTTTCCAGGAAATCAGGTGATCGAAAGCGATCAATGCGTGGTTCAGACACTCTGTCCGACCAAGGACAGAGCGCCCAGGCGCAGTTGGTATACGGCGTCCGCTGTAGTGACTGCTGAGAGGGTGAAATTTGCAATTTCATCGTTTGACAGCTACAAGTCACCAGGAGTGGACGGTGTCTATCCGATAATGCTAAAAGAGGGAGCAGTTGTTCTAGTGCCGATCCTCAGAAAGATATTTTCTGCATGCTTGGCGCATGGATACGTACCATCTTCATGGCAACCGGTCAGAGTAGCGTTCATCCCGAAGCCAGGGAGAGACGACTATACTTTGCCCAAAAGTTTTAGGCCAATCAGCATAACATCGTTTGTTCTGAAAAGTCTGGAACGACTGGTAGAGAAGCACATTAAGGAAGTGGCTCTCAGAGCGCATCCTCTTTGTTCGGAACAACATGCGTATCAGAGCGGAAAGTCTTGTGATTCAGCGCTTCACTCTCTGGTATCCAGAATAGAAGGGGCGCTGGACCGGAAAAAGTACGCGCTGGGCCTTTTTGTGGACATTGAGGGTGCTTTTGATAGTGCGCCCTTCGAATCACTGTGTGATGCTGCCAAAAGACATGGGGTAGATGACATTTTAGTCAAGTGGATTCACTCCATGCTCACACAGAGAATGCTATTCACGGAGGCGGGGGATGGGCAATATGCTACAACGGGGGTCAGTAAGGGCTGTGCTCAAGGCGGGGTCCTTTCGCCATTGTTGTGGAGTATGCTCATAGACTCTCTGCTTCTCGAACTGCAGGATCTGAATATTCACGTACAAGCTTATGCTGATGACGTGGCTGCACTAGCTGTTGGGCTATCGCTCAGGGATGTCTGCGACAAAATGCAGAGAGTCCTATGGGTTATAGATAGCTGGTGTGAAAGGCACGGACTTTCTGTGAGTCCTAGCAAAACCGCACTAGTTTTGTTTACTAGGAAAAGAAAAACAGAAGGTTTAGTGTTGCCTATGCTGAAGGGTGAAACTATTCAGCTCTCGGAGAAAGTTAAGTATCTGGGGATTATCCTGGATAGCAAGCTTCTCTGGAAGGAACATGTAGATACAAAGGCAAACCGTGCGCTAGTAACATTCTGGCAGTGCCGGAGAGCTTTTGGAAGAACATGGGGTCTTAGGCCTTCAATGGTATATTGGCTATATACGGCCATTATAAGACCCATCCTAATCTATGCATCAGTGGTTTGGTGGACTAAGTCCGAATGTGCATACATTAGAGCTAGTCTCGCTAAACTACAGAGGACAGTCTGCATCGGTGTAACAGGTGCCTTGCGCACCACACCGGGTGCGGCACTCGATGCACTGCTCAATCTGCCACCGCTTGACATTGTTGTTCAGGCGGAAGCAATGAGAGCTACGCACAGGCTAATGAGATTAGGCTTGTGGAGGAAAGAGCATTGCACGGGTCATGGAGAAATGGCTCGAAGGTTGTCTGAGAACCCTATCTTCGATATGCCTTCGGATGCTATGACTCCGATCTGTATGCTCAATAGAAGATATCAGGTGGAGATCCCGAGTAGGGCGGAGTGGGAAAACCAGTCCGCATTGCTTAGCGGATTCACTGATATATTCTACACGGACGGCTCAATGACTGAAGACGGGTCGGGAGCTGGAATGTATCTGCAGACTGAAGATCTCAGGTACTCTTTCGCCCTAGGAAAACATTCTTCGGTATTTCAAGCTGAAGTTTATGCGATCCTTAAGGCAGTAGAATGGATTATAGAGGGAAGATGGAGAGGCAGGATGATCTGCATTTGCAGCGACAGTCAGGCCGCTCTACAATCCCTAGATAATCCAATCGTCTTTTCGAAGATGGTACGTGAGTGTAAAGAACGGTTGAATTCAGTTGGCAGATTCAATGACTTAAAGCTCATATGGGTTTCAGGTCACCAGGGTATAACTGGCAATGAAATAGCTGATGCATTAGCAAAGGCAGGATCGGAGTCAGCCATGGTCGGACCAGAACCAGTTTTCGGTGTGCCTGTAGCCTCTGTTAGGGCTGCCACTGCTGAGTGGGTGAGTAAATCACACATTGAGAGATGGCGGCTTTTCCCGGGTATGCGGCAGACCAGAAACCTTGTTGACGGACCAAGTGGACGAACCGCATCTTTCCTTCTCAAATTGAGCAGGAAAGAATGTAGTAGTATGGTTGGTGTCCTCACAGGGCATAACTCGTGTGGCCTACACATGGTCAGATTGAGAATCATTGACGACCCCATGTGCACTGCTTGCGACGAGAGCGACGACACAACGGAACATTTCCTTCTTGAGTGTCCAGCTTACTCTTTTGCGAGAGTGCACGTATACGGCGTCGATGTTATGAGGATGGAAGAACTCCGTTCTCGATCCCTACCTGAGCTCTTGAAATTCGTGAGGAGGACGAAGAAGTTCGGGTAGAGACTGGGGGACTCGAGTGCAATGGGCAATAATTGTCTGAGTGCTCAAGATGCGCGGCTTTGTTGCGTATCTTCCCCCACTACAAACAACAACAACAACAACGCCGTCCGCCGTACGCCGTCTGCCGTACGCAAAACGTTTGAAAACTTATAGCTCTCAAACTCTTTGAGCCATTAAGCTGAATTTTTTTTTTGGTGGTAGACTGAGCAGACCCCTTCAAGTGGCCACCTCTTGAGTGATGGGGTTGTGAGGGAGAGGTGGGGGAAGCGTTTTAGACGAAAAATTTTGGTTTCTAGATCTCAGTAACCGCTTAGGCTAGGCGGCTGAAACTTGGAATTTATATAGAGCATTGATAGCGGACCCATTTGCAAAAAAAAATGATGATATGGGTAAAGGGGTGTGGGAGTGGGGGGAATAATAATGCGTCCGAAACGCAAGAAAGCCGAGATCGACACATTCTAAAATCCATATCTCCTAATCGGTTAGTGTCACGAAATTAAAACTTAATGAACATCTGTGGGTATACTAGGAGAATAGATCCGAAACAAATTTTGTTGAAAAACTTTAGATTACGATATCTCACGAACCAATTGCACTAGAGAAATAAAATTTGGTTTCTGTATAAATGTTGATAAACAAAGTTTGCTGGAAGTTAAATTTTTTTAAGGGTGCGGTGGAGCATGGAAGTGGAGGGGGTAAGCATTTTTTTAAAAAATCACGTCTCATATCTCAAGAACAATGTAAGATAGATGCTTAAAATATTTACCAGAAGTAGGCCTAATAGACCCCCAGCAGATAAAAAAATTTTGAGGGTGAGGGTGAGGCTGGGGGAGGGTGAAAAGGAAAAAGTTCCGATTTTTATATCTCGAGAACCTATAAAAATATAAAGCTGAAACTTAGTATTTAGATAGAACTATAGTAGTAGCATGTTGGAAACATATAATTTTTTATAGGGGTGGTATGGTATGGGGGTGGGCGGTGTTTTTCCTAACTATAGAACGGCTTATGCTAGAAAGTTGAAATTCGGTATGTATATGTAAATCAACTAGAAAAGTAATTTTGATTAAAAAAAAATTCAAATATTTATTGGCGTTCGGAAGTGGGGCAAAAAAAAATGATCAGTGAAAATGGAATGCATACATTTTCACGATTTTCGTCATATCTATTAGGTCTTTCGAAATATTGAATTCATTTTTTTTCTACGAGTTTTTCATATAAATACCTAGAACGCGTTTTCAGGATTTTTTAAAATTAAACCCTCAAGGTGGTGTAAAGGGGATTATACATTTTCACGAATTCAGCCGTATCCCTCAGGTCTGATTAGATATCGAATAACTTTTCACTTCCACGGGCTTATTTAATAATCACCTAAAACTTGTTTTCAAGGTTTTTCCTTTTTCAACCCCTAAGAGTGTAAAAACGGGTTGAACACGTTTTCACAAATTCCGTCATATCTCTTAGGAGTGATAAGACATCGGATTGGTTTTCACTTCCTCGGGCTTTCTTTATATATATCTAAAAACTCATTTCAGGATTTTTGGATATTCAACCCCAAAGTGAGTGCAAGGGGGTTGCATATGTTTTCACAAATTCTTACATATTTCTAGTTCTAATGAGATATCGAATTCATTTTTACTTCCTAAGGCTTCTTACATAATCGTCAAAACGTTGATTTCAGGATGTTTGTTATTCAACTCCAATAGGACGTAAGGCTTTTGACATATTTCTCAGGATTGATGAGATATTAGATTGGTTTGTACTTCCACAGACTTTTTATATAATCGCCTACAAACGCATTTCCGATTTCATGTAATGGCCCGAAACCAAATCACGAAAAACCTTCTAATCACGTAACAACTGATATTATACTAGGACTAGATCTCGTCTCGGTTTATGACCCAATTACGTAATTCATATGTTATATGAGGTAGCGACGTAAGTATTCTAGCGCGATCCCATTTTAACCGCTTCCCGAACTTTTTTTTGTTTTTTCAGTCACATAGTAACTTGCACCGCATCTCAGAATTAAACTCGTTCCGAACTTCTACCGAAAAAATAATAAAGTTGCGCCCAGACTGTTGGCCGATTTTTTATGAATGTTTAGTCTATAAAAGGCTTTTATATAATTAAATCATAGAAGAAAAACCAATAGGATGAAGATATCGTAGAGAATCGGGCCTAAAAGAATTTGAAGAATTCGTAAAAACATGTACTTAGCCATTTTTAACGCCCTTAGTAGTGGACTCGATTGTATTTTATTAGTGTATCAAGAGGCAGGGATCTGAGTTGGGCGGAGATCAAGCTCTCTTTTATATATGTATACAAAAAATATTCGATCTGTACAGTCGCATTTGGAGTGGTAACAAAAAAAATGTGTACTCCTTATGCAAAAAGCCATTTAAGACATGGTATAATCTGACGACGTTACAACTTCTTTTATATTTTGACCTTAACCAGAACTCAAATATAGATTCTAAAAAAATTATTTTACCACCATACTATATCCAATTTTTTACTCTGGAATTCAAATACCAAATAGCCTCCTGGTTATTTCTTAGGTTTTCAGTCGCATAGTAACCTACACCGCATCTCATCATTAAACACGTTTCGGACTTCTACCCATAGAATAATAAAGTTGCGCCCAGACTGTTGGCCGATTTTTTTTATTTATTTACGTATTTTTTTTATCAATAGAATAATTCATAGTAGTAAAAGCGAATTCGATCACATTAAACCTAAGAGATTTTCGGAATCAGTGAAATCTTGAACAATATCCCCAGGGGGTTTAATAGAGAAAAATACTTAAATCGGGTTTTTCCCCGACTACGTTTAAAGCTAAAGTGAATTCTAAATCTCAATATACCTTAGGAATATATAAGAATTCGTGAATATGTATTATGTACACAACCACTTTACACCCCCTTAGGGGTTGGATATCGAACAATTTTGAAGAGCGTTACTAGGCGCTTATATAAATAGCCCGCAGAAGTAAAATTGCTTTTGATGGTTCGACATGTCTAAAAGTTTTAACGAAATTCGTGAAAATGTGGATTCACGGAAATTTTTTTACACAACCTCTGAACGCCAATAAAAATCTGAACTTTTTTTTTGCTTCAGTTACTCTAATAGCACATCTACATATACGTACCAAGTTTCAACTTTCTAGCATAAGCCGTTTCTGAGATATAAAAAACCACCACTCACCCCAGTATCTTGCTACCCCTATGAAAAATGTTGATGTATCTATAGTGGCTCTATATAATCCTAAATTATTAGCTTTCCACTCATTACGGTTTTCGAGAAATAAAAATCAGAATTTTTTCCTTTCTACCCCTTTTCACCATCACCCCCTACACCCCCACCACTAATTTTTTTCCCTACTAGGGGTCTACCGATCCCAACTCCTGTAACATTTTCAAGATCATGTACGGTTTCTGAGATATAAAAATGACATTTTTTGAGAAATTGCTATCCCCCACTTTCGTGCTCCACCTCCCTCCTCCAAAAATTTACGTTCATTAGACTCCTCTTGTGAATCCATATACAGAAACTAAATTTTATCTTCCTGTAGTAATTGGTTCGGAAGATATTGTAATGGAAATTTTTTCACCACCTACGGGACCTACGCGCCTTCAAACGATTTTGCGTACGGCGTACGGCGTCTACGGCGGACAGACGGACATTTTTTTTTTTTTGCTTTTTTGGTGCTTACTAGTCCTAAAACGTGTAAATATGTACAAAATTTCAGGGTAGCAAATTTTTTTGAAATTTCAGGTCGATCACAATACTTTATTATTAAAAAATAATAAAGTAAAACTATAAATATGAAATTGTAATTCCTTTTCTATTTTAATCAATTAAAGTGAATTTTTTTTTTGCAGAAGTGACATGATAGGCAATTACATGCCAATCGTTAGTAATAATTCAAATCGAGAATATTTGAATTTAGATCTGTTTATTTAATTGGTAAGGTAGCTTAGTAATTAAACTCTATGAAATCATCAAATGGAGCAGACTTCATAACTAGTTTATATTTTTTCTTATTTCTTATGAAATGATGAACTTTTGGCGACATATCGAAACGACAGTCGTAAGCACCTAATGTAGGTATACACCTTGACTGATGACTACGATATATGAAAAACACATCAACATTCGATCGATAAGTTCTCATAGTGGAACCCGATATACAGGCGCTGAGGAATAAATTACCAACAAATACCTTTACACTCAAGTGACTTCCCCATGTGAGATGGTAACCATATCGTCGTCAATGGTTCTGCTGTGCACTAACTAATAAAGTAAAGTATCGCTTGTCATGACAGAGAGGATATTACGATTTTCCATTCCAGTGGCTTAGCAAAAGTATCGATAACGACAACTTTTCTGTCACTGTCGGGCCCATTTCCATCGACTATTATTCGAATAATATTATAAAAAAAGAATGCGAACGAAAATCTCGACTATAGTCTAATAGTCTACAGACAAATAACTTTTACTGGTGTTGTAAGACGTACAAAACAGGCTGGATATGTGGAGAAAAACTTGAGTAAGGTGTCCTTTCATAAGAAAAAGTATTTTAGGGTAATTTTAAAATTGTTAGTACCCACATATTTCAGTTTTCTAGTGACTGGCTAGAAAATCGTAGAAAGTCATCAGTAGTTAAAAAGCCAATGCTTGTCTTGTGACACCCTCAGATTATAATCATTCACGAAATGAACAACTCCCAACTTATATAAAAATTTGTAACGCACAATAAAATATTCGGACGAAAACAATAATTGTTTTCGATCAATTATTGATCATTGATAGGCCAAAAACCCATAATCTGCTTGCTGTTTGCTGAGTTTGAAGAAAATCCAGACAGTTCTTCGTCTATAGCTTCCACACGAAAGTTCTTCAAAGATTTGTGCTTTTACCATGCGAGCCTCACTATAAACTAAAGGAACCGCTCGGTCAGGAAGTCGAAATTTTAAACCAATTTCGTTGTTTCAAGTAGAGAGTAATATCGAAATTATTTGTGAACGAGTCTTTATTCAGAGAGTTTCCAAACGAGAGTCTTTAACCCGTATGTTCATCAATAATGAACAAGAACTTCATAACACTTTAAGAAAGAAATTTGATATACAGGTACCATCCAGGTGTAAGAAGATGTATGAAAAAAGTAGATTGAATTCTTTTGTACTGCCATACGAAAGTCCATGACATTTTTTTTAATGAATCTCGAGGAATCCCCTAAACTATTCAACAAAATTTTTCTTGAAAAAGTTTTAAATTAAAAGTAAGGCCATATTAGCTAGAGAGCGAAATCAAACAACTTTTTAGATTCCTTCCAAACAAAAGTCATCAAAATACATGGTTGTAACATTTATTCAATAATATTTATTATAATAATTCAAATTACTACAGCTTCATGGATACATTTTAGAGATTCAGACGAAAGTTGCTTTTACAGCTAACATAAAATAGTTTTGAGTAAATAGTGAAAAATACCATTTGAAAGTATTAGAACGTTACAACGCGGAATAAACCAACGTACTATTTCGGGTGTCTACCATACAAAAATCAGTAAGAAAAAGAAAACTAGCGAGTTATGGGATGCGAATAGGTGGAACAATTACTTTATTATTTCAATAATATAGTATTTTATTACCGCTTTAAAAAAAAATTGCTACCCTGAAATTTTTTTTTAAGTTTCGTGACTAGTAGACACCAACAAAAGCAAAAAATACAGCCCGGCTGTCCGCCATACGCAAAAACATTTGAAGGCACTTAGCTCCCAATTTTCAATAAATTGTGGATATGGGTAGAGGGGTGTAGGAGTGGGGAGTGGGGAGGGTGAAACAATGTATCCGAATTGCTCGAAAGCCTAGTTTGGGATATTCTGAAATCGATATCTCCTGAACCATTAATGTCCCGAAATTGAAACTTAATGATTGTCTGTAGGTATATACATGGAGAATAGACCTGAAACACAATTTTTGAAAAACCATAGAACCAATTGGACTAGAAAAATTAAATCGACAAATGGAGTCTGATGAAAATAAAATTTTTAAAATTAAAATTACGTCTCATATCTCAAGAATATTTGAAATAGATGCTTAGAATTTTTACGGGAGGTAGGCCTAATAAACCCCTAGTAGAGAAAAAATGTTTAGGGGAGGGTGAAAAAGGAAAAGTTCAGATTTTTATATTTGGAAAACCTATGATGATGAAAAAAAATTACATAATAGATTAATACATTTATAACTGCAATAAGCTGAAATATTTAAAAACGAAGTTGTAAAAGTTAAGCTTGGTCTCTAAAGTAAAGCATAAATTGTAAAACATTGTAATCTAAACTAGTGAATAAATTTATCTACCTATCCAGATAAAAAATTTCAATCAAAATTTCAAAAATTTCGTGTTGTTCATATATTAAAATTGGTCAATATCGCTCACAACAATTCAGCAACGAGCTAATGAAAAGTTGATCCACACATCGCCTGTTGCTATTGTTGCTGTGTGTTGCTTCATATTTTCGTGACGTCAAAATTGACGAATATTGCTGCAAATTAAGCAGTTTTAATCACTCGTGTAAGAGCACCTTTAGGTCTTCTAAAATTTTGAATTAATTTTGAATTCGACGGATTTTTCACATAAATACCTAGAATGCGTTTTCAGGATTTTGTAAAATTCAACATCTAAAGGGGTGTATCCCCAGGTCCGTTCTTAAGAGTTTACCCTTTTCAACTCCTGAACACTTTTCCATGAATTGCGTCATATCTCTTAGAAGTGATAAGAACTCGAATTGGTTTTTACTTCCTCGGACTTTATTTATATTTATCTAAAAACTACTTTCAGAATTTTTGGATATAGAACCCTTAAGAGGGTGTTAGGAGGTTGCATACGTTTTCACAATTTTTGCTATATCTCAATGAGATACCAAATTTTTTTTGTTTGGCTATGATATCATCTACCAGAACAGCAATGTTGCCTACAACAAATCAACTACTGTCTGGTAGCTCTGATGATGTTTGTGAATCTGATAAAAATGTAAACAGAACTCATCTGCTCAGTGTTAAATCCTTTAGTAGTGACCCTATTAAACATTGCACTAACCAGTAATCACTATTGATGTTAATATTTCGAAGCCAATAGCAACGGCAAAATTCTTATAAATAATTTATGTGTTGAGTGGGAATTGAACCCACGACATCGCAGAAGCAATGTTTTCAAGACCTAGTACACTACCACTGGTCTGCAACCGGCAAATTCATATCACGATTTTTTGGTATTCAACCCCGAAGGGAGTGTAAAGTGGTTCCATATGTCTTTACAAATTCCAATATACCTCTTAGATATGATGAGATATCGAACCGTTTTTTACTTCCTTAGGCTTTCTACAAATTAATTTCAGGATTTTTGGACAGCCAAGCGAGTATAAGAGGTTTCGCCTGTCTCTGTGAACTGGCCGCATTCTATGATCCTGTGAAATCACAACCTGTAAGGTATAAGTTTGGATGTAGGTACTTCATATAGGCAACCGCTCGTATCTACCCCACCGACCTCATGCTCCAAAAGGAGTCATAGGAACTGAAGAAGAAACATGTTTCGAATCTTAATCGTTGGACCTTCTTTACTGGCAAATTTCTGAGATGTTGCAAGTCGCAGTGAACCAACTTCTATAACTATGACAACTTTTAGGACTTATAAATTCGCGACTTTTTCGAGTACCACAACTTTTGGATCGGAAGTGCTTTTTGATTCAAAGCTAATGTAAACAATATCAACGTCTCACTTCTTATTCTTGAGCAGCAAAACTGTAATTATGTCTTCGCATTGGTCGTCTTCCTCTAGCATTAAAAACCTCAAAATGCATAGTAAATATATGGAGGTATTCACGCTTCAATTGAGCCAGGAAACGTCACCAATGACTGCCGACAACTTTCCGGGAGTATCCCATTCTTATGACAATTGAAACCGCATTAGCCGCCTGTAAATAATACGAATATCTGCGGCATGCACCACTAACTACCGTCTCCTCCGCCACATATGCACTCACGATCTTCGCACGCTATGAACGTATAGTGCAGTGCCTTCGACCGACCCTCTATGCCACTATATCGTACTCGATGTGCGACACAAGGGAGGACTCGTATGGTTGTACGTTGTATGTAGAAATGCCGCGTCCGGGCAGGGGTGGCCGGTGCTTCCACAATGGACGGGACATGGGAAAGTACCACCTCTTCCTCCTTCTCAACGCCGGCTTCTATATGACCACCGTTTGATGCCTTTCGCCCTCGTCCTCTTTCCAGTACAGCAGGCGGCCGCAGCCACACTCAAGCCTCACAACATAATCGAAGTCAAGCGTGTGTTTAGTTAAGTTTTTGTCGTTGCACTCGGGTGTGGGCTTTTGCTTGTTTTTATGTTGTTGCGTCCAGCGATTTCGAAATTTCCAATGGTGGCATAATGGCAACATAAAATTCGCTCGGCAATACTCGCGGCCAGTACAACTGAATTCCACGTTGGGTCAGTTCATCTGTTGTTTTCGGCCCGATCAGATCCACCAGTGTGGCTAATTAGCGCTGGGCAGTGTTCAAATAAGGGAAACTAGTGCGGGTGGAGTAGTCGCGACGGTTATCGAAAAGTGTTTCGGATCATCCCCCAATAGAAATCGACCGTAGATGGATTGGATATCAGTGATATAGTTGTTCCAACACCTTCCATGCAAAATGATTGTGCTTGAAAATCGTGAGTGTGACCCTTTCGAAGTGTCAGTCCCTTACAAGAAGGATGTGTAGTGTCCTTCATATGGAAGTTTTAAATTTGTGCAACTTTTAGGAGTGCAGTGCCACTGGAAGCGATACTATAAATACCACTGGAATTTACTGAAAATTTTTGAGTGCTGATCGATCACTTTCAGGTTTGTCGCTTGAATCTTTTGTTTTTTCGGAGTTTACAATCCTTTATTCAAGGTAAAATATTTAGGACATAACTTGTAATGGTAAAAAGTTTTGATGAGTTCTTTGAAAGATACATACCGATTCGAAAATGAATCGTTTTCGTATCATTTCTCGGCTTTCGTAAAGTTGCTTAAAGTTGCAGGTTTATCGTTTTCGTATAACTGATGGCTTGAAACGTTGAACTAGTTTCGTTTTGCAATTAAAATTTTTTCGCAATTTGAGAAAATGGCAAAAATCGAATCGTATTGTCAAATCGATTTTTTTTATCGCAGAGGCAATTGTACTTCTTCATCTAATGTCTTAAGCTGCAGACATTTCGATCGAAAATGTATCGTTTTCTTATGAATTTTTCACATTTCCAAAAAACTTATACATTAGCTGGTCCAAAACGAAATTGAATTCCGTTTTAAGGACTTTTTCTGAATGAAAAAAAATATGAATTTGAGTTTGATATCAACGTTTCTAGTGCATTTGGAATCTGAAGTCCTCATTTTAAAATTTAGCAGCTCTGGTAATTATCAAACTCCAAAGTTTGCATTGAGAGCAACTAATGAAACATTTTAATTTTAAATATGTGACTGTGAACATTGTGGTGAAACATGGATTTCAGGGTTGTCCTCGCCGATTTCAGTAGATTTGGATCTGGATTTCCACAAAATCTAGTCACTTTAATGAGATTTGAAAATCATTCAAATGTACGGGAAATCTAGTAGATTTCGATAGAGATTTTTTGAAATCTTAAGATTTTGCGAAATACCATTCGGAATTTTGCGATGTAAATCTACTAGGCGATGTTTCCACTGCCCCGAAATATCGAGATTTCGCAAATCTACACGCAAATCTACTAAATTCCCGAGACGAGATTGTGATTTCCAAATCGCGAGATTACGACAAGATCTAGTTGCAAATCTATTGAAACCGGCCTGTACAGCCCTGAAATTTATGTACATATTTGAAATAAATTTTTCAAATTATGTCCAACTAAATCTATTAATGTAATGAAAACACAGTTCTCTGAATTGCGAGATTTCGGGGCAGTGGGAACATGTCATTAGGTTATTCATATTTTATGAAGAAGTAGTACAACTTAATTTTTTTTAAAAAAATATTGTATTATATTATTTATTATTTTATTAGGCACAAAAAGAAATTAGTAAACTTTAAGCAATTGCGAATAAAATAAGGAATACCTAACATGTTTAGGTGGAATAGAATAGGAAAATTGTCCTTCCCGAATTTTACAAAGTGGACTTACGAGAGGAGGTCCAAAAGTTCATATTTTGAGAAATAAAAAAATGTATTACAATATGAACAAAGTTTTATTTTTCAACATATTCACCCTTATACTATGTTCAGACTACGAGATTGACGCGTTTAAATCGAGTTAAATGCGCTGAAAACACTTCCCGGACGCGTTTTCGAAAACACGTAGCTACTACGCGTTTAACCGAAAATATGTACTGCGACCCTAGCGGAAATCGAAGTAAACTTTGGAAGAAACTATTTAATGCTGCAGAAACTGAATTTTGTGCTTGTGCAACGACTGCATTAGCTAATAAATTCCCTTTTTATTACTGCTATACAAACTAATTTGTTTCAAACAATTTAGAAAACATAAATTTGCTAATGAAACACAGCTGAATATCTACTTGTCAAAACAAATCACATCAAGCTATCATGTATCAAAATAAAACGAGTTGCCTAGTCTGAACACTACTTTTTTAACAAGTTAAATTTACCTACTTAAATGCGTTTAAAACGCATAGTCTGTACAGGGTATTAAGTCGAAAACACTTAGTGGATCTTTCATGAAGTAAGATTTTGACCCTTCTAAAGTAATGTTCCTCCTTGCCCTCAAAATGTGCAACCACGGCGTATATAGAAGACAAAAGAAAAACAACGACTGACAGAAAAAATCTGGTATTGTGAATTCTTTTATACTAATAGTAGTATAAGATAATTGACCCTTATCTTCTCAATGTGACCTTCATTATCGAAATAAGAACTTTTGGACCTCACCTCGTAATTTCACAAAAATTTTAATGTTAACTAGAACCTGCGGTTATTTTATGTACAGTTGTTCAGTTACAAAATGGAAACGGTAGGGACTTTTCCAATTTTTCTTTAAAGTGCAAGAATCTATGGCATTTTTACTATCAAGGGCCTCCACATGTATTCTACCAAAACGAAATATTGTACTCCCTCCATCCGAATGTAAGAGTCCCATTTTAATTTGACAGTGTTATTCAGGACTAAGAATCAATGGCAGGGTTTAAATTAGAGTAAAGTATCCGAATGTGGAATACCATTTTAATTTTTTTACCTCTAGACTATAATTTAGCATTAAGGACTGCGAACAATATATAAATCGAGAGGGTATTTTAGTGCCATTCAATAATAAAAAACAGAATGTTGTTTTGATATACAGTAATTTATAAAAAAATAAAAATTTCCAAAAAGTACATATCTTGCGAAATACATTTTATGGTCTTAATGTGGAATAGTGTATTTTGGACACAGAAATGCTGCATTATTTTTTTCAATAGCGCATTTTTTATGAGCCCAAATATCGCACGAAAGACATTCAATCCATAGTAAAGGATTTAATTCACTTATCCATGTCTTCTCGCAAAACAGTTTCGTCCGGAGGTAGATCGTCATCACTTTCTTCGTCATCAAGGTCCAGGGGCATGTCTTCACTATCAGTTTCATTCTTCCGGTTCGCTTTTCTTTTGGGTTTCACAGGAGTTTTTTGTGATTTCCTTTTCCGCTGTATTTGTGAGACTTTGGGCCGGTATTCCACATAGGGGACCACTTCATGCTCAAATATTTTGTTTTTTTTAAGCGGAACTTGTGTCTTGGATTGTAAATAAAATATTCGATCTTTTGTACTAAAATGTCCTCTAAATAATGTTCACCAATTTAATTGGCTTTCCAACAGCGGTATTATTGCTTACGCAGCTTTCACCAGGAACCACAAAAAAATCAGCACAACTACTTTTCACTTATATGACATTTGAATAAAACAGATGAAGAATCCCCCCTTACTTAAATAAATCATTTTTACGGAATTAATCATTTTGACAAAAAACATATGTTTCTCAATGAAGATTTGATCTGTGTTTTCTATTTTTCCACTCAAAGGGCCGTGTTATTCACTTTGGGGTATTTTCACCTTAACCAGCTGGTAACTTATCCGGGACATTAACTTTAATCACTGGTTAATTTCTCTGGGTATAAACTTGTATTATTCACCTCAGGGTAGCGATTTAATAGGTCGGGTTACCTTTATGGCTGGTTTTCCATTTTTTCATTATTTTTCCCGTCAAACGTCAAAAATTTTATTAATTATTTACAGAAGGTGACATTTTTCTTTTTTAGTGAATGTTTAAATTTGTATTTTCAGGAAAAATAATAATTATTGGCTGCAATTTCTTCATGGTTGCGGATCTGCGGCCTTGGCCTCCTGAAGTCGTCGCCCCCAATCGTCTCCATCCAAAGACCGCGTCCGCCAGTTGCTAATTTTTAAGATGGCTTTGCTATCTTCATCAACCGAGTCTTCCCATCATTTGCGTGGTTTGCCTACTGGCCTGTTACCACTCGCTTTGCCTTTAAGAGCATTTTTGGGTATTCTTCTATCTTCCATTCGTTCTAGATGGCCAGCCCTCTGCAATTTACGTAGCTTCATGAACGTTGAAGCTGCTGGCTCTTCGTACATTGAGAGAACAGATTCAATGCTGCAATAGAAATATATGCCAAACGAATTAAAACGATTGCAGGAATTGTCTAGCCAACCGAATTTCTTAAAACTTTGATAGCCACAAATGCGCGGGTTCTTGGTAAACTGTAAAAAAAGAGTTTTTGTGTTAAATCCTACACTGACTTCTTTTTTGTTACCTAGGTTGGAGATAGGAAACTCTTCTAAGACACTATTTCAAATATTATTTCTTACTTACTGACTGAATAAAACCCATTGGCTGTAGGTAGGAATCGAACCCGGTGTTGAAAGTTTTTGGATTGGCGCGCTAACCACTGCGCCACCGAAGACCTTTCATCTTCATGTGCAACTTAACTTATTGTCTAATGTGGATTAACTAAGTTAGGTTAGGTAGGTACCTATTGGCAGAGATCGCTAGCATATAGACCGCTAGATGGATCCGTTGTGATCCCACTACACAATGGCACGGCGCCTAAAGCTGATGGTTGTTTTTGGCTAATTTTCAAGAACAAACTGAGCCCAATTGGCCCCGGTATTCTTCTATCAAATATTTTTCCGTGTATCTTGGTGCGAAGGAGAGGAGAGTTGGAAGGAATTGTAGTGAAGAAAGGGGATAGCGAACTTATTCAGTTTTAGGGATGGGAAGGAAGATCAGTAATCGGGCCGGATACGGCAGTGCACTAGCAGGTGTTAATGATAATAATTTTTCAATACTATTAGCTGTAATACGATCTACCAGAACAGCAAAGTTGCCTATAGCAAATCAACTACTGTCTGGTAGCTCTGATGGTGTTTCAGAAGAATCTGAAAAGAATGTGAACAGAACTCATTTTCTCAGGTTTAAATCCTTTACAAGTGACCCCTATTAAACATTCCACACTGTTCACGATTTATATTAATATTATATTCCGAAACCAATAGCAGCTGAAAAAAAAATTCATAAATAAATTACGCATTGAGTGGGAATTGTACCCCGGTAGCAATGTTTTCAAACCTAGTACACTACCACTGGACTACACCCAACGTATCAACTAAGTTACAGCAACATACATTTGGTTGACGGAACACACATTCGGTTATCACAACTGAAAGATGGCGTAAATCGTTTGTGACGATCAACGTTTATTGCAACAATCAAAATTGAGTTGCTAGACATTTTTTTGTTCGGTTGAACAAAAGTGAACATAAGTATACGTTCAGCAGAAGTCGATGTCGGTTTTGATTTCGACAAAATTTAGAAGCCCAAACAGATAGAGATCTCTCACATGTATGAGAAATCTAGTAGATTTTGAGAGTTTTGTTAGAATTTCGAGATTTCACCAAATCCAGATTGAAATCTTTGGATGTAAATTAGCTGTTTTTTGAGACCACTAGAAAAGTAGTATATTTAATTTTTATTAGTTCTACTATCATACATGAAACTGAATATTGGGCATTAAGATCCGAACCCTATATCTCATAATCTAAAGACTTCAGGCCCGACGAAGAAGTGATCACCCCAGTTATTAAGTTATCCTACAATACTTAAAATCTACAAAATAATATTTTATGTCAATGTAATTTATTAGGTATTATATACATATTCACATAGTCTACTTATTGAATCGATCTATAGTTTAGATGACTGCCACCATAACCTAACCTAGCCTACTCCCCTAATTTAAAAATTTAAAAAGCATAAGTCGGAAATTCTCAAAACTATTTTCAATTATTATAACTTCATAAGCAATATCTTATACCTGATTTAAATCGTAAAATTTTGGCAAGTAGATTTTGAACGATCTGAAAACATTTGTTTTACAACGACTATGGTGATAAAATTTCTAATTTATTTTGTAAGAGTTAACTTTTGGAAAGAAGGAAATCTAAATTGAATGAACAAGAGTCGAAAGCTTGCATTATTATGCAATTTTAAGTTTTGTAATATTTTATACAGGTAGTTGTGGTGACAGATAATTTCAGAGCTTTCTTTATATTGAAAAATTTTTTCCCAAAGATTTTTTCCGCGGTACCTCTTATTATGGTCCTAATTAGTGTAAAAAATATATATTTTAAGCTTCACCCCGATCAGAAAAAAAACAAATTTGAGATTCCGAAAAATGGGTTCCGATGTATTGACAAAATGGCCAAATAATATTATTCTGGAGATAATTGTAATTCTTAATATATAGGTTATGTACCATCGGAAATACATCTAGTGGTCGTAATGAGAAAGTGAAGTTTTTTATATATAATCGGTTTCGACCGTATTTTGATAATGGTTAATAATACGAAGTTCGTGTCGTCGGCAAATATATCTGATTTCTAACTCTCAATATTATTTTATAGAAAGACAAAACTGCTCAGAAAGTCCTTCACCAAGTACGAAATAAAAACTATTACGGATTAGTGATTAAATGTCAAAAATCATCTTTTTCGGCCTTGCTGAAGGACTTTTTTCTTTTTCTCATAACATTGAGCATCTGCCGATGACACTAACTTCGTATTGTATACCGTTACAAAGTTGCGCTTAAAAATTAATTTTTTAAGAAAAACTACAATTGCTGAATTTAAGCACTAGATGGAATTTTCGATGGTACACCAACCACCTATATATTTAGAATTATATCACCCAAAGAATGATACTATATAGGCCCTATGTCGATATCTTGGGAGTTTACGGAATCTTACACAATTTTGATTTCTTTAAGGCTCTTGAGGCACGTATTCCCCATACATTATCGAGATGAAACTTAAAATGTATTTTTTTAAAACTAGTTCGAGCTATTGCGATGGGAGCTGTGAAAAAAACTGAAAAATTGAGTGATTAGCTTTGATTACGGTTTGAACTACCCTTTTTAGCAGAGTAGATTTCAAATTCATCCAAATATGGGAAAATTATTAGAACACATAATGAAAATTGTCCAAGCATAATCCAAATCCAAATTTTTCAAAATTAGTTTCAAACAGTAAAAGCTATACTTCCTTAACATAACCCAAAGATCGATTATATATATGAATTTATATTCGAAATTTTATTACTTTCCGATTGAAATATTAAAGATTAAAGAAAGACATAAGAGGAAATCATATTTAATTGCATTATACTTTATTAAGCGCATTATACTTTATTAAGTGTATCTATTAATCTAATAGTCTGATACAATTTTTCTTTAAAGCAGACGTGATAAAGTAATCATGGGTGACGAATCTGTTAGGGGGGGGGCCATGGCCCCCATGGCCCCCCCCCCCTATGACCGCCACTGTCTAAAACGGTATTTATAATATATTTCATGAATTTCAGAAATTTGGAACTTACATAGATCAATGATATTGTACTCATTTGGAATACATTTTTTATATGATTGAAGTGGCTTGGGAGTTCAGGAGAAAACAATGCGGTCGAAACGCTCGAAAGCTGAGATTGAAACATTTTTAAATCCATATATCCTAAACGGTTAATGTCACACAGTTGAAACTTAGTGGTTGCTTGTAGACTAGGTACTTGGTGAATAGATCGAAAATAAATTTTTGAGAGTGGTCAGTGGCGTAGGTGGGTGGTGAATTACACCAGAAAAAAGAAAATTTGGCTTATGTTTAAAGATGGATGGAGGAGTTTGCTGAATATAATTTTTTTAGGCAGGTGGTGGATTATGAAAGATATAAGAATTTTTATAAACAATCACATCTCATATCTCAAAAACTGTATAAGACAGAATCTTCGAATTCATACGAGAGCTAGGCCTGATATTCCCCTAGCTGAAAACTGGAGGGATTGGGTGTAAGGGGTGAGGGTGCAGAACGATGAAATGGAAAAAATGCATTTGGCTTAGTAATTCGGAATCGGCAGGAACAGTATTTGCCGTCCCATATGTCGATGTCGATTTGTTGTGCCATTTTGTATTGTCGACGCTCCAGTCGTATTCTTCGTCAGAATCACTCCAATTATCCCACAAATGAAATCTTGCCATAATCTTCAATCGTGAATAATACAAAATTTGTCAAATCGCCGGTTAAATCCCTCGGTATCGTAATAAACCGTAACTTTTTCACTTTTTCTAATTTTCTGAAATTATTGAAATATAAATACGAAAATTGTTCGTCTAACCTCCCCCACCCCCAAACTCCCACCCACCAAAAAGGTATCACTTGAAGGGGTCCACTCAATCTACCCAACAAATAAATTTTAAACTTAATAACTCCAAGGGCTTCCGTTTGCTTTTTATTGTTGTAAAAAATTCGAAAAATAGCAGATGCAAGTGCCAAAACCGCGTTACAAGCGCAACGAAATTAAAAAAAGGACTATCAAAACGACGCGATTAAACCAATGCGATATCACTGTAACTATAGTAATGCTAATTACCTGTCATCGCGTTGCACCGCTTAATGTGCGCGTCACGTACATTATAATTCTACCTTTAAAATTATCAGTAGTATTGAAAGAAAAAAAAATCAATTTGAAATATGAAATTGATGTTTTACAGCTTAATGAACTAAATATGTAAGTCATAACCTATGTATAATAGGGTTATCTGGTGTCCTACAAAACTATGCTCTCTGACCATTCACATGGGCGCTCATACAACATTTTGTAGGGAGGGGCAAAGCTGTGGCTTATAAGAGGAGGTCGAAAATTCGGGAACTATTTTTTGACGTATAGAATATACGAGTATATGGATTTTATTCAATTAATAATCAATGAGCCTTTTACCAATACAATAAAATATCAACGCACCGGAAGATAGGAAAAAAATATAAATATATAAATAAGTAGAGATTTTACTTCCAATCCGTTGTAAGTAAAGTTACGCAACTTCTTAGGTACTTCGGATACAAACTTTCTTAAAACACACTTATGACATAGGGTAAAGAACCCAGTTGAGAGCCCTACGCCAGTTCCGAGCCACCATCTTTAATTACACGAATAGCTAAGAATTCATGACAGTTTTTCCTTCACTATCATTTTTAGCAATCACTTTCAACTGTTTTTAGTAATTCAGCTATAGGCTTCGTGTGAAATATTTTCAATTGTTGTCAGAATTCGTAAAGAACACACGTGTTCCACAAAACGGCAAGTTCCTTATAGTTTTCGTTAAGAAACTTCAGTGACACCATAGTGCTTAACACATTAGTTTTATATAATTGGTGTAAGTATTGTGACACTATGGAAAGTGTATGTTACAAATATTATTATGTAATTTATTAAGCATTGAAAATTTTATATTTAATTAGAATAATAAGGAGGCTCGGGGCTGGTCTGTATTTCTGATAATTTCCATTTTCGAGCCGGGTGGCACGCAAATGGCATTTATGTATCTTTTTCATCGACCCTGTTGCGAGCCTCAAGTTCTGAGCCTCCTTTGAATTTTAAGACAATTTCTTTAAAAATACAATTTTAATTAAACATATAATTATATCGAAAATATTTTGATATAATATTGTTATAATGAATTATAATAGATATTTTTGGTTACGAAGTGTGTTTTTTATGATAAAGTTAAAAAATATTCACTTGTTTTAGATATAAGGTAATTGAATATGCCAAAACCGAAATATTCACAGGAGCAATTACAGGTTGCTTTAGAGGAAATAAGGAAAGGGTCAACAATTCGTTCTGTAGCTAAGAAATATGGGATTCCGCGCGGTACAATACAAAACCGTTTGCATAATACGAGTAGAACGCATAAACCAATCAGTGGCCCTTCACCTATTTTAACTGATGAAGAAGAAGAGAAAATTGTCGACTGGATACTACAGTGTCATCTCAAAGGCTTCCCTAGAAGAAAAGAGGATATTCTATTTGCTGTAAAGGAATTTTGGATGCCCTGCCTAGAGGAAATTCATTTAAAAATAATACCCTCGGGAATAAATGAGATTCCTCCAGCGACACCCTTCTTTGTCAGTTAGGACACCTGAAGCAATTACTAATGCCAGCTCGAAAGTTGTATATAGTATATTTAATTGCTATATAAATGTGATCTTAACATTTTTCATAATTATAGAACGTTGAAAACTTCAATATATCTGAAATACCAATTATTTTTATGGGTAATTCAAATGTATCAGACATTACGTCGTTTCTTAGCGATACGACAAACTGAAAAACTAAGTTTTATTATTTCATCAACACCTTTTTTTTGTTAAAATGAAAAATATATTTAATTTTATTTAAAATCTCGGCTTCTTTAAATAATGTTAGGTACTATTTGCTATGAGAGCATGTGAGGCTCGGAACTGGCACATGATGGCTCGGAATAGGGATCAGAGCGGCTCGGAACTGGAACAAAGGCCATTTTATACTTTTTATTGATTTTCTTTAAACTATTATACCAATTTTTTGTTGAATAAGTATTATAACAAATAAGAATAAAATATTAAATCAGAACAGTAAAATATCAGATTGGTAACTGTATATTTTGATTTTTAACGATGACTCAAAGTCAACATTTGTCTTAAGGGGGCTCGGAACTGGGGTCTTTACCCTAAGTTTATTACTTTTTAGAATAATTTCCCGAGAAATCTAGTTATTATTATTTCCATTAGTTTCTGGTTAATTGAAAGGGATTCACTGCAGTCGATCGCTCAACGATATACAATACTTTTACTGAAAAGTCAGCGAGTAGTTTTCTAGGACACCGGAGAGGCTATTTGAAACGTTATTTTTTAGGTTGTCCACCGCACAGTAACCTACACCGCATCTCAGCACTACATGCGTTCCGGACTTCTACCCAAAAAATTATAATATTGCGCAGATTTTTTTTTTAAATAAACAGTTCAAATCCGCAATGCAATAGTTGCGTTTTTTAAGATTTTATACTAAAAGTAATTGGCATTAAATCAGTGAAAATTTATGCGGTTCTTCTCGCAGATCTTAAGTGTTAGAATATTGACATTATTCTACCCAAAAATATATTTTAAAAAACACGGGAAGGCTATCTTTAAGAAGATCGATAGAGCAGTTTGCGGACGTTCGCATGTGCTGGAAATGAGACTCAAATATAAGCCGCCGGTTCCTTTGATTATGTTCACGGTTATTCTAGAAAACGGCGGATTTTGTATTCCCGCCGACTATGCGGTTCACATTCGATTCCCATTCATGGCACATGCGATTATTGCAAACGTTCGGAAACTGAAAACTTGAAACTGAAACTGAAACTTTATCGACATACTTTAAAAACGTCTTTTTCGTGTATTTGAAACCATATTTTAAGGCAGAAAAATGTCCAATATTCTAATACTGTAAAGGTGAGAGATGGATCATCTCAAATTTCTCTTTATTTATTGCCAATTACTTTCTGAAGAAAGTTTTAAAACGCGACTATTTCATTGCGGATTTCAACTGCCAAATTTTCGAGAAAGTGAATTGCTCATGCGTTTTCAATAATTTAAAATTGGGTAAATCACAGTTCACTGTCACGCCGGCGGGTTCCAGAATAAGGATGGTTATTTCGACTTTTTCTTAATCTAAAATTACTCTTACTCATTTTCTCCCCTTGTAGAACCTACCTCAACCGTATATTAGTTTTTTAGTTTTAGTTTTAAGAAGGGGCGAAGCGCTCGAGCCACCGCGCACACTAGGCACGAAATGGGCCCATAGCGATCCCTTCAGAACCTCGTAGGTCACTAAACATCCCCTAAACAACCCAGATCCCTAACGAACTTGACTAGCTTATCATGCCCTTGTGACCTCAGGTCCTCCAAATTTTCAAAGAAAAGACTGCCCAGCCACCTCAGTCGCCTCCTTGCAACCGCCTGACACTCACACAAAATGTGGGTGATGTTCTCCTCAGCATATAAGTCAAGGCAATACCTGCACACGTTAGAGTCAGCGATACGCATAGCATGCTTCCCTAGCAAGCAGTGCCCTGTCAGTATTCCGACAAGTAGCCGCAGACTTTCCCTACTCCATGTCAATATCTCCCTAGTCTTTCGCCTGTCCAACCTTGGCCAGAGTGCCCTAGAAGTCCTACAGCTCGTTAGCGCCTCCCATCTAGAGTTCACTGCGTCCGCTGCACAATCCCTGATACGTGCTTTAATTCCCTTTAATGGCGGATTAACCACCTCCTCTACCATCCCGTCCGATGCCGATCCTAGTCTCGCCAGCTCATCGGCCTGGTACGTCACTATGCCCTGGTACCCAGCATAGTCGTACTCTATTTTGACTACAAAGTACCTTAAGCACTTCTCGACAGCGCTCAGCCGTATATACACTGTTTTTAAAAAAAATAATTTTCAATCCAATTTTTACTTGAAATTTTCATTATATTCCATTTTTTCACGAAAAACTACTCATTTCAAGCACTTTTACTCGAAATTACCGGTATTAGTAAATTATTCATGTAACTTTCAACTGAACCGTACAATTTACATGAAAAGTCTCACAAAATTACGCAACATTTCGTGTAAAATTTGAATTGAAAATTACGTTCTTTTTCATTGAAATCACGAAGTTCGGTTGGCCGCTTCGTTCGATTTTGTTTTCTACTGAAATGAATATAAAGCGCCTTCGGTGGCGCAGTTGCAAACCTACGCAGCAAAACCAGAATTGATCGCGTCTTCGATTCTTACTACAGCCAAGTGTTTTATTTAGAGTAAGTAAGTAAGAAATAATATTACAAGTAGAAATAACTGTATCTTAAAGAGTGCTAATTATACACTTTTTTTTAGAGTGTAAAGTCAAGAGAATATCCAGTGAATTTGCTGCTTTCGAAGTTGAAATTTACTGATTGTAAATTGAAATTTACTGACCGAAAATTGAAAATTACATTCAAATTGACTTTTACTTGAAAAGGTGAGGCATGTTTGCCTACTATCCAAAAGATGTAAAATTCAATGCAATTTTTTTACTGTGTAGGCTGCCGAGGCCACTATTTTTGTTATATAATAAATTATTAAAACATAATTTATAGCATTACTATATTAAACAGCTTAGTTCAAACCTGTCCAAACATTCTTTTCAGAATTTTAAATTTCTACAATGCTGAAAGTCCGATTATTCGATTCCTTTAGAACGAAAAAACAATATGATTTGAAATACATACATCTTATATTTTTGTGCTGCATTCATAGAGTATTATAAGTTCAGTTCAGCCAAAACCCGCAAATCCGTTTGCTGCCCGTCTGTCCGTTTGCGCGATAACTCAAGATCGCGTTGACCTGGGTAATTGAAATTTTGTCACCACCTGTAAAATGGAAAATGGAAGGCTAAGTCCTTAAAAAACGTGCCCACGAATGTCGATCGATAGCTTTTCTACGTTTCAAGCTAGGAATTTACAAGTTTGTACACACTAATTTTTAAATGGTTTCAGGTAGTCCATCCATTTGCCAGAAATCGAGTGAGTCCTTCCAACAGGCCCTATATGAAAGTCCTTGAAAAATGAAAATTTTACTTTCAGTGCTTTACCTAAAGTTTTAGATATGAAATAGAAAACGGCAGATATTGTCTTTCATTTTCGACCAAACTAAACGAGAGTCCTTGAAAAAGAGCACACTACATACGCACTTCTTATTATTCTTTATCCCCAACTACAATATAAATCGGAGTTCAGTATTTCATCTAGAGTATCATACGATTTGGTTGCAACCAATCGTGACTGCGTTTCAACATACTCATGCATATATGCTGACTTTGGGCTCACTCAATGGCTAATTAATCTAGCTTAACCCGATAGTACTCCCCAATCAGTACAACGCACTGGTATAAGGGGAAGTACAGAGATATATAATTATAACTATTATTAAACAAAATAAAAAAGTAACCAATGAGTAATTCGTGAAAATTAAGAAGTAAAAAATGAAAAAGAAAATAATATTAAATACAAAGACTATATGTAAAAAATGAGAACAAAAAAATTAAAAAATAAAAATACGTAATACATGCAACAACTTCACATGCCACAACCATTCTCTTAAACTTCAGTTAAGCTAGTATTACACTGTTTGACCAAGTGGTCAAATTGCAGTAATAAGCAATGCGAAAAAGCGAATTCCAATTATTCTCGCAATATCCGATCGTTAAAATTCGCTGTTTCGCATTGCTTATTACTGCAATTTGACCACTTGGTCAAACAGTGTAATACTAGCTTAAGTCACGTCCGTTTGCCTAAGAACCAGAACCAAGTTTTGCTTTCGCTTGCTTATCGACTGAAGATGCCTGAATAATTATCTGTTTCCAGGTAGTTTTTTATTTACACCAATCTGTAATACTGTTCCTAGTTTCGACATAGGTGAAACTCATTTTTTGCAATTTGTATATTTTTCGGTAAAGCATTATATTCTCGTATTGCCTCAAAGACAGGATCCTTTAATTGAAACTGAAGAATTTAAGCTTAACTTTCATTTATTTACTGGAAACTTTTAAATTTCTATCGAAGTAGTCTTCATTAAAGGAATTTTTCATAGTAAGCTACCATAGAAGCAAATTTGAAGAAGTTTTTTTGTTGTTTTCCGGCGTCAGTGCAGTTTCTGGTCTTCATTCTTCAAAATTGTTCTCTAAAAATATTTACATTATACCTACATTCTGTAGGTATTAACTAATAAATATAAATGCATATATGTACGTATGTATGGTACTTAAGGTCTTTAACTAATTAATTAATTCCCAAAATACAATTTTATTTGCGTTAACAAAACTAAATTTTTTTCATAATATTTCAGGAAAACAAAATCCTCTCAACCTGGAAAAACGGTTCTACCACAAACAAATCAACAAGAGGCAGACCGCTTTACATCGCCCGTAAAAGAAAACAACCTGAAGCCGCGAAGGAACGAAAATGCGTCCTACAGTCACAGAGCCAACGAGCACAACCAGAAACACCAACAAACTGCGACTATGTCCGCTGACTTCATGATTTCCACTTCCAAAATAAAACACTAACTCTGGGTACGTCATTAATTTAGCACATATTGTCAAAAAAAATCCCGTACATCCTGTCTCGTTGGCCATCGCATTTTCCTTTTCCGGTTTAACCCAACCCACTTTCCTTCCAATCTACCAAGGGCGCCATTTTTTCGGCGTTTACTTAATTGCGGGGCGTTCTTGCGAGCATGCGCTTAGGTTCAGCCGTTTGATTGGTTGCTATGGCTGACCGCGTGTTGTTATCAATGGCGGTCTGGCTGTATATTTTTACGACGATTTCGAGTCGTAAATTAAAGAGGGAATAGAATGGCAGCTTCAGTATTTTGCTAGCCATGTGCTTGCGCTGGAGTATTCGGAGGTATTCAATTGGAAAGTAGCAAGAGCAAGACTAAGGACAAAGAATAGAAAACTTCCGAACTTTAAACATTTATGCTGAGATTACAGGGATTCTCGTACTCGTAGTTTCTCGTTCAAAAGGAATGTTTTTGTTGAGGTACAACACACGATTCGTGTTTAATGTTGCAGAAGTCATAACGCTTAAACTCTCGAATGCAATTAATTACACTGGTCAACAAAATCAGGGTTTAATCATAAGAGATGGAATTTTGTAGCGATGGGCAAAGCTATGGCTTATAAAAGAAGGTTGGAATTTCGGAGAAAAGTGAGATGCAACAGGGGCTTAGTGTCAAATTGTGGTTGCTTAGCGTGTTTCAAGAGCGGGACATTATATAAATACTTTATTATTAAAAAATAATAAGGTAATATGAGTGTGAAAAGATAGGGGCCTAGTTGTTGTTTTGCGTGGGAGTGAATGCGATGACATCAGCCTTCAACTCAGCCGCTGCTTGACATCTCCAGTACATATATCTCTATGGGTTGAACTTACGACATATGGTACGTATAGATGAAGAATTCAAGGATCGGAACACTGAAAGATCGAAATTTGGATCGCGTTTATGATAACGGATCGAAAGATAGAAATAAGATTAAAATGACAAATAACATAACCTGAAATCTTGAATCGTACAAGTGTGAAGTGCAGTAAAATGTCAAAATTAACATTTTTGTGTGCCAATATTAGGAAAGTGCTACAAAATCAATTATTCACTCTTATTCTGGAAAACTGCGGATTTTGTATTACCGCTGACTATGCGGTTCACATTCGATTCCCATTCACGGCACATGCGATTATTGAAAACGTTAGGCAACTGCTTTATTGACATACTTTAAAAACGTCTTTTCAGTGTATTTAAAACCATATTTTAAGGCAGAAAAATGTCCAAAATTATAATACTGTAAATGTGAGAGATAGACCATCTCAAATTACTCTTTATTTATTGCCAATTACTTTCTAAAAAAAAGTTTAAAAACGCGACTATCTTATTGCGTATTATCTTTTTTAGCAAGATTTAAGATCCTTTCGATCACAATAACCTATATTTGTTTATAATTTTTACTTATATTTACTTGTATTATCTACTTATTTTAAGTGCCAGGTGCCTAACCGGTGTGGCCGTATTTTTGTTTTGGTGTTATTTATAAGGCCTTTTCATTACATAAATAAATAAAATAAATAATATCTTATTGCGGATTTCAACTGTCAAATTTTCGAGAAAGTGAGTCAGCCGTTCACGAGTTTTCAATAATTTAAAATTGGGTGAATCGCAGTTCACTGTCCCGCCGGCGGGTTCCAGAATAAGGGTGATTATTGCTAATGAATTTGCGATGAAGTATAATTAAAAAAAGAAGAGTGTATTCATTAAAATACTTAAAAACAGGATAAATTGTCACTCTCGAACACGAAATTTAATACACACACTTTCACCACGTCGTAATTTCCTTTTTTTCACGCTATGTTTTCTAACAAATCAACAGAAAATGTCAAACCGCGCTGAGATCCGCGCTTACATGAGAAATTTCGATCCAGGTCGAGAAGTTGGAACCGTTCGAGACGATCATATTCCAATCCGATCTGCGTTTACGTGAGATTTTAATGGATTGAATCTGGATGCAATACGGATTCAATCCTCCATGTATACGTAGCAATAATTCACATTGTGAATTAGTAGCAACCAAGTTCAAGGTGTGGTAAATATGAAGAAGAAGAGTATTTTAAAGTGGCTGAAAGGAGAACTGCTGAGAAATCGTACACCACGTTTTTGATTTTTGCAAAACCTTGTCCATTGCAAAAGTTTTTATTATACTTTTTCGGATAATTTCCCGATAAATACTACACAGTAAAAAATGTTTACTACTCTTAGGGCGGTTCCTACGATGTTCAGTTACGTTCTAACTGGAACTTTAACTGACAGATTTTCATACAAAACTTCCGGTTAAAGTTCCAGTTAGAGTTTAACTGACGATCGTAATAATGGCCCTTAAGAGCCGTACAGAATGAACGCATCGCAGTCGGATTGGAATGTCAAAATGTCGCAACAAGATGCAATGAAACGTTGTGAACCGCAAGTAAACGCTGCATGAACACAATGACCGGATTGAGTTCGCAGTTCTATTAATGTCAATAATCAAAGCAAAATTGATCTGGACGCGAAAATCGGTGAATTATTTTCAATGCTCATCAGAATCTCTTTCATTTTCCCTTTTATTATTTTTTTCTTAAAATTATACAGTGCATTTTAGGTTATGATAATGTCATATTTGACATTTCGATGCGTTCACTTGCGATAATTTTAAATATTACGAACTTACTTGCGACTCTCTGCGACCCATTTCATTCATTCTGTGCAGCTACCTACAATCATCACTCGCATTTGAAACTCTTTTTTTTCCCCTCCGTTATTTTGATACTCCAATCCGACTGCGATGCGTTCATTCTGTACGGCTTTTTAGAGTAGGCAATTTAGTGCCTGCTCTGAGAGCAGTAAAATTACTATTGTCAAATTTTATTACGAACTCCTGTGATTTTTATGATTAATGCGGAAATTCACACACAAGTGTGGAAATCAATCGCTAAAAATGTGCGTAAAATTACACACGGTGTGGAAAAACTAATATGTACTACAAAAATATGACATGTTTATGTTTGCTTTATTGATAATATAAAGAATATAAATGAAGAAACTTCATGCGAATGATCGGCAGATTAGTTCCCAGACGTATTTTGAAGGGCAAAGGACACAGCAATCGACAATTGGAAAAATTCAATGAGATCAATCAACACATGATAATTGGGGAAAAACCAGGGACGTCATTTCAGTTTTTTCTAGGGGGTGGGCAAGATGTTATGTTTGTATATATTGTTATATATAAATATACATATGTTATATATAATCTATTAAAATACATAAATCAGGGGGGGCAAATGCCCTCCCTGCCCCCCCACAAATGACGTCCCTGGGAAAAACTGAATAAAGGTCAACAGGGTAAAAAGAATAAAAACTATACAAGTTTATTATATAAGTTTAATTCATTTGTTTTAAAGCCACAAACTTCACACACTATAAACATTATTTTCTTTTTAAATTTTAAATCACGCCTTACACAAAACCACGAAACAAGTGAATTAAACAACGAAGCGGTCAAGTTAATACATATCACAAAAAACAAATTACTATGCTTTAAGTATCAAAATTACATGCAAAATACGTGAATTTATACCTATACACAATGACAAATTAGTTCGCATAGAGTACCAAAACTACATACAAAATGCGTAATTTTATACACAATGATCAATTTTACACATTAAATGTGGAAAACTTCAAGCGGTGTTGCAATATTACTACCCAGTCAGTAGATTTATGAATTAAATGTGTAAAAATACGCAGTTTTAAGAATTACTTTCAATTTTGTTAAATTTAATGAAAATTCGAAAATTTACTACTATCAATGCGGAATATTTTACTGCTTTAAGGATAGTAATTTTCACAAATTGTTTTACTGTGTAGTTAATATGTCCATTAATTGCTTGTTACTTAGAAAATGAAGGGGATTGAATCAATTCAGTCGATATCCAATAAAATTTAATGACAAGTTCAAGTAGTTTTATAGTACACCGGAGCACCTTCAATTTTAACTTTATTATTTTTTAATAATAAAGTATTGTTATCGACCTGAAATTTCAAAAAAGTTTACTACCCTGAAATTTTGTATTTACACGTTTTAAGACTAGTAAGCACCAAAAAAGCAAAAAAAAAATGTCCGTCTGTCCGCCGTAGACATAGTACGCCGTACGCAAAACCGTTTAAGGTGCGTAGCTCACAAACCCCTTGAGATATTAAGTTCAAATTTTTATGGTAGGTAGAGCGGGTGAACGCCTACGAGTGGTATCTTTTGGAGGGGTGGGGTGTAAGGGAGAGGAGGGGGAAGCGTTTTAAATGGAAAAATTTTGGTTTCTAGATCTCAGGAACCGCTTATGCTAGGAGGCTGAAAGTTGGAACTTATGAAGTACTTTGATAGTGGACCCATTTGCAAAAAAATAGTCGATAGGGGTTGAGAGGTGTGCGAGTAGGGGGGGGAAACAATGCGTCAAAAACGCTTGAAAGCTGGGATTGAAAGATTCTAAAATTCATATCTTCTGAACGATTGATCTCAGATGGCCGAAATTTTGTAGTTGTATTAAGGGATACAAGGAGATTAGAAAGGGGTTAACATTTTTAAGGGGAGCAGTGAGGTATGGGGATGGGGGGTGAACAATTTTGAATTACAATATCTTCCGACTCAATTGTGCAAGGAAGATAAAATTTGGTTTTTGTATATATAATTACCAGTGGAGTCTACTGAATGTAAAATTTTTTTAGGGGTGAGGTGAAGCGCTGAAGGTGGGGGACAGCCATTTTTCAAAAAATTAAATTTGTGTATCTCATGAACCGTATTAGGTATAATCTTGACATTTTTACAGGAGGGTAGAGGGTCTGGATGTAGGGAGTGATGGTGGGAGGGGGTGGAAATGAAAAAAGTCTGATTTTAATTTCTCGCAAGCCGCAAAGGATAGAAAGCTAAAAATTGATAACTGTATAGAGGTGCTATAGAGACATCCGACAAAAATAATTTTTTTATCGGGGTAGCAAGGTACGGGGGTGGGAGTTGATTTTTCATATCTCAGAAATGGCTTATGCTAGAAACTTAGTACGTATATGTAGAAGTACTACAGGAGTAGTTAAAGAAAAAAAAGTTTAAAATTTTATTGATGTACAGAGCTAGAGTAAAACAAATGTGCGTGAAAAGGGGGTTTTTCCAACATTTTCATGAAATTTGTTATTTTAACCTAAAGAATAACCAGGAGGCTATTTGGAACTTTATTTTTTAGGTAATCAGTCGCATAGTGACCTACACCGCATCTTAGTATTAAACATGTTTCGGACTTCTGCCCAAAAAATAATAAAGTTGCGCCCAGACTGTTGGCAGATTTTGATTATGTTCACATTGAGCTAGTTAACACCCAGCGACCTAATCGCGGCCTGAACTATATTGTGATCTAAATTAGATCAAATCGCCAACTGTTCGTTTACACCGATATAGGCCTAAAATTCGGCTGGGTCGTATGTAGTCCATCAAAATATTTCATCAGTAAATTCAGGGACTATTACTAAATATCTGCAGTGGTATCTTATGTCAGAACGAATATCACTGATGTATTAAAATGCAAAAAAAACACATTTAAGACGAATTACGCGTTTACACTTCAAAATCAAACCTATTTTAGGTCAGGTAATGTACGACCCCCAGCCGGACGCTAGGTCAGGTCGCTTATGAAATGTTTGCAGCAGGCTTCGTAAATAATTTAGGTCGAATTTGGGCTAAATTTTGGGTGTAAAACGGGTCATTCAATTGAATATAAGTTCTACTTAGATCGCTCCAATTCTACAAAATGTATAACTTTATAAAATTTCTTCAACTCTCTTCACAAATATTTCGTATTTGTATTAAAACCTTAAAACTACAGTTGTGATGGGAGTAGTAGGTACTTTTCGCTGATATTCTATACAATTTTTTTGGATATATACTTTTGACCTTGTGTTGGGAAAGAGGGTGCTCCAAAGATGTAAAATTTTAATGTAGATTGATTCAAGTATAGTAGGATCAGAAGTATACTAGTAATATCGGTATGTTTTTCTGGTCGTGTTTTTTCCTTCTTAGTTTTTAGTTTTAAGAAGGGGCGAAGCGTTGAGCCACCGCGCACACTAGGCACCTTCTTAGTTGCACTTTAATAAAAAAAAGAATTGCTCATTTACAAAAATGTTTAAGATTTAAGGCGCATAACTTCGAAAGTTCGATAAATTTTCCTCGTATTATAGGTGATAAAATTGATTTTATAATATCGGAAAAAATTGGGCTAACGGTCTCATCTATAAAAAAAAAAAAATACAGAAAAACAGTTCTCTGAAACGATTATTAATCGAATATTCCGTTACGTAAAACAATAAACAAGAGCATTTTTAAAAGCTTCATTTAATTTCCTACAACTGCCAGAAAACAATTTAAGGAAAATTTTGAAAACGGTAAAAAAAATAATAAAGTTGCGCCCAGACTGTTGGCAGTTTTTTTAATTTAGTCATGCTCCATACCATGTCTTCAATTCCAACGAAAACACGCGCTACAAGTAGCACACAATGTGTTTTGATAAAAGTATGCTATTTTTGAAACTTTTTAGCCAATTTCAAATCTTTTAGTAATTTTCTATTTCGAATATGTATTATTACAAAGAATGAATCTTTCCTTTACACAGAAAATGGAGTATATCTCAACAATTTCTTTAATTCTACCATAAAATACTGTAAAAATTTAGAACCATTTAAAAAAAAATTTAAATTATGTAAATGCCATATATATTCAATGTGACATATTCGGTGTAACGGTACATTTCTGAAGACCGAGCTACTATCTTTATCTTTGATTTCTCACCAAAAAAAAATATTAAGGACGTATTCGAATACTTTGCTTCGTCTACGTCTACGTCTATGTTGACGTCACAGCATAGCATTGCTATTATACCAGTTTAGAAAAAGCTTAGCTTAGCAAAATGACTCAGCTGTTTATTTGACACTTCATAACTCAAAAATAAAATTAAGTTCAATAGAAAAATTTGAATTGTTTTACATTTGCTAAGATTGACTGATAGCTCAGCTGTCGTGAAGGTAGTCAAGACACGAACCGAAAAGGAATTGAGACACAGCTTTGCTAGGTCTGTTATAACCACGGTCGTACATACAGGTCTGGAAACTCAATGCAATTTTTTGTGGTGGGGGTAGACACCTTTTGGGAAGAAAAATTTGGTTGTTGTCGTATTGACCACCTGGTTCGTCATGCTCTCACGGTTTTGTCAGATTGACAAATAAAAATTTGTCAAAACAACGGTCGTATGTCAAAACCGCAGCTGAAGTAATTTTATCGCGTGACCTTATGCTTTGGGTGGGAGCTCGAGGTATCGAATTCAGTTGGATCTATATACAAAAGTGTTTGGAGTCAAATATTTCATTGGTTAGTGGGACGGATTCGAAGTTCAATGTGAGATTAAGTTCTTTCGTTTCATGTACAACATATCTCGACAGCTACATTACTTTGGCTCTTCACTCGGCACGACTTAAATTCAAAATTCAAGCCGCTCGTTACACTTCTACTTGCCGTTACAATCTACAAAGGAGTTTGGCTCGATGGCGTTTCGAACATTTTGTCGGTCGGACCGTGGGCGATGCTGGCCTTCAAAGCACTCGTTTACAAGTTTGATTGGTTTTATTTCGCTTCATGTGTACACCGGACTGGTACAAGTTATAGGAATTTGAAGCAGTGAAGACTTGTATTATCTTGTTCGTTTTAATTAAGGGAAAATACTTATATTAAATATATATAATAATAATTCATAAAGAAATTTGGGTAATTTTCAATGTAATCACATTTATTTCTTATTTTACATTTTATCTTGAAAGAAATCCGTCCGGTATTGTCGTCATCGAACAAACGGAATGCCTTCAGGACAGTGGCGGTCATAGAGGGGGGGGCCCTAGGGGCCATGGCCCCCCCCTTAAAAATTTGTTAACCAACGTTGATTTATGTTATCTTATCTGCTTAAAAAAAATTATATTAGACTATTAGATGCAGTTAACATATTAAAGTATACTCGTATTGTGTCCCCTATGTAAGTAAATCTGATTTCCCCTAATGCCTTTTTTTAATCCTTCTTTTGTGTGCTAATCAAAAATAAGAGTACTAATTTAAAATATTTCAATGGAAAAGTAATGAAATTTCGAATATAAAAATACTTCAATCAATTTGATTTAACAAAATAAACACTTCTGATAAGGAGGTATGTAAGTGCCCAATATTGAATTTAAGGTATTTAAGATTTGGATAGAGTAACGAACACGATCCTATTGGAAAGGCAGCATTGATTTGGCACAGGTAGCACCTTTATTTTCAAAAAAACTAGTCCCGGAGTAGATTTCAAATTTATTCATATGTATGGATAATCCAGAATATCTTAATAGTATGAAATCTTGTGTTGTAACTTAGCTATGAGATAATTAAGAGTATTTCCAGTAACTTCTACTACTCCACATATTAATTTTTTGAATACTGATTAACATCCAAAGACTTAAAACTCGATTTGGAGCAATCTTAAGATGTTGATAAGATTCTATTAAATTCCCAAATTTGAATGAATCTGAAATCTAATCGTGTAAAAAGGGTAGATTAAAAGCTAATCAAAACAACAAATTTTTTTCGGAATAATTTTTATTTTTTTAACGACCTTATCTGATCGGAATAAAATTTAAAACATATAGTTTTTACACTAATTAGGACTATTACAGGGGCTGGAATCGCGAAAGAAATTTTTGGGGACAGATTCATCATACAAATAATAGCCACCCTAGTGTACAGCCCTGAAATTGTCTTTCATTCATCACAATTACCTGTACAAAATATTAAAATATTTGAAATTAATTAATGGTAATGCAAGCTTTAAAAAATATTTAAAAATCTTACAAAGTAAATTAAAAAATTGAACATCATAGTCATGATCAAACAGATGTTTCAGAGCGTGGTACACGCTTTTCGAGGTTTTCAAAATCTACTTGCCAAAACCTTGCGATGTAAATCAGCTCGTGAAGTTATTATAATTTAAAATAGTATTATAGAATTTTCGGGCTTTTTTTCAGTTTTTAATAAGGAGAGTAGGCTAGGTAAGGGTATGGTGGCAGTCATCTAAGCTCAATGAGGATACTAATTGAATATGTATAATATACGAGTACATATATACTTAATAAATTACATTGATGAAAAATATGCTTTTCGTAGATTTTAAGTATTGTAGGATAACTTAATAACTGGGGTGACCATTTCTTAGTAGTTGGCCTGAAGTCTGTTGATTTGGACAATACAGGCTTCGGATTTCAATGCCAAGTCTTCGGTTTCATCAAATATGTATGAAAGTTAATCTATTAAAAATTGAATACACTACATAGTTGTCTAGTGGTCTTAGAAACTGCTGGTTTACATTGATTAAATATAGAACAGAATTGACGAAATTACGAGATTTTGATAAAACAAAATATTCTAGATTTCTTATACATTTGAGAGATGAAACTGAAAGCAAACGGCATTGAAATTTTGTTTACCAAGCTTTGGAATCAAATAATTTTATTTTTTAGTTCCTGCTTCTGCTATTAAATTTTCCATTGCTTAAAGACTTACAATAATATAATACAGACTCATTTTTGGCACAATGGAATGTCTTCAGAGCGATGTTAATGCTTGTCGAGATTCCGAAATCTAGGTACCTAAATCTGGCGATGTAAATTAGTTACTAGATGCGGAAATGAAAAAGTTGATATTTTCAAGCAATAAGAACTACAGCGACCATAATATTTGTACAATTTCCATCCTCAATGTACTAGCGGCAAACCACCACACCTAGTCCGGCTACAGTACCTACTGAACGTCAGTGGCCCCCCTCTTGGAAAAGCAATATGACCGCCACTGCTTCAGGATTTCCTCCTTTGTATCTTTTTCTGCCATTTTTAGCGACATCAGCTGCAAAAAGTCGCCAAACAAGAGCTTTCCCGTGCCGTTCTTGTCGATTTCGGTTCTAAAAAAAATAAAAATTCGTGTCATTTATATTGCGATGTGTTTTTCTTTTACCTTTTTTACGCCGCAGCAACTCCAGCTGGGGCAGAACCGACACCGGATCCAATGCTGGTGATCAAGTCCTTGACCTTGACACCTTCCTGGGCCTTGGCCAAAAGACCGGGCCAGTAGGGCTCGACTTCAACATTGGCGGCCTTCAAGATGGTCGAGATTTTTTCACCCTGCAAGAGAAATATTAAAACATTTCAAATCGCACCATTCGTTTGCAGGACCCGACCGAAAGTCGGATTATTGCATCCGTATGAAACGATGGCGATGAAGTTGACGTGATATTTAATTTGTACTCACTTTAAAACACTGAATTTGATCAGCACTCGTACCCGTATCGCACACGTATTTGGTTTTGACATACGACCGTTGTTTTGACAAATTTTTATTTGTCTATCTGACTAAACCGTGAGAGCATGACGAACCTGGTGGTCAATACGACAACAACCAAATTTTTCTTCCCAAAAGGTGTCTACCCCACCACATCAGTTTCCAGACCTGTATATACGACCGTGGTTATAACTAGACGTAGACGTAGACGTAGACGAAGAAAAGTATTCGAATACGATCTAAGTACCTAATGGTAGTATTGTCAAAAAAAACACTTAAAATATAAAATAATTTTGATCAGAAAATGTTTAACTTAAGTTTGTCGTATGGATATGTATTTGCTTAGACCGTTTCAATAAACCAAAAAAGTTATAACTAAAAATCAGGGTACCAACTGCGAAAACATGTGTAAAGTAGGGGAAGGGGTCTATATTGTTTATTGGATTGAATAAGTGCATCGTACGTACAGCAGTCATTACTCTCTATGAGCACGATATTTTGAATATAAAATAATCGCATCTAGGCATATCTATAAACATGAAAAGAGACTACCTTTCCCAAATTTAATTAAATGTATCAAAAGGACAAAACCCGAAGATTTCGTTACATTAATATTCCCCAGGTCCCTCATGAATTCACACGAAGCCCATCAACTGTCCTGTGATCCTTACGATATGCTCGTCAAGGAAACGCATAGCATCGAGCTTCCCATCATCCCCAATCCTGTAAAGCCCTTCTAATGCCGTCTATACGAAAAGTATACGAGCGCATGTACATTACCTTATACTCGTATACAAAGGTAAAATTCATCCAGGTATTAATTTTCGATTCATCTCATTTCGGCAGATTCACTAGAAAATCAAGAGGGTGGAGCCATGTATATATCGTGCGAGGTGCCAAATGGGGAATCCGTGGAGCCGGAGACGGGATACGTCCCCAACAACCCGTTATTCGGGCTACCGCTCGACAGTCCGCAGGTAAATTTCGTTCAATGCACATTTCAATTTAAGAAAAAAAAAATCAAATCAAATCAAAACAATATATATATATATATATATATATATATATATATATATATATATAAATAATAATAAAAAAGAAAAAACTGCAATTCGAGTTCAAGGTGTTTTTTTTTGTGTAAAGTGTCGAGTGTTGTTTTCTTAACTCGTTTCTTCTTTTGTGCATTTTAATTTATCCAATCGCGGGTTTTATAATACGAGACACGTCCATCTTCTAGGACTGTCCGGCATCCTGTGGTGGCTGCGTTACTTGTCAAGGAACCTCATCGTTGCCGATTTCTTCTCTAAACGGGTCGGATTTCGACTGCGGAAACTGTCTCGACCACAACGGAGTTCTCAGGTAACAATCGTCTTGTACTTACATTAATTTCGTGAAATAATAAAATTCTGTATGTTTCTATATTATTTTGTTGGTGTATCTGGAACGGGTGCTCCATTCATTCTGCTCTTATACTTTTTGCAGGTAGATACTCCATTCAGTGGGTATCTACAAAGTAAAGAAATTCCAAGAAACATGCATAGTAACTCACTAAATTAACCATAGTACCTCTGTTTCAATATCGAATTTCGTACGCAAAGTTTCGGCTGAAAAACCTTTAAGTTTTAAGTTTTTCTTTTGAAATTTTTTGCTATGTAAAAAAAGGAGAGTAGTTATTATTTTTATTAATTTATTTTTATAGCATTAACATGAAAACATATTTTTGATTTAATTGAAATATTGGCAAAAAAAGAGCAATGTTTAATAGGTTCAAAATTTTGCAAATAATGAATAAAAAAAGTGGCCAACAGTTAAGGAACTTATAAGTACATATATGCACTCACCTCACTAACAAGCATCAGAAGCAAAAGCAAAGTGTAATTTTTTTAATTGTTTAAAGTTTTCTATAATTAATTCGATTCTTAAGTGTATTATTTTGAAAAAAAATGTTTAACGGAGTGGAAAAAAAATCCAAAATCCGTGGCAATACAGGGTAGTAAAGAAAAGTCTATCAGACGTGTACCCTCACTCATATAAACTATTATATATTCAAAATATGCAATGAAAATTTGTGCAACTTTTGTAGGCATATAAAACAAATTATGCTAATATGTACATATTTTAATAATAGGGTTTTGTGAGAAAAATGACATTGATCAAAGAATTAAGGTTCACAGTAGCAAAAATTTGATATCGAAGCAAATTTCTCAAGGTCGACTACAGCTACAATGTCCACGCTTTAGTTTTGAAGATTTAACAGTTTATATGAGTGAGGGTACATGCCCGAAAGACTTTTCTTTACGACCCTGTATCTCCGGATATTGAAAACTGATCCACCCTGTAGAAAAATTTTTCCTCTCAAAATATAACAGGGAACTACCGCTGAAAAAAGTGCCGACCGAGTATCGGATACCCAGTATATAAATTTTTGTAGAACAAATGAAAAATTTACATATATATAAATATATCGTTTATTTCAAAGAGGGTCCAAGTCATATTTTACGTGATTTTGAGTTTTATGTGTTAAAGCACTATTTTAAGTACGTCCGATCGTTGCGGTCTAAAAGAAATGAAGTCCGAACACTGCCTACATATTATAAAGGGTGTCCCGAAATTCACGCAAGATTTGAATTTTGCGCCATTTGTGCGGTAAAGTGTTGCCAATGATAAAAAAGACAGCGTGACAGCTGACAGTTCAGGGTTACTTAAATTGTAGCGCCACACGAAAAAACAACGCGTTTTCAGCAATTTTCAAAATAATGAAGGTTTGGTAGGCTCAAATGAACACTTTTGAGCATATATTTATTTTGTTTAAAATAGACCACTAAATTTTTCTTTGACCCTTAATTTAGAATATGTGTTCGCCATGCGAAAAAACTTGAAAAATTGTTTTTACCGCAAATTTCTTAGGAAAAAAATTTTTTTTGTGGCAATTTTTCAGTGAAAAATGCTTACAATTTCATTTATCTCAATTCTAAGATAATAAAGGAACAAAAATTAAAAATTACTTCGAAAGGTCAATTTCCTTTTTTTTAAATAGAATCCAAAGATAGAAAATCTGAAATCTATTCTCACATACATACGTATGTTAATGGTTAATTTTTGTAAAATAGATTTTACTTTATTATTTTAATAATAAACTATTGTTATCGATTTTTAAAAAAAAAAAATTGTCTACTCTTAAATTTTTTTTTCCACGTTTTATGACTAATAGACACCAAAAAAACAAAAAAAAATTTCAGTCCGTCTGGCGTACGCGCGTACGGCGGACGCGCCGTCCGCCGTCTGCCGTACGCAAAACGTTTGAAAGCTTATAACTCTCAAACTCTTTGAGCTATTAAGTTGAATTTTTTTTGTTGGTAGACTGAGCAGACCCCTTCAAGTGGCCACCTTTTGAGTGGTGAGGGTGTGAGGGGGGAGGTGGGTGAAGCGTTTTAGACGGAAAATTTTGGTTTCTAGATCTCAGTAACCGCTTAGGCTAGGAGGCTGAAACTTGGAATTTATACAGAGCATCGATAGTGGACCCATTTTCATAAATATTGCTGATGTGGGTGAAGGGGTGTGGGAGTGGGGGGAATAATAATGCGTCCGAAACGCTCAAAAGCCGAGATCGAGACATTCTAAAATCCATATCTCCTAAACGGTTAATGTCACGAAATTAAAACTTAATGAACATAGATCGAGAATAGATCGGAAACAAATTTTTGAGTGGGGGCAGTCGCGTAGGGGGGTGAAAAACTTTAGATTACGATATCACACGAACCAATTGCACTAGAAAAACTGAATTCGGTTTCTGTATTAAGGTAGACAAATACAGTTTGCTGAAAGTAAAATTTTTTAAGGGGGCGGTTGAGTATGGAAGTGGAGGGGATAAGAATTTTTCTAAAAAATCACGTCTCATATCTCAAGAACAATGTACGATAGATGCTTAGAATTTTTACCAGCAGTAGGCCAAATAGACCCCTAGCAGGAAAAATTTGAGGGTGAGGGTGTAGAAGGTGAGGCTGGGGGAGGGTGAAAAGGAAAAAGTTCCGATTCTTATATCTCGAGAACCTATAATGACATCAAGCAGAAACTTGGTATTTAGATAAAACTATAGTAGTAGCATGTTGAAAAAATATAATTTTTTATTGGGATAGTATGGTACGGGGGTGCGGGGTATTTTTCCTAACTATAGAACGGCTTATGCTAGAAAGTTGAAACTCTGTATGTATATGAAAGTCAACTTGAAAAGTAATTTTGATTAAAAAAAATCAAATATCCATTGGCGTACAGAAGGGGGGCAAAAAAAATTATCAGTGAATGGAATGCATATATTTTCACGATTTTCGTCATATCTATTAGGTCTTTTCAAATATTGAATTCATTTTTATTCTACGGATTTTTCATATAAATACCTAGAAAGCGTTTTCAGGATTTTTTGAAATTGGACCCCCACGATGGTGTAAAGGGGTTGTATACATTTTCACGAATTCAGCCATATTCCTCCGGTCTAATTAGATATCGAATATCTTTATACTTCTACGGGCTTGTTTAATAATCACCTAAAACTTGTTTTCAATTTTTTTATTTTTTCAACCCCTAAGAGGGTATAAACGGGTTTGTTGGTTAGGAGTGATAAGACATCGGATTGGTTTTCACTTTCTCGGGCTTTCTTTATATACAGGGTGTTTGGTACTCCGTGCACGACCTTGTAAGGGGTTATTCCTTGATATATTTGGAGAAAAAAATTGTTCCACAGGGTGGGTCAATTTTCAATAACAGTGGAGATACAGGGTGGTTAAGAAAAGTGTTTTTGACCGGTACCCTTACTTACTTAAAACGTTATATCTTGAAAACGAATAATCACAAGGCAAAGTCTTATAACTCATTTTTTAGGGAATCAAATTACCTTTCATTTGATGTAACAGTCTAAATTGTAACTGCACCCAATCTTGAGATATTTACTCGAAAACACCAATTTTTGCTACGTGAACCCTTAAAATTCAGTGATCAATGTAGTTTTTCTCAGAAAACCCCATTATAAACATGTCATTTTAATTTTATTTTTTTATGTGCCGTATTATTGCCTACAAAAGCTGCATACATATGTATGAGTTACGATTAACATTTTGGAAGTAATAGGTAAAAATACATATCGCATAAAAATTAAATATTTAAAAAATCAGTGCATGTGCATGTTGATCTACGCTACTTGCTTGAATTATATTAATACATGTTCAAAATGGCCACCTTCATTTTGAATGCACGCTAAAGCTCGTTTGGCGAGTGTTCTCTTGGTATTCATATTCCTCAACTGCTGCCTTACTTCTATTGCTGCCGCATCGATCCTGGTATTTAGATCTTCCAATGTTTCTACTGGCGTTGCGTAGACAAGGTCCTTCATCCGTCCCCATACAAAGAAATCCATAATAGGAAGATCAGAAGATCTTGCAGGCCAGTGTATCGGTCCATTTCTACCGATCCAGCGATTGCTATAATTGGAATTTAACCAATCTGTGATCTGTCGGCCGTAATGAGCTGGAGCACCATCGTGTTGGTAAAACATGGAAGCCAATCGTACCAGTGGAATATCATCCAATAAGTCCTGTAGATCATTTGATAAAAACTGTAAGTAATTGGAGCTATTTAGAGTACGCGGAAACCTAATAGGTCCAAGTAAATCGTCACCAATCACGCCTGCCCATAAATTGACGCTGAATCTGTGCTGAAATGATGCCGCTCTTCTTGTGTGTGGATTGCTCTCAGCCCACGTATGTAGGTTGTGGAAGTTTGTGATACCGTCTCTGGTAAATTGGGACTCATCCGTCCACAGAATATTGTTGAAAAAATTGTCGTCATCTATTTGTCGTTCAAGGAGCCAATTGCAAAACTCCATCCGTTTGCGGAAATCAATGGGTAGCAGCTCCTGTACTGGTGTGTGATGGTAGGCATGGAAGCGTTCTACTTTTAAAATACTCCAAACCTTCCAAGTAGATATGTTAAACTGCAATGCCAAGCGTCGGATACTGATCGATGGATCATTTTGCACTGCTTGCAGTATTCTTTCATCAATCTGAACAGCGATTATAGGCGCAGGATTTGCATTTACTCTCCTTGTTCTAACGCTGCCAGTTTCCCTAATTCTCCTGTAAACGTCCTGAAATACTCTCCTGTCAGGTGTCCGTCGATGGGGATGTCTCTGATGGTAAAGCCTTCGCGCGGCTTGTCCATTTTCGCGACACTCTCCATAAATTAACACAATGTCAGCATATTCTTCATTGGAGTACTCAGACATTCCGAAATTATTTTTTTTATTCTACTGACACCTTCTTCTTTTAGCAACGTAACTAAAACTGATAAAAATATAAAGGTAGTTTTGCTTTTATAGGCTTTTTATTTTGTAAGGCACCCTATTAAAAAAGGCATAGTACCGCACCCAGTATTACCTACCACATCCAGGTAAAAGCATCAATTATGTTGAAACTCAGTTACATTTCATTGTTTTCCTACATACTTTAAATAGTAATAAATGGGCAATAAAAATACTTCAGTACTACCGACAAATTAAACGAGGTCCACTTTATGGCACTGACTTTTGAAATATTTAATTGTTATGCGATATGTATTTTTACCTATTACTTCCAAAATGTTAATCGTAACTCATACATATGTATGCAGCTTTTGTAGGCTCATAAAAAAATAAAATTAAAATGACATATTTAAAATGGGGTTTTCTGAGAAAAACTACATTGATCACTGAATTTTAAGTGTTCACGTAGCAAAAATTGGTGTTTTCGAGTAAATATCTCAAGATTGGGTGCAGTTACAATTTAGACTGTTACATCAAATGAAAGATAATTCGATTGCCTAAAAAACGAGTTATAACACTTTGCCTTGTGATTATTCGTTTTCAAGATATAACGTTTTAAGTGAGTAAGGGTACCGGTCAAAAACACTTTTCTTAACCACCCTGTATCTCCACTGTTATTGAAAATTGACCCACCCTGTGGAACAATTTTTTTCTCCAAATATATCAAGGAATAACCCCTTACAAGGTCGTGCACGGAGTACCAAACACCCTGTATATCTAAAAACTCATTTTAGGATTTTTGGATATTCAACCCCAAAGAGTGTGCAAGGGGGTTGCATATGTTTTCACAAATTCCTATATATTTCTTAGTTCTGATGTGATATCGAATTCAGTTTAACTTCCTAAGACTTCCTATATAATCGTCAAAAGTTGATTTCAGTATTTTTAGATATTCAACTCCAAGAGGACGTAAGGCTTTCGACATATTTCTTACGATTGATAAGATATCAGATTGGTTTTCACTTCCACAGACTTTTAATATTATCGCTTACAAATGCATTTCCGATTTCAAGTAATGGCCCAAAACCAAATCACGAAAGATCTTCTAATCACGTAACAACTGATATTATACTACGACTTAGACCTCGTCCCGGAGTATGACCCAATTATGTAATTCATATGTTATATGTGGCAGCGGCGTAAGTATTCTAACGCGACCCCATTCTAACCGCTTTCCGAACTTTTTTTTAGGTTTTCAGTCACATAGTAACCTACACCGCGTCTCAGAATTGAACGCATTCCGAACTTCTACCGAAAAAATAATAAAGTTGACTGTTGGCAGATTTTTAACTTAATTTTGAATGGCCTAAAAACAGAGAGTTTTTAGAAACTGAAAATACATCTCTTAATTTTTTTTGTCTAATTTAAACGAATTTTACAATTCCATATTCGAGCTATTTGAGAAAAAACTCGAAAGTTCCTTTGTTCTCTCTTTAGGGCCCCAAAACAAAACTTTTCGAGCTTGTTTCAATCTTCTGTTAAAATACATGCCGCGGTTCCCATACAAAGTAAAACTAATTTCATTGGCCTATAAGTTAGATCTGGTTCAAGTAGTTAGGATCTGAAATGCTCTAAAAGATTATTTCGCTGAAATGAGTGAGTATCAATACCATAGTTGGTGTCCTTGTCGTTGGCAGCCTATAAGACCGTCATGCAAAAAGCCTAGGACTTCTGTAGAAGCTACTTCGATGATGAGAAGGAGACAGTCACTCAGCGGATATTATTTTATAAATATAAAATTTAACATACAATAAAAATCCCTAAGGCTACCAAAGTTCCACACTAAAAACTTATGAATATTGTAAAATCATTCTAAGTTAGGATTGATATTAAATTAGGGGGGGGGGGGGCACTTCATCACGTTGTACTCTGCTTTTAAAAAAATGAAAGCCTAGGAATACGAACTGTGATATTGTGATCAATTAAAAAAAAAATTGCTACCCCTAAAACTAAACTTTTTGGGATCCAAACAAAACTTTTGTCGACGATTTTGACGACTCATAGCTCCTGAATTCTTTTAGATACTGTGGGAATCAAAAGAAAGTGCACACCTGAAAATTTTATGTTTAGCATTCAATAAAAGCCAAATTATTGATTAAAAATTATTTTCGATTATATAATATTAAACTTTTATTTGTCAAGAATGTATATGTAACAAAATCAATTTCTTAGATTTACTACTAAAAAAATTTCCAGAAGAAAAACAAAAAAAAGTCAAAAAAATATGAATCAAAAGTAAAGTACAGTTCATACAAAAGTCATTTCAATAAAGAAAATTTAGTGCATTAATATTTAGTTTGAGCCCCTTTAGCAGTTAAAACAGCTAATAGTCTTCTCGGCATGGATTCTACTAACTTTTTTGTATATTCCGCTGGTATGTTAGCCCATTCTTCCTTAAGAGCATCCTTTAAAGTTTGCTTGCTTGTGATTGTACGTTGCCTGATTTTTCTTTCTAAATATTCCCATAAATGCTCAATGGGGTTGAGGTCGGGTGATTGCGGGGGATGATCCAACTGTTTGGTAGTCCTATACAGCAGCCACTCCCTTACTAAATAAGAGGTATGCTTAGGATCATTATCTTGCTGTAAGATCCACGTCCTCGGCAATTCCAATTTTTCAACACTGGCAGGTAAATTTTGCTGCAATATCTTAAGATAACTTTGTTTATTCAGAGTACTATCTATAAATTGAAGGTTTCCGACTCCTGATGCTGCCATGCACCCCCAAACCATAACAGAACCTCCTCCATGTTTAACTGTCCTCGAAACGTTCTTTTCATGAAACTCTGTATTCTTCGTTCGCCAAATTTTTCTACCTTTGATGCTACCAAATAATCATCTGTAAATAGGACATTGCTCCAGAAAGAAAAATAATGATTTTTATATTTTTTCGCATAGTTGTTTCGTTTTGTTTTATTAACTTTGGAAAGGCAGGGTTTCTTGCGTTGCGTTCTACCGTGTAAACCATTTTCATTTAATATTCTCCGAACGGTGCAAGCCGAAACGGATTGATTATGGTTCGTGGACTAGTCTTGAGCAATTTTCACTGCACTCGCGTGTGGTTTACATTTCACTTCTTTCACTATGCTTCTAACATCTTGTTCTTTTAATTTTCTCGGCCGTCCAGATTTCTTAAAATTTTCCACAGTTTTATATTGTTTAAATTTATCAATGATTTTCTTCAATGTAGTGTGAGGTCTTTTAATAACTTTTCCAATTTCGCGTAAACTTTTACCTTCGTTATGCAAATTTAATACAATTTTTCGCGTTTCTATTTCAGTTTGTTTTCCCATTTTGCGACCGTCTTCTAGCGCTATTAAAATCAAACTAATCACTGTAAAATTTGTTTTGCAATAAATTCTTCAAATCCCTATTCCCTGACCATTGCATTAAAACGGTACTTTGTAAAAAAAAAAGTGTTTTTTTTCATTCAATGGTAAATATGGTAAAACGTTGAGTACGTGTGCACTTACTTTTGATTCATATTTTGTTGACTTTTTTTTGTTTTTCTCCTGAAAATTTTTTTATTAGTAATTCTAAGAAATTAATTTTGTTACATATACATTCTTGACAAATAAAAGTTTGATATTACATGATCGAAAATAATTTGTAATCAATAATTTGGCTTTTATTGAATGCTAAACATAAAGTTTTCGGGTGTGCACTTTCTTTTGATTCCCACAGTATGTATGACAGGCCCGACGATTACTTGAGGTCTTGACCACGAAAGTGTGTCTACTACCACGTCGTGGTTTGGTGGAATCCCACCTAGTCAAAGTAAAAGAAAATTATATTTGCCTCAGAAGGGGTCATGTAGAACTGAAGGCCGACCGAACAGCTTCGTGCTATAAATAATAGTTTCGATCTTTCTCTTTCGTAGTTCCTCACAAAACAACTCACAAACCAATCTCGGAAGCAGCTACTGGAACTCGGAGGATATGACTTCCAGTTTTCCGGGTCTTCCACCACTCGACATCGATCCATTGCCAAGTTTATTTCCATTTTCACCATGCGGTACTTCGTACAAGTAAGTATATTAGTCCACATCTGTGTTATTGATTTCTCCTTAAGATCACAATAAGATCCTAGTCCACCTCCTTGGTTTCACCCACCCATATTCAAGGCAAACATTTTAGTTTTTCAGCCCCACAAGCGTCCCTTTCTTACACTGTGCATCCGCAAATGCTGGTCTCGCCGAATCATCAGACGCAATCGCAAAACGGTTCGTACGGCGGTCAAACATACTACGATTCCACCTGTAGTCAACACGCTCCTCCGCCCATTTATCCCAGCATGAGCGTCAATGTAAGTATGAATATGACAATGCACGGTTATGGATCGGACGCATCAGTTCCTATGCAATGTTCACAGGTAAAAGGACTTTTCGAATCGATTTCCGGATTAACTTTGTCATTCTCTCGTTTCGATTTTTAGATGCAGTGGACGCCACAGAATACTTCATCCTCGGTTAATGTCCTTTATCCGCCCCTGCTGAGTCCAACTCATTATCCGGGCAGTGCTACTTACTCCTTTACGGCGGACTTTCGACCGCCTACGACAAACAATCAGAGCTCCAGCTCAATTTCGGAACCAATGAAAATCTCCTCGCCGTCATCACAACGAAATTTTTATCCAACAAATATGGCGTATTCGCCATCGAAAAGTCCCACTTACAATCAGGTGAGAAAAGGTTACAGAAATATCCTTCTAAGTCACTTAAGCCCGTTCTTACGATGTTCAGCTACGTTCTAACTGAAACTTTAACTGACAGATTTTCATAGAAAACTTCCGGTTTAAGTTCCAGTTAGAGTTTAACTGAAGACCTACAGCTTTTCCGAAGTAATACTAAAAATCATAATGCTTAACTTACAATGATTGCCCTCATATCGAATAACGTGCCATATATTACGGTTAACGCTCCATAGTCACGGCTCTGAAGTGATGGCGACGCCAAATGCCCCGCTTTAACAGGTACTTACGGTGTCTCTAATGCTGGCTATTTTCTCGCTAGAAAAAAGTACAATAATAGCCAATCGTGCGACAAGGCGAACAACAACAAAAAGACAGAGATACCGCTCTTTCCGACGCTAGCGGCATCTAGTAAACGAAATTAACAACTGGTCTGTTAAGAAAAATACCGTTTCTGGTGCGTTTCATAACATAACATGGCACTTTCCATAATTTACACGTACCGAACTGTCAAAAACAAGTCTGTAGCGGCTTGAAAATCTAGCCGCCAGTGAATTTTTCTTGGATTAACTGCTAGAAATTTGCGAAACACTGCTCGAATGCGCTTTGTTGCCGCTTTTTTTTTGACAGTTATGGATTGTTTTTTGACAGTTACCCATAGTTTGCTGTTCGGACTGTCTCTCTCACACCAATGTCTTAATTGTATGTTAAAGTCTCTATCCCTCTCCATTTGGATTGTCTAGCCGCTTTAAAGCCGCAAAAATAACCAGTGTCATAACAGCATAAGGAATTATTTCGTTTTACTGGTTTTCGTTCGCATACGTTGAAAAATAACAGTGTGAAAACTATAAATCTATATAACATTATTGGCAATTCTTCCTGATTTTATTTACTACATAATGACGTTATCAATAATATCAATATCTCTTTAGAAATCTGCTTTCCAGTAAAACTGAATATAGTCTCGCTTATGCTGTTATGACACTGGCTATTTCCTCGCTAGAAAAAAGTGCAATAATAGCCAATCGTGCGACAAGGCGACCAATATAGAGAGAAAGAGATTACCGATAAAAAATACCCTTGCTGATGCTACCGGCATCTAGTAGACGAAATTAACAACTGATTTGTTATAAAAAATACTGATCTTAGCGCGTTTCATAACATAACATGACACTTTCTATAATTTATACATAACGAACTGTCAAAAACAAGTCTGTAGCGGCTGAAAAATCTAGCCGCCAGCGGATTTTTCTTGGATTAACTGCTAGAATGTTGCGAAACACTGCTCGAATGCGCTTTGTTGCAGCTTTTTTTTTTGACAGATATGGATTGTTTTTTGGCAGTTACCCATAGTTTTGCTGTTCGGACTGTCTCTCTCACACCAATGTAGAAATTGTATGTTAAAGTCTCTATCCCTCTCCATTTGGATTGTCTAGCCGCTTTAAAGCCGCAACAATAGCCAGTGTCATAACAGCATTACGCAGAAGAAAAACGCGTGTAAAAGCCCTGCTGGCAGCGCCTTTATACTGCATGTTTTGAGCCAACATATCTCCAGCATTTTTGTTGGTTTGTGTGAAACATGCGGGAAGTGCACAGCACATGCGAGAAGTGTTTACGCTATTCTAATTGGATATTGGAGGTTGTAGATTTCCCTGCAATCTTCGATATTATTAGGTTGGGTTGCCCGAGACCAGGGTATGTATGTTACAGTGTTATAAGATGAAAATAGTATTGAAAAATCTATTTTTAAAAATTAGCTCTCGTGGTCCATCTAGGCTTATCCAGGGTAGCTTTGCTCGTCCATGTTTTTAGAGCTGAATGCCTCTACAGTACTGGAAAAACACTGCGACATCAAAAGTCGTAAATATTTCCGTTACCGTTAACCTTGGGAAAAAATAATAAAACGTATAACATTGAAAATCACTTTTCCTCATACTTTTATTATATTTAAATTTTCGATAGAATTCCAGTTAAGGAGATATTTGAAAAAAATGTTCCCTCTTTTTTCTTTACTTTTTCTTCCTTTGACTCTAAACAAAAAAGCCTACATATCGCACTCAAATATTGAAATTCATTAAATTCGGTTTAGCCGTTTTTTCGTGATGTTCGAATAAACAAACAATTTTTGAATTTTATTTATATGCGTTAAATAAATTTATATCGCTTAGCCTAGCCTAAAAAGCTGAAGACAAAAGCGATTGTATGAATAAAAAAGCTGGAATTAATCATTTATTTGTTAATAATTTTACCCAATTTTAGATAAAAGACGCTAAGTCCTTTGGAATCGGATTCGAAGAAGAAGATAGTGGAGATGGTCTTGGTGCAGAATCGAAACCAAATCTTTGTAGGTTGTGCGGGAAGACATATGCAAGGCCAAGTACTTTAAAAACGCACCTAAGAACGCATTCCGGAGAAAGACCATACAGGTAAGCAATTAAGTTTTTATTTGTAAATATTATAAAATATTATTTTTCGGGACAAAGTCCGTTAAGAGGTAGTGCTATCATTTTGATTTTTTGGATTGCAGTTGATGAGAGCTTTAAAATGCAATAGATTTGAATTAAAACATGGTAAAGTATTTTTCAAAGTCGATATTAAATTTTGTCCAACCATTTACCGACCTCTACATACATAGCGCATCGATACTCTACCAGTACCTACTCTACCGGTATTCCACTTAGTGGTTAAATATAAGACATGAATTTAATTTTTATGCGATTTTATAAAAGCCTAAGAAAATGAAAACTAATTCGATATCGCATCAGAGATATGTATAGCTCATTTCGTAAGACTATATACAACACTTTACACAGCGGCGGCTCCAGGGGCGGTTCATATACAGCGTTGATATTCCTTGATATATTTTGAGACAAAAATGGTTGTACAGGGTGGGTCAATTTTCAATATCCGTGGAGATACAGGGTGGTCAAAAAAAGTGTTTCGGACCTCACTTAAAACGTTATATCTTGAAAACTAATAATCAGAATTCAAAGTGTTATAGCTTGTTTTTTGGGAATCGAATTACCTTTCATTTGATGTAACAGTTCAAATTGTAACTGCACCCGATTTTAAGATATTTACTTCAAAACACAAATTTTTGCTACTTCAACCCTAAAAATCCGTGATCAATGTAGTTTTTCTCAGAAAACCCCATTATAAAAATTTCAGTTTAATTTTATTTTTTTATTTGTCATATTATTGCCTACAAAAGTTGCATACACTTGCATTGCATAAGTTTAATAATTAAGAAAAAAATCTGCCAATGGTCTGGGCGAAACTTTATTATTTTTCGGGTCAAAGTTCGGGAGCGGTCAAAGTCGGAGTATATCATCAGTTGTTTCAAGATTATGACGTTCCTTGGAAAGTTAATTTTTGTTTTTAAAATAAAAATATTTAAAAAAGAGATTTCGGTATATTATGTACACTAAAAGCCCATAGAAGTAAAAACAAATTTGCTGCCTTATCAGACTTAAGAGGTTGGGGATTGAGTTTCGAAAAAATTGTGAAACAGGTTTTTAAACGATTTCATAAGAAACAACTTGATATCTCATGAGACACCAGGGATTTTGAAAAATTTGTGAAAACGTACGAAAACCCTTTACAACACCTTGGTTTTTGAAATTCCAAAAATCGTTAAATTGGTTTTTAGGTCATTACATCAAATGCCGTAATAACCAATTTTATATCTCATCAGAACTAAGGGATGGCAAAAATTGTGAAAACATATGCAAGCCCTTGGGGGTTGAATATCCAAAAATTGAGAAATGGGTTTGTAGGCGATTACATATAAAGTCTGTGGAAGTGAAAAGCGATCTAATATTTCATCAAACCTAAGAAATATGCCGATGCTTTGAAAAGCATACAACCCCTTACACCCCTTAGGATTGAATATCTAAAAATACCGAAAATGACTTTTTGGCGCTTATATAGGAAACCTTAGGAAGTAAAAATGAATTCGATATGTCATCAGATCTAAGCAATATGTAAGAATCTGTGAAAACATATGCAACCTCCTAACACCTTGGGGGTTGAATATCCAAAAATCCTGAAAGGAGTTAATAAATAAATATGAAGACAGCACGAGAAAGTAAAAACCAATTCATCTTTTCACTTCTAAAAGATATGACGAAATTCGTGAAAACGTGTTCAACCCTTTTATACCCTCTTAGGGGCTGAAAAAGGAAAAAAACTTAATAACAGGTTTTAGGCGATTATTACGCAAGCCCATGAAAGTGAAAACATATTCGATACCGATCAGACCTGGGGGATACGGCAGAATTCGTGAAAAAGTATACAACCCCTTTACACCCTCTTAGGGGTCGAACTTCAAAAAATCCTGAAATCACTTTTTAGGTAATTATATGAAAAAGCTGTAGAATAAAAATGAATTGAATATTTGGGAAGACCTAATAAATATAACGAAAATCGTGAAAATATATGCATTCCATTTGCACTAATCATTTTTTTGCCCGCCTTCCAAACACCAATGGATATTTGAAAATTTTTTTCATTTAAACTAATTTTCTGGTTGATCCCCTGGATCCGCCACTGCCTTTACACCTCCTCGGGGTTTCGAATATCTGAAAATCCTGAAATTAATGTCTAGACGATTATATAAAAAGTCCATGGATGTAAAAGACCATTCGTAATCCAATCAAACCTAAAAGATATGTCAAAATCCGTGGAAACGTATGCAATTACAACTCTCTTGAAGTTGAATATCCAAAAAATCCTAAGAACGGTTTTCTCTGAAGAGCTCATGGAAAATAAATTAATCCAATATCTTAGAAAACCTAAGAGATGTAACGAAATTTGTAAAAATATTCGGACCCTCTGTTCATCGACAACCTGTTTTGCTTCATCTAATAAAAATCTTAAATTTTTAATAACTTAAATTACTTTTCTAATAAATCTACTCCAACTTTACAGCAAAAGCCGTTTCTGAGATTGAAAAAAGTACTCAACCCCATACCGTCCGAACCCTATCAAAAAATTGGCCAACAGTCTGGGCGCAACTTCATTATGTTATGGGTAGGAGTCCGAAACGTGTTTAATGCTGAGATGCGGTGTAGGGTACTATGCGACTGACAACCTAGAAAATAACGTTCCAAATAGCCTCCTAATTACTCTTCAGGTTGTCAATCGCATAGTACCTACACCGCATCTCAGCATTATAAAGTTTCGGACTTCTACCCATAAAATAATAAAGTTGCGCCCAGACTGTTGGCCGATTTTTTTTTTAGTTTTAATTACTGTAGTAGCATATCTACATATAAGTACTAAGTTTCAACTTTCTAGCATAAACCGTAAGATATGAAAAATCACCCCCAACCCCCGTACCTTGCTATCCCTATCAAAAAATTTATTTTTGTGGTTTGTCTCTATACAGATTTAAATTTTTAGCTTTCTATTCTTTGCGGCTTTCGAGAAATTAAAATCAGAATTTTTGCATTTCCATCCCCTCTCCCCGACCCGTAAAAGTTTCCTCCGCTAGAGATCTACCGGTCCTAACTCCTGTAAAATTTTTAAGATCAAATATGATACAGTTTTTGAGATATCAAAATTGAATTTTTTGAAAATTGATTGTCCCCCCACTTCCGCGCTTCACGACACCCCACAAAAATTTTACATTCAGTAGACTTCACTAGTAATTCTATACACAGAAACCAAATTTTATCTTCCTGGTATAATTGAGTCGAAAGATATTGTAATTCAAAGTTTTTCACCCCCCACAGCCATACTTCACCACCCCCTTTAAAATGTTTAACTCTTTTTTAATCTCCTAGTATCTGTTAAGACAACTACAAAGTTTCAGCCGTCTGACATCAATCGTTCAGGAGATATGGATTTAAGAATGTTTCAATCCCAGCTTTCAAGAGTTTTGGACGCATTGTTTCCCCCCCCCCCCGCACTCGCACACCCGTCAACCCCTATCAACCATTTTTTCGCAAATGAGTCCACGATTATAGTATTACTTAAGTTCCAACTTTCAGCATCCTAGCATAAGCGGTTCCTGAGATCTAGAAACAAAAATTTTTCATCTAAAACGCTCCCCCCTCCTCCCCGATCACACCACACACCTCCAAAATATACCACTCGTAGTGGTTCACCCATTCTACCTACCATAAAAAATTTCAGCTTAATATCTCAAGGGGTTTGAGAGCTACCCGCCTTCAAACAGTTTTGCGTACGGCGTCTACGGCGGACAGACGGACATTTTTTTTTGCTTTTTTGGGGTTTACTAGTCCTAAAACGTAAAAATACAAAATTTCAGGGCAGCAAATTTTTTTTAAATTTCAGGTCGATCACAATACTTTATTATTAAAAAATAATAAAGTAAAATTGTAATATAATAAATAAATTTTAAACGTGCTACATACTCGTATATGCCAAGTTTCAGCTCCCTATCTTTTGCTGTGCTCGATATACATATATAAACCAGAATATTTTTTTACTTTTCACTGTCTTCCAACCTCAACTATTCGACCCCTGATAGGGTCCATTTGGCCTACCTGTTACATATATTGTAAGATATTATCTGAAATAGTTCTTGAGATATGAGACTAAATTTTTTTTACAAAAATTGTTAGCCACCCAAATTTCGTGCTCACTGCCCTCAACAATTTTACGAGTATGTTCAGCAAAAAAAAAATGTTTTTAATATACTACCCCCTGGTGTGGCCGTCCACCTTGTCGTGGTGTTGGGGCTGAGTAGGGCTATGCCCGAAACCAAGAGATGGTCCAACTCCTCCCCCCTCCCTCCACTTCCCGATATCCCATCACTACACCTATTCATACGTGCACCGTTGTAATATACCGTAGCGAAGTGCGCGTATATTTGAATGAACGGTAACCCAAGCCAAGGCGTCATGCGACCCGTACTGAGGGCTGGATGGCTGCAGGGAATGCAGTTGCGAACGGAGCTCCTACCATACCTGTCGACCTGGTAGGGTAACTAGACTTACCGCAATAACCAGGGTTCTCTGTTGCGGTGGACTCTTCTTTCACCCTGACTCGTGGGACCAAGGTATGGACAAAACAAAAGGAAAAATGGACGTAAGTGAAGAAACTGAGAATTCTCAGTCAATGCCTACAGTAAGCATTTCGGATGCTATTGGCAAAGCTCAGGAAGGGAGCGTCAGCAAGGAAGAGGAACTCCTCAAATCTCCGTCTGAGAAGGACGAGATCGAGGCAGGTCCCAGTGGCGTAAAATTGTCGAAAAGTGCCAAAATGACTTCGGGTCAAAGGAAGAAAAAGCTTTGTGAGAAAGCACGATTTCTTCTTGGCAAAAAATCGAGGATAAAAAGCCGGGGCTTCAAACGCATAAGGATAGGGAAACGATGAAGTGGGCTACGAAAATCTTAGCCAATGACCCCTTTCATGTTCCCTGAACCACGGAGATGCCTAAACACCAAAAACTAAAAACGCCGGAGGTCCGACTACAAGGAGATGCCAAAAACGCTGGGCGGAAGCTGCTAGCAAAAGGCAACGCTCCTTTGAATAGGAGGGCAACATGGCAAAAAAGTCGAAATGCGCGTCGTCTAGGCACACACCACCCTTGCAGGCTATTGGAGCCAAGGCGTGCATCAGCCCACTAGCAGAAAGGCTCAAGAGGGCAAGTGCGGTGATTCCTAATACTCCGAAGGAACCCTGCGTTCCGGAGCTATCTACAGTTGAGCGGTCTATCAGCGCGAAACCCTCCGCTAGCGACAAGGCTCGGGAGAGTCTTCAAGTGGCTATTGTGGACACTGGCAGTAAAAACTGGAAGATCCGATGGTTGGCGGTCGAAAGTAGGCTGCCGGACTTTCTCGTGAAACGTATCACGGAAAACCCTGCTAGGCTCAATCCACAATACTACGCATCGGGCTGGCAGAGAGGAGTCAAGGTAATTAGATGTACGGATCAGTAATCACTTGACTTCCTTACAAGAAGCGTGGCCAGGATCGGAGAAATGTGGAAAGACGTCAATCTCCACCCAAAACCCGAAGATTCCAATCCAAGACTGGAAGATCCTCAAGGCGGAAGACCCTAAGCCCGGTGGAAGGTGCTTCATTGTCCAGATGACAGATGAGTCGCTCACTCCACTGGAGGAAGCCAAATACAGCCTCCACTGCTGCTTTAATGCAGTAACGGTAAATGTGTACCGAAGGGGGCTCTTGGCAACAAGCGAGGAAGGTACCTTGGGGCAGGATATGCCCGTGACCTCCTCAGCTCAAACAACTGCACCTGGCGTCAGCATAGTGGTACCGATGACCGATTCACGGTCGGAGATGAACACAGAGACGCCAATACCAGAATTTTCGATGGCCGAGCCAATGGAGGTAGCTGAAATCGCTGAGAACTCAGGTGCTCCTAGTGTCAGTCTTACTGACGAGTAAATGAGTCAGGGGTGGTAACAGCAGACCCAATTGCTCCCGCCACAGAAACGACAGCAGAAGTGGAGGGTTGATAACTGGACTTGAAATGGATCCTGCAACAAAAATTGTGCAAATTAACCACCAGCATTCTAAGCTAGCGTCGGCGAACCTTACCATTCTGCTTGATGAGAATGGTATTGACATTGCTTTAATCCGAGAACCATGGATCTGCAAGGATGCCATATTGGGACTAAAGCACAAACTCTACATTCTATACTTTGTAAAGGACAGGGGCAAGCTTAGATCGTGTATCTGGGCTAACAAGAGTATAAATCTAACTCTCCTGGCCAATTTCAGCTCTGGTGATACTACCGTAGTGAGATGGGACCGGAGGGATGGTAATGCAATTCTTCTCTCCTCCGCGTACATGCCGCATGGAGAAGATGTATCAACAAATGATGTTCGCATGGTGATGGAAATGGCGAAACGAGATAAATTAGACCTGGTCGTGGGATGTGATGCCAACGCCCATCATACTATTTGGGGTAGCACGGACGTCAATGATCGAGGTGAGAGCTTGTTCAATTTTCTACTAACCACGGAATTAAATATATGCAACGTTGGTAATGAACCAACCTTTGTTACGGCAAATAGGGCGGAGGTACTGGATGTGACATTCGTTAAAGAATCGTACAACCTCAAGATAGAAAACTGGAGAGTCTCCATCAAAAGGTCGTTTTCGGATCACTGCTGGATACTCTTCAATTTGAATATCTCACCTGAGTGCCCTAAGCCTTTTAGAAACCCAAGGAAGACCGACTGGGAGAAATTTCAAAGTGTCGCATGTAGGGAATTTTCTGCTCCTGATTGCGAACTGCTCCCAAACACAGCGTCTATTGACGACAAAATTGATGCCCTAACAGGAAGCATCACAACGGCTTTTCTTGAGTCCTGCCCACTGAGGAAGCCACCCACCAAGTCATTTCCACCATGGTGGAATAGGGACTTACGGCACATCAGGCAGGATTCGAGAAGACTGGTTAATGCAGCAAAAGCAAGTGGCACTTTGGAAGACTGGGCCAAGTACAAGTCGAGTGTCAGGGACTATAAAAGGTCAATAAAAAAGGCTAAAAGATATTCTTGGACTGTCTTCTGTGAAACAATTAAGAGCACTAGCGAGGCTGCCAGGCTCAGAAGAGTACTTTCAACCGATCCAATCGTACCCACCGTTCTGCAAAGAACTGATGGTACGTGGACTGGGAACAACAATGAAACCTTAGAACTTCTCATGGAGACCCACTTTCCGGACTGTACAACCCAAGCGGGTGATACATGCCTAGGGAACCAGTCAGGAAGGCCGGAGAATCCGTCACTAGGCACCATAGAGGAAGTTATAACCAAGGAAAGAATGGCGTGTGCTATTCAATCCTTCGCGGCGTATAAATCACCAGGGATGGATGAAATTTTGCCCATAATGCTTCAGGAAATTCATGAAGCAATCATCCCTTGGCTATTAGTTATTTATAAAAGCTGCTTATACTACTCGTACGTTCCGATTGCTTGGAGACGGGTTAAAGTAATATTTATACCGAAGGCGGGTAAACGGGGCCACACAATGGCCAAAGATTTTAGACCCATTAGCTTAACCTCTTTTCTGATGAAAACCCTAGAAAGGTTGCTCGAGATCTCCATTAGATGCAATCTGGACGTAAACACTCTCTCTACAGCACAACATGCGTACACGAAAGGTAAATCGGTAGAACCGCTCTACATGAGGTAGTAAGGACCATAGAGAGTACGCTGCATAATAAAGAATACACAATGGGTGTCTTTCTAGATGTTGAAGGAGCCTTTAATAACGTTGAGAGGGATGCCATTCGGAAAGCCCTGCTGAATGCAGGAGCTGATCTGGGCATTACCAACTGGATCGACGGCATGCTTGAAAGTAGAATGATACATGCATCCATTGGTGAGAATGAAATATCTGGAACTGTGTCCCCGCAGGGGGGAGTTCTATCACCTCTACTTTGGGTATTAGTCGTCGATCTTATTTTATCCCAGCTCGAGAGGGACGGGATCAAAGTGGTAACGTACGCTGATGACTTAGTTATACTGGTATCTGGCAAATTTCTACCCACGATAGCTGAACTAGTGCAGGGAGCACTACGGAAATTGTACAAATGGGCGGCAAGTTGTGGTTTGGGGGTTAACCCCACAAAAACTGAACTGGTTCTTTTCACTCGAAGGAGAGCAATACCCCCATTTACAATTCCAAAAATAGGTAATACCATTCTGGAGCTTAAAACTGAAGCTAAGTACCTGGGAATTATTCTTGACACTAAGCTTAACTGGAAGAAAAACCTTGATGAGCGCATCAAGAAAGCAACAATTGCCTTCTATACTTGCAAGAAGGCCTTTGGCAGGAAATGGGGAATAAAGCCCGCAATGGTTTACTGGATGTACATCTCTATCGTAAGGCCCATTCTTCTTTATGGTGGCCTGGTATGGTGGACAGCCCTGGACAAAAGCGTGCACAAGAATAGTCTAACGAAAGTGCAGAGAGCGGGTTGCTTAGGCATCACAGGCGCTTTGCAATCAACGCCAACAGCTGCAATGGAGATTATGCTGCTTCTGCTGCCAATAGACATTCAAATCATGAATGCTGCTGCTAAGAGCGCCCTGGGACTAAAAGAGTCTGGTCGCTGCTGGAAATCTGCGGATTATGGGCATAGCAAAATTCTTTCATTATTTCCAGATTGTGGGCTTAGTGAACTCACCGACTATATAACTCCGTTTTTAAGATTCTACAGGATTCCATACCCTTTTCCCTACTAGGGGGACTGGGATAATCAAAAAGTGATAAGGGAATCTGAAGTTGCTATATTCACGGATGGGTCAAAAATGGATACTGGAACGGGGGCAGGGATTTTCTCAGCCGACATGAACATTCAAGTATACTTTCGTCTGCCGGACTACTGCAGACAACACAACTTTTTCAAGCCGAGGTTTTTGCCGTAAACAGTGCAGTGGACATACTAAATTCCGCGACAAATCTTCCCGAAGAGTCGTGTATAAAGATTTACATAGACAGCCAAGCAGCAATGAAAGCTCTAAGCTCCAACCTAGTCAAGTCAAAGCTAGTGAGGGAGTGTAGAGAGCGTCTGGAAACATTGGGCGCAGCTCATAAGGTTTTCCTGTGCTGGGTTCCGGGACACAAAGGGATACCAGGAAATGAGGCAGCCGATGAGCTGGCCAAAACTGGATCTGAAGTGGCTGCTATACATGCGACCCAACCGGTAAAAATACCGTTTAATTACGTCATGGGTAATCTTGACAGGAAGGCAATGGAGCTGACCAATGGCAGATGGTTCAACCTAACTACGTGTGAAACCTCCAGGCAGCTATGGCCAGTAATACATCCTAGAAGGACTGCCGATCTTCTGAAAAGAAGTCGTACAAATGACGTCCCTGGCTTAGGCGTTCAATATAATGACTACTGCAGAAGCTGCAGAAGTGAAGAAGAAGAAGAGAGCGTTAGGCATCTACTTTGTGAGTGTCCCCAGCTAGCCAGCTGTAGGTTCAGAGCCATGGGCAGTTACTTTTTCTACAGACTCGGGGACATGGCTGGAGCACGAATTGATGAACTAGCCAAGTTCATTTGCATCTGTGGCTGGTTCGACTAGCTTTCCCCTGTAGCAATGCTACGATAACTCCCTATATGGGACTTCATTAAGGTGTCACGGGTGTGGTATCACAATGGACCAACCGAATGGTCTAAATGAGTCGATCCATAGTTTGGATGGCTGCCACTATAACCTAACCTAACCTAACCTGGTGTGGCACTTGATGCACTGCTCAACTTGCCACCGCTTGACATTGTTCTTCAGGCCTGTGGAGAAAGGAGCATTACATGGGTCATGGAGAAATGGCTAGAAGGTTGTCTGGAAACTTCATCTTCGATATACCTTCAGATGCTATGGCTTCAACGTGTATGCTCAAAAGAAAATATCAGGTGGTTATCCCGAGTAGAGAGGAGTGGGAAAACCAGTCCGCACTGCTTAGCGGATTCACTGATATATTCTATACGGACTGGCTCAATGACTGAAGACGAGTCGGGAGCTGGAATGTACTTGCAGTCTAACAACCTCAGGTCCTCTTTCGCTCTAGGAAAACATTCTTCGGTATTTCAAGCTGAAGTATATGCGATCCTTAAGGCAGTATAATGGATTATAGAGAGCAGATGGAGAGGCAGGCGGATCTGCATTTGCAGCGAAAGTCAGGCCGCTTTACAATCACTCGATAATCCAATCGTCTTTTCGAAGATGGTACGTGAGTGTAAAGAACGATTGAATTCTGCTGGCAGATTTAATGACTTAGATCTCATATGGGTTCCAGGCCACCAGTGTATAAATGGCAATGAAATAGCTGATGCATTAGCAAAGGCTGGATCGGAGTCTGCCATGGTCGGCCAGTACCAGTTTTCGGTGTGCCTGTTGCCTCCATTAGGGCTGCAATTGCTGAGTGGGTGAGTAAATCACACATTGAGAGATGGCGGATTCTTCTGGGAATGCGGCAGACTAGAAATCTTATTGAGGGACCAAGTGGACGAACCGCTGCTTTTCTTCTCAAATTGAGCAGAAGAGAATGTAGTAGTATGGTTGGTGTCCTCACAGGGCATAACTCTTGTGGTCTACACTTGGTCAGAATGAGAATCATTGACGACCCCATGTGCACTGCTTGCGACGAGAGCGACGATACAATGGATTATTTCCTTCTAGAGTGTCTAGCTTACTCGTTTGCATGTATACGGCGTTGATGTAATGAGAATGGAGGAACTGCGCTCTCGCTCCCTACCTGAGCTCTTACAATTCGTAAGAAGAACAAACAAGTTCGGGTAGAGACTGGGGGATTCGAGTACAATGGCCCATGTTGGCCTGAGTGCTCAAGATGCGCTGCTTTGCTGCGTGTCTTCTTCCCCACCAAACAACAACAACAAGAACAACCACGTGGTAGTCATACAAACAATCACCAGTTTAAACCTTTTGACATAAATCGTTCATGAGATACGGCTTTCAAAATGTCTCGAGTCTAGCTTACGAGCTCTCTAGCCACATTATTTTCCACCCCAACTCTCACACCCCTTCATTCACGATATTCTCTTTTTGGAAACAGCTCAATATCACAGGTATAGTATATAAATTCCAAATTTCAACTCCGTAGCATAAAAGGTTCTTGAGAGATAGAAATCCAAAATTTTGGTCTAAAACGCTTGCTCCACCTACTCCAACTTAAAGCGATTAAGGCAAACTAACCAGCAAGAAAATTTGAACGTAATATCTCAAAGGGTTTGTAAGATACGAGCCTTCAAACTCTTCTTTGCACGGCGTATTCAGCGGATAGACGGACTTTTTTGTTCATTTTTTCCTGAAACGTGAACACAAAAAAAATTTGGGGGTAGGAAAATTTTTTTAATCTAAAATCGATTACAATACTGTCGAGAGCCAAGGGTTGGATAGGATTTCAAATAAAACACAATTCGTTTAAAATCAATAAAAACAATAACTTATTATCCGTATTAATTAATCGCACTAAATAGTAACGTTGCCCGATTTTATACACAACTTGTTCACACTCAATCTTTGCTTTTAATTAAACTCGCCTTACACCGACTTTCGCCGAGACTTCACTTATCGTCGTATTGCTTCGCACCGTACAAACTATCGCTTCAACGTGTAGTAAAAACTACCTTGTCGTATGCAAGCTCTGAGACACTTATAAAAACTACCTTGTCGTATGCAAGCTCTGGGACACTTATATACTGCATTCACCGCAGTCGAGAGCCCTCCCGAATATTCCGTGATTTGTGTGCCAGAAGTATGCTCTGCATGCGAGAAGAGTCGAGAGACTTCCAAGCTGTTCTGATGGTGTCTGTAAGAACAACCGATAAGGGGAAAAGTGATTCTTCTCGAACACTATCGAACTTTGTCGAAGATTTTGCCACTAGATACCAATCGAGAAGTGCGGGTTGACAGAGTAACATATAAAATGGATTTACGGCATTTATACGATAGTGGCAATACTGCTCTCTATAGGTTAAGTTAGTTTTAAACAGTCTTTACGTTAATAAACCATTGACAAATGAACATCGGAACGACCGTGTTTTATTGAAAAAATCTGCCAACAGTCTGGGCGCAACTTTATTATTTTTTGGGTAGAAGTCCGAAACGTGTTTAATGATGAGATGCGGTGTAGGTTACTATGCGACTGACAGTCTAAAAAATAACGTTCCAAATAGCCTCCTGGTTATTTCTTAGGTTGTCAATCGCATAGTAACTTACACCGCATCTCATCATTAAACACGTTTCGGACTTCTACCCATAAAATAATAAAGTTGCGCCCAGACTGTTGGCAGATTTTTTTTATTTGCTTACGTATTTTCTTTATCAATAGAATAATTCATAGTAGTAAAAACGAATTCGATCACATTAAACCTAAGAGATTTTCGGAATCAGTGAAATCTTGAATACCCCCAAGGGGTTTAATAGGGAAAAAAACTTAAATCCGTTTTTCCCCGACTACGCTTAAAGCTTATAGAAGTAAAAGTTAATTCCAAATCTCAATATACCTTAGAAATATATCAGAATTCGTGAATATATACACAACCACTTTACACCCCCTTAGGGGTTGGATATCGAAAAATTTTGAAGAACGTTACTAGGCGCTTATATAAATAGTTCGCAGAAGTAAAATTGCTTTGATAGCTCGACATGTCGAAGAGTTTTCACGAAATTCGTAAAAATGTGGATTCACGGATATTTTTTTTACTCAACCTCTGAACGCCAATAAAAATCTGAACTTTTTTCTTCCTTTAATTACTCTAATAGCACATCTACATATACGTACTAAGTTTCAACTTTCTAGCTTAAGCCGTTTCTGAGGTATAAAAAACCACCACTCTCCCCGGACCGTGATAAACCTATCAAAAATTTTTTCTAGGATGTTTCTATAGTGGCTCTATATAATGCTAAATTGTTAGCTTTCTATTCATTATGTTTTTCGAGAAATAAAAATCAGAATGTTTTCCTTTCTACCCTTTCACCATCACCCCCAACACTCACACAACCAAAATTTTTTCCCTACTAGAGGCTTACCGACTCCAACTCCTGTAAAATTTTCAATATCATATCTGATACGGTTTTTCAGATATACAAAATTACATTTTTTGAAAAATTGCTGTCCCCCCACTTTCGTGCTCTACCTCACCCCTCAAAAAATTTAGCTTCAGTACACTCCTCTTGTGATCCCAAATACAGAAACTGAATTTTATCTTCCTGGTGTAATTGGTTCGGAAGATATTGTAATTCAAAGTTTTTCATCGCCCACACCCACACCCCTCTTAAAAACTTTAGCCCTTGTCTATTCTTAAAGTATCCCTAAGGACAACAACAACGTTTCAATCTTCTGACATCAATTGTTCAGGAGATATCGAATTTAGAATGTTTCATTTCCGACTTTCAAGCGATTCAGACTCATTGTTTCCCCCCCCCCACCCCCGCACTTCCACACCCCTTAACCACTATCGACTATTTTTTTGCAAATGAGTCCACTATTATAGTACTGAGTACTACATAAGTTCCAAGTTTCAGCCTCCTAGCATAAGTGGTTCCTGAGATCTAGAAACCAAAATGTTTCGTCTAAAACGCTCCCCTCTCCTCTCCTCTCCCCTCGTGCCCCCACACCTCCAAAATGTACCAGTCGTAGCGGTTCACCCAATCTACCCACCATAAAAATTTCATGTCAATATCTCAACGGGTTTGGAAGTTACGCGTCTTCAAACGATTTTGCGTACGGCATACGGCGTACAGACGCTTGCTTTTTTGGGGTTTACTATTCCTAAAACGTGAAAATACAAAATTTCAGGGTAGCAAATTTTTTTGAAATTCAGATCGATCACAATATGTACTTTGATTAAATGTTGGTTGTTTTCCGGCGTCAGTAGGGTTTCTGGTGTGAAACCCCAACACGAAATCCTCGACTGCTGATTAATCGTTGTCCTAGAGGACATGACCGTTGGAAAACACTTCACTGGAATACGCCAGTCTTTATAAGATTGTGTTGGACTAGGTCCGAAGGAGCTGTTTCGTTATCGGAGGGCATAGACTCGTCAGAGGGTGTATCATGCCTACTATCCGAAACACCCTTACAGCTGGTGGAATTGCTGAGCATAATTTCTATATATCGCACTCGAAATCAAATTTACGATCCGAGACTTATAAACTTAGCTAAATTTCCGCCATCGCAACCCTATACTAAAGGAAGGTGGCGCTGAAGATTACATAATATTTGATCATCAAATATTTCAACCAATTTGGTGGAATTTTTGGTTGTAAGCCAGGATATATAGAGCTAAACGCTAAGAGCGCGGCTTCGAGACCCGCCAACAGCAATTTTATTTTTCCGCTAAATTTAAGAATGGAATTTTTTCATGGTAAGCTACCATAGAGGCAAATTAGTCTATGCCCTCCGATGACGAAACAGCTCCTTCGGACCTAGTCCAACACAATCTTATAAAGACTGCCGTATTCCAGTGAAGTGTTTTCCAACGGTCATGTCCTCTAGGACAACGATTAATCAGCAGTCGAGGATTTCGTGTTGGGGTTTCACACCAGAAACCCTACTGACGCCGGAAAACAACCAACATTTAATCAAATTTGCTTCTATGGTAGCTTACCATGAAAAAAATTCCATTCTTAATATGTACTTTATTATTAAAAAATAATAAAGTAAAATAAGAAACACATTAATCAAGAGTTGGTGTGCTCATCACCTAGTATATAGTAGAAGGCGGACCTATGATGGAGCCTTCCTAAGGCCTTGCTGTTTGATTCTTTCATTATTTTGTACTAAAGGATTCTTTTATCCTTTCCAGATGTCCAGATTGCAACAAAAGCTTCTCGCAGGCAGCTAATTTAACAGCTCACGTACGCACACATACCGGTCAGAAGCCATTCCGATGTCCGATTTGCGATCGACGTTTTTCCCAAAGCTCAAGCGTTACAACGCACATGCGAACGCATTCCGGCGAAAGACCGTACCGATGTCGAGCCTGCAAGAAAGCTTTCTCCGACAGTTCGACTCTAACGAAACATCTTCGAATCCATAGCGGCGAAAAACCATACCAATGTAAATTATGTCTCCTAAGGTAAGTAGCGTTCAAACAAGAAAAAGAACAAGTTCTATCAGTTTCATAGGTGTGATCAAACATTTTTTTTTTAGATTCTCACAATCCGGAAATTTAAATAGGCATATGCGAGTTCACGGGACCAATGGCAATTTGATAACGTGACAGCGACAATTTCAACGAACCTCTGATAATCCCTACAATATAAAACGGCCGTCACAATCGTTCAGCTCGTCAGACTTCTTCCTGAGTGCGGATAATAGCCAACGACGAAAATTCGATGAAATGTACAAAAATAATTTTTTTGGCTTGTACTAGAAAAACATGTTAAACCGGATTCTTAGTTGTTACTGTTCATAATTTAGCATTCAAATCTCATCATAAATTCTCAAATTATGGTTCCTAACAATTCCAGTATGTGGTCACAAAATTTAATTTCAAAAATAACCGATTTCGAATCATGTTTAACGATGACACCAATAAGAACCTCTCTGTTTAGGTTCACTATCCCGAATAAAACAGTATACGCTACTCGTACACAGAAAACAACATCAATAAATCCGAAAACTCTTCATTAAACAAATAGAGCACAAAATTAAGGATAATTTCCACACGTCGGTCAACATTCAGTTTTCTGAACAAATTTTTGCAATCTCATAGATCTTCTGTCCAGTGCTCGAATAAAATTTTTAATAGTATTCTTCACCTATACCTGCAGCGCTACATCCTTGAAAAAGTGTACATTATTGTTAAATTTAACAACAAAACAGGGCTCTCGCAATTCGGTAAAAACTGGTGTCCGATTAGTCGCAACCATAGATATGTCGCAACCATTGCAATTTGCAAAGCTGCTTTTTCTTGCTACGATAAAAAAAAACAATTCTATAAGAGCGGTAGTTGCAAAAATTTTGTAATCACGTGTTCAACTTATATTGCTTTTGATTATCTCAGGTTGAAAAAACGATTGAGGTGATCTCAAAATATTATGAAAGGCACGGCTGGTATACCTGTCTCTTAGCTCACATTGCTTCGCTGACGTTTCACTGACAGGAAGCTCAGATTGTTTTTGTCAAAGTCGACTGTATTTCGACGAAATAAACTGAATTCCGCTTGGGACAGATCAGTGATTCTCGTTTTGAACAATTTTTTGCAGAAACTTTCATGTCGGTGAATTGGTAGATCAAACTAAATTGAATTTAAAAACGCCAGCTGTTTATTGTAATTTGAACTAAGAACAGTATAGTACTTCCACGATGTGTGATGCAAATCCGTAGCAAAAACGCAACGTTGCTATTACTTTCACCGAATCGAAAGAACCAATAATCCATACTGTGCTCCTTACACATTCAATTTGTAAAATAATGAAACCGCTATTTACAATCTAAGATTTTTCTTATATACCTATGTATAAAAAATATACACCTACTACTCATTTAGAATATTTATAATATTGTCTGAATATTTTGTAAATTTATCAGAAAAATTCAAATCTTAGTGAATAAGCGTGCCAAAACGAACGAAATGAAAATTTAAAAAAATGTAAATAAGTGTTTCTCGCCCTCATTACACAGTTATGATGTAATACTTGCGCATTTTTAAATATTAATCTAATCAACAAATTCTAGTCATAGAAATGAGTTTTTTTTAGTTATAAGGGAAATATTAATATTAATGTAATAAAACAACTAAAGATAATAAATTGTAAATTGATATACTTATAATGGGCGTTTTTAAGAAATATGTGGTAGTTTGTTAATAACTTTTTTTAAACAAGTTTGGAAACATACCGCAACCATCCAAAGATGCTAAAGATGAAATACTGAACTACGATTTAAATTCTAGCAATGGCGTACAAAGCTGAAAGGCATGTCATGTGGCCTACTCTGGAGCTTCGATTTTTTATAATAAAATATTGTGATCGATTTAAAATAAAATTGCTACCCTGAAATATTGTTTTTTTTCACGTTTATAAAACCCAAAACAAAACATACTGCAGTCACGATCGGCTGCAAGCCAATCGTATAATACTCTAGATGAATACTGAACTCCGATTTATATTGTAGTTGGGGATAAAGTAGAATTACGTGTGTGCATGTTGTATGTCCTTTATTAAGGACTGCCATTAGGCTGCTACTCAAACCTAAAAGACAATATTCAGTGTTTAATTTCATATCTTGAACTGGGTAAGTCATCGAAAAAAAATTTCCTTTTTGAAGGACTTTCGCATGGGAGGTGCAGGAAGGACTCACTCGATTTCTTACATATTTATCCTTTTCCTTGGAACCATTCAAAAATGAACGTGTACAAAATTTAAAATTCGTAGCTTGAAGCGTTCAAAAGTTATCGAAAAATATTGTTGAACACGTGTCTTAAGGACATTTTGTATGGCAGCTACCAGAAGGAGGAAAAGGATTTCGCTGATTAGTAAACTCGAACTTCGTTTTTACTCAAAATTAATTTGTACAAAATTTCCAATTCATAGCTAAAAGATTACTTGAGTTATAGTGAGTTTCGTAAATTAAGTGAATACATTTTGACAGGATATTTGTATGGCAGGAAGGACTAACAGGATTTTCTTCATAATCATATATTTAGCTCCAACCTTTGGAAAAATAACACATACAAAATTTCAATGTCGTAGCTTAAACCCTTCTGAAGTTATCGACCAATATTCTTGAACACGTGTTTTAAGGACATTTTGTATGGCAGCTACCCGAAGGAGTAGGAAGATTTTGCCCGTTAACGAACTTAGCCTTACAAATTCAACCAAACATCCAGATTCAAAATATCAAGATCCTAGGTGAAGGCGTTCTTGAGTTATCGTGCTAACGGACAGACGGATGGACGGACGGACGGACGGACGGGCGGACGGACGGACGGACGGACGGACGTCAAGCGGATTTGAGGTTTTTGGCCACAAATAAACAAAAAATAATATATAACTTTTTTTCGTCCGTGGCTTGGTTCTATGCGTTACAAACTTTTGGGCTGGATTAAACTTATAATACTCTATATGATTTCATCTAGAGTATAAAAATCAATACGTCTGTACGCCGTCGCCAAAACCGTTTGAAGGTTCATAGCTCCGAAACTTATTGAGCTATTAACTAAAAAAAATTTAAAAACTTTGTATTACGATATCTTACGAACTAATTACGCCGGAAGGATGAAATTAGGTTTGAGTATTGTTTGAGAAGGCGGATGGAGAAAATACAACTCATATCTTAAGAACTGCTTAAGATAATATCGTACAATTTACACGTGAGGTAGCTCTGATAGACCCCTACCACTCCATTGTTAAGGGTACAAATGGTTAGAGTATTGGAGGGTAAAAAAGAAAAAGATCGGAATTTAATATCTCGAGAACCGCTAGTGATGGATAGCTAAAACTTCGGGCTTACGTAGAGCTGTTGTTGTAATGGCATATTCTAAAAACATAATTTTTAATCGGGTAGTAGTTTTTTTTCCTATCTCTGGAATAGCTTATGGCAGAAACTTGAAATTGATGTACTAAGAAAGTAATTTCAGTAAAAAAAAATGCATGCATCGGTTTATGTGCGGAGCTGAGGGGGTAAGTGGTCAGTGAAAATGGGTCGCATATATTTTCACGAATTTTGTCATATTTCTTAGGTCTTCTGAAATATTGAATTCATTTTACTTCTTTAGATAGTGTTTTCTTGAAATTCAGGTCCTAACGTCAGTGGCGTAGCAATAGGGGGGGGGGAGGTTTTTGGATATAACCCAATCAATCAATTTCTAATTCATCTTAACGCGTCTATTCATCAACACGAAAAAGCTAGAGTGTAGTGGCGTTGAACGAAAGTCTGTTAAGGCCTTTTCATACCATACTGCTTGATTAGTGTTGGTCTTCAATCTCGAACTTCATTTGTTTTCCAGTTACAAAATCCAAAGCGTGCGTAATAGTCGGAGAGCTCCCGACAAAAAATCGCAAGAGTTTTAGGAAAGCTAATATTTTAGTATTTGGTTACATTTAGGGTGTATGTAAATATACTAGAGTCAGCAGGTCTGACGTGGGACACCTGTCTCTGGTGAGCTGTCAAAGATGTCAAAAAAATCAGAAAATGAAAGAGTTTTAGGAAAGCTGAATATTTGACGGGACATAGTTTTTATAATGAAAAACTGAAAAACAATGGTCAGACACCCCAACAGTGGGACCCACCCAGTCAGCCCCCCCGCAAACATGTCAAAAAAATCGGGTTCTCGCAAGAGTTTTAGGAAAGCTGAAATTTGGTTCAGTAAATATCTATTATATATAATTTATGAAAATAACAGTCAGACTTCATTTCGTTAGAACGGGGTCAGTCAGCAGTCGCCGAAATTATAAATGTCATGCGAGCGCGATTTCTGTTACTATGTGCGCGACAATCAATACAAGTGTCATGAAAGAGTTCTAAGAAAGCTTAAAATTTACCACAGGGTAGTTTTTACAATAAGAAACAAAAAAACAATGGTCAGACACCCCAACAGTGGGACCCACCCAGTCAGCACCCCCGCAAAGGTGTCGCAAAAATCTTGTATTTGGCCCACCCTGTATAGACCCCACTACCTCATGCAGGGCTGTGTCTACAGATTTCCCTCTCATATAGGCATGCTGTGCGCCTGACAGCATCCTGTTTCCACAAAGATTCCGAATGTGCGTTTCCAAAAGCCTCTCAAGTACCTTGAGCACAAAAGGGCCATAGACTGATGGGTCTGCCGGCTTTCGGGATAAAAACGACACGCGCCTCCCGCCAGGCATATGGAAGTACCCCACCGACAGGCAGCTCCTATAAATAGTGCTTAGCCAATTTCGAATTGCCACAGAGGCTCTTTGTGGCATGATTGGCCTGATGCCATCTGGTCCTGGTGTAGGGAGCAAAAGTTCCTATAGCCTATTTGATCCTTTCCTCACTTAGTCGTTCGACCATCCCTCCCGGAACAATCCCATGATTTGCCAATGAAGCTCCATTTTCCGTAGGGTGCCCATCCAGCGATGTGCTTCCAGGGAAGTGAGTGGACATCAAAAGCTCTAGCGTCTCTTGACTAGTTTCCACCCATGTTCAACGCTGGAGCGTTCTCTGAAAGGAGGATACCTTTCAGCTCATGTTAAACATATAAGAATATGGTTTATTTTCAAAGAATATTTATCAGGTACAAAACTTTTACCATGCCTTAAATATTGCAGCATGTTTTTTTTAAATATTTATATTTAACAGGACATGCAAAATTCTTGAAATAGCGTGTGTTTTTAACTCAACCAATTACAAGAGGCTTTATTTTATTCGTGCCATTTCCATTAGTACATGCAAGGAATGGTATTCGTGGTTAGTTATTTTTCCCACTGGGTATTGTTTTACCTGCAAGAAACTGCCGAAAGAGCTCACTGTCATCTACGATGTAAAGCTGCGCTGTAGGCACTTGCATTTCCTCAAATTTGTTGTTGACTTCTGCGGTGAACGTTTTTCACTCGTTAGTTTCAAGAAACACACTCCGTAGCGCGTCTTAAATCGTTGTAGCCACCATCCGCTAGTGTTGAAAGAATGACTATTTTTCTTCAGTTGGGAATGCAGCTGCATTGCCTTTTCCTTCAACATTTCGAAACTCACTGGATAATTTTTTATTTGTTGGCCTAAAAACTAATTTTAGTTCTCCATCTACGAAGCTTAAATTTTTTAAGCTTTCGCGTCCTGACTGTCGCTGCAAATGCAGATCCGCCTGCCTCTCCATCTGCTCTCTATAATCCATTCTACTGCCTTAAGGATCGCATATACTTCAGCTTGAAATACCGAAGAATGTTATCCTAGGGCGAAAGAGTACCTGAGGTCGTCAGACTACAAGTACATTCCAGCTCCCGACCCGTCTTCAGTCATTGAGCCGTCCGTGTAGAATATATCAGTGAATCCGTAAGCAGTGCGGACTAGTTTCCCCACTACTCCCTACTCGGGATAACCACCTGATATTTTCTTTTGAGCATACACGTTGAAGCCATAGCATGAGTAATTTTAAAATTGACTGCACTACTATTTCAAGTTATGAAACACTACTTTTTTGCGATAATTCTCGAAAGTTAAATTGAAAACAGAGAAATGCAACGTACAAGAATGTAATCCATTATTATTTTACATTACTATATGTTAATGTTATTGTATTATTATTAAAATTCGATTTCTACTACCTCTTTTTTGAAAAAGGTAGCAGATTTTGCTCGCGGTAACACTGCGTGTAATGCTCCTTTCTCCACAGGCCTAATCTCATTACCCTGTGTGTAGCTCTCATTGCTTCCGCATGAAGAACAATGTCAAGCGGTGGCAAGTTGAGCAGTGCATCAAGTGCCGCATCCGGCGTGGTACGCCAGAAAGCTGTTACACCGATTCAGACTGTCCTCTGTAGTTTTGCAAGACTCTCTCTAATGTATGCACATTCGGACTTAGTTCACCAAACCACTGATGCATAAATTAGGATGGGTCTTATAATGACTATATAGAACCAATATACCATTGAAGGCCTAAGACCCCATGTTCTTCCAAAAGCTCTCCGGCACTGCCAGAATGTTACTAGTGCACAGTTCGTTTTTGTATTTACATGTTCCTTCCAGAGAAGCTTGCTATCCAGGATAATTCCAAGATACTTAACTTTCTCCGAGAGCTGAATTGTTTCACCCTTCAGCAGTGGTAACACTAAACCCTCAGTCTTCCTTTTCCTAGTAAATAAAACTAGCGCAGTTTTGCTAGGAGTCACAGAAAGTCCGTGTCTTTCGTACCAGCCATGGATCACCCATAGGACACTCTGCATTTTGTCGCATACATCCCTGAGTGATAGCCCGACAAATAATGCAGCTACATCATCAGCGTAAGCTTGTACGTGAATATTCAGATCCTGCAGTTCAAGAAGCAAAGAGTCGATGAGCATACTCCACAACAATGGTGAAGGCGGGGCCTTGAGCACAGCCCTTACTGACCCCCGTTGTATCATATTGCCCATCCCCCTTCATCACGAATTGCATTCTCTGCGTGAGCATGGAGTGAATCCACCTAACAAAAATGTCATCAACCCCATGTCTTTTAGCGGTATCACACAGTGATTCAAAGGGCGCACTGTCAAAAGCTGAATCACAAGACTTTCCGCTCTGATACGCATGTTATTCCGAACAAAGTGGATGCTCTCTGAGAGCTACTTCCCTAATGTGCTTCTCTACCAGTCGTTCCAGACTCTTCAGAACAAACGATGTTATGCTGATTGGTCTAAAACTTTTGGCCATAGTATAGTCATCTCTCCCTGGCTTCGGGATAAACGCTACTCTAACCGGTTGCCATGAAGATGGGATGAACCCATGCACCAAGCATGCAGAAAATATCTTTCTGAGGATCGGCACTAGAACATCTGCCCCCTCTTTTAGCATTATCAGATATACACCGTCCATTCCTGGTGACTTGTAGCTGTCAAACGATGAAATTGCAAATTTCACCCTCGTCACACAGACGCCGTATACCAACTATGCCTGTGCACCCTGTCTTTGGTCAGACAGGGTGTCTGAACCACGCATTGATCGCTTTCGATCACCTGATTTCCTAGAAAATGGATCTTAACCTCATCAGGTTTTAGCAGAGAGTCAAGCCTAGCCGTGTTGTCTTTCTGAAAGACTTTATGTAGCCTAGCTGTCTCCCTGGTGCCTTCCAAACTCTCGCAGTAGTTCCTAAAAGAGGCAAGTTTTGATGTTTTAACCAGCTTCTTATATTCCCCTTGCGCTGTTCGGTAGTGATCCCAGTCGGCCTCCGAACCACTCTTAAACGCGCGATTCAGAAGCCTTCTGGTGGTTTTTGAGCTTCTGCAGGTCCCCAGTCCACCAGGGCACTGAGATCCCGCATCGGCTCTTGCTGACAGGACATGATTCCGCAAAACACTGACTTAAGGTTAGACTTAGAGAAGAAGTCACTTCCTCAATCATATCAGGCGTCCTCATCTTTCCTGGTATTTGAGACCTCTCCTGTAAGAGAGATCTGAACAAAGTCCAGTCTGCATTTTTGGGATTTCGTATAGTCGGTATGACAGGTTTGTCAGCCGCCAGTCGAAATTCCAGATATCTGTGATCCGACAGAGTTTTCTCCTCCAGGACACGCCAATCTATTATAGATTCCGCAATCCTGGAAGACGACAACGTCATATCAATCATTTCCGTCCGCCTTGCCGTAACAAAAACTGTTCACCCCTTGAATTGCATTTGCTACTGCCCCAAACAGTTTGTTGATCATTAGCATCACATCCAACGGCAAGCTGCAAGTTATTGGTGTCCGCGAATCTAACGAGCCCGGTCAGCTCCCTGGATGGAGGAGGTAATACCGAGTCATACGGAAGGTAAGCCGACACTACTATTATGTCTTGCCTTTTACCCTCCAATAGGTTTGACATTTTGACTGCTACGACATCTTGGCAGGTGAACTGTCTCAACATCGTTGCCTCTATCATATTTGATATGAATAGAGAAGCAGGCGGTCGTTCAGATCATTCATCGTAAAAGATCCGGCCTCCCTGAATCACTCATTGCAGTCGAACATGATGGTAGGGCCTCCAAAATCCGAACCCCGGCCGCATCAGCAGGTGGATTCCCAGACTGTGTCTGGAAAGTCTAAATCTATAGGCTTGTCCATCATGTTTTTGTTTTTCTCTTAGTTGACACAAGTGTCTTAAGCCCCCTCACCGCGACAAGGTAGAAAGACTACGAGTCGTAGCTTAAGGCGTTCTAAAGTTATTGGCCAATATTCAAGAACACGAGCGAAGGAGTAGGACGATTCTGCTCGCTAACGAACTTAGCCCCTACAAATTCGACCAAACATCCAGATTCAAAATTTCAAGATCCCAGGCTCAGGCGTTCTAGAGTTATCGTACGCCAGTGGCGTGGCGTCCATGGAAGCATAGGAAGCATTGCTTCCCTTACATTTTGCTGAAAAATATCTAAGATACATTTTCTAAATCGCGCAGATAAATCGCGAAAAAAAATCATGTTTCAAACACAATCTAAATAAAAGTTTGCAAGAAACTACTCGCGAATATCTCACACAGCCGAATTGGCAACACCACGAAAAAGGCAAGCGAAAAGAAACCAAGAAGAATACACATGGAAGCAATTTGAAAGTTCATTTCATTCCGTAGTAGACCCACTGTGACGTCATGAAAAAAAATTTGGATGCAATAAGGTATTTGCTTCCACAGGTAGTACAACACATTCTTGGCTGCAGCGGAGAAGCTTTCAGCAAGCAGAGATCTGATAAGATATATAAGTGCTACCAGAGTAGGATATGAATTGAATTCTGAACAAAGTTTGGAATTGAATTGTGGTAAATAGTTGATTTATATTTAATTTGGTTTTTAGATCTCAGGAATCACTTACGCTAGGAGGGAGATTAATCAAAAGCTAACATTTTTTAATTGGGTGGTGGTGTGTAGGGGTGTGGGTAAAAAACTTTGGATTAGAATATCTTCCGAACTAATTATACCAGGAAGGTAAAATTTGGTTTGTGTATATAGGATTACAAGTGGAGCCCATTAAATGTAAAATTTTTGAGGTGGGATGTGGAGCACGAAAGTCGGGCGAAAGCCATTTTTAAAAAAATATCATTTTTATATCTCAAGAACCGTACCAGATATGATCTTAGAAATTTTACAGGAGTTAGGCCCACTAAGGCCGGTTTACATGTCGAATGCAAATAATTTTTACTGAGATTGTGAGGGAGAAGGAAATCTCTAATGAGAAACTGATCAGGAGTGAAACGAACAGAGATGACGATATTTCTATCAATGTGTGCGTGCCAACATTTTTTTGTAGTGGTTGCTTCTACTCCATTGAAAATTCGATAAGCTAGCTCCCTCACAATCTCAGTAAAAATTATTTGCAACCGACATGTAAACCGGCCTGTAGACTTCTAACAGGGAAAAAATGTTGGAGGTACTGGTGAAGGGGCTGATGGTGGGAGGGGGTGGAAAGAAAAGAACTTCGATTTTTATTTCTCAAAAACCACAAACCATAGAAAGCTAAAAATTGACTATATAGAGCCAATATAAAGGTATCCTAGAAAAAATTAATTTTTAACATGAATAGAAGGCAGGTGGATGGTGGTGTTTTTTATATCTCAGAAACGGCTTATGCAAGAAAGTTGAAACTTAGTACGTATATGTACGTATGCTACTGAAGCAATTAAAAGAAAAAAATTTAGATTTTTATTGGCATAGAGGTTGAGTAAAACAAATGGGATTTTTCCACATTTTCACGATTTCGTTATATATTTTGGACATGCCGAAATAAATTGTACTTCTGAGGGTTCTTTATAAAAGCGCCTAGAAATGTTTTTTCCCAATTTTTTGATATCCAACTCCTTAGGGGGTGTAAAGTGGTTGTGTACATTTTCACTAATTTCCATATATTGGGTCTAATGAGATATTTAATTCACTTTTATTTCTAAAGGCTTTAAATTTAATCGAAGAAAAATCTGATGCAAGCATTTTTCGATATTAAATCCCTGGTGGTGTTGTTAAGTTTTCACGAATTCCGATAATCTTTTCGGATTAATGAGATCGAGTTCGATTTTACTTCTATTGACTCTTCTATTAAAAAAGATACGTAAATAAATAAAAAAATCTGCCAGCGCTCTGGGCGCAACTTTATTAATTTTTAAGTCCGGAACGAGTTTAATGATGTGATGCGGTTTAGGTGACTGCGACTGACAACCTAAAAAATAACGGTCCAAATAGGCTCCTGGTCCCCGTTCGTGTTTGCTGGGTGCTTTTATATTAGTAATGTTAATGGAGGAGGTTCAATTAATACGCAGTAAATTTGTAGAAAGAATAATAATAATAAATTTTTGATATTAACCAATTGCTTCCCCTTGTTCAATTATCACGCCACGCCATTGTCGTGCGCACGAACAGAAGTCAAGCGGATTTGGAGGTTTTGACCACCAATAAACACAAAATATTATATAACCTTTTTTGTCTGAGGCTTGGTTATATGCGTTACAAACTTTTGTGCTGGATTGAACTTATAATACTCTCAGATTCCATATAGAGTATAAAAATATGATATGTACATTCTATGAACCGTAGTTTCGATTAAGAATTTTTTGCGTAGGGCCAGCAATTCCAGACATGCTTACGAAAAAAAATCTGTCAATAGTCTGGGCGCAACTTTATTATTTTATGGGTAGAAGTCCGAAACGCGTTTAATGATGAGATGCGGTGTAGGTTACTATGCGATTGACAACCTAAGAAATAACCAGGAGGCTATTTGGAACGTTATTTCTACGCTTTTACGCACCCACTCTACCACCCATTGCATTTTTTCGAGTTCGTTTGTTATCAGCTTGATAGGATTATTCTTTGGTACATTATACGGCTTTGCCGAATTTTCATGCAATTCGCCCTTGAATAACTGATACTTCGGTAGAAAAGCTGATAAGGTTGGTTCGCCGTATAAAATTTGAATTTCCTGAGGATACGGGGGCTTATTATGATTCGATTCCTAGGTGGGAATTTTATCGTATTTTCGCATTATGGATTTTTATATGCACCGAAATCCGGCTAGCGGACTCTTTCAGCTCTGTGTCTATTTTTGTCTCGTTCGCGTGGAAGATATAAGTAACGAATTAATAATTACCCTTGTTGGATTAGCTACGGCAGTTGTGGGAGGGGTTCTTGCCCAGATTTCAGACCCTTGGCCTGTACAACAAAAAATTTCGTGTCGGCTTACTCCAGGGTGGTTTAAAATGGGACTATTTTCCCAATAGGTCGTGAAAGACCAAGAAGCGGTGGAGTTGCGCGACTTCGCGATTTGTCAGGGCGCTTAGGTGGTATAGCGCCCTGTCTGCCCACCCTACCTCAGCCATGACTGTCCAAAAACAACATCCGTCATGGCCCCTTATTGAGGTTCAGGGTGGAGGAGCTTAAACGCTCGGGTTCATTTTAATAATGGCTCTTCTAGCCTCTTACCATCTTAGCAAATAAAAAGAAAACAAAATTCTGAAAAAATAAAAATCAAAAAAAAAACCAAAACCAAAAAAAATATAATGCAAATAAAATTAAATATGACTCACCCCATTTATTTTTTTGTTTTATTTCTTCCTCACCTTCTTGATTTTAAAAATATTATTATTTTTTTTATTTCCGTCCCGTCCGTCATGTCCTGTCTGTCATTATATTTTTATAATTCATTTTTTTTTTGTGTATTTAAAATTTTCAATTCATTTATTTTTTTTTTGTGCGCAAGAAATTGACTTCACCGATTAACTCAATTATATTTAATGTAACGAAACGTCGTATCGGAACACGGCACTAACTTGCGGATCCTCTTCTTTCGGAGAATCCGTCTCGATAATTCAGAGTGAGAGATTTTGCGAGGAAAATAATCGATGGCCGCACTCATTCACTCAATTCACCCCAAAAGAGACGAGAAACGCGGAACATAAAAAGGCGATTATGTATTATCGTAGTAATAAAATTTAGAAACTGGGGTGCTTGTCCGAGACAATCGCCCAAAAAACCGAGAAAACTATGTCGCGGTTATAACACGAACAGCTGATCTACGAGGCTGAGTGCTGGAAGAACGACTGGAGCTCAGCGGAACGGGTGCTTGATCTTGCTGTGTTGTTGTGGGGCTTCGCAGATCCCGTACACTAATTGCACAATTGTTTCGATAGACTAGAGCAATTTTTCTCTCGGGCTAAATGCGCGACAGGCGGGATTTCCAATTGGATCTTTTTACATTTTTATTTTATTTTTTTATTTAATTTTTCTCAACAAATTCAATTCAAAACTTTTCCACAATTTCTTTCGACGGCACGGCGACGAATAACACCGCGACGACCCAACTTCCAAATCAAATTGCCCTGAATGTACGCTCGATGGCCCCGGAAATTCGCCGTTATTTTCGGATTTGGTTCGGAACTTTTTTTCTTCTTTCTTTTTCAAAAAAAAACCAAAACACGTTCGGACCCCGACTTCCTTCACACTCTTTCTCTTTTAAATTTATCAAGGGACACATAGAATTTATAAATATATAATTTTTTTTTTTCTTTAAAATTTGCGATTTAATTTTGATGTTGAAATCGAACCGAACTATCCAGGGGTGCCGCGAACGCCAGAGCCCGTCGCTCTCTTTTGGAACTTTTAACACTCCGACGCTTGTTTAGAACGCGCGCACTCGAACGGAATTCGGCACGCGCCACACTCAACTCGATTTTCGCGTAAATTTGCCGCGAAATTGTCGAAATTTCCGCAAGAATAAAAAAAAATTGGCAAAACTAATGACGAAATAGACGCCGTTGTCGTTTTCTTTTTGTTCTTTTCTTTTCAGCGTTCGATTTTGCTTTCTTTTCGGACTTCATCATGGCAATCTTCAATCTCCCTGCTCTGACTGGACAATACCTCGGATGGGCTGCTGGTCCTGCTTGGTTGCGACCCTCGTGGGTTGAGACGATCTTTTCAGACTGTCTTAGCTCGCCTGGGAATAAACTGGGTGGATTCTGGCTAGGTACATTCACTCGACAAATTTCATTTTCAGTTTTCTAATTTAATTTAAAATCAGTAGATTCTTACCTTAATGCCTGGCTTCTCCAGACATTAATTTACTTTTTGGTGGTTATTTATGCCATTTTCTTTTTAATTATTCCGTTACCCAGTTGGGAAATTTAGATGAAGGAGTCAGCGCCTCGGGCGCGACTCATCTCTTTGTCGACGGAGCCCTTCGGGCTACCTTGTCGGCGCCAGTATTTCGCCATTCACTCCCAAATGCCGCCTACCAGAGACTCAGATTGCAGTCCGTACAACGCTCGCCCCCTGACGCTGGCGACACTATCACGGCATACACAGTGCTCTAGTGTGGCGGCCCGACCACGGCGCCATTGATTATGCTGTTATGACACTGGCTATTTTTGCGGCTTTAAAGCGGCTAGACAATCCAAATGGAGAGGGATAGAGACTTTAACATACAATTTAGACATTGGTGTGAGAGAGACAGTCTGAACAGCGAACTATGGGTAACTGTCAAAAAACAATCCATAACTGTCAAAAAAAAAAGCTGCAACAAAGCGCATTCGAGCAGTGTTTCGCAACATTCTAGCAGTTAATCCAAGAAAAATCCGCTGGCGGCTAGATTTTCCAGCCGCTACCGACTAGTTTTTGACAGTTCGGTACGTATAAATTATGGAAAGTGCCATGTTCTGTTATGAAACGTGGCAGAACCGGCATTTTTCTTAACATACCAGTTGTTAATTTCGTTTACTAGATGCCGCTAGCGTCGGAAAGAGCGGTATCTCTGTCTTTTTATTGTTGTTCGCCTTGTCGCACGATTGGCTATTATTGTACTTTTTTCTAGCGAGAAAATAGCCAGTGTCATAATCAATAAAAATACTTTATTATTAGAATAATAAAGTAATAATACAATCCAAATAAACATAAAAAAATATCCTTCAGGTTCTTTGCAATAATAACAACGTATCTTATTGGAAAATGCTGTATTTTTTATTATAATTTTTCTTTACTTATTAATTATTACCAAAACAAAAAATATATATTTTTATATAATATTTAAAATAAAAAAAAACTTTTCTTTTTATTTATAATAATAATAAGATACTGAAAAAGAGTTTAAAAACACAAATATCTTCCGTCTAATTCATCATTCATATTATTTTTTTTCTTCTTGTCTTATTAAATTACAACTATATTTAATATTTATATATTTATACTTAATGCTCGACTTAAAATCAAATCAAATTAAAACTGAGGAGAAAGAAGAAAATGCAATAATTTCTCTCGAGTTTATTTTCTGCATTTTTACCTTGTGAAATATGTTGAACTAAGCAAATATTTGTTCTTTTATATATAAATATTTATTTGATTTCGATTGCGTTATATATAATTTTTTTTATATCCTTTTTACTAGAAATAAAATAAAGACGTATTTTTTTGCTAAATATAATGCATAATGGGTTGTTTTTTTTTTTGAAAAAAAAAATAGAATCTACATTATAAAAAATTATTGATTGATTTTCCGAAAAAAAAAACAAATGTAGAAGGCAATAATAATAAAGTTTTCAATAAATTATTGTTGACAATATTTTTTTTATATTTTATCATTTTTTTTTTATTTTCATTTTGTAAAATTGAATTGCGATTGGGCCTATTTAGTTACTATTATTTTTGTGTTTCTTCTTCTTTCTTATATTTTAAAATTAACTCTATATTATTTATTTTACTTTTGTTTTTATTTATATTTTTATAAATCTATTCTCTTTTTTTCATTTGAACAGCGTCCGTTTTTAGTTTGAGTCCGTCTTTTCATTTAAGTAACCGAATTTTTGTGTGTATTCTTTCAGAAATATCGTTTTTAGAGAAAGGTCCATTTATTGTTATTGTTATTCATTCCTCCTTCATACAATTTGTTTATTATAGAATTGTGTTTGTCCTTAATTACCAATTATATCAATAACATACATTTATTTGTTTTTACCAATGCGATTTCGAATTAATATAGAGACCTGAGGCGCTATGCGTGATAATTTATAAGAACGATTTAGTTGTGAAGAACCGCAAACCGGTCATACCGTTTGCGAGCGCAAACCGGTCATACCGTTTGCCAGCGCAAACCGGTCATACCGTTTGCGAGCAATGGGAGAACTGAAATTTGATCGTTTTTTCAACTCACACACTTTTTCGACAGGGGTATGTATAAATGGTGATTTTAACAGAATTAAAAATTATAATAACGTTAAATAAGTCAGCCAATGAAATTTTAATAAAATATTTCAACAAAACATTTATCGTTTTGTTTCAATGATTTATTATTGTGTGTTAAAGTCCAGATACATCCCAGTGAACAAAAGTTGCCGCTCAGGGAATAGAAAAGGTAAAATAAGTTCTTGTACGATTACTATATTTTGCAATAATGTGGAGAGCTTGCGACAGAAACGGCAAGAATCAGACAAGAAAACGACATTCGCAGATGTTATTTTGACGGCAAGAAAAGGATGTCATCGTCGGTAAAGTGTTTCGCTATTTCTGATATTTTCTTCGGAAGCTTCTGTCCACTGGGATTAGTAAAGCAATAGTTTCATTATTCCGAGCTTTCTCATCTGTAACAAAGAGTTGGAAGACCGCTTTCAAAGAAACGCAATACCATTTCAACAAAATAGTAGGGGACAATATTTCTGGCAAGTCTTTCTACAATATTCGTCCTAACTTCATGGTTTTAAATTAAAATGTCTAATCGGAGACGCTACAAAATTTTGCAGTAAATGATGCTTCCAACGCACGCATGCATACATAACTTATTTATTTTATCGTTCTCAAGCAGATCTGATTAAACTGTCGGCGTAATGAAACACCTGCGTAACATGGAATGCATGACACAAAATATAAAAACAAATTGTAAATACGTTTCACAAATAATTTCGACATAAAATCAAACGCATACAAACACTTTAAAAACTCTTAAAAGCATAATCAAATATTTTCTTTAATTTTCTTGGTCAGTTGTTACACTAACGAAGCATTTAGTACGTTATTAGGATAATGATGTGAAAAGGCCATTTATTTTATGAAAAATTATCATTTACAAAAACAAGCAAAAAAACAATTACAATTGAGTATTTAATAACCGTTCGAAATACAGCTTCTTACTAATTTAAAACATATAAGAATTTGTTAAAAAAAATAGTCTGAGCAAGCAACAACTTTGGCGCTCCTTTGTTTTGTAATGTTTCGAGTACCAGGGAGCTTATTGCTTATTATTCTACAACTAACCAAATGCCTCAAATTTGTTAGATTCTACAACGGATCTGCGTAGAACTATGAAGAAACATATTGCACTGCCGAGCGTACGTGCATTTTTAGTACTTCAAAAAATAATCAGAGTATTTATTTTGCTTGTTGTCGAGAAACTAATAACCTATCTTCAAAAAATTAGCAGTGTTTCTGAGCTATCGTAAACTCATTGGATGAAGGGACAATGACAATAAAATAAATTGGAGAAAGACCATCGAAAAGACTAAAGGCCGACTTGAGACCTAGTGCTACTACGCCATAGAAGACTTGCTTTTGTATGTAACTTAAAACCAGAAGATTGGTCCTCTCTGAGCGAGTGGTAAAAGATTTTATTTTATCGTTTGATTTCAACGCTTCGAAAAAGATCACGTATATTATTTCAGTTCAATGATTCTTTTATCTAACATAGGACAGCAACAATGCTTTCAGTTTCAGTTATTCTTATCAGTCTAAGACTAGATTAGACAGCCACTAGCTCCTCCTATTCTCGAAAAATATGAACATATCGATGGCCTAATAACAATTCCACATATAAATAAAATACCAACCCTGTTGAGCCAATAAAACTTGAGGTTTTTTTTCCTTTAAATATTTGTTAACTATTGGTTTTTTTGTAGCGCGGACAAAAAGCTCTTATTTAAGCCGGACAAAAACGAATGACGATTTAGCGCAACTGAGACGAATGGAGGCTCGATCGTAATAGAAGTAATTGTGGAGACATTTAAATTCTGATTTTCTTGTAGAAATTGAATTCAAATCTCTTGTTTCAACTGTCTTTCAATTAGTCATATACAAAAGATGGAATTTCTAAAGAAGATTTTTTTTTTAAATGAGACCAATGGAGCAAGATATTCGAGGGTGCATGAGTGTTCTGTCATGTAATAGAATAATCAGGCGATGGTTTCGTCGGAGAAAATAAAAACGATTCAAATATTTAGATTCAACTGTACCTAAACGGCAATGAAATCAAAAATATACAGAGGATTCATTAAGGTTCAAAACGTTAACCAACCAACCAAGGTTCAAAATATACAGAGGGTTTACTAAGATTCAAAATGTACGGAGGGTTTACTGAGTTTCAATATGCTAATGAGAGTGCAGGCAATATTCTCGCACGAAAACGACGTTATGCACTTTTTGAGAGAAAACATTCCAAGAATTTTTATTCAACTTATTCGCTAATAATTGAACCGAGAATTTGTGGTAAGCTCCTCGCATTATTGTTACAAAGGAGCGAAACAATTTTTGAAATTGCAGATGTAAATTTCTACCCTGCAACTTGATTTTGAATAGCAATTTTAATTTGGGAAATCTTAGTCTATTCGTTTCGAATGGGAAAACAAATACTTGAAGACTTTGAAATTAAAATAGCTATCCGAATTCGTCTTTCGAACTCAATTCGTTTCCAAAAGAGTTACATGATAAAACCAATAGACAAAAATCTACACGCTCCTTGAACTTCCATGAACGAAAATCGGCGAAAAACGGGGACAACAGACCTAATAAAGAACATATCGATCACTTGATATTTATTTGTATATCTTTTTCTGAAGATCGCTTGGAAATTAATTTTTAATTCAAAGGCAATTTACTGAATTCGGAAAAAATTTTTTTTTAATAGTTTCGAAACAGTTTTTGTCGAATAAATGCGAATCGACATGTAAAGGAAGAAAAAGTAAATTTTTCGAAACAATCTCAATCCGCTGCTACTCAGGTAGCGTACAAAAGCGAAGCATTCAAGGTAATAAGCGACGATATTACACTACTTTTAATCGTCATTGAACCTGTTCCAATAGAATGCTTCGTATACATGCATCCGTCTACATCCACGTAGAGTAAAGATTGCTATTATAAAAGTTTAAAAAAAATTTAGCTAACTCATCCAAATAGTCAGCTTCTTACTTCCTGATTCAGACAGACATCAAAGCCAAAAAATATAATAATTCAAGTCTTCGCTAAGTTTTGATAAAGCTTGCATCTAGCAAGCTTGCAAGGAAATCATCTAGAATAATTCATTTGTCGTATTCACTGCAGGAAAATTAATTTTTATCTTTTTTTATTCAATAAAAAAGATATAAGTCTATTCTTTCGTTAACTTTTACAGCTGCCGTAACATTAGTCAAGCTAGGCCAACCAACTAACAAAAATGTAATTAGGATACGATTTTCTATGCATGATGCCATAAATAGGGGCCGCATGATGTTACGAACGTTGCAACGTTCGAATCGACAACGTCGACCAACCAACGTCGGTCTTATACGGCGTCGTCAATGACTGTCCTTGAAATGTCAAAAGCGGCGACGACGAGCGACGGAATAGATCATATGGCCCCTGGTTGAACTAGACGAAGCTGACTACTTTTGGAACAGTTCCATAGAGTATCGACTTGTAGAAATTTCCAAAGCCATTGTTCTCAAAGGCCACGAATTTAGTTCCTCTGCGATTCCAATACACCCATGTATTGTTTCTGTGCCAGACAATGAAGTACTGTTTTGCACTTATTATCAATAAATTCTTTAACTTCTACGATAGTTTAAATCAAGCCTTAATCATCTCCTCGTTCGATCTGAGTTTTTCTCTCGAAGCTTCTCAACATAGTTTTTGTCCGATGATAGGTCTTTATATTTCACACCCGATTCCCTCTTTCTTATTACATTGTCTTGAAAAATGATAGTACATTTTTTACCCTGTACAATGGGTGATATAAAAAAATGCCTTATGATTGGATCGTCTTAATTCAATTACAATATTAAATCTTATTTGTGTCTGTGTTTAAACTATTCAATTCAATACACGAGGTAAACTAACTTCACTCTTCACTAGCTCCATCAAATCACCGCCGTACTCGAAACACAATCAAATAAATAAAGAATAAATAAAAGAAAAAGAAAACATGTTCTACTTGATTTTTAACAATATATTGTAAATTACAACATTAAATTTAAACATGATGCTTAAAATTGTAAAAAGGTTTTTTTTCTTCATATTTTTCTTTAATTTAATTTTATTTTATCATTACATATATCGTATTATTATTTTATTTTCATATATATAATCTTTTTTTTATATATATTTTTTTTTGTTTTGTTTAAATGAGACAGTAAATTAGCTTAAAGAAACCTTTGACCCAAAATACAAATAATTACGAACTATGAAGTTTTGTTTATTGTGTGTTTTTTTATTACAAAAAAGGGAAAGAAACTATTTATTTAATTGAAATTGTCTCTCTATCAAGTAAGAAATAGTAGTACATAAAAACTACAAAATTCGAACGGCAACAAAATTATTTTTATTATTGTTGTTACCTTTTATTTTTCTCTCATAATTCTTCATCTAATCGTTATCTTTGATTGCAAAATAAAAAAAAAATGCTCGCTATTTATGCTTCGCAAAATAAGAAATATAAATGGAGGAGTTTTGTGAAAAAAGTGATTGAATGCGTTTTTTTTGTTAATTATATTTTATGTCGATGTCATCTGTACAATTTTCTTTTTGTGTTTAATATTATTTCTTATATATTTTTTTTACTTGTACATCGAGACAAATTATTCGTCATCATTTTAGTTGTTAATATTAAAGATGATTTTAATGTTTTTATTTTTCTTACATATTTCTTTCATTTAAAATTATATCAGATCTTATTAGTAAATTTGTAATGTATCTACAACACTTACGTTATTTCGGACTCGCGTTTTTGTTTTTACTATCAGACAAAAAGTAGGAAATATAGAATATGTAGTTTCGTTTTGTTGTTGGTTTTATATGAAGATGTGTTAAGCAGAGAGGAAGAAACATGTTAAAAACAGAAGACGATATTATATAAATTAATAAAGGTTTTATTAAGAAACACGAGGGGGAGGGACCTTAAATTTCATATTTTGTGTTTGTGTGTGTGAGTGTGAAGTTGTGGATTTTTTTTTTATTTTTATTTACTGTTTGTATTTTTTTGTTTTCTTACTTTTAATTACTAACTCAAGTTTTTAATATCAGACATTACAATTTTAAACTATTGTACCTCCGATGGTTCTGGTTTAACAGAGTGATGGTTGTTAGGATCCGGTGCACTGAGCGGCTGAAATCGAATATTTTTGATTTTCATTTAGTTCATTTTTTTGTGGAATTTTACAATATAAATTTTTTTTAACATTTTTATGGAGTGACATATGTTACTTATTTGTTTGTATAATTATAATATTTCGCTTATTTATTCATATTTACCATAAGTCAACATTCGACTATTATTAATAACACAGAAAATTATTTCATTCTTTTTTCAAATATGTTGAAAATTATACTCAATATCAAAAGTGTATCATACATAATCGATCCAGTTATTATTCGTCCGTGGTCTAAAAAATATACATATTTTAAAATTTTGGACTCTACTAGAACTGCATAAATGTACATCTCGTGTCAATAAAAAGGCGTACTACCTAAATTTTTAGAATTCAGTCGTTTTTCTCTACAATGTCTTTGAAATCATAACATTTTTACTGCCAACCAACTGCTTTGACCTCTTTACATAGCATTGTCAAAATTTTTGACAACAAGTTTTGCAGCATTCGAGTTCTTAAGCTTGTATTAAGCCTGTATTACACTGTACGCCACTATGTCAAATATTTGACTGTTCTCCTTGGCGAAGGCAGTCAGATTGTATGTCAAATATTTGACTGTTCTCGTTGGCAAATGCAGTCAGATAGTGTAATCGTCACATTACTGTTTGCAACATTATTTTATTTGCTCTCCATAAGGTCAATTTCGACGAACAAAATAGACTGAATTTTTCGTCAAATTTTCTTAGTCAAAGGTCACAACATGGCACGTTGTAATACATGTTTTACACTGTACTCAAATATTTTACTAAACTGATTTGTTGGAAAGTTCAGTCATATAAATTTCACGGATAGTTCAGACTTTGTGTAGAGCAAATAATACGTGGCAAACAAAAAAGCGAGACTAGTCAAATATAAAGTTTAATATAGGCTTATGTAACAATTCTTACGTGACTTATTCCTTTACCCAGCCTATATAGCGTTTTGTTCACTGTGCTGTAGATATGACTCTTAGTTCCTACATAATCAGGGCAGGACCGGATTAAGTTATGACACGGTATATATTTGGAGCATCACACCCCAATTCCAATAAATAGGAATACGAAAAAGCTTTTCGTCGATATCATTCCAGTTATTGCGAGTTTTAGGTAAATCCAAGCAGTGATTTTTTAGGACTATTGTGTGATCGTTCTTCGAAGGAGTACAGTGAATTCACCAGCCTTTTTTTTAAATTGAAGGAGCTGGTGCAATAACTGGCGAAACGCTAATTTGGTTGAGATTGAATTACACAGTAGTGTTCGATGAAAAAACAATTAAAATTTATTTTAAATTTATATATATACATAAATACAGTTCTAATGGCTAAAAATTTATTTGTTAGTTAAGTACATAGGATTGCAATTGAATTGATTTAGTGAATATTTTCACAGTATATTTTTAAATTAAAAAGACTAGTTTCCCGGGTAAAATACGAGAAAATATCAATGATGCAGCACATTTTGCTTATTACTCAGATTCAACGTACATCTTTGATTTTTATTGATCCCTCTACGAATGAGTACTTACGACACATTCGCCGACCAACATCTGGCACACAAATTATTAAGGATTTTGAAATTCCTGCCCGTTTCTGATACTCTGAGGATACTCTAAACAATAAATTCTTTGGTGAATGTTTTCACAGTACATGTTGAAATGAAGATACAAGTTTTCCGGGTTCAATACTGTTCTTATAAGAACAGTATTGAACCCGGAAAACTTGTATTTTCAATAAATTCTTCTTTTACCTTTCTCTTAAGGGACACTTCTTCAGAAAGTTTAGTTTAAGAAAATATCCACGAGGATATTTGAACTTAAAGCCGAAAATTACGAAAATTTAAAATAAATCTTTATGTGTGATTAATTAAGTGATAAATTAAATCCAAGAACGACAGCAATTAAATTAGCTTGTGATCGTGACTTTGATTTCGTTACAATATAAAGTGAATTCAGGCTTTACAACCTTGGTCGAAGAATTATCGCGTGGCTCTGGCATTGCCCACTAAACTCCTTTTGGCAAGGAGTACACTAGCTTCGATATTCTTCATTCTTTCATACCAGCCTTTCTCTACAGCTCGTCTTGCTGAAAATCATTGACTTTTTACAGCTTCCATTAATGTTATCCATAAGTTCTCTATGGGATTTAAATCTGGTTACCATTTCGTAATGGAGATATTGGATTTTGTGACGTGTGTTAGTGTCCCTTGTCCTGCTGAAAGGCCCAAATCAACGGCATATTCTCTTTAGCCAACGGTAGCGTCTTATCCTCTAATATCTATATATATAAAAGAGGATGTATGTATGTATGTTCCCTATAGACTACTAAACCGCCCAACCGATTTTGATCAAATTTTCAGGGAACATGTAGAATAGTCCCGGGATTGTTCCTGTGAAGTTTGGTACCGAGCGAATCAAAAACAATTGTTTTTTCGACATTTTTCGCGATTTTAGTACCCTGGTGCTCTAAATTTTTGTTTGTTTCTTCCTTATGCCTTCCTATACCATTCATCCGATTGCGATGAAAATTTGTTGATAAGATGAGCGCACGCCCGCGAAGCCTTCTGTATTAGTAAAACTATTCTACAATAGGTGGCGAGCGACACAAACAAATGAGTGTGATTCATATAGTTTAGCGACAGTTCGTGTGTTTTCGATGTGCACGTCTGACAAAATCGAACAACGGGAGGAACGGGCGCAACGGAAACAACGGGAGCAATGGAAGCAACGGGAACAACGGGTGCAATGCATGCAACGGGAGAAACGTGAGCAACAAAGCCACGGAATCAACAGGAGCAACAGGAGAAACGGAAGCAACAAGAGAAACGGAAGCAACAAGAGAAACGGAAGCAATGGGAATAACGGCAGCAACAGGAGAAATGGGAGCTACGGAAGCAACGGGAGTATCGGGAGAAACAAACGAGAAGCAAGATTGGAAAGCGCTGGAAGTTTCGATAGTATAGCACTATGCAAACGTGAGCGTAGCCGCGGGACGCGGCTAGTTCATACATAAACGTCAGCATCCATTTTTGTTTCGCATCTGTGAATCGGACCGACCTTAATATGAAAAACTACCCCATACCATTACATTGTCACCACCGTGCTTGACTCCTTTTTCAATATATTTCCGGTACAACTCCTTTACGGTTGACCTCCTTACCATACGCCTGTCGTCAGAACCAAATCAATTGATTTTTGACTCATTGGTCCACAGAATATTTTAGCATTTTTTTTAACCTGTCGAATTCACTCCAAGTTGGATCTGTCTTGCAAAAATCTAGCAGTTGTTTAACATTTTTCGAGCTTAGTAAGAATTTAGCTTTTTCTTGATTTCGGAGGACGACATAAACGAATTTCGACAATTTGCACGTCTGTAGAGGTCGAATTTTTTCTTGGATTTCCTCTTTCCTACACAGTCTTCATATTTCAATGTGTTATTTTGCGAACATCCAATCTTGCATGACTCCCCTTTTAAGCGAACGTTTTTAACATTTAGTAGTTGCATTTTTGACATCAGACATCGTTCTTTAATTACCCTTACTGGGGCATAGCAACAGTACCCTTTTGACGAACTGTTGCTGCTTTTAATATTTTTTTTCCTTGGACTGAGAGTGAAGCCCATGCCCAGGTTGGATTCGGACCCACAACCTTAGTGTTAGTAGACTTACACGCTTAGTCACTAGGCCACTGAGGAAACTGAAATATCGTTCAGCGAAATTGTTGGAAATTTTATGCTGATAATTTGAACCGACGACCTCTGTACAATATTAACCTCGCTACAATTTGAATCTGCGACCTTTGATAAACTACTGACCACACTTGCTACTGGACTAGCAATAGCATGAATAAAATTAAAGACAAACATGCATACTTACATAGAAATCTAGAAATTTAACAACTTTTTTTATAACTGCCTACAATCTTTCTCAATCTTCTCGAAATTCCTAGTATAAAAGGACTGGCAATTCGAATAACTAAAAAAATTAATTATTGCTTTCTTTGTCAACTAATAAATTTAATTTTTATTTCATACAAAAATCTTCACATTAATCCGACTGAATCGAGCCTGGGTGGCTGCTAGGCCCAACTCTAGTGGTACTAGCATTGAGGCCGTGGCTTTATATCCCTTGACATTGACTAACGCGTGGTATACATAAAAAAATATGATAGCGCTTTTTCTGTCTTATGTCTCAAAAAAGATCACATTTCAACTGAAAAAGAAACAGATGATTTGCGAAAGAGGAAAGCTAAAAATTTAAAAATTGACCCTCACATTATTGAAGTTGTCCAGAGTTAGAAAAAAATCATACAGGGAAGGTCAGTCAGTATATGCGCTAAGAGCCCTGTGTTCCGCGTAACCTCTTTCGTGGTGACAGATATGATTCATGAAATTTTATGAATCAGAACTTTATCAATACCAAAATTCCAAAAATTGAAGACCATTAAGAGCGTGTCGCTAGAGCCACGAAAGAAGATCATATTTTTTCTCAATGTTACTCTACTGATTTTTTTTTTTATGATTTTGTTCTTCAGTATTTAGCCTATGCCTGATCGGAAAAGAAATAAATATGTGGAGAGACACATACTTCTTTCTCATGGATGTAGACTAAAGAATGCATTAATCCGATTCTCCAAAATTCCAGTAGCGATATGCTATCTGCGTCAATTACGTCTTCCCCTCGTTTACGTAAGAGTTCACGTTTCACAATCAAATACAAAAGTTATTAGTAGTTCTGTGTACCTTCTTGGATTTGATATCTCATTTAAAAATGATAGCGTTTGGTTACGAGGCGTGGATTTGAATAATAGTGTACCTGAGGTGACAATCAGTATTTTTCTGACGACATATTCTAGGGCTAGATTGAAGAAAATGCGTTCGAACCCATTTCCTCTGTTTCAACCCTCGAGTCCGTTCTGAAACGTTCAGTCATTCTCCCTTATATTGATTGTGGCTTGGGATTCATTCTTGTCATCCAGGCTAGTTTTGTTGGTATTCATTATTTTGTTCGATCAATACTATCGTACGCCTGTTTAAAATCTACAAAAATCGGGTGCTCGTCGAAGTTAAACTCCCGAAAATTATCTAGCGCTGGTTAGCATTATATTGTCCGGTTCTTCTTGATATTCTTCGACGATTTTGTCTGTATAAGATTTTAGTCGTCGTTCAATCAATTTCGTCCCACTTTTGTAGAATGTTATCAACAGTGAAATTACTCTGGCTGTTCAGAGCACAATTTATCTCATCTCTTATATATTGGACATATAATGCTTTGTGACAATTATCGGGTATTTTATCGTTAGTCCAAAATTTCACGAATATCTCATGGACGACATTGACTCAAACAGCAATCACCTTTCTTTAGAAGTTCCGCCGGAATAGCAATTACCAGAAAGATTTGGACATGTAATACCGTTACCCTTAATATGACCTACTGAAATTAATCATTGTAGATTTAAGTATGTACCTACTGAACTCTCAATATTTCCCACTATTTCCCCTACCTTTGCGGTATAAGAACTTAGCCCAGTCGTTAATGCACTAGTACCAATCCAAAAGTGTTGACGTCAAATTCCAAGATCATGTGGTCTAAGACAAATATTCGCCCGATAGAATTATTTATGCATCGCCCAAGCACTCCACTTTTCCGCCCGCCACATTCGACTGGTAAGGCAAGAATGTATGTATTCCTTTTCTCCAATTCTTCTAAAGCTCAAATCCAGTCTTCGACTCTTCGATAATATTTCTCCGTTCGAATTTGAGACATTGTGGTCATTCATTCATCCGTTTCGAGTTTCCTCTCAACGTGGTTTCCTTTCCGGTGATAAGTTGCTAGCCTATCGCTCAACCACCGTAGATTTTTCCTATTCTGATCGAACTAAAACGACTTAATTTTACAGAGAATTTTCCGTGAACGAATCATTAAGGCCATCGAATCGAAAACTCTCAAAACTTTCTCAGATTTGTTATCGTTTTGGAATTTTTTTTACGAAAATTAACAATCAATCGACCGTCATATTATCAATCATTTTTGTTATCAAGTCCAATTTTAAAAATTTCCCACATAAATTCTTTATCAGTTACATAAAAAAATAGAATGGTAAAAAAGTAACCTATCATAAATTTCGAAATCGTACGAAAGTTTTCATAGATAAGATTACTGAGTGGAACGTATAAAAAAATGTCGTTAATAATCTTGAGTCATAACTACGTTAAAAGAGAATTCAATGTTGCAATTTCTATTGTACTTTACGACAGACCACTTCCTATCTTATCAGTAACATGTTATTATGTTTTCGTTATCTCTTATTTATTTTTCTTTTGAGAAATTAGCAATTACTTGAATACTTGGATTATGTGTTTACTTAAGAATTTTCATATGTCACTCCATAATACTAACTTAAATATAACTACATACTTAAAAGAGCTGCCAACTTTTTGTTTTTTTGCTATTGATAATCTGCTTTTATTCAAAATTATTTATTGTATGAGATTTTATTTTTATACGCAATTTATTGATCCGAAAAGAATGTCTCTGGCCTTTTAGAAATGTTTATAGAATTCGTTCAAATTGAAAATCCCCATTAAGAATAAAGTGCGTAATCTTGGACGAACATGGAACCGATAGCCTGTTAATTGGAATGAAAAAAAAGAAAAGCAGATGAGAGCAGGGAGATGTACTTCTTTTCAAGGAAAACAAACATTCAACATATTTTTTTTATATGCATATTAAAGAATTCTATAAGAAAACTAAATGAATTTATTGTTTCACATAGATTTTACAGTCAAATAATAAAAACATTGGTTTCATAGTAACAAATTAAAAGAAGAAAAAAAAATCTCAGAATCTTTTATCAAAATATTGAAAATATTATGAATGTTTTAAACATTTTTAATTATGTAAAAAAAAAATGAATTATATTTCTATTTACATTTTTTTCTGTTTAAATTATGAAAGAAAGTTTATGCACTTTTTAATTATTATAAACAACTGAAATTACTTAATAATTGAAAAAATCATTACACATTTAAAAATTACTACAAATAATTTTCGTTTTTTTTTTAGTTATTCTTTAAACATATTTTGAATGAATGATTTATTTATTCTGTGCAATTGTAAATATTTATTTAATTGGCAGCTCTTTATCATAATAATAAATATTTATTTTTAAAATTAATATCAAAGAGTACCTACCGATTTACTCACAAGACCAAGTTGTAGTCCAACTGAATTCGGTTGGGGTACAGCTGACACGGGAGGCGCCGATACTGCCTGCGAAGGAGGTACTGTCGGTGGAGCATGAGCTCCAGCACTATGCGGTGCTTCATGCGGGGTTGTGCTGTGTGCCTGTTGAAGTGCGCCTGAATAATATCCGCCATTTATTCCTGTCATATTTTAAAGTACACAATATATGTATGATTGGATTTGTAGATTTGTTATTATGGTGTGTTTGAGATGAATGAGGTGAGAAAAATGAAACGGCAGTGTATTGAACAAATTTGACAAAACAAACAAATACGACACTGGAACAGCTTCTATACGACAAATACTTCCAAATTTCTATCGAGCTAAATTATCTACACAAAATTCTAATGTATTACTTAGAGTCCGATTTTTAACTTTTCCATTCTCCATATGTGCATACTTTGCTGAAAATGTACGGCCTACGCCTGACGAAGATTTTTTAAAGAAGACAATTTGATCACAATCAGAATCAATTTCAAATCCTCCCGCCTACAACAATTTTGAACAACTTTTTTAATTTTACTTCAATATTTGATCTACTATCCCCAGAGCACACCCCTTGGCGAATCTAAAAAAAAATTAACAACTATTCAAATGTAACGAGAATTGATTTTTTCAGTTTTGAGAATTTTGATTATATTGTCTGTCAGAGATCATCGCACGTATACTATATCACAACTGAAATTGCTTGCAGCATTGATTTATTGCCTGTTGAAAAAACCTTCACTGGAAAGTATTGAATGTATACACCTATAATAATAATTTGAGAAAATTGCATAGATCAGAAGTATAAGAAGAAAAGCGCCACCGGAAATATGAAAGCAAACTTAGCAAGAATCCTAAAGTTTAGTTGGGCGATGGTCTAGGAATACACTGAAGAACAAATCTGTGTGATATATATTTCAGTTCTTGCTACAGGAAACAAATTAGGATGCAATTTTATGATTGCAACAAGGTTTGGCTCTATTGGTGATCTGATTAGTAAGAAAACTTTGAAGTAAGAACAACGTCAGTCACGTCAAAAATGTTGAATAGCTCGAGGAAATCGGTAGTGGATTGGTTTTTTACAATATTCAAATATTGACTGATTCCAAAAAATTATTCAAATGAACACCTCCTTTCACGAGAAAGTATTTTATAGTAAGCTATAAAATACTTTATTATTAAAATAATAAAGTAAAATTTATGGTTTTCATTATATCACCAAAAATTCGCATAATATTATTTATGACTTCACTAAAAACGGTGCAAATTTTAAGCAATCCATTATCAATCAATGATATAAGTCACGTAGTCGGGGTTCCTTTTGACAACATATGAACGAGGCTGTTCTAGTTGTCAATCTACAAGTTCAAAAACAAAACTCATTGAACACTTCCGATATCGACACAAATTAGGATCAGTAAAGCAACTCCTCTTGCGATTTTTCTTCCAGACTTCTTAATGCTAGCTGAACCATCCCGCAAGATCTAGGCGAGCACGGATAAGGCGAGGCGATCACTCGATGTGAATCGAGAGCGGTCGAGGTAATGCAAGTTAACTCTCTAGACTCTCGACAACTTCGATTGATTGTCTGTTTCTATTGTCTGTTTTTTAAAATATTTGCCTGGCTTTTTTTTTTTTAATCTAGGAATTGAATTTTTGAATTTAAATTTAATTTATTCTTTTCAATTTATAATTAAACACGTACTTTATTTGTAACGACTACAGTCTGTACATGTGTGAAGTCCGTATGTATACGCCAGGTGTAATCACGAATGTGGGCGAGTGGTACTGACGAATGGCTCTTAAGAACGAATGCCTCGGCCAGAGTGTGGCGCCGGCATAGCACATGGCGAGAGGAAGTATAAAGCGGATGTTGGCAATTAGAGAGACTTCATTTTGAAACTGCTGCTGAGTATATCATGATCAAAAGAAACAAACACTCACCACATACAAGGCTTGTCTAAATGAACAAGGGATGTGGAAGGTAATTTCCAAATTTTTTTTAATCATCACTTTTCAAGCTGATAACCAATAAAAAAGAAAGACCGAAAAATGAGGATACAACATTGATGAGAAGGAACGAAAAACCATAAAACATCTTATTTTAATTCTTTGGAGCGATTGTAATGAGTTGAGCTGGTCGACGCTTTGGAGTGTCGGCGATCGATACTCAAGAATATTTCGACCAGATAAATGAAAATTGGTGAAAATATACTTTATTTTCTCAGTAAAATGGCAGTACTTTTCTAAAAATGCTAACGGAAATTCTCAGGGTTCGGGATGAAATACTCAGGGCTCGGAATGAAAATCCTAGCAGCCACAAATAAAATTAAGACTCGAAAAGACTAGTATTCCGGGTAAAATACTGTTTATTTTATATTTCACATATTTTGTGCGACGTTTCGAACTTTATCAATATTTCCGAGTCCGAAACGCAACACAAAAAATTAAATTACCCAGTATTTTACCCCAAAAACTAGTCTCTTAAATACAAAAATGTACTGTGAAAACAACATCCCACGATAACATAGAGATTAGACGCTGTGGGTAGTACAGAAAAACTATATTACAAAACCTCAAACGAAAACAAAACCACTGTTACAGCCCGGGTAATCATATAAGAACTGAAAAAAATGTTTAAAGACGAGAGCCAAACAAACTGTGTACATTTTGGAACTACGGAAAGAAAATCTAATAAGCATCCAAACACTCAGCAAAACTTATTCCCGATAATCCAACTCTCGCAAACTGAACGAAGAAAAGGATGGAAACAATTTGAAGATCTCGACAACACGGCGCCCAAAACTATTTAGATTCAAGAGAATGAAATGAACTATAAATCAACTAATTTGATCCTTACAAATCGCCAGCACCAGATGGGACAGTACGGACAATACACAAAATATAAAACTCCTGGTCATTGCATGATTGATGATAACTTTCAAGCGATGTCCCAAGTTTAAATTATTAAGCTTGACTGACTTAATAGATTCTTTCAAATTTGATAACGAACGTATTTGTTTGGAATGCTTAAATTTTACCTTTTGTATAAGGTTCACTACTGCTAGAAAAATTCCTTCCTCCTAATACTACCAGCTCTTTTTACAGCCATCGAAAAAACTCAGAGGTCGCCGAATTATCTCATTTAACGAACATATGAAGGATTATGTTTTCAATTCTACTCTGTTGTTTTTATCCCATACCGAAATTAAGTTGAGGGCTGAGTTCATTGAACCTAACAATTTAAAGCGGTGAATGTTCAGCGAAATCGAATGTTACTCTGCAGCAGTCATTTATAGCAAAATTATGAACTGGATTGAAGTTTGACCACAAAGGAACGTAATTAAAATAAATTCAGAAATAGAATTAGCCCTGGCGATACCGGGACTTATTGGCCTCATATACACCGGTAATGAAATAGTCTGTATTGAGATTCGAATTAACAAGATATAAACACAGGTTACTAACTAAATCTAGTTTGGTACATCGATCAGAACTAGACCAAATTAAACCGAGAATAGTAACTTTATGTTGGCAGCACTAATTTTTTATGAAAAGTTATGGAGAATAATTTGTTGTCTGCGATTTACCATTTTATTAAATCACTTGTTTGTGGAGACGAGAAAAATGCATGTTTCAATTAGAATATCTATTTGACATGTGACATTTCACCTGCATGTCAACTTCACATATGACGTTTTAAAGTAAAGTGAATTAGTTTAGTACCCTCAGTCGATTTAAACGGCAATCGAATTAACTTAATACGGAGAACAGTTTAATACGTATTAACGAATGCGATATAAACAAGGCCATTGAAAAAAAATTGTACAATTTTTTGTTGGACTAGTCGTTGCGCCAATCGGAGCCGTTATGATATTTGATTAACGTACGACTTCGTTTTTGTCAAATCGTAAAAAAGAATTTTTACAAAATTTCAGTTCAGTGTTTAATTATTAAAATAAATATGACATATAGTACATATAGTTTGCGACCGGACAGCTTATGTAGGGAACGAATCGCAGTCACAATGTGGCCGATTTCAAGTGCAACGTCTAAACGTATCAATGAAAGCCACGACGTTGCAATGCACAAGAGTATTGCACCAACCAAATAACAAAATCGTTCTCAATACATTTAAGATAGGAAATTAAAACCGAGGAAATAAGTTTGCCCGAAAAACCATTTTAAAATTGATTGCAGGTTATCCTAATTTCGCTGGAAAGTTTCAGTCTGAATTCTAGGTATCACGTCAATAAATGGAGTTAGAAAATCCCTAATAGCTGTTATAAAGCCAATTCTACAAAATTACTGTTATTTTTTTTTACACAGAATCTACGATAAAACTGCCTGGATAATGAAACTCAATTCAGATTATGTTAGTAATTTTGTTAATAATAGTCACAAACACAAAGTTAATAGCTGCGTTCCATTTATTCTAATATCTACCTAGCTAATCCTAAATAAATGAAACGCAGCTATTTTAACCACAAAGCAGGAAAAACTAATACTCAAAATGCGCAATGCCTAAGAAAAACGACAAGTTTTAATACTATATAAAAAATGAACCTGGCAATGAATAAAACACGTTAAAAACAATAAAATACAATAGGAGCGTTATTAAATAAAGCAACAAACAACAAAACAATGGAACAAACAATATAAAACACATAGAATCCAAAGTGCTCTGTTTTTTTAAAAAATCTTTTTTGATTGATTCCATCATCCCTTTTCCCGAATAATATTATGTATAAAAAAAAAATAAATAATTATGAGTGTTATTTGAATATTTATAATAAGAGCAAAAAACAAAAGTCTTAACTAAAATAAAATAAAGAAAAAACATAAAACAAATTATAATAAAAAAAATTCGTTTATTTTTTGTTTTTCTTTTTGCATTTTTTTACAGTTAATTAATATAAAATACATAATAAAAATAACAAAAATTATGTTTCTTTTATTGTCTTGTCTCAAATGATTGGGGTGTTTTTTTTTTTGTTTTTTATTTCATGAGGATGGAAGCATTTGGGGAATATTTTCGAAACTCAAAGAAAATGATGAGAAATCAATTTGATATCTTGTTTTTTTTCCTGTATTAAGTAATTGCATTTCTCTTTAATGTTTATTATTTTTCTCTTGTTTTTTATTTATTATTTTAAGGCGAAAATAAACGCGGATGATGAGATCACTTTTTGTGTATGTATGTATGTTTTCTTTCGATAGAGCAAATCGACAAATTTTGGATGCTGTGTGTTTTTTTATTATTATTATTATTCGAAAATAATAGTATCGAACATAAATTGTAGAATATTCTTTCTTTTTCCTTTTTTTATTTTTAATTGGAAAACAAAAACAACAAATAAAGCCAAATGTAGAAGAACAGAAGTGACAGTGGTGTTGTCATAAAAATTATTTCAGCACATTAAACATATAAAAATGAACTGTACAGACCACGCGATACAATTACGATTAAATCCAATACGCGCACGCGATCATAATTTCACTAAATACTCGAAAAACAAGTTCAACTTGTTAACAACTTAATTACTTTGTTCAGATTGATTTTTACTTGCCACCAAAATAGAACTTTTTTTTATACTACAATTTTTTTTCATTACATATTTACAGCAAAATCAATCAAACTAAACAAATTACTTATTATGAATCACTGGTTTAAATACTATATCATAATATACAGAATTAAAAAAAAACAATCTACTTGCCGTATCTGTACAGTGCGTTCAACCAAATGAAAAAAAATACAAATTTTGCACATCTAAACACTACAAAAAACAAAAAAAAAATCTAAATGATTATAAAAAAATTCTAATTAAAATCTGTGTTTACTTTCACCTTATACATAATTTTTATGACAAAAACATTTCATATTGCATTAATTAAGTCAAATTAAAAAGTTTGCTTCTCAAATCTGAAGACTTGCATCAAATTGAATGTACAAAAAAATAAAATCGTTCAGATTATCGTTTCGTTTCATTTCTTTCTTTTTTTTCTTGATAACTTTGTTAATTTTAAGGGAAAAATATTACGCGCTTTTTAAAATTATAAAAAATAGAAAAAATCTAAATATTCAAAAAACCTGAATATTAAAAATAAAATATACAACGTGTACGTAATTGAAAATATTTACGCGCAAAAATCACTAAAAAGCTTTTTCTATGAAAAATGCATTTTAAGTAATTTTTTTTGAAAATTTTATAATTACTTTAATTATAAAATAGATGAAAGATCGGGCGGAAGGAAATATAAAAACAAAAATGAATACTTATGAAAAAAACAAAAAAAAAATGAAAAGACAAACCGAAAAAAATGTAATGGAACCAGTAGTAGAAAATATTACATATACATTATAATGTGTGTGTGTGTGTGTGGAAAAGGAGGGTATGTAATCTTGTGTGTTACGACTTTATTTTTCTGTCTTTGAAATCAACAACGGTTTACCTTCTGTATATGCAGCAGCGGCTGCTGCTGCCGCAGCTGTTCGCATAAAATACTCCTTATTAACACAATTTCTGAGAACTTCTGGAATATTGCCAACAATGGCTCGCCTGATTTCTGTTGCTGCCATTTCACGTAATTCGGTTGCAGATGCTTCACTGTAGAAGGCTGCGTGTGGTGTACAAATTAGATTTGGGGCGTCCTTAAGGGCTCCCTAGAAACAAACAACAAAAAACATAATGAATTTTTATTTAGCCGAAGGTTTATAAAATTAGATGCGTTAAAAAATAAATTAACAAGCTAAGATCATTAAATTTTTGTTGCATTATAAATGTGTTAGTTTTTTTTATAGTAAGACACGTAACATCGACCTGCCCAAACCGCTGCACCTAGAATCATGAAGTATAGGCAGTATAACTCAAAGAAGTAGGCACGGATAAAGAAGTTTTTTTTTTAAATTCCACTCGTAAGGTGATTAATATCGTTTAGACTCAATGAGACATCTCTTCTGCAGTTGTTAAATTTTAGTTTTGGAAAGAGGCACAGTGTTAAGAACCACCACGCACACTAGGCACCAAACGGAGACATAGCGATCCCTTAGAAATCTCGTCGGCAACTAGCCCCCTCAAAATTAAATCTATGTCCCTACAAAACATAACCAGTTTGTCGCCAGCTTGGTTCACATCATCATCAATGCCGCAACAGCCCTCCTGAAGTCGTCGCCTCGCCTTGATCCAAAGATCGCGTCCTCCAGCTGCTATTTTTTAAGATGGCTTTGCCATCTTACGAGTCTTCCCATCGTTTGTGTGGTTTGCCTACTGTTTGGGGATTCTTCTATATTCCATTCGCTTGGGTCACACACCTCTAGAAATTTTGTAGCATGTCAACCTTGAGTTAGTTGACTCTGTAGTACGTTCACCGATGAGCGGTTAACTGACATCGTCCACAACCTCTCAGTCTGGAGACGATCCCGCTGTCGCCATCTCATCCACCATATCGGTCCCAACTTATATCACTATGTCCCGGTACCCAACATATCAGTACTCTGCTCTGACTACAAAGTACTTTGAGTATTTCTAGACATCGCTTTAATAACTGGACTTAATAATAAGCGCCTTGATAGCCGCCAGGATGTCAATGTAAAGTGCAATATCCTGATCGCATATCTTCTCTATTGAAAGGATATGTACTGCATGTAGCATAGCCAGAAATTTCGCATAGAAAACACCTGGAGGCCATTTCGCTACACTCAACTGCTCAGAAAAGAAGCCAGTGCCGCATTCCATTTTCGATCCGTCCGTGTACACCGGAAACTTTTCCCACTGTAATTAGACAAACGCCTAATCTGCATTTGCAGGATTTTTCTTATTAAACCTCCAAGGAAGAGCAAATGGATTAAAAAAGTTTTCATGAATTACTCAATATCTTTTAAGACCGACGAGATATCGAGTAAAAACCCCTTCTATAGCCTACTCATACAAACACCTAAGAAATGTTTTCAGAATTTTTCGGTACTCAGCCCCGAGTGATGTAAAAGGGGTTAAATATGTAAATACTTGTTCGTGTATCAGCGTCCAATCACATTTAAAAGCTTAAAATTTGAATAATAGGTGTGTTTTTTTCAATTGGATCAAGATCAAAATCATTCGTTTTACATTGAAAACAACAACAAAAAGATAATCCAAAATCATAATGGGATCAAAGGTGGATCAGTTTTTCGCTATTAAAGCTCATCTGAATTTCCACTATTTTAGCATTTTCACAGATGGCGCCATGCGACTCACCTGATAATGACACCAGTAAAGTCAATTTGTAGCAGGTATTTGCCCCCAGCAGGCAGAACAGGTTCGTCGAAAAGTCGTGGGAACTCAATACATTTTGTACGGAAATTTAAGTCTATGTGTAAGATAGAGACAGCATGTACAAAATTATTGAAAAAGCCTTTGTATTTCAATGCATTTTCTACAGTTTCATCGCTACATGCAAATAAGGGAAACTACACACGTAGCCCTACCCAGAAGCAACAGATCTAGAAAATCGAATTTTAGTTACGACGCATAGCTTCTTAATTTTTATCAGTGACGTTTGGCTGTTCGTCGATTTTCATTTTTTCTCTCGGGAAGAACAGACTTTACAAAATAATTAAATTTTATCAAAGCTAATCAAACTGTATTGATGTGTCTTGTTTTTAGGATTCAATTTATTTTCAGTCTTACACTTATTTAAATTTCTAATTTATTTTCAGTTCTCTTAAATTTGGAATGCAGGAGCCGAAATTTGACACTAGGTCTATGTTATACGCGACAGGCCTTAAGAAGTCAAATTTTGTATTCTTCCTTTCTGTATATAAGATACAGAAATGAAAATATATCAGCACATGATGTGCTACCTAAATGAAAGCTTATGCACAATTGGGAGAGTTATATCTCTTTTGTATATCAAAGGAATGATAATTTTACGTATCGAACAATTATGCGTATGTATAACCATCGTATAGTGCTGTTACAAACTATACGTATAAACTTATAAGGAAATCGTTCCCAAAAATTGTACATGGGTGTTATATGACCTTTATACAGTCCCGTTTCGTTGTATAGTATACGAAACTTTGCCTGCTGGGCAGCTGACAGTTTATCCAAGGCATTTACCAACAGGATTGTTAACCCTGCTAAATTAGCTTTTGGGTTGATACACAGCGTTGTTTTCAATTGTGATCTGATCCTGTTGAAAAAAACACACATAATATATTCATTTTATGACGTAAGCATGGATTAAGAAGCGATTTTTAAATTCCAATGAAAAGTTAAATCACTTTCTTTAAATTCTTCTATAACATACAAGTATCTCTTAAGCCCAATTTTTACTTCTATAGGACGCACACATAAAAGCCTAAAATGCAATTGCAGGATTTTTCGTTCTTAAATCTAGAAATGAACGAAAATGTGTTAAATATGTTTTCAAGTTTTCCGCAATATTTCTTTCGCTAATCTTATTTAAATTTCATTATTGACGGGAATCTCATTGAAATTGCGTATTTCTCACGACCTTAGAACTACGCTTTATGTGCAGGATTCCGATCAAAGACCAAAAATCACTAAATATCATAGACTAAACAGTTTAGTTGAGGCAGGTAAGAGTGTGCGAGGCTCGATGTGATTAAATAGTTACCCAACTGTTTAGTCTTCAGTATGCGGTAGCTCTTAAGCCCAATTAAGTACCGAATTGATTTTCGCTTCTACAGGCTATTTGTATAAAAACACCTAAAAAGCAATTTCAGGACTTTCCGATATTCAATTCCAGAGGGATAAGGGGGTTCAATATTTTTTCACGAATATCTCAATATCTCAGGCTGGATCATATCAAATGGGTTTCTCTATTTATACAAACGCCTAAAAAGAACCTTCGGAATTTTTCGATGTTCACCAAAAGGAGAAAAATGGATTCAGTATATTTTCAAGAATATCTCAATATTTTTTAGTCGCAACGAGAAAAGAAATTGGGTTTTCATTCTAAAGGCACACGCCTAATAACTGATTTTGTGATGTTTCGATAATATCTGATGGAACAATGACTAGAGCCTGGTCCATACCGTGCCAGCAAATTCCATGCCGAGATCAAGTTAAAAAATATCACATTGGCAGTCTATGAGGGCGTACAATTAAAGGTTGGAATGGAACCGAAAGCATTGATCAATTTTGAATTTTTCTGGAACACATAACCTAGAAGCAATCAGTTTTTTTTTGTGAAAAATTGCCTTTTCCGATTAACCTGAAATAGGGTCCCAAAAGAAAACCGTATTGAGCTGGTTAACACCAACTAAATTCTTCAATTTGCTAGAACTACAAAAAATTACGGCCGATAAAACGACACTCGAACGTCTATCGTCATAAAGTGACGAACGGTGCCATCAAAACAGTGTCTGAGAGAATTCGCAGAAATCGACGTCAAAAGCAGAAAATTACTGTTCAGAAAAACTAATTCCGCTTAAAACTATGCCTGGGATTGAAAAACAGGTTCTTAGACTATGGGCTTTCTGTTAATGCACTGGGTAGTAAATTGACAATAGGTTTTTAAATAAGAGTCACAAGAACGAAGAGACTATACTTCAGAGACACACAAGCGGCGGACACAGAAATATCCTTTTAACAGATAAAAAAAAATCTTCACAGTTGGAAGAAAAATTCAACAAGCAAAATGATAGGATCGAGAAACTTCTGAAAAAAAATTCCGACTGTCGAAAAGTGTCATAATTTAGCTTAAGTGGTGGTTTGAATGGATTGTCGGCCAAGAGGGTCAAAATACGAGCGTTAAATTTTCAAGGTGACATTTTGGAGAAGGTACTGAAGATTCTAAGCTGTATCTATGTTATTACTACAAGACTTAGAGTCATCACACAATGCCTAATTAACGCAACGACGCATAGAGATGAATTTCTCGGACTACATCGCCGCTGAAGAAATCCTGATCTCAATACTTTCGACTAAAGTTTTGTGAATTGTTTTGGATGAGATGACATGTTCTAAATCATACCGTAATTTGGAATCGCTCAAAATTGATTTGATGAAGATATTTTTATTACACCAAGTCAGACGAGCAACTGGATGAATGAGTTGAATGAACACTCCTGTTCGAAATGTTGTTTGTACCACACATAAGAAATCCGGAATTGTTTGCAGGCGTTAACCAGGAGTACGCATAGACGCCACCACCAACGAGACCATTGTTCATGAAGTCCAGCGTCTTTAAAATTAGCATTAAGCCAAGGCTCAGAGAAGCAAACAATATCAAATACGGCGTACGGCGTCTACGGCTTTTTTTGGGATTTTCTAGTTCGAAAACGTGAAAATACAAACTTTCAGGGTAGCAAATTTTTTGAAATTTCAGGTCGATAACAATACTTTATTATTAAAAAAAATAATAAAGTAAAAGTTTCAGTCTTAACACCAAGATTATGTAACATTTAATTCCCGCAACTACAATCAGTATCCTAAAATATTCCCGACAACCTACAAAAACAATCTCCAAGACGACCTAGACCTTATCATTGCCCTTATTAAGATTATATAAATTCCCGGAATAAGAAAAACATGCGGAATGCCAAAAACAAAAATTATTATGAAAAATTTCGAAGAAATCCAATATGTAATTCACACAACTCGCAACGCAAAAATGCAAGAGTATCTCAATCTAATGCAACGTACATATTGTTTATTTTCTCCATTCTTCAATATTTAGCATGTCACACACGACAACTCAACTACCTCAATGCTCGTACAAAATAGTTAAAATATTCGTCACCGAACATGCGATTACGTAACACAATAATCTTGGAAAATAATTAAAAATTATAGTCATACATAACGCCGTGAATTATGTCCCCATGACAAAACGCAGTCATAAATTATCAGTAAGGTACGAGTGGTGACAGAAGGTTGTTCTAATGGGAATTTCATCTACATTTACAACAACCAGAAGAGCCTTAAAACTTTGTGAACTGAAAACGCTGTGATTAATAGCAAATCTCTCACACCTTAGGACTAATTGTGGACGATTTTTAGCGCAAAAATCGGTTAAAATTATTAAAAAAAAAAATTAAACACTTACCTGGAATACATTGTATGGTTCATTTTCATGAACATCTAAAGCTGCAGCTCTTATCCGTCCTTGTTTTAAAGCCAGCGCTAGGGCTTCGTCATCCACCAGACCGCCTCTTGCTGTATTAACTAAGAATGCCCCAGGCCTCATCTATAACGTGAAGATTGTTGAAAGGGAGAGATGAAAATTAATATAGAACATCCAAATTCAATATTACAAACACAAAAGACAAAAAAAAAAATTAACATACCTGTTTAATTGTGAATTCATTTATTAGATGATGATTGTGTTCGTTCAGTGTGCAATGTAACGATACGCAATCTGATTGGAATAGTAATTCTTGTAATGTGTAAACTCTTGTGAGACCGAGCGATTTATCAATGCCATCGGGAAGATATGGGTCATAGAATATTACATTGAAACCGAATGCCTTTGCTCGTAATGCTACCGCACTGCCGATTCTTCCTAGACCGACCAAACCTAATGTGTCACCTCTAATTCTTGCACAGCCCTTTATCATAATGAAGAAATTAATATTTGAAAAATAATAACAATAGTACTAATAAACTTACATGTGCGGCTTCTCTTACTTGTTCAGGCCCGGTAAATTTCTTTCCTTCCCTAACCATATTCGCTAACCAGTATGTTCTACGATATAAATTTAAAATGAGACACATTGTTGTGTCAGCAACCTCTTCGACACCATAACCGGGAACATTGCATACGGCAATTCCTAATTCTCCAGCAGCTTTAACATCGATATTATCCGTACCGCTGCCAATACGAACAATAATGCGCAGGGCTTTAAATTTTTCCAAGTCCTCTTTTGTAAGGATTATTGTATGCCACATTAATGCACCGACAGCTTCGTTTAATACCTTAAAGAAAAAAATACGATAAAGATTAGTATGCGATTCGAAAGAAATTGAATAAAAAGAAAAGAATAATTGAAAACCGCTATCGATACCTTTTCGTGAATTTCTGATGTACTTTGTGCATCGCAAAACGCCACGGTGGCAACATCTTTAAGGATTGGCATTTCTATTGAACAGTCTCGTCCGTCCAGGAGGGCAACAAGTGGTCGCGCCTGAAGCGGACCATTTGCGTAAGGTCCTTTAACTTCCATGCGTGATCGTTTTGGCAACATGATACCCTTGTCCATAATTTTATAATCGTTTTCTTGTTTCTTTTTTACCACAAACACTGGTCTAACTTGTTTAACTGTTCCTTGTTTCCGTTCTCTTTTGCAAATAAACTAAAAACTTTTTATATTTTTTTTTTTGAATTGGTCTTTTTTTTAAAAAACTAAAAAAACGAGGCAAATACTTTAAAGAAATAATAAAAACAACTCTCAATCTCTTTATTTATTTCGCTCTTTATACGGATTTTTTAATAGCACTTTTTCCAGAGTTTACTTTAAAGTGTATATCTGGAGGGGGCTATTTCTGGCGAACCGTACCCCTCATTGTTGCGTTGCTGAATTCTGGAAAAAAGAAGAAAAGAAAAACACAATATTAGTAATGAGAGCATTGGAATAAAACGAGTAATATTTAAAACAATACGTCGTCGTATGCCAGAACAATATTCAGCGCTGTCGACAAAACATTATTATTAAAGTGGAAGTCTATTCAAAATCACCGCTCTGGATGCAAAGGAGATGCAAGTTTGTAATGTCCTTGCATTTGTTTATAAATTTAAACCACAACTCAAGAACACAAGTTATGCAGTTGCAAAGCAGCCAGCCGCCAAGTCCTGTACGTTTTCTTTTCCTTTTATTTGCATGGTCCTTTTGTGTTTAATGTGAAGGCGACATTTGTCTGAATCACTTTCAAGACCACACCAATAATCCTTGACCTGCTTCTAAATTGCAGGATGACCACACCATTTACAAGACCTACAAAAGTGCAAATATAGCTAAAGAAACTAGGACGGTAGTTGGTAACAATTAAATCCCGCGATCGGTAATAGATAAATTCGGAGTGTTTTGATTTGTTTTCTTGAACATGAAAAAATAAATGTACAGTAGAGCAAGCGGAAGTTTGTAGGAAAAAGAATTAATTTCACCAGATTTTTAGCTACGAAATGGTATTGTAACTTTTTGTAGAAACGCAGCCAAGTGGCGCATCTGAGCAACCCCAACATCATGGTACACTGCACTTCACTCAGCCTACGGCAATCCGAGAAGATGCTACTATCACTTAATGTGTGATTCACTCAAGTAAATCGGGAGGCAGAGGTAACAGCATGACCGAAGGCCTGTTATAGCCCGAATAAAGTTTATTTCAATCCCGCCTTTCTGCCCTGTTATGATTCCATGGTGATCTGGAAACCATATGAGCTGTAAACTGTCAACAAATTCAATCGAGTCTTGCACTCACGTGTATTTCTCGGTGTAAAGTTCTTGGGAGAGAATATTTCGCACACAGACCCCATTATTAAAACCCAACTTCAGCAATGTTCTCTAAGGGAACTATCAGTTGGAAGAAAAAAAATATTGAGAGCACAAAGGTATTTAGAACTGAAAGAAAGACACCTTTGATTGAATCATACAGCGATTCAAAGTGCGTTCTTTGAAATAAGTATTCAAGCTTGTGGCTCAACGTCCAAATAATGAAGTGAAGAATCAAACAATTTTTTACTATTAGGGTGTACTGTTTTGAACAAAGTTGATGCGTTGATCTTCCTCTCTGGACTCTGATGTCTTTCTCTATCAGTGGCTCCAGACTCTTTATTCGATAACGAAAGAGTTTAATTCTCGAATGACATAACTACATAAGTGAGTCTTAGGAGCGAAGGTAAACAAAAAGGTAACTGAGCTCACACGTCGATTCGAGTGATAATCTTATGAAATGTTTGTGCTTGCGGACGCAGTGTCCATAGCGTGCCAGTTGAATACCTATTCGTGTTGACGAAAAGAGTAAAAAGGTTTTGTTTTTAATAGTCATTAGGAGCTATATAACGTTTCAGAGCTATGCAAAGTATCTGATCCAAAACCACGCCTTATTTTTATATCTCAACCAAAATCTTCCACACAATTTATCGTCATTTATTTCCGGAGTACCTACATATTTCCATTATATGCATGCCCGAAATATATCTTCCAAATCAAATCACGAATTGCTATTATTATCAGGTTCAAGGCGTCATGTTTCAAGTATTGTCAAGGTTAACCATAATTGAATTCTAATTCCAACTTCAATGTAATTCATCGAGGCCCATGCTACAATACCAGAAAACAAATATCTCCAGATATTCTTCTCCCACCGTCTAAAACCTAGTCATATTACTCTAAAATACAATGAATACATCTCTCTAGTATAAAATACAACAAAAACCAAATCCCATATATCCATTTAATTAGTTTTTGTTAAATTCTGATTGGTTGAAAATTTATACAGGATACACTTAACCAAATTCACATTTCAGTGCCTGCAGAAAAACGACGACGATGTTCGAGCGGAGAAAAGTTCTTACGCTAAAACATATGTCGGGTAGTGTGCGCGGTAGGTGCGATGAGGTGCGGACAAAACGAAGGAGTCAGTCGAAGAGAATGTTTCTACTTCATAACCTCGCGTGTTATTTAACTTTTGATAGCTAGTTAAACAACAAAGTTTTCGCCAACTAAGCTTACGAAATTTCTCCAAAACTCGTATGAGATGAGACTGTCTACGAAATAGGTTTTGGGTAGGAAAATTGAGCAAAACTTTGTTTGAACTATTAGTAATCTTAATACAAGTTTGTTTCCCCAAGCTCACCGTCTCATTCCGCTACCATCTCATGATTCGTATACATTAAAACTTTAATGAACATATCAAAATTGTTAGAATAAATACTCGACGTTAATTTTTCTACTACTCTTGATAACGAAGTTATGTGAAAAGAGTTTAAAAATCAAATGATAAAGAAAAGTGCATATATAAAATCAAGAAATCATCCCTCTTTCCGTCCTAAAAAAACCGAACTAACTCCTAGACACAGCCCATGCGACACATGTACCACAAAAAGTCTAAAAGAGTTCATTAACATTTAAGAATTTCACACGCCTTTTTTTATTTTGACTCGACAACGATCAGCAACCAGTTTACAGAAAATGGAGTCGAGTAGAAATAGCTTCATATTCTGGGGGACTGCTCAAATGTTTGGGGTTGTTAGCATGAACCGACTTTGTTGATGGCATCTCTTTGGTACATGTTTCCTCAACAACTTTGCCAATGCACAAAAGTTTAGCTTGGAATTAACTTCACGTTTTCAGTTTACCTACCCTCCTGTGTGTTCGCCCCTCCTCCCTCGATTTCCAGGACCCAATCTCCGTTCCCTTCGCTATCCACCCCATACTGTCATACACTGCCACCCCCCGCGCCGCACACTCACAATTTTCTTTGGCAAAGTTACGAATTGCTGAGACACACAACTATCTCACTATGTAGGGAGAAAAGTTTAACTAAAACTTAACTTTGAACGTACTTTAAGATTGTTTCACCAACTTATATAACAAGTTTCTTTTATTATATAAAATAGCGGAAAGAGAAAAAAAAATTTATAAAAACTTTGTTCGCATTAAACGGATAAAACGGAAGGGAAGATAAGATATTTTTAAAACGCTTTAAAAAAAAAAAAAAAAAAGAGCGATGTATCAATTTGGAGGGATTTGGAGGGAAAACCAATTTTTTCTTTTTTTTTTACACACGGAACTATCACTTCTGTCGTTAGCGGATTTCATGTCTATAATTGAGAATCGCTACCAAGGTCATTGGATACAAGTACTTTGATATTATGAAAGGTCGAACATTCGATCAAAATTTCCATGTTCTGAAATCCACGCTACTCGTAAATGCAAACTCAAATTTTTTAAGATATTTGTATGGTAGCAATTCGAAAGAGTGTTTTCATTTTACCTGTTTTGATTTCTGTACTTTCAAAATGGTAAAAAATTATAGTGAGCAAAATTTAAAATTCCTAGATTTAAAGGTTCTTTGGAAATCGTTTAAGTGTTTTCAGAACTTTGCAATGGGTGCGCGGCTTACAGCGGAATACAGGAAACCATTGCTTTTAATCAAGACTGAATTATATTAAATTCCAGGTTCTTAATTTAAAAAGTATTCGATTTATCGTATGCCAATTTTTCAATGATTTTATATGGCCGCATTATGGCATTTATTTGTCAGCTTTATTTTTATGTATCTACATAAATTTTTGTTTTTGTTCTCATCAATAATTTTCAATGGTTTCATATTGTAGTTAACAAATTTTAATTTTTACCTTTATGGGATTTCTGGCAATTGTTCAATAACCACGTACTTGCAGGACTTTTGTTAAGGGGCTACTCGAAAGGACCGGTAATTTTGTTTACTAACAAATTTCAGATTTATTTTTGTTGTGAAATAAGTTTTTCGTGTTTGACAATTTTATGATTTTTGACAAATCTTTTATGATTTTTGACAAAGATGAAGTAGGTACAAGGTTTACAGAGACCTGGTGCTGGAATCCTTAAGTCCTTACAGCGTGACGCTGTAAAGGGGAAGAAACCTGAGATGCTGCGAAGTTGGGAGTGCTGCACCATGACAATGCGCCTCTTCATTGTGCATTGTTCCTTCGCGATTATTGCACAAAAAATGTCAGGACCGTACTGCTCAGACCTGGCCCCTGTGGACTTTAGACTTTTTCCTGTTTCCAAAAATCAAGAGACCCTTGAAAGGATATAGATTTGACCCAACTGACGAAATTTAAAAAAAAAAAAAAAAACTCTGAAGGGTCTGAATAGCATTCCAGAAAATAAGTCCTCAGGGTCCTTCCAAAAGTAGAAACGGCGGTGCAAAAAACGTAATAGCTTCCCAAAGAGAGTACTTTGATGGGGACGTTGGTCGCGTTTACGTGCGGACCAGATCAGACTAAATAGACAAAAAAAAAACAGTTTGGTCGTACGTTTTTCATCGCCCTTCGAGAGCGTTCCAAATTTCAATCCTAGGTATATACTGCCATAAATATTGAGACAAGTGTAAACGCGACTTTTTCGGATGTTAACCTAAACGCAGCCAAATGTTATGTTGCAAGTTTTGACAGTTGATATGTGCTCTACAAACGCGCCAAATTTCAGTATAGCTTAAGTCGTCATGATGGAATGGTCCGACAAAGAGGACCGTATTGCTGTTATTGCTCTTCATAAGTGTGGAATAGAAAGAGCTCGTATTTTTGATTTATTAAAACCGTTGAATAAATATCACGCATGTTTTTGTGTATCGTACAGTTAAGTTGTTTGCTGATACTGGAAATGTAAACGACCGTAAAAGATCTCGCACGGCTCGTACGCCACAGGCTATCAGAACTGTGAGGTCGCGAATCAATCGAAATCCTGTCCGCAGACAAAAAATCATGGCTCGTGAAATGGATAGAGCGCCGAGAACCATGAGCCGCATCGTTAAACAAGACTTGGGACTTGGTGGACCCCACCTCCTACCGAACATTCTTTTGCACGCGTAGAAAGCGATGGTTGCCTTAGCCACCCGCTCTTCCGTATTGAGTTTCCATGTCAGCTTGCTGTCTAGGGTTACTCCTAGATATCTGGCATGGCTTTTTAGGGTTAGCTCAGTGTTACCCATCTTAGGCAGCTTAAACTGTTGAGTCTTAGTTCTCCTAGTAAAGAGAACCAGTTCTGTTTTCGATGGGTTAACATTGAGCCCTCTGGTTCTCGACCAGTGTAGTAGCTTGTTTAGAGCCCGCGTTCTAAGCTCAGACAGCGTGCTTGTGTACCTGTCTGATGCCAGTATTACCACGCCATCGGCATAGGCTACAAAATCCACCCCTGAGTCGTTAAGTTCCTTCAGTGCCCCATTTAAAGTGAGTATCCACAAAAGTGGTGATAATACCCTTCCTTGTGGAGTACCTTTATTTGTAATTTTGTAGGAACGAGCACTACCCCATTCCGACGATATAGACCTGCTTCTAATCAGTGTTACGATCCATTTACTTATAGTACTGTGGACGTTTGCAGAGCCCAGGGCCTCAACAATTGCCTCTGTAGTAACATTGTTGAAAGCCCCTTCTATATCCAAAAAAGTTCCCAATGTGAAATCCTGTCCGCAGACAAAAAATCATGGCTCGTGAAATGGATAGAGCGCCGAGAACCATGAGCTGCATCGTTAAACAAAAATTTGGACTTGGTGCTTTCAAACGACAAACAGGACAGCGCCTTACCGTTGAATTAAAAAAAAAATCAAGACACCTGTTATCGCTGTATGGTAAAGAGAATTACAAAAAAAATTCTGTTTACTGACGAAAAAATCTTTACCGTGGAGGAAACTTTTAATAAACAGAATGAATGATAGGGTGTAAGGATTGAACGAGGTCATCATCCCGCATCAGTGATGGTTTGGTGAGGAGTATCCTATATCGGCGTCACTTCCTTACATTTTTGTGAAAAGGGTGTTAAAACAGCGACAAAAAACTATCAGCGAGACATTTTAAGGAATGTAGTGGAGCCCTTGAATCAAACAATGTTCCAAAACAGACTCTGTGCCCGCTCATAAGGCCAAAACAACCCAACAGTCGCTTGCAAATTATGTACCTGAGTTTATAAGTACTGAATATTGGCCGGCAGCCAGCCCAGACCTTAATCCGCTCGAGAAATTGTGGTCAGTTTTAGAAATTGTGGTCAGTTTTAGAGGACATGGTCTGTAAAAGACGCCACTACAACCTGGAGTCATTGAAGCAGGCGTTGATCGTAGCTGTACACCATTTTTCCCATGGATATAGACCGTACAGTGATGAGTGGCCTCACAAACTTCGGCGTTGTAAATATTAAAATGGCCATCTTTTTGAATAATTTTTTTTAATTTTGTTGTTTACTATTGACACAATAAAAAATTTAAAAAATTATTCAAATCCAACCAGTAGTTTTATTTTTGTAGTTAAAAAAGCTTGTATCAATATTTATGACAGGACTAAGCAGTTCATAAGTTGTAAGAAAACACCACACCACGTACAAATTTCTTATAACCGAAAAAAATGTGACACTACCCAGCAAACATTTTGATGAAGGTGAAGAAAAATAGAAAATTGTGAAAAATAAACACTGCACGCATTTTAGTTCAGATACACCAAAAAATTTGACTAATTTTGATATTTTTAGTGAAGTCCAAAGAAAATTCGCATACGCGCCAAATTAGAAGGATTCAATAGTGCAAGCGAAGTTTAAAACTGTACTTTTTTCTATTCGAAATAGATGCACTAATAATGCATCTAATTTCGAAACCAATTTTACCTCGCCACTCAAAATCGATTTTCAGCCTGTGTGCAATGCATATTAGTTTAGAACATTATGATTGAAAGGATTCGCATAAAGTTCACCAAAGTGAGTAAATAGAGCCGTTTTTTAATCTTAATAAAAATTCATGAAAGAAAGAGATTCGAACGAATAAAAAACACATTGAAGCAATCAATCGGGAAGGAAATTGAAGTAGTAAACAATGAAGGTGAAGTTCAGGATTACGTCTCGTGAATAGACGCCTGTCCAGTTGGGGAGTGTTAAACTTTTTGGGAGAGAAACAATATGTAACTGTACAATAAAAATAAAAATAAATTTTTTTCAATCGTCTAAATTCCTGCGGAGTCAGAAGCAATTTCATTAAGTTTCGCATTCATTTTTGCTGCATTTTTTTAATAACTGGTGGAACAACCAACGTGTTTCGGATAGTTGTAGAGTAAATTAAAAAAAAAAAACAATTTAGACTTTTTCCTTGACTGAAGCGAACTTAGACATATTTTGCCGCGCGATTAGCATCAGTACTGAAAAGGTGAAACTATAGTGAACGCTTGCTAGTGAGTGCAATCAGTTACAGTGATATCGCATCGCTCCAATCGCATCGCTTTGATAAGACTATTTTACAATTTTGTGACGCGTATAACGAAGCTGCATTTTGATTTTTTTTATAACAATAGACGCCAAACGGTTAATAAAAATCGAAAAATGAATGCCTAAAACACATATACACATAAACAAAACATTTTAGTATTTGAGAATATTATTTGGCAGTTGCGTGAAGCAATATACCGCAATCAGATGGCTTGTGGAGTCGCAAGAGTCTAACATTCTTCAACTTCTTTTCCGACGCACGCTTCAATATGTGTACACACATACAATGAACTGTGGCACCACACAATTGGCAGCTCATCGTATTTCTGTCGTTTCGCACTCATAGACAAGTTGCGCCGCAAGGCATGTTGAGTGCAGTGTTGCCAAGTATTTTTCATGGTTGAGCACTAAAATATGAAATTTTGAGTGTTAATTTCAATTTCAAGGCACTAAAAATTTATTTTTTCATAACAATCTCAGGAATATTCAAATAACGCTCAAGCGGTAAAACTAAATTTTGTCCGCTGACGAAATTTTGGGCACCAAATTTAACGCTGAAAGCACTAAATTGGCATCACTGGTTGAGTGTAAATTGCTTTCAACACAGCAAAGAATACAGCCGACGAAAATCGGTTTGCAATGGCCTGATGGGCGTAGAGGCTCGCCTCAGTTGAGAGTATCACTGAGATATATAAATGGAGACCTCATGAGCTGATTTCTCTATACGATATGACAAATTGAAATAGCCGATGAAATTGTACCCTCTCGCTCCTTCTCAAATTCCGAATTTCGAACAACATGGGCAACAACTTAAAAAAATTAAAAACTTTTCAATTTGAATTATCAGTTCCGACAATTCAAATTGTTCGATTTGATGGTGAGAAGTTGCGTTTTGCGTTCGAAATTCATAACACAACTCACAGTTTACTTCAATTTTTTTATTAATAAATTTCTTAAATAACAGTTTCAGAAATATTTATAACGGTTGAGCATGTAAAACGTTATTTTTGAATTTGGCGCCATACCGATAAGTAAATGGTATTATATTCGTACTGCAGTACCCAATATTCCCTGTAAAATTTATACAGCTTAGTTGCAATTTTATGAACTCATTTTCTTTCTATACCTCGCATTGATTACCCTATAAAGTATTTGACAAATTCAAAATATTTGGTAATTTTCAAATCGAAATTACACCTAAAAGTTCGGATTTCATTTTGCCTAATCTGATGGTGCTGTCATTGTTTTCCTTCTCGGCTTAATACATGCAGAAACCGTGCTACTAACTCTTTCCTTCTCAAGATTCAGGTAATCCGTGGCTCAATCCTAATTTTGTACTCCGGATAACTTTCGAAGTTTCTCTAAACTTAAAATTAATTGAATTTTTGAAAGAAACCAACGGGAATGTTTCAATCAAAAATTATATTATTTGCATTACCAATTTTGAATCTAATGAGTGTTTAAAATCATCAGAATTTTGTTCAACAATGCGGAACCTCGGCTTATCATGGACAACTTTTTCGAAATATTGACATTTGAAAAACGTCGGCTATGTGAGATAGCAAATCGAGGTCTTCATAGGTATACATCTCAGTGGTGAGTACAAACGCACCATCACTGGATTTAGACATCGCGCGCGTCGCTGTTCCTCACGCGTCCTCACTGTTCTGAGGAAAGTAGATGTCTGCTTACCTTTTTTAACAGAGTTCGTGAAGAAAATTTGATTTGGAGTAAGTTCGAGCTAGAACTTATTGTTAACTGGGACAATAAGTGGTTCTATTTTCTCCGTGCGTGAGAAAGCGTTAAAAATGTGCAAAGAAGGCTTGTTGCATCCTTGATAATCACTTCCAAGCCTTCGTTTATATTCCATTATTATTACATCAAATGTAGGCCTTCAATATTAACAATTAAACTTTTTTTGTCATCGCTACAATTCCGTCGTCGTTTAATTTCTTTATAGAAGGCAACACGTAGCTATATATCAGGCCATAGCTTAGCGTTTCATTTTTCAGTAAATTTTTAGTGTTCTTAGTGTAGTACTTTCCTTTTACCCCATTTATGCGTTCGAAACTCATAATTATAATGTAACACATCAACGATGCTTAATTGCATAACTTCATTTTAATAGTCGAAGTTTAAATGTAATATTTCAAAAAGTTGTTAACATAAACTTGGGTTTTGCACCCATACACCCGCACTGTGGCCCAGCCCGTACCCAAGCTATTCAGGACATTGTACACTGCGAGATACTACAATACAACCCTGTTCTCATCACATTATTATTGTTGTTATTGTAGACTGCGCTTCCCCCTTTTTAGTACTCTTGTTTTGTTGTTTTCTCATACTTGTTTGAAAACTAAAACTTTTCCAAGAAAACTTTATACAAAGTTCGTTTTTTTTCGTTTTCGTTGTTACTTTTGTTGTTGTTGGAAGGTGTACCCCCGACCTCGTCATCCCTTTCGGGTTCATGGATTTAAATTTTTGTGAAAACGACTTTTAGCATATAGGGATAATAGCGTTATATGCATTTATGAGTAGTAGGGTAGATGCATTGAAGCAGGCGGTTTGTAGGTTCTATGCGAAAAAGTTATCTAGAGGATGTATATTGTTGCGAGCTAGGGGTTCGCCGGGACTTCAAGTGAAACACAATTCGGTTAAAATAAAAATAAGTAATTATTTATTAATCGCACTTTAAATTCACAGAACTATATTCGCACAATAATTCGCACTGTATGGCAGTACCGCCCGCTTATACCATATAACGCTTAACTCGTTCACTTTCGCTCTCTACCAACACGGTCGCGTATACTCGCTGGCTATCGCAGTCGCGTAATCAAAATTACTGTGTCTTCGCTGAGAGCTTCACCTGCTTATATACTAGGCGGTTGCAGTCTAGGATGTTCCTGAATCTTCGATGCTTGTGGAATCTTCTCGAAAGCTTTAGAGCCCTCGATTTCGATCTTCGTTCAGTGTAGAACCTTCTCGAAAGCTTTAGAGTTTTCGATTTCGATCTTCGTTCAGAGGTGTGTGTAGAAGATTCAAGTAAGCTTGAGATCTTTCGACTTTGATTCTAATTGGATTCTAGTACATTGGAGAGCATTCGATAAGAAGAGAGATACAACCGTGCTGTTTCGCCTTATTTCTGGTTGGGTTATTTTTCAACTAGGTATTCGGTTGTTGTTGTTTTCATTATGTGAAACGATCGAGTTGCACGGTTGCGGGGCTGCCAGGCTTACATGTAACATTACTCCCTCCTTAGTTTCTGTTCGTCCCGAACAGAGTAGCTCCCTCGTCAGTGACGTCATTTTTCATTTTGGTCCGTGGTACTCCCTCCTTTAGTTGCGTGCTGACTCGATGCCATCCTTTACAGTTGCACTGATGTTTTGACGATGTTTCCCTCTGTCTTCGAGTGCTGTGTAACAATACTAGATCGCTATCTCTGTAGCTGGAAGATTTCGCTCGTTGACAATGCTCTGCATTCTGGTGATTAGTAGTCGAACAGATTTTGTCCCGAGTTTGGTAATGTTTCGCCTGCTGTCGATCACCAACTTTTATTCGTTGCAAGTTTCCCACGACCTTTTTGTCTTGTTGACTACTCGGCATCACAATACGCTGATGTTGATTTCGCCAGCCAATTTCCGTCTCTTCTAATTGGCTCTGTAGCTTTGCGCCTCTGGTACTCCTTTGTTCGGCTGTACAATCCGAACAATAATTCTGCGTTCTCTTCGGTTTCCGACAATCAAACCTTAAGTGTCCTTCTAGTCCACAGTTCCAACATCGCATCGCTCCGCGACGTTTGCCTTGTTTTTCGGTTCCTTTCCACCGGCAATCGGTATCAACAGTTATTTCCCCATCATTACAACTATTGCATAGCGGTTGTTTCGAAGTGTGATCATCGTAATTATTCCTGTTTCTTCTTAGTTGCCAACAATCACGCCGTAAATGCCCGTCCTGTCCGCAATGCCAACATCGGAGAACGCTGAGCCTAGCGTGTTCCAATCTCTGACTCACGTAACATTGTCCCGTACTCTCACTGTGGCAATGGTGGGGTATCGCTCTTCCAGTGTAATCCGCTGATCTGAATAATTTTCTGCAATCCCGACTTAAGTGTCCCGCCTTTCCGCAATTCCAGCATCGGGGGGCACCAGATCCTACGCTCCGCTTGGTGTACTCTGCTTTCTCGCATACACACTCTTCTGTTATTTTTCGGACTCGGTAGTTACTCCACGAGCTTTGCTTGGCAGCTTCGAACGTAAGCCCATATACTAAGGCTTCGCCAATCGTTTTCTTTCCTGCCAATTTTAATGACAACTGTAGTTCTTCATCCTGTACGGCATTATTAAATGTGAACACAGCCAAATCACTGCGTTGTTCGCCTTGCACATTAGGGAATGAAAGCAACGTAAGTCGTTCTACATCGAGCGCTAGCTCTTGCAATGTCTCGCCATCCTTTTGGCTTCGGTTGTGGAGTTGTGTTTTGTATATCTCTCGCATGTGGTCACTGCCGTAATGAAGATCTAATGTTTGTACCAACGTCGAAAAATCTTGTTGCTGCTCTTGAGGAATTGTTTGAAGAACTTCTGCTGGTGGACCTCTTAGCGCCAATATAAGAGCCGTTCCTCGTTCCAAATCATTCCAATGATTATTTCTCGCGGCAGCCTCAAATTGGGTTTTATAGATAGCCCACGGTGTTTGTCCATCAAAGATTGGAGCTTTGAGATCTTTGTGCGTAACGTGTTCTGTCTTAATGACTCCAGTTGCTTTCACGTTATCAAAGTCCCTTTTTAAGCGTTCAACTTCTTCTACAATCGCTGATGTCTTCTCCGTTATTTGATCTTCAAAAGTTCGAAGTTTCTTTTCTACATTTTCTTCTATTGCTTTACCCATGGTGTCCATCGTCTGATTTAGATCTTCGATTTTGTTGTTCTGCTGCTCCAACTTTTGGTTGAGGTCGTTAAGATCTGTTGATGTTTGATCTAACTTCTTGTTAAGATCCGCTGACAGTTCACTTTGTTGGTCTAATTTCTGGTTGAGGTCCTTCGAAGTCTGGTCTAGCTTCTCGTTGAGGTTTGTTGATGTCTGATCTAATTTCTGATTAATGTCTTTCGACGTCTGGTTGAGATCCGTTGATTGTTGGTCTATTTTCTGGCTTTGTTGATCCATTTTCTGTCCTTGCTGGTTCATCATTTGCATTAATTGCCTTAGAGACTCTAACGTCTCTGAACACTCATCACTACTTGCTGCGCGAGCTTCTTCGATTGGAAACTCGAAATTGTTTGCGTCCTTGCCTTCAGCCTCAAGCACTTCGATCATTCGGCTGACAAGTTCAGTCTTGTTCCCTGTTGTAGATAATTCGCGTCTACCGAGCTCTTCCTTCAGCTCCATTAGTTTCAAGTCTTTTAAATAACGCGGCATTTTCACTATTTTTTTTATTTGTCCGTTAAAGATTTTCCGCGATACAAATTCACTTAAGTTCTCTTTTTGTCCGTACGAGAACTTTCCACTTCACTAATTGAAGTTACCGCTCACTAGAGCACTCGAGAATATTCGGTTTCACAAAATTCTCCCTGTCCGTTCGAGAATTTTAACTTCACTTCGCAGTTTGAAAACGTTATTCGCGCACAAAATTCTCACTTTTTCCACTCACAATTCTAACCCGAATTAATCCTTGAAATCCCACTTCTGACACCAATTGTTGCGAGCTAGGGGTTCGCCGGGACTTCAAGTGAAACACAATTCGGTTAAAATAAAAATAAGTAATTATTTATTAATCGCACTTTAAATTCACAGAACTATATTCGCACAATAATTCGCACTGTATGGCAGTACCGCCCGCTTATACCATATAACGCTTAACTCGTTCACTTTCGCTCTCTACCAACACGGTCGCGTATACTCGCTGGCTATCGCAGTCGCGTAATCAAAATTACTGTGTCTTCGCTGAGAGCTTCACCTGCTTATATACTAGGCGGTTGCAGTCTAGGATGTTCCTGAATCTTCGATGCTTGTGGAATCTTCTCGAAAGCTTTAGAGCCCTCGATTTCGATCTTCGTTCAGTGTAGAACCTTCTCGAAAGCTTTAGAGTTTTCGATTTCGATCTTCGTTCAGAGGTGTGTGTAGAAGATTCAAGTAAGCTTGAGATCTTTCGACTTTGATTCTAATTGGATTCTAGTACATTGGAGAGCATTCGATAAGAAGAGAGATACAACCGTGCTGTTTCGCCTTATTTCTGGTTGGGTTATTTTTCAACTAGGTATTCGGTTGTTGTTGTTTTCATTATGTGAAACGATCGAGTTGCACGGTTGCGGGGCTGCCAGGCTTACATGTAACAATATTTTACGGACTTGTCAAGTGACTAAAAGTGTTTAAATTATAAAAAGGAAGTTATCTGCATGAATGGCACATTATAGTGCCGATTCGATTGGTCGTTGCGGTACGAAATACACAAGTTGTTCATAGCGTGAAATTTTTGATGCGTTGCTCTATTGCAACTTTTTCACTATATTTTTCACGGATTGTTCTAACAATAGCGAGCCGAAACTTTGAAGCTGGACAATGGTTAATTTGAATATGATGATCTAATCTTAAAAGAAATGGAGGATCACTTTCTCCAAAATTCTTCTCGGTAAAATTTGGAGTCTAAAACACAATAACACTCAATGAATGTATACGGCAATAGTCAGACCAGTGATCACATATGCGTCATCTGCATATTGTACAGTTGTACAGACCCAACTAATTTCTGAGGATACGGGAGAAAAGAAAACAGCCTCCCCCGACCTGGACCCTATCCTCGCCATTTTAATTTCGGAGATCATAGCAAGGTGCAACCTCGTTATACCATTCAAAGTAGTGTCCCAGCCTCGCAAAGACTGTGAAACTCATAGGCCTGAATTTGAAAAAGGAACACTTTTCTGGTACACAGATGGCTCCAAGAGGAATGTGGAGCAGGAGTATATGGACACGGACCAAAGATCAACATATATGCCAGCCTAGGGATGTTAAAATCGAAAAAAAATATCGATATTTTAAAAAACAAGCCAATCGTATAATACTCTAGATGAATTCTGAAATCCGATTTATATTGTAGTTGGGGATAAAGTAGAATTACATGTGTGGATGTTGTATGTCCTTTATTAAGGACTGCCATTAGATTGCTACTCAAAACTAAAAGACAATATTAAGTGTTTAATTTCATATATTGAACTGGATAAGTCATCGAAAAAAATGTCCTTTTTGAAGGACTTTCACATGGGAGGTGCAGGAAGGACTCACTCGATTTCTTACATATTTATCCTTTTCCTTGGAACCATTCAAAAATTAATGTGTACAAAATTTCAAATTCGTAGCTTGAAGCGCTCAAAAGTTATCGGAAAATATTGTTGAACACGTATCTTATGGATATTTTGTATGGCAGCTACCAGAAGGAGTAAAAGGATTTTGCTGACTAGTAAACTCGAACTTCGTTTTCACTCAAAACTAATTTTTACAAAATTCCGAGTTCATAGCTAAAAGATTACTTGAGTTATAGTGGGTTCCGTAAATTAAGTGAAGACATTTTGACAGGATATTTGTATGGCAGCTACACGAAGGACTACTAGGATTTTCTTCATAATCATATATTTAGCTCCAACTATTGGAAACATAACACATACAAAATTTCAATGTCGTAGCTTAAACCCTTCTGAAGTTATCGATCAATATTCTTGAACACGTGTTTTAAGGACATTTTGTATGGCAGCTACCAGAAGGAGAGAAAGGATTTCGCTAATTAGTAAACTCGAACTTCCTTTTCACTCAAAACTAACTTGCACAAAATTCCGAATTCGTAGCTAAAAGATTACTTGAGTTATAGTGAGTTTCGTAAATTAAATGAATACATTTTGACAGGATATTTGTATGGCAGCTACACGAAGGACTAACAGGATTTTCTTCATAATCATACAGAAACCACGCGTCTTGCATCTTTTTGTTTCGATAGAAATAGACTTTGCGTGATCGAAAAACAGTTTTCTAGTTTCAACCTTTCTGACATCCCTCATATACATTATTATATTAGATTTTCGTGTTGAGGTTGGTTTGGTCACCTCTGTCATTGAAACCTCAATTAGGCCTATTGCGACGTCACTCTGCATTATATATGGGTTCTCTTCGATCCATGCGCTTTCAATGAAGCTTAGTATTTTTCGAAGAGGAATAGCCAGGAATTGCGATGGTTCCATGAAACCCTGACCAAAGTGATGAAGTCTTTTATGTGCAAGTCCCTCACGTTCACAGAGAATGTGCTCTGGTGTTTCGTCTTCATCATCGCAAATTCTGAATATTTTGCTCCCAGAGAGACTAATCCTATGGTGATACTTCCTTATGTAACAATATGACCAGCCAGAGCTATCACTAGGATTCGGGTCGGATGTTTGCATAATTTCAAATATTCAGACGTTTTGTTTTCCGAACGCTTCGTCATAAGTAATTTATTAGATTGCCACGTAAAATACAAACTAGAAATAGCTAAATTTGCGGCCAAAGTATGAGTAGATACATACGAAAAAATTTAGCGAACTGGTCTGAGTACCTGGACACAGTGATTTTGTAGGTAATGATCAGCTAGCGAAAAAATGAATTGACTTCAAATTCACAAAACCGGTGCCTTTCCGTGGAACGCCAACAGCTGTAGCAAAAAGAACACTGTTGGATTCGATTAACATCCAAGCTGATTTCTACTGGATAGGAACAGTAGAGTGCAGACAGTTCAGGAAGATCAATTCAAGAAATGAACTTCCGAGTTTCTCGAAATGAACCGACTGACTAATTACAGGAGAGTGTAAGCTGAAAAAGAATCTACAAAATCTACATACGATTGAACTGATTCAGCACGATATTTGAAGATTGTGTAAAGAGTAAGAAGAAACTGTAGAGAACGTTCTATTCCGTTGTAAAGAGCATACAAAAGACTCGGACTTCTTGGACATTACTTCCTAACACCATCGAAAATCACGTCTCATCCCTTGAAGAGCATATTAAAATTTATTGATAATCATCTTGAATGGGCTATAATAGGGAAGAGTATAGACAGTAGCCACACTGAAGGCATACTGAATCGAAATTCAGACCGTCCTCCATCATCTTCTACAATCTACACTTTCTCCAGCACTATTTATTTTTTTTTTAACCGAAGAAATTTTAGACTGTCCTATAAATAAATTATGCATTGAGTGGGAATTGAACCCCGGTAGCAATGTTTTCAAGACCTAGTACACTACACCCGGACCTGACACTAAGCAACCGAAGACCTTAAGTAACAGAGGTGATCCACAAGCGATGTAAAACGCTGTTATGATATGAGCGAATAAGGGTTAAACTGTGTCTGCGAAAAGACTCCGTCATTTACTAACGGTTCAATATATTGTTACATGTACCCTGGCAACCCGTAACACTCATTAAGTCTCAGTTATAATGGTTCCGATCCGATCCGACAACGTCGGAGGAGAAAAATGTTAAGGCACAATGATTCCGTTCCGACATTCGTCAAAGTGACACTATCGAGGTGTAATTTTGATTTTTAGTGAGGCGAAAGAGGTGATGAAATTCAACAATTCACCTCTTAGCGTCGGAACGGATAGAAGAAGTGGTCAACTTTACCCGTCCGTTTTGTGTCTGGGCTAATTAACGGAACGATTGTGACTAGTCGTTCCGAAATTCCCTTTAGATGTGTTTCTGATGGAGAAACCCAACACTGTCCGTTTTCCGGCTCGGATCGGAACGATTGTGACTAGTCGTTCCGAAATTCCCTTTAGATGTGTTTCGGATGGAGAAATTCAACACTGTCCGTTTTCCACCTCGGATCGGAACCATTATAACTGAGGCTTTTAACATCAGCTTCTAAACTATCCAGTTGGAATATCAAGAAATTTCTGAATACTTTTCAAACTTCAAACATTTTTATTGAGACAAAAGAACATGATATTATACGAAGAAAAGTAGCTACAAAGCGTGACAGCAATTTAATGTCAGGCAGCCCTATCAAGTAAATACCGACCGCAGTCGTGCAATGTGTTGAATGTACTAGATTATTGAGGTGCCAAATTGTTCAGTTTAGCATATGACATATCAAGACTTAGCCTAATATAAATAAAACTTAACCTAAAAAAAGAAAGAAAAAAAGTGAATGGAACATGTTATGCTCCAAGTAGCGAAAGAAGTTGTGACTTAGTGGTCTGAATACTTCTCGAATACTGTTCTCCTCACTATTTTCCCGCATGTTCTTCAGCCCTTTCGGACATTCCACGCACTCAACCGAACATGCTGGAAATCTTTCATCTCACCACATGCAGCATATAACCACTGTAAAGTTTGCAGACACGAAGTTTCTACTACGGTGAAGCGAAACGACAGCCAGTTCGATGCGATAGTGTTCATTAAGCGATTTTGATTGATAGTAGCGATCGAGCAGTGATCAAGTAGTACGAACAGCGTTGCCAGTAGTGTGATTATTGTTATTTGTATTGATTTTAAACGAAGTGTGCTTTACTTGAAATCTCGGCGACTCAAACTGCTTATTTCTTTTTAATCCCGCTCAGACATTGAATTACTTCAGACTATTCTTTCAAAAACTGTTTGTACCGGACGATACCCGTCCGATGAGTTACCTAACAAGCTTGCGAGGGGGCAAGGAGACGTGCGGGGATGAAAGGTAGGAAGCAGTCGAGAATGGAGCTTGGGCCGAGCAAGTTGTGCGCGTCGTGCGTGAAGCAATTGTGCTGGGGCAAGTAAGCGCGTAGTGCGTGGTATTGTAAAGAGCGCGTAGTGCGTGGTATTGTAAAGAGCGCGTAGTGCGTGGTCAATTGAGCTAGGGCAAGTATTGTATTGAGCTAGGGCTAGAATGTTGCTAGAATAAAGGGCAAGGTGCGCCCCGAATCGTGGTTTTATTTATATAAATTTTCCCCGGCCCGTTTCCGTTCCCTTCTATACACTGTTAAAAGTGTCATTCAGTCGTCCAATGGGGTCATTGCAATCTGTCCACAGATTTTTTTCTTAAACATACTCTAGGCAATTAAGTCGCTTGCTCTCGCAACAGTAAAAAATTATTACTCTGTAAAAATTCAATGGATTTGACTTACTTAGGGCCCAACTCCAACTTCAAAATGAGAGTTTCCGAACATCGAAAGTCAGTTGAAACTGTTTTGGCCTTAGTCGAAAGTAAGATGTTTCGTAACGAAAGTTGTATGTTTTTAACTCACATCACAAAACCTATCTTTATAATTAACATTTACGCACATCATAAAATCTATCTTTATAATTAACATTTTGCCCAGAATTATTTCGATGTGTCCTTCATTTTGACACAAACTTAATCAAACATTAGCTTTTACTCCTTGGCACGCTAGACAATGATTGGAAGTATAATGAATCGATTCTTGTGAATTGTAATTGATTAATTACTATGATAATAACATACATTAAGAGCACAGTTCCGACAATTTCTGATTTCGTTGCTTTAATATCCGATTTTGTTCGATACGCAAACTTTTGTATAGGACTTCAATGTACTCTACTACTCCAATCTACTGTAAAAAGTTATGTTTTTAGCAGTTAAGAGTAATTACGAATATCCGAATATTTTGTGTATTTTCGGATCGATTTGCTACCACAACTTAAGATAGAAATTACGTAACAATGTGAAAATATTGACGTAGACCTACAAATTTCAGACAGAATAAGCTGTGCCAATTTCATGGTACAAGGCTTAGAACAATCGTAAGTTTTTGCTGCTTCAGACAACCAAACAAAAAAATGCTTCTTTTTTATATATTTTAAGGTGTTCTTTCCACAATTGAGTATTTTTATCCAAGTTTCTTTAAAGTACCGATTTATATATTTAGATATTAAAAGTGCTAGTCTATAGAAAGCGTTAAAGCTCTACTGCTATTGAGATACAAAAATTAATCCACTTTATAATTATAATTTACGAGCTAATCAGTTCTGTCTAATGGCTTGTAATAAGAGTGTTTAATTAGATGAGAAATCTCAATTATTCTTAAATTGATTTAATTGCATACCTTTCCATTTTACCGACAAAAAAGCAACTAAACTAAAGTAGAAACAATTAAGTAGATATCAAACATGCACTGAATGATTTATTTTAATAATTTGAAGGTAATACGAAAATCATATTTTAAAATCAATAAAACTAGGAGAAAGGGATGGTTCAATGTATTCTCCTTCTTTACGCATTTTATTAAGGAATAAAAGAACTAAATGCTTATGATACTTGTATTCTCTAAATATGTACATTTCCCTTAATAGAATGGCTTTTTATGGTAATACGGTTGTTGCATGAAGTCCTGAAACTGATGTCTACGACAGAAAAAGGATAATCAACTACAATTTTATCGATTTTGGGAGTACTCAGACGTATCGTTCTTATAAAAATGGAAATATTCAAATAAATTTTATTGTCAGAGTAATCCAAGATTAGGTGGGCGACTACGAGGGTGGAGTCAGTTCCAGTTTTGGCAATGGAATTTGCAAGATTGATGCAGGGGTGGGAAGTGGTCTTAGAAAAGGATATTGTCAACAGAAAGGAGTAAACGTCTGAACCATACCGATACCTTAAAGCACACAAGTTATATGACCACTTTAACAAGATAGTAAATCCTAGTCGGGGACTAGACTATGCCGGCCAACCGACAGCATACAACTGAGAACGATTATAATACACCGGTGTAGACGGTTAGATGAGTTGATTGTGGAATCGATGTGTTTTGGATGAGATTTTTCGGAAATCACAAACACCACCGAATATGCGAGAAAGCTCTCAGCTCAACACATGTAGTATATAAGCACGGCAAAGTTTGCAGCTAAACACAGTTTTTACTACGGTGAAGCGAGACGACGATCAGTTTCTATGCGAAGGTATTATGTAATGTGATTTGGATTGGAAGCAACGATCGGGCTGTGATCACCGTTGCCGGTAGTGCGATTATTGAATGCGAATAATAAATCATTGTTATTTTAAACTAGCTGGCCCGGCCACGCGTTGCTGTGGCTCAGTCCGGCTTAGTTAAAAATATAGAAAAAAGTTAGTACAGTAACGTTTCCAATAAGTTTGATTAGTTCTTTATTGCCACACTGGAAACTGTAGTCGTTTAAATTGAAATGGTATGTCGGTCAGAATCATTGGGATGCGTGGTATCAAAACGTACTCTCCTTTATACTTTCCCTTTATAATAGTTGCTTCGATCACGTTGTTCATTAATTTTTTCACCTCTAGCCTTGTGCCGTTACAAAGACGCGGTTGGTTGATATTTCGCAACATTATGACCACCGATCCGACCTTCAATTGAAGATTGTGAGGCGGCAATCCTGGCAAATCCAGGGAGTTCCAAAATTAGGGTGGATAGTTGACGACATCATCTTGGTTAGTAGCGGAATCAACAGATTTGTATGTCCTCAATTCACCGGCAATTTCATTTTGAATTTTAAAATTTAATTCATTCAGATACATTTTGGCAGCCAATATTGCTCGTTCGCTCAACCAATCATAATCTATGTAATTTTTATCAACGTTTGGGAACACCTTTTGAATGAGTTCGGTTTTTAGTTCAGTAAACTGACGAAAATTATCAGGAAAGGTGAAAAGTCAAAATGTCTAAAGGGAATTTGCCATTACCAATATCAATGAGTTGTTTTGAAAATGTTTCTCCAGATCGATCATTTTACAACTCGACACGCATATTCTTGCTTAATATCTTGACGTGCTTTCACAAAATGGAGGACTTTAAACATGTATTTAGTTCATTAGCTGGCGTTGACCGTGAAATCACTGGCAATGTTTGACGAAAATCTCCAGTTAACAAAATCATCGCACCACCAAATCGGTTTTGATTGTTCCGCAGATCTTGCATGGTTCCGTCTAATGCCTCCAAAGAATTTTTATGTGCCATCGTGCATTCATCCCATACTATCAGTTTACATTGCTGCGAAACCTTGACCATTGCAGTGTTCTTCGAAATGTTGCAGGTCGGAGTTTCGCTGGAAAATGGGAGTATTACGTTTTTCCGGGCAATTTTCCCAATTTTTCTCTTCATAAGAACCTTCCTCGGACTTCGGGAAATGTTTGGAAAAAAAAAATTTGCCGAATTGGTCCGGCCGTTCTCAATTTTAGCGCTGAATAGGCTGTTCGACCGCCTTCCAACAATGTTGCTGCAATGCCTTGCTTCATCAGGCCTTGCAGCAAAATTGTTGGAACACCTTTAGTGTGGAAAATGGGGTTTTTAGGTTTTTTTCCGAGCAATTTTTCTCTTCATAAGAACCTTCCTCGGACTTCAGAGAATGTTTGGAGAAAAAAAATTTGGCGAATTAGTTCAGCCGTTCTCGAGTTTTGCGGTTAGCAACACATTTAGCGATCCATTTTTATTTATATAGATATAGATAGAAGATAGATAGATGATTTGTATTTTACTTAAAATCCGTCTAACAATACCAACTGTACCCGAGTAGTTTCAGTATTTTTTTCTTGATAAGATAAGGTTATTGCCAGTAAAATTGTATCAGTTGTACCTGGTACAAAAAGTATCAGGTATGAAAAGAATCAGGCGTGAGTAACAGGTATCCAAAAAGTATTGGTTTCAATCTATAGCTGCTACCATCAAAAACACTACAATGTACACAAAAGAACTCATCCATGCAGTGCTAAATTAGGAGTACATTACCTTTTCAGTGGTCAGCATCACACAGAAGTAGTAAGTGGGGAAAACACGGAGAGATTACATTTTCTCATCACCTCTAATCCCTTATAAACCATACCGATTGAAATTTACATAAATCATTTTCTTAAATTTCATATAATTACAATTATAAAATATTTTCCAAGTTCGTCAGCTTTCACAAGTACTTCGACTAACTTTTAAATAGACTTTCTGTAGTTTAACTTAAAAAAAATCCGAATCATATAAAACTGCAGAGAAAGATTCTCATTTTATTAAAGTAATTTAAACTTTTATACCAACCAAGGAAAACAAAAACTAAGATAGATAAAAAAAAAGTGAAGGAGTCAAAACTTTACACCCTTGATTCTCATCCCAAGATCACATCAGTTATTCCATTTCGCCCCTATATGGACTCATCCTCAAACCACCATCGTTTTCAACTACCACGCGTTCATTTATCTTGTTATCCCTCATTCTCTCTCTCTCTCTCTCTGTGTCGATGGCAAACTTTTCCCCAAAGTTCTTCACAAAGTGTGATTTATGTGCAATAATTGCTTAATTAAACTTTCAGTAATATAACGTTAGACTGTTGTGAAATTTATGCCTGGTAAAGTTTTAAAATTTTCAAAACCATAGTCGTACGATGGAGAGGAGTCTGACCGTGTCTTTGTCTATATATGTATCAATGTAACTCCACCTTTAAGCTTCCTTACCGCTTAGATTCAAATCGAATAGGAAACTGTTGATGATGGCGGAACGAGATGAGTACTGATTATGTTGTGAAAAGTTAAAAAAGGCGTCTTTATGACTAAATGATAAAGAAGAGGAATTCCCTAAACTCTTTATATCCGTCCCTGGCCTTATGTATTTTTTTAATACTACATACCAAGGTATAAGATTGTTTCATCAAAAGTAGTCTTTTTCAATAGAAAACTTACCAAGGAGCAATAAGTTAGCTGGTCTGTGGTTGCAAGTCAAAGATCACAAACCGAAATAGATATATCGCACCAAACCTTAACGTGGATAAAAATAAGGGAATCACATGATTTTTATCCTCTGCGGCGACGACTTACTAAAGAAAAGAGGGTGATTTGGGGACACGCTTCGCAAGTTGACGTCCATGTCAACTCTAGAGAATTTAGCTAGCTGGCCACCATTGTACATCCTTATCCCAAGATTATGAATTTCATAGAGAAAACACCAAGAAACGAAAGGATGAATTGCTCTGTAATGTGGGCTACTAGTAAGGAGAGACTTTAATCCGATCCACAGCAAGAATTAACAAGAAGCTAACTCGAAAGACAATCCACTTTTTGCTCACTAAATCTTTTTTTTTTACTAAATTACTTTCAAATCAACCCTAGAATATGTATGTAAAAGGATTTCTCCGAATTCGAAGTCGTTATAAAGTAATAGCCGTAAAATGGAGCAGCTGTTCGGAGCTCGCCCGGACCACCACCGATCTTTAATTGCGTTTTTCTCAAAACTGCATTTTTCAAATTGGCTGCCACGATTCAGAAAAAACTACTGAACCGATTGCGCTGAAATTTGAATAACATGTTCAGCGGATCCCTAGTTACAACTGATAGCAGAATCTTAGCGATATTTGTCATAGTTTTTTCTAGCTCATCGAAAAAAAAAACGAAAATATAAAAATAAATTTCAAAGTTAGACCAAAATTTAATTTTCAAAATTTTGACTTAAATCTGGTACCAGTTATAGCCACAGGCCTATAAATGAGGTATCAATTTAATTTTTTGATTTCAGATGAAGACAGCCGGAATCATGGTAGACATCTTTTTTACAGCGGTCACTTTGAAGAGCTCTGCACGCGAAAAAAAACAATATTTTTCCTAAAAAAAATTTCTAATGTTTGTTGAAATATGAACAATGTGGTGAAACTTTCAAAAATGGGTAACTCATTCGAGGGCGGATTGATAATGACGTGCAAAAATTGAGAAAACATAATTTTATCCGGAAAAATTTATTTTATTTTTCAACGTAGTCTCCTTTTAGCTCGATACACTTAGTCCAGCGTTTTTCCAATTTTTTGATCCCTTCCAAATAATATGATTTGTCCAACCCTTCAAAATAGGCGTTGGTTTCACTTATGACGTCAGTATTAGTGGTAAATCTCTTTCCAGCAAGCCATTTTTTCAAGTCTGGAAATAATAAAAAGTCGCAGGGTGCCAAATCTGGAGAATACGGTGGGTGAGGGAGCAATTCGTACAGTAATTCAAACAGTTTTGCCGTTGCAACAACGGACGTGTGAAACAACACTTTTTTCTTCGCCAAATAAAGCCTATTTGCCTTGATTTCAACATCCAATGGAACCAATACCTCAGAATAATATGCTCCCGTCATTGTTTTTCCTTTCTCCAAGTAGTCGGTGAATATCATTCCATTGGAATCCCAAAAAAACTGTCGCCATAACCTTTCCAGCCGATAGAACGGTTTTGCCTCCTTGAACCGACATCCTTCCATTGTTTTGACTGTTGTTTGGTTTCTGGAGTGTAGTGGTGAATCCATGCTTCATCAACAGTTACGAATCAACGAAAAAATTCATTTGTATTAGGTTAAAACAGTTGCAAACCGTGCTGCGAAGCTGTCACACGATTGCGTTTTTAGTCGTTTGTGAGCAAACGCGGCAGCCATCTTGCGGATAGCTTTCTCATGTCCAAATGGTTTTTCAAAATATTCCAAACACGTTCAAATGAGATGCTTACTACGTTAACTATCTCACGCACTTTTACTCGACGATCTTCTATCACGATATCATGGATTTTATCGATCATTTCTGACGTGCTGGCGTCATTTGGACGACCTGGACTTGATATGGTTTCAGTGCTCGTAGGTCCACACTTGAATTCAGAAAACCATTTGTAAATCATTCGGATCGATGGTGCAGAGTCCCTACTTTAGCTGTTTTCCCTTTTAAAAAATTGTGTTTAATCATCACACGAAATTCACTTTTATCCATTTTCAACAATTTTTGTAAGTCGACTTGCTTAGACGGCTGCTTCTCGAAAACTAAACGAGGTATCAGGCTTAAACTTTGCAGGTAATCTATTTAAGGATGGTCCAGGTAAAAAAAAATAACGAATTCCTTACCTGCCCACTCCTTCTTGATTTTTGCACGTCATTATCAATCCGCCCTCGTAATCTGCAGAAAAAAACTGGCCGTCACATAGGACGACTCCCTTAATCAGCAGAAACCACATAGAAAAATATCCGAGTACGCAGGACTGCATCTATTTCATATTCTGAGATGCATTGAAGATTACTATTCGAATTCGATCTCATTAAACCTCAAAGATTTGTCGGAATTCGTGAAAACTTGAACAAAACTTAACACCCCAGCGGGTTTAATATTAAAAAATCCTTAAATCGATCCCCGATTGTATTTGAAGACTTTAGACGTGAAAGCGAATTCGACCTAAGAAATATATCGGAATTTGTGAAAATGTACGTAACCATTTTACACCTCCGAGGTTGATTATCCAAAAATTTGTGAAAAATTTCGAGGTGCTTATAAAGGGTTTTCCAATAAGGACTTGACAACTTTTTTTCAAAATAAAATGCAAACCATTTGAGATATTTCAAAAACTTTATTATCGGGTTGAAGTACAATCAAAACATTTATGAATGGAACTCGACTTCGTTCATATGGCCACCGCGGGCACGTTTGCAGCGGTCGATTCGTTGGACCCAATTTTCGATGACTCGGCCACACATTTCGGCCGAAATGGCTGCTATTTCGTGTTCAATGTTGGCTCTGAGCTCTTCCAACGTCGTCGGCTTGTTGGCATAGACCAACGACTTGACGTGGCCCCAAAGAAAAAAGTCCAGAGGCGTTAAATCGCACGAACGAGGCGGCCAATCGACTGGTCCATTTCTTGAGATAACACGCTCATCAAACTTACTCTTCAATAAATCGATTGTAACGTGTGCTGTGTGGCTTGTGGCACCGCCCTGTTGAAACCACATGTTGTCCAAGTCCATATCTTCCAATTCGGGCCAAAAATAATCGGTAATCATGGCGCGATAACGATTACCATTCACAGTAACGTGACGATCATTATCGTCGACGAAAAAATATGGCCCTATGACGCCGCCAGCATGCAAACCGCACCAAACAGTTATTTTTTGTGGATGAAGTGGTCTTTCATGAAGCACATGTGGATTTTCACCGGACCAATAACGCATATTTTGCTTATTGACGAACCCACTGAGCCAAAAATGAGCTTCGTCACTGAAGATGATTTTGCGATGAAATTGATCATCTTGGCGCATCTTTTCCAGAGCCCAATCGGAGAACGTACGTCGCTTCAAATGGTCCATCGGCTTCAATTCTTGAGTCAGCTTGATCTTGTATGGGTGTAAACCAAGATCCTTACGCAAAATTCGCCATAACGTGGTCTGGGCGATGCCCAACACTTGAGAACGCCGTGGAATTGACTGATTTGGATCATTTGCTACGGACGTTTCAACGGCAGCGATATTTTCGACACTTCGACCAACCCGTTGTCTCACTGGCACGGCAACATCACACAACGAATATGTAGACTCAAATTTTTGCACTAAACTTGTTACTGCCTGTCTACTAGGGCGAGAATTACGACCGAAAATCGGAGTTAACGCTCTTAAAGTAGCGGTCACCGACTCCGAATTTCTGTAGTAAATTTTTATAATTTGCAGACGTTGTTCCTTCGTGTACTTTACCATGATAAAAATGTTAAGTTTACTGAATAAATTGACAGTGACAGTTTGATGATTAGTAAAAGGGTGCGTTCACAAATTGAATTCAAAGTTGTCAAGTCCCTATTGGAAAACCCTTTATAAAGAAGTGAAATTAATTTCATACCCCGACGCCTAAAAGATATAACAAAATTTGTGAAAATGTGGAAAACCCCTTTTCATGGAAAATTTTTTTACTCCAGCTACGCACGCCAATGAAAATCTGAGCTTTTTTTTTGCTTTAATTACTCCAGTGGTACATCTACATATACGTACTAAGTTTCAATTTTCTAAAGTAAGCAGTTTCTGATATACAAAGAAAACACCCCTCAACCCCTTGCAACCCTTTATTTTATTTTTCTGGGATGCCTCTAAATTGGTTCAAAGTAAACATAATTTTTAGCTCTATCCTTTGCCGTTCTCGAGAAATAAAAATCTCCTGCACCACCACCCTTAAAAATTTGTTCTAGAGGCCTACTGGGCCTAACTCCTGTAATATTTTTAAGATCATATCTGGTACGATTCTTGAGATATAAAAGCAAAGGGCAAAGTGGCCGAATCGTATCGAATGCGCAGCCGATCTAACGATAAATCAATCTATAACAGTATCATGATCAATAATCCTGGTCATCACATCACCAATCTAATGACTTGGAACTTGTTGGAGATGAAGTGAATCACTTAATAAATTTCACAAAGCGATGCGATTACACGCCAGATTCACAAAGTAATATTGGATAAGAGTGCACTGAGGACGTTAGTAAAGATGGGCAAAACAGTTAATTTGAGTAACGTATTTCACAAGTGGTCATTCATTGAACTGTTCATTTCATCGCTTCTCTTCTCTAACAACCGTTCAGTAGTCACTCAGTAGTCACTTTAATAGAAGGTGTTAGAAATGGGCCGTTCACGAGTGAACTACTCTTAAAGAAAGGGCCATGTGCAGACTTTTTAATTGCCAACTTATGTTTATTTGGAAATTTGTGAATTGTCAATTGAGATGGTCGTGCGCTCCTGGTATAAAGGTCAAACAAGATACTACATTCTTCTTACAAGATTACCAGCTGATATCCACATGTCCAGTTCATTGCTATCGATCCTTAACACTAATGAAAGGACACAATAAATTGATCTCATTCTGTGGCGGAACGATTAATTTTTTTTATTTCTTTTAAGTACCAAATACGATAATAACCAACTGAATCGATGGTCATCGGTAGGATTCATATGCATCCTTGGAATGACTATTGTCCTATGACACAAAGAAACTTCTTCCCGATTTAAATACCGAATGCCCACCAATAAAGTAGGGGTCACTGTTTCTCGAATCTACTGTATTCTCAAAGTAAAGTTGCAATATTTTCTTGTTTTTTTTTTTGCAAACTCTCCAGAACCTACTTTCCACCGAAAACAATTTTGTCGCGTTTCATCCTGTCTACTTTCCAAAAAAAAAAAAAATTTCCGAGAAAAGTTTGTTTCACTTCATCCATTGTTCCACGCCGAAAAAACTTTGTTTCCATTTATTTTTCTCTTGTTGTTGTTCATTGTATTCCTCATCCGTCCCCTGTACCACCCCCATAGCCCTCATCGAAAAATATATATCATCTGCCCACGAAGGGAGGATGTGTCGACAAGGGCAATAGTCGTGGCGGTAGTGGTGGTTGTGGGGTTGAAAAGTTAGCAACTCATCCTTCAAGCTAAGCCTCCTCCTTTCTCTCTTTTTCCGCATTCAAGTTTTCCGCCTTTTCCCCGAAATATCAATTAAAAACTGAAAGTTCTACAACAACTTTAGGTTTTAATTTATACAGCACAATCAAACTTTTCTTCTGCCAAAGTAATTTAATTAAGGAATTTGTTTGAGTTTATGCCTATACACCATACAGAAGAAATTATCTTTCGAAATTCTTTATGACTTATGGAGTGTGTTTCGTTTCGTCTTATCTCTCTTTAGTTGAAAATAGAAATTAATTCTTAATTTCATCTCTTTTTTTTCCCATATTCCCCCAAAGCTGCTGTACAATAATTGCTTTTATTCGATGCAAACGAATATTGCTATTGTATGGAAGCACCCGTTTCAGTTGTAGCTGAGCCAGAACATGAGTAAATTATTAATTGCATTTCGACGATTATATAAGATGGTAATAGTTGAACATTATCACACTATATCCTAATCGTGTCGGCTTAGAATTGCGTTATTTCTTTGTGCTATTGTTATGATTTTGATTATGCACAATTAAAAATGCTGATATGAAAGCTTATCTGAGACTCTAATCGGACCTGAACAAAATTTGCTTATTAAAAATTCACTTTGGAATTTTCTAGGTCCGACATTGACGTATGTCTCAAAATAGTGAATGTGAGGTCAATTAATAATGATAATAGGGTCACATTCCATCAAGAATCGACCACAGGTGTGACCTTGCCATCCCTGATTCCGTTGAAATTTTGTGTACTCGACGAATTAGTGAAAAAAAAATTTAAATTCAATTTTTTGTTTCTATCTCATTTTTTTTTGTTGTTAGTTATAGTATGCTAAAGATGATTTCGCAAAAATGGTGTTCGAGTCCTCTTTGAAAATTCATATCTCTGTTAATTTTTATCATAGAATACTAAAATATGGCTTATTTTAAAGGAGAAGGTAGTCGCAATATAAAAAAATCTGCCAACGGTCTGGGCGCAACTTTATTATTTTATGAGTAGAAGTCCGAAACGTGTTTAATGCTGAAATGCGGTGTAGCTTACTATGCGACTGACAATCTAAAAAATAACGTTCCAAATAGCCTCCTGGTTATTCTTAAAGGTACAATCTGGCTGGTACTGCCGACCGCCGCGGTCAGTAGTAACTGCCAACCTCAACTGCTCACTGCGGCTGCTTTACACTCACAACCGTCAACTGCTGAGCAGTCGCAAACAGACATGACAGCTTGTTTTTGCCTGAAGCAGTAGTCTACTGCCGGCAGTTACTGCTGACCGCGACGGTCGGCAGTACCAGCCAGATTGTACCTTAAGGTTGTCAGTCGCATAGTAACATACACCGCATCTCAACATTAAACACGTTTCGGACTTCTACCCATAAAATAATAAAGTTGCGCCCAGACTGTTGGCAGTTTTTTTTTTATTCATTTACGTATTTGTTTTTTCAATAGATGATTCAATAGAAGTGAAAGTGCATTCGATCTCATTAACCTAAAAAAAATCGGAATTCGTCAAAACTCGAACAAGGTCTTACTCCCCAGGGGGTTTAATATCAAAAAATGCTGAAATCCCCGACTATATTCGAAGCATTTAGAAGTGAAAGTGAATTCTATATCTCAGTAGACTTAAGAAATATATCGGAATTCGTGAAAAAGTACATAACCGCCTTACACACCCTCTTAGGGGTCAGATATCGAAAAATTTGGAAAAGCGTTTCTAGACGCTTATATTAGGAGCCCGCAGAAGTAAAATTGATTAGATAAATCCAGATCTCTAAAAGATTTAACGAAATTCGTGAAGATGTGGGAAAAACCCTTTTCAAGGACATTTTTCTTACTCCATCTTTGTCACAAATGAAAATCTAAATTTTTTTTAGTTTTAATTTCTCTAGTAGCATGTACATGTACATATATGTACTAGTACTAGTTTCAACTTTCTAGCATAAGCCGTTTCTGAGATATGAAAAACCACCCCCCACATGTATTTTGCTACCCCTATATACTGGTGTCACTATAGTGGCTCTATATAGTCGTAAATTTTTAGCTTTCTATTCATTACGGTTTTCGAGAAATAAAAATAAGAATGTTTTCCTTTCTACCCGCTTTCACCATCACCCCCAACACCCACACCCACACTCACAAAAAATGTTCCCTACTAGAGGTCCACTGACTCCAACTCCTGTAAAATTCTCAAGATCATAGGGTAAAGTATCCATTCCTGAGCCCTGAGCTAGTAAAAAGCCCTGAGCTAGTAAAGAGCCCTCTATACAACATTTTCACCAATAGCTAAGAACATGCTTGGCTTAGCTTAATTTTGTTTTTTTCGTGAAATGCCGTTATTCTCTTTGGTCAGTTCAACATACACTTTCCATGTGGTTCTCCTTCTGTCAGAAGAAATATTTCGTGCCGAACGGACTGACCTCCTTAGTGAAGTGAAAAATTAAATATTCTTGTGGAAATCTATAAGGACTTCATTTTGATATAAACAACAGGTAAGTACCGTATTTCGATCTTAGGTTTTACTATAGTTTATACCGATAGATTTATACATTTCCTACATATTTAAAATAAAAAGGTCTGGAATTAAAGAATTTCTTGCGAAATTAAAGGGGGGCTCATTACTGGATCAAAAATTTCATAATTTCTAGTAATGAGCCATAGTGGGGCTCACTACTGAATTAATGGAAAAATATAGCGTTCCAGTAATGAGCCCTGTGATATTTTATAGTTTAGATGAAATCCATATATTATAAGGTATAAGGTTTGTAACTTAAAGAACGGCGCATCGTAGGAAAAAAAATTATTATATAAAAATATTAATATTTTGTTTATGTGAAACTACATACATGAAAATGAATGCAAAAGATAACTCCAATATAATTACAGTAGAACCTCGATTACCAGAACCTTTTCTTCTGATCCCTGTGCTACCGCAACAATGGCATCACAGCGAAAATACAACGTTGAAGACATTGATGTTGCCCTACACGAAATAAGAAATAGCCTTTCGATCCATGCAGCAGCAAAAAAGTATAACATTCCAAGGCCAACGCTCCAAAATAGAATACATCAACGATCTGCGAAAAGCAAAATGGGTCCCAAAACTGTGCTGACATCCGTTGAAGAATCAAAAATTGTTGAATGGATTTTTGAGAACCACGCAAGAGGCTTTCCAAGAAGGAAACATGAGGTCCGTGGTGTTGTGAAAGAATTCTTGAACGCATGCCCTAGATCAAATTTATTCATTAAAAACTATCCTGGACAGAAATGGTATAAATCTTTTCTGAAAAGGCATCCTCAAATCGCATTAAGAACGCCGGAAGCGGTTACGGAATCAAGCGCTTGCGTCTCTGAAAGAGATATCAGAGGATGGTTCAATCAAATTTTTAATTATTTTAAAGAAAAAGAGTTAACTGATGTCCTAAAAGACCCATCTAGAGTTTTCAATGGGGATGAATCAGGGTTTCTTTTATGCCCAAAAGGTGGTAAGGTTTTGGCTCGAATGGGATCAAAAACCGTTTATGAAGTCGATAAAGGAAGAGCAAAGGAAAGCATTACTGTAATGTTCACTTTTTCAGCTAATGGCTTCATTTTTCCTCCAATGATTGTATATCAGTATAAACGAATTCCAAAAGATATTATCGACTTGATCCCGAATGGAATTAACTATACAAAAACGGATTCAGGTTGGATGACATCTGAAGCGTTTCAGTATTATATTGAAGAAATTTTTTATCCTACATTAGTATCAAATAATGTTCAGTTTCCCGTGATCCTCTATGTCAATGGGCATAAAACGCATCTTAGTTATGCTCTCTCAAAAATCTGCAAAGAGCTCAAGATTATACTGATATGCTTGTATCCAAATTCAACAAGAATTCTTCAGCCAGCTGATGTTGCCATTTTCAAACCGATCAAACTATGTTGGACAAAAGAACTTCAACAATGGAGAATAAATAATCTTGAAGAACAATTCACAAGAAAATATTTCGCACCTTTGCTAAAGAAAGTTGTCGATAAATGTGTGAAAAAAGACACAATAATTAACGGCTTTCGAACCTGTGGTTTGTATCCTTTCGATGCAAATGCGATAGAATTTTCGAAGTGTCTTGGGACGTCAAAAGCAGCCGATGAATATATCAGCCCCGATTCACCTAACAATCTAAAAACCATCAATTTATCAGAGTTTAAAGAGATTATTGGGGATGAGAAAGTTCAACAATTGGAAACCATCGAAACTAGTTGTTGTACATATTCGGCAGATCTCCTATTGTTACATAAAATGTATGAAACTTTAAAAATGCGTTCCGCGACAAATTTTGTAAGTTTTTTAAGCTGTATATATACCTTTCATTTCGTGTTATTTAATTTTATTCAATTATTCAGCAAAATGTATCGCTTGTTGCGCCTAAAACAGTACAACATTTGGAAGTTGGAGAAGAAGTTCTAATAAGCCAAATTGAAGAAGTCGAACAATTCACGAATCATGTATGTATTGTTACATGTAAGCCTGGCAGCCCCGCAACCGTGCAACTCGATCGTTTCACATAATGAAAACAACAACAACCGAATACCTAGTTGAAAAATAACCCAACCAGAAATAAGGCGAAACAGCACGGTTGTATCTCTCTTCTTATCGAATGCTCTCCAATGTACTAGAATCAAAGTCGAAAGATCTCAAGCTTACTTGAATCTTCTACACACACCTCTGAACGAAGATCGAAATCGAAAACCCTAAAGCTTTCGAGAAGGTTCTACACTGAACGAAGATCGAAATCGAGGGCTCTAAAGCTTTCGAGAAGATTCCACAAGCATCGAAGATTCAGGAACATCCTAGACTGCAACCGCCTAGTATATAAGCAGGTGAAGCTCTCAGCGAAGAGACAGTAATTTTGATTACGCGACTGCGATAGCCAGCGAGTATACGCGACCGTGTGGAAAGAGAACGAAAGTGAACGAGTTAAGCGATATATGGTATAAGCGGGCGGTACTGCCATACAGTGCGAATTATTGTGCGAATATAGTTCTGTGAATTTAAAGTGCGATTAATAAATAATTACTTGTTTTTATTTTAACCGAATTGTGTTTCACTTGAAATCCCGGCGAACCCCTAGCTCGCAACAATTGGTGTCAGAAGTGGGATTTCAAGGATTAATTCGGGTTGAAATCGCGAGTGGAAAAAGTGAAATTAAAATTCTCGAACGGACAAAGTGAGAATTTTGTGCGCTGTGAAGTGAAGTTAAAATTCTCGAACGGACAGGGAGAATTTTGTGAAATCAAACAATCTAGAGTGCTCTAGTGAGCGGTAATTGAACTAGAGAAGTGGAAAGTTCTCGTACGGACAAAAAGAGAATTTCAGTGAATTTGTATCGCGGAAAAATCTTTAACGGGCAATAAATCGATAGTGAAAATGCCGCGTTATTTAAAAGACTTAAAACTAATGGAGCTGAAGGAAGAGCTCGGTAGACGCGAATTATCAACAACCGGGAACAAGTCCGAACTTGTCAGCCGAATGATCGACGTGCTTGAGGCTGAAGGTAAGAACGCAAATAGTTTCGAGTTCCCAATCGAAGAAGCTCGTGCAGGAAGTGGTGAGGAGTGTTTTGGTACATCGGATTCTCTGACGCAGTTAATGCAGCAAATGATGAACAAATTAGTTCAACAATCAACGGGCCTCAACCAGAAATTAGACCAGACGTCGAAGGACATTAATAAGGAATTAGAACAACAAAGGCAGCTCTCAGCAGACCTCTCAGCAGACCTCTCAGCGGATCTCAGCCAAAAAATGGACCAACAAAGTCAGAAAATAGACCAGGCATCAACAGACCTTAACGAGAAGCTAGACCAGACTTCAAAGGACATTAACCAAAAATTGGAACAGCAGTCAATAGACCTCAACCAAAAATTGGAGCTGCAAAATGATAAAATAGACACCATAGGTAAGACAATCGAAGAAAATGTAGAGAAGAAACTTCGAACTTTCGAAGAAAAGACATCAGCGATTGTAGAAGAAGTTGAACGTCTAAAAAGGGACTTTGATAACGTGAAAGCAACTGGAGTCATCAAAACAGAACACGTTACACACAAAGATCTCAAAGCACCAATCTTCGATGGGCAAACACCGTGGGCTATCTACAAGACCCAATTTGAGGCTGCCGCAAGAAATAATCATTGGAATGATTTGGAACGAGGAACGGCTCTTATATTAGCGCTAAGAGGCCCACCAGCAGAGGCTCTTCAAACAATTCCTCAAGAGCAGCAGCAGGATTTTTCGACATTGGTACAGACCTTGGATCTTTATTACGGCAGTGACCACATGCGAGAGATCTACAAGATGCAACTCCACAACCGAAGTCAAAAGGATGGCGAAACATTGCAAGAGCTAGCGCTCGATATAGAACGACTTACGTTGCTTTCATTCCCTAATGTGCAAGGCGAACAACGCAGTGATTTGGCTGTGTTCACATTTAATAATGCCGTACAGGATGAAGAACTACAGTTGTCATTAAAATTGGCAGGAAAGAAAACGATTGGCGAAGCCTTAGTATATGGGCTTACGTTCGAAGCTGCCAAGCAAAGCTCGTGGAGTAACTACCGAGTCCGAAAAATAACAGAAGAGTGTGTATGCGAGAAAGCAGAGTACACCAAGCGGAGCGTAGGATCTGGTGCCCCCCGATGCTGGAATTGCGGAAAGGCGGGACACTTAAGTCGGGATTGCAGAAAATTATTCAGATCAGCGGATTACACTGGAAGAGCGATACCCCACCATTGCCACAGTGAGAGTACGGGACAATGTTACGTGAGTCAGAGATTGGAACACGCTAGGCTCAGCGTTCTCCGATGTTGGCATTGCGGACAGGACGGGCATTTACGGCGTGATTGTTGGCAACTAAGAAGAAACAGGAATAATTACGATGATCACACTTCGAAACAACCGCTATGCAATAGTTGTAATGATGGGGAAATAACTGTTGATACCGATTGCCGGTGGAAAGGAACCGAAAAACAAGGCAAACGTCGCGGAGCGATGCGATGTTGGAACTGTGGACTAGAAGGACACTTAAGGTTTGATTGTCGGAAACCGAAGAGAACGCCGAATTATTGTTCGGATTGTACAGCCGAACAAAGGAGTACCAGAGGCGCAAAGCTACAGAGCCAATTAGAAGAGACGGAAATTGGCTGGCGAAATCAACATCAGCGTATTGTGATGCCGAGTAGTCAACAAGACAAAAAGGTCGTGGGAAACTTGCAACGAATAAAAGTTGGTGATCGACAGCAGGCGAAACATTACCAAACTCGGGACAAAATCTGTTCGACTACTAATCACCAGAATGCAGAGCATTGTCAACGAGCGAAATCTTCCAGCTACAGAGATAGCGATCTAGTATTGTTACACAGCACTCGAAGACAGAGGAAAACATCGTCAAAACATCAGTGCAACTGTAAAGGATGGCATCGAGTCAGCACGCAACTAAAGAAGGGAGTACCACGGACCAAAATGAAAAATGACGTCACTGACGAGGGAGCTACTCTGTTCGGGACGAACAGAAACTAAGGAGGGAGTAATGTTACATGTAAGCCTGGCAGCCCCGCAACCGTGCAACTCGATCGTTTCACATAATGAAAACAACAACAACCGAATACCTAGTTGAAAAATAACCCAACCAGAAATAAGGCGAAACAGCACGGTTGTATCTCTCTTCTTATCGAATGCTCTCCAATGTACTAGAATCAAAGTCGAAAGATCTCAAGCTTACTTGAATCTTCTACACACACCTCTGAACGAAGATCGAAATCGAAAACCCTAAAGCTTTCGAGAAGGTTCTACACTGAACGAAGATCGAAATCGAGGGCTCTAAAGCTTTCGAGAAGATTCCACAAGCATCGAAGATTCAGGAACATCCTAGACTGCAACCGCCTAGTATATAAGCAGGTGAAGCTCTCAGCGAAGAGACAGTAATTTTGATTACGCGACTGCGATAGCCAGCGAGTATACGCGACCGTGTGGAAAGAGAACGAAAGTGAACGAGTTAAGCGATATATGGTATAAGCGGGCGGTACTGCCATACAGTGCGAATTATTGTGCGAATATAGTTCTGTGAATTTAAAGTGCGATTAATAAATAATTACTTGTTTTTATTTTAACCGAATTGTGTTTCACTTGAAATCCCGGCGAACCCCTAGCTCGCAACAGTATTATATATACCTACAATTAAAAGAAATTGGTTTTCAAACTTAATTTTTTCTTTATCTAAATAAGGCTCAGACGGAAACAACAATTATGGACGTGTCGGATATACCGATTGTTTTCATTGAAAATGAGTGGAAATATGAAGAAAATGAGATAACTGACTTTTTAAAAGTAATTAAAACGCCAGCCAGAAAAGGAATAAAACATGTAAAGCGGCAATCTTTCATAGTTTCGTCAACCCCATTTCAAACTTCCATGGAGCAAAAAATGGCAGAAAAAGCTGCAGTAGGTAAAAATCCAAAAGAAAAACGAAAAGCTAGAAAAGAAAATTTTAAATGAGAAGAAAAAAGAAGAAATTAAAAAACGCAAAGCAAGTTTGGATATTATTAAACAGAAGAGGCGAAAAATTTCCTCGAAAAATCCAAAACTTGAAGGTGGCAAGGAAAATCGTTACTTAAAAATGGAACACAAACCAGGTAGAATTTCATGTTTTTCGTACTGTTAAATTCTAATTTCATATATTATTTATTTTACAGGAAAAGCCGCTGCAGTGCCCTTAGAATCTCGTGTTCGTAATTTGTTTCCTAACGAATTGACGCAAAGTCCTGAAAACCCCGAACAGAGAATAACATGCGCACTCTGCTTTGAGTGTGTTGGCAGTATTTTAAAAGTAGACAAAAGCATTTCATGCTACCCCTCCACTTTCTTGCTCCACCTCTCCCCTAAAAAAGTTTACTTTCAGTAGACTCCACTTGTGATACCATATACGGAAACCAAATTTTTTCTTCCTGGTGTAATTGGTTCGGAAGATATTGCAATCAAAAGTTTTTGATTTGTGGGGGTTCATCCAATCTACCTGCCATAAAAATTTTAACTTAATATCTCAACGGGTTTGGGAGCTACGCGCCTTCAAACGATTTTTCGTACGGCGTCTACGGCGGACACATTTTTTTTTCTTTTTTTTGCTTTTTTGGTGTTTAGTCCTAAAACGTGTAAATACAAAATTTCTGGATAGCAATTTTTTTTTAAATTTCAGGTCGATCACAATACTTTATTATTAAAAAATAATAAAGTAAAAATACGAATAAATATTATCCTTGACATTTTTTTTTTCAAGGATAACGAATATCTCAAAAAGCATATCTTCTATTTTTCAGTCAAAAGCTCTTAAAATAAATGTCCATGACTTTTGGGAGGTAGTTTTAAAACTGAGCTTAGGTTTGGAATTTAAATTGGCATATGTAAATTGTCAAATAGTTTCAGATAAAGGAATTATTATGAAAGAAAGTTCAGAGCATGTCCTTTGTAAAACCCATATACAAAAGGCCTTGGAAAATTTATGCATTTATCTGCCGCAACGCATTACTAAAGGAATCGATCCCCCAGGAACTAGATGTTTTGTACCAAATTGTAACCGTTTTGTAACAAAATGTAATGAGTTAAAAGTAGGGTAGAGTTCCGTTAAACTTGCCATGCTGTCAAATATTTGACGAAAAGTTCTGTCAAATTTTTTCCGTCAAAATAGACTTGTGCAGAGCAAATAAAATAATGTGGCAATCAAAAATTTAATGATTACACTTTCTGACAGCATTCGCCAGGGAAAATAGTCAAATATTTGCGTGGCATACATACAGTGTAATACTAGCTTTAGTGAGGACTGTTTCACTACGAACAATTAATTAACAGAGAAATGCTTGGACTAGGAACCAAAAAAGGCACCACCTTTAGTATTTTTTAATCATTTAAAAGTACGACGGAAAATTAATAAGTAAAATTAAATCTTGGAATAACTAACCACAAAAATAGGCCAACTCATGAACGCATTGAACGCACAGATAAAATGTTTTATGATTTATTTCAGGCTGTCTTCCATCTTGCCATAATTACCATACTAAAGCTCTTACATTTTATGAAACTCGTATAATCTGGTTTTCTCCAAAGTTAAAGGTACTGCATTGAAAATATGAGCAAGTCTTCTTCAAGTAGCCACTATACAATAGTTTTTACTTTTAATATAAAAAAATCCACACTTTGCAACTTTTTTTCGTCAACTACATTTTAAATAGTTCAGTTTTTCATTGAGAGTCATTCGATTTCTGTAAATTTTGCTTTTTGTTTCGAGGTTATGATACTCGGACAATATTCTGAGTATAACAAAGACAAAAATAGAATTCACTGGAAAAAATTAATAATAAACTCGAAAGTTTTACCTTCTAGAATAAACTGTTCGTTCTAAGATAAAAACAAAATTTTTCGTCCAAAATCCTACCTTTTCTACTTAGAGGGATCTACGCACCTAAAAACTTCAATTAAATTTTTCGAAGAGTTTGTGAGCTACGAGCCTTCAAAGGCTGTGCAAATAGTGCACATACGTTTAAGTAAAACGTGAAAATACAAAATATCAGAGTGAGGAAAATTTTTTCCTATCGAAAGTGTGACAAAAAAACTCTGCCAGTTGACACTGTACAGAACTTTGTCCACACAATGCTCCCACCAAAAAATATTAACTCAAAATAACCTCTACCATGAAAAATACATTTAAAAACATTGTAACTGGCTGAATTGTCAAATATTTTACTATTTTCACTAGCATATTTTTATTTGTCAAATCGCACAAGGATTATTTTGCTTCATATTTTTGTCTTAATTTGTTGTGTGATTTATATTTTACAGGGTGACATACGTACGAATACAGGCTTAAGGTGAAATTACAGTGGGAGCGATGCGCGCGACGACCCAATCGCATCGCGCGTGCCATATCGCGACACAAGTCAAATAATATTTTCAAAAACTAAAAATGTTTTCTTGGAAGCCTGCTTTTTTTCGACATTTATTGGACGTTTTTCTATTGTAAAAAATTGGAAATACAACCAATACAAGTGTCAAAATCGCTTTACACGCGCGACGAATTTCGAAAATAGTCTATCCATGCGCGATTGAAGCGATGCGATATTACTATAACATGAATTCTAATCAGTTGGAGCATCGCTTTACGGTCGCGCATCGCATCTTCTATAGTAAGCATTAAGTAATACGAGGGTAGTGCAAGAAGTATCCGACCAAACAAAGAAAACATGAAAAATTTGAAAAAAAAATATCTTTATTTCTCAACATAGTCTCCTTTCAGGTCGATACACTTTCCAAACGATGTTATCTCTCTTATAGTGAGAGCTGTCGAGCTCCTCAAAATAACCGTCAACCGAAGACTCTTCTTCTCGGTTGGTAAATCTTTTACCACCGAGACATTTTTTTAAGTTTGGGAAGAGAAATTAATCCGAGCGGGCTAAATCTGGCGAATAGGAAGCAATTCCAACTTTAACTCATAGATTTTGGCTTCCGCGATATCGGATGTATGGACTGATTCACCCCTGTTCATTGTTTTGTTCCTGTTTGAAGTGATGGACCCATGTTTCGTTCATGGTTATGAATCGACGCAGCTTTATTGCTGTGAAACATCGATTGAAACATCCTCACGACGCTGTTTTTCTTCACATTCACCCATCTTGCGCACATCTTTCTCATGTCCAAATTTTCAGTCAATATGCGATGTTCACCACTTTTTGAAATGCCTACCATGTTTGCTAGCTAGAGCACTTTCAGTCGACGGACATCCAATACCATTTTGTGGATTTTCTTCACCATTTCTGGCGTGGTCACCTGATTTGGTCGACCACTGCGATGTTCGTCTTGACAGCTCGTACTGCCTCGTTTAAACTCTGTCATGATGTAAGCGTAGGAGCAGCTCCCCAGAGTAGAATCTAGTTCGGCTTTGATATTGGTTGGACTGAGACCCGTACCAACGAGTACCAATTTTTTCATGTTTAAAAATTCACTCGTTCCCTATTGATGGCTGCCAAAAAAAGACTAAACAACTTAACGTCTTCAAACATAAGACTTATAAGATTGGTACTTTCAACGATAGTATTTTTTTCTGCACGTCAGGTCGGGTACTTCTGGGACTACACTATTCTAATATAATTCGCAAAAACAAATTCTATGATTAGTGAACATTATACCAAAAACTTCGAAACCACAGGCCTGTCGAGCAATCGGTACCCTGCAAGAAAGCGCTACCGGAAAGTTCGCATACATTCAGAAGATTCAATACAGTGACACCAGAATTTTTCTGGTGTTAGAAATTTCTTCTAGGGGATGTAACTCTCCTTTATATACTCGTGCAACTGGCAAAGCACGTTTCGAATGACCAACGACTGCGACCTGCGCCATTCAAATTTGAACCTTCAAACCTGGGATATGCTTTTTTCAAAATTATGCGATTATAACATTAGGCCAACCTGCAACTCGGATAGCGCTTTCTTGCAGCGATGGCGCGTGCTGCTAGTGTTTATTGCATATGTACGCATATGCAATAAACATTAGCAGAATGCGCCATCCAACTTCACAAAACTTCTAGTTGTTTTTCTGCGCCGCAAGAATTTCGGTATCGGTTTCCGTATTTTACCCGGTAACCACCGGTTATCGTTAACCAAGAGTAAAGAAGACAGCAATATTAAAAGAAAGAGGTAGAGAATCACACACATGTACACCGATACGAAGTATATAAGTTAATTTTGTCCCGCGGCCTATACGTTTTAACTGAAAGATTACCGGGTAATGCTACGGCGGAGATCCGGCGGACTTATCTGGTAATTTTCTTGCAGGGTATCGAATCAACGCGTGACGTACACAAAATTCTATACATTCATCCATTTTCAGTTTGCTATGCAGACTCCACACTTCGAAATCAAAACTTATCGACATTTTGCATATCAAGGTAAGTAACAACCTGATACGATAAACAAACATGAAAAGTACATTGTAGCCGCTAAGCTAGGATATCCACATACCTTTATCGACCGAATAATCATTGTGCGTTTGTCCTGAAATGAAAAATAGAATAAAAATTAGCACATTATACAAATCTATCAATCGATTATTTATAGATAATATTACTAACAAGAAAGACTATATACCACATAAATAACTTAATGTCAAATCCCTAAATAAACTTGTTTTTTCTTTCCAAAAAAATGATCATACCATCGAATTAAGAAACCAGTTAAAAGAGCATATAAAATTCGACGACCTTGAATTTAATCACGAATTAAGTAGTACACTTCATGCTTATTAGCGGTGAAAATCCGATCGATAATACAAAATTATAGCAATAAAGTAGACGAGGAGATTTTAATTTTCGATAGAAATGCGCCCACCAATAAATAATTGCCCCAAAGGAAATGGAAGTCTTCGTTAAACTCGAGAAATCGGTCCAAGGTCAATTTCGGATATCGCCACTTCAATCTCTTTAGAAGTTCCGGCGATATCTGAATTAAAATGGTTATTTAAATCTGAATAATTTTTGTTTCTCCTAATTTCGACGATCGTTGTTTTCTAGGGAATGCTTGAAATTGTATTCGGAGTAATACCAATAAACGAAATTTTTGAAATGAGGGCAATTGAAAGAAAAATAATAAAAACAGATTAGCAACCCCACGTTGGGCTCCAATTACTACTTTTCAAAATTTAGCTACAAAATATTCTCTTGTTTTCAATAAAATTCCAACAAGTCAGCAATTGCTTTTCACAGTTAATACGTCTTTCACGTTGGGCGCCAACTGCTACTATCCCAAATTAAAATTTATGTTGAATTCTAACAAACAACGAATTGACCTCTTGAATTTTTTATTCAAATCCTGGCGAGTCAGCATCCAAAATTTATGAATTTCGGAATTTTTCATTAAGGGCTTATATACCCCTGAAATTTAAAAAAAAAAATTTTTTTTTTTTACAGATTTTTATTTTTTATACTTTTAAGAATTAGAAAAATTTTTTTTTAAAAAACTGATTACTAAAGTTTGAAATACTGTAACTTATTTATTTTTGAAAAAAAATGCCCTCCGTCAGACTATAACTACTATATTATTTTACAAGATTCTTTTTTATTTTTGCAAATGGAATTATTTTTGGTGAAGTTATGATGCCGACCAGGAGGCGCCATGGTTTTCATAAGTAGTCCATTTATACCCGTAAAAACAATGTTAATATCATTTTTATAGTTGAATAGTTAATAAGGTATGTGAGTGAACTCAACAATTAAATTTTTTTTGACCATATAGCCTTTATAATAATTTTTCAAATTTACTCGGTTTTCAGCGCGTGCAGGGTATGTGAGCCCTTAACACCTTAACGAATCAGCAACTGCTTATCATTATTTTAATTCTTTGCCCCACGTTGGCGCCAACGATCAACAACACAATCACTTTCGCACCACGTTTGGCGCCAATTTAGGAAACAGCAATCGTTTATAGCAAACTTAGTCCTTCGCCCCACTTTGGGCGCCGATTACAGCTATTCAAAATTTAAAAAATTTATGTTTCACTTCGTCCCATGTTGGGCGTCAATCGTCACCCTTCAATAGTTAAATATTCGTTTGGATTTTTGGGAGTGAGGTAAATTTTTGCTTTCGAGTAAAAGAATTTTATTTTATCAATAGAATCCAATTCGAGCTGATCTCACCTACAGTACGTACCAGAGAAGCAGAGTCGTGCCAACTTGACAGCTGTTGATTCTTGGAAGTTACATAGCGTACCTAGAAACCAGCTACAGCAAACAAAATCCACCGTAATCGTTATGGCCTAAAGTTCATTTTTATAAAACTAATTTTTTTGCAATCTAGTGAAGGGATATACAGTGGATGCCGCTTATTGTAATCACTTTGGGACCGGCCATAAACAATAACATTAACCGGATGATAACAATAGACGAAGGGGAAAATTTTTTGTCATTTATTTTCCTACGCTTGAATATAGATTGGTCGAAGCATCTAATATTATTTTTTTTATTCATTAAGAGTTATTTACAACTCTAGCTTCAATGTTTCACAAAGTTACAGAGAATATGAAATACTGTTTCCTCTTCCTCCTCATCCAGGCAGCTTCTACAGAAAGTCGTTTGAAAAGAATCGCCTTCTTTTAGCATGCCGGCTTATAAGACAGTGTCTGGTCAGGACACTTACTGTGGTGCTGATTCTCTCCCTTTTTAGCAAATTCAGCCTTTTAGCGTTTTAAATCCAGCTTCGGTCATATCTGTCAGCTCAGCGCGCCACTTCTATTAAACTGTCTCGAAAACTTACTCGAAGTTGCGCTCATTCTGTTGAACGAGATCAGCATCAATAGTTTTCAGAAGCTACGAAAAGACTGAAATTTCTCATAGTAATCTATGATATGTATCGCCTTGTGTTCACATAAATGTAAAACCAAGAGCAATCATCTTTAATTTTGATATTGTTTTTATTTAGCCTTTTTGATCACATTCACATGAAGAAAAAAGAGGAGCGATTAAGAATACAGTCACAAAACTTGTAATGTTTTATGGAAATCTGGCCCGAATGATAACATAAAACGAATTTTTATTCCAATAAGCGATGAATTTCGTTTGTGGAAAATGAAACTAACTTGTTTTGATAACAAAATGCGGCTTATAACATTATCCGCGATTACTATAAGCGGCATCTACTGTAGTATGATTAACATTGAATCAAAATTTACAATTCTTCTTGAATCTTGAAACTGAATTAAAATGTAATTCACAGAATATTGTATGTGTTTAATTTTGAATCAATAAACTGACATTAAAATTAGCGACAAGATTAGAAAAGAACAGCAAAATACCACTAGAAACGTTCACAACAATAGGAAATGATTTTTAATATAATATATTATCAAAACCTGTTGCTTGTACAAAATAAAATTAGAATAGGTAAATCAAAAATTTTTGTCAGCTTGAAATCATTTTCGATTTTTACAGTTCTTGGAATTAATACAAGATATCGAAAGTTAAAATCTAGAAAAAGTCGTTTACCATTTTTTCATTTAATTTTTTCTGGAATTTCCAAATTTTGTCTTTAGAATTTTTTTCTGAAGTTTACCTTTCTGTCTTTTTAAATTTCTTGGTTATGTCTTTCAAGATTTTTTAAGTTTAAATTTCTAGATATGCAAAATATTCTGAATTTCGTGTTTAGAGATTTAACTTACTAAAAAAAAGTTTGTCTTTCTGGACTTGCAAAATTTTCTGGATATTATCTTTCAGGCTTTAATCCTGTTGTTCTCAGCATCGTTCTAATTAATTTATAGTTTAATTTATTTTTAAGCTAAATCCAATCCCTTTCAACATAAATGAATATTAAATTTTGGTTCCTTATCGCTCCATTGGAACATTTTTGGAACTCCCTGAATTTTGTTATCAGAAAGAGATTTAATAAAAAAATGTTCGATCCCTAAAGACGAAAACTGAACTTTTTGTTTCGAGTTCTTATTTTTACATTTGTGTACCGTACACTTATTTCCAAGTAAATCGTAAATTGAGTAATGCAATCGCTGTTAGCGGTTAACCCAGATAATTACATTTACGTATTTTCATTCGACACCAATTCTTAAGTACCGAACCAGGAAAAAAAACCATTTAATAGCTAAGAACAATGAAAACTATCGAAACAATACGATAATCTAAAAGAGAATCAACCCGGAGCAACTACACAAACACAAACTGCATGACATGTGAGATTAAATTCACTCCACTCGAATGTTTTCCGATATCAGCATTTCGTAAAATGTTTGACTCTGTGCGACTATTCATTTTCTGCATTGTCAGCGAATCGTTAAATGCGACCAATAAAATTGAAAATAACACATTCTTCGTGAAGTGAGATAGGCGAGAAGTTCGACCGTATAGTCAACCCATCATAAGACAAAATCAGTATTTCTGGAATTATATTTATGTTTATGAAGGGAAGAGCTTATGCAGGGAGATACAGGAAAAAAAATTACAAATCGACCGACTAACGAAAACGAAAAGGTGAACATTTCTGCCATCTTTTTTCTTTTTTTCTGATGAGCCTGCAATTTTTTTTAAGTTGGGATGGGAATTACATACTCCGATCGACAATCGATATTTGTACTGAACGCGAAGGTGTAGTCTCACTACAGCCTGACAGCATTATGTCATCCACATCATATTTACAAATCGTTTGCTCCACAAATTTTTTTTTTTTGTTATTTTGATTTTGTGAATTGGAAGAGAAAAATCTATCCGTACAATTTTATTCTATTTTTATAACAAAATTTAAATAGCGGATAGATGGAACCTGAAATATCTTAAACTCCAAATACATCTAACTATTTATTCACAAATTGAAGCTTGAATTTTTTACTTTAAGGGGGGAAAATAGAAAAAAATAAACCCGGTCACATTTTTTTTACTAATCTAAATAAAATTAATTCTTTCTTGTTGCTTTTCTTTGCAGATAATGTAAATTTTAATAGCAAATTCGTCAAAAGTGTTGAGTTATGTTAAAATATTCAGAAGTTCATATATTTTGATGAGGGATTTGATGAAAGATAAAAAATTTCAAGAAACTGGTTTTATTGGATAACATCGTGTAGAATATGATATCATTGATAGCAACCATTCTCTACTCGAGATTTGTAATCGTGTTGGAAAGTCGTAAATTTCTTTCACAATGGGACGAGCAGCAGTGGGAATATTTGAACAAATTACCAATTTCCTAAAAGACGATGTTCTCCATCGATCTAATTGGTTTGTTTTAGAAAAATAATTTTTATTCAAATTATTATGTCTTGTTACATGTGCCACATTTGTGAATAACTTAATAATTAATTAATTGTAAAACTTTGTGGTTTCGAGGATTTAAACTCGATACCATATATACATTTGCTTATCTACAGTTTAAGCCGGGTTGACACGTTACGAGTGGATTCGGAACGAGTGAACTCGCATAGTCACTCGGACGTTACTCGTATCAGGTAATCCGAGCATGCTCGGACGTTATGACGATACGAGTAACGTCCGAGTGACTATCCAAGTTCACTCGTTCCGATTCCACTCGTAACGTGTCAACCCGGCTTTAGGCTATACATCAGCGTATAGTATTTTACCGGAAAACATTTTGTGCATAGCTTCAATTTTTTCCTAGTGCTGACACAGTACTGATTTTTAGAATTCGTAAACGTCGACTTGTAAAAAAAACTATTTTTTTATTTAAACACGAGCTGTTTATGTTGTAAACGGATGCCTTGGAGTGAATATTTTGATTTGAAAATCAGACCATAAATCCTAGGCCTGTACAACAATAATTTATAGCGAAAAATAACGAGGTTTGGGAAATTTATCCAGCTTTTGAAAATTCGAAATATTAGGTTGCTGCAGATGAAATGTCGTTTTCTCTATGAAGTGAAGTCAGTTGCGATTTTCATGTCTCAAACTGCCGCCAAATGGCACAAGTGGTATTGGGTATTGTTGGATATTTGAATCACCGCGCCCTTTTTTAGGTTTAGTACTACATGAATTTGACTTCTCGTTTTAGTATTACTTGAATTTGATCTTATTTGTATTTTTCGATTTCCTGTTCTTTTTCTCCTTTCGCGATTTTGCCTGCTTTTTGTATTATCTCTTGCCGCGTGCAGATCCCCCTTTTTGTTATACACAATAAAACTTTTGTATTATTTAAATCTAAAGTGATCGTGTTTTCATTTTGACAAGAAAAACCAACAGGTTATGGGCCCAGCTCTCTAACAAGTGCGGGATATCGGTGATTTATTTATTTTTTTTAAAACAATAAAGAAATCGGGTCGCGATGAATTTCAGTGGAAACTCACAAATTGAAAAGTTGAGCGACGTAAATTACGAGTCGTGGGCGCTGCAAATGCGCAGTGTTCTAATTTGTCATGATTTATGGGGATACGCGAACGGCACCATCTTAAAGCCGGCCATCGAAAACACCGACTGGATAACCAAGGATGGCAAAAGTTTGGCTTTCATAATGCTAGGAGTCAAACAGACTCAGTTGGGACTGATAAAGAAATGCGAGACATCGAAGGAGGCTTGGGACACTCTGAGAGACGTATATAAGTCAAAAGGACCAGTTCGTAAGTCGCTGTTGTATAAGCAGCTGTACCAACTAAAGAAGAAGCCTGAAACCACGATGTCGGAGCACATAACAAGTTTTTATTCGACGGCAGAACAGCTCGAGGAGGCTGGGATTCCAATTCCAGGTGAGCTGTTGGCGATTATGTTATTGAATTCACTGCCTGAAGATTTTGAAAATTTCTGTGTAGCGATGGAGTCCCGAGACGACCTTCCGAAGCTCGACACCCTCAAATCGAAGCTGATCGAGGAGGAAGCGAGAAGGCAGCATTGTCCGTCGGAACGGCAAAACGCGCTAAGTGCGAAAGACGATCATCGAAAGCGAAACAAGTCCAGGAATCCAGGGTTAAAGTCTCCAAAAACCATCGGAAATTGTTATAATTGCGGAAAACAAGGGCATTTCGCAAAATCTTGCAGACTCAAGGGAAAATCGTTCAATCAGGGACATCGAGGGACCGAAGAAACCTTAATCAGCGTTTTGAGCGCTATGTCAATCGATCATAGCGAGTGGTGTTTAGACAGCGGCGCAACGAGTCATATGTGTAATGACAAAAAAAATGTTTCGTGTACTGTATGATAGTGAATCGGTCGAAATACAAACAGCTGGTGATAATAAAATCCAAGCGATCGGGTCAGGTGATGTTGTCATAAACGTCAAAAATAATGGACACGTGTCCATCAGATTAAAAGACACTAAATATGTTCCCAAATTGCGAAACAATTTAATTTCGGTATCAAAAATAACAGAGAACGGTAATTATACGGTATTTTTCGAGGACAATTTTGCAAAAATTTTGAGAAAAGACGGTACAATTTTAATGCGTGCAGTGAAACGCGGTCGATTGTATATAATCGAAACGATTCCAATATCATTTGCTATGAACGCAGTGTCGGACGGTACAAGTGATTTAGTAAAGTGGCACAATCGGTTCGGCCATTTAAACCTGAAAGACTTAAAGAAATTGAAGAAAGAGAATTTGGTAACCGGCATCGATAATTTACAAGAAGGGGCATTCGATTGTCTCGTTTGCGCTAAAGCGAAAATTCACCAATTGCCCTTCACAGCATCCAGCAGCAGAGAAGTCCAAGTCTTAGGTCTCGTTCATTCCGACATATGTGGACCGTTCCAGACCGCATCTTTTGGTGGGGCAAAATACTTTGCAACATTCATTGACGACTGCACACGATACACGGAAGTAGTTTTTCTAAAACATCGTTCAGACGTTCTAAAGGCGTTTAAAAATTATAAGAAGCGTGCAGAAAATGAAACTGGACAGAAAATGAAGAAGCTCAGGACAGATAACGCTAAGGAATATATTTCACGTGAATTCAGCGAATTTTTAGAAGCAGAAGGCATTAGAAGACACTTAAGCGTCGAGTATACACCTCAACAAAATGGTGTAGCTGAACGGGCAAACAGGACCTTAGTAGAGGCAGCCCGTTGCATGCTTAGTCAGTCCCAACTATCAGAGGGATTTTGGGCAGAAGCAGTGAACACAGCAGTTTTTATACGAAACAGATGTCCATCGAGAGCACTAATCCGAGTCACTCCGATAGAAGGATGGAGTGGTAAGAAACCATACGTTGGATTTTTCCGGACATTCGGCAGCAAGGTGGTGGCATTAGAGAAACGCCCAGGAAGAAAAAATTTTCAAAACAAAGGACAGGAGTTTATCTTCGTTGGCTACTCAACCGAGTCCAAGTCGTATCGACTGTGGAACCCACGAAGCAAAACCATAATCAAAAGTCGCGATGTGAAATTTTTCGAAGATGTGTCCATTTACAGCGGAACTGATGTCAAATTTTTCGTCGACTCCTCCAGTGACAACAAGACTGCTGAACATGAGTTGTTCGATGAGACGTCAAAATTACAAATTAAAGATGGAAATAACGGAGCTGCAGAGACTTCAAGCGAAACACAAAATAAACATGAGTCTAAGGAGACACCTTTTAAAATGTATGATTCAACAGATGGTGAAAGTTACGGCGAAGAAAGTGACAGCGGAGTACAAATCATTAATGGAGAAGAAAATAAAACTCCAAGGAAACAACAACTCCATGAAGCCAAGAAGGTGGTGCGTACCAGACCTCCAGTTATTCGAACGGCTGCAAGTTACCGTACAAGACGAGGACAGCCAGAAGAAGCGAATTCTACAGTAGAAGAGTTAGCATCTGATCCAAGTACAATAGAAGAAATTTTGAATAGAGCCGACAAAGACAAGTGGACCGAGGCTATGAATGCGGAATACAATTCACTATTGACAAATGAAACTTGGGAGATCACTCAAAAACCCAAAGATAAAAAGGTCTTGTCAAACAAGTGGGTTTTTCGGATAAAACGAAATCAGGATGGAACAGTTGATAAATATAAAGCTCGACTTGTAGTGCGAGGATGTGAGCAGAAATATGGTTTCGACTACGAAGAAGTATTTTCCCCAGTTGCGAGATACAGTTCCATTCGAATGTTTTTGGCATACTGCGTCGAAAAGAGTCTTTATGCTCATCAAATGGATGTTGTAGCAGCTTACATACAAGGAAATCTCCAAGAAGAGCTTTATATGAAGCAGCCTGAGGGATATGAACTCATTGGAGCTGAAGACAAAGTATGTAGATTGAGAAAACCTCTCTATGGTCTCAAACAAGCTGGAAGGGAGTGGTACAACAAGCTTGATAAATTTTTAACAAGCATAGACATGAAAAGAAGCAACGCAGACCCATGCGTATACAAGAAAGTATCAAGAAAATCGGAAGTCCTACTACTAGTTTATGTAGATGACTTACTGATAGCATCAAATGATTTAGAGGATTTGAATAAAATCAAACAAACATTGAGCAGAAAGTTTCACATGAAAGACCTAGGTGAAATAAGCAGCGTGTTAGGAATTAAGGTCGAAAGAGAGGGTCTTAAGGGAAGCGTGAAACTCACTCAAGAAAGATATATCTGCGATTTACTTCGAAAATTCAACATGGAAAGCTGCAATACAGTCTCAACTCCATTGGCGGCGACGCAAACCCTAAAGAAGACAACGGAATCAACAACGGATACTGAATTTGAAGAAATGGAAAGCAGACCCTATCGGGAACTGGTAGGAGCACTAATATATCTAGCTAACACTACCCGTCCAGATATATCGTATGCGGCGAACAAGCTGAGTCGATACTGTACCAACCCTAGTCAAGAGCATTGGAAAGCAGCGAAGCGAGTACTGCGTTACTTGAAAGGTACTCCAAACTACGGAGTTTTCTACGAGAAACAAAACCAGCAACTATATGCTTGTGTGGATTCAGATTGGGCTGGCGACACCGATGACAGAAAATCGTGCTCAGGATTCGCAATAATTTTTGCCGGCGGACCCATAAGCTAGGAAGCAAAGAAACAAAAATCCGTCGCACTCTCTACCATGGAAGCAGAATACTTGGGTTTATCCGAAGCAGTCAAGGAGACAGTTTACTTCAGAAATTTCTTCACCGAGATGGGGTTCGAAAGTTTTGTGGACGGACCTACTATAATATTTTGCGACAATCAGAGTGCAATAACATTAACCAAAAACAACAGCAATCATGGGAAAAGCAAACACATTGACATTCGTTACCATTTTTCCCGTGAAGCAAGAAATCGAGGTGAAATAGAAGTGGATTACTTACCAACGAACAACATGGCAGCAGACGTATTTACGAAGGCCTTATCAAAGGAGAAACATTTGAATTGTATTAATCTTCTAGGCCTTACAAAGGAAATATAAAGAAAGAAAAAAAAGGAGAACACGATGATAGAGAGGGTGTTGGATATTTGAATCACCGCGCCCTTTTTTAGGTTTAGTACTACATGAATTTGACTTCTCGTTTTAGTATTACTTGAATTTGATCTTATTTGTATTTTTCGATTTCCTGTTCTTTTTCTCCTTTCGCGATTTTGCCTGCTTTTTGTATTATCTCTTGCCGCGTGCAGATCCCCCTTTTTGTTATACACAATAAAACTTTTGTATTATTTAAATCTAAAGTGATCGTGTTTTCATTTTGACAAGAAAAACCAACAGGTATTAAAGTATGAATACCCCTACACTTGCTCATGGAATCATTTCAGTTTTGGACTTCATGGTGATCGAATAGAAAAAAAGAAAAAAACATGGATTCGAATCAAAAACGGGTAATTTTCCTTTATGAATTTAAACTTGACCACAGCGCAACGGAGGCAACTGAAAACATCAACAGGGCATTTGGAACTGATATGGTAAACAAACGAACCACATAGCGATAGTTCGAAAAATTCTGATCCAGAGATTTGACACTTGAAAGTGAGCCACGTGGTCACCCAGGACCTTTGATCGACAAGGACGAGCTGAATTTTTTAGTGGAATCTGACTCACGCCAAACTGTGAACATTGCAAGAAATTGGGCGAACACCATTCGACAGTTTGCCGGCACTTGCAACAGCTTGGAAAAATCAAAAAGCTCGATAAATGGGTTCCGCATGAGCTTACTGAGCAAAACATGACTCGTCGACTAGAAATTTGCAGTTCCCTGCTCTCCCGGAAGAGAAACGATCCGTTTTTGAACAGGATAGTGACATGTGATGAAAAGTGGATCCTGTACGTCAATCGTCGCCGATCGGGACAATGACTGGATGCTGATGAGACCCCAAAACACATGCCGAAACCAGGCCTTCATCCAAAGAAGATAATGGTGACTGTTTGGTGGTCTGCAGCTGGAGTTATTCACTATTCCTTTTTGAAGCGTGGTGAAACCATTAATGCAGAGAAGTATTGTGTCCAACTCGATGAAATGCATCAGAAATTGCGTGTTCAAAGGACTGGATTGGTCAACAGAGATGGAGTTATACTGCTTCATGACAACGCACGGCGTAATGTTTCAAGAACAATGGTCCAAAAATTAAACGAGTTGCAGTATGAAACACTTTCTCATCCACCATACTCACCAGACCTTTCGCCAACCGACTACCACTTTTTTAAACATTTGGATCATTTTTTGACGACCAAACAATTCGATAATGAAGCAGCCATCAAAAGTGCCTTCGAGGACTTTCGTCGCTCTAGACAGTCGAACTTCTACGAAACTGGCATAAATGCACTTGTATCTCGTTGGGAGAAGTGTATTGCATCTGATGGTGCCTATTTTGATTAATAAAATTAAGTTTTATAAAAGTTACAGTTGTTTGAAATTACACTACCAAAAACGACATTTCATTTGCAGCAACCTAATACAATGTTTTTTTTAAGCTTTTGAACAGATTTGAAATCTTTTTTAAATCAAGTGTAAGCAACATCCATCACAAAATTTGCACTATGACTGTGCAGTGTGAAGGTTGCAGACTCCGATATATCAATATAAATAATGCATTTAAATGTTATATGCATGTTAACTCCATTTCATGTTCCGAAAAAAACTTTTCATTTTGATACAGTCTGGCTGGATAGACGATCGAGATTTGTAAGACTTTGTTGATTACAGCATATCGTGAAATTAAACACTGTCACTTACAACAATTTCCCGTTTTTCAGCTAAAGGAAAATTTCACCGATTATTCCAGTTTAAAAGAGTCCCACAAACTTTTCCAGGTTTGTGGCCACCCTGTAATTTTTTTATTTAACATTGTCAATAACATATTTTGTATAATTTTTCCATGACAATCAGTGCAGAAGCTTATCACTGATTTGGCATGGTCAGGAGGACACCTCTAACAGAGGTTAAAATGGGAAACAAACCAAGAAAATATTGAAAGTATACAAGAGGTACATCTAATAACAGACAACCGAACTTCACCAGTCAGAGTCATTGAGATTTATTCGCCTCGACGGACCATGTCGCCACCACTAGGTTCCATATTTGTTCTCAAGTAAAAAACATACTGCAGTCACGATCGACTGCAAGCCAATCGTATGATACTTTGGATAAAATACTGAACTCCGACTTATATTGTAGTTGGGGATAAAGTAAAATAAGAAGTGCGCCTGTAGTTTATCCTCTATTAGGGACTCTAATTTGGTTGGTACTTAAATCTAAAATATCATATCTGGAACTAGGAAAATCACCGAAAGTAAATTTTTCATTTTTCAAGGTCTTTCACATGGAAGGCGCAGGAAGGACTCACTTGATTTCTAGCATATTTATCCTATTACCTGAAACCATTTAAAAATGATTGTGTGTAAAATTACAAATTTCTTGAAGCGTTCAAAAAGTATTGGAAAATATTCTAGAATACGTCTTTTAAGGACTTTTTATATGGTAGCTACCGGAAGGAGTTAACAGTTATATCTTTTAAAGTATTATATTTTGTCTATATTATGAGAAAATTTGGTTGGAAAATTTCAAACGGTAAAAAAGTTACAGTCGTTTCGCTGGGACGTGTTTTTTTTTAGAGCTATTTCGGTACCAGAATTTCCTCCGCCATTTTTTATCGAAAAAAATTTTTTTTTTCCTGAAAGTAAATAAGTACATAGCTCCGAAGTTTACCGAGCCGGAATTTCAAAATTCAATTTTGTCGGATCATGGCAGCCTCTGGAATTAAAAATACCATTTTTCGCCTCAAAATTATTTAGTAATAATGATAAAAACTAAGCAAGATATCGGAAAAATGGCTCGGTAAACGTAAGATTGTTGTATTAAACACAATTGTGCAAAAGTAGGTCCCGATCGGTCCAGTAGTCGCGGAGATAATATAATCCTGGTACCGTTTTTGAAAACGCTGTTTCGAGAAAAACGCATTTAAAATTTAGTTTAGGATACAGTTTACATTTAAATAAGGTTCTGTGAATTTTAACAGTGGAACAAGTATATGTACCTAAACCTCACCAACTTTTGAAAACATGTTCCTGCTATACAGATGGTCATAAACACCCGGAATTAAAATAAAATTCATAGTCAAACAGATGAAAAAGGCCACGAACACCTACGCGCTAACTGTTAGTCGTGGCTCACCATGTCCGTTACAAAACGCTGTAACTTCATCATTACAGCGAATTTCTTTATGAAATTTTCAGGGTAGACACTTAAAGGATGGTACTTACGAATAAGGACCTTTTTGTGTAACCCCTTAAAGTGAGTTCCGTTAGAAGACATTTTGACAGGATATTTGTATGGCAGCTACACGAAGGACTAATGAGATTTTGTTTTTAATCATACCATGAGGTCCAACTATTGAAAAATCAACATATAAAAATTGTCAAAGTCGTAACTTAAACCGTTCTAAAATTATCGCCCAATATTCATGAACACGTGTTTTAAGGACTTTTTGTATGCGAGCTACCCGAAGGAGTAAAGAAATTTTACTGACTAATGAACTAGAACTTCATTTTTCCTCAAAACTAATTTGTGCAAAATTTCAACTTCGTGGCTTATCGATTTCTAGAGTTATAGTGAGTTCCGTGAATTGAATGAGGATATTCTTACAGGATTTTTGTATGGCAGCTACTCGAAGGACTCGTGTGATTTTTTTAATATTCATTCCTTGAACTACAACTATTGGAAAACAAATGTATGCAAAATTTCAAAGTCGTAACTTAATGTGTCCCGAAGCTATTGGCCAATATTCTAGAACACGTGTTTTAAGGACATTTTGTATGGCAGCTACCAGTTCTTTAGTTATCGTGCTAACGGACAGACGGACGTCAAGCGGATTTGAAGTTTTTGACCAGAAATAAACAAAAAATAATATATACCTTTTTTTCGTCCAGGTTCTATGCGTTACAAACTTTTGGGCTGGATTAAACTTATAATACTCTCCGATTTCATCTAGAGTATAAAAATGGTTCCACTAAGACCAGTCTTCGATCCTTCAAAAGTTCGCCCGACCTTCTCCACTTACTGCAAAAATTGGAAATTCTCTAGTTATTGAACGCCAAGCCAAAGCAGTTTTCTTAATTTTTGGGTATTTCTGGTTCCAGTTTGCGTTTTTTCAGGATATTTCAAAACTTATTCGTTTTGTAAAGTGCATATCGACGCTTCGCTTAAAAAGAAACAGTATACGCCCAAGAATGACAAGGTTACAGGAGAGCAAATTGAATTTGACCAACGTTTTAGGTGATTGTCGCGTCATACAAGAAATACATGGCGACAAATAATCTAGACGAAAATTCAAGAATATGTATTTCCAGAATCCCCCAGAATCTTGTGCTGTGTTGAGAGTAGTTAGCTCAAATTTTGGAGATTTGCAGTGTATAAAAGATGTCGGTCCAGCATACTCGCGCCAATGGCTGAGGTTCAGTAACTGAAAACCGAAAAACTTCAATTCCCAACCCCAACGTTCCCATTTGTGCCCTGATTCAATACAGAACAGATCAGCTTCATTGGAAAACAAGAATTGTTTTAAACTGAATTAGAGTGCAAAAGTACATACCTAATGTACACAACAATGTTTCGATCTACGTAGGCAATTCAATTTCGTTACGAACCAGTGACTTGAGTTTGGTTCATACGTGATTCAATTTAGATCGGAGCAGGTGAATCGATTTCGTTTCGAGAAGACGATTCGATATCAAGCCGCATCTATGGATGATGCAATCAAAGCGGCCAATGTATCGTTTTCGGTTGAAGTTCGAGGAATATGAGCGAGTGTGCGAACTGAATTTGAATTTCTTGATAGAATTAGTAGCGTACTTTAATTAAGTTGCATCCAGACGACTGTTGGCAGATATTTGTTTAATTAGCCAATTATCTCCGACTATAGCTGACAATTCATACTTCTGATGACCACATTTCTATACCTACTGTACAACAACATTTTTACCTCTCGCGGACTACATCTTTTGTTTATACGTTATTATCGTCATCAGAATTTTCGCTCTACAGTTAAGGAGAAACAAGAAAAGCGTCATCTTTTCTGTATTAATTGAAGGACCATCGTCCAAGTAAATATTTCACCGGTCTATGAAAAACAGAAAAAAAAATGAAAAACGGGGCGAAAAAAAGTTCAACGTTCACGAAGTTGATTCAATTAAACTTTTCCAATTATATAAGTTCATGAAAAGAAACTTTCATTAGTACTTTTCCCAGATAGTTTTATACTGACCCGTAGGCGTTTGTATGAATTGGCTTCTCTACGGTTTTTTCCCATCTGTTTTTGTTGTAGCCAGCTGTCGATGTTGGTTTATTTCCCCGCTGTTTTGTTTTCGTATTCGCGCTTATTTGGAATGTGCATTTCAAGCAAACCGACATTTTTCATATTTTCTGCGCTTAAATAAATGTAGGTTAAATTTTATATGCAAAATTTGAAAGTTGTGAATAGTTTGTAAACTGGAAAAAAAAAATATAAATAAACTTTTTTTTGGAAAATTAGTTTTATGAAATTACCATTGGTATTGTTTACAACAAAAAAAATTGATTGTTACGAATTTAAATTGCGTAAATGAAAAATCGACGACACACCTTGAAGTGATTCGACCGACGAAATACAAATGAGGTGAATCACGAATACTCGCTCGACCTTAATCACTCAAAAAAATTAGTTTCAGTTTAATTGAGTCACATTTGTGAGAAACAGCAGAAAATATTTATCGATTGTATTAGGCCCGGTGGCAGTCCCCACTTGGTGTTACATCATTCGGTAATTCATTCACATTCATGAGGAAAATATTCATATATAGGGTGTTTCTTTAGGTGCATGAGAACTATCGATATCGATAACTGTGGTTTGACAGCTGAGAATGTCAAACTGTGTTGACATTTCTGTTCAGTAAGGTTTGGCAAGTCATCATGAATCGTTTAACGCCAGAACAACTCTTCCAAATTGCGGAAATTTACTTTGAAAAAAATAAATCTGTTCGCGAAGTTCATAGAGCACTTCGTCCATGGTGAATGACCAGCGCTATCGAGCCATGCTGACTGAATTTTTGTTTCCAAAAATTAATCAGCTAAACATCGCCGACATTTGGTTCCAACAAGACGGCGTGGCGTAACTTGCCATACAGCGCGCTTAACAATCGATTTATTGCAAAATCAATTTGGTGACAATTTGATTTCCAGAAGTGTTTCTGTTAACTGGCCCCCTCGTTCGTGCGATTTAACGCCTCTGGATTACTTTTTATGGGGCTATATTAAGTCATGTGTTTATACCGACAAACCAGTAACTCTTGAAGCATTGGAAGCCAATATTCATTCAAGCCACTATTGACGCCATACTGCCAGATTTATTGGAAAAAGTAGTCAAAAATTGGACTGATCGAATGGACCATGCAACTCGTAGCCGCGGCGGACATATGACGGAAATCATATTTAAAAAATAAATGTAATGAAATTATCTACCAGAATATAATAAAAAAATGTCATTACAACAATATTTCTGTCTTGTATTATAATTTTAAGTTCTCATGCACCTAAAAAAACACCCTATAGATTAATGTTATCTTCTTTTCGTTATGGTCGCTAATACGATGAATAAATTGCAGAAAGCGATATGTTCGGATCATTCAAACTTGTTTTTTTGTTTTCTTCTTATTGTGTAGGATATGCAATAAAAAGAATTTAAATTGTGTCGACTTTATTGTTGTTGCAGGAGGGGGTGGACCGGGATTAAGGTGCTGAAGAATACATCGCAAAGAATAAGTATCTACACAGCGTACCCTAAAATATAAACATTGAACATTTCGAGAATTCTCAGTACAACAAATAGTTCTTCAGAAAATCAACAAATTTTCGAGAAATTATCAAAATAAGTGTACATACAATAGGCATATTCTTCTCGTACACTGATCCAGTGCATAGCAAATTGCGTTCATAAAACTAAAGTTCAAGTCACCAAGCTGCAACAACTCATGATTGCGTATAAACCGTATCAACGCGGACTAATACCTATTCGTAAAAACCATAGGCGGAGCGAAGATGCTATTGCCACCCGTAGCCCTTGGGACCACGCAACGATGTATACTTTCAAAAAGCGAGTTATCAAACAATACCATTCCAGAGTTTAAAAAGAAAGTATTGATCCTGATATAAACAGGGTAATACCCTAGGCAGACGACGCATTCGAATGATCATTCCTAGTCGAATGATAATTCCGCATCACGTCTGTCATAATGAAATTGTCGAATTGGTCATTCATTCCATTATTCCAATTACAATTGCGAAATGGTAATTACGAGATAAATTGTTAATTCAGTCAAGCGCTAGCAACGCCATCTAGCGTCAAGCCGTTTTATTGCATATCCAACTACCGTGAAAACAAGTGGAAAATCGGGTGTTCCACCGTCCAAATTTTTCTATTTATTTTAAGTGTGCATTTATTACGATCAATCTTTTTAACGTTTCGTTTACAATTGCTGACATATTAGCACTTTTCTATCACTCTATTTCAACATATAAAACGTAGCCGCATGCCAATGCAAAAATGGCAACTTTTATTGAGCATTCCCACAACAATAATATTTCGAATGATCATTCGAATGTGTCGTCTGCCTAGGGTATAAGACGCTCTTTATATGGTCTGTAAAGAATGTGTAAATTTTAAATAACAATATGCTGAGAATTTTAAGAGATTAATTTTATTTTTTCCGGATTTATCCGATGGTCTTTCTTAAAAATGACAATGGTACGGAGACCAGGCAAGAGCAGTCTTCAAGGATACTGCGACTAACACAGAACTCGACATGGGACCTAAGTACGAAGCCATACAATTTGGAGGCTCTATTTGAAACGTATGTCAAATTTCATTCTGCTATCAAATAAAATTCCAAGATCTCGGAAATTATCGACATTATTGGCAAGAGAAGAACTATAAGCGTAGTTTTGAAATTCAAGCTCCATTTTTAAATGCGACTGTGGAAAAGATAAGTGTTAAGACATCTCCAAATCATCTACATAAAATAAAGATCGACAACCAAACACTTGAGGAAGATCATTTATAAAGAGGGCGAATAGCACGTGACCGAGAATGGATCCCTGAGGAAAGTTTGACCTAAAGGTAAACGATTCGGAAACGAACGGCAAACCCTTAGATTTACGATCAACAAGATCAGAACAAAACAGTTAAAAAAAAAGTAGCAAGATCCATAGAATTTAGTTTTGAAAGCAGGACCAAATACTGAATCCTAAATAACGTGGACCTGTTTAGAGCGTATATGCTCTTCCGACAATTGTACTAAACTCCAATAGATTGGTCATAGTTGCGTAAGGGACAAAACCATGTTGAATGAAAATGATCAACAAATTTTTTGGACAATAATTTTGGCAACGAAGGACAGCAAGGAAATTGGGTCAATAATTTTCAGCGCTTGGCTTTTTTTTGAATTGGAACAAAAGATATTTACATACTGATGGGAAAACACCGGAAGAAGGGCTTTTATTAAAAATCAGAAAAAGTGTAAGAGCTACTAGATTTCGAAGAAATTCGGAGAAAGAATTCAAGAGAAAGAATTTGGAATTCCGACAAATTCGAAGCAAAATATTTACTGGCCATAATTTGGCGATAGGAAAGTTGTAATAAAATCAAAAGAAGTGATTATTAATTACTGGAAATAGCTTTTTTCCTCTCGGCAATTGGGCGACAGGCTAATAATCTATCCAAATAAAACCACCGAATAGATTCTAGAGAAAATTTAGACAAAGGGGCGACCGTAATGTCCAAAAATCAACCGGAGAAATATCGTTCGAAAAATTCCAGGACCGATTTAGGCTGTCACGCCATAGATAAAAATAAAATTTAATTTACAAATCGAGAAAGTGATAGGTGAGAGAAACCGCGACCCAGTCCTGCAAGACCTAAATGATACAGCGCGTTCAATTCGAATAGATTTAATGGTAACCAGTTTGGTTACCAAAAAAGAAACAACTAGTGGATTCTAAACAGAAGAAATAGATCGTCGAACACCTAAAATGTAAGATGTGTTAAGTCACCTAATGCATTATAAATCTATTAGTGAAACATAATCACTATGTACTTGCAACTGATATTCACCCAGCTAGAATTTACTATGCCAAATCATATGTTGGACATATCTCATTTTCGTTTAATTTGTGACTTAACAAACTTTGATATGGAAACGATAATGATCGAGCAGGTTCAAGTGTTTGCTAACTAACAAATTATCAAATACACAAACCTACAAAACCGTCAGCAATATGAGCCATATTACTAGTTAAATTCTGTACGATTAAATTGCTCATACACAAAACGATCGTCAACAAACATTAAACTTCTACGATTCAATGTAATTTAAAATTAAACCAAAAACCATAATTTCTCCATTGAACAGCCGACGAAAATAAATCAATCGATTGATAATTATATAATATTCGATTAGATATTCATTTTGAAACGTAAATGATGATAGATTCTACTTTGTGTCGTTTAAATATAGCATAGCCATATTATACCACATGCTGGTTGGTCCGCACTTGTGCCATATTCATTGTAGACGATATAGCGCGCTAGAGCTCTATGCCAAAACCGATAAAATTTCTTAACCCAGCACAACACGATGCGCTGCTACTACTTCATTTTAAAGATATATGAGATGTGAAAGCATAGCATTTTCAAACAGTCATCTTCCGTCCGCAATGATCTAAAAATAAACCAAAAATATTTTTGTGGTGTTTATAAATATTCTATAAAAATCTTTTAACCGAGAACGAGAAGATGATGGTATTCATGAAAAATGCCATAAATTCGTGAGACTTATATTTTTGCATGATAGCCGCCTCCCCTTGTAACATATTTTCTTTCTTTCTTTCTTGCTTTAAGCTATTACTTTTTCATCTGGATTGAGAATGTTTAATAATCCATGCAAGTGAGCAAAAACAAAAAACATCTAAAAAAAAAAAAAAAATAGAAGAAATTAACCATATTTTGATATAAAGTCATTACTGAAGAGCCAGAAGTACTGAGTCAAAGAAAAGAAAATCATAGTAATGAATTATGGATTGGCAGTGATACAACCAACCGCGGGCTAGAGTTTTCTGTCATTTTAGTCGTCCCTGAATCAGACATTTCAGTTGTAATAGCATAGCCGAAGTACAACATAATTTGCAATCACGTGTGGGGATTCACATATCGATTTAAAATCATTTCGAAGCAGCGCAAACACACAACAGCACCCAAAAAAAACGGAATAAAATACAAATTGGTTTTAATTCGTTTGCCTTGCTCACTCCCCAGAGCTGTGCCAATGTTTTGGTCGTTCATCCGTAGATCGATTATTGGGAGGTCTTCTCTCTTCCGTCCCGTTTATATATATATTTTTTTGTCACCGTCATTAGCATGCTAGTCGGATACCATTTGAATACTAATCCAATTTTTCCTCTTGTTTCAAAATCAAATTTTATGCGTATTTCTGTATGTTGTATATTTGATTTTTAACGACTATATAGTCGAATTGGTGTTGAAAACGATGCACGAATTCGATTACAAATCGAAATTTAGAAAGTGATTTACGAGCGCTAGGATACTTATCTCAATAAATCAGTTCTAAATGTAAACTATCACACTTTTAAGTGGCCACTTTGCTACATTACGTGTTTGTGCATTGCGATTGTTTTTGCATTTTAAAATCAATATCGATACCTATTATGCGATTGGTTTTGCAGTTTGATTTCGATTTAATAATTTACTTATCGACGACTGGTTAATAATTTATCGTGATACATCGAAAATGTAGCAGCGTCCCCTGGTGAAAAGTGCACTATTTCAACAAAATATACACACGAGATTGAAGGTTCGAGTCCCTAGTCATGGGATTATCAGAAGAAAAAAAATCAGAACTGGGATTATGTACAAACAAAACAGAGCTAGAAGGAGCAATGTTAAATGGTTAGTTCTCTTTTCTTGGTTTTTTTCGTTGAGTTCCTCTCATCCTAAGCCTAGTATACATAAACAAATAACTATATTTACAGTTCCAATTCGAAGACACTTCTAAATTGTACTAAAGTAACAGAGCAACGTGTAGCTTTAACTTAAGGGGTCATCCTGTGTGACTTGGTTCAAAAAATAAGATTTTTTTTTTGCATTAATTGCATCCAAATATAGTGTAGAATATGTGGGCGAAGTAATTTTCCGACATTCGAAGCCGTACGGAAGTTACAGGCCATTATATTCTCTAAACTCCTTTGCTGTTTCGAATATAATAGTCAGTTTAGTCGCGTTTTTCTCAAAACGGTATTTTTCAAATCGGTAGACACGATATCTCGAAATCTATCGAACGAATTCTTTTGAAATTTTGTAGACACTTTGCAAACTAGAATAATTGTGATTCATCAAGCCGTTTTTTTCGAGCTGAAGAAGTCATAAAAAAAAACACCAAAATTGACGATAAAGAGTTCAACAAGTTGCCAAAAATTTACTTTTCAATATTTTTTGATAATCCTAGTTCCGAAACTAGTTCAAACTTCACAGTTTGATTTTTTTATTTGAGATAAGCAGAACGCCCGCAATCGTATCTACAGAAACAAAGGTTTTTTGAAAATGAATGGCTAAGTTGCTGTATACCTCAGCAATGAGCGACAATTTCGGGCTGAAAAAATTTTAAAGTGTGCTCAAAATATGCATAAATATGTGGTAAAAATTTCACAGTTGTATCTTTATTTATTTCGCCAAAAAAAAGCGTAAAAAAGAGCCTTCACACGGGATGAACCCCTTAAGTACCGAACAGAGTTCCGTTCTCGATTCTTGACTTCCGATTGCTATTTACAGTGGCTCACAGCTTATTTCGACCAGCACCTATCAAAAACTTTAACCACCAATAACAACTAAACTAAAAAAGATATCAAAATTATTTAAGCGCAGATTATTAGTCTAGTGTTCAAAATTATCATTTATTCATTTTATTATTTTTTTACATTGTTTCAATATTTCATAATAATTAATAACGAAAAAAGTAAATAAAAACAATGTCACAGCTTATTTCAACCAAGTAACAGATTCAATGTTTAAATAAAGTTGAAAGGTCCAAAAAAAATTCAGTATTTAGTACGACCACCCTTCTGGTCAACAACCATTTTTAGCCTCTTAGGCATTGAATCGACTAGTTTTTGTGTCACTTCTGGGGTAAGTTTGGCCCATTCCTCAACCAATGCAGTTTTGAGAACGCTGTTGTTGGATATTTTCAGTTTTCGGATGTTTGTATCCAAAATGGCCCACAAATTTTCGATGCCGTTAATGTCGGGCGACTGTGCCGGTGGTTGCATAACATACGGACAGTTCCAAACCAGCCATGGCTGTACAATACCCGTCTTATGCTTCGGGTCATTGTCTTGATAAAATCTGAAGTCATCGCGAATACCCAGTTTCTCCGAACTTTCAAGCAAATTGGACTTCAAAATTTCGAGGTAATGAGACTTATCCATTATAGTCTCTATAAATTGCAAATTTCCAACTCCCGCTGCGGACATACAGGCCCAAACCATAACGCTGCCACCTCCGTGTTTGGCTGTAGCTTTCAAATTTTGGTTTTGCAATTCTGCATTTGGCTTACGCCAAACATATGAGGCTCCATCAGAGCCAAAAATATTAAATTTCGGCTCATCAGCGAATATAAATAACGGTATTCCAAAATCCAGAATCTTTATCCAAATTTCCTTGGCAAATTTTAAATGGCACTTATAAACGGCTTCTCACGAGCTGTTCTGGCAATTTTTGGAGCCGGATAATATAGCGCTCGTCCGTTGTATTGAAAATTTTGTTAGGGGCATTTCTCCCTTTATCGTTCTTTCTATTTTTGCGGATAAATCGGTATATGATGCTCTGCACTGTAGAATCACTTAGTCCAACCATCTCACCAATTTTCCTGTGCGAATGGCCACTTTTAAAATTACTGAGAACAAGTTCGCGGTGATCAATTGTCGTACGTGCTCCCATTTCGCAAAACTAATTTTCCTGCATGATCTTCTCAAAGAATTCAGCAAGACTGAACTTGAACACATTACGAATATAATGACTAAACATAGAAAAAGAAATAACCGCTGCATTGCAAGATAACGGATCATGCAAAGTATTTGGTTGAAATAAGCTGTGGCATTGTTTTCGGATGCGTTTTTCGTTTAATTGTTTTAGAATATTAAAAAAATGGTACCCTCAAGTGAGAAAGTATTGCGACGACGACTTCATCTATTGAAAATATGAGAAACCTTTACGTAAATTTGTGAATAAGCAGAATTGTCATGTCTGGTGGTCAGAAAACATTCTCTTGATTCACGAAAGGGAAATGGATTCACAGCGAGTGATTGTTTAATGTTCATTTTGGGAACTTCATTCGTTCTTATAAGATGCGGCAAGACAAACTGTGTGACACGTTAATGGAGACCGCTACCGTACTGTAACAGGATTTCCATACAATGGACGTTCAAGGTTTGTATGGATGATGACTTTTACAGATCTGTCAAAACAATTACGCTGCATCGCGAGATTTTAGAATTCACTTATCTCACATTGTGATGATTACCAGCAATTGCCAACAAGGTCAGGTGATTTTTTTTTTTGGGTTAAGTTTAATCATTGGTTTATGTCGACAAGCCCCATAACATTGGCGTGTTGAAGAACGAAATTTGGCAAATTCGAAACGTAAGTTTGTGAGTCTATCACCGTGAATTTCACGGACACAGCTCTTTCATCCCAACAAGATACGAATTATACACTCGATAAAACCAGTATCATCATCAATGGCGCGACAGCCGAAATCGGGCCCTAGCCTGCTGAAGTCGTCGCCTCCAATCGTCTCGATCCAAGGACCTTCATTAACCGAGTTTTCCGATCGTTTGCGTGGTTTGCCTACTGGCCTGTTACCGCTCGCTTTGCCTTTAAAATCACGTTTGGGGATTCTTCTATCTTCCATTCGCTCTACAAGGCCAGCTCACTGCAGTTTATGTAGCTTGATGAACGTTGAAGCTTATGGCTCTTCGTAGAGTTGATACAATTCATGGTGGTATCTTATTCGCCAGTCCGTACGTAAAACCCATATAGCACATCGGAACTCATACGAAACTCCAGCAGAGCTCCTCTTCCGCTGAATTTCGGAAATATGCAGAATCGTATCGGAACATTTTCTGTTACTCATAAGTTCATTAAATAGTAATTCATACGGGACTCCATGTTCTGAATCCCAATTCCGAAACAGTAACGCCATTCCGTAAAATTTTAAATCTTGTAATTAATGCGTTTAGTATATAGTCTGATTGAATTTCTTGAAGTACTTGATCCCAGTATTGTAGCAGTACTGAAACCAAAAACTAAAATTACAAATAGGAAAGAATTTTATAAATTTGACGTATCGTTTGCTTATAGGGAAAAGGTACTAAGTCGGTTTTTCTCGAATTTGATTTAATACCACTGGAGCAGTACTGAAGTTTGAAAATTGTAAAGAGAAAAAAGATTGACAACTAAGGATAGAAAAATTAATTAGGTACTGGTACGGAACTAAAAAATCCGCTTCGGAAAGTGGCATTTGTGCAGAACTGGTGAGGAATTTATAAATCATTTTAACGATGAATTCAAGAAATATGAACTCTGTCCGAACAATTTCAAAATTCGGCTTCCATGATGTTCTTAAAGTCAGTATCAAATTGCATAGACTCTATCAGACAGCAAACAGAGCTTGCAATTCCCGATTAGTTCCGGTTTGCAATACTGTACTTTAGAATATGTTTATGTTGTATGAGAATGTGTTAAGCATGTTTATGTTCTTGTTTAATGTTTTTTTATATCATCCCTTCTGGGGCATATGTCAATAACAGCTCTCTGGGCTCTGTTACTGCTGTAAATATCATTTTTGTACTTAGATCACGGATGATAAGCCCCGGACTAGGTGGGATTCGAGCACATGACCTCCGGGTTTGTTTCAAGACTAACGCGCTTAATTACTACATTACCGAGGTCTGAAAACTACTTCATTTTATTTTTATATTAAATACAGTGCAGTCAATCCAGTTTCAACAAATTTCTCTTGTGTTGAACTTCACGATTAATTTCTAATGAATTTTATCGTGAAATATTATGATAACCTGACGAACTTTATCTCATCATTTAATTCCATGATAAAATTCAGCGAAAGGGGAACTATTTCAGTAGACAGGTTTTGGAATTGATGAGTTCATCAATTCTTGGCTACTAAATCAACGAAAGTAAATAGTATGTGCGAAAGAATGACAATTACTTGTCAGCAGTAGTTTATGTGACGTAAATAGAAATTTTACTTTTGCTAAAGAAATACACAACTCACTTACTTCCCTTTCCTCAAAAATGAACACACTCTAATCACACTATGAGGATTAATGGACAAAGCCTTCAACTCAACATGGACACAACTTCAATCAACGACATTATTACGATATCTATTGATTATTTTCCCCCAAGAAAGTTCAATCCAGTACAATTTTGAAATTCTAACCCAGTTAAATATTAAGTCGACTCGAATTAACACTAGGTAGACACCCGATAAACGAAGATTAAAAATAATGATATGCATGCACAGCACTTTCATATTATATATTAATGTCATATTTATTTCGTTTGCTTGGTTCGAGCACCTCGAAACTATCCATTCACGCTACAAGGGTGTACGATTCCGCCGAGCTATAAATGGCTTGTAACGAGTTTGTATTTCACCATAAATAGAAATCTACTAAGGCATATATCGTTCAGCAGGCACCGTATAGTCATCAATACCTGAGCGTAATTAAAAAAAAAGACGCACACGAATTCTATCATTAAGGTCGGATATGGGCCGTGCAGATGGCAAGAGGAAGAGGAGATTATAAAAGCTCACAGAAAAAAACAGCACTTTAAACAAAAAAAACAGTGTAATATAAGTTCATAGAAAGGAAATTCCCGTTGTCATGTTGTACAGAGACCCTGCCGCAACCACCATTCCAATTCATCGCATGTACACCACACATGAGATATTACGCATTTAGCAATCATTCACAAAGATAAACGAGAATATGAAATAAAAGCATGAAAATAACGTATCGCTTGCACAGCAATATCGAGCCGAAAGCACGAAACCGCGATAACTACTTTATACAAACGCAAAAATTTCTCGAATTCAATTCAGAACCTATTTATAACGCGTCAAGTATATCTTGTCATATCTATAGCTATAAGAGCTTCACTCTGCCCCCTCTCCCTCCTTCAATTCTCCGGGTGAGTACTTGTATCTTTTTTTCTTTCTTTTTTTTTAAATAAAAATTTCTCCTAAAGCGTTATCAAAACGATTCATGTAGCGCGCTTGCTGATGTACTCCATGCAATTTTCTAACTGATGTCTCCATAAAGCATAACCAAATAGAAAGTGCAAATGTACCGAGTCAGGAGAATGGGTATCGAGCCAGGCCAGACCAGGCCAAGAAGACCAACATCCCAAGACCCTAGCTATGCTTCGTCGTCTTCAACAACGACTCCGCAACAAATCTACTTAATCATATCAGAAAATAACGAAACAGCAATTCGGTGCTCTCTTTCCAAGCTACAGACTTGATACATTCTGGTGAAGTACTGCTTGCTTCCAACTTCCCAAGAGATTCCAAGTGGCTTGGACGATTTTTTTTTATTTTATATTTTGTTGTGTCGAGAACGCATGTATGTCGACAGTAATCCCAGCCATAGCTTCGGCGGCTGGTAGAAGATAGACGGTTGCTTTGCTTTACTTAAGCGCTCACAACTTGTTGGCAAATTTTCTATGATTGTTTGTCTTTCATAAAGACTGCAACGACTGATTCTGCTACCTTCACTCCACCGGGGCTGGGGTGGGGTGAGGACGCGCAAGAGTCAATACCTTTGAAAATCTTTCAATGTAATAAGACAAGCACTTGAACGGCCAGTTTTCAATGCGCGTCCCCAATTCGTCGTTTCATGATAATTTCAAAGCGCTTAATACTTTCTGTAGATGCTTTAATTCTGACTGGATATTTACATCGCACGTTGTCTCGTTCGTTCTACCATACATTCGAATAGTTCCGATTCGAGTCACTGTACATCGATACATCCACCATTCTATCCAGCTTCTCAGGTCCAGCGAGACCACCACCACAGTGAACGATAATGTTCTCCGGTTTTTTTTGCATGATAAAGACTGACATTTACGAGAATTGATCGGAAAGTGAGGAAGTTCAGAATCGGCATAGCCTGAAATGTGTTTCCCATTTTCTTATACGATGGAAAATGCTAGAGCTACTTCTGCTTGCTTGATATTTTTTAAAAAAAAAACTCAGCTTCTGGCTATGCGATGCTTTCGAAATGTGGCGGTCTTCTGGCGCATACACCTTACACGTGATGGGTTGTGAGAAGCTTTCGAAAAATGTTAATTTGGCGGCAATCGAGGAAGCCTGTGGGTGTGTGATTGTCTTGCTCTCGCTATTTGCTGTTGTGCTTTTTATGGAAACAGTTTTTCAAGTTGATGTTTTTTTTTCATTCCTCTTTCTTTGCATTTTCAAGTTGAGGATGTTCCATTGTCGACCGACATTTATTTTGGGCTTCATAAATTTAGCGAAGCATTTAATTACGTTTGTATCGGTTTCTTTTTCTTCTGGTTCTTGAATAATCTGTTTATTCGATCTGAAAAAGTAACATAGAAATATGATTTTTTTTTCTTTGTACTTCGATTTAACTGATACTGAAGATGAATTTTAATATAATTATCTTTAGCTTTTCCTTGAATTTGCGACATTCACTCCCCAGTTTCATATTCTGTGACGCTACTGCGCTGGCATCCTCGTTGATATTGCTCAAATCCGTCTCAGGACTTTACCCAAGTTTTTCCCTCGGAGCTCAGACTCAATGTTTTTTATTTCCATGAATAGGTTGTTTGCTGTTCTGTTAATTTTACGAATTCAAATTGATCAAGTATGTGTCCATGATTCGGTGATGAATTCATATCGCGCTATTATAAATAATTACTAAGTCATTCGTGGAAAAGGTTGTCAAGAGCAGCACACAGTCGGATTTGAAAGTAATTGAACTGTTCTAAAACGATATGCAGAAATAAATATAATTATAAAGGTTCAAATGCGATTTTATCTGATCAATGGAACCGCCGAACTGATGTAACATATGGTCAAAAATTAGAATTACGCTTAATTCTAAGCTATGCTGATGTTTTCCTCTTTTTAGCTGTAACACAAAAAAAATAAGTTTATTTTACAGTTTTTAGTTTTATTCTTAGCTTAAGGTACCTGGTTTCAAGTTGCCTTCTTGGTAACCTAGCACTTTTCGCTAATCGACGACAAAATCGATCCACGCGTCAAATATGAGCATCTCGTCACTGATACCGCATTCAGAGTATCTGATACTCAAAAACTGATACAGACCAAATATATTAGTTACCCTAGTTTTAGCTGATCCAAGTTCCGAAACCTATTTAGAGATCCCTGCAAAAGTGGTGTATATCTTGATTTTTTTTTTGACGTATTTGATTTATTTGTTTCCAGAACAGTAACAGTTCCACTTTGGATGGTCCTGCTTTTTTATAACCATGGTAGGTTGGTGGGTACGCGTGGCTGCCCGTGAGAACATGGACATACTTAGACCTAAAAGGTCCGTTGTGTTACCACAGGATCATCGAATCCGGTGCTACTCGTCGAACCATTTAGAGCTTGCAATGAAGCGTTGGATTCTCGCGACCTCCATTGAGGCAACTATACCATATAACCATACGCTAAAGAAAAATTTCTCATCGTACTTCTAAATTCTTAAGAATGGGATTCACTAACAAAATGGTTATTATGTTAAGGTTTTATGTTTTCAATATAAGATGTCCAGTCCTGGGAATTTTCATTTTTTCGTGGTAGCTTGTGCAAGGATGATGTGACCTCAGCGTTAGTCACTTACAATCTTCAATAATAATCAATTCGTTTGATTTCTTCTGTCTGTTTTCTCTGTAGATTCATTTTTTTGAACTCCTGCCACAGTAAAACTTAATACTCATTACTGCTCAAATTCCAAGTTAACACAAAAACCTTGAACTACCTTCCAATACCCAGAATAGTGTAGAAATCTTTTGAAACTTCTCGCATGCAATAAGACACTCCTTGCGAGTTTTACGCACACCACTGAATTTGCGAGAGTATATAAGCGACGCAGAACTTCTAGACGGGATCAATTTTTGTACTGTGAAAGCGAACCGACGGTCAGAGTGTTTGTAAAGAAATTTTCATTGGTAACAGCGATCGAGTAGTAAATAAAATCGGAAAGCGCTGCCAATAATGCGTTTTACTTGTGTTTTACATGGAATCACGGCTAACCCGTAGATCTGTATTTTAATTAACATTAAAAGAGATGAGCTTGAGAGAAATTATTTGACTGAAACTGTATCAGTGACAGGAAGTATCAGGAGTGACCAAAAGTAAACATTTTAACCGGAACCTGATACATTAAATTCCTGTAACAATCCATATCTAAATTAACTAACATGTTTTTTTTAGAATATCGTCAGATCCAAAGGATGAAGGACAATTTCGGCAGTGTGGACTGTAGCTTCAGAAACAGAATCCTCGACATGTTAGATTAGAGTAACACTTATCCAAATCATAGCTCGACTCGACCAATCGGTTAGTCCAAGGTTATACCACACCAATGCCACCCTAATGAAGTTCCATATAGGGAATTATCGTAGTGGTACTACAGAGAAAAATATCTATCAATCCGGCCACAAGTGCAAATAAATTTGGCTAGTTCATATACACGTGTTTCAGCTATGTCCCCGATACTGGAGAAGAAGTCACTGCACGCTCTCCTTTTCTTACTCGCTTTTGTACCTTCTACAGAAGTCATTAGGTTTGTTCTTTTTGGCTACACTTTCTACACTTTTCTGCACTAACTCTTGAGAGAGTGCAGAAAAGTGTAGAAAGTGAATGAAAAAAGAACAAACCTATTAGATGCAGAAAAGTGTAGAAAGTGTAGCCAAAAAGAACAAACCTATTATGTGGAACGCCTAGGTGTTGCGGTGTCTACTAATGAGACAGTGCACAACTGATATTATTTTTGTTAAAGCGATGACAGAAATAGAAGTAGCGATCGAGAAATTCGGCGTTCATTACGATTTGTGCAGAATCGGTCGAGTTACGGAAGAAAGTTTGCCAGGTAGATTTTGTCAGGGAAATCAGTATCTCACCAGTCGTGGAAAAAAAATAAAATAAAAATAAAAATATATTCCGTTTGTTTAGTATCTGAACAAGATCAATAATAATAATGCAACGACACTTCCCAAGTCTTCCAAAATATTTTTTATTACAACGGCTGTTGTAGCCAGTTGCTCTAGATCCTTCTAAATAACCAACCTCTTCACTCGAGTTCCATTTATTCACTTGTTCTCATCTGGAGTTTCTTCATCATCTGCAACTTGAAATAAACAAAACGGAGTCAATGATGGGACCCCCAAATGCGATCACCTCAACAGTGTGATGTTGACACTTCACAGGCCTCCCCTGATTAAATGTAAAAATTGGTCCACTAAACTCGTAAGTTTAAATCGCTCATTTAAAAAATTAATAGCTAGGTAAGAAGAATAGGAACACTTAGACCTAAAAGATCCGTTGTGTGAGCATAAGATACTAGAATCTAGTCCTACTCCCTGAACCATCTTGAGCTTTCAATGAAACGCTGGCTTCCCACAATGTTCGTTACGATCAGTTCACAGAGACTGATTAAGAAGTAGGCTCCTCGATGGAAAGCTCATCGGGAGGAGAACTGGACAGGTGCAGAGAAGCAGGAGGACCACTGGCTTCTCCTCATTCAAGAAGCTTCAACAGAAGTCGTTTGAAAAGAATGAATCCCGAGTCTCTTAGCATGACGGTCTATAAGACAGAGTACAGTCAGGACAGCAACTATCTTGCTGATAATCACCTTTTTATGAATAAAAAATTATTACCAATTTATAAAAAAAAATCATTACCATTTTCGGTTCTGAATCCCAAAGTCTATCTTGTCGAGTTGTCTCCAAATAATTCAGTTCCTCTTTGACCCCTTCTGGGGCATAGGACTGCAAGCTTTCCGTGGTACTGTCTCTGATTCAAATGTATTTTTCTTTACTTGGAGGACCACGGTTGATAAGCCCATGGCTAGTTGGGATTTGAATCCACGATCCCTTCACCGAGGCCTTACAAGTTCAATGCATCAAAAGCAACAAAATACAACAGCTCTCAAATATGATCCACGTAATTTCACAAATTGATCAATTGGAATGGAATTCCAAAAATAAATCCCAACGATTGTTACGAAAACTTGAACGAGACCAAAATTGAATAAGCCAATCTTTTGTAGTGCGGCTTGAATTCAATTGCCATCGTTTGTGTGACGAAATAAAATAATTCCATTGTAAAAGTCGGCTAAAAAACACGTCTACTTGTTCCAGAGCATCCAAGTTTATTTTAGGAAAAAAAATCGCAATGTCAATTTCATTACTTTCATTTTTTTCTCTACATTGAAATTTTAAATAATGTTGTTGCCAATATTTTGAATTTTTTTCTATTCTTATTTTGCAATAAATTCAGCAGCGCAAAATAACCAAGGATTAAAAATGGTACAGCTGCTCAACCGGAACAATTTCCAAGTATGGTTTACTTGAAACGAAGACATGTTAGAGGAGCAATTTGCGGTGGACCATTAGTTGCAGAAATTCACGTTTTAATCGGCGCCCACTGTGTTAAAGGGTGCCCCACGTAAAATTATCGCTTTTGCTGGGGTCATAACCACTGATAGGGAGTACCCGAATGGTCAGAGTCGAGCAATAAGATATATTCGCAGGTTTAAGTCAAGTAGCAATAATAAATATAATAATGATATTGTGGTATTGATTGTATCAAGTAAATTTAAGACTAACGCTTTTGTGAACACGATTCGATATGCCACTATTTGGTCGCCAATAGGTGCAACTTTGACAACAGTAGGTAATGGTAAAAATGAATATAGTACACCTTTAAGGAAACTATTATACACAAAAGTTCAAAACTAGCCACAAAAAGTTTGTGGCATGAAATATATTACACAATACGACAATCTTGTGTCTTAGGGGAGCTCCAAAACCCTATGCAGTAATGCGTCAAGAAGATGCCGGTAGTCCCACTTACTATAAGGATTGGTTGGTAGCTGTGACTTCACGTGGTCAAAAAAATCCAACTATAACTAGTGACCTATTACACTAAGTTCACTAGAAAGGGATACAATTTAATGAATTTCGTCCACGACGGAAAGAAAATCGTTATTCAACGTTGAAAAACTCGGCTGACTACAAAACCTTGTATTGCTATCATATTAATCACATAATTTATTTAATTCAATAAAGTACATCACTTAAATAGTTGTATTTCAGTATTTCAAACTAGTAAAGTTGTTGTGTCATTGCGATTACAAGACACAAGCACAAAAATTCTCAATCCACCCGCAATCGCCCATCACGAACGATTCTCTAAATAAAACAAAGAAATGTAAAGAGACCGCCATCAAGTCAATGGCCAAGAAAGCCAACACTCCAGCCCTCCTCACAAAATTGTGCAAGTATCCTAAGGGCACAGTCATTTTGTATTGCGTGTCCGTTAATAAGCACGATGAACGTGAGGACCAACTTCCAAGGATCCGCTCCCAGCTAAATTGACCTAGAGCCATTTTATAGAATCTCAACCTGCTCCATTAAGGAGGACATACGGCATTATAGGCCACACTGACCAGACTCAGACGAGCCAGGACAATTTTACCGAGTCACACCACTAAACGAATCAAGCAGCTTATTCAGCTGGATAGAAACTGTACTAAAGGGCCTGAGAATACTTTCAAGCTCAAGTACCTTTACCAAAACAGACTCAATATACAACACGAGTTTTGGTTTAGTGACTGTAACTAGTTAGAGGAAACAGACTACTTAATTGCGCAGCTCAAATTCTCTAGGAGATTCTCAACGAGGATCAGTCCCATGAAGGGGACTTTCATATCTACACGGACGAATCGAAGACAGACCCAGGTACGGATGTAGGAGTATTCTCCGCTAACCTGAACGATTGCGAGTCATTCAGAATATCGAACTGGTGTAGCGTATTTGAAACAGAGTGAATGAAGATCGTTCAGGGTGCTAGAGGCTTGTGCAATGCGGGATACCCGTCGTCATCCTAACAGATAGTCAGGCGGCGATTAAGTCGCACGACTCATACTTGTTCCAGATAAGATTAGTGCCTTATGCACAAATTTTAATATAACAATTTGTTGGGTTCCGTGCCACAAGATTCCGGGTAACATGGCTGCAGATGAGCTCGCAAGGAGAGGTTCGGCGCTAAATCAAGCGCTAGGCTCTATCTGTGAGGAGGCCAATTGAAGATACAAAGCAAGCTATCGACGTGGCGGCCATATCGCAGGCTAATACGAGGTGGTCGGGCCTCACATTATGTCTCGTTGCTAGACAGCTCTGGCCAGCCCTGAATGCGATGCGAGCAAGACTAAGTTTGTACTACTCGGAGATAGGAATACTCTACGGAGCCTCTTTTGTGTACTGATCGCTCATTGTCTGATCGACCGGCACGCCAGTAGACTAGGTGCTGCGGACGTTGCAGAGCTGTGCCGCAGCTGTAGTGAACCCAATGCCGAGGAAAGTGGTGGTTCAACTGGGGCACACGGATTTTTCTTCATTGGCGGCCTGTATGTTTGACCGCTCCAGCGGCCACCCACCTTAACTAACCTAACCAATACGGAGAGCGGAATTCAACAGGAGGATTGATCCACTAGCATCTGTGAAGACCAATCCGAAATATCTCGTTTCATTAAATTGGAATCACAAAATCAACACTCGTATGTCCAACTACCGGCTTACCGAAGGAAACAATCGCCCAGAGAATCCAAGCTGTAAACGGTGTTTGAATCGTGTGACGAAATACTGAAATGCAAAATTTCAACCGGCAAAAAATCCCATCAAACGCTCATTTCGCGTGCGCCTCTCATCTATTCCACAAAGACGAAAGAACGGCAAGAAGAAGCAAGTACACAAAACGGCCAACGGATTTTCTGTAAAATATTCGCTAAAATTGTGCGCGCAGAGTTTATAAATAGATCGTTGGCGCGGCGGCAAATCGAAGAAAATAAAACGAGGAAAACAACGCGAAAAGATAAAATAAAAGCCGATTATGAAATTGGCATTTCGCGCATTACTTCGCTCCCGTAGCAAGAACGGGAGCGGTACGGGACGGTCACGAGAACCAATTAGAATTCTGCGGCGCAAAAATATAGCCGGAGAGTTTTCATCAAAAACAAGAGTTTCAATTGAAATTTAGGGGTCGGATGCTACGAAATGTGATTGATTTTGGCATAAATTTATCTGCACATCGCCCGCATTGCCTGACACAAAAAAAAATCGTCACGAGCAGACGAACTAGAGACCAGTTCCCCATTTCGATTATTGGTCCTGTTTCCTTTGTGACCATCATCGGGAGAGCAGCACGCAGCACACATATTTCTGTTGCGACTTTGTAACTGACCCGTTTCCACACGAGGTTTCGAGTCCAGTCGCCGAACCCGCACAAAGTACACAAGCACACGCAGCACCCCGAACAAGACACATCACAAAAGGTCAGTCAGCCCTGCCTAGAATAGATCTTCTTCCCTTCAGACCGCACACAACCGACCCAACAGTTCCATTGAATTCCGATTGTGTGTTTTCGGCCTGTCCGGTTCCCACCCCCGTCGTCATCGTCGTCCAGCAGCAATGACGCGCTCTGCACATGGACATGATGAGTCGTCGTCGCCGGGCAAAATGAATGGGCGATTAAAAATTAAAACGACACACAAAATAACTTCGTAGGTCGTAGGCTCGAAGCCCCGGGGACAGAACGGGAAACCGGAATGTAATCGGCCGCGATAGTCGCGAGCATTGGTGACCACCACCAGCACAATCGCGACAATTGCTCGGGCGGTTGCCTGCCGCTGGGTCCGGAGGATTATGAAAAGTGGCTGGCTCGTATTAAGCGCGGACAGAAGCCGGGGAGGGTGCAATCAATTGAAACGGAGACGGATCGACTTTCACACAATTTTTTTTTATTTTTTTTTTGTCAATAGACAGAGGGGCCCGAGCGTATCGAACGCAAGCGAGACGGGCGGAAAGAAGAGGAGTTTGAGATCGCGATAATTGTCCGATGACGAACACAAGAAACAGCGACGAGCCGCGGCACCGAGACCCCAAACGACAAACAGCCCAAGCAGCCACCAGCCCGTACAAAACTACAAACAAGTCGGCGCGAAAAAGCGCAACCATCGAAAACTCGTTTTCCCGTGAATTGTCTGTCCGTTCTGCCTGCGAGTAGTTTTGTGTGGCGGCCGTGGCCTCAGCCAGTCCAAGACAACGGGGAAATGTTGTCGTTTCGTTGTCGTCGGTGGATAGAAGCGGACAACGGGGAGTGCTCCGCCGCCATCATAATCAAGTCGAATGGCAATCGAGTGATGCTGCTGCGGTCTTGGAACTAATTACTCGCAAATTTTAAGGAAAAATACGCAGTAGCTTCACACTCCGAACGAGCGCGACCATCTTCACAATAATGTTTAGATCTATGAGCAACGGAAATTTGGAAAACCGACGTGGAAATTGGTCGCGGTTATTCCCAATGGACGGCGGCACAATTGGCACTGAGGTCGGCCGCCGGAAGGCTCCGAACTTGCGGCACAATTCCTCCGAATCTCGCGCTACCTCATTGACATATCACGGGCGGCGAAATGTGGCAGAAACTTTCAAACTGATGCCCACTGACCTCTCGCACTTTTCTTCATTTTTTTTTTTTTTTGTTGATATTTTCCGCTACGATTGACGCGACGCAATGCCGCGCGCGATGGGGACAACATCGAAAGGAACGCGCGCGCGAAAAAATGTCACACAAGCAACCGGACACCGACCGGGCGCCACTGTAATTTTTCCGCAGCCTGGTGGCTACGGGGACCACAAAGGTGCCACCGTTTCGAACACTTGCACCAAATACAAAAGAAAATCACCAAAAATCGCTGAAAAGAAACGCAACTCACCTTTTATAATCCAAAATTCGGCGGGCGGGGGCACTGGGTATATGCCGGGGGTTGAATGCCAAAACAAAAAAAAAACTACCACAAAAACTTTTTCTCCGGACCGGGTGGGGGGTTTATCGCCGCCACTAAAAACTCGTCGGGAAAGGAAAAAATAAAAATTTTAACAATTGCACGCGCGTTGTGCACTTTAGAACGCGAGTTTTCTTTTTTTCCGCTCGCTCTTGTCTACGCGTCCACACAGCTCCCGCTTTTTTCGGGAAATTCCGAGTTTTCGTTGCGTTTTTTTTTTGCTCCGGGGATCGGCAAACTTCCACGCACCGCGTTTTTCAATTGGCCGGTAGTCGTGCGTTTTATTGGGCACCGGGGGTAGGGAATGGAAAGAAAACACCGGAAAAACTACGAATTAACTTTTTTTTTCGTTTTGTATTTGAAGTTTTTCCTCGGGCTCGAAGTTGGAAATCTTTCACAAAAACTCACCGCCGTACCCCGTCCACACCGTCTTCGCTTTACAACGTCGTCGTCGTCTACCGCCGCCGTTCGTCCACACCACTTTCGGGAAATTTTTTTGCCTTTTTTCTTTGCTTTTTTTCGTCACGAAAACGCGCACTTTTCGCGTCGAACTTTTCGCCAAACTACACTACGCACTGTTTATTGGCGTTTTTATTGGTTCCGATCGGCATTAATTTGGCGAAAATGCGATTAAAAAAGTCGAACTTGTTTCGATAAATTGACCGCGTCCCTTTTAACACGAAAACGAAATCCCCACTCGTAGCATTCAAAATGGCGGACAAATAGAATTTCGTCTCTTTTAGCACGTTTTTAGTACATGCGGGCGAAGTGGCGCGGCACGGCCAAGTTGTGACGCGATTTTTTGCACGCGGCGACTGTACAGATGGCACTGTCGGTAAAAGACAAAATGGCGTCGGTCGACTGACATCCGAAATTAGTAGGTATGGCGATTGGTTTTCATTTGCGGCGAAATTTACACCGGCTTTGAACTGAAATTTTTATTCGCGCGTCTTCGTTTTTATAATAAAAGGCGCGTTCATATCGATTCTTGGCGCAAAATTATTCAAATATTTGATAACGATAATCAAATAAATTCGTTTTTTGTGCAAAACTGCAACGGTCACCGGAGTTATAAGAAGAAATAATTATATCCATACACACAGCTAAGGTTGCCAGATAGTTGGCTGCACAACCCGCCGAGTGAGCTATATAAAATAGCCCAAAACCCGCACGAAGACTTATAGCCCAATTAGAGCGCTCAACTTTGCAATTTATCAGACCTACTTAAATGTGTTGAACACAGATGCGATTTTGACAACGAACTGTGCTCCAGAATTCGTAAGAAACACCGTAATGTAAATATTGTGTGAACACATAATTTCGTATTTATCACCACTTTAAAAATATTATTTGAAAAAATATTAGGTGCGAATTAATGGTAACATTATACTTGAAAAATAATTTTTAATTTTCATAATTCTATGGAATCAAAAATCTGTCGTGAACTATCCTACAAGTAAGTTATCAGGCAAAAATAAAATCTAGCTAATAATAATGTTTATTTGTTTCTGATACGTGCGTGCAGGAGAGAATAAGCTGAGTCTAGCAGGAGGCAAAAAAATACAAAGTGCACATCAATATTTAATAATGTTGGTACCTCATAAGTTCAAGCGGTTCAACTTAATGTTACGAGCTAGAGGTCCACCGAGATTTCAAGTAAAACACAGTTCGATTTCATTTACTACTTGATCGCTCTTATCGATGAAAATCACTTTAAAAATACACTTTCGAGTAGAACGGGTCGTTGTTTCACTCTCGCATTAGAAAAACATATTCCCCGGCTCTGCGGCGCTTATATATTGCAAGTGTTGAGTCGAGAGATTTCCAGCATATTCGGTTATTTGTGCGGAACGCGCAAGAAGTAACTATTACATGCGAGAAATGTCTAGAACAAGCGAGAAGTATATAGAGCTTTCTACGATATTGCAAAGTTGTTGTTTTTCTCTGGAAACTTTAATACCGATAATAAGTGAGTTCGGATTGCATGATCGAGTACACATGTAGCAATAACTTTAATTTTTGCAACACGTGTCTGCAACCAAAAATAGTAATTAAGAAAATATGGAAATCTACGACAGTCATAAATAGGAGTGTGTTTTTGCGACTTTATCTAGAGCAGAGTAGGAGCTTTGAGCTTTGAATTTTTCATGAGCCAGAATCGCTGCACCACTGGTTGTGGTGGTATAGTTGCTCTTTTCGCTTTGCGCTTTGTTGTTTTCGGATTTCGCTAATCTGCTTTGTACTGGAAAGGGAGCAAAAAACACGTTTGATATTGGTAATATATTGTCTCTTGTATGTTCTACAGGTGTCCATAACTTGAAAGAAAGTGGTTCATTTGTAGAAAGTCTACAAATGACGAACCGATTCTAAATGAATTTTAGTTTGCAAATATCAGATAGATATCGTGTGAACTATTATTTTTCATTAGAGAGAACCGAGAACCGAGAACCGAAAATTTAATGGCAAGTGTATATGTGATAAATATATTGTATTTGAGCCGGTAACACCAGCAGATTTAACCCAAGAGACGACTGAAATTCAGTTTTCTAATTGTAATATTTTTTTTCTCGTAAATTGGGTCTGTTGTAAAGTAGCAAAATACCATAATTTGCGTTAGCCGAATAGCCCGAAAAGCTATAAGTAGCTTTTTGAAATTTGTACCCGTGAATTGAATATTTAAATAGCCCAAATCGCGGGAAATAGCCCAATCTGGCAGCCCTACACACAGCAAGAATAGTGCACAGAACATTGTACACTACACTTTGCAACCATAAAAAAAATTTCAACTTACGAAGCGGAGATTTCAAAAACTGAAGTTGTTCACATCACCAGTAATAGACAATACATTACATCATCAAATGATTTAAAAATGCTAAAATCTAGACCGACTTACCGAAATACTAAAAATCATAGTTCTAGCCCCAATTCACAAAACCGGAAATACCAAAAACCCGAATAATTATAATGCGAAGATACGAGTAGAACCTTTAAAGCAATTTCCGATTGCTTTTAGTTTGGCAAATCTCAAACGTTCGAAAAGTTCTCGAACTTGAAACAACTCCGGTTCATCTGTGCACAGACTCCACAGTCGTGCTCGCTTATTGAAAGTAATCCCGATTGGTGGGCTGACTACGTTCGGAATCGTATCACTGAAATCAAAGAGCTCTAAAATTCTCGGTTTCATCACCTCCCGCGAAAAAAGAACCCAGCAGAAGGCGCATCTCGTGGTTAGTCACCCCAGCAACGTAAGGATAAACTTCTCTGGTGGATAGAACCGGTGTGGTTTAAATTAAACTCAGTTTGTTGGCCTTCATTGACGCCTCCAGATGCAAATTTTTAGATACGATCCAAATCAGCCATAACAGCAGTTACGGAAAATCATCAAGACATCTGAAACCTTTTTATGCGATTGTTAAAATTGTCTACATTACTTCGAAGTACAAAATGATAATTCCAAATCTCTCGTCACTTCAAGAAATTGGTGAACGATTCAGGACTGCTTGCATCCCTTACTCTCAAGGAACTCGACTATTTTGGATAAGGAAAATTCAATACTCGTATTTTGCTCTGCTCATGGACATTTACGTGTAGGTGGCATAATCAAAAATGCATTTCTGGATCACGACGAACACATACTCTGATACTACCACGTGATTCCCACTGATTTGCAGTTCATCTGGAGCTTGTGAGCGATTATTGTACAGAGTTTACTTAATTAATAATTTTCTGTATTAAAATATTTGAAAACTATATCTCGGTACGACTCCTTATACCAGTGAGTTGCACTGACTGGGGAGTACCTTCGGGTTAAGGTAATTTGATTGGACATTGAGCCCAATGTCGGCATACATGCAAGAGTATATCGATACGGTGAAAATTTTTCCAGCTCATTGAGCTGAGTGACATTTTCACCAGTTCTCTAAGCTGAGAAAGTGTACCCAAATGGGGAATTCTTCGCCAACTCTTGAGTTGGGAAGGAATCGCCCATTTTGCATGAAGGGGATAAATCTATTATTATTTAAGGAGTTATTGCAGCGGTAAAACGCTTCACTGGTCGACGAGGAATTAGTTCTGCACTGGAACGAATTTTGTGGGAGCAGATCGAGAATTGAGTAACCCGAAAGCGAACCAGCTGTTTCAAGCAATTTCTTTGTTTTTACTTTATTATTTTTTAATAATAAAGTATTGTGATCGACCTGAAATTTCAAAAAAGTTTGCTACCCTGAAATTTTGTATTTACACGTTTTAGGACTAGTAAACACCAAAAAAGCAAAAAAAAAAAAAAGTCCGTCTGTCCGCCGTAGACGCCGTACGCCGTCCGCCGTACGCCGTACGCAAAATCGTTTGAAGGCGCGTAGCTCCCAAACCCGTTGAGATATTAAATTGAAATTTTTATGGTGGGTAGATTGGATGAACCCCTACGACTGGTATATGGTGGGGGTACAAGGGGAGAGGAGAGGGGTGTGTTTTAGACAAAAAATTTTGGTTTCTAGATCTCAGGAACTACTTATGCTAGGAGGCTGACACTTGGAACTTATGTAGTACTATGGTAATGGTCTCAATTGCAAAAAAATTGTCGATATTGGTTAAGGGGTGTGGAAGTGGGGGGGGGGGAAGCAATGAGTCTTTAACGCATGAAAGACGGGATTGAAACATTCTAAAATCGATATCTCCTGCACAATTGATGTCAGAAGATTGAAACTTTGTTGTTGTCCTTAGGGATACTTCAAGATTAGACAAGGGCTAACATTTTTAAGAGGGGTGGTACGGTGTGGGGGTGGGGGGTTAAAAACTTTAGATTACAATATCTTCCGAACCAATTACACCAGGAATATAAAATTTAGTTTCTGTATATGGGATCACAAGAGGAGTCTACCGAAACTATATTTTTTGAGGGGGGATAGCAATTTTTCAAAAAATGTAATTTTTATATCTCAGAAACCATATCAGATATGATCTTGAAAATTTTACAGGAGTTGGGGTCGGTAAACTTCTAGTAGGGAAAAAAATGTTGGTGGTGTGGGTGTCGGGGGTGATGGTGAAAGGGGCTAGAAAGGAAAACATTCTGATTTTTATTTCTCGAAAACCATAATGAATAGAAAGCTAATTTAGGATTATATAGAGCCACTATGGAGACATCCTCGAAAAATAAAATTTTTGATTGCGGTGTCAAGGTACGGGGGAGAGGGGTGGTTTTTTATATCTCAGAAACGGCTTATGCTAGAAAGTTGAAACTTAGTACGAATATGTAGATGTGCTATTAAGGTAATTAAAGCAAAAAAAAAGTTCAGATTTTCATTGGCGTTCAGAGGTTGAGTAAAAAAAATGTCCGTGAATCCACATTTTCACAAACTTCGTTAAAACTTTTAGACATGTCGAGCTATCAAAGCAATTTTACTTCTGCGTGCTATTTATATAAGCGCCTAGAAACGCTCTGAACAATTTTTCGATATCCAACCTCTAAGGGGGTGTAAAGTGGGTGTGTACATATTCACGAATTCTGATATATTTCTTAGGTATTTTGGGATTTGGATTTCACTTTTACTTCTATAAGCTTTAAACATAGTCGGGGAAAAAACCGATTTAAGCATTTTGCCCTATTAAACCATCTGGGGGTATTGTTCCAGTTTTCACTGATGCCGGAAATCTCTTAGGTTTAATGTGATCGAATTCGCTTTTACTTCTATAGAATATTCTATTGATAAAAAAAATACGTAAATAAAAAAAAAAAACTGCCAACAGTCTGGGCGCAACTTTATTATTTTATGGGTAGAAGTCCGAAACGTGTTTAATAATGAGATGCGGTGTAGGTTACTATGCGACTGTCAACCTAAGAAATAACCAGGAGGCTATTTGGAACGTTATTTTCTAGGTTGTCAGTCGCATAGTAACCTACACCGCATCTCATCATTAAACACGTTTCGGACTTCTACCCATAAAATAATAAAGTTGCGCCCAGACTGTTGGCAGATTTTTATTATGAGATCACTCTACCGGGTCGGGTAAAGGACCCGGTAAACTAAGACACGACGGAGTATAGCTTAAGCCAAATTTCACAAATTATGAAATGGAGGATGAAGTCAATCTAAATCTTACTGTGTCCATTGAGAAGACAACGTTTTTCTCACAATTGCACAAGTATGCAGAACGATGTACTTCTGCATCTCATCAGCCAGACTGGTTGGAAAAGCCAGTTTTTCCAGGAAAGCACTAAGGAACTTTCCTATTACGCCTATTTCCGTCAATATTATACGAATAATACACACCTGACTGAGACTGCAAATTTTTTTGATTTCCCGAACAAAGGCTGATACTTTTCCACCTTCTCTGCATACTTTCGTGTAGTATTGCTATTGTGAGGAATAGCAGCCACCACTATAAATACCGTCCGGTTTATCTCGTCGACAAGGTCTATATCGGGTCTGTTGCGTACGACAAACCGATCAGCTTAACATACCCGCAGTACATACAAAAATCGTCACTTGAAAGTACGTTTTCCTGAGTGTACTGATAGCTAAGTTTCGAATGCTTGTATACCAGATTTTGATGGATAGCCTTACCTACAGCATAATGTCTATCCATGTATTCCTAAGAGGCTATCACAGAACAACCAAAGATCAAATGTTTTCGAAGTGCAGAATCTGTGGTCAGATTCTGCATCGGTCATCATTCATCATCATTGTAGTTACGAGTGGGTACCAAATTGTCCTGGATCGCATACATAAAGTTCAGTTTCAGAGAACGAATTTCTTGCAGTCAGACAAGTTGGACAAGTGAAGATCAATGTGGGGTTACCAAAGAAAATTAACATTTTTACCTTTTGCTTCCGCGCATATATCGTTGTCTGATTATATCCTCAACCGCCCAAAGGATCAAAATATCGATCACAATAGATTGAGTAGAGTAAGACGATTGTCAACCGTGCAAACAGCTGCACGCAGAGAGCTTGTAGCCTCTTTTCGGTAGAAATATATGCGTAGTAGATTAACCTATTGGTGGTAAAGGTTGGTTAAATCACTAATAGGTCTGTTCTTTTTGGCTACACCTTCTACACTTTTCTACACTAACTCTTGAGTGAGTGCAGAGAGGTGAAGAGGGTGAATGAAACCTAAACCTAATAGGTTTGTTCTTTTTTCATTCATCCTCTTCACCTCTCTGCACCCGCTCAAGAGTTAGTGCAGAAAAGTGTAGAAGGTGTAGTCTAAAAGAACAGACCTACCCAGCAGGCAAAGTTTCGTATACTATACGAAAGAAAAGACCGTAGAAAGGCCGGATAAAGCCCGTAGAATTCTAGGGTACGATGTCCTCAGCCGCTCTGTAAGTGTATACGTATAGTTTTGAAGAGCACTAGCCGTAGAATATTTACGGCGATTCTACGTATATTATTGTAGGTGCTTATACGTAACATACGTACGTTGTTTGTGCGTACAAAGTTCACTCCATTTCTACGAGTGGTGCAACGGATTTGCCCGCCCATTTTTTTATTTCTTCCTTTTACATAGAGAATTGAAGGATTTTAAATTTGACTTATGAAATCCTGACGCTGAACCAACTGCCAAATTTCGAATCCTTCAATTCTAAATGTAAGCCAGAAGAAGTAATAAAAATGAGTATGCAAAAAGTACCTGAAATGTGACTTCAAAAATACGTTGGCAAATGGCAACTCGAAACCTTTGTCGCTCGTGCTCTGAAACTGAAAATAAAAAAACATGAATGCAGCTCGTCAAGCCTTAGAATATACTGAAACATTTAAAAAAAATACATGGAATAAAATCCATGGAGAGTCTAATCTTCAAACTTCAAAACTCAAACACGGAATGCGTTGCAATCAAAATTTTATTTGACTTGACGCTTGAAAGTTTTCTTGCTTCTTGCATGTGTGTGGGTGCGATAGATGTGTGTAGAAAATCTTTTGAATTTTCTTTACATTTATACGGAGTATTTTGAGTATATGCATCTCTATCGTACATATGGACATATATGTCCGTTGAAAATGTGTAGAAATTTCACGACTATTCGATGGCCATGGTTGGCTGGTGGGAAACCTTACTCACATTTCTACGGAGACAGTTTTCGTTCGCTGTCCCTTTCTTACACATGGAGCTCTATGGCTGTAGAAAAGGTGTAGAATTTCGATTAGTTTTCTACAGGTATGATCTGCCTGTTGGGTAATGACTCTACTTCCAAATTCACGCGACAGTGAACCTCGTTCAACTCCTGAATTTGGGTGATGCATTTGGAAATCGTCTAAACTATGTCCGATATGTGGCTCCTGAATATCCCCGCCAACGGCTCGAATTCAAAATTTGCGCAAACCAAAGTCCACTGCTAATTTTTTAATATGTAATTTTATTTTAGTTCCCTTACATCAGACGTAGGCAGTCTCGAATTACTTGATTCCTCTATTATTGAAAATTGAATGTGTACTCAAAATAGTAACGGGAATGAATTAAAGTTAATAAAGCTAATCGAGCTTGTTGCATTCTTTAGCTGCTTCTAAATAAATACGATAATGTTTCAAAATCGTAGCCACTAATTTAGCGGCGCATTTTTGTTAAAAACTGCATCAATTTTCACACTTAAGTTCCATAATAAAATTTTTTGTAATTACTCTTCAACAATGCAACCGAAATTATTTGAAAAACTTAATTTTTACATCGCGTACTAAGAAAAACCCCGTTTTTTTTAGTACAACACACTTTTTCGCCAATTCATTGCATCATTTCGCCGTTCATTTCATACACCCTGTACTTGTCGTCGTGAACTTTGTTTTCAGCGAACAGCTGACAGCTTTATGATCATTCATCGCGTCTGACAGCCTTTTTCCTATTGTGTTCTTTACACTCGACCGAAAAAAACCATCTGTCCGAAGAGTTCGTTTTTGAAATCGAATAATTTTGGATAAAACCACGAATAGAATAACAACAGCACCGAAATGTCGGAGGTCCGTGCTATGGAACATGCCACCCTGAAGGTAAACACAAACAACCCCTAAATTCTCCGGGATGGAAAAAAAAGGTCGCGTGAAAGTAAACGAAATGGCGACGCATTTCGCGTTTTTTTCGCAATCGATCGTTTCATCCTTGGGGGGGGGGGGGGGGGGGGGTTTTTTTTATTTACGAAACGAATTTCATGGCACTTCTCATGAAACCTACAGGTGCCGTACGAAGTGATCAACAAAAAGTTTCGAATTGCACAGAAAACACTCGATCGCGAGGTCAGTCAGGTGCAAAATGCTGCAATGGAAGTGGAGAAGAGCCTGAAGGCGGGCTCGTCTGTTGGCGAAATTCGAAAATTATTGGGCGGCGTTGTCGAACGTTTGCAGGTTCTTAAGCGAAAAGCAAACGAATCGATATCTGAGGAATTGTCTGCCACGTACGTTTGCAAACGACGTCTCGAACATCTCAAACAAAATGCCGTTAGCGATCAATCGTCCAATTTTGATGTCTGGCAAGCGAACATCGACAATTGGAAACGGGTAAGCTACAATATATTGTAAGTAAACGTATTTTACATCATCCACTGTCCAGTAGTTTGGGTTTTTGATTCGGAAGTAGAGTTAAGGTTTTGCGTAGCAGTAAGTGGAAAGGGCTAACGGAACTACGAGCAACCGTTAATCCTGGAAATGCACAAAAGCCCTGAGGACTGATTACTCCGATTTTTGCTGTCAAACGACAATTTTCTGTCTCTCCGTTTAATTTTGGAGCTTGTTGCATAATTAGTTTTTTAGGCTTCACTTAGATAACGGCTGATTTGAAACCACGACCTCGGTGTTTATAAACTAACCACACCAAAAACGAAAGTATCGCAGCGCCGAACATTCAAAACTTAATATTTTTTTCCACTGCAGTTCGATTTAAAAAAAACAGGGTTCACTGCTGTCTCAACGGACCAAGCACTCTTTTTATAGAAAGAGACTCTGAAAGTCAGTGCAATAAGGCTTGAGGCTAGCAAAAACGGCTTGGAATGAATGTGGGCAATCGAGGTAGAAAATCTAAATCATTAAATAAAATATTTAGATAGCAAATGCAATAAAAACTTTTGGCCAGGAGACTGTCCTGAAGAAATTTAGAAATTAAATTATTCAGTTTTAAGGTGGGACTACAGAAGCGTCGTGACTCGTTATGGTGCTTCAAAAAGGTAAATAAATTTAGTGCTATCCTATAATGCCTCTGCTCTGGAATTCAGATAGAACGATCTCGCAAAACATGAACACGAGAAGATCAAGTTATTGCAGTCTTTAGGCTGCAGCCTACACCTCAAATTCCTGACTGGGGAGTACCTTCGGGTTAAGGTAATTTGATTGGATATTGAGCCCAATGTCGGCATAAATGCATGAGTATGTCGATACGGTGAAAATGTTTGCAGCTCATTGAGCTGAGTGATAGCATTTTCACCAGTTCTCTAAGCTGAGAAAGTGTGCCCAAATGGGGAATTCTTCTCCAACTCTTGAGTTGGGAAGGAATCGCCCGTTTTTTTGCATTTTAATACGTCAGTGATATGCAAAAGATACAACAATTTGTCAAAGCATCTGTGGAATTCGTTCTGACGTAAGATCATCAATGGCGAGACAGCCCAAATCGGACCCTGGCCTCCTGAAGTAGTCGCCTTCCAATCCAATCCAATCTCGATCCAAACACCGCGTCCTTCAGCTGCTACTTTTTAAGATGGCTTTGTTACTTCATCAACCGAGTCTTCCCATTGCTTACGTGGTTTGCCTTCTGGCCTGTCACCACTAGCTTTTCCTTTAAGAGCACGTTTGGGGATTCTTCTATCTTCCCTTCGTTCTGCATGGCTAGCAGGAACGAGGATAAAAGTCTCCCTCTCATTTGCATCCTCACAACTGCGGCAATCGACGTTAAAGAGAATACTCAGTCTGACTGCGTGCTGACCGCCGTGACTCTGGAGACGTCTACACGGCTTCTGCTCAAGAGTTCGTCTGTTCTGCTCCGGCAGTAGGATGGCCATATCTTTCTAGATATGACGCAGTTGTTCAGTCCTCGCCATCTGGAGTTCGTGTTTGTAAGAAAGTGGGAGGATATTTGGCGCTTAACAAGCCCTAGTTGGACTTGAACGGATTCCACGAGAGAGTCCTGAAGAGCAGAACCTTGCCTAGCTAATTCGTCTGCCCGCTCGTTACCCTCTATCTTGCTGTGCCTGGGACCCAAAGCTGAGTAACTTTGACCTGACTTCCTAAGTAGGCTAGCTCCTGTCGGCACTGTAAGGCCTTGATTGCGGCTTGGCTCTCAGTCATAATTACAACATTTCGCTTTGGCGTAGAGTCTTGCTTCAAAGTCCGACAGGCCTCCCGTATTGCCGGTATGTCTGCATGGAAAACGCTTTCGTAGTCCGGTAGGTGGTAAGACTTTGCGACATAGTGTGTGTCTGAGGAGACACCCGCTCCGACTCCGCAGTTCAATCTTTGAACAGTCGGTTCGCAGCTTATTGTCCCTGTGCACTGTCTTGGATTTAATTATTGGAAGTACCGTATAATACGTTTGATTTGCTAGCATGATCTGTCGATTGATTTCGTCCGTTTCTTTGCCGTCCTTTGCTAGATTAGCCCCAAGATATATGAAGTTATCCACACTCTCCAAATTATACTCCGCAATTGTTGTATTCTGTCTGATTGGCGTTCTCTTTCTTGTTTGCGTCATTAATTTTGTTTTGCTTTCGTTAATGCGCAACCAGACTTCTTTTGCGACGGAGTCGAGAATGACAAATACCTCCTTAGCACTTGGGAAGAATCTTGCGAGGATGTTTATATCGTCAACATATGCTACTAGCTGGGTGGACTTGAAGAGTGGTGTCCCATTGGTGTCGAATGGGATTTTTCGGATGACATACTCTAGTGCCAAGTTGAAAAGTGTGGGGGCTAAACCATCTCCCTGATTTAAACCACATTCCGTTTGGAAGCTGGTTGTGGAATCGGTTTGTGTTCTCACTTGTTATTCAGTGTTCGTCATTGTGAGTCTCGTTAGTCGAATTAGTTCAAATCAGGCATGATTTGATACAGTACCCTCATGTAGATACTGTCGTATGCTTGTTAAAAATCTACGAAGATTTGGTGCACGTCTGTGTTATTTTCCCAGCATTTCTCAAGCATCTTTTTCACCGAGAATATATGGTCTGTTGTAGATCGTCCGGTTCTGAATCCACCTTGGTATTCGCCAATTATTTCGATAGTGTGGTGTTTAAGACGACGTGCTTTTATTTTTGTCAGTATTTTATATGACGTACACAACAATGATATTCCTTTGTAATTCTCACAGCATAGTTTGTCTCCTTTCTTATAAATTGAGCACATAATGCTTTTTCGCCAATCGTCGGGTATATTTTCCTGTGTCCAAATTTTGCATATCATCTAGTGTAGTATTTCCGTGACGCAGTTTCTGACATAAGAAACCACTGCAGATATTAAGTAATAGTCCTTGAATTTACTTATAAAATATTTTGATGGACTAACAACGACCCAGCCGAATTTTAGGCATCTATCGTTAACAGTTGGCGATTGAACCTACGTCACGAGATAGGACAGGTCGCTTAGTGTAAACTAGCTTAGACATGAGTTCCAATGGCCTCGTAGATAAGTTTCTGTCATCCGGGCACTTATTGAAGGTGGCCACAAACCTGGAAGTCCTGGAAAAGTCAAAGAATTTTGTAGAGCCTAGAATAATCGGGAAATTCCCTAAATTTTGAAGAATACCTTGGAATGTTGATAATTTTGTTCCAAATACCAAACAAAAATCTAGGGTAGCAAAATTAAGTAAAGCAGTTTCCAAAACATTTTTGAGGTGCCACTGCGGTAATAGATATTTTTTCGTCCTGGTGATGTTCAACTGTCGGAAGCGATACTTCGCTCGATGCTTTGGCTAACGGTTTATAAATATACGCAACCAATTCAATTAAATTTATTTCCACAATATAGGTACTTAAAACTAGACATTGCTGGTAAATTTGTTGATTAGGTGGTCAGTTGGAAAACTTTACATCCATAGTTACATACTCGTATGTAGCTTCAAGCTGTTTAAATTTAAAACTTATATCGTTGCGCATAAATTTCGCACGGATAGTGCATATTTAATCAAAATATCGAACCGATCTGCTCGCAGGTTGGGTTGACTTCTTATAGATGTTGATACCAACAATGACTTTAATATTACCTCTGGTCGTGGAAACACTTCTTTGCTCGATGAAGTAGTTTCAGATTTAAGAACGAGGTTCTCATTCGATGTGCTAGCACCGTTAATATGATTCTTTCTTCCGCGCGAATTACAGCGTTTGACTGGGCTAGCCGTAATGCACCTATTGAGTTGGTGTTGACAAAATTATTACGCGGTTCGCAAAAACGTCCTGCAGGCATCTCGAATTTGTTCTTTAAAAAATAAATTATGGTACTTAAGATAAATGTGCAGCGTTTTACTTTTGAATTAAATACGTTGGCACTAGCTTGGTCAGAAATTGGTCCGGGTATGGCAGTGTACTAGTAGGTGTTAATCATTTTTAGTGCTGTTTGACTGTGATATGATCTACCAGAACAGCAATGTTGCCTATGCTTTAAATAGGTTATCGGAACGAATTTATTAGGTCACGAGTAGGTAAAACTGAGTTAAATTTTATTTGAGAAAAAAATAAATTGGTTTAGGTAAATTTCAGGTAAAATATTCACTCTCCTGTGGAAATTATGTTTGTAGAAAGGAGCAGTAAATTTTCATAAGTATATGAGTTGAACGAGAATATTGCAGGACACGATATCACATTTGATTCTTAGTCAGTCGAGAAGTTAAATTTCTATATCTTTCAGATTCGAATGGATCGAATGGTAATCGAGCATTGCCTTCGATACGGTTTTTATGAATCGGCCGACAGATTAGCTAGCCGAACTGGAATCAGGGAATTGACAAATTTAGGTACGTTTACAATCGGTTTCCAAACAACCCTATGCGCTCCAATTAACAAACAACAAAATCAATTTGCTCTTCAGAAATTTTCCAAGTAGCTCGAGAAGTTGAACAAGATCTCACAAATCATAAAACCGCAAAATGTACAATTTGGTGTAACGAAAATAAATCGAAATTACGTAAAATCAATTCAACGATTGAGTTCCAATTGCGCGTACAGGAATTTGTTGAATTGATACGTGAAGGAAATCGTAGCGATGCGGTCAAACACGCCCGCAAACATTTTCCATCGTTCGAAAAAGATCAACTAAAAGAAATTTGCCAATGTATGGCACTACTTGCATTCCCTGTAGATACAGGTAACGTTGCGTTGTTAGTAAGCTTCACATGAAATTCGATTGAAAGAATTTTCTCCATTTTTTTTTTTGCACAGATATCGAACCGTACAAGACTCTTTTCGATCTGGCACGCTGGAATGATTTGGTATTGAATTTCAGAAATGAAAACTATCGACTATTCAATTTATCGCATCAGTCACTCCTGGGTGTAACGGTTCAGGTTTGTTTTGCTTTCGAAAGTCTTCTCTTTCATTTACATCCAAGACCAGTTAAATTATGATAAGTTTAAATTTCAGGCCGGACTATCAGCTCTCAAGACGCCACAGTGTTACTCATTAGGTTCGAAAAATATCAATTGTCCTGTTTGTGAAGAAGATTTCAATCATATTGCCAAATCGTTGCCATATTCACATTGCGCACAGAGTCGATTGATTTGTCGGTAAGAAAAAGTCTCCTTCAATTTTTTCGAATTTTAAGGATTCAAAAATTTTAAATTTTTAGCGTTACTGGTCTTCCCCTTAATGAACATAATCTTCCAATGATGTTACCTAATGGGCAAATTTATGGACAGCTGGTGAGTTTCGTTTTTTTTGGATTATAAAACTACTGAATTTTTATTTTGATTTTATTACACAGGCAATCCCACAAATTACCAAAGAAAGTGGTGTGATCGTGTGTCCGGTGACAAAACAGCCGTTTACAGATCCTAAAATTGAAAAGGTTTTCGTTATGTAGCTGCTCTACAGTTTTGTTAACTGTTTTTTTTAGATGTTTTTATATACTCATAAGAACTTTTATTATATTCCTTCGTTCTCTATTATTAATTTTTATTTTTATTATTTACAAATTAATTTCTCATTATATTGAATTATTTTTCCTTTGAGTGCTATGTGACAGCGCTTAGTCATTTACAATGAAATAAAGCGTCCTGAAATTTGAATATTTGCTTTTTATAAATTGGTGCCAATTGGGAAATTGTATTAAGATTTTTTTCCCGTAAAGGAGACTCGGGGTTTAAAAAATAACTTTGGAATCGCTGTTGCGTTACGGAAAATATGATGAAGCTCCCAACATAGAGGTTTTGTTAAAATATAATACCATGCATGCGGTTGCTCCTACAAGGTGGGAGTTAGGTGAACAGTTGAAACGTTAATAACGCGTCCCAGTCAAAAAAATTAGGAACATATGGGCCTATTACGAAACTCGAGTCGAGTGAGTAGCTCGACTCACATTTGAACTCGACTCGAGCTCAAGTTGGTATTATGAAACTCGACAATTGGAAATTCACTTCATTTCCAGCAGTCGAGTGAATTTGACATTTCTTTCAAGTAAATACTATCACTCGATCGGCTGTCAAAATACGCAGTTCTTTTTACTCACGCTTTTTTTTCGACTCAAAGTCGAGTGAAACTCGACAAGTAGGCACTCGTCGAGTTTCATAGTCGCAGAATGTGAGTTTTTTGGTAGAGTCGAGTTTCGTAATAGGCCCGATAATATCGAAAAGAATGAGCTTGAAAGCAAAATTTTTCATTTTTCGGGTTGACATGAATCTCAACATTTTTAATGTTACGGGATAAGTCCGCGTGATAGCTTTCGGATAATAAAAAACGCCCTGACAACCGTAATTAGGCAAAACTTCTTATATTGGCGCCCTACTTCCCTGCAGGAAAAATAGGCATGATTCAGATCTGAATCAGCTATTGTTTTGCAATGCCATCATAGCTATGCTTTATACCTGACCGTTCCATGATTTTATTCACGATATGGCACACCCAACCAGTATGAACTATCAGACCTGACATTTTGGTCTGACTCTTACCATACTAATCATACCTAAGTCATAGCTTGCGAGTCCTTCATGAATCACACCTTATCGATACAGTCAAATTTCAAATCTGACACATAAAATCACAATCAGGTATTGGTAGTAATATCTGTGTCATATCTTACGATTACTATATAAATCACAGCTGATATGCACACCCAACCAGTATGAAATATCAGACCTGACATTTTGGTCGGACTCTCACCATATTAGTAATATCTAAAAAAAAAATTGAGTTTTGTGTTTAATCCTACACTGAATTTTTTTTTATTACCTAGGAGGGAGGTAGAGGACTCTTCTAAGATACTATTTTTCCTACTTCAAATATTATTTCTCACTTACTGACTTAATAAACCTATGGCTATATGTAGGAATCGAACCCGGTGTTGAATGTTTTTGGATTAGCGCGCGTAACTACTGCGCCACAGAAGACCTTTCGTTATGTGCAACTTAACTTACTGTGGATTAACTATAAGTTACCGCAACATACATTCGGTTGGCGGAACACACATTCGGTTATCACAACTGAAAGATGCCGTAAATCGTTTGTGATGATCAACATTCTATTGGACGTTTCGGTCTTATCTATAGTCCAAAATTAGGTCTGATTTTGGTGTATTAAAATCAGACCTTTCAACTTTTCCATCAGAAAGGTATGAATCATATACGCGTACATTAAATGTCATAGCTTTCATTTCGGACCTAACGAATAGGCCAAACTCACGTCTGATTAGTGTGACTAAAATCAGGCCTTAAGACTTTCCCTTGATCATGATGTGATTCATATCATACGCACATGGTGAATAATCAGATAGGTCAAAATCAGATCTGATTTTGGAGTGATTGAAATCATACCGTTTAATTTTCCATCCAAAGTGGTATGATTCATATCATACATGTCCAGCGAACGTCATACCTTGCGTTTTGGGCCTATCGATAGGCCGAAATCAGGTCTGATTTTGGTATTACTTACATCAGGCCTTACGACTTTTCCTACAGGGTTGGGGTACGAAATTATGACACTGAGAAAGGTTTAGGTTAGGCTAGTTTAGTGTAGCGGCCGAAGTCCAACATGACCTTTTACAATTGAGCAAACCTATTATTTGTGTGCGCCGAATCTATGAATCAGATGAGTTCCTTATAGAGTTCGAAGATCTTCGTTGCTGCATCAAAATTCAAGATCCTTGAGATCTCGTCTTTCATTCATTTGCAACGAGCCCCATTCTGAACGCAAGCGCCCCAATCATAAATCAATTTTTTATCATACAGTCGCCTGTAATGATTCAAATTAATGAGAATTTCTCTTTTTTCGTCTTGCTCTCCACAAATTTTTGGTACTTGTCCACCTACTCCCACCGGCTTTTGCCATCTTGACGTCTAGAGCGTTTTTTTAAAAATGTATTGATGGTGATATACAGTCGGTGCCACAATTATTTGTGCATAACCTTTTCAGGCGTAAAAGCTAAAGGGGAAGTACTATAACTTTTATAAATAAGCATAATTATATTCATTTCTTTTTTTTATAGTTACATATATAGCCTAAAACAATATTAACAAATAAAAAATTTCTGAAAAAAGAATATGTATTAGCAAAATAAATAACAGAAAAGATGCCACAATTATTTGTGCACAGCATTTTGGTGCCACAATTATTTGTGGACGTATAACAGGTCTCTATAAAGGTTAAAAAAAGAAAATTTCAAATTAGTTTCAAAGGCTAAAATCTATAAAATTATGTATTTAGTACTTCCTTAATATTTTGTATTTCCACCCTTTGCCGCAATAGCCCCCTTAAGGCGTCTAAGCATTGAATCTTTGGTTTTGCAATACGGTCGTTGGTATATTACTCCACACGTTTGTGATATTTTTCCACGCTTCCTTATGTAGCCTTTCAATTTCTTGCCGAATTTTCGACGTCATCCAGTGCCAAACATTTTCAATTACATTGAGATCAGGGCTTTGGGGAGACCATGGAAAGACGTCTTGTCCAATATCTGCTAAAAACTTTGCTACAATTATTGATTTGTGAACATTGACCTGTTGTAATATGGAGTTGCTGCCAATCAATTTGTCGCTGGCGAAAAATGCACAATCATTCAATAGGAATTGAAGCTGTTTTATGCTCTTTGGGCACCTAACTAAGAATCCAATGACATTGTAGGAAACACACCATTCCTTTCCGCCATGAGAATGTCGCGTTATCACCGCTCTATTTTTTGTTTCTTTTGGATTCGAAAAATAAAATTTGCGTTTATGTTCAATTTAAGGAAAAGACAACCGCATCCGTCCAAAGGATACTCCTCCAAAATTGAATCGGCTTATTTATGTATCACACTCGAGAGCGAACTTCCAGTGAAGGTTTTTGTTTTTTTTTAGTTAAATATGGCTTGTGTTGCACAACGTAGGATTTTATGTTATTTGCCGCTAGCCTCCTTTGAACTGTAGTCTTACTAATTTTTTTCTCGTCCAATATTCCCATCGTTTAAGATGTTATTGTAAGCTGTGAAAGGAGTTCTCTTTGCTGCTCTAACAATTACCTTTGCCTTCCTTGGCAGAAGTCGACCGTTTATTCCCTCTCGCTGGCAAAGTTTTCACACTTTAGTGTTTATTTGCTTTCGATACCTGGATGGATGGTATTCCTATGACACCCATACTTTTTCGAAAGTTCTGACACACGAACATCATTTTTGTAGTTAGCAACGATAACATTCGCTCTATGCTAATTTCAGAAAATGCTATGCACAAATAATTGTGGTATCTTTTCTTTTATTAATATTATTTATACATAATCTTTTTTAAGATAGTTTTTGTTTTTTAATCTTGTTTTTGGCTGCTATATGTTACTATAATAAAAAGAAATAAATATAATTTTGATTATTTCTAAGGGTTACAGTACTTTCCTTTTAGCTTTTACGTAAGAAAGGCCTATGCACAAATAATTGTGGCACCGTCTGTATTATATGATAGGTTCGGACCCAGGTTTGAGCCACTCTTGTGTTTATCTGCCGTCTCGTTTCTGTAGTCATTCGGCACTCTGAAACTGGTTTCTATTGACAGATTTGGCGAGTATCGCCACACACCCTCTTCCATCGTAGATCCATTCGTGTATACATCAAGCACACCCTCAGGATTCTCGGTTATGGACTGTCAGTTCTCCCTTATGAGTACTATGAATTTCCCATCGAACTGTGTCTTCAGATAAGTGTAATTCGTTCCTGATGGTATAGGAACGCCCGTATGTGCGAGTTTTGAGTTGACCCTATTTTTATTTTTTTTTTTAGTCTCAAGAGAATCTTGAACGCCAATGTTTTAGCGAAAGAGTCTACTGATGGCAAAAAGAGGAGAGTATATTTGCGATTAAACATTTATGGAAAAGAGATATATTTGGAAACAATAACTTAGAGTTCGGTTTCATATGAAGGGAGAAGGGACCACAATGGAGCCAGTTATAGATAACTCTCGTGATGGGCTGTGGCATAGTACTACAGTTAACCTCTCTCAACCTAACCTAACCTGCACAACAAAAACTTTTGACTTTGTCATGCTCAAAAAACATTATAAAGTCTACTCTCTCTTTGACTTCGTCAGCTTTCGTGAAACTAGGCTTCAACTAGATTTAATTATGACGAAACTACTCCATACCTGACATAAACTGTTATAACCAGACGTATTCGAAGCTGAACCAGGTGAATTTGATAACGCCGCCTTCTTAAACAAATTTTGTATACGCCACTGGTTACAATTTACCATTTTTTTTAAATTAATAAAACTTATTTTTATTTAGAAAAAAATGAGTAGTTTTTATTCGAATAACTGTAAAATATGGAAATATAATTTACAAAATAAATAATATTATTTCGTTATATTGATGTTAATAGTTAATTATAAAAAACGCTTTCATTATGATTCGCGTCCTTTCTAAGTCCTAAACAGCTAATTTTTATAATGCCTTATGTATTAAATATTGTATAAATGTAGATCAACAAACTTTCCTAAATATTATTTCTCAGTATTAAAGCTATCTAGTTGATGTATTTTTTTTTTTTAAGAAAAAATGTTTTAACTTGATTTTTGCGCACACAAATTGTGTAACTACTATAAAAACAAAAAAAAAAATATTAATATCTTATTAAAAATAAAAAAAAAACCGAAAAATCCGATTGCAACTAAAAACTATACAAAGCTATGGACAAAGTGTGGTTGTGGTCTAACTGTGTGCAGTATCTAGCTGCATTATTGCTATTATGTATATTTTTATTTTTATTTTTTAATGTTATATACTTTTTTATTGTCTTAGTTTTCATGTTTTCTTTCCTTTTATTATAAATATTTTTTATTGCAACAATTTTCTTAAAGAAGTGGTCTATTACGATTATCTGGTCGATTGAAAGTCTGTAAATGTTTGGAGTAGACACAAGGTAATATTTACAATTTTCATTTCATTAAATTTTTACTTTTTTTAATGATAATGAAAATCGCTACCTAGTATTTACGTTTAGAATATCTAAGAGTTATCAGTTATGCATAAGATTTAGTTCGATTGGGCTAATAAAGCTAAGTTTTCTGATAAATATTATTTTGCGTTTAGTAAACTTTAGTTGCGTTTATGTTATGGAAACGAGAAGCGAAATATGTTTGAAATGAAGTCAAGCACTGAAGGAATGTAAGGCGGTTTCTAGGTGAAAGCGTTTACGATAAAAAGTGTATTTTGAAAATATGTGCGGTGTTATATAAAATGCATGCAGTACAGGTTACGTGGGGTTGATAAAGAAAACAAAGTTTGCTAATCCATTAACAATCAACACCGGGTCTGTGAACTGTGATCCCATCATAGCAATCTTCAGTCTCAGGCGCCAATACAGTGGTGGAGACTTTGGGGTTGAGACCCTATCCAAAATTTGTATTCAAACAAGAACTTTGCGAGGTTTGCGCGACGATAGACAAGTGAAGTCAAAACATGAGCTTCTTGCACATTTATGAATACATGTCAGACGTAGCTTTTACGAGTATGCTTCCTAAAGCTTGTATAACACTGTATGCTATGCAATACAAATATTTAACAAACAATTCCCTCAGACTGCAAACTATTTATTCGGGTAATTTCTCCGGACACTCTTTTCTGTCCAACTAAACTATTTAATTGGAGTTCGTGCACATACCATTCAAACTATTCGGCCGATAATTACAGCTAAATGAGCACCAGATGTAAGTATCACGGTATCAACCTATCATTACCGCCAGCGTCGTGCTATTGTGTAAAAAGTCTCCCTCTTCAAAATACTGTAGACATAACACTGAAGTGTCTCTAGTTAATGCGATCACGTTCTAGAAAATACGATTAACCAGGTGTCCTAAAAATTCAACTCCATCCCAGATATACAAATCCGCATACCCCACCGCCATCAATGAGAGAACCCATACATCTAATAAATACACGGATGGCTCCTACACAAACGAATTTAAAACATACGCTGTGGTTGATTGTTCTTTGGAGACCACATTTGAAGTTCTTTACCAAGGACTTCTCTCTCGATGTTCAGTTAGCTACTTAGGAGAAATAACTGCTATTAATCACTCGCAAAGACCAATATTCACGTCACAAAGATATGAACGGATAATCTGGAAGTCCTTCAGCCAATACAAAATTTAGCTAATAAATGTTCTACCGACAAAATGCTGCGTAATATACCCTATGCAACCGAAAACATCTTGCCTGAATACTAGGCCACATTGGAATTACCGGTAATGAAACTGTGGGCTTTGCAGCCAAAGAAGCACATGACCTTCCGTTGGTAGTTGCGACTCCGAACCGTTGTGGAATCCGTTTATTTATTTTGGAGGTATCAAGCCCATACAGTAGTTTGTAGTCGTAGTGATTCATTCCTACGATCATATAACAATCATTTCGAATTGCATAACTATCCTGAGAATAAGACTGGACAAATCTTAGTTCTCTATATTACACTATTTTGAACAGGGACAACCAGAGGATTGCCTAACAATAAGACCAATATGGTAATGATCAATGACTGGAAAAAATCAAACTGATATTACAAAGACCAGATCTTTTATATGATTGTGAGAGGGGAATCTGGCTCATATCGCTAAAAATTCCATAGGTGCATTTTAGAGATGAACGAGTTGTATGAAACCTCTACGATCACCAACATTGTTTCTCAATAAAAAAGTAAATAAGAATCGAATGGAAAACAATTCAACGCAATCGATAGGTAGGTGCGAAGTTTCACGAAAGCCATGGGTTCAGATGATTGGCGCGAACAACATGAAGAACATACTTTTTTGCCACAATTCTACAAGACCGGCCACATATTTTCCAATTCGAATATCGCCTTTGTAAGGTGAAAAGGTGAAAAATTAACACTTTTCTTATTATAACGTTACAATCGTTGTATATACTCGCCCCGAGTTGAAATTGCTAACCATAAGCGCGGATTTAAACAACAAAATAAAATGGACAGGTTGCAATTGAACAAACTGTTGATATGTTGCCTTTTTACATTTTTATTTTTTTTACTGTTTCTGGGACTACGACAAAATCCCCAAATTCAAAATCCATGAGTCTTGTGATGTTTGGAACGTTAAAAATTTCAACGTCCAATTTGGTATGATCTAACTACGTCGTTTGTGCGTACACCGTAAAACAAATTAAAAATAAATGCAATTGGTACAAAAACTGAACGAGTGAAGATAGCACCTACTGAGAATTTCTAAATTATTTGAAATTTTTCTTTTTGTTACGCATTTACGCCATCCCTGATCTGGCATCCTTGTTTTTATACCGGCATCCACTCCCTTTAGAATTCGCATGTAACATCAGTCTAAACGCCGTCAGCTTGCATTGGGCGATAAGGAAGAAAAATGAGTGAATTTGGCGTTGAACGATGAGCGACTGGTTACATCATATGACCTTAAAAAAACAAAGGAAGCCTATAATAGTGATTGGATTAAATAGTAACTAAAGAATTTTTCACTCTGCCATAATTTCTATCAATCTTTTGTATAAAGCAAAAATCTGGACAAATACTTCCAAGACATAATGTAAACGGAAATTGAATTATATGTGCGCTGGCGAGTTTCGAGTTCTTTCGGAACGAAGGCCAACACAATTTCCAATGGGCCAATCTAGTGAAAATTTGTTATACTCAACGCCATATACCCGAGTACTGCCTTTAACCCAGTCGGAGGAAGTGTTGTAGCAGTCTTCTTCAAAAACGGCTTTAACACCGAAACCCGAAAAAAATTGTTTTAGTAGGTGCTGTGCTAACTTAGGAAAAAAATTAAACGTGCATTTTTTGTATTGTCTGAAAAAACATTTTGGCCATAATAAAATTGACAGTTTGGAATCAAGTCGTGCAAACTTAGAAAAAGTTGATACATCAGAAATAAGCCTTACGAACGGGGCAAACTCAAAGTTTAAATTCATAAAATTTTGTAAAAAATAACAAGTGTGGAATCTTTGAACAGAATAAATAGATTTACCTCAATCGGTGTATTAGGAAAATCTTCTTACTGCATTAAATAGAAAATTTTCGGTCTCAGTGAGTGTACAGGGAGAGGATGTCTTGGTTGGATACTCAGAAATACGTAGCTAATCAGTGATGTTGTCTAATTCAATGCAAAAAAAAAACAATAAGAAAAAGAAAATAAATACAATTTAATATTTTGGGATATGGGTATGTAATAACAAAAAAGCACGCATAATTCGGCTTATAAAACTATTTAAATACGACAAACCAAAATCAATACAAAATTATATTTAAATTAAAACTTTTTTTTTGTTTTAAAAAAAAACTTACATCTAATTAAATTATTTAAAAATACACAATGATTCTATGCAGCTCGTTTACACGGATATAAAACACTAAAAAAATTATAAAATATTTTTAATATACGAAATGGAAGTGTTGAACGAGCTGCATACAATCAATTCGTGATCTCGTAACTCCTACTTTACACGTTAGTGCGTAAAATGAAAATAAAAAGCAACAAATACCGCACTATTGAAAGCAATAACTTGGTTTATAACGCATTGAAATTAAAATTTATAAACACCGCGTTATCGAAATTAACGCGATCTCTCTTTTCACATAAAAGTAATTGTTTGGCGTCAAATTGTTTGCAATATCATTCGATATAAAATAGTTGAATATTGTTCAATATTATAATTAAAAATGTGTATAACTATTACAAAGTGGTTATCGCTTTAAAACTTAACAATAATAGTTACAAATTGTCTTTTCTTTTCATTATTTAATCGTTTTTTTTAATTATTCAATTAAAATAATTTCTAACATACAAAAAAAATGAAAGAGTTTTTTTTTGATTGATTTTTTTGTACTTTTCCTTAGTTACAATTATTAAATATTATCTGTGTGTGGATGTGTTTTTTCCATGTTTCGTACTTAACCTTTTTTGTATGAAACAATTTCGGACCGCTTTATTTAAACAAACTGGTATTAGGCTCGTTTAACTCTGTCCGGTTTTCACCATACGGCAAAAAACCGTACGGCGAATTTATTTTAATGACGCGAAGAGAATGGTTCCTACCACATTGCACGGCCACGGTACGGTCGCCGTCCGTTCGCGCCACTACAACCCACGGCGGCGATGCATATGATGGGAACAAAACCGTGCATAAACAGTATAGTGTGAACGATTGTCCAATTCGGAGTTTTGCCATACGGTGAAAACCGTCCAGTGTGAAACGAGCCTTAAAGTAGATAATATCCAAAGTCGTGTTGTTGTTTACAACACAACAAGATACGGAAATACCATGGAGAATGCGATGCCTGAAAAAAGGCCCGAGATAAGCATGGCACCGGCAAACATACCGGCCGTTACAGCATGTTTTGGTTGTACCGTTTGTGGTGCGTACATCATTCCGAGTGAACTAAAAGAAAATAGGTAGAAATTTTGCATTTGTTAACATTATTCAAATTAATATGGAAAATTTATTAAATTGAAATCTGTAAAGTTTCACACTCTCGCGAACTTTATTTTTCTGTCCGCTCACTTACGTTTTAATTAATTACAAAAATTAGATAGGAATATGACATAAAATTTAATTTAGTTACCTTAAATATCCCGATGATAAAGACATCACTATAGCTATGATCCAGTAGAGCCAATCATTCGAAATATAAACTGGTAAGGTTCGTACAACATCTCTCGGGATGTAATTGCAGAATAAGAATAACGGCAAGAATATCAGTCGAAGAACGACCGGATATACAAGATATTTTGGTTTTGGCTGAAAATAAACAACAAATGGATAAATGAATACACCTACAGTTAAACTTAGAGGCTTTATCATGAAAATGCCTTAGGAAGCGGAAAAATGTGACTTTACATAAAAAAATCGTTTCGCCGTTTCGCTTTAACTTATCAAATTTCACTATTTTTCCAATTTGTTGGTAGTATTTCCAAATTTTTTTTTTAATTCTAATACCATTAGTTTTCGTTGCCGTGGGTTTTCCCACTGAAAAAATATCCAGAGTGTTCTTTATACAATTTAAGTGGCAATTGGTTATGAAAACGTGATAGGTACATTTTCGTTGTCAAGTTTATACATTAAATAATAAGCTCGAAAAACGAAGCGCTATCTTTCGACTGACCATTCGACACATTAATAAACTTTTCTTTACGACCTTAAAATTGTTATAGTGAAGACGTGGCCTAGTCTATCCTTAAGGTGGAAATATAGTGAACGCGACACGTGCGCTAATGCGACGCGATGACAGCTGATTAGGATGCATAGTAGTGAATACAACCAATGATATCATGTCGCTCTGATAGTCTATTTTCTAATTTAGTTACTCAGGTAACGCGATTTTGAAACTTGACGGCAAACTGCTAAAAAATATATCGGAAAATGTATGCTTTTAAAATAAAAAAAAACAACAAAGTATACATGTAATACCTGCCTGCAAACAGGCTGCGAACAAAATAGTTTAGTATTTGATAATATTATTTGGCAGTTTCGGGAAGCAATTCAGCGCGCTCACTGTTACTGATGTTTCGGTATGAAGCACGCGATGCGATTGGGACATTGCGCGTATCGCAATTATGACTTTGATTCGCTGAAGAATCATTCACGCACCAACGTTTTTGTTTTTTTTTGTTTGCTGATAAAACACGGATATGAAATCCATATTTTTTTGTCAGTCAATTAATTCTATCGAATTTTTAAACACTTTTCAATTCGCGACTATAATAGATTAAATATTGAATAAAATTTTCAAAATTAATCAAATGGTGACAGACAATTGGCTGACGGTAAGTAACTTGATTTTTCCGAATTTCGTTTTACAATAATTTAATTTGCGTCCGAACAACCCAATAAATATTTCGGAGCGAAGTATAAGTAGAAAATTGACAATATTTAAATCGAATATTTTCCCGATATGTTACAATCTCAGGCGGCGATCGAACTAATTGAAAAAACAACTTCTAATCTAAGCCCCCAATAGACATGCGAGCATGTTGGCGCAAACATAGGTTTGCGCAAGCTATTTCGCTCGTGTATGGCATTGTTGGCCGTTTGCGCAAACATGCTCGCCCAAAAATCAAAATATTTTGATTTTTCAGCGCCAACATGCTGGTGTTGGCCGTATGTTCTGACGTGTATGTAGATGTTTGCGCAAACTCAGTGTTCAGTAGGTGAATTGCTGTCGTTGAAAGTCGAAGTAAAGTCGTTCTCGAGGCTATATTTTATATACCTTGAATTTATTTTCAAGTATATGGTACTTTCGAAATAGTTTGACATGTCTCTATTACTATTTGACCTATGGTTTGTGGAGATATCGCCGTTAGAAACATCAGATCTTCAAAAGTTTGTCCAATTGCCAAGAAACGTAAGGTGACTGACAATCTTTGACGTAGCGTAATTGCTTCGCGCATTATTCTGTCTTCCTTTTGAATTATTGGTGCCACTTTGTTCAAAAGCTCCTCAAAGGTATCGATGTCCATTCGATGAAATTTTTGCAACAAAAATGGGGGATAAAGGCGAAGCTGAACCAGTAATCTCTGGTTCGAAAACTCCTGTCTCTGGAGATACCACCGTTTCGCCCAAAATTTTCGTTTCCTTTGCTTTGCAAGTATAGATATAACAGCACAAGCACAAGTTGTTTCCATGGTGGAATCCAATAAGCAAATGAGGCTCGCCAACATGCTCGCCCGTGTGTGCGCTACAGCTAATGTTTGCGCCAACATGTTCGCGTATCTATGGGGGGCTTAACCGTCGCAGTTTTTACAGAGTTTGCTGTTCATCAGGCCGAGCGTATCGTGTCACACGTATTATTTTAACGCCGAAAAAAACAACACCAAAAATTTAGGAATTTATGTTGTAGGAATGTTAAATACAATAAAAATACACAGGAAAAAAAACTATGTTTTTTATCATTTATACAAAAACATACCCATTGAATCCATGATGTCAACAAGCTTCCCAACATTGCGAAGAAATTGAATGTTAAGAAACATGTGATAGTCGTATAGTATTTTACCGGTATGAAAAAGTCGTTGTCTAATAGCTTAATATCTGAATGTACAGCTGGGAAGACGGCTAACGTTATGAAAAATACCATAAATACGTTAAATAGTTGTGGAAAACTTTGCTTAAAGATTGTCCAATACGGTATTGAGCTAGAACTAGGATCTTCAGTCTTTTGGTTGTCTGATTCTTTTGCATTAAGCATTTCATGATATCTATAAAATTTCTGCAAAGAAATAGTTTTTTTTACGGTTATTTCCGGTGGTGCATTAAAATTTTCCATTGCAAATATTTACATTTAAAGGCAACGCGAAATATGTATCAAAACAGACTAATAACACAAACATGGCAGTGATAAAATAATATATCGCAGCTGTCCGATGTGATGATGCCACCGCAGAGCTAATAATTGATATGACGGTGGCAAATAGACCGCTTATATTCGATCCCAGAATTACTGCGCCGGTATATTTAATTGGTAATTTAGCAACCATACCAAATACCGTGTTTTGATATATTCCATTAGCCACTGAAATAAAAAAATAAAACTTTCATTCAATTCGCTTGTCAAATTAAAATTGAATTAATACAACTTACTATTTAAAAAAACAACAGAAAGCATTGTTATCCAGAAAAAGGCACCTGGCCACTTTGACGAGTCGCTCATTGCCAATAAAACTGTAACTACGAAAATAACAATTTCTAATAGGATACTCCAAATAATTCTTGTTGTTAGATCGCCACTAAAAGTTTTAAAACAAAAAATAAATAAGAAAATTTCTGAAATGAAAAAACAATCGCTTACCCAAGTTTCACAAAAATATTCAGCCAGTTGAATATTATATTTGGTATTTGCGATGCGAATCCAATGTATGCCAAAAAGTTTGTTGCGTAGTTCGACTTTTCGCCTGTGTACGATTCGTCCAATTTGAAATCCACGAAATACTGAAAGAGAAATAACATTCTTTATTGTTTCAATTATTAGAATGTACCAGTTCAATCAGATGATGCGCCGAATTGGAGAGGAGTTCGAAGCAAAATCGTGTAATTCTAAAACTTCAAGAATGGATTATGCTGTAACGTGAAAACTCGGTTCTTGCATTTATAGTTATTCGTAAATAATCTCGTAAAATAATCTTGAAAAAAAAATTTGGGAAAGGGGACGAATTAACGTAAACTGGGCACATATTAAATTAAATTTGTAGCAGGAATGAAAAAATGAAAAAAAACTCCATTTATTTTATCCGCTTGAAAATTATTTAATTGTCCTTCAGGAAAAATTTTTTAGAAAATAATATGGCAAATTGACAATAATCTAGAATGTGCAGAATGATTTTTCCCCTTCTGGTTTGGTTTGACATCAGAGAAAGTATGAGTCCTTCCTCCCGCACCAGAATACCGGGTGCAACTACATCGTATCGCACTGTACATTTTTTTTTTAAATTTTATCATATAGAAGTGTCGCAATGAAGTGTAGAAGGTGAAATGAGATGGATCAAAGAGATTTTAATATTTCAGAAACGGCTAGTGCTACATATTTGAATGTTGGTAGCATAGAGATATACGAGTATGTACTGGAGACGACAAGCCACCGGTTTTGTATAAAGCGCTTTAAAGCCAGAGAAGTGAGACAAAATAGGGTCGTTGTGTCAAATTGTTGTTGTTTAGTGTGTTTTAAGAGCGGGGCATAATATAAATATGCGTTAGAAAAAACAGAGTCGTTATGTCAATTGTTATTGTTTTGCGTGTGAGTGAATGCGGCGACGTCCGCTTTCAACTCAATCGCTGCTTGTCTTCTCCAGTATATATATATCTATGGTTGGTAGCTATAGAAATACAACACAACGATGTGCCAACGTTTTTCGCGCTATCGTACGATAAATCCATTGAGATGTGATTAGCAGCCACTGAGCCAATTAATTCCAAAGAATAATAAAATCTAAGTGCTTAGTTTTGATATTTTTCTGGATTGGTGCGAATGAAGCATGCACACTCTTCAGAAAGTCTGCCAAAAGTCTGTGTGCGCAATTTTTTCTTTTTTCAATTAATCAACCCTAAAAGCACCGAATGCAAAATTTTCCCTTTTCAAGGACTTTCACATGGGAGGTGCAGGAAGGACTCAGTCGATTACTAGTATATTCATCCTTTTACCTGGAACTATTGTTGTACAAAACATCATATTTCTAGATTGAATCATTCAAAGACTATCGGAAAATAGTCTTGAACACGTGTCTTAAGGACTTTCTGTATTGGAGCTACCCGAAGGAGTAGTACGATTTTGCCCGTTACCAAACTTCGCCTTACGAATTCGACCAAACATCTAGATTCAAAATTTCAAGATCATAGATCAAGGCGTTCTTGAGTTATCATGCTAACGGACAGACAGACGGACGGACGTCAAACAGATTTGGAGTTTTTGGCACCAAATAAACACAAAATAATACATAACTTTTTTTGGTCTGTGGCTTCGTTCTAAGCGTTACTAACTTTTGGGGTGGATTAAACTTATAATACTCTCAGATTTCATCTAGAGCTTAAAAATATCTATCTCTTTATAATCTAAGTTTGTATGCTTTGCAGATGTATGACATTTTGTTATATGTATATATATAATAAAATGTCATACATCTTATTATATGTATATATATAATAAAATGTCATACATCTTTACTTATGATCTGGTACGATTCCGTAACTCAAATCTCGCCGAAATACCAGAAACGAGTAGCTTTTTCAACTGCGTACTTTTTAGATAAACACCAAATTTCGATTTTTCGTCAGACTTATTTTTAACAATAAAATAGTGACGCATTTGCAACTATTTTTCTATCACTAATTTAATGAAAAGGCAATATTGTTGTGAACTCACCATATTGGGAGACTAGTCATCGAAAAGATTTTTTTCGATGCAAAGCATTTGTACAGAAATGGATATTTAAAATAATATCTCTTTTCTAAGTACAGTTGCATGTCGAAGTGTTCACCTTTGTAACGCTTTTGGATGGCCCCAAATATAACGTTATTTTGCTACGCCACTGGAGCCAAGATCCAAGCCGTTCAAAGTTACCATGACAATCAATAAAAACAAACAAAAATATTCCTTTATGCTTGAGTCAAAGTAGAATGAGGCAGCGCGACGCAGCTTGACGCTGCCAATAAATAAGCAAGTCAGATAACTATTCACTGTCTGCGTCAGTTTGAGTATTGAATAATTTTCAAATTTTTCAAAAAGCGTTCGTATTCGTGCATACGAAGCAGCGAACAATTAAAAACGGTTTTTAAGCTAATTTTAATTCAGTCCGGTCATATCAAGTAACAATTCGATGTTTTAAAGATAAAAAAGTCACTTGTCGATTTCGAGGTTAACTACAGGCTACGGAAAAGTTCAGAGTTGACAAACATTTGTGGATGGTTGCGTAAGGCTGCCTTCGTCTACGTTCGTTGTGACTACCACAATGGAAATACACCGCGCTCAACTTTTTGACAGCTAGACTGCCTCGGACTGCGTTGCCGTTATGACTTAGGGGTTATAATTATTTCACGTGTGTTTTGACAAGCAAGATCCCTTGGAAAGCATATTTTTGAGACCTGTCAAATTAATTTTGGTCTCCAAAAAATTGTGCTTTTACACAGGGCCGCCTATCCGTATTAGATTCCTTATCTAAGAAGGAGACGAAGAAAAGTATAGAGCGAAAAGTTCACAGGACGCTTCAAGTTATGATTGTAATCGCTGATTACACACAATAATTAGCAATAGGGATACAGTGTACCAACAATGTCTTCGTACAGCAGCTATTTGAAACTCAACGGATTAAAAACAATAAATTGTTCCAATAAATTTGAAAAAGTTTTGATGCAGATTTATGCATTAAACATTTTTAATTAATTTAGAAAAAAAACTAATCCATTGAAATTATTCAATACAAAGTTATTAACTAAAAATAAAAGTAAGTCGACAATTTGCCTCCAATAATGTCTTCGTACATTTAAGGTTTCGCTTACCCTTCGATCTCTTTACTGTTAATTATCGATCATAATTATTTGCCAAACATACCGGTTTGTAATAACCGTAAACAAACGAACAAGTGTGTTTACTGTCAAATGAAAATTTTATGAGTTTCGCTCAGTATAAATCGAAATAATGCCTGGCAAACACTTGTCGTTTGAAGAGCGTAAACTTATATTGAATTCACACGTAAAGGAGCAAAAATCATACGCGGAAATAGCCAAACTACTGGATCGGAGCCGTTCCACTATCCAATCTGTAATCGGGCGCTTTAAATATGAAGGCCGCGTAGAAAATAAGCCTAAATCAGGACGCCCTGCAATTCTTACTAAAGCAGATCGGCTGCAAATCAAGCGAATGATTGCCAAGGATCCGTTTATAAGTGCACCAAAAATTAGTGCAGATCTCCTTCACTCCAATCACAAAGAAGTTCATCCGGAAACAGTACGGAAATGCGTGATTGATGCCGGATTTAAGTCTCGTACACCTCGCAGGAAGCCACTGGTAAGTGAAGTAAATCGCAAAAAACGTTTGGACTTCGCTCGGCAGTACCAAAATGCATCTCTCGAGTTCTGGCGCAATGTTATATTTTCTGATGAGTCCAAATATAACATTTTTGGGTCTGATGGGAGACTTAGAGTGTGGAGAAAGCCAGGGGAAGCTTACAACCCAAAAAACACCATTAAAACCGTAAAACACGGCGGCGGCGGCGTAATGGTATGGGGCTGTATGGCTGCCAGCGGTGTTGGAAACTTGGAAATAATCGAAGGCATCATGGATCATCGGGCGTACATTGAAATCCTTAAAAGAAATTTGGAGCCAAGTGCTGAAAAATTGGGTGTATCAAAGGATTTTTACTTTCAACAAGATAATGATCCTAAGCACATGGCTCATAATACTAGGATGTTCTTGGCGTACAAAACTCCACATTTGCTTAAAACACCACCGCAAAGTCCTGACCTCAATCCCATTGAGCACATGTGGAATATGCTAGAAAAAAGGATCAGGACCCATCATATTAGCTCGAAACCTAAGTTAAAACAGGCTCTTCTGAAGGAATGGGCGAAAATATAGCCAAGCTATGCAAAAAAAACTTGTAGAATCGATGCCACACCGCCTTAAAGCCGTGATTAAAAATAAAGGCTACCCAACTAAGTATTAACAAAAAATGTATCTATAGTTTTTAAGATTTTTCATGAACTGTTTTGTAAGTGTACGAAGACATTATTGGAGGCAAATTGTCGACTTTGTTTTATTTTTAGTTAATAACTTTGTATTGAATAATTTAAATGGATTTGTTTTTGTTTCTAAATTAAATAAAAATGTTTAATGAATAAATCTGCATTCAAACTTTTTCAAATTTCTTGCAACAATTTATTGTTTTTAATCCGTTGAGTTTCAAATGGCTGCTGTACGAAGACATTATTGGTACACTGTATTTCGAGTGGTGACACCGAAAACACAACCAAAAATTCTTAAAACAAAGCTTCTATGGTAGTTTTTCCATGAAAACAACTCAATTCACGCTAGACATTTGAGGAATTCGTACCATCCATATTTTTTGTTGGGGACTAAGGAATATCAAGCGGTCTATTGATTAAGGACACTCAGTTATTCCTGTGATTCGCAATATGTTTAAACTAGAGCACCAAAATCGGGCAACATGCATTTAAGGCTATTCTTGCCGGAACATACGAAAAAATCGTCTGACTACCACATATCCAACTCAATTCTTCCTGGTAGCTCTGACTGGACATTTGAGAAAGCATCTTCATAGGATCATAGGTAATATTTTTTTCTAGTTCGAACAGTTGAAGACAATAAATAGCCTTCTAGTTCACGCTTCCTTTTCATTCTAATGGTATGGGGCTGTATGGCTGCCAGCGGTGTTGGAAACTTGGAAATAATCGAAGGCATCATGGATCATCGGGCGTACATTGAAATCCTTAAAAGAAATTTGGAGCCAAGTGCTGAAAAATTGGGTGTATCAAAGGATTTTTACTTTCAACAAGATAATGATCCTAAGCACATGGCTCATAATACTAGGATGTTCTTGGCGTACAAAACTCCACATTTGCTTAAAACACCACCGCAAAGTCCTGACCTCAATCCCATTGAGCACATGTGGAATATGCTAGAAAAAAGGATCAGGACCCATCATATTAGCTCGAAACCTAAGTTAAAACAGGCTCTTCTGAAGGAATGGGCGAAAATATAGCCAAGCTATGCAAAAAAAACTTGTAGAATCGATGCCACACCGCCTTAAAGCCGTGATTAAAAATAAAGGCTACCCAACTAAGTATTAACAAAAAATGTATCTATAGTTTTTAAGATTTTTCATGAACTGTTTTGTAAGTGTACGAAGACATTATTGGAGGCAAATTGTCGACTTTGTTTTATTTTTAGTTAATAACTTTGTATTGAATAATTTAAATGGATTTGTTTTTGTTTCTAAATTAAATAAAAATGTTTAATGAATAAATCTGCATTCAAACTTTTTCAAATTTCTTGCAACAATTTATTGTTTTTAATCCGTTGAGTTTCAAATGGCTGCTGTACGAAGACATTATTGGTACACTGTATTTCGAGTGGTGACACCGAAAACACAACCAAAAATTCTTAAAACAAAGCTTCTATGGTAGTTTTTCCATGAAAACAACTCAATTCACGCTAGACATTTGAGGAATTCGTACCATCCATATTTTTTGTTGGGGACTAAGGAATATCAAGCGGTCTATTGATTAAGGACACTCAGTTATTCCTGTGATTCGCAATATGTTTAAACTAGAGCACCAAAATCGGGCAACATGCATTTAAGGCTATTCTTGCCGGAACATACGAAAAAATCGTCTGACTACCACATATCCAACTCAATTCTTCCTGGTAGCTCTGACTGGACATTTGAGAAAGCATCTTCATAGGATCATAGGTAATATTTTTTTCTAGTTCGAACAGTTGAAGACAATAAATAGCCTTCTAGTTCACGCTTCCTTTTCATTCTAATGGTATGGGGCTGTATGGCTGCCAGCGGTGTTGGAAACTTGGAAATAATCGAAGGCATCATGGATCATCGGGCGTACATTGAAATCCTTAAAAGAAATTTGGAGCCAAGTGCTGAAAAATTGGGTGTATCAAAGGATTTTTACTTTCAACAAGATAATGATCCTAAGCACATGGCTCATAATACTAGGATGTTCTTGGCGTACAAAACTCCACATTTGCTTAAAACACCACCGCAAAGTCCTGACCTCAATCCCATTGAGCACATGTGGAATATGCTAGAAAAAAGGATCAGGACCCATCATATTAGCTCGAAACCTAAGTTAAAACAGGCTCTTCTGAAGGAATGGGCGAAAATATAGCCAAGCTATGCAAAAAAAACTTGTAGAATCGATGCCACACCGCCTTAAAGCCGTGATTAAAAATAAAGGCTACCCAACTAAGTATTAACAAAAAATGTATCTATAGTTTTTAAGATTTTTCATGAACTGTTTTGTAAGTGTACGAAGACATTATTGGAGGCAAATTGTCGACTTTGTTTTATTTTTAGTTAATAACTTTGTATTGAATAATTTAAATGGATTTGTTTTTGTTTCTAAATTAAATAAAAATGTTTAATGAATAAATCTGCATTCAAACTTTTTCAAATTTCTTGCAACAATTTATTGTTTTTAATCCGTTGAGTTTCAAATGGCTGCTGTACGAAGACATTATTGGTACACTGTATTTCGAGTGGTGACACCGAAAACACAACCAAAAATTCTTAAAACAAAGCTTCTATGGTAGTTTTTCCATGAAAACAACTCAATTCACGCTAGACATTTGAGGAATTCGTACCATCCATATTTTTTGTTGGGGACTAAGGAATATCAAGCGGTCTATTGATTAAGGACACTCAGTTATTCCTGTGATTCGCAATATGTTTAAACTAGAGCACCAAAATCGGGCAACATGCATTTAAGGCTATTCTTGCCGGAACATACGAAAAAATCGTCTGACTACCACATATCCAACTCAATTCTTCCTGGTAGCTCTGACTGGACATTTGAGAAAGCATCTTCATAGGATCATAGGTAATATTTTTTTCTAGTTCGAACAGTTGAAGACAATAAATAGCCTTCTAGTTCACGCTTCCTTTTCATTCTAATTATAATAAAAAGTATAAAAATATCTGCAACATTCAACAGAAAGTCTTAAAAATCGTGCTCAAGTCTTTGATTTTAATTCGGAATCAATTATAAAAATAAAAAACAAATAACAACTTACTTCTTTAGCTGTGATGAACATATTCCATGGCATAAGTGTACCCAGTCCATGTAGTAAAAATGTAAAAAAAACTAAGTTATATCTATCAAATGGTGGACTGATTTCCATTTTAGCTCGGTCCATTGTCATTCCTACAATTGAAAAAAAAAGAATTAAATTAAACATAGCACTTTTTACTCAATCTTATTGTATAAAATGTGAAAATAATAACGAAAAATCGTTTAAGCACAAAAAAATTTACCCGTGTCAGCGAATTTTCTTTTTTTTGTGCGGTATAATTTAATTTGATACTAGTACAGCGCTAAGCACTGGATATGAAGCGCTAAACACTGGATTTTACCGTGTTAAGTAAATCACATAAAACTAAGAAAATTTTATTTTAATAATTAATCAGATTTAAACAAAGATTTTAAATAGTGAAAAATTTTAAATTGTCATCGCTGCAGTGTGAACTGCGACTTCCTAAAATACTTCTTCAAAGCAAAATGGCACAATTTTTGTAGAGTATGTAATTTTGATCCAATCAAATCAACTGCTCGTCGTTACTGCCGGTAGCTTCTTTAACGAAATAGCCGTAAGTTATTTTCTTCTATTGAAGTCATAAATAATTTTCCTTTTTATTACATATTTGCAAAACATAATTCATTTTCTTGCCCAGACCGTAGTGTAAATGTCTTGCAAACAGGAAGAGTGTTTGTTAAATTTTTTTTATCTCAGCTGTGAAAACAAAAGTTTTAACAATTCCGACTAATTTAGGGCAATAGATAGAACTAATAAGTGCGAAATTAGATAAAATTACCATAAAGTGAATAGAGCAGTTTTTTGTCGTTTTTATTATTATATATAGCACTACTATAAATAATATTTTAAAACAATTAATCAGTTTATTATTTTTTTAAATTGATGTTCTTAGCATATTGCATTTTCTTCTTTCTTGATGATATTCTTATCAGAAAAATTTTATACACTTAATTAAAATCGCTTATGAAGCGAATTTTATTATGGACTACTGTTTATAATGGTTCAAAATGTTTCTTAACAATAAACAAACTTCACAGTAAATGTGAAGAAATCGAGACCATTACAAATGGAATAATCTCTACGAGTAGATTATGCGTAAAACGAGCTTATAACCGGGGACTCCCCGGACATCAAAAAAATTTCTGTTCTCGTACGATTTTCTACAAGTCATAAGCCCTTAATATCGATGGAATTTCAATTCATAACTTCTCAATCAAGATTGAGGAGTGAGACTACAGGGGCATTGGTGACATCCTGCTTGTTTAGAATTCAAGAGATCAGACAGGCATTTCGATCGAAAATATACCAACGTCTATTCCAACCCAGTTTTAATTTTCTATCATCAATTCAAATAGAAATATTAAAATGTTTTTATTTACGGCACTGGCATGAATCCCTAAAATTGAACTGAAAGTGGTATATCCAGCGTATTTACTGAGAAAATCGAATTTTTAATTAATATACTGGACATAATAATCGAGATAAATTTTTTACTCCACCCGTACGATATTGGAAAATATTTTTTTTTTAATTTAAACTTTGTAGCATAACGCTCTACATAAGCCAATTATTTGTGTAATGCTTTCATAAAAGCTCACCCTTAGCGTGAGATGAGTTATAAAATTAAAATATTTTCCAATCATACTTCCGCCTCATCGAATCTATGTACTGTACAAATTGGTGATATAGTTTCCGAGATAAATTCTAATTAAGATGCTAGACATACGTAAACTGCCAGCGTAGTAGTCTTGAAATAATCATAATTGTTTCCTTGGAATCATGATAATATTGTTTAAAGTATAGAAATAATACTGTTTTCTATAATTATTAGTGACTACTCAATGGACACCTTTTGTGTTGTAGTCAATGGATTGTAATGGTTTTTTCTTTTATGGCAATAAACTTTGAATTTTGAACTTTCCGAGATAAATTACCTACACAAAACAAGACTGAGATTGTTATATTTGTTCGGAAGACATCGTAACACAAAATTTGTTTGCATTTCCTTTCCTTTTTTTCCTTCAAATTTTACAAACACTCAGGTTCAATCTTTTTAGTGGTTGTATTATCCAAATACCGCATACTTCTGTATACGTAACAAAATTTTTTAGCATATCTACAGATAAGTTTCAACTTCCTAGCAAAAGTTATTCCAGAGATATGAACTTTTGAGGATTTCGCCCCACTCTCGTAAGTACACTCCTAACAAAAGTTAGCTTTAAGTGAAATTATAGGAAAAGCGACATCAGTAAGCGCATTGAATCGCTTGCCAGTGGTATGAGATTGTGGAAAATTTCCCATATTGTGAGAATTTTCGACCTCTAAAAATTAAAAAAAGGGAATAATTGCCTGTTCTCAACCAAATTCGTGGGAATTTGGGCAAAAACAGTATAGAGTGATGATTTTACTCTACATACGAGATGGAGCTTTGAAAATGGAAATAAAAGGAACAGGTAAAGAATTTTATATTACAGATTTTAAGGAACTTAAAAACAGATTGCCATTAGACGATCCAATTTTTAAGGAAATTGATTTCTTGAATCCACAAATTGCCCAGCCCTTGACAGTACAAAATGCATGAATTCGACGAAATTAAATATAATTGCAAAGAAAGTTAGATGCAGTGAATGCTATAAACATCCAATGAAGGGACTTGTCAGTGACTTTTTCAAAGGATGAGAAAGAGTGGTTAATGAAATTAACTGTAGAAGAATTTTGGAACGAAATTGGCTCGATGAAAATTTTTTTTGATATTTATACATTTCCAAATTTAAATAAAATTCTAAAATGCTATGGTTTTGCCCCATTCGAATGTCGACTCGGAAAGAATATTTTCTATTGTTACCCACGTGAAGACTTTAAAACGAAACAGAATTGGAGAAGATTCACTAAATACAATTGTTTCCATCCGTTCATCTTTCAAGGCTGAAGATATCACCTGTATCAATTAACGGGCTTAGAACCAGAGGGGTACAAGTGCAATTCAAGTAGTTTCGAGTAAAATCATATCAAAGTCTTTTAAGTGTCAATAATTATGGCTAAGACATACCTACCGACCGGGTTGATCGGTTTTCCTCTTAGGGACTTAGTATTCTAAATCCCACAGCGGCGCCAAAAAGAAATATATATAATTTCCCGAGATATACTGTTTAACGTGATCTGAACTCGTGAAACATTGCACTTGTACCCCTCTGGCACTGAACTTTATCGTATTCCCATGTATGTTATTATTTTTGAAATTGTTTTGGTAGGTAGATTAAGTGAACCCCTACGAGTGGTACTCCTGGGGAAGAGTTGTTAGGGGAGGTGAGAAGGCGTTTTAGACGAAAAATTTTGGCTCATAAAAAACTTTGGATTATGATATCTCGCGTACCAATTACGCAGTAGAGATGAAATTTGGTTCGTGTATACACTTGGCAGATTTTTACTTTATTATTTTTCAATAATAAGAGGGAGGAGGTCCGTTTTAGATGAAAAATTTTGGCTTCTGGATCTCAGGAGCCGCTTACGCTAGGAGGTTGAAACTTAGAACTTACGGAGTACTGATATAGTGGAACCATTTGCGAAATGGTTGAGTGGGGGGATTGAGTGGAGCAAAATAATGCATCCGAAACGCTCCAAAGCTGGAATTGAAACATTCTAAAATCCATATCTCCTGAACGGTTAAAGTGGGGCTGTATTAAGGGATACTACGAGCCTAGACAGGGTCAATTTTAAAAGAAGTAGAGGGGTGGGATTGAGGGGGAAGGTTTGGAAACTTTGAAAATTTATCCATATAGAGATTTTGAAAATGAAATATTAGGAAGTTTTTGTTGTTTTCCGGCGTCAGTGGAGTGTCTGGTGTGAAACCCCAACACGAAATCCCCGACTGTTGATTAATCGCTGTCCCTGAGGACATGACAGTTGGAAAACCTTCACTGGATAGGCCAGTTTTTTATAAGACTGTGTTGGACTGGGTCCGAAGGAGCTGTTTCGTAATTGTATGGAATAGACCAGGGACGTCATTTGTGGGGGGGCAGGGGGGGGCTTTTGCCCCCCCTGAATTATGTATTTTTATAGATTATATATAACATATGTATATTTATATATAAAAATATATACAAACATAACATCTTGCCCCCCCCTAGAAAAAACTGAAATGAAGTCCCTGGAATAGACTCGTCAGAGGGTGTATCATTCCTAAATCCGAAACACCCTTACAGCTGGTGGTATTGCTGAAGATTATTGTATATAGTGATATCGAAACCTATTTTATAATCTGCGAATTATATTGGAACGAAATTCTTGCCATCGCATCCTTATACTAAAGGTAGGTGGCACTGAAGATCACCCAATATTTCAACCAATTTGATGGAATTTTTGGTTGTTCGCTAGGATATATAAAGCTCAACGCTAAGAGCGGATCGAATGCCGCCAACAGCAATTTTATTTTTTTCTACCAATTTTTATAAGAATGGAATTTTTTCATGGTGAGAGGCAAATTTTAAGAAGTTTTTGTTGTTTTCCGGTGTCAATGTCCTCAGGGACAGCGATTCATTAACAGTCGGTGATTTCATACCAGAAACTCCACTAACACCGGAAAACAACAAAAACTTCTTAAAATTTGCTTCTATGCTAGCTTTTCACCATGAAAAAATGCCATTCTTATGAAATATTAGCTTCAACAGAAAACCAAATCGTGATATCAAGTAACAAAACTTAACAGTAACAAAGCGTACCATTATCGCTAATTACAATTAGTGCAAAAAAACCAAGAATAATTTATATTTGCACTTGTACCCCTCTGGCTCGTATTTTGGTGCTTTTTCGTTTAGTAATGGATTTGTTTTTTAACAAATAACAGCCTTAAGCTACTCTTGTACCTGTGCACCACTGGTAGAGCAGACAGTCTAACGAGACATTTCTTGCTATTAACTCAATTTCCGCGAATTTGTCACTTGGACCCCTCTGGTTCTAAGCCCGTCAATTGTGAGCCATCTGACAAATGTTATAAGTTGCACAACTCGCAAAATTCAAAACTCAAAAGGCTACCTACTATACAATTTTTTTTATGATATATGTGAATTTTTTGCCTTATGAAAATGTTTTTGTTTTTATTTATTTATATTATTAGAGAGAAGCTTTATAGTTAATTTAAATAAATAAATTTATTTTGTTTTATTCAGCTCGGGACTGTAATGCCTTTTTTTTATTGCATAGACGTTTATTCGCGATATTTATTAACCGGTTGCCGTCTATTGTAAAAAAACGAAATAAAACCTACGCAAGCGTCATTCCGTTACGTAATTAGGAAATTGGCTATTGAAGTGATGCGAAATTATTATAATGGGTTACACTCGCTAACATGCATTTCAGTCAGCTGTCTTCGCGTCGCATTGCTTCACGTGCGCGCATCGCTTTCTCTATAATTGCAACTTAATTTGTAAGTCTAACTTTTACAGTTTTAGGTTATTGAGAAAGAAAAAATGTAAAAAATTATGAAATGTACTTGTTGTAATTGTTGCTAAGGTAATGTGGCTCCTTTGGCGTAGAAGATTGAACATTTTTGTTTTATACTTTTGACCCCAGTTGTACATCACTACAAAAATATTGCAGATTGACATTAAAAACAAAATTTTAGTCTCATTCAAGTACACGCCTTCTTTATTAGGTACCTGTTCAATGATTTAGTTTTTATTTGAACGTGTTTCGCCTCATCTCGTCATTAGCGCGAATCCTTAGTTTGTCTAATTAATTTCGTATGTCTACCAAAGTCATCGTGAATCGGGTGCACATCAACTCCCAGGACGCAACTGACTACTACAATATTAACAACTTAATCAGTAAACATTGGAAGGGGTTGTTCAAATATTTTATCAGTCAATAGTTCTATTTTTCTGCTCAGAACACTCGTAAATTACTTGGGGTCATTATTGTCAGTTAGTTGGATATGATTATGATTCGTCTCCGTTTGTCTGATGTTGTTGCATGAGTCTAAATTGTCATCAATAGACGTTGAATTGTTATGACGTGACTTTCTACACTGTTTTGCAGAATTCTTCTAAGATGTCAATAATGACCATTCAATCTGTTGTTTCTGGGCATATTAATTGCTCTGATTAGTTTAACGATGCTTAGCAATTCGAACAGAAGGTGGGAATGGCACCATGTTCTCCATTTATCTATGCAATATCGTTCCACTTTACATAAAGTTATTGTCTCGGGTTTGTGTCTACATATATTACTTTGAATTATATATTTTACGTTTCTCTAGGCTTTTTCAATTTGTTCTTTCTTCATCAATATTTGGGTATATAAATTTGTGACTTTATTATGAAATACTACTTACTGCATATGTCTCATTTTTACTCTTGTCAGAGTATTGCGAGCGACGCGCGCCATGATCCAATCGCATTGCGCGCGCCATATCGCGACACCAGTTTTAGTGAGCACGTTGAATGACAGTCGAATAACAACGAGCATTTCGAATGAATTAATATTGCGGGGGTATTAATGCTGGCGCGTTCCATTCCATCGATTTTTGAGAGAGTCAATGACAGAATCATTGTAGAAGTTTTCCATTGCAATCTATCCAGGAACGTTTCCCTAACATGCGCTAACTATAACTACCTCGTCAATATAATCCTGCGCTAGCTAGGTGAAAATTCAGTAATTTTGGTTTAAGTTACATTATCGTAAACCATCAATTTAAAACTATTTCGTTTTTTACATTTCTTTAATTTAAATAAGGAAAAAATTATAGTCTCCTTGACATGTACGAATACTTCTACTCTACATCTCTCTCGTTTTAGTTTAGTTTTAGTCTTTTTAGAATTTTCACCGATGGTTCAAGATTTATAACTTGGTCACAATGTCATAATTCTATGGGCATATAGCAGTTCAAATGATTTGTACATTTTTATGTTCACTTTTTCGTTTTGGTTCTCGGCATGGATTTGATGTAGACAATATAAAAGTTGGTATCGGAAAGAAATTGAAAATATTTTTTATGAAGCAGAGGCTTTTACGAGGATATTTTTTTTGGGGAGCTCAAGTAAAAATTAACTTTAAGGATATAGGATTTGGGTATAGTCTATGAAGACGTGAACTCCCGACTGGTGAAGACGATATTCGGCGAGTATAATACAATTTCCAAATATCCACCCCCAATTCTTGTCGGGGGCTGTGTATTGAGTGATAAGAAATATTAATTAAAAAAAAAACGATATTTTAATGATTCAACATACACACCTTTAAAATTCAGCTCGTCATTGGGTAAATTACTGGCTTCCCATGCCGGCGTGAGGCGAACTGGTTCCGCCAAAAACGGCATTCGTTCTCCATCAGTCCCATCTAAAAAAAGCCAATCTGTAAATTAACTGATTAAAAATTGTAGAACTTAAAGCTAAATTTAAGAGTGTCTAATGAGCGAAAAGAACGACATTTTTGTTTTGATTTGTTATTTTATGCATTCTTTGTACCAACGCCAAATTCGTCAAGAGATCAACAAACAGTTTGTTTAGATGTTTTTTTGTTAATTATGTTTTTACCTAAAATGAATCAAAATGATAAAACATTTAACACAATGTGAATAGGTACAACATAAATCTTAAATCTTTTTTTTTTACTGAATAACATAAATTTATAGATAAATATTTGATGTGATAAAGGCAAGATATTATCATTGACGAACAATTCATTAAGACTAATTTTATTAGCAATTATGAATTAGATTATACCTTGAGTTCAAGCTTTGTTTATTTGAATTGTAAATTTGTAGTGATTTTATCAATTTATATGAAGTTTTGTTTTCATTGCTTCTTTTATCGACAATAAATTTGAGGAGTTGATTATCTTTTTCGATAAAAAGGTTATTCACCTAATGATTGATAATCGACATACTTAAGATCAAATCCAAATTCTGACGCAGATCTTTTATATACTTAAATCGTGTGCCAATACTTTGAATGGGATTAAGCATACAAAAGTGTTTTTAATCATGTTCATACTTAGATTCAAACTAGTTTGTCTGGTTTAGATAAATTACAAATTATAAAAATAGTCCACATTAATAATATTATAAATAATTAATTAGATGTAAAGTACGCAGTTGATATGTGCGAAAGTTGGAAATGATTAATTGCCATCTTATTGCGAGCATAGATGATAAAAGAAGGAATTAAATTTAAATACGACCCCTTAATGGTTTTTGATTAATACGTATTTCCCAGAGAGAACAAAATAATGGTCGAACTAATCCCATGGGTGTTTTCTAACCTTCGTGGTAGTATACATCTATATTTATGATTGTTGCGAGATACACCAATGGTAGTAAACCATATTTGTGGGTGTTTCGAGAAATACCCATGATTGTCATAAGAACACCCATGGGCGTTGCGTTTTCTTCATCAAAGGTAATAAATGTTGTTGCTTATCCAAATCAAACTTCGATGGTAGTTGAAGTCTCCCATGGGGGTACAGTGTACACTGTACTTCATACTGGCTGAGAATTCACCATTGATTGTTTTTGATTTCTCTGCCAAGCAGGACTTACATTATGTTCCAAGTCGAACTGACTGATATCATCCACATAAACCAAAAAAATAGGTTCAAGCGAATAGCGTTATACTTTAAATCAAATTTTGGAAAAATGATGAAACTAGAGTTATATTTAAAACAACCCATTTTTGCGGTGGTGGTTGGACGATAAGCTAATAATCTAAGCTCAGCTCGAATAAATATGATGTCTCTAAAATTAAGGATTTTAGGAAAAAAATTTACTAGCATGAAATTTGTAATTTTCACGTTTTCGGAATAGTATGGATACACCAAAAAAGTAGTAAACAAAATATTGTCCGTCTGTCCGCCGTACGCGATTGTTTTTCTGTACGGCTTCTTATTATGAAATTGTTTGCAGTAGGTATAATAAGCAGAACCTGCTAGAAAAAATTCTAGGGGTGTTTCCTAGCGCACATGGTAGAACACACCCATATATATGGGTGTTTAGAAAAACACAAATGGTAGTATCCATATTTATGGATGTTTCGAGAAACGTCACCCATATTTAAGGGCGTTTTAAAGAACTTTACACCTCTGAGGGTTTGGGTTAAACCCATGGGTGTTTAGATTACACCCAAGGGATGTGTCATAAGCAGCGTTACCGTTTTACTACATATCGCCGTGTCGGAAGAACAGTGACGCAACTGCAAAAAATTCTAATTTTTTTCGGAGAAACAATATCATTTTTGACAATTGCCCAAAAGCCATACGAGCTTAGTAATAGTTACTATAGACAGCTTAGATCAAGAGCACGTTCGTTTAAAACAACGGGGAACGATTTTATGCAAGAATAGCAAAACCACAAAATATTGAAATGTGAAAACAAAAAATTTTCAAAATTGCAGTTGCGTCACTGTTATTCCGACACGGCGATATGTAGCAGATTTACTACCTTTTTTTAATTTTAAAATTTACTGCACTACTATTTCAAGTCATGAAACACTACGTTTTTGCAATAATTCACCAAAGTTAAATTGAAAACAGAAAAATGCAACGCATAAGATTGTAATCCATTAATATTTTACATTACTATATGTTAATGTTATTGTATTATTATAAAAAATCGGTTTCTACTACCTCTTTTTTGAAAAAGGTAGCAGATTTTGCTACCCCAAAAAACCGCCTCGCGGTAACACTGGTCATAAGTGTGAGCCGCTTTAGAACACTAATGGAATTTGTTGGACCATGAAAGTGACCATTTTATTGGTGAGTGACGGGATTAAAGCGAAAAGTTCATATCTCCGGAACCGATTATGCGAGGAAGTTGAAACTTAGAAATGATATGAAAGTATGTAGATATATGATTGGGGAATATTACAAACATAAATCTGTTGAGGGATCCAGTAGTAAGATGGAAAAATTTCAAGACAACTCTAAGCTCTCGAAATTTTAATTTTTATATCTCGTAAACGTAAAGAAGAAAGTTTGGAGTTATCAGACACACTGGAGGTTTATATAAAAAATAAAATTTTGCAGAGCAACAGTGACGATTACCACACATATTTTAATAACGAATGGAAATAAAACATTGAACTTGGAAAAGGAATGTACTAAATATAATTTTTTTTTAACAAAGCAGTGGCACACGAAGGATACAGCAAATTATTTCGAAAATCACGTTCAGTATCTTCAGAATTCTTCGAAATTGTAATCTTTAAAGATTAGTAAATTCAGTCGACCGACAGTAAAAATATTTTCCGGTTGGGTTAAGAAGGGTTAGTGCCGCAACTTTTAAAGGAAAATTCCGGATTTTTAAATGTCCAGAACTATTAATGGTAGTTAAATCTTGGTAATTATATTCAATTATTATAAATAATAAGTGAATGGGGGTAGCAAGGTACGGATTTCATATTTTTTTCTCAGGTATGGCTAAAAGTTGAAATTTGAAACAAATATGCAACTACACCGGAAAATTATTTAAAAAAAAAAATATCTACGTTAAGCTACACAGTAAAAAAAATCCATTGACTTTTACTACTTTTGGATAGTAGGCAAATATGCCTCACCTTTATGAGTAAAATTACATTAGAAAGTAGTAATAGTCAATTCTTTAGTCAGTAAATTTTAATTTGCAACAAAAAAAATTAAATTTGCAATCAGCAAATTTCAACTTCGAAAGCAGCAAATTCACTATATATTCTCTAAAAAAGAGTATAATTAACACTCTATATTCTCCAAAAAAAAAGTGTATATATGTATAAATTAGCACTTTTTAAGATACTTCTAATATTATTTCTTACTTACTTACTTACTGAATAAAACACTTGGATGTAGGTAGGAATCGAACCCGGACCCGCGATCAGTACTGGTTTTGTTGCGTAGGTTTGGCGCGCGTAGCCACTGCGCCACCGAAGGCATTGAATTTTCATCTCCGTAGACAACCGAATCGATCGAAGCGACCAACTTTGTGGTTTACTTGAAAAAGAACGTAATTTTGCGAGAATTTTCAAGTAAATTGTACGGTTCAGTTGAAAAGTACATGCATAATTTACTAATACCAGTAATTTTAAGTAAAAGTGCTTGAAATGAGTACTTTTACTTGTAATTTCGCGTAAAAGTGCTTGAAATGAGTACTTTTACTTGAAAAAATGAAATATACTGGAAATTTCAAGTAAAAATTGGATTGAAAAGTCAATTTTTTTAAAACAGTGTATGTAAAGGTACAATATGGCTGGTACTGCCGACCGTCGTGGTCAGCAGTAACTGCCGGCAGTAGACTACTGCTTCAGGCAAAAACAAGCTGTCATGTCTGTTTGCGACTGCTCGGCGGTTGATGGTTGTAAGTGCAAAGCAGCCGCAGGCAAAATGTTAGACTCCTGATTGACTACTATCAATTGGAGACTTTTTTATCAAATATTTCCCAAAGGCAATTTAACATCATCAGAACGATCTCTATAAGTATGGCTGTAAGTAAAGGACGCTATGAAACTACCGCCAGGAGTGGAAGTATTTTTCTCAGGAATGAAGTTGACCATATTTTTTGGTCTTAATCAATTGGTTTTTACAGTGCGTATTCGTTTAGAGTTACATTGCTTGTTTCTTAAAAACAATGTGTATACTACACTACTACTTTTTTTCTCCTGTATTGAATGACCTGCAAGTAGTTCCGTGATCGAGGTTTCTTTCCGGTCGCTGGCTGAATGGCAGAAATTTCTATCTTTTTATCTGGGAGTTCGTTTTCCGGATAAACGATTGCTACAGTTGGTTATAATTCACATGTATGTAAAAAAAAAATTCCTGCAACACAATTTTCAATCAAATAGGAAATAGTCCATGATAAAATTGCTGTATAGCTATTATTGTTCGACACTTTTCAGTATGAATCTACTTGATAATTTTTTTTCAACATTCGTGTGTGGAAATAAACTTTGACCGCATAACCCTATGAAGACGTTTGCAATAATTTATTCCTTCATACTTCATATTTGCAGATAATCTTAATATGTTAAGTAGACAGTGCGATTTGGAATCGATTTCAAAAAGCAGACATGGAGCAACATTTAACAAAGATAAATATTTATACATGGTAAAAAAAAATTCGAGCGATAACCATGAGAACAAGTTCAACTATAAAGTTTACTATTTGCTTTAAAATAATCAAAATTTGGTTGCCCTCAATGTTTTTCGTAATTTTTTACGTACTAAACGCAAACCGATTTAAATTCATATTAAAAACGTTGCTATTTACAATGATAATCCATCGTCTCCTCGTGGACGAATTGATAAGAATAAAAATATTTTTATCATGAACAAAATTCTATATTTATTGCAAAATTAGTTAATGTCATTGTTTCTTAGTAGAATATAGAACATATTTTAGATAAGAACAAAAATATATTAATTTATGAAATAATAAACTGAGTTGCATGACAACGTTTGTGGCGATAACGACTAATTTAAGATTTTCTTACTTCTTAGAAGTCGTTATAACTACAAACGATCTTGCAAAATCATACACTTTGACTTTAAGGCCTTTATATCATGCTGAAATTAAAGAAAATAAGACAAAATATTTCATGGAAAATAGGCCTCATCTTTGACCATTTTTACGATCTTCAGTTAAACTATAACTGGAACTTTAACTGGAAGTTTTATATGGAAATTTGTCAGGTAAAGTTTCAGTTAAAACGTAACCGAACATCGTAGAAACGGGCCTAAAACAGTTCGCTAGCGAAAAATGAGATATTTGACTAAGTGGTTTAAGATCTAAAGGTGAAATTATATTGCGAGCGATGCGCACGACGCGCGCGATGATCCAATAGCGCGCGTCATATCGCGAGGCAAGTTATAGTGAATGTGCTGAATTGCTTTCTGTAAACGTATTTTTTCTCTTTGAATTGTATAGACATTCATTTTCTGATATTTATTAGCCGTTTGCCACCTTCGGTTATAAAAAATTCGAAATACAACCGGCACAAGAAGTGTCAACATCGCGTTGCACGCGCGACGAAATTAAAAAATATAGTATCAAAGCGTCGCGATTAGAGCGATACGATATCACCGTAACTGGTTGCACTCTCTTCAAATATTCCACTGATAGAGAAACGTTTTTTAAATCGTGTATGACTCTTAGTGGGTTATAGGGGAGTAATTAATTGTGTTTCCATTTTCCATGCCACCAAAAAATGTAAACCATTTCAACTTTTTAGCTCGAAATCTAAAAAATTTTTTTTTTAAATATATTTTACCAGTTGTATAGGTATTCGTATATAAAATAAAAAACAAATTTAGCTACTCATAAAACTTCTTAATTCCATCGATTATTTCAGGTTTTAATTTTTTGCTTCAAAAGTTATCTTTAGCTCCCTTAAATCACGTTTAACCCTAAAAAAGTGTAACTATCCATTGCAAAAATTGGAAGAGATGTCTAATATTTTTCTACACAAAATAAATTTTCAAAACTGCTTCCCTGTCATACAGATGCATAAAGTTTCAGATTTCAAGCCGAATTTTGGTCGGTAAGGACACTTGACTGGGATCTACCGGAAAAAAGTGCCAAAAAAAATTTCTCATGTCAACTTTTCCTGCTGAGAACAATTTAAAATTAATTTGTATAAAATATTAAATACGTGCTCTAGTTAACAGGATATAGGTCTAGCCACATTTTCAGGACTTTTGTATGGAACCTTAAACAATAAACACAGTAATATCGACTGTTAAATTAAAAATGTATAATGCCTCTAAAAAATTAACTGTTTACCTAAACTTATTTGCCCAATAATCGCGTATCTCGTTTTATGAATGCCAAAATTTTTAAAGAACTTTTGTATGAAAAGTATACTCGAACGACTGAGTTGATTATTTTTATTTTGAAAAAATAGATTTCCAGCTTGATTTTTTTTATTTTGATTTTCAATTCTGAAAAAATAGATTCCCAGCTTGAAGCGTTCTGAACTTATCGGCCCATCAAATAAGTGTTTTTAGAACCTCATGAATCTAGACGATCGTGTCATGTGGACATCAAAATTCAACCTGAACGATACCAAGCCTGACTCTGAGATTTGAAAAGTTACTCCGCCTAAATTCGTTCTGACTTTACGTAAATTTATAGTAGATGAGCCATTTAATTGGCCAATATATTTTTCATAATTTTTTCTTATTGTAAATTTGTTGAGGCATCTTTTCAGACTGATCAAAATTAATTGGAATGAATGAACTCTTTTTCATGTTTCCCACAGACTAGTAACATGCGGCGCTACTCAATCAAGCGCATCATTGCTTGTAGGGAATGATCAATTCCAATTACTTTACTATATTCTTAATTCCAATTATTGGATGATCGTCCACTTAACCGATTAATTGGATATCCAACCGAGTTCAAAATATGCACTAGAAGTGTTAAGTTTATCTGATAGTGATAGAATCTTAATTAAAAAAACAATGAATCGCCGCTTTACTTTAGACAATACTTGACAAACAACCTTCTCGTACTTTTTTTAATTCAGTAATTTAATCCAATAAAAATTTTTTTACAATCACAAACCAAATTATTAAATTACGCATGTCTCGACATATATGTAGGACAGACAATTTCTAATGTCGACCGTGAAAAATTAATGCCGATTGAATGAAACCGAAATTTGTTTCTGTTTTAAATTTTTGATATTATATCTTTGTCATCCGTGGCATAAATTTTGATTATTATATGCGATCGGACAAATTTCACAGTCAATTGGACTAATTTTATTACATATAAATTGCTCATGTTCACATACGTAATACGAATATGATATACTTACTTCGTATGACGGCGGGAGTTGGCCGTTGAACCAATAACGATTGTTGATCCTTACGTGACATTTTATCGGCTTATAAAATTAGAAATAAAATTAGAAAACCTGAAAAGAAAATAAGAAAATCATTGCAAATTAAAAATTAACTTTGGTTTTTTTTTACAACAACTGTAAATTTATCATACATATTTATTTTCCTTCATTTACTAAAACCCCAATTTATTTTTCAAAAAGGTCCTTATTCGAAAGTACAATCCTTTAAGTGTCTACCCTGAAAATTTCATAAAGAAATTTGCTGTAATGATGAAGTTACAGCGTTTTGTAACAGACATGGTGAGCAACGACTTAAGAGCCGTACAGAATGAACGCAATCGCAGTCGGATTGCAATGTCAAAATGTCGCAACGAGATGCAATGAAACGCTGTAAACCGCAAGTAAACGATGCATGAACACAATGACCGGGTTGAGTTCGCAGTTCTATCAGTGTCAATAATCAAAGCGAAATAGATATGGACGCAAAAATCGGTGAATTATTTTTAATGCTCATCGAAATCTCTTTCATTTTCCATTTTATTATTTTGTTCTTTAAATAATATAGTGCGTTTTAGGTTATGATAATGTCATATTTGACATTTCGATGCGTTCACTTGCGATCATTTTAAATATTACGAACTTACTTGCGACTATCTGCGACCCATAGCGTTCATTCTGTTTAGCTACACACAATCGCATGCATTTGAAACTCGTTTTTTCCCCTACGTTATTTTGACACTCCAATCCGACTGCGATTGCGTTCATTCTGTACGGCTCTTAACGGTTGGCGCGTAGGTGTTCGTGGCCTTTGTCATCTGTTTGACTATGAGTTTTTTTTAATTCCGGGTATTTATGACCTTCTGTATAGCAGGGAATGTTTTAAAAAGTTGGTGAGGTTTAGGTATACTTGTTCCACTGTTAAAATTCACAGAACCTTATTTCAATGTAAACTGTACCCTAAACTTTAAATGCGTTTTTCTCGAAACAGCGTTTTCAAAAACGGTACCAGGATTATCTCCGCGACTACTGGACCGATCGGGACCTACTTTTGCACAATTGTGTTTAATACAAAACTCTTACGTTTACCGAGCCATTTTTTTGATATCTTGCTTAGTTTTTTTTTATCATAATTACTGAACAATTTTGAGGCGAAAAATGGCATTTTTAATTCCAGAGGCTGCCATGATCCGACAAAATTGAATTTTGAAATGCCGGCTCGGTAAGCTTTGGAGCTATGTATTTACTTTCAGAAAAAAAAAAAAAAAATTTCAATTAAAAATGGCGGAGGAGAGTCTGGTACCGATATCGCTCTCAACAAAAACACGTCCCAGCAAAACGACTGTAACTTTTTTACCGTTTGAAATTTTCCAACCAAATTTTCACATAATATAGACAAAATGTAATACTTTAAGAGATATACGAGTACATATAATGGTTGTTCAATTAACTTCAGTTTTATGCACGGAAAAAATGCGTAAAAATAGCGTAGTTTTAGACGTCCCAGGTGTATGTAACCCCTTAAGGACATCAGCCTCCGTGCTATAATTTCTTAACATTTGATGTAGAGACGAAAGTCTGAGCACATAAGAGTTATCATTTAGCTTAAGCACAAAATGTTCAATACTATGGAAAATATATCTATCTATCTATCTAAATTTACACATTTGTGTAATATTAATATCTATCGTCAACTAAAGCTCGTATGGATTGTATATATAAAATACATTTAGTGATTGATGGCAGATAATAAATAAAGAGAAAAAGCAAAATTAGCAAGAATAATAAAAATACGATGTAATAAAAAATAATATGTAAAATGTAAAAGCAAGTGTTAAAAACAAAGAAAGAAGTTAATGTAATTTTAAATTAAGAAAGTTTAAAGTTTAAGTTTAATATATGTTCTTTTAATTTAGTTTTGAATTTGACTGGGTCCATCTTGATCGTTTGTGGAAGTTCGTTGTAACTTTTTATCGCTCTAGTCATTATTCCATTTGTACCATATCGTGTAGTGCGCGCAGATTCAAGGTGGATATCATCTGCATGTCGAGTATTGTAGCCGTGGTTGTCGCTATGATATTCCAGAATTACGTTCGTATTTGTGAGATGATTTTTTATCAGATTTATCTGATTCACGGATTCCAGATGATATAGTTCTTCTATAGTAAGAAGATGATGAGACTGATGGAGGGTTTTTGTTCGTTCTCTTTTGTCAATGTTGTATAAGTTTTTAATTGCTTTGTTTTGTAATCGTTGGATTGGGATAAGCTTAGTTGTGAATAATTGTACAGTCATGAGTATGTTTGTATAATATATCTATCTATCTATAGATATAAAAGAGGATGTATGTATGTATGTATATACGAATAAGAATATAAGGAAATGAAATGGGCCGAGAGAAATGAAGCAGAAACGAAACTGCTTTTGACAGACTGGGTTTGCTGTTTGTTTACATAAAAAACACAAATTCGGTTAAAATTGAGCATGTGTGAAGATGGTCTATGTCATAAAGGGTTAGAGATAGTGAGAGAAAACTAGAAATATTTCAATGTTTTCGTGTTTTTTTAATAATTGCGTGGTCAAAGCGGGATCAAGACGATAGGTGAAGGATTCTTATCAGGCGGATGTAATTACCATATATCTGTACAGAAACTTAGTGAAGTTATTTTACCACATAAACATCATATTTCGAGAGAGAACAAAACCGATAGGACGATTTTGCACGTTAGCGAACTTAGCCTTACAAATTCAACCAAACATCCAGATTCAAAATTTCAAGATCCTAGGTGAAGGCGTTCTTGATTTATCATGTTCACGGACAGACGGACGGACGTCAAGCGGATTTGAGGTTTTCGGCCACAAATAAACAAAAAATAATATACAACTTTTTTTCGTCCGAGGCTTGGTTCTATACGTTACAAACTCTTGGGCTGGATTAAACTTATAATACTCTATATGATTTCATCTAAAATATAAATGAATATTTCGCGAAGTGAGCGAAATATAAATACATTTTTTTTATACGGGATTTGACAGTTCATTTCGTTTCGCTCGGAACACAGCACCAAGCTTTAGCGAGAGAAAAAGACTAAACGTCCTACATGTCTTATCATCAAGTGCGTACCGAGCAGCAAATGCCATTAAAAACTTTGATGTTCAAGTGCGCAGAGCGCTATAGTTTTCGTTGTTAACATGATTCCGGGAACCCATAACTCTGACGACTAGTGCTATGAAATTCATTTTTCTATTGCATTAGCCGATTAGTTGTCTTTTGATTGCAGTATATTCAATCCACTGACACATTCTCTTCGAAACATTATCAAATATGAGTGAATTGGAAGATTCTCATCCTTGTACGGTAGTCTAGTGCACAATGGATCGGTACGATCGCATCTTCTTTGTCAAGATGTATGTTTCAAGAAAAAAAAAAAGAAATTGAGAAAGCTACTTTTCTAGAATCTAACTCTATCACAAAAAATTGGACTGTTTGAAGTAGTTCAAGTTGTGGAAGAGATTTCAAGATTGACAGTATCTTGAAGATCCTTAGATAAGAATCAAGAGGATGGCGGAGAGATAGGTACAAAGATCTCCGATCCTCTTGATTCTTTATCCCAAAGTTTTTTCCAAGACTGGTCGAGGACGAGGAGAATTAGCCTAGTGCAACGCAAATGACCCACTCTTACCTCATCAGAACACGGCAAAAATTGTTCCAGGGAATACTTAGATTAAATGATAAGGTTATCAATTTCAATAGTCTACTTCGCAAGTTCTTATCCGAGTGCCATTTAACATTCTGGAACTAAGAATGATATCTCCATTGGACTTGACCCAGATTCTCGGCTTTAGTCGTGAAATCAACTGCAAAATACGTAAAAGTTTTTGTTGTCGTAATTTTATGTCGTTCTGAGATTCGATCGAAAACCGATGCATACAAAATATTATTAAGTTTTTTTATCGTGCGAAAAATAATTTTCTTCGAATTAACGAAAACGCCCAACCGCATCCGACAGCAAAACTAACATGTTATCACGATAGAAAATTGCCTTTAGAAATCAAGAGGTAAGCTTCAACCATCGTTCACATTTGTGACACAACTAGGTTACTGGGATTAATTTAATATCAAGCCTTATCTAAATTGTGCTATTTCCTGCTCCTGCTTTTTAGATAAAACACGTTATTACTGTTTACTATTAAGTATAGTAATTGTAATCGATTAGCCTAAACGGTAGACTACAGTAAAACTTTTTGCAATAACAAGATTTTAGTTCACTAATAACATAACAGATACGAATTTTATACGGAATTTTATACGAATTTTATATACCGGAATTATTGTTAATGTGTTTCAATTGTGAGATTATTAGTTAATGCACGCAATTTGTTATTTGTTGTGATAATTTCTTACTTCTTCGAACTGTGCATCAGAATCAACAACTACTTATTTAATTTGTTTTAACTTTATTATTTTTCGGGACAAAGTCTGGGATACTTATGAAGTAGAGGTGCGATACAAGTCCCAACTCTACTGGCACCCTGAAACCACCAATAAACATTTTTGATCCCAGTCCGGGACGCAGTCAAAGTCAACATATTATACTGGTTGTTCGAGGTAGTCCACAAAAAGTTAACCAGGAGATTTTTTGGAAAGTAAAAGCATTAGGGGTAAAATATGGAGATAACTACTTAGGGCGGAAATTGGCGATTATTTAGAAAATCCGGCAAAGTAAAAAAAAACAATTCAATATCTCATCAGACCTAAGAGATATGTCAGAATTCGTAAAAACGTACACAATCACCTTACACCCACCCCCTTAGGTGTTGAATAGCGTAAAATCCTGAAATTATTTTTTACACCATTATAAAGCCCATAGAAGTCACAGGGAATTTAATATCTTATTAAGCCTAAAAAAATTGTCGGAATTCGTGAGAACTTACAAAACCACCTTACATTGCTTTGGGGGTTGACAATCACACCGAAAAACAAATTCTAGATGCTTATATGAAGAGTCCGCAGAAGTAAAATTAATTCGATATTTTGGTAGATCTAAGAGATATGACGAAATTCGTGAAAATGAATACAGCCCCGAACCCCCTTTTCACAAACAACTTTTTTTGCATCATCTCACGCCAATGTGAAACATTTTATTTGCTTAACTTATTTTTAAAGTACACCTACGTGTGGGCCATCTAGTGGTTTCTTTTTAAATCATAGGTTATTTTGACACTGAAAGCTGTTTCCCGCTCGAAATCTTGACAGAAAGTCAGTATCGTACCTCCGCGGAACGAAATGAGTCGCTTTACGCTTGAACAACGTTGGGAAATATTGAAAACTTATTTCCAAAGTGAGTGGGAGTGGGAACAACAACAACGTTTCGGTCAACGGTGAACGTTACAGAGCCATGTTATCCGACTTTTTTTTTACTGAAATTGAAGACATGGATTTGGACGACCTCTGGTTGTTAGTAGACACGAAAAAAGCAAAAAAAAATTCAGTCCGTCTGTCCGCAAAAGTTTGAAGGTTCGTATATCCCAAACGGTTTGATAAATTAAATTGAAATTTTTTTTTATGAATAGACGGGTAGGCCCCTTGAAGTGACCAAATTCTGATGGGTGGGGGTGTGAGAGGTGAGGAGGGGGGTGCGTTTTAGACGGAAAATTTTGGTTTCTAGCAACCGCTTATGCTAGGAGGCTCAAACTTGGAATTTATATAGAGCTTTGATAGTGGATCCATTTGCATAAAAATTGTCAATATGGGTGAAGGGGTGGGAGAGTGGGGGGGAAAATAATGCGTCCGAAACGCAAAAAAGCCGAGATCGACAAATTCTAAAATCCATATCTCCTAAACCGTTAACGTCACAAAATTGAAACTTAATGAATATCTGTAGGTATACTAGGATAATAGATCGAAAACAAATTTTTGCGTGGGGCAGTGTGGTGTACGAAGGTGGGGGGTGAAAAACTTTAGATTACGATATCTCACGAACCAATTGCACTAGACAAATAAAATTCGTTTTCTGTATAAAGGTTGACAAATAAAGTTTGATGAAAGTAAAATTTTTTAAGGGGGCGGCGCTTCGCACCAAGAAACACGGAAAAATATTTGATAGAACAATACCGCGGCCAATTGGGCTCAGTTTGTTCTTGAAAATTAGCCAAAAACAGCCATCAGCCGTAGGCGCCGTGCCGTGGTGCAGTGGGATCACAACGGACCCATCTAGCGGTCTATGTGTTAGCTATCTCTGTCAATAGCTACCCACCTAACCTAAGGGGGCGGCGGATTATGAAAGTGGAGGGGATTCGGATTTTTTTAAAAAATCAAATCTCATATATCAAGAACAGTGTAAGGTAGACGCTTAAAATTTTTACCAGAAGTAGGTCTAATAGACCCCAAGCAGAAAACAAATTTTTGGTGTGAGGGTGAGGGTGGGTGAAAAGAAAAAGGTTCCGATTTTTATATCTCGAGAACCTATGATGATATAAAGCTAAAACTTGATATTTAAATAGAGCTATAGTAGTAGCATGTTTGAAAAAAGTAGTTTTTTTATAGGGGTAGTATGGTACGGGGGTGGGGGATGTTTTCCTATCTATAGAACGGCTTATGCTGCAAAGTTTAAACTCGGTATGTATATGTAAATCGATTAGAAAAGTAATTTAGGTAATAATAATAATAATAATTCGTTTATTTCCCAAAATTTTTCTATAATTTTAAGCTTAAGCTAGATATGAAAGAATTGAGTGCTCTGACAGAGTTTATTTTACAGCTACGGTATAGTAAACATTTAAATGGTAAAAACATGTTTATTTTTTAATATGCATGGAGTTCTGAATCATTTCAAGGAAAAATGGGTAAAAAAAAACCTTGTACTAGAAAAATACTTAAACCTAATATATAACTAATTAAACAATAAAATTAAAAAGTTGAAAGCTAAACTACGACAAAAAAGAAGGAGAAAAGAAAATAATATAATAAAACTAGGAAAGAAGGATAAAAAGGAAAGGAAAAAAGAGAAAAACAAAGGCAAGTAAAAATAAGAATTCAATTAAATTAAATGATAGAAAGAATCAAAGGATTGCTAAAGAGTGAACATTTGGCTTTAAATTTAAGCTCTTGGCTATCAGTCGTTGCTTTAGCTGGAGGTATATTGGCAATTTGGCGCAAAGTACTGGTTGAGAAATGCCAGGACTTGTCCAGTATAAGTTTAAGACATTTGTTTTGTACTACATATTTGTGGTTTCTTTCTATGAATATTTGCACACTTATTCCACACTGGACAGGCATAGAGTAATGTGGGACGCATCACAACCTTGTAAATTAAAAGTTTATTGTCAACTGACAGCTTAGAACGACGGTTGAGAAGGGGGTATAGAATCCTAATTAGTTTTAATGTCTTTGACCCTGCGAAGGATGTATGGGCCTGGTACGTCAATTTAGAGTCAAGAACCATACCCAGGTATTTTATTTCTTTTGAACAAGTTATATTTTCGCCTAAAATATTGATGTTAGGGGGTGGGAAATATATCGATGCTCGACGTTTAGTGAAGTATACAGCAGATGTCTTGGTCGGGTTTATAGTAATCTTTCACTTGGTGAAGAATATAGCTAGCTTTGCGAGGTGGGATTGGATGTTGCTGACTATAACGCCAGGATCTTCAGAGCTGGTGAACAGAGCTTTATCATCGGCGAAAGTTGCTAGCTGGCAGTTTTCATCTTGGGGAAGATCGGAAGTGTAAATGGTATAGAGGGTAGGACTTAAGCATGAACCTTGTGGGACACCGGCGGGGATAGGATGAGCAGTTGATAACGCCGACTACACTTTGACTTGAAAGGATCTCTGAGAGAGAAACGAGGAAATTATCATAATTAAATAATTGGGACAGGAGAATTTGTGAAGTTTAAATAGCAATCCATTGTGCCAGACCGTGTCGAAAGCCTTTTGCACGTCAAGTGTAATCATGCCAACCGATTTTTTGTTAATAAATGATTCATTGATGAATGAAGTGACTCGAGATAGTTGGTGGCTAGTAGAATGGTAGGGGCGAAATCCGAATTGATGGTGAGGAAGCGTTTGGTTCTCAGTTATAAAATGATTCAATCGATTGAGGACAATTTTTTCAAAAACCTTATCAATAGAGAATAGTAAACTGATTGGTCTATAGATGTTCGCTAGTGTCTTTACCGGGTTTCGGAATTGGAATGATTATGTCTTGTTTCCAAGGCTGCGGAAAGTAACATAATTTAAGGCAGCTGCTATAGATGAAATTGAGGTAAATAAGGTCTTTTTTAGTTAAGTTCTTTAAAAGGATATTAGAGGAACTTTATCGTTACCAGAACCTTTTCTGTTTTTTAGTTTCTTTAATATATTCTTTATTTCGGACGGTTTAGAAAGATTGATGGGTTCAACTACCGCTGGGAGTGATGCTATGTTGTTTAAAAATTCGTTAACAACAGAGGTGAAATTGATTGAGGTAGCGTTGCTGGACGTAATACCTGGGTTGTTGTGGGAGGAAAGGAATTGGACTGCGAGTAATTCGGCCTTTTCAGTATCAGGGTAGATTGTTAAGTTACCGGATTTAAGATGGGGGATGTTTCTGCCGCGGTTCTTAAGGATTTTATTTATTTTCCAGAATTTACTGCAGCCCTTATCGAAGTTAGATAGCATAGTACTCCAAGCTAGATTTTTAAGACTGGCTATCTCGAAATTAATCTTTCTTTGTAGGATATTAACATCATTTTTGATCGCAGGGTTTCGGGTACGCTGCCATTGGCGACACAATGTATTTCGACTAGTTCGAATTTCGTCGGGTAAGATGATTTTGTATCTTTGTTGATCTTTAATGTAAGGTTTCGGAGGGGGGGGGGGGAGGGGGGGTTGTTGGTTCTGTGGGCGGATGATTTAAAAAAACTACTTATACCCAAATGATCGTAAACGATTTTGCCAGCTTTGTTGGCTCGAGTGCAGTTCCAGTGCTGATGTTTAGAGTTGAAGTCTCCACAGAGCAGAATGTTGGAATTGTTACGATTAGATAGAAGCTTAAAGTCGGATTTGAAGTCCTCTAATTTCGCAGCAGTGAGGTGAGTGCCTGAAAAGTAAGCAGCAGTAACTATTATATTTAGCTCTTCGAGTTTTATAGATAAGCATTCGATAGCTCTAGTGGTTACAGCGGGTAAAAGCCAATGTTTGATAGATTTCTTAATTTTTAAAGCAACTTCGCCACCTGTTCGATTCTCTCTATTATTTCTGTAAATATTATAGTTAAATAGAAAAAGTTTATCAGCAGGTTTTAGCTATGTTTCGGTAACAATCAATAAACTAATATTATTTTCTTGTACAAATGAAAATGTTTCCATGGACTTATTTTTAATGCTCTGGGCATTCCAAACAATACAATTAATATTATTACTATTATTATCCATAAAGAAATTTGGTGGCTAGGGAAACAAGAACATTAAATTGCTAATTTTTAGATTTACAATTTGATAAATTTTTAACGAGATCGTTTGCGAGTAGAATTAGCTGATCAGTGGTAAACAAATCTCCTCTGTTGGTTGATTTTGCAGTAGAGACGAGAAATGAGGTAGAAGCACTGGCGCTAGCCGTATTGAAGGCATAGTGTGGCATTTCGATTTGTTGTTTAGAGTTAGAGGCAATGCGCTATCGTTCATGATGTATCGTGGGGTAGAAGCGGGCGATGAGTTTTTAACCTTCAGGTGTTTTGCGGAGTTTGGGCGAATTTTTTGCTTAATTTCGATGTAGTGCTTCCTGGAGATGCATAGCGGGTCGTTTGCCATATGATTCGAGCCGCAGTTGGCGCATTTGATTTCGTCGTGATCGATGACTTCACAGGTTCCATGGTGTGGTCACCACCACAGATAAGGCACTTAGGTTCAGTGTGGCAGTGCGATGATCCATGGCCAAAACGCTGGCAATTACGGCATTGCGTAGGTCCGTTGCGTTTATGGGTGTGGTATGACCAACGAACGATGGTGTTCATTACTGTGTAGTTGTTTTGCGCAGGTCGGCAATCTTCACTGAGCCGTGCTCGAAGTGGATAAGGTATAGAGCGTGTTCGGCATACCTTTTCTTGTTTATATTTATTGACTTGACGTCCAGGACCTTATAATTCGCGTTAATAAGGTATTTTTTGAGAAGCTCAGGGTTCATCGTATGGAGACCGGTAAGAACGATTTTGACAGGTCTCTCGCTTCTAATGAAGTGGGAGCTAATTTAGATAAAAAAAAATTTCAAATATCCATTGGCGTTCGGAAGGGGTGCGAAAAAAATTTGCAGTGAAAATGGAATGCATATATTTTCACGATTTTGATGATATCTATTAGGTCTTCCCAAATATTTAATTCATTTTTATTCTACGGCTTTTTCATATAAATACCTAGAAAGTGTTTTCAGGATTTTTTGAAATTCAACCCTAAAGGAGGTGTAAAGGGGTTGTATACTTTTTCACGAAATCTGCCATATCCCGCAGGTCTGATCAGATATCGAATATCTTTTCATTTTCACGGGCTTGCGTAATAATCGCCGAAATCTTGTTTTTAAGTTTTTTTCCTTTTTCAGCCCCTAAGAGGGTATAAAAGAGTTGAACACGTTTTCACGAATTCTGTCATATCTTTTAAAAGTGATAAGAAATTGAATTGGTTTTTACTTTTTCGTGTTAAGTCTTCATATTTATCTATTAACTCCTTTCAGGATTTTTGAATATTCAACCCTTAAGTGGGGTAAGGAGGTTGCATATCTGATGATATATTTAATTTATTTTTACTCCCAAAGGTTTCCTATATAAGCGCCAAAAAGTCAATTTCACTATTTTTAGATATTCAATACTAAGGGGTGTAAGGGGGTTGTATGCTTTTCAAAGCTTCGACATATTTCTTCTATATTAGATCGCTTTTAATTTCCACAGATTTTTTATATAATCGCCTACAAACCCATTTTTCAATTTTTGGATATTCAACCCCCAAGGGTTTGCATATGTTTCCACAATTGTTGCCATCCCTTAGTTCTGATGAGATATAAAATTGGTTATTACTGCATTTGATGTAATAACCTAAAAACCAGTTTCACGATTTTTCGAATTTCAAAAACCAAGGAGATGTGAAGGGTTTGCTTTTTCACAAATTTTTCAAAGTCCCTCGTGTCTCATGAGATATCAAGTTGCTTCTTATGAAATTGACTAAAAACCTGTTTCACAATTTTTTCGAAATTCAAACCCCAATTGGAAGTAATGGCTTTGTATACGTTTTAACAATTCGTCATATCTCTTAAGTCTGATAAGGCAACAAATGCGTTTTTACTTCTATTTGCTTTTATTGTACATTATATACCGAAATTCGAATAGTCTACACGGGCTTTTTCAATGTTTAATCGGCTAAAAATCTCTATTTTAAATATTTTTATTTTAAGAACAAAATTAACTTTTCAAGAAACGTCATAATTTCGAAACAACTGATGATATACTCCGACTTTGACCGCTCCTGAACTTTGACCCGAAAAATAATAAAGTTTCGCCCAGACCATTAGCAGATTTTTTATCTGCTATTATATTATAAATTGTTCATTGAACACACTCGCCCAACTGTTCGCTTCTCAAAATGTGACCGCTTTAAAGGTTCCACCCAATCTATCCGCTACAAAATTTGAAATTTATAGTCCCAAGGGCAGACATTTTTTTTTAAATTTTAGGTTTTTCTCAATACTTTATTATAAAAAAAATAAGAAAGTAAAACCAAAACGATATTTCATTACGACTTGAAAAGAAAGGCGGAATTCATGAAAACTTATACAACCCCTTTACACCTTCTTAGCGATTGAAGATCAAAGTAACCTAAAATAGATTTTTAGACGATTATACAAAAGTAAAAATCAGTTCCATATCTCAAAAAACTTAACAGATATGACGAAATTCGTGAAAATCTCTTTACCCCACTTCACTCACCTTTTTTTTTGCTCCAACTGCGCCTATAAAATCTTTTTTTACTCAACATGCACATCTACGTAAGCCCATCTAGTGTCAACTTTCAAGCATAAGGCGTTCCTGAGATAGGAAAAACGACTTCCACTCCAGGACAATGCCACCAGTAAAGCTCTATGAAAATTCCAAGTTTCAATTTTTCATCATTACTGGTTCTCTTTTCAAATCAGGGTAGCAACTTTGTTTTTCATAAAGTCAATCACAATACTTTATTATTAATCCTCTGCAAATAACTCGAATGGTCACGGTGTCGCATCAGGGAGTGAGTTATAGAGACTTTGACTTAAAGAATAATTTATACTTCAAGACCCTATATTTTTGCTAAATCAAAATGTCGAGATAAAGAATATTCGATTTATAGTGTCGAGGCTTGAAATATGCGTAAAACATTCCCTGAAAATCGAGATAATAAAATTCAACGGGACATAACGGGTGTAACCTAATTTTACCTAAGCGATGTATAAAGGTGGAATTAAAGTGAACGCGACGCGCGCTCGTGCAGCAATTCGACGCGATGACAGCTGACTAGAATACATGTTAGCAGTGTAACCCAGTTACTCGCAGCATAACTGGGAGAACTCTAACATGTCATAGTCAGCTGAAAACTCCTACCCTTTTCCTACCGGTGTGTAATAAATAAGTACTGGTCCTCCAAATCGGGGGTTGGGCGAGGCACCGACAACGCATCACCGGAAAAAAAACCACTGTCCAGAAACCTGAAGAACAGCGTCGGAAAAGATTGACTAAAGGAAAGGTCCTCCGAAGAATTTTGGGAACTCTGAAGAAAGGAACGGACTGGCGAATAAGATACAACCATGAGTTGTGTCAACTCTACGAAGAGCCAGAAGCTTCAACGTTCATCAAGCTACGTAAACTGCAGTGGGATGGCCATGTAGAGCGAATGGAAGGTAGAAAAATCCCCAAACGTACTCTAAAAAGCAATGCGAGTGGTAACAGGCCAGTAGGCAAACCACGCAAACGATGGGAAGACTCGGTTGATGAAGATAGCAAAGTCATCTTAAAAATTAGCAGCTAGAGGACGCGGTTTTTTGGATCGAGACGATTGGAGGCGACGACTCTAGAAGGTCAGGGCCCGATTTGGGCTGTCGCGCCATTGATGAGTGAGATTGATGAGTGTAACCAGTTATAGCGATATCGAATCGTTTGATTGTCAATTTTCTAATGTTGTTGCGAGCGTAACGCGACACTTGCGTAGGTTTCGTTTCAGATTTTTTAGAAGAATAGACGGCGACCGGTTAATAAATGTCGCGAATGACTTCCGCAGGATACGAACAAAATATTTTAGTATTTGGAATATTATTTGACAGTTCTGGCAAGCGATTTAACGTGCTCACTAAAACTGTTGTGGCGATATGGCCCACGCAACGCAATTGTGCCAATACGCGAGTCGTGCGCATCACCTTCACTATAATTCCGCCTTAAAATTGCCCTATGAACTCTTTATATTTATTAATCACTATCATAATATTGCACATTTTTCAAATGAATGGGAAACTTTAATTTGAAAAATAGATTAGATTTAAACTAAGTAAAAATCATTAAAAAAAAATAATATGTAAAGTAACTCTTCCCTGATTAGCCTTAATACTCGTATGTGTAGCCTCATCATTGTTTATACATTTATGATATGTCAAGAAATTGTTGAATTTCACGGTTATTTCAACCGCCTCGCTCTAAAAACACTAATTAATTTACAAATTTTATCTTTTGAAGATAATTTTTCAAAATCTTCACATTTTTCATTATCACCATTAATGTGTCTGAAAAGAGCCAAGCAAGGTCAATCAATGTAAAAGATAAGAATATAAATATTTGAAATAAAAATTCATATTGAGCTCAAACCTAGAGCACCAAAGAAGATAACACCCACAATATAAACAATATAATTTTTAAAACAATCTGAAAATATCAATTTCAAAATAAAATAATTGTCGCGATCGGCACAATTATTTATTATTGTTGTTTGAGAATTGAAGAAATTCATTTTCAGTAGGTTTCCTATCAGTATGTGTATTTTTGCTACATTTATACTATATGTGGTCCATCGCGAAATTTTTAGTTTATTCGATGGTGTGTTGAGATCTTCGTATTATCCGAACTATCACACTGATTGCTAACGGGTTGATCCAAAATTGAGCAATAGCCTCAGTTCACCGCATCCAGTATTCTATTTGGGAATAATAAATAATAATAAATTCATAAAGTATTTTATTTTTCAATTTTTGTTCGAGGTCTCAAGTATACGCTGGTATAGCAAAGATAATCGACAAAAATACCGCAGAAGAAAAACAATTTTATTAAATATTTTGAAGAGAACACTTACACTACTTAACGATGAATGCCTTCATAAATCTCGATTCACTATTCACTACATGGCACATACGATAGTGAAGATACTTCCATTGGAAAGTTCAAGCCGAAAAATTAGTTTCAAATTGATAAAGCGCACGAGAATTAGAGCTCTTGGGATAGCTAAATATTGTTTGGAAAAATAACACTTAATCTGGCTCTTATTATGGCAGAAATATTTAGAATCGACATGAAAATAATAAAAATTTACGTAATACGTAGAAGATTTACAATGCGTTTAAGTAGGTTACTGTAGTTAAAAAAAACCCAACGGTAACTATGCGCTCAAATCTGGATTATCGTCACATCGATAGCGCACCAAAACAACGTGGTGAAGGTATGTATAGTGCGCTTGAATCACTTTGGATATTTTAAGAAGCCGTTGAGGAAGGCTTAAGTGATTGACTTTTTAATGAGCCCAGATAGAAACAATAATAAAGCCGATTGTTTATCAAATCTGTTATGAGCCGTGATCGCTTTTAATTAATTGAATTAATTTGTTGAATAGCATTACAAAAATATAAATTATTTAACAACTGCTCATGGCGCAGCGGCTTTTTGAAGGTTTTCTCGGAGTAGGTTGGTTTATCTTAGTAATTTTTTTCTTCCAATAATAGGTAGTAGTTATTTGTACTTGAAAAATACAACCGATTAGATTAAATATATTTTTAGATAAATGGTATTAGTTATTGCAAGGAGGATTCAGCTTTCTAGTCGATCACGTTGTAACGACTCGAATTTCCGGGGTAGGCTCAACGGGTGCCGGGATCCGTTACAAAATATTTATTTGGTATTAGACTTCACTTTATTATTATTAGTTGACATACATTAAAATTATTGTCTACGCCAGTAGTTTAGTTTAAGATCAAAAAACATGAACTCAGATTCTTTAATTTCATAATCTAAATTTCTAATCTAAGTTTCTTTTCCCTGACCACACAGATTTTTGTTATCGTTACACTTTTTAGTAGAATGCCTTCAGCACAGTAAAGGGGCTCCGATTTCGATGCCCATATAAAGTTTTATAAACAACCGGTAGCTTATCATCAATTTTACTATGCCCAAGTCATTTAGAAAGCAATATAAATTGAAATACGATACTATATCGGATGACTTGGGCGATGGAAAGATAAGCAAATCAAATGTAAAGCATTATTGCTGATGCTGCAATTTAAATGTAAGAACTTAGAAGTAAGAAAATTAGATGAATAAAAATCAGTTGTTATCTAGCATTCCAGTCCATCTTTTCAATTGTAAAGCAAGAGCTCTTCAGGTACAAGAACCTGAAGACATTTTCTACACATTAACGGCAAATCATCAGTGCCCTGCACTAGCAAGTTGTATCGTCTTCAGGTACAAGAACCTGAAGACAATTAAATCAGGCCAGGCGGATTTGTATCCGACTGCCTATACCCATCGCGGCTAAGCAAAAGAGCTTAGTCGCGTAATAAACATTTTTGGTAAGGGACGCTGGAGATACATTCCTGATCAGGTAATGTTTAGCTGATTTCACCGCTGCTTCCCAAAGACCTCCGAAGTGTGGTGCTCTGGGAGGGATGAAGTGGAAGTCAGTACCTTGAGCTGTGCAGCAGTTAGTGATTTTCTGTCTCGCCTTCTCGGAATGTACCGCATCCTTCAGTTCCATGAGTTGGTTTCTTGCCCCCACGAAGTTGGTGGCGTTGTCACAATACAAATTTCGGCAGTGTCCTCTCCTCCCAACAAAGCGTTTAAGCGCTCCGATGAACGCTTCTGTTGTGAAGTCGGTTACCACTTCGAAGTGTGTGGCCTTTGAGGCAAAGCAGCAAAATACTGCGATATATGATTTCTGTGGTCGTTTCCCTCGAACCTTGAAGTGGGTCCAAAAGGGTCCGGCAAAATCCACTCCTGCATTTAGAAATGGTCTCTTCCAGGAATAGAGACGGTTGCTGCGCTAAGGCTAAACAGAGTTCCGATTGTTTTTTCTCCAAGTCAATAGTCTTCTTACTATGGGGCTCGGGCCAAAGGTTCTCAGCTCTGTGTAAAAAGAATGGCCCATAGAACCACAGATTACAGTCCGCCAGATTTTCTGGGGCGATTCCTCGTGAGACGAGATCAGCCGGGTTCTCCTTGGAGCGTACGTGTCTCCATTGCTCGGCTGTCGATGCGCCTTGTATTGCTGCTATTCGATTTGCCACAAATTTGTGAAATGATGCGGCTTCAGCATTTAACCAGTTAAGGACTATTTCTGAGTCCGTCCACAGGAAACATGACTGGTCTGGTATTTTCAAATCTCGCTTCAGTCGTTGAAGCAGTTCTGCTGCGAGTTTTGCTGCACACAATTCTAATCTCGGAACTGTCACGACCTTCAGCGGGGCTACTCTGGATTTACTGCACAGCAGGTGCACTATTCTAGTTCCATCGTTATGGGTTGCTCGCAAGTATACTGCCGCACCATATGCGCGTTCGGAGGCATCCGTAAAAGCGTGGAATTGTGTAGACTTGGGGCATTTTCCACTCGACACATATCTTGGAATTCTAAGACTGCTTAATGCTCGAAGTCCTGTTCGGAAGGTTATCCAGGTTGTATGTAATTCCATTGGAAGTGCAGCGTCCCAGTCCAGTTTAAGGCTCCATAGTTTCTGTATGAACATTTTGGCTGTTATTGTCACTGGGCTTATTAATCCAAGCGGATCGAACACCTGGGCAATTTCCGAAAGTATTTGCCTTTTGGTGATTTTGTTACCTTCGATCCGAGTTGTTCTGATTTTAAACTGAATCACTTGCGGTAACCAAGTCAATCCCAATGTTTTGGTTTGCTGTTCTTCACCGAGCTTGAGGTTCAATTCTATTGCCCGATCTTCTGGTGGGACGTTTCGCAGGAGTTGTGGATGATTCGCGCACCATTTTCGCAGTTTAAATCCAGCTCTATTTAGGATCTCAATCAGCTGACCTTGTTGATCCTGTGCGTCTCGCAGATTGTTTGACCCGGACATAACATCGTCCATGTAGAAATCCTGTCTTAGAGCCTGTGCACCCAGTGGATATTGAACGGAGGTGTGTGAGGCCAATTCTTGAAGACACTTGGTAGCCAAGTATGGTGCTGATCTAGTGCCATAGGTTACGGTGCACAACTGATAATATTTCAGTTATTCACGTGAATTATTTCGCCAAACGATCAGCTGGTATTTCCTATCCTCTGGTGCAATCAGAATTTGTCGGTACATTTTTTCAATGTCTGCCGAGAAGACGTAGCGAGGAAAACGGAATCTCAGAAGTATGGTGAATAATTCATCCTGGATTGTGGGTCACATAATCTAGTTTAGACTGACCTTAGTGTATGTTTTGGCCGACGCATCGAACACCACTCGAAGTTTCGTAGACGTGCTGTCTGGCTTGAGAACGCAGTGGTGCGGTAAGAAACAGTATGGTGCTGTGAGCTTGCTTGTATCGATTTGGTTCATGTGCCCCAATCTGGCGTACTCGGCCATAAATTCCTCATATGGAGCTTTTAAATCCGGATTACTTTGAAGTTTCTGCTCGATCTGTAGAAATCTGTGCACTGCTATGTCCCTGGAGTCGCCAAGGTCCTTGTTATCTCGAAGAAATGGTAGCTTCACCTCGAACCGACCCTCACTGACTCGTTTCACATTCTGCTGAAAGTGTGTCTCGCATTTTAATTCTTGGGCAGTCATAGGTGTATTCGATTCGATGTCTTCCAGTTTTGAAAATCGTTCCATTTGTGCACTCAATTGCATTTCTTCGGCATTGTTGATGCCGCAAACTACTTGAGGGGGTGTCGGTTTATTAACTTTTCCAGCCACTACCCATCCGAACACAGTATTCTGCAATGTTGGAAGATGTTTTCCTAGTCGGATTTGACCGACGGACAAGAGTTGATAGTAAATCTCCGCTCCAATGAGGAGATCAATCCTAGTCGGATCATGAAAACTTGGATCTGCCAATTGGATGTTGATTGGGATTGGCCAATTTTCAGTCTCTAGCTTAAGTGCTGGTTGTGGACACGTGATCTGGGGTAATATCACGGCCTCCAAATTGGCTGTGAAGTTCGTCACTCTAGATTGTACCGAGATCTGTGCTTTTCGTTGTGACTGCTGGACTAGCCCGCCGATGCCACATATACGTAATTTGGAGCTGGTCTCTAACAATATTTATTTTGGAGCCGCTGTCTAAAATGGCTTTAAGCTCCAGTGCTTGTCCCTTGCTATTTAGAATTTTCAGCAGTACTGTGCTTAAAAGTATTTGCGATCCATTCGATGCTGTTGTATCTGCAGCCAAGGATGTGGGCTTATCATCTACTTTAACTGGATCTTGGGCGGAGGTCTGTCTTGGTTGCTCCGCAGGTTGAGCTGGCGTATCCCGATGCAATAGAGTATTATGATTCTTGGAACATTTGCGACAACTTCTGGATATGCAATTTGTAACGGTGTGTCCAGGCTTGAGACAGTTGATGAACAAGTTCTTCTTTTTCGCCGTTGTTCGGTGTTAGGGCCAAGAAGTCCTTGCACTGGAAAAATGAGTGAACTTGATTGCAGATAACGCAACGCGGTTCGTTGACTGATGTCGCCAATGCTGATTTCGATCGCTGAAACGGTTTGGCTACTTTTTTGTCTTGACCTGGTGCCTTATAATCCTTTCCTAATGATTCTAACGCCTGGAAGCGGCGTTCGAGGAATTGCAGTAGTTTTGATACGGACTGCAACTCTCTTGGGTCCTCTACCGATTGTTCATATTGTGCGTGTGTAGTCTTGTCCAATTTTTGTAGAAGGACGTATACAATAATAGGATCCCATTCCTTGGTTGGGATTCCCAGATTCTGCAGACCACATAGTCCCTCTTTTGTCGTATCATGGAGACATTTGATGGCTGCCGAAGATTCGTGACCGATGCTCGGCTGATTCAGGATACACTTAATCCAGGAATTGGTCAACAGTCGCTTGTTGTTGTACCTCGATTCTAGAAGGCTCCATGCTGTGTCATAACCTGCATCTCCTATCGGTAGGTGTTGAATCAGTGCCTTTGGTTCATCGGTCAGGTTGTTCAGTAGATAGAACATTTTCTGCGCCTTAATTATGGCTTGGTTGTGGATTAGTGGGACATACAGGTCATGAAACTGAGTCCAGTCCATATAGTTGCCGTTGAAACTAGGAACTTTGATTTGTGGTAAGTCCATTTTTGGACCTTGAGATCTGACCGAATTGTCGACTTCTCGATGTTGATGTGGAGGGTTGACGCTGTCCAATTGACCCTGAAGGATGATGTGCATGGCTTGCACTCGTTTATCCAACTCGATAAACTCCTTTGGATCATACGTCCCAATTGCTTCCTCCCGCATCACTTCAAAATGCCAATTCTCGATACGGGTCCATTGTTCTCGTAAGCTAAGAGTTTTTTGGCGGAGATAAGCTGCGGACTGACGTGTTGCAGTATCTGCAGCTGTGTCGACTAATAATGCCGAGAGTGCCGTGGTGGCTGCTTTTAATTGGCGTATTTGCCGTTCAGGATGCTCTGCTTTGAGACTCAGATCCTTTTGTTCTAGATGCTGACTCCCCGAGGCCGCCGGTATGTGAATTTCTGCTGACGTTGGCGCTGCTCGGTACTGGTCGTAGATATTCTGCACCTGTTGGTGGTATTCTTCGGCAAAGTACGCGTGCTGTGGTTGCGCTGTTTGGAACTCTTGCAGTTGAATGTCCCTGGACTCGAACTGGCGCCATTCGAATTCAAGACGCGCGAGCCGGGTTTGCACATAATCTTCAGTCCTTCGATTAGGACCATCCTTCTTGAAGTTATGGTACAGTTTCTTGATAACTTCTCCCGCAGCAATTTGGTCCTTCGCTAACTGCTCCATTGGTTAGCTTCTTCGAAATATGTCGGGTACGAAAGTGTCACAAAATGTTACTCGATTGATTTACACGATCACTTGCACTTTATCACGTCGGGGTCACCAAAAATGTTTATTACGCGACTAAGCTCTTTTGCTTAGCCGCGATGGGGTATTGGCAGTCGGATACAAATCCGCCTGGCAATCAATCAATCATATATCGCAGTATTTTGCTGCTTTGCCACAAAGGCCACACACTTCGACTTGACAACAGAAGCGTTCATCGGAGCGCTTAAACGCTTTGTTGGGAGGAGAGGACACTGCCGAAATTTGTTTCGTGGGGCAAGAAACCAACTCATGGAACTAAAGGATGCGGTACATTCCGAGAAGGCGAGACAGAAAATCACTAACTGCTGCACAGCTCAAGGTACTGACTTCCACTTCATCCCTCCCAGAGCACCACACTTCGGGGGTCTTTGGGAAGCAGCGGTGAAATCAGCTAAACATTACCTGATCAGGAATGTATCTCCAGCGTCCCTTACGTACGAGGAGTTGGAAACCGTAATGATCGAAATCGAGGCGATCCTCAACTCCAGACCACTCACACCAATGTCAACCAGCCCGAATGACCTGACTGCCCTAACACCAGGTCACTTCCTAATAGGTGAACCTCTAACGAACACTATAGATACACAAGCACAGCCATTTCGAGCCAATCTATGCCAGAGATGAAAGACAATCAACGAAATCAAGCATCAGTTTTGGTCGCGGTGGTCTAACGAGTATCTAAGTGAGTTACAACATCGCTACAAATGGAAACAACGCTGTGAAAATGTAAAACCCGGAATGATGGTCGTTATCAAGGAGGACAATTTACCGGTTTTGAGATGGCAATTAGGACGAATAGTAAGGGGGATTAAGGGGACCGACGGCTTGATCCGAGTAGCAGATGTAAAAACAACCTCCGGCATCTCGCGACGACCAATACATAAGTTGGCTCCTCTACCAATCGAATCGGTGGAAGAAAATCCAGACCATCAGTTAGACGCAACTGAACCAACAACAGCTCCTCGTGCTCAGAAACATAAACCTCAATCGGAGGACTCAGATGAACCTGACGCACATCAACCTACGGCTTCAACTTCTAAACAGTCATTAACATCATCGCAAGCGAAGAACCCACGTTATTCGAATAAAGCACTTCGTTGTTTATTGCTGACTGGATTAATTCTGATAGTTTGCGGAGATAAAGCAGAGATAACATCGTTTCAAAAAAACCAAGGTTTATATCTGGAAAGCATGGGAACCGCAAACCTGGTGCTGAACGATTGGAAGTTGGTAGTATATTATGACATGAAACCTTACTGGAAGGAATTAGAAACCTTGCAAACAGGTATTAACCACCTGAACTACATATGTGGTCGCACAACAGACAAATCCACATGCACATCAACAGGGAGCCAATTCCGACAAGTCTTACGAGAAATCGAAAAAAATAACGAGCTGCTTCTACCTACTCGGACTCGGAAACATCGCGAATTCTCTATTCGGAATTCTAGATTCTGAATACGCAGAAAGGATGTCCCATCTTATAAATGACATTCACGGTAATGAAGACTATTTGTTACAACTGATAAAGAATCAGACCTCCATCATCGACTCTACGGCGAACATCATGGCGAAATCAGAAGAAATGGTGGAACAAGAGCTTAAAGAGTTTGAAGCGATCCTCGACTTACGTATTTCGCAAATTAACAACATGACACGTGAGCTTCACGACCAAAAGACGTCCCAAATATTCACGTCGGTGGCCATCCGTGTAATGCTCACAATCAATAACTATCAACGAATCCAGGCAGCGTTTTTGGATGTAGTAATTGACAGTCACCATGGCAAGATTAATCCGCTATTACTGGCCCCCGGATCAGCTACAAACCGAACTACGGTTTGTCAAGGAAAACATGCCAACATCGTTACGATTGCCAATCAAGCAGAGCAATCTTGTAGAAATTTACAGACTGATGACTATAGAAGGACGCATTTCATCCAACCACATCATCTTTCAGCTGAAGATGCCACTTGTTTCACACGACGACTTCGAATTGCTACACCTAGTCCCAGTACCCACAACGTTGAATGGAACCATCATGACGGTGCAACACACTTCTAACTTCATGATAATAGATTTGCACTGACAACAATACTATCCACTATCGCATCAAGAATTGACAACATGCACAGTTATTGGCAAACCGAATTATATGTGCAAACAACTTCATCCCTTATATCGAAGGGGGTCTAACGTTAGCGAATGCGAACTTGGATTTCTAACTCACGCGACCTCACAACTAAGATGCACGACGACCCAGCTGCATCACCCCGCAAGATGGACCCAGCTCTTAACTCCGAACCAATGGATGTACTTCATCGAACCTCAAGATACTATCCACATGGTGTGCAGCATCGTCGTAACCCAGTACACACTGAAAGGCTCCGGAATCATCCGACTAGATGAAGACTGCGCTATCAAGGAAGAGTACAGTACCATACAAGCACATAAACTGTACTCAAGGTCGGTCAGCACTGCCCGCTAGACCCCAATGACGCGGACGTGCTGCCTTTGGCTCGACGACACCAATCACTACAGCTAAGAATCGACGAATTAAAATTGAAGATCCACCAATTAGAACGAAGCGAAAACTTACCATCGTCAATATTACAACCGAGCACTCATAATTTCGCCATCAGCTACATGAGTCTGTTCCTGATTCTCACCATTATCATTTACCTCATCTTCAAATACAAGAAGGATGGATGTCGACCCAAACCAACCGCCCGACCAAAACCTCAGCCAAGGACCTTACCATCCGAAGCGACTATCGATCGATCCTGCAGAATAGTTGAAATAACTCTCAACGCGCGGGAGGATGCCTACGCCAGTAGTTTAGTTTAAGATCAAAAAACATGAACTCAGATTCTTTAATTTCATAATCTAAATTTCATTAAAATAGCAGTGGCACGGAGTTTCTTTTCCCTGACCACATAGTTTTTTGTTATCGTTACACTTTTTAGTAGAATGCCTTCAGCACAGTAAAGGGGCTCCGATTTTGATGCCCATATAAAGTTTTGTAAACAACCGGTAGCTTATCATCAATTTTACTATGCCCAAGTCATTTAGAAAGCAATGTAAATTGAAATACGATACTATATCGGATGACTTGGGCGATGGAAAGATAAGCAAATCAAATGGAAAGCATTATTGCTGATGCTGCAATTTAAATGTAAGAACTTAGAAGTAAGAAAATTAGATGAATAAAAATCAGTTGTTATCTAGCATTCAACGCCTCCAGTCCATCTTTTCAATTGTAAAGCAAGAGCTCTTCAGGTACAAGAACTTGAAGACATTTTCTACACATTAACAGCAAATCATCAGTGCCCTGCACTAGCAAGTTGTATCGTCTTCAGGTACAAGAACCTGAAGACAATTAAATCAGGCCAGGCGGATTTGTATCTGACTGCCAATACCCCATCGCGGCTAAGCAAAAGAGCTTAGTCGCGTAATAAACAATTATTATTTGATTTCCTCTGGGTTATCTCCTTGCCGTCTGATCGTCGTCTCTGGTTAACGTGACTCGATTCGTATTTTCTGTGGGTACGACTTCACTTGTCTTGCCTTGACCCTTTTGCACTCTCCCTGTCTTCGTCTCTCTGTGTGGCCTCTGCTTGTTCGTCTTGGTTCAGCTGTGTCCGCTTGTCGTGATTTGGCGTCGTTCGTCGTGGCTTGTCGTAGCTGGATTTAGCTCGACTCCTGGCACGACTCTGCTTGCCTTAATTTGATCCTGGTTACTGATCGTCATCTTTTCACTGTGCGCCTGATCTGCTCTGTCGACGGTTGCTGTGCTCTGTTCGTCTGCTCTGCTCATCGTCGCTTTGGCTCTGCTCGTCGTGGCTCGCTACGCATGTCTTGGTTCGCTGTGGTCGTCGCTGCGTTGCTCTGCGCGTTGTTGCTGGCTTTGCTCTGCACGTCGTGGGTCGCTATGTACGTCGTGGTTCGCTGTGGTCGTCGCTGCGTTTCTCTGCGCGTCGTTGCTGCTTTGCTCCGCGCGTCGTGGCTCGCTATGCACGTCGTGGTTCGCTGTGATCGTCGCTGCGTTGCTCTGCGTGTCGTTGCTACTTTGCTCTGCGCGTCGTTGCTGCTTTGCTTCGCGCGTCGTGGCTCGCTATGCACGTCGTGGTTCGCTGTGGTCGTCGCTGCGTTGCTCTGCGCGTCGTTGCTACTTTGCTCTCTCCGCTGTCGCTGCTTGGCTTGACTCGGTGTGGACATGAACTAATTGGTCTCAAGCTTTCGAAGAGGAACTTTAAGTCCACATTACCTTGTCCAGCTTGGGAACCGATTAGAGATGGTTGTCCGGTCAGAACAGAAGTCAAGGTTGCTACAAGAGGAACTTTAAGTCCACGTTGCCTTGTTAGCAGACTAGTTACTACTGACTGACCCCTTTCTTGTCGTTCGCTATTGCTTATATGTTGGCGGGAACATCTACCATCCGTGAATCATTGCGTTAGCACTCGGAATTTTACTTTGTTGTGATTCGCGGTCGGTGTATGCATCCGTAAGTATATAGTCTTTTCGGATTTTGCGCTTTTGTCGGTGGGTTTTATCCAGCCGTACAATGTCGCCTGAGGCATTGTTGCGGTCCCACCGGCTTTTTCAGGTATTTTGCCAACGTGCAATTTTCAGATTTATGTCTTCCGTGCTAGTGTTTTCCCTTTTCCTTGTTCCTTTATGTTTTTGGTGTTCTATGTTGTTTGTTTCTTCGTTCTACGTATAAGTTTACAATTCAGTGTTGTTTATTTGCCTTAGTTTAAGTTTTTAATTCAGTGTTACATGTTTACAATATTTTATGTTTAGTGTTACCGTGCTGTTTGTGTGTGGAAATTTCACCAGAAATTTCCGTCCTCACAACGTATTTTTACATTATTTTCGGCCAAGCCATTTTTTCATATTTGGAAACAAAAAAAAATCGCATTAATTCAAATCTGGAGAATAGGGTGGTTGAGGCAGCAATTCATAGCGTCATTTATGGTGAGGCAATTGCAAACGGATGTACTGGTGAATGAGCAGTCGCTTTCTCTTCAATTCAGCGTTGAATCGTTCATATAAATCAGAATAATAGTGACCCGGGATTATCTTTCTCTTCTTCAAATAGTTGGTGAAGATAATGTCTCACGAATCCCAATTAACGGTGGCCCTAATCTGTCCGGCCGATGGAATTATTTCACCTTCTTTTGCGCACGTTGGGCAGATAAAATCCATTGTTTTGACCGTTCTTTCGTTTTCGTCAACAGTCACGAGACGCTGCAGAATCTCTGTCTAATTCCGCTTAAAGAATTTTCAGCAGTGTTCCGAAGTTGTGATGCGATTCCGTTTTTTTCCAACATGAGTAAACACAGCATACATTTTTCCGATAGCTTCCTGAAACCTACATTATCATGTAGAATATTAGATATCTTTCGTGTTGGCGTTTGGTGTTTGGACACCTCTGTCACTGAAGCCTCAATCGGGCCTATTGTGACGTCCTCCTGGATTATCAATGATTCCTCTTTGATCCCTGCGCATTCAATGAAGCTTAATATTTTTCGAAGAGGATTAGTCAGGAATTCCGATAGTTCCATGAAACCCTGACCGAAGTACCGAAGTCTCCTCCTAGCATCATATTCACAGAGGATGTGCTCTGTGTTTCGTCTTCCTCATCGCGAATTCTCAGAGAGACCATGGAGATGCTTCCACATGTAACAATGTCCAGTTAGGGTTCCCACTAGAGTTCTGGTCTGATGTCTGTTTAATTTCAGATATTTACACGTTGTTTTCCGAATGCTTCAGCATAAATAGTTTTCGAGTGTCTGCTACTCGGTGTCAAGTCCCAATGAATGGCATTTTGTGACTTTTGCCACATTTGGATGTTTATTTTGGCTGTGCTTAACGATAACCTAGAATAGATGTGGTCCCATGAAGTTAGTTAGCTTCTGAATCTTTTCCAGCCATTGAGTCGACCACTCCGTTACCTTCGTAGCCGATGTGTCCCGGAATCCAAATGAGATTAACTCTTTTCTGGCTTAGGAGTTCAATCAGGCATGTAGGATATTGTGTGCACATTTAATTGAGATGTTTACAATGGTCATTTTGTTAACCATTTCAAGCGTAGTCGACCTGGGTGTACTTAATCAAAAATAGATGTTCGGCCACGTTTGAACTCATTAAACCAGTATCTAATGGTAGTCCTCGAAGGTGCACGGTCCTTATAAGCAGCTTGCAACTTAACTTTGGTTTCCTCACCAGTTCTTTGTGTTTGGCGTTTACAGACCCCTGACGCCGAAAAACAACCCAAAAATTCTACGGGTGCTGTACCATGAATATTCCTGTTTCTACATAATGCTTTATACTTAATGAATTAGTGTTAAAATTGCAGAAATTATTTAAAAATAACTAACTCGAAAAGTGTGAAACATAAAAAAAAAATTCCAAGTTTTTTTTCGGACGAAAGCAACGCCGCAAAAAAAAGATTAGGCATATAAATCTGAGCATAGTGATTTTCCATGCGAAAATTTCGATAGTATCTAATCTAACCTACTCTCAGCAGAAGTTTGTCCATATCAACTCTGAATCACATTTCTTTGGAAAGCATTGGATGACGCGAACTAGCGCGTATGCGTAAGTGGAAACGGTACATTCGCGTAAGTTTGCAACTCAAATCGAGAATCGCTTACATTTGCGTCGATGGCGGTGTTTAGACGCATATCAAAGGGATGTGCTTTGAGCACGATGTAGCGTTTCCACTATCGCCTATGCGAAGACACTACCCCAGCGGGAAAAAGAGTTCTGAAGAATGCATTTCGTAAACATTCCTATTCAATGGATGGAAGATTTGACGAATGGTAAAGTTGGAAATCTCCACCTGGTGCCAAAAAAAAAACCTTCTAAGATAGATAAATTTTTGTCAGCAGACTGTTATGTGGCGGTTTGTGTGTAATTTTGTGATTTGGTGCTCGGGAAGTTTTCGATTCTTTCTTAATTTCATTAAGAAAGACATAACAAAAATTGATGATGATCGGTGCGGTTGATAATAAGGTATTCATTTCCGGTTCTACATTCCGAAAATGTTAAGACTCAAACCCGCACAACGAAGTCAGAAAATGAACAATTTTTCTTTATGAATGGGCGGTATAAACTTCGAAATAACTTCACAAATGTTTAATATTTCGGAAAATAGAAATATGAAATAATTTTTAAATTATTTAAAAGGAACATAAACCGTTTTTTCGTTACATTTTTCTTTCATTTTGAAATTGGTTTCTGGAAAAAATAAATTTTGTTTTTGATATGTTATGATACGTTTGTCCTTCTTATTTAATTATGAGGTTTATTCAAATTCACTTTAAGCGATATTTTGGAGTAAAACACTTTTATTCGAGCTCAATCCCAATTTTGTATGAAAATCACATGCAACTGCCAGTTTCTGTCTATCTTATAAGGTTCCGAAATTTGCCACCAGAGCACATGGTATATTCGTCAATACCATACTTTTCATAATAAATTTTTTCTGGAATGTTGAAGGAATGATTCTCTATACAGGGTGCGCCATCTTTTATATCGATATGTAAACATTGAATAACTTTGAAAAAAAAAAAAATTTACTTTATTATTTTAATAATAAAGTATTGTTATCGATTTTTAAAAAAAAAAAATTCGCTATCCTGAAAATTTTTTTTTATACGTTTCATGACTAATAAGCACCAAAAAAGCAAAAAAAAATGTCAGTCCGTCTGTGCGCCGTCCGCCGTACGCAAAACGTTTTAGGGGTTTAAAGCTCCTAAACCCTATGAGCTATTGAATTGAAATTTTTTTTTAATAGACTGGGTAGGACCCTTGAAGTGACCACTTTTTGGGGGGTGAGAATGTGAGGGGGGAGGTGGGGGAAGCGTTTAAGACGAAAATAATTGGTTTCTGGATCTCGGCAACCGCTTATGTTAGGAACCTGAAATTTGGAATTTATATAGAGCTTCGATAGTGGACCCATTTGCAAAAATATTATTGATATGGATGAAGGGGTGTCGAAAGGCGAGATCGAGACATTCTAAAATCCGTATCTCCTAAACGGTTAATGTCATGAAATTAAAACTTAATGATCATGTGTAGGTATACTATACTAGGAGAATAGATCGGAAACAAATTTCTGAGAGGGGGCAGTGACGTACGGAGGTGGGGGGGGTGAAAAACTTTAGATTACGATATCTTACGAACCAATTGCACTAGAGAAATAAAATTCTGTATTTCTGTATAAAGGTTGACAAATAAAGTTTGCTGAAAGTAAAATTTTTTAAGGGGGCGGTGGAGCATGGGAGTAAGAATTTTTTTAAAAAATCACGTCTCATATCTTAAGAACGGTATAAGATAGATGCTTGAAATTTTTACCAGAAGTGGACCTCATAGACTTCCAGCAGGAAAAAAAATCAGGGATGAGGGTGTAGCGGGTGAGGGTGGGGGAGGGTGAAAAGCAAAAAGTTCCGATATTTATATCTCGAGAACCTATAATGATATAAAGCTTAAAGTTCGTATTAAGATAGATCTATAGTAGTAGCATGTTGCAAAAATATAATTTTTTATTGGGGTAGTATGGTACGGGGTTGGGGAGTCCTTTCCTAACTATAGAAAGGCTTATGCTAGAAAGTTGAAATTCGGTACGAATATGTAAATCAACTAGGAAAGTCTTTCTGATTAAAAAAAAATTCAAATATCCATTGGCGTTCGGAAGTGGGGCAAAAAGAATGATCAATAAAAATGGAATGCATATGTTTTCACAGTTTTCGTCATATCTATTAGGTCTTTCCAAATATTGAATTAATTTTTTTTGTACGCGTTCTTCATAGAAATACCTAGAAATTGTTTTCAGGACTTTTTGAAATTCGACCCCGAAGGTGGTCTAAAGGGGATGTATACATTTTCACGAATTCAGCCGTATCCCTCAGGTCTGATTTGATATCGAATAACTTTTCCCTTCCACGGGCTTATTTAATAATTACCTAAAACTCGTTTTCAAGTTTTTTCCTTTTTCAACCCCTAAGAGTGTAAAAACGGGTTGAACATGTTTTCACGAATTCCGTCATATCTCTTAGGAGTGATAAGACATCGGATTAGTTTTTAATTCCTAGGGCTTTCTTTATTATATCTAAAAACTGATTTCAGGATTTTTGGATATTCAACCCCAAAGTGGGTGCAAGAGGGTTGCATATGTTTTCACAAATTCTTACATATTTCATAGTTCTAATGAGATATCGAATTAATTTTTACTTCCTAAGGCTTCCTACATAATCATCAAAAAGTTGAATTCAGGATGTTTGTTATTCAATTCCAATAGGACGTAAGGCTTTCGACATATTTCTTAGGATTGATGAGATATTAGATTGGTTTGCACTTCCACAGACTTTTTATATAATCGCCTACAAACGCATTTCCGATTTCATGTAATGACCCAAAACCAAACCACGAAAAACCTTCTAATGGCGTAACAACTGATATTATACTAGGACTAGGCCTCGTCCCGGTGTATGACCCAATTATGTAATCCATATGTTATATGTGGCAGCGGCGTAAGTATTCTAGCGCGACCCCATTCTAACCGCTTCCCGAACTTTTTTTTAGGTTTTCAGTTATATAGTCACCTACACCGCATCTCAGAATTAAACTCGTTCCGAACTTCTACCCAAAAAATAATAAAGTTGCGCCCAGACTGTTGGCAGATTTTTTATATGTGAGGTATTTTTATTCAATTTGGTCCTTTAGAATTTATTTGGATTATTTTTTGAATACAACATCAATCAAGTGGCTGCCTCTATTGGCCACAGCAAAATGTGCCCTTTTTGCTGCGTTTTTCGAGCATCTCGGGCGGTATAGCGATGATTTGGCACGAATGTTTGCTTTGAGTTCGTCAATGGTCTGAGGCTTGCTAGCGTACACTTTGCTTTTCAAATAACCGGTCATCAAAATTTGCTTCCAAAAATCAGGTTCAGTGTCAACCATTCGAGCGACTGTTTCGCCGTATTTCAAGTGACGTGGACAGTGTCTGTCGGCAATATTCTTTGTGTTAATTGCACTTAATACGGAAACAAATGCAAATCATCCTTCAAAATGCGCCGCAAAGTGGTTCCACTGACGCCAAAATGCTGAGCGCGGTGACGATACGGGATTTCTGGGTTCTCGGCAATGCTCTCTCTGACCGCTTCAACCAGTTCATTGGAACGTCTTGGTCCTCGATGAACGGCATGTGGACGATCTCCCACTGTCCCGTGCTCAAAAAAATTCGACACCAAACGACGAATAGTGTTGTCAGACGGTTCCGGTTGGCCACGACATTTTCGACGATATACACGTTGAGTTAACACAACGGAACGACTATTCTCAATGTACAGCGTCACTATTTCGGCGCGTTGTTTCGGTGTGAAGCGATCCATGGTTAAAATTTTACTGAATTGACGTTTCCAAAACTTGTCCAATCAAGTCAATCTGTTGAAAAATGTCAAAGTTATTCAATGTTTACATACCGATATGAAAGATGGCGCACCCTGTACATTTTTCAGAATGCGAAAAAGACACATTCTAATAATCTTGCATAAACTATAATATTACATACAGTACATAATACATTACTCGTATTCCCGCTGGGACTGAACTGAACACTTAATAGCCCCCACCAGTGCCAAAAACATTCGCGTTGGACATTCGCTTCGATGGCGGTTTTTGACGCAAATCAAAGGGATGTTCTTACTTCTGTAAGCACATCCCGTATGTGCCCCGTATGTGCCGTTTCCACTTACGGCTAGACATTCGCGCTCATCACACATGCCCTATGCCCCGTTTAAAAAAACGATTTTTAGCAACAGTTTCAACTTTCAAATAGCTAGGTACAAAGGTAACGATATTTATTCACCGCCAATTCCGCCGCTCTAATACAAACGTCAATGAAAAATACATCACCATCCCCTTAACGCGTGAAAACTCGAGAAGTTTCAGTCTGGAATCAATTTGTCGATTTGTAAAGCTGCAATTATTAATAGCTAAAATAAAATAGCAAATTACCCAAGGTAGGGTAGGTAGGACGCGTGGCATTTGTAGAGATACCAGACACAATTAGACCTAAAAGTTCCGTTGTATTACCACGAGATCGTTGAATCCGGTCCAACTCGCTAAACCATTTAGAGCTTACAATGAAGTGTTAGATTCTCGTGATCTCCATTTCGGCAAGGTCACTGAGACCTGAGAAATTATATAGCCCTTTTCAACCCTATAAAAAAATCTTATATTCTATTCCCAACTAAACATTTAAACCGAAATTAGATATTTCACCTAAAGTGCTCGATAGGGATTACAAAGATCTTCACACTTTTTTAGTCAATTTAAAAAAATTGCATTGCACGCTCGAATAAAATCACGATAATCTCAATTTGTGTGCGCCAATCTGAGTAAGATATCACAGAAATCCCAAAAATTATAATCATGAATTAGATAAATTCACTTATTACAGATTTCTTTATAGTGACGCAATAATGCGATTTTTTTTTAATTATTTTATTGAAGTGATAACTTAATCTTCACATTCATGTTATATTTTTTTTATTAAATTTACTGATATCAATGGTACTGATACTTGGTTATATTTATTGTGCAAAAGCTACTAAGTTTTTACCTTAAGTTGCATCGAAATATTTCGCAGAATTTAGCATTGAATTGATACTACGCGTTGCCTTTGCATTTCATTGACATTTAAAATTAAATATTTAAATAGCTATCTCGCTGATTTAATTAGTCACTAATGATAATATAAAGTTATACCATCAAATGGCACTAAACCAGAGCCCTCTGAACTATAGCCGCGCAACTGAATTGAGCATCTAAAACCAGAGTAATAACAAACATGACAGCTCCATACAAATCGCAACAATTTTGTATGGGGTTTTTCTTTTAAAGTGCAAGATTTTGTTAGGCAAAGCAAAGTGAAATAGTTTATAAACATATTTCGAATGAGAATCAGAGTAGTTTTCTTATCTGGAATTGATTTTTCATAGAAAAAATTAGGATGAAAAAAATATCGCAGTTTTGAGCAATGTCGGTATTACGCCATTTAAAAAATGTGCATTGATATTGCTTAGTTTTTTAAAGTTAATGTTTGTTATGTGAAACACATTGCATATAGCTATGATTCTGAATATTTGTTATTCCGTATCGACTCTAGAAGGTTTGTTAATTCCAAAGTTTTGTATTAAAACAGCTGCCTTTGGGATTATAAAATATTTTTACGAGTCAGTTCCAAAAAAGGTTCTCTAATGAACTGGTATATTTCTCGTTTCGATTCGTGACGTCACACATGAGCTGAAAACTGCGGCATTTCTCACGACGAACTGTCATATGTGCGCGGCTTGAGTTGAAGTCGGCGTTGACTAAACACAATTTTATTAAGAAATTTATTTTTCATTATATCTGAGAACTAAAATTTTTGTTGGTGTATTCGCTTAGATTGACAAATTTTACGACAGCTCAGGAAGTCATTAAGAGAATGTTCTTAAAATATTAAATAACATTTATATTTTTCTACAAATTTTCTAGGCAATTTCCATGCAAACTTAAATGAACCTTGCCAAAATATAGCAAAGACTTGCATTTTTATATTTTTTCATTTGAAGTTTCAATCATGAAGTATGAAGCTTACCATTTAGACGGCTTAGCCGAGCTTTTCTTAAACTAATATAATAGAAACTCGAAGGCAACTGTTGCACCAAGTCTTATCCTAAGTATAATCCAGTATAAGATCGATAATCCGACATACACTATAATCCGCCATTTTTGAAGGTACAATAAAAGTATCTGTAGTTCGCCGATTCTCTGTATCTCGAGTCCAATAGTACGTCATCTATGACGAAACTCATATACTGTCAATAAAGTGTTCGAATCCGCCGGGTGCTAGGTTTTCATGGTGGCAGATTAGGGAGCTGGCACTGTATTTGTTTATTTTTGATAGATGATATAATCGATTGCTCCACTATTTTTTTCTAGATGTTAAATAAAGAATGCATCAACGCAAATGCTACGCGTTCCCTTGACTTTCCCAAGTCAAGTTGACTTTCTGACGAAACTTACTCCATGGTTTGATTGAATTTACATCCTTGTTTCCATCTCTCCTGGCCAGGATCCATATTTTAATTAGATTTATCATTAAGAGTCTAGATTTACCTGAACCGTTTCCAAGCCTTGGTTGACCGGTCTGGTCAAGGTTTCCGATCGCCACGTTTGCGTTGGTTTTTATTTATTCTCTGGTGTCAAGAGAGTGTCGTGTTCACACGTTTTGACGGTTCGCCCGCAGCTTTCCTCTTTTCGAAGGTAGGTCCTTGTGACGCGGTTCATCTGTACAGCTCCCTCTTGGATTCTTTGGAAGGTTAAGATTTCGGTTCTACATGAACGCATAGACCATCACTATTTTTCCCCCGTTTTATAAGCCTGGTTGTTTAGCTAAACACCACACTACATATTCGTAGGCCAGTAGTCGAGAGAATTTATCGAAATCCAGACGATACTAAGCGATGATGAGTGTAATTTTGTTCACCATATTTTTAATGCAACCCACTCAACTTTTTAGTATAAGGTCTCCTATATCCTTCCAATAAAATCACAGTAGTGTGCGGTCTTCCTAGTCCACTAACTAGACCTCATAACGTTCTTGAAAAACCCGGCGTAATTTTCGATGGGTACGCTAATATGTATTCCAGTCCACTTAAGCCACCCACAGCAAATAAACTAACTTCTTAACGGAGCAACAACGAATCGAATGTATACTTTGTGATCAGTACAGATCTCTTACGGGGTTAGGCCAGTCTAGAGTTTTCGGAAAATCGTTTTTTTCTTTATTTTAAATGGTCCCTTAGGACTTCAAAAATGAAGTCCCAAAAGATTATGGCCGAAAAAAGTCTCTAAGGACTCGGTTTTCGAATTTTATTAGAAGGCCGCCTGCAAAATTATTCATGATTTTCTACTACTCAAAACTTCAAACGCGTTTATCTCAAAACTACATTTTTCAAGCTGGCCGGAAACATAACTCAAACAATTTTCAACCGATTCACTTGAAATTTTGAATATACATTTGTTATTAACAATTTTCTGACGATTTTACACTTTTCACTCTAGAAGTGCGCCATTTGGCCAAAAATCAATATATCGAAAAAAATCCTACGTACTCTTGTAGCTGTTGTTATATATAATCGAGAAAAATTCATTGGCTTATCATTTTTTTATGGTGATAAAATAATCGCATCATTTTAAAATTTTTACATGATATTATTACAACTTTCAACTGTTAAAATAATTTTTTTTTTGTTTTACAAAACAAAATGGCGTCTTTATAGGGTATTCCTTTAAGCCAAGTACGGACCTCGATGAAAATTTTCATTCGCTAATTTACCATATATCTCTCCCATCTCCACAGTGAAAAATTCGTTGTGTAGAAGTAAACAGCTGGGAACAGCTGTTTGTTTGACATTTACCTTTGTCAAAATAAAATTTATTATACGCGTGTTTTCTATGGTAAATAAGTGTCATGGATAATAATATCGACCACGGTTAATTTTGCGCATAAATAATCTTAAAAGCCGCTTTGGTTAAAAAAAAACAATCGATATCACAAAAACCGAAGTCAGTTTGAAAAAAAACTGACAATAGGTCTGTTCTTTTTGTCGGTGTAGTGTACTCAGTGTACACTTTCTGCCCTAATGCTGTTCTTTTTGTCGGTGTGACGTCAGAGGTTGCTGTTCTTTTTGCTAGTGTAGTGTACTCAGTGTACACTATCTTACACTGGATCGGGAGCCGGTGTAAGATCTTCTTCTTTGCCATCTGTCAGAATTGATGGCTCTATGCAGATAAAATTGACTTTGTGCATTTATGAAAATACTGTTTTGAATGAATAAATGCAAGAATATTGAATGGCAATAAATTTGCATTGATAGAAGTGAAAGAATAAAACAAATAAAAAAGTTCGGAATTTTAGCTGTCATTTTTCTACACTAACCCGTTCTTTTTGCGCGATCTAAACCCTATACTTTCAGTGTAAGTTGTATCCCATTTTCAGTGTAAGTTACACTAAAATGTGAACTTCACCTGGCAAAAAGAACAAACCTCATGCAATGCAAAATTATATAGCGGCACATTTAAATGGTGGCAAAAAATTGGTCTCCACGATTTCAGCACCATCTACTGGTCGATGAGCGAACTGTCAAATCGAATGAAAATTTTCATTCGAACTCCGTACCGCAAAACAGAAAGCCAACGCGAAAATCGAGCAATGAAAATTCATCGCTTTTTTACATGCATTTGATATGGGAATGAAAATTTTCATCGAGGTCCGTACTAGGCTTTAGGCGTCTTTTGCGAGACATCGAAAAGTGCTCCATTTGTCATATTTTTTCTATTGATCTTAAACTGAAAACCAAAACATTTTTCGAATACTGACAGATGAATGGGAAGGATATACCTATATAATTATAAAAAAATATAAAACAAAAAAGATATGGGGCTTTTCAAGCAAATGTTCAATTTTCGACTATTTTTTGACAGTTTTTACCCCAAAAAAGTGGTTTATTTACGCGATATCCTCAAAACTTTAGGTATATCCTTCCGATATTTATATAGACAGAAAGCTCACAAAAAATTTGCCAAATCGATTTATAACTTTTTGAGCTACAACACGAGCAGTTTTTGAAGATGCAGTTTCGAGATAATAGCGTTTAAAGTTTCAATACCTCGCGTTCCTTTTGTATAATTTGGCATTTTAGCTTTGAAAAATCAACCGCACACGACATACTTTCGATCCAAACTGACCCAATTTTTGGATATCGTACGTTACGCTTTATACTTTCGAAATATGTAAAAAAAAATAAATAGTTTTTTTTTTAAATTGTAAAGGGTTTGCTCCCCTTAAGGCCGAATAATATCCACCAAATAGGAACTCAAAGAAGTGCGAAAATTCGAATATTTGCACTGCTTGACAGTTAATGCGAAAAGTAATGAACTGTTCACGATGTTATGATTGGCATGATAAAACAATGCTAATGTTATCAACCGCTTCATAGGTAAAGCTTAAGGTAATCACAGACTGTTTAATTAAAATTCTAGAGAAAGTAATTAAACAGTAAGCGGAAAATCTGATGTTCGTCGGTTCAATCCAAACACGACGACAATGGTTGTTACCGGTAATGCGAAAATGAAGCTCGTAAGTAGTCGCCGTTTCGGAACCCATTTGGTAATCTTACATATTCGATGCTTCCGGACTTCGTATCGGTCAGAGCAGGCGTTACAGTTCATATCATATCAATGCAAACATTAAAAACAACTTAGCGTAATGTCCGAGCTTAGAGTTTACAACGATAAAATTGCGATTTTCTTTTGTTGGTCTTTATGACTGATTTTATTGCGATAAGGCTGCAGTAATGGAGTTCATTATGCGCCTGCTAATTCCTCGATGACTCAAATGTCAATCCAAATTCGGTCATGCATGCATATTATCTTCAACGGTTCAAGCGTCCAATTCAGAGAAAATTTCTCGCAACTGTTATCAGTAGTTTTACTGACATTGCGTATGTGATAGCAGTATATAACTACTGGGGCTAACTACGAAAACGCTACACTGAGTTCTTCAAATGAGTGGTTTTCAAGTTCCGAATGACTGACGGTATCAGCAAGGATTGTTCTTTGGCGCCAACAAATAACACGAGTAGGCCCAAAAAATATGCTCCGCTCCCATTCATAGAAAATGCTGATATCGAGACTCAGATCAAATAGACTCCACTTTCGATTGTCTAATCAATATCAATTGATACGATTCTAGTATGGCCAGACTTCTTTATGTTTTCACAATTATCTGGCTATGAAATCTTTTCAACATAATTTGACCGAAATTGGGCTCACTAAAGGGCTTTATCGCATTTTGTTTTCCAATTTGTACGTTTCGCAGTAGAAAAGTGGAGCCGGCGAATTTCGATAAATCAACCACATTCGTATCATTTTAAGGTTTGTTAGGAATCGGCGCCATCTTTCGACTATGATTAAATCAAATCATAGCACTTATATACAAGGATAGTACAACATACACGATGACCGCTTTTATTGGTTTATTTTCACAAAAGAAATTTTGTTTTACGGTATGACAAATCCCAAACCTATTGCAGTGACGAATTTACTTTATTCTGCATTATGATCTTGTCAGTCACGAGATTTACTATATCTCCGAAACAAAATCTAATTCGAGTGCTGATAACTGAAATATATAATAAATCAATTAGAAAAAAAACTAGTAAGCTGTTTAATCTTTTGATCTAACCGTTTAATTAGCAAATGTAGTAATAAACGGTATATAGAAGCACAAATCAATGAATGATTTGTTATAGCAAGCGAATAGTTTAAAGAATTGCATAAGCAAGTGATAAGTGGTGTCGGTGTTTCACACAAAACAAGTTCAAAGTTCCTGTAAAAGGTTCGAAAAAAACGATAACAATTATACCGGCTACATGTGGAATAGACTGTTCTGTCCATGCGGCCAAGTAATGGGGTTTTCTGAGAAAAAATACATTGGTCTAAAAGTTTTAAGCGTTGTAATAGTAAAAATTTGAATTTTGAAGTAAATTTCTCAAGATCAGGTGCAACTACAATGTCAACGCTTACATCAAATGAAAGGTATTTTGAGAAAAGTAAAAAACAAGCTAAATTATGAAAAAGTTTTTTTTGTTTTCCGGCGTCAGTGGAGTGAAACCCCAACACGAAATCCCCGACTGTTGATTAATCGCTGTCCTTGAGGACATGACAGCTGGGGGTTTCGTGTTGGGTGGATTCGATGTCGCGCTCTTAGCGTTGAACTTTATATATCCTAGCGAACAACCAAAAATTCCACCAAATTGGTTCAAATATTAGGTAATCATCAGAGCCACCTAACTGAAGTATTAGGATGCGAAGGCAAGAATGTTACTTAGTATATAATTCGTGATAATAAAATTCGTTTCAACATCGCCTATATACGTAGGTTGCTACTTAAGTTTTGAGATATGGCAACACTGATGTAAATACGTCAAATCTGACATTGTCGTCGTAAAGTTTGACATTTTTAGTGGTGAACGTACTCAGAACGTTTTGTCATACGAGTACTATTTGTGTTGTTTACAGATACTTGAAATATTCATCTTGGTCGAAAAATGGAATTAAATCGTGAACATTTTCGTGCGATGATTTTCTATGACTTTCGACGTGGATTAAACCAACAGCAGTGTGCCGATCAACTCGCTTCGACTTTTGGTGATGAAGCACCATCTCGAGCCACCGTGTTTCGCTGGTTTTCTGAATTCAATCGTGGTCGCACTTCGCTACAGGACGAATTTCGTGAAGGTCGTCCAAAATCGGCAGTTGTGCCAGAAATGCACAGAAATGTGCGTGAACTGATATTGCAAGATCGTCATGTGACATACCGTGAGATTGAGGCATTCCTGGGTATTAGTTCCACTCGCATACATTCAATATTGCATGAATATTTGGCTGTCAAAAAGATTTGTTCGCGTTGGATACCGCATAATTTGACAATCGCTTAAAAAAAAGCTCATGTCGATTGGTGCAAAGAAAAGTTGAAAAAATTCAAAAGTGTGTTGATCTTCATGGTGAATACTTTGAAAAACAATAAAGCCATTTTTGGATTATAAATATCTGTTTTTATTTGTCTATCTCAAAACTTAAGTAGCAACCTACGTAGAATAATCCTCAGCAATACCACCAGCTGTAAGGGTGTTTCGGATAGTAGGCATGATACACCCTCTGACGAGTCTATGCCATCATTCGGACCTAGTCCAACATAGTCTTATAAACTGGTCTATCCAGTGAAGGTTTTCGAACTGTCATGTCCTCAAGGACAGCGATTAATCAACAGTCGGGGATTTCGTGTTGGGGTTTCACTCCACTGACGCAGGAAAACAACAAAAAAACTTCTTCAAATTTGCTTCTATGGTAGCTTACCATGTAAAAATTCCATTTATTAAGCTAGATTATGTTGAATTGTGATTATATTTAATAATCAAAATGGACTCAACCTGTAGAAAATTTATTGTCTCAAAATATAGCAAGAAATCTCTCCCTGATAAATTGCCAACCAATTACCGGACAACCCGTATACTTGACAATATTATGTATTTTTTCTTATGCCTAGTACGGACCTCAATGAAAATTTTCATTCCCATATCAAATGCATGTAAAAAAAGCGATGAAAATTTTCATTGCTCGATTTTCATACGATTTGACAGTAGATGGTGCTGAAACCGTGGAGACCAATTTTTTGGCACCATTTAAATGTGCCGCTATTTAATTTTGCATTGCCGTATGTAAGTTTTTTTTTCAAACTGACTTCGGTTTTTGTGATATCGAGTGTTTTTTTTTTTAAACCAAAGCGGATTTTAAGATTTTTTATGCGCGTATAAAATTAACCGTGGTCGATATTATTATCCATGACACTTAATTACCGTAAAAAACACGCGAATAATAAATTTTATTTTTGAAAATATAAATGTCAAACAAACAGCTGTTCTCAGCTGTTTACTTCTCCACATTATTCTACACAACGAATTTTTCATTGTGGAGACGGGAGAGATATATGGTAAATTAGCGATTGAAAATTTGCATCGAGGTCCGTACTAGACTTTACCAATAACAAGCTTTACTTAAATTTAGGTTCAAAGTCAGGATTGAACAAATACTTATTACTTGACAATTACAGAAGAAGCGATAAATTAGGAAACAATTTTTTTAGTGCCTTTAGGTTTAGACTGGAATTAACGCTCAAGGTTCATATTTTAGTGTTTGGCCAAGAAAAATACTTGACAACACTGGCAGCACCAAACCTAAAAATTTTGTAATTATTTTCAACAAGCAGGGCGCAATATGAATTTTGCAACCCTCTTTCTCGTATGGTTAATTCAATCTCTGGAGTTGGATTAGAGGATTCAGTACCTTCGGCGCGTACGACCATTTCTTTTAGGTACTTCCGTCACGCATTGGGTACATATCCCGCGGATTAGTCATATTTTTTTATAGCTTCAAGTCGGTGGATTTCTTTACGTAAACTTCGCCGAAAAAATGTGCTCTGGATTTCTAGGTTAAAAACTTGAATAAACAAAATGTTTTCTCAAACGTGCAGTTTTTCTTAAATCGTTTGCTATAAATAGCAGATGCGGCCGACAAGTCGAACTTGAAAGCTTCAGTTTCAAAAATATTAACTTCCTACTTTTAGCATTTTAAAAGATTCGGCCATGTGGTCACCTTCTGCTGGTGAAAAAGAAAACTGAAAATAAAAAGAAAATCATCGGGAAAAATGCCAATCGATAATCTTGCCGAAATGTCAGGCCTCCAGGCAGGAAGGCCCAACTATTTTCGAGCATTTTTTCGTGCGACAAATCAAACACTAGTGAGAGGGAGACCTTTGCCTGAACTGATTGAAATGTAATTCCGCCGCATTGAATTTAACTGATGGTCGGCCTATTGATCAAAATCGAGTTTCACACTCGAACGACCGAAATAATAAAAATAAACCCGGTGACAAGAATGGACTTTCGGTCGGTACCCGGGGCAGGGCAATCCCGGTCCGGTCAATGTCCCATTCCTGCTTCTTGGTGCGATGATTTCTAATCTCATTACACCGACGGCAACTATTCAGTCTATTGACCGAACCGCAGGCCACTTTTTTTTCTGGTGCGTTCGTTTCGCCTAACCGAGGGAACGACGACCAGCATGGCGGGTAACCGAGTTCACATTATTTTCGATTAGATCTGGACGCTCGACACGCCCGCAACATTAAAAAGGTCACAGATTCATCACGAGCTAATTGAATAGACAACAATTAGGAAGTCTCTTTTCTTTGGCGAATTTTCGAAAATACAAAACATCCCCGCAACACCGCGTGGATGTCGTTTTGCCGATGACACACTTTACCCGTCTTCCGTTCACACTAGCTTCTTTATTTTCAACGGAAACGGGTGTTTTTCTATCGCTGCCACGCTTATACACCGCCTAAAAACTCGATTTTCATTCACGAAACGCAAAAAAAAGTTTTTGATTCGACCGCCCATCGAGGCAAGCTACTAAAGAATTTTCTGTTTACCTTTGACGGTCCGAGAGTAGCGGGACCGGGAAACTCGTAGCTCGATTCACGTTTCACTGTTATTACCTTAACCGGCGCTAAATGCTGGCTCGTTTGTCTAAAAACATTCACTTCGCGTTACGGCTTATTGCGAAACATTTTAGCGGACGCGCTCGAATGAAATGAATGGAAAAAACTACTACAAATCGTTTCTAACACACGAACACTGTCGTTCGTTTAACAGAAGGCAGGCAGACAACAGCAGACAGAACCGAAACAGATGCTGTTCTCGCGAGGACGAAACTTCACAAGCAAATGTAGTGCCCTCTGTCGCGAGTTGCAACGGCTCGTGAAGTAGATATGATTGTGGTGCTGCCACATTTCTTCGACGACTGAAATCTCTACACATTTCGCCGTGTGAGCAGTTAACCCTTCTGCACAGATTCGGTCAAAACGAACCACTTTTACTGAATGATAGTTTGTCACTTTAAAATGTCCGTATTGTAATGAGATTTCTTGAACTCCTCAATAATGCTGAAAAAGTCTTGAAGAACCAATACCAAAAGGTAAAAATGTATTTACTGGTGATTTTTCATATTTTACATACATACAGTGAATCAATAAGATCTTCGTACAAGAGCAACAGGCATGACATTATGTGAAAATACGGTCGACTCTCGGTTGTCCGGAGAATTAGTTTTTATGTGATTATACTAAAACCCATAAAATTAAGAAATTTACTGCCACATCAGACCTTTTTTTTTTTTGAATTTAATTTATTTCAATAGTTCTTTCTATCTACAATATTTCATACAAGTAGTAATAGTTCGTAGTAGTATTATTCTTCTGTACTTCCCAGACAGCAAAGACTGGTATAATGGAAGTAGTGGTAAAATCCAAAGTAGTTAATTATGTTTACAAAAGTGAATCTTAAATATAAATTAGTGTAGTATAATAGTAGTAATTGTAATAATTTTGTTAGGCATAAATAATTCAAAAAGGATGGCAATATAAAAGAAATAATCCAAAATGATTAATAAAAGAAGATATAAGAAAAATCTAAATATAAACAAATTGAGATAACATAATACAGTAAAAATGTCTAATAAAAAAGAGGTAAAAAAATACGTTATAAAATAAAACTGCTCCATATATTGGGACTTCTCGTACTCGGTTTGTTCTTGGGCAGTGGAAATTTCTTAGGTTCCCGGCATTTCTAGTCGGATAGTCATGTATTTCACTATTAAGCCTTATCGTAAGTGATGTTTTTGTATTGCAGTGTAGGGAGTTATAGATAAATTTGGCTCTTTCAATGGCTATTAATTGCTTGATGTTATGCAAACCCGTAAGTTCATATAGCTTTACTAACGGAGTCAGGTGAGGTAAATCGAAGACTAGCTTTAATGCTCTTATTGAGTAGCCTGGCGATAATGTCAATCTTACTCAATGATGCTTGAGACCACACAATTAAACCATATGTTAGTACTGACATTATGTGTGCATTGAATATCCTTTTTTTAGCGTCAATTCGCAAGCCTTTCAGCCTTCATAGTATGCATATTATGGAAGCAATCTTTTTTCTTACTTGTCGAATGTGGGCACTCCAGTTCAATTTTCCATCAATAGTAATTCCCAGATATTTAGCTTCAGTCACTCTGGATAAAGTTTGCCCATTAATTTTTAAATTTAGTTTTACGTTCGGTTTATTTTTTTGTTTGAATAGCATATAATTTGTCTTTTTAATGTTTATTGTTAGTTTGTTGCCATATATCCATATATGTATTAGTAAACTATATTGCTAGCGGCAATTGTCAAAGTCAGTATTTGTTGGAAACAGGTGATTCTGAATTTGCCAATTCAATCTGTTGATATTGCAGTGACTTGCATGATTTTCATGTGAATGCGTTAATAAATAAATTGAACAATTATACATACATTTTGATAATGGTTTATTAAAATGTGGCAATTTGAATTGTCGCCATTTGAATAATAATATGGAATATTTATTTAACACATTTCATGTATTTTTTTAATAATCTGTGATAAGCTTTAAATTTATTTCGAAGTTTGCGCGATTGAGTCAGGAATGGTTATAAGAATTAAAAATTGTATATATCGGTCATGACATTTGTCACTAACTTAAAATTTGAAACTATTTCAAGGTCCCGACTGAAGACAGTGGCGGATCCAGACCTTGCTGCTGGGGGGGGGGGGCGGAAATTTTTTTGATTTCGTTATTTTATTTTATCAAGATCTGTGTGAATTTAGCTACATAGTTCTGTGGGATACCATTAAGCACAGCCAGAATGAACATCCGAATGTGGCAAAAATCGCAAAGTGCCATTCACTGGGACTTGGTACCGGGCAACAGGCACTCAAAGCTTTTTATCCCAACACAGTCGGAAAAAAGAACATCTGATTATCTAAAATTAAGCAGATATCAGACCCGAACCTTAGTGGGAGCTCTGACTGGACATTGTCACATGAGGAAGCATCTCAATAGGATTGGTCTCTCTGAGACTAAAATTTGCAGAATATGCAATGACGAAGACGAAACACCAGAGCATATCCTCTGTGAATGTGAGCGTTTAACTCGCAAAAGACTTCGTCACTTCGGTCAGGGTTTCATGGACCCATCGGAATTCCTGACCATTCCTCTTCGCAAAATACTAGGCTTCATTGAAAGCGCAGGGATCGAAGAGGAATCATAATCAAACCGGGGGGACGTCACAATAAGCCCAACTGAGGCTGCAGTGACAGAGGGTAACCATACCAACCCCTATTTCCAAATCTAATCTAATCTAGCTACATAGAGTGCTCTTAGCAAAAAAAAGTGTCATCTGATGACGGGATCATATTGTTTTCATCTTGTTATTGGTCATTCCTGCAAGAATCGCTAAAGGTGTGACCTTACCATCTCCGATTCTTTTGAAAATTTTTGTATTTGAAGAACTAGTGAAAAAAATAATTGAAATTCAAGTTTTTGTTTCTATCTCATTTTTTAACTAACAAAAACAACAACAAAAAATAAGCCCTACTTTATTATTCAAGGATAAAAATTACCAAAGATATGAATTTTCAAAGAGGACTCGGACCTCCTTTTTTTGAAATCTTTAACATACTATGTATAACTAACAAAAAAAATGAGATAGAAACAAAAAATTTAAATCATATTTTTTTCACTAATTCTTCGAGTACACAAATTTTCAAAAGAATCGACGATGATAAGGACACACTTTTAGCGATTCCTGATTAAATGACCCTTTTTCTATAAAATAATTGAGAACCATTTTTTTCGATTTTTTTGACAAGGATAATTTTTATTGCGACAACCTTTCCCTTTAAAATTATTATTCTAGGATAAAAATTACCAGAGATATGCATTTTCAAAGAGGACTCGGACACCATTTTCGCGAAAACTTTAACATACTATAATTAACAAAAAAAAATGAGATAGAAACAAAAAATTGAATTTCAATTATTTTTTTCACTAGTTCTTAAAGCACGAAAATTTTCAAAAGATTCGGAGATGGTTAGGTCTGAGGCGATTTTCGGTCTGAGGTCATTTTTGGCGATTCTTGATGGAATGACCCTACGGTCACGGTTCTGTTCTGCTCTTCGCATTGCAACGCAGAACTACAGTAAATGCTAATTACAGTCCACATTGCAGTAGAGTAAAAAAAATCGGAGAACGGTTGAAGTATGTATGTTTAGAAAATTCGGAATTGCAGGGGGGCCGCCCCCTCCCCCCCCCCCTGTATCCGCCAATGACTGAAGAGCTTAAGAATAAATACCTTCGGGTAAAATGGTCCCTCGCTTACAGTGGACTAATATTGATAGTCTCATCGAGTCCATTTAAACCCATGTCTACTGTATATCGAAATATACTAGACTATTCTAAAATTAAATGCTACAGTATAGTCTTCAAACTTGATTAACTTATATCATTTCGGCGTTAAAAGCCCAAAAAATATTTAGATAGATTTTAAAAGTTAGAGCTCTTCTTAGTTCTCAGCAAAAACGACAAAAGGTTTTTGATTTTGAATTTTATCTTTTCAGGAAGCGGTTTAAAAAACCAAATTTCTTTTTCAAATTATTTATTTCTATCGACTCAGATTTGAGAGCAAATTTAGTATTTAGTAATATGTTTCCAAAGAAACAAATTTTATTGTTATTCAAAAAATGTATATAAATTTTTTTCAAAATTAAATGTTTTGCCGACTTCCCTGGACTTAGAAATTAGATTTTTCAGTCAAAACAAGCAGCTGATTCTGATTTTCCTATTCAACTCGTATTTATTGATTTCGTATGGAAAAATATGAAAGCTAGCAATATAGTTCTAATACATATATGAATATATCCAGGTCATGTAGTTGTCTAGATCAGTATTTATCGTATTTTCCAACGATTCAAGGGTCTTGCCGCTATATAGTAATACTGTTTCATCCGCGAATATCACGTACCTTCCCGTTAGTCCAGCAAATTGCAAATTATGAACGTATAACAAGTAGAGTGTTGGTCCTAGGATCAAGCCTTGCGGAATTCCAGTATTGACTGTCAGTTTATTATTTTTAGTTATATATATTCTGTCTTTGAGATAACTTGAAATTAATGAGTTGGTTGTTGACCTTGGCTTGGAGATATGACGGAATTTGTGAAAACGTATACAAACCCATTAGATCACCGTGGGGGTTGAATTTCGAATTTCAGGGTTGAAGTAGCAAAAATTTGTGTTTTGAAGTAAATATCTCAAAATTGGGTGCAGTTACAATTTGAACTGTTACATCAAATGAAAGGTAATTCGATTCCCTAAAAAACAAGCTATAACACTTTGAATTCTGATTATTAGTTTTCAAGATATAACGTTTTAAGTGAGTGAGGGTACAGGCCCGAAACACTTTTCTTGACCAGCCTGTATCTCCACAGATATTGAAAATTAACCCACCCTGTAGAACAATTTTTGTCTCAAAATATATCAAGAAATAACCCCTTACAATGTTGTCCACGGAGAACCGGACACCCTGTATAGTAAATTAGGGAGTCAAAATTTTGTTCGAGGTCCGTACTAGGCTTCAGACACTAGCGATTTTGTAAAAGTTGTGGAAACGTAAGTAACCCCTTCACACCCTCTTGAGGGTTGAATTTCGAAAAAAGTGAAATTGGTTTTTGGGCGATTACATGAAATGGCCGTGGAAGTATCAAGTGGGGGTATCATATAAAAACGTACAAATGAGAAAAGTACCGTAAAGATAATGTCGGAATTAGAGGCGAAGCTGTCAGAACATTGCATAATATCGTTAACTAAATCGAAAAATTCTCGGCTTGTTATTTATGGTCTCGAAAATCAATACACTAGTGATGAATTACTAGAAGAGATACCAAGTTTAAATTATGGCATAGAGGATAAGGACAAATTGAAAGTAATGACGTTCCAAATAGTCTCCTGATTATTTTTTGGGCTGTCAATAGCATAGCAACATAGCAACCTACACCGCATCTCCGTATTAAACGCGTTCCGGACTTCTAGCCAAAAAATAATAAAGTTGCGCCCAGACTGTTGTTAGTTTTTTAGTTATTTACGTATTTTTTTCAATTTCGATAGAAACAGGAGATAAAATATCGACATACGAAAAATTCTGAAACCGATTTTTAGACGAGTCCGTTAAATTCAATATCTCATCAGACGCTTATATAAAGATCCCGCAGAAATAAAATCAAAATAATAACTTGACGTGCCTAAAAGATATATTGAAATTCGTGAAAATGTGGAAAAAACCATTTTCACGGAAAATTGTTTTACTCCAGCTTCGTTCGCCAAAAAAAAAAATTGAACCTTTTTTGCTTTAATTACTCCTGAAGTTTCTACTTTCTAGCATATGCCGTTTCTAAGATATAAATACCACCTACCACATTTCTTTTATTCTCCCCCCCCCCCCCCCCACCATCACCACTTACATCCGTACCCCTAAAATTTTCTGATAGAGGTCAACTGGCCTAACTACTGTAAAAAAATTTAAGATCGTGTCCGGTACAGTTCTTGAGATTTAAAAATAAATTTGTTCAAAAATGGCAAAAACAGCTTCTAGCATAAGCGGTTTCAGATATCTAGAAACCAACATTTTTCATCTAAAACGCCCATTGTATTCTAAACTACAGAAGCATATTCCAATATTCTACTACTCCAGACTTTTGTGATAAAAATATGATATCAATAGCCTTTCCTGGCGATAATTACTAATTAATATAGGTACTACGTGAATAGTGTACCTATCTCTATCTTGCAGTATTTCGCTTATAAATAAAATCCAAGTTAACTACCTGTTGGTATGTTCCAAAAATCTACCTATCTGAGTTAAAAGTGCTTAACAGGATTTCAGCCACAGGGCACGATAACAGAAGCGACGCCATACCATAATGTATGGTTGGGTAGACCTTAGTCACTACATACCAAACCCATTCTATTTGACTCTGTTCCTGGTATCCTTTGCTCCTTGAACTTCGTATTACCCTAATTACATTGGGGTGCGCTAGACGAAAAATGACGTCATTAAAGCCATATTACACATCGAACTTCCCGGCGATAATTAAAATATCCGATGAAAGTGTTGCTCGCATGTTAAGTATTCTTAGTTTCTCAGAACAAATAATTAATGAAACAGCTTTATTCCTAAAGTACTTTATTATCACAATAATGTAATTAGTTAGAAAAATTAAGGAAATACATAAATGAAACTTTTCGATGTGGGTCTAATCTATTCCGAGACTGGCTACCACATGATATTTTATCAATAGTGGTACATGCAAGTATTCAAGTATTGAAATGTCCTGATTTGAAAATTGAAATTAAATGAAAAAGCTGTTAATGAGCAAATGTGACAATTTGTCTGTATCAAAGTCCCTTTGCCTTAGAGATGCATTTGCTCTCAACAGTATTTCACCAATCCGCAAAATAATAAATCTATATATCGCCGTGTCGGAAGAACAGTGACGCAACTCCAATTTTGAAAATTTTTTGTTTTCACATTTCAATATTTTGTGGTTTTGCTATTCTTGCATAAAATCGTTCCCCGTTGTTTTAAACGAACGTGCTCATGATCTAAGCTGTCTATAGTAACTATTAATAAGCTCGTATGGCTTGTGGGCAATTGTCAAAAATGATTTTGTTTCTCCGAAAAAATTTTAATTTTTTGCAGTTGCGTCACTGTTCTTCCGACACGGCGATATATAAAAGAGGATGTATGTATGTGCGTATGTTCCCTATGAACTCCCAAACCACTCAACCGATTTTGATCACATTTTCGGGGAACATGTAGACTAGTCCCGCGATGGTTCCTGTGAAGTTTGGTACCGATCAAATCAAAAACAATTGTTTTTTTTACATTTTTCCAAATTTTTTCGCGATTTTAGCTCTAATTGTTTGTTTGTCCCGTATGTCTTCCTAAACCATGCATCCGATTGCGATCAAACTTTGTTGATATTTTGAGCTCACGCCCGCGAAGTTTTCTGCGTTAACAAAATCATTTTACAATTGGTGGTACGCGAGTTATTTCAACATTTGAGTGTATTTCATATAGTTTAGACGCAGTTCGTTCGTTTTCGGTGTATTAGTTAGTTGTTATAATGGTAAAGTTGGATGATGGATGTTGGATAGGGGATAAAGGATAGTGGATGGAGGATGGACGATGGAAGATGGAGGATGGTGGATGATGGATGGTGGATGGTGGATGATGGTTGGAAGATGGAGGATAGACGACGGAAGATGGAGGATGGTGGATGATGGATGATGAATGGAAGATGGAGGATGGTGGATAGAGGATGGAGAATAGAGGATGGAGAATAGAGGATGGAGTAACGGGAGCAACGGTGCAACGGGAGCAACGGAAGTAACGGGAGAAATGAAAGCAACGGGAGTAACGGAAGCAACGGAAGCAACGTGATCAACGGGAGCAACGTGCACAACGGAGCAACGGAAGTAACGGGAGATATGGAAGCGACGGAAGTAACGGGAGCAACGGAAGCAACGGGAGAAATGGGAGCAACAGAAGCAACGGGAGAAATGGAAGCAACGGGAGAAATGGAAGCAACGGAAGCAACGAGAGAAATGGGAGCAACGGGATCATTGGGAGCAACGGCAACAACGAGGCACCGGAAGCACCGGAGCAACGGAAGCAACGGGAGTAACAATAGTATAGCACCAAACAAACGTGAGCGTAGCCGCGGTACGCGGCTAGTATATTATAAAATTAAAATTAGGGTTCAATTCACACTCAACGCAAAATTTATTTACATGGCTTCGGAATATAGTGAATAATAGTAAACAGTGTGGAATGTTTAATAGGGTCACTAGTAAAAGTTTAATTTACATTCTTATCATATTCAAAAAATACCATCGGAGTTATCAGACAGTAGTTGATTTGTTACAGGCAACTTTGCTATTCTGGTGGATCGTATCAACGCCAGTAACACTAAAAATACTTTATTATTAAAAAATAATAAAGTAATTATTAACACATCCTAGTAGACTGTCATACCCGGCCCGATTCTTGATCTTTCCTAAAACTGATCCAGTCCGGTATCCCTCACATTTCCCCACAATTACTTTCCTACTCTCCTCTCCTTCGCAGCAACCGCGGATAAATATTTGACAGAATAATATCGTGCCCAAAGGGCTGAGTTTTTTATTGATAATAAAAAAAAAGCTACAAAAAAATGTTGATGAATCCCAATGACCAGAAACTACGTGAAGATTATAAGCGGATAAAAAACCAGACAACAAATATGATCCGAACGGCTAAGGAGCAGTACTATAATTACCGATTCGCTACGACGGATGGAAATCCGAGGAAGCTATGGACAGTAATTACAGAATCTATTGGTAAAAGCGATAATTACGAAGTTAAAAAAAAGGGAATTGATGAGTTAGATTCCCGAGATGGTCTGATTAAAGATCATGCGTTAATCGCCGATGATTTAAGGACACCCATCGAAATATAACATACAAGAGATAATAGATTTACCAATATGATGACTGTCGTAGAGTTCCATTTTTTCATAATTTATTAATTATTATTTTTGCTGGATTGGTAGGTTACAGACATGTGTTGCAAAAATTAAAGTTATTGTTACAAAGCTATTGTTACATGTGTACTCTGGATCGTTTTTCTGCTGCGAGAATGAAACGACGATCAGTTCTAGGCAAAAGTGTATTTTTAAAGTGATTTTCATCGATAATAGCGATCAAGTAGTAAATGAAATCGATCTGTATTTTACTTGAAATCCCGGCGAACCTCTAGCTCGCAACATTAAGTTGAGGCGGCTTGATCTTCTTTAGACGCAGGATCTGATCGCTTAGGCGAAGATGATTATGAGGTGCTTACATTATTAAATATTGATGAGCATCTTGTAACATTAACTAATATATATTATTATTCATAAAAGCAAAGAGTCATATTTTATTTTTGCCTGATAACTTACATGTAGGATAATTCACTGAAGATTTTGATCCCATTGAATTATGAAAATTACAAATTATTTTTCGTGAATAATTTGATTATTGCACTTAATATTTTTTCAGACAAGACTTTTAAAATTGTGATAAATGCGAATTTTTATATTCACACACATATTTACATTACAGTGTTTCTTAAGAATTCTGGAGCACAGTTTGCCGTCGAAATCGCAACTATGTTTTAAGGTCTGATAAATGTAAAAGTAGAGCGCGGTATTTGGGCTACAAAGCTTCGTGCGGGTTTTGGGCTATTTCATAAGCTCACTCGGCGGGTTCTCCAGCCAACTATCTGGCAATCCTGCCCAAGAGTACTCCCCAGTCCCCTGGTGTAGTAGAAATAAAATTAAAAACTTGAAACTATCAGAGAAATAAAAATAAAATAAAATGAAAAGAACCTGAATTTTTCTTTTTTGGCAAAAAGGAAAAACCAGTTATTAATAAATGCAAAGAAATAAATGTAGAAATGAAAGAATGAAAAAAAAAGTTAAAATTAAAAAGATTAACCAAAATAAAAATAATTAATTATTGTTATATATTTAGTATAACTAATAGTAATAAAAATAAAAAATCGCAACGGTGCGGGACGGATTTTTGTTGCTGCGTCCACTTGGAACGGATCACGGGAGACGGAAAATGCCGACCCCATCTGTTTCGCTGTGTCCACTGTGATGGGACGAGCCGGGGCGCCATTCTGCTCGAGCAAAAATCCGATCGCAAAGCGATCCGCCAGCAAAATCCGTCGCGCACCGATGCGGCCCGCCTTCAGTGGACGCACTTCCATAACAATGTATGGCAGGCGGATTTTTGCGATGCGGCCCGACTCGGGCATCGCCGTATCGCAACGGTGCGGCGAGCATTTTTTTTCTACGTACTTCGTTCTGTCGCGAGTCTCGTTCAGTGCACGCACTTCCATAACAATGTATGGCAGACGGATTTTTGCGATGCGGTCCGGCCCGGTCCGTCCGCCCTAGTGGACGCTTACCTTTAGGCGTCAGTCTCGTCTGATAGCTCGAGGGCCAGGTCTTTGATAAGTAGGTGAAGCCGCCTGACTAAATTATCTGATTCAGGTCGTCTATAATTGCAACATTTCAAAAATCACACTCGTAGCTTCGACAAAGTAGATGCTTCTTTGCAAGGTGCTTTAGCTGAAAGACATTCCTTGCCATTTGTATTATTGAAGGTAAAGAGTTATATTCACTAATTGCCTCAAATACAGGATCTTTTCTAAGTCGGTCAGTCCTAGGACAACCTTGTTGTCTAATAAAATTTGCACTTTTTGTGTTAAAGTTGTGTATATCGTGATTGTGGATCAATTTGATTGAGGATTTTAGTCTATTGTTCTTAATATTATAAATAAGTTTAATACGTTCCAGGCTTATGTGCTGTTGTACACAGAAAGAAATTCATAGGTAAAAATGCCTTAGATCGGGTTTTGATTTGCCTAAGTGCTTCGGCATTAAACAGTCAACTAAGGCTTTAGGTAATATACCTAAAATAAATTAGTTAATATTACATTTTTCGAACCATGTACATTTGAACAATTTTTAGGTATTTTACCTAATTGGTATACAATAAATTACCGAAACCAATAAGGTATTTTATGTAATACTAATTTTGTATTTTACCTAATTCGAATTAGGTTACTTACCTTATATCAATAACGTATTTTACATTATACCAATTAGATATTTCACCTAACACCAATAGGATTTTTACGTAATTACTAATTTTGTATTTAACCTAATTTCAATTAGGTTACTTACCTAATATCAATAACGTATTTTACTATATACCACTTAGGTTTTTCACCTAGGTAGGTAGGTACGCGTGGCTGCCCGTGAGAACACGGACACACTTAGACCTAAAAAGGTCATAGGTTCATTTCACCTAACACCTATTAGGAATTTTACGTAATTCGTATAATAAATTTACAAATTTACCTAAGCTGAATCAAACTACAACTTGTGCATATCACATAAGTGTTGAAATACAATTTACAATTTACATAAATAATCATAAAAAATAGGGCAAATTACGCAAAAGTCAAGTATAAGTCAAAAATATGGTCTTGGGCACCAATAAATAATTACTAATTTTGTTATCAATTTTAATAAAAAATTAGTATTGTTTCGAATTTTTATTTTTATTTAATTTTTTAATTTTTAATTTTTAATTCTTAATTTTTTTACATAATAACTGAAAGAATAATAATAAAATAAATAATAATAAAAATAACTGTTGACCTCGGACTACTTTTGTAGTTGGCACAATAATGGAATGTAGTAGTCTCAAATTATAGATGTTAATATTATCTGTTAAATATATTTTCATTGTGAGTGTTAAAACCTGCAAGGACAATAAATTTTACCTATGTCAAGATTCGGAATTTCACTGCTAAATTTAACGAATAATATTTTCGATGCTGAGTCTTTCAAGCCATTTTCGTACAGAGTTTTTGTTATTCAAATTAAAAATTTTGTTTGGCTTTTAGTAGTTGTAATCCGTTTCAACCTAATAAAAAAAGTTATGCTATTTTTACAATACATATTATATGTAAAATATCAGGAATTACCAGTTCTGGTGCTTTTGAATATTTATAAAGTGGCCAATCTTTTATAATCCGTTCTAGATTTGCATCCATACTACAAGTTACTTTCTTTCGTCGGAAGGAAACTGTTTGTCTCCATTTTGAGACTACCACATCCCAATTCCTTTCATACTTCAGATCATTTGCAAGATCTTGCATTGCGTTATTATCAAAAGAAAAAGGATTATTACCAAGGTTTCATTCGGAAAAAGAAAAATAATTTGTTCTGCCAAATGTTTTATGTTTTGGACTGAGAGACTTTTATCATGTTCAATAAAATGCTGCACCACTTTACGAAAAAGATCAGTTCGTTTCTTTGGCGTTAACTTCTTTTCTGCTTCGTAAAATCTTAACAGACTTTTCCCTTGCTCGGTTTTTTCTAAAATTTCAGTAACAGTTGCCTATGAGTAAATAAAAGAAATGTGCTGATTCCTATAGTGCGAATTAAACTTATATTCTTGTTTAACTTACATTAATAGCTGCGGCAGGGGAGTTAATGTTACATACATAGTCCGGAACGGGAAGTGCTGAAGGTGGATCAGGACTTAAATGATAGACTCCCTGTAGGTATTTTGAACGTCATCAAACTTAACATCACATTACCATTACCGACATTAACATCACAACATTATCAGGTAGTACATATTGTACAATTATGAAATGCTGTACATATCGAAAAAAACGAAATAAATAATGATGTACTTACAAAATATATTAATTTAATAAGAGATAGGTACTTACTTGGATTCCAATGTATTACTTGTTATATTCTATAACTTATTACTTCCAATATTTATGTTATGTTTTTGAATTCTCACTAGACACGCACAATCTTAATCACAAGAACCACTGAATGAGAAACACACTAAGCATGCACACGTGGTAGAAGTTGCATTTGCAAATTACATACATGTTTGTTGGAATGCCTAATTCCGAAGGCAATCTACACATTATGAGAATAATTTCATTCACATTTCATTTGTTTAACTGTTTGTATATCTGTATACCTATGCTGAATTGCCTAAGTCCTAAGGAAAGTGGAACCAAAAAAAAATTTTGGAATTTTAAAACATTTTTTTTGGTTAATTACCGAAGATCTTAGGCAAGTCGATTTATACAAATTAAACATATAAAACACTTATTGTAAAACGCCTAATGTCTTATGTGAACTGCATAACCCGCTCGATGTTAAATCAACAATTTTTTTTAAGGCATGTTATACTAAATGCAGTACCCTTAGGTGAATGCAATTTAGCTAATTCCTACTGTAAAATTTAAGTAATTTTAAAATTTCATACAAATATTAACGCCTAAGGCGACTTAGATGATTTTACATTGAATATTTCTTTCTGTGTAAGGTAAGTTTTCCATAAGTATAATAAAGTTCCTCCGATGGTGTTAAATAGGGTAAATTGAAGCTGCCAGTTCAATAACCGGATAATTCCACTTTACAAAATTCTTGGGAAAACGCAAAAAACTTTCCAAAAAATTAACGAGAATTTTTTTTAAATTAAAGATTTTTGGTTTCATTAGAACATATAATTACACAACTTTTTATTAGTTAGTATTATAAAAAGAACATTTCAAGTAAACACAAAAAATAAATGAAATTTTGGAGTTGTCTGCTTCTTGCACTGGGAGTTAAATTTTTTGTTGTAAAGCTAGTATAGTATTGATTAATCATCGTCATATTCAGAATCCGTCATTGCTTGTGTGCTCTGTTGTTTCAATAAAGTGTTATAAAAGTCAATATCTGATGGTGGAACGTATTTCCTTGCTAAAGTCATAACGTCTTTGAACTTTTTTGAGTTCAAAAGAAGGGGAAAAGCGTTCTCTAATATTTGGTGTGAAAAAGTCATTTTTGGAAAAATGTGGAGTTGTATGGTTATTGCACTGGCACCTTCAATTATGAATGGCTTTAATGCCCCTATTCATAAGTCTCACAATTTTGTCTAGATTTCTTTTCGAGGTTTAGCTCCATAGAAGAAGTCCATAACTTATGTTGGATAGAATAAATGCATTATAGAGCATATTCTTTATTGGTACGTTTAGATAGTCGTTACGCCTTATTACTGCAATAATGTGGCAATTTTGTTTAGAAATGTGAGGAATCCAAGTAAGTTTATCGTCAATTATCAGTACTAAATATTTTGTTTCATGTGATCTCGTTAGTTGAATTCCATCTATTTCTAGTTTCAAGTCAATATCCAGTTAATTTGTTAATTTGTCTAAAGATCATATAATTTTTTGGTGAATGTTTTCACAGTACATGTTGAAATGAAAATACAAGTTTTCCGGGTTCAATACTGTTCTAATAAGAACAGTATTGAACCCGGAAAACTTGTATTTTCATCATATAATTCGTCTTCAATGTATTTAATGTCAACATATTACCTAAGATCCAATGTTGAAATAGTTTCAGATCAGAATTAATCAATAGCTGCAGTTGATCAGGATATTTACCTTTATAAAGAAGTAACGTGTTGTCAGCAAAGGTAATATATTTTGCTTTAAGGCCCGCGAACTGTAGGTTGTGTGTATACACAATAGATATAAAGTAGGTCCGCGAATCGAACCTTGAGGGACTCTTATACTGACTGTCTTAGGAGAGCTTGGTTCGTCGAAATTTTTTAGTAATGTACTGTCGATCAACTAAAAAGTTTTTTATTAAGTCATTGGCCTTTCCCCTAATTCCAATTTCCTTCAATTGATCGAGCAACAATATATGGTTTAATGTGTCAAAAGCTTTTTTTCAGTCCACAAAAATCGCAGAGACATAATAGCTCTTGTCGAGGCTTTCATTTATAAATTTCATTGCATCTAATAAGGCTGATGTCGTATTGCTGCCTTCCTGAAATCCGTATTGTTGTTTATCAAAACCAATATGTTTCTTTATAAAATTCTGTAACCTCCTGTTTATTACTTTTTCGAATATTTTGCTAACTGCGCTAGTTGAAGCTATTGGTCAATAGTTATTAGGATCTTTTATTGAGCCTCCTTTATGAATGGGAGAAATCAGTGCTGTTTTCAAACAAGGGGGAAATGTACCACAGTTTAGATGGTTATTTATGGCAGTGCTTAGTGGTGAAGAGATGATTGGGTGGGGGGGGGGGGGGGGGGGGGCAAGGTGTTATGTATGTATATATTTTTAGATATAAATATACATATGTTATATATAATATATAAAAATACATAATCCAGGGTGGCAAATGCCCCCCCTGCACCCCCACAAATGACGTCCCTGGTCTAAAGTCTCTTCAAATCATTTGTTGAAATGCCATCGATACCGGGTGCTATATTGGATTTGAGTTTCTCTATAACATTTTCAATTTCAATATAATCTGTTGGAAAAAGAAACATAGCCTCTGTTACTGAAGGACAGCAGAACCTTTGAAAATTCTCCGCATTACTATGGTTTATTAGATTTTCCGCAAGAGTAGAGCCAATCGTTCCGAAGTGTTCGTTTAACTTGAACCGATTCTAAATAAATTTTACTTTGCCAGATAGATGTCGTGTTTAGTATTATTTTTCATTAGAGAGAACCGAGAGCTGAAAATTGAGTGGCCACAGGATTTGTGATATGATATGATGTAGTTTGCAAACGTTGGATTTGAGCCGGGCTCTGTTCATGATTTCTGCTATAGCTGCTATTAGCTGCTTTTGTGTGCTTTTGTGTGTCCAAAGCAACCAAAAAGCTGCTTTCTTGTGCTTGCTATTTGACACTAGATCTGTCCAAGATTTTTAAAAAGCTGCTTCCATAGCTGCTTTTTGTTGCTCATACGCCGGACTGTAGCAAGAACGCAGCTATTAATAATATTCATATGTGTGTGTAGCTGTTAGTTTCGTCTCAACGTCATTTTGAATGTTTAAAATAGAAAATGATGTTTTATTAACAATGGAAATAAGCGAAAATTTAAGGACACTACTAGTAGTGCTCATTTTCACTTTATTTTATTATAATATATGTCATATGTTACGCCAACTTGCGTAAGATTTTCCAGCCGCTACCGACTTGTTTTTGACAGTTCGTTATGAATAAATTATGGAAAGTGTCATGTTATGTTATGAAACGCGCTAAGATCAGTATTTTTTATAACAAATCAGTTGTTAATTTCGTCTACTAGATGCCGGTAGCATCAGCAAGGGTATTTTTTATCGGTAATCTCTTTCTCTCTATATTGGTCGCCTTGTCGCACGATTGACTTTTATTGCACTTGAAACTAGCGAGGAAATAGCCAGTGTCATAACAGCATCATAACAGCATAACTGTCAAAAAAAAAGCGGCAACAAAGCGCATTCGAGCAGTGTTTCGCAACATTCTAGCAGTTAATCCAAGAAAAATCCACGGGCGGCTAGATTTTCCAGCCGCTACAGACTTGTTTTTGACAGTTCGTTATGTATAAATTATGGAAAGTGTCATGTTATGTTATGAAACGCGCTAAGATCAGTATTTTTTATAACAAATCAGTTGTTAATTTCGTCTACTAGATGCCGGTAGCATCAGCAAGGGTATTTTTTAGCGGTAATCTCTTTCTCTCTATATTGGTCGCCTTGTCGCACGATTGACTTTTATTGCACTTGAAACTAGCGAGGAAATAGCCAGTGTCATAACATCATGTCAAAAACAAGTCTGTAGTGGCTGGAAAATCTAGCCGCCAGTGGATTTTTCTTGGATTAACTGCTAGAATGTTGCGAAACACTGCTCGAATGCGCTTTGTTGCCGCTTTTTTTTGACAGCTACTCACTTTTTAGCTGTTCGGACTGTCTCTCTCACACCAATGTATAAATTGTATGTTAAAGTCTCTATCCCTCTCCATTTGGATTTTCTAGCCGCTTTAAAGCCGCTAAAATAGCCAGTGTCATAACAGCATTCAATGTTGTGATAACAACGGACCCAGATGTGCTGACTGCTGTCTTTCTTCACCTAACTGTTAATTTCGTTTACTAGATGTCACTAGCGTCGGAAAGAGCGGTATTTCTTTCTTTTAATGTTGTTCGCCTTGTCGCACGATTGGCTATTATTGTACTTTTTTCTAGCGAGAAAATAGCCAGTGTCATAACTGTCTATAAATTGTATGTTAAAGTCTCTATCCCTCTCCATTTGGATTTTCTAGCCGCTAAAATACCCAGTTTCATAACAGCATCAGGCCGCGCACATATGACAGTTCGTCGTGAGAAATGCCTCGTTTTTTATGTGATGTGTGACGTCACGGATAAAAACGAAAAAATATACCTTCTTTTGAATCTTTTTTGAAACGAATTCGTAACAATATTTTATTATCCCAAAGCGCGGTGTTTTTAATACAAAACTTTGAAATTAACGAACCCTCTAGAGTCGATAATGAATAACAAATGTTCAGAATCATAGCAATATGCAATGTGTTTCATATAACAAAAATTATCTTTCCAAAAATAAGCAATTTAACTGTACATTTTTTAAATGACGGAATTCCGACATTGCTGAAAATTGCGGTATTTTTTTCAACCTAATTTTTTCTATGAAAACTCAATTCCGGATGAGAAAACTTGTCAAATTCTCATTTTTAAATATGTTTATAAACTATTTAACTTTGCTTTGCCTAACAAAAGCTTGCACTTTAATAGAAAGCTTGGTTCTTATCATCCAAGTCATGCATACTAAAGCTGTCATGTTTGTTATGACTCTGGTTTTTTATGTTCAATTCAGCTGCGCGGCTATAGTTCAGAGGGCTCTGACCGAACCTAACCTACAGACAACAGCTAAAATAAACGAACAGCTCAATCAGTCAAAATCAGCTGCTCTGCAGTTTCTATTCAGGGGTAAAATGGTTCAATGTTTGTAAATATCGCGGTACGATTCATTCAAAGTAATAATGTCGAATACCGGCCGCCGACTCCTTATCCTGTACGGAAGCCAAACAGGAACGAGTCAAGACCTCGCGGAGCATATATGGCGCGAATCAAGACGATACAATTTCACGGGACCTGTTCTCGCCATGGACGACTACAACGTACGCGAATTAATCGAAGAAACGTTCGTGGTTTTTGTTTGCTCGACGACCGGCCAAGGGGAGGAGCCTGACAACATGAAGACCTTTTGGAAGTTCCTGTTACGAAAAGGTCTTCCGGCCGACTCACTAAGCGGTCTACATTTCGGTGTGCTAGGACTCGGCGATTCGAGCTATGCGAAATTTAATTTTGTGGCTAAACGACTCAACAAGCGCCTGTTGCAACTGTCGGCCAGGAGCCTATTATCCTTGGGTGTGTCCGCGTCTCAACATATTTATTCCAAACGTTCATGTTGTTCTTGCTGATTCCAGGTCTCTGTGATGACCAACATGATCTCGGACCGAGCGCTGTGTACTTGGATTGGATTAGAGATCTTTGGATCGAATTGAATAAAATTAAACCTAGCCTGCTAACTCCAAGCTCAGACAGTCGGAACCACGATTGGCAGTATCGATGGCAAGTAGTGAAAACTGAGGCAGACTGCAGTGGCGATGAGACGGTTCTCAAATGGCCGCTCAAAGAAGAATCGTTCGCAATGACTCTTCAGGTAAGGTGGTATCAAGTCGGCATATTGAATAAAGTTCATAGTGCAGTGAAAATTTTAGAAAACCGAACGAACAACTGATGCCTCACACTTTCAAGATGTTCGATTGCTCAGTTTTAAACCCGATGGAGAGGTTAGTTGGGAACCCGGTGATGTCGTGACAATTCAGCCGTCCAATTCGGATGAAACTGTGGCGAAGTTGTTTGAACTATTTGCAGAGCACAATTTGGAATTAAATGAGGAGACCGTTGTGGAATTTTACAGTATTCATCAAGGTATGATTTTTTTTTCTACTAAAAATACGGTGGGTGGGGATCATTAGGACCAAAGTCGGTTAAAGCTTTGCTTTCGTTGGAAATCGTGGGCAAGCGTCCTACGTTCTTACAGAAATTCTGAATCAAAGTCGTTTTTACAATATAATCCTTATATTTAGAGAACACAAAAAAAAAACTTCAACCCTCCACATCGTCGTCCTGTGCCCATCCATCGTCGTCTGATAAAAACCGTCGTTTCGCCGACGTGTTCATGTACGGTCGTAACACCCACTCGGTATCGGCCGCATCCAATTGATCGAGCGTTCCCATCTTGATTTGATAGAGTTTAAGCTGAAATCGCGGCCCGACTTCAACCATCTCAAGCTCCTTGTTCACATACTGAAACGTGTGATGCCGGAAGCAAATGTAATCGTCGTGATTCGAAAAGCTTATCGTGCGCTTCGAGTCCTCCTTCGGCACGGGAAACAAATACTTGAGTATTGACATTGTTCGTTCGCCCAGTTTCGTTTTGAAATTGTGAAAGATGAGATGCGGTTTCTGTTCGCTCATCGGACCAACATCGGGTACATCGTGTCGCATAACCACTCCGGACATGTTAAAGAAGGCGGTCGGTCCGTGCGGCAGATGGCAAATAACCAAATTGTCGGGAACGCCGCGATGCTCGTGAACAATAATGAAGTCAGTGACATCGTTGGCGCGACATGCGTGAATCAGTTGCTTCATTTCGTACTTGCCGCGATTCATTCGCTGTGCGTTCGGGAATATGAGGCGCAGTTCCTTGACGAACATTTTCAGTCTGGCAGACGGATCGTGCGAGGTTGTTATCATGATTTTTGGATCTTCGCACCCAGCGTAGCGATATTCATCGTCCTGTGAGTTGGCAGTATTCGCGCCGCCACTTACGCCGCTTATTCCGGCTGCTACCTGGGGACCTGTGCGCGTGATTTATTTTATTAAAACGGAAGAACGTGGTCGGTTTATTTATACTACCTTCATCGTTCCATTTCAACTTCTCCTGGAGAGAAATAGCTTCGCGTCGTAAGTCGCCGTGGATCGGGACATTTCCCTCTAAGCTGTTCTTCAGTCGATCCTTTCGATCTTGGAGCGATTTGTGCTTATCTTCGGTCGCTTTTCGGTAGAGATACTCGCGACGTAAACGTGCCTGGCGTCGTAACATCGCGTTTTATAAATTTACACGACTATTTTAAAAGTTTGAACTATTTAATAATTCTCGACCGGAGACCTGCACTCAAAAACACCTAAAATTGACGTTTTAGTACAACACGTGTGTGCTCTTGGGATGACAGTTCATAGTTTGGTTGTGAGACGTTCAGATGGCAGTCATTTCGTTTTCACAATGAACCATGAAGTCACCGGCAGTTCGAGTGGGTGTCACCGAGTTGTATGCGAAAGTAAAACTTATGTGACACGTACAGTGGCTCATCATAAATATCGAAAAATCACTTACACTTTTTTCGACATAAAATTTAAAATACCAAAATTGAAACAATTTCAAGAGTTCATAAATTTTCTTTTTAAAAAAAGTCATACAAAAAATCGATAACAGAAAAAATACCAATAAATTAAATAAATTATAAAATAGGCAACAACCGATAGTAATAGTATGCAAGTAATTTTTTTTTGTTTTCCGGCGTCAGTGGAGTTTCTGGTGTGAAACCCCAACACGAAATCCCCGACTGTTGATTAATCGCTGTCCCTGAGGGCATGACAGTTGGAAAACCTTCACTGGATATGCCAGTTTTTATAAGACTGTGTTGGACTGGGTCCGAAGGAGCTGTTTCGTCATCGGATGGCATAGACTTAGAACACCCTTACAGCTGGTGGTGGAAACCTATTTTATAATGTGCAAACTATACTGGAGCGAAATTCTTGCCATCGCATCCTTACACTAAAGGTAGGTGGCACCATTGTATTTATATCTTATAGTAGTATCACGAATAACTTCACCTCAGCTCAAAAGATGGCGTTGCATGTTCCGATTCGAGAGCTTTGTGCTGTTGCTTTCCACACATTCTTTTCTCGTCTCGTCTTTCTTTTCAATGTTCTTTGCGGGGTATAGAGCGCAGAAATGATTGAGCTATGAATGAATTTCTTGCGTTTTCAATTTTCATTGCGGGGTGGAGAGGGGAGTGAGCCATGACTGATTTTCTTGCGTCTTCTATCTTATTCAACGAACCCGCATTGATAGATTGCAAAATGCTTATCCGTTGACCTCATTACTTTGATTTGGTCGCAACGCGCAAGAGAAAATACCGGCGGTGCAGACGCAGAGAACAGAGCATAACAACGGTGGAGCGTTATGTTGCGATTATGTATATTGTATACACACAAAGTATATGTATACATTAATTTATAGTACACAATAATATTTATGTACTGTATTACATAGTGGTGACAAGGGGATGTCATAGTTTAACTTTCCGGAAGATCAAATATCATTTTCCTGAAAAGTTCTTGCTTGAGAGCCCGACTTCGTTGCAAAGTCGAAAAAAATGTGTTTCGTGAATCATTTTATTGCCAACTAAGGGGTCGGGTTAAAATCCGTGTTCTAAAATCCCGTTGTCCCAAAATCCCGTCGAACCAAAATCCCGATGTCCCAAAATCCCGTTTCATAAAAACTCGTTAAGTCAAAAACTCGTTAAGCCAAAATCCCGTTTAATAAAATCTCGTTTTCTTATTAAAATTAAAAATTCCGCTTTTTTTGCCCAACTAAAGTTGCGCAGCACATCTTAAGGAATAGGTTGTGTGTTTTGGTCATAGATATGTGATCCAAATTTCATTCAATTATTCAGTCGAAATTTGTAAGCAATCATCCAGATTTTGACACTTGAGGTGTCATTCGAGTGATAGAGTCAAAATCACGTGTTCCAAAATACCGCTCTCACAAAAACCGTTTCCCAAGATTCTATTTCGAAAATATTGTTTTCTTTTTAAAATTATAAAATTATATCCCTGTTTTTTATTCGACTAAAATTGTGTTTATTATTTATTTATTATTGTTTCACCAAAAAAATGTATGTTCATTCGTAGTTTGTACGCGACCTGACCGATTTTAACACTTGGGGTGTCATTCTACTTGCCTCAACTGTGTGTGGGAATAATTCAAAACAGTGGTGAAAATGAAAAAGAAATGTAATGTATAAAATTAATGTTTATTGCTCGGGCCCGGGCATTTATATTATCCAAAAAACCGGATTTTGGCAATAGTGATTTTGGGAAACGGGAAAAATGTTCAACCTAACCGTTAAGATGCGCTGCTCTAACTTATTTTCGTAAGTCGGTATTTTATAAAATGAGATTTTGGCCCGATCTTGTTACACTTCACTACATTACGACTTCACTCCGTCGAGAAATTGCGCGACTTTGCAAGTCGAACAAAATGGTAGTCGTATAAAAAAATCTGCAAACAGTCTGGGCGCAAAATTTCTAGCTTTTAGCATTCTGAATTTATTGGCCAATATTTTTGAACACGTGTTTTAAGGATTTTTTGTATGTTAGTTTTCGGAAAAAGTAAAGGAATTTCGCTAACTAATAAACTTGAAGTTAATTTTCAAGTGAAGTTAATTTTCACTTAAAAGTAATTTGTACAAAATTTCAACTTCGTGGCTAAATGATATCATTTTCACAAATTGAGTGAAGTCGGTATATCAGAAAACGGGATTTTGACCCGATCTCGCTCACTACGATTTTACACAGAAGTGTTGCAAACAGAATTAATATTTCTCATTGGACCAGTCGAACTATTATTTTCCATACAAAAAATAATATCATTGCAAAAAAAAATAATTTTGCAGGATTGAAAAACCGAAATGTCGAAATTCCTGAAGTTCAAAAATTTCCGGGAAAACGATAGTCTGGCAAAAATATTCGTTTAAACGATGGAAAAAAATATAAAACGAGACATCCCCGTCCAGTCTGCACAGCAAGAAATTGAAATTCGACATCGCCTAAGCCATATGAGACTGACTGATCGAGAAAGATTCCACTATACAATTTCCCCGCGCGCCGCACCGGAACCAATCAACCTCTTGCATAGTAGATAGAGCAAATGAATGAACTGATGAAACGAACGCGTAGGATAAGAGGGAATTGGCAAAGCACATGCAGCGCCTCTAGTGTAAGCCGGTTAAAACATCGAAGCGAGCTTCGTGATACTACTATAATATATAAATACAATTGACGAATGGTAAAGTTGGAAATCTCCACCTGGTGGCAAAAAAAGAACCCTATAAGATAGACAAATTTTTGCCAGCTGACTGTTAACTGGCGGTTCGTGTGTAATTTTCTGATTTGGAGCTCGGGAAGTTTTCGATTCTTTCTTAATTTCATTATGAAAGACATAATACAAATTGATGACGATCGGTGCGGTTGATAGTAAGGTATCCATTTCCGGTTCTACATTCCGAAAATGTTAGACTCAAACCCGCACAACGAAGTCAGAAAATGAACAACTTTTCTTTATGAACGGGCGGTATAAACTTCTAAATAACTTCACAAATGTTTTATATTCCGGTAAACAGAAATATGGAATAATTTTTAAATTATTTAAAGAGAACATAAACCGTTTTTTCGTTACATTTTTCTTTCATTTTGGTGCTTGAAATAGGTTTCTGAAAAAAAAAATTTTGTTTTTGATATGTTATGATACGTTTGTCCTTCTTATTTAATTATGAGGTTCATTTAAATTCACTTTAAGCGATATTTTGGAGTAAAACACTTTTATTCGAGCTCAATCTCAATTTTGTATGAAAATCACATGCAACTGCCAGTTTCTGTCTATCTTATAAGGTTCCAAAACTAGCCGCCAGAGCACATGGTATATTCGTCAATGGTGGCACTGAAGATCACCCAATATTTCAACCAATTTGGTGGAATTTTTGGTTGTTCGCTATGATATATAAAATTCAACGCTAAGAGCGCCGGATCGAATCCCGCCAACAGCATTTTTTTTTTTACCAATTTTTATGAGAATGGAATTGGCAAATTTGTTTAAGTTTTTTGTTGTTTTCCGGGGTCAGTGAAGTTTCTGGTATGGTGTCTGCCAAAAACTATTGCTATAAACTCGAAAATTTTGTCACTTTCTTCCTTCTTAAAACCGATTTGCTGTCTCTTTTTAGTTTTCTGCTACAGATCTGTAATGTCGGAGTAATGAAAACCAGCCTTTAAGCAGAGAAGAAAGAGGCACTGTTTTCGCTGCTACTTTTATTGTGTCCAGGCCTTAAATTTTCTTCAATAATTCGCTGCATTTCGTTGATGTCCTCAGGAGTAAAAGCATTGAAAGACCAAGTCAGTCCGCGACTTCATTCCGTCAAACTTCAAACATCTCCTCAGTTGTATGGGTGAATCTGTGGCCCGGCCACTTAGCCCAAAAACACTTTATAAAAACTTGGATAAAATTCAAGCACTCTGGTTGTCGCTTCGATTCACATATAAGGACAAGAGATTGAAGTGGCACGCAGTCGTTGGCCGGCCAGTCAACGCCAGTGAATCCAGGGCACGACCACGACAAATACATCGACTGATAATCAACTGGCGCAGTTCAGTTCACTCCTATAATCGGCTTGAATATGGCCGAAATAGTTAAGGGAATCCCTAGGACCCTGCTCGCTCAAGTCGTGAGCAAACTATTCGCGTCTTCATTGGATTGCAATTGGTAGATGGAACAGGTGGAGCTTGCAACCTTAATGAATCTTGCCAGAACTGGCCTCAGTAATCTCTACGGAAAGAATTGCAGTATAGACGACGTACCGCAATATTCAACTGCATGACTCTTCATTCAAGCAACTACTTAATTTTATCCGGCAGTCTGTCAATAATACTCGCTATAAGAAACACTGCCAAACTTTCTCATCCATACGTGTTTAAATGCAAGATGGTCCTTATACAACTCGATAGTGACGGATACAGTGTAACACTGTCCTGGATTCCGGCACATTGTGGCATACGAAGTAACGAACTAGTAGACAAGTTAGCGGAAACACAGACTACTCTGAAACAAAGGCTTCTAGATAGGTGGTAAGATATACTGGCAAGATGACATTGGCTGCAGGCAGACTCTCGTCGCTCAATTGTAGAACTATTCTCTCGGCTCATAGCTATGTCCAATAGCAATAGCAATTTGAACCGTTTAGGAAGTACTGCAAGTCCACTGTGCGCCCATTGCATTGTGTGTCAGTAACGCTTCTTCAACTGTCGCGACTGGAATGTTCCCCTTTTCTGTGGGTAGGCAAAAGCCGTGCGCCCATTGCATTTGTGAAGGAAAACGTGCTACACATTCCATAAGCGCTGGATTCTAGGATCGCGGTGCTCTAGGTCATCTTATTCTGCTCATCACCACCTTGTAACGTATATTAAAGTACAATTTGCAGAAAGTGTAGGCCATTGTAGGTCTGACGAACATTCATTTACTATCGTGCGGTCGTGCCGTCCAAGATTTTCTACTACAGTTTATCTACTGATCAATCTCTATTTGTTTCAAACGCTCTGTTGGAATCCAGTAAAGCGCATAAAATTGTATTTCTTTGAGCTTGTTTTCCCTTCCAAGATGATAGTACCATGAGATTTAATGCAGTCTCACACTTGTGACTCTTCCTAAATTCCGACTGATTTTCGATTGAAGATTGCTTCCTTCTGAATACTCTTTAAGTTCAAGTTGCTTGTGTACAATTTTTTCGTTTACAATTTTGTTCAACTGGAGTCACTTGAGATATTTTTCAAGACTGCAAGCAAATCCCACCTCGAAAAGTTGTGCTTATGAGCTTTATGAAGCATTCCGAACTTATGGGCGAAGGCTAAGGTTTAATAGATTCAAGTAATTTTTGTAATAACTTAAATTTTACTCAAATGGTGAGCACAACATACGAACACTAGCGTTTCAGTGAAGGAAGATGATAGCATCACCACCATACATATAATACCTACCACATCACCTTCTTTAAGGTGCAACAGTGCCCTACTAAACCACAAAAGTATTTTGTTGAGAATCTTAGCTTGGCTACACCTAGGCTTATGAGTTCCTCGCTTCACGTGTAGTAAGTGTAAAGATTGTCGGGATTCCACTTTCTATCCTGAAGCCTTTTCGCTAATTTCAGATCAATAAGATTTTTAATGAGTCCACTTCCTTCGTTCGAACTGACTGGGCTCAGATTTATGGGCCTTATCCTTCGCAATAGACAAGCGTAAATATTGCGAGGCTCCTTCACTTTTCCAAGATGGTTAATTTCTTGACAAAATCGGCACCTTACCCGAATCCTGGACCATGAACTTCCCGCACCTTTTGAAGTAAGTTTATAAATATTTAGCGAGTCCTCTCATTTTCACCCAAGCCAGTTCGCCTTCTTGATTAAATTTAACACCTTGGGTAGGTCAAGGTAGAAGGAGCATGGATCTTTTGGGGTTTTCGGGCTAATTATGGACAGGAAAATAACCTGGAAATGAACCATGAAAGAACGTAATAACCTAAGTAAGTGAATTTCACTGATAAAAGCTTTTGCACGATGAATGACCATTCCCAGTGATGAAAGTCACTGTTTATTTTGATAGACCGATTCAAGCCTTCTTTCGCCAATTCTTCTGAACTGCACTCCGAGAAGCCTGAATCGCTTCTGCTGACACGCGAGTACAATTACTAATTTGCTATAAAGCTACTGAATAGAATTTTTCTTAGAAATAACAATTTGTAGTATTTTTCAAAATTCATTAGCGAGGAGTTGCATAAATTTAAAATTGAGCTCTGCAATCGATTTTATAAGTTAAGATATTTTGAAACACAATTGTGTACACTAAATTTTTTGAATTTTTTTTTATAAAGAACCAAAAAATCTACAAAATCATCTAAAAAAATCCATTTCAGAAATGCCTGTACCAAAATATTTCGCAAAGCCTCTAAAGCTGAAATTGATTGCCAAACATTTATGGGACTTGAACGCTATTCCACGACAACGAGCGTTCGAATTGCTTGCATTTAACTGCACAAACGACTTAGAGAAAGAGAAACTAATCGAATTTACAACACCTGAAGGTCTGGAAGACATGTACAACTATACAAGCCGTCCGAGGCGTACCATTTTAGAAGTACTCTACGATTTCCCGCATGCAACCTCCGCTCTAACTATTCCAGTTTTATTCGAACTATTTCAAATCATTCGGCCGCGATTATTTTCGATAGCGTCCAGTCGAAAGTCCGGTTTGTTGGAAATTTTGGTTGCTGTCGTCGAGTATAAGTTAACGTTGAGCGAAACGCGAAAAGGACTTTGTTCGAATTGGTTGAAAAATCTCGAAAAGGGAGTGATAATTCCGGCGAGCATTAAGAAGGGTACAATGAAAATTCCAAGGGATTTAGCTACGCCGATTATAATGGTCGGACCTGGTACGGGTTTGGCACCGTTCCGATCGTTACTAATGGATCGGTGGCTGCATGAAGACAACTCGATGTGCCGGAATGTTTTGTTTTTTGGTTGTCGTAGTCAGTTTAAGGACTTTCATTGCAAGTGGGTTACGATTCGGATCGACGATGATCGATTTTACTTACTTTTTATTTTCAGGAATGATTTAACAAAGTTGCAGAATGAAGAAGTAGTCAAGTGTTACTACGCCTTTTCGCGCGATCAGGAGAATAAAATGTAAGCAGCTTCCACCTACATTAATTCACGAGTTACTTTTACGCTAAAAATATTTTAGATACGTTCAACACAAAATTGAGGAACACAAGGATGAACTACAAAAACTTATTACAGACGAAAGTGCTGTAATTTTAGTAGCCGGAAATTCGAAAAATATGCCGCAAGCCGTTCAAGAAGCGTTCGGAAATGTGCTCGGAAATAACGACTACGTAGGAAAAATGATAAAAAATGGACGATATCAGGAAGAGACGTGGTCATGAAAATCTTTTTCGTTGTCTTCTTTGCATTTCTTATTTATTGATAGTAGGAATAAATATTATTCAGTAAAACCCCAAACCTTTAAGTTGCCTGCATCTCTTCGTCGATCGCACGAATCCTTGTCGTCACACGCATATGCCAGTAAGTATTGTTTAGGATGCCACGCGACCGTAAATGTAGCCGCGTCAACGGCAATGTCTGCAACTTTTTCGCCTAAATGAAAAAATAAGAGTCTTGAAAATTAAAGATTTCAATTGGACTTACCAGTTTCGGTGTGTGCAACATCGATAAGAAGGTCTTCACTGGCCGATGCAAGCAATTTTCCGTCGTAGCTAAAAGAAATTGTCCGTACAGGCCAATCCAATCGTGACAATACTCGCAAACATGCAAGCTCGTCCGCATCCCAAATAGATACGAGAGCATCTGCCGATCCAGTAGCAAAATATTTGCCTGAAATTGGGAGAAAGAAATTTCCGTCAATATTTCGTAGTAAAAGTCTTGTTCATTTTGATTCAACGTACCAGTCGGATCGAATTCAATACAAATACACGTTCCCGGATGTGCCTTCAACACATGCTGCAATTCCAACGTGGGATAGTTTAAGATATGTACACATCCTTGTCCGTTGGTCAAGAAAAACAAATCGCTCGAATTATTCCATGCAATTTCGTTCACCTCAAAATTGAATTGTTTTTCCGCGCGTATCTTGTGCGTTCGCGTATCGATAAACGTAACGAGATCTTCTTTATTTCCAACTGCAATCGTTTTTCCATCCGGCGACCAAGTAATGTTTATATTTTCGCCGTTGGTATTGATAATTGTCGCACATTTACCGGCACGAACGTCCCATATTCGAACGGTCTTATCGCCACTTGCTGTACTCAGCAAATCGGGCATTGATGCGTGCCAGCAGAGTTGATCGACCGAACCAGTGTGGCCACGAAACGTACTGTCCTTGTTCTGGAAATGGCAAAATGAAACAAAGAAACGAGTGCACAAAGTTGAGCAAGTACCAATCTTTCGCGGTCCAAAGTAAATACAGCCACTGTTTTATCGAAAGAACCAGAAGCGAGCCGTCTGCCATCACAACTCCATCCGACGGAGTGAACCTGGAAGAAATTTTTAATAAAATAAAAGACATTTTTTTTCTCGAGAATGAAAGTCAATAATTGGTTTAAATAGGAGTTGAACTTAAATTTTTGGCGCTGGCGTAAAGGAAACAACAGCTCACTATGGCAAACTGTGCTTTGTTATAATCCTCAAGTTTTCGTATCATTTCAACGCACATATGGCAGAATCCTCAGCACTACTACTAGCTGTAAGGCTGTTACGGAAAATTGCAAGTACACCCTCTGATGAGACAGCGCAACCCGAAAATGAAACAGTTTCATCGGACCTGATTATGATGGTAGGTACGACTAGTGTGCCAAGGGCATCGGCACTTAGACCAACAAAGAGGCACATTGATAAACCCTGTTTCGTTAAGAAACTAAACGATGCTCGTGGAATTCCCCAAGCCCAGTCGGTTTGATTTCTGGCGAAATTCGAATCCTGACTGGGTTCTGATTGTAACCTCCTCCATCAGAATTAAGCATACATCCGGTTCCTTTACTTTCCAAGCCGTCTTAAGAGCTTACTCTTAGCGAAGTATACAGGCCAGGTCTGCGAATATGTGAAGTAAATGCAAAATAAGGAGAATGAGAGGTTCTTCCTCCCCAAGCCGGTTCGATTTTCTTCGAAATACACCTTGGCTGGGTGCAGATTCTTAGTTCCTATTTTTCCAGTAGATAAGTTCCCTCGAATCTCTTGGAATAGTCATGTCCTCAATGACAATAGAATACGATCAATTTCAGTCGGAATAGTGATCTTCAATAAATCTTAACTTTTCACTTCATTTATATAAGGTCTAACCAGTAAAAATCCACTGGATTGGGCCCACTTCGCGAACTCCTGAAGGGAAAGATTCGATATGAAAGTTCTCGTCTTGTGTCCCGACAGTTCATCTTGAAGCGGAGTTGAGAGTGCCGCTAAGGTCAGTAGACAATAATTCCTAGGCGCTTGGAGCTAGGAGTAACATAATTAAATTTTGGCAAATCCCACGAGCTCTAATGAAAGTGGCGTTGCGACCTCTCAAATTTTGGATAAAAAAGTTGTCGATTGGTTTTCGTATTTTATTTAAAGACGACAGCATCTTGTACCCTGACAGCTAAAGGTCTCATAAAAAAGCGTGGTATATTTACTGAGGGCGTGTAAAATTAAACACGTAAACATTTTTAAATCAGAAATCAAAATAGGAGGTCGCGAATAATTGTAATACCTTTGATGTATGGGCTTTTTGTTCTTTGATTTTGTTGTGCGACTTGAAGAACGTTTGTAGTTCTTCGACGTTCTTATTTGGCAATCCCATTTTCAGTTACTTTCTTCTAAAATAAATGTTTTCTCACAAAACTTGCAAAACTAACAAACAAGTGCCCGGAACGCCCGGCAAATTTCTTTTGACGGACCGGACGATTAGTGTCTTCTTCTTGCTGGCTATCGCTACAGAGCAGCTCTTAAGCTGTAGACGCGGATGTAGATGTTTAAAAAGTTCCATGGTTTCGGTTGTTAAGAAGGATGTCGGCACCAAAAAATGACCGTTTTTGGTTCCGCACGTGAAATTAATTTTAAATTAGATCTGTTCTTTTTGCATACACTTTCTACACTAGAATACACTTTTCTGCACTAACTCTTGAGCGGGTGCAGAGAGGTGAAGAGGATGAATGAAAAAATAACAAACCTATTAGATTTGTTTTTTTTTTCATTCACCCTCTTCACCTCTCTGCACTCACTCAAAAGTCAGTGTAAAAAAGTGTAAAAGGTGTAGCCAAAAAGAACAGACCTACTGTTCCCAGAAATAAGGAAAGTTCTGCATTAAGAGCCGTACAGAATGAACGCAATCGCAGTCGGATTGGAATGTCAAAATGTCGCAACGAGATGCAATGAAACGCTGTAAACCGAAAGTAAACGCTGCATGAACACAATGACCGGATTGGGTTCGCAGTTCTATCAGTGTCAATAATCAAAGCGAAATTGATATGGGCGCAAAAATCGGAGAATTATTTTTAATGCTCATCGAAATCTCTTTCATTTTCCATTTTATTATTTTCTTCTTTAAATAAAATAGTGCGTTTTAGGTTATGATAATGTCATATTTGACATTTCGATGCGTTCACTTGCGATCATTTTAAATATTACGAACTTACTTGCGACTCTCTGCGACCCATAGCGTTCATTCTGTTAATGCTGTTGTGACACTGGCTATTTCCTCGCTAGTTTCAAGTGCAATAAAAGTCAATCATGCGACAAGGCGACCAATATAGAGAGAAAGAGATTACCGCTAAAAAATACCCTTGCTGATGCTACCGGCATCTAGTAGACGAAATTAACAACTGATTTGTTATAAAAAATACTGATCTTATACCATGGATACACTGCTTGTATACAAATTACGTTATTCAAATCATGATATACAATACAAGATAGCATGATACACAGCCCATACATGTTATACTTTGACATTTAGCTATCAAAGACAAAATTTCTTCGTGCTAAACGTTGCAGTATGATGTTCCGGCGAATAGCACTTTAATTGCTAATAAAGAAATGTACAAAGCGGACCATCATATCACACACAAAAATGAAAATACGCTCAAAGAATTTTAACTGACGGAAGAATATAAAAATCCACAAGTGTTGTTCATTGGAATTTCAGTTGATTTTAGTAACAGATGGCGCTGATGGCAGTTAAAAGAAGGCTATATCAGCTAAAATTATCGAATTTATATACAAGGAAACAGGTTTGATATTACGTCGATATCAGCTCGTTGACGTACTATATGCATAATATTGGGTGATACACTGGTGATATTGACGATATTATGATTTGTATACGAGCTGTGTTTCCAAGGTATAACATAACATGACACTTTCCATAATTTATACATAACGAACTGTCAAAAACAAGTCTGTAGCGTCTGGAAAATCTAGCCGCTAGTGGATTTTTCTTGGATTAACTGCTAGAATGTTGCGAAACACTGCTCGAATGCGCTTTGTTGCCGCTTTTTTTTGACAGTTAAGGATTGTTTTTTGACAGTTACCCATAGTTTGCTGTTCGGACTGTCTCTCTCACACCAATGTCTAAATTGTATGTTAAAGTCTCTATCCCTCTCCATTTGGATTGTCTAGCCGCTTTAAAGCCGCAAAAATAGCCAGTGTCATAACAGCATAAGCTACATACAATCACATGCATTTGAAACTCGTTTTTTCCCCTCCGTTATTTTGACACTCCAATCCGACTGCGATTGCGTTCATTCTGTACGGCTCTTTAGTTGGAGCAACTCAAGAAGCTTGTTAGTTTTACCGAAGGATAAATCAGCCCCTTTTAAAATTTAAAATTCCCACAGCATTAAAAAATTCCTATGATTTGATTTTTGAAACCACTGACCGCAGCGCTAAAATCAATTTTCCATCAAGCGAGAACAGCTAAGCCGCCGCAAATAATGTCAAAATTGACATTGAAGTACTTTACTACTCTGCAGTCTGATGCTGTGTTAAAACCGTTTGTCCGGACTCGAAAATTTCTTTATTTACAAACAAAAAATGCTTCCATTGGAAAAGATACCGAATCAAATAGGGTATTTGGTGCTGAAAGACGATGGCGCGGTACTGGAGTCGGGTGGTGAGCTGGAAAACGACGAACGGAGTGCAAATATAATCATGGGACTTATTCACATGTCGGAAAGGTGAGTTGCGATAAGTCTGCTTGAACTTTGTGGACCGCTTACAATTTTCCCCAATTCTTCAGTGTCGACGATGATTTCATGCCAAGGAGCGGCTGTGAACGAATTTCTATAATTTACGAGGACCACAGCTACACGATTTGCATGTCGAACAAGAAAATTTACGTCATCAAACGAAAACATCCGAACAGCAGCAGCATAGCTGAAATGGACAACGGAAATCTAATAGTTTGAAGAAACAAACGGCAGGCTCCTGCAATAACAACCCCAACCAACAGCCTTGTTGATTGAAAAGTGTAATTGTAAATATTTAATCACTTTTCAAAAAATACATTTGTAATCAGTTGCTCATAGAGTTTGTTTGCCTCGTTGGTGATATCCAGCAGCGCGGCCTTGTTTATTACGTAGAATTGTCGCCAGTTGGACGTCCGTTTGACGATCCATTAATCGGTCAGTGCCTTGATCACAGTCTCTTCGTATTTACCCTGCAGGGTTTTCTCGTAGTGCAAATCAGCTATCAGATAACGAAGAGCTGTACGGTGGATGTGTTGGTCCGATGAGAAATGGAAGTAAACTGTAGCGGTGTGTTGTAGACTCAATTCGTTTATAATTTATTTATTTTTTTACCAAACAAGATATTTACAAATTCAACATTAATTCAGATTATTCTAATTTGACTTTATTTAATTTAATTGAATTTACTTTAATTTAAAAGTATAGGCACTAGTAAAAGGTTGGTTAAACGGGATGTGAAGGAGCTGATAAGATCGAACGCAGTTTCAGTTTGTTTGTTGGGTTACTTATTGGAGGTGTGAAATGTTCGCTGAAATTGTTAAATGTTCTACAGCATCTGTTAATGGGTTCATTTTGACCGTGATCAGTACGATGGGGATATTCCTTAAGAGGTTTTGAATGTCTCGTCAGCCTGACAGTGTCGTTAAGTCTGATTTTATTTGTAAGGTGGTCAACCTTAATATCACCATTCAAGACATCTGAGGTAAAACAGGATGTGAGCATAGTTTTTCTATTGCATATTGCAATAGAATATGCATATTCCAGAAGAGGGCGAACAAGGGAACAGAATAATGATTTAGTGACCAATACATTTTGAACTTTTTAGCGCTTCTTTTAATGAAACCTAGAAGTTTGTTGGCCTTTGAGATTATTCTGTTATAGTGAGATTTAAAGCATAGTTTATTGTCAAGTAGCACGCTGAGGTCTTCAATATGCTCCATTCGATTTAGACCATTTCCACTTAGGTTATAATTATGGTGGTAAGTGGATTCTTTACGTGAGAAGCTTATCACGTGACATTTACCGACATTAAGCTTTAATTTATTTTGACTGCACCACCCATCTAGTGCCAAGAGCTTGCATTGCGGGGGAGCTAATGGAATGATATATTTTGAGATCATCGGCGTATAAAAGATGTGGGACACTTTCTAGTACTTCCGAGAGAACTGAAATGAAGATGTTGAATAAAAGAGGTCCTAAGTGACTTCCTTGGGGTACACCAGAGGACACTGCTATTTCTTTAGAAATGAAGCCTTGGAACTTAACACATTGAGTTCTATTACAAAGAGACGACTTAAGCCAGTCAAGTAAAGGTCCTATTATACCGATTTTGTTTAACTTAAAAGTAGAGTATTGTGATCTACTTAGTCGAAGGCTTTGCTAAAGCCAGTGTATATTGCGTCGATTTGGCGCCCATTTTCCAGAGAAGAGCAGAGTGTATCAGATACAAGAATCATTAGGTTAGTCGTGGTTGAACGACCTTTTCTAAAACCGTGCTGCTGGTCATTAAGAATGGAAAATAAAATAAGAAAAATATAGCGGGGTCCGAAGTGCTCTGGATCGATTTGCAATCTGTTGTCAGCGATTTAGTAAAAGATTTGCCGATTTTCTAAGCAATACGCTATAATTGCGGACCCATGAAGGAGCGCAGCTCGCCGTAGAAGTTTTCGGTCGCGTGGCTACCAGCATTGGATTCGAAATCAATTTTCCAAATCCCACTCGACCAAATTAGCATTCCAAAAAATCAATCTTCTCCAGAATCGATGACTTAGCTATTTTACATAATTTTAAGATTCTTATAGGGACGTTCTGGAGCGGGGCTTAGATTCGTTGCTATAAGTCTGCAACCTGAAGCATAATGCAAAAGCACTGAAGAAAAGTAGCGTCGAAGATATTCAAGGGGGGTGAATCGGCTACGAAATTGATTGCTCCAATTTCTTGAGATACTTTTGGTTTTTTTGGTAATCGAAAATAACTGAACTCCTTCTAGAAATATACTCCTTCTTACTGCTGCATCAATCGGAAAAATGTTTAAGCCCAGCAAAACCAACATGAGAAGGCGCCAATTTATTTTATTTACGCTTAAGTTTAGCGTATTTCTCAAAAGCTTGGTAAAGCACATCCGCAATTTGTGTCCTAAGGCCCAAGCGAACTAGAATCACAAGTTACAAGCTACAGGGTCATAAACCTTTAAAGTACAGTTGAGAAATCCTTGAAGGTGTCATCAAGGAGTTTCGACTTGTATGTCTGCAAAATTACTTCTTGATAACAAACTTTTTAGTGTTATCATCAGCGGTTCAATATCTAGCATCTAAATTATTCCACAGAAATTCGTCCTACTGTATACAGCATCTTTACAAGCGATCTTCGCAAGCGCTCAAACTAAGAACGTCTCTTCGCTGATAGACACAGCTCTCCGTTCTAGTGACAAACTACCAGATCCTATCATTCGATCTCTGGGAGAGGGACACAAGATCCTTAACGATTATTACACAAAATGGAAAATCAGAACCAATCGGGATAAAACAGAAGCGTTATATTTACTTCACCAGAAAACGTAAATCGTCTCTTCTTTCATCAGCTTCACTTACTCCGGAAGGAACACGAACAGCATAAAGTATATAAGCTTATATTCAAGATAACTGCCAATCTATTCACAAAAAAGCGACTGTGTCATTAAAATGTTTTATCCCCTGATATACAGCCACTCCTATCTTTTTGTTTGTTTTAATGAGCAACTTATCTTCAAAGTCATATTCCAGCTTATTTTTTGTAGGGAGCAACAGCAGAGATTTAAAGAAATCATAAAAGAGATAAGCCAAATGAATGTGACTTTTCTAGAACGCAACCAGTCTACAATAGAACAAAATTTGTGACTACAAGTTTACGTGCTTTGCAGGTTTGAATCCTATAGGCCAGGGTACATCAGTCAAATATTTATTGTTCCAAAATTAAAAAAGGAGTTAAGGCAAACACAAATTAAGGGATGAAGAGGTAGACGAACCCTTTCCAGCACTTGTTAAGGATAAAACAAATATTTTTTAAGAGATTTGTTTTCGGCTTAAGGAGCATTAGAGGTTGAAAAAATAAAAATCTAGTTTAACTTATTTAATAAGTCTTTCGGACGTCGACTCTTAAGCGAGATTATCCTTCTTTCGCCCTGAACCTATTTTCTTCACCAAGTCTATTTTTTGTTAACTCCTTACAGCGTTTCAGGAGGTCAGTGCAGGCAGTTATCGTGGTCGTTTTTGCAGTGCAATAAGCAGCGTGATATTTTGTTTCCTAGAAAGTTTGATTGATGATTGGCTAGTCATGGTAAGTATCGCCTTGGTATTTTCTCAATTGGCTGTTCTTCTAATTGACGGTAGCACAGGGGTCAGGACACGGCGCGGGTGCTAATTTGTTTTAGATAAGGTTGTGATATATGTTGCAATTAGGTCGTTGTTTTCTTCTTAGGAACTGGCACATCATAACAGACTAACTCTAATGTTGGTGGCAGGACACGAGACTATTCTAGAAAACGAATCGGCGTCGACGAGCTTTGTATTTTTAATTTTTATCTTTGCAAAGTAAATAAATTTAATCAACTTTAGCTTGCAACTTCCTGGGAAAGCTTACGTTGAAACGAATTTTAAGTTACCTCCAAACTAGAGAAAACGATGCTTCATACGACCGTTAACAAAACAGCTTACTTTTTGATCAAATCTAACACTTTCAATTTGTTGTTTCAAAGAAATGTTCGCACCCAGAGGTCTTTCTCTTCCATTGTCGAGAAGGTAAGGTAAGACCGGAGGAAAAATACAAAGAAATTGCCTTCTTTTTTTATTCCATTCAACAGAACGAACTTTCCGTTATTTCAACTTCGCTCCAAGATCGTTTTAAAACCGGAACAGTTTTGTATCTTTTTGCTTGCTTCTATAAAAAATTGCAACTGCGTTTTTAGAATTTTGGCTTTGGTCTCGATCTCCTTCAAGTTCTTTTCAGTCGCAATATTTTCTTATTCGACCACTTCCTTTATTCCTTTCAGTTTTCAGAGTGTACACCTTTTTCATGTTCTGTTGTATCTCCTACGTGCTCCTTTAGGTAAGGTACGACTTACTCGTATAGTTCATCATTAATGGCGCGACTATGCACGACTTATAGTTGGCTAAGCTGAAACGTTCATTGTTCACTTGAACTATTGGCACTTTAGTTTTTCATACCGACTGTCCCTCAGAGGACGTACCGAAATTGACACTGTTATCGTTGAGGTATTGGTCGAACGTCCAACAAGCCTAACGAGCGATTACTTTCCGTCTTTTAGCATAGCTTTAAACTTAGTATGCTTTTTCTTAAAGTTGCCGTATCTTCTGTAAAAGGTAAACGCCCGTGTCAAGAGGAATAACACAAACAAGTAGGGTACTACATGTTTTCTTCTCAACAGACCACTGGATGCATCGACAGTGCGCATTTTTTTTTTTAATTTGTTGGTTGTTTACAACTCAATTCAGAAATAGAATGCTGCAGTTCAAAAAAGGCAATCAGCTTTATTTCAGTATTTTATTCTGGTGGATTTGTTTTGTTTACAGAAAAGCTGGCCATGTTTTTGGTTTTATGTCTTATCTTACAACGAACCCAACTCCTCTGTAAAAATAAGAAAAACTGAAAAGGTTCGCATGTAACAAGAACAAATGCATACTTTTCACCTCTGTATTTAAATTTGTCTAAAAGCAATAAAAAAATTGACATAAGATTTATAAACATTTTTCTTGTATAACTAAATTTAAAACAGAATAAGTTTTTTGTGTACAATTTGTTGTATATATGCGTTACATATTGGAATATATTGTTTTTGTTTGTTACGTTAGTTAAGTATATTGAACCATTGTATGATAAAAGAATAAAGGGTATTGTTTTTATGAACGAAATAATATTAAAACAAAAAAATTGTTATGTTAAACTAATTGGAACGAGAAATGATACGATTAAAAGAAAACTAGTATGACAACATTTTGTTTTCTAATTCATAATAATATTGTTTTAGTATAACATGACACTTAGTACATAACTAATATAATTTTTTTTTTCATTTCATTTCATTTAATATACTCGTATATAATTAATCATATTCATAATAATAATATATTGTTTGTTTGTTTTTTTTTTCTCCTTATAAATGTATAATATATAGTCGCACTGTATAGTGTTTTATGTATGGATGTGTGTAAGTGTTTAAGACTTGGATTTATTCGCTATCGTTTATTCCGACACGTTTCTCTTCTTCTAGCATGGCATCAAGCTCATCAGTCAAATTGGCTAGCATATTGCCGATATCGTTTAGGACATTTGTCGAATCGGTAGCGGTTGTACTGGCAGCAGACGATCCGCAGACGGAGCTATTGTTCGGCAAGACAATCGTTGCCGTCTGATCGTCAACCAGATCGGAATGATGATATAGCACTTCCATGCTGATTGGCAATTTTGTCGGCGCGGCACCATTCGGTGTTGTGGTTGTGAGAAGCGTTGGCGACATGGCAGCTGGCGACGGAGGACTATGCTTATCGCATTTCTTCAACGAATGAAACGATTGTGCCATATTCGCGACCGTATTTGTTGACGATGACGATGACGACGATGACGATAGTGACAGCGAGGATGAGATCTCTTGGCGATTTAAAAACCGTTGTTTAATAGTTCCTGTATTTTCGTTTGCAAATGGAATTGTATCGATCGAATCGATACTCGAATTTGATTTGTTATCGTGCGTTTTATCACAATGAATTTCTGCGGTTGTTTGATGCGTTTGTACGTTGTAGTTAACATAAATTGGCTGATGTGTTGCGGATGCGGCAGGAATGTATTGTGTCGGATTACGTGCTTGATTATTCGCTATTTGATCGTAGTGTAGATATTTATAGTTGCAATTTTGTGCTTCCTGTAGATTATTGCTTTTCACGTTTCGAATGCTGCATTGACGGCGCGGCGGTTCCGGTGCTTGTTTCTTACTGGCTAACGGACTGAATGTCGAACCGTAGTGCGGATTTGCTAGCATCATCGAACTATTGTCGGGCTGTAAATATTCGCCGGAATTGGCATGATGTGGCGTTTGAATTAGTATTGTCGATGGGCTGGACCGATCGGCCAGTCGACTTCGCGAAGTGCTACGTTGACGCGGCAATGTACCGCCGCCCTGTTGAGCATCGTTCAGATCTATTGCGATTTCGTTTGTTGGCGTTATGTCGCCATCGTCATAGGAACGACGCCACTGTAAATTCCCGATATGATACGGCAGGCTACCATTGTTCACGCACATCGGCTTATTGATAGTTTGCTGCGGCTGTGGATAATAGTAGGAGTCGGTCGAATAATGGCTAAATGTTAAATTTGCTCGAATGTTTCGTTCGCTGATGTCTTCCAACGATTCCAAACTTTTGCCGCGTGGTTGACGTATCTGCTGATTATTACAACCTAATTTCGGATTCCACTTACCGCTAATTATGTCCTTGACACGTTTAATGGCCAATAAGATTTTCTTCTGGTGTCCCAACTTAACGATTCCGATATCTTCAAGATCTTCCCACGTAACTTGCGTGACGTCGCGTACCGTTTTATAGTTCTGATCCAGTAACGGCTGAATGTATTCCTCGAGACGTAACAGTCGTAGCCATTCTTCAATCGATCCCGGTACGAAATTTGGCAAGCGATCCGGCAAACGTAAGTTATCAATGTGCTGCTTAATGCGTTCTCGATGTTGTGGATTTTTTATACCGATGGCAGTCAAGTCTTCGGGGGTCATACGAGCAATTGTTGGCATATCGTAACCAGCAGCGGCAAACAGCGACGCGTAATTTTCAAACTTGATATCAATCAACCAGTCGAGAATAATATCATTCTCGCCGCGTTGACTAATCCGATCAACACTACCGATCGAACACGAGCTGACACTGCAGCGCGGACTCGATAATGGGCCACGTGTTGATGCACCGCCACCCGTTATATAGGACGAAGCTCGACCCGAATCTAAACTTGCCGTTGAATGCCTCGAACCAGAACCGGCCGAACCTGAAGAACTACCGGGACTATCACGACCTGGCGATTGAGTTAAATCGATGCCTTGATCCTCTTGTAGAGCAAGTTGTTGATGATAGTAAACAGCAACCTTATGAGTCAATGGTTCGCCCGATGGTATTGGAAATGTAAAGGCTGTGGATTTATTAAAAGTTTAAAGAAAAATGAAACAGTCCTGAAAATTACAAGCCGTACCATAATCGGTGTTATCATCTTTTATGGATAGTGCAGCAGGACTATCGCGGGATTGTGTAAAACCGCCATCTTCCAGCGATGAGTAGCCGGCCGAGCCGAAACTACTTCCCGAATGACGATGAATATCTGGAACAGCTGGTGGCGCCACACGTTTTGCTTGTGAGACACTTTTCGTTGGCCGAGACATAGCCGTATTCACGTTCAATTTTCGCATTATATTGTCGGTGGCTTCAGTTTATCCTCTCCACTCCTGTAGCGGAAAAAGAATTTTAATTTAGTAATATTACGCGAAACTTTTTTAGGCGGTGGTTAATTTGATCGTCTTCAATGGAAGACATTTCAATTTATTGAAGACGTTTTTTTTCAAAAGCTCCATCCAAGGCCAAAAAGGAAAGTGATCAATTATCGACCGAGAAACATTAGAAAATACCCCAATAGATAGTCGGTTCGATGATGTTGCATGCATATTGGGAATCCATACTTTTCCCATCCACAAGAATTCACCTGACAGCAGTCCGAACAATTTTTTGACCAAAGACTACCAGTTCTTGGGATAAATCGAAAGCTAATCTATCTTACAGAAACGATTGCGCATGCTGCGAAAGTGAAACTCTTGGTGGTGGTCCGGTCAGATGATGATCCCAGGGTCTGCTGTTCAGGCAGAACAATAAGCTTCTATGGTAGAACGAAGTATACGTGAACACAGTCGGATAAAAAAAGAACGCAGTACTGATGATGACGTCGGTGAAGATAAGTATCTTTAATCGCGGTGTTGCGCAAAATGACACAAAAATTCGAACTAAAAAACTGCATTTTGGACAGCGCTTAATTTCCCAATAAATAAAGGCCCAAGGAGCAATAAGTGTAAAATGACCGGAAAAGATGAAAGAAGATTTTTGCCTCCCAAGCCACGCAAAAGTTAGTTTGGATACGATAAGGTCCCTTTAATTTGAATGCGGTACTAAAAAAAACATTTTTTGTCATAAACCTATTGTACTATTTGCTGCGTTTCAAGCAGAGCTAGGATGCCGCTAATCGGTTCAAATATTGACGATACACTGTATCCTGACAAGGTCGTGTGGAGCCTTTGTCACAATCTACACACAAGTGAAGACAAGGACTCGCGAGCAGACGAGTGAAATCGTTGGAAAATGATTTCTTTGACAAAATCGAGGACAAACTGTTCAAGTTTTGCTGGAACACACTGTTATTGTTATTGTTATGGAAATACAACGGAGGTTTTGAAGGGATCGCTATGAGCCGGCGGCTTTAGGTAGGAAGGAATGCCTACCTTGTGATGCAAACGAATAAACAAAGGAAGAGGAAATTTTAGGAATGAAGAAGTTTGGTTGGTCGAAAAGAGCCGCGCGTCTTGTTGCGTAGTTCTATCAAACGTAGCTATAAATTAGTTCGCAAGGAAAGGCTCTTCGATGACTCCATGCCTAAAAAGGTGAATTGAATAAACAAATGCAACGGAAAAATCATGGGCTAGTAAAACATAATCAAGCCTAGAATCTTGTTATTGCGAGACGGCACAGATCTGGCAAAAGTAAAAGTATGCAGTGATCGCATGAGTGTTATCTTAATGGGGATATACAATGAAATACCCAACCGACCATGATCGTTTCTCCCGATGTTTAATTGTCTATTCGATACACAGCAAATTAGATAACGCGTGGCACTGAACGAAAACGCATCGTATGCATAAATCAGTCATCGTATGGATGAACCAGTCATCATATTCAGGAATCGGTCATCGTATGCATGATTCAGTCATCGTATGCATGATTCAGTCATCGTATGTATGATTCAGTCGTCGCAATCTTTGTTTCAATATAGAAACCCTGGGTAAACATAAATCAAGTTTCCGGTCCGCATTCGCGTGGAAAAAAAAATACAGGAAGTGTGGTGTAATAGATAAAGCAAGTTAAGAATTTTGGCTGAATTGAATCGATTTAAGCAGTTTTTATTCTAGATTTATTGATTACTCATACAGGAGTGTGACATACGCAGGACAACAACAATGGGTTAACGTTCATATAAATATTGTCAACTGCATAAAAGAGGTTGAAAAATCGGATGCGTTCTGTTCTGTTTTATTAAAATTGGAACTATACAACGGTTAGGATCACGTGGATCCAAATAGCGCAATCAGTCACACTTAGATCTAATTGTTTCCGGTATGATATCTATCGCAGGAACTTTATTTCTACTTGCAGAACCATTGGACTCCCGAAAATGGCGTATGGCCAAGATGCACACTGTTGAAGGCTTCTAGATGTGCTTGGAGATGAAGAATGTAAGCACATCGAACTGGTTTAACGTAAATACCTCGGACTGGCTTAACGTGAACATCTCCTGGACGAAAGTGAACCCTTCCGCCTGGTTAAACGTGAACAATTCTACCTGGTTTACCGTGAATACATCGACCTGATTTAAGATGTACACCTCGGAGTGGTTTAACGTAAATATCTCGAACTGGTTTAATGTGAATAGCTCGGACTGGTTTAACGTGAACGCCTCAGACTGGTTTAACGTGAACACCTCGGACTGGTATAACGTGAACACCTTGGACTGGTTTAACGTGAACACCTTCGACTGATTTAACGTGAACACCTTGGACTGGTTTAACGTGAACACCTCAGACTGGTTAAACGTGAACACCTCGGACTGGTTTAACGCGAACACCTCAGACTGGTTTAACGTGAACACCTCGGACTGGTTTAACGTGAACACCTCGGACTGGTTTAACGTGAACACCTCAGACTCGTTTAATGTGAACACCTCGGGCTAGTTTAACGTGGAGATGGTCAAAACAATTAATTTGAGTGAAGTACTTCACTTAAGAGAGTTAGTTCTGTGAAGTACTTTAATTGAACTGATCATTTCATCATTTCTCTTCTGTAACCAGCCGTTCAGTAGTTAGTCAGTTCAGTTATGGGTTGGGAAATAGAAAGAAGAGTGATGTATCCCCGTTGGTCGCGAGCCTCTTTCGAGACATAGTCTTGATGGTTTGAGCCTTAGGAATCATATTGCTTATCTTTCTTCAATACTAGATAGAAAGAAAAAGCAATAAAAACATGTGCTCCCACCACGATTGTATTTGTAGTGAACGACCGCAAAGAAGCGAAGAAATCGAAGAGTTGAAATGACGTCAGCAACTTAGAAAAGTCGTGGCAAATTAAATTCGGAATATCACTAGTCTCTTCAGTCGTGCTTATTAATTTAATTCGCACAGAATATATCTGGATAGTGGTAAGTGACAATTTTATTCTGATAAGTTTGCTTCAATCGGGTTTAATTTGAGTTTCCTCTTTTTAGATGATGTGAATCTTCTTGCATTATACCACCACTTGGTCGTATGTTAAGTGGCTGGAAGTATTCTTGCATGTATCCATTATAATGTGAATTATTGTTGTTCTCAGTGGTTTGTTTTTTTATTACCAAATAAAGAGTACTTTACATTAAATATTATGTTATGTTGTTTACTTTATTTTAAGAAGTATGAGCACAACAAGTAAATGTAGCAAAATGTGTGCTGGCGCTGATTCTGAAGACATTTTGCAATCCCGACATTCGCAGACATGTCTTTGAGATTTCGGGGAGCTTTTCTCTCGATACCGTGTACTTTTCTCATAAGGTGTCTCGAAGAATCTTGCAGACAGATCGGCAAGTCTCCGAGAAATCTGTGAGATTCTCGCAGACGCGATAAACTGGGTTTGGTTGTTTGTGTGTCTCTTTTCTCTCCGTGTTCCTAAAGTTCACTCAGTTAGTCTTGGTTCTGCCTTCATTAGTTTAAATTTCGTTTAACACCTTTCGAATTGAACTGCATAACGGAGTTATTTCACGTACTCACTTCTGTTAGAATAATTCACTCTCCAGTTTAACGTGAACACCTCAGACTGGTTTAACAAGATATAGAAGTGTTTTGGCAAGATCTTTCCTGTGTCCAGATAGGTGATCAGAAGGCTTTTGTAACCTTATGTAATTTTGTATTGAATATTTTGACCTTTCCACATTCATCCGAAAATATTGAACGTGTTATTTCATAACATTAAAAAAGCCAAAGCCATGAGCTTAATTGAAAATTTCACGGCTCCACATGTAATGCCGGTTTTCCACCAAACAGGCAAGTTAAGTTTTTGGTTTGTTTATGTTTTTGAAAGCACGGCAAACAAAAACTCGAACTCGAACAAATCCAAAGCACTGTTTCAACCAAACCGACAGTGTTTTATCGCAGTTTTGTTTTTGTTTTGAGCCCGTTTCAACTGATGCTGTTATGACACTGGCTATTTTCTCGCTCGAAAAAAATACAATAATAGCCAATCGTGCGACAAGGCGAACATCAATAAAAAGACAGAGATACCGCTCTTTCCGACGCTAGCGGCATCTAGTAAACGAAATTAACAACTGGTTTGTTAAGAAAAATACCGTTTCCGGTGCGTTTCATAACATAACATGTCACTTTCTATAATTTACACGTACCGAACTGTCAAAAACAAGTCTGTAGCGGCTTGAAAATCTAGCCGCCAGTGGATTTTTCTTGGATTAACTGCTAGAATGTTGCGAAACACTGCTCGGATGCGCTTTGTTGCCGCTTTTTTTGACAGCTATGGATTGTTTTTTGACAGTTACCCATAGTTTGCTGTTCGGACTGTTTCTCTCACACCAATGTCTTAATTGTATGTTAAAGTCTCTATCCCTCTCCATTTGGATTGTCTAGCCGCTTTAAAGCCGCAAAAATAGCCAGTGTCATAGCAGCATGAGCGAACAAAGTTATTTCAACCGAACTGTCAAAACAGTAAGTTTAAATAAATAGCCAAATGGAAGATTTTTGGTCACTGTCAGAGCCACCTATATATTAAAGCTATGAAGGAGACATTTTTTCTCAATCAAGATCCGACCACTCTTGGTTTTTTATTTATTTAATAACCCAATTGTTGGGTTTTTATTTAAATAATAACCCAATTGTGGCCGAATCTTTCTTGGAGAAAATGTATACTGCACGGCTTTTACATAAATGTAGGAGGCTCTATCACTATCAATAATAGAAACCGGCAACTTTTTTTTAACAATATAGGAAATAATAATAAAAAAATCACTTGACGCACGGAAAACTTACTCTCTGTCGAACCGAAAAACACAAACTGAACAAAAAACAACTTCAGTGTTTCCACGAATTGGACTCAGACTCAGTTAGAAAATACACCGAAACCTTTTCAAGTTACCGCTTCTAGTCGGGACACGAAAAACAAAACAGAAACAGTCGAAAAAAGCACGAATTTATAAAAAAATGATGAAAAGTCAAAGACTTGTTTTTTCGACACGGTCTTTTGCTGAGTTTTTGTTTTGTCCGTTTGGTGGAAAACCGGCATAAGACAGTGAAGGCAGATATAAAAATTTTCCATATAATTATTGATATTTACAATTTGATACCTTTTCTATGTACATTTACCGCTATATGTACAACAATATATGTACGACAATCAGGGCCGGATTTACCTATGAAGGGGCCCTGGGCTATTTCACTTTTGGCGGCACCCTAACAACTAATGCTTATGATTTTTTTTAATTTTTTTCCTAATCGGAAAAATATTTGAAAAAAAAATGTTGTTTGTATCACATAATTCCGAAAAAAAATTTTTGTTTATCAAAGATATCAGCTTTCTTCCATTGTATGCCAATACCACAACTGCAAAAACTTCGCAAGTTTTTACAAAAACTTTTTGCGAATGTCAGCAACGGATTTCGATTACTTATTGGAAAAAGTAACACCTTTAATAAAACGAAGAGATAGCCAGATGACTTTGAGGTATTTAGCAACAGGTCAGTCAGTTAATTATTGAAAATAAATAATAAGTAATTTGTGTCTGTGTTTGTTAAGGTGATAGTTATAAATCCCTGATGTATTTATTTCGAATACCGTCCAACACAATTTCAACTATAATAGCAGAGGTCTGCAGTGCAATTTTTGATGTCTTAAAAAATGAATATTTAAAGGTATGTGAAGACTATATTTTCATGTTTTGTATGCATTACAATTGTTACCATTAATAAAGTGAGAAATGAAATATATTATATGCATTAGAATTATTATGTTACTATAACATCGGTAAGAATTCTGTGTAGCAACTAAGTAAAAAAAATGATGAATTGAATTTTACATAGTTTGCATTTACCTTCTGAACGAAAGTTTCGTATGTTGTAGGATGTGGTAAATAAAAATGTTTGGCATTCGGGAATGTCAAATATTTTTATTTAACACATCCTACAACATACCAAACTTTCGTTCAGAAGGTAAATGTAAAATATGTAAAATTCCCTTTATCATTTTTTTTCGCTTAGTGGCTATACAGCATTTTCCCCTTACTACCTTTCCCTTACTATGAGATTAACAAAGTTTAAGAAATACAAATAAAGTTCCCTAAATCAATTTCTTCGGAGGCTGTGTCGTTATTTCCAACAACTGGTACTTCATTCTCCAAAATCAGTGAGGAGCAGGAGCTTGAAGAAAGTGGTGGCGTAGGCGTAGAATGGTGCGAAATATAAATTTCACTCGTAGACGGTGATGCTGCACATTGTCGTGAGAGCCTTTCGAAATTTGCATTTGAAATTAACTGCTGTATGTCATATTTCAATTTTAATTGGATGTTTGGTAAGCAATCGCAGCTCATTGCCAACATACTCGCGAAACATTACAAATACATCCTTTGTTTTGGTTTGCGATAAAATTTGCAAACATTGACTTAAGGCAGCGTCTTCGTCCATTTCAGCACTACGCTCAGCTGTCTTTTGTTTTTTTTTACTATTTCGGCACGATTTTGTTGATGGAGACAAGACAACATTTCAGAAATGCTTTGATCAGTTGATGGCAATTCAATTAGTTGTTGAGCGGTTGTTGATCGTTGATCTTCATCGCTTTTAACACCGGCAAGATCTTCTCCATTTTCTGCAGCATTTCTTTCATCAACCTATAACTGTCCTCCTGCGTCCAGTGTTAGGTTGGCGGCAGTTGCGGGTGCTCTCAAATGTCAGCGAAGTACTGACTTCTGAACGCACTCGCAACGCCCAGCAGGGAATACAAATCTCTCCCAGCGGCAACTCAACTGAATTTGATTCTATTTTATTGAATATATGAAAATTTGGGGCTCCAGTGAAATTTGTTTGGGCGCCTTATGCTACAGAACCTTTTAGTCCTATAGGAAATACGGCCCTGACGACAATATATGTATGACCCAATGTTAAACGTATAATGAACCTAGATATTTCAAGTCAAATCTACCTATAAAGTCTACGTATACGTATACTAAACCCTGGGACTTAAGAATTACGTGATTAACCGATTAATTGAGTGGAAGGCATCAATTAATCGATTAATCTTAATCGAACATTTTAAAATAATTGATCTTGCAATAATCGATTCCCATCCCTAGCTCAAACTGGTTTAACGAATACCTTAGACTAGTTTAACGTAAACACCTCAGACTGGTTTTACGTGAACACCTCAGACTGGTTTAACGTAAACACCTCAGACTGGTTTAACGTGCCCATCTCGGACAGGTTTAACGGTAGCCTTCGATTGAGTTTGTGACGGCAATCAACCCCTTCGTAATACAAGCATGTCTGTGAAATCAAATGTTTCGGTATTTTATCGGCCAGACAATACCCCTACGTGCTGTTTTAAAAGTGTTCTTAGAGAGAGTAATAGCATTTTGTTTCAATATCCGTTTTTCCTTAGATCCAGTGTGAAAAGTTGCATGAATAAGTCAGATTTACATCTATAACCTCAGCGTTAGTAGATAAAAGCGCTTCCGTGGTTCACTACAGAGTCAAGTTTTGAAATTAAACCAAAAAATTGTAAATTTTTGGGGAGCAGTGCTTTTGTTTATAATTTTCTATAAAAAAGGCACTTCAGCGGAATTTCGTAATTATAGAATCCGACCAGAAGGCCAAAATAAATTCAAATTGGGCCGATCATCTATCTCAAGGATGGTTTAAAAATAGCAAGTACAACATTTCCAAATCCGTTTTTCTGAAAACTCTTGAAAAACATTCACAAGGTGATTCCCCGTTTCAGGGCCTATCGCTTTTCTGAGAATTCTCGTGACGTTCGCAGCGCGCTGACTTTACTCACGTACGGAATATCGGGGCGAAAAAACATTCGATTGCACGAAACCGATTTCAACAATTTATTTTTTTATTTCAGCTTCTGTAAATATTTACAACGAATGAATCTTTCAAAAATTTCCCATCCTTGCAGTCCTTCAACTTCGGACAACACGAAAAAGAAAACGTTTTTCCGTTCCCGGGATCAATTGGAAATATTTTGCAGGGCGAGAGCGCGCGCGGCGAGATTCCGGGCCGTCGTACAATCAGACGACCGCGGAAGAAAATCCAACAAGAAAAACCATCACCACCCCCTTGCGTTCTCCTCGTTCAACGAATGGGAGAAAATTTGTTTTAGCACTGAACTACGCCGACTTATTCCGACGGATTTTTACCCGCAAGCCCCCATTATTCTCGCGGCTTATCGGCACTTGCAATCAGCCAGAAGGCGAAATTTCTTTTTGCTTTACGCGTATCGCGAACAAATAAATTGTCACAACCAGCGCGAGCGACGGCTCGAAGTCCGCCGCCACCGCCATCGCCTTCAAGTCGTCGTAGAGAACCGAAAAAAAAACAACATAAAAAAACAACTCCACGAACCACAAATTTTCATCGGGACATTTTTCACGATTTCAGCTGCTCCGGAATTTCCCGTTCGGCCACTTTGCATCTTCTACGACGTGCCGCTTCCACTTTTCAAATTCCACAAATTTATTTTCATTAATTTTAATTAGGAAATTTAAAATAATTAAAACAGATGCGACCTCTCGTCCGATTTTTTTTAGCACACCGAAGTTTTTTTTAGACAGATGTGTGTGGACGATGGGTGAACACTGTAGAGTCGTCGTTTTGTACTAGAGCGGTTAATTTAGCGCTAGTATTGTACAATATTTTGGGTGAGTGTACAGAGAAGAATAGAAGGAATTTATGGGAGCTCCAAGTATTTTCGAAAATTGTACTTTTACAATTTTTTTGATTTAAATTATTCGGAAAAAAAATTTCAAGATAGATGCGATACCAGTGGCGGCTCGTACCATTCTTAACCGGTGAGGCTGAATTGAAATATTAAAATATGACTTTGTCGGACTAAGACTATATAAGTAAGGGCGTCGGTTTATTGTGAAAAGTCACTATATTCTATGAGAATGAAAACAAATAATAATAACTATGGTTATTGGGGCAGTTGTTGGAAACTGTTATCCACCTTCTTTGCGAGTGTCCGGTCCTACCTAGAGCCAGACTTCGCGCACCAGGCAAACCTTTCTTTAATAGCCTTGATGAGATCTCGAAAACAAGATTGGAGAACTGATTACCTTTTGAACAGCTCCGGATGGATTTAAGAATCCATTCAACCCCTAGGTCTCTGTAAACTATATATCTACTTCATCAGCCCTCAACGACCAGGTTAAACGAGTTGTGGTATCAAAACGGCGCTTCCTGTGCTAAATGGGCCCTGTTTTCGGTAGACGTAAACTAATCAACCAACCATGGTTATGGCAATATTAACTGTATAGTATTTTTTTTGCTCTTATCTTTAACAAAATAGATTACTATATTATACAATAATATGATAAAAATTAAAACAATCATATTATGAGAATTTGTCTTTTGATAAATACCTTCGTCTTATTAAAAAAAACATGAAAAATTGGAAGCAGTGAGCACTTATTGGCCGTACTATAAAATTAAAAAATTAATCACACTAATTAAACTTCTTATTTTTTATGAATTAAATCTATACGTCTATCTTTTAAATTGGCAAATTTGTTTATAATATCTTTACGACGTTGGGGATCTTTACTCAAATTATATAATAATTCCTTTTCGATTGACATTAGCCCGAGCGCATTTAATCGTTCCTGAGTCATCGTAGATCTCAGATAAGGTTTTATACTTTTCAAACAGGAAAAGTTTCTTTCAACCGGAACACTTGTCGTAGGAATAGTAACTATTAAATTGAACAGCTTACACGTTTCAATAAAAATATCTGAAAATTCAGAGTGCAATACTTTAAAATTTGTTAACAAATCATGATGGCGAAATTGTTCGTCTTTATATAAGATTGTCAACTCATTAAGTAAGCGATCTTTATCAAAAATATTTTCGTATGTTTGGAATAAATTATCAAAAGCATTCCTTGGAAACTTTTTTGCATAGGCAACAAATTGCAATGACTCTACAAGAGAAAAAAATTCAATTTTTTTTAAATCTACAAACCGTGCTTGCATTTGTGTAACAATACAATCTATTATTTCAAAAAACAAAATCCTGTATTTAGTCCTTATTTCACTTTCGGTACATGTTTTTCCATGCGCTATAGGTAGTCCTGTTCGTGAAACTGCAGAATTAAAGAGTTCTTCAAACTTTTCTTCTTTACGAATTTCAGCTATACGCTCATAGCAGATATTTATTTGTAAAGAGCAGTATGTTATATTTAAGCATTTTGATTGCAAAATTTTGAATAACAAATCGGTACAATCAAATATGGCCCGGTACACTAACGTTAGAAACGCGAATTGAAAATCGGTAAAATTTTTTAAAAAACCTTTCACTATTAGTATTGACTCAGACCCCGATTCCTTCTTATTGAGAATGGTTTCAAAGACTACAATAAAATTATCCCAATTATTCGCTATTGAATAAAGAATTTTCGATTTTGAATACCAACGGGTTTCGACGGCACGTGGAATTCTCTTACCCATAATTTCATCTAATACCGCTGAACGTTTGGGAGATTTGTGAAAGAATGCAGGAATAGCTGTCAATGTAGCAAAAAATATGCGTGCTTCTGGTATACAATTGGATCCTTGTTGTAATACAAGATTTAATCGATGAGCACAACAGTGTGTAAAAAAAGCTTGTGGGGCAAATGACTTAACTTTAAATTGCAATCCATTTAACTCACTTGCCATAACACTGGCACCATCGTAGCACTGAGCTACCAATTTTTCCTTAGGACTAAAAGGTAACAACACATTTTGAATTACCTTACAAAGAGCATTTGCTGTTTTGTCAACACTAACATCATGAAACCCAAGAAAACGCTCTTTCAATTCCCCGCTTTTATTGACATACCTAATTGTGGTACAACACTGGGATTTTTCGGTAATATCCGTTGTATCATCTGCTTCAATTGCTATGAATTTACTTCCCTTTATTTCATCAATGATATAATTCTGTAAATATTCTTCAATACAACATATGATCTCTAAATGGTTTTTGATTGCCCTGTGAAAAAATTTTTTGATTTTGCAGCATGTTCTACAAGCTCACTATTACGCTTAATTAAACAATCAAAGACCTCCCGAAAGTTTCCACGATTAACAGATTCGAATGTTTCGTCGTGACCACGAAAAGCTAGTTCCTGTTTACCCAATAAAACCGTCACATCGATTATGTAAGTTAGAAGCAATCGATTCTTCCTAACATTTTCATTGTAAATAATTTTATTAAGGCTCGTATTTTCTTTTAAAGCGTCAGCAATCGTCGATATATTACGCTCCAAACGCTTCAAACCAATATGATTTTTGATATGTTCCTTGGAGCTCTCATGTAATTTTGCGCTTCGTGAAAAATTTTTTAAATCCCTGTAACCATTACCGTTTGACCAAGTATTTTTTGCTGTACCGAGCAGCACACACGGCCAGCAAAACAAACTTTCCTTAAAAGTACTTCCACAAAGCCACTTAAAGGACTCGTACCAGGTCAATTGAAATGTACTGCAAAATTGTACACCATCTTTTTTTCTTTCGGCAGTAACTTTTATTGGAGGTACGGGACGAAGTTCTAAAATTTGGCGTTGCTTCGTTTGTTTTTGTCTTGAAAAAGACGTTTCAGAAAGTGACATGACTATATCATGTACAGGATTCATTTTATTAAACGAAATGACTTACCAAAATCTAGAACTAATAAAGTCACACCTAAAACACAAGTTGAACTTTCAAATACACAGAAAGAAAAATCACCTGAATGAAGAGAACACGGTGCAAACGGCCATATAATTGCGAATATCACCTACAAGTGATCATTTTCATTTGCATTTCAAAGCTAATTTCCGCAGCAAAAGTTTTCTATATGGCTTAACACGACGTGAGTAGAGCAGAGGCTGGAAAAGCTTAGCCTCAATGCTACCCGTAATCCAACGTATGTTGCTATCAGCATTTGATTCGGAATTGAATGAAACAGATGAGGCGGAAGAAAGCGCCCTTCACTTTGTCGATCGCATATCGTATCGAGATTCGAGAAGCTTAAGTGTACCTTTTTAGGAAATCGCCCATTAATATACAATTTTTTTTCGTCTTATCGAGAACAATTGATATGATCATAATGATTACAGAAAAAATTTATAAGTTTTCTTAAAGTAAAACAAAGAATTTAGTTAAGTTTGAAATTCCTATTTCATCTCATCTATGGTGAGGCTCAGCCTCATGCTGTTATGACACTGGCTATTTCCTCGCTAGTTTCAAGTGCAATAAAAGTCAATCGTGCGACAAGGCGAGCAATACAGAGAGAAAGAGATTACCGATAAAAAATACCCTTGCTGATGCTACCGGCATCTAGTAGACGAAATTAACAACTGATTTGTTATAAAAAATACTGATCTTAGCGCGTTTCATAACAGAACATGACACTTTCCACAATTTATACATAACGAACTGTCAAAAACAAGTCGGTAGCGGCTGGAAAATCTAGCCGCCAGCGGATTTTTCTTGGATTAACTGCTAGAATGTTGCGAAACACTGCTCGAATGCGCTTTGTTGCCGCTTTTTTTTTGACAGTTATGGATTGTTTTTTGACAGTTACCCATAGTTTGCTGTTCGGACTGTCTCTCTCACACCAATGTCTAAATTGTATGTTAAAGTCTCTATCCCTCTCCATTTGGATTGTCTAGCCGCTTTAAAGCCGCAAAAATAGCCAGTGTCATAACAGCATCACTAGCCTCATGTGGCGAGCCGCCACTGTGCGATACGTGTATACGAGTATGTACAATGTATAAACTGTAAATCGATCAAATATTCGCACACCCGCATTTGCTGAAATTTGTGCCTTTTTACAGGTCGTTAGCCATTGACGCACCGGAACTGGGTTGAACCTGAGTTACAGGATGGAACCTGAATTACAGGGTTGGAAGACAAATTTTGTCTCTAAAGGATTGTTGAGTTGCCGTCTGGTTACGGCTTCGTCGGTGCATTCGAATGCCTTCGAATACATTTTTTTGAAGTCAATCGGCAGCCCCACGAAACATGAGAGTTGCGCGCTAGCGCGAAACCTACCGGCCAAGCGAGGTAAAGGATACGTGAAGGAAAGGCAATGGTGATCGCGGCAACTGGGAAGACTTCTGATGAAGCGTTTCTCATCAACAAGTGAATGAGAGATCACCGACCAAACTCCAGGTTCCAGGATAATGCTGTTATGACACTGGCTATTTTTTCGTCTTTAAAGCGGCTAGAAAATCCAAATGGAGAGGGATAGAGACTTTAACATGCAATTTAGACATTGGTGTGAGAGAGACAGTCCGAACAGCAAAACTATGGGTAACTGTCAAAAAACAATCTATAACTGTCAAAAAAAAGCGGCAACAAAGCGCATTCGAGCAGTGTTTCGCAACATTCTAGCAGTTAATCCAAGAAAAATCCACTGGCGGCTAGATTTTGCAGCCGCTACAGACTTGTTTTTGATGCTGTTATGACACTGGCTAGTTCTCAAGTGCAATAAAAGTACAATAAAAGTCAATCGTGCGACAAGGCGACCAATATATAGAGAAAGAGATTACCGATAAAAAATACCCTCGCTGATGCTACCGGCATCTAGTAGACGAAATTAACAACTGATTTGTTATAAAAAATACTGATCTTAGCGCGTTTCATAACATAACATGATGCTGTTATGACACTGGCTATTTTCTCGCTAGAAAAAAGTACAATAATAGCCAATCGTGCGACAAGGCGAACAACAATAAAAAGACAGAGATACCGCTCTTTCCGACGCCAGCGGCATCTATTAAACGAAATAAATACGAATACGAAAAAATACCGGTTCTGGCGCGTTTCATAACAGAACATGGCACTTTCCATAATTTATACGTACCGAACTGTCAAAAACTAGTCGGTAGCGGCTGGAAAATGTAGCCGCCAGCGGATTTTTCTTGGATTAATTGCTAGAATGTTGCGAAACACTGCTCGAATGCGCTTTGTTGCAGCTTTTTTTTTGACAGTTATGGATTGTTTTTTGACAGTTACCCATAGTTTGCTGTTCGGACTGTCTCTCTCACACCAATGTCTAAACTGTATGTTAAAGTCTCTATCCCTCTCCATTTGGATTGTCTAGCCGCTTTAAAGCCGCAAAAATAGCCAGTGTCATAGCAGCATCATGCTGTTATGACACTGGCTAGTTTCAAGTGCAATAAAAGTGCAATAAAAGTCAATCGTGCGACAAGGCGACCAATATAGAGAGAAAGAGATTCCCGATAAAAAAATACCCTTGCTGATGCTACCGGCATCTAGTAGACGTAATTAACAACTGATTTGTTATAAAAAATACTGCTCTTAGCGCGTTTCATAACATAACATGACACTTTCCATAATTTAGACATAACGAACTGTCAAAAACAAGTCTGTAGCGGCTGGAAAATCTAGCCACCAGCGGATTTTTCTTGGATTAACTGCTAGAATGTTGCAAAACACTGCTCGAATGCGCTTTGTTGCCGCTTTTTTTTTACAGTTATGGATTGTTTTTTGACAGTTACCCATAGGTTTGCTGTTCGGACTGTCTCTCTCACACCAATGTCTAAATTGTATGTTAATGTCTCTATCCCTCTCCATTTGGATTGTCTAGCCGCTTTAAAGCCGCAAAAATAGCCAGTGTCATAACAGCATCATAGTTTTGCTGTTCGAACTGTCTCTCTCACCCCAATGTCTAAATTGTATGTGAAAGTCTCTATCCCTCTCCATTTGGATTTTCTAGCCGCTTTAAAGCCGCAAAAATAGCCAGTGTCATAACAGCATCACAGTTCGGTACGTATAAATGATGGAAAGTTCCATGTTATGTTATGAAACGCGCCAGAACCGGTATTTTTCTTAACAAACGAGTTATTAATTTCGTTTACTAGATGCCGCTAGCGTCGGAAAGAGCGCCTTGTCGCACGATTGGCTATTATTGCACTTTTTTCTAGCGAGAAAATAGCCAGTGTCATAACAGCATAAGAACATCAGATGCGAAAGCAATTAAACCCTTGCCGAGACTAACGCAGAAGCTTAAAATTATGGTTGTCGGTAGCATATGTTCATGTATAAAGTCGGAATTTATCATAGTGGATGGAAAGCAGACAGTTAGCGAAAAATGATACCAATCTATAAAAAAATATCTAAGAAACTATAAACAATATCCAGCAAGAATTTCGTCAATTTTAATGAAGATTAGATCCCGTTGCCATATAGCAAAGTTAAGCATTCATAGAACAACACACTTTTTTCCATCAATGTGTACAACAATAAATAAAAACTTAAAATTATTTAGCCACAATGAAAAGAGGTTGTATTTATAGAACCAATGCGAATGAAACGATGAAACGTGTAGAGAAGGAATAAAATTGTATAGACAGCGAGAAAGAATTGCATGCCACGAGAAATGTAGACCTTACACAAAATATCAATAATTATATTTTTATTACTAAATATGTCTATACAATAAATGAAAGATAACTTTTCTCAATAACAAATAAATGGTACCTTACTTTCCGTCCACATTGTATATCAATTACCGTACTTAAGTGTTGCAAAAAAAAGGTCAGTGCATAAATATTCATGAATTTCGTCATATCTCTTAGGTCTACTAAATCATTGAATTAATTTTACTTCTTCGGATAAATGACTACAAACGGTTTTACATTTTTTTTTATAATTGAACCCCTATGAGTAAACAAAGGAGTTATACACATTTTCACGTTTTTTGCCATATATTTTAGGTTTAACTAAATATCGAATAACACTTTACTTCCATTACCTTTTTATATAATCGTCTAAGAAACGTTTTCAGGATTTTTTGCCTTTCAATCGCTGAGAGTGCATAAAATGGTTGTACACGTTTACAGAAATTCAAACGTACCTCTTAGATCTTATGAGATAGCGAATTGGTTTTTACATCCACGCATAAAAGTCAATTTCAGGATTTTTGGATATTTAACTCCCAAAAGATTGGTTTTTACTTGTGTTTTACTTGTAAAGGGGATGCACATATTTAATTCTCAGCGAAAAATTATAGACCTATCTCCATTACTTCAGTAATAAGCAAATGTATAGAAAAAGTAATCTCCAATAACATCCGAGAATTTCTCCAAGGCCAACAAATTATTCCGCCAAGTCAGCATGGGTTTACCACTGGAAGATCTGCGTCCTCAAATCTACTAAGCTGTCTCGATACATGTGAGCGAAACTTTGATCGCAAGGAACCAACTTATGTCATACTTAGATTTTGAGAGAGCTTTCGATCGAGTGTTGTTTAATAGACTTTTAAAAAAATTGGATCATTTCAGAATACGTGGAAAATTACTTGCGTGGATTAAGTGTTTTATTTCGGATCGTAACTTTCGTGTTCGGAATGGTGGTGCTTTATCAAATCAACATGCTGTATTGAGTGGAGTCCCTCAAGGATCTGTACTAGCCCTCTGATTTTTATACTTTTTACTACAGATTTAAACATTAACTTTACCTAAAAGACAATATTCAGTGTTTAATTTCATATCTTGAACTGGGACTTTCACATGGAAGGTGCAGGACTCACTCGATTTCTTACATATTTCTTCTTCCTTTTCCTTGGAACCATTCAAAAATTAATGTGTACATAATTTCAAATTCGTAGCTTGATGCGTTCAAATGTTATCGGAAAATATTGTTGAACACGTGTCTTAAGGATTTTTCGTATGGAAGATACCAGAAGGAGTAAAAGGATTTCGCTGACTAGTAAACACGAACTTCGTTTTTACTCAAAACTAATTTGTACAAAATTCCGAAATCGTAGATAAAAGATTACTTGAGTTATAGTGAGTTTCGTAAATTAAGTGAAGTCATTTTGACAGGATATTTGTATGGCAGGTACACGAAGGACTAGCAGGCTTTTCTTCATATTCATATATTTAGCTCCAACTATTGGAAAAATAACACATACAAAATTTCAAAGTCGTAGCTTAAACCCTTCTGAACTTATCGACCAATATTCTTGAACACGTGTTTTAAGGACATTTTGTATGGCAGCTACCCGAAGGAGTAGGACGATTTTGCCCGTTAACGAACTTAGCCTTACAAATTCAACCAAACATCCAGATTCAAAATTTCAAGATCCTAGGTGAAGGCGTTCTTGAGTTATCGTGTTCACGGACAGACGGACGCACGGCCGGACGGACGGACTTCAAGCTGATTTGAGGTTTTTGGCCACAAATAAACAAAAAATAATATATAACTTTTTTTCGTCCGAGGCTTGGTTCTATGCGTTACAAACTTTTGGGCTGGATTAAACTTATAATACTCTATATGATTTCATCTAGAGTATAAAAAGCAAATTCACTTATCTACTAAATACGAAAAGCTTTTAATTATATTACACATGCCTTATTCTTAAAGATTTTCAAGACATACGTTGGACCTATTTTGGAGTACAGTTTTCAAATCTGGAATCCCTATTTTAAAAAGGATATTGAGCTCATTGAAAAAGTTCCACTAAACTTCCTCTATTACTACGTTTACATGGAGAATCCAAAGATCGAAACATGGGCAAATCGAAGAAATGACGAACGACATAACCGGTTTCGATTCGATCCAGGTGGAGTAGTTGGTTCGGATCGAGTCGATCTCATTTTAATCCGATCTGCGTCTACATGCGATTTTAGAGGATTGAATCCGGATTCAATCCTCCATGTAAACGTAGTAATTGCCTACGAAGCTTAACATATTCAGAGAGACTACAGGCTCTTAGTTTAACCACTTTGGAACAGCGGCGTACTCGAGGTGATTTAATCGAGACGTTCAAGATTTTAAACGGATTTTTCAGCTGTCCAACTGCATCTCAAATGTTCTTAAGGAGCAGAAATACTACTCTTCGCGGACATAAGGAAAAACTTGCCAAATCAACTCTAGGTTCTAGTACCAATCCACTGAGGAACTTTCTTCCTAACAGGGTAGTGGACATTTGGAACAGCTTACCAAGTGATATCATAAACGCAACGACCGTAAATGCATTTAAGAATAGTCAGGACACCTACATGACTAATTCATAAATTGCTATAGCACTTATTGCATTATTTAAGAAAACAATTGTTTTTACTTATTTTTGTATTTCTTCAGCGCTTTTACTAGTTTTTCTACTTACTTCCATTTACTTAACTTAATCTTAATTTTTTTTATTTTTAATTTTTTTCCATTCCAATTGACAACTTGCTACGTAAAATTTCACTGAGTTCTACTATTAATTAATAATTTACTTTTATTTACTGTTCTTTTTATCATTTTTTTTGCTCTTTATGTTGTATTATATAAATTTGTACATAAGATATTAGGCATATCAGCAAACTTGCTGTCTACCTAATTAATAAATAATAATAATATTTACACAAATTTCACAAAATATCTAAAAAGTCTTATGGGATATCAAATTGGTTTTATCTTTTATACGCCTTTTATGCAATCGCCTAAAAACGAATTCCATGATTTTTTTGAAAGTCAACCCTCGAGGTGGAGTTGTATATGTTTTCATAAATTTCGTCATATCTCTTAGACCTGATGAGGTAGTTATTGTTTCTTACTTCTACGGGTATTTTACGTAATCAGAGAGGAAATGTGGTTCTATAAGTTCTTACGAAATCCACGAAATCTTTTAGGTCTAATAATATATCAAATTCGCTTTTGCTTTCTATATAATTGCCTAAAACCCGATTGCAGAATATTGCAAATTGCAAACCCTAAGGAGGTGTAAAGTGATTGTGTACGATCACGACTTCCAACATATGACTCCGAGATATCTTTTAGGTTGAAATACCGAAATGTTTTTTATTTTTAGGCGATTATATAGAATGTCCGTAAATGGCTAAATCTCGGATTCAGAGATTTTCGATACTTCACCTCAAGGGGCTTATGTTCATATTTCACCCTCTCACCACCTATAATATAGTTGGCAGATTTTTTTATATACAGCTCTATACAAATTCCAATTTTGTACTTCGCGGCATAAGCGGTTTCTGATATAAAGAACCATTTTTCGTCTAAGGCGGACCTTCAGTCGTTAGTTTCTATTTTACTTTATTGTTTTTTAATAATAAAGTATTGTGATCGACCTGAAATTTTAAAAAAATTTGCTACCCTGAAATTTTATATTTTCACACAACCACTTATGTGGAACTGGGGGGTGAAAAACTTTGGATTACAATATCTTCCGAACCAATTACACCAGGCAGATAAGATTTAGTTTCTGTATATGGGATCACAAGAGGAGTCTACTGAAAGTAAATTTTTTGAGGGGGGAGGTGGGGCACGGAAGTGGGGGGTCAGCAATTTCTTAAAAAATGTAATTTTTATATCCCAGAAACCGCATCAGATATGATCTCGAAAATTTTACAGGAGTTGGGGTCGGTAAACCTCTAGTTGGGAAAAAAATGTTGAGGGTGTGGGTGTTGGGGGTGATGGTAAAAGGGAGTAGAATGAAAAACATTCTGATTTTCATTCCTCGAAAATCATAATGAATGGAAAGCTAAAAATTCAGGATTATATAGAGCCACTATAGAGACATCCCAGAAAATTTTTGATAGGGGTAGCAAGGTACGGTGGTAAGGGGTGGTTTTTTATATCTCAGAAACGGCTTGTACTAGAGAGTTGAAACTTAGTACGTATATGTAGATGTACTATTAGAGTAATTAAAGCAAAAAAAAAGTTTAGATTTTTATTGGCGTTCAGAGGGTGAAAAAAAAAATTTTCCGTGAATCCACATTTTCACAAACTTCATTAAAACTTTTAGACATGTCGAGCTATCAAAGCAATTTTACTTCTGCGTGCTATTTATATAAGCGCCTAGTAACGATCGAGGGCGTGTAAAGTGGTTGTGTACATATTCACGAATTCTGATATATTTCAAAGGTATATTGAGATTTGGAATTCACTTTTACTTCTATAAGCTTTAAACGTAGTCGGGGAAAAAACCGATTTAAGTATTTTTCTCTATTAAACCCCCTGGGGGTATTGTTCAAGATTTCACTGATTCCGAAAATCTTTTAGGTTTAATGTGATCGAATTCACTTTTACTACTATGAATAATTATTCTATTGATAAAAAAATACGTAAGTAAATAAAAAAAATCTGCCAACAGTCTGGGCGCAACTTTATTATTTTATGGGTAGAAGTCCGAAACGTGTTTAATGATGCGATGCGGTGTAGGTTACTATGCGACTGACAACCTAAGCAATAACCAGCAGGCTATTTGGAACGTTATTTTTACTTTATGATTTTTTAATAATAAAGTATTTAGGTTGTCAGTCGCCTAGTCGCATGTCAGTCGCATAGTAACCTACACCGCATCTCAGCATTAAACACGTTTCGGACTTCTACCCATAAAATTATAAAGTTGTGCCCAGACTGTTGGCAGATTTTTTATACTTTCACTTTCTAAAATGAAGCCCATAACTTAAATGATCTTAGCACATCCCAAAAATTTCAATGCCACGTAATTTTCCACTATTTGGAGGATATTGTGGAACACATTCCGGTAACAGAGCGACGGGGTAAGATGGGTCACATTTCACCTTGGAATTGGGGTTTCTGGGATGTAGGGATGTAGGGAAATAAAACGCGAAAATTTTGCTAAAATTCATTTTTAATGAAAAGAATTATTATATTTGTTTTTTTTTGTGGTACGAGATGTTTGATAAATTTCCAGAATAATTTTTTTAATTTAATACCGTTTTTTTATTTTAATGAATGATTTTTTGGTAATTATTATTTTATTCATTTTAGTGTGATGTATGTTTTTTTGAAAATTGAATTTAATTACACAATGTTAGTACATATTAATATAATTTGATACTTTTTTTTGAATTGATCTTTTGAATTAAATTTATCGTTAAAAACTAGTTTGTTTCATGGTTGCTGCTAGGTAGCGTTTTTTTTCCTTGAATCCATACAAAATGTGGTAATGTAAAAATTGTTGTCTTTCATTTATATGTACATTGCTTGCAATGTTTAGTGTTTTTAATACGCTTTTACAACAGACAGTCGTTAAAAAAACAATTTCTCCTAATTTATTGTTTTTTCACTTTTTATTCTATAGTATAACTTTACTTAGAGTTATGTATATTTAAATTTTTTTATATATAGATTTCATTTAGAAAAAGGTTTCTTAATTTTCAAACTAATAACTAGATTTTAGTACAGAAGTTTAGTATGAAACGTATGATACAAAAGCAAAGTTGGGCTTTTAAAAATGATAGAAAATATAAATGAATAACATTCAAGGTATATTTTGATAATTGCGCTATCTAATTCTTATTATTTCTTATTGGCTTTATTTCGTATTGTCTTTTCTTATATTGTCTGAATGTACACAGTTATGATAATTTTAAGCATTGAAATTTAATTATTAGTTCTAAAAATTTAACTTATTCTACGAAACTTTGTCAAATGTTATTAATTAGTAATTTTAAATGTGTTTTTGAATGGTAGTTATTTTGTAATTGATACAAGTGCAACTTATTGTTTATCAGAGTTTTTGTAAGTTTGGAATTCGAGAATAATCTGCATATTAGTTGAAATAAAATGTTTTCAATCTTTCAAAAACGGGACTAATTTTTTCAGTAATTCTGAAGAAAAAAGATATTTTTTAAACTTTAAAACATTGTTAGAGTGAATTACCCAATTCATTAAATGATGTTATATGTGTATACTGTGTAATCATGAACTACTTTACAAACGTAGATTCTACGTATTTTTCGTTTTGAAGAACATATACCTTTAATTACTTGGTGCACTTAAAATATGCGTAGGTATACCTTCTAGAATCTGGGTACATACTTAAATTAAAATTACACACTTGGAGATGCCACAAAAATTGCAGGACCACTGACAACGATATAAGTTCTATTCGAGCAATAGCTGGTAACACTGATCGTTAAATTAATCGAATAAAATAGTGGCTTCGCGAAATGTACAGAATGATCCTGAACAGTTATTTTTTAGTCCATGGGACAAACTTATATACAACAACTATCTATGGCGAAATAAGGAAAAAAAAATATTCTAGAGAGTTGTCCGGAAATGTGTTATTACCCCAATATGGCCAGTTGAAAATTTTCTTCACAGAGTCAAGGAGAGAAGCATTTAAATATTCAAATCATCCATAATACTCAACCGGAGAAATGGTTTTCAGCGATATTGAATCACCCTTTTGAACAGCCAATACTCTATTTTGAAACTAATAAAATGAAAGAAAGATTCAACATCTTTTAAATAAGCCTAAAAGAGCAGCCCTTGTTTGTGAAAGATTTCTGTGTTGCACCTCTAACCATAACCATAAAAATTTTTCAATGGGACGAATTAGCAGTACGGTTCATTTTTGTACACCTCTTCCGAATAATTTTTTTGTGTTTTTGTGGATTCGGTCTCGGGATCATACACGTTACATCCAAAGCTATAATACAGCAACGGGTATCTTATTGGAAAACCTTCCACTTATATGTGTATAGTTTCTATACTTTCATACTAGGACTTGTACAGTACTGACTTTAAGAATTCGCAAATGTCATGTTGAAAAAATATATATTTTTTATTTGAACGGGAACGGTTTATCGCGAAAATTGCAGCGTGATCACAAAATTTGGCCCATTTCTTGATAATTCAGATAATTTGGAAAAGAGAATATTTTCCCTCTGAAATATAAAGATTCACTATTAGGCACATAAAAATGAATTTCACTAAAACGAAATAAGTGAAATTACTTTATATGTGAATATATCGTAACATAGCTCAAACATAGCTAAAACTCACGAATTTCAGTACTCATAAAGTCCTGTCGCCCTTCATATTTTTCTTAGCAACTGCCCTAGCATAATATTGACATCTCAATTAAGAAAGTTACGAATTCCTGCACTCATACAGTCCTCCCGCAGTATTGATTTTCATTAGTATCACTCTCTACAGTTCTACTTCGGCACAGAAACGGATTTTTAAGTTTTTAAGTACTGATGCAATTTCGAAAAAACATTAATAGCAAAGGACCAACACAAATAATAAATTAGAAAAAAAATTCAAAAATTGTTGTTTTTTCCAGCAGAATTTAGTACTGAAAGGGAATATCGACTCACCAAAGTTTGAATTCCGTTTAACGGTATTTCAAAATTTAATTCAAATGCAGTTTCAGTACTGCAAGAGCGTGAGTAAATAAATTGTAGATTGAACGGTTCTGAAGTTATTTTGGTATTTTTTGATGGTTTTGTTATTCGAGTTTAGTCAAGAGTTTAACTGTATTGTAATTATTTGAAGAACATTTTCTGCACTCTGATAATCAATAAATTACTTTTTTATACAGAATTATGTATACAATTATATTTTAATTAGTATTTAAATATTGTGAATTTATTACTATTGTATTTTAGTATCGCAAAAATTCAAAGTGTGTGCGTTTTATTCGGAATTTACAAAATCGTTATTAAGACCTGATATTCTAATTTTTGATAATAATTGTAAAATTGGGATATGTCTTTTTCTGCACTGCGTACTAATTTTGTTATTAGTTACAATTTTAACGTCTTTTTTGAATTTTTATGGAAAAATAATAAGAAAATTTTGTTTTAAATTTTTTCTGTTAATTTGATTTTGAGACTCACGCTATTACCTGTATTACATAAGGCGCTAAGACAGCATAAATTGACAAGCGCCTCGTATGTTTGAAATATATTTTTTCCAGATAAGTTTAAACATTTAAGAAGAGAGAAGGTGACATGGAAAACCCTTTTTTGGAATATGAGGGCTTGACAAACGTTCCAGAACGGACAATGGAAGCTAAGCTCTACAAACAAAGTTGCCAGTTAGCAAATAAACTACAGATGTCAACGAGATGAAAGTGTGAAGTTGAGGCATAAACTGAATTATTATTTTAAGATTTCAATTACTTGAGGACCTTCGGTAAAGGTACTGAAATGCAGTTGTGACTGAATCTCCGATACCTATCAGATTTCGTCGTTAAGAGGATTAACAACTCGAAATTATAAATTCCAGTTCCGTATCAGTACTGGACAAATACGATTCTTAGAAGCAAATATTTCCGTTCTGTACCAATACCAAACCAATTCTGCTTTTCTTAATTGTCATTTTGTCTTTTTTCTCTTCTCGATTTTTACATTCCAGTTCTGCTGCAGTTCCTGTTAAATTAATTTTTTGCATAATTATTGCCGGCGCTCTTGATTTGTATTTTTTGGTTTCTTCCAAAAATATATATGTATATAGGTAATAGACCAAATTTAATTTCAGACTAAATTTGATTTTTTTGGCATATTCGAACTGGTGTCATAGTTTTTATGATTTGTTTATCGTTTCAAATGATATTTGCGGATTTTTAATCACTGCCTCCTTACCAGTATTGTATCAATGCTGAGTTTTTGTTAAAGTAAAGAGCAGTATACTATAAGCATTCAAATATGCACGGCGGTCGATAGCTTAGTAATTGTGATTGGAATGCAGATTTGGAAGTTCAAATCTGCATGACGCAAATAGGGCACTGGATTTGCTGAGGACATGGAAGAGAATTAGGGTAATAAAAATAAAATATTTATAATTATTTAGAAATATTCAGTTCGAACTAAATTTAGTTTATATTGAATATATAATTGAAATTTTTGTTTTCACTTCAGTTACAGTACTTGGATATAGTACCTAAAAGTTATTTTACTTATACGGAAATACTGAATTCCTAAGCAATACTGATTTCGAGTACAAAAAAGTAATTCATTCAGACTAATATAATTAACTCATATGCAGTAACGATTACAGGAATTGAAATTTAACGAAATTTCAGTACTGTATCGAGATTAGGATCTGAAACACACACTTGTGAGTAACCAAAATGTGCCGATAGGATACTGCATGTTTCCAACGTACTTTGCTGCACCTACACGTATGTAACAATTTTATTTCAGAAGCGGTTCGTCTCTCTTTAGAAATCAGTACGAAATTATATTCAATATTTGATCATAGATCGCGCAAAAAAATAAATTAAATTAAATTTATGTTTATGTTTATTTTCTGCATAAAATTTCAAACAATGAAGTACTTTACATTAATATGAAATCAATTTTAATTTAATAATTTTATCTAACTATTTTTGTCAGATTTAATACCAAATCTACAACATTTATGAATAAAACGAACACCTAAATTTATTTTATGAAGGACTCTAACAAAGAGGGTTGAATATTTATATAAAGTAAAATTTAAAACAAGTCAAAATTTTAAAATAACATTAGACTATAAAATACATTTTATTTACATATCCAATTTCAGTTAAGGGTTTATCCCCTTCTGAGGCGTAAGGGCAGTAACAGCGCGCTCTCTGAGACACTGTTGCTATTACAAATATTTTCAGCTAACCAGTGATAAAAATTACTTATTGTGAAAAACCCCAAACTATCAAATAATAATTTAATATTGCTCTCATAAAAAGAGAGTTCCAGCTTAAACTCGATTTAGTGAAATGTACGACCAATTCGAAGATATTTTCATTTTATGAATATATATATATATATTTTTTTAAATTTATATAAAATTAATTTTTTTTTTATTAAAATATTTGTTAGATTAAACATTTATATACGATTTATTTAGATGTAAAATTAATGTAAAATATTTTTTTTATAGACACATACAATAGTATGTTTTTTTTATTATTTTTAATTTGATTAAGTTATAAATTTTATGAATAAATTGCATAAAGCCAGCCTATAATGAGTTCTTCTTTGTTGAAATGTACAATATATAATTTATTTAAAATGTTTTCTATTAAATAGGATTCAAACGCATGATTTTCGTATTTTTATTTATAATTTTGGTATTTTGTTATTAATGTGTTGTGGTTTGATTGTTAAATAACTAAATTCTTGTAAAAAAGAAATAATTAATTGTAGTTTTAAGAAATATGTTGGTAGGAAATTGGGAACCGTGGATATATTGGTTTACTTGGTCGTGTGTAATACCATTTGTCGGCTCTGATCAAAAGTTATCAAGAGTGGGAAACGCTTTATAGTTTTTATTGACCATAACCGATAGTCAATATGCTACTTCGTTCCAAGAATAAATCTATATATGAATGGGTCCATGCTAAAAGGTCATCAGTCAAATTTTTATCGAAATTGCGATTTCACTAGTTTTGAAGTCTTCGAGATTCGGCACATTTTATCATTAATTAATCTAGTAGCACATCTATTAAGTTTCAACTTTCTAGCGTAGGCCGTTTCTGAGATATGGAAACCCACCCCCACCCCTGTAACTTCCTACTGCTATAAAAAAATAATTTTTCTGGGATGTCTCTATAGTAGCTCTATATAGATGCCAATTTTTAGCTTTCTATCTTTTGCGACTTTCGAGAAATAAAAATCAGAATATTTTCATTTCCACTCCCTTCCACCATACACCCACACCAATTTTTCCCTGGTAATGGTCTACTAGTACCAACTCCTGTAAAATTTTCAAGACTATATTATCATCCCTATTCTGAAATTGTGACCTATCATAGGTCACAACTTGCTGTGACTAAAATTTTGTGACTGCGCTTGTGATCGAAACGTTTTTTCGCATTCTGGCGCTGCAGTCACAAGAAAGGTCACAATAAAATCTCCACATAGTTGGAGACATGTGAAAATGATGATGCTGTGTCAGATCAATGATCAATTCGGCCTTTGCAAGTGTATAATGGAAAGTTGTGTGCCTTAGTAAACATTTAAAACGTGGAAATCCGAAGTAAATCTCAAATGTATTGTTGATTAAAACGGATCACTTGCGTTCCTCAAGTTTCGGAGTGTAGCGGAGTACGCCCTTAAATCACACAAAATGTAAAACAGCCATCTAAATTTACGTTAAATTACTTTTGTTCAGCTTCTTCCAGTAATTACCTCAGCAAATATAACAAACATTCCATTTTTTTCAATATTAAATATTGAAACTTCACGAAACGTTAAATTTGTTTGCATGGCTGGCTGTTGTGATCACCTATTTCGATAGTCACAATTTTGTGATGTTTTTTTAAAACGTCAAAATTGTAAGTAATGCTAGAATATGAAAAGTTACAGATTTTCTAAAATTATGACTCTCCGCTAAAATTGTGACTTGTGACTGTACACAGAAAAGGCCTGTATATCTAGTACGGTTCTTGAGATATAAAAATTTTGTTTTTTGAAAAATTGCTCTCCCCCAACTTCCGCTCTTCACCTCCCCTCTCAAAAATTTTGTATTCAATAGACGATCTTCCTGGTACAATTAAGTCGAAAGATATTGTAATCCAAAGTTTTTCAACCCCCACCCCACACCTTACCACCCTCCCTAAAAATATTAACCCTTTTCTAATCTCCTAGTATTTCTTAAGTTAACCACGAAGTGTCAACCGTTTGACATTAATCGTTCAGAAGATAGGGAATTTAAAATGATGAGTAAACCTACCAAGTTATTCTGGCTTACTCGATCCATGCTAAAAGGGCATCAGTACACGGGTTTCAAAAATTCGCCAAAATTCGCGCGCGTAGATAAATTTGTAAAATATAATTATATGAGTTATAAATAACCTCTTTTATTGATTCGGTGGAGTATTGTTATGAATTTAACTTAACTGTTGTCTACAGGCGGTTTTTTTTGTTTTTCCAACAGTTTACAAAGAGGGACTGATGACCTTTTAGCATGGACCCATCTATATATATAAAAGGGGATGTATGTATGTATGCATGTATGTATGTATGTATGTTCCCTATAGACTCCTAAACCGCTCAACCATATCATATTTTCAGGAAACTTGTAGAATAGTCCCGGGATGGTTCCTGTGAAGTTTGGTACCGATCGAATCAAAAACAAATGTTTTTTTCGTAATTTTTCCAATTTTTTTGCGATTTTAGTACCCTGATGCTCTAATTGTTTGATTGTTTGTCCCGTACGCCTTCCTATACCATTTATCCGATTGGGGTGAAACTTTGTTTACATGTTGAGTGAACGCCCCCGAAGGTTTATGTATTAGCCTACAATAGGTGGCGACCGACACAAACAAATGAGAGTGTTTCATTTAGTTTAGCGACAGTTCGTGTGTTTTCGTGTTTTCGGTGTGCACGTCTGACAAAATCGAACAACGGGAACAACGGAAGCAACGGGAGTAACGGGAGCAACGGGAGAACCGGGAACAACGGGAACAATGGAGCAATGGAAGCAACGGGAGTAACGGGAGCAACGGGAGAAACAAACGAGAAGCAAGATTGGAAATCGTTCGCTTTGCAGTTTCGATAGTATAGCACCATACAAACGTTAGCGTAGCCGCGGGAAACTAGACCTCGGCGGCCTTTATCGCACTGCGGGCAACAGGCCAGGGTATATTCAAACTACACCAGGACTCTAGCGTCTTTGAAGCAGAAGCCTTCACTATTTTGCAAGCCCCTTAGCAGCAGTCTCGCAGCAATTTTCGCAGACTCTAAGTCTGCTGTCAGCGCAATTATAAAAAACAATGCAGACAAACCGCTGTTCCAACATATCAGGGCCACTATCTTGGCTAACCCTGCAGGGACCCATCTCTTTTGGATTCCGGGTCACGTCGGCATCCCTGGTAACGAAAGAGCGAACCAACTGGCAAATCAAACAATCTTCGCTCATGAAGAGGAGACAATATCGCAAACTATCAGTTTTGCTCGGCGTACGGCTAAAAAAGTACTTGGACATCAGATGAGAACTAAATGGGCCTCAAACTCAACTTTCCTGACCAAATACTGGCGTAACATCCGCCCACCTACATACGGCCCTCAGCAGGAAAGGAAGGATACAGTCGAGCTAGCCAGACTAGGCCATTCGAGATTGACCCATTAACACTTGGTTATCAGAACGCCGGAACCGGGCTGTTTGACTTGTAATCTTTAAACCTCTTAACAGTTTTTGAAGTACCAGGGTATATTGTTGAAAAAAATCTTCGACTTTGAATACTCGGGCAATTGTATGGTATACAACAGAATGGTTTGTTTTCAGTGTTCCATGTACCTGAATATTATATACACACCATATATGTATATTCCTCCGGTAACCCCTTAATAATTGGGACAAAATATATAATTTATTTTTGCTTCATATAGCTAAGGCTAAATGTTTGGTTCAGTAAAATCATGACCGTTGTATGGTATACAAGGCGCGAATACCCGTATTTTAATTTTTTTATATCAGTTAATAATGTGTTAACCAAAGAATTGAATCTCTAGCCGTGACTGTTGTATTACAACGCATGATTTTTCTTTACTCATTTTGTATATGAATGAGTATATAATTTAAGAACTTTAGGATCAGTTGGAAACATTTAAACATTACTGCAATACTATTTTGGACTTAATAGAATTCTAATGCAAAACTTTTGTTACCGAAGGAGACAAAAGTTAAATATTTTGTTCTATAGAATTGCATACATTTGATTTGACCCCTGGCCAACCTGTGCGAAAGAATATAACATCAATCCTTAGCTGAGGGAGTAGTGCTTAAAGCGATTATAAGGTAGAAAAAAAAATTCTTCCCAGTAAAAATTAGTGACTATGTGCTGAAATCCTGCCTGGTGTGATGGCAAGTTAGCTCCATTAAGTCGTTAGTGTTGGTTGTATGCCATTCCAAATTACTAAATCAAAGTGAAAGAATTACAACAGGTTTTAACTTATAGTAAGACGAGTTGGAAATCGTTCATCTCGGTTTAAGGAGAAGACTAAAAGCAGGTGCGAAAGCAGAAAATTAGTTTTTAGAAAATTTTCCTGTCCTTTAAAAACAACCGATTTTCTTCAGCATTCTCGATTAAAAATCGCCGCAAAACCCTTTCGAACAGAACAATTTTGGTCCCAAGTTATTCGTAAGTAGCACCTAATTATTATTTCAACAAATTTTGAGATATTGATTTAATGAAAAGAAATTTTTCGTTTTTTTTATAACTGACAGTTCAGTAAAAAAAAGTAAATTGCGAATAATTTTCAGTATTTCAATTTAAATAAATGAGATTAATTACAAATTTTTCTAAATATTATATGTATCTATAATTTGTATAACTTAAGAGTACGTTGTGGAGACAAATTAATTACTACATTTTTATTTGAAAATAATTCATTTTCGATTGAGAAAAAAGAAATAAAATTTTTTAAAAAAACATTTTGTTCAATAAAACTGAGCTGAGGAAGGCTGCGACTGCTCGTCGGAGCACTGACGGGTCACTGCTGAGGAAACACGCTATGCGGCTAGGGGTACGGAAACGAACATGTGCAGATTCTGTACACTGTGGAGGACATCACTCACATCTTGTGTGAATGCCCAGGGATCACTAGAAGGCGACTGAGATGGCTGGGCCCGTATGGTGCCTAGTGAGCGCGGTGGTTCTTGCGCTGCGTCCCTTCTTAAACCTAAACCTAAACTGAGCTTTCTGTTGTTTGTAAGTACTTCATGTAGGCGAACCGTAAGTATATATTATATTATATGCAAGCCTGGCAACCGCGCAACTCGATCGGTTTCGCATAATGGAAACAGCAACAACCGAATACCTAGCTGCAAAGTAACCCAATCAGAAACCTAGTTGAAGTATATAAGGAAGCGGAGCAACACGATTGTACCTCCCTTCTAATCGAATGTTCTCGTATGTAGCAGAACAGCGTAGAAGATGAAATCGAATGCTCACAAGCTTTCGAGTACCGTCATACACCACCGAGCGAAGATTCAAGAACAGTCTAGACCACAGCCAACTAGTATAAAAGCAGGTGAAGCTTTCAGCGAGGGACATAGTAATTTTTATTACGTCGACTGTGACAGCCAGCGTGCATATGCGACCGTGTTGGTAGAAAGCGAAAGTGATCGAGTCAAGCGATATATATAAGTGGGCGGTATTGCCATACAGTACGAATTGTTGTGCGAATAGAATTAAAGTGCGATTAATAAATTATCACTTATTTTGATTTTAAACGAATTGTGTTTTACTTGAAATCCCTGCAAAGCCCTAGCTCGCAACAATATCATCTTGGTGGTTAATCCATCTATGAAGCATTTTATAATCTTAGTTTGAAATTCAATTATTCTTCACCTGCATAGGAAACGTATAATTTTTTTGCTGAGCTGCAACTTCGTCAAAGTTCAGTTACGTTTCACATGGAGTGGATCATGGTCAAAATATTTTCTGGGTTGCAGTTTACGTTTGCATTATTCCAATTTTCATCTCTTTACCAAGTTTTTTCATCCACAAATTGAACTCATTAAATTATTGATTTTCGTTATTTCAGTTTCAGTCTTTATCACGTTTTTCATGAGGGTAAATTTATTTCTCTAGCTTAAGAACTTTCTACGGTATTAACCTTTAATCTAAACTATTATCGTAATTTATTAATTCTTTTTTTTATTAAGCTGTAACTAAAGGCCCGTTTACATGACGGTTGCAAATAATTTTTACTGAGATTGTGAGGGAGCTAGATTATCGAATTTTCAATGGAGTAGAAAGAGACCACTTAAAAAAAATATTTTAACACATACATTCACAAAATATCGTCAGTATTTTTTGCTGAATATAATATCTGTTCGTTTCATGGTGCGTTTACACTCACCCCTGAGGCACGCCTCGAGGCGAGCCTCTACCCCCATCAGGTCATTGCAAACCGGTTTTCGTCGGCTGTGTTCTTTGCTGTGTTGAAAGCAATTTACACTCAACATGCCTCTGCGGCACAACTTGCCTATAAGTGCGAAACGACAGAAATACGATGAGCTGCGAAGTGTATGCTGCCACAGTTCATTGTATGTGTGTACACATATGGAAGCGTGCGTCGGAGAAAAAGTTGAAGAATGTTAGACTCTTGCGACTCCACGATCCATTTGATTGGTTGATTTTTTGGTGGGGATAGAGGCTTGCCTCAAACGCTGAGTGTAAATGCACCATCACTCCTGATCAGTTCCTCATTAGATATTTTCCTTCTCCCTCACTATCTCAATAAAAATTATTTGCAACCGGCATGTAAACAGGCCTTAAGAAGCACACCCTTGTCGCGTATATCATTCTAGTCGTGCTAGTTAGATTACTCCCTTCAAAGTTTACGTTTCTGAAATCACCTTCTTTTCTAACACGGTGTCAAACGGATATGTCGAACCTTAGCTAAATTAATTTTGTTTGTGTCTTTCAATTTGAATTACAGTGCACTTTTCCGTAGTGAGTAAAAGAGAAATTATAGTTTTTAACATATGAAATTCTTTTAATAAAAAGTTGTTTTGACTTTAATTTGTAATTAAAAACAGTAAGCGGTGTTGATTTAGTAACTACATATGTGTTGGTAGTTAAACAAATTATGGGTAATAGAACAATATTAAATGAATTACAATTTATTAAAAAAAGAATTACTCAAGTGACGAAATATATATAGCTTTAAAAGTAGTTGAGTTAGAGCGATAAACTTACCTTCAACTTAGAGATAACTTTATGAAATTTAATAATTAAAAAAAAAATACTAAGTAACGTTCCTTTTTTTTGTTTTGAATAAAATTGTCTACAATGTTTAAAAAAAAAGCTGTAACTTTATCGTGTTATAGAAAACAATAACCGGGAATTTCAAGTATCCAACTGTGACAAAATTAATTGGAAACTGTTAACGGTTCGGAATTTATTTATATAAATAGTAGAAACGGTATAAAATGACGTATGTGACGTTGGCTTCCTCAAGTGTTTTGTGTAAATTTTTTACCAATTTGCAATGTAGGCATATAAAATTTTCAAAGTTTTTGTCACATCGTACAAAATATGTAATAGTTTGGAAAATAATATAAAATAGAAAAATTGTTTTGCATTTCCGTGCCCTTTAAGATTCTTGATTGATTTCTAGAAACTAATTGACCGATGACACAAAAGCTGATGATGCTTACGAACATATGGCATCTCACCGCTGTGTTGGGCTAAGCGCCATGTTTTTTGGTAGAAAGTTTGTAGATTACAATTAATTAGATAATTAATCAAAGACTAATATTTATATTTTAATTAAATGAAAACATTGCATAATAATTGTATGCTGAATTAGTACGCTGGATTGAATGCACAATGTGTAGAAAGTGGATCTATGAAGTCTACGCAGAACGAAAAATATGTTGATTGTGATCGATCAATATGAAGGAAAAGAAATTGCACCACAATGATTAAAAATTTCTTAAACTTTTATATTATATAATATGAAGCTACAATAATATTATAACCAATGCTAAAGAAAATCATTTGTTTAAATTGTTGACTGTTTTTTTTTAATTAAATGTATGGCATGGCATCTCTCACTGATAAAGTGAGGCGTCTATCCTGGTAAGTGTGGGAGAGATATCTCTTAGATATTAGGTGTAGGGAAGTAAGCATAATCCTAGAAATCGAAGTCTCAAATTATCCATCAACCACAAGTTCGAAAAGACACTTGTATTGGACATAGATTTCAATGATCTCTTCTAATTCGGGAAGTATTATCCTCGCTTAATATACATATGAAACGATTCATATACCCACATTTCTTCACTACGACCTACGACTTCCAACAGTTTAAGACTAATATTCACTGCTACTTCAGACACTTTCTCTCCACCTCATTCTGGTCTAATCTGATAATCCTTTAATTTATTTAATGTCCAATAAAAAAAATAATTATGCATATTTCGATTTATCGAATTATTCGTAGGTCGCAAATAGTGTAATTATGAAATTTAAATTGACTCGTTACAGGTTCAATAAAAAAATTATAAATTCAATAAAAGTAACAGCAAATCCAACAACATTATGAATGAAAATACATTTTTTTTTTTGCAATTTCATAGATTGATATCTGTATATCCGATTCTTTCATTAACAATATCTGTCTGTCAATTCTGTCTTAAAACTATCTATATATTTTCTTAATCTGAATTATTATTAAAAACTATTTATTATAACTTACTTTTTATTGTCGACTTTTTTCGCATCATTACTTATTGTTATTGTCAAAATTGTAAAGTTTTATTGTCAACTAATTTAATTTATATAATTATTGCATATTTACATTACGACTTTTTTTTGTTTCTTATTTTTATTATTGTGTTCAATTGCTTTCTCTTCATTCGTTAATTATTATATTTAGCAAATTTTAATTTTTAGATATAAACATTTCATTCCATTCTTACCCACCATTTCACAAATGAATCAATATTAAATATACATAACATTCATAATTTCTTGGTAATAGTGCAATTTTTTATCTGCTTAATATATCATTAAAAAATTGATTTATATTTTTGTTTGTAGATGATATTCGGACGTGTCATATGTATTAGATTTACAGTGATAAGTAGTAAGGTGTTTGTTGATTAATATTATTTATAAAAAAAAATTATAATTTTTAAATAAATTTCCACTTTTAGTTTCGGATCAGATTGCAGTGACTCGGAAGGGATATATTTAAAACACTTTTAACTTCAGAAAAGTTCGTACAGTTTGATTTCATTCCAAATAATAATTCCTATCCGAGCTATTTTATATCGGCTCAGCGCTAGAAAATATATTAAAGAAAATTGGTTCAAGATTCTTACTTGAACCGAATTTCCTGCTTGTTACGATATCATTAGGCAATTATTTCTTTGTAACCTTTTTTTGAAAGTGGCTAGCCCTTGAATTCGAATTACCCCAAAATGGAATGGAAAAATGATAGTTATTTGAATTTTAAATAGATCAAATACGTAAAGTTGATAACAAAAAAAAGTTTATGAATCTTTAGAATAAGTTGGAAGTATTTTGTAGGTGAAGGGATTGTTTTTTGTTTCTTTGATCTGTGATCGATTACACTATAACCTACTAAGTTTTTACATAATCTATTTCAGCTTATGTCTGTTCTGCACAATTTTTAGATAAAATCAAAAAATGGATCTGTATTTTTCACGGGAGGAACTAAGGATTTTTGAATTTGTAATGAACTAATAGTTTCTTCTGTACAAAAGTTCTGATTCAGCTCATTGGCGTAGAAAGGAGGGATTAAGCCAGTGCAGTCAAGACTTGATAGTGACGTAGGAATAGTTCCCTGGCAGAATCCGTACAGCTGTTTTTCCATACCCCATCTAGGTTCACATAGGAAGAATTATAGAAGAAGAAAATATTAGGGTAGTTGATAAAACTTTGTTTTTGCTACTTTTACACTATTTTCCCGAAATTTATTTAAATCCGATGGTGTCTTCGTGCCTTTCATTCACTTGAAAGCATGGTGAATGTATTTATTCTTGGATGTTAAAATACAATAAAAAAAAAGCAAATTAACAATTTAATAAAACTATCTATTTATCATGAAAATAATACAAAACATATAATGGATAGAAAAATTATTAAAAATAATGGTAACCCCATTCCAACAATTGTTTAAATATGTAGTTATTTTTGCAATATAAGTTATTTTTCCGTCATTCGTACAATAATAATAAGTCAAACATGAGTTCTTGTTCATTTGTTTTAGATACTATATATATTAATTTTTTTGTTATAGTTATTTATTGTTTCATTTATTGTCATTGAATTTAAAATTATTAATTTTAAATTTTTTTTTGTTAAAAAGCACCCTTATAATACAATAATTATTATCATCTGTCGTTTACTTAAGTTAGGTTTTAATTTATATGATTTTTTTTCAATATTTTTATTATACAAATTGATTTTGTTTTTCTGTGCTATAAATTTTTTATTGTCTTATAGTTTCATCAGATTAATTTTAATTAAATTAAACATTTTATTATCTCTTCACAATTTTTCATTAAACTAATTTCGGAGTCTTATTTTAAGTAGATCATGGAATGTTATTTATTTATTTATAATTCATTTTACTCAGATATTATTTTAAGAATTTTCTTCTTATTATTTTTGATTTAAATCAAATCAAAATTTCTTATGTAGTAAGTTCTCGGTCCCGCATTCATTTCATTCACAAAAATTTCAACATTCTCACAAAGATATGTTTTGATACGATATAGCCTGGTTGTTTGGTTTCTTTTTCGTAGCACGTAAATTTTTAAGTCATTTACTATTAAAGTTGCAATTCGATGGTATTGTAATCGTACGATAGACTAAACTGCAATTTTTTTTTTGTTTTTTTTGTGATTTTTTTTATCAGAATTCATTTTCCGACTATCAGGCAAGCTTAAAGTTAAGAACAATTTTTACCGCTATCAATGTGAAAAATGTTGAAATTGTAGTGAAATAAATGGGACTAGAGGTGGTGAGAAATAGTGGCGCTGCTGTACTTGTGCCGTTGATAAGGGATGATTGGCCGGGGTCGACAACATGAATTTTCCATCCGAGATTGTTGTGTGTGTAGCACTATAATGAAAATTAAATAATTATTGTATTAATTTAGAACTTCTTCCGAATCATTAAAAAAGTATCTAATAAAATACGAAATTGGCAATGTCAATTTTGTGTTTGATATTCAATCCTTAAAATAGTAAGTAAATTTTTGAAGAACAACGATAAACGTCTTGGTTGAAGGTTTATAATGTTATTAATTAAAAATTCTTTAATTGATCTAATAATACCGGCAACATTTTTTTTATTTGTCAGTTTTTGCATCTGTTTCCAATATAATAAAGAATTGGAAAAAACGAATAACTTTTAATCTTTAGGTTCCTAGCTTAAATCGTTTTCTTGATAATGATTTCCGAGAACTTTTGTATGGTAACTATCTAAGAGAGAACGCCAATTTTGTTTATTAAAAAAATTGACCTTAGTTCAAAATTTAAATAAATCTTTTTTCGTCTGAATGCTCATTCTATGCGTTATAAACTTTGGGTCTTATATTTTTGGGTTAAATCTTGGGGTTTACCCATATCAGAATTTCTTAGATAACTTCGCTCCAACAAACAATATTTCGATTTTACTTTTTTATGAATGGACTGGGTAGGCCCCTTGAAGTGACCAAATTCTTAGAGGTGGGGGTGTGAGGGGGAGAGGAGGGGAATGCGTTTTAGACGGAAAATTTTGGTTTCTAGATCTCAGCAACCGCTTATGCTAGGAGGCTGAAACTTTAAATTTATATAGAACTTTGATAGTTGACTCAGTTGCATAAAAATTGTCAATCAGACTGAAGGGGTGTTGGAGTGGGGGGAAAAATAATGCGTCCGAAACGCAAAAAAGCCGATATCAACACATTCTAAAATCCATATCTCCTAAACGGTTAACGTCACAAAATTGAAACATAATGAATATCTGTAGGTATACTAGTGAAAAACTTTGGATTACGATATCTCAAGAACCAATTGCATTAGAAAAATAAAATTCGGTTTGCGTATAAAGGTTGACAAATGAAGTTTGATGAAAGTAAAATTTTTTAATGGGCGATGGAGCATGAAAGTGGAGGTGATACGAATTTTTCTAAAAAATCACGTCTCATATCTCAAGAACAGTATAAGATAGATGCTTACAATTTTTACCAGAAGTAGGCCTAATAAACCCCTAGCAGAAAACAAAATTTTGGGTATGAGGGTGGGGGAGGGTGAAGAGAAAAAATTCCGATTTTAATATCTCGAGAACCTATAATGATATAAAGCTCGAACTTGATATTTAGATAGAGCTATATTAGTAACATGTTGGAAAAATAGAATTTTTTATAGGGGTAGTATGGTACGGGGGTGGGGAGGTGTTTTTCCTATCTATAGAACGGCTTATGCTACAAAGTTGAAACTCGGTACATTTATGTAAATGAACTAGAAAAGTAATATAGATAAAAAAGAATTTCAGATGTTCATTGGCGTTCGGAAGGGGGGCAATAAAAATGATCAGTAAATATGGAATGGATATATTTTCACGGTTTTCGTCATATCTATTAAGTCTTCCCCAATATTGAATTCATTTTTATTGTACGACTTCTTCATATAAATACCTAGAAAGTGTTTTCAGGGTTTTTTGAAATTCGACCCATTAGGTGGTGCAAAGGGGGTTGTATACTTTTTCACGAATTCTGCCATATCCCTCAGGTCTGATCAGATATCGGATAATTTTTTCACTTTCAAGGGCTTGCGTAATAATCGTCTGAAACTTGTTTTTAAGTTTTTTCCTTTTTTAGCCCCTAAGAGGGTATAAAAGGAAAGGGTTGAAGAAGTTGTCACGAATTCGGTTATATCTTTTAGAAGTGATAAGAAATTGAATTGGTTTTTACTTTCTCGCGTTGTCTTCATATTTATCTATTAACTCCTTTCAGGATTTTTGGATATTCAACCCCCAAGTAGGTGTAAGGAGGTTCAATATCTGATGATATATCGAATACATTTTTACTTCCTAAGGTTTCCTATATAAGTGCCAAAAAGTAAATTTCAGTATTTTTAGATATCCATTCCTGGGTGGTGTAAGGGGGTTGTATGCTTTTCGAAGCTTCGACATATTTCTTCGGTTTGATGAGATATTCGATCGCTTTTCACTTCCACAGACTTTTTATATAATCGCCTACAAAGCCATTTCTTCATTTTTGGATATTCAACCCCCAAAGGGTTTGCATATGTTTTCACAATTTTTTCCATCCTTTAGTTCTGATGAGATATAAAATTGGTTATTACGGCATTTGTAATGACCTAAAAACCAATTTCCCGATTTTTCGAATTTCAAAAACCAAGGTAGAAGGGTTTGCTTACGTTTTCACAAATTTTTCAAAATCCCTAGTGTCTCATGAGATATCGAGTTGCTTCTTATGAAATCGTTTAAAAACCTGTTTCACAATTTTTTCGAAATTCAAAACCCCAAGTGGAATTAATGGCTTTGTATACGTTTTAACAATTCGTCAAATCTCTTAATTCTGATAAGGCAGCAAATTAGTTTGTATATAATATACCGAAATTCGAATAGTCTACACGGGCTTTTCCAATGTTTAAGCGGCTAAAAATCTCTATTTTAAATATTTTTTTTTATAACAAAACTAACTTTCTAAGTTTCATAATTTCGAAACAACTGATGATATACTCCGACTTTGACCCGAAAATAATAAAGTTTCGCCCAGACCATTGGTAGATTTTTAGACCAAAGTCAGGATGTAGTCAAAATAACCCAAGCTTTTATGACGCTTGTACCCAACACTAAAACGTAAAAATATAAAATTATAGGCTTAGTACACCTCAAAAACATAAAAAATACTGTATTATTGAAATAATAAAGTAATAGCAAAGAAATTTTCAGGCCGTCTGACCGCCGTAGGTACTCAAAAGCGTTTGAAGACTCGTAACTCACAAGCCGTTTGAACTATTAAGTTCAAATTGTTTTTGGTGCTAAGACTGGGTTGACGTTTTTGGGAGGCAGGCATATGAGTGGGAAAGGTGAGGAAGGATTTTAGACAAAACATTACAGTTTCCTTATCTCAGGAAGCGTTTACGCTAGGAAGTTGAACCTTGGATTTATATAGAGCTACGCTAGTGGAGCTATTTGTAGCAATATGGTCGACTTGAATGGAGAAGTACGTGGGGGAACAAATAAAGCATTCGAAATGCACGAAACTTACAATTGAATTATTCTAAAATCCATATCTAAATAAATAAAAAATATATACTTTTTGAGGAGCGCAGTGGAGTACGAAAGGAAGGAGGAAGAACATTTTTTTAGGTAACTGTAGCTCATAGCTGGTGAGGGTGGGAAAAAGTAAAATATTTTAATTTATTTTATTATTTCAATAATTCAGTATTGTGAACGACTTTTAAAAAAAATTTGCATTCCTGAAAGCGTTTTGGAACTAGTAGACCTCAAAACTGGAAAAAAAAGCAAAAGCAGACCGTCTCTCCGTCGTATGCCATACACTGTACGCAACCGCATTTGAAGGCTCGTATCTCCCAAGCTCCTTGAGGTATTAAGTTAAAATTTTTGATGAGTAGATTGGGTGGATTCCTTAAGGTCGTGATTTTTTGAAGGGGTGCGAGGAGGGGAAGCGTTTTAGCAAAAACGACTTTTCTCCAACTTTTCCCGAAATTTAATAAAGTTGCGTCCAGACTGTTGGTATATTGTCTATATTTCGAGAGCCGCTAAGGATTAAAAGTTTAAAATGAATATTTGTATAGTGCTATGATAGACACTGGCACGTTCTAGAAATATATAAATTTTCAAATAACCTCCTTGCCTCGAAATAATTGAATATAAAATACACGAGTTCTCAAAATGTTAACATACCTACCTAATTTTATTTCAAAAATAAGCGTTTTTTACTTAATAAAAATTACCTGATAGAACAATAAATCCGGTGCGTCCATTGGAACAGTCCAGTTGAGAATACCCGGATCACCTGGCTCACAATCTAAATCCAATGTTTTCATGTATTCCTCAAAACTGTCAATATCTGCTGATTTATCGATAGTTTTATGAATCCATTCACAGTATCGTCCAGCTAGATTCGGATAAGAATAATTTTTATAAGTTAGTATTTTTTCTTCGCAAACATTTAATCTCAAAATATTAATAAGTCTGAGAATATCATTCTTTTTTTTCGCTACTACCAAGCAATATTGTAAACATAGCTGACAAAAATTAAATACACCACCCTTTAGGATTCTAATTTATTTATTATTTTTTTTATTTTAAAATTGAATTAAATTCTATGTTTAATTTAGTTAATTACTTTCTAATTTGAATTAATTTTTCATGTTTAAAATTTATTTAATTCCCAGTTTTATCCAAATTTAAGTTTATCATTTAAAATTTTACTTTGTATGTACGGTTTTTTTTTATATTTTTAAGTTTTTATTACTTTCAAGTTTTATTTTAATTTTACGTTTTAGTAGTTGTAAGTTTAAATAAAATTTTAAAATTGGAATATTCAATATTCCGAAATTTAGATTTTTAGATAATTTAGATTTTAAGTTTTAATTTTATTTTTTAGGTGTTTTATTTAATTTTTATTAAATTTTCGATTCGATTTTTTTTTACTTTCTTCAATTTTAAGTTGAGCTTAAATTAAATTTAGAGTACGAAATTATTTGTTGTGTCGAATACGTTCTGTAAACTATTTCTGAATATAATCAGTATTACTTAAATTGTCATAATTCAGACATATTTGAAAATTGAATTGGGCGTGAATTGACACACACTACTAATTAGTTTTGATGCCAAAATTTCAATGAATTGTTTTAGTTTATTTTTTAAGTTCTACTTTTCAGGTTTAGATATTTTTAATTAAATTTTAATTTAGATGAAAGCTTAATTTAGCTTTAACATTTACTTGGTCTTAAGGCAATAAAGTTATTTACTTTTTTTTATGTTCAAGATCTATTTTATTTTAGCTATTTTTTTATTTTAATATTTTAAGGTCTTTTTAGACCACCACACAAATATTCTGAATGAAATAAATAGCTGATCTAGTTTAATTTATAATATCTAATTCTTATTATAGTAGTTTTTGTGTTCTAATATTATATTTTATTTAATGAAGCTGAATAGGATACTAGGCACGGTACAGTGTACTGTGTCAGATAATATAATGAAACATCTGTACGATATGATAAAGTAAGATACAGCGTATTGTTACATGCTACTCTGGCAACCCGCATAACTTGATCAGATTCTATATAAAGTACAATGTTGAATAAAAAAGCTCTCGATTGAATACATGCAGTATATAAGAACGGCAAAGTTTGCAGTCAACGATAGTTTTTGCCATGGTAAGGCAATAGTCAGTTATTCGCGGAAGTATTTGTAAAGCGATTTCGATTGGTAGAAGTGATGAAGTTGTATATAAAATTGGGCAACTTTGCCAGTAGTGCGATTAATAGTGTGATTATTGAATGCGAATAATACAGAGTTATTATTTCTAACGATTTTAAACGAATTGTGTTACCCCGGGGAATCCCTAGCTCGTAACACTATTTTCACTTTAAAATCAAAATAAATCACCTGCAGTGGGATAAGGATAACCTGAAGAATCTCGATCAACACCAGCATAGACCGTTTGTCTTCGTTGTTGTGCGTCTGATTTCTGTCCGTAGCCTCCTTCTTCCGAGTCGCTTATGTAGAACGGATGATATCTGTATGAAATATGTTTTAATTCCACTATAATATAAAACTTAATGGTCCATTCTTCAACTTACCTTGCAGGCTGAGCAGGATTATCGCCACCTTCGACGGAAAAAATATAAGTTTGTCCGCGCTCAACATACAATTCGGGAATTAGAATATCGTTCAGGTACCAAGCAATACCCCAAGACGGATGTCCGGTAATTGGGGTGTAGCCTCGTTTTCCACCAGTAGGACCTATTCGTGCCGATATCATCGTCATACCAGCCAGAATTCTTGTAGGCCATGGTTTTGGTGCGTCCTTATCTTTGATATCGTACAAGGATGAAGTACAGGAGTGATCGTTCTAAAAAAAACAAATCACTGAAAATTTGGTCAAGTGATCGTGGCAAACTATTACAAACCTTGGAACTGAAGTTAATTTGTACATCATCAGCATTCACAGCTAGTCCGGTATGGGCATGGGCATTAGCTTCCTTCAAGGAGTTCAGTGGTCCAACGGCTGCAATAATTGAGACTTCTCGATCAGTTGGTATGGCGCGATCGTTTACCGGCTCGTTGGTTTGAAGAAGACGCTTATATCGAATATTGGTAACGCCATTTTTACGGTCGGCACTTACTAAAATGGAACAGGCACATCTAACTTCTAGATCCGTTCGATTTAGGAAATCTACTTACAAATTGTTACATCATTCCTTCCACCGATCCTCTCATCAGGACACACTCCCTGCTTACCATCACACTGGGCCAGATGCGACAGGTAATAGTCGTCTGCTCGAAATACGCGAGTTGTACTATCGTAAAATGCTACTACAACATCTCCTCCGACCATTTGAGGTCGTCCTTGTGCTCCGGACAATCCGAACGCCATATACTGATCCTCCTTGATCCGCCCAAAAAGTTCGACCAGTAGATACTCTCCTTGAATTTCCCATTTGACTTGAAGGAGCCCCCCGATCACTTCGCGACAATTGTTATACTGTGGTTTGGCCGTTGTTGTTGTCTAGAATTATAAAATTTTTTAATAAGTAAATTAAGACGCTCTTTTCTCTAGTTTTTTTATTAAAAAGAAGTGCATAAAAATGTGAAATACTACATTTTGAAAATTGGACTTTGAAAAGTGTAACAAGAGGATGATTTTGGTAAAGGGCATGCATTATCAAAATCGTAGTGGATGCCCTACAAATACTGCAAGGTTGTTTAATTTAAATATTGCATAAGGGTTCGGATCTTCTCTTAGTAAGTACCTCAGTAATCTAGTTTTAAGAGGTGAAATCAATCAAGTCCCGAGTCTTGGGTTTCAATCACCGTTCATCTTTGATCTAAGATGAGGGTAATACTGGAAAAAGGAGAAATATCTCGGGAAGAGAACTGATGTTGTTTGGAGGAATTTAAGTAAAGTAAGGCAAGACACATTTTCTCTAAAACGAAATGTTTGATCTTAAGTTTTCAGAACACTCCGCTTTGTTAGATAGCATGAGGTTCGAGTATTCGCAGAAACGTTTAACTAGACTAAGTCAAGTTGTAAAATGAAAATTGAGAAATCTGGTGGTAGTTGGGTAAAACACACTAAAGACGGAAAGAAGGTAAACGAAATAAAAATGACTAAGAGAAAAAAACCATTAATTAATTTCCGCCATACGGTCAGACGTATTTTTTAAACGGAGAAGAAACCACAGAACGACACAGAATATGAGAAAGTTTTATACTTACAGGATTATACCACCATGGCGGCTTAAGGAAAATATAAATCAAAAAAATAATTCTCAGTAGCAAATATTTGTATACAGATGATTAACATAATGAGAATCAACAAAAAATGGAAGAAATAAATTAAACACAAACAGTAACAGGTGAATATCTTACCGTAATCTTTGTTTGTCCTAATGCGGGCGGTACGTCCAAATCCTTCGGTATGAAGATATGTCCGAAATTATGCCGATATTCCACACACCAGACCGATAGCCAGTCGATATCGTAGACTGTAAGATTTCCGGGAAGTTGAATTTCGATATCTTCGCCTTGATAGCCGCGCAACGGTTCCAAGGATCCCAGTTCGTTTGGAACCTATACAGGAAGTATTGGATTAAGAAGAGTCCTTGGTGGATAGTTTCGCTATCTACCGCTTACCTTTATTCCCATGATATTCGGCTCGGAACCATTGCCAACCCAGAAGTATGCATCCGGTCCGGCACCGTCGTAGTGAAGATTCGGTATATAAAATGTTTTTGCATCCAGGACGCTTATATTGCTCGAGCGCAATCCATGGGCCAGTCTTTTGAATTCGGGAAGGACACGCGGTTTGGGAACATCTAAGCCAGGTGGAATGAATACTTCGCCAAAATCGACCTGAAAATAAATTAAAAAAAGAAATTTTTTTAATACCGTAGCTCAATGCATTTGTGAGTTATCGATGATTCCAGATGATGGAGCCCCTTTCTTTGAGGTTATTTGTATGGTAGCTACAAGCGCGAGAAAATTGTTTTTATTTGCTTTTGTTCCAGAACTTACAGAACGTATTAGTGATTATTCCCCCACTCCTACACCCCTTCACCCATATCAGCAATTTTTTTGCAAATAGGTCCACTATCAAAGCTCTACATAAATTCCAAGTTTCAGCTTCCTAGCATAAGCGGTTGCTGAGATCTAGAAACCAAAATTTTTCATCTAAAACGCTTCCCCCACCTCCCCTCCCCCCTCCACACCACCACCACCCTTCAAGAAATGGTAACTTCAAGGGACCCAGTCTATTCAGAAAAAACATTTAAATTTAATAGCTCATAGGGTTTGGGAGCAATTTTGTGTACGGCGGACGGCGTACAGACAGACTAGAATTAGTCATGAAATGTGAAAGGAAAAGAATTTTCAAGGTAGCAAATTTTTTTTTTAAAAATCGATAACAATACTTTATTATTAAAATAATAAAGTAAAAGCAGGAGAAAAGAAGAGAAAAACAAGGTGTCTAAAGAAGTGCGAGAGACTTAGTTTTATGCATATTACAACAGTTTTAAAATGATTCCTTGGGAGTTACAATGGAGATCTGATTTGAGGGGACATGCTCTTGCAAAAAGGAGATCAAATGGAGGAGAAAACGAGGTTCGCCCCTTCTTAAAACTAAAACTAAAACTAATTTGACCATTTAGAAGCATTCAAATTCTCTGTAAAAATATAAAAAGAATCAAATCTCTGTTTGGCGAATAAGCCTCAAACCATGGTCCATTACTGGATGTTTAGTAGTCCGCTGGATGTGTCTTGTTGTGTTGGTACGCCAGATAGAAAGAACCGACAAAAAAGAAGCTTCAACTACAAAATTACGTTCTTCCAATTGCGATTCAAGCGAGTCCTTTTACGACGTGTCTCATGGACAGTAGTGGTTTCTTCATTGTGCTTTGAAATTTCACATCAGTCAATAAACGTAAGAACAGTATTACAAGACACAGACAGACCTTTTACGAAAAATGATGGACGAGTATTCATTTCAAAAACACGTAAAATCAGTTTTTTCACTAAAATTCGATTTCTTAGTTTCCCGCACAAGGCCACGATCAGGCATCAGGCGATCGATGTTTTTTTTTACGTCGGAATGAAAATTCACCCATATACTTATAAATGTCTTTGACTTTTTCATGTACATACTTCACAGCTGGTCATTTTTGGTCCTTTTGGATGCTAACACCGAACGGCTTCGTAACGTGATGCATACGTGATGCATATGTTCTTTTGTGACCAAGGTCGATCGAAAACTGATGCTTTCTATAGAAAGTGTTGGAGAATGGTCACACTATCTGCTAACGTTTGAATTTAACATCTACCGGTTTTCAGAATGGAAGGGCGTTGGACCCAAAGTTGCATATGATTGTCCTCCTCGAAAATATTCATCAACAATTTTTTCGAAATGTACCAATGGGGGAGGTTTGAACCCCCAAAACCCGCCCCGTGCACATGGGCCTGTATGCGACTGACAACCTAAAGAATAACCAACCAGGAGGCTATTTGGAACGTTATTTTTTAGGTTGTCAGTCGCATTTCAGCATTAAACGCGTTTCTGGCTTCTATCCATAAAATATGATAATAAAGTTGCACCCAGACTGTTTAATAATGAATTGATAAGTGGAAAGATTAAAATGTGCAAGCTTTGTGCAACTATTTTTGAATGAAAGATACCCGACGGAGTAAGTGGCCTTTGTTTTACTTTAAATTCCATCTTATTTTTACACTAAACTGTTTCACGAAAAATATACCATTTATTTTAGTTAGGAATATGATACTAGAAACACGAAGAACTGACTGATTTTTTCATATTTGTTTTTGACACCGCAACTTTTGGAATATTGAAGTAACTTCAGATTCCTACCTTGACGCATTCTCAAAACTGTTCCAATAGTCAGCTTCGTCTACCTCTAATTATAACAGTTACTGAGGTTATGCATCACAAATTCCTACCCCAATTAAATTTTAGTTTGTGTCAAGTTTTACGACAGCTGGCAAAGACAACGAAAAAAAAGATTTACACATTTTTGATTTGGTAAAAAAAACCAAAATTAAGATTTGAAATGAATAAAAAAAATTTTTTAGAGGGTTTCCATACTGATTTTCATGTAGGACTTATAGACAACAATGCCAACTTTGTAATTTTACAGTACAGAGTTTCTTTCTTCTTGTTGTACGCTTGTCAGTCTTTTTTTATGAAAATGTTTTTTGAGACACTACTGGTCATATTACTATAATATATACTAATATTAAAAATATTACTGCTAACAACGTTTCTTCACAAATGTGAAAAATAAAATCCTGCAAACACTTGATTGACGCTAGAAGTGTTAGCAACCTATCCCGCTCTAACAAATTTCTTCAGGGCTACTTTAATATTTCGTTTAATATTTAACTTGGTTCTCTACTGGGAAACTTTTTTCAACTATCGACCGTAAAATGATCGATTGTAAAAAAAAATATCGATGTTTTATATAATACTTAAACATCGATAGTATCGATAGCACTATCCATGTTTATCGTACACTAATTCTTCCAGGAGTTACTATCGTATTGTATAGGTACATCCCGAATAATTAGAAAACTGCAGCAAACTCTTTACAAACATTACTCAAGCCAAGCAATTTTTATAGGACTTCTTCGGAAAGGATTGCACAACATTTAAAGGCACTATCAACAAATACACAAGCAGAACTCCTTAGATTTCACAATGTATGGTGACTTTAAAATATTTCTACTAATTAAATGTCAGTACTGTGTACGTTTTCTGTCATTACCACAAGATTGGATAGTCTACACGAAATATAGTATAGTATAGTATAGTTTGTAGTCGAAATGAGAAAGTATTTGGCACTTATAAACTCATTCTGGCAAAAATCAATGACGTTATTTCCATAAAAATTACGTACTTTCGGAGCGCGACAAGCTCGAAATAATTTTGTTCCATTAGCACTTTAGATTTTAAGGAGCTCGTTAATGGTGACATTGGGCACTTGAGTTTTCATTTGACTATGGTTAGTCCTAGAATAAAGAAAATTGAGAACGCCACAGAAATTGTTAAAAGAAAGGACATGCCCGTATATACTGAACAAAATTACATCCTAACATACGGAAGAGACGTGGGGTTTGGAGTACTTCAATGTGAACGTGACATCAAGGACGCTTCGTTTCGTGTTGTATAAATTATTATAAAGTTGCAAGCGGACTGTTATTAAAGCGGTTCTTCGAAATAAGGATTTGATTGTTGTAGACTGTTTTACTTTATTATTTTAATAATAAAGTATTTTTAATATCCTTCAAATATACTTCTACGATGGAGCTTCAGCTCAACATAAACTTCACCTAAGTGAATCGTTATGAATTCACTTGGTTTGCAGGGTACTCAATTTGGTAAAGATTCGGCGGAGGTGAATTGAAATGTAATTTTGTACCGAGGAGTTGGTAATATGAAAAACTCATTGTGTTTGCAGTCTAGCAAAATAAAATTTATCAATGTTCAATATAGTCGTATTTCAGATTATAAGACGCATACAAAGCATTAATCTATAAGCGCAATATTGACCACCGAGATGATTTACATACAGTCCCCCTACATGATTCACTTACGATTAATTAAACAGATCGCTCAATGGGTTGTTATACACCGGTATTAACATAGTCCGTATTAAGGTTTAGTTCGAATTAACAAGCTGTTGAGGGTCAATAGAGTACATAGAAAGTGGATCAGTTGGTAAACAAATACGCAACATATAAACTAATTCACTTCTTATGCAATAACTGCATAGTACTGCATATTATCAATTACCGTATATGAATATTGCAATTTGGTGGTAAGCAGTATTATGGCCCAGTTCTAGTTCGTGTGCTCATTACTAACTGCCGTATTAATTTGTAGCAATTAATAGTAAGCAATATTTCTAGCCAATTTTACATTATTATCTTTTAATAATAAAGTATTTGTGATCGAACTGAAAGTTCCAAAAAATTTTGTACTTTCTCGTTTTAGGACTAGTATAGTAAACCCCAAAAAATCAAAAAAAATGTCCGTCTGTCCGCCGTATGCCGTACGCTATACGCAAAATTCAAACCCCTTGAGATATTAAGTTGCAATTTTTATGGTAGGTAGAATGGGTGAACTTTTAAGAGTGGTATCTTTTGTAGGGGTGTGTGTGATGGGGGAGGAGGGGGTAGCGTATTAGATGAAAATTTTGGTTTCTAGATCTCAGGAACCGCTTATGCTAGGAGGCTGAAAAAATCTGAATTTAATTTCTCGAAAGCCGCAAAGGATAGTATCTAATCTAATAATTGACAACTGCATAGAGCAACTATACAGACATCCCAGAAAAATAAAATTTTTGATCATCAGCATACATAAGGTACGGGGGTAGGGGGTGGTTTTTCATATCTCAGAAATGGCTTATGCTAGAAAGTTGAAACTGGGATTCGGAACGCACCCTTCTGCGGCGAACTGATCTTACTACACGCACAATCACGGCGAGGAATAGGTCCGGGCTTGCTGATGCTCGCTCTCTGACCATCGAATACGACGGACGAACGACCTTTTATTCCCAACATTATTTTATACTTTTTTCATTATTACTTTTTTATTATATTATTTTCTTTAAAAGGAAGTCTTTCATTCCACAGTACCTATATAAGGATGTGCTACTAGAGTAAAATTTAGATTTTCATTTGTGTACAAAGATGGAGTAAAAAAAATATCCGTGAAAAGGGTTTTTCCCACATTACCACGAATTTCATTAAACCTTTTAGACATCTCGAGCTATAAAATCAATTTTACTTCTGCGGGCTCCTAATATAAGCGCCTAGAAAAGTTTTTTCCAAATTTTTCGTAATCAATGGGGTGTAAGGCTATGTACTTTTTCACGAATTCCGATATATTTCTTAGGTCTAATGAGATATAGAATTCACTTTCACTTCTAAATGCTTTGAATATAGTCAGGGAATAAACCGATTTAAATATTTTTTGATATTAAACCCCCTGGCGAGTAAGACATTGTTCAGGTTTTGATGAATTCCAAATTTTTTAGGTTTAATGAAATCGATTTCACTTTCACTTCTATTGAATCATGTATTGAAAAAACAAACATGTAAATAAATAAAAAAAATCTGCCAAAGTTGCGCCCAGACTACTTTATTATTTTATGGGTAGAAGTTCGAAACATGTTTAATGATGAGATGCGGTGTAGGTGACTATGGGACTGACAACCTAAGGAATAACCAGGAGGCTATTTGGAACTTTATTTTTTAGGTTGTCAGTCGCATATTAACCTACACCGCATCTCAGCATTAAACACGTTTCGGACTTCTACCCATAAAATAATAAAGTTGCGTCCAGATTGTTGGCAATTTTTTACCTTAGTTTAAGCAATAATGTTGTATAAAAGATTGTTAATAATGTAACTTAGAGTTAGTGTAATAAAGGTATATTAAAAGAGAGGAACAGTCTTTCAATTAGTTGCAAACACAGTGCACTACTGTGTCATTAAACACAAGCAAAACACAGGCGACTAACTTAGTCTAGTTTGGTCAGAACTGGACTAAATTAAACCGAGAACAGTAACAACTTTATGTTGGCAGCACTTATTTTTGATAAAAAGTTATGGAGAATAATTTGTTTCTGCGATTTAAATTTTTTTTAAATCACTCTTGTTTATGGAAACAACAAAAATTTTGGTTTCAATTAAAATGTAACATTTCACCTGCATGTCAACTTCCCATATGACGTTTAAGGCAAAGTGAATTAGTTCAGTACCCTCAGTTGATATAAGCGGTAACCGTATTAACTCAATACCCAGAACAGTTTAATACGCATTAACGAAAGCGATATAAACAAAGCCAATTATTCATATATGAATCGTAGGTGAATTTACATGTGAACATATAGTACTTCACCTAAGTGGTGAATTGTTGCAAAGCTTTTAGTTTTATCTCTTTAAAAATCGTGATTTGAATTAAATTTTAGTAGTTCCAATTAGAAATTACTCGAAACATCCATTTCTACAACAATTGATTTAGCGATTCGGGTTGCCAGAGTACGCCAGAAACAATATTCGTATTTTTTTGGATTACTGTTATTCTGGCGCCCAACCTTTGTGCTTTAGAATATAAGTCGCAAAATGCTTCAATTTTCAGACAGAGCTTCGAAGGATAAAATTAGTTTAATTACTTAGAATAGAACGAAGTTTTTAATATGAAATCAATAAAACTTCAAACAACTTCCATCCCAAGTTTAGGGACAAAATACATACGATAAATGCAAGCTTATTAAAGTTTTAAGCCGTTCATACAAGAACAGCCATTAAAAAGTATCAGGACGATATGGAAAAATGTCCCTTAACCCGAACAAACAAAAAGACTTGTGACCAAAAACCATTTTGCGTTTCCTTTCATGTGTCCACGTTATGTTCGAAAATACCGCAACCACATTTTTAAGTTCCATACCAACTTAATAGGATTCGAAAGGATTTGCTTTGGTGTTTTTTGTTCGACACACTAAAGTTGCTGAAAAACGAGTAGGATGAGAATTGAGGTATCCTTTGTACCTGAAGCGCTTATCGATTTTACATTTCTTCAGTAATTTTTTAAATTTTGTATTAAGTCCTCGAAGATGCTCTTGATATCATAAAAGACTGACTTATGTTTTTGGTACAAAGTGAAAACAATGTTTATTTATTTATTTATTATTTCATCTACTGAACATATATATTCTACAGACTAAAAAAGATATAACAATACTAATAATAATGCCATTTAATCACACCGTTTTAGGCCATCAATTACTGCCTTCTTAAAGATAGATCTACTGTCAGTATGGTCGATCATGTTAGAGATAGAGTTAAAGTGAAGCACACACCTAGAGATCGGTTCATTAGATCCGTACCTAGTACGATGTGGATCCAATGAACTGGTATATTTTCTCGTTTCGTTCCGTGACGTCACACATCAGCTGAAAACCGCGGCATTTCTCGCGACGAACTGTTATATGTGCGCGGCTTGAGTTGAAGTCGGCGTTGTCCGAGTATGATATGACACATACTGTCAGACAATGTAGATGGCCTGATTCTTATCACACCAAAATGATCTATCGATGGGTGAGAAACGTAAATTGTACATATTAAGTAATTTTTTTCACATTGTTTTTGACAGTATATTTTATTAATTAAAATTATTACCAACAAATAATTTCAACGTGTATTGAATTGTTGTTCTATAATAATTATATTTGTATTACAGGCAATTCAGAAAAATAAGTATCAATTCAGACACTCAATACTAAATAATTGTAGAAAGACTCGATTTCGGTTTAAAGGTCAGACCTGGAACTTAAAAATAATATTTTGATTCCCAAAATAATCGTATAATATGATGGAGATAGCAGTAGTAACTACTAACACGTCAATGAGGCTTTAGGAGTCAGACCTTTACTCCTTAAGGGTAGGTTCTAAAATTCCATATGTCGTTGAAAACTAGATTTTGTTGAGGCAAAACCAATAGGGAACACATGTATCGAGATAATTCGTTGAACATAAGTTCTTCCAAGCAATTTTTCTCTTCACCCAAATTTTTCCAAAATTTTATAATATCGCCATCATACAAAGCTTCTATTCTTTTTTTTGGAAAAATTATTAGTGATCTCCATTGTAAACTTAAATCTTCTATGGGACTGCATTAAATGGAAAAGTCTGCACAAGAGCAGTAATTGACGGCATATCACCATCTTGTATCTTTTTTGGATTTAGATATTCTAATAGCTTCAACTTTTCGTCATTGAAATCAAATCGACGTTTGAGTTCGTTACAAAGTTTTATATAGAAACTGACAGCATTTTCTTTTGTTGTCAAAATTTTCTCAATAGATAAATTGTTTTCTTCATATTGCTCGAATTCTGTACCAAAGAACATTTGACTATAATCTAAATGGTACATTTTATCAGTATAATCAACATCTAATGTAAGAAATTCGGAATTCACAAAATTCTGCAATAGTGTTTTAAGTGTTTGTTTCAAAAGTGGTAAAAGAAAATTAATTTTAATTTGTTCTGCTTGAAAAATCAAATTAAGCTTTTTAACTATTTCTAGAATATAATCGATAAAAAGTGAAGATAAGCGAAATTTGTTGCATTTAGTTCTTTAAGTATAAACTTTACATTATGATCTTGCTTTTGGATCCTGCCAAGGGCGCACAACAGCAGTTACTAACCTGCAAAATAGTTGAACAATAAAATTATTTTTAAATTCGAAAAAGTCGTCTCTTATCGAAAACAATGAATTAAGGAGGCACTTACACAAAGCAAAAACACAACAGTTACTTTTTAAGATGAACAAAAACTCGTACCTCACACGACGCCGGAATGGCCGTTGAGTCGCACTTGAATTAAATTTGAATCTATCGTCAAGAATGTCCTTCTTCTCCTCCTTCGAACTAATAACACCAAAAACTCGCCAAAATCAAGCTTTGTGAAAGGTATGAAATATTTGAAATTAAGGCTAGAATGAATTTTGCTGTAGAAAATATTGGAAAACAGAAATTTGATGAGACAAAACACCCCGCTATAAAGCTATAAGATACCCAAATTCATGGTTTGAGCCACTAAGGCACTAAAAGAGGCTAAAAAGCACTAAATCTAGTGTAAAAGCACTAAAGTGGCAACGCTGTACCAGACAACATATTGCGTAGGTAGTAGGGTCATTCCATCAAGAATCGCCAAAAATGACGAAATTTGTGACCTTACCATCTCCAATTCTTTTGAAAATTTTCGTACTTTAAGAACTAGTGAAAAAAATAATTGAAATTCAATTTTTTGTTTCTATCTCATTTTTTTTATTAGTTATAGTATGTTAAAGTTTTCGCAGAAATGGTGTCCGAGTCCTCTTTGAAAATGTATATCTCTGGTAATTTTACTTTATTATTTTTTAATAATAAAGTATTTATACTAGAATAATAAAATATGACTTATTTTAAAGGGGAAGGTTGTCGCAATAAAAATTATCCATGAAATTTTTTTCCAAAATTTTGAATGGGATCGGGGTCAAAAAAATCGAAGAACATTATAGTGGTTCTCAATTATTTTATAAAAAAAGTGTCACTTAATCAGGAATTGCTAATCGCTAAAAGTGTGATCGCCGATTCTTTTGAAAATTTGTGTACTCGAGTAATTAGTGGAAAAAAAATATGATTTCAATTTTTTTTTTCTATATAATTTTTTTTGTTAGGTTAGGTTAGGTTGAGAAGGGTGGACTGAAGCAATGTGCCCCAGTCCATCACGAGAGATCACTGTGGATCCATTGTGGTCCAATCGTATAAAACCGGGCTCTAGACTATTGATTCCAAATATTACTCTTCCTTATGAAGAGAGTAGTTCTTTATGGAGAAATCGTCGCAAGTTCTGATAGATCGGTCAAGGAGAATTTCCCCAAGTACCGATACCTGGTACGTGCCAGACTTTCACATTCACACACTAGATGCTCCAGTGTTGGTTCAACATTCTCATCACCACAGCGACACAGATCAGCCATGGGTATTCCCAGCCTTTATCCATGCCTCCCAAAGGGACAGTGCCCCGTTAGGACCCCTATAAGTTGTCTGCAAATGTCCCTGCCCAGAGACAAAATTAAGCTAGAGTTCCTCCTATCAAGTTTTTCATTTTTTTTGTTAGTTTTACAGTATGTTAAAGATTTCCCAAAAAAGATGTCCTAGTCCTCTTTGAAAATTCATATCTCTAGTAATTTTTATCCTTGTATAATAAAGTAGGGCTTATTTTTTGTTGGTGTTTTTGTTAGTTAAAAAATGAGATAGAAGCAAAAACTTGAATTTCAATTATTTTTTTCACTAGTTCTTGAAGTACAAAAATTTTCAAAAGAATAGGAGATGATAAGGTCACACACAACTTTAGCGATTCTTGAAGGAATGACCAATAACAAGATGAAAACAATATGATCCCGTCATCAGATGACACTTTTTTTTGCTAAGTGCAGTCTATGTAGCTAAATACACACAGAACTTGATCAAACAAAATAGCCAAATCAAAAAAATTTCCGCCCCCCCAACAGCAAGGTCTGGATCCGCCACTGCCAAGATCTTTAACTTCATTCATTTAACTTCATTCGTTCCATCCTGTAATCAAATAAGAGTGGAGAAGAAGTTCTAAATGCCGAAAAAATTTTACATTTTGGAATACTGAGTCGTAATGAATTTGAAATACACCATAAATTGAATTCATCTAAATTATTTTGAAGCCCTTGACAGTCCTCCAGGTAAGAGATCTTCGAAAAAATTTTCACATCATCAGCATACATAAGACACTGTGAGTGCTTCAAGATTAAGGGAATATCGTTAACAAATGACTACCCTGTGATACACCAGATACTACATCAATGAACGATGAAGTAACGTTACCTATTTTTACTTACTGCTATGGAGATACGAAGTAATCCACTCGAGAAAGTTTGAATGGAAACCAAGCGATTCCATTTTTTTGACCAGTAAACCATTGAACCCTGTCAAAAGCTTTTTAAAAGTCCGTGAACACAGCGTCCACTTGACAACCATTTTCAATAGAGTTTAAGCAGAAGTTAGTAAAAATGGATAAGTTAGATGAGGTTGATCTACCCTTAATGAATCCATGTTGATAATTTGTAATTTTTTCTCTAATGGAGAAATACAACTTATCTTTGACGATGCTTTCAAAAAGTTTCGGAATGGATGAGATCTTAGAGATAGGTCTGTAATTTTCAACCGAGTTCTTTTTACCTGACTTAAAAATATGTGTCACGTATGAAATTTTTCATTCATCCAGAAATCTTCCGGAAGTAAGTGACTTATTGAACAAAATTCTGAGGGGATCATGAAGTGATAGCGCACAGCATTTCAAAAAGGCTGCAGGAATTAAGTCATAACCAGCCCCTTTATACCAGCGTCGAGACTTAACAGCGCAGACAACACATCATCGTTGGACAAGTGGATATCACCAAGGTCAGTTAGTGGTACCAAATGATCAAAATTAGGATTACTCTGCCCGCTAAGTACAGACCCGTCTAAATTATACACAGACTTGAAAAAATCAGAAAAAAACTGACAAAATTCCTTCGTACTGCTCGACAATTTTCCCTCGTACTCGACACGATCAGGAATTGCCGAGTCTTTCCGTCTTGAATTAATAAAAGTCCAGAACGCTTTGCTATCCTTCTTTATGCGGCTTTCCGTTGATAAGATATATTGCCTATACAAGAAAGGATTTAAAAAATCAAATTCCTTCCTTAGTCTAATAAATTGGTTTCTATCGACGTAGTTTTGGGATGCTTTGAAACGTTTGAAAGCCTTATTTTTAGCATTTTTTTTATTGTACAGTCTAGAATTGTACCAATGAAATTGTGTTAAATCAAAAAATCCGTTTTTTGCGGAAAAAAAAATCGTATTTGGTAGGTATATGAAAAGGTTAAAAGGGAAATAAACATCTTTTTTCTATAATATTGCAAACGTTTTCAATTTGTCTGGATGTTTGTCCCTAGACCAAAATCTAAAAATAATATCAAACTCAAAGTATGTACGTTCTATCGTTCTTGATTCGCATTTAGGCTTAGCTGCTATAGAAACCTGGCATTGTGTCCAAATATTTGCACAAGCCATTGTACACAGAAGTACTTGGCTTACACACAATAACATGAAAATAAATAAGCAGTTTGGCCAATCCTTTCAATTTGTTCAAGTAGTCTGTAGTTTTCCACATTTGTTTTTTCTTTAGTTACAATACAAACAAATTGAAACTTATAGTATATGTTCGAATGGATTTTTGAGAATTTATTTTAATCGAAATTTTTATCATATTACTGGGTTTTAAATTGAAAATGGAATTCAGCGAATAGTTAATGGCTACTCTGTTAGTGTATGTTACAATTGTTTACTATTTGTGTTCCGTTAGATCGTTAATGTAATCACATGTTCTAAAAACTCCTCTATGGATGCTACCAGAAATGTTTTATTTGTGAATTCACTAAACCTTTCTTTTGTGTCTACAACTGATCACAACAGTAAATTTATATTTAATAGCTCCAACATGTGAATTATCGCCGGTTCATGTGAATGCAAGGCCCATTTTTTAAGGTACTTACTTGCCTGTTTTTATTCCGCTTCTTGTACAGATGGCGAAAAGTTAATCATGGGACAAAATATACGATTCCTAAATTTAGGAATTGCCTGTTTTGTAACCACATCTTTTAAGAACATATAGCTCCGGTAAAGAGGACAGGAATTTCGTTCATTCATATACCGATCATAACTACCTTTTTTGGCTTGAATTTAGCATAATAACACCAATTATTGCGAGTCCAGGTGAATTAATGAGCATTTTACTTTATTATTTTAATAATAAAGTATTGTTATCGATTTTTAAAAAAAAAAAATTTGCTACCCTGAAAAATTTTTTTTATACGTTTTATGACTAATAAGCACCAAAAAAGCAAAAAAAATTTTCAGTCCGTCTGTGCGCCGTCCGCCGTACGCAAAACGTTTGAGGGCTTATAACTCCTAAACCCTATGAGCTATTAAATTGAAATGTTTTTTATTAATAGAATGTGTAGGTCCCCTGAAGTGACCCCTTTTTGGGTTGTGGGAGTATGGGGGGAAGGTGGGGGAAGCGTTTTAGACGAAAAATTTTGGTTTCTAGATCTCAGCAACCGCTTATGTTAGGAGGCTTATATAGAGCATCGATAGTGGACCCATTTGCAAAAAAAAATTATGATATGGGTAAAGGGGTGTGGGAGTGGGGGGAATAATAATGCGTCCGAAACGCTCGAAAGCCGAGATCGAGACATTCTAAAATCTATATCTCCTAATCGGTTAATGTCACGAAATTAAAACTTAATGAACATCTGTAGGTATACTAGGAGAATAGATCCGAAATACATTTTTGAGAGGGGGCAGTGACGTACGGGGGTGGGGGTTGAAAAACTTTAGATTACGTTCTCTCACGAACCAATTGCACTAGAAAAATAAAATTTGGTTTCTATATAAAGGTTGGCAAATAAAGTTTGCTGAAAGTAAAATTTTTTAAGGGGCGGTGGAGTATGGAAGTGGAGGGGGTAAGACATTTTTTAAAAAATCAAGTCTCATATCTCAAGAACAGTGTAAGATAGATGCTTAAAATTTTTACCAGAAGTAGGCCTAATAGGCCCCCAGCAGAAAATTGAGGGATGAGGGTGCAGAGGGTGAAAGTGGGGGAGGGTGAAAAGTAAAAAGTTCTGATTTTTATATCTCGATAACCTATTATGATATGAAGCTGAAACTTAGTATTTAGTTTCACTTTCACGGGCTTATTTAATAATCACCTAAAACCGGTTTTCAAGTTTTTTCCTTTTTCAACCCCTAAGAGTGTAAAAACGGGTTGAACACGTTTTCACGAATTACGTCATATCTCTTAGGAGTGATAAGACATCGGATTGATTTTCACTTCCTCGGGTTTTCTTTGTATATATCTAAAAACTCATTTCAGGGTTTTTGGATATTCAACCCCAAAGTGGGTGCAAGGGGGTTGCATATGTTTTCACAAATTCTTACATATTTCTTAGTTCTAATGAGATATCGAATTCATTTTTACTTCCTAAGGCTTCCTACATAATCGTTAAAAAGTTGATTTCAGGATGTTTGTTATTCAACTCCAATAGGACGTAAGGCTTTCGACATATTTCTCAGGACTGATGAGATATTAGATTGGTTTGCACTTTCACAGACTTTTTATATAATCGTCTACAAACGCATTTCCGATTTGATGTAATGACACAAAACGAAATCACGAAAAACCTTCTAATGGCGTAACAACTGATATTATACTAGGACTAGACCTCGCCCCGGAGTATGACCCAATTATGTAATTATATAATATATGTGGCAGCGGCGTAAGTATTCTAGCGCGACCCCATTCTAACCGCTTCCCGAACTTTTTTTTAGGTTTTCAGTCACATAGTAACCTATACCGCATCTCAGAATTAAACTCGTTCCGAACTTCTACCCAAAAAATAATAAAGTTGCGCCCAGACTGTTGGCAGATTTTTTTTTGGTGGCATTTGTTCCGTAGCTACTCAAAGTAGTGACTTCATTGCACTTACTCGTATTTTCAAATGTTAAAGGAGTTATTTAGTGAGAATGAAATTTGTTCATGGTGAAGCTACTTTTGGTTATTTTCAACGTCAGTTGCGTTTCTGGCGCGAAACAACTTATTTAGTGTACAAAATTAAATGAAGAAATGCACCCACATTTTAATAAATTTTTATGGCATCTAATCGAAGTAATAAGAAAATATTACTGACGAATCAACTCTATCCCGAAGTATTTCGCTCCTATACACAAACTACCTATATTAAAATTGCTTTGATGTGATCAAAGTTTCAATACTCTAGTATAAGCCATTCTTACAATAATTATTTTTTGAAATGCTTGTCTAGCTTCAAGACTTCTGTATGGAAGCTGTCAATTGGAGTTGTTCCATTTTTTTCCCAATATCAATCTTAGACCATACATTTTTTTTAAATATGCAAAACATTTTAAATTCCAGCGCAAGCCTGGTCACAAGAAAGGTCCACACACCCTGATTTTTCAGAGTAGATTCTTGAAGGATCGATTGGAATTTAATTTTCTGCCCTTAAGTTGTTCGTTTGTTTCATGAGAATGATCTAAACGCATTCTGAAACTTGCTATCCCCAAAGTTTCGGCTAAATAATTGCGTAAATTTTTCAGAATGCTAGATACTCGAAAGAATGGCAAATTTTTAAAATTTTGTGTGAAAAGTCTTAAAATGATTTTTGCTGGAGGAAATAGTTGAAGGAGTTGATTAGCCTTATTAATTTCATTGCAAAATTCTATTATAATTCTGTGACTAGTAAACATATTACAAAAATTCAACCGAACTTTTAAAAACTGTCATCAACGTTGGTTATACTTACTTCTCGCGGTTAGTTCGGTAAGATGCGGTTGTCTTTTTTTGCATTGAATTGAACTCTTTCTTTCTGCCCCAGTCAAGAGGGGTATCTGAGTTTAATGCGTCTATCATGGTTTGTTTAAGATGTCGCAAGGATCTTCCACGCACTTCAATGATAGACGTAACTCTGTAAGAGAAGGTAATAGGTCGAATAGCAGGAACTAATTTAAAAATGTTTGAATTTGGATAACCGTGCCGCAGTTTGACCAAAGGTGTATTAAGTTGAAAGGTTAACATTTCGATGTTAGATAGAAATAACCTTCAGGACTCGATTTGAGTTACAGTGCCTAATAAGACGGTTCTATCCATGAGACCATGTTTAATCAAATGCGGCAAGCCCATTGCTTCTAATCCTTTTAAGGGAAAAAGGGGGCATTGGAGAAACTTTGGGTATAACGAACCGTGCAATAAAAGGACCTATGCTTGGCTTAATTTCCAAAAATTCTACTAGCCAGTCGTTCACAAAACCTTTTAAAAAACCGATGGAAATAATTTTTGGACCGCGCCTCCTTTTGCACCCCATCCCCAAAATCACCATTTCAAGAAATGAAGAATGGCGGCATTAGGGATATTCGGGCGGGCTGCCATTTGAACAACACACCCCCACATACGTGATATAGTTGAGAATTGGTTACACCCGACGTCGCGTCGCGTCGGCGGGCTGATAGACGACAAACATTATGGCAAGAATTTATCGACCGGGTGTGGGTGGTTGATGCGTGCGCAGTACCTACTGCCATCTAACAAATTCGTCGCTCATTAAAATGAGCTTACGGCAGCAGGCTCCTCTATGCACATGGTATCAGGACTATGGAAAAGTGGGTGGTGCGAAGGACGAAGGATATTCATTGTTGCAAGATGTCGGGCGAGCTTTTTTGTTGTTCTTTGACGATTACATGCACGCAAACTTTTCTGTAGTACCGAGTATTTTGTTGGGTTTGTTTTAGTTGGGGGTATTTCTTTGCCATAAACGGCTGCCATTGTTCGTCCTTGATGTGCGGGTTCACCAACGAGTTCATTATTTTTGCATCCATTTAAAGCAGGGTGGAATCGCAATCATTTCGCACGAACTTAATTTTTTTTCAACATAGTTGATATTATTTTATTGTTTAATCATAGTGTTAAATAAACCACAGAACGGGGGAGGAAGGGGTGTATTTAGATGTAGTGAATCGAATGGAATAATCCAGGTAATTTTTTTATAATAGGTCTTACATTATATTAATATTAAAAGGAGTTTTAGGAAATAAAATTTCACAGAAAATAATGTTCTAGGTCAGTACTTTATTATAATATATTAAATTTAGAGTAGGTTAACATTTTTTTACGTAAGTAAGTGATAGAAAAACGTTCGGAACTTATAATCGACGTAGACCACCTGAGCAACAAAACATATTTTCCTTTCGCAACATGCAAAACCCTAGCAATTTTGAATTCTGAATTAGTTGCAACCAAAAGAATTTAACAAGTACTTACTGAAAACAATTAATTTGCAGTATTGATTCGGTACTGAGTTTCGGAATTTACATAGATAAATTTAGTGCTGACAAGGTATTGACAATCAGTTTTTGAACAGTACTGAAATTCCTAAACAAGTAGAAATAAAAATAAAATTTCCTAATACATATTTTGAATTAGCAAAATCTCATTTAATTTTTTTTGTTCATTTTTTGTTCATTCAAGGATATTATAACTATGCTATAATTTTATAAACTTTCAGATATTCGAACCCGGTCTTCCAAAGTGTTAAGCGGACATGCTACCAATAGTACTATTTCCGCAAGAAGCTTACACAAATACTGATTAGCTTTATAGGATCCGGACCTTGCTTGTGACCCAAATCTACCAACAGTGATACTACTGCGGCTGTTTTTTTGCAGTTCCGAATAAAGTACTGCATTCGGAAAGGATTCAGTACTCGAACTTAATGTTTCTTGTGAATTTAAATAAATTTTTAGAATTAGCATCATTCAGTACTTGAAGTTTTGATCTGAGATCTTCTTTTCTTCTAATTAATGCAAACAGAATTTAAAGTGTATTATATATCAAAATATGGCTGATTCGAGTTCATGTATTGCTCAGATTTACGCACTGAGAGAAATAATTAGTTGGCATGAGTTTGCATCAATAAAATTTTTGTTGCAGCAATCGAAGTTCATTTATGCTAATAAGAATTTGATTGAAGCGATAGGTGTTCGGTTGTACTAAAAAGTATTTCTTCAAGAGAATAGAAAACGCGATACACGCAATAGAATCATTCTGTTAAGACAATCTACTTATTTCGTTTGGGCGGTTCTGTTGAGACAACCGAAAAAAAAAATGTCTAGCAACTCAATTTTGATTGCCGATGTTGGTTGTTGTTGTTGTAAGAAATAATATTTGAAGTATGAAAATAGTGTCTTAGAAGAGTTCTCTACCTCCTCCTAGGTAACAAAAATGAATTCAGTGTAGGATTTAACACAAAAAACTCAATTTTTTTAGAATTTACCAACAACCCCTGCATTTGTGGCAATCAAAATTTTAAGAGATTCTGGTTGGCTAGACAAATAATTTAGTTGTCCGAAAATATTTTGGATACCAGTAAATGAAAATTCGGTTCGGCCAACCCAGAAATTCAGTTACAACAATGGGATAGGAACTTTTCCTGCAACCGTTGTAATTCGTTTGGCATATATTTCTATTGCAGCAATGAATATCTTCTTTCAGTGCGCTACTGCTGCGTCAGTACTCTGATTTGTTACTCGGTCAGGCCATGTCTACGAATAGTATTTCATCAAGTCTGCAATCTCTGAAATATGATTGGGCTGCTTAGGATAGGTATTGAAATTTGGAAACGAAAATGGGAACAATTGGTAACAATTTGAAGAAACCATACAACAAAATTCCAAATATTGTAATATAATAGCCTTATTCGCTTTTTATTCCCTTTTTTCATGATTAATTAAAATTAATAAAATAAGCTACTAAATTTTTTAGGTTCTTTTTACTTACTGTAAATCGGCGACACCAAACTGATAACCATCGAATATCTCTAATCCGTTTTCCCATTGGCAATCGTAAAATAATGTCTGAGTTATTATGTGCTTGTAGAATTGGTGGATCTCTGTAAAAAATAAAAAATTTAAATAAATACAAATATATATTTTATTCCAAACCGTCGACTTAAATTTAAAAATATTATTTGGTAATCTGTAATTTTTCAGTTTAACATTATTAGGATATTAGCTTATTAAAAAGATTGAATTCTGAGCCTAGTTACTATGAGATTTTGTTGACCACAAATTTCAGGGACATTTGAAGTGAAGCTACCCAAAGAAGTAGAGTTAGAGTTAAGAAGCCCTTTCATTCTTCAGTTCCATTATAACTTCTTCTGACATTTGGGACACAACTACCAACGTTCACAATTCACAACAAAAAAAGTTTCAAGCAAACCGATTTCTATAGTTACTAAGCGTTCCATGTTATGATCGTGAAATTCTTTTTCAAAACTGTTGTATGCTGTATGGTAGCTACTTGAACAAACACTGGGCTGACTTTCGCCCAAAAAGAATAAGAAGAGATTCCAGATTCCGATGCCAAGCTAGATGGATTTTAAAGTTATCGGGCAATCATTGCATGTAAATTGTTTAAGCACTTTCATATGGGTACTATTCGAAGAACGGAAATAGTTTTGTATATGAAGAGTTAATACCAAATAAAAACAAAAATAGATTAAAACCCTCTGAAATTCGTAAATCTCTACCTTGACTCTTGAATTTAAATGTATGTACATATGTAAACCAATTTTAAACTAAAAACATTTCCAGCTATCTCAAGATAAGTAAAAAAATTTCGAAAATCAGTACCGACTTTGGCCGATATTTTGCAACGAAGCAAATATGTTTTTTTCTCGTTTAATTCCAGTTTTCTAGATGTTAAGTCGGGACGACGTCGGTGGCACATCTTATTTAAAAAGTGGTAATCAGATGAAATTAAAACTCAATTGATTACTGATAAAACTTCAAAAACAAAAAAGTTTATCAATAAGCATTTAAACAATAACTTTCATGTTATTTTTATGTTATTTTGTTGAAATCGCGAACCTTTAGTTATGAAAATAAGGTAGAGCGATTACAAAAATGTTCTTAATACAGCAAAAAAAGAACACAACCAACAAATATTCGTCATCATACTGAAGCAAAGTAAACTACGAGCTAATCAAACATAATACTTGTTTGAATAACTGTTTGGGTGTAAGTATGACTAAATAGTTATTTGGGCAACTTTCAGGTATGGATTTAAACAACCTTTTGGTTCTAAGTTTGACTAAATAGGTATTAGAACAACTTTTGGGATAAGGATTTAATTAGTTTATTTAAAAAAAAGTTCTTGGTTATAAAGATGACTAAGCACTCATTTCAATAAATTCTTGGTTATGAATATGACTTAATAGTTATTTCAGTTACTTTTTGGTAGAAATAAGGTGCAATTTCGTTGGTGCGACAGACTGTATTTCTGTATTACACTTTCGTTGATGCGTTTAGCCATTGCAATTTGAAATCAGTCGCATTACCATAGAAGCAGACCAATCGCAAGTAAGTTTGGATATTTATTTTCATATTTAAGACGCATACTGTTATTACGTCCCCGAAGTATCCACTTTCTAGATGTAAGAGCGACTTCATACAGTCGCGCTACTCAAGGAGGCCCAAAGGCCATTCCCATAGGCTTTCACAATAAAAGTTACAGGCCAGAACTTTATTTCAAATTCTTAAAGACGAAAAACGTATAATTTTAATTCTAATGATCGACTTACTCTAAAAAAGTAAAACTTGGAAATTATATAGAGATACTGGAGGAATTCTCTCAAATCAAAACTTCCTACTTTTCGTATATATCTCGTATATGTTTAATACTAGAAAGATAAAACTTAATTAATTATTATTAGTCTGCTCTCCGACTCTAAACACATAATTTTTTTAACATTTCATATCTACAATTGCACCCAATAAACCAATAGGTTCATAAATAGTTTATTAATGTATTATTATTGACGAGCATTTCAATCGTTCAACAAACAAACGAATCACTGATTGGACTAAGATGAATGAATTGGTTTTAAAGAATCATTAGTGAATTGCAATTAAAGATTTATCAATGATTCGTTATTTATGTACCATAAATGATACGACTGCATAACTACCGTAATGCAGCTATATATATAATTTATGTATAAATTTATATAAATTTGTCGGTTACTTTATGCAAGTACTCTTGAAATGTAATGCAAAGTAGAGGAGTTTGCATATAAAATTAATAGCAATATAACTATATAATGCAAAAAAAATAAATACTTCGTTATAAAATGCAGGATCACGAGCCAACGTGAATTGCTGGGATATGTTCCTATGATTACTCATTTCTCGTAATTCAATCGTTTTTCGCGAACGTTCGTAAATGGGTTTGCTGGGACGTTTTTGTGTTTCAAATTTAAAGTAACTTTGTATTATAGTATGTATATAACTTAGTTGCAGAAACAAAATCGTAGTAAATTTTCGACAATTTTAATTTATTATTATTTTTTTATTTTCTACCATTTGTGACAGGAAGATGAAATTTGGTTTCTATATATAGCATTGCCTGAATTGTCTGAATATAAAATTTTTGAGGGGAGAGGTGGATCACAAAAGTGGGGGGATAGCCATTTTTCAAAAAATTTAATTTTTATATCTCAAAAACCGTACCAAACCTTAGGGGCGAAAAATGGGGGGTGTGGCTGTACAGGATGATGGTGGTGTGAGGGAATGGAAAAGAAAAAATTATTTCTCGAAAACAGCAAAGGATAGAAAACTTTTGATAGGGGTAGCATGGTACGGAGGTGGGGTGCTTTTTTATATCTCAGAAACGGCTTATACTAGAAAGTTGAAACTTAGTACATATGTATGTGTAGATGTACTACTGGAATAATTAAGTAGCTAAATAAGTATAGTTAGTAAATAAAAAAAGTTCAGATGTTTATTATCGTAGTGGGTTGGATTTAAAAAAATTACGTGAAAATGTTTTTTTCACATTTTCACGAATTCCGTTATATCTTTTAGTCATGATGAGTTATCAAATTAATTTTACTTCTACGGCCTCTTTATATAGACGTCCAGAAAACTTTTTTAATATTTTTCGATATCCAACGCCTCAGGGAATTTCGATATATTGCTTAGGTCTAATGAGATATCGAATTCATTTTCACTTCTAAAAGCGGGTCATTCCATCAAGAATCGCCAAAAATGACGAAATTTGTGACCTTACCATCACCGATTTTTTTGAAAATTTTTGTACTTGAAGAACTAGTGAAAAAAATAATTGGAATTCAATTTTTTGTTTCTATCTCATTTTTTTTGTTAGTTATAGTATGTTAAAGTTTTCGCAAAAATGGTGTCCGAGTCCTCTTTGAAAATTCATATCTCTGGTAATTTTTATGCTAGAATAATAAAATAGGTCTTATTTTAAAGGGAGAAGTTGTCGCAATATAAAAAAAATACGAATAAAAATTATCCTTGAAACTCTTTTCAAGGATAACGATTTTGTCCTTTATCCTCGAATATCTCAAAATACGGTTCTTATTTTTTTTATATATTTTGTAGGTTATACTGTTTTACAAAACATACCAAGAAATTAACTTGGGATCTGAATGGAATCGGGGTCAAAAAAATCGAAGAACATCAGTGCTTCTCAATTACTTTATAGAAAAAGGATCAATCCATCAAGAATCGCCAAAAGTGTGACCTTACCATCGCCGATTCGTTTGAAAATTTATGTACTCGAAGAATTAGTGAAAAAAAAATATAATTTCAATTTTTGTTTTCGATTTGTTTTTTTTTTGCTAGTTATAGTATGTTAAAAATTTCGCAATAAAGGTGTCCGAGTCCACTTTGAAAATTCATACCTCTGGCAATGTTTATTCTAGAATAATAAAGTAGAGCTTATTACCAGAGATATGAATTTTCAAAGAGGACTCGGGCATCATTTTTGCGAAAACTTTAACGTAATATACCTAACTAACAAAAAAATGACATAAAAATTGAATTCCAAATATTTTTTTCACTAGTTCTTCAAGTACGAACATTTTCAAAAGAATCGGAGATGGTAAGGTCACAACTTTGGCGATTCTTGATGGAATGACCCAGGCTTTAAACATAATCAGAGAAAACCCGATTTAAACATTTTTCGATATTAAACCCCCTGGGGAAGTTAGGTATTATTCAAGTTTTCACGAATTCCGACAAATCTTTTAGGTTTAATGACTTTTCACTTTTACTTCTATGGGGTTTATACATAATGATTGTGTACATTTTTACGAATTCCGACAAATTACTTAGGTCTGATGAGATATCCAATTGTTTTTTCACTCACTGTGAACATTTAAAGCTCTGGAGGTTCTTTTACTCGTATACAATGTATACGGACGGATGACCTTTATTTTTCTTTTTTGGGTCAAATGAAATTCTAAAATTTGAGGGACGGCCCTTTTTTTAGATCGATACCTTATTGTTAAAAAATATGCCACAGTTTGGGCGCAACTTTTTTATTTTTTGGGTAGAATTGCGGAACGCGTTTGATGAGATGCAGTATAGGTGACTATGCGACTGACAAACTAAAAAATTATGCTCGAATTAGCCTTCTGGTTATTCCTTAGGTTGTCAGTTATCTACATCGCGTATTAGAAGAAAACTAAGAAAAATAAAGATCACCCGTCCATCGTATACGAGTATAAGAACCTCCAGAGATATGAGCGTTAAATTTTCAGTATTAGTGTTTCCTATTGGGGATACACTTATTTTGGGTGGGTATATAAAGAGGGGTATAATAAACTGAACATACCTACTTTTAAGTTACTAAGTTGCAGTACCAAAATATAGATATGAAATAGTGTACCTCCCAACTTTAACTTCTCCATGACAAAATCCTAGGAACGCTACTAACCCCGTAAGCTATTATCCCAGCTTTTGCTCACAATGAACACATTTATATAGGTGGGTACCAAATTTCAAATTTTTACCATTAGAGATCCTTGAGATTAGAGAAATTGATTAACTTCAGATAGGATTTTTGAAAAGAAACCTGAAACGACCTTCATACCACACCAGTTGCAGAACGCTGATATAGTCAGTATTTAGCCGGAGAAAAAAAAAGTTGACACATTTCAAAAGCCACAAAATAAGTGCCAGCCCTTAATTTCACGGTACTCATTATTAAAGTCACCGGTTACGGTATTCATGTCAATTCAGCATAATCCACCCCTCTTGTGAAAAACACATTCACTTTTCAAGCGGACTCATCTCAATTCACTGAGGATATGAAAGAAACCAACCCCCGAACCCTAACCAACCTCTTGTTATCCACATTTCTGATTTTAGCTTTATAGTAACAAGAAAATCCATTCCCTTAAATATCATACAGATGTAGGGGTTGAATTTTCAGGATGAACCTGATTACATTTATATAACTTGTTCTCCCCTGGCGGAAAAAATGAGAATACGAAAGTGTATTAAAGAACGGCATTATGCGGCTGTATACGTGCGTAAAGGGTCCCGAAAATCTTCAGAGCAACAACAGACATCAATTGATTAAGTTCATCACGGCGTATCAAATAAATTCTGATAGGAAGATATAAATATGATATCGGTTTGACGGGGGTTCAGAATCGCTACCACCCCCATTTAGGTACACATCAAGGCTATACAAACGAGTTAGTTGAATAGAATTTATTCTGTTAAAGAGGGAGCCGATCCTGGAACGAAGGATGCACTTAGTTTCACGTTTGTTGAATTTTTATTTCGTAATTATTAAAACAGCCAACTTAGAAATAGAATTGATGATTTATTCTGTTCGATGTTTTCTTAATACGTTTAATATTTCTAAATTTTTCCTAATTTCCTATTATTGTATTTTAGTTTAGTTTAAATTTTGTTAAAAATTGCCAATAAGACTTCTAAGAGGTGTGACGGAATTCGTGAAAACACGTATAGCCCTCTTATACAATCTAAGGAGTGGAGAACTACTTTTAGACGAATTTATAAGAAGGCCGTGGAAGTAAAAAGTTATTTAATATCTAATCAGACCCGAAAGATATGGCTGAATATGTAGACAACCTCTTGACAGTCCCTTAGAGGTCGAATGAAAATGTAGACAACCTCTTGACACCCCTTAGATGTTGAATTTTAAAAAATCCTGAAAACGCTTTCTAGGCATCTATCTAAAGAACCTGTAGAAAAAAAATTAATTCAATATGTCAGAAGAACTAATAGATGTAAGATTTTGTGGACACTGGGATAAGAGATCAATAGCGAACGTTTCTCGTCGAAGTTTAATTCAATACTAAAATCTTAAAACTAAAACTTATAACTAACTAAGCAACCTTAAACTAATATTCACATAATAATACTATATAATATTCATATTCATAGTATATGATATTAATTTATTCTGCGTACTTGTATATTCGATGTTTTAAGCCATAAACTGTTTACCGTAAAGAATCACTTTGCTTTATTGTTAAACATTATGTTGTTATGGCTAAAAGCATTTGGGGCGTATTCATTTCTAATTTTAATTTCATATTTTAATATATTTACTCTATATAAATTCCAAGTTTCAGCCTTCTAGCCTAAACGGTTCCTGAGATCTAGAAACCAACATTTTTCGCCGAAAACGCTCCCCCACTCAAAAGATGGCCACTCTAAGGGGTTCACCTAGTCTGTCTCTAAAAAAAATCAAAAGTTCAAAGCGTGTTTGGTGCTACGAGCCATCAAACGATTGACGATTATGTAGGAAGCCTTAGGAAGTAAAAATTAATTTGATATCTCATTATAACTAAGAAATATGTAGGAATTTGTGAAAACATATGCAACCTCCTTGCACCCACTTTGGGGTTGAATATTAAAAAATTCTGGAAATAATTTTTAGATATATGTAAAGAAAGCCCGAGGAAGTGAAAACCAATCCGATATCCTATTACTCCTAAGAGATATGACGAAATTCGTGAAAACGTGTTCACCCCGTTTATACACTCTTAGGGGTTGAAAAAGGAAAAAATTTGAAAACAAGTTTTAGGTGATTATTAAACAAGCTCGTGGAAGTAAAAAGTTATTCGATATCTAATCAGTCCGGAGAGATATGGCTGAATTCGTGAAAATGTATACAGCCCCTTTACACAACCGTGGGGGTCGAATTTCAAAAAATCCTGAAAACACTTTGTAGATATTTATATGAAGAATCCGAACAAAAATTAATTCAATATTTGGAAAGACCTAATAGATATGACAAAAGCCGTGAAAATATATGCATTCCATTTTCACTGATCATTTTTTTTGTCCCCCTTCCGTACACCAATGAATATTTGAAATTTTTTTTATCTAAATTACTTTTCTAGATGATCTAAATCTATCTAAATTACTCTTATGTACATACCGAGTTTCAACTTTCTAGCATAAGCCGTTCTATAGTTAGGAAAAACACCCCCCACCCCCGTACTATACTATCGCTATAAAAAATTATATTTTTTCAACATGCTACTACTAAAGTTCTATCCAAATACCAAGTTTCAGCTTTATATCATTATAGGACCATTTATTTTGATTACAGACTAGATGGAATTGATCTGTCACGAACCTATGAGAAAAAGGATTTAGGTATTATTTATGACCCCAAGCTTACTTTCAGTTCACATTTTTCGCACCTTACTTCTCGAGCTAGTCGGATGTTGGGTTTCATATTTAGGTGTAGTAAAAAATTCAAGAAGTCGGAAACTCTTAAATATCTATATGTAATACTTGTTCGCAGCATACTAGAATACGGAAGTGTGATATGGAATCCAATATACCAAGTTCATCGAGATAAGTTAGAGAAAGTTCAAAAGCTGTTCACTCGACTTTTATATTTTAAGTTCAAACTTAAGCCAAATGACTACCCGGTTAGACTACAACATTTACGTATGTTATCTCTCCATCACAGAAGATTGTTGACTGACGAGCTTTTTTTGCACAAAATCGCATCCTTTAAAATAGTTTCACCAATTTTGTTATCCAAACTGAATGTATTTATTCGATATAGAGGTAACCGACATGAAACCAATATAGTTTTCCGTATCCCAAACCATAACACAGATATTATTTTTAAATCTCCCATTATCCGCATTCAAAGTACTCATAATGAATATTTTGGTAGTATCGATATTCTACGTTTCGATATTGTGGACCTTCGTTCGCAGGTTCTAACAGCTCTTTTGTAGTGCCATTATCGTCGAATCTCTCTTCCCTCTTAATATCATTTTCCCATGTTTTACTACTATTGTTATTTTTACTTTTTGCTTCTTTTTAGTTTTTAGTTTTCAGTTAAATTTTTTTCTTCTTTTTTTCCTTTTTATTCTTTCTTTATGAGTATATCTTTTCTATTTCATTTCTTTGAATATTCTTTCTTTTTAATGCTTATCTTTTTCTCAATTATTAAATATAAATTAATTTCTATGATAGGTTTTATTTGGTTCATTAAAACTGTAAACCTCTGTTTCAATATAAACAAATAAATAAATAGGTTCTCGAGATATAAAAGTCGGAACTTTTTCTTCTTTACCCTTCCCCACCCTCACCCTCTACACCCTCAACACCAATATTTTTTTTTCTGCTAGGGGTCTATTGGGCCTACTTCTGGTGAAAATTCTAAGCATCTATCTGGTGAAAATTCTAAGCATCTATCATAGAGACTGTTCTTGAGATATGAGACGTGATTTTTTAGAAAAATCCTTATTTCCTCCACTTCCATTCTTCACCTCCCCCTTAAAAATGTTTACTTTCAGCTAACGTTATTTGTCAACCTTAATACAGAAACCAAATTTTATTTTTCTAGTGCAATTGGTTCGTGAGATATCGTAATCTAAAATTTTTCGACCCCCACCTCCGTACGCCCCTGCCACACTCAAAAATTTGTTTCCAATCTATTCTCCTAGTATACCCACAGATGTTCATCAAGTTTTAATTTCTTGACAGTAACCGTTTAGGAGATATGTATTTTAGAATGTCTCGATCTCGGCTTTCGAGCGTTTCGGATGCATTATTATTCCCCCACTCCCACACCCTTTCACCGATATCAGCAATATTTTTGCAAATGGCTCCACTATCGATAATCTAATTAAATTCCAAGTTTAAGCCTCCTAGCCTAAGCGGTTACTGAGATCTAGAAAACAAAATTTTTCGTCTAAGACCCTCCCTCCACCTCCCCCCTCACAACTGCACCACTGAAAAGGTGGACACTTGAAGGATTCTACTCAGTCTACCAACAGAAAAAAATTCAACTTAATAGCTCAAAGAATTTGAGTGCTATAAGCTTTCAAACGTTTTGCGTACGGCGGACGGCGCACAGACGGACTGAAATTTTTTTTGCTTTTTTGGTGGAAAAAAATTTTCAGGGTAGCAAATTTTTTTTTCTTAAAAATCGATAACAATACTTTATTATTAAAATAATAAAGTAAAAAGCATTGATCAATTACGAAAGTGGCTTGGATTAAAGTGATTAACTCACAAAAAATGCGCTTATAATAATGTGTGAAAAAATTATGTTAACGATCCTACTTTTTATTAAAACCATTTTTATTATGCTCCTTTGGGTTGATCATGAAAATATTTCGTAGGCTTAAGACAAGAGTTACACAATAGATTTGCCTGCCATTACAATTGCCCATTAGTAAATCTTTTGTCTTGAAATGCTTCCATGTTCGTAAGAAATTCTCCATCAAAACTAATTAGTAAATGTACACTGGAAGAACTTCATTTAAATACGAAGTTTCTACTTTCTAGCATAAGCCCCAATAAAGACAAATTGGGTGAAGGACGATAGCTGTCAAACGGAGCAAATTGGTAAAAGATTATCGAAAGAGTCGTAGTTCATCCTGTGCTGCAGCTCCAATAGTTCAAAAAATAAGGGATGAAGGGTGCTAGGCTTTGGATCTTATAACAGAACGGCTTCAAACTTCGGGATCTTACTTTTCCTTTTTTTTTTAAATGATAACTTATCATTCTCCTTCACGTTCTTTCTGGCCATCAAATTCGAACACAACGAACAACGTCGTCGTCGTGTCAGTTAAGGGTGCTAACATTACCGTGAAACGAACTAATAAAAGCAGACACGTGGCCTTAACAATGGAACGCATTAAAGTGGATTACGATGAAGTACGGAGTAGTGAATTTAACACAATCATTTTCCGCCCCCTTCTTCACGTCATGAAAGGGAAATTCGCTGCTTTTCGATTTCCGTGTTATGAGATTTCATATTTTGTTGTCCCGATTTTGTATGGGGGTGTGTACACATGCATCCTGGGGGATGTTTCATAGAGCACTCAAGGATTGCAGACAGATAGACAGTTTTCTCCAATAGCAACGGACGTTTCCGTGACGATGATCTTCGAATTTATTCATTACAAAGATTGAAATACGACATCAAAGAAGACTTAGACGTATTTGTTAAGAGTAATAGAATAGCAACTGTGTGAAATAGTTTTGCTTCTAGCTGGATGGTTTCTATTTCTGTAAGTCCTACATTACGTACACTGATTTCTATTGAAGTATTGCGCAAATCTAGTTTTTCTCACTGGGCCTTTAGATCCAAATTAATAGAGTGCAATGAGCTTAATCCAGCCCGAAAAAAGCATGAACTGGAGGCCACAAAAAAAAATCTGCCAACAGTCTGGGCGCAACTTTATTATTTTATAGGTAGAAGTCCGGAACGCCTTTAATGCTGAGAAGCGATGTAGATTACTATGCAACTAACAACCTAAGCAATACCTTTTCAATAGCCTCCTGGTTGTTAGTCGCATAGTAACCTACATCGCTTCTCAGCATTAAACCCGTTCCGGACTTCTACCTAAAAAATAATAAGGTTGCGTCCAGACTGTTGGCAGATTTTTATACTCTCGATGAAATCATATAGAGTATTATAAGTTTAATCCAGCCCAAAAGTTTGTAACGCATAGAACTAAGCCTCGGACGAAAAAAAGTTATATATTATTTTTTGTTTATTTGTGGCCAAAAACCTTAAATCCGCTTGACGTCCGTCCGTCCGTCCGTCTGTCCGTGAACACGATAACTCAAGAACGCCTTCACCTAGGATCTTGAAATTTTGAATCTGGATGTTTGGTTGAATTTTTAAGGCTAAGTTCTTTAACGGGCAAAATCGTCCTACTCCTTCGGGTAGCTGCCATACAAAATGTCCTTAACACACGTCTTCAAGAATATTGGTCGATAACTTCAGAAGGGCTTAAGCTACGTCTTTGAAATTTTGTATGTGTTATTTTTCCAATAGTTGAAGCTAAATGTATGATTATGAAGAAAATCCTATTAGTCCTTCGTGTAGCTGCCATACAAATATCCTGTCAAAACGTCTTCACTTAATTTACGGAACTCACTATAACTCAAGTAATCGTTTAGCTATGAATTCGGAATTTTGTACAAATTAGTTTTGAGTGAAAACGAAGTTCGAGTTTACTAGTCAGAGAAATCCTTTTACTCCTTCTGGTATCTTCCATACAAAAAATACTTAAGACACGTGTTCAACAATATTTTTCGATAACTTTTGAACGCTTCAAGCTAAGAATTTGAAATTTAATACACATTCATTTTTGAATGGTTCCAGGGAAAAGGATAAATATGTAAGAAATGAGGACTCACTTCATTTCTTACATATTTATGTGAAAGTCCTTCAAAAAGAAAATTTTTTTTCGGTGACTCACTCAGTTCAAGATATGAAATTAAACACTGAATATTGTCTTTTAAGTTTGAGTAGCAATGAAATGGGAGTCCTTAATAAAGGACATACAACATGCACACACGTAATTCTACTTTATCCCCAACTACAATATAAATTGGAGTTCAGTATTTCATCTAGAGTATCATACGATTGGCTTGCAGCCGATCGTGACTGCTGTATGTTTTTTTATATATTTACATATTTTTTTATCAATAGAAAATTCCATAGAAGTAAAAACGAATTCGGTCACAAGATTTTCGGAATTCGTGAAAACTTGAACAATACCTTACAACCCCAGGGGGTTTAATATTGAAAAATACTTAAATCGGTTTTATTTTATTATTTTCTAATAATACAGTATTTTATATGCTATGCTTTGACTATGTTTAAAGCTTTTAGAAGTGAAAGTGAGTTCCAAATCTCAGTAGACCTAAGAAATATATCGGAATTCGTGAATATGTACACAACCACTTTACACCCCTAAGGGGTTGGATATCGAAAAATTTGGAAGAACCCGCAGAAGTAAAATTGCTTTGATAGCTCGACTTGTCTAAAAGTTTTAACGAAATTCGTGAAAATGTTGTTTCACGGTCATTTTTTTTACTCAACTTCTGAACGCCAATAAAAATCAGAACTTTTTTTTTGCTTCAATTGCTCTAGTAGCGGATCTACATATACGCATTAAGTTTCAACTTTCTAGCATGAACCGTTTCTGAGAAATAAGAAACCACGCCTTACCCCCGTACCTTGCTACCCCTATCGAAACTTTTATTTTTCGAGGATGTCTCTACAGTGGCTCTATATAGTCGTAAATTTTTAGCTTTCTATTCATTACGGTTTTCGAGAAATAAAAATCGAAATTTTTTCCTTTTTACCCTTTTTCACCATCACCCTCAACACCCAATTTTTTGTAAAATTTTCAAGATCATATCTGATACGGTTTTTGAGATATAAAAATTGAATTTTTTTAAAAATTGCTACCCCCTCCTCCCCCCCATTCATGCTCCCCTCCCTCCACAAAAAGTTTACATTCAGTAGACTCCACTTATGATCTCATATGCAGGTACCAAATTTTGTATAATAATTTTCTTCCTGGTGCAATTGGTTCGGAAGATATTGTAATCCAAAGTTTTTCATCCTCCACCCCCACACCCAACCACCAATTTTAAAATGTTTAGCCCGTGTCTAATCTCGAAGTATTTTTAAAGACAACCATAAAGTTTCAACTTTCTGACATCAATCGTTCAGGAGATATGGATCTTACAATGTTTCAATACCGGCTTTCAAGCGTTTCGAACTCATTGTTTTTCCCCCCCACTCCCACACCCCTCAACCCCTATCGACCATTTTTTTGCAAATTGGTCCACTATTATATTTTTACATAAGTTCCAAGTTTCAGCCACCTAGAATAAGTGGTTCCTGAGATCTAGATACCAAAATTTTTCGTCTAGAACGCCCCCTCTCATCCCCCCTCACACCCACAATCCCGCAAAAGATACCAGTCGTAAGGGTTGACCCAATCTACCCATCATAAAAATTAATTTAGTACCTCAACGGGTTTGGGAGCTACGCGCCTTCAAACGATTTTGCGTACGGCGTACGGCGAACAGACGGACATTTTTTTTTTACGTTTTTGGTGTTTACTAGTCCTAAAACGTGAAAATATAAAATTTCACGGTAGCGAATTTTTTTGAAATTTCAGGTCGATCAGAATACTTTATTATTAAAACATACTGCAGTCACGATCGGCTGCAAGCCAATCGTATAATACTCTAGATGAATACTGAACTCCGATATATATTGTAGTTGGGGATAAAGTAGAATTACGTGTGTGCATGTTGTATGTCCTTTATTAAGGACTCCCATTTGATTGCTACCCAAAACTAAAAGACAATATTCTGTGTTTAATTTCATATCTTGAACTGGGTAAGTCATCGAAAAAAAATGTCCTTTTTGAAGGACTTTCACATGGGAGGTGCAGGAAGGACTCACTTGATTTCTTTCATATTTATCCTTTTCCTTGGAACCATTCAAAAATGAACGTGTACAAAATTTCAAATTCGTACCTTGAAGCGTTCAAAAGTTATCGAAAAATATTGTTGAACACGTGTCTTAAGGACATTTTGTATGGCACCTACCAGAAGGAGTGAAAGGATTTCGCTGATTAGTAAACTCAAAACTTCGTTTTTACTCAAAACTAATTTGTAAAAAATTTCCAATTCATAGCTAAAAGATTACCTGAGTTATAGTAAGTTCCGCAAATTAAGTGAAGACGTTTTGACAGGATATTTGTATGGCAGCTACACGAAGGACTAATAGGATTTTCTTCATAATCATATATTTAGCTTCAACTATTGGAAAAATAACACGTACAAAATTTCCAGGTCGTAGCTTAAACCCTTCTGAAGTTATCGGCCAATATTCATAAACACGTGTTTTAAGGACATTTTGTATGGCAGCTACCAGAAGGAGTAGGACGATTTTGCCCGTTAACGAACTTAGCCTTACAAATTCAACCAAACATCCAGATTCAAAATTTCAAGATCCTAGGTGAAGGCGTTCTTGAGTTATCGTGTTCACGGACAGACGGACGGACGGACGGACGGACGGACGGACGGACGGACGGACGTCAGGCGGATTTGAGGTTTTTGGGCACAAATAAACAAAAAATAATATATAACTTTTTTTCGTCCGAGGCTTGGTTCTATGCGTTACAAACTTTTGGGCTGGATTAAACTTATAATACTCTATATGATTTCATCTAGAGTATAAAAATGTCCTTTTTGAAGGACTTTCACATGGGAGGTGCAGGAAGGACTCACTCGATTTCTTACATATTTATCCTTTTCTTGGAACCATTCAAAAATTAATGTGTACAAAATTTCAAATTCGTAGCTTGAAGCGTTCAAAAGTTATCGGAAAATATTGTTGAACACGTGTTTTAAGGATATTTTGTATGGCAGCTACCCGAAGGAGTAAAAGGATTTCGCTGATTAGTAAACTCCGACTTTGTTTTCACTCAAAACTAACTCGTACTAAATTCCGAATTCGTAGCTAAAAGGTTACTTGAGTTATAGCGAGTTTTGTAAATTAAGTGAATACATTTTGACAGGATATTTGTATGGCAGCTACACGAAGGACTAACAGGATTTTCTTCATAATCATGTATTTAGCTCCAACTATTGGAAAAATAACACATACAAAATTTCAATGTCGTAGCTTAAACCCTTCTAAAGTTATCGACCAATATTCTTGAACACGTGTTTTAAGGACATTTTGTATAGCAGCTACCAGAACGAGTAAAAGGATTTCGCTGATTAGTAAACTCCAACCTTCTTTTCACTCAAAACTAACTTGTACAAAATTCCGAATTCGTAGCTAAAAGATTACTTGAGTTATTGTGAGTTTTGTAAATTAAGTGAATACATTTTGACAGGATATTTGTATGGCAGCTACACGAAGGACTAACAGGATTTTCTTCATAATCATGTATTTAGCTTCAACTATTGGAAAAATAACACATACAAAATTTCAATGTCGTAGCTTAAACCCTTCTAAAGTTATCGACCAATATTCTTGAACACGTGTTTTAAGGACATTTTGTATGGCAGCTACCAGAACGAGTAAAAGGATTTCGCTGATTAGTAAACTCCAACCTTCTTTTCACTCAAAACTAACTTGTACAAAATTCCGAATTCGTAGCTAAAAGATTACTTGAGTTATTGTGAGTTTTGTAAATTAAGTGAATACATTTTGACAGGATATTTGTATGGCAGCTACACGAAGGACTAACAGGATTTTCTTCATAATCATGTATTTAGCTCCAACTATTGGAAAAATAACACATACAAAATTTCAATGTCGTAGCTTAAACCCTTCTAAAGTTATCGACCAATATTCTTGAACACGTGTTTTAAGGACATTTTGTACAGCAGCTACCAGAACGAGTAAAAGGATTTCGCTGATTAGTAAACTCCGACCTTCTTTTCACTCAAAACTAACTTGTACAAAATTCCGAATTCGTAGCTAAAAGATTACTTGAGTTATTGTGAGTTTTGTAAATTAAGTGAATACATTTTGACAGGATATTTGTATGGCAGCTACACGAAGGACTAAAACGATTTTCTTCATAATCATATATTTAGCTCCAACTATTGGAAAAATAACACATACAAAATTTCAAAGACGTAGCTTTAACCCTTCTGAAGTTATCGACCAATATTTTTGAACATGTGTTTTAAGGACATTTTGTATGGTAGCTACCCGAAGGAGTAGGACGATTTTGCCCGTTAACGAACTTAGCCTTACAAATTCAACCAAACATCCAGATTCAAAATTTCAAGATCCTAGGTGAAGGCGTTCTTGAGTTATCGTGCTAACGGACAGACGGACGGACGACGGACGGACGGACGGACGGACGGACGGACGGACGTCAGGCGGATTTGAGGTTTTTGGCCACAAATAAACAAAAAATAATATATGACTTTTTTTCGTCCGAGGCTTGGTTCTATGCGTTACAAACTTTTGGGCTGGATTAAACTTATAATACTCTATATGATTTCATCTAGAGTATAAAAATAATAAAGTAATACATAAATTGTTCACTTAAGTTCGTTAATGGGCAAAACCATTCCCATTTTCGTAGCTTCCAAACAAAAGTTAATAGAAAATATTCACAAATATTGACCGATAACTTCAGATTTCTTCAAGTCAGGAATTTCATATTTGGTATACTTTAATATTTCAATTTTTAGGAATGAAAAAAATGGAGCAAGTTCTTCATGTAACCACCATACAAAACCCCTTAAGCAATTTGTGAACTCAAGTTCTGGACCTACCACAACTTCACTACTTTCGCTTAATCGAATTATAAATTGGATCCAACTTACTCTTCAGATAGTCACAGATATCATTTAATTGCACCCATCACTGATTTATGAAGCTTAATTATATCTGGGCATGATGTTTCATAATAATTTAGAATGCAATGTAAGTGCTGGGATACGATTATGTTCTGGCTTCTCTGTTGAAAAATTTATCTTATTCACTTTTCGTTACTTATTATTTTTAATAAATCACCTTCTTCAGGAATTTTTCTTGAGTAATGGAAAATTTCATTTATTCCCCGTATCTACAAAGCTAGTCCTAAGTATCTGGTGGTGAATTATAGATCTGTTTCCAAATTACACTTTTTTGCTGCGAAATATATTTCTCCAACTCAATCTGGATTTGTTCATGGTCGTTCAACAATCACTAATTTAGTGTTATTATCAGACTTTTGCTTTAAAAAAATATAAATATTAAAAAATTTTTTATATCTAATCCGACCTTAGAGATATGACTAAGATTGTGAATATGTGTACAACCCCTTGATATCCCCTTGGAGATTAAAAATCAAAAATCGTGAAAATGGATTTTAGGCAATTACATAAATTGCCCAGAAAAGTATGATACCTCATCAGACCAGGCCCACGCGCAGGATTTTGTGAGGAGGGGGGAGGGTTTCAAATATGTCGAAGCTTGATCTTCAACAACAAACATTTTCTATGAGATTTGAATCTGATGAATATGACGGTCAATCCAGTACGTCATCGTCCCTCCAGTTTCGGAAAAATTTTAGGTGGTGTGCTGCATCTTACGATTTTCCCATAGGTATGCATAGTGGTTAATTTAGTAGTACATATTACAGGTAATTTAGTAGTCAACTATCGGATATCGGTAACGAGGAGTGAAAAAGACGGCAATATTGAAGGAAAGAGGTGGAGAATCCCACGCATGTACACCGATCATAGAGATATACATACGTACACAGTGCGACAAATAAGTATCGAGACTGGTCATGGAAAACATCATTAAAAGAAAAAATCTGGATATTTTTAATTTTTTTTATTCAAAATATTCTGCTACAGTTTCAATACACTCAATACAGCGATTCAACAGTGATTGAAATCGCATGTGGCCAAATCAGGTGAATACGGTGGATGATTCAACATACAGACTTGATTCTGAGCCAAAAATTAACGAACAATGAGTGAGGTGTGACTCGGTGCATTATCCAGTTCTCTGGATCACGATATTCGGGTCGAATACGATGGCTTCTGGCCATCACACGCTTCAAAACTTCGAGATAAAATGCGCCAGTAATTGTTTGGCCAGTTGGAACGAATTTCATGTGGACAATTCCTTTTCTATCGAAGAATGTAATGAGCATTGTTTGAGCAACATTTTAATATTTCAACATCGACAAAAAAGTTGTTTTGGGAGACCTGTCATAACTTTGCTCTCTATCAACCGATTTAAACAAAATTGGTATTACCGGGAATAGGAGTGTCACAGCTTTCAAACGCCGGTCTGTAGACATAGAAGGCCCTACTAGTTACTCAGATATGATTCGAGTCTCGGAACTTATTTGTCGCACTGTGTATGTACTGGAGATGACGAGCAGCGACTGTTTTGAAGCCGGACGATTCCCCGCAAAGGACCGGCAATTAACACTATGCTACTATTACCCCAATCTTGAATACGAAAAACAGTTAACATTTCAATATTAGGCTACTTTTTTCATTTCACTGCCACCTGGCATCAAACGCTCTATACAAAAACGTTCAATCTGGCTTCAAAATGCTTCAAAGTGCTTCATACAACAACGGCGCCTTGCCAGTATTTATATCTCTATGACATGGGAAGTAGTGGAAATCCGAGTCGGATTGGAGTGTCAAAATAATAGAGGGGATGGGGAGGGTATGTAGCTAAACAGAATCCCATCAAACATATTGGCGAGAGTTTGCTGGTAGCAAGCATTAGGCAAGGGCAAAAAAATGCGATCAGCTCGCCCTTTTATCGAATTGCAATTGCCACAGATAATGATTTAAAAATTCTTGCTAAATGCTTGCAAAAAGATTGCAATTTGTAAGGATAACATTTTTTAACCCTTAGAAATGGCACGCATTTCGCAAATGGATAGAGCCATATTGCATATTCGGGTATTTATTAGTTGCGCATCAGTCGGAAAGAACACTTGTGAGTGGTAACTATTGTATTATTTATTGCATTTTTTGGTACGAGTGAAAGTGATTTTTAACAACCGGTGAGCAAATTAAACTTAAGACTTGCTGGCAAGAATTCTTGCCGGCAAGTCTAAAATCGCCACTTAGAAGTAACTTGCCAAATTATCGTTTTGAGCAAGGGAACTGATTAAACTACCCTTGCTCGAAGTGATAATCAGGCAACTTGCGTTTTAGGTTTTAGGCTTTTATATAAAACCCCGTGACAATAAAAACTTATTCGATATCTAATCAGACCTAAGTGAAACAAATGAAAACAATAAAACAGCCCCATTACACACCTTTCAAAAAATCCTGAAAACAATTTATAGCAGTTTATCGGAAGAACTCTCAGAAGTAAGATTAATTTAAAATGTCAGAAGACCTAAGATATATGACGAAATTTGTGAAAAATATTTGCATTCCATTTTCACTGCCCAATTTAGATGACAACAAAAATGTTTTCCAAATGGGTTTGTTCATGTTTCACCTTTAGAAATTATGTACTCGCATAATTTAAGTATCATCAGTAGCACAAAAAATATAAAATTCACATCAGGTGAAATATGTTGGACATGTGATTTGCTGACATAGTGTCTAGACACAAAGGTAGCAAATTACCTGTGCATATTTCAGGTGATGGGAATTGCAATTTTTGGATACCTGTAACCTATTCCATTTTTATGACGAGCATACAGCTAAATAAGCATTTTTTAGTTTAGGAAATCTTGTATATATAGGCTAAGCTAATTACTAATAAAGTTTAGTGTGTGTATAATATCAATACCAATCGTTTCAGTCAAATTCAGTCAATTTCAGTCAATTTACCAGTTAAAGATAATTTCAAGTGATTAGTTTTGGTGACAACATTTTGATTACAAGTTCGAAATTAGTTTCAAGTGATTAGTTTTGAACAGGGTTCACTAACTATCATAGATATATATAAGTTCCAACTTTCAACTGCCTATCGTTAGCGGTTCCTGAAATATAATAATTGAAATGTTTGGTCTAAAATTTCAAAAAGTCAATTTGACATTAATAGCTCAAAGCGTAGCATTCAAATGCTTTTGCGTATGGCGCGGCGGACAAACAGAGCGCATTTCTTTTTGCAGTTTTGAGGTCTACTAATACATGAAAATACAAAATAACAGAGTAACACATTTTTTTTAAATCGATCACAATACTTTGTTATTAAAATAATAAACTAAAATAAAACTATATTCTTTCAATGTTCATTCAGGAATTCCGCAAGGGAACCACCTGGGACGGCTCTTAATTATTATTTTTTTGGTTTATGATTTGTCAATATGTTTTTGAATGCTTAACGTATGCAGACGATATCAATTTGTTCTCGAATATCCAAATCTTATAAATGTGTTGGTGTACAAAATGCCACTCATACTTTAGTAAATTGGTGTGTGTTAAAATCCTTCATGCTAAATTTAGATAAACACAAAATATTAAATAGCTTAGATTTCTAGACAGTTCAGCACACCTTGTTTGTATACAAATTAAAGTCGTTCATGTAATTTCCATAGAATAGTCCTTAAGTAATTTTTGCGCTCATCTCAAGAAATCGTTCTAGAATTCGAGATTTTACAGTGAGTGAAAAAATCAATTTCACCTTATAGTACGATTAACGGATTTTTTTTAATTTTGACACAAGTAATTTCAAAACCAAATCCCAAGTTGGTAATTTAGTTGGTGTCTGATTTGCTGAGAATTTTTACTTTTGGTCCACGATTTCCCGCTCCAAACTATTATAGTTTAATAATTTTGGTTATTACATATGTCTTTCAGTCCCAATTTCAGTTACTGCAATTTAAAGAGAAAGTGGTTACAAACCAATTAACTAAGACAGACTATATAAAACCAAGTTACATTTTCTATCAGCGCAGTGCATTGTCTTCTTACCCCTTTTCATTTGAAATGCAAAATGTCGGTAATTTTATCACGTGATAATGAATTTAAATGCTTGTCCCCCGACGAATTTAAGCAGACCCTTCTGCATTTTAATGACTTAATGTGCTTTCGCGTATTTAAGGGGTGGAAATTTTAACAAAGTCAGTCACTTATCCGCTTTCAAGTTATCCTTATATTTTCCTGGTTCTGATGTCTTCTGATGGTGAACAAGGAATACTTCTGTTCCCTACATCCTGCTGGGCAAATTTCGAAGTTCGGTCTAATGGTCTTGCACTTTTGTCAGGTTTCATCAGGGATAAGGGATTTTATTTAATTATTAGATTAATATTAGCATAGTATTAGATAGTAAATTGAGAAGAGATTATGAGGATTAAAATAAATGGGATCAGATTTAGAATGGGATAGGAGCAAAATTATTGCGTTCGTTTTTGCACTAATCGTGATAACGTGATAACGTATATCCGTTGGGAAAAAATTCATCCTATTGATGTATTGGTTGTATAAATCGAACAAACTAGAATCTTATATCCAAAAAATATCGGTATATCAAAAGATTAAAAAATCGTTGACTAGTTAACGTATCTAATGCAGATTTTTTCTTTCAAAGCAGTTTTTGTAATCTCCAACTGACGAGGACATTACTTTATAATTTTCAGAACTTCTAATCCTTCGGGTAGCTTCCGTACGAAAATCCTTGAAAAATATGTGTTATGGCTTTGAAGTTGGCATTTTGCACGTAATACATAAATTAAATTGTTAACGTATCAAAAGCACTGCTTTGGTAAACTCCCAGATAAAAGTCTTTATAGTACGGTCATTCCATCAAAAATCGCCAAAGGTGTGACCTTACCATCTCCAATTCTTTTGAAAATTTTTGTACTTGAAGAATTAGTGAAAAAAAATTGATATTCTATTTTTTGTTAGTTATAGTAGGTAAAAGTTCGTTATCTGAGGCAAACTGAAAAAGGATGAAAACATTTTTTAATCGGTGCCATTTAATTTTTAAAACAGACTGGGATCTGTTTCCGTTATCTCTCCATCAAATTTTCATCCCTTTGCCTCCTAGCGCACATCAGCCAAAAATTAACGCGAAAAGGGAGTTTAAATCCTTTTAGCCCCGCAGGGCTGCGCAGTAGATAGAGCATAGCGTGCATCAGCCCAATATACCTATATTGTAATACATACCATAATAATTATACTCTAGATGAAATCATATAGAGTATTATAAGTTTAATCCAGCCCAAAAGTTTGTAACGCATAGAACCAAGCCTCGGACGAAAAAAAGTTATATATTATTTTTTGTTTATTTGTGGCCAAAAACCTCAAATCCGCCTGACGTCCGTCCGTCCGTCCGTCCGTCCGTCCGTCCGTCCGTCCGTCCGTCCGTCCGTCCGTCCGTCCGTCCGTCCGTCCGTCCGTCCGTCCGTCCGTCCGTCCGTCCGTCCGTCCGTCCGTCCGTCCGTCCGTCCGTCCGTCCGTCCGTCTGTCCGTGAACACGATAACTCAAGAACGCCTTCACCTAGGATCTTGAAATTTTGAATCTGGATGTTTGGTTGAATTTGTAAGGCTAAGTTCGTTAACGGGCAAAATCGTCCTACTCCTTCGGGTAGCTGCCATACAAAATGTCCTTAAAACACGTGTTCAAGAATATTGGTCGATAACTTCAGAAGGGTTTAAGCTACGACATTGAAATTTTGTATGTGTTATTTTTCCAATAGTTGGAGCTAAACATATGATTATGAAGAAAATCCTGTTAGTCCTTCGTGTAGCTGCCATACAAATATCCTGTCAAAATGTATTCACTTAATTTACGAAACTCATTATAACTCAAGTAATCTTTTAGCTACGAATTCGAAATTTTGTACAAGTTAGTTTTGAGTGAAAAGGAAGTTTGAGTTTACTAATCAGCGAAATCCTTTCTCTCCTTCTGGTAGCTGCCATACAAAATGTCCTTAAAACACGTGTTCAATAATATTGGTCGATAACTTCAGAAGGGTTTAAGCTACGACTTTGAAATTTTGTATGTGTTATTTTTCCAATAGTTGGAGCTAAATATATGATTATGAAGAAAATCCTGTTAGTCCTTCGTGTAGCTGCCATACAAATATCCTGTTAAAATGTCTTCACTTAATTTACGGAACCCACTATAACTCAAGTAATCTTTTAGCTATGAACTCGAAATTTTGTAAAAATTAGTTTTGAGTGAAAACAAAGTTCGAGTTTACTAGTCAGCAAAATCCTTTTACTCCTTCTGGTAGCTGCCATACAAAATATCCTTAAGACACGTGTTCAACAATATTTTCCGATAACTTTTGAACGCTTCAAGCTACGAATTTGAAATTTTGTACACATTAATTTTTGAATGGTTTCAAGGAAAGGGAAAAATATGTAAGAAATCCAGTGAGTCCTTCCTGCACCTCCCATATGAAAGTCCTTCAAAAGGGACATTTTTTTTCGATGACTTAACCAGTTCAAGATATGAAATTAAACAATGAATATTGTCTTTTAGTTTTGAGTAGCAATCTAATGGCAGTCCTTAATAAAGGACATACAACATGCACACATGTAATTCTACTTTATCCCCAACTACAATATAAATCGGAGTTCAGTATTCATCTAGAGTATTATACGATTGGCTTGCAGCCGATCGTGACTGCAGTATGTTTTTTTATTATTTTTGAAATTTTTCCCGCAATATCAAATGAACTTTCATGTTAAAAGTTATATAATTTCTCAAAATTTTTATATGGCAATGCTGGTGTGAAATGTCAAGTGTGAAATGTGTAGTTCGAAATATTATGGCGGTTTGTACTGGGTTAGTGATAACAAATATTTTAAATGCGAATTTTTACTTTACTATTTTCAAATAATACAGTATTGTGATCGATTTTAAAAAAAAAAATTTGCTACCCTGAAATTTTTTTTTTCACGTTTCATGATTAGTAGACACGAAAAAAGCACAAAAAAAATTTCAGTCTGTCTGTCCGCCGTACGCAAAATCGTTTAAAGGCTCGTAGCTCCCAAACGGTGTGAGATATTTAATTTAGTTTTTTTTATGAATAGACTGGGTAGGCCCCTTGAAGTGATCAAATTTTGTGGGGTGGGGGTGTGAGGGGGGAGGAGGGGGAGCGTTTTAGACGGAAAATTTTGGGACTGACAACTTAAGTAATAACCAGGAGGCTATTTGGAACGTTATTTTTTAGGTTGTCAGTCGTATAGTAACCTACACCGCATCTCAGCATTAAACACGATTCGGACTTCTACTCATAAAATAATAAAGTTATGCCCAGACTGTTGGCCGATTTTTTTTTAATAGTTTACGTACGTTTAAAATGTTCGTGGAACCGTAACCGCCAAACTACGAATAAGAATATAAAGAAATGAAATGGGCCGAGATAAATGAAACAAAAACGAAACTGCGTCATAGCTCTTATGACAGAGTGGGTTTGCTGTTTGTTTACAAAAAAAAAACACAAATTCGGTTAAAATTGAGCATGTGTGGAGATGGTCTATGACATAAAGGGTTAGAGATAGTGAGAGAAAACCAGAAATATTTCAATGTGTCTGTTTTTTTTAATAATTGCATGGGCAAAGCGGGAGCAAGACGATAGGTGAAGGGTTCTTATCGGTCTTGCTCTCTCTCGAAATATTGATGTTTATATGGTAAAATAACTTCACTAAGTTTCTATGGAGATATAAGGCCTGAACAGTACACGGACCTCGACTGCGACTACGCAGTCCCTGTCTTTAGAATACACAGGATTATATGGCGATGCCCACAACACCAACTTCGCCTGCTACTGCGCAGTCGTGCTACACTCTAATTCTAGGACTGCGGTTGTAGTCTGGAATTTCCACTACTTCCCAGCAAGAAAAGTTTCGTATACTAGGTATACGTCGAAACGAAACCGTATGCAAGTCGTATAACTGATTAGACGTTTTGGGAACGATATCGCCGGTTGATGTATATATTTACTATTATAGTTTGTACGAGCACTATATATATAATATTTACATGACCTCTTAAAATGAATTGAATTCTGTTTACATTTAAGAGTAGACCACGACAGCTTAGTACATGCTGTCTTTATCTTACATATAGAATACTGGGTTTCTATTCTTCAAATTCGTCTCGCTTCCTATTCACTTTCTCGTAATTAATAAACGCAAACACTCCAAATTGATTAAAAACACTATATAAAATATACACGCTACCAGAAACACGTCCATTTTCAAAAATATTAAACAAAACAGAAGTGACACTTGACACTCGTTCTTCTTCTTGCTTGCATAGAATCGAAGTCGTAGTCGGTGTTCTGTTCAACACCAACTGCGCAGTCGAACCTCACGCCGCAAGGTAGGCAAATCGCAGTCGTAGTCGAAGTCGAGGTCCGTGTTCTGTTTAGTACTATACAGTAATTATAGCCGCCTGCCGCCAAAGCACTTGACTTGTTGTGCAGACAACTGACGGCCCCCTACGCATTTTGCACACAACCTTGTGGCGGGCTTGTATAGTATATAGTTAACGGTGGCTTTGCCTTGTCCCATCGTCACCGTGCAAGAAAATTACCGTATAAGTCCGCCAGAGCTCCGCCGTAGCATTAACTGGTAATCTTTCAGTTAAAACGTATAGGCCTCGGGACAAAAATTAACTTATATACTTCGTATCGGTGTACATACGTCTGATTCGCTACCTCTATCTCCATCTCTTTCACTCCTAGTTAATGATACCCGGTAGCTGGCCGTTAAATTAACCCAATCTCATAGTGTAAATTATAAAGCGAGGCCAGTACGATTTAACGGGTAAATTACAGAGTAATGGTACACTATAGCTGCATACTAAATTAACTACATGAATTCATGGAAATTTGGAAGCGAAGCCAGTACGATTTAACGGGTAAATTACAGGGTAATGGTACCCTATAGTTTAACTACATATCCGTTTTAATTGAAAATGCGTCGTAATTTTCCATCCCAGGTACCCTGGTACCTGTTCGGGCTGATTAAGGTGTAGAAGAAAAATACCCTTTTTCAATAAGAAAAACCAAAAAAAAAACAATGATATATATGAAATAAGAAATAAAGCAAGAAGTTTAGAAATATCCAAAAACGTCAGGTAACTGAGTGCAGTAGAACAGAAATGATAGTAGTACGTACAGCAGGAGTTACGGCGCTGCGGGATAGGTTCGCTCGACTAATTTACGTAAAAATTTGATGGCACATAAGACTAGGAAAGGGCCATGTACTCCAAAGTTTAAATGTATCGCATACAATTAAACAATTTTGATGTCAGGGTCCCTGCAAGAAAGCGCTACCCGAAAGTACAAATACATACAGAAAATTCAATACCGTGACAGCAAAATTTTTCTGGTGTTAGAAGTATTTATTGCATATGTACACATATGCAATAAACATTAGCAGCACGCGCCATCCGACTTCCCAAAACTGCTAGCTGTTTTTCTGCGTCGCAAGAATTTCGGAATCGGTTTTCGTATTTTACCGGGTAACTACCGGTTATCGTTAACCAGGAGTAAAGAAGACGGCAATATTAAAAGAGAGAGGTAGAGAATCACACGCATGTACACCGATACGAAGTATATAAGTTAATTTTTGTCCCGAGGCCTATACGTTTTAACTGAAAGATTACCGGTTAATGCTACAGCGGAGCTCCGGCGGACTTAACCGGTAAATTTCTGGCAGGGGTGTTGGATTTAATGCATGTGTTTGTACTTTCGGTAGCGCTTTCTTGCAGGGCAGTTAGTAACGCTTCGAAGTGGTTTTGCGGCGGTGACTTATAAGCTAACGCGACAGTCTCATCCGATATCAAATTTGGGTCACTCGATATCGATATTTTACTTTGACGAGGAAGTGGTCGGAGTCGCAGTTTGCGCCGCGAAACGATCGTACGTCTAGAATGCTGGTCGCAGCATTCTCTCGATCAGAGCGTGGTCAATTCAGTTGAAAGTACGGCCATCAGGAAATGACCACGTAATTTTATGAATGTTTCGATAGGGGAAGTATGTCGAGCTTACAACTAAGTTTTTGCTGGTAGCGAAGTCGATTAGACGATGAAAGCTTCTCTCCATGGATATCCTACAGGATTATACCATCAGCTTATAATTTGTGAAAATTTATCTTATGATTTTTACGATATCCATTTTGCCTGACTATCTCAAAAATCTCTGTGTAAGGGTGTCTTTGTGTCGATTTCCGGAACTACATATAAGAATGAATTTTCCAAATTTTTCCAACAGCATGGATCATTTCGAATTGATACCCTTCCTGCGTGTGCCCGCAAGACACTACAACACCGTACTGATAATTATACTCCTTGTAAAGTGCTTGCAAATCACAACAAACCGTATTTTTAGCTATGGGTACTTATACGCTCCACACTTATCCGCATGTGAGTTTCTTCCCGCTTGCTGGGAAAACGCTTTTTACTGGTCCTATTTGCTGCTTCTTGTGCATTTTCCAAAGAAAATGTATTCGTGCCTGGTGAAGGATATGCGGCGGCGGAAACGTGGGCGGCTTAATGTAGATTTCGGTTGGTGCTCAATTCAACAGTGCACTCAATGGAAGTAAAAACGTAGGAGTAGCGAAGAAAGGATTTTTTTTCAGTATTCAGGATTCATGAGGCTATTATTGTTGTTGGTGCTTTTGTTCGGGGTGGTTGACGGCGGTGGTGTTGTTCCTTAAGAACATAATAGTGTCCTGGTTTATTCGTACCCTTGAAAAGCAGATCGACGTTGTCGTGGGTATCCTTTCGAAATGTAACTTGTCCTTCCCGGGGAGGAGGGGGTAAAAGAGGCTTATGCTGTTTTCCTTTCATATCGATACGTGTTCGAAGAAACCAAACCCTGGGGGGTAGAAATGAGCCAGTGATTTTTGAGGTTTTCTCCCTTGAGCGGTGAGTGTCAACGGCTCGAGGATTTGCGGAATGGAAACTGAAGAGCATAAAAAATCCTTCGGTTTAAAGATTCGAAGGAAATACTTTCGGTTAAGGAAGATTTTTATTGCTTTTTTGTATGAGTTCAGGTCCAAGGAAGATGGATGGAAATGGAGTTGAAAGTTTCAATGGATTTTTTTATAGCTATTGGAAGTAGTACTTACTGCTATAATATCGTTTCAAAGTGATGCGATTTTTTAAATAGTGCGACTTGTTTGGAATTGCTACACTTTATACACTTTATGGCGAAACCCAGCAAACATTTTGTTAATCGTTCACCAAAGGTGAAGAATAATCGAAGGCATTGTAATGAGGCATCATTACATAAAGAGGCAATCTTTTTTTCCATCTAGAGCAACCAACGTCGTGTTATCGAAATATGATACATTGATTAACTAATAATTCATCGCATTCTTCAAATTCGAATTCACCTGAGACTCAAAATCGATTCCCTAGTAATACGTAATACAAGTTCATTTACGAATCTTTAACACGATCTAGAAACAATTTGTTTGACGTTCACTGAAATGAGTATATCACGCCTTACGTACGTTTGTTTTTGAGATCATTTCTTAATCATATTATAGATTCAATCGAGAAAACCAACTCAAGATGGGCAGATAATGTTACATGTCACACTGCGAGACAGATCTGGCCGGAGCTGGATCTAAAACGCTCTAAAAGGCTAACTTTGCTCAAAAGGGCGAATATCAGCACCACAGTCGGTGTCCTGACTGGGCACTGTCTTATTGGTCGACATGCCAAAAGCCTCGGCCTTTTCTCAAACGACTTCTGTAGAAGCTGCCTGGATGAGGAGGAGGAGGAGACAGTCCTTCACCTTCTCTGTACCTGTTCAGCTCTATCAGCCAGAAGGAAAGCTCATCTTGGAGCTTACTTCTTCAACTGTCTCGGTGATCTTGCCGCAATGGAGGTCGCGAGAATCCAACGCTTCATTGCAAGCTCTAAATGGTTCGACGAGTAGGACCGGATTCGATGATCCTGTGGTATTACAACGGACCTTTCAGGTCTAAGTGTGTCCGTGTTCTCACGGGCAGCCACGCGTACCTACCTATCTACTTATAGATTCATAATGGATGTGGGTACAGTGAATCACAGGTGAATTCACTTCGGTGAATTGCTTTCGAATCACTTTCAACTAAATTTATTTGCTAGGAAAACCACTTACCTTCCAACATACTCCTCCGGATACGGTATAATGTATCCTTCTGGACTGGGTCGGGCAGTTTTGCCGACCCAGAAAAATGCATCGGGACCGGTACCATCGTATGCGAATCCTTTTACAAAAAGTGTCGATTCGTCAACTGCATAGACAGTACCCTGAATAAAAATTTCATAAATTTTTTGAATTGGTCAATTAAAATTCGATGCTTAATCTCTTACCTTGATCCCGTGAGCAAATTGCACAAATTGTCCGATGAAACGACCGTAGTAGGGCTCTTGTGGTGCACGGCCATTTGCTGTAATGAAAAAAAGGAAAAATTCAGTCGAAAACTTTACTAAAGTACTGATAAAATTGGATGTAAATTTCACCACTATGTGGCACATACAACTATCTGTAGATATTACTATAGTAGTAGTTCCCACAGAACAAATTACCCAGTCGAACATTCGCATAATAGCTCCTGAACACATTATTCCGGGTGCTAACGTCCTCTTTTTCGACGATATCGGGAAACGGATATGACTTATTTCCTCGAAATTTTTTTTATCATCACCGGTTTATTGGTACCGTGCCAGGGAGTAATTCTAAGTTTCCGCTATTGCTTGCAGTATAAAAGACGGTTTTGTAACATATTTTATCAGGATATATATCGCGGTTTATTCTATAAGATATGTGTACATAGTTTCATACAGAAAACCAGCTTTTCGGCAATTTTACCATCCGATTAATATTTCATAAATTTTATGTTGGCAAAAACGTTACGTTTCTTCTGCGATAGTTCAAAACGTTTCATCTGTTCCATTTGAAGGCATGGACGATTTCTTATCGAGAATTTGATCCATTAGTCATCAATATGGATTCAATCAAAAATATTTGACCAAACCGAATGAAATTATTCAAAAAAGTCTTGCAGGAAATTTGGCTCAAATTAGAAAGATTGAACTACACCTTATAATTTCTTATGTCTACTTATGAAGAGTGGAAAAAAACCAAACTTCAAGATTTGTGACTTAAACCAAATTATAAGTCATAACATGTATAAAACATAACATGTCTCATTGATTCCATTCAAGTATGAATATTTCTGTTTTCAATTTAAAAGGATTTATTCGTGAAATAAATAAACAATATATATTGTATGACATCGTCATGGTTCAAATAAAATTTTAACGACGAAATTAGAAAATATACCATCTAAGCGCTACGATTGGTGCAATGCGATATCACTATAATTGGTTTCATTCACTAACATGCATTCTAACCCTATAAACCAAACATCGATGAAGAGGCGATGAAGAGGCGATGAAGAGGTAGCGAACAGTTTCGAAACTTGTCGCTGAAAAAAGATTATCAGTTGGGAACAAGTTCAGCTATGTACTTGCTGTCTGTGAATACGTGTGAGGTATTCGCATTTCTTTCTTGCTCGTACTGAAATGCATCCGACCATCTCATTCGCACTCGTCGACATGAGAGATCTCCTATCGCGCATTCCATTTGAAATTGGAATGAGCAAGAACGAGATGGCAATACGTGCACTCACTGAAGAGTATGTATGAAGGGAGTATGAAGTAGACCTGACCAATCATCGATGAAAGGTAGGCCTGACTTATAGGCGAATTCTGCCTTACCGGTCGACACTGCACCGATGGACGGCGTCCGGTCATATTGGAATAGAATTCCAGTGGTCGTCGACTAGTGCAACCAAAAGACAACTTTCAATCGACTAATGCAATCGAAAGATGAATTTCATTACACTAGTCGTAAGAGTTATGGGTTTCGGTATCATATTCGCATGTTGCAAACAAAAGCGCTGTGCGCAGTTCAACATCTAAGTTTGCAATGGCATTTGGCGGCGAGTACGCACTTGATGATAATACGTGTCGTGTAGGACGTTTAGTCTTTTTCTCTCGCTAAAGGCGGAACAGGTCGGCATGTTTACATTCTTGTGGAGAAGATGGGGAAATGTTTACTTTTCGATTTAACCCTTAATATCGCCACGAACACAAGCGCGCGTGCTAACATGGTAGTAGTTTGTACATAAGGACCCATGAATTTTTCGTGTTTTTGGTTTATAGGGAATCAGATGTTGCGTTGTATTGCTTAGGTAGGTAGGTACGCGTGGCTGCCCGTGAGAACACGGACACACTTAGACCTAAAAGGTCCGTTGTGTTACCACCGGATCATCGAATCCGGTCCTACTCGTCGAACCATTTAGAGCTTGCAATGAAGCGTTGTATTCTCGCGACCTCCATTGAGGCAAGGTCACCGAGACAGTTGAAGAAGTAAGCTCCAAGATGAGCTTTCTTTCTGGCTGATAGAGCTGGACAGGTACAGAGAAGGTGAAGGACTGTTTCCTCCTCCTCCTCGTCCAGGCAGCTTCTACAGAAGTCGTTTGAGAAGAGACCGAGTCTTTTGGCATGTCGACCTATAAGACAGTGTCCGGTCAGGACACCGACTGTGGTGCTGATATTCGCCCTTTTGAGCAAAGTCAGCTTTTTGGAGCGTTTTAGATTCAGCTCCGGCCAGATCTGTCTCGCAGTGTGACATGTAACACCGTCCGCCCATCTTGAGTTGGTTTTCTCAATTGAGTCCAATCCCAGTAGCAGTTTACATATAGAGAGAGGCACACCCAGATTCCGATGTTCCGGCATAATCTGAAGGGTAGTACCGCGTCGAGCGAGTTCATCAGCCATGCAGTTCCCTGGAATATCCCTGTGTCCTGGCACCCAGCACAGAAGAATATTGAACTGTTCAGCCATCTCCTTAAAAGATGATCGACATTCTGCGGCGACCTTTGATATTGTCGAGGTCGATTCCAAGGATTTTATTGCCGCTTGGCTGTCTGTGAAAATGCTAATATCCCTAGTAGATATTACATTACACCTCAGCCAGGACAAGGCCTCCTTGATCGCCATAAGCTCCGCCTGAAAGACACTACAGTGATCCGGAAGGCGGAAGGAGCTGCTAATGTTAAGTATATCAGAGAAAGCACCTCCACCTACCCCGTCTTCAGTTTTGGAGCCGTTCGTATATATGTGGGCGGACTCTTCCGTCCGTACCGAATCCCTTTCCCATTCTAGACGGGTTGGGATGGCTGTTAGGAAATTTTTCTCAAAATCATAACTGGGAGGGGTGTAGTCGGTGTTTTCAGGAATGTTATTGAAGTGATTCAAGATTGTTGAGTGACCTGCATATATGCCAGTCCACTGTGTAGAGGCCCTAAGTCGAATGGCTGCATTGGCTGCCATTTGCTTGCCAAAAATGTCTAGGGGTGGCAGACTGAATAGCATGTCTTGTGCTGCAGAGGGAGTTGTTCTCAGAGCTCCACTGATGCATATGCATGCTGATCTCTGTACCTCTGTACCTAGGGGGGTGCAGTTAACTGCTTTGTCTAAGGCCGTCCACCAGACAATAAGACCATACATAAGTATCGGTCTGATGACGGACACGTAGAGCCAATGAACTATCCGGGGTTGCATACCCCATTTTTTGCCAATGGCCTTTTTACACGAGTAAAGCTCAACTGTTGCTTTCTTTACCCGTTCCTGAATGTTAGGTTTCCAGTGAAGTTTCCTGTCCAAAATAAGACCCAAATATTTTGCACTATCGTTGAAAACTAGACTAGTACCATTCAGAGAAGGAGGGTCAACGTGAGGAATTTTATATTTCCTGGTGAAGAGGACTAATTCTGTTTTGCGTGGGTTCACACCCAACCCGCATTCAGCTGCCCATTTGGAGAGGATAGAGAGAGCATTTTGCAATATCTCACTTAGTATGTTGAGGCTTTCCCGAGACAGCAATTGCAACATCATCTGCATAGGCAATCACTCTGCAGCCCGCCCCTTCCAGTCTCAATAGTAGTTTGTTGACCACTAAATTCCAAAGAAGAGGAGAGAGCACACCACCTTGTGGTGTACCTCTGCTGACAAACCTTCGAAAGGAGGACTCGCCCAGCTTTGTGTTCACAATCCTGGATGTTAACATCAAATTGATCAGCGCGCCAAGCGAGGACTCCACCTCCTTACTGACATGCCGTTTAATCAGCTGCCATCGCGTTGCATCGCTTAATGCGCACGAGTCTCGTTTTCCATAATTTTATTTTAAGTTCGTTTATGTACGAAATTGTTCTACCCCTTCGGTTAGCTCATTTACAAAAGTTTTTCAAATTCTCATTTACGAATATTGTCCGATAAATTCCGAACATTATTTTTTCAAGGTTTTTAGGTAAAATAATTAATTTCGGCATAGCAAACATACAAAAGTGATAGAAAAATGCATCCACGCATCTTTTGGAAACCACTATAACTCGGAAAATTGTTCAGCCAGGAAGTAGAAATGTTATACGAATTAGTTTGGAGCTAAAAGTGAGGAAGAGTTCGTTGAGCAGTTGAAACCCTTGAAGCCAACCCATTTGGGTAACTCCCATACAAACATTCCTTATCTTCCGTTATTTCAATACATTGTAACTTTTAATTTTATAAATTATAATTATTCGCCATGTGGAAGTACGGTATGTTGAAGTACTCTTTCAATTATATTCCAAGTAAATGTCCTTACCTCGCGACAATTCGAGAATATGATTAGACACAAAGCGAATATTTTGTTTAATTCAGTTTAGGAAAAAAAATTGAAGTTAAGTGTATTCAGCAGCTAAGTCACAAATTTATATTAAAGTCATTAAAACTTTAAGACTCATGATAAAAACCTTTGCTTCAGAACATGATAAAAACCAAATCCGAAATTTCGCAATTGTTTATTTTACGGAAAATTAGGGTAACTATCCATCTCTGTCATGTAGTTACCATATGTACAATAGTTCTTTTATTAAAAACCACACACTATAATTGGACTCCTCATTATTTTAGATCCTGAATTGCAACATAAAGTATTCAGGATTGCATTTATCTTTATTATCAAGTCATAACGCCAGGGTTGACTAGCAAACTGCTCGGAAAAGATTCACTGTAAGTGAATCAAAACATAGTTTTAAGCGATGTAGTAATATTGAGAAACGTGCTTGCAGATCAGTAAAAACACTCAAAAATTTAATTTCAAATGAAGAACACACCCGTATCACATACTAGACAGAGCGCTTAGTGATTCACATAAGAATCATATGAGAGAATATATCTCACCTAAATGTATCGTAAATGATTCAATTGCGATGCTTTTGGTCTATTGTAGTGTATAGCTGAATAGTATTATAACGTAAACGTTGCCTTTAATAATATTATTTTACAATAAACATGGTAGGCTAAAAAACAATTTTTCTGACATAGGCCTTGTTTATATCGCATTCGTTAATACTGTTGCGAGCTAGGGGTTCGCCGGGATTTCAAGTAAAACACAATTCGGTTAAAATAAAAATAAGTGATAATTTATGTATCCGCACTTTAATTCACAGAATTATAATCGCACAATAATTCGCACTGTATGGCAGTACCGCCCGCTTATACCATATATCGCTTAACTCGTTCACTTTCGTTCTCTCTCAACACGGTCGCGTATACTCGCAGTCGACGTAATCGAGATTACTGTGTCTTTGCTGAATGCTTCACCTGCTTATATACTACCCGGTTGCAGTCTAGGATGTGCTTGAACGTTCGTTCAGTTCTGGAATCTTCTCGAAAGCTTCAGAGCCTTCGATTTCGACTTCGTTCAGTGGTTTGTGCAGAGGATTCTAGTATATTGGAGAGCATTCGATAAGAAGAGAGATTGTTTCGCCTTATATAACTGTTCTCCGTATTAAGCTAATACGTTTGACGTTTATATTGACTGAGAATACTAAACCAACTCACTTTGCTTTAAAAGTAATATGTGAAGTTGAGATACAGTGAAATGTCATTTGTCAAAGAGATATTCTAACTGAAACATACATTTTTGTCGTTACTATAATCAAGAGTGATTTAAAAAACTGTAAATCGCAGACAACAAATTATTCTCCATAACTTTTTATCAAAAATTAGTGCTGACAATATAAAGTTGTTACTATTCTCGGTTTAATTTAGTTTTGTTTTGATCCATGTACCGAACTAGACTAAGTTAGTCGCCTGTGTTTTTATCGCTTGTTAATTCGAACTAAACCTAAATACGAACTATGTTAATACCGGTGTATTAAATTTAACTGTGATCACTCTGATTAAATTTAATACGAACCTGGCATGCCACGGAAGAAATGATCGCCATCGGCGAGCTTTTGGTGATTTTTTTTTGTCAATTATTACATAACTCCCTTTCTTAAATTTCTTAACCTTAGTAAAATACAGGCGAATGGGTCATACTCCGGGACGCGGTCAAAGTCGTAGTATTGTAGGTTTCTCCAACTTAGCTCGTTGGATCCAGAAAACCTTATTATAACAATGTAGTTTGTTTTAATTAATGAGTTGACATCTTATTTAGATCAAATCTTCTTAAATGACGAACTTCAGCTCTTCCAATAGTTTCAATTGCTTACAACGATTAAAACTTTATTTTTTAAACGTAATCATAAATTACATCAGCAAAGTTTTAAATATTTAAAAAAGGATTTCAAATAATTAATTGACATAAACGATTGAAGATTATTTGTAAATTAATAGTTGGTTTAATCTTTCGTCTCAATTAAATCCATTAAGATTGATGTTTATTGCACAGTTTTAAATGAAATTTATTGATCTGATTCAATCTCTAAATTCACATTTTAAATAGATAAATTCTTATTATTTAATAAATTATATTTTAATTTTAATAAAACTTTAAAACGGATTTGTGCATGTTAGAATAGATAGATATCAACTGCTGAAAAAATAAAAATTAATTGTAAAACTACAAAAACATGCCAACTTCGATTAATAAAAATAAACATCGAAGTTGAAATTATCGAATCGACAGTGGCGAAAAACTAACTTAGTTAAAAAGAAAAATTAATTATGACCAGCGCCACCACAGTATAATATCAGTTGTTACGCGATTAGGAGGTTTTTCGTGATTTGGTTTTGGGCCATTATATGAAATCGGAAATGAATTTGTTGGGGATTATATAAAAAGTGTGTGGAAGTGAAAACCAATCTATTATCTCATCAATCCTAAGAAATATGTCTTGCTTTACGTCCCCTTAGAGTTGAATATCTTAAAATACTGAAATCAACTTTTTGACGATTATGTAGGAAGCCTAATACCCTGTACAGACTATGCGTTTTAAACGCGTTTAAGTAGGCAAAATGAACGAGTTAAAAAGTAGTGTTCACACTAGGCACCTCATTTTATTTTGATACATGATAGCTTGACGTGATTTGTTTTGACAAGTAGATATTCAGCTGTGTTTCATTAGCAAATTTATGGTTTCTAAATTATTTAAAACACAAGTGTTTGCATAGCAGTAATGAAAAATGAATTAATTAGCTAATGCAGTCGTTGCACAAGCACAAAATTCAGTTTCTGCAGCATTAAATAGTTTCTTTTAAAGTTTACTTCTATTTCCGCGAGGGTCGCAGTACATGTTTTCGGTTAAACGTGTTGTAGCTACGTGTTTTCGTAAACGCGTTCGGGAATTGTTTTCAACGCATTTAACTCGATTTAAACGCGTTAACCTCGTAGTCTGAACATAGTATTAGGAAGTAAAAATCAGTTCGATATGTCATCAGAGCTAAGAAATATGTAGGAATTTGTGAAAACATATGCAACCTTCTTGCACCCACTTTGGGGTTGAATATCCAAAAATTCTGAAATGAGTTTTTGTCTACCCCATCACGGTAGTTTCCAGACATGTATACAAGGCCGTGATTTTTCCACGCATTTTGCATTGCTACCTGAGCGCGGTCTCGAGCACGATTCATACTTGGCATTCCTTGCCATTGATGACGTTTTCGTGCGGACCAGACCAGTCTAAATAGACCATAAAAATCAGTTTGGTCGTACGCATAAGCGCAAACCAAACCAGTTCATTTAGACTGATGGCATGGACCAAATGAAACCAAACCAATCTCATACTGTGAAAATGCGCACATAAATGCAAGACCAAAAATTACCAAATCGGACTATGTGGACTGGTCTGTTCTGCACGTAAACGCGACCAATGAACACATTGTAATAGTTGCTTTACTGCTTTCACCGGTAGTTATATTTCGAAATTTGAGCGATTAATACGTGTGTGATTCTTGCAAATAAACGATTTTTCTCGAAACAACTTTTACTCCTCTCGTGGAACTGATATTTTCGAAACCACTCAACCGATCTTGATGAATTTTTGACCATCATCCAGAACTAGAACCAAATCAAAACTTATATTTTTACTATTTATTTTGTTACACAAAAGAGTGTAAGAAATACCATTTTTTGGTTCCTTTTCGAAAAAAGTCCGCCATTTTACTTTATTATTTTTTATTGTTATTTATGCATGATTATTGAAATTTCTTGTTCCGGACAGAATCACAGTTGTACTGAATCGAAAACTTTTCGATTTTTTGTTTAAGATGAATCTGCTGAACGAAATTAATCCCGTCAGTCACCTACCTATTTTTCGGGCAGTTACTTTTAACACTACTTTTTACTTTTTAACAACAAAACTGTAAAAAGTAATTAAAAAAAATTTCAGTTACTTTCAGAGTTATTTATTAAGCCCAAAAAGAAGTACATATTGTTGTTATTCTAACAACCTCTAAAAAAAACTTTCTAAATATAGCACTTTTTAACGTCCAAAGTAACATGAACCCATAAATGGTTCGACACGAAACGACGATTGAGCTATTGAAGTCGAGCAACCTAATTGTGACTAAAAGCATCTAAGCCTGGCCGCGCACTGAAAGAGCAAAAACAGTTTTAGTCAAAACGTTTTTGACTAAACATGACTATGTCGCTGTTTCAATAGCAATTCAATGATCAGAGCCAGAGCCCTCTGAACTATAGCCGCGCAGCTGAATTGAACATAAAAAACCAGAGTCATAACAAACATGACAGCTCCATACAAATCGCAACAATTTTGTATGGCGGGTGCATGACTTGGATGACAAAAACCAAGTTTTCTATTAAAGTGCAAGCTTTTGTTAGGCAAAGCAAAGTTAAATAGTTTATAAACATATTTAAAAATGAGAATTAGACAAGTTTTCTCATCTGGAATAGAGTTTTCATAGAAAAAATTAGGTTGAAAAAAATATCGCAATTTTCTGCAATGTCGGCTTTCTGCCATTTAAAAAATGTGCAGTTAAATTGCTTATTTTTTGAAACATAATTTTGTTATATGAAACACATTGCATATTGCTATGATTCTGAACATTTGTTATTCAGTATCGACTCTAGAGGGTTCATCAATTCCAAAGTTTTGTATTAAAACACCGCGCTTTGGGATAATAAAATATTGTTACGAATTCGTTCCAAAAAAGATTCTCCAATGAACTGGTATATTTTCTCGTTTTGATCCGTGACGTCACACATCACATAAAAAACGAGGCATTTCTCACGACGAACTGTCATATGTGCGCGGCCTGAGTTTAAGTCGACGGTGTCAGAGCACACTGATTAGTCGCGTGCCTTGAAGCGAGCGTACATTCGTACGCCACTGCCCCCACGCCTGTTTCCGATCTATTCTCCAAGTATACCTACAGATGTTCATTAAGTTTTGATTTCGTGACATTAAATGTTTAGGAGATATGGATTTTAGAATGTCTCGATCTCGGCGTTTCAGACGCATTATTATTACCCCCACTCCCACACCCCTTCATCCATATCGGCAATTTTTTTGCAAATGGGTCCACTCTCGAAGCTCTATATAATTTCCAAGTTTCAGTCTTCTAGCGTAAGCGGTTACTGAGATCTAGAAACAAAAACTTTTCCTCTAAAACACTTTCCTCTAAAACACATTTTTTTTGCTTTTTTTGGTGTCTATTAGTCATGAAACGTGAAAAAAAATTTTTCAGGGTAGCATTTTTTTTTTTAAATCGATAACAATACTTTATTATTAAAATAATAAAGTAAAACCAATGATGAGTTACGGAATCGTGTGTATCTGCCAACTAACTAACTAAATCCATTGAATTGTTACCAATGAAAATAGTTTTGTGAGCTAGTGGTTCGCTGTGATTTCAAGTTAAACTCAATTCGTTTAAAATCGTTTAAAATAATAACATTTTATTATTCGCATTCAATAATAGCACTACTGAAAACGCTGCCCGATTTTGATATACAAATTTATCACTACTTGAATGGTGCTATCAAGCAGTGATTGTTTTACAAATTCTTTTGCGCCGTAGTAAGAAGTGTCCTTGGCTGCAAACTCTGTCGTACTTATATACTGCACGTGTTTAGTCGAGAGCTTTCTCGTATATTCCGAGGTGTGTGTGGAATGTTCGAGAAATGTAAGGAACAATCCGAGAAAGGGAAACGTTTACGAGAAGAATGTCGAACCTTGCAGATTTTTTGAAAATTGCAGGTTGCGTTTCGTTTCGGGCGTCAGCCTACGAAAGCAGTTTACAAACATGACAGGAAACGTAGAAGGCATAGAAAACACAATCGAAAGATGTGAACAACAAAATTAACTTCTGCAAAAATCAACTGTAAATTCAGGAAAGTTATATATGTGTAAAAATCATTATAGTAAAAAAAAATTTCCGTAGTTTTAAAAAAATAGTAAGGACATTTCAACACAAATTCAAAGTGGAAGATGACTGGTAATCGAGGTGAGCTGGGAATAATTTATTTGCAACTTTTGTCGTAGTTGTGCAGAATAAACATTTTTGTTCCAGATATACAATGGCAGATTCAAAGTTGGAAATCTCCTTTTTTAAACGCGCTGCTATGCAGATTACAGCCGGCGGGTTTTTGCTGCAATTGTTGATTTGTGCCTAATGCAACCGCTGGATGTTGTGAAAACCCGACTCCAATTGCAAACAAAGCTTCCTTTGGCGCATACCGTAAATATGACCTAAGCTTACTTTTCACCAACGTTTGTTCCATTCGAAATACTCTTCATACTTTAGGCATACTATAGTGTTTGGGATTGTTTCTTTAAAATGTACAAATATGAAGGAATCCTGTCGTTCTGGAAGGGAACTGTACCACTACTTTTGTCCCCAACAACCTGAATAGCATTGAAATTTGTCTGTTTAGAAGAGTTCAAGCCGTTGTTTTTGATCCGATCTCCGGAACCAACTCCAATCGTAAGTACCTTTATTTTTTTTTTTTTTGAAAATTTTAGCACTAATCCAAACCGAAATCGACTTAGACATTTTCCTTAGCCGGTCTTGCAGTCGGCATTGTCGATGGTATTGTCGTGAATCCTTTCGAAGTTGTTCAAGTTATGCAGCAAGCGGACCATCACTCGATGACGGAAACACCGGGAGCGTGGGCCATAACAAAGCGAATAATTCGAACCGAAGGATTAGGATTAAGTGGTCTTAACAGGAGTCTTACGGCGACAATGGGCCGACAAATCGTCTACAATGTTTTCTATTTCGGATTCTATCATAGCGTAAAGAATACGCTGCCTGCCTATGAAAATCGACAAAAGGAATTTTGGCGAAAAGTCCTGATTGGTTTTGCTTCGGGAACGCTCGCTTCAATCGATAATATTCCATTCGACGTTATAAAATCGAGAATTCAAGTATCGAACGACATATCGTTAGATTCTTCTAGTTGCGAAGGAGGAAGGGACGGCCGCACTTTTTAATGGATTGATCCCGAAAGTAATGAGATTAGGACTCGGTGGTGCAATAACGCTTTTACTTTTCGAATATGGCTATGATCAATTGAAGGCAATATTCTTCTAGATCTTTTAATTCCAGTTCGATTGTAGGAACAGAACCTTGAAAATATATTAAAGGTTTTTTTTGATATCTTCTTAGTTTCTTTTCTTTCAACGTATTGCACTTGCAGGAGGAGGAGTGTGATTATAACCCTGGCCGGAACTTGTTGCTGCAAATATCCTTCTTTTCTTAACATCCAAAGATAAGTAGAAAGATGCTCCTATTTGGAGCAACTAGATCAATGCAATGTCCTATTTGTAGCAGTATTTTCGATATATTTGGCATATGGATCGAGCTGCCGGGATCCCCCGCGGATCTCAAATGTTGGTGATCACAACGTCATACCATCGACCAAATGCAGTCACGAGGATAAAACATCCAATCAGATCATTTTACTTACACCTGGCTTATTATTGCTGTCGGTGCCGATCCAGCCAAGCTGGTGCCTGTGAAGTGAAATATTGACAAGTCTCCATTTTCAGGTCGTTCTTTAGTAGCGGAAATTTTGACATGGAGAAAAGAGGATAATTTGTCCATAAATCATCTCAAAATGATTACGACAATTACAAATTGTTGTTGCTTCTTTCGTCCTGTTATTAGTGGAAGAAAGAAAGTCATCCCGACCCCATTTCTCCACCTTGCTCAGAAATACAGAAGTTCTTCGGCATAATAGTGCTAAATATACCTATGGCAGCCCGTGAAAACACAGTCACACTTAGACCTAAAAAGTTCCGTTGTGTTACCATAGGAAGATTGGATCCGGTTACTCGCTAAACCATTCAGAGCTTATAATAAAGCGTTGGCTTCTCTCAACCTCCTTTGCGGCAAGGTCACTGAGATTGTTGAAGAAGTAGGCTCCTAAATGAGCTTTCCTCCTAGGTGATAGAGCTGGACAGGTTCAGAGAAATTGAAGGACTGCCTCCTCCTCCTCCTCATCCAGGCAGCTTCTACAGAAGTCGTTTGAAAAGAGGCCGAGACTTTTAGAATGCCGGCCTATAAGACGGTCAGGACACCGACTGTGGTGCTGATACTCGCCCCTTTTGAACAAAATCAGCTTAAGAATGGAATTTTTTCATGGTAAGCTACCATAGAAGCAAGTTTGATTAAATGTTGGTTGTTTTCCGGCGTCAGTAGGGTTTCTGGTGTGAAACCCTAACACGAAATCCTCGACTGCTGATTAATCGTTGTCCTAGAGGACATGACCGTTGGAAAACACTTCACTGGAATACGCCAGTCTTTATAAGATTGTGTTGGACTAGGTCCGAAGGAGCTGTTTCGTCATCCGAGGGCAAAGACTCGTCAGAGGGTGTATCATGCCTACTATCCGAAACACCCTTACAGCTGGTGGAACTGCTGAGCATATGGAACTGCTGAGCCATGTCTCTGAAAATGCTCGTATATCATATTACATTACACCTCAGACTCTGCAGTAGTCCGGAAGGCGAAAGGAGTTGCTAATGTTTCAGAGAAAATACCTCCACCCACCCCGACTTTAGTATTGGAGCCATCCGTATATACATATATGGACAGACTATTCCTCCCGTACTGAGTTCCCAGTTGGGAACACATCTTCCCAGTTGGTCGCGTCTGCGAGAATCTCGCAGATTTCTCGGAGACATGTCGGTCAGTCTGCGAGATTCTTCGAGACGCCTTATGGGAAAAATACACGGTATTGCGACAAATGGTCCCCGAAATCTCAAAGACATGTCTGCGAATGTCCCCAGTTGATCGCTTGTCTCTTTCGAGACATAATCTCTATGGTTTGAGCGTTAGGAATCATATTACATACCTTTCTTCAATACTAGATAGATAGAAATAGCAATACAAGCATGTGCTTCCACCACGATGTATTTGAAGTGCAGAAAACTACCACAGAGAAGCGAAGAGATCGAAGACTTGAGATGACGTCTGCCACTTAAAAAAGTCATGGCAAACTAAATTCGGAATGAATTTAGTCGTACGTATTTATTCAATTCGCACAGAAGACGTCTGAATAGTGGTATGTGACAATTTTATTCTGCTAAGTTTGCTTCACCGGTTTTAATTTGAGTTTTCTCTTTTCAGATGATGTTAATCTTCTTGCATTTCACCACCTCTTAGCCGAATGTTAGTGGCTGAAAGTGTTCTTGCATGTAAAAGTGAATTATAGTTGTTCTCAGTGATGTTTTTTTTAATTACTAAATAAAGAGTTCTTTTCATTAAATATTATGTTTGTTTACTTTATTTTAAGAAGTAAATATAGTAAAATCTATTAATATATAGATGGCGCTGCTTGTGAAGACATTTTGCTATCCCGACTTTGGCATTTTGCTATCCCGACATTCGACATCTGTTTGATGATCGCTTGTTTTGGACTTAGCTTTGTGATCATACATACTTACTTCAAAATAAAATAAGCAAAAATAATATTTAATATACTGTTTATTACCTGCTACACACCGAGAGCGACATTCAACAAATTTATATATAACATATGTATGTATTTCAGATTAAAATAAGCCCGTACTTCATCAAGTCGATGAAAAACATTTTACGTAGATTGACATCGGCTGTAAATAAGAAAGGGGGTTATCAAAAGAAACGTGCAGAGACACGGTCGACGTTAACTGACTGCAATATAATAAATACAAAAAACAAATAATAAGTGACACATTATTACATTATTTCAAGTCACTTCAAATCACACTTGTATCGTTTTTATTACACCCGCACTTGAGAAGAAAACTTTTCGCGCATTTCATTTTGATCGGCTAAGTGGCGGATGACAGTTGTAGCGTTCGATGATGTGCGACTGTTTTCTGCACTTCAAATAGATCGTGGTAGGGGCATATGGTTTTATTGCTATCTATTTCTATCTAGTAAAGAAGAAAGACAAGCACTATAGGCTCAAACCATAAAGACAGTGTCTCGAAAGAGACTCGCGACAAACTGGGATGTGCGAAGTGAGTGTCTTGCCTTATCGAAAACAAGAAGACGGCATTTGCACGCATGTTTTTCCGATATATAGTACGAGTATACTAGGATATATTCAAAGCGAAAAGCAATAATGATGCGGGAACTCAATGGGTGAACATCACCAACTAAGTGAAGACCGATGAGAGTATCTCAATCCTGTATACCCTACCAACTTATTTCTTACTCATCAGAGGGCAAATTTTGCTACTGTCGAGTGACTTGACAGTTTGTTTTGGCATTTTCCGAAACTTTTTGTTATACTTCCAACAATGTTACCAGGGACGTCATTTCAGTTTTTTCTACGGGGGCAAGATGTTATGTTTGCATATATTTTTATATATAAATATACATATGTTATATATAATCTATAAAAATACATAATTCAGGGGGGGGGCAAATGCCCCTCCCTGCCCCCCCCCCCACAAATGACGTCCCTGAATGTTACTTACTGATAATGTTAATAAGGACCGACATGAAACGTCGATGTTTCAAATATTTCCTATCTATTTTCATTACCGTGTAAAAATTTCATCCTTAGGAAATATATGTGTCCTTGATAGTCGAACCGTTCGAAAATTCCATTTCTACCCTGGAAACTGCAGGAAGCACTAATTAAGATCGACAGTTTCCCGATTCTGCTTTCTTGCGAAAGCTGTTTTACATATTTTCGATGTCCATGGCAACGTCCTCGACTCCATCCTCGATTTGTTTTCTCGCTCGTCCACAGCCAAGTTTGTTCGAATTTCTCCGTGATTAAATTCGAACGAAATTATGTCATATGCAATTATTCGATTTGAATATTGCCGCGCTTTCATTCGTGGTGTCTCTGTCTCTCGTTCTCTCTTTCTCACTCTACTCCTTCGCAGTAATTATGATGGACGCATCATCTTCTTTGTCTATCGATTTTTTTACGACGATGGTTAATAAAACGCTCGACTACTTCGTCCTGGAGATTTCAGAGCAAATATTTGTTCTGGTTCATTTCGGGCTTGGGTTTGTCTCGCATTAAATTGCACTCACAGACGTACAGAAAAAAACCTCATTACACGCCAGGAAAGTTCGAGTGCGGGGGATGAGCGCCTCTTTTCAGCAAACATTGCCAAAGGGAGAACTTAATTACGATATCGATGAAAGGACTTCCCATTTGATGTAGTCTCTAATTCCTCCCGGCACGTGACTGATATTTGTATTCACTTGCGAGATTAAAGCCAAGCATTAGGCGATTTTATAATTTCCCTTTAGTGTGGCGTTTGCAGAATGTAGAGGCACCTGCCTACCAGTCGTGCCGCTAGAGATTGAAACCGGCTGATAAATGAGGTAAATTTGATCAATTTGACATTTTTAGTTGTTGTTTGACAGCTCGTACCATCATCCACCACTCTTCAGTTTATCTGATGTACCGTACACCAGTACATCATGTAAGCTTGCCGCATAGTTTAGTTTCTGAATGACAGCTGCTCGAATATCACGTCATGTCATTTTAAATTGACCAAAATTGAACAGAGATACCATCACCGAACAATGAACGATAGATGATACCACAAGGATACAACTTTTACCAACAAAGCGGAATATTTATCAGCAAGGCTGTTGTAACAGTAGAAAGGGCTTCATGAGTAAATGGTCGGCTCCCACAACATTGAAGTTCTCCGGTTTAGTAAACATCGAAAACGTGGAAGTCTGCAGTAACTCTCAAATGTATTGTCGATTAATAAAAACAGATCACTTGCGTTCCTCAACTTTCGGAGTGTGGCTCTTTTTAATGCCGTTAAATAACATAAAATTTAAAACAGTCATCTAAATTTACGTTAAGTTACTTTTGTCCAGCTTCTTCCAGTAATTTCAGCAGCAAATAAAACAAACGAATATGAAAAGCTAGAATATGAAAAGTTACAGTTTATCTAAAATTGTGACTCTATGCAAAAATTGTTACTTCTGACTGTACACAAAATAGAGCAGTGAGTATGAATTAGACCTTACCAATCATCGTTGAAGAGAAAGTAGTAACATACGAAGTTTGCAATAATAGATTTACACATTGATTATGGTATACCACTTATCGATCAATAGAGGAATGGATTTACATGTGAATTCTGTGATACTTACCACTCATCGAGTACGATTGAGTTAGGATTATGTAGTACTGGTCGACATTTCACCGGACGTCGACTTTAGGTCATGGTTAAATAAAATTCTATCGTGGTCGTCGACTGTTGCATTCAAAAAGCTACTTTCATTGCACTATTCAAAAGTTATATATTATTTTTTGTTTATTTGTGGCCAAAAACCTCAAATCCGCTTGACGTCCGTCCGTCCGTCCGTCTGTCCGTTATCACGATAACTCAAAAACGCCTTCACCTAGGATCATGCAATTTTGAATCTGGATGTTTGGTTGAATTTGTAAGGCTAAGTTCGTTAACGGGCAAAATCGTCCTACTCCTTCGAGTAGCTGCCATACAAAATGTCCTTAAAACACGTGTTCAAGAATATTGGTCGCTAACTTCAGAAGGGTTTAAGCTACGACATTGAAATTTTGTATGTGTTATTTTTCCAATAGTTGGAGTTAAATATATGATTATGAAGAAAATCCTGTTAGTCCTTCGTGTAGCTGCCATACAAATATCCTGTCAAAATGTATTCACTTAATTTACGAAACTCACTATAACTCAAGTAATCTTTTAGCTACGAATTCGGCATTTTGTACAAATTGGTTTTGAGTGAAAAGAAAGTTCGACTTTACTAGTCAGCGAAATCCTATTACTCCTTCGGGTAGCTGCCATACAAAATGTCCTTAAAACACGTATTTAAGAATATTGGCCGATAACTTCAGAAGGGTTTAAGCTACGTCTTTGGAATTTTGTATGTGTTATTTTTTCAATAGTTGGAGCTAAGTGTATGATTATGAAGAAAATTCTATTAGTCCTTCGTGTAGCTGCCATACAAATATCCTGTTAAAACGTCTTCACTTAATTTACGGAACTTACTATAACTCAAGTAATCTTTTAGCTATGAATTGGAAATTTTGTACAAATTAGTTTTGAAGAAAAACAAAGTTCAAGTTTACTTTTCAGCGAAATCCGTTTACTGCTTCTGGTAGCTGCCATACAAAATGTCCTTAAGACACGTGTTCAACAATATTTTTCGATAACTTTTGAACGCTTCAAGCTACGAATTTGAAATTTTGTACACGTTCATTTTTAAATGGTTCCAAGGAAAAGGATAAATATGTAAGAAATCGAATGAGTCCTTCCTGCACCTCCCATGTGAAAGTCCTTCAAAAAGGACATTTTTGTTCGATGACTTACCCAGTTTAAGATATCAAATTAAACACTGAATATTGTCTTTTAGGTTTGAGTAGCAATCTAATGGCAGTCCTTAATAAAGGACATACAACATGCACACACGTAATTCTACTTTATCCCCAACTACAATATAAATCGGAGTTCAGTATTCATCTAGAGCAGCCGATCGTGACTGCAGTATGTTTTCTGTTCATATCATACTTTTCGTCGAAAGCGTAGCGAAGAACACACAGAAAATCGTACCGCACTGCAAAGTTGGTCATCTTTATTTTTTAGGTCATTTGCAGGTCGGTAGGATCTTGATTTCGGACGCATAAGCATTTGGCGATGATACTTTAGCCCTTAGGCTTACTGAGTGACTTCAGGGTTGTTGTTAAACTGAAGGAGTAAATTCTTAATAAAGACTGCACCGCACTGTCTACCCTAAATTATTTCCGAAATAACCCTACCCCTAAGTTATTTCCAAAGTGACTGTTTAAGAACCGTAATAAATGTCTGTTTTTATTGACATTTAATTGTAAAACCAACATAACATTGCAGTATGACTCCTGATTGAAAATAGTGTTCAAAAAGCCGTAAACACAAAACACAGCTGTTCGTAGGCCGCAGCTATGGAAAACCACGAGCCAGAATCCCATCTACGGGTGGTTGCGTATTGCACAGAATAGCGAATCTCTTCAACCCTTTGATTGAACTGAACATCGGTATCGTCCTTAGCTCGCCCTACTCCACTTTCATTTCATTCATTTCTTTGCAACCTGCTGAGAAGTCAATAAATTTTCCCCGGTATTTGATTTTTTTTCCTTGAATCCTTGCTCCTAGTTGCCATCAAGCAATCCATTTCTTCGTGTGTGACGGCTGATTTACGACTATAGAGGACCTAATGGATTGGTTTTCTGTTTTTTTTTATTCTTTCATTTTTTAAAGGTTATTGGGCTGTTTTTTGCACGCCGATCGAAGGATGTGTACGGCTCCCTTTAAAAGAAATGTATACGGTGTTTTTTTTGGGATGGAAAAAAAAATGAAAAATCGAGTGTGATACATACAATTGTGTGACACGTGTGTAATATACAGAATTGCTCACAACTTCGCATACAAACGTGAGTGCAATTTCAATAATTTCTCACTTTTGACCTAAAACCAAAAAGTGCTTGGTGATAGCGTCATTCGTGGAATAAGGGCGACGGAAATTTTGGTATAGTGCTTTTAATGGTTAATCGCTATAAAATCTCATTTGTTCGGCTTTGAGGGACGTATTTTGGATAATTTGTTTTCGGCTGAGTTAAGAAGAAAAAGACACGGATGTACTAAGCTGAACGCTACAGCTGTGGCGGAATACGCATCAAATCTACAAAGCCGCTTCGAAAACGAACACTGAAAAAACAGATGGAGCTGTCGAGCAAGAAAGGACATCGATAAAATAAAGATATGACACTGAAAACAAACCTGAAATATCAAATCAAAAAAATAGCTGGTTTAATACCTTAGGTCATGAAATCATTGCTTCGGCGATGTCGTCGCATAAAATTATTTATAAGAATTTTGCAGTTGCTATTGACTTTCAAATATTAATCAGTGCGGAATGTTTAATAGGCTCACTACTACAGGACTTAACACTGAGCAAATGATTTCATTTTACATTCTTATCAGATTCACAAATACCATCTGAGCTGCCAGATAGTAGTTTTATTTGTATCCCACTACTGTGTATTAAAGGCTAACCTCCTAAGTCCAGTTCGATATCCTTAAAAAAATTGTTTGTTCGATATTGTAGAGTGCAATGAGAAAGAAAACATTAAAAAAATTAGACAATACGAGTACATAAAACGACGGATACGAATAAAAACAATAAAATTAGTATCAGGAACGTAGTCGATAAGATAATAAAATTTCCAGGAGGAAAAAACCGAGAAGATAATAATGATAAATTTATTACTACTGATGAAAACATAAACAAAAAAATTTGCCAACAGTCTGGGCGCAACTTTATTATTTTTTGGGTAGAAGTTTGGAACGAGTTTAATTCTGAGATGCGGTGTAGGTTACTATGTGACTGAAAACCTAAAAAAAAGTTCGGGAAGCGGTTAAAATGGGGTCGCGCTAGAATACTTACGCCGCTACCACATTTAACATATGAATTACATAATTGGGTCATACTCCAGGACGAGGTCTAGTCCTAGTATAATATTTAATTGTTGCGTCATTAGAAGGTTTTTCATGATTTCGTTTTGGGCCATTACATGAAATCGGAAATGCGTTTGTAGGCGATTATATAAAAAGTCTATGGAAGTGCAAACTAATCTAATATCTCATCAATCCTGAGAAATATATCGAAAGCCTTACGTCCTATTGGAGTTGAATAACAAACTTCCTGAAATCAACTTTTTGACGATTATGTAGGAAGCCTTAGGAAGTAAAAATGAATTCGATATCTCATTAGAACTAAGAAATATGTAAGAATTTGTGAAAACATACGCAACCCCCTTGCACCCACTTTGGGGTTGAATATCCAAAAATCCTGAAATGAGTTTTTAGAAATATATAAAAAAAGCCAGAGGAAGAGATATGACGGAATTCGTGAAAACGTGTTCAACCCGTTTTTACACTCTTAGGGGTTGAAAAAGGAAAAAACTTGAATATGGGTTTTAGGTGATTATAAAATAAGCAAGTGGAAGTGAAAAGTTATTCAATATCTAATCAGACCTGAGGGATACGGCTGAATTCGTGAAAATGTATACATCCCTTTTACACCACCTTGGGGATCGAATTTCAAAAAATCCTGAAAACACCTTTTAGGTATTTCTTTCAAGAAGCCGTAGAATTAAAAAGAATTCAATATTTGGAAAGACCTAATAGATATGACGAAAATCGTGAAAATATATGCATTCCATTTTCACTGATCATTTTTTTGACCCCCTTCCGAACGCCAACAGATATTTGAATTTTTTTCTAATCAGAATTACTTTTCTAGTTGATTTACATATACGTACCGAATTTCAACTTTCTAGCATGAGCCGTTCTATAGTTAGGAAAAACACCCCCCACTACCGTACCATACTACCCCTATAAAAAATTATATTTTTCCAACATACTACTACTATAGCTCTATCTAAATACTAAGTTTCAGCTTGATATCATTATAGGTTCTCGAGATACAAAAATCAGAACTTTTTACTTTTCACCCTCCCCCACCCTAACCTTCTACACCCTCATTCCTGAAATTTTTTTCTCTGCTGGGTGTCTATTAAGTCTACTTCTGGTAAAAATTTTAAGCATCTACCGTACACTGTTCTTGAGATATGAGACGTGATTATACTCTAGATGAAATCATATAGAGTATTATAAGTTTAATCCAGCCCAAAAGTTTGTAACTCATAGAACCAAGCCTCGGACGAAAAAAAGTTATATTTTTTTAAATAAATTCTTACCCCCTCCACTTCCATGCTACACCGCCCCCTTAAAAAATTTTACTTTCAGCAAACTTTATTTGTCAACCTTTATATAGAAACCAAATTTTTTTTCTCTAGTGCAATTGGTTCGTGCAATATCGTAATCTAAAGTTTTTTGATCCCCACCCCCGTACTTCACTGCCCCCCCTCAAAAATTTATTTCTGATCAATTCTCCTAGTATACCTACAGATGATTATTTAGTTCTAATTTCGTGACATTAACCGTTTAGGAGATATGGATTTTAGAATGTCTCGATCTCGCCTTTCGAACCTTTCGGACGCATTATTTTTCCCCCCACTCCCACACCCCTTCACCCATATCAACAATATTTTTGCAAATGGGTCCACTATCGAAGCTCTATACAAATTCCAAGTTTCAGCTTCCTAACATAAGCGGTTGCTGAGATCTAGAAACAAAAATTTTTCGTCTAAAACGCATCCCCCACCTCCTCCCTCATACTCCCACCCCCCAAAAAGTGGTCACTTCAAGGGCCCTACCCAGTCTATTAATAAAAAAAATTTCAATTTCATAGCTTATAGGGTTTAGGAGTTATAAGCCCTCAAACGTATTGCGTACGGCCGACGGCGCACAGACGGACAGAAAATTATTTTTCTTTTTTGGTGCTTATTAGTCATAAAACGTATAAAAAAACATACTGCAGTCACGATCGGCTGCAAGCCAATCGTATAATACTCTAGATGAATACTTAACTCCGATTTATATTGTAATTGGGGATAAAGTAGAATTACGCGTGTGTATGTTGTATGTCCTTTATTAAGGACTGCCATTAGATTGCTACTCAAAACTAAAAGACAATATTCAGTGTTTAATTTCATATCTTAAACTGGGTAAGTCATCGAACAAAAATGTCCTTTTTGAAGGACTTTCACATGGGAGGTGCAGGAAGGACTCACTCGATTCCTTACATGTTTATCCTTTTCCTTGGAACCATTTAAAAATGAATGTGTACAAAATTTCAAATTCGTAGCTTGAAGCGTTCAAAAGTTATCGAAAAATATTGTTGAACACGTGTCTTAAGGACATTTTGTATGGCAGGTACCAGAAGGAGTAAAAGGATTTTGCTGATTAGTAAACGCGAACTTTGTTTTCACTTAAAACTAATTTGTACAAAATTTCGAGTTCATAGCTAAAATAATACTTGAGTTATAGTGAGTTCCGTAAATTAAGTGAAGGCTATTTGACAGGATATTTGTATGGCAGCTACACGAAGGACTAATAGGATTTTCTTCATAATCATACATTTAGCTCCAACTATTGGAAAAATAACACATACAAAATTTCAAAGACGTAGCTTAAACCCTTCTGAAGTTATCGGCAATATTCTTGAACACGTGTTTTAAGGACATTTTGTATGGCAGCTACCAGAAGGAGTAAAAGAATTTCGCTGATTAGTTAACTCGAACTTTCTTTTCACTCAAAACTAACTTGTTTAAAATTCCGAATTCGTAGCTAAAAGATTACTTGAGTTATAGTGAGTTTCGTAAATTAAGTCAATACATTTTGACAGGATATTTGTATGGCAGCTACACGAAGGACTAACAGGATTTTCTTCATAATCATATATTTAGCTCCAACTATTGGAAAAATAACACATACAAAATTTCAATGTCGTAGCTTAAACCCTTCTGAAGTTATCGACCAATATTCTTGAACACGTGTTTTAAGGACATTTTGTATGGCAGCTACCCGAAGGAGTAGGACGATTTTGCCCGTTAACGAACTTAGCCTTACAAATTCAACCAAACATCCAGATTCAAAATTTCAAGATCCTAGGTGAAGGCGTTCTTGAGTTATCGTGTTCACGGACAGACGGACGGACGGACGGACGGACGGACGGACGGACGGACGGACGGACGGACGTCAGGCGGATTTGAGGTTTTTGGGCACAAATAAACAAAAAATAATATATAACTTTTTTTCGTCCGAGGCTTGGTTCTATGCGTTACAAACTTTTCGGCTGGATTAAACTTATAATACTCTATATGATTTCATCTAGAGTATAAAAATTTTCAGGGTAGCAAATTTTTTTTTTTTAAAAATCGATAACAATACTTTATTATTAAAATAATAAAGTAAAATCTGCCAACAGTCTGGGAGCAACTTTATTATTTTTCGGGTAGAAGTTCGGAACGCGTTTAAGATTGATGCGGTGTTGGTTACTATGTGACTGAAAAGCTAAAAAAATGGGTAGAATGGGGTCGCGCTAGAATACTTACGCCACTGCCACATATAAAATATGAATTACATTATTGGGTCATACTCCGGGACGCAGTCTAAGTAGTAGTATAATACTACGTAGTTATTACGTGATTAGGAGGTTTTTCGTGATTTGGTTTTGGGCCATTAGATGACATCGTAAATGCGTTTGTAGGCGATTATATAAATAGTCTGTAGAAGTGAAAACCAATCTAATATCTCATCAATCCTAAGAATATCTTGAATATCTAAAAATCCTGAAATCAACTTTTTGCCGATTATATAGGAAGTCTTAAGAAGTAAAAATGAATTCGATATCTCATTAGAACTAAGAAATATGTAGGAATTTGTGAAAATATATGCAACCCCCTTAATATCCAAAAATCCTGAAACGAGTTTTTAGATATATATATAAGTTTCAGATTTATATCATTATAGGTTCTCGAGATATAAAAATCGCAACTTCTTATCCCCTCCACTTCCATACTCAACCGCCCCCTTAAAAAATTTTACTTTCAGCAAACTTTATTTGTCAACCTTAATACAGAAACCGAATTTTCTTTTTCTATTTCTAATTGGTTCGTGAGATATCGTAATCTAAAGTTTTTCACCCTCCACCTCCGTACGCCACTGCCCCCACTCAAAAATTTGTTTCCGATCTATTCTCCTGGTATGCCCACAGATGTTCATTAAGTTTAAGTTTCGTGACATTAACCGATTAGGAGATATGGATTTTAGAATATCTCGATCTCGGCTTTCGAGCGTTTCGGACGTATTATTATTCCCCCCACTCCCACACCCCTTTACCCGTACCAAAATTTTTTTTGCGCAAATGGGTCCACTATCGATGCTCTATATAAATTCCAAGTTTCAGCCTCCTCGCCTAAGCGGTTACTGAGATCTAGAAACCGAAATGTTCCGTCCAAAACGCTTCCCCCACCTCCCCCCTCACACCCTTATCACTCAAAAGGTGGGCACTTGAAGGGGTCTGCTCAGTCTACAAACGGAAAAAAAATTCAACTTAATAGCTCAAAGAGTTAGAGAGCTATAAGCTTTCAAACGGACTGAAATTTTTTTTGCTTAATTCCTTTCACTGATGGCAGTCCATCAAGTATTTACCATTTAACTGTCCTTAATAAACGTGTAGCGCATGGAAGCAAACAACATTAATATTTAATAGCATTAAATTTAAGGTAAAAATGGAGATACGGTGTATTAAAAAAGAAAATCCCTCTTGTCATCCGAGTAGATGCCAAAGAGAAAATTCCTTAAAAAACATACTGCAGTCACGATCGGCTGCAAGCCAATCGTATAATACTCTAGATGCATACTGAACTGATTGTAGTTGGGGATAAAGTAGAATTATGTGTGTGCATGTTGTATGTCCTTTATTAAGGACTGCCATTAGATTGCTACTCAAAACTAAAAGACAATATTTAGAGTTTAATTTCATATCTTGAACCGGGTAAGTCATCGAAAAAAAATGTCCTTTTTGAAGGACTTTCACATGGGAGGTGCAGGAAGGACTCACTCGATTTCTTACATATTTATCCTTCTCCTTAGAACCATTTAAAAATGAACGTGTACAAAATTTCAAATTCGTAACTTGAAGCGTTCAAAAGTTATCGGAAAATATTGTTGAACACGTGTCTTAAGGACATTTTGTATGGCAGCTACCAGAATATCCGTTTACTCCGGATTTCGCTGATTAGTAAACTCGAACTTTGTTTTTACTGCAAACTAATTTGTACAAAATTTCCAATTCATAGCTAAAAGATTATTTGAGTTATAGTAAGTTCCGTCAATTAAGTGAAGACGTTTTAACAGTATATTTGTATGGCAGCTACACGAAGAACTAATAGGATTTTCTTCATAATCATATATTTAGCTCCAACTATTAGAAAAATAACACATACAAAATTTCGAAGACGTAGCTTAAACCCTTCTGAAGTTATCGGTCAATATTCTTAAACACGTGTTTTAAGAACATTTTGCATGGCAGCTACCAGAAGGAGTAAAAGGATTTCGCTGACTAGTAAAATTAAACTTTCTTTTCACTCAAAACTAATTTGTACAAAATTTTGAAATCGTAGCTAAAAGATTTCTTGAGTTATAGTGAGTTTCGTAAATTAAGTGAATACATTTTGACAGGATATTTGTATGGCAGCTACACGAAGGACTAACAGGATTTTCTTCATAATCATATATTTAGCTCCAACTATTGGAAAAATAACACATACAAAATTTCAATGTCGTAGCTTAAACACTTCTGAAGTTATCGACCAATATTCTTGAACACGTGTTTTAAGGACATTTTGTATAGCAGCTACCCGAAGGAGTAGGACGATTTTACCCGTTAACGAACTTAGCCTTACAAATTCAACCAAACATCCAGATTCAAAATTTCAAGATCCTAGGTGAAGGCGTTCTTGAGTTATCGTGTTCACGGACAGACGGACGGACGGACGTCAAGCGGATTTGAGGTTTTTGGGCACAAAAAAACAAAAAATAATATATAACTTTTTTTCGTCCGAGGCTTGGTTCTATGCGTTACAAACTTTTCGGCTGGATTAAACTTATAATACTCTATATGATTTCATCTAGAGTATAAACATATCCCAGTAACGACAGGTAACAAGGCAATCGTACGATACTCTAGATGAAATACTGAAATCTGATTTACATTGTAGTTAGAGATAAAACAGAATGAGGAGTGCGCATGTAGTTTATCGTTTCTCGTTTGTTCACTATCAGTAGAGTGTTTCAATAGGAACGCTCGAGATTTGTAAGGTTATAGCGGCCATGTTGTTAAAGCAACATCCGTCGAATTTATTGTGCATTGTTCAGTAGTGAATGGCAAATAACCATGGAAGATTATAGCGTTGAACGACGTGGTCAAATCATCAAAGTTTTTTTTCAAAACCAGTGCTCCGTTCGAGAAACTTTCCGCGTTATCGAATGGATATCGTATTGTTATCGTATAGTTATCTCTCGTGGGGCTGACGTGAACTGGCCACCGAGATCGTGCGATTTAACGCCTTTAGACTTCCTCCTTTGGAGCTATCTTAAATCGTAGGTCTTTACGTACAAACAGCATACAATTGAAGTCAACATAACGAACGCCATTCATCAAATTCAGCCAGATTTATGCGACAAAGTCAACGAAAATTGGACCTTCCGAATAGGTGTCACCAAGCAAAGCCGCGGCGGACATTTGAACGACGTTATATTCCATACTTAATGCCATAAAATATTCTTTGAAATAAAAAAATTATTGGGTGAATATCTCACACATAACTTGTTTTATTTATATTTAAAAATTTAACGTATTTATTGAAAGAACCTTTACTATTAGTTCAGTATCGGGGACTTTAGTTAAATCACCGAATGTAAATTTTTCCTTTTTCAAAGACTTTTAACTGAGGGCTATAGGAAGGACTCACACGATCTTCAGCATACCTATCCTGTAACCATTGAAAAGCACACCCTACATCCACCTGACCTAATCTAACCATTGAAAAGCTAATGTGTACAAAATTTGAAATTCCTAGCTTAAAGCGCTCTGAAGTTACCGGCCAATACTCGTGGACACGTGTTTTAAGGACTTTTGTATGGAAGCTACCCGAAAAAATAAAGGGATTTGCAAATTTGTTGAAAACTCGGTCTTACTTTCAACTCAAGACGTATTCCACTTGGTTATAGAGAATCCGTAAATTCTGTTAAGTTATTTTTACATAATTGTTGTATAGCAGCACACGAAGGACTCATTTGTATTTCCTTCATATTGTTATATGCTACCCTGGCAACCCGTACTGCTCGATTGGTTGCTAGTGAGAATTACAACAACCTCGCAATACCTAGCTAGAAGGCGAAGAGAAACATCCGAATGGTCGCCTTGCAATACCCAATGAAAAAGGCGTAGCAAAATTTTCGGTAAAGCTCGACAGTGTTCGAAGGGAATCACTTTTCTCCTTATCGGTTATTCTAACATACACCACCAGAACAACATGGACTTTTCTCGACTATTCTCGTATGCAAAAGAACTTCTGGCAAGTTCCACACACATCACCGAATATTCGGGAAAGCTCTCGACTACACAAATGCAGTATATAAGAACGACAGAGTCTATAGCCAAGACAGTATTGTACTAAGAGATGGCTAAACAAAGAAGAAACAGTTGTTTGTACTCTGGGTAGCGAGGCGACACACGACAGGGAGTTCTAAGCGGAAATACTTGAAAAAGTGATTTTTATTGGTAACGGGGATTGCTTTAGTGATAAAGTTGTATATAAACTCGGGCAGCATTGCCATTTAGTGTGATTATTAGTGCCATTATATTTAATGCCAGTAATAAATTATTCTATTGATTTTGTACGAATTGTGTTTTACTTTAAATCCCGGCGAACCCCTAGCTCGCAACAATATTCCTAACTTTATGTGCAACTATTAAAAAATTATTTTATTTAAAATTTTAAAATCGTAGCTTAAGTCGTTGTGAAGTTATCTTTCAGTATTCGTGTTTAAGGACCTTTATATGGCAGCAAACTGAAGAAGTATGACTATTTTGCCCGTTTATGCAACTAGCCTTACTAATTCCATTTAACGAATGGTGACCAAATTTCTGCATTATAGATCAAGGCGCTCTTGACTTATCGTGCGTTCGGATAGACAGACAGATAGACGGACGGACAAACTGACTGATAGACGGACAGACAGACAGACGCACAGACGCTCACTTAGTCTGGTCGTTATTCGTATTGCATCCTTTGAATGTCGTTTTTTTTTACCGACTTTGAATCTTTTCGAGAAGCCCAAAATACTTTTTTACTTAAACGCAAATTCAACTATGTTGATACTCCTCTTGGATTATCATCGACTTGCAATTTCTTCCAAGTTTTAAGCTAAAATTTTCCAAAATGCCAAATTGGTCTTGTGATTTCTTCCTAGTTTTAAATTTAGTTTTCCACAATTTCAATCAAAAATGTTGCGCCACATGTGAACCTTCTACTTGCTTTAAAATCGATCGTAAAAAAGAGGCCGCTTTCGGTCGAAAAACTTTCATCAAACCTTTTAGCGGTTCCCGATCCCGATCGAGTTAGATGTTTTCTAAGTATTCGTGATGCTAATCACCTGCACTTGCCGAGTTCTTAATAGAATTAGTTAAGACTGCCAGCAGTATCTTTTATAACTCATCTATCACACCACACCTTGACACCTATTCCAGCGAATAGTGCTACCATACTGATGTCTCATATTGCAGCTATTGATATTAAGTCGAGGTGCAAATTCGTTTACCAACTGTGCGCTCAGATTCATAGACTAATTCAATAAAACGCTGCCTATATCTTACTCGCTGTTGCTCTTTGTTCCACTCCCCCAGAATGTCTCCTTATCGCATTTACACACGAACACTTTTTGCAATTCATTGCTTCATCCCCCTTCCACCTGGATGTATCGAACCCTTGTCGTTGTCGTCGCTACCTTGAAACCACCCTATTGCTACATTTCGAAATGTTCGGTAACCTGGAGGGTGGTTTTCGTATTTCGAAGAATCATATCACTACGATGCTTTGTCTCAATGGTTCCAAGGATGACTTCGAATCCGATAATGGTTCATATCAGCAGGGAATAATCTTTAATTGATGCGATAAAGGTCGTCACAATCCTCAATCGATTGGGCAATATTGAAACCATGTAAGGACATTTGAGGAAGATCGAGATAAGTGAATTTGAGATTCAGTGATGATTGGAATGGCTGGTTTCGGTAAGAAAATATGAAGCATTCAGGAACTAGAACCATAACGATTATGAAACCTTACTAATGGCTAGCGATGATTAAAAGGATTAATAAGTGGATGGATAGTATTCAGAACACCATATCCATCAACATTGAGGTTTTAGTAGTGGCGGTATTAGTAGACAGCTAAACAAATCTATTTCTGAAGAATAATTATCCATAAGAAGCCTCATTGCATAGCTTCCGTGCAAGGAGGCGAAAAGGATGAAAATTGATGCAAAAAAGAATCGAAAAATCCCAATCAAAAACGTATTTAACTTAAGGAATCGTATCCCAATCGAATAAAATCCGCTATAAAATCAATAAAAGGTGTAGGAGAGCATAAAAAAATACAAAAAAATCACGAGAAATCTAGGGCATCTTTGATTACAAACTGCCACCTTCATCCCCGAAGGAAGAGCGCCATTAAAGTTCATGGGGAGTCGACGGTGAAAAGATTGCACAGGAAACAGTATAGTGAGATTAAGTGATTAGATGATAGCCTTTATATTCCAGGAAGGCTTCTTCTTTCATTTGAGGGTTACATTTTCCTGTTCCTTTATTTGTTGTTGTTTTTTTTAGTTCACTATTTCATCCCCTCCCACGCTCTAAGATCCTTTCATTGAATAAGGCTATCAATGATTTCAGTTCCAAACAGTATTTTCCGCCAGTTATTTGATTTTATTTCGCTTTTTATTTACTTTAGTTGGTTAAGAACAGATAAATTTTTCCTTTTGATGTTTTTTTGATTATATTCGGCATTTTCGAGTTTATAATGAAAATCTTACGTTTTGAATGAAGTACACTTCAGTATAATTTTCTACAGATACAGATCTTTTTATATTGATACTCTAAACGAAATCTGAAGAGGGCTACAAGTTTAATTCTAAAGTAGAGTACCCGCCGACTAGAGATTTAAAATCGCCCGATAGTTTAGTTGGATGGCTAATGGCTATGAAGCTATATGGAAGGGCGCACACTGAGACTAAACAATCGTCTAAACTAAACAGGCAGGCCAGATCCCTTTTGATCGATGTGCGGCTAAACTCTCGCATTGGCCTCTATATGCACGGCGGCTTATCTAGATGCTTACACTGACCAAATTAAAAATCTCACACGACCGGTTTTCTCTAGTACCTATTGGCTGTAACATTCGGCCGGTGGTTGAGTAATGTGCGGATGAACAACGACTAAACAGTTTAGTTGGGCAGATAACAATGTGCGCACATTACACAGTTGCCCGACAGTTTAGTCTCAAGTATGCGCTAGTATATACAATTTACTGAAATGTTGACTTAGAACAACTAAAATGGAACCTCGGATAAAAAACAGATATAAACTATTTCTTATCCATTTAACAGTCTGTCCATTTGGTCGAACGCACGATAACTTCAACGGGGTGATCTAGAAAATTAGCACACAGTATATACAATTTACTGAAATTTGTAAAGATGCCTAACCTAATTACAGAAATAGTCGTACTCATTAATTTATATTCAATTCAAAAGTCTTTTAAAAAAGGGGTAGGACATTGCACGATAATTGGGGAAAAAGTTAAGCAACTTCCAGTCTTCAAAATTGACTTATTTGCTCCATATACTGTAAAATGTGCCAAAAGTTTGTGAGCAAATTTATTATTTTTTGGGCAGAAGTCCGGAACGCGTTTAATTCTGAGATACGGCGTGGGTTACTATGCTTACTATGATTATATAAAAAACCCTTTTAAGTAAAAAAAATCCATATATCATCGGACCTAAGGAATATGTCGGAATTCGTAAAAACATACACAATCATTTTACACCCCTCTTAGGGGTTGAATATCGCAAAATCCGAAATTAATTTTTACATCATTATACTCGTATATACTCGTAGATAGAAAGCCCATAGCAGGAAAAGCGAATTCGATCTCATTAAACATAAAAGATTTGTCGGAATACGTGAAAACTTAAACAATACTTTAAAACCACTTGAATATCGAAAATTGCTTAAATTTGTTATTCTCCGATTATATTTAAAGCCTTTAGAGACCTAAAAAATATATCGGAATTTGTGAAAATGTATACAACCACTTTACATCCCCTTAGGGGCGATAACGAAAAATTTGGAAAGATAGCTTCTAGCCGCTTATATATATAAAGAGCCTACGGAAATAAAATTGATTTGATGACTCGACATATGTACCTAAAAGACGATATAATGAAATTTGTGAAAATATTGAAAAACGTTTTTCACGCAAGTTTTTCGTAAGTCAATGAAAATCTGAACAATTTTTTTCTTTAATTACTCCAGTAGCAGATCTACATAAACATACATATGTACTTAGTTTCAACTTTCTACCATAGTTAAGCCGTTTCTGAAATAATAACAATCAATGGCACAACACAGCCCAAATTGGGCCAAGGCCTTGAAGTAATGCTTAGTTACTACCAACGGAACACTAGGAGGTGAAGTGGTCAGCAAAACGCTCGTCCGTGATTATTACCCCGATTTTAACTCAGGTACTCATTTACAGCTGAGTGAACCGGTAGTCCGGCACCCAATCCCATTCTCGAAAATTACTTGTCGCCAAGCAGATTCGAACCTGGTATCAGGTGCACCGAAGGCAAGTGCTCTAGCCACTAAGCCACCCAGACTACTTTCTGAGATACAAAAAACCCCCATTCTTTGCTACTCTTATCAAAAATTTTATTTTTCTAGGATACCTATTTAATGCTTCTTGAATTGTCAATTTTTAAATTTTTATCACTCCCTACACCAGCGTTCCTAAATACTTTTTTCTCTGCTGGAGGTCTACTATGCCTCTTAGGTTAGGTGAGTAGCTTATTGGCAGAGATACATCTATGAATCACATAGACCGCTATATGGGTCCGTTGTAATCCACTGCATTATGGCAATTCGAGCCTTTCTGGCCACGGTTTTTTTTTGCCCACGGCGCCTACGCTGACGGCTATATTGGCTAATTTTCTTTTATGTACAAAATTTCGTATGAACAAAAAGTCGTAATTAAAAAATCCCCAAGTGCCGTAATAATATAAAAATCAAGCATTCAATAAAGTGCAACAATTAAATTAAAACTCATTTAAAACTAGTTGTTTTCCTCGATAATTAAAACTATAATGTTTTTAATGTTTTAAGTAAAACCAGAAATTTAATCAGCTTTTTATACGGGGGTCCCTCTATCGCTTATTGCATTTTTAACTGTTACGAGTTTTTGCTTATTACCTGAAAAATTGTAAAACATAAGACATACGATTAATACGGGATTTTGGAATAAGCGATTTTAAATTTCGGGATTTTGGAAGATTTGCAATATGGAATTTATGAATACAAAACTTTGGAACCAGAGATTACGTACCCAACCGTAAAAGCTTTTACTTAAAATTTGCATACATTAGTATTACACTATTTCAATTGTAGAAACACTATGGCTACCATATAAATGTCGTTGAAAAATTTTTGTACATTCGCTTGATCTGAACCATGTGTGAGAATACTTGGGGCTGCGAAATATTTTTTAATATGAGTAAGTGCGGTGTAGAAAATGAGGTAATTTTTATCTTTAATAGAAATGCATAAAACATTTGCTTGGTAATTATACGATTACTTGAAAACGCATTTAGCTACTAAACAAAATTCCAGATAGCGAGTTGTTACTAATATTTTCTAGTGAACTAGTTACAGCCCAACTTCGGCTAAAGCGTCATTGATGGCGATGATAATAATTTAGTGAGTATTCTCCATATGTCTTTGCAATAGTTCGAAGTTTATTTTCGATGAGTCATCAAAGTTCCCTTAATCTTTCTGGTTATATCCATGCCCTTAAATTTTCGGATCAACTGATTATACGATAACTTTGAAATGCGGTTCCGGCGGTAAGTTAAAATTCAGCATAATGTATGAAAGTTCAAGTTATAGTCAAATCAGTAATCATAATAATGATTTCGAGCTTGCCCGAAGATTTTGGTGCAAATTGTCCATAAAATGTGACTACAGCCTTTCCTGAAAAATATTTGAAAAGGTTTGATAAATTGGTTGAAAATTCACCTTATTTTCCTTTAAGCTTCCATGCCAATAATTGTGTCACGATTTTTTTAATAACAGTTTTCAACCTGCACTCCTATACTCGTAAATCTAAGCGGTACCGAGTAGACAATACGTCTGTCTATGTACAATAATTTTAATTCAAAATGTATACCTGAGGCGATTACAACAAGATTAAGTACCTCTTCTGATGCATTGTATCAACTCGTATCTGAGCTCTGATTTCAACATGAGCAATTGTTACTTTGATTCAGGTATTTCGCATCATTGCCTTACTGTCTCACCTTTCGGCAATTATAAAATTAATGATGTAAGGTATAGTTTAACGTAGTTCGTTGCTCTGGTTCCCACAAAATTACTGTCGAGTTGGTTAATAAGTACGTTAATAAGTTTAATGAACTTTGTGCTGTAGATTTAACACTAGAAAAAAGTATTCCCTATCCGAACCTCTTATTTCTTTAATTAATTTTGTACGAGCCATATGCAAAAGAAGGGTTTTTGGCTTTCCTTCTAACAAGGCGTATTTATGTGGTAAGAGTTAAGGTAGAATTCATTACTCCTCACTTCTCATAACCTGCCCGATAAGCCTCTCGCCCCTACTGACCGATCTCCGGTATTGGGAATCAAGAAAATTTTAATCAATTTTAAATCAGTGAGTATTTACTCGTTCGGATTAATACCCAACCGTAGCAATCATACATTAAGGAGAACAGATGGAGAGGATATATTTAGTCGAAACTAGCTTATTAAATAAAATAAAAAAAAGTCAAAATGAACATACAATTGTGCTCAACAAATTTAATATCATCGGCAAAATGTGGAAAGCATTAAGTTACAAAATGTGCAATAAGAAACTATAAAATGAAATAAGTGCAGCCTTCATTCGGTTAACACGGTCAGGGCTGTCGGCTTTCAATGCAAATAACAAATGTGCACTACGACTGTGCGACAATGTACCCAAGATTTACCTCAATGCATTTAATAATTATAAGTCTTGTGTTCGGTACTTGAATGACACTTAATTTTAGGACCTTCACCGTCATATTTTTTTTTTTAAATTAAATTAGATATTTCTTTTTTATAAAGTACCGACAGCGTTGTTGAGTTAAATAGATGCGTTTCGAAAAAATACAACTTATCTCAAAAAATTTATTTATTACAGAATAAGTCGTATAAAATTGTATTTTTAGAAAATATTCAATCAAGTTCAGTCTATAAATATATTTAATTCATTTAATAATACTATGGAATATAATGGAAAAAACCTAACAAGTATAAAAGTAAAACAAGGTACGAAAGAAAAATAAAAACTATACTCTGTATTTAGATTCGATTTCAATGAAGAAGACATAGACAGAAGACAAAGTTAGTCAAATCTGCGAGAATCTTACAGATATCTCAAAGACATGTCGGCTTGACTGTCCGGCTTTTCGAGACGCTTCATGGAAAAAAGCAAAAAATAAACGCTCTGAATCTCGAATACTAATCGACAAATAATAGTAAAATTGTATAATTTTTTGTGCAGCGTCGTTTGTTATATTCTAGGTTACACATTTTATGGCCTTTCCTTTGCTCTTTCGTAATAATCTTCTGAAGAAATACACCTGTAGTGACATTTTATCAGAGATAGAATTTCTTCCTTCAATCAGTGGAGTTAGTTTTAAAAATGGGCGCAGCACCGAGCAACCATAAGAAGAACCTTAGCGATCCCTTCAAAACCTCGTAGGTCACTAATCAAAACACCCTGGATCCCTGATAAAATTAACCAGCTTATCATGCCCTATCGCCTCAGATCCTCCATATTGTCGAAGAAAAAAATGCGCAATCACTTTAATCGCTTCCTTTCAACTGCCTGACATTCACATAAAATGTGGGCAATGTCCTCCTCAACATATAGGTCGTGGCAGTATGTGCACACGTCAGAACAGCGATCCCCATACGCATAGCATGCTTCCCTAGCAAACAGTGCCCCGTCAGTATTCCGACGAGTAAACGATATCACGCCACCTGTGGAGTACCACTTTAGGCTTGCATTATTACTTTCCCTTGCCCACTCCCTGAGCTTAGGTCCTGGCCTCCAACAAGGTCGTCAACGAGCCAGTCTTGGCCTATGCCATTTAAAGCCTCCTTAATTGCTTCGACTATTACAGTATTGTTGGATCCCCCAATATCCAGGAATGCCGCTAATGTGATCCTTACTTTCCAGACTAAACCCTCTAGACCCAACTACTTCATGTAGAGCTGTGTCTACGGATTTCCTCCTGTGCATTAGACAGCATCCTGTTCTCACATAAGCTCCAAATGTACGTTTCTATAAGCTTCTCCAGTACTTTAAAAACGAAGGACGAAAGACTGAAAGTCCTTCGTTGCCGTGAGACTGGGTCTTTCCGCTTTCGGAACAAAAGTTACTCGCGCTTCTCGCCAGGCCTGTGGATCGTACCGTGCTCCAAAAAATCGTACTCAACCGGCTGTGCCTCGGAGGCTCTCAGTATGACTGGCCTAATGCCGTCCGGTCCCGGTGCAATGTCAGTGCCGCTTGACAATTAGATTGATGTCAATCGCACATTCTTATAGTCTATATAAAATTTTCTTAATCTGAATCAGTCAAAATGCGAATCCGATCTACTTGTCAGTGAAATGTCTGCGAAGAAATGTTAACTAAGAAACAGGCAACCAACCAACCGTGCCATTCACAATATTCTGAGATTATATCAATCGTGTTTTTTAACCGGAGACAATCAAGAACAATAGCTTACACGAAAAAAACACACATGTAAATTTGTAGTATTTCTAACTAGAATAAAGCAAGCAATGAAGAATTTCGTTGCCTGGTCTTCATACTACAACAAGGACGACCGAAGATATTTAACTTGGAAGAGACGCAAGAAAAGTGAGTTAATTGAATGGAAATTTGAACACACTAAATACAAATTCAGTAAAAACACAATTTCCAGCTCACAATTAAATAACGAAACATTAAAAAACATCGGATTACTAAAGTTTCTTCGTGTTTTTATTCGTTCCCTTACTCCCAATGAATTAACGTCTCAATCTCTTTTTAGGGATTAGTAAATTTTAAACTAAACTCCTTTAAATCGTTCTATGGAAAATCCATTTCGAGTAAAAACTTTCCTATAAATTACGAGTGCGAGCAATCGGAGCAACGAGAAAAAAAACACTCAAACCCGAAAGGGGTTGCTTGAAAAACATTTTCCGGATTAGAAAACTCTAAGCAGTGCTCTACGCCAGTGAGTACTTTTACATTTGCGAGCTTATCGCTACTCGATGTTCGTCTCCAAGGATTAAATCCCTAGAAAACGTTTCCATTATTTGTGTAGCTTCGGTACGCTCTATACCAACGAATTGAAGGGCTACAAACGGAACCGATTAATTCGGGCGTTTGCGCAACGACATCCCCTGGAGGATACGGCACTCATAAAATAATTGTTAGCGAATCCCCGGTCTATTTCCCAGGCGATTTTTCCGTATTTTTTTTGATAGAATTCAGTGGAAACAGGGAGCAGATCCTGCTTTTCTATACAAGTCTTGTGTCCTGTCGCGCATACGCTGACATAGGAGAAATAAAATTCTTTATCAAAAATGGACCAGGTATCCGTTCGTTTGATAAATCCTTCAAGATCCTGTTTAAGCAATTTGCTGTAATGGTCGTAATACCCTTGTGTGTGGGATTATACGCGGTGATATGCCGCTAAGTACGAGTGCATGATGTGATTCGACATAAACAATAATCGCCCTCTGACGATGTAGTGATGCGGGAAAGGATAGCCCACTGGAGGGTAGTAAAAGGACTAAGTTGCCAACTTGTTGGTTTTCGGATAAATGCGAATGATTTTCGCATTCAGGGAACCTGCTATGCTCTATAGTAACGCATGCGTTCACCTTCGATTTTCAATTAAGACCGATTCGTAACCGAGTAAAAGGTGGTCATTAGACGGGGATTAGAAACGTTTTTCTATTAATGGGGAAGCTGCAGAGTGAATATGTCGGCGCTCTGTCTGGCAATTTGTGATAAGTTTAAGACGATAATGTTTTAATCTGATTTTCTTACTCGTATTTTTATCATTGAACAAAGTATAACTCAATTGCTGTAAGTCTTCGCAGGATTTCTTTGACCTTAACCACTACCTAGTTCCTACTTGCACACCTTGCTAAATTTGTTAAGTTCATACTTACGAGGGGAGGTCCAAAAGTTCTTATTCTGATGAAAAAAAATCTGCCAACAGTCTGAGCGCAACTTTATTATTTTATGGGTAGAATTCCGAAACGTGTAGGTTACTATGAGACTGACAACCTAAGGAATAACCAGGAGGCTATTTGGAACATTATATTTTAGGTTGTCAGTCGCATAGTGACCTACACCGCATCTCATCATTAAACACGTTTCGGACTTCTACCCATAAAATAATAAAGTTGCGCCCAGACTGTTGGCAGATTTTTTAGCTTTCTATTCATTACGCTTTTCGAGAAATAAAAATCAGAATTTTTTTGCTTTCTACCCCCTTTCACCATCACCCCCACCCCTAAAATTTTTTCCCTACTAGAGGTCTACCGACCCCAACTCCCAATCATATCTGATACGGTTTCTCAGATATAAAAATGTAATTTTTTGAGAAATTGCTATCCTAAATTAAATCCCCACATTCGTGATCCATCTTCCCCCTCAAAAAGTTTACGTTCAGTAGACTCCTCTTGTGATCCCATATACAGAAACTAAATTTTATCTTCCTGGTGTAATTGGTTCGGAAGATATTGTAATCCAAAGCTTTTCACCGCCCACCTCCACACCCCACCACCCCACTTAAAAATGCTAGCCCTTGTCTAATCTTGAAGTATCCATAAGGACAGCCACAAAGTTTCTATCTTCTGACATCAATCGTTCAGGAGATATGGACCTTAGAATGTTTCAATCCCGGCTTTCAAGCGTGTTGGACTCATTGTTCCCCCCCCCCCCCCCCTACTTCCAAACCCCTCCACCCTTATCGAAGATTTGTCCGCAAATGAGTCCACTCTCATAGTACTACATAAGTTCCAAGTTTCAGCCTCCTAGCATAAGTGGTTCCTGAGATCTAGAAACCAAAATTTTTCGTCTAAAAAGCTCCCCCCTCATCCCTCCTTACACCCCCACCACCCGAACGGCGGACAGACGGAAATTTTTCTTTTTTTTAGCTTTTTTGGTGTTTACTAGTCCTAAAACGTTGTAAATACAAAATTTCAGGGTAGCAAATTTTTTAAAATTTCAGGTCGATCACAATACTTTATTGTTAAAAAATAATAAAGTAAATTTAAAATTTGAACAAGGCTTTATTTTTCAATATTTTCACTCTTGTGAGCTTCTATCATGCAGGGTTCCTAGGTCTATTTGGACAGTAGGGATATACTGCGTTTACTCATTCGAATCCTGGGCAACGAATTTTGTCCCATGTCCCTAAATCCTCTAGTTGTTAATCCAACTTTATTTGACACAGAGAGTCGTCACATTTTATTTATAATCTTATAACAACGGTTTTATACCATCAGGTTTCCTCTTAGTCTCTTCGATAAGATGTCCAAAAATAAATTTAATTAAAAAAGTATTAATAAACAAATTTTACCCAGAAGTCAGCGAGATATCTTCCGAGACCGGACTAAACAAAAAACCGGTTCAATATTATTTTTTTAAACACTCCCTATTCATTACTTGTTAAAAATTTTTTCCCAAGCTTCTAAAATTTTTTTTCCTTTTTGAACTATCGAAACAGCTAGCGGGTGGCGCTAAATTGAAATAACTCGAAATCATCCAATCGTGTAAGCTGTTCCGGAATGATAGTGCTAAAAACAGAAATGTTTACCTAATGAATAAATTTGTGCGGTATAGTGCTATAAAAAATAAGTAATTATTGATGATAGAATGTACACTACACCCGCACATCATTCAATGATGAACAATTGCATAATAATTATAAAGTTAATAATAGTCATGATTCTCGAAGAGAACTTCTTACACTAATTTATTTAGCTGTTGAATAAGACCATTAACTAATGAATACAATGTTAATTATATACTTGACGGTTTTTTCCCTGATGTAATTTTGTTAATAGCTAAAAATATGATTTTTTTTAGCAGATGAGTCTGGGTTTTTACTAGCGGAAAGTTGTTTGATCATTTAATACCTTTGAGTAAAGTATGGAATAGCTCCTTGTCATTTATCATAATTTGTTGAAGGAGCGGTCATATCTCTATTGCCGTTATATTTTATTTTCATGGATATTGGTATCGTGATCGGACCATGCGCCACTGGTAAAGGAAATAAAATGCATTTTACACATAATATCCCTAAGACGTGGATTTCCTGATTAAGGGTTCATGCAAGTTTGACCGTTTGAAAAAATCGATGTTTTTTTGGCATTTTTCGAAAGTACGTATATTTAAAAATATTGTGAGAAAAATTCATAACGAGCCGATCAGTCTAAATGTATTTTCCATGCCTTGCATTACTATCTGAGGTTGCTCTACTACTTTCACCAGCAGTTATTTTTTGAAATTTGGGAGAATAACGCTTTTCTTGGTGCAAATACCGCAAAGCCGAAGCAAGCCGTAAGAATTACAAACATCTTCTAGCTCTTGCTGAAGATGTGCAAGAAGTCTTAAAGCTCATCTATGAAGATTTAACCGGGCACGATTTTGTAGAAAAAAACTTTACACGTGTTTTTCTCGAAACAACGTTTTCTCGTCTCGCGGAACTGAAATTTTCGAAACCACTCAACCGATCTTGATGAAATTTGAACCTGGAACCAAGGCAAAATGTGAATTAAAGAAAAAAAAATCCAGTTACTTTTAGAGTATATTTATTAAGCCAAAAAGAATTACATCAATATTTATTTTAACAATCTCTACAAAAATTCCTATAAATGCCCTTTTTTGAGCGTCCAAAGTAGTAGTAGGTTCATCCTTTTGAGCACCCACTTTCCATCAGTTCAATTGATCACCCAATTATTAGGATTATTAGAATATCATCTACCTACTTTCCTTCCTTCCTATCTTTATTCCTTCCTTCCTTCCTTCTTTCCTTCCTGTACGCTACTGTGATATAGGCTGACTCCTAACTCCAGCTTGGTATTTTTAAAACAAAAATATGGGTGATCGTTTTGAAGATGTAGCCAAGCATGGTGATGATTGTGAAAAATTAAAAAATTTGCCGTTGACTTCGGCACGAAACTTAAAGAGTTTTGACAAAGATCAATTAGTACCCTGGGCCAATTAATTTCCTGGGGTGTTCTGAAAAGTTGTACACCCGTGGTAATTTTTTCTCAGGTTTTTTTTATAGGTGTACAGTCCTAAGTGTGTAGCCAAAACTCCAATAGGTATAATCCAACCTCACATGGGTGTTTCATGCAATATCCATGGGTGTTTCTCGATACACTCATAAAAATGGGTGTACTACTGTTTTTTGAAACACATACATATGTGGTCAAATCAATCCCATGGGTGTTCACCCATGCTAGTGTTTGGGACTATTTGTAACCCAAACACCCATGGGTGTTGCTGTGGTTTCACCATGGGTGTTGCTGTAGTTACACCCATGGGTGTTGCTGTGGTTACACCCATGGGTGTTGCTGTGGTAGCCATGAGTATAACCAAAACTCTCGTCAGTGTAACCCAACAACCATAGGTATTTCATGCGATGCCCATGGGCGTTTCACGATAGACTCTTAAATATGGGTGTACTACCATGGTTTTTCGAAACAGCCATACATATGTGTGTACTACTATTGGTGTTAGGCAAAATCCATTGGATTTGTTCGATCAGACTAGTAAGTATGTTTCGGTTTATCAATACAATTCGATGACGAAAGAGCTCACTATTGCACCAAGTCCAACACAATTTTCAACTGGCCATTTCAGTGAAAGTTTTTGACATTGGTGTACTCAGTTTCTTATAATTGTTAAAATCCTGCGATAAAACTTAAGAAATTTCGTCGAATTTCACTTTAATAATTGAAAGCAGAGCGGGTTTATTATATATATTATAACCCCACGTTATTGGATCGGTTCAATGGGCACTTTTAAAGGCTCGTGATAAAGAAAGGCAGATTCGATGAAATTTAAATAAGTATCAATTCTTATCAGAAAATAATTCGTAATACTTAAATTGTTTTTTTTTCAACTTGAAAAAACGATTTGTTATAAGAAATTGGAATATATGAAAAGGGAATATGTCCTAACAAGACGTCTTTCGTATTTCAAAATATTTTTCCATCAAAAGAAAAAGTTGTCATCGTATCCTGAGCAAACACAAATCTAATAAATGTCTCATTTCCCACTCGTCGTCATCCCCCATATCTTCCGAGGACTTAAGTCAACACTCGCTTTTCTCGAGAGATGAATGAGCCCGATATGCAACCCACCCCCGCTCCGTATCGGGGCAAATAAACATCATGGCTCAGGTCACACAAATACACGCTCGCCGTAGATAAACACGCATATAAATGAGAAGTATAAAAGCTAGTCGTCCCGTCGAATACGATGCTGTTCCCACTTCTCACCCAGAAGACAAACATCGCATCCCATCAATCACATCACGTAATTGACAATTTCTGTATTTGAAGGAGCAAGCTCCGTTGCCACCTCAACCTTTTCGGTGTTTAAATGATTTTCCTTTGAAATCTTATTGACTTTCTTCGTGATAATGCCGAAGAGGTCAAATGTCAAAAGAAATGAAAACAGTTCCACCATCCCCCTCCCACCCCCGATAATTTTTGTTTTGATTAAGAGATATCGCCACAAAAGAAGGCATTGTAACGGGAGTGATTTTGAAATTTTGAAAAAAAAACCATTTGTTCTAAGTTCAAGGATAGTGGAGTCTGGCCAGACCCGTGCGCAGGCTTTTGTCCAAAGAGAGGGGGTGGGGGGGTTCAAATATGTCGAAGCTTGATCTTCAACAAGAAAGCGCTACCTTAATTCACTATCTTACACCCATCCAGTTTCGGATAAATTTTAGGTGGAGTTCTGCATCATACGATTTTCCCATAGGTATGCGGCGCGGTTAATTTAGTAGTATTACATGTAATTTAGTAGTCAACTATCGGATATCAGTAACGAGAAGTGAAAAAGACGGCAATATTGAAGGAAAGAGGTGGAGAATCACACGCATGTACACCGAACATAGAGATTTATGTACTGGAGATGACGAAGCAGCGACTGTTTTGAAGCCAGACGATTCCTCGCAAAGGACCGGCAATTAACACGATACTTCAATACTATTAGCATCTTACTCACATTTATATTATACCCCGGTGTTGAACACGAAAAACACCAAACATTTCAATATTAGGATACTATTTGCATTTCACTGCCACCTGGAGGCATCAAACGCTCCATACAAAAACGTTCAATCTGGCTTCAAAATGCTTCAAAGTGCTTCATACAACAATGGCGTCTTGCTAGTATTTATATCTCTATGACACCGATACGAAGTATAAAAGAAGATTTTGTCTCGAATATGTTTTAACTGAAAGATTAACCGTGAATGATACTACAGAGCTACCAAAAATTTTTGATTGGTTCCACGCAGTACAAAGACGACTTCGATGTTTTGGATCGTTATCCTCTTGTAAATAGTATCCAATTTGAATTTTTCCTTATATCGACCTTCTGGTGCATTTTTACCATTTTGGAAGCGTTAAAATTGGTTTTAAAAATGTAACATAACGCAGTCACGATCGGCTGCAAGCCAATCGTATGATACTCTAGATGAAACACTGAACTCCGATTTATATTTTAGTTGGGATTATATCAAAAGAATGAGGAGTGTACATACAATTATTGCATGACCTGTTATTTACAGGTAGAAACTATTGTATAGTAGCTACTCGATGGATGGTTAAACGATTTCTTGAGTTATAGTGAGTTCCATAAATTAAGTTGGGACATTTTTACAGAATTTTTGTATGGCAACTACATGAAGGACGGGATATTTTTCATATTAATACCTTCAGCTGCGACTATTATAAAATCAACGTATACAAAATTTCAAAGTCGTAACTTAAAGCGTTCTAAAGTTATCGTTCAATATTGGTGAACACGTGTTTTAAGAACTTTTGTATGACAGCTACCCGAAGGAGTCGATGGATTGCGCTAATTAATGAAATCAGTCTTGCTATTGATATAAAACTAATTCCTGTAAAATTTTGAATCCCTGCTTTAACTCGTACTAGAGTTATAGTGGATTCTGTAACTTGTATACATTTTTGAAGGACTTTTGTAGGCTGCTACACGAAGGACTCATTCGATTTGCATCATATTCGGAACTTTCGATTTAAACATTGTAAACTTTAAGTATTCGAAATTTCAAGCTCCTAACTTGAATCATTTGAGCAATAATTGTGAATACGTGTTTTAAGGAGTCTTGTATGGGAGGTACCCGAAGGAGTAAAAGGATATCGCCCATTAACGAACTTAGCCTTACTTTTTCCATTTTACAGGTGCTGTCAGAATTTCAACTTCCTAGGCCAACGGGTTCTTGAGTTATCGTGCAAACGGACGGACGGACGGACGGACGGACGGACAGCAAACGGATTTGGAGTTTTTGGCCACAACTAAACACAAAATAATATATAACTTTTTTTCGTCCGAGGCTCGGTTCTATGCGTTACAAACTTTTCGGGCTGGATTAAACTAATAATACTCTGTATGATTTCATCTAGAGTATAACAAGTAAGTGTCAAATCTCCGTTCTGAAAAAGAGCCTTAAACGTTCGACATTATCAAATATTTAGTAGTCCGCTGAATGAGTTTTGTTGTATTGGTTCGCCAGGTAGGAAGGTCGCACAGAAAAGAAGCTTCGACTTAAAAAATTACGTTGTTCCAATTCGTTCGTCTAACCCAGTCTTTTTACGACGTGGTTTATGCACTGTGTGCTTTGAAGTTTCACATCATGAATTTCACGTATTCGAATAGTATTACAAGACACAATGGCAACACACGTTTACGTGCGGACCAGATCAGTCTGAATAGACCAAAAAAACAGTTTGGTCGTACGTATAAACGCCAACCAAACCGGTCCATTTGGACTGATTTTGGTCTTGATTTTGGTACGGACCAAATGAAACCAAACCAGTCTCGTACTGTGAAAATGCGCACATAAATGCAAGACCGAAAAATACCAAACCGGTCTATGTGGATGGACTGGTCTGGCCTGCACGTAAACGCGACCAATTAGACATTTTTTGCGAAATATTGTTTGCCCTCCGCTTTCGTAGTATTTCACACAAGACTACGATTGATGAAGGTCGAACGAAAACTGACACTCTCTATACAAAGCGTCATTGGAAAAGAGTCACGTTATCTACATGCGTTTGAATCTAACATCTACCGGTTTTCAGGAAGAAAGAGAGTTAGACCAAAATTTGCAAATTATTGTCCTCTTCGAGAATATGCAAAAAAAATTTTTTTTTAAATATAGCAGTAGTGGGGGGGGGGGGGGTTTAAACCCCCAAAACCACCCTGTGCGCACGTGCCTGAGTATGGCAAATAAAACTATTTGACAAATAAAAATTTGACATAAATTGTATGCACCATAAGTACGGGTAGTCTGGGTGGCTTAGTAGATAGAGCCCTTGCCTTCGGTGCACCTAGTACCAGGTTCGAATCTGCTTGGCGACAAGTAATTTTTGAGAATGAGATTGGGTGGGTAATAATCACGGACGAGCGTGTGGCTGACCACTTCACCTAGTGTTCCGTTGGTCTAGTAATGAAGTAACTCTAGCATTATTTCAAGGCCTAGGCCCGATTTGGGCTTTTGTGCAATTGATTATTATTATAAGTACGGGAAACAGACACTCAAATCTTTTTATGCCGGAGAAAAGAACGTCTGATTATTTGAATTGAAGAGACATCAGACCCGAACCCTAGTGGCAGCCCTGACTGGACATAGGATTGGTCTCTCTGCGAGCATAATATGCAGAATTTGCGATGACAAGGACGAAATTCCAAAGCATATCATCGGTGAATGTAAGGGACTCCTTGACAAAAGACTGTGTCACTTCTGTCCGAACTTCATGGAACCTTCGGAATTCTTGATTATTCCTCTTCGAAAAATACTAAGGTTCATTAAAAGTGCAGAGGAATCAAGTGAAGAGGAATCATAGATAATCCAAGGGAACGCCATAATAGGCCCAATTGAGGCTTCAGTGACAAAGATGACCGAACTAACCGCAACACGAAAATCTAACTAAGGAATAAAATTGTAAGGACTGTCTATTACAACGGATAACTTTGTAAGGCTTGCAACCTTAACATGAACAAATCGGAAGGATGGTCCAATATTTAATTATTCACTTTTGCATCGTATGCATAAAGACCAAGTATTTGTTTGGATACAATGAATCACGAAAGTATTCGGACACTTCAATGGGAGGTAGAATTAACGCGAATCAAGAACGCTGTAGAAGTTTAATATATTTATATACAGGGTGTATTGATATAGAGTTAGGAGCGGGACATGTGTTGTGGCGCTGAAAAAACATTGAGTAAGATAAGCCATCACTTTCAAGATATGTTTCTAAGCATTTTTGTAATATTAATTACTTCCAAAGCTGTTTAAATAATTTTCCCACCTAAGTAAAATACTTGAAGCTTTTAAAAAAAATCTGCCAACATTCTGGGCGCAACTTTATTATTTTTTGGGTAGAAGTCCGAAACGTGTTTAATACTGAGATGCGGTGTAGGTCACTATGCGACTGATAACCTAAAAAATAACGTTCCAAATAGCCTCCAGGTTATTCTTTAGGTTAAAATAACGAAATTCATGAAAATGTTGGGAAAAACCCCTTTTCACGCACATTTGTTTTACTCCAGCTCTGTACATCAATCAAATTTTAAACTTTTTTTTTTTGCTTTAACTACTCCTGTAGTACTTCTACATATACATACTAAGTTTCAACTTTCTAGCTTAAGCTGTTTCTGAGATATGAAAAACCACCCCCACCCGTGTACCTTGCTATCCCTTTCAAAAATTTTATTTTTCTGGGATGTCTCTATAGCACCTCTATACAGTTATCAATTTTTAGCTTTCTACCCTTTGCGACTTTCGAGAAATTAAAATCAGTTTTTTTTCATTTCCACCCCCTCCCACCATCACTCCCTACATCCACTTTCTCAAAATTTTTTTCTTCACTAGAGGTCTACTAGTCCTTGATACGGTTCATGAGCTATGAAAATTTAATTTTTTGAAAAATGGCTGTCTACCACCTTCAGCGCTTCACCTCCCCCCCCTCAAAAATTTTACATTCAGTAGACTCCACTGGTAATTCCATATACAGAAACCAAATTTTATCTTCCTAGCACAATTGAGTCGGAAGATATTGTAATTCAAAGTTTTTCACCCCCCACTCCCATACCTCACTACTTCCCTTAAAAATTGCAACCCCTTTCTAATCTCCTAGTATCCCTTAATACAAGTACAAAATTTCAGCCATCTGACATCAATCCCAGCTTTCAAGCGTTTTAGACGCTTTGTTACCCCCCCTCATTTCAGCTTTTTCTAGGGGGGGGGGGGCAAGATGTTATGTTTGTATGTATATATTTTCATATATAAATATACATATGTTATAAATAATCTATAAAAATACATAATTCCGGGGGGGCAAATGCCCCCCCTGCCCCCCACAAATGACGTCCCTGGTTTTGCGTACGGCGGACGGCGTACGGCGTCTACGGCGGACAGACGGACATTTTTTGTTTTGCTTTTTTGGTGTTTACTAGTCCTAAAACGTGTAAATACAACATTTCAGAGTAGTAAACTTTTTTGAAATTTCAGGTCGATCACAATACTTTTTTATTAAAAAATCATAAAGTAAAAATCTATGTTATTGTTAGAATTATAAAAGTCTATTTGGTCACCATTCATATAAGGGATCTTTCATTACTCTATTTTCCGCACTTTCGAAGTTATATTTCTTTAATACAAACAAACCATTTTAATAATTGAGCAAATCCGTTTTCTCAATAAAGTGCAACTGAAAAGAAAATTCACTTCCCGCAAAACCTTCCGTATCAATCCAGCTGATAAGATTTTACCTCACGACCTTCAAATTTGACGTGTTTGACATGATCTTCTTTCTTCATGTGACGTTAAAAAATGTCCAAATAGGGTAAAGACCCCAGTTCCGAGCCCCCTTAAGACAAATGTTGACTTTGAGTCATCGTTGAAAATCAGAATATACAGTTACCAATCTGATATTTTACTGTTCTGATTTAATATTTTATTCTTATTTGTTATAATACCTATTCAACAAAAAATTGGTATAATAGTTTAAAGAAAATCAATAAAAAGTTTAAAATGGCCTTTGTTCCAGTTCCGATCCGCTTTGATCCCTATTCCGAGCCATCATGTGCCAGTTCCGAGCCTCACATGCTCTCATAGCAAATAGTACCTAACATTATTTAAAGAAGCCAAGATTTTAAATAAAAATAAATATATTTTTCATTTTGATGAAATAATAAAACTTTGTTTTTAGGCTTGTCGTATCGCTAACCGCGCAGGAGTATCAGGCTTCGTAAGAAACGACGTAATGTCTGATACATTTGAATCACCCATAAATATAATTGGCATTTCAGATATATTGAAGTTTTCAACGTTCTATAATTATGAAAAATGTTAAGATCACATTTATATAGCAATTAAATATACTATATACAACTTTGGAGCTGGCATCAGTAATTGCTTCAGGTGTTCTAACTGACAAAGAAGGGTGTCGCTGGAGGAATTTCTTGTACCATTTATTCCCGGGGGTGTTATTTTAAAATGGATTTCCTCTAGGCAGGGCATCAAAAAATTCCTTTACAGCAAATAGAATATCCTCTTTGCTTCTAGGTAAGCCTTTGAGATGACACTGTAATATCCAGTCGACAATTTTCTCTTCTTCTTCATCAGTTAAAATAGGTGAAGGGCCACTGATTGGTTTATGCGTTCTATTATGCAAACGGTTTTGTATTGTACCGCGCGGAATCCCATGTTTCTGAGCTACAGAACGAATTGTTGACCCTTTCCTTATTTCCTCTAAAGCAACCTGTAATTGCTCCTGTGTATATTTCGGTTTTGGCATATTAAATTACCTTATATCTAAAACAAGTGAATATTTTTTAACGTTATCATAGTAAACACACTTCGTGACCAAAAATATCTATAATAATTCATTATAACAATATTAGATGCGTTTTAATGCTCTCCAGAGTAGGATAGGACAGCATAGAAAATTTATATACAAAAAACCCAACAACATTGCTGTTTTTACGATTCTTTATATCTTTTTTCCATAGATAGTAGGCTAGATTAGAGAATTTATCGCGAATAGTTCCCCCAGTGAGCTTACTGGGTTAACTATTCCGGTTAAAATCTATATTCTTCCCTACTATCTACAGGGAAAAGGAATAAAAAATAACAAAAATAGCAATATTGTTGTTGTTTTCAATATAAATTTTAATCACTACTCTAATCTAGATAAATGCGCAAAAAACACACCTATTATATTAAAATATTTTCGGTATAATTATATGTTTAATTAAAATTGTATTTTTAAGGAAATTGTCTTAAAATTCGTAGGAGGCTCAGAACTTGGGGCTCGCAACAGGGTCCATGAAAAAGATACATAAATGCCAGTTGCGAGCCACCCGGCTCGAAAATGGAAATTATCAGAAATACAGTACCAGTCCCGAGCCGTTTTATTATTCTAATTAAATATAAAATTTTCAATGTTTAATAAATTACATAATAATATTTGTAGCACACACTTTCCATATTGTCACAATACTTACACCAATTATATAAAACTAATGTTTTAAGCACTATGGTGTCACTGAAGTTTCTTAACGAAAACTGTAAGGAACTTGCCGTTTTGTGGAACACGTGTGTTCTTTACGAATTCTGACAACAATTGAAAATATTTCACACGAAGCATATAGCTGAATTACTAAAAGCAATTGAAAGTGATTGCTAAAAATTATTGTGAAGGAAAAAATGTCATGAATTCTTAGCTATTCGTGGAATTAAAGATGGTGGCTCGGAACTGGCGTAGGGCTCGTAACTGGGTTCTTTACCCTATGTTCAACAATTGATTTCAATTCTCTTTTTTCTTAATAAACTGCAACTAAGAAAAAAAATGCACTTGCTGTAAAACGTTTCATGCGAATAAAACCATTACTGATCTACTTTCTTAGTAAGAATAGTAAGAACAGATGGGCCCCTCTTCCGGGAATTTGTAGTGATTACAAGCCTCTATGTACTAGCTTCCACTTTTTCCTGGCTTTTACATAAGTTTTACAAACTCAGTCTATTTCTCCGTACATCCAGGGTGTGAGATTTAATTTAATAATTGTTTTTGGGCAATCTACTATCTTTTTTTCAACGTGGACTTTTTAACTTTTTTATTAAAAATAATAAAGTAGAATTTAATGTACATATGTAATAATGTATTGCAAAATTCCTAAGACTTTCCAATCTCAAAGCTCGACCACGCTGAATCTGCTTTTTAAACTCTTAAAGCTACACTTGAACTCAATATATTGGTGATTCCTTTTTGGAAGTATGTGGGTCATTAATTTTTATAATTTGGAAGTCACCTTGTTTGGTGGGTAAAGTTTCTACTTTAAGCACTGACCAAAATTTTGTAACAATTGCGCAAAAATTCATTTTTGCATCGTTTCTTCTTAAGGTGTCTCATGTCGATCGATAGTCAACGCGTTTAAAAGCTGATTCAAGTCGATTTCTTCGATTTTAGTAATTATGGAATTTAAAAAAAAAATACTATATGTAAATATAAAAGTAATTTTTCTTCGACAAAACTCTTCGCATAGCGTGTAATAATTGATTTTAAAGAATAAAATGAAAATACGAATTTTTTTTGTGCCAAAACTTTTTAAATTCTAGGAATTTTGGAAGTTACCGAATATACGAGTATAAAATTCTGAGCGGATTTTTTAATTTAAAACTTGAAATTTGAAATAAAATTAAAATTGGATATACAGATGATATTTTCTGTTAAACCAGAAAAAGTGCATCATCCCAAGGTTGTGGATACGAATAACACTCATGACTTGATCCTTTTCCCTATACCCGGTTTTTCCTTTCTTTCCCAGAAATCCTATTCCTTTAAGTAACTCACCCCCAAGTGCTCGACCGGTAGGCTAATAACCTATTTTCAGAAAAAAATACTGTTGTTAAGGAGCTTCGATGAAAAATCTTGGATCTGACGGATATGTAATATTCCACATTCAATCAGAAAAATATTATCGAAGAAGCACCTTAGAGAAAGTTTAAGCCTTATTTAAAATTTTTACTCTATTTTTGCTTAAATTTTTTTTTATGAAGACGTACTCCGGGATTACACAAGGGCTCACTCCCGCAGCTGGAAAACTCATCTCGTGTACAAGTTCTGCGCCGCTCAAATACTTCATGTTATGGAAAAATTTTCAGTATACATATATGCTTATGTGTATGCCAGTATCTATAACATGCGAGAAGTATATAGAGCTACGCCATTCATGTTGGAAGAAACCTCTCTAGAAGTTTCGATGTCATTGATAAGTGAGTTGTCTTGATTTGAACAATTTTCTTCAGCTTGTTTGCTTTTCTTTACAGGGTGAAACGTCTCGAAATATTTTTGTTATATAGAGTTGTTATATAGAGTCCTTTCAATCGTTTCCATATAGGTAATTTTTTCATTATGGGCGAGGGCATTTTTATAATATACATATATGTATATGTGACGATTTCGCAAAGATGAAAATGAACAAAACCTTTGTATTCAATTCTATTTTGTAGCGTATGTTTATTCACATGCCATTTTTTCAAACCACAACCATTCTCTTGCAAGCCATATTGATTTCCCCTCTCAACAAAATTTTGTATGGGCGCCTATTATTGCTAAATGTTGTATGTTGTATCTTATTCTAGTGACAAAATTAATATCCCAAATAGTTTTTTTTGTATCGAAACGAACGTTGTTATATTTCGAATTAAACCGCATCCCGGAAATTGCCTCAAAATCGTAAATGGTATTTTAAGGGTATCTATAGCACCGGAACTTTTGACGCACCTTGACTTATCCACTTTCCGGACTTTGTCCCGAAACTGATAAAACTGCACTCAGACTGTTGGCAATTTTTTTTTACTTACCGTTTCGGACAACATTGAATCCGTTATCAAATTGAGAATCAGTAAAAAATAATAAAGTAAAATTACTACATTCATCAATGCTATGAATACGTTAATTAATATAATGAATTCATTCCTATTAGAAAGATCTCGTTCAATATAACGGTGAAGTTAATCGAAGAGAAGATATAATGCGTTTCTTACTTAATATTACGAATTTCTTGATTAATGCAATGAATATATAATCAAACATTACGTGAATTGTTCATTATGCCCACGAATTTGTACATTAAAGCTATAAACTAGCATTACTGCGTTCATCATTACTATAAATTCGTTTATTTATTGTATGAATATATTTACAACATTTACGATTTTTTCAATGCATTAGTGTTGAAATATAGCGAATATTTATGAAGATTGAGAATATATTTGATGTTAAATTTCCTTTGCCGTATGTTCAGTGTGAGTAAAAATCGTAGGAATTGGGTGCGAGCCCCGAGTTCGGGGGCAATGTTTCCTACCAGATTTTTTTGTAGTGTTGTGCCGATTTATCGTAGATATTCGATGATATTCCCGATTATTATTTTCTTAATTATAACCTAAATACTTTCAACAACAACGTCTACCGACTCATCAGACGTTAACCCCTTTCACTTCAACTTTTAATTGACTGCCATACAGTTGGCAGACTATGCGACGCCAAAGATTGAATGATATTTTGCTCGGAAAGTTAATTGAAAAGAACTGAGCTTAGTGAGGTGAAAGTGGTGATTATTGGGGATGGAAAAATATTATTGTAGAAGCAAATCAATTCGAGTAATTATAGACCTTTTATAGGCAAGCACAATTCGTAAGTTATCTCTAATACATCAGAGTATACAATCATATCATTAATGATGTGCTACTTTTTATGGATGTTTATTAACTACCCCCTGGACACAGACTCAATCGTCCTGACCAACATATAGAGCTACGGCAACCACGACTCTTTCAAAAAAACACCCTACCATTAAAAATAAGTTGCTCGCAAATTATCCACCCCCAAAACAAAATTGGAAGCTTACGTTTTCGGAGTTGGGCGTCTATCCCGAACGTGTGTCCTTGCCATTAGGCATGGTAGAGAAAAGCCTTAAAATAATGCGCCTGCCACATTAGATATGATATTTTTACGATATTTTCTGATATCCTTCGCAACATACCCCCTTTTCACGTGTGTTGCTCGGTCGCATGTTGGTCGATTTCATATTCGGGGTGCAAGTTTCTGGTACGATTTGGCTATTGTGACCCAATTTAATGGAAGCAAATTGCTCAACAATTCGCCGGGTGGATAATAAACTCGACAGGGAGGTGGTGAGGTCTACGAATGGAAGTAAATTGCTAAGCGTTGAAAATTCCACCCTACCCACTTCCTGTGGTGGTGTGTTCTGTTGCTGATGCGATGATGCGCCCCTTCGAGTTTTGTTCTCATTTAAATGGGAATAGATATTAGCACCTTTCATTTCCGGCTATGAATAAAATTTCAACCTGGGGTAATATGTAGATAGAATTTATGCATATGAGCAGGTAACTACGTTTTCGCTCTGTACACCTGATGTAAACTATCCACGATTGCTGTGAAAGCTGATTTTGCTTAGTGCCCGTAAATATTTTTGCACGGTATTCGAGCGCGTATCCTTTAGAAAGGATTGAAAATTAGATCCGTATACGTACGAGTTGCCATTCCGAGGATTTTGCACCATTAGCCTAATTACATTGTTAGCGAACGAGTTTGAGTATGTGGATCTACTGTAATGGAAAAACATGAATAATTCAAAACGATGCTGTGCTTAGTTTTATGTTCATCAAGGAAGTAACCGCCTGGACGGGTTGCATAAATTTTATCCAGGTTGCAGACGGTTTCTATCAGTGCCATCTGACGAGTACGTAAATTTTTTTTAACTTTTATAAAGTTTTGAAATAAGAACATTTTTGAGAAAAAGTGAAATTCATTTTTATGCATATCAAAATAACGCAACAATTTCATTGGTGTATATGAAATTTTATGAATCAACGAAATACAAAGCAGAGCAAGTTTGTAAGAAAATGTGCTGTTCCTTCTGGAAAAGTTTTTTCGACGGTTCAGAAGAAAGTTGTAAAAATGTTTATAAATATTTCACTACTGCTTTATACTCCATGAATTGTTTTCATTATGAGAGTGAAGGAGGGTTCAGATTCTTAAAAATATAGGGTTTAAAAGTAAAGGTGAGATTTTTCTAAACTAGGAACGACTCACGCCAAAAAGTTGAAACCTATACAAACCCATTACATATCGAATATCGAATAATTGCGATTACATAAAAAGCAATTTGATATCTCATCAGACACTAGAGATTTTGAAAAAATTGTAAACACGTAAGCAACCCCTTCACATCCCCTTGAAGGTTAAATTTTGAAAAACCGTGAAATTGGTTTCTAGACCATTACATGAAGTTCCCGTAGAAGTAATAAACAATTGTATATCTCATCGGAACTAAGGGATGGACGAAATTGTAAAAACATATGCAACCCCTTTACATCCCATGGTGTTTGAATATCAAAAAATCGTAAAATGGGTTTGTATCCGATTATATAAAAATACTATGGAAATGGAACCCAATGTCATCAAACTTAAGAAATATGTCGAAAACTGCGAAAACTATGCAACCTCCTTCCACCCCCTTAGGGTTGAATATCTAAGAATTCTGAAATAACCTTTTTAGCGATTATATAGGAAGCCATAGGTAGTAAAAAACAATTCGATTCTCATCAGATCTAAGAAATATGTAGGAATTTGTGAAAACATAGTCAACCAACTGAATATCCAAAAATTCTAAAAGGTGTTTTTAGATAAATATAAAGAAAGCCCGAAGAAGTAGAAACCAATTCGACTCCTAATAGATATGACGGCATTCGTGAAAACGCGTTCAATCCTTTTATACCCTCTAAGTGGTTGAAATAGAAAAAAAGAAATTAAAACGAGTTTTAGACGATTATGAAACAAGCCCGTCGAAGTGAATAGTTATTCGATATCTAATCAGACCTGAGTAAGTACTAGGGCTGGATTCGTAAAATTGTGTCGTATATAAACCCTTTACAGCTCCTTAGGTGTCGAATTTCAAAAGATACTGAAAACATTTTCTAGGCACTTGTGTGAAGAATCCATAGATTTCAATGTCAATATTTTAGATTCCCTAAGAGATATGACGAAATTCGTGAAAATATATGCTTACCTTTTTCACTGATAATTTTGTTGGTCCCCTTCCGACGGCTATTGATATACAGGGTGTAACTAGTACTGAGGTTCAAACGAAAATGGGAGATAGAGGAACTTGTCCAGAGTAGAAAATCGTTCCACACATACTCCCGTTTTTGAACCGTTAAGGAGATAGCGCGATTTTAAGGACGAAGGATTTTCATCGTACCTGTGATCACTGTTTGATCTCCAACTTCTGCTGTACTTAGCGTAACGTAATAATTCTGGGCTCGTTGGAAAGGACACAAATTCTTCTTTCCAATTGCTATCAACTGTGTCAATCAGTGTTATACTTTTTGAGAAAAATTCATTTAAATGACTAGAAATTAGAAAGAAGAATTTGTGTCCTTTTCAACGAGCTCAGAATTATTACGTTACGCTAAGTACAGCAGAAGTTAGAGATCAAACAGTGATCACAGGTACGAAGAAAATCCTTCGTCCTTAAAATCGCGCTATCTCCTTAACGGTGCAAAAACGGGAGTATGTGTAGAACGATTTTCTACTCAGGACAAGTTCCTCTATCTCCCATTTTCGTTTGAACCTCAGTACTAGTTACACCCTGTATACATGTTTTTATCTTATTTAATCGTACTTTTCTAGTAGATTTACTTATACTCACCAAGTTTCTACAGATAGGAAAAACACCCCGACCCCCGTACCATACTATTCCCATAAAAAACATATTTTTACAACATGCCACTACTATAGCTCTATCTAAATACCAAGTTTCGGCTATTCAGCAAAAGGAGCTCTAGAGATAAAAAAAAGTTCTTAGTTTGGGTTTATAAAAGGAAGGGGAAGAGAGGGTTTTAGATAAAAAAATGTTGGTTACCATCCACAGGAACCTCTTACTCTGACAATTAAATCGGTACCAGCGAGCAGTAAAACAATGTGTCGAAGTCTAGAGTTAGGTCGTTCTGATTTTTTTCATTTCTTTCATACGGTCTATGCTACAAACTTTAAAGAGGAGTTTACACCCTTAGATCTTTGGACTCTTCTTTATTGAAGAAGAATAAAAATGATGTATACTCTAAGCTAAGGGAGCTACTACGATTCGTAAGGTACCAAAATTTGCTTTATGGACTAGGAAGAAGAGTCAATAAAACGTTCAACCTACCCTTATTGGAAGTATACTGAGGAAATCAGAGCTTGAACTACACTCCCTATTTGTTAGCTAAAATACTGTTACGTGCTATCCTAGTAACCCGCACAACTCGATCAGTTTACAGAGAGCAACAACCTCCCAATACCTAACTGGAAAGCGGAGAAAAACATCATATTGGTCACCTTGCAATACCCAATGAGAATGGCGTGGAAAATTTGCAAGCTTCTAATAATTTCAACATTCTTCTCGAACACTTATCCCTTTTTGAGTTTCTCTTAACATCTCTCGAACAATCCATACATACCACCAAATATGCAGGAAAGCTTTCGACTCAACACATGCAGTATATAATCACGACAGAGCTTGCAGCGACACACAGTTTCTACTGCCGTGAAGCGAGATAACATTTAACGTGAAAGTATTTGTAAGCCGATTCGGATTGGTAACAACGATCGAGCAGTAATCAAGTAGTTTAAAAAATCTGGCAGCATTGCCAGAAAATCATTGTTATTTGTTATTTCTTTTTCTTTTTTATAAATAGGTAATAAAGAACGCATCATTCAATTAAAATTTTGAAATTTGATTATATACGTCTAAAAAGTCGTAGGCTATTAAAAATAATTTGTTCGATTATATTACAATGTCATCTTCTGACTAAAATGGCCAAGAGATAAACACAAATGCAAATATGTAATCAAAAACTTTGCAATCATCATTATTGTCCATTCCAGTGCAAATATAAAAAATATTGCAATCAGTTCGGCTCAACGTAGGTCAATGTCGTATTTGCTATGAAAGCGATAGATAAATAAATTTGAATATATTCAATTAATTTACATAATAAGGTTAATGCCCCAATATGTTGAACATAATATCGATAAGCATAGCAGATCAGATTTTTTTTTATAGATAACGAAATAGTTGACGAGCTTATTAACGGAAATATTTAAGTAAGTTCACTTTGAGGAAGCCCCGAAGATATACGGGAATACCGCAAGGTTCAATTCTGGGTCCATGTTTATTCAGAAATTTATCAGCAGTTGGTAGGCGTAGGATGTTGCTATTTTCAATGCAGAATTAGACTTCGTACGCTTTGCCCAGGAACTCTGAAAAATTAGAGTTGGGGAATTGTGGGAGTCTTCCACTCAACTATTTAACAGGAAGAACCGTGACAGCGGGCTTGGGATATGCTTCCAGAGCTTTCAAATATACGATAATCTTCTTTGAATTAATTAGCAAAATTAGTGCGTTCAGACTGTACAGAGTACCTACTGTCATATAAGGAGATGAGTGGAAACAGGTCAAGAATTACTCGACCATTGGGTCAACTCAATTGGTAGCTATTAACGACTCTGTAGATTGTTTTAGTTAAGTTATAAGTGAAAGAAACACTATAAGAAAAGTCCGATGTGGTGTTAGGGATTAATTTGAGATTTGTGGGCTGTTGCATGTCGTTCTGATCTAGTTCTGAGGATAACATTCAGAGTATCAGTAATTGGCTAGGACACAGATGAGTTTGTTGGAAGGTTACTTCTGAGTTTAATAATATAGAGAGAATTGACTAGGCTTGAAGGCGCCCATTCCAGCTATTAAGAAGAAATTTCCGTTTACTAGTAAATCTTCTGTTGACTACACCTTGCTCATATCCCTACTTCCTTAATATCTGGAGAATTTGTGCAATAATACAAGACATCCAACTTTGAGCGGTCATAATTAATTTTTACTTTTACGTATGGTGAAACCAGATTAAATACAATTAAAATTCGTCCCATTTCGTCTTCAACGTATTTTGCATTATTATTCTATTGCAGATTTTCCAGAGCATAACAAGTTACACGGCAGCGATGCCGCCACCTTACCTTACCGGTGCAATTAATTGAATATTCGTAACATGTTTTGCCGATATGAAAACCGGAGAAAGTAGTTTTAGTTCTCGTGCTCCATGTTAGTTAAGGGGGGCCTACAATCATAACATACTCGAAGTCTGTATAAGCGTGTCTTACCTGTTTGGTTACCTTTGCTTGGGAGTTTCCACAAACACATTGAAATTTATGTAGTCCATATCGATAACTTCGGTGATTTAATATTAAATAGCACTGGGCGCCATGTAGCTTAACCTTTCATTTTATTCTTTTCGGGCAAAATACACCCGAGAACTGGTCTTAAAGTCAGTCGGCGAGCAAGTTAAAGTGTTATATAATGGGGTCAAAAGTAATTAAATTGGACAACTTCAATCCGGAGGTAATAAATTTCATGACGGTACCAGGCACCATCTTTACTTTATAGTTTCGTTACCCAAGGGAAGGAAAAAATAACTAATTTAGCATACCGAAGTAAATAAATTTAAAGTAAAGGAGTAGTAGCGAACCTTAGCAAGACGTAATGTTGAATTTCATCCTCGAATAATATAGTTACTGCAATATATTACAGCAAAACTTCATCAATCTCATTGCAATGCAATTTCATCTAAATCATAACTTTTTCGTTTTCGTTTTAAATTTATTTCTTTTTTGCTGCATAGAAAATTATTCGCTGCATTTATTGGACTTTACATTATTATTTATTTTTATTAGCTGAGATCGAGATATTCTAAAATCCATATCTCCTGAACGGTTAATGTCACGAAATTGAAACTTCACCATTATCTGCAGGTATACTCGGCGAATAGATCGGAATTAAAAGTTTGAGGGGAATCAGTGGCGTACAGGAGTTGTGGGTGAAAACTTTATATCACGATATCTCACGAAACAATCGCGCTAGAAAAACATTGTGCATTGGGAAATAGAGTTTGCTGAAAACAAAAATTTTTAAGGGGCGGTGGAGCATGGAAGTCGGGAGCATAATAATTTTTTCAACAAATTTTGGCTCATATCTCAAAAACGGTTCAAGATAGCTTCTTATGACGGTTTTCCACCAAACGGACAAGTAAGTTTTTGTTTTGTTCATGTTTTTGAAAACATGGAAAACAAAAAATCACACTCGAACAAATCCAGAACACTGTTTCAACCAAACCGACAGTGTTTTATCGCAGTTTTGTTTTGAGTCCGTTTCAACTGAGCGAACAAAGTTATTTCAACCGAACTGCCAAAAGAGTAAGTTGAAATAAATAGCTAAATGAAAGATTTTTGGTCAATGCCAGAACCTCCTATATTAAACTGATCAAAACACAGTTTTCATGAAAAGTAGACCTAATAGACCCCTAGCTCTGAAAAAATTATTAATGTTGTGGGTGGGGAGGGTGACAAATAAAAAGTTTTAATTTTTATATCTCGAGTACTCATAATAATAGAAAGCTAAAACTTGGAATTTTGATGAAAGTGGTAGCATGTTGTAAAAATATAATTTTAATAGGTGTAGTATGGTACGTGTTGTGCCTATCTATTGAACAGCTTATGCTAGAAAGTTGAGACTTGGTGAGTATATGTATACTGAGAAAGTAATTTAGATTAAAAAAAATTCAAATATCTATTGGCGTACGGAAGGGGGGCAAAACAAATTATAAAAGAAAATGTAATGCATATATTTTCGCGAATTTCGCCGTATCTCTTAGGTCTCCTAAAATATTGAATTATTTTTTTTTCTATGGGTGCTTCACATAAATGCCTAGAAAGTGTTTTCCGGATTTTTTGAACTCGACCCCGAAGTAGGTGTAAAGGGGTTGCATACATTTTCACAACTTCATCAAATCGATCAGGAAAATTCTGGTTTTTAGATCTCAGGAACTAGGAGGATGAAACTTGGAATTTATATAGAACTATGATAGGGGTTGAGAGGTGTGGAGGAAAACAGTACGTCCGAAACGGTTGAAAGCTGGATCTAATCATTCTAAAATCCATATCTCTTGAATTGTTAATGCCAGAAGTCCAAAACTTTGCTGCTGTCTTAATGGATGGACTAAAATTTGGAAAAGGAAGATGGGGCGTTTGATCACAATATCTTTCGAACCAATTGTACCAGAAAGATAAAATTGTGGTTTATGGTATTTTAAAAACGGTTTATGCTAGAAAGTTGGTGTGGTGTGGTGTGGAGTGATTAATGGTATTTTGAAAATGGCTTACGCTAGAAAGGTGAAACTTAGTACCTATATGTAGATGTACTGCAGGAGTAATTAAAGTAAAAAAAGATTTCCAATTTGTATTGGCGTACAAAGATGGAGTAAAGAAAATGTCCGAGAAAAGTTTTTTTTGCATATTTTACGAATTTCGTTATATCTTTTAGGCATGTCAGTTTATCAAATTAATTTTACTTCTGAGTTCTCTCTATATGTATAAGCGCCTAGCAACATATTTCCATAAAGTTGTTGTGTTCATTTTCACGAATTCAGATATATTTCTTAGGTCTTATAACATATCGAATCCGCTTTCAGGCTTTAAAAATTAAAAACAAATTTTTGATATTCAACCCCCTAGAGGGTGTAAAGCTTTGCTCAAGTTTTTACGAATTTCGCCAAATATTTTAGATTTAATGATATCGAATTCGCTTTTACTTCTATGGGCTTGGGAAAATGATCTAAAAATCATTCTCGGGATTTTGCGATATTCCACCGTAAGAGGGTGTAAAATGACTTTGAACGTTCTTACGAATTCCAACATATCACTTAGGTCTGATGAGGTATCCAATTGGTTTTTATTTTAATATGGTTTCTATATAACTACCCTAATCGCCTGAATCGGTTTTAGAATTTTGAATTTTGATAATAAATTTCTAAAGGTTATCTTCTATGTTTTTATTGAAATTAAAAAAAAATAGTGTAAATAAATAAAATATCTGCCAACAGTCTGGGCGCAACTTTATTATTTTTTTGGGGAGAAATCCGGAAGGTCTGACCAAAAAGTTACCACGTTTAGTGGCTGAGTTAATCTTGCCATTATGAAAAATTTAAACTTAATCACGCTTATTCTGGAAAATGGCGGACTTTTTATTCCCGCCGACTATGTGGTTCACATTCGTTTCCCATTCACGGCAAATGCGAACATTAAAAACATCCGGAAACTGCTTTATCGATACACTTTAAAGACGTCTTTTCCGGGTGTTTGAAACCATATCAAGGCAGAAAAATGTCCAAAATTATAATACTGTAAATGTGAGGGATGAAACATATCAAATTTCTCTTTATGTATTGTCAATTACTTCCTGAAAATAATTTTAAAAACGCAACTGTTTCATTGCGGATTTCAATTGTCAAATTTTGGAGAAGGTGTATGGTATGGTATGGTATGATTCTATTGTGGACGGTATACGGCGGTCAGGAGGAAAAACAGTTTTTATTTTTTTTTGGCGAATACCAGTAAATTATTTTTCTTTAAAATCGATTAAAATATTTTATTCTTAAAATAACGAAGCAAAAAATTATATTCGAAGCACTAACAGTGCCTCAAAAGTGTAAGAACTTGAGAGGAAACTAGATGAAATGATACTTATTCAAAAAGTTACCATACAAATGTCCTTAAAAGAATATGCCTGCATTTGGGTGTAGTCTCTATAACGAATGCTCGAATGCAATACCTAAGCTATTAAAGTAGCGTTTTAAATGATGCAGTTTGGGACAAAAAGGGAAGTTTGGCATATTAATGAGCAGCTTTCGGGATATGGTCCAAAATCAAGATACCAAAGAGATTCAAAGAAGACTCCTTAAACTCTTAATTCTTAAAATTCGAACACAAAGGCCAAATGGCTGAAATACTTCTTGTTCTTTCCAGTTACTGTTATCCGTTTAAACTGTTTCCCAATTACCGAAACAAACTTAACAATAAAAATAGGTTACCTAGAATTTTCTTCGGAAATATTATCATTAAAAAAGAAAACAGAAAGCAGAGATTATTGTAAAATGCTTACCTTGACCGATCACCAACGCAACGATGAATAGTATGAGCCCAGTAAGTTGTTGCAATTCCCTGACATTGGCGAACGGCGATGAGAGCTTAAAAGGACTCAGCCGAGAGAGTGGTAGTGATGGCAGCATTATGGCATCCGTTATGGGCTTTTTTCAAAATGGCCGACATCCAATTTTAATCCTTTTGCAGGTATGTTGTTTCGTTTTCGTTTTTTTAGGGGTGATGGGGTTAGTAGATTAAAAAAATCAAAGGTTTATGCACTTTAAATTGCTTGAATAAAATTAACTAAACTTTTTTTTGGATTGATGACTACTCCACACTTTTATAAATTAAAAATTATTTCGATGAGGGTAATTTTTTTTAAATCACATAACAAACAATTCACTTAAAAGCTTCACTAATTTTTGATACTTTTTCCACGCAATTATTTAAACACAAACTAAATTCGCGTAAAAATCCGCGCTATTTTCTGTAACATTTTTTTCTTCAAAAAGTACGGTTGTTGCAATTTCTCCAAACCGGAGAAAAATTAAAAAAAAACCAATAAAAGAAATTTTAACGAAAAATCACTAGACTGTGAAAACCAGCCACCGATTTTTTCACGTTTTAGACTTGATCTAATTTAAAAACGTTTCTAGTCTGCAGCGGATTAACAAAATGTTTTTAATCTCGTCACCAAAGCGTTCGCCAGGGAATTTGGTCTCGGACTGACAACCATCGAAGTGGAGTTGGATCGGTAGAGCTTACCGCAGTCGCTCACCATTTCTGTTGGATCTCTGAAAAGCACAAAAGAAAAAGACGGTTATATTGGAGCCACCATGGCGAGCGGTACGCCGCCGTACCTCTAGCATAACAACAAAAACACATGAAACGCCGACTACACACAACATGCAACATAGTAAGCGAGTAGATAGTCTGGCTCCAACGTGGAGCGCTACCACAAAAATCCAAGGTCCCCCGAAAAGCGCCATCTGAGCTACTATAAGCCCTCCGTAGCCCCCATCCACCCACGAAGATTCGTCTAACTGCTCCGGTGATGTCTTCCGAAGTTATGAGCCCCAAAACTTTCCAAAACTCGCCGGGTGGTGACCCACCCTACCCACATCACCCAGTCGAGCCTTCCCACGAAAAAGCTCCAAATTCGAACCGCAACCGACGAGTGATTTATGAAGTTTGCTCAGCCAGCGTATCGGAGTAATGTGGATGGAGGGTTGTCGAGCTGTGCGCCTCGGATTCGAGAAGGTGGATGGCTCTTCCTGGCAATAATTGGGCGAAGGGCTGCCACCACGTATCCTTTCGCCCCAAACCCCACGCTAGAATTTACTATTCCGTGCTGCCATTATTGTGTCGGGTGTCCTAAACTACGGAGAACGCATGCTCCATAGCGTGGAGTAACCCACCCGCTACAGGCGACTAAGCCACATTGTAGGCGGTTCATCTACACACCACGGGAACTGAAGAACTGATACGGATACTGTCGGGCAAATGTTGGCCGAACGTTCAAGGGAGAGGTCTGCGTTGGGTTGTTCTGCCCCTGGCAAGGCTTTGATTTATATTTGGACTGGTCTCGGGGGAAAATACTTGAGAGTGTCGTTTTTAGCGCTTTGTGCTCTGTGATTGTTTTAAATTTTAACGAGATGAACAAAAAAACACCAAGTGAAATTCTGCAATAAATTAAAAAAAATTTTGAAAATTTGTACTTCTCACTCCATTAATAATTTCTTCATCATTTTGAAATTGTTCAGTTTCCGGTGTTCTAATACTCTAGATGAAATTTGTTCAAACCAACCCTTGGACAAAAAATATTGAATTTTATTTTTGGTTCAGTGACGGTCAAAAAATATCCGTCTGTCCTTCCGGATGCACGATAACCCAAGAACGCGTTGACGAAGGAAGGTTAAGCTTGAGAGAATATTTGAGAGTCAATCAAATTCGTATTCAAGACTACAAACCGATAACCGGTAGCGGTGCATAGCCAGATAATTCTTAAGGGAAACGGAAGTGTTATAGTTTATAGGATTAAATTTATAAGAGTTTTATTAAAAGTATAAAATAAGATAATAAAGAATTGTCCCGAGATACTTAGTCGTTTGAATAAAGAGCTCGTTGAAGTGAGCCAAGTGACTATTATCTCATCGAAACAAAGATATCTTTTAGAGTAAGTTGTGAAACCAAATTCAACCTTTTTTCACACTCTTATGGGTTGAAAATAGAAAAATGCAGAAATCAGTTTGTAATATAGAAACCAATTCAATTTCACGTCAGACCTCAGAGATGCGGTAAAATTCGTAAAAAACTAATTCGAGATCACATCAGACCTAAGAGATTTGGCGAAATTCGTAAAAAGGTATACGAAGTAAATTCGAAGTACCTAAGAGATGTGGTGCAGTTCATGACACTCATTTACGTTTACACCTCTTTTAGGGATGGAGTGTTGATAAAACTGATTTTTAAACATTTGTATAAAAATCTGCCAACAGTCTGGGCGCAACTTTATTATTTTTTCGGTAGAAGTTCGGAACGAGTTTAATTTTGAGATGGGGTGTAGGTTACTATGTGATTGAAAACCCAAAAAAAAGTTCGGGAAGCGGTTAAAATGGGGTCGCGCTAGAATACTTACGCCGCTGCCTCATATAACATATGAACGGGACGAGGTCTAAGTCGTAGTATAATATCAGTTGTTACGCCATTAGAAGGTTTTTCGTGATTTGGTTTCGGGCCATTACATGAAATCGGAAATGCGTTTGAAGACGATTATATAAAAAGTCTGTGGAAGTGCAAACCAATCTAATATCTCATCAATCCTGAGAAATATGTCGAAAGCCTTACGTCCTATTGGAGTTGAATAACAAACATCCTGAAATCAACGTTTTGACGATTATGTAAGAAGCCTTAGGAAGTAAAAATGAATTCGATATCTCATTAGAACTAAGAAATATGTAAGAATTTGTGAAAACATATGCAACCCCCTTGCACCCACTTTGGGGTTGAATATCCAAAAACCCTGAAATGAGTTTTTAGATATATACAAAGAAAACCCGAGGAAGTGAAAATCAATCCGATGTCTTATCACTTTTAAGAGATATGACGGAATTCGTGAAAACGTGTTCAACCCGTTTTTACACTCTTAGGGGTTGAAAAAGGAAAAACATTGAAAACAAGTCTTAGGTGATTATTAAATAAGCCCGTGGAAGTAAAAAGTTATTCGATATCTAATCAGACCTGAGGGATACGGCTGAATTCGTGAAAATGTATAGTCCCCTTTACACCACCTTGGGGGTCCAATTTTAAAAAATCCTGAAAACACTTTCTTGGTATTTATATGAAGAACCCGTAGAAAAAAAATGAATTCAGTATTTGGAAAGACCTAATAGATATGACGAAAATCGTGAAAATATATGCATTCCATTTTCACTGATAATTTTTTTTGCCCCACTTCCGAACGCCAATGGATATTTGAATTTTTTTTAATCAAAATTACTTTTCTAGTTGATTTACATATACGTACCGAATTTCAACTTTCTAGCATAAGTTCTATAGTAAGTTCTATAGTAAGGAAAAACACCCCCCACCCCCGTACCATACCACCCCTATACAAAATTATATTTTTCCAACATGCTACTACTATAGTTCTATCTAAATACTAAGTTTCAGCTTTATATTGTTATAGGTGCTCGAGATATAAGAATCGGAACTTTTTCCTTTCCACCCTCCCCCAGCCTCACCCTCTACACCATCAAATTCAAAAAATTTTTTGCTGCTGCATCTATCTTACATTGTTCTTGAGATATGAGACGTGATTTTTTTAAAAAAAAAATGCTTACTTTCAGCAAACTTTATTTGTCAACATTTATACAGAAACCAAATTTTATTTCTCTAGTGCAATTGGTTCGTGAGATATCGTAATCTAAAGTTTTTCAACCCCCACCCCCGTACGTCACTGCCCTCTCTCAAAAATTTGTTTCGGATCTATTCTCCTAGTATACCCACAGATGTTCATTAAGGGGGTACATCCGAGTAGAAAGCAGAAAAAATAGGTGAATTTTAGAAATTATTATCTCAAAAACTATTTGCTCGATTTTATCCAGGTTGGTTTTATTCGAAAGTATATATGTTGAGGAACGCTCATAATTTTTTTTTGTAAATATATATCAATCAGGGGCGCTGCTGTCAGGGTCGGCGTAAAGAAAGTCCGTCGCTCGCACGCTCTGCGGTTCCCAAGATTACATGCAGGCGGTTGATTCAAAACAAAAATTTCAAAAAGATTCTGAAAATGTAAAGTATGATGCTCTTCGCTACGAAGGGGTTTTTGAAAAAAAAATTTTTTTCACAAAATGGCGTCCGATTGAACTTGATTTTCAGTTTTAAACCTCAATTATCGAACTTTCTGGCTTGATAAAAAAAAAAGTAAATAAGTTAAAAAAAAAATCATACGTAGCGAAGTAGAAAACCTATCCAAAAATATTATGTGAAATTTTGGAAGCAATCGGTCAAGCCGTTTTCCGAAGATTTTGGGGACCGTCTTTGAAAAGTATGTTTCGAGATAATCGCGCTTGAATGCCGCTCTATATAGAGAATTCATGAAGGTCCCATTCCGGTTAACTGCCCATAACTTTCACAATTCTTGGAATTTCAATATGAAATTTACATACAATATTCTTAAGACTGCAAACTTTAAGATGAGTGAAAAAAAAATTTTTGAAAAAAAATAAATTTCTACTCGGATGTACCCCCTTAAGTTTAAGTTTCGTGACATTAACCGATTAGGAGATATAGATTTTAGAATGTCTCGATCTCGGCTTTCGAGCGTTTCGAACGCATTATTATTCCCCCCACTCCCACACCCCTTTACCCATATTATCATTTTACTTTATTATTTTTTAATAATAAAGTATTGTGATCGACCTGAAATTTCAAAAAAGTTTGCTACCCTGAAATTTTGTATTTACACGTTTCAGGACTAGTAAACCCCAAAACCCCGCCGTAGACGCCGTACGCCGTCCGCCGTACGCCATACGCAAAATCGTTTGAAGGCGCGTAACTTCCAAACCCGTTGAGATATTAAATTTAAATTTTTATGGTGGGTGGATTGGGTGAACCCCTACGACTGGTATATTTTCGAGGTGTGGGGGTACAAGTGGAGAGGAGAGGGAAGTGTTTTATACGAAAAATTTTGGATTCTAGATCTCAGGAACCGCTTATGCTAGGAGGCTGAAACTTGAAACTTATGTAGTACTATGATAATGGACTCAATTGCAAAAAAATTGTCGATATTGGTTAAGGGGTGTGGAAGTGGGGGAAAACAATGAGTCTTTAACGCATGAAAGACGGGATTGAAACATTCTAAAATCGATATCTCCTGAACCATTGATGTCAGAAGATTGAAACTTTGTTGTTGTCCTTAGAGATACTTCAAGATTAGACAAGGGCTAAAATTTTTAAGAAGGATGGTGGGGTGTGGGGGTGGGGGGTGAAAAACTTTGGAGTACAATATCTTCTAAACCAATTACACCAGGAAGATAAAATTTAGTATCTGTATATGGGATTACAAGAGGAGTCTACCGAAACTAAATTTTTGGAGGGTGGAGGTGGAGCACGAAAGTGGGGGGACAGCAATTTTTCAAAAAATGTAATTTTTATATCTCAGAAACCGTATCAGATATGATCTTGAAAATTTTACAGGAGTTGGGGTCGGTAAACTTCTAGTAGGGAAAAAAATGTTGGGGGTGATGGTGAAAGAGGGTAGAAAGGCAAACATTCTGATTTTTATTTCCTGAAAACCATAATGAATAGAAAGCTAAACATTTAGGATTATATAGAGCCACTATGGAGACATCCTAGAAAAATAAAATTGTTGATAGGGGTATCAAGGTACGGGGGAGAGGGGTGGTTTTTTATATCTCAGAAACGGCTTATGCTAGAAAGTTGAAACTTAGTACGTATATGTAGATGTACAAGTAATTAAAGTAAAAGAAAAGTTCAGATTTTTATTGGCGTTCAGAGGTTGAGTAAAAAAAAATGTCGGTGAATCCACATTTTCACAAACTTCGTTAAAACTTTTAGACTTGTCGAGCTATCAAAGCAATTTTACTTCTGCGGGCTATTTATATAAGCGCCTAGTAACGATCTTCAAAATTTTTCGATATCCAACCCCTAAGGGAGAGTCAAGTGGTTGTGTACATATTCACGAATTCTGATATATTTCTGAAGTATATTGAGATTTGGAATTCACTTTTATTTCTATAAGCTTTAAATGTTGTCGGGGAAAAACCGATTTAAGTATTTTTCTCAATTAACCCCCTGGGGGTATTGTTCAAGTTTTCACTGATTCCAAAAATCCTCTAGGTTTATTGTGATCGAATTCGCTTTTACTACTATGAATTATTCTATTGATAAAAAAATACGTAAATAAATAAAAAAAATCTGCCAACAGTCTGGGCGCAACTTTATTATCTTATGGGTAGAAGTCCGAAACGTGTTTAATGATGAAATGCGGTGTAGGTTACTATGCGACTGACAACCTAAGAAATAACCAGGAGGCTGTTTGGAACGTTATTTTTTAGGTTGTCAGTCGCATAGTAACCTACACCGCATCTCATCATTAAACACGTTTCGGACTTCTACCCATGAAATAATAAAGTTGCGCCCAGACTGTTGGCAGATTTTTTTTTTGCAAATGGGTCCACTATCGATGTTCTATATAAATTCCAAGTTTCAGCCTCCTAGCCTATGCGGTTACTGAGATCTAGATGTCTCCATTTCGTTGTAAATGCTTAAAAAATAAAAAGCAGAAGACTTTTTTTTATACAGTCATGTATACGCAATCTGAAGTCATCGGCACACTCATTGCAAAAACAGACATTCATCTGTTTTCGCATGCATGTCTTTGGCCCTTAAATGGATGGATGAGTACGACGTACGGGTAATGCCGTTTATCATCTTTATGCCAATTGCCTTATCGATAGTTTTTAAAACCTATCGATTGTTTCGATAGTACAAAAATATCGATAATATCGATAGACTATCGATGTTTAAGCAACACTACCCCCTGGAGGTATTGTCCAAGTTTTCACTAATTCCGAAAATCTCTTAGGTTTAATGTGATCGAGTTCGCTTTTACTTATATGGAATATTCTATTGATAAAAAAAATACATGAATAAATAAAAAACATACTACAGTCACGATCGGCTGCAAGCCAATCGTATAATACTCTAGATGAATACTGAACTCCGATTTATATTGTAGTTGGGGATAAAGTAGAATTACGTGTGTGCATGTTGTATGTCCTTTATTAAGGGCTGCCATTAGATTGCTACTCAAACCTAAAAGACAATATTCAGTGTTTAATTTCATATCTTGAACTGGGTAAGTCATCGAAAAAAAATGTCCTTTTTGAAGGACTTCCGCATGGGAGGTCCAGGAAGGACTCACTCGATTTCTTACATATTTATCCTTTTACTTGGAACCATTCAAAAATGAACGTGTACAAAATTTCAAATTCGTAGCTTGAAGCGTTCAAAAGTTATCGAAAAATATTGTTGAACACGAGTCTTAAGGACATTTTGTATGGCAGCTACCAGAAGGAGTAAACAGATTTCGCTGATTAGTAAACTCGAACTTCGTTTTCACTCAAAACTAATTTGTACAAAATTCGCAATTCATAGCTAAAAGATTACTTGAGTTATAGTGAGTTTCGTAAATTAAGTGAATACATTTTGACAGGATATTTGTATGGCAGCTACACGAAGGACTAAAAGGATTTTCTTCATAATCATATATTTAGCTCCAACTATTGGAAAAATAACACATACAAAATTTCAAAGACGTAGCTTAAACCCTTCTGAAGTTATCGACCAATATTCTTGAACACGTGTTTTAAGGACATTTTGTATGGCAGCTACCCGAAGGAGTAGGACGATTTTGCCCGTTAACGAACTTAGCCTTACAAATTCAACCAAACATCCAGATTCAAAATTTCAAGATCGTAGGTGAAGGCGTTCTTGAGTTATCGTGCTAACGGACAGACGGACGGACGGACGGACGGACGGTCGGACGGACGGACGGACGGACGGACGGACGGACGGACGTCAAGCGGATTTTAGGTTTTTAGCCACAAATAAACAAAAAATAATATATAACTTTTTTTCGTCCGAGGCTTGGTTCTATGCGTTACAAACTTTTGGGCTGGATTAAACTTATAATACTCTATATGATTTCATCTAGAGTATAAAAATCTGAGTCTGGGCGCAACTTTATTATTTTATGGGTAGAAGTCCGAAACGTGTTTCACGCTTAGATGTAGGTTGCCATGCGACTGACATCCTAATAAATAACGTTCCAAATAGCCTCCTGGTTATTCCATGTTTCGGACTTCTACCCATAAAATAATAAAGTTGCGCCCAGACTGTTGTCAGATTTTTTATACTCTAGATGAAATCATATAGAATATTATAAGTTTAATCCAGCCCAAAAGTTTGTACTCACTTGATTTCTTACATATTTATCCTTTTCCTTGGAACCATTTAAAAATGAACTTGTACAAAATTTGAAATTCGTAGCTTGAAGCGTTCAAAAGTTATCGAAAAATATTGTTGAACACATGTCTTAAGGACATTTTGTATGGCAGCTACCAGAAGGAGTAAAAGGATTTCGCTGATTAGTAAACTCGAACTTCGTGTTTACTCAAAACTAATTTGTACAAAATTTCCAATTCATAGCTAAAAGATTAGTTGAGTTATAGTAAGTTCCGTAAATTAAGTGAAGACGTTTTGACAGGATATTTGTATGGTAGCTACACGAAGGACTAATAGGATTTTCTTCATAATCATACATTTAGCTTCAACTATTGAAAAAATACTACGTACAAAATTTCATAGACGTAGCTTAAACCCTTCTGAAGTTATCGGCCAATATTCTTAAACACGTATTTTAAGGACATTTTGTATGGCAGCTACCAGAAGGAGTAAAAGGATTTCGCTGACAAGTAAACTCAAGCTTCGTTTTTACTCAAAACTAATTTGTAAAAAATTCCGAATTCGTAGCTAAAAGACTACTTGAGTTATAGTAAGTTTCGTAAATTAAGTGAATACATTTTGACAGGATATTTGTATGGCAGCTACACGAAGGACTAATAGGATTTTCTTCATAATCATATATTTAGCTCCAACTATTGGAAAAATAACATATACAAAATCTCAATGCCGTAGCTTAAACCCTTCTGAAGTTATCTACTAATATTCTTGAACACCTGTTTTAAGGATATTTTGTATGGCAGCTACCAGAAGGAGTAAAAGGATTTCGCTGATTAGTAAACTCGAACTTCGTGTTTACTCAAAACTAATTTGTACAAAATTCCGAATTCGTAGCTAAAAGATTACTTGAGTTATAGTGAGTTTGGTAAATTAAGTGAATACATTTTGACAGGATATTTGTATGGCAGCTACACGAAGGACTAACAGGATTTTCTTCATAATCATACATTTAGCTCGAACTATTGGAAAAATAACACAAACAAAATTTCAATGCCGTAGCTTAAACCCTTCTGAAGTTGTCGACCAATATTCTTGAACACGTGTTTTAAGGACATTTTGTATGGCAGCTACCCGAAGGAACAGGACGATTTTGCCCGTTAACGAACTTAGCCTTACAAATTCAACCAAACATCCAGATTCAAAATTTCAAGATCCTAGGTGAAGGCGTTCTTGAGTTATCGTGCTAACGGACAGACGGACGGACGGACGGACGGACGGACGGACGGACGGACGGACGGACGGACGGACGGACGTCAGGCGGATTTGAGGTTTTTGGGCACAAATAAGCAAAAAATAATATATAACTTTTTTTCGTCCGAGGCTTGGTTCTATGCGTTACAAACTTTTCGGCTGGATTAAACTTATAATACTCTATATGATTTCATCTAGAGTATAAACATACTGCAGTCACGATCGGCTGCAAGCCAATCGTATAATACTCTAGATGAATACTGAACTCCGATTTATATTGTAGTTGGGGATAAAGTAGAATTACGTGTGTGTATGTTGTATGTCCTTTATTAAGGACTCCCATTTGATTGCTACTCAAACCTAAAAGACAATATTCAATGTTTAATTTCATATCTTGAACTGGGTAAGTCATCGAAAAAAAATGTCCTTTTTGAAGGACTTTCACATGGGAGGTGCAGGAAGGACTCACTCGATTTCTTACATATTTATCCTTTTCCTTAGAACCATTTAAAAATGAACGTGTACAAAATTTCAAATTCATAGCTAGAAGCGGTCAAAAGTTATCGGAAAATATTGTTGAACACGAGTCTTAAGGACATTTTGTATGGCAGCTACCAGAAGGAGTAAAAAAATTTCGCTGATTAGTAAATTCGAACTTCGTTTTTACTCAAAACTAATATGTACAAAATTTCCAATTCGTAGCTAAAAGATTACTTGAGTTATAGTGAGTTGCGTAAATTGAGTGAATACATTTTAACAGGATATTTGTATGGCAGCTACACGAAGGACTAACAGGATTTTCTTCATAATCATATATTTAGCTCCAACTATTGGAAAAATATCACATTCAAAATTTCAATGTCGTAGCTTGAACCGTTCTGAAGTTATCGACCAATATTCTTGAACACATGTTTTAAGGACATTTTGTATGGCAGCTACCCGAAGGAGTAGGACGATTGTGCCCGTTAACGAACTTAGCCTTACAAATTCAACCAAACATCCAGATTCAAAATTTCAAGATCCTAGGTGAAGGAGTTCTTGAGTTATCGTGTTCACGGACGGACGGACGTCAGGCGGATTTGAGGTTTTTGGCCACAAATAACCAAAAAATAATATATAACTTTTTTTCGTCCGAGGCTTGGTTCTATGCGTTACAAACTTTTGGGCTGGATTAAACTTATAATACTCTATATGATTTCATCTAGAGTATAAAAAGTTATATATTATTTTTTGTTTATTTGTTGCCAAAAACCTCAATTCCGCTTGACGTCCGTCCGTCCGTCTGTCCGTGAACACAATTACTGAAGAACGCCTTCAACTAGGATCTTGAAATTTTGAATCTGGATGTTTGGATGAATTTATAAGGCTAAGTTCGTTAACGGGTAACATCGTCCTACTCCTTCGGGCAGCTGCCATACAAAATGTCCTTAAAACACGTGTTCAAGAATATTGGTCGATAACTTCAGAAGGGTTTAAGCTACGTCTTTGAAATTTTGTGTTTTTTATTTTTCCAATAGTTGGAGCTAAATGTATCATTATGAAGAAAATCCTATTAGTCCTTCGTGTAGCTGCCATACAAATATTCCTGCATCTCAATTTCAAGATCCTAGGTGAAGGCGTTCTTGAGTTATCGTGTTCACGGACAGACGGACGGACGGACGTCAAGCGGATTTGAAGGTTTTGGCCACAAATAAACAAAAAAAACTGCCCACAGTCTTTCGAACGTTTCGGACGCATTATTTTTCCCCCCACTCCCACACCCCTTCACCCATATCAACAATATTTTTGCAAATGGGTCCACTATCGAAGCTCTATACAAATTCCAAGTTTCAGCTTCCTAACAGAAGCGGTTGCTGAGATCTAGAAACCAAAATGTTTCGTCTAAAACGCTTCCCCCACCTCCCCCTCGTGCTCCCACCCCCGAAAGAGTGGTCACTTCAAGGGACCTACCCAGTCTATTAATAAAAAAAAATTTCAATTTAATAGCTTATAGGGTGTAGGAGTTATAAGCCCTCAAAAGTTTTGCGTACGGCGGACGGCGTAACTTTTTTTCGTCCGAGGCTTGCGGTTCTATGCGTTACAAACTTTTGGGCCGGATTAAACTTCTAATAATCTATTACTCTACTCTAGAGTATAAAAACGGCAAATCGTACAAAACAAATGTCTGAAAATAATCCTGGACAAACCTTGGCACTTTTCCACAAGGGAATTACATAATATCGCATCGCTACCTACGGTTGACGACATTGTTCACAAAATTTCATCTAAGTTTGCCTCAAAGTGCAGGAACTCGGAGAACCCGCTGATTCTCTCTAAACTATCAAAACTATCATTCGTTTTGTTAGATAAGCTATTGAATTATTTTAGTTAAGTTTTAATTTTAATCTTAGTTTTAAATCTTAGATTTTAAGTGTAGTCTTAAGTTCTAGTTTAAGTAACATATATGAGGTTTTTTCATTTCCATTTTCCTCACTCAATTAATACAAACAAACTGTAACCTATTATATCCTTAGTATAATCGTTCAATAATCACGAGTTGAAGAGACCGTAGGGTCTGATCATCCCATTATCTAATATGTCAAAATATAAAAATGTAATATGGAACAATAAAGAATCTAATCTAATCTAATCTAATAAATTACTTATGCCGAAGCATTCGGAAAACAAAATGACTGAATATCTGAAATTAAGCAAACATCTCACCCGAATCCTAGTGATAGCCAGCTGACTGGTTATATTTTTACATATGGAAGCAACTCCATAGGATTAGTCTCTTTGAGAGCAAAATGTGCAGAATTTGCGATGGTGAAGACGAAACACCAGAGCACATTCTCTGTGAACGTGAGGGACTTGTTCATAAAAGACTTCATCACTTTGGTCAGGGTTTCATGGAACCATCGGAATTCCTGGCTATTCCTCTTCGAAAAATACTAAGCTCCATTAAAAGCGCAGGGATCGAAGAGGAACCATGATAATCCAGAGGGACGTCGCAATAAGCCCAATTGAGGCTTCAATGACAGAGGTGACCAAACCAACCCCAGAACGAAAATCTAATATATAATAATGTAAATGGATGGGATGTCAGAAAGGTTGAAACTAGAAAACTGTTTTTCGATCACGCAAAGTCTATTTATATCGAAACAAAAAGATGCAAGACGCGTGGTTTCTATAGGTGGGGGCAAACAGACTATCCTGTGCGCAGGGATCTATCCGCTCAGTACCTTGTTGCTTTTGGTTTTTAATTTTGCTCTTTCAAGTAGAAGAGGTTTCAAAAACCCGGAGAAAAGTAAATTGTTTGTATTGATGAATCACGGCTTACAACAACTATTCGCTGCTGCACCACATACTTTTTTCGTATATTTTTAGTATCACTTCAAAAGTGTATTTAGCCTTGTTTTTTGTTGTGAAAATTTAGTGAAGTGAAGAACAATTTATTTTTAAATTTTTATTTTATTTTAGAGTCAGCTCTGGCTAACAATGTTTAAACCTCAAGACTCCACGAGATCAAGAAGTGCCTCTCCTGAAAAGTTGATCCATTTTCTCAAAAACCACCCATGCCACCTCTGCTGTCAGATAGAGTAGAAGGAAATTTAAAATTTTTGATTATTTAATAATGTAATATGAGAAACAAATGTCATTTATTTATTAGCTTTCGGTTTGTTAAATTTGATACAGCAATGGAATTTGTTTTTCCTTGAAAAAAATATTCGATATATCGATATTTTTTTTCGATATATAATCAGTCGATATTGATATTTTTTAAATATTGATATATCGATATTTTTTTCGATATCAACATCCCTAGGTTGAATATGGTTTTCAGCATTATTCGGACATGAGTTTGTTTAAGTTTATTTATTAACACATGTTAAATATAAATTAAGTCTACTTCGTTGTAAATTGAAAAAAAAAACAAATATAAAAAATTGCAATAAAAAACTCATTAAGCTCATTATTATTTATAATTTTACTATTAATACGGAATCCATGCAGTATCCCAATTATCAATATTCCAATACTGAAAGACGTAAGTTTAACAGAATTTAATAAGTACTAGAAATGTTCCTCTTAAGATCTGTATGTTTCAGTGCTGGGAAGGTAATAGTGGTACACAAATATAGGAGTAGCTCCGCTAGAATACCGATAGAGTGCTGATGCGCTATGGATGAAAACTCCAATGGTTCGAACTCGGGTTCAAATAAATCTGAAGACAACACCTTAAAGTTTCCTTTACTGGCACAGTACTAACTTAAAATTTCGTAAACGTCAAGTTGTACAAACTATTTTAGTTTTTCTTAAACACGAGTTGTTTAGTATTAAGAATGTCGAGTTCGTCAAAATTTTAAAAATCACAAGTGAGAAATCTGTTCGAGGATATGAATTATTACTTCGTGAATAGATGTTCACATTAGAATTCATCTAAAAGATATGTCTTTAAAAATATAACTCATACCGTCCTGTCGCAATTTGATTTCTGATTAATACCACTCTTTACAGTTCTTCTTCGTTACTGAAACCCAGAATTCCAGGTAGCGTTCTGTCCCAGGCTTGAAGTTCGTGTGGTGGTCTTCAGAGACTTCTGTTATACCACGAGATACACAAAAAAAATTGTAAAATATCTGTTTTCAATCGGAGATTGTTGGAAATCATCTAAATTTCATATCTTTTAATTATATTGTTGTGATCGGCTAGATTTTCCTGGAGCAATGTTGGAACCTAGAAATTTATAAGTTTCTATTTCACTAAGTATAGCTAGTGGCACTAATCTTGCTTTAGAAAATAATGAAACCGACTAACCAAAACTCAACTAAAATCGGGAATAAGAAAATCGTTTTCGGCTACTTTCCCCATTTTGCTAAATATCGCTAAGTGCAGGCCAATTGTATGCCCAACTAATTTAAAGTTTTTAAATTTGTTTACTTACAATTTGTCCGGTACTTTTAAGATACAATTAGCCTGGAACCGTTAAGATGCGACTTGAAGATAGTCAAAAGCGGATTGTGCCCGAGGCTGACTAAGAGTAAGAATGTGCCGATGGCAAGGTGCAAAAGTGACTCTTCATTCATCAGCGCAATGAGCAGCCAAGTGGGTTTCACACGTATGTATATGAATGCGTACACCTTAAATCCAGGTGAGATTTTTGGACAGCCGCTTGTTGTTAGTCTGATTTTTGGTTTTCAGGTCAACAGCACGAAATGTGCCATTTTTACGGGCTGCTATTAAGCCTATGGGAACGGAAAAGTAAATTTTTTTTTATCTTTACAGTCAAGTCGTTCAAATAAGAATAGTCTAGGCCACGCTTAGCTAGTAACCGGCTTGATCACAATGTGGCAATTGTTATTACGTAGGGAATAACTATGAGTACCTGCGATAGGTTTTAATGGCTTTTATCATGCCGAACGTAATTACATTTTCTTCCTCTTGTAATTTTCCGGATCGTTAGTGGACTAGACGTGTGTATGGATGGAGCCATTAGTGTTAAGTTCAGCTCGGTTTTCTTCTATTTGGTTGGTCAGGCGTGGTTTATTCTATTCTGAGGCTATTTCATTAACTTCCTCCCATTCAATTGAGGTGTCGTGGAAGTAGAAATTATCGCGATAATGTTCCTGTCTATTAGCGATTTGTTCCGGTTATTTTCCAGCTTAATGATAGATGCAGTCGTTTGTAAGTGTAATTAGTTTGAAAAATTCCCGGAATTACTGAAGTAACTTAAAGAACCATATCCGGTCCAGTGTGGACATAGACTAGAATATCCCAAGAAATTTCCTGTAAGATACGTTCGTGACTGTCCTACCGTCAAGTTCAATTATTACTATTAAGACTAAGCGGTAACAGCACACAAGAAACAACTTCAACATCAACTTCCTCACCATCCAGAACCAAAGAGTGAAACCGTCACTACAGCATATCATGAGTTTTGGTATGTTCACCCCGAGCAAAACTGAGGGGATCCACACGTCCAAAGTATTCCATATAAAAGGGTTTTTATCCAGGACCCATGGTTAGTCACGTGCCATAGTCACTTGCCTTCATTTCAAGGATCAGACAATGACATCCGTGTAAATGGTTACCAACCCTCGATACCCTCCCTACCAAGTCTATTGTCTCATGTACAAATGCCGAAAGTCCTTCCCTAGCCATCGCTTAAGTAAATTTAGTAGAAATACTGAACCCCCGGTTCCCTTTCCTCCAAACGCAAAAAGGATTCTCTTCGAATTTCTGGTAAAGGGTTTTCTATGAATACTCGCTACATGGTGTTAATCAATTTTAATGGGATGTCAGCAGTTTGCACCACTGTACTTTATCAAGTCGTCTCTTGGAATTAACCATGAAAAATGCTTAGAATATGCAAATCGAATTCTATAGATTCGATTTGGGGACGGACATATAGCGGATAATACATATAGGTACCTTATATTATCCTTTCCGGATGAAGTCATAATTTGTTTATGTTGAAAATAAGGTAAATCAAAGTTACTGACAAATGTTTGTCAACTCAATTTTGTCTGCATTCCTCTGCTTAGGATCTTCCTTCGCCTGCTAGGAGCTCAGCTATACATTGAAATTGAACTCCGCGATCATCAGTAGGTCGGTACCTAGCCAGTATTACACTGTATGTCACTATGTCAAATATTTGACTGTTCACGCTGGCAAATGCAGTCAGATAGTGTAATCGTAAAATTTATATTTATCACATTGTTTTAATTGCTCTACAAAAGCTTTTGACGGAAAACATTTAACTGAATTATTCGTAAAAAAATTTGACAGAACTATCCGTAAATTTTTTTAGCCAAATATTTGCCGGCATAGCATACAGTGTAAAATACAAGCTTTCTTCTAAAAGCTCTTTTCTGTTACTCTTATTGTCTGCAAAACGTCATCGTAGAAAATTAGTGCCATAAAAGAACAGTTTTAGACTAAATTGTCCAATGTGGATTTAACCACTTTTGCTGCTATGTTTCTTAAGGGGTGACACCAATCACTCAAGGATTTTGACAAAAATCGATTTGTTTTATTTGGTTACTTCTTTAGGATCATTAAAACAATATGCAGTTGGTCCTATAGTAAGAAAAAATTGTTAAAAGTTTCAATTGTCGATTTTGCCGCGTTTTTCTCGAAACCAATTTCTTCAAACTGAGAGGACGTATTACATTTTTGTATTATATTTTTGGGATAATGATAATTTCAAAGTGTTCAAATAATTTTGTTACCGTAATTATCATCGCCCATTTCATTCTTCATATATTTAAGCCCTGACTATTTACATATACATATACATGGATTATTTTTTCTGTTTCAGTGCACAATTTTATTTTGGTTTTTCATCAAATTAAGTATTTTCCTGCATCAAATCGTTACGAAGTGTTAGTTTCACTTTATTATTGTTGAAAAATAAAGTATTGTGATCGAATAAAAAAAATTTGCCACTCTGAGATTTTGTATTTCAGGTTTTAGGACTACTAAGCCCCAAAAAAACTAAAAAATAAATAAAAGTCCGTCTGTCCGCCGTAGACGGGGTACGGTGTACGCAAAAGCGCAGAGATATTGAGTTGAAATTTTTTTTGGTGAACCACTAAAAGTGATAAATTTTTGGAGGAGGTGGGTGGAAGCGTTTTAGAAGAAAGGTATTGTTTTCTAGGTCGCTTATGTCAGGAGGCTGAAACTTGGAGATTATATAAAGCTATGATAGTGGACCCATTTGCAAAAAATTTTCCGATCGGATTTTCCGATATTCAACCCCTAAGAGGGTGTAAAATGGTTATGTACGTTTTTAGGACTTTTTAGGCATATCACTTAGGTCTAATGATATACCGAATGGTTTTTTGCTTCAACGGGCTTTTTATATAATCCACTAAGATCGGTTTCAGAATTTTTTATTTTCAACCACTAAATTGCTATGTCGATATTTTATATCTTATGTTTTTCCTGAAAATTAAAAAAAATAACTAAATAATTATAAGATCTGTCAATAGGCTGGGCGGAACTTCATCAATTTTTGAGTAGACGTTTGAAACCTAAAAATTCAGGAGGCTATCTGGAAGGTTGTCATAAGCTACACCAGCATTTAACGCGTTCCGAACTTCTACCCAAAAAATAATGAAGTTTCACCCAGGTAAATTTTTTAATTCCATTGACGAGAAGCCTAGATGCGAACCGAACAAGTGGTTGCCATAAGAGCAATCTTTCGATTGTAACGGCATTTCCTTCAATTCAAAAGCTTTTATTCCTGCGTTGGATCCAATGTTTTTTCAAGACAACGTACAAACTTCGATTATGAACAGCCTACATAAATACAAAGATTTTCACTGGCGATGGGCGAAGATTTGAGTTGAAAACCGATTTTTTATGTATGAATAAATATCGATTGATTTGATTTTAATTTTTAATTTTATAAGTGTTTTATAGCTATATAAATTTTTTATTTATTTAAAATCATGTAATTTGTTTTTAAAAACAGATTTAGAAGCACAAGGGAATGGGCTCGTTTTTCATATAAAGGGCAATGGGAACGGGTTGTATGTACTAGAAAATTGAAACTTTACTGACAAAACAATAAGGTAGCACCCAGATTGTTGGCAGGTTTTTATTTTGAATTCTGATAAAGGTTTATAACGGTAAAGTTGAAACTTGATTAAGAATTTTCATAGAACATTATAAAAATAAAAATGTTATGACATCCTTTGCCTTATTGATTGCTGTTTTTGCACCTGTTGTATTCTAGGCCATGGGTTTCTTTTATAGCCTTGTTTTCGGTTAGAGAACTCAAATTTATTCATAAATAGGCCGAAACCTAGACAGCACGTCACGTCGGACTGGATTCTTGCCACTAATTGTCGCCTTTGGCTGAAACGGGTAAAATAAAATGCACAGAAGGTAGAAGGATTGGAATGTCCTTCTATTCTTCCTTCCGAATCTTTTGGTTATTTTTAATTTTTATGGCGAAATCTTACCACAGCTAAGGTTTACAGAAACAATCGTATATCTACTTTTTTTATTAAATGTAATTCAAATATCACACCATTCAAAGGACATAAATAGCAAAGGAAGGCTGTTTAATGTGCATCCATTTCCGATAAACTTGCTCCATTTTCATGTGTTCAAACTAGGGATGGGAATCGATTGCTCAACAATCGATTGTTGCAATATCGATTATTTTAAAATGTTCGATTAAGATCAATCGATTAATTGATGCCTTCTAATCAATTAATCGATTAATCGCGTAATTCGCAAGTCCCAGGGTGTCGCATATGTACGTATACGTAGACTGTATAGGTATCTTTGACTTGAAATATCTAGGTTCATTATACTCGTACGTTTAACATTAGGATTGTCGTACATATTGTATATTGTCGTACATATAGCGGTAAATGTACATAGAAAAGATATTAATATATATATGCATATTAATACGAGTATATGAAGAATTTTTCTATCCTCACTGTCTTACATGTGAAGCTAAATGTCCGTTAAATTTCCAAATAAGTTCATGGCATTGGTTATGAAATAACACGTTCTACATTTGCGGATGAATGTGGAAAGGTCAAGATTTTAATTAATTAATTAACTAACATAATATTACTAAAGCCTTCTGATCACCTATCTGGACACAGGAAAGATCATGCCAAAACACTTCTATATCTTCTACATTAGAACTATTGTTTGCAAATAATTATTATATTTAACAGTCTAAATTCATCATCGAGTTTGTGTAATTTATAGTCTTCAACAATAATGTCCTTTCAATGAATAGTTCTCACTAAAATATAATAGGAAATCGGCAAACAGTCTGGGTACAACTTTATTATTTTATGGGCAGAAGTCCGAAATGTGTTTAATGCTGAGATGCGGTGTAGGTTACTATGCGACTGACAACCTAAAAAACAACGTTCGAAATCGCCTCCTGGTTATTCCTTAGGTTGTAAGTCCCATAGTCACCTACACCGCATCTCAGCATTAAACACCTTTCGAACTTCAACCCATAAAATAATATGGTTGCGCCCAGACTATTGGCCGATTTTTTTAAAGTTTTAATTACTCTAGTAGCACATCTACATATAGATACTAAGTTTCAACTTTCTAGCATAAGCCGTTTCTGAGACATGCAAAAACCACTTACCACTGGGATGTCTCCATAGTAGCTCTAAACAGTTATCAATTCTTAGCTTTCTATCCTTTGCGGCTTTTGAGAAATTATAATCAGAATTCTTTCATTTCCACCCCCTCCCACCATCACTCCCTACACCCATACCCTCAAAATTTTTTTTCCGCTAGAGGTCTACTGGTTCTAACTCCCGTAAAATTTTCAAGATCATATCTGATACGGTTTTTGAGATATAAAATTTAATTTTTTGAATAATAACTGTCGCCCACTTCCGCGCTTCACCTCCACTCTCAAAAATTTTCCCCGCCACTCACACACCCCTCGACTTCTATCGACCATTTTTTTGCAAATGGGTCCACTATCATAGTTCTACATAAGTTCCAACTTTTAGCCTCCTAGCATAAGTGGTTCCTGAGATCTACAAACGCATCCAAAAGAGGGGTGGGAGTGATACCACAAAGATACTACTCGTAGAGGTTCACCCATTCTACCTACCATAAAAATATCAACTTAATATCGTTTTGCGTACGGCATACGGCGGACAAGCAGACATTTTTTTTTGCTTTTTTGGGGTTTACTAGTCCAAAAACGTGAAAATACAAAATTTCAGGGTAGCAATTTTTTTTTGAAATTTCAGGTCGATCTCAATATTATACTTTACTATTAAAAAATAATAAAGTAATAAATGCATTAAATTTTACTGGGAAAGGGTTTTAGAATTTTGTTATAAAGTAAGTAGGTATAATAGAAAGAGTTGTAGTAAGTATAAGGAGATAAGCATAAAAGTAAGTATATGTAGGTACTTACTTTTAGCTAGAGTTGACTATTCAGTTCCGTATTTGAGACCGGAAGAAACAGTAAGACTAAAATAATTCCTATAATTTAATATAGGAAGCAATTTTCTCAACGAAGTTTTGCTTGCTGGGTTGTTATTACCAAACATGTGTTGCTGGATCTCTTCATGAATGCACAATTTATACTCTAGATGAAATCATATAGAGTATTATAAGTTTAATCCAGCCCAAAAGTTTGTAACGCATAGAACTAAGCCTCGGACGAAAAAAAGTTTTATATTATTTTTTGTTTATTTGTGGCCAAAAACCTCAAATCCGCTTGACGTCCGTCCGTCCGTCTGTCCGTCCGTCCGTCCGTCCGTCTGTCCGTTAGCACGATAACTCATGAACACCTTCACCTAGGATCTTGAAATTTTGAATCTGGATGTTTGGTTGAATTTGTAAGGCTAAGTTCGTTAACGGGCAAAATCGTCCTACTCCTTCGGGTAGCTGCTATACAAAATGTCCTTAAAACACGTGCTCAAGAATATTGGTCGATAACTTCAGAAGGGTTTAAGCTACGACATTGAAATTTTGTATGTGTTATTTTTCCAATAGTTGAAGCTAAATATATGATTATGAAGAAAATCCTGTTAGTCCTTCGTGTAGCTGCCATACAAATATCCTGTTAAAATGTATTCACTTAATTTACGAAACTCACTATAACTCAAGTAATCTTTTAGCTACGAATTCGAAATTTTTTACAAGTTAGTTTTGAGTAAAAAGAAAGTTCGACTTTACTAGTCAGCGAAATCCTTTTACTCCTTCTGGTACCTACCATACAAAATGTCCTTAAAACACGTGTTTAAGAATATTGGCCGATAACTTCAGAAGGGTTTAAGCTACGACATTGAAATTTTGTATGTGTTATTTTTCCAATAGTTGGAGCTAAATGTATGATTATGAAGAAAATCCTATTAGTCCTTCGTGTAGCTGCCATACAAATATCCTGTCAAAACGTCTTCACTTAATTTACGAAACTTACAATAACTCAAGTTATCTTTTAGCTATGAATTGGAAATTTTGTACAAATTAGTTTTGAGTAAAAACGAAGTTCGAGTTTACTAATCAGCGAAATCCTTTTACTCCTTCTGGTAGCTGTCATACAAAATATCCTTAAGACACGTGTTCAACAATATTTTCCGATAACTTTTGAACGCTTCGAGCTACGAATTTGAAATTTTGTACACATTCATTTTTAAATGGTTCTAAGGAAAAGGATAAATATGTAAGAAATCGAGTGAGTCCTTCCTGCACCTCCCATGTGAAAGTCCTTCAAAAAGGACTTTTTTTTTCGATGACTTACCCAGTCTAAGATATGAAATTAAACACTGAATATTGTCTTTTAGGTTTGAGTAGCAATGTAATGGGAGTCCTTAATAAAGGACATACAACATGCACACACGTAATTCTACTTTATCCCCAACTACAATATAAATCGGAGTTCAGTATTCATCTAGAGTATTATACGATTGGCTTGCAGCCGATCGTGACTGCAGTATGTTTTTCTATTGCAGCTAATTTCGTAGTAAAATATTGCCAAATCTGTCGTACATCGAATCTTTTTACTGTTGAAATTTGTTCGATTAATTAACGTTAACTAATCGATTATGTCGATCAATCAACATCACTCATATCGATTGATAAAATTGATTTTTTTAGAAAAAATAATCGATTAATCGAATCGAAATCGAACAACCCTAGTTCAAACTCAGAAAGCTAATACTAAAAGCTTCTTTATTCGTCGCACCAACCATGCATGCGTACTTCTTGAAATAAATACCGTGGACGGTTAGATGGTGCCCCTATAGTTTCAGTAAGTAAATGAACCAAAGCTCACTTGAAAATCACATCTTAGAACCACATAATTTTATTAAGAGCCATTCATACTCGAATTTCATATTGGGTTCATGTAAATGGCACAAGCTTAAATTTTTAGTTATATAAAATACAACATACTAGTAGATACATACTAGTAGATACATACTAGTAGATACGAAAATAGAATTTGAATTTTCTAGCCAATCGTGTGACAAAATTGACGCCCATTTAACTACAATTTAAGTACATAAGAGTTTTCTTAAAAGTAGATTTGTGTAGTAGCTTTGGATCAAGGAGCAGGATGTAAGCCAAATTTTATTTTATATCTTGGGAATCGCATGCACTAGGAAGGTGATATTTGGAGTGGGTAAGGTAAGTAGTCATTGCAAAAAATAAAAATTAATATTTTGATAGAAGAAAATTAATCCAGTTCAGAAAAAAAGGGATTGCTCAATTACCAAAATTGTGTAAGTTGAAGGTGAATAACTTCTTGAGCTAGAACAGTAAATTTATACTCGTATGAAACGTGACTAAATAGGCTTTTAAAGTGTGGCTGTGAACACAAATTTTTGCTTTAGAATGTTATGCAAAGGATTATAAAATATTTTTAAAAATTAAAGTTAAATTAAAAAGTATTTGTCTTTCAATGACCAAAAAATTATTTACGTATAAATGGTATGAAAAACCAAATTTCACGATAAGGGTACGAAAAAGGATGCATGGATTAAGGGATCCGTTTTTCGTGCTCTAAGCCATCGGCTCAGTTCTGTAGTACGATTACTCAAACAATTGGTATGGTATGGTATGGTATATGGGGTGGTGATGCCATCATCCTTTTTCACTTAAGCAGGGAATACACGATATAACGGTTGTACCAACTGTTGGCCCAATTTGTCGTTGTATACGACTATTGTATCGTGTATGCGCTTATAAACAATGCTTATGCCGATATTGCACGGTTGGATGCTCTCAACCGAAAACCGGCGGTTGCGTGCGACAGGTTGTATGTATATTGCATAGTGTATTATCATGAATACAACTGTTGTAGCGATTTCATTCATAAGTTTTTGGTTCTTCTGTGTTATCAAAAACTGTATTGGGAATAACTATGAAATCTTGTTGGAAGAAAATTGTAAGCAAATCGCATCGTGTGTACCGTGCATACAACCGTTGGACAGATATTGCAACAACACACGTCGGTACAACCGTTGTATCGTGACCGTTGTGCTCCCCGTTTGAGTATGATTACTCCTAGAACCTAAACCCAATTACTAGATTTTATAAAGTTTGCTATGTTACATAGCTTCCCCTTATCGATATCACCAAGGTAATCGCGGAAATATGCGCCAAGATTCCGTCTTCTCATTCCCGATAGGACCGGACACTCGCATGGACCGTGAACTTAAACAATTACAATTTTGAGATATTAATAGCTCCATTATATACCCAGTTTAGAGATTTTGCCAAATTATAAATTGTGGCACCGAAATTCATAAACTTACTTTTAAAACTTATTCATTTGCTTTGAAAAATAAATATTTTTTCTTATCGTACTATTGAACTAAGCCTAGATATAACTAAAATGAAGATCAAAAAAGTATAACATCCGAAAAATAATAAAACTTGAGGCCCTACTGTTGGAAGAATTTTATACTCTAGATGAAATCATAGAGTATTATAAGTTTAATCCAGCCCGAAAAGTTTGTAACGCATAGAACCAAGCCTCGGAAGAAAAAAAGTTATGTATTATTTTATTCGCTTGCTGTCCGTCCGATAACTCAAGAACGTGTTGACAGTTGAAGTTGAAATTTTATTACTACTTGTTAAAAGGAAAAAGTAAGGCTAAATTCGTTACTGAGTAATTAATATTCTTCCACTCCTTCGAGTACCTCCCATACAAAAGTCCTTAAAACACGTATTCATGATTATTGCTCGAATGCTTTAAGCTAGGAACTTGAAATTTTGCACAAATAAACAATGTTTAAATGTTTAAAGCAAAAACTCGGAATATAATGCAAATCGAGGAGTCCTTCGTGCCGCAGCCTACACTCCACTATAACTTCAGAACGCGTTAAAGTTGGAAGCAAGACTGGGTTTATTAATTAGTAATATCCGTCAACTCCTTTGGGTAGTTGCCATACAAAAGTCCTTAAAACACGTGCTTACTAATATTGAGAATATGAAATTTTGTGCGCATTGATTTTTAAATGGGTCCACCTGGACCAAGGATGGAAAAAGTAGATAAATATGCTAGATATCAAATGAGTCATTCCTGCAGTTCCCATGTCCTTAATAAAGAGCAAGCTACATACGCACTCCTTATTCTACTTTATCCTAAACTACAATATAATTCGGAGGTCATTATTTCATCTAGAGTATCAAACGATTGGCTTGCAGCCGATCGTGGCTGCAGTATGTTTCTTTATAAAATATTAAGGACTAATTCACTCCTAAAATGCGAAAAAATTAAGTCCGTCTGTGCGCCGTTCGCCAACCGCTGCGCCCAAAATCGTTTGAAGTAACTCCTAAACTCTTTGGGTATAAATTTCAAATTTTTTTCGTGAGGGATCCCTTTAAGTTGCCATTGTTTCGGTAGTGGTGAGGGGGCTGTGAGGAGGAACCGTTTTAAATAAAAATTTTGGTTTTTATTTCTCAGGGACCGTTTAAGGTAGAAAGTTGAAATTTAGACTTTATATACATAGAGCTACGGCAGTGAAGGCAGTAGCAAAAAAATTGTGAACATGTGGAGATGTGCGTGAGTGGGGTGGAAAGCTGGAATCGACATATTCTAAAAGCCATATCTCTTGCACGGCTCATGTCACAAGGTTGAAACTTGGTTTTTTGGTTGTAGGTTTACTAAGCCAGTATGTTAAAAATACAGTTTTAAGGGGACGGGGATGGCTTGGCCTTGCCGGGGTTGATGGTGATAAACTTCGGGTTACAGTGTCGCGCGAACCAATCACGCAAAACAAATTAATTTTGGTTTGTGTTTGTAAGTGTACAAGCGGAGTATGCTGGATGTAAAATCTTTGAGCAGGGCAGCAGAGCATACAAGAGGCTAATAATGTTTTTAGAAAAACAAGTCTCGTTTCTCAAGAATTATTGGTTTTGAAATTGAAATTTATATAACAGGTAGATCTAATGGACCAGCGAAAAAAATTTAGGAGTATGAGTTCGAGCGGTTGAGGATGACGGAGGCGAAAAGGAAAAAATTAAGGTTTAAACTTGTTATTTAGGGCTATAAAAGTGGCGCGTTCTAAAGCTATATTTTTGGATGGTGTAGCACGGAATGTGGAGAGGGAGGGGGTTCTTTCCCATCTCCAGAACTCTTAAGCTAGCAAGTTAAAACTTAGTACGTGTATGAAAATTTACTAAAGTACAGAGATTTGGTCTTCTTAGATGTTGATTTATTTTACTTCCGCGAGCTCCTCAGAAAAAGACACAGAGATCGCTTACAGGATTTTTTTATATTCAACCCCTAAGGCGGTGTAAAAGTGTTGCATTCGTTTTAACGAGTTCTGACAAATCTTTTAGGTGAGATGAAATATCGCATTTGTTTTTACTTTCACGGGGTTTTTAATGTTAGCCTGTAACTTAAGTTCAGTAGTTTTTTACGTTCAAGCCCTAAGGTGATGTATAAGAGAGCTGTACACATTTTCACGAATTTCTCCATTTCGCTTAGGTACATATCGAATTAATTTTTGAAAAAATGTTGAGGGAGTCAGTGACGTGCATTGCTGGTGGGTGAACAACTTCGATTCTTATATCTCAAGAACCCACAATAATGGATAGCAAAAACTTGGTATTTGGATGGAGCTACAGTACTATGTTGAAAAATTATAATTAGTATGGTACGGGGTGTGGTTGTTTTTCCTATCTATAGAACGGCTTATGATAGCACGTTGAAACGCAGTGAATTTATGTAGATCTACTAGAAAAGTAATTCCGATAAAAACATACAGCAGTCACGATCGGCTGCAAGCCAATCGTATGATACTCTAGATGAAATACTGAACTCCGATTTATATTGTAGTTGGGGATAAAGTACAATTACGTGTGTGTATGTTGTATGTCCTTTATTAAGGACTCCCATTTGATTGCTGCTCAAAACTAAAAGACAATATTCAGTGTTTAATTTCATATCTTGAACTGGGTGAGTCACCGAAAAAAAATTTCCTTTTTGAAGGACTTTCACATGAAAGCTGCAGGAAGGACTCACTTGATTTCTTACATATTTATCCTTTTCCTTGGAACCAATCAAAAATTAACGTGTACAAAATTTAAAATTCGTAGCCTGAAGCGTTCAAAAGTTATCGGAAAATATTATTGAACACGTGTCTTAAGGATTTTTTGTATGGAAGGTACCAAAAGGAGTAAAGGGATTTCTCTGACTAGTAAACTCGAACTTTGTTTTCACTCAAAACTAATTTGTACATAATTCCGAATTAGTAGCTAAAAGATTACTTGAGTTATAGTGAGTTCCGTAAATTAAGTGAAGACATTTTGACAGTATATTTGTATGACAGCTACACGAAGGACTAATAGGATTTTCTTTATAATCATACATTTAGCTCCAACTATTGGAAAAGTAACACATACAAAATTTCAAAGACGTAGCTTAAACCCTTCTGAAGTTATCGACCAGTATTCTTGAACACGTGTTTTAAGGACATTTTATATGGCAGCTACCCGAAGGAGTAGGACGATTTTTCCCGTTAACGAACTTAGCCTTACAAATTCAACCAAACATCCAGATCCAAAATTTCAAGATCCTAGGTGAAGGCGTTCTTGAGTTATCGTGCTAACAGACAGACGGACTGACGGACGTCAAGCGGATTTGGAGTTTTTGGCCACAAATAAACAAAAAATAATATATGTATAACTTTTTTTCGTCCGAGGCTTGGTTCTATGCATTACAAACTTTTGGGCTGGATTAAACTTATAATACTCTATATGATTTCATCTAGAGTATAAAAATGAGACGCATATATATTCACGAATTTCGCCATATCTCCTAGGTCTTTTGAAATATTTAATTAATTTTTATTTTACGGATTCTTCACATAAGTGCCTAGAAAACGTATTCAGGAAATTTCAGAAATTCGACCGCTACGGGGATCTATAGAGGTTGTATACCTTTTCACGAATTCAGCCATATCCCTCAGGTGTGATTAGATATCAAATAACTTTTCACTTCCTCGGGCTAAGACCCATTTTCAGAATTTTTTCCTTTTCAACCGCAAGAGGGTTTAACGGGTTGAATACGTTTTCACGAATTCCATAATATCTCTTAGGAGTGATAAGAAATCGAATTGGTTTTTACTTCCTCGATCTTTTTATATTTATCTAAAAACAAATTTTCGAATTTTTGGATATTCAACCCTCAAGTGGGTGTAAAGGATACGTTTTCGCAATTTTCGCCAGATCTCTTAGATGCGGTGTAGGTTACTATGCGACTGACAACCTAATTAATAATGTTCTAAATAGCCTCCTGGTTATTCGTTAGGTTGCCTTTCGCCTTTGGGACTTCTATGAAAAAATAAAATAAAGTTGCGCCCGTACTGTTGGCAGACTTTTTTTATTAACTCAAAAACAGCGCATAAGAATAATAATGATATGACTATCAGTTACGTAATGGATGTCTAAATAGGTACAAGTACTGGTTTAAAAAAAAATTAAAATTGGCACCTACTAATGGCAATGTTGTTTGTTTCGGTGTATGTCCGAAGTATTGCTGATAGCGTACAACATACAATCGACATTTTTTTATAAGTTCCAAAGAAGATCAACGACTTTACTGATAAATTCGCCATGTTGAACACTCCAGGTCAGGCCTGGCCAGGCGGTATCAATTTACGTTCGCAGAACGCTATGTTGAAATCGCAATCAGTACGATCACTTTCATGCATGTACATCGACTTACGCGTGCATAACATACATATTTCTAGCGAACCGATTGATCGTTTATCGGAAGTCTTCGTCTTAAGAAAGCTCGAAGATCGCGGTGAAAAGAGGTAATGGTCAATTTTTTCTTCTTGATACGAACTTACGCCACATACATTGGAACGGCAACGACCTAGCGAAGTCAGGCTAAGCTCCCAGTTCCAGCTCCACCAGCCCGGCTCCACCTTAACATAGTACCGCAGTATGCAGTAGTTTAGTTCCCCAGCCACAAGCCATCCACAATTTCAGCTTCAGTTCAGTTAAAAGTATTCCGTGAAAAGGTGCGGGTGTTTCTGTGTTAATTCCGAAGTGTCGTGACTGTGCGAGCGCCGCTTAGTATACCGCAGAACGCGAAGTACAGTGACTCACCGCGACGGGCGTATTGAATCTATCGAATTTCTTAGAATTTATGCGGAATCATATGGGGAAGTGAATGCTATCCCAATTTTGATTATCGCTGAAGAAGTGAGGAATTTCTCGAAAGACACAAGTGAGTAACGGCTTAACGGGTTTTCGATCATCTTATCTAGTTCACTGTTATAGAGAATAGTGAACCGTGCGGCTGTTGTAGATCTAGTCGCGAGCATCCACAATCAATCGCAAATGTTTGTAAACAAAACAACAAAAACTTGTAAGTTTCTTTAAGACACAAGACGCACAAGGTGTCCAAGAACACCTAACGTCTATCGATAAACCTGTTGTTTGTTGTACCTGTGCGCTGGTGGACAGGAAAGGAAATTGAAGCGGTAGCCTGTAAGTAGGTATGTTAGTGGTAAACAACGAGAGTGACGTCAACTTTTGATTCCAAAGTTGATTTGCGGGATGGGAACAGGTTTTTCAGTTGTGATTAAGATCTGTTGAAGGTCCGAGGGTAGGAGGCTGCTGTCCAAGTTAAATAGGACATAACGTCTTCCAGCTGTTCTCCCACATGCAAATGGCCTTTGTCAAAGTTTGTCTTAATTCAATCTTGCCTGTAGTTTCAAAGCGTATTCTAATGGATGTGACTCAGTCCGTCGGCGCGATAACGCTATGCCAGCTGGTACATAGCTGGACTGTGTATGTTGCTTCACAGCAACAAAGAAATTCCGAGCGCATGATAACTTTCGCAGGAAGTTGTAAAGAAATTACGCGGCCCAAAATATTGAAACCATGCCCTTAATCTAGTTTTGATAAATTTTAGATAAATTTAATTGTGGCCGCCTTTCCAGTTATTTCGCCTACAAAGCCCAACCCATTTCACTTTCATTGTTTGGATAGCAGTTACTCCAAATTTTGACAATTTTGTCGTATGTATTTATAGAGTCGCGTCTAAATTTTATCAAAATGTCGTAATCGAGCGTAATTTAAAATTGGCAATTGGGAAGCATAAGACGCATTCACTTTCTGGCTTTGCTTCTTTGAGATTCGAATAACGAACATATTTTCCAGCTTCAGTTTGGTAACCTCAAGCTCAATTTAATTCTTCGTTATGTACATAATTAAAAACCCACTCTGTCGTGGTTGAAGCATTACAGTGGTACACCAAAGTGACGATATCGTTTTGTATTAGAAGTGGGAAATTAGCGTTATCATCAATCTTTTATAGTTCTGTATCTACACGATGTTTTCGGCAGAAAGTGTTAGTAAATAAGTGCGCGACTAATTTCGGTTTGTGTTTCTTAACCAAACACAAAAATGATTTTGAGTAAATCAATCAATTACAGTTTTAATCTATTTATTTATACTTTATCAATAAATTGATTACTAAGCAACCAATATACTATCAAGCGTAAGAAATTAAGACCACTATTTTATTTTCATGCACCTTTAACTTTCAATAGCTCTAATTTTTAGAGTACAGTAGAATCGCGAAATATTGACCCCGACATTGAACGGCCCCTCGATATAGTTACAATGAACACTGAAATCTTAACTACTGCAAGTAACGGCACTATGAAAAAAATATCCCACCAGACTGGGCACAACTTTATTACTTTTGAAGTAAAGGTCTGGAATATGTTTAATGCTGAAATGACGACCTAAAAAATAACATTCCAAATAACCTACACCACATCTGAGTATTAAACGCGTTTCGGATTTCTACCAAAAAAATAATAAATTTGCTCCCAGACTGTTGAAAGATTTTTTTTTATTAACGTATTTTTTTCAATTTCAATAGAAACATTGTGACAAAAAATTGTGAAACCGATTTTTAGGCGATTATACAGGGTGTTTGGTACTCCGTCTGCCACCTTATAAGAGGTTATTCCTTGATATATCTGGAGAAAAAAATTGTTCTACAGGGTGGGTCAATTTTCAATAACAGTAGAGATACAGGGTGGTTAAGAAAAGTGTTTTTGACCGGTACCCTCACTCACTTAAAACGGTATATCTTGAAAACGCATAATCACAAGGCAAAGTGTTATAACTCGTTTTTTAGGGAATCGAATTACCTTTCATTTGATGTAACAGTCTAAATTATAACTACACCCAATCTTGAGATATTTACTCGAAAACACAAATTTTTGAAAGTCAACCCTAAAAATTCAGTGATCAATGTAGTTTTTCTCAGAAAACCCCATTATAAAAATGACATTTTAATTTTATTTTTTTATGAACCATATTATTACCTACAAAAGCTGCATACATATGTATAAGTTACGATTAACATTTTGGAAGTAATAGGTAAAAATACATATCGCATAAAAATTAAATATTTAAAAAATCAGTACATGTGCATGTTGATCTACACTACTTGCTTGAACTGAAAGAATTTAGTAATGGGTTTTTATGTTTTATTTAAAAAATTTTTATTATAATATATTTTCAAAATGGCTCGTTTGGCGAGTGTTCTCTTGGTATTCATATCCTCAACTGCTGCCTTACTTCTATTGCTGCCGCATCGATCCTGGTATTTAGATCTTTCAATGTTACTACTGCCGTTGCGTAGACAAGGTCCTTCATCCGTCCCCATGCAAAGAAATCCATAATAGTAAGAACAGGAGATCTTGTAGGCCAGTGTATCGGTCCATTTCTACCGATCCAGCGATCGCTATAATTGGAATTTAATCAATCTGTGATCTGTCGCAGTGGCGGATCCAGACTTTGCTGTTGGGGGGGGGGGGGGGGGGGGCGGAAATTTTTCTTGATTTGACTATTTTGTTTGATCAAGTTCTGTGTGAATTTAGCTACATAGACTGCACTTAGCAAAAACGGGATCATATTGTTTTCATCTTATTATGGGTCATTCCATCAAGAATCGCCAAAGTTGTGACCTTACCATTTCCGATTCTTTTGAAAATGTTTGTACTTGAAGAACTAGTGAAAAAAATAATTGAAATTCAAGTTTTTGTTTCTATCTCCATTTTTTAACTAACAAAAACAACAACAATCTTTAAAATAAGCCCTACTTTATTATTCAAGGATAAAAATTACCAGAGATATGAATCTTCATAGAGGACTCGGACATCTTTTTTGGGAAATCTTAAACATACTATAACAAAAAAAATGAGATAGAAACAAAAATTTGAAATCATATTTTTTTTTCACTAATTCTTCGAGTACACAAATTTTCAGAAGAATCGACGATGATAAGGTCACACTTTTGGCGATTCTTGATTAAATGACCCTTTTTCTATAAAATAATTGAGAACCACTATAATGTTCTTCGATTTTTTTGACCCCGATCCCATTTAGTATAACAGTATAACCTACAAAATATTAAAAAATAAAAAAAAAACCGTTTTGAGATATTCAAGATCAAAATCATTATACTTGAAAAAAATTTCCAGAAATTAGTTTTTATTGCGACAACCTTCCCCTTTAAAATAAGCTATATTTTATTGTTCCAGGATAAAAATTACCAGAGATATTCATTTTCAAAGAGGACTCGGACACCATTTTTGCGAAAACTTTAACATACTATAACTAACAAAAAAATTAGATAGAAGCAAAAAATTGAATTTCAATTATTTTTTTACTAGTTCTTAAAGTACAAAAATTTTCAAAAGAATCCGAGATGGTAAGGTCACAAATTTCGCCATTCTTGGCGGTATTTGATGGAATGACCCTATTACCTACGCAATATGTTGTCTTGTAGTCTTTTTATCATGGTGCGTTTACACTCACCCTTGAGGCTCGCCTCGAGGGGTGCCTCTACCCCCATCAGGCCATTGCAAACCGGTTTTCGTCGGCTGTGTTCTTTGCTGTGTTGAAAGCAATTTACACTCAACATGCCTTTGCGGCACAACTTGCCTATAAGTGCGAAACGACAGAAATACGATGAGCTGCGAATTGTGTGGTACCATAGTTCATTGTATAAGTGTACACATATGGAAGCGTGCGTCGGAGAAAAAGTTGAAGAATGTTAGACCCTTGCGACTGCACGAGCCATCTGATTGGTTTATGGTGAGGATAGAGGCGAGCCTCGAATGTTGAGTGTATGGTAAATCCACCATCATGGTTCTGTTCTGTGCTTTGCATTGCACCGCAGAACTACAGTAAATGCTAATTACAGTCCACATTGCAGTGGAGTAAAAAACATCGGAGAACGATTGAAGTATGTATGTTTAGAAAATTCGGAATTGCTCTTGGGTGGGGGCGGCCGCCCTCTCCGCCCCCCCCCCCTGTATCCGCCAATGATCTGTCGGCCGTAATGAGCTGGAGCACCATCGTGTTGGTAAAACATGGAAGCCAATCGTACCAGTGGAATATCATCCAACAAGTCCTGTAGATCATTTGATAAGAAATGTAAGTAATCGGAGCTATTTAAAGTAGGCGGAAGCCTAATAGGTCCAAGGAAATCGTCACCAATTACACCTGCCCATAAATTGACGCTGAATCTGTACTGAAATGATGCCACTCTTCTTGTGTGTGGATTGCTCTCAGCCCACGTATGTAGGTTGTGGAAGTTTGTGGTACCGTCACTGGTAAATTGGGACTCATCCGTCCACAGAATATTGTTGAAAAAATTGTCGTCATCTATTTGTCGTTCAAGGAGCCAATTGCAAAACTCCATCCGTTTGGGGAAATCAATGGGTAGCAGCTCCTGTACTGGTGTGTGATGGTAGGCATGGAAGCGTTCTACTTTTAAAATACTCCAAACTTTCCAAGTAGATATGTTAAACTGCAATGCCAAGCACCGGATACTGATCGATGGATCATTTTGAACTGCTTGCAGTATTCTTTCATCAATCTGAACAGCGATTATCGGCGCAGGATTTGCATTTACTATGCTTGTTCTAACGCTGCCAGTTTCCCTAATTCTCCTGTAAACGTCTTGGAATACTCCCCTGTCAGGTGTCCGTCGAAGAGGATGTATCTGATGGTAAAGCCTTCGCGCGGCCCGTCCATTTCCGCGACACTCTCCATAAATTAACACAATGTCAGCATATTCTTAATTGGAGTACTCAGGCATTTTGAAATTATTTTTTTAATTCTACTGACACCTTCTTTTAGCAACGTAACTAAAACTGATAAAAATATGAAGGTAGTTTTGCTTTTATAGGCTTTTTATTTTGTAAATTAAAAAAGCATAGTACCGCACCCAGTATTACCTACCACATCCAGGTAAAAGCATCAAGTATGTTGAATCTCACTTACATTTCATTGTTTTCCAACATACTTTAAATAGTAATAAATGTGCAATAAAAATACTTCAGTACTACCGACAAATTAAACAGGTTCTTAGACGAGGTCCGCTTTATGACACTGACTTTTAAAATATTTAATTTTTATGCGATATGTATTTTTACCTATTACTTCCAAAATGTTAATCGTAACTCATATATAATACGGTTCATAAAAAAATAAAATTAAGATAACATTTTTATAATGGGGTTTTCTGAGAAAAACTACATTGATCACTGAATTTTTAGGGTTGACTTTCAAAAATTTGTGTTTTCGAGTAAATATCTCAAGATTGGGTACAGTTACAATTTAGACTGTTCAATCAAATGAAAGGTAATTCGATTCCCTAAAAAACGAGTTATAATTTTTTGCCTTGTGATTATGCGTTTTCAGGATATAACGTTTTAAGTGAGTGAGGGTACCGGTCAAAAACACTTTTCTTAACCACCCTGTATCTCCACTGATATTGAAAATTAACCCACCCTGTAGAACAATTTTTTTCTCCAAATATATCAAGGAATAACCCCTTACAAAGTGGCGGACGGAGTGCCAAACACCCTGTATAGAAAACCCGTTACAGTGAAAAACAATTCGATACCTCATCAGAGCTAAGTGTTATGTCGGAATTCGTGAAAACGAATTCGATTTTATTAAACGTAAGATTTATCGGAATTCGTGAAAACTTGATCAATACCTTACACCCCCAGGGGCTTAAATATCGAAAAATGCTTAAATCGGGTTTTTTTCTCGATTTTATTGTGTATAAAGCCTTTGGAAGTGGAAGTGAATTCGATATCTCATTAGACCCAAGAAATATATCAGAATTCGTGAAAATTACACAACCATTTTACACCGCCCCTTAGGGGTTGGATATCGATTAATTTGGAAATATGTTTCTAGGTGTTTAAATAACGAGCCCACAGCCCCCCCCCTTTTATATACAATAGACTCTGCTTGTAATTCTATATACAGAAATTAAATCAGAATTCGTGAAAATTACACAGCCATTTTACACCGCCCCTTAGGGGTTGGATATCGATTAATTTGGAAATATGTTTCTAGGTGTTTAAATAACGAGCCCACAGCCCCCCCCCCCCCCCCCCCTTTCATATACAATAGACTCTGCTTGTAATTCTATATACAGAAACTAAATTTTTTATCTTTCTTGTACAATTTGTTCGAAAAATATTGTAATCCAAAGTTTTTTTACACCCTCCTCCCTCACAACCTCAACCCTTCAAATGATACTACTCGTAGCCGTTCATCCAATCTACCCACAAAAAAACTTAAACTTGTTTGTGAGCTACGCTCCATCAAACGCTTTCTCGTACGGCGGACAGACAAAATTTTTTTTGTAATTCACTATAATTTTGTTGACTACTTCTGGCTTTTGGTTGGCGGTTAGTTCATGATCGACGGACCAAATAATGTTCAATTATTTTTCCAACCAAAAATAACTAGTAGTTGAGTGGAAATTCATACGGCTAATACAATTTCTTAGTCTTTAAGTCGATTGAACTGTTTGTTCATTTTCGTGTGAGACCTGTAGCTGGCTTCTTTTTTCCTGTGATGCATAAATATTTGTCACATAAATTCACCTTTTTAGCCATAGCTTTGACCCGCCCTATAAAATGTTTTATGAGCGCCCTTTCTTGGCGTTTCAAGTATTGACCTGAAATTGTAATATTAGTTGTTTCCGTTTTGGAAATTAATATTCTTTGGTGGGGTACAAGAAATATACGAATATACTGAACGTAGCGCTTAGAACTATACTTATTTTGGTACAGTTCCGCTCAGGTGTCAAAAATCTAGTAGTTGATACCAAAATCGCTGAACTTATTTGGTTTGTATCAGCTTCGAGACAAAGACAACAAAGTATTAGAGGCCACATAACTATATAACCACAGCTCATTCTTAAGTTATCGTGCTTCTACAATTCCCATTGTGGACAGGATTAAACTTCTAGAACACGTTTACTTGGAAGTTAGCTTGTTTGCAGATCAAACTATCCATTTTCTATGTATAGTAAAAAAATAGTTAGACCGACATTCTTGAAAAGATAATCCACGCCGTATTTAAAGTCTGCGGATTGCCAGAAATTCCAGCGAAGAAAATTAAACATCTTCACAACCTTGTATTCTACTTCAAAATATGATCATCCATCAAAACCAAATTGAAGATAAAAGGTTTATTAAAAAAGTTTCTTCCCTTTTTTTTCCGAAGTCCAACGAACGAGAAATCTTCTTAGTTACTCGAGTTGAGTTCAGATATCTCTAAATTAATTTGGCCTTCAGCTACATACAAAACCAACCTGCTGATTTCTTCAAAAAAACACTTAGATCTTTGAATTTTTTTTAAATTATTTCTTAAAGATATTTATAGTGTGTAGCTAAAGTTTGAGAACGGAACACTTAATTAATTTGATTCGAATTGTAATGCACATTTTGAGAATTTCTGTCTTATTTAACGAGAATGGAACTTTAAGTTTTAGCTACTTTTTTTTAAAGAATTTTTTGGGTAATTTTTTCGGCCACTGCGCGAAACATAACTTAAAAAACAAATTTGACTGTTAGCTGGAGAAACATTTTTCACTCTAATAATGAAGGTGGAACTAAAGGAAAGTGACGCGCGACGCTCGCAGTGGCGCGATGTGAGTTGTAGCAATCGCGTTGAGTCGCATGCTACAACTGTCAAATAATATTCACAAATACCAAAATATTTTTGCTTGCACCCTCCAACCGTATTGCCGTTTTTTTCTATTTCACAGGCATTCATTCGTGCTATTTATTAATCGGTCGCCGTCTATTTTTATAAGGAAAACTAAGCAAGTGTCGAAATTGCGTTACGCGAGCGATGAAAGTAAAAAATTGGCTATCGAAGCGATGCGATATCACTAAAACTGCTTATACTCACTAATATATAGTCAGCTGTCATCGCGTCGCATCATCTTACGCGCGCGCGTCACGTTCACTATAATTCCACGTTAAGAGCCCGAAAGCAGCGCAGGCTCTTAGTATTAGAGTCAAAAATATTTCGCTGATTAGGGGTTTATCATACAATTAGAATAAAAATCGTAGTAAACAACTAAAATTGGTTTAAATATGAGGTGACCTTCAATTAAATCATAAAGTAAAATAATATTTCACTATGGCAAAAATTCCTTTGTTAAAATTCGGGGTATGCATTTATTTTAATATCATTTAATTGTGATTTCATTAAAGTTACAACAGAAAATGATGTGAGCAAATCCACAATCTTAAAAATATTGGATAATATTTAAATTTGCAGATAATATGCAATTTCTGTACGCTAAGTCTGCTATAGAATTTATAACCCAGATTTTTATCACTTTTGCTCTATTGTAAAGGTAACTTCCACTCGAAAAGAAAACTGGGAAATAATTTTAAATTTGAAGGCCGAAAAAAAAGGGTTGAAATGGATTTTTCATGGTCAGGTTTTTGTTATAGAAAGAGCAATTTTTTCTGGAAATAAGAAGAATAAAATATGGGCGACATATAAACCAACTACAAATACGAGTACATTAAACTCACTTGAAATTTCAATGGCTGATGAGAATTCATTCAAATTATGAGAAATAACAAAATAATATTTCCATAACTTGGATTTTCTTTCAAAGTCACGAAAACAAATAGCTAAACAAGGTGCAATCATAATTTACTCTAGGGTCCTTGGTAGTGTAAATGCTAAGTTTGTTAGTCTAGAAACATTGAGCTCTTAAGCTCAGATCTTAGCAGAACTGACTAATATACTTACGTGGGCCTTCAAAAGTTGAAATTCGAGACTAGTAAATTCTGGAACCTCGGTATCCCAGTGTGACCGTGGTGTTCTACTAACTCAGAGGTCGTGGGTTCGAATATCATTCATACCCTATTTCTACGCTTTTCTTGGGTGTTTTTCTTACTTTTCAACAAAAGTTTGCTTCCCAATTATCCTTTCATACCCATACCCATTCTCCTATTCTCGCCAGGGTTGGTTGATAGACTAACAACCCATCTCCGGAAAAAAAACTACGTTAAAAAACTTTGTGAGTTAAACTTAGATCGGACTACAGTTCAACAAATCATATCGGGGAATAGCATTGAAAAAGCCAAGACCCAATTTGGGCTATTGCGCCATAGTGTAATTAAAAGAAACTGTGAAACCTTTTTTTTCAGAAGAAGCTTCGGATTTAAGTGACAGGAGGAAGAAATCCTTCTATACTAAATACTCCTCGTGAACAAAAGTTGATTTTTTAATCGGCCAAAAAGTTACCCTAACGAATAGAAGATTTGGATTTGTTGACTATAGTCTAAACTTATCAATCAAAATTTGGTTAGTTCGGTTTAAATCAACCTTCGTTTTGAAGGTTTTTTAACGGATTATATCTTGTTCTTTTGAAAAACTAAAAAATATAATGCGTAGGATTAAAAACAACCATTCGATTTAAGGACTTTGTAATTTTCTCATTAATAATCTTTTCTTTTAGTCCAGACTTAATAAGTTTACGAGTTTGAATAACTGTTTACATAACAACTTGAGCCTATTTTGTTTACTAAGATATTTTATGTAAAGCAAATTCGTAAATATAAGATTTTTTGAGTATGAAAGTTGAGTTTGAATTGTTATTAAAACTTTTGTATGGAAGTTACAATCTTTAGAGAATTTTACTTAGAAAATCCTGACGTTATCTTCGAAGAAACTTGAATTTAATAGGGAAGCAATTATCAGCTATATGTTTTATTTTATTTATATGAAATTATTCATAAATATGGTGCAGGGATCATAAATTTAAAGCCATGACACAAGAATCTGTCCTTGGTCAAAAACTGCACAGTTATCTAAAAAGATAAAGTACAAGGTATACACTTATACGGTTTGTTTATATTTATAGTGAATTGAATCAGTCATAAACCACGTCATAATCATCAAATAGTACCGGCATAAAGTTTTGGGACAATCATTAAAATAACTTTAGGTTCCAATCGAAGAATTTATCAAAATTTCAGTGCAAGACCGGATTTAATATTGAGCTGTTTTGTTAAACGGGTTGCATGTTTCTGACTCATTGCAGGGCATCTTATAAAACTTATTATTTGACTATTGACAAAATAATTAAAAATCATCAACTGAATTATTGTCTTCAATTTGGCAATGTTCTTTCTACGAATATCCAATGAATTGAATAAATTTGTAAAAAAATCATACTTTCTCACAAACACTTAAATTAAATTTCACATAATTGTTATACGTGAAATTTTTTTCTCTAGAAGCTATGAACAGCTACACAGATATTGAATTTTTAATTTTGTTGAATAATTTTCAATGTAAATAAGATAGCAACTTCAAAGAACTCTTATCAGAGTCCTAATGATTGACATGTTTTATATTATATGAAATGAGTATTATATATGGAATCAGACACGTTTGTATTGAATGATACGCAAAACAGGGTGTTTCAAAAGAAGCTGATAGCAAAAACTCAAAAATTTGGTATCTTATTAGTTCAAATTTAAGTTGGTTACTTTCAATTTTTGTCGACAATAGAAAAAAAATTTTAAACGTAAATCTGAAAAAATATAAACTCAAGACTGTATACTACTGTGGGAAATATTTGACACTTTTCGCTAGAAAATACAGTCGTGATTGCCAAATTTTTTTTGTTAAATTCATTCATTTGACCTGGACTATATAGACAATAAAATACCCAGATGATGATATTGAATGGTCATAGGGAAATGTATGACACCACAAAAAGCGTCATTCTTCTATATTAAACTTGATAAAGTATGGATTAATAACTAAATTGTATCTAATGTACGAACCCTCTAATAGCACAGTCATGCATTTGTTAGAACAATACATAATATCCCTAAATTCAAATAAATGTAAATGTGGGTACTATATTGTCTGTGCAAGGTCTATTTTGACCCAAAAAAATTTTATTTTTGTAAAAAAAAGCTTAGACACTTAATTTTTAGTAAAATTTTAATTTTACTATCTGCGAGCACTATTCTAGTAGTACATTCTAAAAATATAATTTACAATATCGGAAATTGCATTTGTGTGCGTGGGGGATGAAATTTTACTACCGAACTATCGAACGACATGTCTTAGAAAGTTGAAAAAATTTGGTGAGATAATATGAAAAACATATTGTGCTCACAAAGTATCAAAAAATACGGCACACAGACGGACTGAATTTTTTTTTTGCTTTTTTGGTGTCATGAAACGTGGAAATTTTCAGAGTAGCAAATTTTTTTTTTTTTAAAAATCGATAGACTTTTGGTTTGCTAGGTTAATGCATCTATATAATTATGTGTTATACTCAGCATACTACGAAGTGAATATTTGCCGTCGGCGAGCTTCTAGTGAAGTTTTTTCTTTACTTTTTATTAATATAAGGTAAACATTTTTGATCTTCGAATTTTTTTTCACATCCGTGAAATACAGGCGAGTATTGTTATTTGGACAAAAAAACAAAAAAAAACTCCATCATCTAGGTTTAAAAAAAAAACAAACTATGAATTAGACACTTTTTTTGAAAGAGTATTATGAATCATTTATACATCAGCAATTGAATTTGCAAGTAAATGTACATATGATCCACCCTAGAAGTTACTTGTCAATATGCAGCGAAGTAAACATTCACCTAAAACTGTTACTTTTGATTTGTTTGAACCGACTGATTGGCTGGGTATACTTGTTAAACATTTTGCTAATCAAATTTTATTTTAATTTTGCTATGGTGTTTTAATGACGAACAAAAACCTATTTTTTTCAGAGCAAAACAAATCATCGGATTTAAGATGTAGTCTTATTATAAAGATTTTAAAATAATAATAATAAAGTAGCTTCGAAATTTATAACCACAAACCGTAAAACCAAACAAAATATAAATCACAAGATTTCTTTAGAAAAATAAATTTGGTAACTTTTAATTGAGTCACACGTGTATGGTGTATATGCCGTTTACGAGCATTCGTCATACTCGTAAATATAAACAATAAACCACAAGGTCCAACAAAGAAATAATTTTAAATGAATACCAAATTAATTTGTGGATGCGATATTGTTGCGAGCTAGGGGTTCGCCGGGATTTCAAGTAAAACACAATTCGGTTAAAATAAAAATAAGTGATTATTTATTAATCGCACTTTAAATTCACAGAATTATATTCGCACTGTATGGCAGCACTTCCCGCTTATTCCATATATCGCTTGACTCGTTCACTTTCGTTCTCTCTCAACACGGTCGCGTGTACCCGCTGTCTGTCATAGTCGCCGTAATCAGAATTACTGTCCCTTTGCTGAATGCTTCACCTGCTTATATACTACCCGGTTGCAGTCTAGGATGTGCTTGAACGTTCGTTCATTTCTGGAATCTTCTCGAAAGCTTCAGAGCCTTCGATTTCGATCATCGTTCAGTGGTGTGTGCAGAAGATTCAAGTGAGCTTGAGATCTTTCGACTTTGGTGGTTCATGTACAGGGTTCTAGTACATTGGAGAGCATTCGGTAAAGAAGGGAGATAGAATCGTGTTGTCTCGCCTTATCTTCAGCTAGGTTTCTGATTGGGTTATTTTGCAACTAGGTATTCGGTTGTTGTTGTAACGATCGAGTTGTACGGTTGCGCGGTTGCCAGGCTTACACGTAACAATATTGTTAACTTGTGAATTGAAAATATGTATAATGTTTTTGACGAGAGAGATTTAGTAGTTTTGCTTAATATTGATTTTCGCTACGTTCTACGTACATAGTTTTAGCGCAGAAAAATAATTTATTAATAAAATATTAACTCGACTCAGAACAATAGGCAACATAAGGTACGAGTATGCACAGGTGGTGTAAAATTTGTTATCGTATAGTAATTTAGACAAACAGAATCTAAGAGTACCCGCAGACTAGGGACTTTTAATGTCGCGATAGTTTAGTTGTATGGATAATGGCTATGAAGCTATGTATGGAAGGGCGCACACCGATCATTTAATTTCGTGAAAACTAAATAGTTGAATATGCAAGACAGTTCTCTTTTAATCGATGCGCGACTAAACAATCGCATAGGTCTCTATATTCACGGCTGCTTATGGACATGCGCATACGGACTAAATTAAAAATTGCACACAACCAATTTTCTTTGTGCATTTAGCCATTTCTTGTGTGTAACATGTAAATCGACCTGTCTGGTGTGATGCAGATTACAGCATTAATACTCTGCCAACGTTGGTGAGAGGTTGATACGAGTACCATTTGACTGCAACTATCAGGCACATCGTATAAACAGTTTAGTCGAGCAGATAAGGGTGTGCGCGGCTCGATGTGATTAAACAGTTGCCCAACTGATTAGTCTCCAGTATGCGCTAACCCTAAATGTTATTCTGATCCGTGCCACAGACTCCATAATTAAATTTCTTTACTAATGTGTTTTTTTTAGCCTAAGAGCTATATTGTAGCTTAAAACCACCGTTTACCCAGTACTCGCCAACTGGCAAATGTTTGCAAGCTAATTTTCAAAATTGAGCAGAGATTTCTAATATTGCATTCGTCATCTGAGTATTTATTGATTGTTCAATTTTTAGGATTGCAGGTAAGTGGCGACGAGTGCAGGAACTCTGTACAAATGCAATTAATGTCTTCATTGAATTGTTCTCTAAAAATGGGCTCAATAAGAAAGGCATCGAAAGAATAAGGTCCTTCAAAGTGCAAAAGCGTTTGAAGACGCTCACAAACACGTTGAGATATTAAGTTGAAATTTGTTTGGTGGCTAGAATGGTTGCACCCCTACGAATGGGAGTGTGAGGTGGAAGGAGGGAGGAGCGTTTTAGACAAAGTCCTTAAAATATTTTGGTTTTAGATCACAGGAGCCCCTTATGCTAGGAGGCTGAAACTTGAAACTTATGTAGAACTATGATATTTCACCCATTTGCAAAATGGTCGATATTGGTTCAGGAGTGTGCGAGTGTGGGGAAGAATAATGCGTTCAGAAACGCTCGAAAGTCCATATATCCTGAACGGTTAATGTGAGATAGTTGAAACTTTGTAGTTGTCTTAAGAAATACTAGGAGCCTAGACAAGAACTAAAATTTTGAAGGGGTGAGATGGAGTGTAAGAGGGTGAGTGGGGTAAAAACAGTTGGATTACAATATCTTCCGAACCAATAAGTGCATGGATAGTATATTGAATGTAACATTTTTGAGGAGAAGGTAGAGCACGAAAGTGGGGGGATAGCCATTTAAAAAAAAAAACAAATTTTTATATCTCATAAACCGTACCAGAACAGATCTAAAAAAATTAACAGGGGTAAGACCTCTAGCAGAGAAAACAATTTTGGGGTGTGGGTGAAGGAGGTGATGGTGGAAGGGGGTGGAAAGAAAAAATGATTTCTCGAAACAGCAAGGAATAGAAAGCTAAAATTTTTGATAGGGGTAGCAAGGTACGGGGTGGAGTGGTTTTTTATATATCAGAAACGGTTTATGTTAGAAAGTTTAAATCTAGTACATACTCGTATATGCGAGTTATTAAAGTAGTTAAATAAGTACAGTTAGTAAATAAAAAAAAAGTTCAGATGTTTATTATCGTAAAGGAGTGAAGTTAAAATAAATTCCGTGAAAAGGATTCTTCCACATTATCACGGATTCCGTTATATCTTTTATACATGTCGAGTTATCAAATTGGGGGTTGAATATCAAACGGGGTTTTGTCAATATTTTGCCCCCTATTTATAATGAAATTGAAAAAAATAGTAAATAAATAAAATATCGTGCAACTTTATTATTTTTTGGGTGGAAGTCCGGAACGCATTTAATACTGACATGCGGTGAAGGTTACTATGCGGCTAACAACCTTACGAATAACCATGAGGCTACTTGGAACTGTTTTTTTTAGGTTGTCATTGGCATAGTATATCCTACATTTCATCGCAGCATTAAACGCGTTCCGGAGTACTACCCAAAAAATGATAAAGTTTCGCCCAGACTGTTGGCAGATTTCAGAATCAGCAACTTTCTTGTTCCAGAAAAGAGTTGGAAAGTAATCGTTTTTTAAAGACAGACATTTCATATCATGTAAATTTCTTCTCCTTATCAGATTCATCGTATGAAAGTTGACATTAATTGATCCGCTCTAGTAATTTTTTCGGCATTTACTTCCTAATACCAAATATAAATAGATAATTTAGTCGAGATAGGTGCTAATAGTTAATAGTTAGGTCATTAGGCCAAAAGCCAAAATGAGTACCTAAATGATCATTTAGAGTTTCTGTGGTATAGGGTACCTATAACGTTGCTTCTATTATGGTACCTTTACCATTCTTAGCTGTTGTATGAAAGAACTTGTGTTTTATCAGTGAACAATACGCAACAGCCGTCCATTTTTATCATCTTCAATAGCTGGGGGCTGCGAAGCTTAAGAAAACGCTCCTCCTACACCCGAAATAAAATCAAATTTAATTTACTACGCTTCGGGTGATTGAAGACAAACTAAAGGCATCAATTACGTATGGGGCGGAATGGGTCTATCTTATTTCTGCCAACATCGACCATTGTATTGATGATTTCCATCTTTGCCTTGCAAAGTTAAATTTACGCGGAATTTTAAATTCGAAATGGGAACGAATTTCCGCCCATCTCGTTATTATACTAAATTGGCAAAAACTTGCGTAATTTCCAAAACCTCTTTAAATTAACGTCTCTCGTGATAATTATCACTTTTCATTTCAATGGAATTTAATCTTGAACTCACAGAGAAATTAGTTCAATCGTTAGAATGGTGCCTCTTTTGAAATCGAAATGGTAATAAAGTGTGTTAATAAAAATATTTTTTAAGTATTCGGATGTTGTAGGCGCCATACAGCCTTGAATGACCTTGCAAAGCTTTAATCAGATTCAATTGACTCACGTTCAGTTTTTTTTTTTAATTTCAGTTAAATAAAATATGGAACGTCGTGGAAGAATACCAGTAGCCACATATCGAACTCCAGAAGGTAAGACCCGCAGTAGAAGTCGAGTAAGGGATCCAAATTACAACAAATCCGACCCTGACACCGACCTCTTCACATTACTCGAAGATAATATCGCTTTAAGGGAAGAAAACGAATTGCTAATTGTTAAAAATACCACATGTAAGTTAATAACCCAGGCGGTACTTTTTGTAACTGCTAAATTTTTTCATAATTATTTTTTCCAGTCGAAGGAGACAAACAGGAAATGGAGAAAGAAAATTCCGAGCTGAAAAATCGAATTAAGGATTTAATAGGACAACATGAATCACTAAAATCTCAAATTATCGAAATAAATCTTACGTTGAATAAAACGATCGAAGAAAAGATGGTTATCAAAGCGTCACAACAACAACAAGCCGATAAAATTAAAAGGTGTGTTGCTAAATTTTTCTTCAATCGTTTTTTTTGTCCCTTCATTCGATCTGAGATCCACAGTGTTTTAAGTTTTTTCCGGGGATAGTTTAATAGCCTATCCCGCAATCTCCAAAGAAAAAGTCCTGAGTTGCAAGAGTTGCGACAAGACAATGCAGATGTTTTTTTAGCGACTTTATCCAGAGCAAAGTAGAAGCTTTGAGCTTTGAATTTTTCATGGGTCAGAACAGTTGCACTACTGGATGCAGTGGTGTGGTTGCTATTCTCGCTTTGCGCTTTGTTGTTGTTTTTGCATTTCGCTGATCTGCTCTGTACTGAATAAGGGAGCAAAAAAACACCTAATTTTTAATTTAAATTGTATCGAACTAGACAGCATACTCAGATGACGAGTGCATACTAAAAATGTGTACCCAATTTAAAATTATAATTATATATAATTATATATTATAATTTTACCAAACGTTTGTCAGCTAGCGCGTCAATGAAGCTTTCACGCTTAATATAAAATATGACCAACCTCTCAGTTCGGCTTGAATGTTTATACTCTAGATGAAATCTGAGAGTATTATAAGTTTAATCCAGCCCAACAGTTTGTAAAGCATAGAATCGAGCCTCGGACGAAAAAAAGTTATATAGTATTTTTTGTTTATTTGTGACCAAAAACTCCAAATCCGCTTAACGTCCGTCCGTCTGTCTGTCCGTTAGCACTCATGAACGCCTTGACCTAGGATCTTGAAATTTTGAATCTGGATGTTTGGTTGAATTTGTAAGGCTAAGTTCGTTAACGGGCAAAATCGTCCTACTCCTTTTGGTAGCTGCCATACAAAATGTCCTTAAAACACGTGTTCAAGAATATTGGCCGATAATTTCAGAAGGGTTTAAACTACGACTTTGAAATTTTGTATGTGTTGATTTTCCAATAGTTGTAGCTAAATGTATGGTTATGAAAAAAATCCTATAAGTCCTTCTTGTAGCTGCCATACAAATATCCTGTCAAAATGTCTTCACTTAATTTGCAGAACTCACTATAACTCAAGTAATCGTTTAGCTATAGAGATGAGACGAATATATTAGTATTCGCTATGATATTACTAATATTTGGATATATTAAATATTAGGAATATGCCGATATCAAATATTCGAATATCATGATATTCCTTTCCCATCGACCCCTTCTCATACCATGGATTTACCGATCTATTTGTTCTTTATTTACTTGGATCCAAATTGCACTAATTTACCAATCTACTCTTCTTTTCCTTATACAATAAATTTCATACATTGTCATTCATATCTTTAAAGCAGACAGTCCTTTCCCTTCCGATAAATGTTGAATTCGTTGTTTAAATCTAACATAATCTTCCCTTACTCATTTACACTTTCCTTATTTAATGTGTAGGTGGTAGGTGCGAAATTGCATAGGTGTACTTTCCCAGACCCTTTCCTTCTTAAAGTGCCTGCCTTCTTTCTCTAGAATGCGCTCAATATAGTCGTAAATTTTTAGTTTTCTATCCCTTGCCGTTCTCAAAAAATATTGAATTAAATTTTTTTCCTTTTAACATCCTCCCGACATCGCCCCCTACAATCACACCTCCAAAATTGTTTTCCCTGTTAGAAGTCTACTGGGCCTAACTCCTGTAAAATTTCTAAGATCATATCTGGTACTGTTCTTGAGAAATAAAAATCAATTTTTTTGAAGGGAATAGCCCCTCACTTTTGTGCTTTACCTCCCCCCTCAAAAAGTTTACGTTCAGTAGACTCTACTTGTAATCCTATATACAGTAACCAAATTTTATCTTCCTGCTGTAATTGGTTCGGAAGATATTGATGTCCAAAGTTTTCCACCCCCCACTTTGAGACCCCACCACCCCCCATAAATTTTTTAGACCTTATCTAATCTTCCATTATCCCTAAAGATAACCACAAAAGTTTTAACCTTCTGACATCAACCGTTCAGGAGATATGGATTTTAGAATGTTTCAATCCCAGCTTTCAAGCGTTTCGGACATATTGTTTTTCCCCCCACTCCCACACCCTTCAACCTATATCGACAATTTTTTAAGCAATTGGGTTCACGATCCTAGTTCTACATAAGTTCTAAATTTCAGCCACCTAGCATTAGCGGTTCCTGAGATCTAGGAACCAACATTTTTCATCTAAAACGCTACTCCTTCCTCCCCCTTACACATCTGCCCCCTCCCCCCTTCCCAAAAGACACGCTATCACCATCCATCGGTCATACAAAAAAAATTTTTTTCGGAGACACCTACTTCCAGATATGAAATTAAACACTGATGATATTGTCTTTTAGTTTCGAGTAGCAATCAAATGGGAGTCCTTAATAAAGGACATACAACATGCACACATGTAATTGTACTTTATCCCCAACTACAATATAAATCGGAGTTCAGTGTTCATCTAGAGTATTATATTGGAATATTCCCTACCATATATTAGATCAGATATCCATATTCGTATGTATTCACTGATATCACATATTCCTATGGATTCGCTGATATCAAATATTAGTGAATATAAAATATTAGTGAATATAAAATATTAGTGAATATTTGATATCAGCGAATCCATAGGAATATGTGATATCAGTGAATACATACGAATATGGAAATCTGATCTAACATATGGTAGGGAATATTCCAATATCATATCATTGGACCGATGGATGGTGATGGCGTGTCTTTTGGGGAGGGGAGATGTGTAAGAGGAGGAGGGGAAGCGTTTTAGATGAAAAATGTTGGTTCCTAGATCTCAGAAACCGCTTATGCTAGGAGGCTGAAATTTAAAACTTATGTAGAACTATGATCGTGAACCCAATTGCTTAAAAAATTGTAGATATAGGTTGAAGTTTGTGGGAGTGGGGGGAAAAAATGTGTCCGAAACGCTTGAAAGCTGGGATTGAAACATTCTAAAATCCATATCTCCTGAACGGTTGATCTCAGAAGGTTGAAACTTTGTGGTTCTCTTAAGGGATAATGGAAGATTAGATAAGATCCAAAAAATTTAAGGGGGTGGTGGGGTGTCGAGGTGGGGGGTGAAAAACTTTGGAAATCAATATCTTCCGAACCAATTACAGCAAGAAGATAAAATTTGGTTCCTGTATATAGGATTATAAAAGGAGTCTACTGAACGTAAACTTTTTGAGGAGGGTGGTGAAGCACAAAAGTGAGGGGCTATTCCCTTAAAAAAAAAGATTTTTATATCTCAAGAACAGTACCAGATATGATCTTAGAAATTTTACTGGAGTTTGGCCCAGTAGATTTCTAGCAGGGAAAACAATTTTGGAGGTGTGATTGTAGGGGGCGATGTCGGGAGAAGGTGAGAGGAAAAAAATATTATTCAATATTTTTCGAGAACCGCAAAGGATAGAAAACTAAAAATTTACGACTATATTGAGCGCATTCTAGAGAAAGAAGGCAGGTACTTTAAGAAGGAAAGGGTCTGGGAAAGTACACCTATGCAATTTCGCACCTACCACCTACACATTAAACAAGGAAAGTGTAAATGAGTAAGGGAAGATTATGTTAGATTTAAACAACGAATTCAACATTTATCGGAAGGGAAAGGACTGTCTGCTTTGAAGATATGAATGACAATGTATGAAATTTATTGTATAAGGAAAAGAAGAGTAGATTGGTAAATTAGTGCAATTTGGATCCTAGTAAGTAAAGGAAAAATTTATTGCTTAATCTATGCGTTATATAAGGAGGAAAGGGTGGGTGTTATTATATTTGGAAATAACAATTGGATTAAATATAACTAACATATATTGGACAATGAAAAGGATAGTAGAGTAAATCCGAGTGATTTCGCACCTCGTAAGTTTGAGCAAGGGTAAATGGGGTAAGTTCGTGACGTTTAACATCTTTCTTCACCAAATATAGTTATAAATTTCTATTCGATGATCAGCTCAATATGATACAGTAGATATTAGTAATATTCAAATATTAGTTTAGATATTATAATACCGCGTAATAAATATATTCGTATTAGGTGATATCACCATATATCGGTATGGACCCATCACTATTTAGCTATGAAGTCGGAATTTTGTACAAATTAGTTCTAAGTGAAAACGAAGTTCGAGATTAGTAGTCAGCGAAATCCTTTTACTCCTTCTGGTACCTTTCATACAAAAAATCCTTAAGACACGTGTTCAACAATATTTTCCGATAACTTTTGAACGCTTCAAGCTACGAATTTGAAATTTTGTACACATTAATTTTTAAATGGTTCCAGGGAAAAGGATAAATATGTAAGAAATCAAGTGAGTCCTTCCTGCACTTCCATGTGAAAGTCCTTCAAAAAGGAAAATTTTTTTTCGGAGACACCTACTTCCAGATATGAAATTAAACACTGATGATATTGTCTTTTAGTTTCGAGTAGCAATCAAATGAGAGTCCTTAATAAAGGACATACAACATGCATACATGTAATTGTACTTTATCCCAACTACAATATAAATCGGAGTTCAGTATTCATCTAGAGTATTATACGATTGGCTTGCAGCCGATCGTGACTGCAGTATGTTTTTATTAAATGCTACAATATCAACTGGTGGTAATACTGGGTAGTATTATTCCTAATGCTGCCAGATTGGGCTATTTCCCACGATTTGGGCTATTTAAATGTTCAATTCGCGGGTACAAATTTCATAAAGCTACTTATAGCTTTTTGGGTTATTCAGACAACGCACATTGGGTTATTTTGCTAGTTTAGACCCGAATTAGGAGAAAAATTAAAAATAGAAAAATTAGAAAACTGAATTTCAGTCGTCTCTTGGGTTAAATCTGCTTGTGTTATCGGCTCAAATACAACGTTTGCAAACTACGTTATGTCACAAATCCTCTTGCCACTAAGTTTCGGTTCTCCAGTCATAATATTGAAAAATAATAATTCACACGATATCTCTCTAGTATTTTCAAAGTAAAATTAATTTAGATTCGGTTCATTATTTGTGGACTTTCTACAAATGAACCACTTTCTTTGAAGTTATGGACACTTATAAAAATATAACATACAAGAGACAATAGATTTTCTAATATTGATGACGGTCAAAGAGTTCCTTTATTTTTTTCATAATTTATTAATTATAATTTTTGCTGGATTGGTAAGTTACATACACGTGTTGCAAAAATGTCAATCCCTCCAAAGTTATTATTACATGTGAACTCTGACAACCCGAACAACTTACTTATTATTGATATTAAAGTTTCCAGGAAAAAACAACAGCTCTAGAGAGCTCTATATGTATACTTCTCGCATATAATAGGTACTTCTTCCGCGTTCCACGCAAACAATCGAATATGTTGGAAATTTCTCGACTCAACACATGCAGTATATAAACGCCGCAGAGCCGGGGGATAAGTTTTTCTACTGCGAGAGCGAAACGATGGTCTACGTGCGATAAAAGCGATCAGGTAGTAAATTAAATCGAATTGTTTTACTTGAAAATCAGGCGAAATTATTTTTCAATTATAATTTTACCTTTAATTTGCACCTAAAATGTTTTTCAAACAAGATTTTTAAAATGGTCATAAATACGAATTAATGTATTCACACAACATCTGTGATTCTTGCGAATTCTGCAACACAGTTCGTCGTCGAAACAGCAATTGTGTTCAACACGTTTAAGTAAATTGGTCTTTAAAATTGCAAAGTTGAGCGTGGTATTTGGGCTACTTCATAAGCTCACTCGGCGGGTTCTCCAACCAACTATCTGGTAACCCTGATTATTCCACAAAATCCACAAAGTTTTAGGGGATTATTTTATGGTTAATTTTGGGAGAAAAAACGTATACTTCTGTAATATCCACCGCGGAAATGAGCTTAGGTTAATTGCTACAAACCCCAAAAAAGCTATTAAAACTTATTGTCAGTCTGTCCCCCGTACAGCTTTGGCAAACAGGTTATATCTGAAATGATGGTATCTTTATTAAATCTTTACAACAAGTTAACTAAGTAGGTGGGAGAAATGTTTAAAGATAGAACCTTAAAAATCGCATACATGAAGAAAGGCTTAAGGCCTAAACAGAACACGGACCTCGACTGCGACTGCGCAGTTCCTGTCTTTAGAATACACAGGATTATATGGCGATGCCCACAACACCAACTTCGCCTGAGACTGCGCAGTCGTGCTACACTCTAATTCTAAGACTGCGGTTGTAGTCTCGGATTTCCACTACTTCCCAGCAGGAAAAGTTTCGTATACTATACGTCGAAACGAAACCGTATCCAAGTCGTACAACTGATTGGACTTTTTGGGAACGATGTCGCCGGTTGATGTATATATTTACTATTAAAGTTTGTACGAGCACTATATACAGGGTGTTTGGTACTCCGTGCACGACCTTGTAAGGGGTTATTCCTTGATATATTTGGAGAAAAAAATTGTTCTACAGGGTGGGTCAATTTTCAATATTAGTGGAGATACAGGGTGGTTAAGAAAAGTGTTTTTGACCGGTACCCTTACTCACTTAAAACGTTATATCTTGAAAACGAATAATCACAAGGCAAAGTGTTATAACTCGTTTTTTAGGCAATCGAATTATCTTTCATTTGATGTAACAGTCTAAATTGTAACTGCACCCAATCTTGAGATATTTACTCGAAAACACCAATTTTTGCTACGTGAACCCTTAAAATTCAGTGATCAATGTAGTTTTTCTCAGAAAACCCCATTATAAACATGTCATTTTAATTTTATTTTTTTATGAGCCGTATTATTACCTACAAAAGCTGCATACATATGTATGAGTAACGATTAACATTTTGGAAGTAATAGGTAAAAATACATATCGCATAAAAATTAAATATTTCAAAAGTCAGTGCCATAAAGTGGACCTCGTTTAATTTGTCGGTAGTACTGAAGTATTTTTATTGCCCATTTATTACTATTTAAAGTATGTAGGAAAACAATGAAATGTAACTAAGTTTCAACATAATTGATGCTTTTACCTGGATGTGGTAGGTAATACTGGGTGCGGTACTATGCCTTTTTTAATAGGGTGCCTTACAAAACAAAAAGCCTATAAAAGCAAAACTACCTTCATATTTTTATCAGTTTTAGTTACGTTGCTAAAAGAAGAAGGTGTCAGTAGAATAAAAAAAATAATTTCGAAATGTCTGAGTACTCCAATGAAGAATATGCTGACATTGTGTTAATTTATGGAGAGTGTCGCGAAAATGGACAAGCCGCGCGAAGGCTTTACCATCAGAGACATCCCCATCGACGGACACCTGACAGGAGAGTATTTCAGGACGTTTACAGGAGAATTAGGGAAACTGGCAGCGTTAGAACAAGGAGAGTAAATGCAAATCCTGCGCCTATAATCGCTGTTCAGATTGATGAAAGAATACTGCAAGCAGTGCAAAATGATCCATCGATCAGTATCCGACGCTTGGCATTGCAGTTTAACATATCTACTTGGAAGGTTTGGAGTATTTTAAAAGTAGAACGCTTCCATGCCTACCATTACACACCAGTGCAGGAGCTGCTACCCATTGATTTCCGCAAACGGATGGAGTTTTGCAATTGGCTCCTTGAACGACAAATAGATGACGACAATTTTTTCAACAATATTCTGTGGACGGATGAGTCCCAATTTACCAGAGACGGTATCACAAACTTCCACAACCTACATACGTGGGCTGAGAGCAATCCACACACAAGAAGAGCGGCATCATTTCAGCACAGATTCAGCGTCAATTTATGGGCAGGCGTGATTGGTGACGATTTACTTGGACCTATTAGGCTTCCGCGTACTCTAAATAGCTCCAATTACTTACAGTTTTTATCAAATGATCTACAGGACTTATTGGATGATACGATTGGCTTCCATGTTTTACCAACACGATGGTGCTCCAGCTCATTACGGCCGGATAATCACAGATTGGTTAAATTCCAATTATAGCAATCGCTGGATCGGTAGAAATGGACCGATACACTGGCCTGCAAGATCTCCTGATCTTACTATTATGGATTTCTTTGTATGGGGACGGATGAAGGACCTAGTCTACGCAACGCCAGTAGAAACATTGGAAGATCTAAATATCAGGATCGATGCGGCAGCAATAGAAGTAAGGCAGCAGTTGAGGAATATGAATACCAAGAGAACACTCGCCAAACGAGCTTTAGCGTGCATTCAAAATGAAGGTGGCCATTTTGAACATTTATTATAACAACATTTTTTTAAATAAAACATAAAAACCATTATTAAATTCTTTTAGTTCAAACAAGTAGTGTAGATCAACATGCACATGCACTGACTTTTTGAATAATTTTTATGCGATATGTATTTTTACCTATTACTTCCAAAATGTTAATCGTAACTCATACATATGTATGCAGCTTTTGTAGGTAATAATACGGCACACAAAAAAATAAAATTAAAATGACATGTTTATAATGGGGTTTTCTGAGAAAAACTACATTGATCACTGAATTTTAAGGGTTGACGTTGCAAAAATTGGTGTTTTCGAGTAAATATCTCAAGATTGGGTGCAGTTACAATTTAGACTGTTACATCAAATGAAAGGTAATTCGATTGCCTAAAAAACGAGTTATAACACTTTGCCTTGTGGTTATTCATTTTCAAGATATAACGTTTTAAGTGAGTGAGGGTACCGGTCAAAAACACTTTTCTTAACCACCCTGTATCTCCACTAATATTGAAAATTGACCCACTCTGTAGAACAATTTTTTTCTCCAAATATATCAAGGAATAACCCCTTACAAGGTCGTGCACGGAGTACCAAACACCCTGTATAGTGTATTCAGTCGATGTGTATCATTCAAAGCAAACACAAGTCAAATAAGCGTCTCCTTATCGTGTTAGTACTTACCTTTAAACATTTAAACTTTAAACCATAAAAGTGATTTAAGTATTATTGCCATCGACAACAGTTCAATTAAAATCGCGGATACAATTGCAAACAAACGGGTTAGGGATAATTCCCCACCCGTTACTTTTCTTCGTGACCGACTGAAGTTCCGGAAAACGGGCAATGAAGCAATGACCACGTCACAGAACAGATACGCACTCCTGGGGAGTCCGAGCACCTCAAACACCGAGAAGCAGCCAGCCGACGAAGTCATCCCTAAAAAGGTAAAACCTCCACCACTAAAACTCACAGAACTTGGCAAACCGTCCATCGATGTCATCATGAATCAGCTAGGTATTACTGGGTACACGGTAACACTATTGTCTACCAGTAGAAAACTCGACATATCGTCCATGGAGGACTACATTAAAATCCGGGATCACCTAGTAGACAAAAAAGTTAAATTTTTCACGCACCGCGCATCAGGTGAACGACCGCTCAAAATAGTCCTCTCAGGGCTCCATGACATGCCTTGCGAAGATCTAAAAAATCACCTAAAGTCGTCACACGAAATTGAGTGTACTGACCTAAAAAAAATTCGATATTGCACGCAAAAGGTACAACGAGCAAGCGTTTTATATTCTCTATTTTCAACGCGGCTCCGTTAAGATCGCCGACCTCAGAAAAATTAAGGCTATCATGCACACCGTTGTCAGCTGGAACTTTTACTCCCGAAATCGAACAGGTCCCACACAATGTCGGAACTGTCAGCTCTATGGTCACGGTTCATCGCACTGCTATTTACCACCGAAGTGTTTGATATGCGGCGGCGCACACAAACACTCTACTTGTATTTCGAAAAACGACGAAGATATTAAATGTGCCAATTGCGGATCCAATCATTTGGCCAATGATTCTAATTGTTCTAGTAGAGTCAGCTACATGGCAATCCGATCCAAACCGAACACCGGCAGTAAACGCAATACACCGAGAGTTAAGAACCAGCATCCTATGAACTTCGGGACTGATAGTAATTTTCCCAATTTAATGAATGGAGCAGTGAACACGCACATCCAACAGCAGACTGCAAGGTCGATGAGACCCTACAACGAAGTTCTCAAAGAGAACAGAATTACTAATCCACGGAATGTTGCGGCAGCTGATGCATCGAGACTCACCGATACGAGCAATGAATTATTTACTCCGGAACAATTAATTGCTCTTTCGGCAGAATTAATTCATGACCTTCGAAATTGTAAAAACAAACAAGATCAATATAATGCACTTGTTAGGCTAGCCATTAAATTTGTTTATGTTTAGTGCTCAAAACATTAATTGTTTATTATGGAACGCTCAAAGCGTTAGAAACAAGTCAGATGAGTTTTTTGATTTTTGTGCTGATAATAATGTAAACCTATTCTTTATAACTGAAACTTGGTTCAAATCTAACGACAAATTTTATAACCCCCATTATTTCATTTATCGTAACGATAGAAAAGAGGATGTAACCGGTGGTGGTGATGCAATCGGCATCAATAGAAATATAAAACACAAAATTTTACCACACTTTCCCACTAAAATCATTGAAACTCTGGCGATTAGAATTGAGGACCTTAATTTGACAATAGTTGCTGCATATTTTCCGGGTTCTAAACTTAACGCTCTTAAATTTAGGCTTTTTCAGGACGACGTCAAGCTGCTAACTGGACTCAATCAGAGTTATCTAGTTTGTGGAGATTTCAACGCGAGGCATAGGCACTGGAACTGTCTCAGAGCTAATAAGGCTGGCAATATTCTATTCGACGAAATGTGCAATCGAAATTTTTTCATTCACACTCCAACTGAACCAACTTTCCTATCAGCAAGAGGTACTGATTCAACACTCGATCTCATAATTAGTAATGGAATAATTCCAATCTCGCAACCGATAACCACCTACGCTCTTTCTTCACCGCATCTTCCAGTATTGTTTGCAATCGAAAAAGATGTTCCCTTATTACCCTTCGAGAACAATTCATATTCCTTTCGCAAAACTAATTGGAAGAGATTTATTAGGTATCTTACACGTCATGTGGCACTGAATAACCTAGATCTAAGCTCTATAGTAAACGCCGAGCAAATCGACGTTATGATCCATAACACCATTGACAATATTTGGAGAGCCATTGAATACAGTACACCCAAAACAAAACCATTCATTCCCAACTACCAGCTTACAATAGACAGCGAAACCAAAGATATTATCACAAATCGTAATAACCTACGAAGACAATGGCAAATAACGAGAAATCCAGCTACAAAAACTCGCATTAATCATCTATCGAAAATGATCAAATTCAGGCTTTTCGTTCAACGAAACGTAAAGTGGAATACAATGCTTTCTGAACTCGGTAAAAGCTCTAAAAAAATCTGGGAGCTTAATAAAATTTTTAAGCGTAGAAGACAACAAATCCCTCCTCTCTTAGTCCCCGGTCACCATCTTAAAACCACCGATCTTGACAAAGCCGAACTGATCGCTGAAAATTTTCTTGCCGCTCACCATGCTTCCGAAAATCTTGGTAATCCAACCACTAATCTTACAGTTAAAACCATGGTTAAAACTATCGATTCCTTGGACGCCGACGTAACACCAAGCGATTACGTTACTCCTCGGGAACTATTTCTAGTTCTTAAACGATTAAAATCGAATAAAGCGCCTGGATTCGACCTGTTACCCAATATTATATTTAAAAACCTACCTAAAAAGGTCGTTATTTATTTAACACATATATTTAATTCGTGCTTAAAATTGGGTCATTTTCCCGGTCAATGGAAAAAGGCTATTGTAATACCCATTCTCAAACCACGAAAAGACCCTTCCTCTCCCAAGAGCTACCGACCGATCAGCTTACTCCCCGTACTAGGTAAAATCTTCGAACGTATCATCCTAAATCGTATTCACGAATTCCTGTGTAATACTGACATTTTACCTAATATTCAATTTGGTTTCAGACCCGGTCATTCAACTATTCACCAGCTGTATCGAGTTACAAGATCTATTAAAAACTCTCTTTCACGCAAAGAATCTACCGGTATGGTGGTTCTCGATATAGAGAAAGCATTTGATACAGTTTGGCATGAAGCTCTATTGTACAAACTTCACACCTTCTCCTTTCCAGTGTATATTATCAAGCTAATTAAATCGTTTCTCATCCAAAGAACTTTCGCTGTGAAAGTTAAATCCACGATTTCTGCCACTCGTCAAATCCCTGCCGGCGTACCCCAGGGATCCTGTCTCAGCCCCACCCTCTATAATATATACACCGCAGATTTACCCCTGAACGACAATTGTGAAATGGCAATATTCGCGGACGATATCAGTGTTTTCTCAAGTTCGGAAAATCGGTCGGACATAACTTGTAACATTGAAGAACAACTACATGCACTCTACGAGTATTACCACAAATGGAAAATCAAAGTTAACCCTGACAAGACCCAATCAATCTTCTTTACAAGGAAACGCCATAGAAGAAATCTCCCAAACCAGCCTTTAAACTTTCATGGCCAATCAATTGAATGGTCCAGCACAGTTTCGTATCTAGGTCTCATTTTGGACAAAAAACTAACATTCCACGCACACATCGAAAGTACATGCTCCAAAATCTCTCGTTGTATCCATTCGTTGTATCCACTCATTAATAGAAGATCTCAGTTATCTAATGTAAACAAATTATTAATATACAAAATGGTAATGCAGCCTATTATTTTATACGGTGCTCCGGTATGGAATGATTGTGCTAACATTCATAAGAAAAAACTGCAAACTATGCAAAATAAATGTTTGAAACTAATCCTGAACAAGCCCTTTTATTACCCTACAATACGTCTACACGAAAATGCGGAAGTTTCAATGATTGAAGTAATGGCCAATAGAGCTAAATCTACATTTATCAGCAGATGCCAATATATATCAAATCCACTGGTTGCATGCCTCACATAGTTTATTATTATTATTATTATTATTATTATTATCCTTATTATTATTATTTTCTCCTTATTTCTTTTCTTTTATTATATTACGTTTTATTATTATTTAGTTAGTTATACGATAGGTTAAGTTAGGTTAATTATATACATAAGGTTTTTTTACATTAATTTTCCTTAATTCACGAATAATATCAAACATCTTACTGCCAAGTGCATCAACCAAAACAAACCTTAGTTGTAAAGGCTTTAAATCAGCCTAATCTCTAAACTATGTATATGAATTTTGTATATCAGCAATGTAACTATAATAAGAATAAAATATATGAACTATGAACTATATAGTGTATTTACACGACCTCTTCAAAATGAATTGAATTCTGTTTATATTTAAGAGGAGACCGCGATAGCTTAGTACATGCTGTCTTTATCTTACATATAGATATGTCGAATTTTGATGCTATTTTGCGTGAGTACGCTTTGCCTACTGGGTTTCTATTCTTCAAATTCGTCTCGATTCCTATTCACTTTCTCGTTATTAATAAACGCAAACCCTCCAAATTGATTAAAAACACTATGTTAAATATACACGCTACCAGGAACACGTCCATTTTCAAAAAAATTAAACAAAACAGAAAAGACACTTGACACTCGTTCTTCTTCTTGCTTGCATAGAATCGAAGTCGTAGTCGGTGTTCTGTTCAACACCAACTGCGCAGTCGAACCTCACGCCGCACGGTAGGCAAATCGCAGTCGCAGTCGCAGTCGAGGTCCGTGTTCTGTTCAGTACTTTACGCTTGCAGGTTGAAACTTAAAGCTTAGGTTAGGTTAGGTTAGGTAGCTAACACATAGACCGCTAGATGGGTCCGTTGTGATCCCACTGCACCACGGCACGGCGCCTTCGGCTGATGGCTGTTTTTTGGCTAATTTTCAAGAACAAACTGAGCCCAATTGGCCGCGGTATTGTTCTATCAAATATTTTTCCGTGTTTCTTGGTGCGAAGGAGAGGAGAGTTGGAAGGAATTGTAAAGAAGAAAGGGGATACCGAACTTATTCAGTTTTAGGGATGGGAAGGAAGATTAGTAATCGGGCCGGGTACGGCAGTGCACTAGCAGGTGTTAATGATCATAATTTTGCAGTACTATTGGCTGTGATACGATCTACCAGAACAGCAAAGTTGCCTATAGCAAATCAACTACTGTCTGGCAGCTCTGATCGTATTTGTGAATCTGATAAGAATATAAACAGAACTTATTTGCTCAGGTTTAAATCCTTTACAAGTGACCCTATTAAACATTCCGCACTGTTCACGATTTATATTAATATTTTGAAACCAATAGAAACTGAAAAATTCATATAAATAAATTATGCATTGAGTGGGAATTGAACCCCGGTAGCAATGTTTTCAAGACCTAGTACACTACCACTGGACTACACCCGGCTTAAAACTTAAACATTTATGGATCCAGTGGCGTTCGGAATTAGCGATAAAAGATGTCTTGATTGCTCTAGGTCCGGAAACAAAATTTACCAAACTTAAAAGGGATATGATATTGCTTTTCTATCGCATCAAACTTTCCAAAGAAAACTACAACCTTCCAATATCTAATTGGAATAGCAACCAGCAACCTCAACGCACTTCTCGCATGTTCCACATATACTATCGAATATACTGGAAATCTATCGAATGAAGAAATGAGACGAAGATCACTTTTAATGCGATATTCATTGATAATAGCGACGTCTATCGGGTAGAGCTCTCGAGAGCGAATATGTACGAGTAGTACAGCCGCAAAGCAACAAAGTGAGTTAGAATTGCCAAGTGTAACAATTGAATGCGATAATAATGAAGCAGTTTGTAATTTTATTAATTTAATGAAATTATGTTTTTACGTGAAATTCCAGCGAACCCTTAGCTCGTAACAATATATTATAAATTTTTAAGGAATTTTGTGGCGTACAAGATTGGGGCTTGAGGAGGGCGCAAAGGAGCAACTTTGGGTAAGAATATCTCACGAAAGAATGAATTGAATTTTGTGTATATATGTAGAAAATCAATTTACTGAATAACCAATTTTTTAAGGGAGCAGTGGCGCTCGGAAGGCGTAGGTGAGAGGTGGTTTATAACAAATTTTCCTGAGAATCACTTTTAATATCTTCAGTATCAGAATTTCTCGACATTTCATCTTCAAATCTATATGGTAGGACATTCGGAGACTCGTACATGTTGTCAAAAAACCTACAAAAATTTGGAAATACAGCATCTAGGTTAGCGGTATTTTTTTTCATTAGACGTTACACAACGTTGAATGCTACACCGGCCAGGGAATACAAGGGATGGCAATGTGATATACTTGGGGCTATCCGGCTATACTGTCCTTATTATTTCTTCTCTGTCTAGAAGATGATCATTCCTGATAGAGGATTGCTGCCGTTGGGTAAAAGGAAGAGGCTCTGTTTGTGAAACTTATAACATAAATAGTGTTACATGTAAACGTGGCAACCGCGCAACTCGATCGGCAACAGCAACAACCGAATACCTAGTTGCAAAGTAACCCAATCAGAGCCTAGTTGAAGTATATAATGGGCGGATATTCTCGTATAAACTAGAACAGTGTAGAATACCAAAATCGAAAGCTCTAAAGCTTTCGAGAACCGTCCACACACATCACCGAGCGAACATTCAAGTACAATCTTGACTAGAGCCAAGCAGTATAAAAGCAGGTGAAGCTTTCAGCGAGGGACATAGTAATTTTTATTACGTGGACTGTGACAGTCAGCTAGTACGCGAACGTATTAGTGACAAGCCATTGATAGCGTGTGATCGAGTAAAGCGATTAATGTATAAAAGCGGGCGGTATTGCCATACAGTGCGAATAATTGTGCGAATATAATTAAAGTGCGAATTAATAAATTGTCACTTATTTTGATTTTAAACGAATTGTGTTTTACTTGAAATCCCGGCGAACTCCTAGCTCGCAACAATAGCATATGGCTAGAAGTTGAACCTGAACGTTGCCCTGCATAAACATTTTATTGATCTTTCAATTGAACAGGACCCTGAAAATCAATGTGTGACAAAAATCTTTATTACCGACATATCTACCGTTAAGTAGTATAAAATGAAGCTCCTAAAATTTAATGGTACAAATAAATTCAATTTTATTTACCAGAAATTTTTAGTTTTAAGTACCTATATTGGGAAAATAAATTTAATTGGAAATAAATTGAATTGAAATTCAATTTTAAATTTTTTCAAGGCAGTACAGTTCTACGTAATTCTACACACGCTGCGATTTATACATCAAAAGCTTGAGTCTTCGCTCTGCGAGTCGATCGACTTTTCGCAGTCACTGGCAATCTATGAAAAAATATTGCTGAAATATACTGCTTATGATCGAAGCTTGCACGATATCTTGGAAATAAGTTGAATCTAATACGAGTATAAAAAAGCTTTTTGATGTGAACAAATGTAGCTGAAATTACTTCAAATCGAAATTTCGCTTTTATGTCGAGGAACGAAACAACGTACGACTTATCGGGTTCGGGTCTCTTCTAATTGGGAACCCTTATTCCAGACGCACACCAAGCGCAATATTTTGCTTCGCAATGATTTGGTGCCAGAAAATAATTAATTTGATGAAAAATTAAAATTGCATGTTTTATGTAAGTGCTCGCTCATTTGTTATTGTTTGTAGATCAGGTTGCCTAGTGCTATAATTATTACAACTTAGCTGTTAAAATGAAAAGTCTAATCTCTAAAACATGTTTGCTCTGTAAACGCACATTGAATTATTATAAATAAATATTGTTTGAGTTTGAGTTTGAGTTTGGTTTTTATTTGTGAATACGTCTTAAAATTAATTTTCGATATTTGCCCCCAAGTGAACTTAAATTCTTCATAATCTTCTTCTTCACCAAAGATGATGTACAGTCCTATTTTACACCAGTTGGTACTGGAACAATTTCAGAAAGTACTGGGAGTGGAAAAATTTATGTTGTACCAGAAAATTAAAATTGTTTAATAAAGTGTTAAAAAACATTAAAAAATTTTTTTCTTCAAAATTTCTAGGCTTACCAAACAATTGGACGAATTGAAAAACTCTCAAACCGATTACAGTGAAATTATTGAAACCAATAAAATGTTAAAAGAGGAAATCTACAAGTTAGTGCCAGCCACAAATACAAATGAATTCGAAAGTCTAATAGAGACCCACAAGGATACCTCCCATCTCATTGCTATCGAATGCATACAAAAACTCATTACAGAATTTACCCAGTTAAAAACGAATTTAAACAATGCCGAACTCCATCTATACGAAGCCAACGAGAAGATATCAGAACTTTTAGAGAACGTAAGTTTTTGTTTTTTCATATTATCGCTTGTTTGTTGTTTTGTTAGACGAACAACAAACAACTCTATGTATAAACAACAGAAAGTTGTTTATCCGATTATACGCCGAAGGATGAGCGCTTGTAATACGCTTAATCTTACTGTGAGACTGAGAAGAATTTTTTTTTTGTTTTCAGCAAACACATCTTGAAGGCGAAATCGAACACCTACGCGTTGAAAATACAAAGCTAACGAGAGTGGCTGAATTGATGACAACGAATATGAAAGAAAGTGTTAATACAAGTAAAAAGTAAGTAGATTTTTTTAAAAACTAGAAGTTTGTAGCATTCTACAGCCCAAAACGGTACTTAGCTTCGTCAATCTATGTAAAAAAAGAAGCAAGGTCACGTATTAACGAAATATCGTATCACTTTTGCAACTAACCACTAAATCCATTTGCAGAATTTTACTTCTGCTAATTCCCAAAAAGTGATTTCAGGATTTTTCGATATTCAACCCCAAAAGGATGAAAAGGGTTAAAGATGTTTTCACAAATATCTCTGTATCTATCAAACCGTATGAATCAACAAACTAGCTTTATTTTCTACAGACCGGTTATCTAAACTCCTAAAAAGATTTCGGGGTTTTCCGATATTCAACCCACAAAGGGTGAAAAGAGATTAGTATCTTTTTGCGAATTCCTCAATATCTTTTAAATTCGATGATTATCAAATTTGTTTTCGATGATGTGTCAAAAGCTGTTTAAATACACGTCCAAAAAAGTGCTTTCAGTATTTTTCGGTACTCAACCCCAACGGAAGGGAAAAGGGGTTAAATATTTCTTCGCAAATAAATCAAAATCTTCAAAAACTTCTGCAGTCTGCTTATTCACACACCGAAGGGCCTTTTCGGAATTTCGATATGCAACCCCAAGGTGGGGGAAAAGGGGTTAAATATTTGTTCACGAATAAATCAAAATCTCTCAGGCCGGATGAGATAACAAAGTGGTTTTCACTTGTACAGACTACTTCTTCAAACGCTGAAAAGGAGTTTTGGTGATTCTCAAATACTCAATCCTCGAACGGGTCGAAAGGGTTTCATTATATTTTCGTGAATTTCTCAATATATCTTAGATCCGATAATTTATCCAATTCTTCTACAAACGCGTTAAGGGCGATTACAGAATTTCTTGATATTCAACACCAAAGGGGGATGAAAAGCGGTGAAATATTTTTTCACCAATATCGCAATACAACAATTATTGAACGTTTAAATTCAAATAATCATCTGATGACGTCAAACAAGACTCGTATTTTCTGCGAAACCGTTACGTAATACGTCTGAAATTCAAAACAAATTTATTGAATATTTGCTTGTGAAGCCCGATGTAGCTTTGATTTGTTCAAAAATAGGGTGGAAAATTTTCATCACTGCCTGAAAACCTCATTATCGACTTTCTTAATTAATTTAAAATGATTAAATATCACTTTTCACCGATACTTTCCAGAATGGAAGAAGCTCTAATTGAAATGAAGCGGCGTAATGACGAATTAGCGAAACGTACCTTAGACTCATTAGACGGGGGCGGTGGTACGCCTACCCCGAACGCAGCCAACGAAGAAATTGTGCGCTTACGAGACGAAATAAACCGACGCGACCTTGCCCACGGCGAAAGGATTGTGGAAATGGTAAGTGTCCTGGGCTGTTCAAAAGCCCACCTAGCTTATATAAGATTATACTTATACTCCTATTATACTCCTACACCTCGTTTACACCTGTTGTTTGAGGTATGATATAATAAGTACCTTACATATTGCACGTTAAATTGGAAATTTCTAAAAATAAAACTAACTAAAATATCTAAAAATTTAATACGTAATTGGATTTGATTCTGTACTAGCTACAAGGAAGGCCTTGTTTTGATTTATGTCTTTTTTTTGTGGATTGTTTTCTACTAGTAACTGAACTAACCCTTTGATATTAATATTTTCCCAACACTAATTTTCCTTGTAGAAAAAACTTATGGACCGGTCTATTGAAAATACTAGCAATGACGAAATCAAGTTGTTACGTTTGAAAGTGGAAATAATTGAGAAAGAGCTGAGGGATGCTGTCGAACGGGCAGAACGGGCCGAAACGAAGCTCCAAGACTACGAAACGAATAGCTCGAAATACGGCAGCCTAATTAAGGTGAACGGTGGCGGTGAGGGTGGAGGTGGTGAAAATGGAGGTGGATTAAATGGGGTGTGCGATGAATGCTATCAATCATCATCATCGCTAAATAGGCACGAAACAACAGCAACAACAACAGCATCAATATCCTTATCAGCCCCGCCACCTCCGCCGCCCCCAATGCCAAAATTAAATTTTCCATCGCCAAATGCGAGTATGAAAAATCTTAAAGGTGCGCGAAGTCTTAACGATAGCATTTCTTCGCATAACTTAAAGGATGGGAACATGCTGCGAAAGCAACAAGTTGAGTCAACAGGTAGGTGTCCTTAGCAATAATGTGCCTTTCCTTTCAGTAGGATGTAAGTTGTTGTATGTACTTACGAGTATAGTGGGTGGTGGTAGAAATCGGACAGAGGGTTGCGAGTTTGCATGACTTTGTGTTTGGTGTAATACGGCTTTATTGTACTATACTACTTTTTCCAAAAACTTCTTTTTTTTCATCATTCTAACGCAGCAATTTAGATAAGTTAGCTCCAAGTATCTTGAAGCTATCAACGTTGGATATACGTACTTACGCCTACAAATTTGTGATGTGTTTATCTGGTATAGCTTTGCGTTTTCGAAGCATTTAATTCGCCTTTATTCGTTCTACCCTTGTCAAGAATTTTAATAATATCAGAGTTCAATAAGTCTATCTCGTTTTGCCTAATATGAGGCGAGGAACTTCGACGCCCTTCAGTGATAGACGTAAAGCTGTGAGAGAAGATAAGAAATTATCATCGTTAAAGCAATGAATTGGATTGAAAGAACGTGAGATGAGATCATTAGAGAATATTGAAAATATAGTAGGAGAAAGGATCGAGCCTTGAGCCTGAGCTAGCGTTAATAAAATGAAATGATACCACTAAAAACTTCCAATCAATCAGACAGACTAAATGGTGTTAATTGCACTAAAAAAGCGGTATGCCACACTCTATCAAAAATCATCGAAATATCAAGTGTAACTAACTGGGTTTTGCCAAAACCAGTCAAGCGGGTCAACAGATCCCCGTCGATCGTGTTGATCGAAATTCATATTGAAGATCATTGTTAAGTTTTTCTTCCTCAAGATATTTCGTTTGCGATTGATAAGAGTTTCCATCACCGTAGTCATGAGCGATGTGATTGCAAATTTTTTATATTTAAATCTCGAAAAAAAAATTGTTTAAACTGTGTATGTAATTTGAGCTCACACATCGCCAGCATTAATATTGTTATACTGAACTCAAATTTTGGTCACCTGATTTTACTTTATTATTTTTTAATAATAAAGTATTGTGATCGACCTGAAATTTCAAAAAAATTTGCTACCCTGAAATTTTGTATTTACACGTTTTAGAACTAGTAAACACCAAAAAAGCAAAAAAAAAAAATGTCCGTCTGTCCACCGTAGACGCCGTACGCCGTACGCCGTCCGCCGTACGCAAAATCGCTTGAAGGCGCGTAGCTCCCAAAGCCGTTGAGATATTAAATTGAAATTTTTATAGTGAGTAGACTGGTATATTTTCGAGGGATGGGGGTACAAGGGGAGAGGGGAGGGGAGCGTTTTAGACGAAACATTTTGGTTTCTAGATCTCAGGAACCACTTATGCTAGGAGGCTGAAACTTGGAACTTATGTAGTACTATGATAATGGATTCAATTGCAATTTTCGATATTGGTTAAGGGTTGTGGAAGTGGGGGGGGAAAACAATGAGTTTTTAACGCATGAAAGACGGGATTAAAACATTCTAAAATCGATATCTCCTGAACAATTGATGTCAGAAGATTGAAACTTTGTTGTTGTCCTTAGGGATACTTCAAGATTAGACAAGGGCTAACATTTTTAAGAGGGGTGGTGAGGTGTGGGGGTGGGGGGTTAAAAACTTTGGATTACAATATCTTCCGAACCAATTACACCAGGAAGATAAAATTTAGTTTCTGTATATGGGATCGCAAGAGGAGTCTACCGAAACTAAATTTTTTGTGGGAGGAGGTGGAGCACGAAAGTGGGGGGACAGCAATTTTTCAAAAAATGTTTTTTTTATACCTCAAAAACCGTATCAGATATGATCTTGAAAATTTTACAAGAGTTGGGGTCGGTAAACTTCTAGTAGGTGTTGGGGGTGATGGTGAAAGGGGGTAGAAAGGAAAACATTCTGATTTTTATTTCTCGAAAACCATAATGAATAGAAAGCTAAAAATTTAGGATTATATAGATAGTGGCAGACATCCTAGAAAAATAAAATTTTTCATAGGGGTATCAAGGTACGGGGGAGAGGGGTGGTTTTTTGTATCTCAGAAACGGCTTATGCTAGAAAGTTGAAACTTAGTACGTATATGTAGATGTACTATTAGAGTAATTAAAGCAAAAAAAATGCTCAGATTTTTATTGGCGTTCAGAGGTTGAGTAAAAAAAATGTCCGTGAATCCACATTTTCACAAACTTCGTTAAAACTTTTAGACATGTCGAGCTATCAAAGCAATTTTACTTCTGGGGGCTATTTATATAAGCGCCTAGTAACGATCTTCAAAATTTTTCGATATCCAACCCCTAAGAGGGTGTAAAGTGGTTGTGTACATATTCACGAATTCTGATATATTTCTAAGGTATATTGAGATTTGGAATTCACTTTTACTTCTATAAGCTTTAAACGTAGTCGGGGAAACCCGATTTAAGTATTTTTCTCAATCAAACCCCCTGGGGGTATTGTTCATGTTTTCACTGATTCCGAAAATCTCTTAGGTTTAATGTGATCGAATTCGCTTTTACTACTATGAATTATTCTATTGATAAAACAATACGTAAGTAAATAAAAAAAATCTGCCAACAGTTTGGCGCAACTTTATTATTTTATGGGTAGAAGTCCGAAACGTGTTTAATGATAAGATGCGATGTAGGTTACTATGCGACTGACAACCTAAAAAATAACCAGGAGGCTATTTGGAACGTTATTTTTTAGGTTGTTAGTCGCATAGTAATCTACACCGCATCTCATCATTAAACACGTTTCGGCCTTCTACCCATAAAATAATAAAGTTGCGCCCAGACTGTTGGCAGATTTTTATATCTTTTTCTAAAGGATGATTTATTTTATCAATACTGAATCGTAATTGCATCAGTTTACCAGCTATATTTGATCGAATTCTGTTTCCAGTACCGTAGCAGAGCTATAAAAAGTGGGGGTTTCTTGAAAATTCGACGTTTCGTAGTCTATAATAGTTGTATACTATAAATATTATAGTTATTGATAGAAACTAGAAAACAAAAATTTGTAGGAAAATTTAGTGAAACCTTGAAATCGGTGATATTTTTCATGTTTCATTTTCTTTCTAATGCCCTTTTCGAATTCATACAATTGGTGATATCTAAAAAGACAACATTTAAACTTTTAAAAAATATTGGTATCTATGCAGTCCTGAATTCGTAATACTGAAGCAGCATCTCCCTTCAGCACTAACTGAATTAACTTTAACAAAATTGAATCAGTACTAGAAATGTTTCGCAAGAGACCTGCATGTTTCAGTGCTAGGAGGCGATAACAGTTCCGCTGGAAGAGTACCGATGCGCTGTGTAAAAGTAATTTATTATGTGTTCTGCCACAAAGTTAGTACCGATTTCAATAACGGAAATGGTTTTGGGGATAGGATTTAACGTAAATATATACGTATCAAAATTCAATTTTCTACCACAGAAAATATTTTTGAAATCGATTAAATTATCATTTACTTTATTATTTTTGAAAGGCTGTAAATGTATGTCTGATAATCAAAACAATAGGACAATTGCTCCCACTTCAAAATGTGTACTTGCCACATTTTCGATCACTTACGAGTTTGATCGAACACCGGCAACCATTTTTTAAGGACATTTGTGTAGCTACTCGAAAGAGTATCTTGATTTTACCGGTTTAGTTGCTTGTTGCCTTTCTTTCAAATGATGAAAAATTATAGTGTGAACATTTAAAAGTTCCTAGTTTATAGTTGGATTTATGGGAGTTATCCAAAGGATTAGAGTGATATTGCTCCGTCGTATTTGAGACTAACTTATGATCAAGTTTAAATAAACTGCTCATTGTTTGAAATAGTGCGAGTACAACGTTTTTTATACGAGTAGTACCTAGGAATCATGCAGTATCTAAGTGTAACATTAAAAATGCCTAGCTTATCTGATAATAGTCGCTGTTTGCTGAAGTAACTTCATGTTGAAAGGACTTGTTATGGTAACTTCTCGAATAAATAGCAAATTTTGTTCACTATTGAATCTTGGCTTTTACTTAGAACTAATTTGTACATAATTTTCGTCTCCTAAGTAAACCATTTTTTAGTGATAGTGAATGGGTTTCATAAGATCTCTGGTCCAGTGTACAGTGTATGTACATCCATGGGAGTTTCTCAACAGTGCTGTACACTCATGTTTCACCCAACACCCAAGAGTGTTTTTACAATACCCAAGGGTTTTGTACGACTATTATGGTTGTGTTCTTACGACGACCACATGTGGTTTTCGAAAGACACATAAATATGGGGCACATGAGTGTTTCCCGAAATGCCCATAAAATGGGTGAATTATCATGGGTTAGAAACACCCATAGATGTTAGGAAACACCCATGCCATATGTTCGACCAGGGATTGCACAAATTTTAATTAATTTTCTTCGTAGCAGTTATAAATAAGGGCATATGTAACTCTGCAAAGTTGAAATGTTTAATCATTTTAAAGTTAACGGGTTGGTTAGTTGGTTTGAGTGGCAGCTCCGCCGAGGCAGACAGGGCTCAATTGGTTTTACTCGGCTTTTAGATGTTATAGTGACTGAATCTAGCTGGGTGGTTCTTGAAGATGTGGGAGAAAATAGATCATTTAAATCCACCCTGTACTATTTAGGTAGATTAATAACACCCAATTTTTTCCTCGAGATCTCCCTCAGGTCGTTGTTCTCGGGTTCCGGCTTTTGCCGGACATTTGCAGAGGAAGTAAAAGAGCGATTCTCGTTCGTTGATGTCCTTGGAACTACGGCAGTGTCCATTGAACGGAATGAGCAATTAGGCTGCATGGTCTCCAATTGGCCATTGACCTGTACTGATCGCCGTGATCTTGGAGATGTCTGTCCGGGTCTTGGTTCGGTTATAAGATGGCCACATCTTCCTAGATATGGCGCAGGTGGCTAGGAATTAGCCGCTGATAGGAAGTGCGAGAGTATGTCCCCTTTGACAACTCCCAGCGCAACTTGAACTGTTTCCGCAAGAGAGCTAGTAATAGTGGAACCGTTCCCTGCCAGTTCTTCTGCCCGTTCATTTCCCACTATACCTCTATGTCCTAGCACCCAGAGCACGGTGACTCTAAGCCGATCCGCTAAACGGGTAATAGACCATGTCTCAACTTTCGATCATAAGCCGTTTTTGAAATTGAAAATAAAATTCTACGTTACAAGGCAAGAGAATATTTAAAGAGAACCTGTAAAATGCAAGCCTGCAAAATTGAGGCAAATTAACAAATCGATGGATTTTTTTTATCACAACGAAGCCCATTTCATTCGAGATCTACTGTAGCCCATATACATAGTCCAATTTGCGTTTTCATATAAAATCCCATAACCCTCAGATCACCTGCCGAGGAATCGTAAATTATTTCCCATTAAATTCAATTTTCTTGAATACAAAAAAATCCCGGGGAGAACACCTAAAACATTAATTTGAATAAAACTGAGTATTATTTTGTACAGTGCCGTGTACAGAGAATCGTACATACCTAGTGCAGCTAGGAGTATCGATCCGTTCACGGATAGAGAACTCACGCGGCTTGCTGATGAAATGATTATGGTGATGTTGCTCTACTATACCCTGGTGGTGTTTTCAACCCTCCGTGATGCTGGTGGTTGGATGGTGGTGGCGGAGCTTTTCAGCAATTAATTAAAATACCGAGCACTGTATACACAAAAAAAGCGTAAAAAAAAATATAAAGACCTTGTACAGGATTCATCTCGCGTAACGACTAATGGAAATTGCTGACCGCACAAGGATATCCTTTTCGGTGGAAATTTATTCAATACTCTCCTTCAACACTTGCCACATAAATTGTGTAATTGTGTTATTCGAATTGCATTGTTCGCGGAATTTTCGATCAAATCAAACTATCCACTTGCATACCTTTGCAGCGTAACTTGTTGCATGTTGTAAACGAAAAAGGATATCGACTCGCAGCAGTACACCAGAGCGCGCACTAATCAACTTTTTCTTTTCCACACTATCACTCACATCTCACACGGCTCATCAATTCTCATAAAAGCTAATGTAATAAAACCGAATGCCAATTAGCACTGTTGCGTTTTTCTTAAGAGGCTGAGTCCTTTTTCCACTATCGCTGAACATGATGATGTGAAGACTGGACTAGGACGACGATAGCTAGCCAAAGCCAGCCAGCCTGCCAGCATACCGTAAAAGCAACGACCGTGAATAGAAGCGTCGTTTTGTAGGTAGTACACAACGTTCAAGCTCAAGTAGTCGCAGTACATCATCACTGCCGCAACCATATCGTCTCCATCCTGAGAAGCTGAGAACGAAGCCTTGGGAGCGATGAGCGCGACCAGAACCACAGAAACGACTCGAATAAAAATCAATCAATCGTTCGTTGAATCGTGTAAAGGAGCAGCGAGCAAATCAAAAAGCACACGTCAAGGAGTTTCGGCTTATTCCTGATATGATGGAGGCGTCGTTTCGAGATGGCAGGAGGTTGCGGAAGGCGGAAAGTCCTTTTCTGTCTTCGAGCATTTTTCCATTATTATTGTTGTTGGTGTTGTTGTTGTTGCTGCTTGCTGGTGCTACTAGCTGGCTGTTTCTGTTGACTTCTGCTGCTTCGCTTGCTTCTCCTGCCGTTCGCCGAGACCATTCAGGCAATAAGATTCCTTCTAGGAAGCCCACGCTCGTCCTAGCTCTGAATATAGTATACCTTACACCGACGACGTTATGGTTGTATACAGCTGGTTCCTGGTAGTTATTATCCCTCGTGCCAAGTATCCCCCATCTGACTTGGGGACTCCATCTCAATACTACAACTCCCTGGTATATTTATCCACGTAGTACTTCAGAATTCAGGACACTATAGCGACTATGAAATATGCTCGTATATCGTCCTCTATATATATGATAATAAATAACACAGTAAAGTGCGGCGACAACATCAAAGTGTATCCCTCCGTTCCTTGTCAACAAGCGAGTCGACTGACGAGAAATATTCGAGGGAAAAATGGAAAATAATAGCAAGGATTTTCTGGATGAACGCCACTGAAGAGCTTATTTAGCTTTTGCGTAATGAGTGGTGAAACGATGATTATCTTGGTATGGAACCCGCTACCTAATTATGTGTTCGAATTTATTTTGTTTTAATGCTGTGATAATATTTACGTGGACGTAGGATTTAACCTGCCGGGATTGATGCTCCTTGAGATAATGTCGATAATTTGAATTTGAGCTGTGGAAAATGATCAGCAAGCTGTTGTCTTCAATTGTATCTACTCATTATAAACACTCGACACTTTGTGTACCTAAAAGTACCTTGATTGCTTGATATTGATGTTATGCGGAGGGCCGTAATATCTTTATCTCTAATTGGCGAAAAAAAATTATTGGAAAACATACAACAAGAGTATTGACAAACAGCAATAAGGAGCTATAAGGGAATCGGTAGTTGTATGATAAGTCCTCTAATAAATCAGGAACATGCGACCCTTTGATGAACAGCCTTATTTGGAATCAAGTCTAATACAGTTTCACCTGCATTTTCCAGCTAAAGTTTTTCATACTGGATTATAATTTGCATCAGCATTTACTGGCTAGTTATGAATCAATTCAGTTTTTCAGTACTGAAACAAAACTGTAATAATTTCTTGAAAAATCATTACTGTATTATGACTGCATGAATTTTGAAAATCGTGATTTTTTGGAGTTCATCACAACTTTTGGCTATTGAGAGAAAACTCGATTTATCGTCTTATAAACAAAACAAATTCTAAAATCGCAACTTTTAATAATAATTTATTTGTGTCAAAAATGTTCTCGCTGTGTTTTTCTAACATCACACGCTCATTCTGGTATGGAATTACTTGCGGGACCATAGGTCGCTGGATAATCCGGCTCGACAGACCAAATGTTGAGGTGAAACTCTATTTATTCGGCTTATTAAGAAAAAAATCGGAAATTGAAACTTTTAATAATAATTTATTTCTGTCAAAAATATTAACCCGCACGCTCGCTAGTTTTTAATTACATATTTTTTCTCTCACCAACCTCATGTTAATTTTTACTTTCAAAATTTTGTCTCGCCAATTCGTCCCGTCGGTTGCTCCACTATCAATCCTAATTTTGACGGGTCGGTCGATCGCTGTTCATTACAGATACTTTTTATTATTGAATAGAAGCCTATTAATTACAATCAAAAGAAAAGAATAGAATATATTTGTCTAAGAAAATTTAATGAAACTTTAGAAACATTGGAATATTTTTAGATTCTTTCATTTAATGATGTCTTTGAAGTTTCCGAATCCTTAAAGGTAGTATGTGTCAGTACTCAGTACTGTATTAATAAGCTACGACAGACAAAGATTGAAACCTTATGTACACACTTCCCTATAATAACGTTTACAGTGCTTGATAATCTCGGTGATTTTCAGAATAATGTAGTTGAAATAAGTCTTGGTAGGTGTGTAACTAATTAGTAACACATGCTAAATATATACGTTGAAAAAACCAATAAAAAAAAGAAAAATAACCAATATAAGAAAATTGCTTTAAAAATTAATTTTGAATTATAACAAAACTTCATCATTCGTACAGTATTCATTCAGTGTTTAGTACCACTTCAGTATACCGAACGATATTATCTCAGTACTGAATGAGTTAAGTATAGCAAATTTTGGTCGGTACTAGAAATATTTCGCTGTAGTTGTACATGGTTCTCTAGGGAGGGGAGAAAAATAATTTCTTTAAAGGGCGTTTAAGGCATGTGATGTTACGTGTTTAAAACTTAAAGTTTCCACATCTCAGAAATTTGAATTTGGTAGAAGTATAATAGAGGTGCACTATTAAAATATTTTTTAGAGGCAAGGACGTCATTTGTGGGGGGGCAGGGGGGGGGGCATTTGCCCCCCCCCTGAATTATGTATTTTTATAGATTATACAGGGTGTAACTAGTACTGAGGTTCAAACGAAAATGGGAGATAGAGGAACTTGTCCTGAGTAGAAAATCGTTCTACACATACTCCCGTTTTTGCACCGTTAAGGAGATAGAGCGATTTTAAGGACGAAGGATTTTCATCGTACCTGTGATCACTGTTTGATCTTTAACTTCTGCTGTACTTGGCGTAACGTAATAACTCTGGGCTCGTTGGAAAGGACACAAATTCTTCTTTCTAATTGCTATCAATTGTGTCAATCAGTGTTATACTTTTTGAGAAAAATTCATTTAAATGACACAAAAATAATAAAAAATTAAAAAAAAATACATAAAAGTCCTGTTTTCTCCAAGAAGGACCTGATTAACCACCAAATTTTATTATATTTTCGGAAAGCCCATAAAATTTCACTATACGTTTGATAAAAATATATACAAACATAAAATCTTGCCCCCCCCCTAGAAAAAACTGAAATGACGTCCCTGTTTAGAGGGGTTGACGAATTATATCGGCAGGAATTTCTCAAAAACCCCTTCGAATGTAGATGAATTGGCGTTTTTACTAGATACACACGATAAATTCGTTAGATTCTTGTTGGACGCTTAACGGGAAGGAGAGGGAGGGCTTGAATGAAATGCTAATGATTTGATTAATCAAAAACAGCAAAAGCGAGTTGATATATGTAAACTCTTGGTAATGGTATTCAGTACTGAAATAAAGAAACTGGAAAATCGGATTCAGTTCTTTTTATCATTTTCTTTATGACAAAATGTTTCATCAATACTGACTGAATCATAATTTCGTCAGCAATTTCTAAGCCAATACTTTTTCCAGTTTCGAAGCAGAACTGTAAAAAGTGATATACCTATAACAATTTCTTGGGAAATCATTACTAGGGCAGGACTGAATTAATCTTGGAATTCGTAACGTTTTGCAATTTAACATAATATTTTGTTATCTCTATATATAAACATGAATGTTTGTCTGTTTGTTTGTTTGTCCCGTATACGCTCCTAAACCATTCATCCGATTGCGATGGAGAATAAAGGATGGAGTAACGGGAGCAACGAAGCAACGGGAGAAATGGGAGCAACGGGATCAACGGGAGCAACGGAAGCAACGGAGCAATGTAAGTAACGGGAGAAATGGGAGCAACGGGAGTAACGGGAGCAATGGGAGAAACAGAAGCAATGGATCAACGGGAGCAACGGTAGTAAATTTTTGGAATCGCTACATATTACGAAATTTCGAATTCTTAAAAAAAAGTACTTCATCAGTACTGTATCAATACCTACACCACTAGATAGTCTCGGAAATATAGTATTCCTCTTCAGAATGATGCGGTGTAGTGCAATACCATTGATACGAGTACACAGCTAATATACAAACCATGGTATTGAAATCGTAGTATTGAAACTAACGGCATATGATACACTGAACATATGGTATGATTTGACAGTATCTGATATAAGCAAGCAACGATATTTAGTTGCGATACTCGTCATATAATTGGGGAATGGCATTACTAGCAGTAAAATGCATAGTATACTAGATAAAATTATCGAATTTGTATACCATGAAACGGCTTCAATACTAGATATATATCAGTTCGTTTATCTCGTATATGCTTAATATTGGGTGATACACTGCTGGTATTGACGATATTATGATATCAATACCAGCAGTGTATCCAAGGTATAACACAAACCTTGTCCAGAAATGATATTTTTTGCAATTCGTTTCGGGTTTTCCCGATTTGCAGAAAAAACGTGTCAAAAATCTCCAATAATTTTGGTATTCTCTGATTGTCTTCCTAATGTACGAGGGCGGATTGATAATTACGTGCAAAAATTGAGAAAACATAATTTTATCCGGAAAAATTTATTTTATTTTTCAACGTAGTCTCCTTTTAGCTCGATACATTTAGTCCAGCGTTTTTCCAATTTTTTGATCCCTTCCAAATAATATGATTTGTCCAACCCTTCAAAATAGGCGTTGGTTTCACTTATGACGTCAGTATTCGTGGTAAATCTCTTTCCAGCAAGCCATTTTTTCAAGTCTGGAAATAATAAAAAGTCGCAGGGTGCCAAATCTGTAGAATACGGTGGGTAAGGGAGCAATTCGTACCGTAATTCAAACAGTTTTGCCGTTGCAAAAACGGACGTGTGAAACAACACTTTTTTCTTCGCGAAATGAAGCCGTTTTGCCTTGATTGCAACATCCAATGAAACCAATACCTCAGAATAATATGCTCCCGTCATTGTTTTTCCTTTCTCCAAGTAGTCGGTGAACATCATTTCATTGGAATCCCAAAAAACTGTCGCCATAACCTTTCCAGCCGATAGAACGGTTTTGCCTCCTTGAACCGACATCCTTCCATTGTTTTGACTGTTGTTTGGTTTCTGGAGTGTAGTGGTGAATCCATGCTTCATCAACAGTTACGAATCAACGAAAAAATTCATTTGTATTACGTTAAAACAGTTGCAAACCGTGCTGCGAAGTTGACACACGATTGCGTTTTTAGTCGATTGTGAGCAAACGCGCCAGCTATCTTGCGGATAGCTTTCTCATGTCCAAATGGTTTTTAAAAATATTCCAAACACGTTCAAATGAGATGCTTACTACGTTAACTATCTCACGCACTTTTACTCGACGATCTTCTATCACGATATCATGGATTTTATCGATCATTTCTGGCGTGGTGACCTCATTTGGACGACCTGGACTTGGTATGGTTTGTGTGCTCGTACGACCACACTTGAATTTAGAAAACCATTTGTAAATCATTCGGATCGATGGTGCAGAGTCCCCATAATGCTTACCTAATTTTTCTTTGGTTACTTTAGCTGTTTTCCCTTTTAAAAAATTATGTTTAATCAACACACGAAATTCATTTTTATCCATTTTTAAAAATTTTTATAATTCGACTTGCTTAGACGGCTGCTTCTCGAAAACTAAACGAGGTATCAGGCTTAAACTTTTCGAATCGAATCGAATCAAATCCGTACAATATACTAGCAGCTCGTACACATTACTCTTTCGATGCCAGAACTAATTACTTTAACCCGCATAGGCCCTAGGGCGTAATCGCTTACAAAGCACACTACAAGAAAAGCCTTATTTCGTTGAAGAGTAGTAAATAGTTACAAAGCATATTACATGTAAGGCCTTGTTTCATTAGAGAGTGTTAGCAACATACAAATTGCATGAAAAGTAAGGCATTATATCAATAGTGAGTGGTAAATACTTTAAATGTATGAAAAGTAAGGTCTTGTAATAGTCAGATCAGTAATGGGTACTGAATTGATTCCGTACTAGCAACTTGTACACATTACTCTTTCGATAACAGATCTAATTACTTTAACCCGCATAGGCCCTAGGGTGTAAACGCTTAAAAGCACAGGACAAGGAAATACTTATACCGTTGTAAATACTTATAAAGTATTGTGTTCGTCTCCAATTTAAACTATCCTTTACTTTGTTGAGTTGCAAATAACAACAATATGAAAAATCGAAATTGTTTCAACAGTAAAAACCATTTATTCAATATAAAATAAATTAAAACACGTAAATATTACATAAGAATTCATTCAATAAGCAAAATAAAAAATTAACAAAAATAAGATTCATAAATATAAGAAAAAACTCTATCTAAACTAATTGTTTACTTCGTTTTATATAAATAACACTTATTGGAATTTATTACAAATGAACAGCACTTCGCAACATTTGAAACACTCGGAATGAACTGAATTTAATTATGGGCCCTTTGATATAAAATTAAAACGAAACGTTAATGATTGCATCATCCCTTTACTTATCCGCTTCTAAAACTTACTTTCGTAAATTGTTACTAAAGCCAAGAGCATTTGGCAAAACTGTAAGGTTTCGGATTGTACCACCTCATAACTTACTCGCTTCTAAACCGTTACTTTCGTAAGTAGATACTAAAGCCTATACCGTTGGACAAAACTGTAACGTCTCGGATTTCTTTCTCTTATTACTTACTAGATTCTAAGCCATTACTTCCGTAAATAGTAACTGAAGCCAAGAATGTTGGCCATAATTGTACAGAGAGAGCATTCGATAATATTTTACAGCAATTACACTCTGCATTACTTTGGTAAGGCCTTACAAACTCATTCCTTACTCATTGATTACAAATTCATCTCTTACGAAAAGTCCGACTGGGATTGAGGGCAGTAGCGTAGTGTGACGTAGAACCTCGAGGTAGCGCTCTTAAGAGCTCCATATACGACAGGTTGATCTTTGGACTATTTTGTTTTTTTTTTATTTTTGGATAGGTAATCTCAGTTAGAAGTAAGTGACTTTAAACCACAAGCAAATGACATGTCCAATCTCTCATATGCACCCGTGCTGTCGTTTTGGTTTCATGCATTCGATTAGATTAACTCTTTGAAAGAGAGAGATTGAGAGATTTGAACGCTAAATTAATTTTACTTTGCAAATCAAGAATTGTTGGTAAAAACAAGAAATTAAAACAAAATCAAATAAAACAAATTCATCTATAAAATTTGTTCGTAATTGTAACAGATGTGATTTGCCGGTCTTAAGTCGTAATTTTGATTGAGTAAAAACTGAATTAATAAAATTCATAAGGCCCGAACTCCTAATGCACTATACCCATATATTATAATTTGCTATTCTAAAGAAGAGACCAGATTAATTGAAATGGCTTGGTTTTTGACATCATCAAACAGAGAAATATACTGTTTTATAAAGGAATGCAAATTACAACAGCACAGTTGAATCAAATTGCAATGTGCCAATCAACAATCAAAAAATGCAATATAAAATCGCAATCGCAGTAAAACGACAACACTTTCAAAAAGAAAACCATATAGAGGAAGTGCAAATTTCTAGCGCTGACCAGGCCGAAGAAAAGTGCGAATATTTTTTTCCTTTTGTTGCTGAGATTTTGTTCCTGGTTTCGTCGTGTACATATACTATGTTTACATGGAGGATCGAGTCGAAATCGGATCGAACTTCTCATGTAAACTCGGATCGAAAGATCGAAAGTTCGATCGTCGCAAATTCATTAACAATAAAAATTTATTTTGTATCATTTTCATAGTATTAGCACACAAAACTGCTAAATTTGACATTTTTATGCACTGCACTTCGAACTTGTACGATTAAAGAAAGATTTTAGGTTATGCTACTTGTCATTTCGATCTCATTTCGATCTTCCCATATTTCGATCTTTCGATCCGGTGTAGTCATATACGCGATTCATATTTGGATCTTTCGATCCTCCATGTAAACGTGGTAATAGAGCCACTGGAGACGACAAACCACCGGTTTTGTATAAAGCGCTTTGAAGCCAAAAACACGATGAGAAGTGAGACAAAACAGGGTTGTTGCGATACTTTCCATGGAATGATAGTATTTTTGGAGGTAGAATCAAGACACATTACGTGAGACATGGATTTCAATACTTAACATATGGACATGTAAGTTAAATGTCGATTAATAGATTGATTAACTCAAAGATGAATGCATAAGTGGACCAGGAACGGAATAAAGAAAAAAGATTCTTTCAAAAAGGAAAGGGGTAGCGGTGCTACCCCCGGCACCACTATGGCTACACGCCTGATTGAGGGTCCTAGTAACGTTCATGGATGCAACAAAGCCTTGGTAGTTCACTGCGTCCCACACTATGTAGCACTCACAAAATATGTTTTGTAATTCTTTGTTTTAATTTGCCGTTTTTGTCAATTTAAAATAACGTTGAGCTAATTTTCTTTGCTTTTTACTTTATTATTTTTTAATAATAAAGTATTGTGATCGATCTAAAATTTCAAAAAAATTTGCTACCCTGAAATTTTGTATTTTCACGATTTAGGACTAGTAAGCCCCAAAAAAGCAAAAAAAAAAATGGTGAAAAACTTTGAAATACAATATCTTCCGAACCAATTACACCAGGAAGATAAAATTTAATTTCTGTATATGGGATCACAAGAGGAATCTACTGAAAGTAAATTTTTTGAGGGGGAGGTTGAGCACGAAAGTGGGAGGGACAGCAATTTCTCAAAAAATGTAATTTTTATGAAAAAAAATGTAATTTTATATCTCAGAAACCGTATCAGATATGATCTTGAAAATTTTACAGGAGTTGGGGTGGGTAGACCTCTAGTAGGGAAAAAAATTGGGGGTGATGGTGAAAGGGGGTAGAAAGGAAACATTCTGATTTTTATTTCTCGAAAACCGTAATGAATAGAAAGCTAAAAATTTAGGATTATTTAGTGCCACTGTAGAGACATCCTAGAAAAATAAAATTGTTAATAGGGGTAGCAAGGTACGGAGGTGAGGGGTGGTTTTTTATATCTCAGAAACTGCTTATGCTAGAAAGTTGAACCTTAGTACGTATATGTAGATGAGCTATTAATTAAAGCAAAAAAAAAAGTTCAGATTTTTATTGGCGTTCAGAGGTTGAGTAAAAAAAATGTCCGTGAATCCACATTTTCACGAATTTCGTTAAAACTTTTAGACATGTCGAGCTATCAAAGCAATTTTACTTTTGCGGACTATTTATATAAGCGCCTAGAAACGTTCTTCAAAATTTTCGATATCCAACCCCTAAGATTGTGTAAAGTGGTTGTGTACATATTTACGAATTCTGATATATTTCTTAGGTATATTGACCATTACCATCTCACCATTAAACACGTTTCGAACTTTTACCCATAAAATAATAAAGTTGCGCCCAGACTTTTGGCAGATTTTGTATAAGTGTCACCGATTTTTCTTGATTTTATTTAACTTTATGCAATAATTTCTATGGCTTTAATAATAAACCAGTCTTGTTCGAAAATACGAAATTTAGTGCTAATGTTTTGCTAATAAGAAAATGATCCTTCTAATAGTCATGTGATCCGTTATTTAAACAATTTATTAATAACAACTTTACAAATTAGGCTGATTGTTGCTGATGTGTGCCTCAATTTGGGGTCTCGCTGGAATTTCTAATTTCAATTAATTAATGAAATTTTAATTTTCTTTACACTTTCAGGTCTTGACGCTTTAGTTAAAGAGCTCAAAGACGGAAATGTTACACTGCGACGAGCCCGACGAAGAACTCAAACGAATGCTGCCCTTAAGGAATTGTTCGATGTGTTAGAAGTTAGCCGAACACAAAATCGAAATTCAAAACTTCTTATAGAAAATCACATGACAGAAGTCCATTTTACACTATCTAAGTTTTAATAATAAATTAATAATAAAATAAAGTTAATAATAATAAAACATTATATCGCTGAATTTTTAATCCTAGTATTGTAGGCTGTAAAATCAATTTTGCCCTTCTGGTGTACTGAACAACAAAACCTAAAAAGTACATCACGGGGAGAACCTATAAGAGTGTTACGAGACAAAAAAAATCTTTTTTTTATTTTTTTCACTAGAATAACACTCTTTTAAGTCTAATTTTATAGAATGCTAAGAGCATAAAGGTTTTCGTTTTGTGTATTCCAGAGTCAGGGCAATATCGACGGTTGTAGGTAATATATGAAGTAGGATGTTAGTAACACTGTAAAATTGATTTCGACAATATCTTGTATGTTTCATAAAAGTAGCGATGGCAGTGGCGGTCATAGAGGGGGGACATGGCCCACATCACATCCAAAGATTTAAAACTCGATTTGCCGAAATGTCGAGATTTCGATAAGATTCTATCAATACAGGGTGTAACTAGTACTGAGGTTCAAACGAAAATGGGAGATAGAGGAACTTGTCCTGAGTAGAAAATCGTTCTACACATACTCCCGTTTTTGCACCGTTAAGGAGATAGCGCGATTTTAAGGACGAAGGATTTTCATCGTACCTGTGATCACTGTTTGATCTCTAACTTCTGCTGTACTTACTTACGTAACGTAATAATTCTGGGCTTGTTGGAAAGGACACAAATTCTTCTTTCTAATTGCTTTCAACTGTGTCAATCAGTGTTATACTTTTTGAGAAAAATTCATTTAAATGACACAAAAATAATAAAAAATTAAAAAAAATACAAAAAAGTCCTGTTTTCTCCAAGAAGGACCTGATTAACCACCAAATTTTATTACATTTTCGGAAAGCCCATAAAATTTCACTATACGTTTGATAACAGCATTTCTTCATAGGTTGAATTGTAAAGGAGACAAAAGTCTTCGCCGATGTTCACGATCACCGGGCAACAGTTGTTGCATCGGTGTATTGTGATAGGGATACAGTCCTTCTCCTTGCAGAATTCGGAACACTTGCATGTGGTTGATGCCTAATCGATGGCCGATGCGCCGGGTGCTTACCGTGGGGTCCCTAGCCGCGATGCGCAGTATGCGCTCCTCCGTGGCCACAGGTACCGAGTGTCGCCGTCCTGGATGCTGTGTCTCCCGCCACGGCTGCAGTGTACCTCGTTCACGAAGGTTCCGATGAATGCTGATGAACATCCGATAATGGGGGTACCGAGATCTGTCCGGATACCGTTCCCGGTAAACTCTTTCGGCTCGCCTAGCATTCCCGTCGCACAACCCATACACGAAGTGCATGTCTGCCATTTCTTCCGTTGTAAAACACCTCCTATTGCTTGCCATGTTGCTCGTAATGATGTCTATGACATTCTGTTTGCTGCTGCTTCCTCCCGATGCTTTTATCGCAGAAAAATCTACGTAGGACGAAGTCATTCCTGTTCCTTAAGGGAGCAGGTAAACTCCACGCCCTACTTAAATGGATATTACTTAATTAACTTAAATGGATGTTAGTTAATTTACTTAAATGGACGCTATCTAATTAGTTGTCATATTTTTACTTACCTGTAACATAATTTTCACACATAAGAGCAATACGTGTGTTGTTTACATGGTTGCTCATTACTGCATCTGTTTTGCGGTAAATTCTATGTTTAGCAGTATTTCCAACATGTGCAGGGAACTCACTTGTTGTTGCAAATATGAAAAAATTCTGTTACCAAACGTATAGTGAAATTTTATGGGCTTTCCGAAAATGTAATAAAATTTGGTGGTTAATCAAGTCTTTCTTGGAGAATACAGGACTTTCTTGTATTTTTTTTTAATTTTTTATTATTTTTGTGTCATTTAAATGAATTTTTCTCAAAAAGTATAACACTGATTGACACAATTGATAGCAATTATAAAGAAGAATTTGTGTCCTTTCCAACGAGCCCAGAATTATTACGTTACGCTAAGTACAGCAGAAAAGGTACGGGGAACTAATAAAACTTAAATACACATTCTAGTGGTCTCAAAAAACATCTAATTTACATCCAAAGATTTCAAAATGGATCGAAATTTTAACAAAACTCTCAAAATCTACTAGATTTCTTATACACGTGAGATATCTTGAAGTCTGTTTGGGCTTCTAAATTTTGTTGAAATCGAGATCGACATCGAATTTTACTGAAATCGAAAATTATGTTCACCAAGCTTTGGAACCAAATAATTTTATTTTCTAATTTCTACCCATGCTATTATATTTTCCATTGCTTAAAGACTTACAATCATACAATACAAGTTAAAATTTTTGATATCATACAATCAGCCTATAAATTGAACAATGTTAAAGAAATCCCTTAGAGCGAAGTTGATGCGTTTTAATATTCTGAAATTCGGTAGCCGAAATTTGGCGATTTAGATGCTGAAATGAAAAGTTGACCTTTTCAATCAGTACCAACCGCAATGACCAGAGCATTTGCACAATTTTCATCCTCGCTGCATTAGCGGGTAGATACCGAACCTGCTTTCTCTACAGTGGCTACTGAAATTCAGTGCCCCCCCCCCACCTATGGAAAGGCAATATGACCGCCACTGAGCGATGGCCCTGATAGTATGGTGGTGTTGTGCCCAGCTAAAGGGCAGCATCCGGCGTTTACATTTCCTCCCGACGAATATTATTTTAATTCAGGCCAGTCGTTCTTCTTTGTTTTTTAAAATTAATCAAAACAAAAACAACAACCTAGCAACTCGACCGTAAACAGTTCGAATTGCAATTCTTGGCCTGAGGTACGGTAATGTGACGTCACAGCCAGGGGAATCCACTGGATTCTCCTTTACTGCTGAGTCAGAACATGTCGCGTGCCATAGGTACTGGAAATGGTCGAGCTGCTACTTTGTTCGCTTTGTTTTGTTTTGCTTATTTTTTATTTTTTATTTTATTATATTTTTCACTCGCGATCAAATTACGAAATAGTCGCGACCCACAAATGGGCGCATTGCACTTTCAGTTGGTTGCACCATTTGTGGGTCACTAAAAATTGCCGATTGTCTTGATCGGCAAATTCCAACTGCATGGACTTTTGCAATGGGTTGAACGACTGGCCCATTTTCCCAAATACTTATTTAGCGATAATTTAGTATTTAAGTTGTTCGATGTTATGATTAAGCTCTCAGTCTTTTTTTTATCACCAGAAATATAAAACCTTTTAAAACACCAAACAAGTCTCGTTCGTCTTTTTTTTAGAAAAGAGGTAATTACTAATTTAACTATTTTTTACAGAGAAAATACAAGCCTGACTAGTCATACACTTTGGCATCCATAGGTGCCATAGTTCTAGTCAGGTAAGCTCCACACATCGGCATCCTCAGGTGCCATGAGTGAAAGTTCTTATTTCAGGAAACAGGCGCTGCTCGTAGTACAAGACCACGAGCATGCGTTGACCACTACATTTTGGCGCAGCCGGTAGGATTCGTCCTGGTATATGTTAATCATATACTTGGTCGGAATTCGAAATTTTTTTTTATTTAAAAAAAAAAAAAAAAACATTACTTTTTTTTTAACTCAAAAAAAAAGAAAAACTTTTTCGTTTTTCCTTTCTTCAACCATTCCGGTTTTCAACCTGTTAGTAACCCTTTACTCCTATGGGTATACTTAACAGTCGAATTACTACTTATCGGCATAGGGCCGATAGTAAAAAATACGGAATTGAAGTCTCTCAGCAAAGAATGACTGTAAGCCAAGCCCGAATGATCGCTTGTTGGCATGGAGTCAACAATGCATACATTCGCCTTCAGCAGTAATTTTCAAATTTGGTGATTTTTCTAAATTTTCTTTTTTTTTCATAAATTTTGTAGTGTTTAATATTTATCACCAAAGACATCGTCAATGGGAACGCACACCCAAAAGTTATTTCCTTTTTCAATTTTTTTTATTTTTTAAAACCCGATAGATATTCCTAGTCTCTGAAAAATTACACAAGTCCTATACGTATACATTCAAGAGTTTCTCATAATTTTTTTTTCCCTTTCAAAACGTTAACAACTATAACTCTCGATAACATATTGCGCAAGATCAAAATGACGCACCAGGTCACATCTAAGGACATTATCAATGTCTCAGCGCCGTTGGTGAATTATAGGAATCTCTCAAAGTTACACACGTTCCAAAACACCCGTTCAAGTCGCATTTTTAAGCTAAAATGTGAATGGTGTTCTAGACTTGGACATATTGAAGACATTTGTTTTAACAAAAGCAATTATTTAAAAAAGCATCGCAAACGATTAGAGTGTCAGCTCAACATTAAACGCTGCACCCCGACAAATATGATCCACACTTCAACCTTCCAAAATGTTAGCAACGACACTAACAATAATAATAAGATAATAAGTATTAATACAATTAACTCAGTTCTTAAGACAAACACTAAGCGTAGGAACCGCAAATCAAAAAGCGATACAAAAAGGAAGCAAATCAATCCCCAGAAGAGCATAAACTCAACTCTGGGTACCAGCTTCCTACAGTTCTTGCACTTCACCTACCTTTTCATCCGAACAAACTTACTCGGATGTAAGGTGAAAACAAAAGTATGTCCTGTGCGTAGGCAATTAAAAAGCGTGTCCAATAAACGGAGAGGCGTGGATTGCACCAAAAAATCCGCCCTAGATACGTTAACGAAGGATATCGACGACGATGTATTCATCGAGTTCCCCTGTTCTCTAGCAAAATCTGGTAAGATTGTAGTGCAAGTGGACACAGGAGCCGATACAAGTCTTTTACGACAATCGGCGATGAAGAACCTTCGAAAGATGGATAAACGCGAAAGAAGGCACATAAGTGGAGTATTTGGTAGTTTAGGTAGAACCTTAGGCACCATTCTAATAGGAATTCATCCTAAACTACAATTTAGGGCGAAATGGCACTTGGTAGACGATTTAAATAGAATTCCAGCAGATGGAATTTTAGGTCGAGATATCTTATGGAACCGATCCGTAATCGACACTACTGCCAAAACCTTAACACTCCTCAGCAGTGGACACGAAGCAGCAGAAACATTCCCGCTAAAGAGACTGGCGCAATTGGATAACCATTGCAGACTTTTCTGTATTCAATCTCGTACACAGAAAGCTACGAAGCCCAGAGTACCAGTCCAAAAGCGTGATGTATTAGGAAAATCTAAGGAAATCAGTTCGGGTATTCACATCGGGGAAACTTTCGCAAAAGTAAAACCAAATAAAGTACTGATACCCACTTTAAACTTTACTCCTGATGATCCTCTAAATGCTGATCTTGTTCCAACCTTCCATAATTTAAAGCATAGGAAAACTAAGAACTCGGCGGGCAACATTAGTCCCAAACAGTGCCAAAAGCATAAAGTCGAGATTAAAAAACATGCCAATACCCCGTCGGTCGGTATTTTACAAAAAGGTATGTCACTCTGGAATCCTTCACTCGTTGCAGTGCCCAGAAAACGGCCGATGGAAAAGGGTATGGTGAGTTCACGCAAATTAAACGAAGTCACCATAAAGCGCTCGATTCCACTGCCCAGAATCATAGACATTCCGGACCAGTTAGGACACTGTCGCTATTTCCGTACCCTTAACCAAGCCAGCGGCTATCACCATGATCTTGTAGAACCGGTAGATAAGCTCAAAACTTAATTCAGCACTGGTATAGGTCATTTCCTTAAACTCGAATATCATTCGATTCTATTTTATTTTTCATTTGTATTTTTAGGTGAACACAATATTCAAACAATATTCAAACAATATTCACACAATATTCACACAATATTCAAAGTTAAATCGCATAACTACTACATTTAACTACTACACTAGTCTACAACTAGATACTACATTTAACTACTACACAAAAATCTAAAACAAGTTAAATCATATAAATACTACATTTAACTACTACACAAAAAATCTAAATTAAGTTAAATCATATATACTACATTTAACTAATGTACAAAATCCAAACAAAGTTAAATCACAAAAATACTATTATTCACTTAACTAATATACTAAAATCACATGGAATTACGTAAAGTCTATAAAATTTTTATTAAAAAGAAACTTACATTTGAAATATAAAAAAAAAATCTCAATATAAGAAATTATGTAATGTTTTTAAATACATAAGACATTGTTAAATAATAAACGCAATAAATAAATATGAATAATTATTAATGATAAATAACACTAAAACTTTAACGTAGATCAAATTATATAACAATAGAAATACAATACAATACAATAAATAAAAAAAAATCTTTTACCATCATTAAGAATGTTTTTACAACACAAATAAATTATAAAATTGCCATTCATTTATTACCGCACGTTTTGTTATCTGTATCCCCGGAAGAAATACAACCGTACCAAAACATCCAGTTGAAGGACACGCCAGCAAATTTCGAAAAAACTGGAGATGTCATATTTTCTAAAAACATGTGGACCATTTACATTGAATTCACACCCATGGACTACTCGACCGTTTTGGACATCGCCGACCGCTATGTCCGTCAAATCGACCAGTTATGCAACTTAGTGAGAGACCACGATTCAAAGCGAAATCCCCAGAGGACGTGCCAACAAATTGTAAAGGAAACTACGACGATAATTCAAACCTTGCGTCGGAATAACGATCATATGCGCCATGTACTTACAACCAGAAGTTCCAGAGGAGCGATAGAGTTTGGTTAAAATCATAATCCCGCTATCAGACGCAATCCTGTACGAAGCTTAAAGAGTACATTTTCTACCAACAAAACTTAACGGGAAATGGGATGTATTGCTTCAAACGCAATATCCATACATCACAGAAGCAGAGTCCCAGAAGAAATTCACCACGTTATCAGAGCAGGACTATTCCCAATGTACACAAGTGGCCTTCAATAAGACTTCAACGTTAGCCATATGCCCCAACAGCGGACCAATATTGACAAACAGAAGTCCCGAATGCCTGGTCGAACTACTACAACATTCACGCTCCGCAGAAGTCACTTGCAAACACGTGGCAGTGCCAGCAACTGAAGGAGTTTTCACCAAGATGATAGCCAGCAATCAATGGCTATACAAACTAAAAAGCCCCATCATACTGTCTACCTCTTACAATGGAGCCCATTATGCCGTAAATTTGACTGGATTGGGGATACTTAAGATCACGCAGCCCTGTGAATTTGGAAACAGGGAGATAAGATTGCCGTACGAAAGATCGTTTCACACCGCCACGGAGTACAAGCAACCGTGGATAGAATTTGTGAACCTCACCGACTCTTTGAGGTTCAACTTTGCTATGGTAGATTCCCATGAACCAACCGTTAGTTCCAGAAAACCATTACCAATTAAGGTTGGTAACCATGAGGACATAGCAGCCTCCTTGGCCGAAGGAAGAAAAACCTTAGACGCCCTGCAAGACGATCTAAATCGAGCAGACGACGCAAGAAAAATCGTTCAACAAGGCCAAGAGCTCATATTCCATCGCTACTCCATGGTATCACTAAGTTCATTTCTCGCACTATCAATAATAGTCGGTCTGATTTGTTTACGGTTCGTCAAAGCGCGAAACAAGTCAAAACGTCTAGCGTCACCATCGTTTTCGAACTCATCAAGAGGAGCCGTACATGAAGAGCCCACTCTGCCCGAATTGCACATGAGGTCATCACGAAGGATGCAGCATCCAAAGACCCAGCCCTACATCAAGAGACCAGCACCACAGTCCCCGGCAAGAGATACGGATAACATTACGTTCGCATTAGTTTAAATTATAGATTGTTATATATTTTTATTTTTTTTTCTCTTCATTCAACGCATTTAAGCTCAATTTTCAATTAGTTGTACAGTATATCGAATAGAAATTTGTAACTCGGGAGTAAATGCAAACTCGTTAGGATGGGGAGGGATGTTGTGCCCAGCTAAAGGGCAGCATCCGGCGTTTACATTTCCTCCCGACGAATATTATTTTAATTCAGGCCAGTCGTTCTTCTTTGTTTTTTAAAATTAATCAAAACAAAAACAACAACCTAGCAACTCGACCGTAAACAGTTCGAATTGCAATTCTTGGCCTGAGGTACGGTAATGTGACGTCACAGCCAGGGGAATCCACTGGATTCTCCTTTACTGCTGAGTCAGAACATGTCGCGTGCCATAGGTACTGGAAATGGTCGAGCTGCTACTTTGTTCGCTTTGTTTTGTTTTGCTTATTTTTTATTTTTTATTTTATTATATTTTTCACTCGCGATCAAATTACGAAATAGTCGCGACCCACAAATGGGCGCATTGCACTTTCAGTTGGTTGCACCATTTGTGGGTCACTAAAAATTGCCGATTGTCTTGATCGGCAAATTCCAACTGCATGGACTTTTGCAATGGGTTGAACGACTGGCCCATTTTCCCAAATACTTATTTAGCGATAATTTAGTATTTAAGTTGTTCGATGTTATGATTAAGCTCTCAGTCTTTTTTTTATCACCAGAAATATAAAACCTTTTAAAACACCAAACAAGTCTCGTTCGTCTTTTTTTTAGAAAAGAGGTAATTACTAATTTAACTATTTTTTACAGAGAAAATACAAGCCTGACTAGTCATACACTTTGGCATCCATAGGTGCCATAGTTCTAGTCAGGTAAGCTCCACACATCGGCATCCTCAGGTGCCATGAGTGAAAGTTCTTATTTCAGGAAACAGGCGCTGCTCGTAGTACAAGACCACGAGCATGCGTTGACCACTACAGTGGTGTTTGTCGAAATTATTGTTGGAACAACAAAACTTGAGAATTGAAGTCTCATAAAATTACTTAATAAGAATACTGTGTTAGTATTTAATGTCTCATTATAAGAGCGAAAACTTTGTTGGTCAAAAATGATGATTTGGAGTTCTATTTTAAATCTATTGCAAAGGAAACGTTTGTTAGTAGAAAGTAACAGAGTATGTTATGACGTTCTCTGTTCTCTTATGCTTAAATGTCCTTAGATTTTTTACGAAAAGGATACCTGAATTGCAGATTGATGAGATCCTGCCTTTCCAAGAAAAAAGCATGGCTAAGAAATTTGACAAAGATCGGTACGTTAAATCTGGGGAGCGCAATATAGTCATGGAGGTCCCAATAGTCTTACGGCATTTCCGAAAATTACTTGAGGTTAGCCCCGGAGTCAAGATATGGTTTGAGGGTAAGTTTATAAACTAAATAACTCTGGCTTGGCACGCTTCCACGAAATAGTCCTTGTTCCTGATGAAGAAACCGAAATTATGAGAAGTAAATGATTCCCATTGTATGCACAACATCTTACAACTCGATGATTTAATTTAATGACCATATTAAATCTCGACAACAATGTGAAATGAGAAAAATCACATATTAAAGCTGTTATTTCGTTTCCCGGTCTTCCGACAGAGTCCTTGCGTCCGCATTCCAGTTCGTATCCTTTTCTTCGCCGCAAACCAAGTCCAAGTCCATCTATCGTAAATTTTTATTTCCTCTTCGTTAGGAGTTAATTTTTCATCTTGTCGTCTTTATCATCTTGTCCGTTGTCGAGATCGCACAATGCTGCATATACCGAATAAAAAGGTCCACCGGAAAATCAGGGGAAACCCACCCCCGTCCAACCCCAAAAACCGAGAAATAGTCCCAGCAACAAATGCTTGTAGCGCGTACGTCGAAAGCTGGCAAGGCAGCGAGCGACAAGGACATTGTCGTCGGTCGGTCTCTTGGTTCTCGGAACCCTTGTCGCAATGAGCGGGGTGGTTTTCAATGTAGCTATATGGGGGATGGCGTAAATATCATTTATTATACGACATTGTCACGAGGGGGTTGTAAACGTTGCGGACGGATGAATGTGCCGTGCTGCCTTCTGGTTTGAGCGTGAAAACCCATGAAATTTGTTATGGCGAACAACATCAAAGACCAACATACAGACATAAATTGGGGCGGAAAATGATACGTTGATTTGCGACGAGCAATAAAATCATTTCAGGATATTTGCATTAATGTTTCGTGCGGTTTTATGGGTACTGTGACTTTGTTAAGGTACCGAATAATTGCTGAATTTAGACAGTTAAAATTGAATGAAATCGAACTTTATTCGGTTTTGAAGATCACTACCCTGAACATTTTATTTGAATCAAGGCCACCCTTAGGGAAGAACAGTAACTATTATATTGTGAGAAAAACTACAATTTTCTAACCAGCTATAGCATTATTCCTCACTTCCTACATATATGACTTTCATAGGTCGCTGATTCAAATCCGGCTCGACGGTCTAAAAAATGTTTAATTATTTTCCAAGCAAAGACTTTACTCATTTTTCTTAAAGAGTTTGATTATCGCAAGGACGGCACAAGCTCACATTTTTATACAATCATTCTAAAAGCAAAACATTCGTAGGTACATATAGAAGTCCTTCCAGCTTAACATTACCTATAGAGCGAAATTTCTTCCACGAGGTGAGACAATTAATCGTTTTCGTAACATTGAAACACATTGTGCAAGGCTATGAGGAGGGAGAGACCCTAGCTGTGGCGAAGCGGAAGGTGGGTGCTGCACCATGACCTGTTCATTCTGCGTTTTTCATTCGCGATTATTTCATAAAAAAAGACAAACGTCATGATTCTCCAGAATCTCCAGACCTGTTTCTGTTTCCAAAAACTCAGAGATCCTCGAAGGGACAGATTTGGCTCAATTGAAGAAAAAATCGCCGAAGGAGCAGAACATAATGCCAAAAGATGAGTTCTCAGGAACCTTCCAGTTGTGAAAACAGCGGTGAAAAAAAAGGAAAGCTTCCCAAGGGGAGTACTTTGAAAGCGACAATGTCAGTGTTTTGAAATACAACAAAAAACATACTGCAGTCACGATCGGCTGCAAGCCAATCGTATAATACTCTAGATGAATACTGAACTCCGATTTATATTGTAGTTGGGGATAAAGTAGAATTACGTGTGTACATGTTGTATGTCCTTTATTAAGGACTGCCATTAGATTGCTACTCATAACTAAAATACAATATTCAGTGTTTAATTTCATATCTTGAACTGGGTAAGTCATCGAAAAAAAATTTCCTTTTTGAAGGACTTTCGCATGAGAGGTGCAGGAAGGACTCACTCGATTTCTTACATATTATCCTTTTCCTTGGAACCATTCAAAAATGAACGCGTATAAAATTTCAAATTCGTAGTTTGAAGCGTTCAAAAGTTATCGAAAAATTAACCGTATTGCGAATGTCACGTCACGTCACTTCGATGCCGATTCAACGTGTCACGTCGATCGAAAAAAACCGATTGTGTAACCGCATCGACGTGACTCATTAGCATTTCCATATTGATATGTATGTGTCAGCTGTAAATTGTGAATCTAAGCTCATGTGAATGCTTTCATTTACAATCATTTCATTTTTGCATCGACGTTAATTTTTTTCAGGCGTCACGGACTGGAATCTCATCGACGGAAAATGACGATCAAAGTCACAACTGTCGATGACAATCGACATTCACAATCGCTTTTTCAGGCGTCGATGTCGAATCGGCATCGAAGTGACGTGACGTGACATTCACAATACGGTCAAATATTGTTGAACACGTGTCTTAAGGACATTTTGTATGGCAGCTACCAGAAGGAGTAAACGGATTTCTCTGATTACTAAACTCGAACTACGTTTTTACTCAAAACTAATTTGTACAAAATTTCCAAATCATAGCTAAAAGATTACTTGAGTTATATTAAGTTCCGTAAATTAAGTGAAGACGTTTTGACAGGGTATTTGTATGGCAGCTACACGAAGGACTAATAGGATTTTCTTCATAATCATATATTTAGCTCCAACTATTGGAAAAATAACACATACAAAATTTCAAAGACGTAGCTTAAACCCTTCTGAAGTTATCGACCAATATTCTTGAACACGTGTTTTAAGGACATTTTGTATGGCAGCTACCCGAAGGAGTAGGACGATTTTGCCCGTTAACGAACTTAGCCTTACAAATTCAACCAAATATCCAGATTCAAAATATCAAGATCCTAGGTGAAGGCGTTCTTGAGTTATCGTGCTAACGGACAGACGGACGGACGTCAAGCGGATTTGAGGTTTTTGGCCACAAATAAACAAAAAATAATATATAACTTTTTTTCGTCCGTGGCTTGGCTCTATGCGTTACAAACTTTTGGGCTGGATTAAACTTATAATACTCTATATGATTTCATCTAGAGTATAATTAAATAAATAGTAGGACCAGGTATATCCAAGGGTTTAATTTCTGGATGAGTTAATTATTTCCACTCTATCTAAGAATCATATCTAATAACCGAAAGCTGCGGTAGGGCAATAATCCCAGGCTTAATATTCGAAATTTATTTTCCTCCCAAGATATTCTTTAAATTGAAGAAATAGTCATTTTACGTCCTGGATGATAACTTTAGCCGCACTTTCAACTTAAACAATTATCATAAAATTTTTGCAGGTCGCCTACATATTTAATGTAATCTAACAAATCCCAAACAACTTAAAAACTTATCGTTCTCAATTTAATATAAAACAATGTTCTACTAAATGAGTATAAGACATTTGAACCCGAACTTCCAAAAACAATTTTCTAGATAGGGTAAAAGACGATGGTAGAAAATATTTCATGCCTCAAGCATACCGTAAAGTTAACCTCAGCAAGAATCTCGAAAAACTGTAATCCGCTGGTATTCGGCACTTAACAACTTACTCTACAATTTGTTGCCACAGGAATTTCAAGGAGGAATTTAATCGATTCTGGTGTTGGATGAGAACATCCCTTCGAGTCGGTTAGGGTGTACGGACGAGGAGGGTTAAAAAAAATTCGCTTGGGTGTAAAGATTAGATATCAACAAGTGTGAATGGAATTCATGTCCTACAGGAAGTCAACGAAATTTAATAGACAAAGGGAGTTAATAGTTTGGGGCTATTTCGGCATAGCTACGAATGACTTAATAAAGATTTTATGGGCTCTGTAATATTTCAACCATTTTCAATTTTGGACCGGGCGCACATTTTTTTTTTAATTTAACCATTAAAATTTGATTTATTTTTGGTTTTTATGTTTACCGTAGCTACAGCAGTTTTTTACGTTGCCCATAGGAACGAAGGGGTTTTTGTATCACAACGAGTGTGAATTTTGCCAATTAATGACCTTAGAGTTATTTGTGAATACTAAATTACAACACAAAATCTTTGAAGCAGACGCATGAAGCGACGTTTCATGAAAGTTTTGCGTTGAAGTGTGATTTAAAGAGCCGCATTGAACTAAGAGTATTATTGTACCATGATTCGAGTTTAAAACAGACATTAAATTTTAAGTTTGCTAAATGGTGCGTATATTAGAAATGAGTTCAACTGTACAGAGACTGGAATAGTAGGTTTCAGTACGCCAGTGGTACACAGAGTGCGAAAGAACCAGACATAATAAAGAGTGCCAGCAGCATTTGTGCCTTTTATTTAGAATACACCAGCGCGGAAATTATATCAAATTTTGAGAAACATCAATCATCTCTGAATTCTAGATAAGATATTTTGAACATACAAGTCAATTTATTTTTTGAGTAATAATTTAGCTTAAAAAAATTGACTGTAGCAAAAACCCCATCATCACTTACGATAGGCACCTGATTGGTGCCTATCACTTTAAAAATCTATAGAAGTGTGAACGCAGTTTGCAGTGAGCAAAGGAGCTCTTCAGCACACAAATAAACATACAACATCATGAATAAAACTTCAAATTTCGAAAAACAATAAATATCCTTTATTAAAAACACAAATCTTTGGCTACGAAACAAACTTTTGTAGTTATTATGTAAAACGGTAAAAATATCCTATAAAATTTCCAAAAAGAAAATCATACATTTCATAGTAATAATTAAAAAATTGTACTCAATGGAATTTTATACAAAATCGTATTATTTTGTTAGAATTACAAGAGTTTTTACGACATGCATTAGTAATGTGACATTTTTACATAATTTATTAAATAACAATTAAAAATTATACATAATTGGAATATGGAGTCATTATTGAAAAAAGAAAAATTAAATTATTTCTTATTATTCTCTTTTAATGAGATTAGTTTCGTAAATAATCGAAATTAATTTCTTGCGAAAGGACCAAAAATTCGGCAAATTTGTTCGAGCTTAAAAGTCAAATAAAAAGATTGCACAAATAATATTAAATTAATATTTTTTCTTCAAATATATATAAATTGATTTAACATGATTTTTCTAACCTACATAATATAATATAAGACGGTTAGGTTTTTTTTTAGTATATTAAAAAAAGTTTTTGTTTTCATGTTGTTCATATAAAATATGATTTCATTATTAAAATCTATTATTTCCATTAATAACACTGATATGCTGTTTACAGCGGACTTTATCATAAGCAAGATACTGAGTAATACGGAGTAGTTATATTGCGTCATTCTGCTCAGAATAGAATAAAGCATTCAAAAAGCAGTCCACAATATTTTGGAAAAATTTCGTTTCAATCATTTTGAAGGAAATCAAATCGTGTTACTTATTTTAAGTCTTAATTTGGAGGTCCTTATACTTAATTAGACGTAGAACAATACCTCGAGTCGACAAAATCGTGGAAGAACGGAGAGTTCGAGCTCAAAGCTAACGTAGGCAGATATGTTCACTTATCATTCCACAGCTCAGTATGTTTCGATTTGACAATTTCTTTTAAACTACCGGGCTGATCTAAGGGGTCAATTTGAATGCCTCAGTAATTAGCAAAAGTCCTGGTCGACGTAGGATGGGATGGAAACCGTTAACTGAAGAACAGTTTGCAATGCTTTCTCTAAAAATGGCGAATGGATTCTAGGTCGTGATATTATCACTCGGGATCTAAACAATTCGATTATAGTCGAGACTAAATACCAGAGCACACATGTGAATGTGAGGGTTTAACTCACAAAAGGCTTCGTCACTTCGGTCAGAGTTTCATGGACCCATCGGAATTCCTGACCATTCCTCTTCGCAAAATACTAGGATTCATTGAAAGCGCAGGGATTGAAGAGGAATCATAGTCAAACCGGGGGGACGTCACAATAGGCCCAACTGTGGCTGCAGTGACAGAGGTTAACCATACCAACCCTTATTTCCAATCTATCTATCTAGTCGAGACAGGAACAATGCCTCGGTTATGGACGGATTTAGGACGGCATGGATTGGCTTTTGCGAAAGAAGCATGCAGGGACTGAAGAATGAATAGCCGTTTATTTGGGAGTGAGAAAGTGAAGTGAAAAAAAAAATGAAGAATTAAATAGATCATTTGAGAATTAAGGATGGGCAGTGCTTCATCGACCGTGGAAAGGATAAAACTAGTGATGTGTGGAAAACTTTACAGAAGGTTAAATAAAGCGACGTTGTTCAGCACTACTTTTGCCACGAGCTTCAATATTTCTGCTGTGCTCACGAGAGTCTACAGAGGTCGGGATCGCAGTATCTCTGATTAGCCGAAAAGCAGTTCGCTGAATAGACGCAGACGGATATATGCCTAACAAATAGAAGGTAATTCAGCCGCAGTGAAAATAGTTTTAAAGATATCCAAGACGTTCGTCTGGATCTACTATATGTTTATAGCTGAGGTGACTCAAATATAGATCCTCTGGTATATGTGAGTGGGAAAATGATAGAAAAACAAGGAGACAAACAAGACAGGCAAATTATTTTTTTTTCTTTTTCAATCTAAATCTTTCCGATTGTGTCTAGTTGCACCGAGTTCAACTCTCGAAATTTTTTTTTTAAATTTAATAAATATAACTTAATTGTCTGTAAGGAAATATGACAAGAGTTATTTTCTTTTGTCATCGCTCACATTATTTCTCCGCCCTTTCGTTGAATATTTTTTTTGTCGCATCAACTATCGTGAAAAATGGCTTACATTTCCACTAAATGATGAAATTTTCATCCTAATTTTCTAATACCGGTCTCTCGGCCGAGACTGGACAAGCAGGTCCAAGTACATGACTGCAGACCGCTATACCTCGCCTTAGCTCACCGGCGCTCGACTATTTTTGGAAGCGAGGCAATGCGAAAGCGCTCTGAATTATTGTAAGCTTCGATTGACACTCTGTTCATATGTTCTGCTTGTCATTTATTATTCATTAAAAATTTTTGAACTGCATGTTGCAATGTATTCTTGAATTTATATTTATTTATTTCGCTTTTATTTACTGATTTATTAACTATCATTGTGACGAGTGCGCCCTACGCATGTACAAATGAGTGAGACACCGCGAATGTGAGTGAGTTACGATTTACCAGTATGCGTAGTCGATGGCGCTTAGGCCACTCGGACGAATGTCTCGGCGAGAGTGCTAAGCTAAAATACTTTGGCATACTTACAAAATACATTAATCAAATCCCGAGCAGGATAACAAGGACATTGTACAATATTACACCTACTACATTTTTTGTAAATAAAACATACAGAAAATTAATTGGTACATTTTATACAACAATATCTGACAATTAATTTCATAAGACCGTAATTCTTAAAGTTAAATTTTTCTTGATAGGAGAAAGAAATGGGTTTATGTAAAGTAAACTGAATTTTTTTTCTTCTTCGATCTAAAGCATAATCGTGAGTGTCCACTATCGGAACTAATTGACAAAATACAATACGAAAAAAAGGCCTCTTTATAAGTTGTGCGTTGTCATATTATTAATTTTAATTTTTAGTAATATAAAAAGCAGCACCATTAATTATATTACTATTAATAAAATTTATGCTCTTTTTGTTACTTATCTAAAACGAGCATTTAAACATATATTACTACATTGCCTAACTACCGTAACTTTATAATAATAATTATGATACATAAGAAAAGATTTCATCGAAAACTCATAACGTAAAATGATTCGTTCGGAAATCAGACTATAAATTTTTTTTTAATGTTCTTTCGGTCATAAATATTTTGCGTTTATATTTGTCTCTTATAAATTAAATTAAATTAAAAAAAAACAATAATTTGTTTCATTTCCTACGTAGCAGGAACATATTTACTATTTCTGGATGGCTTTGGTGGTGGAGTTGGCGGCCGTCGCTTATCATCAACGCTGATATTAAAGTTTTTCGCCTCAACATACTCGTAATTGCCTGTACTACCGCCACGTCCTGGTATAATTGTCGTATATTTACTGCTCCACGTTGTCGTCGTCATTGTCATACTTTGGTTCTGGCAATTATTGGAACGTAAAATATCATTTGCCGATAGATTACTATAATCCATAGAATCACGGGTTTTTGCTGGCAATGGTGGTGGAACGAGATCCTCTTCGGATGCTGAGTCTGGTGTTGCCGGATACGAATCTGTCGAGTAAGTGTTTGCATAGTTAGCTTGAATGTTGTAGAGAAGCAGACACGACTTACCGATTGAATTTCGATTACTACTTTCACCACCGGATAAGGAATGTGTATCACTGCATATTAAAGTTTTCATACTAGACGTAGGTGTGGCCATACTAGTTGGGCGCGATAATCGTCGTTCTCTTTCCTTTTCGGATCGGAGGGGCCGTTTTGGAGTTAGCTGTAAGGTAAAGTAGTTTTTTGTCGTGTATGAAACTAAATCTGGTAACTCGGCTAACGACATGAACATAGCAACATAAATTCTGAGTTTCGTTTTAGTATTTTTTTTTTGTTTAATTGCATTCTTAAACGCGTTTGTTATTTAATCATAAATCCAATAAAACATACAATAAACTAATTAAAAGCAAATGTTTAAGTACCACGTACTACAAAGTTACAATATTTCAAAATGCAACTTAAAAACTTACCCTTTATGTTTTAAATTGCAAAACAAAATATCAAAGAATCGAATTAAACAAAAAAATCAGGCGAAAAGTATAGTTCCCTTGCAAATTTCAACTGCTGTCGAAAGCAGTTGACTGAAACAGCACTATCAACCAGTAGTTGATAGTCACAAGCACTGCCATATTCGGGACCAATTCCCAAAACATTCCACTTCCACAAATTCTCTCTCCATCTCGATAAAAAAAAACTTTTCTTTAGCACAGAATTTAAAAAAAAACGAAAATATAGACAGTCGAAAAAAGGACAAAATTATTGACCATCGGAAAACCACTGATATACGAGTACAGCGTTATTATAAATGCCTCAAATATTGTGAACTATCTACTCTTCCACCCTGGTAAGCTACTTAGGACACACTGTTCAGGCATTACAGACGATCTCTTACCCAAGTATCAACTTCGGTTTTATTTTCCACTATTTATTTTTATTTTATATACAAATAAAGAAAGTAGGTCTATCTAATTATGGGCAAACCTAGACTTTTGTAATTTATCTGAAACTTGGTAAATAATAAATAAATAAATAAATAAATACTATTCATCGGGTCTAAAAGTTACCGTGTTTACAAGAACGGAAGTATTCAAGTACAGGTCTTCATTTCCTATGTGCAGGATATTTGCACTTTTCTTACATATGAATGTTTATTTACCCGTCAATATGAAAACGCAATCATTTGACCGTATTGTGAATGTCACGTCACGTCACTTCGATGCCGATTCAACGTGTCACGTCGATCGAAAAGAACCGATTGTGTAACCGCATCGACGTGACTCATTAGCATTTCCATATTGATATGTATGTGTCAGCTGTAAATTGTGAATTTAAGCTCATGTGAATGCTTTCATTTACAATCATTTCATTTTTGCATCGACGTTAATTTTTTTCAGGCGTCACGGACTGGAATCTCATCGACGGAAAATTTGATCGTCATTTTCCGTCGATGAGATTCCAGTCCGTGACAACTGTCGATGACAATCGACATTCACAATCGCTTTTTCAGGCGTCGATGTCGAATCGGCATCGAAGTGACGTGACGTGACATTCACAATACGGTCAATTATCATGCTCATTGAATTTTATTCAAAACCTTTTAAATTCAAGTATAGATTCGGCCGACTCTTTGGAGTACTTCACAGAGAAACAAATCGGAAATCTAAGAAAGTGTGTCGAGGTACTTTTCATGAAATCCTCAGAATCATCAGGTGACGATTCCTTGATAGGAGGTTAGCACATAGGTTAAATATTGCTCTTATTCTGGCCGTATGACTAATTCTGGTTGAATACCCCACCTGTAACCGAACTTCTTCTCACTTGTGTAAAAAGCGTTAAATTTTTTTTTACACGTTCCTCCAGGTTCTTTTTCCAGATGAGTATCGTGTCAAGAACAACCCCCAGACATTTATTGCTATCCGATAGAAGTAGTTCATCGCTTTCCATCTTCGGTAACAAGAAATTCGGAATTTTCTAATTTTTCGTCAGGAGGGCCAAATACGGTTTAGATGGGTGAACAAGCTGCTAACATCGTCCCATTTTCGTAGTTTTTTGAGTGCCCACTCCATCTAATCCGAGGTTTTCCACGTTCTACAAGGATATCGGTTTCCACTTATATTAAAGGCATCGCACTCTATATCAATGAAAGCGGCGACTGTGACACTGCTTACTTACTTACTTAAGTAAGGCAGTCTCCTCCGATTTGCCCTTAGTTTAAGTATATTGTGATTTTAACTTTTGTGCGTATTTTTATGGTTGACGGATATCCGTTTAAAAGTTTCGAGGCTAAAGGACATGCGACACGGGAACGGTAGCAATCGCGGCAGCACAAATGTGAGTTCGATACCAAACTAGCCATGCCCTGTAAGTAACATTCGCAGTCCGAGAACTAAGTACACAAAAAAAATATTCATCGGCAAGAACGCAGTTGACCCTAGTTACACCTGAACTGAAAAATTACTTCTTTCTACAACCTACACAGCGACAAAAAGCTACCGAATTATATTGGACTATAAATCGTTTTGTAGAAAAATTCGAAACAGTGGAAAGAGGAATCCCAGTATTAAAATCTCTACAGGAAATTCTGACCTAACAAAATCTGAGCAAAAAACTGCAGCCCGCAATAGCCAATCTGAAATTCGAGAATGTAATTTAGGTGCTCCACTAAAAACACGACATCGATCATGAACCAACTCTGCATCTTTCGTGTTTATTTCCTTCTAAAGACCCAATATACTACTCGGGTTTCTTGGTGCATAATTAGTCAAATCTTAGCAATTGTGCTTCATCAATTATTCGAACAAACAACTAGGCGTCAACTTAAGCTAGCGGAGAAATGGTATGCAAATAAAATCGACCATTTATCGTTTGACCAGCCGAAATTTATAATTTCCATGCGGCAAAATACGCTACAGTAAAAAAAAAACAACGTCATGCTTAAAACTGAAATTCAAATCTAAATAAAGTAAATTTAGTGAGCAAGCTTCGGCACAAGGCATTGTAAAACTAAAACTGCGTGCATCTTAACTAAACGATTAGTATACAATGTAAAATGAAAACTTTTTTTTTCAGTGCTTATATTACCTTATTCTTGTGATTGCAACCAATGTAATAAAAAGAATGTACCGTAATGGAAAAAAATAAATAAAAAATAATTAAATTGAGTTAGTATGTTTGTGCTCTACGATTTTTTTTTAAATAAATATTAAGATCAACTACTTTTAAAAATCTACACAAAACAATGGGGATTCAAAAATTTGATTCACTTAATAATTCAACGCAGGATAAAGTAAAGGAAACTAAAAAAGTGTTATGGTATTTTGTAAATAATTCGTATATTAAATATTTTGAAATAACATGGGGATGCGATAAAAGAACTAAATTAACTTACTTCTTCAGTTAATTCATAAACATGACTGTTGCTTGAGACGGAAGTATTACTACTAACATCTAGTGCGCTATCGGTTGCTGTCGGCGTCAGTCCCGATATATTCGAAGTATACCATTGGCAATTGGCTACCACCGGTAAGCTCAATGTTTCCCTGTCCAACTGAAATGAAACAATAAATTGCAAAAGGAATTACTACCAATTTATTCCGATGCCTTCATCAAAATTGATACTAACCTTTTTACTGGATCGTCTCTTTGGATTTTTATCTTTACCTTTGGATTTGTTATTTGATGACTGACTCATTGACGTTCTGCATAAATTAAACGCAAAAATAAACTCAAAATTAACCAATAAGGAAAATTAGAAGAACCCAAATAGGAAAAGCATAAGTAAGTAAATGAAGAAATGCTTTGAAATGTAAGTGATATAAGCAAATCAATAAATTGCAAACAATAAAAAATACTTTATTATTAAAATAATAAAGTAAAACGATTGGAACTAATGTTGTAGAAAGGAAAAAATAGTTTTTCCATTCCCATTCAAAAGAGGTGAGGATATATCTGATCTGTAATAATTCGTTTGAAACATTTAAATTGTGGAGATGGATAGTGTGGCAATGAGAGAAGCTATCAATCAGCTAATTACCTTGTCAAATTCGATGCGTTGAAATTAAAACTAGCTAATGTTGACTTAATCGAATTAGTCTGGGGACGACCGCTTTGTGTTGATTTCGACAAGCCGCTACTATTAAAATATATCCGCGAGATTAAAATACGAAATTCGAAAGAAAAAATCCGAAATACTCACTCTGAAGAACCCATACTTGTCTCGGACAGCCTATTATTGCATTCTATGCTGGCCTGTGCAACCAATCCATTTCGTCGCAAAACAACAAAGTCTCGATCGAATTTAAGATCGCTAGTCTGTAAACGATTTAAAATTATTCGCACTGCTTATTTGTTTATCTGCCACTAAACATACCCTCTTTCCGTATCGACTTTCAATACAGCATTGCATCTCGCCGAAACATTTTTCCAATCGATCGTGCATTGGCAATAGACTGGCCGGTGCTTTTACTTTATGAACTGCAAGAGCTGAACGATTTTTGGAAATTAATTTAATGTAAAAAACACTAACACTACCTTTCTTTTTGGCAAAAAAAACTTACCAATCTCTAGAAGTGGAATCTGCGAAGCAATTAAATCTTTCAGTTTGTCGACAAGAATTAGATTTTCCGGATGCGATTCCAAATATTCGGGCGTCAGGAAAGCTTCTTCATATTTACTGAAGCCGCCCATCACAGCCGGATCTAATACTCCTGTGATTTTCATACTAAGTGGATTTATTGCTAGGTTTTCGTCGCTTTTATGGGCAATTATTAAATCACGAATTGCTTTGTTCGTTCGCTCCATAGTTTCAATGGCATGTTCGATTGGTGAAATCTAGTGGTAAGAAAGAATTTTCGATAATTATAAGATTGATTTTTTTTCAAGAATAAGGACTTATGCAAGAATAAGGACTTATCATTCAGAAATCAGGTGTGGCTAAGAAACCCGGCTGGTTCCATTCTAAGATTATATTTGTTAAAGCGAATCTGATTTAGATACATCTTCGTGTCACAGTGCAAAACTTGAGCCAAGATTGATCGCTCTCACGGATTTCTTTCGTTCAAAATAGGCTGATACTCTTTTGTTTGCAATGCTCAAACTTTATCCAAACCATTATTGCTGAATATTAAAGGAAAACTTGACCGGTTCCCTCTATTTTAAGGAAAGATCTCATAAGAGTTAGTAATATTTGTAACCTTGCTAGTACTCGGCCACATTGATCTCGAAACTCTAAGTTTCATCTTGAACCTTTTCGTTCTCTCTAGATAAACCAAAATATCACTGGATATCTGCGGATCTTTGAGGCATGTCGAACACCTTACACCCCCTCGAATTAAGGGGTTAGGTACAGTAACAAGGTCGAAAAAAAGTTTTTTGAAAATTTTTTTTCAGTTGTGAATGGATATAATTATTTTAAAGTTTTGGCACATAAAAAAGTAATTTTTAAAGAACATTTCAGAATTTTTTCATAAAAAAATATTCATAAATAATCCCCTGGTAGCAATGGTTCGTCGACGCTTGGAAAAAAAAAAAGATGACTTGCGGTGCGTCCGTACGTCATCACAGGATTATTTAAAATAAAAAATTCGAAAGGATTTAGGTAATATATTAGTGTCTTTCGCGGATGAACGAATTTATTTTGAAAAATATGAAATTTTCAATTTTTGGCATGGTTTTGAACCAAGGAGGACGATTTTCACTTAAAAAATCAGCCTATTATTGCTTGTAAAAAAGGATAAAAATAAAAAATTTAAAAAAACAGTCGTTCATCCGCGAGTATTATTCATATCAAAGATGCATAGTTTTTGAGTTATGTTCTGCTTCAATTCATGATATTTTGAAAAGGCAACAGTTCCTCAGAAAAGTGCCTTTATTACCGTTGAAGCATAGCCCCAGAAGAGGTCAAATACGAACTGAATAGATGGATAAATTCTCTCCCAGATCTTCAAAAAACACCCAACTAATTCAGTCGAAACAATCCCAAACAGAATTAAGCGAGTTGTGGTATCAAAACGGCAGCTTTTATTAATTGGGCCCGGGAATCAGTAATAAAGGTCGGAAATAGTATAGGCGGTATTGCATAGCGCACACATTTTTAAATGTGACTTTATTCATTACAAACCTGTAACAGATGATTACACAAAAAACCATCAATTCATGAGACGCGGATAGACTAAATGTAAGTCGTTTGAGAAATAAATATTTATTCAAGGGTTGAATTCTTTAGGACAAATCGAACCCACGATACTCTTACAAGACATTGTATCTCACTCACCTTGAACGTATCCGATTCTGTAACAGGAAACCATCTCAAAATACCCGGTAATGGATACTTTGTTCTCAGTATCGTCCTTTCCAGCCACAAGTTGCTAACTTCATTTCCATCGCCATCATTATTATCTTTATACGGTCGCGAAAATTCAAATTTCTCAACGTTATTTGTCCGATGATATTCGACAATATCGCGCGCAATAATCTTATCCATAAGGACTTTATGCTTATCGGCCATAATCGGTTCGACGCTATTAATTTGAATGAATTGTCCGTCGGATTGTGTGATTTCCGTTCCGGGACTAGTTAACGTTTGCATTAAATCGGCCGATGGATGTTGCGTTAGAATTCGCGCACAAAAATCACTAAGCCTCTCGTATTCTTTGCCGCGATAAACAAAAAATTTATTTCGTAAAAAGTCGGGAAATTTCAAACCGAAAAATGCTACCCGAAAATAGTTGGATTTGTGGCGCATTTCTTTCAGAATTTTCTCGAAAAACAAGGCCATTTTTTTATGTATGGTACTCAAGCTTAAATAGTCGAAAATTTCATTTTCATATTGCCTTGCTAGTTCTTTACACATATCAATTGCACACTCCCACATTTTACCTTTGTCGAAATATTCAATGATTTCGTTATAGAGGGCTTCTTTGAGGTGACGATGAGTTCGGCAGTTGGCGTGTCGGTACGATCTTAGTAACGGCGAGAGTTCTGTATCGTCCCAAAAAAGTAAATTACTGTGCAGTTTTAATGTGAATGCTGCTTCGGTATAGTTATCGAACTCCATGTGCAAATCGAATAATTTATAGACATATCGTATGTACATTTCTTTTCGATTTACTGAATCGTAGAATTGCAGCAAGCTTACAGTACATGCCATTCGATTCTCTTTACTCTCATCGTTCATTATGCAACGATATTCGAGCAGTTTCTCCATTAATTCGGTAACCATATTAACGAAACGTACACCGCTTGTGTGAAGAATGTTATGCGACAAGCAATTCTCCATCATGATTTCTTCGAACAAAATATTATAGTCGAAATCTCCGCGACCACCTTCGACCAGAACATCCAACTTTTCAATCATCTCCGTTTCGAAATCGTTGAAATTCGCCTTGTAATGATTATTATTGCGTTTCGTATCGCCATAACTGTCCGTTATATACTTCGAACTGTAGTACTCGCATTGCATCATATCGAAAAAAATCGGAATCGTAGCCTTACGTAGCTCAATTTCCGGTATCATACTCATTTCGAGCACGGGCTCAACTAATTGCGGTACGAATTGAATTTTATTTTCGCCCAGCTGAAACCACATCTTACGAATTTCGGTTGCTGTCTCACGTCGAATATCCTTATAGCGAGCCAATATTGTCGATTGTTTGTTCTGACTGAATTGATCCAGCTGCAACGGCGATTGTATCAGAAACGCTATCGAACATTGAAAGAAATTTGACCAAACTTGTTTCTCGAACGGATTAAAAAAATAGTCAATAATAATAACGGAAAACTGTCGAAGACTTTCCAATATCACAGTGTTCTGGTGCATGATCATGTCCATCCAATCACTAGAGAAGACCGGCTTTGAGACCAGGTCTTTGTACACCAAAAGAATTTCGGTTAAGAAATCTTGTAGATCATAGCGTGTATTAAAGTGTTTCACGTAGATGTCGTAGTGAACGGTTTGCATGCTCCGTATTATGCCCAACATAATTGCAACCAAATTTCCAACGTACGGATTATCACGGTCCATCGCTATCGAAGTTTGAATCACAGTTCGTAGAAGAATCAACATTACGTCGCGGATGTCGTTTTCAATTGGTCCGATATCGTCTTGAAATAATAGTTTCAGTATGTTGCTCAAAATATTAACACATTCGGAAATCTTAAAAGAGAATTTGAAAAAAGTGATTCTTTTAGTTTTATAAGTCAGCAAGAATAGAATTTTCTGAAAAGAACAAATTTATTTAATTATTTAAAAACGATGTAACATTAAATTCGAGAATGTGTATGATATTGAACAAGGCCTCTCAGAAGTCGAAAGGGGACCGAGCCACTTAAATTTCCAAGACCCCTTGAAAATAAATTAACTTTTAATCTGAAAGAATGGCGACAGCAACGGGCACTTTTCTAAAATTAAACAGATATCAGACTCGGACCCTGGTAGGTTCATAGGATTCGTTCTCACAAAAGACTTCCGCAACTTCGACCTTATGGAACCATTAGATATATAGATAGGTAATTTATTACAAGTATTCAGATAGATTGACTAATTACAATTTCATATATACCAAGTACAGTGGTCGGACATAATTGCCTTTTCATCTTAATTATTGTTGGGAGCATTAAGCTGGTTCTTATATGCTGATTTATTACAGTGATTATTGTAAGAGGATAAAATTTCAAAAAACTTCTTTTGAATTAAAACTAAAACTAATCTATTTCTAAGAATAAGAACTAGGATTGAACAGCAGATATGAGCGGGTTTTTGCAATTAACAAGACTATGTTGGAATTTTTCGTATTTCTTTTCCGCCAGTTGCAGTATGCAGCCTATAAGTTGAGTAATACCAAGGCTTGTTAAGCATTATTTTTAAAAGTTTGTAACTTCTTCTTATGAATTGAAGTACAACTATTCCAAATTGGAGCACCGTACATGAGTGATGGTTGCATTACTACCTTATATAATAGCAGCTTATTTGCCTTTGATAGTTTAGATTTTCGATTTATTAGCGGATAAAGAGTTGTGATACTTTTGGATACCTTTGAGACTTTTTAGTTCGCATGCTCGTGGAAAGGTAAAGTTTTGTCAAAGTGAATTCCAAGATATTTGATTGAGGGCGACCAAGGGATTACTTCCCCAACGATATTGATGGAGGGGGTTGGAATAAACCGGGAGGCTCTTCGTTTGCTAAAAAACATGGCTTGTGTTTTAGTGGCGTTTAATTTCATTTTCCAGGCGCTGAAGTAATCAGTAAAGACTTCTAACTGACGTTGCAGGTTTTTGATAATTGTATTTGGATCATCTGACACACTTATTATTGCTGTGTCATCACCAAAGACGGCAAGCTCGCAGTTACTCATTTTCGGCATATCTGAGGTATACATGTTGAACAGAGTGGGGCTAAGGCAAGAGCCTTGAGGAACCCCTGCAGGTATACGAGTATCTCGTAGGTCGGAGACAGCATTTTGGCCCTTGGTAATAAAACATCTGTTGGAGAGGGTATTTTCCAATATGTTTGATAGCCGGATTAAAATGATTTTTTCGAAAATTTTTGAGCATAGGTGTGATTACTCCGTCGCTGCCAGGAGCTCTTCTGTTTTTAAGGGACCGAATAATAGCAGTAACTTCAGTCGGTTTGGAAAGATTCTGAGGCATAAAGTCTGGGGGTAGCGTTGGGATGTTGCTTAAGAGTATTTTTATACTCTAGATGAAATCATATAGAGTATTATAAGTTTAATCCAGCCCAAAAGTTTGTAACGCATAGAACCAAGCCTCGGACGAAAAAAAGTTATATATTATTTTTTGTTTATTTGTGGCCAAAAACCTCAAATCCGCCTGACGTCCGTCCGTCCGTCCGTCCGTCTGTCCGTTAGCACGATAACTCAAGAACGCCTTCACCTAGGATCTTGAAATTTTGAATCTGGATGTTTGGTTGAATTTGTAAGGCTAAGTTCGTTAACGGGCAAAATCGTCCTACTCCTTCGGGTAGCTGCCATACAAAATGTCCTTAAAACACGTGTTCAAGAATATTGGTCGATAACTTCAGAAGGGTTTAAGCTACGTCTTTGAAATTTTGTATGTGTTATTTTTCCAATAGTTGGAGCTAAATATATGATTATGAAGAAAATCCTTTTAGTCCTTCGTGTAGCTGCCATACAATCTAATAGCAGTCCTTAATAAAGGACATACAACATGCACACACGTAATTCTACTTTATACCCAACTACAATATAAATCGGAGTTCAGTATTCATCTAGAGTATTATACGATTGGCTTGCAGCCGATCGTGACTGCAGTATGTTTAACCATAGCTTCATTTGCCGTGGTACGTGGGTTCTGAGACAGCACGTGTGCTTCAGAAAAAAAAATCCTTTGTTTGTAATCACAACTGTATTACCGTTGCTCAGGGGAGGGATTGGAGAGCGCCCTTTCTTAAATAATCTATTTAGCTCCCACACTATATTAGCTCCTCTGGGGAGCGAAGACAAGAGGAGATTCCATTTTTCATTCCTGGCCTTGAAAATTTTCTGGCTGATATGTTCATTAGTTTTATGAATTAACATCTTGAGAGCCCGATTTCTTGTTCTCTGCCATTGACGCTTTAGGCAGTTCCGTTCCCTAATTAATAGCTTAATATCAGGGCTTAGCTGGAGTGTATGATCATGTGGTTTTACACGAGGAGAACACTTGTCAGCAGTAAGTATGATTTTTTCGTTTAACTCAGCTACCATAGAGTCGATTTCAGAAGCACTAGTCTTTTTAGATAGTTCGAGCCTAGGGAGCTTGGTATCTTTTTTTAATATTTTTCCGTATGATAGCCAGTTAGTTCGGAAATAATTAGGCTTTGTGAATTGTAACCTTTCGATTGGAGTGGCTGAGGTGATGTGGAATTCTACAGGGAGATGAGTTGACGGAAGTTCTTGAAGCGTTAAAGGTGGGGTAATAGAGGTTATACCATTGCTGAGGAGTAAGTCAAGGGTTGAGCATTTTCCTTTTTGTGGATAGTATGTCGGTTCTGATGGGGTGTGAACTACTACGTTACACTTAGACATCTCCTCAAAAAGAATTTTTCCTGCATGATTAGCGTTGAAACAATTTCAATGATGATGTCTGGCATTGAGGTCTCCGCAGATGACATACTAGTTCTTCGTTTAAATAGTAGTCTTATAAATAAACCCAGTTTGTGTGCTTTGAGTTTGGTGCTTGGAAAATAAGCTGCTATTATTTTGGTCTTAAGTTCACTAATTTCAATTTCGAGAGTTTCAATTACTTTCGTGGGAGGATTTTGATGCACAACGTGATTTATGGCTTTTCTAATAAAAATTGCAACACCCCCGCCATTTACATTCATTCTGTCGTTTCTATAAATAACATAATAAGGGTTATATAGTTTATCAATTATAATAATTAAATCTGCTACATTTGTTTTTAAATAGTTGAAGAGTTCAAAACTTTTATTAGGGATGCTTTGAGCATTCCAAATAATGACTTTTAGATTAGTACTTAAATTATCCATACAAGAATTTTAGTGCTATCTCGATAATAGCATTAAACTGGTCTTCTTTAGATTTGCACTTAGCAAGATTTTTAATTACTTCTGTTGACACTTGCAACAGTTCCTGCGGAGTGAATAAGGAGTCCGACGGTATGGTAATGTTAGTTTGTGTTTTAACTATTTGGCTTTATGATGGTCCTACAGATGTACGAGCATTATCAGTCCTTGTGTGAGTCTGTTGATGATTTGGAATTGATGGAAAGTCTTTAGATGAGGGCAACATGGCAACCGGTTCGGTTGTAGAGATTTTGAGCGGTTGTCTTTTATTAAGTGAAGATTTTAATTGCAGGTATTCCGCACGTTTGCTGCAGTTAGAATCGTCAGAGGTGTGATTTTGCTCGCAATTCGCGCATTTGATTTCGTTGTTGTTTTCGGCTAAGCATGTTTTGTGATTGTGGCCCTTGCCGCATATCATGCACTTTGTAGGGAGATAACAATGTGATGATGTATGTCCAAAAAGTTGGCAATCTCTACTCTGCGTTGACTTTGCGACCCGCCTTGCGTAATATCTCCAATCAACGACCGCGCCCATGACAGCTCTAATTTTCCGAAGGTCAACTTGTATTCAATAGTTTCAGTACAGCACAAGCTCTCTAATCTACACACCCTGCGAATTAGTGAACGGGCGGATTACAGTGTAGACGTGCGACAAAAGAAAGAATGAATATCATAAGAGCACTTAATTTACAGTAGGTACAACAGTTGGATCAATTCTATTGGACTGGAGATGCGGGGAATCGGCGGATTACAGAAACTTTGATTTTTTTACTTCCACTAGCCGAAAAGACGGCGGATTATCACGCTCGTAATGTACATATCGCATCGCAAAATCAAAAATATTAGTAAAGAACTTGCTCCATTTCAAATATGGCGTAGCCGTCACTAAGAATATGGACAATACTGAATATTCAGGATGATTTTATATTATCGAAATATCAATAAACGTTTCTTGTGTTCAATTTGCTAATTTATTTGATTTAGTCACTCTGCTAAAACACTTACTAACTCCGAATTCGTTACGGCGAATTGCAGTGACTTGCTTAAGCCACGGCTTGACTGCTGGACCGCTGCGTTATCGCGTTTTGCCGCTTCGGGACGTTTCTTCGCGAACACAAGGATGCGTAGTTCTTGAAGTAGTCGTTTAGGAGAATTCCCTTCGCATTTTAAAAGTCTGACGCTATCAACTTCATTGCTAATGGAATGCATTTCATGAATTTTGGAGTCGTTTGTTTAATTGTTACAAAAACTACGCTAGATTCCTCTTGGACAGTCGTAAACATTCGAAAGATGTTCGCGTACGATTGCGGTACCCAATTTGTCCACTTCTCACTTTTACTCGAAATGCTAGTGTTCAAGCAACTGTCAAGCAATTAGGTGATGACAGAATGACTAAATGTTTAGCATTGATAGGAAGTTAGCTTTAAAACTACCAACACAGATGTCACCTTCGTCCTCTCTCTAACCCAGTTATTCATCGATCGACCAGCACAATTCCAGCTTAGCGTACACCGTACGCTATCTTGCCTTATAATAAAACCAACATTTAGGTTTAAAGTTGAATCATCCCGGCTGTGTCACGTAGAAGATACGAGTAGTTCCGGCGAAGCCCACACTTTCCATTTTGCATTTCAGTGAGCTGTGGTTTATTCTTCGACAAGATTATAAAGTGTAAAATGTGTACAACATTAACAAAAAAGTGACTAAGCATAATGCGACAACCACTGCTCTAATATTTATCGAAAAAAGTTATATATAGAAGCTTTAAAATAAAATTATTTGTCACACAAAACGACTCGAGAGATGGAACAGCGACAGAGTAATCTAATTAGCTGTGTCACACGCCATATCACAGAAAATATTTTCGGGGGGGCTTGGAAACTGGACATTAGTGTAATCACTTACTGTTTCAGGACTGATGCTGTTCTACCCGATAAATTTTCTTGTTGGTTATTTTTTATTATTATTATCAAAAAAAAGCATGCATTTGAATAAATATAAAATAATGATTTACGGAAGCGTACAATACTCATACACACCACTAGCACACATAAAAATTAAATCAATCGAAATTCGAAATATTCTATTCTAGTTGATATTTTTACCTTGAAATTTGTTGTCGTTTCACGAGCGTGTAGATGCGATTTTAATTCACCCAAAACCTTAGCTGCCTTCGTTAGATTCTTTTCTTGTTGCCATATATCGGATTTAGCATCACCCTATCGCATTATTTTATTATTGTTTTTTTTTGTTGAAGTTTGCGAAAAGTTGATTTGTTTATGCGGAAAATTTGTTTTGTATTTTGTTTAAAGGAAACACAAGGAGATTACGGTGATTAGGAGGACCAACGAATAAGCAAAAAATAAATAAAACAAAAAATAGTATAAAACAATTTTGTTAAACTTTTAAACTGCTTTTAAGCAAAAAAAAGCTCTAACAAAAATCAGTCCTTACAAAACCGTAATTTGTAAAATACTCAATCAACAAATTGGAAATAAAAACAAATCTTAGTAATTTATTATAATTAGAAACTAGAACATTGATCGTGCTTCCTATTAAATATTAAATTTACTGGTGTAATCTTATGGAAGTGGGAAAGGTTCTTCTACAGATTTTATAAAGGTGTATTCAACCCATGCAACTATTTTAGAACAAATAATATTAAATTTCCTGAGATTGACAACATTTTCGCATCAGAAACCTTCATAAAATTAACGTGAGCAAAATAAATTACACCTACACGTATAACACGCACACAAGTTATCATGTATTGGGGTTGAAGAACTTTTGTCTGAAAACTACTCGAAAGGTAAAAGAATTTCGTCGAATCATTTAACTCAGTCTTGACCTTTAGATGAAACATGTGAAAGAAATTTTAAGCTTCGCTCTGAACGCGTTCTCAATCCTAACCTTAGATTAACCACCTAAAAAGATTGGCCATGTCGAAATAAAAAAGAGCCAAGTTGTTTTTTGCGCATGTGCTACTAACGTTAAACTAACAGCTGCATGGGAGTCCAAAACTGATTATTTTGGAGGCAAAGATTTTGGCGTGCATTTTAAAAGTTTTTTGCATAAATTAAATGTATTGCAGTCACGATCGGCTGCAAGCCAATCGAATGAAACTGTAGATGAAATACTGAACTCCGACTTATATTGCAAGTGGGTGTTGGAGACAAATAGATGTCTAAGCTCGGCGATTTTTTTCAAATTCAATTTTATTTCGCCAGTTTCAAGACAAAAAGAAAAGAAAATAATAAAGAAAACTAAAAATTTCGTTTGTTGTCCCTGTTACAATGGAGATAAAAATTACTCACAATAACTTAATACTATTACAATATATGTATTATGCTTATCCTTAGTTTTAAATAAAATTAATAATTTTTCAATATTTTTTTTATTATAATAATCGTACTGAATTTCTTTGCAGCCGCCACCAAGTCACGTCAAAAGCAAATACTTTATTATTAAAAAATAATAAAGTAAAATGGCAGTAGGAATAGAAAAAGAGAAAGAAAAAAGAAAGAAAGTGAAAAATGGCGAGGGCGAGGCATCTACCTCTATTGACCACTCTGCCCTCTATACGTTCGTGCCAACAGTGGGGATAAAGTAGAATAAAGAGCGCGTATGTAGTTTGTCCTGTATTAAGGACTCTGATTTGGTTGCTACTCGAAACTAAAAGACAATATCATCAGTGTTCAATTTCATATATGGAACTCAATGAGTCACCGAAAGCAAAATTTTCTCTTTTCAAGGACTTTCACATCGGAGGAGCAAAAATTATTTATATAATTATATATTTATCATTTTACCTGGAACTATTGTTCTACAATGTTGTACAAAGCATCATATTCCTAGATTGAATCGTTCAAAGGCTATCGGAAAATAATCTTGAACACGTGTCTGAAGGACTTTCTGTATTGGAGCTACCCGAAGGAGTAAGACGATTTTGCCCGTTAACGAACTTAGTCTTACAAATTCGACCAAACATCCAGATTCAAAATTTCAAGATCATAGGTCAAGGCGTTCATGAGTTATCATACTAACGGATAGACAGACGGTTCGACGACAAGCGGATTTAGATGTTTTGGCCCCAAATAAACACAAAATAATACATAACTTGTTTTCGTCTGAGGCTTCGTTATATGCGTTACAAACTTTTGGGCTGGATTAAACTTATAATACTCTCAGATTTCACATAGAGTATAAAAATATCGATCTCCTTATAATCTATGTGGGATCCAAAAGAAAACAACTAGTAACGAATTTTCTTAGTGTGCGTTTTAATCTTACTATGCGTTTTAATCTTACAGAAACGAATGCGTTTTAACCTTACAGAAACGAATGCGTTTTAATCTTCCCGAAACGAACGATCCTCACACGATCAGTGTTACGCGACGAGTCCCCCGGCATCCTCCTCTTCTTCTCGGCTCCGGCCTATTCCCGGTTCAGACTACAGGGTGATTCCTACATCTCGGCCGTCCTGCGATGCTATCGTCCCGATGAAATCTTCACTTCCTTTCTTTATTGTACAATCTTCTTTGCTTCGTCTTCAACATCATCTTCATCGTCACCGTCTTCATCATCGTCGTCTTCATCATCGTCGTCTTCATCATCGTCGTTTTCATCATCATCGTCGTTTTCATCATCATCGTCTTCATCATCATCTTCGTTCTCTCCATTGTAGTCGACGTCCTCTTCATCGTCGCCCTTCTGTTCTCTGATCAGTTTCTGAATTGCCGATGCCAGTTCGACTACTTGCTCTAGCTCGCCTTCATCGTTCGATTTGGATTTTTTCACCGTTTTCTTTGTCGCGTCCGCCGTATCATCATCAACGGCACACCTCTTCTGTCCAGCAGCCTTCATTACCCTCTGTAATTTAGATAAAATATTCTTCGCATCGAAAAAACGTTAGCCCCATGCAGACGGTCGATTTGGTCGTCGATTAGCGGCAGCGGATACCTATCCATGATGATCTCTCGATTCAACCTCCTATAATCGATACATAACCTCTTGCTCTTGTCTTTTTTTGAAACCAACACGACGGGGCTTGCGAATTCTGACGTGCTAGGACGGATGATGTTGGTCTTCAACCATTCATCGACTTGACGATCTACGTCAACTTTCTCTCCAGGAGACAAACGACGCGGAGGCTGCCAAACAGGTTTTTCTTCTTTCAGTAGGATTTTGAGAAGAACCGGACTCTGTCTAGCCCTATTTGGCCTGTAACTACCAACGATACTTTCGACCGTAGTTCTGTACTTTCCGTTGCCGATATTTAGAGTATCGCTTTGTGTTTCTTCGACTCTGAAACAGTTGAGGAGGTCGCGTTCTTCCAATTTTTCTAACGTCAGATCGCATAGGCCAAATGTTATTCGCGTTCCTTTAAGGAAATCGTTTCCCAAAATACACCGTAGGTTGAGTGACTCACGAGGGATTACGTGGACTAAGATGTCATCGGTCATGTCATCGACTTTTAGGGTGGCGTTAAATTTGCCAAGCACATCGATCCTCGCGCCTCCAACTCCTGAAATTGTCGTCTTGGATTTCTCGAGCTCTGGTGCGCCGATTTCTTCGTAGGCATCTTCCCTGAGTAGCGTTAGATCACTTCCTGTATCCACTATGGTATCAAATATAACATGATTATTTATTGTTATTGCCTTTTGATTTATTCTGCCCCGAACGTCATTCTGTGCTAGCTTTGTCTCTGTCTCCATCGCCTTCGTTTCACTCGAATTGCCTTTCGTGCAATTTTTTGCGATGTGTCCAAAATCGTTACATCCAAAGCATTTTACACCATTTTGCTTCTTGTGACAGTATTTTGCAGGGTGTCCCCGTTCACCGCAATTGAAGCATAACGTTCCCGTCTTTGACTTTATTGTGGTGGTGTTTGTGCTTTGACCGTCACGGCTACAACTAGCTTTAAATTTCCCATATAGCTTCAGTTTGTCTTTGAACTCGGCGATATTCTTAGCACCATACAGGAGAACTTTGTTCGTCTCCGTGTCATTAATGCCCTTGATGGTGTAGTCAATGATGGCTAGATCTTCGATACCGCCTAGCGCTCCGATTTCCCGTAGTGCCACGAAGTAGCTTTCGATTGACTCATCTTTACGTTTATTCCGGGTCGCCAATTGTTGATGAATTTCCGCGCTGTTAACTTTAAACGAGAATTCAGCGGCTAAAAACTCTTTCAGTTTTCGGAACGTTGTGAGGTCGCTGCGTAGTTTTAAGCTTCTCAGTGCTAGCCCCGATAAAGCCTTCTTCGCGTAAACCAGTGTTTGTCGTGGGGTCCAGTTCATTTCTTCTGACATTAGCTCGATCTCTTCGATCCAATTCTCGACCCTATAATTTGATTCTCCATCAAAAATGGTAATCGAATCTTGGACGTCCTGGTATCGAATTCGTTCCGGATCTCTTGCGACTCTGTCATCGTTATTACACACGAGCATGCTGTCGATTCCATCAACGGCATTTGTTGCGATCTGTTCATGCACTTTATCTGTTTTGATCACATCAATTTCGCGTCGTAAATTGTTTATTTCACCCATTAGAACCTGCTTTAAGTCATTTACCGCACTCGTAACAGCAGTTATAACCGCACTCGTATCGGCACTTGGACCGGGCGTCGGGTCATTCGAAACTCTCGCGAGACTTTCTTGGAAACGGCGCAAGAAATCTTCGTCGTACGTACTTTGCGAATTTGGAAATTCGCTCTTATTTCTTTTATCGCGATTGCGGCCCATTTCTTTTCCAAATCCCGGTTGAGCCCCCAATTTTGTGGGATCCAAAAGAAAACAACTAGTAACGAATTTTCTTAGTGTGCGTTTTAATCTTACTATGCGTTTTAATCTTACAGAAACGAATGCGTTTTAACCTTACAGAAACGAATGCGTTTTAATCTTCCCGAAACGAACGATCCTCACACGATCAGTGTTACGCGACGAGTCCCCCGGCATCCTCCTCTTCTTCTCGGCTCCGGCCTATTCCCGGTTCAGACTACAGGGTGATTCCTACATCTATGTATGTATGCTTTGCAGATGCATGACATTTTATTATATACATATTTAGTTATGATCTGGTACGATTCTGTAACTCAAATCTCGGCGAAATACCAGAAAGGAGTAGCTTTTTCAAATGCGTACTTTTCTAATAAACACCAAATTTCGAAATTTCGTTATCATTATTTTTAACAATAGAATAGTGACGCATTTGCAACTATTTTTCTATCACTAATTTAATGACAAGGTTATATCGCTGTGAACTCAACGTATTGGGAGACTAGTCATCGAAAAGATTTCGTTCGATGCAAAGCATTTGTACAGAAATGGATATTTTAATAAATATTTCTTTTCTAAGTACAGTTACATATTCGAAGTTTCACCTTTGGTATGCTTTGGGTGGCCCCAAATATAATGTTATTTTGCTACGCCACCGGAGCCAAGATCCAAGACGTTCAAGGGTACCATAACAACCAATAAAAATAAACAAAAATATTCCTTTATAATTATTTCATTTCTGTTTTTGACAAGCAAGATCCCTTGGAAAGCACATTTTTTGAGAACTGTCAAATTCATTTTGGTCTCCAAAAAATTTGTGCTTTTACACGAAGTGGCCTATCCGTATTAGATTGATTCCCTATCTAAGATCCAAACGCTGATCACAAAGAAAAATTTAGTATAGTCGACAAATACACACAGAATACAGAAACAGGCGCGTATTAAAAATTTTTCATGTGATAGGGAAAAGTAATCTTAAAAAAATCTGCAAATAAAAATATGCATAATGATGGACACATTGAAGCGTTTTTAAACAAAAAAAATTAATATATTATTAATATATTCAATTAACTCATAAAAATCGTACTGCCAAAGGGCAAAGATTGTAGTAGTTCTTAGCAACTTTTGAATACTTCTGCATTTAGATTCTATCGCATCCCTTCGTACTAATGTCAATAAAACATGAAAGGCATCACTTGCCGCTTCAGAAATAAAATTATTGACAACTGAGACCTTCGGAACTGTGCGGAAGATGCAGAATTTGCAAAAGTACGAGCTTGTTTCGACAATTTCGCCAACACTTCATTTCACAGATGACCATCTGAATTTAAAGTGAATTTCTTCACACGAGTTTATTTTCAGCTTCGGGGACAGGAAAACTCATTGCGGGCTATTGCGATGGTCAATGCGATGCGTTTGGTAGAAGCTCGAAGTATGCCGTTTTCAATTGCTATTGAAAAGGTATTAACGATGAAAAATCAGTTTTCTCTTTCCCATGATTTAGCAATGCAACGTAATACTTTCCATTGATAAATTTAGCTTTGGAAAATAGGCTTCTACAATGAACATGAACTTCACAGCTGATGGCACTGCTTTTTGCTTTGCTGGATGGAGCTGTTACTTATAATTCAACTTTGGACTGTTGTTCGGTTACAGGCATATTCCATGTTTCATCACTACACTGATGAATTTCGCAGAAACTAGTTTGAATTGAAACGATTTTTGGTTAATTCGCCCGACAATGCTTTAGTGGTCTAAATTGTGTGTAGCTATGTAGCAAACAATTGGGTTAATCGGGCAGTCGAACCATGGTTTGGTCTCGGTAGCCCAGTGTGAACGTCCTAGACTATTTTACCAGAGATCATAGGTTCGATCCTCATGTTACTGCACTTTCCCCTAAATCCAGTTTTCATCAATATACATTCGCAGTCGCCTGGCTGATAAACTAACAATATCTTTGCAGAAAAAAATATGCTGAAGCTTTGAGAGAAATATTTGATCGGACGAATTTGATCCGTGAAATATTATCGAAGAGGACTAGGCCCGATTTGGGGCGACAGGATACTTCTCGCTATGTAGCAGACTATAAAGTCAATTAAGCAGTCGAACCGGAACGAAGATATGGCTACATTGTGACTGCTATCGATTAAACAAATCGCCCTAGTGACCACGTTCAGAAGAGCAGCAAATGCGGATGTAGGAAAATACTCGATGAACCATAATTAAATATTCAATGAGGTATTCAAACCACATCTCTTAACTGTCAACAACTGTCTTCCCAAATTCGAGAAAATACTTGTTCTTATCTCATCCATCAACCACAGTTTTTTCCTTCTCACAAATATGCTTGCAGCACAAATACCGATCGTCACTTAAACCATGTTCTTCAAAAAAAGCCACACAACAAATGTTTAGCTAGCTAGCTACCGTATGTAATTTTCCAGCAAAGCCAAACATGACGGAAAAAATAATGAATTAAACTAGAACTAAAATTATGTTTCAGCTATAGATCAGCTGAAAATGACCATATGAACACACACGCAACTTTACTTAACGTGTTTAATTTATTCGTTGCCTTTTGTAGATGTTATTTTTTATTTTAAGTGAGGATAGCAAAATAATTTATCAGACAAAAATGAAAACTAACATTAGACTGTCGAAAAGTATATCATCAAGTCATTTAATGATTTGGTTATTGTTTCTAACAGGGTACCTACGCATCAAGGCCACCTACGCATTTTCCAATAAGATTACACCGACAGTGAGTATTAATATATCTACTAAAGTTAAAATGCAATACAAGCAATTATTACCAGTCTAAAATCAATAATCTAAGGAAAAACACAAAAAAACGCATGCAATAAAAACAAAAGTTTCACAAAAACAAAGTAGATAGTATGAAAACAAAACAATGAACGGGTGTATTAAAAAAACAGAATACTTAAATGAAATTCGAGTGAAATTCAGCAATTATACTTACCTTTAGTTTTATGTCATATGAGACTATAGAAAAAAAACATTCAATGACAATGAGAACGAAGAAAAGAATCTAAGAGTGCATTTTCTTTTTTGCAGATCGATGAAGGTTTCGAATGTATTATAAAATTAAAATAAAATTTGCATTCAACTGTGATTATGAAATAAAAAAATCAAATTGATGAGCTATGGTAGCTACGAAAACAAACAGCAAACAAATAAATAAAAGACAATAACAGCTTTTTAAAAAACAACAACGCACAAACACGCACACAAAACAAGTGATTACAAAATATCATTCCATAAAATAAGATAAATAGTATTGCAATAGGAAAAAAAATTGTAATGCATTTTTTGTTCACATGCCTATTTCGATGATAAAATTATGTACAAAATTGTCCAAATAATCGAGTCACGATTCTGGGCAGAAAATATAGTCGAAATGGTTGAATTTATAAATAAATTTTTTTTTATTATTTCGTGCCGAAAATCGTCTCCGTTTGTTAATTGTGTTTCTGTTGTACTCCCATTATGTGGATTTAAACAATTTAATTTTCCTTATTTAATTTCTCAAAAGATCAAAATCGTGTATTGGACCAAAAAACAAATTTCATGCAAGACAAAAAAAGCAACAACCCTCTAGACGTATTGTCTAATAACTTACCTCTTCTTTACTTTCCAGCTTATCTTTGATCTGCTTACAGAAAACAGGAAGAAGAATTGCTCGGCATGTCGGCAATTGGAATAATTTCGAATCGACCAAATCTTTAATGCAAGTCATTCGAGATTGAATCAAACGTCCGGATGGAACGTGAGTTATAATATCAACAATGCTATGACTGTAATAACGGAAATATCTCATAGAATTTTTTTTATTGTTAGGAAATTAATAAGATCAAAGCTTACCTCAATCTCTGTGGATCGTAGACTTGCATCAAATCGGTTGCTATCACATGCAAATACTTAAGAATTGCTCCTTGAGATCGCAACAACTCATTGGAGCATTCAATCATTTCGGTAAATAAGGACAGAAGATCTGAAATGAACAACGACATTAATTCAAGTCGATTATTCTCAACCGGTTTTTTTTGTATTTTACTAACCTTCAAGTCTTCGTTCAAACTCATCCCTGTCCTCGTCGTCGTTCAATTCAGCGAATAATATTCTCGATCGAATAATAAATTTTATAATATATTGTAAGTTTTTTGTGGTTTTAAATAAATGCTCTTCGGAATATCTTTCGCCGCCTAAACTTAACGCACCCGGCTCGATTAATGTCTTTTTTATTGCATTTTTGATATGATTTTGAAGAACGTTTATCAATTTACTAAAGAAAAAAAATTATGGAATAATAGTTTTTACAGAATTTTTTGTTGTTTATTTGAGTCTTACTCGTAGGCTAAAGTTGCGGAGAAACTTTCGTTGATGTATAAATCGAGGACCGACTGGAAATGTTGATATTTTAAATCGGACAAAATTTCTATAAGTTTAATAAGGCAGTTGAATACGAGGTCGTCATATTTATCAGGATCGTTATTTTCAACCTATGAGAAATTTATAAATTATATAGAGGTCTAAATTTTAAAAATTTGTTTGAATTGTAGTCATGAATAAGGCGCCAAGATTAAATTTCCTGACAGGGATCGATCACAACTTTATACAATACAGTGTCCGCTGAACAGCACCCGCCTATTGAGACAGACGCAGTAGGCATCTCAACGTCGGCATACGAGATGACCGGAATAAAATGTTTAATCTCTAAACATTATATAATTCCGATTATTTTAATCTCTGAACGATTCATCACACAGAAAACGGAAAAGCTGTAAAATATCACTAGGCAAAACCGTAGATTTGAGAGAGAATAAATACAAAGCAATTCTGATTTAGAAGATTGTCAAGGAAGAATTCGGCAGAGTAGTCTTCTTCAGACACGGATTGATATTGTGCCCACGATCCTGCCTTCTATAATAATTGAAGTTCCGGTTTATACGGAAAGGCTTCGCTTTCTTACCAGCGAAAGCAAGTTCAACGTAACGACATGGTAAAAAAAATCGACTCACCAAAATATTAAACAGAGCATCCAAAATATCCCGCAAGAACTTGACAATTTCGCCAGGGTCGACATTCATTAAAGCGTACAATGATTTTTCGAGTGTTTCCTTGTGCGATGACCAATTCAAAAGTCCCAGTAAGTCCACTATTTATTTTGAGAATAAAATAAACCACAAAAAACGCGAAAATAATCGAAATTTACCATTTTGAGTTAATTTGGTGCTGCAGATATTTGTTTCGATCGTAAACGAATCTTTCGTTGATAAACTAAGTCCCGTAACAGATGGTTTTTGATTGCCAACCAATTCGGATGGCTGTGACGGTAAACTCAAGTAATTCAATTGACTATCCTTATCGTATTTTTTATGATCGATTTTGTATACGAGGAGTTGATGATTTTTATGCTGAATAAATTAAATAAGATCGTTTTTATAAACAATGATATAAAAAGATATACAACAAAAACCAAGTTACTTGTAATGTAGTTCCATTTGGCTGAATTAGTTTTACGTAAGATAAAGCAAACGGTTTTTCTGTACGATCTTTTTGTTCGTTTGAACTTCGATGTTTGAATGTAAATTTTAAATGGCACTGTTTAAATTCTTCAATTGGCACTTGTATCTACCGTAAATAAGTAAAAATTAACAATACTTTCAGGCGAGACGATAGATTTTCATACTTTAAATGTTTCGTTCCACTTAGGCTTATCTTCATGATAATAAATAACTGATTTATATTCGTTTAGCATCGAAGCTCCGGCCCCAAACGTGATCACATCCGGTATTGCTTGCCCGCTCTCATTACAAACGACCACTGTTACTTCGATGTTTTTCTCGCCACCGCGCGTTCCTTTCGAGAACTCTCCATTGACAAGGGTTAAATACAAATCGTTACGAACATCGCCCGGAAAAATAACTTCTGGAAATCCCATTTTTCGAGCGAATGGAACATTTCCATGGATTAGATGTGGATACTCTTCTTTAATCTGAAAACGAAATAGTGTTCTCTTATATTCCGTAAATTTACTTTTACTTTGCTTTCGTAACACACTTGTTTAATATCACCGTGTAAAACCTCAACGCTTACTGCTAATTTGGAATCAATTTTCCCAATATCTTTATTAAGTATTAATTTTCTAAGTGTGCTATCCAAATTTTCTTTTTCACATCTAAAAAATATGAAAGAATTGAATTAACATCGATGCATTGACAGCACTACTTTCAAAACTCACAATATAAATGGTAAATCCAAATTGTTTTTAAAATCTTCTGGTTTTTTAATGATTGGTGTTAAGTCGATTGCGGCAACGCCAAACGGTCGTCGCATCTGATCCGTTAAGTTGTACGATCCATTTGAAGACATCGATAATTGCGAAAGTTTCTTATTGCCCGAACTTAAAACGGCATTTGCCATACTCGTTCGTTTCGAATCGGACTCTTTTAATTCCATCGTTCCTATTCGAATCGCATAACATATTAAGTAGATTTTGTTTCTATTCAAGTCATGGCTTCCCAAATCCTAGAGTGATTGAATCGATTTAATTTACGACGTTTCTATATGAAAAAAATGCTTCAAACTTACAGTGAAAAGAACACGAGTATTATCGAACTGATCCAGATCTCGGGCAATTCCCTGTCGCCCCCATTTCACCACATAGTTTTCTGTGATCGCCTTGTGTTCTTCGCCGTCGTACAGAGTAAAGAGCAGATCGGAATCTTCTTGAAATTTGCAAACGAACGCATGCACTGCCAGTAGTAAATTGTGTGAGTGTTTGTTCATTGTTTTGGAGAGTCGGTTTTTATTGTACGTATTCTGAAAGAAATTAAAAGAACAAGAAATAAAAAACGTTTTTTTGAAAATTTTAACAATTAAAAAACTTACTGTTGCTCTTTTTATCCTATCAGTGGCATGAACATGATGCTCGTAGAGTTCGGTTGTACACGTCGAATTAATATCGAGTATGTTACCAGATTCATCGCGGACAACCATATCGAGGCCTGCATTCAAAAATCAAAATCATGAAGTCCATTTTCAACAGATGTATCTATTCGATGAAAAATAATTCTACTCACCCAGTATACTATTTCCAGTATCGATTTCAGCTGTTGCTTGTAATTTAACCTCACGCATTTCGTCGACTGGCAAATTACCAGACAACATTTGTGATCTCAAACGTATCAATTCAAACATTTTCTGTCTTATCGGTTGAAATTTGTGATTATTACTCTGTTGTGGGAAAAGGCAAAATCAAGTCAAGTATGAGGAGCAGAGATTAATTAAGTGAAGAGATTATTAGTAAATAGTAGAAAGAAGAAATAGCGGCGCATTGGAGGCAAAACTTTTTTTTATAATGATAAGGTTCACTCGACCGTTACTTACCAGATAAAATTTCTTAAATATGCTTCCCCATTCTTTAAGTACTGTTGTTATTTCATCGACTATCTCCGTTCTTTTGATAACATACTCATCTTTGATTTTCACTGCATCGACCAATTGGATGTAGGATTTTGGAAATATGCCCAGCTGATCTTTATCCCTGTGGAGTATTTAGTTGTTATTATTTATAATGTATTTATTTTATTTTATAAGCCTAAATAGAAGTATCAGTTTTCGTTTACAGGCTTGTTTTATTGGCAACTTCAAATGGATCCTGTTTTGAAAGACGTGACAATTTACCCTTACCTATGGAAAAATTATTAAAATTGTTTTTTTGTTTATAGTGGACGAAAAAATGATAACTATGCAAAAACATCGAATTGGCACAGGGTGTTCTTCGAATGAAATAGGATCGGGAAACCTTTGTAGAGCTCGAAAAACTGAATAAAATATTCATTTTTGGTTCACACTTTTCCTTATTTTTTACAATTATAAAAGCCAATTTTATTACCTTTCATTTGAAGCCAAGTTTATCGTGCTATCTTAAATACTCTCGAATTTAATTAAACCCATTTCATTACTTTTGTAATAATATTTTTTAAAGAAAATGTTTTCAGTTTTTGCAGTTTTTTTTAGGACATACATTTTTTAGATTGCCTTTAAGGTACCCTCGAAAAAATAACCGTACTTTTCAATTCTCAAATTTAGGATGGAGGTATAGTGTGGTTTTGAGCTAGAGTATCCTTTTTATCACGTGTGCTAAAACTGGATGGTATCTTTTTTAGTGTCCTCAAGAGAGCAAGGTTTCTGCAACTTGAACTATTTTTCGAGCCCTTCAAAGTGTTTTCGCAGTCGAGGCTCGAATTTCAGCAACAGCTGAGCATAATTAGCTTCCGATTAACTGAACCCAGATCTCCCATCTCAACCTGAAAATTGGCAAAAAGAAGCAGTAGTGTTCAATACTACCAACACACAGACTAGTCCTCTATCTTCAAACGTGACGAACGAATGTTGGAGACAAACATAAGCTATTTTGATACCATACAAATTTCCACATTAGAATAACTTGAAAACGAAGAAATGCGGTTTGAGACGTTGTGTTGGTTTTGCACATTTATTTTTGGTCTTCCTAAAGCTTTCTTTCACAGTTAAAAGTTGGAGTTTCAAGTCCTATATTTTTTGCGTTTTGTTAAATTAATAAAAAAGATTCTTTCTTTTATTTTTTTTGTCGTTCAGAGACATTTTTATAAAGATCACTAGCGTTTCGTTGAGAACGGAAATACTCGCATTACAATTCACTAAGCAGCGCAACACAAGAATTATGCTCTTCCCACTGCCTGTCCTAGATTCCATTGTCAAGTAGCCGAGACACAAAACCGTAAAGTCTGACTACGTCCCGTGTGATTTGCTACAAGCTTTTGTATCCAATGAAATTTCATTCACATCAAAAGCTTTATCACCGCTGTTGGATCCAAAATTTATTATAATAAAGAAACGGTCGTATTAGAAATTTGAACGGAAAAGCATATTGTTGCAGATTAGGGGTTCGTCGGCATTCCAAGTAAAATAATTCAATTAGCTTAATAAAACAAGTCAATTACTTAACTATTCTTGACATTAGATAGTGGATGCTTGACTGAAATTGCGCTCAGTTTTCAGTTTCACTTGAACCGAAGCTCTAAAGTTAGAAGTAGTCGCAATAATAAAAGCATAAAAATCTTATGAACAGTCGGCCTTCAGTTACGCTCACAATGATTTGTCCATTTTCCCACAATTATAAAAGTTCCATCACTATACTATGAAAATTACAACAATTATAAGTTTAAAACTAAATCATTTTATGGCAGGGAAAATAATAAAATATTAACAAGTCGTTTGGGAAAATCGTGATAAAATAATTTTTTTCGACGTCGCCACAGCCGAAATCGGGGCTTGGACTCTTTGAGTTGTTCCGGTGATACTTTGTTAGTCAGTCCGCGCAATTTGCGATGGGGTTGTGATTGTTAGTGATTTCTATGATCTTCTAGATCACCTCGATCAGTACAATCTCTGATTGATGATCAAGTTCTAGCTCTAGAAATTCAAATTGATCGTAACTGAGTTCATTAAACAATTTTGGACAATTAAATAACCCCTGCTATAAATAATCTCTATGACGCCCTCATAATCAAGATCGAGACATTCCTTAAGTTAAGATTTCCTGATCACAAAAGGAGACCACTTAATAGCTAAACTAACCTGTTGTTATATCCGTAATACCAATTCGTGCTGTCCTTAAGAATTATCACCGAATCGCCGACATCTAGGCAAAGTCGATGTGGTTGGTCGTCTTGCAAGAAGTTATTGTTGGCTGAAAAGAAAAGTTTGAAATGAATGAATTAAGTAAGGAATTTTGATGTATGTACAAAGAATAAAAACGATTAAAAGACGCCTGGACAAAAGAGCTCCTCGACGAGCGTTTAGCTTGTGTGAAACTGACGGGGTCGCACTTTATGCTTTCATCTTGTACCGAACGTAATCCGGAAAAACGATTCGCAGTCGCCTATTTTTAATTTCGGATATGTACTACACTTGGTAGGGATACTGCAATTATATTATGTAAACAAAATTGTGTATGTTGGGTGGAACACCCACCCTCATTTCATAAGAGCGCGAAATTTAAACGGCGCGCACGTTTTTTTTCCAAACATAGCAATTTATTGAGAGAGAGACACATCCATGTTAAACGTTTCCTTCCTCCGTTTATTTTTTATTGAGTTCAATGAGTATGTTGTGCAAATGATCAAACAGTTTACGCACAGATAAAAACCGCAATATTTAGGGGATCGAATAATATCGCGGACACGGCGACACATACCATATTCGAAACTGAGACACAAGCTGTACTGCATGCGACACAATACTTTAGAAGCACTGTTAATTATTTCAAATATATGAACCCATTAAGAGCGATAACAGTCGGAAAAAGCGGTATAAGTTATGGCTGTCGTGGGAGAATGATGTGCGCGACTGCTCCCTATATGCATTCGTCGAGGCCAATATTTCAGATTATTTTCTAATTAGATTGAAGTCGTACTTAACCTTAAGTTATAACGAATAAAACACTGTTTTTTTTTGTAATTCAATCAAATGGGGCGTTAGTGATTTTTGCTTGATGATATCTGTTAGAGAATCGAGATAACTTTCAGTTAAAGGTCATAGAGTAAGCGCGTTTGCTACTCATTTGCCTTTAAGAATTTTGTAGTTCCTGTCTTTAATCTTATAGCTTTCGCAGTGAAAACCCGAAATGCAGTCTTGAACATGGAATATCGCGTGCTATAAATACACAGCAAGACTTTCTCAAGCATCGATTGTTGTCCGAAGCATGTTTAATTCAAGTAGCATTATCTAACCGCAGCAAGCACTCGAACACTGATAGTCCAAAATTGTAAAAAAATTATAAGACCTGTATTTGTTTAAGCTGTAAAACTTTTGACCAAGAAACCTCAACAAAAAAATAGTTAAAAGTTTTAAATAATTTTTTTGGTAAAAGAAAATTGGTTAAATTTTTAGAAAGTAAAAAAAATAATTTGACAAATAAAGTTTCATCATTCTGCAACATGGAGTGATGTAGTTTGTTATTATTTCTGCAAAGGATTACTCAAAACTGAAAAGTACTCCGTATCTTTTCCGTCAATTATTTAGGGGAGGCGATCCTTTAAAGGTTAAATTAAACGTAGGGTCGTACAGACGTGCAGACCAGACCAGTCCACATAGACTGGATTTGGTATTTTTCGGTCTTGCATTTATGTGCGCATTTTTACAGTATGAGACTGGTTTCGTTTCATTTGGTCCGTACCAAAATCAAGACCAAAATCAGTCCAAATGGACTGGTTCGGTTTGCGTTTATGCGTACGACCAGACTGGTTTTTTGGTCTATTCAGACTGATCTGGTCTGCACGTAAATGCGACCATTCAAGAACTGTATTTGCCTCACCGTACGTAAAAACTCTTTTACTTTGGTAAACACAATAATAGAAACAGAACCTTGAGAAGTGCCGGGATCAATTGATTTTATCGGTCAGTTCATTTCCCAATCGGGAAACAGAACTCTAAATCCATTCGAGCGGAGGAAGCTTTAAAATCAATTAATCTTAGTTTAGTAAGATTAGATTGATGCCAGACTCCCTCAAAAGCCTACTACAAATAGAAACATACTGCAGTCACGATCGGCTGCAAGCCAATCGTATAATACTCTAGATGAATACTGAACTCGGATTTATATTGTAGTTGGGGATAAAGTAGAATTACGTGAGACAATAAGTATTCAGTGTTTAATTTCATAACTTGAACTGGGTAAGTCATCGAAAAAAAATGTCCTTTTGGAAGGACTTTCACATGGGAGGTGCAGGAAGGACTAACTTGATTTCTTACATATTTATCCTTTTCCTTGGAACCATTTAAAAATGAACGTGTACAAAATTTCAAATTCGTAGCTTGAAGCGTTCAAAAGTTATCGAAAAATATTGTTAAACATGTGTCTTAAGGACATTTTGTATGGCAGCTACCAGAAGGAGTAAAAGGATTTCGCTGATTAGTAAACTCGAACTTCGTTTTCACTCAAAACTAATTTGTACAAAATTTCCAATTCATAGCTAAAAGATTACTTGAGTTATAGTAAGTTCCGTAAATTAAGTGAATACCTTTTGACAGGATATTTATATGGCAGCTACACGAAGGACTAATAGGATTTTCTTCATAATCACACATTTAGCTCCAACTATTGGAAAAATAACTCATACAAAATTTCAAAGTCGTAGCTTAAACCCTTATGAAGTTATCGACCAATATTCTTGAGGGTTTTAATGACATTTTGTATGGCAGCTACCCGAAGGAGTAGGACGATTTTGCCCGTTAACGAACTTAGCCTTACAAATTCAACCAAACATCCAGATTCAAAATTTCAAGAGCCTAGGTAAAGGCGTTCTTGAGTTATCGTGTTCACGGACAGACGAACGGACGGACATCAAGCGGATTTGAGGTTTTTGGCCACAAATAAACAAAAAATAATATATAACTTTTTTTCGTCCGAGGCTTGGTTCTATGCGTTACAAACTTTTGGGCTGGATTAAACTTATAATACTCTATATGATTTCATCTAGAGTATAAAAATGTCTTGAGGAGATACCATTGTGGAGGTGCAGTTGTTAAATACACTAAACGTAAAAAGTTGGAAAATTCACTGTCCAAATTGTTAAGTTATATTCAGAGTACTTGATCTAACGGTTGTAGTAATGAGAACATCTTCCAAGGTGTAAAATAGAAAGGAGGAATAATAATTTTTGGAGAATTAGAGACATTAAATTTTATCTCTCGAAGATTCGTACACGAAGTTTGGTTCATGAAGTCTTCTTACTGAATGCTCTACTTCTTGTATGAAATTTAATAACTTCTTCTCGTAGTAGAGTTTAATTAGATGAATCTCAATTTTATTATTAATTTATTAATATGAAGAAGTTTAAAAATTTGAATGTTTTCAATTTTATGTAATTGATGATTAGATTAAAAGACAATAAAAAATAGAATTTACATTTTTAAATATTATTATTATTATATCTCGACTTAATATTATTTTCATTAATTTCATGGCGCAAATTAGTTGGAAAATAAATTCATTATTTGCGTTCAATAATTCTAATTGAATTCAACTTAATAGAAATTCGTTAATAAAAGTTTAAATTGTAAAAACTTAATTTCAAGTGCTCAATCGGAAAATTTATTTCAGACTGAAAAAAAGATGGAAAATTTTTATTTTTTTTACTAAACCGCGTCGACTTTGATTGAATCATTCACATTCACATCGAAGTCGATCAAAACTCTTGATTTGCTAACAGTAGGGGAAAACTTACTCAGTTAGCGTGAAAAACCGAAATTCGTATGAGGAATCAAGTACTCGGGATTTAAAAATAAAAGAATAAATGTAGAAAAAAGGAAAAGTCAGTTTTATGTGGAACTGTTTAACCAATAAGATCTAAAAAGATCATTTAATAACATAAAACATACAGCAGTCACGATCGGCTGCAAGCCAATCGTATGATACTCTAGATGAAATACTGAACTCCGATTTATGTTGTAGTAGAATTACGTGTGTGCATGTTGTATGTACTTTATTAAGGACTCCCATTTGATTGCTACTCAAACCTAAAAGACAATATTCAGTGTTTAATTTCATATCTTGAACTAGGTAAGCCATCGAAAAAGAATTTCCCTTTTTTAGAGACGAACCATTCAAAAATTAATGTGTACAAAATTTCAAATTCGTAGCTTGAAGCGTTCAAAAGTTATTAGAAAATATTGTTGAACACGTGTCTTTAGGATTTTTTGTATGGAAGGACCCAGAAGAAGTAAAAGGATTTCTCTGACTAGTATACTCGAACTTTGATTTGACTCAAAACTAATTTGTACAAAATTCCGAATTCATAGCTAAACGATTATTTAAGTTATAGTGAGTTTCGTAAATTAAGTGAATACATTTTGACAGGATATTTGTATGGCAGCTACACGAATTAGGGATGTTAATATCGAAGAAAAATATCGATATATCGATATTGATAAAAATATCAATATCGGCTGATGATATATCGAAAAAAAATATCGATATATCGAATATTTTTTCCAATGAAAAATAAATTCTTATATCCCTTCCCGTATCAAATTTAACGTTAAGAGAAGCACATCGCAAGGGCTTTTCAGTGTAAAATTCATGACCCATTTTCTCAGAAACCACTCGAATGAAATTTGGGACAATTATTCCTTAGTGCAAAACGAGCAAATAGAGTGGAGTAAAATTTTTTTATTTTTACGAAGGTTGTATATATTGCACATCTAATTTTGACGAACAGAAAGGATGAAGTCAGTCTCACATTACATTCTTAAATAATTAAACATTTTAAATTTCCTTCTACTCTATCTGACAGCAGAGGTATCACGACAGTGATGCCAATTTAGTGCTTTCAGCGTTAAATTTGGTGCCCCAAATTTCGTCTCAGCGGAAAAAAATTAGTTTTACCGCTTGCGCGTTATTTGAATATTCCTGCGATTGATATGAAAAAATACATTTTTAGTGCCTTTAAGTTGAAATTAACGATCAAAATTTCATATTTTAGTGCTCAACCAAGAAAAATACTTGGCAACAATGAATCAAACGTAATTAAATACAACTTTTCAGGAAAGTCACTTCTTGATCTCTTGTTTTACCCAGAATTGAGTCTAAAATTAGAATTTAAAAAAAATGTTTTTTTACCCCAAAAACGATATGCTCTCCTTAATAAAGATTACGGCGGTGCGCGGCTTTTAATACAAACCCAAAGCCAATAAATAAATGATATTTCGAAATTTAAAATTGTTCTCCACTTCACTAAATTTTCACAACAAGAAACAAGGCTAAATGCACTTTCGAAGTGATAATAAAAATATACAAAAAAGGATGTGACGCAGCAACGAATAGTTATGGTAAGCTGTGACTCTTTAATACAAAAATATGACTTTCCTCGGGGTTTTTTAAATCCCTTCTACTTGAAAGAGCAAGATTAAAAACCAATAACAACAAGGTCCTAAGCGGATAGATCCCTGTGCACAGGATAGTTGTCTGATTGCCCTCACCTACAGAAGCCACGTGTCTTGAATCTTTTTGTTTTGACAGAAATAGACTTTGCGTGATTGGAAAATAGTTTTCTAGTTTCAACCTTTCTGACATCCCTCATATACATTATTACATTAAATTTTCGTGAAGGTTTGGTTTGGTCATCTCTGTCATTGAAGCCTCAATTGGGCCTATTGCGACGTCCCTCTGGATTATCGATGGTTCCTCTTCGATCCCTGCGCTTTCAATGAAACTTACTGTTTTTCGAAAAGGAATAGCCAGGAATTCCGATGGTTTCATGAAAGCCTAACCGAAGTGATGAAGACTTTTATGAGCAAGTCCCTCACATCACAGAGGATGTGCTCTGGTGTTTCGTCTTCATCATCGCGAATTCTCCATATTTTACTCTCAGAGAGACTAATCCTATGGAGATGCTTCCTCATGTTACAATGTCCAGTCAGAGCTCCCACTAGGTCTTGGGTCAGATGTTTGCTTAATTTAAGATATTCAGACGTTCTGTTTTCCGAATGCTTCGGCATAAATAACTTATTAGATTGCCATGAAAAATATCAACTTGAAATAGCTAAATTTGTGGCCAAAGCATAAGCACGTACATATACCACAAAAATAAGCAGAAATGAAAAATGCCGTTCGAGTTCTAAAATATGCTACACCTAACAAAAAATATCGGGTCCGATAGTCGGATTTCAATATCGATATATCGCTCAAAAAAATATCGGCCGATATTATCGATATATCGTTTAAAAAATATCGCAATTTCGATATATCGATATTTTTTTAACATCCCTAACACGAATGACTAATAGGATTTTCTTCATAATCATACATTTAGCTCCAAATATTGAAAAATTAACACATGCAAAATTTCAAAGTCGTAGCTTAAACCCTTATGAAGTTATCGACCAATATTCTTGAACACGGGTTTTAAGGACATTTTGTATGGCAGCTACCCGAAGGAGTAGGACGATTTTGCGATTTTCAAGAGCCTAGATAAAAGCGTTCTTGAGTTATCGTGTTCACGGACAGACGGACGGACGGACATGAAGCGGATTTGAGGTTTTTGGCCACAAATAAACAAAAAATAATATATAACTTTTTTTCGTCCGAGGCTTGGTTCTATGCGTTACAAACTTTTGGGCTGGATTAAACTTATAATACTCTATATGATTTCATCTAGAGTATAAAAATATACTTGGATATGATTTTTTAAATGTATAGGGTGTTTCAGTAGGAACGCTTAAAATTTGTTAGGTTATAGCGGCCATGTTGTTAAAGCAACATCCGCCGAAATTATTGTGAATTGTTCAGTAGTGTATGAAAAATCACCATGGAAGGTTATAGCACTGAACAATGTGTCCAAATCATCAAATTTTAATTTCTAAATTAAAGCTCCGTTCGAAAAACGTTTCGCGCATTGCGTGATTGTTAACGACGAGGACCATTTATTGATGAATGGATGTGTGAACAACCAAAATTGTCGGATTTGGGATAATACAATACACGAGATACACCAGTACCAAATGCATCCCGAGAAAGTCACTGTTTGGTGCGGATTTTGGTCTGGCGAAATCATCGGTCCGCACTTCTTCCAAAACGAAACTGGCATTGCCATAACCGTCAAACAATCGATGATAAGCAACTTCTTGTGACCTAAACTGGATGATATGGATACCGACGACATGTGGTTCCAACAGGACGGCGCTACGTGACACACAGCGCATTTCACGATAGACATTCTACAAGAGCGATTTGAGGGCATCGTTATATCGCGCGGCGGCGACGTGAACTGGCCACCGTGATCGTGCTATTTAACGCCTTTAGACTTATTCCTTTGGGACTATCTAAAATCGCAGGTCGATCCGCAAACAATTGATGACCTTTAAGTCAACATACAACATAACGAACGCCATCCAGAAAATTCAGCCAAATTTATGCGACAGTCGTCGAAAATTGAAACTCTCGAATACGTGCCGGGGCGGACATTTGAACGACGTTATATTCCATACTTAATGCCATAAAATATTCTTTGAAATAAAAAAAAGAATTGGGTGGATATCTCACACACAACTTGTTTTATTTACATTTAAGAATTGAAAGTTCTTGTTGAAACACCCTATATATAAAAATTAGTGGTTAGGTACTTGTAAAATAATTAGTTAAATAAATCGCTGTAAGCCAATAATTTGTGAAACATTGCTTAAACTAAAATAATAACGATTTATAGATAACATTACTAATCACCATTACACAAGGATAACTAAGATGGCTCAAGAGAAAGCTGCCAGACATTTGGTCACACTGTTAAAGTCCCTTCCATCCAACATGCAATCTACAAATACAGTTTGCCCACAAACAGCAAAAAATAATCAGGCGTGATAAATTACGGGAAATCACAAAAATAGGCATATTCAACTGTGGAAACAAAATATTATACATACCTATTACGATTAAATAATATCAGCAGTTTTATAGTCATAGATGAATTTGTTGAGTTGATAATATCAACTTACAAACGATTACATCATCGAATGTCATAAAATAAGTACACAAGAAATTATTGATAATCATATGCTGTGGCAAATAATAAACTTAACAGATTATCTTATCGCAATTCAATACGGAATCAATTTTCTATTAGAAAATGTACTACAGAACTAAAACCTTGACATTCGTATTTTATGCAAACAATTTCTAGCAGTAGCATAAAATCGTAAAGTTGTTTATTAAAATATACCGCCGTTACGAAAGATCTTAAGTCTATCAAAACTGAATTCTTTTTTATAATATACAGGGTGGGCCATCTAGTGGTTTCTTTTTAAATCATAGGTTATTTTGACACTGAAAGCTGTTTCCCGCTCGAAATCTTGACAGAAAGTCAGTACCATACCTCCTCGGAACGAACTAAGACGCTTTACGCTTGAACAACGTTGGGAAATATTGAAAACTTATTTCCAAAGTGAGTGCTGTGTAGCCCAAACAGTGCGTGTTTTGAAAAGAAGTTTTGGCCGAAATGAAGCACCCACCGCGCCTGCTATACGCAAGTTTGTGCAAAAAGTTCGTGAGACTGGCATGCTAGTGGACAACACTCATGGCCCCCGTCGTCGTACGGTGCGCACAGACGAGAATGTGGCTGCTGTAGCCGAGAGTGTGAGACTCACTCCACGAACATCAACTCGCCATCGATCTCAACAGCTCAACATTTCACGCACTAGCCTGAGGAGAATTCTGCACAAAGATCTCGGATTATTCGCTTACAAGGTCCAATTGACTCAGCAATTGAAGGCGCACGACCATCCGCTTCGTTATCGCTTCGCAATTTGGACCTTAGAGCAGCTTGAATTGGACAACGATTTTGGGCGAAAAATCATCTTTTCTGACGAGGCGCATTTTCATCTCGGCGGCTACGTTAACAAACAAAATTGCCGCGTCTGGGGCTCGGAAAACCCGCACGTTATTGTCGAGAAGCCAATGCATCCACAGAGAGTGACAGTTTGGTGCGGATTGTGGAGTGGTGGCATCATTGGACCATTTTTCTTCGAAAATGAGGCTGGGAACAACGTTTCGGTCAACGGTGAACGTTACAGAGCCATGTTATCCGACTTTTTTTTTACTGAAATTAAAGACATGGACTTGGACGACCTCTGGTTCATGCAGGATGGCGCGCCATGCCATACAGCCCATGCCACAATCGATCTTTTACGCACCAAATTCCCAAATCGTGTTATCAGCCGTCTTGGCGATGTCAATTGGCCGCCTCGGAGCTGCGATTTGACCCCTTTGGATTTTTTTTTGTGGGGAACCGTGAAGGACCGATGTTATGCCAACAATCCAGAAACGATTCAAGCACTTAAGGCCAATATCATCCAAGCAATCCGTGAGCTACAGCCCGAAACCATCAACAAGGTGTTGTAAAATTGGGGTGGCAGAATGCGCTAATGCGCAGCCAGCCGAGGCAGCCACTTGAACGAAGTTGTGTCCACCATTAATGGGAATGTTTACTCTTACTAATAAAGCCATAATACATGGAAAAAAATTTAATTTTGTTCATTTTATTGCATTTTTAAAAAGAAACTTGTATTTGGCCCACCCTGTAGTAGATCATAAAAGAGTGGAGATGAGGGAGCACATATTTGTTTAATTATATTTAAAGGAAGTAGGTGCAGATGACGGGGTGGAACTCCCTAATGGGTCTGATCATTAAAGGAGAAAAAAATAAAGCGAATGTGGGGAGTGATAAACAAGGGTTAATATTGTTCATGTATAATCTTCCACAATTAATGCACTCATATTGCCCACATCTATTTTTAGGCTTTAAATTAGTACAACACCACATTTGCCTCTACAATACCGAGGCCGCCAGCAAATCGTATAAACAACAAATTGCAATCCATTGTTTCGATTAATGATAGGTTGCCCAAAAAAGGCGCCCAATTTTATTCGTTTCGATAGACTATCGAATCAAATAAAAAAAACCTGACTCAAGAATTCAATTGAAAGATAATTATGACCATACACTGGTTATGGTATTCTTTAATTATGTGGGTCAATTAAAAAAAAAAACAATTTTCGCACTAGTTGAAAACATATTTAGTTGGACGTGAGTTTGCTGTTAAAGTTGCGGTTTAAATTGTGATTGTTCTGCTCTAAAGAGTGGCGTTCTTCTCAAGGTATTAGAATCTAATTAATGTAGCGCTGCAGATTCGCCCCTATGCAATTAACTGTGATCGATGTATCGCAGTAAACGATGCTGCATGTAGCGACTCACATTTAGTTAGTAGTTAGAGCCAATTTTATTCATCTCGTAGCGTGAGGAACAGTAAAGCATAAAACCAGTAAAAATATCCAGAATTTTTCTAGAGAGAAAATTTGTATTTTGAAAATATTACACCAATAAAGTGGTAGCTACCACCATCGACTAAATTTAATCCGAATAGAGCGTCCCATTATTATAGCGATTCATTTTATGAAAATAAAACTGGGTTTAGTTTATTTTAATTTTATTGTTCAATTAATTCTGTAGCTGCAATAATAATACGAAGCATTCAGCATTGCATGCGACTTAGTTTTATTCATGATTCAAATGGATAGCCATAATAATGGAAAGTTGTACGTTTATTATATTTTAATTAGCGCAGACCTAATTTTTTAAGTGTTTCTCTATCCATTCCAATTTCTTCTAAAGTTTACATTGCAGAAAACAGGTTGTCACTGCGGCTGCATATCATCGTACCTCGATGATATCTTGGATATCAAAGAAAGTTCACTCTGTGAGCTCCACGAGAGTAAGAACCAGATATTCCTACGATAGGATGGTGGATGGATGGCACTTATAGTTTCCGCCACCAAGTTATTCGCGGAGCTTGTTTATATTCAGACACATTTTGTACGTTTGGTTAATTTTCTTTTAGACGATAGGCGACAATAGTACGTCTATTGTTACTCACTACGTCCCAGTTAAGTCATCATAATCAATGGCGCGACAACTCAAATCGGGCCCTGACCTCCTGAAGTCGTCGTCTCCAATCGTCTCGATCTAAAGACCGCGTCCTCCAGCTGCTAATTTTTAAGATGGCTTTATCTTCATCAACCGAATTTTCCCATCGTTTGTGTGGTTTCTTCTATATTCCATTCGCTCTACATGGCAAGCACACTGCAGTTTACGTAGTTTGATGAGCGTTGAAGCTTCTGGCTCTTCGTAGACTTGAAACTTGATACAACTCATGATTGTATCTTATTGGCCGTTCCTTCCTTCACAGGTCCCAAAATTCTTCGGGTGACCTTTCTTTCGAATGTGTTAATGTCTACGTCTCGCTGCCATAACAGAGCACAGGTCGTATATTAGTTTTATATATTCGCAGCTTATTGTTCCTGTGCAGTGTCTTCGATTTCATTATTGGAAGTACCAAATAATACGTTTCATTTGTCAGCATGATCCGTCGATTAATTTCGTCCGTTTGGTTGCCGTCTTTTGATTGACTAGCCCCAAGATATATGAAGTTGTCCACACTCTCCAAATTATACTCAGCAATTGCTATATTCTGTCTGATTGGCGTTCTCTTTCTTGTTTGCGTCATTACTTTTGTTTTGCTTTCGTCAATGCGCAACCCGACTTCTTTTACGGCGGAGTCAAGATTGAAAAATACCTCCTTAGCACTAGGGAAGGATCTTACGAGAATGTTGTTATTGTCAGCGTATGCTATTAGTTGGGTGGACTTGGAAAGTAGTATCCCATTGGTGTCGACTGGGGTTTTTCAGATAACATACTCTTGTTTGTGCCAAGTTGAAAAGCATGGGGGCTAGACTATTGCCTTACTTTAAACCACATTCAGTTCGAAAGCTGGTTGTGGAATCGGCTTGTATTCTTACTTGGGATTCAGTGTACGTCATTGTGAATCTTGTTAGTCGGACTAGTTTTGATAGAATTCCAAAATCAAGCATGATTTGGTACAGTACCCTCCTGTCGATACTGTCGTATGCTTGTTTAAAATCTACGAAGATTTGGTGCACATCTCTGTTATATTACCAGCATTTCTCAAGCACCTGTTTCACCGAGAATATCTGGTCTTTTGTAGATCGTCCGTTTCTGAATCCACCTTGGTATTCGCTAATTGTTTCGTTAGTATAGGGCTCAAGGCGACGTTCAATTATTTTAGTCAGTATTTTGTAGGACGTACACAACAATGATATTCCTCTCTAATTCTCACAGCAGAGCTTGTCTCCTTTCTTGTAAATTTGACAATTGTTAATCCACACGAATTTTATCAGTATCATAGTCAACCTCGCGTGATTTCATGAGTTCGATTCCCACTCAAATTTCTGCTCTGTTACACTTATCCATTCCCAACTAATTCTAGTTGGTGGACGATTCTCGACGACTTAAAAGAAGAAGACTTTCGGTATTTGTTTTGCGTTTTGATATTTCCCACTGGTTTTGAATACTTGTGGTTGCGCGTTTTACAAATTACTAACTACTTCGCATTAGTCGTTTTATCGTAAGAAGTTGAACCGTAGCATCTTTATATAGAATGCCTCAACAGAGTAACGACTTCCTATTGACACAGAATTCCAGTTGTGCAAGTCGTTCGTTAGCTTCGGATTGTTATTGGTTTTATGGTGGGGTCCTACGCAAGACTGGTTTCTTGGTTATGGTCCTATAATTCGTTTTCGGTATACAATTTCAGGATCAAACAATTAAATTTTATAACTAGTGTAAGACTGGACTTATGCATTTTATTATTTTTGTTTTTTTTTTTAATTTTCAATCCAGATTTGTTCACAACCGAATTTATTCCCCCGTAGCTGATGTCAGCGTCAATCGTACTGAATCATTCGTTATCTCAGGCTTAGTAAAAAAAATTTCGGTGTGATACTTTAGCTTAATTTTCGGGACGTAAAAGTTACGAAAAATCCACAAGTTGTGCACACAGATTATGTTTTGCAGATATGATACATTTCAGCCTTGCCGACATTTAGGTTTTTCCTTTCAGCATTTTTTTTATTCAGCTATTTTCTAGGAATCCTTAGAACCAGCATATCTGTCTGACCTGTTGCTGAATAATCACAGACCGTTGCGTTTTGCTATAAAAAAAATGCATGTTATGCAACAATATTTCATTCGAACACAATTTCTGAATCATTACGCCGTATCGCGATTATGTTTAATAATCAGTTTGTTTATAATCTAGTGCATATACTTGATAAATTCTCCCCTTTGTAATTGTATGATAGTTTCAGCATAGAACACAATTTTCCAACATTTCTTGTTGTTCTTTCTTCCTTCTAATTATGTGATAGTGATTCCCTGCTGCGATTGAACTTTGCATAGTGCACGTGCGATATGTTTGCTTTGACATGTGCACAGTAGCACAGCACTTCATGTTATTAAATATTATCGTCATTTTAAGAATAGAAAAGACTACGTTGCTAGTCTAGGCAAACAGTTGCTCGTGAGGGGATCACACGCCGTCTTAAGACTTTGTTTATAGACAAGTACATCCCAACAGATAAACATCAGTAGCACATATCACCAGGCTTTATATTGCTTGCACTTTAATAGAGGCTGTGTATCAAAATCCGACTGGAGTCATACGTTTGATGCGTTTATACTTTGTCGGATGTATTTTGTAGATTTTTTTTTACGAATCGTGCAGCTAAAAATAAACAAACATTAAATTTGATGCAATTGTCTTTTAATGTAGGCGGACTTATACCTTGGATACACAGCTCGTATACAAATCATAATGTCGTCAATATCACCAGTGTATCACCCAATAATGTGCATTTAGTACATAATATCAAACCTGTTTCCTTGTATATAAATTCGATGATTTTAGCTGATATAGCCTTCTTTTAACTGCCATCAGCGCCATCTAAAAGTGAAATCAACTGAAATTTCAATGAATGACAATTGTGGATTTTTATATCCTTCCGTCAGTTAAAAGTATTTGAGCGTGTTTTCATTTTTATGTGTGACGTGATGGTCCACTTTCTACATTTCTTTATTAGCAATGAAAGTGCTTTTCGCCGCAACATTTCCTTATATGTCTATGCCTTTTTTTTTCACTGCTAAAAATTCTGAATGCACTTTTTGCTGTCCCAAATTAATTAAAAGTTCCATCCAATTTTGTTGCTGCGTTGAATTCATATTAATTGTAAAATATCACAATATAAGCACAATACTACGATTGATAGAGGCATGCAATTTTGTTTTTGACACCTAAATGTCAAAGTATAACATGTATGGCTGTGTATCGTGCCATCTTGTATCGCATATCATGATTTCAAAAAAGTAATTTGTATACAAGCAGTGTATCCATGGTATTACCCAAGGATGTTTGATTACGTAATTAAGTTTGAATCGAATGCAATTTACGCTCTGTATAGGTAGATAGCTCTTAGATCGTTGACTTGGCAGTAACACATTGGACTAGCCATTCTTCCAACTAGCATGAAGCTAAGCAAGAAGCAATTTGATGCTTCAACTCGACACAAATAAGAGACAAATTTAAAGTCTATGGTCCACTTTACGGGACAACACGCCTGAAAGACCACCTTTAAGAAAATATAGATTTTTGTAGCGGAGTGGCTAAGTCTGTAATAAGTGGCATTAAAATCGTGGATTCGGACCGCACATAGTCTTGCAGCTTGTACTAAGAAAATATTATTAGAAGCTATAGCAAAAGAACTGAAAAATGACAAGGCCCGCAAGTCATACCACAATAGCCTTTGATCGCAGTGCTTCGAGAAATTCTCTCCACCTCTCGTACAATCTCATAATATAATGAAATAAAAAAAATCTTAGACACAGTGTCTTTTATTCGGACCAAAAATGTACTAAGTTAAGACGTCATCACACAGATAAAAGCAGAGAAAATACCTGGATGTGCTTTGAATTAAATCAATCAAACGAACCGTATAGAAAACAAACCAATTTAAATAATGTAGGCACGTACTTGAAAAGAATTGACCATTGAAGTCACCGTTGATCGTGCACACCTTAGCATTAATTTTCCATGGAAAACTGCTTCAGCAAACATTTCTTAACGAAATTAAGCAGTTATTATAGAACAGTATTTTTATTTTCAACGTTTTATGCGATTTTTTTTAGTATAACCTAGGTATGACTTTACACCGAGCTTTAGATAAGAGATAACCTAATTCATTACAACCATTTTCTATATTTTATATCTACAAAAAAAAGAATGTTACAACCTACAAGAGCTATTCCCTTCCTTCCTACCTTCTCAAGGTTTATCGCGCTAATGTTTGGATTGCACATAAAAAATACAAACAAAAATAAAATATCAAAACAACTTAAAAAGAAAAACAATAACGATGAAATCATAAATGAAGATAAGATAAGATACTTTTCGGAAAGAATTTCAGACGTTTATAGATCGAGAATTGATCGTATGGGAGGTAATGCGAAGAAAACACTAATGTAAAAGAATACAAATATTTTTCCTTATCAGGTGATGGCAGTGATAACGAAGTTACGCTAAGATAATTTTATATAATATAAATTAATTCTTTTAAATTAAGTACACACTTAAAGACTATTATCATTTTTTGGAAGGCAATTTATATCGATTCTCGAGAAGAGCCGGCAATCTCGCCGAGGCTAGGCGAGGAGAGTGCGGACAGAACTATTAGCTCGTCTCGAATCGCAACATCTTGCCATATCTCACCTTGGCTCGCCGAAGCATATACGAAGGTCGAGAGCAATTGCGAATCTTGGCAAGTAAAGACTGAGGAGTATATGACTCGGACGAATATCTCGACTGAATCTCTCGGCGAGACTGTTGAACCAGCGTTAACGTATGTAATTTGGACAAGTAGTACATATAAAAAAAACATACTGCAGTCACGATCGGCTGCAAGCCAATCGTATGATAATCTAGATGAAATACTGAACTCCGATTTATATTTTAGTTGGGAATAAAGTTGGATAAGGATTGCACATGTTGTCTGTTCTTTATTAAGGACTCCCATTTGATTGCTACACGAAACTAAAAGACAAAATCATCAGAGTTTAATTTTCCTTAAGTCCTTAATCACATGGTGGTGCAGGAAGGACCTACTCGATCTCTAGCTTATTAATCCCTTTACTTGGAACCATTTAAAAATTAATGTATACAAAATTTAAAATTCCTAGCTTGAAGCGTTCAAAAGATATCGGAAAATATTTTTGACCACGTGTCTTAAGGATTTTGTATGAAAGCTGCCAGAAGAAGTAAAAGGATTTAGCTGACTAGTAAGCTCGAACTTCGTTTTCACTCAATACTAATTTGTACAAAATTTCGAATTCTAAATATAGCTAAACGATTACTTGAGTTATAGTGAGTTCCGTAAATTAAGTGAAGACATTTGGACAGGGTATTTGTATGGCAGCTAAACGAAGGTCTAATGGAATTTTCTTCAGCTCCAACTATTGGAAAATCAACACATAATAAAATTCAAAGTCGTAGCTTAAACCGTTCTGAATATATCGGCCAATATTCTTGAACACGTGTTTTAATGACTTTTCGTATGGAAGCAACCCAAGAAAGGAGTAGGACGATTTTGCAGGTTAACGAACTTGGCCTTACAAATTCGACTAAGCACCCAGATTCAAAATTTCAAGATCCTAGGTCAAAGCATTCTTGAGTTATCGTGCGCACGGATAGATAGACGGACAAATAAACATTAAATAATACATAAATTTTTTTCGTTCGAGGCTTGGTTCTATGCATTACAAACTTTTGGGCTGAATTAAATTTATAATACTCTGGGATTTCATCTAGACTATAATCAGATTTAATCTAGAGTATAAACAGAGAACAGCCGAGGAGATAGAGTCGAGCCCTGAGACACACCGGCTTTAATTACGATCTTTCCACACTTGAACAACCTTTTGTTCAAATTTGTATCTTTCACTTATCGGAAAAAAACATGAATGTTTGCTCACGAGAAGGCTAGATATGACACATCGATATGAAGGAATTGGTTAAGCTCCTCCCGATTCGCACTGAGCCGATTTGATTTGTCACGCCATTGTTGATCAACTTAAACCGTTTCTTCAACAAAGAGATGCCGTAAAGAAATATTGACCAAATTTATGATATGTACATTGAAAAAACGATCAATGATGAAGGAACTCGAACAAGTTAGAGATCTAAATTGATCCAACTATTGATAAAATTGTCAATTTTTTAATTCAATGACCAGAGTGAGCTTCTTTTTGGATTTCACACTCCACTTTGACTAGTCTGAACTGTTTTCTTTTTAATACCACACAAATTATCAAAATCAAATTTGTTTTAGCATAATGCTAAGAGACACACATGTTCAATTGTGGTAACATGGACATCTGCGAGGGTCGACCCTCCTATGGGTCTCGGAAACGAAGTTCACTCCGCACTTCACTTCAATATGCCCGCATTAACGACACCAACATGAAATTTTAATTGATCTTGCATGCATTCCTCCATTGCTTAACATTGAAGAATTTCCCGACAATTGGATTGGATTCGTTAATAAAAATTCAATTCAACGAAAGGGTATAAAGTTCACAATGTTAAAAGAATTTCAAACTCTATGAAACTTATGAATAGGTTGTAAGCGATTGGGTAATTAGATCCTATTAAGATCGACGATTAGAATTCGATTGTTGGGGAATAATATGTGATAAATTGTATTGCGAAATAAAGAGTACCTAGCCATCAGAATGAATATTATCTGCATTTTTATACAAAACAATATTTTACTTTACTATAGGTACTATTAATTAGCGTTAAATTTGTTGAGATAAAAATACAACCAGGTCTAGACACCGCTACTGATAAGCCAGAGATCAAACACATCAAACTTTGACCCAAAAAATACTAAAGTTGTGCCCATGCTGCTGGTAGAATTTTTTTCCTTAGACTGCATTAAAGAAACTAATTTATTTTGGAACTGAATTAACACCATAAGGTGCACACATTTTTAATGCATGGAACTAACAAGAAGTGATAAAAATAAATCTCATTCGAACAAATTACAATCTCAAGTAGAGAGAAATTTATTATAAGGAATCTCCAAACTCCCCATTTCTTGTGGCTGTTGCCCCAAAAAAAAGTCAACAGACAATTTTGTCTTCTTTTCGCCAGCATGTTGATATAAAAATAGCCACATGCAATTGATCGCGTTTAAAAGAAACCTCAACATGACGAAATATGACTATCTACTTAGCGTTGCTGTAGTAAAAACATTTTTATATCGTTTACTTCTGGAAATCTCGACACATCACCGAAAAAACTGGCTCTCCATTGAATACTCCAGAAATTAGTCAAAGCGATGCTTGAGGTCGAAGAAGCCGATGTGATATTTCCATTTTCAGACTATATTGGACGATTTTTTTCCACACAATCACTAACTTTGTTCGCTAGGCCATAAGACACATCGTTCGCAATCAATCGCATAGCGATGATTCAGAAAATGGAATTTCATTAAAAGCATTTAATGACTTATAATAGTTACAACTAGCAAGCGGGGCTAGATCCGGAGAGGCTGCTCTACTGACGACTATATATGTCGGATGGCAGTTTGTTATTGTGTCGCGACATATACCTCACTGGGAGCTCCAAGGTTTCGCTAATCGTCGAACCGAATATGCTTTTCTTAGACGGTGATTTTCAATTCGCTTAAAACATGAATGTGTTCTTGGTATTATCAATCATATTAGTGTCTGGCCGATCTTTGAATCAGATGTCGCCTGCTCGTTGAATGGAAAGTGAATTCGAGATTGATCAAGAAAATAAACTTTCAACCAGTGTAAAATTTCGCCAAGTGTTGAAGTTCACTGGAAGATCATTCACCTGGATCCAACTTTGATGAAATCAGAGAAAGTCATAGAAGCGATTGATTGTTCTTTCTCTCAAATCGGACAAGATCTATTGTTTTGACTATTTATGTACATGCAGCTTTTTCGTCAACAAAATCCACCATCATTGGTGGAACGTTCATCCGAAATTCAATCAAGTTTGCTTAGACTGTAGGTAGTGATTATAAATACTCGTGATGAAATTTCATACATAGATCAGAGCACTTTGACTATCTGTCCGGCGATCCTCGCTTTTAATTCGAAGCTCGTTCATTTTTGATAATATCAATCGATCGATGGCAGCTTAACCCCATCCGATGTTGTACGACAACAATGTTTCTTTGAATTACTGGTATTGATGTGATCCTCGCCTTTAATTCGAAGCGCATTCATTTCATAAAATCACATTTTTGATAAGATCAATAGAACGATCGCAGCTTAACCCCATCCGATGTTGTATGATAATATAGTTTCTTTCAATTGGTATTTGAATCTTACACACAAAAAACTGTTCACAGTCTGAAATTATGAACTGAAATTAAATTATAAATTTCTAACGTCTCTTGAATGTGTGATGATACCATAAAAAGTTCGATGTCATCTTTCAGAAATTCTTGATGTACTCTTGGCGTTCGTATAGAGTTGAGACCTTCCGTTGTGTCGTAAGCGAGTTAACAAAACTGAAACGTCCAACATGTCGAAACATAGAAACATTAAATGCTTGTCACATTTTGCTAGTTAGAATGGTGGAATGTGGGAGGGAGGCTTTTTTTCAACCAACCGCCTTTTTTATCTAACCCGAATACAATTGGGTAATTACTAATTTGCATTGAAATTTCCGGTTCTGTAAGAAAAGAAATTGTAATTCTGTACGTACACATGAATTATTAATCTTGTGAACAAAGAGAGAACATTTTATAGAATAATCATAAAAAATATGACAGACAAGCCTGGGCGTGACTTTATCATTTTTGGGCTACAAGCCCGGGACTCGATTAGTTCGACAGCTCTCCTAACATATCCATACATATACTTTTCCATAAAGTTTGATATTTCGAGCGTGAGTCGTCCCGGCGATTAAAATTCCTAAAATTTATTAATTTAATCTTTCCCCGAAAAAGTTCATCACTAATAGGAAGTTACCAACTGTGATATGAAGATAATATCTTCAGAGGTTCTTGAGTTATAAGGCGTTAAACACGTTTGCGTACGACGTACACAATGTCTAAGAAGGCGTACCTATACAGCAGACGACGAGCATTTTTTGCCTTTCTAAATTCTTACTTTACCTAAAACGTTTAAATATAATATTTGAGGGTTTCAAATCTTTTTTTTTTGTTATATTTCACGTCAAATACAATTTTTAGAAAATAATAAAGAAAAATATGACTGAATTTTAAGAATTCTTTGTAGTTTTTCAGCGTCTTTCAGAACTAGTTTAACACAGTTTTCAAACTAGCCTTTTCCGATGAAGGTTTTCTACTGTCATGTCTTCAATGTCAGTAGGCAAGACAGCGATCGCTTTCATGTGGTGGTCTTGAAAAAACTACTCTGTGTGGCATGTGGGGCAGAACCTTTTAAAACACAATATATAATTTTTGGTCACGCTACGGACCCTCGTAGGACAATGTGATGCTTAGGTCGCCACTAAGATATATGCCGCGATTCGTGAACACCTGTACAACTCCTTTACGTACTGAAATCGATTTTTAGTCGATTAGTGGAAGTAAAAATGAATTTGATGTCTCATCAGACCTAAGAGATATGCTATAGACCCTCGTAGGTCTATGTGATGCTTAAGTCGCCAATAAAAGATATGCCGGAATTCGTGAAAACGTGTACAACCACTTTACACCCCTTGGATATCAAATATGAAAAAAATTGTACAAACAAATATATTTTTTCGCAATTTTTAAAAAAAAATTAATTTTTACAAAAATTACAATAAAAACATACTGCAGTCACGATCGGCTGCAAGCCAATCGTATAATACTATAGATGAATACTGAACTCCGATTTATATTGTAGTTGGGGATAAAGTAGAATTACGTGTGTGCATGTTGTATGTCCTTTATAAGGACTGCCATTAGATTGCTACTCAAAACTAAAAGACAATATTCAGTGTTTAATTTCATATCTTGAACTGGGTAAGTCATCGAAAAAAAATTTCCTTTTTGAAGGACTTTCACATGGGAGGTGCAGGAAGGACTAACTTCATTTCTTACACATTTATCCTTTTCCTTGGAACCATTTAAAAATGAACCTGTACAAAATTTCAAATTCGTAGCTTGAAGCGTTCAAAAGTTATCGAAAAATATTGTTGAACACGTGTCTTAAGGACATTTTGTATGGCAGGTACCAGAAGGAGTAAAAGGATTTCGCTGATTAGTAAACTCGAACTTCGTTTTCACTCAAAACTAATTTGTACAAAATTTCCAATTCATAGCTAAAAGATTACTTGAGTTATAGTAAGTTCCGTAAATTAAGTGAAGACGTTTTGACAGGATATTTGTATGGCAGCTACACGAAGGACTAATAGGATTTTCTTCATAATCATATATTTAGCTCCAACTATTGAAAAAATACTACGTACAAAATTTCAAAGACGTAGCTTAAACCCATCTGAAGTTATCGGCCAATATTCTTAAACACGTGTTTTAAGGACATTTTGTATGGCAGCTACCAGAAGGAGTAAAAGGATTTCGCTGACTAGTAAAGTCGAACTTTCTTTTCTCTCAAAACTAATTTGTACAAAATTCCGAATTCGTAGCTAAAAGATTACTTGAGTTATAGTGAGTTTCGTAAATTAAGTAAATACATTTTGACAGGATATTTGTATGGCAGCTACACGAAGGACTAACAGGATTTTTTTCATAATCATATATTTAGCTTCAACTATTGGAAAAATAACACATACAAAATTTCAATGTCGTAGCTTAAACCCTTCTGGAGCTATCGACCAATATTCTTGAACACGTGTTTTAAGGACATTTTGTATGGCAGCTACCCGAAGGAGTAGGACGATTTTGCCCGTTAACGAACTTAGCCTTACAAATTCAACCAAACATCCAGATTCAAAATTTCAAGATCCTAGGTGAAGGCGTTTTTGAGTTATCGTGTTCACGGACAAACGGACGGACGGACAGACGGACGGACGGACGTCAAGCGGATTTGAGGTTTTTGGCCACAAATAAACAAAAAATAATATATAACTTTTTTTCGTCCGTGGATTGGTTCTATGCGTTACAAACTTTTGGGCTGGATTAAACTTATAATACTCTATATGATTTCATCTAGAGTATAAAAACAACATTTTTTTAGGACGTGCCTGCCATAACGGAGAAAAAAACTGGGAACGGAGCATTTTCTAATCCAAAACACCCTGTATAAACCGGAAACCTGTCTAACGCGGAAACGGAACGTGATTCGCGGAACGAAAATTTTCGCAAAACGGAAAACAGTTGAAATTTGACATGAGTGGATTTAACTATGATTGACTGCAAGTGAAAGACGGAAAAATGCTTTTAATTTATTATGGAACTAGAGTGTTACAAAAACTCTTAAAATAATTTTGGACATCTGTTTTGAAATTTTGGCAAATTGTTGGTAAGGTGTAAAAAGAAAAAGCAAAAGCAAAACCAAGTTTCCAACAAGCAAAGTTGCAGAATATGGGCTGATGAAAATCCAGGCGCACTCTTTGAAAAACAAATGCATCCAGAAAATCTCACTTTGTGGTGTGCATTTTTCGATAGTGGAGTGATAGGTTCATTTTTCTTCGCAAGGAAAGGTACCGTGTCATGATCACCGACTTCTTGTGGCCAATATTGTATGATTATGACATCGATGTGGTTCCAGCCAGATGGTGCGATGTGCCACACAGCTGAAGTTCCCCGGGCCAATAATCTCCAGAAACAGCGAAATCAATTGGCCATCGAGATCGTGCGATTTGACTCCGATGCACTTCTTTCTTTGGGGTTACCTCAAAAGCGTGGTTTGCCCCAATAAACTCAACACCATTCAACAACTGAAGGATCTATTAGTCTAATTAAGGAGAAGTTATGCAATGATATCATCAAAAATTTGGACAAACGGTTCGAGGTGTGCCGTAGGAGCATTTGAGTAATATTCTTTCCCATACTTAATTGCCATGGACCAAATAATGTTTTTTTAATAAAATTTCATTAACTCCATCATCCTCTTGTTTTCAATTTTGATTTAACTTCGGAACGCGTTATTGTAACACCCTTTATTTGAACTGTATATATTTTTATTTTTTGTTTGTTCATTATTTTTAAAGTACCCAAGAAAAACATATCATATATGATTTGAAGTACAGTATCAAGACTTTTGCTGAACAAAACTGTATAAAACGGAAACCTGCTAAAACGGAACAGAAAGTTGGGTACCACAGCATTCCGTTTTAGACAGGTTTTACTGTACAAAGTTTTTTTGCCTCTCGTTAGCGGCTCTCGAGACATAAAAATCAAAATGTTTCGCTTTCCAAACTCCCGTACCACTATCTAAAATTGTGTTTTCTCTGATAAAGGTTCGTTTACACGAATTCCAGGTGAAATGGGGTTTGACCGCGTCCTGGACTATGACCGATTTGTAATTGGTGTTTTACGGGTGTCAGTGCGCGTCAGTACTTCAGTCGCACCTCAACTTTAACTGCTTCCCGAACCTAATAAAAATGCGCCTAGACTCTTGGAGATTTTTTATTTACTCACTTTCACTCATAATTCTTTCTCTGTTATCTCTTTTAATCGCTTGCATATCAAAAGGATATGCAAGTACGCACCCGTCTCAGTATGCGCAACAAATAACGATCAAAAAATGACTGTATGTTTGTAATTCGTATTTATGTACAGTGGATCTGGAAAGAATTCGAACACTTAAAGGCAAATAGTGTGATAGCTATGACTTAATGCGAATCAAGGACGATATAAAATAACCTATAGTTTAAGTTACACTGCCATCCTCTAATTATATTTCGATAATCACAAAACTTCTACTGCTACTTTAACTTTAACTGTTTTAGCTTGACTATTACCTTTTGCCCAAATTGAAAACCACAAGGTTTTCCCTTTCTCGCGTATAAAAGTCACGTGTAAGAAATTCTCAGTATCAACTGATGATGATAGCATCTTCAATTCCAGTTGCATAAATAGCCGCAGAAGTACACATGTATACATTCCGACTGAAATTGTATTCACAGCCCGATAGATTATCGTTAGTATACTAATATCTAAGACGTCTTTTGGGCGCAAGCAAATTTTTTTAAAATAGCGTGCAAGACCCTTGGTAACTATTAGGTGTGCAAATAAGTTCCCGGCGTTTTTTGTCAAACTTTGAGCCTTTACTGTGGGAAATTGGTTGCATTATTTTTTTTCAAAATATTGTTTATCGCTAGCCACAACCTTTTACCATCTTTTTTGCAGCATACGAATTCCGTGTTCGAAAAACTCCACGTCCTTTGAGGCGATCCACGAGACGACCCAATTTTTGGCATCTTCGTAAGAACGGAAGTGCTGCTCAGCCAGGAAATTTTTTATCGATCGGAGTAGGTGGTAGTCGGAAGAGGCGATGTCTGGTGAATACAGCGGGTGGGGTAGGACGTCCCATTTCAGTGTTTCCTGGTAGGTTTTCACAACCTCAGCAACATGTGGCCGAGCGTTGTCGTGTAGCAAAATCACTTTGTCGTGTCTCTGCTCATATTGCGGCCGTTTTTCTTTCAATGCTCGGCTCAAACGCATTAGTTGTCTTCGATAAAGAGGTCCTGTGATGATTTCACTCGGATGCAGCAAATCATAATACACCATGCCAAGCTGGTCCCACCAAATGCATAGCATGACTTTAGAACCATGGATATTAGGCTTTGCGGTCGATGTTGATGCATGGCCAGGGTATCCCCACGATTCTTGGCGCTTCGGGTTGTCGTAGTGTATCCACTTTTCATCACCAGACACGATATGATGCAAAAATCCTTTCCTGTTCTGCCGTTGGAGCAGCTGTTCGCACGTGAAAAAACGCCGTTCGACGTCTCTTGGCTTCAATTCGTACGGCACCCAATTTCCTTGCTTTTGCATCTTTCCCAAGGCTTTCAGACGATGTGCAATGGCTTGTTGAGTCACATACAATGAATCCGCAAGACTTTGTTGTGTTTGGTATGAATCTTCGTCCAGTAGTGCCTCCAATTCTGCGTCTTCGAAATTTTTTGGCCGGCCGGAACGCTCCTTGTCTTCCACGCCGAAATCACCCATTTTGAAGCGATGAAACCATTCGCGACACGTTGATTCGCTAGTAGAAGACTCGCCATAAGTTTCTCTAATCATCTGACAAGCCTCAGCCGCAGATTTCTTTGAATTAAAACAAAAAAGCAAAACTTCCCGCAAATGGCGCTTATTTGGCTCGAACTCCGACATGTTTAAGGACTCACAAGTAACTGACGCCGATAAAATTTTACAAATGTAATGATGGGGAATTGATACAATATGTCTGATCTTGCCATATTACGAGCTTGATCCGTCATTTTTTCCCAGTATTTCGTGCTAGCGCCATCTATACGAGAACGCCAGGAACTTATTTGCACACCTAATAACATATAGATCGTGGCTTATAATCACAGCAAAACATGGGCTTATTGCCAGTGGCTAAGGAGCTATTTCACGCTTGAATGCTCTTAACGTAGTCTTCGGCTGGGGCAAAACTTTGTTATAGGTACCTAAGCCATTTAAATTGTTGATAGTATAATACGCAGTGTTTTTTTTATCGCAATAACGGCTTGTGCAAGAAAGTTAAAACTTCGTTCATATATGGAAATGTAATAATAAAGTATTTTGGTTAAACAAAATTTTAGGTTTGCAGTGGGCTGTGGAGGTAGAAAGCAACGTACAGTGGTCGGGATTAAAAATCAGATTCTTGAAGATTATCAACCGCGCCAAGAATATTTTGTAAGATGTATGCTGCCCATTTACTCCTGTTCTAACCCAGCTTAGTCCTAACTACACAAGAACTGAAAACGATAATGCGATTGGAAAGAATTCTTGTATCGCAAAAATGTCTTGCAAAACATACTTAAAATGTTCAATGACTTCAAGTTCAACTCAATTTTCTTTATCGCAGAGAAAGGATACGATTGCAAATTCCAAAGTAAATAATAAATACCAAAAGCAACACATCTGCCACACAAAACATTTTTATTACTACTGTTTGCATCCACGCATTCACCCGACGAATTAAGCGAAAATACTTTTAGGGCTAATTTCAAGCAACCGGACTATTTGTGTGTCGAGTTAAGCACAATATTTATTTTAAAATTCTTTTCCTGTTCAAAAAATTTGACTCTCGATTATTTATAAACAAACAAAACATTTGGTGCATTTTGATAAAACTCAATAAATCAATCGGTTCGGAGCATATCGGTTTTACTCGAAGGTTTATTAAATTTTTTCTGTAAATTGCTTTTAAACGAGCCATTCCCCTCTCCTGGTAATATGAACGAAGGAAGCATATAAAAAGGTTTATTTTTAAACAATTTTTTTAAAAGTAAAGAAATAGCAGTTAATATCACATTTCGATCGATTAATGATGCGTTTATGCGATTGATAGTCGCTGACTCGATATTCGTTATTAACGCCCAAAAAGGTTTTTAGAATCTTTCATTATTAAATTCTAAAGAGTGTAAAGAGCGGTTATCTAATTTCAAGGCTTAAGCCTCAGTTATAATGGTTCCGATCCGATCCTATCCGGAAAACGGACAGTGTTGAATTTCTCCATCCGACACACACCTAAAGGGAATTTCGGAAGGACTAGTCACAATCGTTCCGTTAATTAGCCGAGACACAAAACGGAGGGGTAAAGTTAACCAACTTTCAACTTCTATCCGTTCCGACGCTAAGAGGTGAATTATTGAATTTCACCACCTCCTTCGCCTCACTAAAAATCAAAATTACACCTCGTTAGTGTCACTTTGATGGATGTCGGAACGGAATCATTGTGCCTAGAAATTTTTCCCCTCCGACGTTGTCGGATCGGATCGGAACCATTATAACTGAGGCTTAAGCCTAAACCATTTCACCGAAAATCCGGAAATTTTCATTTTATGACGCGGGTACGGGTTACGACCTTATTTTAAAATTCCACTCTGTAAAGTGGTTGAAAAAGAAGTATGTAAATATTTTGCTTTTATTCATTCCTCAATATATCTTAAGAGCCCCATAGACGGTCTCGCATGCGTGTTATTCAAGCATATCGCAATACGTTTTGGCTCCGCCCACAAAAATAAAATTTTTTGATTTCCATCATGCCGCATGATGGCAGACCAACATATTCAAGTTTCAGACCCATACACTCATGGAAGAATGACACGCATGCGTGTCCGTCTATGGGCCTCTTTAAGTCCAATGAGATGTCAAATTAATTTTTACTATGGTAAGTTGACATGCAGGTGAAATGTTACATGCCAAAGAGATATTCTAATTGAAACCAAAATTTTTTGTCGTTTCCATAAACAAGAGTAATTTTAAAAAAATGATAAATCGCAGACAATAAATTACTCTCAATAACTTTTTATCAAATATTAGTGCTGCCAACATAAAGTTGTTACTGTTCTCGGTTTAATTTAGTCTAGTTCTGATCCGTGTGTTTATATCGCTTGTTAATTCCAACTAAACCTTAATACGGACTATGTTAATACCGGAGTATACGAAGCCACTGAGTATCATTAACTTCTCCATGATACTCATAAAAAGCATAAAAAAATATTTCAGAATTTTTTGATTTTCAACTCCAAGGTGGGTCCAAAGAGGTTAAATATTTTTTCACAATTATATCACCTTTAATACCGGAAAATATATATAATTGATCTTTCGATCTACACGCAACTTATTAAAACCCCTAAAAAACAATTTCATTTTTTTTTTTTCGATTTTCAACCCCCAAAGGGGTTTAGAAATGTTTTAACGAATCTCTCATTATCTCTAAGATCGAATTATATATCAAATTGGTTTCTGCTTCTATAGATTTCCATAAACCCCTAAAAAACAATTTCGAGGTTTTTCGATATCCGACCCACAAAGCGGTAAAAAGGGGTTAAGTTTGTTTTCCTTAAAATCTTTTCGATCCAGTGAGATATAGAATTAGTTTCCGCTTCTACCGGCTACTTATTCACACACTTAAAACGCAGTTCACTTTTTTTTCGATAGCAATTCTAGGGCCCGGACACACGAAAAAAATGGACCATATAGTCTGGTCCTAACGTTGTGAAAAGGGGTTCAAATGTTTTCTACGCGTACATACCAACGTCTTGCCGGCGATTTGGAATAATGAGGTTTTGCTGACGTGTGAGCAGCTCGGCCACTCTGTTCCGGAGTTAATGGCACATATAAAAACTGCAAACACATCAACGCGAGCATTACAAAATATGTACATATTTTTTTCAACTAGAAAAAACGACATCAATAATTAAAGTTATTATAAACGAAATATAGCAAATGGAATAAAAAGATAAAAAAAATCGTTAAGTAAGTCAATAAAAAAATAGAGCTGCAGTACAGCAAAACTTATGAGCCAGGGGCAACTGCCCACTAACCAGCCCTTATTAATTATTGTACAACATTGCACTATGGTCTGCAGACTCTGATTTTCTGGCCAAATCCAAAAAACAGTTTTTAAACTTTTTTTCGCAGAGGTAGTAAAAAATTCTGCAGAATGGGTTTTCCATGTATATAAGCATCTTGTGTATTTTTGCAGGGATTGAATACCATGGATATTTTTTCATATGCAATTGTTCTTTTTCGAAACAAATTTTCTCAAATTAAAATAAATTGAAAATTTTTTATCAAGCAGTTGTGTGATTTCAGAAACGAGGACAGGTTAACTGAACGTTCGTCGTGCTTACTGTCTGTCGCTAGTATTACCGCAAGCATTTTGCTTTTGTTTGTCTACATTCAATCTCACAATCAATCCGATAATTTAATATTTATCCTGATTATCGCCTTTTCCTTTTCTGTAAGAAATGTGGAGCACACATTCAAAAAATTTAATGCAGGCTTATTCCGATTTTAAATTTCCTTCCTTCTTAGGTTCAAAAACTTTGTGAAGAAGCGAAGTGGTTCACCGTAGTGGCCAGAAAATAATCGAAACCGGGTCATCATATCCTTGTCTATAATTAAATTGCCCGGTGCCTTCATCGAAACAAATCTACAATAAATAAAATAAAATTCAAACGATAAGTTATAATTATAAATGATAAGGATACAGGCCTATAGGAGTGGTCCGGTCGACGGCTGACGATGAAAAGAGGACGATGTCACTTTGTGCTTCACGACCAAATGATTTGGTGCGATGTTCTATTACTGCAAATACTAATTTTCGCTCAAGTAGATTTTGCAAGGAAACTTTACAGTTTCTGGTTTTCGCCATTCCGGGCACTCGACAAATCAATCGTCTTGACATGCAGAATTGTTTCATTAATGATTAATGTTTTGCAATTTCTGAATTTACACTCTAGCCTTACATTGAAGTACTGACGTTTACTAAAATTATAGTACAGTAAAGACATTAGGTCTTCCTCAGCAGTTAGAACAAATGGGTATTTTTTGGGGTAGAAAGGATATTATGCTTTTTTCCTAGACGTTGTATACTTTTACCAGCTTCTTTCAGCACAGTAGCTATATTTTTTTCTCTTTTAACCGTGCATTCATATTTGCAGCTTCGACTATCAAAGATAGTTTTTCTTCGTTAATTTTTTTCACATTTCGGCAGCTTTTCTCCTCTGTAACCACTTTGATTTTTCCTCGTAGGATATTCAGGGGAGTCCAGTTAATGTCCTATGTTTGACATTTCGATCATTGCTTTGGATTGTACTCTGTCAGCACTCTTCTCCTCAAACATCGTAGTCATCCGAAGGGCTCCCCTTCCACTTTTTCCAGATACAACGGGTCCTTTCATCTATATTTTCCAAGAACTCTTCGCTTATAAGTTATAAGTCCTCCATTTATTCTACACAAAATCAGGTCAAGAAAAGCAGTCCGTTTCCTTAATGCCGTCCTATTCTCTTCGCCATACATCGAACATGCTAATATTCTCGAACTCATATGCAATCGAAACGTCATTCCAAAAATTTTTCATTGATTTCAACTGGGACTCTTTCAAATTTATTCGAAGTACTCACCCTCGCTAGCTACACATTTCTCCCATCTCTCGTGCAATTTGTGGATACCACGCCAAAAAAGTTCCTTCTCTTTCGAAGCAAACTACTCATCAAGCCATTTTCGGACGTCTTCGTACGAACCGAAGTGCTGCTCAGCGAGCGCGTGGCCCATCGACGAAAACAAGTGATAGTCAGAAGGGGCCAGGTCTAGTGAATAAGCGGGGTGGGGTAGCACCTCCCAGTGTCCAAGTAGTTGCTGACTAGTTTTGACGTGTGCGATGGTGCGTTGTCGTGAAGGAAAATCAGATTGTCATGTCTTTGTTGATATTCCGGCGTTTTTTCACGCAGAGCACGGTACAATTTGACCAATTGTTGGTGGTAGCGATGGGCATCGACAGTTTCACCAGATTTTAAGAGCTCATAGTAGACGATGCCCTGCTGATCCCACCAAACGCACAACATTGTCTTCCGACCGAAGCGATTTGGTCTTGGGGTAGTTGTTGATGGTTGACCGGGATCAACTCACGATTTTCTGCGCTTTGGATTATCGAAATAAATCCACTTTTAATAGCCAGTCACAATCCGATGCAGAAACGACTTTCTTCTGTGTCTGGCGAGCAACATTTCCCATGTGTTTTGGTGTCGCTACATCTGCCTATCGTTCAATTCATGCGGCACCCATTTACCGATCTTTTGAACCTTTTCCATGGCACGTAGATGCTTGGAAATGGCTGCTTGAGTAACATCCAATTGCTCGATAAGCGGTTTTTGCGATTGCGTATCGTCCTCGTCCAAAAGAGCCTGCAATTGATCGTCCTCAACCTTCAACCGCTCAGGTCAAAATCGCCGTCTTTGAATCTACGTTGCACGTTGATTCCGCTAAAAGATTATTACCATAGGCCTCCACAAGCATTTGATGCGATTCAGCAGCCGTTTTCTTCAAATGAAAGCAAAAAAGCAGAGCTTCCCGCATATGCTCTTTTTCTGGCAAAAAACTAGACATGATCAGCACAGGACAAACGTATGTTGTTGAATGAAATTTGTGACGATGTGCACTGATTAATGTTAACAACTAACCAAACCCTTAAATAAATAAAAAATGGCGTTCCTAGGTTGCTTAACATGCTCACTAACGCCATATATGTGTCAACGATCGTTTTAAGGTTATACACCTGGTAAATTGATCTTCTCTACTAGAACGTTTAATAAATTCTAAAGACAATTTCTAAATGTTCGGATTTAAACGGTCCCAGAACCTGCTTATCTTATTATATCGCTGAAATAAATGCAGCTTCTAAATTATGGTGGTGTCCTGTTTTGGAAGGATAACCATATGACAAAAATAAGGTAGTTGCAAATTTCAATTTGGCCAAAAATTTAGGGTTTCCACACCACAGTGCATTGATGCATTTATACCGCCCTGTCGGAACAATATTTCAGAGATTAATGAAACAGTCCATTGTTCATATGTTCGGTCTATTTCAAAAGTTTTGTTTTCTTTTAGCTGCATAGGGTTGCTTCAAGCTCACCAATAATATTGTTCCGACAACGATTGTTCGTCGTTCCTATATTCCAGCATAATCTCAAGGGTAATACCGTACCAAGCGAGTTCATCATATCTGTGCCCCGGCATCCAGCAGAGATGAATATTGAACTGTTCTGCAATCTCCTTAAGAAATGATCGACATTGTGCGGCTACCGATTCAAAGGATTTTAATGCCGCTTGGCTGTCTGTAAAAATGCTAATATCCCCACTAGATATTACATTACACCTCAGCCCGCACAAGGCGTCCTTGATCGCCATAAGGTCCGTCAGTGGTCCGGAAAGGAGAAAGAGATGCCGATGATTTAAAGTTGATAATTGAGAAAATAATGTCCTGAGGAATATCTCATTATAAACCTTGCGTTATACCTGTTTAAGGCAAGCAATTCTGAGGCTCTCTAACTACAGAAAGTCAGGAATTTATTTGACTGTATAAGTCATCAGAACGGTTCCAGGCCAATCATTGGTGAGTTGGATCCCTGCTTAGCCAGGTCAACTGATTCCGTTTTCCGGAACACCCTCATGTCCTGGCACCCACATTAGGGTTAGACTGCTATGATGAACCAGCTCTTTAAGAAGAGAATGACAGTTCCACACAAGCCTAGAGTTGAAACAATACGACTTCAGCGCTAGCAGTGCTGCTTGGCTGACAGATAACATGATAACTATGGCGAATTTAGGCTTATTCGATAGAAGTTTATCTGTGCACAGTTTTATAGCATGTACCTCAGCCTAAAACACAGTGGCTGTATGTCCCATTGCCTTCCATATTTTACAATTTGATTCAAATACGCTCGCTCCAGTTCCATTATAAGTTCTAGAACCGTCCGTGTACCAGACAGAAGCACTTTCTCCAAAATTTGGTAGACCAGATTGCCATGATACACTCCCAAAGCCACCATTGGCATGTTGTTTACTGAATCGGTTAAGTCCTTCTGTTTAAATTCATGTAGAATTGCCTTGAGTTTAGTGTACTGATGTAGTGTTATGGCCTCTAGCAGGTGGATAAAATTTATCGTCCGAAACAGGACCGCAGCATCATCCATCCCGTCATTCTTCAGCCACAGTCTCAGATCTCGAAACTTATTCGCGTTCTCCTTCGGTCGGACACTCATGGCTGGACTCGTGGTTCTAGTGATTCGACTAGAGCCTCTTTTGACACACCACTGATCCAACAAGACATCTTATAAAAAAACACCAAGAAAACTTCAACAAAATAAACACAGCTGAAAAAGAAATTACTGCGCCTATTCCCACTGCTCACAGTTCGTTTTATCTAGTGTGAGCTCGATTCTATGATCTCAACGCTACAACAATTTTTCGTCGTTGAATTGAAGAGCTTCGCACTTATGCATGGGCGCGGAAACTGGGCCTAGTCATTAGATAAACAGCGCGACAACGACATTGGGAATCCGTTTATCTTTGCACATATCTCATAAAAACGGGCAAGAGTTCGTTCGTTCCTATGCGCTTCATTGCTTCGGGATGTAAGCATCCAACAGCTACTGACGTTGCCGGGGAACGATTTTGATTAGATTCGGATCGACATCATGCGGAACTGAAGCAAGCCAGTGACTATGAGCCCGTGGTAGTCACAGCTAACCATTCGCGACGCAGAGCCCCCCCGCTTGGAGAAAGGCCTTCAGCTATCAAAATACAGTGCACATCATATGAATGCATGTCACATTGTCGTCAACAGTTTGGAGAATTCATTACGAGAAATTTGATGCTCCAAGTTTAGTAGGGTGTAGCGTGTGGAGCTCCCTGAATCTGACGGTGTCTGTCTCGTCTCGTCTTCCCTTTGGAGTATCCAACTTTGATTGCATTTGCCTTGCCCCTTGACCGAAGTCAAAGTTGCACAATCGAACGAAAAGTAAAAAAAAAACGATGGGGCCAATTAACAAGTCGCGGGGACCGGGAAATCGCTGCTTAATCATCGTACCCACAACTTGTGTAAATCTTTCTGTAACTTCGTAGCGCGTTTTTTCTCACGTAGCCAAGGACTTCTTCAATCGGTAAAACATAAAAAATCGGTAAAGTGCAACAAGTCGGGCCTCGAAAGTGGGGCGGTGTTCCCTTTGCCCATCGCAAGAACACAAACAGCCGTTTGACGCGTATAAACAGACTGGGGCTGGGGCAGGGCCGCGCCGATTCCTCGTTTCTTTCGAAATCCGACCAAATTAACTCTCTGACCAAAGAAAAATTCACATACCGACGCCGTAAAGTTTCCGATCGCCAACATCTCGCCACACCGTCATTGTTTTTCCGTTTTCACAATTAGCACAAAACTTCTTTCGGTTCCGAACGCACACACAAAAGGACACAATAAACGCGAGAATTTCTTTGAAAAAAAAAACTTTCACGCACAAAACGCTCCCGCGATTGACATCTTTGAAATCTTTACGTACAACTGGCCTCCGACAAATTGCGACTGGCTTTTCGACGTTCTCCCGTTCTCCGTCCGCTAGAAAAACATCAAAAAGCGGAATGACAGCCAGAGTGGAATGACGCACGCACCTACACATCGAAGCCAAGCGCCGTAAGGCGTTTAGAAATTCGGAACAAAAATTGATACGAGCGCCATCTCCTGGCGACTAGTGGATTGTTGCAGAGTGTCGGTTGGTACAAATTTGTTTTGGATTGATTAGTGGAAGAAAGATCCGGATCCGACTATTTGGAGCCTTTTCCTCACGTCACTCGTTCAAACCAAAACTTTAAATCCGATTAATTGTTTGGCAAATGCTGTAAATGCTTTCGGTTTGATAGAAAACATGCGAAAACAAAGAAAAAAAACGAGGAGTCTTCATCAAAAAACTTCACGACTTTTCGCTTAGCATTAAACTGCCACAAAACGTTCAGACAGGAATAAAATAAACAAGTTCGTACTACCACTCCTGTTTCATGCATTCGAAGCAATTCGAAAGTAAGATGTCGATTTCGTCCCACGAGCCTATCGAAATTCCGACTGCATCTCTTGAAACGAAGAGTCACTTACTAATCAGTGAAATCGAATAGATAGTGGTTCTACGACTTTAAATCAATGGCTTAACATCTAGCGCCATATCCTAAATTATCAATCCCCGAAAAGTCGGCGTGAAATTTTTGTTGTACATCATCGAATCCAGTCCTGGCATCCATAACACACCGTCTTCAGTCATCTTGATCCAGCGACTACGTCCTTCACTTTAAAAATTATAGAAGCCATCTGCTATCCGCGTCGATCGAGTCCTATCATCGCGTACGTGGCTTTCCTGGAGGTCGATTGCCACCATGTGCTTTGGGAATTCGTCTGTCATCCATAAACTCGATAGAAACTGCTCAATGTAATTTTTGTAATGTTACTACAACTGAAGCGGCCGGTTCGTCAGCCAGAGCTTTCATTTACTAGACTTAAGATTTGCCGTAGACTCTAACGCTCAAATTCGTCTTCTGATTTTTTGGACGGTTCAGTTATTGTCCAAAGTCCTTGTGTCTGATTCAAAAAGTAGCACGATCGAACTGTTTTGTAGTTGCGAACTTTATTCTTTCTGTGCCGTTTCTTCGATTGCCATTAGTGACTCACCCATCATATTACCACCACCCATATAAAGACCAGAATATCCTCGATTTCCATATTGTTGCAAGCAAGGGGTTCGCCGGTTGCAAGGTTGATGTTTTTCTCTTTGATGTCATCGATTAGTGTTCGGGTAGCATGTAACATTACTCCCCCTTAGTTTCTGTTCGACCCGAATAGAGTCGTGGCGCCATGATATTTCGTCAGTCTATTTCATTTTAGTACATGGTACTTCACCTTTCAGTTGCGTACTGATTCGACGTAATCCTACACAGTTGCACTGGACTTTTTGGCGATGTTCCCCTCTGCGACCTGTCTGCAATTCCAACTTCGAAGAACGTTGAGCCTAGCGTGTTCCAACCTCCTCACGTAATCTTTACATTGCGACAATGACGGGGTTTCTCTCTAGAAATGTAATCTGATGATCTAAGTGGTTCTATATAATCACGACTTAAGTGTCCTGCCCGTCTCCTGTTCCAACATCAGGGTGCTCTATATCTTCGCTTCGTTGTGTACATCCACCCTCCCCCCTCCCGCATTCTTCTGTTATTTTCCAGACGGCAAACGGCATCGTTATTGCGCGAGCTGTTTTTGGCTGCTTCAAAAGTAAGGTCATATACTAGGGCTTCGCTAATCGTTTTCATTCCTGCTTATTTTAACACCAGCTGCAGCTCCCTATCCTGCACAGAATTATTAAATGTAAAAACGGCATAGTCACTGCGCTGCTTGCTTTTGCGCATTCGGGAATGGAAGCATCATAAGTCTTTCTACATCAAGTGCTAACTGCAGTTGTTTTTAGATTTATAAAAATCTGATGCCGTTTCCGTTATTTGATCTACAATAATTCGAAGTTTCTTCTCCACATTTTCTTCAATGGGCTTACTCACAGTGTCTTTTTTACCATTTTGCTGCTCCAATTTTTAGTTGAGGTTCTTTGAAGTTTGATCTATTTTTTGGTTGAGGTCTGATCTAACTTATTGTTAAGATCTGCTGACAGTTGACTTTGTTGGTCCAGTTTCTGGTTAAGGTCCTTCGAAGTCTGGTCCAGCTTCAGATTGAGGTCTGTTGATTTTGACTTTGTTGGTCCATCTTCAGTTTGAGGTTTGCTCAGGGACGTCATTTGTAGGGGGGGGGGGGCAGGGAGGGCATTTGCCCCCCCCCCCTGAATTTTGAATTTTTATATATTACTAGCCGCGTACCGCGGCTACGCTCGCTTCGCTCACGTTGTTCCATCGCTCCTGTTACTCCCGTTGATCCCGTTGCTCCCTTTGATCCATTGGTCCTGTTCCTCCCGATACTCCTGATACATTTCTCACGTTGCTCCCGTTACTCCATCCACCATCCTCCATCCACCATCCCCTATCCACTATCCCCCATCCGCCATCCCCCATTTCTCCCGTCGCGCCGTTGCTGCCGTTACTCCATCCTCTATCCACCATGCTCCATCCGACATCCACCATCCTCCATCCTCTACCCACCATCCTCCATCCTCCATCCACAATCCTCCATCCTCTATATACCATCCTCTATCCACTGTCCTCCATCCACCATCCTCCATCTTCCATCGGCTATCCACCATCCCTCATCCTCCATCCTCCGTCCTCTATCCACCATCCTCCATCCATCATTCTCCATCTTCCATCCTCCATCCTCTACCCACCATCATCCATCCACTATCCTCCATCCACCATTCCCTATCCACCATCCCCCATTTCTTCCGTCGCGCCGTTGCTCCCGTTACTCCATCCTCTATCCACCATACTCCATCCCACATCCACCATCCTCCATCCCCCATCCACCATTCTCCATCCTCTACTCACCATCCTCCATTCACCATCCTCCATCTTCCATCCTCCATCCTATATCCACCATCCTCTATCCACCATCCTCTATCCACCGTCCTCCATCCACCATCCTCCATCTTCCATTCGCTATCCACCATCCCCCATCCACCATCCTCCGTCCTCTATCCACCATCCTCGATCCACCATCCACCATCCTCCATCTTCCATCCTCTATCCACCATCCTCCAATATCCCCTATTTAACATCCATCGTCCAACTTTACCATTTAGTAATAGGAACGCATAGCTAATACACCGAAATCGAACGAACTGCCGCTAAACTATATGAAAAACACTCAAATGTTGAAATAACTCGCGAACCACCAACTGTTAAATAATTTTGTTAACGCAGAAACCATCGAGGGCGTACCCTCAACAAATCACCAAAGTTTCATCGCAATTGGATGAGTGGTTTAGGAGCCTATACAGGACAAACAGACAAACAGACAAACAGACAGACAAACATTCATTTTTATATATAGAGATATATAACATATTGTTGCGAGCTAGGGGTTCGCCGGGATTTCAAGTAAAACACAATTCGGTTAAAATAAAAATAAGTGATTATTTATTTATCCGCACTTTAATTCACAGAATTATAATCGCACAATAATTCGCACTGTATGGCAGTACCGCCCGCTTATACCATATATCGCTTAACTCGTTCACTTTCGTTCTCTCTCCACACGGTCGCGTATACTCGCTGGCTATCGCAGTCGCGTAATCAAAATTACTGTCCCTTAGCTGAATGCTTCACCTGCTTATATACTACCCGGTTGCAGTCTAGGATGTGCTTGAACGTTCAGTTCTGGAATCTTCTCGAAAGCTTCAGAGCCTTCGATTTCGATCATCGTTCAGTGGTGTGTGCAGAAGATTCAAGTGAGCTTGAGATCTTTCGACTTTGGTGGTTCATGTACAGGGTTCTAGTACATTGGAGAGCAAACGGTAAAGAAGGGAGATAGAATCGTGTTGTCTCGCCTTATCTTCAGCTAGGTTTCTGATTGGGTTATTTTGCAACTAGGTATTCGGTTGTTGTTGTAACGATCGAGTTGTACGGTTGCGCGGTTGCCAGGCTTACACGTAACATTACTCCCTCCTTAGTTTCTGTTCGTCCCGAACAGAGTAGCGCCCTCGTCAGTGACGTCATTTTTCATTTTGGTCCGTGGTACTCCCTCCTTTAGTTGCGTGCTGACCCGATGCCTTCCTTTACCGTTGCACTGATGTTTTGACGATGTTTTCCTCTGTCTTCGAGTGCTGTACAACAATACTAGATCGCCATCTATGTAGCTGGAGGATTTCGCTCGTTGACAATGCTCTGCATTCTGGTGATTTGTTGTTGAACAGATTTTGTCCCGAGTTTGGTAATGTTTTGCCTGCTGTCGATCACAAACTTTTAATCGTCGCAAGTTCCCCACGACCTCTTTGTCTTGTTGATTATTCTGCATCACAATACGCTGATGTTGATTTCGCCAGCCAATTTCCGTCTCTTCTAATTGGCTCTGTAGCTTTGCGCCTCTAGTACTCCTTTGTTCGGCAGTACAATCCGAACAATAATTCGGCGTTCTCTTCGGCTTCCGACAATCAAACCTTAAGTGTCCTTCTAGTCCACAGTTCCAACATCGCATCGCTCCGCGACGTTTGCCTTGTTTTTCGCTTCCTTTCCACCAGCAATCGGTGTCAACAGTTCTTTCCCGCTCATTACAGCTATTGCATAGTGGTTGTTTCGAAGTGTGCTCATCGTAATTATTCCTGTTTCTTCTTAGATGCCAACAATCACGCCGTAAATGGCCGTCCTGTCCGCAATGCCAACATCGGAGAACGCTGGGCCTAGCGTGTTCCAATCTCCGACTCACGTAACATTGACCCGTGCCCTCACTGCGGCAATGGTGGGGTATCGCTCTTCCAGTGTATTCCGCTGGTCTGCAATCCCGACTTAAGTGTCCCGTCTTTCCGCAATTCCAACATCGGGGGGCACCAGATCCTACGCTCCGCTTGGTGTACTCTGCTCTCTCGCATACACACTTTTCTGTTATTTTTCGGACTCGGTAGTCACTCCACGAGCTTTGCTTGGCAGCTTCGAACGTAAGCCCATATACTAACGCTTCGCCAATCGTTTTCTTTCCTGCCAATTTTAATGACAACTGTAGTTCTTCATCCTGTACGGCATTATTAAATGTGAACACAGCCAAATCACTGCGATATTCGCTTTGCACATTAGGGAATGAAAGCAACGTAAGTCGTTCTATATCGAGCGCTAGCTCTTGCAATGTTTCGCCATCCTTTTGACTTCGGTTGTGGAGTTGCATCTTGTAGATCTCTCGCATGTGGTCACTACCATAATAAAGATCCAAGGTCTGTACCAGCGTCGAAAAATCTTGTTGCTGCTCTTGAGGAATTGTTTGAAGAACTTCTGCTGGTGGACCTCTTAGCGCCAATATCAAAGCCGTTCCTCGTTCCAAATTATTCCAATGATTATTTCTTGCGGCAGCCTCAAATTGGGTCTTGTAGATAGCCCACGGTGTTTGTCCATCGAAGATTGGAGCTTTGAGATCTTTGTGCGTAACGTGTTCTGTCTTGATGACTCCAGTCGCTTTCACGTTTTCAAAGTCCCTTTTTAGGCGTTCAACTTCCTCCACAATCACAGATGTCTTTTCCGCCATTTGTTCTTCAAAGGATCGAAGTTTCTTCTCTACATTTTCTTCGATTGTCTTACCTATGGTGTCCATCGACTGGCTCAGATCTTTAATTTTATTATTTAGATCTTCTTTTAGCTCTTTCGTTTGTTCGCTTTGCTGTTCCAATTTTTGGTTGAGGTTCGTTGATGTCTGATCTAACTTGTTATTAAGGTCTGCTGATAGTTGACTTTGGTGGTCCATTTTCTGACTGAGATCCGCTGAGAGGTCTGCTGAGAGCTGCCTTTGTTGTTCTAATTCCTTATTAATGTCCTTCGACGTCTGGTCTAATTTCTGGTTAAGGCCCGTTGATTGTTGGTCTAATTTGTTCATCATTTGCTGCATTAACTGCGTCAGAGAATCCGATGTACCAAAACACTCCTCACCACTTCCTGCACGAGCTTCTTCGATTGGGAACTCGAAACTATTTGCGTCCTTACCTTCAGCCTCAAGCACGTCGATCATTCGGCTGACAAGTTCGGACTTGTTCCCGGTTGTTGATAATTCGCGTCTACCGAGCTCTTCCTTCAGCTCCATTAGTTTTAAGTCTTTTAAATAACGCGGCATTTTCACTATCGATTTGTTGTCCGTTAAAGATTTTTCCGCGATACAAATTCACTGAAATTCTCTTTTTGTCCGTACGAGAACTTTCCACTTCTCTAGTTCAATTACCGCTCACTAGAGCACTCTAGATTGTTTGATTTCACAAAATTCTCCCTGTCCGTTCGAGAATTTTAACTTCACTTCACAGCGCACAAAATTCTCACTTTGTCCGTTCGAGAATTTTAATTTCACTTTTTCCACTCGCGATTTCAACCCGAATTAATCCTTGAAATCCCACTTCTGACACCAATTGTTGCGAGCTAGGGGTTCGCCGGGATTTCAAGTAAAACACAATTCGGTTAAAATAAAAATAAGTGATTATTTATTTATCCGCACTTTAATTCACAGAATTATAATCGCACAATAATTCGCACTGTATGGCAGTACCGCCCGCTTATACCATATATCGCTTAACTCGTTCACTTTCGTTCTCTCTCCACACGGTCGCGTATACTCGCTGGCTATCGCAGTCGCGTAATCAAAATTACTGTCCCTTAGCTGAATGCTTCACCTGCTTATATACTACCCGGTTGCAGTCTAGGATGTGCTTGAACGTTCAGTTCTGGAATCTTCTCGAAAGCTTCAGAGCCTTCGATTTCGATCATCGTTCAGTGGTGTGTGCAGAAGATTCAAGTGAGCTTGAGATCTTTCGACTTTGGTGGTTCATGTACAGGGTTCTAGTACATTGGAGAGCAAACGGTAAAGAAGGGAGATAGAATCGTGTTGTCTCGCCTTATCTTCAGCTAGGTTTCTGATTGGGTTATTTTGCAACTAGGTATTCGGTTGTTGTTGTAACGATCGAGTTGTACGGTTGCGCGGTTGCCAGGCTTACACGTAACAATATGTATATTTATGTATAAAAATATATACATACATAACATCTTGCCCCCCCCCCCCCCTTGAAAAATCCGAAATGACGTCCCTGGGTTTGCTAGAGTCTACCAGAACATTCGTCACGATTACTATTCGAATTAATCCTTGAACTCCCACTTCTGGAACCAGTCGTTGCGAGGTAGTGGTTCGCCGGGATTTAAATAAATAAAAATACCAACGTTTTATTTATTCAGATATGGCACTACTGGCAACGCTTCCCAACATGCTGTGTACATCCTAGTGAACGTCTCGGGATCCTTCCGGATGACCGTTTTCATCGCTATGTTAGGATGCCGTCCAGACCAGGTGGTGTTGCGACGTTCTGGGTCCTCTTAATCACTACCTTGTACGCCTTGCCCCAGGGGTCGATATCTGAGTTATCGTGCAGGTTGTGGAAAGCTTAAGCTGTAGTCGGCATACTTTGTAGCTAGAATGCAATGATTGCCACGTCGTACGATTTCGCGCACGCTGCGCTTTCCAGCGCGGATGATTGCATCACCTTCTGCATTCGGCAATGTTCTCATTCCACCAGTAGACTGGGGTTCTTGTTGGTGCACCCGACCTTCTTGGCATTGCTGCGTCGCATGCCACGCTCAATCGCTGCTTGATATTTGTCGCCATATTGGTGGCTTCGTCGTCCATTGTTTGTGCCTCGTACCACACCAACTCAAAAACTTCTGCGTCGAAGGCACGTTGTTTCCATCCCTTGACTTGTGCAACAGCTATTCGCCTCTAACGTCTAGTTTGCTGCAGCTCGATGACAATAGCGCGATGATCACTATGCGAGTAAAAATCTCCGACGCTCCATGTAGCATTTCTGCGATCGAGTTGTGGGCGAACGAGAAGAGGAAGTGTGTTTCGAGAGGTATTGTAGAAGTATATTTTCTTTGATGTTATCGATAATTGTTTAGGTTACCGATGTAGCATGTAACAATATTCACCGCCACCACCAGGGCCGGATTTACCTATGAAGGGGCCCGCGGCTATTTCACTTTTGGGGGCCCCTAACAACTAAGGCTTACGATTTTTTTAATTTTTTTTTCCTAATCGGAAAAATATTTGAAAACATTTTTTTTTTGTATCACATAATGCCGAAAAAAAATTTTTGTTCACCAAAAATATCATCTTTCTTCCATTGCGTGCCAATACCACAACTGCAAAAACTTTGCCAGACTCTCATTTATTTCACATACTTCATTATTTTTTAGAGTATCCCACTATTTTCAATAATTAATTTTTTTCCAAGGATTCTATTATAGCTATGACAATATAAAATACGTACCTGGCCTTGTTTGTCGGTTAAGTTGCTGGTTTAGGTTTAGGTTTAAACCTAAACCAGCAACTTAACCGACAAACAACATTAATGCCAGGTACGTATTTTATATTGTCAAGTTGCTGGTACTGCACTATAAATTTCAGAAAGCCTTGGATCCATAGAATTTTTTTAAATCAAAAGATCTTCAATTATTTCACTGGCACCGAACTTATTTAAATAAACATGAAAATATCACCTTCTCGCTCACGATTATCATTGGTGGATTGAATGGTAACTGCTCACTGCTTCTTTTCTTCGAAGTGGAGATCAAAACGGATTTTACTTAGTTTTTGGGAAGTGTATCATCAGGGCAGCCTTACATGATAAAAGTGGATTTTGAACTGAACCAGATGATCTCAAATCATGAAGACTATGAATTTTGAAAAGTTTGAAATATTTATCAATTCCTTACTCATCTTAGTTCCTTTTAAAAATATGCTCATTTATATGGGAATATTTCATGCTTTACTTTTAGCGAAATCATTTATTATTTCATCAAAGTCAATCGATTTTAGTACAGTGAGCGAAATTGATTTAGTAGCACAAACAATTTTTAGCGAAAACCGTTATTCCTCGAAATTTTCTTGCAAGCATGGACATGTTTGGACATTTTATTACACAGCTGGGCGCAAGTGATTCATTTTTGGGATTACTGATAATTTGTTATAGTTTCATACGAGAGATTACTGAAAGACATTGACTTAGGTTGATTCAAAGTGCGAAGTTGATTTAGCCGCAACAGAAAATTTTACAGTATTTCAAGATTTCTTTTGAAATTTAAAGTATTTACGCACACGCATTAGTAGGTATTTCTTGTTCTCTAAGAGTATAATAAATTTCATGTAGTAATTTTAGTAATACAGGACTATTCACCAACATTCCGAAACAAAAGTATCTCACTGTGGGAGAAAGGTTTAAAATTGAGGCATTTATAGAATTAGGCCTACCAAATCGGAAAATTCTGTGGTAAAAATCGATAACAGCTTAAGTCGAGAAAATAATTAGGCAGTTACGTGTATCAAAATTGATAAATAAAGTAATAAAAAATATATTAAGAGATCTTATTTTATTGAATTTAATAATACAACACAATAATAATATATTATCTCTATATATAAAAATGAATGTTTGTCTGTTTGTCCTGTATAGACTCCTAAACCACGGAATTTTTTTTGATTTGACTATTTTGTTTGATCAAGTTCTGTGTGAATTTAGCTACATAGACTGCACTTAGCCAAAACGGGATCAAATTGTTTTCATCTTATTATGGGTCATTCCATCAAGAATCGCCAAAGTTGTAACCTTACTATTTCCGATTCTTTTGAAAATGTTTGTACTTGAAGAACTAGTGGAAAAAATAATTGAAATTCAAGTTTTTGTTTCTATCTCATTTTTTAACTAACAAAAACAACAACAATCTTTAAAACAAGAACTACTTTATTATTCAAGGATAAAAAATTACCAGAGATATGAATCTTCAAAGAGGGCTCGGACATCTTTTTTGGGAAATCTTTAACATAATATAACAAAAAAAATGAGATAGAAACAAAAATTTTAAATCATATTTTTTTTCACTAATTCTTCGAGTACACAAATTTTCAAAAGAATCGACGATGATAAGGTCACACTTTTGGCGATTCTTGATTTAATGACCCTTTTTCTATAAAATAATTCGATTTTTTTGACCCCGATCCCATTTAGTATAACAGTATAACCTACAAAATATTAAAAAATAAAAAAAAACCGTTTTGAGATATTCAAGAACAAAATCATTATACTTGAAAAAAATTTCAAGAATAATTTTTATTGCGACAACCTTCCCCTTTAAAATAAGCTATATTTTATTATTCCAGGATAAAAATTACCAGAGATATTCATTTCCAAAGAGGACTCGGACACCATTTTTGCGAAAACTTTAACATACTATAACTAACAAAAAAATTAGATAGAAGCAAAAAATTGAATTTCAATTACTTTTTTCACTAGTTCTTAAAGTACAAAAATTTTCAAAAGAATCGGAGATGGTAAGGTCACAAATTTCGTCATTCTTGGCGGTTCTTGATGGAATGACCCTATTACCTACGCAATACGCAATATGTTGTCTTGTAGTCTTTTTATCATGGTGCGTTTACACTCACCCTTGAGGCTTGCCTCGAGGGGTGCCTCTACCCCCATCAGGCCATTGCAAACCGGTTTTCGTCGGCTGTGTTCTTTGCTGTGTTGAAAGCAATTTAAACTCAACATGCCTTTGCGGCGCAACTTGCCTATAAGTGCGAAACGACAGAAATACGATGAGCTGCGAATTGTGTGGTACCACAGTTCATTGGATCTGTGTACACATATGGAAGCGTGCGTCAGAAAAAAGTTGAAGAATGTCCACATTGCAGTGGAGTAAAAAACATCGGAGAACGATTGAAGTATGCATGTTTAGAAAATTCGGAATTGCTCTAGGGGGGGGGGGGGGCGGCCGCACCGTCCGCCCCCCCCCCCCCCCCTGTATCCGCCAATGATGGAGGATGGAAGATGGAGGATGGTGGATGGTGGGTGGAGAATGGTGGATGGTAGATGGAGGATAGAGAATGGGGGATGGTAAATGGAGGATGGTGGATGGTGGTTAGAGGATGGAGGATGGTGGATAAAGGATGGATGATGGATAAAGGATGGATGATGGATGATGGAAGATGGAGGATGGTGGATGGAGGATAGTGGATGGGGATGGTGGATGGTGGATGGAGAATGGTGGATGGTGGATAGAGGATGGAGGAATGAGGATGGGGGATGGTAGATGGAGGATGGTGAATGGTGGATAGAGGATAGAGGACGGAGGATGGAGGATGGTGGATAGAGGATGGTGGATAGAGGATGTAGGATGGAGTATGGTGGATTGGGGATGGTGGATAGAGGATAGAGTACGTGAGCAACGGGAGACATGAGAGTAACGGGAGAAACCAGAACAATGGATCAACGGGAGAAACAGGAGCAATGGATCAACGGGAGAAACAGGAGCAATGGATCAACAGGAGAAAAGGGAGCAACGAGATCAACGGGAGTAACAGGAGCGATGGAACAACGTGAGCGAAGCGAGCGTAGCCGCGGTACGCGGCTAGTATGAAATAAAAATCTATGAAACAATGGAAATTTTTTAAAAAAATTCAATTGAAAACTTTAAAAATGTTTTTTTCTTATCTCGACATAAGCTGTTATCGCTTTTTACCACAGAATTGCTCTAAAAATCGCCCGTTCCGAGAAAGTAGTAAGAAATTACTTAAAAATACATGAGCATTACGGTAAGAATTTTAATAAGAAAGGAAATAGAAAAATATCTATTCGACAGCGTGGTCAAATAATACCTCTGGCAACAAAAAAACATTTGAGCGCTAGTCAGATTGTAAGAGCATTGGAGTTGCCTGTGACTAAAAGACGAGTGCAGCAAATTTTATCATCCACTGACCACATAAAGTACAAAAAACCTTGTAAAAAGCCGCTACTCAAACCACACCATAAACAAAATCGACTGCATTTTGCGAAAAATCGTATGGATATGGGGGATAAATGGAAAAAAGTCATCTTTTCGGATGAAAAAAAGTTTAATCTGGATGGACCTGACGGATTCAGTTATTATTGGTATGACTTACGCCAAAATAATCCCCCCAGGATCAGCCGCAATTGTGGAGGCGGATGCCTTATGGTTTGGGCAGCCTTTAGTTGCCATGCCAGGACACCAATTTGTTTTATATCCAATAAAATGAATTCGGAAAATTATGTGCAACTGTTAGAAGGCGTTTTAATTCCATTCATGCAGCAACACTTAGACGAGGCTTTAATTTTTCAGCAAGATAATGCTGCGATCCACGTTTCCAGGCATGCAAAGCAGTGGTTTATAAAGCGAAATATTACATTTTTGGATTGGCCCGCTTGTAGTCCTGACCTAAACCCCATAGAAAATTTATGGGGAATCTTAACTAGAGAAGTATACACGAACGGACAATTTAGTAATATTTCAAGCCTTAAAAATGAAATTAAACAATGTTGGGAAGCATTTGAAATTTAAAAAACTTGTAAAATCTATGCCACATCGAATTTTTGTCATTATAACTAGAAATGGAAGTCATACTAATTATTAATATTTTTTTCCTTGAATACATGTAACCGTGCGAATAAGTAATGGTTTTCGGGTTCTTCGTGACTACAACTTACACAATTTTGCTTGTGGGGGGGGGGTCCGGTAGTCCATTCTGCAATGAATATCTTACGTAAGTGATCCGATCCGTGAATCACGTAATAAGTAGAAAATATTTTACAATCCCCGAACCATAGGAAGAATATACAAATCACGTGAAACCCGTCCAAGCCAATCTTGGACCTAGTCAGCTGCTGAGGAAGTTTGAGTTACGGAACAATGAGCAAAAGACTAAACTCATTACTCAAACGAAAAAAAGGACGCCAATCAGACAAAACATGACTATAATTTAGAAAATGTGGTCGCTTGCATTTACCTAGGAGTGCAGCTAAATCGCGGTATTAATGACGCAAGTCATTTTTAAATTAAGGCGACTATAACATATTTGTAAAAAAATGATTAATTTCTCAAAGATCAAAAATTGTAGTTATCTAACTTGATAAATAAAATTTAATTTAAAATGTTTATTGAGGAAAATAGCTTTCCGCAGACGATTTTTTGTTGTTGAGAAAATGGCACTTTCACTCCACCACATCAACTCCCACATTAACATAATTGATAAATTGCTTAAAGCTTAGTTACAAAAATATTTTAGTTTATTTTAATTTAATGTAATTTTATGTTTAACCTACGAATTATTTAACTTCGTCCGTTTCATTATCGTTGGACTTTAACATTTCGGTTACGTACGAATCGAGCAGAATTCTTAATTCTTGCTGGGCATATTCTTGCGGCAACGGAAGTTTCTCCAGTGTAATTTTAATAAGTAGACATGGATTCTGAACGGCTGTTGTAACTAGAATGGCGCGAACGAGACAGGCCAACTTTTGCGCAATTTCGCTCTGACACAAACGATGTTTTGATGTTGGACACGGTAGGAGATTTATGCGTGAGCATAAATCAGCCAATTGTGGCCGAAGACTTTCCCAACGGTTTTCAATATCACCCTCGTGTACGGTTTTGAGGCTTTCGAACTGTTTCGGAGGAAGAATTGAATCGGTTAGAAAACATTAGTGTGAGTTTGTTTTTATCTAATTACCTTTACGTTCATTTCGATGAAGTCTAAAATGATTTGTCCTTGATTCGACCAACTGGATACTTGCCGTGGATCTTCGAATTGTTGTAGGAGATCGTACAGATAGGGGACATTATCTTTTGGGGGAAAAATTGAACATAAATTCCAAACCAAACTAGTTTTCTTGCTGTGAAACTTACCATTAATTATAGCATCGGGAGTAATTCTTTGCATGATGACTTCGTGTGCAAGCGACCATTGTTTCGCTTTCAGTAAATACTTTGCTTGGTCGTGATAGTTCCGGAGAGCGCCAGCTTTCACAGCCTTTGCCCAGAATATCCATTTCTGTGGTATGCCCAAATCATTAATAACAAACTTTTCGCGATCCAAATACTCGCTATTCTGTGACAGATCAATGTATCGATAGAGAATTTCCTGAACACACGATTCACGCTTTGCCTGATTTTTTATATGGAGCAAAATGAAGATCGCCCAATGCCACATATTGTAGTTTTCCAATTGGCTTGCAAATGAGACGTGTATTTGCGTTTCGGATAGTTCGGAGCAATGGTGGTAGCCGAGCGTTTCGAAAGTCTGTAACAGGAGCCAGCTTAGTCGGAAATCCATCGAGTCGGGTGAATGTGTTGCCGGATTCAGTAAACTTTCCATCGGATGACTTCGCTTTGAGAACAACTTTAAAATATGATAGCGCAGATCGTAGAGCGGTCGTGTACTCTTCGTTTGGAATTGTTCGGTGTACGCTGGCGATGGTGGCATTGCGTAGAATTCATTCGCTTGAAAGGACGAGTCGTATGCAATCAATGAGTCTGTAATCGATGCAGTCGGTGAACTTAGATACCACAAATGCACCTGGAAAGTGACGGAGTTATTTTTTGTAAAAATTTGTTGAAAAAAAAAACAAAACTTTTTATCTACTTACAGCCAACGCTTTCATCCAATTCAAGTCTTCTAGTACGTTGATGGGACCATGAGCCGACGATAATAGTCCCACACCAGCGACCAACATGAACATTTTCAATCGCTCGATGCTCATAAACTTATCAGCCTCGATATCTTGCCACGACGACAACTGATGCTGTATCAATTGTCGAACAGTCGGTCCGCCTGAAACTTGCGCCAGCAGCAGCGAAAGATTTGCATCGTCATTGGTAAAAGCCAATTCGCAAGCATCCGCAACTTTATGGCACATCAAAAGCTCCAGCAGATGATCCAAATAGCCGGTTTTTGTGACCGGTTTCTTTAGAATGTCCTTCTCCGTAACGGTATCCTCGAGCCAATTCGAAAACAAATTCCGTCGAATCATAATCGATAGATGACTGGATGTTTCGTGCCCTTCCAATTCATCGCGATCACCCCATAACGCTTGACATAACGACCAAATTGAAACGCTGTACTCTTCCAACGTGCCGAGATGTCCGATTGTCTGGGCCAATTCGAAATGATCGGCAAGTAGTTCAGTTCCACCGCCCGACTTAATATACGGACAGTCGCTGTCCGGAACTTCGTCTCGAAGTGAGTGTCTCAACTGAATTCGAAGATGATCGATTGTTGACTTTTCGAACGAATCGATTGCGTATGTCGACGAGATTTTCATGTTTTGTAGAATCGAAACGGAATAATCGAGTTTCGAGCGTCCTGCAAAGAATGTCGTAAGATTTTCGAGCGTTTCATCTGTAATTGGTTCGAATGATTAAGTTGCAAAGAAATTGAATTTTTATTTTTACCTCGTTCTAGATGGGCCGCATTATTGATCGTGTTCAGTACGACTAAATTGTTTTGTGGACCAAAGCCGACTTTGAAGCGACGACAATTGTATAGTGCCAAATCAGTTAGACATTTGCCTTTGAGTCGGTGCGAAAATGATTCTTCGAATGGAATACAAGATCCGGCAGTTCGAATTGATGCAACTTTTGGTTTGATAATAAGCGGTGCAGCTTTTATTGTGATATCGTGCGATGTATCCATCTACAGATGAAGAGCAAATAGTTTTGTTGGTTATAGAAAATTGATCACCTAATCTCTTGGTTTTTTTCAGTATGAATCGCTTTGTTACCAAGAGAAGAGCTTTTGGTGCTTCAGCCGAAATATGCGAATTGTACTCAAATCCAGGCGCGTAGCGTGAATCTTCGTAGGGCTAAAGCAACGATATGATTGCTAAATTTTGCAGAATTTTTTGATCACTTCTTAGAATTCAATTGAAATTTTATTTCTGAATGAAAACTACGTGTTTTTGGTTATATTAGGTTGCTGCAAATGAAATGTCGTTTTTGGTAGTGCAATTTCCAACAACTGTAACTTTAATAAAACTTAATTTTATTAATCAAAATAGGCACCAGAAAATGCAATACACTTCTCCCAACGAGATACAAGTGCATTTATGCCAGTTTCGTAGAAGTCCGACTTTCTAGAGCGAAGAAAGTCCTCGAAGGCACTTTTGATGGCTGCTTCATTATCGAATTGTTTGGTCGCCAAAAAATGATCCAAATGTTTAAAAAAGTGGTAGTCGGTTGGCGAAAGGTCTGGTGAGTATGGTGGATGAGGAAGAGTCTCATACTGCAACTCGTTTAATTTTTGGACCGTTGTTCTTGAAACATTAGGCCGTGCGTTTTCATGAAGCAGTATAACTCCAGCTCTGTTGACCAATCTAGGCTGTTGAACACGCAATTTCTGATGCATTTCATCGATTTGGGCACAATACTTCCCTGCATTGATGGTTTCACCACGCTTCAAAAAGGAATAGTGAATAACTCCAGGTGCAGATCACCAAACAGTCACCATTATCTTCTTCGGATGAAGGCCTGGTTTCGGCATGTGTTTTGGGGTCTCATCAGCATCCAGCCATTGTCCCGATCGGCGACGATTGACGTACAGGATCAACTTTTCATCACATGTCACTATCCTGTTCAAAAACGGATCGTTTCTCTTCCGGGAGAGCAGGGAACTGCAAATTTCTAGTCGACGAGTCATATTTTGCTCAGTAAGCTCATGCGGAACCCACTTATCCAAGGTTTTTGATTTTTCTAAGCTGTTGCAAGTGCCGGCAAACTGTCGAATGGTGTTCGCTCAATTTCTTGCAATCTCCCTTACAGTTTGGCGTGAGTCAGATTCCACTAAAAAATTCAGCTCGTCCTTGTCGATCGAAGGTTCTGGGTGACCACGTGGCTCACTTTCAAGGGTCAAATATCCCGATCGGAATTTTTCGAACCATCGCTGTGTGGTTCGCTTGTTTACCGTATCACTTCCAAATGCCCTGTTGATGTTTTCAGTTACCTCCGTTGCGCTATTTAAATTCATAAAGGAAAATTACCCGTTTTTGACTCGAATCCATGTTTTTCCTTTTTTTCTATTCGATCACTATGAAGTCCAAAACTGAAATGATTCCATGAGCAAGTGTAGGGGTATTCATACTTTAATACCTAATACCACTTGTGCCACTTGGCGGCAGTTTGAGACATGAAAATCGCAACTGACTTCACTTCATAGAGAAAACGACATTTCATCTGCAGTAACCTAATATAATTCACAGAATTTCATGATCGTGTTATTGCGCTAGCCCTACGAAGTTTCACGCTACGCGCCTGCTCAAATCGATGTATGAAATGGGACTTAAATAAATTTTTTAACCTTCGGAGGAAACCTAGGCGCTTGGAGGCACAAAAGTTACAACATAAATGTGCTGACTCCAATCAAAAAATAAGACGTATTTAGGAATAGGAAATATAAAACAGAGCCTTGAAGGATCCCGCAACGACAATGAACGTACCCCTGCCGAAACAGAAGTACCGGTTTATATTGAGTGTAAGCTAAAAAATCATACTAGTGGCTGTGAATCCTATCCAAAACGAAGGTGTTTTTGGAACATAGAGTCCGTCTGGTCGCAACTCTACGTCAAGTTCGAAGAACAGAAACAACACAACAAATTTTAAAAAAAATGCCAATTCTGTTTCCCAAAATTATTCTTCAAACGGGCATCCTGCGAAATTATATTTTTGAGTTTTACGATCTTCCAGAGGCGGAACGTGTTCGAGACTCTCCCTAATTGTTATGAGAAGCCGATGCCACTTGTTCATTGTGTTAATCGAAAGGTCAGAGTCATTGAAAGCCTCTGTCTTTTACATGCTCACCCTCACAGGACAAAAACTCGAAGAACCATTGTTCAGTCCCAAAATTTGTTTTTCTAATTTCCAGGCAGCTAGTTACGATATTCAATTAAAGAAACTAATATTTATGGTCAATTACTGCCCAATTCCGAGAAATTTTTTAACTTCCCCTCGTAAGTGTTCACCGGCTGATAATCACCCAACAGACAGCAAATCGACCATAGACAAAAATTTCCGTGTACTCACCTCATAATCCGATTTGCCTTCGTCAATAGTTCGCATCGGAAATGTTGGACTCTCCGCGGGCGTATCGATAATACTCGAACTTGACAAACTAAACGCATCCTTTGCGAGTGATTGTGTAGACGAATACGATCCGAAATTTCGCGAGAACGGTTTATTGTTGGGAACAATTTGATCGGGACTATCGCGACCCTCTAGATTCTCCGATAAAACTAATGACGAGAGAAAACAATTTTTTTTTGGTCAAACAGAAAGAATTTTCGATTGGTTGTTTTACCTGATTTACCGTCGGTATCGTCATCGACGAAAAACGAAGCTTTCATTAGTTGCAACTTGTGCGAATCTGTACCGGCGCCCAAGGCTAATGCTGCTGTCGGACTTGTCGGCGTACCTTTGTTGGCGGCATGATGACCTAGATGATGAACTAAATCGATATTAAATTCGTCGTGATGGATGAATTCTGAAAGGGTTGCGATAGTCCGCAGATTGAAATTTTGTTATTGTATTTCTTTGTCTGATTATTGTTAGGGTTTGGATCAAAATTCTGTACAAAAGTGTCAAAGTTAAGCGTTGAGAACTAGAGTAAAATATATATTTTCATAATAAACACCATCACAAACTTTAAGTATCATAACAGTTAGAATAAACAAAAAATAGAGCAGATAGTAAAAGTGAAATTAATTACGTTGATCAATTGATGTGAGGTTGGCGAGTCCGCTGCTTTTCGCCAGAGACAGGTTTGGATCGATGACAGCGTTCTTATCGGCCGATTGTGTTGCTAATTTTTCAACAATCGGTTTTCCGGTCGCATCTAGTTGAGTCTTCTGCAGTTTCGGATCGATTTTCAATCCGAGCTTTTGTTTTTTCGGATCTGTTGGAGCGTCATCCTCGTCGCTATCGCTAACACCGTACTTAGAAAAGTGATCGACTTTGAATACCCAGCTACCGGTCTCCGATCGATATTCAATGAATCGAGTATCGTATTTGTCACAAACTCGACGCAATTTTCCCTCGTAGTCCATGGCGGCCAAACGGTCCGGATCCTTAATCGGTTCGTGCAAGGCCTTATCATGTGGCCAGACCTAAATAATGTACCGATATTGCTTGCTTAGTTGTTTCGAAGAATATTCTGTGAAAATTACCTGATCGAGAGTGATTTGTGCTTTTCGATTTAAGCCGGAGCCAAGTGGTGGTTTGTTTTCATCGTCCGGATAGATAATGACTTCCTTATGACGAAAATGAACTGTAAAACGAAAGTTATTAGAATTTTTTTAGACGTTTAATAATAGTCAGCTTACCAATTTCATCCAAATTAAGCCCGGCAACATCAATTGGTTCACTGAAGAACACATTTCCGTAACCTTGTCTGCCGATCGTGAAGTTCGACACGATACACTGTCCCTCCTCGTTCAAATACGTTGTCAAATCATCAAGCGACGGAATTGTATAGTAACCCTTTCGACGCATAACAATCCCAGTCGGATGTGGTTCAGTATTTATTAGCGACAGTTCGAGATTGCTCTCGTCTAAAAACGATCGTGACGATAACAAACTTTCGTTCGAAGTCTGACTAACGTACGCGGCAATTTTGCTCGAAGTGCTCGGAACATCGAACAGCACATTTTTTCCGGTCTCCGATTCATTGGCTGAGACTCCGGCGGCGATATCGCTCTTTCGCGAAACAAGCTCGGACAACGTGTTATTTATGATCGAATCCGCAGATAATTTATTTTGCTCTTTGACTTTGTCGAGAGCATTTGGATGTAGCCACGATTCCCGGCGTCCTCCATTCGCATCTGTATCCGGTTGCGACACGGAGGTAGGTATTTCATTGTTAAATTGTTCGCAATTTGCAATAGACGATGTTTTCGGAGTGGAAACGCGGCCGGTTTCGCCCGAAATAGATTGATTATTCGGCTTATTTGCACTCACGTTCAGCGATGTATTCGGCGAGGTTTTGAAGCTGGTGGCGCCGGGCAAGTTATGTGACACGTTTAGAGTTGTGCTATTTTTTGGTTTGATGATCAGGCGTTTTGCGTTCGGTTTGAGACTAAAGCATTGCTCGACTGTGCTGTCGTATTCTTCCAAGCCTTCGAACAACGATTTCTAGAAGTATTCAGTAAAGTAATCTCCAAAAATGGGAGTCTATCGAAGTCACAGAACCACTTACCTTCGTTATAACATTTCCAACCGGTTTCACCTTAACGCCATTTGTTGTTTTCGGCGAAACTTTAAACCGATTCGACGAGGACTCCAAAATGGCTTTTTGAGCTGATGGATTCGTCGGTTTCAGAGCATCGGTTTGATCAACTCCTAGACTTTTGAAATTTTTAAATATTGGATTCTCGCCGTACGGCGAAGAAGCCAATGCCATGATTTGTTGGTGAATCGGCATAGACGCAGGCTGTTGACTTCCACCGAGAGTGTTCGTTCTGAAAAAAACAAACAATAATAAAAAAAAAAAAAATCGACAGGTTTTCCTCATACCCTCCTAACATAGTCGAGCCGCCAAAACCACCAAGGTTTGTCCCACCGAAATTAATATTTCCTCCAAATAATCCCCCTGTTGTGTTCATTTGTCCGGTTGTACCGAACAAACCGCCCGGCTTATTGGCATTATTACTGAAAATATTGCCACCCATAACTGAACCAAGTGGCGCTGTCGACGTCTGTGAACCGAATCCTCCGAAAGACGGAACTGCGGCTTTATTTAGTGAGCTGTTGAACAGCGATCCCTGATTTGTAGTGCCGAATCCACCGAAACCGGTAGCCGTCGAAGTTGCAGCACCAAAAGCCGGAGCAGTACCAAATCCGGTTGCCGGCTTATTACCGAAAAATCCTCCGGCTGCAGTGCTCGTATTTGTGTTTGTTCCGAAATTCGAAAATGCCGTATTTGCTGCAGACGCATTTAATCCAAATGCCGGTTTATTGTCGGTTGCGGCATTGCCAAACAGTGTCGGCTGCTGTGTATTTGTAGCACCGAAGCTACCAAATCCGGTCGTTGCTTGACCAAATGCTGGTGCAGCCGGTTGAGCAGGTCGTCCAAATAAGCTGCCCGTACCGGCCTGACCAAATGGCTTCGCCCCAAATGGATTATTCGCGTTATCCGTACCACCGAAAGCGAATCCGGTGTTTGAAGTGGCTGGCGTAGAGAACGGTTTCGAAAAGAGGCTTGTAGACGCTTGACTTGTAGCACCGAACCCGGCATTTGCCGGCTGACCAAATCCTGTAGTATTGCCCATGGTATTAGTTGTGCCGAACAAGCTTTTATTTTCGGTTTGTTGTCCAAATAATCCAGTCGATTGTTGCGGTCCAGATGTTCCGAACAAACCACCGGGTGCTGGTTGATTTTGTCCGAACAAGCCACCTGTCGCACCGGCTTGTGGTCCTTTCCGATTCACCAAGTAGTCTTCCATGCGAAGTTCTTCCAACGATTTTGCCTCATACTCCTTCATAGCTGTGATGCAGTGCTGCTTAGTGTTGACATTGTTCGGTTGACCATTCTTCATCAGAGTATCGGTGCCCATCGACTCTTGATATTTTACAACGGCAGTACCCGTTGCTCCAGCATTCGGTGCTTGACCGAAGGCCTGATTGGTTGTACTGAACATACCGCCGCTTGTTGCATTCTGACCGAAGCCGCCAAAGTTGGTTGCAGCTGTGTTAGCTGTCGTCGCTTGTCCAAAGAGTGATGTTGGCTGTTGTGTCTGCGCGAACGCGAAGCCGGTCGGCTTTGCTGCACCGAAAGCCGATGTTGTCGATTGTCCGAAGAGTGACGTAGTGCCGGCATTCTGTTGCGGCGTGCTGCCGAAGAGCGATGTGTTTTGTGGCGCCTGTGAGAATCCTGCAAATGGAAGTGTTTGAAATTATTACTCTTAAGTTATTTATTTTCTTCGCGATGATAATGTTAGTTACTATTCCTCAGGAACAGAAAAAACGCTTGATTTAACGACAACGACTTTTGGTAACGATCGATCATTAAATGACGGTAGGATATGGATCAATGAGTGATTGGACGCGCTCCATTTTACGTTACAACGTCGAAAATGAAAGGTTGCATTCAAAGCAGATACATTTCATCAATTGAATGGAACTATTCAGAAGACCTAAGAGATATGACGAAATTCGTGAAAATATATGCATTTCATTTTCACTGATAATTTTTTGACCCCATTCCGTACGCCAATAGATATTTCATATTTTTTTCTAAATTACTTTTCTAATAGATCTACATATATTCACCAAGTTTCAACTTTAGTTTTAGCTATCCATCATTATGTGTTCCTGAGATATAAAAATCAGAACTTTTTCTTAATCACCCCTACTTGAGATATGAGACTTTATTTATTAGAAAAATTCTTATCCCCACCATTTTCATGCTTCACCTCACTCTAGAAAAACTGTATTTTCAGCAAACTTCACTTATCGACGTGTAAACATAAACCGAATTTAATTTTTCGGGCGCAATTAGTTCGTGAGATATCGTAATCTAAAGTTTTCCACCAAAAGTAAAAGGCAGCACTCTTAACAAATGACGTTCTCACGCATTCATAGCCAATTTGATCGAATTTTTCGCGATCGCTTCCCATAGTTAAAGTTAAGAAAAAAAAAGGAATAAGACACTCGGTCCCTTCTCAAACGACTTCTGTAGCAGCAGCTTGAATGCGGAGGAGGAGACAGTCCTTCATCTTCTTTGTACCTGTCCAGCTCTATCCGCTAGGAAGAAAACTCATCTAGGAGCTTATTCTTCAACAATCTCAGTGACCTTGCCGCAACAGAGGCTGCGAGAATCCAAGGCTTCATTGTAAGCTCTAAATGGTTTAGCGAGTAGGACCGGATTATGTGGTAGCACAACGGATCTTTTTAGGTCTAAGTGTGGCCGTGTTATCACAGGCAGCCACGCGTGCCTACTTACCTAGTAAAGGAATGATGATGATATCAGAGGTTAACTCGGACGGTCAACATTTTTAGTTGCTTAACACGTTTTCTCCAGAGGTGCAGTCGTAGAGTACACGGTTACTGTTCATATTTTCGAATTGTCTTTCTTCCAGTAAGCCCACAAGTAAAACTTTTATTCCATTGAAGTGTATTTCTTGTGCTTACAATTGTTCACCGTTGATACAAAATTAGAGAAAAGGCTCAAAAGGCTTATACTGGCAGTAGAAAAGTGCAATCTACTGTTCTACTAACTTTTTGAAGCAATCAAAGACGCCTTAAATGGCATAGGCTTAAGGAGGGGCTGACTAGCTGGTTGACGACTTTGTTGGCGACCAGAATTGTGAGCTCAAAGATGGGGTAAAGAAAAGTAATAAGGCAAGCCTCGAGGACTACTCCAAAGGGGGCGTGATGTCGGTCCTTCTCTGGCTCCTGATAGTGAATCAGGGATCATGGTGGTGGCCTACGCGGATGACATAGTTATACTCGTTCAGGGAAAATGTTAGAATACTCTTACAGACGTTTTGGAGTCGGCACACACTCAGCAAGTGGGACAGAAGGTATGGCTTTGTGTAAACGCTTAGAAAACTGAGTTGGTTTTATTTACGAGGAAGCACAAGATTCCGGAATTCAGGCTACCAAGGCTTGATGGGGTCGAACTGCAACTATCGGAGCAGAATTGGAGAATGAACGTTGGAAAAAGTATAAAAAAACGGCAAACAATTAGCTTTTGCGTGTAAATATGCCATGGGATAGAGCTGGCTGTACACGCGGTTGCAGACTCATTGCGACGTGCGAAGCACTAGTGTGGTGGAAAGCCACAGACAAAAACTACCAGGTGTATAACTTTAAAACGATTGTTTTTTAGTCAGAAAAACACATGTTTTTTTCAAAGAAAACAAAAATTTTTTCAAAGTACTCACACACATTTCTCCCATCTCTCGTGCAAATTGTGGATACTACGCCAAAAAAATTCCTTCTCTTTCGAAGCAAACCACTCATCAAGCCATTTTCGGACGTCTTCGTAAGAACCGAAGTGCTGCTCAGCGAGCGCGTGGCCCATCGACGAAAACAAGTGGTAGTCAGAAGGGGCCAGGTCTGGTGAATATGCGGGGTGGGGTAGCACCTCCCAGTTGAGTGTGTCCAAGTAGTTGCGGACCAGTTTTGACGTGTGCGATGGTGCGTTTTCGTGGAGGAAAATCACCTTGTCATGTCTTTGTTGATATTCCGGCCTTTTTTCGCGCAGAGCATGGTGCAATTTGATCAATTGTTGGTGGTAGCGGTGGGCATCGACAGTTTCACCAGGTTTTAAGAGCTCATAGTAGACGATACCCTACTATTCCCACCAAACGCACAACATTGTCTTCCGTCCGAAGCGATTTGGTCTTGCGGTAGATGTTGATGGTTGACCGGGATCAACCCACGATTTTCTGCGCTTTGGATTATCGAAATAAATTCACTTTTCATCGCCAGTCACAATCCGATGCAGAAACGACTTTCTTCTGTGTCTGGCGAGCAACATTTCTCATGTGTTTTGGCGTCGCTCCATCTGCCTATCGTTCAATTCATGCGGCACCCATTTTCCGATCTTTTGAACCTTTTCCATGGCACGTAGATGCTTGGAAATGGCTGCTTGAGCAATATCCAATTGCTCGGAAAGCGTTTTTTGCGATTGGGTATCGTCCTCGTCCAAAAGAGCCGGCAATTGATCGTCCTCAACTTTCCTGGACCAATTTTCGCGCTTCTTGTCGCTCAGGTCAAAATCGCCGTCTTTGAATCGACGAAACCAAGCCCTGCACGTTGATTGATGCGATTCAGCAGCAGTTTTCTTCAAATGGAAGCAAAAAAGTAGAGCTTCCCGCATATGCTCTTTTTCTGGCAAAAAACTAGACATGATCAGCACAGGACAAACGTATGTTGTTGAATGAAATTTGTGACGATGTGCACTGATTAATGTTAACTAACCAACCCTTAAATAAAAAAAATGGCGTCCCTAGGTTGCTTAGCACGCTCACTAACGCCATCTATGTGTCAACGATCGTTTTAAGATTATACACCTGGTAAAAGCAGAGAGGATTCGAAAACAATAGAGTATTAAGTGAGGTAGAAGTTTCCCTGTATACGGACGGTGCAAAGATGCGTCACTGCTCACTCTTCACGGTCATATATAAAAGCAGACAGGATTGGAAAACAATAGAGTATTAAGTGAGGGAGAAGTTTCACTCTATACGAACGGTTCAAAGATGCGTCACTCCGATGATATATTCTCTGATTAGCTAAATGCAAGTGAGTCTTTCCAAGCTGCCGGATGCCTGCAGTGTATTCCAAGCGTGGATTCTGGCGATGCTCTGGGCAGATAGCATCTACATTGACATCCAGGCGGCTTTGAGTGCATTGAGAGCGCTGACTATCAAATCCAGCTAGTACAGCGCTGTCGAGAACTGCTCAAGGTACTTTGCAACCAGAATAGAGTACAGCTATGATGTGTACCGGGCCATAGCGACATATAAGGGAACGAATTGGCGGATGTGCTGCCGAGGTCAGGATCGGCGTCAAGCCGAAATGGCAGAGAAATTTTTCTTTGATAATTTAGAAGATTTGAAGTTGATAGGGCATGGCAAGGTTGTTTTGGGGGTGATTAACTACCTACCAGGCTTCGAAGGGATCGCAATAGGTCCTCTTTTAGTGGTTCAACGAGACGGGACTTCATAAAATTATCGGATTGACTCTTACTTCACCTAAAAACGGATCTCTTGAGTATGAAAGGATACTCAAGTAGTTTTCTAGAACTGACTTCTGATACAGTCTCTCATAAATAAATTTCATATTTAAACTATACACTATATAACACTTATCCGCGGTGAAAAGAGTCGCACATGTTTTTACGAATGCCACCATATCGCCTAAGTTTATTCAGTGCTGGGATTTTGAACACGAAGAGTTACCCTAAACATCGTGCAAAACGGACGAATCGCTAGATTAAAGCTAATTAATTTGCCGCCTACAGTTGTTCTGCTACAAAATTATGCAACTGGCGAGTAAAAAGCGATTTCATGGAATCCTTTCTTGCTTGTCAATCATTCTTGTCGCCTATTTTTCTTGCCTAGTGCTAGTAGAGTCGAGCTCTTTGCTTTACATTAATTTGTTCAATATTTGTTTGAATTAAAAAAATATTACTGCAAAATTATTTATTCTCATGTTCAAATTGTCCACTGTGCACGTCCGCAACCGCCTTTAAAACGTCATTTTTAGCTCATAAATTCTAAGGTATAAAGTAAAAATTTTCATGTGGTCAGACTGAATGAACCCTTTGAGCATCGTGTTTGTGATCGAGGTGTGAGGTAGAAGATGCGAGCATGGTTTTCAATGAAAAAAAAACTTCTAAATCTTATGACTGCTTCCACTAGAAGTTGCAACTTGGAATTTAAATGGATATGATATTAGAGCCAATTACCATATGTTTCCCATAGGAAAAAGTATACGGGAGAGCAGCCGTAGCTGCGTGCCATAGAATCTTAGTACTTTTCACAATACGTGGTCATAAGCTTAAATGTCACCGGGAATTCGCTGGATTAGTATATTCCCATTATCAACGAATTCCAGGGATGGAAACCCTGTTTAAATAATTTTACGAGTTCGCCAACAGATTTCACGATAATGTAGTTCTGCCAACCTCCCGGCGACTTGACCATGAAAACATCACACTCCTACGCTCAGAAATGGTAAGTTCGGCGCTTTAACATCGATATCCAGGTAACAAGTGTTAGTTCAATCAGTCAGATTGTTCCTTTAATTGACTCAAAGACAAAAAAAAAAAATTAATTTTTACTTAAAACTAATTCAAGCAAAATTTTGATTTATGGAATTTTGTGCGTGTTTCTTTTGGCTACGGTGTTTTAAGTTAAGATTTTTTTTAATTATTACAAAAAAAAAATTTTTTTGATTGAATCAATGAAATGATCTTATTCTGAACCATATACTTTGTGTTGGTTAGATTAGGCACACATTAGCCGACAGGACTAAACAAAACGGGAACCAGATTTTTACCTAGGAATGGACATCTAGGTGAATTTTGTCTGAGGTAAAAAAAAAGTATTGGACAAGTTGATCTTTGTCATGTTTGAATACTTTTTAAGGAATATTTCCATTCTGAAGATAAAGGGGTGAATTTCCACGTCACATAAACATTTTCTGGTTTGGTTTGAAACCTCTACTTAGGGAACAATTTTATTTGGAATATAACTGAAATAAGAGGAAACTGAGCATGCGTGAAGCAGATTGTTTATCACGAATTGCGAAAGTTCGGCTCCACTTTTGGTCAGTGGAGCATAATCCACTGAAGAATCTGGGTCTAGTTTGACTCCATTTCAGTCAGGTTCTTCGAAAGATTGCGACTGCTGTTGCTATAATGAACAAAAAGATGGGTGCTCCCTTTCGAAGTCGCTTAAAAACGATAATCTGTCGAGCAACTTCGTGGAGCTGATCCTGTGCGCAATTTTCATTTTTCCAGACTTTGTTTTTAGCGATATCAATTTCCAACATCAATGAACGGGGTGAGTTGCTGCTAGATTTTATTTATACCAACAACCTAAATATTCTCAATAGAGGTAACAAACCCACTTTCATAAACAGAGTCAGGCAGGAGGTCCTGGATCTTACCATCTGTACTCAATTCCTGAGCACAAAAATCTGCAACTGGCACGTCTCTAATGAGACTTCTATGTCAGATCATAGGCATATCCTATTCAACATAGAATCAAATACCATTTTGTCCGAAACGTACAGGAAGCCACAAACGACGAACTGGGAACTATACGACCAGAAATTGTCGGAATTCATGGCCGGCACCATACGTAATATTAAGGACATTGACAGCATAGAAATAGCATCAGAACAAATACGCAATGCGATTGAAACTGCTTTCAATTCATCCTGCCCGGAAAGGTCCAGAGCAAGTAACAGGAAAGTAGCTTGGTGGAAACCAGCACTAACTAAGCTCAGATCTCAAATAAGAAAGCTGTTCAATAGGGCTAAAAAAACTGGTGAGTGGGAATCGTACAAAAGGGCTCTAACAGAGTACAACCACGAAATTAGACGTACAAAGAGAAATTCGTGGAAATTGTTCTGCCAGGGTATAAACGATTTACCCAGCAGCGCAAGAGTACACAAAATACTTTCTAAAGCACACACTAATAAAATGGGCTTATTAGAGAAACCCGATGGCTCGATTACCGAAAATGGGAAACAGACGTTAGAACTTTTAGCACAAACTCATTTCCCAGGATCCTCAACCATAGAACCAAGCAATGAAGAACGGTACACTGTCCCAAAGCCGAGCAGACCAACCATATTGGACTGGAAAAACTCAGCCAAGATCTTCAGTGCCAACAAGGTTAAAAGGTCTATACGTAGTTTTAAACCATTTAAATCTCCTGGAGAAGACAGAATATTTCCCGCTTTACTACAAAGAGGAATGGACCATCTTCTACCAACATTGTTATCCATATTCAGAGCAAGCAACGCATGGGGTTACATACCCATATCCTGGCGTAACGTTAAGGTGATATACATACCAAAAACAGGGCGCCGCTCGAGTAATAATCCTAAGTCGTATCGTCCTATCAGCTTAACGTCATTTCTATTAAAAACTATGGAAAAGATTATTGATAGGCATATCAGAGATGGGGCTTTGAAATCTCAACCCTTACACTCCAATCAATATGCATATCAACCAGGGAAGTCTAAAACCCACGCCTTACAAAACCTAGTCACGAAAATCGAGAAATCGATTACGGACAAGGAAATAGCTCTGGGTTGCTTCTTAGATATCGAAGGAGCTTTTGACAACACTGCCTACGAAAGTATCTACTCAGCTGCACAAAAGCGTGGTATTGATCCAAAAACCTGCAGTTGGATCAAGGCCATGCTAGAACGCAGGAAAATAACTTCGACACTAGGCGACTCAACAGTCACAGTCACAGCTGCGAAAGGCTATCCGCAGGGTGGGGTACTATCACCCTTCCTCTGGTGCTTAGTAGTGGATGACCTTCTTCAAGACCTAACTAATTCCGGAGTCACGGTACAGGGTTACGCTGACGACCTTGCCATCCTTGTTAGAGGTAAATTTGAAGAGACGGTGACTGATCTAGTTCAGAATACTCTAAACCAGGTAGCAACCTGGTGCACTAAAGCAGGATTGGGTATCAACCCAAAGAAAAGCACAATTATTGCATTCACCAAAAGGAGGTGTAAGGACTAGCTATCTAAGCCTACTCTCTTTTTAGAATCCATAGAGTATTCTAGTGAGGTAAAATTCCTGGGTATTATCCTGGATGAAAAGCTCACCTGGAATGCTCATTTGGACAAAGTTCTTGAAAGGGCCAGAATCTCTCTCTGAACCTGCAGGAGCCTTCTCGGTAAAAACTGGGGACTGAGTCCAAAACTAACCTACTGGATGTATACCGTCGTTGCTAGGCCCATTATAACTTACGCGGCATCCGTCTGGTGGAAGAAAACAAAGCAGAAAACTGCTCAGCTCAAGCTGACTAAATTACAAAGACTGGCATGCCTGGGTATTACTGGGGCGATGCGCACCTCTCCCACAGCTGCCTTAGAGGTACTTCTCAACCTAGCACCCCTACACTTAGAAATACAGAAAGAAGCTAGATTCACCACATACAAACTTTTGAGCTCGGAGGACGAGTCAGAGCGCAAAATAGCTTGCCCAACTCTCTCCGCGGAACTCAACAAGGACCCGATACTAGCGATACCTCTTTCTGATTCAATGGTACCGAAATTTAATTTCACAAGGCCATTCAAACTTGTCCCACCTGAAAGGGAGGATTGGGCCACAAACAAACCCACTCCAAAACCAGGATCCATAATCTGGTACACAGACGGATCTAAAACGGATCAAGGTGTAGGAGCAGGAGTTTATGGAGTGCGCCCAAATGTGAAATTCTACTGTAGCATGCACATAACATCCACTGTTTTTCAGGCGGAGACTCATGCTATTGAACTATGCATTAGAGAAAATATCAGACGGGGCTACAAAAACCAACAAATATATATTCTCTCGGACAGCAAGGCAGCAATAATCGCACTTCAGTCCGTTCAAATCCACTCCAAACTTGTTTGGAATTGCCTCCAATGCCTGATTGAACTCGGAAATAAGAACAGAGTTAGTCTCATTTGGATTCCGGGACACAGCGGCTATGTAGGTAATGAAATGGCCGACTTAATGGCTAGGAAAGGTTCAGAAGCTGACTTCATGGGACCATATCCATTCTGTGGGATACCATTAAGCACAGCCAGAATGAACATCCGAATGTGGCAAAAATCGCAAAGTGCCATTCACTGGGACTTGGCACCGGGCAACAGGCACTCAAAGCTTTTTATGCCAAAACACTCGGAAAAAAGAACATCTGATTATTTAAATCAGACCCGAACCTTAGTGGGAGCTCTGACTGGACATTGTCACATGAGGAAGCTTCACAATAGGATTGGTCTCTCTGAGACTAAAATTTTCAGAATATGCAATGACGAAAACGAAACACCAGAGCATATCCTCTGTGAATGTGAGGGTTTAACTCGCAAAAGGCTTCGTCACTTCGTTCAGGGTTTCATGGACCGGAGGGATCGGAGAGGAATCATAATCAAACCGGGGGACGTCACAATAAGCCCAACTGTGGCTGCAGTGACAGAGGTTAACCACACCAACCCCTATTTCCAAATCTAATCTAGCGATATTATTTCGGAATTGCTTGTTTTTGTGGTCGTAAAGTATACTGCGCCCACGAACGTACTCCACTAGCTTCTCATCATCGCTTTTTTGACATTTTTCCAACATAAAACCGAATGAATATTAAAAAATTAACAAAGTAACCCAAAATAAAAAATATTCTGTTTTTTCTCCCCTTTCGTGGTTGAACTGTACTGAACTCAACTGCTGGACTGGTCACGGAGCAGTCCAAGTATCAGTAGTTGCGCGGCCGAGTCGTTGACATCAACTAGACCGTCAACTGCCGAGGTGTCGCAAACAGGCATGACTATTTGTTTGCGCCTGAACTGAAGCAGTAGTCTACTGCCGCCAGTTACTGCTAACGCAACGGTCAGTCACAAGTTCGACGCTGTATTTTTTCGTTTTCATTGCCTTCCTTAAGACGCATTCTCAAAAGAGTGAAAGTGACCACATTCTATAAATTAAATTTGGTAGTGCGAATGAATATGAATTGGAAGGACATAAAACTGCTGCGATTGGGAGATTTTGGTCCAACGCCGCCACGACGGTATCGGGAATATTTGCTGAAAAACTAAGGAATGTTGTGATGCAACAAATTTCCACAACTTCTTATTTCTCTTACTGATGAAATCAACTGAATGCAACGATGCATATCCACCATTCAACTTAGTTTTGTTGATAAACAAAGAAATTGCGCACTTAGCAAAAAACATGACGTCACTAATTGCACTCGCAATTGAAATCTTGTACTTACCGCCGAACGCTGGCTGCTGTGTTGTGGCTGGTGTTCCGAAGGCAGGATTTGGATTCGTTCCGAACAATCCGCCGCTTGCAACCGGTTGACTTGCACCGAAAAGCGATGTGCTCTGCTGTCCGAAGGCTGGAGCCTGACCGAACGCATTCGTTGCAGGCTTCCCGAATGACTGCGAGAACGGACTCGCCGTCGCCGTGTTATTAAACCCGAAGCCACTGCCTGTGGACGTTTGGCCGAAAGTTTGTTTCGCGCCACCGAACATCCTTTTGCTGCGATCACGTGGCTAGCGAGCGAGCTGCACGGCGCTCTATTCGAACTGACTACGTCGCTTTCTTACGACGGCTGAGCTGCAAAATTCCGTTCGATTTTATTGTGGCGGCCGTAATAACGCGATATCATAACCTAAAATTCGAATGTTGTTCAAATTACCGAGCAATTTATTGCAATTTTCGTGCTAACTTGTTTCCGTAGAATCCAATTCACAATTTTCCACGGGGTTTCGCCACTGGAAAATCGGGCGCGTTAATTCCGACGGTTTTTTTTCGCGACTTTCTGCAAGTGGCGTAATCTGAAAACGGCTGCAACAAAAATTCACCGAATCGCGTTTTAAGCGTGTTGAATTTATTTTATAAAAGTCTGTTTGGAGTCGCGGCACTACGCAGCGTTTTAGGTGCCGGCTGGTTTCTTGATTCGAACACGATAGAAATGTACCGCTTAAACGAGAACGTGAAAGCGCGAAAAAATCAACTTGAAATTTAAATGGCGGAGAGGCCTTTGTGTTGACTTTGACAGTTTCATTCGAAACGTCGTTCGGGAGAAGTCGCATTTTCTGTCCCATGGAATGACGTTGTGTAGTTTTGTTTGGATTGTACTTGGGACGAATTTAGTACTGCTAGTACAGTGTAGATGGTGTACACTGGGAAGCGACCGTTACATCATGCATCTGATTTCAAATAAAAGCGATTAAGAGAACAAATCCATGATGAAAAATAGACGAAAACAGGTCGAAAAGTGGAAACTATTAAGAAAAGATGATTTTTTTGGTATGAATTTTCGGGAGGTTCACTTTAAAATACCGGAAAATTCCGATGGTGGATACCCGAATAGCCATTAGCCCCCACCCCAACAAGCGCGCGGAATATCCGTATCTTGCGATTAGCTTTGTCCATTCGCAAGTCATATCGCAAGAACATCGCACTGCCAAAATCGATAGAATACCTTTATGCGATTATCGCTCGTTCACAGCATTGTGATAAACGCAAGAGAACCCCACTCCCCACTGCGATCAACGACAGTTCATCGCATTGCGATAATCGCAAGAATATCCCAATGCCAATATCGATAGTTTTCACATGTATAAATGTAAATATTCCTAGCAAATGTAAATACACACATGTAAATATCCTTAGTTTAAGTCTAAAGTACAAATGTAATTTTGCCTACTCTGTGAGTTCAAGTTACTAATCACCATTTAAATCCATTAATGTGTAGTACATAAAAGGGGGGAAAAATATCTGAGCCGTAGATGGCACTCTCACAGGCCTAATCTCAAATGCCTCGCGAAATTTATTAATTGAATTGTGATATATAGGCTTAAAGCCACAGAATGTACTTATTACCAGTCCTAAAGAGCTAACAACTCAATTAGTTTTAAGACTAGTTTTAGTTAAGTTTATTTTAGGTTAAGAGTCATATATACAGCATGCCCTAAAATTAGTCAAGCTGACGCATTTGAAAACAAAGATATATTCTTGTTTGCAAATGATAACATAAACAAGCTGAACAACTAGCTCATAAATCAATAGTTGCAAGGGTCAAAAATCAATGATCATCATGAACCATGATGTTATCTCAAAACTAGATATGTATAAATAAGCTGCATTGGTCACTGTGTCGCAGTTCCTTTTTGTACAACCATTTAACAAGTACGCATAATTTTACAAGTATTAAAGAGATTAACATTAAACATTGATTGTTTTCTTTTATTTTAATTTGAAATTTTCTTCACCTCCATAATTGACTACTATAAGTACTCAAATTATGCTGAGGTTATTTGAGTGGCGCAGTCGGTAGGATACTCAGAAAAAAAAAATTTTTTTTTGATTATTCCTTTAAACAAAGTGAAACAAAACCTGTGAATTTTACAAACGATATTGCAAAGTCGAGAGCTGAATTTTCAGAGAATTCGCTCGTTTCCCTGTTATCAACTGAGGAAGCTTAATAAAGGTACCTAACACCATAAGTTGGAACAGTGAAAAGTTAAATAAAATCTGTGAATTTAACAAACGATATTGCAAAGTCGAGAGCTGAATTTTCAGAGAATTCGCTCGTTTCCCTGTTATCAGCTGAGGAAACTTAATAAAGGTACCTAACACCATAAGTTAGAACAGTGAAAGGATACAGAAAATATCCACAAAATAAAAACGATTATTCTACGGAACGAGATCAACTTAGTTAAAATTCAGACAGCACAAAAATGGCATGGGAACCGAATCCTGAAAAATATTTGGACAGCTTACCCGAATTCAATGGGGATAGTTCAAAACTTGGCAGCTTCACGGAGGCGATTGATTTTATCACTCCGTACATTATGACATTACCAGCGGTTGCAGCACCTTATTTTGTTCAAAAAATTAAATCGAAACTTACAGGTAAAGCAAGAATAGTTATAGATCTAAATGTTGACACTCTGAATTGGACTCAAATAAAAGAGATTTTATTAGATAATTTCGGAGAAAAACGGAATATATACAGTTTGTTAGAAGATCTTAGAGCTTGTAAAATGCAAGGCAATATTATTGATTATTTAAATGATATAAGATTAAACTTAAAAAACCTAATTTCAAAAGATAAAATTGAAACTAGTGACGAAGCTAGATTGAAAATTAACATAGAACATTATAAACAAATTGCTTTGAAAACATTTATAAACGGTTTACCAGAATTGTGCAATATAATCCTATTGAGTAGAAACCCGGCAACTCTCGAGGAAGCCGAAAAAATTTTAAGCGAAACTAATAAGTTACACTTTACTAAAAATTACTCTAGACCACAATTAAGACAGACACAGTATCGTACTCAAAATCAGAATTATCAAAATCAGAATCGATCATATAATAACAATAGTCGAGACAATATTAGGCAAAATAACATACCACGAAATCCAAATTATAATAATCCCCTCAGAGAACAAGTGAGACATAACGGAACAATACAAAGTAGAAATAGTTATCCAGAACCGATGGATACAAACATTAATACTAACCCTAACAGTCATTATCGTACTCAAAATCAGAATTTCCAAAATCGGAACTATCAAAATCAGAATTATCAAAATCAGAATCGACTATATAATAATAATAATCGAGATGATATTAGGCAAAATAACACACCGCGAAATCCAAATTATAACAATACTCCACGAGAACAAGCAAGACATAACGGAACAATACAAAGTGGAAATAGCTATTTAGAACCAATGGATACAAACATTAATACTAACCCTACCAATCAGGATTTTCACATAACAGCCTCGGAACAATTAGACGAAAATTCAAGATTCCTTATATCTTAATTGAAACGAAAACTCGACCAATGAAAGCAATGATAGATACAGGAGCAACCTTTAGTTTAGCTAATGAAAATATATTTCACCCTAAATTTAAAACCTCTTTACGAGAAACATTAAAAATAAAGTTCAATAAAGAAGAAGTAAAAGTAGATTATTTACACACGGTACCAATATTTAAAGAAATTGATCCCAATCAAGAATCTAAGATACAATTCGCTGAAATACAATTTCACCAATTTTTCGATGTCTTGTTAGGAAACAATATTCTGCAAGCAACGAAACCAATTATCAATTATGGGGATAATACAATCCAATTAAAAGATAAAATATTGAAACTTCATTGGTATCCTGAAGACCCTAGCCAAGAAATAGAGATATTAGAATCATTCGAAATTATTAATTTCAACCAACTTGAAACTACTGTTAACATTGAATCTAAAATTCGTACAAACCATTTAAATTGTGAAGAAAAATTCAAACTTCTAAATATTATAAAGACTTACAAGGATATATTCTTCCGGGAGGGAACTGACCTTTCTTTCACAAATAAAATCAAACACAAGATCGAAACAACTGATGATCGACCTGTATATGCAAAAACCTATACATATCCTCATGTTCATAGAGATGAAGTCAATCGACAAATGAGAGAGATGCTTGACCAAGGAATAATACAATATTCCGAATCACCATACTCATCTCCTATCTGGATAGTAAGCAAAAAAGATGATGCTTCAGGTAAGAAAAAATGGAGAATTGTAGTAGACTACAGAAAATTAAATGAAAAAACTAAGGCAGATAAATTTCCTCTACCAAAAATTGATGACATATTGGACAAATTAGGACGATGCATGTATTTCACGACTCTAGATCTTGCTAAAGGATTTCACCAAATAGAAATAGAGCAGAAAGATATAGAAAAAACAGCTTTTAGCACAAATTTAGGTCATTATGAATTCCGAAGAATGCCGTTCGGTTTGAAAAATGCACCGGCAACATTTCAAAGAATGATGAACAACGTGTTAGCCGAACATATAGGAAAAATATGTTTTGTATACCTAGATGATGTAATTATATACAGCACATCACTAGAAGAACATTTAACATCTCTTACCAAAATCTTTCAAACATTAAGAAAAGCTAATTTAAAAATACAACTCGACAAAAGTGAATTCCTTAAACGAGAAACAGAATTCTTGGGACATATTATATCAGTAGACGGTATAAAACCTAATCCAAACAAAATTAAGGCGATTGAAGATTATGCAATTCCAAAAACTCAAAAACAAATCAAAGGATTTTTAGGTTTAGTGGGGTATTACAGAAAATTTATAAAGGATTTTGCACATATAGCCAAACCAATGACCGTAAGATTAAAAAAAAATAGTAGAATAAATTCTGAAGACATTGATTATGTTGAATCATTTAAAACTCTCAAAAACATGATTATTACCGAACCAATTCTAATCTATCCAGATTTCGAAAAAAAATTTACGCTAACTACTGATGCATCACAATATGCATTAGGGGCTGTATTATCACAAGACAATCACCCTATCTGTTATGCCAGTAGAACACTTAATGACCATGAAGCGAACTATGCAACAATAGAAAAAGAATTATTAGCTATTGTATGGGCCTGCAAATATTTTAGACCTTATCTGTATGGTGTACAATTCCAAATATTGACAGACCACCGACCTCTAAAATGGTTAAGCAGCCTAAAAGAACCTAATCAAAAACTGATAAGATGGAAACTTATGTTAGAAGAATATGATTATGAAATAGACTATGTTCAAGGAAAAATCAATACTGTGGCTGACGCATTAAGTCGACCAACTATCGAGAATATAAAATCCAATATAATAAATGATGAAGAAAACGAAAGTATGGACATGAACTTCGATGATACATCTGATAGAGCTACCATACATAGCGCTGACGAAGATGACTCATTATACATACCCATAACACAGAATCCCATAAATTTCTTTAAAAACCAAATAATTATTAAAACTGGACCAAATAACAGGACACTAAAAACTAACCCATCAAAAAATAAGACACGCAAAGAATTCATAATCCAACAACCAGATGAAAAATCATTTAAATATTTAATAACTAACCATTTTAATAACAACCAAACAACATGTGTATACATATCAGATGAAACATTATTTAATCAATTTCAACAAACAGCTGTAAAACGAGATATTTCGAACCGTATCAAAATCATACGTAGTAACACAATATTGACAGATTGCAACGAAGACGAAATCAATCGAGAAATTTGGAAAGAACACAAAAGAAATAATCATAGAGGAATAGACGAAGTATTTCAACAACTAAAACAGAACGTTTATTATCCTAACTTAAAAATTCAAATTCAGAAACTAATAAACAAATGCCATACTTGCAACTTAGGAAAATATGAAAGAAGACCCATTATACCAGTAATGAAAAAGAAACCAATCCCAGAAAATCCCCATGACGAAATCAGCATAGATATATGGTACATTAAAAAAAATAAACCTCACTTAACAATAATCGACAGATTCAGTAAACACGCACAAATATATGATTTACAACATAGAAATCCGAGTGAAATCATAAGAGCATTAGAATTATATATGTCCTCAAACCCAAAACCAAAAAAAATAAATTCAGACAATGGTGGAGAATTGATAAAAAGTTTAGAGACCCTAACCCAAGAAAACGGTATAGAACTTCATTTCACATCACCGAATGCACACACAGGCAACAGTGAAATAGAAAGATTCCATGGAACTTTAAACGAACACCTCCGACTTTTAAAAATAAGGTTCCCAAATAAACCAGAAAGATCGCTGATTCCCCAAGCAGTACTTTGCTACAATAGGAGTATACACTCAATTACAAAAGAAACTCCTTTAACATTACATACCGAAAATTTATCACAAGCACAATTAACAGAAATCAGAAATAGGATGATAAGAGCGCAAAAAGATAGAACAGATAAATTTAATAAGAACATTATAACATATGATATAGATCCAAACTATGTAAGAATAAATACAGGAACAGAAAAAATACGCAATAAATTTAAGAAAATAAGATTACAAAAAAGAAATAATATTTACTACGATACAAGATTAAATCATAAAATACATCATAGTAATTTAAAAAAACGAAAGAAATATACATAAAATCCTCTCTTCTAGGACTACTCATTCTGATCATCGTACTAGGAACAGCTATAGGACAATCAATCGAAATTACGGAATTACCAATAGGTAACGGTTATACTCTAATAAGAACGAAACAATTAGATATGATAGATAATTACACACAGATAATGCATGAAATAGATATCAAACAGTACCAAATATTATTAGGCAAAACACTAGATACAGATGGATATAAAGTTTTCAAGAACGACACTAACATTAAAAATATAGTTACAGAAATTATTGACAAAATATATGAGCTAACACCACATAATAGGAAAAGACGAGGATTAATCAACCTTCATGGCAAACTTTTAAGATGGATAGGAGGAACGATGGACGATGACGACAGACAGGAAATACAAGACAAATTCAAGACTATAAGTACAAATTTTGACATACAAACAGATGCAACAAATAATCAAACTAAAATCAATACTCAATTCGAAAAAGAAATTAATGCAGTTATAAATAAAGTAAACGAACAGAATAAAAAAATTACATATAATTTAAATAAAAATATACTAGAAAAAAACGAAATGAAAAGAATGTTAGATCAAATACTAATAAAAGAAGCATTCACAGACAATTTGAATTATATTCTTAAAAAATTAGAGAAAATTGAAGATATCATATTAAACTGCAAATTAGGATTATTAACGAAAAATATATTAACTTCAACAGAAATACACACAAATAAAATAGATATAAAGCATATGAAAAATATCAAAATAGCAGTAGGACAATATAAACAAAGTATTTACATATTTATCCAAATTCCTAATTTTTCAAGCAAAAAATATTATAAAATAGAAATAATACCCATACCCAATAAGGATGAATTAGAACTAGAAACTGTAATAAAATCAATTATAAGTAACAACGAAGAATTATACGAAGATTCTGGAATTTTTGAAATTCAGAAACTGAAGAAAATTAAGAATCATTGTATTAGAAATCTTATCCAAACTCATGTTCAAATTTGTCAAATGAGACGTAACATACTAGAAGAAATAGAACTTATTAACAAGGATATTATTGTAACAAGAAACTTACAAGAGACTACTATAAGACATAATTGTAATAACCATAATTTTACTATTAAAGGAAATAATGTAATCAAATATAAAAACTGTACGATAGAAATTAAGAACAAAACATATTCTAATGAATATAAACAATATCAAGAAAGCCTTATATTACCAAATATTATCAAAAGAATAAAATACGAACAAACAGAGAACATCAGCATCAAAGATCTGCGCAATTTACATATCGACAATAACAAAGAAATAAAAATGCTCAAGTACAATCAATACAAAGGAGACTGGATATCATACCTCACCGACGGAATAGTACTTATTTTAATCATAATAACAGCAATATACCTCTACTCAAGATTCTCATCGTCAATTCTAATTAATCGTCAGGAGCCGATTTCTAAGGAGGGGCGAGTCATATATACAGCATGCCCTAAAATTAGTCAAGCTGACGCATTTGAAAACAAAGATATATTCTTGTTTGCAAATGATAACATAAACAAGCTGAACAACTAGCTCATAAATCAATAGTTGCAAGGGTCAAAAATCAATGATCATCATGAACCATGATGTTATCTCAAAACTAGATATGTATAAATAAGCTGCATTGGTCACTGTGTCGCAGTTCCTTTTTGTACAACCATTTAACAAGTACGCATAATTTTACAAGTATTAAAGAGATTAACATTAAACATTGATTGTTTTCTTTTATTTTAATTTGAAATTTTCTTCACCTCCATAATTGACTACTATAAGTACTCAAATTATGCTGAGGTTATTTGAGTTAAGCACAAGTCATTTACTATAAGCCATTTGAGCGAATGGTAGTGTTCGAAATGCCAACACAATAACCTCAAATTGCGGCCTAGGTCGGCACTCAATCTTGTCGTAGCTGCCTGACATTTGATCGCTGTCAAGCTTTGTCAATATTTCTTTTTCTGCAACACATGAATTTGAAGTCTCAATAAAATTTATCTGAATCTGAATCTGATATCGATAGTTCATCGCATCACGATGAGCAGAGCACAAGAAAACTCTAGCGCGATTAGCGGAAGTTCGTCGCGTTGCGATTATTGCAAACGCGTCACAATACAATGGTATTTTCTGGAGATAATAAAGGCAGTAAAGGATTCGAGTAATAGCAGATGCACGACACAAGATTTACGATCCAAAAATGAGATGAAAGTGAAATGTTTTTGTGGATAAAAATAAAACGTTCTAATTATGTACCATATACAATTAAATGTACAGGGTGGGCCAGTTAGTGGTTTCTTTTTAAATCATAGGTTATTTTGACATTGAAAGCTGTTTCCCGCTCGAAATCTTGACAGAAAGTCAGTAGGTCTGGTCTTTTTGGCTACACCTTCTACACTTTTCTACACTAACTTTTGAGTGAGTGCAGAGAGGTGAAGAGGGTGAATGAAAAAAGAACAAACCTAATAGGTTTCTTTTTTCATTCATACTCTTCACCTCTCTGCACCCGCTCAAGAGTTAGTGCAGAAAAGTGTAGAAGGTGTAGCCAAAAAGAACAGACCTAGTATCATACCTCCGCGGAACGAAATGAGTCGCTTTACGCTTGAACAACGTTGGGAAATATTGAAAACTTATTTCCAAAGTGAGTGCTGTGTAGCCCAGACAGTGCGTTTTTTGAAAAGAAGTTTTGGCCGAAATGAACATCAACAGCTCAATGAACATCAACAGCTCAACATTTCACGCACTAGTCTGAGGAGAATTCTGCACAAAGATCTCGGATTATTCGCTTACAAGGTCCAATTGACTCAGCAATTGAAGGCGCACGACCATCCGCTTCGTTATCGCTTCGCAATTTGGGCCTTAGAGCAGCTTGAATTGGACAACGATTTTGGGCGAAAAATCATCTTTTCTGACGAGGCGCATTTTCATCTCGGCGGCTACGTTAACAAACAAAATTGCCGCATCTGGGGCTCGGAAAACCCGCACGTTATTGTCGAGAAGCCAATGCATCCACAGAGAGTGACAGTTTGGTGCGGATTGTGGAGTGGTTGCATCATTGGACCATTTTTCTTCGAAAATGAGGCTGGGAACAACGTTTCGGTCAACGGTGAACGTTACAGAGTCTTGTTGTCCGACTTTTTTTTACTGAAATTGAAGACATGGATTTGGACGACCTCCGGTTCATGCAGGATGGCGCGCCATGCCACACAGCCCATGCCACAATCGATCTTTTACGCACCAAATTCCCAAATCGTGTTATCAGCCGTCTTGGCGATGTCAATTGGCAGCCTCGGAGCTACGATTTGACCCCTTTGGATTTTTTTTTGTGGGGAACCGTGAAGGACCGATGTTATGCCAACAATCCAGAAACGATTCAAGCACTTAAGGCCAATATCATCCAAGCAATCCGTGAGCTACAGCCCGAAACCATCAACAAGGTGTTGTAAAATTGGGGTGACAGAATGCGCTAATGCGCAGCCAGCCGAGGCAGCCACTTGAACGAAGTTGTATTCCATCATTAATGGGAATGTTTACTCTTACTAATAAAGCCATAATACATGGAAAAAAATTTAATTTTTTTCATTTCATTGCATTTTTAAAAAGAAACTTGTATTTGGCCCACCCTGTATAACAGTTTATTTAATAGCAAAAAAGGAAACAATTTCTTAAAAATAAAAAATGCGTAACTAATCCAAGAAAAAAAATCAGTAAAAATTCAAATTTGAAATGTTTAAGACAAACGTTTGTCATTTGTCATAATCGCAAGTTAAGGCCTTGAGTATACTTGCTGATCTCAATGCAATAAGTTTTAAAAAGACATCTTAATGCGATTTGTGATTGTCCAATATGAGATACACCTAAATGGGTGCACTTAGAATGTTCAATGCGATAGGAGAGTGATCTCAACGAGGATAATCTTTCGAGTATTCTCAAATTGTCGCATTATTGATGTTGTCTCAGAAATCTCGCTGGGCACTTTAATATTGTGCACAGCTACTGTGAGCAGATGCGCACATGGAAATAAGACCTGTACGCAAAACTTGAAGAATAGACTTGCTTCGATCATTTCGATTAGCCTTTAGCACGTGCGTATGTGAACACATTGTGCATGATATTCGAGAATAGCCTTTCTTCGCTCATTTCGATGCGCCTTTAGCACGTGCGCATGTCATTGCATACCCTAATGTGTACAACCAGAGCCTCGTATATGAAAGCCGTTGGGTGACCGACTGTTTCACTATGCTTTAGCCAGGCATTTTGTTCTAAATAGACTAATGTTCGTAAGATAAAATTAATATTAAATGCAGTTTTTAGATACCTTTCAGTATTCCGATACAGATTTTCACTCGAAGACTGTGGAAGATGGCATCAAGAAACCTTTTGCGGAATGCCACAAAAAAATGTTTAATGAATTAATATATTGTTATGAATTTAGTAGGTGGTTCTGGCTACTAAAGCCTTTGGCTATGGAAGAGAAATAGTTACCCAACTGCCTTTGAAAGCAGTAAACTGTCGAATCTAGTAGTCTCTATTGCTTGGGACCACATTAATTCTAACTATTGACCGAGGTTGTTCCATCCGGAGTCTGGATTAATACAAATTTCTGTAGAAATGCCCAATTACTCCACCCAAAGGTGGTCTGTGGTCTCCAATAAGTTTTAGGGTTTATTCCAAAATACTTAAATACACATGTATATAAACGAAAGTTATAGTCGAAAGTTCTAATATACAACTGAAAAATCCAATAGTTTCCAGCACTTAGCTATTCAGAAATGAAAAATCAGAATACGTCGTAAATTATTGGTTGCTTAACTTATGTAACTTCCCAAGTGTCATAATTGGATTGAGGAAAGGAAAAACAAACTTGTGTGTGGAATAATACAAAAGAAAAGCATCTATTAAAAATTATTTTATTATTTTCAAATAAATAAGTTTATTATTATAATAACAAAAATACTGCTTTCAATTTAAATAACCATATATTAAATGAAATAAACAGAAAATAAAATAAGAAAAATAACGTTACACATTAAAAATATCACTTATAATTCAATAGTAACCGATAAAAAAGGAAACAAACCAAAATAAATAAAAGCATTGTAAATAATAAAAAGCAGCGTAAAAAATAAAATAAATATGAAAATAAATGTTGAACTAAATTAACATAAATATATCACATAATTCATCAAACTTATTAATCTATCCACATTTTTTATTTAAAATTTAAAATTTTTCGTGTTGCGGAATGAGTGGTAACTATAATTATTTAAAAGAATCACGCAAACATATTAATTAATATTAAATAACAACTCTAATTGAATTGTGTCACTTAATAATTAAATAAATAATGCAACATTTTCTGAACATTGTAAACATTTCTAGTTTAACCACACTTTTTGGCCGCAAAATATTTTTGTAAGTTTTCTCTATATCAATTGCGAATTCGCAAAAGTTTTAAAGCGAAAATGAAGTACAGACTCGAAATATTTACAATTTCAACTATTTTCACTTGTAACTTATCAATAAATTAACATAATTGCACAAAACCTACACACGATATTGAACGCGCCCTTTTCAGCTACCACACGAAAACTGAAACTGTCAAATATCGAATGGCCACCCACGCACACTATCTTACAACCAGTGTTACCGCGAGGCGGTTTTTTGGTGTAGCATAATTTACTACCTTTTACAAAAGAGAGGTAGTAGAATCCGAATTCAAATAATACAATAAATAAGTTTATAATTATAATAATATAAAATAACATAAAATAAATACATTTTCAAAACATTAACAAATATCTTCGCAGGTGCAAGCAAAATAATTAATAAACAAAATAAATTCTTTGGCAAAAATATATTCAAGTAACATTGAAAAACATTATACTTTGATCAGTCAACATTAATTACGTGTTAAAACCTAAAATATTACTTTTTCATTATTCTAAGTAATTTATCATCGGGCTACCACTCATGGGTCTTAACGTGGCTTCTTAACTCGTCTGCAGCCATAATATAGCTAACTGTTTCTATTTTTGAATGGTTAGTTTTATCATTTTTAATTCAATTAATAATAATATAAAATAACATAAAATAAATACATTTTCAAAAAATTGACAAATATCTGCAGGTACAAAATAAATAATAAATAAATAAAATAAATTCTTTGGCAAAAATAAATTCAAGTAATATTGAAAAACATTATACTTTTATCAGTCAACATTAATTAAGTGCTAAAACTTAAAATATTACTTGTTCATTATTCTAAGTAATTTATCGTCGGGCTCCCACCCATGGGTTTTAACGTGGCTTTTTAACTCGTCTGCAGCCATAATATAGCTAACTGTTTCAATTTTTAAACGGTTAGTTTTATCATTTTTAATTCTATTTAGTTTAGTAAATGCGCGTTCGGCTGCAGCGCTACTATGCGGGAGAGAAAGCAAAGCAGACACAAATGTACACAAATTTTTGAACGCAAACTCTCCAACTGCATTTTTTATTTTCGATATTTGATACCAGTATTTTTCAATTGATAAATCCAAAGAAACCTCTTTAAATGTCTTAAGAAGTCTCCATTCAATACAAATTTGTTCCACATTACAATTGGAAGCTGTAGCTACATGCGAAAATGACTTAACCAAACCTGCGATAGATGGATACACAGGAGATCCTGCTTTCTTTGGACATAGAATTTCTAAATTTCGCAGTTTTTGATCATTAAAATCGAACCTTTTCATTATTTGTCCTACTAGAGATATATAAAATGTCAGGACGTTGGCTTTAAAGTCGTGTATATTAATATCATCATTATCTGCTACATAAAGCTCTACACCAGGTCCAGCATATATTTCATTCAAGGGAAGAAATATTTGCTCATTATTTAAATTTATTTCATTTAATGAACTTAATTCGCTCATGTATCCAGGTTGAACAAAATTGCTTAATATACTTTTGAAATTATATTCAATCACCGCTAACACTTTGTGGATACGTATTCCCTCGGCTTGGAACTCTATGTTCATTGTATTCACAATATTTAGAATATATTTTAAAAATAAGAAGTAAAGTTTGTTCTCCGGTTTGCTCAACTCTTCAGCTAAATGTCTAGGATTTTCCTTAAAGCCTTCTTGTGCTGAGATATAAAAAATAACTGAAGTGCTTGCCACTGCTCTAGAATACGTTCCACAACCTGAAAGAGGGAAAGCCATCTAGTTTGGCACGGTCTAAGAATCTTATGTGGCATAACTTCCACAAAAGATTGAAATTCTGCAAGCTGGGTCAACCGTTTCGAACTATGCGCGAAATAGCCATAAATATCTCGAGCCAGTTTCTCCACATTATCAGGGAGTTTTGAGCATGACTTACTGGAACACAAATTAAGGGAATGGCAAATACATCCCATAAAGAAAAGTTTATTTCCCAGTAAATTGCTCATTTTTACCTTGAAACTCGCAATATTGCCCATCATTACATTAGCATTGTCTGTTGCAATACCAATTAAGTTCTGCAGTGGTATCTCGAGTTTCCTGAGATAATCTACAAGACAATTGAATATACCGTCGGCCGAAGATTTTTCAATTTCTAACAAACCAAGAAATCTGTCTTTTACATTAAAGCAATTTTGTTGAACCTGTCTAGCTATTACAACAATGCATTTTTTTACACTCACATCGGTAGCTTCATCAATAATCAATGAAAACTGAGATTTACGTAAGTCCACACATACTTTCGACGATCCCAGTTCACCTAAAATTATTGCCACTTTTTTCGCTTTTGTTCGCGCACAGCTTAAATTTTTCGCAATCTTAGAATCGGGGAACATTGACTTCAAAAGTTGCGGTAATGAATCCATTAGCAAGTACGGCAAATTATGTTCAACGAAATACATAATTAATAAAATTATTGCACGATCTATTTGCCGATGCAACAAGGTATTAGACGACGAATTAGCAAAAGCTTTGTCGATTTTCAGTTGATTCTCTTGGCTTCGATGAAAAAATTGCATCCTTTCTCCATGTCTGTCGAGAAGTGTCACATTATTCGCCAAACTTTTTTTGCACAATCTGCAGTAGCAATTTCCGTCTAACTTTTGCAACCAAGAATATTTTTCAAGCCAGATATCTCGAAATTTTTGCCCATATTTTTTTATTTTTGGTTTAGGGGAGCTCGACGCACTGAAACAGTTATTTATTTTATCACCTACTGCTATACTGTTTGCACTAAAATATTTCTAATTCACCTGTTACACTCCTCACTACTATCATCAGCATCAGCATTATCCTCTACTTGGGGGGACTGCTGTTCTGTTTCGGGTTCAGGGCATTGTTCTTTCATTTTGGGTTGAGGTGATTTTTGTTTCTTTACTATAAATCTAATAAATTACAAACACAAATTACTTCCCAAATATACAAGAAACAGTCATTTTTACCTGTCCATTTTAAAATTTAAAGTTGTTTTCCTGTTGTTGCACAGCTTACTTCACTTTCAATCTCACACTGGGCTGTCCAAATTATTATACAGTACTACCTCGATAATGTGAACTAATTAAAACGAAGGTAGTTCACTTTATCGAGGAATTCACATTAGCGGAGACATAACTAGTTAGCATATTACAGCAATATAATAGTACAATTGTATTGGCATAATATGTAAATTAATAATTACAAACATATTTTTAAAGATAATAATTTGTATTTAATTATTTTAGTTGAAAAAAATGCCAAAATTAAGCTTACAGTCCAGACTTAAAAATACATTGTTCAAGGGTATCGTGAATTCAATTCATATACATATTAATCGAAGCGTAGAAAAGAAAATATTTTAATTGTTTATTTATTTTTTTAAATTTAACATTATTTATTGTTTTGAAAAAAATGATGTTATTTTTGTCTGACGCAAAGCAGTGAAAGATAATTTTATTGCAGGGCAAAGGGTTAAAGTTCGCATTCATAGATGTGCTATACATATGTATATCTCTTTCCCCCAGGAATGATATTTCGTTTGTTTTGACGTTAAAATTTCAAACAAATGAGCATTGTAGCCGCTTAATAAAATGAACTTGATATTTTGTTCTGTTTAATTCACAAGTGACTGCGGCTGCCTCGTAGGGACTGTCCGCTTTTATAGGTTTCTTGTACATAAAATTATATGTATATAATGTGCTTATAATTAGATCCTGTTGAAAATCCATCGGCGTGCTGCATACGGGAAAGCCAGTGGCGTGCTACAGTCTCCCCCTCTAGTGTCGCGATCGACTCGATGAGATTCTAGTAGATGAGCGCGTCACTGGATTAGTTTCAGTAGGTTTTCCTTTAGGTCGTCCTCGTCTTCGAATAGGAACAATTGGTGATGGCGTACTTTCAATTTTAGAATATGGTTGTAGTGCTGACGTATGATAGCTTCCAAGAGGGACGGCGGGATTATCAGGTGATGCAATTTCGTACGTAGAAGTGCCTTTTTTGGTTAACACAATATAAGGACCATCCTGCCTAGGTGCGAATTTTGATGAAAATTTACTCGCTGTTCGACGACTACGAGTGTGAGTTTTCACCCAAACGTTATCTCCGGGTGTGTAACCAGGATCTGGACGTCGTTTTTTGTCTACATTCTTTTGATTCCGGGTCTGCATTTTATGCGTGTTGTCCTTTGCTTCGTGAAGAGTGTCCAATAGTCCAAGTAAGTGTGGCGTTATTTGTGGAACGAAGTTCTCGGACTCCACTATGGCCCGAATATCCTGGTGAACGTCGTCTGGTGTTCGTAGGTCTCTTCCAAAAGTCAAGTAAGCTGCGGAGTATCCCGTGCTATCACAACGAGCAGTATTCATGGCGAAACGTATGCCTGGGAGTTTATCCGGCCAGGAAGTGTGGTCGTTTCCAACCAATATTCCAAGTTGCGTCTTTAAATCTTGATTTTTGCGCTCAACAGGGTTTGCCTCAGGATGATAAACCGGTGTTAGATTTTGCTTTATTCCCAAGCAATAAGTCAGATGTTGTGTAATTGCTGCAATGAATTGCGTTCCATTATCGCTGATCATTCGCCTTGGAAGACCATATCGAAGGAAAAATTCGTTTAGAAGTACCATAGCGCAAGCTTCTGCTGTAGCTTCGGCAAGGGCGTAAAGCTCTACCCAGCGACTGGTGGTGTCTTCTGCTATAAGTATCCATCTCATTCCATCAGGGGACTGTGGAAGAGGCCCGAACAAGTCAACAGCAATTATTTCGAACCGGTTTCTACTTGGGGTTGTTTGTATTAGACCTGCTGGTTTCAAATTTTCACTTTTGTATCGCTTGCATTGTACATACGTGTTTAGCAATATCTTGTCGCATTCCTATCCAGTAATATCTAGATGCTATTCGATGATACGTCCTATCAATGCCGTAGTGTCCTGCAGTTAATGCATCATGATAGGCGCGCAAAATTTATTGTTTTTCATTTGCTGGTACTACCAGTTGTCCATCTTCGTGGTCGATGTCCGGTTGATAGCGGTAGAGAACCCCGTTATGTAAGAGATAGCCTTGATTTGACCAACGAACATATTTTTCATCAGAATTGGTGTCCTCTAGACAAGTAATGATTTCCTTTAATTGAAGATCCTTCAATTGCTTTTTTCTTATCAGGTCCGGTTTCCTGTGTGGAAGGTCTATGGATGTACTAAATACTTCGCATGATGAATTTGGTGGACGTGATAGACTATCAGCCACTACATTAGTTCGACCGGGCGCATGTAGTATCTTCAAGTTGTATGGTTGTAACATAAGTGCCCATCTGGCTAAGCGGCCGGTGGGTGATTTCAATGACATAAGCCATTTCAATGGTTGACGATCTGTTACCACTGATGTTTCCACTCCTTCGATGTATCCTCTAAAACGATTGACTGCCCAAACAATTGCAAGGGCCTCGCGTTCAGTAGTGGAATAATTTTGTTCAGCCGGTGTTAACAGCCGACTGGCGTATTCAATAGGGTGTTCGTCGACACCCTCCCCCTGGACTAGAACTGCTCCCAATGCGTAACAACTTGCATCAGTTTTTAAAATATATGGTATTGTCTCGTCGGCTTGCCGTAAGATTGGTGCGGTGGTTAGTAGTTGTTTCAGAATATCAAACGCTGTTTGCTGTTCTTGTTCCCATTTCCATACAGCATTTTTTTTGGTTAGATCCGTAAGAGACTTAGATACTTCGGCGAATCGTGGTATATATCTCCTATACCATGAACAAGTTTGAAAGAACGATATTAATTGTTTAACGTTCTTTGGAGCTTCTCGTTTGATGATGGCATCAATTTTTTCATCATCAACCGCGATGCCTGTGGGAGTTATGACATTGCCTAGATATTTTACTTTAGTACCGCAAAAATGGCATTTTTCGCGGTTTACGTTGAGTTTAAATTCTTGTAATCTTAGTAATACTTTTCTAAGGTCCTCTAAATGTTCCGCAAATGACGTTGAACATATAATAAGATCATCTAGATAAACTAGTATACATGTCAGTTTTAATGTAGATCTGAACCGATCCATCAGTCGTTGAAAGGTTGCAGGTGCATTTCTGAGTCCAAATGGCATTCGTTTGAAACGGAACATTCCAAATGGCGTAACAAATGATGTTTTATCCTTATCCTCTTTTTTCATTCTGACTTGCCAGTAACCAGATCGCAGGTCTAGTGTTGACATGAATGGAGTGGCTCTAGATGCATGAAGAAGATCATCCATACGTGGTAACGGATATTTGTCTGGAGTTGTTATTGAGTTAAGTTGCCGGTAGTCGATGCAAACACGTATTCCTCCAGTTTTCTTCGGGACTAGCACAACAGGGGCGGCCCATGCTGACTCACATTCTTCAATAATATCGTCAACTAACATTTTGTCGATTTCCGTTTGAAGTTGAATTTTTTTCAACGGTGATAGTCGATAGGGCGGAACGGATATTGGATTGGTGTCTTTAATAATAATGCCATGTTCGATATACGGAGTGACTTCGTTTTTATTTTCAAATATCTCTGCATAGTCGTGTAACAGGTTATTTATATTTAGTTTCTCATGTTCCTGAAGGGATGTTGCTTCGTCTGGGCGAAGATCAATATCAATAGCCTTGATTTCGAACATATATTGGTTGTTTGTAGCGTTGGATGTAAGTGCTGACTGTCTTTTTCTTGGATCTCTTGGTGGCGTAATAACTGACGATGGGACGGAATCCTTGAAGATCGCTGATATTTGTCCTGGTGAGTAATCATTCTCGGCTGAGGGTGTTGGACGTTTTGGTGGAGTATCTAGTTTTGATAAATACCAAGGTCGCTCTTCCTGACTTTCGGGCTTCGACGTGATTTCTTGAGTAACTTCTTCAAGACTGAATTCGGGCGACAGATTAATGTCCAGGTACCAGTCCAGAAATGGTGATTGGATATGTTTCTTTTCAGTACACAGCTTTTTTGCAGTAGATTCAACCTGATTGACATCCGGTGCAATGGAGCCAATGTATTGAGGAGTGGATTCCTGTTCATTCAGGCAGTTGAAATGTACATCTGGTGCATCTATAAAGCTCCATGATCTTTGCGGTAAATTAAGAACAATCCCTGATTGTTCCAAAAAGTCGATTCCCAGTAGTGTACGATTATCGTTTGCCGTAGGTAAGGCCAGGAGATTTATGGGCAACGTCCTATTGCCCATCGTAATATATGTGGTTAAGGCCTGAACATTTCGCTGCTTGCACGAGCCATCCGCAAGTGTAACGTCTGCGATTAAGGACTCGAACTTCTTTCCTTGTTGAACCAAATGTTCATAAAGTGTTGTTCCTGCGATGCTTGTACGAGCTGCTGTGTCGATGTGTGCCTGTCCGTCTAATCCCGATATTTGAACGATAACCGTCAGTGGATTCTGGCCTAGTTTTAAAACTGTATTTACTGAGTAAAAATTTACCTTCGCAGGTGGTTTAGTTATCATGTTACTGCATGTCGGACAGTTGCTCCGGAAATAACCAGGGTTGCCACATCCGTAACAAGTGATTTTAGACTCTGGTTTGTTCTGCTTCTCTTCTACATGTGGATGGTTGAACTTAGTTGTCGTCAAAGTTTTTCCTTGTTCCAAATTAGACTGGTTCTTATTTTTTCTGCATACCTGTGCCGAATGTCCTCTGTTGCCACACAACTTACATCGGACCTTTTTGGGTACGTCTTTACAATCCTTGGGTGCTTGAGGTGCACTCTCTATGCGGGACTCGTTCAATAATTCCTCGACTTGTCGAGCCTGTTGTAGGAAATCGCTGAAGGAAGTGACTGATGAACGCAAAATCATCTCTCTTATTTTGAGGTTGAGAAGACCATACACCAAGTCCAACTGTGTTTCTTCATCGTGTCTTTTTTCCGGTAACTGGGATAAAAGTGAACGTTTCTTACAGATAAATGCATCCGTCGAAACATTTTCACCTTGCTTCTCACTGAAAAGCTCAACATATAGCTGATACGCTTGTCGTGATGGTGCGAATGAAGCTCGTAGTAGAGTAATCACCTCATCACAGGTGCCTACTTCATTACGTACACCGCTCCACCATGTTGATGCTGTACCAGTAAGAAGAAGTGGTAAGCCTTGAATAGCGCTGTTGTCGGGGATTTTTTCAATTTGTTTGTATACATTTATTTTTGCGATAAATGCCTCGACATCTTCAAATCTCCTGTTTCCGCTGTATCGTGCAGAACAATTACTAAAGCTGCCGATATGCCCCGCCACTGCTGTTGAACCACCTGATTGCTGAACCCTTGCGAGAAGATCTTGAAATTGTTCAGCTGTTAGCTGAAGGGGTGGTGGTGCATCCATCGTGCTTTCTGATTCCGAGCTTTTTTTTCCCCTTTCTTGGAATCTTGCAGCTTTAAAGTTCAAAGCCTATAGGCGAATGATCCGTCAAAGCACCAGTGATCAGCAAACAAATCAAACAGACAGAGAAACCACCTACAAAGCCAAATATGGCGAATGTACGCAGATTAAATGTCCGAGAGTATGCTTTTTTTTCACCCACGGGCCGAAAATCACAGGAAGACAATCACGATCCGCGAATGCGAAGCACGTGTATCGAACCTGAATATTTCCTGCTCGTTAGATGGCCGATTCAGTCAAAGACAAGTGCAAAGCCGAAAGCGAATGCGATTGTCGAATGTCTGGACTCTGGAGTGAGATGACAAATTAAAGCCTTGTGACGAATGATTTGTCCTCTCGTGTTTTATTTTTGGGTTTAATTTTTGCTCTAAAGTTGGGCGCCAATATGTAGCCGCTTAATAAAATAAACTTGATATTTTGTTCTGTTTAATTCACAAGTGACTGCGGCTGCCTCGTAGGGACTGTCCGCTTTTATAGGTTTCTTGTACATAAAATTATATATATATAATGTGCTTATAATTAGATCCTGTTGGAAATCCATCGGCGTGCTGCATACGGGAAAGCCAGTGGCGTGCTACAGCATCAAATCATTGGAATTTAGGAGTTCACATTATAGAGGCAAAATAATGCCAAGAAATTCACATTACAAGGGACATAATATAAATTTTTGGTTGTTCACATTATCGAAGAATTCACATTTGCGGGGGGTCGAATTTTCGAGGTACTACTGTACTCGTAATTCACGGAAGAAATACACACAACCACACACCACACATGCAAAATTGATGCAAAAAAGCAAATGACTAACGATATACTCGTATAATGGTCAGTTGATTGTATACTTGTGCGTTAGATTTGGCTGTATTCAATTTGAATTTCGAGAATTCGCAAAAAAATTTGAATTTCGAGAATTCGCAGAAAAGGTAGTGTTTCATGATTTGAGGTAGTAGTGTAGTAAATTTTCTAATTAAAGAAAAAAGGTAGTAAATCTGCTACATATGTAGTAAAACGGTAACGCTGCTTACAACCTACCCAACGGCTTTCATATATAGGAGGCTCTGCTCTGGTACAACTCATATGCATCAAGGCGCTTTATTTACAGCGACGTTAATTGCGCCAAGCACGAGTCACGAATCAGTCACCATCACTTTATGTGCACAAAAATAAAAGTGGTTGTTCGAGATGTGTAACACAATTAAAAAAAAAACAATCCCAAAAGCACGTACCCACGTTCGATAAAAAAATTAAAAAAATTGTACCGAAGTTTAGTAACGAGCGAAAAGCAGCACATAAGTCAAGATTTTGCCAATTTTGGATTTTTGTTCCAATCACAACTTCTTGTTCAATTAAAAACCAGATGAAGTCAATTCGGATATTCGGAAACATTTTCACTCTGTGCTCATGAACCCTACTCACTGAATTAGCCTAGTGGAATTTTCTCGACAAGGAATAAAAACACGAATCGAGTTACGTGGTTCGGTCCGCTCCTGAATTATAGAGAATAAGCACTTAACTCGTCTTATGAACATGAACAAAATTTTGTAGATTGGGGCAAATCTATATGGCCTACAAGAGAGACATAGAATTCAATATAAAGATTTTGTTCATTCAAACAGCGATTAAAAAATTTTCAAAATACTCATAATGAAAACGATTGAAATGGCTATAATATAAAAAAAAATATTTCGAGACGTTTGACCGTGCAAAAAGCAAACAAGCTGAAGAGAATTGTTCGAATCCAACGCTTTAAACCAGAAATTTAAAATTAGGAATATACTGTTACATGCGTACAATCCAGCATCCTTTAAATATAAAGTAATGTACAAGAGTCACATCACAATAAATTAAAGTTCTTTCTGTAGATGTGCTTAGTATAAATTAGGAGGGCACAGTCGATGCAGAAATATCACATGAATATAAAACAAACAGTATTTTTGTTCAATATGAAAGACGATTCCCTTTCGATCAGAACCCGACTAAACTGTTGGCTAGACCGCTATATGCACAGCAGCTTATGGAAATGCGCACACCCACCACATAAAAAATCACATAAAACCGATTTCTTAATTCTGATCCGAGTAAAAACATTTGGGGTTTCCCTGTTTAGGTTCCAAACCTTTGGTGACATATCCTGGTCTATTTAAAAAAAAGGTTGTCGTACGAATTTAATAGCCGTATTACCTTTCCCAAATTAACACTAAGTATAGCTGGCCACATGGTAGACACTATGTTTAGAGGAGAGACCAGTTTTTAAAAGATCAGTTAGTTTGAATATTTTGGGATTTTCCGAAATCTTTCCATCCTTCAATGAATATATCCCTTCATTCGCAGTTTTGTCTGAGATGTTTTTTTATGGTAGCATGATTTTCATCAATATGTACCTGTTATCCGTACTACTGCTCGTAACTGAATTTATTAGTATCTGTTTTATGCTAGGACCTTACCTGCGCCTATCAGGACGCAAATTGACATATTCCGGGACGCAACGCTAATGTAGATTATCGCCGCTAATCTTCTATCGTCCCACTAGACGATAGCCGTCGGTCTGTGTGCAATCATCAAAAGGCTTAGCGTCCGCAATTGCGAGATAACGCTAAGTTATCGTTGCAGAAGAATGGCGCGGAATTAGAACTGACATTATCGCTCTAAACTTAGGCGATAGCCGATAAATCGCTAATGTGCCTACTCGACTGTGCCTTGTTTAGGGCGGAATTTTCATCGGCACATATTAGCGCGCTACGCAGGTGAGGTCCTAGCATTAAAGAATGTACCTGCGCGTCTTAAGTTTTTGGTTCATTTTTCCTTATCTCCTTTACTTTTGATCGAGTTAAGAAATAATAAATATACTCTTTAAATTTATATTACCATCTTCATATAATAAACATACTGCAGTCACGATCGGCTGCAAGCCAATCGTATAATACTCTAGATGAATACTGAATTCCGATTTATATTGTAGTTGGGGATAAAGTAGAATTACGTGTGTGCATGTTGTATGTCCTTTATTAAGGACTGCCATTAGATTGCTACTCAAACCTAAAAGACAATATTCAGTGTTTAATTTCATACCTTGAACTGGGTAAGTCATCGAAAAAAATGTCCTTTTTGAAGGACTTTCACATGGGAGGTGCAGGAAGGACTCACTCGATTTCTTACATATTTATCCTTTTTCTTGGAACCATTTAAAAATGAACGTGTACAAAATTTCAAATTCGTAGCTTGAAGAGCTCAAAAGTTATCGAAAAATACTGTTGAACACGTGTCTTAAGGACATTTTACATGGCAGCTACCAGAAGGAGTAAAAGGATTTCGCTGATTAGTAAGCCTGAACTTCGTTTTTACTCAAAACTAATTTGTACAAAATTTCCAATTCATAGCTAAAAGATTACTTGAGTTATAGTAAGTTCCGTAAATTAAGTGAAGATGTTTTGATAGGATATTTATATGGCAGCTACACGAAGGACTAATAGGATTTTCTTCATAACCATACATTTAGCTCCAACTATTGAAAAAATAATACATACAAAATTTCAAAGACGTAGCTTAAACCCTTCTGAAGTTATCGACCAATATTCTTGAACACGTGCTTTAAGGACATTTTGTATGGGAGCTACCCGAAAGAGTAAAAGGATTTCATTGACTAGTAAACTCAAACTTTTTTTTTCACCAAAAACTAATTTGTACAAAATTTCGAATTCGTACCTAAAAGATTACATGAGTTATAGTGAGTTACGTAAATTAAGTGACGACATTTTGACAGGATATTTGTATGGCAGCTACACGAAGGACTTACAGGATTTTCTTCATAATCATACATTTAGCTCCAACTATTGGGAAAATAACACATACAAAATTTCAAAGTCGTAGCTTAAACCCTTCTGAAGTTATCGACCAATATTCTTGAACACGTGTTTTAAGGACATTTTGTATGGCAGCTACCCGAAGGAGTAGGACGATTTTGCTCGTTAACGAACTTAGCCTTACAAATTCAACCAAACATCCAGATTCAAAATTTCAAGATTCTAGGTGAAGGCGTTCTTGAGTTATCGTGTTCACGGACAGACGGACGGACGGACGGACGGACGGACGGACGGACGTCAGGCGGATTTGAGGTTTTTGGCCACAAATAAACAAAAAATATTATATGCCTTTTTTTCGTCCGAGGCTTGGTGCTATGCGTTACAAACTTTTGGGCTGGATTAAACTTATAATACTCTATATGATTTCATCTAGAGTATAAAAAGGTTTATATTCAAAATTTGATGTGTTTATGGTGTGTTTCGTTTCAACACATACGTAAATTCACAACGACGGCATAAAACTATTATACCTGTAGTTCTAATTCACTGTAACTATCGGTGGGACAGATAAGAGTATGCTCGATGCGATAAAAACGGTGCCCAACTGTTCAGCCCAGTCCAGTACGCGCCTACCTCTAACAGTCCATACGGCCGATCCGAATTGGGGCACGATTATTTCACATTCGATTCGGACCGATCGTGTGCACACAAACACTTTTACTGAATTTTGCATTAAAATTTAATTCAAAATTACCGTCCAATTTGACAGTCGTGCTTACAGTGTATATCCTCTAAACTCAGAGCAGTGTAAGCGCCAGAAAATGTAATTTTCATAACGTCATTGTGTTCATGCAAATTGTAGGCGTGTGAACGCGATTCGGGCCGGTTGTGAGCGCGCTAAAAATGCAGAAAGCGTAACTCGGATCGCGGCCTTTATGAATGTAATATATATTCAAAACATAAAAAGGACAAAATAAAAAGCTTCCTTGAAAATATTTCCTCTTTCACAGCGTTTCCACAAAACTTTCAAGCTCAGTTTGGGCGCAACCTATCGACGAATAGTCAAACTATTTTAACCTTTTGTACGCAGAAAACTGTTTCTTAAAATTGACCCCCATTTAATTTATTTGTTTGGAGGGACGTTATTTTTTTCCACTATATGTTAGAAAACAGTCTTATCAACGCTATATTCTGAAAAAATACTTGTAAAAATAAGGGCAAAGCAGAAAAAAAGCCATTGAAAAACAATGTTTTTTACATATAGTTAACACTAATTTTTTAATTAAGAAAGCAAAATATTAAAAATCCACTGCCGAGGACTTGTTAGGTTAGGTTAGGTTGAGAAGGGTGGACTAAAGCAATGTGCCCCAGTCCATCACGAGAGATCACTGTGGATCCATTGTGGTCCCCTCGTATAAAAACCGGGCTCTATACTACTGATTCCAAATATTGCTCTTCCTTATGAAGAGAGTAGTTCTCCATAAAGGAATCATCGCAAGTTCTGATAGATCGGTTAAGGAGAATTTCCCCAAGTACCGATGCCTGGTGCGCGCCAGACTATCATATTCACACACTAGATGCTCCAGTGTTGGCTCAACATTCTCGTCACCACAGCGACACAGGTCAGCCATGGGTATTCCCAGCCTTTCTCCATGCCTCCCAAAGGGACAGTGTCCCGTTAGGACCTCTATAAGTTGTCTGCAAATGTCCCTGCCCAGAGTCAAAATGAAGCTAGAGTTCCTCCTATCAAGTTTCGGCCAGCAGATTCTTGCTTGCCGGCATCCCGAGAGATTCACCCAGGCCCCCTCCATCTGTTTGAGCGCTTCAATATCAATCATTCCCTTTACACATTCAATGGGACATAGAACCGACTCGTCGGCCAGCTCCATGCTCATCTCCGACCCCCTTCTGGCGAGCTCGTCTGCCTTTTCTCCCACAAGCCTAGATTTAGTAATGTGCGCCTCAACAGCCTTGATGGCAGCTTGGCTGTCAACATAAATAGTTATTGTACCATTCACGCACTGTTTTCGCACAATCAACTCCGCTGCTTTTGTCCGCGCAAAAATCTCGGCCTGAAACACGCTCGAGCTATCCGGTAGCCTGAACGATTCCATAATGCCAAGGTCACAAGAGTACACTCCCGCGCCCGTTCCGCTTTCCGTTTTGGAGCCATCAGTGTAGATAGCAACCGTGTCTGGGGCGATGACTCCAGATCGCCACTCCAGTCTGGTGGTAATATTCACAGCATAGGAATGTCCAAAACTGCAAGACGGTGTCCTGTAGTCGGTGCGCTCCGGCATGGCGGAACACAGCGAAATTGACAAGATCCTAGTGTGGCCCACACTGCCTCCCAACCAATAGCCTGCCTCACGCAGGCGCAAGGCACCCTTTGCTGCTATCGATTTTACCGCTAGTTCCAATGGGATTATGTGGAGCATTACATCCAGAGCCTGCAAGGCCGTGGTGCGTAAGGCCCCCGAGATCTTGTTAAGAACATTCTTCTCTTCGGATTAACGTACTTTTCAGTTCATTTTTATTCAATAGAAAATGTTGTATGAATGTTTGAAAAGTGAAAAAATTTAGCAAAATTTTAAAACATCTCCCCTTAAAATACTTACAAATTATCTAAATTTCAAAAAATCGAAAAAGCGCTTTCGAGGATTGTTCCGAAAAGTATCATTCTTTCTAATTTACTCAAAACCAAAGTATTCTGAAATATAGCGTCAGTTCTATGAGTGTTTGAAAATAGGCTTTTTTCAGCTTTTTTCACAATTATGAGAGGAGCCGCCTTGTATGGATTGTAACGTCGTTCAAATGTCTGCCCCGGCTTTGCTTGGTGGTACGTATTCGAGAGGTTAAATTTTCGACGGTTATGGTCGCATAAATCAGGCTGAATTTGCGGATGGTATTCGTTATGTTGACTTAAAGGTTATCAATTCTTTTCGTATTATACGCATCGACCTGCGATTTAAGATAGCCCCAAAGGAATAAGTCTAAAGGCGTTAAATCGCACGATCACGGTGGTTAGTTCACTTCGCCGCCGCGCGAGATAACGATGAACTCAAATCACTCGTGCAGAATGTCCATCGTGACATACGCTGTGTGGCACATAGCGCCGTCCTGTTGAAACAACATGTCGTCGGTATCCATATTATCCACTTTAGGCCACAAGAAGTTGCTTATTATCGATCGTTTGATGGTTATGGCAATGCCAGTTTCGTTTTGGAAGAAGTACGGATCGATGATTTCGCCAGACCAAAATCTGCACCAAACAATGACTTTCTCGAGATGAATTAAGTGCTGGTGTATCTCGTGTGGATTGGTATCGTCCCAAATCCGACAAATTTTGGTTGTTTATAAATCCATTCATCAAGAAATTGGCCTTATCGTTAAAAATCACGCAATGCGCGGAACCTATTTCGAACGGAGCTCTGATTTTCAAAATAGAATTTGATGATTTTCACACGTTATACAACGCTATAATATTCCATAGCAATTTGCCATATACTACTGAACAATCCACAATAAATTTGATGGATGTCGCTTTAACAACATGGCCGCTATAACCTAAAAAATTTCAAGCATTCTTACTGAAACACCCTATATAAATAAATTACTTCAACTCTAAGATGTTAGCGATATTGTCAAAGTTATAAAAAATCTAATGATTTGACAAGAAAAGAAATGCACTCCAATCAGCAAACAGCCAAGATATTGAGTCCAAAGAAACGTATCAAAAAAGTTATCTTTACTTTTAAATAACATGATTGCGGAAAAAACTTTAATTGGTCTAACAGAAAAAAAAATAAAGAAAGGAAAGAAGAAGAGCATATAAAAACAAAAAGTTTACCTTGGAGGTGAAATATTTTAACGACAAGAAAACTTCACCTGAGACACTGATCGGAGCAAAAGGACCGACGAAGCAGATCTTGAGCCTTGAAGAGGACTGGTAACAGCCGCAAGACTATAAACCTACGTATAAACACAGCCACTCAATTCTGCCATAACATCAGCTCTACCTTATCGTCCTTACTGATCCGCCTCAAGCACCTAATTATGATTCCTATCCGGCGAATTCTTTCGATGCTCTTGTTACTCCTCGTAAAATAGAGACGACTCCTTCCTTTTCGTGTATCGTTCCTTCCGAAGCATCCCCATACCTGGATGAAGTATGTTACGTCCTTTACAAGGACTTCCCAGCCGGTTGAGAAAAATCCCCCGTACGCAAAAGTAATTACCTCGTTCCAATAGCTGTTCAGCTCCACATTCGTCTTAACGTTTTTTTCTTGAAAGACTCCGAAATAATGAACGAAAGCAAATCAAAATAAGAAAATATTGGAGCGACGTGATAGAGGTAATCGATAAAAGATACCACGAATACTTGGAAGGGGGGTTCGGGAGGAAGTGATTGGGTGGAAGCTACTTGAAAGAAGCTTGCTAATCAGGCTAAAGTGAAGTGTGTGCGATATGCGCCCACCTCTTATCATCAATTCTCAAGTCAACACACTCAGGGAATACTTCGGATGGCCTTCCTTCTCCCAGAACTCCATCGGAACCAAACCAAAACACCTTTCGACGATTTCATTTCTATCAGGTGCAATTAGTTCACGTCTGGTCGTTCGTCGACGCTAAAGCGAAATTGAGCAAAGCAATTCTCGGCCGTTCTTAGGAAATATTTGCTCAAGTGAAGTGTGTTTTAGTCCCGTATCGAAATCTACGAAGATACAAGTATCTCGTCTGTTTGTTTCGTGTACGAACCTTTTTCTTATACGGTATACGAAGCATCTGAATACCCGGAACCTATCCAAAAAAAAAGGAAAAAAATAATAAAAATGATGGCAAATGAGGATCGAAAGGAAACAACAGTAGCAAGCGCTCCAACAGCTCCAACAACCCCAATAACTCCTACCCCGCCGATGTCCGGACTGGATGAGGAAGGTGGTTTTGGTACGAGGTACTCGGATGTATCTAATAATAACGAAATTTCGAAAGCTGATGAAACGGTAGGGGCAAAAGACCAACCGGATTTTATTAATGTTCGTGAATTTGTAAGCACATTTTCTTGTAAATATCAAATTTTTTTCATTCATCATTTCATTGTATTCTGCGATTTGTACGAACATGGTTACAAGTCTTTTAAACACAGATTTTAACTGGAGACAGGACTTATGTTTGTTCTTGACCTCTGTCCCGTCTGCTCCATATTTTGTTTAATCGGCTCTTTCAACGATCTCGTGCGGATCTCTTTAGCAAATTAAAGTTTTTGAACATTTTGTATTTACACATTTTACGTGCCTAAAATCGACTAACGCCTAACTTGTACAGATTTACATTTCATTCAGTTGTAGTAGTTTAATTTATTAGATTTATTTAAAAAAAATATAAAATTGATTTGGTTTTAAAATTAATCTTACTTATTTTCAAGCTTTCAGTTGACATGTTCCTATATCTAATCGCGAAGTCCTAACATTCTGTTTTGCTCAAATTATTACTCATTGTTAATGCAGTAGCTTAAAAATTAAGCTAGAGATATAAAAATTAAGTGTTTTTTACTGTTCGATAAGATAATTGGCTGCTGGTATTTCCATCTGTATAAATTAATCAGGTTGATTGTTAAAATAAATTATTGTATCCACGTAGTTGGGGTATCTACATGGTGAACAACTTCAATATATATTTATCGAATTTTAGAATGTGGAGCATTCATCCCAATTAAATGTCTTTAATCTCTGCGTAATATTCGATGGGGGAGTAGGGAAGTATCGAATTTACTTCTCGATTGTTAATTTCCATGTTTCCTTGTCGATCCACCACACGTTGAGTCAAAAAACGTGCAAAAAGTTCTCAATATTCTTTGGACCAAACAACGAATTGGTTTTTGCTCCTAATACCAATTTCCAGATTTTTCCATATTTCATCCCAATTCCGGTGCAAAAGGGTTAAATACGAATTCTGCAATATCTCTTATGTTCGAAAATATATTTATTTTTTCTTCCAAATGTTTACAATAAAAACTTCCAAAAACTCAATACGATTTTTTTTTAAATATTCAACCCCCAATAGGTTGAAAAGGAAATAAATATATTCTTACGAATTCCTCACTATCGACTATGCTCAGTAAGTTGTTTTCTATGAAATAATTACCTAAAAATAATTTAGATTTTTCTTTCGGATATTAAACCTCTATAGGAGTGAAAATGGATTAAATTTGTTTTTACGGTTTCCTTACCATCTTTGATTTTTACTTCAACAGATTTTTTTACAATAGGTTAATTCTTACTTCTACAAGTTTATTCTATAATTGAAATAAAAAATCTGCCAATGGTCTGGGCGAAACTTTATTATTTTTCGGGTCATAGTTCGGAAGCGGTCAAAGTCGGAAGGTATCATGAGTTGCTTCGAGATTATTAGATTTCTTGGAAAATTATTTTTGCTCTTAATATAAAAATATTTAAAATCGAGATTTTTAGCGGATTAAACATTGAAAAAGTCCGTGTAGACTATTCGAATTTCAGTATATTATGTACACTAAAAGCCCATAGAAGCAAAAATGAATTTGTTGCCTTATCAGAATTAAGAGATATGACGAATTGTTAAAACGCTTAAAAACCCATTACTTCCACTTGGGGTTTGAATTTCGAAAAAATTGTGAAACAGGTTTTTAGACGATTTCATAAGAAGCAACTTGATATCTCATGAGACCGGACGGATTTTGAAAAATTTGTGAAAACGTAAGCAAACCCTTCACACCACCTTGGTTCTGGAAATTCGAAAAATCGTGAATTGGTTGGCCGTAATAATCAATTTTATAACTCATCAGAACTAAGGAATGGCAAAAATTATGAAAACATATACAAACCCTTGGGGGTTGAATATCGAAAAAGAAAAAAATGGGTTTGTAGGCGATTATATAAAAAGTCTGTAGAAATGAAAAGCGATCTAATATCTCATCGAACCTAAGAAATATGTCGTAACTTTGAAAATCCTGAAAACACTTTTTAGGTATTTATATGAACAAGACGTACAATAAAAATGAATTCAACATTTGGGAAAACCTAATAGATATGATGAAAACCGTGAAAATATATGCATTCCATTTTCATTGATAATTTTTTTTGACCCCCCTCCGAACGCCAATGGATATTTGAAATTTTTTTTTATCTAAATTAGTTTTCTAGTTGATTTACATAAACGTACTGAGTTTCAACTTTGTAGCATAAGCCGTTCTATAGATACGAAAAACACCCCCCACCCCCGTACCATACTACCCCTATAAAAAATTATATTTTTTCAAGATGCTACTAATATAGCTCTATCTAAATACCAAGTTTCAGCTTTATATCATTATAGGTTGTCGAGATATTTAAAAAACTTTTTTCTTCTCACCCTCCCCCACCCTCGCCCTCTACACCCACACTTCCAAAATTTTGTTTTCTGCTAGGGGTCTATTAGGCCTACTTCTGGTAAAAATTTTAAGCATCTATCTTACACTGTTCTTGAGATATGAGACGTGATTTTTTAGAAAAATTCTTATCCCCTCCACTTTAATGCTCCACCGCCCCCTTGAAAAATTTTGCTTTCAGCAAACTTCATTTGTCAACCTTTATACACAAACCAAATTTTCTTTATCTAGTGCAATTGATTCGTGAGATATCATAATCTAAAGTTTTTCAACTCCTACCCCCGTACGCCACTGCAACCACTCAACTTTTTGTTCCCGATCTATTCTCCTAGTATACCTACAGATATGCATTAAGTTTCAATTTTGTGACATTAACCTTTTAGGAGATACGGATTTTAGAATGGGTCGATCTTACCTTTTTTGCGTTTCGGACTCATTATTTTTCCCCCCACTCCCAAACACCTTCACCTATATCGGTCATTTTTTTGCAAATGGGTCCACTACTGAAGTTCTATATAAATTCCAAATTTCAGCCTCCTAGCATAAGCGGTTGCTGAGATCTGGAAACCAAAATTTTCCGTCTAAAACACTTCCCCCTCCTCCCCCCTCACACCCCAACCCCTCCAAATTTGGCCACTTCAAGGGGCCTACCCAGTCTATTCATAAACAAAATTTCAATTTAATAGCTCAAAGGGTTTGGGAGCTACGAGCCTTCAAACGATTTTGCGTACAGCGGTCGACGTACGGCGGACAGACGGACTGACATTTTTTTTGCTTTTTTCGCGTCTACTCGTCATGAAACGTGAAAAAAAAAATTTTTAGTGTAGCAAATTTTTTTTTTTTAAAAATCGAAAACAATACTGTATTATTGAAATAATAAAGTTAAATGGGAGATTCAATTTAATTTTCAACACTTAATCTCATTTTTTTTAAATAAATGCATAAAAGGCATTTCAGTTTTTTATTTTATATATTCAACCTTTGTTCCTACTGTTTTTATTATTTCAAATAGTTTATTTTTATTTCCATAGGTTGAAATGCCTAAAGAATGAATTTAGAATATTTTAAAATTCAATCCAGAAGAGGATTTGAGGGGTTCAGTGGAAGAGTTGCTTAACCCACAATTACTACGAAATGAGATATCGGACTCTAAACTTAGACGTAATTTGAAAAATTACTCTCAAAAAGAAATAATATCTATTTTGTTATACTGTCAAGCAATATATATTAATACTATGGTGAATAAATAAGTTTGGATTACAAAGATAAGGTTATTGTGGTCAAACTGAAAAACCTAAGCATCAAAAAATTCAATGAGGCTTCGGTCACTCTTCCACTCAACCACTCTTTAAAGTGATTAAATAAATTTTTCCACTCCTCCTTTTTTATTTTGAAATAAATGCCTAAAAAGTAATTCAGTATTTTGTTTGGCAATGAGATATCGGACTCTAAACTTAGACGTAATTTACACAGTAACTTACACAGTTTTATTTTATAATGGAAATGCAAGAATTGGAGATTTTTTAATATTCAATTTAATAGAGAGTGAAAAGGGATTAAATAAATTTTTACGAACTCCTCACTATTTCATAGGCTCGGTTTTTCGTTCTACGGGTTTTTGTGTATGCAGATATAGTAAACAACTAAAAACCAATTTAGATTTTGTTTTTCAATATTCAACTCAAAAGCAGTGTAAGTACGTATATTTTTCTTGAAATTCCCTAACATCTTTGATTTTGCTTCCCATAAGATTATTCTTACTTCGAAAAGATTAGAATAGAAATGTCTAAAAAAATTGCAAATTTATAGTATTCAACCTGCCAGAGTGTGAAAAAGGTTTAAATATGTTTTTACGAATTCCACAAAATCTCTTGAATTAATTTTTTGTTCTGCAGTTTTGTTTTCAAATGAACGCCTAAAAAGTAATATAGCATTTTATTTTGGATTTTGAATCCAAAAGGCAGTGAAAATGGGTTAAACAGGTTTTTACAAATCCATTAATATCTTTTATTTCTACTTAAACAGTTTTTTATTCCAACAGGTGTATATTTACATCCAGAAATGCCCAAGAAATATATTAGGAATTTTTTAAATATTCAAGACGCAATCGGGTGAAAAGAGATTAATTATATTCCTGCGAATTCCTGACTATATCTTAGGCCCTAAATGAATTCTCGTTCAAAAGTTTTTTTTATGAACGCCTAGAAGTTATATAATTTTTTTTATTAAGGTAGTGAAAAGTGGATAACTATATTTTTACGATTTCCGTGAAATTTGTTAAGACTCAGTAATATATTGAATTGGTTTTCGTTATACAGTATATTTTTTGTATAAGCGACTAAAAAGTAATTTATTTTAGATAATCAGTAAGACATGTTATTATCAATTCCTTAATATGACATAGGATTTTGCTTCTAAAAAGTTTTTATTAAACAAGCGCATGAAAACTAATGTCGTAATTTTTTAATAATTGTTTAATGCTTCTGTAAAAAAGGGGTAAAGAAATCACGAATTTCTTAGTTTAGAGCGTGGATAATATTTGTATGAATTTTGATATTTCCATACTCTTTGTTACGTGGAGAACGAAGCATCGGACAAAGAAGTTGATTATATATTTATTTTTTTAATAATTTCCAAAAACCTAAAGTCGCTGTCCATTCGAACGAACGATGACAGTAATGAATATGTTATACAGACGTTTAAAAAGTTGAAATATAATTTTTAGGGATAAGTTCGTTAATGGGTAGCTTCCATACAAAATCCCCTACAACTCATGTTTATAAACACATTCTTCAATTCTCTAAGGTAAACGATTGAATTTAAGTAGCAAAACCTTGTGTAGTCCCTACAATCTCATTCAAAAATTTCTTTCTTCATTTTCCTAAAATCACTTAAGAAAACGTCCTCCTAGAAATGTAAATTTTACATTTTTTAATTAGTTTCAAGTACAAATTAAGATCGAGTTCGTTAGAGGTAAAAACTGCGCACGATTAACAAGGAACTCATGAAGACAGGAATCTATGTTTTGCATTATAAATTCATGTAAAATCAAGATATTTCTTTCTCGGTGCTACCATTCAAAGGTCCTTAAGAAATAAGTGTTTGCCAAAATTTACAAGCATTTAGGAATATATTGAGCTATAAATCGAAAAATTGCACATGATTGAGTTTTTCGGAAAAGATTCGTTGGTATTATTAATAACTAAAATCATTCTAGTTTTTGGTGAATTTCCGTGCAAGAGTCATTAAGAAACATGGTCAAATTCTTGCATAATAAATTAAGTATATGACAGAACAGTAATACAAAATGTTGCATATGGTGATTTTCTTAAAGTTATAAGTATACAGCACATCTCTTTGGAGTAGCTAACATACAAGTGTCCTTTTCTCTTTCAGAGGTTCTACCACGTTCTTGTCCTGCTGATGATGAAGTCTTGATTTTTTTGGGTCATGTCCTTCAGAAAATCATAATTAATTTAATTTAATTAACAATAAATTAAGATCTTAAAATCTATAAATTCATGAATCATTTCAGTTACACTTACTAAAAATTCGTAAACGATGAGAAAATAATGCGCTCAGTTTTAAAAATTTCTAATTTCAAAAGAATCTCATCACCTGAATGATTCAGGTGGAATGTTCTAAAACTTTTTTTCCCGATCCTATCACAAAAACGTTAAAGAAATAGAAAATTAAAAAATTCCTCTGATAGCAAAAAAAACACAACAACATGAAATTGCACTTAATATTAATAACAAGGAAAAACACAAAAAATTCCATTTCTATTCTCGTATACCAGAAATACTTTCGCAGATAAGATTGTCCGAAGTGGGACTTTTCGGAAGTCCATCCGGGGCCGATATATGGGCAGTTCCTTAATGGTACGTTCCACGTTCAAAGAAATATTTTCCAATTTAATATCGATACGCTTTATTCTGAAATAACCAAAAAAATTAAAATGAAGCAAAAATTCCTGCGATTTACGACTCGATTTATGAAACTTGCATAACTTATCCACAAACTTACTTAAATGTCCGTGAAGATATTTCACTTGAGCGTTGTTAGCGTTAAACAATTGTTCCGTAAAAAAAAGTTGGGAATTTTATTTCATTCGCTCGATTTTCCATTTAAGTCAAGGTAGGAAAAACTTTTTACCAAGTTGGGTATCGCTTTTCATTAAAATTTCGTTAAAGTTAGTAAAATATTTGTGCACGTAAGAATGGAGTGTATGGGCGGGTCTTGTACTCCTCAACCCCCCAAAAGCTGAAAGCCGGCTATTTTACATCTGACAAGAAGACAAAAGTTATGAAAGATAATATCACAGTAAAGTAAACACTTTAGAGCAGCTTACAGTGTAAAATGCTTTTAGCTCGTATATCACCGCGTTTTCCATATTCACAATGCGGAAAGGTAAGCAGGAAAGTTTTCATCACCTGCTGGGAAAAAAGTTTGGACAACGACTCTCTAGTTAGAATCTCATAATAGCTCCGGATTTCCATATACTGAAAATTATATAAATTTTTTTATTAAGATATGAAAGAAGAGGATAATTGGAGCTTGATTTCATCGAACTAAGTTTATAATTGGTGTAAAGTTTTGAAGAAGAAATGATCGTAGTATACGTTTATTTGTATCTCATTTGAATTAGTGCTTCTCTAAAGTGCATAACTGTACGATGAAATTCTATAGAAATGTCGATCAATATGTTATTGACCATATTTTTAGAGGACATTGGAGAGGAAATTTTGCTGGTACAAAGATGGGTTTTTAGACGACTGAATATCCCTGAAAAATATAGATCTTCTGCATTAATGGTCTGTACCTACTAAAACAATCTGCCAACAGTCTGGGCGCAACTTTAATATTTTTTGGGTAGAAGTTCGGAACGAGTTTAATTGTGAGATGCGGTGTAGGTTACTACGTGACTGAAAACCTAAAAAAAGTTCGGGAAGCGGTTAGAATGGAGTCGCGCTAGAATAGTTACGCCGCTGCCACATATAACACATGAATTACATAATTGGGTAATACTCCGGGACGAGGTCTAGTCCTAGTATAATATCGGTTGTTACGCCACTAGAGGATTTTTCGTGATTTGGTTTTGGGTCATTACATGAAATCGGAAATGCGCTTGTAGGCGATTATATAAAAAGTCTGTGAAAGTGCAAACCTATCTAATATCTCTTCAATCCTGAGAAATATGTCGAAAGCCTTATGTCCTTGGAGTTCAATAACAAACATCCTGAAATCAACTTTTTGACGATTATGTAGGAAGCCTTAGGAAGTAAAAATGAATTCGATATCTCATTAGAACTAAGAAATATGTAAGAATTTGTGAAAACATATACAACCCCCTTGCACCCACTTTGGAGCTGAATATCCAAAAATCCTGAAATGAGCTTTTAGATATATACAAAGAAAGCCAGAGGAAGTAAAAACCAATCCGATGTCTTATCACTCCTAAGAGATATGATGGAATCCGTGAAATTGTGTTAAACCTGTTTTCATACTCTTAGGGGTTGAAAAGGGAAAAAAGTTGAAAACAGGTTTTAGATGATTATTAAATAAGCCCGTGGAAGCAAAAAGTTATTCGATATCTAATCAGACCTCAGGGATACGGCTCAATTCGTGAAAATGTATACATCTCCTTTACACCACCCTGGGGGTCGAATTTCAGAAAATCCTGAAAACAATGTTTAGGTATTTCTATGAAGAACCCGTACAAAAAAAATTAATTCAATATTTGGAAAGACCTAATAGATATGACGAAAATCGTGAAAATATATACATTCCATTTTCACTGATATTTTTTTTGCCCCCTTCTGTACGCCAATGGATATTTGAATTTTTTTTTAATCAGAATTGCTTTTCTAGTTGATTTACATATACGTACCAAATTTCAACTTTCTAGCATAAGCCGTTCTATAGTTAGGAAAAACACCCCCCACCCTCGTACCATACTACCCCTATAAAAAATTATATTTTTCCAACATGCTACTACTATAGCTCTATCTAAATACTAAGTTTCAGCTTATTATCAGTATAGGTTCTCGAGATATAAACATCGGAACTTTTTTTTTTAATAAAATAATAAAGTAAAAGTCTGGGCGCAACTTTATTTTTTTTTGGGTAAAAGTCCGGAACGTGTTTGAAGCTTAGATGCGGTATAGGTTACAATGCAACTGACAACCTAAAAAATAACGTTCTGAATAGCCTCTTCTTTAAGTTGTCAGTCGCAACAGCGTTCCGGACTTCTACCCAAAAAACAATGAATATGCGCTCAGAAATGACTAGAAGTGTCTGAAAAAAAGTATAAAATTTCTTCTGGATTGGAAGTACAGTGATACTACCTTATCCTACTACATACTGAAATTTTGAAGCCATATTTTAAGACGACATTCAGGCGATAATTATGCTAGTAACACATGGAGTAGGGATGTTGAAAAAATATCAATATTTTTTGAACGATATATCAATAATATCGGCCGATATTTTTGAAAGCGATATATCGATATTGAAATCCGACTATCAGACCTGATGTTTTTTGTTAAGTACAGTATATTTTAGAACTCGAACGTCATTTTTCATTTCTGCTTATTTTTGTCTATATCGCCGTGTCGGAAGAACAGTGACGCAACTGCAATTTTGAAAATTTTTTGTTTTTACATTTCAATGTTTTGTGGTTTTGCTATTCTTGCATAAAATCGTTCCCCGTTGTTTTAAACGAACGTGCTCTTGATCTAAGCTGTCTATAGTAACTATTAATAAGCTCGTATGGCTCGCATGGCTTGTGGGCAATTGTCAAAAATGATTTTGTTTCTCCGAAAAAAATTAAAATTTTTTGCAGTTGCGTCACTGTTCTTCCGACACGGCAATATGTAGCTACTCATACTTTGGCCGCAAATTTAGCTATTTCTAGTTGATATTTTACGTGGCAGTCTAATAAGTTACTTATGCCGTAGCATTTGGAAAACAGAACGTCTGAATATCTAAAATTAAGCAAACATCTGACCCGAACCCTAGTGATAGCTCTGACTGGTCATATTGTTACATGAGGAAGCATCTCCATAGGATTAGTCTCTCTGAGAGTAAAATATGCAGAATTTGCGATGACGGAGACGAAACACCAGAACACATTCTCTGTAAATGTGAAGAACTTTCTCTTAAAAGACTTCATGACTTCTGTCCGGGTTTCATGAAACCATCGGATTTCCTGGCTATTCCTCCTCGAAAAACCCCCCCCACTAACGAATTCGTAACCCGTGATCACTTTATCCCTTCTGCTTTAAAGAAAAATTATATGAGACTATAAGATTAATAGATACACTTAATAAAGTATAACGCACTTAATAAAGTAAAATCGGATTCCACCTTATGTCTTTCTTTAATCCTCCTTTTGTCTTTGTCTCCTGATTAAAAAGAAAACTGTGTCTAATTAAAATTTATTTCAATCGAAAAGTAATAAAATTTCGAATATAAATATATATATATAATCAATCGTTGGGTTGTGATGTGTTCTGTTAAGGAAGTAGCTTTTACTGTTTGAAACTAATTTTGAAAAATTTGGATTTGGATTATGCTTGGACAATTGTCATTATGTGCGTCCCAATCCTAGATTAAAACGTAAGTTGTGGTAAATGCAGCAAAACACAAAACACATTGCTATCCAGGTCGTTTTGAGTGGATTTTGAACTATGTTTTCAAAAAACCTAGTCACCAGAGCAGATATAAAACTTATTAAAATTTATCGGTAATCCAATAATCTTAATAGTTTTGTCGAAATCATGAGAGAAATCAGCTATAAGAACTTAATTATGAATATTTACAGTAACTATTACATATTAATAACTGATTTACATCTAAAGATTTAAAACTTGATTTTTCGAAATGTTGAGATTTCGATTTCGATTCTATCGAATTCTGATATATTTCCCATATTTGGATGAATTTGAAATCTACTCGGGTAAAAAGGGTAGTTCAAACCCAAATCAAAGCTAATCACTCAATTTAAAAATTTGTATTTTTTCGCAGCACCCATCAGGCTCGAATTAGTGTAAAAAAATACGTTTTAAGTTTCATGTCGATAATACATGGGGAATACGTGCCTCAAGAACCTTAAAGGAACCAAAATTGTATAAGATTCCGGAAACTCCCAAGATATCGACATAGGGCCAAGTACAGTATTATTCTGTGGGTGATTGTAACTCTAAATATATATAGGTGGTGTACCATCGAAAATGCCATCTAGTGCCTATACAGCAATTGAAGTTTTTCTTAAAAAATAAATTTTTGAACGTAACTTTGGAACGGTAAACGATACGAAGTCTTTTAGAGTGCTCAATGTTATGAAAAAAAGGAGTCCTTCAGCAAAGACGAAAAAGATGATGTTTTACATTAATCACTAATCCGTCAAAGTTTTTGATTTCGTACTTGATGAAGGACTTTCTAAATCGTTTCCTCTTTTTATAATATAATATTGAGCATTAGAAATCAGATCATTTTGCCGTCGATACTAACTTCGTATTATTAACCATTATAAAAATACGGTCGAAACCGATTGAATATGAAAAACTTCACTTTCTCATTACGACCAATAGATGGTATTTCCGATGGTACATAACCTATATATTTAAAACTACAACCATCCACAGAATAATATTATTTGGCCGTTTTGTCAATACTTCGGGACCCATTTTTCGGAATCTAAATTTTTTTTTTCTGATCGGGGTGAAACTTAAAATATATATTTTTTACACTAATTAGAATCATTATAAGAGGTACCGCGAAAAAAATCTTTGGGAAAAAATCCTCAATACAAATAATAGCCACTGAACAGCCCTCAAATTATCTGTCACCACAACTACCTGTATAAAATATTACAAAATTTCAAATTGCATGATAATGCAAGCTTTCGACTCTTGTTCATTCAATTTAAATTTCCTCCTTTCCAAATGTTAACTCTTAAATTAAAAATTTTATCATCAGAGTCGTTGTCAATCAAATGTCTTCATAGCGTTGTAAACACTTTTCGAGATTTCAAAATCTATACTATACTAAAATACTTTATTATTAAAATAATAAAGTAATACTTGTCAAAATCTTGCGATGTAAATCAGGTATAAGATACTGCTTATGAAGTTATTATAATTGAAAATAGTTTTAGAGAATTTCCGAGTTTGGTTTTTTAAATTTTTGAATTAGGAGAGTAGGTTAGGTTAGGTTATGGTGGCAGTCATCTTAACTATAGATCGAAAAAATAAGGAGACTCAGTAAATATGTATATACGATTATACCTAATAAATAACATTGACATAAAACATTTCTTTCGTAGATTTTAAGTATTGTAGGATAACTTAATAATTGGGGTGGTCACTTCTTCGTCGGGCCTGAAGTCTTTAGATTATGAGATATAGGGTTCGGATTTTAATGCCCAATATTGAGTTTCATCAAATATGTATGATAGTAGAACCAATAAGAATTAAATACACTACTTTTCTAGTGGTCTCAAAAAACAGCTAATTTACATCCAAAGATTTCAAACTGGATTTGGCGAAATCTCGAAATTTTCTCATACGTGTCAGATATCTTGAAGTCTGTTTGGGCTTCTAAATTTTTCCGAAATCGAGATCGACATCGATTTCTACTGAAATCGAAAATTATGTTTACCAAGCTTTGAAATCAATTAATTTTATTTTCTAGCTCCTACCCGTGCTATTCAATTTCCCATTGCTTAAGGACTTACAATCATACAACACACGTTCAAATTTTTGATATCATACAATCAGTTGATAAATTGAACGATGTTAAAGAAATCCCTTCAGAGCAATGTTAATACTTTTTAGTATTCTGAAATTCCTTCATCCACGCCGCGTTAACGGGTAACTACCTCACCTATTTTCTCTACAGTATCTACTGAACTTCAATGGCCCCCCCCTTGAACAAGCAATATGACCGCCACTGGATCGAAGAGGAACCGTAGATAATCCAGAGGGACGTTGCAATAGGCTCAATTGAGGCATCAATGGCAGAGGTGACCAAACCAACCACAACACGAAAATCTAATATAATAATGTAGATGAGGGATGTCAGAAAGGTTGAAACTAGAACACTGTTTTTCCATCACGCAAAGTCTATTTCTGTCAAAACAAAAAGATGCAAGACGCGTGGTTCCTGTAGGTGAAGGTTACCAGGCAACTATCCTGTGCACAAGGATCTATCCGCTCAGTACCTTGTTGTTATTGGGTTTTAATCTTGGGGGGAATAATAATGCTCGAAAGTCGAGATCGAGACATTCTGAAATCCATATCTCCTAAGCGTTTAATGTCACGAAATTAAAACTTAATGAACAGCTGTAGGTATACTAGGAGAATAGATTGGAAATACATTTTTGAGTTGGGGCAGTGGCGTGTGAAGGTGAGGGGTGAACAACTTTAGATTACGATATCTCACGAACCAATTGCAGTAGCAGAATAAAATTCGGTTTCTGTATAAAGGTTGACAAATAAAGTTTGCTAAAAGTAAAATTTTTTAGGGAGGCGGTGGAGCATGGAAATGGAGGGGATAAGATTTTTTTAAAAAAATCACGTCTCATATCTCAAGAACAATGTAAGGTACATGCTTAAATTTTTTACCAATATTAGGCCTAATAGACCCCTAGCAGCAAACAAAATGTTGGGGGTGTGGGTGTAGAGGGTGAGGGTGAGGGATGGTGAAAAGAAAAAATTCCGATTTTTGTATCTCATGAACCTATAATTATGAAAAGCTGAAACTTGGTATTTAGATAGAACTATAGTAGTAGCATGTTGGAAAAAATGTAATTTTTTATAGGGGTAGTATGGTACGGGAGGGGAGGGGGCTGTTTTTTCTAACTATAGAACGACTTATGCTAGAAAGTTGAAACTCGGTAGGTATATGTTAATCGCCTAGAAAAGTAATGTTGATTAAAAAAAATTCAAATATCCATTGGCGTTCGGAAGGGGGGCAACAAATATTATCAGTGAAAATGGAATGCATATAATTTCACGACTTTCGTTATATATAATAATTAAGTCTTTCCAAAAATTGAATTCATTTTCATTGTACGGATTTTCCATATAAATACCTAGAAAGTGTTTTCAAGATTTTTTGAAATTCGACCCCAAGGTTGTGTAATGGGGTTGTATACATTTTCACGAATTCAGCCGTATTCCTGAGGTCTGATTAGATATCGAATAACTTTTTACTTCCGTGGGATTGTTTCATAATCACCTAAAACCCGTTTTTAAGTTTTTTCCTTTTTCAACCCCTAAGAGGGTATAAACGGGTTGAACACGATTTCACGAATTCCGTCATATCTAGTAGGACTGATAAGACTTCGGAGTGGTTTTCACTTCCTCGGGCTTTCTTTATATATATCTAAAAACTTATTTCAAGATTTTTGGATATTCAACCCCAAAGTGGGTGCAAGGGGGTTGCATATGTTTTCACGAATTCTTACATATTTCTCAGTTCTAATGAGATAGATATCGAATTAATTTTTACTTCCTACAGCTTCCTACATAATAATCTAAAAGTTGATTTCAGGATCTTTAGATATTCAACTCCAATAGGATGTAAGGCTTTCGACATGATATCAGATATCAAATTGGGTTCACTTCCACAGCCTTTTAAATATAATCGCCTACAAATGCATTTCCGATTTCATGTAATGGCCCAAAACCAAATCACGAAGAACCTCCCAATCCCGAAACAACTGATATTATACTACGACTTGGACCGCGTCCCGGAGTATGATCCAATTACGTAATTCAAATGTTATATGTGGCAGCGGCGCAAGTATTCTAGCGCGACCCCATTCTAACCGCTTCCCGAACTTTTTTTTAGGTTTTCAGTCACTTAGGGCCGGTTTCACAGTCGAAGTTTAAACCAACAATTTTGTTTAAACTTAGGAACAAACGAATAAGTTCCTAAGTTTAAACCAAATTTTTGGTTTAAACTTCGACTGTGAAACCGGCCCTTAGTAACCTACACCGCATCTCAGAATTAAACTCGTTCCGAACTTCTACCTTGTTTTTTGTTGTTAAAATTTAGTGAATTGAAGAACAATTTTCAATTTCGAAATATTATTTATTTATTGGCTTTGGGTTTGTATTAAAAGCCGCGCACCGCCGTAATCTTTATTAAGGAGAGCATATCGTTTTTGGGGTAAACAAATTTTTTTTTTAATTCTTATTTTAGACTCAATTCTGGGTAAAACGGTTAAACTGAAAAGATATATTTTTTACGTTTGATTCATTTCACCAAAAACCACTCATGCCACCTTTGCTGTCAGATAGAGTAGATGGAAATTTAAAATGCTTAATTATTTAATAATGTAATATGAAACTGACTTGAAGCTGTCTGTTCGTCAAAATTAGATGTGCAATACATATATGCAACCTTCGCAAAAATAATAAAATTTTATTCCACTCTATTTGCTCGTTTTGCAGTAAGAAATAAAGTCGTGATATATAAAAAAAACATTTTAAAAAATGTAAAAAAAGGTGTTGGGTCCAACAAAAAGGGATGATATTCACAGAGTCGGTTTTCTTTCTATTAATATTTCCACTTACGCTTGTATACAAATTTGTGATATTCATTTTCCCAAGAAACTCGACAATCGCTCGGAGAAATATCATCCCCCAAATTTTCCAGATTAAAAGCAACCAAAAGTAAACTTTGCACATCATCTTTTTGCCATACGACAACAAAAAACTTAAACAAATTTGCTTCTATGGTAGCTTCTCACCATGAAAAATTTCATTCTTATCAAAATTGGTAAAAAAATAAAATTGCTGTTGGCGGGATTCAATTCGGCGCTCTTAGCGTTGAATTTCATATATCATAGCGAACAACCAAAAATTCCACCAAATTGGTTAAAATATTGGGTGATCTTCAGTGCCACCTACCTTTAGTATAAGGAAGCGAAGGCAAGAATGTTACTTAAATTATAATTCGCGGTAATGAAATTAATTTCAACATCGCCTATATAGAATAATCCCAAGCAATGCCACCAGCTGTAAGGGTGTTTCGGATTTAGGCTTGATACACCCTCTGACGAGTCTATGCCATTCGATGACAAAACAGCTCCTTCGGACCCAGTCCAACACAGTCTTATAAAAACTATCCAGTGAAGGTTTTCCAACTGTCATGTCCTCAGTGTTAGCGATTAATCAACAGTCGGGGATTTCGTGTTGGGGTTTCACACCAGAAAATCCACTGACGCCGGAAAACAACAAATTTGCTTCTATGGTAGGTAGCTTCTCACCATGAAAAATTTCATTCTTATAGAAGTAAAACTCATTGTTAATTCATTAAGCACGGGAATTATACTATCGAAAATTTCTTTACTCGATAAGAACTGAATTGATCAAACAAACGACTTACACATGTATTGTCGAATGTACTTGGAAACTGGTACGCACTTTAATTGAATTTCGTCATTATACCTTTGTACGATTATTTTTGATAACTGGCTGAGTTTTTTTTAGACAAAAACATTTTATATATTTTTTGTGATTTCAATCTGACCTCGTTCAATTTTGAAAGACTTATCAAATTTTTTTAGCTGTATTCAGAAAGAATCAAAATTTTTGTTGTTCAAGTCTTCATTGTTAGAATTGAGTCATCGGTAGTATGTTTGGGTTCAAATTTAAATTAATCTAATCTAAATAATCGAAATAAATGATAAGATTGAAATGTACGTATTCATAAAATTGGATTTATGTAATATTTATTTTAATTTTTAATAATAAAGTATTGTGATCGACCTGAAAATTTTCCTCAAATTTTTGTATTTCCGCTTTCCGAGACTAGAAAACCCCCAAAAAATCAAAAAAATCTTTCCGGCGTATACAAAAGTGTTTGAAGACTCGTACTTCACAAATCCGTAGCGATATTAATATTGAAATTTCTTGGTGGGTAGAATAGGTGGATCCTCTTTCTGGGGTTAATAGAGTTGGGAGTGTGAAAGGGAGGTAGAGGTGGGACGGGGTTTGAGGTGCAAGCGGAGTGGTTGTGGGGATGGAGTATTTTACTAAACAAAATTTCTACTTATACTGGAAAGTTGAAACTTGTAACTTCGATAGAGCTGTGATAGCCATTTCAAAAAAATAGTTATCTCAGGTATAGGGGTGCGGGAGTGGGAAACATAATGTGTCGTAAACGTTGCAAATTCCGAATCACTTACGACAAAATGATGAAATTTGCGTTTTGTATATAAGTGTACAATAACAGAGTAGTATCCAAACATTTGCCAGCTAGCGAGTCATGGGTGAGCAATGGTTTGAAGCTGCAATAAAGCTTTCACGCTTACAATGAAATATACGACCAAAAGTTAAAAATACAATATCAGTCGAGAAATTAAATGTGTTTATTTACATTTGTACATATAAAATATATGGATTCAGTATAATGTACGAAAATTACATTTACAGAGTTCGTACATTGGATACAATTTAATTGGAAATTCTTACTTCGTTAAGTTCAATATAGAGGAACGGAGCTTTTTCACATGGGTCATTCTTCATCTGTGAATTAATTTGTCTTGCCTGTATTAAGTTTGCACTTCCGTCAAATAAACATTTTACAGAAAATAGTACAAATATTTCCGGTAAAATAATGTAAGGATTAGAAAAGTGCTGTTATCTGCATTGTAAAATATTTGACAAACTGGCATCTGTATGAATTTCTAAGTTTAAGCTGCATGGGCGACCACAAATTTTTGATTTAAATCATTACACCTCTTACTTAGTATACCTACAAAGTTTAACAATAAAAGATGTTCAAAATATTGAACTAATCGTTAACTTCGGAGTGCCAAGAAATCAATTTCTTCGTCTGGTCCTCATACAGAAGTCGTTAAAAAGTTTTTCATTCATCTTCCGGGATGTTCTGTATATAGGTTACCATGAAAATTTAAACTATAATCTAAATCACTAAAACCAAGCGAAATCAGTTTATTTTTTCAAGTAAGTTGCGTACAAAAGTCCTTTAAATTTATTCCACGATTCACAGAGAACCCATAAAGCAAGAAATTTACAATTTTGTCGTTCACCATAGAAATTTTTTTGAAAACTCCTGGATATAATATTTTTTCAATTTTCCCTTTAGCGCAACCTATGTTAAAGGGAGAGGTTACATCGATAAGTACAACATTTTTAAATATAATGAACGGCTGAGACTAGGAAGTTGAAACTTGGAAGTTATATATATTATATTGTTGCGAGCTAGAGGTTCGCCGGGATTTCAAATAAAACACAATTCGTTTGAGATCAATAGAAACAATAATTTATTATACGCAATAAATAATCGCACTACCACCTACGCTGCCAATTTTATATACAACTTGATCACTGCTACTTTCAATCAAAATCGCTTTACAAATACTTCACGAAGACACCGATCGTTGTCTCACCGTAGTAAAACTGTGTCGGCTGCAAACTCTGTCGTTCTTACATACTGCATTTGTTGAATCGAGAGCTTTCCCGAATATTTGGTGGTGTATGTGGAACTTGCCAGAGGTTCTTCTGCATGCGAGAAGGCTTGAGAAGAACAGAAGTATCCAGATATTAGGAGGTATCGATGTTGGATATTGGGAGGCGTAGATATTGGATATTGGGAGAACTGATCGAGTTGCGCGGGTTGCCAGGGTAGAATGTAAAATCTGTTAAAAAAATGGTTTATTATTGAATTCTTCAACAACATCCTGTTTGAGAAGAGTGGGATTCCTCGACAGGGGTAAAAGTGAATCTAGAACCGACATTAGCAATCCATGTATGATCCATACATTTATACAACAGATACTCTGAATCAAAGCTTCTCCAAACGATGATTTATGTAGGTGAGGGTTTGTGAACCAAGAGATAGAGAAGAGAGAAAACCTTTTGGTACTTATACCGATATAAAAGTTATTGTTACTATTCTTTCAAATTGTCAAAATTTTTATACCAATGGTTTACGTAAGACATAGATTGGTATATCCTTCTAGTAATTTCATTTATTTCTTAAAAGCATAAAACACACTATAAAACGAAATGTCTTGCTGCAGTTGAAATACAAAATTAGTGTGCTTTCCTATTGATTTTTTACTGGTTTTTATTTTGTATTTTCATTGCAAAAAGTTCTTCAAAAACGCTAAATAATTGCCAGCAAACCAAAAACATCGCAAGTGAATCACTAACGATTCATTTAGGTGAAATATATGTTCACATGTGAATTCAGTTACGTTTCGTAGGTGGAGCAGTTGAGCGTTCGGTTTTGTTACTCGTATATGAATCATGTAGGTGAACCTTAGCTGAAGAATATTGCAACTCTAATATTTAGCTATAAGACAGATATAACGGAAAATTTTTAAAAATGTACCACATTTATTTATCTTGCTTCTTACCAAATATTGTATCTATTGTATAAAATGATCACATTGTACGTCAATTGTTGTTAAGTCTATTTTAAGTAATTTATTAAAATATCAAATATTAATTTCAGATTGAAGCGCTTAACTTAAATTCATATGCCACAAGAAAGACGGTAGCACAGGCAGTTTTAGATTTGGCTTTATTAGCGGCAAATGCATCGCAATTGAAATTTATTCTGAGTGTTGGCGAACGACACGAATTTTATACGTTAATACTTTGGTTGGTCATTACGTCGATTGTTCTTCAGGTAAATGGAAATATTAGAAAAACAATTTTTAAAAAATATTATCAAAAATAAAATGTTTTTTTTGCAGGTTGTACAAGCAATTATGTGTATAATTCTCGGTTTGATACTGAACATTAATAAAGTGGATGAACAAAAAGCAGCAGATATTGTTAATAATATTTGTTTGTGTGTAGTAGTCCTGATAACTGTGGTTAATATAATTATTACTGGATTTGATATAAAAGGATCGGATGAAATTCGCGGAAATGTCAAGGGCTATTTGTGATAGGATGCTGATAGTTTGGTACGGTATCGATATGATTTGTTAAATAAAAATGTGACCAGTATAGTTTTACAAAAATATATTTTTACTTTACTATCTTTTAATAATAAAATATTTAATATGTCTTGAGATGAGTTTAAAATGTTGAATAAAAGAAGAAAATAAAATTTTATAATTTACTTTATTATTTTTATACTCTAGATGAAATCTGAGAGTATTATAAGTTTAATCCAGCCCAAAATTTTGTAACGTATAGAACCACGTCTCGGACGAAAAAAAGTTCTATATTATTTTTTGTTTATTTAGGACCAAAAACTCCAAATCCGCTTGACGTCCGTCCGTCCGTCCGTCCGTCTGTCTGTCCGTTAGCACGATAACTCAAGAACGCCTTAACCTAGAATCTTGCAATTTTGAATTTGGATGTTTGGTCAAATTTGTAAGACTAAGTTCGTTAATGGGAAAAATCGTCCTACTCCTTCGGGTGGTTGCCATGCAAAATGTCCTTAAAACATGTGTTCAAGAATATTTGCCGATAACTTCAGAAGGGTTTAACCTACGACTTTGAAATTTTGTATGTGTTGATTTTTCAATAGTTGAAGCTTAATGTATGATTATGAAGAAAATTGTATTAGTCCTTGGAGTAGCTGCCATAAAAATATCCTGTCAAAATGTCTCCACTTAACGGAACTCACTTTAACTCAAGTAATCTACGAATTCGGAATTTTGTACAAATTAGTTTTGAGTGAAAACGAAGTTCGAGTTTACTAGCCAGCTAAATCCTTTTACTCCTTATGGTAGCTTCCATACAAAAAATTCTTAATACACGTGTTCAACAATATTTTCCTATAACTTTTGAACGCTTCAAGCTAGGAATTTGAAATTTTATACACATTAATTTTTAAATGCTTCCAGGGTACCTGCACCTCCAGGTAAAAATCGTTCAAAAGGAAAAATTTTTTTTTCGGTGACTCACCCAGTTCAAGACATGAAATTAAACACTGACAATATTGTCTTTTAGTTTCAAGTAGCAACCAAATGGAAGTCTTTAATAAAGGACATACTATATGCACACACCTAATTCTACTTTATCCCCAACTATAATATAAATCGGAGTTCAGTATTTCATCTAGAGTATCATACGATTGGCTTGCAGCCTTACGCAAAACCATTTGAAGGGGCGTAGCTCACAAATCTCTTGAGATATTAAGTTGAAATTTTTATGGTATGTAGAATGGTACGAGTGGTATCTCGTATCATTCTACGAGATAGTGGATTGGGGTGTGAGGGGGAGGAGGGAGAAGTGTAGAAGAAACATTTTGGTTTCTAGATCTCAGAAACCGTTTGAGCTAGGAGGCTGAAGTTGGAACTTATGTAGAACTATGATAGTGGATCCATTTGCAAAATGGTCGATAGGGGTTGAGGGGTGTGGGAGTGTGGCGAAAAACAATGCGTCCAACACGCTTGAAAGCTGAGATTGAAACATTCTAAAATCCATATCTCCTGAACGATTCATCTCAAAAGGTTGAAGCTTTGTGGTTGCCTTAAAAGGTACTAGGAGATTAGAAAAGGGTTAAACATTTTATGGAGGGTGGTGGAGTGTGTGGTGGGGGGTAAAAAACTTTGGACTACAATATCTGCCGACTCAATTATGCCAGGAAGATAAAATTTGTTTTCTGTATATAGAATTACCAGCATGGAGTCTAGTAATGTAAAACTAAGTGGGAGGACAGCCATTTTTCAAAAAATTAATTTGTTTAATCTCAAGAACCGTATCAGATATGATCTTGAAAATTTTGTAGGAGTTAGGACCAGTAGAACCTAACGGAGAAAAATAATTTGGATAGTGTGGTTGTAGGGCGGGATTGTGGGAGTGGGTGGAAAATTCAGATTTTTATTTCTCGAAGACCGCAAAGGAAAGAAAGCTTTAAATTGACAAATGTACAGAGCAACTATAGAGACACTCAAGAAAAATAAAATTTTTGATAGTGGTAGCTAGGTACGGGGGTGGGGGTGGCTTTTTATAAATCAGAAACGTCTTATTCTAGAAAGTTGAAACTTAGTACCTATATGTAGATGTGCTACTAGGGTAATGAAAGCAAAAAAAAGTTTAGATTTTCATTGGCGTACAAAGGTGGCGTAAAAAAATGTCCGTGAAAAGGGTTTTTTCCAGATTTTCAGAAATTTCGTTAAGGGGGGGCGATACATGTAAAATTTTCAAAAATTCGAGTTTCTTTTTTTTTGCATAAATAGTTAAATTAACATCTAAAAAATATGTTTGTAAAGTTTTAGAATGAAATTCGCATTATTTATCGATTAAAACCGCATTTAAGTGCTCCGCCTCAACTTGACGCTCGAGCGCTATTGAGTCCGTATCGATAACCAGAGAGTGAGTCGAGAAAATCGCCGCAGCTCTTCGACAACTAAAAAAGCTCGTCAAGCATGTCAAGAAGAGCTGAGAAAAAAAACGAGTACTATGAACGTACTGAAGGACTTCTGTATGGGCCTGGAATCGCTGATTAGTTGGTAAGTCGCTGTAATCATAGAGTTTCTGGGTGTCAAAACTTTGAACGCGTTTTTCTCGAGACGACTTTTTTTAAATTGGCGAGCAAGATAACTCAAAATGTTCTCAGCCGATTCTTATGAAACTTGGCACACGTTTTCTCTATAGTATAAGCTTCTAGTTGAACCTCAAAAATGCCAAAAAAATTTTCAAAATTTAGCGTTTTTGACCCAAAAACTGTCGAAAAAAGGGTCAAAAATCGTACTTTTTTTTATGAGGCGTGCTAATTCACGATTTTTTAACTTTTTTTTTCTTGGTTCAACTAGAAGATACATGTTTAATAAACACACTCCAACCCATTTTTTTGATTTCAGATTGCTGTAATTGATGCTAAAAACGTGCTTACTACAGCGGCCATTTTGAAAAAAAAAATTAAATAAAATCAGATTATTGTATTTTAATATGTAATGAATAAACATGATCACTTTCAAAACGATTCATTTATTCCTTCTATTTTAAATAAGCCTCTGAAAAACGGTCTAAATTCAGGCGTTTACATGTATCGCCGGCCTTAAATCTATTAGAGGCACGCCTAGTTATCAAAGCAATTTTACTTCTGCTGACTTTTTGTAGAAGCGCCTAGAAAGGTTTTTCAAAATTTTTCGTTTTTCAACTCCTAAAGGGTATTAGTTTATGGGTAGAAGTCAGAAACGCGTTTAATGCTGAGATGCGGTGTGGGTTTCTATCCGATTGACAACCTAAGGAATAACCAGGAGGCTATTTGGAACGTTATTTTTTAGGTTATCAATCGCATAGCAACCTACACCGCATCTCAGCATTAAACGCGTTTCGGACTTCTACCCATAAAATAATAAAATTGTGCCCGGATTGTTGGCAGATTTTTTTGACACGTTAGTCACACGGTATCCTTAAAGTGGAATTACAGTGGAAGCAACGCGCGCGCGTTGAGCGATGCGACGCGAACACACTTGATTTAAATGCATGTTAGTGAGATGGTCTTGTCACACGGGTAGACTTCCACGTGTATGTGAGATCACAACGCACCCATTTGCGGTCTATATGTCTGACTGCTTTAGCGACCACCTGACCTCCTAACCTAACTAAGTGAGTGCACCAGTTACGGTGATATCGCATCGCTCTAATTGCGACGCTTTGATAGTATATTTTCCAATTTCCTATAGAGCGTGTAATGTGATTTTGACACAATATACAATTTTTTTGACACAATATTCAATTTTTGGAAAAATCCATTAGCATCCCTGTTCATGTTCATATACGAGTATAACGAATTAGATACATCAACTTATGAACAAAGTTCATTAACCCAACGAATCAAATACATTTACTTATATGGATAATGTTTATTGATTCAGCAAATAAAATACATATGTATATCTTGCTGACCTATGCAAATTTTCCAAGTAGGTTCTTGGTGGGAACTAGTGGAACTTTTCATACTTGTTTTTAGCGATGTACTATAAAGTGCAATTCGTTGCACAACGTCCTGTGATCTGAAATTTATTATGCTAAGCTTGTGGGTACTCTTTAAAAGAAAAGTTTAATTAAAACAATCGAACGGAAGTAACTGCAATTCTAGAGATCGCAATTACCGAAACTTTTCCAATAATTCCGCTTTCAAAGCCAAGATAAACTTCTCTCATTACTAATTTACAGGATGTTGAGATTCAGCGACCATAGAACACCTGAACTGCACGTGTCGACCCAACATTTATCTTTAGCGAAACTTCTAATTAAACTTCACTAGCATTTTGCTGATAGGATGCACAATGCCAGGTGGATCGAGGACTTAAGTGATGAAGCAGGAATTGGCGAACTCTAAGGCGAAATTGCATTCAGTGGAGATGACCTAAATGACTAGAAGCGGACTACAGCGCCTAGCAAACTTTTTGAATTTCAGTGCAACCAGCAAGTTTATGATCCCCTGCGGGTCAGCCGGGATGTCCATAAACTATGGCAGTAGTAGCCGAAAAGGTAAACTGAGGAAACAGGTAAGGAATTTGATATGCACTTAAGTTCCCCGGTTGCCTCATACCCAAGTGAAGTATGTACTTATATATTGTGTTAGAAGTAGCTAGTAGTAACATAAGCTTCCAAAAGAAAGGAGTTGGATAGATAGGAAAAAAAAATTCTTAAGCTATAAATTTCATTTATGGGTGTCAACCCAAGGAACGCTACCTTTCTTATGCTTCCCTGCATCAGGGCTGATTCGGCTTGTCCTGCCCATCGAATTTTGGATCTGGAAAATGTACAAAGCTTATACGACCTTAACATAGCGAAAGGTGTGATAGCAAGAAGGTAGCACTACCTTGTGGCGGGCAATGAAGCGGGATTGAAACCTTAAGTGTTACTACTCCTGCCCCCTGTTCCAGTTCCTTAGATATTTTTGATCCGGTTACTTTCAGGTCGATGTCTTGTCGTCCTGGAATTTATGTTCTATCATATCGCATAAATTATGGAATTTAGAAGCGAGAGAGATAGAGAGTGCCAGTTTCTTGTCCTTTCTGATCCGAAACCGTTTGGGTAACGAATGTGAAAAGTTTATGGTAAATCCTATCACCGGTGACTCCAAAGTGTTACATAAAATTTTTCGGATAAGTGGGCTGGTACGGTTCTTTGAATTATTTACGTTCGCAAGCGATACTTAGAATTCGATAGACGATTTTACGAGATCGTTATATGATCGGATTTTTTTATGCTACTTGAATATTATCTTTCTGGAAAATTCGTATGTGTGTACAGCGAATAGTTTATTAGTGCAGAAAAAAAATCCTTTCGGAAATGTTATTTCTTCTCTTTAGTAGGTCGCTATTAAATTCTCAACATTTACTGTTTATTCCTATAGTAATTTTATTAATTTTTATATTTTTACGGTTTTAGTATCAACAAATTGCACATTGATCTGGACAATAGCACAGCGATAGGCAAACGTGTGCAAAATGTGGAAGAGGTGTACAATTTTTTTTAAAGACGGGATAATTGGACTGCCCAAGATAATGCTTTAAATCGTGCTATGAAATTTTGTTTAAATAAATCAAGTTTAACAGATTGATATGCGCTGTGGTTAAGTATAATCAAAATATTCAAGAAAAAACATGGCATTAATTTGTGCACGTGATAACAATATCATCAAGGAGTCGCGTAACCATATAGACAAAACGCAACATTGAAATGGGACACCATATCACAATAAAATGTCTTGGTGTTTCATGTAAACTTGTACAGCGAGAAATATAAATTTTCTATAAGCAGAATGATTTTACTTTATTATTTTTTAATCGATCAACCTGCGATTTAAAAAAAAATTGCTAGATACGCTGAAATTTTGTATTTACACGTTTAAGGATTAGTAAACCCAAATAAGGTGTCCGCCGTAGACGCTGTACACAGAATCGTTTGAAGGCGTAGCTCACAAACACGTTGAGATATTAAGTTAAATTTTTCTTGGTGGGTAGTAGGGATGTTGATATCGAAAAAGATATCGACATATCGATAATTAAAAAAATATCAATATCGGCCGATGATATATCGAAAAAAAATATCGATATATCGAATATTTTTTACAATGAAAAATAAATTCATATCATTCTTCTCACAGCTGTGAAAGAGTTCAGTTGTGATCAAGTTTTGCGTTCAAATCAATATTTCAAGTCTAATTTTTTCACTAAATTCATTGTATTATCTTGGTTAAGTGAAGTGTGCCAAAAAAAAAAAAAAAACTAAAATTGCGGACAAAACTTTAAGTAAGCGGGCCAGGGAAGAGTCCCCGCCCGGATTATTACTTCGTGAGAGGCTCAAACTCCGAAGAAACGATGTGACAATGACAACTGTGTCGCAAAATAAGTTTTCACTCCTCGCGAGTCCGGACTCCGGGAACAATAATGCGGAAGAACCGTCGACCACTACAAAGGTAAAAATTCCACCATTAATCTTGCCAGAACTTGTGAAGGCGTCCATCGACGCAATTATGCACGAACTTCAAATTGAAAACTACTCAGTCAAACTTATGGCAACTGGTAAAAAAATCGCAATGGAATCCATGGAAGACTACAACAAAATTCACAACTATCTCGTTGCGAAAAAGGTAAAATTCTACACTCACCGCGCGGCCAACGTAAGGCCTTTGAAATAATATGACCACCGAAGACTTGAAAAAGGTCCTTCATGAGTCTCATAACATCGATTGCACCGATATTAAGAAATTCCATGCTTCCAACAAACGGTACAAAGAACAAGCCTTTTACATCTTGTACTTTCAACGCGGCACAACTAAGATCGTTGACCTCAGGAAAACAAAGACAATTATGCGCACCATCGTTAACTGGAACTTTTACTCCCGAAACCGAACTGGTCCTACTCAATGCTGGAATTGCCAGCTCTACGGTCATGGTTCGGCACACTGTCATTTAACACCAAAATGCTTAATTTGTGGTGAATCCCACAACCACTCCAGCTGCAACGCGAAAAAAGAATCCTCAATTAAATGTGCCAACTGCGGTGGTAACCACATGGCCAACGACACGAATTGCACTGCCAGAGTTCACTATATGAATATTAAAAAAAAAAGATCCAACTATTCACCGAACAGCACAGTAAACACTACTCAATCTCGCGTTATGTTCAACGTCAACCAAGGTAACTTTCCAGCTCTACACAAATTATCAACATCTCCAAATACCAACAAATCAGCGACGTCAAAACCGTATAGTGAAGTCCTCAAACAAAATTTGACATTGCAACATCGTCTAGCTATTGCAACGGGATCCTCAGCCACCAACACTAGTGACGACTAGGGTCACTAGATACACACACAACACTCTCTACCTAGGGTTTGGCAGATACGTCTAATTCGGTCGTTTCTGTACTAAAAATTGTAATTTAACCTCACAAAAATCGCCTGTTTTTGTACTACTGAGAATTGCTATCAAATTGCGTTTTTGAAGTGTGTTAGTGCGAATATGTGAAGAGTCGGAAAAAGAGCTGTCGGTTCCCTTCTACAAATCTAGTACGTGTTTTTCTTTGATATGGAAGTGTGTGTGCGCGAAATTGTGGTTTTCAATGGAAAATTTCCCTATTTCTTTCATTTCTTCTATGGAAATTTACAATTTTGCTGCGAAAAGTCAATCATTTCGAATGTTTATAAAGTGAAATCCCATAAACATGGAAAATATTTAAATTTACTGGTTTTTCACCTTGGTACGCATCTGCCAAACCCCTCTTAGAGGCTGTTTTGGTGTGAGTGTGTATACAGTAACCCTAGTGACGACCTGTTCACTCCGGAACAAATGATCGCACTCTCAACTGAACTCATTAGTGATCTTCAGCACTGCAAAAATAAACTAGAACAGTACAATGTTATTGTAAAGTTAGCGGTTAAGTTTGTATATGGATAGTGTCAACTCCATCAATTGCATGCTATGGAACGCACAAAGTGTGCGTAACAAATCTATTGAATTTTTTGATTATTGTGAAGAAAATAATATTGATATATTTTTTATAACCGAAACTTGGTTAAAACATAAAAATACATTCTATAATTCAAATCATGTCATTTACCGCAACGATAGGGAGGAAGATGTAACAGGTGGAGGTGTAGCTATTGGTGTTAGAAAGAATATCCAACATTCTATTATTTCTAAATTTCAAACTAAGATCATTGAAACCTTAGCAATACGTCTTATTGAATTGAATTTAGTAGTCATTGTTGCTTACTTTCCGGGAACGAAAATTAATGCAGCCAAATTAAAACTCTTTAACGACGACATTAAATTACTCACAAGGTTGAAACATAACTTTATTTTATGCGGTGATTTCAATGCGAGGCATGGGTATTGGAATTGCCTCAGAAGCAACAAGGCAGGTAAAATCCTTTATAATGAAATGCTTCAGAGTAGCTTTTTCATTCACACCCCGACGGAACCAACATTTCAATCGATGAGAGGGAGTGATTCAACACTTGATCTGGTGATAAGCAATGGTCTAATTCCTTTATCTCAACCGATAACAACATATGCTTTGTTATCCCCACATCTTCCTGTTCTATTTTCGATCGAAAAATCTGTTCATAGGGTACAGAACTCAAACTCCTTCTTTTGTTTTCGCAAAACCCATTGGCAGAAGTTTCGGAGGTTCTTGAATCGCCGCATTGCACTTAGTGGCCTCGACTTAAGCGCGATAACTAGTAATGGACAAATTGACCAATTAATTGCGGAGCTTAACTCTAACATTTGGAGTGCCATAGAGTGTAGTACCCCTAAAATCACCGCAGATCGTACATACTCTCAGCCAATTGATAGTGAGACTAAGCAAATCATCAAAAAACGTAATGATCTCCGCAGTCGACTAGAAATCCTGCTACCAAAACCACTATCAACCGGCTAACCAAGGCAATTAGGGTACGTATCTTCGAGCAACGCAACAAAAAATGGAATGATATGCTCTCAGAACTTGACAAAAACTCAAGGAAAGTGTGGCAGCTCAACAAAATTTTTAAGAAAAAAAGTCAACAAATCCCAGCCCTTCTAGACTCTAGTAAACATCTCAAATTCTCTGACTTGGACAAATCTGAATTGCTAGCAGACAATTTCCATTCTGCCCACTGCGCTACAGAAAATCTCGGAAATCCTAGTACTAACGAAGCTGTTAAAAATCTCTTAAATTCTATGAGAACCACAAGTTGTGACAGAGGAACAATAAATTTCTGCACTCCACGCGAAATTTGTCAAATTCTAAAGCGATTGAAGGTTAAAAAAGCCCCTGGAATTGACAAACTGCCAAGTGTAGTAATTAAGAACTTACCTAAGAAGTGCATAATTGTTCTTAATTTCGTTTTCAATGCATGTCTCAAATTAAGTGTCTTCCCAAACCAATGGAAAAGTGCCATCATTATTCCCATCCTAAAACCGAGCAAAGATCCAAAGTCTCCCCAGAGCTATCGACCGAATAGCCTACTTCCTATACTGGGAAAGGTATTTGAACGCGTTGTACTAAATCGGATCCAGACGTTATTAACTGAGTCAAACATCTTACCAGACGTACAATTTGGTTTCAGGGCAGGGATTTCTACAAGTCACCAATTATTGCGGGTAACCAGATTCATCAGAAATTCCCTTCACCAGAAAAACTCCATAGGTATGGTAGCTCTTGATATTGAGAAAGCGTTCGACACTGTGTGGCACGATGCATTAGTATACAAATTATACAAGTTCTCCTTTCCATTGTACATTTGCGAGCTGATTAAGTCCTTTCTCGAAGGAAGAACCTTTACTGTCAAATTGAGATCTTCCTTTTCCAACTTTCGTCAAATTCCTGCCGGTGTACCCCAGGGTTCTTGCCTGAGTCCAACATTGTTCAACATATACACTGCGGATATACCAATAAATGAGAATTGTCAAGTGGCAATTTTCGCCGATGACACAAACATCTATTGCAGCTCCGACAATCCGTCCAATATAATTAAAAGTCTTGAAGACCAACTAAATGTGTTCGGTGAATACTACAACAATTGGAAAATTAAAATAAATCCTACCAAAACAAAATCGATTTTCTTTACAAAGTACCTCCAGGAACTTGCCATGCCGACCTTTACGCTTCGGTGGAGAGCCCATTGAATGGTCTGACACTATCACCTACCTTGGTCTCACGTTAGACAAAAAACTAACCTACCACGCTCACATCGAAAATACAATCTCGAAAATTTCTTGCTGTATACATGCCCTATATCCACTCATCAGTAGGAAATCTAAGCTATCACTTGACAATAAAATTCTAGTATATAAAATGGTAATGCAGCCTATCATCTTATATGGTTCTCCAGTATGGAACGACTGTGCAAACGTGCACAAGAAAAAGTTGCAGATAATACAAAACAAATGCCTTAAAATCATAACGGACAAACCATTCTTCTACTCGACTAATCGTCTTCACCAGGAGGCTGAAGTTTCAATGATCAATGTTATGGCTCTTAAAGCCCAATCTTTATTTTTGAGCAGGTGTCGATATGTCACAAATCCCCTGGTTACATCTATCCTATAAGTTCCTTCTGCGAATGTATTTTATTTGTTTTTATTTAGTTATAAGGTAGTATAAGTTAGGTTAATTAGGTTAATTTGTATGTAAGGTTTTTTTAGTTGATTCAATTTTTCCTTAAGCAAACAATATTGTCGTAACTTTACAAAGTTTCACATTATTTTCTTGTCTTGTACTAATCTCAATATTGTAGTTGCAAAGGCACCAGCCTACTCTCTAAAAAAATTACAAACTGTGTCTATATATATTTAAGCATTATTGAAATAAATGAACTATGAACTATGAACTAAATTCATATCTCCCTTCCCGTATCAAATTTAACGTTAAGGGGAGCATATCGCAAGAGCTTTTCAGTGTAAATTGTATGACCCATTTTCTCAGAAACTACTCGTATGAAATTTTGGATAATTATTTCTTACTGCAAACCGAGCAAATAAAGTGGAATAAAATTTTATTATTTTTGCGAAGGTTGCATATATTGCACATCTTATTTTGTCGAACAGAAAGCTTTAAGTCAGTCTCATATTACATTATTAAATAATTCAACAAAAGAGGTGGCATGAGTGGTTTTTGAGAAAATAGATCAAACGTAAAAAAATACAACAGTTTAATCAGTTTTACCCAGAATTGAGTCAAAATAAGAATTAAAAAAAATTTTTTTTTACCCCAAAAACGATACGCTCTCCTTAATAAAGATTACGACGGTGCGCGGCTTTTAAAACGAAATTTAAAATTGTTCTTCACTTCACTAAATTTTTACAACAAAAAACAAGGCTAAATACACTTTCAAAATGATAATAAAAATATACAAAAAAAGTTATGGTAAGCTGTGACTCTTTAATACAAACGTATTACTTTGCTCCGTTTTTCAAATTCCTTCTACTTGAATGAGCAAGATTAAAAACAAATAACAACAAGGTACTGAGCGGATAGATTCTTGTGCACAGGATAGATGCCTACAGAAACCACGCATCTTGCATCTTTTTGTTTCGACAGAAATAGACTTTGCGTGATCGAAAAACAGTTTTCTAGTTTCAACCTTTCTGACATTCCTCATTTACATTATTATATTAGATTTTCGTGTTGTGGTTGGTTTGGTCACCTCTGTCATTGAAGTCTCAATTGGGCATATTGCGACGTCCATCTGAATTATCTATGGTTCCTCTTCGATTCCTGCGCTCTCAATGAAGCTTAGTGTTTTTCGAAGAGGAATAGCCAGGAATTCCGATGGTTTCATGAAACCCGGACAGAAGTCATGAAGTCTTTTAAGAGAAAGTTCTTCACATTTACAGAGAATGTGCTCTGGTGTTTCGTCTCCGTCATCGCAAATTCTGCATATTTTGCTCTCAGAGAGACTAATCCTATGGAGATGCTTCCTCATGTAACAATATGACCAATCAGAGCTATCACTAGGGTTCGGATCAAATGTTTGCTTAATTTTAGATATTCAGACGTTCTGTTTTCCGAATGCTTCGGCATAAGTAACTTATTAGATTGCCACGTAAAATATCAACTAGAAATAGCTAAATTTGCGGCCAAAGTATGAGTAGGTTACATATACACAAAAAAAAGAAGAAATGAAAAATGACGTTCGAGTTCTAAAATATGCTATACTTAACAAAAAATATCAGGTCCAATAGTCGGATATCGGTTTAAAAAATATCGGCCGATATTATCGATATATCGTTCAAAAAATATCAATATTTTTTCAAAATCCCTAGTGGATAGATTGGGGTAACCTCTGCGAGTTGTTCCATGGGGGTACCAGGAAGATAAAATTTTGTTAGTGTACATGTATAGATAGAAATTGTGGGAGAAGGGTGAAGAATTGGGGGGACTGAAATTTTTAAAAAAAAATTAGTTTTTGTATCCTAAGAACCGTACCAGATCCAGATCTTGAAAATTTTACAGGAGTTACGCCCAGAAGACCTCTACCAGAGAAAGAGTTGTAGACTACAGGTCATACACGCGAGTGTAATATAGGTAATGAAGGAGAGAAAGGTGGTATAGGTGCATTCTCGAAAAATAAAATCTTTGATAGTGGTAGCTAGGTCTGGGGGTGGAGGTGGTTTTTTGTATCTCAGAAACGGCTAGAAAGGTTAAACTTAGTGCGCATATGCAGATGTACTACACGAGTTACCAAGTAGAAACAAAAAGTTAAGATTTTCATTGGTGTATAAAACTGGAGTAAAAGATTTGTCCGTGAAAAGCATTTTTTCCACATTTTCACTAATTTCGTGACATCATTTTTAGTCATGTCGAGCTACTCGTATCTAATGATTTTACTTCTACGGGCTCTTTTATAAGCGCCTAGAAACCGTTCTCCAAATTTTTCTATAACCAACCCCTAAAGGTGCTTAAAGTGGTTTTATACATTTTCACAAATTCGGATATATTTCTTTGGTCTTATGAGATATCGAAGATATTTTCATGAATTCCGACAAATCTTTAAGGTTTAATGAGATCGAATTCGCCTTCACTTCTTCCTTGTGTTCGTTTTTACGAATTGCTGCATATTAGTTAGGACTTATGAGATATCAAATGCCTTTTTACTTTATCGGTCTTTCTATATAATCGACATTAGAAGATTAGAAGACGTTCTATTAATGAAGTCGAACTTTAGATGCATCCATTTAGTTCACCTCTGGATAGTGAAAATTGTTTCATAATGTGATTATTTGAAGCTTCACTGCAATATGAATTCAAATTCGAAGACAAAATAGTTCAGACAGAAGAAAATATTTTCAGGCAGGCTGTGGACAAGAATCCACAAAGAAGACGTGTGATTAGATTAGATTGGATTGCAAATAGGGGTAGGTATGGTTAACCTCTGTCACTGCAGCCACAGTTGGGCTTATTGTGAAGTCCCCCCGGTTTGACTATGATTCCTCTTCGATCCCTGCGCTTTCAATGAAGCCTAGTATTTTGCGAAGAGGAATGGTCAGGAATTCCGATGGGTCCATGAAACCCTGACCGAAGTGACGAAGCCTTTTGCGAGTTAAACCCTCACATTCACAGAGGATATGCTGTGGTGTTTCGTCTTCGTCATTGCATATTCTGCAAATTATATTATCAGAGAGACCAATCCTATTGAGATGCTTCCCCATGTGACAATGTCCAGTCAGAGCTCCCACTAGGGTTCGGGTCTGATATCTGCTTAATTTTAGATAATCAGATGTTCTTTTTTTCCGAGTGTTTTGGCATAAAAAGCTTTGAGTGCTTGTAGTCCGGCGCCAAGTTCCAGTGAATGGCACTTTGCGATTTTTGCCACATTCGGATGTTCATTCTGGCTGTGCTTAATGGTATCCCACAGAATGGATATGGTCCCATGAAGTCAGTTTCTGAACCTTTTCCAGCCATTAAGTCGGCCATTTCATTACCTTCATAGCCGCTGTGTCTCGGAATCCAAATGAGACTAACTCTGATCTTATTTCCGAGTTTAATCAGGCATTGGAGGCAATTCCAAACAAGTTTGGAGTAGATTTGAACGGACTGAAGTGCCATTATTGCTGCCTTGCTGTATGAGAGAATATATATTTGTTGGTTTTTGTAGCCCCGTCTGATATTTTCTCTAATGCATAGTTCAATAGCATGAGTCTCCGCCTGAAAAACAGTGGACGTTATGTGCATGCTACAGTAGAATTTCACATTTGGGCGCACTCCATAAACTCCTGCTCCTACACCTTGATCCGTTTTAGATCCGTCTGTGTACCAAATTATGGATCCTGGTTTTGGAGTGGGTTTGTTTGTGGCCCAATCCTCCCTTTCAGGTAGAACAACTTTGAATGGCTTTGTGAAATTAAATTTCGGTACCATTGATTCAGAAAGAGGTATCGCTAGTATCGGGTCCTTGTTGGGTTCCGCGGAAAGAGTTGGGCAAGCTGTTTTGCGCTCTGACTCGTCCTTCGAGCTCAAAAGTTTGTATGTGGTGAATCTGGCTTCTTTCTGTATTTCTAAGTGTAGAGGTGCTAGGTTGAGAAGCACCTCTAAGGCAGCTGTGGGAGTGGTGCGCATCGCCCCAGTAATACCCAGGCATGCCAGTCTTTGTAATTTAGTCAGCTTAAGCTTAACAGTTTTCTGCTTTGTTTTCTTCCACCAGACGGATGCCGCGTAAGTTATAATGGGCCTAGCAATGACGGTATACATTCAGTAGGTTAGTTTTGGACTCAGTCCCCAGTTTTTGCCGAGAAGGCTCCTGCAGGTCCTGAGAGAGATTCTGGCCCTTTCAAGAACTTTGTCCAAATGAGCATTCCAGGTGAGCTTTTCATCCAGGATAATACCCAGGAATTTTACCTCACTAGAATACTCTATGGATTCTCCAAAAAGAGTGGGCTTAGATAGCTTGTCCTTACACCTCGTTTTGGTGAATGCAACAATTGTGCTTTTCTTTGGATTGATACCCAATCCTGCTTTAGTCAACCAGGTTGCTACCTGGTTTAGGGTATTCTGAACTAGATCAGTCAGCAAATTTGAAGAGACGGTCTCTTCTAATTTACCTCTAACAAGGATGGCAAGGTCGTCAGCGTAACCCTGTACCGTAACTCCGGAATTAGTTAGGTCTTGAAGAAGGTCGTCCACTACTAAGCACCAGAGGATGGGTGATAGTGTGACGTGTGAGGACTACACTACGAAAAATATAGAGGCAAACAATCTGGATGCAACTTTAAGGAATGAATGTGTTAATGTGCTATAGAAAAAGTTTAATGATTGGAGGAAATTTTTCTTAAAAGTTTTTTTCATTTTCAGTACAGTGTGTGCAGAGCATCGGCTGTAATGATCATTCATTCATCCAGTACTAATCAAAGTGAAATCAAGCCAGTGGGAGTATGGCAGGTTATCAATAATTAATTAGTTATTATTGTATGCTCCGGAAGTCAAGTGGACCATGTTAGTTAAACATTACAGAATCCCTGGATTAGAATCTCAGTTACAATTTCACATTATCCTTTTCAATCAACGCTACAGTCCGAATCAGACCAATGTCCAAATCAGCGCCACACGCCAACTATTTGAAATGTTATGTAGGTACTATTTAAATGTGTGATTAGAGTCAAAGCTTCTAGTGTACGCATTATTACCCCTTGAACGTGTATGACCTGTAGTCTACAACTCTTCAATATTCGAATTTGTTAAAATTTGTAACGGTCAACAAGCCAAAACTATTTCTCGAGCATCGAATATTGAACGAGCATTGAATATTGCATAAGCCGTTGAAGAGAACTCAAAGAGATCAGGTTTGTAAGTTAAGATGAATATTGGGTAAGTGGTTTTGCAATAAAAGCTCGAACTAGGCTTGATTTCACATTGTTTTCTCAATCATGTTGATTTTTTTTTAAATAATATGACAGAAAAAATTATTCTCTGATGAAAAAGAGAGCTTCGTTTATTATTAGATCTTATTATTTTTTCGTAAAAAATAGAATTTCTGTATTTAGCGACTCGTATAAAATGAAACATTCATTTTGTTTATCTGTTTGTCTGTTTTTTTGTTTATTAATTTTTGAAAGTACCTACATAAATTAAAATCGAAATCTGTATATATCAAAGGCTTAAAACTCAGTCCTTCTGATTCAACCTTGAACTATAAAACACAAGAAGAAGGTAAAAATTCATTTTTCTCTAGTTTTTAATTCCATCTTAAATATCTATATTTGTTCAAGCGGTAGCCATTATCCTTTAAGGAAAGGATACAAATTTCTTTGAAGCTTTTGAAGAAAATAAAATGTTTAAAAATCGATGTATTGTATGGAATTATTATTATTATATAAGATCCTTAAGGATGAGAGTTTTGTAACTGCGGTATCGAACCGATAGAAAATTAACTATAAGAGATCGTACTGAATTCTACCTTTCTTTAGTTCTGTTTCAGAGTGTGATGTAGATTATTACAATCCTTTCACAAAAATAGAGCCACAGGTACAGGTACATACAATTCATATAATTTGCTTGAAATGAAGAAGAGACACACTGCAAAATTTCGAAAACGGAAGCTGGCGCCCAACGTAGGGCATGTTAGATCAAAAAGAGCATTTTTTGCGTTTTTTTCGGAATTTAAAAAGAAAAGGAAGACTTTATTATTATTATTATTTTTAGCGTTTTAGACGGAATATTTTGGTTTCTAGATATCAGCAACCGTTTACGCTTGGAGGCTGAAACTTGGAATTTATATAAAGCTTTGATAGTGGACCCATTTCCGAAAAAATTGTCAATAGGGGTGAAGGGGTGTGGGAGTGGGTGAAAAAACAATCCGTTAGGAACGCTCAATAGTCGAGATTAAGACATTCTAAAATCCATATCTCATAAACGGTTAATGTCATGAAATTGAAACTTAAAGACTAGCTGTAGATATACCAGAAAAAATGACGAGAAATAAAATTTTGAGTGGTGAGATTGGCGTGCGGGGGTGGGGGGTGAAAAAGATTACAATATCTCACGAACCAATTATGCTAGAAAAATAAAATTCGGTATGTATATACAAGTCAATAAATGGAGTTTGATAAGCGTAAAATTTTTAAAGGAGGCAGTGGGGTATGGAAGTGGAGGAATTAGAATTTTTCTTAAAAATCTCGTACCATATCTCAAGACCAGTTTAAGATAGATGCTTAACATTATTATGGGAAATAAGCCTAATAGACCCTTAGTAGGGAAACATTTTGGTGGTGTGGGTGTAGGAATTGAGGGTGGGGGAGGGTGAAAAAAAAACTTCCGATTTTTATATCCCGAGAACCCATAACGATGGATAGTTGGAACTTAATATTTAGATAGAACTATAGTAGTGGCATGTTAGAAAAATATAATTTCTTGTGGTGGTAGTATGGTAGTTTTTCCTATCTATAGAAAGGCTTATGCTAGGAAGTTGAAACTTGGTGAGTGTATGTAGATCTACTGAGAAAGTAATTTAGATTAAAAACTTTTTTCAACTATCTATTTGCGTACGGAAGGGAGCAAAACAAATTATAAAAGAAAATAAAATGCATATATTTTCACGAATTTTTCCATATCTCTTAGGTCTTCTTAAATATTGAATTATAATAATTTTTATTCTAAGGATTTTTTACATAAATGCCTAGAAAGTGTTTTCATGTTTTTTGAAATTCGACCCCTAAGGAGTTGTAAAAGAGTTACAGAGTATACATTTTCACGAGTTCAGCCATGTCCTTCAGGTCTGATTAGATATCGAATATCGTTTCACTTCCACATGCTTGCGTAATAATCACTTAAAATTTGCTTTTAAGTTTTTTCCTTTTTCAACCACTAAGGGTTGAACACGTTTTCACGAATTCCGTCATATCTTTTAGGAGTGATAAGAATATGAATTGGTTTTTACTTCCTCGGGCTGTCTTCATATTTATCTAGGAACTCCTTTCAGGATTTTTGGTTATTCAATCCCCAAATTCCTACATAATGCTAGATCGAGATATGGAATTCACTTTTTTTTTAAGGCTTACTATATACTCGTCAAAAAGTTAACTTCATGATTCTTAGATATTACCCCCTTAGGGTTGTGTAAGAGGGTTGTATACTTTTCACAGCTTCGACATATTTTTTAGGTTTGATGAGATATCAGATTTGTTTTCACTTCTACGGATTTTTATAAACTCGCCTACAAAGCCATTTCTCCATTTATCGATATTCAACCCCTAAGGGTTTAAATATGTTTTCACAATTTTTGCCATTCCTTAGTTCTGATAAGATATAAAATTGGTTATTACATTATTTGATGTAATGGCCTAAAAACCAATTTCACGATTTTTTAAATTTCATAAACAAAGGGGGTGTGAAGGGTTTGCTTACGTTTTCTCAAATTTGTCAAAATCCCTTGTGTCTGATGAGATACCAAGTTGCTTCTTGTGAAATCGGTTAAAAACCTCTTTCACAATTGTTTCGAAATTCAAGTGGATGTAATAGGTTTGTACACTTTTTAACAATTCGTCATATCTCTCAAGTCTGATAAGGCACCAAATTCATTTTTACTTCTATGGGCTTTTAGTATACATAGTATACCGAAATTCGAAAAGTCTACATGGCCTATTTCAATGCTCAATCGGTTAAAAATCTCTATTTTAAATATTTTATTTTAAGAACAAAATTTACTTTCCAAAAAACCTCATAATCTCGAAACAACTGATGATATACTCCGACTTTCACTATTAAGACATGTGTTATATGCTTTTAACCGCTTCCCAAACTTTGAAATAATAAAGTTTCGCCCAGACCATTGGCAGATTTTTCTTCTAAAATCCATTTCGTCAGCTGGAAATTGATCGCTCAACAAAATTTTAGGTCACGAATCGGAGTTGAAACTATTACAAAAAAAAAATCTCATTGCGACTCAGCTAATAAAAAGAATTGTTTTTTTACTTTATTATTTTTTAATAATAAAGTATTGTGATCGATCTGAAATTTCAAAAAAGTTTGCTACCCTGAAATTTTGTATTTACACGTTTTAGGACTAGTAGACCCCAAAAAAGCAAAAAAAAAAAATATGTCCGTCTGTCCGCCGTAGACGCCGTACGCAAAATCGTTTGAAAGCGCGTAGCTCCCAAGCCCGTTGAGATATTAAATTGAAATTTTTACGGTGGGTAGATTGGGTGAACCCCTACGACTGGTATATTTTTGTGGGGTGAAGGTACAAGGGGAGAGGAGAGGGGAGCGTTTTAGACGAACAATTTTGGTTTCTAGATCTCAGGAACCACTTATGCTAGGAGGCTGAAACTTGGAACTTATGTAGTACTATGATAATGGACTCAATTGCAAAAAAATTGTCGATATTGGTTAAGGGGTTGTTACGAATTTGTTTTCGGCCGCTTGGGCAGCCTCCATTTCGCTTCCAGAATAATGGGCCCCTTTGGACCTAGACAGCATATTTCGCCGACTGCTCAGGAGCCGAGGGGGGGTTGAAAAAAATGTGTCCAAAAGGGGCATCATCCTTGTTGATGCTGTCAAAAGAAGAAAAAAACCTATAAGGAAAAGAATGAGGAAGAAAACCAAGGGGAACAAAAAAACATAGCCGCACCACTACCGTCGCGCCTCATTTACACATCTAGAACCGCGGCCCGAGAGAGAGAGGAAGAGAGGAGAGATCGGAAATACCAAAGCCATCCCTGCCTGATGGAGCCCCAGGGCTCCCCTTCTAAGGAGATCTACTCCATTATGCCACCAAAATTATATGAGCGAACGAAGAAACAAAAAAAAGTAAGAAAATTATGCAACACGCTGTCGTCTTTGCTTCTCCACTAGACAGGAACCTGTACAAAACGCTACTTGGAATAAAAATTATAAGTTATACATGCAAGAGAAAAAAAAATCATGTATAGTTCGTCAATTAATATATAATTCAATAATTCAAGAAAAAAAATTATGATTAATGTATTTAGTAATTTATATGGATTTTATTAAAGTGATCGTGTTGGTTGATCGTTGAACGCTGCATCGCTGGGGCCCTTTGCATCCATTTTTTCGGCGGTTACATGCATGTTTAACAAAGAAAATTTTTACCTGCAGGGTTTTTTTCTCCTTCGTACTGAGTTCAGCCGAGATTTTGCTATTAGGTTGAACCACACAAAAGTTTTATTGTTTTAGTTTTATAGTTTTTCACTTCAGCCACTGTGCGAATAGTTATATAGCTTTAGTTTTAAAATTGTTCACTTGAGTCACTTGCGAATGTAGTTCAAATTGTTTCTATCACTCAGGAAATCAAATTGTTTTAGGGGTTTCACTTTTTCAGTTTTAATATTTTTCCGGGAAATTATGTCAAAGTACACTTTTCGATCGTTCTTGAGTTTTTATCCACCCACTTCAGCCGTCACACCCAGAAAAAAAAAAAAATTTTCATCTCACGATCGCCGTGAAAAAAAACGGTTTTTCATGACGAATGCGATGTGTCATTTACGCGGGAAGCGATGTTCTCTTCGTTTTCTCCTCGTACCCCCAGATGCCGCCAGTAGAGTATCCAAGATCCGAATCCAAATTTTCGCTCGATGGTTTTTACTATTATTATGGTTATCATTATTTTTACATTCTAACTTATTTTTTTTTTTACATGTGCACTGGAATACAAAGGTAACATGCCTTGTGGAGCGGTCGCGTCAAAAAAACCCCAGAGCCAATATTATATCGAAACGATCACTGTATGACTACACCACAACACATTTTGAGTTTGAGACCATTTGCATGAGAAAGAAATGAACATCTATATAAAAAAAAATTTAGCCGGGCTGCATTCGTAACAGGGTGTGGAAGTGGGGGGGAAAACAATGAGTCTTTAACGCATGAAAGCCGGAATTGAAACATTCTAAAATCGATATCTCCTGAACCATTGATGTCAAAAGATTGAAACTTTGTTGTTGTCCTTAGGGATACTTCAAAATTAGACAAGGGCTAACATTTTTAAGAGGGGTGGTACGGTGTGGGGGTGGGGGGTGAAAAACTTTCGATTACAATATCTTTCGAACCAATTACACCAGGAAGATAAAATTTAGTTTCTGTATATGGGATCACAAGAGGAGTCTACCAAAACTAAATTTTTTGAGGGGGGAGGTGGAGCACGAAAGTGGGGGGATAGCAATTTCTCAAAAAATGTCATTTTTATATCTCAGAAACCGTATCAAATGTGTTCTTGAAAATTTTATAGGAGTTGGGGTCGGTAAACTTCTAGTAGGAAATTTTGGTAATGTGGGTGTTGGGGGTGATGGTGAAAGGGGGTAGAAAGGAAAACATTCTGATTTTTATTTCTCAAAAACCATAATGAATAGAAAGCTAAACATACTGCAGTCACGATCGGCTGTAAGCCAATCGTATAATACTCTAGATGAATACTGAACTCCGACTTATATTGTAGTTGAGGATAAAGTAGAATTACGTGTGTGCATGTTGTATGTCCTTTATTAAGGACTGCCATTTGATTGCTACTCAAAACTAAAAGACAATATTCAGTGTTTAACTTCATACCTTGAACTGGGTAAGTCATCGAAAAAAAATGTCCTTTTTGAAGGACTTTCACATGGGAGGTGCAGGAAGGACTCACTCGATTTCTTACATATTTATCCTTTTCCTTCGAACCATTCAAAAATAAACGTGTACAAAATTTCAAATTCGTAGCTTGAAGCGTTCAAAAGTTATCGAAAAATATTGTTGAACACGTGTCTTAAGGATATTTTGTATGGCAGCTACCAGAAGGAGTAAAAGAATTTCACTGATTAATTAACTCGAACTTCCTTTTCACTCAAAACTAACTTGTGCAAAATTCCGTATTCGTAGCTAAAAGATTACTTGAGTTGTAGTGAGTTTCGTAAATTAAGTGAATACATTTTGACAGGATATTTGTATGGCAGCTACACGAAGGACTAATAGGATTTTCTTCATAATCATATATTTAGCTCCAACTATTGGAAAAATAACACATACAAAATTTCAATGTCGTAGCTTAAACCCTTCTGAAGTTATCGACCAATATTCTTAAACACGTGTTTTAAGGACATTTTGTATGGCAGCTACCAGAAGGAGTAAAAGGACATCGCTGATTAGTAAACTCGAACTTTCTTTTCACTCAAAACTAACTTGTACAAAATATTGAATTCGTAGCTAAAAGATTACTTGAGTTATAGTGAGTTTCGTAAATTAAGTGAATACATTTTGATAGGATATTTGTATGGCAGCTACACGAAGGACTAACAGGATTTTCTTCATAATCATATATTTATCTCCAACTATTGGAAAAATAACACATACAAAATTTCAAAGTCGTAGCTTAAACCCTTCTTAAGTTATCGACCAATATTCTTGAACACGTGTTTTAAGGACATTTTGTATGGCAGCTACCCGAAGGAGTAGGACGATTTTGCCCGTTAACGAACTTAGCCTTACAAATTCAACCAAACATCCAGATTCCAAATTTCAAGATCCTAGGTCAAGGCGTTCTTGAGTTATCGTGTTCACGGACAGACGGACGGACGGACGGACGTACGGACGGACGGACGGACGTCAGGCGGATTTGAGGTTTTTGGCCACAAATAAACAAAAAATAATATATAACTTTTTTTCGTCCGAGGCTCGGTTCTATGCGTTACAAACTTTTGGGCTGGATTAAACTTATAATACTCTATATGATTTCATCTAGAGTATAAAAATTTATTATTATATAGAGCCACTATGGAGACATCCTAGAAAAATACAATTTTTGATAGGGGTATCAAGGTACGGGGGAGAGGGGTGGTTTTTTATATCTCAGAAACGGCTTATGCTAGAAAGTTGAAACTTAGTACGTATATGTAGATGTACTATTAGAGTAATTAAAGCAAAAAACATACTGCAGTCACGATCGGCTGCAAGCCAATCGTATAATACTCTAGATGAATACTGAACTCCGATTTATATTGTAGTTGGGGATAAAGTAGAATTACGTGTGTGTATGTTGTATGTCCTTTATTACTGTCATTAGATTGCTACTCAAAACTAAAAGACAATATTCAGTGTTTAATTCCATTTCTTGAACTGGGTAAGTCATCGAAAAAAAATGTCCTTTTTGAAGGACTTTCACATTGGAGGTGCAGGAAGGACTCACTCCATTTCTTACATATTTATCCTATTCCTTGGAACCATTTAAAATTGAACGTGTACAAAATTTCAAATTCGTAGCTTGAAGCGTTCAAAAGTTATCGAAAAATATTGTTGAACACGTGTCTTAAGGACATTTTGTATGGCAGCTACCAGAAGGAGTAAACGGATTTCGCTGATTAGTAAACTCGAACTTCGTTTTTACTCAAAACTAATTTGTACAAAATTTCCAGTTCATAGCTAAAAGATTACTTGAGGTATATTAAGTTCCGTAAATTAAGTGAAGACGTTTTGACAGGATATTTGTATGGCAGCTACACGAAGGACTAATAGGATTTTCTTCATAATCATGCATTTAGCTCCAACTATTGGAAAAATAACACATACAAAATTTCAAGGTCGTAGCTTAAACCCTTCTGAAGTTATCGGCCAATATTCCTAAAGACGTGTTTTAAGGACATTTTGTACGGCAGCTACCAGAAGGAGTAAAAGGATTTCGCTGACTAGTAAAGTCAAACTTTCTTTTCACTCAAAACTAATTTGTACAAAATTCCGAGTTCCTAGCTAAAAGATTACTTGAGTTATAGTGGGTTTTGTAAATTAAGTGAATACATTTTGACAGGATATTTGTATGGCAGCTACACGAAGGACTAACAGGATTTTCTTCATAATCATATATTTAGCTCCAACTATTGGAAAAATAACACGTACAAAATTTCAATGTCGTAGCTTAAACCCTTCTGAAGTTATCGACCAATATTCTTGAACACGTGTTTTAAGGACATTTTGTATGGCAGCTACCCGAAGGAGTATGACGATTGTGCCCGTTAACGAACTTAGCCTTACAAATTCAACCAAACCTCCAGATTCAAAATTTCAAGATCCTAGGTGAAGGCGTTCTTGAGTTATCGTGTTCACGGACAGACGGACGGACGGACGGACGGACGGACGGACGGACGGACGGACGGACGGACGGACGGACGGACGGACGTCAAGCGGATTTGAGGTTTTTGGCCACAAATAAACAAAAAATAATATATAACTTTTTTTCGTCCGTGGCTTGGTTCTATGCGTTACAAACTTTTGGGCTGGATTAAACTTATAATACTCTATATGATTTCATCTAGAGTATAAAAAGTTCATATTTTTATTGGCGTTCAGAGGTTGAGTAAAAAAAATGTCTGTGAATCCACATTTTCACTAATTTCTTTAAAACTTTTAGACATGTCGAGCTATCAAAGCAATTTTACTTCTGCGTGCTATTTATATAAGCGCCTACTAACGGTCTTCAAAATTTTTCGATATTCAACCCCTAAAGTGGTTGTGTACATATTCACGAATTCTGATATATTCCTAAGGTATATTGAGACTTGGAATTCACTTTTACTTCTATAAGCTTTAAACGTAGTCGGGGAAAACCCCGATTTAAGTATTTTTCTCTATTAAACCCCCTGGGGGTATTGTTCAAGATTTCACTGATTTCGAAAATCTCTTAGGTTTAATGTGATCGAATTCGCTTTTACTACTATGAATTATTCTATTGATAAAAAAAATACGTAAATAAATAAAAAAAATCGGCCAACAGTCTGGGCGCAACTTTATTATTTTATGGGTAGAAGTCCGAAACGTGTTTAATGATGAGATACGGTGTTGGGTACTATGCGACTGACAACCAAAAAAATAACCAGGAGGCTATTTGGAACATTATTGTTTAGGCTGTCAGTCGCATATTACCCAACACCGTATCTCATCATTAAACACGTTTCGGACTTCTACCCATAAAATAATAAAGTTGCGCCCAGACTGTTGGCAGATTTTTTTTATTTATTAACGTATTTTTTTATCAATAGAATATTCCATAGAAGTAAGAGCGAACTCGATCACATTAAACCTAAGAGATTTTTGAAATCTGTGAAAACTTGAACAATACCTCCAGGGGGTTTAATAGGGAAAAATACTTAAATCGGTTTTTTCCCCGACTATGTTCTAAGCTTATAAAAGCAAAAGTGAATTCCAAATCCCAATATACCTAAGAAATATATCAGAATTCGTGAATATGTACACAACTACTTTACAACCCCTTAGGTGTTGGATATCAAAAACTTTGAAGAGCGTTTCTAGGCGCTTATATAAAATAAATAGCCCGCAGAAGTAAAATTGCTTTGATAGCTGGACATGTCTACACGCAGAAAACGATTTGGTTAAATATAGCCTACATTTTGCTAAATTTAACAGAGTAACACCGTAAATATAGCACCTGCAACGTAGATTATTTAAATTTACTCAACTCGGTTCGGTTAAAAAAAAGTGGTTGATTTTAACCAACTTATTCAGCTAAAAACGTAGCCAATCTTCTTGGCTGTAGTAACCGATCAACTCGGTTGTGGTAGCTTATCTTCTCGAAAGCGAAGACCGACCTACTTGGCTTAGATAACAGATTTACTTGGTTGTAACAGTCTATCTACTTGACTGCTGTAACAAACTTACACGGTTGACGGAGCCAATCTTCTTTGCTGCAGTAACCAAGCTACTTGGGAGCGATAGCAGATTTGCTTGGTGGTGGTAGCCAACTTACTTGGGTGTGATAACCAGCTTACTCGGTTGTTGTAGCTAATCTACTCGGTAGAAGCAGCAAATTTAATTGGCTGTGGTAAACAATTTATTCGGTTCAAGTAGCCAGTTTTCTTAGCTGCAATAACCGACCTAATAGCACTCAGTGATATTTTTTAAAAACATAAACAATTCGAAAGAAGAATATTTCAATTAATTCAAAGAATATCGTACCTCTTGAAAAGAATAAAGAGAAGAATTTAAAAGGAGAGATCAGAATCAACCTCTCGTTAGCAACAGCGATAATAACAATATTTTCTACTCTACTCTACAATATTTTCTGGGCTTCATGCATGGCCGAGCTCCAGTAGTTTAGCCTGGCGCACCGCAATCGATTCATTGATTTCTGCATCACTGGTTATGTGGGTAATAAAGCCGTCACGTACCTCTGTCTTCGTCGGCCGCCACACTTTCTTGCTGCACCTCTTTAGACGCACTGTTGATACTGTCAAGAGGGATGGGATAAGAAGAAATCCGGCGAGATTGCTTAGTTCTTCCGATTCTGAAAAAAAAATAATTAAAGCGGGTACTATATATACTAATGTCAATAAGTATTCACCTTTTTCCAGTCTTTAGTAGGCTTTTTAAATATAAATCTTTCGCAGCCGCCCGTTTTGATCCACATTCAAAAAGTTTATTTTTAATGGCAGGAAAATTTTCTGCTGGGCCATTAGAATGCGAGGGGTATATGGCACCAAAATCCTTTTGCAACTGTAAAAAAATATAATTTTTTCATTTTATTAAAATAGTGAAACTTCAAAGTTTAGAATAATAAATTACAAGTGATATCCCAGCGATTTGACCAGTGTTGGATACTGTTTATTATAATTTCGTTTCCACCGTATTCCAGGGATGACTAAAGTTCTTCAACCACTGAAGGTTCTGCTCAGCCTGATCTTTGTCGTCTTCTTCTGTATTTAATGTTTCTGGAAGAAGATTCGCTGAGCGAGAAACTGAAGAAGACAGACTGCGAGGAGTTGGTGAGGAAGACGAAGATCGAAGTTGTTTGGCGAAAATACCCGTTTGTGCACTTATCAGTTCTGTTCAAAAATAATTATCACAATATTTTATTAATTGTAAAAATTGGCCAACAGTCTGGGCGCAACTTCATTATTTTTTGGGTAGAAGTCCGAAACGAGTTTAATGCTGAATTGCGGTGTAGGTTACTATGCGACTGTCAACCTAAGAAATAACCAGGAGGCTATTTAGAACGTTATTTTTTAGGTTGTAAATCGCATAGTAACTTACACCACATCTCAGCATTAAACACGTTTCGGACTTCTACCCAAAAAAAATTAAAGTTTCGCCCAGACTGTTGGCCGATTTTCACAATTAATAAAATATTGTGATAATTATTTTTGAACAAAACTGATAAGTGCACAATACTGATAAGTACACACAAAAAATATGCACCATTGGTATGCACTTATATGTATATAACGCAATCAAAAACTCACCTGAAACTCAAAATTATTTGAAATCACAAACACTTGACACAACACACAACTTTTCACTCGAAAGTCACAGTACACAATACGAAATGATCGCGCCCGAACAAGACAATACGCCGGCAACCGTCCCGCCTGCACCATGCTGCAGCGTGACTCATGAGTCGATTCGACTTGTTTTCTGTTTCTTCTTTCAACCTATCCAGCTCGATTGAATTTTGCAAAACGAAACGGTAAAATTCAATCAATTTATATGCTCAATAACCAAACTAAATTGTTAGTTTTTAACCAAGTTACTTAATAAAATTCAACGAAGAACTATTATATATAAATTCTGTTAAGAAAAGCGGTTAAAATCAAACAATTCAAAATTCAGTAGCCGAACTGAATGGGTAGCTTTTAACCAAGTTACTTATAAAAATTTAACCAAGACGAAATCAGCAAATTATAATCGAGTTCTTAGGTTACCACAACCATTCGATCTGTTGTTTTCAACCAAATTAATTAAACTGTTTTAGCTTGGCTGTGATAACAATGTTCGATTAGTTATTTTTTAACGTTAATTGGTCAATTTTAGCCAACTTTTTTTTAAGAGCTAAAATCGAGCTCGGTTAAGCGTTCGTTTTCTCAGTGTAAAAGTTTTAACGAAATTCGTGAAAATGTGGATTCACGGACATTTTTTTACTCAACCTCTGAACGCCAATAAAAGTCTGAACTTTTTTTTTGCTTTAGATACTCTAGTAGCACTATACATATACTCTACATATACGTACTAAGTTTCAACTTTCTAGGGTAAGCCGTTTCTGAGATATAAAAAACCACTTCTCACCCCGTACCTTGCTACCCCTATGAAAAATTTTATTTTTCTAGGATGTCACTATAGTGGCTCTATATAATCCTAAATTTTTAGCCTTCTATTCATTACGGTTTTCGAGAAATAAAACTTAAAATTTTGTTTCCTTTCTACCCTCTTTCACCATCACCCCCTAAGCCCGCACCCATAACATTTTTTTCCCTACTAAAGGTCTACCGACCCCAACTCCTGTAAAATTTTCAAGATCATATCTGATACGGTTTCTGAGATATAAAAATGAAATTTTTTGAGAATTTGTTATCCCCCCCCTTTCGTTCCACCTTCCCCTTTTTCATCCAGTAGACTCCTTTGTCTTTTCTTTCGTCTAAAATTTTTCGAAATTTGTTCCACTATCACAGTTTTATTTTAATTGGAACCTTTAATGTTCTTGACCTAATGTTTTGTGTCATACCTATTTAAAATATTTCAATTATTACTATTCTTCCTTTTCAATTTTATTGTGCAATAGTCCTTAGTTTTTTAAAATGTGTCATTTGGGAGTGTGATTAATTCTTCACTCAAAGTGAACAATTGGTTCAAAAATTCCGGCGGATAAAATTCAATTCAATTCTGAAAGTGACGAATTTAATATAAAAATAATATATATTTGAATTATTTTTTTTTAAATATTTTAAATAGTTTATCATAAATAAATTTATTTTAAATAACTTTCTTGCCAGATACAAGACAGGATTTTTCATATTTTTCTTTCATAAGCTCTGACACGATTATTCTTAATATTAATGAATTTAAAATTATTTTCTAGAAAGAAGAGAAAAGGAAGTTTGGACATTCTTAGCTTATTCATCACTCAACAATTTCATTTTAGACTTCCTTCATAATTTTCCTTCGTCTTATGTAAAGAAAGAACTGGGTCACAACGTTAATAGTTTTTGCGTTGCATAAAATTAAAAGGATACGGTAGAGCGTTTATTGTCTTTACTTCTTAAGAAAGTTATAAATTGAGTTGTAAAGAATATGCAGAGAAGAAGGATAAAGTTTTAGTTAATTAATAGTGTCGTCCGTGCGTCCATCGTTCCGAACAACTGAAACGAAAGTAATTTTTTGTATAATCCTTTTATGGAATAGTTGCATTTAGTGAAGTGATTGCAACTGACTTATCTGTTGAAGAAGTGCTTGTAATCATTTATCACTTTTGTTATGACCGACCGATGAAAGAAAATATGTTGGAAAACTGTGGAATTTTGTTCAAGCTTAAGGAGAGATTAATGCAGTTATGACTATTAGGCGAAAAAGATTGTTAGATAGTTTACGATATTACTTTGAATATATATTTCTAACAGAGTATAATTACCTCGATTTTGGAACTTAGATCCGGACAATAACACCGTTAGAAGATTAAAGGACGAAAATGTGAAAGATACATAATTATTTTTCTACCCGTGTAGCATTAGCTTCATGGAAGTTAGGGTTGAATACTCAGACAGTCGATCTTCCCTAAAATCAAATCAAATGAAATCTTGTGCAAACGAGCTTCGGCTTAAATCAGAGAGTTCCGAAAACATATCGATGCCTCCTTCATCTCTTATAAATCACAACAATCCGAAATTGCTTCTCATAAACGAAATATGTTCTGATATCAAGGCGTATGTGCAGGTTTAATGTGCGCCCATACATAAACAAACTTGGCGACATATTTCATCGGGGACAGCCATATCCGTGCCAATAAATCTCTCTTATGCCGGGATATTATCCTTTTCGGGTGGCCTCATATTTCATAAAGTACCTCCAAACATACCATCTACCTATTTTTCCTCATTTTTTGTATTTTTTCGGTGCACCTATTGTTCGAAAGATATTTTATCGAAAAGTACTGATAGAGAGCGTTAAATCTAATTATCACATTACTTTCGTTGTAGAACCGGAATTCAAAATGTTGAGTTATAGATGGCAATCAATAAAAATCGGTAATGAATACCTACTTTTAGTTATAAAAGAAAACATATTGTTGGAGTCAGGTATTGCCAGCGTATGGGATCCACGGAATATGTCTATACAAACAGAGGTTTATACTTAAAGTGGAAGCAAACGCTGATAAAGTTAATGAAGGGTAAAATAGAAAAAATAATATAAACATATTAAAAAAACTTGTTAAATGCCATCTAGTTGTCAGAATGTTCACTAATGAGTCACAAAGATAAAAATGCAAACCGAATAGCATTTTCTGTTGACATCAAAAAACCTAAAAACAAAACTCTTCAGGTAGCTTTTATCGGATTTTAAATTTTAAATCTCTTTTTCCTTCATTGAATTTTTAAACTGGATTTCTTTTTTCACATTTCGCGCGTTTGGGTACGTAAACGCGTATTTTAAAATCTCGTTCTCAAATTCATCATGAATAAAAAGAAATTTTGAATTCAATGGAGGCATTATTATTATTTCAAATAAAATCATTAAACTTGCCGTGGTCAAGTGATTTGCTGAAATTTACAACATTACAACGTATGATACTCTAGATGAAATACTGAACTCCGATCTATATTATAGTTGGGGATAAAGTAAAATTAGAAGTCCGCCTGTAGTTTGTCATTTATTAAGGAGTCTTATTTGGTTGGTACTTAAAACTAAAAGACAATACCATCAGTTTTCAATTTCATATCTGAACTAGGAAATCACCGAAAGTAAATTTTTCCTTTTTCAAGAACTTTCGTAGGAAGGACTCACTCGATTTCTAGCATCTATCCTTTTACCTGAAACCGTTCAGAAATTATTGTGTGCCAAATTTCAAATTTCTAGCTGGAAGAGTTCGAAAGCTATCGGAAAATATTCTAGAACACGTGTATTAAGGACTTTTTGTATGAAAGCTACCAGAAGGAGTGAAAGGAACTCGAACTTTGTTTTCACTAAAAACTAATTTGTTACAAAATTCGAAAAACGATTACTTGAGTTATAGTGAGTTCCGTAAATTGAGTGAAGACATTTTTACAGTTTGTATGGCAGCTACACGATGGACTAATGAGATTTTCTTCATAATCATACCATGAGCTCCAACTATTAAAAAATAAACACATACAAATTTTCAAAGTCGTAGCTTAAACCATTTTAAAGTTATCGGCCAATATTCATGAACACGTGTTTTAAGGACCTGGGAGCTACCCATAGGAGTAAGGTAATTTTTCTGACTAATCAACTTGAACTTAATTTTTCCTCAAAACGAATTTGTACAAAATTTCAACTTCGTGGTTTACTGATTTCTTCAGTTATAGTAAGTGCCGTAAATTGAGTGCGGATATTTATTGGAGGATTTTTGTATGGCAGCTACTCGAAGGACTCATGGGATTTTTCTATATTCATTCCTTGAGCTACAAGTATTGGAAAAGCAATATATGCAAAATTTTAAAGTCGTAGCTTAAGGCATTCCAAAGTTATTGACCAATATTCTTGAACACGTGTTTTAAGGACTTTTTATGGCAGCTACCCGAAGGAGTAGGACGATTTTGCCCGTTAACGAACTTTGCCTTACAAATTCAATTAAATATCCAGATTCAAAATTTCAAGATCCTAGGTTAAAGCGTTCTTGAGTTATCGTTCTAGCGGACAGACAGACGGACGGACGGACGGACTTCAAGCGGATTTGGAGTTCTTAGCCACAAATAAACAAAAAAATGATATATTACTTTTTTTCGTCCGAGGTTCCGTTCTATGCGTTACAAACTCTTGGACTGGATTAAATTTATTATACTCTAGAGTATAACAATTAATTAATATTAATATATTTGTATTATCTTATCATATTTTAATATATTTTTATTTTTATATTTTATTATTTTGATATTTATATGTTTTGATATTTTGATATTTTTATATTTCTAAATTTCCATATTTTGAAATTTTTGTATTTTTATATATTCATATATTTTTATATTTCAATATTTTAATATATTAATATTTTTTAATATTTTAATATTTTTATAAATTTTAATATTTTAATATTTTAATTTTTTATATTTTAATATTTCAATACAGTGGATGCCGCTTATTGTAATCACTTGGGGACTGGCCATAAACAATAATATTAACCGGATGATAACAATAGACGAAGGGGAAAATTTTTCTCATTTGTTTTCCTACGCTTGAATATAGATTGCTAATATTATTTGCTAATATTATTTTTTTTATTCATTAAGTGTTATTTACAACTCTAGCTTCAATGTTTCACAAAGTTACAGAGAATATGAAATACTGTTTCCTCTTCCTCCTCATTCAGGCAGTTTCTACATAAAGTCGTTTGAAAAGAATCGCCGTCTTTTATACTGTTATGACACTGGCTATTTCCCCGCTAGAAAAAAGTGCAATAATAGCCAATCGTGCGACAAGGCGAACAACATTAAAAGAAAGAGATACCGCTCTTTCCAACGCTAGCGGCATCTAGTAATCGAAATTAAAAACTGGTTTGTTAAGAAAAATACCGGTTCTGTCGCGTTTCACAACATAACATGGCACTTTCCATAATTTATACGTGCCGAACTGTCAAAAACAAGTCTGTAGCGGCTGGAAAATCTAGCCGTCAGTGGATTTTTCTTGGATTAACTGCTAGAATGTTGCAAAACACTGCTCGAATGCGCTTTGTTGCAGCTTTTTCTTTGACAGTTATGGATTGTTTTTTGACAGTTACTCATAGTTTTGCTGTTCGGACTGTCTCTCTCATACCAATGTCTAAATTGTATGTAAGAGTCTCTATCCCTCTCCATTTGGATTTTCTAGCCGCTTTAAAGCTGCAAAAATAGCCAGTGTCATAACAGCATTAGCATGCCGAATTATAAGACAGTGTCTGGTCAGGACACTTACTGTGGTGCTGATTCTCTCCCTTTTTAGTAAATTCAGTCTTGTTCAGCGTTTTAGATCCAGCTTCGGTCATATCTGTCAGCTCTGCGCGCCACTTTTATTAAACTGTCTCGAAAACTTATTCGAAGTTGAGCTCATTCTGTTGAACAAGATCAACACGAAAAGACTGAAATTTCTCATAGTAATCTATGATATGTATCGTCTTATGTTTACATAAATGTAAAACCAAGAGCAATCATCTTTAATTTAGATATTCTTTTATTTTGCCCTTTTGATCACATTCACATGAAGAAAAAAGAGGAGCGATTAAGAATACAGTCACAAAACTTGTAATGTTGAATGGAAACCTGGCCCAAATGATAACATAAAGCGAATTTTTATTCCAATAAGCGATGAATTTCGTTTGTGGAAAATGGAACTAACTTGGTTTGATAACAAAATGCGGTTTATAACATTATCCGCGATTGCTATAAGCGGCACCTACTGTATTTTAATATTTCAATATTTTTACATTTTTATATTTTAATATTTTAATATGTTAATATTTTTATATTTTAATATTTTAATATTTCAATATTTTTATAAATTTTAATATTTTAATATTTTTATATTTTAATATTTTTATATTTAATCTGTTTAATATTTTAATATTTTAATATATTAATATTTTCATATTTCAATATTTTAATATTTCAATATTTTTACAAATTTTTTTATTTTAATATTTTTATATTTTTATATTTTAATATTTTAATATTTTAATATTTTAATATTTTAATATTTTAATATTTTAATATTTTAATATTTTAATATTTTAATATTTTAATATTTTAATATCTTAATATTTTAAAATTTTAATATTTTAATATTTTAATATTTCAATATTTTAATATTTTAATATTTTAACATTTTAATATTTTAATATTTTAATATTAGAAGCATCCAGTTAGAATCATCTAGAGTAAGAACCAAGTTCGGAAATCGAGAGAGAAAAGTCTTATGGAAAAATCGCCCCGGGAAAATTAACAAGACAAGATTCAATTTCGTTAATTAATCGGATTTTCCAGCCAATAAACATTTGCGTGGTCAACCTCTAAAACATCAAAGTGTTTTTGGACGACGGTCTGGTTAGGATATTTACTCGGAGAGACCGAAATTGCGGTAATTGGAATTTGCCCGGAAGGATGGTATTTACAACATTTAACTAAGTGTGGCAATTCACTGACTTGGTTCTGATAAGGGGCCCCATTGTTGAACAAATTTCTTAGAAATTAAAGTGCGGCTTATTAAAGTTGACCCGAGAAGAAATATGGTAGGAATTCGGTTAGGATACGACACAAATGACAAATTTATTGGATGATAACACAGGCTTTCTTTATTTGTGCGTAATTGGGAAGGAATTATTTATATGAACAATTTATAAATTGGGGTAAAGGATTAGAAACCTCATCCTTTAATACTATATGTAGTTTGTTTTCCGGTTTCTCGGTACAACGCCACAGAAAATCAATTTTGCGACAATGCCACATGCCACAAATTTGTTCAAATTTAAAAAAGGATAAGCGGGCAGGAACAAATTTAATTGTAAACAGAAAATATCAATCTGAACAACGAAATCGGCATATGGGAATTGACATGAAGTCTCCTTCGAGAGCAGTCGACATACTGCTACAGTAGTGCTGTTGCTGTAAGTATGCACCACAGTAACATACATAAGCAGAGAAACTTGTTTTATTTCTTTTACTTAATTTCTTTATCTTAGATATCTTTTCATAGAATTCACTAAATCGAATTACAAATTGTTGATATGAAAATCAAGTTGCTACATAACTGGGATTGGAAATTTCTAGAGATGAAACGAATATATTAGTATTCGCTATGATATTACTAATATTTGGATATACAGTAGATGCCGCTTACAGTAATCGCGGATAATGTTATAAGCCGCATTTTGTTATCAAAACAAGTTAGTTCCATTTTCCACAAACGAAATCATCGCTTATTGGAATAAAAATTCGCTTTATGTTATCATTCGGGCCAGATTTCCATACAACATTACAAGTTTTGTGACTGTATTCTTAATCGCTCCTCTTTTTTCTTCATGTGAATGTGATCAAAGAGGCAAAATAAAAACAATATCAAAATTAAAGATGATTGCTCTTGGTTTTACATTTATGTAAACACAAGGCGATACATATCACAGATTACTATGAGAAATTCCAGTCTTTTCGTAGTTTCTGAAAACTATTGATGTTGATCTCGTTCAACAGAATAAGCTCAACTTCGAGTAAGTTTTCGAGACAGTTTAATAGAAGTGGCGCGCTGAACTAACAGATATGACCGAAGCTGGATCTAAAACGCTGTACAAGGCTGACTTTGCTAAAAAGGGAGAGAATCAGCACCACAGTAAGTGTCCTGACCAGTGATGCCAATTTAGTGCTTTCAGCGTTAAATTTGGTGCTAAAAATTTCTTTTCAGCGGACAAAAATTAGTTTTACCGCTTGCGCGTTAATTGGTGCTTTACAAAAATATTTAACGCTTTTTTAACGCTATTTGAATATGCGCGCGAAAAACATTGATGCCATTGACAGTCTGTAGCAATAACATATCACTTTCACTACAAACAAACTTTTGTGCTTCTGTTTCTGTTTCATGTTGTATCTCAATTTTTCACCTTTCTCCTTCTCTTGAAAAATTACGCTCATGGATATCAATTTTCCACGTATCACTCGCCCCCGGTAATTAATATCCAACGGCATTCAACGAATTCCCACAAAGTGGAGTAAGGAATCAGTGCTGTCGTTAAACTGGAATTGCAGCATTTTTATTGATTATAATTTATTTATTACAACCTTGCAATTTAATTCAACATATTATTTATTACATATTTAAAAACGGAGCTAATTTCATAAAATTACTGTAACAATACCTAATATGACAAAGATTGAAATCTTATATGTACTATTGCCTAGTAACATGTAAAAAGCTGGATAGGAGCTTCATGAAGATACAATCCTTGATTAAAAGCCTAGTAGATATAATTTATTTATTTACACATGTACATATTATAATTTTTTGTTATATGTGTTATATTGCTTCAATAAATAGAAAAGAAAAATAACCAATATAAAAAATGCTATAGAAAACATTAAGAAAATTTATTAAAATTTCATCATTAATATGATATCTATGCAATACCGAACTCGTAATGCTGAAGCTCTGCTCAGTACTACTCATGTTCAGCTAGAGATTTGAATATTTCAGTACCGGTAAAAAAGGAAAGGATAAAAAACCAAAATGACAACACTGTGTGCAAAAATCGCGAAAACGCGCGGCGGTTTTCAGTTGACTTTGAAAATAACAAGAACTTTGAAAATAACAAGAACAGTTTCATATATGGAAAGGGAAACTTGTTATTTTTTTATTGATACAATATAATCCGCAATTCAAAATCGAACTAAAGTCTGCTTCAACTTTAAAAATGATCTGAACATATTTTTTTATGTACTTACTTTTATATTTTCAAAATGAACATATTTCTGTTATACCTTTTTTGTTACTCTATTAAAAATTACATATAATTTAATACACTTGACTAAATTTTGTTTATGTGTGCAAAGTTATTTTTTTACCAATAAAAAACTCTACTTAAATTCAGGTCCCAAGTTCAAAATACATATTACTTGATCATTAGATCAGAAGCGATAAATACGGAAAAAATATTTTTAGTGCTTTTAAGCTGGAATTAACGCTCAAATTACCATATTTTAGTGCTCAACCCAGAAAAATAGTTGGCAACACTGGTCCTGACCAGGCACTGTTTTATAATCCGGCATGCTAAAAGCCGGCGATTCTTTTCAAACGACTTTCTGTAGAAGCTACCTGGATGAGGAGGAAGAGGAAACAGTATTTCATATTCTCTGTAACTTTGTGAAACATTGAAGCTAGAGTTGTAAATAACTCTTAATGAATAAAAAAAATAATATTAGATGCTTCGAGCAATCTATATTCAAGCGTAGGAAAATAAATGAGAAAAATGTTCCTCTTCGTCTATTGTTATCATCCGGTTAATGTTATTGTTTATGGCCGGTCCCAAAGTGTATTAGATATTAGGAATATGACGATATCAAGTATTCGAATATCATGATATTCATTTCCCATCGACCCCTTCTCATACTTGGATCCAAATTGCACTAATTTACCAATCTATTCTTCTTTTCCTTATACAATAAATTTCATACATTGTCATTTATATCTTCAAAGCAGACAGTCCTTTCCCTTCCGACAAATGTTGAATTCATTGTTTAAATCTACCATAATCTTCCCTTACACATTTACACTTTCCTTATTTAATGTGTAGGTGGTAGGTGCGAAATTGCATAGGTGTACTTTCCCAGACCCTTTCCTTCTTAAAGTGCCTGTCTTCATTCCCCAATTCTTTGAACCCAATTGCTTAAAAAAATGTCGATATAGGTTGAAGGGTGTGGGAGTGGGGGAAAAAATAATGTGTCCGAAACGCTTGAAAGCTGAGATTGAAACATTCTAAAATCCATATCTCCTGAACGGTTGATGTCAGAAGGTTGACATTTTGTGGTTATCTTAAGGGATAATGGAAGATTAGATAAGGTCTAAAAAATTTATGGAGGTTAGTGGGGTGTCGAAGGGGGGGGGTGAAAAACTTTGGACATCAATATCTTCCGAACCAATTACAGCAGGAAGATAAAATTTGGTTTCTGTATATAGGATTACAAGTGGAGTCTACTGAACGTGAACTTTTTGAGGAGGGAGGTGAAGCACAAAAGTGAGGGGCTATTCCCTTCAAAAAGTTAGATTTTTATATCTCAAGAACAGTACCAGATATGATCTTAGAAATTTTACAGGAGCTTGGCCCAGTAGACTTCTAGCAGGGAAAATAATTTTGAAGGTGTGATTATAGGGGGCGATGTCGGGAGAAGGTGAAAAGAAAAAAAATTGATTCAATATTTTTCGAGAACCGCAAAGAATAGAAAACTAAAAATTTACTACTATATTGAGCGCATTCTAGAGAATGAAGGCAGGCACTTTAAGAAGGAAAGGGTCTGGGAAAGTACACCTATGCAATTTCGCACCTACCACCTACACAGTAAATAAGGAAAGTGTAAATGAGTAAGGGAAGATTATGGTAGATTTAAACAACGAATTCAACATTTATCGGAAGGGAAAGGACTGTCTGCTTTAAAGATATAAATGACAACGTATGAAATTTATTGCATAAGGAAAAGAAGAGTAGATTGGTAAATTAGTGCAATTTGGATCCTAGTAAGGAAAGGAAAAATTTATTGCTAAATCTATGCGTTATATAAGGAGGAAAGGGTGGGTGTTATTATATTTGGAAATAACAATTGGATTAAATATAACTAATATATAGTGGACAATGAAAAGGATAGTAGAATAAATCCAAGTGATTTCGCACCTCGTAAGTTTGAGCATGGGTATATGGGGTATTTTCGTAACGTTTAACATCTTTGTTAGTTTTTTCAGTTTTGATTTTCATGTATTTTCGGTTTTGTGTTCATAGGTCTATACCGAGTTAAAATTTTTTCAGCAATTAGATATTCTGCAATAAGCTGCTAATAATAGGGTATTTTCGCGATCATATTGACTTTTAAAATTTAAATACCGTAATGTTTTCTTTAGCTTAACTTCACAAAATATAGTTATAAATCTCTATTCGATTATCATTTCATGAAGATCGTTTTCCAACAGGCACCAGCTCAATATGATTCAGTAGATATTAGTAATATTCAAATATTAGTTTAGATATTATAATACCGCGTAATGAATATATTCGTATTAGGTAATATCACCATATATCGGTATGGACCCATCACTAGAAATTTCACAGCAGTTTAATGATTTCAATATTAAATTAGTGCCAGCATAGAAAAAACTACATCAGATCCTGCTAATACGCAAATTGGACGTGTCAACAAACATTTTCGTTGAATTTTCACTGAACAATGAAATATCGTACCGAATAAACATCCAGAGATGATTTTGCATTTTTGATATACTCGTATAAAAATTAGAATTGCAACAAAACTGAACCGTATAACATGTCCACATATCGTATGAGTACACACATCCGGAATGTTGTTTTTATGCACATCCTGCATCCTATATTATTCAGTACTAGGTACTCTAGTAATCCTTGAGTATATATGTTTAGTTTAACGCAATAATATTTAAGGAATTACGGAAGTTTGCAGCTATAAAATTTAAAGGTGCATTTAAACTGAGTTTGTAGAAAATAGGAAATGGAACATGGGGTTTCCTTGAGGACTCCAGTCCAAACTCTGGTAAAAGTATTTTGCTCTGGTGGGAGCCATGATGAGGCTATTGACACTCGTATTTGTGAATCGGACTGTCCCGTCGACCTTAGAAGAACTGCCATTTGTTGCGACAGTATTGAAAACAAAAAATACTATAAATGATGCAAAATTGTAACAATTTCAGGCAAGTTCCGTACATCGTTCAAAAGCTGTTATATGTTACGCCAGAATTAAGTCGCGGTCCCCATTTTAATATTTCGTTTTCAAAAATCACGTGATTCAAAGTTGAAGCTTTGTTTACTGTTCAAAATGGTTTTGTGCAACATCATTCATACGATATTGCAAGGTGGTAAGTTAGTGCATAATTTAGAACTTATTATAGGTTTCGTCAGAATTACGTCAGGGTCACCATTTAAATATTTCAATTTAAAAAATTACACCGAAAGCTTTGCTGAATTCTTAAAATGATTTTATGTAGTACTATATCAAGTATGTCAAGGTAGTAAGTCATCGAAGATCCTCCTTGCTCCTTATCGGTTTCACAATTTTAGTGACGAAATTTTGTCCGCTGGTATTGAACTTTTGCTGTTATATGAAGCGGTATCGAATTGATCAATACTCAAATCAGGTCAATCGTTGATCAATCTCTGACACGCGTATCATATTTTTGCATATATTTTTTCAGAATAGAAAAGTCCTTAAAAACTTTTATGAAAAGTTCCTCGAACATAAAGGCCCAACTGAACCAACAACTTTTCGTTTATTGAGCAAATAAAAGTTTACCCATAAAAGAAACAAATTTCGTTTCGAAATATTTTTACTATGGCCATTTGAAAGTTTTCCCAAACGTATTAAATAATCCGAAATCCGTTCGGATAGGTTCTCATCGTGTGCGTGTGTGTTTTTCTCGGAAATACTCGGAATAATATTTGCCATTAAAATTGAATAGAGTTTTCTGCCGATCTACCGAAATAAATCGTTCATCTTCTGAAACGCCATTCGATATCAAAACAAACGTTTGCGAAACACTTTGGTGTCGACGTCTGGATGTGGCGATAGGATTATTGTCGATTTGCTAAATATAGTAACAATCTCGAAACTATGGTGTCACCGATAAGTAGCATTCTTTCAAAGTAGACACAGACAGGCTCTTAGTCGTCCATCAAATCTTCCACTTGCCAAACACTTTGTAATAGCTGATTTTACTCGTACCGAGGATATGGTTATACGATTGGCTCCTTAAGGTCCTTCGGATGCGACCTTAGTCTCGACACAAGCTCCGTCCGTGGTGAAATGAATCTGCCAATAACTTCATGGCATTTTTTCTTGCTTTTCTATCACGTACAATATCCATAAAATGTTTGCATCCCTTTTGTAGCAGTGTTAGCATTGAAAAGGATATTCGAATTTCTTTCCACCCAATTGACCTAGAAATTGAGGAATTTAATGTTTTTGAGCAGCTCCGACATGACGATAGCTCGCACAAGTTGTAAATGAGTCACTCGGGATCATCCCAAAACATCCTGACATCACGACTATTCCTTGACATCCGATACAGCTCTTATTTTCACACTTCCATTTTGCATTACAAAGTCGCATGTCCCTCAGGTGCAAGCGAATACCTGTGTTCGATTTTGAGCCACTTGTTCCGTTTTATTTTTTCATTTTTTATGTACTGTACTGCAAATACTGTGGGATCGTTCGATTGGGGAGGGCCCATTCCACCCTTGAGTACAATGTTAACACATCCGGGTAAAGTAAACTCCACGTAAAGTTTGTTCTCGTGGGAAATTTACGATTCCGTAGTTACGTGTTTTGAGCTTTTCCAGAATTTATGCTACCGAATTGCATTTAAATTTCAATTTCATTCGTTTGGAATAATCTTCGGATTCGCACAGCGATCTTGAAACAAATTTAGAGTATCCAATAAAATTTTTTTTTCCGATTTATAGTCGTGAAATTTATTCGAAAGTCGAATTGGAACGAGTTTTATGTATAAAGACGAAGTTATTTATTGGCCTCGGCTAATACTCCTTGAAATATCATGTATTTGAGGATAACTACCACATGTCCAGTGGTGTTACTGCAATGTACCATATATGCACCAAATCTTAATTATTTAGTGCAACCAGCTCCTAATATCGAAAAAACTCTTACCATCACATACCAACATAAAAAATTTTAAACGTATCACTGTTACCATAAAAAATATTAAACGTGTCACAGTAAGCTCTACAAAATAAATTTTCAAATTTCCATCATTAGCTCTTCCTAAGATTTAAAAAAATTGAAAGATTTTTCTCTCTCTTCTTCCTTATACGTATACTCTCTTCCTAAAAGAAATTAATTACAGGGTATATGTACCAAACTTATCTCCAATATAAAATCAAAAACAAAAGACAAAAAATCTGCCAATGGTCTGGGCGAAACTTTATTATTTTTCGGGTCAAAGTTCGGGAGCGGTCAAACTCGGAGTGTATCATGAGTAGCTTCGAGATTATTAGATTTCTTGGAAAATTAATGTTGTTCATAAAATAAAAATTTTTAAAATAGCGATTTTTAGCCGATTAAACATTGGAAAAGCCAGTGTAGACTATTCGAATTTCGGTATATTATGTACACTAAAAGAAGTAAAAACGAATTTGTTGCCCTATCAGAATTAAGAGATATGACGAATTGTTAAAACGTACACAAACCCATTACTTCCACTTGAGGTTTAAATTTCGAAAAAATTGTGAAACAGTTAATAAATAAATATGCAGACTGCACGAGAAAGTAGGAACCAATTCAATTTCTTATCACTTCTAAAAGAAATGACGGAATTCGTGAAAACGTGTTCAACCCGTTTATACCCTCTTAGGAGCTGAAAAAGGAAAAAACTTAGAAACAAGTTTTAGGCGATTATTACGCAAGCACGTGAAAGGGAAAAGATATTCGATATCTGATAAGACCTGGGGATATAGTAGAATTCGTGAAAAAGTTTACAACCCCCTTAGGGGTTGAATTTTAAAAAATCCTGAAAACACTTTCTAGGTATTTATATGAAGAAGTCGTACAATAAAAATGAATTAAATATTTGGGAAGACCTAATAGATATGACGAAAACCGTGAAAATATAAGCCTTCCATTTTCACTGAAAATTTTTTTTGCCCCCCCCCTCCGAACGCCAATGGATATTTGAAAATTTTTTTCATCTAAATTAGTTTTCTAGTTGATTTACATAAACGTACCGAGTTTCAACTTTGTAGCATAAACCGTTCTATAGATAGGAAAAACACCCCCCACCCCCATACCATACTACCCTTATAAAAAATTATATTTTTCCAAGATGCTACTAATATAGCTCTATCTAAATACCAATTTTCAGCTTTATATTATTATAGGTTGCCGAGATATTAAAATCGGAACTTTTTCCTTTTCACCCTCCCCCACCTTCCCCCTCTACACCCACACAACCAAAATGTTGTTTTCTGCTAGGGGTCTATTAGGTCTACTTCTGGTAAAAATTTGAAGCATCTATCTTACACTGTTCTTGAGATATGAGACGTGATTTTTTAGAAAAATTCTTATCCCCTCCACTTTCATGCTCCACCGCCCCCTTAAAAAATTTTGCTTTCAGCAAACTTCATTTGTCAACCTTTATACACAAACCAAATTTTATTTGTCTAGTGCAATTGGTTCGTGAGATATCGTAATCTAAAGTTTTTCACCCCCCACCCCCGTACGCCACTGCGCCACTCAAAATTTTGTTTCCGATCTATTCTCCTAGTATACCTACAGATATGCATTAAGTTTCAATTTTGTGACATTAACCGTTTAGGAGATATGGATTTTAGAAAGTGTCGATCTTCCCTTTTTTGCGTTTCGGACGCATTATTTTTCCCCCCACTCCCAAACCCCTTCACCTATATCGGCAATTTTTTTGCAAATGGGTCCACTACTGAAGCTCTATATAAATTCCAAATTTCAGCCTCCTAGCATAAGCGGTTGCTGAGATCTAGAAACCAAAATTTTCCGTCTAAAACACTTCCCCCTCCTCCCCCCTCACACCCCTACCGCTACTTTAAGGGGCCTACCCATTCTATTTATCAAAAAAATTTCAATTTAATAGCTCAAAGGGTTTGGGAGCTACGAGCCTTCAAACGATTTTGCGTACAGTGGTCGAAGTACGGCGTACGGCGTACGACGGACAGACGGACTGAAATTTTTTTTGCTTTTTTCGTGTCTACTCGTCATGAAACATAAAAAAAAAATGTTGAGGGTAGCAAATTTTTTTTTTTTAAAAATCGAAAACAATACTGTATTATTAAAATAATTTTTTTATACTCTTATAGTTCACTATCGCTATCTCCACCATAGAATCCATTTTGAACTGATCTAAATTCTACGAATGAAACTAAAGATTACAATATTTACGTATGTTATCCCATCACAGAAGATTGTTGACTGACGAACTTTTCTTCCACAAAATCGCATCCTTTAAAATAATTTCACCAAATTTATTATCGATATTCAATATAGAGGAAACCGACAAGACACCAATATAGTTTTCCATATCCCAAACCACAATACGGATATTATTTTTAAATCTCCCATTATCCATATTCAAAGTACTCATAATGAATATTTTGGTAGTATCGATATTCTCCGTTTTGATATTACGGACCTTCGTTAGCGGGTTTTAACAGCTCTTTTCTAAAGCCATTATCGACGAATCTCTCTTCCCACTCAATGTCATTTTGCCATATTTATATTCTAGATGAAATCATATAGAGTATTATAAGTTTAATCCAGCCCAAAAGTTTGTAACGCATAGAACCAAGCCTCGAACGAAAAAAAGTTATATACAGTGGATGCCGCTTATTGTAATCACTTTGGGACCAGCCAAAAACAATAACATTAACCGAATAATAACAATAAACGAAGAAAAAAATAAGCAATGAATTCCGTTTGTGGAAAATGGAACCCAACTGTTTTGATAACAAAATGTGCCTTATAACATTATTCCGTGATTACAATAAGCGGCATCCACTGTATTATTTTTTGTTTATTTGTGGCCAAAAACCTCAAATCCGCTTGACGTCCGTCCGTCCGTCTGTCCGTGAACATACGATAACTCAAGAACGCCTTCACCTAGGGTCTTGAAATTTTGAATCTGTAAGGCTAAGTTCGTTAACGGGTAAAATCGTCTTACTCCTTCGGGTAGCTGCCATACAAAATGTCCTTAAAACACGTGTTCAAGAATATTGGTCGATAACTTCAGAAGGGCTTAAGCTACGTCTTTAAAATTTTTAATGTGTTATTTCTTCAATAGTTGGAGCTAATTATATGATTATGAAGAAAATCCTATTAGTCCTTCGTGTAGCTGCCATACAAATATCCTGTCAAAATGTATTCACTTAATTTACGAAACTCACTATAACTCAAGTAATCTTTTAGCTACGAATTCGGAATTTTGTACAAATTAGTTTAGAGTAAAAACGAAGTTTGAGTTTACTAGTCATCGAAATCCTTTTACTCCTTCTGGTAGCTGCCATACAAAATGTCCTTAAGACACGTGTTCAACATTATTTTTCGATAACTTTTGAACGCTTCAAGCTACGAATTTCAAATTTTGTACATGTTTATTTTTAAATGGTTCCAAGGAAAAGGATAAATATGTAAGAAATCAAGTGAGTCCTTCCTGCACCTCCCATGTGAAAGTCATTCAAAAAAGAAATTTTTTTTCGATGACTTACCCAGTTCAAGATATGAAATTAAACACTGAATATTGTTTTCTAGTTTTGAGTAGCAATCTAATGGCAGTCCTTAATAAAGGACATACAACACGCACACACGTAATTCTACTTTATCCCCAACTACAATATAAATCGGAGTTCAGTATTCATCTAGAGTATTATACGATTGGCTTGCAGCCGATCTTGACTGCAGTATGTTTTATTATTATTTTTGCTTTTTGCGCTTTTCAGTTTTCAGTTTAAGACATTTTGTTTTTCTTTTGAAAAATTTTTTTTCCTTTTTATTCTCTCTTTTTGTGTACCTTTCATTATTCGTTTCTTTTATTATTCGTTTCTTTTTTACTGCTTATCCTTTTCTCATTTATAAAATTTAAATTGATTTCTATAATAGGTTTAATTTGGTTCTTAAAGAACTGTAAAGCTCTGTTTCAATATAAATAAATAAATAAATATATATGGAATTATTAAAGTGAGAGTGAGGTGCACGATGCGAGTGATGTTCTAATCGCATCGCGCGTCATATCATGACACCAGTGACAGCAGGCGCGCTCAATCTTTTCTCCCAACTGCCAAATAATGTTCTTAAATAATATTTTGTTCGCAGCTCGCAAACGTACGTATTGCCTATCTTTGTATACTCTAGATGAAATCTGAGAGTATTTTGTATATGTTTAATCCAACCCAAAAGTTTGTAACGCATAGAGCCCAGCCTATCGGACGACAAAAAGTTATATATTATTTTTTGATTCTTTGGGGCTAAAAACTCCAAATCTGCTTGATGTCCGTTCGTCGGTCCGTCCGTCAGTTGATCTTGAAATTGTGAATTTGGATGTTTTGGTCAAATTTGTAAGGCTAAGTTTGCTATTGGGCAAAATCATCTTTCCCCTTCGTGTAGCTGCCATACAAAAAGTACTTTCCGATGAGTTTTGAACGCTTCAAGCTAGGAATTTTAAATTTTATATTTACATATTCATTTTTAAATGGTTCCAAGGAAAAGGATAAATATGTAAGAAATGTAGTGAGTCCTTTCTGCACCTTCCATGTAAAAATTCTTAAAAAAGGAAAATTTTTTTTTCTATGACTCACCCAGTTCAAGATATGAAATTAAACACTAACGATATTGTCTTTCAGTTTCCAGTAGCATCCAAATGGGAGTCTTTAAAAAAGGACAAACTACATGCACACACCTTATTCTACTTTATCCCCAACTACAATATAAATCGGAGTTCACTATTTCAAAAGTATGCAAAAACGCATACAAATGCAAAACGCATACAAGCTCATTACATCATCTTGGTATGCAACCTCCATACGCACCGTTGGATTTGTCTTTACAATCGCTATGATGCCTGGAGAGGTAAAAATTAATTCGATATCTTATCAGATCTCAGAAATATTTATGTTAGACTTCGTGGAAACGTATGCAAGCCCTTGGGGGTTGAATATCAGAAAATCCTAAAATCGGCTTGTATGCGTTATATAAAAGCTCTGTAAAAGTAAAAGCCAATTTGATATCTCATCGAAGCTAGGAGATATGACATAAATTGTTAAAACGTGTGCAACCCCATTATACCCACAAATCCTGAAATTAATCTTTAGATGAATTAAAAACCAGTTCGATATCTTATTACTTCTAAGATATATGAGGGAATTCGCGAAAAGGTTAAAATCCTGAAAACACTGCGTTTATCTGAAGAACCTGTTGAAAAGGAAATATTCAATATTTTAGAAGATCAAATCGATATGACGGAATTCGTGAAAATATATGCACCAAATTTTATTTGATTAGATTATTGATTTTTTTTTGCTTCACTTCCGTACGCTAATGGATATTTGACATTTTTTTTGACTTGAATTACTTTTTAGTGCATGTGTAATACATATATCCGTTTCTTGCATAAGCCGTTCTAGAGATAGGAAAAATACCCACCGCGCCCCGTATCAAACTCCCCCTTTCGTAATTTTTTTAGGACGTTTCGCTATTATAGCTCTACCTGAATATCAGTTTCAGCAGCTCTTGAGATATAAAAATACGTCACGCATAAATTCTAATCTTCTATCTTAAACATTTCCTGACATATGAGACGTAATTTTTTGGAAAAATTCTTAACCTCTCCACATTTATGCTCCACGGCCCCTCTAAAATAATTTATGTTCAGCAAACTCCATAAATCCACCTTTAGATAAAAACTGTATTTCATTTTTCTATCAAAATTGCTTCGTGAGATATAGTAATCTAATTGTCCTAGTGTACCTACAAACAATTACTATGTTCTAATTTTGTAACATCTGCAACAATAATTTCGGAGAATTTTAGAATTTCTCGATCTGAGCTTCCAAGATCTATATAAATTTTGAGTTTCAGCCCCCTAGATTAAGTGGTTTTTGAAATCTAGACACCAAATTTTTGTTATCTCAAACGCTTCCTTTACTTTCCCCTCACCTACCACTCTACAAATTTACCACTTTAAAGGATCTATTAATAAAAAAGTTTTCTAACTTAATAGCTCAAAGACATTTTTTTTTCTTTTTTGTGTCAATTACTTTATTATTTTAATAATAAAGTATTGTTATCGATTTAAAAAAAAAAAAATTTGCTACCCTGAAAAATTTTTTTTATACGTTCCATGACTAATTGACACCAAAAAAAGCAAAAAAAATTTTCCGTCCGTCTGCGCGCCGTCCGCCGTCCGCAGTACGCAAAAGGTTTGAGGGCTTATAACTCCTAAACCCTATAAGCTATTGAAATGAAATTTTTTTTTTTTGGAGGTAGGAGTATGAAGGGGGAAGTGGGGGAAGCGTTTTGGACGAAAAATTTTGGTTTCTAGATCTCATCAACCGCTTATGTTAGGAAGCTGAAATTTGGAATTTATATAGAGCTTTGATAGTGGACCCATTTGCAAAAATATTGTTGATATGGGTGAAAGGGTGTGGGAGTGGGGGGAAAAATAATGCCTCCAAAACGTTCGAAAGGCGAGATCGAGACATTCTAAAATCCATATCTCCTAAACGGTTAATGTCACAAAATTAAAACTTAATAATCATCTGTAGGTATACTAGTAGAATAGATCGGAAACAAATTTTTGAAAGGGGGTAGTGACGTACGGGGGTGGGGGTTGAAAAACTTGAGATTACGATATCTCACGAACGCATTGTACTAGAGAAATAAAATTTGGTTTTTGTATACAGGTTGACAAATAAAGTTTGCTGAAAGTAAAATTTTTTTAGGGGGTGGTGGAGCACGGAAGTGGAGGGGGTAAGAATTTTTTTAAAAAACTATGTCTTATATCTCAAGAACAATTTTTACCAGAAGTAGGCCTGATAGACCCCCAGCAGAAAAGAAATTGCCGGGATGATGGTGTAGAGAGTGAGGGTGGGAGAGGGTGAAAAGTAAAAAGTGCCGGTTTTTATATCTTGAGAACCTATAATGATATAAAGCTGTAATTTAGTATGTAGATAGAGCTATAGTAGTAGCATATTGGAAAAATATAATTTTGTATAGGGATAGTATGGTACGGGGGTGGGGGGTGTTTTTCCTAACTATAGAACGGCTTATACTAGAAAGTTGAAATTCGGTACGTATGTATATGCAAACCAACTTGAAAAGTAATTCTGATTTAAAAAAAAATTAAAATATCTATTGGCGTTTGGAAGTGGGGCAAAAAAAACGATCAGTGAAAATGGAATGCATATATTTTTACGATTTTTGTCATATAGGTCTTTCCAAATATTGAATTAATTTTTTTTTGTACGAGTTCTTCATATAAATACCTGGAAAGTGTTTTCAGGATTTTTTTAAATTCGACTCCAAGGTGGTGTAAAGGGGATGTATACATTTTCACGAATTCAGCCGTATCCCTCAGGTCTGATTAGATATCGAATAACTATTCACTTCCACGGGCTTATTTAATAATCACCTAAAACTCGTTTGCAGGTTTTTTCCTTTTTCAACCTCTAAGAGGGTAAAAACGGGTTGAACACGTTTTCACGAATTCCGTCATATTTCTTAGGAATGATAAGACATCGGATTGGTTTTTACTTCCTCGGGCTTTCTTTATATATATCTAAAAACTTATTTCAGGATTTTTGAATATTCAACCCCAAAGTGGGTGCAAGGGGGTTGCATATGTTTTCACAAATTCCAACATATTTCTTAGTTCTAATGATATATCAAATTCATTTTTACTTCCAAAGGCTTCCTACATAATCGTCAAAACGTTGATTTCAGAATGTTTGTTATTCAACTCTAATACGAGGGTGGATTGATAATTACGTGCAAAAATTGAGAAAACATAATTTTATCCGGAAAAATTTATTTTATTTTTCAACGTAGTCTCCTTTTAGCTCGATACACTTAGTCCAGCGTTTTTCCAATTTTTTGATCCCTTCCAAATAATATGATTTGTCCAACCCTTCAAAATAGGCGTTGGTTTCACTTATGACGTCAGTATTCGTGGTAAATCTCTTTCCAGCAAGCCATTTTTTCAAGTCTGGAAATAATATAAAGTCGCAGGGTGCCAAATCCGGAGAATACGGTGGATGAGGGAGCAATTCGTACCGTAATTCAAACAGTTTTGCCGTTGCAACAACGGACGTGTGAAACAACACTTTTTTATTCGCCAAATGAAGCCGTTTTGCCTTGATTTCAATATCCAATGGAACCAATAACTCAGAATAATATGCTCCCGTCATTGTTTTTCCTTTCTCCAAGTAGTTGGTGAATATCATTCCATTGGAATCCCAAAAAACTGTCGCCATAACCTTTCCAGCCGATAGAACGGTTTTGTCTTCGTCGGTGCGCTTGAACCGACATCCTTCTATTGTTTGGTTTCTGGAGTGTAGTGGTGAATCAGAATCAGTTACGAATCAACGAAAAAATTCATTTGTATTACGTTAAAACAGTTGCAAACCGTGCTGCGAAGTTGTCACACGATTGCGTTTTTAGTCGATTGTGAGCAAAGGCGGCAGCCATCTTGCGGATAGCTTTCTCATGTCCAAATGGTTTTTCAAAATATTCCAAACACGTTCAAATGAGATGTTTACTACGTTAACTATCTCACGCACTTTTACTCGACGATCTTCTATCACGATATCATGGATTTTATCGATCATTTCTGGCGTGGTGACCTCATTTGGACGACCTGGACTTGGTATGGTTTGTGTGCTCGTACGACCACACTTGAATTCAGAAAACCATTTGTAAATCATTTGGATCGATGGTGCAGAGTCCCCATAATGCTTATCTAATTTTTCTTTGGTTACTTTAGCTGTTTTCCCTTTTAAAAAATTGTGTTTAATCAACACACGAAATTCACTTTTATCCATTTTCAACAATTTTTGTAAGTCGACTTGCTTAGACGGCTGCTTCTCGAAAACTAGACGAGGTATCAGGCTTAAACTTTGCAGGTAATCTATTTAAGGATGGTCCAGGTAAAAAAAAATAACGAATTCCTTACCTGCCCACTCCTTCTTGATTTTTGCACGTCATTATCAATCCGCCCTCGTAGGACGTATGGCTTTCGACATATTTCTCACGATTGATGAGATATTAGATTGGTTTGCACTTCCACACACTTTTAATATAATCGCCTACAAACGCATTTCCGATTTCATGTAATGGCCCAAAACCAAATCACGAAAAACCTTCTAATGGCGTAACAACTGATATTATACTAGGACTAGACCTCGTCCCGGAGTATGACCTAATTATGTAATTCATGTAATTATGTGGCAGCGGCGTAAGTATTCTAGCGCGACCCCATTTTAACCGCTCCCGAACTTTTTTTTAGGTTTTCAGTCACATAGTAACCTACATCGCATCTCAGAATTAAACTCGTTCCAAACTTCTACCCCAAAAATAATAAAGTTGCGCCCAGACTGTTGGCAGATTTTTTACTTTATTATAATATTTTTTATAATAAAGTATTTTTTTTACCTTTCATGACTAGTATAAAAGGTAAGAAAAAATTGTTCCAGGGTATCAAATTTTTTTTTAAATATTATTCAAATAATAGTAATTAAAGTTTAATGAAAATATAACTAAAAACATACTGCAGTCACGATCGGCTGCAAGCCAATCGTATAATACTTTAGAAGAATACTGAACTCCGATTTATATTGTAGTTGCATGTTGTATGTCCTTTATTAAGGACTGCCATTAGATTGCTACTCAAAACTAAAAGACAATATTCAGTGTTTAATTTCATATCTTGAACTGGGTTATTCATCGAAAAAAAATTTCCTTTTTGAAGGACTTTCGCATGGGAGGTGCAGGAAGGACTCACTCGATTTCTTACATATTTACCCTTTTCCTTGGACCCATTTAAAAATGAACGTGTACAAAATTTCAAATTCGTAGCTTGAAGCGATCAAAAGTTATCGAAAAATATTGTTGAACACGTGTCTTAAGGACATTTTGTATGGCAGCTACCCGAAGGAGTAAAAGGATTTCGCTGATTAGTAAACTCGAACTTTGTTTTTACTCAAAACTAATTTGTACACAATTTCCAATTCATAGCTAAAAGATTACTTGAGTTATAGTAAGTTCCGTAAATTAAGTGAAGACGTTTTGACAGGATATTTGTATGGCAGCTACACGAAGGACTAATAGGATTTTCTTCATAATCATACATTTAGCTCCAACTATTGGAAAAATAATACATACAAAATTTCAATGTCGTAGCTTAAACCCTTCTGAAGTTATCGGCCAATATTCTTAAACACGTGTTTTAAGGACATTTTGTATGGCAGCTACCAGAAGGAGTAAAAGGATTTCGCTGACTAATAAAGTCGAACTTTCTTTTCACTCAAAACTAACTTGTAAAAAATTTCGAATTCGTAGCTAAAAGATTACTTGAGTTATAGTGAGTTTCGTAAATTAAGTGAATACATTTTGACAGGATATTTGTATGGCAGCTACATGAAGGACTAACAGGATTTTCTTCATAATCATATATTTGGCTTCAACTATTGGAAAAATAACACATACAAAATTTCAATGTCGTAGCGTAAACCCTTCTGAAGTTATCGACCAATATTCTTGAGCACGTGTTTTAAGGACATTTTGTATGGCAGCTACCCGAAGGAGTAAGACGATTTTGCCCGTTAACGAACTTAGCCTTACAAATTCAACCGAACATCCAGATTCAAAATTTCAAGATCCTAGGTGAAGGCGTTCTTGAGTTATCGTGCTAACGGACAGACGGGCGGACGGACGGACGGACGTCAAGCGGATTTGAGGTTTTGGCCACAAATAAACAAAAAATAATATATAACTTTTTTTCGTCCGAGGCTTAGTTCTATGCGTTACAAACTTTTGGGCTGGATTAAACTTATAATACTCTATATGATTTCATCTAGAGTATAAACAATGAATAAAATGTTAACCTTTACGAGTAAGAAATAACTCTAAAGTATAAAGACACGGTTGCAAGTAGTGGTGACACTCATCTACAGGTTAATTAAATATCTGTAGATATAAAAATAAAATTTGAAATCCAAGAAACACTGTTCATATAAGTGGGTGTGAAATATAGTCTCCTATTGTTTTACAATAGTGAGATATTCATGGAACTAACCGGGGAATCACTCATGACCGGATCGCCATTTCTGACTGGACCGTTCTATAATAAAATTAGTAAAGCTTTAAAAAAAAGCAATTCATAAAAAAAGCATTATTTAATTTTTTTTTCAAGAAAGGATAAATGGAATAAAGTAAATTAAATTCGGGCAAATTGTGAGTAGACAAACCCATTATTTAAATGCATAAAATCAAGTGCCATCGGTGCACCGTCCACTGATAAGGTCACTCACCGACATTACAACTCTACATTTCGATTTTGAAAAATTTAAAAAAAAATTCCAGAACTCATTATGTCCCCTTTCCTAAGCAAGTGCTTATAATCCGTAATGGTTAATCCAGAACTGACGCTGGACAAACATTTTTTTAACTACTAAATCCTAAAGCGGAATAACCTAAATTACAGTTACAAAATAGATGGCAAAAAATTATAAACAATTAAATAAAAAGCTTATTTAAATTTTTGAAATTAAAAAATAATTATATTGTATCATAATTTTTTATTTGATAAAATAAAAGAAAATTCTCTAGACGGAGTCATTAAATAAAAGGTAATAAATCACTTCCATAAAAGTGATAAAAAAACTTTAAAATTTATGACTAAATAAAGAGGAGACGAAGTACGTTATTAATGCATGGGTAATGAGGGTGCCCAGCAAGTGGTCTTTGCATTACAAGCTCCGCTAGTTTTTCTTTACAAGTTCATTTTGAATTTATTCATGTCCTTGGGTATTTTACAACCCCATTCGAAAAGAAATTGAAATAAAAGTTTACTCCATTTTATTTGTAAAAAGGGTTGCCAGTTTTTTTTCACATCTCTTGCTACCGGATAAGAGTTATTAATTCATCGCACATTCATCGATGAACTAGATAACGTGAATTAAAGTTTAAAGGGCTGTAATAATTGTTGCAGAGGATAAATGGGGTTTTTTAGTACAATGACTGAACGAGTTACCATTTAGTGAATAATTAAAGAGATTTTGGTTCGACCACATTTTTACACTCTTCTAGATATTATAAGTTTCATCCAACCCAAAAGTTTGAAACACATAGAACCGAGCCTCGGAGGAAAAAAAGTTATGTATTATTTTTTGTTTATTTGTGGCGAAAAGCTCCAAAGCCGCTTGACGTCCGTCCGTCTGTCCATTTGCCCGTCTGTCTGATCGTTAGCACGATTACTGAAGACCGCCTTGACCTAGAATCTTGTATGTTCATTAGTCAATAAAATTACTTTACTCCTTCAGGTAGCTCCCAAACAAAAAGTCCTTAAAACACATGTTCAAGAATATTGACCGATAACTTCAGAAGGGTTTAAGCTACGACTTTGAGAATTTATACGTGTTAATTTTTTAATAGTTAGAGCTACTGGTATGATTATGAACAAAATCCCATTAGTCCGTGTAGCTGGCATGGGAATATCCAGTAAAAATGTTTTCACTCAATTTACGGAACTCACTTTAACTCAAGTAATCGTTCAGCCGCGAATTCAAAATTTTGTACAAATTAGTTTTGAGTGAAAACAAATTTCGAATTTACTAGTTAGCAAAATCTGTTCCTGTAGCTCCCATACAAAAAGTCCTTCAAACACTTGTTCTAGAATATTTTCCGATAGCTTTTGAACGCGTCTGTCTGTCCGTGCGCCCATAGCTGAAAAACGCCTTAACCTGAGATCTTGAAATTTTGAATATGAGTGGTTGGTCGAATTTGTAAGGCTAAGTTCATTAACGGGTAAAATCGTCTATTCCTTCGGGTGGCTGTCATACAAAAAGTCCTTAAAACATGTCTTCAAGAATATTGATAACTTCGGAAGATTATAAGCTTCGACTTTGAAATTTTGTATTTTGTAAATATGTAAAAAATCGAGTGAGTCCTTCCTGCACTTCCCATGTGAAGTCCTTGAAAAAGGAAAAAAAATTTTTCGGTGACTCACCCAGATCAAGATGTTAAAAACACAGACAAATTAAAAACTGACGATATTGTCTTTTAGTTTCGAGTAGCATCCAAATGGTAGTCTTTAATAAAGGACAAACTACATGCACATACCTTATTCTATTTTATCCCCAACTACAATATAAATCGGAGTTCAGTATTTCATCTAGAGTATCATACGATTGGCTTGCAGCCGATCGTGAATGCAGTGTATTTTTTGTTGTGTATCCGATAAACTATCGTATTTCATTGTGTTTATTAGGGTTCTTAAGATGAAATATTAAAAATTAGTAGATTAATATACCATATGATAAGTAGTTTCCAGCAGTAGTTTACGTTCGAAATAAGACAAACTTATACTTCTTTTAGCTGAAGCATAAGCAATGATTATTATCAGTAAGAATATATGAAGCTGTTCTTTGGAAAAATTTGAAATAATCAATAATTATAAATATTTGAATGATAATTAAATTATTACTACACATTTTTTACATTTTATATTTTTCATATCTCTTTTTTAGTAGATCAGAATGCTCTTAAGTAATAAAATATTCCCATGGGTGCGGCGCTAAAACCCATAGGTACGGCGTTCACAGCGATGAATGTTTCTCACGACATCCTTGGGTGTTCATACGAAAACCATTTATCTTTCTTGAAATATCCACTGATATGGGTGTACAATTGTAGGTGTTTCTTGAAACACCCATAAATATGGGTGTTTCTGTTTTTTTCAGGGTACAATGGAAACTCCCATTGGATGTTTTCGACCAGGGTCTTCACCCAAAAAAAGATTTTTGAGAATAATACCTTAGATTCGATGGACCTCCTGCGTACCGCAATAATTGAGGAGTAAGTATGTGTGGAAAAATTGAAGAGGGTGCAAAGGAAAGTAGAACAAATTCTAATTTTTATAATTCAAGACCTAATAACATGATAGAAACTTGAAGCTTGGTAGGATTGAAGTGTGTAGAGCGCCTATTTACTCAGGAATGGCTTACGCTGTAAAGTTGAATGTTGGCACACAAGCTTGAAAATAGCAGTTTAATTACATATGTTATACTGGTAAGCTAGGTGACGATTTTAATCGTAATTTGTCTGCGGGTTATAGTAGAACTATACATTTTATTTTTTTCTTGTGTTTGTCATGAAATTGTTATTGGCTGATTGTAAAACTTCCAGTTCGGCGAAATGTCTTTTCACATATATGAAAAATCCTTTTAGTAATTGTGATTCATCCTTTCGACATATTCTTTCGTCAACTTTTTCTTGACTTTTCATCTTTCTTGTGATCCCTAGCATTTTATATGATCGCATTAGCGTGAAACTATTCGATTCAGTTGCTTGAATCCTCTAACTTTTCTTGGTTAAAAAGTTTTAGATTTTTCTTATGATAGTTTTTGACCTTTCTCTCTACCACTTATATATAAAAAAGAAACTATGGTCAACTATTTTTCCTAGAAAACTCTTCAATCCTCGTTTTTTGAGGAAATACTTGGGAAACTGATGAAGTTTGCAGTAGGAGTTGGTAATCATCCGGTTCTTCTTTATAAATCCAAAAGTTAAAAGTAAAGGAGAAGGAAATTTCACTAAGAGGGACCCGCTCAAATACATTTTGCCCTTTTGCACTATCTCTGTATAGAAATGAAATTTTAATTTTCCATTTCGCTAGAACACTATACATGTATAATTAAGTACACGTACGAATGTATGCTATTCGCTTTATGAAAGGATAAAGGCTATAAGCTCCGGGTAAAGGTCTGTTCATTATTCCCGGATATTGAATTTCAAATAGTATTAAATCCTATCAATTATTGACGTAGACCTGTTACCGATGTTCAAATTCCTAGATATGAATTAGTGGATCATTTTGAACAATGGCTAATAATAATTTATTGATTTATTACATTTTCTGGAATTTATAAATTGGTAGGAAACACTTTCCATTTTTAATGACATGTTACAAAACAGTATTTAAGAAATGAAAGAACTTCCCGTGAGGTCAAGACGACCATTTAAGAAGGTCATTATTTAATGAAATTCATTAACTAGTACTTCCTTAGGGTAAGAATTTAATAGAATTAAATAGAATTGAATAGAATTGAATAGAATTGAATAGAATTGAATAGAATTGAATAGAATTGAATAGAATTGAATAGAATTGAATAGAATTGAATAGAATTGAATAGAATTGAATAGAATTGAATAGAATTGAATAGAATTGAATAGAATTGAATAGAATTGAATAGAATTGAATAGAATTGAATAGAATTGAATAGAATTGAATAGATTTGAATAGAATTGAATAGAATTGAATAGAATTGAATAGAATTGAATAGAATTGAATAGAATTGAATAGAATTGAATAGAATTGAATAGAATTGAATAGAATTGAATAGAATTGAATAGAATTGGATAGAATTGAATAGAATTGAATAGAATTGAATAGAATTGAATAGAATTGAATAGAATTGAATAGAATTGAATAGAATTGAATAAAATTGAATAGAATTGAATAGAATTGAATAGAATTGAATAGAATTGAATAGAATTGAATAGAATTGAATAGAATTGAATAGAATTGAATAGAGTTGAATAGAATTGAATAGAATTGAATAGAATTGAATAGAATTGAATAGAATTGAATAGAATTGAATAGAATTGAATAGAATTGAATAGAATTGGATAGAATTGAATAGAATTGAATAGAATTGAATATAATTGAATAGAATTGAATAGAATTGAATAGAATTGAATAGAATTGAATAGAATTGAATAGATTTGAATAGAATTGAATAGAATTGAATAGAATTGAATAGAATTGAATATAATTGAATAGAATTGAATAGAATTGAATAGAATTGAATAGAATTTAATATAATTGAATAGAATTGAATAGAATTGAATAGAATTGAATAGAATTTAATATAATTGAATAGAATTGAATATAATTGGATAGAATTGAATAGAATTGAATAGAATTGAATAGAATTGAATAGAATTGAATAGAATTGAATAGAATTGAATAGAATTGAATAGAATTGAATAGAATTGAATAGAATTGAATAGAATTGAATAGAATTGAATAGAATTGAATAGAATTGAATAGAATTGAATAGAATTGAATAGAATTGAATAGAATTGAATAGAATTGAATAGAATTGAATAGAATTGAATAGAATTGAATAGAATTGAATATAATTGAATAGAATTGGATAGAATTGAATAGAATTGAATAGAATTGAATAGAATTGAATAGAATTGAATAGAATTGAATAGAATTGAATAGAATTGAATAGAATTGAATAGAATTGAATAGAATTGAATAGAATTGAATAGAATTGAATAGAATTGAATAGAATTGAATAGAATTGAATAGAATTGAATAGAATTGAATAGAATTGAATAGAATTGAATAGAATTGAATAGAATTGAATAGAATTGAATAGAATTGAATAGAATTGAATAGAATTGAATAGAATTGAATAGAATTGAATAGAATTGAATAGAATTGAATAGAATTGAATAGAATTGAATAGAATTGAATAGAATTGAATAGAATTGAATAGAATTGAATAGAATTGAATAGAATTGAATAGAATTGAATAGAATTGAATAGAATTGAATAGAATTGAATAGAATTGAATAGAATTGAATAGAATTGAATAGAATTGTATAGAATTGAACAGAGTTGAATAGAATTGAATATAATTGAATAGAATTAAATAGAATTGAATAGAACTAGGAAATATGCAGGAATTTGTGAAAACATATGCAACCCCCTTGCACCCACTTTGGGGTTGAATATCAAAAAATTTCGAAATTGCTTTTTGGTAAAATGTAAAGAAAGCTCGAGGAAGAGAAAACCAATCCCATGTTTTATCACTCCTAAGAGATATGAAGAAATTCGTGAAAACATGTTCAACACGTTTACACCCTCTTAGGGGTTGAAAAAAGGAAAAAGTTGAAAACGGGTTTTAATTGATTATTAAACAAGCCCGTGGAAGTAAAAAGTTATTCGATATCTAATCAGACCGGAGGGATGTGGCTGAATTTGTGAAAATGTATACAACCCCATTACACAACCGTGGGGTCGAATTTCAAAAAATCCTGAAAACAGTTATTAGGTTTTTATATGAATAATCCGTACAATAAAATTGAATTCAATATTTGGAAAGACCTAATAGATATGACGAAAATCGTGAAAATATATGCCTTCTATTTTTAATGATCATTTTTTTTGTCCCCTTCCGTACGCCAATGGATATTTGAAATTTCTTTTAATCTGAATCACTTTTCTAGTTGACTTACATATACATACCGAGTTTCAAGTTTCTAGCATAAGCCGTTCTATACTTAGGAAAAACACCCCCACTCCCGTACCATACTACCCCATACAAAATTATATTTTTTCAACATGCTACTACTATATTTCCATCCAAATACCAAGTTTCAGATTTATATCATTATAGGTTCTCGAGATATAAAAATCGGAACTTTTTCTTCTTCACCCTTCCCCACCCTCACTCTTTACACCCTCAAACACAAATTTTTTTTTTCTGCTAGAGGTAGAAAAATTCTTATCCCTTCCACTTCCATACTCCACCGCCCCTTAAAAATTTTTACTTTCAGCAAACTTTATTTGTCAACCTTAATACTCGTACAGAAACCGAATGTTATTTGTCTAGTGCAAGTGTTTCGTGAGATATCGGTTTTTAAAATTTTTTCACCCCACCTCCGTACGCCCCTGCCCACTCTCAAGAATGTTTGATCTATTCCTCTAGTATACCCACAGATGGTCATTAAGCATTAATTTCGCGACATTAACCGTTTAGGAGATATGGATTTTAGAATGTCTCGATCTCGGCTTTCAAGCGTTTCAAACGCATTATTATTCCCCCATTCCCATACTCTTTCACCCATATCAGCAATATTTTTCCAAATGGGTCCATTATCAAAGCTCTATATAAATTCCAAGTTTCAGCCTCCTAGCCTTAGCGGTTACTGAGATCTAGAAACCAAAATTTTTCGTCTAAAACGCTTTCCCCACCTCCCCCCTCACACCCCCATCACTCAAAAGGTGGGCACTTGAAGGAGTCTGCGCAGTCTACCAACGAAAAAAAAATCAACTTAATAGCTCAAAGAGTTTGAGAGCTATAAGCTTTCAAACATTTTGCGTACGGCGGACGGCGTACGGCGTACAGTGTACGGCGGACGGCGCACAGACGGACTGAAATTTTTTTTTGCTTTTTTGGTGTCTATTAGTCATGAAAAGTGGATAGAAATTTTTCAGGGTAGCAAATTTTTTTTTTTTAAAAATCGATAACAATACTTTGTTATTAAAATAATAAAGTAAAATCGGAGATCGATCTGGGCGAAACTTTATTATTTTTCGGGTGAAAGTCCGGGAAGATATTAAAAACATACTGCAGTCACGATCGGCTGCAAGCCAATCGTAAAATACTCTAGATGAATACTGAACTCCGATTTATATTGTAGTTGGGGATAAAGAGTAATTACGTGAGTAAATGTTGTATGTCCTTTATTAAGGACTGCCATTAGATTGCTTCTCAAACCTAAAAGACAATATTCAGTGTATAATTTCATATCTTGAACTGGGTAGGTCATCGAAAAAAAATTTCCTTTTTGAAGGACTTTCGCATGGGAGGTGCAGGAAGGACTCACACGATTTCTTACATATTTATCCTTTTCCTTGGAACCATTAAAAAATGAACGTGTACAAAATTTCAAATTCGTAACTTGAAGCGTTCAAAAGTTATCGAAAAATATTGTTGAACACGTGTCTTAAGGACATTTTGTATGGCAGCTACCAGAAGGAGTAAACGGATTTCGCTGATTAGTAAACTCGAACTTTGTTTTTACTCAAAACTAATTTGTACAAAATTTCCAATTCATAGCTAAAAGATTACTTGAGTTATAGTAAGTTCCGTAAATTAAGTGAAGACGTTTTGACAGGATATTTGTATGGCAGCTACACGAAGGACCAATTGAATTTTCTTCATAATCATACATTTAGCTCCAACTATTGAAAAAATAACACATACAAAATTTCAATGTCGTAGCTTAAACCCTTCTGAAGTTATCGACCAATATTCTTGAACACGTGTTTTAAGGACATTTTGTATGGCAGCTATCCGAAGGAGTAGGACGATTTTGCCCGTTAACGAACTTAGCCTTACAAATTCAACCAAACATCCAGATTCAAAATTTCAAGATCCTAGGTGAAGGCGTTCTTGAGTTATCGTGCTAACGGATAGACAGACGGACGGACGGACGGACGAACGGACGGACGGACGGACGGACGGACGGACGGACGGACGGACGGACGGACGGACGGACGGACGGACGGACGGACGTCAGGCGGATTTGAGGTTTTTGGCCACAAATAAACAAAAAATAATATATAACTTTTTTTCGTCCGAGGCTTGGTTCTATGCGTTACAAACTTTTTGGCTGGATTGAACTTATAATACTCTATATGATTTCATCTAGAGTATAATGAGGCCGCGCTAGAATGCTTACGTCATTGCCACATATAACACATGAATTACGTAATTGGGTCATATTCCGAGACGGGAAAAATCGTAAAATTGGTTTGTTGGCTATTATATAGCTAAAGCCAAATTAACAAATTGTGAAAACGTATGCAACCTTTTACACCCACTTGGGGGTTAAGTATCCGAAAATCCTGATAGGGTTTTTTTAGATAAATACAAAGAAAGCCCGAGAACGTGAAAACCAACTCGATGTCTTATCACTCCAAAGAGATATGACGAAATTCGTAAAAACGGCTTGAACCCTTTTATACCCTCTTAGGGGTTGAAAAAGGAAAACCTTGAAAACGGGTTTTAGACGATTATAAAACAACCCCGTGGAAGTTAAAACCTATTCGATATCTAATCAGACCTGCGGGATATCGCTGAATTCGTTAAAATGTATACAATCCCCTTACACCCCTCAGAAGCCAAATTTTAAAGTTTCAGTATCCTAGCTTAAGCCATTGCTGAGATCAAAATACCAAATTTTTCGTCCAAAACGCTACCCCACCTCCCCTCTTACACCACCAACCCCTGAAAATTGGTTACTTAAAGGAGTGCACCAAGTCTACCCACAAAAAAAAAATAAACTCAATAGCTCAAAGGGTTTGGGAAGTACGAAACTTCAAACGATTTTGAGTACGGTGTACGGCGGTCGGCGTACAGCCGGACTGATTTTTTTTTGCTTTTTTGGTGTTTACTAGTCATGAAACGTAAAAAATTTACAGGGTAGCAAATTTAATTTTTTTTTTAAATCGATAACAATTCTGTATTATTAAAACGATAAAGTAAAATATTTCTAAACTTATAACCGCTTTAATACTCCAAAAGTTGATTCCCGTAAAAATCGATGACTAAATATTTACATGTTTATACAATGGAAATTCCGTTCTCTTCGGAAAGTTCAAAGTGAAACAAGACCGGTTAATATTTCCATAAATTTCCACGTAGTGAGGTCAACGCTACTATTCTGTTCATTACCACAAAGTAATCATTTTCAATATCAATGAAAATTTAACTGAAAAATTTAAATTCTGTTTTAATTACAAGTAGTGGCCGACATCGGACTCATAATGGTCCTTGATTTGAACATTTTTTTCCGAGAAATTTTCGAGTGCTGGACGAGTTGGGTTAATTTTTTTGAATCCTGATTCGAAAGTTGTAAGAAAAGTGTCACCTTTTTTTATAGGTACGGAGATTTTGCAATGTTATCTTTCCATTTCTTATTTCATTTAGATACAAACAAGCAGACAGCATGATTGAAAATTTACTTATTCATGGTACAAAATGTTTACAAAACAGCCAGTTGTTGTAAATAAACCCATGAAGAAGTCTGGCATTGGTTTGGGCTTATTTGATTTTCCCGAAATTGAAGCGAAACACTATAGGGAAATATGCGAAAGTAAATTTTGAGAGAATTTCTGACGAGATTGTTTATTATTATAGCTTGATGTATACTGACTTTGGAAGCTAGGAAGTTGGATATAAATTAGGTCAAAGAAAACCTGTTATTTGGTTGTATTTTGAATTTTATTCATAAGAAATTGAAATTTTTTGGAAAGTTTGTATTTAGGTTCATCCTCTTTGAATATACTTGAAAGATTTTGCTCATTGATTTTTAAAAAAAAAATCATATTATACTATTATACTCGTATATTAAAACCTTCTATTTAATTTACTGTTTAGGAAATACCTACGCATCGGTGAAGCTAATTTTTGGGGCTGTTATCGATTAAGAAATTTGGAAAAAGATATCAGGACGATATGCTTAGGACGTATTCGAATACTTTGCTTCGTCTACGTCTACATCTATGTTGACGTCACAGCATAGCATTACTATTATAACAGTTTAGAAAAAACTTTGCTAAACCGTCAAAATGGCTCAGCTGCTTATTTGACACTTCATAAATCAAAAATAAAATTAAATTCAATAGAAAAATTTGAATGTTTTTACGTTTGCTAAGATTGACTGATAGCTTAGCTGTAGTAAAAGTAGTCAAGATAAGAACTGAAAAGGAATTGAGACATAGCTTTGCTATGTCTGACGTCATAAACTGTTATAACTAGACGTAGACGTAGACGAAGCAAAGTATTCGAATACGACCTTAGGACGCTTTCGAACACTTTGCTTTGTCTACGTCTATGTTGACGTCACAGCATTGCATTTCTATTATAACAGTTTAGAAAAAGCTTAACTAAACCGTCAAAATGGCTCAGCTGCTTATTTGACACTTCATAAATCAAAAATAAAATTAAGTTCTATAGAAAAATTGGAATTTCTTTACGTTTGCTAAGATTGACTGATAGCTTAGCTGTAGTAAAAGTAGTCAAGATAAGAACTGAAAAGGAATTGAGACATAGCTTTGCTATGTCTGACGTCATAAACTGTTATAACTAGACGTAGACGTAGACGAAGCAAAGTATTCGAATACGACCTTAATATCATAGAAATTTTCTTTTAATTGTAGAAAAATAATATAAAAAAATCAAGTCCAGGACGCGTTTAATGAAATGCTGTGTAGGTTACTCCATACCTGAAAACCTAATAAAAAGTTTGGGAAGTGGTTAGAATGGGATTGCGCTAGAAGACTTACGCCGCTGCCATAAAAAACATATGAATTACGTAATTGGGTCATACTCCGGGACGCGGTCAAAGTCGTAGTATAATATCAGTTGTTACGAGATTAGGAGGTTTTTCATGATTTGGTTTTTGGTCATTATACATGTAATCGGAAAAGCGTTTGTAGCCGATTATATAAAAAGTCTGTGGAAGTGAAAACCAATTTGATATCTCATCAAACCTAAGATATAAGTCGATAGCCTTACGTCTTCTTAGAGTTGAATATCTACGAATCCTGAAATCGACTTTTTTTTGATGATTATGTAGGAAGCCTTAGGAAGTAACAACGAATTCGATATCTCATTAGAACTATGAAATATGTAGGAATTTGTGAAAATATATGCACTCCCCTTGTTCCCACTTTGGGGTTGAATATCCAAAACTCCTTAAATTAGTTTCTACATATATACAAAGAAAGCCCGTGGAAGTGAAAACCAATTCGATGTCTTCTCACTCCTAAGAGTGAGTATGACGGAATTCGTGAAAACGTGTTCAACCCTTTCATACCTTCTTAGGGGTTGATAAAGGAAAAAACTAGGAAACGTGTTTTAGGTGATTATTAAACAAGCCTGTGAAAGTGAAAAGTTATTTGATATCTAACCAAACCTGAGGAATACGGCTGAATTCTTGAAAATGTAAACAACCCCTTTACATCACCGAGTCGAATTTCAAAAAATCCTAAAATTCTCTTCTATGAAGAATCCGTGGAATAAAAATGAACTCAATATTTGGGAAGACCTAATAGATATGACGAAAATCGTGAAAACATATGCATAGCATTTTCACTGATAATATTTGCCACCCTTCCGAACACCAATGGATATTTAATTTTTTTTAATCAAAATTGAAATTCAATTCAAAACATACCAGTTTCAACTTTGTAGCATAAACCGTTCTATAGTTAAGGAAAAACCACCACCCATCCCCGTACCATACTATCCCTATAAAAAATTATATTTTTCCAACATGCAACTAATATAGCTCTATCTAAATACATGTTTCAGATTTATATCATTATAGGAAAATTTTTTTTTCTGCTAAGATTCTATTCGTCCTACTTCTGGTAAAAATTCTAAGCATCTATCTTACACTGTTCTTGAGATATGAGACGTGATTTTTATGCTCTAGATGAAATCATATAGAGTATTATAAGTTTAATCCAGCCCAAAAGTTTGTAACGCATAGAACCGAGCCTCGGACGAAAAAAAGTTGTATATTATTTTTTGTTTATTTGTGGCCAAAAACCTCAAATCCGCTTGACGTCCGTCCGTCCGTCCGTCCGTCTATCCGTTAGCACGATAACTCAAGAACGTTTTCACCTAGGATCTTGAAATGTTGAATCTGGATGTTTGGTTGAATTTGTAAGGCTAAGTTCGTTAACGGGCAAAATCGTCCTACTCCTTCGGGTAGCTGCCATACAAAATGTCCTTAAAACACGTGTTCAAGAATATTGGTCGATAACTTCAGACGGGTTTAAGTTACTACTTTGAAATTTTCTTTGTGTGATTTTTCCAATAGTTCGAGCTAAATGTATGATTATGAAGAAAATCCTGTTAGTCCTTCGTGTAGCTGCCATACAAATATCCTGTTAAAATGTGTTCACTTAATTTACGAAACTCACTATAACTCAAGTAATCTTTTAGCTACGAATTCGGAATTTTGTACAAGTTAGTTTTGAATAAAAAGGAAGTTCGAGTTAACTAGTCAGCGAAATCCTTTTACTCCTTCTGGTAGCTGCCATACAAAATGTCCTTAAAACACGTGTTGAAGAATATTGTCGATAACTTCAGGAGGGTTTAAGCTACGTCTTTGAAATTTTGTATTTATTATTTTTCCAATAGTTGGAGCTAAATGTATGATTATCAAGAAAATCCTATTAGTCCTTCGTGTAGCTGCCATACAAATATTCTGTCAAAAAGTCTTCACTTAATTTACGGAACTCACTATAACTCAAGTAATCTTTTAGCTATGAACTCGGAATTTTGTACAAATTAGTTTCGAGTGAAAACAAAGTTCGACTTTACTAGTCAGAAAAATCCTTTTACTCCATCTAGTAGCTGCCATACAAAATATCCTTAAGACACGTGTACAACAATATTTTTCGATAACTTTTGAACGCTTCAAGCTACGAATTTGAAATTTTGTACACATTAATTTTTGAATGGTTCCAAGAAAAAGGATAAATATGTAAGAAATCGAGTGAGTCCTTACTGCACCTCCCATGTGAAAGACCTTCAAAAAGGACATTTTTTTTCGATGACTTACCCAGTTCAAGGTATGAAATTAAACACTGAATATTGTCTTTTAGTTTTGAGTAGCAATCTAATAGCAGTCCTTAATAAAGGACATACAACATGTACACACGTAATTCTGCTTTATCCCCAACTACATATAAATCGGAGTTCAGTATTCATCTAGAGTATTATACGATTGGCTTGCAGCCGATCGTGACTGCAGTATGTTTTAGAAAAATTCCTATCCCATCTATACTCCACCTCCCCTTAAAAAGTAATTTTTTCAGCAAACTTTATTTATCAACCTTTATACAGAAACCGAATTTTATTTTACTTTATTATTTTTTAATAATAAAATATTGTAGTCGACCTGAAATTTAAAAAAAATTTGCTACCCTGAAATTTTGTATTTTCAAGTTCTAATAACATTTTTGATAGTGGTAGCAAGATACGGGGGTGAGGGGTTGCTTTTGCATCTCAGAAACGGCTTATGCTAGAAAGTTAAAACTTAGTACATATGTGCTATTGGAGTAATTAAAGCAGAAAAAAGGTCAGATTTTTATTGGTGTTCAGAGGTTGAGTAAAAAAAATATAGGTGAATCCACATTTTCACGAATTTCGTTAAATCCTTTAGACATGTCGAGCTATCAAAGCAATTTTACTTCTGCGGTCTATTTATATAAGCGCCTAGTAACATTGTTATATTTAGAAGTGAAAGTGAATTCTATATCTCATTAGATCTAAGAAATATATCGGAATTCGTGAAAAGGTACATAACCGTGGGGTTAGATATCGAAAAATTTGGAAAAATGTTTCTAGCCGCTTATATTACGAGCCCGTAGAAGTAAAATTGATTTGATTGCTAGAGTTATCTAAGATTTAACGAAATTCGTGAAAATGTAGGAAAAACCCTTTTCACGGATATTTTTTTTACTTCATCTTTGTACACAAATGAAAATGAAATTTTTTTTTTAGTTTTAATTACTCTAATTACTAAGTTTCAACTTTCTAGCATAACCCGTTTCTGATATATGAAAAACCACCCCCCACCACCGTACCTTGCTACCACTATCAACAATTTTATTTTTCCGGGATGTCTCTATAATAGCTCTATACAGTTGTCAATAGTTAGCTTTCTATCCTTTGCGGCTTTTTTGGTGTCTATTAGTCGTCAAAGGTGGAAGGTGGGAGGGTCCTAAAGCGAGAAAATACAAAATTTCAGGGTATCAAATTTTTTTTTAAGAATTGATAACAATACTTTATTATTAAAATAATAAAGTAAATTAGTAAAATAATAAAGTTAAAAATGAACGTAAAGTTCAATCGGCCTCCATTTCGTGAAAAAAATTATTTTCAAAAAATCTTACGATGCGAAGGGCATCAGCATACATTACATCTTCATTACAATCTTTTTGAAATTTTTGTTTCAGATCAACCGACTGCATGTAATCTTGGGGACCGCTGACCGTGCGAGCAATGGACATTTTTTACGCCATAAATAACGTTCCAAATAGTCTCCTCGGTATTCTTTAGGCTGTCAGTTTCATAGTAATCTACACCGCATTTCAGCACAAAACGCGTTCCAGACTTTTACCCATAAAATAATAAAGTTGGGCACAGACTGTGGCATGATTTAATAGAAGTAAGTAAAAGATCTCATTAGACCTAAACGAATTTCGGAATTCGTGAAAACTTAAATAATACCTTAAACCCTTCCTACGCCAAAAAAGGATTTAGCATCGATAAATACTTAAGTCTGTTTTTTCTCCGATTATATTTAAAACTTTTAGAAATGAAAGTTAATTCTATATATCTCATTACATCTATGAAATATATCGGAATTTGTAAATATGTACACAACCACTTTGCACCCCTTCAAGGGTTAGTTATCGAAAAATTTGGAAAAATGTTTCTAGGCGCTTATTTAAAGAGCCCGTAGAAGTAAAATTGATTAAATAGCTCGACATGTCTAAAAGATTTAAAGAAATTCTTGAAAATGTGGGGAAAAAAAAAACCTTTTAACGGAAATTTTTTTTACTCTATCTTTGTACACAATCTTGGACTACCTCAAGTAGGGAAACCATTGATCTCCTCCTGGACACCCACTTCCCTGGTAGCTCGCATGTTGAATCGGAGCGGGTAAGCACTGCAGGAAACCATGCACCGTTTAACTCTGACGCTCTTATCACAGAGACCAAGCTCCTCTGGACGATAGAAGGCTTTAAACCATTTAAGTCTGCGAGACCGGATGGAATTATTCCTGCTGAAATCCAACAGACCTCGGATATAATTCTGCCTTGGCTAAAGGTTATCTTGAAAGGCTGCCTGGATCTAACCTACATTCCTGAAACATGGATGGAAGTCAGGGTGGTTTTCATACCCAAAGCAGGAAAAAGCTCTCATGTCTGCCCTAAGGACCTCAGACCTATCAGTCTATCATCCTTTCTTTTGAAAACACTGGAAAGACTAATGGATGTGTACATCCGCGACAATATTGACAAGCGATTGCTGTCAATATCCCAACATGCGTACTGGAAGGGGAGGTCGGTCGAAACGACCTTACATTCGCTCGTGCGCACCATTGAAAAATCATTTAGTATTAAAGAATATACCATGGTTGCCTTTCTCGATATCGAGGGAGCTTTCAACAACGTCAGACTAGAGGCGATCACTGACGCACTTTCTATCCTGAAGGTGGAGACCTCGCTTGGCGCGCTGATCAATTTGATGTTAACATCCAGGATTGTGAACACAAAGCTGGGCGAGTCCTCCTCTCGAAGGTTTGTCAGCAGAGGTACACCACAAGGTGGTGTGCTCTCCCCTCTTCTTTGGAATTTAGTGGTCAACAAACTACTATTGAGACTGGAAGGGGCGGGCTGCAGAGTGATTGCCTATGCAGATGATGTTGCAATTGCTGTCTCGGGAAAGCACCTCAACACGCTGAGTGAGATATTGCAGAATGCTCTCTCTATCCTCTCCAAATGGGCAGCTGTATGCGGGTTGGGTGTGAGCCCACGCAAAACAGAATTAGTCCTCTTCACCAGGAAATATAAAATTCCTCACGTAGACCCTCCTTCTCTGAATGGTACTAGTCTAGTTTTCACCGATAGCGCAAAATATTTGGGTCTTATTTTGGATAGGAAACTTTACTGGAAATCTAACATTCAGGAACGGGTAAGGAAAGCAACAGTTGCGCTTTACTCGTGCAAAAAGGCCATTGGCAAAAAATGGGGTATACAACCCAGAATAGTTCATTGTCTCTACGTGTCCGTCATCAGACCGATACTTATGTATGGTGTTATTGTCTGGTGGACGGCCTTAGACAAAGCAGTTAACTGCACCACCCTAGGGAAGGTACAGAGATCAGCATGCATATGCATCAGTAGAGCTCTGAGAACAACTCCCTCTGCAGCACTAGACATTCTATTCAGTCTGCCACCCCCAGACATTTTTGGCAAGCAAATGGCGGCCAGTGCAGCCATTCGACTTAGGGCCTCTACTCAGTGGACTGGCATATATGCAGGTCACTCAACAATCTTGAATAACTTCAATGATATTCCTGAAAACACCGACTACACCCCTCCCAGTTATGATTTTGACAAGAATTTCCTAACAACCATCCCAACCCGTCTAGAATGGGAAAGAGATTCGGTACGGACGGAGGAGTCCGCCCACATATATACGGACGGCTCCAAAACTGAAGGCGGGGTAGATGGAGGTGTTTTCTCTGACATGCTTAACATTAGCAGCTCCTTCCGCCTTCCGGACCACTGTAGTGTCTTTCAGGCGGAGCTTATGGCGATCAAAGAGGCCTTGTCCTGGCTGAGGTGTAATGTAATATCTACTGGGGATATTAGCATTTTCACAGATAGCCAAGCGGCAATAAAATCCTTGGAATCGGCCTCAACAACATCAAAGGTTGCCGCAGAATGTCGATCATCTCTTAAGGAGATGGCTGAACAGTTCAATATTCTTCTGTGTTGGGTGCCAGGACACAGGGATATTCCAGGGAACTGCATGGCTGACGAACTCGCTCGTCGCGGTACTACCCTTCAGATTATGCCGCAACATCGGAATCTGGGTGTGCCTCTCTCTACATGTAAACTGCTACTCGGATTGGACTCAATCGAGAAAACCAACTCAAGATGGGCAGATGGTGTTACATGTCACACTGCGAGACAGATCTGGCCGGAGCTGGATCTAAAACGCTCTAAAAGGCTGACTTTGCTCAAAAGGGCAAATATCAGCACCACAGTCGGTGTCCTGACTGGACACTGTCTTATTGGTCGACATGCCAAAAGACTCGGCCTCTTCTCAAACGACTTCTGTAGAAGCTGCTTGGATGAAGAGGAGGAGGAGACAGTCCTTCACCTTCTCTGTACCTGTCCAGCTCTATCAGCCAGAAGGAAAGCTCATCTTGGAGCTTACTTCTTCAACTGTCTCGGTGATCTTGCCGCAATGGAGGTCGCGAGAATCCAACGCTTCATTGCAAGCTCTAAATGGTTCGACGAGTAGGACCGGATTCGATGATCCTGTGGTAACACAACGGACCTTTCAGGTCTAAGTGTGTCCGTGTTCTCACGGGCAGCCACGCGTACCTACCTACCTACCGACCTTGTACACAAATGAAAATCCAAATGTTTTTTAGTTTTAATTACTCTAGTAGCACTTCTACATATAGGTACTAAGTTTCAACTTTCTAGCATAAGCCGTTTCTGAGATTTGAAAAACCACCCCCACTTCCGTACCTTGCTACCCCTATACAAAATTTTTTTCTGGGATGGCTCTATAGTAGCTCTATACAGTTGTAAGTTTTTAGCTTTCTATCCTTTGCGGCTTTTGAGAAATAAAGTCGGAATATCCTTCCCCTCTCACCATTATCCCCTACACCTACATCTTACAAATTTTTTTCTCCGTTAGAGGTTTACTGGTTGTAACTCCTGTAAAATTTTCAAGATCATATCTGGTACGGTTCTTGAGATATAAAAATTAAATTTTTTGAAAAATGGGTGTCCCCCCCACTTCCGCGGTACACATCCCCGCAAAAATTTTACATTCTGTAAACTCCACTCTTCCTGGTATATTTGTTCGGAAGATATTGTAATCCAAAGTTTTTCACCCTCCACCCACACAATCCTCTTAAAATTTTTAGCCCTTGTCTAATCTTCTAGTATTTCTAAAGACCACCACAGAGTAATCCCACTTCTGACACCAATTAATTACATTATTCAATCGTTCAGGAGATATGGATTTTGGAGTGTTCCAATCTCAGCTTTCAACAGCTTCGGATACATTGTTTTCCCCCTCACTCCCACACCCCTCAACCACTATCGACCATTTCTTTGCAAATGGGTTCACTACCATATTTCTACATAAGTTCCGAGTTTCAGCCTTCTAGCTAAGTGGTTCCTTAGATCTAGAAACCAAATTTTTTCATCTTTAATGCACTAGCACTTTCTTTTCTGCTAAGCTCGATGGTACTAAGTCCGCCATGGAAGAACGCTGTAGCTGGCTTTTGATCTACTCTCGTTCGTGGATCCCTTAAGTCCCATTACCACGATAAGGATTACGCCGTTAAGCATCTAAAGAGTTACTTAATATGGTGCACATGGGACGCAAATGTCTTTGCCAGTATCCGTGTTGACATCGAATTCAGTTTCCTCAGGAATATTGATATTGTGATGCGGTCTAGGGAAAAAACTCATAACAACATCAGTTTTAATACAATGAAACGATTTTTCCATAATACTTTACTTTACTCCACTAAATCCTATCACTTTCATAAAAACCATGAGTGTAAAACTCTAAAAGGTTTCGAACAAGGATTCTTGAATATGTGGAACAATATCTGAATTATAATGGCAAATCCTTAGTGGCACGTCCTTTTCTCTTAACCGTAAGTCCTTGTAATCTAACCGCGTAAAGGGATCATCCCGTCGCTTACCTGATATAAGCTTAATTTATGCGAAAAATATGTCAACCCGATTAACGTCAAAGAGATTTTGTTTATTATTATTGCTGGCCTCAGAAAAACTAGGACGTGCGATGTGCCCTTATTCTGCTGACATGTACTATTAACACGATACCGAGGATTTTACCCATTAAATTATTTGATTATAGAATGGTTTAGTCTACTGCAATACTACAGGTTAGTACTATTTAGTTTTCAACTTTACACTCCATAGGACACGTTAGAATCTGATGGTAAACAAATTCATGTCTTTTCTGAGAAATTATAGCAGTTTCAAGTTCTGGTTCGGTTATTATTTTCGTTGATGGTGTTGAAAACTGGAAAATTATGGAAATGGAGATGACTGGAATATCAGTTTGATGAGATTGTAGAAAAAAAATGTTCCATTGTGTTCATCCTGGGCTTATTCTTAAATATTTAAAATAAAATCTGGACTATCAGTTGGTTACGTTTGAGATTTACGTTTTCGTTAATTTCGTGTGAGAGAAAATCGACGACTAAACGGCAAGAATTCGTCAGGAATGCGACAAAAGCAAGCTAAAAGCTGGGATTTGAGAAGAATTTTTGGCGTTTCAGTTAAAATTTTCTTGACCTTCGGGGAAGTTTGTGTCCACTGAGACTGGTTTCTTCGTTTCTTTAATAATTGTTATGAATTGTTGTCAACATCTGCCCCCGTTCGATGTTACATCAGCTGCGTATGGACCCACTTAACAATAAAACTACTGCCTGCCATTGCCAATCAGATACAGTGTCTATTCAAAAGACTGTTATCGATTTTGATTGGGAAAACAAACAGAAAAATTCACGGAAAGGAAGAAAGAAAGTAAAGATTCGTGGACAAATATTTTCCCAACAAAAAGCTTTTCATTTTTTCCCTTTTCTTTTTTTCCTTTTTGCTAAATGTGAAAACCGTTTTTCGGTTCGACCTGATCGAATCAATTCGGCTCCCGTTTATCGTTTCTTTTCCGTAATGTTTACGCAGTGGAAAACCTTTTAATATTAAATTTCTTAATATTTGAGAATTTTCTTTTCCCTTGAGGCTAGATAGCACTTAAAAAAGTCAGCGAATGGTCATAACATAGAAGCTCCTTCGGAAAACATTTCATTGGTAATGGACGAATTGGTTTTTAGTTTGAAATGGAGAGGTATCAGCTTTTCTGCGGGATATTTGCGTTAGGACGAACCTAGAGTATATCCTTGCACCCCCGGTCCGACTATGTTAAGCGGATGGTATATCCTGTCGATTGAAATAACAAGACGAAAATAAGATCGGAAATTGCTGCAACGAAAGTGCGCTTGGTATGCGAGGTTTTTGAGCGTGTGAGCCTCTTAGGAAATGTTTTTGTAGAATTTTTTTTTTTGCGTAGAATAGCAATGATGGGTTAATGGACATTTTCTCGGGGATATGTGCCTTATGATGGGTATTCGAGTGGATACTTTTAAGGATTGTTTGAGGAAATATGTTGAAATCGAATTATGTTTGATGTGAATTTAATATTTCGTTAAAAGGTTTTTGGGTTATAATGTTGTATACTATTTCGATTCGAGAATTTTACTGCTGTATACGTTTAAAATTGTATACGAACAAAATCATTGGGCAATATTAGGTGGATTTAGAATCTAGAAAGTTATATTTAAAACCATTATACGGGAACAACGAAAAATTTTAAATATTTTTGTTACATCTCAAGAATTTTTGCATTTATATTAAAGAATACTCTAAAACAAGTCAAATTCACCTTTTTAGACAATATTATCAATTATTTTTATTACCGGTTATTTATTACACTTGCAAAACTACTTAAATTCTTTTCCTACCATACCATAGGTTTCGCCTTCGATACTTGCATGACAACTCCGTTGTCGCTTTATAAATCAAAAGATATTGTGTGTAGATTGATGCCTCGTCTTTATACTACATGTAGCGCATCGCAAAATCTCTATTTCACTCGTGTGGATCGAAATGTTTGATTCGCGGAACAATATAAAATCTTACTTTCGGACTTTAATCGCTTCCCGAAATAAATACAATTTTACTTTATTATTTTTTAATAATAAAGTATTGTGATCGACCTGAAATTTCAAAAAAATTTGCTACCCTGAAATTTTGTATTTTCACGTTTTAGGACTAGAAGACCCCAAAAAAGCAAAAAAAAAATGTTCGTCTGTCCACGCCGTACGCAAAACCGTTTGAAGACGCATAGTTCACAAAACCCTTGAGATATTAAATTGAAATTTTTATGGTGGGTAGATTGGGTGAACCCCTACGAATAGTATCTTTAGTGCGGGTGATGGTGTAAGGGGGGAGGAGGGGAGCGCGTTTTAGACGAAAAATTTTGGTTTCTAGATCTCAGGAATTGCGTATGGTAGGAGGCTGAAATTTGGAACTTATGTAGTACTATGATAGTGTACCTATTTGCATTACAATTGGTGATAAGGGTTGAGGGGTGTGGAAGTGGGGAGGAAAACAATGTGTCCGAAACGTTCGAAAGCTGGGATTGAAGCATTCTAAAATCCATATCTCATGAACCGTTGATCTCAGAAGTGTGAAACTTTGTAGTTATCTTAAGGGATACTAGGAGAGTAGACAAGAGCTAAAATTTTTAAGAGGGGAAGTGGAGTGTAGGGGTGGGGGGTGAAAAACTTTAGATTACAATATCTTCCGAACCAATTGTACCAGAAAGATGAAATTTGGTTTCTATATATAAGATCACAAGTGGAATCTTCTGAATTTAAAAATTTTGAGAGAGGAGGTGGAGTACGAAAGTGGAGGGATAACCATTTTTTAAAAAATTTAATTTTAATATCTCAAGAACTGTACCAGATATGATCTTAGAAGTTTTACAGGTGTTAGGCCCAGTAGACTTCTGGCAGGAAAAAAATGTTGGTGGTGCTGGTGAAGGGGGTGACGGTGGGAGGGGGTGGAACGAAAAGAGTTCTGATTTTTATTTCTCGAAAACCGCAAAGCATAGAAAGCTAAAAATTTACGATAGAGTCACTGTAGAAGTGTCCTAGAAAAATGAAATTGTTGATACGGAGGTGGGGATGGTTTTTCATATCTCAGAAACAGAGTATGATGGAAAGTTTAAACTTAGTACGTATATGCAGAAGTACTACAGCAGTAATTAAAGCAAAAAAGAAGTTCAAAATTTTATTAATGTACAGAGCTGGAGTAATGCGGTGTAGGTCACTATGCGACTGATAACCTAAAGATTAAACAGGAGGCTATTTGGAACGTTATTTTTAAGGTTATCAGTCGCATAGTGACCTACACCGCATCGCAGTATTAAACACGTTTCGGACTTCTACCCATAAAATAATAAAGTTGCGCCCAGACTGTTGGTAGATTTTTATACTCTATATGAAATCATATAGAGTATTATAAGTTTAATCCAGCCCAAAAGTTTGTAACGCATAGAACCAAGCCTCGGACGAAAAAAAGTTATATATTATTTTTTGTTTATTTGTGGCCAAAAACCTCAAATCCGCCTGACGTCCGTCCGTCCGTCCATCCGTCCGTCCGTGCGTCTGTACGTGAACACGATAACTCAAGAACGCCTTCACCTAAGATCTAGAAATTTTGAATCTGGGTGTTTCGTTGAATTTGTAAGGCTAAGTTCGTTAACGGGCAAGATCGTCCTACTCCTTCGGGTATCTGCCATACAAAATATCCTTAAAATACGTGTTCAAGAATATTGGCCGATAACTTCAGAAGGGCTTAAGCTACGACTTTGAAATTTTGTATGTGTTAATTTTCCAACAGTTGGAGCTAAATATATGATTATGAAGAAAATCTTCTTAGTCCTTCGTGTAGCTGCCATACAAATATCCCGTTAAAATGTCTTCACTTAATTTACGGAACTCACTATAACTCAAGTAATCGTTTAGCTATGAATTCGGAATTGTGTACAAATTAGTTTAGAGTGAAAACGAAGTTCGAGTTTACTAGTCAGCAAAATCCTTTTACTCCTTCTGGTACCTTCCATACAAAAAATTCTTAATACACGCGTTCAACAATATTTTCCGATAACTTTTGAACGCTTCAAAATACGAATTTGAAATTTTGTACATGTTAATTTTTGAATGGTTCCAAGGAAAAGGATAAATATGTAAGAAATCGAGTGAGTCCTTTCTGCACCTTCCATGTGAAAGTCCTTCAAAACAGAAAATATTTTTGGTGGCTCACCCAGTTATGAAATTAAACACTGAATATTGTCTTTTAGGTTTGAGTAGCAATCAAATGGGAGTCCTTGATAAAGGACATACAACATGCACACACGTAATTCTACTTTATCCCCAACTACAATATAAATCGGAGTTCAGTATTCATCTAGAGTATTTTACGATTTTCTTTTTTTTTTAAAAAACATTTTGAACAAATTTGAATAAATTATTAAAACGTGTAGAATTGCTCGAAATTACTGGTTTCAATGAAGAGCTACGAACAACTAATATAGCAACATTACTTACTTACTTATTTATTTAATTATTACAGCTATTCTATAAGGTATTTACAGTTTATACAATTTTTGTAGAGATCAGACGGGGAAAAAATTATTGTCTTTACAACTATAGTGTAGTATTTCTATTTCTTGACAAATTATGTTATTAATTAAAGTGATACTTCATTTAGGAAAATTCCAACATTAAGAAATGTTGAAACAAACTATCGCTTCAATTAATGTAATCTAATTTATTGTAAACGGTCAAACGACACAAATGAAAGCAATAATACAGAAATGCGAACCACCTTCTCTAAAAAAATTTAGTTTTTATTACGCTTTAAAATAATATATTTTTATGAAAGCGTCGCGTTTCGACTTTTATTAAAGATTTGACTTCCGATTTTATTAAAGCGTCGAGTTCTGATTCAATAGAAATATATTATTCCAAATATGCCAGATTTTAAAAGTTGTTGTGGTAACTTAGAGAAGCGGTACTTTCTACCTTCGTCCGAATTGGAAATATTAACTGGATTTATATATTTCGTCGCGAAAAATTATTTTTTTTATATGGGATTTGAGAGTTCATTTCGCTTCGCTCGGAACACAGTACTACACTCAGAAAAAAAACATTGTAAAATCAAATAAAATCACATTCTTTCAATAATTTTCAATTATAATTGGTCTTCGAAATGCATTCACATAAATTCAAATGCATTTTCAATTTAACACATATTTTAAATGACAATAATATCTTTCAAAGGGGTATCCTTTCAATTGAAATATGCAATTATTGCAATAGTTTCATATCGTTCAGTTATTAAAACCAAGAATTCTAATTTCTAGTTAATTCTATCGAACAGTAAAGTTGTATACAATTAACGATTTTTACCTCAATTATAACTTAATAAAAACGTAAATAAAATTTTTTCTGTCGGTAACATTGACACTCTCACAGTACTTACACAGTGCTAGTTTTCGGTTTTAGCGGAGTCCCAAAAATTACAGTGCTACACTAGCTGACTTTGCGGTGTTTTATTGCCACTCGAAACAATTGGAAATATTTTTTTGAACTATGGCAGAGTGTAGTGTGGTTGCCTGTGCCGATAAAGACAATAAAACGCCACTAATCTGTTGCGCCGGCTTTTGCGGTAACATTTTTCACTGCAAATGTGCCGGTCTGTCCGGTGTTGTGGGAGATTCTGTCGTAAAGGCAGGTAGTGGACTCTACTGGTTTTGCGAATCGTGCAGATCTACCTCTTCTTCTGTCTATGTGACAAAAATTTTGAAGACGAAGTCCATCATGCAGTCGCTTCAAAACGAATTTCTGTCGCTTCAGCAGAAATTTCAAGCTGCCTTGAGTGAAATAAATCAGGTATGCGTTAACTCGGATCCAGTTTTTACAACACGAAGCAAATCAACATCAATTACTGCTTCTGGGGTCACCCCACAATTAACAAGACAGTTACGGTCAAGACAGATTAACTCTGCGACTAGCGCCGTGCTGATCAACAAAGGGTCGATTCGAGCTGGTGCGAGCTCCGCTTGTGGCGCCTCCTCTGCATGTACGGCAGGTACATCAGTCAGCAATAATGACAACTCGAATGACACAAATTGTGTTGTCGATAATTCCACTGACGATAAAAATTGTAGTGACGTCACATTGATTCATCCCTCTACAAGCAAGCTGCCTGATGCTGAAATAATTCCCAGTCTCACTCCGGCGAAGATGCCTCGCTGGATTTATGTCTCTCGCTGCGACGTTGCGACTCAGCCTGAAGCCATAGTAAGCTACATCAAAAGGAAGTTTTGCGACGCAACATTAACGGAGTTTCCATGTTATCGTCTTACAAAGTCTGGTGAGGATCTTTGTAATTTGTCATATGTGTCATTCAAAATCCGGGTGCCTCATGATATGATACATAAGGTCTTGAAACCTACGTTTTGGCCAAAAGGTCTCGTCGTAAAAGAATTCTATTCGAGATCTCGGAAAAATTTTCGCGCACTAGAATTGAAGGAAGCTCTCACTTAATTTCTATGCCTTCAGCAAATAATGTTCCAAATAGTTATGTTTCTAATAATAATTCTAATAATTTCAATGCTATATTGCCAAAATTACTGACATTAATGTACCAAAATGTGCGTGGACTCAGATCTAAGTTGGTGGAATTTCAATTATCTGTTCTTGAGAATAATTCTGATGTAATTTGTGTTACTGAGTCCTGGTTGAACTGCTCTGTCCTAGGCCTGGAACTACTTACGGACACGTATGATATTTATCGCTGTGATCGTGACTTAGTGCGGTCTGGAAAAAGGGATGGTGGTGGTGTCTTCATCGCAGTAAAGAAATCTCTTATATCTTTTCGTTACATTGATCTGGATTCCTGTCCTATAGAGAGTCTTATTGTTAAAATTAACTTGTCTGGCACTCTGTGTCTGTATGTGTGCTGTGTATATATTCCTTGTGCTTGTAATGCTACTATACTTGACAACTTTTTCGATCGTGTTTCGGTTTTGTTCAATTCGTTGGCTCATAATTCTTACTTCGTCATGTGTGGGGATTTTAACCTGCCATCAATTGAATGGAATTCTAATTTTACCTATCCACTTCATGGAAGTGATCCCCTGTCCATGTCTCTTTCATCCTTTATGAATCTTTGCTCTATTTCGCAACATAACACTGTTGTGAATCATCAAAATAAGCTACTTGATCTCGTCCTCTCTAACCTCGGTACGGGTAGTACACAAATTCAAGTTAAACCTACGTTAGGGCTTGTGCGACCTGATAACTATCACCCTCCGATTCAAATACTTCTAGAACTTCCATGGAATTTCACAACTGCTAATGAAGACTTTAGGAAATTCAATTTCCGAAAATGTAATTTCTCTGCAATACAATCAGAACTCGTTAATGTGGATTGGATTGGTCTGTTTGCTGAAAAAACGTATGAGGAATCATTAAAAGTATTTTATGATGTCTTACAAGATCTCATTAATCGTCATGTTCCAAAATATGTTCCTAGTAAAAGACGATACCCTGTGTGGTTCTCTAGGTCTACTGTTAAAGCTGTGCGTATCAAGGAAAAACTACGTAAGAAGTACATGAAATCTAAGTTAATTTCTGACTACTTAAATTTCAGATCTCAGCGTATTTCAGTAAGGAAAGAAATTAATTCTGCTCTCTGAAAATACGTGTCTTCAATTGATACGTGCTTAGCTCGAAATGAAACTAAGCCTTTTTGGGCTCATAAAAAGAAGACCAAAAAGAGTTCGCTGACAACTAATGTACTAAGACATCTAGATACTTCTGTCACTGATCATCAATCAATGTGCAATCTCTTCGCTACATTTTTTGCCTCTGTATATTCTACATCAAATAAGACTATGTCCTATGACTTTGTTGTTCCTGAACATAGCATACTAAGCAATGTCTCCTTTTCAGTCTATGATGTTTTTCAATGTGTTAGTAATCTTAATCCGAATATCAATGGTGGACCCGATGATTTGCCAAATTGCTTCATAAAACCTCCTGCTTGTGATATCTCACTACCACTTTCAATTATTTTCAACCAAGCAATAAATGAAGGTTGCTTTCCTGCAATGTGGAAACTGTCCAATGTAATTCCAATTTTTAAGAAGGGTGATGATACGGATGTAGCCGATATGCACACTAAGCTGCTTTAGCAAAATCTTCGAACGGCTGATCCATAATGTTATTTGGGGGCAATTTGAACCTCTAATTTCTCCATACCAGCATGGCTTCGTTAGGAATCGTTCCACAGCTACCAACTTATGCGACTTTACTAACTTCATTGCCAAATCACTTGATAATCGCTTAACGGTCCACACTATCTACACCGACTTCTCCAAGGCATTCGATACTGTCAATCAGCGAAGTTGCAGTTGTACGGTATATCTGGTTCCCTACTAAATGTACTAGTCTCGTAAATTTTGGACCGGAAGATGCGTGTTGCTTTCAGAGGAAAATTTTCTGACGAGTTTCATGCAACATCAGCTGTTCCTCAGGGATCTATTTTGGGACCACTACTGTTTAACCTCTTCATAAATGATCTTCCACTTAACATCTCGTCTCATTGCCTTCTATATGCCGATGACCTTAAGTTATTTCGGGCAATAAGGTCCACTGAGGACTGTATAAGTCTGCAATCAGATTTAAACTATCTGTCACACTGGTGCGACCTTAATGACATGTCACTAAACATCAATAAATGTTTTTCTATGTACTTTTCTTTGAAAATTAATCCCCCGGTTTTTACCTATTCTCTAAATGAATCTCCACTCTCCGTTGTCACCACTATAAAAGATCTAGGGGTAACATTTGACCCCCAATTAAAATTTGTTGACCATATCACTGATATTGTAAACAAAGCTTTCCGTCTCTCGGGTTTTGTTCTACGTGTATCGTCCTCTTTTAGACGTCTTAGTACCGCTTTGTTGTTATTTTCCTCCCTTGTTCGTAGTGTCTTAGAGTACTGTTCTATAGTATGGAATCCGCATCATAACTATATTATTAATTTAATTGAAAGCGTTCAACGCAGATTTACGCGATCTCTTTTCTATCGTCATCACATACCGTATCTTGACTACAACTCAAGGCTGTTATTACTTCACCTTCATCCTTTAATCACGCGTCGCTCTTACCTTGACCTATGTTTTTTATACAAGCTCGTGAATAATGTTCCCGGAGTTCTCCTAGTTGAAGAGTTATCATACAGGACAAGTGCAGTTCCATCCAGAAACTGTAACATCTTTCAGCCTCCTCGCGCTTTTTTTGGATGTTTACTTCTTTTCGCCACTGGTAAGACTTCAGAGAACACATGACACTCTACAACTCGGATCTCTGTCCACCTCTTATACCTCTTTTATTATTAAATTGAAACATGCGCTTTTTACAAACTAGTTTTTTCTTTTGTCAATTTTTAATTTCTAAGCTATTGTATTAGTAAAATCATTGTATTTTGTCTCAATGGCTTTTAAAATAAAATAAATAAATAAATGCTACATGTAAATTTGCGGTCAAAATGATTTCATATTGAATCAACTACTTTCAGTTTCATTCAAAGTGAACATTTTTGAAATCAACGTAAAGCTTTACTAAGCTTTTTTTTTGACTATGGTTCATTTCAATCTAAAATTATTTCATTTTAATTATCATTTTCAAAATTTTATATCGATTTTGAAAACTGAACTTTTTAAAAGCATGTTTCAAATTTATCTTTCTAATATTATTTCATAAGGATATAAATTAAAACTGCAAACAATTAAATTTTTTTCTTTTTTATTTAATCCATTAGAAAATAAAATTAAGATTGAATACAAGAAATAATATATAGATATACATACATAAAATTAAAGGTACTTATTCCGTAAGTAAGTTTTGTTGTTATTTAATAAATATTATATGTAAGGGGGTCTTGTAAATAATTTGAATTCCTTCCAACAATTTGGGGCTAAAGCTCTGCCAATTTCATATGCCTGAAAATAAGTGTCAAACCCCCTAATTTCAATTTGTTGGCATACTCCATACAGCATCGAATTTGCTTTTATAACAAAAATAATTCCTTTCTTCTCAATGAAGCAGTTTGCATCCATCTCTCCTAAACATCATTCCAATTCGAGAAATCCCTAGATAGAGTAGTTTTGATTGCTGTGGCAAAAGTAGTCGTCGGTCAACTGATTCAGGTCTGGACTTTCAGATTTGTGCGTTGATGTTGACGAATTCGGGCTATTAAATCGATTTTTTTTGTCCTCGCATTGATATATTTATACCATACCTTTCCGTTAGGATTTCTTATAAATTCCTCGAGGACAAAAATAGTACTCCTAAGGAATTAAAAAATTGTTTATTGAAATATTCCAAAGTAACAATATAAAAATGTTTACCTTTTGTTCTTTAGGAAATAAAGCCAACAGTTGCTCGGTAAGAGCGCCAAAATCTTTTGGTGCTATTTTCTGCGTGTTATGCAAGATATTCTCAATAATATCATCAATTAGTTCGCTGCGAAAGCTATCTGTAAGGCAAGAATTTTGCTCATAGAATATCAAAATTCCTCTCCCCTTACAATTATTTTCTAATATCTGTTTGAGATTTAACGGCGAACCATTCTGTAAATGTACCATCCATGACTTGATTTTCGAGTTGTTGGATATTGTGTCGTCTTCAATTTTGAACTAAAAAAATAAATTTATATTTCGTGTTTTATGTTTCTATATTAGAAAGTGTTTTTTTCTCCAGTGGAAAAGCTTTTCACGAAACTCCGCCCTTAAACCGATGTTACTTATATGTTCCTTTATATTATCAGCAGATAAATATTGGAGACTTCTGTATGTTATATGAGGTTCTGTAAAATACAGAAATTTAAAAAAAAATTACTGAAAAATATACATAGCATACATGTATTCCAAAAAAAAACACTTTTAACGGAGATTTCCATACAAAATACTAATTTCACTTAAATACAGTACATACATTTCATATTTTCGAAAATAATGAGAATCGAACTTAAAAGGACATAAGGAAGTAGTTATAGTATTCAGATATGTATACGAAACCGATATTTTTTCCAGAAATTATTTATAATTTATTTATATTTTCGAATAAACAAATAATATATCCGGTGTATGCGTACTGTCGAGTAATAATTCTCATGAGTTGAATGATATTACAATTTTAGGCGTAATACATTATCCTAAATAGTAAAAAACAAGTATTTTAGGAAACACAAGGTACACTTTCACTCACATAAGATATAATTAAGATTTTACTTACCTTATAAAATATCATGTAACTACACCAATTCCCATTCGACGAGCAATTGATACAAATTTGTATCAGACGAAGGAGTGGTCGACTCGAAACCAAGAACTATGTCTAAATCTGCAACATTTAAAACACTCTTTATTTTTTTGACTTTTCACTACACTACACAGCAGACTGCACCGTACGCGAATGTGACGATAAAAACAAATTTGCACCTCGGAAATTGTGAAATTCTTTGCAAGTTCGTACATGATCATTGAAATCAAAGTGATTTCATTTTAAAATATGTATAGTGTCAATTCAAATCAATCTTGAGTATGAAAATTAAAGAGAGCATATTTATTTCAAATTTAAGTTACATTTGAATAAAGGATCAAAATGATCAAAACGAATAAATCAAATAGCTATTATTTCATTTTTACATTCAAGTTCTTGCGTGTTAATTGTTATCAAAGTGATTTCATTTTAAAATATATGTGCCATTTCAATTTAAAGGGAAAACTTTCTTCAGTTTAGAAATTAAAGGGAACATATTCATTTCAAATTAAAATTACGTTTGAATAAATGAATTTTATAATTTAATCAAAATGAATGAAATCAAATAGCTTTAATTTCATTTTTAAGTTGCAACTTTTCTCTGAGTGTAGGCTTTACATGTGTAAAAAATGGAATAAGAATCCCATGAGAGACTGAGAAAGTTCTACCCCTCAACAAGACTGACGCTCTTAATATGAGCCATCTAAGGCATACTGTCCCCGTAATGTTTTAGACATTTCCCGACAAAAATTTTTTTATTTCTTTTTTAACATTCTTTTTTTGCGCGTGCAACTCTCGATCTAGCTGTCAAAAAATCCCCAAAAACCACCCAGCTGATATAGTTCGTTCAGTTTTTCTTCGGAAATTGACAGAAATATTTTAGTCTTGCCACATGCACATATTTAAGTGTTGGATAATAATTTTGTGGGACAAGGCGGTATTGCAAGAAAGAGATTGCTGATAAAAAGTTACATTTTCGAAGCTTGCGGTTTTTTGTGGACTAAATTGGCAAATGTTTTTTTTGTAGATAAATATAGGTTTTAGCGAAAATAGGAAGAGTTTGTTTTATTTTTTTTTCTCGAACGTCTTTAACACTAAACCTACCGATACTTCATGTATACCTATTCCTACCACAGCGGGTCAAGTGACCCGTCTTTAAAATGTTATGTATATATTATACTATGTATGGTGAAAAATGTAGCACAATTTGGTACATGAATTAAGCAATTTTTCCAAATAACGATTCAAAAATATTTATTTATTAAATTTAAAAATGTGATAATGTTATTTAGAAGAAATTCTGACAAAAAGTTTAAAGTGGGTCATTTGACCCGTCGTGGTAGGTTTAGTGTTAATTTTATTTGTCGGTTGAACAGATTTAATTTGTTCGGACTGACTCTTTCATAGGAGTCTCCAAATTATTTGTAAAATTCGCCTTCCATTTCTATTTTCTAGCAACTTTTCAGCTTTAAAACTAATAAAATTATGAGATTTCAAGAACAATATTTTGATAGGCATAATTTCGTACCGAACCCGAAAAGTATCCGTGATTGAGAAATATTTACTAATTTCGTTTAAAGTAAAATAAAAAAATTGTAATTTTTCAATACGAGTAAAATAGCGGAACAATCTTCGACAAAAAGATATCAATAAATTTAATTTTTTTATTAGGTTTCTGCTATAGATTACAAAAATATTGTACTAATAACGTTATTTTAGAATTGAAGAATATTTTAATATTTAAATGTACCACTTACGATCATACTACTTACATCATACTACTTACCTATATGTATAATTATGAAATTTCTATTTGTACCCTCAAATGTCACTGCAACTCGTACATTTTTAGATACTGGTCTCGCAGTACTGAACATTTGAATTGTATAGGAATTAAGTTCTGAAAATCCCCAGAGTTGACAACGTCAGACTGAATTTGAATTTGGCGAATCGGTATCTATTTTCTGTACTGAATACGTTTGGAAACACCTGAATCTCTGAATTTATTTTATTACTTTTTTGTCAGGCATTTTTTTAAAAATACTGTATCGGAAATGCAGTAGTTCTTTCAACTGGTTCCGAAAAAAAATTCTTGAAACTAATGATGATACTAGTTTGTGACGTCCATTGTCTATATCGTATTAGGTATGCTAGAGATATTGTTAATAAAAAGTTTTCTAAGAAAATACTTGGTGTTGAATAGATTATATGGTGTACGGTGTTGTCTTCAGATGTACATATATGATCCAGACTTTGAATTTCCGAAACCAGAAAGTTTTAATCTATAGCAGACAGGTACAGTTTTGAAACAACTGAAATTATGCTATTCACAAAAGTTGCATATGTATTCATTATTTCCACAAAAATTCAGTACTGAAGAATTATCGCACATGTCAGTTTATAACAAGTATAATTCTTTTCTTTATTATCTATAAGATATAATAATGTGTTATAACGTTTAGACCCTAAAGTGCTAGACGTTCGATGATGCAAGACCCTAAAGTGCTTGGTATCATCTGAGTTCCAAGAAGAACCGGCCTCGCTATTTATAGTGCCCTTCTTGGAACTGGTTCCCACGCTGTGGTGAACAGGTGCAGACCTGGAGAAACACGTGTGCCAGTTGCGTGGTGAAAATGGGCGTATGCTGTGTGGTGAATATGTGCGTATGCTGTGTGTTGAATATGGGCGTATGTCGTAATGAGTTGAGTGTTGCCGTGCTGAGTCCGCCGTAGTAGTCGCGCTATAAGTTCTAAATTTCTGTACTAAAATTTGATGTTAAATGTCAGTATTAAACATTTTACTCAGGAGCTCCGCATGTTACAGCATAGGGAGGGGACAAGAGTTCCAATTAAATCCAGTTGGAGTACCGAAGTATTGTTCGGTAGGTATGGGCCTACTTGTTCTATTAATTTTACGATTAGATTTCGAAGAGTTTATATATGACACATGACTTTTGTGTTCCAATTTTTTCTCTCAAAAATTTTATTCGTTGTAATTAATTAATTAATTAACTAAGTATCAACCTTCTGTTGGCAAAACTATCATAATCCGGACTTTTTTTCCCGAACCCGGTAAACACTATAAAATAGTTTATTATTAAAAAATAATCTTCTAAACTCCTTGGGCTTTTTTTGGTCTAACTTTGGAACTAGCATGACAATATTATGTTCTATCTGCAGAATCTGCAATATTTGAAATAATGGAAAAAATCTGAAACCCCTAGAAGATATCTGAGAGCTATAATTTCATGAATTCGCAACTTTTAGCATATCATATCTGTTACGTAAGTTAAACAAAGTTTTGTCTAATTCCGTTAAATATTTTCGATAGATAAACATATCTATACAATTTATGTTTATAAATATTAATTGGGGTGTAGTTCTCAGTAATATTAGTAGGTATTTGCATAAATTTGACTAAGTGAGGTAGTTTTCGCAACATATAAATACGGATGGAAACTAATTAATAACTATCTGATTATTTCTTACCTAAATATTTACTCATATTTGTATCTCGTACATATCCTGTATGAGATATGAACTTAAAGAGTCTGTCTCCCACTTTAACTTAATATCTTAAAGGAAAATCTTAAAAGTGTTGTCACAAAGTCAATAGCTGCTTTAAAATCAATTTTTGCGATTCTCGAAACATTTAAGATATCCCTTAATCGAAAAATGTTACCAACAATAAACAGTGTCTCTACAATTTGCCAGTTCTTCTTGGAAAAAAATTTGTTTCAATTATGAACACAAAATTCTCTGCAGGACAAAAAAGTCCTTTTCGTAAGATGAAGAAGGATCTTATTTCAATATTCGACTTCTGATAGACATTATCTTTGGCGCCATGCCGTTAATATTGACAGAAAGGCAAAATACAAAAAGATAGTCTCTCCATTATAAATGTAAATAAGGGATAGAAAAATATACACAAGTTTTTTTTGTAGCGATGAATATTCCAATTGTGAGGACAGTGTCCTTCTACTTTTTTTTCCATATCTTGTAAGAAGAAAATGACGAAAAAGATTTTACGAAGAAAGTAATGACTAAAAAGAAATTTTCTGAGGTTATTCACCCACTATTCGATCTATATTTAGATAGTATCATTGTGCGATAATAATTTCTTGTAATAAAAGATAGAACGTCGTTTATGTGCTGTGCTACTTCATGTTTGGCTATGATTAAAAATACAAAGATTGGACGTTACAGCAAAGACTATCTAGAACTTTAGTTTAAAAAAAAATAAGCTTATAACCTATTAAGACGTTATATTTTCATGTTCGCATGTTCGTAGTAATTGTAGAAACAAAGTTTGTTATATAGTCCCTTTATCAATCAATTCACTAATTTGACTACTTTAACTTTATTCTAACAACCTATCCCGAAAAATCTAATCGGACTAAGGGTCGAACACCAAGGCCCATAGGCGTGCCGTGGCTTGAAATCTGGCAGGGGCCAAGGGCCGAACGACTCAGAACATACGACATCTTCCGAAAGGCACACATGATATTCATACAAGTTCGTCCTTTTTGTGTTTACAGATTAGTTGTTCGTATAAAGAATGATTTGTCGTGTACGACTTTGAAATGTTTTATACATTGTTTTTCCAATAGCTGCAGTTGAAGGAAAGAATTTGAAAAAGTTCCTATGAGTCCTCCTTCGAGTAGCTGCCATACAAAAATCCTGTAAAAATGTCTTTACTGTCTTTTAGTTTCGAGTAGCAACCAAAAGAGAGTCCTTAAAATTGGATTCAATGTTCATGATTGAGAGATTCGAGAATCTATCTTGAGTAGTAGCCAGCGATGCTAGATTTGAAGATTTTTCTTCAATTTGAAGATTTTTAGCGTTACCGAAGATTTGAAGATTTTTTTGTATTCGTAAGATATTTTCTTCAATTTCGATAACAAAAAAAAATTTAATTTATAAATTCCGTCAGTACTTGCCACACTAATCTAATTACCGAAAATAAGGTTTTCTTTGGTCGCGTTTCATTTGTTCTTTATTGGAACACAAAATTAAACATAAGTAGTATTTTATCCGGAAAGCAAGTTTAGCTAAAATAAGTGAATCTTTTAATTTGAAAAGATTTTTACGAACCAGTGTTTTGAATTTAACAACCTTTTTTTAAATTTGCAAGATAATGATTTCAAATGTCTTCAGTTTAATGGTAAGTTTCACAAAACAGCTCCATTTGACAGACATATAAAAAAATGTTATGATTCTCAGAAAAGTTCTTCTATTTAAAACTCTATCCCACTTCAATTTTTCATTTCCACTCACATTTAATCTTGATGCATGAAAAAATTTGTGATCATATAGGTTCCATCAGATGAAAACTCAATCCATTGATATTATGGACATGTAACCAATGTACAAACATAGTGATGGAGTTTGCTTAGTAAGTTTATAAACGAGTATAATTTATTTTAAATTATTCATTTTATTATTAAAGATTTATAATTTTATTTTATTTTTATAAATACTTGACGATTTTGCAACAATGCATACAACTGTGATTTGCAAATTATTTTAATCTTGGGATATATTTAAAAGCGCAATAAAACGCAATTGACAAGTAAAATGTTTGCGGTAGGATAGGAAGGAATTATTTTTTTGGAAGGGGCCAGAATTATTTCTCTGGGAGGGTCCAAGCCGGGATCTGGGGGGTCCCGGCCCCTCCTGGCCCCCCTCACGGCGCGCCTATGCCAAGGCCTGATTTGAGTTGCCGCGCCATTGAAGATTATAGAATGGGGTCGCGATAGAATACTTATAGTCCAAGAGCTCGCGACAAAAAAGTGCAAGAGTTTTAAAAAGGATAATATTTTGATATTTGGTTATATTTAGAGTGTATGTAAATATACTGGAGTCAGCAAGTCTGACGTGGGGACACCTGGCTCCGGTGGGCTATCAAAGATGTCACAGAAACCAGTGTCATGAAAGAGTTTTAAGAAAGCTGAAAATTTACCAAGCCTTAGTTTTTACAATGATAAACTGAAAAACAGTGGTCAGACACCGCAACAGTAGGATCCACCCAGTCAGCACCCCCGCAAAGGTGTCGAAAAAATGGAGTCCTCGTAAAAGTTTTAAGAAAGCGAAATTTGGCACACTGTAAATCTATTCAATATAATTTATGAAAATAACAGTCAGACTTCATTTGGTTAGAACGGGACCAGTCAGCAGTCGCCGAAAGTATAAATATCACGCACGCGCGATTTCTGTTACTATGTGCGCGTATGTTAAATAACAATCTAAGTTTCGTTAATTTTGTAATATAATAAAATAGTATTACTTTAAAACCTAGTATATTTTCCATATTGAATTCTATTTTCATAGAAATAAGTGGAAATTCAATAAGTCGGCGCATTGAAACATAATGAAAATTTGCATTGTGTTCCTATATTTACATATAGGTACCCTAAATATAACCAAATACTAAAATATTACCCTTCTTAAAACTCGTGCACTTTTTTGTAGCGAGCTCGCCGACTATTACGCTGCTGCCACAAATAACATATGAATTACGTAAATGGATCATACTCCGTAGTCGTAGTATAATATCAGTGATTTGGTTTTGGGTCATTACAGGAAATCGGAAATGCGTTTGTAGGCGATTATATAAAAAGTCCGTGGAAGTGAAAACCAATTTGATATCTCATCAAACCTAAGAAATATGTGAGAAGCCTTACGTCCCCTTAGAGTTGAATTTCAACGAATCCTGAAATCAACTTTTTGATGAATATGTAGGAGGCCTTAGGAAGTAAAAATGTATTGGATATCTCATCAGAACTATGAAATAGGTAGGAATTTGTGAAAACATATCCCTTGCACCTACTTTGGGGTTGAATATTCACAAATCCTGAAAGGAGTTTTTAGATATATATAAAGTAAGCCCGTGGAAGTGATAACCAATTCGATGTCTTATCACTACTAAGAGATATGACGGAATTCGTGAAAACGAGTTCAACCCATTTATACCTTCTTAAGGGTTGAAAAAGGAAAAAAGATTTAAAACGAGTTTATAAAACAAGGAAGTGAAAAGTTGTTCAATATCTAATCAGACCTGACTGATACGACCGAATTCGTTAAAATACATACAACCCCTTTACACCCCCTTAGGAATCGAATTTAAAAAAACACTGAAAACGCTTTCTAGGTATTGATCGGAGAAATTCGTGGAATGAAAATCAATTCATAATTTTAGAAGAGTTAAGAGATATAACGAAATTCGTGAAAATATATGCATTTCGTTTTCACTGATCACATTTTAAGCCCACCTTCCGTACACCAATGTATATTTCTAATTTTTTACTTTATTATTTTTTAATAATAAAGTATTGTGATCGACCTGAAATTTCAAAAAAATTTGCTACCCTGAAATTATGTATTTTCACGTTTTAGGACTAGTACCAGGTATGTGAATATGAAATTGCCGTTCACACATAGATGGCTCTAGAGGTAATGTTTATTGTGTATGAGTTATAACCACATTTTTTTTTAATTGGATCAACATCTGTCAGGAATTTTCAGTATACCACATTTCAAGTTTTATGCAACAACATAGTGTTTTACCTCATTAAAAATGGAAAATTTTGTAGCAGAAAGTTGTGATTTGCGGATTTCATTACGTTTTTGTTTTTTTCTAAAGAAAAGTGTGGCTGAAGCGCATCAAATGCTTGTAGAAGCTTATGGTGAATAGGGTCACTATATACACAACACTCTCTACCTAGGGTTTGGCAGATACGTCTAATTCGGTCGTTTCTGTACTAGAAATTGTAATTTAACCTCACAAAAATCGCCTGTTTATGTACTAGTTCGCATGTTTTTGTACTACTGAGAATTGCTATCAAATTGCGTTTTTGAAGTGTGTTAGTGCGAATATGTGAAGAGTCGGAAAAAGAGCTGTCGGTTCCCTTCCACAATTCTAGTACGTCTTTTTCTTTGATATGGAAGTGTGTGTGCGCGAAATTGTGGTTTTCAATGGACAATTTCCCTATTTCTTTCATCTCTTCTATGGAAATTTACAATTTTGCAGCGAAAAGTCAATCATTTCGAATGTTTATAAAGCAAAATCCCATAAACATGGAAAAAATTTAAATTTACTGGTTTTTCACCTTGGTACGCATCTGCCAAACCCCTCTTAGAGGCTGTTTTGGTGTGAGTGTGTATACAGTAACCCTAATGGTGAACATGCTTGAAGTGAAAGACAGTGTAGAAATTGGTTTGAACGATTCAGAAGTGATGATTTTGATGTGAGAAATCAAGAACGTGGTAGACATACATCAGAAGAAGTTTGAAGGCTCCGATTTGCAAGAAATATTGGATGAAGATGATACAGTAGGTAGGTAGGTAGGTACGCGTGGCTGCCCGTGAGAACGCGGACACACTTAGACCTAAAAGGTCCGTTGTGTTACCACAGGATCATCGAATCCGGTCCTACTCGTCGAGCCATTTAGAGCTTGCAATGAAGCGTTGGATTCTCGCGACCTCCATTGAGGCAAGGTCACCGAGACAGTTGAAGAAGTAAGCTCCAAGATGAGCTTTCCTTCTGGCTGATAGAGCTGGACAGGTACAGAGAAGGTGAAGGACTGTCTCCTCCTCCTCCTCATCCAGGCAGCTTCTACAGAAGTCGTTTGAGAAGAGGCCGAGTCTTTTCACATGTCGACCAATAAGACAGTGTCCAGTCAGGACACCGACTGTGGTGCTGATATTTGCCCTTTTGAGCAAAGTCAGCCTTATAGAGCGTTTTAGATCCAGCTCCGGCCAGATCTGTCTCGCAGTGTGACATGTAACACCGTTTGCCCATCTTGAGTTGGTTTTCTCAATTGAGTCCAATCCCAGTAGCAGTTTACATGTAGAGAGAGGCACACCCAGATTCCGGTGTTCCGGCATAATCTGAAGGGTAGTACCGCGTCGAGCAAGTTCGTCAGCCATGCAGTTCCCTGGAATATCCCTGTGTCCTGGCACCCAGCACAGGAGAATATTGAACTGTACTGAACAGTAACTCAAATACAAATAGAAGATGCATTAAATGTTGACCGATCAACAATTTCTTTACGTTTAAAAGCTATGGGAGATTCAAAAGTGTGGAAAATGGGTACCACATGAATTGACTGAAAGACACATGGAAAATCGAAAAACAATCAGTGAAATGTTGTTCAACGACACGGAAGGAAGTCATTTCTGCATCGAATTGTGACTGGTGATGAAAAGTGGATTTATTTTGAGAATCCTAAACGCAGAAAATCATGGATTACAGCAGGCCAACCATCAACATCGACTGCAAGACCAAATCGATTTGGAAAGAAGAGAATGCACTGTGTTTGGTGGGATCAAAAAGGGGCGGTGTATTATGAACCTTTAAAACCTGGTGAAACTGTCAATACTGATCGCTACCCACAACAAATGATCAATTTGAACCAAGCTTTGATCGAAAAACGACCAGAATGGGCGACAAGACATGGTAAAGTTATTTTGCTTCATGACAACGGATCGGCACACAAAGCAAAACCGGTTCAGGATACGTTGAAGTCACTTGGATGGGATTTGCTACCTCCCCCGCCTTATTCACCAGACTTGACTCCTTCTGATTATTATTTATTTTCATCGATGGGACACGCACTTAAAGAGCAGCACTTCAAAACATCTGAAGAAGTCGAAAAATGGGTCTCTTAATGGTTTTCATCGAAAGAAGAGCAATTTTTTTGGCGTGGCATCCACAAATTATCTGAAAGGTGGACAAAATGTATTGCTAGCGATGGGTAATACTTTGAATGAAATATTATGTACCTTTCTTTCAAAATAAGCGTTCAATTTAAAAAAAAAAAAACGAAAAATTTCATATTCACACACCTGGTAAACCCCAAAAAAGCAAAAAAAAAATGTCCGTCTGTCTGCCGTAGATGCCGTCCGCCGTACGTCGTACGCAAAACCGTTTGAAGGCGCATAGCTCACAAACCCGTTGAGATATTAAATTGAATATGGTGGGTAGAGTTATTGAACCCCTACGATTGGTATCTTTTTGGAGGTGTGGTGGTGTAAGGGGGGAGTAGGGGACGCGTTTTAGACGAAAAATTTTGGTTTCTAGATCTCAGGAACTGCTTATGGTAGGAGGCTGAAATTTGGAACTTATGTAGTACTATGATAGTGGACCTATTTGATTTGATTTAAAAAAATTGGTGATAAGGGTTACGGGGTGTATGAGGGGGTTGGGGGGGGAAACAATGTGTCCGAAACGTTCGAAAACTGGGATTGAAGCATTCTAAAATCCATATCTCCTGAACCGTTAATCTCAAAAGTGTGAAACTTTGTAGTTATCTTAAGGGATACCAGGAGAGTAGACAAGTGCTAAACATTTTAAGAGGGGAAGTGGAGTGTAGATTACAATATCTTCCGAACCAACTGTACCAGGAAGATGAAATTTGGTTTCTGAATATAAGATCACAAGTGGAGTTTACTGAATGTAAAAATTTTGAGAGGGAAGGTGTAGAGGAGGAGTACAAAGTTGGGGGATAACCATTTTTTAAAAAATTTAATTTTTATATTTCAAGAACCGTACCAGATATGATCTTAGAAGTCTTACAGGAGTTAGGCCTAGTAGACTTCCAGCAGGAAAAAAAATGTACAGAGCTGGAGTAATGCGGTGTAGGTCACTATGCGACTGATAACCTAAAGATTAAACAGGAGGCTATTTGGAACGTTATTTTTTAGGTTATCAGTCGCATAGTGACCTACACCGCATCTCAGTATTAAACACGTTTCGGACTTCTACCCAAAAATTAATAAAGTTGCGCCCAGACTGTTGTCAGATTTTTTTTTATCTTAATTACTTTTCTAATAGATTTATGTATAGTCACCAAGTTTCAACTTTTTAGCATAAGCCGCTCTATAGATAGGAATACACCCTCACCACCGTACCATATTACCCCCATAACAATCTATATTTTTCCAACACGCCACTATTATAGCTCTATTTAAATACCAAGTTTCAGCTTTCCATGATTATAGGTTCTCTAGATATAAGAATCGGAATTTTTTTTTTCACAAGCAAATCATCATCCTGCTATGGTCCTACCTCCCGTAAAAATTCTAAGCATCTATCTTAAACTGTTCTTGAGATATGAGTCGTGATTTTTTTGAAAACATCTTAGCCCCCGACTTCCATGCCCCACCGCCTCCTTTGAAAATGTTATTTTAATCAAACTCCATTTGTTAACTTGTATACATATACCGCATTTTATTTTTCTGGCATAATTGGCTCGTGAGATATCGTAATCAAAAGTTTTTCACCGCCCACAACCACACGCCAATCTCACACTCAAACCTTTGTTTTCGGTCTTCTCCTAGTACACGAGTACATCTGCAGATAGTCAACAAGTTTCAATTTTGTGACATTAACCGTTTACTAGTTATGATTTTAATGTCTCCTAGATCTCTCTGTTTATTGGGTTACTGTAGCGAAACTCTTTAAAAATTAATTTCTGATGAAGGGAGAAAATTTAAGAAAAGGCACCTGATTATTCTCGGACTTCTACCCAAAAAATAATATAGTTGCGTTTTTATACTCTAGATGAAATCTGAGAGTATTATAAGTTTAATCCATCCCAAAAGTTTGTAACGCATAGAACGGAGGCTCGGACGGAAAAAGTTATATACTATGTTTTGTTTATTTTTGGTCAAAAACTCCAAATCCGCTTGACGTCCGTTTGTCCGTCTGCCCGTCTGTCCGCATGTCCGTCTGTCTGTCTGTCCGTCTCTCTGTCTGTCCGTTTGTCCGTCTATCAGTCCGTGCTCACGATAACTCAAGAACGCCTTGACCTAGGATCTTGAAATTTTGAATCTGTATGTTTGATCGAATTTGTAAGACTAAGTTCGTTAATGGGCACAATCATCGTACTCCTTCGGGTAGCTGCCATACAAAAGTCCTTAAAACACGTGGACTACAACTTCGGTACGCCATAAGCTACAACTTTGAAATTTTGTATATGTTAGTTTTCCAATAGTTGCCGTATAAGGTATGAATATGAAAAAGTGGCCATGAGTCCTTCGAGTATAAAAATCCTGTAAAAATATCATCACTCAATTCACGGAACTCACTATAACTAAAGAAATCGTACAACCATGAAGGTGAAATTTTGTAAAAATTAGTTTTGAGGGAAAGTGTATTAGTCAATAAAATTCCTTCACTTCCTTGGGTATCTCCCATACGAAAAGTCCTTAAAACACGAGTTCAAGAATATTGGCCTATAACTTCAGAACGGTTTAAGCTACGACTTTGAAATGTTGTATGTGTTGATTTTCCGATAGTTGGAGCTGAATCTATGATTATGAAGAAAATCCTATTGGTTCTTCGTGTAGCTCCCATACAAATATCCTGTCAAAATATCTTCACTTAATTTACAGAACTCCCTATAACTCAAGTAATCGTTTATCCACGAATTCAGAATTTTGTACAAATTAGTTTTAAATGAAAACGAAGTTCGAGTTTACTAGTAAGCGAAATCCTTTTACTCTTTCGGGTAGCTTCCATACAAAAAATCCTTAAGACACGTGTTCAACAATATTTTCCGATAATTTTTGAACGATTTAAGCTAGGAATTTGAAATTTTGTACATATTAGTTTTTAAATGGTTCCAGGGAAAAGAATAAATATGCTAGAGATCGAGTGAGTCCTTCCTGCACCTTCCAAGTCCTTGAAAAAGGAAATTTTTTTTCGGTGACTCACCTAGTTCCAGATATACAATTAAACATTGATGATATTGTCTTTTAATTTCGAGTTGCAACCAAATGGGATTTCGTAATAAGGGACAAACTACGAGTACATGTGCAACTGGTTGATAGCATTGATGGATCGAACTATAAATCGATTGTGTATAAATTTACAGAGTCATCGTTTAACTTTTAAGGCCATTATCCGATCTTGAAATTCCTTTGTACTAATTTACTTAGTAAATTTGATAGATACTAAAAAGTTCAATTCCATTTTAGTTCATAAAAATAAATCCATTATCATGTTATCCTATTAAAGAAAGTCATTCTACTGGTCTGGGAACCAAGTAGCTCTAATATTTCCGGAATGTTCGATATGAAACTCTTTACTATTTATATCAACAGCGTAGTGAGTAAGTTTCGAAGAATTCAATCAATTATTAATATCTCATGTTAAATTCAGTTCATATATTCGTTATTCCATTGGAATGAAATATGGAGACTGATTATTGTTGGTGGTACTAATTAAACTTGCATTCGCATAAACTACAGGACACCATTATTTAATTAAGGATATCCAAAATCGAATTTCAAGCGTGGCATTGAAATGAGATAGCTGCCAATTATCTACTTAAATTTCTTGTCAATGGCGCACTGTGGCATGGAACATTCGACTGCAATTAATTACTAAATCGATAGATCCTTTTCGGTTTTGATGTAGAGCTTAATTAGACACGTTTCATCCAATTATGATAAATTTTCGACGCCGAACCATCATCCATCACGTTATGATGAATGTACGTGAAAATTTATGTATTTTGTGTACCAGATTCCGAAAATTGATGAAACTCAAAACGAAGAAGGTGTAATTTAACATTCAGCGCAACAGGATGCAGATGCGACCGTGTATGGTTTGGTAAATTTGAAAACCTTTCGGATATTTATGAATGCTGCTGAATTGAATAAAGTTAGAGGAAGCGTCATCTGATACTAGCTGCACCTACATTGAGTTAAATTTGCATTTCATTTTCGATTGATTGTCGCACCTGTGACTTTTATTAGTATTCGCAGTGGCATCCGTCTATTTTATGTAGGAGATAAATTTGTAATTAATACGTCTATTGCTTGGTTAGTGGCTCCAGTCCATTTAGTTTTCACACTACTTCGACACCTGGTTGAATTCACGACTTTAGTTCTAATACGGCACCTTGTGCGGAGGAGAGTTGAAAAAGCGCACTGTTACGGCCTAAAATAATTATTACTTTATTATTTCAATAATACAGATTGTGATCGAATCTTAAAAAAATAAAAATTTTGCTACCCTGACCAGTAAACACTAAAAAAGCTTTACGTAAAATGGTTTGAAGGCTCGTACCTTTGAAACCCTTTAAGTTTTTAAGCTGACAAATTTTGTATTTGTATTTGCAAAAAGCAGTCGATATGGATTGAAGGGTGTGGGAGACATATCCGAAGCGCTTGAAAGCTGAGATCGAGACCTTCCGAAATGAATGCCTCCTAAATTGTTAATGTCACAAAGCTGGAACTTAGTGATTGGTGGTAGGCATACTGTGATAATAGATTGGAAGTAGTTAAGGGGGATCAATGACATGCGGCAGGAGGGGGACTTTAGATTACGATATTTCGCGAATGAAGTTCGCTGAATATAAGATTTCTTAGAGAGGCTGTGGAGCATGAAAGTGGAGGGAATAAGAACTTTTCGCAAAATTCACTTCACTTATTATCTTATAACTGTTTAAGATAGAAGCTTAGAATTTATACGTGAGGTAGGGCTAGTAAACACCTAGCGGAAAAAAAATGTTTAAGTGAGGGTGTAGGAGGTGAGGATGGAGAAGAGTGAAAAAGAAAAAAATTCGATTTTTATATATTGAGAACGGTTAATGCTAAATTTCTGAAACTTGGTATTTAGAGCTATAGAAGTTGCACGCCCTAAAAATAAAATTATTAGTAGTTGTATTTGGAGGTTTTTCCTATCTCTAGAATGGCTTAAGCTACATTCTTGAAACTTGATGGGTATATGTAAATGTACTAGGGAAGTAATTTAGGTAAAAAAAGGAAGTGGTGCAAAAAAAGTTATCAGTGAAAATGGGTTGAATATGTTTTTACGAATTTCGTCATATCTCTTACATCTTCTGAAATATTGAATTAATTTTTTTTCTACGGGTTCTTGAGATAAATGGTTAGAAAACGTTTTCGGGATTTTTTGAAATTAGACCTTTAAGAGGTGTCAAGGGATTGTGTACATTTTCACGAATTCAGTCATGTCAATTATGTCTGATAACATTATATGTACATCCACAGGCTTTTTATATATTCGCCTAAAACTTTTTTCAAGATTTTTTCCTTCTCTACCCCTTAGAGGGTATAAAAGAGTTGCACACGTTTTCACGAATCTTCTCATATCTCATAGAAGTGATAAATCATCGAATTGGTTTTTACTTCTTCGGGCTTTCTTTGTAATCGTGTAAAAATTGATTTCAGAATTTTTGGATATTCAACTCTCAAGTAGGTATATGAGGTTGCATACGTTTTCACAATTTACGCCATCTCTAATACTATGTTCAGACTACGAGCTGCGCTGAAAACACTTCTCGGTCGCGTTTACGAAAACACGTAGCTACTACGCGTTTAACCGAAAACATGTACTGCGACCCTCGCGGAAATCGAAGTAAACTTTGGAAGAAACTATTTAATGCTGCAGAAACTCAATTTTGTGCTTGAGCAACGACTGCATTAGCTAATAAATTCCCTTTTCATTACTCCTATACAAACTAATTGGTTTCAAACAATTTAGAAAGCACAAATTTGCTAATGAAACACAGCTGAATATCTACTTGTCAAAACAAATCACATCCAGCTATCATGTATCAAAATAAAACGAGTTGCCTAGTCTGAACACTACTTTTTTAACATGTTAAATTTACCTAATTAAATGCGTTTAATGAGCATAGTCTGTACAGGGTATAAGGTTTGATGAGATATCAAATTAGCTTTTACTTCTAGAGAGTTTTTATATAACGCCAACACATTGATTTTAGGCTTTCCTGATATTCAACCCTCAAGGGGTGTAAAGGGGTTGCATACGTTTTCACGAATTCTTAATGACTTATTTCTAAGAGCTGATGAGATATCGATTTGATATTGATATTGATTTGTACTTCCAAAGGCTTCCTCTATAATCGCCGAAAAGCGAATTTCAAGATTTTTGGATGTTCAACCCCAAGGTTGTGTAAGGAGGTTGCACAATTTTTCACAGTTTTCGACATATTTCTTAGTTTTGATGCGACCAAAAATTGGCTTCTTCTGTGCAATTCATGATTTCTCGAAATTCAAGCACGAAGGTGTTGTAATGGGTTTGAATACGTTTTCACAAATTTCTTTATATCTCTACGGACTGATGAGACAGTAAATTGGTTCTTACTTCTATAGCCTTTTTGTAAAATCGACTAGAAACCAAGAATTTTTTGATATTTAACTGGAGTACGTACATTACGTACATTTTACGTCTACAACCATTTTACGTCTAAAAGGGATTTTTTTATATACGCATAATTATCAAAAAATCAATATTTTCTATATTTTTACTTCCATTCTAGTAACAAAATTAAGTTTAAAAAAACCGACCAGACTTTTGGCATGTTTTTTTGGTTTTTCTATTGTCCATGAAGTAATATTTATTCAAATTATGAATTTTAAAGTCTTTATTTACGTACTAATAGCTTAAATGCTTTTATTGATTGAATTATAGTATTTTGTTTAATTAACTACAATATTATTCACACTTTGTAATGAAGTATACAGTCATTACAGTATTTTATGTAGATTTTTAATTCAGGCTACTCACCCCTAATACGAAATTCATATATTTCAAAAGGGGGAGTTGGACTATTATCAACATTGTACATATTATAAGACATTAATAAAAAAACATACTGCAGTCACGATCGGCTGCAAGCCAATCGTATAATACTCTAGATGAATACTGAACTCCTTTATATTGTAGTTGGGGATAAAATAGAATTACGTGTGTGCATGTTGTATGTCCTTTATTAAGGAATGCCATTGAATTGCTACTCAAAACTAAAAGACAATATTCAGTGTTTAATTTCATATCTTGAACTTGGTAAGTCATCAAAAAAAAATGTCCTTTTTGAAGGACTTTCACATGGGAGGTGCAGGAAGGACTCACTTGATTTCTTACACATTTATCCTTTTCCTTGGAACCATTTAAAAATGAACATGTAAAAAATTTGAAATTCGTAGCTTGAAGCGTTCAGAAGTTATCGAAAAATAATGTTGAACGTGTCTTAAGGACATTTTGTATGGCAGCTACCAGAATTAGTAAAAGGATTTCTCTGATTAGTAAACTCAAACTTCATTTTTACTCAAAACTAATTTGTACAAAATTCCCAATTCATAGCTAAAAGATTACTTGAGTTATAGTAAGTTTCGTAAATTAAGTAAAGATGTTTTGACAGGATATTTGTATGACAGCTACACGAAGGACTAATAGGATTTTCTTCATAATCATACATTTAGCTCCAACTATTGGAAAAATAACACATACAAAATTTCAAAGACGTAGCTTAAACCCTTCTGAAGTTATCGGCCAATATTCTTAAACACGTGTTTTAAGGACATTTTGTATGGTAGCTACCAGAAGGAGTAAAAGGATTTCGCTGACAAGTAAACTCGAACTTTCTTTTTACTCAAAACTAATTTGTACAAAATTCTGAATTCATAGCTAAAAGAGTACTTGAGTTATAGTGAGTTTCGTAAATTAAGTGAATACATTTTGACAGGATATTTGTATGGCACCTACACGAAGGACTAGCACGATTTTCTTCATAATCATATATTTAGCTCCAACTATTGGAAAAATAACACATACAAAATGTTAATGTCGTAGCTTAAACTCTTCTGAAATTATCGACCAATATTCTTGAACACGTATTTTAAGGACATTTTGTATGGCAGCTACTCGAAGGAGTAGGACGATTTTGCCCGTTAACGAACTTAGCCTTACAAATTCAACTAAACATCCAGATTCAAAATTTCAAGATCCTAGGTGAAGGCGTTCTTGAGTTATCGTGCTATCGGACAGACGGACGGACGGACGGACGGTCGGACGGACGGACGGACGGACGGACGGACGGACGGACGGACGTCAAGCGGATTTGAGGTTTTTGGCCACAAATAAACAAAAAATAATATATAACTTTTTTTCGTCCGAGGCTTGGTTCTATGCGTTACAAACTTTTGGGCTGGATTAAACTTATAATACTCTATATGATTTCATCTAGAGTATAAACATGCATTAAAAAAAAATAGCCAAAGCGAGCCTTGACCTCGTCCATAATAATTCTCTGTGACATTACGTTTATTACAGCACTTTTTCCAGGGATAGGTTGTTTGTTTTTTTTCCGATCTCCACTGGAAGAGGATATTGAATGATAAACGTAAATGTATTTTGTTCAAGTGTAAGAAAATGTGAGGGGCTAGAGTGACACTTGCCCCGCCAGTATTCCACAACCCGAAAAATTAACATTTTAAAATGTGACAGAAAAATTTTTCAAACCAAATTATGTCTCCATTATTTTGCAATTAGTGTTCGCTTTATGATTTTTGCTTACTTCTTCTGGCCTCCATAGGCTTGACGGACCAATAATGTTCGATTCTTTAAAAACAAAATTGTTCTTACTAAAAAGACTATTAATTTTTATACTCTAGATGAAATCATATAGAGTATTATAAGTTTAATCCAGCCCAAAAGTTTGTAACGCATAGAACCAAGCCTCGGACGAAAAAAAGTTATATATTATTTTTTGTTTATTTGTGGCCAAAAACCTCAAATCCGCTTGACGTCCGTCCGTCCGTCCGTCCGTCCGTCCGTCCGTCTGTCCGTGAACACGATAACTCAAGAACGCCTTCACCTAGGATCTTGAAATTTTGAATCTGGGTGATTGGTTGAATTTGTAAGGCTAAGTTCGTTAACGGGCAAAATCGTCCTACTCCTTCGGGTAGCTGCCATACAAAATGTCCTTAAAACACGTGTTCAAGAATATTGACCAATAACTTCGGAACGCCTAAAGCTACGACTTTGAAACTTTGTATGTGTTACTTTTTTAGTAGTTGGAGCTAAATGTATGATTATGAAGAAAATCCTGTTAGTCCTTCCTGTAGCTGCCATACAAATATCCTGTCAAAATGTATTCACTTAATTTACGAAACTCACTATAACTCAAGTAATCTTTTAGCTACGAAATCAAAATCTTGTACAAATTAGTTTTGAGTGAAACCAAAGTTCGAGTTTACTGGTCAGCGAAATCCTTTTACTCTTTCTGGTAGCTGCCATACAAAATATCCTTAAAACAGGTGTTCAAGAATATTGGTTGATAACTTTAGAAGGGTTTAAGCTACGACTTTGAAATTTTGTATGTATCATTTTTCCAATAGTTGGAGCTAAATATATAATTATGAAGAAAATTCTGTTTGTCCTTCGTGTAGCTGCCATACAAATATCCTGTCAAAAAGTATTCACTTAATTTACGAAACTCACTATAACTCAAGTAATCTTTTAGCTACGAAATCAAAATCTTGTACAAATTAGTTTTGAGTGAAACCAAAGTTCGAGTTTACTGGTCAGCGAAATCCTTTTACTCTTTCTGGTAGCTGCCATACAAAATATCCTTAAAACAGGTGTTCAAGAATATTGGTTGATAACTTTAGAAGGGTTTAAGCTACGACTTTGAAATTTTGTATGTATCATTTTTCCAATAGTTGGAGCTAAATATATAATTATGAAGAAAATTCTGTTAGTCCTTCGTGTAGCTGCCATACAAATATCCTGTCAAAATGTATTCACTTAATTTACGAAACTCACTATAACTCAAGTAATCTTTTAGCTACGAAATCAAAATCTTGTACAAATTAGTTTTGAGTGAAACCAAAGTTCGAGTTTACTGGTCAGCGAAATCCTTTTACTCTTTCTGGTAGCTGCCATACAAAATATCCTTAAAACAGGTGTTCAAGAATATTGGTTGATAACTTTAGAAGGGTTTAAGCTACGACTTTGAAATTTTGTATGTATCATTTTTCCAATAGTTGGAGCTAAATATATAATTATGAAGAAAATCCTGTTAGTCCTTCGTGTAGCTGCCATACAAATATCCTGTCAAAATGTATTCACTTAATTTACGAAACTCACTATAACTCAAGTTATCTTTCAGCTACGAATTCGGAATTTTTTACAAATTAGTTTTAAGTAAAAACAAAGCTTGAGTTTACTTGTCAGCGAAATCCTTTTACTCCTTCTGGTAGCTGCCATACAAAATGTCCTTAAAATACGTGTTCAAGAATATTGGCCGATAACTTCAGAAGGGTTTAAGCTACGTCTTTGAAATTTTGTATGTGTTATTTTTCCAATAGTTGGAGCTAAATGTATGATTATGAAGAAAATCCTATTAGTCCTTCGTGTAGTTGCCATACAAATATCCTGTCAAAACGTCTTCAGTTAATTTACGGAACTTACTATAACTCAAGTAATCTTTTAGGTATGAATTGGAAATTGGTACAAATTAGTTTTGAAAAAAAACAAAGTTCGAGTTTACTAATCAGCGAAATCCTTTTACTCCTTCTGGTAGCTGCCATACAAAATGTCCCTAAGGCACGTGTTCAACAATATTTTTCGATAACTTTTGAACGCTTTAAACTACGAATTTGAAATTTTGTACACGTTCATTTTTAAATGATTCCAAGGAAAAGGATAAATATGTAAGAAATCGAGTGAGTCCTTCCTGCACCTCCCATCTGAAAGTCCTTCAAAAAGGACATTTTTTTCCGATGACTTACCGAGTTCCAGATATGAAATTCAACACTGAATATTGTCTTTTAGTTTTGAGTAGCAATCTAATGGCAGTCCTTAATAAAGGACATACAACATGCACACACGTAATTCTACTTTATCCCCAACTACAATATAAATCGAAGTTCAGTATTCATCTAGAGTATTATACGATTGGCTTGCAGCCGATCGTGACTGCAGTATGTTTCTTCGAGAATTTAAACAAACGTAAAGCGAAGTGCTGCCAACACTTATATTTTGTAGAGTGAAATTTAATGGGATTATTCAAAGTTGTTGTTTGGTGTTAGCAAAATCAATTCCTTCCTCTGTTTTGTGCAATTTTAGCGATATCAAAACTGATGTCTTGTCTTCTATTAAAATGAATAATAGTATAGAAAAAAAATAGAAGAAAAAAAAATTTTTTAGCTTATGCAACTGAACTCGAAACTGCATGAATTAAGGTCAAATCAATTTTCTTTTTTAATTGCAACTATTGATTTCCTGTTAAAATTGTATAATATAAACATACTGCAGTCACGATCGGCTGCAAGCCAATCGTATAATACTCTAGATGAATACTGAACTCCGATTTATATTGTAGTTGGGAATAAAGTAGAATTACGTGTGTGCATGTTGTGTGTCCTTTATTAAGAACTGCTATTAGATTGCTACTTATTCAGTGTTTAACTTCATACCTTAAACTGGGTAAGTCATCGAAAAAAAATGTCCTTTTTAAAGGACTTTCACATGGGAGGTGCAGGAAGGACTCACTCGATTTCTTACATATTTATCCTTTTCCTTGGAACCATTTAAAAATGAACGTGTACAAAATTTCAAATTCGTAGCTTGAAGCGTTCAAAAGTTATCGAAAAATATTGTTGAACACGTGTCTTAAGGATATTTTGTATGGCAGCTACCAGAAGGAGTAAAAGGATTTCGCTGATTAGTAAACTCGAACTTTGTTTTTTTTCAAAACTAATTTGTACCAATTTCCAATTCATACCTAAAAGATTACTTGAGTTATAGTAAGTTCCGTAAATTAACTGAAGACGTTTTGACAGGATATTTGTATGGCAACTACACGAAGGACTAATAGGATTTTTTTTATAATCATACATTTAGCTCCAACTATTGGAAAAATAAAACATACAAAATTTCAAAGACGTAGCTTAAACCCTTCTGAAGTTATCGACCAATATTCTTGAACACGTGTTTTAAGGATATTTTGTATGGCAGCTACCAGAAGGAGTAAAAGGATTTCGCTGATTAGTAAACTCGAACTTCCTTTTCACTCAAAACTAACTTGTACAAAATTCCGAATTCATAGCTAAAAGATTACTTGAGTTGTTGTGAGTTTCGTAAATTAAGTGAATACATTTTGACAGGATATTTGTATGGCAGCTACACGAAGGACTAACAGGATTTTCTTCATAATCATATATTTAGCTCTAACTATTGGAGAAATAACACATACAAAATTTCAATGACGTAGCTTAAACCCTTCTGAAGTTATCGACCAATATTCTTGAAGACGTGTTTTAAAGTCATTTTGTACGGCAGCTACCAGAAGGAGTAAAAGGATTTCACTGATTAGTAAACTCCGACTTCCTTTTTACTTAAAACTAACTAGTACAAAATTTCGAATTCGTAGCTAAAAGATTACTTGAGTTATTGTGAGTTTTGTAAATTAAGTGAATACATTTTGACAGGATATTTGTATGGCAGCTACACGAAGGACTAATAGGATTTTCTTCATAATCATACATTTAGCTCCAACTATTGGAAAAATAACACATACAAAATTTCAAAGACGTAGCTTAAACCCTTCTGAAGTTATCGGCAATATTCTTGAACACGTGTTTTAAGGACATTTTGTATGGCAGCTACCAGAAGGAGTAAAAGAATTTCGCTGATTAGTTAACTCGAACTTCCTTTTCACTCAAAACTAACTTGTTTAAAATTCCGAATTCGTAGCTGAAAAATTACTTGAGTTATAGTGAGTTTCGTAAATTAAGTCAATACATTTTGACAGGATATTTGTATGGCAGCTACACGAAGGACCAACAGGATTTTCTTCATAATCATATATTTAGCTCCAACTATTGGAAAAATAAAACATACAAAATTTCAATGTCGTAGCTTAAACCCTTCTGAAGTTATCGACCAATATTCTTGAACACGTGTTTTAAGGACATTTTGTATGGCAGCTACCAGAAGGAGAAAAAGGATTTCGCTGATTAGTAAACTCGAACTTCCTTTTTACTCAAAACTAACTTGTACAAAATTCCGAATTCGTAGCTAAAAGATTACTTGAGTTATAGTGAGTTTCGTAAATTAAGTGAATACATTTTGACAGGATATTTGTATGGCAGCTACACGAAGGACTAAAAGGATTTTCTTCATAATCATACATTTAGCTCCAACTATTGGAAAAATAACACATACAAAATTTCAAAGTCGTAGCTTAAACCCTTCTGAAGTTATCGACCAATATTCTTGAACACGTGTTTTAAGGACACTTTGTATGGCAGCTACCCGAAGGAGTAGGACGATTTTGCCCGTTAACGAACTTAGCCTTACAAATTCAACCAAACATCCAGATTCAAAATTTCAAGATCCTAGGTGAAGGCGTTCTTGAGTTATCGTGTTCACGGACAGACGGACGGACGGACGGACGGACGGACGGACGGACGGACGGACGGACGGACGGACGGACGGACGGACGGACGGACGGACGGACGGACGGACGGACGTCAGGCGGATTTGAGGTTTTTGGCCACAAATAAACAAAAAATAATATATAACTTTTTTTCGTCCGAGGCTTGGTTCTATGCGTTACAAACTTTTGGGCTGGATTAAACTTATAATACTCTATATGATTTCATCTAGAGTATAAAAACAATATTAGAAGCCATAATAAAATTTATCTTAATTGGCTCGATACGCAAATAAATTTAATAAATATCATGTTATCTTGAGCTCCAAATTGAAGCGAATCTCAGTATCCGGCGTACCATAAAAATAATGAACTAGTTCTTTCAAACAATTATTCTGCAAGAATCGTTGCAAATGCACTTATAGAAGAAGCCTCTGGAAAACCACTCAAAATTCATATCTGACCAAACCCTTCCCAGTTATAGTTACAATAAACATTAAAATGTAGCTCTGCGGAAATGTTTTTTTTTTGTGTTGGTTGATTGACTATTTTGCGAAGAGGTAATTGGTCAGTACGAATTGTTATGGCCACTATTGATTTTTGAAATCATATTTTATATTTTATACTATCTGCTGATAGTTCGGGTTTGCAAATTTAATTGGGCATTGATATTCCTTTTTGGACGATTAGTTTGGACTATTCAATATCCGCGAATAGAATGGATAATTAAGTTTAATTGAATGATTGAGTAAAAATTTATATTGTGAAAATAACAACTAGCAATGGAGAGGGGCAGAGCTATGGCTTATTAGGGTAGGTTGAGGTTTTAGGAACAAATAGAATAGAGTATATGGATTTTGTTCACTCAAGAATCAGTACGGCTTTTCTGCCGCACATGTACAAAATCTGCGCAACTGAATATTTTTCGATATCCGGTAGTCGCCATACAAAAGTCTGTTTACACTTTTCTACTTTATTACTTTGTAATATACAGGGTGTTTGGCACTCCGTCCGCCTCCTAGTAAGTGGTTATTCCTTGATATATTTGGAGAAAAAAATTCTTCCACAGGGTGGGTCAAATTTCAATAACAGTTGAGATACAGGGTGGTTAAGGAAAGTTTTTTTGACCGGTACCCTTACTCACTTAAAACGTTATATCTTGAAAATGAATAATCACAAGGCAAAGTGTTATAACTCGTTTTTTAGGCAATCGAATTACCTTTCATTTGATGTAACAGTGAAAATTGTAACTGCACCCAATCTTGAGATATTTACTCGAAAACACAGATTTTTGCTACGTCAACCCTAAAAATTCAGTGATCAATGTAGTTTTTCTCAGAAAACCCCATTATAAAAATTTCATTTTAATTTTATTTTTTTATGAGCCGTATTATTACCTACAAAAGCTGCATACATATGTATGAGTTACGATTAACATTTTGGAAGTAACAGGTAAAAATACATATCGCATAAAAATTAAATATTTAAAAGTCAGTGCCATAAAGTGGACCTCGTCCAAGAATCTGTTTAATTTGTCGGTTATACTGAAGTATTTTTATTGCACATTTATTACTATTTAAAGTATGAAGGAAAACAATGAAATGTAAGTGAGTTTCAACATAATTGATGCTTTTACCTGGACGTGGTAGGTACTACTGGATGCGGTACTATGCCTTTTTTAATAGGGTGTCTTACAAAATAAAAAGCCTATATAAGCAAAACTACCTTCATATTTTTCTCAGTTTTAGTTACGTTGCTAAGAGAAGAAGGTGTCAGTAGAATTTAAAAAATTATTTCAAAATGCCTGAGTACTCCAATGAAGAATATGCTGACATGATGTTTAATTTATGGAGAGTGTGACCAAAATGCACGAGCCGCGCGAAGGCTTTACCACCAGAGACATCCTCATCGACGGACACCTAGCAGGAGAGTATTTCAAGACGTTTACAGGAGAATTAGGGAAACTGGCAGCGTTAGAACAAGGAGAGTAAATGCAAATCCTGCGCCTATAATCGCTGTTCAGACTGATGAAAGAATACTGCAAGCATTTCAAAATGATCCATCGATCAGTATCCGACGCTTGGCATTGCATTTTAACATATCTACTTGGAAGGTTTGGAGTATTTTAAAAGTAGAACGCTTCCATGCCTACCATCACACACCAGTACAGGAGCTGCTACCCATTGATTTCCCCAAACGGATGGAGTTTTGAAATTGGCTCCTTGAACGACAAATAGATGACGACAATTTTTTCAACAATATTCTGTGGACGGATGAGTCCCAATTTACCAGAGACGGTATCACAAACTTCCACAACCTACATACGTGAGCTGAGAGCAATCCACACACAAGAAGAGCGGCACCATTTCAGCACAGATTCAGCGTCAATTTATGGGCGGGTGTGATTGGTGACGATTTACTTGGACCTATTAGGCTTCCGCGTACTCTAAATAGCTCCAATTACTTACAGTTTTTATCAAATGATCTACAGGACTTGTTGGATGATATTCCACTGGTTCGATTGGCTTCCATGTTTTACCAACACGATGGTGCTCCTGCTCATTACGGCCGACAGATTGGTTAAATTCCAATTATAGCAATCGCTGGATCGGTAGAAATGGACCGATACACTGGCCTGCAAGATCTCCTGATCTGAAGGACCTTGTCTACGCAACGGCAGTAGAAAGATCTAAATATCAGGATCGATGCGGCAGCAATAGAAGTAAGGCAGCAGTTGAGGAATATGAATACCAAGAGACCACTCGCCAAACGAGGTTTAGCGTGCATTCAAAATGAAGGTGGCCATTTTGAGCATTTGTTATAATAAAAAAATGTTTAATAACCATTATTAAATTCTTTCAGTTCAAGCAAGTAGTGTAGATCAACATGCACATGCACTGACTTTTGAAATATTTAATTTTTATGCGATATGTATTTTTACCTATTACTTCCAAAATGTTAATCCTAACTCATACATATGTATGCAGCTTTTGTAGGCAATAATATGTTTCCTAAAAAAATAAAATTAAAATTACATTTTTATAATGGGGTTTTCTGAGAAAAACTACATTGATCACTGAATTTTTGTCGTTGACGTAGCAAATATCTGTGTTTTCGAGTAAATATCTCAATATTGGGTGCAGTTACAATTTCCACTCTTACATCAAATGAAAGGTAATTCGATTCCCTAAAAAACGAGTTATTACACTTTGCCTTGTGATTGTTCATTTTTCAGATATAACGTTTTAAGTGAGTGAGGGTACCGGTCAAAAACACTTTTCTTAACCACCCTGTATCTCCACTGTTATTGAAAATTAACCAACCCTGTAGAATAATTTTTTTCTCCAAATATATCAAGGACTAACCCCTTACAAGGTGGCGGACGGAGTGCCAAACACCCTGTATAGATAGCTAAAACACCTCCACCCCCGTACCATACAACTCCTATAAAAAATTGTATTTTTCCAACATGCTACTACTACATGGCTATCCAAACACCAAGTTTCAGTTTTATATCTTTATAGGTTCTCGAGATATAAAAATCGGAACTTTTTCATTTCACCCTCCCCCACCCTCACCTTCTACACTCCTACCACAAACTTTTCTTATAGTTGGGAATTAGGTCTACTTCTGATAAAAATTCTAAGTATCTGTCTTACACTGTTCTTGAGATATGAGACGTGGTTTCTTAGAAAAATTCCTATCCCCTCCACTTTCATGCTCCACCTCCTAAAAAACTCGTTACAAAATTTTACTTTCAGCAAACTTTGTTTGTCATCCTTAATTCAGAAACACAATTTTATTTTTCTAGTTCAATTGGTTCGTGAGATATCGTAATCTAAAGTTTTTCACCTCCCATTGCCCCCACTCAAAAATTTCTTTCCGATATATTTTACTAGTATACCTACAGATGTTCATTAAGTTTTAATTTCGTGACATGAACAGTTTAAGAGATATGGATTTTAGAGTGTTTCAATCTCGCCCTTCGAGCGTCTCGGACGCATTGTTTTCCCACCCACTCCTTTACCCTTTCACCCATATCGGTTATTTTTTTTTGCAAATATGTCCACTATTGAAGCTTTATATAAATTATAAGTTTCAGCTTTGTAGCATAAGCGGTTGCTGAGATCTAGAAACCAAAATTTTCCGTCTAAAACACTTCCCGCACCTCGCCCCTCACACCACCACCACTCAGAATTTGGTGACTTTAGGGGGCTTACGCAAATAAATAGCTCTAAGGGTTTGGGTGCTACGAGCCTTCAAACAATTTTGCGTACACCGGTAGACGTACGGCGTACGGCGGACAGACGGACTGAAATTTTTTTTTTGCTTTTTCTGCTAGTCATAAAACGTAAAAAAAAATTTTCAGGGTAGCAAAATTTTTTTTTTAAAAAATCGATCACAGTACTGTACTATTGAAATAATAAAGTAAAATCGGCCATCAGTCTGGGCGCAACTTTATTATTTTATGGGTATAAGTACGAAACGTGCTGAGATGCGGTGTAGGTTACTATGCCACTGATAACCTAAAAAATAACGTTCCAAATAGCCTCCTGGTTATTCCTTAGGTTGCCAGCAGTTTGGTCACAATTTTATTATTTTTTGGGTAGAACTTCGTTACGCGTTTAATGCTGAGAAGCGGTGTAAGTTACCATGCAACTGACAACCTAAGGAATAACCACGAAGCTTTTTGAAACATAATAGCTTTTAAGTTATAACAGCTTATTCGTTCAGTTATAAAAATTTAATGTTTTGGTCACAAATTTAAGTGTTCCAATTCGACAAGGCGTCAGTACGACGTTTTGGATAATTGTAACTGAAATATATTATAACAAATGCCTAATTATCACTCCTGGCGTATGTTTTAAATAAATTAAAAAGACAATAAGTAATACATACATAATATTCACTTTTCTGTTGACTACTTCCTTCATTGCACGATCCATTACATGAGTACGACGTTCTGTTTTTATGTAAATAAACATAGAAGTTATTTGTACAACTTTTTTGTTGTGAATGCGTCCATACAGTTTTGTCTGGCGACTTTCTAGCTAGTAATACAACCTTGGAGTTATTTGGAACACTTTTTGTTTGCGAATATGATTAAAAAGTTATTTGAATGACTTCGTAATTACGAATGTTACTTAAACCTTATTTCAGCAACTTTCTGGTAATATATATATCTTAAAAATTATTCATGCGACTATTTAATTATTTTTAAATACGAAATAGTTATTCTGGTGACTTTCTTACAATTTGATCTAAAAAAATTTGTCTAAATATTATAATTGTGGTATAGAAATTTTCTTCCTACGTGCGGATTAATTATTTATTTATCTTTCTTATTTTTTTATCCAATAAAAAATGTTTCAGTTCCTCTCTTCATTTCGCCAGCTGCCGTAAAACTAGTCAAGCAAAGCCTAGACACAAACCAAAATTAATTGGGATTTGATGTCGTAAATTGTTATAACTAGACGGGTACGTAGACAAAACTGACTATTGGAGCAGGACATAGCCAAGAATTGAAATAAGATAAACACTGCCCTCTTTGTGAAATACTGGGAACTATAACTTGCACGGGTTCTTTAACAACCAATTCTGTCGCAACTTCATTTGAAATAAACCCAGAATGTATGCGCGACTTAAAAGCGCAAAAACAGATTTTAGTGCTCACTCGAGTCACGTATTTTGATTTTTATTGTGTTGAATGCGTGGACGCTGCGTTCCATAATCATGCAGTACGCCAGAAGTACGTAGAAAATGGCTGTTTCTACATATGTACTATTTTTAAGTACATAGACCAAATTCTACAGATGTAAAGCAATTTTGTGTCATAGTTTACCTTGCTTATACTTTCTCTATCCTATTTTTATCAATCGAACGATACTAACCCATTCGCGTACAGAAATTGCAAAATCGAGGGTATCGATATCACGTATCCTGAAGCTTGAGACTTTAATTAACTTGAACACATAGATCGTTCCATTTGTAGTTTAGTGCGGATATGTTTCGCAAAAAAAAGGACAGAAAGGTGGTTTAGGCGGTGGTTGGGGGTATGTGTTTGTACACCAACCCCAAATTCAATTGAATGTTTGAACGCGATTAAGATGCCTCGCATGAACTCGTTCTCTGACCGAATCAAAGGATTTCAGGAAGTGCATATCGACCAACTATTCGTCCTGCAGCCTTTCAGACTTACCTCTTCAAATTGCACAGAATCTCGCTATTTACGTACAACTGTAAATATAGTTGATAATACGCATACAACGCTGTCCGACAGCCTTATCATCCCCTAACACGGCTATGTTTTGCTTTAAGTTTCAAAGTTGCACGTGATTGATGTCGATATAGCGATCGTTTTCAAACTTTGGCATCGCTGTTTGGGTTGAGCGTTTGCAACAGTTCGGTAGCGTTTTCCAGGTTATTCAATTTTATGACGCTGAAGGACCCTCCAACTATCGCTCTTCAGATGGAATGTATTGCACTCGGTGGTAGTCGCAGTTGAATGCAACCCTCCCCGTCCTCAACGAAAATCATTCGATTCAGGGCAAATCTAATTAAAATCGAGGCCAAAAGTTGTACCTACTTGAGTTTAGTTCGAAAATATTCTGGAGGAATCTTCTTGACAAGAAAAAAAAACCTTAATTAAAACTACCTATTACCCATTTATTTATCTAGTTAAATACCTAGTACGGACGGGCGAACCACAATTTCGTACTTGTCGCCTGGTCCACATTTAACACCCTCGAGTATGTAGATAAATTTTCTAGCATAGAAAATTACTTGTATGTTCGGTTTCCTTGCAAACTTTCCCGATATATTCGTGCTTAATATTATTGGGGTATTACTTCTAACGACCTTACTTAAGCACCTAGAATTTTATGTTGTTATGAAGGTGATTGTCCATTAGAAGGTATTTTTTTCTGCTTTTTGAACAAAGCGTGATAGCATGTAAAATAAAAAAATTTTTTCGTTAAGGGCAATGTTAAATTTGCAATATTATGGTAAACTTATTTATGCTTTTAGAGCTAAGTGGCCTATAAAAGTTTTATGGTACGTACCAAAGTCTAATGTGCCGGTGTAGCTACTGAAGGTAGTCCGTAATATTTTCAGGATTAGCTACACTTTGGAGTAGAACTCAGTTACTAAGATGTTTTACACGTCAATAACTTTCTAATGGTGTAATAGCTTCTCTTATTGAAATTTGCTTGGAGGAAATATGCATAAAGATGAATTGCTATTTTATTTATTTCTTAATAGACTATAATTAAATGGTAGCTTTTAAATTGGTCACCAATCTATTGCAATTTATTTCAAGGATCTTTTCTTTTGTTGTGCTGCAAGCACAATTATTTTTTAATTAGACCTTCGTAGTTTAGTGACTTCCTAGTATACGCCACCAAACGTTTATTAAACAGGACTGAAGAAAAAGTGATACCGAACCAGTAGCACTACATTGCCAAAAGATCCAATAATGCCCTACACCTCACAATAGTTCATTTAAAAGGTAACAGTATTCATGAAATTTGGTTCAAGTTACAAATCATGAACTATCAGTTCGACAATATCATAGTAATATATTTTTCGGAAGATGCATGGGACCTCCACAATTTGTGAAATGTAGACTTAAATTTTTGTATTCATTATAATAAGTGTAGTTGAAAAAATCTGCCAACAGTCTAGGCCCCACTTTATTATTTTTTGAGTAGAAGTCCGAAAAACGTTTGATGCTGAAATGCGGTGTAGGCTACTAGGCAGATTTTTGTTTTTTGTTTGAATAAAATATGAAAAATCGTTTGGAAAATTTTGTTTATCCAAAATAAAACAGAACCTAAATTCTACAAATACGTGTTTGAAATTGTACTAATATTACACAAATCATACAATTTTACTTTTTTCGATTTAATAAAAAATTTGCCGCCGTATTCAAAATCGTTTCTTGGCTCTTATACTACGTTCAGACTACGAGATTAACGCGTTTAAATCGAGTTAAATGCGCTGAAAACACTTCCCGGACGCGTTTACGAAAACACGTAGCTACTACGCGTTTAACCGAAAATATGTACTGCGACCCTCGCGGAAATCGAAGTAAACTTTGGAAGAAACTATTTAATGCTGCAGAAACTCAATTTTATGCTTGTGCAACGACTGCATTAGCTAACCACTTTCATTACTGCTATACAAACTAATTGGTTTCAAACAATTTAGAAAGCATAAATTTGCTAATGAAACACAGCTGAATATCTACTTGTCAAAACAAATCACATCAAGCTATCATGTATCAAAATAAAACTAGTTGCCTAGTCTGAACACTACTTTTTATACTCTAGATGAAATCATATAGAGTATTATAAGTTTAATCCAGCCGAAAAGTTTGTAACGCATAGAACCAAGCCTCGGACGAAAAAAAGTTATATATTATTTTTTGTTTATTTGTGGCCAAAAACCTCAAATCCGCTTGACGTCTGTCCGTCCGTCCGTCCGTCCGTCCGTCCGTCCGTCTGTCCGTTAGCACGATAACTCAAGAACGCCTTCACCTAGGATCTTGAAATTTTGAATCTGGATGTTTGGTTGAATTTGTAAGGCTAAGTTCGTTAACGGGCCAAATCGTCCTACTCCTTCGGGTAGCTGCCATACAAAATGTCCTTAAAACACGTGTTCAAGAATATTGGTCGATAACTTCAGAAGGGTTTCAGCTACGACTCTGAAATTTTGTATGTGTTATTTTTCCAATAGTTGGAGCTAAATATATGATTATGAAGAAAATCCTGTAAGTCCTTCATGTAGCTGCCATACAAAAATCCTGTCAAAATGTATTCTTTTAATTTACGAAACTCACTATAACTCAAGTAATCTTTTAGCTACGAATTCAGAATTTCGTACAAATTACTTTTGAGTGAAAAGAAAGTTTGGCTTTACTAGTCAGCGAAATCCTTTTACTCCTTCTGGTAGCTGCCATACAAAATATCCTTAAAATACGTCTTTATGAATATTGGCCTATAACTTCAGAAGGGTTTAAGCTGCGACTTTGAAATTTTGTATGTGTCATTATTTCAATAGTTAGAGCTAAATATATGATTATGAAGAAAATCCTATTAGTCCTTCGTGTAGCTGCCATACAAATATCCTGTCAAAACATCTTCACTTAATTTACAGAACTTACAATAACTCAAGTAATCTTTTAGCTATGAATTGGAAATTTTGTACAAATTTGTTTTGAGTAAAAACGAAGTTTGAGTTTACTAATCAGCGAAATCCTTTTACTCCTTCTGGTAGCTGCCATACAAAATGTCCTTAAAACACGTGTTCAACAATATTTTTCGATAACTTTTGAACGCTTCAAGCTACAAATTTGAAATTTTGTACACGTTCATTTTTAAACGGTTCCAAGGAAAGGCATAAATATGTAAAAAATGGAGTGAGTCCTTCCTGCACCTCCCATGTGAAAGTCCTTTAAAAAGGACATTTTTTTGCGATGACTTACCCAGTTCAAGATATGAAATTAAACACATAACATTGTCTTTTAGTTTTGGGTAGCAATCAAATGGGAGTCCTTAATAAAGGACATACAACATGCACACACGTAATTCTAGTTTATCCTCAACTTTAATATAAATCGGAGTTCAGTATTCATCTAGAGTATTATACGATTGGCTTACAGCCGATCGTGACTGCAGTATGTTTTAACATGTTAAATTTACCTACTTAAATGCGTTTAAAATGCATAGTCTGTACAGGGTATTAGAGTTATTAACTTGAATTTTTTTTGTCGGTAGACTGGGTGTACCCATAAAAGTGGCCATATTTTATGGGGTTGGGGTGGGGAGAGCATTTTAGATGGAAAATTTTGGTTTCCAGATCTCAGGAACTGCTTATGCTAGGAGCCTGAAACTTGGAATTTATATAGAGATTTGATAGTGGACTTATTTGCAAAAAAAATTGTCGATAGGAGTGGAGTGGTTATTACGTGTTAAATGTCTGGCAACTCTATATCACTCTTATTGTACCCTCCTTCCTTTTCCAGGTCGAAATGGGAAGATGAAGGAATAACAGGGGCACCTGGCTCAATCGAGAATGCGGGCGGCGTATAAGCCACCGGAGTTGAGGAGGCGAGCTGTCTTGGATTTGGCGCGTTCTAGCGCAGGGTTCATCTGTAAAAAAATTTTTGAATTGTGAATAAGTTTTGTTAAGTTTTTAATGAAGGCGATACCGTTTCAAGGGGGATTCCAGCTCCGGTTGTGTGAGACAATAATGGGTACCTCTATGTATTCCCTCGCGAAAAGATAGTGCTATGAAGCCGGGAGCAGCCTGGTGGGGAGGGGAAAAGTTTTAGAAAATTTGCGAACGATTTACTGCCCATCCTCCGACTTTGTCGTTCTCGCCAAAAGCCATGGCTGTAGCCTATACACCGATCACCGGACGAATTCTTCCAACGATGAGACAGCGGCTAATTTGAACCCCTACATGATCAGCTACCGTATGTGAATTACGGTAGCTGATAGGGTGAATCACGAACCACAGGGCTAAGGAGGATCTTCGCGATATTAACAGAAGTAGCCGAACGAACCGGAAGTTGGTTCCCGCGCGGTTTCTGGTGGTCGATCTAGGAGTGGGCCGAGGCCGAGGAAAAAGTAAACTAACTACAATTTCCGGAAAACGGCTGCGCGACGTATTAGGTCTGTTCTTTTTGGCTACACCTTCTACACTTTTCTGCACTAACTCTTGAGCGGGTGCAGAGAGGTGAAGAGGGTGAATGAAAAAAGAACAAACCTAATAGCTCTCACTCAAGAGTTAGTGTAGAAAAGTGTAGAAGGTGTAGCCAAAAAGAACAGACCTATTGTTCTGTGACCTGTCAGACAGTCTGTCAGACAGTAAAGACAGTAATTGTCAGCTGTTTCGCGGCGAGAAGGAACGTGGAAACGAAACACAATGATAGCCGAGTATTTAAGAGGCGAATTTGAAGTTGGAGGGGTTGGTTCGTTGCTAAACGGAGGCGGAGACGGTTGTGTTTTTTTTTGGAGTTGAAAGTTGGCGAATGAAGGACAAAGGAAAGAAAATCGTTGGATTGTTGGCGAAGGAGATTGGATTGTTTGATGAAATCGGCAGACGATTGAGTTATCGTTTAAAAACTGAGAAGGAAGGATTCAGGATACGAGGCTCGAACGGTGAAGTCGGTGTGCGCGCCGAAATAAAAGTAGTAGGAAATAAGAAAAACCGAGGTACTGTACTTTTCTTCAACCCTATTAGGTTCGCGATTTTCATCACCGCAATCGAAGAACCCCTGAGGACTAAGAGGTTCCCAACAGTGAAAATCTCTTGAAACGGCTGGTTCTTCCTTTTGTTTTTTTTCTTCTATCGAATTATGGTTTCTTTTGTTAATTTTACAAAGTGTGTTTTCCTTACGTGGAAGGAGGTTTCCTAATCTCCCTTAAAGATTAGGTGGCGCCCATTTGGACAAACGTCGAGATTAGTCCCCGAAACCTCCCTTACTTCGACTGAGCGTAGTCGGCGCAGGTGGAGTTGGTGACCGGAGGATAGAAAAAAATAACTAGTAAGACCCGCAGCAGAGTGGTAAGGACGGTAGCATTCGGACGGGGAGGGGAGTTCACGGTTCAAGACTACGCGCAAGCTTATTTTTTTGTTGTGTAATCTATCGCGGTCGACCATAAAAGTTGCCCGGATAAGAAGGGGTAATATGGTATGTCGGTGAGGGGAAAAGCAATGCGACCGAAACACACAAAAGCCGAGATTGATATATTATTCAAAAATCTATATCTCCGAAACGGTTAATCTCACAAAATTGAAACTTAATGAGTGCCTGTATGTATACTACAAAAAACAAACAAAATTTTGTAGGTGGTCAGTGAAAAACTTTAGATTACGATATCTCAGGAACCAATTGCGCCAGAAAAATTAAAATCGGTTAATGTATACAACTCGACAAGTAAAATTTACGGAAAATAAAATTTTTCAAGGTGAGGTGAAGCATGAAAGTGGGTGAACATTTTTTCTAATAAATTACGTTTCATATCTCAATAACAGTTTAAGATAGATGCTTAGATATTTTACGGGAAGTAGAAAAGTAATTTAGATAAAAAAAATATCGAATATCCATTAGCGTACATTAAATATCTCTTAGGTCTTCTGATAAATTGAAGTAAGTTTTAGTCCACAAATTCTTCATGTAAATGACTAGAAAGCGCTTTCAATGTTTTTGAAATTCAACCCCTAAGGGGGTGTACATTTTCACGAATTCAGCCATATAATTCAGGTCTGATTAGATAATAATTTTTCCCTCCCACGGTCTTGTTTTATAATCGCGAAAAACACGTTTTCAAGGGTTTTGCCTTTTGAACCTCTAAGATTTGTATAAAAGGGATGAACACGTTTTCACGAATTCCGTCATACTTCTTAGGACTGATAGACATCAAATTGGTTTTACTTCCTCGAGCTTTTTATACTCTAGATGAAATCATATAGAGTGTTATAAGTTTAATCCAGCCCAAAAGTTTGTAACGCATAGAACCAAGCCTCGGACGAAAAAAAGTTATATATTATTTTTTGCTTATTTGTGGCCAAAAACCTCAAATCCGCTTGACGTCCGTCCGTCCGTCCGTCCGTCCGTCTGTCCGTCCGTCCGTCCGTCCGTCCGTCTGTCCGTGAACACGATAACTCAAGAACGCCTTCACCCAGGATCTTGAAATTTTGACTCTGGGTGTTTGGTTGAATTTGTAAGGCTAAGTTCGTTAACGGGCAAAATCGTCCTACTCCTTCGGGTAGCTGCCATACAAAATGTCCTTAAAACACGTGTTCAAGAATATTGGCCGATAACTTCAGAAGGGTTTAAGTTACGTCTTTGAAATTTTATATGTGTTATTTTTCCAATAGTTGGAGCTAAATGTATGATTATGAAGAAAATCCTATTAGTCCTTCGTGTAGCTGCCATACAAATATCCTGTCAAAACCTCTTCACTTAATTTACGGAACTTACTATAACTCAAGTAATCTTTTAGCCATGAATTGGAAATTTTGTACAAATTAGTTTTGAGTAAAAACGAAGTTCGAGTTTACTATTCAGCGAAATCCGTTTACTCCTTCTGGTAGCTGCCATACAAAATGTCCTTAAGACACGTGTTCAGCAATATTTTTCGATAACTTTTGAACGCTTCAAGCTATGAATTTGAAATTTTGTACACGTTCATTTTTAAATGGTTTTAAGGAAGAGGATAAATATGTAAGAAATCGAGTGAGTCCTTCCTGCCGCTCCCATGTGAAAGTCCTTCAAAAAGGACATTTTTTTTCGATGACATACCCAGTTCAAGATATGAAATAAAACACTGAATATTGTCTTTTAGTTTTGAGTAGCAATCTAATGGCAGTCCTTAATAAAGGACATACAACATGCACACACGTAATTCTACTTTATCCCCAACTACAATATAAATCGGAGTTCAGTATTCATCTAGAGTATTATACGATTGGTTTGCAGCCGATCGTGACTGCAGTATGTTTTTAAATTTATTTTAAAACGGATTTCAGGATTTTTCAATACACCCTCAAGTGGGTGTAAGGGGATTGCATACATTTTCACAATATTATATATCTCTTTCAGTTCGTTAAGATATCAAATTGGCTACAACTTCTGCAGAGTTTTTATACATTAGCCTACAAACCGGTTATAGTATTTTCTAATATCAAACCTCGAGGTAGTGTAAAGAAGCACACATTTTCACAAATTCTTATACATTTCTTAGATCTGATGAGATATCGAATTTATTTCTTCCTGTAAATTTGGCAGAAAGTTAATTTCAGGATTTTAAACTATGCAACTCAAAAGGGTTGTAAGGGGGTCGCATAGTAACCTACACCGCATCTCAGCATTAAACGCGTCCCGGACTTCTAGCCAAGAAATAATAAAGTTGATCCCTGTTTAATATTTTACAGGTTCTAACAAATCAACTATTTACAATAGTAAATAACAACTATTGAATATAATGTTAATTTTGAAATGATTTTTATTTTCATTTTATATGTTGTAGTTTCAAAGTCTGAAATTGAACTAATTTCAATCTGGATTGGTTAATGTTTATAATTTTTTAAATTTAATTTTGCTGAAGTGGAACGTAATCCTGTTTATATTATCTTATACAGAACTGTTTTATATATTATATGATGGCGCTCATAATAATTACTTTTTTGGTATCGAGTGATTTGTTATGCACTTCGATTGTGCATTATTACAAGTAGTAGTTGTAGCTGCTACAACTTTCACCGCCTGATAGGATCCCACAGTCTACCCTTTTTTAGTGTATAAAATATCAGGGTAGCAAGGTTCTTCCGAATTTAACAAATAATAAAGTAAAACAGTGTTTCTCCTTATGTCCAAATAACAGCTTCCTGCACGAAGTGTTCACGCACTTCAAACAAATTCGAAACTCATTTAACTTACTTGAAACCACAAGACAATCCCAAACACACTTTTACCCAACATTCAAACCACTACCATTACTTCTGCTAGTTTCTTCGGACACTCAAACCTGCCATTTCACTTTTCTTCTTCCGAAAAGTTTAAGTTTCCCACGGAAAACCCATTGAATAGAAAATCGTTGGCAAAGATACCAAGTTATTTTGGTTGTTGCGGCATACCCTTGCACAGGAACTAAGGGCTGCAAAAATGGCACAAAAGAAAAAACAAACATTTGGGACTTGAGAAAGTGTTATGAACTTACGCGTTGCTCTCTATAAGTCAGTCAGGCCTATATAATTGAGGACTAGATCCAGAACCCGTAACAAAACGAAGACCCTTCTAATCGCCTTAAATGAATCCACACGTCTTTTTCAATGTCACCAAATGCTATTGTACCTATAAATTAGGCATCCCAGTTCCCGGCCTTAGTCCCAGTCGGTTGGGGTGCCTTTCGTATAGTATGCGAAAAAGAAGTTCTGAGAACACTCCCCATTAAGTTCAAGCAAAACGAAAGACCTTACCGAAGTTAAGTGGAAAACTTGAGGGTATCCTTTGTGTATTTTTTTTTTAAATTCAAAACTCAAAAGCACTTGAATTTAATCTAAGAAGAGGGATAAAATCGAGTTTAATGGAGGGATGAAAATAAGACAGAATGACGACGATAATGATTGCCATCCCCAAAGATAGATCGATTGCTGGATATTGTCGTCCGCATTGTAGTGCAGTCTCAGCAATAAAAATTCTCAATGCTATGGATTTCATTTCCTTTTTGATGGAACAGATTATTGGATTACTATATTCATCGGGTTGAAAGCAGTGAGTGGTATTTTTTCTCGAAGTGGGTAATTATGTTAATGTAAAGATATGAAAAAATTTCAATTTCGAATTGATCGAGTGAAAAGCAATCTAGTGAAATTGATTTAGAATTGAGTTAGTGTATTGTATACTCATCACAACTACAGATCGATACCCGTACTAACTAGAGCTAGAAGAGTCGCTTGACTATTGAACAGATTTCATTTCACAACCAACTTTTTAATGGAAACCTATTCCTGACCTCAAATCGTGACCGTAGTAGCAGTCATCTGCCAGACGATCTCACATGTTTATAGCGGTAATTGTGATAAGAACAATGTCGAGTCTTTCTCTAGTCATCTCACCCTTAAGAACTTATTAAATCAACTAAGAAACGCGTTTAATGTTGAGATGCGGTGTAGGATACTATGCGACTGATAACCTAAAATATAACCTTCCAAATATCGTCCTGGTTATTTTTTAGGTTGCCAGTCTCATCGTAACCTACATCACATCTCAGCATTAAACGCTTTCCGGAATTCTACTCAAAAAATAATAAAGTTGCGTCCTGACTGTTGGCAGGTTTTATTTATTTACATACGTATTTTTTTCAATGTCAATAAAAACATAGGGATTGCAATATTGACATTACCATTAGGGGTTGAATATCAAAAAGTCCAATTTTTAGGCGATTGTATAAGTCAACAGTCTGGGCGCAACATTATTATTTTTTGGATAGTGGAGGGCGAAAAAGAAAATGTTTCGATTTTTATATCTCGAGATCCCATAATGATGGATAGCTAAAATTTGGTATTTGGATAGGACTATAGTAGTGGCATGTTGGAAAAATATTTTTTGTTTATAGTGGTACAATGGTACGGGGGTGGGTGGTGTTTTTCCTATCTATTAAACAGCTTATGCTAGAAAGTTGAAACTCGGTATGTATATGTAAATCAATTAAAAAAGTAATTTAGATTAAAACAAAATTCCATTGGCGTTCGGAAGGGGGGTAACGAATTTCGTCCTATCTTTTAGATCTTATTAAATATTGAATTAATTTTATTTTACGTATTTTTCACATAAATGCCTAGAAAGTGTTCAGGATTTGAAATTTGACCCCTAAAGGGGTGTAAAGTGGTTGAAAATATTTTCACGAATTCAGTCATATCCCTCAGGTCTGATTATATTTCTAATAACTACTTACTTCCACGGGCTTGTTTAATAATCACTTACAACCCGCTTCAAAATTTTTCGATATCCAAACCCTAAGGGGGTGTAAAGTGGTTGTGTACATATTCACGAACTCTGATATATTCTTAAGGAAAATTGAGATTTGGAATTCACTTTTACTTCTATAAGCTTTAAACGTAGTCGGGGAAAAACCTGATTTAAGTATTTTTCTCTATTAAACCCCCTGGGGGTATTGTTCTAGATTTCACTGATTCCGAAAATCTCTTAGGTTTAATGTGATCGAATTCGCTTTTACTACTATAAATTATTCTATTGATAAGAAAAATACGTAGGTAAATAAAAAAAATCTTCTACCCATAAAATAATAAAATTGCGCACAGACTGTTGGCCGATTTTTCTTTTAGTTTTAATTACTCTAGTAGCACATCTATATCTATATATAGGTACTAAGTTTCATCTTTCTAGCATAAGTCGTTTCTGAGATATAAAACCTCCCCCCCCAAAAATTTTCAATTCAGTAGACTCTACTGGTAATTCTATACAGAAACCAAATTTTATCTTCCTATTGAAGTCGGAAAATATTGTAATTCAAAGTGGTTCACCCCTCCCCCCCACTCACATACCTCAACACCCCCTTTAATAATGTTAACCCTTTTCTAATCTCCTAGTATCTCTTAAGACAACTACAAAAGTTTCAGCCGTCTGACATCAATCGTTCAGGAGATATGAACTTTAGAATGTTTCAATCCCAGCTTTCAGGTGTTTTGGACGCATTGCTTCCACCCCCCACTTCCACACCCCTCGACCCTTATCGACCATTTGTTTGCAAATGGGTCATCTATTACAGTCCTAAGTTCAAACGTTCAGCCTCCTAGCATAAGCGGTTCCTGAGATCGAGAGACCAACATTTTTCATCTAGAACGCTGCCCCATCCTCCCCACCCCAAACCCTAACCCATCCAAAAGATACCACTAGTAGGGGTTCACCCATTGAGCTGAAGAAAAGAGCCAACAATCTGGAAAAATTATATGCGTTATTTTGCTACAAGTACACGCCAATGTCTGAATTTCTTGCACTACAGAACGATTATTTCCCATATAAATCTAAGATGCTTCATGCGTAATAATTTTACACTTTCAAATTGCAATATTTGAAACCAACGAAAAAGCTGTATCTTTCGGTTCCTTATAAAAATATATGTGATCCCATTCGTACTTTTCAGGTCGTGATGTTAGTTGTAGGTAATCTGAAATTAATTTTTCGGCATTTTCAGAATTATACAAATAGAAATCCTTATGTAGGCTCTCTTAGTAAATGATATTTGTGAAATATTTTCTTTACCGGTACTGTATCGGTTAATTAATACCGTATCAGACTCTACTAAGGTCTACTTGTTGACTATATAAATTATTTGCAACAAAACATGACAAGTGCTGAATGAAAGAGTTTTGAATTTACATATCTAAACTTAGAGAGATTGAAATTGAGGACCCGAGAAGGAATTATGAAATGCTTGTAATAATATAATACGAGTACAATATAATAAAATAATCAACAGCTCCTTCGGACCTAGTCCAACAAAGTTTTAAAAAACTGGCTTCTCCAGTGCAGATTCTCCAACTGCCATGTCCTCAACGGCGGTAGCTAGGACAGCGATTGAATCCCAGTCGGAATTTCGTGTTGGTGTTTTCTACCAGTAACTCCTCTGGCGCCGAAAAATCAGAAAACTTTCTTAAAATTAGCTTCTATGGTAGCTTCAACATAAAAAATTCCGTTCTAATAATTTGTTTTTTATTTTCTAATTTTAATTTTTAATTTCTGTATTGATACAATACTGAAACAATTACTTCAAAAAAATGCATTCAGTCAGACTAAAAAACTGAACTCATATGCAATATCCGTTGCAGGAATTCAAATACTACGTGATTAGTACTAACTATATCGTGATTGGGGTCCGCTTACATAGTCCCGAATCAACTACTATTTTATGTTATGACAGGATTCTGCATATTTTCAAAATTTAGAGGATTGTGCTCTACGAGTAACAAAAAGCCAATTTCATGATATTTTTTAAAACAAGTTGCACCTTTTAGTAAAATGCCTTATCCAGTTTCACTGTTTTTGTCAGAGAGATGTTGCTTTTATATAATACCACCTCGCCATACGAAATTAAATTGCCTAGAAATATTTCTAGAATAAAGTGGCACATAAATTTTGTCCTTGAATCTATTCACGTTTTCACTCGACAAATGGATTTCTTGTATCTATCTTAAGATTGGTGATGTAGTTCTATTGCATATGGCCGAACCTGAAAAATTGGAACGAGGACCACTACTTTATATCAAATCGCAGATTGGTAAACAAAATGATTGACACGACCTTCACTATGAAATGGGTTCTTCTATAAGGAAAAAAACTTTTTCCTTCCCTTTATATATCAATAGGTCTGCTAAAGCGAATCTTAGTCGTTGCTGACAGATTGATTTATCGAATCTCAGTATTAGATACAAAGCACGTATACGTACCTTGGCTGTTGGCTCCCCTACAGAAATTCATCATATTCAGTGGTGGACCAAAGAAAAATATGAACAGACCATGCTGCCATTGTGATTGATCATCTTTCGATATGCTCCATTACAACGATAGCAACCATTCGATTTAATGTGTACATTTATAGGTTATGACAGTTTATTTCTCTATATAATCGGATATGCTCACGATACAGATAAAATAAAATTCAATTATTGCCTTAATTTGAAAATCAGTGAATAATTGTACTCATAAATAACATCATTACAGCAATAAAATTGTATGCCTTAAGGACATGGTTGGCGGCGGGTAACCAATATGTTGACTGTGATATAATTTGTGATTTCCGTGGCGTTGTAGCTAGCGTTAGTTTACAAATATCGTTTATAATTAGTAGGCATTGTATTATTTTAATTTAAATGTTCGGCCCTATTCTGAGATTGTGACATATACCAAGTTATAATCTTATCATCAGTTTTGTATGGTATAGTGAGGCAAGAAAAACATTACGACAATGGTAAAATAAGACTTAATTTTGAATATGGTCAAAAAATAAAAAAAGTTTCGTTTATAATGTTAACATAATTTTCTATGATTTTTTTTATAATTTCCATATGTTGATTTCGAGATTATCGTTCCTGGTATTTCAGTCCATTTAAAGAGATGGAGAAAGATCCTGAGCATAAACAACTTGGGTAAAAAACGAGATTAATATCTCGATTAAGCCTCAAATGAGGTAAGGAAAGGCTAATCAAAGTAACACACTCCAAGACGTTATCACCATTAGGAAAATTAAAGGTAGAAATTTGAGCATGAGAACCCGGTCTCAAAAGTAGTAAAAATGTTATTTTTCTTGTCTCCCCATTCTTTTCAATGAAAATTGAGAAAAAGAGATACAATACATCCAAGCTTACAAAATATATAAATATAGGTATGTACATATTATAGATGGACAAAACTTTTTCATTTCGGTATAACCTTGCCCGTCCAATAATTCATTTCGTAATGTCCCTTTTTATGTTATTACCTATTTTCCTGTCGGTGTTTTTTTTATTTTTTTTAAATATTATGATATTATTTGTCCAGAATAATATATTTTTTGGAATAGCTCGCATTTATTCGTTTATGGAGCTGTTATTTATGTAATAACTCATCGTTGATGTTTATCCCTTATCTAAATTGTGTCTTCGAAGTAAGTAGTGGAAAGATTTTAATGTTCCTTTAGCCGTTGGAGTCGCAAGAGAATAGACGAAGGACTTATAATGTATCCAACAGAAGTAAATATGTCGTCTTTTCGAGCGAACAGCATCACACGGAAGGACATGTCATCAATTTAATGGGGTGCCCTATAACTACACCTATATTATATTTTTCTATATTTTTATACAATGTAAGAATAGATAGACGTGAAGAATCCTTTTTATTTTCTATTCTGAAAACAATGAAATTTTGTATGCCAGGACGCAACAAAAACTCCAAGGATGATGGGAAAAAACACCTTAAAGTAATATCGTAAAAATGCTCAGTTAACACCACTTTCTTGTTGCCATTGAGCAATTTTCTTGCTATGCCGGCACTAGCCCACTATCGCAGCAACTTTGTAGCGACCGGAATCCTATATTCAGGACAAAGCTGCCAACTCCATCTAGCGGATGATGCACGATGTGTATGTAAAACGAAAGCCAACTACATGAGATCTATCTGCACTGATGATTACTACAAAAACAGTGTTTTAATTGCACCATCAAGCAACAAAGTACACCCTGCTGACAATGACTTGATAACGACTCTACTCGACCGTGTACTCCTACTACCCCATTGTTCACTACGTTATGTGCACTATATGCAATGTTCGACAGGACGAAGTAAAAAAAAGTGAAAGGATAAAACCGAAGCTTCTCGCAGAGTTTATTGTGCGCTGTAAATGGAACATTGTTCGTCTGTTCTCAATTGCAGAACCTGAAACTTTGCACATAAAAACAGCTTCATGGGTTTTTTGGTATGTTGTGCAGTTTTTAGTTCAGGTTGAAGGAAGCGTCAGACCCGCCATGCAATTTAGCATCGGACGAAATTTTTAATTTTATGTCGACAATACAAATTGAACCTACTTATACTGCATCCGAAGACGCTCTCGTGCATAATAAGCTATTAACTGAAAACTGAAAAGAACAAAGAACTGCTGGCAAAATATTTGAAAGGCCAGCACTTCTCTGGAAACTTAATTTTAATTGGTTTTTAATGCAGAAGTAGTAGTCTACAACAAAATCAAGCACTAGCCGCAAAATATCCCACACTCAAATACCTTCGGATTCTAGTCTATGTATCAGTCTCACGGTTATCTTTCCAATAATGAAGTGGTGTATTTTCGATTTGAATACACATCCCATCGGGTTTGCTATCTATTCAGAGCTACAAAACATAATACTGAAAAACGACATCAGACAAACCTGGCAAATAGGGGCGTTGTACCTTCTTTGCGAACTATTCAGCGGATCGTTTTCAATCAATGCTTCTTGGGAGTCCTCGTCCATGTCTTTTGAGCTAGCGTACTACAAGGATAAATCTTGAGTCCACATTTTTTATAGAATTTAAATCCTTCCTGACCATGTACCTCGCTGCTTCGACCTATACTCTTGCAAGTTACCACAGCTGTAAGGGGACCAGACAGGCTATAAAATGCAATTTGAAATATGTGAAAAGGTTTTTTTTGTAATGTCCCAAAGGCGGTATTCTTCATCCCCACCAATTAAAAAAATCCGCAGGAATGTTTTGCACCATTTTCCTTCATAAATCCACAATTATTCGTTAGAAACATCAGCCTCCGTGCTATAATTTAATTTAATAACAATTGATGTAGAGACGAAAGTCTGAGCACAGAATAATTATAAGTTAGCTTAAGCACAAAATCTTTAATACTATGGAAAATATATATCTATCTATCTATCAATTAAAAAAATCGGCCAACAGTCTGGCACGCGTTTAATGTTGTGTAACGACTCGTTTTTCCATAGCCGGGGTAGGACTCAGTGGGTGTCCGGGTTCGCTACAAAACATTTATTTTGATGACTTCACTATTTATTAAAATTCATAAATTCAGATTTCATATATGGTAAGGTGATTTTCGACGTCTCCGTTTCCTGGTTTTCTCTGCGTTTGCTTCGGGCTTCCTCTGCTTGGCTCTGTGCTGCTTCAGGTTCTCTCTGTGTGGCTCTTCTCTGCGTCTGGTCTCTCTCTGTTCGGCTCTCCGCTACTTCGGAATTTCTCAGCTTGGTTTCTCCCCTGCTTCTGGCTTTAGCTACTTCGTCCTTTGCTACTTTTGGCGTTCGCTGCTTCCCTTCCTCTGCACTACATGCCCATTCTGCTGTTCGGTTTGTTGCTGCTTGGTCTTTGCTCTGTTGCTCGGGGTGTCTCTACCGAGCCCAACGTCGCGTCATCCTTCGCTGCTTGGCTTTCTCCGTTGTTTGGCTTGTCTCTGCATGGTATATCGCTGCGTGGCATTCTTCTCCGATGGGTCTGTCACTGCTTGGCTTCACTCCGCTGCTTCGTTCATCACAGCCTGGTCCGCTCCGCTGCTGGGATTGTCGCTACCTCGCTCAACGTTACGTAGTTCCTTGTGGCTTGATTTACTCCGCTGGTTTCCCCTTTGCTTGGAATTCTCTGCTTGGGTTTCTCTGTTCGCGATCGTCTGTGCTTCTGACTTTTGCTGCTTCTGCTTCTGGATCTTCTCTGCTGTTGGTTTCCTCTGCGTCTAAGGTGGCTGCGCTTGGACTAGAAGCGGTGTCTTACTGTCGTGCAGTTCCAGGTTATGTGATTCGGATTCATTGAACACACCCTCACATAAAGAGGAGACTGGACAGTGACGGCCATAGAACCAGTTCTTCGAGGTTCCAAAGCTAGTGTGTTAGAGGATTCATCAAACCCAAACAAAGCCAGGAAGATCGAGCTCGGCAAGTCTTAAGTTTCTCAGGCGGGTCAATAAAACCACAACCTTCGTCCCAAAAGACTCGCCGCCCACTGGCTTGGGAGACCACGAAATACTGGAGCTGATAAGGAGCCCGAAGGGCTCCGTCAACATATAGATGAGTCGCGCCCGAGGCGCTGACTCCTTCATCTGAAATTCCCGACAGGGTAACGGTTTTTTATGAAATGTGTATGGTACGAGTAATGTACCAAAGTGGTAATTAATGACTGGAGAGGCCAGGGCATCAATATATAGTCTGAAGTTACTTTAGTGTAAATTTAAAAGAAAAAATTTAAAGGGAGATTAGTTTGAGTTGGCGGTTAGGCCACCTTTGCCTAGCAGATGGAGCATACCAGAGCCTATCTAGTCGATCACCAAAGACAGAGTAGAGACAGTCTAAAAAGATCGCCTCAACCCGCCAAGGATCACTTCCAGACAGGGACCAATAGTCCATCAATAGATTCTGTCTTACGCAGAAAAGCTAAAATTTTGTATATTCGTGCGGCGAACGTGCTAGAAAAAATCAATAATTAGTAAAAAACTGATAAATGAAACCAAATATCGAAATGTGCTTGGGAGACCTATTTTCGCTCGCCCTTATATTTCGCCGAGAACACTCAGAGACCGCGAATTAGAATTTTAGCAATTTTTTTATTTGTGGTAATTTTCATTGTTTATAATTCGCGGTGCGTGCCTGCCTGTTCTATGTTCCATGTTCTTTGCTCTGTGCGTGTGCTATGTGCTGTATTTGGTCTTGTAATTTTTTTATTCCATGTTCTGTGTCTAGTTTTGTGAGAGGAAATTTGTACGCAAATTTGCGTCCTCACTGTTGAGATGCGGTTACTATGCGATTGACAACCTAAAAAATAACGATCCAAATAGCCTCCCGGTTATTCTTAAAATTTGGAAATATGTTTCTACGCGCTTAAACAAAGAGCCAGCAGGGGTAAAATAATTTGATAGCTCGACATACCTAAAAGATATAATGAAATTAAAAAAAAATGTGAAAAAATCCTTTTCACAGACATTTTTTTTACCACACCTCCGTATGCCAACAAAAATCTGAACTTTTTATTGCTTTAATTACTCCTGTAGTATGTACATCTACATATTATTTCTAAGTTTTAACTTCTATGGGCTTCTATGGGGGCTTTATATAGTCATCAGTTTTTAGCTAGAATTTTTCACCTTCACCCTAGACACACACAGACCTACACCTCTCTGCTAGAGGTCTACTGGGCCTACTCCAGCAATTTATTTAAGATCATATCTTGATATATAAAAATAATTTTTTTTAAACTGCTATCCCCTCTCTTTCGTGCCCAACCTCCGCACTCAAAAATTTTCCATTTATTCTATTTATTGCTCCACTTGTAATCTTATATACACAAACCTAATTTTATCTTCCTGGTATAATTGGTTCGGAAGATATTGTATTCCAGAAAATTTCACCAGGAACTCACACTCTACCGCCGCCCTTTAAAAGTTTAATCCTTGTCTAGGCTTCTAGTATCCCTTAAAAGCACTACAAATTTTTAACTTTTTGAAATCAACGCAGCCCAGTTTTCGAGCGTTTCGGACGCATTTTCACCCGACTCCAACTCCCATACCCCCAACCACTATCATACCCCCAACCACTATCAGAAATATTACATGTGTTTTTGCGCACTTATCCAGAACAGATCAGTTTAGAAAATTTATATACAAAATAACAATAACAGCTGTTTTTATGGCTTTGTTATAATCTTTTTCCATAGATAGTAGGCTAGATTAGAGAATTTATCGCGAATAGCTGCCTCAATGAGCTCACCTATTATAGTTCTACATAAGTTCCAAGTTTCAGGCTTCTTGCATATTTTATTTGCTTTTTTGGGATTTACTATTCCTCAAAACTTGAAAAAACCAAAATTTCAGGGTAGCAAATCTTCATGAAATTTCAGGTTACTCACGATACTTCATTGTTAAAAAAGTATTTATGAAAATCTCTAACATAATTTCTGCTTACGAAAGTACTTTTCCAAGGCAACTTTTATCTTGAGGTGAATATTAGTGTGATTATATTTTGATTTTTACGCGGAAAACGCTTTTAGTGTTTGGTTTTTTGTTTTTATGAAGTTTTTGGTTTTTATTTACAAATTTCTTATTCGTTTATCGAATTTTGATTTTTAATTTTTTCCTATTTTCGATTTCCACTTTCCTTTTTCATTCATATTTTCTTTTCCATTTTTCACCGTTCTTTTTTGGTTTTTTTATTATTCTTTTTCGTGTTTTTATCTTCGTGTTAGGTTTTTTTGTTTTTCATTTTTCTGTTTTCTCTTTCCTTTTTCACTTTTCGGTTTTCTTTTTTAAATTTAAAATTTAATTTTTAATTTTTTATTTTACTTTATTATTTTAATAATAAAGTATTGTTATCGATTTTTAAAAAAAAAAAATTTGCTACTCTGAAAAATTTTTTTTCCACGTTTCATGACTAATAGACACCAAAAAAGCAAAAAAAAAATTCATTCCGTCTGTGCGCCGTCCGCCGTACGCCGTCCGCCGTACGCAAAACGTTTGAAAGCTTATAGCTCTCAAACTCTTTGAGCTATATAAGTTGAATTTTTTTTTGTTGGTAGACTGAGCAGACCGCTTCAAGTGCCCACCTTTTGAGTGGCGGGGTTGTGAGGGGGGAGGTGGGGGAAGCGTTTTGGACGGACAATTTTGGTTCCTAGATCTCAGTAACCGCTTAGGCTAGGAGGCTGAAACTTGGAATTTATATAGAGCATCAATAGTGGACCCATTTGCAAAAAAAAGGGAGGATATGGAGAAAGGGGTGTGGGAGTTGGGGGAATAATAATGCGTCCGAAACGCTCGAAAGCCGAGATCGAGACATTCTAAAATCCATATCTCCTAATTGGTTAATGTCACGAAATTAAAACTTGATGAACATCTGTAGGCATACTAGGAGAATAGATCGGAAACAAATTTTTGAGTGGGAGAAGTGGCGTACGGAGGCGGGGGGTGAAAAACTTTAGATTACGATATCTCATGAACCAATTACACTAGAAAAATAAAATTTGGTTTCTGTATTAAGGTTGACAAATAAAGTTTGCTGAAAGTAAAATTTGTAAGGGGGGCGGTGGAGTATGGAAGTGCAGGGGATAAGAATTTTTTTAAAAAATTACGTCTCATATCTCAAGAACAGTGTATGAGAGATGCTTAGAATTTTTACCGGAAGTAGGCCAAATAAACCCCTAGCAGGGAAAAAAATTTTAGGGGTGAGTGGGTAGAGGGTGAGGGTGGGAGAGGTGAAAAGCAAAAAGTTTCGATTTTTATATCTCGAGAACCTATAAAGATATAAAGCTGAAACTTGGTATGTGGATAGAACTACAGTGAAACTTCTATTACCGGACACCTCCGAAAACCGGACACCTCCCCATAGAGGACAGTTCTTTATTCCCCAATGAATTAGGTATTAAACTCAATACCCCCGAAAAGCGGACACCTCTTTAAAGCGGACACTTTTTAATTCCCCAAAGGTGTCCGCTATAGAGAAGTTATACTGTATAATAGTAGCATGTTGAAAAAATATAATATTTTATAGGGGTAGTATGGTACGGGGGTGGCGGGTGTTTTTCCTAACTATAGAACGGCTTATGCTAGAATGTTGAAACTCGGTACGTATATGTAAGTCAACTAGAAAAGTCATTGAGATAGAAAAAAAATTAAAATATCCATTGGCGTACAGAGGGGGGGCGAAAAAAATGATCAGTGAAAATGGAATGCATATATTTTCTCGATTTTCATCATATCTATTAGGTCTTTCCAATTATTGAATTCATTCTTATTCCATGGATTTTTCATATAAATATCTAGAAAGTGTTTTCAGGATTTTTTGAAATTCGACCCCCACGATGGTTTAAAGCCGAACTCAGCCATATCCCTCAGGTCTGATTAGATATCGAATAACTTTTTACTTCCACGGACTTGTTTAATAGTCACCTAAAACTTGTTTTCAAATGTTTTCCTTTTTCAACCCCTAAGAAGGCATAAACAGGTTGAACACGTTTTCACGAATTCCGTCATATCTCTTAGAAGTGATAAGATATCGGATTGGTTTTCACTTCCTCGGGCTTTCTTTATAAATATCTAAAAACTCATTTCAGGATTTTTGGATATTCAACCCCAAAGTGGGTTCAAGGGGGTTGCATATATTTTCACAAATTCCCACATATTTCTTAGTTCTAATGAGATATTGAATTCATTTTTACTTCTTACGGCTTCCTATATAATCGCCAAAAAGTTAATTTCAGGATTTTTAGATATTCAAGATATTCTTAGGATTGATGAGATATTAGATTGGTTTTCACTTCCACAGACTATTTATATAATCGCCTACAAACGCATTTCCGATTTCATGTAATGGCCCAAAACCAAATCACGAAAAACCTCCTAATCACGTAATAACTACGTAGTATTATACTACTACTTAGACTGCGTCCCGGAGTATGACCCAATTATATATTTCATATTTTATATGTGGCAGCGGCGTAAGTATCGCGACCCCATCCTACCCATTTTTTTAGGTTTTCAGTCTAATAGTAACCTACACCGCATCAATCTTAAGGCTCCATGAGTCCGGTGTGAAAATTCTGTATTCTCTTTTGATTTTCTTTCTTGAAAGGGGAAAAGTCAATTTCAATCGTTTTTCATTCGTGCATTTTCGTGGTTCGCCGTTTCAGTCATGAATCGAATGGATCTTGTGTTCATCGCCTTTACATGCGGGAATATGATGAAGGCAGAGTCGACGTGAAAAATACTACAGCATGAGTGGGGGAAGTATTATCGGTTTGACTTTATGCTTTGTTGTTTCGTCTTTGCCGTCGTGTAATTTCAGGTGTCGAGTGTTGTGTCTGTTTTGTAATCAGTCATCACTCATCATAAAGCTATAGCTATAGTCACTCAGCCAAAAGTGTATCGGTGTTCTGCGCATCACATCACTCAGATTTCAGAATTCATATACAGTAGCACCTTGATAGGCAAGGTAATGATCGGTGATTTTTAAATATTTTCCTTAGTTGATGGAATAATATTTGTACAAATGAAAGTTTGAGTTTAAAATAAAATTGTACTCCTATATTTTTATGTGACAATTTTCTTCATCTTATTATTTCTCTTGTCTTTATAAAACATATTTCAATCTCTTTTTTAAGTATGTATTCGCAATTCCAATAAAATCCCTAATACTCTAATAATTTCATTTTAATTTTTTGGACATTCAAAAAGTTTCTGCTAATTGACAAGGAACTGTTAGCATTTTGAAATACAGTTGAAGATAATATTTCAAAATGCTGCTGTATTTTTCTATGAAATCCTTTTATGGTTTTGAAAGATCTCCTCTGATAGATGGTTTACTCAAGTTCACCAGTAATTTGCGGTTGGTTGAATTGCAATCTGTGGAGAACTACAGGATTCGCCATCTTTTATGTTGGTATGTAAATATTGAATAACTTTGACATTTTTCAACAGACTGATGATTGGCCAAACGGTCGCTCGAATGGTTGACACTGAACCTGATTTTTGGAAGCAAATTTTGATGACCGACGAGGCGCATTTCACATTCTTTGGCGGCGTTAATAAGCAAAATTGCCGCATTTGGGGAACGGAGAATCCACACGAGATCCATGAAACGCCATTGCATGATCAAAAAGTGACTGTTTGGGCCGGCGTTTGCGCCAAAACCATCATTGGGCCATTTTTTTCCGACAAAACGAAACAGTCGATGGAAAACGATATCGGTGGATGTTATCTCATTTTATCTGCCCGCAAATGCATGAAAAAGGTCTGGATGGTTACTGGTTTCTACAAGACGGTGCACCATGCCATGCAAATGAAAAAATTCAGTTTGTGCAACGAAAATTCCCTGGACGTCTGATGTCGAAAAGTGGCGACATTGACTGGCCACCGAGATCACCAGATTTGACTCCTCCGGACTTCTTTTTATGGGGTTTTTGAAAAGCAAAGTGTACGCCAGCAAGCCTCAGACCATTGACGAGCTCAAAGCAAACATTCGTGCCGAAATCATCGCTATACCGCCCGAGATGCTCGAAGCAAAACAGCACATTTTGTTGTGGCCAATAGAGGCAGCCACTTGATTGATGTTGTATTCAAAAACTAATCCAAATAAATTCTAAAAGACCAAATTGAATAAAAATACCTCACACATAAAAATCAGTTGTTTTTATTCAAAATTATTCAATGTTTACATACCGATATAAAAGATGGCGTACCCTGTATTTTTTAATTTCGGCGAATAAGACCAACTAAATTTTCTAGTCCATCCATTAATAGGAAGAATTATTAACAGTTTTGAATCAATTGCATAAATTGGTACAAACCCGAGAAAATTGGCTCTATATCAGGTGTATTATCTATAATTGCGTTCGATCTATTTATAGAACTACTATCATTGTATCCAACTATGTAGCTTCGGAGCCTGAACTGGAACTCACGTTGGTCAGGATGATCATGTAGGCAGAGAAAAAAAAACTTTCAGTTACCCAAAGACTCATTTCGAAAACAGAATCATTTGTGAAAAATGTCTTGCAAATCCTTGCGGCGGCTTGTTATAACTTCTTCAACATTTAACTTTCAACAATTCACAATACTTTATTTTTTGGGAAAGCGAAGAACCGAGTTAACTTGTTCCGATAGGTGTTTCTTTTTATTGTGGTGTTATTTATTACACCCATAAATAACACCACGCACTGTCAACAAATTTTCATTTGCACCACTAATAATAATAATAACTCAAAAACGCTAAATATACAAAATCGCCTAGCTAGCACTCAAATTGTTACAAATCTATTACAATACAGGTCATATATTCTTTCGCTGTTAAACGACTCCACAATATTGCTTTGAACGTCATAAATCAAGCTTCTTGAATGATGTACTAAAAAAATACAGCCTTCAAAATATGAAATTTTGGCTTACGACTCGCCTCAACTATAGAGGAAATAGTGTATTGCACGAAACGATTTTATTTTTCCTGCAGTAGTTTCATATAACTGATTTTTGCACTAAATTTTCTCGACAGTAATATTTTGATAAGGCCTTGCTTGTAATATTTTGTTATAAGTGCTGGAATCACCATCAGCAATCATTTGTGAGTATATCAAACTACGTTTTATTATAGAAGTCTTGAAACCTTCTAAAATTATATCAGATTCCATGCTTGTAGAGCTACCATCGTGTTCTGAAGGGCTCTGACAATAATTTTCAGCTTTCTTGCATACAAGGCAATACTTATTTTCACTTACATGTAGAGTACTTTTTTTGAATATAAAATGACTATTGCCGCTACTCTCGAAAGGGCTGAATAGTTTGTACCACAGGACCTTTTTGACCAGCAGCCATCGGCGACCACAGTAATTACGGGGATTCCATGTTCATATACGCTTCCTATATCTTTTGCATGATCTGCTTCTAACTGCGCAGCATCTATCATAGACTTCTCAGATACAACATCCAACCAATTACAAACCTTTGTCTGAACTTTTCTGTACGTTTTTTTTGGTCATGAAAAGAATTTCTAATGGTGAAAATAGTTCGTCCAAATTATTGTAGCTGATTCCTATGGAATAAACCGCTGCCACGGTAGTTGCATTGATATCCATATCAGTATCTACATTTGAAGGTATTATTTGAAGATCGAAACAAGAGGAACACATTTTACATTTCAATTTAAACGTAGATATGAAGCCATTTCGCATTTCAGATATTATTTTGATATAAGACAAATCACATCCAAATCGAATAGAATCATTTTATCAAACAAATATTTAAAATTTACAAAAAAATTTTAATATGTGTTTTTTTTAATATTTTCTAAACTAGTAAATGGTGATCCTTTCATCAAGAATCGCAAAAAAAATGATTAAAAGCATCACCATCGCCAATTCTTTTAAAACTTTGTGTACTAGAAGAATTACTAAAAAAAACAAAATTAAAATTTTTTTTCTATATCAACGTTTCTTTGTTTAGAAAATAGAATGTTAAAGGTTTCGTAAAAATGGTGTCCGAGTTCTATTTGTAAATTCATATGTCCGTTTATTTTCCCGTAGAATAATTAATTGGGTCTCATTATAAAGAAAAAGATTGCTGCAATATAAATAACATATTATGGAAAAAAATATCATTGAAATTTGTTTGTCAAGGATAACGATTTTGTGATTTTGATTACTAATTCTTCGAATAGACACAATTTGAAAAAAATCGGAACTGATAAGGTGTGAGGCCGGACCTCTTTTCATAAATTAAAACAACTTTCAGCAGGCATTATTTCTTCCAAAACAGTATGTATTTCAGTTTCACACCCCGGTCTATTCCTAATTGGAAACAACCAATATTAATTACACATTTATGCATATGTAGAAAATAAATACAAAATTTTTTTTTGCATTACTTGCTTTCTCACAATAGGCTTTTCGACTTTTTTTCTGATTCCTCTCGAAATATCGGGTATGATTCTTTGTATTTGCATATTTTTTCGGTTCTATTAATTTCACTTACAACTTTCACTTTGAATTCTCAATAGAAACTGTCGCGATATCATACTCCAGTTTTATTATAATACAAACATAAGTCCCACGAAGCAAAATGGTGGGTTTACGTGTACGACGTTTGACATTGTCGACGAAAACAGTTCCACTTCCACTGAGCTTATTGTCTTATATTCTGTTGTTAAAAACTGTCGCAATATATTATAAAAAAATACAAATAAAAATTGTCCTTGAAAGTTTTTTCATGGATAACGATTTTGTCATTTATCCTTGAATATCTCAAAATGCATATCTATAAATTTTTTTAAATTTTTTATATATTGTTGATTATACTGTTTTTCAAAACATATCAAAAAATTAACTTAGGATCTCAATGGGATCGTGGTCAAAAAAATCGAAGAACATCAGTGGTTCTCAATTAAGGCTAGTGTAGTTCTCTAATAATTTAATTATTGAGATCCCAAGTTCATTTTTTTGTATGTTTTGAAAAACGGTATAACCTACAAAATATAAAAAATAAAAAAAATTAAAGATACCCATTTTGAGATATTCAAGGAAAAAGGACAAAATCGTTATCCTTGAAAATAAAATTTCAAGGATAATTATACTCTAGATGAAATCATATAGAGTATTATAAGTTTAATCCAGCCCAAAAGTTTGTAACGCATAGAACCAAGCCACGGACGAAAAAAAGTTATATATTATTTTTTGTTTATTTGTGGCCAAAAACCTCAAATCCGCTTGACGTCCGTCCGTCCGTCCGTCCGTCCGTCCGTCCGTCCGTCCGTCCGTCCGTCCGTCCGTCTGTCCGTGAACACGATAACTCAAGAACGCCTTCACCTAGGATCTTGAAATTTTGAATCTGGAGGTTTGGTTGAATTTGTAAGGCTAAGTTCGTTAACGGGCACAATCGTCCTACTCCTTCGGGTAGCTGCCATACAAAATGTCCTTAAAACACGTGTTCAAGAATATTGGTCGATAACTTCAGAAGGGTTTAAGCTACGACATTGAAATTTTGTATGTGTTATTTTTCCAATAGTTGGAGCTAAATATATGATTATGAAGAAAATCCTGTTAGTCCTTCGTGTAGCTGCCATACAAATATCCTGTCAAAATGTATTCACTTAATTTACAAAACCCACTATAACTCAAGTAATCTTTTAGCTACGAACTCGGAATTTTGTACAAATTAGTTTTGAGTGAAAAGAAAGTTTGACTTTACTAGTCAGCGAAATCCTTTTACTCCTTCTGGTAGCTGCCGTACAAAATGTCCTTAAAACACGTCTTCAGGAATATTGGCCGATAACTTCAGAAGGGTTTAAGCTACGACATTGAAATTTTGTATGTGTTATTTTTCCAATAGTTGGAGCTAAATGCATGATTATGACGAAAATCCTATTAGTCCTTCGTGTAGCTGCCATACAAATATCCTGTCAAAACGTCTTCACTTAATTTACGGAACTTAATATACCTCAAGTAATCTTTTAGCTATGAACTGGAAATTTTGTACAAATTAGTTTTGAGTAAAAACAAAGTTCGAGTTTACTAATCAGCGAAATCCGTTTACTCCTTCTGGTAGCTGCCATACAAAATGTCCTTAAGACACGTGTTCAACAATATTTTTCGATAACTTTTGAACGCTTCAAGCTACGAATTTGAAATTTTGTACACGTTCAATTTTAAATGGTTCCAAGGAATAGGATAAATATGTAAGAAATGGAGTGAGTCCTTCCTGCACCTCCAATGTGAAAGTCCTTCAAAAAGGACATTTTTTTTCGATGACTTACCCAGTTCAAGAAATGGAATTAAACACTGAATATTGTCTTTTAGTTTTGAGTAGCAATCTAATGACAGTAATAAAGGACATACAACATACACACACGTAATTCTACTTTATCCCCAACTACAATATAAATCGGAGTTCAGTATTCATCTAGAGTATTATACGATTGGCTTGCAGCCGATCGTGACTGCAGTATGTTTTTTATTTATTTTACTTTATTATTTTTTAATAATAAAGTATTGTTATCGACATGAAATTTCAAAAAAGTTTGCTACCCTGAAATTTTGTATTTACACGTTTTAGGACTAGTAAACCCCAAAAAAGCAAAAAAAAAAAAAATGTCCGTCTGTCCGCCGTAGACGCCGTACGCCGTACGCCGTACGCCGTACGCAAAATTGTTTGAAGGCGCGTAGCTCCCAAACCCGTTGAGATATTAAATTGAAATTTTTATGGTGGGTAGATTGGGTGAACCCCTACAACTGGTATATTTTTGAGGGGTGGGGGTACAAGGGGAGAGGAGAGGGGAGCGTTTTAGACGAAAAATTTTGGTTTCTAGATCTCAGGAACCACTTACGCTAGGAGGCTGAAACTTGGAACTTATATAGTACTATAATAATGGACTCAATTGTAAAAAAATGGTCGATATTGGTTAAGGGGTGTGGAAGTGGGGGGGAAAACAATGAGTCTTTAACGCATGAAAGTCGGGATTGAAACATTCTAAAATCGATATCTCCTGAACAATTGATGTCAGAAGATTGGAACTTTGTTGTTGTCCTTAGGGATACTTCCGGATTAGACAAGAGCTAAAATTTTTAAGAGGGGTGGTGGGGTGTGGGGGTGGGGGTGAAAAACTTTGGATTACAATATCTTCCGAACTAATTACACCAGGAAGATAAAATTTAGTTTCTGTATATGGACTCACAAGAGGAGTCTAACAAAACTAAATTTTTTGAGGGGGGAGGTGGAGCACGAAAGTGGGGGGATAGCAATTTCTCAAAAAATTTAATTTTTATATCTCAAAAACCGTATCAGATATGATCTTGAAAATTTTACAGGAGTTGGGGTCGATAAACTTCTAGTAGGGAAAAAAATTTTGGTGGTGTGGGTGTAGGGGGTGGTGGTGAAAGGGGGTAGAAAGGAAAACATTCTGATTTTTATTTCTCAAAAACCATAATGAATAGAAAGCTAAAAATTTAGGATTATATAGAACCACTATGGAGACATCCTAGAAAATTTTTGATAGGGGTATCAAGGTACGGGGGAGAGGAGTGGTTTTTTATATCTCAGAAACGGCTTATGCTAGAAAATTGAAACTTAGTACGTATATGTAGATGTGCTATTAGAGTAATTAAAGCAAAAAAAAGTTCAGATTTTTATTGGCGTTCAGAGGTTGAGTCAAAAAAATGTCCGTGAATCCACATTTTCACGAATTTCGTTAAAACTTTTAGACATGTCAAACTATCAAAGCAATTTTACTTCTGCGGGCTATTTATATAAGCGCCTAGTAACGGTAACGGTAACGGAATTTTTCGATATCCAACCCCTAAGGGGGAGTAAATTGGTTGTGTACATATTCACGAATTCTGATATATTCCTAAGGTATATTGAGATTTGGAGTTCACTTGTACTTGTATAAGCTTTAAACGTAGTCGGGAAAAAACCGATTTAAGTATTTTTCTCAATTAAACCCCCTGGGGGTATTGTTTAAGATTTCACTGATTCCGAAAATCTCTTAGGTTTAATGTGATCGAATTCGCTTTTACTACTATGAATTATTCTATTGATAAAAAAAATACGTAAATAAAAAAAAAAATCTGCCAACAGTCTGGGCGCAACTTTATTATTTTATGGGTAGAAGGCCGAAACGTGTTTAATGATGAGATACGGTGTTGGGTACTATGCGACTGACAACCTAAAAAATAACCATTAGGCTATTTGGAACGTTATTTTTTAGGTTGTCAGTCGCATAGTACCCAACACCGTATCTCATCATTAAACACGTTTCGGACTTCTACCCATAAAATAATAAAGTTGCGCCCAGACTGTTGGCAGATTTTTTTATATTGCGAAAACCTTCCCCTTTAAAATAATCCCTATTTTATTATTCTAGGATAAAAATTACCAGAGATATGAATTTTCAAAGAGAACTCGGACACCATCATTGCGATAACTTTAACATACTATAACTAACAAATAAAATGAGATAGAAAAAAAAAATTTCATTTCAATTATTTTTTTCACTAGTTCTTCAAGTACAAAAATTTTCAAAAGAATCGGAGATGGTAAGGTCACACCTTAGGCGATTCTTGGTGGAATGACCCATGTCTAAATCTCCAGTACTCAAAATTTTCTTATACAATATATCTATGTATAATACCAACTCACGTGGTCATGTAGATACGGTGTCATCGACCACGTAAACCCGCCATTCAGTCCCATCATCGCCTAAGCCTAGTCTGGTTCTTCTTCCTAGTTAGTTAGGGGAAGTACGAATATGACGAAAGAAAAACAACGAAGAAAAATTTGGCGTGCATCGTTCGCTGGCTAGCAGCGAACTAACTTTGAATTTACAGAATAAATAGTGTTATAGGTTTTCTAATTATTTGAAACGCATAACTATTCAAAATCAATAATTTTTTCATTGATTTATCTTCTAGATATACCAATTAGTTATACTATCTATGAAAGTTTTCAATGAAATGCTATTTCCTTATGTAATTTCTGACATGAAAATCGTGAAAAATTGCTTCAGTTTGACTTTATATATTATTAACAAAAATGAAAATTTTTTAAAATTTAATCTATTTAGGATATTCTTTAAGATTTTTTCTAGCATTATATTAATGAAAATGACATGTTAATTATTCAAGAAATAGGTAATAAATGCATTTGAAAAACTCGGATTTACGCATTTTAAAAAATGTTCAAGGGTTGTTGCGCTAATAGCAATTTTTCCAAATACAGTTTTGCATTTTTTTTCTATTCGCGTCCTAGTTTACATACCAGCTAATAAAGTGGTATAATTTTTTTTTGGTTTTTTTTTTGTTATTGAAGTGAAAAATGCTTTTGAAAACAGCCATAAATCAACAAAATCGCATTTAACGTGCACATGGGGCCTTAAACGCGTTCCGAACTTCTACCCGAAAAATAATAACGTTGCGCAGATTTTTGTTATTTGTTTTTCTTTACGTTTCTTGTTTCGATTTTCGTTTTCCGGTTTTCGTTATCCGGTTTTCGGTTTTCGGTTTTCGGTTTACGGTTTTCGTTATCCGGTTTTCGGTTTACGGTTTCCGGTTTCCGGTTTTGGTTTTTATTTTAATAAATATTTTTGTTGTCCGTCTGATTTTCTCTCTTCTGTCCGAACGACCGATAACTCAAGAACTCCTAACCTAGGAAGCTGCAATTTGATCACCATACGTTAAATACGATTTATAAGGCAAAGTTCGGTTACGAACGAAATAATCCTACTCCTTCGACTACACAAAAGTCCTTAAAGCACATGTCCACGAGTATTGGTCGATAGCATCAACACGCTTCAAGCTGGAAATTTTTGTACACATTAGTTTTTCACTGGCTGCAGGTAAAGGGATAAATATGTTGAATATCGTGTGAGTTCTTTCAGTAGCTCTTGCGTAAAAGTCCTTCAAAAGGAAAATTTCACATTTCGTGATGTACTCACATTTCCTAAAACGGAAGATATTGCCTTTTTCTTCCGAGTAGTAAAATAAGAAAAAAGGGTAGGCTTCATGTGCTCTTCTGATTCTGCTTTATCCTCAACTGCAATATAAATCGGAACTCCGTATTTCATCTAGGGTATCATACGCTGGACCAGCCTATCGTGACTGCGGAATATTTTGTATAAATAAGTGGTTCAGCTGAAAATAAAAGATCAAAGGTTGTGGAACAAAGCAACCCAAGTACATTAAAATTTGTTTTATAAATTACTCACAAAGGTTTCTTAAGATATTTCTCTGCTTTCCATTATAAACATCAATGCACAAAAGAGCTTAATTTCTTTAAAACATTTCTTAAATTTCATTTCAGTTTTTTGTTCGCTGAACGAATTAACTTGTCTCCGCTCATAAAATTTGCAGGCTTTTCCCAAAAGGTGTACATTATATTGGAAAATCTGTCAAGTAATCATGTCTAACATTTATTTCTGCTTGATCTTATTTCCATCTTGTAGCCTATAAAAAGCAGTCATCAAAAGAAGGCAAATAATAATAGCAACGCTCTGATGGCGGTAGGAAATTTCCATATGAAAAAGAAAGGAGGGGCGAATGGAATGGAGAAACGTATAAGCAGTTTTTATTTCTTTAAAGATATTATAATAAAATATCTCAACATCCTTATCGTCGAGTGGAAAAAAGGATGTCAATGTTACCTTTTTTTATTAAAAAATCATTTCAAGTTGACGCATAGTATAGCTCTGCTCTCGTACTCGTCGGTATATAAAAATATCATCCAACAGTTATTAAATTTTCTTAGCAAAAAGCGTTTCACGACTCTGCTGGATGCCAATTTTGATGCTCATTTTATTGCTCTCCGAATATCAGTCACCATCATTTTTGATGATATTTTAATACGCTTGTAGACGTCGCCTCTGAGTTTTCCTTTCCGCGAATATTACAGCAAAATGTTACCCTGATATCTTCATATTATCGCTGAACATAGGACGATTTAGTAAGATGTGTAGCCTGATGTTATACTCGTTTGAATTATTGAAAAAAAAAACACCATTGACAGTTGGGAATAATATCAACAACGATACAGTAATTTAACTTTTATATGTTATTTAAAATTTCGCTGAATATCGTAAATATGACCGAACTTTTTCATGTAGCTACCCATAGACTAGAGTGCCACGCTTCGCTTCAAAACACATTAAGGTAAGAATCTGAAATTTCGCGGTTATTGATTTTTAAAAAGTTCAATCAGCTGGATTTTAAATACAAAAAATCGATCATACCTTTGATTGTTACCATATAAAAGTTCTTGCATTAAAGATCTAATCTATCTGAAAAGTAGTTAATGTTGTATCACAAGTACTTTGTTTTTTTTGAATATTATACATTAAGGGGGCCGTCCTATGTGATGGCCAGTTTTTTTTCGCATTTTCGTTAATTTTTTTTTGCAGATTATGAGTTACCCATTCTTGAAAATCTTACCACATATTTGTTCATATTTCAACAAACATTAGAAATTTTTTCAGGGAGAAATATTGTTTTTTTTTGCGTGCAGAGCTCTTGAAATTGACCGCTGTAAAAAAGTTGTCAAAAGGCTGCCATGATTCCAGCTGTCCTCCTCATCTGAAATCAAAAAAATAAATTGATACTTTATTTATAGGCCTGTGACTGTAACTGTTACCAGAATAACCTCAAAATTTTGAAAATTAAAAAATTGGCCTAACCTTGACATTTTTTTTTAAGTTTCGCGTTTTTTTTCGATGAATTTAGTTTCAGCTAAAAAACATAACGCAGTCACGATCGGCTGTAAGCCAATCGTATGATACTCTAGATGAATACTGAACTCCGATTTATATTGTAGTTGGGGATAAAGTAGAATTACGTGTGTGCATGTTGTATGTCCTTTATTAAGGACAACCATTTGATTGCTACTTGAAACTAAAAGACAATATCCTTTTTAAAGGACTTTACATGGGTGGTGCAGAAAGGATTTACTCGATTTCTTACATATTTATCCTTTCCCTGAAACCATTTAAAAATTAATACGTACAACATTTCAAATTCGTAGCTTGATGCGCTCAAAAGTTATCGGAAAATATTGTTGAACACATGTCTTCAGGCTTTTTTTGTATGGAAGGTACTAAAATGAGTAAAAGGATTTCGCTGACTAGTAAACTTTGAAGTTCGTTTTCACTCAAAACTAATTTGTACAAAATTCCGAATGCATTGCTAAAGGATTCATTGAGTTATAGTGAGTTGCGTAAATTAAGTGAAGACATTTAGACAGGATATTTGTATGGCAGCTACACGAAGTACCAATATAATTTTTTTCATAATCATACATTTAGCTCCAACTATTGGAAAAATAACACATATAAAATTTCAAAGACGTAGTTTAAACCCTTCTGAAGTTATCGACCAAGATTCTTGAACACGTGTTTTAAGGACATTTTGTATGGCAGCTACCAGAAGGAGTAAAAGGATTTCTCTGACTAGTAAACTTAAACTTCGTTTTCACTCTAAACTAATTTGTACAAAATTCCGAATTCGTAGCTAAAAGATTACTTGAGTTAATATTGAGTTTCGTAAATTAAGTGAATACATTTTGACAGGATATTTGTATGGTATATACACGAAGGACTAATAGGATTTTCTTCATAATCATATATTTAGCTCCAACTATTGGAAAAATAACACATATAAAATTTCAAAGACGTAACTTAAACATTTCTGAAGTTATCGACCAATATTCTTGAACACGTGTTTTAAGGACATTTTGTATAGGAGCTACCCGAAGGAGTAGGTCGATTTTACCCATTAATTTACTTAGCCTTACAAATTCAACCAAACATCCAGATTCAAAATATCAAGATCCTAGGTGAAGGCGTTCTTGAGTTATCGTGCTAACGGACGGACGGGTGGACGTCAAGTGGATTTGGAGTTTTTGGCCACAAATAATCAAAAAATAATATATAACTTTTTTTCGTCCGTGACTTGGTTCTATGCGTTACAAACTTTTGGGCTGGATTAAACTTATAATACTCTATATGATTTCATCTAGAGTATAAAAACCATGACAGATATCGATAAGATTCTGCTACCAGTTCTAATTAGGGATCCGCAAAACATGTTATTCAAATTTCAGCGCAATCGGTTCAATAGTTTTGTCTGAATCGTGGCAGCCAATTAGAAAAATGCAGTTTGGCCTGAGCGAGCTACGAACAGCTGCAATATTATACGGCTATTACTTTATAACGACTTCGAATTCGGAGAAATCCTTTTACATACATATTCTAGGGATGATTTGGAAGTAATTTAGTAAAAAAGAAAAGGTTTTTCTGACCCGGCACATAGTGCGAACTAAATATATGAACTAAATTTAAATATTTCTTCAAGTAGCTCAAGAAGTTGAAGTTGAAGATTGTCAAAATTTTTGAATTTCTCAGATAAAAGTTCAAGTTAATTTAAGTGACTGCCACATTTCTGAACATCATGGAGTTGAAGAGAATATGGAAGATATGGAAATAAAAGTCCGGGAGGTGGTTAGAGTCGAGGTGCGATAGAAGTACTTACGCAACTATCAACTGTAAAACATTAATTTCGTTCTTGGGTCAAAGTTGGAAGTAAAAGTCAAGAAATTTAACATTGTTGTGTCAGGCATCCTAAACAATTAACTTTGTAAATAGCCTTATGGTTAATTTGCAAATTTGGAATTTAATTGGACTGCATAACTACTTAAAGGGGTTTATCTAAACTACCCCCAAACAAATTTGAACTTAATATCTCAGCGGGTATGTGAGCTACGAGCCTTTGTCTACACGTGGCGTATACGGCGGACAGATGGATTTTTTTCCCTTTTTGGGGGTTACATCGTGAAAATTGAAAATCTCGGAGAAAATTTTTTTCTTTAAATTCCAAGTCGATCACAATACTTTATTAAAAATGAAAAAAAACGTTTGTATAAAAAATCTGCCAACAGTCTGGCCGAAATTTTGTTATTTTTCGGGTCAAAGTTCAGGAAGCAGTTAAACACAATGCTTACACAAGTAAGACGTCACTCAGAGAAAAAGCTTGTTAGCATTGACAAACCCTTGGGGGTTGAATTTCGAAAAATGGTGAATTGTTTTTTAGGCCATTATATGAAATGCCCGTAAAAGTAATAACCAATTTTATATCTCACCAGACCTTAGGGATGGCGAAAATTGTGAAAACGTATGCAACCCTCTTACACCCAAGGGTTGAATATCATAAAATCCTGAAATTGATTTTTAGGCGATTATGTAAAAATCCCGAGGAAGTAAAATATAATTCGATATCTCATCAGATCTAAGAGGTATGTTGGAATTCAAAAAACATATATATTTTTTGTGTTTAATGCAATATCCAAGAATATAACTTAAATCTATTTTTAAATACATTATAATGCACTTCTCCCCCTTATGTACCTTGTGTTAGGGGTGAGGAGTTCTGTGTTTATTCATATGAACATATATGTATAATATTATAATTAAAATGAAAGTTTTTAATTCAACTTAACTTAAAAAATAAAATGTATTATAGATGTGGATGTGGTAAAGAAAGACTATAAAATTCAAATCAACATTACTATCACGTCATATCATTTCTCGTTTGCTCATCATTTAAACCGTGTACACACTTGGGGGTTGAGTATCAAAAAATCGTGAAATGAGTTTGTAGGCCATTATATATAAAGTCCGTGGAAGTAAAAGCTAATTTGATATATTATCAAACCCACTTGGGGGTTGAATATCCAAAAATTCTGAAATGGGTTTTTAGATAAATATAAAGAAAGCTCAAGAAGCTAAAACCAACTCGATGTCTTATCAATCCTAAGAGATATGACGGCATTGAAAAGGGAAAAATCTTGAAAACAGGTTTTAGACGATTCTGAAAGCAACCCGTGGAAAAAGTTATTCGATATCTAATCGGACCTGAGGGATATGGTTGAATTCGAGATATTGTATATAAGCCTTTTACATGTCCTTAGGAAACATTTCAAAAAATGCTGAAAACTTTTTTTAGACACTTGTGTGAAGATTGCATAGAATTCAATATCAATATTTTAGAAGACGTAAGAGATATGACGAAATTCGTGAAAATATATGCATAGCATTTTTATTGATTATCTTTTATTGTTCCCCTTCCATACGGCTATTGATATATAATTGTTTTTATCTTATTTTCTTTTCTAGTAGATTTACCTATACTCATCAAGTTTCAACTTTCTAGCATAAACTATTCCACAGATAGGAAAAAGTCCCCCGCACCCACCATTCTAAATCGTACGCCAGCGTTCGAAGGCCCGTAGCTCACAAACCCGTTGAGATATTAAGTTGAAATTTGTATGGTGCAATTGTACCACAAAGATAAAATTTGTTTTGTGTACATAGGATTAAAAGCGGCGTCCATTGAGTGTAAAATTTTGGAGGGGGGAGGTAAAGCACGAAAGTGCTTTATCTCAAGAACCATACCAGATATGATCTTAGAAATTTTACAGGAGTTAGGTCCAGTAGAAGGGAAAAAAATCTGCCAACAGTCTGGGCGCAACTTTATTATTTTCGGGTAGAAGTTCGGAACGCGTTTAATTCTGAGACGCGGTGTATGTTACTATGTGACTGAAAACCTAAAAAAGGTTCGGGAAGCGGTTAGATAGAATACTTAAACACCGCTGTCACATATAACATATGAATTACATAATTGGGTCATACTCCGGGAAGAGGTCTAAGTCATGGTATATCAGTTAATACGCGATTAGGAGGTTTTTGGCCATTACATGAAATCGGAAATGCATTTGTAGGCGAATATAAAAAAAGTCTGTGGAAGTGAAAACCAGTCTGATATCTTATCAATCGTAAGAAATATGTCGAAAGCCTTACGTCCTATTGGAGTTGAATATCTAAAAATACTGAAATCAACTTTTTGACGATTTTGTTGGAAGCCTTAGGAAGTATAAATTAATTCGATATCTCATCAGAACTAAGAAATATGTAGGAATTTGTGAAAACATATGCAACCCTCTTGCATCAACGTTAGGGTTGAATATCAAAAAATCCTGAAATGAGTTTTTAGATATATGTAAAGAATGCCCGAGGAAGTGAAAACCAATCCCATGTCTTATCACTCCTAAGAGATATGACGAAATTCGTGAAAACGTGTTCAATCCGTTTATACCCTCTTAGGGGTTGAAAAAAGAAAAAACTTGAAAACGCATTTTAGGTAATTATTAAACAATCCCGTGGAAGTAAAAAGTTATTAGATATCTAATCAGACCGGAGGGACAAGGCTGAATTCGTGAAAATGTATAAAACCCCTTTACACAACCGTGGGGGTCGAATTTCCAAAAATCCTGAAAACACTTTCTAGGTATTTATATGAAGAATCCGTATAATAAAAATGAATTCAATATTTCGAAAGACCTAATAGATATGACGAAAATTGTGAAAATATATGCCTTCCATTTCCACTGATCATTATTTTTGCCCCCCTTCCGTATGCCAATGAATATTTGAAATTTTTTTTAATATAAATTACTTTTCTTGTTAATTTACATATACATACCGAGTTTCAACTTTCTAGCATAAGCCGTTCTATAGTTAGGAAAAACACCCCCCATTCCCGTACCATACTACCCCTATACAAAATTATATTTTTTTAACATGCTACTACTGTAGTTCTATCCAAATACCAAGTTTCAGCTTTATATCATTATAGGTTCTCGAGATATAAAAATTGGAACTTTTTCTTATTTACCCTTCCCCATCCTCACCCTCTACACCCTCACCTCCTAAATTTTTTTTTCTGCTAGGGGTCTACCGGGCCTACTTATGGTAAAAATTCTAAGCATCTATCATACACTGTTCTTGAGATATGAGACGTGATTTTTTACAAAAATTCTTATCCCCTCCACTTCCAAACTCCAACGCCCCCTTAAAAATTTTTACTTTCAAAAAACTTCATATATCAGCCTTAATACAGAGACCGAATTTTATTTTTCTAGTGCAATTGGTTCGTGAGATATCGTAATCTAAAATTTTTCGACCCCCACGACGCCACTGCCCCCTCCCAAAAATTTATTTCCGATCTATTCTCCTAGTATACCCACAGATGTTCATTAAGTTTTAATTTTATGACATTAAGCGTTTAGGAGATATCGATTTTAGAAAGTCTCAATCTCGGCTTTCGAGCGTTTTGGACGCATTATTATTCTTTCCACTCCCACACCCCTTCACCCATATCAGCAATATTTTTGCAAATAGATCCACTATCGATGCTCTATATAAATTCCAAGTTTCAGTCTCCTAGCATAAGCGGTTACTGAGATCTAGAAACCAAAATTTTTTGTCTAAAACGCTTCCCCCACCTCCCCTCTCGCACCCCCACCCCTCAAAAGATTGGCAGCTGAAGGTGTCTGCTCAATCTACTAACAAAAAAAAATTCAACTTAATAGCTCAAAGAGTTTGAGAGCTATAAGCTTTCAAACGTTTTGCGTACGGCGGACGGCGTACGGCGCACAGACGGACTGAATTTTTTTTTGCTCTTTTGGTGTCTGTTAGTCATGAAACGTGGAAAAAAAATGTTCAGGGTAGCAAATTTTTTTTTTTTTAAAAAATCGATAACAATACTTTATTATTAAAATAATAAAGTAAAATTGTATGGGTGCTGGTGGGAGGGGGTGGAACGAAAATAATTCTGATGTTGATTTCTCGTAATTGTGTACATTTCCGTATATTTCTTAGGTCTCATTAGACGATATATCGAATTCACTTGTAAAGGCTCTAAATATAAACGGGAAAAACGATTTTTCGATATTAAACTCCCTGGAGGTGTAAGATATTTTTTAAGTTTTCGAGAATTCCGGAAAGCTTTTAGGTTTAATGAGGTCGAATTTGCTTTTACTTCTATTGAATCTTCTATTGAAATAATACGTAAATAAATAAAAAAAATCTGCCAACAGTCTGTGCGCAACTTTAATATTTTTTGAGTAGAAGACCGAATTGTGTTTAATGCTGAGATGCAGTGTAGGTTACTATGCGACTAATAACCTAAAGAATAATCAGAAGGCTATTTGGAACGGTATTTTTTAGGTTATCAGTCGCACTGTTGAGAGATTTTTTTATTTAAATAATAATGTAAAATGGGGCAGGTCATCAAAAGAAGAAGTCTTAGCAGAATTTTTGTCGTAATACAGTCCGATTTACATATACATATATTTATTGAACTGTTAATTATTACATAGCTTAGTTACTGTTCAGAATTGAATTCAAGTGATTAGACTAGAACTGTCTTTACAACTTCAATGTTGAATATAATTTGTTTAGTCTACAAATACTTCACAAATACCTTAGAACTAGTTAAATTTCTTTTTAGGGAAAAACTCCCAAAAACCTACAGTCCGATTTATTAATCTGCTCAATCAACTTTCTAAATAAACATTTATGTTTAATATCATTTTTATGTTTAATATCTGCTAATTGTAATCAAAAGTCCTTCATATCTTCGAATTGGAAAGTTAGTTAAATGGTGAAGCTTTAAATCCCTTTTAAATCCCCATCGTTATCTAATTGAATAGCGAAATCCCTAAAAGAAGTGGATTGATTTTTTCTTCGGTAGCAGTGATAGATGTCCATCTAAAAAGGAAATGTGTAAATCAAGAAAATCTGAAAAACCCAAATTTCATATTTTGTTCACAAACTTGCAGTTAAATTTGATTCCAGACCAGGGATTTATCGTCTAGCTTTAGTACATAAAGGGTGCTATTAAATTTGCTACCCTTCTATACTTTTATGTTTTCCAGAAAGAAAATCTGTTACATCCATTGTTCGAATCCTTCCAACTCTTTCGTTCTTCTGTTCCGGCTTCTACTCCCTACGTTATGTCGAGGATCACTCCTTTGAAAGTCGATGCTATGGATTTGCAAACCTTCTTGATTCGCCTTGAGAAATCGTCCTTAGCTTTTGCAAATGGCAGACAATTTTTCAATTACGTGATTTTCATTTTAAGCATTTGCTTTCGGCTCAATGACTAGCTGCTTGACCACGGTACATGGGTCATGGGTTAGAGGTGTATACCCCGGGCTGTGAAATACGGGGATGTAAAAGTCTTGATAATTTGCTTGTTTTTCAGTTTAAGATTTTTTAGTCGGCAGCGATAGTCCCTCGAACTAATAGAAACCCCCGGGATTTAGCAGGCTCCTGTTTAGTTACTTAAGAAAAATTTCAAGGCTGCTATAGACAGTTTTCTTCTTGGAAGAAAAAATTGTTGCTCGCGTTATGGAAGAGTCCCGAACGTTTTACATGAATCCGAAAGGCTGCTGTTGTTACATAAATTATGCATAAGTTGCCAGAGTCCTTGCTCATTATCATATTTACGACTGCCGTTTAGTCCTAGTTATAATACTCTATATTGGGTTTAGGTCCCGGCTACGGGTTGGACTATGTGGACTAGTGACACAACAAAAAGTGATTTCGTCAAAGTATTTCACCTTTTTTTTTCCATGATCCTTTTCGACAGAGATTTTTCGTCCGAAATTAATTCCTACACAAGTTATGTACGGGGAGCTGCCTGAAATAAGGGATAAGTAGAAAGCAAGAGGGAACGAGCGAGTTTAGGCAATGTAACGGCTTATACCGTCTTAGAGGACTAAAGTGAGATTTATGTGTGTATTTACTTACAGGACTCTTGCAGAGAAGGAAAAATAAATTGCTGGTATATGCTAAAAGTGACTTGCTTAACGAAAGATGATTTTCAGTAGCTTTTTTTAAGGATCACTTTAGGAAAGAACTTTGCTTGTTATCCATTTTAATTAACGATTTGTTATGCTACTGTTTTTATGTGTAATGCGCTATAGATCGTTTGTATTTATGGATGATATAAGTACATACATTGTACAAAGTTATGTTATAATTAAATTAAATAGTTTATTCAATATTTTTGCCGAACACCATATAATTACCTTCAAATTCGTCTGGATTTGAATAAACCCTCATCATCATCTTGGCGCTATAGCCCGTATCGAGGCTTGGCCTCCTTAATTCTGTGCGTCCAGTCATCTTGATTTAGTGGATAAACACTTAATTGAAACTATTTCTTGTGACTGATACGCCAAAAACTAGTTACCAAATTCTGGTAACCGATTAAAGTGAAATATAAAAAAAGCGCCCACTGTGGGGCTTTAATATAAGACTCTGAAATTAAAAAAAGTTACATGCTCTGACGACTGATTCAGATGAACCGAGCAGAAATCATTACTCGTTAAGTGTCTCGCTGAATAGCACAACTTGATCTTCAAGTATTTTTTTTTGCTTTAGATCCCACTTAGCATGGGATTGCCAGCAAGAGCTCAAAAAGCTAGCGAACTCAAACACAGTTATACTGGGATGGGTTCTTGGACACAGTGATATTGTTCGCCATGAGTCTGCGGTCCAGTTTGCGAAAAAATGAGCTGACTTTAAATTTACAGAACCAGTGCATTTCTGCGGAATACAAACAGCTGCGACAAAAGAAAGGCTGTTGGATTATATTAACATTCAAGCTGATCTCCACTGTTCAGTGGAGACGGTGCGGTGCAGACAGTCCAAACTGTTCTCGGCAGGTCACTCCGAGAAATGAAGCTCTGATTTGCTGAAAAGGAGCCGTAATCAGTTTCTGCGCAGGTTACAGGACACTGCAAGCTTAAAAAGCATCTGCATACGATTGAATTAATTTCAGACGGTATTTGCAGATTGTCTGAAGAAGAAGAGGAAACTGGAGAGCGCGTTCAATGCCACTACGAAGAACTCGCAGACAGAAGAGTCAGACTTCTTCGCCAATTTTTCCTAAACCCATAGGAACTCACGTCTTACTCACTCATGAGCTTATTAAAATTTATTGATATAACCGTTTTGAGTGAGCCAAAACAAGTGAGAGCAAACACAATATTCCAACTGTGCTAAAAAGTATTCGAATCCGGATTAGAAATTAATTCCAACGTTTTGGTGCGTTTCTCAAATGAATTATACAAAAATAAATTAGCGCCCAGCGTGTGGCTGGAATGCTTGATAGTTCTGCAGTTCAGTCGCTTCAGAACCATTACTTTCCATCGGAAAAAGGCCTATGTATGTTCAAATTCAGGTATGGAATGACTTCCTCTCTTCTGGCGCGTTCCACCCATCAAGAGTGCGTATACTAATAAAAGTAACTAGGTTTAAACGTTTGTCTTGAAGCCACACTTTTGAACTAACGTGGTTACAAATCGTTATCTTTGACATCTTTTACTGCAGAATAATACAGGCACAAAAGCTTAAAAGACGTTGGGCCTCTGGTCCTGGCTTCTGATATGTTTAATTGCAGTCTTAGGTAAATGGGGGATTCATGATGGTTAGGCGGACAACATGCAGTTCTAGTCAAAAATTCTGAGCAATGCTGAATTCAACATTTCTTACGTCTCGTATCTGCAGCACCTCCAAGACTGTATTATTGTCTTTTAGGTGCTGCAGATACTCGAATGCAGGTACGAGTAGCTGCCATATGGTTTGTTCCATCCGCCAATGGTATGAAAATGGAGAAAAGTAAAGGTAATATAAGGTACTTTAACCCTGGAACCGTGCTCTTCAAGAAATGGACTTATCGTGCTCTGGGGCACTCAGTGCCCAGTATGCATTTCATACAAAATGTATGGGTGGTGTGTTGAAAATACGGCTATTTCTTTGCTAATTAGCGTTCTTAATTTGCCCAAGCTGATATGAGTTTGGAAAAAGAAGAGAAAATAAAACATTGTCTGTATTTTCGAAAAATTAATTATGTCCATATTGAAACCAAAATAAAAATGTTCACAAAGTAATGAAAAGAAAAAACTAATTCAAAATAATAAATTAAATATAATACCAAAATTAAACAGGTGAATGGGTTCTGGATAGTTTTGAATGTGGACGTCCAGATGAGATAGATGGCGCAGTCGAAATATCCAGACATGCTTCAGCTTCTGAGTCAGTATCACTTATAGGAGATGAGTTCGGAACGTAGCATTTTTGACAAACCCGAATAAAATGTTTCGAACAGGTAGGGTTGTTGCACAAATCACAGACAGCAGTAGTTTTGGTGTCTCCTTTATTTTGTTTGTGATTAGCCTTGCATGTTTCACATCTATTACGTTTGTTATATGACCAATTAATGAAAGGGCAGTTTTCAATGATTGCCGTAGTGAAACTTTTTCCATTCTATTCCGGATGTGCTTACTTGCCAATTCAACAGCCAAAGTTTTAAGAAAATGTTTTCTTACATTTTTTCTTGTACCGGATGTGGGATTAGTAATACCGAACATCCGATAAGCAGCAAGGGCTGCTACGTCGACCATATTGAAAAATAGTGTCATAGGCCAACGGTTAGTCTTGCGCCTACTAGTGTATGTTCTATTCATTTGGTCGAACGTCCTTTGGTCGCATCTCTGGCTTTCTGGATGATTCATCTATTTCCTCATCCGCGTGTATAGTTGAACCCAATAAAACGCTCTTCTTCGTGTTTGATACGTAACTCACAATGCTCATGCAATCTGAGAAGCAAAATGAATACACTACGTTTAACATCTTTTGGATCTGTGAACTGTTTCGGCAATTGCGGTTTGTTTGACCTAATTGTGCCGATAATAGTAGTGTTTCTTGTGCACAAATCTAATGCCAATGCAATACTTGTAAAAAAGTTATCCATAGTGATATTGTATCCGTTATCTAGATACCGATTGCAGAGCCGAAGCACTAGATCATATGAAATGTTTTTAGCACGATGTTGTCCTGGTTGCGTACCTAGGTATACTAAGCCTTATAACGCATTCCCCTATTTGGTTCTATGGCTGGTAGTTCTTCCTCATTGACTTCTTGCAGTTCTTGTTGAGCAGTAATTCCTTGTTCGCGATTTCCTCCATGATTTGTACAACGCGTACATCCTGTACTTCTTCATGCTCGCAGTTTGGATCATCAACGTCTGAAACATCCTGATCAGAATCTTGTTCATCATCTGAATCGTTTGGAATTGCTATAGGATGATCTGCAGAAGAAAAATCTGCACCGCCATTAGGTACGTTTTCAGTTCCATTCTCATCATCGTTGTGAAGAAAAACTTCGAACTCGTTTTGAAGAAGGTCTTGCTCCTCAGCAGATAACTCAAGTCGCGCTGCATTGTTCACTAATCTCAAAAAAGCATCCATTTCCACTCAACATAAAACAAAATTATCACAAAACTATAAAATTAAATAACAAAATACTCAAGTAATTATCTCTTGAAATTTCATCGGCAACTAAATGCATTCAACTGTTTTCTTTTCAAAGGATCTACATACGCATATTCACGAAATCGCCTTTTTTTGTTTACATATTTATTTTTGTTTATAGATTTATCAAATGCATGCATTTAAATGTTTTGTTTTCAAACGATCAATGTTCGCATATTCTGGGGCACGCAGTGCCCCAGAACACGAAATTGCCCTTTTTTCTGCGTTTACATATTTAGCAAATAAAACACAGAATAACCAGTTCGATTCTTTTGTTTACGCATTTGTGCATATCATATGTTTCAAAAAATTGTGCATTGGGATTATGTTATAGAACTAGAAAGTCTCTAATTTATTGTTTGAAAATAGCATGGGGCACTCTGTGCCCCAAACACGGTTTCAGGGTTAAATCGGCGCCCCACCAAAGTTGAACTCTCGGCATAGCCAGGAGCACTCCAACGCATAAGGTCGTGACCCTGAAATTAAGAATCGTATGTGTTGCCGACTAAGCGAGGTGATCAGAGCAGATATTTAAGTATTAGTATGGCGCCCAACGTAGGGTTCTATTTATGCTCATCACTGGATCGATAAATTGTAATTAAATATGTTTAAATTTAGGCTAAAAACGTAGTTCTTAAGCTTTAAAATTGGAATAATAATTACAACTCAAGTTGGGTGGGCAAGTAGCAAAAGACAATTATGCATTTATAAAATCAAACATAGTCGTTGTTCAAACCTTCTTATTGTTTTCAAGAAACATTAGTATGCTTGTCTACATCCTGTCGACGAAATTCTTGTAATATCCATGTTATTGTCATTGTGGAATTTACGTGAGCTCTGTAAGAATTAGACGTATTTCCATCTATTTTCGGAGAAAAACAATCGGAAAATGTTCATCTAATAAGACGGATATCAGATAATTACTTTCACGTTTATCTCACACTTTATCGTTATATCGAAATAAGATAGGGACCTGCTTCGCAACTTTCGCATGACCGTGGGCCGGAGTCATGGGTTTAAGTGTTTTTATAGCTCGAGGTGTTTACGCCTCATTATATTACTTAAGCTGTAAAACTTTTATTATAATACGATGTTAGAGCAAGGCTCGATGACGGTGTGAATACCAAGAATTGCAGATTGAACAAGAACATGGCTCGCATAGTACAGGTCTTGTTTAAGAACAGTGCAAAATGAGGATACTGGATCTGCCAGGATGTTTTAAGGATGTGGTGCTTTAATAAGTGGCTACCAGTGGTTATTATAAGTTACAAGATAAAATTATATCTAAATTAATCAGCGTATATTCCTTTATTAGTAGCTACAAAGTAATGAACATAAAAATTAATGTCTACAGTAGTTGGTTTCTTTAAGATGCGCATTTTTTTTAATGGTACCGAACTAGACTTGGGGGTCAACCTTTGTACAGTAACGTACAGTCGTGTTAGTTTTTAGGGATTTTGATGAGAAAATTGAAAATCTTTCAGTGTGAGATGTTGCACGGTTAGAGGCGTTAGGAGAAATATTTGATTATAAATATCAGGAGAACGGCTTACGCTGAAGGCTTTAAATTTACATATATAGAGTAAAATTAAAGAGGAGCACTACGGGACATCGTAGCAACATGGCCGGCAACAAGCCCGGCCACACCTGTTCAGGAGTTGTACGTGAATTCCGGTAACTGGTGGAAGACAAGGAATCGCCATTTTAGACTTCAAAGGCTTTGGTAACGTGAGCACAGTTTATCATCGTTGGAACCGACATTCAGAAAGAGCTACGGGATCATGGAAAAGCTATTCCGTGACGTGGTAAGATCGTTCCAGTAATTTATTACGTATTTTGGATCTGCCACCGTGAAGGAAAAAAATCAAGCGATTGCCGTTCCCGCTAAAGTTTAAAAAAAGGAAAATCTTCAGGAATGGCGATTGGTATCAAGGATCAGAGGAACGAGTGGCATGCGAACGCGAATGAAACTTTATAAAAGGAGAAAATTCCTCAGTCCGGGGCTTTTTGCTGATTTTGTGCTCAACTCGACGTGAACGGATCCCGATGGGTAGAGTGTCGCAGCCTGGCAGAATACCAAAGCGAGGATTTAGGATCGAGCAGACTATTTGGTTTTGGAAATACCGCATCCGAACTAAGGTACTCGCGACATTTACCCATTCGTTCGGAAAGGTTAGCATGCGTCATCTATGCAAAGGGAACAATTTGGTGGAGGTAAGCAAAGAGGATCACGAGATGAGGACCTTTCCGACCAAGAGGTATTTTTTACTATTATTTGTTTAGTTATTATTGTTTCTTTTCCATTTTGTGTTTTCGTTCACGCGGCGTAATTTTTCTTAGATTCGAATACCTTAATATATAAGTTCATATCGAGTAACGGTCCGAGTTTTATCTCTTTGTGTAATATTTCTTTCGTCCTGTTTTAAAACGATTAGGTCGTGCCCAAAGCAAAGGTGGGAAGTAGTCCCCGAATCCTTCGTCTTTGGCTGAGCAGAGCCTGAACATATACGGACGAGAGGCAAAGTTAGTTCATAAGCATAGTGGATGCACAGGTGGGTACAGGATCAATTTCCGAAAGTTATATCTTTTTTTATGCTTCAAGATCGTCACAGCACTGTGTTCCATTTTGGGGTACTAATTGGCACCCAACGTGGGGTTAGTTTTTAAACAAAATACATTTTTTTTTCAATAACAGTTTTTTGTGGGTAGACTGGGTGCAATTCTTAAAGTGGCCATTTTTTCAGTGGCTGGGGAGGTGGAGAGAGCGTTTTAGACGGGACATTTTGGTTTCTAGCTCTCAGCAACCGCTTATGGTAGGCGGGTTAAACTTGAAGCTTGAAAATCTTTAGATTACGATATTTCACGAAAGAGAGGATGGAAAAGAAAAAGTTCCGATTTTTATATCTTGCGAACCCATATTGGTGGATTGCTGAAACTTGGTATTCAGATTGAGCTATAGTAGCGGCATGTTGTAATAATATAACTTTTATTTTAGGTGGTATGGTACAGGGGTGTTTTTCCTATCCTTATAGTGGCGTATGCTAGAAAGGTGAAACTTGGTGCGTACATAGATCTACTAGAAAAGTTAAGATAAAAAAAATTGCAAATATCTATTGGCATACAGAAGGGGAGCAAAAAATTCGATGTCTAAGTGGCTGTAAATAAGTTGTATACATGTTCACGAATTTAGTCATATTCCTACCTCCGGTCTAATTAGATATCGAATAACTTTTCATTTCCACAAGCTTGTTTTAGTATCGCCTTAAACCCGTTTTTAAGATTTTCCCTCCTAGGAGTGATAAGACATCGAATTGGTGTTTACCTTTTTTAGGATTTTTTATATTCAACCTCCAAGTTGGTGTAAAAGGCTTGATGAGATATCAAATTGGCTTTAAGTTCTGCAGAGTTTTGATATAATTATCATCAATGGCGCGACAGCCCAAATTAGACCAGGGCCTGCAGGATATATTGCCTGAACTCATCTCGGTTCAGGGCCCGCGCCCTCCAATTTGTGCATCTAAGAAGCGATCTGAAATCTGCGTCAACTGAGTTCTCGTATCTTTTCCGCGGGTCGTTTACCCTAAGCTCTATCTTTCAGTGTACGTTTGGGAATTCTTCCGTCGTCCATTCGCTCCACATGGCCTGCCAATTGTACATAGCTTACGAAATTTTATAAGAGTCGAGTCGGCTGGGTATACAACTCATTTTTGTACCGAATACGTCACTCAGTGCCTTCTCTTACTGGTCCCAAAATTCTTCGAAGAATTCGTTATTCAAATGCATCTATTGATTTTTTAGAAGCTTGAGTCTTCGTTTCGCTTGCATATAAATAGTAGCACAGGTCTTATTATGGTCTTGTATATGCGAAGTTTGCTTTGCCTGTGCACTTTTTTCCATTTTAAGATCGGGAGAACCGTGAAATACGTCTTATTTGCTTGTGTGATCCTTTGTTTTACTTCACCCCGTTCATTGCCGTCTTTTACAAGGTTTGATCCCACGTGTGAGAAATGGTCCACATTTTCCAGGTTGTAGTCCCCATGGTCATATATTGTCTGGTTGGCCCATTTATTCTTGTTTGGGTCATGAACTTGGTTTTATTTTCATTGACCCTTAACCCGACATCCTTTGCCGTTGAGTCTGTACAGTGGAAGACTTGCCTCGCTTCTGGGATAGATCTGGCCATGATATTTATGTCATCCGCGTACGCCACTAATTGAGTGGACTTGATTAGTAGGGTACTTTTGGTATCGACGGATACCTTTCTGACGACATATTCCAGGGCGAGATTGAAACTCATTGAAGCGAGTCCATCTCCCTGCTTCAGGTCAGATTCTGTCTGGAAGTTTTGGGTGAGCTCGTTTTGTATCCTTACTTGAGATTCAGTGTCAGTCATGGTCATTTTGGTTAAATGGACGAGTTTTTATGGAAATCTTAAGTCATGCATTATCTAATATAGTACATTTCGATCAATAATATAGTATTCTTGCTGGAAGTCCACGAAGATCTGGTGCACGTCAATGTTATTCTCCCAGCATTTTTTAGCACTTGTTTGACTTTGAATATCTGGTTAATAGTAGATCGTCTGGATCAGAAGCCACCTTTGTATACGCCGATAATACTTTCTGTATATGGCTTTAGTCGTTTCTGAATTACTTTTGTCAGTATTCTGTAGGACGTACCCAACAATGATATGCCTCTGCAATTGTAACATCGCAGTTTATATCCTTTTACTTTATTATTTTCTAATAATACAGTATTGTTATCGGTTTTTAAAAAAAAAAAATTTGCTACCCTGAAAATTTTTTTTTCGCGTTTCATGACTCGTAGACACGAAAAAAGCAAAAAAAAATTTCAGTCCGTCTGTCCGCCGTACGCCGTACGCCGTCCGCCGTCCGCCGTACGTAAAATCATTTGAAGGCTCGTAGCTCCCAAACGGTTTGAGATATTAATTTTTTTTTATGAATGGAGTGGGTAGGCCCCTTGAAGTGACCAAATTCTGAGGGGTGGGGGTGTGAGGGGGGAGGAGGGGGAAGCGTTTTAGACGGAAAATTTTGGTTTTTAGATCTCAGTAACCGCTTATGCTAGGAGGCTGAAATTTGGAATTTATATAGAACTTTGGTAATGGACCTATTTGCATAAAAATTGTCAATATGGGTGAAGGGGTGTGGGAGTGGGGGGAAAAATAATGCGTCCGAAACGCAAAAAAGCCGAGATCGACACATTCTAAAATCCATATCTCCTAAACGGTTAAAGTTACAAAATTGATACTTAATGAATATATGTAGGTATACTAGGAGAATAGATCGCAAGCAAATTTTTGAGTGGGGGCAGTGGCGTACGAGGGTGGGGGGTAAAAAACTTTAGATTACGATATCTCACGAACCAATTGCTCTAGACAAATATAATTCGGTTTGTGTATAAAAGTTGACAAATGAAGTTTGATGAAAGTAAAATTGTTTTAGGGGGCGGTGGATTATGAAAGTGGAGAGGATGCGAATTTTTCTAAAAAATCACGTCTCATATCTCAAGAACAGTGTAAGGTAGATGCTTAATATTTTTACCGTAAGTAGGTCTAATACACCCCTATCAGAAAAAAAAATGTTGGGGGTTAGGGTGTAGAGGGTGAGGGTGGGGGAGGGTGAAAAGGAAAAAGTTCCGATTTTTATATATCAAAAACCTATAATGATATAAAGCTGAAACTTGGTATTTAGATAGAACTATAGTAGTAGCATCTTAGAAACATATAATTTTTTATAAGGGTAGTATGGTACGGGGGTGGGGGTTGTTTTTCCTATCTATAGAACGGCTTATGCTACAAAGTTGAAACTTGGTATGTATATGTAAATCAACTAGAAAAGTAATTTATATTAAAAAAAATTTCAAATATTCATCGGCGTTTGGAAGGGGTGGCGAAAAAATGTATCAGTGAAAATAGAATGCATATATTTTCACGATTTTTGTCATATCTAATAGGTCTTCCCAAATATTTAATTCATTTTTATTCTACGGCTTTTTCATATAAATAACTAGGAAGCAATTTCAGGATTTTTTGAAATTCGACCCCTAAGGGGGTGTAAAGGGATTGTATACTTATTCACGAATTATGCCATATCCTCCAGGTCTGATCAAATATCGAATATCTTTACACTTTCACGGGCTTGCGTAATAATCGCCTAAAACTTGCTTTTAAGTTTTTTCCTTTTTCAGCCCCTAAGAGGATATAAAAGGGTTAAACAAGTTTTCACAAATTCCGTCATATTCTTTAGAAATGATAAGTAATTCAATTGTTTTTACTTTCTCGTGCTGTTTTCATATTTATATATTAACATCTTTCAGGATTTTTGGATATTCAACCCCCAAGTTGGTGTAAGGAGGTTGCATATTTTATCACAGATTCCTACATATTGCTTAGATCTGATGACATATCGAATTCATTTTTACTTCCTAAGGTTTCTTATATAAGAACCAAAAAGTCTATTTCAGTATTTTCAGATTTTCAATCCTGTTGTATGCTTTTCAAAGGTTCGACATATTTCTTAGGTTTAATGAGATATTAGATCGCTTTTCATTTCCACAGACTTTTTATATAATCGCCTTCAAACCCATTTCTCAATTTTTGGATATTCAACCCCCAAGGGTTTGCATATGTTCTCACAAATTTTGCCACCCCTTAGTTCTAATGAGATATAAAATTGGTTATTACGGCATTTGATGTAATGACCTAAAAACTTATTTCACGATTTTTCGAATTTCAAGAACCAAGGGGGTGTGAAGAGTTTGCTTACGTTTTCACAAATTTTTCAAAATTCCTCGTGTCTCATGAGATGTGAAGTTGGTTCTTATGAAATCGTTTTCGAAATTCAAACCCCAAATGGAAGTAATGAGTTTTTATACGTTTTAACAATTCGTCATATCTCTTAAGTCTGATAAGGCAACAAATTCGTTTTTTCTTCTATGGGCTTTTAGTGTACATATATATACAGAAATTCGAATAGTCTACAGGGGCTTTTTCAATGTTTAATTGGCTAAAAATCTTTATTTTAAATATTTTTATTTTAAGAACAAAATTAATTTTCTAAGAAACTTCATAATCTCGAAACAACTGATGATATGCTGACTTTGACCGCTCCCGAACTTTGACCCGAAAAATAATAAAGCTTCGCCCAGACCATTGGCAGATTTTTTTTTATAGATTAGACATATAATGCTCTTGCGCCAGTTGTCGGGTATTTTTTCTTCAATCCAAATGTTTGTCATGATTTTGTGTAGGAGATTGGTAAGGTATGACCTACCTCCCTTTAGAAGCTCCACTGGAATTGCATCAACTCCAGGTGCTTTGTGTATTTTTTGGTCGAGCAGGGCTGCCTTTACTTCTCCGACAGTGGGTACCGTTGTTGATGCTAGCTCCTCACATAGAGCCCTTGGTATGATTATTGGGTCAGAGGCCGGAACTCTATTTAAATTTAGCAGCTTTTTAAAGTACTCAACCCATCTTTGTTTAATTTGTTCTGCGTTACTTAGGATACTTCCTCCCTTTTACTTATAGGGGTTAGTTCGTGGCTTATAGTCTTGTCTTATTTGTTTGACGGCCGTATATGCGGATCTAAGATTATGAGGCTCATGTTATTATTTAGGTTTATAATTATGTGTTGAGTTTTTGTTTCTTTAGTCTATACAGATTTTGTTTGATAATCGCCTAAGCTTCGTACTTTTTCGTTATTGCGTCGCCACAATCATTATCGAACCATACGTTTCTGTTGAAATTTGAGTCCTATTATCTCTGTTGTTGTTCTGATACCATCTCTCAGTTATGTCCACTCTTGATCAATAGTAGTCCCATAGTCAAGTTAGTAACGCATCGAACCGGGTTTGCAGCGCTGACTTATAAACTGACGCGACGTCTCGTCCATTAGCTTTCCGATATCAAATTTGGGTGTCCTGCCCTTTTTTGAATACACACATTTTGCCACTCGACATCGATATTTTACTTTGATGTTTTCTCATTGTTCAATTATTTACTATTTTTCATAATACCAGTGCATCGAGAAATATGAAAATCGAAAGGACTTAGGTAGTACAGCAAATATGCACTAAAGTGCACTTATCACAATTTTATTGATCGTCTAAAAGCTTTTCCATTATGTTCGCTTCTCAGCTACAAAATAGCATTACCTGAATATTTTGCACTTTATACCATAGAGTGGTACAAACTACGTAACTAAAAATGCTTATGATCGGTTCATAGTAGGCAATTTTTATTATCCAGATACTGGTGATTTAGTTTTTCCCCCTTTTTGCAACATTGAAACTAAAAGTAGAGCACCATCGTGCAGGGAACAGATATTATTGGAATAATAATATATAAAGATTTGAATATTTTTATATTTCTTTAATGCTCCGGTTACTGTAAGAACAATGTCGATTTCATATTCAGTTCGAATTAGGAAAGATTCAAACGATTCCATAAACCAAACAATTCTCGTCCTAATAGGAAAGAATTTTTCTTTGTTAATTTCATCACACATTTTGTATTGACTTTTGTATGGGAATTATTCTAAGGTGTTACTAGATTTTCAATATTTACAATTTTCTATCTTGGTTGCGGTGAATATTAGTAGGTTAACATTTTACATACCCAGTTAAGCTCGTTCTCCAAGTACCGAGTAATGGTTTTAACCTTTTCTTTGATGACTTCTGTAAAGCAAGAGAAAAGTTTCGATCAATTTTGGATATTAGTGAACTTAGCCTAAAAAATTTTGCCAATTTTCTGAATGGCAAATTTTTACTTCCTAGCTACACTCATTTTCGAACGTTTTCGGACAAGTAGACAGATAGCGAATTAAGCTCCCAGATCGCTTAGGATTGGAAAAGTCACCCAATTGCTCTTTGTGTAGCGTATTGTAAATTTTGGTTTTCAAAATATGTAAATACTCGTATAAAGGTGATAACCTTTTCCGCTAGAAAGACGTATTTCCATTTCACAGTTCGACTGGGTATACTCATTTAATTACGAGCAGAAAAAATTTTGGTCATAAGATGCAGTCTTCGGTTGAACTCATTTAGGCAAGACGCAAGATACTGGCAGTATCTTGAGTATCTGAATCGTTATCAAAACAATTAGTTAATTGAATTTCATCAAATATTGAATAGGACCTCAAACTTCCATCCCTTAAATCGAAGTAAAAAGTGATTTATTTTTCCGCTTTTTGTGTTCCTTTTATTCGAAAGTGAGGACAACAGATGCTGGAAATCAATCGCGGTAAATAATTTCAAGAATTTTAGATTGATTCCTCTGCCAGGAATAAATTTCAAGTAAAAAGTTGCCTACCACAACATCAACAGTGTTTAATCGCAACATTCAAAATCAGAATTTTTTACGTGTTTGATACTAGTATTAATTCCCTCAAATCTGCGTATACTCGTCAGGAGATCAATTCTCTAATTGAATTAATTCTTTCCGGTCCGTTGATTCTCCTTGATTTAGAAAAAAGCGCCTTGAAATTAACAGAGGACGACATTAATCCAATAAAAAGCCATTAGCATAAGTAGTTGCCTAGCTTCCTTAATGAAAAGGTTTTCATTTCGTCCGTACGAATCTTCAAAGAACCAAAAAAAAAGGAAAATTATATGGTTCGGCCCCTCTTGTATTTCAACGGATGTTTCTTTACCTATTTGCATTTCCTTAAAATCCAGGACCTTTTTCTTGCCTTACTCCTCTGAAAAGTCCTTTTTTGGGTATATACCAAGCCGACCGTGAATTGTCATATTTTCGGGATATAAAACTTATTTCTTTCTTTTTTTTCGGTAATTACAGTGAGTTTTTATTTTGTTGAAATTTATGTTATGAAAAATTTAGGGTCCATTTCGAGAGCATCATTAAAGGATGTTTATGAAGTCAATAAGCGGCTCTTATGGGAAAAGGAATAAAAAAAATCGTTTTGTACTTATGAGTCTGGCTCCTTAGTCCTGAGAAAAAAAATTGTGAAATCTTTCGGAATTAAAAAAATTGTACTCATATTGGATAATACAGGATTATCTTAACATTCATACTAGTAACAGAGATGTCCTGTATTCTTATTATAAAATTTGGAAATACCTATTTTTTGCAATTGACTTTTGTTTTGGAAATCACTCTTAGATCTAACTTAAGCTTGCGTGTCGTCATCGTCTTCTTTAATATTTAGTCGTTCCTCATGGCTCCATTCTCGTACCGATTTTATTTCTTATCATTATTTATGATTTTTAGTCGCCTACTCACAATCTAGTTCACAGTTTTGTAAATAAAAAATTATTAGTAATTAAAAAGGCATCCGCATCAAAGTTAGTTGAAATTCCTTAACCTTATAGTACACTGTATGCCATGTTGTCAATAATCGGACTTAAAAAGTTTTACGAAAAGTTCAGTCAAACTTTTTCTGTCAAAATCAAGCAAAAAAATATTGAGCCAAACAAAATTGCTGGAATAGTCATATATTTGACATAGTAGCATACAGTGTAATACATACTTCACGTCAATTTTGACATTTGTATGGCAGCTACGAAAAGTACTGCAGCCGAGATCGATCCAAACTCGGGACATATAATATCGTTCTTAAAAGGTCATATCGCAAAAATCTCATGAAATACAAATTCAGCCCTTCTGAGATACAATATTATCCTAATTTAATTTTTACAAAAAAAAAATCTTTTGATAGAACTCAAAATCAAAAAATACTAATAAAAGTGAAAATACAAGTTTTCCGGGTTCAATACTGTTCTTATTTATTTTGCGTGACGTTTCGGATTCGACTGAGTCCTTTATCAAACTGATCGACAATATCTTTACAAACTGTTTTTATATGAAAGCAGGTAGAAAAAAGGTTACAATATTTAAACAAACGAGTCAATTAAAAACAAAGCGGGAAAATTACGTTAACAAGGGTAGTCATAAAACTATTAAAATGAGCGGAGTTAATTAAAAGGGGATATTTATGAAATGTTAGCTTAATTAGTTTTTGGGGGAAACCAAAAGGATAAAATCCCATTGGAAGTGGAGGGTATTTATAAAGTTCCTTGCGGGTCTTGCAACAAAGTCTACATAGGAGAAATAAGACGGACCATCAGAACAAGGATTCGTGAACATCAGCGCTGTACACAAAAAAACAGGTCCTCTCATCGGCAATTGCGGAACATGCAACGGTAGAAAACCACTCAATCGATTTTAACAACGTTAAAATATTGGCCAAGACAAAACACTACCATCAAAGAATCGTAAGGGAAGCGATTGAGATAGCCAAACACCCACAAAACTTCAACCGAGACGCTGGATACAACCTCTCTTCACTTTGGCTACCTGTTCTACGTTTTGGAAAAAAACACGGTTTATCAAAAACTAATTAAGCTTACATTTCATAAATATCCCCTTTTAATTAACTCCGCTCCTTTTAATAGTTTTATGACTACCCTTGTTAACGTAATTTTCCCCCTTTGTTTATACTCTAGATGAAATCATATAGAGTATTATAAGTTTAATCCAGCCCAAAAGTTTGTAACGCATAGAACCAAGCCTCGGACGAAAAAAAATTATATATTATTTTTTGTTTATTTGTGGCCAAAAACCTCAAATCCGCTTGACGTCCGTCCGTCCGTCCGTCCGTCTGTCCGTTAGCACGATAACTCAAGAACGCCTTCACCTAGGATCTTGAAATTTTGAATCTAGATGTTTGGTTGAATTTGTAAGGCTAAGTTCGTTAACGGGCAAAATCGTCCTACTCCTTCGGGTAGCTGCCATACAAAATGTCCTTAAAACACATGTTCAAGAATATTGGTCGACAACTTCAGAAGGGTTTAAGCTACGACATTGAAATTTTGTTTGTGTTATTTTTCCAATAGTTCGAGCTAAATGCATGATTATGAAGAAAATCCTGTTAGTCCTTCGTGTAGCTGCCATACAAATATCCTGTCAAAATGTATTCACTTAATTTACGAAACTCACTATAACTCAAGTAATCTTCTAGCTACGAATTCGGAATTTTTTACAAATTAGTTTTGAGTGAAAACGAAGTTCAAGTTTACTAGTCAGCGAAATCCTTTCACTCCTTCTGGTAGCTGCAAATATCCTGTTAAAATGTATTCACTTAATTTACGAAACTCACTATAACTCAAGTAATCTTTTAGCTACGAATTCGGAATTTTTTACAAATTAGTTTTGAGTAAAAACAAAGTTCGAGTTTACTAGTCAGCGAAATCCTTTTACTCCTTCTGGTAGCTGCCATACAAAATGTCCTTAAAACACGTGTTTAAGAATATTGGCCGATAACTTCAGAAGGGTTTAAGCTACGTCTTTGAATTTTTGTATGTGTTATTTTTTCAATAGTTCGAGCTAAATGTATGATTATGGAGAAAATCCTATTAGTCCTTCGTGTAGCTGCCATACAAATATCCTGTCAAAACGTCTTCACTTAATTTACGGAACTTAATATAACTCAAGTAATCCTTTAGCTATGAATTGGAAATTTTGTACAAATTAGTTTTGAGTAAAAACGAAGCTCGAGTTTACTAATCAGCGAAATTCTTTTACTCCTTCTGGTAGCTGCCATACAAAATGTCCTTAAGACACGTGTTCAACAATATTTTTCGATAACTTTTGAACGCTTCAAGCTACGAATTTGAAATTTTGTACACGTTCATTTTTGAATGGTTCCAAGGAAAAGGATATATAGGTAAGAAATCGAGTGAGTCCTTCCTGCACCTCCCATGTGAAAGTCCTTCAAAAATTTTTGTTCGATGACTAATCCAGTTTAAGATATGAAATTAAACACTGAATAATGTCTTTTAGGTTTGAGTAGCAATCCAATGGGAGTCCTTAATAAAGGACATACAGCATGCACACACGTAATTATACTTTATCCCCAACTACAATATAAATCGAAGTTCAGTATTCATCTAGAGTATTATACGATTGGCTTGCAGCCGATCGTGACTGCAGTATGTTTTTTTGTTTATTTTTGGCCAAAAACCTCAAATCCGCTTGACGTCCGTCCGTCCGTCTGTCCGTTAGCACGATAACTCAAGAACGCCTTCACCTAGGATCTTGAAATTTTGAATCTGGATGTTTGGTTGAATTTGTAAGGCTAAGTTTGTTAACGGGCAAAATCGTCCTACTCCTTCGGGTAGCTGCCATACAAAATGTCCTTAAAACACGTGTTCAAGAATATTGGTCAATAACTCCAGAAGGGTTTAACCTACGACATTGAAATTTTGTATGTGTTATTTTTCCAATAGTTGAAGTTAAACATATGATTATGAAGAAAATCCTGTTAGTCCTTCGTGTAGCTGCCATACAAATATCCTGTCAAAATGTATTCACTTAATTTATGAAACGCACTATAACTCAAGTAATCTTTTAGCTACGAATTCGGAATTTTGTACAAATTAGTTTTGAGTAAAAAGAAAGTTCGACTTTACTAGTCAGCGAAATCCTTTTACTCCTTTTGGTAGCTGCCATACAAAATGTCCTTAAAACACGTCTTTAAGAATATTGGCCGATAACTTCAGAAGGGTTTAAGCTACATCTTTGAAATTGTGTACGTAGTATTTTTCCAATAGTTGGAGCTAAATGTATGATTATGAAGAAAATTTTATTAGTCCTTCGTGTAGCTGCCATACAAATATCCTGTCAAAACGTCTTCACTTAATTTACGGAACTTACTATAACTCAAGTAATCTTTTAGTTATGAATTGGAAATTTTGTACAAATTAGTTTTGAGTAAAAACGAAGTTCAAGTTTACTAATCAGTGAAATCCTTTTACTCCTTCGATAGCTTTCGAACGCTTCAAGCTACAAATTTGAAATTTTGTATACGTTCATTTTTATTAAATGGTTCCAAGGAAAAGGATAAATATGTAAGAAATCGAGTGAGTCCTTCCTGCACCTCCCATGTGAAAGTCCTTCAAAAAGGAAATTTTTTTCGATGACTTACCCAGTTCAAGATATGAAATTAAACACTGAATATTGTCTTTTAGGTTTGAGTAGCAATCTAATGGCAGTCCTTAATAAAGGACATACAACATGCACACACGTAATTCTACTTTATTCCCAACTACAATATAAATCGGAGTTCAGTATTCATCTAGAGTATTATACGATTGGCTTGCAGCCGATCGTGACTGCAGTATGTTTTTTAACTAAGTTTGTTTAATAATTAAACTATTGTGTTGTAGTGGTATACAATCGTTTTATGCAGGATTATTATCAATAAGGTGTGTATTATCTCTTTTCTATAACATCTGATTGTAAGATAATTAGGAGGTTTAAAAAAATAGCTTTTAATCAATTAATGGACCATGTTGTACCTTGGAACGTCACACGTGTTGTACCTTGGAATGGCATAAAATAGCAATCCTGATACAAAATTAACGTGTTTTGACTGACAAAAGTGTTTTTTTTTTTTGCAGAAAATGCCTCGCAGTAAGAATGGGATTCGTAAGGGTCCCATCGATGCTAAAAATATGTTTTAATTTTCCATTCCATAAATTCAATGTTAAATAAATTACTTATGTAATACATAGTTATCCATTTTTACATATTTTATATTATTTTACCATTTTAAAATGAATTTTTTTAATTATGTTTAATAAATATTTCTTTTAGCATTTTCCAAGTTAGTATTTTCTTTATTTTTACCTAATTTGCAAGCGTTCCAAGGTACAACTAGTGCTGTTCCAAGGTACAACGGAACGTTGTACCTAATTTTTCTGAAATTTAAATTTTTTTCTTTCAAATTTGGAATGATATTATTCGCTGAAAAAAAATGTATTATACGTAAGTGGGTCATTGTTATCCCCTCAAATTTTCATCGCGTTACATGTAGTACATTTTGCATAAAAAAATAAAAAGTAATTTTCGTTCCAAGGTACAGCACTCTCCCCTACCTTTTTTTCGTCCGAGGCTCGGTTCTATCCGATACAAAGGTTTGGGCTGGATTAAACTTATAATACTCTCAGATTTCATCTAGAGTATAAAAATAGTACAGCTGCTAAATCTTAATTATATCTACTTGAATAAAATTCGTTTAAATTTACATTTGGTTTTTAATTTATTGACTCAAAATACACTAGGTATATTAAAATAAATTTCTCTCAGTAAATAATTACTTATCAGAGTAGCTCTGTGAATATTCAATATTTGCCTTATAAAGATGCTAGGTACTTACCGCAACCAATTAAAATGAATATAAAATTGCATAATTAATGCAGAAATTGTTTGATTTCTGATCAAAAATTTGCATTCGTCATATTTTTGTTAGGTCACTACAAGAATTTATCGATTTAATTTTTGTGATGTTTTGCAGTTATGAAAAGCACGCCCTACAATTTTAAGGTACATAACTTTGTTCTTCACTTAAAGCCTAATTAGTGTATAAGAAGGTTTGTACAGAAGAGGACAGAAGGAGTTGAGGTACTCTGCCGTAAATTAATTACCTAATATATATTATAATTATTATATGTGTTAATAACAGTTAATTTTTTTTCTGTTCAATAGAAATATGAAATATATAAAAGAATTAAAAGAATTAAGAATTCCAGAAAATATCTAACATGTACTGTAAATAATTTTCTGTATAGTGTTAAAGGAGTGACCTAAATTCCATTATTGAAAAATATTGGCTTACCCTTCAACCTAAACATATACCAATAAAAAGACACGACAAGTTTTTGTGATGACATTTGTATGGGGACTACTCGAGGAGTTAATGGATTTCACTAAGTATCAGTAGTTGAATGTTTGGCTTCGCCATATGCGCAGAACGTGGGTTAAAACCGGTGCTGAAATTTGCGAAGTGACAGAAATACTTTATTATCCCAAAAAAAAAAATTTGTTTAACACATCTCTGATACAGCCATTAAATCTGTCAGAGTAATCATAAGCTTTCGATGTGAAGGAAATTCGAAAAAAAAACAAAAAGTTGCTCATGAAGAATGGGATGAATGGGATGTTGGGCTTGGGTCTCAGCTAATTAGCAATGATTTCTGCAATTTATATCAAGCTTTGGAAAATGTATCAATTTTTAGTATACTCCTTAAGTCTTGATAATGGGCCTTTTTGATCCCAAAATAAAATTGACGAGTACACTCTGACTGCATTTGCCAACGAGAATAGTCAAATATTTGACAAAGTGGCATACTGTGAAGTACAGGGTTTATTAATATTTAACGACTTTCAGATCTAGAAACTGGAGTTCTCGTTGTGCAGTTTCGGCTGTTGGCATACGCAGAGGTTTCGCTAAATTAACATTTACTCAATTTGATTTTGGCCTACAATAAAAAGAAACGATTCGTGGAATTAAATTCCTTCTGGTCTCGACCACCTCAAAACAATTTTTCGAATTTCTTCCATGGTCAATCGATCGCAATCCAATTTGATTCAAAATCGTTAATCCTCTTCTCTCTATAATCGTCATCACTGAGACTAGAAAACATTTTGGCGAAGTTTTAGTTCTTCACTCCAGTTAAGTATAATATTTGATTTTTTTTTTCAATTCTGTGCATGGGGACTACGGTACAAATGTAGAAGATAATGAAATGTTATTTTCAATAACTGTACTTGATACGTATTCAATCGCCGTAAGTATGATACTATCCGTGATGTAAATAAATCTATCCTAAACTGTACCTTTCGGAATTTCATGAAATTTAGATATATTTCCTTTTTATGGAAGTTAATGTTCACTGGTTGTTCGCGATACCTGTTCGAGAAAATTGTACTTTGCAAATCATCAACAGCTCGCGCGTTAGTTGTACCGCGACACTGTTGTAGACTTCGGCATCTATCATTCTTCGTCAGGATAGTCTCGCTATAGAATTCGCTTCCGTCCTCTCTAAGGCGTATTACTGCGTACGCCAATTTCTGTCAGCATTGTTTTGAGCATTTTGCGGGATAGGACTGAGGCTTCACTTTTATTGTTGACTCTCTTTTTGTGTATACAGATGTAACTATCGAAAATTCAAATTCTAATATACTTATTTTCTTTCTTTTTAATACTTTTAATTCTTATATTGCTGACTACATACTAATTACTTTATTAATTGCTTTATACCATTTTTATACTTTAGATGAAATCATATAGAGTATTATAAGTTTAATCCAGCCCAAAAGTCTGTAACGCATAGAACCAAGCCACGGACGAAAGAAAGTTATATATTATTTTTTGTTTATTTGTGGCCAAAAACCTCAAATCCGCTTGACGTCCGTCCGTCCGTCTGTCCGTTAACACGATAACTCAAGAACGCCTTCACCTAGAATTTTGATATTTTGAATCTGGATGTTTGGTTGAATTTGTAAGGCTAAGTTCGTTAACGGGCAAAATCGTCCTACTCCTTCGGCCATATAATATATCTAAAACACGTGTTCAAGAATATTAGTCGATAACTTCAGACGGGTTTAAGCTACGACATTGAAATTTTGTATGTGTTATTTTTCCAATAGTTGGAGTTAAATGTATGATTATGAAGAAAACCCTATTAGTCCTTCGTGTAAGTGCCATACAAATATCCTGTCAAAACGTCTTCATTTAATTTACGGAACTTAAAATAACTCAAGTAATCTTTTAGGTATGAATTGGAAATTTTGTAAAAATTAGTTTTGAGTAAAAACAAAGTTCGAGTTTACTAATCAGCGAAATCCTTTTACTCCTTCTGGTAGCTGCCATACAAAATGTCCTTAAGACACGTGTTCAACAATATTTTTTGATAACTTTTGAACGCTTCAAGCTACGAATTTCAAATTTTGTACACGTTCATTTTTGAATGGTTCCAAGGAAAAGGATAAATATGTAAGAAATCGAGTGAGTCCTTCCTGCACCTCCCATGCGAAACTCCTTAAAAAAAAAAAATTTTTTTTCGATGACTTACCCAGTTCAAGATATGAAATTAAACACTGAATATTGTCTTTTAGGTTTGAGTAGCAATCTAATGGGAGTCCTTAATAAAGGACATACAACATGCACACACGTAATTCTACTTTATCCCCAACTACAATATAAATCGGAGTTCAGTATTCATCTAGAGTATTATACGATTGGCTTGTTCATTCTCATTTTTCCACTTTAACTTCCTTTTTTTCTTTTTATTTATTAATTTACTTTATTATTTTAATAAAAGAGTATTGTTATAGATTTTTAAAAAAAAAAATTTGCTACCCTGAAAAATTTTTTTTCCACGTTTCATGACTAATAGACACCAAAAAATTTTCAGTCCGTCTGTGCGCCGTCCACCGTACGCAAAACGTATGAAAGCTTATAGCTCTCAAACTCTTCGAGCTATTAAGTTAATTTTTTTTTGTTGGTAGACTGAGCAGACCCCTTCAAGTACCCACCTTTTGAGTGGTGGGGTGTGAGAAGGAGGTGGGGGAAGCGTTTAAGGCGGAAAATTTTGGTTTCTAGATCTTAGTAACCGCTTAGGCTAGGAGGCTGAAACTTGGAATTTATATAGAGCATCGATAGTGGACCCATTTGCAAAACAAAGGATGATATTGGTAAAGAGGAGGGGGGAATGTGGGGAATGAGAATGTGTCCGAAACGCTCGGAAGCCGAGATCTAGACATTCTAAAATTTATATCTCCACATCTGTGGGCATACTAGGAAAATAGATCGAAAACAAATTTTTGAGTGGGGGCAATGGCGTACGGTAGTGGAGGGTGAAAAACTTAAGATTACGATATCTCACTAACCAATTGCACTAGAAAAACAAAATTCGGTTTCTGTATTAAGGTTGACAAATAAAGTTTGCTGAAACTAAAATTTTTTAAAGGGGTGGTGGAGCATGGAAGTGGAAGGCGTAACAATTTCTTAAAAAAATCACGTCTCATATCTCAAGAAGGGTGTAAGATAGATGCTTAAAATGTTTACCAGAAGTAGGCCTAATAGACCCCCAGCAGGGAAAAAAATTTCAGGGATGAGGGTGTAGAGGGCAAGGGTGGGGAAGGGTAAAAAGTAAAAAGTTCTGATTCTTATTTCTCGAGAGCCTATAATGATATAGAGCTGAAGCTTAGTATTTGGATAGAGCTATAATAGTAGCATGTTGGAAAAATATAATTTTTTATAGAGGTAGTATGGTACGGGGGTGCCGGGTGTTTTTCCTAACTGTAAAACGGCTTATGCCAGAAAGTTGAAATTCGGTTTGTATATGTAAGTCAACTAGAAAAGTAATCCTGATTAAAAAATTCAAATATCCGTTGGCGTTCGGAAGTGGGGCAAAAAAGTTATCAGTGAAAATGGAATGCATAATATTTTCGTGATTTTCGTGATTTTTGTCATATCTATTAGGTTTTTCCAAATATTGAATTAATTTTGTGTGTCCGAGTTTTTCATAGAAATACCTAGAAAGTGTTTTCAGGTTTTTTTGAAATTCGACCCCGAAGGTGGCGTAAAGGGGTTGTATACATTTTCACGAATTCAGCCGTATCGCTCCGGTCTGATTAGATATCGAATAACTTTTCATTTCCACGGGCTTGTTTAATAATCACCTAAAACTTGTTTTCAATAAAAATAACCAGGAGACTATTTGGAATGTTATTTTTTAGGTTATCAGTCGCATAGTACCCTACACCGCATCTCAGCATTAAATACGTTTCGGACTTCGTTGGCAGATTTTTTTCTTGTATTTCATTCTTATTCTTTCTTGCAAACTTATTATGTAAACAAATTGTAGAGACTAACTGTCTCATTGTATACATACTTTCATAAACAATAAGCAATAAATGGTATAACGGCCATTTATATCCAAAAGGTATACAATTCCGGGCTTACTCACAGACGAACTTACAGAACTTGCAGACAAAGAGTCAACAGGATTGGAGCGTTCCTGACCAACACTGAACTTAGACTTTTAGTATAGTTAACCCATTTCCATAGGAGTCTTTGGTCCACTTTCATCTGAAGTACAATTATCAGTCAGAATCTTGCAATCCACCTAAACGATTTCACCAAATAATTTATTTCATAAATTAGGGAACTATACTCTACTCTATTAGCTCGAATTATAATTCGTTTCCATTTGTACGCCGACATTGAGCAATGCGAATCTTTAATTACATGGGCGGTAACGATGAAATTATCTTGGAGCAAATCTTCTTCAATTAATCGCATAAAAGGTTCTAAGAGCATATCGAAGACGTCCTGTATTCCAACGACCATTTTGCTATTAACTTTTGTATTTCGTTATTGCTCCTGGGGCTGTCTTTTCGAACAAGGCCGAGTCTTTGATGCCGGATGAAGATGACGAGGTCGATTCGCCCACCTCACTCACATTACATTATTTCGCACTTAATGAACTTGCCGTAATGATAATGGGCAGATAAACTCCTTTCAAAGTTAAAAGCTTCTAATTAATTCTTTATCACGTTGTCGGTCCATATTAGATTTGAAGAGATCGAAATTATTTATTGTAATGAGATGAAACATGAAACCCGAATATTCTGTATACTTACATAATTAGGAATCGAAGTAGGAAGCGATTAGAAATTAATTTAATTTTCGGTCTGACGAGAAAATCCTGACTAGATTTGGTTTATTTCAAAGAAAATTATGAAAGACAGTAATGTAAGTTGACATTTTTCGTTGTTATCTCCACGTATTCGAAAAATCAATAGTAGAATATAAAGGTTTAAAACACAAAGCGGATGGAACGTTGCTTCATGCGTCTGGCACAAGATGTATCAGATGAATACTTTTTAGAGGTTTCTAGAGATTAATTGGTACATGGAAGTGCAGCAAAGGTCTTGGCTAGGTACGTGAATACAAGGCTCCCTGTCAGGTAGTCTAATAATAGTTTCTTGAACAAGCTACAATGCATTATTCCATAATATTAAAGATTCAAATCGTTCGCGTGCTAGAGACCTTTCTGTTCGCCGACATCTGAAGCAATTACGATGAAGGATGCTCGAAGCTTTTATCTGTGGCGGCACAAGGATAATTCTCGTTTCACATCCACACAAAATACAGCTTGGTAAATATAGGACGGAGTTGTCTGCAGTAGAATAAATATGGGACCGGTTAATGGATTTTAGATTAGGACAATGTGCACTAGCAAAGGTGCCTCGCAAACTATAAAGTCCTCTTCCATGTTTGTAATATCCTATGAATTTATCACGGTAAGGAATACTACAGTGTGCACTTGGCAGCTATGTTATCTGATTTTTAACCGATGTTTTCTGCATCAGGAAGAAAAGTTATGGCAAAGTGTTGCGGAAATTGAGGAACATTTTAATTTTGTTTTTAGGAAATTAACTTTTTGGCTATGATTTTATTTTGGATTTGGCACCTTGGTCGGGGTAATTGAATTGTAGTTATCTTTACAAGTATAGAGTTTCCTTGTGTAATCATCTATTCAAGCTAAACTTTTAATACTGCTATGTTTGTTGGTCCATAAGTAGTCTGTCAGAGCCTACTGCGACGTTAACTGCGACTGGTGAAAGATCTTTCTCGACAAGGATCAACGGAAAGACCAGCAGATCCTTAAACACACATTTGAATTTTGTAATATTGTGTCCATCTCCCGTTAGGTGTTTGATTGAACAGAACCTTTATGTTGAACTCTATGTTGAATAAGTAAAATTTGTCAAATACCATCTCTCAAAAAACAACCTTTTCCTTCTAAGCCAAGGCTTTGCCCCTCAATACAAATTGTTGTATGGGATCCTTTTTTCACATATAATTTTAACTTCATAATACATTTTTTGCGATTTTGGTTTCTAACGAAATCGAACTTATCATATCAACCTTTTCATTAAATGATTTCTTGAGTTCGGGTTCGGACAGATGAATAATTTTTCAAGGACTTTTCTACGGAGGCTACGTATTATTCATATTTTTTCTTTAATCATCATGTGAATAAAGTTAAATATCTGGTTTACAGAGTTCTCAAGTTATCGTACAATGTTTTGCATGTAATTATGACTATTATATAAAAACCACCCGAATAAAAGGGACGAATGGATGCCAATTTTCAACTTACGGGGTCGATGTGTTCTTGAGTTATTTTGCGGTCAGACAGAAAAAAAGACGTCTAGCTTAAAGTTTTTGGCCTTTACCGCAAAAAAATAATAAAAAGGAGTTAAGTTTTCAAAGTGTTTTTTGCCCATCAAAAACCCGTACAAAAACCATTGGAAGTGAATCACTAACGATTCACGAAGGTGATGACTGTTGTATCGTTTTTTTGTGCTGGTTCCCAGTTGAAATTATGGACTACCAAATTAGTGGATTGTATAACAATGACAAAAGCAAAAAAATAAATTAGTAAGATGAAGCTGTAGCTACTCTAATCGAAAGGCGTGTTCTATTTGTAATTCAAAAATGGCGTAGCCTATTTATTGTTTGTAATTCAAGGAAGGAACATTCCGTTGCCTAAAAAACTTTCTTAGTGAAACATTGCGCGTCCCGATTTTTTACTCATAGTCATAATTGAAACATGTTAGTGAACCGTAAATGAATCATTAAGGTGAATTGAATGTGAATCATCTTAGCGCATTTACAATTTATTTCATAAATCGCAGAGCGAAGAACACAAGATATATTTTTCGTATAACCGACTTGTTCTTACATAAATCAGTTATATTCACGTGAAGTAAATATTCAGGAAATTGTTTGCTGTATACAATTAGAAAACATGGCAAGAATCACGGAACATGTTCGATAATCGAATATTGCACGAAGTACAACTTTGTAACTCAGACGTAAATATTACCGCTCAACAATCGGTTATGTCCACTACTAATGTTTTCTAATTGGGAAACGCAGTTGCTGGATCGAGATAATTAGAAATAAAGTATCCTGGAGGATAAGATACCATTTGAGGTGCAGTACTATTGACGGTGATGTCTTCTGTATTTTATGTGGTAATTCGCTTATTTTTTTCGTCCTGTAACTGTGATTCTTGAACATACTATATGCTCTGTAGGTAAACTTATAAATTTATATACTTGTTACTGTATCGTTCCTTATCAATTTCAGTAGACCAATCTATTCACTAAATTGACACCTTTATTGTTGCCCAGAAGAAATAATGACAATGATTAACCTCAACAGAAGAAACTTTGTTCTGTCGCGTACAGAAATAAACTTTTTCTCTAAGATTGCAATGTGCCCGATAAGACGCATTGCAGGAAAATGACGACAGCAAAATCAGTGCACCACAAACAGGTACAACGACTGTGGGTCGAGATAAGGAAGCTAACAGCTGAAAATAAAAACAACTTTCGTAGCTCCTACCAAGGCTATTGATTTTCTCATTTTCAGTATGGTATAGTCTTTAATACTGGCATTCACTAAATTGAACAATATGACTTTTTTTAGCTTTCGTTTTATCGAAGAACGCGTCGAAGTTTTGGATATCTTTACGATGCTTTGATGTTTTATGGATCTTAGCGAGCAGGGAAATGTTGATGTCCTTGTTTTTAACGATACGTGAACTGCCAAAGGAACAAACGTATTCTAGTCTGTTATGAACCTTCGTCCTTTTACAGACACCTTAAAAGAAAAACTTGTTAGCGAGGCGCTATAGCTTGAGTAGCTGTATGTAATTCTATCCTTGAAACGATGTCATTTCATAATTAAAACAGCGAATAAAAGACTTTACGTAACAAGGACTGGCTTGGCAAGATCAAGTACAATACGAAAATAGTTTCAACTTTCATCTTTCTGAAAGTCCGTGATTCTAACTTTATCCTACTTAGCTTTGACGATTTAAATGGCCGTGTATAGAGCTCTCAAGGAGCCTCATAACTTCGACACGACAAAGGTGTTTCGTTTGGTAAATGAATGGGAACGATGTATAAAATTAGTTCAAACTACTCCCATATAAACACAAGTAATTGTTATGCCAAAGTGTGTATTTGATATTTGACTAATGACCTGGACGACTCCCCATCAAGAACTTAAGAATTGCAGACTGAGATTTATGGATTATCACAACGTTTTCGCAATATCTCTGCAAGGATATATATGAAATGAAATTGAATCCCTGCAGCTTCTCCGTTGTATATTACACTCGCTGGGTACCTGTTTACATTCGAGGAATAGAATTCGACGACCTGAAACGGTAGGGTGTGGTAGGCGGAGAATGTCCTTTGCAGAGAAGTTTCTTCTCTATGATGAATATCCTAAACGTGATCTGCTAGTGATTGCTGCTCGATTACAATTTTCTTTTTCTTGTATTTCTCAGGGGATTCAAGGATTTCACCTTTTTAATCCGGAAAACTTCATGACAAAAGGATATGTTTCCAGAGCTATGAGTTCTTATCGTCCTTGCGTGATATGAATTTAAGATTGTGGCCGGCGGTACCTAAATTATTAGAGAGTTTCCTTTTCACCGACATGAAGAAATGCCATTTTTACATGTTATCCCATCTAGTGGAATAAATAGTAGTGCCATCGCAGTTCATATTTTTCTGTAGTGGGAAATAATAGCAAATGGAGTAGTGTACGTATTTCTATAAGAAGAAATAGTAATAGCTGCTGGTGTTGCTTTTGCCTATAAGTAGTTTTCATTGTTCCTTAATAGTGATGGAATATATTACATATTGCTTTTTGAGTAATTTGAGACTTGATTCCCGTTGAAGTTGGTGTGGTAGCAACAACATCACCATTTGAATGATATCCTTAAATTTCGGTTCGTTCACAGAGTTGTGGTATTCCAACAACGCTCTAGCAAATATGATTGCGAACGCCACTACAAATAATACTTTGTTTTACTGTAGTGAAATAGCATATACGTATATTTTGGTCTCATGCCGTAATAAGAAATGTGTTCCCACTTCTGCTCTTCTTCCGGTAAGTTTGTTGCCACATTCTTAAACATTTACCAAGTTTCATGTTTGAATTAAACATACTGCAGTAGTGTAGTCACGATCGGCTGCAAGCCAATCGTATGATACTCTAGATGAAATACTGAATTCCGATATATATTGCTCCTGTAGTTTGTCCTTTATTAAGGACACTTATTTGGTTGGTACTTAATAATAAAAGAGAATATCATCAGTGTTCAATTTCATATCTGGAACTAGGAAAATCACCGAAAGTAAATTTTTCCTTTTTCAAGGACTTTCGCAGGAAGGACTCACTCGATATCTGAGATATATATATCCCTTTACCTGAAACCATTTAAAAAACATACTGCAGTCACGATCGGCTGCAAGCCAATCGTATAATACTCTAGATGAATACTGAACTCCGATTTATATTGTAGTTGGGGATAAAGTAGAATTACGTGTGTGCATGTTGTATGTCCTTTATAAGGACTGCCATTAGATTGCTACTCAAACCTAAAAGACAATATTCAGTGTTTAATTTCATATCTTGAACTATGTAAGTCATCGAAAAAAATGTCCTTTTTGAAGGACTTTCACATGGGGGGTGCAGGAAGGATTCACTTGATTTCTTACATATTTATCCTTTTCCTTGGAACCTTTTAAAAATGAACGTGTACAAAATTTGAAATTCGTAGCTTGAAGCGTTCAAAAGTTATCGAAAAATATTGTTGAACACGTGTCTTAAGGACATTTTGTATGGCAGCTACCAGAAGGAGTAAAAGGATTTAGCTGATTAGTAAAGCCAAACTTCGTTTTTACTCAAAACTAATTTGTACAAAATTTCCAATACATAGCTAAAAGATTACTTGAGTTGTAGTAAGTTCCGTAAATTAAGTCAAGACGTTTTGACAGGATATTTGTATGGCAGCTACACGAAGGACTAATAGGGTTTTTAACATAATTATACAATTAGCTCCAACTATTGAAAAAATAAGACAATCAAAATTTCAATGTCGTAGCTTAAACCCTTCTGAAGTTATCGGTCAATATTCGTAAACACGTGTTTTAAGGACATTTTGTATGGCAGCTACCAGAAGGAGTAAAAGGATTTCGCTGACTAGTAAAGTCGAACTTTCTTTTTACTCAAAACTAATTTGTACAAAATTCCGAATTCGTAGCTAAAAGATTACTTGAGTTATAGAGAGTTCCGTAAATTAAGTGAATACGTTTTGACAGGATATTTGTATGGCAGCTACACGAAGGACTAACAGGATTTTCTTTATAATCATATATTTAGCTTCAACTATTGGGAAAATAACACGTACAAAATTTCAAAGTCATAGCTTGAACCCCTTTGAAGTTATCGACCAATATTCTTGAATACGTGTTTTAAGGACATTTTGTATGGCAGCTACGAGAAGGAGTAAAAGGATTTCGCTGACTAGTAAACTCGAACTTTCTTTTCACTCAAAACTAATTTGTACAAAATTCCGAATTCGTAGCTAAAAGATTACTTGAGTTATAGTGAGTTTCGTAAATTTAGTGAATGCATTTTGACAGGATATTTGTATGGCAGCTACACGAAGGACTAACAGGATTTTCTTCACAATCATATATTTAGCTCCAACTATTGGAAAAATAACACATACAAAATTTCAATGTCGTAGCTTAAACCCTTCTGAAGTTATCGACCAATATTCTTGAACACGTGTTTTAAAGACATTTTGTATGGCAGCTACCCGAAGGAGTAGAACGATTTCGCCCGTTAACGAACTTAGCCTTACAAATTCAACCAAACACCCAGATTCAAAATTTCAAGATCCTAGGTCAAGGCGTTCTTGAGTTATCGTGTTCACGGACAGACGGACGGACGAACGGACGGACGGACGGACGTCAAGCGGATTTGAGGTTTTTGGCCACAAATAGACAAAAAATAATATATAACTTTTTTTCGTCCGAGGCTTGGTTCTATGCGTTACAAACTTTTGGGCTGGATTAAACTTATAATACTCTATATGATTTCATCTAGAGTATAAAAATTGAGTTATTTGTGTTTAATCCTACACAGAATTTTTTTTTATTACCTAGAAGGAGGTAGAGGACTCTTCTAAGACACTATTTTCCTACTTCAAATATTATTTCTCACTTACTGACTTAATAAAACCCATGGTTATATGTAGGAATCGAACCCGGTGTTGAATGTTTTTGGATTGGCGCGCGTAACCACTGCGCCACAGAAGACCTTTAATTTTCATTTCCCTATGTGCAACTTAACTTACTGTGGATTAACTATAAGTTACCGCAACATACATTTGGTTGCCGGAACACACATTCGGTTATCACAACTGAAAGATGCCGTAAATCGTTTGTGATGATCAACATGTTACGTGTTATTTTAGCGGTAGCGATCACCCCTACTACACCCTCTTTTCCTTCCCCAGGTCAGAACCAAGTGGTGTGAAGGAACGGAGAGTCACACTCGCCATTAAGGGGTCCAGGCTCTACCGAGAGTACGGCGGCTGAGGAACCACAGAGGTGGAGGAGCACATAAGACGTAGTTGAAGACGCACTTACTTATGTTTTTTTATTTAAATACGTTCTTTTATTTTGTTTTGATTAAGCATTGCCTGAAATGAAATCATCAGATATGTTATTGATTTTGATAATGTATAGGATACCGTTCCAGAAGAGTTTCAGTTCCTGCTGTTGCATTAGGGAATGGGCTCCTCTATGATCTTCCCGCGTAACGGATCGGGTTTTAAATCGTAAGCGTAACCTGGTAGGGAAAGGAAGGGTTAGACAGATTCGCGAGCGATCGACGAGTTCAAAACCCATCTTCCGACACTGCCGTTCACGTCGAATAAACGAAAGCCAGAAGCCGGAATATTGGTTCTGCGATCGATTCCTTCTTACGCTAGGAGAGCGGACATTAAGGACCCTTACACGTCCAGTTACCGTAGGCGAATTCCGGTAGCGAAGTAAAGACATACCAAGGAGGACCTGCGTGGTAAGCGATCGCTACGACGGAAGCACGCAGAGTACTATCGGTTCCGGAGCTGCCAAGGCGAAGTTTTAGACAAGGCGAAGTTTAATACACTTCCGGGAAAAGGATTAAACACACGATAAACATAAACAAATAAACATCAAACACATAAACTGACAGCTGAAGCCGAACTTAGAAGTCTGTCAGACGGCCAAAAGATGGCGGTTGTTGTTTTGCGTAATATGGAACGCGCGGAAACAAAACACGAAATTGGCGAAGGCATTGCCCCCGGGGGTATATAAGCAGCGAACACGATTGCGCGGGACCCTCTTTTTGTTCGGCTTTTGGAGTTAAACTAGTGAGTAAAACGGTTGTCGGTTAAAGTCCGTTGAAGATTTCAAAAAAAAGGCAAGTGAAAGGACACTGAGAAGGACGGAGTGATTCTGGAGAGAAGGAGCCTGGCGAGGAAGAATCTGGCTTATGAGGAGGAAAGACAAGGCATTTTGGTGACGACTGGAAGGAAGAGTTCGGCTAATGAGGCAAGAACGGTAGAGTCGTGGTGCGCGACGTAATTATCGACACAGGTACTTTTTCCTTCCCTTATTAGGTTCGCGGTCGTTATCGCCGAAACGGAGAACCGTAGATCGTAGAGGGTCTCATCGATGGTAATCTATCTGTAGCGGTGTCCGTTCTTTTTTTTTTATCTTTTATTTATTTGTTACCTTTTGCATTATAAGTGTTCCGAGAAATATGAGACGTGTTTTATTTCGTGGAACGGGGGGTTTCCTAATCTCCTTCCATCTTAAAGATTAGGTGGCGCCCATTGAAGAGGATATCGTCGAAAGTAGCTCCCGACGTCCCTTACTTCGGCTGAGCGTAGCCGGCGCAAGTGAAGTTGGTGACGGTAGGACCGGAGAAGATTAATTGGGCCTGCAGCCGAGTGGTTAAGGCGAGTGATTTGAACCCGAGAGGTACAGGTTCAAGACACGGAGCAAGCATGCATTAATATATGTTTCATATTTTATTTTATATATATTTTTTTTGGGTTCTTCTCGGTGCCAACCCCAACTAATTACCCAGGAGTGGAAGGGTAATAAACATTCTATTGGATGTTTCGGTCTTATCTATAGGCCGAAATTAGGTCTGATTTTGGTTTATTAAAATCAGACCTTTCGACTTTTCCATCAGAAAGGTATGAATCATATCATACGCGTACATTAAAAGTCATAGCTTTCATTTCGGACCTAACGAATAGGCCAAACTCAGGTCTGATTATTGTGACTAAAATCAGGCCTTAAGACTTTCCCTAGATCATGATGTGATTCATATCATACGCATATGGTTAATAATCAGACCATGCATTTCAGACTTATCGATAGGTCAAAATCTGATCTGATTTTGGAGTGATTGAAATCATACCGTTTAATTTTCCATCCAAAGTGGTATGATTCATATCATACACGTCGAGCGAACATCATACCTTGCGTTTTGGGCCTATCGATAGCCAGAAATCAGGTCTGATTTTGGTATTACAGTGGATGCCGCTTATTGTAATCACTTTGGGACCAGCCAAAAACAATAACATTAACCGGATGATAACAATAAACGAAGGAAAAAATAAGCGATGAATTCTGTTTGTGGAAAATGGAACCCAACTGTTTTGATAACAAAATGCGGCTTATAACATTATCCGCGATTACAATAAGCGGCATCCACTGTACTTAAATCAGGCCTTAGGACTTTTCCTACAGGGAAGTTGAGTAGCGATTTGAACTCTGCTCAAGCCTTAATACACTACTGTGAAACAGTGATACCCGTTGAGCAAAGGCTTAAGTTGAATTCGAAACTTAGCTCGCACTGTGAAACCGGCCCTAAGTTGTAATATTTATAGCACTAGGCATTGAGGAAAAACAATAGAAAATATATAATAATTTGCCAAGGAAAAGTACAGAGAAAAAACCTTGCCTGTTTAAACATAAAACTAACTTAGAACTAAAGAATTACATAGTAATTTACATGATTACCAGATAAGAATTATAATTAACAAATTGCAGTATGCAGTGAAAAAAGAGTAATGCAATGTAAAACAGGAACGATGCAACCTGCGGGTTACGTATATATATATTCCAAAATCCTGAAATGAGTTTTTAGATAAATATAAAGAAAGCCCGAGGAAGTGAAAATTAATTAACTTGCATAAATTTTTGAAGGACTTTTGTAGGCTGCTACACGAAGGACTCATTCGATTAGCATCATATTCGAAACTTTCGGTTCAAATGTTGTAAACTATAAGTATGCAAAATTTCAAGTTCCTAACTTGAAGCATTCGAGCAATAATTGTGAATATGTCTTATCACTCCTAAGAGATATGATGGAATTAGTGAAAACGGGTTAAACTCGTTATAACCTCTTCAGAGTTGAAAAAGGAAAAAATTTGAAAAGGAGTTTTAGTCGATTATAAAACAAGCCAATGGAAGTGAAAAGTTATTCAATATCTAATCATGCCTGAGTGATAAGGCCGAATTCGTTAAAATGTATACAACCCTTTTACACCACTTAGGCGTCGAATATAAAAAAACACTTTCTAGGTGAAAGAATGAGGAATCCGTGAAATGAAAATCAATTCATAATTTTAGAAGACCTAAGAGATATGACGACATTCCTGAAAATGTATGCATTTCGTTTTCATTCATTTAGCCCTCCTTCCGTACACCAATGGATATTTAAAATTTTTTTTATTTAAAGAACTTTTCTAATAGATCTACGTATAGTCACCAAGTTTCAACTTTTTTGCACATGCCTTTCTATAGATAGGAAAAACACCACCCACCCCTGTAGCATACTACTCGCAAAAAAAAGTATATTTCTTCCAACACGTTCATAATTATAGGTTCTCGAGATATAAAAATCGGAACGTTTTCCTTTACCAAAACAAAAACTAATTCAGACGCCATAGTCAAAATGGAAAAAAATATTATCTATAAAATTTTGTCTCTTTTCATACAAAGAAATATTAAGTCTACTCTCTCCTTTGCATCGCCAGCTGATTTCAAACAAGTCAATCTAAGCATAGATGCCAACCAAAATTTAATTAAAAAAGGGTATTTTGCGCCTGACATTACAAACTGATATAACTAGGCGCAGACGTAGACTAATCAGACTATTCGTATACATCCTAAGAAGTCAGTTGTTTTTGACAACCAGAAGACTCATTTCAAAATTGCTTGATTTGCTATCAAAATTTCTTAACGCGTTATCAAAATTTCCTGAGAAATAAGTAGCTTTACAGCGTTATATTATAAAGGTTGGTGTCAGAAGTGATACTATACACAAATAGAACGAAGCGGGCAGGAGCGAGTCTTCCCTTTAAATATTTGCGGCGTGAAAGCAAATTTCGATTAGATAATTTTATTCAAAACGTACAAACGATTAATTTCTATTAAAAACCTATAATTTTAAAATTTTTTCAAAATTAATTTGAAAGAAATTTGGGAAAATTTGATGTGATGCTACACTCATAGTTGCAGTGTTACAATTATTTTGCACTATTTTACTTTATTATTTTTTAATAATTAAGTATTGTGATCGACCTGAAATTTAAAAAAAATTTCCTACCCTGGAATTTTGTATTTACACGTTTTAGGACTAGTAAACACCAAAAAAATAATAAAAATAAAAATGTCCGTCTGTCCGCCGTATATGCCGTACGCCGTACTCCGTACGCAAAATCGTTTGAAGGCGCGTAGCTCCCAAACCCGTTGAGGTATTAAGTTGAAATTTTTATGGTGGGTAGATCGGGTAAACTCCTACGACTGGTATCTTTTTTTTTTGGGGAAGGGGGTGTAAGGGGGGATGAGGTGGATGAGGGGGGAGCGTTTTAGACGAAAAATTTGGGTTTTCAGATCTCAGGAACAACTTTTGCTAGGAAGCTGAAACTAGGAACTTATGTAGTACTATAAGGGTTGAGGGGTGTAGAAGTGGGGGGGGAAAATAATGAGTCCAAAACGCTTGAAAGCCGGGATTGAAACATTCTAAAATCGATATCTCCTGAACAATTGATGTCAGAGGATTGAAACTTTGTGGTTGGCCTTAGGGATACTTTAAGATTAGACAAGGGCTAAAATTTTTAAGGAGGGTGGTGGGGTGTGGTGTTCGGGGGAGAAAAACTTTGGATTACAATATCTTCCGAACCAATTACACCAGGAAGATAAAATTTAGTTTCTGTATATGGGATCACAAGAGGCGTCTACTGAAAGTAAATTTTTTGAGCGGGGAGGTGGGGCATGAAAGTGGGGGGATTGTAATTTCTCATAAAATGTCATTTTTATATATCAGAAACCGTATCAGATATGATCTTGAAAACTTTACAGGAGTTGGGATCGGTAGACCTCTAGTAGGGAAGAAAAATTAGGGGTGGTGGAGCAGAAGGTGGTGGTGAAAAGGAGTGGAAAGGAAAAAAGTTCTGATTTTTACTTCTCTAAAACCATAATGAATAGAAAGCTAAAAATTTAGGATTTTATAGAGCTACTATAGAGATATCCTAGAAAAAAGAAATAATCAGGAGGCTATTTGGAACGTTATTTTTTAGGTTGTCAGTCGCATAGTAACCAACTCCGCATCTCAAAATTTGATGTCATATTTGGCATAAAAATAAAAATCTGCCAACAGTCTGGGCGCAACTTTATTATTTTATGGGTAGAAGTTCGAAACGTGTTTAATGATGAGAGTCCATTACCATAGTACTATATAAGTTCCAAGTTTCAGCCTCCTAGCATAAGTGGTTCCTGAGATCTAGAAACCAAAATTTTTCGTCTAAAACACATCCGTCTCCTCTCCCCTTGTACCCCCACCCCTCGAAAATATACCAGTCGTAGGGGTTCATCCAATCTACCCACCATAAAAATTTCAATTTAATATCTCAACGGGTTTGGGAGCTACGCGCCTTCAAACGATTTTGCGTATTTTTTTTTTTTGCTTTTTTGGTAGTAACTAGTAAACTAGTCCTAAAACGTGTAAATACAAAATTTCAGGGTAGCAAACTTTTTTGAAATTTCAGGTCCATCACAATACTTAATTATTAAAAAATAATAAAGTAAAATAGGATATTTGACGAAAGTAGTCACACGTATTAAACAGAGACTGAATCGTCAAACTGTTTTATTTGTCCTACACAAGGTCCGATAAATTTTGCTTAATTTGTCAGCACAGAATACATGACTAAATAAGTTCAGCAAAACAAATTTTTTCGGGCTAAATTTGCTTTGTATAGGGCAAATAAAATAATTTAAAAATGAAAAATTTGACTATTTCAGTAACGGACTGCATTTGCCAGCGAGTGTCTGAAGTCAGTGCCTCAAACCGGATTGACTTAATTTTTAAAATTTTTTAGTTAAATATTTGAAAACAACGAAATCTCAAAATGCAAAATGATTAAATTATTAAATTATGAAAAACATTAAGGAATTTAAAAAGAGTTTGTAGTGCAAAAATCTTTACAGAATACCTTCTTAGTATTTTCCAGCAGAACAAACCTTTTTATTAATTTAAAATATCTGGTATGGATTTCCTGCCATCAACTTGAAACCATTTTCTGTAGCCCAGTCTGAGCATATTTTTATAAGCTGATCAATAAAATGCTCAAGACCTCTAAAGAATACCTAGCCAGGATTCGAATTCTTTTGGAAAAGTAAAATATCCTGCCTTATATGCTGCTTGCACAATTTTTTAAAATTAATTTTACTCAATGATTGCTGAAAAAATCGATTTAGCAATAAGCCGAATGAAAATGCATGGAAACTTCCAGTGTGGGATCACATTTTATAAGAGACGGTATAATGTTCACAGCGGTTTGCGTGCACAATAAAATCTGGGATTTACGAGGTTCAATAAAATTGAAGTTTAGTATCCTGTAGTCCTTAGACGCCGTTCCTTAACATACTTTAGGGTTCTCATATCGTGCAGAAGGGTAGAACATATAGAGTTTTGCTGAGTTTTCAATTCCTCCCCACACACCATACGTTTGCGGAAGTACGCAACTTTAAAGCATGTCGATCCGTAACAATGTCGGAAGCTAAGTTTTTCGAAATTGAGCTATTTTTCTAAGTTTAACAACTTTTCTATCTCCTTGGGAGTGATACGGACTATTTGCCTCATATTGTTCAAGAGTGACATTATAATAAAAGTGTTTCATTAGAATTAATGAGATTGTACAGCCCAAGACGTTTCTCTTAATAAGGATAAAATCGCAAGGGAAACAAAACGAAATTTTCAGTAGTTCAGTTTTGTATACTTCAAAATGTTAATAAATCGGTTGAACTCTATTAAAAGTTTGAAGAAATAAATAATAAAATTCGAACCTAATAGGAAGGGAGTTTTGAATAAAACACCCAATAGAAATATCTACCTTCGAGAAAATTTTTGCTACCCCTTTCGGCTTTGATTTGAAATGTCCCTTACTCGGAATGAAAGAAAAACATCTCTCAGATATCATTTCTATGAGTAGATAAAGTTTTGGGATAGAGAAATATCGCACCTATGAACTTTTCCCCTAGAGATTCCTAAGAGAAATGTCTATCACTTGTGTCGTTATCTTTATCCGTTTTTCGGTAGGGTTTATCAAGAATCAAGTAGTTCGTTTGCCCTAATCTTTGGACCTTACAGATCAAAAGTTTCGTGTGCGGTCGGTCTATTGTAAACTTTTCAATCCGATAATTCCCCATAACCTTTCCAACATTTTATATTACCTACATATGTGCTGATATGTGTAACTTTATTGGTTACAGATGTTCGGTGTGAGATTTTAAGTTAGTAGATTTTCTGAGAATTTAAATTCCAGGAAGATTGGTAGATATGTAGTCGTGTTCCTTTGAGCCCTTATTTAGTACAAAACATTTGAAAAAAAAATACCCAAAGACTGGTCATTTTTAGTCAGCCAACAATTTGCTTGAGAAGATATACGCTACGCAGTAAGAAGAAAGCGTATAAACCAACCGATTTGAAATTAGCCCGACTAAATAGTTTATTATTTATTTATTTATTTATGTAATGAAAAGGCCTTATAAATAACACCAAAACAAAAATACGGCCACATCGGTTATGCACCTGGCACTTAGAATAAGTATATAATATAAGTAAATATAAGTAAAAATTATAAACAAATATAGGTTATTGTGACCGAAAGGATCTTAAATCTAGCTAAAAAAGATAATATTTACATTTTAAAGAATTATACAAAGAAAATTAATCCTAATATAGATTAACATTTATTCAACAGAAAGAAATTTAGATTTTATTAAATAAATGTAGGTGTTGCAGAAGTTGAAAAAGAAGTGAAGGATCTGAGGTGGAAAGAAGGGAATTTAGAGGAGGAATGGAGTAATTGAAAAAAGTTTTGGTAATACTGCAATCGACCAAGATATGCTCCAGAGTAAATAGTTAAAATGCTTAATGATTCCTTTTTGATTAAATTCTTGCTAACGGTTGATAGCTCTACGGAAACTTATTGAGTGCGCGCAGAGCAGAAGTCAATGAATCGGTCGCATGCTGGTTTTTGTGGCTCATTTCGTCATGTCTCGAGTGCAACATGATGCAAAGTACCCTGGGGACACTAAAATAACTATCAATGAAGTCAATAGTTCCACTGCGAAGTACGAACTTCCAATATGCGTTTAGAGTAGCGTAGAAAACTCTATGCACTTCTCGCATATTATATACACGTCCTACATGCTCTACACACACCACCGAATGCTCTCAACCCTATAAACCAAAAACACGAAAAATTCATGGGTCCTTATGTACAAACTACTACCATGTTAGCACTAGCGCTTGTGTTCGTGGCGATATTGAGGGTTAAATCGAAAAGTAAACATTTCCCCAACTTTTCCTCAAGTATGTTCAACATGCCGACCTCTTCCACCTTTAGTGACTGAAAAAGACTAAAGTATGATCGCCGAATGCTTATACATCCGATCATCAAGTGCGTATCTACTCGACCTGCAAATGCCATAACAAACTTAGACGTTCAACATCAACTGTGCAGTTCGTGAAACTCTACACGAAACTGATCACGGAACAAATAACTCTGCCGGCTAGTGCAATGGAAGTCGTGTTTCGATTGCACTAGTCACAACAAAATTGCAACAACAAAAGTGCATTCGGCGGCATGACCCGACGCCGAGGATCGATGCAGTGTCGACCTTCAAAGAATAACGAGAAGGTGCCACATGCCACAGAGTTCTTATGCAATTTCATCCCTCCATTATTCGATGAGCGGTAGAACACAATTCATATGTAAATCCTTTCTTCCGATCCTCGATGATCGTTCAGGTGGACTTCGTATGCAATTCAGATTCACCCCTCATCGATGACCAGTAGGTTCTACTTCATACTGACTTCAAACTCACTGTTCACTGAGTGCACGTATTGCTATCTCGTTCGTGCTCATTCCAATTTCAAATACAATGCGCGATAGGAGATCTCTCATGTCGACGAGTGCGGATGAGATGGTCGGATGCATTTCAGTATGAGCAAGAAAGAAATGCGAATACCTCACACGTATTCACAGATAGCAAGTACATAGCTGAACTTGTTCCCAACTGATAATCTTTTTTCAGCGACAAGTTTCGAAACTGTTCGCTGCCTCTTTATCGCCTCTTCATCGATGTTTGGTTTATAGGGAGGGATTGTATGCCATAATTAGTTGTCTACTGCGAAAGCGAGACAACGATTAGTTTTACTGGAAAGCGACGGAATGATATTATATTGATAACGGCGACCGTGTAGTAACTTAAAGCGCAAATAATTGCCAAGTATAGCAATAATTAAATACAATTATAATAAAGCGATTTGTTATTTTATTAATTAAATGTAATAGTGTTTTCACTTGAAGTCCGAGTGAATCCCTAGCTCGCAACAATACTTTATGATTGTTTCGTAATAATACACAGCAAGCGATAGTTACTTTTATGAGGCCTTGGGGCAAACAACCGAAAAAAATCAGCATTCCATATATGTAGACTCTTCCCTGCTGATTTTTTTGGCTATTTTAAGCTGTCCAGACATATTGTTTTGCTCTCCACGCTTATATCTTGCACCTGTCGTCAATGACAACCATTTTGAAAATCTCTATAAAACATTCAAAGCTATAACTTCTTAGCGTAAGCAGTTGCTAAGATATAGAAACCAAACTGCACAACTTTGGATACCACACCAAACCACACCTTCAGTGCTTTTCGAGTTTTGGAACGTGATGCAGTTTGCATGCGACACACAACGTGGGGTCTACTATCCCTAAAACGTGAAAATACAAAATTTTAGTGAAGCATTTTAATAAAAATGTAATGAAAATATGCAAAATGTTTAACAAAACGTCAACTACTATATCAATCTCAGCAATCTATATAGAGAAGTTATGACGACGCCATCTAGATGCCAAAAGAAAAACTCCTTTTGGGCTCTCAAAACGTGTTCTCTGGAATTAAAATCAGTTTTACTTTATTACTTTTTTAGCAACAAAGTATTGTGATCGACCTGAAACCACAAACTCCAAAAAAGCAATGAGAAAACGTCGTACGCAAAAGCGTATAAAGATGCGCAGTTCACAAACCCGTTGAGATATTAAGTGGAAGTTAAGTTGGTTAAAAAGTTTTGGATTACTATCTTCCGAACCATTTGTACCAGGAAAATAGAATTTGGTTTCTGTATATAAGATTACAAGTGGAGTAAAATGTAAAATTTTTGAGGGGGTGAGGTGAAGAACAAAATCGGGGGATAGCTATTTTTCAAAAAAAACCAATTTTAATTTATTATTTTACTTTATTATTTTTTAATAATAAAGTATTGTGATCGACCTGAAATTTCAAAAAAGTTTGCTACCCTGAAGTTTTGTATTTACACGTTTTAGGACTAGTAAACACCAAAAAAGCAAAAAAAAAAAAAAGTCCGTCTGTCCGCCGTAGACGCCGTACGCCGTACGCCGTACGCAAAATCGTTTGAAGGCGCGTAGCTCCCAAACCCGTTGAGATATTAAATTGAAATTTTTATGGTGTGAAGATTGGGTGAACCCCTACGACTGATATATTTTCGAGGGGTGGGGGGACAAGGGGAGAGGAGAGGGGTGTGTTTTAGACGAACAATTTTGGTTCTAGATCTCAGGAACCACTTATGCTAGGAGGCTGAAACTTGGAACTTATATAGTACTATGGTAATGGACTCAATTGCAAAAAAATTGTCGATATTGGTTAAGGCGTGTGGAAGTAGGGGGGAAAACAATGAGTCTTTAACGCATGAAAGACGGGATTGAAACATTCTAAAATCGATATCTCCTGAACAATTGATGTCAGAAGATTGAAACTTTTTTGTTGTCCTTAGGGATACTTCAAGATTAGACAAGGGCTAACATTTTTAAGAGGGGTGGTACGGTGTGGGGTTGGGAGGTGAACAACTTTAGATTACAATATCTTCCGAACTAATTACACCAGGAAGATAAAATTTAGTTTCTGTACATGGGATTACAAGAGAAGTCTACCGAAACTAAATTTTTTGAGGGCGGAGGTGGAGCACGAAAGTGGGGGGACAGCAATTTTTCAAAAAATTAAATTTTTATATCTCAGAAACCGTATATGATCTTGAAAATTTTACAGGAGTTGGGGTCGGTAAACTTCTAGTAGGGAAAAAAATTTTGGTGGTGTGGGTGTTGGGGGTGATGGTGAAAGGGGGTAGAAAGGAAAACATTCTGATTTTTATTTCTCGAAAACCATAATGAATAGAAAGCTAACAATTTAGGATTATATAGAGCCACTATGGAGACATCCTAGAAAAAAAAATTTTTGATAGGGGTATCAAGGTACGGGGGAGAGGGGTGGTTTTTTATATCTCAGAAACGGCTTATGCTAGAAAGTTGAAACTTGATACGTATATGTAGATGTGCTATTAGAGTAACTTAAGCAAAAAAAAAGTTCAGAGTTTTATTGGCGTTCAGAGGTTGAGTAAAAAAAATGTCCGTGAATCCACATTTTCACGAATTTCGTTAAAACTTTTAGACATGTCGGGCTATCAAAGCAATTTTACTTCTGCGGGCTATTTATAGTCGTCTAGTAACGTTCTTCAAAATTTTTTGATATCTAACCCCTAAGGAGGTGTAAAGTGGTTGTGTACATATTCACGAATTCTGATATATTCCTAAGGTATATTGAGATTTGAAATACACTTTTACTTCTATAAGCTTTAAACGTAGTCGGGGAAAAAACCGATTTAAGTATTTTTCCCTATTAAACCCCCTGGGGGTATTGTTCAAGTTTTCACTGATTCCGAAAATCTCTTAGGTTTAATGTGATCGAATTCGCTTTTACTTCTATGGAATATTCTATTGAAAAAAAAAATCTGCCAACAGTCTGGGCGCAACTTTATTATTTTATGGGTAGAAGTCCGAAACGTGTTTAATGATGAGTGCTGTGTAGGTTATTATGCGACTGACAACCTAAAAAATAACGTTCCAAATAGCATCCTGGTTATTTCTTAGGTTGTCAATCGCATAGTAACCTACATAGCATCTCATCATTAAACACGTTTCGAACTTCTACCCATAAAATAATAAAGTTGCGCAGATTTTTATATCTGACAGATTTTTATATCTCAAGAGTGTATCACATATGTCCTTAAAATTTTTATATGAGGTAGTCCCTGCAGACCTGTAGCAGAGAAAACAATTTTGGTGGTTCGAGTGTAGGGGGTGATGCTGGGAATGGGTGGACACGAAAAAATCCTGATTTCTCGAAAACTGCAAGGGATAAAAAGAAGCTTCATAGAAATATAAAATTTTTGATAAGAGTACCAAAGTACGAGCATAGAGGGTGGCCTTTTATATCTCAGAAACGGCTTACGATAGAAAGTTGAAACTTAAAACGTATATCTAGATGTACAGAAGTAAATAAAGCAACAAAAAATTTCAAACTTTTTCTGGCGTCCACGAAAAGATTTTTTTCACATTTTCACGAATTTGGTTATATCTTTTAGCCATGTCGAGGTACCAAATTAATTTAACTTTTTTTATATTTTATAAAATTTTTTCCAAATTTTTCTATATCCAACCCCTAAGGCACTGTAAAGTACTTGCGTACATTTTTCTAATTCCGATATATTATCATAAAAAAATTAAAATGACATTTTTATAATGGGGTTTTCTGAGAAAAACTACATTGATCACTGAATTTTAAGGGTTCACGTAGCAAAAATTTGTGTTTTCGAGTAAATATCTCAAGATTGGATGCAGTAACAATTTAGACTGTTGCATCAAATGAAAGATAATTTGATTGCCTAAAAAACGAGTTATAACACTTTGCCTTGTGATTATTCGTTTTCAAGATATAACGTTTTAAGTGAGTGAGGGTACCGGTCAAAAACACTTTCCTTAACCACCCTGTACTCCACTAATATTGAAAATTGACCCACCCTGTAGAACAATTTTTTTCTCCAAATATATCAAGGAATAACCCCTTACAAGGTGGCACACGAAGTGCCAAACACCCTGTATAATCGACTAAAAATCGGTTTCAGAATTTTTTGATATTTAATCCCTAAAGGGTTCATGTCGATATTTTATCTAAAATATTTCTATTGAAAGGGAAGAAAAAAAACATTAAGAAATAAAAAAAATATTCCACCAATTTGGGCGCAATTTTATTATTATTTGGGTAGAAGTCCGGAACGCGTTTAATGCTGAGATGCGGTGTAGGCTACTACCCAAAAAATAATAATGTTGCTCCCAGACTGTTGGCTGATTTTCATACTCTAGATGAAATCTGAAAGTATTCCAAGTTTAATCCAGCCCAAAAGTTTGTAACGTATAAAACGGAACTGGGACGAAAAAAAAAGGTATATTATGTTGTGTTTATTTGTGGCCAAAAACTCCAAATCCAGTTGATCTCCATCCGTCTGTCTGTCTGTCTAACTTAAGAACGCCTTGGATCTTGAAATTTTAAATCTGGATGTTTGGTTGAATTTGTGAGGTTAAGTTCGTTAACGGGCAAAACTTCCAACTTCTTCGGGTAGCTGCCACACAAAAGTCGTTAAAACATATGTTCAAGAATATTGTACAATAACTTCGGAACGCCTTAAGCTACGATTTTGAAAATTTTGTATACATTTGTTTTCCAATAGTTGTAGTTTAAGGAATGGATATAACAAAAAATCCCATGAGTCCTTCGAGTAGCTGCCATACAAAAGTCCTGTAAAAATATCCAAAGTCAATTTACGGAACTCACTATAACTCAAGAAATTGGTAAGTCATGAAGTTGAAATTTTGTACAAATTAGTTTTGAGGAAAAATAAAGTTCAAGTTCATCAGTCAGTAAAATTACTTTACTTCTTTGGGTAGCTCCCATACAAAAAGTCCTTAAAACTCGTGTTAATGAATATTTGCCGATAACTTTAGAAGGGTTTAAGCTACGACTTTGAAAATTTTTACGTCTTCATTTTTCAATAGTTGGAGCTAATGGTATGATTATGAACAAAATCTCAGTAGTCCTTCGCTGCCATACAAATATCCTGTCAAAATGTTTTCACTCGTTCAGCTGCGAATTCAGATTTTGTACAAACTAGTTTTGACAACAAAGTTCGAGTTTACTAGTCAGCGAAATCTGTTAACTCCTTTCGGTAGCTCCCGTACAAAAAGTCCTTAAAACACGTGTTCTAGAATATACCATATATAGTCCTTGAAAAAGTAAAAAATTGCTTTCGGTGATTTTACTTGTTCCAGATATAAAATTGAACATTGATGATATTGCCTTTTTGTTTTAAGTACCAGCCAAATAAGAGTCCCTAACGAATTACAAACTACAGGCGCACTTTTTATTTTAGTTTATCCCCACTACAATATATATCGGAGTTCAGTATTTCACCAAGAGTATCATACGATTGGCTTGCAGCTGATCGTGACTGAAGTATGTTTTATCATTGTTTTGTGATTTAGGTGAAGTTGATTTTTCAGAAAACAAGGAGACTGGTAATGTGAAGCCATGGGATTCAAATTCGGAAATTTTATTGTTATCCGTGACATAACTAAAGAAGAGTCCACTGATTTATAGTGACTGTGACAATTTTTTCGGGCCAGTATCAAGGGTGGCTTGTTGTGTCCCAATAGTGAGAACGGTTCATCTAAGACTTTTTTTTAATACTTCTTGGTATTTTAACATTTATTTTGTCACCTTTCATTTGAGAGAACATTTACTGCATCAGCTTAATCACTTTTATAGTTATCAACCTTTTTCATAAAAAGCACTTGAATAATTCTTTTTTTATCATAAAGTAAAACGAAGACGAAAAAGGAACGTCTCATAAAACATTCCAAGCCCATACTGCAGATATCATACTATCTACACTGACTTCTCCAAGGCGTTCGATACTGTCAATCACAAAATTCTTCTAGCGAAGTTGCAGTTGTACGGTATATCTGGTTCCCTACTAAATGTACTAGTCTCGTATATTTCGGACCGGAAGATGCGTGTTGCTTTCAGAGGAAAATTTTCTGACGAGTTTCATGCAACATCAGCTGTTCCTCAGGGATCTATTTTGGGACCACTACTGTTTAACCTCTTCATAAATGATCTTCCACTTAACATCTCGTCTCATTGCCTTTTATATGCCGATGACCTTAAGTTATTTCGAGCAATAAGGTCAACTGAGGACTGTATACGTCTGCAATCAGATTTAAACTATCTGTCGCACTGGTGCGCCCTTAATGACATGTCACTAAATATCAATAAATGTTTTTCTATGTATTTTTCTCTGAAAATTAATCTCACGGGATTTATCTATTCTCTAAACGAATTTCCACTCTCCCTTGTCACCACTGCGAAGGATCTAGAGGTAACATTTGACCCCAAATTAAAATTTGTTAACCATATCACTGATATTGTAAACAAATTTTTCCGTCTCTCATGTTCTGTTCTACGTGTATCGTCCTCTTTTAGACGTCTTAGTACCGCTTTGTTGTTATTTTCGTCCTTTGTTCGTAGTGTCTTAGAGTACTGTTCTATAGTATGGAATCCGCATCATAACTATCTTATTAATTTAATCGAAACCGCTCAACGCAGATTTACGCGATCTCTTTTCTATCGTCATCATATACCACATCTTGACTACAATTCAAGGCTATTATCACTTCACCTTCATCCTTTAACCACGCGACGCACTTACCTTGAAAAATGTTTTTATACAAGCTCGTGAATAACGTTCCCGGAGTTCTCCTAGTTGAAGAGTTATCGCACAGGACAAGTGCGGTTTCAACTAGAAACTGTAACATCTTTCAGCTTCCTCGCGCTTTCTTGGATGTTTACTACTTTTCGCCACTAGTAAAGGCAGGCGTCCACTAAGGCGGACGGGACGCATCGCAAAAATCCGCCTGCCATGCATTGTTATGGAAGTGCGTCCACTGAACGACACTCGCAACGGAACGAAGTACGTTGAAAAAAAATTGCTCGCCGCACCGTTGCAATGCGGCCCGCCTCTAGTGGACGCCTGCCTTAAGACTTCAGAGAACACATGACACTCTACAACTTGGATCTCTGTCCACTTCTTATACATCTTTTATTTTTAAATTGAAGCATGCGCTTTTCACAAACTAGTTTTTTCTTTTGTCAATTCTTAAATTCTAAGCTATTGTATTAGTGAAATCTTTATATTTTGTTCAATGGCTTTTAAAATAAAATAAATAAATAAATATCTTTCTGTTACTCCTTTCCTGTATGACTCGATCTTCAAAGGTTATATCTCTTGCAACACCTAACGTCCTGTTAACAGAGGTGTTAACTCCCACCATGTTGACTGCAACTAAGGCTACCGTCTAATATACCGAACCTGCGGCCAAAGTGAAATTGTATTATTTGCACTTCTACTGTAATTTTGTCTTCAGTAGAATCACATTAGATCAAAAAAATATTTAACTCTGTACCTTGCCTCTTGCAGCTGTCGGTGCTATGTTATTCTGGCAACAGCCCTTTCTTTATGTCAACAACTGAATCATAAAGTACAATTCAATTGCCCGAAATTTCATTGAAAAATCCAAACTTCAATCGCATCGATAAAAAAACACGTTTAATGCAAGCATTCTAAAAAGGACGAAATAGTGTTTTACCACAACCAAAATTTTACGTTAGAAATAAATTGAGTCCTATAAATGTCATAACAGAACCATTTGTGGGCGTAAAAAGATTGTCCTGTGCCTGACTATAGTCTAAGATTCATGGTCGTCGTGTAGAACATTTAGAACCCACTCTCTATTCTGGAGAATATTTCGTCCTCGTACTATGCGTGACGAAACGTATCAGGGATAGCGATTTGATGCAAGGATAACAACAAAAAAAGTGGCACATTGTTGCTGTGGCATTATTTCTTGTCACTATTTCTGATAATGTACATTTTACATTACCGTTCTATTCCATAATAATTTACGTTACATTTTTGCAGGATTACCACTTTCTGTACGCTACGCCAAAAATGCCATACACTCTTAAAGTCTTTTTCGTAAAAAATGGGTTTCGTAAGCTTCAGAAAAGTATCCTTTAGTCAGAAAGTTTCGACTTTTATCGCATCTTTTTTTTACAGAATTTACAGCACGGTGACCACTTACACCCGACAACTGTTGAGAGCCTCTTTCCGGGAACACACATACCTACATTTTGGCTTGTTGTGTCCCAAACGCTATACCAGAACGAAAGTGGGAAACTGTAAATAATTTTTCTTAGGATCCGCTTTAGTGCTTACTCCTGGCTGGTAATTTACTACTGAGCTAAGTGGCCCGGAATATTTATTCTCTTAGTGAAAATTTTGGGAGTTTGCGCCTGGAAATAAAAAGTTCACAAATGGGGGAAAAATTCCCCAGCTATCGGGAACTGTCCAACAAATGTTGACTGGAATGAACTTAGCGAAATTCATTTTGTATCTCCTGGAAATTTATCGAAGATACCGGAGACAGAATACTCAAGGGAAGCTTAGAACCATACTGGAAAGGGTTTCAGTAAGCAATATTTTTATTGTTTATTAATTTTTTTAAAGCTTTTTAACACATTAATAAATAATGAATGCAATGGAAATCTAGTACTAAATTTACATGCTGGTCTAGTGTGTCAAATTGTTACCTTTCATATTATTATAGGTAAACGGTGATAGTGAAAATCTCAAATTTATTACTTAGACGTAACGGATTTGGGTTATTCAATCAAGAATCGCAAAAGTTGTGACCTTACCATCGCCGATTCTTTTGAAAATTTGTGTACTCGAAGCATTAGTGACAAAATAAAATATGATTTCAATTTTCTGTTTCTATCTCATTTTTTTGTTAGTTATAGTATGCTAAAGATTTCGCAAAAATGGTGTCCGAGTCTTCTTTGAAAATTTATATCTCTGGTAATTTTTATTCGAGAATAATGATATAGGGCTTATTTTAAAGGGGGAGGGGTTGTCCCAATATAAAAAATACGAATAAGAATCAATCGTAAAAACGTACCAAATAGCCTCCTGTTTATTTCTTAGGTTGTCAGTCGCATAGTAACCTACACCGCACCTCATCATTAAACACGTTTCAGACTTCTACCCATAAAGTAATAAAGTTGAGCCCAGACTGTTGGCAGTTTTTCTTTATTTATTTACGTATTTTTTTTATCAATAGAATAATTCATATTAGTAAAAGCGAATTCGATCACATCAAACCTAAGAGATTTTCGGAATCAGTGAAATCTTGAACAATACCCCCAGGGGGTTTAATAGGGGAAAATACTTAAATAGGTTTTACCCCGACTACGTTTAAAGCTTACAGAAGTCAAAGTGAATTCCAAATCTCAACATACTTTAGAAATATATCAGAATTCGTGAGTATGTACACAACCGCTTTACACCCCCTTAGGGGTTGGATATCGAAAAATTTTGAAGAACGTTACTAGGCGCTTTTATAAATAGCCCGCAGAAGTAAAATTGCTTTGATAGTTCGACATGTCTAAAAGTTTAAACGAAATTCGTGAAATTGTGGATTCACGGACATTTTTTTTACTCAACCTCAACGCCAATAAAAATCGGAACTTTTTTTTTGCTTTAGTTACTCTAATAGCACATCTACATATATCTACCAAGTTTGAACTTTCTAGCATAAGCCGTTTCTGAAATATAAAAAACCACCCCTCACCCCAGTACCTTGCTACCCCTATGAAAAATATTTTTTTTTTAATTTTTTCTAGGATTTCTCTATAATGGCTCTATATAATCCTAAATTTTTAGCTTTCCACTCATTACGGTTTTCGAGAAATAAAAATCAGAATCTTTTTCCTTTCTACCCCTTTTCACCATCTCAACTTCTGTAAAATTTTCAAGATCATATCTGATACGGTTTCTGAAATATAAAAATTAAATTTTTGGAGAAATTGCTATCCCCCCACTTTCGTGCTCCACCTCCCCCCTTAAAAAAATTTACGTTCAGTGGTCTCCTCTTGTGATCGCATATACAGTACCTAAATTTTATCTTCCTGCTGTAATTGGTTCGGAAGATATTGTAATCCAAAGTTTTCCACTCCCGAACCCCACACCCCACCACCACCCTTAAACATTTTAGCCCTTGTCTAATCTTCAAGTATCCCTAAGGACAACCACAAAGTTTCAATCCTCTGACATCAATCGTTCAGGAGATATGAATTTTAGAGTGTTCCAATCCCGGCTTTCAAGCGTTTTGGACTCATTGTTTTCCACCCACTTCGACACCCCTCAACCCTTATCGACCATTTTTTTGCAAATGAGTCCACTATCATAGTACTACATATGTTCCAAGTTTTAGCCTCCTAGCATAAGTGGTTCCTGAGATCTTGAAACCAAAATTTTTCCTCTAAAACGCTCCCCCTCACCCCCACTCTCCGAAAAGATACCAGTTGTAGGAGTTTACCCAACCTACCCACCATAAAAATGTCAACTTAATACCTAAACGGGTTTGAGAGCTATGCGCCTTCAAACGATTTTGCGTACGGCGGACAGCGTACGGCGTCTACGGCGGACAGACGGACATTTTTTTGTTTTGCTTTTTTGGTGTTTACTAGTCCTAAAACGTGTAAATACAAAATTTCAGGGTAGCAAAATTTTTTGAAATTTCAGCTCGATCACAATACTTTATTATTAAAAAATAACAAAGTAAAATCGAAGAACAGCAGTGGTTCTCAATTAAGGCTAGTTTAGTTCTCTAATAATTTAATTCGATTTTTTGACCCCTATCTCCTCTAGATCCCAAGTTAATTTTTTATATGTTTCGAAAAACAGTATAATATTTAAAATATAAAATAATAAAAAAACATACTGCAGTCACGATCGGCTGCAAGCCAATCGTATAATACTCTAGATGAATACTGAACTCCGATTTATATTGTAGTTGGGGATAAAGTAGAATTACGTGTGTGCATGTTGTATGTCCTTTATTAAGAACTGCCATTAGATTGCTACTCAAAACTAAATGACAATATTCAGTGTTTAATATCATATCTTGAACTGGGTAAGTCATCGAAAAAAAATGTCATTTTTGAATGACTTTCACATGGGAGGTGCAGGAAGGACTCACTTGATTTCTTACATATTTATCCTTTTCCTTGGAACCATTTTAAAATGAACTTGTATAAAATTTGAAATTCGTAGCTTGAAGCGTTCAAAAGTTATCGAAAAATATTGTTAACCACGTGTATTAAGGACATTTTGTATGGCAGCTACCAGAAGGAGTACAAGGATTTCGCTGATTAGTAAACTCGAACTTCCTTTTTACTCAAAACTAATTTGTACAAAATTTCCAATTTATAGCTAAAAGATTACTTGAGTTATAGTAAGTTCCGTAAATTAAGTGAAGGCTATTTGACAGGATATTTGTATGGCAACTACACGAAGGACTAATAGCATTTTCTTCATAATCATACATTTAACTTCAACTATTGGAAAAATACTACGTACAAAATTTCAAAGACGTAGCTTAAACCCTTCTGAAGTTATCGGCCAATATTCTTGAACACGTATTTTAAGGACATTTTGTATGGCAGCTACCCGAAGGAGTAAAAGGATTTCGCTGACAAGTAAACCCAAGCTTCGTTTTTACTCAAAACTAATTTGTAAAAAATTCCGAATTCGTAGCTAAAAGATTACATGAGTTATAGTGAGTTTCGTAAATTAAGTGAATACATTTTGACAGGATATTTGTATGGCAGCTACACGAAGGACTAATAGGATTTTCTTCATAATCATATATTTAGCTGCAACTATTGGAAAAATAACACATACAAAATTTCAATGCCGTAGCTTCTGAAGTTATCGACCAATATTCTTGAACACCTGTTTTAAGGATATTTTGTATGGCAGCTACCCGAAGGAGTAGGACGATTTTGCCCGTTAACGAACCTAACCTTACAAATCCAACCAAACATCCAGATTCAAAATTTCAAGATCCTAGGTGAAGGCGTTCTTGAGTTATCGTGCTAACGGACAGACGGACGGACGTCAGGCGGATTTGAGGTTTTTGGGCACAAATAAACAAAAAATAATATATAACTTTTTTTCGTCCGAGGCTTGGTTCTATGCGTTACAAACTTTTCGGCTGGATTAAACTTATAATACTCTATATGATTTCATCTAGAGTATAAAAAACATACTGCAGTCACGATCGGCTGTAAGCCAATCGTATAATACTCTAGATGAATACTGAACTCCGATTTATATTAAAGTTGAGGATAAACTAGAATTACGTGTGTGCATGTTGTATGTCCTTTATTAAGGACTCCCATTTGATTGCTACCCAAAACTAAAAGACAATATTATGTGTTTAATTTCATATCTTGAACTGGGTAAGTCATCGCAAAAAAATGTCCTTTTTAAAGGACTTTCACATGGGAGGTGCAGGAAGGACTCACTCCATTTTTTACATATTTATGCCTTTCCTTGGAACCGTTTAAAAATGAACGTGTACAAAATTTCAAATTTGTAGCTTGAAGCGTTCAAAAGTTATCGAAAAATATTGTTGAACACGTGTTTTAAGGACATTTTGTATGGCAGCTACCAGAAGGAGTAAAAGGATTTCGCTGATTAGTAAACTCAAACTTCGTTTTTACTCAAAACAAATTTGTACAAAATTTCCAATTCATAGCTAAAAGATTACTTGAGTTATTGTAAGTTCTGTAAATTAAGTGAAGATGTTTTGACAGGATATTTGTATGGCAGCTACACGAAGGACTAATAGGATTTTCTTCATAATCATATATTTAGCTCTAACTATTGAAATAATGACACATACAAAATTTCAAAGTCACAGCTTAAACCCTTCTGAAGTTATAGGCCAATATTCATAAAGACGTATTTTAAGGATATTTTGTATGGCAGCTACCAGAAGGAGTAAAAGGATTTCGCTGACTAGTAAAGCCAAACTTTCTTTTCACTCAAAAGTAATTTGTACGAAATTCTGAATTCGTAGCTAAAAGATTACTTGAGTTATAGTGAGTTTCGTAAATTAAAAGAATACATTTTGACAGGATTTTTGTATGGCAGCTACATGAAGGACTTACAGGATTTTCTTCATAATCATATATTTGGCTTCAACTATTGGAAAAATAACACATACAAAATTTCAGAGTCGTAGCTGAAACCCTTCTGAAGTTATCGACCAATATTCTTGAAGACGTGTTTTAAGGACATTTTGTATGGCAGCTACCCGAAGGAGTAGGACGATTTGGCCCGTTAACGAACTTAGCCTTACAAATTCAACCAAACATCCAGATTCAAAATTTCAAGATCCTAGGTGAAGGCGTTCTTGAGTTATCGTGTTCACGGACGGACGGACGGACGGACGGACGGACGGACGGACGGACGTCAAGCGGATTTGAGGTTTTTGGCCACAAATAAACAAAAAATAATATATAACTTTTTTTCGTCCGAGGCTTGGTTCTATGCGTTACAAACTTTTCGGCTGGATTAAACTTATAATACTCTATATGATTTCATCTAGAGTATAATTAAAGATACGCTTTTGGCGATTCTTGATGAAGTGACCCTTTTCTATAAAATAATTGAGCGCCACTGATTTTTTTGACATCGATCCCATTAAGACACCAAGTTATTTTTTGTTATGTTTCGCAAAACAGTACAACCTACAAAATGTAAAAAAATTAAAAAATAAAAAACCGTATTTTGAGATATTCAAGGATAAAATAAATCGACAATCCTCAACCGCGTCGGACGTGTTCATTTCAACTGCTAAAATTTTTCAAATTGTTACTACCTAGTGATTCTGTCGTCCGTTTCTTGCGACTCGGGCTGACTGTTCGGACTTTCTTAATTATTCTTGCGCTCATCTGTGAATTTTTGTATATTTATTGACTAAAACGTTATGGCGGATTGTGCCGCGTCGTTGTGTGTGGATAAACCTAATGGTTCGCCATTTGTGCTCTGTGCCGGTATATGCGGGAAATCGTTCCATAGCAAATGTGTCGGTCTTAAAGGTACCATAGGCGATGTGATCGCCAAATCCGGAAATGGTATTTACTGGTTCTGCCCTACATGTAGATCCTCATCAATGCCGAGCTATGTGACCAGGCTAAAGTTATTACGTGCCGCCGTCTCTTCCGCAAGCGATGCCTTAATATCCTGCAACAAAAGATTCCAAGACGCTCTCGTCGAGGTTGATAGGCTTTTAACCGTCACTGACGGTGATTATGCACATACTTCTCATTCACTGGTGACGTCTGCTGCCAAGACATCACAAACAATCATCGCACCGGCTAAAGAGCCGCTGCACATTCATATTCCCGATAGTCGGGTACTTCGCTCTAGTGCTAAAACGAGCAGTGCTAGCCCACCAGGTCATTCACCGAATATACCGAATGGTCATCCGCCAAATGCCGCTAAGGTCGTCTCGTCGAAGCCAATACCCATTTCGACTTTCGACTCTACTGCTCAACCGCTAAATGTCGCATTGACTTTGTCAAACAGCATTTCACCGTCGGTCGACCGTACGCCGATGGGAACCGACGCTGGGTCAACCTCATCAGCTGATCTTGTTTTCACATCGTCTAAAGTAAACAAAACCGATCAGCTGATTGCTCCGTCTGTTGAAAATCTTGTTTTCACATCGTCTAAAGTAAACAACACCGATCAGCTGATTGCTCCGTCTGTTGAAAATTGCGCAACTTTTCCACCGCTTCCTCAGAGCAGGCGGAGGGGACTGTCCGTAGCTGATGCGTCAAGTGTGAGTGCTCCATCTGTTCAACCTTCTTCGGCTGCTGGCACATCTTCCTCCGTGTCCAATATTAAAATTAATCGTCGGCCTCAACGCCGATTAAACTTTGCAGGCACCGACACCTCTGCATGTAACGCATTTAACGTCATTCCTGAAATCAGATGGTTGCATTTGTCTCGTTTCGAGTCTGGGACTACGTCGGATGCCGTTAAAAACTATACGGCTCTTAGGCTGAACATATCTGCGGATCAGCTGTTATGTATTAGATTGACAAAAAGAGACGTTGATATCTCTTCTCTTCGCTTCGTGACTTTCAAAATTGGAGTTCCAGTACACCTTCTAGAACGAGCTTTGGATCCGGCCATCTGGCCTGTCTCCGTTCGGATCAGAAGTTTTGTTCATCGTGCAAAAAACGAGGTAGCAGCCTCACCACCACCAGTAATACCATAAGTTGTTCTTCACGCAAGGTTCTCTCCCTGTACTATCAAAATGTTAGGGGAATGCGAACCAAGCTATGCATGTTCAGAAGGAATCTAGCGACTGCCGAATTCGATGTCATTATTCTTACCGAGACATGGTTGGACGATGTAATCCTAACTAGTGAATTAGGCTTGCATCGCTTTATAGTATATCGGTTTGATCGTTGCCAGCTTAATGGCTCTTCCAAAAGAGGTGGAGGCTGTTTGATTGCAGTTTCTGATAAACTATCTTCAAGACTTTTAACGACCGGTAACAATAGTGTTGAGCAAATCTTCGTCTTGATTACTATGGGCAGCTTTCAACTGGTACTAGGAGCTGTGTATATTCCTCCGTCATCTCCGCTTGAGGTTTTCGCTTCTCATTGCAGTGACGTCAAAAATATTATTAATAACCTTCCGATGGCTGATTTTCTCATTGTTGGCGACTATAACTTACCAGCCGTGCGATGGGATACGAACTGCTGGAATGTATCAACTAATTGCCTATCTTGTCGTCAAGTCATAGACGATTTCTGCGACGTGGACCTCTCTCAAATCAACTCTATCCGCAATATACACGGCAGTTTACTTGACCTGGTGTTCTCAAACCTTACATCGTCATTTGCTACCGTGTCGCAATCATCGTTTGAGCTTCTGCCACTGGACACGATGTATCATCCGGCGCTGAATGTTCTATTATCTTACGTTTCTAATGTGAATCGTCCTGTTTCGTATGTGGATTATAATTTTAAATTAGCTGACTATACCAGAATTTGTGAACAGCTCGCATTATTAGATTGGTTTAGTATTTTCGGGATGCTTGATTTAGATGATGCCGTTAACAAGTTTTATGATATAATTCTCCACGATATAATTGATAACTTTGTGCCAATCTCACTTGTGTTTAATTCGTCTTTTCCAAGGTGGTATAGCGCCGACCTGAAAAAACTTATTTCCGATAAGAAAGCTGCTCATGCTAAATTTAAGTCATCTGGCACAGCGCTCGATTACGAGTGTTTCTCAACGCTTAGGTCTTCATGCAAAGTGATGACTAGGGAGTGTTATTCTCTTTATATTACTCAGGTCGAGAATGCGATCCCATCTAATCTAAAGCAGTTTTGGAACTACATCAATTCTCTTAGGTCCGACAACACTTTACCCCCTGAAATGTTTCTAGGGTCGGCGAGTGCTTCTGACTTAAACGGTATTGCGGATCTGTTTGCTCGTTACTTCTCTGGCGTCTATGTTAGTAAAGTACAAGTTGACTACAATTTCATTTCCAGTTCTCATGTTGTTGTGTCGTCTATTAATATTAATTCTGATGACGTCCTTAAATTGTTGAATGCTCTTGATGTGAGTAAGAGTGCTGGTCCTGACAACGTCCCTGCTTTATTTTTAAAAATGTGCAGTGAGTATCTCGCACTTCCGCTGTCACTATTGTTTAATAAATCTCTGGAAACGGGACGCCTCGCTTCAGTTTGGAAAATTGGCTTTCTGGTACCTATTCATAAGGCTGGTGATAAAAGCAATATCGAGAACTATAGGCCAATCTGTTCTTTGTCGGTCATTCCTAAACTGTTTGAGAAATTAATTACTGATGCATTAACACCTTTGTTTAAGAATTTCATCTCACCCAACCAGCATGGGTTCCAAAAACAGAAATCAACTTTGACTAATCTATTACCCTATGCTGAGAATATATGTTGTTCGCTGGAAAAACGACTACAGGTTCATAGTATTTACACGGATTTTTCAAAAGCTTTTGACAAAGTTAACCATTCCATACTTATCCAAAAATTAACCACCATCGGTATCACTGGCCTTCTCCTTAATTGGCTTAAGGATTATCTACTTGACCGAAGGTTGATTGTTCGTATAAAGTCTGCCAAATCCGATCCGTTTATTGTTAACTCGGGAGTTCCCCAGGGATCCCACTTGGGTCCTCTCCTGTTTTTACTTTTTGTCAATGATATAGTAGCTATGTTTGCCGACGTTAACTTTTTGTTATTTGCTGACGATTTAAAAATTTTTAAAACCGTAAATTCCCATGACGATTGTTTAGTCCTTCAGAAAAATCTAAACTCACTTTATTCATGGTGTATCTCTAATCATCTCCATCTTAACATTGATAAATGCCATTTTATTGTTTTTAATAGGACACGAGAAGCTATTAGTTTCGACTACCAAATTAACAGTATCTCCCTACCTCAAGTCCACACTGTCAAGGATCTAGGAATTATATTCGATGAAGGATTTACTTTTGTTCCCCATTATGACCGCATTTGCGGTACTGCCCGTAGAATGCTGGGTTTTATCTCGCGTAACACGAGGTCCTTCACTAATATACATACTGTAAAATACCTTTATTGTGCGTTAGTGCGACCTCACCTGGAGTACCTTTCTCCAATATGGAGCCCTCACTTTAATGTTCATGTGAATAGAATCGAAACGATCCAACATAAGTTTCTTCGGCTGATAGCCTTCAAATTAAACATTCCCATCAATGAAATGAACTATGATTCGTTGTCGTCGGATTTGCACCTTGCCACCTTATCTAAACGCCGCGAACTAGCAGAGCTTGTCACATTGTTTAAGGTCATTAATAATGAGTTGGATTGTCCTAGTCTTCTTGGTCTCATCAACTTCAGGGTACCTGGTTACTCATCTCGGTCCATCGACAGCTTTTCCGTCGATTACCACTCGACAGATTATGGTAAATATAGCCCTGTTTCAAGAATAATGCGAGCTGGCAATACTTACACAAGTGAAGCGGACTTGTTTAATACATCAATTACTGACATTAAACGAATTTTCTATGTGTAAATGCTTTTTTTTCCCGTATTTTAATCTAATTTTCTTTAAATTTTATCATACTATTATATTTTTCTTTTTTTACATTTTTATCATTCCGCTAATATTGTTATACTATTTTGTACGAAAAGGATGTTGTCCGTTTACTCTAAATAAATAAATAAATAAATAAATAAAGGACAAAATCGATATCTTTGAAAAAAAATTTTAAGTATAATTTTTATTCGTATATTTTACTTTATTATTTCAATAATACAGTATTGTTATCGATTTTTAAAAAAAAAAAATTTGCTACCCTCAAAATTTTTTTTTTTGCGTTTCATAACGAGTAGACACGAAAAAAGCAAAAAAAAATTTCAGTCCGTCTGTCCGCCGTACGCCGTACGCCGTACGCCGTACGCCGTACGCCGTACGTCTACCGGTGTACGCAAAATTGTTTGAAGGCTCGTAGCACCCAAACCCTTTGAGCTATTTAGTTGAATTTTTTTTCGTGGGTAGAGTGGGCAGTCCCCTTAAAGTGGAGGGATGGGGGTGTGAGGGGGGAGGAGGGGGAAGTGTTTTAGACGGAAAATTTTGGTTTCTAGATCTCAGCAACCGCTTATGCTAGGAGGCTGAAATTTGGAATTTATATAGAGCTTTAGTAGTGGACCCATTTGCAAAAAAATTGCCGATATTGGTGAAGGGGTTTGGGAGTGGGGGGAGAAATAATGCGTCCGAAACGCAAAAAAGGTGAGATCGACACTTTCTAAAATCCATATCTCCTGAACGGTTAATGACACAAAATTGAAACTTAATGAGTATCTGTAGGTATACTAGGAGAATAGATCGGAAATTTGAGTGGGGGCAGTGGCGTACGGGGGTGGGGGGTGAAAAACTTTAGATTACGATATCTCACGAACCAATTGCACTAGACAAATAAAATTTGGTTTGTGTATAAAGGTTTACAAATGAAGTCTGCTGAAAGCAAAATTTTTTAAGGGGGCGGTGGAGCAAGAAAGTGGAGGGGATAAGAATTTTTCTAAAAAATCACGTCTTATATCTCAAGAACCGTGTAAGATAGATGCTTAAAATTTTTACCAGAAGTAGGCCTAATAGACCCCTAGCAGAAAACAAAATTTTGGAAATAAGGGTGTAGAGGGTGAGGGTGGGGGAGGGTGAAAAGGAAAAAGTTCCGATTTTAATATCTCAACAACCTATAATGATATAATGCTGAAACTTGATATTTAGATAGAGCTATATTAGTAGCATCTTGGAAAAATATAATTTTTTATAGGGGTAGTATGGTACGGGGGTGGGGGGTGTTTTTCCTATCTTTAGAACGGCTTATGCTACAAAGTTCAAACTTGGTACGTTTATGTAAATCAACTAGAAAACTAATTTAGATAAAAAAAAATTTCAAATATCCATTGGCGTTCGGGGGGGGGGGGCAAAAAAAATTATCAGTGAAAATGGAATGCATATATTTTCACGGTTTTCGTCATATCTATTAGGTCTTCCCAAATATTGAATTAATTTTTATTCTACGGTTTCTTCATATAATTACCTAGAAAGTGTTTTCAGAATTTTTTAAAATTAGACCCCTAAGGGGATGCAAAGGGGGTTGTAAACTTTTTCACGAATTCTGCTATATCCCCAGGTCTTATCAGATATCGAATATCTTTTCACTTTCACGTGCTTGCGTAATAATCGCCTAAAACTCGTTTTTAAGTTTTTTCCTTTTTCAGCCCCTAAGAGGGTATAAACGGGTTGAACACGTTTTCACGAGTTCCGTCATTTTTTTAGAAGTAATAAGAAATTGAATTGGTTCCTACTTTCTCGTGCTGTCTTCATATTTATTTATTAATTCCTTTCAGGATTTTTGGATATTCAACCCCCAAGTGGGTGAAAGGAGGTTGCATATCTTTGCTATATAAAAAAGACAAAAAATCAATTTCAGTATTTTAGATATTCAATCCTAATGGGTGTAAGGGGGTTGTATGCTTTTCAAAGTTTCGACATATTTCTTAGGTTCGATGAGATATTAGATCGCTTTTCATTTCCACAGACTTTTTATATAATCGCCTACAAACCCATTTCTCAATTTTTCGATATTCAACCCCCAAGGGTTTGTATATGTTTTCACAATTTTTGCCATCCCTTAGTTCTGATGAGATATAAAATTGATTATTACGGCCAACCAATTCACGATTTTTCGAATTTCCAAAACCAATTAGGTGTGAAGGGTTTGCTTACGTTTTCACAAATTTTTCAAAATCCGTCTTGTCTCATGAGATATCAAGTTGCTTCTTATGAAATCGTTTAAAATCCTGTTTCACAATTTTATCGAAATTCAAACCCCAAGTGGAAGTAATGGGTTTATATACGTTTTAACAATTCGTCATACCTCTTAATTCTGATAAGGCAACAAATTCGTTTTTGCTTCTATTGGCTTTTAGTGTACATAATGTACTGAAATTCGAATAGTCTACGCGGACTTTTTCAATGTTTAATCGGCTAAAAATCTCTATTTTAAATATTGTTATATTAAGAACAAAAATAATTTTTCAAGAAATCTAATAATTTCGAAGCAACTCATGATACATTCCGACTTTGACCGCTCCCGAACTTTGACCCGAAAAATAATAAAGTTTCGCCCAGACCATTGGCAGATTTTTTTATATTGCGACAACCTCCCCCTTTAAAATAAGCTCTATTTTATTATTCCAGGATAAAAATTACCAGAGATATGAATTTTTAAAGTGGACTCGGACATCATTTTTGCGAAAACTTTAACATACTATAACTAACAAAAAAAATGGGATAGAAACAAAAAATTTAATTCTAATAAATTTTTTCACTAGTTCTTCAAGTACAAAAATTTTCAAAAGAATCGGAGATGGAAAGGTCACAAATTTCGTCATTTTCGGCGATTCTTGATGGATTGACCCATTTATGCAAAGTTCGTTTATAAAGGAGGAATGACAGTTAGAGCGATGCTCTAAATCGTGTTACACTCACAACGAAATTAGAAAGGAAACTATCAAAGCGACGCGATTAGAACGACGCGATTTCACTGTAACATGCATTCTAATCAGTTGTCATCGCGTCGCTGCACTTAACGTGTGTGCGTCGCGTTCACTGTACTTCCACTTACCATTCTAGATGATAACTCATTCATCAGCTTTGATAAAAACCTAACTCTTTTTAATGATAGTTCCCAGGGTTGCAACAGTGCTTCTCTTTTAACTACGTACTAGTATTTGGGCTTCAGCTTCAGCCATCAACTGTCGCGAAGATTTATTGACTTATTAAATCCGCTACTGAATTCTTCGGATCAAGTTTTATTTTTAAACGACCCACAACTCGTCTTCCTTGTAAACTCCAGTGCATATAGATTTACAAATAATTACAGCATCCTTGCTATCGGTGTGAGCCGATAGATAGCGGATATGTTCTTTTGTTGGTTTTTAAGTAGATGACGTTGGCGCTATGTACGGAATTGATATTTGAAAGTGACGACAATATTATGGTTGGCTGCAACAATATAATCTGCATAACAAAAATCATTTGGTTCTAAAAATCAATTAATTTCTTTCGTGAATTTTTTTTTTTTATTTTATACTTCAGCTAATATTTTATAGTAAACTTACACAGAAATGTCATGCAGCGCATTATACCATATGTGTTAAATTCAGGGTCGTATATATAGGTCTGGAAACTACCATGGTGGGGGTAGACATCTTTTGTGATGAAAATAAATTACTACAGCTCTTGTTCGTCGTAGTAAATTACTACTTTATAAAACTTTAATTCGTTTCATCCTCTGCTACGCTTCTCCTGCTTGGGATCACCTAGCTAAATCGCACATTCTTTCTCTTCAAAGGAAGCAAAATGTCTGCCTTAAAGCGGCAATGAGTGCCTCATGGCTCATTAGGAACAACCAGCTGTATAGGGATGCAGGTCTCCCCTCTATTAAGGAATTCATCAAGGAATGGGCCTTGAAGCATTTTTCTGCGTCCTCTTCTCATACGAATGCGTTAATCCGTCAAAGTGTCGACTATGACGAGACTCTTCAACGCAAGTATAGACGCCCAAAATCGGCGCTTATCAAAAACTAAGGTTCATTTCAAGCCTTAGTTAGCATGGTCTGAGTAATCTGCTGTCTTTCACGGACTCGGATTACCCGTGCCATAGTTCACAGTAAATTCACTTCTCTGTTTAGGCATCCTCACGAGTTTTCTATGGTACCCCGTGGGCTTCGATAAATTTCGATGCTTCAGAAAGTCGGACATGGACGCAATTTTCCGATATACACATATGTCACCATATATTAATTTCTTTTTGTTCTTTTTCTTTACAGCGTTCGATTTTTGCTTTCATCTTCAGTCTTCAGCTTGGCACACTTCGATCTTCCTACACTGCGCCTGCCGCGGCCGGATACTACCATGGATGGGCTGCCGGTCCTGGTTGGTTGTGACACTATGGTGGGCTGAGACGATCTTTTCAGACTGTCTTAGCTTCGCCTGGGGAAGTGCTGGACATCACGCTCGTCACGGATTCTGATAACTTCAGGGTAAACAAATAGTGGGTGTTGGGTTGCGCATCGCTCTCTGATCATTGTTTGATTAGGTGCGATGTGATAAACAATGCTCCCCCCAGGTGCCCTTCAGAAACCCGCGCAAGACAGATTGGATCAAATTTGCCAGACCGGTCTCGAAGAACTTGGCAGAACCGGGGGGTCTTAATCGATGGTTTAACTATTCGGGAATATATGCCGAATGTTTTAGAAGCCAACTCGAAGTGTTTTCAAAGATACAGGTCCAAGAACAGGCAAGCGGGCCGGGCGAGCCAACAACTTTAAAGCCCGTTTTCTCGAAATGCTTTTTTCGTGATTTTACTAAATTGGAGGAAACGATAGCAAAACAAGCCAATCGTATAATACTCTAGATGAATACTGAACTCCGATTTATATTGTAGTTGGGGATAAAGTAGAATTACGTGTGTGCATGTTGTATGTCCTTTATTAAGGACTGCCATTAGATTGCTACTCAAAACTAAAAGATAATATTCAGTGTTTAATTTCATATCTTGAACTGGGTAAGTCATCGAAAAAAAATTTCCTTTTTGAAGGACTTTCACATGGGAGGTGCACTCGATTTCTTACATATTTATCCTTTTCCTTGAAACCATTTAAAAATGAACGTGTACAAAATTTCAAATTCGTAGCTTGAAGCGTTCAAAAGTTTTCGAAAAATATTGTTGAACACGTGTCTTAAGGACATTTTGTATGGCAGCTACCAGAAGGAGTAAAAGGATTTCGCTGATTAGTAAACTCGAACTTCGTTTTTACTCAAAACTAATTTGTACAAAATACAATTCATAGCTAAAAGATTACTTGAGTTATAGTAAGTTCCGTAAATTAAGTAAAGACGTTTTGAGAGAATATTTGTATGGCAGCTACACGAACGATTAATAGGATTTTCTTCATAATCATACATTTAACTTCACCTATTGGAAAAATAACACATACAAAATTTCAAAGTCGTAGCTTAAACCCATCTGAAGTTATCGACCAATATTCTTGAACACGTGTTTTAAGGACATTTTGTATGGCAGCTACCAGAAGGAGTAAACGGATCTCACTGACTAGTAAAGTTGAACTTTCTTTTCACTCAAAACTAATTTGTACAAAATTCCGAATTCGTAGCTAAAAGATTACTTGAGTTATAGTGAGTTTCGTAAATTAAGTGAATACATTTTGACGGGATATTTGTATGGCAGCTACACGAAGGACTAACAGGATTTACTTCATAACCATATATTTAGCTCCAACTATTAGAAAAATAACACGTACAAAATTTCAATGCCGTAGCTTCAACCCTTCTGAAGTTATCCACCAATATTCATGAACACGTGTTTTAAGGACATTTTGTATGGCAGCTACCCGAAGGAGTAAAAGGATTTCGCTGACTAGTAAACTCGAACTTTGTTTTCACTCAAAACTAATTTGTACAAAATTCCAAATTCGTAGCTAAAAGATTACTTGAGTTATAGTAAGTTCCGTAAATTAAGCGAAGACGTTTTGACAGGATATTTGTATGGCAGCTACACGAAGGACTAATAGGATTTTCTTCATAATCATACATTAAGCTGAAACTATTTGAAAAATAACACATACAAAATTTCAAAGACGTAGCTTAAATCCTTCTGAAGTTATCGACGAATATTCTTGAGCACGTATTTTAAGGACATTTTGTATGGCAGCTACCCGAAGGAGTAGGACGATTTTGCCCGTTAACGAACTTAGCCTTACAAATTCAACCAAACATCCAGATTCAAAATTTCAATATTCTAGGTGAAGGCGTTCTTGAGTTATCGGGCTAACGGACAGACGGACGGACGGACGGACGGACGGACGGACGGACGGACGGACGGACGGACGGACGTCAAGCGGATTTGAGGGTTTTGGCCACAAATAAACAAAAAATAATATATAACTTTTTTCCGTCCGAGGCTTGGTTCTATGCGTTACAAACTTTTGGGCTGGATTAAACTTATAATACTCTATATGATTTCATCTAGAGTATAAAAACTATGACCTATCGCCCTAAATCAAAGTTCATTCTCTAGAGTATTAAAAACTATCCTAAATGAACTAAAAAAAACTATGACCTATCGACCTAAATCAAAGTTCATTCTCTAGAGTATTAAAAACTATCCTAAATGAACTAAAAACATTGATAAAAAAGGCATTTTATAAAAATAATGAAAATGAAAATAGTGAAAATCATCACTTTTTTGTTCAAGCTCGAAAATTAATATGATTTCACGGTTTTTTCTGTTTTTTTTTTATCGACGATAAAAAAGTGTGTTAATTAAAAACAATTTTGATTTTTACGTTTCAGACAAGAATTACGCACACCATCGATCTCGCCAATTTCACACTCCATCTGCGAGGCGCTTCAAAGATCAACCAATAATTCCGCCATTTTGCGATAATTTGCCTATGAAAAGTTTTTTTTTGTGCTTTATAAATGTGCGTTAAAGTATACTAAAAATTTTATAAAGTTCCGTTGATTCTTTCCCTATAAAAAAAATGGCCAAAAATTACCTTTTTTCGGCCTCTAAACCAGGCGACCTCCTTTAGACCTTCCCACCTTTTAAATCGCCAGGTGTAGACCGGGTTTTTCCAACAATGATACAAAATGCGCTGCCCTGGTTAACTTCCTGGCTACAGGCGATTTTCAGGGGATGCCTAGCTTTCGGCTGCATTCCTTGCAAATGGACGGAGGCGCGAATTATCCTTTTACCCGAGGCTGGGAGTCCGAGCCATACTTTGGCGAAGGACTTCAGATCAATAACTTTGACCAAATTCTTTCTAAAAACCCTCGAAAGGTTGCTGGAGCTATACATCCGTGACAAATCAGGGGTTATTGTTCTGTCGGGCTCACAACATGCTTGTACTAAAGGAAGATCGACCGAAACGGCGCTACACGAGGTTGTATTGGAGATTGAAAAATCTCTTTTAAAGAATTTATTCTTACGGCCTTTAATAACGTAAAAGTTGAGGCAATCAGTGATGCACTGAGGGACGTGGGGGTGGAATTAAGGCTGTGTAACTGGATAAGCACCATGCTGAGTAACCGGGTCATTGAATCGGTACTGGGCGGTAGTAGAGTGGGCAGGTACACGGCTCGGGTAAGCCACAGGGAGCGGTGATCTCACCACTTCTGTGGCTCATAGTAGTCAATACAATACTGATCTCGCTAACCCGTGCGAAGGTGGTCGCATACATGGACGACTTAGCGATTTTGATTTCTGGTAAGTTCCTACCATTTCCTACCCAGTTCCTACCCTACTATAAGTGACCTCCTCGAAAGGGTTTTCACACTAGTGAGCGAGTGGGCGGGCGGCTGTGGACTGGGGGTCAATGCATACTTGGGTATAATCCTGGATCGGAAACTAACCTGGAGTAAGAACATCGACGAGCGACAAAGGAAGGATTTAGAGGCTCTCTACGCTTGCAAAATGATGTTCGCGAAAAAAGTGGGGATTCAGCCAGGGATGGCTCACTGGATGTACACGGCCATAGTAAGGCCTATCCTAACCTACGGAATTTTAGTGTGGTGGGTGTCGCTGGAGAAGTCCACCTACCTAAAAAACTCATCAAGGTTCAACGTCTAGCTTCCACAGGAGCAACGGGCGTACTTGGCACTACACCTACAGCGGCACTAGAGATGATTCTTCATCTTTTACCGCTGGATCTTTTTGAGAAGAATGCAGCATCAAAAAGTGCCGTGCGACTAAGAGAGTCAGGCAACTGGGTATCGAGACCTGGGGGACACAACTGCATGCTCGGACGGTTTAGTGAATGTAACCCATCAGAGGATACAGACTACTTAATTCCGCAACTCGATTTCTCTAGGAAATTCTCGACGAAGATCCCTAGAGGGGTGGAATGTGGATCAGCCCCATGAAGGTGCGAGTCATTCAGAATACCGGAATGCTGTAGCGTATTTCAGGCAGAGATGATGGGGATTGTTCAGGCTTGCAATCTGCTAGAGGCTAGTGCAATGCGGAACATACCCATCGTCATCCCAACCGATAGTCAGGCGGCAATAAAGGCGCTCGACTCACACTTGATCAAATCCCTCCTCGTGAGGCTATGCAGGGATAAGATTAGTGTGTTATGCACTCATTTGAACATAACAATCTGTTGGGTTCCGGGTCACAGCGGGATTCCGGGCAACGAGGCTGCGGATGAACTCACAAGGAGAAATGCAGCGCTGAATCAAGCACTAGCTTTTTTAATGAGGAGTCAAATCGAAGACAATAAGCACGCTATAGACGTGAAGGTCATATCCAAGGCTAACACGAGGTGGTCGGGCCTCACATCGTGTCTCGTGGCCAGGCAGCTTTGGCCGGCCCTGAGTACGAGCAGGACAAAATTTGTCCTTCTCGGAGATAGGAATACTTTTCGTATCCTGATTGGTGTACTGACGGGCCATTGCCTTACCGGCCGGCACGCAGAAAACTAGGTGTTGCGGACGTTGCAGATCTGTGCCGCAGCTGCAGTGAAACCGATGCCGAGTAAAGTATGTTCCACATGTTTTGCGAATGCCCTGGTCTGGCTCTGAGGCTGGAACGTATTTTAAGTATGCGATTTGCAATGGACTTGGGTGAATTCGCAAACATTAGTCTAGACAAGTTGCTGCAGTTTGTCAGGCTGGCAGGGTGGTTTATCTAAGATATGGACTTGGGCACACGGGTACTTCTTCCCGTACATGTGGTATCACAACGGACCCATTGGAGGTTTATGTGTTTGGTTGCTCTAAGCGGCCACCCACCTAACCTAACCTCGCCTGGGGAATCGGCTGAGTAGGTTCTGACCAGCCTCATTCTTCAGACAAATTTTTAAATGGTTTTCCAGTTTCTAAAATTACAGTAGATTTTTACCTTAATGACTGATTTCTCCAGTCATTAATATACAGTTTGGTACGTTATTCATACTATTTCATCTTTCATATATTCCGTTACCCAGTTGGGAAACTTAGATGAAGGAGTCAGCGCCTCGGGCGTGACTCATCTTTTTGTCGACGGAGCCCTTCGGGCTCCTACGTCGGAGCCAGCATTACATAGGGTCGCCATGCCGCACTGCAAATGAAACAATTCAGTTTCTGCAACGAAAATTCCCTGGACGTCTGATGTCGAAAAGAGGCGACATTGACTGGCCACCGAGATCTCCAGATTTGACTCATCCGGACTTCTTTTTATGGGGTTATTTGAAAAGCAAAGTGTACGCCAGCAAGCCTCAGACCATCGACGAGCTCAAACATTCGTGCCGAAATCATCGCTATACCGCCCGAGATGCTCGAAAAAGTAATGAAAAACGCAGCAAAAAGGGCACATTTTGCTTTTTTTTTTCAAAGTTATTCATTGTTTACATACCGATATAAAAGATGGCGCACCCTGTATATTACTTGATCACTGCTCGATCACTGCTATTAATCCAAATCGCTTTATAAGTACTGTCGTGTAACTGTCTGTCGTCACGCTTCACCGTAGTACAAAAACTGTTCTGGCTCTAAAAGCTGTCAAGCTTATATACTGCATGTGTTAAGTCGACAGCTTTCCTGCGCATTCGGTGGTGTATGTGGAATGTTTGAGAAATATTAAGAACAGTTTGAGCAGAATGGTGAGCTATGCAGAATTTTCAACGCCTTTCTCATTGGGTCATTGGGTATTGCAAGGTGGCCAATCGGATGTCTTTTACTGCTTTCTATTTAGGAATTGGGAAATTGTTGTTTTTCTCACTAGAAACTGATTGAGTTGTGCGGGTTGCCAGGGTAGAATGTATCAATATCTTTTAAAACACTGTACTTATTAAATTTTGTAGATTGTCGTAATGTAACAACTACGTTTATATCTGCATTTTAACAGCATATTATAATACAATAAAATTTATCTGGAAAAGTCATAAAATTAATTCAGTCCTACCGGCCGATTTTTTGATCAAAAGAAACTATGCGATTGTACCAAAATTCAATAATCTAGCAAAGGGATACAAGAAATTTATTCAACCCAGATCATTAATTCGCCATCCAAAATTGAATTTTTAGGATATTTTCCATTGCTTGAAACAAAGTATAGGGATTAAGATCTAAATTGCAGTAAGCATGTACATTACTGAAGCTGGAAAACTCAGCTTACCTACTGTTAAATTCGAATTTGTTTCAAAATGTTAAGTAATTGAAGCGCTAGATAACAGGAGAAAAAAGGGAAATTATGACAAGATTAACTTATTGATCAAAACTATCCTCGATCCTCTGATAATTTTCCTCCGTTTATTTTTTGTTAAGGCCGTATTTTTATTTAGACCATAATATTAGGCTTCACAATACTCGTACTACCAATATTTCTAGGGATCAGTGTTTAACGTATCATCCAACTCCGAGGCCTAGTGGAAATTAGTGGATAGGAATTTTGTGAACTTTGGATATTGTTGAATGCAAGTAAAAACATTTATTATATAGGGTGTTATACAGGGTATAGGAAATAATATGGCATATCCAAAAATTAAATTAAAATGTCATCTTAATAATAGAGTTTTTTGAGAAAAATCACATTGATGAAACAATTTTAAGGATTACAGTAGCAAAAATTTGTATTTCGAAGAAAATTTCTCAAGATCGGGTACAGCTACAATATCAACTTTCACAGAAATAAAAGGTAGTTCGAGTCACTAAAAAACAAGCTTTAACATTTTAAATTGTGACTAATTAGTTTTGAAGATATTTAGAATTTATGTGAGTGAGGGTACATGTCCGAAAGAATTTTTTTACCACCCTGTATGTCTCCGGATATTGAAAACCGACCAGTCCTTTAGACAATTTTTTTCTCAAAATATAACAAGGGATTATTCCTGAAAAAAGTTCTGGCCAAGTACTGGAGAGTGTCCACAATCTGAGTACTCTACTAATATTTCTCTTCATGTTGATACATCTATACTCATTTATCAATAACACCAGAGAAAAACAACAACCTTGCAATATCAAATAAGAAAAACGTAGAAACCCCTGGACATCTCAACATACTCGTCGAACACTCTTTTGATACTGACAATCTCTAGTCCAATACCTAACTGGAAAACGGGAAAAAAAACATGCGATTGGTCACCTTGCAATATCCAAGGTGACCAATGGAAAAATCTGCAAACTTCTGTATATTTTTCAAATACTCATCTTCTCACTCTTTATCCAGCCCTCTAGTACATTCCACGCACACCACATGTGCAGAAAAGCTCTCGACTCACCACATGCAGTATTTAAGCACGACAGGGTTTACATCCGACAGTTTTATATTACGGTGAAGCAAGACGACAGCCAGTTACGCGAAAGTATTTGTAAAGCGATTTCGATTAGTAGCAGCAATCGGTCCAATTCAAAACGAGTTCATCTTTTGTATCTATTGGTGTGAATGATACGAGAGTAAACGTGAACAGAGGGGATTACATCGTAGTCTTCGATATTTTAGAAGCTGTGATTTATGGTATACATAGCTAGTCCAGTCATGCATTTTATGATTGCACTCGTAAGAGGTGGTGAAAAGAGAGATATCAATCTAGTCTAATTATTGTTGAGGTATCCTCCATACGTGTTCCTTTCAATTTATATTTTAATTCTAGAAGTGTATGAACCAATCGATTTTGTTTCACACAATAAAAACAGACATTGTTTTAATACAAACATGCTTGTGGCGTGGCTTTAGGCATCCCTTTGCTCTCGTCACATATGGCACAGAAGTCCATTAAAATGTATTATAAATCTTTGTTGCTCCAACATGCGACAAGATTCGAACTAATTTACATCTCAATTGTGTTTTACCCACATGGAATATTGTTTGTACCTTTTCGCGTTTGTATTTCCAAATTTTGTACAGGATTAAGTTACAAGGATCAAATAGGACACGATATAAATATCAAATGTTGACGATGAATAGTACAAAGTAAAAATTTATAAACATCTAAATTATTCGCTGGAAAAATAATTTCAAGGAAAATACTGTTAAGTCAGTTTAAGCTGTGTTCTAATCCTTTGCTAAACAATTTTTTGCCGGGATGAAAAGGCTCCCGTTATCAGCTTAAATATGCTTAATTAAATTTGCTCTTTTCTGTACAATAAAAAAGTAACCTTATTGACTATAAATTTATTAATATACAATTCTTTTAATTTTTTTATGCAGTCCTTTTTTGAAATCTGCCAACAGCATACTCAGTAACTTCATTACTTTTTACTTACTTACTTTCACTTGTTCTGTACTTTACTTGTTAGATAAAATCTGAAATGTGGGTAAAGTCGGAGTGCTACAGAATTGGTTACGCTATTGCCAGAGTCAGATCAACCAGGTAGCAAGTGCACTCACTAGTTAAATTAGAAAGTTATTTAACAAAGGATTCTCGATATTCCGCACATCACCATAAACTTTTAATTTTATCCAAAACTTTACAAATATTATTAAATACATGGATCAATATCACATTTTCCAGAACACGCCGTTTCTGAGATAGAAAACAAAAGATGGGTTTACTCAACTGCATCATAAAAAATATTTTTAAAATTAAAAAGTTTCGACTTTTTATCATTAACTGGGTTCTTGGGATAGAATTAGTTTCTATTATATAATTGTGAAACTGTTAACTTGGAACATGTAGCCGTTATTGTTGTATGGTACACAACACACGAATATTTATTGTAGCTTAAAGCATTTGGCGCTTTTGAAGTTTTTCATAGTGGACCATATTGGGGGCAAGTATAGAAATGGTTTACAAAAGTAGAAAAATTTCAAAATGCGTTGATCCCTTTTTGCCTAAAATAAAAAAATAAAAATTCATATTCTAATATTCATATTATAATTTAGTTGCGGGTACCGAGAGATTAGTTCGGCAGACCAACTTGGGAAGACTGAAGGAGCTATCTGCATTGCGATTACCCCTGGACGGCGTAAGAACTACGAAAAGGAATCCAGAGATTATGGTTGAAGTACGGAAGCGATTGAAATGTTGAAGTGACAGAATCCAATTGCGGTATATGAATTATTACGTGTGTTTCTTTCAACTGGATCAGATCACAATTGAAAAAAAATCTGCAGTCACGATCGGCTGCAAGATGAATACTGAACTCCGATTTATATTGTAGTTGGGGATAAAGTAGAATTACGTGTGTGCATGTTGTATGTCCTTTATTAAGGACTCCCATTTGATTGCTACTTAAACCTAAAAGACAATATTCAGTGTTTAATTTCATATCTTGAACTGGGTGAGCCATCGAAAAAAATGTCCTTTTTGATGGACTTTCACATGGGAGGTGCAGGAAGGACTCACTCGATTTCTTACATATTTATCCTTTTCCTTGGAACCATTTAAAAATGAACGTGTACAAAATTTCAAATTCGTAGCTTGAAGCGTTCAAAAGTTATCGAAAAATATTGTTGAACACGTGTCTTAAGGACATTTTGTATGGCAGCTACCAGAAGGAGTAAAAGGATTTCGCTGATTAGTAAACTCGAACTTCGTTTTTACTCAAAACTAATTTGTACAAAATTTCCAATTCATAGCTAAAAGATTACTTGAGTTATAGTAAGATCCGCAAATTAAGTGAAGACGTTTTGACAGGATATTTGTATGGCAGCTACACGAAGGACTAATAGAATTTTCTTCATAATCATACATTTAGCTTCAACTATTGGAAAAATAATACATATAAAATTTCAAAGACGTAGCTTAAACCATTCTGAAGTTATCGGCCAATATTCCTAAACACGTGTTTTAAGGCCATTTTGTATGGCAGCTACCAGAAGGAGTAAAACGATTTCGCTGCCTAGTAAGCTCGAACTTTCTTTTCACTCAAAACTAATTTGTACAAAATTCCGAAATCGTAGCTAAAAGATTACTTGAGTTATAGTAAGTTCCGTAAATTAAATGACTACATTTTGACAGGATATTTGTATGGCAACTACACGAAGGACTAACAGGATTTTCTTCTTAATCATATGTTTGGCTCCAACTATTGGAAAAACAACACATACAAAATTTCAATGTCGTGTTTTAAGGACATTTTGTATGGCAGCTACCCGAAGGAGTAGGACGATTTTGCCCGTTAACGAACTTAGCCTTACAAATTCAACCAAACATCCAGATTCAAAATTTCAAGATCCTAGGTGAAGGCGTTCTTGAGTTATCGTGTTCACGGACAGACGGACGGACGGACGGACGGACAGACGGACGGACGGACGGACGGACGGACGGACGTCAAGCGGGTTTGAAGTTTTTGGCCACAAATAAACAAAAACTTATATATAACTTTTTTTCGTCCGAGGCTTGGTTCTATTCGTTACAAACTTTTGGGCTGGATTAAACTTATAATACTCTATATGATTTCATCTAGAGTATAAAAACGATGTGGATCAACCCAAAAGCTAATTTAGCAAGGTTAACAATCCTGTAGGTAAATGCCTTGGATAAACTGTCAGCTTCCCAGCAGTCAAAGTTTCGTATACTATACGACGAAACGGGACTGCATAAAGGTCATACACTGAGAAAAATATTCATTAATATTAAAAAAATATTAATCATTTTAAACATTTTTCGCTTTTGATTTTGCGCCAAAAGAAAATTATTTTGAATTAATCGACAGTCATTTGCTTCAACGTTAAAGTCGTTTGAAATTCGCATTTAAAATAAAAATAATTCCGCTTAATTTTAAGACACACACTTTCAATTCTATGTTTTCCTCATTTGAATTAAATATATTATTTCTTGAAAGCAAAAGATGTGCCTCTGTATTTTAAAAAATTTTCTTTTAATTTAAAAATGATATAATTCAAAAGAAAAGTTTGATTTTTTCAAAAAAAAATTCAAAACGCATTCAATTGGAATACGTACCAATTAGAAATAAAAGATTTTGCTTTTTTAGAAAAAGCGAAATCGCATTTAATCCTAATGTGCGCCTATTAATATTACGAGGTTCAGTTTTTTAAAAAAATTACTTTTTAATCAGTTAGGCTGGGTACGTTTTTCGAGAATAAAATGTTTTTAATAATAGACAAAAATTCTTTAATTCATAATTGTTTAATTTTAACAAAAGATTTTCCATTTATATTATATACATGAAGTGGATAAGACGAAAAATATTTAATCGATTTAATATCGAAAATATCATTAGTTTTCAAAAGTTCATATGATAAAAAATGTTCGGAATATTGAAAATCATACTTTTCAAATATTAAATAAATCTTTTTTCCGTTCTTTATTATAATTTCCTTAATTTTACATAAATTTTCATTACTGTCCGTTATTTTTTTATACAAAAAATCATTAATGTTATATGTGATTCCTTGAAAAGTAACAGAGTTTACCAAAAAGAGCTCGTCGGATAAAGTGAGATCTGCACATTTTGTTATTTGTGCTTCGTAAATTGTACTTTTAATATGTTTGGAATCCTTGAAATCGATATTAAGGTCATTGTCGTAATTTAAGAGGAAATTTCCAAATGTAAGCGAATATTTAATTGCCAATGAAAGAGAAATATTTCTTCTAGAAGTAATAACAGCCGCATACTGTTTCATAAATTTATGTTTTGATTCAAACCTAAAACTCCAAAGATACTTCAGGGGTCCAGTTTTCTTGATTATAGTAATGTAATGTACCAAAAAATGATGTTTTGGTTTTAGCGGCCCTATTAGTTTCTGATAAAGCATGTGGTGTTCCTTTATGGTATCTTTAAATTCATTCAGAACTTGATTTGAATAAGATGATAAAAGGCAGAAGTTGATAATTTTGAGAAGAAGTAAAAGAAGTTTCCAATACTCGTTGTCTTCTGGAATCTGATTTCCAATATATAGAGGCAAAAAATGTGTAAAGTGCCACATCTCGCGGGAAGTCATTTGAAATTTGTTCAGCTTTAGACGTTTTAATTGAATGCGGATAGGCATATTTTTAGTTTCATCGGATTTATATGAGAAAAGACGAATTTTATCGTTTAATTCTGCCAAAGTGATAAGCTTACACTCTATAAATTTCAATATTATGGGAGCAATTTCGAAATGGCATATGCCCTCGAATAAGTCATGCATTATATCTGCGCAAAAGTTGTTTACCGCATGAAAGGTGTTTATTTCATTGAAAACGCATTCAGTTTTAATGCCAGTTATCTTGAAATCGTTTGTTAATAAATCTTCATTATAACCATCAATTGTTCTAAGATATTCATATATTTCTTCACAATCGGTAGATGTTTCATTCTTTTTTCTGCTACAAATTCTACAGTATCTAAGCAAATTGAACGATTTGCTAAAACCCAAAATACTCTTTACCCCTAAATTATCTCCGACTATCAAAGAAAGTGAAAAGTAAACTTGATAATAACCCTCATCTGTTTGTATAGAGATTCCATTTTCTTGGAGATCTTTTAGTTCCTGAATTATTCTGTATAAAACTTTGGCGTTTCCATATGTATTAAAGTTCTTTGACTTAACAAACGCAGCACAAAAAACGAAATCCAGTTTTGAAAGTAAGTGCTGAGGTAGTACCGGAAAACTGTAGTATATACCGCAAATAGGATCTGGATGACTACTTAAGGGATTATTTATCTGGAAGTCATCAGAATATATTACATAGGGAATAATAATCTGTTTATCTTGCCTTTGAAGGATCTGACACTTAGTATTATATAGTTCGCAATTAATAAAATGGGAATTATCTGTACGAACTTGATAGTCTTTAATATTTTCCATAGCGGACTTAAATATACCAGGCAGTTCGAACAGTTTTTTAAATTGAAACTTCAATGGAAGGATATGTACAGCATCAATGACTTTGTCTAACGAAGGGACGCCACATCTAGTCGTTTCTCTTATTTCGCTTGACATTACATGTGTGATCGGATGTTCGAATAAATCAAGCTCCTTGACATGATTAAAAAACTTGTGTTCTGTGTTAAATTTAAGAAAAGAATCCAAATAAACATCCAGTAACTCATTTACTTTTTCTTGATTTCCATCCTTAATTTCTACAAAAGCCCTTTTAATTAGTTTAATAATATCTCCAACTTCTTTTTGAATTTCAAAAGCATCTTTCCTGGAAAGATTGTATTTGCTTAGAAGCGAAAAGGTGAATGCTAGGAATGACTTTTCTATATTTTTCAGATCAACTGATTTAGAAAAATTTGACAAAGAGTTCTGGTTACCAGATCTTGTTGTATTTTCATTGATCTCTATATTTTGTTTACGACTGGCAAAGTTTGATGAGAAAGTAGCTTGGTTCCTTGAAATATTTTCTAATGGGACCGTTAAAACTTGTTTTTTAATAGTTGATGTAGTATAATGGGTTTTAAGATGTTTGTGAAATGATTTTCTATTTGAAAAAGTTGAAAAGCAAGTACTATGTGTACATTTATAAGAATCTATGGATTTTAAACTGTGAACAAATTTCTGATGTCTTATTAAAGTCTCAATATTTGAGAAATTTCTTCCGCATATAAAGCACCCAAACATATTGATTACTTAGATTCACGACTCAATGACTCTAAGCTTGAAATAAGCTTCAAAACTTTGGATTCTGAAGTATCGAAATTTGTTGATATCGCATACAAATATTTTTGCAAAAATAGCCACGTTTCGTAATTATGTATAGGGTAATGTAAGTGATGTACCTGATAAAACTTGAAGCAAGCGTCTAAGCAAGAAATAAATGTAGAAAATTTAAATTTTGTTCCATCTAAATAGATATAAAATTCTCTGAGCTCTGTAAAGGAATCACCAATAATAACCATAACCGGATGAAATGGTGTATTCTCCGCCTTCAATTCGTTTTGTAGTTCCACAATTTTGGTATTAAATTCAGCTGGACTTTCTATTAATAACGCAAACTTGTCGATTGCAAATTTGATCGAAATCCTTTTCGATGGTTGTTTTTTTGATTTTGTAGTTTCATCCTCTTTTCTTAATCTCTTATTAGGAATAAGAATTGCGTTGAGTAGCAAGCAAATGATGTAGCTAAGTGAGTCTGCAAAGGTAAATAACATTTTTCAAATCAATATTTTTTAGTTTTTGTTTCGGACAACGAACCACAACTATTGTTTCCATCAATAAGGTTGAGCAAATTGTCTTGGCACCATTTATCCTTAATAGTGCCTTCTTGTTTCAGTATTCTTTCCAATTTTTTAATAAACGAATCCCAGTTGTTAAGTAATTTATAAGAGTAATTTTCCCCAAAAATTGTAGCAAAATCTTTCTCAACCTGAAAATAAATTATTTATTAACAATTATTCTAAGCAGTCACATTGATATATACTAATTGGACTCCTAAGTAAGCGTCTTTAAATAGAGGCCACTATTGTAAATATTGAGGAGATCCCTTTAAAATAGCACTTCGTCTCATAGCAAACGTGAGCTTCCACTTTTGAAGGACTTCCTCCTTTGGAGAATTGTTGTATTTCAGCCATTTTGCAAATGGTTCTACAGTTGTTTCAAGAAACTCCTCTGGATTATATTGAGGTGTCACGTCTTCCTCTTCAGTTATACCCTGTTCCTTATCCGAATATTCTTCACTTAGGGCGTGTGGTGACACCTTTTTTAAAGAATGCCTCCTATTGAAGTATCTGCTTTGTATACTTCCTGATGCACGGATAGTACCTTTAGCCGGTTTGTAATATGCGTGCTAGTATAATAATAGCATAATATATTGCAGATAAATGAAAATTAATATGCATTTAATACCTTATTTACTTGAAAATAGGCTGATATGACTGATGCAAGTCTATCTCTATCTGCAACAGTTAGTTTGCTTTTCTTTAATATGGCATTATCGGTCATGCAATTTGATACAATTTGCTGATGGCTGAAATTTAGAATTCCTTTTTTTTCGTAAGTCTTCAATACCCTACGGCCTTCGGACGATGATTGTAAAACTTCTTTTACATCAAACTGGAAATCAGAATTAAAATAATATATATATATATATATATATAGGTACCTATATTTCTAAACATCTTACAATGTTGGAATTGACTTGTTCTGCCAGGTTTTGTTCTAATAGGAGTGGCGACATTGAGCTTACCCCACAAGATGATTCTGATCCTGTGTAGCTACAGTGAGAAGACAGCTCAAACTAAATAAATGTTTATAAAGACCATTCAAATAAATTAAACACTTCATTTTATTACCTTCTTACTCTTTTCGCGTCGCCATTCATTCAATTTACTTCTAAATATGGCCTTTACTCCAATTAAATTGAACGATGGGAACAAGTTGTCCAAGTCAGATTCCGTAAGCACTTTTAAAACCTCTAGTGTTATATTAGCTCCTATTAAAACAATAAAAATTTAAAAACAGGAGTAAATGAATGAATTTTCCTTAATAATAGAAATGTATAATTACTGCGTAAATGTGCATCTAACTCCAATAATCCCCAGGATTCTAGGAGTGTGGGCAAATCTTGTTGCGAAGAACTATCCCGACACCATAAATTTTCTGTACAACTTTCATTTAAAATGTTATCAAAAGTTATTATGTTTCCGACACTTAAGTCTAAGTCGATGTTGTGACTGTCTTTTTCGCACATTTTAACTGTAGGTATTTAGCTTTATAACATGTAATATTAGAGATATATACCTTTTATATGATCTTCAGCACACAAATCGCGCGCGCTGTATAATAAAATTTCTGCCTACAACGAAGCAGCACTTTAAAATATTACTTTAGAGAAAACACACAACAAAACATGAACTAAACTTATCAAGCTTGTATTAAACTGTATGCTACCTGTCAAATATTTAACTAAAAAATTTTGACTAAAACATCTTTCCCATTTTTCCAGCAAACTAGACCTTATGTAGTGCAATTAAAACAATTTGGCAAAGAAAAATATGGCGATTTGACTATTTCACTGCATTTGCCAGCGTAATACTAGCTTAATATTGGCTTTACTATACGGGCGTATTTTCGGTATAGTTTAGCCGCACTTAAGATTTATTTTTGTGATCGACACTGATTTTCTTTCGGGAAAAATTATTAATTTTTTTCGCGTTTACTCCAAACACTGATCCAAATGAAATCAAACTGCCGATCCCATACAGTAAAGGGACTGAGTTTGTGCGAAGCGAACCTATTTCAAACGACTAGCCTGCTGTTTCAAGCACGCACATACATATTGTTAAACGAGAAGTCTTTTGATTTAACTGTATCACATTCTAAGAATATTGTGTCATTTTTTGTTTTAAATGAGAAATCGCTCAATTCCAATGCAAGTTATTTCTTTTGAAAGACAATTCTTTAGTACATAACATCAAGGTCGGTTATTATGAAGGTACTTAATTAGAACGTCCACACTTTCGTTTGAATAATAACGTTGACTTATTATAAACGAAAAATCTTTTGATTTAATTTTTGCGCATTAGAAGTTTGCGACACTCTTGTTTTAAACATACAGTTGCTTAATTCTAATGAAGATATTTTATTTTAAAAGTTTATATTTTAAAGAAAAATACTTTAGCATCAAGTGCCATATTTTTGAAGTTAATGCTCATTTATTTCTCTCAGTGTATAACCCATATACAATTTTTGGGAACGATTTCATTATTTGTTTATACGTATAGTTTGTAACAGCACTATACGTAAAATCAGGCGCGTAGCGTGAAACTTCGTTGGGGTAGCGCAATAACACGATCATCAAATTCTATGAATTTTATAACCATAAACACGTAATTTTCAATGTCCATCAAGTTAGCCCCGCCATTTTCGAAAAAATATAATTTAGCAATTGCGCTGAGTTGTGCTCAATTTGTGCCGTTTGTGCTGAAAAAAGAAATTATTTTTACTTCAGTCAATAAAAAGTTACGACCATGTACTAAAAATTATGTTAAGTTAGCCCCGCCATTTTGGAAAAAATATAATTTGGCAATTGTGCTGAGTTGTGCTCAATTTGTGCCGTTTGTGCTGTAAAAAGAAATTATTTCACTTTCATTGATAGTTAAAATACAATATTTTACTTTAGGCGATAATTAGTTACGACCATGTACTAAAAATTATGTTATATTAGCCTCGCCATTTTGGAAAAATATAATTGACCAGTTCTGCTCAAAAAAATAAAATGAAAAATAGTATTTCAGTTTTTAATTATGCTATATTATGCCGTAAAAGTAAATAATTTTACTTTCGTTGATAATTCATTACGACCAAAGTTAAATTTTTGTAAAAACAACAATCAATTGCATTTCTGTATTTATTAAAGCGAGTAAGGTGATCTTGTTATTTGCTTATGAAGATGCTGATGTATCATCTTACAACAAAGTTGAAGAGTATATTAAATACGATCATTCCTTCTAGAAATAGTCCATACGAGTGAAAATTGATGTCTCTAGAAACACAAACCTTTTATTGTCGATTTACCATTATATAAACACTGATCTTGTTGATTCACGGACTATGACTACAAAGCGATTAGCTAGAATCGATCGAAAATTGTCCAAAATCCTCGAAATGAAAAATCAATATCAAACGAATATTTGCAACTGGGACATATGTCTAATGTTAAGTCACCGATAATGAAGTAAAAGCTGCAGGGTATTATTTACGACATCACGCCGTTATAAAAGAATGCTGCCTCACTACGAAAGTTCGCGATGTCAAATAACTTAGGATGACCAAATTGAAATTTTAACATATAACTCATGTCATAATTAAAGGCTTATTAAATGCTAATTCAGTGCTCCAAAAAAAAATTTTCCGCTGCACCCCTAATGGTACAACCGTGTGGTCGTTCTGACTGACGATGAAGCTAGGATGACCATAGCCGAAACGATGTTCAAGGTAACTGTAACAAAGTTCTAGTTATATGTATATTAATTAACGGCTACTTAAAGGCTATCGAATAAGCCCGATTTCGATAAATTCGGTCCACGCTGTCCCGAAATATGCACCCCTGTGAATAAAAACTCAACCCCCGTATAAGTATGTTCGTATATCTCGGCGAATAGAATTAGCAACAATTCAGGAATTCGTTTCCAAATTAATAATAAATGAATGCTTAGTTGTTCTTACAGCCCCTGATTTTACCGCTCCACCCCCTCAGTCAAAAACCAACCCCCTGCATACCTATATTTGTGAATCTAGGTATACAGAGAAGCTATGAGTCTGTAATAGGTCTTAAAATTTCTTCTGATTTAACGGAATTTCCATTATAACGAGTTATCACTATAGGGTCATTCCATCAAGAATAGCCAAAAATTTGTTATCTTAATATCTTCACCTCTTCTGAAAATTTTTGTACTTAAAGAATTAGTGAAAAAAAATATGATTTCAATATTTGGTTGTAATCTTCTTTTTATACTCTAGATGAAATCATATAGAGTATTATAAGTTTAATCCAGCCCAAAAGTTTGTAACGCATAGAACCGAGCCTCGGACGAAAAAAAGTTATATATTATTTTTTGTTTATTTGTGGCCAAAAACCTCAAATCCGCTTGACGTCCGTCCGTCCGTCCGTCCCTCCGTCCGTCCGTCCGTCTGTCCGTGAACACGATAACTCAAGAACGCCTTCACCTAGGATCTTGAAATTTGGAATCTGGATGTTTGGTTGAATTTGTAAGGCTAAGTTCGTTAACGGGCAAGATCATCCTACTCCTTCGGGTAGCTGCCATACAAAATGTCCTTAAAACACGTGTTCAAGAATATTGGTCGATAACTTAAGAAGGGTTTAAGCTACGATTTTGAAATTTTGTATGTGTTATTTTTCCAATAGTTGGAGCTAAATATATGATTATGAAGAAAATCCTGTTAGTCCTTCGTGTAGCTGCCATACAAATATCCTGTCAAAATGCATTCACTTAATTTACGAAACTCACTATAACTCAAGTAATCTTTTAGCTACGAATACGGAATTTTGCACAAGTTAGTTTTGAGTGAAAAGGAAATTCGAGTTAACTAATCAGCGAAATTATTTTACCCCATCTGGTAGCTGCCATACAAAATATCCTTAAGACACGTGTTGAACAATGTTTATACTCTAGATGAAATCGTATAGAGTATTACAAGTTTAATCCAGCCGAAAAGTTTGTAATGCATAGAACCAAGCCTCGGACGAAAAAAAGATATATATTATTTTTTGTTTATTTGTGCCCAAAAACCTCAAATCCGCCTGACGTCCGTCCGTCCGTCCGTCCGTCTGTCCGTTAGCACGATAACTCAAGAACGCCTTCACCTAGGATCTTGAAATTTGGAATCTGGATGTTTGGTTGAATTTGTAAGGCTGATTTCGTTAACGGGCAAAATCGTCCTACTCCTTCGGGTAGCTGCCATACAAAATGTCCTTAAAACACGTCTTCAAGAATATTGGTCGATAACTTCAGAAGGGTTTAAGCTACGGCATTGAAATTTTGTATGTGTTATTTTTCCAATAGTTGGAGCTAAATATATGATTATGAAGAAAATTCTATTAGTCCTTCGTGTAGCTGCCATACAAATATCCTGTCAAAATGTATTCACTTAATTTACGAAACTCACTATAACTCAAGTAATCTTTTAGCTACGAATTCGGAATTTTTTACAAATTAGTTTTGAGTTAAAACGAAGCTTAAGGTTACTTGTCAGCGAAATCCTTTTACTCATTCTGGTAGCTGCCATACAAAATGTCCTTAAAATACGTATTCAAGAATATTGGCCGATAACTTCAGAAGGGTTTAAGCTACGTCTTTGAAATTATGTACGTAGTATTTTTCCAATAGTTGAAGCTAAATGTATGATTATGAAAAAAATCCCGTGTAGCTGCCATACAAATATCCTTTCAAAACGTCTTCTTTTAATTTACGGAACTTACAATAACTCAAGTAATCTTTTAGCTATAAATTGGAAATTTTGTACAAATTAGTTTTGAGTAAAAACGAAGTTCGAGTTTACTAATCAGCGAAATCCTTTTACTCCTTCTGGTAGCTGCCATACAAAATGTCCTTAAGACACGTGTTCAACAATATTTTTCGATAGCTTTTGAACGCTTCAAGCTACGAATTTGAAATTTTGTACACGTTCATTTTTAACTGGTTCCAAGGAAAAGGATAACTATGTAAGAAATCGAGTAAGTCCTTCCTGCACCTTCCATGTGAAAGTCCTTCAAAAAGGACATTTTTTTTCGATGACATACCCAGTTCAAAATATGAAATTAAAGACTGAATATTGTCTTTTAGTTTTGAGTAGCAATCTAATGACAGTCCTTAATAAAGGACATACAACATGCACACGTAATTCTACTTTATCCCCAACTACAATATAAATCAGAGTTCAGTATTTATATAGAGTATTATACGATTGGCTTGCAGCCGATCGTGACTGCAGTATGTTTTTCGATAACTTTTGAACGCTTCAAGCTACGAATTTGAAATTTTGTACACATTAATTTTTGAATGGTTCGAAGGAAAAGGATAAATATGTAAGAAATCGAGTGAGTCCTTCCTGCACCTCCCATGTGAAAGTCCTTCAAAAAGGACATTTTTTTTCGATGACTTACCCAGTTCAAGGTATGAAGTTAAACACTGAATATTGTCTTTTAGTTTTGAGTAGCAATCAAATGGCAGTCCTTAATAAAGGACATACAACATGCACACACGTAATTCTACTTTATCCCCAACTACAATATAAATCGGAGTTCAGTATTCATCTAGAGTATTATACGATTGGCTTACAGCCGATCGTGACTGCAGTATGTTTTTTTGATAGGTATAGTATTGTTACATGTAAACCTGGCAACCGCGCAACTCGATCGGTTTCGCATAATAGAAACAGCAACAACCGAATACCTAGCAGCACAGTAACCCAATCAAAAGCCTAGTTGAGTATATAAGGGCGGAACAAATTCGAAGCGGAACACCTTCTAATCGAATGTCTCGGATGCGCCAGAACAGCGTAGACAATCAGAATCGAAAGCTCTGAAGCTTTCGAGAAAATTCCACACACACCACCGAATAATGATTCAAGAACAGTCTCGACTATAGTCAAATAGTATAAAAGCAGGTGAAGCTTTCAGCGAGGGACATAGTAATTTTTATAACGTGGACTGTGACAGTCAACTAGTAGGCGACCGTATTAGTGGAAAGCGATCGATAGCGTGTGATAAAGTCAAGCGATATATAAAAGCGGGCGGTATTGCCATACAGTGCGAATAGTTTTGTGAATAGAATTAAAATGCGAAACAACAAATTATCTCTTATTTGATTTCAAACGAATTGTGTTTTACTTGAAATACCAGCGAACCCCTAGCTCTCAACAGTATGTTAATGATTTCTTTGAAATTTCATATCTCTGGTAACTTTTATACTAGAATAATAAAGTAGGGTTTATTTAAAAGGGGAAGGTTGTCTTAACATAAGAAAATACGAATAAAAATTGTCCTTGAAATCTCAAAATGAAAATTTTTATTTTTTCCATTTTGTATATTATACTGTTTTTTAAAACATTCTAACAAATCAACTTGGGATGTCAATGGGATCGAGATAAAAAAAATCGAAGAAGATTAGTGGTTCTCAATTATTTAATAGAAAAATTGCAATTATTTTAATTACTTACTCGTATGTAACGAAGATTGAATTTTATGATGCCAGATATATAGGCAGCATATAAATCATAAATTTAAGCTAGTTTAGTTCTCTAATAATTCAATTAAGCTATTAATTGGTTAAAAACATCAATGTTTTGTAATACATTAAAAAAAAAAATTGGTTTAAAAAAATTTTAATTTCAACGGAATATTTCGTCATAATTAATTATAAATGAAAGTAAAATTCTTAAATTTTACGGCACATAACGGCACAACTTGAGCACAATTGCTAAATTATATTTTTTCGTAAATGGCGGGGTTAACTTAACATAATTTTTAGTACATGGTCGTAACTTTTTATTGACTGAAGTAAAAATAACTTCGTTTTACGGCACAAACGGCACAAATTGAGCACAATTCAGCACAACTGCTAAATTTTATTTTTGGCGGGGCTAACTTAACATAATTTTTAGTACATGGTCGTAACTTTTTATTGACTGAAGTAAAAATAATTTCTTTTTACAGCACACACGGCACAAATTGAGCACAACTCAGCACAATTGCTAAATTATATTTTTTCGAAAATGGCGGGGCTAACTTAGCACAATTTTTTAGTATTTTGGTCGCAACTTTTTATTGACTGAAGTAAAAATAACTTCGTTTTACGGCACAAACGGCACAAATTGAGCACAGCTCAGCACAATTGCTAAATTATATTTTTTCGAAAATGGCGGGGCTAACTTGATGGACATTAATTTTCATTCAGAAATAAGATTTCGATTGCTAAATTCCAGGAAGTAATCAAAAAATTCCGCAAATTTTAGCGATCGTATCGTTGCGCTAGCCCTACGAAGATTCACGCTACGCGCTTGCGTAAAATATTTACGATGGCTCTACGCACAATTTTTCCGGTGTTTATACGTAAAATTATGATTCCTTTGACATACAAAAAAGATATTACTCTCGCAATTCTGTATAAGCTTTACTTTAGGTAGAACATTATGTGCTAACATATTTTCATTTCTGTCTTTTACTCGTATATACAGAAAGAAAGAATACGGAATTTGACTTCTTAAGCCATGTCGCGTATAACATAGACCTAGTGCCAACTGTCGTCTCCTTACCTTCCAAATTTAAAAGACAAAAATGAAAAGAAATTAGAACTTTAAATAATTGTAACCCTGAAAATAAATTGAATTTGAATCGTAAAAACAAAACGCATCAATACAGTTCGATTAGTTTTGATAAAATTTAATTATTTGTAATGGCCTTCTTCCCGAGACAAAACATAACTGCGCACTCTTCTCTCGCAACTTTATCATTGGTGATATAAATCTACGAACAGCCAAACGTCACTGATCAAAATTAAGAAGTTATGCGTCGGAACTAAATTTTCATTTTCAATAAATGTTATAAAGGGTGTTTTTTTAGGTGCATGAGAACTATCGATATCGATAACTGTGGTTTGATAGCTGAGAATGTCAAACTGTGTTGATATTTCTGTTCTGTAAGGTTTGGCAAGTCATCATGAATCGTTTAACGCCAGAACAACGCTTCCAAATTGTGGAAATTTACTTTGAAAAAAATAGATCTGTTCGCGAAGTTCATAGAGCACTTCGTCAACATAATCGGCCTAGTGAGCAAGCAATTCGTGCAGTTATTGATCGTTTTCGCACTAATCTTACTCTTCTCTTAACGAATCACCATTACATCCATTAAAATTAACTGTTTGGTGCGGTTTACACGCTGGCGGCATCATCGGTCCTTATTTCTTTCGAAATAAGGAAGGAGCTGCCGTTACGGTGAATAGCCAGCGCTATCGAGTCATGCTGACTGAATTTTTGTTTCCAAAAATTAATCAGCTAAACATCGCCGACATTTGGTTCCAACAAGACGGCGCAACTTGCCATACAGCGCGCTTAACAATCGATTTATTGCAAAATCAATTTGGTGACAACTTGATTTCTAGAAGTGGTTCTGTTAACTGGCCTCCTCGTTCGTGTGATTTAACGCCTCTGGATTACTTTTTATGGGGTTATATTAAGTCATGCGTTTATACCGACAAACCAGCAACTCTTGAAGCATTGTAAGCCAATATTCAAGCCACTATTGACGCGATACGGCCAGATTTATTGGAAAAAGTAGTCAAAAATTGGACTGATCGAATAGACCATGTAACTCGTAGCCACGGCGGATATATGACGGAAATCATATTTAAAAAATAAATGCCATGAAATTATCTACCAGAATATAATAAAAAAATTTCATTCCAACAATATTTCTGTCTTGTATTATAATTTTAAGTTCTCATGCACCTAAAAAAACACCCAACATGCATGCGTTGCCATTTCAATGCATATTCTACGAAAGTTCTGTTGCTTCTGGTAGATGGATAGGACTACGTGTATAGTTTTCCTTTCTTGTAAACGAGTATAGCGATGAAACTGTGTAGAAAATGCATTGATATACAAAGGCTTTTTCAATAATTTTGTACATGCTGTCTCTATCTTACACAAAATGTTTTCAGTTCAGACGACTTTTCGACGAGTATGTTCTGACTACTGGGTGCAAATACCTGCTACAAATTCAATTTACTGGTATCATTATCTGCTGAATCGCAGGGCGCCATCTGTGAAAATGCTAAAATAGTGGAAATTTAAATGAGCTTTAACTGATCCAACTTTAATCCCATTATGATTTTGGATCATCTTTGTTGTTGTTTTCAATGTAAAACGAATGATTTTGATCTTGATCCAGTTGAAAAAAACACACCTATAGACCCAATAAAGGTTACTGATGCCATGAAGACGTTATTAAATATTATACAGTTTCAAGAAACACTGGAATTGACTTGGATTTCGGAAATTGCAGTTCGGGATAGGAGCTATATAGAATAATATTGGTTTGAGCTTTCAAGAAAAACAAAATTCGCTTGAAATCAATAGAAATAATATAATCGCACTAATTATCGCACTACTGGCAACGCTGCCCGATTTTATATACTTCTTGGTCACTGCTCCATCGCTACTACCAATCCAAATCGCTTTACAGGTTCTTTCGCGTATAACTGTGTTTGGCTGCAAATTCTGTCGTACTTATATACTGCATGTGTTGAGTCGAGAGCTTTCGTGCATATTCGGTGGTGTGTGTGGAATGTTCGGGAAATGTTAAGAAGAAGGGGATAAGTGTTCGGGAAGAATGTTGAACTATATTGCAGTTTGCAGATTTTTCCACACATTTCTTATTTTGTATTGCAAGATGGCCAATTTTCTTTGCTTTCCAGTTAGATATTGGGAGGTTGTTGTTTCTCTCACTGAAAACTGATCGAGTTGTGTGGGTCGACAGGGTAGCATGTAACAATATGTAAAATTAACAGTACATAACTAAATACCAAACTGATGTGCTACATTTGTTTTTGTGTACTGATAGGGGTCCACTGAGGCTATATTACCCCCTTTCCGTCGTACTACTCTTATAAACTTTTTATGTATGCTACTGTCGCACAAAAGTTTTCTTTTTAGTATTTTGCTCCAGAACAGCTATTCCCCCACTTTGTACGATTCGCCAGCACATCGATTGCGAAGCACCATGTCAAATAATTTCGCTTGCCTTAATTTTTTGCGTCAGTAAGCTTAATTTTTCTCGAATATTCACTTCATATTACTTGGTTATCGCGCACGAAGTTCTGCAAAAAAAAATGGAAATGAATGCTTACTGAAGGTGAAGAAGCGTGATATATAAGTGAACGCCCATGAAAACGTGGGCCGAGATTACCCACCCATAAATGACCAAAATGAATGATTCATTTCAGAGTCATTAGCGAATTCACACAAAAATAAATATTTCACCAATACGAATCACTGGTGATTCAGATGCAATGATTTTGATTTACTGGCGTCAGTGACTACTAATCATTCAGCTGATTTAAAATTGTTTTTGTTCGATTAATTTTCATGGCTCTAAGGGATGGACTGATATAGCAAGCTTTTTTTAAATAAATCAGAAATAATACGGTAACATTCCCTCGTCGGCATTAGTCCGATTGATTTGTTTCGTGGCTTTTTTCCACCGTTCTGATGAACTTTTTATTCAGAAAATTACATGTTTGATTTTTCTTTATAAAGATCTAGTTCTGTGCAGTTAATCCATTAGTAAAATGTTTTCAAAGGTCTTTCGTGGTATTTTTGAAAAGGGATGTGGTTTGCTCCATCGGATCCCTTTCTGTTACAACTTGTTCTACATTTTACCTATCAGGTTTTAAAGAACATGGGTATACTCATTTTTCACATAGCTCTATTTTCTGCAACAGCAAATTCCATTCGAGTGGGCAACTTCTTATGTAGGTACCTTAATACAGAAAAAGAAAATCGTGACTTTCTCGAACTTATCGCACAAGATTACTTTAGCATCCAATAAATTATTGCTGAATGCAATTCGCATTAAAGGAACTTTACCGACTTTTCAACTGATTTTCATTGCGGTTTCGTTCAGCGATCTGATTACTAGCACTTGAGGTGTTTTCTCAAGGGATAAAATTTATTTTCTCTGAATTTACCAGAGAAATTTACCAGTAAATCAACTATCGTGCCAAAAGCGAAATTCAGATTTTATGCTGAATTTAGACCTTACCGACGACTACCTTACTTTCTCGTGAAGATGGAAATTTTCCCAAGTTATTGCATAAGAAATGGAATATATGTACAGTAAAGTTGTAGGAAATATCTACCATAGTTTTCACTGAATATCGAATATATGGCGTTCTATGGTACTTTCAGGGGTTTAGAGTCATTGCCGTTTCTAAGGACATTTCAGATAACATATGGAGTGAGAAACGGACTTGAAACTTTCCAATAAGTTTGCATGTTCTGGAGAACACCTACAACTCTATCCAATGTTAAAAAAATTCTGATAAAAAACAAGCCAATGATACTCTAAATGTAATACTGAACTCCGATATATATTGTAGTTGAGGATAAAGTAAAATTAGAAGTGCGACTGAAGTCCTTTATTAAGGACTCTTATTTGATTGGTACTTAAAACTAAAAGACAATATCATCAGTGTTGAATTTCATATCTGGAACTAGGAAAATCACCGAAAGCATATTTTTCCAGGAAGGACTCACTCGATTTCCAGCATATATATCCCTTTACTTGAAACCATTTAAAAATTATCGTGTGACTTTTTGTATATGAACTACAGGAAGGAGTCAACAGATTTCGCTGACTAGTAAACTCGAACTTTGTTTTCATTCAAAACTAATTTGTACAAAATTCTGAATTCGCGGCTGAACGATTACTTGAGTTATAGTGAGTATATTAAGTGAAGATATTTTGACAGGATATTTGTATGGCAGCTACACGAAGGGCTAATAAGATTTTCTTCATAATCATACATTTATCTCGAACTATTGGAATAAACAATACATACAAAATTTTAAAGTCTTAGTTTAACCCCTTCTGAAGTTATCGGCCACTATTCTTGAACGCGTGTTTTAAGGACATTTTGTATGGCAGCTACCCGAAGGAGTAAAACGATTTTGCCCGCTAACGAACTTAGCCTTACAAATTCAACCAAACATCCAGATTCAGAATTTCAATATCATAGGTGAAGGCGTTCTTGAGTTATCGTGCTAACGGACAGACAGACGGACGGACGGGTGGACGCCAAGTGGATTTGGAGTTTTTGACCACAAATAAACAAAAAATAATAATAACTTTTTTTTGTCCAAGGCTCGGTTCTATTCGTTACAAACTTTTGGGCTGGATTAAACTTATACTACTTTCAGATTTCGTCTAGAGTATAAAAATCATTGTAATTAAGTGTAGCTAGATAAATTAGAACCCAAGACAATCGAAGAAGTGAAAGGGTCGAACTGTTTCGAAATAAGACGGAAATATATTGCGGGATTTTAACAGACTTAGACATGCATCCTTTATATTTCCGCCAAGGAATTTGGCGCAACCAGAGACATCCCCGGAAAAAACAGCAATGCGGATTTTCCAGAGAAGTTTAGGATCATTCTGAAATAGGACGATAACATGAATTTTTGTTTGTTTGATTTTGTGCAGTGTTATAACACTAAAACCTACGGCAATCGCATCGAGTGTAGTGAAATTTCCAATGGATTTCAAATCCATATGCACCCGCCACTCCCCAACAATTTGTTGTTAAAATGTATTGCAACATTTCCAAAGTTTTATCTTGCTAATTAGAATTTTTACTGCAATTAAATTCTGATGCCGATGCCGCAATAGCAAACAAGTTGAAGATAAATGAAAAATGTAGCTAGTTAATCTACTCAATACAACTTAAATCTAAGAAAAAGTAAAATTATAAAGAAATAAAGAGCAAATAAAAGAAAATAAAATTAAGCAAACTAAAGGATAATTCAAATGCCTGAGGAAAAGAAAAGCGACAAAGACATAATGCAAAATAATAAAGTGAAGTACTCGTACATTAAAAAAAAATCTGCCAACATTCTGGGCGCAACTTTATTATTTTTTCGGTAGAAGTTTGGAACGAGTTTAATTCTGAGATGCATTGTAGGTTACTATGTGACTAAAAACCTAAAAAAAAGTTCGGGAAGCGGTTAGAATGGGGTCGCGCTAGAATACTTACGCTGCTGCCACATATAACATATGAATTACATAATTGGGTCATACACCGGGACGAGATCTAGTCCTAGTATAATATCAGTTGTTACGCCATTAGAAGGTTTTTCGTGATTTGGTTTTGGGCCATTACATGAAATCGGAAATGCGTTTGTAGACGATTATATAAAAAGTCTGTGAAAGTGCAAACCGATCTAATATCTCATCAATCCTGAGAAATATGTCGAAAGCATTACGTCCTATTGGAGTTGAATAACAAACATCCTGAAATCAACATTTTGACGATTATGTAAGAGGCCTTAGGAAGTAAAAAAGAATTCGATATCTCATTAGAACTAAGAAATATGTAAGAATTTGTGAAAATATATGCAACCCCCTTGCACCCACTTTGGGGTTAAATATCCAAAAATCCTTAAATGGGTTTTTAGATATATATAAAAAAAAGCCAGAGAAAGTAAAAACCAATCCGATGTCTTATCACTTTTAAGAGATATGACGGAATTCGTGAAAACGTGTTCAACCCGTTTATACCATCTTAGGGGTTGAAAAAGGAAAAAACTTGAAAACGGCTTTTAGGTAATTATTAAATAAGCCCGTGGAAGTAAAAAGTTATTCGATATCTAATCAGACCTGAGGGATACTGCTGAATTCGTGAAAATGTATACATCCCCTTTACACCACCTTGGGGGTTGAATTTCAAAAAATCCTGAAAACACTTTCTAGATATTTCTATGAAAAACCCGTAGAATAAAGATGAATTCAATATTTGGAAAAACCTAATGCCTCAAATACATGTTGGGCCAACCAAAGCAAATGCGTCCAAGCGCCAACATGACAGTCCACTTGTGTGCGTTGGCTACCACTTGTCGGCGCTGGTGCTACTTCGCCGCTGTGTCGGTTTTTCGTTACAAATCAAAGGGATTTGTGAACGCTTGGCCAATGGCGTACACATGTTGGCTAGCCGCTCAGTTATCGTTTGGAACTCAAGAACGACAGACATCCGTATATGTTGATGTAATTGTTGCAGGAAGTCATTAAATTAACTGCTGCTGCAGCAATTATTTCCTCGTTTGCGTCCATCACACGAAATTCACGTCGAACACCACACGATTGACAGTTCACACTGAACACCTGACAGCTGAAGTCAAACAAATCATGGCCAACGTGTGGATGGCAGCACTTGTGCACGGTGGTGTTGGCCTGCACTTGTCTGACTTCGCGCTGGCCTACGTTGGCCCAACATGTAATTGGGGTATAATAGATATGACGAAAATCGTGAAAATATATTCATTCCATTTACACTAATCATTTCTTTTGCCAAATTTCCGAACGCCTTGAATTTGTTTTTAATTAGAATTACTTTTCTAGCTGATTTACATATACATACCGAATTTCAACTTTCTAGCCGTTCTATAGTTAAGAAAAATACCCCCCACCCCCGTACCATACTACCCCTATAAAAAATTATATTTTTCCAACATGCTACTACAATAGCTTTATCTAAATACAAAGTTTCAGTTTTATATCATTATAGGTTCTCGAGATATAAAAATCGGAACTTTTCACTTTTCACCCTCCCCCACCCTCACCCTATACACCGTCATCGCTGAAAATTTTTTTCTGCTGGGGGTCTATTAGGCCTACTTCTGGTAAAAATTCTTAGCATCTATCATACACTGTTTTTGAGATATCAGACGTGATTTTTTAAAAAAATGTTACCCCCTCCACTTCCATGCTCTACCGCCTTACTTTCAGCAAACTTTATTTCTCAACCTTTATACAGAAACCAAATTTTATTTGGCTAGTGCAATTGGTTCGTGAGATATTGTAATCTAAAGTTTTTCAACCCCCACCCCCGTACGTCACTGCCCCCTCTCATTTTGGATGTTTTGGATCTATTCTCCTACTATACCTACAGATGGTTATTAAGTTTTAATTTCGTGACTTTAACCGTTTAGGAGATATGGATTTTAGAATGCGTCGATCTCGGCTTTCAAGCGTTTCGGACGCATTACTTTTCCCCCACTCCCACACCCCTTCACCCATATCTACAATATTTTTGCAAATGGGCCCACTGTCGAAGCTCTATATAAGTTCCAAGTTTCAGCTTCCTAACATAAGCGGTTGCTGATATCTAGAAACCAAAATTTTTCGTCTAAAACGCTTCCCCCACCTCTCCCCTCACACTCACGCCACTCAGTCACTTCAAGGGTCCTACCCAGTCTATTAAAAATTTCAATTCAATAGCTCATAGGGCTTAGGAGCTATAAGCCCTCAAACGTTTTGCGTACGGCGGACGGTGCAGACGGACTGACATTTTCAGGGTGATAAATTTTTTTTTTTAAAAAATCGATAAAAATACTTTATTATTAAAATAATAAAGTAATAAAAAACAAAGCGAATGTAGAAGAAATTAAAAGTGAATTCAGGTATACACTAAGTAAAACTTAAATTCTATGTCGGAGTTGAAGGTGGTTGAGGAGTTGAAGGAAGGGTTCCGGATCGGAAGTAGAGAGTATAGAGCTTAAGGGGGAGAATTTAGTGGTTTAAGAAATCTCTTGTTACGCTGCATTCCGTTAGTATATGAATCATCGTCAGCGGTCTCTGGCAAGTTAGACAGCCTGGTTGCGGTGTTCACATAATGTAATGCTGGTGGGTCATCCTAGAGTGTCCTAGTCGGACCCTGGTTAGTATGACTGAGTCCTTCCTGTCTTGCAGTGGGTTGTATGCCGGTGGATGAGGGTCACTCCAATGTTGGGCCAGGAAGGTCGAATTAGCGGCCCACTCTGTAGATTGCTGTTCTGCCATATAGCTTTTGGCAGTACGTCAAGCGAAGTTGATAAATAACGGAATGATCTCCTCTTCATGATGCGAGATTTGCAGATTAGATAGGCGGTCCGCCATCTCGTTCCCGGCTATCCCAACATGGACGGGCACCCAAAACAGTAGGGTTCCGGCAGGGTTAGCGGAGATGAGATCTCTGATGTAACGCAGAACTGATTCCTTGGTGTTACAATTGCGTATGGCATTGACGGCAGATTAGGAGTCAGAGAATATCACCGCTGGTACCGTGGTCGAAAGGGCCGCGTCTGCAACTTGCTGAATGGCGAATGCTTCGGCCTCGAACACGCTGGTGTCCGGGTGTAGTTTAAAGGCACGTTGGCTCGTTGGGGTGATGGCTGGGAGCTGGATTGTAACATAGGCTGACGATGTTTGGTAGCTGGCCTTTGACCCATCCGTATAGCAAATTGAGCGTCCCGGTAGTTCTTTAGGTGCCGCTTGTGTAGTAACTGGGACATAGTTCGCGGAGGACAGCGCGGGCCCTCCATAGCGCAGATGTTGAAGTTGATCCATAGGTCGGTGTCAGCGGCCAAACTGGTGACGATGATGTGGGGCGAACTGCTCCGGTCGAGTTCACTTTTGGCCGCAAGACTTATCTGCGCCTTTTTGATAAGGGAGAGGATGCTGTCGCATCCGGACTCCATAAGCAGCGAGTTGATGGGCGTGATGCGAAAGGCGCCGAGGGCGGCTCGTAAGACTTTGTTCACGGTGACTTGTAGTTTGCGCAAGTTGGTCTTGGTTGTAATAGCGAAGATGGTAATACCGTACTGAGCGCAGCCTCTGATGAGCGTCAAAGCCACGTGGATGAAAGCAGACGAACTAACTCGGAGGCTATTGGAGGCTAAGAGCCGAATTAGATTGCCTACTTTTTCGAGCGACGCGACGATTGCCCGAATATGTGAGTTCCAATTGAGCTTGGGTGTGAACGTAATCCCGAGTATCCTACACGAGGCGCGAGATAGTAATGTAACGTCGTCGAAATAAATTTCGTTAACCGTCGGTCTACGTTTACTCGAGAACGAGATCAGCTTTCCTTTGTGGTATGGCATTTTTGCACCCGTCTTGATGCACCTGGCATCGATAGCAGTCTTTATCCGTCGATTAGTGTCGTCAAGATGGGGGTGGGAGGTGGTGAGGATTAAGAAGCATCTTCTAAGTCGTACCTAGGAACAGTATTACGCATAGTTGCAAATAAAATCGACCTAGAAACAGATAATTATTCTGGCGAATTTATGAGACTCTCGAAGACTCTAAGAATGGTTGTGGCTTGTGTTGTGTTATTGCTGCATGTTTTACGTATTTTCAACATTAAACTTTTCTTTTCTTTTTCTTTTCTCTGACTGCTTTTTGATTGTATTTATTAGTAATTACTAACTCTTTTTACACTCTAGATGAAATCATATAGGGTATTATAAGTTTAATCCAGCCGAAAAGTTTGTAACGCATAGAACCAAGCCTCGGACGAAAAAAAGTTATATATTATTTTTTGTTTATTTGTGCCCAAAAACCTCAAATCCGCCTGACGTCCGTCCGTCCGTCCCTCCGTCCGTCCGTCCGTCCGTCTGTCCGTGAACACGATAACTCAAGAACGCCTTCACCTAGGATCTTGAAATTTTGAATTTGGATGTTTGGTTGAATTTGTAAGGCTAAGTTCGTTAACGGGCAAAATCGTCCTACTCCTTCGGGTAGCTGCCATACAAAATGTCCTTAAAACAGGTGTTCAAGAATATTGGTCGATAACTTAAGAAGGGTTTAAGCTACGACTTTGAAATTTTGTATGTGTTATTTTTCCAATAGTTAGAGTTAAATATATGATTATGAAGAAAATCCTGTTGGTCCTTCGTGTAGCTGCCATACAAATATCCTGTCAAAATGTATTCACTTAATTTACGAAACTCACTATAACTCAAGTAATCTTTTAGCTACGAATTCGGAATTTTAAACAAGTTAGTTTTGAGTGAAAAGGAAGTTCGAGTTAACTAATCAGCGAAATTCTTTTACTCCTTCTGGTAGCTGCCATACAAAATGTCCTTAAAACACGTGTTCAAGAATATTGCCGATAACTTCAGAAGGGTTTAAGCAACGTCTTTGAAATTTTGAATGTGTTATTTTTCCAATAGTTGAAGCTAAATGTATCATTATGAAGAAAATCCTATTAGTCCTTCGTGTAGCTGCCATACAAATATCCTGTCAAATAGCCTTCACTTAATTTACGGAACTCACTATAACTCAAGTATTATTTTAGCTATGAACTCGAAATTTTGTACAAATTAGTTTTGAGTGAAAACAAAGTTCGAGTTTACTAATCAGCAAAATCCTTTTACTCCTTCTGGTACCTGCCATACAAAATGTCCATAAGACACGTGTTCAACAATATTTTTCGATAACTTTTGAACGCTTCAAGCTACGAATTTGAAATTTTGTACATGTTCATTTTTAAATGGTTCCAAGGAAAAGGATAAATATGTAAGAAATCGAGTGAGTCCTTCCTGCACCTCCCATGCGAAAGTCCTTCAAAAAGAACATTTTTGTTCGATGACTTCCCCAGTTTAAGATATGAAATTAAACACTGAATATTGTCTTTTAGTTTTGAGTAGCAATCTAATGGCAGTCCTTAATAAAGGACATACAACATACACACGCGTAATTCTACTTTATCCCCAACTACAATATAAATCGGAGTTAAGTATTCATCTAGTTATTTATTTTTTTACATTTAATACAACTTAATATATTTCTGGCAGTTTCTGGCAGTTTCTGGCAGTTTATAATATTTTGTAAATGCAGTTTTTTGTGAAGTCTTACGGTGAATAATTGCTGAGATACGATTTTCATATATCATATAATGAAGCACGAACGATGATGTCCGAAAAAATAATATCCTCATTCCTGTTTTCTTTTTGTTTATATTTATATATTTTTTTAAGAAATTTAATTATAAGTAGGTAGGTACTTCTTGAAAAAGAATATGATCAATTATAGAAATTTCAGTAAGAAAGGATGCTATATGTTTACTGTTTTCTCGGCTTCTGCGATGTATTCGGAAAAAATACATTGGATCGGAGTTAGAGCTAATAAAATTTCCTAAAACAATGGATTTGCATGAAATAAAAAAATAACCCCCTAATTATCTCTATCCAACCTATGTATTTATTCAGGCTTAACATGTAATATCTTCTTTAACTCTAGTTTTTAGTTTAATTATTTTTAATTATTTTTATTATTTTATTTTGTGCTGTTAATTCCTTGTTTAGTTCTCCGAAGGTTTTTCTTAACCATTTTTCCTTCAAGCCAATCTAATTAATTTTATATCAATACAGCCATTGCTAGTTGTAAGATTCACACCATTATTGTAGCCTGATCACAAAATTATTACTAGTAAATGTATGTACATGTAATCATATAGTTCACGATAATAATAAATTTGAATTTGAATTTGAAATGAAAAAAATAAGTTCGGAAAGTGGTTAAAATTGAAGTGGGGTTGAAGAGGCGACGTTTTTGACACTTTTAAAATACCAATTACGATTTTCGGTCACAGACTACGATACAAAGGTTCTCTGGAAAGTTAACTTTATCACAAGAATGTCTCCTTACAAGATTCAACTTTCAACATTCATCATTCATCATTCATGACTACAAAAATTTAAGAAACCTCGAAAATAAACAGTACGAGTACATTTAAGAAAAAATCAAAAGCACATATATAACTCCATTGCACTCCCTTAGGGTTCAATATCAAAAGTCATGAAATACATTTAAAGTCGGCTATTGTATAGAAAACTCGTGCGAGTAAAGACAACGTCGTTATCCCATCAGAGATCAGACCTAAGGCCCGGACTATATGGTCCGTTTTTTTTCCACTCCGGAAAAAACCCGATTCCGGACAGCTTCGACTACACGGCGGCGTCCGGAATAAAAAGCTTTCAGTCTACTGCGAGCAAGCGTGGTGTGATGAATGCGCTCTGTTATGGAGAATTTAAGACTCAAATAACCTCAGCATAATTTGAGTACTTATAGTAGTCAATTATGGAGGTGAAGAAAATTTCAAATTAAAATAAAAGAAAACAATCAATGTTTAATGTTAATCTCTTTAATACTTGTAAAATTATGCGTACTTGTTAAATGGTTGTACAAAAAGGAACTGCGACACAGTGACCAATGCAGCTTATTTATACATATCTAGTTTTGAGATAACATCATGGTTCATGATGATCATTGATTTTTGACCCTTGCAACTATTGATTTATGAGCTAGTTGTTCAGCTTGTTTATGTTATCATTTGCAAACAAGAATATATCTTTGTTTTCAAATGCGTCAGCTTGACTAATTTTAGGGCATGCTGTATATATGACTCGCCCCTCCTTAGAAATCGGCTCCTGACGATTAATTAGAATTGACGATGAGAATCTTGAGTAGAGGTATATTGCTGTTATTATGATTAAAATAAGTACTATTCCGTCGGTGAGGTATGATATCCAGTCTCCTTTGTATTGATTGTACTTGAGCATTTTTATTTCTTTGTTATTGTCGATATGTAAATTGCGCAGATCTTTGATGCTGATGTTCTCTGTTTGTTCGTATTTTATTCTTTTGATAATATTTGGTAATATAAGGCTTTCTTGATATTGTTTATATTCATTAGAATATGTTTTGTTCTTAATTTCTATCGTACAGTTTTTATATTTGATTACATTATTTCCTTTAATAGTAAAATTATGGTTATTACAATTATGTCTTATAGTAGTCTCTTGTAAGTTTCTTGTTACAATAATATCCTTGTTAATAAGTTCTATTTCTTCTAGTATGTTACGTCTCATTTGACAAATTTGAACATGAGTTTGGATAAGATTTCTAATACAATGATTCTTAATTTTCTTTAGTTTCTGAATTTCAAAAATTCCAGAATCTTCGTATAATTCTTCGTTGTTACTTATAATTGATTTTATTACAGTTTCTAGTTCTAATTCATCCTTATTGGGTATGGGTATTATTTCTATTTTATAATATTTTTTGCTTGAAAAATTAGGAATTTGGATAAATATGTAAATACTTTGTTTATATTGTCCTACTGCTATTTTGATATTTTTCATATGCTTTATATCTATTTTATTTGTGTGTATTTCTGTTGAAGTTAATATATTTTTCGTTAATAATCCTAATTTGCAGTTTAATATGATATCTTCAATTTTCTCTAATTTTTTAAGAATATAATTCAAATTGTCTGTGAATGCTTCTTTTATTAGTATTTGATCTAACATTCTTTTCATTTCGTTTTTTTCTAGTATATTTTCATTTAAATTATATGTAATTTTTTTATTCTGTTCGTTTACTTTATTTATAACTGCATTAATTTCTTTTTCGAATTGAGTATTGATTTTAGTTTGATTATTTGTTGCATCTGTTAGTATGTCAAAATTTGTACTTATAGTCTTGAATTTGTCTTGTATTTCCTGTCTGTCGTCATCGTCCATCGTTCCTCCTATCCATCTTAAAAGTTTGCCATGAAGGTTGATTAATCCTCGTCTTTTCCTATTATGTGGTGTTAGCTCATATATTTTGTCAATAATTTCTGTAACTATATTTTTAATGTTAGTGTCGTTCTTGAAAACTTTATATCCATCTGTATCTAGTGTTTTGCCTAATAATATTTGGTACTGTTTGATATCTATTTCATGCATTATCTGTGTGTAATTATCTATCATATCTAATTGTTTCGTTCTTATTAGAGTATAACCGTTACCTATTGGTAATTCCGTAATTTCGATTGATTGTCCTATAGCTGTTCCTAGTACGATGATCAGAATGAGTAGTCCTAGAAGAGAGGATTTTATGTATATTTCTTTCGTTTTTTTAAATTACTATGATGTATTTTATGATTTAATCTTGTATCGTAGTAAATATTATTTCTTTTTTGTAATCTTATTTTCTTAAATTTATTGCGTATTTTTTCTGTTCCTGTATTTATTCTTACATAGTTTGGATCTATATCATATGTTATAATGTTCTTATTAAATTTATCTGTTCTATCTTTTTGCGCTCTTATCATCCTATTTCTGATTTCTGTTAATTGTGCTTGTGATAAATTTTCGGTATGTAATGTTAAAGGAGTTTCTTTTGTAATTGAGTGTATACTCCTATTGTAGCAAAGTACTGCTTGGGGAATCAGCGATCTTTCTGGTTTATTTGGGAACCTTATTTTTAAAAGTCGGAGGTGTTCGTTTAAAGTTCCATGGAATCTTTCTATTTCACTGTTGCCTGTGTGTGCATTCGGTGATGTGAAATGAAGTTCTATACCGTTTTCTTGGGTTAGGGTCTCTAAACTTTTTATCAATTCTCCACCATTGTCTGAATTTATTTTTTTTGGTTTTGGGTTTGAGGACATATATAATTCTAATGCTCTTATGATTTCACTCGGATTTCTATGTTGTAAATCATATATTTGTGCGTGTTTACTGAATCTGTCGATTATTGTTAAGTGAGGTTTATTTTTTTTAATGTACCATATATCTATGCTGATTTCGTCATGGGGATTTTCTGGGATTGGTTTCTTTTTCATTACTGGTATAATGGGTCTTCTTTCATATTTTCCTAAGTTGCAAGTATGGCATTTGTTTATTAGTTTCTGAATTTGAATTTTTAAGTTAGGATAATAAACGTTCTGTTTTAGTTGTTGAAATACTTCGTCTATTCCTCTATGATTATTTCTTTTGTGTTCTTTCCAAATTTCTCGATTGATTTCGTCTTCGTTGCAATCTGTCAATATTGTGTTACTACGTATGATTTTGATACGGTTCGAAATATCTCGTTTTACAGCTGTTTGTTGAAATTGATTAAATAATGTTTCATCTGATATGTATACACATGTTGTTTGGTTGTTATTAAAATGGTTAGTTATTAAATATTTAAATGATTTTTCATCTGGTTGTTGGATTATGAATTCTTTGCGTGTCTTATTTTTTGATGGGTTAGTTTTTAGTGTCCTGTTATTTGGTCCAGTTTTAATAATTATTTGGTTTTTAAAGAAATTTATGGGATTCTGTGTTATGGGTATGTATAATGAGTCATCTTCGTCAGCGCTATGTATGGTAGCTCTATCAGATGTATCATCGAAGTTCATGTCCATACTTTCGTTTTCTTCATCATTTATTATATTGGATTTTATATTCTCGATAGTTGGTCGACTTAATGCGTCAGCCACAGTATTGATTTTTCCTTGAACATAGTCTATTTCATAATCATATTCTTCTAACATAAGTTTCCATCTTATCAGTTTTTGATTAGGTTCTTTTAGGCTGCTTAACCATTTTAGAGGTCGGTGGTCTGTCAATATTTGGAATTGTACACCATACAGATAAGGTCTAAAATATTTGCAGGCCCATACAATAGCTAATAATTCTTTTTCTATTGTTGCATAGTTCGCTTCATGGTCATTAAGTGTTCTACTGGCATAACAGATAGGGTGATTGTCTTGTGATAATACAGCCCCTAATGCATATTGTGATGCATCAGTAGTTAGCGTAAATTTTTTTTCGAAATCTGGATAGATTAGAATTGGTTCGGTAATAATCATGTTTTTGAGAGTTTTAAATGATTCAACATAATCAATGTCTTCAGAATTTATTCTACTATTTTTTTTTAATCTTACGGTCATTGGTTTGGCTATATGTGCAAAATCCTTTATAAATTTTCTGTAATACCCCACTAAACCTAAAAATCCTTTGATTTGTTTTTGAGTTTTTGGAATTGCATAATCTTCAATCGCCTTAATTTTGTTTGGATTAGGTTTTATACCGTCTACTGATATAATATGTCCCAAGAATTCTGTTTCTCGTTTAAGGAATTCACTTTTGTCGAGTTGTATTTTTAAATTAGCTTTTCTTAATGTTTGAAAGATTTTGGTAAGAGATGTTAAATGTTCTTCTAGTGATGTGCTGTATATAATTACATCATCTAGGTATACAAAGCATATTTTTCCTATATGTTCGGCTAACACGTTGTTCATCATTCTTTGAAATGTTGCCGGTGCATTTTTCAAACCGAACGGCATTCTTCGGAATTCATAATGACCTAAATTTGTGCTAAAAGCTGTTTTTTCTATATCTTTCTGCTCTATTTCTATTTGGTGAAATCCTTTAGCAAGATCTAGAGTCGTGAAATACATGCATCGTCCTAATTTGTCCAATATGTCATCAATTTTTGGTAGAGGAAATTTATCTGCCTTAGTTTTTTCATTTAATTTTCTGTAGTCTACTACAATTCTCCATTTTTTCTTACCTGAAGCATCATCTTTTTTGCTTACTATCCAGATAGGGGATGAGTATGGTGATTCGGAATGTTGTATTATTCCTTGATCAAGCATCTCTCTCATTTGTCGATTGACTTCATCTCTATGAACATGAGGATATGTATAGGTTTTTGCATATACAGGTCGATCATCAGTTGTTTCGATCTTGTGTTTGATTTTATTTGTGAAAGAAAGGTCAGTTCCCTCCCGGAAGAATATATCCTTGTAAGTCTTTATAATATTTAGAAGTTTGGATTTTTCTTCACAATTTAAATGGTTTGTACGAATTTTAGATTCAATGTTAACAGTAGTTTCAAGTTGGTTGAAATTAATAATTTCGAATGATTCTAATATCTCTATTTCTTGGCTAGGGTCTTCAGGATACCAATGAAGTTTCAATATTTTATCTTTTAATTGGATTGTATTATCCCTATAATTGATAATTGGTTTCGTTGCTTGCAGAATATTGTTTCCTAACAAGACATCGAAAAATTGGTGAAATTGTATTTCAGCGAATTGTATCTTAGATTCTTGATTGGGATCAATTTCTTTAAATATTGGTACCGTGTGTAAATAATCTACTTTTACTTCTTCTTTATTGAACTTTATTTTTAATGTTTCTCGTAAAGAGGTTTTAAATTTAGGGTGAAATATATTTTCATTAGCTAAACTAAAGGTTGCTCCTGTATCTTTCATTGCTTTCATTGGTCGAGTTTTCGTTTCAATTAAGATATAAGGAATCTTGAATTTTCGTCTAATTGTTCCGAGGCTGTTTATGTGAAAATCCTGATTGGTAGGGTTAGTATTAATGTTTGTATCCATTGGTTCTAAATAGCTATTTCCACTTTGTATTGTTCCGTTATGTCTTGCTTGTTCTCGTGGAGTATTGTTATAATTTGGATTTCGCGGTGTGTTATTTTGCCTAATATCATCTCGATTATTGTTATTATATAGTCGATTCTGATTTTGATAATTCTGATTTTGATAGTTCCGATTTTGGAAATTCTGATTTTGAGTACGATAATGACTGTTAGGGTTAGTATTAATGTTTGTATCCATCGGTTCTGGATAACTATTTCTACTTTGTATTGTTCCGTTATGTCTCACTTGTTCTCTGAGGGGATTATTATAATTTGGATTTCGTGGTATGTTATTTTGCCTAATATTGTCTCGACTATTGTTATTATATGATCGATTCTGATTTTGATAATTCTGATTTTGAGTACGATACTGTGTCTGTCTTAATTGTGGTCTAGAGTAATTTTTAGTAAAGTGTAACTTATTAGTTTCGCTTAAAATTTTTTCGGCTTCCTCGAGAGTTGCCGGGTTTCTACTCAATAGGATTATATTGCACAATTCTGGTAAACCGTTTATAAATGTTTTCAAAGCAATTTGTCTATAATGTTCTATGTTAATTTTCAATCTAGCTTCGTCACTAGTTTCAATTTTATCTTTTGAAATTAGGTTTTTTAAGTTTAATCTTAAATCATTTAAATAATCAATAATATTGCCTTGCATTTTACAAGCTCTAAGATCTTCTAACAAACTGTATATATTCCGTTTTTCTCCGAAATTATCTAATAAAATCTCTTTTATTTGAGTCCAATTCAGAGTGTCAACATTTAGATCTATAACTATTCTTGCTTTACCTGTAAGTTTCGATTTAATTTTTTGAACAAAATAAGGTGCTGCAACCGCTGGTAATGTCATAATGTACGGAGTGATAAAATCAATCGCCTCCGTGAAGCTGCCAAGTTTTGAACTATCCCCATTGAATTCGGGTAAGCTGTCCAAATATTTTTCAGGATTCGGTTCCCATGCCATTTTTGTGCTGTCTGAATTTTAACTAAGTTGATCTCGTTCCGTAGAATAATCGTTTTTATTTTGTGGATATTTTCTGTATCCTTTCACTGTTCTAACTTATGGTGTTAGGTACCTTTATTAAGTTTCCTCAGCTGATAACAGGGAAACGAGCGAATTCTCTGAAAATTCAGCTCTCGACTTTGCAATATCGTTTGTTAAATTCACAGATTTTATTTAACTTTTCACTGTTCCAACTTATGGTGTTAGGTACCTTTATTAAGCTTCCTCAGTTGATAACAGGGAAACGAGCGAATTCTCTGAAAATTCAGCTCTCGACTTTGCAATATCGTTTGTAAAATTCCCAGGTTTTGTTTCACTTTGTTTAAAGGAATAATCAAAAAAAATTTTTTTTTTTCTGAGTATCCTACCGACTGCGCCACTCAAATAACCTCAGCATAATTTGAGTACTTATAGTAGTCAATTATGGAGGTGAAGAAAATTTCAAATTAAAATAAAAGAAAACAATCAATGTTTAATGTTAATCTCTTTAATACTTGTAAAATTATGCGTACTTGTTAAATGGTTGTACAAAAAGGAACTGCGACACAGTGACCAATGCAGCTTATTTATACATATCTAGTTTTGAGATAACATCATGGTTCATGATGATCATTGATTTTTGACCCTTGCAACTATTGATTTATGAGCTAGTTGTTCAGCTTGTTTATGTTATCATTTGCAAACAAGAATATATCTTTGTTTTCAAATGCGTCAGCTTGACTAATTTTAGGGCATGCTGTATATATGACTTAAGCTAGAAAGAACTGATATGTTTGGCGATCGTTGTAAAGAACAATAAAAATCTGCCTGAGGACAACTTTATTATTTTATAGGTACAAGTCCGAAAAGCGTTTAATGTTGGGATGCGGTTTAGATTACTATGCGACTGACAACCTAAAAAATAACGTTCCAAATAGCCTCCTGGGTATTCCTTAGGTTGCCAATCGCATAGTAACCTACACCGCATGTCAGCATTAAACGCGTTTCGAACTTCTTTTTCTTTCTAGCATAAGCCGTTTCTGAGATATGAAAAACCACCCTCCACCCCCGTATCTTGCTACCACTTTCAACAATTATATTTTTCTGTGGTTCTATATAGTTGTCAATTTTTAGCTTTCTATCCTTTGTGGCTTTCGAGAAATTAAAATCAGAATTTTTTCTTTTCCACCCCCTCCCACCATCACTCCCTACACCCACACCCTCAAATTTTTTTTCTCCGCTAGAGGTCTACTGGTCCTAACTCGTGTAAAATTGAGATATACAAATTTAATTTTTTGAAAAATGGCTGTCTCCCGTTTTCGCGCTTCAAAAATTTTACTTTTGCTATACTTCACTTGTAATTCTATATACAGAAACCAAATTTTATCTTTCTGGTACAATTGGTTCGGAAGATATTGTAATTCAAAGTTGTTCACCCTCCACCTCTATACCCACCACCTCTTTTAACAACTTCAACCCTTTTCTAATCTCCTAGCATCTCTTAAGACAACCACAAAGTTTTAACCTTCTGATATGAATCATTCAGAAGATATGGATTTTAGAATGTTTCTATCTCAGCTTTCAAGCGTTATGGACGTATTGTTTTTCACCCCACTCCCACACCCCTCAACCACTGTCGAGCATTTTTTTGCAAATGGGTCCATTATCATAGTTCTCCATAAGTTCCAACTTTCAGCACCCTAGCATAAGTGGTTTCTGAGATCTAGAGTCCAAAATTTGTAGTCCAAAACGTTCCTCTGAATCGACCATGTCGATTGAGCACAGCTTCTCGAGTGATAAAATCACACCGAAAAAAATTCCGGACACGCACTTGTAGTCGAGCTCATACAACTCTGTATGTTCTTGAAATTTAATTCCGGATAGGTCGAAAAATTCCTGATCAACCGTCCGGAGAAACCTGTGCATGCTCAGGTTTTTTTCCGGACGCGCGTTTTTCCGGAGTCATGTCAAAGACTATCTACAACAAGACGGGACACTTAATACACATGCATTTTTTGTGTAAAAAAAACCAAAAAATCATTGCATAAGCGGAACAAAGAAATCCGATTGAACAATTTCAATTCCGTATTCTTACGGAAATTCACATGCGAAGAAAAGAGTACGCTAATATGCCAAAATGAATGATTACACATTCGCATCTGTGTGAATCGTTTTTCTCAAAGCACGTCACAGAACGCATTTTTTGCGGCTGTTCTATTCTCAAGTGTTTCAGCATACAAACTTATAGGAACAATATGAGAAATGAAATCACACAAGCACAGCTGAGCTGTGTCTGCACATGATTTGATGTCAGTTTTTTTATAGGCGTTCTGTGCGGATGTCATTACATTGGTGAATGCGACTCGTTATCAGTTTTTGTCTCTTCTTTAATCATGCATCTTGCTATTGCTATCTACTTCCCTCATCTCATTAAATAAAGAAACCAAGGTCAAATTTTTATTCGAAAGATACTGCGTAGTGTCCCGTCTTCTTATGGATAGTCTTTGGTCATGTGGTCAACGAGCTAAAATCTCATACATTTCTATGGGACATGGTTTCCATTCTTTCCGGAAGGCGGAGCCTATTTTCTCCGGAGTCGAAAAAAAACGGACCATGTAGTCCGGGCCTAAGAGATGTGTCAAAATTCGTTAAACGTATAGAACTATCTATTCTCCTTGGGTGTTAAATACCGAAAATTCCAAAAACCGATTTTAGACAATTGTGATTCCTTGAATATTTTTAATATAAATGTTCCGCATGGTGTGTCAATTTTCAATATTCGCGGAGACACAGGGTGATCGCTCACGTAAACTGTTATATCTTCAAAACTAATGATTGCAATACAACATGTTCTTGCTTCTTAGACTATGACTTAGGTTTTACCATTTTGTAGGTAATAAACGAGAACTCGTAACAGTTAAAAATTTTATCGAAAGTTTGTAGTTCTACTAAACAATTCTAATGCTCAGTATTATTGGGCAGAGTCAAAAAAAAAAAAAATTTTCCTTTTCAAGGACTTTCCCATGGGAGGTGCAGCAAAGTACTTACTTGATTTCTTACATATCTATCCTTTTCTTTGGAACAATTTAAAAATTAATTTATTGTTGCGAGCTAGGGGTTCGCCGGGATTTCAAGTTAAACACAATTCGGTTAAAATAAAAATAAGAGTTAATTTATTTAATCCGCACTTTAATTCTGTTCGCACAATTATTCGCACTATATGGCAATACCGCCCGCTTATTTATACCGCTTGATTCGATCACACGCAATCGATCGCTTTCCACCAATACGGTCGCGTATACACGATGGCTGTCACAGTCGACGTAATAAAAATTACTATCCTCCTCGCTGAAAGCTTCACCTGCTTTTATAGTAGCCGGTTGCAGTCTAGGATGTACTTGAATGTTCGCTCGGTGATGTATGTGGAATCTTCTCGAAAGCTTTAGAGCTTTCGATTTTGATCTTCGTTCGATTCTAGTACATTGGAGAGCATTCGATAAGAAGGGAGATATAATCGTGTTGCTCCGCTCTCCTTATTTACTCAACTAGGCTTTTGATTGGGTTACTTTGCAGCTTTATTACCCTTACGATCCTGGGTAATTAGTTGGGGTTGGCACCGAGAAGAACCCAAAAAAAAGATATATATAAAATAAAATAAAACATATATTAATGCCTGCTTGCTCCGTGTCTTGAACCTGTACCTCTCGGGTTCAAGTCACTCGCCCTAACCACTCGGCTGCAGACTCAATTAATCTTTTCCGGTCCTACCGTCACCAACTTCACTTGCGCCGGCTACGCTCAGCCGAAGTAAGGGACGTCGGGAGCTACTTTCGACGATATCCTCCTCAATGGGCGCCACCTAATCTTTAAGATGGAGGGGGATTAGGAAACCCTCCGTTCCACGAAATAAAACACGGCTGGTATTTCTCGGAACACTTATAATGCAAAAGGTAACAAATAAATAATATATAGATAAGGAAAAAAAAGGAACGGACACCGCTCCAGATAGATTACCATCGATGAGACCCTCTACGATCTATCGTTCTCCGTTTCGGCGATAACGGCCGCGAACCTAATAAGGGAGGGAAAAAGTACCTGTGTCGGTAATTACGTCGCGCACCCCGACTCTACCGTTCTTGCCTCACTAGCTGACCTATTCCTTCCAGTCGTCACCAAAATGCTTTTGCCTTTCCTCCTCATAAGCCAGATTCTTCCTCGCCAGGCTCCTTCTCTCCAGAATCACTCCGTCCTTCTCAGTGTCCTTCCACTTGCCTTTTTTTCCTTTTTTTTTTAAATCTCCAACGGACTTTAACCGACAACCGTTTCACTCACTACTTCAACTCCAAAACCGAACAAAAGAGAGACCCGCGCAATCGTGTTCGCTGCTTATATACCCCCGGGGGGGCAATGCCTTTGCCAATTTCGTGTGTTGTTTCCGCGCGTTCCATACTACGCGAAACAACGACCGCCATCTTTTGGCCGTCTGACAGACTTCTGAGTTCGGCTTCAGCTGTCAGTTTATGTGTTTGATGTTTATGCTTTTCCCGGAAGTGTATTAAACTTCGCCTTGTCTGAAACTTTGCCGTGGTAGCTCCGGAACCGATAGTATTCTGCGTGCTTCCGTCGTAGCGATCGCTTACCACGCAGGTCCTCCTTGGTATGTCTTTAAGGCACCCCATCCGCTACCGGAATTCGCCTACGGTAACTGGACGTGTAGGGGTCCTTAATATCCGCTCTCCTAGCGTAAGAAGAAATCGATCGCAGAACCAATATTCCGGCTTCTGGCTTTCGTTTATCCGACGTGAACGGCAGTGTCGGAAGATGGGTTTTGAACTTGTCGATCGCTCGCGAATCTGTCTAACCCTTCCTTTCCCTACCAGGTTACGCGTATGATTTAAAACCCGATCCGTTACGCGGGAAGATCGTAGAGGAGCCCATTCCCTAATACAACAGCAGGAACTGGAACTCTTCTGGAACGGTATCTTATAAATTATCAAAATCAATAACATTTCTGATGTTTCATTTCAGGCAATGCTTAAACAAAACAAAATAAAAGAACGTATTAAAATAAAAACATAAGTAAGTGCGTCTTCAACGATGTCTTATGTGCTCCTCCACCTCTGTGGTTCCTCAGCCGCCGCACTCTCGGTAGAGCCTGGACCCTTAATGGCGAGTGTGACTCTCCGTCCCTTCACACCACTTGGTTCTGACCTGGGGAAGGAAAAGAGGGTGTAGTGAGGGTGATCGCTGCCGCTAAAATAACACGTAACAGCTTATGTATTCGGTTGTTGCTGTTTCCCTATTCTTAATCGATCAAGTTGCGTGGTGGCCAGGCTTACACGTAGCAGTATCCAAAGTTTCAAATTCCTAGCTTGAAGCGTTCAAAAGTTATCGGAAAGTATTGTTGAACATGTGACTTAAGGATTTTTTGTATGGAAGCTACCGGGAAGGGTAAAAGGATTTCGCTAGACTAGTAAAATCGACCTTCGTTTTTAATCAAAACCAATTTGTACAAAATGCCGAATTCATTGCTAAACGATTACTTCAGTTATTGTGAGTTCCGTAAATTAAGTGAAGACATTTTGACAGGATATTTGTATGGCAGCACACGAAGGAATAATAGGATTTTTTTTCATAATCATACATTTAGCTGCAACTAGTGGGAAATCAACACATACAAAATTTCAAAGTCGTAGCTAAAACCCTTCTGAAGTTATCGGCTAGTATTTTTGAACATGTGTTTTCAGGTTTTTTTGTATGGGAGCTACCCGAAGGAGTAGGACGATTTTTTCCGTTAACGAACTTAGCCTTACAAATTCGACAAAACACCCAGATTCAAAATTTCAAGATCCTAGGTCAAGGCGTTTTTGAGTTATTGCGCGTACGGACAGACAGACGGACAGAGGAACAGACGGACGGACGGACGGACGTCAATCGGATTTGGGGTTTCTGGCCACAAACAAACAAAAAATACCTAGTATATAACTTTTTTCCGTCCGAGGCTTGGTTCTATGTGTTACTTTTGGACTGGATTAAACTTATAATACCCTCAGATTCCATCCAATGATGTTCGTTTTGGGCTCCCAATGAAAATCTATGGTTTGCGACCTTAATACTTTATTTGTGACTATTTTAAGCAGTTATTTTGTTAAACAGTTACAAATCACATCAACAAGCTTTCAGGAATGTAATCCTTGAAAACAAAATGTCTTCCTTTCCTTCAGCGCTACAACTACTGAATAACGTCTCCTCTGTAGACAATAAAGGTAATGATTTAAAAAAATAGAAACCATTATTATTAAATTAAAAAATTCTTAAAATGCATAATTTTTATTTAACCAAATTCGTTTTCGACACAATAATGATTGCAAAGTATACAAATAATATTGTTAACTTAATTGTCGTTCATTCTTTATATATTAATATGTTTTGTATTTGCTGCTCTAATTTTTTCGCGTGCATGTTCTACAAACTCTATTTGCAGCATGTATTACCGCCTTGAAAATTTTAATATCAGTAAATAAAATTAAGTTAAGTATGGGAAGATAATTTATTTAAAAGTAATAACCATGATATGACTGAAATTCGAATTGAAGACTCTTTGGAACAAAAGCGCGTTACCGAATCCACTTGGTTTGATCCCAAGAAGGTTCACAAACGAACTGAAACTCACTCCTGGAAATAGTCAAAAGCGAGATGTTGAAACAATTCGTGAAAAAAATAGACGACATTAATTTCTATTACTAACACTTATTTTGTAATTTGTTCAACTTTTAGCCATATTCCGCCTTCGTTGGAAGTAATTATGCTGCCAGGAAATATCCTAATAGGCCTATCCATCTTCTTGGACAGGGTGTATCTGTAGTTTCTCAGCGCAGTTACAATTCCAATACGAGCTTGCATCATTCCAAATCTAGCGCCAATACAAATCCGTGGACCTTCGCCAAATGGTAGGAATGTTACTGACGGCCTTTCCTTCATTTTTCCCTCAGAGCAGTTCTCCGGATTAAATTTTTCTGGATTCGGGTAGATTTCAGGATCACGTTGAAAGGAATAAGCGGGTATCACCATAAGCGTACCCTTCGGTATTACAAACTTAGTTGTAGGAACTGTGTAGTCGTTCTCGGACTGACGGAAAAGTAACGATATTGGTGGATGTAGTCGAAGGCTTTCTGAAAAAATCCAAGAAGAAAAATTTGTGCAATAATTCCGATTCGTTTCAACCCACCGTTCAGAATTTGATCAATATATGGCATATCCAGCATAGCTTCGTAGGTTAGCTCCGCTTTATGCCTGGCTAATACTTCCTCGATGTGACTGCGAGCCTTTCCCTGAATTTCCGGATTAGAAGCCAATTCATACAAGCAAAACTGCAGAAGCGATGACGATGTTTCGAATCCAGCTACGAAAAAGACGAATGCTTGTGCCGAGAGTTCGTTAAAGGTGAGACCATCTCCACTTTCATTTTTTCGCAATTTAATCAGAAGGTCCATAAAGTCGTTCCGGTGCTCATCGTTTGAAATTCGATAGTTCACAGTACTGGTCAAGACTTTCATGAAGAACTCGCTGATATCATCATGAAAACGTTTGCATCCAAACATCTGGGCTGTACTCCGGAACGATCCTAGGAGTTGATCTATTCCAGGATTATGCCTTGGATCAGAGAACACCCTTAGCCCCATTCGGTAGAACTCACTATCCACTTCGTTCAAGCTATTACACTCGATACCGAAGGCAACGCTCCCTATTACGTCGGTTGTAAAGCGTGCCATAAGCGTCTTAATGTCGATTTCACAACCACTTTCACTTATCTCTTTGATTTTGCCTTCAAGACGTTGCGCTACATCGACCACAGCGGGAAACATCATTTTCATCTTACCGCTCGTGAATGTCGGTGATAACTTTGTGCGCAATAATCTCCACTTGCTTCCGTGGATGTTAAACATATGGGCGGAAAGAGGATCGTCTCTTTCATTGTAAAATATTCCTCGATCGTTAAAATTATGAAAGTCCTTAATAAGAATATTTTTAGCAAGTTCCAGGTCGAGAACCAGAGCCGCCGGCTTTAAGAAGACGAAGATCCCTACGAAGGGCGCACTTCCTTTAAATCTTTGATAGATCTTTTGCATTCGTCCGCACATATGCTCTTCTTTGCCGACACCCTTAAGGCTTCCATAGGGAAAAACAGCCTCGTCATAAGCTGCTCCCATTTCCTTCCATAGTGAATACCGCTTCCGTATCAGTAGAGCCACTAATATGATTATGGTGATTGCAGCCACTAACACTACTAGTAAGTCCATTTTAAGAAAGTTTTGTATCTCCACTTAAGTCAAAAGTCACTGAGAAACTGAAGAAATTAAAAGCGTTTTCCACTGATGAATTAATTTTAGCATTTTAATAGCCCCAATTAATTTCAAGCATTATCGCTTTTGCGAACTTTCGTATTTGTAATGATAGCAAAAAGCACAATTTTGTATTTTACTATTGTAATATAATAATATTATGTGTTTACTTCCAAAATGTTAATCTCATACATATGTATGCAGCTTTTGTTGGTAATAATACGGTTCATAAAAAAATAAAATTAAAATGACATTTTTATAATGGGGTTTTCTGAGAAAAACTACATTGATCACTGCATATTTAGAGTTGACGTAGCAAAAATTTGTGTTTTCGAGTAAATATCTCAAGATTTGGTGCAGTTACAATTTAGACTGTTACATCAAATGAAAGGTAATTCGATTCCCTAAAAAACGAGTTATAACACTTTGCCTTGTGATTATTCGTTTTCAAGATATAACGTTTTAAGTGAGTGAGGGTACCGGTCAAAACACTTTTCTTAACCACTTTGTATCTCTACTGATATTAAAAATTGACCCACCCCGTAGAACAATTTCTTTCTCCAAATATATCAAGGAATAACCCCTTACAAGGTGGCACTCAAAGTACCAAACACCCTGTATGTAAGTACATACAAAATAATTTTTATATTCTAGATGAAATCAAATAGAGTATTATAAGTTTAATCCAGCCCAAAAGTTTGTAACGCATAGAACCAAGCCTCGGACGAAAAAAAATTCCTAAAAATCAATTTCACGATTTTTCGAATTTCAAAAACCAAGAGGGTGTGCTTACGTTTTCGCAAATTTTTCTAAATCCCTAGTGTCTAATGAGATACCTAGTTGTTTCTTATGAAATCAGCTAAAAACCGGTTTCACAATTTTTTCCAAATTCAACCCCCAAGTGGATGTAATGGGTTTGCATACGTGTTAACATTTCGTCACATCTCTTAATTCTTTTAATGTACATACATAATATACTGAAATTCAAATATTCTACATGTCCTTTTTCAATATTTAATCGGCTAAAAATCTCTATTTTAAATATTTTTATGTTAAGAACAAAATTATTATAATTTTCCTAGAAACCTCATAATCTCGAAAAAACTGATGATATATTCCGACTTTGACCGCGTTTTGAAGTGTGGGCCAATAACGTAATTCATGTGTTACATGCTTTTAACCGCTTCCCGAACCAGTGGCGGATCCAGACCTTGCTGTTGGAGGGGGGCGGACATTTTTTGATTTGGATATTTTGTTTTATCAAGTTCTGCGTAAATTTAGCTACATAGACTGCACTTAGCAAAAAACATACTGCAGTCACGATCGGCTGCAAGCCTATCGTATAATACTCTAGATGAATACTGAACTCCGATTTATATTGTAGTTGGGTATAAAGTAGAATTACGTGTGTGCATGTTGTAAGTCCTTTATTAAGGACTGCCATTAGATTGCTATTCAAAACTGAAAGACAATATTCAGTGTTTAACTTCATACCTTGAACTGGGTAAGTCATCGAAAAAAATGTCCTTTTTAAAGGACTTTCACATGGGAGGTGCAGGAAGGACTCACTCGATTTCTTACATATTTATCCTATTCCTTGGAACCATTCAAAAATAAACGTGTACAAAATTTCAAATTCGTAGGTTGAAGCGTTCAAAAGTTATCGGAAAATATTGTTGAAGACGTGTTTTAAGGATATTTTGTATGGCAGCTACCAGAAGGAGTAAAAGGATTTCGCTGATTAGTAAACTCGAACTTCCTTTTCACTCAAAACTAACTTGTACAAAATTCCGAATTCGTAGCTAAAAGATTACTTGAGTTATTGTGAGTTTCGTAAATTAAGTGAATACATTTTGACAGGATATTTGTATGGCAGCTACATGAAGGACTAACAGGATTTTCTTCATAATCATATATTTAGCTCCAACTATTGGAAAAATAACACATACAAAATTTCAAAGACGTAGCTTAAACCCTTCTGAAGTTATCGACCAATATTCTTGAACACGTGTTTTAATGACATTTTGTATGGCAGCTACCCGAAGGAGTAAGACGATTTTGCCCGTTAACGAACTTAGCCTTACAAATTCAACCAAACATCCAGATTCAAAATTTCATGATCCTATGTGAAGGCGTTCTTGAGTTATCGTGCTAACGGACAGACGGACGGACGGACGTCAGGCGGATTTGAGGTTTTTGGCCACAAATAAACAAAAAATAATATATAACTTTTTTTCGTCCGAGGCTTGGTTCTATGCGTTTTGGGCTGGATTAAACTTATAATACTCTATATGATTTCATCTAGAGTATAAAAAGGGTCATCTGATGACGGGATCATATTGTTTTCATCTTATTATGAGTCATTCCATCCAGAATCGCCAAAGTTGTGACCTTACAGTTTCCGATTTTTTTGAAAATTTTTGTACTTGAAGAACTAGTGAAACAAATAATTGAAATTCAAGTTTTTATTTCTATATCATTTTTTAACTAACAAAAACAACAACAATCTTTAAAATAAGCCCTACTTTATTATTCAAGGATAAAAATTACCAGAGACAGGAATTCTGAAAGAGGACTCGGACATCTTTTGTGGGAATTCGTTAACATACTATAACTAACAAAAAAAATGAGATAGAAACAAAAACTTGAATTCATATTTTTTTTTCACTAATTCTTCGAGTACACAAATTTTCAAAAGAATCGGCGATGATAAGGTCACCCTTTTGGCGATTCTTCATTAAATTACTCTTTTTCTATAAAATAATTGAGAACCACTATAATGTTCTTCAATTTTTTTTGACCCCGATCCTATTGAGATCCCAAGTTAATTTTTTGGTATGTTTTAAAAAACAGTATAACCTACAAAATATTAAAAAATTAAAAAAAAAAACCGTTTTGAGAAATTGAAGGATAAAGGACAAAATATTATCCTTGAAAAAAATGTCAAAGATAATATTTATTGCGACAACCTTTCCCTTTAAAATAAGCCATATTTTATTATTCTAGGATAAAAATTACAGGAGATATGCATTTTCGAAGAGGACTCGGACACCATTTTTGCGAAAACTTTAACTTACTATAGGCAGTATTATTTACTTCGGGTTGTTTATAACCTCTGGGTAATTCCAGTTTTTCCAAAGATTTGGTATTATTCACCTCCGGTTATCGTTTTTAACCGCTGATTTTGTAATCAGTGATTAAAGTTACCCAGGGAAAAATTTAACCGGTGGAAAACTTCCAGTTTTCTACGATACCCAGGGATTTAACCGGCGATTTGACAAATTTTGTATTATTCACGATTGAAGTCATAGCAAAATTTCATTTGTGAGATAATTGGAGTGATTCTGATGAAGAACATGACTCGAGCGTCACCAATACAAAATGGCACAACGAATCGACATCGACATATGCGACGACAAAGACTTTTTCTGTTGATACCGGATTGCAAAGCCAAATGAATTTTTTCCATTTTATCGTTCTCCACCCTTACTCCTTCCATAATCTTCGTCCAGTTTTCAGCTAGGAGTATAAATGGGCTAGGTCTCGTATTATTTGTATGATCCCATCTTATACAGTTCTTGAGATATGATTTTTAAAAAAAAATGCTTATCCATCACCTCCCTGAAAAATACTTTCAGCCAACTCCTATTGTCCATCTTTAAACATAAGCCACATTTACTTTTTCTGGTTTAATTGGTTTGTGCGACATCGCAATGCAAAGTTTTTTATCGCCACAAACCACTCTCAAAAAATTATTTTTGATCTATTCGCCTAGTTCCTAGTTTAGAAAGTATCAAGTTTCAACTTTGTGACATTAACCGTTCAGGAGATATCGATTTTAGAATGTCGCGACCTAAGCTTTTAAGCGTTTCTGAAACATTGTTTTTCTCCGAACTCCCGAACCTTTCCACTCATATAAAAATGAAGCCAGCAAGTGGGTACAATATCATAGATCTATGAAAGTTCCGAATTTCAGCTTCCTAGCATAAGTGGTTCCTGAAATATAAGAACCAAAGTTTTGCGTCTAAAACGTCATCCACATCCCCCCCCCCACCACTCCACTAGAAACTTATCACTTGAAGGGGTCCACTAAATCGACCATACCAATAAACTTATATTCAATAGCTCCAAGGGTTTGGGAGATGCAAGTCTTCAATCGACTGTCCGCACTGTAAAATCCAATCACCCGGAAGCACACACTCAGAAAACTATCGGAATCAAATGGGATGGTTCTCGTTGAACGTGTAAACCTGTAAACCATGCATCGCACACGTCGTTTGTACTGTTCCCAGATTCGCAACAATGAAAAAATTGCAGCCAATAATTCACATTTTTCCTGAAAATACAAATTTAAATATTCACAAAAAAGAAAAATGTCACATTCTGTAAATAATTAATAAAATTCTTGATGCTTGACTGGAAAATTGGAAAATCAGCCGTTAAGGTAACCCGACCTACTAGATCGCTAACCTGAGGTGAATAATACAATTTTATACCCAGAGAAATTAACCAGTGATCAAATTTAATGTCCCGGATAAGTTAACAGCTGGTTAAGGCGAAAATAACCCGAGGTGAATAATACGGCCCTTAAACTAGCAAAAAAAATGAGATAGAAACAAAAAATTTAATTTAAATTTTTTTTTACGCTAGTTCTTAAAGTACAAAAATTTTCAAAAGAATCGGAGATGGTAAGGTCACAAATTTCGTCATTCTTGGCGATTCTTGATGGAATGACCCTATTATCTACGCAATGTGTTGTCTTCTAGTCTTTTTATCACGGTTCTGGTCTGTGCTTCGCATTTCACCGCATAACTACAGTAAATGATAATTACAGTCCACATTGCAGTGGAGTAAAAACATACTGCAGTCACGATCGGCTGCAAGCCAATCTTATAATACTCTGAATACTGAATACTGAACTCCGATTGATATTGTAGTTGGGGATAAAGTAAAATTACGTGTGTGCATGTTGTATGTCCTTTATTAAGGACTGCCATTAGATTGCTACTCAAACCTAAAAGACAATATTCAGTGTTTAATTTCATATCTTGAACTGGGTAAGTCATCGAAAAAAAATTTCCTTTTTGAAGGACTTTCGCATGGAAGGTGCAGGAAGGACTCACTCGATTTCTTACATATTTATCCTTTTCCTTGGAATCATTCAAAAATTAATGTGTACAAAATTTCAAATTCGTAGGTTGAAGCGTTCAAAAGTTATCGAAAAATATTGTTGAACACGTGTCTTAAGGACATTTTGTATGACAGTTACCAGAAGGAGTAAACGGATTTCGCTGATTAGTAAACTCGAACTTTCTTTTCACTCAAAACTAATTTGTACAAAATTTTCAATTCGTAGCTAAAAGATTACTTGAGTTATAGTGAGTTTCGTAAATTAAGTGAATACATTTTGACAGGATATTTGTATGGCAGCTACATGAAGGACTAACAGGATTTTCTTCATAATCATATATTTAGCTCCAACTATTGGAAAAATAACACATACAAAATTTCAAAGACGTAGCTTAAACCCTTCTGAAGTTATCGACCAATATTCTTGAACACGTGTTTTAATGACATTTTGTATGGCAGCTACCCGAAGGAGTAGGACGATTTTGCCCATTAACGAACTTAGCCTTACAAATTCAACCAAACATCCAGATTCAAAATATCAAGATTTTAGGTGAAAGCGTTCTTGAGTTATCGTGCTAACGGACAGACGGACGGACGGACGGACGGACGTCAAGCGGATTTGAGGTTTTTGGCCACAAATAAACAAAAAATAATATATAACTTTTTTTCGTCCGTGGCTTGGTTCTATGCGTTACAAACTTTTGGGCTGGATTAAACTTATAATACTCTATATGATTTCATCTAGAGTATAATAATACTCTATATTAGAGATATGTAACTCAGATCTGAGACGGCTCAATGAACCGGCTCAAGCAGAAGATCCAACTGAGCCAGATCTTCTCCACGGATCTTTACGGTTCAACGGTTCAACAGATCTCGACGGTTCAACAGATCTGCACGGCTCAGCAGATCTTTACGGATCTTTGCGGTTCGCGGATCTCGACGGCTCAACAGATCTTTACGGATCTTTGTGTTTTGCATATCTTTGCGGTTCGCAGATCTTCACAGCACACAGATCTTGACGGATCTTTGCGGTTCGCGGATCATCACGGCTCCTGGATCTTTAAGGTTCGCGGATCTTTGAGATGATGATGATGGAGGATGGATGATGGAGGATGGATGATGGTGGATAGAGGATGGAGGATGGATGATGGTGGATGGAGGATGGAGGATGGAGAATGGAGGATGGAGGATGGAGGATGGAGGATTGAGGATTGAGGATTGAAGATTGAGGATTAAGGATGGAGGATGGACGATGGAGAATGGAGGATAGAGGATTGAGGGTGGAGGATTGAGGATTGAGGATGGAGGATGGAGGATGGAGGATGGAGGATGGAGGATGGAGGATGGAGGATGGAGGATGGAGGATGGAGGATGGAGGATGGAGGATGGAGGATGGAGGATGGAGGATGGAGGATGGAGGATGGAGGATGGAGGATGGAGGATGGAGGATGGAGGATGGAGGATGGAGGATGGAGGATGGATGATGGACGAAGGATGATGGAGGATGGATGATGGAGGATGAATGGTGAAGAATAGAGGGTTTAGATTAAAGATTAAAGATCAAAGATCAAAGATTAAAGATTAAAGACTAAAGATTAAAGATTAAAGATTAAAGATTAAAGATTAAAGATTAAAGATTAAAGATTAAAGATTAAAGATTAAAGATTAAAGATTAAAGATTAAAGATTAAAGATTAAAGATTAAAGACTAAAGATTAAAGATTAAAGATTAAAGATTAAAGATTAAAGATTAAAGATTAAAGATTAAAGATTAAAGACTAAAGATTAAAGATTAAAGATTAAAGATTAAAGATTAAAGATTAAAGATTAAAGATTAAAGATTAAAGATTAAAGATTAAAGATTAAAGATTAAAGATTAAAGATTAAAGATTAAAGATTAAAGATTAAAGATTAAAGATTAAAGATTAAAGATTAAAGATTAAAGATTAAAGATTAAAGATTAAAGATTAAAGATTAAAGATTAAAGATTAAAGATTAAAGATTAAAGATTAAAGATTAAAGATTAAAGATTAAAGATTAAAGATTAAAGATTAAAGATTAAAGATTAAAGATTAAAGATTAAAGATTAAAGATTAAAGATTAAAGATTAAAGATTAAAGATTAAAGATTAAAGATTAAAGATTAAAGATTAAAGATTAAAGATTAAAGATTAAAGATTAAAGATTAAAGATTAAAGATTAAAGATTAAAGATTAAAGATTAAAGATTAAAGATTAAAGATTAAAGATTAAAGATTAAAGATTAAAGATTAAAGATTAAAGATTAAAGATTAAAGATTAAAGATTAAAGATTAAAGATTAAAGATTAAAGATTAAAGATTAAAGATTAAAGATTAAAGATTAAAGATTAAAGATTAAAGATTAAAGATTAAAGATTAAAGATTAAAGATTAAAGATTAAAGATTAAAGATTAAAGATTAAAGATTAAAGATTAAAGATTAAAGATTAAAGATTAAAGATTAAAGATTAAAGATTAAAGATTAAAGATTAAAGATTAAAGATTAAAGATTAAAGATTAAAGATTAAAGATTAAAGATTAAAGATTAAAGATTAAAGATTAAAGATTAAAGATTAAAGATTAAAGATTAAAGATTAAAGATTAAAGATTAAAGATTAAAGATTAAAGATTAAAGATTAAAGATTAAAGATTAAAGATTAAAGATTAAAGATTAAAGATTAAAGATTAAAGATTAAAGATTAAAGATTAAAGATTAAAGATTAAAGATTAAAGATTAAAGATTAAAGATTAAAGATTAAAGATTAAAGATTAAAGATTAAAGATTAAAGATTAAAGATTAAAGATTAAAGATTAAAGATTAAAGATTAAAGATTAAAGATTAAAGATTAAAGATTAAAGATTAAAGATTAAAGATTAAAGATTAAAGATTAAAGATTAAAGATTAAAGATTAAAGATTAAAGATTAAAGATTAAAGATTAAAGATTAAAGATTAAAGATTAAAGATTAAAGATTAAAGATTAAAGATTAAAGATTAAAGATTAAAGATTAAAGATTAAAGATTAAAGATTAAAGATTAAAGATTAAAGATTAAAGATTAAAGATTAAAGATTAAAGATTAAAGATTAAAGATTAAAGATTAAAGATTAAAGATTAAAGATTAAAGATTAAAGATTAAAGATTAAAGATTAAAGATTAAAGATTAAAGATTAAAGATTAAAGATTAAAGATTAAAGATTAAAGATTAAAGATTAAAGATTAAAGATTAAAGATTAAAGATTAAAGATTAAAGATTAAAGATTAAAGATTAAAGATTAAAGATTAAAGATTAAAGATTAATGATTAAAGATTAAAGATTAAAGATTTAAGATTAAAGATTAAGGATTAAAGATTAAAGATTAAAGATTAAAGATTAAAGATTAAAGATTAAAGATTAAAAATTAAAAATTAAAAATTAAAAATTAAAGATTAAAGATTAAAGATTAAAGATTAAAGATTAAAGCTTAAAGATTAAAGATTGAAGATTTAAGATTAAAGATTAAAGATTAAAGATTAAAGATTAAAGATTAAAGATTAAAGATTAAAGATTAAAGATTAAAGATTAAAGATTAAAGATTAAAGATTGAAGATTAAAGATTAAAGATTAAAGATTAAAGATTAAAGATTAAAGATTAAAGATTAAAGATTAAAGATTAAAGATTAAAGATTAAAGATTAAAGATTAAAGATTAAAGATTAAAGATTAAAGATTAAAGATTAAAGATTAAAGATTAAAGATTAAAGATTAAAGATTAAAGATTAAAGATTAAAGATTAAAGATTAAAGATTAAAGATTAAAGATTAAAGATTAAAGATTAAAGATTAAAGATTAAAGATTAAAGATTAAATATTAAATATTAAAGATTGAAGATTGAAGATTGAAGATTGAAGATTGAAGTTTGATGATTGAAAATTGAAGATTGAGGATTGAAGATTGAAGTTTGAAAATTGAAGATTGAAGTTTGATGATTGAAAATTGAAGATTGAACATTGAACATTGAAAATTGAAGATTGAAAATTGAAGATTGAAAATTGAAGATTGAAAATTGAAGATTGAAAATTGAAGATTGAAAATTGAAGATTGAAGATTGAAAATTGGAGATTAAAGATGGAATATTAAAGATTAAAGATTATAAATTGAAAAGAGGAGATGCAAGATAGATTTTGGAAAAGATATTACTGGACACCAAAACTCCAAAATGAAAATTTACATTTTTTCCTTATGGTATTTCCACTTTTAAGTCAATTTCAATTTGTTTCTCTTCCCGCTCGATTCGAAATTAAAAGATATCGCTATCTCAAAATTTGCAGGGCTAAAGGGATTAAAACTCCCTTTTCGCGTTCATGTTTGGCTGACGCGCGCTACGCTCCAACCTACATTTTGAGCAGCCCTGCATGGCTAAATTTATTAAAACTCTCTTTTCACGTTCATGTTTGGCTGACGTGCGCTTCGCTCTTGCCATAGAAATATTTTCACTTTCGTTTAATATTTTATGTCTTTTAAAGAAACTCATTAATTTCTACTTTGCAACCTTTTCAATTATTTTTCCAACGATATATATTAAGGAAATAAGTCAATAATTGAAATAATAATTGAAAATCTTTTAATATTTTTAGACATTCAATTGTTATGCCGTCAAATCCAGGACTAGAGCCAATATTTTTTAAAACTAGTTTCCTATTATTTCCCGCAATACCCAGCACTGCCTTAAAATAATCAACTTTGAGTATTTACAGTAAAGCTCATAATTTATTCACAATTTTTGTTTTTTAAATTAGTTTTCGGTTTTTCAATATTAATCTGCAGTCTCCTTGTACGGCAGTGCAAAAGATCCACCCGGATCTTTTGAACCGGCTCAAAGAGCCGGTTCAATGAAAAGAGCGAGATCCGGTGAACCGGTTCATTGAAAAGATCCGAATTGCCCATCTCTACTCTATATGATTTCATCTAGAGTATAAAAATCGGAGAACGGTTGAAGTATGTATGTTTAGAAAGTTCGGAATTGCTCTTGGGGTGGCGGCCGCCCCTCCGCCCCCCTGTATCCACCAATGTCTCGAACTTTGACCCCCAAAAATAATAAAATTTCGCCAAGACCATTGACAGATTTTTTTTTGCACTTGAGTGTGGGTAGAAAATTTTTAACACACCTAATACGAATTTCTAAGAATTCCGTTTTTATTAAAGTTATATTAATCAAATAATCAGTCTTTATCCAGAGGTAAAATTGTGACTATCCCCTGGTCCCTTGTATGTACATTATAAAGGAATGTGTTTTGAAAGGAATTACCACTCTTGTGATGTCTCTTGCGTACTCACTTTAGTATACCTAATCTAATAATTGCTAGCAGCTTGTAATTACAAAGCAACGGATATATCAGGATAATGGCACTAAAAGTGACTAAAGGACCATCGAAACAAACAAAATATAATAATACCCGAGAAAATGGACCATTATGATAAAGCCCTACTGCGAGCGCATCAGAGCAACTCTCGGGAAAATCTTTCAAAGTTTTTCTTTGTTTCCGATTCAAAGTTTTTCTTGTTTCTTGCCGAAGTTTTTTTTTACCCCTAAATGAATGCTAGCAGAAGTCATTTTCTGGTAATTACCACCCATCTTCGAACTAGGGAGTATAAGGTAGGCTTCGTTCGAACTGTTGCATGACGATACCGTGGGTTATTCTCGGAAAATGCTATTATTGTTTCTATACTTGTTCCACCCCTAGACAAACGGATACGATGGATAAACTTGTTCGGCAGCAACTCCTGCTGATGTTTTTCATGCCTAATGCTGCTACTATTATTGCTCATTCCCAATTGACCTAGTTTTCCACAACTTCTCACTTTATGAGAATTTTCCGTTTTTTTTTCTTGCATTATCCTTTCTTTATGTTCCTTTATGCTTTTGAGCCGAAGCAGACAACATTTCACTCGTCAGTTGGTATTTTCGTTGGAGCATCATTACATTAGGCCTTAAGGTAGCACTGTCCCGAACATCATTTCAGGATGGGACAAAAAGTTTTAACATCGAATGATACATCTGTACGACTGATAACTACTGGAAAATTACGTATTTTATCTTTCGTCTTTCAATAATGCGACTGAAAGAACGGAAAATGTACAATAAGTGGCATTAAGGGATCAGTCTTGAAAAATATCAGAATCTAGGTCATAACGAACTGGGGACATTGTGTGGATTTCGAAAGAAAAGTTTCAATTTTATTAACTTTTGGTAAATAGTGGACGACAACTTGGCAACATCAATAGGAAGTTTCTAACTTCTTGTGTTTTTCTTTCGAAACTCATTGTGTCCGTACTATTATCAAAAGGCCAATAGAAGCTCATGTATTACAGCTTTTCATTGTACTTATTCTTTTAGAAATGGCTCAATGGCACAACCACACCAACCATACATATGGACTTCAACATCACACAAAAGAACGGGAATAAACCATCCTGTCTTGCGCGAAAAGTTTATAAGAGGAGCGAAGAACTGCGTAGCATTTGAGGAGGACGGAATATGGTAGCAGCGTGAGAAACTGCTTCGGATGTTCTATATGAAGGAGTACGGCATTCTTGAAGAATATGATATCTTCAGAATCTGATGTCAATCCCAAAGTAGGTCATACACTTGTCTTAAATGCGACATAGGACGCTTGATTACAAGACTGGCTGATAAAGCTACCACTACTCTTCCATATTGGGTGAAAATCAAGAGATTTCGTGAAGCAGTTTGGGAATCACATTCAGCAGTTCTCTTAGATTTAATTTGACTGCAGCAATTAAGAGTCTTTTTAAAAAAAGTTCCATTTCCATATCTGAAAATTCATTCTACCGTTTTTGTTCTTATCTGAATACCGCAGGTAATATGAACTAATATTTCACGTTGACGTTCTCTACACTTTCAAAACTAACAATATAATTGAAAATGGCAATATCAAATGTGACAGTGTCAAATGTGCTGAGTAAAGCTGAAATGAGTATTCACTATAATGCTTTATGCTATGCTTTAATCACCCCGAAATCTCACGATTAAGAAAACTTTATTTCGAAGTGTTTCCATCGCATTCCAAGATTTATTTTGACAGTTGAAACAACTGTTGTGTGATGATATTTGGTGTGTTTTTTTCAAATGGATCAAGATCAAAATTATTCGTTTTACATTGAAAACAACAATAAAAAATCTGCCAACAGTCTAGGCGCAACTTTATTATTTTTTGGGTATCTTAATTCTGAGATGCGGTGTAGGTTACTATGTGACTGAAAACCTAAAAAAAAAGTTCGGGAAGCGGTTAGAATGGGGTCGCGCTAGAATACTTACGCCGCTGCCACATATAACATATGAATTACATAATTGGATCATACTCCGGAACGAGGTCTAGTCCTAGTATAATATCAGTTGTTACGCCATTAGAAGGTTTTTCGTGATTTGCTTTTAGGCCATTACATAAAATCGGGAATGCGTTTGTAGGCGATTATATAAAAAGTCTGTGGAAGTGCAGACCACTCTAATATCTCATCAATCCTGAGAAATATGTCGAAAGCATTACGTCCTATTGGAGTTGAATAACAAACTTCCTGAAACCGACTTTTTGACGATTAAGTAGGAAGCGTAAGGAAGTAAAATTGAATTCGATATCTCATTAGAACTAAGAAATGTGTAAGAATTTGTGAAAACATTTGCAACCCCCTTGCACCCACTTTAGGGTTGAATATCCAGAAATTCTGAAAAGAAAGCCATAGGAAGTAAAAACCAATCCGATGTCTTATCACTCTTAAGAGATATGACGGAATTCGTGAAAAAGTGTTCAACCCGTTTTTATACTCTTAGGGGTTGAAAAAGGAAAAAACTTGAAAACCAGTTTTAGGTGATTATTAAATAAGCCCGTGGAAGTGAAAAGTTATTCGATATCTAATCAGACCTGAGGGATACGGCTGAATTCGTGAAAATGTATACATCCCCTTTACACCACCTTAGGGGTCGAATTTTTAAAAATCCTGAAAACACTTTCTAGGTATTTCTATGAAGAATCCGTACAAAAAAAAATTCATTTAATATTTAAAAAGACCTAATGGATATGACGAAAATCGTAAAAATATATGCAATCCATTTTCACTGACCATTTTTTTAGCTCCACTTCCGAACGCCAATAGATATTTGAATTTTTTTTTAATTATAATTACTTTTCTAGTTGATTTACATATACATACCGAATTTCAATTTCTAGCGTAAGCCGTTCTATAGTTAGGAAAAACACCCCCCACCCCCGTACCATACTACCCCTAAAAAAATTCCCACATGCTACTACTATAGCTCTATCTAAATACTAAGTTTCAGCTTTATACCATTATAGGTTCCAGAGATATAAAAATCGGAACTTTTTACTTTTCACCCTCACCCACCCTCACCCTCTACACCCTCTTCCCTGAAATTTTTTTCCTGCTGGGGGTATATTAGGCCTACTTCTGGTAAAAATTGTAAGCATCTATCTTACACTGTTCTTGAGATATGAGACGAGATTTTTTAAAAAAATTTCTTACCCCCTCCACTTCCATGCTCTACCGCCCTCTTAAACAATTTTACTTTCAGAAAACTTTATTTGTCAACCTTTATACAGAAACCAAATTTTATTTCTCTAGTGCAATTGGTTCGTGAGATATCGCAATCTGAAATTTTTCAACCACCACCCTCGTACGTCACTGCCCCCTCTCAAAAATTTGTTTCCGATCTATTCTCCTAGTATACCTACAGATGATTATTAAATTTTAATTTCGTGACATTAACTGTTTAGAAGATATGGATTTTAGAATGTCTCGATCTCGCCTTTCGAACGTTTCGGACGCATCATTTTTCCCCCCACTCCCACACCCATTCACCCATGTCATCAATATTTTTGCAAATGGGTCCACTATCAAAGCTCTATATAAATTCCAAGTTTCAGCGTCCTAACATAAGCGGTTGCTAAGATCTAGAAACCAAAATTTTTCGTTTAAAACGCTTTCCCCACCTCCCCCCTCACACCCCAACACCACTCAAGAAGTGGTCACTTCAAGGGGCCTCCCCAGTCTATTAAAAAAAAAGTCTCAATTCAATAGCTCATACGGTTTAGGAGCTGTAAGCCCTCAAACGTTTGGCGTACAGCGGACGGCGCACAGACGGACTGAAATTTTTTTTGCTTTTTTGGTGCTTATTAGTCATGAAACGTAAAAAAAAAAAATTTGAGGGTAGCAAATTTTTTTTTTAAACATACTGCAGTCACGATCGGCTGCAAGCCAATCGTATAATACTCTAGATGAATACTGATCTCCGATTTATATTGTAGTTGGGGATAAAGTAGAATTACATGTGTGCATGTTGTATGTCCTTTATTAAGGACTGCCATTAGATTGCCACTCAAAACTAAACGATAATATTCAGTGTTTAATTTCATATCTTGAACTGGGTAAGTCATCGAAAAAATGTCCTTATTGAAGGACTTTCACATGGGAGGTGCAGGAAGGACTCACTCGATTTCTTACATATTTATCCTTTTCCTTAGAACCATTTAAAAATGAACGTGTACAAAAGTTATCGAAAAATATTGTTGAACACGTGTCTGAAGGACATTTTGTATGGCAGCTACCAGAAGGAGTAAAAGGATTTCGCTGATTAGTAAACTCGAACTTTATTTTTACTCAAAACTAATTTGTACAAAATTTCCAATTCATAGCTAAAATATTACTTGAGTTATAGTAAGTTCCCTAAATTAAGTGAAAACGTTTTGACAGGATATTTGAATGGCAGCTACACGAAGGACTAATATGATTTTCTTCATAATCATACATTTAGCTCCAACTATTGAAAAAGTGACACATACAAAATTTCAAAGTCGTAGCTTTAGGCGTTCCGAAGTTATTGGTCAATATTCTTGAACACGTGTTTTAAGGACATTTTGTATGGCAGCTACCCGAAGGAGTAAGACGATTTTGCCCGTTAACGAACTTAGCCTTACAAATTCAACCAAACACCCAGATTCAAAATTTCAAAATCCTAGGTGAAGGCGTTCTTGAGTTATCGTGCTAACGGACAGACGGACGGACGGACGCACGGACGGACGGACGGACGGACGGACGGACGTCAAGCGGATTTGAGGTTTTTGGCCCCAAATAAACAAAAAATAATATATAACTTTTTTTCGTCCGAGGCTTGGTTCTATGCGTTACAAACTTTTGGGCTGGATTAAACTTATAATACTCTCTATGATTTCATCTAGAGTATAAAAATCGATAACAATACTTTATTATTAAAATAATAAAGTAAAAGAGATGATCCAAAATCATAATGGGATCATAGTTGAATCAGTTTTTCGCTATTAAAGCTCATCTAAATTTCCGCTATTTTAGCATTTTCACGCTCAGCTGATAATGACACCAGTAAATTGAATTTGTAGCAGGTATTTGCACCCAGCAGGCAGAACATGCTCGTCGAAAAGTCGTGGCAACTCAATACATTTTTAACGGAAATGCAAGTCCATGTATAAGATAGAGACAGCATGTACAAAATTATTGAAAAAGCCTCAGTGCATTTTCTACACAGTTTCATCGCTATATGCAACAAAGGAAAACTACACACGTAGTCCTACCCATCTGCCAGAAGCAACAGAACTTTCGTAGAATATACATCGAAATGGCACCGCAAGCATGTATAACATTTATTGAAAATGAAAATTTGGTTCCGACCCATAGCTTCTTAATTTTTATCAGTGACGTTTGGCTGTTCGTCGATTTATATCACCAATGATAAAGTTGCGAGAGAAGAGTGCGCAGTTATTTTTTGTCTCGGGAAGAAGGACATTACAAAATAATTAAATTTTATCAAAACTAATCGAACTGTAGTGATGCGTTTTGTTTTTACGATTCAATATATTTTCAGGCTTACAATTATTTAAAGTTCTAATTTCTTTTCAGTTCTCTTTTAAATTTGGAAGATAATGAGAATTCAGAAGTCCGTTTTTAGGTTAAATGTAGCGACGGCTACAAATTTATTTTCTGTTCCTGTATAAATATGTTATAGATTTTTATTTCTTCTTCTTCTTTCTTTTTTTTATATGGATTTCACTGACCCCTTTTTTTCTTTACGTTTCTTATATCTTTTAATTACTATAATTCAAATTAATATATTTTAACAAATTTCTTTACAGCTGCAAAAATTTCTTTACAGCTGCAAAAATGGCGTTCAAATCTTTACTAAAGTAAAGTTGACCCTTGTTCAGCTAATTCTCATTTTTTTCTTCTGATCAGTTGATCTTTTTCGAGGGTTGGTTGGCGTTGTTTACAGCAAGATTAAAGGAAAAAATATTCCTCTGCTTTATAATTTCTTTCTTTTTCTTCACGATCTTTCAAAAATATTATTCAAATATTTCTCGCTGCCGAAATTGATATATGGTTTGCTGAATTGAAGTTTACAGGTTTGACACTAAAAAGTTACGAGATTTGCAGCTAGATTTTGCCGTAATCTTGGGGTTTGGTAATCTCAATCTTGTATGGAGAATATGCGTGTAGATTTGCGAAATCGTGAGATTTCGGCGAGATGGAAACATGGCATTAGTTCATAGTTGAAACTTAATTTCTTTTTATACTCTAGATGAAATCATATAGAGTATTATAAGTTTAATACAGCCCAAAAGTTTGTAACGCATAGAACCAAGCCGCGGACGAAAAAAAGTTATACATTATTTTTTGTTTATTTGGGGCCAAAAACCTCAAATCCGCTTGACGTCCGTCCGTCCGTCCGTCCGTCCGTCTGTCAGTGAACACGATAACTCAAGAACGCCTTCACCTATGATATTGAAATTTTGAATCTGGATGTTTGGTTGAATTTGTAAGGCTAAGTTCGTTAACGGGCAAAATCGTCCTACTCCTTCGGGTAGCTGCCATACAAAATGTCCTTAAAACACGTGTTCAAGAATATTGGTCGATAACTTCAGAAGGGTTTAAGCTACGACATTGAAATTTTGTATGTGTCATTTTTCCAATAGTTGGAGCTAAATATATGATTATGAAGAAAATCTTATTAGTCCTTCGTATAGCTGCCATACAAATATCCTGTTAAAATGTATTCACTTAATTTACGAAACTCACTATAACTCAAGTAATCTTTTAGCTACGAATTCGGAATTTTTTACAAATCAGTTTTGAGTGAAAAGGAAGTCGGAGTTTACTAATCAGTGAAATCCTTTTACTCCTTCTGATAGCTGCCATACAAAATGTCCTTAAAACACGTGTTTAAGAATATTGGCCGATAACTTCAGAAGGGTTTAAGCTACGTCTTTGAAATTTTATATGTGTTATTTTTCCAATAGTTCGAGCTAAATGTATGATTATGAAGAAAATCCTATTTGTCCTTCGTGTAGCTGGCATACAAATATCCTGTCAAAACGTCTTCACTTAATTTACGGAACTTACTATAACTCAAGTAATCTTTTAGCTATGAATTGGAAATTTTGTACAAATTAGTTTTGAGTGAAAACGAAGTTCGAGTCTACTTATCAGCAAAATCCGTTTACTCCTTCTGGTAGCTGCCATACAAAATGTCCTTAATGTCCTTCCTGTTCAACAATATTTTTCGATAACTTTTGAACGCTTCAAGCTACGAATTTGAAATTTTGAACTCGTTCATTTTTGAATGGTTCCAAGGAAAAGGATAAATATGTAAAAAATCGAGTGAGTCCTTCCTGCACCTTCCATGTGAAAGTCCTTCAAAAATGACTTTTTATACTCTAGATGAAATCATATAGAGTATTATAAGTTTAATCCAGCCCAAAAGTTTGTAACGCATAGAACCAAGCCTCGGACGAAAAAAAGTTATATATTGTTTTTTGTTTATTTGTGGCCAAAAACCTCAAATCCGCCTGACGTCCGTCCGTCCGTCCGTCCGTCCGTCCGTCCGTCCTTCCGTCCGTCCGTCTGTCCGTTAGCACGATAACTCAAGAACGCCTTCACCTAGGATCTTGAAATTTTGAATTTGGATGTTTGGTTGAATTTGTAAGGCTAAGTTCGTTAACGGGCAAAATCGTCTTACTCCTTCGGGTAGCTGCCATACAAAATGTCCTTAAAACACGTGTTCAAGAATATTGGTCGATAACTTCAGAAGGGTTTAAGCTACGACTTTGAAATTTTGTATGTGTTATTTTTCCAATAGTTGGAGCTAAATGTATGAATATCAAGAAAATCATATTAGTCCTTCGTGTAGCTGCCATACAAATATCCTGTCAAAACGTCTTCACTGAATTTACGGAACTTACTATAACTCAAGTAATCTTTTAGCTATGAATTGGAAATTTTGTACAAATTAGTTTTGAGTAAAAACAAAGTTTGGGTTTACAAATCAGCGAAATCCTTTCACTCCTTCTGGTAGCTGCCATACAAAATGTCCTTAAGACACGTTTTCAACAAGATTTTTCGATAACTTTTGAACGCTTCAAGCTACGACTTTGAAATTTTGTACACATTAATTTTTGAATGGTTCCAAGGAAAAGGATAAATATGTAAGAAATCGAGTGAGTCCTTACTGCACCTCCCATGTGAAAGTCCTTCAAAAAGGACATTTTTTTCGATTACCCAGTTCAAGATAAGAAATTAAACACTGAATATTGTCTTTTAGTTTTGAGTAGCAATCTAATGGCAGTCCTTAATAAAGGACATACAACATGCACATACTTAATTCTACTTTATCTCCAATTACAATATAAATCGGAGTTCAGTACTCATCTAGAGTATTATACGATTGGCTTGCAGCCGATCGTGACTGCAGTATGTTTGTTTCTAGTACCGTTTGGATAGTGATAAGGACCTACAGTCCTTTTTCCGTTTTTAGGACGAGCAGATAGGCTATGTCCATCCCACAGTGAGGACACTCAACACTAATGGCGCAGAATTTGGTTCGAGTTATTAAAATTTCGAGCTATCAACATTCGAGTTACCGAAATTTTACTGTATAAAAGCTGTGACTCATTAAAAGCAGAAAGCAGCGGCAGAAACAGCAGCGTCGTCAGTGCTGCTTTATGCTCTGCTTTATGAATTTAAATAAAAGCAGAAGCAGAGAAGAATGTGTCCATGCTAACTACCACCGAAGGTAGAAGCACGGAATAATGTGTCCATGCAGACTGTCAACAGTCACAAGTATTTTAGGCTCTTGTTTCAGCGGACGAAAATATTTTGTTTCCGTTGATTTTTCTGCGCTTTTCGCTTAAAATGATCATTAAATACGAGTATATGAAAACTATTTTGACGCACTTAACATTTCCATTGCTGACAACATTCCCAATTCTTAAGAGATTTACGTTGGCAGTACTGAAGCAGAAACAGAATTTTAGAATTTAGAACGAAAAAGAGGCACTGTTTTCGTCTCTGCTTCAGCCGCTGCTTTAATTTAAACATGCGCCATATGATCCTGTGCTTTCTAAACCAATTCTGCTTCTGCCGTTGCTTTCTCAGAAATCTGGACCCAGTAAAGACTTGAATTTTGAAAGAAGTCGAAAATGAGGACTTCAAAAAACTTTCTACGTTTACTTCACAACAAGAGAAGAACTCACTAATTGGCCCTAGCGTAGATGTTGTTTTTTAGAGGAATTGAACCAGCGCGGCGAAGGTGAAGAGTGTTCATAGCTTTTAATCTTAATTCTTGGAAAAGTATGAGCTCGTAACCCTTAGGGTTTCATGGAAGAAATCCTTGAATCCCGTTTTTCTTTTTAATATTTTCTCTCCTTTCTAATCGGACTAGACTGTATATGACTGTATTAAAGGCTAACCCCAAAACTCAATTCGGTACTATAAAAAAGGTGTGAACTTCGTCAAGGAGTCGAACCAGCTTGTGGATAGAGAAGGAATTTTTAATCTTTTATGCTTTAACTCGTGGAAAGGTTAAATCATAAATTTTAATCCAATCACGGAGAGAATTTCGTGAGAAATAAAACCGATCTGGGTAAAGTTTCTCAATGAAAAAGGGTTTTACGAGTACGTTAAGACTCGACATAGGAAAAAAGTTCAATCATTTATACCACATATAAAGAAATTGATTATGCACCAAAGGAAATGCTTTAACAAAATTTTCCACCGTAAGCACATCACACTCAGAAGAATTAAAAACGTAAAACAGTTCTGATATGCAGAAACTTTGGATGAAATACAGAACTGCAATTCAAATTGTAGTTTGGTATGAAAAGGGAGTGTTGAAGAATAGGGGTTTCAATATATATCATAATATAATCGAATATAATTTTAAATTAAAGCTAATTGTCGCTACTTCAGGCTCTTGCATCCTTTTCTTGGAGAAAATTGTCTGGTATCTACATAAAGTAATGTTTTACTTGTTTTTATTTTTCCTTTGCGAATGGTGAAAAGTATTTCAAATTCCTAGACTTGTGAGTTCTCCGGTAATTGTACACAATTTTTGTAACCATGTTTTTTTTCTGTGGAATGTGCCATCTGAAGTCGAGTGATTTTTTACAGTGGTTAATACTCCGAATTAAGGCCGTAGCCAGGGGGGACCCCCCCCCCCGAAATTCTCCAAAAAATTCAAAGTACTGAAAATCAAGCTTATTTTTATACTCTAGATGAAATCATATAGAGTATTATAAGTTTAATCCAGCCCAAAAGTTTGTAACGCATAGAACCAAGCCTCGGACGAAAAAAAGTTATATATTATTTTTTGTTTATTTGTGGCCAAAAACCCCAAATCCGCTTAACGTCCGTCCGTCCGTCCGTCCGTCCGTCCGTCCGTCCGTCCGTCCGTCCGTCCATCCGTCCGTCCGTCTGTCCGTGAACACGATAACTCAAGAACGCCTTCACCTAGGATCTTGAAATTTTGAATCTGAATGTTTGGTTGAATTTGTGAGGCTAAGTTCGTTAATTGGCAATATCGTCCTACTCCTTCTAGTAGCTGCCATACAAAATGTCCTTAAAACACGTGTTCAAGAATATTGGTCGATAACTTCAGAAGGGTTCAAGCTACGACATTGAAATTTTGTTTGTGTTATTTTTCCAATAGTTAGAGCTAAATATATGATTATGAAGAAAGTTCTGTTAGTCCTTCGTGTAGCTGCCATACAAATATCCTGTCAAAATGTATTCACTCAATTTACGGAACTTACTATAACTCAAGTAATCTTTTAGCTACAAATTCGGAATTTTTTACAAGTTAGTTTTGAGTAAAAAGAAAGTTCGACTTAACTAGCCAGTGAAATCCTTTTACTCCTTCTGGTAGCTGCCATACAAAATGTCCTTAAAACACGTGTTTAAGAATATTGGCCGATAACTTCAGAAGGGTTTAAGCTACGTCTTTGAAATTTTGTATGTGTTATTTTTTCAATAGTTAGAGCTAAATGTATGATTATGAAGAAAATCCTATTAGTCCTTCGTGTAGCTGCCATACAAATATCCTGTCAAAATGTATTCATTCAATTTACGGAACTTACTATAACTCAAGTAATCTTTTAGCTATGAATTGGAAATTTTGTACAAATTAATTTTGATTAAAAACAAAGTTCGTGTTTACTAATCAGCGAAATCCTTTTACTCCTTCTGGTAGCTGCCATACAAAATGTCCTTAAAACACGTGTTCAACAATATTTTTCGATAACTTTTGAACGCTTCAAGCTACGAATTTGAAATTTTGTACACATTAATATTTGAATGGTTCCAAGCAAAAGGATAAATATGTAAGAAATCGAGTAAGTCCTTCCTGCACCTCCCATGTGAAAGTCCTTCAAAAAGGAATTTTTTTTTCGATGACTTACCCAGTTCAAGATATGAAATTAAACACTGAATATTGTCTTTTAGTTTTGAGTAGCAATCTAATGGGAGTCCTTAATAAAGAACATACAACATGCACACACATTTATTTATTTATTTATTTATTTACGGGTGCAAGACCCTCAAAGAAAAATACAGCTTATATATATAAATGTAAAGGAGAATGAAATGAAGAATGTGTAAAAAAGAAGAAAAAGAAAAAAAAGAAAAATAAGACTAAAATTAAATGGAAATAATTTTAAAAACTAAAAACTAAAAACTAAATAAGAAAGGAAAACATTTCATAATTATATAGCCTTTAGGCATTCAATATTTGTACAAAATATGTCCAACATAGCTGAATGCATGTTAGCAGTTCTCATTAAGCGAGTGGCCGGACTATTCTTAGCATAACTAGTTTCATGATGATCGATGTAAAAAATATCGGTTGAGCGAGACGCATGTTTTGGAACCCGGAAATTTAAAGATTCTAGAAATTCAGGGCAATCCAACCTATCATTAACAATTTTGAATAAGGCTATTAGCTCATATCGCTCACGTCGTTTAGACAGTGGCTCCAGATTCAAAGTAGTGAGCAAATAGTCATAATCTATTGTTTCAACAGGTATACAAAGTTTAAAGGCAATGTACCGCAGGAATTTGTGTTGAACAGTTTCAATATGGGCAGAGTGAATATGAAAACAAGGGTTCCAGATGACAGATAAATATTCCAGATGTGGACGCACCAATGAGCAATAAAGAATTTTTAGGGAATATATATTATTGAAGTCTTGACTATTGCGTATAGCGAAACCCAGCATTCTCCGAGCTGAACTACATATTCTGTTATAGTGAGGTACGAATGTCAATTTAGAGTCAAGTAAAAGACCCAAGTCTTTAACAACATCAACCTCTGGTAACAGGCAAGTATTAAAATAATAATTAATATTGACGCGCTCACGACGTCTGCTGAAGGCAATGTAATTACACTTGGAGATGTTCAGGGGAAGACGATTTGTGATGCACCAATCATACAAGCAATTAAGATTATTTTGAATAATTCTACAGTCGTGTACAGTGTTTATAATTTTATAAATTTTTAGATCATCCGCGAATAACAAAAAATTTACGTTGACGAATATATTCGATACATCATTAATAAAAACAAGAAAGAGCAGAGGTCCTAAATGCGATCCTTGTGGTACTCCTGATGTTACGAGAAAAGGTTCCGATTGAGCAGATTTTATATTTACAATACTAGTGCGATCATGGAGGTAATCACGTATCCAATTCAGAAGATCGCCAGAGATGCCTAATGCGTGAAGCTTCGAAACGAGTAGGCAGTGATCAACTTTGTCGAAGGCTTTAGAGAAGTCGGTGTAGATTGCGTGGACCTGGGAATTAGTTCCCATTGCATGTATAATAGTCTCAACATAGGGCAAGAGATTAGTCATTGTAGACTTCTGCTTCTGGAAACCATGTTGGTGAGGGGTGATGTAGTTTCTCAGTAATGGTGTTAATTTGTTCGTGACAATTGCATCAAAAATTTTAGAAAGGGCCGATTGGATTGAAATGGGCCTGTAATTGTGAACATTGCATTTATCATTAGACTTATGAATTGGTATAATAAATGAAGTCTTCCACAATTCAGGAAATAGACCCGAACGTAATGATAAATTTAAAAGAATCGTAATGGGTAATGCCAAAAACTGACGACAGTTAAACAGAAATAATGGTGGGACACCATCGGGTCCCATACCTTTAGATGTATCAATAGTATCAAGCATCGAAGTGACATCTGAGATGACAACATTTAACGACGACAAACTTAGGTTATAGCTGCCCAGTGTGGATAAATTCGGCACGGCAGATGGAAGAGTGCTATTATCGGAGTACACACTGGAAAAATACTTAGCAAAGAGGTTTGCAATGCTAGAAGGATCAGATGCAGTAATAACATTCGCATATATACAGGATGGAAGAACATTCTCTGACCTAAGTGAATTAACGTAGTTCCAGAATGCCTTAATGTTATTGGAAGAGATATTAGCTTCAATGTTGCTAGTGTATTCAATATAACAGGATGCCTTTTTAGCTTTACAGAGACCGCGTAAGCGTGAGCATTCCAGGTAGTCAGTTTGGGAAAGCGATACCTTATATTTAGCATGTGCTATTTTTTTGTCCTTGATAAGTTGACGCAATTGAGCGTCGTACCAACGAGGATATAACGAACTATAAATAATTTGAGAAGGGACTAAATCATCGATAATATTATAAAGAACGCCATAAAATCTAGAAACGGCTTCATTAATATCTACCATATCGAGTAAGAGCGGCCAGTCGATTAATGAGAGCTGTTCACAGATAAAATTATAGCTAGCAATTTTAAAATTATAGGAAGCAAAGTGATGAATGTGAGCAATATTAGGGATTGAATTTAATTTTATGTTTATGTTGAGGGCTGGATGGTACATTTTATCAAGCGGCAGCAATTCGTCGTGCGATGAAGCTACTTCAGGCTGTGGTGAAAGATTGGAAAATACCAGATCCAGTAGCTTCCCTTTGGCGTTGAGAATTCGGTTGCTTTGGGTGAAATTAAGATCGCAGAAATGATCAATGAGAGCACTGGCCGTGCTATTAACTCTGGATTCATACCAGTTGGGGGAGGCCCAATCAACTTCTGGCTGGTTGTAGTCTCCAATGATCAGGGTATCCGCAAATGGAAAGCTGTTAATTATGCCTTCGATAAACTGGCAATGGCTGGTGTAAGACTCGGCTGGAGATGATGGTGGCATGTAGACACATCCAATAAATAAATTGCGTTGGCTAAGGCTGAGTTCAACGAAGATATCTTCCACATCGTTCGAGGACTTTATCAAAAGTTTGGAAGAGTAACAATTTTTCACAGCTAGTAGGCAACCTCCACCTCTGGACTTCGTACTTCGAGTATGGCACCGATCCAAGCGAAATACATTGTAGTTTGAAAATCCAAGTTCACTGGTTAGGATATCGTCTAACTTGGTTAAGTTTCAGTGAGAATGCATCGAATTCTCTGTTTAATAAGCTCAAGCGAAGGAGGGGTAGCTTGGTTTTCATGCCCCTGACGTTTTGATAATAAATCAGGAACACCTTATCCGCTTGCTGCAAAGGGGTTGAGTATGTATCATGAGCTACGTGGAGTCGGTGATCGCTCCTGGTAACCCGTTTTTTGGTTGGTGCTTGAAGGGTCGAATGAGTAGTCCTTCAGGCCAGAATTCCGCAGCGAAACACTTATCGTAGACTTTGTTAGGAATACCTAATTTGAAGTTGATGAAACGCAGGCTAGCAATGTCGGCATCTCTTTTCACCAGTTTCAAACATCGTATGTCATCATCGCAAATATTAAGTTTATTGGCAACGTACTTAATAATCGACTTTTCATCAGTGGCCGAGTTGAGTCGCGATAAGTGGAGCCATTTATGACCAGTAACAATTTTTATACTGTCTTGGACATCACCATTACCAATTATTTTTCTGCGAGAATGTCGCTTATTATGGACAACACTCCACTCTGAGGATGCAGACGATTTATTACTTGTAGCGCTCAATTTCTTAGTTGGGGAAAGAACAGAAATAGTATTTGGTACATTAACTGACGTAGAAGTGCTCCCAGTGGCTGATGGTATGGCCGCAGGAACATGGAGTGTACCGGAATCAGCATTATCCAAAGAGGCGGCGTCAAGTACTATCGACGGCAGGGGGGATTCCCCTTTAGAGGATAATTTTTTCCGCGCCTGCCGGGGCTGAGTTGAAGACTGTAGCTGATCAATCTCCGCTTGCTTTTGGCGTAGAACAAATTTACTGCGTGTGGTGACTGAGGTGGCTTCAAAGATTTGTGAAGCACCTTTGTTGACAAATGATGGCTGAGAAGGGCCTTGTAATTGGCAGAGCTCGTTCTTCAATGAATAGAAGGCATTTTGAAGCGACGTAATGGCTGATGACATATCGCTTATTTTGGCATGGAATGCGGCGATGCCAATGCCATCACAGCTTGGGCAAAGCCAGTGAATTCCTGGTAAGGCCAGTGCAGCGAAGTATTTCGGTGCAGTAACACCAACGCATGCAGCATGAAATGACTTACCACACATGTCAGCACAGCGAAGACCGTCAACTGCTATAGGCAAGGAACATTGTCCACATAACATTATGCTTAATAGTGTACTTAAACTCAGACGAGGTGGCAGCACTGTTCGAATTAAATATAATTATAACGAAACGAAAAAAAAAAAGAAAATGGTGATTGTCTGGGCTAATTTCGAGTATCGAAAAAGAAATTTTATGTAGTATTGTAATATTTTGGCAGCATCGTGACATAACCTTAACTTGAAACTTCGAAACTTCAAAACAAACCGCACACAAAAACAAAAATAAAATTTTTATGAAGACTCCGCCATCCAGAAGCCACAAGAACTCTAAGGGGCTTTGGGACGACAGAATCACCAGGTCAACCCTTCGGAATGACCTGCCGACAGATGTAATTATGTCTATCGTGGCCCTGGAAGCCCGTCAGTGGAGAACAAAAGAAACACTTTCACTTCAAGTCTAAGTATTTAGCACAGGTAGGATATAGATCTTAGTATCAGCTCTAATCATTTATTAAACTGCGAATTTGTACTTAACACTGTTAATGCATCTTACTAACACACTTCACTTCACTTCACATCAATCGTAATCAATATAATGATTGAGAATTCTTATAATAATTATAATAAAAATCAAACATTCTGCAGTCACGATCGGCTGCAAGCCAATCCTGGATTTTAATTCTACTTTATCTCCAACTACAATATAAATCGGAGTTCAGTATTCATCTAGAGTATTATACGATTGGCTTGCAGCCGATCGTGACTGCAGTATGTTTTTGTATTGAGAAACACCCTATATAGTAATAAGAAATCTATAATGCATCATTCGTTATCTATGTAGGTATTATACATTTACATTTCCTACGATTGCGGTTGAAATCGGTCAAGTTCGTTGGGAAGGCGGGTCAAGAGTGAATTAATTCTTCATTTGTTGTTTTTATAATTGTTAAAAAAGACAAATGTTTTGGTTTAAACTGCTAAACTAAAACAATAAATTAAGTAATAAATAGTAATAAAAATACCAGTATGCACATACACACGGTCACAAAAGTCTACATACACTGCTTAATTATGTTATATAAAGAAAACAACAAAGACTAGATTCAAATCAAAAAAGCCAAAATATACAATAGTATGAACCAAACAATAAAGTAAAAAAAAAATACTAAAAGAATCCGTTATTTCTTTAGAAAAACTAAAAAAGGAGCGATGAGCACACCACAAAAGTCTACATACAGCAAAATTAATTCAACGAAATTTCTCCGAAATTTTAAAACTGTTGATTGTATTGCTTTTTTGTATTTCACTATTTGTTTAGAGTTAGAGTTATAGAGTTAGTTTCGATAAGCGCTTGAATTGAAATAGTGGTAAAAATAAACTCTACAAAAGAAATTTCGACGGATATACGCCTTTCAGTTGTTAGATTGCGACAGGAAGGAAAATCTTTGGGCGAAATCGCCGGAATAGTTAAAGTGAGTCGACACACCGTCCAAAGCATTGTAAAAAAATTAACTTAACTGGCAGTATAGATAATAAACCAAGATCTGGGCGACCTAGAGTGTTAAGTGAGCGTAATACCCGATCAGTTTTAGAAAAAGTGAGAAAAAATCCTAAGATAAGTGCACCTGAGCTGGCGAAATATATTCAGAATGACTTCGGTAAAGTCTTACATCCTGAATCCCTGCGAAGAACATTACGATCTGCTGGCTATCATGGACGAATCGCAAGGAAGAAGCCGTTTACATCTACAGTAAATCGGCAAAAGCGACTTGATTTCGCTAAAATGCATCTAAGAAAGGACTTCGAATTTTGGAGAACTGTACTTTTTACGGATGAAAGTCGCTTTAATATGTTTGGTTGCGATGGACCAGGAAAAGTTTGGAGGAAGGCCAACACTGAAATGAAGAAAGAAAATGTCGTTCCTACAGTTAAGCATGATGGAGGAAACGATATGGTCTGGGGAGCCATGGCGGCGACAGGGGTAGGAAAGTTACACTTCATTGAAGGAATAATGAACCGAAATCAATATTTGAATATATTGCGGCAAAACTTAAGACCGGCGGCAGAGTGATTAAAGCTCGGAATCAACTGGGTATTCCAACAAGACAATGACCTCAAGCACACCGCTATGATCGTTAAAGAATGGTTCATGTATAATGTAATGTGCCAAAGCAATTGCATTCATCACCCCAATCGCCGGATCTCAACCCGATCGAGAATATTTGGTATGAACTAGAGGGACGCGTACGTAAATATAAAATAACCAACAAGAACTCACTCATGGAGACTCTACAAACAGCATGGAATGAAATAACGCCATCTATTACTGAAAACCTTATTCTTTCGATGCCAAGAAGACTTCAAGTGGTCATCGATGCTAATGGAGGCCCAACTAGATATTAAGTTTTATTTGATTTCTATAAAAAATCTATTTTTCTTTATTTTTTCTCTTGTATGAAGACTTTTGTGGTCGAGTTTTTTCAGTTTTTTTATTACTTTATTGTTTTAATAATAAAGTATTGGTATCGATTTTTAAAAAAAAAAAATTGCTACCCTGAAAATTTTTTTTTATACGTTTCATGACTAATAAGCACCAAAAAAGCAAAAAAAATTTTCAGTCCGTCTGTGCGCCGTACGCCGTCCGCCGTACGCCGTACGCAAAACGTTTGAGAGCTTATAGCTCCCAAACCCTATGAGCTATTGAATTGAATATTTTTTTTTAATAGACTGGGTAGGCCCCTTTAAGTGACCACTTTTTGGGGGGTTGGAGTGTGCGAGGGGAGGTGGGGGAAGCGTTTTAGACGAAAAATTTTGGTTTCCAGATCTCAGCAACCGCTTATGTTAGGAAACTGAAACTTGGAATCTATATAGAACTTTGATAGTAGACCCATTTGCAAAAACATTGTTGATATGGGCGAAGGGGTGTGGGAGTGGGGGAAAAATAATGCGTCCGTAACGCAAGAAAGCCGAGTTCGACACATTCTAAAATCCATATCTCCCAAACAGTTAATGTCACAAACTTAAAACTTTATGAATATCTGTAGGTATACTAGGATAATAGATAGGAAACAAATTTTTGAGTAGGGGTAGTGGCGTACGGGGGTGGGAGGTGAAAAATTTTAGACTACGATATCTTACGAACCAATTGCACTAGACAAATAAAATCAGGTTTCTGTATAAAGGTTGACAAATAAAGTTTGCGGAAAGTAAAATTTTTTAAGGAGGCGGTGGAGCATGGAAGTGGAGGGGGTAAGAGTTTTTTTTAACAATCACTTCTCATATCTCAAGAACGGTGTAAGATAGTAAACAGAAGTAGGCCTAATAGACCCCCAGCAGAAAAAAAAATTTCAGGGATGTAGGTGCAGAGGGTGAAGGTGAGGGAGGGCGAAAAGTAAAAAGTTCCGATGTTTATATCTCGAGAACGTATACCGATATAAAGCTGAAACTTAGTATTTAGATAAAGCTATAGCAGTAGCATGTTGAAAAAATATAATTTTTTATAGGGGTAGTATGGTACGGGGGTGGGGGGTGTTTTCCTAACTTTAGAACGCCTTATGCTGGAAAGTTGAAATTCGGTATTTGTATGTAAATCGACTAGAAAAGTAATTTTGAGTAAGAAAAAATCAAATATTTATTGGTGTTCGGAAGTGGGGCAAAAAAAATGATCAGTGAAAATGGAATGCATATATTTTCACGATTTTCGGCATATCTATTAGGTCTTTCCAAGTATTGAATTAATTTTTTTTGTACGGATTCATCATATAAATACCTAAAAAGTGTTTTCAGGATTTTTGGAAATTCAACCCCAAAGTGGTGTAAAGGGCATGTATACATGTTCACGAATTCAGCCGTATTCCTCAGGTCTGATTAGATATCGAATAAATTTTCACTTCCACGATCTTATTTAATAATCACCTAAAACTCGTTTTCAAGTTCCTTTTTCAACCCTTAAGAGTATAAAAACGGGTTGAACACGTTTTCACGATTTCCGTCATATCTATTAGGAGTGATAAGACATCGGATTGGTTTTCACTTCCTCTAGCTTTCTTTATATATATCTAAAAACGCATTTCAGGACTTTTGAATATTCAACCCAAAATGGGTGCAAGGGGGTTGCATATGTTTTCACAAATTCTTACATATTTCTTAGTTCTAATGAGATATCGAATTCATTTTTACTTCCTAAGGCTTCCTACATAATCGCCAAAAAGTTAATTTCAGGATGTTTGTTATTCAACTCCAATAGGATGTAGGCCTTTTGACATATTTCTCAGGATTGATGAGATATTAGATTGGTTTGCACTTCCACAGATATTTTATATAATCGCCTACAAACGCATTTCCGATTTCATGTAATGGTCCAAAACCAAATCACGAAAAACTTTCTAAAGGCGTAACAACTGATATTATACTAGGACTAGACCTCATCTCGGAGTATGACCCAATTATGTAATTCATATGTTATATGTGGCAGCGGCGTAAGTATTCTAGCGCGACCCCATTCTAACCGCTTCCTGAACTTTTTTTTTAGGTTTTCAGTCACACAGTAACCTACACCGCGTCTCAAAATTAAACGCATTCCAAACTTCTACCCAAAAAATAATAAAGTTGCGCCCAGACTGTGGGCAGATTTTTTTTCTACGTGAAGGTTTTTGTGAAAATTTGAATTATATTGAATATATTTATTTTCGTATTCAAGAGTATCATATGGCTTATATTTCATGTGGAAAATATTTAGCTGTTAGACTATAACCCACAAATCGCAAGTGCATGAAGACTTTTGTGACCGTGTGTATGTACTTATTTGTTATGTAGTTTGCTTGTTTTAGGGTTCCGTAGATAAAAAAGCATGATATGTAGGTACTTACACGGTTTTTTAATTTCTTGTATCGTGTACGTTTAGTGTGCGTATACTGGCTACTATTCTGAGTGTCCAGTACATGAGTGGCAATATTTTAAGGAGTGTTTCCTTGTTGTCAAAATACAAAATATAAAAAACATGTTCTACAAAATGGGTCAGTTTTCAATATCCGCGGAGATAAGGATGGTATAGAAAAGTCTTTCGGACATGTTCTCTCCTCATAAAAACTGTTATATCTTCAAAACTAGTAATCACAATTTGATAAGTTATAGCTTGCTTTTTAGGGAATCGAATTATGTAGGGAAAAAAACGTTCGAAAAACTTTAGATATCTCACGAACCTATTACGGTAGAAAAATAAAATTTGTTATGTATACAAGTCATCAAATGGAGTTTGATAAAAGTAACAATTTTTAAAGGGAGTGGTGGGCATGGAAGTTGGGGGCTAAGCATTTTTCTTAAGAATCTCGTATCTTATCTCAAGAACCTTCCAAGATAACTATAACTAATTTTTTTGGGAAGTAGGCCTAATAGACCTGTAATAGGGTAAACACATTTTGGAGGTGTGAGTGTAAGGAGAGAGGGTGGGGGAGGGTGAAAAAGAAAAATTTCCCCTTTTAATATCTCGACAACCAATAATTTGTTTATAGAGTACGAGGGTGGGGGGTGTTTTTCCTCTCTATAGAATGGCTTATGATAGAAAGTTGAACCCTGGCTAAGCAATTCAGTTCAAAAAAATTCAAATATCCATTGGCGTCAAGTAAGGCAAAAGAAATTATAAAAGAAAATGGAATGCATATATTTTCACGAATTTCATCATATCTTTAAGGTCTTCTTAAATATTAAATTAATGTTTATTCTACGGATTCCTCACATAAATGCCTAGAAAGCATTTTCAAGATTTTTGATATTCGAACCCTAAGAGTGTGTAATGCGGTTGTATACATTTTCACGAATTCTGCTATATCCCTTAGGTCTGATTAGACATAGAATATCTTTTCACTTTAACGGGCCTGCGTAATAATCGCCTAAGACCTGTTTTTAAGTTCTTTCCTTTTTCAACCCATAAGCGGGTATAAGTCATAAGATATTGAATTGGTTTTTACTTTCTCGCGCTTTCTTCATATTTATCTATTCCTTTTAGGATCTTTGGATATTCAACCTCCAAATGGGTGTTAGGAGGTTGCATACAAACCCATTTTTAAATTTCTGGATATTCAACCCCCAAGGGTTTGTATATGTTTTCACAATATCATCCATTAGTTCTGATGTGATATAAAATTTCACGATTTTTCGAAATTCAAAAACCAAGGGGGTGTGAAGGGTTTGCTTACGTTTTCACAAAATTTTTAAAATTTCTAGTGTCTGATGAGATAACAAATTGCTTCTTATGAAATCAGCTAAAAACTGTTTCACAATTTTTTCGAAATTCAACCCCCAAGTGGATGTAATCGGTTTGTATACGTTTAACAATTCGTCATATCTTTTAAGTCTGATAAGGCAGAAAATTCGTTTTTAATTCTATGGACTTTAAGTGTACATAATATACCGAAATTCGAATAGTCTATACGGGCTTTTTCAATGTTTAATCGGCTTAAAATCTCTATTTTAAATATTTTTATTTTAAGAACAAAATTAACTTTCCAAGAAACGTCATAATCTCCAAACAACCGATGATATAGACTTTGACCGCTCTTGAATTTTGACCCGAAAAATAATAAAGTTAAGCCCAGACCATTGGCAGATTTTTTTTCTATTACATTTATTTACATACATATTGTTGCGAGCTAGGGGTTCGCCGGGATTTCAAGTAAAACACAATTCGGTTAAAATAAAAATAAGTGATAATTTATTTATCCGCACTTTTAATTCACAGAATTATATTCGCACAATAATTCGCACTGTATGGCAGCACTGCCCGCTTATTCCATATATCGCTTGACTCGATCACTTTCGCTCTCTACCAACACGGTCGCGTATACACGCTGGCTGTCACAGTCGACGTAATAAAAATTACTATGTCCCTCGCTGAAAGCTTTATCTGCTTTTATACCATTTGTCTGTGGTCGAGACTGTTCTTGAATCTTCCTTCGGTGGTGTGTGTAGAATATGCTGGAAAGCTTGAGAGCATTCCATGTGATCTTCTAGGCTGTTCCAATACATTCGATCGTATTCGATTAGAGGGGAAATATAGTCGTGTTGTTTCTCCTTATATACTACGTTTCTGATTGGGTTATTTTGCAACTAGGTATTCGGTTGCTACTGTTTCCCTTATTCGTAATCGATCGAGTTGCGCGGTTGCCAGGTTTACATGTAACAATATATATAATAGTTTGCATTTTCATTATTATATTACATACCCATAATTTTTATTTTGCTGGTTGCTGCTCACGAATATTTTACTCTAATAAGCCTGTCTCACACACGTAAGGGTTTGTATCGCTTATAGCGCTTCCTAGATATCTCCGTTTTTCATTTAAAAAATCTAAGCGGGATAATAGTTTTTTTTACGGCTCTTTTTTTATATAAACTTAGATATTGTTACATGCTACCCTGACAACATGCACAACTCGATCAATTTCCAGTTTCCAGGAAAAGCAACAGCCTTCTAATACCTAACTGGAAGGCGGAGAAAAACATTCGATTTTCCGCCTTACAATACCCAATGAGAAAGGCGTGGAAAAATCTGCAAACTTCTGCAAAGTTCGATAATGTTCGATAAGAATCACTTTTCCCTTTCTGTTCCCGAACCATTACACCTCCAAATATTCGGAAAACCCTTAGACTCAACACAAGCAGTATATAAGCACGACAAAGTTTGCAGCTAAACATTGTTTTAATTAAACAGCGAGACGACTACTAGTTCGCGACAGTATTTGTAAAGCAATTTTGATGGGAAGCATCGATCGAACAGGTGAGGTATAATGAGAATAATAAATTATTTTTTCTATTGATTTTAAACGAATTGTGTTTTACTTGTAATCCCGGGAAACCCCTACCTCGTAACAATATCAATTGTTTGCGTCATAATGATTCGGACGAATACCATCACCAACTTTTCAATGACCTCTGTATGTTAGCAACTCTAAATAGAGTAAGTGCATAAAATTGTTTAAGGGGGAACATCCGAGTAGAAAGCAGAAAAAATAGGTGAATTTTAGAAATTATTATCTCAAAAACTATTTGCTCGATTTTATTCAGGGTGGTTTATTCGAAAGTATATATGTTGAGGTACGCTAATAACTTTTTTTTATAAATATGTATCAACCGGGGGCGCTGCTGTCATGGTCGGCGTAATGAATGCCTGCTCGCACGATTTACGGTTTCCAAGATCCAAAACAAAAATTTCAAAAAGATTCTGAAAATGTAAAGTATGATGCCCTTGGCGACGTAGGGTTTTTTGAAAAGAAAAATTTCACGAAATGGCGGCCGATTGAACTTTATTTTCAGTTTTTAACCTCAATTATCGACCTTTCTGGATTGATGAAAAAAAAATAAATAGTAAAAAAACAAGCCAATCGTATAATACTCTAGATGAATACTGAACTCCGATTTATATTGTAGTTGAGGATGAAGTAGAATTACGTGTGTGCATGTTGTATGTCCTTTATTAAGGACTGCTATTAGATTGCTACTCAAAACTAAAAGACAATATTCAGTGTTTAATTTCATATCTTGAACTGGGTAAGTCATCAAAAAAAAAGGTCCTTTTTGAAGGACTTTCACATGGGAGGTGCAGGAAGGACTCACTCGATTTCTTACATATTTATCCTTTTTCCTGGAACCATTCAAAAATTAACGTGTACAAAATTTCAAATTCGTAGCTTAAAGCGTTCAAAAGTTATCGACAAATATTGTTGAACACGTGTCTTAAGGACATTTTGTATGGCAGCTACCAGAAGGAGTAAAAGGATTTCGCTGATTAGTAAACACGAACTTTGTTTTTACTCAAAACTACTTTGTACAAAATTTCCAATTCATAGCTAAAAGATTACTTGAGTTATAGTGAGTTTCGTAAATTAAGTGAATGCATTTTGACAGGATATTTGTATGGCAGCTACACGAAGGACTAACAGGATTTCTTTCATAATCCTACATTTAGCTCCAACTATTGAAAAAGTAACACATACAAATTTTCAAAGTTGTAGCTTAAACCCTTCCGAAGTTATCGGCTAATATTTTTCAACACGTGTTTTAAGGACATTTTGTATGGCAGCTACCCGAAGGAGTAGGACGATTTTGCCCGTTAACGAACTTAGCCTTACAAATTCAACCAAACATCCAGATTCAAAATTTCAAGATCCTAGGTGTAGGCGTTCTTGAGTTATCGTGTTCACGGGCAGACGGACGGACGGACAGACGGACGGACGGACGGACGGACGGACGGACGGACGGACGGACGGACGGACGGACGTTAAGCGGATTTGAGGTTTTTGGGCACAAATAAACAAAAAATAATATATAACTTTTTTTCGTCCGAGGCTTGGTTCTATGCGTTACAAACTTTTGGGCTGGATTAAACTTATGATACTCTATATGATTTCATCTAGAGTATAAAAATCCTACGTAGCGAAGTAGGAAACCTATCCAAAAATATTGTGTAAAATTTTGGAAACAATCGGTCAAGCCGTTTTCCGAAGATTTTGGGAACCGTCTTTGAATAGTATGTTTCGAGATAATCGCGTTTGAATGACGCTCTATATAGAGAATTCACGAAGGTCCCATTCCGGTTAATTGCCTATAACTTTCACAATTATAGGAATTTCAATATGAAATTTACACAGAATATTTTTAAGACTACAAACTTTAAGGTAAGCAAAAAAAAAATTTAAAAAAAAAAATTTTTCTACTCGGATGGTCCCTCTTGGACATTTGCTTGCGAGCTAAGCCAAGAAATAGTAGTTTATCGGTCACTAACGAAATACAATTATTTTTCATTTGAAACCAATCCGTAAAATTTAATCTGAAAAATTTTCTGAGTTATAGTCAGTGCCCGAAAGATGAATTGAAAACTTTTCCAATGGGCATAGTTTGGAAGCTACACGAAAATCTTAATTGATTTCGTTCAATATGATCGACTTCAATTGAAACTATTGCAGCAACTTGTTTACATAGAAATTCAAATCTGCAATTGAATTGATCTAAACCGAAAACAACTTCTACAAAATGTAATTCTCCGCCAGCTTTGCATGAATCCTCTATAAATTCACCACGTAAGTATCAGATCGAAATGCTGCCGAACCTAAATCCTAATAGGAATTAAGGCAGCCATAGTACAAGTAACTTTTTCGGTTTACACTTTCGACAGGACTTAGTTGGTAAGAACCTTATTCAACCGATAGGATTCTTTCGAAAGCGTGTGAACTATTGAAAGGTGGTTTGAATGCCAAACTCCAAGACTAAAATCCGCGTTGTAGAGATTTTAAATTCGTTTTAGTAGGATATTTTCGAGACCTACTGCCGTGAAGGAGTAGGTATCTTTGATATCACAATCCACAGCTCCTTTTTCAAATAACAAATGTTCTTTTCGTTTCATCAAATCACCAACAATATTTCAATTATCTACGTGATTCCCGGCCGGATCATTTGTCTTCGGAATGACTTGAAACTCCTTGGTGCTTGTTGAAGAGATTCCCGTCGATCTCCGTAGCAATTTCTTTCGTATTCGGTAAACTGAGCGATGTCCTTTTTAGTAAGCGCTACGCGGCTTTGAGCTTTAACATTGTTCGCGTTTCGGGACTGGTGTGATAAATAACGAACGGATGACGATAGCAGATGTCGCATTTGGGCAACGAAGAAACGCAAAGAATTGTTCTACTCGTTAAGAGATGGGGGTGGGTGGCAGCGAGTTTCTTCATATTCGAATGATATGGCACAAGTTGAAGGCATTACAATGGTTGCTTCTGTTTTACTCGCCTACTTATACGCAATTGTTCTTTGATTAATGGCTTCGGCTGAAAGCATATTACGAGAGATTATCCGCTGAAAGATGTTATTCTAATTAATCACGCGATATTTGATCTAAGGATTCGGTTTTGCAAAGTTTCAACAATTAGAACGAGAATAACGCTGATTTGAATTGGTGGTGCTCCAATCGTTTTTGTAGAATTAATTCAGACATGAAAAATTAATTAAAATTTGTGCTATTCATTTTCGTACATTAAGAATTTTATAATAATCAAGTAATCTTTTAAAGGATTATAGGGATTCGAGTAGCAGTTGTCGGTTGAAATCCGCCATTAATTTGTCCATCGATTTTTGGTCGTTCTTTGTACAAATACATGTTTTCATGCCAGTGGCGTAGTCATTGATCGCGTTTACGTGCGGAACAGACCCGTCTGTATAGACAAAAAAAACAGTTTGGTCGTACGCATAAACGCAAACCAAACCAAACCAGTCCATTTGGACTGATTTTGGTCTTGATTTTGGTACGGACCAAATGAAACCAAACCAGTCTCGTACTGTGAAAATGCGCACAAAAATGCGAAACCGAAAAATACCAAACCGGTCTATGTAGACTGGTCGGGTCTGCACTTAAACGCGACCATTGACATAGACCAAAAGAGCAAGGATGGGGGCAAAGGAGGGATTTTGAAAATGTGCAAAACATGCTCCTCCACCAGATCGTTCGAAGAGGAGTTTCATATATTTGCATAGGGAAAATATTTATATGCCTATCCAAAATACCATAATCGTAGTATCCCTACGTCAGGTACGACATGTTAAGAATAGTCTCTGGAAAAAAGCCATTAATGTCGCTTCAAATTTGCGTAACTATGGTACCATCAAGGGTAAACCACTCATATATAAATGTAAAAGTGATATTAGTTATGTAGGGGTGTACGGGGTGAAATCCCTTGCACAAAGGGGTAAATGGGGTCTTGACCGGGTCTTTACTTTTCCTTGGCAAATTCTTACACAAATTCCTATTATTTCTTTTTCCTCATTGCCTAGTGCTTTAATTTTTACAACTTAGCTGTTAAGATGATAAGTCTAATCTCTAAAACATTTTTGCTTCTCTTTTTAATTATTATAATAAATATTGTTTGAGTTTGAGTTTAAACATTTAATTAAAACATTTAGTTTATTCAGCTGTTTGTATTCAATTGTTTAACAATGATTTATTTATTTATTTGTTCTGACAGTTATCACTGTTATTATTTAATCAATTTTTATACATTAAAGAATACCATATGAATGATTTATTCAAATATAATTATTTTACAATCATATATGCTCAAGTTTGAATTATAAACTTTTATTTAATTATAATTAAAGATATTTTATTCGATTTTAAATGATCTTATTGATTCAGCGGTTTTTATACTCTAGATGAAATCATATAGAGTATTATAAGTTTAATCCAGCCCAAAAGTTTGTAACGCATAGAACCAAGCCTCGGACGAAAAAAAGTTATATATTATTTTTTAAGAATGAAATTTTTCATGGTAAGCTACCATAGAAGCAAATTTGATTAAATGTTGGTTGTTTTCCGGCGTCAGTAGGGTTTCTGGTGTGAAACCCCAACACGAAATCCCCGACTGTTGATTAATCGCTGTCCTTGAGGACATGACAGTTGGAAAACCTTCACTGGATACGCCAGTTTCATAAGATTGTGTTGGACTAGGTCCGAAGGAGCTGTTTCGTCAGCTATATAGAAATTATGCTCAGCAATTCCACCAGCTGTAAGGGTGTTTCAGATAGTAGGCATGATACACCCTCTGACGAGTCTATGCCCTCCGATGACGAAACAGCTCCTTCGGACCTAGTCCAACACAATCTTATGAAACTGGCGTATCCAGTGAAGGTTTTCCAACTGTCATGTCCTCAAGGACAGCGATTAACCAACAGTCGGGGATTTCGTGTTGGGGTTTCACACCAGAAACCCTACTGACGCCGGAAAACAACCAACATTTAATCATATTATTTTTTGTTTATTTGTGGCTAAAAACCTCAAAATCCGCTTGACGTCCGTCCGTCCGTCCGTCCGTCAGTCTGTCCGTGAACACGATAACTCAAGAACGCCTGCACCTAGGATCTTGAAATTTTGAATCTGGATGTTTGGTTGAATTTGTAAGGCTAAGTTTGTTAACGGGCAAAATCGTCCTACTCCTTCGGGTAGCTGCCATACAAAATGTCCCTAAAACACGTGTTGAAAAATATTTGCCGATAACGTCGGAAGGGTTTAAGCTACAACTTTGAAAATTTGTATATGTTACTTTTTCAATAGTTGGAGCTAAATGTAGAATTATGAAAGAAATCCTGTTAGTCCTTCGTGTAGCTGCCATACAAATATCCTGTCAAAATGTATTCACTTAATTTACGAAACTATCGGGGTAATAATCACTATCGCGGTAATAATCACGGACGAGCGTGTGGTTGACCACTTCACCTCCTAGTGTTCCGTTGGTCTAGTAATGAAGTAACTCTAGCATTACTTCAAGGCCTAGGCCCGATTTGGGCTGTTGTGCCATTGATTATTATTATTATTAATTTACGAAACTCACTATAACTCAAGTAATCTTTTAGCTATGAATTGGAAATTTTGTACAAATTAGTTTTGAGTAAAAACAAAGTTTGCGTTTACTAATCAGCGAAATCTGTTTACTCCTTCTGGTAGCTGCCATACAAAATGTCCTTAAGACACGTGTTCTACAATATTTTTCGATAACTTTTGAACGCTTCAAGCTACGAATTTGAAATTTTGTACACGTTCATTTTTAAATGGTTCCAAGGGAAAGGATAAATATGTAAGAAAAAAATGTGAAAGTCCTTCAAAAAGGACATTTTTTTTCGATGACTTACCCAGTTCAAGAAATGAAATTAAGCACAGAATATTGTCTTTTTAGTTTTGGGTAGCAATCTAATGGCAGTCCTTATAAAGGACATACATCAGGCACACACGTAATTCTACTTTATCCCCAACTACAATATAAATCGGAGTTCAGTGTTCATCTAGAGTATTATACGATTGGCTTGCAGCCGATCGTGACTGCAGTATGTTTATTAAACTGACTTTTTCTTTTTCCATATTTTATTTTATTTCTTCAAAAAGAATTCCGAGTACTTGATCTCTATACTATAATGATGAGATCAAGTACTCTGAATATAATTTAATAATTATGCTACAGTGAATTTCTATATTTTTAAATGTGCAAAGTATTTGAAAACGGAACCACCACATACCCTTTCCCTAGAGACAACGCTCCATATTTGACTGAGCGATTTCTTGTATAACAGGCATGGTCCTGCAGTTGGTTTAGCGTAAAAGAAAAATTTATAATATATTTCCTTTTATTTAACTTAAGAAAAACAGGGTTTTATTCTGTCTATTGATACTTTTTTTTCTTTATTCTTTATTAGTAAGGTTAGGAATTTTTCGTGCCATGCAATTACTGGATATGGTCCCTCAAAAGGAGATTGAAATGATAAATTTGTTGGATCTCTTGTTACAAAAACATGACTACAAGTTTTTAAATCTTTAAAAATGAAAGTATTTTGAGTCGAGTTTCTTACTGGGTCACTAGGTTTTATGTGTTGCATAATATATCGCAACTGTTTCATGTTCTGATAGATTTTTTTAGTATTATCTGTTTCTATGAAATCAAACGGTAACCTTAGATTTTGACCGTACACTAACTCTGCTAGGGTTGCTTCAGTTCCTTCTCTCATACGCATGATAGTGACAGAGCCTCCTACATTTATGTAAGAGCTGTGCAGTACTCATTTTCCCCAAGAAAGATCCGGCCACAATTAGATTATTAAATAAATAAAAACCCAATAGTGGTCGGATCTTGATTGAGAAAAAATGTCTCCTTCATAGCTTTAATATATAGGAGGCTCTGACAGTGACCAAAAATCTTCCATTTGGCTATTTATTTCAACTTACTCTTTTGACTGTTCGGTTGAAATAACTTTGTTCGCTCAGTTGAAACGGGCTCAAAACAAAAACAAAACTGCGAGAAATACTGTCGGTTTGTTCGAAACAGTGTTTTGGATTTGTTCGAGTTCGAGTTTTGTTTTCCGTGCTTTCAAAAACATGAACAAAACAAAAGCTTTACTTGTCTGTTTGGTGGAAAACCGGCATTACATGTATACTCAGGCAATCAGAACAACTCACTTATTATTGATATTAAAGTTTTCAGAGAAAAACAAAAGGCAATATTGTAGAGAGCGCAACTGTGTTCAACACATTTAAGTAGGTCTTTAAAATTGCAAAGTTGAGCGCGGTATTTGGGATATAAGTCTTCGTGCGGGTTTTGGGCTATTTCATACAGCTAACTCGGCGGATTCTACAGCCAACTATCTGGCAACCCTGTTAGTGACCTATGCAGAGCGGGCTAGATTTTGGCCTGAAGAATGATTAATACTGTCTTTAACCTTGTTTGCCTCTCCGTATTATTTTCCTTTTACCGTCTTTGCAATTGTTTTCTCTTTATTTTTCCATTCTCATTTTTAGTATCTCGTACTTCATACTTCGTACTTGTTTTGATTTTTGTTTTCTATACTTTGCTTTTGGTTTTTCGTTTTCGAATTGTCGTTTCTCGTTTTCGATTTTTCGTTTATTTCCCGTTTTTCGTTTCTCATTCTCTTTCATTTCGTCTTTTACTTTATTATTTTAATAATAAAGTATTGTTATCGATTTTTAAAAAAAAAATTTGCTACCCTGAAAATTTTTTTTATACGTTTTATGACTAATAAGCACCAAAAAAGCAAAAAAAAATTCAGTCCGTCTGTGCGCCGTCCGCCGTACGCAAAACGTTTGAGGGCTTATAACTCCTAAACCCTATAAGCTATTGAATTGAAATTTTTTTCTTTAATAGACCGGGTAGGCCCCTTGAAGTGACCAATTTTTCGGTGGTGGGAGTATGAGGGGGAGGTGGGGGAAGCGTTTTAGGCGAAAAATGTTGGTTTCTAGATTTCAACAACCGCTCATGTTAGGAGGCTGAAAGTTGTAATTTATATAGAGTTTCGATAGTGGACCCATTTGCAAAAATATTGTTGATATGGGTGAAAGGGTGTGGGAGTGGGAGTGGGGTGAAAAATAATGCGTCCGAAACGTTCGAAAGGCGAGATCGAGACATTCTTAAATCCATATCTCCTTAACGGTTAATGTCACGAAATTAAAACTTAATAATCATCTGTAGGTATACTAAGAGAATAGATCGCAAACAAATTTTTGAGTGGGGGCAATGACGTACGGGGGTGGAGGATGAAAAACTTTAGATTGCGATATCTCACGAACAAATTGCACTAGAGAAATAAAATTTGGTTTTTATACATACAAAGGTTGACAAATAAAGTTTGCTGAAAGTAAAATTTTTTTAGGCGGTGGTAGTGCATGGAAGTGGAGGTGGTAAGAATTTTTTTTAAAAAATCACGTCTTATATCTCAAGAACGGTGTACGATAGATGCTTAAAATTTTTACCAGAAGTAGGCCTGATAGACCCCCAGCAGAAAAAAATTTCAGAGATGAGGGTGTAGACGGTGGAGGAGGGTGAAAAGTAAAAAGTTCCGATTTTTATATCTCGAGAACCTATAACGATATAAAGCTGAAACTTAGTATTTCGATAGAGCTATGGTAGTAGCATGTTGGAAAAATATAATTTTTTATAGGGGTAGTCTGGTACGGGGGTGGGGGGTGTTTTTCCTAACTGTAGAACAGCTTATGCTAGAAAGTTGAAATTCGGTACGTATATGTAAATCAACTAGAAAAGTAATTCTGATTAAAAAAAAAATCAAATATCCATTGGCGTTCGGAAGTGGGGCAAAAAAAATTATCAGTAAAAGTGGAATACATATATTTTCATGATTTTCGTCATATCTATTAGGTCTTTCCAAATATTGAATTAGTTTTTTTTGTACGGGTTCTGCATATAAATACCTGGAAAGCGTTTTCAGGATTTTTTGAAATTCGACCCCCAAGGTGGTGTAAAGGGGATGTATACATTTTCACGAATTCAGCCGTATCCCTCAGGTCTGATTAGACATCGTATAACTTTTCACTTCCACGGGGTTATTTAATAATCACCTAAAACTTGTTTTCAAGTTTTTTCTTTTTTCAACCTCTAAGAGTGGAAAAACGGGTTGAACACGTTTTCACGAATTCCGTCATATCTCTTAGGACTGATAAGGCATCGGCTGGTTTTCACTTCCTCGGGCTTTCTTTATATATATCTAAATACTTTATTATTAAAAAATAATAAAGTAAAACTCATTTCAGGATTTTTTGATATTCAACCCCAAAGTGGGTGCAAGGGGATTGCATATATTTTCACAAATTCTTACATATTTCTTAGTTCTTATGAGATATCAAATTCATTTTTACTTCCTAAGGCGTCCTAAATAATCGTTAAAAAGTTGATTTCAGGATGTTTCTTATTGAACTCCAATAGGACATGTGGCTTTCGACATATTTCTCAGGATTGATGCGATATTAGATTGGTTTGCTCTTCCACAGACTTTTTATATAATCGCCTACAAACGTATTTCCGATTTCATGTAATGGTCCAAAACCAAATCACGAAAAACCTTCTAATGGCGTAACAACTGATATTATACTAGGACAAGACCTCGTCCCGGAGTATGACCCAATTCTGTAATTCATATGTTATATGTGGCAGTGGCGTAAGTATTCTAGCGCGACCCCATTCTAACCGCTTCCCGAACTTTTTTTTAGGTTTTCAGTCACATAGTAAACTACACCGCATCTCAGAATTAAACTCGTTTCGAACCTCTTCCCAAAAAATAATAAAGTTGCGCCCAAACTGTTGGCAGTTTTTTGCTTGGGTCGCAACTACCTGTGAACGAACGTGATAGTTTTTCGAAATAACGAGCGGCATATTGAAACTTTAGGCTGTAGTCTTTAAGACAATTATGTGTCCTGCGTTAATGCTTTAAACTACTGCGAAGTTTATTACAGATAACTTTTAGTTCAAATATTTTTTCTATGGGAATGAACAATTTCACTAACATCCCAACCTAAGATACTAGTGCCAATAAGGATGACTTTTTACAAAATTAAGCTTACAGGGAAGATTACTAATTTAAGAGTTTTTGTGATGTGATCGTTTTTAGTGTCAGAGCTCACTTTTAGATCAAGTCCAAAACAGTTTAATTCTCTAATGAAAGTTTTTCACCTTCCATTCTCTAAATAGTCTAGTTTTGGTTTGCGAGCACAAATAATAGTTACATTCTGCTTCAGAAATATGTACGGCGGTCTAGGACAACAAAGTAATCGGTTAACTCATCATTGGGAAACAAACTCAGACCTTATTAAAAATTCTTTTGCTTTTGAGTATCTGGAATTCGTCACAGCGCTTCTACTTGGCGACCGAGCAAACTCATAAACTCACTGTTTAGCATGGGCTCAACAGCTGAATTATAGCAGTAATAAAACTGTTTTATTGCTTCCCACCTGTCTCTTAATATTTCGTTTTATTGTTAGGCAAAAACCCGGATGACTGGCGCATATTCTGCTTTTGGTGCCATACAAAGTGTCCTGGTGAGGGAGCTTCTCTAATTGCGAAGACCCGAATTCAGGACAAAAGCGCCCCATGTCAGTCGAGCTCAATTTCTTGCGCGTTTTCCATTACTCACGGTGCAATCAATCACGGCGCCGAAGAATAAGGACAGGGTGGGGGATGATGGATAGGATAGGACGCCATTCAGATTTACGACATGACGAATAAATGCGATCCGACATGTGCGTGGGCAGGATATGGTGGTGTTGTGTCCACGCCACATACTCGACTACGGACTCCTCCGCACAGGCTGCACACTTTCCTGCCGCTCCTCTGACTCGACAGATTTGATTGTCGTCGACGACGACGACAGCGTTTGCCTCTCAAGTTAACCCAATATTTGCCCAATACATTTTGGTGAATAATAAAATTTCATTTGGTATGGAGTCCTGCGTCTGGACGGTGTGACCTCCTTGTGGGGGTCCTGGTCGACAGTCACTTCCATTATTAATGAGTTTGAGAACACAAGCCGACTACATTTCACGTCATCTGAAAAAGGGACGAATGAGTTTTTGGACACATTCCGGGAGCATCACCAACCGATAGCTTATCAGCTTTTCGTCCTGATTGCATGATAGAGCGAAAAATTAATGGGAAATTAAAAATATCCTGATTTTTCTTTCCGATACGGGAAAGTCCTTTGAAGAGGTCGCCTTCCGGCAGTAACGTTATCGCGGTGTCGCTATTTCAAAATAGCGACTCCCCGTGTTCTTGTGCTATGCCTGGTGAAGGCTGCTCCCTATAAAGTTGTTTAGATAACGTTACGCAGAATAATTGACAGGCTTTCTCCCTGCTTCGAGAAGGTAAATTTGTAACGTTTGTTGCGCAAATATTTACTTGAGGGTGGCGGTAACCAAAAATGTATTCCGGACATAACTAAGGTGAGGTGGTGACTTCACCTTGACTACTTTCCTTGAACTCCTATAATTTCGTCCGGTACAATTTGACTAAATTTCAGCCGACAATGAATGGAACAGGACATTATTGTCGTTATTTCCTTTTTCTTGATGGAAGGGATATTTTCTTTGCGATATTTTTACAACGTCCACGTGCACCTTTTCAGAACAAATAAATTGATAAATTTATTTCGGGAATAAATTGTGGCATGTTTGGCGCTCGACAATCCACGAATTGTTTGGCAGCCAATTTTTATTCAGTGATATGGAATTTGATTTATCGTAGGTTAGTCGAGGTGATTGATTGCTATGAGGCTTTTTCCCTTTTTTGCTGAGATTGAGAAAGTAGTCTGTACTAGTAAGATATGAAAAAATCGAACAACACGACGATTAATATTCTCGAAAAAAATTCGATAATATGTATTCAATAGTTTTTTGCTACTTTCAACTTAACTTTCTACTTTGAATTCTGTAGAGCTGCCCTTAGATTGAAATTCCGGCAGAGGAAATTTTCTTACAACCTCCAGTCGTTACAATGGTATTTACACAACAAGATCACCATTTACTTGCAGGGTGCAACTTCTGCTACTGCACGTGTTGCCCTCAATAAATCAACTGATCGCTTACGAGCGCACGTTTAATCAATCATCTAGTCGCTTACGAGCAATACTCGTGTTTTTTTATCAATTAACTGGTCGCTTAGGATTCACGCTTGATTGCTCAAACACTCCACTTATCTGCCGCTTTATTGATCAACTGATTTTCGAAGGTGTTCCCAAATTGTTTTGGGGTTCGGAAGAGGACATTCAGTTTGGCTTCGGACAGTAAGCCTGATGCCGTAGGTGGCTTCAAGTGGCCGAGTTGGGGAACCTCCAACGGGAACCTATAACCGATCAACAAGTTTGCTGGATTAAGATTAGGAGGCGAATGCCACACAGGCACTCCAAAGCCAAGGTGTGAATTTTCGTGCCGACAGCATCTACTTCACGCGTTACTCGTGGGTCCAAGAATGGACAGCAAACAGGAAACAACAAAGACAACGATTGAGAACCTACACTGAACCAAAAAGGTACATCCAACCAATTAAAGTGTACATCATCATAATGAAAAAATCATTGTTTTTGAGCCGATATTAGTATTTATTAATGCTATTTATTATGCATAACCTTTCATTATTTTTGGGTCTGCTTTGGACACACACACACAATAACAGAAATTATGTCAAAATTCATTGTTGAGTTCATAATATCGATGAAAACAATAATTCGTATTAAAGTACAGATTCATTATTACTATTAAATGGGTCACTCACTCTCAGCCTATGATGAAAAGAGTAATTAATGTTACTAATGTTGTTCCTCATATTAAGGTATAAATTCATAATTGTGATTAATCCTGTCACTGTAAACCATTGAAACTTTGGATGTACAAAGAAGGACTATGTGCCACAGTTTTCAATGTAAGTATTTTATGCCATATAAAAACGCATTAAGGTTTCCACGTACTTGTGCGAAATTGTTGTTACTGCTGCCACTGTTTCTCAGCGTTGTAGGCAACATTGCTGTTTTGGTAGATCATATCACAGTCAAACAGCACTAAATAAATTATTAATACCTACTAGAACACTGCATACCCGGCCCGATTTCTGACCTCCCATCCCCATCCCTAAGCTGACTGGACTGTACACCACAGTGTATTAAAGGCTAACCTCCAAAGTCCAGTTCGGAATCCTTAAAAAAAATCTACCGGTGTGTGTATGAACCTTAACAAAAAATTACCAGCCATCAGGGGATCCGTAACCATTAACTGTGCGATAATCGTTTTCTTCAATATAATAAATGTGTTCATTATTACTATGAACATACTCAATATATTTTACGAGTACCAAGCGAAAATGCCTTGTTTTAATCAATATGATGAAGGAGTGCATCAAAATTCCTAGGTGCTGATTTTTGAGGGTATGAGTGTCCTTTCCATACATACAAATTGATCAAAATATTTTGAATGAAATGGGATTCATAGTATTAATGTATGGTTCATTTGTCATGAACACATTTTCATTGTTGCAACGGTTTTTGCATTTATCCGAAGAATTTCGTTTGACATGAAAGGCATTCATTAATATTAAGAACAGTATTTTTTTCAGTATACTGGAGGAAGTACTCGAGAGAAGTCTCGAAGAGCTCAACCTGAGGAGCCTTCAGCACACCATCATCAATGCTAAAGTGGAGGGGAGAAGCAATCTCCTCGGTAGAGGCGAAAGGCAGGGCAGCCATAGCCAAAGATGGGAAGCCGACAGAGGGTGCAGTATGACCGACTGGAGGCAACACATCTAGGCAGATAGAGAACAACACCGGGAACGTCGGGGCTAGTTCCGCGCGTGTAGCCGCCATAACTAGGCGTTGTTATTCGGAAGCCAAGATAACACGTACAAATTTACGCAGAGGAAGATCCTGGAAAAAAAGCAGGCGTTTCTAACGGAGAAGGACAGTAAAACCAGATATAAATAACGTTCTCTTGGTTATTTTTTAGGTTGTCAGTCGCATAGTAATCTGCACCGCCTCTCAGTATTAAACGCGTTAAGGCCGTGACACATTAAAAGCAGAAAGCAGAGGCAGAAGCAGAATTGGTTTAGAAAGCACAGGATCATATGGCGCCTGTTTAAATTAAAGCAGCGGCTGAATCAGAGACGAAAACAGTGCCTCTTTTTCGTTCTAAATTCTAAAATTCTGTTTCTGCTTCAGTACCGCCAGCGTAAATCTCTTAAAAATTGAGAATGTTGTCAGCAATGGAAATGTTAAGTGCGTCAAAATTGTTTTCATATACTCGTATTTAATGATCATTTTAAGCGAAAAGCTCAGAAAAATCAACGGAAACAAAATATTTTCGTCCGCTGAAACAAGAGACTAAAATACTTGTGACTGTTGACAGTTTACATGGACACATTATTCCGTGCTTCAACCTTCGGTGGTAGTTAGCATGGACACATTCTTCTCTGCTTCTGCTTTTATTTAAATTCATAAAGCAGAGCAAAAAGCAGCACTGACGACGCTGCAGTTTCTGCCGCTGCTTTAATGTGTCACGGTTTTTACGGTCCCAAAAAATAATGAATTTGCGCCCACACTTTCTATACTCTAGATGAAATCGGAGAGTATAATAAGTTTAATCCAGCCTAAAAGTTTTTAACGCATAGAACCAAGCTTCGGACGAAAAGAGTTATACATTATTTTATGTTTATTTGTGGCCAAAAACACAATAACCCGCTTGACGTCCGTCCGTCCGTCCGTCTATCCGTCTATCCGTTTGTCCGTACGTCTGTATGATCCGTCCGTATGATCCGTGCGCATGATAACTCAAGAACGCCTTGACCTAGGATCTTCAAATTTTGAATATGGATATGGTCGAATTTGTAGGACTAAGTTCGAAAACGGACTAAGTTCGAAAACGGACAAATTTTGTAGAAATGAGTTTTGAGTGAAAATGAAGTTCAAGTTCATTAGTCAGAAAAATTCCTTTACTCCTTCGAGTAGCACCCATTCGAAAAGTCCTTAAAGCACGTGTTCAAGGATAATGACCGATAACTTCAGAATGGTTTAAGCTACTACTTGGAAGTGTTTTACATGTTGATTTTCCAATAGTTGAAATGTATGATTATGAAGAAAATCCCATTGGTCCTTCGTGTAGCTGCCGTACAAATATCCTGTCAAAATTGGTTCACTTAATTTATGGAACTCACTATACTCAAATAATCGTTCAGCCCAGAATTCAGAATTTTGTACAAATTCGTTTTGAGTGAAAACAAAGTTCGAGTTTACTAGTCAGCTAAATCCTTTACTACTTCTGGTAGCTTCCATTCAAAAAATCCTTAAGACACGTGTTCAACAATATTTTTCGATAAATTTTGAATGCTAGGAAATATATGTCGGAATTCGTGAAAAGGTACACAACCAATTTACACTCTCATAGAGGTAAGATATCGAAAAATTTGGAAAAACTTTTCTAGTCGCTTATGTAAAGAGCCTGCAGAAGTAAATTTAATTTGGAAACTCGACATGTCTAAAAGATAAAAAGAAATTTGTGAAAATGTGAAAAAAGCTTTTTAATGACATTTTTTTCCTTCACTTTTGTACGCCAATGAAAATCTGATTTTTTTTTTGCTTTAATTCCTCCTATATTACATCGACATATGAGTACTAACATTCAACTTTCTTGCATAAGCCGTTTCTGAGATATGAGAAACCCCTACGCCCGCACCACCTATCAAATACTTTATTATTAAAAAATAATAAAGTAAAATTGTTCCAGGGTGCCTCTAACAGTGGCTCTATATAGTCGTCAATATTTAGCTTTCTGTCGTTTGCATTTTTTTTTAAATGAAAATAATAATTTTTTCCTTTCCACCCCCTCCCACTATCAGCCCTGCCTCCCGCACCACTAATATTTTTTTCTCTGCTAAAGGTCTACTGCGCGTAACTCCTGTACAATTTTTAAGATCATTTTTAGTACGGCTCTTGAGATTCATTTTTTTTTAAATGACTATCTCCTACTTCGGTGCTTCACATCTTCCCTCAATTTTACATTCAATAGACTGCTTCTTTTTATACTATATAGAAACCAAAATGTATCTTCCTATTGGTTCGGAAGATATTGCAATTCTAAATTTTTCACCCAGTTTTTCATTAAAAAATACTAAAGAAAAATTAGCATACAAATATTTGTTAAGGAGTCTTGGATAAACCATGGTTTACAATAAAGAGCTCAAGCTTTGAATTAAATATTGGACAGAAATTTTAGAAAAATCACAACTCTGGAACTCTGGAACTGGATAAATTATATGAATTGGCACATAGCATACATTTGGCAGAATCGTTTTGTTTTGAGTGGTTGCTTACAAAAAAAGGACTTAAAGAAGATATGTTTTAATTAGGAATAGAACTTTTATCGGGTGGGAAAATCAAACAAGCTAAATTTCATTTTCTCTCAAAAGTTAGAAAATCGTGTTTGATTCTACATGTCGAACTTAGGATCCCTCTTTCACTTTCTACAAGTCCCTGGAAACTATTCGGTATAGGAAACAAAGTCTTAATGTATATTTAAAGTGCCACCGTTTCATAAGTAATACAAATAGCTTCATGTCATTGTCGAGAAATGCAAGTGCCGTAAAGGCTTTTAGCGTAAAATCGAAGTTTTCCCTCGACTGTGCTGAATTTATCGTCAAGTTTTAAATTTTATTACTGAAAATAGAAACAGACTGAGAGTGCAACTAGTGAGCGTCGACAATGTTATGCGTTCGTAGAAAGTTTTCCTCGAACATTTTCCTATAGACTGTAAAAGTAACTATATCCCTCTGTACTTATAGTTCCTAACTGCTAAGTGTGAAAACACTAACTAAATTTTGTGTGCCGCATCCTTGAAGGGTTGAAATTCCATTACAGCTGGAAAAATACGAAACTACGTTGCGGAGTTGAAGGGGATTGGAATCTCTACGGGAAAAGTTTAATTATTAAAATTAATGCTGTTACAGAAAGCGACTAAGTCTAATTGAAGTTAATGTAGAAACTTTTGCAATAAATTTTCCGATTCTATAAGGCATCGTAATTGCGCTTTCATCCAAAGTTGCGGGATAACTTGAAAAATTTCGTATTCACAACTAAATTCCAATGCATTCCAAATGTATTTCGAATTTCTGCTCTACAAAGTGCAGCCATATAAATTTTATAATTCTCATCCCTTCCGTACCTTCATCACTAAAATGGTGCAACCAAACTGCTTTATCGCTTGAATCCAGATATTCCGAGTACAACAACTTTCACAAGTCAAATGCAAAAATATTCTCGGTATGCAGGTAGAGCAATCAAGTCGTTGTACGATAAAGTTTATTCCAAGCTATAAACTCGTTAAGTAAGGAAAATTTCTTAAAGTTGACGATCAGAGTCCTCAGAAGTATGTAAGGATTTTGGATTCCGGAATCTTGTAGAATACTTTCGAAACTATCACATCCTTCTCGACTTTCTGAATATTGTCCATTACTGCAGGAAAACATTCGAAATGTTCCACGTCCTGACAGAGAAACTTCAGAAAAGTATGAAGGATCATGGCCTTCAGAACAGCTTTGTTGTTCTTAATATCGCTGGAGGGTATTTTACAATAGGACAGGCGCAAACGCAGGGGGAGGGGGGTTTTGAGGGTTGAAACTTGATATTTAACCAAGGGGAGAGACCCTTGTGAAAATTGGCTTTCATATTTTTTACAAGGGAGGACCCATATTTTTTACAAACTTGAAATTTCAACAAGGGGGACCGTTGTGAAAAATGGCTTTTCATATTTTTTACAAACTTGATATTTTAACAAGGGGGACCCTTGTGAAAAATGGCTCTTCATATGTTTCACAAACTTGATATTTTAACTAGGGTGGACCCTTGCGAAAAATGACTTTTCAAGAGTGTGTGTAAAATTTCGTGTTCGAGAGTGATAATTTAAACAGATTTCAGGTTATGTCGCAAATATTGTCGTTCGTGATTTCAATCCCATTTCAATCTTCTCATGTGTCGATCTTTCAATCCGGTGTTGTCAATATACGCAATTCAAATTGCGATCTTTCGATCTTTCAATCTTTGGATTCTCCATGTAACGTATACTAATAGTCATAAAACGTGCTATGTACAGGGTGGCGCGCGGCAGACGCATGGATTTTAAACATCAATAAAACGCAAACTGTTTGAAAATCGCTATTTTTTTTATTTTTTCCTGGTTTATTTACATGGGAGATTTAAGTTCATATAGTTTTAAACAATGTATCTGTCAAATGGCGGCCCTCACGCTCCGAACATTGTGTAAGCCTTTTTCTGAAGTTTTCGTTCACTCTTTCAAGCATTGCCACAGGAATTTGGAGAATGCGGGTGCGAATGTTGTGTTTGAGGATTAGGGTTGTGGGACGATAGTTGTAAACAAGAGATTTTAGATATCCCCACAGGAAATAATCGCAGGGCGCCAAATCAGGAGAGGGCGCTGGCCTGTTCAAATCGCCTCTTAGGGAGATGAGGCGCCCGGGGAATCTGTCACGCAAAAAGTTCATGCAAACTCTTGCTGTGTGGGCTGTGAAGATGTTCTTTAACGATTCGTTGAATGGAACGTCTCAAAATGCGAAGGGCACCTGCCTCTTTACGAATTGAACGCGTGGGAGATTGTTCAATTGCAGCTCGAACCCTCTCGATGTTCTCTGGAGTAGAGACAGTTCTCTGAGGCTCCCTTTTTATCGTGGACACATTTCCGCTATCCTGGAAGGCATTAACCCACGCAAGAGTTCGATTTCGATCGGGAACTCGACCGCGGGGGGTGATAGCTGTAAACGAAAGGTACGCTGCACACAGACGATCGAGAGGTTGTTTGAAAAATAGGCTTCCACACAAAAAACACGATGTTGAAAAGGCAAAAGTCCTTCCCCCTCTTTAGAACCACCCCACTATCAACCCTCTACGACCGCTAGGAAGGGAGCAATGACCTTTTCAAATCCATGCGTCTGCCGTGCGCCACCCTGTATTATACTATGGGAATCTAGATCGAATGATAACATAAACCGAATTCTTATTCCAATAAGCGATGAATTCTGTTTGTGGAAAATGAAACCCAACTGTTTTGATAACAAATTGCGGCTTATAACATTATCCGCGATTACAATAAGCGGCAACCACTGTACTTGATTTTAACTAATAAAAATCTGCTGGCCGAAACTTGATAGGAGGAACTCTAGCTTCATTTTGTCTCTGGGCAGGGACATTTGCAGACAACTTATAGGGGTCCTAACTAATAAATTTGTGTTTAGTCTTCTGAAAAGTTGTATAAGGAGATTGTTCGTGGTAAGAAAAATTTTAACATTACCGTCCTGGTTGTTAATACAAAAACACCTGTCTAAAACGGAATGCTGTGGTATCTAACTTTTCGTTCCGCTTTATACAGTTTTGCATTTTCAGAAACTTGATATTTTCACAATTTTTGAGAAAATTTTCTCGAAAAGTCATTTTTAGCTTCGGAACACCTTAAGCTACGAATATCACTTTGTATACGTGGATTTTTCAAACGTAAGTATGAATACGAAAGTTCCCACGAGTCCTTTGAGCAGCTGCCATACAAAAATCGTGCAAGCAAATAATCATGAAGAGAATCCCATTAGTCCTTTGTGTAGCTGCCGTACCAATATCCTCTAAAAATATCTTCACTCAAATTACGGAGCTTACTATAACACAATGAAATGTGGCTTCCATACAAAAGGTCCTTAAGGCACGTATTCAAATTTATTTTCCGATAGCTTTGAATTTCTCAAACTAGGAAATTGAAATTATGTATAAATTAATTTTTAAATGATTACAGGTAAAATGACAAGAATGCCAGAAATCGAGTGAGTCCTTCTTGCACCTCCCAGGTTAGAATCCTTCAGAATGAAAAATTTTACTTTCGGTAACTTACCTAGTTATAGATATGAAATTGAACACTGATGATATTTTTTTGAGCTTCGAGTAGCAGCCAAATGAAATTCCTTAATAAAGGACAATGCACTTCTAATTCTACTTTATCCCCAACTACCATGCAACGAAAAAAAGGATGAGAAAAGAAGAGCAATGCGAGGTGTTCTAGCATATCTAAAGAAGTGCGAGAGGATTCGATATATGCACCCTTACAGCAGTTTTAAAATGATTCTTGGTGAGTTACAATGGAGATCTGATTTCAGATGACATGCTCTTGTAAAAAGGAGGTCAAATGAAGGAGAAAACGAGGTCTACGAACCTCCCTGAAGAGTACTCCAGAATTAAGCACGGGATATTTATTAGTTGGGCGTTTTAAGCTCCCCTCGAAGTATTTTTAAATCATTTCTTAGGAGGTACAATAGAGATCTGATTTTAGGGGATAATCCTACTTTTGCAGAAAGGAGGTCAAATGGAAATTCATTTTTATAATAAGCATTCTACTAACAATAATTTTTTTTGTAAATCCCCAACTCCCTTGAACAAATTTTCTGCGTTCGCGCATGCAATAGGAGTAGATCGATTTTAAAGTAGATGGGTAACTAAATGTATAAAAAAAAAATTTTCTTTCGTTTTTGATAATAATTTTTAGGACATAATATATATTTTCCTCTTTTAAGGGCTCATATACCCCTGAAATTTTAAAAAAATTAATTTTTTTTTTTTACAGATTTTTATTTTTTATACTTTTAAGAATTAAACAAAGATTTAGAATTTAGAAAATTCCACTCCATTATAAAGTTATAGCAATAAATGTGACCAGACATCGATTTGGATCGGCTTCCTGGCTAATTCCCGCGTCACTCTCAACAGCAGCGTTTAACATTTATTTTTTTCGCAAAAGCTGTGTTTCATAGAAAACAATGTAATTTATAGGACCATCTGTGAAAAACATGAAGATACAACAGGAAGAAGGTGTACAGTACGAAGCTGGAATGGGAGACTAGCCGTAAGTTCACGTTGTACCTACCAAAAACTTTAAACGCATTTTTCTCGAAACTATGTTTTTAGACAGGGTCGGCACGATAACTCAGTCAATTATCAATATTTTTCAAATTTTTTTTTTTTTAAATTTTGATAACTATTTTCTCTATAGTCTGACGAGAGGTTTTTTTAATTTTTTGCTTGGAAATTTTTTTATAAATTATTAAACGCAAATTTTTTTTAAAAAACTGCTTATTAAAGTTTGAAATAATGTAACTTATTTATTTTTGAAAAAAAAAATTCCCTCCATCAGACTATAACTACTTCATTATTTTACAAGATTCTTTTTTATTTTTGGTGAAGTTATGATGCCGACCAGGAGGCGCCATGGTTTTCATAAGTAGTCCATGTATACCCGTAAAAAACACTGTTAATATTAAAAACAAAAAAAAAAGTTTTTTATTTTATAGTTGAATAGTTAATAAGACATGTGAACTCAAAAATTAATTTTTTTTTTCACCATATAACCTTTATAATAATTTTTCAAATTTACTCTGTTTTGAACGCGTGCAGGGGTATGTGAGCCCTTAAACAAAATGCGAGGGAATGGGTCGATTGGACGGTTAAGAAATCGAGAAACTGTACTGCACTGAAATATACGGTTCAAAATATTCATCAATGCCTTCAAAAAATTCTTCGAAATCAACAATTATTTCTTATGCTCTTTGAACTGGATTAATGTTATGAACCTCAGATAATTAATAAATGTTACATATATGTACTAGAGTAGTAATTAATGCAAAAAAGTTAGGATTTTTATTGGTGTACTAAGGTGGAGTAAAAAAATGGCCGCAAAAAGGTTTTTTCCACATTTTCACGAATTTCGTTATATTTTTTAGGCATGTCAAGTTATCAAATTAAAATTTCTTCAACATATGCTTGTATATACGCGACTAAAAACCGTTTTCCAAATTTTTCGATATCTAACCAGTAAGGAGGCATAAAGTGGTTGTGTACATGTTCACGAATTCCGATGTATTTCTTCGGTTTATTGTGGTTTCGAATGCGCTTTGACTTCAAAAGGCCTTAAATGTAATTGAGGATTTATGCTTTTTTCGATATTTAACCACTCAGGGGATTACTGAGGATTGATGACAGGATCAAGAAGGCATCGAATGCTTACTGCGCTTTTCAAAAAATGGTAGGATAAACCTCGGGTCTTAACCCGAAGATAGTATATAATGCTCCACATAACCCCACTAGACTTAGCGGTAAAATCAATTGTGGCATAGAGTGGTTTGCGACTCCGTGAGGTGGGCCATACTAGGATCTTATCAATTTGAAGTTGTTCCGGTATTCCGGAGCACACCGACTCTCGCAGTTTTGGACATTCCAGTGTTGTGAACATTCCCACCAGAATGGAGTGGAGATCTAAGATCATCACTCCAGACATGCCTGCTGTCTATACTGATGGCTCTAAGATCGAAAATGGAACAGGCGCAGGAGTGTACACTCCCGACCTCGACATCATGGAATGATTCAGAATACCGGATAGCTCAAATTGGTTTCAGGCTGAAATATTTGCATCGACTAAAGTCAACCTGTATACGCACGTAACTAAATCCAGACTTGTGGGCGAATCTAAATGAATTTTGCAGATAGTGGGTGTGAATAATACCCTGAAAATCTGTTAGTTATCTGGTCACAGTGACTTCCCTGGAAAAGAAAATCATGACAAACGAGCCAAAAGGAGATCGAAGATGAGCATAGAATTGGCTGATGAGTTGGTTCTATGTCTCATCGAATGTGTAAAGGGAATGGTTGGCATAGAAGCACTCAGGCAGACTGACGGTATGCAGCCCGAAACTTGATAAGAGGAACTCTAGATTCACGTGTCTGTGGGCAGGAATATATGCAGACCACATATAGGAGTTTAACGCGACAAAATACTTTTGGGAGACATGGAGAAAATCTGGTAATACCCATGGCTGATCTATGTCGTTGTGATGACGATAATCTAGAACCAACACTGGGACATCTAGTGTGTGTGAAATAATGTAATGTGAAAGTCGGGCTCGTACCAGAAATCGGTACTTGGAGAAATTCTTCGTGACCGATCTATCAAAGCTTGCGATGATACCTTCATGAAGAACTGTTCTCTTCATAAAGAAGAGCAATATTTTGGAATCAATATTTAAGAGTTGGGTTTTTATACGATGGGAACGCAATGGATCTACAGTGATCTCTCGAGCTATGGCATAGTGCTACAGTACACCCTTTCTAGTTTAACCTAACCTATAGGGATGTAAAATATTGTTCAAGTTTTCTCGAATTCCAACAAATAGTTTAATTTTATTGAGATCGAATTGGTTTTTACTTCTATGAAGTTTATATGCAGTACTCTAAAAACTGTTTTCGGTATTTTGCGATATTCCACTCCTAAAAGGGTGTAAAATGATTGTCTACGTTTTTACGAATTCCGACCGACATATCACTTAGATGATATCGAATTGTTTTTTACTTTTACGGCCCTTCAGAATAACGAGGGCTGTATTTGGAACGTTGTTTCTTAGGTTGTCAGTCGTATATTGGCTAACACCGCATTTCAGCATTAAACGCGCTCCAAACAACAATTCATCCAAAACGCTCGAAAGCCGAGATTGAGACATTCTATAATCTATATCTCCAAAGCGGTTAATGTCACGAAATTGAAACTTAATGACTAGGTAAGGTAAGTACATATACTAGGAGAATAGAGCGAAATTTTGAGGGGGGTCAGTGGCGTGTGGGGGTGGAGGGCGAAAAACTTTAGATTACCATGTTTTACGAAACAATTGCGCCAGAAAAATGAAATTCGGTTTATGTATACAAGTGAACAAGTGAAGTTTACTGGAAATAAAATTTTTTAAGGGGAGATAGAGCATGAAAGTGGGGGGATAAAAATTTTTCGAATAAATATCTTCTCATATCTTAAGAACAGTTTAAGTTAGATGCCTAGATATTTTACGGGAAGTAGACCTAACAGACTTTATATTTTTATATCTCAAGAACACATAATGATGATTAGCTTAAACTTGGTATTTCTGTAGAGCTACAGTAGTAGCAAGTTAGGAAAATGTATTGACTTTATTATTTTCTAGTAATACAGTATTGTGATAGATTTTTAAAAAAAAAAAATTTGCTACTCTCAAAATTTTTTTTTCACGCTTCATGACTAGTAGACACGAAAAAAGCAAGTCCGTCGGTCCGCCGTACGCAGTACGCCGTATGCCTAACGCAAAATCGTTTGAAGGCTCGTAGCTCTCAAACGATTTGAGATATTAAATTGGATTTTTTTTTAATGAATAGACTGGGTAGGCCCCTTGAAGTGACCAAATTCTGAGGGGTGGGGATGCGAGGGTGAAGTAGGGGGGTGCGTTTTAGACGGAAAATTTTGGATTCTAGATCTCAGCAACCGCTTATGCTAAGAGGCAGAAATTTGGAATTTATATAGAGCTTTGATAGTGAACACATTTGCATAAAAATTGTCAATATGTGTGAAGGGGTGTGGGAGTGGGCAGAAAAATAATGCGTCCGAAACGCAAAAAAGCTGAGATCGACACATTCTAAAATCCATATCTCCTAAACGGTTTACGTCACAAAACTAAAACTTAATGGATATCTGTAGGTATACTAGGAAAATAGATCGGAAAGGGCGTGGCGTACGGGAGTGGGCGGTAAAAAACTTTTGATTACGATATCTCACGAACCAATTGCACTAGAAAAATAAAATTTGGTTTGTGTATTTGTCAAGTTTGCTGAAAGTAAAATTTTTTAAGGGGCGGTGGATCATGAAAGAGGAGGGGATACGAATTTTTCTAAAAAATCACGTCTCATATCTCAAGAACAGTGCAAGGTAGATACTTAAAATTTTTACCACAAGTGGACCCAGTAGACCGCTAGCAGAAAAAAAATTTTGGTGGTGACGGTTGGGGAGGGTGAAAAGGAAAAAGTTCCGGTTTTTATATATCGAAAACCAATTATGATATAAAACTGAAACATGGTATTTAGATAGAGCTATAGTAGTAGCATCTTGGAAAAATATAATTTTTTATAGGGGTGGTATGGTATGGGGGTGGGGGATATTTTTCCTATCTATAGAACGGCTTATGGTACAAAGTTGAAACGCGGTATGTATATGTAAATCAACTAGAAAAGTAGTTTAGATAAAAAAAAAATTCACATATTCATTGGCGTTTGAAAGGGGGGGCGAAAAAATGTATCAATGAAAATGGAATGTATATAATTTCACGATTTTCGTCATATCTATTAGGTCTTCCCAAATATTTAATTCATTTTTATTCTACGGCTTTTTCATATCAATACCTAGAAAGCGTTTTCAGGATTTTTTTAAATTTGACACCTAAGGGGGTGTAAAGGGGTTGTATACTTTTTCACGAATTCTGCCATATCCTCCAGGTCTGATCAAATATCGAATATCTTTTCACTTTCACGGGCGAGCGTAATAATCGCCTAAAACTGGTTTTTAAATTTTTTCCTTTTTCAGCCCCTAAGAGGGTATGAAAGGGTTGAACAAGTTTTCACGAACTCCGTCATATCCGTTAGAAGTGATAAGTACTTGAATTGGTTTTTACTTTCTCGTGCTGTCTTCATATTTATCTATTAACTCCTTTCAGGATTTTTGGATATTCAACCCCCAAGTGGGTGTAAGGAGGTTGCATATGTTTTCACAGATTCCTACATATTGCTTAGATCTGATGATATATCGAATTTATTTATACTTCCTAAGGTTTCCCATATAAGAGCCAAAAAGGCAATCTCAGTATTTTCAGATATTCAATCCTGAGGGGTGTAAGTGGGTAATATGCTTCGACATTCATATTTCTTAGGTTTGATGAGATATTAGATCGCTTTTCACTTCCACAGACTTTTTATATAAACGCCTACAAACCCATTTCTTAATTCTTGGATATTCAACCCCCAAGGGTTTGCATATATTTTCACAATTTTTGCCATCCCTTAGTTCTGATGAGATATAAAATTGGTTATTACGGCATTTGATGTAATTACCTTAAATCCAATTTCACGATTTTCCGAATTTCAAAAACCAAGGGGGTGTGAAGGGTTTGCTTACGTTTTCACAAATTTTACAAGATCCCTCGTGTCTCATGAGATATCAACTTGCTTCTTATGAAATCGTCTAAAAACCTGTTTCATAATTTTTTCGAAATTCAAACCCCAAGTGGAAGTAATGGCTTTATATACGTTTTAACAATTCATCATATCTCTTAATTCTGATAAGGCAGGTAATTCGCTTTTACTTCTATGGGCTTTTAGTGTTCATAATATACCGAAATTCGAATAGTCTACACGAGCTTTTCCAATGTTTAATCGGCTAAAAATCTCTATTTTAAATATTTTTATTTTAAGAACAAAATTAACTTTCCAAAAAACCTCATAGCCTCCAAACAACTGATAATATACTCCGACTTTGACCGTTCCCGAACTTTGGCCCGAAAAATAATAAAGTTTCGCCCAGACCATTGGCAGATTTTTTTTTATTGGGGTTGTATGGTATGGTGGTGGGGAGGTGTTTGTCTTATCTATAGAATGGCTTTTGCTAGAAAGTCGAAGCTTGGTGAGTATATGTAGATCTATTAGAAAAGTAATTCAGATAAAAAAAATATCAAATATCCATTGGAGTACGGAATGGGGTCCAAAAAATTATAAGCGAAAATAAAATGCACATATTTTAACGAATTTCGTCATATCTCTTAGGTCTTCTGATATATTAAATAAATTTTTATTTTACTGATTCTTCATATAAATGCCTAGAAGCGTTTTCTTCAGCTTTAAAGAAAAATCTTAAACTGAACGAAGGGAGGACCAATGTCAGATATGATCACAAAAATATTATCGAAGAGGACAAGTTCTGATTTGGAATGTCACGCCATAGAAGACCCAAAAATATTCCGAAAATTATTACTAAAAAATTATAATATATAAAATTTCAGTAATTTTGCTCTAAAAACATGCTTTGGCACCTGTTTCAACAGCTTAACCAAAACCAATGTGAACAAATTGTAGTGTAAGTTTCTGCTAGGTTTTTGCAAATTTAGATGAAAATCTCATGGAAAAACTTTTCGCCACATTAATAGAATAAAAATAAAAATTTTACCTTTGTTATACTAAAATATTTCTTTTAAGTTCACTCTATCGTTGATTTCGTTAGCACTCGTAAAACTAGTCAAGACAGCAACCAAAATTGAAGCAAAACAGGAATTTAGTGGACATGGACGTAGAATAAGCTGACTATTGGAACATGTTTTTAAACAGGCATTGGAAATGCTACAGGAGGAGAGCGTACATCTAAGCTCAGACCGCTGTTATTACAATAGTACCCATTTATATTTTTCAGACTCTCTATCTCGTCTAAGACCCCATGTAAGTACAACCGATATTATTGCCTGAGTGCCCTCTAACGGCATGTTCACGATCAAAGTTATTAAAATTTCTCTGCGTCCTGAAAAATAATGAAACTAAATTATTTACTTAAGAAAAAGGTTTACTTTACAGTAGCTAATTTATTGAGCTAGAGCTTCAATCCTTAACCAAATTCCGCCAATTGCAGTTGTAATCAAGCCATCTGGTGATAGTCTTAAGGGCCTTTCAACCTTATCCGACATGGTGTATCTAAAATTCCGCAAGGCGGCGATAACAGCAACGCGAGCCTGCATCATTCCAAATCTAGCACCAATACAAATTCGCGGACCTTCGCCGAATGGTAGGAATGTAACCGATGGCCTCTCCTTCATCTTTTCTTCGGAACAGTTGTCCGGATTAAATTCATCGGGATTCGGAAAAATTTCAGGATCACGTTGAATGGCGTAGGCGGGTATTACTACCGTTGTGCCTTTCGGAAATTTGAACTGAGTTCCAGGTATCAGATAATCCTTGTCGGCTTCTCGCAGCAGAGATGCTACAGGTGGATACAAGCGAAGGGTTTCTACAAAACCGACAGAAGTTAGAAACACAGCCTAAAAGAATTCCATTGGGGATTCGTTTCACTTACCATTTAGGACTTGATCTAAGTACTTCATATCCAGCATTGCTTCATAAGTTAGCTCACCATCATGTTTAGCAAGAACTTGATTTATTTCATCACGGAGTTTGTCCTGAATTTCCGGATTCGCAGCCAATTCATAGAAACAGAACTGTAGAAGGGTCGAAGAAGTCTCGAATCCAGCTACGAAAAATACAAAAGCCTGTGCCAGAAGTTCGTTGAAGGTGATTTTATCGTCACTTTCGGTTTGTCTCAATTGGATCAGAAGATCCATGAAATCATTTCGATGCACGTCATTCGAAACGCGATAGTTCACGGTGCTGGTTACAACATTGGTAAAGAACGCGCCAATATCGTCACAAAAACGCTTGAATCCGAGCTTCTGGGCCCAACTACGAAACGACAGTAGAAATAATTCGAACGGAAAACTATGACGAGGATTTCCGAAGACTCTCTGTCCCATTCGAAAGAACTCACTATTCTCGTCGTCCAAGCTATTACACTCGATTCCGAAGGCCACTGTTCCAATAACATCAGTAGTAAATCGTGCCATCTGCCTCCTAATATCGACATCTTCGCCGGTTTTCTGGCTGATCTCGTTAATTTTCGCCTCGAATCGTTTTGCAACAGCCGCGATTGTCGGAAACATCATCTTCATCTTACCGCTCGTGAAGGTCGGCGATAATTTGTTACGTAACAATCGCCATTTGCTGCCATGGATGGCAAAAAGATGTGCCGAAATTGGATCGTCCTTTTCATTGTAAAATACGCCGCGATCGTGGAATTGGTTGAAATCTTTGATCAAAATGTTCTTGACTAGATCGATATCTAGAATTAGAGCTGCCGGCTTGAAAAAAATGTAGATACCGACGAACGGTGATGATCCCTTATATTTTCGGTAGAGTTCTTGCATTCTTCCGGCCAGGTTAATTTTTGTGCCAACTCCCTTCAGGTTTCCGTGGGGAATATCTGGTTCTTCGTAAGGAGCCCCCATATCTTTCCATAGTGAGTACCGCTTACGAATCAGCAAGATCACTAACAAAAATACTGTGGCCAAGCTCACTAGCACTACCAACAGATCCATTTTTCGTCAACTTTTTGACTTGGCTAGATTTAATGAAACTCACTGCCGAACTGAGTGTTTATAAAAATATTTTTCGCGCTTATCAGTTTATTTATGCACTTAATCAGTTTGTTATTATTTTTAGAGAGACATTTGCTATACAGGGTGTAACTGGTACTGAGGTTCAAACGAAAATGGGAGATAGAGGAACTTGTCCTGAGTAGAAACTCGTTCTACACATACTCCCGTTTTTGCACCGTTAAGGAGATAGCGCGATTTTAAGGACGAAGGATTTTCATCGTACCTGTGATCACTGTTTGATCTCTAACTTCTGCTGTACTTAGCGTAACGTAATAATCCTGGGCTCGTTGGAAAGGACATAAATTCTTCTTTCTAATTGCTATCAACTGTGTCAATCAGTGTTATACTTTTTGAGAAAAATTCATTTAAATGACACAAAAATAATAAAAAATTAAAAAAAAATACAAAAAAGTCCTGTTTTCTCCAAGAAGGACCTGATTAACCACCAAATTTTATTACATTTTCGGAAAGCCCATAAAATTTCACTATACGTTCACTATACGTTTTCACTCTATCTCCCATTTTCGTTTGAACCTCAGTACTAGTTACACTCTGTATACCTCCAACTCGAATTAAAACACACACGATAGTACGTACGATAGAAGTGAATTACACCAAACACCATTTAATTGATGAGAAAAGTATTCCTGGAGCATAAATTGGAGTTAGATTTTTTTTCAAAATTATGTCCAAGATAAGTAGTAACTAGATACTAGACTATTTTCTTATCGCTATTTAAAGTCATGCTATTTTGAGATTATTTAATATTTTGAGCAAGTTTCTGGCTGAGTCACGCCAGAAAACAGAATATTTAAATAAACATTTGAACGGATTTTAACAGAAGTCAAAGGTTTTTTTTAATCTTTGAAATTCTGGATTTTATCAATTACTTTGAATAAAGAGACTCTTCTGAATCTGCAAAACTTGATCAAATTCGCAACACTAGTGGGTTTGCCCAGGGCTTACCATAATTTATTTCAGGACTTCTTATTGGAGTCCTACTTAATCTTACAAAATGAACATGGAAACATTATTCTGGCTTCAAGTGTGAAAAATCTCGACCCTGGTGATTTTAGAGTAGGAGTGATTCAGACGGCTGTAAATCTTGTGTAAGTTCTTTCAAAAGGGACGATTGAAGGTCTAAGATTTTAGTGGTACAAGATGATACTGTAGAAAGTTGGTATCCACTTAAGTGTTCAATCCTATAAAGATGTGGGAACGGCATGAATGATTCCTTTTCCTTTGAAAAGTCGAAAATCACATAATAATATAATTGGGACAAACGAAGCTGCTAATTGGAGTGTTTCCATAGAAATATCTTTGAAAAATTCAACCAGTCACGATTCAAAATAGCCAATCTGAGTGATGATGAATTTACTATATTTCGGGTCAAAATTCGAAAAGCGGTTAAAGTGGGGGTGCAATAGAATAATTATGGCACTGCCACATTTAACATGAATTACGTAATTATATCATACTCTGGGACGGGGTCAAAGTAGAAAAGTAACATAGGTTATTTCAAGACAAGGAGGTTTTTTTGGAAAGTTAATTTTGTCACATGAATAAAGTTCAAAATATTGAAAATATCGATTTTTTTTCAAATTATACGAATATGAAAAGCCCTTGCAGACGCGAAACATATGTAGCCCCTTTACACTCACTTGGGGGTCGAATATCAAAAAATCCTGAAACCAGTTTTTAGGCGATTACACTAAAAGCCCATGGATGTAAGAACCAATTAACAGCCGCATCAGGCCTTAGATATATCATATGAAAAAAGCCCGAAGAAGTAAAAACCAGTCCGATGTCTTATAAGTTCTAAGAGATATGACGAAATTTTAGGAAACGAGTACAACCCTTTTATACTTTTTTATTGTATAATGGAAAAAATTCTCACAACGGTCTTAAGACGAATATATGTATAAGAAGAAGAACCCTATGTAAGTAAAAAGTTATTCAATATCTAATCACACCTGAGTGATATGGCTCAATTCGTGGAATTGTATACTGCCTCTTGACATCCCCATAGAGGTTGAATTTAAAAAAATCCTGAAATCGCTTTCTAGGCATTTATCTGAAGAATATGTGGCAAAATAAAGAATTCAATTTTTTAGAAGACTTAAGAGGTATTTAACTCGTGAAAATATATGAATCCCATTTTCACTGATCATTTTTTCCCCACTTCTAATGGATATTTAAAATTTTTTTTAAATTAAAGTACTTTTCTAGTACACCTACATATGCCCTCTAAGTTTCAAGTTTCTAGTGTAATATGTTACAAAGATAAGAAAAACTCACCCACTCCTCACCAAACAACTCCTATTGAAAATTTTATTTTTAGAACGTGCACTACTACTATAGCTCTACCTAAATAAAAAGTTCTCGAGATATGAAAATCTGAATTTTTTTTCATTCCAAAATTTTTTCCTTTAAATTGCTGTCGACTTTTCATGCTAATGACCAGGCTATGAATATGGTTTCACCCATTCATAAAATTGTTTGGAATTTTAGGGAAATCACAGCGTGTGTAATTTGCATTTACTACTTATTGGATTCTAAAGTTATTATGTAAGAAGTTTGATACCATACTATAGGGACTTTTGTATGGCAACTACGAGAAGGAGGAATGTGCAGCTAAGCCGACAATGGAAAGTGAGAGAGGGCTAAGCTGGCGTTGATTTAGAGTGGTGGAACAATAGGGGAGCGTCTGTTCCATTACTGATAGTCAGGGATGAAATTATTCAGTGTGCAGTGTACAAAATTTTAAAATCCCACGATTATAAAAAAAATCCCACAATTATAAAATACTTTTGTATGGAAAGCTACAAAAATATGTTGCCGTGATTTCGCTCACAACTAAAATCGTCTAAACTTTAAACTTAAGACTAACTACTAAGTTTATATTTCAACTTCTACTTTTCTGGTGTTTAGTTACTGGCGTTATAGTAGGATCTACAAAATTAATACACTCGTTTTTGAAGGACTTTTGTATGGAAACTTGGTCGGTTTTGGTTGTAGGGATGGGTTTCTTCTAAGAAATTTAAATTGTACATGTAATTAGCTAAATGGATAAAGGAAAAAACAATTGAAATTGGAACTAATTTAAAAAATCTGCCAACAGTCTGGGCGCAACTTTATTATTTTTTGGGTAGAAGTTCGGAACGAGTTTAATTCTGAGATGCGGTGTAGGTTTCTATGTGACCGAAAACCTAAAAAAAGTTCGGGAATCGGTTAAAATGGGGTCGCGCTAGAATACTTACACCGCTGCCTCATATAACATATGAATTACATAATTGGGTCATACACCGGGACGAGATCTAGTCCTAGTATAATATCAGTTGTTATCGTATTAGAAGGTATTTCGTGATTTGGTTTCGGGCCATTACATGAAATCGGAAATGCGTTTGAAGACGATTATATAAAAAGTCTGTGGAAGTACAAACCAATCTAATATCTCATCAATCCTGAGATATATGTCGAAAGCCTTACGTCCTATTGGAGTTGAATAACAAACATCTTGAAATCAACGTTTTGACGATTATGTAAGAAGCCTTAGGAAGTAAAAATGAATTCGATATCTTATTAGAACTTAGAAATATGTAAGAATTTGTGAAAATATATGCAACACCCTTGCACCCACTTTGGGGTTGAATATCCAAAAATCCTGAAATAAGTTTTTAGATATATATAAAGAAAGCCAGAGGAAGTAAAAACCAATCCGATGTCTTATCACTCCTAAGAGATATGACGAAATTCGTGAAAATGTGGTCATCCCATTTTTACACTCTTAGGGGTTGAAAAAGGAAAAACCTTGAAAACCAGTTGTAGGTGATTATTAAATAAGCCCGTGGAAGTAAAAATTTATTCGATATCTAATCAGACCTAAGGGATATGGCTGAATTGGTGAAAATGTATACATCCCCTTTACATCACCTTGGGGGTTCAATTTTAAAAAATCCTGAAAACACTTTCTAAGTATTTATATGAAGAACACGTAGAAAAAAAATGAATTCAATATTTTGAAAGACCTAATAGATATGACGAAAATCGTGAAAATATATGCATTCCATTTCCAATGATAATTTTTTTTGCTCCACTTCCGAACGCCAGTAGATATTTGAATTTTTTTTAATCAAAATTACTTTTCTAGTTGATTTACATATACGTACCGAATTTCAACTTTCTAGCATAAACCGTTCTATAGTTAGGAAAAACACCCCCACCCCCGTACCATACTACCTCTATAAAAAATTATATTTTTCCAACATGCTACTACTACAGTTCTATCTAAATACCAAGTTTCAGCTTTTCATTCTTATAGGTTCTCGAGATATAAAAATCGGAACTTTTTACTTTTCACCCTCCCCCACCCTTACCCTCTACACCCTCATCCATGAAATTTTTTTTTCTGCTGGGAGTCTATTAGGCCTACTTCTGGTAAAAATTTTAAGCATCTATCTTACACCGTTCTTGAGATATGAGACGAGATTTTTTTAAAAAATTCTTACCACCTCCACTTCCATACTCCACCGCCCCCTTAAAAAATGTTACTTTCAGCAAATCTTATTTGTCAACATTTATACAGAAACCAAATTTTATTTCTTTAGTACAATGCGTTCGTGAGATATCGTAATCTAAAGTTTTTCAACCCCCACCCCCGTACGTCACTGCCCCCTCTCAAAAATTTGTTTCCGATCTATTCTCCTAGTATACCCACAGATGTTCATTAAGTTCTAATTTCGTGACATTAACCGATTAGGAGATATGGATTTTAGAATGTCTCGATCTCGGCTTTCGAGCATTTCAGACGCATTATTATTCCCCCCACTCCCACGCCCCTTTATCTATATTATAATTTTTTTTTGCAAATGGGTCCACTATCGATGCTCTAAATAAATTCCAAGTTTCAGCCTCCTAGCCTATACGGTTACTGAGATCTAGAAACCAAAATTTTTCGTCTAAAACGCTTCCCCCACCTCCCCCCTCACACCCCTACCACTCGAAAGGTGGCCACTTGAAGGGGTTTGCTCAGTCTACCAACAAAAAAAAATTCAACTTAATAGCTCAAAGAGTTTGAGAGCTATAAGCTTTCAAACGTTTTGCGTACGGCGGACGGCGTACGGCGCACAGACGGACTGAAAATTTTTATTGCTTTTTTGGTGTCTATTAGTCATGAAACGTATAAAAAAAAAATTTCAGGGTAGCAAATTTTTTTTTTTTAAAAATCGATAACAATACTTTACTATTAAAATAATAAAGTAAAATTGATGGCAGTGGTAGAGAGGTGTAAGGATAGGAAAAATAGCAAGTGGAAAGAAACTTTTTTTTAAATTTTTGTATATCGACGGTGTTTTGTCATAAATTATTAGGTCCAAATTGTTAGTTAGTAATAGCTTTATATATTTAAAATGTTGATTCTAAAAGGGAATTGTATTATATATACTTAATCGAAACTAATCTGCTCCTTTACTCCGCTACTGTGTTCCTGGTTAAGTACAGAGTTTGAGACATAGAATGGGCTGACAGACATATCTCCGTGATTTTACTTTCTAATATCAAATAATTCTCACTTTTCAGACAAAACAATAAATTTTATACCCCAAATTTTTCAGTTGCGCGAATTGTTTTATTCGTGGTACTGAATAAAACACACCAGTAAACCCATACCCGTTTTCGTTCCGTTTTCGATATTTATATGTCCATATTAACCATTTTTTGCTTTTTCTCGTATATACAGGATGTTTGGTACTCCGTCTGCCACCTTGTAAAGGGTTATTCCTTGATATATTTGGAGAAAAAAATTGTTCTACAGAAAAGTGTTTTTGACCGGTACCCTCACTCACTTAAAACGTTATAAAACGTAAAATATCTCAAGATTTGGTGCAGTTAAAATTTAGACTGTTACATCAAATGAAAGGTAATTTGATTCCCTAAAAAACGAGTTATAACACTTTGCCTTGTGATTATTCGTTTTCAAGATATAACATTTTAAGTGAGTGAGGGTACCGGCCAAAAACACTTTTCTTAACCACCCTGTATCTCCACTGTTATTGAAAATTGACCCACCCTGTAGAACAATTTTTTTTCTCCAAATATATCAAGGAATAACCCCTTACAAGGTGGCGGACGGTGTGCCAAACACCCTGTATAATAAAACTATGAAAATATACTATAAAACTTCTGAATCTGGTATTTACTCGTATTTGTCATTATTGGTAACATCAGTAGTACCTTTAAAAGTTCAACTCCATGTTTTTGCATTTCATTCCACCGTCAGCTTTAAATTTTACTTTATTTCTATTGGTTATCAATTTTCAGGTATAAACTATTAAAATGACTTTATCACATGTGAGCGATTCTTCTTTTTTACAAAGTGTAATTGAGGCTTTAAAAAGATTTATGGTTTACCTGGAATGCGATTATTTATTTAGTTGTCATGAGTTCTCCCAAGAAGATATAGGGCAGAAATAGTGCTTTTTACGATATACAGTCTTGTGGAATGGCCTTTACTTGTCGTTAGGACTTATTTACTCCACGCATTTTGTATTGATTATTCGTTAAGATCGTAACGTATTGCTTCGACCATCCATCTCAAGTCTTCCTTGTGCATTCCAATTTATAGCCTATTTGGCGATGTTTTGCTCTGGTTTCTTCAAAACATGATCGATCCATTGCAACTTGTGCCTTGAAGTTGTAATACTTTTATTGTTGTAATGCTTCCATTTGTTCCTTAAAAAATTTTGACATTTTGCGTTATTGATATGCTACTGAGGCCCAATCAATTCTACCTCTATTTATTTAGAATTCGTCTTCAACATAATCAAGATGGCTTAGATCACTACAGAGCATCAATCGAACACCTCTTTTCCTGATCCCGCGTGGCTTAGGGTGTCGTTAATTACTACCAGAAACAGGACTGGAGGTAGTATACAGCCTTGTGCTGCACCGGTTTGCTCGCAGAGACTTTCGGCAGTTCTCTTATCATTTTGCAATTATGGTTATTGAATTTAAATTGCTACAATCCTTACGGTCGTACAGGCTTTTTTTCTATCCCTAATCCTTTCCATGAAAAATGTGGGGAGAATATCAGCTCCCAGTTCCAGAACTGTATTAAGAAGTTTGGGGGTCCCTGTTTTGTTCCTTTTACTAAATTTAATAGCTGGTAAGTTAACTTTTATATCCTCCCGATAAATTTTTAGGGTTGACGCAGCAAAAATCTGTGTTTTCGAGTAAATAGCTCAAGATTGGGTGCAGTTACAATTTAGACTGTTACATCAAATGAAAGGTAATTTAATTCCCTAAAAAACGAGTTATAACACTTTACCTAGTGATTATTTATTTTCAAGATATAACATTTTAAGTGAGTGAGGGTACCGGCCAAAAACACTTTTCTTAACCACCCTGTATCTCCACTGTTATTGAAAATTGACCCACCCTGTAGAACAATTTTTTTTCTCCAAATATATCAAGGAATAACCCCTTACAAGGTGGCGGACGGTGTGCCAAACACCCTGTATAATAAAACTATGAAAATATACTATAAAACTTCTGAATCTGGTATTTACTCGTATTTGTCATTATTGGTAACATCAGTAGTACCTTTAAAAGTTCAACTCCATGTTTTTGCATTTCATTCCACCGTCAGCTTTAAATTTTACTTTATTTCTATTGGTTATCAATTTTCAGGTATAAACTATTAAAATGACTTTATCACATGTGAGCGATTCTTCTTTTTTACAAAGTGTAATTGAGGCTTTAAAAAGATTTATGGTTTACCTGGAATGCGATTATTTATTTAGTTGTCATGAGTTCTCCCAAGAAGATATAGGGCAGAAATAGTGCTTTTTACGATATACAGTCTTGTGGAATGGCCTTTACTTGTCGTTAGGACTTATTTACTCCACGCATTTTGTATTGATTATTCGTTAAGATCGTAACGTATTGCTTCGACCATCCATCTCAAGTCTTCCTTGTGCATTCCAATTTATAGCCTATTTGGCGATGTTTTGCTCTGGTTTCTTCAAAACATGATCGATCCATTGCAACTTGTGCCTTGAAGTTGTAATACTTTTATTGTTGTAATGCTTCCATTTGTTCCTTAAAAAATTTTGACATTTTGCGTTATTGATATGCTACTGAGGCCCAATCAATTCTACCTCTATTTATTTAGAATTCGTCTTCAACATAATCAAGATGGCTTAGATCACTACAGAGCATCAATCGAACACCTCTTTTCCTGATCCCGCGTGGCTTAGGGTGTCGTTAATTACTACCAGAAACAGGACTGGAGGTAGTATACAGCCTTGTGCTGCACCGGTTTGCTCGCAGAGACTTTCGGCAGTTCTCTTATCATTTTGCAATTATGGTTATTGAATTTAAATTGCTACAATCCTTACGGTCGTACAGGCTTTTTTTCTATCCCTAATCCTTTCCATGAAAAATGTGGGGAGAATATCAGCTCCCAGTTCCAGAACTGTATTAAGAAGTTTGGGGGTCCCTGTTTTGTTCCTTTTACTAAATTTAATAGCTGGTAAGTTAACTTTTATATCCTCCCGATAAATTTTTCCATTGAGCAACTAACAAAGCCAATTAAAAATAGAACGAATTGCTGGCCGCCGTTTTCCGGGCTTATTTTTCTCCCATTCCGAAGGTGACTAGTATTCAGTATCAAAGTCAAACCCTTGTCATTTCCACAATGTACAGCCCGAATATTAAAATCTTTTTGACAATTTCATATATGAAAATGCCGTTCTCAGCATATATCCAAATTTATGATGAACCAAATTTACGGCAATATACCCACTGTCACTATAAATAATTAAATCCTTTCGGATATGGACAATTCCGGCATCCATTGTCTCGAACTGGGAATTACGGGCGTCTCTGGGCTACCCATTAGAGCTCTCCCTGGCTCTACAATCAAACCATGAATTATCCATTCACAGGCCATGTCCTGGCAGAAATTGAGTTCTGTGGTCTTTTCTTCGGGACAACTACCCTAGCAAATTTGCATACTAGGATATTTTTGGAATCATATTGCGTTCTGCTAGCGAGAAAGGATCGTATTGCTTTGGTGCGGCTTATAGCTTTTCAGCTTATGCTGGCCGAGTGTGGTGTTGTTTCTAACCGGAGCAAATAGAAAAGCAGACCACACATCAGCGTTGAACGGGGTTCAATAAATTGTCTAATACTCGTAATACTCTCATGAGCAGGAGGATTTGACCAAAAATGCATTTGCACCACTACAAGAAGATCCAGGCACTCCGAAGTGCTTTCTGTCTAATCTCAGAATAGGAAAGTGCCTAATTGAATCCTTCAAATAGTACCTACATTTCAAATAAATTAATTAAGAGCGTGATTGTACTGCATTAGAAGGAGTAATGAAGTGAAAAGACAAAATAGGACGGAATCATCGAGTTATTTCATGGATAGATGGATTCGTGAGTATTTGTTCCAAGAGTGAAATTGTATCAAACAATAATATCATACCAATTTAAAATACGAGGAGTATTTCAAAAATGATGCACACTATTTAATATACAAAGAAGGTTTGATATAAGAATTGAATTTTTCATGGTGAGAAGCTACCATAGAAGCAAATTTCTTTTGTTTTTGTTGTTTTCCGCCGTCAGCGTTAGAATAATCCTCAGCAATACCACCAGCTGTAAAGGTGTTTCGGATTTAGGCTTGATACACCCTCTGACGAGTCTATGCCATCCGATGACGAAATATCTCCTTCGGACCCAGTCCAACGCAGTCTTATAAAAACTGGCCTATCCAGTGAAGGTTTCCAACTGTCATGCACTCAGGGACAGCGATTAATCAAAAGTCGGAGATTTCGTGTTGGGGTTTCACACCATAAACTCCACTGACGCCGGAAAATAACAAAAACTTAATACAAGGTTTGATATGCCAGTCAAATGACCACTTCTGTTCAACTCCCGAATGCTCGGGGTAAAGGCACGGTGAGTGAGGTAAGACTTTCCACTGGTATTGGCGCAGCAAATCAACCACAATGTCCCCGATATGAGGGCGTACAGGAACCCAACAAGCCGAATTTTCTCCTTATTGCAAAACACCTTTTAAAATGCGAAAAACAGGAGTTTTGGAAACATTAGTAGGGATCTTCATCAAGAAATTCCGACCCAAGCTTCACACCTCCCTCATCAGTTGATGTTCTAGGCCCTCCTGTGCGTGGATCGTCCCTTGTCCTCTCACGATCTCGATGCATTTCTGAAGGATTTTCGCCACGTAAAGTTCCAATTTGAATGAAAGATTTTTGATCATTAACTGCCAAAGACACGTGCAGACGCCATTTCTATCTGTCACACAACAAAAACTTGTAGGAGTACACAGTCAGGCAAAAACATGTTCACTCTTCAAATGTTGAACAGCAAATGAGTCAATTTTTATTAAGATTACATCCTTGAATAATCAGTGCTGCAAATGTGTGCATTATTTTTGAAATGCCCCTCGCATAATGATTTCTATGGCTGGTCAACATATAAATAATGATTTCTATGGCTGGTCAACATATAAAACATACTGCAGTCACGATCGGCTGCAAGCCAATAGTATAATACTCTAGATGAATACTGAACTCCGATTTATATTGTAGTTGGGGATAAAGTAGAATTACATGTGTGCATGTTGTAAGTCCTTTATTAAGGACTGCTACTCAAAACTAAAAGATAATTTTCAGTGTTTAGTTGCATATCTTGAACTGGGTAAGTCATCGAAAAAAAATGTCCTTTTTGAAGGAGGTGCAGGAAGGACTCACTTGATTTCTTACATATTTATCCTTTTCCTTGGAACCATTTAAAAATGAACTTGTACAAAATTTGAAATTCGTAGCTTGAAGCGTTCAAAAGTTATCGAAAAATATTGTTGAACACGTGTCTTAAGGACATTTTGTATGGCAGCTACCAGAAGGAGTAAAAGGATTTCGCTGATTAGTAAACTCGAACTTCGTGTTTACTCAAAACTTGTACAAAATTTCCAATTCATAGCTAAAAGATTACTTGAGTTATAGTAAGTTCCGTAAATTAAATGAAGACGTTTTGACAGGATATTTGTATGGTAGCTACACGAAGGACTAATAGGATTTTCTTCATAATCATACATTTAGCTTCAACTATTGGAAAAATACTACGTACAAAATTTCATAGACGTAGCTTAAACTCTTCTGAAGTTATCGGCCAATATTCTTAAACACGTATTTTAAGGACATTTTGTATGGCAGCTACCAGAAGGAGTAAAAGGATTTCGCTGACAAGTAAACTCAAGCTTCGTTTTAACTCAAAACTAATTTGTTAAAAGTTCCGAATTCATAGCTAAAAGACTACTTGAGTTATAGTAAGTTTCGTAAATTAAGTGAATACATTTTGACAGGATATTTGTATGGCAGCTACACGAAGGACTAATAGGATTTTCTTCATAATCATATATTTAGCTCCAACTATTAGAAAAATAACATATACAAAATTTCAATGCCGTAGCTTAAACCCTTCTGAAGTTATCTACTAATATTCTTGAACACCTGTTTTAAGTATATTTTGTATGGCAGCTACCAGAAGGAGAAAAAGGATTTCGCTGACTAGTAAACTCGAACTTTGTTTTCACTCAAAACTAATTTCTACAAAATTCCGAATTCGTAGCTAAAAGATTAATTGAGTTATAGTGAGTTTCGTAAATTAAGTGAATACATTTTGACAGGATATTTGTATGGCAGCTACGCGAAGGACTAATAGGATTTTCTTCATAATCATACATTTAGCTCGAACTATTGGAAAAATAACACAAACAAAATTTCAATGCCGTAGCTTAAACCCTTCTGAAGTTATCGACCAATATTCTTGAACACGTGTTTTAAGGACATTTTGTATGGCAACTACCCGAAGGAACAGGACGATTTTGCCCGTTAACGAACTTAGCCTTACAAATTCAACCAAACATCCAGATTCAAAATTTCAAGATCCTAGGTGAAGGCGTTCTTGAGTTATCGTGCTAACGGACAGACGGACGGACGGACGGACGGACGGACGGACGGACGGACGTCAGGCGGATTTGAGGTTTTTGGGCACAAATAAACAAAAAATAATATATAACTTTTTTTCGTCCGCGGCTTGGTTCTATGCGTTACAAACTTTTGGGCTGGATTAAACTTATAATACTCTATATGATTTCATCTAGAGTATAAAAATAAATGTAGAGTACAGCAGTAAAATAAATACATAACCTTTCAAAAGCCCAGGGAGTACTTTGTTATTTTTAGTCTCAAATTCCTAGACGTGGCTATTTATATAAATGTATTGGTCGGGATCTCAACACAATTTTTAAACTCTAGACGAAATCTGAAAGTATTATATGAGTTATAAGTAGAGAGTTTATAAAAAGTCTTTCACTTTATTTTTTGTAAAAATGTATTTTATTTTAAATCTAAGTTCAGCTTCTAGTACAATGTAATGAGTTTGGCTTAAGGCTCAAGGAAAAGAACTGGCATGCAATGTTTCATTTTGTCTCGAAGTTAATTCGGTTTTCCGTTATTTCTAAGTTGGGGGTTGTTTACAGTGTGGTTGCAGATGTCGTTTCTATTTTTAGTTAGGGCTAATAAGGAAATTAAGATTGTGTTATTGTTAGTGCCAGATGGGCTTATTTATTATTGGCATGTGTGCGCAGCTTGATGTGCCGGATGGGCTTGACGTGGAGGCAGGCGTAACTCCTCCCTCCTTAGAATGAGACTCCTGGCTCATTAATTTAATGTTTACAGTTTTGTTTTTATCATTTTTAGGTATCGGCATAGAGCTTACAATTTTTATTGTGCCTTTTCCTTTACATTTAATATAGAGGTAAATTATGGTAAAAATTATGAGAATGATGCAAATTGGAGTGAGTATTGTAATTGCTAAATTATGTCTTTTCTGTTGAATCTTGATTAGTTCGAGTTCTTTTTGGTGATTGATATTTATTGAGTTGAGATCTTCCAAATGTACTTCAGTTCTTGTATTATTTACAAAAAAAATGGGTTTCAAGATAAGAAATTTGTTCGTGTTTAATGATCTTATTGGTAAATATTTTGTTGTTAATTGAAATCGAGCAATTAGAAAACGTTACAATGGCATTTCTGGGTAAGTGAATTTCGTTTTCTTTACAGTTTTGCGTGATTTTTACATTGTTATTGGTATTGGTTATTAAAAGTGTTCCTTTTTGAATTTCGTCAATTATTACCGTTTGAGGTATTCTAATCAGTTTACAGTTATATTTACAATCTATAGGGTTACTGATTTTATGTGTATATTTGGTAAAAGGATACATTATTCCATCGATTTTAATAATTCTCTCGTGATCAATGTTTAAAATTGTATTGTTGGTTGTGGGCATAGCTTTAATTGTGTATGATTTGGCGGTTAGGTTGGAAAATATTGGTATTGTTAGTATGATTACGAATTTCATAGAGTTCTGTTTCCCTAATACGTCGATAGTTAGGTCATGTAAATGGTTAATTCCTAAATTAAATTCTAATATTTCGTCCGTATCTAAGAAGAGTTTAGACATTGTTGTTTTTATTTTATTTTTTCTTTATTAGTTCGTGTATTTCTTTGTTATCACACTGGCCATGGTGTATTTTTATTGGTTGCTCTTTGGTGGTAGAGTGTTTGGTGGTGTTGTATTTGTTTAGAATTGAGTCTATTGGGTCGAAGCTTGACAACTCCTTTTCTGATTTTTCTCTTAAGGTCCAGATTCTGTATTTCTCGCTAGGAGTGCTGTGGAATCTTTCTATATCGGAGTTTCCTGTGTGGAAGTTTGGTGTCGTGAAATAAGGTTCGATGTTGCTTTCTTTTAGGTAATTTTGTATGGCCTCGGATTTGAATCCCTGTTCATTATCCATTATTAGTTTTTTGGGTTTGCCAATTATTCCTAAGAGTTTGATTATACCTGGTAGTATGTGTCGCCAATTTTTCGATTCAATTTTTGTCATTGCAGCAAATTTGCTGAATTTATCAATAACTGTCAAGTATTTTTCGCTCATGCTCTTGAGCCAGATGTCCATGTGAACAATTTCTTTGGGGTTTTCCGGTGTTTCAGTAAGTTTATAAGGGTCTTTCACCGGATTGCGGTCGTATTTGGCTCTTCGGCAGGTTTCGCAATTGTTTATGATTCGTTGGATTGTGTCTTTTAGGTTTGGAAAATACATAGTTTCTTTCATTACTTCGTACGTTTTGTCTGGACCGTCGTGTTGTAGTTTGTTGTGTAAGCTGAACACTTCGTTAAGTATGTCGACGTCTTCAATATTAAGTAATTTCGTTCTACATTTCAGGCAGTTAGTCCGATTTTTCGTATCTTCTTTCCATTCTTTGTAGGCTGATTGGAACAAGAGGAATAGTTTCGTGTCTTCCATGTAGAGCGCTACGGTTCCGGATTAAGGGAAGTTATTATTTATGATGTGTCTCATATACTTTTTGTCGGGGAGTTTGGATTGGCAATTGATTATTTTGTTTCCTTTGTATTTTGTTACCTTAATGTCGTTTTTCTTAGCTTCTGCTATTGAAATTTGGGTTTTGAAACAGTTCAATGGTTTTTCTGACAGACCAATGTGGTTTGTATTGTCTTCTCTTGCGCTGTGGATTGTTGCGACTAAAGATTCGTTGTCGATTTTTATTTCTTGGTTGATATATATTTCGTGTTCAGGGTTAGTTTGGATTCTGCTGAGTGCGTCAGCAACTAAATTGTCTTTTCCCATCATGTATTCAGTTTTGAAGTCGAACTCACCTAGTAATAGTTTCCAACGAAGTAGTTTAGAGTTTGGTTCCTTAATGTTGGTGAGCCAAACGAGGGGTTTGTGATCCGTTTTGATCAAAAACTGTCGACCGTAAAGATAAGGTCGAAAATATTTAGTAGCCCAGACAATCGCTAATAATTCTTTTTCGATTGAGCTGTAATTTATTTCATGCTTCTTCAAGTTACGAGATGCGTAGCAGATTGGGTGGCTTCCTTGTGAGAGGACTGCGCCTAGTGCGTAGTTTGAAGCGTCAGTTGTCAGGGTAAATTCCTTATTGTAGTCTGGGTGACTGATTACGGGGTCATTTGTGATGAGGGTTTTTAAGTTTTCGAAAGCGTTTTGGTAATTAGGGTCCAATATATTGATTCTAGTGCCGTGTTTCAGACGTTCAGTCATAGGCTTCGTGATTTTTGCGAAATCTTTAATAAATTTCCGGTAATAGCCGGTGAGTCCTAGGAACGACTTGATTTGCTTTTGGGTTCTAGGTATGGGGTAGTTGAGTATCGCTTTGATCTTGTTTGGGTTAGGTTTTATTCCGTATTCAGTGACGATATGGCCTAGAAATTCGGCTTCCTTCTTAAAAAACTCGCTTTTACTGAGTTCTACTTTCAAGTTGGCTTGTCGGAGTGTATTAAGTACAGTTTTAATTGATTTTATGTGTTCCTTAAGTGATGCTGAGAATATTATTATATCATCGAGGTACACAAAACAAATTTTTCCAATGAGTGGTTGTAGAATGGTGTTCATTAGGCGTCGGAACGTCGATGGTGCATTTTTCAAGCCGAAAGGCATGCGTTCGAATTTGAAGTGTCCTTGCTTCGTTGAGAAAGCCGTTTTCTGTTTGCTTTCTGGATCCATTTCTACCTGATAGAATCCCTTGGTGAGATCTAGTGTCGTAAAGTACATGGAATTGCCTAGCTTGGCGAGAATATCGTCCATGTTTGGTATTGGGTATTTGTCTGTGACTGTGTTGTCATTGAGCTTCCTGTAGTCAATAACCAGTCTCCATTGTTTTTCGCCTGCCTTATTGGCTTTTTTGGGTACGACGCAAAGTGGTGCGTTGTAAGGGGATTTAGAATGTGAGATTATGCCTTGTGCTAGCATATCGGAAATCTGGCGCTCTACCTCTGCCTCGTGAATTTGGGCGTATTTATAGGAGTGAACGTAGATTGGGTCTTCCTTAAAGGTTTTGATCACGTGTCTTATTTCATGCGTGAACGTTAAGTCTTTGGTGTTATAGAATAGGTCAGCGTATAATTTTAATAATTCCTGCTTTTCGAATTCTTCTTCTTCGTTTAAGTGGGGTGGATTTGGTAGTTCCTTCTCTACTATATCCAAATCTTCCTCCAAATGATAGATCTGCTGCAGGTAAAGTTTTTCGTTATCTTCTTCTTCTTTTGATAAGTACATTTTTAATTCTTTGTCACCGATACTAAGGGTATTAGAGTTAAAATTAATTACACCGTTTAATTTATTGAGTATATCAGTGCCAATTAGTCCGTCGAAGAACCTATGGACTTGCTTCATAACAAGGAAAGTTAATTCGGTTGAGCCGTCGAACTCTTTAAAGGGTTTCGTTTTCATAATTTTGGATAATGAGACTATCCCATTTATGGTTGATAGTCTAACTGGGTTGTCGAGGGTTGTAATACCTTCAGGGTCGCAGATTTTTTCATTGACTAAGCTTCTTGTGGAGCTAGAATCAATTAGAAACCTTACTGGTTTGTTATTGCGGTTTATAATTATATAGGGAAGTGCTCTACTGAGGCAAGTAATGGAAAAATTTTCGTCCAAGCTTTCTTCTTCATTTACTTCGCTATGCAGTGAAGTATCGTGTGATGCAATTGTGCGCATAGATACGTCTGAATCTAGATATTGGTTTTGCACCTGGTTGATGTTTTGGTTTTGTCTTTGAGGGTTAAGTCTGGGATTCGGGGAATTATTATGAAATTGTTGTCTGGCTGGAGAATTGTTTGATGGTCCAGCATTATTTTGATTGTAGTTAACTTGGTTGTTTCTATTAGTGTTGTAATTGTTGTTAGGGACGTAGTGAGGTTGTTGTTGGTTTAGATGTAGGTTGTTACTTTGGAATCTGTTATTTTGTTGGAAGTTGTTTCTAGGGTAGAGGTTCTGTACTGAATGGTTAATTTTGTTATGCGATTGATTTTTGTTTGAGAAATTTTTGTTATTTGAAGAATTATTATTTTCATAAAATTGATTTATATTGTTGGTATTGAATTGATTACCAAATTGGTTTGTATTATTGGAATAAAATAAATTGTTCTTAATTAATATATTTTGTGCTTCCGTAAGGGAGTCTACATTGTTGGAAATTAGTAAGCACGCCTTATAACTAGGTATACAATCTAGAAAAGCGTTAAGGATAAGTTTTTCATTGCGAGACGTTGTAAATTCTGCGTGAGATATAGTAGTTGGTTCAAGTAAGTATTTATAGTTGAGTTTCAATAAACATTTATTCATCCTGTCGTGGATTACGCTGATGGGTGCGTTACGATTGATGGTATAAACTTCAGCGACGATACTATGGAATGATTGTTTTATCCCGAAGGCTTGAACGAGTGTTGTTTTGCAATCAAGCCAGGATCTATTCGTGAGTTTATTTAATTCGTCGAGAGCTCTACCGGATAATCGCCTCAGAACTGTTCTGGTAACAGCTATTTGTTGCGCGGGCGGGGTTACGGAATGAATGAGTTCTTCTGCTTCTTGGATCCAAAGTCTAAGTGCAGCTTGGGAGTTGAGCGAACCGTCGTAAGGAGTAATGTGTCTTGCGAGTTTTATAACTTCTTCGAAGGAGAGCGCGTATTCTAACCCAGCTTCATTTAGTGCCATTATAATTATTTTTACCTTAATTGTTGCTTGTTACTCAAGTAGTTTGTCCTGGGTTGGGCTTAATTCAGCTTAGGTTTGCGATGACTTCGTAAACGTTAACCATGGAACTTTGCACTGAGTTTAACACTGCTTGAAACTAGCTACATAGCTTATTTGTCAAGTGAATTTTATTGTCACAAACACAAATTTAACTTATTTATAACTAATACACTTTAATTTGCAATCGTGAGGATGCGTTAGTAAGTTCGAAGTCGGCTGCGCCAGTTATAAGTGGAGAGTTTATAAAAAGTCTTTCACTTTATTTTTTGTAAAAATGTATTTTATTTTAAATCTAAGTTCAGCTTCTAGTACAATGTAATGAGTTTGGCTTAAGGCTCAAGGAAAAGAACTGGCATGCAATGTTTTATTTTGTCTCGAAGTTAATTCGGTTTTCCGTTATTTCTAAGTTGGGGGTTGTTTACAGTGTGGTTGCAGATGTCGTTTCTATTTTTAGTTAGGGCTAATAAGGAAATTAAGATTGTGTTATTGTTAGTGCCAGATGGGCTTATTTATTATTGGCATGTGTGCGCAGCTTGATGTGCCGGATGGGCTTGACGTGGAGGCAGGCGTAACTTATGTTTAATCCACCCCAAAAGTTTGTAACGCTTAGAACCGAGCCTCGGACGAAAAAAGTTGTATATTATTTTCTGTTTATTTGGGGCCAAAAACTCCAAATCCGCTTGATGTTCATCCGTCCGCCCGTCCGTCAGTCCGTCCGTCCGTCTGTCTGTCCGTCCGTCTGTCCGTCTTTCTGTCCGAAAGAGGAAAATTTTTTTTTTTAAATCGCTAACAATACTGTATTATTGAAATAATAAAGTAAAATATAAAAAAATAAATAAAAGGAAAAATAGGATTAAAAGTAAAAGAGATCAGAGGAAAACAATCGGTGGATGTTACGTTTAAAAGACTGTAAGTCACATCCGCTAGGAAAGACGGTCGAAGGCAACGCTTTCCACATTCTGGTTGTACGAGAAAGAAACGACTGTCTAAATTTCACTGTTGGTATAAACACAATTGCGACGAACTTCGCCAGCGGCGGCGAAGTTCGCTGTCAAAATTTTAAAATTGTACCACAACACACGTGCTGACGCAGAATTACGCCGGCGAGCGGTTGGTCGAACTTTTCGTTGCCACTGGATTAAATGTAATTTCTAATTTTGCCGTCGCCGTCACAGTTGGCAGAGTTTTTTATTTCAGTTGACAGTGAAAATTAGACACAACAACTTCTTGCGACACATATTTTGGCCAAAAGTGCATTTTGTGTGTTTTTTTAATATATTGGTAAGTAAAAAGCATAAAATTATAACGCCCGCATTGCGTTTCTCCATTAACGAAGGCGAACTTTTTAGACGAATTTCGCTCGCCGCTTGCGAAGTTCGTCACAATTGTGTTTATACCAGTACGAAATTTTTGTAGCTCAACCGTATACTCGTGGGCGCGTACAGCTGAACGAGTATTACCTGGGAAGTGAACTAGAAACTAGAGGAGGGATAAGACGACCAATTTCAGTACTACAGCATCCGTGGAAATATCTGTAGTAAATGCTGATTACTCCGACATTTCGACGATGTTCGAGGGAGTCAATAGTTGCCGTAATGGCACCGTCTCCAATAAGTCGGAACGCGAATATCTTAATACGGCCAAGCAAAGAGAGATACGTTTTAGATGCTCCTGCCCAGATATGTGAATTGTACTCAAGTCGGGACCTGATATATGCCTCGTATATTTTCGCGAGGTCTAATGGTGAGAAAAATTTCTTGGACCTCCGGAGGAAACCTAGGCGCTTGGAGGCGTCAACAGCTACATCATAAATGTGCTGACTCCAATCAAGTTTTTTGCTGATGTTCATTCCTAGAAGGTGGAAATGCTTCGAAGTGTTCAATGTGACACCATCAAAAATTACATCAGGCACCGACGTGTCGTGTTTAAGGGAAAGATGACAGGATTGTGTTTTTGAGGCATTCAACTCTACTCGGTTGTCCCAGCCCCATTCCAGGATTGAGATGAGATCGGAGTTTAAAGAACCAAATAACTGATTACGTTGAGAGGGTACCGAAGACTGGCGTGCCTCTGTAATCGAGTTGAAGCTGTAGGTGTTGTCAAGTGTACTATCATCTGCGAAGCTATGGACAGGATTGAGAGTGGACGACAGAAGGTCGTTAATAAACATACTGCAGTCACGATCGGCTGCAAGCCAATCGTATAATACTTTAGATGAATACTGAACTCCGATTTATATTGTAGTTGGGGATAAAGTAGAATTACGTGTGTGCATGTTGTATGTCCTTTATTAAGGACTACCATTAGATTGCTACTCAAACCTAAAAGACAATATTCAGTGTTTAATTTCATATCTTAAACTGGGTAAGTCATCGAACAAAAATGTCCTTTTTGAAGGACTTTCGCATGGGAGGTGCAGGAAGGACTCACTCGATTTCTTACATATTTATCCTTTTCCTTAGAACCATTTAAAAATGAACGTGTACAAAATTTCAAATTCGTAGCTTGAAGCGTTCAAAAGTTATCGAAAAATATTGTTGAACACGTGTCTTAAGGACATTTTGTATGGCAGCTACCAGAAGGAGTAAAAGGATTTCGCTGATTAGTAAACCTGAACTTTGTTTTTACTCAAAACTAATTTGTACAAAATTTCCAATTCATAGCTAAAAGATTACTTGAGTTATAGTAAGTTCAGTAAATTAAGTGAAGACGTTTTGACAGGATATTTGTATGGCAGCTACACGAAGGACTAACAGGATTTTCTTCATAATTATATATTTAGCTCCAACTATTGGAAAAAAAAACACATACAAAATTTCAAAGTCGTAGCTTAAACCCTTCTTAAGTTATCGACCAATATTCTTGAACACGTGCTTTAAGGACATTTTGTATGGCAGCTACCCGAAGGAGTAGGTCGATTTTGCCCGTTAACGAACTTAGCCGACGGACGGACGGACGGACGAACGGACGGATGGACGGACGGACGGACGTCAAGCGGATTTGAGGTTTTTGGGCACAAATAAACAAAAAATAATATATAACTTTTTTTCGTCCGAGGCTTGGTTCTATGCGTTACAAACTTTTGGGCTGGATTAAACTTATAATACTCTATATGATTTCATCTAGAGTATAAAAATTGAGAATAAGGTAGGTAATAAAACAGAGCCTTGAGAGACGAGTTGAGGGAAAGGGGATGATGAAAAGCCATCTGATACAACCTGTATAGTACGTTCAACAATCCATCGAATACAAGTAGCATTAATACAAAATGCATTGAGTTTGGATATAAGGGCTTTGTCCCAAACTCTGTCAAATGCCTTCGCTATGTCAAGTGCAAGTACTTGACCCTCATAGAAGTTATAGATGCAAGCGTTCCAACGTTCAGTCCGGTATACCACCAAATCGCCGGTGGATCTTCGTGGCCGAAACCCATATTGACAGCCATCAAGGAGACGATTGCTTTCCAGGTATTGCACGATCTTATGATTGACAGCAGTTTCCATCACTTTAGGCAAAATAGAAGTAATGGCAATGGGGCGGTAATTTGTAGGGTTCGTTTTGCTACCCTTCTTAGGTATCGGCTGAACATTAGCTAATTTCCATAGATAAGAAAACTTACCAAAAGAATAAGAACGATAGAAAAGATTGCGAAGAGGTTTAGCCAAAGAAGACTAGCATTTTTGAAGGGTAATGGGGGAATACCATCTGGACCGGCGGATTTATTAATATTGAGAGCTAGAATTATTTTCGAAATGACACGTGTGCGAAATTTGATGGGCAGAATTTCTATATTGCTACATAACACAGTTGGGAGGGACTGTGCACTAGGCGGAAGAAAAATCGAGGGCAAAAGATTTGCTTTTTCTATGGAATCAACGACTGTGTTACCATCAGAAAGAGGAGGTGTAGATGACGAAATAAAATTATTGCTAACCGCTTTCGCAAATGACCAAAAGGATTTTCATCCTTTGGGGCACTCCAGGATCTTCCGTCTTACCTGTAGATCCTGTTGGAGCTTTGCATGGTTGTTAGTGGACTTGCAGGTGTTTCTTGCCCTAATGAACTGCTCCCTATTGAACTGTGAGGAATGTGCTTTAAATATACCAAAAGTAACATTTTTAGCCTGAATGGCATCGAGACAGTCTAAATCATGAGTGCTTAGATGGTTTGACTCTAGTGAAGCTGTAGGGAATAAAGAGCCGCATTCCCTTTAAAATTGTCTCGGTAATGAGTTTACAGGGCTCATCGCAATCATTGGATATGTAGCACCGGTTCCAATTAAATGCCCTGTAGAAATCGTTTAGAGATCTCCAATTGGCTCTATTATAATGCCAAACGATTCGTCTTGGAGCTTCAGTTACCGGTGGTGATAGTGCCGAGAACGGAAATTGTGCACGAATCAGAAAATGATCCGTATTACTAATTGGCGATGACGTAATAACAGACACTGTGTATTTCTCAGGCTGGTTAGTGAGAAAAAGGTCAAGGAGATTGGAATTCTGACATGCAATATCCGGAAAGTGGGTGGGTTCACTGACCAATTGAGTTAAGCCGTTGATAGAAGCGAAGATCTCAGTAATGTGTCCGGGTTGGTCCGTATCGCTGGAGTGCTTAAGACAGACAATATTATGAACACTGAAATCGCCAAAAGTAAAAGTAAGTAAGTAGGTAAGTAATAAAGTAAAAATCTGCCAACAGTCTGGGCGCAACTTTATTATTTTTTGGGTAGAAGTTCGGAACGAGTTTAATTCTGAGATGCGGTGTAGGTTACTATGTGACTGAAAGCCTAAAAAAAGTTCGGGAAGCGGTTAGAATGGGGTCGCGCTAGAATACTTACGCCGCTGCCACATATAACATATGAATTACATAGTTGGGTCATACTCCGGGACGAGGTCTAGTCCTAGTATAATATCAGTTGTTACGCGATGAGGAGGTTTTTCGTGATTTGGTTTTGGGACATTACATGAAATCGGAAATGCATTTGGAGGCGATTATATAATATAAAAAATCAGTAGAAGTAAAAACCAATCTGATTTCTCATCAATCCTAAGAAATATGGCGAGAGCCTTACATCCTCTTGGAGTTGAATATCTAAAAATACTGAAATCAACTTTTTGACGATAGTATAGGAAACCTTAGGAAGTAAAAATCAGTTCGATATCTCATTATAACTAAGAAATATGTAGGAATTTGTGGAAACATATTCAACCCCCTTGCACCCACTTTGGGGTTGAATATACAAAAATCCTGAAATGAGTTTTTAGATATATATAAAGAAAGCCCGAGGAAGTAAAAACCAATCCCATGTCTTATCACTCCTAAGAGATATGACGAAATTCGTGAAAACGTGTTCAACCCGTTTTTACCCTCTTAGGGGTTGGAAAAGGAAAAAAATTGAAAACGGGTTTTAGGTGATTATTAAACAAGCCCGTGGAAGTAAAAAGTTATTCGATATCTAATCAGACCTGAGGGATACTGCTGAATTCGTGAAAATGTATACATCCCCTTTACACCACCTTGGGGTCGAAGTTCAAAAAATCCTGAAAACACATTCTAGGTATTTCTATGAGGAACCCGTACAAAAAAAATTAATTTAGTATTTGGAAAGACCTAATAGATATGACAAAAATTGTAAAAATATATGCATTCCATTTTCACTGATCATTTTTTTTGCCCCACTTCCGAACGCCAATAGATATTTGAATTTTTTTTTCTGCTGGGGGTCTATTAGCCCTACTTCTGGTAAAAATTTTAAGCATCTATCTTACATTGTTCTAGAGATATGAGACGTGATTTTTAAAAAGAAATTCTTACCCCCTCCACTTATATTCTAAACCGCCCCCTTCAAGAATTTTACTTTCTGCAAACTTTATTTCTCTAGTGCAATTGGTTCGTGAGATATCGTAATTTAAAGTTGTTCACCCCCCACCTCCGTACGTCACTGCCCTCTCTCAAAAATTTGATTTCGATCTATTCTCCTAGTATACCTACAGATGGTTATTAAGTTTTAACTTCGTGACATTAACCGTTTAGGAGATATGGATTTTAGAATGTCTCGATCTCGCCTTTCGAACGTTTTCTACGCATTATTTTTCCCCCCACTCCCACACTCCTTCACCCATATCAACAATATTTTGGCAAATGGGTCCAGTATCGAAGCTCTATATAAATTTCAAGTTTCAGCTTCCTAACATAAGCGGTTGCTGAGATCTAGAAACCAGAATTTTTCGTCTAAAACGCTTCCCCTACCTCCCCCCTCACACTCCCACCAACCAAAAAGTGGTCACTTCAAGAGTCCTACTCAGTCTATTAAGAAAAAAAATTTCAATTCAATAGCTCATAGGGTTTCGGAGCTATAAGCCCCCAAACGTTTTGCGTACGGCGGACGGCGGACGGCGCACAGACGAACTGAAATTTTTTTTTGCTTTTTTGATGCTTATTAGTCATGAAACGTATAAAAAAAATTTTTCAGGGTAGCAAATTTTTTTATTTTAAAAATCGATAACAATACTTTATTATTAAAATAATAAAGTAAAATGAGATAGAAACAAAAATTTAATTTAAATTTTTATACTCTAGATGAAATCATATAGAGTATTATAAGTTTAATCCAGCCCAAAAGTTTGTAACGCATAGAACCAAGCCTCGGACGAAAAAGAGTTATATATTATAATTTGTTTATTTGTGGCCAAAAACCTCAAATCCGCTTGACGTCCGTCCGTCCGTCCGTCTGTCCGTGAACACGATAACTCAAGAACGCCTTCACCTAGGATCTTGAAATTTTGAATCTGGATGTTTGGTTGAATTTGTAAGGCTAAGTTCGTTAACGGGAAAAATCGTCCTACTCCTTCGGGTAGCTGCCATACAAAATGTCCTTAAAACACGTGTTCAAGAATATTGGTCGATAACTTCAGAAGGGTTTAAGCTACGAGATTGAAATTTTGTATGTGTTATTTTTCTAATAGTTGAAGCTAAATACATGGTTATGAAGAAAATCCTGTCAGTCCTTCATGTAGCTGCCATACAAATATCCTGTCAAATAGCCTTCACTTAATTTACGAAACTCACTATAACTCAAGTAATCTTTTAGCTACGAGTTCAAAATTTTGTACAAATTAGTTTTGAGTGAAAAGAAAGTTCGACTTTACTAGTCAGCGAAATCCTTTTACTTCTTCTGGTAGCTGCCATACAAAATGTCCTTAAGACAGGTCTTCAACAATATTTTTCGATAACTTTTGAATGCTTCAAGCTACGAATTTGAAATTTTGTACACGTTCATTTTTAAATGGTTCCAAGGAAAAGGATAAATATGTTAGAAATCGAGTGAGTCCTTCCTGCACCTCCCATGTGAAAGTCCTTCAAAAAGGACATTTTTTTTCGATGACTTACCCAGTTCATGATATGAAATTAAACACTGAATATTGTCTTTTAGTTTTGAGTAGCAATCTAATGGCAGTCCTTAATAAAGGACATTCAACATGCACACACGTAATTCTACTTTATCCCCAACTATCGGAGTTCAGTATTCATCTAGAGTATTATACGATTGGCTTGCAGCCGATCGTGACTGTAGTATGTTTTTTTTCACTAATTCATCGAGTACACAAAATTTTAATCAGGGATGGCAAGGTCTCATCTGTGGTCGATTCTTGATGAAATGACCGAGACACTTCCGTGCTTTGTAAGGACTTGAAAATCAGAGTCAATGTTGGGACTGAACGTGCAATTTTATCTTTTTCGGTCAAACAGTTAAATTCGACAATTAGGGGTAATTGACGAGAGGGTATCAAATGATATAAATTAATTCCTGAATAAAATCGAATTTGATGGGAGTAAAAACACACTATTTGGAATATGAAATAAAGTGAAGAGCGATGGATAAAAAATATGTTACATGTTCGCAGAAACCGGCTATTTTAAGATATCTCAAAAATTGCTGAGCCTAGAAAGTTGAAATTATATAATATCATACATAAAGGCATAGATACGCATGAAGAAATTTGTGAACAAATTTTAAAAAAAATTGTTAAAATCAGCCTATTTATTTCCGTTTTTCCTCCTTTTCTTAAAATATTTTGCTGAAATTTTGTATCTAATTCGATCAAATTATAAAAGTATCCTCAGTGAGTGCAAAAAGTATCCTTCCGTCTTACAGTTGAATTTCAAAATCCTGGCACGTTTCTTTCTTATCGATCGGATTAATAAAATTTTCAGATTACTGGTTTGGTTGTAGTCATTCGAAACCTTAATAGGCGAGTATCGCTTAAATTTTAGTCTTGAAATTAGGTCTAAACAGCTCGTAAAAAATACTTTAGGATTTCGCCTACGTTTGACCTTTCCGTCTTTGGACACGCTCCTTTTCTCTGGGTTTTTTCGGAGGGTGCTCCCTGTCGGATAAAGTAATCGCGTTAGAGTATCAACCCCTCAGTTAGGTTTTTAATAGGACGACGCGATTCGTATTTATATTCCGCAAAAGTTTTGGTTTTAGCTGTAGGTTTCATAAATGAGGCAATTAATAAATTTCTTTCCTTGCTATTTTCGTGGTTTTCACTCGTTGTTAAATTCATTGATTTTTACTTTTTCCGTTGTGGAATGCCCCACCGATGATTTCTCTGCGGAAAATTGAACGGAAAAGTTTCGACATTGAAAAGTTATAACACGTTTCATTCGACGAAAAGCAACGTATCCGGGGTTATACTTAGTGATTCTTGAGCGTATAGATTTTTTTTTTACTAGGAAGCACTTTTTACGTCCTTCATCGCCACGCAAGTGCCGCACAATTGAACTTTATCCGGACAATTTGATAACTTTATCCAACTAAGGTGCCGAATAATATCGGGATCGGGAACACTGTGGATGAAGGGAGCGCTGGCACGTGAAATCCGAGCTGTAAAAGGATTTTATTATTATTCGAAAAGTTTTGGCGCGAAGAGGTAATTAAATGAAAATAGGCTGACGGCTCACCGGTATTTTGGGTGGTGATGAGTACGACGTAAACTCAGTGTTCAGAGATGATGGGGATGGTAAGTACTTTAGACATAGTTACGAAAATTTTTTGAGGATCGGAAAAATAGACTTCAAACGCTCGTTATGACTAACTTTCAGGTCTCATTAATTTAATTTCAGTATGATAACATTGACTAAAAGGGGTTCCTACCACGTAATTCTCGAATCAGACCTTGTTCTCAAATTAGGTGCAGTCCTCGTACATAGTTAAGTAGTTCAGACTGCACTATGTCACTTCCAGCATATGTATATTGAATAGCCTCGCATCAAACAATCACACATTCAATCAACATTTCCGCCGTGACTTTAACTCCAGACCATCACAAACCAGTAATGCCAACTCGTGGGGAATTCCCCTTTTCGTGGGGAATTTCAATCTAAATTTTATTGAAAGGGGAAAAGGGGAATCAGCACTATTCAAGATCAATTATGGGAAAAACCAAAACTCTCTGAAATTCCTTACCACAAGCACAACACCGACTCCAACGTCGACTTGTGGCGGCTAGAAAAACAAAACAGACATTCTAATTTCGTTGCGTCTAATACTTATTGCGTCTCATTGTTTACAAGGGATCGTATGTAGCTTTAGGAGTCACATATAAGTCCAACTGGCCATCACGTGACTCATTATCCAGTCACAGTTATCTGACGAATCAATAACAGGATAAGCCCAGGCTACTGCCATGGGGATATGACAGTTGAAAAACCTTCAGTGGCGAAGCCAGTTTAAGAGAGTGTTGAACTAGGTCCGAAGGAGCTTTTTCGTCATCGGATGGTACTCGCTCATCAGAGAGTGTATCATGCTGGTATTGCTGAGGATTTTTCTATATATGCGATATAGAAACAAACTCGTTTCCACGAATTATATACTAGGGAAATTTTCCATTGCCTAATTTTGGTGGATTTTGATTCACAAACTAAGTGCGCGACTTCAAATCCCGCCAACAGCAATTTTATTTTTCCTAATATTAATGAGAATGTGACTATCATGTCCTCAATGACAGTATCCAAGATGGCGATTGGTCCCAGTCGGACTTTCGTGTTGGTGTTTCTCACTAGAAATTCCTATGACGTCAAAAACAACCAAAAAAATTCTTAAAATCAGCTTCTATAGCATTATCCATGAAAAAATTCCATTCTCATATAGTGGTTTATTTTTCTATATAAAAAAGTTTTTTTTCGTAATACAATAAATAGGTTTTTTGCTTTATAATTAATAAAACCTTTTACTCCTGCAGAATTGTTCTCTATGGGGAAACTGTTGGGAATTCCATTACGAATAATTGGGAAAAAGAGGAATTTTGGGCTCAATCGTGGGAAATTTTACACAAAATGGTTGGCAACACTGTCACAAACTAGTTTTTCGTCCGAAAAGTCGAGAGCTGTTGGACATATTCGTCGCCTGATTGGCTGATTTTTATAGTGTAGGTAAAGTCTCTCCTCAACGTTCGGTGTAAATCCAGCATCACTCAAAACCAACCTTATCTTCAGCGAACAGTAATACAAATTTCACTTCATTACTTTAAAAGTAAAATACTATGATCGATGGAAATTTCAAATAACCATTGATCGGCCTGGCAACGTCGCACTGACGTCTAGACGACGTTATGGCGACTAATATTAACATTAAGTCGACCTTTATCTGACTTACAATAAGTTGACTGCTAGTGGGTTATTTATGCAATCTTTTAGTTTATAACCAAGCAGTTTTATCATTCAAGTTTTTTCCACAAAAAATTGTGTCGAAATAATTCCTATTTGTACAGCACTTTGTTGTACTCGTTCACCATAAAATGTATAGTTACATACAGTATAATAACGATGTTCCATTAAAATAAAAAAGAACTAATAATTAAAAACAAATGAAAAAAATCTGCCAACAGTCTGGGCGCAACTTTATTATTTTTTCGGTAGAAGTTCGGAACGAGTTTAATTCTTAGATGCGGTGTAGGTTACTATGTGACTGAAAACCCAAAAAAAAATTCGGGAAGCGGTTAAAATGGGGTCGCGCTAGAATACTTACGCCGCTGCCTTATATAACATATGAATTACATAATTGGGTCATACACCGGGACGAGATCTAGTCCTAGTATTATATCAGTTGTTACGCCATTAGAAGGTTTTTCGTGATTTGGTTTCGGGCCATTACATGAAATCGGAAATGCGTTTGAAGACGATTATATAAAAAGTCTATGGAAGTGCAAACCAATCTAATATCTCATCAATCCTGAGAAATATGTCGAAAGCCTTACGTCCTATTGGAGTTGAATAACAAACATCCCGAAATCAACTTTTTAACGATTATGTAGGAAGCCTTTGGAAGTAAAAATGAATTCGATATCTCATTAGAACTAGAAAAATGTAAGAATTTGTGAAAACATATGCAACTCCCTTGCACCCACTTTGAGGTTGAATATCCAAAAATCCTGAAATGAGTTTTTAGATATATATAAAGAAAGCCCGAGGAAGTGAAAACCAATTCAATGTCTCCTAAGAGATATGACGGAATTCGTGAAAACGTGTTCAACCCGTTTTTACCCTCTTAGGGGTTGAAAAAGGAAAAACCTTAAAAACAAGTTTTAGGTGATTATTAAATAAGCCCGTGGAAGTGAAAAGTTATTCGATATCTAATCAGACCTGAGGGATACGGCTGAATTCGTGAAAATGTATAATCCCCTTTACACCACCTTGGGGGTCCAATTTTAAAAAATCCTGAAAAAACTTTTTAGGTATTTATATGAAGAACTCGCAGAAAAAAAATGAATTCAATATTTGGAAAGACCTAATAGATATGACGAAAATCGTGAAAATATATGCATTCCATTTTCACTGATCATTTTTTTTGCTCCACTTCCGAACACCAATAGATATTTGAATTTTTTTTAATCAAAATTACTTTTCTAGTTGATTTACATATACATACCGAATTTCAACTTTCTAGCATAAGCCGTTCTATAGTTAGGAAAAACACCCCCCACCCTCGTACCATACCACCCCTATAAAAAATTATATTTTTCCAACAAGCTACTAATATAGTTCTATCTAAATACTAAGTTTCAGCTTTATATCATTATAGGTTCTCGAGATATAAAAATCGGAACTTTTTCCTTTTTACCCTCCCCCAGCCTCACCCTCTACACCCTCACCTTCAAATTTTTTTTTCTGCCGGGGGTCTATTAGGCCTCTTTCTGGTAAAAATTTTAAGCATCTATCTTACATTGTTCTTGAGATATAAGACGCGATTTTTTTAAAAAATGCTTACCCCCTCCACTTCCATGCTCCATCGCCCCCTTAAAAAATTTTATTTTCAGCAAACTTTATTTATCAACATTTATACAGAAACCAAATTTTATTTCTCTAGTGCAATTGGTTCGTGAGATATCGTAATCTAAAGTTTTTCAATCCCCACCCCCGTACGTCACTGCCCCCTCTCAAAAATTTGTTTCGAATCTATTCTCCTAGTATACCCACAGATGTTCATTAAGTTTTAATTTCGTGACATTAACCCATTAGGAGATCTGGATTTTAGAATGTCTCGATCTCGGCTTTCGAGCGTTTCGGACGCATTATTATTCCCCCCACTCCCACACCCCTTTACCCATATTATCATTTTTTTTTTGCAAATGGGTCCACTATCGATGTTCTATATAAATTCCAAGTTTCAGCCTCCTAGCCTATGCGGTTACTGAGATCTAGAAACCAAAATTTTTCGTCTAAAACGCTTCCCCCACCTCCCCCCTCATACTCCCACCCCCCAAAAAGTGGTCACTTCAAGGAACCTACCCAGTCTATTAATAAACAAAATTTCAATTTAATAGCTCATAGGGTTTAGGAGTTATAAGCCTTCAAACGTTTTGCGTACGGCGGACGGCGGACGGTGCACAGACGGACTGAAAATTTTTTTTGCTTTTTTGGTGCTTATTAGTCATAAAACGTATAAAAAAAAAATTTCAGGGTAGCAAATTTTTTTTTTTAAAAAATCGATAACAATACTTTATTATTAAAATAATAAAGTAAAAAATTGATAAAAACTACCCAGATTTTTAATTTATTGTTATATCTGTATATCTGTTATATCTATATCTATCTAAAAAATTATATCTCTCAATTTATTTTGAATGCCAATACGATTCCTTGCTACTGACACTGAAAATTAAAAAATCTGCCAATGGTCTGGGCGAAACTTTATTATTTTTCTGGTCAAAGTTTGGGAGCGGTCAAAGTCGGAGTATATTATCAGTTGTTTCGAGATTATGACGTGTCTTGCAAAGTTAATTTTGTTCTTAAAATAAAAATATTTAAAATAGAGATTTTTAGCCGATTAAACATTGAAAAATTTCGTGCAGACTATTCGAATATCGGTATATTATGTACACTAAAAGACCATAAAAATAACAACAAATTTGTTGCCTTATCAGACTTAAGAGATATGTCGAATTGTTAAAACGAAACCCATTACTCTCACTTGGGGTTTGAATTTCGAAAAAATTGTGAAAGAGGTTTTTAGACGATTTCATAAGAAGCAAGTTGATATCTCATGAGACACGAGGGATTTTGAAAAATTAGCAAAATAAGCAAACCCTTTACACCCCCTTGGTTCTTGAAATTCGAAAAATCGTGAAATTGGTTTTTAGGTCATTACATCAAATGCCGTAATAACCAATTTTATATCTCATCAGAACTAAGCGATGGATATTTAAATGTGAGGCAGACCCTAGAAAGGTCACCGCTATCCAAATCTCAGCATGCTTACCTCAGGGTGAGATCCACGGAGACGGCTCTCTACGAAGTGGTGCGCACGATTGAGCATACGATAGACTACAAGCAATACACTCTAGCAGCCATTCTAGATATAGAAGGGGCTTTCAACAACGTCCACACCGAAGCTATCCAGGAATCTCTCACCGAACTGGGTGTGACCGCAAGCTTCAGAAATTGGATAATATCCATGCCACGTACCAGAATTATCTATTCAAACTAGAAAGAGCAATTTGACCAAGCACGTAAGTAGGGGAACACCACAGGGCGATGTTATCTCACCTCTACTCTGGCTATTGGTCATGGATAAAATCCTAGTAAGACTAGACAGAGAGGGAATCAAAGTGATTGCGTACGCGGATGATCTGGTGATTTTGGTCTCAGGATTATTTCCTTCCGTAATCAGTAAGATCATGGACGGCGCTCTGGGTAAGGTAAGCACCTGGGCTACCGGCTGTGGCCTCGGTGTAAATCCGGATAAAACTGAGTTGGTGCTATTCACCAGGAAAATCAAGATACCAGACTTTAACCATCCCCGCCTGAAAGGCCAACCGCTCCAGCTCTCCTCCAGCGCAAAGTATCTTGGTGTTATCCTTGATTCAAAGCTGAGCTGAAAACTCAACACAGAAAACCGGGTGGAGAAAGCCCGTCTGGCCATCTACGCCTGCAAAAGAACTTTCGGCAAGAAGTGGGGACTCAAACCAAGGATGGTTTTGTGGCTGTACACTGCTCTAATACGTCCAATTCTCAACTACGGGTCACTAGTCTGGTGGCCCGCTCTGAGTAAGGACTATAACATAACTAAACTCTGTCGAGTTCAACGAAGTGCAGCAATAGGCATCACAGGTGCTATGCGGTCTTGCCCGACCGATACTCTAAACGTGCTACTCTACCTCCTACCAATCGACCTTTATATAAAAAACACTGCATCCAACAATGCCGTCAGGCTCAAAGAATCTGGGTGCTGGACTGCGAAGCTATACGGGCATAGTAATATCCTGGGACAGTTACCAAAGGAATTGGTTACGTCACCGACTGACTACATCACCCCCAAACTGAGCTCCACGAAACGATTTTCTGTTGGTTTCCCAACTAGAGAGGAGTGGAAGAACGGTGCGGTGTAAGCAGACTTCGACACGATAATATTTACCGACGGTTCAAAAATGGACTGCGGGGTCGGGGCAGGAATATTCTCAGATACACATAATATCGCTAAGTCCTAACGCCTCCCGGACCACGCTAGCGTCTTCCAGGCAGAGATACTGGGGATCCGGGAGGCTTGTCGTACACTAAAACACGACTCATCGCCAAAACACAACATCGTCATTTTCACCGACAGCCAAGCCGCAATCAAAGCACTTGATTCGGCTACCACCTCTTCTAAACTAGTTCAGCAATGCCGTAACGAACTAGCCGGTTTGGTGGAACGGCTCAAAGTCACTGTGCTCTGGGTCCCGGGGCATAGAAACACAATGGGAAATTAGCGGGCTGATGAAGTGGCCAGGGAGGGCTCCGCTCTTCCCGGCTCTCTTGCTGAACTAGTCCACGTTCCTTTAGGAGTCGTAAAGAGGGTCATACTCTCACACTTCCAAACAGCGGCTAACTCCAGATGGAAAAGCCTAACCACCTGCGCCATTTCTAGGAAGATGTGGCCATCTTACAACCGAGCCAAGTCAGACGAACTTCTATACAAGACCCGGGCAGACGTCTCCAGAATCACGGCGATCAGTACAGGTCACTGGCCAATTGGGGATCATGCAGCCAAATTGGGCATTCCGTTCAATGTACACTGCCGCAACTGCCAGGACACTAATGAGCGAGAGTCGCTCGTTCATTTCCTTTGCGAGTGTCCGGCTCTAGCTAGAGCCCGAGAGCGAGAGCTAGGCAAACCCTTCTACGGGGACCTGACGGAGATTTCAGGGAAGAAAATTAGAGAGTTATTACTTTTCCTGAACAGCACAGGGTGGTTATAGCGATCCAATTCAATCAATTTCTCTCACATTCATCTTCTGTATTCCCCAGTATCAACAACCCTTAACATCCGAGTTTAACACGAGTTTGTGGTTCCAAAACGGCCTCTGAGCTAATTGAGCTCTATCTGGGTGACGGGGCTGCCACTTAAACCAACCAACCCATCCAACCAAGCGATGGCAAAAATTGTGAATGCATATGCAAAGCCTTGGTAGTTGGAAATCCAAAAATTGAGAAATGGGTTTGTAGGCGATTATATAAAAAGTCTGTGGAAGTGAAAAGCGATCTAATATCTCATCAAACATAAGAAATATGTCGAAGCTTCGAAAAGAATACAACCACCTTACACTTCTAAGGATTGAATATATAAAAATACTGATATTGTCTTTTTGGCGCTTATATAGGAAATCTTAAGAAGTAAAAATGAATTCGATATATCATCAGATCTAAGCAATATGTAAGAATCTGTGAAAACATGTACAACCTCCTTACACCCACTTGGAGGTTGAATATCCGAAAATCCTGAAAGGAGTTAGTAGATAAATGTGAAGGCAACACGAGAAAGTAAAAACCAATTGAATTTCTTATTACTTCTAACAGATATGACGGAATTCGTGAAAACGTGTTCAACCCGTTTATACCCTATTAGGGGCTGAAAAGGAAAAACTTGAAAAGAGGTTTTAGGCGATTATTACGCAAGCCCGTGAAAGTGAAAAGTTAGTCGATATCTAATCAGACCTGAGGGATATGGCAGAATTCGTTAAAAAATGTACAAACCCTTTCACCCTCTTTGGGACAGAATTTTAAGAAATCCTGAAAAGACTGTCTAGGTATTTATATGAAGAAGCCGTAGATTAAAAATGAATTCAATATTTGGAAAGACCTAATAGACATAACGAAAATCGTGAAAATATATGCCTTCCATTTTCACTGATAATTTTTTTCGTCCCCATTCCAAACGCCAATAGATATTTGAAATTTTTTTTATGGTTCGTGAGATATCGTAAACTAAAGTTTTTCAACCCCCACCCACGTACGCCACTACCCCCACTTAAAAATTTGTTTCCGATCTATTCTCCTAGTATTTCTACAAATATTCATAAAGTTTTAATCTCGTGACATTGAACGTTTAGGCGATATGGATTTTTTAATGTATCGATCTCGGCTTTCTTGTGTTTCGGACGCATTATTTCCCCCCTCCCCCACTCACACACCCCTTCACCCATATCAGCATTTTTTTTGGAAATGTGTTCACTATCGAAGTTCTATATAAATTCTAAGTTTCAGCTTCCTAGCGTAAGCTGTTGCCGAGATCTAGAAACCAAAATTGTTCGTATAAAACGCTTCCTCACCTGCCCCTCACACCCCCACCCATCAAAATATGGCCACTTTAAGTGCTCTGTCTAGTCTATTCCAATTTAATAGCTGAAAGAGTTTGGGAGCTACGAGCCTTGAAACAATTTTGCGTACACCGCTCGACGTACTGCGTACGGAGTACGGCGCACATAGGGGTATTTTGCCAATCTAGCCGGACAAAAGTCAATTTACAACAACTCAAAACAGGTAGAAAAAAGTCTTTTATTATTTATGTTCAATAAACAGAGAACTTAAGTCAACACCTCCCAACCATTTATCGACTGTGCTTGATGCCGTAAGTTTAGTCTGAACTTGACCGTAGCGATAAGAGCATGTATTTTTCTTGGCTTCCTATGTGTAACTGTTGCAGGTAAAAAGTAAACATTTTATATTCAGTGTTACTCTTCGAAAATACAGTAATGGATCTTAAACAACCAGGTAAGAACACATACTTTTAAAGTAGCTATTTTTTTTTGTAAATTCAATAGTAATATTTTGGCTGTTTGAAAAATTGCTTTAAAGTTTTTGAATTTTAAACAACATTTTAGCGAATTGAAAGGTTTTTGTTGTAATTCAGGGTCCGTCCCGGTTATTATTTTGATTGTGATTGGAAGACGGAAGTCTGTACAATATAACCATTATCAAATTAGCCGCATCTTCTCGAATAACGTGTCGATAAACATGATAGTAAAAAAAGCAAATATTAGATCAAAAATTTAGATGGTGTTAACATGGTATTTGTAAGAGTAGTGACCCGTAGATCACTGTACGATAAAATGCAAGACCAGAACTTACCCAGTTTTGAAGAAAAGTTAAAATATTTGGAAAGTTATCTTTTGTCTTGCAAAGACTACTCTTATGACCAAATAAACCATTTTACGCAAAAGTTTTCTTATATATAATCTAAATTCAAACAGAGGTCGAAGAAATCATCAAATTTTATTTTCAAAATCAGTGCTCCGTTCTAGAAATGTTCCGCGATATCGTATGTTTATCTCGCGAAAGCGGCGATGTGCACTGGCCACCGAGATCGTGCGATTTAACGCTTTTAAACTTATTCTTTTGGGGCTATTTTAAATAGCAGGTCGATGAGTATAATACGCAAACAATTGATGACCTTTAAGTCAATATAACGAACGCAATTCAGCAAATTCAGCCAGATTTATGAGACAAAGTTGTCGAAAATTGGATCTCTTAAATTTCATTCAACGACATTATATTTCATACTTAATGCCATAAAATATTCTTTCAAATTGTAACGACTCAAATTCCGGGGTATCCTCATCGGGTGCCAGTGTCCGTTACAAAATATTTATTTGAGTTGACTTCACTTTATTTACTCTAATTGATGACATATATTTGGTTATTTGATGTCCTGTGGGTTTTCTCCTTGCTCGCCTCCGCGCGTCTGCTCTACTCGCCTTGACTTGCTCCTCCTCTGCTCAACGTGATTCGATTGTAATCCTGCGGGTACGATTCCACTCGCCTTGCCTCGACTCTCTCTGCTGTGCTCTCTCCCTGTCTTCGTCTCTCTGTGTGGCCTTTGCTCTCCCTGTCTTCGTCCTTCCCTGTCTTCGTCTCCGCGTGTGGCCCTTGCTTTGTCTTCCCTGTCTTCGTCCTACCCTGTCTTCGTCCTTCCCTGTCTTCGTCTCTCTGTGTGGCTTCTGCTTCGTTCGTCTCGGCTGCGCTGTGTCTACTTGTCGTGGTTCTGGCAAAGTTCGTCGTAGCTTGTCGTAGCTGGTTTTAGCCCGACTCCTGGCACGGCTCTGCTTGCCTTAACTTGACCTTGTTTCTGATCGTCATCTCGCCTTCGCTCGCATGATCCGCTCGTCGTGGCTCGCTCTGTGCTTGTCGCTGCTTTGCTCTGGGCGTCGTCGTTGCTCTGTGCTCGTCGCTGCTTGTGCTTTGCTTGTGGTGGCTCGCCGTGCTCATCGCTGCTTCGCTCTGCGCGTCGTGGTTTGGCTTCGCTGTTGTCGTCTTGGCTTCGCTGCGGTCGTCTTGGCTTCGTTGCTATCGTCTTGGCTTCGCTGCGTTCGTCTTGTGCTTCGCTGCGTTCGTCCTGGCTTTGCTGCGTTCGTCTTGGCTTCGCTGCCGTCGTCTTGGCTTCGCTGCTGTCGTATTGGCCTTCGCTGCTTGCGCCGGGTGCGTCGCTGTTGTCGTCTTGGCCTTTGCTGATTCGTCTTGTGCTTCGGCTTGGACTAGACCTAATTGACCCCAGACTTTCAAAGAGGAAGTGCAACTTCGCTAGCCTTATCCCGTCTGAGGGTCGCTTAGGACGACTGTCCGGTCAGTTTTCAATGTTGCTAGAAGAGGAAGTGCAACTTCGCTTGCCTTCTTTGCAGACTTGATCATTGCCACCGAGCTCCTCTTCTGGTTGATTCGTTCACTATATATTTTGTGACAAACATTCGCTATCCACGAATTATTTTATGGAACACATTTTGTATGGGAGGAATTTTGCCTTTTTATAATTCGCGGTCAGTGCATGCCTCCCTCGGTATATAGTCTCGCTGAGATCTCGTATACTTGTCGGCGGGTGTGTGGAAATTTCACATGGAAATTTCCGTCCTCACAAAATAAAAGAACTTGTTTTATTTACATTGAAAAATCGGAAAATCAAATTGAGACACCCTATAGCTGTTTATTACTATGTTTATTATTTTTTATGAGGTAGGTACGTTCTTCTTCTTCACTTTATTTGTTTCTGCATATTTTATTTTCATTACATTTTATATTTTTTTTAATTTTATACAACAATTTACTTATATTTATTTTCATTATCTATTCATTGTTATTTATATTATTATTATTTTTTAATTTAATTTATTTATTATTATTTATCTTTTCTTTTTTTTAATTTTAGCATGTATTTCAGGTATGCTTCAATTGTGTTACCCCAAATACCAGTACCTACACCGTACTGTCTGGGTGAACACATCTAACACACCAAGATAAGCTGAGCAAAATATCAATATATAACATGAGTATGCTAATAAGGTGAATTTTTCCCAGTTCATATAAATTTGAAATTCTAATAATATTGTTACGTGCAAGCCTGGCAACCGCGCAACTCGATCAATTACGAATAAGGGAAACATCAACAACCGAATACCTATAAGGGAAGCGGAACAACACGACTATACCTCCCCTCTAATCGAATGTGCTGGAATGTACTAGAACAGCGTTGAAGATCAAATGGAATGCTCTCAAGCTTTCCAGTACCGTCCACACACACCACCGAGCGAAGATTCAAGAACAGTCTCGACTACAGGCAACTGGTATAAAAGCAGATAAAGCTTTCAGCGAGCGACATAGTAATTTTTATTACATCGACTGTGACAGACACCTAGCACGCGACCGTATTGGTGGAAAGAGATTGATAGAGTGCGATCGAGACAAGTGCTATGTAAAAGCGGGTGATATTGCCATACAGTGCGAATAATTGTGCTAATAGAATTAAAGTGCGAAGAATAAATACTCACTTATTTTTATTTTAACCGAATTGTGTTTTACTTGAAATCCCGGAGAAACCCCTAGCTCGCAACAATATTTTCACACGTAATTTCACGAAAAGAAAATGTTTGAGTCAAACTTAATAGTTTTTCTTAAAGATATTTGTCGCATAACACTTTCTAAAGGTTAATTCAATTATACAATCTATTTAGACTGATAAAATGGAAAAAAAAAATGTTGACCGGCTAGATTGGCAAAATACCCCTATGTGCTTCAGACAGACGGACTGAAATTTTATTTTGCTTTTTTCGTGTCTACTAGTCATGAAACGTGAAAAAAAATGTTGAGGTTAGCATATTTTTATACTCTAGATGATATCATATAGAGTATTATAAGTTTAATCCAGCCCAAAAGTTTGTAACGGATAGAACCAAGCCTCGGACGAAAAAGAGTTATATATTATAATTTGTTTATTTGTGGCCAAAAACCTCAAATCCGCTTGACGTCCGTCCGTCCGTCCGTCTGTCCGTTAGCACGAAAACTGAAGAACGCCTTCACCTAGGATCTTGAAATTTTGAATCTGGATGTTTGGTTGAATTTGTAAGGCTAAGTTCGTTAACGGGCAAAATCGTCCTACTCCTTCGGGTGGCTGCCATACAAAATGTCCTTAAAACACGTGTTCAAGAATATTGGTCGATAACTTCAGAAGGGTTTATGTTACGACATTGACATTTTGTATTTATTACTTTTCCAATAGTTAAAGCTAAATATATGATTATGAACAAAATCCTGTTAGTTAAGAATATTGGCCGATAACTTCAGAAGGGTTTAAGCCACGTCTTTGAAATTTTGTATGTGTTATTTATCCAATAGTTGGAGCTAAATGTATGATTGTAAAGAAAATCCTATTAGTCCTTCGTGTAGCTGCCATACAAATATCCTGTCAAAATGTCTTCACTTAATTTACGGAACTTACTATAACTCAAGTAATCTTTTAGCTATGAATTGGAAATTTTGTACAAATTAGTTTTGAGTAAAAACAAAGTTCGAGTTTACTAATCAGCAAAATCCTTTTACTCCTTCTGGTAGCTGCCATACAAAATGTCCTTAAGACAGGTCTTCAACAATATTTTTCGATAACTTTTGAACGCTTCAAGCTACGAATTTGAAATTTTGTACACGTTCATTTTTAAATGGTTGCAAGGAATAGGGCAAATATGTAAGAAATCGAGTGAGTCCTTCCTGCACCTCCCATGTGAAAGTCCTTCAAAAAGGACATTTTTTTTCGATGACTTACCCAGTTCAAGATATGAAATTAAACACTGAATATTGTCTTTTAGGTTTGAGTTCCAATCTAATGGCAGTCCTTCATAAAGGACATACAACATGCACACACGTAATTCTACTTTATCCCCAACTACAATATAAATCGGAGTTCAGTATTCATCTAGAGTATTATACGATTGGCTTGCAGCCGATCGTGACTGCAGTATGTTTTTTTTAAAAAATCGATAATAATACTGTATTATAGAAATAATAAAGTAAATACAATTTACAGAAAATGTGTTGCTGAATAGACGCCATATTTAAAAATGTATGAAACTTTCTCAAATAACTTTCAATGACTAAATAGTCGCGCAAAAAAGCTCGAAGATAATATTTCATACTATACGAGTACATAACAATTTTGGATTTTAATACAAACGCATTCTTAAGCTTTTTTTCTGACCTGTTAATGTCAAAACGTCAGTATTCTGTATTTTATTTAAATACAAAATTGTTATGTCCCTATTGAATAATCCTTAGCTATTTCCATAGAAAATTTCAATAAAACATAACAACTTTGTATTTAAGTAAAATACAGAGCAATTGAGATAATTTCCAAACGTTGTTCGTTCATGAACTTCACCATGATATAAATGTAACCGTTGTCTGACGTTCTGACATTGACAGACTAGCAAAAAAGTTTAAGAGTGCGTCTGTACTAAAATACAAAATTGTTATGTACCTATTGAATAACCCTTTAGAAAGTTAATGAAATAACTTTGATTAGCTATTTGCAAGAAAAAAAATTACAACCAAAGTTTAAATGGCGTACAGGGGTGATTTTGGTTGATGGTCGTATGAGATATCGCAAGTCCAAAAGGGAAACTCTCTTATGTGTACGTATTAAAACCCTGCTGATATATATAGAATAAAATTATAAGTTCATTTTACTTTATTATTTTAATAATAAAGTATTGTTATCGATTTTTAAAAAAAAAAAATTTGCTACCCTGAAATTTTTTTTTTATACGTTTTATGACTAATAAGCACCAAAAAAGCAAAAAAAATTTGCAGTCCGTCTGTGCGCCGTCCGCCGTACGCAAAACTTTTGAAGGCTTATAACTCCTAAACCCTATGAGCTATTAAATTGAAATTTTTTTTATTAATAGACTGGGTAGGTTCCTTGAAGTGACCACTTTTTGGGGGGTGGGAGTATGAGGGGGGAGGTGGGGGAAGCGTTTTAGACGAAAAATTTTGGTTTCTAGATCTCAGTAACCGCATAGGCTAGAAGGCTGAAACTTGGAATTTATATAGAACATCGATAGTGGACCCATTTGCAAAAAAAATGATAATATGGGTAAAGGGGTGTGGGAGTGGGTGGAATAATAATGCGTCCGAAACGCTGGAAAGCCGAGATCGAGACATTCTAAAATCCAGATATCCTAATAGGTTAATGTCACTAAATTAAAACTTAATGAACATCTGTGGATATACTAGGAGAATAGATTCGAAACAAATTTTTGAGAGGGGGCAGTGACGTACGGGGGTGGGTGTTGAAAAATTTTAGATTACGATATCTCACGAACCAATTGCACTAGAGAAATAAAATTTGGTTTCTGTATAAATGTTGACAAATAAAGTTTGCTGAAAGTAAAATTTTTTAAGGGGTCGGTGGAGCATGGAAGTGGAGGGGGTAAGCCTTTTTTTAAAAAATTACGTCTTATATCTCAAGAACAATGTAAGATAGATGCTTAAAATTTTTACCAGAAGTAGGCCTAATAGAACCCCAGCAGAAAAAAAAATTTGAAGGTGAGGGTGTAGAGGGTGAGGCTGGGGGAGGGTGAAAAGGAAAAAGTTCCGATTTTTATATCTCGAGAACCTATAATGATATAGAGCTGAAACTTGGTATTTAGATAGAACTATATTAGTAGCATGTTGGAAAAATATAATTTTTTATAGGGGTGGTATGGTACGGGGGTGGGGGCTGTTTTTCCTAACTATAGAACGGCTTATGCTAGAAAGTTGAAATTCGGTATGTATATGTAAATCAACTAGAAAAGTAATTCTGATTAAAAAAAATTCAAATATCTATTGGCGTTCGGAAGTGGGGCAAAAAAAATGATCAGTGAAAATGGAATGCATATATTTTTACGATTTTCGTCATATCTATTAGGTCTTTCCAAATATTGAATTCATTTTTTTTCTACGGGTTCTTCATATAAATACCTAGAAAATGTTTTCAGGATTTTTTAAAATTGGACCTCCAAGGTGGTGTAAAGGGGATTATACATTTTCACGAATTCAGCCGTATCCCTCAGGTCTGATTAGATATCGAATAACTTTTCACTTCCACGGGCTTATTTAATAATCACCTAAAACTTGTTTTCAAGGTTTTTCCTTTTTCAACCCCTAAAAGGGTAAAAACGGGTTTAACACGTTTTCACGAATTCCGTCATATCTCTTAGGAGTGATAAGACATCGGATTGGTTTTCACTTCCTCGGGCTTTCTTTATATATATCTAAAAACTCATTTCAGGATTTTTGGATATTCACAAATTCTTACATTTTTCTAGTTCTAATGAGATATCGAATTCATTTTTACTTCCAAAGGCTTCCTACATAATCGTCAAAAAGTTGATTTCGGGTTGTTTGTTATTCAACTCCAATAGGACATACGGCTTTCGACATATTTCTCAGGATTGATGAGATATTAGAATGGTTTGCACTTCCACAGACTTCTTATATAATCGTCTTCAAACGCATTTCCGATTTCATGTAATGGCCCGAAACCAAATCACGAAAAACCTTCTAATGGCGTAACAACTGATATTATACTAGGACTAGATCTCGTCCCGGTGTATGACCCAATTATGTAATTCATATGTTATATGAGGCAGCGGCGTAAGTATTCTAGCGCGACCCCATTTTAACCGCTTCCCGAATTTTTTTTTGGGTTTTCAGTCACATTGTAACCTACACCGCATCTCAGAATTAAACTCGTTCCGAACTTCTACCGAAAAAATAATAAAGTTGCGCCCAGACTGTTGGCAGATTTTTTTTTTTATTTTGAAAATATCATCTGTGATGTTAATAACATACTATACATGGTCGCGAAAAAAACGGCATCACGAAAATTATACCGGGCATTTCAACAACACTATAAAATGTCATCCTACTACTTTTCAAAAAAATATCCTGACTACATCTCTGTTATTCATTTCCATTTCCATTTTTTTAAGGAACGGTTATGGAATGACGAGGGTGGAAGTAGTGGAAAATAAATTGTTCTGATTTTGTACTTGATAACTATAATTAAAGAAAATATTTAAAATCTTCATTTTTCTATTTCATTAATGGAGTTGTGTCATTTTTTTTATCGCGGTCTACACTGTAAAGTTTAAATTTAATTATATATATAATAATAAACAAAAGAAAGAAATCTTGAAGAAGAAGTCTGTTCAAAAGGCCATTAATTACGTGGTAATCACGTGTGCAATATGCAGTAAATATGGAAATATAGTAATTGAAAATTATTTTCACTGCGTTTTTTCACCATTTAGAAGAGCTTGAGAGATGACAAATAGAATCTAGGTAGTTTCCAAGAACCAAAGATGAAAAGCACCTTCAAAATTTAATGCCCGCTTTTCTAAAAAACTCTGCACAACTCGACACTACGTTGAGCTATGAAGCATAAAGTTTATTTAATCTTCCATACAGAATTCGTTTAAAAACTTGGCCAACCACTTTGCCTAACAACTTTAGAACTTACATGATGTTTAAATAAATCGTGACATGTCTTAAATCCCGAGTGCAAATAACATTATTCTTAAAAACAGGTCAAGCTATGTGCTCCTTCAATTAATTTATTTTATTTCATCTAAGTCGTATTTCAAAATTTTCGTTGAATTTTAATCAAATTTTGAAATATTAAATTTAATAATTTCCCATTTCTGTCGCACCATCAAACTGACCTCCTTGAATTCATTAGGTGGATTCAGTTATATCGTCCTTTTCTGGTATTTTTAAATGTTTCCTGAAGGACAAATTAAAAAAACATAATAAAATGCGAGTTTTAATTGGATAGTACATAATTTATTGCCTCATATATCAGAGAAAACTTCGAAAATCGAATCGCGATATTATCTATTTGGTTATTTCATTAAACTGTTAACTTTGCTTTATGGAAAGTGATTTTAATTCCAGATAAAATTCTTATCTGTGTGTTCGCAAACTTATTTATGAAGCCCTAGATCAGATAGTAATTCGTCCTGAATGCTTTTGATTGTACAACTAAAATGACAATATAAAACCAATGCAAGAAATTGGAATTTAGATTATTTTATTATTCATTGGTTTTACAGTTTGGAGTATTATCAGTCCACAGTTTACTGAAAGAACGTTTGAAATTTTCGTACTGATTTATGAGTTTGTTGTTTCCTCGATACTTTTTCCTTTTTGCCTTTACAGCTTGTTTGTATGGACACTTCATTCTAGTCATCCACCCCAGAAAGAACATAGTTGATGGGAGTAGTCAGCCGTTGCTTCAATGCAGATGAAGGCAAAATAAAATGATACGACAGCGTTTAGGGTTTAAAGTAACACACTTTGAATACTTAGGCTCCGAAACTAGTTAAGAAAGAAAGTTTTACAGTATATATCGTCGCAGCAAACCAAAAGTATCGTAAGTGAATCAATAGTGATTCACGTAGGCGAAGAATATATTCACAATTGAATTCATTTACGATTCCTAGAAAAATCATTACACGTTCTGTATTGTTACTAGTAAGTCAATAATATGAAGCATCTCTTCAATTTTTCTTCAATTATTTATTTTTTTTTTGCTAATATGCGAGCACGATTTCATTTTTAAATAACCAATTTTTTCGTTCAAGATTCGCGCACAGTGATTATTTTCCAAATCATTTGGTTGCGTTATATTTGTTTTGGAATTATTGACTTCCCTCGGCCGACAGAATACGGAAAAAAAAATATTTAGTCGCCATCGAACGGTTTGTCAAAAAGTTTCGAATTTAAGTTTTTAATATAACGTTTAGTTCAATGGTGGTATAAAATTTAGAGTCTGAAGTTACTAAAGCCTGTATCATACAGTCTAATACGCTCCTAAATATTTGACATAAAACATTTGACAGATAATATGTCAAATGTCAAATATTTGACCAAAACTATTTGACAAAAAAAAATTCAATCATTTTTATATAGAGCAAATAAAAAAATTTAAAGAACAAGCATGCCGCAGACACGACGGGCTGTACGTCGATGTACGTCTAGATAGAGTTTTGAACTCCAATTATTATTGTAGGGGAGGGGGGCAAAACAATGCGTGCGCATTTAATTATTCCTTAATGTTAAGGACTCTAGTTTGGTGTTGTTAATCGAAAGTGAAAGACTATATTTATCGTTTTCATTTTAATATATGGAACTTTAGGTAAGTCACCGAAAGTAAAATTTTCCTCATTTTTCAATGACTTTCACATGTAGCCTGTAGTAAAGACTCACTCGAATTTCCAAGATCACAGCATTCTTAAGTTATCGTGCAAACGGACGGACGGACAGCCGGTCTCAGTTCTATACGTCCCGTTACGTTTCCGGACTGGATTAAACTTATAACACTTAATAATTTCATCTAGAGTAAAAAAAATTGAAGGCTTAACACATGCTGTATATAAGCACGACAGAGTTTACAGTTAAAGACAGTTTGACTACGCATCGGGAGAATGATCAGTATCTGCTCGAAAGTATTTGTAAATCAATTCGGATTGGTAGCAGGAATCAAGGTGTGATCAAGTTGTACATAAAATCAAGCAGCGTTGCCAGTAGTGCAAATATTGAATTCGAATAATAAAACATTATCATTTCTATCGGTTTTTAACATATTGTGAACCATTATCTCGCAACAATATTTTATGATAACTCTGTTCGATAGTAGTCTTACACTTTACTACTAGAAAAATAAAATAAAAAAAAACTGGTTGTTATTATCTGATAAGGCAAATTATTAAGCAAAGAAAAATGCCAGCTCATTATGTTCGAGTGTACAATGAAAAGTTTTAACCACTGCGAACTAATTTCTTTTCCACATATGTTGGTCCTCAGCAGATTTTTATCCATTTCGCACGCCAATACACACTCCTCAAGGATATAGTTCTCGCCGACTTCTACGATGAAATAAAACTCACATTCAGCTCGTAATTAAGGTCCGTTCCGTCCAGAGAGAGGATTTAAAAAAAACTAACGACTGGTCTAGAAAGAGCTCCTTGCAGTTAGTAGTCCTGTGCCGTACCTGACGGACATTCTTCGGCTCGTAAACTGCATTGCTATAAAACATTTTCTGCTGAAGTGGGGCAATTTATTTCATACCGACTAGCATGTATTATTGCCATCGTAATTTGACTTTAATATGCTGTTGTGGTTGCCACCGAAGGCAATTTATAAGAAAGGTCCTTAACATTAGCCTCTAACCGCAACAAAATTTCACGAAATGGCCTCAACAAAGTGCACTTTCTGCCCGATATACAAACCCATTTATTTCGTCGAAACTAACAATTTCTCGGGAAATTTTGTAACCTGATATATCATAAATAGTCCTTGCTATGAAAATAGTAGCTCTGATGGAGGTTCCATTATCGTCCTTCATTGGCCGAATCTAATAATGGTTGCATTTCATGTCTTCAGATTGTTTGGAAGGCCGCTTTCGATGTGGGGTTTATGGCGAACAAAGGGCTTAATACTTCTGCCTTCCTTTTGATGCCGGCACAGATAGTCGTCCTTTCAGTATCAGTGTACGGAATTGTTCATGTAGAGAACATCACGGTATTGCACAAAATTCATGTAGGTCACTTAAATGAGTATCTTCAAGCCGGAATCCATAATGATCAAGCTGATAATGCGGCAGCTACACCCTGGGAGCTGGTATCCAAGGGTCTTCAACAAGCAAATAATGCTTTTGGTTTGAGTATCCTTAATCATATTATTCCATAAGAGAACAAACGACATTTAAATAAGTTTTTGCAACAAGCTTCCACAGCGAGTTTAATTTTGAGTAACTTTCATGAATTCTCCGAAGAGGACACAAGGTGGTTTGACCCCCATCCATAAGATGATATATTGCATTATGGAGCATGGTATCTGCTCGGTTCAAAAAAGGACAATGTGTGTATGAATTTTATGTCTTTATTAGTAATCTTTTAAGTGCCGGTAATTGTCCTGGACAATAATTCGTGTACAACATGAACGAAATTTGTTCGAAACTTTTAGAGTGGCGGTTAGTTTACCAAGCCGCAACGAAATACCAAACCAAATGTTCAACCCAATGGTCAACGTTAATTATGCAGAAAGTTACTTTCATGTGAAAGTTTTTGTAATTGTTGCTGTTTGAAAATTAGCACTTAATTGGGACATTTTGTTTTTATCTTCATAGTGAGTTGAATTTTTATGTGAGCATTTAGGTAGTGTCTTAATATTACAATTTTTTGTAAAATCTGCTTCTTAGATTAGCCATTAAAAAATATATTTTTGGTTCAAGTCCAGCAACACCAGCAGAGAAACTTTCTGTAGTACACAAGTTGTTTAGCTGTGGACAAGGAACATTTTAGAGAGAAAAACATAAAACTTTAGAAAATGCTTCTTTGATATCGTATTTATATTTTTTTAGTGTTACTTACCGAATCATTTGGGTAAAATTCAGTGAGCACGAATTGCACGAAATGAACGCAAATATCATTTGGAATTTTATAACCTCACTCTGCTTTTATGTAAGAATAATAATATAGAAAAAAAAACAGATCCTTTAAATTTAAATGCAACAACATTTCCCGTCTTTAATTTTCAAAAGCGACAAAACAACAGAAGAGGATAAAAACATTAATTTTTTTTTTTTGATTTTAAATTTATGTGAAATAAAATAATTTTGAATTAGATTGTCAATAAAATTTATTAAAAGACCTTAATTTTATTATTTTTAGTTCATCTACCTACCAATACGAACTCACTTAGTGAATTCCCCGCAACCTTACTTCGCTAAATTCGTAGTAGCGAAAGTTTTTAGTATGTAGGCTAGTTCGCCAAAAAAGCGAATACGTAGCAATATCCGTTCACTTAAGACTCGTCTGATGAATTCGATATGAATTATTTAGCAAATTAGTACGTAGGATAATAACGAAAATTCGTATCGAACGTGATAGTTCGCTTTTGGTGGGTGAAAATTAAAACTTAAATGAGAAAGCAGAAACCTCTCATTTGATTTTAATCGCACTATATGATTTCATTTCATTTTTTAATTAAATGGGTCATTTTCGCAGAATAACAAAATATTTCTTTTCTTCCAGCTACAAAATTGTAGATGAAACAATTACAATCTCTAACGGCCACAACATTTTATTTCAATATTTTTTTAAAATAAGTACGTCTGTTGATCTTGAATTTCCAAAAAGACTGTAAAAGGAAAATGTTCATTTTCAAGACTAAGAATTGAAAACCCTAATTTGGGTTTTGGCGTCAAGAACTCGTGAAGATGTGGTTTTCCAATTTTATTATAGATAAACTCGGCTCCTATTAAGGTTCATTATTTTCTGGTTTGTAAAGTGACGAAGTTTCAATTTTACTGTAAAATCAATTTTTGTTTTTAAGAAAAGGTATTAACCCGGTTCGCCCCCTGCCAGGCTTCAAATCTCTGAAGACATAAATCTCTGAAAATCGGATTGGCAATATTTTACTTTGAAAGTGAAGGTCAGTCAGAAAACTGTATTGTTTAAAAAAGCTAAGAAAAATGTTAACTTAATTTTAAAAAAATATTTTAACCGAGAGCAAACATAAAAGAAACAAAAAATAAACCATAACCTTAAATTTTGAACTAAGAACTGCAAACTAAATAAGACTAAAAAACCCAAAAAAGTATTCAAATTATAATCAAAATTATTTTTTAATAATAAAGTAAAAGGAATAAAAACTAAAATCACTAACTAACATTTAAATTTAAAAATTAATTTAGATAAAACAAAATTAAATCAAAAAGGCGAACACTTACATGAAAATAAAATTAAAAATTTAGTTAAACTTCAAATCTAAAAAAAGATTAAAATATTAAAGAAAACAATTAAAATTATAAAATAAATTTACGAGTTAATGAAAATTGTAATCCAAAATTAAATTAAAACTAACAACAAAATTTTTTTAAAAAATTAATTTATTGGATTCCAAAAACTTACAAAAATAATAAATATACCATACTTAAAATTAGTACGCAAACATAAGCTAAAAATTTTAAAATAAAGCCAACTGCTTAATAAAACACAAGGAGAATTTAAACAAATTAAAATAAAATTATAATATCAAGTCCAAATCAAACTCACAAAATCTGCCTACAGTCTGGGCGGAACTTTATTACATTTTTGGTAGAAATCCGTGACGGGTTTAATGCTGCGATGCCGTGTAGGTTACTATTAGAATGATAGCCTTAAAAATAAGGTTCCGTATAGCCTCCTGGTTATTCTAGAAAACTAAATAACAATAATAAGAAACGAAAAACTATTTAAAACGTAGAACTTGATAGAATTTTTAAATCAAAAAAATAAAAATAAATAAACCTGAAGAAATATGAAATTAAATTCCTACAAATGAAATTAAACTTAAATCTGATTAAAATACAATCTAAGTAAAATAAAAACTAAATTAAATAAACTAAATTAAACTTAAATCTAAGTAAAATGTAAGTCATAAGAATTTTATATAAGTTAAAAAAATCTGCCAACAGTCTGGGCGCAACTTTCTTATTTTTTCGGTAGAAGTTCGGAACGAGTTTAATTCTGAGATGCGGTGTAGGTTACTATGTGACTGAAAAAACAAAAAAAAAGTTCGGGAAGCGGTTAAAATGGGGTCGCGCTATAATTCTTACGCCGCTGCCTCATATAACATATGAATTACATACATGTAGGAAGCCTTAGGAAGTAAAAATGAATTCGATATCTCATTAGAACTAGAAACATGTAAGAATTTGTGAAAACATATGGAACCCCCTTGCACCCACTTTGGGGTTGGGGCATAAGCCGTTCTATAGTTAGAAAAAACACCCCCACCCCCGTACCATGCTACCACTATAAACAATTATATTTTTCCAACATGCTACTACTATAGTTCTATCTAAATACCAAGTTTCAGCTTTATATTGTTATAGGTTCTCGAGATATAAAAATCAAAACATTTAACTTTTCACCCTCCCCCACCCTTACCCTCTACACCCTCATCCATGAAATTTTTTTTTCTGCTGAAGGTCTATTAGGCCTACTTCTGGTAAAAATTGTAAGCATCTATCTTTCACCGTTCTTGAGATATGAGACGTGATTTTTTAAAAAAATTCTTACCCCCTCCACTTCCATGCTCCACCGCCCCCTTAAAAAAATTTACTTTCAGCAAACCTTATTTGTCATTTATACAGAAACCAACTTTTATTTCTCTAGTACAATGCGTTCGTGAGATATCGTAATCTAAAGTTTTTCAACCCCCACCCCCGTACGTCGCTGCCACCTCTTAAAAATTTGTTTCCGATCTATTCTCCTAGTATACCCACAGATGTTCATTAAGTTCTAATTTCGTGACATTAGCCGATTAGGAGATATGGATTTTAGTATGTCTCGATCTCGGCTTTCGAGCATTTCGGACGCATTAATATTCCACCCACTCCCACACCCCTTTACCCATATTATCATTATACTCTAGATGAAATCATATAGAGTATTATAAGTTTAATCCAGCCCAAAAGTTTGTAACGCATAGAACCAAGCCTCGGACGAAAAAAAGTGATATATTATTTTTTGTTTATTTGTGGCCAAAAACCTCAAATCCGCTTGACGTCCGTCCGTCCGTCCGTCCGTCCGTCCGTCCGTCCGTCCGTCCGTTAGCACGATAACTCAAGAACGCCTTCACCTAGGATCTTGAAATTTTGAATCTGGATGTTTGGTTGAATTTGTAAGGCTAAGTTCGTTAACGGGCAAAATCGTCATACTCCTTCGGGTAGCTGACATACAAAATGTCCTTAAAACACGTGTTCAAGAATATTGGTCGATAACTTTAGAAGGGTTTAAGCTACGACATTGAAATTTTGTATGTGTTATTTTTCCAATAGTTGGAGATAAATGTATGATTATGAAGAAAATCCTATTAGTCCTTCGTGTAGCTACCATACAAATATCCTGTTAAAATGTATTCACTTAATTTACGAAACTCACTATAACTCCAGTAATCTTTTAGCTACGAATTCGAACTTTTGTACAAATTAGTTTTGAGTGAAAAGAAAGTTCGACTTTACTAGTCAGCGAAATCCTTTTACTCCTTCTGGTAGCTGCCATACAAAATGTCCTTAAAACACGTGTTTAAGAATATTGGTCGATAACTTCAGAAGGGTTTAAGCTACGTCTTTGAAATTTTGTATGTGTTATTTTTCTAATAGTTGGAGCTAAATGTATGATTATGAAGAAAATCCTATTAGTCCTTCGTGTAGCTGCCATACAAATATCCTATCAAAACGTCTTCACTTAATTTACGGAACTTAATATAACTCAAGTAATCTTTTAGCTATGAATTGGAAATTTTGTACAAATTAGTTTTGAGTAAAAACGAAGTTCGAGTTTACTAGTCAGCGAAATCCTTTTACTCCTTCTGGTAGGTGCCATACAAAATGTCCTTAAGACACGTGTTCAACAATATTTTTCGATAACTTTTGAACGCTTCAAGCTACGAATTTGAAATTTTGTTCACGTTCATTTTTAAATGGTTCCAAGGAAAAGGATAAATATGTAAGAAATCGAGTGAGTCCTTCCTGCACCTTCCATGTGAAAGTCCTTCAAAAAGGACATTTTTTTTCGATGACTTACCCAGTTCAAGATATGAAATTAAGAATATGAATTAAGATACAGAATATTGTCTTTTAGTTTTGAGTAGCAATCTAATGGCAGTCCTTAATAAAGGACATACAACATGCACACACGTAATTCTACTTTATCCCCAACTATAATATAAATCGGAGTTCAGTATTCATCTAGAGTATTATACGATTGGCTTGCAGCCGATCGTGACTGCAGTATGTTTTTTTTTGCAAATGGGTCCACTATTGAAGTTCTATATAAATTCCAAGTTTCAGCCTCCTAGCCTATGCGGTTACTGAGATCTAGAAACCAAAATTTTTCGTCTAAAACGCTTCCCCCACCTCCCTCCTCACACCCCCACCACTCAAAAGGTGGCCACTTGAAGGGGTCTGCTCAGTATACCAACAAAAAAAAATTCAACTTAATAGCTCAAAGAGTTTGAGAGCTATAAGCTTTCAAACGTTTTGCGTACGGCGGACGAAATTTTTTTTTGCTTTTTTGGTGTCTATTAGTCATGAAACGTGGAAAAAAAAATTTGCAGGGTAGCAAATTTTTTTTTTTTAAAAATCGATAACAATACTTTATTATTAAAATAATAAAGTAAAAGACTACAACCTGGAAATCGGTACCTTGAAACTAAATTTCTCAATAAAACATAAAATTAAATAAAGTTAACGAAAATTAAAAATAATTATTTTAGATAAAAATAAAATAAAAATGAAAAATATAGAAAATTTATATTTATATTAGAATAAATTAATAACATTTAAAATCGGATTAAGCATAAAGCTAAAGAAAAGAAGAAGTAGCTAAACCAAATAAAATACAAACCAAATCAATTATAATTAGAATCAAAACAGTTAATAAAACTAAAATCAAAAATAATAAATTTATAATTAAAAAAAAGAAAATATTTTCAAACTGATGAATAAATTTAATTTGGAATCAAATATTAAAATAATGAAAGCTAATATGTACTACCTAATTATATGTCTAAATCTCATTCGAAAAAATGAAAATTGCCAAAAAAATAACAAAAATTAAACAAAACAAAACGTAAGCCAAATATTTTATTTATAAATAGAAAAACACCAAAACTTATAAATTTGAACCTTAAAACTAAATATAGCTTCTCGCCATTCCATTCTCATTAATATTAGAAAAAATGAAAAAGTTGGCGGGATTCGATGTCACACACCTAGTTCGTGATTTAATATGCCCTAGCGAATAACCAAAAATTCCACCAAATTGGTTGAAATATTAGATGATCTTCACTTGAAATTAGTAAGGTTTTTAATTCGCGTTATGAATTTCGGTTCAATGTCGCGTATATGAAAAAATCCTCAGCTGCTTCTTTGGTAGCTTCACTATGAAAAAAATTCAATCTCATAAATACAGCATCTGAATTAAACTTAAAATTAGAATTAGTTGTTTCACTTTAATTAAATAAAACTTAATAAAATTAAAACCAATCGAAAATGAATTTTTATTAAAATACGATTTTCAAATTAAATGAGAACTACAACTTAATAATATTAAAAAATTAATCAAAAGTAAAGCAAAATAAAAATGAAATTAATTAGGACTAGAATTAAAGAAAGACTAAACTAAATAAAAATAAGATTTAAACATTTTGAGTTGAACCATAAAAAAATCTGCCAACAGTCTGGGCGCAACTTTATTATTTTATGGGTAGTTCCAAATAGCCTCCTGGTTATTTCTTAGGTTGTCAGTCGCATAGTAACCTACACCGCATCTCATCATTAAATACGTTTCGGACTTCTACCCATAAAATAATAAAGTTGAGCCCAGACTGTTGGCAGTTTTTTTTTATTTATTTACGTATTTTTTTTATCAATAGAATAATTCATATTAGTAAAAGCGAATTCGATCACATTAAACCTAAGAGATTTTCGGAATCAGTGAAATCTTGAACAATACCCCCAGGGGGTTTAATAGAGAAAAATACTTTAATCGGGTTTTTCCCCGACTACGTTTAAAGCTTATAGAAGTAAAAGTGAATTTCAAATCTCAATATACCTTAGGATATATAAGAATTCGTGAATATGTACACTACCACTTTACACCTCCTTAGGGGTTGGATATCAAAAAAATTTGAATAACGTTACTAGGCGCTTATATAAATAGCCCGCAGAAGTAAAATTGCTTTGATAGTTTGACATGTCTAAAAGTTTTAACGAAATTCGTGAAAATGTGGATTCACGGATATTTTTTTACGCAACCTCTGAACGCCAATAAAAATCTGAACTTTTCTTTTGCTTTAGTTACTCTATTAGCACATCTACATATACGTACTAAGTTTCAACTTTCTAGCATAAGCCGTTTCTGAGATATAAAAAACCACCCCTCTCTCCCGTAACCTTGATAGCCCTATCAACAATTTTATTTTTCTAGGATGCCTCTATAGTGGCTCTATATAATCCTAAATTTTTAGCTTTCTACTCATTACGTTTCGAGAAATAAAAATCAGAACTTTTTTCCTTTCTACCCCTTTTCACCATCACCCCCTACACCCCCACCACTAAATTCCCTACTAGAGGTCTACCGATCCCAACTCCTGTAAAATTTTCAAGATCATATCTGATACGGTTTCTGAGATATAAAAATGACATTTTTTGAGAAATTTCTATCCCCCCACTTTCGTGCCCCACCTCCCCCCTCAAACAATTTACGTTCATTAGACTCCTCTTGTGATTCCATATATAGAAACAAAATTTTATCTTCCTGGTAAATTGGTTCGGAAGATATTGTAATCCAAAGTTTTTCACCCCCCAACCCCACAATCCACCACCACCATTAAAAATTGTAGCCCTTGTCTAATCTTCAAGTATCCCTAAGGGCAACCACAAAGTTTCAATATTCTGACATCAATCGTTCGGGAGATATGAATTTAGAATGTTTCAATCCCGGCTTTTAGCGTTTTGGACTCATTGTTTTCCCCCCCCACTTCCACACCCCTCAACCCTTATCGATAATTTTTTTGCAAATGAGTCCACTATCACAGTACTACATAATTTCCAAGTTCTGAGATCTGGAAACCGAAATTTTTCGTCTAAAACGCTCCCCCCTCATAACTCCTTACACCCCCACCCCCTTAAAAGATACCATCCGTAGGGGTTCACCTAATCTACCCACCATAAAAATTTCAACTTAATACCTCAACGAGTTTAGGAGCTACGCGCCTTCAAACGATTTTGCGTACGGCGTATACGGCGGACAGACGGACTTTTTTTTTTTGCTTTTTTGGTGTTTACTAGTCCTAAAACGTATAAATACAAAATTTCAGGGTAGCAAATTTTTTTTAAATTTCAGGTCGATCACAATACTTTATTATTAAAAAATAATAAAGTAATTTAAGAAAAATTAAACCAGAAAAAAATTGTAATTGGAAACCGAATAATATTTAAAACTAAGAACTAAATAGAATTTAAAATCAAGAATAAGACATAAATCTGAAGAAAGTTAAAATCAATTAAAATTAAAACCTATGAATTAAATTATATTTTAAATCAAATGAAATTTATTATTTTTTTTTAATAAAAATTATCTTAAATTTAGAAAATTAAAAGTTGTAAAAACTAAAACTAATACGAAAGAAATTAGAGTTTTAAAACTAAATGAAACTTGCATTTAAAAATTAAAATTAAATAAAATTTAAGCCTATGGAAAATTAGAATTAGAATTAGAATTTCTTAATTGAAATTAATTCTAATTTTCCTTAAAAAAAATTGCTATCCCCGTTACTATTTTTTATGGCCTGCATTCTTTATACCCCTTGAAGGGCGATAAAAAGGTTGGTGCAGCGGGCACCACTCGGAAGTGGTATAAAATTCAATAAATGTTAAATCTTAAACGGAAAAAATTTCGGTCGAAATTTGAGATCTCTTTAAAGGTATTTTGAGCTCTGTAACTATATTGAAATAATTGAATTAGTAAAAAAAAAATAACTGGAAGAGAACCCACCATCTCCAGGATTGCAGGTTTTCTCACTCACATCAGGCTACTTGAGCCAAACAAGAAGAATTAAGGAAAGGTAAAGTGTTGCAATCTCAAAGGTGCTCTTATAACCTGAAACTGAAACTGAAACTTTTCGCTGTTAGTTTAAATATTACCTGAACGTCCAAAAAAAACGAAAACTTTGCTCAAACCTAAAGTCACCTGTCACGACTTCCAACTACAAGTTCAATGCATTAATAATTTACCGAGAACCTAGTTTTGTTATAAAACTTTTGATACTGAAGTGAGCGCCCTGGGTCATATAAAGCCGAACGAACAATACCAAATATTCCATCATCACCAGCTATTTTGAGAGCGTAATCCAATTACGACATAAACATGTCTTTCTACTTAAAAATTAGCATAGATAGAGGATACGTCAAAATACCGCCGTCACGGTAGACATAATGCACGATTACACCGAAAATTACTCCAACCGGGTAAATTTTTTTTAATGTATTGTTCATTTTACTTGTAATTAATCCTCCTATGCGGCACCCTGTTCCTCAATGCTTCCGCTTTCAAGCGTCGACTCCTTGTTAGTGATTTATCTTTTGTAGCGAAAATTGATGGTAATTTGTATGCCTCGATGTTTGGAAGACTTTTTGAGATGAACGAGAGGAGCGGTATAAAGTTGGCAAAAGTGTCATTAAGGAAACTAAAAGCCGACGTCGTGCTGTTTGATGCCGCGTGGTGTCAGAAGTGGGATATTCGCTTGCCTTTTGATCATAGCTTCAAGATGACTGACTGTAAGCTTCATGTAAAGCGGATTGTAGAATTTCGCAGGAAGAGGGCACTCGCAGAGCTGATAGTGAAAACCGCTACAGAAGCAACATAAGATTTGGTTAAGGAAGGACCCCTCCTTAAGGCAAACAGGTAACTCCATTTAATGATATATACGAAATTCGTTGTCAGTGTTGACTTTTCTTTCGTCAAGTTACCGCTGATTGATACGTTTGGCAGTGTCATGTGGTGAAAAATTTAAATCTCATCCGGAAAGCAGCTTTGTTATCGTTCTGATTTTTATTTGACGTAGTTACAGAAAAAAAACTCGCTTCGATTCGTCGCTTTTCACTCCGTCTACCTCGAAATTGAAGATTTCGTTTTACTTGTTAAAACATGAAAAAGCCTCTTTTGTTTTTCCTGGGAAATCGTTCGTATCGTAATATATGCTGTGGCAGCACGTGTCCAACACACTACCATCCATTCGACTATCTCGGAAATTATTTTTCAATTTTTTTAAGGATGAGAGATAAAATGCCATGAAATATCAAATACAAACAATGCCGGTCTTTTATACGATGAAATTTTTGGAAATGTCCATTCTATGGAAATAGAAACCTTTTTGAAAGGCACTGTTATCCTGTTGCTGTGCACGAAGGGGTACAAGGAGAGCAGTTAGCATCGATTTCTTTCAGATGGCTACCGTCTGTATATAAATTTTCTAGTGATTGTGATTGTAAGTTTTTTTTGTGCTTCATGAATTATTAAAATCGTTTCAGCTCAGTAGATTAGTGTAGCTCAGGGACCCCTTTATTTTTGGCTCCTTTAATTTTAAATTTGTTCAGATTTTTGAAACAAACAAGACTTTTGATTGATTTCTTTATGCTTATGGTGAGTTCTATCAATTTCGTATAATATGGGATTTGTAATTTTAAGACTTAGTTTCAACTTACATGGACCCGTTTCAAGATTAAACAATTCAGCAGGTATGGGTGGAACGGCAATCAAGGAATATTTTCATGAATGGAATTTTTTCATGGTAAGCTACCATCGAAGCAAGTTTGTTTAAATGTTGGTTGTTTTCCGGCGTCAGTAGGGTTTCTGGTGTGAAACCCCAACACGAAATCCTCGACTGCTGATTAATCGTTGTCCTAGAGGACATGACCGTTAGAAAACACTTCACTGGAATACGCCAGTCTTTATAAGATTGTGTTGGACTAGGTCCGAAGGAGCTGTTTCGTCATCGGAGAAACCTACTGACGCCGGAAAACAACCAACATTTAAACAAACTTGCTTCGATGGTAGCTTACCATGAAAAAATTCCATTCTTAAAATTTAGCGGAAAAATAAAGTTGCTGTTGGCGGGTCTCGAAGTCACGCTCTTAGCGTTTAGCTCTATATATCCTGGCTTACAACCAAAAATTCCACCAAATTGGTTGAAATATTTGATGATCAAATATTATGATCTTCAGCGCCACCTTCCTTTAGTATAGGGTTGCGATGGCGGAAATTTAGCTAGTTTAAAAGTCTCGGATCGAAAATTTGATTTCGAGTGCGATATATAGAAATTATGATCAGCAGTTCCACCAGCTGTAAGGGTGTTTCGGATAGTAGGCATGATACACCCTCTGACGAGTCTATGCCCTCCGATGACGAAACAGCTCCTTCGGACCTAGTCCAACACAATCTTATAAAGACTGGCGTATTCCAGTGAAGTGTTTTCCAACGGTTATGTCCTCTAGGACAACGATTAATCAGCAGTCGAGGATTTCGTGTTGGGGTTTCACACCAGAAACCCTACTGACGCCGGAAAACAACCAACATTTAAACGAATATTTTTATATTAATAACAGCTTGAAGCTACATATGTAACTATGGATGTAAAGTTTTCCAACTGATCACCTAATCAACAAATTTACCAGCAATGTCTAGTTTTAAGTACTTATATTGTGGAAATAAATTTTATTGAATTGAATTGATTTGGAATATTTTTATGTCTATGATTCTTATGTGAACTCGAGATAGAAAACTGAAAGTGTGTCATTTTTGTTAAATATACCTAGAGAACTTGAAATTATTTAGTCTATCGTTTACGCCTTGGGGCTGAAAAACTTTGGATTACAATATCTTCCGAACCAATTTACCAGGAAGATAAAATTTTGTTTCTGTATATGGGATCACAAGAGCAGTCTAATGAACGTAAATTTTTTGAGGGGGGAGGTGGGGCACGAAAGTAGGGGATAGCAATTTCTCAAAAAATGTCATTTTTATATCTCAGAAACCGTATCAGATATGATCTTGAAAATTTACAGGAGTTGGGATCGGTAGACCTCTAGTAGGGAAAAAAAATTTGGCGGTGTGGGTGTAGGGGGTGATGATGAAAGGGGGTAGAAAGGAAAACATTCTGATTTTTATTTCTCGAAAACCATAATGAATAGAAAGCTAAAAATTTAGGATTATATAGAGCCACTATAGAGACATCCTAGAAAAAATTTTTCATAGGGTAGCAAGGTACGGGGGAGAGGGGTGGTTTCTTATATCTCAGAAACGGCTTATGCTAGAAAGTTGAAACCTATTACGTATATGTAGATGTGCTATTAGAGTAAATAAAGCAAAAATAAGTTCAGATTTTAATTGGCGTTCAGAGGTTGAGTAAAAAACATACTGCAGTCACGATCGGCTGCAAGCCAATCGTATAATACTCTAGATGAATACTTAACTCCGATTTATATTGTAGTTATGGATAAAGTAGAATTACGTGTGTGCATGTTGTATATCCTTTGATAAGGACTGCCATTAGATTGCTACTCAAAACTAAAAGACAATATTCATTGTTTAATTTCATATCTTGAACTGGGTAAGTCATCGAAAAAAAATGTCCTTTTTGAAGGACTTTCACATGGGAGGTGCAGGAAGGACTCACTCAATTTCTTACATATTTATCCTTTTTCTTGGAACCATTTAAAAATGAACGTGTTCAAAATTTCAAATTCGTAGCTTGAAGCGTTCAAAAGTTATCGAAAAATATTGTTGAACACGTGTCTTAAGGACATTTTGTATGGCAGCTACCAGAAGGAGTAAAAGGGTTTAGCTGATTAGTAAACTCATACTTCGTTTTCACTCAAAACTAATTTGTACAAAATTTCCAATTCATAGCTAAAAGATTACTTGAGTTAAAGTAAGTTCCGTAAATTAGGTGAAGACGTTTTGACAGGATATTTGTATGGCAGCTACACGAAAGACTAATAGGATTTTCTTCATAATCATACATTTAGCTCTAACTATTGGAAAAATTACACATACAAAATTTCAAAGACGTAGCTTAAACCCTTCTGAAATTATCGACCAATAGTCTTAAAGACGCGTCTTAAGGACATTTTGTATGGCAGCTACCAGAAGAAGTAAAAGGATTTCGCTGACTAGTAAAGTCGAACTTTCTTTTCACTCAAAACTAATTTGTACAAAATTCCGAATTCGTAGCTAAAAGATTACTTGAGTTATAATAAGTTCCGTAAATTAAGTGAAGACGTTTTGACAGGATATTTGTATGGCAGCTACACGAAGGACTAATAGGATTTTCTTCATAATCATACATTTAGCTCCAACTATTGGAAAAATTACACATACAAAATTTCAAAGACGTAGCTTAAAGTCTTCTGAAGTTATCGACCTATATTCTTGAACACGTGTTTTAAGGACATTTTGTATGGCAGCTACCCGAAGGAGTAAGACGATTTTGCCCGTTAACGAACTTAGCCTTACAAATTCAACCAAACATCCAAATTCAAAACTTCAAGATCCTAGGTGAAGGCGTTCTTGAGTTATCGTGTTCACGGACGGACGGACGGACGGACGGACGTCAGGCGGATTTGAGGTTTTTGGCCACAAATAAACAAAAAATAATATATAAATTTTTTTCGTCCGAGGCTTGGTTCTATGCGTTACAAACTTTTGGGCTGGATTAAACTTATAATACTCTATATGATTTCATCTAGAGTATAAAAATGTCCGTGAATTCACATTTTCACGAATTTCGTTAAAACTTTTAGACATGTCAAGCTATCAAAGCAATTTTACTTGTGCGGGCTATTTATATAAGTGCCTAGTAACGATCTTTAAATTTTATCGATATCCAACCACTAAGGGGGTGTAAAGTGGTTGTGTACATATTCACGAATTCTGATATATTTCTAAGGTATATTGAGATTTGGAATTCACTTTTACTTCTATAAGCTTTAAACGTAGTCGGGGAAAACCCGATTTAAGTATTTTTCTCAATTAAACCCCCTGGGGGTATTGTTCAAGTTTTCACTGATTCCGAAAATCTCTTAGGTTTAATGTGATCGAATTAGCTTTTACTACTATTAATTATTCTATTGATAAAAAAATACGTAAATAAAAAAAAAAAACCGGCAAACAGTCTGGGCGCAACTTTATTATTTTATGGGTAGAAGTCCGAAACGTGTTTAATGATGAGATGCGGTGTAGGTTACTATGCGACTGACAACCTAAGAAATAACCAGGAGGCTATTTGGAACGTTATGTTTTAGGTTGTCAGTCGCATAGTAACCTACACCGCATCTCATCATTAAACACGTTTCGGACTTCTACCCATAAAATAATAAAGTTGCGCCCAGACTGTTGGCAGATTTTTTAAAAATAACCTGATGTAAAAAAAAATGGGAAAACCCAGAAATTTTTCTAGTTCCTGATTTGAAGACCCTAGGAATTTAGTTCTCGATTTCAGAGACACTTGTATGCAAGCTACTTGATCGTATAGCCGAATATAACTCATCGGGAAGCGCGTATACTTTCAAAAGATATTTATTGCTCGGAGCAAAACCACCGATCATAGGCGCGCCGTGAGGAGGGGCCGGGAGCCCTCCAGATCCCGGTTTGAACCATACACGTTACTTGTCAATTGAGTTTTATTGTGCTTTTAAATATATCTATCCCAAGATTAAAATAATTTGCAAATTACAGTTGTATACACTGTTGCATAATCGTCAAGTATTTATAAAAATAAAATAAAATTATAAATCTTTAATAATAAAATCAATAATTTAAAATAAATTATACTCGTTTATAAACTTACTACTATAAGTAAACTCTATCACTATGTTTGTACATTGGCCACATGTCCATAATATCAATGGATTTAGTTTTCATCTGATGAAACCTATATGGCCGCAAATTTTTTCATGTACCAAGATAAAATGTGAGTGGAAAAGAAGGATTGAAGTGGGATAGAAATTTGAATAGAAGAACTTTTCTGAGAATCATAACATTTTTTTATATGTCTGTCTAATGGAGCTGTTTTGTGAAACTTACCATTAAACTTAAGACTTTTGAAATCATTCCTATACAAATTATGATATTTTCGAATGTGGGTTAAATATTTTTTAATGTCAGTAAAAGGACTTTTATTTTGTTCATTTTTTCACTATGGCAAAAAAGCAATAAATCATCTTACCTTACCTTATTCGCGATGTTAGAACGGAAATTTAATTAAATATTTAAAATGGAAAATATAGAAAAAATAGGATACATAACACTTCTTTTACAATTTACACAACTTTAAAAGTTTAGGTGGTTTTCTAAACTTCGATCGATCGAAGAAAATGCAAACGAATAGCGACGCGACTTATTATAAGAAAGATTTTAGAAGCTTTTCAATTTCAGAAGAATTTTTGAAATATACAAGACGATCTTTAATTGTCTTGCAAATTTAAAAAAAAGCTTCTTAAATTCAAAACACTGGTTCGTTGTACCTCATAAAAATCTTTTCAAATTAAAAGATTCACTTATTTTAGCAAAACTATTATAGCTTTCCGGATAAAATACTGTTTATTTTGAATTTTGTGTTCCGATAAAGAACAAATGAAACGCGAGCGAAGAAAACGTTATTTTCGGTAATTAGATCAGGGTTGCTTGTTGTTATCGGAGGTTTTGCTCGGAGGAATTAGATTCCCAGTTGGTCGCGTTTGCGAGATTCTCGCAGATTTCTCAAAGACATGTCGGCCTGTCTGCGAGATTCCTTCGAGACGCCTTATGGGAATAATACACGGTATCGAGACAAATGCACCCCGAAATCTCGAAGACATGTCTGCGAATGTCGGGATAGAAAATGTCTTCACAATCAGCGCCATCTATATATTAATATATTTTACTATATTCACTTGTGCTCATACTTCTTAAAATAAAGTAAACAAACATAATATTTAATGTAAAGTACTCTTTATTTAGTAATTTAAAAAAAAACATACTGCAGTCACGATCGGCTGCAAGCCAATCGTATAATACTCTAGATGAATACTGAACTCCGATTTATATTGTAGTTGGGGATAAAGTAGAATTACGTGTATGCATGTTGTATGTCCTTTATTAAGGACTGCCATTAGATTGCTACTCAAAACTAAAAGACAATATTCAGTGTTTAATTTCATATCTTGAACTGGGTAAGTCATAAAAAAAAATGTCCTTTTTGAAGGACTTTCACATAGGAGGTGCAGGAAGGGCTCACTCGATTACTTACATATTTATCCTTTTCCTTGGAACCATTTAAAAATGAACGTGTACAAAATTTGAAATTCGTGGCTTGAAGCGTTCAAAAGTTATCGAAAAATATTGTTGAACACGTGTTTTAAGGACATTTTGTATGGCAGCTACCAGAAGGAGTAAAAGGATTTCGCTGATTAGTAAACTCGAACTTTGTTTTTACTCAAAACTAATTTGTACAAAATTTCCAATTCATAGCTAAACGATTACTTGAGTTATAGTAAGTTCCGTAAATTAAGTGAAGACGTTTGGACAGGATATTTGTATGGCAGCTACACGAAGGACTAATAGGATTTTCTTCATATTCATACATTTAGCTGCAACTATTGGAAAAATAATACATACAAAATTTCAAAGACGTAGCTTAAAACCTTCTGAAGTTATCGGCCAATATTCTTGAACATGTGTTTTAAGGACATTTTGTATGGCAGCTACCAGAAGGAGTAAAAGGATTTCGCTGAATAGTAAACCCAAACTTTATTTTCATTCAAAACTAATTTGTACAAAATTCCGAATTCATAGCTAAACGATTACTTGAGTTATAGTGAGTTCCGTAAATTAAGTGAAGACATTTTGACAGGATATTTGTATGGCAGCTACACGAAAGACTAATAGCATTTTCTTCATAATCATACATTTAGCTCTAACTATTGGAAAATTAACACATACAAATTTTCAAAGTCGTAGCTTAAACCCTTCTGAAGTTATCGGCCAATATTCATGAACACGTGTTTTAAGGATATTTTGTATGGCAGCTACCAGAAGGAGTAAAAGGATTTCGCTGACAAGTAAACTCGAACTTTCTTTTCACTCAAAAATAACTTGTATAAAATTCCGAATTGATAGCTAAAAGATTACTTGAGTTATAGTGAGTTTCGTAAATTAAGTGAATACATTTTGACAGGATATTTGTATGGCAGCTACACGAAGGACTAACAGGATTTTCTTCATATTCATATATTTATCTCCAACTATTAGAAAAATAATAGATACAAAATTTCAAAGTCGTAGCTTAAACCCTTCTGAAGTTATCGACCAATATTCTTGAACACTTGTTTTAAGGACATTTTGTATGGCAGCTACCCGAAGGAGTAGGACGATTTTGCCCGTTAACGAACTTAGCCTTACAAATTCAACCAAACATCCAGATTCAAAATTTCAAGATCCTAGGTGAAGGCGTTCTTGAGTTATCGTGTTCACGGACAGACGGACGGACGGACGGACGGACGGACGGACGGACGGACGTCAGGCGGATTTGAGGTTTTTGGCCACAAATAAACAAAAAATAATATATAACTTTTTTTCGTCCGAGGCTTGGTTCTATGCGTTACAAACTTTTGGGCTGGATTAAACTTATAATACTCTATATGATTTCATCTAGAGTATAAACATCACTGAGAACAACAATAATTCACTTTATAATACATGCAATAACACTTTCAGCCACTAACATTCGACCAAGAGGTGGTGAAATGCAAGAAGATTAACATCATCTGAAAAGAGAAAACTCAAATTAAACCCGGTTGAAGCAAACTTATCAGGTTAAAATTGTCACATACCACTATTCAGACGTATTCTGTGCGAATTGAATAAATACGTACTACTAAATTTATTCCGAATTTAGTTTGCCACGACTTTTCTAAGTGGCAGACGTCATCTCAAGTCTTCGATCTCTTCGCTTTTCTGCGGTCGTTTTCTGCACTTCAAATACATCGTGATGGGGGCACATTTTTGTATTGCTATTTCTTTCTATCTAGTATTGAAGAAAGGTATGCAATATGATTCCTAAGGCTCAAACCATCGAGATTATGTCTCGAAAGAGACAAGCGACCAACAGGGTTGCTAATCAAGGAAGGTAGGAGAACTTTCAAGGACAATTTTTCAATTTCGTAATGTGAATCATTGAGATATCGATGTTTGGAATAATTTCAGTTTTTTGGCAAGAAAAGTTTAAAAGTTTTGGTGGCGGAAGAAAAATTTTAAGAAAGGGAGTCGAAGGTTAAGTTTTGGCGCGCGCGGGCGAGAAAATTATAGAAACGATAGATAAAATCTGCCAATGGTCTGGGCGAAACTTTATTATTTTTCGGGTCAAAGTTCGGGAGCGGTCAAAGTCGGAGTGTATCATGAGTTGCTTCGAGATTATTAGATTTCTTGGAAAATTATTTTTGTTCTTAATATAAAAATATTTAAAATAGAGATTTTTAGCGGATTAAGCATTGAAAAAGTCCGTGTAGACTATTCGAATTTCAGTATATTATGTACACTAAAAGCCAATTTGTTGCGTTATCAGAATTAAGAGATATGTCGAATTGTTAAAACGTATACAAACCCATTACTTTAACTTGGGGTTTGAATTTCGAAAAAAATTGTGAAACAGGTTTTTAGACGATTTCATAAGAAGCAACTTGATATCTCATGAGACAAGACGGATTTTGAAGAATTTGTGAAAACGTAAGCAAACCCTTCACACCTCCTTGGATCTGGAAATTCGAAAAATCGTGAATTGGTTGGCCGTAATAATGAATTATATATCTCATTATAACTAAGGAATGGCAAAAATTGTGAAAACATATATAAGCCCTTGGGGGTTGAATATCGAAAAATTGAGACATGGGCTTGTAGGCGATTATATGAAAAGTCTGTGGAAATGAAAAGCGATCTAATATCTCATCGAACCTAAGAAATATGTCGAAACTTTGAAAAGCATACAACCCCCTTACCCCCTTAGGATTGAATATCTAAAATACTGAAATTGACTTTTTGGCTTCTTTATATAGGAAACCTTGGGAAGTAAAAATGAATTCGATATATCATCAGATATGCAACCTCCTTACACCCACTTGGGGGTTGAATATCCAAAAATCCTGAAAGGAGTTAATAAATAAATATGAAGACAGCACGAGAAAGTAGGAACCAATTCAATTTCTTATCACTTCTAAAAGAAATGACGGAACTCGTGAAAACGTGTTCAACCCGTTTATACCCTCTTAGGGGCTGAAAAAGGAAAAAACTTAAAAACAAGTTTTAGGCGATTATTACGCAAGCACGTGAAAGTGAAAAGATATTCGATATCTGATAAGACGTGGGGATATAGTAGAATTCGTGAAAAAGTTTACAACCCCCTTTGCACCCCCTTAGGGGTCGAATTATAAAAAATCCTGAAAACACTTTTTAGGTATTTATATGAAGAAGCCGTAGAATAAAAATCAATTTAATATTTGGGAAAACCTAATAGATATGACGAAAACCGTGAAAATATATGCCTTCCATTTTCACTGATCATTTTTTTTGCCCCCCTCCGAACGCCAATGGATATTTGAAATTTTTTTTTATCTAAATTAGTTTTCTAGTTGATTTACATAAACGTACCAAGTTTCAACTTTGTAGCATAAGCCGTTCTATAGATAGGAAAAACACCCCCCACCCCCGTACCATACTACCCCCATAAAAAATTATATTTTTCCGACATGCTACTAAAATAGCTCTATCTAAATACTAAGTTTCAGCTTTATATCATTATAGATTGTCGAGATATTAAAATCGGAACTTTATCTATTTCACCCTCCCCCACCCTCATCCTCTACACCCTCACTTCCAAAATTTTGTTTTCTGCTAGAGGTCTATTAGGCCTAACTCTGGTAAAAATTTTAAGCATCTATCTTACACCGTTCTTGAGATATGAGACATGATTTTTTAGAAAAATTTTTATCCCCTCCACTTTCATGCTCCACCGCCTCCTTAAAAAATTTTGCTTTCATCAAACTTCTTTTGTCAACCTTTATACATAAACCAAATTTTATTTGTCTAGTATAATTGGTTCGTGAGATATCGTAATCTAAAGTTTTTCACCCCCCACCCCCCCTAAGAGTGTAAAAACGGGTTGAACACGTTTTCACGAATGCCGTCATATCTCTTAGGAGTGATAAGACATCGAATTGGTTTTTGCTTCCTATGGCTTTCTTTATATATATATCTACAAACTCATTTCAGGATTTTCGGATTTTCAAACCCAAAATGGGTGCAAAGAGGTTGCATATGTTTTCACAAATTCTTACATATTTCTTAGTTCTAATGAGATATCGAATTCATTTTTACTTCCTAAGGCTTCCTACATAATCGTCAAAAAGTTGATTTCAGGATGTTTGTTATTCAACTCCAATAGGACGTAAGGCTTTCGCGCCCAGACTGCTGGCAGATTTTTTTTTTGGTTTTTATGTTTTTGAATTTTTAGCGATAATAATGGTAAAGTACATAAGGATTAGGATGGATCTTCTCGTTTGAAGACCTTCCGCCCCCTCATTCCTCTCTTTAGGGGCAATACATTTTTCGACATTCTTTTGAGGACCAGTATAACTATGGTAGGATGGGCTAGACGGCGCATAACATCAGCGGCCTTCGAGTTGTAGGGAGTTTTCTCGGTCTCTCATGACCGATTGGGAATCTTATCCCAATATTATCACCCGGATAAGTCGGCGTGAAATTTTTGTTGTACAGGTCATGAGTTTTATGGTCTGAAATGCGAACAACGTCCCCCCCCCCCTCCCACAGCGGAAGCCAGCAAGCACGTCGCTCCAGTTTGCATTTCAGCCACCAATTCGGACGTAGGCGGAATTGGACCTCCGTTCTCCGATCCCCAACCTTTCCTTCGGTTATTTTGACTTTTTTAAATCGAAATAACTACTCCAAGACCTCCAACTTTACACAACAACTTTAAAAATTTTTACGTCGATTAATAAGTTTCTAGCACACATTTTTTGTGTTTAAAGGCTTGTGATCATACTAAAAAGTGTAAAATATACACTTCTTATATTAAAAGAGTTTCTTTCTACTAAACAGACATTCATTCAGTAATCTGGCACACATTCCAGTGAGATAAATTTAAACTAATTACAGAACATTTTGTCCAACGCTAGAATTAAATATGTATGCAAATGGAGAGGCAGCTGTAATAAGTTAACTTTTATCATTAAAAGTTTTGCATACTACTTGACTGTCATCACGATGAAATGCAATAAAACTCGAAAATGTGCAGCTGCAGTGGACACAAGAGTTATATTATTAAGACCACTCTTGATAGCAATTTTTCCACTTATGCATACAACTTAAAATAAATGCAAAACTTTGTGTAATTTTAATCGGAAAGGGTAAATTGGTTAATTACATTCTTGGTATTACTCCTTGTCTGCGCTTATATTCGCTTTAATTTATATGCTGCAGTCGACGTAGTGAACACCAAAACTTGTTTTCATTTTTAGCCCCTATTAAAATATGGAGCAGTAGTTCGAGTTTGGCTACATTATGCAAGTATGGACATAGTTTAGATCTATAGTAATAATTTCACAGTAGTGAATGCATCACTTAATTTAGGTCTCAAAAACTCAAATTCCTTGGAAAACAATTGATAACTTACAAAATACAGCTATTAACTTTAATCCGGAATGCGAATAGCTTCCAAACAAAAGTCCTTAAAATGCGCGTTTGAAAGTATTGGCCATTAACTGCAGCACACTACAAAAGAAATTTGAAATTCATTATACATTAATTTTTCACACAACGCAAAATAGTTACACGTAAAGAAATGTATATGAAGAAAATTATGATAGTTCTTTGTGTTCCATACAGAAGCCCTGGAAAATGTCGACAAAATAAGAAACAGCCACACAGTAAGGTGAAATTTTAAACGAATTAATTTCGAGTGTATAAAAAATAAGTCAAGTTTGTTAGAGAACAAAATTCATTTATTTTGGCCTATAGCTAGTGGCTCACATACGAAAGTTTTTAAAAGACGCGATTGCACTTAGTGCGCGATAAGAAGGGAACCTATTAAAGTCGTGCTTACTTTAATTTATCACAATTTAAAATTACTGGAAATAAAAACTCTTCTCTTTCTAGTAGCTACCATACAAATGCTTTTAAGAAATTTGTGCTTTGTCGGTTGAACTATAAAACTTAAAAAACATTTAATCGTTAAGGTTAAGGTTCGATATACTAATGAAAAATAATCCTTCAACTCTTTTGGGTAGCTGACGTAGAAAAGTTCTTACAAAAAATACGGGAACCAAAAATGCTTGTGCACTATTTTTCCTAATTTCAATGAACGGTAAAAAACAAGTAGGTTCGTGATACTTTCTTTCAAATCTATAAAATCTATCTAATATCTATAAAATTGCATTCTTAAAATAAGAATATCTAAATAATGCCCAACCACAAGCTCTATTTTGTTTTAGACGAATTGTGAATGCATTCCACCTAGATGGATCAATTGCAGTCCACCCACATGATTCACTTGTGAGTAATAAGAAACAATGCTCAATTATTCACCACCATCGTGAGTGAATTCATCATTTAACATATACTTCATATAAGTAATTCAGTTGCAATGCTCTTGGTTTGCGCAGAAATGTCAATAAAAACATACTGCAGTCACGATCGGCTGCAAGCCAATCGTATAATACTCTAGATGATTACTGAACTCCGATTTATATTGTAGTTGGAGATAAAGTAGAATTACGTGTGTGCATGTTGTATGTCCTTTATTAAGGACTGCCATTAGATTGCTACTCAAAACTAAAAGTCAATATTCAGTGTTTAATTTCATACCTTGAACTGGGTAAGTCATCGAAAAAAAATGTCCTTTTTGAAGGACTTTCACATGGAAGGTGCAGGAAGGACTCACTCGATTTCTTAAATATTTGTCCTTTTCCTTGGAACCATTCAAAAATTAATGTGTACAAAATTTCAAATTCGTAGCTTGAAGCGTTCAAAAGTTAGCGAAAACTAGATGAAATACTGAACTCCGATTTATATTTTGGGAATATATCAAAAGGAGTGCACATACAATTATTGCATGACCTTTTATTTACAGGTAGGAACTATTGTATAGTGGCTACTCGATGGATGGTTAAACGATTTCTTGAGTTATAGTGAGTTCCATAAATTAAGTTGGGACATTTTTACAGAATTTTTGTATGGCAACTACATGAAGGACTTACGGGATATTTTTCATATTAATACCTTCAGCTGCGACTATTATAAAATCAACGTATACAAAATTTCAAAAGCCGTAACTTAAAGCGTTCTAAAGTTATCGTTCAATACTGGTGAACACGTGTTTTAAGAACTTTTGTATGACAGCTACCCGAAGGAGTTGATGGATTTCCCTAATTAATGAAATCAGTCTTGCTTTTGATATAAAACTAATTCCTGCAAAATTTTGAATCCCTGCTTTAACTTGTACTAGAGTTATAGTGGATTCTGTAACTTGTATACATTTTTGAAGGACTTTTGTAGACTACTACACGAAGGACTCATTCGATTTGCATCATATTCAGAACTTTCGTTTCAAACATTGTAAACTTTAAGTATTCAAGATTTCAAGCTCCTAACTTGAAGCATTCGAGCAATAATTGTGAATACGTCTTTTAAAGACTCTTGTATGGGAGGTACCCGAAGGAGTGGAAGGATATCGCCCATTAACGAACTTAGCCTTACATTTTCTATTTTACAGGTGCTGACAAAATATCAACTTCCTAGGCCAACGGGTTCTTGAGTTATCGTGCAAACGGACGGACGGACGGACGGACGGACAGCAAACGGATTTGGGGTTTTTGGCCACAACTAAACACAAAATAAAAGATAACTTTTTTTCGTCCGAGGCTCGGTTCTATGCGTTACAAACTTTTCGGGCTGGATTAAACTTAAAATACTCTATATGATTTCATCTAGAGTATAATAAACAAACTTACCACCAGCAGTAGAAAAATTCAAAAAATCATCAACCCACATAGCCCGTCCCCACCGACCTATCCACTTGCCCACCTTCAAAAACCTAATCACACGCACTCGCCCGTTCACGAAACACATCACAACGCGTCGCGCCGATCGCTTATTGCAAAAAACCGAAACGTACCGCAACGCATGCCCGACCGCCAGGACACTTGTCAAACAAACGAAAACAACAACAACAAACAACCGAAGGGAAAATTCGCTTTTCCGCAAAAATGTCGCGTTTTCGCGACGATATCAAACGGTTGTTTTACGCGCGGACACCGAAAGCATCGTTTTGCAATGATTTCACGCAATTTCCATGATGTTTTCCCGATAAAACATTAAAAATACGACGATACGAACAACAACGCGACTACACAATAAAAGCCGAACGCGACCAACTGTTTGTTCCAGCCGGCTGCGGATATTACGTCGACGCGACATGCAAACGACCGGGCAACATGTTTCAGTCGTGCATAGTGCAGTACAGCACACTTGTTGCACTGTAGTGAAACGGTTCAGTAGACGATTTTTTGTTCGAAACAATGTTTCGTCAACATGATAAAGTTTGATGTGTGACTTGTTTTTTTGTTTTTTAGTGGTTTTTTAAGGCGATTTTTTACGCTATAATTTTTTCAATTTGAAACCTGATAATAAGAACAAGTTAAATCAGGTTTTCAGACACCGTCCACACAAAGCTTCTTGCAGAAACAGTCAGTCCGTATTAAACGGAGCAAGGACTTCTGCGCAAAATATAATAAATTTTATTTAATTATTGATTTAATTAATCCCTTCACGCAAAATGGGCAACTCTTTCCCAATTCAAAAAGTCGGGGAAGGTATGGCCAGAGCTGACCGGTAGTGAAGCCGCTTGAATAACTTATGTTTCCAGGTCATTTTTATTTACAACTAGATGAATACTGAACTCCGATTTATATTGTAGTTGGGGATAAAGTAGAATTACGTGTGTACATGTTGTATGTCCTTTATTAAGGACTCCCATTAGATTGCTACTCAAAACTAAAAGACAATATTCAGTGTTTAATTTCATTTCTTGAACTGGGTAAGTCATCGAAAAAAATGTCCTTTTTGAAGGACTTTCACATGGGAGGTGCAGGAAGGACTCACTCAATTTCTTACATATTTATCCTTTTCCTTGGAACCATTTAAAAATGAACGTGTACAAAATTTCAAATTCGTAGCTTGAAGCGTTCAAAAGTTATCGAAAAATATTGTTGAACACGTGTCTTACGGACATTTTGTATGGCAGGTACCAGAAGGAGTAAAAGGATTTTGCTGATTAGTAAACTCGAACTTTGTTTTCACTCAAAACTAATTTGTACAAAATTTCGAGTTCATAGCTAAAATAATACTTGAGTTATAGTGAGTTCCGTAAATTAAGTGAAGGCTATTTGACAGGATATTTGTATGGCAGCTACACGAAGGACTAATAGGATTTTCTTCATAATCATACATTTAGCTCCAACTATTGGAAAAATAACACATACAAAATTTCAAAGCCGTAGCTTAAACCCTTCTGAAGTTATCGGCAATATTCTTGTACACGTGTTTTAAGGACATTTTGTATGGCAGCTACCAGAAGGAGTAAAAGAATTTCGCTGATTAGTTAACCCAAACTTCCTTTTCACTCAAAACTAACTTGTTTAAAATTCCGAATTCGTAGCTAAAAGATTACTTGAGTTATAGTGAGTTTCGTAAATTAAGTCAATACATTTTGACAGGATATTTGTATGGCAGCTACACGAAGGACGAACAGGATTTTCTTCATAATCATATATTTCGCTCCAACTATCGGAAAAATAATACATACAAAATTTCAATGTCGTAGCTTAAACTCTTCTCAAGTTATCGACCAATATTCTTGAACACGTGTTTTAAGGACATTTTGTATGGCAGCTACCAGAAGGAGAAAGAGGATTTCGCTGATTAGTAAACTCGAACTTCCTTTTTACTCAAAACTAACTTGTACAAAATTCCGAATTCGTAGCTAAAAGATTACTTGAGTTATAGTGAGTTTCGTAAATTAAGTGAATACATTTTGACAGGATATTTGTATGGCAGCTACACGAAGGACTAACAGGATTTTCTTCATAATCATATATTTAACTCCAACTATTGGAAAAATAACACATACAAAATTTCAAAGTCGTAGCTTAAACCCTTCTGAAGTTATCGACCAATATTCTTGAACACGTGTTTTAAGGACATTTTGTATGGCAGCTACCCGAAGGAGTAGGACGATTTTGCCCGTTAACGAACTTAGCCTTACAAATTCAACCAAACATCCAGATTCAAAATTTCAAGATCCTAGGTGAAGGCGTTCTTGAGATATCGTGCTAACGGACAGACGGACGGACGGACGGACGGACGGACGGACGGACGGACGGACGGACGGACGGACGGACGGACGTCAGGCGGATTTGAGGTTTTTGGGCACAAATAAACAAAAAATAATATATAACTTTTTTTCGTCCGAGGCTTGGTTCTATGCGTTACAAACTTTTCGGCTGGATTAAACTTATAATACTCTATATGATTTCATCTAGAGTATAAAAATATCAGCAGGTGAATCGAAAATAAGTACGAAAGTTAATATGGAAATACATCACGCTTGAAGGGACGTTCATTATAGGAAAAACAATTATTTTAAGTGAGGAATACCTATAAAAGCATTGTTTGTTTTAGATAGATTGTAAATTCTGTGCAGATATGATTCATTTACGATTTACCAACATGATTCACTTACGGTTCACCTATATGATTCACCTAAGAATCGTAATTGAATTCACGTCTACCTAGATAAATCGTTAGTGATTGTCTCCTGATGCTTTCGGTTTGCGGGGTATAATACCTACTATTGAACTATTATTTTCGAAGTAAAGTCCATATAGGAATAATAAAATTTAATTGTTTCGCCCTTACATTAACAGTACATTTTGCTTCAATGACAAAATGCCAATGTTCTCTCTAATAAACAACACACGTTTCATTTTCCATTCAAGGTGGGACGATGGGAAGCAAACGTACATTGGTGGGTCCCGTTGGGAATAGTTGTCCAATTCAATAACTTCACTTTAGTACACGTTTCTAATTTGTTCCTCGATGCCTTTCCGTTTTCCACTCTTATACCCGCCACTGGTGCTACAAATGAAATTTGTAAGTGTCGCTGTCCAGTTAGTGGTTCATATCACCCGCCTTCCCCATGAAGGATTTGTTGTTACTATCACCACTTTGGAGGGCGGGATGGATGTTTCACGTCCTTCCATCCTTTTCCTACATCATATTGATCAAAGCTGTACTATTTCAGTTCTTTGGTTCGAGACTGGTTCTGTATTAGCATCCTTTTCGATTAACATGGATTCCGGGAGCCCGACATTTGCATTTGGATAACGCTCACTGATGGCCATGGCCATGCTCCGGAAATGGAGCAAGCATCGGGGATTTTGATATTCAGGAGTTGTCGCTGAGAATTGCCTTTGTCTATGGGCTTCCTTTTTCGGAACTACCGCATCTTTCAATGGGATTACTTTTGCTGGACTACCATTATAGAGATATTTTCTGGTAAATTTCAATTCAGCGAAAAAGTAGAGAGACCGGCAAATTGAAAAGAGGCAGGCAATGGCACTGGGTTCCACAAGGGATTTGCCGATGGGATTGAAGGAATTGCGAGTTATAAATAAATTGAAAGCAGCTGCCGGTTCTTGTGAGGAGATAAAATCCAACCGGAGTAATAATAATTGTTACAATCATGAAACGAAAATAACAGGGAAGTTTTAGTTCGTGATGAAGAACTCGCTGGATTTTGTTTTAGGCTGCATAAATTTGGGAATACAAATTTCACTCTTTCAGAAATATAGAATTAACATTTTTTTTTGTTCACTCCACTCTTTGTTCATTGTACTTGTAACTACTGGGACGAAATTCCCTGTTTACGATCGAGTGTACGGTTGCGAAAGAAGCAGTTGGACAATCTTATCCATTTGCTGGACAAATTGTGGAATCAATGTATGAAGCATTACAGATTACTATCAACTAGGGGTAACCATTATTTTCCATCATATCCGGATTAAGAGTATTTTCGACCCGCCGAACCTCACTGTATTGGAAAGGACGACCCTTGACAAAACTTTCAAGTTTGTAATTCATCAAAGAAATTTCAAAATGAAATTGACTAGTGAACAAAATAAGCCAATTATTGAACAATTTTGTGAGTTATTGAGCTCATAGCGTAAACATATCCCCAAAAATTTTCCATTATCAACGAAAATTCGTAAATTTATGTAAAAGTCACGTATGTGAGCAGTATTTGTAACCTAGGGCCCTGCCATCATGTCTAAACTGCGGATGCTTACAAATGTGGAAAATGATTTCGCTTTATGTTCGATTTTTCCAGAGGCAAGGCGACTGACTTGCTTATCCGCAGCCAGCAGACTTATTCAGCCATGAAACCAAAAAAAACACTCTTTATGCCTCCTTTGGGAGTAACAATAGCACGATACCCTAGCGACCAATTTAGGCTTATTATTTGCTCCTATCGCAGACATCGCACGATTTTCTGATTTCGATTTTCCTAAGTCCTTGTCACGATATTTTCATCGAATTGCGTGTAAACATCAGGTATTAAAAATAGTGTCCATCAACAAGAGGACTGCAAACCCCCAGGTGACCAGAGAAAATAATAAACGGTACACTATTGGGTAGTCTTCTCTCATTGACCATGAAATAATTAACGCAAATATGCATGGTAGAGAGCTTTTTGAAAAGCTTGTCACGTAATTAAGGGTAGAAACAGGACCACCCGCGACGTTACCTGAGCTGGGATAATGTTTAAAAAGAGTCACGCAGCAACCAACATCACCTGCTACGATCCATCCCTTAATCGACCACAGTATTCCTGCTCGATGCGAACCCGAAAATATACTCGACTACTGGCCAGTTGCTAAACTGATTAGGTCGGCGGTAATTTGGGCCCCAAGGCATCCCATCAACAGCTATAAATACTACCCCCAGAGCCTCACTGTTGGGTACCAATTTGAATTTTCCCTATGAAATCATCAAAGAATTTTTACGCTCCAGGTCTTCATACTGGTGGGATCCTTTTGTGATACGGAAAAAAACAATGTAATTGTTCTGCTGATATATCGCGATACGGGATTCTAGTAAAGGGTGTATTAAGAATTTAAATTAAATTTTAATCGGGTGTAAAGAGATTAACGTTTTTTTTGCTATAGCACGGTATCACTTCATTGAATTCACTTTTTTATATATTCACGGCTCATTGAACACCTGGAGACTGTAAAACTACCCAATGCCACAAAATGATACATGTCTTACAGAATCTACCATTTTCCATTTCCAACCCATTTCTTGTCTTGCAATATTAAGATCCTTGTCATACCTAGCAGATACTTCCGCGCTTATGGGCTGAAATTCCTCCGCAACTGTTGTAAACTATCTACTTTACAGTTGCCAAACGTTTCTAAAGCGAATAAATTGTTCGTGAAGAATTTAATGGCACCGTGAATGATTGTTTTTTGTTAAAGACTTTCACTGCTTACCCGTAAGCCATACGGAAGCATTCCTAGAAGCATTACCAGTAAGGTAAGTACATTTTAGTAAGCTTTTCGACTTTAAGAAAATTATTCATGACCTTTTTGCATAAGCGTCAATGCGCATTAATAACACGATTTCAAAGATATTTTGAAAGTACAAATTAACTATAAATGCAATTGCTTCCATTGAATGCTCTATTCACTCTCTATATTTAATTCTCTTCGTATAATTACTTCTAGTAAATCTTTACACCTACCATTATTTTCATCCAAATCAAGAAACTATTTTTGAATATTCAGCGCAGGTTAAGTGTACCGAATTTAATCCGAGGAAATGGTACTTGGATCTCAAAAAAAATGCATAAACGTTCACTGTAGCTGAAGAAAAATTTAATTTTATAACCTACTTGGTTCACTTTATAGTTACACAGCGGAGCACTTAACCTTCTCTTCAGAATCGCAATATATTTCACCTAGGTCAATCGCTAGTGATTCACATAAGGATTATTATTTTTATTTGACTCCTTAAAACGTGTATACTCCGTTACTATTTCAAAAATCTGCCAATGGTCTGGGCGAAACTTTATTATTTTTCGGGTCAAAGTTCGTGAGCGGTTAAAGTCGGAGTGTATCATGAGTTGCTTCGAGATTATTAGATTTCTTGGAAAATTATTTTTGTTCTTAATATAAAAATATTTAAAATAGAGATTTTTAACCGATTAAACATTGAAAAAGTCCGTGTAGACTATTCGAATTTCAGTATATTATGTACACTTAAAGCCCATAGAAGCAAAAACGAATTTGTTGCCTTATCAGAATTAAGAGATATGACGAATTGTTAAAACGTATACAAACCCATTACTTCCACTTGGGGTTTGAATTTCGAAAAAAACGTAAGCAAACCCTTCACACCTCCTTTGTTCTGGAAATTCGAAAAATCGTGAATTGGTTGGCCGTAATAATCAATTTTATATCTCATCAGAACTAAGGAATGGCAAAAATTGTGAAAACATATACAAACCCTTGGGGGTTGATTATCCAAAAATTAAGAAATGGGTTTGTAGGCGATTATATAAAAAGTCTGTGGAAATGAAAAGCGATCTAATATCTCATCGAACCTAAGAAATATGTCGAAACTTTGAAAAGCATACAACCCCCTTACACCCATTAGGATTGAATATCTAAAATACTGAAAATGACTTTTTGGCTTTTTTATATAGGAAACCATAGGAAGTAAAAATGAATTCGATATATCATCAGATATGCAACCTCCTTACACCCACTTGGGGGTTGAATATCCACAAATCCTGAAAAAAGTTAATAAATAAATATGAAAACAGCACGAGAAGGTAGGAACCAATTCAATTTCTTATCACTTCTAAAAGAAATGACGGAACTCGTGAAAACGTGTTCAACCCGTTTATACCCTCTTAGGGGCTGAAAAAAATTTAAAAACAAGTTTTAGGAGATTGTTACGCAAGCACGTGAAAGTGAAAAGATATTCGATATCTGATAAGACGTGGGGATATAGTAGAATTCGTGAAAAAGTTTGCACCCCCTTAGGGGTTGAATTTTAAAAAATCCTGAAAACGATTTGTAGGTATTTATATGAAGAAGCCGTAGAATAAAAATGAATTCAATATTTGGGAAGACCTAATAGATATGACGAAAACCGTGAAAATATATGCATTCTATTTACACTGATAATTTTTTTTGCCCCCCCTCCGAACGCCAATGGATATTTGAAATTTTTTTTTATCTAAATTAGTTTTCTAGTTGATTTACATAAACGTACCGAGTTTCAACTTTGTATCATAAGCCGTTCTATAGATAGGAAAAACACCCCCCACCCCCGTACCATACTACCCCTATAAAAAATTATATTTTTCCAAGATGCTAATATAGCTCTATCTAAATACCAAGTTTCAGCTTTATATGATTATAGGTTCTCGAGATATAAAAATCGGAACTTTTTCCTTTTCACCCTCCCCCACACTCACCCTCTACACCCAAACTTCCAAAATTTTGTTTTCAGCTAGGGGTTTATTAGGCCTACTTCTGGTAAAAATTTTAAGTATCTATCTTACACCGTTCTTGAGATATGAGACGTGATTTTTTAGAAAAATTCTTATCCCCTCCACTTTCATGCTCCACCGCCCCCGTAAAAAATTTTACTTTCAGCAAACTTTATTTGTCAACCTTTATAAGGAAACCAAATTTTATTTATCTAGTGCAATTGGTTCGTGAGATATCGTAATCTAAAGTTTTTTAGCCCCCACCCCCGTACGCCACTACCCCCACTCAAATTTTTGTTTCCGATCTATTCTCCTAGTATACCTACAAATACTCATTAAGTTTCAATTTTGTGACATTAACCGTTTAGGAGATATGGATTTTAGAAAGTGCCGATCTCACCTTTTTTGCGTTGCGGACGCATTATTTTTCCCCCCACTCCCAAACCCCCTATATCGGCAATTTTTTTGCAAATGAGTCCACTACTGAAGCTTTATATAAATTCCAAATTTCAGCCTGTTAGCATAAGCGGTTGCTGAGATCTAGAAACCAAAATTTTTCGTCTAAAACACTTCCCCCTCCTTCCCCCTCACACCCCCACCCCTCCAAATTTGGCTACTTCAAGGGGACTACCCAGTCTATTCATCAAAATAGCTTTAATAGCTCAAAGGGTTTGGGAGCTACGAGCTTTCAAACGATTTTGCGTACAGCGGTCGACGTACGGCGTACGGCGTACGGCGTACGGCGTACGGCGGACAGACGGACTGAAATTTTTTTTTGCTTTTTTCGTGTGTACTCGTCATGAAACGTAAAAAAAAAAATTTTGAGGGTAGCAAATTTTTTTTTTTTAAAAATCGAAAACAATACTGTATTATTAAAATAATAAAGTAAAATGAAATAGTTATTCGCTAGAAAATGCAGTCAAATTTTTTTATTTATCCTACAAAAGGGTTTTGTTAAAGAAAAAATTGTCTACATTTTTTTGCTTAATTTTAAGAGTAAAATATTTTATAGTTTGGCGTATCATGAGTCGTCCCAGAGATTTGAAAATCTTCAAATTCTTTTGGTGTTTGATTTGGATAAGCAACAAAATTTCTTTCTTTTGATAAACTTTTAAGTAAAATATATTATTATCAGTTTCTTACACACAAGGGTGCAACACGAACACCCATAGGTACTGTACTGATACCCATAGGTGCGTTTACACCCATGGATGTTTCATACAATATCCATAGGTATTTTTACGTTAACCATGCGTGTTTCTCGGAATACCGATAAATATAGGTGTACTACCATGGGTGTTTCTCAAAACACGCATCAATACGGGTGTACTTCCATGGGTGTTTTTCGAAACATTCTTTCTCGAGATTTGCTCGACAAGGGTTATAGACAGAAAATTGTTGAAATCGTTCCAATTATTGATTTTAGCATGGTTTTTAAAAGTATGTAGTGGCGGCTGTATATTCAGCACATAAACAATTTTTTTTTCAAGTTTTTTTCTGTCAAGTTTTTATTTAAAATCTTTGCTGTAAGTGAAAATAGAGCAGTTGAACTAAACTGGGTTTGATGATTGTTCATTAATCCTTTAAGGTTTCAAGCTCCTTTCGGATTGTTGATGTAACAAAAAGGAGTTTATCAAAATCAAAAATTGTTGTTATCTTAAAGAGAGAGCGGTTCCCTCCTCCTACCTCCTTGTAACTGGCAATGAAAGTACTACTATCCGAGGCCACCTGACATAGGGGTCCACTCGTAATGTGGAAACAGAGGCCATTTTTTGCGCAACTGCTTGTGGTATGGAGAAATTTGAAATTCTGATGGCAAAACGATAATATAGTAAATCATCTAGTATGCTTTGGATAGCTACAAATTGTTCAAAACTGTTGTTCGATGTAGTTTCAGAACATTTCAACTGCAATTTTATTCTACTTAGAGTTTTTGAATTGGAAATGACCAAAATCTAGAGTGGCCTTAAAGTATTCATAGCCATCTACTAAAAGAAGGTCATTACAAATGATTTGCAATATGAGAACACGCTTTGATTTACGTACTTGCCAATCTTAAATGTCCAAATCTAAGTAAGAAAATGAAAATTGATGTCTCTTTTATTACAAATCAAAATTCCTTCACAGCTTTTAATTTCCATACAAAAGTTCTTACAACACGTATTCCAACCTCTAGGATAATTCTTTGCGTACCTGAATATTGTAAAATTTAATTACATATCCGCAACTCAAGAACACGTTCAGATATAGTCTTAAAATTTGGAAAATAAATCGTCTCATTTGCAAACGGTCAGTTCAATGATACTTAAAATCTAGCGTACCTGCTTCAAATTCACAAACATTTCAAGCAGTGGAACGTAACTCTTAAGATCCCAATTTCCTTTCCAAGTAACTACCATAGAAGTATCCTTTAAAATCCACTCTTCACTTGATTATCCGAGAATTCTTCGAAATATTTCCCAACCTTCTCACATCGCTTACTTCACAAAATCCATAAATAAACGTTAAGGTTAGAATTTGAAATTCTCCTTTTCTGTTTCTCGAATCTTTTCTTTCCTTGAAATACAATTTAAGTAACCGATTAGCTATAGCCGTTGTGATTTTTTTTAATAATAAATTATTGTTATGGATCTAAAATTAGAAAAGAAATGCTCCCCTGAAATTTGATCACGTTTAAAGGCTTTCGTCGACGTCCCTGGTAACATTTAAACCCTTTTTCTACAGGCAGAGCAAATTTTACTTTATTATTTCAATAATACAGTATTGTTATCGATTTTTAAAAAAAAAAAATTTGCTACCCTCAAAATTTTTTTTTTTACGTTTCATGACGAGTAGACACGAAAAAAGCAAAAAAAAATTTCAGTCCGTCTGTCCGCCGTACGCCGTACGCCGTACGTCTACCGGTGTACGCAAAATTGTTTGAAGGCTCGTAGCACCTAAACTCTTTGAGCTATTTAGTTGAATTTTCGTGGGTAGAGTGGGTAGGCCCTCTGTAGTAACCAAATTTGGAGGGGTGGGGGTGTTAGGAGGGAGGAGGGGGAAGTGTTTTAGACGGAAAATTTTGGTTTCTAGATCTCAGCAACCGCTTATGCTAACAGGCTGAAATTTGGAATTTATATAGAGCTTCGGTAGTGGACACATTTGCAAAAAAATTGTCGATATAGGTGAAGGGGTTTGGGAGTGGGGGGAAAAATAATGCGTCCGAAACGCAAAAAAGGCGAGATCGACACATTCTAAATTCCATATCTCCTAAACGGTCAATGTCACAAAATTGAAACTTAAGGAATATCTGTAAGTATACTAGGAGAATAGATCGGAAACAAAAATTTGAGTGGGGGCAGTGGCGTACGGGGGTGGGGGGTGAAAAACTTTAGATTTTGATATCTCACGAACCAATTGCACTAGACAAATAAAATTTGGTTTCTGTATAAAACTTGACAAATGAAGTTTGCTGAAAGCAAAATTTTTTAAGGGGGCGGTGGAGCATGAAAGTGGAGGGGATAAGAATTTTTCTAAAAAATCACGTCTCATATCTCAAGAACGGTGTAAGATAGATGCTTCAAATTTTTACCAGAAGTAGGCCTAATAGACCCCTAGCAGAAAACAAAATTTTGGAAGTGAGGGTGTAGAGGGTGAGGGTGGGGGAGGGTAAAAAGGAAAAAGTTTCGATTTTAATATCTCAACAACCTATAATGATATTATTTAGATAGAGCTATATTAGTAGCATCTTCGAATAATATAATTTTTTATAGGGGTAGTATGGTACGGGGGTGGGGGGTGTTTTTCCTATCTATAGAACAGCTTATGCTACAAAGTTGAAACTCGGTACGTTTATGTAAATCAACTAGAAAACCAATTTAGATAAAAAAATTTTAAATATCCATTGGCGTTCGGAGGGGGGGGCAAGAAAAATTATCAGTAAAAATGGAATGCATATATTTTCACGGTTTTCGTCATATCTATTAGGTCTTCCCAAATATTGAATTCATTTTTATTCTACGGCATCTTCATGTAAATACCTAGAAAGCGTTTTCAGGATTTTTTAAAATTCGACCCCTAAGGGGGTGCAAAGAAGGTTGTAAACTTTCTCACGAATTCTACTATATCCTCACGTCTTATCAGATATCGAATATTTTTTCACTTTCACGTCCTTGCGTAATAATCACCTAAAACTTGTTTTTAAGTTTTTTTCCTTTTTCAGCCCCTAAGAGGGAATAAACGGGTTGAACACGTTTTCACGAGTTCCGTCATTACTCTTAGAAGTGATAAGAAATTGAATTGGTTCCTACTTTCTCGTGCTGTCTTCATATTTATTTATTAACTCCTTTCAGGATTTTTGGATATTCAACCCCCAAGTGGGTGTAAGGAGGTTGCATATCTGATGATATATCGAATTAATTTTTACTTCCTAAGGTTTCCTATATAAAAAAGCCAAAAAGTCAATTTCAGTATTTTAGATATTCAATCCTAATGGGTGTAAGGGGGTTGTATGCTTTTCAAAGTTTCGACATACTTCTTAGGTTCGATGAGATATTAGATCGCTTTTCATTACCACCGACTTTTTATATAATCGCCTACAAACCCATTTCTCAATTTTCCGATATTCAACCCCCAAGGGTTTGTATACGTTTTCACAATTTTTGCCATCCCTTAGTTCTGATGAGATATAAAATTCATTATTACGGCCAACCAATTCACGATTTATCGAATTTCCAGATCCAAGGAGGTGTGAAGGGTTTGCTTAAGTTTTCACAAATTTTCCAAAATCCGTCTTGTCTCATAAGATATCAAGTTGCTTCTTATGAAATCGTCTAAAAACCTGTTTCACAATTTTTTCGAAATTCAAACCCCAAGTGGAAGTAATGGGTTTGTATACGTTTTAACAATTCGTCATATCTCTTAATTCTAATAAGGCAATAAATTCGTTTTTGCTTCTATGGGCTTTTAGTGTACATAATATAGCGAAATTCGAATAGTTTACACGGACTTTTTCAATGTTTAATCGGCTAAAAATCTATATTTTAAATATTTTTATATTAAGAACAAAAATAATTTTCCAAGAAATCTGATAATCTCGAAAAAACTCATGATACACTCCGACTTTGACCGCTCCCGAACTTTGACCCGAAAAATAATAAAGTTTCGCCCAGACCATTGGCAGATTTTTTACTGCTAAAGTCAACGCCGGTACTTTACAAATCATGCATGGTTGTACAGATCGTAGATACGATATTTTTGGACGTTGATTTGATTGTCTAAATGGAATACAGCAATACAATAATAACGACTGTTGGTTTATTTTCCATCATTATGTAAAATAATAAACTCGATTTTTTCTTCTAAATAATGAAAGTACGATTGAATAGTTTCTGAGGCACACTCCTTTTTATATATACCTATCAAAAAGGACATTTAATTGCTATCAATTTTTTATGCCTTTACCTGCTAATATATTATTCTCTACTTAGTAGGACATACCGAATGTGGTAATTATTGTTTTATTCAATAACATTTTTTTGGGATAAATTTATTAGAAAACACTCATCTCGTTATCCTTGAAAAAAAAATGTCAAGGATAGTTTTTATTCGTCTTTTACTTTATTATTTTAATAATAAAGTATTGTTATCGATTTTTAAAAAAAAAAATTTGCTACCCTGAAAAATTTTTTTTCCACGTTTCATGACTAATAGACACCAAAAAAGCAAAAAAAATTTGCAGTCCGTCTGTGCGCCGTACGTCATCCGCCGTACGCAAAATGGTTTGATGACTTATATCTCTCAAACTCTTTGAGCTATTAAGTTGAATTTTTTTTTGTTGGTAAACTGAGCAGACCCCTTCAAGTGGTCACCATTTGAGGGGTGTGGGTGTGAGGGGGGAGGTGGGGGAAGTATTTTAGACGGACAATTTTGGTTTCTAGATCTCAATAACCGCTTAGGCTAGGAGACTGAAACTTAGAATTTATATAGAGCATCCATAGTGGACCCATTTGCAAAAATATTGTTGTTATGGGTGAAAGGGTGTGGGAGTGGGGGGAATAATAATGAGTCCGAAACGCTCGAAAGCCGAGATCGAGACATTCTAAAATCCATATCTCCTAATCGGCTATTGTCACGAAATTCAAACTTAATGAACATCTGTGGGCATACTAGGAGAATAGATCCGAAACAAATTTTTGAGAGGATGCAGTGCCGTACGAGAGTGGGGGTTGAAAAATTTTAGATTACGATATCTCACGAACCAATTGCACTAGACAAATAAAATTTGGTTTCTGTATAAAAATTAAAAAATAAAGTTTGTTCAAAGTAAAATTTTTTAAGAGGGAGATGGAGCATGGAAGTGTTGGGGGTAAGAATTTTTTTAAAAAATCACGTCTCATATCTCAAGAACAGTGTAAGACAGATGCTTAAAATTTTTACCAGAAGTAGGCCTAATAGACCCCCAGCAGGAAAAAAAATTTCAGGGATGAGGGTGTAGAGGGTAAGGGTGGGGGAGGGTGGAAAGTAAAAAGTTCCGATTTTTATATCTCGAGAACTTATAATGATATAAAGCTGAAACTTGGTATGTAGATAGAGCTACAGTAGTAGAATGTTGGAAAAATATAATTTTGTATAGGGGTAGTATGGTACGGGGGTGAAAGGTGTTTTTCCTAACTATAGAACGGTTTATGCTAGAAAGTTGAAATTTGGTATGTATATATAAATCAACTAGGAAAGTAATTCTGATTAAACAAAATTTCAAATATCTATTGGCGTTCGGAAGTGGGGCGAAAAAAATGATCAGTGAAAATGGAATGCATATATTTTCACGATTTTCGTCATATCTATTAGGTCTTTCGAAATATTGAATTAATTTTTTTTCTACGGGTTCTTCATATAATTACTTAAAAAGTTTTTTCAGGATTTTTTGATATTCGACCCCCAAGGTGGTGTAAAGGGGATGTATACATTTTCACGAATTCAGCCGTATTCCTCAGGTCTGATTAGATATCGATTAACTTTTCACTTCCACGGGCTTACTTAATAATCACCTAAAACCCATTTTAGTTTTTTCAAAGTTTTTTCCTTTTCAACCCCCAAGAGTGTAAAAACGGGTTGAACACGTTTTCACGAATTCCATCATATTTCTTAGGAGTGATAAGACATCGGATTGGTTTTTACTTCCTCGGGCTTTCTTTATATATATCTAAAAACTCATTTCAGGATTTTCGGATATTCAACCCCAAAGTGGGTGCAAGGGTGTTGCATATGTTTTCACAAATTCTTACACATTTATTAGTTCTAATGAGATATCGAATTCATTTTTGCTTCCTTAGTCTTCTTACATAACGTCAAAACGTTGATTTCAGGATGTTTGTTACTCAACTCTAATAGGACGTAAGGCTTTCGACATATTTCTCAGGATTGATGAGACATTAGATTGGTTTGCACTTCCACAGACTTTTTATAGAATCGCCTACTAACGCATTTCCGATTTCATGTAATGGCCCAAAACGAAATCAAAAAAACCTTCTAATGGCGTAACAACTGATATTATACTAGGACTAGACCTCGTCCCGGAGTATGACCCAATTATGTAATTCATATGTTATATGTGGCAGAGGCGTAAGTATTCTATCGCGACCCCATTCTAACCGCTTCCCGAACTTTTTTTTAGGTTTTGAGTCACATAGTAAACTACACCGCATCTTAGAATTAAACTCGTTCCGAACTTCTACCCAAAAAATAATAAAGTTGCGCCCAGACTGTTGGCAGATTTTTATTACTATGTGATAAAAATTACCAGATATATAAATTTTCAAAGAGGACTCGGACACCATTTTTACGAAATTTTTAACATACTATAACTAACAAAAAAATGAGATAGAAACAGAAAATTTAATTTCAATTTCTTTTTACTCATTCTTCAAGTACACAAATTTTCAAAAGGTTCGGCAATGGTAAGGTCTCAAATTTCGTCATTTTTGGCGATACTTGATGGAATGACACCGATATTGTTTTCAAGTTGAATGGCAGAGAACAAACCTTTTTTTCTATAGAATGTTATAAGAACGGCTATCACGCTACGCAGAAGAACTTAACAAGAGGATTTTCAAAAGCTGACAGTATTTTTCTTATTTTTCTACTTAATTTGTTTTCCCAGTTCGAAAGTTATTGACATTAGCAGAAGAAATGGCAAGAAATGCTAACAAGCGATATAACTGAAAAACGGTACGAAAACGGGCACACATTTTTTGGGTGCTTGACTTATTCCACTCCATAATTTATATACAGCCTATATAAATTTGGGGTAAAGCTATAATTTTGTGGAAGTGGTGTTGAAGCATCAAGGTATTATTCGCTATTGGGTTTAGTAAAAAACTTTAACATTTCGAGTTATTTACTGAATGGAATCAATTTCAAATGTCCTTCGTCAAAAGATTCAATTATAAGATTTGATTTCAAAATTTTATATTAATTGAAACACCTCAATTATGGCCACTTAACTTGACATTCAGTATAATACGCGATAGTTTCATTTCGATGCAATTGAGTACCGAAATTAATGAATCCAGCTTTGTGACCTACTCTCGTAATTATACTCTAGATGAAATCAAATAGAGTATTATAAGTTTAATCCAGCCCAAAAGTTTGTAACGCATAGAACCAAGCCTCGGACGAAAAAAAGTTATATATTATTTTTTGTTTATTTATGGCCAAAAACCTCAAATCCGCTTGACGTCTGTCCGTCCGTCCGTCCGTCCGTCTGTCCGTTAGCACGATAACTCAAGAACGCCTTCACCTAGGATCTTGAAATTTTGAATCCGAATGTTTGGTTGAATTTGTAAGGCAAAGTTCGTTAACGGGCAAAATCGTCCTACTCCTTCGGGTAGCTGCCATACAAAATGTCCTTAAAACACGTGTTCAAGAATATTGGTCGATAACTTCAGAAGGGTTTAAGCTACGACATTGAAATTTTGTATGTGTTATTTTTCCAATAGTTCGAGCTAAATGTATGATTATGAAGAAAATCCTGTTAGTCCTTCGTGTAGCTGCCATACAAATATCCTGTCAAAATGTATTCACTTAATTTACGAAACTCACTATAACTCATGTAATCTTTTAGCTACAAATTCGGAATTTTTTACAAATTAGTTTTGAGTAAACTCGAAGCTCAAATTTACTTGTCAGCGAAATCCTTTTACTCCTTCTGGTAGCTGCCATACAAAATGTCCTTAAAATACGTCTTCAAGAATATTGGCCGATAACTTCAGAAGGGTTTAAGCTACGTCTTTGAAATTTTGTACGTAGTATTTTTCCAATAGTTGAAGCTAAATGCATGATTATGAAGAAAATCCTATTAGTCCTTCGTGTAGCTGTTATGAAAATATCCTTTCAAAACGTCTTCTTTTCATTTACGGAACTTACTATAACTCAAGTAATCTTTTAGCTATAAATTGGAAATTTTGTTCAAATTAGTTTTGAGTAAAAACAAAGTTCGAGTTTACTAATCAGTGAAATCCTTTTACTCCTTCTGGTAGCTGCCATACAAAATGTCCTTAAGACACGTGTTCTACAATATTTTTCGATAACTTTTGAACGCTTCAAGCTACGAATTTCAAATTTTGTACAAGTTCATTTTAAAATGGTTCCAAGAAAAGGATAAATATGTAAGAAATCAAGTGAGTCCTTCCTGCACCTCCCATGAGAAAGTCCTTCAAAAAGGACATTTTTTTTCGATGACTTACCCAGTTCAAGATATGAAACTAAACACTGAAAATTGTCTTTTAGTTTTGAGTAGCAATCTAATGGCAGTCCTTAATAAAGGACATACAACATGCACACACGTAATTCTACTTTATCCCCAACTACAATATAAATCGGAGTTCAGTATTCATCTAGAGTATTATACGATTGGCTTGCAGCCGATCGTGACTGCAGTATGTTTTTATTCTGTTTTCAAAATTTTATCGTATCCATGAACTGAATTAAAATATATACGTAAATCATTAAACAGTGGCTAACGTGTTCATATAGAAATTTACGGGGGTGAACATAAAAGCCCTAAAGTAACATTAATTTTGAGTGAAGGTGGCGAACACTCCGAGAATGTTTATAATGCAAAACGAGAGTGCTATCAAAACCTCCACATTCCACTCCAGTCAGATTTTCACCATGTCCGATTATTCGTGAATCCTTGATGCTCTCAAATATGACCGCCCCTCGTACCGGAACAGAAAACCGCAGTTAATGCAACTCCACATACTCGCATATGTACATATCGTCAGACCTAACTTCCGTATGACTTACATATAAATTATTCATCGGGACATGCCGGATTGCAGACCGGAACCCCATCGGGAACCGGAGTCCTTTCTCTCACTTCCCTCTTTCATCCAGTTGATAGCACTTATGAAGGATAATGAATTAATGCTCATAATATTAGCTACTCGTACAAACCCAAGTTATATTTAGTCCTTGCAAGCGGTGTCCTTAGGACTCCTTAGTGAGATAACAAGGATCAGGTTCCCGGCGGCATGTATTGACGTCTTATGGGAAAATAATGATGTTGTTAATACGAAAGTAATCAGCTTTGCTGTTTAGTGTCCTGTACAAAAATTAAAAAAAAACGTCCATCCTGGCACGAACTCTCAAATGACTTTATTCTATAAAAACGCGACGCTGTTGTTGTGTTACTTCCTATCTTGCGAAATAAGGTGTTTGTGTTTTGCTCTTTTGTCACTGTGTTTTTATTACAAATCTATTTTTGATCAAGTTACTAGATACTTGGATAAGGGTGTTACTGAAAATCGATACGATTGGACACAATTTCGCTTAATGGACTAGAATACAGCTACAGTTACAATGTCCGGTGTTTTTTTTCTGACCAAAAATTGTCTTGGACAGATTTTCGTAGCAATAAAAAGTGAATAAAATAAAGTAGAACTTCCCTAAGTGAAATTACCAACTGCCAAGAAAAGTTGTCTAGCTAAGGACATACATTTATTTTTAGTCAGCTTTCAATAGTTATGAACAACTTCTAAATATATAAAAATTCGACTCAGTTCTAGTTATTCGAATTATTCACTTCATACCATACATAAACACGACTTTCAGTGTCCGAATTGTTTCAGAGCCACTGTAAAGAAATGCGAATTTTTCACATAAATTCAAATCAAAAACACATAAGCGGCGATTCATTCCTATTTGTTCGTGTTAGTGCTTCAAGCAGAGAGGAAGCGCCCATATGAGCTCAATAGAAAATTCCGTATCGAGTTTTAGCGCCTCTACAGTCTCTGTTGGTTACTAAATTTGCATTTGGTTCGAATGCGCGGTAAATTTTGTATTGGATAATAGATGAAGAAGCTCTGTAGTATTAATTAAACCGAACAGAATTCAGATTATAAGCTACAAATAAATAAAAATAAAGTATTCAATGTAATTTTATTTCAAGAAACTAAAATGATATTGCTCAAGTTTAAGTTTAAGTTTATTGCCATAGGTACAATTTAACAAATGTATTTACATAGTAATCACTTATAAACTAGACAATTACACCGACACTTTAGTATCTTATTGATTTCGATGTAAAGAGAATTCTTCATGCCTTCATTGCAGCTCTTTTCCTCGATGATGTAATTGGTTTTGGTGAGGCATCGGCATTTCCTGTAGAAAATGAAACAAAATATGAATTTTAATATGAAATGATATTTTCAATGTTCATACCAAGTTTACATGTACCTGCATCTACGTTAAGATCCTTACTTACTTTCCGTCTCTTGCTTCCCGAGAATTCGCCTTCTATAAGAACAAAATATATTAAACAAAATGGGTACCACACATTAATTGTACTAAAATTCAAATTTACCGGCTTCAATCGCCATTCCGGTTTTTAATGATGTATGATGCGACACTGTTTTCGTATAACAATGGCCTCGGGTAGATTTTCTTAAAACAGGCCACTTCGAAATGCAAGCTCCAAAATCACAACTTCACCAAATTGGATTCATTGCCATTCATGCCTGCGAATGACATCCATTTCGCACTACAAGGCTGAGATCTGGAAAACCCTCACTTCCAATTAGTTTTTTTGGTTTATGTAGACAATTAAAACACTCATTGAACGCTCGTTTCTTATTCGTTGGAACAACCCGTACGCTGAAAAAATATCACCGAATAAATAATTTGAGTTTATTGCATTTACAGTTTAATGTTTTTAGAGAGTAGTAGTCGACTGAGAAAACAGATGGTGCTGCTTTTCGAATACGCAAAATGTTCTCAGGGCTCGTTCCTCACAAACCCTTTGAGGATGGTCAGTGGCATGCGGGAGTTTGTGTATATTTAAGTCTACAAATGGAATTTGCCGAAAATAATTATTTTTAAGGGAGCGGTGGAGCATGGAAATAGGAGGAATAAGAATTTGTCTAAAAAAAATTACGCCTCATATCTCAAGAACAGTTTAAGATAGATGCTTAGAATTTTTATGGAAAATAGCACTAATGGACCCTTAGCAGACAACAAAATTTTGGGAGTGTGGGCGTGAGAGGAGAGAGCGAAAAAGTTCCGATTCTTATATCTCGAGGAAACAAAATGATGGATAGCTGAAACTTGGTATTTAGATAAAGCTATATGGTAGTGGCATGTTGTAAAAATAGTGGCATGTGGTAAAAATATAATTCATGGTGGTGTTTTGCGTACCTGTAGATCGGCTTATGCAAAAAAGTTGAAACCTGGTGTATATATGTAGATCTAAAAGAAAATGAAAAGTAAAGTAAAAGCGAAAAAAGTAAAATATCCGTTGGCGCACGAAAGAGTGACAAACGAAATTATTAGTGAAAACGGAATACACATACTTTCACGAGTTTCGTCATATTTAGCTTAAATATTTCTGTGCTACGAGTATGTCTTCATTTACTTTCGAATTAAATCGAAAGATTTTGGGAAATTACATCTTCTGAAATATTGAATTATTCTCCACATAAATGCCTAGAAAGTGTTTCAAATTCGACCCCTAAGAGGATGTAAAGGGGGTATTAATTTCGACGAATTCAGCCATTTACCCAGGTCTGATTAGATATCGAATAACTATTTACTTCCACGGGTTCGTTTTATTGTCGCCTAAAACGCGTTTTTAAGATTTTTCGTTTTCAACCCCTAAAAGGGTTTAAAAGGGTTGAACGCGTTTTCACGAATTCCATTATATCTCTTAGTAGTGATAAGACATCGAATTAGTTTTTACTTCCTCGGACTTCCCATATATATATTTACAAACCTCTTTCAGGATTTTCGTATATTCAACCCCAAGTGGGTGTGAGGGGGCTACATACGGTTCCACAATATTTGCCATATATCTTATGTTTGATGAGATATCAAATCGGCTTAAACTTCTCCAGAGTTTTTATATTGTATTATATAATAGCCTACAAACCCATTTCACGATTTTTCGATATTCAACCCCCAAGGGATGTTAAGGGGTTGCATATGTTTTCATCATTTTTGCGATCCCTCAGTTTTGATGAGAAATTATTATATGTACTTCAATGGGTATTTAATTGATGGCCTAAAATCGAAATTCGTGATTTTTCGAAATTCAACCACCAAGGAGGGGAGTCTTGATTGAAGAATAAAATTACGTTTTCCTGTACTTAACTTTCTCCTCAGGCTCCTTCTAAAATTATGTAAGCGCCCATGTCTTCACCATGTAATTTCAGTGTGTTTTCATCGTATTCCAAGTTCAAGTTCAATCAAAATTTATTAGTTTTTACTTTATTATTTTAATAATAAAGTATTGCTATCGATTTTTAAAAAAAAAAATTTTCTACCCTGAAATTTTTTTTTTACACGTTTCATGACTAATAAGCACCGAAAAAGCAAAAAAAAATTTCAGTCCGTCTGTGCGCCGACCACCGTCCGCCGTCCGCCAAAATCGTTTGAGGACTTATAGCTCCCAAACCCTATGAGCTATTAAATTGAAATTTTTTTTCTGAATAGACTGGGTAGGCTCCTTGAAGTGTCCAATTTTTTGAATAGTGGGTATGTGAGGGGTGGTGAGGGGGGAGGTTGTTGCTGTTGTTGTTTGGTGTGGGGGAAGACACGCAGCAAAGCGGCGCATCTTGAGCATTCAGGCCTACATGGCCCATAATACTCGAATCCCCCAGTCTGTACCCAAACTTTTTCGTCCTCCTCACGAATTTCAAGAGCTCAGGTAGGGATCGAGAACGGAGTTCTTCCATCCTCATAGCATCAACGCCGTATACATGCATTCTCGCAAACGAGTAAGCTGGACACTCGAGAAGGAAATGTTCCATTGTGTCGTCGCAAGCAGTGCGCATGGGGTCGTCAATGATTCTCAGTCTGACCAGGTGTAGGCCACACAAGTTATGCCCTGTATGGACACCAACATTCCTTTCTGCTTAATTTGATAAGAAAAGTAGCGGTTCGTCCACTTGGTCCCTCAACAAGGTTTCTGGTTTGCCGCATTCCCGGAAGAAGCCGCCATCTCTCAATGTGTGATTTACTCACCCACTCAGCAATGGCAGCCCTAACTGAGGCAACAGGCACACCGAAAACTGGTTCTGGTCCGACCATGGCTGACTCCGATTCAGCCTTTTCTAATGCATCAGCTATTTCATTGCCTTTTACACCCTGGTGGCCTGGAACCCATATGAGCTTTAAGTCATTGAATCTGCCAACAGAATTCAACCGTTCTTTACACTCACGTACCATCTTCGAAAAGACGATTGGATTATCTAGGGATTGTAGAGCGGACTGACTGTCGCTGCAAATGCTGTGTCTCTATCTTCCCTGTATAATCCATTCCACTGCCTTAAGGATCGCATATACTTCAGCTTGAAATACCGAAGAATGTTTTCCTAGGGCGAAAGAGTACCTGAGATCGTCAGTCTGCAAGTACATTCCAGCTTCCGACCCGTCTTCAGTCATTGAGCCGTCCGTATAGAATACATCAGTGAATGATGGTGTGGTTTTCCCACTCCTCCCTACTCGGGATCTCCATCTGATATTTCCTTTTGAGCATACCTTTTGGGGGAAGTGTTTTAAAAGAAAAATTTTGGTTCCTAGATCTCAACAACCGCTTACGTTAGGAGGTTGAAACTTGGAATTTATATAGAATTTCGATAGTGGATCCATTTGCGAAAGGGGTGTGCGAGTGGGGGAAATAATAATGCGTCCGAAGCACTTGAAAGCCGAGATCGAGACATTCTAAAATCCATATCTCCTAAACGGTTAACGGATTAATGTCACGAAATTCAAACTTAATGAAAATCCGTAGTTATACTAGGAGAATAGACCGGAAACAAATTTTTGAGTGGTCAGTAACTTGCGGAGGTGGGGAGTGAAAAACGTTAGATTGCGATATCTCACGAACCAATGGCACTAGAAAAATAAAACTCAGTTTCTGTATAAAGGTTGACATATAAAGTTTGCTAAAAGTAAAAGTTTTTAATAGGGCGGTGGAGCATGGAAGTGAAGAGGATAAGAATTTTTCTGAAAAATCACGTCTCATATCTCAGTGTAAGATAGATACTTAAAAATTTTACCAGAAGTAGGCCTAGTAGACCCCTAGCAGAAAATAAATTTTTGGACGTGATGGTGTAGGGGGTGAGGGTGAAAAGGAAAAAGTTCCGATTTTTGTATCTCGAGAACCTATAACGATATAAAGCTGCATGTTGGAAACATATAATTTTTTATAGGTGTAGTATGGTACGGGCGTGGGCGTATTTTTCCTAACTATAGAACGGCTTATGCTACAAAATTGAAACTCGGTATCTACTCGTATATGTAAATCAACTAGAAAAGTAATATTGATTAACAAAAAATTCAACAAATTATCAGTGAAAATGGAATGCATATATTTTTACGATTTTCGTTATATCTATTAGGTCTTGGCAAATATTGAATTAATTTTTATTCTACGGATTCTTCATATAAATACCTTGAAAGGGTCTTCAGGATTTTTTGAAATTCGACCCCCATACATTTTCACGAATTCAGCCGTATCCCTCAGGTCTGATGTAGGGATGTTGATATCGAAAATAAATATTGATATATCGATATTGGAAAAAATATCAATATCGACTGATGATATATCAAAAAAAATATCGACATATCGAATATTATATTATATATCGATATATCGAATATTTTTTCCAATGAAAAATAAATTCTTATCTCCCTTCCCGTATCAAATTTAACGTCAAGGGGAGCATTTCGCAAAGGCTTTTGAGTGTAAAATTCATGACCCATTTTCTCAGAAACCACTCGAATGAAATTTTGGACAATTATTCCTTACTTCAAAACGAGCACATATAGTGGAGTAAAATTTTATTATTTTTGCGAAGGTTGTATATATTGCACATCTAATTTTGACAAACAGAAAGCGTCAAGTCAGTCTCATATTACATTATTAAATAATTAAACATTTAAAATTTCCTTCTACTCTATCTGACAGCAGAGGTGGCAAGAGTAGTTTTCGAGAAAATGGATCAAACGTAAAAAAACACAACTTTTCAGGAGAGGCACTTCTTGATCTCGTGGAGTCTTGCGGTTTAAACAGTTTTACCCAGAATTGAGTCTAAAATAAGAATTTAAACAAAAAAGTTTTTTTTACCCCTAAAGCGATATGCTCTCCTTAATAAAGATTACGGCAGTGCGCTTTTAAAACAAACCCAAAGCCAATAAATGAATGATATTTCGAAATTTAAAATTGTTCTTCACTTCACTAAATTTTCACAACAAAAAACAAGGTTTAATGCACTTTCGAAGTAATAATAAAAATATACGAAAAAAGGATGTGACGCAGTAACGGATAGTTATGGTAAGCTGTGACTTTTTAATACAAACAAATTACTTTCCTCCGGGGTTTTCAAATCTCAACGACTTGAAAGAGCAAGATCAAAAACCAATAACAACAAGGTACTGAGCGGATAGATCCCTGTGCACAGGATAGTTGCCTGGTTGGCCCCACCTACGAGACCACATGTCTTGCATCTTTTTGTTTCGACAGAAATAGACTTTCCGTGATCGCAAAACAGTTTTTTAGAGTCAATTTTTATGACATTCCTCATTCACATTATTATATTAGATTTTCGTGTAGGGGTTGGTGTGGTCACCTCTGTCATTGAAGCCTCAATTGGGTCTATTGCGACGTCCCTCTGAATTATCTATGGTTCCTCTTCGATTCCTGCGCTTTCAATGAAGCTTAGTGTTTTTCGAAGAGGAATTGCCAGGAATTCCGATGGTTTCATGCAACTCTAACCGAAGTGATGACGTCTTTTATGAGCAAGTCCCTCACATTCACAGAGAATATGCTCTGGTGTTTCGTCTTCATCATCGCAAATTCTGCATATTTCGCTCTCAGAGAGACTAATCCTATAGAGATGCTTCCACTTATGACAATGTCCAGTCAGAGCTCCCACTAAGTTACAGGTCAGACGTTTGCTTAATTTTAAATATTCAGACGTTTTCCGAATGCTTCGGCATAAGTAAATTATTAGATTGCCACGTAAAATATCAACTAGAAATAGCTAAATTTTGCGGCCAAAGTATGAGTAGGTACACATACACAAAAATAAGCAGAAATGAAAAATACCGTTAGCATTCTAAAATATGCTATACTTAACAAAAAATATCGTGTCCGATAGTAGGATTTTAATATCGATATATCGTTCTAAAAAATATCGGCCGATATTATCGATATATCGTTTAAAAAATATCGCAATTTCGATATATCGATATTTTTTCAACATCCCTAGTCCAATGAGTTATCGAATAACTTTTCACTTACACGGGCTTGTTTATTAATCACCTAAAACCCGTTTTCAAGTTTTTTCCTTTTTCAACCCCTAAGAGGGTTGAACTCGTTTTCACGAATTCTGTCATATCTCTTAGCAGTGATAAGATATCGGATTGGTTTTCACTTCCTCTGGCTTTCTTTATATGTATCTAAAAACTGATTTCAGAATTTTTGGATAATCAACCCCAAAGTGGGTGCAAGGGGGTTACATATATGGTCACAAATTCCTACATATTTCTTAGTTCTGATGAGATATCGAATTCTTTTTTACTTCCTAAGGCTTCCTACATAATCGTCAAAAAGTTGATTCCAGTATTTTTAGATATATTTAAGAAGACGTAATGTTTTCGACATATTTCTTAGGATTAATGAGCTATCAGATTGATTGCCACTTCCACAGAGTTTTTATATAATCGCTTCCTAATCACGTAACAACTGATATTATACTACAACTTAGACCTCGTCCCGGAGTATAGCCCAATTATGTAATTCATATGTTATATGTGACAGCGGCGTTAGTATTCTAGCGCGACCCCTTTCTAACCGCATTCCGAACTTTTTTTTAGTTTTTCTATGGTAGCTTACCATGAAAAAATTCCATTCTTAAAATTAGCGAAAAAATAAAATTGCTGTTGGCGGGTTTCGATGTCGCGCTCTTAGCGTTTAGCTCTATATATCCTGGCGTACAACCAAAAATTCCACCAAATTGGTTGAAATATTAGGTGATATTCAGCGCCACCTCCTTTAGTATAGGGTTGCGATGGCGGGAAATTAGCTAAGTTTAAAATTCGCGGATCGTAAATTTGATTTCGAGTTCGCTATATAGAAATTATGCTCAGCAATTCCACCAGCTGTAAGGGTGTTTCGGATAGTAGGCATGATACACCCTCTGACGAGTCTATGCCCTCCGATGACGAAACAGCTCCTTCGGACCTAGTCCAACACAATCTTATAAAACTGGCGTATCCAGTGAAGGTTTTCCAACTGTCATGTCCTCTAGGACAGCGATTAATCAACAGTCGGGTATTTCGTGTTGGGGTTTCACACCAGCAACCCTACTGACGCCGGAAAACAACTAACATTTAATCAAATTAAAACTAGTTAGCACAGCAAAATCATCTACAAGATTTTTAGTGTCGTAAATTCAAGGAAAAATGTGGTCGTATTCCTTTCACATCTCAATCGATATTGTACAGTGTCAGACTTTGGTGACTCCTTATTATTTTCTTATAATTTTCAATAAGCTTTCGAGACATTAATTTTACATTTTTCGGAATTTGCACCTGACCGACCAGAGCTGTAACTCCGTCTAAAATTTATCAATACGAAGGATATACTCCAGCCAGTTACCAATAAAGCTATAATATGTGCGTGTTCAAGAACAACTTGAACATCTTCACCTGAACTACTGCTGAGAAGTATAAGGAATGAGTTCATTTCAAAATTTAAGATCCTCTAGAAGACGTACATTTTGCGTGTATTCGGTTTGTCAAGGTTTCACCTAAAATTCATTCACGTGGAATCTACGTAGAAGTATGTGCAATCCGTAGCATATTAAAGGGTAGTTATGTAAATAAAAATTTTACGATTCTACCCGTTTCCGGGTACGAAGGACCTTCCTTTGAAAAATGCTTACTCCCCAGTGAATAGCGGCAACCTTTCTTTTGTTGCTTTAAATATTTGGCGAGGATATTGAAAAAATACCTTCGCCATTCTTTCAGTTTTTTTTTTGCGCCCCATGTTTATCCTAGCAGTGTCCTTCGTGTTCCGAGATAGGCAGAAGTGTGTTTGGCGTTAGCTCCTTTTATCTCTTTCAGTTATTTTTAACTTTGTGAAACCTGCAAATTGTCGGGATCACATCCTTATCCGAAACGTTTGCTGTATTGAAACTGGAAAAAAAAACGAAACAGGATTTTGCCGACAAATTAAGGGCAACTCTATAGACATGAAATCGGGAGTACATGGATTGACGTGACCGTTTTCAATTGCTCTGAGGTAATTGCTGTCACAGGTACCTTTGGTCGTGTTTGTCGTACCGATAAAAGTCTGTTCCTTTTTTTTCCTTGTTGCGACCCAGAAATAAAAGTTTTACGGGTACTTTACTTTCACTTCCGCCATCTCGTCCACAGATTTTTCGAGGAATTTTTCGTGAAAGAATTTTCTTCATTTCGCGAAAAGTCGGAAAATCCTCTTTGAATGCGAGAGACGCTTGCTAACGAATTTTTTGACATTGACATTTTATTTGATAGAGATAAGAAATTGAAGGAAGTTCAAGAGGGTAGGTCAAGTTGGTGTGAAATGAATGAATGAATAAATGAAAAGAATGTTGAAACGGTCGGTCCTGTAATTAAATATTTTTGTCTTTTGGGAAAAAAAAGGAATCTTTTCACATCATTTGCACGGCCATTCACACACAGTAGCGTAGTCAAAAATTTCTTAAGAGGAGTATTGTTAGCTCATCACTCCTACGCAGGTTCCGACTATATGAGGACATTTCAGCAAGAGTACTATACTTCGGTGCACTTGGTACCAGGTTCGAATCTGCTTGGCGACAAGTAATTTTCAAGAATGGGATTGGGTGCCGGACTACCAGTTCACTCAGCTGTAAATGAGTACTTGAGTTAAAATCGGGGTAATAATCACGGACGAGCGAGTGGCTGACCACTTCACCTCCTAGTGTTCCGTTGGTCTAGTAATGAAGTAACTCTAGCATTACTTCAAGGCCTAGGCCCAATTTGGGCTGTTGTGCCATTGATTATTATTATTATTACTATGTATTTACTCTCGGTATGCCAAATTTGGTACTGTGACATCAAAATTATTATGGTTTTACAATTTATTTTATTGTGAATGTAACTCTTCTTTCTCGTGCTGCGTAAGCCTGATTGAACGGATTGACTACTGTGACATTTAAATTGGAGCCTTCAAAGCTGAATTAAGTGTATTGCAGTCGATGAAGAGATCTTTGAAGGGGACAACATCGGTTTTGTTCAATAAACTTACATTTACAATTTTCTGATACTTTTTGATCAAGGTGGTACTGAAGCTGTGCTCGTTTATAGCCACCCAGTTACTTTATTTAAGAAAACCGGGATTCGTGTTCAGGCAAGAAATGGGCGTGCGAACTATATTCCCTCAAAGAGCAACTCGTAAAATTCAAAAGCTACTTAACAACAGTGACGACATCTGCTGTGTCAAAGCAAGAATGAATTCAAATTCAAAATTTAATTTAAATTCAACGGCGTATTATAGGAGGGTAGAAGAATTTCAATCACTAGCCTGCACGCGTCATCCACATTCGGAAAAGATTTAGTTCCGGTTCTGTGTCCTTAGATTTTCCCATGGGAAAGATATACACCATGGTAAATGTACCAGTCAACTATCGGGGTATATTCACTGGTAGTATTCTGAGAAATTTAGTAGTCGGGTATATTCACTGGTAGTCCAGATAATTTACTTGTCAACTAGTGGGTGAAGAAAAAAGGTAGACAAGCACACACATGAAAAATAACTTCGTCCCGAGGTGAAATGTTTTAACTGAAAGATTAACCATTGTTATTACCGCGAAGCTAACACAGAGCTAACTGGTAAAGTTCTTCCTGGGCGTTACCCGAAATCACGCAAAACAACAAAATTGTTCTGCTGTAGGAATTTTGTTTAGAATATTACTGTTATTTATACATGCCAGCCAGCTGTGTAGTGAATTCACAAATGATTCACCAAATTATTGTAATTTCGATCCGATTAATATTCACTTCAGTTCAGAGTAGTCTTCGTATGGAAACTTTTCGTCGATATGAATTCAAGCTCATTTTATGAGCTCTTAGTGAGTTCAAAATGAACACATCAAATGGATTTCAATTAAGCTCAACAAATGAACAATACATAAACTTACAGGGTTAACTCGAAGCTAATTTATTTTGCAAATACTCCTTGACTCCATGTAATCCATTTATTTAACAAAATGGAAATTAAACTAGTGTTTCATTCTACCAACATTCTACCCTTGATTGGACTTTACTGAAGCAAAATAAAAACAGATTTGAAAAAATTCTTCAAAAAACATACCAACTGATAATACTGACTGAAGGCTGTCGCGTAATTTTTTACCATAATAGCACTGATGTTTTTCGATTTTTTTGACCCCGATCCCATTCAGATCCCAAGTCAATTTTTTGGTATGTTTTGTAAAACAGTATAACCTATAAAATGTAAAAAAAGAAAAACTACATTTTGAGATATCCAAGAATAAAGGACAAAATCGATATCCTTGAAAAAAAATTTCAAGGATAATTTTTATTCGTATTTTTTTTATATTGCGACAACCTCCTCCTTTAAAATAAGCCCTACTATATTATTCGAGGATAAAAATTACCAGAGATATGCATTTTCAAAGAGGACTCGGACACCATTTTTGCGAAAACTTTAACATACTATAACTAACAAAAAAAAAATGAGATGGAAACAACAAAATTAAATCATATTTTTTTTTCACTAATTCTTCGAGTACATAAATTTTCAAAAGAATCGGCGATGGTAAGTTCACAAATTTCGTCATTTCGGAATGATCCCAATTAGGAACTAGTGCATATCAAAAATACAAGTTTTCCGGGTTCAATACTGTTCTTATTTAAATAAGAACAGTATTGAACCCGGAAAACTTGTATTTTCATTTCAACATGTACTGTGAAAACATTCACCAAAAAATTAGTGTATATCAATTATTCAATCATTGTCGGCAGTTGGTATTGATACAGTACAGATACAGGCAAGAAAAATGTCGGAGACTCAATTTTACTTTATTATTTTAATAATAAAGTATTGTTATCGATTTTAAAAAAAAAAATTTGCTATCCTGAAAAATTTTTTTTCCACGTTTCATGACTAATAGAAACCAAAAAAGCAAAAAAAATGTTCAGTCCGTCTGTGCGCCGTACGCCGTACGCCGTCCGCCGTACGCAAAACGTTTGAAAGCTTATAACTCTCAAACTCTTTGAGCTATTAAGTTGAATTTTTTTTGTTGGTAGACTGAGCAAACCCCTTCAAGTGGCCACCTTTTGAGTGTTAGGGGTGTGAGGGGAGAGATGAGGAAGCGTTTTAGACGTAAAATTTTGGTTTCTAGATCTCAGTAACCGCATAGGCTAGGAGGCTGAAACTTGGAATTTATATAGAGCATTAATAGTGAACCCATTTGCAAAAAAAATTATGATAAAGGAGTGTGGGAGTGGGGGGAATAATAATGCGTCCGAAACGCGAAAGCCGAGATCCAGACATTCTAAAATCCATATCCCCTAATCGGTTAGTGTCACGAAATTAAAACTTAATGAATATTTGTGGGTATACTAGGAGAATAGATTGGAAACAAATTATTGAGTGCGGCAATGACGTACGAAGGTGGGGGATGAAAAACTTTAGATTACGATATCTCACGAACCAATTGCACTAGAAAAACGAAATTCGATTTCTCTATTAAGGTTGACAAATAAAGTTTGCTGAAAGTTAAATTTTTTAAGGGTGCGGTTGAGTATGGAAGTAGAGGGGGTAAGAATTTTTTTAAAAAATCACGTCTCATATGTCAAGAAGGGTATAAGATAGAAGCTTGAAATTTTTACCAGAAGTAGGCCTAATAGATCCCCAGCAGAGAAAAAAATTTCAGGGATGAGGGTGTAGAGGGTGAGGGTGTAAAGTAAAAATTTTCGATGTTTATGTCTCGAGAACATATAATGATAATAAGCTGAAACTTAGTATTTGGATAGAGCTATAGTAGTAGCATGTTGGAAAAATATAATTTTTTATAGGGGTAGTATGGTACTAGGGTAAGAGGTGTTTTTCTTAACTATAGAACGGCTTATGCTAGAAAGTTGAAATTGGTACATATATGTAAATAAGCTAAGAAAGTAATTCTGATTAAAAAAAATTCAAATATCCATTGGCATACAGAAGGGGGCACAAAAAAATTATCAGTAAAAATGGAATGCATATATTTTCACGATTTTCGTCATATCTATTAGGTCTTTCCAAATATTGAATTAATTTTTTTTTTGTACGGGTTCTTCATAGAAATACCTAGAAAGTGTTTTCATGATTTTTAGAAATTCGACCCCCAAGGTGGTGTAAAGGAGATGTATACATTTTCATGAATTCAGCCGTATCCCTGAGGTCTGATTAGATATCGAATAACTTTTTACTTCCACGGGATTATTTAATAATCACCTAAAACTCGTTTTCAACTTTTTTCCTTTTTCAACCCCTAAGAGTGTAAAAATAGGTTTAACACGTTTTCACGTATTCCATCATATCTCTTAGTAGTGATAAGACATCGGATTGGTTTTTACTTCCTTTGGCTTTCTTTGTATATATCTAAAAGCTCATTTCAGGATTTTTCGATATTCAACCCCAAAGTGGGTGCAAGGGGGTTGTACATGTTTTTACAAATTCTTACATATTTCTTAGTTCTAAAGAGATATCGAATACATTTTTACTTCCTAAAGCTTCCTACATAATCGTCAAAAAGTTAATTTCAGGATGTTTGTTATTCAACTCCAATAGGACGTAAGGCTTTCGACATATTTCTCAGGATTGATGAGATATTAGATTGGTTTTCACTTCCACAGACTTTTTATATAATCGCCTACAAGCGCATTTCCGATTTCATGTAATGGCCCAAAACAAAATCACGAAAAACCCTCTAGTGGCGTAACAACTTATATTATACTAGGACTAAACCTCGTTCCGGAGTATGACCCAATTATGTAATCCATATGTTATATGTGGCAGCGGCGTAAGTATTCTAGCGCGACCCCATTCTAACCGCTTCCGAACTTTTTTTAGGTTTTCAGTCACGTAGTAACCTACACCGCATCTCAGAATTAAACTCGTTCCGAACTTCTACCCAAAAAATAATAAAGTTGCGCCCAGACTGTTTGCAGATTTTTTTGTAAATATTTACTTTCTTCTATTAAGAACTACACTGATATTAAACTGTAATAAGCCCAAAAACGTCACCAATTAAAATATTCATTCAGTCCGTCAACTGTACAAATTTCTTAAGAAATTGGTAAAACATTGTACAGTTCTTTTTCGCTACTGAAAACGGAATTGGTTCAGAACTAGCTGGAAAATGCTGATGCAATTACGACACAGAAGTTTATAAACAAATTCCCGTTTAACCCTAAGCCCGTGTCTGGGGCACCGAGTGCCCCAAGTTTTTTTCAAACAATAAATTAGAGACTTTCTACACATAATTACTACACTGAGTGCCCCAGGACATTAAGTCCAATTTTTGAGTGGGCACGGTTCTAGAGTTAAGCTTCGAATCTAATAAATTGCACGTTTTAATTTGTGACTACGAGAATCTTGGAAAACTTTCACTCCTTCGAAAAACAAACTGTGATGAGCAGTACCCAAGAGAAAAACTGAGATCAGACAAAGAGACAGCATGTATATAAATATATAATGTCTCAAATGCGAACGGAAAAACATTATCGAAGAAATCAAAGTTTGATTTCGGATTCTGGAAGACCTCAGTCATTCGGCATGATTTAAACGAACGGTTTGATAACAGAAAAGTCCTACGGGTTTTTCATTTAGCTACCATACCATGTCCTTATCAGTGCTTTCTAAAATTCTAAATAAAAAACTTTAGGCTAAAAACCAGTAAACCACCACCAACATTTTTTTCACTGCATTGAATAATTGTTTTCTGTTCAAACTGAAATTACGCACATTTTTTGAAGCAATGGGCACTGTAAAGATTTGATGTGAACGAAATTTCGCTTTAGATTTTTGATAAATTTTTTACAAGCTCTGCGTTTGAATGCCAAAATATCAAGAGCCGGTGGTGAATACACGTAAACACTTTATGGTTCATATATTTCTCGAATTGTTAGTGGTTTTGTCACAATTTGTTGAAATTTTGACTAGCTTTTCAGGAAAACTCATTTCGGCAATATTGTCAGAATTTCTGGATGTTGTCTTAACTTAATGAAGCAAATGAAATAATACAGTATAACAACATGGGAGCAATTCAGTTTCATCTGTTTTATAGCCCTATCTCTGCAATAAAACAAAAACAACAAGAATATTTAAATTTTCCTGGTTGCGGAAGAAAAGCACACATCATCGTATCGTTGTCGCAATCGCGAATAAGAAACCCCTTTACTTTTATAGCGTTATAACCAATAAACCTACGGGAATCAAACATTTAAAGGCTTTGGCTGAATGGGTGAATCGTGTTCGGGGGAGGCTGAGGAACGGAAATCATTCCCACGATCAAACACCATATGCAACCAACTTTACTACTTTACGATCCGGCTCCTCCATGAATATCAAATTAAATAAGAATCTGCCCTTAAGGCCAAGTACACTCGGTTGGCATCCGTTCGAAGGTAGGGTCCTTATATGCAAATATGCATAATGAAATGGGGAGTAGAAGGATAGACGAGTATGCGAAACGAACTTAATGCATGCCAACCTCGCCACCAGAAACCATCTTTCCAAAACTGCTGCCGTAGCATATTTAGAGGGTTCATGAAAATGCAAAATATGCTCATGCATAGTTAAGTCGAGCACCAACTGAAAAATTGCCTTTAGGCAAGCTGCGAATTTTCCCTGTAAAAGAAATTCGAAAATTTTTGAAAAAGAAACATAAGTCGGTCGTCATCTCCATCTGAGACGTAGTAGAAGAAAATTTGTGTTGTTTTTTTTCCGAGAAAATATCCGTGCCATTACCTTCACAATCTGCTTGCCGGAAGGCTTCCTGGTTCAAGAACAACCTCTCAACAAGGTACATCTCATCCCCTTTAAGGTCACGTCGAAAAAATGTCATTTTGTTTGTTATTTGCCTGCAGCTCCAAGCCAAACTACGAACAAGTTGTAAGGCTTCGAGACCTTTTGCTTTTTGAGCAACTGTTGACTACAGGTGAGCTAGGGTTAACATAGTAATTCGATTAAGACATGTCACGAGGAAGAAAAATGTCCTGGATGGCATTTTACGACGGATAGTTGTGATGTGACTGCGAGTAATTGATTTTGAGTGGGTACACTCTTTTTACGAGTAATGCCCAAAATTTACAATTTATCAATTCGCTTTTAATTTGAGTTCTCCGTTCTGTTGCTGTATTCGGTTCGAAAGACTCGTCCTTTTTTACAATTTTTGTGCTTCTTTTTTCAGCAAAATCAAATCAAATCTAGCAGCCGCATAGGATGTTATCCAGACAATTAAAGAAAAAAGGATTTCGGCAATATATAAACATTTTCGATATTTTCTACCAACGAGAATTTAACTTACGTCATTAAGGGTTTCTTACTCCCACTTCACATTAATATTTCAAAGTTATGGAATCTATATTATCACTTGCAATATATTAATTTATTATTTCAATAATAAAATTTGTTACCCTCAAAAATTCTTTTTTCACGTTTCATGACGAGTAGACCCGAAAAAAGCAAAAAAAAATTTCAGTCCGTCTGTCCCCCGTACGCCGTCCGCCGTACGCCGTACGCCGTACGCCGTACGTCGACCGTCGTACGCAAAATCGTTTGAAGGCTCGTAGCTCCCAACCCTTTGAGCTATTAAATTTTTTTATGAATAGACTGGGTAGGCCCCTTGAAGTGACCACATTTGGAAAGGTGGGGGTGCGAGGGGGGAGGAGGGGGAAGTGTTTAGACGGAAAGTTTTAGTTTCTAGATCTCAGCAACCGCTTATGCTAGGAGTCTGAAATTTGGAATTTATATAGAGCTTCAATAGTGGACCCATTTGCAAAAAAATTGCCGATATAGGTGAAGGGGTTTGGGAGTGTGGAGAAAAATAATGCGTCCGAAACGCAAAAAAGGCGAGATCGACACTTTCTAAAATCCATATCTCCTAAACGGTCAATGTCACAAAATTGAAACTTAATGAATAGCTGTAGGTATACTAGGAGAATAGATCGCAAATAAAAGTTTAAGTGGGGGCAGTGGCGTACGGGGGTGGGGGGTGAAAAACTTTAGATTACGATATCTCACGAACCAATTGCACTAGACAAATAAAATTTGGTTCGTGTATAAAGGTTTACAAATAAAGTTTGCTGAAAGCAAAATTTTTTAAGGGGGAGGTGGAGCATGAAAGTGGAGGGGTTAAGAATTTTTCTAAAAAATCACGTCTCATATCTCAAGAACAGTGTAAGACAGATGCTTAAAATTTTTAGCAGAAGTAGGCCTAATAGACCCCTAGCAGAAAACAAATTTTTGGAAGTGTGGTTGTAGAGGGTGAGGGTGGGGGAGGGTGAATAGGAAAAAATTCCGATTTTAATATCTCGACAACCTATTATGATATAAAGCTGAAACTTGGTATTTAGATAGAACTATAATAGTAGCATCTTGTAAAAATATAATTTTGTATAGGGGTAGTATGGTACGGGTGTGGGGGGTGATTTTGCTATCTATGGAACGGCTTATGCTACAAAGTTGAAACTCGGTACATTTATGTAAATCAACTAGAAAACTAATTTAGATAAAAAAAAATTTCAAATATCCATTGGCGTTTGGAGTGGGGGAAAAAAAATGATCAGTGAAAATTTAATGCATATATTTTCACTGTTTTCGTCATATCTATTAGGTCTTCCCAAATATTGAATTCATATTTATTTTACGGTTTCTTCATATAAATACCTAGAAAGCGTTTTCAGGATTTTTTAAAATTCGACCCCTAAGGGGGTGCAAAGGGGGTTGTAAACTTTTTCACTATATCCCCAGGTCGTATCAGATATCGAATATCTTTTCAATTTCACGTGCTTGCGTAATAATCGCCTAAGACTTGTTTTTAAGTTTTTTCCTTTTTTAACCCCTAAGAGGGTATAAACGGGTTGAACACGTTTTCCCGAGTTCCGTCATTTCTTTTAGATGTGATAAGAAATTGAATTGGTTCCTACTTTCTCGTGCCGTCTTTTTATTTATTTATTAACTCCTTTCAGAATTTTTGGATATTCAACCTCCAAGTGGGTGTAAGGAGGTTGCATATTTGGTGATATATCGAATTCATTTTTAGTTCCTAAGGTTTCCTATGTAAAAAAGCCAAAAAGTCAATTTCAGTATTTTAGATATACAATCCTAATGGGTGTAAGGGGATTGTATGCTTTTCAAAGTTTCGACATATTTCTTAGGTTCGATGAGATATTAGATCGCTATTCATTTCCACAGACTTTTTATATAATCGCCTACAAACCCATTTCTCAATTTTTCGATATTCAACCCCCAAGGGTTTGTATATGTTTTCACAATTTTTGCCATTCCTTAGTTCTGATGAGATATAAAATTGATTATTACGGCCAACCAATTCACGATTTTTCGAATTTCCAGAACCAAGGAGGTGTGAAGGGTTTGCTTACGTTTTCACAAATTTTTCAAAAACCCTCGTGTCTCATGAGATATCAAGTTACTTCTTATGAAATCGTCTAAAAACCTGTTTCACAATTTTTTCGAAATTCAAACCCCAAGTGGAAGTAAGGGATTTGTATACTTTTAACAATTCGTCATATCTCTTAATTCTGATAAGGCATCAAATTCGTTTTTGATAATATACTATACTACTGTACTGAAATTCGAATAGTCTACACGGACTTTTTCAATGTTTAATCGGCTAAAAATCTCTATTTTAAATATTTTTATATTAAGAACAAAAAAAATTGTCCAAGAAATCTAGTAATCTCAAAGCAACTCATGATACACTCCGACTTTGACCGCTCCCGAACTTTGACCCGAAAAATAATAATGTTTCACCCAGACCATTGGCAGATTTTTTTTTTAAATACTAAAATATCTAGGTATGAAAATAATAAAAATGTTTGACCAAAACTAATTTTCCTCAAATATGTATTTATGTACCATATATAAAAAGTGAAGGTAAATTTTTTCCGATTTAACACTTAAAAAGTTTTAAACAAATTTATAAAAAATATTGTCCTATTTTCTGAGAATTTATAAAACTGAAACATACTGCAGTCACGATCGGCTGCAAGCCAATCGTATAATACTCTAGATGAATACTGAACTCCGATTTATATTGTAGTATTATTTATATTGGATAAAGTAGAATTACGTGTGTGCATGTTGTATGTCCTTTATTAAGGACTGCCATTAGATTGCTACTCAAAACTAAAAGACAATATTCATTGTTTAATTTCACATCTTTAACTGGGTAATTCATCGAAAAAAAATGTCCTTTTTGAAGGACTTTCACATGGGAAGTGCAGGAAGGACTCACTCGATTTCTTACATATTTATCCTTTTCCTTAGAACCATTTAAAAATGAACGTGTACAAAATTTCAAATTCGTAGCTTGAAGCGTTCAAAAGTTATCGGAAAATATTGTTGAACACGTGTCTTATGGACATTTTGTATGGCAGCTACCAGAAGGAGAAAAAGGATTTCGCTGATTAGTAAACTCGAACTTCGTTTTTACTCAAAACTAATTTCTAAAAAATTTCCAATTCACAGCTAAAAGATTACTTGAGTTATTGAAAGTTCCGTAAATTAATTGAAGACGTTTTGACAGGATATTTGTATGGCAGCTACACGAAGGACTAATAGGATTTTCTTCATAATCATACATTTAGCTCCAACTATTGTAAAAATAACACGTACAAAATTTCAAAGTCATAGCTTAAACCCTTCTGAAGTTATCGGCCAATATTCTTAAACACGTGTTTTAAGGACATTTTGTATGGCAGCTACCTGAACGAGTAAAAGGATTTCGCTGACTAGTAAAGTCGAACTTTCTTTTCACTCAAAACTAACTTGTAAAAAATTTCGAATTCGTAGCTAAAAGATTACTTGAGTTATAGTGAGTTTCGTAAATTAAGTGAATACATTTTGACAGGATATTTGTATGGCAGCTGCACGAAGGACTAACAGGATTTTCTTCATAATCATATATTTAGCTCCAACTATTGGAAAAATAACACATACAAAATTTCAATGTCGTAGCTTGAATCCTTCTGAAGTTATCGACCAATATTCTTGAACACGTGTTTTAAGGATATTTTGTATGGGAGCTACCAAAAGGAGTAAAAGGATTTCGCTCACTAGTAAACTCGAACTTTCATTTCACTCAAAACTAATTTGTACAAAATTTTGAATTCGTAGCTAAAAGAGTACTTGAGTTATAGTGAGTTTCGTAAATTAAGTGAATACATTTTGACAGGATATTTGTATGGCAGCTACACGAAGGACTAACAGGATTTTCTTCATATTCATATATTCAGCTCCGACTATAGGAAAAATAACACATACAAAATTTCAATCTCGTAGCTGAAACCCTTCTGAAGCTATCGACCAATATTCATGAGCACGTGTTTTAAGGACATTTTGTATGGCAGCTACCCGAAGGAATAGGACGATTTTGCCCGTTAACGAACTTAGCCTTACAAATTCAACCAAACATCCAGATTCAAAATTTCAAGATCCTAGGTGAAGGCGTTCTTGAGTTATCGTGCTAACGGACAGACGGACGGACGGACGGACGGACGGACGGACGGACGGACGGACGGACGGACGTCAGGCGGATTTGAGGTTTTTGGGCACAAATAAACAAAAAATAATATATAACTTTTTTTCGTCCGAGGCTTGGTTCTATGCGTTACAAACTTTTGGGCTGGATTAAACTTATAATACTCTATATGATTTCATCTAGAGTATAAAAACAGTTAATTTAATTGTGAGCAATATATTTAATAATTTAAAATAACTTAAAATCACATTTCAAGGGTAATGAACCTACTTCTTTACAAATATTATTATACTTCCCGTAAAAAGTCTAAGCATCTATCTTAAACTGTTCTTGAGATATGAGACGAGATATGAAACGTTATTAGAAAAATGCTTATCACCCCCACTTTCATGTTCCACCTAATAATACGAATTTCATTTCTCTGGCGCAATTGGTTCGTGAGATATCGTAATCTAAAAATGTTTACCCCCCAACCCTACACGCCACTGATTCTCCTCAAAATTTTGTTTCCAGTCTATTTTCCTAGTATACTCGTACCTTGTTACATGCCAATTGTTGGGCAAGTCCTGGTCGGTTTCACTACATCCTCCTTCTCCTTTACAGGTCAAGTCTTTGACGGAAGGGATAGAGAGCGGCCCTGACCAGCCTACGAAGTAGGCCCAGCCGAGGATGCGGCGGCTGATGAGCCACAGAGGTTGAGGAGCACTTGAGCCGAGGTGGAAGATTAACGACGCATTAAATTAAGTTTTACCTGAAATGAAAATTATTAGAAATTGTATTGATGATTTTGTATAAGATACCGTTCCAAAAGGGTCCCAGCTCCTGCTGTTGCGTCAGGTAATGGGCCTCTCTACGACCTTCTCGCGTAGCGGATAGGGTTTTTATGCCATAAGTGTAACCTGGTAGGGAGAGGAAGAGGTTAGGTAGATTCGCGGGCTGCCGCCGATTTCAAACCCCATCCTTCCACACTGCCGTCCACGCCGTACCAATTTATGCCAGAAGCCGAACACTGATCAGCGATCGAATAACTTTCTACGATGTGAGAGCGGGTATTAAGAATCCCTACATATTCAGCTACGGTAGGTGATTTTCGGTTGCTATTGGGGTAATTCATACACCACAGGACGGAGAAGTATTTGAGTGGTAATTTGCCGCGATTACCGAAGTAATCGAACAAACCGTAAGTTGGTTTCACTCCCGGTTTCTATAAAGCGGGCCGAAGCGAAATAAGGAAAGAATCTGCAGTACCCAGCACCACCAAAGGCCGTTTACGCGACGTGTTGGTCCAGCCTTAGTGACCTGCCAGACGTCTAAAATATCCCATGACAGTTGTTGTTTCGCGAAGAATAATGAAACACGCGGAAATGAAACGCGAAATTAGCTTGGAGGTCTGTTATATAAAGTTGGAGGTCTGTTATATTTCGGTGAAGTTAATTTTGGTGGAAAACCTTGGAAGGACGGATATATTTCGGTGGAGATAATTCTGGTGGAGCCTTTGGAAGGCAGAATTGGGGTGCGCGACGAAAGAAAGGGTTAAACAAAATCACAGGTACTTTTCCCTCCCTTATTAGATTCGCGATCGTTATCGCCGAATTCGAAGGACCCGCAGGTCATAGAGGTTCTCATCGGTGGAGACCTTCCTGAAGTGGCATCCGTTTGCTTTTCTTTGTAATCCTTGCTTTACAAGTGCTTTATTTTATACAAAACGTGTTTCATTTAGTGGAAGGGGGTTTCCTAATCTCCCTCCGACGTAAAGATTAGGTGGCGCCCATTTGGAAGCAGTCGCCGAACGTCCCTTACTTCGGCTGAGCGTTGCCGGTGCAAGTGGAGTTGGTGGCGAAAGGACTGAAAAAATTTATGAGAGCAATCGCCGAGTGGTGAGAGCGAGAGGTTTGAGCACGGGAGTTACCGGTTCAAGACACAGAGCAAACAAAGCTTATTTTTTTTTTGTCCTCTTGAGGCCAACCCCATATAATTACCCGAAGTGCGGGGGTAATAATTGGCGCCCAACGTGCTAAGTTTAAAAAAAAAAAAAGTGAAGTGAAGTGATTATTATATCAGTTTTGAAGTGTTGTGCATGGAATTTGACCAGTTTTCAGTTTAAATTACGGAAATTTTATATTGCGGATGTTATTACGGTCGTTTAGCGGGATAGCACAGTTTAATGTTGCAATGTGATTAAATTAAAAAAAAATTTCCGCTGGCTTCGCGGCTCAAAAATCAATGATCTCATCAATTTTTTTTTTTTTAATTGTATACCGGATTCAGGCAGTCATTAGGTTTAAATTTCGTGACATTAACAGTTTCGGAGCTATAGCTTTTAAAATGTCTCAATCTCGGCTTTCGATCGTTTCGGTCGCATTGTTTCTAATGAATTGGGTCCCATCTTTTTGGTCTGTCCAGCTATCGAATTAATTTTACTCTGCGTACTATTTATGTAAGCGCCTAGAAACTGTATATGTTTTCATGAATTCCGTCATATTTCTTCGGCCTAATGAAGTATCAAATTCGTTTTAAGTTTAAAGAGGTCTAAATATAATCGCAAAAAAAAAACCATACAAACATTTTTCGATATTCAACCCTTTAGGCGGTGTAAGGTGTGCATCCAGTTTTTACGAATTCCGACAAATCGTTTAGGTCTAATGAGATATTGAATTCGCTACTACTTCCATGATCTACAAATTAATTTCTGGATTTTACGATATGCAATACCTAAGGGTGTGTAAAACGACGTGATACGTTTGATTTGTTTTTACGAATTCCGAAATATATCTAAGGTCCTGGTTTTTATTATAACGAACTTTTCATACCATTGCCTAAACTTTGGACTACAATATTTTCTGAAGTTATTGTAGAAGGAAGAAAAATTCGATTCTTGTATGTACCATTACAATTGGAGTCCATTGAATGTAAAATTTTTGGGGAGGAGGTGCAGAACAAAAGAGGATGCAATTTATCAACAAAAAATTTTTTTATATATCAACAGCCGTACCAAATATGATTTTAAAACTTTTAAAGAAGTTGTAGATGTAGGGGGTGAAGCTGGGAGGAGGTGGAAAAGCATTCGGATTTTTATTTCTCAAAATCCGGAAAAGATAGAAAGCTAAAAATTTACGACTATATAGAGCTACTATAGGGCCATCATAGAAAAAGAAATTTTTAAGAGTAGCAAGGTACGAAGGAGGGAATGATTCTTTATATCTCAGAAACGGATTATGCGTGAAAGTTGAAACTTTGTAAGTATATATACATAGATGTACTATACGAGTAGTTAAAGCAAAAAAAAAGTTCACATTTTCATTGGTGTACAATGGTGTAGTAAAAAAAATAGCCGTCTGTTTTCCACATTTTCAAGAATTTCGTTATATGATTTAGGCATATTGGCATATAAGCACCTTAGAGGGTGTAATGTGGTTGTGTACATATTCACTAATTCTGATATATGTATTTCTTAGGTCTAATGAGATATCGAACTCACTTTTACTTCTAAAGGCTTGAAATATAATCGGGGGAAAATCGGGGTATGTTCAAGTTTTCACTAATTCCGACAAATTTTTTAGGTTTAATGCGATCGAATTCGCTTTTATTTTGCTTCAATTGGCTTTTTATTTATTTATTTATTAGTATATGATGGGTGGGCCATCTAGTGGTTTTTTTTTTAATCATAGGTTATTTTGACACTGAAAGCTGTTTACCGCTCGAAATCTTGACAGAAAGTCGGTATCATACCTCCGCGGAACGAAATGAGTTGCTTTACGCTTGAACAACGTTGGGAAATATTGAAAACTTATTTCCAAAGTGAGTGGGAGTGGAACAACAACAATGTTTCGGTCAACGGTGAACGTTACAGAGCCATGTTATCCGATTTTTTTTTTACTGAAATTGAAGACATGGATTTGGACGACCTCTGGTTCATGCAAGATGGCGCGTCATGCCACACAGCCCATGCCACAATCGATCTTTTACGCACCAAATTCCGAAATCGTGTTATCAGCCGTCTTGGCGATGTCAATTGGCCGCCTCGGAGCTGCGATTTGAGCTGCGATTGTGAAGGACCGATGTTATGCCAACAATCCAGAAACGATTCAAGAACTTAAGGCCAATATCATCCAAGCAATCCGTGAGCTACAGTCCAAACCATCAACAAGGTCTTGGAAAATTGGAGTGACAGAATGCGCTACTGCGCAGCCAGCCGAGGCAGCCACTTGAACGAAGTTGTGTTCCATCATTAATGGGAATGTTTACTCTTACTAATAAAGCCATAATACATTGAAAAAAATTTAATTTTGTTCATTTTATTGCATTTTTAAAAAGAAACTTGTGTTTGGCCCACCATGTATGTGGTCCATGCCCTTCATATATAATGATCTATCAAGATTTTTGCGATATTCAACACCTAAGAAGGTGCAAATGATTGGGTACGTTTACACGAATTCCGACTTCTCACTAGGTCTGATGAGATTTCGAATTGTTTATCACTTTAACGGTTCTTCTATATAATCGCCATAGAATCGGTTTCAGTACTTTTTGGTATTCAACCCCTAAAGGACTATATCAATATTTGATCCTCTATGATTTTATTCAAATTGAAAAAAAAAATACGTAATCAAGTGAAAAAGTCTGCTAACACTCTAGGTGCAACTTTATTATTTTTTCGGGTAAACGTCCGGAATGCGTTTAATGCTGAAATTACGGTGTAGGTTACTATGCGTGTGACAAACTAAATAACTATCAGGAGGCTATTGGGAACCTTATTTTTTAGGTTGTCAATCGCATAGTAACCTACACCGCATCTCAATAATAAACGTATTTCGGAATCAAAAAAAAAAATTAAGTTACGCCCAGATCGTTAGAAGATATTTTTATATTTCAAATCAATCAAAATATCCACTTTTACTTTATTATTTTAATAATACAGTATTGTTTACGATTTTAAAAAAAAAAAATTGTTCTAACCTGAAAATTTTTTTTTTCACGTTTCATGACTAGTAGACACGAAAAAAGCAAAAAAAATTTTCAATCCGTCTGTCCGCCGTACGTACGCCGTACGTCGACCGCTGTACGCAAAATCGTTTGAAGGCTCGTAGCTCCCAAACCCTTTAAGCTATAAGATTGAAATTTTTTTTATGAATAGACTGGGTAGGCCCCTTAAAGTGGCCAAGTTTGTAGGGGTGGGGGTGTGAGGGGGGAGGAGGGGGAAGTGTTTTAGACGGAAAATTTTGGTTTCTATATCTCAGCAACCGCTTATGCTAGGAGGCTGAAATTTGGAATTAATATAGATCTTCAGTAGTGGACCCATTTGCAAAAAAATTGCCGATATAGGTGAAGGGGTTTGGGAGTGGGGGGAAAAATAATGCGTCCGAAACGCAAAAAAGGTGAGATCGACACTTTCTAAAATCCATATCTCCTAAACGGTTAATGTCACAAAATTGAAACTTAATGAATATCTGTAGGTATACTAGGAGAATGGATCGCAAACAAAAATTTGAGTGCGGGCAGTGGCGTACGGGAGTGGGGGTAAAAAACTTTAGATTACGATATCTCACGAACCAATTGCACTAGACAAATAAAATTTGGTTTCTGTATAAAGGTTGACAAATGAAGTTTGCTGAAAGCAAAATTTTCCAAGGGGGCGGTGGAGCATGAAAGTGGAGGGGATAAGAATTTTTCTAAAAAATCACGTCTCATATCTCAAGAACAGTGTAAGATAAAAGCTTAAAATTTTTACCAGAAGTAGCCCTAATAGACCCCTAGCAGAAAACAGGGTGGGGGAGGGTGAAAAGGAAAAAGTTCCGATTTTAATATCTCGACAACCTATTATGATATGGAGCTGAAACTTGGTATTTAGATAGAACTATATTAGTAGCATTTTGGAAAAATATAATTTTTTATAGGGGTAGTATGGTACGGGGGTGGGGGGTGTTTTTCCTATCTATAGAAGGGCTTATGCTACAAAGTTGGAACTCGGTACGTTTATGTAAATCAACTAGAAAACTAATTTAGATAAAAAAAAAATTTTAAATATCCATTGGCGTTCGGAGGGGGGGGCAAAAAAAATGATCAGTGAAAATGGAATGCATATATTTTCACGGTTTTCGTCATATCTATTAGGTCTTTCCAAATATTGAGTTCATTTTTATTCTACGGCTTCTTCATGTAAATACCTAGAAAGCGTTTTCAGGATTTTTTAAAATTCGACCCCTAAGGGGGTGCAAAGGGAGTTGTAAACTTTTTCACGAATTCTACTATATCCCCACGTCTTATCAGATATCGAATATCTTTTTACTTTCACGTGCTTGCGTAATAATCGACTAAAACTTGTTTTTAAGTTTTTTCCTTTTTCAGCCCCTAAGAGGGTATAAACGGTTTGAACACGTTTTCACAAGTTCCGTCATTTCTTTTAGAAGTAATAAGAAATTGAATTGGTTCCTACTTTCTCGTACTGTCTTCATATTTATTTATTAACTCCTTTCATGATTTTTGGATATTCAACCCCCAAGTGGGTGTAAGGAGGTTGCATATCTGGTGATATATCGAATATCGAATGCATTTTTACTTCCTAAGGTTTCCTATATAAAAAAGCCAAAAAGTCAATTTCAGTATTTTAGATATTCAATCCTAATGGGTGTAAGGGGGTTGTAAGCTTTTCAAAGTTTCGACATATTTCTTAGGTTCAATGAGATATTAGATCGCTTTTCATTTCCACAGACTTTTTATATAATCGCCTACAAGCCCATTTCTCAATTTTTCGATATTCAACCCCCAAGGGTTTGTATATGTTTTCACAATTTTTGCCATCCCTTAGTTCTGATGAGATATAAAATTGATTATTACGGCCAACCAATTCACGATTTTTCGAATTTCCAGAACCAAGGAGGTGTGAAGGGTTTGCTTAAGTTTTCACAAATTTTTCAAAATCCGTCTTGTCTCATGAGATATCAAGTTACTTCTTATGAAATCGTCTAAAACCTGTTTCACAATTTTTTCGAAATTCAAACCCCAAGTGGAAGTAATGGGTTTGTATACGTTTTAACAATTCGTCATATCTCTTAATTCTGATAAGGCAGCAAATTCGTTTTTACTTCTATGGGCTTTTAGTGTACATAATATACTGAAATTCGAATAGTATATGCGGACTTTTTCAATGTTTAATCGGCTAAAAATCTCTATTTTAAATATTTTTATATTAAGAACAAAAATAATTTTCCAAGAAATCTAATAATCTCGAAGCAACTCATGATCCACTCCGACTTTGACCGCTCCCGAACTTTGACCCGAAAAATAATAAAGTTTCGCCCAGACCATTGGCAGATTTTTTATATTAAAAAACAGTTATTATTGAAAAATTATATATACATTTTTAAATATATTAGGCTTTGACATATTCTTTATTGATTTTTACTTCTCAAAATTCCGAATAAAATAAGTTCTCAAATCTGTTGTTTTCAATAATTTTCGACAGTTTCACTTGTGGTGATATTTTGAAAATTAAATTTTTGTAGATTGCCCTCGACATGTTGTTTTTTATATTTTCAATCAAAAGTTCTGGCTACTGCCATACGGATGATTTTTTCCCATTCCACTCCAATCTAAAATATCGATTCACACTCGCAGGTACCTTCATAATTCTGATCAATAACAAATCCAGATTGCTTGAGGGGTCAACATTTTTCCATGTGAATTCTTAGCTTTATTTACATGAATTTAATCCACTTTAAAATCCCGATAACTCTATTTCCGTTCACTTCACTTTTACATTCAGACCAAGGTAAAATGTTAAAGTTTCACAAGTCCACATATCGAGAAGCTACTTGCAGTTTTCAACTCGGTTGAATATTAAAGTCACATCCCGCTGAATTTTACATAAATGTAATACTACTGAATTGATAGTAGCTTTTCAGGATCAACCATTTGTTATCCTGTAAGCTACTCATTAGTTAAAGTCCAGATGTGCCATAGTTTGTAACCACTTGTTCCATATTTATAATAAGGATGCTGTGTTTCCATTCGGTTGTTGTACATTGTATTGCTGCTATGTATATTTAATATGTGAGACTTACAGGCAATTATCCTTCACGAATAGCTTCGGCATTTCAAGGCCTGGGAATTAATGCACAAGTGTAGATATTACCATAGCTGGATATAGAAGCAATTCGTTTCGTGGTAATAACTACTAAAAACATACTGCAGTCACGATCGGCTGCAAGCCAATCGTATAATACTCTAGATGAATACTGAACTCCGATTTATATTGTAGTTGGGGATAAAGTAGAATTACGTGTGTGCATGTTGTATGTCTTTTATTAAAGACTGCCATTAGATTGCTACTTAAACCTAAAAGACAATATTCAGTGTTTAATTTCATATCTTGAACTGGGTAAGTCATCGAAAAAAAATGTCCTTTTTGAAGGACTTTCACATGGGAGGTGCAGGAAGGACTCACTCGATTTCTTACATATTTATCCTTTTCCTTGGAACCATTCAAAAATGAACGTGTACAAAATTTCAAATTCGTAGCTTGAAGCGTTCAAAAGTTATCGAAAAATATTGTTGAACACGTGTCTTAAGGACATTTTGTATGGCAGCTACCAGAAGGAGTAAACGGATTTCGGTGATTAGTAAACTCGAACTTTGTTTTTACTCAAAACTAATTTGTACAAAATTCCCAATTCATAGCTAAAAGATTACTTGAGTTATAGTAAGTTCCGTAAATTAAAAGAAAACGTTTTGACAGGATATTTGTATGGCAGCTACACGAAGGACTAATAGGATTTTCTTCATAGTCATACATTTAGCTTCAACTATTAGAAAAATACTACGTACAAAATTTCAAAGACGTACCTTAAACCCTTCTGAAGCTATCGGCCAATATTCTTAACCACGTATTTTAAGGATATTTTGTATGGGAGCTACCAGAAGGAGTGAAAGGATTTCGCTGACTAGTAAACTCGAACTTTATTTTCACTCAAACCTAATTTGTACAAAATTCCGATTTCATAGCTAAAAGATTACTTGAGTTATAGTGAGTTTCGTAAATAAGTGCAGACATTTTGGCAGGATATTTGTATGGCAGCTACACGAAGGACTAACAGGATTTCCTTCATAATCATACATTTAGCTCCAACTATTGAAAAAGTAACACATACAAAATTTCAAAGTCGTAGCTTTAGGCGTTCCGAAGCTATTGGTCAATATTCTTGAACACGTGTTTTAAGGACATTTTGTATGGCAGCTACCCGAAGGAGTAGGACGATTTTGCCCGTTAACGAACTTAGCCTTACAAATTCAACGAAACATCCAGATTCAAAATTTCAAGATCCTAGGTGAAGGCGTTCTTGAGTTATCGTGCTAACGGACAGACGGACGGACGGACGGACGGACGGACGTCAATCGGATTTGAGGTTTTTGGGCACAAATAAACAAAAAATAATATATAACTTTTTTTCGTCCGAGGCTTGGTTCTATGCGTTACAAATTATTCGGCTGGATTAAACTTATAATACTCTATATGATTTCATCTAGAGTATAAAAATCTGCCAAAAGTCTGGGCGCAACTTTATTATTTTATGGGTATGTGTCCGAAACGTGTTTAATGCTGAGATGCGGTGTCGGTTACTATGCGATTGACAACCTAAAATATAACGTTCCAAATTGCCTTCTGGTTATTCCTACGGCGTACGGCATCTACGGCGGACAGACAGATTTTTATACTCTAGATGAAATCATGTAGAGTATTATAAGTTTAATCCAGCCGAAAAGTTTGTAACGCATAGAACCAAGCCTCGGACGAAAAAAAGTTATATATTATTTTTTGTTTATTTGGGCCCAAAAACCTCAAATCCGCTTGACGTCCGTCCGTCCGTCCGTCCGTCCGTCCGTCCGTCTGTCCGTTAGCACGATAACTCAAGAACGCCTTCACCTAGGATCTTGAAATTTTGAATCTGGATGTTTGGTTGAATTTGTAAGGCTAAGTTCGTTAACGGGCAAAATCGTCCTACTCCTTCGGGTAGCTGCCATACAAAATGTCCTTAAAACACGTGTTCAAGAATATTGACCAATAGCTTCGGAACGCCTAAAGCTACGACTTTGAAATTTTGTACGTCTTACTTTTTCAATAGTTGGAGCTAAATGTATGATTATGAAGAAAATCCTGTTAGTCCTTCGTGTAGCTGCCATACAAATATCCTGCCAAAATGTCTTCACTTAATTTACGAAACACATTATAACTCAAGTAATCTTTTAGCTACAAATTCGAAATTTTGTACAAATTAGTTTTGAGTAAAAATGAAGTTCGACTTTACTAGTCAGCGAAATCCTTTTACTCCTTCGGGTAGCTGCCATACAAAATATCCTTAAAACACGTGTTCAAGAATATTGGCCGATAACTTCAGAAGGGTTTAAGCTACGTCTTTGAAATTTTGTACGTAGTATTTTTCCAATAGTTGGAGCTAAGTGTATAATTATGAAGAAAATCCTATTAGTCCTTCGTGTAGCTGCCATACAAATATCCTGTCAAAAAGTCTTCACTTAATTTACGGAACTCACTATAACTCAAGTAATCTTTTAGCTATGAATTGGAAATTTTGTACAAATTAGTTTTGAGTAAAAACAAAGTTCGAGTTTACTTATCAGCGAAATCCTTTTACTCCTTCTGGTAGTTGCCATACAAAATGTCCTTAAAACACGTGTTCAACAAAATTTTTCGATAACTTTTGAACGCTTCAAGCTACGAATTTCTAATTTTGTACACGTTCATTTTTAAATCGTTCCAAGGAAAAGGATAAATATGTAAGAAATCGAATGAGTCCTTCCTGCACCTTCCATGTGAAAGTCCTTCAAAAAGGACATTTTTTTGATGACTTACCCAGTTCAAGATATGAAATTAAACACTGAATATTGTCTTTTAGGTTTGAGTAGCAATCAAATGGAAGTCCTTAATAAAGGACATACAACATGCACACACTTAATTCTACTTTATCCCCAACTACAATATAAATCGGAGTTCAGTATTCATCTAGAGTATTATACGATTGGCTTGCAGCCGATCGTGACTGCAGTATGTTTTTTTTTTGCTTTTTTGGTGTTTACTAGTCCTAAAACGTGTAAATACAAAATTTCAGGGTAGCAAATTTTTTTGAAATTTCTGGTCGATCACAATACTTTATTATTAAAAAATAATAAAGTAAACTGGGATATTCAATAGTTTGTCCTGGTTGAAGAAAGAACTTAGCCTTTCCTTTAGTTTATTCTATTCATCTGGTAAATTAGAATACCTGACGCGATTACAAGGTACAAGGTGGCACAGTAATTTAAAAATCGGTACTACTATGTTCCAGGGGTTCTAGCTTTTCAAAGTCGTTCAAATGCCTCATTTCTACTCGAGTCAAGTATTGCAAAGTTGATTTACAGTAATCGTGACAACGAGATAGTTTATGCTCTATTTCACCTAGGGTTATATCGTGTCAATAGAAGCTTTAGTCAACAATCAATAGGTGCAATGGTGTTCGGTTTCATTTGTAGGAAAATGGGAGCTTGTTTAGAACTTCTATTGGTTGAAATCTTTAACAGAATAAACAAGGCAGCTATTTTAAAAAAAAAAAAAAATTTGTACATGTTTTGAGACATGACTGATTACGGATGTTTTTCCGATGTATTGTGCAATTTTTTTCCATAGTGTAACGAAGAAAGTGAAAAAAAACGACGAAATACTTCACACGGCTGAATAAAAAACCGTCCTCTGAATGGTCAATTTAAAAAAGGGAGAAGGACAGAACAGATGAAAATATCGACTAAAAGTGTTTATTTTAATTCAGAGTAGAAAAAAATATATATATGTATTGCTAAAAGTGCCAAATCAAAAGTGCCGCTAGGTACAACATTGAGAGTTTGTTGTTGCGCTACTAACAATCCAAAATATCAGAAGTAAAATTGTGCTAGTGATATCGTAGAGGGGAGACAGGACGAATTTAAACAGGGACCCTAAATTCCAAGAGCGAAACTGAGCAAATGCATGATTGAAGTGAATGTTGCGAAACATTGAACGAATGCTCTATGTTGCTGATTTTTTTTACATTGTGCAAGATTTTAGCTGTAGGCACTGTCTCTTTCACACCTATGCCTATATTGTTTGTTAAGCTCTCTATCTCTCTTCATTTATATTTTCTAGCCGCTTTTCAGTGGCAAAAAAGACAGTTTCATAGCAGCATTACCAAGTGTAGCATCTAGGGCCTCTGGAGAAGAAATAGCAAATCACTTTAACCAAAAATTAAAGTTAAATCTAATAATAAACAATTCGTGAAAAATTGAACAAACACCCCCATGAGGTTTAATATCGAAAAATGCTTAAATCGTTTTTTCCCGTTTATATTTAAAGGCTTTCCAAATGAAAGTGAATTCGATATCTCATTGAACCTAAGAAATTCGTGAAAATGTACACAACCACTTTACACTCTATTTGTAATCATATACATATACTCAAACAAAACTAAATCATCCTGGTACAATTGGTTCGGAAGATATTGGAATCCAAATATTTTTACCCTCCACTCCTATACCCCAACACCCGACTAGCCTTTGTCTAAGCTTCTTGTATCCCTTAAAACAACTACAAAGTTTCAACCTTCTAACGTCAACCGTTCAGGAGATATGGATCTTACAATGTTTCCATCCCAGCTTTCAAGCGCTTCGGACTCATTGTTGTTTCTTCTAGATTTAGATTTAGATTTCATCGAAGGCGGAGGGATTCCTCCAAGCACCGCGAACAGTGGTCTATTGTGCCATACCTCATAGATCTTTCTCCAGTTTCAACCTATAGGTCCTAACTCAGCTTTATTTCTCTTAGGAATTTATCTAGTTGGTGTAGGTCTATTTTTGCAATGGTACTCTGGTCCACAAAGTGTTCTCCGAAATATTTGTGGCGCTGAGTTGCGACTGCCTCACAGCAGCACAGAATATGTTCAAAGGTTTCTGCCTGCAGTTGGCAGAACCTGCAAAGGTTATCGGTTATGATTCCTATTCTTTTAGGATGATCTTTCAAGCACGAGTGACCCGTGAGTATTCCGGTTATTACCCGTACTTTGTTTCTATCAAACTGTAGAAGCTGTTTGCTTCCTTTAGTTGAGTGGTTCGGTATGAATCTTTTGGCCTGTCTAAGTCTGGGCAGTGTGGCCCAGTGTTGGTATTTCTTGTGTTCCTCCCATACCCTTATGCTCCTCTTAATGGAGCAGGTTGAGATTCCACAGAACGGCTCTGGTCCAGTAGGGCGGACCGCTGCTCCGTCTCTTGCAAGTTGGTCTGCTATTTCGTTGCCCTCTATGCCCTCATGACCGGGCACCCAGTGCAAGAGGACTCTGTTATTGGTACTAAGGATACATAATTTTTTCTTGCCATTCCCACACCAGTTTTGAGTTTACTGTTTGTGCAGTCAAGGCTTTTATCGCTGCCTGACTATCTGTGAGAATGACTATGTTCTTATTTGAGTAACCTCTTTCAAGGTTTATTTCTATGGACTTGGATATAGCATGGACCTCCGTCTGGAAAACGGTGGGATATTCACCGAGGGATTCCGTTATCCTGGCGCGGGGTCCGCTTATGCCAGCTCCGGTGCCTTCAGTCGTCTTAGATCCATCGGTATACCATACAATGCTATCCGGTCCGAATTGCGGTGGGTCCATTGCCCAGTTCTCTCTGTCGCAGACTATGGAATTGAAAGGGATTTCGAAGCGATATCTCTTCGTCATATGGTCCACAGGCATGTCTAGCATTTGAATGCTACTTCTAAGTCTGGATAGATTATTAGGTCCATTTTTTACTCTGGATGGGTTGCCGTTTAATTCGTTTCTCATCGCGGCTATTCTTGCCTGCGATTCGATATAGATGTGCAGCGGAGTCAGATCTAAAAGAACCTCCATAGCTGCCGTGGGGCAGGTTCTCATTGCTCCTGTCGTGTTGATACATGCCAACCTTTGGAGCTTGTCCAGTTTGCTCCTGGCGCTTACTAGTTTTGTTTTTTGCCACCATACTGATGCTCCGTATGCTATCATAGGTCTTACAATAGCTGTATAGGTCCACAAGGCTATTTTGGGTTTTAAGACCCAGGTTTTGCCTACGACTTGTCTACACAAGAGTAGAGCAGTAGTGGCTTTCTCTGATACTTTTTCTAGGTGCTTGTTCCATAGGAGTTTCTGATCCAGAATTACTCCTAGATATTTTACTTCTGTAGCGAGTTTGATTTCCGTCTAGTACATCATGAGCGATTTTATTTTGCTCAGGTCTCTCTTTCGTGAAAAAGGCACAATCGCAGTTTTGCCCGGATTGACCTGTAGGCCTTTCTCATGGCACCATGTTTGTGTTTTACTTAGTGCTTGCTGTATAAGGTCGCTGAGGGTTTCCTCAAACTTGCCCTTAATCACGATTACTAAGTCGTCAGCATATCCTTGGACTGTAAGGCCGCTATGACTGAGCAAGCTCAGTAGGTCGTCCACCACAAGACACCATAGAAGGAGCGATAGTACTCCTCCCTGCGGGCATCCTTTGCCTGCTTTGTGTCCGTTCCCAGGGAGGTGTGAATCTCCCGCCTATCTACCCACTATAAAAATTTCAACTCAATATCTCAACGACTTTGTGACCTACGCGCCTTCAAACGCTTTTGTGTACGGCGGACGGCATCTACAGCGGACAGACGAACATTTAATTTTTCTTTTTTGGGATTTACTAGGCTTAAAACGTTAAAAAACAAAATTTCAGAGTAGGCAAATTTTTTGAAAATTTCAGTCTAGGCGCAACTTTATTATTTTTTGGGTAGAAGTCCGGAACGCGTTTCATGGTGAGATGCGCTGTAGGTTACTGTTCGACTAACAACCTAAAAAATAACGTACCAAATAGCCTCCTGGTTAATCTCTCATTTTGGTATCTACAACTTAAGCTAGAAAAACGAACAACAATAAAAGAACATTTTATTTATTACAGTAAATCGCAAAATTAGTAAAGATTGTTATAATTTTCACCACTAGAGACTTGGAGGCCCAGGGACTATTTGGAGATGTTATCAATCGATGTTCCACTAAAGAAATAAAATCCTGATTATTTCCACCAATCGAATGACAATGGAACGCAATTTATCACCCAGAAGTCGAGTCATCAATTTCGCTCACATGAAGTAGTTTTTTCGTGTTGATAGCTCAATCACTTCATTTTCCTCTTTTCCATTTTCCTCAACTTGCGTAATTTCCAATTAAATTTCCGCCGTGAACTAATTTCCAGTAAATAAATTGCCCGTTTCAAATTTAGTGCAAAGGTCAATTTTCCGGGAGGTGCCTTCTCATCGGTAGTTAATTGACATTTCATATCGTGAAATGTGACGAGCAAGTTAATTAGAAATCAAATCCCTTGGCTGCCAATTTCATGTCCTTTTTGAAAATGTTAAGCAAATTGAATCCCTTTTTCGGTATCCATCTAGGATGAGCGTCTGTTGCGTCCAAAGCCTATGTGGTCCGGATGGGACCAATCGCGGAACAAACCCACGCCTAGGGCATTGGACTAAAGTTTACCGAAGGTACACTCGAGTAATCCCAATTCGGATCGTAATCACAAAACACAATATTGAAAATTAATACCACTCGGAATCCTTCATTTTCCCAGAGATCAATTTCGTTTGACTTGGTCCGTTTTGATAGCCGCAATACCAGATAACAAAATTGAGTTAAATCGATTTTAAATAGGCGCAATTACGAACGCTTGTTTTCATCTACTGGGATGTAATTATTTCGTCTTCAGTCCTTTCGAAAATTTTGCACGATGCGAGCACCTGAATTTCAAATTCGAAGAAAACAATTAACAATATTTACTATGCAATTTAGTTTTTGTTATTTTTCAATTAAATTCCAGACAGAGGTTATTTTCGAATTCAATTATCGCTTTTAGCTAGGAGATACAGCTTCTACTCGTATAGATAAGTCCTTCTGAAGCTTAGTGTTTACGTTTTCAATTAGTCTTTTGCATTTACTTCGAGCTGTGCACTTAAATAATCTTGGATAAGTATCGCAAACCCTTTTGTGTCAATTAAAAGTTATGAGTTTGAAGGCAGCACTTATTTCTCTTCATCAGTTTTAACGGAATGATCCAATTGACAAATATTGTTTTTTCTTCCTGTTGAATTGGAAAATGAAAGGAGAACATAATTTTCCGGAAAAGAATATTGTTTTTAGGGTTAGTTTAGGGCTCTCTTTAATAAAACCCGTAAGTATACCCTTGGATTCAAATATCTTCTATTCAATAATTTTTGTATTAGTGCAATTCTTTTATATATATACAGTAGAAGCTCGAAAATTTGAATGCGTAGAAATTAGAATCTCTTGGAAATTAGAAACGGTTTATATGTTACACGCACTGCTCAGAAATTAGAAAAAAGGATTCCAATTTCCAAGCCTTTTTAGAAATTACATTTCAGTGCGTTTATTCATATCTATCCCTATCCAGACTGTATACATATAACGTTCCCTAGTCCAGATTTCTTCCAGATGTCAAGAAACTTTGGAAATGTTAAATATGTTGCGAACCAATATATCACCTGCTGAAGTTGAAGAATGGAACAACATTACTTGTGATCCAGATCTCGTAGAAGTAGGTATCTAGCCAAGAAAGCGACTGCGATAACGATAGTCTAGGTGAAAACATTTCACATTCGAATGCCGTTAAATTTGCGAACGGTTTATTGTTATGGGCTAAAAGAAATCACTTGACATGCTCTAAGATCGTAGCAATTCAAAGTGTTCGTCAGAAAGCAGTTAAAATGCTTGTGAAGATACGTCACGAACAATTGCTTGTAACAGATTTGTTCAAATAAAATATAAGCTGCCAATTACTTTTCCAATTTATTACCTTGAAACGCAAATTTTTTTTTTGAACTGTTTTTGTTTTATTATAAGAATATTGTTAAGTTTGCATAAAATACATAAATATATACAAATATAGTATAAACTAGCCTTTTATTTCAATACCTTATAAAACGCTTAGAAATTAGAAAAATTTGAAAATTAGAATTAGGTTAAACCTTTTTTTCCTAATTGTCGAGCTTCTACTGTATATATACATAATTCTACTGAAGCTTTACTTTACAAACAATATCTTCAGTATAATTACTCAATTGATGCTTTACATGCAATGCAATAACCTTCGCAATAAGCTGAGACGCCCGTTTGGTCCGATAGAAGTTTTATACTCTAGATTATCATATAGTATTATAAGTTTAATCCAGCCCGAAGAGTTTGTAACGCATGGAACGGAGCCTCGGACGAAAAAAAGTTATATATTATTTTCTGTTCAATTGTGGCCAAAAACCCCAAATCCGTTTGCAATAAGTCCGCCTGTCCGCCTGTCCGTCCGTATGTCTGTTTGTCCGTCCGTCTGTTTACACAATAACTCAACAACGCTTTCATCTAGGAAGTTCAAGTCTTTTCTGCTTTTTTCGGGATTTTTTTTTTGCAGATTATGAAAGAAACAACTTTGAAGTTTTTACCACATATTTATTTATATTTCAAGAAATTTTTTAAGGAGAAATATTGTTTTATTTTTGCGTGCAGAGCTCTTGAAAGTGACTGACCGCTGTAAAAAAAAATCTGCCAATGGTCTGGGCCAAACTTTATTATTTTTCGGGTCAAAGTTCGGGAGCGGTCAAAGTCGGAGTATGTCATCAGTTGTTTCGAAATTATGAGGTTTCTTGGATAGTTAGTTTTGTTCTTAAAAAAAAATATTTAAAATAGAGATTTTTAGCAGATTAAACATTGTTAAAGCCAGTGTATCGTAGACTATTGGAATTTCGGTTTATTATGTTCACTAGCCCATAGAAGTAAAAACGAATTTGCTGCCTTATCAGAATTAAGAGATATGATGAATTCTAAGAACGTATACAAAGCTATTATTTCCACGTGGGATTTGAATTTCGAAAAAATTGTGAAACAGGTTTTTAAACGATTTCATAAGAAGCAACTTCATATCTTATGAGAGACGAGGTATCTTGAAAAATTTGGGAAAACGTAAGCAAACCCTTCACACCCATCTGGTTTTTGAAATTCGAAAAATAGTGAAATTGGTTTTTAGGTCATTGCATCAAATGCCGTAATAACCAATTTTATATCTCATCAGAACTAAGGGATGGCAGAAATTGTGAAAACATATGCAAACCCTTGGGGGTTGAATATCCAAAAATTGAGAAATGGGTTTGTAGGCGATTATATAAAAGGTTTGTGGAAGTGAAAGGCAATGTAATATCTCATCAAACTTAAGAAATATGTCGCAGCTTTGAAAAGCATACGACCCCCTTACACCCCTTAGGATTGAATATCTAAAAATACTGAAATTGACTTTTTGGCGCTTATATAGGAAACCTTAAGAAGAAAAAATGATTTCAATACATCATCAGATATGCAACCTCCTTACACCCACATGCGGTTGAATATCCAATAATCCTGAAAGAAGTTAATAGGTGTATATAAAGACAACATGGGAAAGTAAAAACCAATTCAATTTCTTATCACTTCTAAAAGATATGATGGAATTCGTGAAAACTTGTTCAACTCTTTTATGCCCTCTTAGGGGTTACGCAAGCACGTGAAAGTGACAAGGTATTCCATATCTGATCAGACCTGGGGGATATGGAAGAATGCGTGAAAAAGTATAGAACCCCCTTTGCACCACACCCCGTTAGGGGTTGAATTTTAAAAAATCCTGAAAACACTTTCTAGGTATTTATATGAAGAAGTCGTACAATCAAAATGAATTCAATATTTGGAAAGACCTAATAGATATGACGAAAATCGTGAAAATATATGCATTCCATTTTCACTGATCATTTTTTTGCCCCCCCCTCCCAACGCCAATGGATATTTGAAATTTTTTTTTATCTAAATTACTTTTCTAGTTGATTTACATTAACATACCGAGATTCGACTTTGTAGCATAAGCCGTTTTATAGATAGAAAAAACACCCCCCACCCCCGTAACATACTACCCCTATAAAAAATTATATTTTTCCGACATGCTACTACTATAGCTCTATCTAAATACCAAGTTTCAGCTTTAAATCATTAGTGGTTCTCGAGATATAAAAATCGGAACTTTTTCCTTTTTACCCTCCCTCACCCTCACCCTCTACCCCCACACTTCTAAAATTTTGTTTTCTGCTAGGAGTCTACTAGCCCTACTTCTGGTAAAAATTTTAAGTATCTATCTTACACGGTTCTTGAGATATGATACGTGACTTTTTAGAAAAATTCTTATCCCCTCCACTTTCATGCTCCACCGCCCCCTTCAAAAATTTTACTTTCAGCAAACTTCATTTGTCAACCTTTATACAAAAACCGAATTTTATTTGTCTAGTACAATTGGTTCGTGAGATATCGTAATCTAAAGTTTTTCACCCCCCACCCCTGTACGCCACTGCCCCCACTCAAAAATTTGTTTCCGGTCTATTTTCCTAGTATACTTACAGATATCCTTTAAGTTTGAATTTTGTAACTTTAACCGTTTAGGAGATATAGATTTTAAAATGTGTCGATCTCGGCTTTTTTGCGTTTCGGACGCATTATTTTTCCCCCCACTCCCAAACCCCTTTACCTATATGAGCAATTTTTTTGCAAATGGGTCTGCTATCAAAGCTCTATATAAATTCCAAATTGCAGCCTCCTAGCATAAGCGGTTGCTGAGATCTAGAAACCAAAATTTTCCGTCTAAAACGCTTCCCCCTCCTTCCCCCTCCCACCCACACCCCTCAGAATTCGGTCACTTGAAGGGGCCTACCCAATCTATTCATAAAAAAAAATTCAATTTAATAGCTCAAAGGGTTTGGGTGCTACGAGCCTTCAAACGATTTTGCGTACAGCGGTCGACGTACGGCGTACGGCGTACGGCGTACGGCGGACAGACGGACTGAAATTTTTTTTTGCTTTTTTCGTGTCTACTAGTCATGAAACGTAAAAAAAAAAATTTTGAGGGTAGCTTATTTTTTTTTTTTTTAAATCGATAACAATACTGTATTATTAAAATAATGTGTGGCTGCCATGATTCCGGCTGTCCCCTCATCTGAAATCAAAAAATTTAAATTGATACTTCATGTATAGGCTTGTGGCTATAACTGGTACCAGAATTAATTCAAAATTTTAAAAATTAAAAAATTGGCCTAACTTTGAAATTTTTTTATAAATTATCGCGTTTTTTTCGATGAATTTAGCTTCAGCAAAAAAAAATATGACAGATATCGCTAAGATTTTGGTACCAGTTGTAACTAGCGATCCGCTGAACATGTTATTAAAATTTCAGTAGTCAGTAGTTTTTTCTGAATTGTGTCAGCCAATTTGAAAAATGCAGTTTTGAGAAAAACGCAATTAAAGATCGGTGGTGGCCCTGGCGAGCTTTGAACAGCTGCTCCATTATACGGCTATTACTTTATAACGACTTCGAATTCGGAGAAATCCTTTACATATCCTTTCCTTTATTTTCTGTCCCGGCACATAGGACGACCCTGTTAATTAGTGCCATCTGTCAACTCCTCCGGATAGCTGTCATACAAAAGTCCTTAAAACACGTGTTCAAGAATATTGATCGATAACTTCAGAAGGGTTTAAGCTACGACATTGAAATTTGGTGCGTGCTATTTTTCCAATAGTTGGAGTTAAATATATGATTATGAAGAAAATCCTGTTAGTCCTTCGTGTAGTTGCCATACAAATATCCTGTCAAAATGTCTTCACTTAATTTCCGAAACTCACTATAACTCAAGTAACCTTTTAGCTACGAATTCGGAATTTTTCGCAAATTAGTTTTGAGTAAAAAGAAAGTTCGACTTTACTAGTCAGCGAAATCCTTTTACTCCTTCTGGTATCTGCCATACAAAATGTCCTTAAAACACGTGTTTAAGAATATTGGTCGATAACTTGAGAAGGGCTTAAGCTACGTCTTTGAAATTTTGTATGTGTTATTTTTTCAATAGCTAAATATATCATTATGAAGAAAATCCTATTAGTCCTTCGTGTAGCTGCCATACAAATATCCTGTCAAAACGTTTTCACTTAATTTACGGAACTTACTATAACTCAAGTAATCTTTTAGCTATGAATTGGAAATTTTGTACAAATTAGTTTTGAGTAAAAACAAAGTTCGAGTTTACTATTCAGCGAAATCCTTTTAGTCCTTCTAATAGCTGCCATACAAAATGTTCTTAAGACACGTGTTCAACAATATTTTTCGATAGCTTTTGAACGCTTCAAGCTACGAATTTGAAATTTTGTACACGTTCATTTTTAAATGGTTCTAAGGAAAAGGATAAATATGTAAAAAAATCAGTCCTTCCTACACCTCCCATGCGAAAGTCCTTCAAAAATTAAATTTTTTTTCGATGGCTTACCCAGTTCAAGATATGAAATTAATCACTGAATATTGTCTTTTAGTTTTGAGTAGCAATCTAATGGCAGTCCTTAATAAAGGACATACAACATGCACACACGTAATTCTACTTTATCCCCAACTACAATATAAATCGGAGTTCAGTATTCATCTAGAGTATTATACGATTGGCTTGTTTTGTTTGCGATCACAACAAGATAATACTCCAGCATGCGTTGCAATGCTAGCGGTATCCAGTCTTACTTCCCGTTGCTCCCGTTGCTTCCGTTGATCGCGTTACTTCCATAGCTCCGTTGCCCCCATTGCTGTTGCTTCCCTTGGTTCCCGTTGCTTCCTTGTTCAAGAGCGGTTTTCAGTCTTGCTTCCCGTTGCTCTATCATATTACTGAATCTGGTGATCCCTTTTTCGTTCGTCCTTTAGGTGTAGGGCAATCAATCACTTTTTGTTTGGGTGGCATAATTGATTTGACAGCGAAAGTAATGATTTGTGACGACTATTACAAATTCTTTTGGAAAAGCAAAGAAAATGAGCGTGATATCTATCATCTAATGTCGACCGGCAATTCGAATTACACTATCAACACCGCTTGTTCACACGAACTGAAATACACTCTTTTTTTAAATGACTCGCGCATGTTACATTCCGATGCAACCAGTGGCGGTGCTGATAGTTTTGGCGCCCGGCGCACTTTCTACGTTTTGGTGTGAAATTTTATATTTTGTTTTCGGAAAATGAAGGATAATTTCCAAGATTTAGCATGATATAAATAGAGCAGATGGTGTTAAAGTGACCCCTGCTGTTAATTTGGCCCGCTAATTATTTCTAATAATTCACAATATCATTTATGGTGTGTGTTACATATCGGGCGTTCTGATATGTAACAGATAAACACCATAGAACAAAACTGAAATAAATTGCTTATTCACGGGTCATTCCATCAAGAATCGGCAAAGTTGTGACCTCACCATCTCCGATTCTTATGAAAATTTTTGTACTTGAAGAACTAGTGAAAAAAATAATTGAAATTCAATTTTTGTTTCCATTTTTGCGAAAACTTTAATATAATTAATTCCATCAACATCTGTGATTGCCTTCAAATAATCTTATAAGAATCAATGGAAGAATATATCACAAGATCTCACGGAGCAAAACGTAGCCGCAATCTTCAGAACTGTGGATGTGATACAAGATAATGAACAGATCAGCTCGGATAGAAGTACTGAAAGTAGTGAAAATGAGGCTTCTTCGACTGAATACGTACAATTCGACCAGTGACGTCATTTCAGTCTTATCCAGGAGGCAAGATCTTTTTCATTGCATATAAATTCATTTGAGTCGATATTAAGATATGCAGATATTACAACTTCCTAGAGAGGAAGATGGTAAGCCGGTCCGAGGCAAGGTGGCAGGCTACGCCAACCTCCAGAACCACGAAGCAAATGTGGAACACTCACAACGAGAAAAGTACTAAACTCTTGTTAGCACTACCAAGGGCGCAATGCGCAACTTTAGTCGGTATTCCTACCGGCCATTGCCTGATTGGGGCGCACGCGTACAGATTGGGGCTAATCACTAACGATATTTGCAGGAACTGCAAACTTCCCGCGGAACGGGAAACACTAGAACACCTCCTGTGCAGCTGCCCGGCTCTGGCTAGGAGACGGGTGAAGGCTCTAGGTGCACCGTCTTTCGCAAATCTTGGACAAGTCTCGCGTAGCAGCATGCAGAGCCTGCTAAACTTTGCTACGGCAACAGGGACCTTTGATTTGAACGAGGAACTCTCAACACAGATCGATACGCAAGCGCACCTACCTTAGGCACATTGGGTCTCCTTTTTATGTGGTATCGCTATGGACCCTCGAGGGTCTATGCGAGGTTTTTAAGCCGCCACTGATACCTAACCTAACCTAAGATATGCAGTGTATGGTATACATGCGCGCACGCACAGTTCAAGGAGTACGTAAATTTTTTTAACTCCTTTAAAAATAGTCTTTCTTGAAAAATCAAAAAGTCACGGTTCCCTTCAATTCTGAAATTGACCTCCCCCCCAAATTACGTCTCTGAATTCGGTATCTAATATTGAAACAAATTCTGAAGGATCCTAGTGACCAAAGAAGTAAAATATACATTCAATTGTGATTTTTTGAAGCAGAATGAATGTCCTGGAGATGAAGGCGATAATTATATGCGATTTTTGCCTATAAAATTGATTTTTTTAGCTATTTTTCCTATGGTTTTATGCACACATTTAATATAGCTCTTCGGTGTCATATTACCACTCATTTCAACGATAGTCGTATGCAAAAATTTCTGAATTTAAATAATTTTTTAGAAACTGTGAGGCTTTCTTCCAATTTTAAGTAATTAGTTTTGCTGACATAACGAAATATTTTAAAGTAGCCTTTCAAATGTAATTACTATTACCACCTTTTTTTTCCACAATAAAACCTAGCAAGAAAAATATCACATTTTCTTTGGTCGTCAAACAGTGCTCCCAACTCGTGCAAATTCTAAATATTTCAATTTTCTCTATAACATTAGAACAACTATACCCGTATTGCCGTTTAATTATTAGATAACACTTCTTCATTGCATTCGTATAGTGGTGATCACGTCACGAGAGTTTAATTCCCTATTTATTTAAAAAAAAAAATACCTAGAGAGAAATTAAAAACCCATCGGAATTTACATGAAAACATACTGCAGTCACGATCGGCTGCAAGCCAATCGTATAATACTCTAGATGAATACTGAACTCCGATTTATATTGTAGTTGGGGATAAAGTATAATTACGTGTGTGCATGTTGTATGTCCTTTATTAAGGACTGCCATTAGATTGCTGTTCAAAACTAAAAGACGATATTCAGTGTTTAATTTAATATCTTGAACTGGGTAAGTCATCGAAAAAAAATTTCCTTTTTGAAGGACTTTCTCATGGGAGGTGCAGGAAGGACTCACTCGATTTCTTACATATTTATCCTTTTCCTTAGAACCATTCAAAAATTAATGTGTACAAAATTTCATATTCGTAGCTTGAAGCGTTCAAAAGTTATCGAAAAATATTGTTGAACACGTGTCTTAAGAACATTTTGTATGACAGCTACCAGAAGGAGTGAAAGGATTTCGCTGATTAGTATACTCGAACTTTGTTTTTACTCAAAACTAATTTGTACAAAATTTCCAATTCATAGCTAAATGATTACTTGAGTTATAGTAAGTTCCGTAAATTAAGTGAATACATTTTGACAGGTTGGTGAGTAAAAGGATTTTGCTGATTAGTAAACCCGAACTTCGTTATTACTCAAAATTAATTTGTACAAAATTTCCAATTCATAGCTAAAAGATCACTTGAGTTATAGTAAGTTCCGTAAATTAAGTGAAGACGTTTTGACAGGATATTTGTATGGCAGCTACACGAAGGACTAATAGGATTTTCTTCATAATCATACATTTAGCTCGAACTATTGGAAAAATAACACATACAAAATTTCAAAGACGTAGCTTCAACCCTTCTGAAGTTATCGGCCAATATTCTTAAACACGTGTTTTAAGGACATTTTGTATGGCAGCTACCAGAAGGAGTAAAAGGATTTCGCTGACTAGTAAACTCGAACTTTGTTTTCACTCAAAACTAATTTGTAAAAAATTCCGAAGTCGTAGCTAAAAGATTACTTGAGTTATAGTGAGTTTCGTAAATTAAGTGAATACATTTTAACAGGATATTTGTATGGCAGCTACACGAAGGACTAATAGGATTTTCTTCATAATCATTTATTTAGGTGAAGGCGTTCTTGATTTATCGTGTTCACGGACAGACGGACGGACGTCAAGCGGATTTGAGGTTTTTGGCCACAAATAAACAAAAAATAATATATAACTGTTTTTCGTCCGTGGCTTGGTTCTATGCGTTACAAACTTTTGGGCTGGATTAAACTTATAATACTCTATATGATTTCATCTAGAGTATAAAAATAATGTACATAAAGAACTGAAGCACTGGCACCTCGCATACGCCTGGGACCTCTGAGACCCCATTTCGTTCCTGGGGCGCACTTTTGTAAACTGCGCCAGATACCATGAATACATATGCACTCAGCGGAATACAACGCATGTCGTCGCGCATAAAAACGCTGACAGGTCACAGTACCTTGCGTATTGGATGTCGAACCGTAGTGCAGATGAAATATTTGCGCCAAAGAGTAAGTCAATAGATTCGCACATGTTTGATCGAACAAAACAATGAACATGTCGGATCGGTAGAGGAAAATGATGTTGGTTATACAAAATCGTTTTTGTATGTACTATGTATTTGGAAGAGGGTGCTACGAACATGTATTTATATGATAAGATCAAACAGCAATCACATATTTAAGGGAATAAAACAAACGTTTGGGAGTACGACGTGTTATTAATTTGTATTTGGATGGATAGGTATATGTAGGTAGGATGCCGTGTTTTAAAATTGTAAAATTTACAAACAGTGAATTTGATAATTGTAGGTTCGTACATGAACAAACAATTGCGTAGGTAGGTGGAACATTAGGTGTGGCGCCCTAAAAATTTTGCGCCCGGCGCAGTTGCTCCACTTGCTCCTTTAGAAGCTCCGCCCCTGGATGCAACAATGTTTCACAAAATTTTAAATAAGTCACACACTTTGTGTGAACCAAAAGGTAATCGGATACCTTTACAGTAATTGTTTTGGCTAACGTTTAGATATTCATTTGAACGTTCTTATCTTGCACATTTCGCGATGCAAGGAATGTATATGTCATCAGATGATAATTCTTGTTACCCTAATGCTGGGTCATCAAGTATTGTAAGACCGAAAGAAAGATTATCTTTCTTGAGGTATAAATTTTAAGAATAAAGTAGTTGTATCTCGAACCTCTAAGGAGGCACGTTCAAATTTTGAAAATATAAATTGGTTTAAATAAAATATTAATTATTCTCGTATGTTTAATTATTTCCTGTATGTAATACGCGCCACCTATTGTATAATGATTTTAGTAAATTCAGAAACCTTCACGGGCGTGTCCACAACAAATCACCAAAGTTTTATCTCAACCGAATGAATGTCCTACATTTCTCACCTCTTAAGTTTGAGCACCAGGTACTAAAATCGCGAAAATATTGGAAAAATGTCGAAAAAAAGTTGGTTGAATGGTTTAGGAGTTCATAGGGAACATACACACATGCATACATCCTCTTTTATATATAGATTATAAGATGACTTACCAATAAGTGAACGAGAGGAAACCTAAATGTGTGGCACAGTATGAGGATGTTGCTATGTTTCTGGGTTCAAAACTACCCCCTAATTTTGAATTTTAATGTTTTAGGGCTAGTAGAACTAGAAAACCAAAAAAATGTCCATCTGTTCGACGCTTAGATAAGGTAACTAAGGATAGGAGACCCCAGTGTAAAAGCACGAATAAAATTGAGACCAAAATTATTTTGACAGCACCATGGGATCCAAGGTTGCCAAGGGATCTTGCTTGTCAAAAACACACGTAAAATAATTATGAAGGAATATTTTGTTGTTCGTTTTTATTGGTTGTCATGGTAACCTGAACGGCTTGGACCTGGGTGTAGCAAAATAACGTTATATTTGGGGCCATCCAAAAGTGTTACAAAGATGAACATTTCGAACATCCATCTATACTTAGAAAAGAAATATTTATTAAAATATCCATTTCTGTACAAATGCTTTGCATCGAAAGAAATCTTTTTAATGACTAGTCTCCCTTGAGTTCACAACAATATAGCCTTCATATTAAATTAGTAATAGAAAAATTATAAAATAACATGCATCTGTAAAGCATTCATACATAGATTACAAAGAGATAGATAGTTTTATACTCTAGACGAAATCAGAGAGTATTATAAGTTTAATCCAGCTCAAAAGTTTGTAACGCTTAGAACGAAGCCTCAGAACACAAAAAAAGTTAAATATTATTTTGTGCTTATTTGGGGCCAAAACGTCCGTCCGCCCGTTCGTCTGTCCGTTAGCATGATTACTCAAGAACGCCTTGACCTATGATCTTGAAATTTTGAATCTGAATGTTTGGGCGAATTTGTAAGGCTAAGTTCGTTAACGGGCAAAATCGTCCTCATCTAGAGTATCATACGATTGGCTTGCAGCTGATCGTGACTGCAGTGTGCTTATGCAATATATTTAATATATGCAAAAAACTTTTAAAATGCGAGCCAAAATTTTTGCCTCTAAAATAATCAGTTTTGCATGCAGCTTTTACTTCGACATGAGCATAAAACAACTTGGCTCTTTTTTTTGTGGCATGTCCAATCCTAGCGTACCTGGAACGTGCAGTAAAAACAAACAAAAATAAGGGTAATTTGGAGTATAGGGGACCTGAATAGCTTTGGATTACGATATCTTGCAAACCATTTCATCAGAAAGGTGATGCCATGCATGTAAAGAGAAGTACCATAATATTTAATGTAAAATGTTGGCAACAATTTTTGGCTTTGAAGTTTATTCATGGGGTAGAGACCCCTAGCAGAGAATAATTGCTTTGGGAGTGTTTTAGTTTTACGAAGAATCGCAACGCTTGGCCACCGCGCACACTAGATATCAAAAAGGATCCATATCGACCATCTTGGAACCCTCGCGTATAGTCAATCAACCCTAAAAACATCCTATGTCTCTGTTGAAGTTACTCAGCTTGACATGCCCTATCAACCTCAGTTCCTTTATTTTATCATATACATGACTTCACAACCACTTCAGGCGCCTGCTCGCCACCCACTCAAGGAAATGTGGGTAATGTCTTCCTTAGCATCAAGATCGTAGCAATATCTGTAACTGTCCCCATTTGCGTGTTTTTCTAACATAAAATGTCCTTAATTCTTAACTTTCATTTTCACTCAAAAATAGGGTGATAATAATATGTTATCCTCGCAATCCGGAAAGCGGAGCGGAATATCCGAATGAACGCCTTACAGTAACTAATGGGAAAGGCGTGGCAAAATCTTCGGCAAAGTTCGATAGTGTTTGAAACAAAAAAACTATTTCCCCACCAGAACAGTGTGGAACTCTCTCGACTCTTCTCGCGTACGGAATCACTTCTACCAAGTTTTACACACAATCCACCGAATATACGGGAAAGCTCTCGACTACAAAAATGCGGTATATAAGAAAGATAGAGTTTACAGCCGACACGCGATTTAGCGAGACATCACACGACAGTGTTATACAGCGAGCGACGAGCAGTGTCTATGCAAAGTAGTTGATTGAAAGTAGCGATCGTACAGAGATCAAGTTGTACATAGATACGGGCAACATTACCGTTTAGATTATTAGTGCGATTATTTAATTCGAACAATAAATTATTGCTTACATTGATTTTAAACGAATTGCGTTTTACTTGAAATCCCGCCGAACCCCTAGATCGCAACAATATTTTATTTATTAATTTATTTATCCCAGTCTACACTCTCGTTATTTGTTTTATATCTTAGCAAGGATTTACTCGCTCCTATGCATATAACATAATACAGGCTTTTGAAAAAGATGTTATGATTCCAAATCAATACGTTTGGTATCGTATTTTGTCCATATTCCAGTTTCGGGTAAATAACCAGTATTTTTCTCAGGTATATTACAACATTGTATTCATTTACTAAATTTTCGTACACAATTCGGACCTAGAGTATTGGCAGTGTTTCTTCCTTTTGTTGTAACAATAGTCATAAAAAGATCATAAGCCACGTCCGTGAAAATTAATAAGATAGTAAGAAGGGCAGATCGGTCTTCTAACTTTTAGTTGTCAAAGTTCTACTTATTGGCAAAAAACACACAAGATTTGAGATAAATCAATTGTTCAGGACTAAGGCCAGTTGTTAACATAATTACCCCGAATAATTCATTTTGCCCTATTGGCCAATTTTGCGAAATGTTCTGCTTTTGTTTGAGAAAGTTTTTTTTATAGGCTCACGTTCAAATCCAATCAAAGATAATTCGAACCACCAGCAAATCCTTGAATGTGTCAAAACCGACAACCAGTAATTGGTGTCTAATAGACCTGATAGTGCCTGGTACCTGGAACCTACCAATGCTTCCTGTTTATCGGAATGTCATATCATTAATGGCTATGCACACAAGTAAAGGAGTAGTTTAAATTGCCTTTTGAAGAGTCCTTTAATTAATACGAACACTTTGTGCATTTGAACCGAACACATATCCTTTGAAACCGAAGACTGGATAATGCTATTAGATTACCTGGATGGAAGATGTAAGGTGCAACGATGAAGTGTTTCCATATGATCATGACGAAGGATTTGTGGTACGGATATAGAGGATAGGATGTGAGTGAATTACTTACCTAATTGTTCTTAGCTATCACATTAGTATTAAATTTGAATTTTCGGTTAAATGATTTGGTGAAATGTACAGTTGTCATTATGGACCATGAACGTAAGGTTAGCACTACGAATAAAATAAAGTTCGTATCATCATCGGCACTCTTACATGAAAGTTCTTTAGCTATCTGCCACTGATTACTTAGTTATTTGCATGAAGCTAACAAGAAGTTTTGAGAAAATATTCCCTGGCTACATGGAAACTTATCGTTATGTTTGAACACGAAAGTGCTCTTAATTTCGCCTTACATCAGCGTTACATTTTAATTGCCAGGACCTTCTGATAAACTCCAACATTAGTTAAAATCTGAATTTAATGTACTCATGCTACAACAAATAATTTTGTGTTTGTTTAAACGATAGTCGATCCGAATTTGAAATGAAATTGCCGTACTAGTGTGTCGCCTAACTTTAGTGGAACTTTTCAAATTAATGATCTAAAATAGTAACTCCAGCTCCAACTTCATTTACACCCTGTAGATATACGACGATATAAAGGTTTTGTTACACCGAGAACACCTACACAATCAGAGGGTTCGGTGGCTACATGGACTCTTATGTTTGGAGCTGTAATGGAACTTCAGTTCTAATCGAATTAGAGACAATCTAATTCCGAGAATTGTCCTGGAAGTTTCGTTCAATTTTTAATTAGTTTTACCTCCTGTACTTTTGAGGGAGTTGAAGATGATGGCATTGCCGAACGAAGGTAGACTAGTACTTGCCTAGGATACTTGGCCATGTCCTTCTTAGATCGAATACTTGGAAATTTGAAAATATTCTTATATACCGGAACTTTTCATGTGATTCAAATTCATGAGAAAATCCGGTCTAATAGATTTAATGGTGTTCATGATTTAATTTAAATGAACGTAATTAATTCAGCTGAACTGAAGAAAAAGGAGAATTGTTTGAATTTGCAATTCGGTACCTAAAATAACACGGAAATTAAACTATACGAAATTTCAGATTACAATGTTTACTTTGAGGTCATTTGTATAGATTGCTATTCCAAGGAGTAGAGTGAGTTGCTCGTTAGTACAGTCAATGTCTATTTTATACTAAACACAGTCAAATATAATAATATTTCAACTTTATAGCGCAAAGTATTCTCGAACTGTCGTGAACGAATGTAAGCACATATTTTTTAAATACTATTATATGGTAGCTTCTGCAATACGCACCTCATATTATTACCGCACATTATAATGGTGAATGATTCTAGGGTCCAATATTATAAATTCCCTTTTAATCACGAAATAATGCTTCCTTGATCTAAGGGCATTTGTATGGGTGCCACACGAACGATTTAGGTTCGTTTGATCGAGTTAGAAAAATTGCTATCTTTCACGTTTCAGCACTAGAAGATCCCAAAAAAAAAAAACAAGAACGCAAAAGCGTTTGAAAGCTTGTAGCTCGGAAACCACTTTAAGTGGTAAATTTCTTGGGTGAGGGTGAGGTGGACAAATTATTATTTGTAAATCTTAGGATCCGCTTATGGAACTACGTTGAAACTTGGAACTTGTGGAGCGCTATAGTAGTGGAGCCATTTGCAAAAAAAAAATCGACTTTGGTGCAGGGGAATCGCTTGAAAGCTGGAATCGACTACGATATCTCCTGAACTTATTAAGAGCAAAAAATTAAGTTTCGATTTTGTACTAAGGTGTATTAGCGTAGTATGTTGAATACGAAATATGTTTTTTTTTCTCGAGAATCATTTAAAACAATATTTAGGGGTCTGGCAGGTGTGAGTAAAGAATCGCGAAAAGCAATAAATTATTAATTTAAACTTGAACCTTGGCAGTTGAATCGAGCTATAGTGGTGGCATATTCCAAAAATATAGTTTTGCTTTATTAATTTTTAATAATAAAATTTTGTGATCGAAATTTCAAAAAACTTTGCTACCCTGAAATTTTTTATTTTCACCTTTTAGGACTAGTAAATACCAAAAAAGCAAAAAAAAAATGTCCGTCTGTCCGCCGTAGACGACGCACGCCGTACGCAAAATCGCTTGTGGGTGTTGAGGGTGATGGTGAAAGAGGGTAGAAAGGAAAACAATCTGAACAATTTATGATTATACATATATAGCCACTAGAAAAATACATTTTTTGACAGTGAGCAAGGTACGGGAGTGAGGAGTAGTTTTTATATCTCAGAAATGGCTTATGCTAGAAAGTGGAAACTTAGTACGTATATGTAGATGCGCTACTAGAGTAATTAAAGCAAAAACAAAGTTCAGATTTTTATTGGCGTTCAGAAGTTGATATAAAAATATGTCCGTGAATCCACATTTTCACGAATTTCGTTAAAACTTTTAGACATCAAAGCAATTTTACTTCTGCGGGCTCTTTCTATAAGCCCCTAGAAACCCATTAACGGAGTGTAAAGTAGTTGTATACATATTCACGAATTCCGATATATTTCTTAAATATATTGATTTTTGGAATTCATTTTCACTTCTAAGAGCTTTAAACATAGTCGGGGAAAAAATTTATTTAAGTATTTTTCACCCCCTGGAGATATTGTTCAAGTTTTTACTGTTTCCGAAAATCTCTTAGGTTTAATGTGATCGAATTCGCTTTTACTTCTATGCAATCTTCTATTGATAAAAAAATACGTAAATAATTAAAAAAAAATCTGCCAACAGTCTGGGCGTAACTTTATTATTTTTTGGGTAGAAGTCCGGAACGCGTTTAATGCAGAGAAGCGATAAAGGTGACTATGCAGCTGACAACCTAAAGAATAATTAAAAGGCTATTTGGAACGTTATTTCTAGGTTGTCAGTCACATAGTCACCTACGTCGGTTCTCACCATTAAATGCGTTCCGGACTTCTGCCCAAAAAATAATAAAGTTGCGCTCCAACTGTTGGCAGATTTTTGATATAAGTAGCACGGTACTGGGTGAAGTCGACAAATGATATTCCTCTGTAATTCTCACAGCAGAGTTTGTCTCCTTTCTTGTAAATTGGACATAATGATGCTTTTTCGGTAATCGTCGAGTATATTTTCCTCTGTCCAAATTTTACATATCATCTTTGTGTGTTCATTCCTTAAGGTAAGTAATTTCGCCGTATATGTTAAATCCGATTAGATGTTGATTAGGTTTTTCTTCTATAAGCTTTTTATTTCTGTGAAGAACCAATCACTGAAGAATGTTGAAAATGGTGTCTTACAAGAATCTGCTCTAGTGACATATTTAATTTTTTAAAAAAACATACTGCAGTCACGATCGGCTGCAAGCCAATCGTATAATACTCTAGATGAATACTGAACTCCGATTTATATTGTAGTTGGGGATAATGTAGAATTACGTATGTGCATGTTGTATATCCTTTATTAAGGACTGCCATTAGATTGCTACTCAAACCTAAAAGACAATATTCAGTGTTTAATTTCATATCTTGAACTGGGTAAGTCATCGAACAAAAATGTCCTTTTTGAAGGACTTTCACATGGGAGGTGCAGGAAGGACTCACTCGATTTCTTACATATTTATCCTTTTCCTTGGAATTAGTTAAAAATGAACGTGTACAAAATTTCAAAATCGTAGCTTAAAGCGTTCAAAAGTTATCGAAAATATTGTTGAACACGTGCCTTAGGGACATTTTGTATGGCAGCTACCAGAAGGAGTAAAAGGATTTCGCTGATTAATAAACCGAAACTTTCTTTTTACTCAAAACTAATTTGTACAAAATTTCCAACTCATAGCTAAAAGATTACTTGAGTTATAGTAAGTTCCGTAAATTAAGTGAAGGCATTTTTACAGGATATTTGTATGGCAGCTACACGAAGGACTAATAGCATTTTCTTCATAATCATACATTTAGCTCCAACTATTGGAAAAATAACACAAACAAAATTTCAAAGACGTAGCTTAAACCCTTCTGAAGTTATCGGCCAATATTCTTGAACATGTATTTTAAGGACATTTTGTATGGCAGCTACCAGAAGGAGTAAAAGGATTTCGCTGACAAGTAAACTCAAGCTTCGTTTTTACTAAAAACTGATTTGTACAAAATTTCGATTTCGTACCTAAAAGATTACTTGAGTTATAGTGAGTTTCGTAAATTAAGTGAAGACATTTTGACAGGATATTTGTATGGCAGCTAGACGAAGGACTAACAGGATTTTCTTGATATTCATACATTTAGCTCCAACTATTAATAAAGTAACACATACAAAATTTCAAAGTCGTAGCTTTAGGCGTTCCGAAGTTATTGGTAAATATTCTTGAACACGTGTTTTAAGGACATTTTGTATGGCAGCTACCCGAAGGAGTAGGACGATTTTGCCCGTTAACGAACTTAGCCTTACAAATTCAACCAAACATCCAGATTCAAAATTTCAAGATCCTAGGTGAAGGCGTTCTTGAGTTATCGTGTTCACGGACAGACGGACGGACGGACGGACGGACGGACGGACGGACGGACGGACGGACGGACGGACGGACGGACGGACGGACGGACGGACGGACGTCAGACGGATTTGAGGTTTTTGGGCACAAATAAACAAAAAATAATATATAACTTTTTTTCGTCCGAGGCTTGGTTCTATGCGTTACAAACTTTTCGGCTGGATTAAACTTATAATACTCTATATGATTTCATCTAGAGTATAAAAATTCTAAAATCGAAACTAGCAGTGCTATTTTGACTTTGACCGGATTATGACCCGGATTATGACCCGGATTATGACCTAAAATCGTAATTTTGTTTTGAGGATGTCAGTAGCGTCGGCACTTCCATCAAACTCCGACTTTAACTCCTTTCCTTTGCCCGAAAAATAATCTAGTTGGTTCCAGACGGTTGGCAGATTTTTATACTCTAGATGAAATCATATAGAGTATTATAAGTTTAATCCAGCCCAAAGGTTTGTAACGCATAGAACCAAGCCACGGACGAAAAAAAGTTATATATTATTTTTTGTTTATTTGTGGCTAAAAACCTCAAATCCGCTTGACAACCGTCCGTCCGTCCGTCTGTCCGTTAGCACGATAACTCAAGAACGCCTTCACCTAGGATCTTGAAATTTTGAATCTGGATGTTTGGTTGCATTTGTAAGGCTAAGTTCGTTAACGGGCAAAATCGTCCTACTCCTTCGGGTAGCTGCCATATAAAATGTCCTTAAAACACGTGTTAAAGAATATTGGTCGACAACTTAAGAAGGGTTTAAGCTACGACTTTGAAATTTTGTACGTGTTTTTTTTTCCAATAATTGGAGCTAAATATATGATTATGAAGAAAATCCTGTTAGTCCTTCGTGTAGCTGCCATATAAATATCCTGTCAAAATGTATTCACTTAATTTACGAAACTCACTACAACTCAAGTAATCTTTTAGCTACGAATGCGAAATTTTGTACAAATTAGTTTTGAGTGAAAAGGAAGTTCGAGTTTACTAGTCAGCGAAATCCTTTTACTCCTTCTGGTAGCTGCCATACAAAATGTCCTTAAAACACGTGTTTAAGAATATTGGCCGATAACTTCAAAAAGGTTTAAGCTACGTCTTTGAAATTTTGTATGTGTTATTTTTCCAATAGTTCGAGCTAAATGTATGATTATGAAGAAAATCCTATTAGTCCTTCGTGTAGCTGCCATACAAATATCCTGTCAAATAGCCTTCACTTAATTTACGGAACTTACTATAACTCAAGTAATCTTTTAGCTATGAATTGGAAATTTTGTACAAATTAGTTTTGAGTAAAAACAAATTTCGAGTTTACTAATCAGGAAAATCCGTTTACTCCTTCTGGTAGCTGCCATACAAAATGTCCTTTAGACACGTGTTCAACAATATTTTTCGATAACTTTTGAACGCTTCAAGCTACGAATTTGAAGTTTTGTACACGTTCATTTCTAAATGATTCCAAGGAAAATGATAAATATGTAAGAAATCGAGTGAGTCCTTCCTGCACCTCCCATGTGAAAGTCCTTCAGAAAGGACATTTTTTTCGATGACTTACCCAGTTCAAGATATGAAATTAAACAGTGAATATTGTCTTTTAGTTTTGAGTAGCAATCTAATGGCAGTCCTTAATAAAGGACATACAACATGCACACGCGTAATTCTACTTTATCCCCAACTACAATGTAAATCGGAGTTCAGTATTCATCTAGAGTATTATACGATTGGCTTGCAGCCGATCGTGACTGCAGTATGTTTATACTCTAGATGAAATCATATAGAGTATTATAAGTTTAATCCAGCCCAAAAGTTTGTAACGCATAGAACCAAGCCTCGGACGAAAAAAAGGTATATATTATTTTTTCTTTATTTGTGCCCAAAAACCTCAAATCCTTCTGACGTCCGTCCATCCGTCCGTCCATCCGTCCGTCCGTCCGTCCGTCCGTCCGTCCGTCCGTCCGTCTGTCCGTGAACACGATAACTCAAGAACGCCTTCACCTAGGATCTTGAAATTTTGAATCTGGATGTTTGGTTGAATTTGTAAGGCTAAATTCGTTAACGGGCAAAATCGTCCTACTCCTTCGGGTAGCTGCAATACAAAATGTCCTTAAAACATGTGTGCGAGAATATTAGCAAATAACTTCGGAAGGGTTTAAGCTACCACTTTGAAATTTTGTGTGTGTTACTTTTTTAATAGTTGGAGCTAAATATATGATTATGAAGAAAATCCTGTTAGTCCTTCGTGTAGCTGCCATACAAATATCCTGTCAAAATGTATTCACTTAATTTACGAAACTCACTATAACTCAAGTAATCTTTTAGCTACGAAATCGAAATTTTGTACAAATTAGTTTTGAGTGAAAACAAAGTTCGAGTTTACTAGTCAGCGAAATCCTTTTACTCCTTCTGGTAGCTGCCATACAAAATATCCTTAAAACGGGTGTTCAAGAATATTGGTCAATAACTTCAAAAGGGTTTAAACTACGACTTTGAAATTTTGTCTGCGTTATTTTTCCAATAGTTGGAGCTAAATAAATAATTATAAAGAATATCCTGTTAGTCCTTCGTGTAGCTGCCATACAAATATCCTGTCAAAATGTCTTCACTTAATTTACGAAACTCACTATAACTCAAGTAATATTTTAGCTACGAATTCGGAATTTTGTACAACTTAGTTTTGAGTAAAAACAAAGCTTGGGTTTACTTGTTAGCGAAATCCTTTTACTCCTTCTGGTAGGTGCCATACAAAATGTCCTTAAAATACGTCTTCAAGAATATTGGCCGATAACTTCAGAAGGGTTTAAGCTACGACTTTGACATTTTGTACGTATTATTTTTCCAATATTTGGAGCTAAATACATAATTATGAAGAAAATCCTGTTAGTCCTTCGTGTAGCTGCCATACAAATATCCTGTCAAAATGTGTTCACTTAATTTACGAAACTCACCATAACTCAAGTAATCTTTTAGCTACGAATTCGGAATTTTGTACAAGTTAGTTTTGAGTGAAAACGAAGCTTGGGTTTACTTGTCAGCGAAATCCTTTTATTCCTTCTGGTATCTGCCACACAAAATGTGCTTAAGACACGTGTTCAACAATATTTTTCGATAACTTTTGAACGCTTCATGCTACGAATTTGGAATTTTGTACACGTTCATTTTTAAATGGTTTCAAGGAAAAGGATAAATATGTAAGAAATCGAGTGAGTCCTTTCTGCACCTCCCATGTGAAAGTCCTTCAAAAAGGACATTTTTTTTCGATGACTTACCCAGTTCAAGATATGAAATTAAACACTGAATATTGTCTTTTAGTTTTGAGTAGCAATCTAATGGGAGTCCTTAATAAAGGACATACAACATGCACACACGTAATTCTACTTTATTCCCAACTACAATATAAATCGGAGTTCAGTATTCATCTAGAGTATTATACGATTGGCTTGCAGCCGATCGTGACTGCAGTATGTTTATACTCTAGATGAAATCATATAGAGTATTATAAGTTTAATCCAGCCGAAAAGTTTGTAACGCATAGAACCAAGCCTCGGACGAAAAAAAGTTATATATTATTTTTTGTTTATTTGTGCCCAAAAACCTGAAATCCGCCTGACGTCCGTCCGTCCGTCCGTCCGTCCGTCCGTCCGTCCGTCCGTCCGTCCGTCCGTCCGTCCGTCCGTCCGTCCGTCCGTCCGTCCGTCCGTCCGTCCGTCTGTCCGTTAGCACGATAACTCAAGAACGCCTTCACCTAGGATCTTGAAATTTTGAATCTGGATGTTTGGTTGAATTTGTAAGGCTAAGTTCGTTAACGGGCAAAATCGTCCTGTTCCTTCGGGTAGCTGCCATACAAAATGTCCTTAAAACACGTGTTCAAGAATATTGGTCGATAACTTCAGAAGGGTTTAAGCTACGACTTTGAAATTTTGTATGTATTATTTTTCCAATAGTTGGAGCTAAATATATGATTATGAAGAAAATCCTGTTAGTCCTTCGTGTAGCTGCCATACAAATATCCTGTCAAAATGTATTCACTTAATTTACGAAACTCACAATAACTCCAGTAATCTTTTAGCTACGAATTCGGAATTTTGTACAAGTTAGTTTTGAGTGAAAAGGAAGTTCGAGTTCACTAATCAGCGAAATCCTTTAAATCCTTCTGGTAGCTGCCATACAAAATGTCCTTAAAACACGTGTTCGAGAATATTGGTCGATAACTTCAGAAGGGTTTAAGCTACGGCATTGAAATTTTGTTTGTGTTATTTTTCCAATAGTTCGAGCTAAATGTATGATTATGAAGAAAATCCTGTTAGTCCTTCGTGTAGCTGCCATACAAATATCCTGTCAAAATGTATTCACTTAATTTACGAAACTCACTATAACTCGAGTAATCTTTTAGCTACGAATTCGGAATTTTGTACAAATTAGTTTTGAGTGAAAACAAAGTTCGAGTTTACTAGTCAGCGAAATCCTTTTACTCCTTCTGGTAGCTGCCATACAAAATATCCTTAAAACAGGTGTTCAAGAATATTAGTAGATAACTTCAGAAGGGTTTAAGCTACGGCATTGAAATTTTGTATATGTTATTTTTCCAATAGTTGGAGGTAAATTTATGATTATGAAGAAAATCCTGTTAGTCCTTCGTGTAGCTGCCATACAAATATCCTGTCAAAATGTATTCACTTAATTTACGAAACTTACTATAACTTAAGTAGTCTTTTAGCTATGAATTCGGAATTTTTTACAAATTAGTTTTGAGTAAAAACGAAGCTTGAGTTTACTTGTCATCGAAATCCTTTTACTCCTTCTGGTAGCTGCCATACAAAATGTCCTTAAAATACGTGTTTAAGAATATTTTTCGATAACTTTTGAACGCTTCAAGCTACGAATTTCAAATTTTGTACAAGTTCATTTTTAAATGGTTCCAAGGAAAAGGATAAATATGTAAGAAATCAAGTGAGTCCTTCCTGCACCTCCTTCAAAAAGGACATTTTTTTTCGATGACTTACCCAGTTCAAGATATGCAACTAAACACTGAAAATTGTCTTTTAGTTTTGAGTAGCAATCTAATGGCAGTCCTTAATAAAGGACTTACAACATGCACACACGTAATTCTACTTCATCCCCAACTACAATATAAATCGGAGTTCAGTATTCATCTAGAGTATTATACGATTGGCTTGCAGCCGATCGTGACTGCAGTATGTTTTTAATTCAAAATTTAACTCGGTAAAACTTTCATTTTCTGTATGAGTCATTTCTCAGCTGTATGAATGGAAGAAATTTTCAAGGATTTTTAAATGGAAGCTGTTCGAACAATTTACTGGATTTTCTTCTTATTTTGAAAATTAATATGTGCCAACATAGTAATATCAGCCTAGCCATGCAAAATCAATTTAAAAGAGAAACAGCCAATTTTAACATCCTACTTTAATTCGCTCTGGAGTAGTAGTGGGAGCCAACTTAAGGACAAGAAACAGACTTGCAACTTTTGCTCACAACTTTACAATTAAACATATTTTTATCCGAATCTTTTTTTGTGGTTGAATTGTTTTACCCAAACAATGGGGTCATCGAGATTGCAGCAAATAATGCAAGCACAAGACATTCTACAAATAGTAAAAGAATCGTTTTGACTACAGAAAGATCAGTCTTGACAAATTTGATGACTTCTTTGGGCTAAAAAAAAAAGAATCAACTTACGTCCTCTGTTTGAATTCATCAAAAAGTAGTGAACCACATATTCTTTGAAAAAGTAATATCAAAACTAGTCTATTTCGAAAATCGGGAATAAGAACCTTTGTTACTAATTAGTAGATTTAATGGAGTTCCTCAAGGCTCAGTTCTAGGGCCGATATTATTTATATATTTCAAACTTTGTGAATCAATGACTTCAGTGAATGTATTTTTGTGGACGATACTTCAGTATTATGAAACGGAGATATGTGCTTGTTATACTCTAGATAGAATCATATAGAGTATTATAAGTTTAATCCAGCCCAAAAGTGTGTAACGCATAGCAAGCATCGGACGAAAAAAAGTCATATATTATTTTTTGTTTATTTGTGGCCAAAAACTCCTAATCCGCTTGACGTCCGTCCGTCCGTCCGTGAACACGATAACTCAAGAACGCCTTCACCTAGGATCTTGAAATTTTGAATCTGGATGTTTGGTTGAATTTGTAAGGCTAAGTTCGTTAACGGGCAAAATCGTCCTACTCCTTCGGGTAGCTGCCAAATAAAATATCCTTAAAACACGTGTTCAAGAACTGATAACTTCAGAAGGGTTTAAGCTACGACATTGCAATTTTGTACATGTTATTTTTCCAATAGGTGGAGCTAAATATATTATTATGAAGAAAATCCTGTTAGTCTTTCGTGTAGCTGCCATACAAATATTCTGTCAAAATGTATTCACTTAATTTACGAAACTCACTATAACTCAAGTAATCTTATAGCTACGAATTCGGAATTTTGTACAAATTCGTTTTGAGTGAAAATAAAGTTCGACTTTACTAGTCAGCGAAATCCATTTACTCCTTCTGGTAGCTGCCATACAAAATACCCTTAAAACACGTGTTTAAGAATATTGGCCGATAATTTCAGAAGGGTTTAAGTTACGACTTTTAAATTTTGTATGTGTTATTTTTTCAATAGTTGGAGCTAAATGTATGATTATGAAGAAAATCCTATTAGTCCTTCGTGTAGCTGCCATACAAATATCCCGTCAAAACGTCTTCACTTAATTTACGGAACTTACTATAACTCAAGTAATCTTTTAGCTACGAATTGGGAATTTTGTAGAAATTAGTTTTGAGTAAAAACAAAGTTCGAGTTTACTAATCAGCGAAATTCATTTACTCCTTCTGGTAGCTGCCATACAAAATGTCCTTAAGACACGTGTTCAACAATATTTTTCGATAATTTTTGAACGCTTCAAGCTACGAATTTGAAATTTTGTACACGTTCATTTTTAAATAGTTTCAAGGAAAAGGATAAATATGTAAGAAATCGAGTGAGTCCTTCCTGCACATCCCATGTGAAAGTCCTTCAAAAAGAACATTTTTTTTCGGTGACTTATCCAGTTCAAGATATGAAATTAAATACTGAATATTATCATTTAGTTTTGAGTAGCAATCTAATGGAAGTCCTTAATAAAGGACATACAATATGCACACACGTAATTTTACTTTATCCCCAACTACAATATAAATCGGAGTTCAGTATTCATCTAGAGTATTATACGATTGGATTGCAGCCGATCGTGACTGCAGTATGTTTTTTGAATTGGTGTTGATTTGAACCATTCAGACGCTAAACCCCCAATATAATTATTTTGACTATAGTACAATACAACAACTTCAAGCAGATGGGAAATTGTTGTTATTTTCAAAAATATAGAGAAATGTTAGAAATATCCTACAGTTGTCTGGTTCCATTTTGTCAATTATTCACTAATTTGGGATTCTACTATTTCGTTAGTATTTTGGGTCAAACTAAGAGCGAAATTCCATTCTGACGAAAGGACATACATCCAATGTAAACAAAGGTTACAAAGTGCTTGATAATACTTGAGTGTTTTTATGGAAGAACATTTTTCTTATTGTGGAAACATTCAAACTCAAGCCCACCTAATGGGCATACTCTAGAAAAATTTATTTGCAAGGAAATAAAAAGCCAATTCCATTTTACTGACTAATAAGACGTGTATACTTAAAATATTATCCCTGATTTAAGCAGATTTGTTTAGACCGGCAAACCACCCCTAGAATCGTCCATAATAGAACCTTAAGCTCAGCAAATGTTGCGAACATTTTCATGTAATTGGGTTAGTCAAATTACGGACAAGATGACAGGGGCCCCACATTACATCCCCATCAAATGTACTGTCGGATGTTCTGATTAATGTTGGTCAGTTGACATTTTCTCTCTAATTTGATGAAAACTTCAACGTTTTTTTACAAGGAGCGTGGGTGCTTTAGAATTACATTCGTTTCACTATGTTATGCATGCAACAAATTTTCACAGATTTCTTTCAATGTACGGGTATGTAAACATGTTTGGAAGTATCAAAGAGTAAACAATTATTTTTTGAACGATTCTGCGATTATTCTATATTCGTTAGGACAACAACAATATTATTAGAAGTTTAAAATTAGCTAGTTGCAATTTTTTCTTTCATAGAGCAAAGTATTAGCCGCAAAGAAAAACTTACAATGACACATCTATTAGAATAGCAAATCCGTTAAAATTTCAAACTATCTCTACAACGGTCTATTCATCAAAGTTGAAGCTAGGAGTCTATAGAAGTAAAATTAAAAAAATGTTCTCCACTCTAAATATAATAGGAAAGCGGCTGAATAGATATTGATAAATTTCAGTATTTTAATTAACATCATGAGATTCCAAAAAATTGAGCAACGCGGTATGTAGCGGTAGTAGTTTTTTCTATTTCAAGAACAGTTAATGTTGAAAAGTTGAAATTTAGTAAATAAAAGCCAAACCGAGTTACCGCGGGAGCTGTTAGAGTAGTTTCTCTTTTAATAAGCAAAACAATACAATACTGATTCCAAAACTAATTGCAATTTAGTTGAGACACAAACCAGGAAATCCCCACTACGTTAGGGTGACAGCTTCTTTTGACGAATGGAATTTCATTCAAATCATAAGCTTTTTAGTCCCTGATGGATTTAAAATTTATTCAAACTCGAACGTAAATATATTATCATTTAATATAGAGGTTTTGACTTGCGTTCGCTGATTGACTCGAAAAATGGGAACTCGTATTGGGAAAGGTTTGGTAACTTTTTAATGGTTTTATAAATTTACCACCTAGAGAAATTTAAATGTTACCTTATGAAGAGAGGGGGCTATCAATTTACTTCCAATTAATAAAATCACAAGCATTTTAATAGCCATTTCAAATTAAAAGATATGTAGAAAATAATGTATACACCCCCGGAAATAGCTATAAATACAGTAAGTTTTGTACATGAAAATCAAAAACCGTTTGTTTGAACGTTGCAGTACTAATTTATTTTAAACTTCCACTTTTAGTTATTATATTAAAAACAAAATAATAGCGATTTCTGCAATTGCAATTTAAAAAAAAATGAAATAATAAAAAAAACATGGAAATTGCTATAAATACAGCTATATCATCTTACGAAAATTAACTTTTTTAAAGAATATTTTGGATTTTCCTTAAAAACTAATAGTGTGTGTTGCCTCCTTGTTTAGAAATTACTTCGAAAATTCTGCTCGGCATCGACTCGACCAACGATGTAAGCTGTTCTCTAGAAAATTTTTTCCAAGCTTCCTGAATCCCATGGCGAAGCTCTGCAATACTGCCGTATTGCTTGTTTCCAGGGTATACAAGCCGAACCAAGGTTCCCCAGAGATTCTCGATTGGGTTAAGGTCTGGACTTATGGCTGGCCAATCAAGAACTTGTATGTTTCTGGAGTTCAAAAAGGATTTTGTCTCCTTCGAAGCATGTATTGCGGCATTATCGTGCTGGAATATCCAAGTATCGCCAAGGACATCTTCTGCAAAGTTAATTAGCTCTTCATCCAATAATTGGACGTAGTTTGCCGATTTCATTTTTGGCGTAATGAAACAAATTGGTGATTTTCCATTACTACAAAATGCTGCCCAAACCATTAACGATCCACCACCAAAATTGCGACTAAGCCTTGTTTCCGGCTCTTTCCGCAAATCATGCCAGTAGAATTGGTTCCCGTCTGGACCGTCTAAGTTGAATTTTTTTTCGTTGCTGAAGATAACTTTAGACCATTCCTCGGTCCACGACATGTGTTTTTTGCGAATTCTAACCTTTTTGTTTTATGGCGTTCTTTCAAGGCCGGTTTCGACTTTCATTTCGTCCATTGAAGGACCTCACTTGAATTCAAAATTTGACGTACTCGTCGGCTGGATACCGGCAAATCTAAATTCGATTTAATTTGTGCAGAAGAGAATTCTCCTGTAGAAGCCTTCTTTACAATGTTGCGCCGGTCCCTATTTGACAGTTTCCTTTTCGGTACAGGTTGCTTTCTCGTACCATATTTTCCCTTCATGCGTATATAGTTTGCAACAACCGTATGAGATCTATTGATTTTGCTGGCAATTTGACGGAAAGAAAGCCCACCATCTCTGTATGCCTCGATACTCCCTCTTTCCCGACTCGATAGCACTTTTTCCCGTGGCATTTTGTAATTTCTAAACAAAGAACCATGAAATATTTTTTTACGCTAACTCTATAATGTGATACTTACCTCTAACATCAATTAATCGGCTTAATTGTCAAATGTAATTCAAATTCTACGTATGACTGTATGTGTATTTATAGCTATTTCCAGTATAAATAGTCTCCCGAATCAGAAGAATGACGCAATATAAATTATTTACAGCAAATAGCGAGCTCTTTTGTGGTGGATGATGCAATAGTAAAAATAGGAGCAGAATGGACAAATATTTTTCACTTGAACATTAAGATTGATTGTAAAAATCAACTTACATCATATGTATTTATAGCTATTTCCAGGGGTGTATGGAAAAGCCAGTACTACTTGGGACTCTAAAGGAACCCTTTCATCTTATTTTCCCTCCTCACTAACCGGATAACATTTTATGAACAAACTCAATCTCTATATATAAAAATGAATGTTTGTCTGTTTGTCTGTTTGTCCTGTATAGGCTCCTAAACGACTCATCCAATTGCGATGAAACTTTGGTGATTTGTTGAGGGTATGCCCTCGATGGTTTCTGCGTTAACAAAATTATTTAACAGTTGGTGGTTCGCGAGTTATTTCAACATTTGAGTGTTTTTCATATGACTTAGCGGCAGTTCGTTTTTGGTGTATTAGTTATGCCTATTCCTATTACTAAATGGTATAAGAGGATAGTGGATGGAAGATGGAATATGGAGGATGGAAGATGGAGGATGGTGTATAGAGAATGGAGGATGGATGATGGAGTTTGGGGGATGGTAGATGTAGGATGGTGGATAGAGGATGGTGGGAGATGGTTTCTGCGTTAACAAAATCATTTAACAATTGGTGGTACGCGAGTTATTTCAACATTTGAGTGTTTTTCATATGATTTAGCGGCAGTTTGTTCGTTTTCGGTGTATTAGTTACGCGTTCCTATTACTAAATGGTAAAGTTGGATGGTGGATAGAGGATAGTGGATAGAGGATGGAGGATGGAAGATGGAGGATGGTGGATGTTGGGTGGAGAATGGTGGATGGTGGATGGAGGATGGAGGATAGAGAATGGGGGATGGTAAATGGAGGATGGTGGATGGTGGTTAGAGGATGGTGGATAGAGGATGGAGGATGAGGTATGGAGGATGGTGGATGGAGGATGGTGGATGGGGATGGTGGATGGTGGATGGAGAATGGTGGATGGTGGATAGAGGATGGAGGATAGAGGATGGGGGATGGTAGATGGAGGATGGTGAATGGTGAATAGAGGATAAAGGATAGAGGAAGGAGGATGAAGGATGGTGGATAGAGGATGGTGGATAGAGGATGTAGGATGGAGTATGGTGGATTGGGGATGGAGGATGGTGGATAGAGGATAGAGTAACGTGAGCAACGGAGCAACGGGAGAAATGGGAGTAACGGGAGAAATCGTAGCAACGGGAGTAACAGGAGCATCGTGGGAAACAGGAGCAACGGATTAACGGGAGCAACGGGAGAAATGGGAGCAACGGGAGAAACCAGAACAATGGATCAACGGGAGAAACAGGAGCAATGGATCAACGGGAGAAAAGGGAGCAACGAGATCAACGGGAGCAACGTGAGTAACAGGAGCGATGGACCAACGTGAGCGAAGCGAGCGTAGCCGCGGTACGCGGCTAGTAAAATATATATTTGTATTCAAAAACCTGACCAAAAACAACTCTTTAAATTATGAAAATTTGTTATTATACCTGAAAAATTGCCGAACTACTGAAATACCTTAAAGAGAAACGACGAAAATTGAAAAATCTCAATTATTTCCAATCTTTAAGTGAATTTCTTAACTCTTGAAAAATTGACTCAGTTCATTTTACAGGAATCGTCCTTTTCACGTCCTTTTTACAAAGCTACTGCACATCGAAGCCAATATCCTGGTGAGGTTCAGCTGCTTCTTGCACAATGCAACATCAGTTCGTATCACGTATACATCTTAGGAATAAAATGGAAAATTGCAGTTCTTCCTTAGAGTTTTTCTTCGATTAGATGAAGTCCATAAAAAAGTTTTCATGGCAAGCAATGTAAGAAATGAGGATTTCTTGTTGAAAGGAGATTCCGTTACTGAAATGAATTTTAGATTTTAAGGATAATCCATTGGTATGAAAAATTTAGTGGAAAAATGGCTTTAATCGAAGCTTCAGCGAATATGGGGTGGTCTTCTTTAAAATGAACTCTTTGCATTACGGGAGTGTACGTGTGGAAATTTCAAATATATCAGGCATACCAAAAACTCGTAATGTTCACCACACCGTCAGCCATCAGCAAATTTATAACTGGTAAATTGTGGGTTGTTTGGAACTAACAAATCACCAAAACTACAATACTAATCCTCGAATTGTTATCATAAATAAATTTCATCGTTGAGTAAGTACATTTTAAGCCTCCTCCAAATTACACCAGTGAAACAATTTACCCTACACAAAGCGCATTACGATTATAATTTACGAATTCAGAATAACTTAAATTCACAGTGTACGAGTACTAGACTGAAATCGTCAATATTTTCAGAACTAATTGAATATTAGTAATTTAGCTCCGACAAAATGGCGATTTCCATCGAACCGTTTTCAGAATATCTTCATCTTTAAGCCCTTGATAAATCGATGCTACTATTGTGTGGAAAACGTTTAACAAAAGTGCAATTTATTGTAAATTACGAAAGAAGGTTTTAGAAACTATGTTTAGACAAGTTGAGAGCAAATTCAACCGCCTTATTTAGTCAAAATATGAATCACACATGAATTTTGAAATCGATATCAGAAGTGTGGATGCACTTGAAGTTTTGAACCTCGATGTTCCTGAAATTGACAGTAAGCTGTACAAGTAATACTTTCGGCGATTTGCATTGCTTAGACTATTCAGCGAGCAAATTTGTCAACAAGACAAATATTTAATTGGAGAAATTCGTTTAATTCGTCTACTATTTGATCAGAACTGTTTTTCAGCATCGTTTCAGTACACTCCAATTGTGCAGCTATCCAGCCGTAAATCTTTCCTATTTAAATGCACGCAAGAATACTTCGATACAGTGCAAGCACGCAGCGGGCTAGTGCAAAAATATGCAGGAATCGAGTGAATTGACGCATACTTGGCAATAGCTATGATACGATAATTCTCTACGATAAAATTTATGAAATGATATAAAATTGATGTTTCCAAAATTGACAAAAAGCTGTTCAAGGATTGCTTTAGACTATTTAAATTGCTGAGACAATTCAACAATCCAAATTGTCAGCAAGAGAAAAATTTAATTGGAGAAATTCGATTAATTCCTCACTATTCGATCAGAACTGTTTTCCAGCTCCGTTTCAGTACTGCTCAATTTTGCAGCTGTCCGGCCGCAAATCTTTCCTATTCAAAGAATGCTTCGGTAGCTCGAAAATATGAAAATGTCTGTAACTACAGTGCAAGCACGCAGCGGACGACTGGTGTAAAAATATGCAGGAATCCAGTGAATTGATATGTACTTGTAATAGTTTTGAAAAGATACTTCTCTAGGATAAAAGTTAGTAAATGAGGAAATAAAATAAAATAAAATAAAATAAAATGAAATGAAATGAAATGAAATAAAATAAAATAAAATAAAATAAAATAAAATAAAAGAAAAGAAAATAAAATAAAACAAAATAAAATAAAATAAAATAAAATAAAATAAAATAAAATGAAATAAAATAAAATAAAATAAAATAAAATGAAATAAATTAAAATAAAATAATATAAAATAAATTGAAATTGAATAAAATAATATAAAATAAAATGAAATAAAATGAAATGAAATAGAATAAAACAATATAAAATAAAGTATGATAAAACAAACTAAAATAAAATAAATTTCTGAAAAAAATTAAGTGTTTTCCGAATTGAGAGGAGTATAACTTAAATAAACAAAAACAATTAATTAAAATTAAAATGATGTTGTTTATATTTTTGTTATGTATTCAGGCTAATGCAAGGATCTAAATAAAATATAAATACAATAGGTATAATCAAAATTTCAAATATAGTACACCTCAATTGTAATGGACTAGATGGGTCCGTCAGTATTATAATCGGAATGTATACTTAAGCCCTTGAGACGGGACCTTTACAATGGTCCATTATAATCGAGTGTGTAAAAAAACATACACAAGACATTCAAGCAATAATCTCGCTAATACCAAGATGGGAGATATCTGAATCCAGACCATCGGAGATATTGCCATTTTTTCGTTTTAGTGAAATGGTTTGTTTATAAGCGAAAATTTCCATTTCTATGCAGTAAAAACACAAATCCGTACCAATGTTTCGAACAAGACATTAAAATTCAGTTCAAAGAATAATGTAATATGGTCTAGCCATAAAATGCGAGTTCATGCTGTTCTAATTTCCTTTTCATATTTATACACCTAGACGCTGATAATGTTACGTTCAATATTCACCTTAGAACTCACTCCTTCTCGCTCATAAATCAGTAGGAAATATAGACTACATCATAAAGAAGTGGAATTTATGGTGCGCTACTTCGTTACAATTTAATGTGTCTTGTTATTTTTACGAAATGGAACAGGAAGAATTGATACTTTGGTAAAGTAAAACCTGAAACATTATACACTTTTCATTTTAAGGAGTTCAATCATTTTTTTGGGGTTAAGTTTATTACGTTGGTTCGTTATCGTAAAAACCTTTGACTTTGATATGTATATTGCTGAAACGAGAAAACATATTTTTCTTTCTGTTAATGCCTAGAAGGCGGCGATTTTTTTTTTTAAATATTATTATTATCCTGGCATATAATAGATAGAACAACTAATCTAAAAAACACCGTCGGCATATCTGAGGAGAGCGCGAATATTAACAGTAGCTGCCCTGCAGTAATGGAAATAGGAGAGACATCAGCGGGTGCGACGACCAGCATTTCCGAAGTACAACAAGATAACCGAGCATTCAGTTGGAGAACAGTACAAAAAAAACGTAAACTGGCAAACGAAGGAATAGTTGGGATCCCTAAATTGCAAAGAAACAACACAAAGTCATCGCTGGAATCATCGTCGGCATATCAAAACAGGTTTCATAGCCTTCAAAATAGATCCGAAACAGGGGGCAACGTAAATACAATGAAAAATTCTACTAATGCTAACACATTAAATAATACTAACACTCAAAAATTCTAATTCTATAAATACTAACGAAACACAATTGCATTTAAATAAAAAAAAATCTGCCAACAGTCTGGGCGCAACTTTATTATTTTATGGGTAGAAGTCCGAAACGTGTTTAATGATGAGATGCGGTGTTGGGTACTGTGCGACTGACAACCTAAAAAATAACGTTCCAAATAGCCTCCTGGTTATCTTTATAATCCTAAATTTTTAGTTTTCTATTCATTATGGTTTTCGAGAAACAAAAATCAGAATGTTTTCCTTTCTACTCCCTTTCACCATCACCCTCAACACCCACACCACCAAAATTTTTTTCCCTACTAGAAGTTTACCGACCCCAACTCCTGTAAAATTTTCAAGATCATATCTGATACGGTTTCTGAGATATAAAAATGACATTTTTTGAAAAATTGCTATCCCCCCACTTTCGTGCCCTACCTCCCCCCTCAAAAAATTTAGTTTTGGTAGACTCCTCTTGTGATCTCATATACAGAAACTAAATTTTATCTTCCTGGTATAATTTGTTCGGAAGATATTGTAATCCAAAGTTTTTCACCCCCCACCCCCACACCCCACCTCCGCTCTTAAAAATTTTAGCCCTTTTCTAATCTTGAAGTATCCCTAAGGACAACAACAAAGTTTCAATCTTCTGACATCAATGGTTCAGGAGATATCGATTTTAGAATGTTTCAATCCCGCACGGAGAAAAATTAACCCACTTAATTAGAACAAAAGTAAGAGGAAATCCCTACGCATTTTTGCCAAAAAGAGAGGCATTTCAAAATTAAGTAGTATTTCTCATTGAATTTTAAAATGACGTTCCTTTCATTTTGAACTGCTATCTAGTAAATATAAGATGTTATCATTTTGGTAATAAATACTTGAAATACTTGAGAAATTATCATTCTTCTTAACAGAAATTGTTTCAGTAGCTCTTTCTTTATCTATTAATGAATTAAAATATACTTTTTCATGCTTCAGTAAATGTTTTTTTAAATGAACATATATTAGTAAATTGTAGTTCGCATGAATTTTGTTTACATCGAAAAACAGATAAACTTGGAAATCCATATGAAATTCTTAAGTGCTCTATTAATTTCTGCGTGTGAACAAACGTTCGATCACACTCAAAGCAAATTAATTTGGACATTCCTCTCTATTTGGTTTTAACTTATTACTTTATTATTTTAATAATACAGTATTGTTTTCGATTTTTAAAAAAAAAATTTGCTAAACTGAAAATTTTTTTTTTCACGTTTCATGACTAGTAGACACGAAAAAACCAAAAAAAAATTTCAGTCCGTCTGTCCGCCGTACGCCGTACGTCGACCGCTGTACGCAAAATCGTTTGAAGGCTCGTAGCTCCCAAACCCTTTAAGCTATTAAATTGAAATTTTTTTTATGAATAGACTGGGTAGGCCCCTTGAAGTGGCCAAGTTTGTAGGGGTGGGGGTGTGAGGGGAGAGGAGGGGGAAGTGTTTTAGACGGAAAATTTTGGTTTCTAGATCTCAGCAACCGCTTATGCTAGGAGGCTGAAATTTGGAATTTATATAGATCTTCAGTAGTGGACCCATTTGCAAAAAGATTGCCGATATAGGTGAAGGAGTTTGGGAGTGGGGGGAAAAATAATGCGTCCGAAACGCAAAAAAGGTGAGATCGACACTTTCTTAAATCCATATCTCCTAAAGGGTTAATGTCACAAAATTGAAACTTAATGAATATCTGTAGGTATACTAGGAGAATGGATCAGAAACAAAAATTTTAGTGGGGGCAGTGGCGTACGGGAGTGGGGGGTAAAAAACTTTAGATTACGATATCTCACGAACCAATTGCACTAGACAAATAAAATTTGGTTTGTGTATAAAGGTTCACAAATGAAGTTTGCTGAAAGCAAAATTTTTTAAAGGGGTGGTGGAGCATGAAAGTAGAGGGGATAAGAATTTTTCTAAAAAATTACGTCTCATATCTCAAGAACAGTGTAAGATAAAAGCTTAAAATTTTTACCAAAAGTAGGCCTAATAGACCTCTAGCAGAAAACAAAATTTTGGAAGTGAGGGTGTAGTAGGTGAGGGTGGGGGAGGGTGGAAAGGAAAAAGTTCCGATTTTAATATCTCGACAACCTATTATGATATGGAGCTGAAACTTGGTATTTAGATAGAACTATATTAGTAGCATTTTGGAAAAATATAATTTTTTATAGGGGTAGTATGGTACGTTGGTGGGGGGTGTTTTTCCTATCTATAGAACGGCTTATGCTACAAAGTTGAAACTTGGTATGTTTATGTAAATCAACTAGAAAACTCATTTAGATAAAAAAAAATGTTAAGTATCCATTGGCGTTCGGAGGAGGGGCAAAAAAAATGATCAGTGAAAATGAAATGCATATATTTTCACGGTTTTCGTCATATCTATTAGGTCTTTCCAAATATGGAGTTCATTTTTATTCTACGGCTTCTTCATGTAAATACCGAGAAAGCGTTTTCAGGATTTTTTAAAATTCGACCCCTAAGGGGGTGCAAAGGGGGTTGTAAACTTTTTCACGAATTCTACTATATCCCCACGTCTTATCAGATATCGAATATCTTTTTACTTACACGTGCTTGCGTAATAGTCGGCTAAAACCTGTTTTTAAGTTTTTTCCTTTTTCAGCCCCTAAGAGGGTATAAACGGTTTGATCACGTTTTCACAAGTTCCGTCATTTCTTTTAGAAGTAATAAGAAATTGAATTGGTTCCTACTTTCTCGTATTGTCTTCATATTTATTTATTAACTCCTTTCATGATTTTTGGATATTCAACCCCCAAGTGGGTGTAAGGAGGTTGCATATCTGGTGATATATCGAATTCATTTTTACTTCCTAAGGTTTCCTATATAAAAAAGCCAAAAAGTCAATTTCAGTATTTTAAATATTCAATCCTAATGGGTGTAAGGGGGTTGTATGCTTTTCAAAGTTTCGACATATTTCTTAGGTTCAATGAGATATTAGATCGCTTTTCATTTCCACAGACTTTTTATATAATCGCCTACAAACCCATTTCTCAATTTTTTTATATTCAACCCCCAAGGGTTTGTACATGGTTTCACAATTTTTGCCATCCCTTAGTTCTGATGAGATATAAAATTGATTATTACGGCCAACCAATTCACGATTTTTCGAATTTCCAGAACCAAGGGGGTGTGAAGGGTTTGCTTAAGTTTCCACAAATTTTTCAAAATCCGTCTTGTCTCATGAGATATCAAGTTACTTCTCATGAAATCGTCTAAAAACCTGTTTCACAATTTTTTCGAAATTTAAACCCCAAGTGGAAGTAATGGGTTTGTATACGTTTTAACAATTCGTCATATCTCTTAATTCTGATAAGGCAGCAAATTCGTTTTTACTTCTATGGGCTTTTAGTGTACATAATACACTGAAATTCGAATAGTATACGCGGACTTTTTCAATGTTTAATCGGCTAAAAATCTCTATTTTAAATATTTATACTCTAGATGAAATCATATAGAGTATTATAAGTTTAATCCAGCCCAAAAGTTTGTAACGCATAGAACCAAGCCTCGGACGAAAAAAAGTTATATATTATTTTTTGTTTATTTGTGCCCAAAAACCTCAAATCCGCTTGACGTCCGTCCGTCCGTCCGTCCGTCCGTCCGTCCGTCCGTCCGTCCGTCCGTCCGTCCGTCCGTCTGTCCGTGAACACGATAACTCAAGAACGCCTTCACCTAGGATCTTGAAATTTTGAATCTGGATGTTTGGTTGAATTTGTAAGGCTAAGTTCGTTAACGGGCAAAATCGTCCTACTCCTTCAGGTAGCTGCCATACAAAATGTCCTTAAAACACGTGTTCATGAATATTGGTCGATAACTTCAGAACGGTTTAAGCTACTACTTTGAAATTTTGTATGTGTTATTTTTCCAATAGTTGGAGCTAAATATATGATTATGAAGAAAATCCTGTTAGTCCTTCGTGTAGCTGCCATACAAATATCCTGTCAAAATGTATTCACTTAATTTACGAACCTCACTATAACTCAAGTAATCTTTTAGCTACGAATTCGGAATTTTGTACAAATTAGTTTTGAGTGAAAAGGAAGTTTGAGTTTACTAGTCAGCGGAATCCCTTTACTCCTTCTGGTAGCTGCCATACAAAAAGTCCTTAAAACACGTGTTCAAGAATATTGGCCGATAACTTCAGAAGGGTTTAAGCTACGACATTGAAATTTTGTATGTATTATTTTGCCAATAGTTGGAGCTAAATGTATGATTATGAAGGAAATCGTATTAGTCTTTCGTGTAGCTGCCATACAAATATCCTGTCAAAACGTCTTCACTTAATTTACGGAACTTGCTATAACTCAAGTAATCTTTTAGCTATAAATTGGGAATTTTGTACAAATTAGTTTTGAGTAAAAACAAAGTTCGAGTTTACGAATCAGCGAAATCCTTATACTGCTTCTGGTAGCTGCCATACAAAATGTCCTTTAAACACGTGTTAAGAATATTGGCCGATAACTTCAGAAGGGTTTAAGCTACTTCTTTCAAATTTTGTACGTGTTATTTTTCCAATAGTTGGAGCTAAATATATGATTATAAAGAAAATCCTATTAGTCCTTCGTGTAGCTGCCATACAAATATCCTGTCAAAATGAATTTACTTAATTTACGGAACTCACTATAACTCAAGTAATCTTTTAGCTATGAACTCGGAATTTTGTACAAATTAGTTTTGTGTGAAAACGAAGTTTGAGTTTTACTTATCAGCGAAATCCTTTTACTCCTTCTGGTAGCTGCCATACAAAATATCCTTAAGACACGTGTTCAACAATATTTTTCGATAACTTTTGAACGCTTCAAGCTACGAATTTGAAATTTTGTACACGATCATTTTTGAATGGTTCCAAGAAAAAGGATAAATATGTAAGAAATCAAGTTAGTCCTTCCTGCACCTCCCATGTGAAAGTCCTTCAAAAAGGACATTTTTTTCGATTACTTACCCAGTTCAAGATATGAAATTAAACACCGAATATTGTCTTTTAGTTTTGAGTAGCAATCTAATGGTAGTCCTTAATAAAGGACATACAACATGCACACACGTAATTCTACTTTATCCCCAACTACAATATAAATCGGAGTTCAGTATTCATCTAGAGTATTATACGATTGGCTTGCAGCCGATCGTGACTGCAGTATGTTTTTATATTAAGAACAAAAATAATTTTCCAAGAAATCTAATAATCTCGAAGCAACTCATGATACACTTCGACTTTGACCGCTCCCGAACTTTGACCAGATTCAGATTTTTTATTAAGTTAATAACTTCCAAAAATTTTTCGGTGGTAATATCAAAAAAATAATTTTGAAGAAATGCCTAAATCAATTTGCTTTTTATATTCTAGATGAAATCATATAGAGTATTATAAGTTTAATCCAGCCAAAAAGTTTGTAACGCATAGAACCAAGCCTCGGACGAAAAAAAGTTATATATTATTTTTTGTTTATTTGTGGCCAAAAACCTCAAATCCGCCTGACGTCCGTCCGTCCGTCCGTCCGTCCGTCCGTCCGTCCGTCCTTCCGTCTGTTCGTGAACACGATAACTCAAGAACGCCTTCACCTAGTATCTTGAAATTTTGAATCTGGATGTTTGGTTGAATTTGTAAGGCTAAGTTCGTTAACGGGCAAAATCGTCCTACTCCTTCGGGTGGCTGCCATACAAAATGTACTTAAAACACGTGTTCAAGAATATTGGTCGATAACTTCAGAAGGGTTTAAGCTACGTCTTTGAAATTTTGTATGTGTTATTTTTCCAATTGTTGGAGCTAAATATATGATTATGAAGAAAATCCTTTTATTCCTTCGTGTAGCTGCCATACAAATATCCTGTCAAAATGTATTCACTTAATTTACAAAACTCACAATAACTCAAGTAATCTTTTAGCTACGAATTCGGAATTTTGTACAAGTTAGTTTTGAGTAAAAAGTAAGTCGGAGTTTACTAGTCAGCGAAATCCTTTAACTTCTTCTGGTAGCTGCCATACAAAATGTCCTTAAAACACGTGTTCAAGAATATTGGTCGATAACTTCAGAAGGGTTTAAGCTACGAGATTGAACTTTTGTATGTGTCATTTTTCCAATAGTTGGAGCTAAATATATGATTATGAAGAAAATCCTATTAGTCCTTCGTGTAGCTGCCATACAAATATCCTGTCAAAATGTATTCACTTAATTTACGAAACTCACCATAACTCAAGTAATCTTTTAGCTACGAATTCGGAATTTTGTACAAGTCAGTTTTGAGGGAAAAGGAAGTTCGAGTTTACTAATCAGCGAAATCCTTTTACTCCTTCTGGTAGCTGCCATACAAAATATCCTTAAAACACGTGTTCAACAAAATTTTCCGATAACTTATGAACGCTTCAACCTACGAATTTGAAATTTTGTACACGTTTATTTTTGAATGGTTCCAAGGAAAAGGATAAATATGTAAGAAATCGAGTGAGTCCTTGCTGCACCTCCCATGTGAAAGTCCTTCAAAAAGGACATTTTTTTTATGACTTACCCAGTTCAAGGTATGAAGTTAAACACTGAATATTGTCTTTTAGTTTTGAGTAGCAATCTAATAGCAGTCCTTAATAAAAGACATACACATGCACACACGTAATTCTACTTTATCCCCAACTACAATATAAATCGGAGTTCAGTATTCATCTAGAGTATTATACGATTGGCTTGCAGCCGATCGTGACTGCAGTATGTTTTTGAATATTGGATATAAACGTATTGTATTTTAAGACATACGTCAAGGGCCTTAATGAATGTTGGAAGCTTATACCTTATAGCGTCGCAGAATACGTAGAACTGAGTGAGCTGGATCTTGGATGGTCCCACGACTATAACTCTAGGTTGCAGCGTAGCCTTGTTTTGTGTACAATCCTTTCGGATGCGTTCAATGGTGTTGTGTAAATTATTAACGCAATAAATATGTGTTACAAAATCCGATTGACCATCGTCTAGGTTGCAAAATAGCAAACAATAAAATTGCTGCAATCTGGAAATTTGAAGAAAATTTCACTAACTAAGTGTTAGATCGTCTAAGAAATGTGCTATTACCGTTATTTATAGAACAGCGCCAGGTACTCTCGTGATGTCTTATCCTTTATTTCTTGTCGAAAAAAGGGGATAATCTTTTCTACAAACGCATCGATTTTAAGAACTAATTCGTTCCCCTTTTTCGGGAATAGCGTTTAAAAATCAATGACAATCTGTAATTATGTAATAAATTGAACCAACAATTATAGCATAAAATAAATTTTACCAGATCGTTAAATCGAGGCCATTCTTTTTGTGTGCATTCCGTGTTTAAATTTTTAAGCTCTGCAAAATGAACCGAGGAAATAATAACAGATTGAATATCTGTCAACTTGGAAGAACCCTCAAATGACGACGCCATTCCGACACTACCAATATTATATACAATCCACAATAAAAAAAATTCCATAAAATTTAGCAGATTTCGTAATTCGCAGTGATAAATTATTGTAAACACACAATATAAAAAGTTAACACAAAACTTTAGGCGTTTCACGGCAAAGGTGCCGTGGATTAATTTTATTAATTTTTTAAAAATCACTAAAAAATGTGGAAAAAAATCTAGGTATATAATATACGCATTCGTTGTACACTCCGAATTGCGAACTTCAGTCTGATATAATAAACACAGTTACCGCAAATTTATAACTCAGTACACAAGAAACTAATCACTAATCAAAATCAAACACTGCCTTTGTATGAAAACCGGTATGTTTTGAACAATTCCATTCACGTTCATTTTTTTCTCACATTAATAGTTTCCCAGAAGAGAAATTAAGCAGTCTGCTTATTAATTTGAAAGGAAAACTTGTCAACAGTTGAATTTAATCTGTGCATCTACTTAAATATCTTATATTTAGGTGAAAATCTTATTATTCACAAACGTTGACGGTTAAAAGGAAAATGCATATTAAATCAAAAGGAATATTAATAAAAATTAATTGGGATTTAATTTAATTTTCAAAAATGTAAAAAGAAATCTGTATAAAACGTTTAAGAGGCAGATCTTCTTAATATTTTACCAGATATTTTTCTCATAGCGGCTTTCATGCGTTAAAGACTCATTGTTTTCCCCCCCACTTCCACACCCCTTAACCAATATCAACCATTTTTTTGCAAATGAATCCATTATCATAGTACTACGTAAGATCCAAGTTTCAGCCTCCTAGCATAAGTGGTTCCTGAGATCCAGAAACCAAAATTTTTCGTCTAAAACGCTCCCCTCTCCTCTCCCCTTGGACCCTCACCGCTCAAAAATATACCAGTCGTGGGGGTTCACCCAATCTACTCACCATAAAAATTTAAATTTAATATCTCAACGGGTTTGGGAGCTACGCGCCTTCAAACGATTTTGCGTACGGCGTACGGCGTCTACGGCGGACAGACGGAAATTTTTTTTTTTTTTTTGGGGTTTACTAGTCCTAAAACGTGTAAATACAAAATTTCAGGGTAGCAAACTTTTTTGAAATTTCAGGTCGATCACAATACTTTATTATTAAAAAATAATAAAGTAAAATTGTAAATTTTGCCAGCCGATTGTAATTTTTGACGCAATTGCCAAAGAAATTGATGTTATAATGATCACTTCGGGTTATTTTCGCCTTAACCAGCTGTTAACTTATCCGGGACATTAACTTTGATCACTGGTGTCACACTCTGTGGTGTCGTTTTAGACTAAAATCTTGTGCTAGGAAGCTGAAAATCGGAACTTACATAGATCTATAATATTATGTCCATTTGTAATAAAAAAAATTATATGATTGAAGGGGTTCGAGAGTTCGGAGAAAAACAATGTGCCCGAAACGCTTATGTCGACACATTCTAAAATCCATATATCCTGAATGGTTAATGTCACAAAATTGAAACTTTATACTTGCTTGTAGACTAGGAACTAGGCGAATAGATCGAAAATAAATTTTTGAGAGTGGTCTGTGGCGTGGGTAAGAGGTAAAAAACCTTGCATTGCGATGTCTCACGAACCAATTAAATCAGAAAAGTGAAATGTGGCTTATGTTTAAAGATGGACAATAGGAATTTGCTCAATAAATTCACACAGAACTTGATCAAACAAAATAGTCAAATAAAAAAAAATACAGCCTCATTTCTTGACGAATCAGAAAATCTGTTTGGTTTAAGCTTAGCAGAGCTATTGAACTCTATAAACCAATTCATCCCAACTTACAACCAACTAAAAACCTTAGGAGAAAAGCAAAGTGCCTACTGTAAATTCTTCCTCACATTATGTCAAGGTCAAACAAATTAAAAATATTAACTCTTAACGTACTATCAATAATCTCAAAAGCAAAAAAAACTAAACTTATTGACTTCATTGATGAACACAAACCAGATGTCCTGTTTTTGTGTGAAACCTACTTAATGAGTAATAATAGATTTCAAGTGCCGAACTACGTCGTTTTTAGATGTGACACATTCGAAGGAACAGCGATAGTAATTAAAGAGAATTTCAAGTTCCATCCCTGCAAAATTTCTGTAAGTAACATTGTAATGGAATGCCGAAATTTCTAAAATCGCAATTACATCAAGGCGACATTCCTTTTCTCAGCTTTCTGGCGCTGAGGAAAGTCCTTCACCAGCAACCTGCCTTGTAATGGAATGCCTGCACACGAATTTTACCAAAGTCACAACGATCTGCCTATTGACAGGTACTTTTGAGCCTGACTGTCATTGCGCCATCACCACAATACCATGAACGTTATACACCACTCACCTAAACGATACTCGAAAGGTGAATAAGGATCGTCAGCACGCTCCTTTTTCGTTCTTGACATCTGAAGAACGAAAAAGGAGCAAGTTGGATTTCATCATCGGGCCGCAGCGGTCGTTTTTTTTTTTACTCCAAATAAAATCACACCAAGTAGTGCGGTGTGTTTTATTTTTTTTCGATTTTTGTGATTGAAGTGTTTGCTGGGAGGACCCAAACACCAGGCTGCTCCCGCCAGCTTGGGGACCAGGTAAAAGGACGAGCCAAGGTGCTCGCTGGGAGAACCCCCAACATACACGGCTGCTCCCGCCAGCGTTGGATTTTACCCAGGCGTATTGGACTTAATCAATGATTTTGCAAAACAACATTCTTTTCGTTTTTTTTTCTTTTTGGTTTATTGCCAAGTTAAGAAGCACGTAAGATGCTAGTATTTTTAATTTTTTTATGCCGTAAAGTATCTGTGTGAAAGTATGTGTTATTTTGTTTGTTCCGTGTGTGGTAAATTTCGCGAATTCTTTTGTGCGGTCCCCGGGCGAAGTTGTTTTATTTTTGAAATTATCCCCACCGGATGGCCTTTTGTCGGGTCTGTGGTGTCCGTGCTACGACCACGGAGCCCTGAAAGCCCCATTTTGGTTGCCTCAGAGAGCACCCCTATTATCCGTGAAGGATTGAATTTTGTGCGTGATTTGTGCGGTATTCGATGCCTTTTGGTTTTTTTTCTTTTGTTCTGTGATTTTAAGGACACGCGGTGCCGTCAGTGAAAAATTTAAATAACGGTCGGCCCGCCTGAAAAGAAACGGTTTTCTTTCAGCCGGTACCGTTTGTTTTCCATGCGGCGTGGGTGACGCACAACCGCGTGGATAATGTTCACTGTTAGAAAAACTGCAAAGTGTAGCATGTTTCCTTTTTATCTTTTCAGTACTTGGGTATATTTCAAAGATTTTCAGTTTTTTTTTCTTTTGTCTTTTAAGCGAATTCTACGACGATTCGTGGCGCACCAAATCGATTGAATCCGATTGGAGTTCATCGAATTGGAGCCATCGATTTTGGGGTTTTCTTGATTCCTAATTGAAGTTATTTTCGAGGTATAAAATGCCACTTTTCCTTTTTTTGAGGATCGTTGAAATTAGGACTCGAACCGTACAATTCTATAAGATTTTTTCAGGTCCATCAAACAGGTCCAGAGGCTTTAGGAGAACACAACGCACCCAAAACTGCGGCAAGATTATGAGGAGATTGTCCTTTTCTTTTTTGTTCGTTATAATTTTCAGCGGATACGAAATTGCTTTATAGCCAGGCGGTGTGCAAAAAGAGAGCCCCCTTTTTCTTTCAGTTACTTTGAAGGATGCTGGACGCAGAAACGGAGATTACTGTTTACCCATTTGCGCGGAAACAAATCCGCCAAAATTTAGTTTTTTTATTAGGTTATCAATGCCTTTATGGGATATGGAGGGTATTGTGGATGCCAATTGTTCGTCGGAAATTCGCCTACGCCGCAGATTGTCCATTATAGACGCTTGTGCCACGAGGCGAAGCCAAAATTCGAGTTAGAGAAAGATTCGAGTTAGAGAAGTTTTTTTTTATCTTTTTTAGCTTCAAAACTGAATGCCCCAACACATGCGGTATTAAAAATAGCAAGTAGTATCGGTGCTCGTTTTTACGAATGGGTAGTCCTATTAGAGGGGCGCCCTATTTCCCGATTACTAGTAATAATGCATTTTTCTCCGAATTTTCTGAGTCAAATGTACGAGAACATATAGAATTTTCTTGACTCTTTCTCTATATTTTGGTTGAACTTCGTCTTCGTGAGTTTTGTGGCTTTTCTTGCGGGCTATTAACACCCTACGACCCTTTCTCCACCTTCATATTAGTATAGACAATATGCTGGTAGGAAGGATCATGGAGATCGCTCTTCTTTTGCCTTTTTATCGCGAAGGGATATATGTATAAATACTCCTAACAGCAAAAATATGGTTACTGCTTCGGCCTTCCCGCCGAAAGTCTCCATCCTTGTGCTCTCCTCCTTCATTTCCTCACTATTCTTTCTCCATCCTTTTCCTAGTTTGACTTCCTACTTTCCTTCTTCCTATACCGACCCAGCACGCTGAGGATAGAGTACGGACTTCTCAAACCGTACTTCTCAGCCCATATCGTGCATAAATTAATTATGATGTCCATGGATATAGATAGCCACCTACGCCCCTTCCGACGAGCTACGCACGTGCTTAAATGCTAGATGCACGCTATCTTTCGGCAATCCATGGGGCATATGCCACCCAACTGTGGCTTTGCCACCAGACGACAATTGTCTTAGCCGGTCTATATGATCATGGCCGTCTTCATCAAATGGTGACGGAGACCTACTCCCACTATTTGTTTCAGGGCGGAATACATGGTACTATACACTCGTGGTGAGACCAATTATTTAGGCTGCAATGTTGCAAATTTTCAGTTTGGTTGGACGGATACCGTGATATGATTCGTTTCATGTCATGGCGCCCCAAACGTCCTGAGTACATTACAACATCTCAACAACCTCAATTATTCTTGACTTTGAGACCCAGGATGGTACAACTAAAAAGGTGTTGCTTTCCTCTACATACCTAAACCCTAAAAATACCAATAATAGTAGCGTCCTCGAATTTCTAAACACGTTTAATAGCGCTTGTGATGCCACTGAGTACGACTTCATTATAACAGGTGGTGACATGAATGCTAGAAACACAAATTGGGCTAACCACAGTAATAATGTAATTGGAAACACAATGGGAAATTGGTTCCAAGAAAATGCACATATTAACAACCTCCAATTAATTCACCCAACGCGCCAGCGGTAGTAGTATTGATTTCTTTCTAGTTTCCAACAGCTGTTTGAATAGCTTAAACAAAAACTACACCTGCAAAACTGTATCCTCTTTCACCGATCATTATGCCGTACAGCTGGATATCGCTTTTAATGATTTCATTGTAACTCTCAGACCAGCCGCAAAATATACATCATTCGCGGGTACAGAGTGGAAGAAGTTTAAACTTGACCTGGATGCAGAGTTTAGTACACTCGACTGTTCTGATGAGAGAAACCTTAGCTCTGGCCAAATAGAAGAATTCATAGAACGATTAGGGGATGTTCTTCAAAAAATCTCTAAAAAGCACTCCAAAAGTCACGTTGAGAACCAGTGGTCTGAAAAATTACCTGACAACATAAAACGAAAGTTAGCAACGTGTAAAATTTGGACACGCATGCTTAAAAGACGCCTAGCAGCTAATGGGCACATCTGGAACCCGGAGTGTCGGGATATTAAAAAAGATATCCAGATACTTTCAACCAATATAGGGCAATTAATGAACATTTCAACAAACAATTCTGTGAGAAACTATCTAATTTAAAACCGGGCCCATCCGTTTTTAGGGAAGTGAATAGAATAGTAGGTAGAAAACAAAAATATGATGTTAGGGAAGTTTCCGCCAATAACATTAGCCTAGTTGACACACAAGACAAACTCATAGCTTTTCAAAACCACTACACCCGACTATATTCTGAACGAACTCCAACTCATAATGCTGAAATAACTGAATCGGTGAATAATACAGTGGTAAACTTTGAAAACAACTGTGGCATAAAGAGATCCTTCGAACCCCTAACAAATTTTAATACTATTTCGAAAGCCAGTGGTGAGTGTATGGAGCCCTTTATATCCCTTAACGCTCTAGTCCGACATATCAAACTACTTAATGGTAAAACATCAACGGGCCCTGAGAATATATCCAACTTTATAATAAAGATGCTCTCACCAAAGGCTATACATCATCTGCAAATTATTTTTAACAACTGCATTAATAACGGATATTTTCCCAAAAAGTGGAAACAAGCTAAAATACTACTACTACTACTACATAAAATAAAAACTCTAATGATGTTAGTAACTTTCGTCCCATATCACTGCTCTCCAATTTAGGAAAGTTGTTTAAAAAAATCATTGCTGAACGATTTGATGACTTCTGTGATGAAAATTCGGTCATTCCCCATGAACAATTCGGGTTCAAAAAGAAACATTCAACGGAGCATGCTCTCCTTAAAGTTCACAATGACATCACCGTAGGATTAAGTACAAAGGAAGTCACTGTTTTGTGCTCTCTGGACATTAAAAATGCTTTTGATGGAGTTTGGTTAAATGGTCTCATTTATAAATTAATTAAGTTGGACACCCCGCTATATTTATTAATGCTTATCTAAAATTTCCTTAGAGAAAGGTCTCTAACGATAAGCATTAACAACTCAATATCTGAACCAGTCTCAGTGCTTAGTGGCGTTCCACAAGGGTCTATTCTGGGTCCTAAACTATACAATATAAATATGCATGACTTCCCCCACTATAAAATTAGCCAACCGGTCGAGTTACTCTCAACTGCATTACTATATGCGGACAATACCGCAGTATATGCCCAAGCTAGGGATCCGGATGTAGCCCTGTCGAATTTTACAGAAAAAAAGATGACGCGCATAACAGGGGATAGACCAACCAAACCGTTTCTTTTAGTAATAATTTACTATTAAATTATTAAAGTGAGACAATCATTAAAAATTGCTTAAATTAAAAATAAAATTATGATGTAGAGTATATTTGTTATCAATATAAACATAATCACTTAGAATATAATTAAATATCTATTTATTCAATAGTAATAAGTCATTTAGTAGTAATAAGTCATAGAACAAAAATCTGTCTAGTATGCACACTGTATATTTGTTATCAATATAAACATAATCGCTTAGAATATAATTAACTATCTTCAATAGTAATAAGTCATTTAGTAGTAATAAGTCATAGAACAAAAATCTGTCTAGTATGCACACTGTTTGCCAGTGCATATCTATGCGCACTATCATGAAATAATAAAAATTATCTGAATCTAGATAGGGTTTGCCGCACAAACAATTTAAATTATAAACTACTTATAAGATACAATTGTGTTAAAGTTAAAAGTAATAGTAAGTAAAAATAAAAAAAATTATGGCGATAAATTAATCTTGAATCTTCATCGTGATCTTTTTTTCTCTGGATCCTCTCTTTCCCAGATTTTATCTTTTAGGCATTTTGAACTTGAGAATTTTGTAATTTTGGTGATTGTCCTTCGAGAATGCGTCTATCTTGATTTTTCCTTCCTGCAGTATCAAGGCTTTATATACGCTATTAGAAACACAAATTTTGTCTTTTGTTAGATTATGTCTTTTTAAAATTTTTAATTTTTTCCCGATTTTCTGGATTTTTTTGTCATATTCTCGGTGATCAATTAAAAGTCGAATGCAAAACTTTAAAAAATTTTAATTCGAGAAAGCCGCTGAAACTCTTTACTTTGTAATCTTATCGCTAAGATTTTGACGTGAATTCTATTCAAAATTGTAAGGAGTTACCAGAGAACATATGTATATACAGTGACTCGCAAAACTGTTCATAAAAAGTTATTGAAATTGATTTTTGGGAAAATCTACATATGTATTTATAACAAATTAAAAGTTTTCACAAAATAAAATTACTTCAGAAAATAGATTATATTGTAGAGAATCAAAACTTAAAAATAACAGCAATCTTTTTTTTTAAAATTAAAATAAACACATACCACAGTCACGATCGGCTGCAAGCCAATCGTATAATACTCTAGATGAATACTGAACTCCGATTTATATTGTAGTTGGGGATAAAGTAGAATTACGTGTGTGCATGTTGTATTTCCTTTATTAAGGACTCCCATTAGATTGCTACTCAAAACTAAAAGACAATATTCAGTGTTTAATTTCATATCTTGAACTGGGTAATTCATCGAAAAGAAATGTCCTTTTTGAAGGACTTTCACATGGGATGTACAAGAAGGACTCACTCGATTTCTTACATATTTATCCTTTTCCTTGGAACCATTCAAAAATGAACGTTTACAAAATTTCAAATTCGTAGCTTGAGGCGTTCAAAAGTTATCGAAAAATATTGTTGAACACGTGTCTTAAGAACATTTTGTATGGCAGCTACCAGAAGGAGTAAAAGGATTTCGCTGATTAGTAAACTCGAACTTCGTTTTTCCTCAAAACAAAATTTCAAATTCATAGCTAAAAGTAAGTTCCGTAAATTAAGTGAAGTGAATACGTTTAGCTCTAACTATTGGAAAAATAACACATACAAAATTTCAAAGCCGTAGCTTAAACCCTTCTGAAGTTATCGGCCAATATTCTTAAACACGTGTTTTAAGGACATTTTATATGGCAGCTACCCAAAGGATTAAAAGGATTTCGCTGAATAGTAAACTCGAACTTTCTTTTTACTCAAAACTGACTTGTGAAAAATTCCGAATTCGTAGCTAAAAGATTACTTGAGTTATAGTGAATTTCGTAAATTAAGTGAATACATTTTGACAGAATATTTGTATGGCAGCTACATGAAGGACTAACAGGATTTTCTTCATAATCATATATTTAGCTTCAATTATTGGAAAAATAGCACATACAAAATTTTAATGTCGTAGTTTAAACCCTTCTGAAGTTATCGACCAATATTCTAGAACACGTGTTTTAAGGACATTTTGTATGGCAGCTACCCGAAGGAGTTGGACGATTTTGCCCGTTAACGAACAAACTTACAAATTCAACCTAACATCCAGATTCAAAATTTCAAGATCGTAGGTGAAGGCGTTCTTGAGTTATAGTGTTCACGGACGAACGGACGGACGGACGTCAAGCGGATTTGAGATTTTTGGTCACAAATAAACTAAAAATAATATAAAACTTTTTTACGTCCGAGGCTTGGTTCTATGCGTTACAAACTTTTGGGCTGGATTAAACTTATAATACTCTATATGATTTCATCTAGAGTATAAAAATTGTTTTGTGAATACTTTTGCATCTCTCCTGTGACTAATTAAATAGTCCAGTTTCTTTTTTATTTATTTAATATTTAGTGTGTCCGCCTTTGGCACGAATTACAGCCTTTACTCTTTTTAGCATACTTCCTAACAAGTTCTCCAAATATTGTGGATCAATCTCATTCCACGCTTGTTGAGCACGTACCCAAAGTTCCTCGCAGTCTTTTGGAACATTGTTGCCTGCAATTACCTTTCTTTTCAAATAACTCCACACATTCTCTATAGGATTGAGATCCGGCGATTGTGGGGGCCATTTTAGAGTCTCAATATTATGATCTTGCAGCCATTTGGCCGTTATGCGAGCAGTATGTTTCGGATCGTTGTCTTGCATAAATATGCTATCTCCAGGTTCGCAGCCGAATCTATCAAGACTTGGTAGATATGAGTCCTCTAATATATTAATATAGTCAGTTGCTCGCATAATACCGTTTATACGTCTTAAATTTCCAACTTGGTTACCTTTGAAACATCCCCAAACCATTAATGAGCCACCTCCAAATTTGAGGGTTTTTTGAATATTACGTTCTTGTAAGCCAACGAACTGGTTCACCCACGTCCAATGCCAATGCCATCTGAACATAACCTGTTTATTTTTTACTCGTCAGACCATGTAACCAACTTCCATTGTTCTGGCGTCCCGTCTTTGTATTTTCTGGCAAATTGAAGCCTCGCCTTTTTATGGCGGTCGGTTGAAAGTGTTTTTTTTACCTTTGCTTTTGCTTCTTTGAACAGTATCATTGGAAACTGTAACATTTAAAGTGGTGCGGATTACCTCGTTGGCTTGGACAGCAGTATTTACCGCTTCAGTCATAATCAATCTTTTGATACAACGTTTTGTCTCTGCGGATAGCTTACTTGGTCGCCCACCAGGGTTCGTTTCGCGCAAATCCTCTACCGTTTTTCTTATTTTGCTTACGAATCCTGTTGATACAGAGCACTTTTCCGCAATTTTTCGAACGGAGTACATCTTTTGAATTGCTGCCTTCACGTTCTTTTTGATAGCTTTTGGCATTTTTCCTTTAGGTTAACTTTCGTTTCTATTAGATTAATTTAAATTATTTCCTTTTGTTATAACATAATAATTTACTAACTTACCGAAATATCAACCATAAAATTTCTTTTCTCTCTTTATTTAAAATATTTCGTTAAGCACGCAAAACTGTTCACACCACTGCAACTAAACAACTATAAACAACTGTACTCTTTTCAACACTATTTGCACAAAATTCCTATGAAATATCGCGTTACATGATTTCCAAAAATCTGTGAGGGTTTGTTTTTACAAACGTGGAATTTTTCATTTTTATGAACAGTTTTGCGAGTCACTGTATGTATTGTTGCGAGCTAGGGGTTCGCCGGGATTTCAAGTAAAACACAATTCGGTTAAAATAAAAATAAGTGATTATTTATTAATCGCACTTTAAATTCTATTCGCACTGTATGGCAATACCACCCGCTTATACCATATATCGCTTGACTCGTTCACTTTCGTTCTCTTTCAACACGGTCGCGTGTACCCGCTGGCTGTCACAGTCGACGTAATCAGAATTACTGTCTCTTCGCTGAATGCTTCACCTGCTTATATACTAGGCGGTTGCATTCTTGAATGTTCACCGGTGTACTTGAACGTTCGTTCAGTTGTGGAATCTTCTCGAAAGCTACAGAGCCTTCGATTTCGATCATCGTTCAGTGGTGTGTGCAGAGGATTCTAGTATATTGGAGAGCATTCGATAAGAAGAGAGATTGTTTCGCCTTATCTTTAGCTAGGTTTCTGATTGGGTTATTTTGCAACTAGGTATTCGGTTGTTGTTGTTTTCATTATGTGTAACGATCGAGTGCACGGTTGCGCGGTTGCCGGGCTTACACGTAACAGTATAAACAAAATTTAAACAAATTATTACAATTCTATACAATCAAAGAAATTTTTCAACATACTTACCATTATATAAAAATCTGCCAAATAGCATCCTCGTTATTCTTTAAGTTATTATAAATAGTAACCCACACATGATCTCAGCATTAAACGCGTTTCAGACTTCTGGCCAAAAAATATGTTACACGGAAGATTTTTTTATTTACTTAGGGCCATTATTACGATCTTCTATTAAACTCTAACCGGAACTTTAACTGGAAGTTGTTGACCTATATAGTCGACAATTTTTAGCTTTCTATTCCTTGCGGTTTTGACAAATTAAAATGAAAAGTTTTCCTTTCCACAGCCCCTTCCCTCCTCGCTGATGCCCCCAACAAACTCACCCCCAATTTTTTTTCCGCTAGAGATCTACTGGACCCACCTCCCTTCTATTTTGAAGACAATATCAAGTACGGCATTTGAAAAATTGCTATTCCTCCACTTCCGTGCCGCACGTGCACCCTTAAAAATTTCACATTAAATAGACTCGTATAATCCTATAAACACAAACCAAACTTTATCTTCCTGGTATGATTTGTTGGAGAGATATTGTAATACAACAATTTTTACCCTCCACATCCACACCTCACCGCCCTCCTTCCAAAATTTAGTCCTTGTCTATACTCCAAGGTTTTAGTCTTCTACAGAAACCGTTCCGGAGATATGGATTTTAGAATGATTCGATACCAGGTTACGAGCGTTTCGGACGCATTTTTGCACACACCACTCAACCCCTATCGAACATTTTCTTACAAATGGGTCAATTATCATAGTTCTACAAAAGTTCCAAGTTCCAGACTCCTAGCATAATCGGTTCCTGAGACCTAGAAACCGAAATTTATCGATCAAATTGCTCTCCTTACTCACACGACCTCCAGTTCAAAAAAATGTAAAAAAATTCGGCCAACAGTCTGAGCAAAACCTAAAAAATAACGTTCCAAATACCCTCCTGGCTATTCCTTAGGTTGTCAGTCGTATAGTAACCTACACCCCATCTCAGCATTAAACACGTTTCGGACTACTACCCATAAAATAATAAAGTTGCGCCCAGATTGTTGGCAGATTTGTTTTATTTATTTACGTATTTGTTTTTTCAATAGATGATTCAATAGAATTGAAAGCAAATTCGATCTCATTAAACGTAAAAAAAAATTTTGGAATTCGTCAAAATTTGAGCAATGCCTTACTCCCCAGGGGGTTTAATAACGGTTTTTCCCGACTAGAAGTGAAAGTGAATTATATATCTAATTAGACCTAAGAAATAAGTACATCGTATGTATAAGTATGTCTGCGATGTCTCTATAGTAGCTCTATACAGTTCTCGATTTTTAGCTTTCTATCCTCTGCAGCTTTCGAGAAATTAAAATCAGTATATTTTCATTTCCATCCCCTCCCACCCACACCCACACCCACAAAACTTCTCGGCTAGAGGTCTACTGGCCCTAAATTTTGAAGATCATATCTGATACGGTTCTTGAGATATAGAAATTAAATTTTTTGAAAAATGGCAGTCCACCCACTTCCGCACTTTACATCCCCCTTCAAAAATGTTATTCTATATAGAGAAACCAAATTTTATCTTCCTTGCACAATTGAGTCGGAAGATATTGTAATCCTAAGTTTTTTACAACCCTCCACACCTCACCACTCTCCTTAAAATGGTTAACACTTTCCTAATCTCCTAGTATCTCTTACGCTAACTACAAAGTTTCAGCCGGCTGACATCAATCGTTCAGGGGATATGGATTTTAGAATGTTTCAATCTCAGCTTTCAAGCGTTTTGGACGCATTACTTTTCTCCCATTCGCACACTCCTCAACATAATCGACCACTTTTTTGCAAATGGGTCCACTACCATAGTTCTACATAAGTTCAAACTTTCAGTCTCCTAGCATAAGCGGTTTCTGAGATCTAGAACCCAGTATTTTTCATCTAAAACGTTCTCCCCTCCTCCCCTCACACCCCCACCCCTCCAAAAGATACCACTAGTAGGGGTTCACGCATTCTACCCAGCATAAAAATTTCAACTTAATATATCAAGGGGTTTGTGAGCTATACACCTTTAAAGGGGTTTGCGTACGGCGGACAGATGGACATATTTTGTTTTGCTTTATTAGGGCTTGTTGTTGTTGTTGTTGTTGTTTGTAGTGGGGGAAGATACGCAACAAAGCCGCGCATCTTGAGCACTCAGACAATTATTGCCCATTGCACTCGAGTCCCCCAGTCTCTACCCGAACTTATTAGGGCTTACTAGTCCTAAAAAGTGAAAATACAAAATTTCAGGATTGCAAATTTTTTGGAGATTTCAGGTCGATCACAATACTTTATTATTGAAAAATTATTAAGTAAAATTACTAAAAGGTTTTATTACACTTCTAAGAGGCAATAATTTATTATTTAAAAAAAAATAAAGTTAATTTATTTAGGAATGACATTTTTTACATAAGTTTCATTTCATACTTTATAAAAATCAATGTTCCGTTTTGCTCCTTTCACCATTATTTTGCCATAAAATGTGAAAACCAGCTCCCTTGAAATTAATAAATTTCAGAACCTTTTTGGCTTTGCTGCAAATCTCAAACGTTTAAAATAATTTTTATTTTTATGTTTCGTATTTGTGTAAACTTACCTACCATAAATAAACCTTAAGTGTTCCACTTCAACCAGAAAAATTACCGCCAAAACTTTAAGTCAAACAACAATTATTTCTAAAATTTTTAGAATATTTTTATTTTAGATATTTATCTACAATACCCACAAAAATATACTGAAACAATAAATATACAATTTTTTTGATTTGTATAAAAATATAAACAACAGATTGACTTTTAAACAGACTACATTAACTAAGTTGCAACGAAGAGATATTCAACTCAAATTCATAATGTTTTGCTATTTTTTGAAGCTTTTGATCAATTTTCAAATTTTCAGTAATTTTTGTATGTATTTAATTTGCTTCTTATTTAAAGAACAGAACAATCAGTTCGATATTTATCTATAAATTAAATTAAACTAAATATATATTTTGCTATAATTCCGAAGTGTGGTCCACAGAATAATGTTTTTTGATTGTTAAAAGTTTTAATTCAGTTTTTCACATTTTTGTAGAAGGTAACATACTATAGTTGAAAGTTTTTCTTCAAGACAGATAGAATTTATAATTCTTAATTTTTTTAATCGTCCGCGAATATGATCAATAATATTTATGGAATTTCTGCTTGAAATGAAACCTGTATTTAATGTAAGGAGCACCGATAAAATTTCATTACTTTCAATAATGTGAAAATTAATACTGGCAATGTCATAAATTTGTGGTTGCCTTTTTCAAAATATGTCGGTACCTTAAAAATGGCATCTTATTGTTAATTAATTTCCGTAATATCGAACGAATTTTGGTTCGCGCTTTTAGTATATTTTAGCTTACTTACCCACATAAAAAATAAAAGAGAAAGTAGAAAACAAGTCTTTAAATGTGTAATATAAAAATCGATAAGACTTGAACTTTGAAGATTGCGTGGTCATTATTTGTTGGAAGGTTTGTGTACTACAACTACGTCGTCATATAAAAATAGAACTGTTCGGTGTGGAGTTTGAAGTAATTTCTTAATTAAAAAAAATTATCGTCCGTCACGCATATTAATACACCACCATCATTTGTAACGTTCGAGCATTAAATTCGCGGTATAACTTACAGGTCTTAAATTGATTTTGTCATAAAATACGAAAATGTCACCGCCCTAAGCAGTTTTATTTTGAGTAATTTTTTATGTAGCTTTTCTTGGAAATATGTTTCATTCGAAGGTTTTTTTTCTGGTTCAATGTGAGAAAAACCTTTGTTTGTGTTTTGACGGACAATAATTGCATTAATTTCAAAATTAAAAATAAAGCGTTGTAAAATTACATATACTCGTAAGTACCAATTATTTTTCTGTGAATCTGCAACGCAAGGCTGATCACACATTCTACGCAAACGTTTTATACTTGGGGCAAAGCGATTTTTAACGCAATTTATGTCTCTTGCACTGTCAGAAATTGGACGATCCTGCGGACTATCCACCGGCAGTTAGAAGGATACTAAACAAGAACAAGAATATTGGGGAAAATTTTATCCATTCTGAAAGAAAATTTTTGTTCCGGGCAAGATTCGTGACATAATGTTCATAAAACCTTCGTAGATTCTAGTACAAAAATACGCTAAAATTATAACAAAGTTCAAATTTGACAAACCATTCAATTATCCAAAATTTCAACATGAAGGAATTTCGGATTATCTAGTTCACTGAAGGCGCCAGAATATTTGGGAGTGTTAGAGCAAGATTAGATAAGAAAAAGTATTACCTGCCTGACAGGGATTTAGTGACGAAAAATTCAGAACATCTTCCCTGACAGGACATCTTGCTCAACAAGTAACCTATAGTCTACAACAGCTTAAACAACAATTCTCTGCAAAACTGGTACCAAAACGGAACTGAATCAAAATTCATGAAACCAGTACCTGTTCGATACTATCAGCAACTTGGACTGCAAAAAAAAATTGTCAATAGTATGATGAAACTTTAATATTTTTTGGAGCAAAGTTTGGGAAGGATTTAATGGACCAATATAATTTTATTTGACATTTAAAAATAATAATTTTAGCATGGCTAGAAGATACAACAAAAAATCAAGGCAACAATCGTGGACTGAAGTTGCGATGAAAAATACAATAGCTTCCGCCAGTAAATATTTTCGTGTTCCCAGGGCTACTCTTCAAAGCAGAGTACGCTCTCAACACACTTAATTTCGTTTGAATTTATTAAAATCATATTGTTTGTCTTAATTGATCCATTGCCATATTCTTTCGCTAAAGTTTTGGGTGAAACCCTAGACCCCTTGGAAGGGCTCACTTTACCCAAGTAGTGGGGCAAAGTGGGCACTTTAAAGTATGTACAGAAAGGAGTAGATATCTTTTTTATCAAAAGCAATAATTTAACTTCACGAATATATGACTAAGCTAACATCCTAAGCTATCGATTTTGCGAGAAAAGGATTTTATAACTATTACCCATTTAACATAATCTCGGTACATTCCCCTACATATAAAAAACCCTTATAGACGTAAAACCCTCGCTTTCATAAAGGCCTAAAAGATATGGCATATATACATACAACATATATAACTTCATTGCATCCACTTGGGGGTTGAACTTCGAAAAATAAATTTTTAGGCGATCGCATAAAAAGCATGAAAGAGATAGAACTAATTTTGTATCTCATCAGACCTAAAAGATATTGCAAAATTCGTGAAAACGTAAGCAACCCCATTATACACCCTTGTGGATTGAATTTCGAAAAATTGTGAAATTTGTTTGAAGGGTTACATAAAATGCCGGTAGAAGTAAAAAATTGTATATCTCTATAAACTTAAGAGACATGGCGAAAATTGTGAAAACGTATGAAAACCTCCTTACAATCCCTTGCGGACTGAATATCAAAAAAGCCTGCAATAATTTTTAGGCGCTTGCATATAAAGCAGGAGGAACTTAAAACCAATTCGATATCTCATCAGATCTAAGAAATATGTTGTAATTTGTAAAAACGATTTATTCTCCTTGTATTATAAATTACAATCAGCAACTTTCAACTTTCTGGCATGTAGAAGTAAAATAATTCGATATTTCTGAAGACCTAAGAGATGTGACGAAATTCGAGAAAATGTATGTGCCCCACCTAAATATCTTTACTGAAACATTTAAGTATATATAACCACCAACTTTAAACTTTTGGCATAAGGCGTTCCAGAGTAGGAAAATACCCGTACCATACCACGGCACTAATCCCCCTTCTCTCAAAATTTTATTTCCCTCCTAGTATAACTACATACACCAAGTTTCAACTTTCTAGCATTAACCGTTTAGGAAATATCAATTTAAGAATGTTTCGGTCTCAGCTTTTGAAGATTTCATACACATTGTTTTTCCTATCACTCCCACACTCCATCACCCATATCAAAATTTATTTGCTCCTACCTCCCTTGTTATATTCCTACCCACAAAAAAGTAACCACTTAAAGAGATGCACACATTTGATTCATCAAACAAATTTATACACATCTTGCGTACGGTGTACGGCGGCGGACAGACGGACTGAAGTTTTTTTTCAGTTTCAAGATATCTACTAGTACTGAAACATAGAAAAAATTTCAAAATTTCAGTCTAATAAAACAGTTGCCCTGCACGATTGATGCAAACAAATTGGCAAAACATGGACACAATATGGCGAATGGAATGGCAGTGTTTGTTTTTTTAAGTAAACTTAAGCAATTTTAAAGATTTTTAGAGAATTTTGACGAATTTCACTTCGCTGAAGATGATTATTCAATATCACGCTCCCTCGCCTTGGCAATTAACTTCTGACTACTCTACTTTCAACGCCTACACCTACAACTCTCTTAAAAAGTACATTTGAAAAATGTTTCTCTATTATAGACATAGTTCTTAAGACTCATAAATTTCCATTTTCTGTATCCTAATCAATCAGTTCTAATGGGGAGTAAGTATTCTAATAGAATTTATTCTTTTTATGGTTCACCCATTTTCACCCTGTAACTTTTAACAATAAATTCTGGAAATCAAATATATTTTTTAAGCGGATCACAGATAAAATAAAGGTTATTCCAGAAAACTAACTTTGTCACTAAAATAGGTCTTTATTAGAAACAACTTTCAACATTCAACAGTAGTTCTCCATGTAAATAAAAGGGGGAGTAGTGCTAAATCTTGTAATTATGCGAATTGTTGTAGATATTGCAAAAAAAATCAGAAAATTCAAAAAATTGTTTGTTGGCGATTATAAAAAAAACTGCGATCAAGTAAAAGCGAATTTGATATCCCATTAACCTTAAGAGATATTGCGAAAATTGTGAAAACCTATCAATCCCCATATACCTCCTTGGGGGTTGAATATCTAAAAATCCTGAATAACGTTTTTAGGTAAATATAAAGAAATCCAGAGGAAGGAAAAACCAAGTCGATGTTTTATCACTCCTAGGAGATATGACGGAATTTGTGAAAACGTGTTCGAACCTATTATACCCTCTTATGGGTTGAAAAAGGGAAAAAACTTGGAAACGGGTTTTATGAGATTATAAAACGAGTCGGTGAATGTGAAAAGTTTAGGTATCTAATGAAATCAGAGAGATATGGCTAAATTCGTGAAAATTCATACAACCCCTTTACACCCTCTTAGGAGTCGAATTTCAAAAAATCCTAAAAACACTTTCTAAGCATTTATGTGAGGAATCCTTAGAAAAAATATGAATTCAACTTTTCAGTGGACCTAAGAGATATGACGAATTTCGTGCAAATGCATGTGTTCCATTTCAACTGATAATTGTTTTTGCCCCCCTTTCGTTCGACAATAGATATTTGAATTTTTTTTTAACTAAATTACTTTTCTAGTAGATTTTCATATTCTCACCAAGTTTCAACTTTCTAGCATTAGCCGTTCTATAGATAGGAGGGGGCCAGTTAACAGAACCACTTCTGGAAATCAAGTTGTCACCAAATTGATTTTGCAATGAATCGATTGTTATGCGCGCTGTATGGCAAGTTGCGCCGTCTTGTTGGAACCAAATGTCGGCGATGTTTAGCTGATTAATTTTTGGAAACAAAAATTCAGTCAGGATGGCTCGATAGCGCTGGCCATTCACTATGAACTTCGCGAACAGATTTATTTTTTTCAAAGTAAATTTCCACAATTTGGAAGCGTTGTTCTGGCGTTAAACGATTCATGATGACTTGCCAAACCTTACTAAACAGAAATGTCAACACAGTTTGACATTCTCAGCTGTCAAACCACAGTTATCGATAGTTCTCATGCACCTAAAAAAACACCCTATATATCTACAGACAATCATTAAGTTTCAATTTCGTGACATTAACCGGTTAGGAAATATGAATTTTAGAATGTCTTAATCTCGGCTTTTGAGCATTTCGAACACATTTTTTTCCCCCACTCCCCCACCCCTTCACCAATATTTTTTTGCAAATGGGTCCACTATCAAAACTTTAAATAAATTCCAAGTTTCTGAATCCTTGCGTAAATGATTGCTGAGATCTAGACAACAACATTTTCCGTCAAAAACGATCCCCCACTTCCCCCTCCACGCACCGCTCCCCCGTAAAAACTGGCCACTTAAAAAGGTGCACCCAGTCTACCCACAAAAAAATTCAACTCAATAGCTCTAAGAGTTTAGGAGTTAAGAGCGTTCAAACGATTTTGCGTACGGCGGTCGGCGTACAGACGGACTGAATTTTTTTTTGCTTTTTTGGTGTCTACTAGTCATGAAACTTAAAATAAATTTCAGGTAGCAAATATTTTTTAAAAAAATCTATCACAATATTAAAATAATAAAGTATAATGACTTAAGATAAAATCATAAACTGAAATAAAAGAATCAAATTTTTCAAGCTACTAGCAGTTTTTTTTAATTTCTTTCGTTTAAAATATAACTGCAAACAATAGAAATTGTAATTCATCTGTTTAATGTACATTTTGGTGTTCAAGAAAAAGTAATATTCAAGACTAACAATTTGTTTTGTTGTTTTTTATTTTAATTATCTAATAGAAACAGTATACCTTCTACATTTGGTTTTCATTTCTTCCTTTTTGTTTATACACAATTTACTTTATTTTTTTTTTTAATATTTTGAAACTATTTTATTTTACTTTAATGTTGTTGTTTTTTAATTTTATATTCATTTAATATCTTTACAAATTTTTTGTATATCATTAAATGGAAATTTGTTAGGCCTTATAACTAAACTTACGATTAACGTTAATTTTATTACTTATCGGTATGATTAGTTTGCATTTTTAATTTTTTTTCTATATACTTACATATTACATATAAATACATAAGTTTATTATAATGCTATTTTATTTTTATAAGTTTTATATTCTTAGAAGCAAAGATCACAACTGAAATAATAAATAATTTTACATTTTGAATGTAGATTGGTTTTTTTAGTATCGGTTTTAATTCACACAGAATTTTTTGACTAGTTATAAAGTTTTTAACATAATTAAAAATAACAATCGATAATTCAGTTTATGTATAGAAAAGATTTAAACATATTTTTTTTATATCGCTACAATAAAAAACTAAATATAAATAAAATGGGATCTTTGGCATATTGCTTTTTTACCATCAATCAGTTTTAAAACTTCATCGATAAATTGTACAGTCTTTGAAAACTGGGAAATGGTTCATCAATGTAGCACAGTATTGCAGTGATTGTATAGATACAAATGTTATCTAAAATCAAAGTTTAATATTAAAAAATAGAACGAATTAAATAAAAATGTACACACCTTTATAAAACCCATAATAAATACGCACCAACATTTTTTTCATTATAGCTTCTTCCATTCCTGTAACACAAAGCATTGATAGATACTTTCTCAATTTTGAACAAATTTTTAAAAATTTAAGACAATTTTTGACTTTTTCCACGTAATCTACGACTAAAGAAGACTCAAATGTCCCCATAAATCCAGTAAAAAAATCTACTTTCAGTTGGTCTAGGCTCCAAATCAATTAATTGGTTCAATTTCTCTAGTACTGTTGAACCAAATAAACTATAAAGTCTGTATTACACTGTATGCCACAGTGTCAACATCAAATTTTTGTTTGCCACATTATTTTATTTGCCTACACAATGTATATTAGAATTAGAAGTGTTTTTCAGTAAAAATTTTGTTTAGTCAAAAGTTTAGTATCCCTTTAAGACAAGACTAATATCGTCCTCTGCAATCAAAGAATACGCGGCATGAAGGAGTTTTTGAAGAGAGACAGAGAGTATGAAACCAAAATGATTGAAGGTAGATCAACTTAAAAGCCACTGATTAAAAGACCAAATCATGTTTGAGAGTCCGCACTGTTTCTTATTTTAAAACCACCCGACCACCGTATTTTTAAGAAGATTTTTGTACTCTCCCACCTTTTTACAATATAAGGCCGTTCAACGTTTTTAATTTTTTATTACAGTTGGACTTTCATCAGTTTTTTTCGAATCACAGTAGAAAGAACAAACATCGAGATCTTTAATATCAATTAGTTATTTGCTTCCCTAATTAATTGTGTGTTCCCATCTGCTTTGCAGTATATTAAGTAGTTCCTTTCCTTGAGCGCGTCCATCTAATTCCTTTGGCTAATATCCGGCGCTATAGTTCATTACACATTCAAAGATATTTTCTTGTCACCTACAAGATTCAAAATTTCAATGTTTCAACCACATTTCTCTTGCCTTGAACCTATACCGTTTTACATTTGTGGCAAACGCATGAAGCGACGTTCCTTGTCAATTTCTCGCTAAACTGTGAGTTGAAGAACCGAAAGCGAGAGCATTGAACTAATTTTGAAAAACGTTGACGTTGGTCAGGAAAGTCGTGAAGATTGTTAATCAAAATCGGACGCTGGTAAAGTATTAGCAAATAAAACAAGGTTATTTTCGTCTTTTCAACTGAGAGAGCTGGTCTTAAAAGGGCAAGCTGAGGCAGCTAAAAATGCATAATTTTAGTGTTCTTGACTCATTTTCCATTTCGTTCTTTACGACACATCAAGAAAACCCAAACAAAAATACGGTGAGCCTTAATAATTTTTTACGCCCAACAAAAAATTTCCAAAAAAAGGAAGGAGGAAAAATAATGAAAATCTTATGTTAAAAACACATTTAAATCTTTTTAATAAAAACAAAAATTTAAATTCTAATACTGCATACAATTCGTTTTTGGATAATTCCGAGCCTTAGTTTTATGTACAAATCCATTTTTGTTTCTAATAATTTATTTTACTAGTGCGAGACTTAGCTCCGAAAAATTACCTAAAATAAAGTGTTATAAAAAAAAGTAATTTCTTTTACATTAATCAATTATTTTTTGTTGCAAGTGGAAATTACCATTTAGCATAAATAATTTAAAAAACTAAAAAAAAAACTAAACTTATAAATAATTAACAGCATAGACATTGTTACAATAAATAATTCGTTTAACGTTTCTTTCATTTATTTATAATAAAAAATTTATTTATTATTTCTTTTTGTTTTACTAGTTTTTTTTTTAAATTGTGTGTTTTTTTTAATTTTGAGCTTCTGATGGCATAAAACTGCATCAGTCGATCTTATCAATAATTTTTATAGATTTTATCTTCTTCTTAATGTTTTTCTTATCACAGAGAGACGTGACGTTATGCTTACTATTAGGCGGAGAGAGAGAGACTAAGGTTAGTTTGTTTATTTGTTTGAAACACTTTGCTTGGTATATCCACTATTCACACTAAAAAGTTAACTTTTCATCTCAATTTATTTTTAATCATTCTCAGGTGTTGTTGTTTTTTTCTCAAGTATACAGAGCACTCGGTTGCATAATAGTTGGCGTGCTGGGAAGAATTTTTAACAAAGTGTGACTAAAATTTGTGATTTTGTTGATTGCGAAAATTACTAAGATAAACCATTTTTTAATTAGGTAGAACAGAAGTTTTTACAAATGATATTCTCTCCCAATACCGTCTCTAAACCACGCCATTCAAATCAAATTCGGTGTTGCCAAACTCAAAGCATTTTTTCAAGGGCCCAGAAAAATGTATTATATGTACTTCTTAAACTGTCGACATTATAATCACTGCATATCGTTACAGTAGCGCCCAATGTGGGGTTTCATAGCTTTACCGCGAGGAAGACCTTATCCAAACTGTCTTTCCTTTAATAAAAGTCACGCGATATCTTGAAAGTATCAAACTGGATTTGAAATTTGAAGCAGTGTTCAATCATAGACAAAATATCAATAAAGAAGTTAATTATACCGTCAAGAAGCAAAGCATCAAGAGAATAAGCGCTTAGAGCTAGAGGTTATTGCAGTTGGTGAACCACTAGGACAAGCTAGAAGAGATGCAAGGATATGAAAGCCGATTTAGTAACCTTTAAAGGTCAGGAAATGAGTCAAAACAGATCAAGACTTAACTCTAAAAACCAACTTAATTCTATAATGGTGTTACTTTGGAATTTATTAACTCCCCCTTTTTTCATAATCTACTTTACTCCATGTCTTTCTTATCGAGATATTTTACGCAGCAGAGCGCAAGCAGCGGCGTAGCTATAAGGTTTAAGAAACCCTCCCGACAATTGGTAAAAACTTTAAGATAAAACCCTTCTGTTTTATGAAAATATCTTTCTACTTTCAATTCGTTTCGAAACTAATATCATTGCCGAACACATGTAGAATTTTTTAAAATTTGACTGATTCCTTTAAACTTTGCTGAAGCTCACAAATAAGTGGTAAGTGCTGCATGTTCAGCGAATTTTTAAGAAATGAAACGCTACGAAAACTTGAAGGCTTCAAATTTATCTATAATATAAACTTTCTTCAGAATCGTCTTACCTGGAATGCTGAAACACTCTTGTGAAGAAAAGTACCTTTAGATTGAAAAGTTTTTCTCCCATGACCATGTGGACCATACTTGTTCGCTCTTCCCAATTATTTCTGGTATCGCCCAAGGTTCAGGTCTATTTCCCGCTTTTTTTCTTATCTTCATTAACCCATCCTTTGTCTTTAGTTCCTAATCCAATTTATATTTTTCAGATGGATAACATCTTTGTTTGTAACTATACTGTGCAGGTACTTCCGATTTCAGAACTATGACATAGGTACAACAGCTTGAAAGCAACGTACATCGCTTTCAGAGACACTGTTGTCCCGTTCCGAACTTTAAATCTACTCTATCCCACTTACTTGTTCTTCACCGTAGGGTGTTTAAATTGCCGTAAAAAATAGTATAAATTTCACTTTTAAAGTGTATCTCACACACTAAGTATTTTTTGTTTGTTATCTTTAAGATCTGTTTAAAGTTTAGCTAAATTTGGTTCTTACTCCGTTAGTGTTCCAGCTACAAAGGGGAACTGAACGTAGGATGTATCAGCCTAAAAGAGTGTTCACAGCCTTTTGTTTCTCTGCTTCGTTTCAAATTTTCTTCCTCCATTGAATAGCTTCACTTCAAATCCCGGTGAACCCCTAGGTACTACCCCCCTTGTTTTCATTATAAATTTTAGCACGTTATGTAGGTTCATGTATAAACCTATAAGACTCCCTGTTTCAGATTACGAACAGACGATGATAATGCTGAAAAAGAATTTCGTCATTGAAATGCAAATTGGGATACTACTAGGATTAGGACCCACATAAAATTCTTCCAGACATACCAAATATTTTGTGACCGAACTTCTCAGTATCTTTTAAAAAAGTAATCATAGTAAAATTTGAACAAAATGAAAACTATAGTGGAAATAGTACAAAATAAAGAAAAACTACTAAATTACCTACTATACATTATATAGTCTTCATAGTCCACTTTTCAGTTAGTTGTCTTCCTCTTGGTTATCCTTAATTTTCAGAGAAAACTTTCCCGTGCTCCCTGTCCTTCACCACCCAGGACAACTCGTTGCGATGGAGGCTCCCCGTACTGACTGTGATAGAAATCCTCCCGCATCATTATGTTCAGGCTGGAGCATCGAAAGTAGAGGATCTCCTGAAATGGTTTTCGGAAGTCCCGATTCAAGGTGGCGTAGATGATCGGATTCAGCAGTGAATTGGCATAGCCAAGCCATAGGAATAGGGACGATAGTGTTTCTGGAACATGGTGATTTTCGCGCTCTAAAAATGGACGTACTAGTGCTAATATAAAAAACGGTAGCCAGCATATTGTGAACGCTGACATTATAATTCCTAGGGTTGTAGACGCTTTCCGCTCTTTGGCTAATTGAAACCGTAGCTTTTTCTGATGCGGCGATCCGATCATGTTGCCGCCGGTTCCGGTTCCGGCGGTACCGCAGCCGACACTTAGCCCGCCTCCAACGCAAATCTGTTTCTGATCCTGACGCTGGGTTGCGCCGTTCAGGGCATTTTCGAGCCGTGTCTGTGCTCGCTTCTCGTCCATGACAATGCGTCGTGCCGCCCGAAATATCTGGTAGTAGACGAACAGCATTACGGTCAGCGGTATGTAGAACGAGCCCAACGTTGCGTAGATCTGGTAGCCGAAGTTCTGGCACACGAAGCACACGGGTTCGCCATGTTCGCCGACATGTTCGTTTCCGAGAATCAGGAGTGGCGGTAACGAAATACAGGCTGCTGCTAGCCAAACAAGGCCGACGCACATCATCATACGTCGCGGTGTCCTTTTTACGCCGTATTCGAGCGGTTTCGTGATCGCCCAATACCGATCGACGCTGATGGCACACAAATTTAGGATCGAGGCCGTGCAGCAGAGTACGTCGAAGGACACCCAAATATCGCAAAATAACGAACCAAAGGGCCACTTCTTTAGGACCTCGTACAGCAAAGCAGTGGGCATGACTAAAATGGCAACACAAAGATCGGACACAGCCAGCGACACTAGAAGATAGTTGCATGGTCGACGCAGCTTCCGGACTAGACAGACGGCAACACATACTAAAACGTTACCGACTACTGTTCCAAGGATAACAACGAGCAGGATTATGCTCACTATGATGGCCTGAACTGGCGGTAGACTATTTGCTTGGACAAGATCAGGATCGCCGTCCGTAAGGTTCCTTTGAAGCGTGTAATTGTTGAGTGTCGATGTTCCGGACGTAATGATGCTTCTTTCCAATATGCCACTACCCTCGAGAATAGTCGATGCTACTATGGCTGCAGTTTCAGCCGCTGGATACAAGGTTGCTGTTGAATTGAACGGAAACGCCTCGGTAAAAACTTGATCTACTGTAGATGGATCCATGCAAATTGGTAATAATCTTGAAAGGGTGATTGGGTGGGGGAACCCGACACACGTTTTTCAATCGTATTAAACCCCCATCCCACTGTTCATCTTCTGCCGGCAGATCTGACTCGTCCGTCCCGGGACCGATTTAATGAGTTCGGGCACGCGCTCTTCGTAGGCATACGAAAATTATGCTCCCTTGGTAAATTCACATAGCACACAAGCTATAGTTGTATCGTTGTTGCCGTTCACTTTGAGGACACGCTGGGCTATTCAGTCCTACACTCAAAGTGATTTTTCTTCGTTTGTGCCCCAACCTGAAGCAGTTGTTCGCGTACGAGCTTGACTCAAATCTGGCCGTAGATAAGACACGACGTCGCCGCACCTTTTCGAGTACGTAAAGCAATTCCCATATCAAGAACGACGATAAGTCCTTACTTCCAACATATGCATTTGAAATGACGAGGATCATACATATTGGAGCAATTTCCATGCAGTACGACCATACAGTACTCGTTTAGTGGTTTCGAGTGGAAAATAAAATGAAAGTCCACCACCTCCTGTAAGTCCTTGAGAAAATTCCACTAAAGACGTGCTCCAGTTCCTATCTTCCAGTAACCTGACGTGTTTACTTCGTCTCGTTTATTTTCTTCGGGGAAAAATGAAAATTTAGTACGAACTGTGGATGCCCTGGTTGTGCACTCGTCTAAATCTGAAAGTACAGAGAAAAGAAAAGAAGGAAAATTTAAGTAAAGTTTATTCTTCACGGTCGCTACTTAAAAATAAAAGTGGTGTTTCAATTACTCTTCAAACTCCTTTACAATCGCACACTTTATTCTATACAAAACGAGTGTACTTCGCTTGAGTGCGGTGTTATAATAATTTAAAAAGTTTGCGATTTTTTTGCATTAATTCCGGAAAAGCATTTAAATGCTCGCATTTCCCTTAGCGCGTATTGTTGGTTTTACTCGCAGTAAATGTAAATGGCAAGAAGGAATGGAATTCGAGTCATTTACGACGAGAACTAGAATCTTACTTATGACAATCAAAGCATTTTATGCACTACCAAACAAAATCATTTCTGCAAAGAAGGGTCGATCTAATCTGGTTTTTGCTTCTTTGTATGAGCAACCGCTAAAAAAGTTGAAACTTAGATGGAGTCAATTGTAGTGGCGTCTGTGGGACTTGGTATGGAGGTCAAGCATTTGACACTACCAACATTTCTGTATTATTTCCCAAAAACCAGTTGACGTAGAAATATCGGCTGGGAGGAGAAAGTTTGACAGCAGGAGTAAATTGTGGCGAACGCGAAAGAGTCGGATCGTGAAAGAAAAGAAAGAAATCGAGAAAAAAAGAAAAGAAGGGGGGATCAGAAAATTGACAGCCAAAAAGTGGAAAAGTGCGCGGAGGTCAAATGGAAATTAAAAGTTCTGAAATTTCATCGGTACTGTTAAACGAAAAATAACCGAATCGAAAAGAGCGTTGGGAGGGAAAAATTTTCTGTTGCGATAGTTCGTCGTGAAATTTTTGTTGTACAAACTAAGGGCAGAGACTATCCACCAGATGACTGGACACTTAATACACGTGCATTATATGTTTAAAAAAAACCAAAAAAACTATTGCAAAAACGGAACAAAGAAATCCGATTGAACAATTTCAATTCAATATTCTTATGCAAATTCACATGAGAAGAAAAGAGCACACTAATATGCAAAAATGAATGATTACACATTCACATATGTGTGCATCGTTTTTCTACAATGCACTTTTAAAGGGGATCTACCCTATAAACCGAAAACACGAAAAATTTATGGGTTCTTATGTACAAACTACTACTATGCTTGCTCGTGCGCTTGTGTTCGTGGCGAAAAACGAAAAGCAAATATTTCCCTATCTTCTCCTCAAGAATGTAAACATGCCGATCTGTTCCGCCTTTAAGTATAGTACTGTGTTCGGCGAAACGAAAACGAGCGAAAAAGGTACCTTCGAAGTAAAGTGAAATAAACTATACAGTTCGCTACTAGATGTCAGAAAAATTTTAAAAAAAAATTAAAATATTGGCTAGAAATTACAATTCCGGCACACAACACAACAAAATATAACTCACACAAAATTTCCCGAGCACAAACGAATTGAATTGACAGCGAACGGTTGAAAATTTTGAATTATCAAATATTTCGCTTGTCATACAAGGGTACCCTACCCTTGGAAACAAAACTTTAACGAAACCAAGCGCCATCTATTAGTGACTACTGCAAATGTCCATTTCGCCCATGAGCACAGTACTGAAAAAAGAACGAAATATTTCGTCACGAAGAATGAACGAAATATTAATTTTTTTTATATGGGATTTGACAGTTTATTTCGTTCCGCTCGGAACACAATACTAGACTTTAGCGAGAGAAAAAGACTAAACGACCTACACATATTATAATCAAGTGCGTACCCACCGGCAAATGCCATTCCAAACTTAGATGTTCAACTGCGCACCGCGCTATACATATAGTTTTCTTTGTGAACATGATGCCGGAACCCATAACTCTGACGACTAGTACAATGAAATTCATCTTTCAATTGCACTGGTGAAATTCATCTTTCGATTGCACTAGTCGATTGAAAGTTGTCTAGTCGACGACCACTAGAATTCTATTCCAATCTGACCGGACACCGTCCATCGGTGCAGTGTCGACCGGTAAGGCATAATTCGCCAGTAAGTCAGACCTACCTTTCATCGATGATTGGTCATGTCTACTTCATACTCCCTTCATACATACTCTTCAATGAGTGCACGTATTGCCATCTCGTTCTTGCTCATTCAAATTTTAAATACAATGCGCGATAGGGGATCTCTCATATTGATGAGTTCGAATGAGATGGCCGGATACATGCTAGTACGAGCAAGAAAGAAATGGGAATATCTCACACGTATTCGCAGATAGCAAGTCCATAGCTGAACTTGTTCCCAAGTGACGATCTTTTTTCAGCGACAAGTTTCAAAAGTGTTCGCTGCCTCTTCATCGCCTCTTCATCGATGTTTGGTTTATAGGGTAACAGAGCGCCATTTGTGTGCGTCTCTTCTATTCTCAAGTGTTTCAGCACATAAATTTATAGGAACAATATGAGAAATGAAATCACACCAACACAGCTGAACCGTGTCTGCACTTGTTTGTTGTCATTTTTTATGAATGGACTTTCTTAGGCGATCTGTAACGATGTCATTGAATTGGTGAATCCGACTCGGTATCAGTTTTTGTCTCTTTTTTCATCATGCAACATCTATTGCTATCTACTTCCCTCACTTAATTAAATAAAGAAACCAAGGTCAAATTTTGATAAGAAAAATACTGCGTAGTGTCCAGTCTTATTGTAGATAGTCTTTGCTAAGGGTTTATGGTCTGAAATGTGAACAACTTAAGTCTACATTAATCGATTATTAAACAGATGGCGCTGAAAGAAAAATTATTTTTGTAATCGTAGATTTGTCTTCGAGATCAGAGACGCAGTTTATTTTTTCCAGAAAGAGTATCGAAGACAAACCGCGAGATTTTTGTCACAGTAGTTACAGGTCAAGAAAACTATATGACCCATTCAAGACCACCAAGCCAGTCTGATGGCTCAAGGAGTTTATTTTCTTTATAGTTTACCCTGTACAGAGCTCCGTCAGTTTTCCTGTTTTTTGGAAAGATGTATTAAATCTTAGCAAGGTAGCTTGCACTAAATATTTACCAACCTATCTTAGCCCTATATCATTGTTTATGCAAACACTAGTATAATTCAGTTTATATGAAGAACTTAAGAGATACATATGTGCTATAAAAGCTTGGCTTTCTTTGAGGAAGAAAAATGCTTAGCGAACCTTTAGCGGAAAAATACGTGAATATTCTTGTGTAACGTATGCACATAAGTTCTTCAGAATTGTTCTTCAAGATTAGCATTAAAGTATCCTCTCTATTCATCCAGTCGCAACTGAAGTAGTTTCTTTCTAGCACGCTTCTGCTTAACCTTCACATCAGAAGCAAAGAAAAGCGAATTTTCTAATTTTCAATGCTTTGAAACGTAACGAAAAAAAATGCATACGGTTTGTACCCGAAGAAATTCATTAAAGGACCGCCTTGACATTGAGAAAATACAGTAGTGGATGAATGTAAAAGATATCAAAATAAACTGTGGAGACGTGATGAACGCATGATTGTATTGTGGTAAGCTTTAAGCTGCACAGCACGACATTATGGTTTTATGTAAAACAAAAATATCCACCAAACAGTAGAAATAGGGAAAGCAGTTCATTTGAGTGAAGTACTTCGCAAGTACTCATTCACTTCAAAGTAGAGATGGGTCGTTCCGGAGTGAACTGTTCCAAAGGAACACTTCATTGAAGTGAGTGATTGAAGTAACTCACTCCTTTTGGTGAACTGCAGTTCCATTCGACACGTGACAAAAACTAAAAACATGAAGAACGACAGCCGCACGACCTTTTTTTTTTTTTTTGGTCATCATCACATTGAGTGTTGTTTTCAGTGACGACTACGACCTTTTTTTTTCAACCAACAAAATCTTCTCGTTTTGCCCGTGTATTTTCCATTGCATGTATATTATAAACAGTGCTGTCGGCTTCACTAGCACCGCAACGCCAAGTATCAGCTCTTCTCTCTCGGATTATCATATATTTCATTCATATTCATTTTATGTTCGTGTGGTAATTTGTATTGCATGTATGGATATTATAAACAGTGCTGTCGGCTTCAATATCAATAACTAAAATCCATGTCTACAGTAATTGAACAGTTTAGTTTTTAAATTGAACAAAAACATGGTGCACGGGGAATGTCAGCTTTATAATTTTCAAAGTATATTAGGCTATCAGTAATTATTAACATTACTTTTGCCAGAACAAAACTTGCTGGAGTTGACATTTGAGTGACTTGTATTTGTTCATCAAATTCCCATTTGAACGAATTTCAAAAAATTACTAATTGCATTTACTTCGACTTTATTGATAATTAATTTCATATGTAGAACAACGTTTCTAATAATATTAATTTCTAATTTGATAGGGATTTAGCAGCTTATTTACTTAAAAAAAGGCACGATTGATTGCAGTAAATTAAAAATCCCCATAAAGTCATAAGATCATTTATTAAAGATACAGACTATCTTTTGGTCATCGTATTAGTTTTAAATGTGATACAACTGAAAGGTTTTAAAGATGTATTTCTTCCCATTCGTTTCTAAACTAATAATTAGATCTTCCATATTATTATGATATTGCTCAACCAGTTCGTAAGTATTTATCAGTATTACACATCAACCGATATCTGTAATTTTTCACACATTTCGGGTACTAATTTCAGATTTACATTTTTAAAACGCCCAAGTAATTGTTGACATCGTCAAAATTTTCCAAACTGATTTTTTTAAATAAAAATTTATAATTAAACAAAGTCGTCACAACCGTGTTTTTTCTCCGTCGTACATTAATGTATAAGGTGTTAAGTCTTTTCTGCTGTTCACTGTGTATTTTTCCAGCCTTAATAGAATAATTATGTATACGCGACACGGTACGAGAAGAATACCATGACATTCCATTTTCCATCATAAGAAAAAAGAAAGAGGAAATGTACATGTTCATGTATACACCGCTCTTTCAAACCACAAGCACAACTGTGGTAGTGAGTCCGGAACGAAGGAACGAAGAGTTCAATGGAAGTGACTAGTGGAACTGCGTCCGGAACTAAGTCCGGAACGAAGGAACGAAGAGTTCAATTGAAGTGACTAGTGGAACTGCGTCCGGAACTAAGTCCGGAACTGAGTCCGGAACGAAGGAGCGAAGAGTTCCATTTTAGCGAACACTTCAATGGAAGTGGCTAGTGGAACTGAGTCCGGAACTAAGTCCGGAACGAAGGAGCGAAGAGTTCCATTTTAGTGAACACTTCAATTGAATTTTTCAAGTGACTGCAGTTCCGTGTCAAAAACATGAAGAACGAGGGCGGGAGGACCCTTTTACTTTATTATTTTATAATAATAATAATTTTACTTTATTATTTTATAATAATAAAGTATTGTAATCGACCTGAAATTTCCAAAAAATTTGCTACCCTGAAATTTTGTATTTACACGTTTTAGGACTAGTAAACACCAAAAAAGCAAAAAAAAAATGTCCGTCTGTCCGCCGTATACGCCGTACGCAAAACCGTTTTTATGGTAGGTAGAATGGGTGAACCCCTACAAGTGATATATTTTGTAGTGGTGGGAGTGTAAGGGGGGAGCGTTTTAGATGAAAAATTTTGGTTTCTAGATCTCAGGAACCTTATGCTAGGAGGCTGAAAGTTGGAACATATGTAGTACTATGATAGTGGACTCATTTGCAAAAAAAATTGTCGATATGGGTGGGGGTGGGGGAAACAATGCGTCCAAAACGCTTGAAAGCTGGGATTGAAACATTCTAAAATCCATATCTCCTGAACGATTGATGTCAGATGGCTGAAACTTTGTAGTTATCTTAACAGATACTAGGAGATTAGAAACTAGTTAAACATTTTAAGGGTGGTACAGAATTATGGGGGTGGGGGTGAAAAACTTGAAGTTACAATATCTTCCGACTCAATTATCTCCGGAAGATAAAATTTAGTTTCTGTATATAGAATTACTAGTGGAGTCTACTGAATATAAGATTTTTGAGGGGGGGACGTGAAGCGCGGAAGTGAGGGGACAATCGTTTTTCAGAAAATGAAATTTTTATATCTCAAGAACCGTATCAGATATGATCTTGAAAATTTTACAGGAGTTAGGACTGTTAGACCTCTAGCGGAATTTTGAGGGTGTGGGTGTAGGGAGTGATGGTGGGAGGGGGTGGAAATGAAAAAATTCTGATCTTAATTTCTCGAAAGCAGCAAAGGACAGAAAGCTAAAAATTTAAAACTGTATAGAGCAACTATAGAGACATCCCGGAAAAATTTTTGGTGTAGCAAGGTACGGGGGTGGTTTTTCATATCTCAGAAACGGGTTATGGTAGAAAGTTGAAACTTACTACCTATATGTAGATATGCTACTAAGGAAATTAAGACTAAAAAAAAGGTCGGCCAACAGTCTGTGGGCGCAACATTATTATTTTATGGTTAGAAGTCCGAAACGTGTTTAATGCTGAGATGCGTGCTATTTGGAACGCTATTTTGTAGGTTGTCAGTCATAGTACTGGCGTTTCGGACTTCTACCCATAAAACACTAATGGACGTCACTCATTTTGGTAAACTGTAGTTCCATTCGACACGTGAGGAAGAACGACGACCTTTTTTTTTTTTTGGTCATCAGAATCTCGGAACGAACAGTTCACTGGAACTAGTTCACTGAACTCGTTCCTTCAAGTGAGTGACTCGGAGTGAACTCCTTCACTAAAAGGAACTGCTTTGCCCATCTCTACTTCAAAGAGTTAGTTCAGTCAAGTACTTCAATTCAACTGTTTATTTCTTCTCTAACCAGTCAGTTCAGTATTCACTATTCACTCACTAGTCACTAGTCTCTACACCTTCAATTGAACTGTCAACTTACTCAGTCAGTCACTCCGTAGTTCAATTTTGCTGGTGTAAGTTAGCTTCTTTAAACAGAAGTTCACTAGTCAGTCAATTCAGTTGTGATTGTGGGTTGGGAAATAGGAAGAAGAGCGATGTATACATTTACATCTACTCTTTATTATAATGGAATGTCTCTCCTACATTCACGCAATGAAAAATACCACATACCGCATATGTAATGAGTATAAATAAAATATATGATAAACTATTGAGAGAGAAGAGCTGTTACTTTGTGAATAATTAAGTTGTGTCTTCGCTGTGTGTGTTTCTTAAGGACGAGGAAATGGATAAAACAAGAAGATTGGTTGGTTGTCTGTTTCTCTTCTCTGCGTGTTCGCACAGTTTATTCCGTTAGTCTTCGTTCTCTCTTCATTCGTTCTAATTTTTTTTATTTACCTTTCGAATAGAACTTCAGTTCACCAAAATGACTGAGTTACTTCACTTATTCACTTCAATGACTTGTAGTTCACTTGTAGTTCACTTGTGAACGATCCACCTCTAAACGACAGAGCTAAGATTCCATTATCTGCCCTGTCATGGTATGGAGCCAGTGGATTCATTATCAAGGCACATACGACTACCATTCATCGCTGCGTGGAAATCGACTTAATAAGGTCGTATTACTCGTAAGTTCGGTCGCCTAATTAACTTAAACGCAATACACTGATTGACCCAAGTGAACTTAAGAAAAACCGGCAATTGGATGGAACTGTACTTAAGAAGTTGATTCTAATTCGAATGAAACAACTTCCAAGCCGGATAGATGAAAAGCATCTACGGGTGGGCTTATTCCGCCCCAAAGACAAGCGGTTCCGCTTCAAATTGTGAGCAATTTCAAACGTTTTAAATTGGTTATCTGGAAACGACAGGTCCAAGACCTCTAAAAATAGATAGCGCTCGGCCTCACGACTATTGAAACATGGAACGCCGCCACTAGACAGTCTGGCACTTTATTTGCTAACGCTTCCGTCCACATTTCTACGCCCCAGTCCAGACGATAGGTGATTAAATGGCAGCCGGAAATTTTATAACGAATCTCGGTGTTGCTTTCACGTGTACGCTGAAGGCGAGCTAGAAAAAAAACGTGTACAGCTTTTAACAATTATTATTGTCAGGTGGAGTGCGGACAGTAAAATGCCATATTCGATTTTTTCCCGAAACCGGAAACTAGATGTTGACACTCTGCCTGCTGTTACATTTTTTCCTTATTCAGATATGAAAACAATCGTGACATAATTTGAATAATAATGTTATTAATAATTTTAATGTTTATTTTAGTCCGATTATTTTGGGGGACTGTGGCAAATAAATTAGAAATGGAAGCAAGCAACGATCATTGAAAAATTGTTTTCATTTTTGGAAATAGTGTTCGATTGTAGGTTATTTTTGGAGTATGTTTACATTTCCGTAAATGCATTTATGCCATTTACTTCAACGATTGGAAACACTTTGCATTCATTAAGGATACTCGGTTCAACCGGCAAAACATTGATAATTGCTCATATTTTAATGCTTTCGATTACACCTAGATGTAGCGCTTCCGATTAACGTCACAACTATTTCACGCTAAAATGTTTCGTTTCTTATTTTCAACGTAGATCTAAATAAAAATGAAGATGTTTTGCTTTGTTTGGATGTTTGGTTCAAGTTGGCATAAGAAATATCAAACTTAAATAGTAGGCTACTTTATATCGTCCTTGCTTTGTGTTAACAAATTAAGTATCTAAATACTTTCCAGAGCCATTGTCGTAAACAAAAATGTCAATTGTGCTCATAAATGAAAATTCAGCAAATTGAAATGAGAATGTGTTGGCGATTCTATCAATTTGGTCGTGATAGTCTTGCTACAATTGCCAGTTGGCATCAATAACGATAAAGTAAGTGAAGTGCATTTTTACCACAAATTAAGTGAAACGTTGAATTTTAAATAACATGTTAATTACATATTTGTCTTAACCCATTGAAAAATATCCAACATTTTGCATTTTTCGCGCATTCATTGTGATCCAGAGTAGAATAAATTTTTTTTTTAAATAACAACAATGCTGTTTTTGTGAGTTTTCACTCGATAGTTTATATAAGGTCACCCACTTATTTTCGGTAAAACTTTCACCATCGAAGGCATTAATTTTGTAAATAGGAAACCTAAAAGTTTTCTAGAAACAATAGATTCCGCTGCACCGATAATTATTTTTTTATCACAACTTTCTTAGATTTATCTTCGAGATTCGCAGCACTTTTGTCTAGATTCGTGAATTTTTTTCATAAGGCGCTCGGAAAAGCCTCACAGATATGTTTCTGCGAGATTCTCGCAGATTTGACTAACTGGGTAAATCTGGCAGAGTACAAAAAAAAAATTAGCAACAAAACGCAGTGTTTCGTAACATTCGAGGAAAACATGCAAAAATCGTGCTTTTCAGCCGCTATTGACTTTTATTTTAGTAGTTCATTATTGACAAACTTTATAGTCTATAGAAATTATCATTCAGTGTTATAATATTCGCTAAAATCTACATTTTCCTATAAAAATCAATTGTTAATTTCGTCCACAAGATGATTTAAGATGGGATTTTTTATCGGTTATATTTTTCTTTCAATATTGGTCGTCTTGTCATACAAAATGTTTTTGCAGCACTTATTTTCAGCTCTTAACTAGTCACTTGTACGGGGCATTCGATGAGCGATTTGTTTGAGTTGTTCCTCTCAAAATCCAAGATTTTTATGAAAAATGTTTTATTGAAGAAAATATTTACTGGCACGTAAACCTCAGTGCACGTCGGTTGGGTAGTGATTTGTTACTGAATTTTTCAAATTGGTAACACCTAGACGAAATTTACAATAAAAAACCAAGATAAGTATGTGTAGCTACGACTTCCGAAACACGGAACACTTGCATGTCTCAATAAACTTGATTTCGAAAAAAAATAAAACAAATCAAAGAAAATCCATACTGTCCGGACCTAAAACTATAAAGAATGAAATTGGATATGATGATTGAGATAATAAAGTTATTTGCACACTTTGAAACTATTAAATGTATAAGAACATATTGCAGACATGATCGGCTGCAAGCTAATCAGAAATGAAGTATACTAAAGAGTGCGCATGTACATGTTTGTACCTAGCGTTCAGTTCAAACTCGAAGGGTAAGGGCAATATCTCCCGTTTTCAATTTCGGCTATAAGACTTTAGGTAAATCACCATATGAAAAATTTTCAGGAGTAATTTTCACGATTTTCTACAGATTAATTGGTTTAACTGGAACTATTTAAGAAAAATCTGCCAACAGTCTGGGCGCAACTTTATTATTTTTTGGGTAGAAGTTCGGAACGAGTTTAATTCTGAGATGCGGTGTAGGTTACTATGTGACTGAAAACCTAACAAAAAGTTCGGGAAGCGGTTAGAATGGGGTCGCGCTAGAATACTTACGCCGCTTATCATATGAATTACTTAATCCCATGTACGAAAAGCAGAACGGCATAGCACAGGCTTAGTACTGGAGCCAGAGTTGCCAGTACTGGCTAATGTTTCGGGCCCAGTATGTGGCCTAGACCAAATCATTGCCGAGCCAATGTCGATTTGATCACACCGGTCCTACTCTTGGTGACACTCTGGCCCGTTACTGGGCCTCAATAAAGAAAAGAAACAAAATTAATATTATAATTTTTTTTTTTTTTTTAAACTACGAATTTATTTTGCTATTATTTTTTTTTTTTAATAATGCGAATTGATTTTACTTACACACCTTGCACACTCTCGGATTCGAACCATGGTCCCGTCACACATTAGTCCGCTACCCACTAGACCAATCTGACACATTCTCGTAATAGGGTTGAAACCGAATCAAAACATATTTACATATACATATACAAAAAATATTTCTACCAAGATGTGCCCAATACAGAGCCGACCGTCGAGCCAATGCCGAAAAAGCTTAGACACCAATAACTGGTCTGGTGGTTTGTCAGTACCAAAACAATACCGATCGACAAGTCTTGGCGGACAATGCAATGCCAATTCTGGGCAGTGTACGGGACTCTGGTTGGACTCCGGCATTTCGCACATGGGATTGGGTCATACACCGGGACGAGGTGTATAATAAAATAGTATAATATCAGTTGTTACGCCATTAAAATGTTTTCGTGATTTCGTTTTGGGCCATTAGATGAAATCTGAAGGAAGCCTTCGGAAGTAAAAATGAATTCGATATCTCATTAAAACTAAGAAATATGTAAGAATATGTGAAAACATATGCAACCCCCTTGCACCCACTTTGGGGTTGAATATCCAAAAATCCTGAAATTAGTTTGTTGATATATATAAAGAAAGTCAGAGGAAGTAAAAACCATTCCAATGTCTTATCACTCCTAAGAGATATGACGTAATTCGTGAAAACGTGTTCAACCCGTTTTTACACTCTTAGAGGTTGAAAAAGGAAAAAACTTGAAAACGGGTTTTAGGTGATTATTAAATAAGCCCGTGGAAGTGAAAAGTTATTCGATATCTAATCAGACCTGAGGGATACGGCTGAATTCGTGAAAATATATACATCCCCTTTACACCACCGAGTTTAAAAAAAATCCTGAAAACACTTTCTAGGTATTTATATGAAGAAGCCATAGAATAAAAATGAATTCAATATTTGGGAAGACCTAATAGATATGACGAAAATCGTGAAAATATATGCATTCCATATTCACTGATCATTTTTTTTGCCCCCTTCCGAACGCCAATGGATATTTGACATTTTTTTTAAACAAAATTACTTTTCTAGTTGAGTTACATATACATTCCTAATTTCAACTTTCTAGCATAAGCCGTTCTATAGTTAGGAAAAACACCCCCCACCACCATACCATACTACCTCTATAAAAAATTATAATTTTCCACCATGCTACTACTATAGCTCTATCTAAGTACTAAGTTTCAGCTTGATATCATAATAGGTTCTCGAGATATAAAAATCAGAACTTTTTACTTTTCACCCTCCCCCACCCACACCCTCTACACCCTCATCCCTGAAATTTTTTTTCTGCTGGAGGTCTATTATGTCTACTGCTGCTAAAAAATTTTAAGCATCTATCTTATACTGTTCTTGAGATATGAGACTTAATTTTTTAAAAAAATTCTCACGCCATGCTCCACCGCCCTTAAAAAATGTTACTTTCAGCAAACTTTATTTGTCAACCTTAATACAGAAACCGAATTTTATTTCTCTAGTGCAATTGGTTCGTGAGATAACTTAATCTAAAGTTTTTCAACCCCCACCCCCGTACTTCACTGCCCCCTCTCAAAAATTTTTTTCCAATCTATTCTCCTAGTATACCTACAGATGATTCTTTAGTTTTAATTTCGTGACATTAACCGGTTAGGAGATATGGATTTTGGAATGTCTCGATCTCGGCTTTCGAGCCTTTCGAACGCATTATTTTTCACCCCATTCCCACATCCCTTCACCCATATCAACAATATTTTTGCAAATGGGTCCACTATCGAAGCTCTATACAAATTCCAAGTTTCAGCTTCCTAACATAAGCGGTTACTGAGATCTAGAAACCAAAATTGTTCGTCTAAACCGCTTCCCCCACCTCCCCCCTCATACTCCCTCCCGCCAAAAAGTGGTCACTTCGAGGGACCTACCCAGTCTATTAATAAAAAAATTTCAATTTAATAGCTCATAGGGTTTAGGAGTTATATGCCCTCAAACGTTTTACGGACGGCGGACAGCGCACAGACGGACTGAAATTTTTTTTTGCTTTTTTGGTGCTTATTAGTCATAAAACGTATAAAAAAAATTTTCAGTGTAGCAAAATTTTTTTTTTTAAAAATCGATAACAATACTTTATTATTAAAATAATAAAGTAATTAATGTCTAACAAATTTAATATTCTAAGCTTTCCGCGTTCTTATCGGCCAATAATCGTAGCATGTTTTAAGGACTTTTATATGGAAACTACGCAAGGGGTTACGAGGATTTTATCCGTTAATGAATTTAGCCTTAAGTATATTATTTAGCGAACAGAGACCAAATTTCAGGTTCTTAGCTCAAGGCGTTCTTGAGTAATCGTACATTCAGTTGAACTGGAAGACAGACAGATGGACAGACAGACAAAAGGATATTTATATATACTCGTATGCATCTATGTGTAATTATACGGGATTCTACTTGTCCGAATTTTGAGTTTCAAAAATACAGGTTTCGGGATTTAGAGATTCGGAATTTTGAAATTCGGTTTTTATTGATTTTGTCTTTTCGGGGTTTTATATTTTACGATTTTCGTACTTGTTCTAAACCGATTTGTGAAACACATCACCGCATACGGAAAATATAAACGGGAACTACTCCAAGAAAAGTCCAAAGCGATTTTCAAACTTTACCTCACTTTAGTGTCAAAATTTACCATTTTTAATTTTTGCAGTCTTTTCTATTTTGAGGCTATAGTAGTTTTGATAAAATATGTTCTTTTCAGTCCTGCAAGGATGAATGCTTGAAGTAATATATTTTTTTTATTATTTATTATTTTTGTATTGCATGAGTATTATATCTTCCAGAGAGATAAGGGTCATTTAACTGACAAGAATTTTGACTTATTTTATTTTTCGACATAATTATTTGTCTCCGATTCAAATTTACCTGTTTCACAGTCTGCCTCAAATACAAATAAAGCAATTTTCAACTTGTTTAGTTCGTGAAAAAAATGTTTGCGTACGCCACTGCATTCATTAAAAAAGTTTCTAGTATAAACTGTTCAGGATATATAAAAATCAAAACGTAGGCATTTCAGTCTTTCTGCACTCGACAGCAAGCGAAAGTATTGACTAAACTGAAAAGACCTTTTTATTAAATGCTAGTAGTCTCATAAGAGTCACAAGATTACTCGTTGACATCATTCCTAGCTTCTGTCTCCACTTGGTTTTTGCTACTATCTCTCAGTAAAGATAATGACCAGTTCTACGATTTTGCATTGAAATCGAAACTAGGGGATTCCCTTTTTACGTAAATTTTTTTTTTATCGTATATCCAGATCGATTTTGCTGGGCCAAACACCCATTTTATTCTAACATTAAACTTCTAGCGATTCCTTCGATATAAGTATTCGCTTTGTTTCTTCGAAACAATTATCCTTAAATCTCCCATCCAATTCCCGAAGACTTTGAACTTGACTATGACCTTTACAGAACTCTGAACTTCAATTAAAATTTAAAAATAACAAGCATTTAATTGCAATTTACCAACTTCCTAGCTATGCATTCTTAATAAATTTATTTCCATATTAAAGTCCTGGCGGGCTGGTCGATAAATTCAATGTTGTGCATTTTAAATTCTAGCAGCCTTGTACAATTTCTTGTAAATGGTTTAAGGACATTTGCCTGATAAAAAATACAAGAGGAACTACAGAAGTATAAATAAAAGTGGATTTTGTAGGACAGATCCTTGTACTTGATCTGGTTTTTATGTTCCAGGTTGCTTTAAAGGCCCTGAAATATTTTTTTATTCGCGTTAAATTGTCTCGTTTTGAGATACAATCGTTTGCTCCAGGCATAAATTATTTAAGCTGAACGATACACGTGTAAAATACCCAGGTCGCCTTTTATACCTGTTCCAAACGTGCCCAATAAATATTTAAGGAGAGAGTTTGAAAGTATTTCTTATGCCGTTTAAAATTAAACAGGTTTTACAGTCAGATGAAATTCTAAATTTGAATATTTTATTCGGATTGATAAAGGAGTTCAGACTTTACTTTTAAAAGTGAGATGTAGAAATTTGGGGTCTGTATGTTGAAACAGCTTTAATATTACCTCGAGTTTGAAGAACATTTGTAAGGCAGTTATTACGGAAAATAAAGTTATAGGATATGAAATGAAAACAATTATTAATTAACTTGTCTGTATTTATTATCAAATATAGTATACTGTAAAGAGTTAGTCATGAGTCATGACCCTAGAGTGCGTGACGGTTCTTGAAAGTAGAATGAAAGTCTGGGCCATTCGACGGTGCTTTTATAGCACAGTTCTTGGAATTGGTTCCCACGGTGTGGTGAACAGGTGCCGCCGTCCGCTGTGTGGTGTAAATATTCGTGTGTGAATAAATGGCCGTGGTGTGTAGATACGTGATGGTACAGGGTGATTGTTATACTGTCCTAAAATCAACCATACATTTTTTTTAGCTTCATGGGTAATCGCAAGTTTTGGCGAATATAAGCTCGCATTTTTTTAACCAAATGTGCATGGTAACCAGACGAATGAGTGCCTTACTTTTATATGCTTTTTACCGTTCTACAAAATGGTGAAAAAATAAATTAAATTTCGAAATTCACTGGGTGAATCAAGGACATTTTTATGGAAGCTATATTAAGGAGAAAAGGAGAGGGGATATCTCTTAATAATGAAGCCGACGTCACTTATTGTTCAAATATAATTTCTATAAAAAAAAAAATTGACCTGAATAAATTCCTGCAATATGATGGAAGGCGAATTCACAAATGTTGCAAGGATGCTCAATTTTCCACTCATTCATTCATTTGCCTACACAGCCAAATTACGAGAGGTCGCGGTGCGATTTCGACTCGCCTTGATTTTTACTCTAAATAAATTCGTTTCAAACTTTTGACTGCCAGGTTGACCGATTTTTTTTAACTATAGTACCTTAGGTTTCGGGTGATGAAGGCGCATAGTTTTCAATGACTTTAGTATGGAAGTTACACAATAGACTCACTCAAGTACATCCCTGCAACAATGGAAAAAAATTAACTTATGGAAAATTTCGATAATGGTTAAGTGCGCTAGTCTACAAAAACTGGGATCGTGAGTTGGAATCGCACTTGGACGTAGGCTTGAATGGTATCTCAGATAAGTGTCGTTACTGACACATACCCAAAAACGGGTCATAAGCAAATTGAAATAAGAAAAAAATATTTTAAATTTTAAGACTGAATTGTTTTAAAATGTCTGTCAGTATTCATGCACAAGACTTTTGTAATGAAACTTTTCGAAGGAGTAATGAACCTTACAAAGTCAATTTCAATAGAAGATCTACAACTCGGGAATCAGCGTCCAATTTTAAATCGATAGCAAGGTTCTTGGGGTTTCTGATTAAAGGTTGGAAAACTCACGCCCAAAGCACAAGCGGAATTGGTAGTGTTTATAATTAAAGTAAAGATAAGTGGTTTGGGTGGCTTAGTGGCTAGAGCACTTGCCTTTGGTGCACCTGGTACCAGGTTCGAATCTGCTTGGCGACAAGTAATTTTCGAGAATGGGATTGGGTGCAGGACTACCAGATCACTCAGCTGTAAATGAGTACCTGAGTTAAAATCGGGGTAATAATCACGGACGAGCGTGTGGCTGACCACTTCACCTCCTAATGTTCCGTTGGTCTAGTAATGAAGTAACTCTAGCATTACTTCAAGGCCTAGGCCCAATTTGGGATGTTGTGCCATTGATTATTATTATAATTAAAGATCAAGAGAAATCTAAGGTGACCACGTCATGGGATCAAACCCATAACCTCTGCAATGATAAGATTAGTAAAATTTCATTGTCTCTAGCCAAGTCTTGTCTACTGGCGATGTAATAAAATTCCTTTTTGTACCTCTTGCGGTAGCCTCCTCTAACTCAAACAGCTTAAAGAGTGCATCTGCTCTTTTTGTCTACTATTAAAATTTAACAAAACCACACAGAGATAAGTAGCCTTTTTTTTCACTTTTGAATTCAAAACCACAAACAGTCCAAATGAACTAAATATCAAAAAGGATCCATTTATTCTCCGGAAGTGCTCATGGACATGAGTGCTTGTAGGTCCTTACCAACTTTGTGGCCAATACTAGATGTAGTTCGCAGTAGATTAACTACTTTCAAGGATTTGGTTAAAATACAAGTGAAAAAACTCCAGGAGTCTGTGAAAGATAAAGCAAATGCTTGTAGTGTTATTTGCAGAAGAATTCAGATTGTGGCTGGAAAGTTGAAAAAAGTTGAAAAGTCCCTTCATGACTAGCTATCGGAATAGCATCCTGTCAGTAAGTGGATTCAATCAGGTACTCGGCATCCTTTTGTTTGGAATTTGAGTTTTAATTAAAGTCGATTGTGGTAAATTCACAAGATAAATGCAAACACTCGACACAAGTTAGGATTATGTACCTACAGGTATTATCCCTTCACAAAACCTTGCAGCATTATACAGCTGCCAGTATATGTCTGTATGGCAGAACCGCATAAGTCACATTTTCAACTTTTTGAGTTATCGACGTTTAAATGTCAAGCGACTGGCAATCATTGTTTCCATTCGGGATTCAGATTAAATTGAAGGTTGCGTATATGTACGTCATAACATGCATCTATGATGCGTTATAGGATTCGCGATTTGTGCCCATGAAACAGCGGAAAACGCCCGCGGCGTTAAGCAGAACAGCATAAGTCCGGTGGACTTATGGGGTATTGCTTGAAAAATGCCGAAAAACTTCGATTTCTTTGGCGATAAAGTGTATTATTACTTGTTGTATTATTAAATCGCGCGTAGTAAAAAAAAATCTGCGAATAGTCTGGGCGCAACTTTATTATTTTTTCGGTAGAAGTTCGGAACGAGTTTAATTCTGAGATGCGGTGTAGGTTACTATGTGACTGAAAACCCAAAAAAAAGTTCGGGAAGCTGTTAAAATGGGGTCGCGCTAGAATACTTACGCCGCTGCCTCATATAACATATAAATTACATAATTGGGTCATACACCGGGACGAGATCTAGTCCTAGTATAGTATCAGTTGTTACGCCATTAGAAGGTTTTTCGTGATTTGGTTTTAGGCTATTACATGAAATCGGAAATGCGTTTGAAGACGATTATATAAAAAGTCTGTGGAAGTGCAAACCTATCTAATATCTCATCAATCCTAAGAAATATGTCGAAAGCACTACGTCCTATTGGAGTTGAATAACAAACATCTTGAAATCAACGTTTTGACGATTATGTAAGAAACCTTAGGAAGTAAAAATGAATTCGATATCTCATTAGAACTACAAATATGTAAGAATTTGTGAAATCATTTGCAACCCCCTTGCACCCATTCTGGGGTTAAATATCCAAAAATCCTGAAATGAGTTTTTAGATATATATAAAGAAAGCCCGAGGAAGTTTAAACCAATCCGATGTTTTATCAGTCCTAAGAGATATGACGAAATTCGTGAAAACGTGTTCAACCCGTTTTTACACTCTTAGGGGTTGAAAAGGAAAAAACTTAAAACAAGTTTTAGGTGATTATTAAATAAGCTCGTGGAAGTGAAAAGTTATTCGATATCTAATCAGACCTGAGGGATACGGCTGAATTCGTGAAAATATATACACCACCTTCAGGGTCCAATTTTAAAAAATCCAGAAAAGACTTTCTAGCTATTTATATGAAGAACCCGTAGAAAAAAATGAAGTCAATATTTGGAAAGACCTAATAGATATGACGAAAATCATGAAAATATATGCATTCCATTTTCACTGATCATTTTTTTTGCCCCACTTCCGAACGCCAATAGATATTTGAATTTTTTTTTAATCAATATTACTTTTCTAGTTGATCTACATATACGTACCGAATTTCAACTTTCTAGCATAAGCCGTTCTATAGTTAGGAAAAATACCCCCCACTTCCGTACCATACCACCCCTATAAAAAATTATATTTTTCCAACATGCTAATACTATAGCTCTATCTAAATACCAAGTTTCAGCTTTATATTGTTATAGGTTCTCGAGATATAAAAATCTGCCAACAGTCTGGGCGCAACTTTATTATTTTATGGGTAGAAGTCCGAAACGTGCTTAATGATGAGATACGGTGTTGGGTACTATGCGACTGACAACCTAAAAAATAACGTTCCAAATAGCTTAATGGTTATTTTTTAGGTTGTCAGTCGCATAGTACCCAACACCGTATCTCATCATTAAACACGTTTCGGACTTCTACCCATAAAATAATAAAGTTGTGCCCAGACTGTTGGCAGATTTTTTTTTTTATTTACGTATTTTTTTTATCAATAGAATAATTCATAGTAGTAAAAGCGAATTCGATCACATTAAACCTAAGAGAAATGTGTGAAAGTGAAATCTTAAACAATACCCCAGGGGGTTTAATTGAGAAAAATACTTAAATCGGTTTTTTCCCGACTACGTTTAAAGCTTATAGAAGTACAAGTGAACTCCAAATCTCAATATACCTTAGGAATATATCAGAATTCGTGAATATGTACACAACCAATTTACTCCCCCTTAGGGGTTGGATATCGAAAAATTTTGAAGACCGTTACTAGGCGCTTATATAAATAGCCCGCAGAAGTAAAATTGCTTTGATATTTTGACATGTCTAAAAGTTTTAACGAAATTCGTGAAAATGTGGATTCACGGACATTTTTTTGACTCAACCTCTGAACGCCAATAAAAATCTGAACTTTTTTTTGCTTTAATTACTCTAATAGCACATCTACATATACGTACTAAGTTTCAATTTTCTAGCATAAGCCGTTTCTGAGATATAAAAAACCACTCCTCTCCCCCGTACCTTGATACCCCTATCAAAAATTTTATTTTTCTAGGATGTCTCCATAGTGGTTCTATATAATCCTAAATTTTTAGCTTTCTATTCATTATGGTTTTTGAGAAATAAAAATCAGAATGTTTTCCTTTCTACCCCCTTTCACCACCACCCCCTACACCCACACCACCAAAATTTTTTTCCCTACTAGCAGTTTATCGACCCCAACTCCTGTAAAATTTTCAAGATCATATCTGATACGGTTTCTGAGATATAAAAATTAAATTTTTTGAGAAATTGCTATCCCCCCACTTTCGTGCTCCACCTCGCCCCTCAAAAAATTTAGTTTTGGTAGACTCCTCTTGTGAGCCCATATACAGAAACTAAATTTTATCTTCCTGGTGTAATTAGTTCGGAAGATATTGTAATCCAAAGTTTTTCACCCCCCACCCCCACACCCCACCACCCCTCTTAAAAATTTTAGCTCTTGTCTAATCTGGAAGTATCCCTAAGGACAACAACAAAGTTCCAATCTTCTGACATCAATTGTTCAGGAGATATCGATTTTAGAATGTTTCAATCCCGGCTTTCATGCGTTAAAGACTCATTGTTTTCCCCCCCACTTCCACACCCCTTAACCAATATCGACAATTTTTTTGCAATTGAGTCCATTATCATAGTACTATATAAGTTCCAAGTTTCAGTCTCCTAGCATAAATGGTTCCTGAGATCTAGAAACCAAAATTTTTCGTCTAAAACGCTCCCCTCTCCTCTCCCCTTGTACCCCCACCCCTCAAAAATATACCAGTCGTAGGGGTTCACCCATTCTACCCACCATAAAAATTTCAATTTAATATCTCAACGGGTTTGGGAGCTACGCGCCTTCAAACAATTTTGCGTACGGCGTACGGCGTACGGCGTACGGCGTACGGCGTCTACGGCGGACAGACGGACATTTTTTTTTTTTTTGCTTTTTTGGGGTTTACTAGTCCTAAAACGTGTAAATACAAAATTTCAGGGTAGCAAACTTTTTTGAAATTTCAGGTCGATAACAATACTTTATTATTAAAAAATAATAAAGTAAAATTGGAACTTTTTACTTTTCACCCTCCCCCACCCTCATCCATGAAATTTTCTGCTGGGGGTCTATTAGGCCTTTTTCTGGTAAAAATTTTAAGCATCTATTTTACACTGTTCTTGAGATATGAGACGTGATTTTTTAAAAAAATGCTTACCCCCTCCACTTCCATGCTCCACCGCCCCCTTAAAAAATGTGACTTTCAGCGAACTTTATTTATCAAGATTTATACAGAAACTAAATTTTATTTCTCTAGTGCAATTGGTTCGTGAGATATAGTAATCTAAAGTTTTTAAACCCCCACCCCCGTACGTCACTGCCCCCTCTCATAAAATTGTCTCGGATCTATTCACCTAGTATACCCACAGATGTTCATTAAGTTCTAATTTCGTGACATTAACTGATTAGGAGATATGGATTTTAGAATGTCTCGATCTCGGCTTTCGAGCGTTTCGGATGCATTATTATTCCCCCCACTCCCACACCGCTTTACCCAGGGTCCACTATCGATGCTCTATATAAATTCCAAGTTTCAGCCTCCTAGCCTATGCGGTTACTGAGATCTAGAAACCAACATTTTTCGTCTAAGACGCTTCCCCCACCTCCCCCCTCACACCCCCACCACTCAAAAGGTGGCCACTTGAAGGGGTCTGCTCAGTCTACCAGCAAAAAAAAATTCAACTTAATAGCTCAAAGAGTTTGAGAGCTATAAGCTTTCAAACGTTTTGCGTACGGCGGACGGCGTACAGCGCACAGACGGACTGAAATTTTTTTTTGCTTTTTTGGTGTCTATTAGTCATGAAACGTGTAAAAAAAAATTTCAATTTTTGCAAATTTTTTTTTTTTAAAAATCAATAACAATACTTTATTATTAAAATAATAAAGTAAAAGGACTTATGCTGTTTTTCATGGCACCGATGTGGTACATTTGGACTTATGCTGTTTTTCGCTCACTGTTTTCTCAAAGAAACATATGCACATAAGAAACATATGCTTGATACTTGTGGAAAAGTGGCAGTCGACCTCTCTGACTTTAAATATGACCTTAACTCAATTTCGAAAAAAATGTGACTTATGCTGTTCTGCCATACGACCACAGATGTACGCATTTAATTTAAAGGCCCACATGAAATTCTTGAAGACCTACTATATAGTATTGTCTCGAAGTCTTTCGTTTCGTCCTTCAACAAAAAAAAAATTATCAAAATGGTCCAAACTACAATTCTGAAAAATTTAGTTCACAACAAAATTAAAAAATAATAAAGTAAAATGACTTCTCTACAAAGTACAAATGTTTGTAACGTCGTTATTTAAATTTATAGCACCCAACAGTGCGGTACCAAAAAGTAGGTGATACTACACAGAAAAAAAAGTGAATTGTCATATTGAACATTTTCACGTTTATTTGGAAAATATGAAACATTATTGTCTAAGCAACAATTAAGGTAAATGTACCAATACGCGACCATGTAAGCATTGCTTTCATATTCAATAACGAAATATCCATTTCTATACTATTTTGATTTTCACGATCGTTGTTTTAGTCAAAGTCTATATATTATTCTGCAAATACAATTGTTTTTCACAACACACGATCAATATTTTAGAAGATATTCGAAAAAACGTTAATCGATGTACGAGTACGTCGTTGCGACCACATGATTGACTCGTTGTCTCGATTTGCGACCACTCGTTTGTCCCGATTCGCGACCAGTCGCAATCTGGTAATTGAGGCTATGTCATGAAAACTGATAATTGGGTTCTCAAAAAGGACATATGTTACACCATTAGCCGTAATTTTAATCTCCAAAACATCGATGATTTATTTTTGTTGAGGATTTTGATTCATCCGGACGCACAAATGTACATTCACTAATGTTTGTCCCACTCAGCGACCACAGTAAATAAAATGGATATTGATACCTTTGGTTTAATTAAAACACGTACGGTGACCAGCTACTTGTCCGAGTTATAGATATTGGCAGAATTAAATTGTTGATATCGATCCAAGTCACTTTGGCACTGAATAAACATTCAACGGTCGAACTGTCAAATCTAGTAACGAAGTGCCGTCTACAGGTGAAATGGAACAAAATGGCGGGTGAATGCGCGTATTATGAAATTGAAATTTTTTTTTAAATTCAGGTGTCTACTTAATTGAACCGTGAAAAATATGCGCATCAAGAGCATTGTTCACGGATCATTATGAATATTCTACTTGGACGAATAATTTTGAGAATCTATTTATTTTACTCATAATTCATTGAAACTGGTCGCACGGCGGGACATGGTCGCGTATTGGGACATTTACCTTAGTTGTTTAATTGAATGTAAAAATGGTTAGAACAATCCGATTTTTCAAAATGCGTGAACGCGATCTCCTTTAAAAATCTCGTTTGATATGAAATATGAAATAGCGACTAAGAAGTTAAGTATTATCGTTCATATTAACGATCATATCGTTTAAGATGACAGTAATTTTTCTATCAATAGTTTTGCGTTCAACTTGACCACTAACGCGTTCAAAATAGCAGCGCGACGCTATTTATCAAACCGATAAACGTTTGATTCAACCACGAATACAGTGAAATGAACAAATGAACAGTTTATAATCGATTTACAAAAAATGTGTTCAAGTCATTTGATCAGTGTAAGTGAAGTGAAGAAGGTCGAAAAATGGACATTAATTTATTGCATGTACCGGAATATAGAGATCTACCAAACAGAAGGTTTAAATTATTCCTCTGTTTATATACCAGAAAATTTGTTGTACCGATTGACAAAATACTATAAAAATTTGTATCTGACTTCTGATATACATGGAAAATTGGGTTTATTCAAAATAATTGATTTAATTGTAAGTGAAGAAAATGAGTTGTATGTTCTATGCAATGAAATTAATTTGATTAAATTTAGTGAACATTATCAAAGTTATGAGGTTGGAACAAACTCAAATAATGTTTCATTATTCCATATTAAATTTTTTAATAGCGTCCCAATTCACGTATATAATTTGGCCAACGGTAAAGCGTTTATTAGAAATAAACGCATTTAATATTCATGACTACATAAAAAAAATTTCTACTGTCATAAATTTATAAAATAAATTTTTTTTTTGTTTTTTGCACTATTATAATGTATGTATAAGCTTATGAAGAAACAACTTCCTTTATTTTTTTCGGTTTAAGACTTGAATAGTAAGTTTAATTATTATTTATTGTATGTATGTACTTATATTTTAAGAAAAATGTATTATTTACAGAACAATGTTTATACCAAAGAATAAAGAGAGAATATAATTTTTTAAAAAAAATGTTTTCTTTGAAATTCAGAGTTGTCTTTTCAGGAATAGAAAAATGATATGATTAGTTTAATTGTAAAAATAGTTATGCGAACAAAAAAAACGTTTAAATGAAATATTAAATTATTCTATGTGACACGATACTCGTTCAAAATTTAACGCCATTTAAATCGACAATGACATGGTTATATTGACATAAAGTACGTTGAAATTTTTCGCGTTCAAATCGATCATAAAAAAAGTTAAAACTACTAATGAAACGTTTAATATTAAACATCGTCAAATAAACAATGCGCAATGTTTAAAATCAAACATTTTTCCGTTAGGCGCCTTTTTAAACGTGAAAGTGTTTATAACGAACCACATTTTTGGTCATTTAGACTACTCTTTTTTTTCTGTGTAGCATTCACACACAAATAGAAAAAGTGAAAACATGGGGCCATGATGCCGGAAAACCAAACGTTTCAAGTCCGATAATGAGGAAAAGTCGGAACGTTTTTTTGAAGAAAACTCTAGGGCCTACCCATTGCACACGACAGAACGAATTTTCCGATACGATTTTTCTTTTTTCGACCTATTGTGAAATCTTTAGTTATTGAAAAATTAGTTATGATCGTGAATTATAACATTTTCAAGAATATTATGAAAGAAAATCTCTAGGGATTTGTAGTTTTAATTGATAATAAAAAGAAAAATAAATCCGTCGTACGACTAAAATATTCGTACCGACAGACGGACTAGAAATTTTCTTTTATGATATTCTTGAAAATGTTATAATTAACGATTTCAACCAATTTTCTAATAACAGTAGATTTGACAATAAGCAGAAAAAAGAAAATTCGTTCGGTCGTATGCATGTGTACAGCGCCTAAGACGGAAAAACAACTAAAAGTAAAAATGGTATTACATGAAATTATAGTCCTTGCAATTCATAGAGAGACCTCATCTTTATAAGGAAACTAGAGCCTTGATACGCCGTTCGTGCAATGGATGCATTACAAAAAAAACGGACTTACGTTGAAAGCAAAGACAAAATACGCAGGAAATCCACTTTCCAAATCTTCATGAAGGTACGACCTTATCGAACTTAATCAATATTCAATCAAAATTCACTTTGCAGATAAACGACTGAAAGAGCGATTTGAAATTAAGTTGAACAAAGTTTTGGTGAAAATACGCGAATATAAGTTTTGTGCAAAGGTATCAGAAAAACTTCTTAAGTATATCTTGGATAAAATCATTAATCCTGGCTACCCTTGCCTCCTGTGCACAAGAAATGTTCTTCATTCTGATTGGTTAGAACGCACTAGCTCGTCGGCAACCAGAGTACCACTTACCAGCAAAACCAGTATAAGAAAATTCCCCGTCGTCTTCATCTTTAATTTAAGTTGAATCGTATGATACTATAGATGAAATACTGAACTCCGATTTATATTGTAGTTGGGGATAAAGTAGAATAAGGTGTGTGCATGTAGTTTGTCCATTATTAAAGACTCCCATTTGGTTGCTACTCGAAACTAAAACAATATCATCAGTGTTTCATTTCATATCAGGAACTAGGTGAGTCACCGAAAAAAAATGTTTTCTTTTTCAAGGACTTTCACATGGGAGGTGCAGGAAGGACTCACTCGATTTCTTTTTCCTTGGAACCATTTAAAATTAATGTGTACAAAATTTCAGATTCCAAGCTTGATCATTCAAAAGTTATCGGAAAATATTGTTGAACACGTGTCTTAAGGATTTTTTGTATGGAAACTACTGGAAGGTATAAAAGGATTTCGCGACTAGTAAAATCGATCTTTTTTTTCACTCAAAACTAATTTGTACAAAATTCAGAAGTCGTTATCGGACAATATTTTTGAACACGTGTTTTAAGGACTTTTGGCAGCTACCTGAAGGATTAGGACGATTTTGCCCGTTAACGAACTTGCCTTACAAATTCGACCAAACATCCAGATTCTAAATTTCAAGATACTAGGACAAGGCGTTCTGGACAGACAGACGGGCAGACATACGGCCAGAAAGACGGACACACCGACGGACGAACGTCAAGCGGACTTGGAGTTTTTAGCCACAAATAAACAGACAATAGTATATAACTTTTTTTCGTCCGAGGCTCAGTTCTACGCGTTACAAACTTTTGGGATGAATTAAACTTATAATGCTCTCAGATTTCATCTAGAAAATAAACAGTCTGGGCGCAACTTTTTATTTTTTGGGTAGAAGTCCGAAATATGTTTTTTCCTGAGATGTGGTGTAGGTTACTGTGCGTCTGAAAACCTAAAAAATAATGTTCTAAATGGCCTCCTGGTTATTCTTTAGGTTGTCAGGTGCATAGTAAGCTACACCACATCTCAACATTAAATCTGTTCCCGACATCTACCCAAAAAGTTGCGCCGGAGATTTCTTTCTTTTTATACTCTAGATGAAATCATATAGAGTATTATAAGTTTAATCCAGCCCAAAAGTTTGTAACGCATAGAACCAAGCCTCGGACGAAAAAAAGTTATATATTATTTTTTGTTTATTTCTGGCCAAAAACCTCAAATCCGCCTGACGTCCGTCCGTCCGTCCGTCCGTCCGTCCGTCCGTCCGTCCGTCCGCCCATCCGTCTGTCCGTGAACACGATAACTCAAGAACGCCTTCACCTAGGATCTTGAAATTTTGAATCTGGATGTTTGGTTGAATTTGTAAGGCTAAGTTCGTTAACGGGCAAAATCGTCCTACTCCTTCGGGTAGCTGCCATACAAAATGTCCTTAAAACACGTGTTCAAGAATATTGGTCGATAACTTCAGAAGGGTTTAAGCTACGTCTTTGAAATTTTGTATGTGTTATTTTTCCAATAGTTGGAGCTAAACATATGATTATGAAGAAAATCCTTTTAGTCCTTCGTGTAGCTGCCATACAAATATCCCGTCAAAATGTATTCACTTAATTTACAAAACTCACAATAACTCAAGTAATCTTTTAGCTACGACATCGGAATTTTGTACAAGTTAGTTTTGAGTAAAAACAAAGTTCGAGTTTACTAGTCAGCAAAATGCTTTAGCTCCTTCTGGTAGCTGCCATACAAAATGTCCTTAAAACATGTGTTCAAGAATATTGGTCGATAACTTCAGAAGGGTTTAAGCTACGTCTTTGAAATTTTGTATGTGTTATTTTTTCAATAGTTGGAGCTAAATATATGATTATGAAGAAAATCCTTTTAGTCCTTCGTGTAGCTGCCATACAAATATCCTGTCAAAATGTATTCACTTAACTTACAAAACTCACAATAACTCAAGTAATCTTTTAGCTACGAATTCGGAATTTTGTACAAGTTAGTTTTGAGGGAAAAGGAAGTTCGGGTTTACTAATCAGCGAAATCCTTTTACTCCTTCTGGTAGCTGCCATACAAAATATCCTTAAAACACGTGTTCAACAAAATTTTCCGATAACTTATGAACGCTTCAAGCTACGAATTTGAAATTTTGTACACGTTTATTTTTGAATGGTTCCAAGGAAAAGGATAAATATGTAAGAAATCGAGTGAGTCCTTCCTGCACCTCCCATGTGAAAGTCCTTCAAAAAGGACATTTTTTTTATGAGTTACCCAGTTCAAGATATGAAGTTAAACACTGAATATTGTCTTTTAGTTTTGAGTAGCAATCTAATAGCAGTCCTTAATAAAAAACATACACATGCACACACGTAATTCTACTTTATCCCCAACTACAATATAAATCGGAGTTCAGTATTCATCTAGAGTATTATACGATTGGCTTACAGCCGATCGTGACTGCAGTATGTTTTTATTTCTTGTATTACAAATCATAGGGAATAAAATATCGATATTGCCCTTTAGGGTTTGAATATCAAAACATTCTGAAACCGATTTTTAGGCGATATACAGGGTGTAACTAGTACTGAGGTTCAAACGAAAATGGGAGATAGAGGAACTTGTCCTTAGTAGAAAATCGTTCTACACATACTCCCGTTTTTGCACTGTTAAGGAGATAGCGCGATTTTAGGGACGAAGGATTTCCATCGTATCTGTGATCACTGTTTGATCTCTAACTTCTGCTGTACTTAGCGTAACGTAATAATTCTGAGCTCGTTGGAAAGGACACAAATTCTTTCTAATTGCTATCAACTGTGTCAATCAGTGTTATACTTTTTGAGAAAAATTCATTTAAATGACACAAAAATAATCCAAATTAAAAAAAATACAAAAAGTCCTGTTTTCTCCAAGAAGGACCTGATTAACCACCAAATTTTATTACATTTTCGGAAAGCCCATAAAATTTCACTATACGTTTGATAACAGAATTTCTTCATAGGTTGAATTGTAAAGGAGCGGGGCTAACAGTTATCAAGCACGTTCCCTTCAAGTTAATCTGGTTTGACACCCGTCATTCGCCGAAGGAGTATGATTAATAATAGTGAGGACGAAATAAATGCATAAATGCAAATGCACCCGATGCGCCGGGTGCTTACCGTGGGGTCCCTAGCCGCGATGCGCAGTATGCGCTCCTCCGTGGCCACAGGTACCGAGTGTCGCCGTCCTGGATGTTGTGTCTCCCGCCATGGCTGCAGTGTACCTCGTTCACGAAGGTTCCGATGAATGCTGATGAACATCCGATAATGGGGGTACCGAGATCTGTCCGGATACCGTTCCCGGTAAACTCTTTCGGCTCGCCTAGCATTCCCGTCGCACAACCCATACACGAAGTACATGTCTGCCATTTTTTCCGTTGTAAAAGACCTCCTATTGCTTGCCATGTTGCTCGTAATGATGTCTATGACATTCTGTTTGCTGCTGCTTCCTCCCGATGCTTTTATCGCAGAAAAATCTACGTAGGACGAAGTCATTCCTGTTACTTAAGGGAGCAGGTAAACTCCACGCCCTACTTAAATGAATATTACTTAATTAACTTAAATGGATGTTAGTTAATTTACTTAAATGGACGCTATCTAATTAGTTGTCATATTTTTACTTACCTGTAACATAATTTCCACACATAAGAGCAATACGTGTGTTGTTAACATGGTTCATTCTATGTTTAGCAGTATTTCCAACATGTGCAGGGAACTCACTTGTTGTTGCAAATATGAAGAAATTCTGTTATCAAACGTATAGTGAAATTTTATGGGCTTTCCGAAAATGTAATAAAATTTAGTGGTTAATCAGGTCCTTCTTGGAGAAAACAGGACTTTTTGTATTTTTTTTTTAATTTTTTATTATTTTTGTGTCATTTAAATGAATTTTTCTCAAAAAGTATAACACTGATTGACACAGTTGATAGCAATTAGAAAGAATTTGTGTCCTTTCCAACGAGCACAGAATTATTACGTTACGCTAAGTACAGCAGAAGTTAGAGATCAAACAGTGATCACAGGTACGATGAAAATCCTTCGTCCTTAAAATTGCGCTATCTCCTTAACGGTGCAAAAACGGGAGTATGTGTAGAACGATTTTCTACTCAGGACAAGTTCCTCTATCTCCCATTTTCGTTTGAACCTCAGTACTAGTTACACCCTGTAGAAAGCTCATTAACGTAACAACATACACAGTCATTTTACACCCTCTTAGGTAGTAAATATCCCAAAAATTCTGAAATTAATTTTTAGATAATTAAAAACAAACTCAATAGAAGTAAAAGTAAATTCGATCTTATTAAACCTAAAAGATTTGTCGGACTTCGTAAAACCTTGAACAATATCTTACACCCCCAGGGACTTAATATCGAAAAATGCTTAAATCTATTCCCTCCCACCGCAATATATGTAGCATGTTGTCATCGATACCTCATTAGACCTAAAGAATATATCGGAATTCGTGAAAATGTACACAATATCTTTACAGCCCCGTAGGAGGTAGCAAAAGCAAAATCAATTTGATAACTCGACATGCCTAAAAAATAGTGAAATTCGAGAAAAAGTGTAAAAAAAATTTTTTACGGAAATTTTTTTTTAGTCGACCAATGAAAGTCTGGATTTTTTTCGCATTCATTACTCCAGCAGTACATCAACATATAAGTATTAAGTTTAAATTTTTTAGCGCTAACCGTTTCTGAAATATAAAAAACCAGTACGGCACGGTTTTTGAGATATAAAAATTAATTTTTTGAAAAAAGGCTATCCCGGAAGTGTGGATAGCTCCACATCCCCCTCAAAAATTTTACTTTCAATACACTGCACTTTCAATCCTAAGTACAGAAACCAGATTTTACTTTCTTTCTCATATGGTTCGGGAGCCCACCACCCCATCAAAATGTTAGTCCTTGTTGAAGAAACCTAAAGTTTCTAGTATCCCTTAAGATAACCAGAAAATTCTAAAGTTTTCTGACATCAACGGCTGTTGTTTACGACGTATGTCGGCCGAACTGCGTCTACGGCGCTATGAAAACGGCGCTAATTTGCTGATTCGGCCCTGTCTTCGACTGACGGGCCACCACGTAAACCAACGGCGGAAAGACGGAAAGGACATTTTTTGCTAATTTGAGGCTTACTAGTATTAAAACGTGAAAATACAAAATTTCAGGGTTGGTACCCTGAAAGTTTCGAAATTTTTTTTTATCTTAAGGCCGATCACAATACTTTATTATTAAAAAATAGCAAAGTAATAATACCTACTGTTAATTTGATGTCACGTTGTACGTACATGCAGTACATTGTATGATAATGTTAACATACCGAATCGACTTTAATTAGTAAAAGTAATGGATCTGCTACAAACTTTATATAGTCAACATTAAAATAGTTCTTTGAAGAACGTTAATTTCGACTATAGAAACGTACTAAGTACTTACCAGTCTTTCCGAAGTAGGTTGCTCGAAAGACTTTCTGAAGTAATTATACTTAGTGGTTTCAGTATTCAACTACCAAGCAACATCCTTCAGACTCTTACACGGTTGAGTGACAACTACTGTTGGGGCTGATTTTTTTTTATGTAGCTAAAAGCACTTCAGGTGATTAACCGTAGACATTTCGAATATGTTCTTTATTAGGACGCATGTTTTTAATTTTTTTGATTGAATTCTGGAAAGTTAAACTGAAACTGCAATTTTTTGATAGCAACAAGTTTTTGTCCCCACCGTTCTATTTTTACGATTATTTGCCAACATTTCAAGCTACGATATGAAAATTTGGCATACGTAAATTTTTCTGCTGTTTCAGTTAAGGGAATGAATACAAACAAAAATGAGATAAATATTTATTTCCATTTAAAAGTCTTTGAAAAAATTGTAAATTAATTTTCCAGAACGCAGTATAAATCAAGAAATCGTACAACCAATCAGGCGTAATTGTACAGGAATTGATTTCAATTAAAAATTAGGGTCGAGTTCGTTACAAATGTCCTTAACAAATTTTTGATTGTATTCGACTCAATGCGCGGAAACAAGAGAACACATTGATCTGCGAGAATAGAATTGTATAACTTCCATATAAAAGTGAGAATGAAGTTGAGCTGCAGAATTTAAATTAAATTCGGATAATTATTCAGATAACCACAGACCAGTAAAAACACTCAGCTTCCCTTCAAATCATTGCAACTAAAATTTTAAATGTAATTCAGTGTTTCACCTGAGTTTCATTCATGCCTTTACTCTACGTAACTCTGGTATGTTTTAGTGATGTAGAAGGTATTGGGGTAAGACTTACACAGAACATTTTTGGCAATAGTTTTGTAAATATTTTGTCAAAATTTTTTGAATCCAGAGCCAAACATCATATTGCAGTAGCAATCAAGAACTAATTCACGAATTTTCATCCGAACTATATTGCGTTCTATGCAAATTAGCTGACAGTCTTCTCGTCAATCTCTGTCAAAATTTTTGAACGTTTTGATGCATCTATTACATTATTCTACACATGCCAAAATTATTACCCAGGCGGAACTTGAAGGAGCCTCTGCGTACCAAAAAAATAAAATTTCCTTTGCGAATTACAAACTAAATATAAGAATGGTAAAAAAATAGGGAAAAAAACAAAAAGAAAATAAACATGCCACTAAAATGGTTCGGCGATGTATTATTTATGAATTTTCCCGAAAGAGAAAAGTCTGAAAGCACTTGTGAAATTCGTTGTTGGCATTATTACCGTCGAAACGGAGACATCTGTTTCATGTTCAGATCCTTACATTGCTGACGTGCATCCATACGAACATATCGAATTACGATAATTTAGTGTGGGGAGGGGGGTGAGTTTTCCAAACAAATCACTGCAGAAGATTTTTTAAGGGTTTTCCTTTTTTGGGGAAAACAACAAACCAGACATCTGGATTCGATCGGCAGGAATATAGAAGAAAAAGTACTGAACGTTCCGGTCAACTTTCAATTACTTTCGAGCCTTTAAATTTTTTTATTGCTCCCAATAAATTGCTTTATTGGGATATTCAGTTCGATTATTTTGTAGGCTTAAAGTTGACGCAAATGCCAGTCAGTCGATAGCACCATACGTGTGGCTGTGTACGCTAGGAGTAATAAATTAAAAAATTTAATTACAAATTTTGATAGCTTTTCAGTCAGGAAATCGTTTATTCTTTTTGGGCATAATGAGATTTATTAATCATGGTAATGTAATGGCTATCGTACAGGAACTATGAACTAATAATTTATACTTACAAATCTAACCAAGTAAAAAGGATTTTCAAATGGATTAATAGCTTCAAATAACACACAGAATTGCTGCAATTGACTCAAATTGCTGCCCGAAAAGCGTATAAATCAAAATAGGATTTCTAGGGATGTTTGTTATTGGCGAGGAAAAATGGACCGATTATGGCAATCCTAAACGCCATAATTTATGAATAGACCAACCGACGACATCGAGATTAAAATGAAATATGACGAGAAGGTTTCGCTCTATATCTCGCAGGATATGGTCTTAAGAATAATCCTCGAGTGTGTGAAATATGGGGTAGTAGGATTTGACTACAGTGCACATAGTCAAATCCTACTACCCACACTCGAGGATTATTCTTAAGACCAAAAAAAAATTAATTTTCTATTTTTAATAATTAAAGGCTTATGAATTCAAGGGAATGTATGAAGTAACGTAACAACAGTAGTAATCGACATAAATGTTGCTTTGGCCGCGCATGCGATGTAATAACATGAAACGTCGTAATATTGAAATTAAAGACACCAGTTAAATGATGCTGCCGATACTACACTTGGCTGGCGGCTGCCATGTCAAAAATGACATCGGATAAAGATGATATTGTATGACACTCTCCAAAAATCCAAAAATCGCTGAAAGATGTGATTATAGTTAGCGCGAAATTATTAAGGAACCCGAATAATCGGAAATTTAAAATGTTGCTCCCTGCGATAACTGATAACAATTTAAAAGTACAGGAACAAAAGTACATAAAATGAAGATACCACTCGAGAGCAACCATAGAAATATCCTTAAAATAATGGTGCTTGGCTCGATCAATTGCGATAGATGGAGAAAACATTTATGTAGCTACGAAGCGAACATTTTACCGAAAAACACACCAAAAATAATTCAGGTTAGCTTTATGGCAGCTCTACCATTAAAAGTTTGCATTCTAATTAAAAATGTAGATATTAATAAAATTTTTCAAATCAAATTCTTTTAAACTTCAATTTGACTGTACCTCCAATTTTTTTATATTTAATGCATGGAAGAAACCAGATGGTGATTAATTGACTAAAAGCCTTTATACTTTCAAATGTTGATACTTTATGGATGCCATATTTTCTAAAAAAAAAATTGCAAGAAAATCGAAACTTTTGGCCAAACCGTTGACCTAATACCTTCTAAGTCATATGAATTGCTGAAATAACTTGTAAGTTATATTCTTGACTGAAAAGTCACTCAAATCGCTTTTATAAAAAAAATTAGATGACTTGTATACCATTTTTATAACCAAAAAGAAGAACATAGAAATCACTCGATTTAAAATCACAGAAATTGTAAAAGCCGAATGCAACCCAACCCAACTTGTGGGAATAAAATTTCTCTTACTTCCTTCAAAACAGCACTACACCTTAAAGGTATACTTTTTGAATGATTGTATGAAGATGATACTTAAGCTTACGCCACCTCTGATATAATTTAATTCCGGAAGAAAAATTTGTAAAGTAACAAATACTTGTTTTTTAAGTATTGAACATTTATTGCCCCGTCGATCCGGATTAAAACCAGCAAGCTACGGAGCCTAAATTGCAAAATAGTTGAACAAAGTTTAATTGGAAAAATTACGCGATAAATTTTTTAATCTAGCCTACTATCTATGGAAAAAATTATTAAAAAAGGTCATAAAAACAGCAATATTGTTGTTATTTTGTTTATAAATTGTCTAACCTGCTCTGTTCTGGATAAGTGCGCAAAAAAACACACCTAATATTTACGCTTTTCCGTATTAGCGGATTACATGTAGAATCCTTCTTGTCTGTCTATGGGTGTCCTTGGATTCAAGGCCGTAGCCAGCGGGCATTCGGACGCCACCCCCCAATTCCCAATGAATTCAAAGTAGGTACTCAAAATTAACTTTCCTGTCTTTGTCTATTGAATTGAGAAACAACCACACGTAAGGGTTTGTATCGCTTATAGCCACTCCTGCCTCGCCGTTTTTTCAGCTCAAAATTCATTTTTAAAAAATCTAAAAGGGATAATATTTTTTTTTCCGAACCCTTCCCGAAATTAAAATTGCTTTTTTGTAAAACAAATTTAGTTTTATAGCTTCATTTTGGTCATTTTGGTCTTTACCAAATTTTAATGCTATTTACCTTCCAGAAAGTGCAACTTTGGTAGAAGAACTTATCAAAAGCTGTTGCCGTTTAAAATTACAAAGATATTTGATTAAAAAAAATTTTTGCAAGAAATTATTTCCTTAGAGAAAAAAATTTACCGGGAAAATATATGGTTACTTGTTTGTCAATGGAAATCGGTTGGTTCTACCCTCTCAACTAACCACTACACCCTGCGTTTACTCCTGGTTTGTTGCAAGGAGATGAGGATATTTTAAAAATTATTATGACTTATGAGGTACTTTTTTAGTCATACAATATAAACATCTTTTTTTTGTAAATTGAAAATTTTATTCGTAATCTAAAAGTTATAATTCGGTTACAATGAAACCCAGTTACAAGTTTTTAATAAAGACGTCACAGCGACGTCGCCCCAACTTAATATTTAGAAACCTGGATAAAACGACCAAAAAGTTATCTTATTGTTGGAGATATTGCAACGTTAAGGTTATCCTATGGCCTAATTTGCAAAATAAAATTTGGACTTGGCCCGAAAACAATTACTTTTAATGTAAAAACGTTACAAAACATAACAAAATTCAGATAGAAATGAAAATAAAAATTGTTTGGAAAAATTTAATTAAAAATGAAACATCTTAATCTTATTTAAGTAAAAAATACAAAGACAACTGAAATTAATCCGAACTTCCTACCAGCTAGCTATACAATCCACGGCTAGTCTATTTTTATAAAGTACTTGAAGAGATTGACCTTATCGAATCTTAATGCACCATTAACAATTCTTCCGCTAGTATAGAGTCTTTGGACGTAACGTAAAAAATTTCTAGCTGGATTAGCTCGAAATCAGAGAACCAAAAAGCTAAAAGGTGGAAATGGCATGCCCGAAAGCAATTTCCTATTCTTGAAGTTATTTTCAAGAATGCTATTTGACATTTCCTTCTTTGCTCGATTGGACGCAGCTAAGGAATCTGTTGACTCCCTATATCCACCGTTCAGTTGTAAGTCATCGTCAGCGTCTACGTGCTGTGTATTATCTGTCTGCCGGTGATGATGCCTCTGTAATACTCCCCATCGGGGTCGAACATAAATACCACGCCTAAAGGATGGGGGAGGCTTTGATAGTGGAATAGTACAAAGATCTACTCGCAGACGTCAATCAGCGGCATTTGTGTCAACTTTCAAGAAACATGAATAACGCGCCGCTCTTCCTATTCCTTCTTTTGTGTTTCTTGGCTTGTCGCGTCGCCTTCCATGTGCGCTGTGTTTTCACAAATGTTGACTCGAACATATGCAAACGGTCCATTGATCTAAAATTAAATGTCAACTTGTCAACCTGCTGCCGCCACCGACACCGCCACAATACTTTAATACAAATTTTAAAACAAAAAAAAAATTTGTTATGGAAAATTTTCGCAAGTGATCACAAAACGTCTATTCAATAGAGCCTAATTGAAAATGAAGAAATCATTTAGCGAATTTAATTCAGCTTCGTCTCAATCAAGACAATCTACAGACTCTTTTTCGCCCCGAGACATTTCACTCTGCGCTGTTTCTTGATGCCATCAAAAATGGCACAGCATCTTTGGCTTGCGTATCGTTAGAGAAAATTCTTCATGGCTTTTTGGATTAGATGGCCCAGATCCGAACACGCTTAGCATATGGCCAACATATTTTTGGCAAGCGTTCCAAAAGCCTCTAAGATGCGTGTGGTCCGAGCACGTTTTCTTAGACAAGAGTTTACACTATTGCTTTTAACTTTAAAAGGATAGCCACAAGAAATTATTCGATTTTTGACGAGCGACAACCCTTGTGATTTTACTATTTAACTCGAATTCGGAATTTTTTTGAACTCCGAAGTTCTACCGAGTTCAATTGCCAACAAATTTGCCAAGAAATTTTTTTTTTTTTTTCAAATTTAAAGTAGATACTGTAGCCAGCAACTGATTACCTCAGCCATTCCAATTTTATAATTTGTTACAAAAGCATTAAGCCAAAGTTTTAAGTTTACGTCAGACCGAAAATTTGCTAAAGTAATTTGTCATCTGAGTTGAAAATAATTTAAAAAACGACTGAGATAAATTTTGGCATTTCGATTACCAAAATACCGAACGCAAGGTATGCTATGAAATTAATTAAATCCGGTTCCCGCAACTACCTAAAATTAAATGCAATCGAATCAAGAACAGTTTCCCAAATCCTAGACGATATATCATCAATGAGAAATGGGATTTTAAAATCGTAATTAAACAAAAGGTCTTCTCGTCATATAGTTGCCATACAAAAGTCCTTTCCAAAATTTCGACATATCATAGTACGATAACCAAAAAAATTGTGCAGCTACCAAGTCGTAATTTTACCTGTTTTGATTTAATGTTTAAAAAATCTCCCGTACAAAAGTCATTAAATATGACCAAAAAGCCTAAATCGAAGCTCGAAATTGAGCTTTTTTTAATATACAATAATATTTCATTCATTTATAGACACGAAAAAAACTGAAAGAATTAAGATACTTCTTGCAGTAGGCCGCTATACAAATGTCGATCAAAAAAATGGTCTGGTTATTTTTCTCTTTTCGCGATAACTTGAGATTGCGTCGAGCTAAAGAGCTCAAATTTTATATAGTTTAAGTGGGAGTAGTATTAAACTAAAATTTAATAAGTATAAAATCACGTAAATTTTTGAAATCCTTTAATTTTAAATTACCTAGATCCAAAATCCCGTAAGCAAAAAATTAAGTAATTATTTCTTGAAATCCCGTTGGTGTACAATTTCGTAAAAAAAAATAATGAAAAATTTAAATTCCTCCTTCAAAAACACGCCAAATACAAATTCAAACCAGTAGTATATAATTTCAAAATTTATTTCATTTGTGTTATTCATTCGAAAATCCCAAGAAGAAACAATTAATATTTTTCAATAGTAAATAAAAAAATTCTTTTTTATTAAATATTCTTTTGAACATCAAGTTTCTTTTAATTTTTTTTTTTGATGGATATTTATCTCTATTTTACTTTATTATTTTTTAGTAAAAAAGGATTGTGCTCGACCTGAAATTTCAAAAAAATTTGTAAACTAGTAATTTGTAAATGTAATAAACCCCAAAAAAGGCAAAAAAGAAAGCAAAAAGATGTTAAGTTGAAATTTTTTTTAGTGGATAGATTGAGTAATCCTCTAAAAGTGGTAAATTTTAAGGGTTGAGATATAAGGGAGATAAGATGGGAGCGAATTTTAGTTTCTAGATCTCAGGAACCGCTTACTCTAGGAGCTGAAACTTTGAACTTATGTAGAAGTTTTAAAAAAATTGTCTTTAGTGGTTGAGAGTTCTGGGAGTGGGAATGCGTACGAAACAATCAAAAGCTAGAATTGAAATCTTCGAAAAACCATGTCACTTGAACGGTTGATGTCAGAAGGTTAAAATTTTGTGGTAGTCTTGAGGAATATTAAGAGCTTAGACTTTGACTAAAATTTTGGAGTGGGGAGATGGGGTAAATAGCAGATACAAACTTTGGATTACAATATATTCAAAACCAATTTTACCAGGATGATAAAATTAGGTTTCAGTATATAGGGTTATAAGTTGAGTCTACTCAATATAAATGGAAGTGGGATGATAGCCATTTTTTAAAAAATTCAATTTTTATATCTCAAGAACCATACCAAATATGATCTTGGAAATTTTACAGAAGTTAGGCCAAAAGAACTTCTAGCAGAGAAAAAAAAGTTGGGTTGTGGGTGTAAACAAATTGATAACTATATAGAGCCTGTATTGGGGCATCGTAGAAAAAAAATGTTATTGGGGTAGCAATGTATGGAGGTAGAGGGTGGTTTTTTATGTCTTAAAAATGCCTTATACTAGAAAGTTGAAACTTAGTATGTATATGTAGATGTACTACAAGAGAAATTAAAGCAAAATAAAAGTTCAAATTTTTTTTACGCGTACAAAGGTAGAGTAAAGAAAATGTCCGTGGGTTTAAGAAGATTTTCACGAATTTGGTTATATCTTTTAGGCATGCCAAGTTATCAAATTGATTTTACTTTTGTGTGCTCTTTATATAAGCGCCTAGAAACATTTTCCAAATTTTTCGACAACCTTTCTTAGGTCTAATGAGATATTAAATGCACTTCGCTACTAAACGCTTTAAATATAAGTGGTGAAAAAACCGATTTAAACATATTCTGATATTAAACCCCCTGTAGTGTAAGATACTGTGCAAGTTTTCACGAATTTCGACAAATGCTTTAGGTTTCATGAGATCGGATTGGCTTTTTCTTCAATGGGCTTTATAAATAATGATCTAAAAATTAATTTCAGGATTTTACGATATTCAACGATACGATATTCCGACATATCACTTAGGTCTGAAGAGATATCGAATTCGTCTTTATTTTAACGGGCTTTCTATATAAGCACCTAAAAATCAACCCTTAAAGGGCTACGTCGTTATTTTATTCAATGCTTTTTTAATTGAAATTGAAAAAGATTCGAAAATAAATAAGAAGAAAATCAGCCAACTGTCTGGGCACAAGTTTTTATTTTTTGGTTTGAAGTCCGGCACACGTTTAATGCTGAGATGCGATGTAGATTACTATACGATAGACAACCTAAAAAATAACGTTACAAATAGCTTCCTGATTGTTCTACAGGATGTTAGTCGCATAGTAAGCTACACCACATCTCAGAATTAAACCCGTTCCCGACTCCTATTCAAAAAAGTAATAAGGTTGTTGTAAAAAGAGCTTCCGTACAAAAGTCAGAAAAATCGGATTGTTACCTCAATGGAATGTTACAAAGGAACCGTCAATGTAGACATTTACAAATTTGACTACTATACTACTATACAAACACTGGAATAAAACAGATAGAATAAATGTTTTCCTTCGAAATCAAACAATCTGTTTATCCAAAATTTTAATTGTTTTTCTATCTGATGGCTAACTGAGTTTTCCAACCTAGTGGTTTCTGTACAGGGTGGGCCATCTAATGGTTTCTATTTAAATCATAGGTTATTTTGACACTGAAAGCTGTTTCCCGCTCGAAATCTTGACAGAAAGTCAGTATCATACCTCCGCGGAACGAAATGAGTCGCTTTACGCTTGAACAACGTTGGGAAATATTGAAAACTTATTTCCAAAGTGAGTGCTGTGTAGCCCAAACAGTGTGTTTTTTGAAAAGAGGTTTTGGCCGAAATGAAGCACCCACCGCGCCTGCTGTACACAAGTTTGTGCAAAAAGTTCGTGAGACTGGCATGCTAGTGGACAACACTCATGGCCCCCGTCGTCGTACGGTGAGACGAGAGTGTGGCTGCTGTAGCCGAGAGTGTGAGACTCACTCCACGAACATCAACTCGCCGTCGATCTCAACAGCTCAACATTTCACGCACTAGCCTGAGGAGAATTCTGCACAAAGATCTCGGATTATTCGCTTACAAGGTCCAATTGACTAAGCAATTGAAGGCGCATGACCATCCGCTTCGTTATTGCTTCGCAATTTGGGCCTTAGAGCAGCTTGATTTTGGGCGAAAAATCATCTTTTCTGACTAGGCGCATTTTCATCTCGGCGGCTACGTTAACAAACAAAATTGCCGCATCTGGGGCTCGGAAAACCCGCACGTTATTGTCGAGAAGCCAATGCATCCACAGAGAGTGACAGTTTGGTGCGGATTGTGGAGTGATGGCATCAATGGGAACAACGTTTCGGTCAACGGTGAACGTTACAGAGCCATGTTATCCGACTTTTTTTTTAATGAAATTGAAGACATGGACTTGGACGACCTCTGGTTCATGCAGGATGGCGCGCCATGCCACACAGCCCATGCCACAATCGATCTTTTACGCACCAAATTTCCAAATCGTGTTATCAGTCGTCTTGGCGATGTCAATTGGCCGCCTCGGAGCTGCGATTTGACCCCTTTGAATTTTTTTTGTGGGGAACCGTGAAGGACCGATGTTATGCCAACAATCCAGAAACGATTCAAGCACTTAAGGCCAATATCATCCAAGCAATCCGTGAGCTACAGCCCGAAACCATCAACAAGGTCTTGGAAAATTGGAGTGACAGAATGCACTACTGCGCAGCCAGCCGAGGCAGCCACTTGAACGAAGTTGTGTTCCATCATTAATGGGAATGTTTACTCTTACTAATAAAGCCATAATACATTGAAAAAAATTTAATTTTGTTAATTTTATTGCATTTTGAATAAGAAACTTGTATTTGGCCCACCCTGTATTTTCCATTTGTCCACAAGTTATCAAAGGAACTGCAAAAATTGTTAGCCGCTAGACTGTACTATATAAAAGCTCGCTGAATTTTATTTCCAAAAATTCATCAAGTAAACAAAACAAGCCTCCATCTGTTATTTTCCCAATCATTCAATATTAAATTTTAATTTAAATTTTGAATTTTTTAAATTAATTGCATATCGATGTTCGCGACGCCCTAAGCATTTTGCAATTATTGATAATAATTGAGTATCTCAACCGCATCAATGTGCTAATTAAACGCACGAAAAAATCTCAATTCGGCGATACTTTGCCGAAAACTTTTCACAATAAATTCACATAAATTTCGGGTCTTGCCGCAGCACGTAAATGAGGGGTTTTGTTATAGTATGTAATTGAAATACCACTTTGGCGAATTTAAATTTTCAGCGTTGTCCTATTAAAAATTGTGTTTCGTTTGGTTAGCCGAAATATGCGAGTGAAGTTGGTTAGGACTCGATAATATAAACAACGTAGTTCAAAATAAACAATTTTTGTTTATTTGTTTGCAATTCGAACATAGGTGAGCACATCACAAAGGCGTCATGTGAAACTAGACGTGCAATGAAATTAGTGATGCCTGGATGATTTATTCTAGTTATTGGTAATATATCAGTGATCGGTAATTGTGGTCGTAAATTAAACGTACAAAACGCACAATTTTCCTTAAAATTTCGTTTATTCTTAGGCCACCAGTGATAAAACTATACTGGATAGGATTCGAATCCACGACCTCAGACTTAGTAGACTTTTCTGCTTACCATAAGGTTCCACAGATTTGACTTCATCAATGGCGGAGAGAATCCTCCAAATACTGCCACCAGAGGTCCTACGGATCCTCGTCCAAGTTTATTTCTCTCAACAATGCTCCTTCGACATCATGTATATATTTTAAAGAGTTTAACAAAATTCGAGTAAATTGAATTTTCTAATCACTCTGTTATGAAAAACAACATGTATATATACACTCAGTTTCAAGTTTCTAGCATAAGGTGTTCTTGGCTAAAAGAAAAAATTGCGTCTTCACCTAAATATATCACGCTCTACAAAAATCTGGCATCGCAGACCCACAATTTGGGCATTACTTTAATATATTGTTACGTGTAAGCCCGGCAACCGCGCAACCGTGCACTCGATCGTTACACATAATGAAAACAACAACAACCAAATACCTAGTTGCAAAATAACCCAATCAGAAACCTAGCTGAAGATAAGGCGAAACAATCTCTCTTCTTATCGAATGCTCTCCAATATACTAGAATCCTCTGCACAAACCACTGAACGAAGATCGAAATCGAAGGCTCTGAAGCTTTCGAGAAGATTCCAGAACTGAACGAACGTTCAAGCACATCCTAGACTGCAACCGGGTAGTATATAAGCAGGTGAAGCATTCAGCAAAGACACAGTAATTTGGATTACGTCGACTGCGAGTATACGCGACCGTGTTGAGAGAGAACGAAAGTGAACGTGTTAAGCGATATATGGTATAAGCGGGCGGTACTGCCATACAGTGCGAATTATTGTGCGATTATAATTCTGTGAATTAAAGTGCGGATAAATAAATTATCACTTATTTTTATTTTAACCGAATTGTGTTTTACTTGAAATCCCGGCGAACCCCTAGCTCGCAACAATATGTTAAGACATTACACATGCAAATTAAATATTAGTACGTTAGTTTGATGAGACCCGTCGTGGAAAACTGAAATTAAATACCTACGAATACATGGGAAAACAGCAAACTTTTTGGATCCAAAAGTACAATTTTTTGGGTCAAAATTTTGGACGCTATTCAAGTCTGATTAAAATAGAAAAGCTTATGCCCCTGCTATGCTGAAAACTCTAACTACATCTTGTATTACGAGTAGGTACTTACTCAGCATAAAACGTCTGCCTAAACTGAAAATCTAATTTCTTTATTCAAAATACTTCCTCAGCACATATAACCGAATTGCAACTTTCTAGTAAAGGTAACACTTCTTAATGGGTTACATACAACTGGGTAGTTAAGAAAAAATCGATTTTTCAAAAAGGTCCTTATTCGAAAGTACCATCCTTTAAGTATCTACCCTGAAAATTTCATAAAGAAATTCGCTGTAATGATGAAGATATAGCGTTCTGTAACCGATCTGGTGAGGAACGACTAACGGTTTGCGTGGTGTACGCGACCTTTATCATCTGTTTGACTATGAGCTTTTTTTTTAATTCCGGGTATTTATGACCTTTTGTATAGCAGGGACATGTTTTGAAAAGTTGGTGAGGCTCAGATATACGCGTTCTACAGTTGAAATTCATAGAACCTTATTTCAGTGTAAACAGCACTCTACACTTTAAACGCGTTTTTTTCGAAACAGCATTATCAAAATCGGTACCAGGATTATCTCCGCGACTACTGGACCGATCGGGACCTAGTTTTGCACAATTGTGTTTAATACAATACTCTAACGTTTACCGAGCAATTTTTGACTTCGCGCACTAGGCAAACCCTTCTTCAATAACCTCGATGAGATCTCGAAAAACAAGATAGGAGAACTGATTATCTTCTTGAACAGCTCTGGATGGATATGATAATCCATTCAAGCCCCAGGTCTCTGTAAAACTATATATATACTTCATCAGCCCTCAACGACCAGGTTAAACGAGTTGTGGTATCAAAACGGCGCTTCCTGTGATAATTGGGCCCTGTTTTTCGGTAGACGGGCCACGGGCTACGTAAACCAACCAACCAACCAACCATACAAAATTTCAAAGTCGTAAAGACTTAAAGCATTCTAAAGTTATCGTTCAACATTGGTGAACACGTATTTAAGGATTTTGTATGACAGCTACCCCAAGGAGTCGAGGGATGGCGCTAATTAATGAACTCAGTCTTGCTTTTGATATAAAACTAATTCCTGTAAAATGTTGAATACCTGCTTTAACTCGTACTACAATTATAGTGGATTCTGTAACTTTCATAAATTTTGTATCATATTCGGAACTTTCGCATCAAACAACTTTAAGTATGCAAAATTTCAAGCTCCTAACTTGAAGCATTCGAGCAATAATTGTGAATACGTGTTTTAAGGACTCTTGTATGGGAGGTAATCGTAGGAGTGAAAGGATATCGCCCATTAACGAACTTAGCCTTACTTTTTCCATTTTACAGTTGGTGACAACATTTCAACTTCCTATGCTAACGCGTTCTTGAGTTAGCAAACGAACGGACGGACAGACGGACAGACGGACAGACGGACCGACGGACAGACGGACAGACGGACAGACGGACAGACAGACAGACGGACAGGCGGACGGACGGACAGCAAACGGATTTGGGTTTTTTGACCACAACTGATCACAAAATAATATGTAACTTGTTTTCGTCCGAGGCTCGGTTCTATGCGTTACAAACTTTTCGAGCTGGATTAAACTTATAATACTCTATATGATTTCATCTAGAGTATAATTAATAATTTTTCGATTGTGATATTCCAAAAGAAGTTTTTAAAAATATTGGGAAAACTGATCTTTATATAAGAGTAGAGGAATTAGATATGATTGAGGGTGATATTGTCAATATGATATAATATTAAGATGTTAGTTTTATTTTAATATTGAATTATATTTACTTTAATAAAAAAAAGCTACGATTATTATGGCATTTTAATTTTTTCAAATCTGGCATTTTCTTTAAAAAAAAATCTATTAGAAGCACTGTACACATATATCTAGAAAAATTTCAACTTTTTACCGTAAGCAATTTCTGAGATATAAGAACCATTCCTCCAAATTTCTCTCTTTCTGCACCCTCGAAACTATTACAGAAAAAACTTTCGCCAATTACGGTCAAAATTTTAAATTAATAAGTCGTCAAACATGTTTCAAAACATTTTTTATTACTTTTTAAAGGTAAAAGCGTGTAAATGAAAAAAGTAAACGTTGAATACTTTTTCAAAAATTTGGTAGCAATATCTTAAAAACGGCTTAAACAAAGAAGTTGAAACTTTCAATTTGTAAAGTTAATATTATGAAGGCGCCATTTACAAAATAGCCGACATGGGTGGAGTGGTGTGAAACAATGTGTCAGGAATTTCTAACTAGAATCGAGACATTTTAAGATCTACATCTCCCAAACGGTTCAAGCTATAAGGTTATTCTTTGTTGGCATAATAAGAAATTATATCAGAAATAAAATTTTCCGCAGTGACGTGCAGTGGTGGGGATGAAAAACTTTATATTACGATATCTTCCGAACCAATTACATAAGGAAAATGAAATTTAGTTTTTATGGAGTTCGCTAAATATAAAATGTTTTAAGGAATGCAGTTGAGAACGGAGGTGGAGGTGCTAATAATCTTTAAAAAAAAATGAGTTTCATAGCTTTAGGTCTATTGAAGACAGGATTTTGGAATTTATACAACAGAACAATAGATCCATACTGGACGAAAATAATTTGGTAGTAATAGTGTAGCAGGGTGAAAAGAAAATATTCTGATTATTTTTATCTCGAACCGCTTATTGGTAAAAGTTGACTCGGCATATATAAATAGGGCTATTGTAGTGGTAGCTGTACAAGGTGGTTTCACATATTTTCCCGAATTTCGTCATATCTCTTAAATCTTTTGAAATATGAAATTAATTTTGATTCTCCGAGTTTCGCAAATAAAGGCATAGGAATAACCATTTCAAGATTTTTCAATCTTGAACCCTGAAGTAAGTAGAAACGGGTTGTGTACGGTTTGTATGGTGACCTTTCGGGCGTGACGAGAAATTAAATTGATTTTAACTTCAGTAGACTGGGTATATAATTCCCTACAAATTTATTTCAGGGTTTTTCGATATTCAACACGTGAGAGGGTTAAGAGGGGTTTCACATGTTTTCACCAATTTTGCTATATCTCATAGGTTCAATGCGATATCGAATGAATTTTTTATTATTCACTTAAAAATTATTCTCAGAACGTTTTGACATTCAACCCATAAGGGAAAGGCTTAGATTGCCATGGTGCAGTAGGATCACAACGGACCCATATAGCGTTCTATGTGCTAGCTATCTCCACCAGTAGTTACCCACCTAACCTAACCTAACCTAAGGGAATGTAGGATTGCATACATCTTAACGTATTCTGATATATGTTTTCGGTACGATTAGATATCGAATTGAATTTTACTTCCACGGACTTTTTATGTAAATGCCAATCATTCCAGGATATTTTGATACTCAACCACTAGGAGGGTGAATTGGGGTTGAATTCACGAATTTCGACATATCTCTTGGGTGTAATGGAATTGAATTCACGAATTCTGCCATATCTCTAAGATCTGATGAGATTTCGAATTGGTTTTTACTTCCACGGAGTTTATTTAAAATTGCCTAAGGTCCGATTTCACGATTTTTAATATATAATCCTCAAGAGAATGTAAAGGTGTTTCATGAATTCCGCGATATCTCTTATGTTTAATCAGATAGCGAATGTGTTTATACTCTAGATGAAATCATATAGAGTATTATAAGTTTAATCCAGCCGAAAAGTTTGTAACGCATAGAACCAAGCCTCGGACGAAAAAAAGTTATATATTATTTTTTGTTTATTTCTGCCCAAAAACCTCAAATCCGCCTGACGTCCGTCCGTCCGTCCGTCCGTCCGTCCGTCCGTCCGTCCGTCCGTCCGTCTGTCCGTGAACACGATAACTCAAGAACGCCCTCACCTATGATCTTGAAATTTTGAATCTGGATGTTTGGTTGAATTTGTAAGGCTAAGTTCGTTAACGGGCAAAATCGTCCTACTCCTTCGGGTAGCTGCCATACAAAATGTCCTTAAAACACGTGTTCAAGAATATTGGTCGATAACTTAAGAAGGGTTTAAGCTACGACTTTGAAATTTTGTATGTGTTATTTTTCCAATAGTTGGAGTTAAATATATGATTATTAAGAAAATCCTCTTAGTCCTTCGTGTAGCTGCCATACAAATATCCTGTCAAAATGTATTCACTTAATTTACGAAACTCACTATAACTCAAGTAATCTTTTAGCTACGAATTCGAAATTTTGTACAAGTTAGTTTTGAGTAAAAAGGAAGTTCGAGTTTACTAATCAGCGAAATCCTTTTTCTCCTTCTGGTAGCTGCCATACAAAATGTCCTTAAAACACGTGTTCAAGAATATTGCCGATAACTTCAGAAGGGTTTAAGCTACGTCTTTGAAATTTTGTATGTGTTATTTTTCCAATAGTTGGAGCTAAATGTATGATTATGAAGAAAATCCTATTAGTCCTTCGTTTAGCTGCCATACAAATATCCTGTCAAATAGCCTTCACTTAATTTACGGAACTTACTATAACTCAAGTATTATTTTAGCTATGAACTCGAAATTTTGTACAAATTAGGTTTGAGTGAAAACAAAGTTCGAGTTTACTAATCAGCAAAATCCTTTTACTCCTTCTGGTACCTGCCATACAAAATGTCCTTAAGACACGTGTTCAACAATATTTTTCGATAACTTTTGAACGCTTCAAGCTACGAATTTGAAATTTTGTACACGTTCATTTTTAAATGGTTCCAAGGAAAAGGATAAACATGTAAGGAATTGAGTGAGTCCTTCCTGCACCTCCCATGCGAAAAGGACATTTTTGTTCGACTTACCCAGTTTAAGATATGAAATTAAACACTGAATATTGTCTTTTAGTTTTGAGTAGCAATCTAATGGCAGTCCTTAATAAAGGACATACAACATACACACGCGTAATTCTACTTTATCCCCAACTACAATATAAATCGGAGTTAAGTATTCATCTAGAGTATTATACGATTGGCTTGCAGCCGATCGTGACTGCAGTATGTTTTTACTTCTATCGGTTGTTTATTTTACTTTATTATTTTTTAATAATAAAGTATTGTGATCGGCCTGAAATTCCAAAAAAATTTGCTACCCTGAAATGTTGTATTTTCACGTTTTAGGACTAGTAAACCCCAAAACAGAACGTACGCCGTACGCAAAATCGTTTGAAGGTGCGTAGCTCCCAAACCCGTTGAGATATTAACATGAAATTTTTATGGTGGTTAGATTGGGTGAACCCCTACGACTGGTATCTTTTCGGAGGGTAAAGGTACGAGGGAGAGGAGAGAGGAGCGTTTTAGACGAAAAATTTTGGTTTCTAGATCCACAGGAACCACTTATGCTAGGAGGCTGAAACTTGGAACTTATGTAGTACTATGATAGTGGACTCATTTGCAAAAAATGGTCGATAGGGGTTAAGGGGTGCGGAAAAACTTTGGATTATAATATCTTCCGAACCAATTACACCAGGAAAATAAAATTTAGTGTAGGATCACAAGAGGAGTCAACAGAAAGTAAATTTTTTGAAAGGGGATGTCGAGCACAAAAGTGGGGGAACAGCAATTTCTCAAAAAATGTATCAGATATGATCTTGAAAATTTTACAGGAGTTGGGGTTGGTAAACCTCAAGTTGGAAAAAAAATTGTGGGGGTGTGTTGGCGGGGTGGGGTGATGGTGAAAGGGGGTAGAAAGAAAATAACCAGGAGGCTATTTGGAACGTTATTTTTTAGGTAGTCAGCCGCATAGTAACCTACACCACATCTCAGCATTAAACACGTTTCGGACTTCTACCCATAAAATAATAAAGTTGCGCCCAGACTGATGGCAGATTTTTATCCTGTTTTTATACAATTTTTTGTGTTTTTACTTCCATTGGTTGTTTATTTTTTATATAAATTTCTGTAGGAAGAAATGAATGTTGGAAGTTGGAAGTTGTATCTTACAAAAATTTACTTTCTCGAAACAACCAATGTTATATTTTGGCTTTAGCTATATTTCGAATGACCCAACGGCATATTTGGTGTTTTATTGTCGACACTTCCTGAACTATGTCCCCTTTAGGGAGTACCCAGACTGTTGGCAGATTTCATATTGCTCCTTTCTGTTTATTTAATTAATTTTTTAATTTTTTTAATAACATTCTAGCTTTGGCTTGTTTGTAGGGTAGTGTTCAATAGTCTTAGGAAAAGCCACTGCAGTGCTTACTCCGAAAGGAGGAAGGGTTGATACACAAGTAGTGCCCTTTCTCCTTGGTGCGAAGCAATTGATTACATCAATTGTGATAATCTTTCATTTGAATGCCAAGTAGAAAATCGAGCGGTTTTATAATCGGATTGTGTTCACTCCCCGAAACGCCATTCCAGCTGATGTTATAACCTCCAAATGAAAACGTATTTATAGAAATTGGAATATTCTCCAGTATTTAACATACACCGAGGAATACGATTCTTTATTTTTGATCAATAACCAACTGACAAGGATGTTCCTCATGAGTGAGCGAGCCTACATATTTTTACAATTTCATTTTATTACTCTAATATTATCTAAATGGAATGTTTCTTTTTATGGTGCCCCAGTACATTGCACCCTTCAGGGAGCACTTCTGGCACAGCAAGATGAAGGCAATGTCAGCAATTCAGGACAGACAGTATGAGTATGTTGATTTGTTGAAATTTTCCAGTTCGCTGAGCTGAAAAACTGCACTGACCTCATTCCAGTTCTTCAGGCTGAGAACGTGTTCCTGTAACATGGCTGATGTAAAGTACCTTTGATAAAACTTGCCACTAAATTTAGACCGTTTTGTCCGAAGAATGTCGAAGTCGTCTAATACTTCCAGATCTGACTCTTTCCTAATTGCGCACCCATTAGTAAGCTTTCTAGTGCTGCGTTCAGCGCATTTGCAACGATATCGACCGTCAATTAGAGACAACTTTGCATAATCCCATTACAACGTTAATTCGAAATTAATGGATGCATCGTTTGATCTTTTGATATTTGCATTCACTTCACTTTAACGTTAACGTCGAGATCGTATTTACTCAAAGCGAACTTAAAAGAACAGTGGCTCCTTGACATGTGCTTCTTTTGAAATTACAATGAAACGTTTCAGCTTTTCATCTGAATAGCGGCAATGAGGTTCACTACAGGTTGATACTGTGCGCAACAGATAAATAGTGTAATGGACCCGATTTAAATTAGATACTTACGAAGTTACGTGCAAAAAATTTCAACTTAGCCACGGGGCCCGCTTTTCACTCCATTTGTACTTTGTGCAACCAACAGCAAGTAATTAGTAAAAGAGGAAAAATCTTCGTCAGTTTTCCTTGGGAAAATGACTGATGTACTTTGCTACTCCAGTATGTACAGCTGTACTACATTTTCAAAACATGAAAATGTTCGTCTCTCATTTAAATATATCCTTAGTTTAAAGACGAAGGATATTTTTTTTTTGTCGTAAATAACGGAGCTAATAGGAGTGAGACTGCCTACGTTTAAACGTTAATTATAAAATGTAAATTATAAAAAAAGAAACGTGTTCGTACACCCTCCAAAAGCACTGTAATTAATGGCACCCGAGAAACGGTTCAGGTTTCTACCGAAGTTGCCTAGGTGAAAAGTAGTTGACTTATTTTTATATTTAGTTTCGAGCAATTTAAAAACATGTCAAAATTTCACTTGAATTAAGGTTTTTTTGCAATCTGCACTCTCGTTGAAATTGTTGCCTTTAATTAATTAGAGCGGCAGATTATGCGTAATAAATTTTATGATATTGCCGATGTGGTTCATTTTAGTCTACAGCATTCTCTGAATTCGCGATTTTGCAAGAAAATACATTAATACTTTATTAATTAAACATAGTAAAGTGAAAGTAAAAATCTGCCAACAGTCTGAGAGCAACTTCATTATGTTTTGGGTAGAAGTCTGCAACGCGTTTAATGCCGCGATGCGGTATAGATAACTATGCGACTCACAACCTAAGCAATAACATTACAAATATCCTCATTGTTATACTTTAGGTTGTCAATCGCATAGGTACCTACATCGCATCTCAGTATGAAACGCGTTCCGAACTTCTACCCAATATATAATAAAGTTTCTTCCAGACTTTTTATTTACTTACGTATTTTTTGGAGTGGAATATCAAAAAATTTTAAAACCGATTTTTAGGAGATTATACTGAAAGCCCTTTAAAAAACATTTTGATATCTCATCAGACCTAAGTGAACAATCGAAATTCGTTAAAGCTCATATAATGATTTTACTCTGTCTTAGGGGTTGAATATCGCAAAATGCTGAAATCAATTTTTTTATAATTATACTCGTATATAACGCGCATAGAAGTAGAAGTGAATTCAATCTTAATAAGCCGAAAAGATTTTTCGGATTTTTTAAGGACTAAAAATCGAAAAACTATTAAAACAGTTCTTGTTCGCGATTATATTTAAAGCCTTCAGAAATGAAAGCGAATTTATTATCTCATTAGACTGAAATATTTCGGAATTCGTGAAAATGTGCACAACCACTCTACACTTCCTTGGGTTGCATACCGAAAAATTTAAAAAAAAATGTGCGCGCGCAGAAGTAAAAGTAATTTTATAAATCAACATGCCTAAAAGATATAAAGGAATTCGTAAAAATCTAATATCTCAATGCTTTTGGGAGCTACGCGTCTTCGAACGCTTTTATGTACGGTGGATAAACTGATATTTTTTTTTTTTAGGGAAGCAATTTTTTCAAAACTTCAGGTCGATCACAATACTTTATTACAAAAAAATAATAAAGTAAAACTCGGGGATGCCAAAAACATACCTTTTTTTAGTGTATGCCAAAAATTCCTAACTAGCTAGTGGAAAGCTTCTAAAAATTAACAATAACGCGGTGTTATTGGCTAATTATGTTACACTTGAGCGACACCGGCAGTATGCCCAAATTCTTTAATCCAACGGTACTGCAAATCGTAAACAACTAAAGGTATAAACAAAATGGCGACCTGAGCGGGGGATTTTCATTCTTCTTACTTTGTTCTTTGGCTTGGCGGCATTCGAACTGATACTCAATAACAAATTCCTTCGTTTTATATCTTTCCGTAGGCTTAGGATTTTTTTTTATGATAAAGTTTTTTAAAGGACTCATTCGCGATAAAAGTAAAACAGTATTTTATCCAGAAAAACAGTTTAAGTCAATCATAATATATATGTACCTACAGAGTGGTCCGGTTCAGGCTTAGCAAATTGTAAGGGGTTACTTTACAAATTCATGAAAAAATCAAATGAAAGATCTGACATACAGTGTGTTTGAAAAAAACGCGTCTAGTAATTGAATTATACTTAAATGTTTAATCATAGTTTCAGAACTATCCAAACAAAGTTAACTCTTTGAATACAGAACCTTTAATTATTTATTTACACCTCTACGTGATTCTCAAAATAATTTTTTTTATCACTATTTTATTGTCTTCATATAATGGGAAATGAGCGGATTGATGAACTGGCCAGGGGGGCTCCGCTCTTCCCGGTTCTCTTGCGGAACTAGTTCACGTTCCTTTAGGAGTTGTCCAACCTGCAGTTGGATCAAGGCCATGCTAGAACGCAGGAAAATAACTTCGACACTAGCCGACTCAACAGTCACAGTCACAGCTGCGAAAGGCTGTCCGCAGGGTGGGGTACTATCACCCATCCTCTGGTGCTTAGTAGTGGACGACCTTCTTCAAGACCTAACTAATTTCGGAGTCACGGTACAGGGTTACGCTGACGATCTTGCCATCCTTGTTAGAGGTAAATTTGAAGAGACGGTGACTGATCTAGTTGAGAATACCCTAAACCAGGTAGCAACCTGGTGCACTAAAGCAGGATTGGGTATCAATCCAAAGAAAAGCACAATTGTTGCATTCACCAAAAGGAGGTGTAAGGACAAGCTATCTAAGCCTACTCTTTTTGGAGAATCCATGGAGTATTCTAGTGAAGTAAAATTCCTGGGTATTATCCTGGATGAAAAGCTCACCTGGAATGCTCATTTGGACAAAGTTCTTGAAAGGGCCAGAATCTCTCTCTGGACCTGCAGGAGCCTTCTCGGCAAAAACTAGGGACTGAGTCCAAAACTAACCTACTGGATGTATACCGTCGTTGCTAGGCCCATTATAACTTACGCGGCATCCGTCTGGTGGAAGAAACAAAGCAGAAAACTGCTCAGCTTAAGCTGACTAAATTACAAAGACTGGCATGCCTGGGTATTACTGGGGCGATGTGCACCACTCCCACAGCTGCCTTAGAGGTGCTTCTCAACCTAGCACCTCTACACTTAGAAATACAGAAAGAAGTCAGATTCCCAACATACAAACTTTTGAACTCGGAGGACGAGTCAGAGCGCAAAATAGCGTGCCCAACTCTTTCCGCGGAACTCAAAAAGGACCCGATACTAGCGATACCTCTTTCTGATTCAATGGTACCGAAATTTAATTTCACAAAGCCATTCAAAGTTGTCCTACCTGAAAGGGAGGATTGGGCCACAAACAAACTCACTCCAAAACCAGGATCCATAATCTGGTACACAGACGGATCTAAAACGGATCAAGGTGTAGGAGCAGGAGTTTATGGAGTGCGCCCAAATGTCAAATTCTACTGTAGCATGCACATAACATCCACTGTTTTTCAGGCGGAGACCCATGCTATTGAACTATGCATTAGAGAAAATATCAGACGGGGCTACAAAAACCAACAAATATATATTCTCTCGGACAGCAAGGCAGCAATAATGGCACTTCAGTCTGTTCAAATCTACTCCAAACTTGTTTGGAATTGCCTCCAATGCCTGACTGAACTCGAAAAAAAGAACAGAGTTAGTCTCATTTGGATTCCGGGACACAGCGGCTATGTAGGTAATGAAATGGCCGACTTGATGGCTAGGAAAGGTTCAGAAGCTGACTTCATGGTACCATATCCATTCTGTGGGATACCATTAAGCACAGCCAGAATGAACATCCGAATGTGGCAAAAATCGCAAAGTTCCATTCACTGGGACTTGGCACCGGGCAACAAGCACTCAAAGCTTTTATGCCAAAACACTCGGAAAAAAGAACATCTCATTATCTAAAATTAAGCAGATATCAGACCCGAACCTTAGTGGGAGCTCTGACTGGACATTGTCACATGAGGAAGCATCTCAATCGGATTGGTCTCTCTGAGACTAAAATTTGCAGAATATGCAATGACGAAGACGAAACACCAGAGCATATCCTCTGTGAATGTGAGGGTTTAACTCGTAAAAGGCTTCGTCACTTCGGTCAGGGTTTCATGGACCCATTGGAATTCCTGACCATTCCTCTTCGCAAAATACTAGGCTTCATTGAAAGCGCAGGGATTGAAGAGGAATCATAGTCAAACCGGGGGGACGTCACAATAAGCCCAACTGTGGTTGCAGTGACAGAGGTTAACCACACCAACCCCTATTTCCAAATCTAATCTAATCTAATCTACAACAAGAATAAATAAATTTCTACCCTTTGGCTGATCGCTTTGAGGGTGATGGAGAACGGAAAGGCCTATATTGCTAATTTTCATACCTCTGAAGCAGCTAATTATAAAAAGTTGAAACTTCGCAATTATATATAGCTATTATAATGGCACGCTTTTAATAACCAACAGCGAAGTGAGTAATAGGGTACGAAGATATTATGCTAAAAATTTGATTTGAAATATCTCCAGAACATCATAGTCCGAATCCGTTATTAAAGTAAAAGTTACTTAAAGAAATTAAAAAATTAAATATATAATATTTTAAGCTTGTACACTCCGCGATAAAACTTTAAGACAGGGTTCAATTTTTGACTTAGTTTTCAAATAAAATATTTTTTATTTAATTTTCGTGATTCATATTTATTAGAAATATGTCTTAACTACATTTGACAAATAAAAATGGAATAAAATTAATTTTTAATGCTTTAAAGAAATATAAACTTTAAATTGTCAGTATTTCGGTGCGACAAAACTATAAAACATAATGAATAAATTATCAAGAAAATAGTTCAAAATAGCAAACTTAATGAAATTTTCATTCTTTAATAATTAGTTGAAGCTCCGTTATTTTTTATAACTTCTCTCATTCTTTTTGGCAAGGATTTAAATAATTTTTTTATCGTTTTTTGGCTTAAGAGCCTCCATTGGTCCAAAATGCACGATTTTAAGTCTTCTATTGACTGAAATTGACGGCCTTCTGAATAAACTGCACATGCTAAGATCCCCCAACAATTTTCGATTATATTTAGGTCGGGGATCTTGCTGGCCAAGGAAGAGTTTGTATTCCATTGGCCTCAAAGTAGTTTTTTACAGTACGGGCCGTGTGAACTGAGGCATTGTCCTGTTGAAAAATAAAGTTTTCTGACGCAATTTGCGTTCCAAATTGAGCTAACTGTTCACTAATTACGTTCACGTACGCTTCGCTATTGATTTTACCTGGAACAAATACTAAATCGCTCTTTTCATTATATCCAATAGATGCCCAGACCATAACACCGCCACCTCCCATCTGTCTTTTCTGCAAAAAAAGTCGATGTTTGCGTAGGTCGTGAAAATAATAGTTCAAGCCATCAGGCCCATCTAAATTAAAACGCTTTTGATCAAAAAAAATAACTTTTCGGCAGCGTTTTTTCCAGTGAAGTCGTTGTTCCGCAAAATCCTATCGCGCTTTTTTATGGACAGCAGTAAAAGGGGGCTTTTTGACTAATTTTCGTCGTTGTAAGTGGGGGGCTTCTTTTATAATCCTTTGAGCATTTCGGATATTCGTTGTTACTCCTGCTTTTGCGGCGATTTGACGCGCTGTTGAAGAAGAATTTGACGCCTCCTTTAAAATACGCCGCTTTTCTCGAACTGTTGTTGCACTTGGTCGGCCTCCAGGATTCTTTTTAGTATAATTTTCTTTATTTTTTAAATAATTGCTAACAGCGCAGCGACTTCTATTCTATAATTTAGCAATTTTACTAATTGATTCATTTTTCTCCTTTATTTTATTAATAATGTCTATTTCACTGCTATTTAACTTTTTTCCTCTCGGCATGTTCACAACTCAACACAAATAACTTCAAATATCTATCAAAAACAAAACTCACAATCACACAAAGTGCTATCCGCGTCGAACACCTCGAAATAACTGCAGAATTACACATTTACTTCTGCCTGTCTTATAGTTTTGTCGCACCGAAATACTGACAATTTAAAGTTTATATTTCTTTAAAGCATTAAAAATTAATTTTATTCCATTTTTATTTGTCAAATGTAGTTAAGACATATTTCTAATAAATATGAATCACGAAAATTAAATAAAAAATATTTTATTTGAAAACTAAGCAAAAAATTGAACCCTGTCTTAAAGTTTTGTCGCGGAGTGTAGGACACTATATGCCATGCTGGCAAATATTTTCCATTTCCATTTCCATCAAAATAGACCTTGTGGGAGCAAATAAAATAAAATTGGCATACAGTGTATTACAGGCTTTAGCGTCCATAATAAGAGTGTTCGAGTGAGATTATAAGTAGAAGAAATTTCTTGATAACATACACTCAGGTTTCATAATGAAGTTCGTATTCTGGATAATATAATACCTGTATTATGTTTTCATATACTCGTAAGCATAGAAATCATAAGGTACCTTAACTACTCGTAAAATACCGTCCGAAATTTTCCGTTATTCCATTCTTCTGTACTAGCAACCTACTTAGGACGTCTGTACGTGTTATTCCTAGAGCAGTTCCTTATTAAGCATAACAAAACTTATTAATATTTCCTTACGTAAACAGCAGCTCCAATACTATACACAGCACAGGTACATATATCACACCGGCAGCATCATTCACGTTATTTTTGCCCACTGTCACGGTAATAAATCATCACACTAGGAAATTGGAAGGTGTTCCGCTGATTTTATTTACTTCATCGATCATTTTCTGATAACGAACGGTGTTGCTTTGCTACTGATTACAGGCACAAAGCAAACACATCACCACCTTCTTAATATGGAGGTGGGTGGTCGCCGCAGGTAAGAAACAAGACGAAACGAACGATATTTCACAGGTGCGTTATAAATGCAATAACAATACCGACACGCACTTATAGTCTTCTTGCAATTTTGTTTATTATCGCACCAACGAACACCGGATCCGATTAAGTTTTACTAAATCACAATTTGATTAGACGTTAGACGTCAGACTCGTTTCGCTATATTTGACTTTTCCCCGAATTCTTCTTCTTGCCGAATTCGTAATCGACGGTCATTTGCATACCGGGATCGTCGCGTCATGTGTCGTTGACAAAACAAATAACAATTTCAATTTATGGATGATGATACAAAATTCACGATACTGATCGAGATTTTTTTTTGTATTTATATAATGCGACATTTGACTCTCTAATCGATTTCGATTATGCTAGCGGCTAGCGTTTAGCGTATGCGATGAAGGTCGGGTACAGTAGGTAGTAGGGTGGGCGATTTAATGACCAATGGCCAGAAGTACAAACTACGGCAACAACACACTAACAATACCGAAAATTTGATATGCCAGATTTGCCGTCTGTCGTCTCAAAATTTACTGCCTCGTTTTCCGCTTATTTTAAACGAACTGCACTAATATTTCAGCTTCCGGTTCCCAAAATGTGTTGTTAAAACAATTTTTAAATTGGCATTTTTACAGAGAGAGAAAAATTCTGTAATCGAAAATAGGAATTTTCAAACGGAAGCTTTTCGAGAAAAAAAAATAAATAAATTTTTGTTTATTGAATGTATGTGAAAGCAAAATGAACTTTGTCGTTAAAATTTAATTTTTATGGACTAATGACGGCGACGGAGTTCATAATATATATATATATATATATATGTTTTTAACACATACATTACAATAGTATGATACATTTATGGTAACGATAATTTCATTATTAATCGGTTTCGTTAACAACTGACGACGTAGGCTAGAAGTTTTCATAGTTATATTTTTAAAGATTGTATACGTTTTTATTTAAATTCAGAAGTTAAATTTAGAATGTAAATATATAATAAAAAGTTAAAGATAACATTAAAAATCTGCCAACAGTCTGGGCGCAACTTTATTATTTTTTGGGCAGAAGTTCGGAACGAGTTTAATTCTGCGGTGTAGGTTACTATGTGACTGAAAACCCAAAAAAAGGTCGAGAAGCGGTTAGAATGGGGTCGCGCTAGAATACTTAAGCCACTCCCACACTTAACATATTGTTACATGTAAGCCTGGCAACCGCGCAACTCGATCGATTTCGCATAATGGAAACAGCAACAACCGAATACCTAGCTGCAAAGTAACCCAATCAGAAACCTAGTTGAAGTATATAAGGGGGCGGCGCAACTCGATTGTACCTCCCTTCTAATCGAATGTTCTCGCAAGTACCAGAACAGCGTAGAAGATCAAAATCAAATGCTCTAAAGCTTTCGAGAACCGTCCACACAGCACACACATCACCGAGCGAACATTCAGGTCTCGAGTCTCGACTACAGCGAAGTAGTATAAAAGCAGACGAAGCTTTCAGCGAGGGACATAGTAACTTTTATTACGTGGACTGTGACAGTCAACTAGTACGCGAACGTATTAGTGAACAGCGATTGATAGCGTGTGATCGAGTCAAGTGCTATATAAAAGCGGGCGGTATTGCCATACAGTGCGAATAATTGTGGGAATAGAATTAAAGTGCGAAACAATAAATTATCACTTATTTTGATTTTAAACGAATTGTGATTTACTTGAAATACCGGCGAACCCCTAGCTCGCAACAATATGAATTACATAATTTGGTCATATGCAATCTAAGTCGTGGTACAATATCAGTTGATACGTGATTAGGAGGCGATTATATAAAAAGTCTGTGGAAGTGAAAACCAATCTAATATCTCATCAATCCTAAGAAATATGTCGAAAGCCTTACGTCTTCTTGGAGTTGAATATCTAAAAAATACTGAAATCAACTTTTTGACGATTATGTAGGAAGTCTTAGGAAGTAAAAATTAATTCGATATCTCATCAGAACTAAGAAATATGTAGGAATTTGAGAAAACATGTGGAACCCCATTGCACCCACTTTGGGATTGAAAATACAAAAATTCTGAAATGAGTTTTTATATCTTATCACTCCTAAGAGATATGACGGAATTCGTGAAAACGAGTTCAAACCATTTAAACCCTTTTAGGGGTTGAAAAAGGAAAAAACTTGAAAACGGGTTTTAGGTGATTATTAACCCTTTCGACCCGAATGGTACATATACCATATGTACCAGTAAAATTTTAAGTTTGTGAAAATGTGTCATACATAGAGTTACCCAAATACTAAAATTAAACGTATTTTATTGATAGCATGACAACAAGAATATAATGTTTATTTATTTATTTGATTTTTTGATAACTATAGTTGTACATCTATGTGGTTCATCTATGTACCATTAGCACTATAGGTATTATTTATTTGACAGAATTGTGCACCGTTAGTTTTGTTGGTCGTTTTCGTGAATATGGCTAAATTGCTGACCTCAGACGGTATTCGGGTATGGATAGAAGCCTAAGATCTCTCATATTAATTTCTCCAGGAAGGGTGGTATACTATTTTAATAGCTAACAGGGCGGGTTCTCCAATACTTGCATCCATATTTTTGTACCTCAGATATGTTTAATATGATACGTATGACATATTCCACTTATTCAGTTTATCTTAGCCTTAATACTCGAAAGCCGGGTCGAAAGGGAAACAAGCCCGTTGAAGTGAAAAGTTATTTGATATCTAATCAGACTTGAGGGCTGAATTTGTGAAAATGTATATAACACCATTACACCACCTTGGGGGTCGAATTTCAAAAAATCCTGAAAAAACTTTCTGAAGAATCCGTAGAATAGAAATGAATTCAATATTTGGAAAGACCTAGTAGATATGACGAAAATCGTGAAAATATATGCATTCCATTCTGGTTGATTTACATATACATACCGAGTTTCAGCTTTCCAGCATAAGCCGTTCCATAGCTAGGAAAAACACCCCCAACGCGTACCATACTACACCTATAAAAAATTACATTTTTCAAACATGCTACTACGAGTACTATAGCTCTATCTAAATACCAAGTTCCAGCTTTATATCATTCTAAGTTCTCGAGATAAAAACATCGGAACTTCTTCCTTTTCACCATTCCCACCCTAATCCTCTACACGCTCACCCCCAACATTTTCTCTACTAGGGTTCTATTAGGCCTACTTCTGGTAAAAATTTTAAGCATCTAGCTTACACTGTTCTTGAGATAGGAGACGTAATTTTTAGAAAAACTATTATCCGCTCCACTTCCATGCTTCACCGCTCCCTTAAAAAATTTTACTTTCAGCAAACTTTATTTGTCAACCTTTATACACAAACCGAATTTTACTTCTCTAGTGCAATTGGTTCGTGAGATATCGTAATCTAAAGTTTTTCCACCTCCGTACGCCACTGCCCTCTCTCAAAGATGTTTCTATCTATTCTCCTAGTATACCTATACCTATACCTATACCTTTGTGACATTAAACGTTTAGGAGATATGGATTTTACTATGTCTCGATCTCGGGTTTCTAGCGTTTCGGACGCTTTATTATTTTGAAATTTTTTTTGCTAGTTTCAGCCTCTTAGCGTAAGCGGTTACTGAGATCTAGAAACCAAAATGTTTCCTCTAAAACACTTTCCCCACCTCCCCCTCACACCCCCACCTCCCCCTCATACCCCACCTCCCCCCTCACACCACCACCCCTCAAAAAATGGCCACTGAAGGGGTCCGCTCCTGCCAATAACAAAAAAAACAACTTAATAGCCCTCAAACGTTTTGCGTACGGCGGACGGCGGCGGCGTACAGACGAGTGAAATTTTTTTTTTGTTTTTTTGGTGTCTATTAGTCATGAAACGTGGAAAAATAATTTTCAGGGTAGGCATTTTTTTTTAAAAAATCGATAACAATACTTTATTATTAAAATTCGATTCGTAAAATTCGAAAAATATATTTGTGGGTCTAATAAAAAGAACGGTTTGTATACAATTACTTACTGTTTCATTATTTTATTTTTATGCAAAACATCTTTCATACCATTTTCTTGTAGATAATAAATCAAAAAACATACATAATAAAATGGCAGTTCCTGCTAGTTCAATTACCTTGAATATTGATTCATAAATCACAGCAAATTAAGTCATCTTTATATCTGAAATAAAATAAATTTTATTTTGGTTAATATCGGAATCGAAAGAAACAGATTTATGGAAATTAATTTACAAAGAATATGTTGTTATTTTGTTTTATTTTACATTTTTAAATTTTTTTTAATTATTTTTCCTTGTACGCATAGCTTAAGCTCTGTTTTTATTTCTTAAGGGGGGACACACCTTTATGGGGTCAAAAAATCTATTTTTTGGAAATAGTATTAATCGATTGCTAAACTATTCAAGATTATTCTCTGAAAAAAAGTTTAAACGCGTTTTTCTCGAAACATAATTTTTCGATTTTGCGTACACGATTAAGAAAATTCTACTGAACCGATTTGGCTTTATGACGGCTCATTTTATAGATAATTGATTTCTCTACCAGATGACGTTAATTGTTTTTTGAACAACAATTTTTTACATATTTTTTCGTGTTTTAGCGAAAAATGCATTTTAAATTTAAAGCTGTGTAAAAACATGCAATTTCAACTTTTCCTTTAAATTACTCGACGTCATCTAGAAGCTAGTATCATAAACTTTACAAAAACTTTTTTGTTTTTTTTTTTGGATCAGATCAAAATTAAGGACGTAGAGTGTACGCAGCTAGAAACGAGGCGATATTAACATCCATCCATTTTTATACTCTAGATGAAATCATATAGAGTATTATAAGTTTAATCCAGCCCAAAAGTTTGTAACGCATAGAACAGAGCCTCGGACGAATAAATTTTATATATTATTTTGTGTTTATTTGTGGCCAAAAACTCCAAATCCGCTTGAAGTCCGAAACTTGAGGAACGCAAGTGCGATCCGTTTAGACAATACATTTGAGAGTTACTTCGAATTTCCACGTTTTAGTTGTTTACTAAGGCACACAACTTTCCATTATACACTTGCAAAGGCCGAATTGATCACTGATACTGACACAGCATCATCATTTTCACATGTCTCCAACTATGTGGAGAAATTATTGTGACCTTTCTTGTGACTGCAGCGCCAGAATGCGAAAAATCTTTTCGATCACAAGCCCAGTCACAAAATTTTAGTCACAGCAGGTTGTGACCTGTGATAGGTCACAATTTCAGAATAGGGCCAATAATCTAATTCGATCCAGCGAGATTTTTTGCGAAGAAAGAGTATTTTTTTAAGGTATACAACAGGAAAATATTAATTTTATCATTTTATAAGAATAAAACAGCATCTCTAAATTAATTACAGAAAAAATTTTTCAACCCGCCCACATAAATCATTTCATAAATTTTCTAAATATTTGGCGCAAATACACAATTCAAACTGTCTTCTGCGATTTGTCAATTTCTCAGCTGAAAATCGCATCAAAAACAAATCTACCAGTCATCATTAATATTTATTTTATTCTAAAAATAACGCCTATTCTACAATTTGAAAATTTTCACATTCCTCGTTTAATTTATTTTCCTTGTCAGTCCAAAATAAAATCATTAATAATATTCACATTTTGAAGTTATCTAAGCCGTAACGAAGAACATGTCACTAATATTTTATTTTAGTTTTTGGACTATTTGCTTTTAATTTTAATATTGAATATTGGGTTTTTTTCAATGCATTGCAGATATCAAAAATTCACCAATTTTCATTTCAATAGCCTCCAAATTTATTAATATTTTCTTTAAAAAAATGTTTGTTTGATTGAAATTTGAAAAGAACATTTGCTGTCGTATGATTCTTCCGATAGGGTCAAGATAGCGATGATTATTTTTGGAATTCTGACATACCAGAATTGTGATAAATGACCGTCTGTGATAAGTCAAATTCTTATAGCAAACATCAGAAGCTAATCATTTTTTTTCATTCTTATCAAGTGATCTTTTTAATTTAGTTTGGTTACTTATGGGCAATCGTCGTCAAGATGCCTATATACTGTTAAATTTGAAGGAAGTATTAATCAAGGAGAAAATAACGAAGGTATACAAACTTTACGGTTGAATAGAGTTTTATTTTTTTGGTGATAGTGATCTGATTATAATTTGTAGTGACGCTAATGGTACAGTTATAGAAGCAATTTAGTTTTTATCGCAATTATTGCATTATTGATTTGTGAAGCGGAAGAGTGACTGTATTTGGATAATGATAGTAGTATTGACAAAAGTACCTTGCCTAGAGAATACTGAATTGTATTTATGTATATAAAAGGGTAAGGTAAGCGGTTCAATCGTTTTTTGGCCCACCATCTATCGCCAGTAAATTGTCCAGTTCTCAAGGCTTATGTGGTAAAGTCTCAAACATTGTCATCTACAATATCGGGAACAGAATTCGATTCCGGAATTGAAAAAAAAATTGTACCATGTGTCGACCAGTTCATAATGAAAATTTAGTGTCACACCGGCGGCCAAAGTTTGATTCCCAGCCGAGAAAAAAAATTGTCTTACAACTGATTTAATAGCGTGTTATGGGTAGACTTTCTGAGCCCGAAGAACTGTTTCAGCACAACAACATACACATGCCAAATGCTGATTGCTGACATTGAGCTCAACTCAATATATTGTGTCAGATGTTTACTCCAGTAAAAAAAAAAATCTGTCAATAGTCTGGGCGAAACTTTGTTATTTTTCGGACCAAAGTCCACGAAGCGGTTAAAATGGTGGTGCGATAGAATGCTTACGCTGCTGCCACATTTAACACATATTCTTCTTATTTATTTTTATTATTTCAAGATAAGGAGCTTCTTTGGAAACTTAATTTTATTGTTCGAATAAAAATAAATATATATAGGAAATATTGATTTTCCACCGATTTCTCGTATAAAAAGCCCTTGTAAACGTAATATGTACGTAACTCCATTACATACAGGGTGCTCCATTTTTTATGTCGGTATGTAAACATTGAATATCTTTGACATTGTTCAACAGATTGACTTAATTGGACAAGTTTTGGAAACGTCAATTCAGAGGAATATTACCGACAGACCGTCCACGTCGCTTGGAATACGGCCAAACAGTCGCTCGAATGATTGACACTGAACCTGATTTTTGGAAGCAAATTTTGATGACCGACGAGGCCCATTTCACACTCTTTGGCGGCGTTAATAAGCAAAATTGCCGCATTTGGGGAACGGAGAATCCACACGAGATCCATTAAACCCCATTGCATGATCATAAAGTGACTGTTTGGGCCGGTGTTTGCGCCAAAACCATCATTGGGCCATTTCTTTCCGACAAAACGAAACAGTCGATGGAAAATGATATCGATGGATGTTAGCTCATTATGTCTGCCCGAAAATGCGTGAAAAAGTTCTGGGTGGTTACTGGTTTCAACAAGACGGTGCGCCATACCACACTGCAAATGAAACAATTCATTTTCTGCAACGAAACTTCCCCAGACGTCTGATGTCGAAAAGAGACGACATTGACTGGCCACCGAGATCTCCAGATTTGACTCCTCCTGACTTCTTTTCATGGGGTTATTTGAAAAGCAAAGTGTATGCCAGCAAGCCTCAGACCATTGACGAGCTCAAAGCAAACATTCGTGCCGAAATCATCGCTATACCGCCCGAGATGCTCGAAAAAGTAATGGAAAACGCAGTAAAAAGAGCACATTTTGCTGTGGCCAATAGAGGCAGGCACTTGATTAATGTTGTATTCAAAAACTAATCCAAATAAATTCTAAAGGATAAAAATCATATAAAAATCACTTGTTTTTTTTCAAAGTTATTCAATGTTTACATACCGATATAAAAGATGACGCACCCTGTATTTTCACAGATCATTTATTTGCCCCACTTCCGTAGGTACGCCAATGGATTTAAGTTTTTTTAATGAATTACATTTCTAGTATGTACATCTACATATACCCACCAAGTTTCAAAGTTTAAGTAACAAGTATAAATAGTTCAGTGATTAGATCTTAACCTTTACAGCTGCAATTGTTAAATTCGCATTCTATTTGCAAAAATCTGCCAACAGTCTGGGCGCAACTTTATTATTTTATGGGTAGAAGTCCGAAACGTGTTTAATGATGAGATGCGGTGTAGGTGACTATGGGCCTGAAAAATAACGTTCCAAATAACCTCCTGGTTATTTCAGGGTAGCAAATTTTTTTGAAATTTCAGGTCGATCACAATACTTTATTATTAAAAAATGATAAAGTAAAACTTACGTTAATCTGATATGTTCAAGGAAAAATTTTATAATATTATTCTTAAGACGTGCCACTACCTTAGATCCACCTAAAAACCATGTTGCAAGCAATTCAGCATTAGCGATTCTCGAGATATAAAAACAGCTGCTTGCCAGTAACTACACCACACAGACTTTAAGAAGAAAATAACCGTGAACTTGCCTTACAAGGCGTGAGCATAAAACGGGCTGAGAGGAAGGAGCAAGATCTTCGAAAACGACAGGATTTTACTTAATCAGCAAGCAGTTCTTTTTACCAATTTTCGATCAATTCCAAAGAATTATTATCTAAATTTTATAAGAAATTTATTTAACAAACTCACACACGAAAACTTGATTGGAAGCAACATAAAATTTCGATTAAGAGTCTTCCTTAATAATTTTCGCAAAAGATTCGAACCGAACGAAATTCATAAAAAAAATTTTCACTGATTTATTACAGTAAATCACGCCGATATTCCACGATAAAATACCATTCACAGCCAGCCCGTTCAGTAATTTATTATTGAATCCACAGCGGTATAGCAAGAAGCTTTGCAATTTCATCAGTTTTATCCTTATTTCATCTATCAAATTCGGTAAACTGTGTCTACTTGTGCTGCTGTTATTAATAAATAATTTCGCCCACTTAGCACATCGAATTTTTCCTTCTTATCAGGGCCCATTTGAAAATTCCAGAGGTTCCCTACTCTCGCCGGTCATATATCATAATATCAAAAACAGCTTATGTTCGTGCGGGGTTCGGTTTCACAAATCACCCTGTCGACCTTCTAGCCACCTACACAACATACTCGTTGATTACTTTAACACGCTTCGATAATAATTTAATTTTCCGGATAATTTCATATTGTCGACACGACCGCACATATGCTTTCCTTACCATGTAGTATGTCAATTTTCTATATTACATGTTTTTAAAAGAAAAAAAAAGTCATGGAGTTTTTTTCGTTCTTTTCTGTGACTAAATAGACCGCGAAAAAAATATTATCTTAGCTAATAATAATTCCAGCCGAAGGTCGTTCTAATCTTAAAGTTAATCAATCATCTTCAAGACAAGAAAATCCATAAACAACTAAGAAAAAAATTTTACTTTTGTGGCGACGAAATCAACGAATGATAAGGCATTTTTCTTGAGCTTGAGTTTTTACCCGATGAGTAAGATGAATGAAAGCAAATTCACTTTCAATTTTACTATTAGAAAAATTAACTTCATAACTTTCAGGCAGTTTGTTCGCCGGAAGAACGATTTAAACAGATTGGTTTTAAGCACCTTTTCCGCCAAGTGATTCATAAGAAGATATCAGCAAAATCTATCGTGACTGTTCCTTATTGTATTTAACACAGAGAGATCACAAAAACTGGAATCTATCAATCGCCATATCCTAATTATAGAATTTATAGACAGGACAGAACCGATGCCACTGGAGGGGCCTTGCCTTATTAATTAATAAGGCAATAAAACATACTTTAATCCCGAATTTACGTACAAAGGTGATTGAGTCAATTGGAGTTCGAATTGATGACATAGCGACTACGTTTATCGCGGCATATTTCCCAGGTACTAAACTTAACGCAGATAAATTAAATTTATTTAAATTAGACATAAATATACTTACTCAAATGAACCAAGGATTTGTAATTTGTGGTGATCTGAACTCAAGACATCGGCACTGGAATTGTACCAAAGCAAATAAGGCCGGAAAAATTCTATTTGAACAAATGTGTGCAAATAACTTTTTTATTCATTCTCCCACTGAACCAACCTACTACCCTCCGAGAGGCAATTGTTCAACTTTAGATATCTTGTTAAGTAACGGTACTATTCCAATTTCCCAAACAATTACTGTGCATGATCTATCTTCTCCGCATTCACCAGTAGAATTTACTATTAATAAAAACATTCCAATAGAAAATACGAAAAGTTATTTCCCTTGCTATTCCAAGACAAACTGGTCCAGATATCAAAGTATGTTAACGCACTCTGTCAGTACATGCCACCGTAATCTGGCAAATATCACTGAACCAGAACAAATAGATTCCATTTTAAATTATCTGGTTGAGTCAATTTGGAGAGCCTCCGAAGGAAGCACGCCAAAACTCCGCGAAAGGCAAATCAACACAATAATTGTGGTTGAGGCCACTACAGACCTAATTAATATCCGCAATACTGCTCGTCGAAATTGGCAAAGAAATAGGCAAAGAAATTAGTAAACAACCTTAGTCAAAGAATTCAATCGAAACTCATTGAGAAAAGGAATGAAAAATGGAATTTAACGCTCTCTAATATGGAGAAAGGATCAAAAGGATTGTGGAGAGTGCATAAAGTATTCAAAAATAGACGGAGATATATACCAGCACTTTCTAAAAACGACAACAGTCTTATTTTCAATGATAAAGAAAAAGTTGAATTGCTAGCAGATCAGTTGTTATCCTCACATTGCTTGTCCGAAAATCTAGGCACCCCAACACTGATGACACTTGCATCCAAAACACAGTACAAAATAACCCCAACCTAACATCTGACTTTGAAGCAAAAGATCTGTGCAGGCCTAGTCAACTGAAAATTAAACTGCGTAGCCTCAAATCCAACAAAGCACCAGGCGAAGATAGGCTTCCAAATCTCCTTCTGAAAAATCTTCCAAAGAAGGCCTTAATTCTTTTAAATTGTATCTTCAATGCTTGTCTTAAATTAAGTTTTTTTCCAGATTCATGGAAAAGTGCAATTATAATTCCCTTGCCTAAACCTGGTAAAGATCTGAAATTTGCAAATAACTACCGGCCAATAAGCTTACTCCCAACAATAAGCAAGATAGTTGAAAAGATCGTACTTGATCGAATGAACAAAGCAATACAAGATTGCTCAATCATTCCGAATTTTCAATTTGGTTTCAGACCACAGCACTCCAATGATCATCAGCTGTACGGAGTCATGAAACATATTGTTACATGTAAACCTGGCAACCGCACAACTCGATCGATTACGAATAAGGGAAACACCAACAACCGAATACCTAGCTACAAAGTAACCCAATCAGAAACCTAGTTTAAGTATATAAGGGGAGCGGAGCAACACGACTATATCTCCCCTCTAATCGAATGTGCTCGAATGTACTAGAACAGCATAGAAGATCAAATGGAATGCTCTCAAGCTTTCCAGAACCCTCTACACACACCACCGAACGAAGATTCAAGAACAGTCTCGACTACAGACAAGTAGTATAAAAGCAGGTGAAGCTTTCAGCAAGGGATATAGTAATTTTTATTACGTCGACTGTGACAGCCAGCGTTTATACGCGACCGTATTGGTGGAAAGCGATCGATTGAGTGTGATCGAATCAAGCGATATAGATAAGTGGACGGTATTGCCATATAGTGCGAATAATTGTGCGAACAGAATTAAAGTGCGAATAAATAAATTGTTACTTATTTTAAACGAATTGTGTTTTACTTGAAATCTCGGCGAACCCCTAGCTCGCAACAATATAAAGAAATCCTTCCGGAATAAAGAATCAGTGGGAATGGTCGTATTAGATATACAGAAGGCCTTCGATTCAGTTTGGCATACTGGATTACTATATAAACTAATTCAATTCTCTTTTCCTACCTATATTGTTAAATTAATTCGTAATTTCCTTCAAAATAGAAATTTCAAAGTAAGAATAAATTCCACTTTATCAAACTCCCGAACTATACCCGCTGGTGTAGCACAAGGAACATTCGATTTCTAATGAGGCCAAAGGTATATGACGGAATTCATGAAAATGCATACAACACCTTCAAAGGATTTCAAGATTTTTTAAGATTCATTCCCTAATATGTTAGGAGTTGAATTTTAAAAAATTCCGAAAACCTACCCATTATTAGCAGTTCTCGAGATATTAAGATTGCTTTTTTCCCCTTTTCACACTCGACAATTTCCAACTTCCTAGCACAAGCGGTTCCTGAAGTATATTTGTAGAAGCCAAATTTTTTCGCCTAAAACGTCAAATATTCATCACTTCAAAAATTCCTAGAATTAAAATTATAATGTCATATTATGCAAGTTGAAATATAGATAACAATTAGTGAGAATAGACAATGTTAGTTCAGTATTTTTCGATTGGCACAAGGTCCATTGGCCCATTGTTTTTTGTTCTGTATTTTAACCTTCCATTACTTTTTACGCGTTCTCTGTATCTTACGTACGCAGTTGTCGTCAAAATTTATGCAAAAATTACTGCACTAGAAGATTGTTGTATGATTGGTTCAGCATGTTGTGAATAAATTTAAGATATGGTGTGATATTAACTCCATCAAAAATCATATTAAAATGGAAGATATTTTCAACGTCTTGATGTTTAGCACCGATTTTATTTGTTTGCAAGATTGGGGAATTTGTTGAGTCACAAACCAGTTGACAAGGTTTTATCACATTTTAACTCCACAGCTGACAAGATTGATTTTACAGGAAGTAGAATTTGTTTTAAAAACACAATTATGAATCGTTTAGAATCTTAAAATAAGTTTATTATTGTACATTATCCTTATATTATAGTATCGCGTGCCTAGTATGTAGCCTGTATGATTATTCTCAGAAAGCTTCTTTTCGTGCAATGTGAATCCAAAAGTTTATCAGTTTTTAATTTAAATTAAACCGGATGTTATATTTCAATTGGATAAGAAAACCATTAACTAATATAAAAAATCTGAAAACAGTCTGGTCGCAATTTTATCATTTAATGGGTTGTAGTAACGCGACTGACAACCTAAAAACTAACGTTCCAAATAGTCTTGGTTATTTTTTAGGTTGTCAACCGTTCCGGAATTCTACCCAAAAAATATTAAAGATACGCCCAAACTGTTGGCAGAATTTTTTTATTTATTTACGTATTTTCAATTTTCATAAAAACTTCGATCGATATCGAGATAGTCTTTTAGGGGTTGAATATTTAAAAAAAAAATCTAAAACCGACTTTTAGGTCATTATATAGAAAGCCCGTTAAAGTAAAAAAAACAATTTAATATCTCATCAGACGCAAGTGATATGTCGGAATTCGTAAAAACGTACACAATCATATTACACCCTCTTAGGTGTCCTTAAAATAATTTTAAGATCATTATAACTAATGCCCATAGAAGTAAAAGCGATAAAAAACGACTTTTCAAGGTAGCAATTTTAAATTTCAGGTTTAAGATTTCTTAATATAACTTACTGATAAGTTAAATAAACTTACTTTGAATGTAACTTTTAAAATTAAATATTTTTTCCAACCCTTTTTTACAGTATTACACTTTATGCCATGCTGTCAAATATTTCAATAATCAAATTTGACCAAAACTTCTGCCAAATTGTTTCCGTCAAAACAGATTTTATGTAGAGCAAATAAAATAAAAATCTGCCAACAGTCTGGGCGCAACTTTATTATTTTTTGGAAAAAAGTTCGGAACGCGTTTAATTCTGAGATGAGGTGTAGGTTACTATAATAGGGGACTGAAAACCTAGAAAAAAGTTCGGGAAGCGATTAGAATGGGGTCGCGCTAGAATACTTACGCCGCTGCCACATATAACATATGAATTACGTAATTAGTTCATACTCCGGGAAGAGGTCTAAGTCGTAGTATAATATCAGTAGTTACGTGATTGGGAGGCTTTTCGTGATTTGGTTTTGGGCCATTATATGAAATCGGAAATGCGTTTGTAGGCGATTATATAAAAAGTCTGTGGAAGTGAAAACCAATCTAATATTTCATCAATCCTAAGAAATATGTCGAAAGCCTTACGTCCTATTGGAGTTGAATATCTAAGAATCCTGACGATTATGTAGGAAGCCTTAGGAAGTAAAATTTAATTCGATATCTCATTAGAACTAAGAAATATGTAGGAATTTGTGAAAACATATGCAACCCCCTTGCACATTCTTTGGGTTGAATATTCAAAAATCCTCAAATGAGTGAAAACCAACCTGATGTCTTATTACTCCCAAGAGATATGACGGAATTTGTGAAAACGCGTTCAACCCGGAAAGGAAAAAACCGTGAAAAGGAGTTTCAGGTGATTATTAATCAAACCCGTGGAAGTGAAAAGTTATTCGATATCTAATCAGACCTGAATTCATTAAAATGTATATAACACCATTACATCACCTTGGGGATCGAATTTCAAAAAATCCTGAAAACACTTTCTAGATATTTACATGAAGAATTCGTTGAATAAAAATGAGTTTAATATTTGGAAAGACCTAACAGATATGACGAAAATCGTGAAAATATATGCATTCCATTTTCACTGATAATTTTTTTTTTAATAAATTTTTTCAACATGCTACTCTATCTAAATACCAAGTTTCAGCTTTATATCATTATAGGTTCTCGTGATATAAAATTCGAAACTTTTTCCTTTTCACCCTCCCCCACCCTCACCTTCTACACCCTAACCTTCAAAATGACGCATTATTATTCCCCCCCCTACCCACTCCCACACCCTTTCACACATAACAGCAATTTTTTTGTAAATGGGTCCACTATCGAAGCTCTACATTAATTCCAAGTTTCAGCCTGCTAGCAAAAGTGGTTGCTCAGATCTAGTAACCAACATTTTCCGTCTAAAACACTTCCTCCACCGGCCCCATCATACTTTCACCCTTCAAAAACTGGTAACTTTAAGTGGTCTACCCAGTCTATTCAGAAAAAAAATTCAATTTAATAGCTCATAGGGTTTGGGAGCTATAAGCCCACGATATTGCGTACGGTGGACGGCGCACAGACGGACTGAAATTTCTCTTTGCTTTTTTGGTGTCTATTAGTCATGAAACGTGGAAAAAAATTGTTCAGGGTAGCAAATTTTTTTTTTTTAAAATAGATAACAATACTTTATTATTATTAAAATAACTAGCCGCGTACCGCGGCTACGCTCCCTTCGCTCACGTTGTTCCATCGCTCCTGTTACTCCCGTTGCTCCCGTTTCTCCCGTTAATCCCGTTGATCCATTGGTCCTGTTTCTCCCAATACTCCTGTTACTATCGTTGCTCCCATTTCTCCCGTTACTCTCGTTGCGCCGTTACTCCCATTTCTCCCGTTACTTCATCCACCATCCCCCATCCTCCATCCACCATCCTCCATCCTCTATCCACCATCCTCCATCCTCCATCCTCTATCCACCATCTTCCATCCACCATCCTCCATCTTCCATACTCCATCCTCTATCCACCATCCTCCATCCACCATCCACCATCCCCCATCCACCATCCCCCATTTCTCCCGTCGCTACATTGCTCCCGTTACTCCATCCTCTATCCACCATCCTCCATCCACCATCCACCATCCTCCATCCACCATCCTCCATCCTCAACCCACCATCCTCTATCCACCATCCTCCATCCTCCATCCACCATCCTCCATCTTCCATCCTCTATTCACCATCCTCCATACACCATCCCCATCCTCCACCCTCCCCCCATCCTCCACCTATCCACCAACCTCCATCCACCATCCACCATCCTCCATCCATCATCCTCTATCCACTATCCACGTCCAACTTTAACATTTAGTAATAGGAACGCATAACTAATACACTGAAATCGAACGAACTGCCGCTAAACTATATGAAATACACTCAAATGTTGAAATAACTCGCGTACCACCAACTGTTAAATGATTTCGTTAACGCAGAAACCTTCGCGGACGTGCGCTAAATATGTCAACAAAGTTTCATCGCAATCGGATGAATAGTTTAGGAAGTCATACGGGACAAACAAACAATTAGAGCTAAAATCGCGAAAAAAATTGGAAAAATGTTAAAAAAAACAATTGTTTTTGATTTGATCGGTACGAAACTTCACAGGAACCATCGCGGGACTATTCTACATGTTCCTTGAACATTTGATCAAAATCGGTTGAGCGGTTTAGGAGTTCATAGGGAACATACGCACATACCCACATACATCCTCTTTTATACATATAGATAAAGTAATATGGCATAAAAAAATTATGATTACCCTATCTGACAGCATTTTTCACGGAAATTTAAATAAATATTTGACAGCGTGGCATACAGTGTAATACTAGCCTTAGCTTTGCAAACTTATATTTTAAAAACTTTTTCGATTCAATAGATTAACAGAAATTTTTCCACGTCAAAATAAAATTTATATCACTTTTAATTTATTTCTATTTTATGCACAATCAAATTCAATTTAATGACCGACATTAAGCTCTTTTCATAAAAATTAAATAAAATTGAATAAAAATAAATTGATAGCATAGTAAACTTTAACTCACTACGACATGGCAGTGATTTTAACTAGTGAAAATTTTTACTACCGATGGCCTATCCTGCGACAATCTGATATGAATTTGTGTCGTTTGTTGTTAAACAAAATTCGATTTCAATAATATTCGCATAAGTCGATCATAAAATGAAATACATAATTCGATAATGCATAGAATCAGCGGATATTGTATTGTGTACATGTGCGGATTCAATAATGTTCGCATATGGTCCATTGTACTGCGAGTGAAATTTAATAGCGAGGACAATGGCTGTAAAATTTAAATTCGTTATAAGCAATCTGCATTTTATTGTCGATATGACAATCTGAAATATCTGTTTCGCTATGAATTTTTTTCGATGGGATTACGTATAGAATTTAATTGAATTGGTGACTCCAAATGTAAGGGAAAAATGGCTTTACTTTATTAACTTTTAAACAAAGTTTGGAAATTTGAATTGAGCTGTATGCAATCGTGGCCGCGATATTTTTTTCCCTGATTTTAACTTTAAGAAAATATTTGACACTGTGACTTTTCACATGTCAGGGAAGTGACATTATATGCAGGGTAGTGACAATTTTGACAGAGAAGTAACATATTATATTTGATATCTTGTTTTGGTAGTAGAGATTTGCATAAATTTAAGCATTTTAATAGATTGCCAATCAATAACATCCTTTGTTCTGTTCTTATTGTGTTCAAACTAAATTTCAGACTTGCACTCGTTTCAAATTGAAGTAAAAGTTACAATACACAAGAAAATACACCGAATGAGAATAAGTCGTATGGCGAAGTTATAGTGAAAGCGGCGTGTGCGGTTGAAGCGATGCGATGCGACGCGGTGGCAGCCGTGATATTCCATCGCTCCAATCGCGTTGCTTCAATAGACTATTTTCTAATTTCGTCGCGAGCGTAATGGTCTCGAGGCGAGGCTCTACCCCCATCAGGCCATTACAAACCAGTTTTCGTCGGCTGTATTCTTTGCTATGTTGAAAGCAATTTACACTCAACATGCCTCTGCGGCGCAACTTGCCTATAAGTGCGAAAAGACAGAAATACGATTAGCTACGAATTGTGTGGTGCCACAGTTCATTGGATGTGTGTACACATATAGAAGCGTGCGTCGGAGAAAAAGTTGAAGAATGTTAGACTCTTGCGACTCCACATGCCATCGGATTGGCTGATTTTTTGGTGGGGATAGAGGTTCGCCTCAAACGTTGAGTGTAAATTACAGAAAATTATTTTGTTAGTAGAATACTTATTTTATAAAAATCTGCCAACAGTCTGGGCGCAACTTTATTATTTTATGGGTAGAAGTCCGAAACGTGTTTAATGATGAGATGCTGTGTAGGTTACTATGCGGCTGACAATCTAAAAAATAACGTTCCAAATAGCCTCCTGGTTATTTTTTAGGTTGTCAGTCGCATAGTAACCTACACCACATCTCAGCATTAAACACGTGTCGGACTTCTACCCATAAAATAATAAAGTTGCGTCCAGACTGTTGGCAGATTTTTTTTATTTACTTACATATTTTTTTTATCAATAGAATAATTCATAGTAGTAAAAGCGAATTCGATCACATTACACCTAAGAGATTTTCGGAATCAGTGAAATCTTGAACAATACCCCAGTTGGTTTAACAGAGAAAAATACTTAAATCGGGGTTTTCTCCGACTACGTTTAAAGCTTATAGAAGTAAAATTGAATTCCAAATCTCAATATACCTTAGGAATACATCAGAATTCGTGAATATGTACACAACCACTTTGCACCCCCTTAGGGGTTGGATATCAAAAAAATCTGAAGAAGATTGGGCGCTTATATAAATAGCCGGCAGAAGTAAAATTGCTTTGATAGTTTGACATGTCTAAAAGTTTTAACGAAATTCGTGAAAATGTGGATTCACGGACATTTTTTTTAATCAACCTCTGAACGCCAATAAAAATCTGAACTTTTTTTTTGCTTTAGTTACTCTAATAGCACATCTACATATACGTACTAAGTTTCAATTTTCTAGCATAAGCCGTTTCTGAGATATAAGAAACCACCCCTCTCCCCCGTACCATGATACCCCTATCAAAAATTTTATCTTTCTAGGATGTCTCTATAGTGGCTCTATATAATCCTAAATTTTTAGCTTTCCATGATGAATAGGTTTTCGAGAAATAAAAATCAAAATGTTTTCCTTTCCTACCGACCCCAACTCCTGTAAAATTTTCAAGATCATATCTGATACGGTTTCTGAGATATATTTTTCTTAGCCAAAGGACCCAATGAAATATATCCACTATTCACGCAAGGAAACGTGACTGTATAGGTCAAGAAAGTTTTGACGGTTATTTTGTATAATATTGAATTGTGCCCATGTTTCATGTTCCGGATTATAACTTATTTTACTTCAAAAACGGATTTAATCTGTGTTATTAGTGGTCGAATACCGTAAATTCTATAAATAATATATAATATTTTATAATATTATTTTATAATACTATAATATTATTTTTTTTTCATTATTTTTCATTCATTATTATATTTTTACTGTCACTTTGACGTCTGAGCTGATTATTTGGACGGGCTAGCAAGGCCTTTTCTGAGATATTTTAATAGCAATGCAATGCTATGTGACGTCAACTTAGACGTGGCTTACGTAGATTATTGGAATATGTCCTAACATCAAATTTTAATTAGAAGATTAGCTTTAATTAAATAATTAAGTGAAACCGTGAAGAACTGAATGAAGATCCGAAATAGTATCTCCAAAGTCAACATCTCAATATTATGTCGAGCATATGTATTTATGATTAAATTCAACTAGAAAATATAAGGCTCCTTAAAATACAGCAGGAAATGTTAACTATATTATTTTTTAATTACCTATAATATCAATTATTCCGAGTCGCACTAATTATGAGTTTCTTCACTTCCCACGGAATATAAGTAAACAAAAACCAACAAAGCACAGGATTTGTCTAATAAATTTGAAATAAGTTACGTTAATTATCTAATTAAATTTCGTATACCAAATTTTTGCCGGTATCTACAATGCATGGTTTGCATACTGAAAATTAAATTTTCCTTTTAAGCTATGATAAAGTAAATCTTGATTAGACGGTACGTACCTTCCGTATAAAATCCAGAAATAACATCCAGCTAATATTTAATAACATTAAAGCCTCTTGCCTTTATGTTCGTCCCAATCATAATAAATTTCGCATCAAACTCATAATCAAGGGGTAGAAAATATACTGGGCTCTGACGAAATCACTCTTACCCTTAAAGTTGGCAATTAGCACTTGGGTGTGTAAATTCGAAAATAATTTACGCCATATTTTCCTCGGATGTTTACCAGCGTTTCGGGCTTTAATATTCTGATTGAAGTCCTCGACTCTATAGACTTACTTCACTTATTTTTTAAAGGAAAAAAAGGGTAAACTCGTGTGAATTGTCTTAAAATGTAACCCTTAACAGGATACAAATTTGCATAACAGCTCCAAGTTCTCGACTTAAATTACGGCCTTGTTTCGTCTTGTAAAATCCAACTCCTCATAACTTCATTAAAAAGTTATTTGCCATCATACAAACGTTGAGAAAGGATGCGGTCATAAAGAGTATGTATTTGTGTAACACTTAGGAGTGGCGGATATGCTTCTGTAGCTCATCATAAAAGCATAGGAAGAAAATTGTTCAAGGGACGAGATAGTAAGACACATCAAGCTACTAATAGGATGAGACAATAGAGCAGTAAAACTATACACCAACAAATTAACAAATTACGAAAAGATCTCGACTAAGTCGATGCTTTTATAGCACAAAGTCCATAATTATTTGGGTAAGTCGGACTAATTTCACTTAAAATAAAGTTTTACTCTATATAGCTAATAATAATAATAAAGTATTTTAAAATAATAGCTTAGGGTAGTTCTGATGTCTGTTAAATTTCAACCGGCTACGATCTAATTATTTCGTGTGAGAAATCAGCATCCTAGTTGGGATTTTTTCTGGACATTTTTAAAGACTTTCGCGCAAAGATTCAAGTCGGAACTGGACAGAAAAAAGACAGAATAGTTTCGAATACAGGATTCTGGTTGCGAAATTTTTAATACGGGTTTTTAGTATAGGTGATTACTTATCCAAGCCTTTTTTAAATAATAAAAAAAAATAACTGGCCTTTTTAAATCAAAATTTCATTCATTGCTTCACTATTTTAATAATTTTAGTAATTCTTTTTTTTTTATAAAGTGAAATAAATGATTTCAGTTTTACTTCATTATTTTAACAGTAAAATATTGTTATCGATTTAAAAAAAAAAAAAAATTCATGTTTCATGACTAAATTCAGTACGTCTGTACGCTGTACGCAAAATCGTTTGAAGGCTCGTAGCTCCCAAACCCTTTGAGTTAGTAAATTGATTTTTTTGTAAACTGAGTGGACTTCTTAAGTGGTCACCATTTGAGCGGTGGGGGTGTGAGTGGGGAGGTGGAGGGAGTGTTTTAGATTAAAACTATGGGTTTTTAGATCTCCGCTTCCGCTAAGCGACTGAAACTTGGAACTTATACACAGCTTTGATAGCGGACCCATTTGCAAAAAAATGGTCAATATTAAGTGAGGCTGAGATCGAGACTTTCTAAAATCCATATCTCCTAAACGGTTAATGTCACGAAACTGAAACTTAATGATTGTCTCTTTCTTTACTAGGAGAATAGATCGGAAACATAATGTTGATGTTGATCAATGACCTGCAGGGGTGGGGAACAATTGAGGAACAATTTTAGATTACGATATCTCACGAACAAATTGCGCTAGAAAAATGAAATTCGGTTTGTGTGTACAAGTAATATGTAGTGTACAGAAAATAAAATGTGTGCTGAAAATGAAATCTTTTAAGTTGACAGTGGAGCATAGAAGTAGGGGAAATAAGCATTTTTCTAAAACATCACGTTTCATATCACAAGAACAGTTTAAGATAGATCATTAGAGTTTTGACGGAAAATAGACCTAACAGACCCCTACCAGAAAAATTTTGGGGTTGGGGTGCAGGAGGGTAAAAAAGAAAAAGTATCAATTGTTACTTATATCTTGAGAACGATAAATTGCTGAAACTTGGTATTTAGATTATTTGGAGATTTTTAATAAGGGTAGTTACGGTACATGGGTGGTATTCTTAGAAAGTTAGAAAGTTGAAATTTGGTGAGTATACGTATATCTACTAGAAAAGTAATTTAGATAACAAAAAATTCAAAATTCATATAGAAGCGGGCAATAAAAAGATAAGTGAAAATGGGCTGTATATGTTTTCACGAATTTCGTCATATCTCTTAGGTCTTCTGAAATATACAATAAACTTTTTTTCTACGGATTCTGTGGGGTGTGGGCTACATGTGTGGAATGCATGTAGCAAACACTTCACACATTATAAAGACAAAGTAACCGGTTGCTTGATTTTGATTGATAATAAAAATCAATCAACCGGTCGCTGAAAAAAAAAAACAGCAGAAGAAAAACTGGATCGAAAAGTATCACGCGAGAATCAGATTGATAAAATATTTAACGAATATTAAAATTGTTGATCAAGTTAAATAATAATTTTAATTAATTAATAAAACGTTTTTTTTAAGAGCTTTATTGCTAATTCCACAATTCTTCACATAAACACCTGGAGGATTGACGGTTTTTCTGAAATTCGATCCCTAAGGAGGTGTTAAGTGGTTGTCTACATTTTTACGAATTCAACCATAATCCTCAGGTCTGGTTAGACATCGAATAACTTTTCACTTCCACGGGCTTGTTTTATAATTGCCTAAAACCCGTTTTCAACTTTTTTCCTTTTCAACCTCTAAGAGGGTATGAAAGGATTGAACTCGTTTTCACGAATTTCGTCATATCTCTTAGGGCTTATAAGACATCGAATTGGTTTTTACTTCCCAGGGGACTCTTTATACTTGTCTAAAAACTTATTTCAGGACTTTTGGATATTCAACCCACAAGTGGGTGTAAGAGGGTTGCATACGTTTTCACAATTTTTGCCATATCCTTTAGGTTTGATGAGCTATTAAATTAGTTTTAACTAATAAAGAGTTTCTATAAAATCGCTACATGAAAATCGAAGGTTTGTTTCTAATATTAAAGCAACCTGTGAAAGATATCAGCAAGGTGGTAACAGGAGAAAAAGCTTACTTGACTAGCATCAACATTTTTCTAATCGATGCAATATATCAAAAGCGAAAAACTTTCAATTCAATCAGTTGAAAATTCTGTTAGAGTTAAGTTCTTTCGTTAATAGGTTAAATTTATCAAGATTTTTTTTTATATCCACAATAATTATAGAGTTTGTTTTCACGAATTATACGAAACAAATAATCCGCAGGATCTTTTCAGTCTATATTATTTTATGATTTCAGCATCTATTTTCTTCTCCAAATATTGCATCTATTTTGGAATCATCCTTGAATACATTTTTAGATCAAAAGTGGGTTCTATTTTCAAAAGAAATTTCAGCCTACTAAACACTGTTCTTCTTTTTCCCCAATTTTTTTCTTTAATCTATCGATTGACACCGACAAGTTTTCGATTGACGTACAACTAATTATGAGTGATATATTTCTGGCAATTTTCAAATTCAAAAATAAATTATGTAAATAAATTTTCCGGAAGATAATTTCATAAAAGAGTCCTAAAATAATAAAACAGCGATAGTTCATTACTCTTGGAACGGAAATGAATGGCGGCGAAATTTTGTTTTAACTTATAAACGGATAATTGCGTCAATCTTATTGGGAAATCAATTAGTTTTTCGTTTTAGTGAAAATCAGATTTTAATTTCACTGACACTCGTTGAAAAAATACCGGAAAACGATTATAGAAAATAAAATAAATTTCATAGGAAATGCAATTATAAAGTTTAAATTGAATTGAAATTGGAAACTTTTGCGAACAGAGTTTTTAATAAATATCAATCCCTACCGAAACCCTTGTTGGGTCAACTTTTTTAATTCAGTGATAAACTACAGCCTACTAATTTTAGGAAGCGGAAAATCGAAACATTTTCATGAAATCCCTATAAAGTATGTAAAAATTAAGAAAATTTCCACTTTTATTGTTCACTCATGCATGTTAATGATAATTTACTTTTTATTTTTTCTAAGCCAAAAAAAAATTAATAATTGGAAATGATTATGAATTTTATTAAAGGTATTTATCAGTAGCTTCTCCAGTCACGAATAACGTGCTCAAATATCGAAAAAAACCTATGTATATTATTTTGCATTATTTCAACTTTTGATAAATGGTCTGTCCAATGGCGCCCGTAGAATTGAGCCTAAGGGGCACGTGCCCCCATATGTGTTCCACCTTCCAGAGGTAAAAGTGAAAAAATATAATTTCCCATCAAAATGTTCTTGATTTATTTCATTCTTACTTGTTTTAAAATGTTTGCTCACAGCTACAAGAAGCTTTTACTGATGTTGTTACATAGAGGGTATTTGTTTTTACAACATTTCATAGGAGAAAGTTTGATTCACGGTCGGTTATCCGAAAAACGAGATCGTTGACTAAAATATATTTCCTTATATTACTAAATACCATGTTGTCAATTTTAATTTAAAATTTAAATTTAAACTACTTTAGGAATTATCTACATTTAACAAAAAAACGTTTCGTTACTTCAGTAATTCTTTTTATAATAAAGTGTAGTTAAGACTCTTTAATTGTTTAATTACCCATAATTTGTTGAGCTACTATCAAATAGTTACAAAATCAACATTGTTTACGGTTTTCAATGAAAACAAAAAGCAAAACCACTTTTATTTGCATATGTATATAGGTAAATAAATTTCACTTGTTAAAATTTAAAGTTGGCTTACTTACTGCAGAAAAAGTGCATTGTACATAAACATAATTGAAATGGCTAAGGTATGGTCAATATTTAAACGGAAGATGGCTTAAAAAGCTATATAATTAAATTTCACACTCAGGATTTGTGATCGACCTGAAATTTCAAAAAAATTTGCTACCCTGAAATTTTGTATTTACGCGTTTTAGGACTAGTAAACACCAAAAAAGCAAAAAAAAAAATGTCCGTCTGTCGCCGTACGCCGTACGCCGTACGCCGTACGCCGTACGCAAAATCGTTTGAAGGCGCGTAGCTTCCAAACTCGTTGAGGTATTAAGTTGAAATTTTTATGGTGGGTAGATTGGGTGAACCCCTACCGATGGTATTTTTTAAGGGGGTAGAGGTGTAAGGGGGGATGAGGGGGGAGCGTTTTAGACGAAAAATTTTGGTTTCCAGATCTCAGGAACCACTTATGCTAGGAGGCTGAAACTTGGAACTTATGTAGTACTATGATAGTGGACCCATTTGCAAAAAAATTATAGATAAGGGTTGAGGGGTGTGGAAGTGGGGGGGAAAACAATGAGTCCAAAACGCTAGAAAGCCGAGATTGAAACATTCTAAAATCCATATCTCCTGAACAATTGATGTCAGAAGATTGAAACTTTGTGGTTGCTCTTGGGGATACCTGAAGATTAGACAAGGGCTAAAATTTTTAAGAGGGGTGGTGGGGTGAGGGGTTGAGGGGTGAAAAACTTTGGATTACAATATCTTCCGAACCAATTACACCAAGAAGATAAAATTTTGTTTCTGTATATAGGATCACAAAAGGAGTTTAATGAAAGTAAATTTTTTGAGGGGATGAGGTGGGGCACGAAAGTGAGGGGATAGCAATTTCTCAAAAAATGTCATTTTTATATCTCAGAAACCGTATCAGATATGATCTTGAAAATTTTACAGGAGTTGGGATCGGTAGACCTCTAGTAGGGAAAAAAAATTTAGTGGTGGGGGTGTAAAGGGTATGGTGAAAAGGGGTAGAAAGGAATAAAAATTCTGATTTTTATTTCTCGAAAACCGTAATGAGTGAAAAGCTAAAAATTTAGAATTATATAGAGCCACTATAGAGACATCCTAGAAAAATAAAATTTTGTTATAAGGGTAGCAAGGTACGGGGTGAGGGGTGGTTTTTCATATCTCGGAAACGGCTTATGCTAGAAAGTTGAAAGTTAGTACGTATACGTAGATGTGTTGTTAGAGTCACTAAACCGAAAAAAAAATTTAGAATTTTATTGGCGTTTGGAGGTTGAGTAAAAAAAATATCCGTGAATCCACATTTTCTCGAATTTCGTTAAAACTTTTAGACATGTCAAACTATCAAAGCAATTTTACTTCTGCGGGCTATTTATATAAGCGCCTAGTAACGTTCTTCAAATTTTTTTTGATATCCAACCCCTAAGGGGGTGTAAAGTGGTTATGTACATATTCACGAATTCTGATGTATTCCTAAGGTATATTGAGATTTGGAATTCAATTTTACTTCTATAAGCTTTAAACGTAGTCGGAGAAAACCCCGATTTAAGTATTTTTCTCTGTTAAACCAACTGGGGTATTGTTCAAGATTTCACTGATTCCGAAAATCTCTTAGGTGTAATGTGATCGAATTCGCTTTTACTACTATGAATTATTCTATTGATAAAAAAAATATGTAAGTAAATAAAAAAAATCTGCCAACAGTCTGGACGCAACTTTATTATTTTATGGGTAGAAGTCCGACACGTGTTTAATGCTGAGATGTGGTGTAGGTTACTATGCGACTGACAACCTAAAAAATAACCAGGAGGCTATTTGGAACGTTATTTTTTAGGTTGTCAGTCTCATAGTAACCTACACCACATCTCAGCATTAAACACGTGTCGGACTTCTACCCATAAAATAATAAAGTTGCGCCCAGACTGTTGGCAGATTTTCTATACAGAAATACACTAAATTTGCCATAAATGCAGAAAAAACTTAAGGCTTCTAGCAGATTATATTCCCTGGGAGAAAGTATCCATCTACTCACTCCATATTTTGCATGTATCCTTTCGGGCTTGTGTTGGGAAAGGAGTATTTCCAAATTTGAAAAATTGTCACGCAGATTGATCAAACAGTATGGTCAGAAGACTATTAATAACCTCAGTATGCAACGTTTAACAGATCGTGATTTTTCCTTCGTAGTTCCACTTTATTAAAAAAAAAAGAATTACTCAATTATGAAAATGATTAAGATTAAACGTGAATAGCTTCGAAAGTTTTTAGTCTAGAACGATAAATTTAACCTCCTATGGAAGGCGATAAGATTGGATTTTATTATATCGAAGAAAAAAACTATATCAACGATCCAAGTTAAATAGCCGTGAACATAGAGATACTGGAGAGGACAAGCCACCGGTTTTGTTTAAAGCGCTTTGAAGCCAAAGAAGTGAGACAAAAGAGGGTCGTTATGTCAATTGTTGTTGTTTTGCGTGTGAGTGAATACGACGACGTCTGCCTTCAACTCAATCGCTACTTGTCATCTCCAGTAAATATATCTCTATGGCTGTGAACAGCGTTACCAGATAGTTGGCTGCAGAACCCGCCGAGTGAGCTTATGAAATAGCCCAAAACCCGCACGAAGACTTGTAGCCCAAATACCGCGCTCTACTTTGACATTTATCAGACCTACTTAAATGTGTTGAACATAGTTGCGATTTCGACGACAAACTGTGCTCCAGAATTCTTAAGAAACACTGTAATGTTAATATGTGTGTGAATATATAAATTCGCATTAATCACAATTTTAAAAGTCTTGTCTGAAAAATATTAGGTGCAATAATCAAATTATTTATGAAAAATAATTTGTAATTTTCATAATTCAATGCGATCAAAATCTTCAGTATCCTACATGTACGTAAGTTATCAGGCAAAAATATAAAATAGTTTTTTGCTTTTATGAATAATAGTGTGTATTAGTTTATGTTACAAGATGCACGCCAATATTTAATAAAGTAAGCACATCATAATCATCTTCGCCTAAGTGATCCTGAGTCTAAAGGAGATCAAGCCGCCTCCCGATCAACATCATACATTGTTGCATACAAGCGGTTCAATTTAATGTTGCGAGCTTGAGGTTCGCCTAGATTTCAAGTAAAATACAGTTCGATTTCGTTTACTACTTGATCGCTGTTATCGATGAAAATCACTTTAAAATTAATTTCTTTATTTTTAAGCATAATTTCATTTATTTTAATTTTTTTCCATACGATTAGTACCTATTTCATTTTAAACATCATTTATAACTGTATTAGAATCGTAATTTCTTTTTATTATTGAATTGTGTCTGTACTTGACCACTCTCAAACACAAGCTATGCTTTTGTGATTAGTAAGCTATAATAGTTACTAAGGTGTAAATTTTAAGTGAATTAATAAAGCTATATACAGTAAAAAAAATACACCTTCGCGTAGAACTGATCGCCATTTCATTCTCGCAGCAGAAAAACATATCCTCGGCCTCTGCAGCGCTTATACTCGTATACTGCATGAGGTGAGTCGAGAGATTTCCAGCATATTCAGTTGTTTGTGTGTAATGCGCAAGAAGTAACTTTTACATGCGAGAAATGTCTAGAACATGCGAGAACTATATGGACCTATCTACGATATTGCAAGGTTGTTGTTTTTCTCTGGAAACTTTAATACCAATAATAAGTGAGTTAGTTGTTCGGATTGCTAGAGTACACATATAACTTTAACTTTGTAACAATAACTTTGTAATAATAACTTCAATTTTTGCAACATATGTCCGTAATCCACCAATGCAGTAAAAATAATATTTAATAAATTATGGAAAAATGGAACTCTACGACAGTCATCAATATTCGTAAATCTATTATCTCTTGTATGTTATATTTCGATGGGTGTCCTGAAATTTAAAGAAAGTGGTTCATTTGTAGAAAATCAACAAATAATGAACCGATTCTAAGTGAATTTTAGTTTGCAAACACCGGATAGATATCGTGTGAAGTATTATTTTTCATGAAGGTACAATCTGGCTCGTACTGCCGTACTACTGCTTCAAGAAAAACAAGCTGTCATGTCTATTTGCGACTGTTCGGCAGTTGACGGTTGTGAGTGCAAAGCAGCCGCCGTGAGCAGTTGAGGTTGGCAGTTACTGCTGACCGCGACGGTCGGTAGTACCAGCCAGATTGTACCTTCAGGGAGAACCGAGAACCGAAAATTTAGTGGCAACAGGATTTGAGATATGAAGTAGTTTGCAAACGTTGTATTTGAGCCGGTAACACTAGCAGATTTAAGCCAAGAGACGAGACGACTAAAATTCATTTTTCTAATTTTTATATATCTATTTTTTCCTCGTAAATCGGATCTGTTGTAAACTAGCTAGCTAACACACTGCGTTGGCCGAATAGCCCAAAAAGCTATAAGTGGCTTTTTGAAATTTGTACCCGCGAATTGAATATTTAAATAGCCCAAATCGCGGTAAATAGCCCAATCTGACAACCTTAGCTGTGAACGACTCTTTTTCCTCTTGGGTGTTGTTAAAACGGTTACAAATCGACTATTCCGTTACGTAAAACTATAAAGAAAAACATTTTTTAAAGCTAGCATTATCGGTTTTTGATATTAATAGAAGACACAGAAAAATGCTTAAGCGTGGGATATCTTGAAAACAGTACGGAAACGGACTTGTATTCTTTAGCAAGTTTAACCATACAACGTACTTATTAGAAAAACAAAGCATCCTGTTTAGGTATAAATATTATATAAGCAAAAGTAGCTCCCATCACAACAAATGTAGCTTTGGAGTTACAGTACAGATTCGAAATAGTTTTTAAGTGATTTTATGACGTTATTAATTTTGTAAAATTGTACGGATCTCAATGATTTACTCACGAGAAGGAATTAATGCGGGTTCTCCGGTGACTTACAAAACTACTCTTTGAGTATTTAGTAAAAGTATTGGATATCGTTGAGTTGAACCCCCTTCATTTTAAGTAACCAACAATTAATAGCAATACTAATTACAATTTTTTCGGGAAATTATCCGAAAATGTAATAAACTTTTAGAATGCACGAGGTTCTGCAAAAAGGGGAAACTACTCCCAAATGATTTTCCTCTAAGCATTTACCACAACTTAAAAACCATCATCATCAATGGCGTGACAGCCCAAATCGGGACAGGGTCTGCAGGATACATTGTAGTGAAGTCATCTCGGTTCATCGCCCGCGTCCTCCAATTTGTGCATCTAAGAAGCGATCTGCAATCTTGAACACGGTTACAACTAATTCCGATTTGCCTCCCCAAACACCATAGAACCCATTTTGTTTAAAGACTTTTGTATGGTAATAATATAACAGTATATTCATTACACTTCCTTTTCAGGTACTGATGCTTTCAAATTGTGCTCAATAAGTGTAACTACGTAATCTTCTTCCCTCTCCGAGAATTTTGTTTTAACTTAATCACAAAAATGCTTTTGTGTTCAGTACAATTCGGACTTATCGCTTCTTCGATGGAAAAAAAACTAAAACCATTTTTATTAGAAAATTTCGCATGCTAATCGAAAGTGCTCACAAATTATGGCAGGCCAATATTAATGAATAAATCACATAGTGCTTAATTTTTAAATTCTAGATTATGTGTTCCTTGTGAATAATGTCATAAATGTAATCACTCATTTTTTTAGGAATTTTGTACGCGAGGTATCCGAAGAAGTTGGGTGACTTTTCTCATTAACGGATTCAATATAGAATTTCTATTTCTCTGTATTTTTACTTCATTATTTTTTAATAATAAAATTTTTTGATAGGGATAGGTAGCAAGGTACGGAGCAAGGTGGGGGTGATTTTTCATATCTCATAAACGGATTATGCTTGAAAGTTGAAACTTAAAACGTATGTAAATTTTCTACAGGGGTAATCAAAGTAAAAAAAATTCAGATTTTCAATGGCGTACAAAGGTGGAGTAAAAGAAATGTCCGAGAATTTTTTTTTTTTTTTACATTTTCACGAATTTTGTTATATTTCTTAGGCATGTCGAGCTATCACACTAATTTTAATTCTACGGGTTCTTTACTTTCACATCTAAAGGCTTAAAATATAATTGGGGAAAAAATTATTTAAGCATTTTCGATACTAAGTCCCAGCCGGTGTAAAGTAATGTTCAAGTTTTCACGAATTCCGGCAAAACTTTTAGGTTTAATGATATGATTACGAATTCCAACCTATCACCTAGGTCTGAATAGATATCAATTCTTTTTAACTTTAACGGGCTTTCTTTATAATCGCCTAAAAATCAGTTTTAGAATTTTTTGATATTCAACCCCTGAAATTGGAAAAAAATCTACTAACAGTCTGGGCGTAACTTTATTATTTTTGGGTAGAAGTCCGGAACGCGTTTAATGCCGAGATTCGGTGTAGGTTCCTATGCGACTGACAACCCCTCCCTACAAAATGCTGTATAAGCGCCCATGGTCCTGTCCCAAAAAAATCAAATTCTTTCCAGTGACGAAAACTTAATGACCAAATCTAATTCACTAAAATCTTGCCTACTTCTACTTCAAGAATGTAAGAAATCCTAATATCTGTGATATTATTGCTAGAATTTCAAACGGAACATTTCTAAACTTAGATCAAATATAACAAAAAGTGTGAAATATTAACCTTCTTCATTTTTTCACAGAATTTGTGCTTCGAAAGTACGAAACTTATGACTTGTAACATAAACAAATCTGACTTATTTATTAGCAACATTAGAAAATATTGATCTCGTTATATCGCGATTTCTTTTAAATTAATTTCAAAAAAATTTCAAATCAGATGGTCAAATTCGACCGCTAAAAGACGCTATTTATAATTTCGCACTAAACATCAAGGCTTCAAAATCGAATTGATCACAAACGGGAATGCATTAAAATCATCGACTTTCAATCAACTAATAATCAGATAAACAAATAACAATTTTGCTTAAAAAAAATTCTAAAAATAGTCATTAAATCGGCGCAAGTATCTGAGCCCGAAAAATTAATATAAAATAAAATTACCGGAACGGGTTCGATTCGTTTACTTTTCGAATTAATGACCGATCGCATCTTTAATTTTCATCTTCGGTCGTGTGATCATTTCAATGAAATTATTGCCTTATTTCTCATGCTACTTTAAAAATAAAACAAAATATTTTTTTTTAACCCCCGTATTTTAAATACGAATTAGAACACACATGTGAAATAAATAAGTCAACTTTTCAGGCTATTGAACGATCACTAAACCTTCGCGATCGTAACAATAAATTCAAAGTTTAAGAGCCAATAAACGCCAAGAAGGAGTTAATATACCAAATAAGAAAAACACATTGAAATTATTTACTACCAAGTGAAAACAGATTTTCCCCGCTAAGTGCGATGAAAAGTATCTGACATGTGAAATTTTCTTGCCAAACTGGCATGTAGATGCGAAAAGTTTTCGTTTAGCGTAGCGTAACCACAAAACGTACGTAGGATGAATTTTCCGATTTTCTTTACTTTTCTCTTTTTTTGCGATAAGACGTTATGTTAAAACTGACTAAAACATCGGATATGAAAAGTGTAGAGTGGTGTATGAAGAGGTGGGCGTAAGTTACGAAAAACAAACTCCTTGAAGGCTTTCAATTTCGGAAGAAAAAATCTTTCTTCGAGGATTGAGTTGTTTGGGGGTGGTGGTTTCCCTGCGATAAGCTTCGCGAATCCGATGCTATCGTAGACAATTTGAACACGCTAGCAAATGATTTCAAACAGACTTTTGGCCTGTACTTGGATTCTATTAAATTTCGAAAATGATAATCCAATTTGTCGGAAAGTTTAATCTAAAAGAAAGTCTTAACTTTAGTAAATGAAAGGAGAAAAAAAATTGGTTTTTTTTGGTTGTATAGGGTTGAATTTAATTTGATCTTGGATAGCATTATAATCAGTTGAAATTGGGTGGACGTAAGAAAGTAGTGAATTGCAACCTTTTTTGCAACCACAGTAAAGAAAGTTGTTTGCAATTTGATACGAGTTTTTCTTAAATTAGGTAATATTATTTATTCGAAATTATCTTGTGTAAACAAAAGAAATAATCTTACTTTCTTCTTATAAATAAAGTAAAATATTTTTTCTGTTTGTCTGAACATTTGTTCCAAGTTAAGAATACTATCCTTGCCACGCTTTGAGGTATAGCTTCCATTCAACTTGACATTCAATGTGCAAATTCTTTCCAAAGCCATTGTTGCATACATAAATGCTAGTTGTTTAAATAGATGCATTTGTCGTTTTAGAGTTGCGTTGGCTCCGCCTTCCGCGACAGATGCGCACCTGTATACCATATCCCAGAAATAATAGAAAAAATAGCTTGTCAAGGCTTCTATTAACTACAACTCTAAATATATAAAGAATGAATAGAAACGGGCGACGATAATTATTGAGCTAATAAATTTTTTTGAATACTTTGAAATTAACATTTTTAAAAGAAATTGTCGTTCGGTAGTTTGCATAACGTCACCTCAATTGGTCACGGAAGTCGAATGTACTCGCATAGAAATCGAATAAATTAAGGAAATTATGAGATTTTATAGTCATGAACTATGTTGTTAAAAGCTGTGTAAGTTGTAAATGATTAGAGAAATGGCAATTGAAATGACATTCCACAGATGAAGCACTTTTACTTTCCCATTTTATGAGCATTGGTTTTGTTCTTTTATTGCCAAAGTTCTCTACTCTATTTTAGACCAAAATGTCCAGAAAAAGTTCGACTCAAATGATTTAGTTTACAGATATTGCCAAGGGTTTAGTTTTATTTATCTGACTGAATGTTTTTTTCAGTACAGAAATATTGCACTCAACAAACGCAGGCGTAGCAACATCCTTGCCAAGATATAAAATATTATGTAAAAAATTTCGGAAGGTATTAGTCATTCACTTTAGGCTAGAGCAACCGTATAACGACACTCCAGCTGAATTTGAACTGAACTCTTTTAGCCAACCATAATACTGAAGTACACAGAGCTCTAGCAATACCTATAAAGTACTGAGTTTTGCTGTCAACTAATAACGAATCAGAAACATAAAACTTTTTTCTCGATTTTTATTTCATGTTAAATGTATCTATCACTTTTGTGAATAAATATATAGAAAAACTGTTCTTATACATTTCATTTTTCATTTCATTTTAAGTCTTTATAAACATTTTACCTATTAACTTTGAATGAAAACTTGGGGTCCATATGCATCTGAAGACAGTAGCTTACACCCTGTGATATATAGCAATAAGTACCTTATTGAATAACACACATAAAGCAAATGGTTTAAATTCTTACCAGTACTGACACAGTACTGACTCTAACAATTCGCAAACGTCAAAAGGCAAACATTTTTTTTTTAAACAGTTTAGTAGTATAATTAGTGAATTTTTCTAGTACCTATTTAAAAGTTTAGGTCATTTGGAAAATAAGAAAAGGATAGGATTCCCATTAATTATAATTCACGAATACAGGAAAAAGACAATTTAGTTGTACAAAAAAAAATTTTACTTCTAAACTAAATTTCTCAAATTAATAAAAATTATGGATTTCTGATGTATTGGCATGAATGCCGAAATGAAAAGCAATATCCTCTTAGTTACACAACAAGAAATGGTGCTTCAAATTTGAGTTACTGTGACATTGTGGGGTTTAAAAATATTTCCGATTCGCCACAATGTTTTGAGCCTGCCACGTATTAGTGCCTTATATTTGTCGAAAGTGGCGCAACGCATATAAGGAATTGTATTGGTAACAAATCCTATTCAGTTTTGCTTTGTTCTATATCAGAAGGTCTTGAAAAAGAAACAGATCCCCAATTATGAAAATGAAATAATCGGTAGGTATAATGTAAAGCAAAATTACAAAATGCATTAATATTTTCTGTTAACATACTGAAAATACTTATGGAAAAATCATGGAACATGACAACTTCTTCAAATTGAATTTTTTATTTATTTTTTGAAAATTAAATTCTTCAAAAAATTCTGTTCGCTATTGCAATTGATCTGATGTTACTTCATAGTAATTTTGCCTAGCATGTTGCAAAATAGGAACATGGTTGTTCACCGTTTCATAAAAATTTCTAAAATGTAATTTAAATCGTGTCCAATTAGACGCAGTTGTTTCACCAAGGTTATAGATAAAGTAGCACTTCCTAATACTGCGCTTAAAAGGGATTTTTAGTAATACACTGACTGCAATGTGACTATACAGGAAAAGCTCCAATTGATAGATATAATTATGATTCACTTCTAAGAGGAGCGATATGCGATAGATATTTTCCGTCTAAAATGCCACAATTCCCAAATAATTTGGTGTTGATTAGGGCACTGATACTAATTTGGTCATTTTTCTATATGGTGACATTTTTAGGAAGACTTGCGTTTTTGTTTTACTTGAACTGCCTAAATGGGAAATGTGACTGACAAGGCACACAAACTTCCTTAAAAAATGGGAACGGAAATAATACTGTAACATCGATGTGTTAAAAATGTGACTGTAGTAATAACTGGGCACAAAATTCTTGTTGGGTACTAATGGTGAATAAAACTTCATAGTGAAGTCATTACTTCGTCATGTTGAATTTTCTTAAAGAGATATATCTCAACATTGTCTACCATACAATTGGTACCTTCAAAAGGTTAGGAATATTACAATTTCAAGATCCATCTCGGTACTGGTCTCTTAGGTAATTATAGTGTCACTCTCTACAGCTCCGTTTAGGTACTGAAATGCAGAATTTCCTTCAAAACCCGATTCCGATACAGTACTGATAAAAACGATTACTAAAATGAAAGAAAAGAAAAAAATCGTAAATTTGAATTCAGTACCGAAAATATATATGTTCATTTGCTAAATTTCGAATTTAGTTTGGCGGTACTCATTCTGATATTTTACAGAAATCAATTAATATGTAATTAAAATGTTAAATGCTACCCAAAAATGTTCTGCGCACTTATACCATCTCCTTTTGAGAAATTTTCAAGTAAGAACTTGTAAATTGACAAAAAGTTCTTTTGTGTAATGAAGCTGTCGTCGAAGCATAACTTTGTAGTTTTTTTCCTGCAGCAGAACAATCTGTAATGACCTCTGCATGGAAGTTGTGACTGTAGTGAAGATGCTAATCGACTTGTATTTAAGCGATTTTAAGCAATTGTATGTAACGATGTCAAAAACCTTCAACAAAAGTGGCAATGAATCATTCGGTCATACCTTCGTGAATCCTGAACGTTACAATCTGCAAGGATGACCAATTGTAGCTCTACCGAGACGTTGAAGTGAATAATCGAGATGTAAATTAATTATTGGGTTACAAGGTCAAATAGCTCTTGAGATAGGAAACTAAATTTTCTAGATAAATCGTATTCACTCCACCTCTATGCTGTGCTCCCAGACTCAAACATTTCACATCTTACTCTCCCGTGTACTTACCAAACCAATAAACCTAGTTCCCTATTGTAGTATATGTAATATAGCAGCACGACTATAGCAGACTGCGGTACTGCTGAGAGAAATAAAACATCACAAAGTCGCCCGCGTTTTATTAAATAATACACCTATAACGACAAATATTTCGGCAATGCATCTCTAGGTAAATTCTAACTTTTAACTTTCTAGCATAAGCCATTCCTGAAATGTTGAAATCAAAATTCTTCGCGTGTTCTGTGGTCTTCTACAAATCTAAATTTTAGAATAGAAAACTTTATTCTTGAATTGATCACACTTAATATTGATATTAATATCGTCATATAAATTGAAAAAAAAAAATAAAAGTAGAAGAATTGTAAATTTTCTGTATTCCAACTAATGCACTATCCGTTTGAAACTATAATTTATAAATTTGTGAAATTTCAATATTTCAATTTTCTCTGTTTTTATTTAATTTTTCTGATTTTGTTCCTTTTTTCTTCTTTCTCTTCATTTAATTTCTGTATTTCCTACTTTTTGATTATTTTACTTTGATTTTACTACTCCTTTCTTTTTCTTTTTATTTCTATATTCTCATTATAAGATATTTCTAATTTCCCTTTTTTTATTAATTAAATTGATTTTTTTTAATTTAATTGATTTTTTTTTATTAGCGTTCAATAGATAAATGATGCTAATTTTACGACAACTTCTAACACAAAGTAAATCTGTATCTGATTATGCATGCTCCGATGATGTACTCATTAACCACAATGGAAAGGGGGTGGTAACTGCAACCACAGCATCCCCCATAATTATCACTGAATGAAAATGCATAATGCAATGATTCCCAGGTTCATGAATTTCTGAATTAATAGCTGTTCAAACTTCTGCAATAGCTGCAGAACAATATTGCATAAAAAATCAATAACCCAACCGCACAGCATGTTGGCGAAAAACATCTTTGCCACTTTTTAGAACAATTTTATTTTAATTTATTTTATCAGAACAAATTCCGAACATACCGTTCAAATTGTCGTAGAACTTTTCGTAAATTGCATACAAAAACCATAACACAAAAACTCCTTCCACCCTTCGGAAAAAACATTTTCCCGGGAAAATTGCTGTTGAACAAATCAAGTTGTAGAAGTGTTGGTGGCACCAAAGAAACATGACCCACAAAACATCCGACTATCAATTCGCCCCTAAACCAGGGTGGCGGGAGTAGTTGTGGGGTTGAGTTCATCCTTAGAGATCAAAAAGTCGTTTCTGTTCCTATATCATGGCCGGATTATCCGACTAAGTGAAAGTTTTCTTTCATCAGATTTAAAGCAGCCACCGCTTTTCTAGCTGCAAGCGGTACCGACAAAGTTTCGTACGATGCATGTAAACTGCTCTCTGCTCCGATATGCAGACGTTGGCACAAAGGCCAAACGGGGGGATGAGGATTGGAATTTAATCAACAAAAAGGAGTGAAGTTTGACAAAGGATTTTCATAAAAAGCGATATGTCGCCGTCTATCTTTCATCTGTGGGTGAGATACCTGCAGCTTCCCTTGTAATTCACAGCTGCAGGTCTTCGAGGGCATAGAGCGATTGGATGTGTTGTTAATTCGCTGATGCAGTAGTTCTAACAAGACACAGCTTTGTCACATATATGGTTCTCTGGGATTACGAACGTATATCCCTCCTTACTAAGTCTTATGCCGTTGTAATCCTTCTGTATCTATGTATGGCAGAATCTACTTTTTGGGGAACGGATTAACTGGATATTGCGACTCTGGTGGAAACTTTTGGAAAATAATCCCAATCTGCTTGAAACGCTGCTTCGCGTTCTAATTCAGGGTGGTAGCAGTTTTTGGCAACATTGTAAGAAAATAGATAGGTTTACATATTGCTACATTGCAACTAAAGTACAGATGAAATTTTATAATCCCATTTTAACAACGTTTGCTCGAGTTTACTTTAGTGAATACTTGTATACTATACCGTTGACAGTCTGCTAATATAACAACAACTACCTTCAAATAAGTACACTCAAAGAAAAAATATAACTGTGGTAACCATATTTTGGGAGAACCTTACTATGGTTGAATTTATAGTTGCGTGAACTACGTTACAAGATGTAAGATAGTTCTGATAACTGATGTTATGGTCGTACTAACTTTACTGTCTTGTTGCTCTAAACAAAGCATGATTATGTCAATCATATCCATATCCCCCATATTTTTATTTTGATTATTACAACTATAGTTATGTTTCAATGAAATATATGTTATGATTGAATCAAACAAACGAAAGATTATGAAAACTTGTTGTATGGTTAACGCAAACATAGTTTTGGTTCTACCAACTTAACTCATGTTCTGTTGAACATGCAGTATCTTATGACTTGAATTATAATAAACATAGTATAATTACGTGAATCATATAAATTGTTGTAACAATTACAGAACATGGTTGTGAGAACTATAATTACGATCCTAAGTAACATTAATATTATTATTATATTATATAACCTAACCATAATGCTGTGAACACCAAGATACTATCATAATATAAATACTTTATTATTAAAATAATAAAGTAGAAATGGCACTGGGGTTCCTCACTCACTTTAAAATTGGATTCACTTCTCATCACAAACTTACTTTCTTATTTCTTGTCTCTGTGTGGTAGACAAATGCCGGATAAAATGTCTTCCCATATCGCTGAAAATTAATGAAGTCCTTATTTCTGTACAGCTAGAGGACTTTGCAATAATAAATTATAGTAATTGGAAAAACTGTGTATTTTCTTATGAATATTTTTATTTTGCAAATCTTCAAGAGTAAATTGTACTAACAAATTGTAATAAGTTGAATATAAATATATTTTGATAACTGGAAAAAATATTTAATATTTTCAATATATAAAATAAGAAATTTCAATACATATATAGTACATATTTCTTATTTATTAACACTTCAAATTTAAAATTTCAATTTCTCTTGAATACATTTCCCTATAACTGAACTTAACACATGAACGATACCTTTCACAGTGGAAGAATTTGTGGTTTTCGTCTTTTTATGACATATTGTGTTTAATAATTGCGATAACCATAATATGTTTGTAATATCATCGTGCATAATGGTACAAACCATAGTATGGTTGTGAGAAATATTCATTGAATTTCTATAGTTGTGCTGATCATGGAATATAGTTGCCATTATCTTAAAATACTTTTACATCATATAACGAGCATGGTTAGGACAACTTTATTAATTTAAAAACACCAAATATGTTCATTGCAACCATAGCATGTTTGTGTGAATTATAAGCTATGGCAAGGACAACGATAACTATTTTAATATAGTTATAATAACTAAATTATGGTCACTGCAACTATAGAAGAATCATATTTTTTCTTTCAGTGTACCTTCCAAAACCCAGAACAGCGTTGATTTTGACTCTTCTCGTATGTAGAGATACTTCTGATGAGTTCTACACACACTTCCGAAAATTCCGGAAGGTTTCCGACTCAACACATTGAGTATAAGCGTATTTCAAAACTTGGAAAAACACAGCTTGTACTGCGGTGCGAAGCGAGACGACGATCAATTCCTACGCGAAGGTATGTGTAAAGTGATTTGGATTGAGAGCAGCGATCGAGCAGTGATCAAGTTATATATAAAATAGGGCAGGTCAGTTGTAGTAGTAGATTATTAGTGGGATTATTGAATGCGAATAATAAATAAAACACTATTTCTAGCGATTTTAAACGAATTGTGTTTTACTTGAAATCCCGACGAATCCTTAGCTCGCAACATTACTTAGCATGGTATTTAAATTATAGTATGCAAACCACGACTGGATGATACAAATAACTTGTGGTAATATTAGACATCTACTTAAAGTACAATTCAAGTGAATGGATTTGGATTGTTAAAAGATAGACTTTCAGTAGCAATACGCATTCTTAGCCGCGCTCAAGTAATTGGTGATTTTCCTTAAAACCGTTGATCATTTTCATTGACTGACAACATCTGACATAAATAAAAAATCTGCCAACAGTCTGGGCGCAACTTTATTATTTTATGGGCAGAAGTCCGTGTTTATTGCTGAGATGCAGTGTAGGTTACTATGCGACTGACAACCTAAAAAATAACGTTCCAAATAGCCTCCTGGTTATTCCTATCCACTATTATACTCGTAGAACTACATACGTTCCAAGTTTCAGCCTCCTAGCATAAGTGGTTCCTGAGATCTAGAAACCAAAATTGTTCGTCTAAAACGCTCTCCTCTCCTCTTCTCTCATACCCCCCCCCCCCCCCCACAAAAGATACCAGTCATAGGAGTTCACCCAATCTACCGACCGTAAACATTTCATCTTAATATCTCAACGGGTTTGGGAGCTACGCGCCTTCGAACAATTTTGCGTACAGCGTACGGCGTCTATGGCGGACAGACGGACATTTTTTTTTATTTTTTGGAGCTTACTAGTCCTAAAACGTGAAAATACAACATTTTCAAGGTATCAAATTTTTTTTAAATTTCAGGTCTATCACAATACTTTATTATTACTCTACTACTTACTTACTTACATCACAGGCTGGCGGAATGGCGCTGCTAGCTGTAAAATTGCGTGGTACCCTCCTCACGTAAAGGCATAGAAATTGTTTTCAAAATTTTTTTATATCCTATCCCTAAGGAGGTTTAATGTAGCTGTACATATGTTTACGAATTCTTACATATCTTTTAAATATGATGGGATATCGAATTGTCGCCGTCCTTGTAATAATTAAATGCTCAAAGAAAAGTTTATGTTGACCCGTCGAGCCGGAACAAATTTTTATGGTGATCCGTCGAGCCGAAACAAATAGGCAAAAATTGTATAGTTAATTATTCTTACCCCCACTCCCACACCCCTCCACCCATTTAAAATTTTTTTTGGAAATGGGTCCACTGTGGAAGCTCCATATAAATTCCAAGTTTCAGCTTCCTAGCGTAAGTGGACCGCACCTCCTCCTTCACACCCTCACGACTCAAAAAGTGGCCACTTGAAGGAGTCAGTCAGTCAGTCTGAGTCAATAAAAAAAATTCAACTTAATAGCTCAAAGGGTTTGAGAGCCCCCAAACGTTTTGCGTACGGCGGACGGCGCACCGACGGACGATGAGAGATAAATAGTTTAACACACAATATAGACATTGGTGTGTGAGAGACAGTCCCAACAACCAAATTCTGCCAAACTGTCAAGAAAATCCGCAACATAGCGCATTCGTGCAGTGTTTCGCAACATTCTTGTAGTGCCATATAATAAAAATCTAAAGCGGACTCTATTTTTCGGCCGCTACAGACTTGTTTTTGACTGCTGGTTGTGCATAATTTATGAAAAAATTATTATATTATAAAACACGCTAAAAACAATATTTTCCATTGAAAATCAGATGGTTATTTCGTTCACTAGAAGCCGTGAGCGTCGGAAATGGAATTTTTTATGAATAGTCTCTTTCTCGCAATCTTGGTCGTCCTGTCGCATGAAGTGATTTTCCTGCACTTTTTTTCAGCTGAAAAGTAACCAGTGTCATAACAGAATTAGGAAAGTTTTTAAGAAATAAATTTGTAAAAGCGAGTAATGTTGTTGAAGGAAAGTATATCTCTAGGATTGCTCATACTAGATTTGTGTATTGAACCAGAACTAAATCTTTTCATATCTAATACTTTTTGGCAAGGTTGCCCACAGAGGTTAAAGTTGAATACTTGTTTCGTTGGAAAAATGCTTCATTTTACTGCGGATACACCACTAGGTGAACTAATTTCATATCGATATTTGCTCGTAGAGTTAGAAGGGAATAATAAAATTATGAGCAGACTGTTGGCAAATATCAGATAACCGCCTGCAATATTTTACCATTTTGTACAATTTGAAATTAACTAAGACGCCTGTTATTCCACGATATCAGTTACTTCTGTTTTTAAAATAGGTAGTCAGTCATCCAAAATAATTCGCGTGATAGTTCCGAATCACATGTCCAAAAAAACACCTGTTTTCTAAGCCGTAGTAAGAACACATTAAGAACATTTTGAACCACTACTAAGATCTTAATGTCACAAAAAAAAATTTTAAAAAAAAATCACAAACATTTTTAAATTAACGTTATCACAAAGCTCTTCCATTTTCATCGGTCAATTTATGTCAAGATAAGAATTTCATCTAACTTGTAAATGCAAACTAAAAAAAATTGACTTAACTAACATTTTAATTTATCAATGCGACTGTACAAATAAACTCGACTCGAAATTTCTTAATTTATGTTATCGTTATTCCGATTCGGGTTATCTATCAAATATTCAAAATCCAGTGCTGCCCAATCAAAAAATTTCTCTTTCCAGACGACAAGATTGTTCTTTTCAATTGTTTGTCAGCTGTACAAAAAAGACACTTTATCTGCATCTTAAATCGTTGTTATTTATTTTTTTTTTAAATAAAAATAACATTTGTTAGTAGGTTAGACAATCTCAGTATGGTGCAGTGCTAAGTGCTACTTCAGAACAGGATTTTTTTCTTTATTTTTGTTCAAATACTCATAGCAGGCTCCTTATCTCGTTTCACACCTTAAAATTTTCTAATCAATTTTTTTTTACAAAGTTCAGCTTAGTGATTGCGAATATAGCGATCTTTTAATAAAAATACCTGCATCTGACAGAATATTATTTATTATTAATAATAAATGTACCGACAATGACTAATAATAATTTTAAATTTCCAGACAAAGCTTCATTCTGGCTTTTCTGTTATCGTTAAAATCGCAAGAGAATGTTTTCTTATAAATTTTGTTAAAAATTGGAGCAGGTTTATGTATCTACATTTTTTTCAATTTTATTTTGATATAATCGATGATAACGAAATATTCGGGGTTGATAATAATTAAATATTCTTATTCGGCGGCACTGTAAATGTTTTTGTTGCACAGTACTCAGAAATGAGATAAAGAATCTCAATAAGATAAAAACCGATAGGAAATGAAATAAGTATACTGAAGAAAGGAAGTTCGCAGAATAAATTGCACCGGAAATAATTTTGCTACGAAAAGGTTTTAATGTTAGCATCGAAATTGATGGTGACAAATTTCGGGCTACTGATCACTTGGAAATTCGTCAGAGGTAAAAAGTCACTTAAATTATAATTTTAAAATTGTTCTCGGCCGAGAATCGAATTCTGTTTCTGCGGGGAGAGGCAAAGGCTTGCCACTGGTACTACAGAGACATTGAAAAGTAGAGATTTATAAATACTTAATCTTTCTAGAGCCTTTGGAGAGAGTATCCTTCAGCGGATTCACAGTATCTTTGGAATAAAAATCATTTATCTAACCGAATTTAATAAAACAACAAAAAATTAAATAAAATAAATGTGAGGTTTGGTTTACTTCCGACTTTTATTAAAAAGTCACTCGAATAGTGTTTAAATCAATTACGCAATCGGAGAATCGTAAAGTTTTGTCCGCATTTGTCATAAACATTATATTTTAAAGTGCTACAACTAAAATCTACCAAAAAATAGAGGACTCGTGGAACAATGAGAGACTTTTTTTATGATAAATACCATAAAAGAAACTAAAGTCTATTCCTAAGTAAAACTCGAATGTTCTTCAAACAACTGTCTTTGAAAAATGTGGTTGTTCACATTCCATGTTAATTCGAAAACACGTTAAATTCTCCTGAACTCTTTCATTACAAAGGGAATCATATATTGTCGAAAACGCAGAAACTTTAATTTCTTTAATTTTCCGGCAGTAGCAAATGAAAGTCTGAATATGATGAAAATCGAACGAGATCTTCATGCAGTCTCCATACTAATGTTCCGTGTGAAATTGTCTGAACTCATTGTGAATCAGGAAATCATTCAGCGAGGAAGTTGAATTTTTTCTAGAATGAGTTTTGAATAGAAACTAATGTCCAGTTTTATTACTACGGAAACCCTTAAATCATGTTCTTATTTTTATTGCACTTATAACAGAGAAGAATTTAAAATTCTCACATAATTTTTTCTACCACTGCCTTCAAGGAGATATCACACAAAAGTTCTTCAAAAATGGGTACGACAATCGAAACAACTTAAGAACGCAATCAGATATGAACATTAGTTAAAATTTTATATTACTTATTTGGTTAAGGGAAAAACTTAGGTTGGGTGATTTAAGCAAAATAATTTTATTGTTAGTGATAGATTCCATATGGAAGTCTGTATAACATGTAGTCAAACCTTGAATATAATAAAATTCAAGCACGTCATTTCACTGAGCTTCTAGGTTAGACACGGACATATCAGTTCTCTTTTGAGTAATCCACTCTTTCTTTTCAGTGGCAATCACGTGTTTTCTTTGTATACATGTATTTGGAGTTTGATTCAACTTCGTTGTACATTTTGGTTACCAGTCCCAACATTTTTGGGAGATTTTGAAAAGGTGCTGGATAGATTACGCTCAGGAGAGTAACACCCACAATCTGCCAACTGGCTGGGAGCAACTTTATTACTTCATGCACTCAAAGAAAAAAGTTGGTGAAATCAAACAAAATTCCCTTATGAAAATGAGCCTATCAAGGAATATGGTAAATTTAACCAATTGAAAATGGTTGAAAGTTAATTGTTAAATTAACGAAGGTTATTGTATTTTAACAAAAAGTATGGTACATTAAACGGTAAATTGTCAGTTAACAATAATAACTGTTGATCAACTATATAACTGTACTATATTTGAATAAATGGTTACTCAACAATTCATCATATCAATTTATCTATTGACTAACAATTTTTCGTTGGTAAAATCTTTTATTTTGAGACATTCGTTGTTTGTATTATACCTAAATTATAAAATAGTTCTTCACAAAGATTATTATTTCACTACAAGTAAAACAAGAAATTTTATCAAGTATAATGTGTTATTTATTTAAGGTTTCAGAATTCAGGAAACAAAACTTATTATTACAACTTATTACTAAGAAAACTTATTATTAAAAAAAAAAACTTATTCTCAAAAATATTTCGGTCTTATATAAGAATTTTCGTTTGGCGAAATGTAAACGTGAATTGGAGAGGAATAAAATTCATTTATGTTAAAAAAAAGTAGCTATCTGTTCTACCAATAACTTGGAATGCTTGAAAATGAGTGCAGAAATTACGGAGTTGATACTCTAAATATATTACAAAAACACTAGTTCCATTTATTGCAAAATTTATAATTTGATATAGGCGAGCAGACTTGGAGAAAAGAAAATAATCAGTTTTGTACAAAATTCCCTTAAAAACTATCCTCGTCATTACAGTTAACGAATCAATATGTATATTACTTTGAAAATTACGAAGTTTTTTAAAATAGGTCTAAAGTTTCTGTGTAGTTAACTTCACGCTGTGTAAAAGTTTCTTTGAAGCCAGTGTTAGATAATATTCGGTGACTAAATTTTAATAAACATTTAGTGGCAGCGGAAAGGGGCACATTTTTACGAGAGTTAGTATTGTTGGTGTAAATTTTAAGTTCACGGTGTTTGGATTCGAAACGAAAACTCCAAATAAATCTTAAAAGGCCAGATTTTTTAATAATTGTAGGGTAATGGAGGAGAAAGTGAAACTTTGGCTTAAGAGTTTTTCCAAAAAGTTGATTGTATTGCTCATGATGTTGATTAATTTTGAATCTTAATTGACATATACGATCTTCATCAAATTCGGTCATTAATATTAAATCTAGAATTTCGATTAAAAGCTTTAATAATTTCCAATATTTATTCTGATTTGGGATAAGATCGCCTAACATGAGAGGTAATAAATGGCAGAATGTCCACATTTCTCTGGCGGACATTCGAAGACGCATTGACACTAACTAAACAATAGCCTAATAAATTTTACCTTCTTCACTAACAAGATCACTTTCTGTAGAACAAGCAGTGGGTGGTTCAGTAGTTGTAAAGGGGTTTGAAATTCTTCGATTGGAACCAAGTCCAACTTTGACAATCTTTTTGTACTATTATAGCACTTGTCATACAAACGTCCAGACGGGTTCCGTTTGGGTCCACTCCGTTTATAATAAATGTACTACATTTTGTAGATATTATTAGAAAAAAATAACAAATATGTGGTTTACCTACTTTATTGTCCTTGAACAATTTCTCGATTTCCAGGGAAATTTTTTCAAATAGTTCACGGGTGATTTTTGTTTCGTTTTGTACGAGTATATACCATGTAACTATGGCATCTACCAAAATCTTTCTAGCCGCATCATCGAGCTTCTTATTTTCTCTTTGACGAGACAGGACATACTGGCCTCCAGGAAATTTTTCCACGGTTTTAATTAAGTCCTACATAAGTTTTTAAAAAATTTTAAATTTCCTCAAATAATTCTTAAAGACAGGCGTACAAAATCATTAGCTTTTGCAGGACTGGCCGGATTTTTCAACGATGATATTGCGGAGCAAGAAGAAGTTGAATTGTTCTGTTCTAACCAATGTTTGATATATAAATGAAATTCTGTGTTTGTGGAATCTGTATCACACGTTTGAGATGCGCTATAATTCTAAAGAGTATTTTTTTAATGCATGTAATTAATTGAATATTAATTACCATAAAACTAGCCTGTTTAATCCTCCAAGCCAAAAGTTTTTTACGAAACTCAATTTTGCTTCCAATTGTATAATTTTTAAATAATACACTCAAGTCTGACTCTGCTATATCTTTAAGTTGATCTATCGTAATACTATGCATTGAAATAAAACCGCAGTATAAAAAAATGCTTAGTTTTTTTTTTAAAGAAATATTACTGACCTAAAAAGTCTGAAAACAGTTGTTCAAAACCTCAATTTTTTAACAGTTCCGTTAATTCTGATTCTGGCTCAAAATGCTGTTCTGTATTTATTACATTTACATCCAGCACTAAGCTTTCACTAGCGTCGAGCGCTTCACTGAATACACTGTCACTCAAATTAGGAACATTTATTACCAAATTTTCAATAACTTCCATTTTTGTAGGATGGTAATATAACAATTTTTCAAACTCTATTCGCAGATCACAACCACGGTACTTGAACTTTTCTTGTCACACTACTTCAATGTAAACTACTGCGCAGTTCATTTTTACAATCGGAAACGGTTTTCTTAGAAAATACCATTTAATAGTAAAAACAAACCATATTTTGGGTTGAATCTCAAGTTTCCATTACAATGCTTGGTATTTTTATACGGTTCCATGTTCCAAATCAGATTTTTGTATTGTTGGTCAACAATATGTAATGTAATTCAACAAGTTTCGTTGGTAACACAATAATGTTCATATTAATTGCTTCATATGTCTGTCTATTAACAAGTTTTACCTATTTAGATTAACATTTGTGAAATGGTTAAAACCAAAGAGGAAATTGTTTGATTCAACTAAAATTGAGAAATTGTTAATTAACAATTATTCTTTTTTCCTTTAACCAATCACTTTTCTTTGAGTGTGGGTAGAAATCCAACACTACGACTGATAACCTAAAAAAAAATCTGCCAATGGTCTGGGCGAAACTTTATTATTTTTCGGGTCAAAGTTCGAAAGCGGTCAAAGTCGGAGTGTATCATGAGTTGCTTCGAGATTATTAGACTTCTTGGAAAATTATTTTTGTTCTTAATATAAAAATATTTAAAATAGAGATTTTTAGCCGATTAAACATTGAAAAAGTCCGTGTAGACTATTCGAATTTCAGTATATTATGTACACTAAAAGCCCATAGAAGTAAAAACGAATTTGTTGCCTTATCAGAATTAAGAGATATGACGAATTGTTAAAACGTATATAAACCCATTACTTCCACTTGGGGTTTGAATTTCGAAAAAATTGTGAAACAGGTTCTTAGACGATTTCATAAGAAGCATGTCTCATGAGACAAGACGGATTTTAAAAAATTTGTGAAAACTTAAGCAAACCCTTCACACCTCCTTGATTCTGGAAATTCGAAAAATCGTGAATTGGTTGGCCGTAATAATCAATTTTATATCTCATCAGAACTAAGGAATGGCAAAAATTGTGAAAACATATAAGTACAAACCCTTGGGGGTTGAATATCGAAAAATTGAGAAATGGGTTTGTAGGCGATTATATAAAAAGTCTGTGGAAATGAAAAGCGATCTAATATCGCATCGAACCTAAGAAATATGTCGAAACTTTGAAAAGCATACAACCCCCTTACACCCATTAGGATTGAATATCTAAAATACTGAATTTGACTTTTTGGCTTTTTTATGTAGGAAACCTTAGGAAGTAAAAATGAATTCGATATATCACCAGATATGCAACCTCCTTACAACCTCCTTTGAATATCCAAAAATCCTGAAAGGAGTTAATAAATAAATATGAAGACAGCACGAGAAAGTAGGAACCAATTCAATTTCTTATCACTTCTAAAAGAAATGACGGAAGTCGTGAAAACGTGTTCAACCCGTTTATACCCTCTTAGGGGCTGAAAAAGGAAAAAACTTAAAAACAAGTTTTAGGCGATTATTACGCAAGCACGTGAAAGTGAAAAGGTATTCGATATCTGATCACACCTGAGGGATATGGCTGAATTCGTGAAAAAGTTTACAACCCCCTTTGCACCCTCTTAGGGGTCGAATTTTAAAAAATCTTGAAAACGCTTTCTAGGTATTTACATGAAGAAGCCGTAGAATAAAAATGAATTAAATATTTGGGAAGACCTAATAGATATGACGAAAACCGTGAAAATATGTGCATTCCATTTTCACTGATAATTTTTTTTGCCCCTCCCCTCCGAACGTCAATGGATATTTGAAATTTTTTTTTATCTAAATTAGTTTTCTAGTTGATTTACATAAACGTACCGAGTTTCAACTTTGTAGCATAAGCCGTTCTATAGATAGGAAAAACACCCCCACTTCCGTACCATACTACCCCTATAAAAATTATATTTTTCCAAGATGCTACTAATATAGCTCTATCTAAATACCAAGTTTCAGCTTCATATCATTATAGGTTGTCGAGATATTAAAATCGGAACTTTTTCCTTTTTACCCTCCCCCACCCTCACCTTCTACACCCACACTTCCAAAATGTTTTCTGCTAGGGGTCTATTAGGCCTACTTCTGGTAAAAATTTGAAGCATCTATCTTACACTGTTCTTGAGATATGAGACGTGATTTTTTAGAAAAATTCTTATCCCCTCCACTTTCATGCTCCACCGCCCGCTTCAAAAATTTTGCTTTCATCAAACTTCATTTGTCAACCTTTATACACAAACCAAATTTTATTTGTCTAGTGCAATTGGTTCGTGAGATATCGTAATCTAAAGTTTTTCACCCCCCACTCCCGTACGCCACTGCCCCCACTCAAATTCTCTCGATCTATTCTCCTAGTATACCTACAGATATTTATTAAGTTTCAATTTTGTGACATTGACCGTTTAGGAGATATGGATTTTAGAATGTGTCGATCTCACCTTTTTGCGTTTCGAACGCATTATTTTTCCCCCCACTCCCAAATCCCTTCACCTATATCGGCAATTTTTTTGCAAATGGGTCCACTACTGAAGCTCTATATAAATTTTAAATTTCAGCCTCCTAGCATAAGCGGTTGCTGAGATCTAGAAACCAAAATTTTCCGTCTAAAACACTTCCCCCTCCTCCCCCCTCACACCCCCACCCCTCCAAATTTGACCACTTCAAGGGACCTACCCATTCTATTCATAAAAAAATTTCAATTTATTAGCTTAAAGGGTTTGGGAGCTACGAGCCTTCAAACGATTTTGCGTACAGCGGTCGACGTACGGCGTACGGCGTACGGCGTACGGCGGACGGCGGACAGACGGACTGAAATTTTTTTTTGCCTTTTTCGTGTCTACTCGTCATGAAACATGAAAAAATAAATTTTGAGGGTAGCAAATTTTTTTTTTTAAAAATCGAAAACAATACTGTATTATTAAAATAATAAAGTAATAGCCAAATAGCCTCCTGGTATTTAGGTTGTCAGTCGCATACTAACCTACACCGCATCTCAGCATCTAAAACAATCACAAAGTTTCAACTTTTTGACATGATCCGTTCAGGAGCTATGGATTTCAGAATGTCTCACCCTGATTTTGACGCCTTATTTTTCACCGATCGCTTCAAGGCACGCGACTAATCAGTGTGCTCTGATTATTGAATTGCTATTGAAAAAGCGACATAGTCATGTTTAGTCAAAAACGTTTTTGACTAAAACTGTTTTTACTCTTTCAGTGTGCTGCCAGGCTAAAGCAAACTCATGTGAAAACTCACCTTCAAAAGATCTCAATATTTTATCCGGATTATAATTTCCATACCCAGTGCCAGTTTAATGTAATTTGATGTTTAATCTTCAGTCGGTTTCACAGTTCAAAAATATGAATAGATGATGTAAACCGAATTCAGTTCATGTCGGTGGTCCTGCTATCGTTGGCCTTGTATACACTGGTATTAACATAGTCCTTATTAAGGTTTAATTCGAGTTAACAAGCGATATTAACACAGGCGACTAACTTAGTCTAGTTCGGTACATGAATCAGAACTAGACTAAATTAAACCGAGAAATAGATGGTGACACCGACGAAACACAGCCAATGGGCGATGTCGATAAGGAACCCAGTGAGGAAACCGGCGAATCACGTTCCAAGGCAGCTGCCGCATATTTCGAACAAAATTTTCAACATGCAATCGAACTATTCAATTAAATTCTACTAACGCCTTATTTTATGCGAAACGTGCACAAGCATATTTGAAATTACAAACGCCAAATGCTTCTATTCGTGACTGCGAGCGGGGACTGGATTTGAATTGCGATTCTGCGGCTGCATATAAATTCGGAGGACGTGCACATAGTCTATTGAGTGGTTTAGGCATTAGAACAACATAAGATTAAACTGGAACGGAAAAATGCAGAACGGTTTTCAACTGTTATGTCCTCAATGGCAGTAGCCCGGACAACGCTCGAACCCAGTCGGAATTTTCACGTTGGTGTCTCACATAAGCAACTCCTCTGACGCCGGAAATACCACCAAAAAATTCTTAAAATTAGCTTCTGAGGTTGCTTAGCATATGGCGTTTGTCAAATTATGATAACGAGCTGTGAAAAGGGATTAAGTCTCAAGTTTAACCAGAAAAGCAACGTCGCCGATTTACTTAACCGGAAGTTTGTAGCAAAACTTGAGATTGACTGCTATTGTGAAACACGTTTGACAATTAAACCGGAGGTTAAGCTAAATATTAAGTCTAAACAGCCACTGTGAAACCGGACCTTAGTTGTAATCGACACCCTGATCCGATGAAAAAACACTACTTTAAACTTTGAAGTAAAAAAATTTGCCAGACTTTAACAAAGGATTTAGCCGTGTCGGAACAATCTAAACAGTATCTTAACACCGATATCTATAGCTTCTTAAAAAGATAACTCACGATTTTCATCAACGATATTTCACAGTATTTTGTGAGTCAATTTTCCTTCATCCTTCCACGAAAGAACATTGAAAACATCTGCTCCCCTACGCAAATCAAACTTTGCAACGTAATCCGCAAACAAAACCAACCGATTTCTCCAAAGTGCCGGTCACTAATAACTTTTTTTTCACTAATCTTAAAACAAATTAAAATAAAAGTGAAAAAAAAAACTACTTAGAACAATTGCCCCCTGTGAGGTTTGAACTCACGACCCCTGGTTTACGAGACCAGTGCTCTACCACTGAGCTAAACGGGCTTCCATATTCTCGGTGAAAATTGCCGTACACAACTTACAGTGACGCACAAGCTGATTTCGTACTTTTGAACTGTTCTTCTTCTTATTTTCTTGTTCTTCTTCTTCTTCGGCCACAGATAGAAATAAACAACGATGTTTTCTTTTATCGCAGATAAGATTTGATTTATTTGATTTGATTATGAAGGAAGTTGCAATATGGACGAATATTGGAAAATATGAATGGTATTTAATGAAAATAAATCGTTGTAAATCACTTACATAGTTGGTGTGTTCTTATGTTGGCCGCGTACAAGTACGGGCGTTGATTTCCACGTTGTAACGTTGTATACAAAATGACATTTAGGGTAACAAACTGTTCAGTCGAGAGGGTGGAGGCCGGACTCTTGTTTCGGACCTTTTTTGTAGTATTGTTTCCGCTTGATCTTTGGTGTGTCGATAGCATTTTTATTGTCTTTGGAACTACCAGTAAGTATTCGGACGAGTCAATCTTTCTAAGGAGTGTTCTTTTTATTTAGAGGAAAAGTTGTTTAGAGAAGCTAGCAAAATTAAACAAGAACTAATACTGGTATGGGTTTCTGGACACAGTGATATTGTAGGCAATGAGTTTGCGGACTGACTTAAAATTCGCAGAACCAGTGGCTTTCTCTGGAATGCTGGATTAATTAACATCCAAGCTGACCCCCACTGGACAGGGACGGTGGGGTACAGACAGTCCAAACTGTTCTTGGAAGGTCACTCCAAGAAACGAACCGACGATTTGCTCAAATTGAGTCGGAATTAAGCCTTGGTTCCGATCCGATCCGGCAACGTCGGAGGAGAAAAATTTCAAGGCACAATGATTCCGTTCCGACATTCGTCAAAGTGACACTATCGAGATGTAATTTTGATTTTTAGTGAGGCGAAAGAGGTGGTGAAAATCAATAATTCACCTCTTAGCGTCGGAACCGCTGAGTAAGGCTGCCAGATTGGGCTATTTCCCGCGATTTGGGCTATTTTATTTTCCAATTCGCGGGTTCGAATTTCAAAACGCTACTTATAGCTTTTTGGGCTATTCGACAAACGCAAATTGTACTATTTCGCTAGTTTACAACATAGACGTTTTACAAGAAAAAAATAGTAATAGAAAACTGAAATATAGGTCGTTTTAATTATTATTATTTTCTTCAGTACACTAAATACTATACATGTGGCAATGCTTAAATTTCACCGTCGACTTCGATAAAAAGCAGACGTCTTTTAACCTGTAAATCGTCTTGAAAATAGATTTTTAATTTTTTACCGAAGTTGAACTTTCATGTAATTTCCAAGCATTGTTAGAAACACAGTATCACAATCGACGTCGAAGTTGAAATGAAATAAATTGAATTTACTTTTATATATGAATGGATAGGTATATATGAAACTATTGTCCAATATAAAATACCAAATCAATGTATCCACTTTTGGAATGTTCCTGAAAGAACTTTTTCCAAATCGCGTTGTTCGTCCTCGCTCAGATTGGTTACAACCCTCAAGTGAAGCAGATGTAAATAATGGCAAGGGTGAAGCTAGGTCCAAACTATGCAAATGCAACTTAAGAGCCCACCACAGTGACCTAATGACACACGGTAAAACAATGAAGCACATGGAAAAAGAGAGAGCTCTAAGTCGTAGCTTACAATCCAGTTTAAACCAATATGGTTTGTATTGTTATTACGATTTTAGGGCATGTTGTTGAAATAAGCTTGGTATTCATTTTTATTTCCGGGCAGGTTACGTCGAAGTGAATGAGGACGCGAATACTACAGATTTCCGCCTGGCTGTCTATGTTGCAATGCATGCATCTATAAATGCTGTTGACCATCTAGGCGTACTAAGAATCGTAGATAAGGGTTCAAAATTAGAAAGCATTAGGTTACACCGAACGAAATGTTCAAAATTAATTTCAGCCGTTGTTGAGCTAGTACTTCTCATTGAACTGATAAAAGAATTATGGCATAATTGCTAACGAGGCAACAGATGTATCCGTTACAAAGTATATGCATAAGATACTTCAGCATGAGTCGCCAAGCTATGGCTACGAACTTTCATGCTATTGTTGAAGTTGCACCGGCCAAAACTTGGCGACAGCCTTGGTAGAATGCATTAGCGTCGCTGGCGTTTATATCAAAAGGATTTCCTTCGGCACTCTGCCATTATTCGAGTTGTGCTTGCATCCTGAACATAATGGCGATTTGTCAAAAATAGACATAATAAATTTCTGGGCATGTGTTCTAAATACTACGAATGCTAGAGGCGAGCAGCCGTTTAAAGACCTGGCTCTTTTTGCACTAAAAACGTTAACTCTTCCTGTTAGTAATGCAGTAGTGGAGCATGTGTTTAGCAGCGCAATCGAATGCAACTTGAAATGCTAGATTCTCTCTTACGGCTTCGGGTACACTTAAAGGTACTTATATTCTTGCATAAGCCCGAATTTTCGTCGCGTCTTGAAATATATCACAAAATCTTTTGTCACAAAATTTGCCAGGTTACAGACACGTGTTGCAAAAATTTCACTCCTCCAAAGATGTGTTGAGCCGCTTCAATTCAAAAATGACAATTAAAATTGTTCGATTTGATGGTGAGAAGTTGTGTTTTGCGTTCGAAATTCATAACACAACTCACAGTTAACTTCAATTTTTTTATTAATAAATTTCTTTGGAAATAACAGTTTCAGGAATATTTATAACGGTTGAGCATGTAATACGTTATTTTTGAATTTGGCGCCATACCGATAAGTACATGGTATTATATTCGTACTGCAGTAGCCAATATTACCTGTAAAATTTACACAGCTTAGTTACAATTTTATGAACTCATTTTCTTTCAATACCTTGCATTGTTTATCCAAAAAAGTATTTATCATATTCAAATTATTTGGTAATTTTTCAATTCGAAATTACACCTAAAAATTCGGATTTAATTTTTCATGTTGCCTAATCTGATGGTCCTCTCATTGTTTTCCTTCTCGCCTTAATACATGCATACCGTGCTACTAACTCTTTCCTTCTTAAGATTCAGGTCATCCGTGGCTCAATCCTAATTTGTACCCCGGATAACTTTCGAAGTTTCTCTAAACTTAAAATGAATTGAATTTTTGAAAGAAACATAAAGAAATGTTTCAATCAAAGATTATTTCATTTGCATTACCAATTTTAAATCTAATAAATGTTTAAAATCATCAGAATTTTGTTCAACAATGCAGAGCCTCGGGTTATCATGGACACCTTTTTCGAAATATTGACATTTTAAAAACGTCGGCCATGTGAGGTAGCAAATCGAGGTCTCCATTTGTTATATCTCAGTGGTCGGAACGGATAGAAGTTGAAAGTTGGTCAACTTTACCTCTCCGTTTTGTGTCTCGGCTAATTAACGGAACGATTGTGACTAGTCGTTCCGAAATACCCTTTAAATGTGTGCCGAATAGAGAAACACAACACTGTCAGTTTTCCGGATCGGATCGGATCGGAACCATTATAACTGAGGCTTCAGGTTCTGCGGTTGATCGCGCTAATTACAGGACACTGTACGCTTAAAAAGCATCTGCATATGATTGGGCTGGTTTCAGATGATATTAGGAGATTGTGTGAGGAAGAAGAAGAAACTAGAGAGCACGTTCTATGCCATTGTGAAGAACTCGGACACAGAAAACCCAGACTTCTTGGACATTACTTCCCGGCACCATTGAAACTCATGTCTAATTCACTCAAGAACATATTAAAATTTATTGATATAACCGTCGTGAGTGAGTTATAATAAGGGAGGACAATCACAATAGGCCCACTGAGGCCGCAGTAAATCGAGATTTTAGACCGTCCTCCACCATCTACATTCTATTTAGAGAATCATAATTTTGTGAACTGCTAACATAAGGTAGAAACTTAATACGGTTTCTTGTAAAACGTTTACGTGGAACTTTCTATTGAAGCCCGCGATAAAGTTTTTTGGGTGGTACCCGAGACGCGGTGACCGCAATGTTGGATTTACCCTCACCCTCAACCACGGCTGCTCGATTGGACTGTTTCCCGGGATTTGCGCTATTTTAATGTACAATTCGCGGGTAAAAATTTCAAAAAGCTACATACTTATAGCTTTTTGGGATATTCGGTACACGCAAATTTTGTTATTTTGCTAGTTAATAAGTGACGATTGACAAGGAGAAAATTAAAATAGACAACTGAATTTTAGTCGTCTCTTGGACTAAATCTGCAAGTGTTTCAGGCTCAAATACAACGTTTTGCAAACTACGACATATTACAAAATCTTTTGCTACAAAATTTTAGGTTTTCCAGTCACAAAAATGAAAAATAAGGATTTACACGATATCTAACTGGTATTTGCTGACTAAAATTAATTTACAATTCAAAAATGTATTACGCTGATCCAGAGGCAACTTCATTTTGTTCAAACGCAGCATCTGATGATTCTGGCGAAGATTGATGTGCATTGTGAAAAATGAACTAATTCATTATTATCCGTAAAACCAAGATTTTATTTTCTCTGATAACCCACATGTAGGATAATTCATTTTCGGTGCAAATCTACAGAAGATATTTAAAATATTTTTGATTCTATGTATTTACGAAAAACACAAACAATGGTGATATAGATGAATTTATGTATTCAGACACATATTTACATTACATTGTTCCTTAGAAATTCCGAAGCACAATTCGTAGTCGAAGTCACTACTGTGTTCCAAAACATTTAAGTAGGTCTGCAAAATTGTAAGATTAGGCACGATATTTAGGCTACAACACCTCGTGCGGGTTTTGGCCTGTTTCATAAAGATCATGCGGCGGGTTCTGCAGCCAAATATCTGACAACCCTGGAAGGAACCTACACAAGGTCTAAAATTTTGAAGAGATTTGGAATGGGGTGAGATGGCTGGTGTAAAAGTTTGGAATACAATATCTTCCGAACCAATTGTACCAGAAAGATAAAATGTTGTTGAAGTCCACTAAATGCAAAATTTTTGATTTGCAGGGTTGAAGCGCAAAAGTGGGGAGAGATTTGAAAAAAAAAGTATTTTGTATCTCAAGAACCGTACCAGATAAAAAATACTTAAAAATTTTACTGGAGTTAGGCACAGTAGACCTCTGACAGAGAAATTTTTGAATGGAGAATGTCAGGGGTGTGGGTTATGTGGATGATGGTGGGAGGGGTGTAAAGACAACAAAATGCTGATTTTTATTTCTCGACAACTGCAAAGGATAGAAAGCCCAAAATTAACGACTATATAGAGCCACCATAGGGCCATCGTAGAAAAAACATTTTTATAGGCGTAGCAAGGTACGGCAGTGGGTGAATTTTTGTATCTCACAAAGGGCTTACGCTAGAATTGTGGAACTTAGTACGCAAATGTAGATGTACTTCAGGAGAAATTGAAGCAAAATAAGATTTTCATTGTAGTACGGAGCTGAGGCAAACAAATTTTTATGGAAAAGGTTTTTTTTCGACATTTTCGTCATATCATTTACATATGACGAGGTATCAAATTTATCCTATTTCTGCGGGCTGTTGATATAAGCGCCTTGAAAAATTTTTCGATATCCAGACTCTCAGGAGGTGTAAAGTGGTTGTGTTTTCACGAATTCCGATATATTCTTCAGATATCGAATTCGCTTTCACTGTAAAGGCTTTAAATTTAATTGGGGAAAATACGATTTAAGGATTTTTCGATATTTGTTTCGCGTACCGCATGCGAACATGTTCGAATCTGACACTCCAAGAAAATCGAGGAGAAATTCGTTAAGATCCATGAGTTGCGAAAATGACGGGTGAAAATTCAGTGGAAATAACTTTGCATAAAAGTGGAGCGGTATTTAATTCAGAAGAGAAAATCAGCCCGGGTCCGCTATTTTAGCGTTTCTTGTAAATTCATCTATTCCAGTGCCTTATGCGTTTTTTTTCAACCCCCACACGTATTGAAATTATTAAATAAAATCAAAATCAGTGAAAAAGAAATCAAAGTCTTAACATAAATCATCACCAAGTGTAAATTCAGTGGAAATAAGCAATCGTCTTGGAAGTTGAAAGAAAAATCCTCGTAAATGCAACAGAACGAATTTCCGCGGTTCCGCGATTTTCATACGCAGTAGAGGCAGCCAAACACGGGCTTCTGTTTATCAGCATTCGCGGCGAATGGCAATTCGTCGGTAAGCGTAAAATGTCATGCTAAGGAAATTCTGGGCAATTCGCGCCGACGCGCACCAGATTTTTGTATTAAGAATACTCGACTTAAATTTTTAAATATTAAAAAAATTTATTTAAAATAAAAATAAAAAGAAGGAAATATTAAAAAAAAATTTAAATAAACAGAAGAAAAATATTAAAAAAAATTAAAATAAAAAGATATATTAAAAAAATTAAGGTCAAAAGAAGGCAATATTAAAAAAATTAATTGAAAAGAAGGAAATATTAAAAAAAATTTTAAAATGAAAATAAAAAGAAGTAAATATTTAAAAAAATGGATTTAAAATTAAAATAAAAAGAAGGAATTATAAAAAGGGAAAAAAAATTTAAAATGACTACTGACTATATAACTTGACTGGACGGACACACAAAAAAAAAAAAAGAAATAATAAAAACGAAAAGTATAACTACAATTACAAATGCCTGGAATGCCGAGAAACGTGCTACTATGAGTCCACGTGAGTATTTTATGTATTTCCTTTATGCTGACAAATGTTTAAGGTTTATGAATTATTTTATGTTAGCCATATGTTGGCGGTTGGTTTACCTGGTCGCATTATTAAAGACCCTTTTCATAGTGTACCTTAAATTAACGATGAACTAAATACGAGCAGTAAAATGAACCCGAGCGTCTAAACTTCTGCACCTGAACGTTTGTAAGGGGCCATGACACCGATGTTTATTCTTTTGTGGACAATCATGGCTGTGGTAGGGTGGGCAGACAAGAAACACCGAGCACCCTGATAAATCGCGAAGCCACGCAACTTCATCGCTTCTCGGTCTCTCACGACCTATAGGAAAAATGTTTCCAAATTTTAATAACCCCGGAGCATAGAGCTACTAGAGACGACAAGCCACCGGTTTTATATAAAGCGCTTTGAAGCCAAAAACACGATGAGAAGTGAGACAAAACAGGGTCGTTGTTGTGTTTTAGAGAATGAGTGAGACAGAACAGGTTCGTTATGTCAATTGTTGTTGTTTTGCGTGCAAGTGAATGCGACGACGTCCGCCTTCAACTCAATCGCTGCTTGTCATCTCCAGTATATATATCTCTATGTCCGGAGTAAGTCGACACGAAATTTTTGTTGTTCAGGCCAAGGGTTTATGGCCTGGGATCCGAGCAACGTGCCCCCCCCCCCCCACTACCGGAGCTAGTCCCGGCCGCCAGCAAGCGTGTCGCTTCCGCTCGGATTTTAGCCACCAATTCGGACGTAGGCGGAATTGGCCATTCTTTCCCGAACCTTTCCCATCCTTCGAATATTTTGACTTTTTCAAGTCAAAATATTCAATCCTAGGCCTTCGTTCACAACATATTCAACCCCTAGGGGTGTAAGGTATTGTTCAAGTTTTCACGAATTCCGACAAATCTCTTGTGTTTACTGAGATCGAATTTGCTTTTACTTATATGAGCTTTGTATATAGTGATCTAAAAATTAATTTCAAGATTTCGTGATAGTCCTCTAAGGGAGTGTATATGATTGTGTTCGTTTTACGAATTCCGACATATCACTTAGGTCTGATGAGATATCGAATTGTTTTTTACTTTAAAGAACTTTCTATATAATCGCCTAAAAAATGATTTCAGATTTTTTTGATATTCAACCCCTAAAGGGCGATTTCGATATTTTATCACCTATGTTTTTATTGAAGTTAAAACAAAAATCCGTAAATAAATTAAAAATCTGCCAACAGTCTGGGCTCAACTTTATTATATCTTAGGTAGAAGTCCGTAACCCGTTTAATACTTCAATGCGGTGTACTTTACTTTGCGACTGACAACCAAAAGTATAACCAGGAGGCTATTTGGAACGTAATTTTTTAGGTTATCGGTCGCATAATAACGTACACCCAATCTCAGTATTAAACAAGTTACGGACTTCTACCCAAAAAATAATAAATTTGCACCCAGACTGTTGGGAGATTTTTTAATATATTGTTTAAAATGTCCGTGCTCTACACTAATTGGTAAACAGTGAAATACGTCCCATTTTTTTGCACTAAAGCGAAATAAAATGCGGAAAGATGTTATAAGATCGTATGCCACTATGTCAAATATTTTACAGTTTTTGTTGGCAAATGCAGACATATAGTGTAATCATCAAACTTTTTTTTTTTGCCAATTGGTTGTTATTTAACCCACACAAGACCCATTTTGCCTGAAATATTTTACGCAATTTTTTTTCAAGTTTTTTCTACAGAATCGTCTAATACAAGCTACAGACACAATATTCCATTTTTTGGCACAATGATTGTTCTAAACTTAGTTTCTATTCACTACCTGTTCGTCATCTTTTCACCTGTGAAAATTATATTAAAATAAAAACATGTACAACTTGTAGTTGATGATTTCAAATAAAAATAATTACAAGAAATTTTTTTACATTTGTTCACAATCTCGAAAAAAAAGTACAATAACTCGTCAAATAATCTTCTTATCGAAATAAAACCGCAGAGATAAGTATGGCGCTTTCATCAACAGAGGAAAAAAAACGATACAAACACTTGAGAAAATTTTTGATGATTTCAGATTCATTTATATGCTATGTTAAAAGGTAAGCCAATAGCAAAATAACAATTGCCTTCAAGGCCATTGAATCGGAGACAATTGTCTTAACAACATGCTACACATATGGCAATAATAGATAATGCGATTATCTTAAAGTATAATTTTATCTTGATGGAACTACTGCGTACAAGTATCTCATCGTTATGCACAACTTACTCTATTTTTATATTTACCTCTCGTAATGTGTGAAAATATTAAGAATATGGATAAAAAAACTACGCACAGAACGTTGATACTCGTAATTTTCCGGGTATCTATACGTTTTAATATTTCTGGCGGCATTGTCTAGTCCGGCATATAATAGATAATTAGTATTTATAGTTAATTTAATAGTCGTATACCGTAAGCGTCAAGAATTAATTTCAATTTACCAATCGAATTATCGAGGGATAACGATAGGGAGGAGGAGGTGTGTTCGACTCACTAATAATTTTATTTTCATATCGTCTATAGATTGGATATTATTCACTATGCACTCAACTTAATTGGAAAGTAATATCCAGCAGACGTAATAAAGTCAACCTAAATGAAAACATATACAATTCGGAAATTATTATTTGAAGTATAATTACCATAATAAAAGAAAATTGTGGTTGATTTAAATGGAGTTTGTACAGCTATCCGCTATCGAACAATTGTCTTAAGTAGTTCAGAGCTTCGAAACATGATTGTACTATTGTATTACACTCAGCGTAACTTCCAAGGATGTGGGCTCAATGTTTTGTTCGTACTAGCGAGGCTACTCTTGTTGTTATTGTTAGTTAGTTGGGATTGCCTGAATAAATCCATCAATTAGATTGAAATAAAGAACACAACATTTAACACGGTACACTTGAAATTCGAGGAATCGAATATGATGTAATTTCGGCTTTCACTAATACGATATCGAAAAATGGGCAGTAGCCATCCAAGTGTAGCGCCACCGACAGCAGCACTAGGCAAGGCACAATGAAAATATGATCGGGAATACTCGGTACCAATTCGACTACATTCGTTAGATATTCTGAAAACTGATATTATTATGTCGATTGAGGCTTCCGAGGGAATAAGTCGCTTATAAAAATTTTTTTTATAAAAATTACGAAAGGTAAATACATATGTCGAAAATAAGACTGTGCATTTTTGTCGACTCAATACATCCACTACCCCGTGCAACGTACATGACCATAATGTCGGCAGTTATACACCTGAGTACATACAGTATACAGGTTCTTTTACTTCGTAAAACATTCTGAAATAGATTTAATTTGTTGGGGATGAAGGGCAGAATCAAAGCAAGGGAGCAGTACAAGTTCTTGTATTTTGGAGGGTGAGGCTAGACTCTAACGAAACAATGAATTTCTTGTTTGGTTGTTATTATACGAGTATATCAAAACAATTATCCGAAATTTTTTCTAAAAAAAAATTAAGTTCACAAGAATATCTATTAAACATTTAAAAAAAGGAAATGAGTAGATTTTGTTTTTTTTTTTGATAAAGTTTTCAAGAATATTTATTCATTTGTCATTAAAAAATGAAATTCGAAATACTAAGAATTGAAAACAAAATTATTTACTTAAGATTCTTGCTAACAACTTTCATACCGATTTTTTAGCTCCAAATAAATTTATTGTTAAGAAAAACAAGCAATTTTACAGTTTATAAAGACAATTTCCCAAGTTGTATTTTTATCGTTATCAATTCTAAGGAATTTTAAAGTAAAAGTTTTTCCAGTTTCGGATGATTCGCACTAGAACAGAGTTTTTGTTCTAAGAAGTATTGGTACATTTCAATAATTTTGACTCATTTATTGTAGACTAGTCATATTAGTGTTCTGGAGGTACTCGTAAATCTCCGTTAGCAGAAATTTTTTTAATGAAAATTATTGTTAAAGTTTTTTAAACTAAATATATTCGTTAAAATCCATTATACTATCCCTCTATGAAAATTAAAAAATCTGCCAACAATCTGGGCGGAACTTTATTATTTTATGGGTAGAAGTCCGAAACGTGTTTAATGATGAGATGCTGTGTAGGTTACTATGTGATTGACAACCTAAAAAATAAAGTTCCAAATAGCCTCCTGGTTATTTCTTAGGTTGTCAGTCGCATAGTAACCTACACCGCATCTCATCATTAAACACGTTTCGGACTTCTACCCATAAAATAATAAAGTTGCGCCCAGACTGTTGGCAGATTTTTTTTATTTATTTACGTATTTTTTTTATTAATAGAATAATTCATAGTAGTAAAAGCGAATTCGATCACATTAAACCTAAGAGATTTTCGGAATCAGTGAAATCTTGAACAATACCCCCAGGGGGTTTAATAGAGAAAAATACTTAAATCGGGGTTTTCCCCGACTATGTTTAAAGCTTATAGAAGTAAAAGTGAATTCCAAATCTCAATGTACCTTAGGAATATATAGGAATTCGTGAATATGTACACAACCACTTTACACCCCCTTAGGGGTTGGATATCGAAAAATTTGAAGAAAGTTACTAGGCGCTTATATAAATAGCCCGCAGAAGTAAAATTGATTTGATAGTTCGACATGTCTAAAAGTTTTAACGAAATTCGTGAAAATGTGGATTCACGGACAATTTTTTTACTCAACCTCTCAACGCCAATAAAAATCTGAACTTTTTTTTTGCTTTAGTTACTCTAATAGCACATCTACATATACGTACTAAATTTCAACTTTCTAGCATAAACCGTTTCTGAGATATAAAAAACCACCCCTCAACACCGTACCTTGCTACCCCTATGTACAATTTTATTTTTCTAGGATGTCTCTATAGTGGCTCTATATAATCCTAAATTTTTAGCTTTCCACTCATTACGGTTTTCGAGAAATAAAAATCAGAATTTTTTTCCTTTCTACCCCTTTTCACCCACCCACCTCAACCACTAAATTTTTTTCCCTACTAGAGGTGTACCGATCCCAACTCCTGTAAAATTTTCAAGATCATATCTGATACAGTTTCTGAGATATAAAAATTACATTTTTTGAGAAATTACTATCCCCCCACTTTCGTGTTACACCTCCCCCCCACCCAACATTTACATTCATTAGACTACTCTTGTGATCGCATATACAGAAACTAAATTTTATCTTCCTGGTGTAATTGGTTCGGAAGATATTGTAATCCAAAGTTTTTCACCCCGCAACCCCACACCCCCCTTAAAAATGTTAGCTCTTGTCTAATCTTCAAGTATTCCTAAGGGAAACCACAAAGTTTCAATCTTCTGACACCAATAGTTCAGGAGATATGGATTTTCGAATGTTTCAATCTCGGCTTTCAAGCGTTTTGGACACATTGTTTTCCCCCCCTCTTCCACACCCCTCTACTCTTATCGATAATTTTTTTGCAAATGATTCCACTATCATAGTACTACATAAGTTCCAAGTTTCAGCCTCCTAGCATAAGTGGTTCCTGAGATCTGCAAACCAAAATTTTTCGTCTAAAACGCTCCTTCCTCATCCCCCCTTACACCCCCACTCCCTTAAAAGATAATATCCGTAGGGGTTCACCCAGTCTACCCACCATAAACCAAAACTTAATACCTCAACGGGTTTGGGAGCTACGCGTCTTCAAACGATTTTGCGTACGGCGAACGGCGTCTACGGCGTCTACGGCGGACAGACGGACATTTTTTTCTTTTGCTTTTTTGGTGTTTACTAGTCCTAAAACGTGTAAATACATAATTTCAGGGTAGCAAATTTTTTTGAAATTTCAGGTCGATCACAATACTTTATTATTAAAAAATAATAAAGTAAAATATTATTAAATACTTTATTATTAAAAAATAATAAAGTAAAAAATTATAAAAAAACGTATTTCCAACTTTAAACCTGACTTTAGGGTGTTTGTCGTGCAATTCGGAGGGTATATTATTTTTCATTCTGTTAACAATATATTTAAAAAATAATAAAGTAAAATCTGTTAGTGGTCTAGGAAAATTTTGTTAATTTTCGGGTCAAAGTTCGAGAAGCGGTTAAAGTGGGGGTGCGATGGAATAATTATGCCACTGCCTCATTTAACAAAAGAATTACGTAACTGGGACATATTCCGGGACGCGGTCCAAGTCGAAATGTAACATCGGTTATTTCGAGACAAGGAGGTTGAAGTTAATTTGAAAAGTTAATTTTTTTTACTAGAATAAGAGTAAAAATATAGAAAATATCGATCTTCTGCCAATTATACGTATATAAAAAGACCTTTTAGACTTAAAACGTATGTAACCACTTTATGCTCCTTCGGGGTTGAAAGTCAAAAAAATTTATTGTGAAATTTGTTGGGGTTATGAAATTTGTTGTTAGGTGATTACATGAAATCTTCGTAGAAGTAATAACCATATTTTAAGTCGCATCAAACTTAATAAATGTATCGAAAACTATGTATGTAATGTATGCAACTTTTTGGGGTTGAATATCTAAAAATCCGGAAATTAACTTTTAGGCGATTATGTAAGAAGCTATCGATATTTCATGATATCTTAGACCATATGCAAGCTCTTTGCACCCCCTTGGGGGTTGAATATAAGAAAACCCTAACATAAGTTTGTAGGCTTTATATAAAAACTATGGAGAAGTAAAAGACAATTTTGTATCTTATCAAACCTAAGAGATATGGCAAAAATTGTGAAAACGTATGCATTTCCCTTACACCCACTTCGGGGTTCACTATTCTAAAATCCTGAAATTGATTTTATGATGATTACAAAGTAAGCGTGAATAAGTAAAAACCAATTCGGTATCTTATCACTTCTAAGAGATATGATGGAATTCGTTAAAACGTTTACAACCCCTTCATACCCTCTAAGGGGGGAAAAAATAGTCCTAAAAACCGTTTTTAGATGAATATATTATATAGAAAAGTGTGGAACTTAAAATTTATTCAATATCTAATCAGACCTGAGGGATATGGATGAATTCGTGAAAATGTGTTCAACCGCTTGACACCCACTTAGGGAAGGAATTTAAAAAAAATTCGGAAAATTTTTTCTAGTCATTTCTCATTTATCAAACGCGTTCGAGTACGCCGTCCGGCGTATACGGCGATCAGACAGATATTTTTTTGCCTACTGGTTCGTAAACATGAAAGCAAAAAATTTGAAAGTTCAGAATTTTTTAGAAATTTCAGCTGGATCACAACACATAATTATTAAAAAATAATAAGTAAAATTCCAACATTATGTTAATTGAACTGAGACTTCCAATTCATAGAACACTTTTATCCAATTTAACTGAACTACTGACACTAAAATCCTCGGTAAGTTCAGAACAGAGAAACAACAGTAGTAAGATAATTTTCAAAGGAAATAAATTTTCGAAAAAAATTACAGTAAAAGTAGGATAACACTTACAACACTTGGAAACACCTATTAAATAAACTAATTTTTGTCAGATTGAAATAATTTCCGGAACCACGCCAAAATCCCGAAAATCATAATTTAAAAAAAATTATTTAATTGTGGACTATTTTGCATCATTTTTACCAGTTCTGGATTTAATCTATTCAATTTGTTTTAATTTCTAAATTTTGTGTTTCAAGATTATAGAATTTCTGGAAAAAATTTCTGGATTTACAAGATTTTTTGGATTTTGTCCACTCTATATTTTGTTTTTCGGGGTTTTATACTGTCATAAGCTTTCACAATTGCGTATAAATTAAGACAAAATACAAAATCGATTTGCCAAAATAGTCAACTGGTTATTGGTGATTTCAAATAAAATGAAGATAAAGCCTTGAGATACAAAATGTTGTTTCTTAAAGATAACGATTATATTCTACATAGCTATAAATTGAGCAGATATGTTAAGTGCACTTTAATTTCAGATTACGCACTTTGTCGCGAACGAATGACGTTGACAACTTAACTAAACACTCGGTGAACTTAAGCCAGTCATATTTACTCTTATTTAATCTCTCATTTCCAACATAATTTAATTTTGACTCCATATTAATAACATTGATAAAAAGTGCGCGTCAGTTGAAATCCCGAACTCTTGTTAATCTAAATTGCCCCGGACTAGTTCAATACCAGCCCAAGCAAATATTTATCCATTTCTCTTAAGCAATTTATTACCGAAAATAATTCTCTCGACTAATTTGGATAGTACAGTTATTGCCATAATAAAACAAATATATGACAAATTATTTATTAGTCCTGGAACAGACAGGGTACCAAAATTGTATTTGTGTCCATTTGGAACTGGTCCGAGAAAATCCCTTTCAAATTTACTGACCCACATTACATACTGCCTGAATACACGGAAAAAATACTTACATCTCCGAAATCGAGAAAAATGGGGCTAATCGCCAGCAGCCGTTACAGATCCAGGAAACTAGCCAGTGTCACGCTACACACCACCAATAAGCGATTTTATGTCCTCCGAAAAAAACCAAGAGTAGACATTTTTTGGCTGAACAAATCAGCAACTATACACTAGACACAACCAACAAGGAAAAATTTCAAAAATAAAAACACTGTATTTTTGATAACACCTGTAGAACTCGACCTTAACACCTTTCTTTCACACTTTCTTTTACTATTTTTTTCTCTTTTTGATTTTCCAAAACCATCAAAAATTTCACTTGCATTTCCCGTCCAAATTCGACAAAATATCAAAAAGTGTGGTCACAACACTGCGCGCCAGCAACTATTAATTTTGTGTATTTTCCAACAAACGGTTTGTAACGGTACGATTAAAAATCAAAAGCCAATCAACAATACGATTTAAAAAAAGGATTAGGGCCTTACTCTTCCCTGTTTTTTACACTTACAACTCCTTAGTAATATTTACTAAAGGTTTGCTCAATGCACACAAATTTCAAAAAAAAGAAAAAAAAAATAGAAAAAAAATAACAGCAATGTACTCCACGATGGGTGGTGATAGTGGGTGGCTGGTGGAGGTGATGATGACCGTGACGATGATGAACACAAGGATCAAGAACAAACAGAAAATTGGGAAAAAACTTTTCTCAGATAGAAGGTGACTGCGGCATCGCGAAACGACCTCAACAAGACGCTATTTCACTTGTGACTGAGGAGAAATACAGAGGAAACTGCGGCCGCCCTCGTCTTATTCGGCGGGTCTTTTGAATTTTCCAATTCGAATTTTCTCAGCGAAAAATTCATTTCTCACAGAACCTATCCGCATAGGAAAGCTTTTCTCATATGGGACTGGAAGCGAGAAGCTTTCAATTTTACCACACACACACAATTTATTTAGATGCGATAAGCGCCCACTATTCCAATGCTAATCAAAAAAAAAATGTATAATTTTGTTGTGTTGTTGTTGTTGCTTTTGGTACGTTATTTGAGGCGATTTTCATTCATATGAACTTTACAACAAGCACAACACCGCAACCGGCTGCGCACAGTATGAAAATGTTTTCTCACCGGCCCCGGCGTCTTATGATCCGATTAACTTTGATGATAGCATCCAACGTTTACCTGTTTCGCTAATTAAAAACCATAACAAGCTCCGGTAAAATGAGTAGTGGCAAAAACACAAGGTTCAATAACATATTAGTTAGTTAATTTCTTCTATTTTAATAAATAGTTATTTTATTTTTTAATTTAATTTATTGCTTCTATCCTGATTTTCATATATTTCACCAAGAAAAGAGCTGCACGTAACCTACCTAATCCCACTATGAACATACTTGGAGAGCCCATCACTTGGTCAAAAAATATTAAGTATCTTGGACTTAATCTAGATCCGAAATTATCTTTCCATGGCCACTTCGAACACGTTTCAAGTAAAATATCAAAAAGCATCCATGCACTTTACCCCTTTATTAATCGAAAATCGAAACTTTCAGTGGACAACAAGCTATTGATCTATAGAATGGTTATGCAGCCGATCATATTATATGCAGCACCAATATGGAACCAGTGTGCTTTAGTTCACAAAATAAAACTAAAAACACTTCAGAACAAATGCCTTAAAATAATACTAGACAAACCATTTTATTTTTCTACCGCTCACCTTCACTACTTAGCAGGCATTCCCAAAATCACGGACACAGCCAATAAATTTCAGCTAACCTTTCTCGAAAAATGTACAATATCTGTTAACCCTCTGGTTACGTCAACTAATAATTAGACTTATAGTTTCAATTTTTTATTTTTATTTTATTTTTTATTTTTGTTTTCTTTTTAAGTTAGTATATAACTGAATAGAAATAGGTTTTTGTCTAAATTTTCCTATCACAATGTTACACCAATTTCAAAAGAATTCGAAATACTTGTATGTAAAAAATACCCCGCAAAAGTAAAGATGTAAAGACTATTGTCTAATCTCTGGTTATTAATAACATAAGTTTATACTCGAAATCATCACCGAATAAATATTATTATTATTATTATTATCCTGATTTTGTTTTAAATTTTTTCACCTTTTTTGGAGCTCTACTAGACTCTGGTAGCCTAGCGAAAACGTCTAAGCCACCCCAAAGGTGGTGCGTTCGAATCGCATTGTTAACATGGTGATGCGCTTTTCCTACTACAGAGTTTAGCTTTTCTTCCAACAGCATACTTTCACACAAATCTCATTCTAAATTTTCTCTTCATAATTACTATAATTCTGTAGGTAGGTAGGGCGATAGTCTAACAACCTAACCCCAAAGAAAAAAGGAGTGATGTAGAGGACAGTCGAGAGAAAACTCGGATCAAACGATTGTACTCGTATATGAATATTATACTTATGTTGTTGGTCTAAACTAAGACCTAAGTAAACTAAGTAAAACATTCGTACAAACATTTAGCCGTTTACGTACCGTTTTCGAGATACCAGGGTGGGGTGAAAAGTTTCCGGCTTGACATCAAGATGACGCTAGCACAGTGGCGGTGCTGATAGTTTTGGCGCCCGGCGCACTTTCTACATTTTGGTGCTCCAAATTTTATATTTTGTTTTCGAAAAATGAAGGATAATTTAATTTCCAAGATTTAGCATGATATAAATAGAGGAAATGGTGTTAAAGTGACCCTGCTGTTAATTTGGCCCGCTAATTATTTCTAATAATTCACAATGTCATTTATGGTTTGTGTTACATATCGGGCTTTCTAATATGTAACAGATAAACACCATAGAACAAAACTAAAATAAATTGCTTATTCATGGGTCATCAAGAATCGCCAAAGTTGTGACCTTACCATCTCCGATTTTTATGAAAATTTTTGTACTTGAAGAGCTAGTGCAAAAAATAATTGAAATTCAATTTTTGTTTCTATTTCATTGTTTTGTTAGTTATAGTATGTTAAAGTTTTCGCAAAAATGGTGTCCGAGTCCACTTTGAAAATTCATATCTCTGGTAATTTTTATCCTAGAATAATAAAATATTTTTCAAAACATATCAAAAAATTAACTTGAGATCCCAAGTTAACTTTTTGGTATGTTTTGTAAGACAGTATAACCTACAAAATATAAAAAAAAAAAATTATCCTTGAAAAAAAATTTCAAGGATCATTTTTAGTCAAATTTTTTTTTATATTGCGACAACCTTCCCTTTTAAAATAAGCCCTATTTTATTATTCTAGGATAAAAATTACCAGAGATATGAATTTTCAAAGAGGACTCGGACACCATTTGCGAAAACTTTAATATACTATAACTAACAAAAAAAATGAGAGAGAAACAAAAAATATAAATTTAATTATTAGTTTCACTAGTTTTTCATGTACAAAAATTTTCAAAAGAATCGGAGATGGTAAGGTCACAAATTTCGTAATTTTTTGCGATTCTTGATGGAATGGCCCTCATTCGAAGGATCGCCTTACTTTCGCAAGATATGCAAAATTGATTCCATCAACATCTGTGCCTTCAAAGGTGCATCTTATAAGAATCAATGGAAGAATATATCAAAAGATCTCACGGAGCAAAACGTAGCCGCAATCTTCAGAACTGTGGATGTGATACAGGATGATGAACAGATCAGCTCGGATAAGAGTACTGAAAGTAGTGAAAATGAGGATTATTCAACTGAATACATACAATTCGGCCAGGGACGTCATTTCAGTCTTACCCAGGAGGCAAGATCTTTTCCACTGCATATAAATTCATTTGAGTCGATATTAAGATATATAGTGTATGGTATGCATGCGCGCACGCACAATTCAAGGAGTACGTAAATTTTTTTAACTCCTTTAAAAATAGTCTTTCTTGAAAAAATCAAAAAGTCACGGTTCCCTTCAATTCTGAAATTGCCCCCCCCCCAAATTACGTCCCTGAATTCGACATCTAATATTGAAACAAATTGTGAAGGATCCTTTCCTAGTGACCAAAGAAGTAAATTATACATTCAATTGTGATTTTTTGAAGCAGAATGAATGTACTGGAGCTGAAGGCGATAATTATATGCGATTTTAACCTATAAAATTGAATTTTTTAGCTATTTTTCCTATGGTTTTATGCACACATTTAATTTGGCTCTCATTTCAACGATAGTCGTATGCAAAAATTTATGAACTTAAATAATTTTTTAGAAGCTGTGAGGCTGTCTTCCAATTTTAAGTAATTAAGTTTAAAGGTTTTGCTGACACAACGAAACATTTTAAAGTAGCCTTTGAAACGTAATTACTATTAGCACTTATTTTTTTCCACAATAAAACCTGGCAAGAAAAATATTACATTTTCTTTGACCGTCAAACAGTGCTCCCAACTCGTGAAAATTCTAAATATTTCAATTTTCTCGATAACATTAGAACAACTGTACCCGTATTGCCGTTGAATTATTAGATAATACTTCTTCATTGCATTCGTATAGTAGTGATCACGTCACGAGAGTTTAATTCCCTATTTATTTAAAAAAAAATACCTAGAGAGAGTTAAAAAACCCATCGGAATTTACATGAAAAAATATGTACATAAAGAACTGAAGCACTGGCACCTCGCATACGCCTGGGACCTTTTAGAATCCATTTCGTTCTTGTGGCGCACTTTTATAAACTGCGCCAGATACCATGAATACATATGCACTCAGCGGAATACAACGCATGCCGTCGCGCATAAAAACGTTGACAGGTCACAGTACCGTGCGTGTTGGATGTCGAACAGTGGTGCAGATGAAATATTTGCGCCAAAGAGTAATGCTGTTATGACACTGGCTATTTTCTCGCTAGAAAAAAGTACAATAATAGCCAATCGTGCGACAAGGCGAACAACAATAAAAAGACAGAGATACCGCTCTTTCCGACGCTAGCGGCATCTAGTAAACGAAATTAACAACTGGTATGTTAAGAAAAATACCGGTTCTGGCGCGTTTCATAACAGAACATGGCACTTTCCATAATTTATACGTACCGAACTGTCAAAAACTAGTCGGTAGCGGCTGGAAAATCTAGCCGCCAGCGGATTTTTCTTGGATTAACTGCTAGAATGTTGCGAAACACTGCTCGAATGCGCTTTGTTGCCGCTTTTTTTTGACAGTTACAGATTGTTTTTTGACAGTTGCCCATAGTTTGCTGTTCGGACTGTCTCTTTCACACCAATGTCTAAATTGTACGCTAAAGTCTCTATCCCTCTCCATTTGGATTGTCTAGCCGCTTTAAAGCCACAAAAATAGCCAGTGTCATAACAGCATAAGTCAATAGATTCGCACATGTTTGATCGAACAAAACAGTGTACATGTCGGATCGGTGGAGGAAAATGATATTGGTTATTCAAAATCGTTTATGTATATATTATGTATTTGGAAGAGGGTGCTACGAACATGTATTTATATGATAAGATTAAACAGCAATCACATATTTAAGGGAATAAAACAAACGTTTAGGAGTACGACGTGTTATTAATTTGTATTTGGATGGATAGCTATATGTAGGTAGGATACCGTGTTTTAAAATTGCAAAATTTACAAACAGTGAATTTGATAATTGCAGGTTCGTACATGAACGAACAATTGCGTAGGTAGGTGAAACATTAGGTGTGGCGCCCTAAAAATTTGGCGCCCGGCGCAGTTGCTCCACTTGCTCCTATGGAAGCTCCGCCCCTGCGCTAGCAGGTTTAATTTTTGGCCTGTATTCTACAGTACTGTCCCTGGCCAGCTTCTGTAATAACTTTCAGGTAGATTGGTCACTTAGTACATGTTTGACAGCCTATTGAAGAAGACATCTCGATTGCTTACATAAAACATACTGCAATCACGATCGGCTGCAAGCCAATCGTATAATACTCTAGATGAATACTGAACTCCGATTTATATTGTAGTTGGGGATAAAGTAGAATTACGTGTATGCATGTTGTATGTCCTTTATTAAGGACTGTTATTAGATTGCTACTCAAAACTAAAAGACAATATTCAGTGTTTAACTTCATACCTTGAACTGGGTAAGTCATCCAAAAAAATGTCCTTTTTGAAGGACCTTCACATGGGAGGTGCAGGAAGGACTCACTCGATTTCTTACATATTTATCCTTTTCCTTGGAACCATTCAAAAATTAATGTGTGCAAAAATTCAAATTCGTAGCTTGAAGCGTTCAAAAGTTATCGAAAAATATTGTTGAACACGTGTCTTAAGGATATTTTGTATGGCAGCTACCAGAAGTAGTAAACGGATTTCGCTGACTGGTAAACTCGAACTTCGTTTTCACCCAAAACTAATTTGTAAAAAATTCCGAGTTCATAGCTAAAAGATTACTTGAGTTATAGTGAGTTTCGTAAATTAAGTGAAGACTTTTTGACAGGATATTTGTATGGCAGCTACACGAAGGACTAATAGGATTTTCTTGATAATCATACATTTAGTTCCAACTATTGAAAAAATAACACATACAAAATTTCAAAGACGTACCTTAAACCCTTCTGAAGTTATCGGCAATATTCTTGAACACGTGTTTTAAGGACATTTTGTATGGCAGCTACCAGAAGGAGTAAACGAATTTTGCTGATTAGTTAACTCGAACTTCCTTTTTACTCAAAACTAATTTGTACGAAATTCCGAATTCGTAGCTAAAAGATTACTTGAGTTATAGTGAGTTTCGTAAATTAAGTGAATACATGTTGACAGGATATTTGTATGGCAGCTACACGAAGGACTAACAGGATTTTCTTCATAATCATATATTTAGCTCCAACTATTGGAAAAATAACACATTCAAAATTTCAAAGACGTAGCTTAAACCCTTCTTAAGTTATCGACCAATATTCTTGAACACGTGTTTTAAGGATATTTTGTATGGCAGCTACCAGAAGGAGTGAAAGGATTTCGCTGATTAGTAAACTCGAACTTTCTTTTCACTCAAAACTAACTTGCACAAAATTTTGAACTCGTAGCTAAAAGATTACTTGAGTTATAGTGAGTTTCGTAAATTAAGTGAATACATTTTAACAGGATATTTGTATGGCAGCTACACGAAGGACTAACAGGATTTTCTTCATAATCATATATTTAGCTCCAACTATTGGAAAAATAACACATACAAAATTTCAAAGTCGTAGCTTAAACCCTTCTTAAGTTATCGACCAATATTCTTGAACACGTGTTTTAAGGACATTTTGTATGGCAGCTACCCGAAGGAGTAGGACGATTTTGTCCGTTAACGAACTTAGCCTTACAAATTCAACCAAACATCCAGATTCAAAATTTCAAGATCCTAGGTGAAGGCGTTCTTGAGTTATCGTGCTAACGGACAGACGGACGGACGGACGGACGGACGGACGGAAGGACGGACGGACGGACGTCAGACGGATTTGAGGTTTTTGGCCACCAATAAACAAAAAATAATATATAACTTTTTTTCGTCCGAGGCTTGGTTCTATGCGTTAAAAACTTTTGGGCTGGATTAAACTTATAATACTCTATATGATTTCATCTAGAGTATAAAAATCTGCCAACAGTCTGGGCGCAACTTTATTATTTTATGGGTAGAAGTCCGAAACGTGTTTAATGCTTAGATGCGGTATAGGTTGCCATGCGACTGACAACCTAAAAAATAACGTTCCAAATAGCCTCTCGGTTATTCAACATTCGTGCATGAAGAAGCTCTGTGATAGGTGGGTGCGGCGCTTGCTAACTATCTATCAAAAATTGCGCCGGAAGACTGTTTCGACCGGTAATTTGGCACTGTATAAGCGAAATCCCATCGAAATTTTGCGTCGATTTATAACTGCTGATGAGACTTGGGTTCACCATTACACTCCTGAAAGTAAACATTGTAAACAACAGCCAAAACAATGAACTGGAGCAAGTGAACCAACCCCCAAAGAAGGTAAAAACAGTTTTTTCAGCGAATAAAGTTATGGCGACTGTTTTTTGGGATTCGAAAGGTATTTTATTAAGAAGGGTAGAGCCATCAATGGAATAAACTATGCAGAGTTATTGAATTGTTTGAGTGATGAAGTGAAAGAAAAACGACCTCATTTGACGACAGCGAAGATATTGTTCCACCCGCTCATTCGTCAGTCGTTGCAATGGCTAAAATCAACGAATTGAAGTTCGAATTGTTCCCCCATCCACCGTATTCTCCCGATTAAGCCCCCAGCGACTATTTTCTGTTTCCTAACCTCAAAAAATGGCTTGGAGGTAAAAGATTTATGAGCAACGAGTAAGTCATCAGTGCTGTAAATGCATATTTTGAGGAGCTTGACAAATCGTACTACAAAAATGATATCACTGCATTAAGGCATCGTTATGAAAATTGTACTTCTATTAGACTTGATGGAGATTATGTTGCAAAATAATAAAAAAAAATGTATTTTCCTTATCATGCCGGCAAATTTTCACCCCACTCTTGTATGTCACTCTTGAGTATTTTTTGCGAATTCTTAAAGATTTAAAAAAATGTTTATTGTTTTTTTGCGTTGTGGGATAATTGGTTTATAACCGTTTTTATTACGTCCCAGAGGAACAATTTTGTTAATGGTAATTTAATTTAAAACGTGATCACCCACCTAATTTTTATACTCTAGATGAAATCATATAGAGTATTATAAGTTTAATCCAGCCGAAAAGTTTGTAACGCATAGAACCAAGCCTCGGACGAAAAAAAGTTATACATTATTTTTTGTTTATTTGTGGCCAAAAACCTGAAATCCGCTTGACGTCTGTCCGTCCGTCCGTCCGTCCGTCCGTCCGTCCGTTAGCACGATAACTCAAGAACGCCTTCACCTAGGATCTTGAAATTTTGAATCTGGATGTTTGGTTGAATTTGTAAGGCTAAGTTCGTTAACGGGCAAAATCGTCCTACTCCTTCGGGTAGCTGCCATACAAAATGTCCTTAAAACACGTGTTCAAGAATATTGGTCGATAACTTCAGAAGGGTTTAAGCTACGACTTTGAAATTTTGTACGTGTTATTTTTCCAATAGTTAGAGCTAAATATATGATTATGAAGAAAATCCTGTTAGTCCTTCGTGTAGCTGCCATACAAATATCCTGTCAAAATGTATTCACTTAATTTACTAAACTCACTATAACTCAAGTAATCTTTTAGCTACGAATTCGGAATTTCGTACAAATTAGTTTTGAGTAAAAAGGATGTTCGAGTTTACTAATCAGCGAAATCCTTTTACTCCTTCTGGTAGCTGCCATACAAAATGTCCTTAAGACACGTGTTCAACAATATTTTTCGATAACTTTTGAACGCTTCCCTTCTGAAGTTATCGCCACGTCTTTGAAATTTTGTACGTAGTATTTTTCCAATAGTTGAAGCTAAATGTATGATTATGAAGAAAATCCTATTAGTCCTTCGTGTAGCTGCCATACAAATATCCTGTCAAAAAGTCTTCTTTTAATTTACGGAACTTACTATAACTCAAGTAATCTTTTAGCTATGAATTGGAAATTTTGTACAAATTAGTTTTGAGTGAAAACAAAGTTCAGGTTTACTTATCAGCGAAATCCGTTTACTCCTTCTGGTAGCTGCCATACAAAATGTCCTTAAGACACGTGTTCAACAATATTTTTCGACAACTTTTGAACGCTTCAAGCTACGAATTTGAAATTTTGTACAAGTTCATTTTTAAATGGTTCCAAGGAAAAGGATAAATATGTAAAAAATCGAGTGAGTCCTTCCTGCACCTCCCATGTAAAAGTCCTTCAAAAAGGACATTTCTTTCGATGACTTACCCAGTTCAAGATATGAAACTAAACACTGAAAATTGTCTTTTAGTTTTGAGTAGCAATCTAATGGGAGTCCTTAATAAAGGACTTACAACATGCACACACGTAATTCTACTTTATCCCCAACTACAATATAAATCGGAGTTCAGTATTCATCTAGAGTATTATACGATTGGCTTGTTTCTTAATAAAGTGCAACTAAGAAGGAAAAACCACTTCCCACAAAACGTTGCTTACCTTCCTGATCCTGATATTTTGATCACTCGACCTTCAATTTGACATCTCTGACAAAACCTGCTTTCCTAATACGGTGTTAATAATATATACACTTTCTCTTGGCTCCTTTATAAGTTATGTCAAGCCCATTCATTATATTTCTCCAAACAAATTTAATTAGATAATTGTCCTTCTAATTGTTCCTTCTTTAATTAGATAATTGTCCTTCTAATTGTTCTTAGAGAAATGGCGATGAACCAAAATGTTCACAAAAAAAAAATACATATTGCGACTATACCATTACACAAAAATATAATTAAAAACCTTTTTTTATGCTTCAAGAATTTACCCTCTAATGGTGTATTATTTCTGTAGCATAAACGATTTAGAAGTTTCAGAAACTTCCCAGAAATGACGTAAAATTCTTAAAAACAATGTATCTTCGAAACGGTACAAACACGGGCATATTTCGAACCCTAGAACATGTAACCCGCTTCCAACTATAACAATGTCTAGATTAAATACTGAACTCCGTTTTATATTTTAGTTGAGAATATATCAAAAGAATGAGGAGTGCACATACAATTATTGCATGACCTTTTATTTACAGGTAGATACTATTGTATATTGGCTACTCGATGGATGGTTAAACGATTTCTAGAGTTATAGTGAGTTCCATAAATTAAGTTATGACATTTTTACAGGATTTTTGTATGGCAACTACATGATGGACTTATGGGATATATGGCGCATATTAATACTTTCAGCTGCGACTATTATCAAATCAACGTATACAAAATTTCAAATTCGTAACTTAAAGTGTTCTAAAGTTATCGTTCAATATTGGTGAACACGTGTTTTAAGGAATTTTGTATGACAGCTACCCGAAGGAGTCGACGAATGGCACTAATTAATGAACTCAGTCTTGCTTTTGATATAAAACTAGTTTCTGTAAAATTTTGAATCCCTGCTTTAACTCGTACTAGAGTTAAAGCATTCTGAAACTTGCATAAATTTTTGAAGGACTGTTGTAGGCTGCTACACGAAGGACTCATTCGATTTGCATCATATTCGGAACTTTTGCTTTAAACATTGTAAACTTTAAGTATGCATAATTTCAAGTTCCTAACTTGAAGCAGTCGAGCAATAATTGTGAATACGTGTTTTAAGGACTCTTGTATGGGAGGTACCCGAAGGAGTGGAAGGATATCGCCCATTAACGAACCTAGCCTTACTTTTTCAATTTTACAAGTGGTGACAAAATTTCAACTTCCTATGCCAACGCGTTCTTGAGTTATCGTGCGAACGGACGGACGGACAGACGGACGGACGTACGGACAGCAAACGGATTTTGGGTTTTTGGCCACAACTGAACACAAAATAATATATAACTTTTTTTCGCCCGAGGCTCGGTTCTATGCGTTATAAACTTTTCGGGCTGGATTAAACTTATAATACTCTAGTACTCGTATATGATTTCATCTAGAGTATAAAAGTGTACTTGGAAAATCGGAAAAAAATATATAAAGTAATACAGATTAAAGTAGTTAAAAATGATAACTAAGAAATTAAAAATAATTAAAACAAAAAAAAAATGTAGCAAAAATAAAAAAGATTTATTTAAAACTTTACAATTATATCAAAAAATCTACCAACAGTCTGTGCACAACCTATTGTTTTGAGTAGAAGTCCGGACAACTTTTAATGCTGATATGCGATGCACGTTACTATGCTACTACTATTTTTTATTTTAATTTCAATAAAAACATAAGAGATAAAATGTTCGACATAGCTCTTTGGTGGTTGAATATGAAAGAATTCTAAATCCGATTTTTCAGCGATTATATTGAAAGCTCGATAAAGTACAAGCAATTCGATATCTCTTCAGACCTAGGCGATATGACGCAAATCGTAAAAACGTAAAAATCGTTTTACACTCTTTTAGGGTCCTCCCTAAAAGGGTATATCGCCAAATTCCAAAAGCAATTAATTGATCATTCTATATGAAGCCCATAGAAGTAAGAGCGAATTCGATCTCATTTGACATAAACATTTGTCGGAATTCGTAAGAACTGGAACAATACTTTTCACCTCCTAGGGGGTTGATTATCGAAAAATGCTTAAAGCCTTTGGAAATGGAAAAAAAAACCTTTTCACTGACATTTTTTTTACTCCTCCTTTTTACGGCAATGAAAATTTCAGTTTTCTTGTTGCTTTAACTCCTGTAGTACATCGTCACATACGTACTCATTTCAACTTTTTACCATAAACCGTTTACCGTTTCTAGGATAAAAAAAATAAAACCCGGGAGGAGGTACCTTTTTTTATTGCTTTTGTGAAAATACCAAATTTCGGGGAAGCAATTTTTTTTAAATTTCAAGGAAGAAAATTTTTTTTTAAATTTGAGTTCGATCACAATACTTTTTTATTAACAAACTAGCCGCGTACCGCGGCTACGCTCGCTTCGCTCACGTTGTTCCATCGCTCGTGTTACTCCCGTTGATCCCGTTGCTCCCGTTGCTCCCGTTGCTGCCGTTGATCCATTGGTCCTGTTTCTCCCGATACTCCTGTTACTATCGTTGCTCCCGTTACTTCGGTTGCTCCCATTTCTCCCGTTGCTCCCGTTACTCCATCCACCATCCTCCATCCATCATCCCCTATCCACCATCCCCCATCAGCCATCCCCCATTTCTCCCGTCGCGCCGTTGCTCCCGTTACTCTATCCTCTATTCAACATGCTCCATCTCCCATCCACCATCCTCCATCCTCTACCCACCATCCTCCATCCACCATCCTCCATCCTCCATCCACATTCCTCCATCCTCTATCCACCATCCTCTATCCACCGTCCTCCATCCACCATCCACCATCTTCCATCCGCTATCCACCATCCCTCATCCTCCATCCTCCGTCCTCTATCCACCATCCTCCATCCATTATCCTCCATCTTCCATCCTCCATCCTCTATCCACCATCATCCATCCACTATCCTCCATCCACCATTCCCTATCCACCATCCCCCATCCCCCATTTCTCCCGTCGCGCCGTTGCTCCCGTTACTCAATCCTCTATCTACCATACTCCATCCCCCATCCACCATCCTCCATCCCCCATCCACCATTCTCCATCCTCTACCCACCATCCTCTATCCACCATCCTCCATCTTCCATCCTCCATCCTATATCCACCATCCTCCATCCACCATCCCCAATCCCCCCATCCTCCATCCTCTATCCACCATCCTCTATCCACCGTCCTCCATCCACCATCCTCCATCTTCCATTCGCTATCCACCATCCCCCATCCACCATCGTCCGTCCTCTATCCACCATCCTCCATCCACCATCCACCATCCTCCATCTTCCATCCTCTATCCACCATCCTTCACTATTTAACATCCATCGTCCAACTTTACCATTTAGTAATAGGAACGCATAGCTAATACACCGAAATCGAACGAACTGCCGCTAAACTATATGAAATACACTCAAATGTTGAAATAACTCACGTGCCACCAACTGTTAAATAATTTTGTTAACGCAGAAACCATCGAGGGCGTACCCTTAACAAATCACCAAAGTTTCATCGCAATTGGATGAGTGGTTTAGGAGCCTATACAGGACAAACAGACAAACAGACAAACAGACAGACAAACATTCATTTTTATATATAGAGACAATAAAGTAAAAGTAGTGAACAACAACAATTGCATGCTAGCAAGAAGAAGGATTAGCTGGAATTTCTTCATATTGACTTTTAATTATTCAGTAAATTTCGAAAAGTAATGTACCCAAAATTTTGAACTCCTACCTTGATGAATTCTAAAGTTGTCGGTGCATATTCGTGAACTCGTATTTTAAGGACTCAAAGCAGTGCAAAGATTTCATCGCATTGTTGATGTGGAAACTATATGAAAGAATTTAGCCGCTTTGGGCACATCTGAACAATAAATTATATTTTTTTTGTGTCAATGTTTCATTCTGTGCGTTGGTTAAACTTATAATACCCATTCTATGATTTCAACTAAACTATAATGGTTAAGTTGTATTGAACGCAAAGCACACGAGACAAGCAATACGACGCGGTGGTAGCTGATCAGAATGCATATTAGTGAGTGTAATAGTGATATCGCATTGCTTCAACCGCGTCGCTTCGATTGACTATTTTCTAATGTCATCCCCCGCGTAACGTATTAACCGACGGCAAATAACTAATAAATATCGGAAAATAAATTCCTATTCAATAGAAAAACAGACAGACTTCTGCAACCAAAATATTTTAGTATTTAAGAATAGTACTGGGAAGTTGTGGAAAACGATTCAGCGCACTGCACTCATTTCAATTTGGGTATATAAAATTTCCGAAAAACAATAGTTTTTGTTGTGGTTGAAAAAACATACTTCTTAATTTTTTCGAACAAATATAAATGAATAAAACAATTAATTAATAAAAACGTATCTAAAATATATATATGGAAGCAAAAAATATCTTTTGGTATTTTAAATTGGTGTACAAATAGCTGAACAATTACAAATATTATTTTGAAATATTCCTGAAATTGTTTTCAAAATAATCCTTTACATTTCAAATTCTATCTCCCTGTCAGGAAAAGCAGATTATAATTCGGTATTTAATTACCTAAATTGAATATTTTTGGATTTGAAGACGTTTTGAAAATCTTTATAAACATTTTAGTTTTAATATAATCCGGATTTCGCAGAATATTTTATGAGGTGAGATCTTAAAAGTATCAGTGGAGGAACAATTCTGTAGCACCCGATTACATCCACACCTCTGATTTTACTCAAATCAAATTTTAAAAGTACTTAAAATTAATCAACATCGAAAGAATGGAATTAGAGTTTTATCACCCAAAAAATAACTAATTTCAGCAAAGTTTCCTGAAATTTAAGTTTATTTCTTAACTAAAGTTTATTCAGTATACGAGAACATTTGTAAAATGCAACCAAGAAGTTACATCTATTCAATATTTTTTTTCGATGCACTTTACAATAAAGTCTAGTAATTAGTGATGCATCTCACCTGTACAATATACTCACAGACATACAATAAATCAAAACTTGTTTTTCACAATATCCATCTAGAGATGTTTTCCTGAAAATTTGTAATTTTAATTAAGCGGATCTGTAGCAGTAAACGGTAAAATGCAATAGAGAAGATGCAAAATTAAATTGCAGGTGAAATTAAAGGTGGAAATGTGCAGCCAAACAAGTTTACGGCGCGACGGTGTTAAATGGATTAAGTATTCAACGTTCAACCACAAGGGTACGATATTTGGAAAATAATGGAAATTGGAAACGTGATACGGAGTAATTTTCGAACCCACCCCTTAGGTAACAACAAACAGGGGATTTCCCTAAGGCATCGCGAGTTAATAAACGTGATTATGTTCAAGTGTATACAGTTAAAACTATAGATCAACAATTTACAGCTAACAAAGTCCCTGGATTGGACGTAAAAGGTTAAGTACTACTATTATCGATGTTAATTGCTTAGTAAATTACGCTAAAGTAGAAAATTTGTTTAGATATGCAGAATGATGTTCACCCATAAGTCGTTAGGTCTACATTATGCACAATATTAGCTACAGTAGCTTCGGTCCAGGTACCTACTAAATAATCTTGCATTCCAATTAAACAGATAGTTCCAACTTTGTGCATAGACACATGAATAGAGACTAATGGAGTTTGTAGCAAACTTTATTTGGTTTAGAGACGGAATGCCAAAAAAAGGCAAAATAAAAGTCTGTCTGTCTGTCTGTCCGTACGCCAACTTATTTGAAGGTTAATAGATTACAAGCCCTATATATTATAAAGTTCAAATTTGGATAGATTGGGTAGCATGGTATCAACCTCTACCACGCTTCTCTTATCTCAGGAATGGAAATTTATTTATTATTATTTCATCTTAACTTAAATTAAATGGTAATAATATATAATATTTAGCCTTATATAGCTTCAACGCCATCTAGATGTAAGAAGTAAAATCTGCTATTCGTTTTGGCACACGCTCCACTCTGCTTTAGAATGCTAAGGAGAAAGTGGGAGGTGGATAAATATATTCATAACACCAAATGTTATCAATGTGGATGTAAGAGAATGGATTTTTTCATGGTTGTTTTTCGGCGTCAGAGGAGTTTCTGGTACAAAACACCTATACGAAAGCCCGTCTGGGATCAATCACTATCCTGACCATTGAGGACATGACAGTTAAAAAATATTTTTTTTATTCCACATTTGTACGGCAATAAAAATCAGAACTTTTTTTTTCTTTAATTACTTCCGTAGTACATCCTAAATATACGCACTAAAACTTTCAACTTTCTAGCATAAGCCGCTTCGGAGACATAAAAAACAAAAGGTACGCGGCCTTGCCACCCTTATCAACAATTTTTTATTTTTTTAGGATGCCCCTATGTAGTTGTAAATTTTTAGCTTTCTATCCTTTGCGGTTTTTGAGAAATACAAATCAGACCTTTTTTTTTCCACTCCCTCCGAACATGACCCCCTTCACAAGCACTCGAAAAAAAAATATTCCGCATTCCATCACACTTCTTCCAAATTTTATTTCTTGTCTAGGCTCCTAGTAGTTCTTAAGGCGACCACAAAGTTCCAACCTTCTAACATTAACTGCTCAGGAGATATGGACTTTAGAATCTTTTGATCGCAGCTACCGAGTATTTCGAACGGATTGTTGTTCCCCCCACTACCACACCCCTAAACCCATGTCGACAATTTTTTTTGCTGCTGAGTTCACTATCAAAGCTCTACTCTTCATAAGTTCCAAGTTTCAGCATCCTAGCATAAACGGTTCCTGAGATATATAAAACTAAATTTGTCATCTAGAATCCACCTTCCGCCTCTCTCCTTACCCCCTCACATCACCTTCCCCTTCCCCAAAATATGACACTCCTGACCTAATTTACCCATCAAAAAATTTAACTTAATATCTGCACGGGTTTATGAACTACGTACCTTCAAACGTATTTGCATATGGCGTACGGGGTCTACAGCGGACAGATGGACATTTTTTTTTTGGGCTTTTGGAGTAATTTCAGGGTAACAATTTTTTTTTAAATTTCAGTTCGATCACAACACTTTATTATTAAAGAATAATAAAGAAAAATGATTCATCTAAATAAAACTGGGCGCAACTTTACTATTTTTTGGGTAGAAGTCCGAAACGTGTTTAATACTGAGATGCGGTGTAGGTCACTATGCGACTGATAACCTAAAAAATTACGTTCCAAATGGCCTCCTGTTTATTCTTTAGGTTATCAGTCGTATAGTGACCTACACCGCATTGCTCCAGCTCTGTACATCAATACAATTTTGAACTTTTCTTTACTTTAATTACTCCTGTAGTACTTCTACATATACATAATAAGTTTCAACTTTTTAGCATACGCTGTTTCTGAGATATGAAAAACCACCCCCACCCTCGTATCTTGCTACCCCTATCAACAATTTTATTTTTCTAGGATACCTCTTTAGTGACTCTATACACTCGTCAATTTTTAGCTTTCAATTCTTTGCGGTTTTCGAGAAATAAAAATCAAAATTCTTTTCGTTCAACCCCTTCGCCAGCACCACCAAAAATTTTTTTCCTGCTAGAAGTCTACTGGGCCTAACTCCTGTAAAACTTCTAAGATCATATCGTGTACGGTTCTTGAGATATAAAAATTAATTTTTTTGAAAAATGGTTATCCTCATCCCCACTTTCGTGCTACAACTCCCCTCTTAAAATTTTTACATTCAGTAGACTTCACTTATGATCTTATATACAGAAACCAAATTTCATCTTTCTGGTACAATTGGTTCGGAAGATATTGTAATCTAAAATTTTTCACCCCCCACCCCTACACTCTACTTCCCCTATTAACATTTTTAGCTCTTGTCTACTCTCTTAGTATCCCTTAAGATAACTACAAAGTTTCACACTTCTGAGATCAACGGATCAGAAGATATGGATTTTGGAATGCTTCAATTCCAGCTTTCGAACGTTTCGGACACATCGTCCCCCCCCCCCCACTCGCACACCACTCAACCCTTATTATTTTATTATTTTTTTGCAAATAGGTCCACTATCATAGTACTATATAAGGTCTAAATTTCAGCCTCCTACCATAAGCAGTTCCTGAGATCTAGAAACCACGGCGTACGGCGTACGGCGTACGGCGGACAGACGGACATTTTTTTTTTGCCTTTTTGGGGTCTACTAGTCCTAAAACGTGAAAATACAAAATTTCAGGGTAACAAATTTCTTTGAAATTTCAGGTCAATTACAATACTTTATTATTAAAACATACTGCAGTCACGATCGGCTGCAAGCCAATCGTATAATACTCTAGATGAATACTAAACTCCGATTTATATTTTAGTTGGGGATAAAGTAGAATTACGTGTGTGCATGTTGTATGTCCTTTATTAAGGACTGCCATTAGATTGCTACTCAAAACTAAAAGACAATATTCATTGTTTAATTTCACATCTTTAACTGGGTAATTCATCGAAAAAAAATGTCCTTTTTGAAGGACTTTCACATGGAAAGTGCAGGAAGGACTCACTCAATTTCTTACATATTTATCCTTTTCCTTAGAACCATTTAAAAATGAACGAGTACAAAATTTCAAATTCGTAGCTTGAAGCGTTCAAAAGTTATCGGAAAATATTGTTGAACACGTGTCTTATGGACATTTTGTATGGCACCTACCAGAAGGAGAAAAAGGATTTCGCTGATTAGTAAACTCAAACTTCGTTTTTACTCAAAACTAATTTCTACAAAATTTCCAATTCACAGCTAAAAGATTACTTGAGTTATTGAAAGTTCCGTAAATTAATTGAAGACGTTTTGACAGGATATTTGTATGGCAGTTACACGAACGACTAATAAAATTTTCTTCATAATCATACATTTAGCTCCAACTATTGTAAAAATAACACATACAAAATTTCAAAGTCGTAGCTTAAACCCTTCTGAAGTTATCGGCCAATATTCTTAAACACGTGTTTTAAGGACATTTTGTATGGCAGCTACCTGAACGAGTAAAAGGATTTCGCTGACTAGTAAAGTCGAACTTTCTTTTCACTCAAAACTAACTTGTAAAAAATTTCGAATTCGTAGCTAAAAGATTACTTGAGTTATAGTGAGTTTCGTAAATTAAGTGAATACATTTTGACAGGATATTTGTATGGCAGCTGCACGAAGGACTAACAGGATTTTCTTCATAATCATATATTTAGCTCCAACTATTGGAAAAATAACACATACAAAATTTCAATGTCGTAGCTTGAATCCTTCTGAAGTTATCGACCAATATTCTTGAACACGTGTTTTAAGGATATTTTGTATGGGAGCTACCAAAAGGAGTAAAAGGATTTCGCTCACTAGTAAACTCGAACTTTCATTTCACTCAAAACTAATTTGTACAAAATTTTGAATTCGTAGCTAAAAGATTACTTGAGTTATAGTGAGTTTCGTAAATTAAGTGAATACATTTTGACAGGATATTTGTATGGCAGCTACACGAAGGACTAACAGGATTTTTTTCATATTCATATATTCAGCTCCAACTATAGGAAAAATAAAACATACAAAATTTCAATCTCGTAGCTGAAACCCTTCTGAAGTTATCGACCAATATTCATGAGCACGTGTTTTAAGGACATTTTGTATGGCAGCTACCCGAAGGAGTAGGACGATTTTGCCCGTTAACGAACTTAGCCTTACAAATTCAACCAAACATCCAGATTCAAAATTTCAAGATCCTAGGTGAAGGCGTTCTTGAGTTATCGTGCTAACGGACAGACGGACGGACGGACGGACGGACGGACGGACGGACGGACGGACGGACGGACGTCAGGCGGATTTGAGGTTTTTGGGCACAAATAAACAAAAAATAATATATAACTTTTTTTCGTCCGAGGCTTAGTTCTATGCGTTACAAACTTTTGGGCTGGATTAAACTTATAATACTCTATATGATTTCATCTAGAGTATAAAAATGCGTGAAAGAGATGTGATTGGTTCATGTTGGCCGTAATTTGTCCGATGGTGAGGAATATCCAGCAACACATAGTCTCTCAAGGATCGAAATGGAACTTTGAAAGTAACGGCTTCCAGCAATGACGGGGAGTTAATATCACCAGAAATTACATGGAAAGCAAAATCAACTCTAAGGACATCTTGTCTATCAGCCAACGACTCCATCGGCAGGAGTTTAAGACGCTCATAGTAAGGAGGCAAATGCAGTGGATCATGCCAAGGAAGACCTTTAAGTGCGAATCGCAAGAATTTTCTCTGATTCTATTTTTATGAATCTCATAGTATGGAGCCCATACCGGGCAGGCATATTCCAAAATAGAACGGACAAATGTGCAGTACAATATTGTTGTAATATGCGGATCATTGAAATCCTTGCACCATCTTCGCACAAAGCCCCAGACGGAATTAGCCTTACTGACAACATAATCAAAATGGTCATTAAAAGTAACTTCGTTATTAAAATATACACCTAAATCGTTCACTTTGTCAGTTCTACATAATGGGTTTCCTTCTAAACTATAATCAAATTTAACTGGAGTTCTCTTTCTAGAGAACGATACAGTGATACAGTTACTAATATTCAAAGGCATACAATTTAGTGTACACCAGTCATAAAACCGTTGCAAGTCACTCTGAAGAAGAGAACAATCAGCCGCATTGGTAATGTAACCATTACGAAAAATCTTTGCATCGTCAGCATACATTAAAATTTTAGAGTGGGAGAGAACCGAAATCACGTCATTAATGAAGAAGATAAATAAAAGCGGACCCAAATGGCTCCCCTGAGGTACTCCAGAAGTATTATATATATCGGATGAAAGGGCTCCACGAAAAAACACCTTTTGAGTGCGATTCTAGAATATTGATCGATAACTTCAGAAGGGTTTAAGCTACGACTTTGAAATTTTGAATGTGTTATTTTTTCAATAGTTGGAGCTAAATAAATGATTATGAAGAAAATCCTGTTAGTCCTTCGTGTAGCTGCCATACAAATATCCTGTCAGAATGTATTCACTTAATTTACGGAACTCACTATAACTCAAGTAATCTTTTAGCTATGAATTCGGAATTTTGTACAAATTAGTTTTGAATAAAAAAGAAGTTCGAGTTTACTAGTCAGCAAAATCCTTTTACTACTTCTGGTACCTTCCATACAAAAAATCCTTAAGACACGTGTTCAACAATATTTTTCGATAACTTTTGAACGCTTCAAGCTACGAATTTGAAATTTTGTACACGTTCATTTTTAAATCTTTCTAAGAAAAGGGATAAATATGTAAGAAATCGAGTGAGTCCTTCCCATGTGAAAGTCCTTGAAAAGGGACATTTTTTTCGATGGCTTACCCAGTTTAAGATATGAAATTAAACACTGAAAATTGTCTTTTAGGTTTGAGTAGCAATCAAACGGGAGTCCTTAATAAAGGACATACAATATGCAGACACGTAATTCTACTTTATCCCCAATTACAATATAAATCGGAGTTCAGTATTCATCTAGAGTATTATACGATCGTGACTGCAGTATGTTTTTTCATAAAATTCAATTTTTCGTCACCTTAGTTCAACGTTCGCCTTAATGTTTTCTGGGAAGACAATTCAAGATAATTATCTAGATATTAGAAGGTATCTCGATTATTTCTTTCTTTGTATGTTTTGTATCGTCTCCCCCTCCCTCTCCAATTTGTCCAAATTAAAAACCTTTTACTGTAGTTGCCAAACGAAAGTCCTTCAAATAGGTGTTAAATTACGTGTCCATCATCATAGACTTCGAAGTTTGGATGTGCTCGAAAGTCTTATCTTACTGCTTTTTTTATCGGTCACTTACAAGTCGGTCAAACAACTAAAAGAAGGAATATGACGCACAATTATGAAACACTGACTTGTAACGACATCTATAATATTGAAACACATGTCATGTTTTCTCCACGGTCATGAGTTATTACTCATTAACATATCATTCAGCCAATAAGACTTGCATCTAACGTACATCAAACGTGATTAATAACTTGCAACCGTATTTATATACCATATATGTTTCTGAAATTATTTTATTACCTCTTAATAAAGATATTCCTTTTATTTTACAACTTTCAACGTACAAACAAACTTGTTAGTCGACGTAAGACCCATTGGCATTTACTTAATAAAAATATTACTCGATTGATTGTAGTAAATATCTCGATGCATAAATTGCGCAATTTAAATGTCAGTTTTAAATATCTAAATGATGCGGTTATCGATATTTAAGCTGCAAAGTATCTATAAGAATCAGATCGGTTAAGAGTAGTGGGTATCGGAAGTGAAGAATTATGAACAAAGCCAGAAAATTGCTACTGAAAAATTATAGCTGTGGCAAATCAATTTGGTTTTGGTAACCATCTCTTAAAAGAAAGAGTGGAACGTGTTCAGCTATCGAATAAAAGCAACAAAAGACACAGAGAGGTAAAGTGCACAGTTTGTAATGGTAAGTTAAAAGATATGTGATCTAATCCTTATAAACAACAAGGCCCAGTGTGAACTTTAAAGATCAACCTGGTGTGTTCTGAGCTTATGACCAACTATACAAATGGGAAAATTATCTAGGGTGGGATCAGAAAGGATTTGGTTACTAATAACTAACCATGCTCTGAAATTCATACAAATGGGTCGTCTCTGGAAGGAACCCATTAAAGATAATTTCGCCGGCTCCAATTTCAATTTGCATTGGACCGTCATTATTATAGTCGATGTTCTTCGGTCAATTAAGCAAATATCAATTAGTTATCCTTTAGAAATGGAACATAATATCAAATAAGGTGTTGGTCATGGCACCTTCCATTCTGTTATACACCTAAATCCTTGCATAATGCAAACATTATGTTTTGCTCGCTTACATTATTATTAACGTATAGGAAATTAATCGAGACCGACAAAGTATGTCACGATGCTGTGCTATTAATTCGTTGGCTGGCTTAGCGTCCTTATTAAGGGATAATTTCAAAAGGCAGATACTAGAGCTGCAGGAGTACTAGTTCCTCCAAGTATATGTTGAACGAACGGGTCGGGTCTTTTGTTGTATTTTAGACACAGGTACCTATACATGCGCATGCATCAGATTCAGTCCTTGGCCTGCCTTAAGAGTGAGTCGGTGTTTAATTTCATAGTTAATTTATTTTTGCTTGATAACAGGTAGACACACCTGCACAGCTGAAGTCCTAGCTAGGACATGAGTTTTGGTGTCTTCGTTGTTTCTAAACTGGGTACTTTTCAGTCCCTTGATTCATTGAAGTTAATTTGGTAAATTATCCGGAAAATTAACGTTTCCAGTGGCATGAGGTTCACATTATATCCGAGTATGACCTGTTTGAGATTCAAACCCATGACCTTTGGATTGATAGACTAGGACTAGGAGTACACTTGAATTAACCTAGATTAATATCAATGGAATATCCTTACACTGAACGATTAAATGAATTTTTAATGTTTACTTCAAAAAACACTCAAGCAAAACTACCATTTCGGATAACCCGAAAATACATTGCTTTAGGATCATTCCATCAAGAATCGCCAAAAATGACCATCTCCGATTCTTTTGAAAATTTATGTACTCAAAGAATTAGTGAAAAAAAAATTAAATTCCAATTTTTTGTTTCCATCTAATTTTTTTTCAAAAGAATCGGTGATGGTAAGGTCAGAACTTTAGCGATTCTTGATGGAATGACCCTTTAGGAAGCCGAAATTTCTTATCTGAACATTTGATGAGATTTATACGAAATCCTTTTACTTTCATCGGGAACTATTAATCCAAAATTTCTTAAATCATGTCACGGCTGCAGAATGCCACATGCAACGAGAATGAGTTAGAGTGGAAGCGGAGCATATTCGAAAAGCAGAGTAATCTGTTTTCTCAGTCGGCTACTATGCTCTAAAAACATTAAACTGTAAATTCAATAAAATCGCATACTCTTTGCAATAAACGTCAAATTGTTTATTCGGTGAACGGGCTGTTCCAACGAATAAGAAACGTACATTTTGAAAACTGTTTGAAAATTGTTTAAACCAATTAAAAATAAAAGATCTCAGCTTTGTAGTGCAGGTAAATGATTTGTGTGTTTATACTCTAGATGAAATCATATAGAGTATTATAAGTTTAATCCAGCCCAAAAGTTTGTAACGCATAGAACCAAGCCTCGGACGAAAAAAGTTATATATTATTTTTTGTTTATTTGTGGCCAAAAACCTCAAATCCGCCTGACGTCCGTCCGTCCGTCCGTCCGTCCGTCCGTCCGTCTGTCCGTGAACACGATAACTCAAGAACGCCTTCACCTAGGATCTTGAAATTTTGAATCTGGATGTTTGGTTGAATTTGTAAGGCTAAGTTCGTTAACGGGCAAAATCGTCCTACTCCTTCGGGTAGCTGCCATACAAAATGTACTTAAAACACGTGTTCAAGAATATTGGTAGATAACTTCAGAAGGGTTTAAGCTACGACATTGAAATTTTGTATGTGTTATTTTTCCAATAGTTGGAGCCAAATATATGGTTATGAAAAAAATCCTGTTAGTCCTTCGTGTAGCTGCCATACAAATATCCTGTCAAAATGTATTCACTTAATTTACGAAACTCACTATAACTCAAGTAATCTTTTAGCTACGATTTCAGACTTTTGTACAAATTAGTTTTGAGTGAAAAGAAAGTTCGGCTTTACTAGTCAGCGAAATCCTGTAACTCCTTCTGGTAGCTGCCATACAAAATGTCCTTAAAACACTTGTTTAAGAATATTGGCCGATAACTTCAGACGGATTTAAGCTACGTCTTTGAAATTTTGTATGTGTTATTTTTTCAATAGTTGGAGCTAAATGTATGATTATGAAGAAAATCCTATTAGTCCTTCGTGTAGCTGCCATACAAATATCCTGTCAAAACGTCTTCACTTAATTTACGGAACTTACTATAACTCAAGTAATCTTTTAGCTATGAATTGGAAATTTTGTACAAATTAGTTTTGAGTAAAAACGAAGTTCGGGTTTACTAATCGGCGAAATCCGTTTACTCCTTCTGGTAGCTGCCATACAAAATGTCCTTAAGACACGTGTTCAACAATATTTTTCGATAACTTTTGAACGCTTCAAGCTACGAATTTGAAATTTTGTACACGTTCATTTTTAAATGGTTCCAAGGAAAAGGATAAATATGTAAGAAATCGAGTGAGTCCTTCATGCACCTCCCATGTGAAAGTCCTTCAAAAAGGACATTTTTTTCGATGACTTACCCAGTTCAAGATATGAAATTAAACACTGAATATTGTCTTTTAGTTTTGAGTAGCAATCTAATGGGAGTCCTTAATAAAGGACATACAACATGCACACACGTAATTCTACTTTATCCCCAACTACAATATAAATCGGAGTTCAGTATTCATCTAGAGTATTATACGATTGGCTTGTAGCCGATCGTGACTGCAGTATGTTTTGTTTTGTATTTTAACCTTCCATTACTTTTTACGCGTTCTCTGTATCTCACGTACGCAGTTGTCGTCAAAATTTATGCAAAAATTACTGCACTAGAAGATTGTCGTATGGTTGGTTCAGCATGTTGTGGATAAATTTAAGATATGGTGTGATATTTACTCCATCAAAAATCATATTAAAATGGAAGATATTTTCAACTTCTCGATGTTTAGCACCGATTTCATTTGTTTACAAGATTGGGGAATTTGTTGAGTCACAAACCAGTTGGCAGGGTTTTATCACATTTTAACTCCACAGCTGACAAGATTTATTTTACAGAAAGTAGAATTTGTTTTAAAAACAAAATTATGAATCGTTTAGAATCTTAAAATACGTTTATTATTGTACATTATCCTTATATTATAGTATCGCGTACCTAGTATGTAGCCTGTATGATTATTCTCAGAAAGCTTCATGTCCATCAAGTTAGCCCCGCCATGTTCGAGTTGTGCTCAATTTGTGCCGTTTGTGCCGTAAAAAGAAATTATTTTTACTTCAGTCAATAAAAAGTTACGGCCATGTACTAAAAATTATGTTAAGTTAGCCCCGCCATTTTCGAAAAAATATTATTTGGCAATTGTGCTGAGTTGTGCTCAATTTGTGCCGTTTGTGCCGTAAAAAGAAATTATTTTTACTTCAGTCAATAAAAAGTTACGGCCATGTACTAAAAATTATGCTAAGTTAGCCCCGCCATTTTCGAAAAAATATAATTTGGCAATTGTGCTGAGTTGTGCTCAATTTGTGCCGTAAAAAGAAATTATTTTTACTTCAGTTAATAAAAAGTTACGACCATGTACTAAAAATTATGTTGAGTTAGACCCGCCATTTTCGAAAAAATATAATTTGGCAATTGTGCTGAGTTGTGCTCAATTTGTGCGGTTGTGCCGTAAAAACAAATTATTTTTACTTCAGTCAATAAAAAGTTACGACCATGTACTAAAAATTATGTTAAGTTAGCCCCGCCATTTTCGAACAATTATAATTTGGCAATTGTGCTGAATTGTGCTCAATTTGTGCCGTTTGTGCCGTAAAAAGAAATTATTTCACTTTCATTGATGTTTACTTCTAAAGAGGAAAATATTTACCTAATCCCTTTAAAAAGGAATCGTAATTCCTTATATAGACAAGCGGAGACATATTGAAGATTAGAAGCTTAAGGGTCATTCCATCAAGGAACGGAATAGAAATTCAATTTTTTTCCTATCTCATTTTTATACTCTAGATGAAATCATATAGAGTATTATAAGTTTAATCCAGCCCGAAAAGTTTGTAACGCATAGAACCGAGCCTCGGACAAAAAAAAGTTGTATATTATTTTGTGTTTAGTTTTGGCCAAAAACCCCAAATCCGTTTGCTGTCCGTCCGTCCGTCCGTCCGTCCGTCTATCCGTCCGTCTGTCTGTCTGTCTGTCTGTCTGTCTGTCCGTCCGTCCGTTTGCACGATAACTCAAGAACGCGTTGGCCTAGGAAGTTGAAATTTGGTCACCACCTGTAAAATGGAAAAAGTAAGGCTAAGTTCGTTAATGGGCGATATCCTTCCACTCCTTCGGGTACCTCCCATACAAGAGTCCTTAAAACACGTATTCACAATTATTGCTCGAATGCTTCAAGTTAGGAGCTTGAAATTTTGAATACTTAAAGTTTACAATGTTTGAAACGAAAGTTCCGAATATGATGCAAATCCAATGAGTCCTTCGTGTGGCAGCCTACAAATGTCCTTCAAAAATTTATACAAGTTACAGAATCCACTATAACTCTAGTACGAGTTAAAGCAGGGATTCAAAATTTTACAGGAATTAATTTTATATCAAAAGCAAGACTGAGTTCATTAATTAGCGCAATCCATCAACTCCTTCGGGTAGCTGTCATACAAGAGTTCTTAAAACACGTGTTCATCAATATTAAACGATAACCTTAGAACGCTTTAAGTTACGACTTTGAAATTTTGTATACGTTGATTTTATAATAGTCGCAGCTGAAAATATTAATATGAAAAATATCCCGTAAGTCCTTCATGTAGTTGCCATACAAAAATTCTGTAAAAATGTCCCAACTTAATTTATGGAACTCACTATAACTCAATAAATCGTTTAACCATCCATCGAGTAGCCTTAATAGTTTCTACCTGTAAATAAAAGGTCATGCAATAATTGTATGTGCACTCCATATTCTTTTGATATAATCCCAACTAAAATATAAATCGGAGTTCAATATTTCATCTAGAGTATCATACGATTGGCTTGCAGCCGATCATGACTGCGTTATGTTTAGATGAAATCATATAGAGTATTATAAGTTTAATCCAGCCCAAAAGTTTGTAACGCATAGAACCAAGCCTCGGACGAAAAAAAGTTATATATTATTTTTTGTTTATTTGTGGCCAAAAACTTCAAATCCGCCTGACGTCCGTCCGTCCGTCCGTCCGTCCGTCCGTCCGTCCGTCCGTCCGTCCGTCCGTCTGTCCGTTAGCACGATAACTCAAGAACGCCTTCACCTAGAATCTTGAAATTTTGAATCTGGATGTTTGGTTGAATTTGTGAGGCTAAGTTCGTTAACGGGCAAAATCGTCCTACTCCTTCGGGTAGCTGCCATACAAAATGTCCTTAAAACACGTGTTCAAAAATATTGGTCGATAACTTCAGAAGGGTTTAAGCTATGTCCTTGAAATTTTGTATGTGTTATTTTTCCAATAGTTGGAGCTAAATATATGATTATGAAGAAAATCCTTTTAGTCCTTCGTGTAGCTGCCATACAAATATCCTGTCAAAATGTATTCACTTAATTTACAAAACTCATAATAACTCAAGTAATCTTTTAGCTACGAATTTGGAATTTTGTATAAGTTAGTTTTGAGTGAAAATAAAGTCGGAGTTTACTAATCAGCGAAATCCTTTCACTCCTTCTGGTAGCTGCCATACAAAATGTCCTTAAAACACGTGTTTAAGAATATTGGCCGATAACTTCAGAAGGGTTTAAGCTACGTCTTTGAAATTTTGTATGAGTTATTTTTCCAATAGTTGGAGCTAAATATATGATTATGAAGAAAATCCTATTAGTCCTTCGTGTAGCTGCCATACAAATATCCTGTCAAAATGTATTCACTTAATTTACGGAACTCACTATAACTCAAGTAATCCTTTAGCTACGAATTCGGAATTTTGTACAAGTCAGTTTTGAGTGAAAAGAAAGATCGTCTTTACTAGTCAGCGAAATCCTTTCACTCCTTCTGGTAGCTGCCATACAAAATGTCCTTAAAACACTTGTTTAAGAATATTGGCCGATAACTTCAGAAGGGTTTAAGCTACGTCTTTGAAATTTGGTATGAGTTATTTTTCTAATAGTTGGAGCTAAATGTATGATTATGAAAAAAACCCTATTAGTCCTTCGTGTAGCTGCCATACAAATATCCTGTCAAAATGTCTTCACTTAATTAACGGAACTTACCGAAACTCAAGTAATCTTTTAATTATGAATTGGAAATTTTGTACAAATTAGTTTTGAGTGAAAACGAGGTTCGAGTTTACTAATCAGTGAAATCCTTCTACTCCTTCTGGTAGCTGCCATATAAAATGTCCTTAAAACACGTGTTCAAACAATATTTTTCGATAACTTTTGAACGCTTCAAGCTACGAATTTGAAATTTTGTAGACGTTCATTTTTAACTGGTTCCAAGGAAAAGGATAAATATGTAAGAAATCGAGTGAGTCCTTCCTGCACCTCCCATGTTAAAGTCCTTCAAAAAGGACATTTTTTTTCGATGACTTACCCAGTTCAAGATATGAAATTAAACACTGAATATTGTCTTTTAGTTTTGAGTAGCAATCTAATGGCAGTCCTTAAGAAAGGACATACAACATGCACACACGTAATTCTACTTTATCCCCAACTACAATATAAATCGGAGTTCAGTATTCATCTAGAGTATTATACGATTGGCTTGCAGCCGATCGTGACTGCAGTATGTTTTTTTGTTAGTAATACCTTGGATACACTGCTGGTATTCATATCATAATATCATCAATGCCAGCAGTCTATCGCCCAATACTAAGCATATACGAACATGTACATCATTATACTCTAGATGAAATCATATTATAAGTTTAATCCAGCCCAAAAGTTTGTAACGTATAGAACCAAGCCTCGGACGAAAAAAAGTTATATATTATTTTTTGTTTATTTGTGGCCAAAAACCTCAAATCCGCTTGACGTCCGTCCGTCCGTCCGTCTGTCCGTTAGCACGATAACTCAAGAACGCCTTCACCTAGGATCTTGAAATTTTGAATCTGGGTGTTTGGTTGAATTTGTAAGGCTAAGTTCGTTAACGGGCAAAATCGTCCTACTCCTTCGGGTAGCTGCCATACAAAATGTCCTTAAAACACGTGTTCAAGAATATTGACCAATAACTTCGGAACGCCTAAAGCTACGACTTTGAAATTTTGTATGTGTTACTTTTTCAATAGTTGAAGCTAAATGTATGATTATGAAGAAAATCCTATTAGTCCTTCGTGTAGCTACCATACAAATATCCTGTCAAAATGTCTTCACTTAATTTACGAAACTCACTATAACTCAAGTAATCTTTTAGCTACGAATTCGGAATTTTGTACAAATTAGTTTTGAGTAAAAACAAAGTTCAGGTTTACTAGTCAGCGAAATCCTTTTGCTCCTTCTGGTAGCTGCCATACAAAATGTCCTTGAAACACGTGTTCAAGAATATTGGTCGATAACTTCAGAAGGGTTTAAGCTACGACTTTGAAATTTTGTATGTGTTATTTTTCCAATAGTTGGAGCTAAATGTATGATTATGAAGAAAATCCTATTAGTCCTTCGTGTAGCTGCCATACAAATACCCTGTCAAAACGTCTTCACTTAATTTACGGAACTTACTATAACTCAAGTAATCTTTTAGCTATGAATTGGAAGTTTTGTACAAATTAGTTTTGAGTAAAAACGAAGTTCGGGTTTACTAATCGGCGAAATCCGTTTACTCTTTCTGGTAGCTGCCATACAAAATGTCCTTAAGACACGTGTTCCACAATATTTTTCGATAACTTTTGAATGCTTCAAGGTACGAATTTGAAATTTTGTACACGTTTATTTTTAAATTGTTCCAAGGGAAAGGATAAATATGTAAAAAATCGAGTGAGTGCTTCCTGCACCTCCCATGTGAAAGTCCTTCAAGAAGGATTTTTTTTTCGATGACTTACCCAGTTTAAGATATATAATTAAACACTGAATATTGTCTTTTAGTTTTGAGTAGCAATCTAATGACAGTCCTTAATAAAGGACATAAAACATGCACACACGTAATTCTACTTTATCCCCAACTACAATATAAATCGGAGTTCAGTATTCATCTAGAGTATTATACGATTGGCTTGCAGCCGATCGTGACTGCAGTATGTTTTTTCACTAATTTGAAAAAACATTCATTTCACATTGCGCAGTTCTGAGTTCTTAATATGGTTCGTTGTGCTGTTAAAGAGTGTGTAAGTACCCCATTCTTTAATAAGGATGTGTAATTTTTTGCTTTTCCGAAAGAATTATCAAGGTGAGTATATTTATTGAAGTTAAAAAATGTGATTTATACTTTTAATTCTAATCCGAGCAAATTACAAAACTTCTTCAAAGGTGGCATCGAAACATTTTTGGAAAGCAGTATTTATCCACACTCAAAGAAAAAATATGATTATGGCCACCATATTTTGGGAGAAGCTTACTATGATTGAGGTTATAGTTAGAATGTACTACACTGAGAGGAAAAACGCATTCTAAAATCAAGAACAAAAAGAATTAAACTGACTTTGTATCCGGTAAGAAGAAAAGCGTTTAAAACTAGAATACTCGATATAAAATTAATCTGAAAGAGATTTTATCAATAACCATTAACTCTCAACACGCTCTTTTCAAGCATAAAAAGTTTACTCAGGACTAAAATATTATAGTTCCAATCTATTCGTTCTTAAAATTATTAGTAAAAAAGTTGATTGTGTGTGTCAACTCTTTTCATACTTGATATAAGAAGAAATCGTGTTAACCTAAAATTTTTCGGAGTAGAATTTGACAGCGCATTTTGCGCAGAATGAACTTGTCCATTTCGTGTGATCACGCGTACGTTGATTTGTTCTGTGGATCTCATTTATAGATTATAAGTTTTCTATTTGCCAATATGTCCCTAAATACTGAAAATGTGCAAATAAATGAAGGAACTGAATACGTTGTAATCCCTTTTCATTGCGACGAAGAAATAAATCCCGGTGATAGTGCTCAGTTAAGTAATTTGTTGAAAGATTTCGATTTAGAAAATATTTTAGTGAATTTGCAGAGTAAGTATACTATAATTAAGATTCAACATTCTAATCAAATTAATTTCATTAGCCAAAGGAATAACATTTCGTATCTTAAGATTTCTATCCAAAAAAGAAATTTCAAAAGCGATTCCGCACACCGGCTTACAAGCGGAATTCCGGGAAAAATTGTTTTTTTGGCGAAAGCAAACAGTGCGTAACCTTGATTTATTCACTGCTAAGAAGTTATTGTGCTATTCCGTTATCCATTTCAGTTCAATGATGATGACGATACATTATCCCTAAATAGTAAAGTTGGTTCTGGCTTCAAAATGCGCACTCAACAACCTCGCCGTGCCATTGTAGTCTGGTATATATACGAGTGTAATTATTTTTTTCGAATAATTGTTAAAGTTATGAAACAATCTTTTCAGAGTGTAAAATCAGTTTTGGAAGGATGCGCATTAGGTAAATCTCTGCTAGAGCATTATCGCATTTTCGCTCAACTTTGAAACCATCACCGAGATGAAATTATAAGGCTGATTTTAGAAGAAGTGAATGTTAAAAATATAATTTTAAAACCAGCGAATTTCTTAAAATAAGAACTGAAATTACTGAAATTTTTCCTGCCGAGAAAAATACCCAAGTATGATCTTAATTTATATTTTTAATCTAAAAATTATCTATAATTTATTTCTATAACATATTAGGATTATTACTACGTAGCTAGAGAAAAAAATAAAAATCCAAGAGGTCGTCTGTACGACAAATATAAAAATATTCGTGCCAAGTTGAAAAAATTAAATAATAGTGATCTTACGGATGAAAATACCACTGAAAGAACAGAAACGCAATCAGATATAGATTATGAAATTCAAGCTTCATCCAAAGCGATCCTAAGAAGAGGATGCTCTGACTGGGACAAGTTTTAGTTTTAGTTTTAAGAAGGGGCGAAGCGCTCCGCCACCGCGCACACTAGGCACCAAATGGGCCCATAGCGATCCCTTCAGAACCTCGTAGGTCACTAAACATCACATAAACAACCCAGATCCCTAACGAACTTGACTAGCTTATCATGCCCTATTGACCTCAGGTCTTCCAGATTCTCAAAGAAAAGACTGCCCAGCCACCTCAGTCGCCTCCTTGCAACCGCCTGACACTCACACAAAATGTGGGTGATGTGCTCCTCAGCATATAGGTCAAGGCAGTACCTGCACACGTCAGAGTCAGCGATCCCCATACGCATAGCATGCTTCCCTAGCAGGCAGTGCCCCGTCAGTATTCCGACAAGTAGCCGCAGACTTCCCCTACTCCATGTCAATATCTCCCTAGTCTTTCGCCTGTCCAACCTTGGCCAGAGTGCCCTAGAAGTCCTGCAGCTCGTTAGCGCCTCCCATCTAGAGTTCACTGCGTCCGCTGCACAATCCCTGATACGTGCTTTAATTCCGTTTAATGGCGGATTAACCACCTCCTCTACCATCCCTTCCGACGCCGATCCTAGTCTCGCCAGCTGTTCGTTGCCTGGTACGTCACTATGCCCTGGTACCCAGCATAGTCGTACTCTATTCTGACTACAAAGTGCCTTAAGCACTTCTCGACAGCGCTTTACTAGCTGGGATTTAATAGTCGCCGATTCCAATGCATTCAAAGCCGCCTGGCTGTCAATGTAAAGTGAAATATCCCGACCAGATACCCCCTCCATCAACATGATGTTACCTGTCTGAAGCACTGCCAGAATCTCCGCTTGGAATACACTACAAGCATCCGGCAGCTTAAAAGACTCCCTCGCACTCAACTGCTCATAGAAGACTCCAGCGCCAGTGCCGCATTCCATTTTGGAACCGTCCGTATACACGGAGAGTTCTCCCTCATTTACTACCCTGTTGCTTTCCCAGTCCGCTCTGCTTGGGTATACAACCCTGAATGATGATATAAGATCATTCACCGGGATCATATAATCCGTGCAGAAGTTGACCGGACCCTCAAGAAATTCCCTAAGAATGGAGCTGTGTCCTATGGATCTCTCCCTAAAGAGACAACAGATCAATAGTTTTACCGCTGTGTTTGACGCAACCTGCTTAATGAAAATATCAAGCGGTAAAAGGTGCATGCAAACTTCCAGTGCCGCTGTTGGCGTTGTGCGCTGGGCCCCTGTGATCATTACACAAGCACTCCGCTGCACTCCGCTCAGTTCCCTTTGGATATACTTTTTGTCTGTGGCTTTCCACCATACCAGTGCCCCGTACGTCAGAATGGGTCTTGCAACCGCCGTATACAGCCAATGTACCATATTCGGTTTCAAACCCCAGCTCTTTCCAACGGCCTGTCTACACGCAAAAAGCGCGTTGTTTGCCTTTTTAATACGCTCTCCAACATTTTCTTTCCAATTCAGCTTCCTATCCAAGATCAGGCCCAGATATTTCGCTTTTTCCGAGAGTTGCAGCTCGACCCCTTCAAGCCTTGGCAGCCTGAATTCCGGGATCTTGTGCTTCCTAGTAAATAAAACCAACTCAGTTTTTGAGGCGTTAACCCCCAAGCCACATCTTTTGGTCCACCTGCTCAGTGTACGGAGTGCCGACTCCAAGATGTCAGTGATAGTATCCAAAAATTTTCCCTGAACTAGTATGACTATGTCATCCGCGTAGGCCACAACCTTGATTCCTTTCCTTTCGATTTCCATCAGAACCTCGTTCACTACAAGGAGCCACAGAAGAGGCGATATCACCCCACCCTGTGGAGTACCCCTCGAGGCTTGCCTTGTTACCTTTCCTTGCCCCCTCTCCGAACTCACAATCCTGGTTTCCAACAAGGTCGTCAACCAGCCCGTCAGTCCCTCCTCTAAGCCTATGCCATTTAAAGCCTCCCTAATTGCTTCCACTGTTACGTTGTTGAAAGCCCCCTCAACGTCAAGAAATGCCGCCAGCATGAATTCCTTACTTTCCAAACTAAACTCTATAGACCCCACTACTTCATGTAGGGCTGTGTCTACGGATTTCCCTCTGATGTACGCGTGCTGAGCGTTAGACAGCAGCCTGTTATCGCATAATCTCCGAATGTATGTTTCTATAAGCCTCTCCAGCACCTTAAGAATGAATGACGATAGACTGATAGGTCGAAAGTCCTTCGTTGTCGTGTGACTGGGTCTTCCCGCCTTGGGAATGAAAACTACACGTGCCTCTCGCCAGGCCCGTGGAACATACCCTGCCCGTAAGCAGCTCCTGAAAATCGTACTCAACCAGCCGAGGATTGACCCGGAGGCTCTCTGCAGTATGATTGGCCTAATGCCGTCTGGTCCCGGTGATTTGAAGGGAGCAAAAGAGCTTATGGCCCATTTGATCGTGTCTTCAGCCAGGAGCTCTTAAATTCCATTTGGTATAACCAAATTGGTTCCAGAAAAGCCCCTATTATCCATAGAATAGGGGTCCACCAGTGTACTACCAGGGAAGTGAGTGGACATCAAGAGCTCCAGAGCCTCCTGACTAGTCTCCACCCACGACCCGTCACTCCTCTTTATGTAGCTAGGTGAGCACGGCTCCTGCGAAAGTACTTTCCGGAGCCTGGACGCCTCACTACATTCACCTATTGATGCGCAGAAGTTCTTCCACGACTCCCTTTTGAACACTGGCTTTATAATTGTCCCAGTCTTCCGTCTTCCTATCACGCTTCGCCCCATTAAAAAGCTTCCTCGAAGATTCCCTGAGTTCCCTTAGTTCGCTATTCCACCAAGGTGGATTAACTTTCTTTGGAGCCCTAGGTAGCGGGCAGGATTTCTCGAAGGCCGTTACCAGAAAGGTATTGAAAGTCCCCACACTTGCTTCAATCGCATCCCTACTTGCCAGATCCCGCGGGATCGTTGAGAATTGCCGCTCTGTGATTCTATTGAACCTATCCCAATCCGCCCTTCTGGGGTTCCGTAGGAACTGCCTTTTCTCCCGCTCAAAATGTATTTGAAATAGGATCCAACAGTGATCCGAGAATGACGGTTTATCTGAAACCTTCCAAATATTAACCTTCAGCGTTCTGGATTTGGTGGCAAGCGTAATATCCAGAACCTCTTGTCTGTTCCGCACTATGAATGTAGGATCTGAGCCCACATTGCATATCCTTAAATTAGATCCCAGTATAAAATCAAAAAGAGACTTACCCCTTTCGTTGGTGTCGGTGCTTCCCCATTGTGAATGATGCGCGTTCGCATCACATCCGATGACCAGGTCCCATCTACTGCTGCCTGCTAGCTGCCGTACTAACTGCGGTGGAACTTTGCTTCCGTCGTATGGTAGGTAGGCCGACGCTAAGCATATCGGCTTACCCATTTCCCTCTCTAGCTGAATTGCCGTTATATCTTCATTACTGTAATTGTTTAACAAAAATGCATTAAGCTCGCTTTTTATTAATATACATGCCCTTGGTTTACCCTCGCATTTCCTGTAGTGGAGCTTATAATTCCGGAGTCCGAGCCCCTGGATGACGTTCTTGCCATTCACCCAAGGCTCCTGAATTAGCGCCACCGAGACTCCCTGTTCTGCCATAAAGGCCACCAAGCAAGCGGTTGCCACCTTACTGTGGTGGAGGTTGATTTGAATCACCTCCAACATCAGTAGGTACCGCCTCCTCAATTCCCCTGTTCTGTTGGGCTGGCTTCACCATTACCCTACCCAATCCTTCTTCGCCTCCCTTGCTGCCACTGCATCGTCCGACCTGCAACGCTTCGTCCTAAAGTCCTCCCTTCTTTCCTTCGCTTTCCCCTTGGATGGTTCGACCCTAGGTCCGGTCGTCGCTTCCGTGGATTCAGCTTTGGACTCCCTGACTACCCTGCTCCATACCCCGGGTTTGGTTCCCGAGGGTCCGGCCTTAACCGCCCCTTGCCCTACCTCAGCTGTAATGCCTGAAGGTCGAACTTCCGTCCTTAGCCTCCCCTCAGCTTTCACGCCTGAGGGACCGGCCTCCTGGATACGCGGAGCTGATGCCTCCGCACTCGCCGCTAGAGCGACAGCCCTTGTTTTGCAGTCGTCCAAATACTTCCTCAAGTGTTCGTCCGCTGCAATGCCCTTGGCTCTCTCGTACTGCTCTTTCTCCCAGTCGCTGAGCCGACTAAGGTCCATAGCCTCGTACTTCGAGATCTTCCTCAAGGCCGAGCGCATCCTACGCTTCGCCTGTAGGTGTGTGCTGGCCCTGCCTTTGCCCACCGTTGTCCACTTGAACCCCCCCTGGATCCCCGTGTTACTCCCAACGGTTGAGTTATCTCCACAACTTTCCTCATCCCTTCTTGTCTCCTCGACCTCCCTCTCTTGCACGGCACGCAGACCCTCTCCAGCAATGACGGTCTGCTCAGAGCCATCCCGTTCGTCACCTATGAGGGTCACATCGCCGTCCAAGTTACACCCATCGATAGCGTCAGTCTGCTGGAAGCCATCCTGATCACATTCAATGAGGGTAACGTCGACGTCCTCAACTATCCCGGGGACAGGAGCTGACCTTCCGTCGACAGACACTCGAACCTTCCGTCCAGCGAGTTGGACGAGAGAGAAAGCTCATCATCGTCGTCACTAGCTGAGGCGCCAGGTCCCCTCCTACCGTCCTTTACTACATCCATCTTTTTACTTTTTTTTTCCGAATTCATGTTATTCCCACGAGTAGCGCGTGAAAGGGTCGTCACCCATGGCAGAGCACCGCATTACCATGGGAAGGCTAAATAAAACCAGAGGTCGCCCGGTATCTGGAGTCTATCGTTCGCGACTGAGCTCCCCCTCAGCCATGCAGTCATTAGCACGATGATTTACACCTTGACTTGGGTATAGGAAGAAAGGAGTTGGAGAGACGACACGGGGGGGTAAAACACACAGTTGGGTACCTCAATCTTAATGACCACAACACCCGATTGAAGCGAGTATGTAAGTCTTAGCTGAATAATCGAGTGGACAGGTTGTCCATCCCGACTAATCATTACCAGCAGGCGCCCACGTGGAGGACTAAAGATGAGGATTTCCGCCTACCCTGACTGGGACAAAGTCTGCGATAAATGGGCAAAATCTTTCCAACTTCGTCAGCAAGATTTAAAGAGTTTAAACAATATTGAATTCTTAGACTCTTGGCCAAAACTACTTGATGCCAGAGGACTTGATTTGGTAAGTTCACATATAATCAAACATTTCAATAAATTAGGTCAACATTGACTTCAAAATTTTTCATCCAATGAAAGAAAATAATTTGTTTGCAAAGTGGGATGAGTTAAAAACTAAACTGAAGAAATTTTATGAGTAGTTAAATAAGCAATACCGAGCTAAGTTTGATACATCTACACGAGCTGCAAATATAGGTATAAATGCGGTTGATGTTGATAAAATGAATAAAATAATCACTTCATGTTTTCAATTTCAGACTCTGAGGAGACGATCGAACCCTTTGTAATTGCTGTTGGAATTGATGAAGGAAGCTTAAACGAATTTTTTGTATATAATATATATATACTCGTATATATAACACAAATCTATTAAAGCATATTTGAAGAATATAACATCAAGATTGAATCCTCCGTTTTCAGTGGCAATTAAGAGTGGTTTAAAATTTTCCGATTTCTTGGTAAGGTATAAAAATGGGCTAGAAAAGCCTTTTATCGCTGAAGACTTTGAAGTTATTGATCTATCTAAAGAAATCTTTTTTTTCCAAAATTGTGTTTATTGATCGATTTGAATATGCCTCGTGTAAAGTATCAAAAACTATTAATTATAAGGGAACACTATATAAGACTAAATGCTACTTGGCGCTTAAAGACAACGATTCTATTAATTTATTTCTAGTAATATATTTTATTTTAAAAGAAAATAATGTTTATGTTCTTTGCAACGAAGTCGATATAATTAAGTTTCATTTTCATTTTCAATCGTATGAAATAGGTAGAAAAAAATCCTCTTATTACATAAAAGATATTGATTACTTTAGTAGTGGTCCATTATTCTTACATCCGGCAAATAATGGAAAATTCTTTGTTAGATACAAGGAAATTTAATTTCATATTATAATTATTATTATATCATAAAAAAAAATTTATTTCTAAAGTACACATTTTTAATAATTATGAAATATTTTTAAGTTCTTTATATATATATATATTATCAATTGAATTTTTAATGTAATAAAAAATGATGTAACAATATTAAATATATTCGTTTTGTTCTAAAATCAAGATTGTTTATTCTTAGTATATTGACTCCTTTAAGAGTTACAGGAAGAAAAAAAAGATTTAAAATTTTTACTTATTGAATATTTAACTCGTAAAATGATTGAATATAGTAATTCCATGATAACAAGAAAATCATAGCCGATAATTCTTAGATCTAGAACGTTTTTTATTAATATTACTCTGTTTTTCTCTCAGTGTACATGTTTGTAATAACTAGAGGTTTATGGCACAACCTAGTTACTAGAACTATGGTGTTTGTTTTTGGGAAGCATACAATGTTTGTCTCAAACAAAATTATAGTTGTGGAAACCTAGGTGTGTGATTCACGCAATCTTCTTTTTTAATAGAACGGTTACGCCAATCATAAAAATCCTGTGACATGGTTACTTGAAACATAGTTAAGTTTTAGAAAACATGTTATGTTTGGCTCAAACAAAATTATGGTTCTGAAAACCTAGTTGTGTAATTAACGCAACCATGTTTTTCATTAGAACGATTACACCCATCATAAAAATTCTGTAACATAGTTACTAGAAACATAGTTACGTCTTAGGAAACATGTTATGTTTGGCTCAATCAAAATTATGGTTGTGGAAAAGTAGGTATGTGATTCATGCAACCTTCTTATTTATTACAACGGTTACGCCAATCATAAACATCATGTGACATGGTTCCTAGAAATATATAATGGAAGTATAAAAAATCTGCCAATGGTCTGGGCGAAACTTTATTATTTTTCGGGTCATAGTTCGGGAGCGGTCAAAGTCGGAGTGTATCATGAGTTGCTTCGAGATTATTAGATTTCTTGGAAAATTATTTTTGTTCTTAATATAAAAATATTTGAAATAGAGATTTTTAGCCGATTAAACATTGAAAAAGTCCGCGTATACTATTCGAATTTCAGTATATTATGTACACTATAAGACCATAGAAGTAAAAACGAATTTGCTGCCTTTTCAGAATTAAGAGATATGACGAATTGTTAAAACGTATGCAAACCCATTACTTCCACTTGGGGTTTGAATTTCGAAAAAATTGTGAAACAGGTTTTTAGACGATTTCATAAGAAGTAACTTGATATCTCATAAGACAAGACGGATTTTGAAAAATTTGTGAAAACTTAAGCAAACCCTTTACACCTCCTTGGTTCTGGAAATTCGAAAAATCGTGAATTATTATCGTAATAATCAATTTTATATCTCATCAGAACTAAGGAATGGCAAAAATTGTGAAACAATGTACAATCATTTGGGGGTTGAATATAAAAAAATTGAGAAATGGGTTTGTAGGCGATTATATAAAAAGTCTGTGGAAATGAAAAGCGATCTAATATCTCATTAAACCTAAGAAATATGTCGAAACTTTGAAAAGCATACAACCCCCTTACACCCATTAGGATTGAATATCTAAATACTGAAGTTGACTTTTTGGCTTTTTTATATAGGAAACCTTAGGAAGTAAAAATGAATTCGATATATCACCAGATATGCAACCTCCTTACACTTGGGGGTTGAATATACAAAAATCATGAAAGGAGTTAATAAATAAATATGAAGACAGTACGAGAAAGTAGGAACCAATTCAAGTTCTTATTACTTCTAAAAGAAATGACGGAACTTGTGAAAACGTGTTCAAACCGTTTATACCCTCTTAGGGGCTGAAAAAGGAAAAAACTTAAAAACAAGTTTTAGTCGATTATTACGCAAGCACGTGAAAGTAAAAAGATATTCGATATCTGATAAGACGTGGGGATATAGTAGAATTCGTGAAAAAGTTTACAACCCCCTTTGCACCCCCTTAGGGGTCGAATTTTAAAAAATCCTGAAAACGCTTTCTAGGTATTTATATGAAGAAGCCGTAGAATAAAAATGAACTCAATATTTGGAAAGACCTAATAGATATGACGAAAACCGTGAAAATATATGCATTTCATTTTCACTGATCATTTTTTTTGCCCCCCCTCCGAACGCCAATGGATATTTAAAATTTTTTTTTATCTAAATTAGTTTTCTAGTTGATTTACATAAACGTACCGAGTTTTAACTTTGTAGCATAAGCCGTTCTATAGATAGGAAAAACACCCCCCACCCCCGTACCATACTACCCCTATAAAAAATTATATTTTTCCAAAATGCTACTAATATAGTTCTATCTAAATACCAAGTTTCAGCTCCATATCATAATAGGTTGTCGAGATATTAAAATCGGAACCTTTTCCTTTTCACCCTCACCCACTACACCCTCACTTCCAAAATTTTGTTTTCTGCTAGGGGTTTATTAGGCCTACTTCTGGTAAAAATTTTAAGCTTTTATCTTACACTGTTCTTGAGATATAAGACGTGATTTTTTCGAAAAATTCTTATCCCCTCCACTTCCATGCTCCACGGCCCCCTTAAAAAATGTTGCCTTCAGCAAACTTCATTTGTCAACCTTTATACGCAAACCAAATTTTATTTGTCGAGTGCAATTTGTTCGTGAGATATCGTAATCTAAAGTTTTTTACCCCCCACTCCGATCCATTCTCCTAGTATACCTACAGCTATTCATTAAGTTTCAATTTTGTGACATTAACCGTTTAGGAGATATGGATTTTAGAAAGTGTCGATCTCACCTTTTTTGCGTTTTGGACGCATTATTTTTCCCCCACTCCCAAACCCCTTCACCTAAAACCCTAAACCTAAAATTTTCCGTCTAAAACACTTCCCCCTCCTCCCCCCTCACACCCCCACCCCTACAAACTTGGCCACTTCAAGGGACCTACCCAGTCTATTCATAAAAAAAATTTCAATTTAATAGCTTAAAGGGTTTGGGAGCTACGAGCCTTCAAACGATTTTGCGTACAGCGGTCGACGTACGGCGTACGGCGGACAGACGGACTGAAATTTTTTTTTGGTTTTTTCGTGTCTACTAGTCATGAAACGTGAAAAAAAAAATTTTTCAGGGTAGCAAATTTTTTTTTTTTAAAAATCGAAAACAATACTGTATTATTAAAATAATAAAGTAAAATTACCAGAATTTTGATGAATTTTCAAAGAGGACTCCGACACCATTTTTGAGCAAACTTTAACATACCTTCACATACTGTAACTAACAAAAAAAATTAGATAAAAACCAAAAATTGAATTTCAATTATTTTTTTTACTAGTTCTTAAAGTACAAAAATTTTCAAAAGAATAGGAGATGGTAGTAAGGTCACAACTTTGGCGATTCTTGATGGAATGACCCAAATATGAACTTACATGATTGTACTCACCATATTTTAACAAATTCTAATGTCGCACAGATCATATTCATGCTTACCACAATCACAGTATGGTTACGGCAATCATAATATGTCAAGTAACATGATTGTACTGACCATCTCTAATCAATTGCTATAGTTGCACTGATAGTTTAAAGTTGTGACAATCATATCTAATATCTTACCTTACATGATTGCACATACCATATCTGGTATGGTTGTGGGAATTATTTTATCAAATTTCACGGTTCCACTGATCATAGAATATTGTTGTCGTGATTATAATATACTTTTACATCATGTAACGAGAATGATTGGTACAACAATATTAAATTTCAGTACGGATATATGTTTAATGCAACCATACCATGTTTTTACGAATTATATGCTATGGCTAGGAGCACCATATCCATGAAGGTTGGAAACATATCTGTTTTACAATAGAAGAACTTTAATATAGTCAATGCAACCTTGGAATAAACATAGTTTTTCTTTCAGTGCATATACCTATGAGCAATCTGTGAAAACTACTGTAGCGTCTCTAGAGAAAAGACGTTATCGACTAACATCAAAGCGATCACTTGAGTATAACAAAGATAAACACCTTTTACTGGAAAGGTCAGTTCTGATGTTTGATTTCGTTCTTCATTGGTTCAAAGAATGAAACAAGCTAATTGAAGATTAAAGCCATGATCTAAGAAAATAACACCTGGCAAGGATACAAATTCTTGACTCAACTCAACTTCAACTACTAAATTTATAAAAAAACATGTTTTGTAGTATTCAATTAGAAACACGAGTCCACAGAAGACTTTCATTGTATCCATGGATCAAGGAAGCTATGTTTTCACCTCTATACGCTACACACAAGGGATAAAGAGCTCAATGCTAAACGACTTTCAATTTGCATGCTGAAAATCGACACCCCTATGCAAATTCGCTTCAAACCCGCTAAACTCCTTCGTTCTTTCTTCTTTTCGTCATTTTTCCCTTGCTTCTGGATATTAACCCCATTGTGGCTTCTTGTTGACATCACAACAAAACTGTACACAATATCTGTGTCGAAAGCGCGCGCGATTTAAAGTTATCGCCTCAAAGAACCTTATTTTCACTTGAAAGGAATTTCCGCAAGTCAGGCAAGTGTATTTTTGCTGTACTAAGAAAGGTCCTAAGAAAAAAAATCGCTTCGCGTTAAACGCAAAAGGAAGCATGTTAATGCGCAATTTAAGATGGGAACAGTAGATCGATGGGTGAAACGAAAAGTAAAGAAAAGGGTTTCATATTACAAAGGTGTCGAAATTGCTTTTCCACGTTACGTTTCAATATCCCGAAGGAAAAAATCAAATAAAATCGATGCGGTGAAGGGAAGCGGATATTAAAAAAATCGGCTTTGCTATTATCGTGCTGCATGTTCGCGCCAATTTTGGTGTAAAATTCCTTAGAAATTGCTCGTATTTTTCGACATTTCTCATTGTTCACCTGTTTTGATTCACACTTCTGTTTACACACTGTGATGTATACGTTCCATGCTTTTACGCTCTACTTTGTTCGCCTTGTTCTAAACTATAAATCTTCTTTGCATATATTCGAACACGTCAGTCCTTTAACATGTTTCAGAACTTTTTTATAGTTTTCTGACTAGGAGTTTTCTCTCTTGTGCCACTATAGGCTCAATAGTTTCAAAGAAATTTGATCTGAAGAGGCAAACCATTAATTAAACCGATTGAGAGCCACTGAATCAGTGAGCTTGTGAGAAAGAAGTCTCTTTTGATATTGATCGTACTATAACGCGGCCCTTGTACTTTTACGTTTGAGTATATAAGTTTTCTCACTTAAGTATAGTACTGTGTTCGGCGAAACGAAAACGAACGAAAAAGGTACCTTCGAAGTAGAGTGAAATAAATTATACAGTTCGCTAGATGTGAGTGAAATGAAAGCGCTCGAAATTTGAAAGAAATAAAAATATTGGCTAGAAATTACAATTCCGGCACACAACACAACAAAATATAACTCACACAAAATTTCCCGATCACAAACGAATTGTCAAATATTTCGCTTGTCATACAAAGGTACCGTAACCTTGAAATCGAAACTTTAACGAAACCAAGCGCAATCTATTAGTGACTACTGCAAATGTCCATTCCACCCATGAACACAGTACTGAAAAACAAACGACACATTTTTTTCGCGAAAAATGAGCGAAATATTATTTTTTTTATATGGGATTTGACAGTTCATTTCGTTTCGCTTGGAACACAGTACTAGGCTTTAGTCTAAACAAAAAAGTTTCAAAATTTCAATATTCACATTTGCGGTTTCAATTCAACTTCATTTAAACTAGAAATCCGACTTATGACACCAGTTTCTGCAAACCTAAATAGAAGATACAGCAAAGGCTGGCTCTAATATACCGGTTATCAATTTTGTGGATCAAAACACACTAGGTTTGACTCAATGCGAACCCAATCCTGCATTTAGACAGTTGAAAGCTTGTGACTTTTGAAATCAATTAGAGTGCACTGGTAAAGCCAGCTCTATATTGCTTTTCAAGAAATTGACAGGAAGGAAGGAAGAGCCTAAACCTAGTCCGTGAAAACCCTTAGATTACAATATCTTCCGAAACAATTGTACCAGGAAGAAGTATGATGTTTACTGAATGTAAAATTTTTGAGGAGGGTGGTGTAAGTGGATGGATAGCAATTATTTTTTCATTGGTTAATTGGCTGTGAAGTTAAAAAAAATGTTCGTGAAAAGGGTTTGTCGAAACTTTCACGAATTTCGTTATATCGAGTTATGTCGAGTTATCAAATAAATTTTACTTCGACGGGATTTTTTTATAAGCGCCTAAAAACGTTTTTCCAAATTTTTCTATATTCGATATCCAGCTCCTAAGAGGGTGTAAAGGGGCTGTGTACATTTTTACGAATTCTGATATGTTTCTTATTTCTAATCAGATATTGAATTTGCTTTCTCTTCTAAAAGTTTTAAGTATAATCAGGAAAAACAGTTTAAGCATTTTTAGATATTCAACCCCCTGGGAGTTGTAATGATCAAGTTTTCACGAATTCCGACAAATCGTTTATGAGATGAGATGAGATAACGAATTGTTTGGTACTTTAACGGGCTTTGTATACAATCGCCAAAAATCAGTTTCGGAATTTATTGATATTCAACCCCTAAATGAGTATGCCGATATTTTACCTATATAGCCTATAATTTTATTGAAATTCAAAAAAGGATAATTAAATAAATAAAAAAATCTGGGCGTAAATTTATTATTTATTGGGTAGAAGTCCGGAACGCGTTTATTGCTGAGATGCGGTGTTGGTTACTAAACGACTGAAAACCTAAAAAAAAGTTCGGGAAGCGGTTAGAATAGAATACTTACGCCGCTGCCATATATAACCCAACTAGCAAACAAATTTCAGATTTTAATAAGGTTTCGGTAGGACTTTTGAGCGCTGGTTGTGGATTTAAGTTTCGATAAAGCTTCCGTAGGACTTGCGAGCGAAGGCAAAACATTTCAGAAGTCATAGTTTCGGTAATAACTTCTTTTAGGCCTAATGGAAGTAAATACCAACGGCTTTATGGAGGTTTCAGTACGCGTTTTTGTAGGCCTGGATAAGGCCTCTGGGAAGTTGATCGGCGAGGTTAGTCGAGGTTTATTGAAAACGTCACCACGTACATTTGAAAACCACTTGTGTAAATGCTGAATTCGTGGATGAGAGTAAAATGATCGGGAAGTTATACTCGCGCAATAGCGAAAGAACATGGTGCAATCAGAAAACGAGCCCGTGAAATTGCAGTAGAAAGGCGAACAGTACTAGGGTCTCACCAAGACCATGCCAATTATGGGAGGCCAATTAATTTCGTCGAAACTAATTCGAAACATCAAGTGATTCAGCTTGAACCCTAGTACTAGAATGTTTCAGATTGGCGTAGTTTATAGCGTACTGAACTAACGTGTGACGGGACCATAGTTCGAATCCGAGAGTGTGCAAGTAAGTAACATCAATTCGCAATTTCCAACCAAATAATAAATAGTATCGTTGAAAGAAACCAAAAGGAAAACTATTAAAATAAATATGTGTGCATATTACTTTATTTAGATTCGTTTTTTTTCAAGTTTCGGTAAGGCCTCCCATTCGAACTAAAACAAAGTTTCAATAGAAGTATTGCTTCCGACATTTGGAAGCAATGTGCACTTCCGTAAGGAAGTAAGAACAGCTTCGGTAAAGCCTAATAACAACTGTTCGTGCTTAGATGTTGCTGTTGAAACATGGGGAAATGTGCGTCAAATAAGTTTAGTAAGGCCATATCGAAGCTAGAACGAGGCAGGAGAAATAGCTTGGATAAGGCCTTATGGAAGGTAGTTTGCTTGTTTGGAACATACCTTATGTATTACGTGTTGGGTCATACTCCGGGACGTGATCAAAGTCGTAGTATTAGTTGTTACGCGATTAGGAGGTTTTTCGTGATTTGGTTTTGGTCCATTACATGAAATCGGAAATGCGTTTGTAGGCTATTATATAAAAAGTCTGTGGAAGTGAAAACCAATCTGATATCTCATCAATCCAAAGAAATATGGCAAAAGCCTTACGTCCTCTTGGAGTTGAATATCTAAAAATATTTCACTTTTGACGATTATCTAGGAAGCCTAAGGAAGTAAAAATTAATTCGATGTCTCATCAGAACTAAATAATATGAAGGAATTTGTGAAAACATATGCAACCCCCTTGCACCCACTTTGGGGTTGAATATCCAAAAATCTTGAAATGAGATTTAAAAATATATAAAGAAAGCCCGAGGAAGTGAAAACCAATTCGATGTCTTATCACGCCTAAGAGATATGACGAAATTCGTAAAAACGTGTTGAACCCGTTTATATCCTCATATGGGTTGAAAAAAGAAAAACTTGAAAACAAGTTTAAGGTGATTATTAAGCAAGTCCGCGAAGTGAAATTTTATTCGATATCACATCAGACCTGAGGGATACGGCTGAATTCGTGAAAATGTATACAACCCCTTTACACCACCTTGGGGGTCGAATTTCAAAAAATGCTGAAAACACTTTCTAGGTATTTATATGAAGAATCCGTAAAATAAAAATGAATTCAATATTTTATTCAATATTGATATTAAATACCATACTACCCCTATACAAATTTATTTTGTTCCTACATGCTACTACACTATAGCTCTATCTAAATACCAAGTTTAAGATTTATATCGTTATAGGTTCTTGAGATATAAAAATAGGAGCTTTTTCCTTATCACCCTCCCCCTCTACACCCACACTACAACATTTTTTTTCTCCTAGGGGTCTTTTAGGCCGACTTCTGGTAAAAATTGATATATGAGACGTGATTTTTTACAAAAATTCTTATCCCCTCCACTTCTATGCTCCACCGCCCCCTTCAAAAATGTTGTTTTCAGCAAACTTTATTTATTAACCTTTATACAGGAACCGAATTTTATTTTTCTAGTGCAATTGGTTCGTGAGATATCGTAATCTAAAGTTTTTTTTATTTATTTATTTATTTATTTATTTGTATACTCTAGATGAAATCATATAGAGTATTATAAGTTTAATCCAGCCCAAAAGTTTGTAACGCATAGAAATAAGCCTCGGACGAAAAAAAGTTATATATTATTTTTTGTTTATTTGTGGCCAAAAACCTCAAATCCGCTTGACGTCCGTCCGTCCGTCTGTCCGTGAACACGATAACTCAAGAACGCCTTCACCTAGGATCTTGAAATTTTAAATCTGGGTGTTTGGTTGAATTTGTAAGGCTAAGTTCGTTAACGGGAAAAATCGTCCTACTCCTTCGGGTAGCTGCCATACAAAATGTCCTTAAAACACGTGTTCAAGAATATTGGTCGATAACTTCAGAAGGGTTTAAGCTACGACTTTGAAATTTTGTATGTATTATTTTTCCAATAGTTGGAGCTAAATGTATGATTATGAAGAAAATCCTGTTAGTCCTTCGTGTAGCTGCCGAACAAATATCCTGTCAAAATGTTTTCACTTAATTTACGGAACTCACTATAACTCAAGTAATCTTTTAACTACGATTCCGGAATTTTGTACAAATTAGTTTTGAGTGAAAAGAAAGTTCGAGTTTACTACTCAGCGAAATCCTTTTACTCTTTCTGGTAGCTGCCATACAAAATGTCTTTAAAACACGTGTTCAAGAATATTGGCCGATAACTTCAGAAGAGTTTAAGCTACGTCTTTGAAATTTTGTATGTGTTATTTTTCCAATAGTTGGAACTAAATGTATGATTATGAAGAAAATCCTATTAGTCCTTCGTTTAGCTGCCATACAAATATCCTGTCAAAACGTCTTCACTTAATTTACGGAACTTACTATAACTCAAGTAATCTTTTAGCTATGAATTGGAAATTTTGTACAAATTAGTTTTGAGTAAAACCGAAGTTCGTGTTTACTAATCAGCGAAATCCTTTTACTCCTTCTGGTAGCTGCCATACAAAATGTCCTTAAGACACGTGTTCAACAATATTTTTCGACAACTTTTGAACGCTTCAAGCTACGAATTTGAAATTTTGTACACGTTCATTTTTAAATGGTTCCAAGGAAAAGGATAAATATGTAAGAAATCGACTGAGTCCTTCGTGCACCTCCCATGTGAAAGTCCTTAAAAAAGGAAATTTTTTTTCGATGACATACACAGTCCAAGGTATGAAATTAAACACTGAATATTGTCTTTTAGTTTGAGTAGCAATCTAATGGCAGTCCTTAATAAAGGACATACAACATGCACACACGTAATTCTACTTTATCCCCAACTACAATATAAATCGGAGTTCAGTATTCATCTAGAGTATTATACGATTGGCTTGCAGCCGACCGTGACTGCAGTATGTTTTTTTATTTGAAAACGAAAATGTACAGAATAGAAATAATCCAATAACACATATAGTCGAGAACAAACAAAATGAGAATGAAAATGAATGTAACCAATGAAAGATAAAATGAATATACGAATACAAAGTAATAGTGGATAGCAAAATTTAATAAATTAAAAATATAGATTTTAAGTAAATTTTAAAGGAGCGCAAAGAATGAGTATGAAAACTAAGACAATCCTGGTTATACGCGAGAGGCAAACGAAGAAACGGGGAATTAAAATATGAATTTAGTGACGCGTATGGTACAATGAAGGTATTTTGAGATCTGGAACGGAGATTATTATCTCTAAATCTAAGCTCAGCATAGAGATTGAAGTTGAAAACAAATATGACTTTATACAAAAACAACATGTCTAAATAAGATCTTCTGTCATGTCATACGGGGCATCTACAAAATTGAGTCTACGATAGAGAGATCTAGTGAAACGTCTCTGCACCGATTCCAATGCGGTTATGAGATACGTATAGTATGGGTTCCACACAACTGAGCAGTATTCAAGGTGACATTTGACAAGACTATTGTACAAGTTAATATAAAGAGCCAAGTTACAGAACGGATATGCAGCTCTCAAAATAAAACCACATAACCTGTAAGCACGCTTGCCGATTTCCATAATATGTACATCAAATTTTAATCGAGTGTCAAATATAACACCTAAATCCTTGAAGTTGAAGACTTCAAGGAGAAGGGAGTCATCAATGTGGTAATTAAACTAAAGATAAGAGGATTTATTTGTATAACACATCTTGAAACATTTTAGCTTATTAAGGGATAGCTTATTTGCAGAGCACCAGGAGGATAATTTATTGAGGTAATTTTGAAGAATGAGACAGTCAGCCAAAGATTTTACTGGTCTAAATAACTTCAGATCGTCAGCATACATTAAATAATCAGAATGAAATTCTGAGAGAAGATCATTCACGAATAAAATGAAAAGCAGTGGTCCCAAGGTTGAACCTTGAGGAACACCGGATGTCGCAAGATAAGGTACCGATAGGCATCATTGGAAGATAACCATTTGCTTACGATTATTAAGATAGGATGAGATCCAGCCTACTAGAGAACTACTTAGACGAAAAGAGTTCAATTTCTGAACAAGTGTATAGTGGCAAAGATATTAGAATCTCTTTATATAAGATGTAAAGATGTAAAATAAATCAATAAAAGCTTTACGGTTGGCGACCAATCTCCGATGGCTATTAGAGCTTTTTATGCTAAAATTTGTAGTCCACTGTAAACATCAATCTGAAAGCCCTGTTTTTGGAAAGTCAACGTCACCGATTCCGAAATCGGTATATTTGACTAAAATAGGATCAGGATTTGTGATTATTGTCTATATAATATATCTCAGTAATTTTGATTTTATTGTTTTGCACATTTAATTGAATTCATTATTATGGAGAAACATAATGTTGAAAAAACAGACTTGAGTTGCAAACTAACGCGAATAGACCGTTTCCACTTACGCATACGCGCTAATTCGCATCATCCAATGCACATGAAGGCGATAGTGGAAACACGGCATATGATTATTACCGCCATACGCCTCATATTCACATATGTATATATGTAGCTAAAAATGATGTCCCATTGACAATCCGATAAAAAAAACTTGCCTTTGATTGATTATTTGTTGCTAGTTGGCGAGCTTTCACTCCAACATACAGTGGGTTACCACATAAATTCTAAAACTTTTCAATAGCCACCGGAGTTGGGTCGCCAATCGTAAAGCTTTTCAAATTGATATTGACATGCTTGGGACATCTTATAGTTTCTACTGTCTTTGATAGTGGTCAACTCTATCAAAAGCTTTCGAGAAGTCAGTATACACCGTGTGAAGATCAAGTCGGTTTTCAAGGGTCCTTGATTCTGAATTTGTAAAAGAAACTAAATTCGTCTCAGTGGAACGACCCTCGAAAAATCCGTGCTGATTAGGAGAAACAGAGCTGCAGACTTGTAGAAAGATGACTTCATGCAGTAGTTTTTCAAATATTTTAGAGGAACACGACAGAATAGAAATCGGGAGGAAGTTTTCAACGTTGTGCTTATCACCCTTCTTAAATATAGGTAAAACCTGGGAGATCTTCCATACTGCAGGAAATATTCTTTGATTCAGTGACATGTTAAATAATGTTGCAAGTGGTTCCGCCAGAATATGGCCCAACCTCTGAACAAATACCCCAACTCCGAACGCCACTGCCCTCCCTCCAAAATTTGTTTTCCATCTATTCTCCTAGTATACTTATAGATGCGGTATAGGTATTACTATGCGAATGACAACCTAAAGAATAACACTTTTACTCGAAAAGATTTTTTGGCGGATTTTTTTCTTTTATTTTGTGCTTGAAGTTAGAGATTTTGGAGAAACAAATGTGTTTGAAATGTTTGCTCTTCTTATTTAATTTTTTAGATTTTTTAAATTCACTTCAAATGATGTTTTAAAGTAAAACTCTTTAATTATTCGCCCGCTATCTGAATTTTGTGTGAAAATAACGGCAAGCTGACTGTTCATACATACCTCGGAAGTGTCAAAAATTTGCCATCAGAAAACGCGGTATATTTGCCAATATTTGATGAAAAATTTTGGTGTTGCCTCACGCTCAGATTAATATGGTAATTTTATCAAATCCCACAGATGACACTATAAATGCATCCAAAATTAATTCAGATAACTACACATTTCACTCCCCAACCATAACTGTACTGTAGTACTTCTAAGGAAGAAGACTATCAAATGGTTGGATATAGGTTTATCGTGACCAAATATATGACGAGTATTGCTGCAGAACATTGTCCTAAATTTCAATAAACTAAAAACTGACACTGTTCAACATTGTCTTCATCGTATCGCAAGCTTTTTCCTGTATCCTGTGTTTTAATTGCGGTTTAACGTGAATTTTCATCCAGGTGGAATACAGGTATTTCGGACGATGCTGCGCATAGGGTATATACTCATATCTACATGTGACGTTAAAAACATTCTCTTGTGATATTTATAGCCGCCGTATTCACGCTTTGGATGTGCAAATTGACATCAACCATCAAAATTCCAACAGGTTTGAATGATTACAATAAAAACCCCGCGTAGGTCTAATCCTAAAAGGATTCTAAGGATGTAAACTTAGAATATGTTACGATGGTTGGGAAAAAAGAACTTCCCTATTGTATCTGCCAGAAGAGATCAACCTTAAGCTACGGTTGATTGACAGCATGATTTAGCCCCATCGTAGAGTATTTTCCCAATATAGCTTATGAATATTGTATGGAAACGCTGTGCCGAATAGCTGGAAACCCCTTCGAAAAAAACACCGAAAACGAAAATACCGCACTCGATACAAGGATTCATAACGGAGGACTCATATCCTTCGGGAGACAGCTGATGTCGATGGTTCTGCGGTCAGGCTGCTTTACGAACACGCTGTATTGGAACTTCACCACTTGTTCTCAATGACTGAAAACCCTCCATCAAAATATTCGACTGTATTGGAAAGTATTTCCCGTTCAAACTGAATATTGCCAATTTAGATGGAATGATGTTTTCAGTTTTGCTCTCGAAGTCGTCGACTGCCATCGATAAGACACCCTTAGAACGTTTCTGTTCGGGGTTTTTACGATTTTAGGGTTTTGTTTTATAGTCGAAAAAAAACTTTAGTAAACCGTCCTTCGGGTTATTAGAATATTTCCAGACCATTTTTCCTTTTTGATTACCGTCGCGAACTTATCGTTAAATTACGTTAATATTCACGTCCATTTTTCTTCGGTTAATGTCCGGTTAGATATCAACCCAAGAACCTACTGGAAGTAATAACTACTTGACGATATTTTTATTAGATACAGAACCATTGTTAACATTTATTACAGCAATAATTCTACGAGGGCTATAAAATGTATGAAGTATTTCAATGTTATCGATAAATTCGGCACTAAATATTTCGATAAATTTAATTTCCGGGTATTATCTTTGTATTTTATTACAAACGAACTGCTACCTACTTCTTCGTACGCGTTGAAATCAAGTTTACAAGTTAATTGTTTCAATCAATAAATAGTACTCTTGCAGTATCGAAATTTTTTGGTCAAAGTTTGAAATGCGGCTAAAGTCAAGATACAGTACAATTTATTATTCAAACGAGAAAATTTACGATCTTAAAGATGTACAGTGTGTAAAATAAAGTAAAAACACCCACCAGCCCTCCATTAAACACTATTCAAAATTTTCGTCTTTCTTTATTGACTCCTCAAATATAAAAAATCTACGGTCGCAACTTTATTATTTTTTGGGTAGAAGTCCGGAACGTATTTTATGTTCAGTAACCTATTACTATGCTACTGACAACCTAAAGAATAACGTTCCAGATAGCCTCCTGAGGGGACACCCTCCAACCGCTATCGACAATTTGTTGGTAAATGAGTCCACTATCATAGTTCTACAGTGAAACTTATATTACCGGACACCTCCGAAAACCGGACACCTCCCTATAGACAGTTCTTTATTCCCCAATGAATTAGGAATGGTTTTCTATTGGTTAGCACCTCTCAATAGCGGACCCTCTCTAAAACGGACGCGGACACAAAAAAACCAATATATTACTAGTATTTACAGAATATTGTACCTCTAAATAGCGGACAGATTTTTTTTGATGTAGTCCGTATCTACTTTGAAATGGTTTTGCCTTGCACGATTATTCATTTGTTTCGGATTTTTCCATCGTCGCGAATTTTTGTTCCGGGGATTTTTGCGCGCTTCTTCTTTCTTTTCTTCTCAGTCTATTTGGTTGTTTACTCTGTATTTATCGTATGCTCCCATTAGAACAATGTCGTTTTCCAAACGGGCGCGTTTATCTCTTGGAGAAAAAATTCAAGTTATCCAAACAAGTGAAAGTGAAAAATTGGGTATTCGTAAGATAGCCGCAAAATTTAAAGTAGGAAAAACTCAAATTAGTGACATTCTGAAAAGGAAAAGAGAGTTATTAAGACAATACGAAGCTCATGGAAACAGTTCGCAAAAAAGAAGTTTTCCAAAAACTGATGGTGTTGTGATTGATCGCGTTGACTGGTTTTGTAAAGTTAGAACTAAAAGTATCCCGATATCAGGACCAATCACAAAAGAAAAGGCTCTTGAAGTTGCAAAAGATCTTCATTTTAAGGACTTTAAAGCATCCAATGGATGGCTCGATAAATTTTGTCAAAGGCACAAAATTACGTTCAGATCAATTTGTGGCGAGTCTGCGCATGTCAATTTGACAGAAGTCGAAAATTTTAAACAGAAAATTCAGTTAATTTTGAAAAAATATCATACTAGAGACATCTTCAATGCCGACGAAACAGGTCTCTATTATCGAGCCTTACAGCTAAATATTTTGCATTGAAGGAAAATGCAGCGGAAAATCTGCAAAGCAACGATTAACGATTCTTCTATGTGCTAATATGGAAGGCGAAAAAGAGAACACATTAGTAATAGGAAAAAGCAAGAATCCACGTTGCTTTCAAGGCGCTCACGTTGATAAGTTACCCATTGAATAGGTATCAAATAAAAAAGCCTGGATGACAACGGACATTGTGGCGCCTTGGCTACGCAAATTTGATAGGAAAATGAAAAAAGAAGCTAGGAAAGTTGTTTTATTTTTGGATAATGCTACTTCGCATCCTAATATCGAGTTGCAGAATGTGGAAATAATATTTCTTCCTCCGAATACTACATCACATTGTCAACCTCTTGATCAAGGTATTATTCAGAGCTTCAAACTAATATACAGAAGTTATTTAATCAAGAGACTGAAGAGTTAGAAAAAAATATAACTTTAACCAAAGCTCTGATAGATGGATGGATGGATGGATGGATAGCGGCAGGTTGGAGGAAATTGTCACCACAAATACTTATTAACGGTTTTCGTAGGACTGGATTTTCAACAAATAGCGTTGTCGATGCCAATGACTTTGATATAGAAGACAACATCCCATTATCACATCCAACGTTAGACTTGCAGCAGTACGCGACAGTTGATGAACATCTATCAACGGAAAATGCTGAAATTTCTATACAAAATTGTGTCGAAGAATTTCTCGTCAACCACGATATGGGAACCGATTCCGTGAGCAGTGATGAAGAAAGCCGCTCCAGCATAACCACTTGTGCGAAAATGAGAGATTTGGAAAAATTTTTTTTGGCAAATAATAATTTAAATGCGCTTAAAAGAATTTCAGCACTTCTTTTATCAGTTGAATCAGATAATTTCCATAACAGAATCAAACATTTCACACAAACGAAAATTAGTAATTATTTACTTCCAAAGTAAAATTTTTGTAATACCCAGAAAATTGTTTTCTTTTAATTTTTTTAAATCTATTTCACACAAATTTATTTTCGGCCGAAGAAGCCTAATTTTTTTTTGTAAAATTTTCATTTTCTGTAGATGAAAATACAGCGTTTTAGTTTTATATATAAATGAGCATATGTATCTCAATTACAATTAAAGTGCTTGTGAAATTCTCTTTTCTCTTTCAATTATATTAATTAAACTCAATACCCCCGAAAAGCGGACACCTCTTTATAGCGGACACTTTTGAATTCCCCAAAGGTGTCCGCTATAGAGAAGTTAGACTGTACATAAATTTCATGTTTCAGCCTTCTAGAATAAGCGGTTGCTGAGATTCAGAAACCATAATCTTTCGTCTAAAACGCTTCCCCTACCTCCTCCCTAACACCCCCATCCCTCCAAAAAATACCTCTCGTAGGAGTCCACCCAGTCTATCCAACAAGGAAATTTCAACTACGGATTTGTGAGCTAGGCGCCTTCAAATGTTTTTGCGTATGGTGGGCGGAGTACAACGTCAACGGCGGAGTGTAGTAAATTTTTTTTTAAATTTCAGGTCGACCACAATACTTTATTATTACAACATATTAAAGTAAAAATCTGCCAAAAGTCCGGGCTCACCTCACAGGTTACTATATGACTCATATGAAATGTTCCCCACGACATTCCTCATACACTCAGGAGTCCACCCAATCTATTCCCCAAAAAAAATTTTAACTTATTATCTCGGGGGTTTTGTGAGCTATGATAACTATATGTCTTCAAACGCGTTTGCGGACGACGTTTATGGCGGATAGACGAACTTTTTTTACTTTAGTCCTGAAACGTGAAATAGGAAAATTTCATTGGAGCAAATTTTTTTAAATTTCAAGTCGATCAAATTGCAGAAAAACCAATTTCTCTGTCATATTTTGGAAACGCTTAAAACTCATTTTTATAATCGCGAAAAAGTTAACGAAAAAAAGTGTTGAATGTTTGTAAAATTAATTTCATATTTTACAAACGATTTTTTTTTTTCAAATAAAAAATTAAGTATTTCATCTAAAGTACCGCACAGTCATGACTATGTACAATCGTGACTGTTGTATGTTTTGTTCCTTTAACAAAAAATCTTGAAGAATTCACACTAACAATAATTAGTTAAAAGCATTTTGAAAGGGGCCATACATCTTGAATTTGTTTATTACGCGTGAACTACTCTCGTTACAAAAATTTATGTGTTTAGATCGCATCTCCTACGCATTTTCCACGCAGCAATTTAGCGAATATTTGGCTTAGGGCTCAGTCAATAATAGGCGGCAGCATTTGAGTGATTACACCTTTGGTTTTCTCTTGCGTTACACACCCCATCGCACATTGCTTACATAAATCGTTACATATTCCCTCCGTATGAGGAAAAGTAATTACCTGTGCGGGTAAGAGTAAAGCTGATGATGGAAATTGCTGCTAACGTAAATGCAAAAAAAAGGTAGAAACAAGCAAGAAATCGCATCGCAGCACCTAGGGAACTTTATTAACTTTCTGGTTTCGACTAAGACGCAGCAGGATAAAGTACAAGAACTGTTGCTGTGCCGGAACTTTTCTTGGAATCATCATCAATCACAGTTTTTGCTCTTTGTTCAGAGCTACCATGGATCAGATATACATTAGACGCTGAGCTTGAGAGAAGATTGATTAGGGGATGGTACAACACAACTGGTAAACTTGTGCAGTTGCTAGGGGTGAAATTGTTATTGAAAATCTATTGGCTGGGAAACGAACGATGTGAAGTGCATTAGGAAACATACTGCAGTCACGATCGGCTACAAGCCAATCGTATAATACTCTAGATGAATACTGAACTCCGATTTATATTGTAGTTGGGGATAAAGTAGAATTACGTGTGTGCATGTTGTATGTCCTTTATTAAGGACTGCTATTAGATTGCTACTCAAAACTAAAAGACAATATTCAGTGTTTAATTTCATATCTTGAACTGGGTAAGTCATCGAAAAAAATGTCCTTTTTAAAGGACTTTCACATGAGAGGAGCAGGAAGGACTCACTCGATTTCTTACTTATTTATCCTTTTCCTTGGAATCATTCAAAAATAAACGTGTACAAAATTTCAAATTCGTAGCTTGAAGCGTTCAAAAGTTATTGGAAAATATTGATGAACACGTGTTTTAAGGATATTTTGTATGGCAGCTACCAGAAGGAGTAAAAGGATTTCGCTGATTAGTAAACTCAAACTTCCTTTTCACTCAAAAATAACTTGAACAAAATTCCGAATTCGTAGCTAAAAGATTCCTTGAGTTATTGTGAGTTTTGTAAATTAAGTGAATACATTTTGACAGGATATTTGTATGGCAGCTACACGAAGGACTAAAAGGATTTTCTTCATAATCATATATTTAGCTCCAACTATTGGAAAAATAACACATACAAAATTTCAAAGACGTAGCTTAAACCCTTCTGAAGTTATCGACCAATATTCTTGAACACGTGTTTTAAGGACATTTTGTATGGCAGCTACCCGAAGGAGTAGGACGATTTTGCCCGTTAACGAACTTAGCCTTACAAATTCAACCAAACATCCAGATTCAAAATTTCATGATCCTAGGTGAAGGCGTTCTTGAGTTATCGTGCTAACGGACAGACGGACGGACGGACGGACGGACGGACGGACGGACGGACGGACGTCAGGCGGATTTGAGGTTTTTGGCCACAAATAAACAAAAAATAATATATAACTTTTTTTCGTCCGAGGCTTGGTTCTATGCGTTACAAACTTTTGGGCTGGATTAAACTTATAATACTCTATATGATTTCATCTAGAGTATAAAAAGTGCAAAAAAAATGTAATGTAAAATAAGAAAATTAAGGTTTTTTATGAAGAAATACATGAGAAGTCATCGAGCTGGAGAAATAAAAATGATTTCTGAAAAATCAACCAGATTCTGAAAAATGCAATCTCTAACAGCATTATTAATAACACTGTGCAGAACATTGTCAGAGTTCAAAAGGCTAGATTAGAGTCAGTGTTGCCACTTTACTACAATTGTAGGAGATCTGCTACACTTTTATTGCGCCTGCTACGCCACTACGGTCACACTTAAATCTACTACATTTTTGATGTCCCATATAGGATGCCCCAGCACTTACTACAGGGCCATTGCTTGTGCCAAGTGCTGGCTGCCAAGCGTTGGGAGCCATCACTGGTTAACCTCTGGGCCATCGTTGACCGCCAGCGTTGGCTTGCGAACCAAATTCATAATAAAAGGTCTCCACCTGACTTTTTAAGGTCAATAATGGTGGAGGGTATTTTTGTTTTCGATCATAAGGTGCTATAAGCTGACGATCTAGGCTATGGTTAAAACCCCAAGCACAGGTCTCCCTCAATTGCATCATTATATGCGTACGATTTTATGATGGCACTCCTGTGCATTCTTATTCCTATTCATAGCTGGTATCTTATCTATTTATTTCCTTTTCTAGTTTATCTACTTTGTCTACTCTACGAGGTAAAAATACCGTCAAAATTACGGATTGGGAGAAATTAAAATGTCTCATTTCCATCCCATCTTCTAGGTACTTTCCAGAGTGATTACTAGTACTGCAGGAACTTTCATCTCTCTTGGAGTTCCCACACTCTTAGGTCAGGAAATGAGGACAAAACAGAAATTAGAGTCAGAAATAGTTTGGGGTAGAAACGAACTGAATAAATATAATGATGGGAAATTGTAAGATGTTGGAAAATAAATTGTTGAGAGCAGTTAAGTACTGGTGGACTATACGTACACTAGTGGTCACTCTGACATTTTATGGCCAAGTTAATGTTCAGTAGTGACTATTCCTAGGATATACTACACTAGGAAGATAATCTACTACACTCGATAGGTATGATCTACTCCAGAAATCAGCTTATCAAGTGACAACCCTGATTAGAGTGTATTTCATCCGTAAAAGAAAATTCTACTTGCTGCGCCAGTTATATGCTGACCACAGCAGTGGCGTGGCGTGATAATTCAACAAGGGGAAGCAATTGGTTAATATCTAAAATTTATTATTATTATTATACCTACAAATTTACTGCGTATTAATTGAACCTCCTCCATTAGCTACTTTTAACATTACTAATATAAAAGCACCCAGCAATCACGAACGGGAACCAGGAAGCTATTTGGAACGTTTTTTATAATTATAAAGTTTTTTTATTTATTTACGTATTTTTTTGAATAGAAGAGTCAATAGAAGTAAAACCGAATTCGATCTCATTAACCATAAAAGTTTTTCGGAATTCATGAAAACCCCCAGGGGTTTAATATCAAAAAATGCTTGCATCAGATTTTTCTTCGATTAAATTTAAAGCCTTTAGAATTAAAAGTGAATTGAATATCTCATTAAACCCAATACATGGAAATTCGTGAAAATGTACACAAACACTTTACACCCCCTAAGGGGTTGGATATCGAAAAATTGGAAAAAAAACATTTCTAGGCGCTTACATAGAGAACCCGCAGAAATAAAATCTAGTTCGGCATGTCCAATATATATAACGAAATCGTGAAAATGTGAAAAAATTCCTTTTCACGGGCATTTGTTTTACTCAACCTCTATGCCAATAAAAATCTGAATTTGTTTTCCTTTAATTTCTTGAGTAGCATACGTACATATACGTACTAAGTTCCAACTTTCTTCTTCATAAGCCGTTTCTGACATTTAAAAAACCACCACCCAACCCCTGCCTTGCTACCCATATTAAAAAATTGTTTCTAGGATATCTCTTTATTGGCTCTATGTAGTCAATTTTTAGTTTTCTATGGTTTGTGGTTTTTGAAAAATAAAAATCGATATTATTTTCTTTCCAACCCCTCCCACCATCAGCCCCTTCACCAGTGCCTCCAACATTTTTTCCCTGTTAGAAGTCTACAGAGCCTAACTCCTGTAAAATTTCTAAGATCATATATGGTACGGTTCTTGAGATATACAAATGAAATTTTATTAAAAATGGCTATCGCCACACTTTTGTGCTCTACCTCCCACCTCAAAAATTTTAATGGGCTCCACTTGTAATCCTATATATACACAAACCAAATTTTACCTTCCTGGTATAATTGGTTCGGAAGTTATTCTAATCCAAAGTTTTTTACCCCAACCCCTACACACCACCAACTGATTCAAAAATTTTAGCTTTTAATTAATCTCCTATTATCCCTTCAGACAACTACAAAGTTTCAATTTTCTGACATCAACCGTTCAGAAGATAAGTATTTTAGAATGTTTCAACCCCAGCTTTCAAGCACTTCGAATACATTGGTTTCCCCTCCACTCCCACACTTCTCAACCCTTATCGCCAATTTTTTTGCAAATAGGTCCACTATCATAGTTCTACATAAGTTCCAAGTTTCAGCCTCCTAGCGTAAGTGGTTCCTGAGATCTAAAAACCAAATTAAATATAATTCAACTATTTACCACAACTCAATTCCAAACTTCGATCAGATTTCAATTCCTATCCTACTCTGGTAGCACTTATTTCCTATCAGATCTCTGCTTGCTGGAAACTTCACCGCTGCAGCCAGGAATGTGTGGAAGCAAATAGCGTATTGCATCCACCGTGCCGTGTACAAAAATTTTTTTTCATGACGTCACAGTGGGCTTACTACGGTATGAATTGAACGCTCATAGATGCAAACTTTTAAATTGCTTCCATGTGTCTTCTTCTTGGATTCTTTTCGCTTGGCTTTTTCATGGTGTTGCCAAATCGGTTGTGTGCGATATTCGCGTGTAGTTTCTTGCGAACTTTTTTTTAGACTGTGTCAAAGAAAATGTTTGAAACATGAATTTTTTTCGCGATTTTTCTGCGCGATTTAGAAAACGCATTTTAGATATAATATTTTTGTAAAGGAAGCACTGCTTCCCTTGCTTCCATGGACGCCACGCCACTGGACCACAGGTGCCTTGGGGATAATATCGGAACAGTTTGGTGAATGGTAATCGTCATATCACCTTTTGAAAGAGGTAATAGCTGCATTTTCAAGGGATTCCTCAATTATGCCCCACTCTGGAATCCGTCTCCTGTTCGAAGTCTACAAACAAAAAATGTAATTATGATTTAAATCCAACTGACCGCTCCAAGATTATCTGTAAGGTGTTTGGGTGGACAGCTCAAGGTGAATCTTTCCGGAAACCAGCTTAGTAGGACTCGATGACGCTTTGCTGAAAATTATTTGGCAGTAAGTAGATAATACAGTACGGGATTGTCTATCTCAGGAACTATTTGCGTTTAACTTCGTGAGATTACACTCTTTTTCATACAAATTCCCAGTTTACGTAGTTTGTGCGCTTGATAGCACCCATTCAGCAGTGAAATTTTCGTGGATCAGGTTTGAAAGTTGAAAATTTGTTAAGCTGTAAAGCTAGTTTTGTCGTCAAATTGGTTGTTTTCTTGACCCAACCTTGGAAACGGTGAGAAAAATCTTGCCAGAATTATATCACGTTTTGATTTTACATTCATATGAAATTAAAGTAACTCAGTCTATGGTCAACTGCTGAATGTTCAAAACTCGCAGAAATGCGAATTTCTTCAGAAAAATTCTAACAAACTTCACGTCACCTAAAGTGTTACTCCAGAATTTCCTTTTCTCCTCTAAAATTCCAAACCAGTTAATTAACCTCACGGCTATAATTCACAGATATTTATCCAACGATTGAATTACAACATGACAACTCAATTGAAGGCATTAGAAGAAACCACCCCAAAAGGTCGGAGCAGACCGACAATCTCTAAACATGTCTGAAGAGCACCTTCTTCCCGGTCATGTAATTGAGAAAACCAATTAAAAATAATGAAGCAAATTCCTTTCAAGGACCCACCGACCCATTAAAATTCCTTTGATTACCGCACAAAGACATAACGCTCACTCCCCAATGGACCATTTCTGTTTAGTTTATACCTCGTGTATATTTTGTTTATGGGAATATTTTTTTATTATTATTTTATATGCTGTAGGTAGATAGTAATAAGGGTAAATTATTATTATTATTTTTTTATTATTTCGAAGTAGATTGAAAGGGATGTTCGCTACGCCCGGTAAAAGCTTTTCTATCGACGACATAAAAGGCAACCATCTGGGGTAACTTTAGAGGCTAATGTTATTAGTCGAGACTAAGTAAGTCGATCGAAGGTATGAGCTGATATAAGGGATATAATTAGGCAGACAGGGTTTGTATTAAATCAGTTGATTCAACACAGAAACATCTATACCCTCTCAATTACACATAATTATCTATCGTCGATGGTTGTAATTTATGAGCAATTTCAGTACCTAGATAATATCTTCCGATTAATTGAATATAGTCGATACGAAATTCAATTATGGTGTAGTGCCTTAATTGAGACTATTGCATATTAGAGATGAAAGTTCTTCCCATTTGACTACAAATTATACAAATTAATGCTTTAACCAATTATAAAGGTAAGTCGATTTACTTCATGTAATAATACAGAAGACGTGATCAAATTGAAACGCTTCAATAATACAATAATACAGTGCTTTTTAACCGCAGAATTCTGGTTGTCGCGGTCACACTTATTGCACAATTACTGGCGAAGGCTTCAAGCTAGGAATCTGCGAAGGAAGAAAATTAGAAATTTAGGATACCTTCAGCCAGAGACCATACCGACGTCGTTGAACAATCGGGGCAATTCGTCCAAATTTGCAATAATTTAATAATTAAATAATGAAGACAAAAAAATGTTGGTCAGAAAGGTAGTAGAAAAATATTTCTCAATTTATTCAGGTAGCTTCCAATGCTTAAAATACTTGGTCAACATCTTGGCATGCTGCACGTCAAGACAGGTTAGGTATCTGAAATTTTGTTTAATTGTGTTTAATTTTCCAATCTACATTCGTCTGGATAAGATGCTGCTTGGTTGATATTATGACCAGGTAAAAGATTTTCACTAGAAATTCTGTGCTAGTATTAGTTAAAAAAAAATTTTATTTTGGAGAAGTTGCAAGGTCCAATAGTCAGTTTATAATAGTTTAAATAAGCTGATCTAACTCCTCCTAACAGGCAGCTACTTACTTCATTATCTAGATATCAATGTCAAATTGGAAATTTATTAAAAAAAAGTCCTTGTTACCTTTTGGCAATTCTTATGCAAGTTTGCATAGAAATCTATTATAGAATAATTTGCATGGAAACCACTATTCCTAAAAATTTTAACAGGAAAATTTAAATTTTACCCTTCTTTTAAAAAAAAATGTTTAAGTCTTACATTAACTTTGTAAAACAAGACAAGCTAAGCCAAGACACCATACAAAATTTAATTGGCATTGGTGTTATAATTTGACAGCTGGCAATTGGAAAATTAAAATAAGTCCTTGATTGTGAAAAAAATCTGCCAACAGTCTGGGCGCAACTTCATTACTTTTTGGGTAGAAGTCCGAAACTCGTTTAATGCTGAAATGCGATGTAGGTTACTATGCGATTGACAACTTAAAAAATAACGTTCCAAATAGCCTCCTGGATATTCATTAGGTTGTCTAAAGGCCGGTTTACATGGCGGTTGCAACCAATTTTTACTGAGATTGTGCGGGATCTAGCTTATCGAATTTTGATTGGAGTAGAACCAACCACTTCAAAAAATGTTGGTACAAACACATTCATAGAAATATCATCAATATTTTTGCTTGATATAATATCTGTTTGTTTCACTCCTGATCAGTTTCTCATTAGAGATAATCCTTCTCCAATCATAATCTCAGTAAAAATTGTTTGCAATCATCATGTAAACCAGCCTACTAAGGGTTGGATATCAAAAATTTGTAAAAATATTTCTTGGCGCTTATATACAGAGCCCGCAGATTATATCAAATTAATTTGATAACCCGACATTCTTAAAAGATTGTGAAAATGTGGAAAAAAAATTTTTTATTGACATTTTTTTCAACTCCATTTTGATTTTACTGCTTTCAACATTCTAGTATGAGCCGTTTCAGAGATTCAAAAACCATCGTACCCCTTTAAAAACAAATTTTCTAGGATGCCTCTATAGTGGTTCTATATAGGCGCCAATATTTAGCTTCGTATCCTGTGCGGTTTTCGAGAGATCAAAATCAAAATTTATTCCTTTTTACTCATTACCTCCCCCACCCCTTATAGCCGCACCCCAGAAGGTAGCACTTTTAAGAGTTCACCCACCCAACCACCAAAAAATTTTGAATGTAATATCTCAACGGGCTTGTGAGGTACGCGCCTTCAAACGCTTCTCCGTACGGCGTACAGACAAATATTTTTTCTTTTTTGTGGTTTACTAGTCCTAAAACATCTAAATTCAAAATTTCAGGGTAGCAAATTTTTTTCAAATTTCAAATCGATCACAATACTTTATTATTAAAAAATTATAAAGTAAACTACTGTAGTCGCTCGTCGTCCTCCTCAAATTTTAGTTGGGCTTAAAAAATTACTTGGAAACAAAAGTTGGTTGGTTTATTAATTAATGAAGCAACAGCTTGGTAATTAACTTTAATGCTCAATTCCATTTACTATAACCAGACGCAATTTTTTGATCGACTCGCAATTTTAGTTCCTGGGGACTTTGAAGTCTGGTATTGGGCCAAAAATATTTTCTAATGTTTGACTAGTTTTCGCTGTATTAGTCAAGTTTCAGTACTGGATCAAGATTGGTTCTGAGCTTCGAACAAGCCTTGATTTCCGGCATCCATTTCAGATGTAAGGTTTCTTGTTTTGGGATACAATGGATTTTAGTCAATTGGCCACATTTTATTTTGTTTCGTTTTTAGTGATTTTTATATAATATTTCTAATATTAGTGCAATTTCCGGCCGAAGATAACATTCAAGATTCTTTGTATATCGGGAGAAAGGATATTTCAGCACAACTAATAAAAATAACTACCAGTTACACAAAATCTATCAAATTAAATCAAAGATACTGCCAAAATCAATCAACATACTGGTAGCTATCTCAAAAAAAGTATAATTCGATAAAAACAGAATAACTTAATACTTGATACATTCCACTGTCGAATTATTGAGGAAACAAACGCTAAAGTGTTCGTTGAATGAAATCCAATTAATTTGCCTCTAAGTACTTGTAAGATGGGGCGAAAGAGAATCATTGCCTTGGGCTGCTGACAGAACCTGTCTATTTGTAGTATCTTAATTGGGTGCGATTTATCTACGCATAGGCTTGTTGTAAATTACCAAGTAGTACACAATATGAAATGTATCTTTATTTGTATTTATTAATTAGTATCTGAAAACATTCGAAAAATGGGTTTTAATCTTTTGATCGTTGTAATTTACTAGCCCACTCGAATTACAGACAGGGTGAATAATTTTATTTCTGATAAAAGGAGGTTTTACAGTCGGTTTTAATTTGGAATCAGAATATTCGAATCGTTGGCAGAAATCAGCTCATATTAGTGGTAATCAAATTAATGAGAGTAGCCCCTTTTTCGATTGTGTTTGCTTAAAGCGATACCGTGTCCATCTACAATTATGTCCAGCGCTCATATATGAAATTCTGATGTTGAAAAAAAGACCAGAAAGGATAGCGGTGTGATATTAATTTCCAGGTGGCTATGAGGTTCTCGAAGCCATTGAAACGTAATTGACATGGACTTTCCATGCTCATTTCAATGATTTTAATCTACAACTCTGGTAATGGGTCAACAGTTAAGCGTAAACATTCGAACGATACACCTGGAAATTGATATTTGTTTGTTTGTTTTTATGGTGATTCCAATGTTGAATTAGTAACAACATGTTGGTTTTTTTTGGTAATATTTAATTATGGAATTATTGAAATTGGACGAAATTATAGGGTAGAAAAGCTGGTAGCTCTCTAAAAAATGTTCGCTAGGTGGCTAGTGCGCTGAAATTGTGCAACATGTAGATTATGCTCCGACGCATCTTAGATGTGTTCAGTCGTTAACATTGATATTTAAACATAGTGCTAAAAAACAAATCTATAAAAAAATTTTCCTGGTTTTTAAACCGTTTTCGATATACATATGTCTTTTGTTAAGCATATTTTTTCATTTCTGTTATTCATATCAGCTACTGGCGAATTGTTATTGCAGTACACTGGGCATGTTTTGCGGAGTTATTAAAGCCTATTTTATCACCTTTCGTTATATTTAACACTTTCGAAGTTATATTGCTAATGAAAAGAATTCCAGTATTTGAGCAATTAGTTTTACTTTATTATTTTTTAATAATAAAGTGATCGACCTGAACTTTCAAAAAAGTTTTCTACCCTGAAATATTGTATTTACACGTTTTAGGACTAGTAAACACCAAAAAAGTAAAAAAAACAAAATCTCCGTCTGTCCGCCGTAGATGCCGTACGCCGTCCGCCGTCCGCCGTCCGCCGTACGCCGTCCGCCGTCCGCCGTACGCCGTACGCAAAATCGTTTGAAGGCGCGTAGCTCCCAAACCCGTTGAGATATTTTTATGATGGGTAGATTGGGTGAACCCCTACGACTGGTATATTTTCGAGGGGTGGGGGTATAAGGGGAGAGGAGAGGGGAGCGTTTTAGACGAAAAATTTTGGTTTCTAGATCTCAGGAACCACTTATGCTAGGAGGCTGAAACTTGGAACTTATTTAGTACTATGATAATGGACTCAATTGCAAAAAAATGGTCGATATTGGCTAAGGGGTGTGGAAGTGGGGGGGGGGGGGGGAATTAGTCTTTAACGCATGAAAGACGGGATTGAAACATTCTGAAATCGATATCTCCTGAACAATTGATGTCAGAAGATTGAAACTTTGTTGTTGTCCTTAGGGATACTTCAAGATTAGACAAGGCCCAAAATTTTTAAAAGGGATGGTGGGGTATGGGGGTGGGTGGTGAAAAACTTTCGATTACAATATCTTCCGAATCAATTACACCAGGAAGATAAAATTTAGTTTCTGTATATGGGAGAAAGTGGGGGGACAGCAATTTTTCAAAAAATGTAATTTTTATATCTCCGAAACCGTATCAGATATGATCTTGAAAATTTTACAGGAGTTGGGGTCGGTAAACTTCTAGTAGGGAAAAAAATTTTGGTGGTGTGGGTATTGGGGGTGATGGTGAAAGGGGGTAGAAAGGAAAACATTCTGATTTTTATTTCTCGAAAACCATAATGAATAGAAAGCTAACAATTTAGGATTATATAGAGCCACTATGGAGACATCTTGGAAAAATTAAATTTTTGATAGGGGTATCAAGGTACGGGGGAGAGGGGTGGTTTTTTATATCTCAGAAACGGCTTATGCTAGAAAGTTGAAACTTAGTACGTATATGTAGATGTCCTATTAGAGTAATTAAAGCAAAAAAAAAGTTCAGATTTTTATTGGCGTTCAGAGGTTGAATAAAAAAATATCGTTTCACGAATTTCGTTTAAACTTTTAGACATGTCGAGCTATCAAAGCAATTTTACTTCTGTGGGCTATTTACATAAGCGCCTAGTAACGATCTTCAAAATTTTTCGATATCCAAACCCTAAGGGGGTGTAAAGTGGTTGTGTACATATTCACGAATTCTGGTATATTTCTAAGGTATATTGAGATTTGGAATTCACTTTTACTTCTATAAGCTTTAAACGTAGTCGGGGAAAAACCGATTTAAGTATTTTTATCAATTAAACCCACTGCTGGTATTGTTCAAGTTTTCACTGATGCCGAAAATCTCTTAGGTTTAATGTGATCGAATTCGCTTTTACTGTTATGAATTATTCTATTGATAAAAAAATACGTAAGTAAATAAAAAAAGTTCGGGAGAGGTCAAAGTCGGAGTGTATCATGAGTTGCTTCGAGATTATTAGATTTCTTGGAAAATTATTTTTGTTCTTAATATAAAAATATTTAAAATAGAGATTTTTAGCCGATTAAACATTGAAAAAGTCCGCGTATACTATTCGAATTTCAGTATATTATGTACACTAAAAGCCCATAGAAGTAAAAACGAATTTGCTGCCTTATCAGAATTAAGAGATATGACGAATTGTTAAAACGTATACAAACCCAATACTTCCACTTGGGGTTTGAATTTCGAAAAAATTGTGAAACAGGTTTTTAGACGATTTCATAAGAAGTAACTTGATATCTCATGAGACAAGACGGATTTTGAAAAATTTGTGAAAACTTAAGCAAACCCTTCACACCTCCTTGTTTCTGGAAATTCAAAAAATCGTGAATTGGTTGGCCGTAATAATCAATTTTATATCTCATCAGAACTAAGGAATGGCAAAAATTGTGAAAACATATACAAACCCTTGGGGGTTGAATATCGAAAAATTGAGAAATGGGTTTGTAGGCGATTATATAAAAAGTCTGTGGAAATGAAAAGCGATCTAATATCTCATCGAACCTAAGAAATATGTCGAAACTTTGAAAAGCATACAACCCCCTTACACCCATTAGGATTGAATATCTAAAATACTGAAATTAACTTTTTGGCTTTTTTATATAGGAAACCTTAGGAAGTAAAAATGCATTTGATATTCGATATATCACCAGATATGCAACCTCCTTACACCCACTTGGGGGTTGAATATCCAAAAATCATGAAAGGAGTTAATAAATGAAGTGAAAAAGAATGCTCTCTCTATCCTCTCCAAATGGGCAGCTGAATGCGGGTTGGGTGTGAACCCACGCAAAACAGAATTAGTCCTCTTCACCAGGAAATATAAAATTCCTCACGTAGACCCTCCTTCTCTGAATGGTACTAGTCTAGTTTTCACCGATAGTGCAAAATATTTGGGTCTTATTTTGAATAGGAAACTTCACTGGAAACCTAACATTCAGGAACGGGTAAGGAAAGCAACAGTTGCGCTTTACTCGTGCAAAAAGGCCATTGGCAAAAATGGGGTATGCAACCCAGAATAGTTCATTGGCTCTACGTGTCCGTCATCAGACCGATACTTATGTATGGTGTTATTGTCTGGTGGACGGCCTTAGACAAAGCAGTTAACTGCACCACCCTAGGGAAGGTACAGAGATCAGCATGCATATGCATCAGTGGAGCTCTGAGAACAACTCCCTCTGCAGCACTAGACATGCTATTCAGTCTGCCACCCCTAGACATTTTTGGCAAGCAAATGGCAGCCAGTGCAGCCATTCGACTTAGAGCCTCTACACAGTGGACTGCCATATATGCAGGTCACTCAACAATCTTGAATAACTTCAATGATATTCCTGAAAACACCGACTACACCCCTCCCAGTTATGATTTTGACAAAAATTTCCTAACAACCATCCCAACCCGTCTAGAATGGGAAAGGGATTTGGTACGGACGGAGGAGTCCGCCCACATATATACGGACGGCTCCAAAACTGAAGGCGGAGTAGGTGGAGGTGTTTTCTCTGACATGCTTAACATTAGCAGCTCTTCCGCCTTCCGGACCACTGTAGTGTCTTTCAGGCGGAGCTTATGGCGATCAAGGAGGCCTTGTCCTGGCTGAGGTGTAATGTAATATCTACTAGGGATATTAGCATTTTCACAGACAGCCAAGCGGCAATAAAATCCCTGGAATCGGCCTCAACAACATCAAAGGTCGCCGCAGAATGTCGATCATCTCTTAAGGAGATGGCAGAACAGTTCAATATTCTTCTGTGCTGGGTGCCAGGACACAGGGATATTCCAGGGAACTGCATGGCTGACGAACTCGCCCGTCGCGGCACTACCCTTCAGATTATGCCGGAACATCGGAATCTGGGTGTGCCTCTCTCTACATGTAAACTGCTACTGGGATTGGACTCAATTGAGAAAACCAACTCAAGATGGGCAGATGGTGTTACATGTCACACTGCGAGACAGATCTGGCCGGAGCTGGATCTGAAACGCTCTAAAAGGCTGACTTTGCTCAAAAGGGCGAATATCAGCACCACAGTCGGTGTCCTGACTGGACACTGTCTTATTGGTCGACATGCCAAAAGACTCGGCCTCTTCTCAAACGACTTCTGTAGAAGCTGCTTGGATGAGGAGGAGGAGGAGACAGTCCTTTACCTTCTCTGTACCTGTCCAGTTCTATCAGCCAGAAGGAAAGCTCATCTTGGAGCTTACTTCTTCAACTGTCTCGGTGATCTTGCCGCAATGGAGGTCGCGAGAATCCAACGCTTCATTGCAAGCTCTAAATGGTTCGACGAGTAGGACCGGATTCGATGATCCTGTGGTAACACAACGGACCTTTCAGGTCTAAGTGTGTCCGTGTTCTCACGGGCAGCCACGCGTACCTACCTACCTAATAAATAAATATGAAGACAGTACAAGAAAGTAGGGACCAATTCAATTTCTTATTACTTCTAAAAGAAATGACGTAACTTGTGAAAACGTGTTCAAACCGTTTATACCCTCTTAGGGGCTGAAAAAGGAAAAAACTTAAAAACAAGTTTTAGGCGATTATTACGCAAGCACGTGAAAGTAAAAAGATATTCGATATCTGATAAGACGTGGGGATATAGTAGAATTCGTGAAAAAGTTTACAACCCCCTTTGCACCCCCTTAGGGGTCGAATTTTAAAAAATCCTGAAAACGCTTTCTAGGTATTTACATGAAGAACCCGTATGAATTCAATATTTGGAAAGACATAATATATATGACGAAAACCGTGAAAATATATGCATTTCATTTTCACTGATCATTTTTTTTGCCCCCCCCCCTCCGAACGCCAATGGATATTTAAAATTTTTTTTTATCTAAATTAGTTTTCTAGTTGATTTACATAAACGTACCGAGTTTCAACTTTGTAGCATAAGCCCTTCTATAGATAGGAAAAACACCCCCCACCCCCGTACCATACTACCCCTATAAAAAATTATATTTTTCCAAAATGCTACTAATATAGTTCTATCTAAATACCAAGTTTCAGCTCCATATCATAATAGGTTGTCCAGATATTAAAATCGGAGCTTTTTCCTTTTCACCCTCCCCCACCCTCACCCACTACACCCACACTTCCAAAATTTTGTTTTCTGCTAGAGGTGTATTAGGCCTACTTCTAGTAAAAATTTTAAACTTTTTTCTTACACTGTTCTTGAGATATGAGACGTGATTTTTTAGAAAAATTCTTATCCCCTCCACTTTCATACTCCACCGCCCCCTTGAAAAATGTTGCTTTCAGCAAACTTCATTTGTCAACCTTTATACACAAACCAAATTTTATTTGTCTAGTGCAATTGGTTCGTGAGATATCGTAATCTAAAGTTTTTTACCCCCCACTCCCGTACGCCACTGCCCCCACTCAAATTTTTGTTTCCGATCCATTCTCCTAGTATACCTACAGATATTCATTAAGTTTCAATTTTGTGACATTAATCGTTTAGGAGATATGGATTTTAGAAAGTGTCGATCTCACCTTTTTTGCGTTTCGGACGCATTATTTTTCCCCCCACTCCCAAACCCCTTCACCTATATCGGCAATTTTTTTGCAAATGGGTCCACTACTGAAGATCTATATTAATTCCAAATTGCAGCCTCCTAGCATAAGCGGTTGCTGAGATCTAGAAACCAAAATTTTCCGTCTAAAACACTTCCCCCTCCTCACACCCCCACCCCTTTTTTTTGCTTTTTTCGTGTCTACTAGTCATGAAACGTGAAAAAAAAAATTTTCAGGATAGCAAATTTTTTTTTTTTACAAATCGAAAACAATACTGTATTATTAAAATAATAATGTAAAATCTTCCAACAGTCTGGGCGCAACTTTATTATTTTATGGGTAGAAGTCCGAAACGTGTTTAATGATGAGATACGGTGTTGGGTACTATGCGACTGACAACCTAAAAAATAACCAAGAGGCTATTTGGAACGTTATTTTTTAGGTTGTCAGTCGCATAGTACCCAACACCGCATCTCATCATTAAACACGTTTCGGACTTCTACCCATAAAGTAATAAAGTTGCGCCCAGACTGTTGGCAGATTTTTATACTCTAGATGAAATCATATAGAGTATTATAAGTTTAATCCAGCCGAAAAGTTTGTAACGCATAGAACCAAGCCTCGGACGAAAAAAAGTTATATATTATTTTTTGTTTATTTGTGCCCAAAAACCTCAAATCCGTCTGACGTCCGTCCGTCCGTCCGTCCGTCCGTCCGTCCGTCCGTCCGTCCGTCCGTCTGTCCGTGAACACGATAACTCAAGAACGCCTTCACCTAGGATCTTGAAATTTTGAATCTGAGTGTTTGGTTGAATTTGTAAGGCTAAGTTCGTTAACGGGCAAAATCGTCCTACTCCTTCGGGTAGCTGCCATACAAAATGTCCTTAAAACATATGTGCGAGAATATTAGCAAATAACTTCGGAAGGGTTTAAGCTACCACTTTGAAATTTTGTATGTGTTACTTTTTTAATAGTTGGAGCTAAATGTATGATTATGAAGAAAATCCTGTTAGTCCTTCGTGTAGCTGCCATACAAATATCCTGTCAAAATGTATTCACTTAATTTACGAAACTCACTATAACTCAAGTAATCTTTTAGCTACGAAATCGAAATTTTGTACAAATTAGTTTTGAGTGAAAACAAAGTTCGAGTTTACTAGTCAGCGAAATCCTTTTACTCCTTCTGGTAGCTGCCATACAAAATATCCTTAAAACGGGTGTTCAAGAATATTGGTCAATAACTTCAAAAGGGTTTAAACTACGACTTTGAAATTTTGTCTGTATTATTTTTTCAATAGTTGGAGCTAAATAAATAATTATGAAGAATATCCTGTTAGTCCTTCGTGTAGCTGCCATACAAATATCCTGTCAAAATGTATTCACTTAATTTACGAAACTCACTATAACTCAAGTAATCTTTTAGCTACGAATTCGGAATTTTGTACAAATTAGTTTTGAGTGAAAACGAAGCTTGGGTTTACTTGTCAGCGAAATCCTTTTACTCCTTCTGGTACCTGCCACACAAAATGTTCTTAAGACACGTGTTCAACAATATTTTTCGATAACTTTTGAACGCTTCAAGCTACGAATTTGGAATTTTGTACACGTTCATTTTTAAATGGTTCCAAGGAAAAGGATAAATATGTAAGAAATCGAGTGAGTCCTTTCTGCACCTTCCATGTGAAAGTCCTTCAAAAAGGACATTTTTTTTCGATGACTTACCCAGTTCAAGATATGAAATTAAACACTGAATATTGTGTTTTAGTTTTGAGTAGCAATCTAATGGGAGTCCTTAATAAAGGACATACAACATGCACACACGTAATTCTACTTTATCCCCAACTACAATATAAATCGGAGTTTAGTATTCATCTAGAGTATTATACGATTGGCTTGCAGCCGATCGTGACTGCAGTATGTTTTTTTTATAAATTACGCCTCTTATATCACCATGGGAGGTGGCTATCTTCTCGCAGGAAACTACTAAGAGTAGGTGTATCTAGAAGACCTCACCTTTCCCAAGCTTCCGCATAAGATTTGACACACTTATTGCATTTCTCTGAAATAAACATCCTATATTGAAAATTTAATACCATAGTTTTTTGATACAGTATTATAACTTCATTTATGTATTATATTTAAATTTAAGTTATAAGGTAAATGTCCCAATACGCGACCATGTAAGCATTGCATTCATATTCAATAACGAAATATCCATTTCTATACTAATTTGATTTTCACGATCGTTGTTTTAGTCAAAGTCGATATATTATTCTGCAAATACAATTGTTTTTCACAACACACGATCATTATTTTAGAAGATATTCGAAAAAAGTTAATCGATGTACTTGTACGTCGTTGCGACCACATGATTGACCCGTTGTCCCGATTTGCGACCACTCGTTTGTCCCGATTTGCGACCAGTCGCAATCTGGTACTTGATTTGCCAGTCCCATTGTGCGACCAATATTCATCTTATCGAAAGTAAAGAAAATTGTGGCAATGAAATTATTTTGGTCCCTGATAGGGACAAAATTGGTATGACCCAAAAGGCGACCGCCATTTGTACTCCCATTTAACCACGAACTCTTTTAAGACATTTATTTTACAGTTTAGAGGCTATGTCATGAAAACTGATAATTGGGTTCTCAAAAAGGATATATGTTACACCATTAGCCGTAATTTTAATCTCCAAAACATCGATGATTTATTTTTGTTGAGGATTTTGATTCATCCGGACGCACAAATGTACATTCATTAATGTTTGTCCCACTTAGCGACCACAGTAAATAAAATGCATATTGATACCTTTGGTTTAATTAAAACACGTACGGTGACCAGCTACTTGTCCGAGTTGAAGATATTGGCAGAATTAAATTGTTAATATCGATTCAAGTCACTTTGGCACTGAATAAACATTCAACGGTCCAACTGTCAAATCTATTAACGAAGTGCCGTCTACAGGCGAAATGGAACAAAATGGCGAGTGAACGCGCGTACTATGAAATTGAATTTTTTTTTTAAATTCAGGTGTTAACCTTATTGTACGGTGAAAAATATGCGCATCAAGAGCATTGTTCACGGATCATTATGAATATTGGACGAATAATTTTGAGAATCTATTTATTTTACTCAAAATTCATTGAAACTGGTCGCAAGGCGGGACATGGTCGCGTGTTGGGACATTTACCTTAATTAAATATTTTCGCACGAGTAAAAAATGTTAATTTAAATTCCAGATTAAATTTTAACAATGTTTCAATTTAATTTTAATTGAAAACAGTAAACGATTTATTATTAACTTTCTATTTGTAGCCCTACAAATTATGGGTGATAAAAATAATGAGGAGTTTTTATTACACTTTTTTATTTTAAAAAAAAAGAGAATTATTCAAGAGGTGAAATGGTTTTAGTTAAATAAAGACATCTTCTGAAGTATTATAGTTATGCTGATGCATGATAAACTTATATTCGAATTAAGGGGGAAAAAATAAGATTTTATAATACCAAGAAATAAATTTTAGTTAACTACCCAGTTTTTTAGATAAATTCCCGTATTTTTACCAACCCGTTACTTAAAACAATAAACAGAAGCTCTTTTCAAGACCTCTAAATTTGTTTTCCGCAACAATGAAAAAATCTGCCAATGGTTTGGGCGAAACTTTATTATTTTTTGAGTAGAAGTTCGGAACGAGTTTAATTCTGAGATGCGGTGTAGGTTACTATGTGACTCAAAACCTAAAAAAAAGTTCGGGAAGCGGTTAGAATGGGGTCGCAATAGAATACTTACGCCGCTGCCACATATAACATATGAATTACATAATTGGATCATACTCCAGGACGAGGTCTAGTCCTAGTATAATATCAGTTGTTACGTCATTAGAAGGTTTTTCGTAATTTCGTTTTGGACCATTACATGAAATCGGAAATGCGTTTGTAGGCGATTCTATAAAAAGTCTGTGGAAGTGCAAACCAATCTAATATCTCATCAATCCTGAGAAATATGTCGAAAGCCTTACGTCCTATTAGAGTTGAGTAACAAACATCCTGAAATCAACGTTTTGACGATTATGTAAGAAGACTTAGGAAGTAAAAATGAATTCGATATCTAATTAGAACTAAGAAATATGTAAGAATTTGTGAAAACATATGCAACCCCCTTGCACCCACTTTGGGGTTGAATATCCAAAAATCCTGAAATGAGTTTTTAGATATATATAAAGAAAGCCCTAGGAAGTGAAACCCAATCCGATGTCTTATCACTCCTAAGAGATATGACGGAATTCGTGAAAACGTGTTCAACCCGTTTTTACACTCTTAGGAGTTGGAAAGGAAAAAACTTTGAAAAAACTAAAATGTGTTTTAGGTGATTATTAAGTAAGCCCGTGGAAGTGAAAAATTAATCGATATCTAATCAGACCTGAGGGATATGGCTGAATTCGTGAAAATGTATACATCTCCTTTACACCACCTTGGTGGTCGAATATAAAAAAATCCTGAAAACCCTTTCTAGGTATTTATATGAAGAACCCGTACAAAAAAAATTAATTCAATATTTCGAAAAACCTAACAGATATGACGAAAATCGTGAAAATATATGCATTCCATTTTCACTGATAATTTTTTTCGCCCCACTTCCGAACGCCAATGGATATTTGCATTTTTTTTTAATCAGAATTACTTTTCTAGTTGATTTATATATACGTACCAAATTTCAACTTTCTAGCATAAGCCGTTCTATAGTTAGGAAAAACACCCCCCATCCCCATACTATCCCTATACAAAATTATATTTTTCCAACATTCTACTACTGTGCCAAGTCTTAGCCTTATATCATTCTAAGTTCTCGAGATATAAAAATCGGAACTTTTTACTTTTCGCCCTCCCCCACCCTTACCCTCTACACCTACATCCCTGATATTTTTTTTCCTGCTGGGGGTCTATTAGGCCTACTTTTAAGCATCTGTCTTACACTGTTCTTGAGATATAAAACGTGATTTTTTAAAAAATTCTTACCCCCACCACTTCCATGCTCCACCTCCCTCTTAAAAAATTTTACTTTGAGCAAACTTTATTTGTCAATCTTTATACAGAAACCAAATTTTATTTGTCTACTGCAATTGGTTCGTGAGATATCGTAATCTAAAATTTTTCAACCCCCACTCCCGTACGTCACTGCATCCTCTCAAAAATTTGTTTCGGATCTATTCTCCTAGTATGCCCACAGATGTTCATTAAGTTTTAATTTCGTGACATTAACCGATTAGGAGATATGGATTTTAGAATGTCTCGATCTCGGCTTTCGAGCGTTTCGGACGCATTATTATTCCCCCCATTTTTGCAAATGGGTCCACTATCGATGCTCTTTATAAATTCTAAGTTTCAGCCTCCTAGCCTAAGCGGTTATTGAGATCTAGAAACCAAAATTTACCGTCTAAAATACTTCCCCCACCTCCCACTTCCCCCCTCACACCCCCACCCCTGAAAAAGTGACCACTTGAAGGGGTCCGCTCAGTTTACCAACAACAAAAAATTCAACTTAATAGCTCAAAGAGTTTGAGAGATATAAGCCATCAAACCATTTTGCGTACGGCAGACGGCGTACGGCGCACAGACGGACTGAAGGGAGGGTGGTTTTTATTTTTTAAAAATCGATAACAATACTTTATTATTAAAATAATAAAGTAAAATCTGCCAATGGTCTGGGCGAAACTTTATTATCTTTCTGGTCAAAGTTCGGGAGCGGTTAAAGTCGGAGTATATCATCAGTTGTTTCGAGATTATGACGTTTCTTGGAAAGTTAATTTTGTTCTTAAAATAAAAATATTTGAAATAGAGATTTTTAGCCGATTAAACATAGAAATACGCTTTTGCAGAAAAGCGTATTTATCTCACTTTTATTTATATTTACCAAAAAGTCACGAAAATTGTAAAGCTTATATGATATTTTATATGTATAATATTTGAATAAGATAATTTGACGAAAATTTAGTAAATTTTTTCAGATGAATTTGGTATAGGGTAAGTAAAATAAATTTCATAAGAAAAATTACTGCATTTGACATGGTGCTGTCAACTATTTGAACAAATGATTTTGACAACAAATTAAGGTAATATATTTAGGTCCAAAAAAAAGTCTACGAATCAATATCTTACAGGATTTACCATTGAAAATATTTGGAACGTAGTTGTATACAGTCCAAACAAGTTTTTGTGAATCAGAAATAAATTTTCAGCAAAATTGTAACCATCTACATTTGAAGGAAAGATTACAATGTTATGATTCTATGACGACACTATAGTGCCTATCCTTTGCGGTGGTATCATTGATACAAAATTTTTAAAAATTTCACAACTTTTTCAATCTTTCAGACGGTTGCCGACTAGCTAGTGCACTCAAACCAACTGGTAGGTATTACCAGTCCTACCATTGCTTTCAGGAGTAGAGTATTCTAAAAGAGTATTTTGAAACTTAATTTCTTGAGGGTAGTTTCTATACTTATTCATATATTAAAGCTGGTTTCATTTTTTTTCCACAAACATAAACACAGAATGGATTTCTATAGCCCACATAACATAATCGTTCCAATAATAACGCAATTTTTTTTGTCTGATCGTTCTATCGCGATAAAGCCTAAACTTGTGTCTATTATGACAGTCCTTTGAGGCTATTTCAATTTACCTTAATAAAATATCCTGTCCAGGACACACAAAACTATAGCCCTGGCATTAAATGTAAAGCATTTTGTTATCAAATCCATCAGTTGTGTATGCGGTGAACAAAAACCAATTTACGGAACCAATAATTGCCCTGTCCTTTTCGTGAAGGTGCTGTTTGCATTTGTAGAAATGTTTGTTCGTCCTATAGCGATGATAGAAACTGAAGGAAATGTACCCATACTGGCACAACGGCATTGATCGTCCGCCACTGGTACCTATTGTTCGCTATATGCCGATTAATTATTCAGGACGAAATAAACAAGTCACCTTCTAGTCAATCGATCAGGTAAATATTGGCACTGTCTTGGTGATTGACAACTACATAATAATAGTACGTAGATGGTAGATAAAGGGTGTCGTAGGCATCTACGAATCGATGCTGCAAAATTAACAGACTCCGGAACGAAAGGTCCATCTAGGAGTGAATTTGTGAACAAACAGGACGACGGATACGCTCGAAATAGAATTCAGTTGATCAACATTCTATGGAATTTATGTACAGGCGCAATCTATGTCACGAATATTATATTAATATTCAGTTTGCTTTGCACCTTCTGTAGATTCTACTAAGCAGAATAAACTTAAATTAAGCTGTGACCCCATAGGTGCAAACTTCCCCTAATTCGAGTGGATGCAATATCTTATCTGTAGAAGAAGAAGCCTTTTACCAGCCCGATTCATAAAGATACTACTTCCGAATTCTTCACACGTAAATGTATAAAAAATTAACAATAGAATGGAATTAGTTTTGTCTCTAAAAGCAAAGAGCGATAGCCTCCAGAAAACTTTATCACCATGTTTATGTTTGTTTTACGATAAACCATACACCATTGTATTGTCTTTAAATTAAATTTTATAACCCATTTTACGCGACTGTTGATATTAGCTGAAATTTTCATCGAAAGAATTTCACAAAGTATTTTCGAATGGTACATATGTACATCCGAAAAGTAACGCAATGATAATAAATTAATGTTTAATTATATAACAGAGTTGTATTGAATGGGTGGGGAATGAAATAAATATAAAAAGATAATATTTGCGTTGTGAATGTTCAAATGTTATTAACCATTAAACTTATTTGATTTGTGAGCTGTGTTTAGGAAGAGTTTTATTTCTGTTTGTGGATTTAAATTTTATTGCCAGCGAAATGTTATTCATAATTTGGTTATTACAAGCTGGAGCGCAGTCATCAAGCCGAATTGGGAAGTGATTGGTTTCAGGGCTGTTAAAAGGGCCGTTGTAAAATTATACAAATCTTCATTTTTCAACCGCTTCCACTTCCTATGAATGCCATTGCTGAGCTGCTAACTGATGCTTGATTAGCTCAAAAATGCGATTTTCTTGTTGGCTACCAAGTACTAGCTCGTCAGTAACCACGATATTGAAATTTTTCATTCGTGGGCCCGCCAGTGATACATTTTCACTTAGTCTGGAAGATATGTAAAAATTTAGCTTAGTTTTAAAACAAATCAATTTTAATTTTAGTTGTGAATTGTTTTTTAGTTAAACTTAGATCAAAATTTTGATTTATTTTATTTAATTTTAAGTTACTTCAAATTAATTAAATTTTTTCTTGAATTTGTCTTTGAGTAAATTTGGATGTTCTAATATTAAAAAAATAGTATTGTTTTATTTCAATTTTACTGGCCTTTTATTGCATTAAAATTATTTTATTGATTTTTTATGATTTCATTAAAATTTATAAAGATATTATTAAATCATAAGGAGTTTTTGTCCGAATGCAATAAGAAATCAGAACGAACAAGCCCTCTCATGCTATTAAAAAAAAGTGTTGACCCCTTATTACACCAAGGGCTTTAATTATAAAAGAAAGTTTTATTCAATTTATCTCATAAAAACATACTGCAGTCACGATCGGCTGCAAGCCAATCGTATAATACTCTAGATGAATACTGAACTCCGATTTATATTGTAGTTGGGGATAAAGTAGAATTACGTGTGTGCATGTTGTAAGTCCTTTATTAAGGACTGCCATTAGATTGCTACTCAAAACTAAAAGACAATTTTCAGTGTTTAGTTGCATATCTTGAACTGGGTAAGTCATCGAAAAAAAATGTCCTTTTTGAAGGAGGTGCAGGAAGGACTCACTTGATTTCTTATATATTTATCCTTTTCCTTGGAACCATTTAAAAATGAACGTGTACAAAATTTCAAATTCGTAGCTTGAAGCGTTCAAAAGTTATCGAAAAATATTGTTGAACACGTGTCTTAAGGACATTTTGTATGGCAGATACCAGAAGGAGTAAAAGGATTTCGCTGATTAGTAAACTCGAACTTTGTGTTTACTCAAAACTAATTTGTACAAAATTTCCAATTCATAGCTAAAAGATTACTTGAGTTATAGTAAGTTCCGTAAATTAAGTGAAGACGTTTTGACAGGATATTTGTATGGTAGCTACACGAAGGACTAATAGGATTTTCTTCATAATCATACATTTAGCTTCAACTATTGGAAAAATACTACGTACAAAATTTCATAGACGTAGCTTAAACCCTTCTGAAGTTATCGGCCAATATTCTTAAACACGTATTTTAAGTACATTTTGTATGGCAGCTACCAGAAGGAGTAAAAGGATTTCGCTGACAAGTAAACCCAAACTTTATTTTTATTCAAAACTAATTTGTAAAAAATTCGGAATTCATAGCTAAAAGACTACTTGAGTTATAGTAAGTTTCGTAAATTAAGTGAATACATTTTGACAGGATATTTGTATGGCAGCTACACGAAGGACTAATAGGATTTTCCTCATAATCATATATTTAGCTCCAACTATTGGAAAAATAACATATACAAAATTTCAATGCCGTAGCTTAAACCCTTCTGAAGTTATCTACTAATATTCTTGAACACCTGTTTTAAGGACATTTTGTATGGCAGCTACCAGAAGGAGTAAAAGGAATTCGCTGACTAGTAGACTCGAACTTTGTTTTCACTCAAAACTAATTTGTACAAAATTCCGAATTTGTAGCTAAAAGATTACTTGAGTTATAGTGAGTTTCGTAAATTAAGTGAATACATTTTGACAGGATATTTGTATGGCAGCTACACGAAGGACTAACAGGATTTTCTTCATAATCATACATTTAGCTTGAACTATTGGAAAAATAACACAAACAAAATTTCAATGCCGTAGCTTAAACCCTTCTGAAGTTATCGACCAATATTCTTGAACACGTGTTTTAAGGACATTTTGTATGGCAGCTACCCGAAGGAGTAGGACGATTTTGCCCGTTAACGAACTTAGCCTTACAAATTCAACCAAACACTTAGATTCAAAATTTCAAGATCCTAGGTTAAGGCGTTCTTGAGTTATCGTGTTCACGGACGGACGGACGGACGTCAAGCGGATTTGGAGTTTTTGGCCACAAATAAACAAAAAATAATATATGACTTTTTTTCGTCCGAGGCTTGCTATGCGTTACACACTTTTGGGCTGGATTAAACTTATAATACTCTATATGATTTCATCTAGAGTATAAAAATAATGCTGCTATTAAAAACATAATTTTGTTTTAGAACTGAGTTTGAATTGTAAAGCTGGAAGGTGGGTGGAACAGGTGCTTTTTGTGACGGCACATCTAATTAAGTTTGAGCTAATTTACATATTTTAATTTTAAGAAATTTTAATTCATTTATTGGGTTTTCAAAGTATATTTCAAAATTTACAAAAAAAATTATGGTAAGAATACTGTTTTGTCTTAATATTTTTATGGCGTTTTGGACTCGACTGAAGGAGTGGGTGGGGAGCGTTTTAAACGAAAATTTTTTGATTCAAGATCTCAGGAACCGCTTATGCTAAGAGGCTGAAACTTGGATCGTATGTAGCCCTATGACAGTGGACCCATTTGCAAAACAAGGGTCAGTACAGGTTCAGGGGTGTGGGGTAAAAAAAATGGGATGCTGGGATGGAATCATTCTAAAATCCATATCTCCTGAACGGTTCGCAAGTGAGAGAAAGCTAAAAAGAGTCTACTATATAAGCCTATAAAAATAAAATTGTTAATAGGGGTAGTGTGGTACGGTGGTTTTTCATATTTCAGAAACGGCTTATGCTAGAAAGTTGAAACTTAGAATGTATATGTAGATGCACTGCAGAAGTAATTAAAGCAAAAAACAGTTCAGATTTTAATTGTTGTGCAAAGATAGAGTAGGTAGATAGGTAGGTACCCGTGAGAACACGGACACACTTAGACCTAAAAGGTCCGTTGTGTTACCACAGGATCATTGAATCCGGTCCTACTCGTCGAGCTTGCAATGAAGCGTTGGATTCTCGCGACCTCCATTGCGGCAAGATCACCGAGACAATTGAAGAAGTAAGCTCCAAGATGAGCTTTCCTTCTGGCTGATAGAGCTGAACAGGTACAGAGAAGGTGAAGGACTGTCTCTTCCTCCTCCAGCAGCTTCTACAGAAGTTGTTTGAGAAGAGGCTGAGTCCTTTAGCATGTCGACCTATAAGACAGTGTCCGGTCAGGACACCGACTGTGGTGCTGATATTCGCCCTTTTGAACAAAGTCAGCCTTTTAGAGTGTTTTAGATTCAGCTCCAGCCAGATCTGTCTCGCAGTGTGACATGTAACACCGTCTGCCCATCTTGAGTTGGTTTTCTCAATTGAGTCCAATCTCAGTAGCAGTTTACATGTAGAGAGAGGCACACCCAGATTCAGATGTTCCGGCATAATCTGAAGGGTGGTACCGCGACGAGCAAGTTCGTCAGCCATGCAGTTCGCTGGAATATCCCTGTGTCCTGGCAACCAGCACAGAAGAAGATTGAACTGTTCAGCCATCTCCTTAAGAGATGATCGACATTCTGCGGCGACCTTTTATGTTGTCGAGGCCGATTCCAAGGATTTTATTGCCGCTTGGCTTTCTGTGAAAATGCTAATATCCCTAGTAGATATTACATTACACCTCAGCCAGGACAAGGTTTCCTTGATCGCCATAAGCTCCGCCTGAAAGACACTACAGTGGTCCGGAAGGAGCTGCTAATGTTAAGCATGTCAGAGAAAACACCTCCACCTATACCGCCTTCAGTTTTATATATGTGGGCGGACTCTTCCATCCGTACCGAATCCCTTTCTTATTCTAAGGGTTGGGATGGTTGTTAGGAAATTTTTGTCAAAATCATAACTAAAAGATGTAGTAAAAAAATTAAAAATTAAATTATTATTAATTATTATATCGAATCACTATCACTTCTAAAAGCTTTAAATGTAATCGGCAATAACCCGTTTTAAGCATTTTTCGATATTGAACCCCCTGGGGATATAAGGTATTGTTCAAGTATTCACGAATTCCGACAAATCTTCCAGGGTTAACGTGATCAAATTCGCTTTTTCTTCCATGTGCTTTTTGCAAAATGATCTCAAAACTAATTTCACGATTTTGTGATATTCAATTCCCAAAGGGGTGTGAAATTAGGTCTGATGAGATATCGAATTTTTTTTACTTTACCGGGCATAATTATACCTACACCGCATCTCACCATTACACATTCCGGACTTCTAACCAAACAAGCCAATCGTATGATACTCTAGATGAGTACTGAATTCCGATTTATATTGTAGTTGGGGATAAAGTAGAATTACGTGTATGCATGTTATACGAGTATGTCCGTTATTAAGGACTGCCATTAGATTGCTACTCAAAACTAAAGGACAATATTCAGTGTTTAATTTCATATCTTGAACTTGGTAAGTTATCGAAAAAAAAATTTCCTTTTTGAAGGACTTTTACATGGGAGGTGCAGGAAGGACTCACTCGATTTCTTACATATTTATACTTTTCCATGGAACCATTCAAAAATTAATGTGTACAAAATTTCAAATTCGTAGCTTGACGCGTTCAAAAGTTATAGGAAAATATTGTTGAACACGTGTCTTAAGATTTTTTTTGTATGGAAGGTACCAGAAGGAGTAAAAGGATTTCGCTGACTAGGAAACTCGAACTTTGTTTTCACTCAAAACTAATTAGTACAAAATACCGAATTCGTAGCTAAACGATTACTTGGGTTTTAGTGAGTTTCGTAAATTAAGTGAAGACATTTTAACAGGATATTTATCCAACTATTGGAACCTGCCTATGAGGCTAGATGCCAATTACTAGATATAATGACGTCAAGGTCGTACCACAGACTGGTATCGGGCCTCTAATGTGTTCACCTATGGCAAAATCAAATGGGCTATACACTCCTTCCATCCCTTGAAATCGCCAGGCACTGACGGAATCCTTCCAGCCTTGCTTCAAAAGGGACTGGAAGAACTGCTCCCCTACCTACTGCAAATCTTCAGAGCGAGCTTTGCTCTGGGCTATATACCAAGTGCGTGGAGACAGGCAAAGGTGGTCTTCATACCAAAGATAGGCAAAAGATCGCGCTCTGACCCAAAGTCATTCAGACCCATCTGCCTAACATCTTTACTCTTGAAAACCATGGAAAAGATAACAGACCACTGCCTGAGACACGAAGCACTTAGCAAGAAACCACTACACAGTAATCAATTTGCCTACCAAACCGGCAAATCGACAGAATCAGCACTCCTCCAAATTACAACGGAAATTGAGAAGGCAATTTGCGACAAAGAAATTGCGCTATGCGCATTTCTGGACATAGAAGAAGCATTCGACAACACATCCTACGACTGTATAAATAAAGCAATTGTCGACAGAGGAGTAGACTCTACCACAGCAAGGTGGATCGACCAAATGCTAAGTACACGGGAGATTCACACCTCCCTGAGAACGGACACCACAAGGGTCAAAGCAGGCAAAGGATGCCCGCAGGGAGGAGTACTATCGCCCCTTCTATGGTGTCTTGTGGTGGACGACCTACTGAGCTTGCTCAGTCATAGCGGCCTTACAGTCCAAGGATATGCTGACGACTTAGTTAGTAATCATGATTAAGGGCAAGTTTGAGGAAACCCTCAGCGACCTTATGCAGCAAGCACTAAGTAAGACACAAACATGGTGCCACGAGAAAGGCCTACAGGTCAATCCGGGTAAAACCACGATTGTGCCTTTTTCACGAAAGAGAGACCTGAGCAAAATAAAATCGCTCATGATGTACGAGACGGAAATCAAACTCGCTACAGAAGTAAAATATCTAGGTGTAATTCTGGATCAGAAACTCCTATGGAACAAGCACATAGAAAAAGTATCGGAGAAAGCCACTACTGCTCTACTCTTGTGTAGACAAGTCGTAGGCAAAACCTGGGGCTTGAAACCCAAAATAGCCTTGTGGCCCTATACAGCTATTGTTAGACCTATGATAGCATACGGAGCATCAGTATAATGGCAAAGAACAAAACTAGTAAGCGCCAGGAGTAAACTGGACAAGCTCCAAAGGTTGGCATGTATCAACACGACAGGAGCAATGAGAACCTGTCCCACGGCTGCTATGGAGGTTCTTTTAGATCTGACTCCGCTGCACATCTACATCGAATCACAGGCAAGATTAGCCGCGATGAGAAACAAACTAAACGGCAACCCATCCAGAGTAAAAAGTGGATCTAATAATCTATCCAGACTTAGAAGTAGCATTCAAATGCTAGACATGCCTGTGGACCATATGACAAAGAGATATCGCTTCGAAATCCCTTTCAACTCCATAGTCTGCAACAGAGAGAACTGGGCAATGGACCCACCGCAGTTCGGACCGAATAGCATTGTATGGTATACCGATGGATCTAAGACGACTGAAGGCACCGGAGCTGGCATAAGCGGACCCCGCGCCAGGATAACGGAATCCCTCGGTGAATATCCCACCGTTTTCCAGACGGAGGTCCATGCTATATCCAAGTCCATAGAAATAAACCTCGAAAGGGGTTACTCAAATAAGAACATAGTCATTCTCACAGATAGTCAGGCAGCGATAAAAGCCTTGACTGCACAAACAGTAAACTCAAAACTGGTGTGGGAATGCCAAGAAAAATTATGTATCCTTAGTACCAATAACAGAGTCCTCTTGCACTGGGTGCCCGGTCATGAGGGCATAGAGGGCAACGAAACAGCAGACCAACTTGCAAGAGACGGAGCAGCGGTCCGCCCTACTGGACCAGGGCCGTTCTGTGGAATCTCAACCTGCTCTATTAAGAAGAGCATAAGGGTATGGGAGGAACACAAGAAATACCAACACTGGGCCACACTGCCCAGACTTAGACAGGCCAAAAGATTCATACCGAACCACTCAACTAAAGGAAGCAAACAGCTTCTACAGTTTGATAGAAACAAAGTACGGGTAATAACCGGAATACTCACGGGTCACTCGCGCTTGAAAGATCATCTTAAAAGAATAGGAATCATAACCGATAACCTTTGCAGGTTCTGCCATCTGCAGGCAGAAACCTCTGAACATATTTTGTGCTGCTGTGAGGCAGTCGCAGCTCAGCGCCACAAATGTTTCGGAGAACACTTTGTGGACCATAGTTCCCAAAATAGAATAGTACTAAAATAGACCTACACCAACTAGATAAATTCCTAAGAGAAATAAAGGTGAGTGAGGTCCTCTAGGTTGAAACTGGAGAAAGATCTATGAGGTATAGCACAATAGACCACTGGTCGCGGTGCTTGGAGGAATCCCTCCGCCTCCGATGAAATCTATCTATCTAAGATCACGCAGAACTTTCTTAAGCATTATGTTTGTCAGGGACTGTTTAACTTACAGCATAAATTCATCAGAACTTTTATCTCTTTACAAGCTCTATATTCCTTCTTAAATTTTAAGGCCTAGATCTCTTCTTTACGTGGATCCACATCGTACTAGGTACGGATCTAATGAACCGATCTCTAGGTGTGTGCTTCACTTTAACTTTATCTCTAACATGATCGACCATACTGACAGTAGATTATCTTTAAGAAGGCAGTAATTGATGGCCTAAAACGGTGTGATTAAATGGCATTATTATTAGTATTGTTAGTTTTTTTTAGTCTGTAGAATATATATGTTCAGTAGATGAAATAATAAATAAATAAATAAATATTTTCCGATAACTTTTGAACGCGTCAAGCTACGAATTTGAAATTTTGTACACATTTTTTTTAAATGATTCCAAGGAAAAGTATAAATATGTAAGAAATCGAGTCCTTTCTGCACCTCCCATGTAAAAGTCCTTCAAAAAGGAAAATTTTTTTTCGGTGACTCACCCAGTTCAAGATATGAAATTAAACACTGCCGATATTGCCTTTTAGTTTAAAGTAGCAACCGAATGGGGGTCTTTAATAAAGGACATACAACATGTACACACGTAATTCTTATTTATCCCCAACTACAATATAAAGAGTTCAGTATTCTAGAGTATCATAGCTGAAAGCCGCCGATCGTGACTGCAGTATGTTTATACTCTAGATGAAATCATATAGAGTATTATAAGTTTAATCCAGCCCAAAAGTTTGTAACGCATAGAACCAAGGACGAAAAAAAGTTATATATTATTTTTTGTTTATTTGTGGCCAAAAACCTCAAATCCGTCTGACGTCCGTCCGTCCGTCCGTCCGTCCGTCCGTCCGTCCGTCCGTCCGTCCGTCTGTCCGTGAACACGATAACTCAAGAACGCCTTCACCTAGGATCTTGAAATTTTGAATCTGGGTGTTTGGTTGAATTTGTAAGGCTAAGTTCGTTAACGGGCAAAATCGTCCTACTCCTTCGGGTAGCTGCCATACAAAATGTCCTTAAAACACGTGTTGAAAAATATTAGCCGATAACTTCGGAAGGGTTTAAGCTACAACTTTAAAAATTTGTATGTGTTACTTTTTCAATAGTTGGAGCTAAATGTCGAATTATGAAAGAAATCCTGATAGTCCTTCGTGTAGCTGCCATACAAATATCCTGTCAAAATGCATTCACTTAATTTACGAAACTCACTATAACTCAAGTCATCTTTTAGCTATGAATTGGAAATTTTGTAGAAATTAGTTTTGAGTAAAAACAAAGTTTGGGTTTACTAATCAGCGAAATCCTTTTACTCCTTCTGGTAGCTGCCATACAAAATGTCATTAAAAGACGTGTTTAAGAATATTGGCCGAAAACTTCAGAAGGGTTTAAGCTACGTCTTTGAAATTATGTATGTGTTATTTTTCCAATGGTTGGAGCTAAATGTATGATTATGAAGAAAATCCTATTAGTCCTTCGTGTAGCTGCCATACAAATATCCTGTCAAAATGCATTCACTTAATTTACGAAACTCACTATAACTCAAGTAATCTTTTAGCTATGAATTGGAAATTTTGTAGAAATTAGTTTTGAGTAAAAACAAAGTTTGGGTTTACTAATCAGCGAAATCCTTTTACTCCTTCTGGTAGCTGCCATACAAAATGTCCTTAAAAGACGTGTTTAAGAATATTGGCCGAAAACTTCAGAAGGGTTTAAGCTACGTCTTTGAAATTATGTATGTGTTATTTTTCCAATGGTTGGAGCTAAATGTATGATTATGAAGAAAATCCTATTAGTCCTTCGTGTAGCTGCCATACAAATATCCTGTCAAAATGCATTCACTTAATTTACGAAACTCACTATAACTCAAGTAATCTTTTAGCTATGAATTGGAAATTTTGTACAAATTAGTTTTGAGTAAAAACGAAGTTCGAGTTTACTAATCAGCGAAATCCTTTTACTTCTTCTGGTAGCTGCCATACAAAATGTCCTTAAGACACGTGTTCAACAATATTTTTCGATAACTTTTGAACGCTTCAAGCTACGAATTTGAAATTTTGTGTAATGGTTCCAAGGAAAAGGATAAATATGTAAGAAATTGAGTGAGTCCTTCCTGCATCTCCCATGTGAAAGTCCTTCAAAAGGACATTTTTTTTCGATGACTTACCCAGTTCAAGAAATGAAATTAAACACTGAATATTGTCTTTTAGTTTTGAGTAGCAATCTAATGGGAGTCCTTAATAAAGGACATACAACATGTACACACGTAATTCTACTTTATCCCCAACTACAATATAAATCGGAGTTCAGTATTCATCTAGAGTATTATACGATTGGCTTGCAGCCGATTGTGACTTCAGTATGTTTTTTTTAGTTTTTATGTTCTGAAACTTATTTTTCTTTGATTTAAACTAAATTAAGCTTTAATTTTATTTTATTTTTATTTTTTTTATTTTTTTTCTTAATAAGTTGGTAATACTGTTTAATTTTTAATAATAAGTAAACTTTATTTTTATGATGTCTAAGTTTTGATTAATTGCTTGCTTATTTAATTTATATCCTTAATAATTTCAATTAAAGCTTTTTATTTAGATTTTACATTTTATGGAGTCTCAAATTTTTAACTTTATATATAGGCTGTACTTGTATTACAAATTTTATGTGTTTTATATATATGGTTTATTTAATTTGTTAACTTACTAAAATTTAAAAAAAAAATATTATTTTAGTTGGAATATTTTTTGGTTTTCAATTTAATTTTTTTTTCTAGAAATAATGTTTTTGTATTTACGTCACTTTTTAATTTTCATTAAGTTTTCATTTTCTATTACTTTATTATTTTGATATACTACACTATGTTTAATTAATTTAATTTATAAGCGGTTGGAATGTATGCTTTTCGCAGCACTCATACCATTTAATACCCTTGAAAATGTATTTTCAAAAAGGTTCCCCCAAATTATTATAGTTATACGTAAATCCCAAGTTTCAAATTTCTAAGATTAATCGACGTTCAGTGATTAGAAGTTTTTCTTTCTTAAAACCTTTCCTTTTTTCTTCCATTATTAAAATGCAAAATTTCCTCTATCTCCCAAAAATCCAAACATAGAAATTTTTTTTTTAAATAATTCGGTGTTAACTAAATTTTAATTTTTAAAAACTGATCTTTGCCGCACCTGAATTCCTAAATGGTGGAATTTAGAAAAAAAAACATTTGTCTGCCAAGGTTTGCTAAAAATGGTGGTCAATGTCACAAAGGGTAGCTTGGCTTAGAATTTTTTTGGCTATTGTATGAAAAAAATTTTATAAACTTCATGGGGAAAAAACTTGATACAGGATTTCTATTTTGGACTTAGAACAAAATTGCCAAATGTTATTGAGTTAGCCTTAGTCCACAATATTGGTGCCAAATTTTGGGTAAAGATTAGAAAATGACCCAAAATTTGAATGCCAAGTATTTTAAAATTTTGTTTAAATTGGAAAAGAATGTTGAGAAGGCTTTGTGAATCAATCTTGGTGAATAAAGCTCGGTTCACTAATCTTGGCGTTTTCCAAAACAGATTCAAAAGTGTCCCTTTTATTAAGTATTGAATTTATTTCATAATCACGTCTGCCATACCTATTACATTTCAAATACCTCTAACTTTTTCACTATTAAGCTGCCACTAATACAAATTGCCCTATTACCGAAATAATACTTGCAATAAAATTAACGTTTAAAGGTCAAACGAACGATCTGAATTTCTTTGGAGAATTGCCATATTGGGACAATCTTTAGCAGTAATTCGCTTCGGACTTAAATCGCATTCATAAAAACGTGTCCTTAATTTCACTAAGCATTCAGCCATGGAGTTAACTCTAATGGGTATTCCAAAGGAGATGTACGTGCTAACGACAAATTCACATTTGTATTTCTGAGAATTCCACTTGCCATTTTGGGGATTTCAATTTCGACGCGTAATAAATGTTCCTATTAAAGTGGATTTTTGGTTTCTCGTTTCGTATATTTATGAAAATGATCCGAATAATCGTGGTTCAGACTCGAGGAAAATTTTAAATAGATTTAAATTTTGCAAATTATCGTATGTTTTCTTTTCAGTAACTTGCGACTGAAAATTAATTAATATTATTTCTTCCACCCCCCCCCCCCCCATCCCCTCTCTCTCTCTCCTCGTACGAAAAGATACTTTCAGTTACCTTGATTATGACTAGATCATAGGACAATAGTTCCGCGTAGACTATATTCGTACCTATTACGGAAATTAGATGTATTTACATGTAAAGTTTCTCGACTTACGAGGCGTCAAGCAAAAAGAAGACACACGCTTGCGTACAGCTTACTGAAATATAACCAAAGTAAATTCATAAGAAACTATTTTGCGTGAGTGTTACATTCAATTCCATAATCATAAGAATTAGCTAATGTTGCCCAACTATCTCCGTTTATTGTTTCAGTCGCATATTAATTAACTAGGTATCAAATTATGGGGAAAATAAATTATATTATCAAGTACAACCCTAAGACGAAAGGGAGAAAACTCTTATAAATTAGTGCCGGACAGACCTACAAATTGAAAAACCTTATTAGCTTAATTAATTAGCAGCATTTTTTTCTGTATTTGGAAAGTAAACAGCAACTAGATCCACTCGAGGAAGACCCGAAGGACTATTTCGACAGCACATAGATCAACAGATTTGTTAGTTTTTATTCCCAAATGGAAGGTTCTCTCTACCAGACTTTAACACAAAACTAACCTACCGCAAATCTAGAGGATTCCCGACACGTACCTTTTCGGTAGATTAGTCAAAGTTACGACTCAATAGTCCGGAAGGTTCCTTGTTTTGTGCCGGCCATAATTCCAGTCGCAATTAGAGTATAATATTGAATTGTCTCGTAATTAACCCCAAAAATGGTTAGCCCTACCGGAATACTGAACCCATTTGTATACAATTTATAGTGGAAGTTTTTGAATCGGGTTCATTTCGGCGAGTATCCATGCGATCTGTGATATATTTATTACGTAGGCCTAGAAATTAACTACGTGCCCCTGATATTTATCGCCTTGCTGGTGGTTTTATTAGTAGAACTCAAGTGATAAATTTTGCAATTAACTCGCAAGAACTGGTTAATCTGAAATTTTGTGGTATATTATTATTGCTATGTGGAATTTCGAATAAAAGTTACTCCAAGGTGATCTTACGGAAACATATTTTCTACGTACGTGTTCACAATTGAAGTCCGATAAAGCCAGAGTGCTTGATGGTATAGAAATATAAAATTTTGCGTAATAGCAGGACCATCAGGTGAAAAAATTGAGATGAAAAAAAACTGTGTTTTTGAGAAGTACCATAAAAAAAGTTCTTGCAAAAGTTACTCGTGAAGAACGCGTTGTTGAACTTGAATATTGGAATAAGTTTAGACGATGACGTTAGGTCAAATCAGAGAATAGACAGTATTTTGTACAGGTTCGCTTACAAAAGTCCTCACATAACAAGGTTAGATCAACAGCCTAGCAACTCAAGTAAGGTTGTATAGATTAATTAGTTTTTTTTATTTCAGTAATGCTGTAGGTGTAGTGATCACGTTTCATGACTAGTTGGCACCAAAAAAGCAAAAAAAAATTTAGTTCGTCAGTCCGCCGTACGCAAAATCGTTTGAAGGCAAACGCTTTGAGTTATTTTGATTAAAAAAATTGTATGAATAGTCCGAGTGGACCCCTTAAAGATGCCATCTTCTAAAGGATGAAAGTGGAAAGAGAGCGTTTTAAACGGACAATTTTGATTTCTATATTTCAAAAACCGCTCATGCTAGGAAGCCGAAACTTGGAATTTATCTTAATATACATACACGTTTTCACGAATTCCGTGATATCTCTTGGAAGTGATAAGAGATCGGATTGGTTTTCACTTCTTCGGGCTTTCTTTGTAATCACATAAAAATTTGTTTCAGGATTTTTGGATATTCAACCATCAAGTGGGTGTATGGGGGTTGCACATGTTTTCGTAATTGTCGAAATATCGCTTAAGTTCGATGAGATATCAAATTGGTCTTTACTTCTTCAGAGTTTTAACATAACGGCCACAAAATGATTTTAGGATTTCCCGATATTTAACCGCCAAGGGTTGCATATGTTTTCATAAATTCTAGCATATTTCCAATATCTGATGTGATATCGAATTGATTTTTAGCTCCAGAGGCTTCCTATTTGATCGCCTAAAAATTAATTTCCCGATTTTCGGATATTTGGATACAGTCCACATTGCAGTGGAGTAACAAAAATCGGAGAACGGTTGAAGTATGTATGTTTAGAAAATTCGGAATTGCTCTTGGGAGGGGGCGCCCGGCCGCCCCCTCCGCCCCCCTGTATCCGCCAATGCTACGAGCAGTTCATGTAATCGCCTAAAATCTGATTTCACGATTTTTCGAAATTCAGCCCCCAATGTCATGTAATGGGTTTCAATACATTTTCACGAACTTCATCATAATATCTCTCAAGCAAATTGGTGATAACTTTTATGATTTTTATTCTAATCGATAAAAAAAAAATTCTACTGTTCGTGTATTTCCAATAAAATGCTTCCTATTATAACCACAACTGAAGCTATCAATTACCTCTACTCATCAAATTAAACTCAATAAGAAGTCTAGACATCGCTGTAACAATTTAATGGTTTTAAGATCGATTTAACATCCATTCGCGAAAAACTCATCTGTTTGAATATCTAGTTACTTTTCGATTCACGGGTAACTGACGCGAACGAAAATATTCAATGTCGACATAACTTTTAAAAAAATTCATATATTTAATGTTTGAACTAAAAGTCATTTTTAATGTAATTATCACCAAAATCAATGTAATCCATGACGAAGTTCTTTTATAGAAAATGCTAAGACACGTGATTACCCTTATGATCAGAAAACACGTAAATATTAATATGTTTCAAAATATAATTTTTCGCCTTATAAAAGTGCGAAAGCAAAAACAGATGCTAACATGCAAAAGTTCTGAAAAAAATTATGCATTCAGCTTCTAGAACGCATTGCAGCTTAAGAAAGCGTTCAAAGGTATAAGTATACCAATGAGATTCACGTAAAAACTGTGGTCGAGTTTATTAGTGAGAAAAAATTTTTAACGCCTTCGAATAGCTCATATTCAAAGTTTTTTTAAACCGGTGTCTGCTTATTTCTACTACTTATACTTATTTCACTATTAGGACTCAAAAGTTAAAATTTTGGAAACTATAAAATTAATGTATCTATCCGAACTGGCAATAATTCAAGAATGGACTGGAAAAGAAATTTAAAAGGAGGCGGTTTTGATATTAACATTATTTAGCAAAAGTTCTTAGGATAGTTCTCATAAAATAGGCAGTTGAAGGCGAGCAAATTAAAATTTTCGCACTGTAACTTTTTGTTAAACTACAGCAATAAAAACCAATACAATAAGCTTCAAGACTCTACCATGCAAGTTCTCTTTAAAAAAAATTATATTTGCTTTAGTCCGATATCGCGACAACTTTATAGAATTAGAATTTTATATGATTTATTTTAGGTCAAAAAGGGTGGTTTATTGTGCAAACTCACTAGACTCATAGGAGCTAGAATATAAAATTCCTTAAAATACGTGGTTTAATATTATGAACACAAGTACTTAAAACCATTGTGTAAAATTTGTACTTACTGCATTTTTGATAATTCAGTTTTATAAGAAAATAGCCACGTCCCCATTGTTTGTGTCGCCCGCCACCTATTGTAGAATAATTTTACTAATACAGAAACCTTCGCGGGCGTGCGATCAACAAATCAGCAAAGTTTCATCGCAATCGGATGAATGATATAGGAAGGCATAGGACAAACAAACAAACAGTTTGAGCACCAGGGTACTAAAATCGCGAAAAAATTGGAAAAATGTCGAAATGAAATTGTTTTTGCTTCGATGGGCACCAAACTTCACAAGAACCATCCTGGGTCTATTCTACATGTTTTCTGAAAATTTGATCAGAATTGGTTCAGCGGTTTAGGAGTCTATAGCCGACATAAATACATGCATCCTCTTTTATACATATATTATATCATATAATACCAGAAAGACAGTCTCATTAACTAAACTTTTTACGATTTATCTTCTGGGCCTTCAGCCATCAACATTTCAATTTATTTTCATAATTTTCATCGCATACACTCATACGCTACTTAAATAAAAATATTTTAATGTGCAAGCTATGGCGGTGAAGAGGTAAAATTTTTGATTACTATTTCAATCGAACATTGGATAGTTGAAACTTTGCAACTAATATTTTTTTTTAAAAAAAAACCTACTAAGACCTTCTGAGAGCATGTCGTTCTAGTTTATGAGAGCAGCTCTCTCATAATTTTACTCTGATAGAATATTATGAGTGTGTTATCAAAGACTTGTAAGAATTAAATAGCGCATTTTATAAAGAGCACAAATTGAGCCTTAGCTTCATCGATATTATTTGTCGGATCGGATTTTGAACATTACGATAGTCACTAAAGCTTGCACTACACTGCATGAGACTATGTCAGATAGTGCTATCGTCAAATTTTTTTTGCCACATGGTTTTTATGCTATATTTTAACAAAAAAATTTTACTGAACTTTTCATCAAAATTATTTAGTCAAATATTTGACAGCTTGGCAACTGTTATAGTTTCATGAAGTTTCTCAACGAAGATTTCTTTCGAAGCCATTCGTTCAACCCTTGCGGGGAAAGGAGAACAGGTATGGATGGATAATTGAGAATAAGTTTTTGAGAACGAATATTGTTGTAAAGTAATAAAAACTGGGTATAAAGAAATGTGTAGGACCTTGTCGTGAGTGGGATGAGACGAAGCTTATACGAGTTATTTTATTATATTTAATAAAAATAGTTTAACTCTTACTATAAGAGACGTATAAGAAGTTGTTGTTTGAGAAAAAACTTAAGTTCTATGAGATTTTATATTTTTATTGTAATATATGATATCTTTTATTACAATATGCTACAGGGGTGGGGGTGCTTTTCTTATCTATAGAACGGCATGAGCAAAACAGTTGAAACTTGGTGAATATACGTAGATCTATTAGAAAAGTAATTTAGATAAAAAAAATTTTGAAATATCCATTGGTGTACGAAAGGGGGGCTAAGAAAGTGATCAGTGAAAATTTTAAATTGAACCAAGAAGGGGTGTAAAGGGGTTGTATACATTTTAAGGAATTCGGCCGTATCACTCAGGTCTGATTAGATATTAAATAACTTTTCACTTCCTTGGACTTGTTTTATAATCGACTAAAACTCGCTTTCAAGTTTTTTCCTTTTTCAACCCCTATCTCTTAGGAGTGATAAGACATCGAATTGGATGTCATTTCAGGATTTTTGGATATCTAACCCCAAAGCGGGTGCAAGGGGGTTGCATACGTTTTCTCAAATTCCTACATGTTTTTTAGTTCTGATGACATATCGAATTCATTTTTACTTCCTAAGGCTTCCTATATAATCGTCAAAAAGTTGATTTTAGTATAATATTTTTAGATATTCAACTGTAGGAGGACGTAAGGCTTTCGACATATTTCTTAGGATTAATGAGATATCAGATTGGTTTTCACTTCCACATACTTTTTATATAATCGCCTACAAATGCATTTCCGATTTCATGTAATGGTGCAAAACCAAATCAAGAAAAACCTCTTAATCGCGTAACTTTGACCGCGTCCCGGAGTATGACCGAATTACTTAATACATATATGTTATATGTGGAATGCGGCGTTAGTATTCTAGCGCGACCCCATTCTAACTGCTTCCCGAAGTGTTTTTTAGGTTTTCAGTCGTAAAGTAACCAACACCACATCTCAGCAATCAACGCGTTCCGGACTTCTACCTAAAAAATAATAAAGTTGCTCCCAGAATGTTGGCAAATTTTTTATTTCAAACATTATTTAACATTATGTTTGTGTTATTTACAGTATGTCCAAAATTCCTGAAAACTTTTTTTGGGCAACACAGTTTATTATTTTTTAAAAAAAATGCGTTTAAACTTTTTTCGTAATAAGTTAGCTCTTCACATTTTACTTTATTATTTGAATAATAAAGTATTGTTATCGAATTTAAAAAAAAAAACTCTTTGTGCTATTAAGTTGAATTTTTTTAATTTGGTAGACTGAGCAGACTCCTTCAAGTCCCCACCTTTTGAGTGGTGGGTTGTGAGGGGGAAGGTGGGGGAAGTGTTTTAGACTAAACATTTTGGTTTCTAGATCTCAATAACCGCTTAGGCTAGGAGGCTGAAACTTGGAACTTATATAGAGCATCGATAGTGGATCCATTTGCAAAAATAGTTTTGATATGAGTGAAGGGGCGTGGGAGTGGGGGGAATAATAATGCTTCCGAAACGCTCGAAAGCCGAGATAGAGACATTCTAAAATCCATATCTCCTAATTCGTTAATGTTATGAAATAAAAACTTAATAATCATCTGTAGGTATACTAAGAGAATAGATCGAAAACAAATTTTTGAGATGGGGCAGTGGCGTACGGAAGTGGGAGGTTAAAAACTTAAGATTACGATATCTCACGAACCAATTGCACTAGAAAAACAAAATTCGGTTTCTGTATCAAGGTTGACAAATAAAGTTTTCAAAAAGTAAAATTTTTTAAGGGGTCGAGGGGAGGGGATCAGAATTTTTCTAAAAAATCACGTCTCATATCTCAAGAACGGGGTACGATAGATACTTAAAATTTTAGCCAGAAGTAGGCCTAATAGACCCCTAGCAGGAAAAAAAATGTTGGGGGTGAGGGTGTAGAGAGTGAGGGTGGGGGAGGGTGAAAAGGAAAAAGCTCCGGTTCTTATATCTCGAGAACCTATAATGATATAAATCTGAAACTTGGCATTTGAATAGAACTATACATAGTAGTAACATGTTGAAAAAATATAATTTTTTATAGGGATAGTATGGTACGGAGGTGGGTGTGTTTCTCCTAACTATAGAACGGCTTATGCTAGAAAAGTGAAACTCGGTACGTATATGTAAGTCAACTAGAAATGGAATTTTGATTAAAAAAAAAAAAAAATATCTATTGGCGTACAGAAGGGGGGCAAAAAAAATTATCAGTGAAAATGGAATTCATATATTTTCACGATTTTCGTCATATCTATTAGGTCTTTCCAAATATTGAATTCATTTTTATTCTCCGCATTTTTCATATAAATTCCTAGAAAGTGTTTTCAGGATTTTTTGAAATTCGACCTCCAAAGTTGTGTAAAAAGGTTGTATACACGAATTCAGCCATATTCCTTCGGTCTGATTAGATATCGAATAACTTTCTACTTCCACGGGCTTGTTAAATAATCACCTAAAACTTGTTCTCAAATTTTTTCCTTTTTCAACCCCTAAGAGGGTATTAACGGGTTGAACACGTTTTCACGAATTCCGTCATATCTCTTAGGAGTGATAAGACATCGGATTGGTTTTTACTTCTTCGGGCTTTCTTTATATATATCTAAAAACCCATTTCAGGATTTTTGGATATTCAACCCCAAAGAGTGTGCAAAGGGGTTGCATATGTTTTAACAAATTCCTATATTTTTCTTAGCTCTGATGTGATATCAAATTCAGTTTAACTTCCTTTAACTAATATAATCGTCAAAATTTGATTTCAGTATTTTTAGATATTCAACTCCACAGGACGTAAGGCTTTCGACATATTTCTTAGGATTGATGAGATATCAGATTGGTTTTCACTTCCACAGACTTTTTATATAATCGCCAACAAATGCATTTCCGATTTCATGTAATGGCCAAAACCAAATCACGAAAAATCTCCTAATCACGTAATAACTGATATTATACTATAACTTAGACCTCTTCCCGGAGTATGACCCAATTATGAAATTTATATGTTATATGTGGCAGCGGCGTAAGTATTCTAACGCGACTCCATTCAAACCGCTTTCCGAACTTTTTTTTCGGGTTTTCAGTCACATAGTAAGAAAAAATAATAAAGTTGCGCCCAGACTGTTGGCAGATTTTTTTTAAACTGTTTTTTAAAATTGTTTGTATATTTTCGATTAATGATTTTTATACCATTTTTTACAGCCAATGTTGGTATGAGTATACATCACACACAGATTACTTTAACTTTGTTATTTTTTAATAATTGTGTAGGAGGTGATAGTGGGAGAGGATGGAAGGGAAAATATTGTGAATTTTATATCTAGAAAACCGTAAAGGATAGAAAGGTCAAAATTTACGACAACATAGAGATATAAAGACATCCTAGAAAATTCCTTTATTTCAGAAACGGCTTATGCCAGAAAGTTGAAACTTAGTACGTATATGTCGATGTACTACTCGAGTAACTAAGCCAAACGAAAGTTCAGATTTTCATTGTCGTACAAAGGCGGATAAATAATGTCCGTGAAAAGGGTTTTTCGACATTTTGACGAATTTCGTTATATCTTTTAGGCATGTCGAATTATGAAATTGATTTTACTTCTGCGGACTTTTATATAAACGCCTAGAAATGTTTGTTCAAATTATATCCAACACCTAAGAGAGTGTAAAATGTTTGTGTTCATTTTCACGAATTCCGTTAGATTTCTCTACCCTAATAAGATATCGAATTCACTTTCACTTCTAAAGTCTTTAAATATAATCGGAGAATGAACAAATTGAAGTATTATCAATATTAAACACCTGGTGGTGTAAGGTATTGTTCTCTTTTTTTCCGACATATCTTTTATGTTTAATGAGATAGAATTCGTTTGTACCTAACTATAGGAGCTTTACATACAATGACTTAAAAATTAATTTCAGAATTTTGTGATACTCAACCCTTAAGAGGGGTGTAAAATAATGTGTACGTTTTTACGAATTCCGACATATTGTTTAGGTCTGACGAGATATAGAATTATTTTTTATAATACTTTAATGGCCTTTCTATATAATCGCCTAAAAATCGGGTTCAGAACGTTTTGAAATTCAGCCCTTAAGAGGCTATGGCGGTATTTTACCCCAAATGTTTTTCTAGAAATTGAAAAAAAATAAATAAATAAATAAAAAATAAAAATACATAAATATTAAAAAAACGGTATTAAATTTATAAGTTTTGAAATTCAGCCCTTAAGAGGCTATGGCGGTGTTTTACCCCAAATGTTTTTCTAGAAATTGAAAAAAAATAAATAAATAAATAAAAAATAAAAATACATAAATATTAAAAAAATGGTATTAAATTTATAAGTATAATAGTTTTGCAGTTAACCTCTCATTAGGTATAGTTTTTTTTGTAAGGTAATCAAAACAATTTCATATTAAAAATTTTTTAAATTATTGTTCTTCGACAAATTTACACAAATCATGTAATCTTCAGAGTAAAACTAAATTTAATATGTACTGCAAACTTTCCTAGAAAACTGAAACTAATGACGAACGAAAAATGTAATATTTAAGGCGTTTTTTTGTAAAAGTTCCTACAAATCATTTAGCCGCACGGAATGCAAATATCAAAGTCGACTTGACCCAGGAAACCTCAATCCGCTGCTAGTAATCTAATATTCGGGATTTACATTAGCATAGTTTGTTCTAATCTGATTTCAGTGGCAAATTCTTTTTGGCACGCGATCCTTTTTCACATATCACGACGGTCAGTTCGGTGTGCATGTGCACCGTATAGTCGTACTTTTGATTTCTTATGAGTACGCAATTATTGTGAGAAGAAAATTTTGAAATTATTTAAACGTAATAATTTTTGATCCACTTATTCAACAACTTGATTTCATTTGCCAAGAATCAGTTCCATGCACTTAGAATATGGTTCGCTTCAAGGAACTGGTCCATGATTGTTGTGAATCGCACTCTTGAAATGCATAACATCAGGACATTTCAGTTGTTTCCTCTTGCAGGTTCCTATCTCAATGTTGCGTCTACTCTTTAAGTTTATTATCTCAGTCGAGAAAATATGGCAAATGTTAACCAGAACAAGTTGTTGGAACCGTCGTTAAAGTACCTGCCCTTCCTTCCACTTATCGTAAAGCATATTACTTGCTCTATGAGCAATTTACATTTTACTGCTGTTGGAACATCCGAAGTTGGAGTTATTACCACCGTCATACTATCTACCTATAGAATTTTCTGTACCTTAATAAACCACAGTAAAAAAAGGAAAGGAGTTGACACGGACGAGCCATGCAAATGGCAATAACGTTCATTAATTTCATTGCTGAGTAATGGCTACGTTGGCATTTTCTTATTTTGTATAGTTAGTACCTACTTTGCTATTTTCTTTTTACGCTATTTTTAGGACAAAAAAAGGATAAGACCGGCGAAATTTTGGTCGTGAAAATTGCTGTGATTATCTTCGCCCTTGAATGTACTTCGAAAAATCGTTTAAATTGGACTAGCCCCGGTTGTAAGGTGAAATTTCGAATTCTAGAAGAATATCGTCATCATGATATTGTATAAAACAAAATTTATTCCTGCCTTTTTGTTTAAATATATTCAAGAATTTATTACTATAATAGATCGTGTTCGGTAAAGTGGTTTCAATTCATTTTTTTTTCAAAATTTAGCTCCCTTACATTTTTTATTGCGTTATCCTAGTATATATCTCTCAATACTTTAACCTACTTTTAATATAGCAGTTACGTACAAGCCGACAATAACCAACGACAATAACCAATTTAGTTTTGACGACCCAGATATCGGGAACAGGACAACTTCGAAATTCACGTTCGAATAGTCTAAATTGTAAAGGCCACATTGAATAATAAAAACTGTAAAGGCCACATTAAATTTTAAAATTGTATTAAAGTCAAAATTGCATCAAGCCCAAAATTGTATTGAATTCAAAATTCTATTGAATTTAAAATTCCATTGTAGTTAAAATTCTTTTGAAGTTCAAATTGTAAAGGATCACCTTAGATCCGTAACCCAAAAAGGGTCCGAATCGGAACAAAAGAAATAGATTTACACAAGTCGTATAAGTACCTTATCCAACCAACAACCCAAGTCCTTTTTACTTTATTATTTCAATAATACAGTATTGTTTTCGATTTTTAAAAAAAAAAAATTTGCTACCCTCAAAATTTTTTTTTTACGTTTCATGACGAGTAGACACGAAAAAAGTCCGTCAGTCCGTCTGTCCGCCGTACGCCGTACGTCGACCGCTGTACGCAAAATCGTTTGAAGGCTCGTAGCTCCCAAACCCTTTAAGCTATTAAATTGAAATTTTTTTTATGAATAGAGTGGGTACGCCCCTTGAAATGGCCAAATTTGGAGGGGTGGGGGTGTGAGGGGAGAGGAGGGGGAAGTGTTTTAGACGGAAAATTTTGGTTTCTAGATCTCAGCAACCGCTTATGCTAGGAGGCTGAAATTCGGAATCTATATAGAGCTTCAGTAGTGAACCAATTTGCAAAAAAATTGCCGATATAGGTGAAGGGGTTTGGGAGTGGAGGGAAAAGCAATGCGTCCGAAACGCAAAAAAAGTGAGATCGACACATTCTAAAATCCATATCTCTTAAACGGTTATTGTCACAAAATTGAAACTTAATGAATATCTGTAGGTATACTAGGAGAATAGATCGAAAACAAGAATTTGAGTGGGGGCAGTGGCGTACGGGGGTGGGGGGTAAAAAACTTTAGATTACGATATCTCACGAACAAATTGCACTAGACAAATAAAATTTAGTTTGTGTGTAAAGATTGACAAATGAAGTTTGATGAAAGTAAAATTTTTGAAGAGGGCGGTGGAGCATAAAAGTGGAGGGATAAGAATTTTTCTACAAAATCACGTCTCATATCTCAAGAACAGTGTAAGATAAATGCTTAAAATTTTTACCAGAAGTAGGCCTAATAGACCCCTAGCAGAAAACAAAATTTTGGGTGTGTGGGTGTAGAGGGTGAGGGTGGGGAAGGGTGAAAAGGAAAAAGTTCCGATTTTAATATCTCAATAACCTATAATGATATGAAGCTGAAACTTGGTATTTAGATAGAGCTATATTAGTAGCATCTTGGAAAAATATAATTTTTTATAGGGGTAGTATGGTACGGGGGTGGGGGATGTTTTTCCTATCTATAGAACGGCTTTTGGTACAAAGTTGAAACGCGGTATGTTTATGTAAATCAACTAGAAAACTAATTTAGATAAAAAAAAAATTTCAAATATCCATTGACGTTCGGAGGGGGGCAAAAAAAATTATCAGTGAAAATGGAATGCATAATTTTCACGGTTTTCGTCATATCTATTAGGTCTTCTCAAATATTGAATTCATTTTTATTCTACGGCTTCTTCATGTAAATACCTAGAAAGTGTTTTCAAGATTTTTTAAAATTCAATCCCTAAGGGGGTGCAAAGGGGGTTGTAACCTTTTTACGGATTCTAATATATCCCCACGTCTTATCAGATATCGAATATCTTTTCACTTTCACGTGCTTGCGTAATAATCGCCTAAAACTCGTTTTTTTAGTTTTTTCTTTTTTCAGCCCCTAAGAGGGTATAAACGGGTTGAACACGTATTCACGAGTTCCGTCATTTCTTTTAGAAGTGATAAGAAATTGAATTGGTTCCTACTTTCTCGTGCTGTCTTCATATTTATTTATTAACTCCTTTCAAGATTTTTGGATATTCAACCCCCAAGGGGTGTAAGGAGGTTGCATATCTGGTGATATATCGAATTCATTTTTACTTCCTAAGGTTTCCTATATAAAAAAGCCAAAAAATCAATTTTAGTATTTTAGATATTCAATCCTAATGGGTGTAAGGGGGTTGTATGCTTTTCAAAGTTTCGACATATTTCTTAGGTTCGATGAGATATTAGATCGCTTTTCATTTCCACAGACTTTTTATATAATCGCCTACAAACCCATTTCTCAATTTTTCGATATTCAACCCCCAAGGGTTTGTACTTATATGTTTTCACAATTTTTGCCATTCCTTAGTTCTGATGAGATATAAAATTGATTATTACGGCCAACTAATTCACGATTTTTCGAATTTCCAGAACCAAGGAGGTGTTAAGGGTTTGCTTACGTTTTCACAAATTTTTCAAAATCCGTCTTGTCTCATGAGATATCAAGTTGCTTCTTATGAAATCGTCTAAAAACCTGTTTCACAATTTTTTCGAAATTTAAGCCCCAAGTGGAAGTAATGGGTTTGTATACGTTTTAACAATTCGTCCTATCTCTTAATTCTGATAAGGCAACAAATTCGTTTTTGCTTCTATGGGCTTTTAGTGTACATAATATACTGAAATTCGAATAGTCTACACGGACTTTTTCAATGTTTAATCGGCTAAAAATCTGTATTTTAAATATTTTTATATTAAGAACAAAAATAATTTTCCAAGAAATCAAATAATCTCGAAGCAGCTCATGATACACTCCGACTTTGACCGCTCCCGAACTTTGACCCGAAAAATAATAAAGTTTCGCCCAGACCATTGGCAGATTTTTCATTATCATCTCGAACAGGGCGGATGTTCAGAGATTATTAGCCTAAGTTTTCTTAAAATTAAAGTAAAATTAGTCAATATAAGAAAGTGCGTTTTAATAGTAAAGAGGATCCTGTCGATTGTTAAAAGTATAATCGACAGTTGAAATCGGCCAAAACCTAGCCGGTGTGTTAACGTGGAGAAACTCCATCGAGATTTGTCTCTACACACTGACAATTAGCAAAATGTAATATTTAGACCAATGTAACTAAACTGTTCTATAATTTGCTGTTCCATATGTCGCTCGTTAAAATCCGGATCGACTGACCAAAAATATTCAAATCTTTTCCAAACAAATGTTTTTTTTTGGTTGAGAAAGTAATTGATACAAGCGCAAGTTTAATTTTTATACAATCATTTCAAAAGCGAGGTTTTAGTATGTGTATAGTAAATAGTAAAAGTGCTGCGAATTTTATATTATGAAGAAGAAAATTTAATTTAGTTTTAAATGGTAGTTATATAGTGTCAGTACAATTAATTTTCATAAGGTTTCGGTGGACTCTAGTGGCGTACATTTTCAACAGATAGCATTTGGAATTTTTTATAGCCATTCGCGCAAGGATTACTAGTCGCGTGGAGATAACCACGGCAACTACTATTTATTTGAGTCAATAGACTAAATTCTTTGTCCATTTTTGTCTGAGACCTATAACTACTTATTTTTTACCAGTATTGCTCCTTCTAAGTAATAATTTTGGCCACCACCCACACACCCACCTCTCCCCATTCAATTTTTAGACCTCTTCTAGGCTTCTGACATCCAGTAAGATAAAGTTACAACCTTCTGAAATCTATAAGTTTTTCGTCTAAAACGTTCTCCACCTCCTCACTCACACCACCACAAAATATACCACTCAAAAAGAATCTATCCACCCACCAAAAAAAAATTCAACTTAATTTCTCGACGCGTTTATGAGCTACGTGCCTTCAAACGGTTCTGCGTATGACATACGCCGCCTAACAAACGGATTTGTTTTCCTTTTCAGGACAGAAAATTTGCTTAAATTTCATGTCGATCACAATACTTTTTTATTAAAAAATAATAAAGAATAAAATTAATTTTAAATTTTGGGTAATTGTTCAATTGTATTCAGTGTTACCATGTATTTCAAATTTTCTTGCATGTAAATAAAGATACTCCATCAAGTAGCTACCACCTAAATGCTCTTAAAAATATGGTCCAGACATAGGTCGATCTCACGATAACTCGATATCACATAGAAATTTGAAGGGCACAGGGGAAAAAACGTTTTAGTCAAATTTTTTCGTTTTGAGAAAAACGAAAAACAAATTTTCCCAACTGACCCCATAGTTCCATAATATAGTAAGATAGAAAAAATCTGCCAACAGTCTGGGCGCAACTTTATTATTTTTTGGGTAGAAGTTCGGAACGAGTTTAATTCTGAGATGCGGTGTAGGTTACTATGTGACTGAAAACCTAAAAAAAAGTTCGGAAAGCGATTAGAATGGGGTCGCGCTAGAACACTTACGCCGCTACCACATATAACATATGAATTACATAATTGGGTCATACTCCGGGACGAGGTCTAGTCCTAGTATAATATCAGTTGTTACGCCATTCGAAGGTTTTTCGTGATTTGGTTTTGGGCCATTACATGAAATCGGAAATGTGTTTGAAGACGATTATATAAACATACTGCAGTCACGATCGGCTGCAAGCCAATCGTATAATACTCTAGATGAATACTGAACTCCGATTTATATTGTAGTTGGGGATAAAGTAGAATTACGTGTGTGCATGTTGTATGTCCTTTATTAAGGACTGCCATTAGATTGCTACTCAAACCTAAAAGACAATATTCAGTGTTTAATTTCATATCTTGAACTGGTTAAGTCATCGAAAAAAGTGTCCTTTTTGAAGGACTTTTACATGGAAGGTGCAAGAAGGACTCACTCGACATATTTATCCTTTTCCTTAGAACCATTTAAAAATGAACGTGTACAAAATTTCAAAATCGTAGCTTGAAGCGTTCAAAAGTTATCGGAAAATATTGTTGAACACGTGTCTTAAGGACAGTTTGTATGGCAGGTACCAGAAGGAGTAAAAGGATTTCGCTGATTAGTAAACTCGAATTTTGTTTTTACTCTAAACTAATTTGTACAAAATTTCGAGTTCATAGCTAAAAGATTACTTGAGTTATAGTAAGTTCCGTAAATTAAGTGAAGACTTTTTGACAGGATATTTGTATGGCAGCTACACGAAGGACTAATAGGATTTTCTTCATAATCATACATTTAGCTCCAACTATTGGAAAAATAGCACATACAAAATTTCAGAAACGTAGCTTAAACCCTTCTGAAGCTATCGGCAATATTCTTGAACACGTGTTTTAAGGACATTTTGTATGGCAGCTACCAGAAGGAGTAAAAGAATTTCACTGATTAGTTAACTCGAACTTCCTTTTCCCTCAAAACTAACTTCTATAAAATTACGAATTCGTAGCTAAAAGATTACTTGAGTTATAGTGAGTTTCGTAAATTAAGTGAATACATTTTGACAGGATATTTGTATGGCAGCTACACGAAGGACTAATAGGATTTTCTTCATAAACGTATATTTAGCCCGAACTATTGGAAAAATAACACATACAAAATTTCAAAGTCGTAGCTTAAACCCTTCTGAAGTTATCGACCAATATTCTTGAACACGTGTTTTAAGGACATTTTGTATGGCAGCTACCAGAAGGAAAAAAAGGATTTCGCTGATTAGTAAACGCAAACTGCCTTTTCACTCAAAACTAACTTGTACAAAATTCCGAATTCGTAGCTAAAAGATTACTTGAGTTATAGCGAGTTTCGTAAATTAAGTGAATACATTTTGACAGGATATTTGTATGGCAGCTACACGAAGGACTAACAGGATTTTCTTCATAATCGTATATTTAGCTCCAACTATTGAAAAAATATCACATGCAAAATTTCAAAGTCGTAGCTTAAACCCTTCTTAAGTTATCGACCAATATTCTTGAACACGTGTTTTAAGGACATTTTGTATGGCAGCTACCCGAAGGAGTAGGACGATTTTGCCCGTTAACGAACTTAGCCTTACAAATTCAACCAAACATCCAGATTCAAAATTTCAAGATCCTAGGTGAAGGCGTTCTTGAGTTATCGTGTTCACGGACAGACGGACGGACGGACGGACGGACGGACGGACGGACGGACGGACGGACGGACGGACGGACGGACGGACGGACGGACGGACGGACGGACGGACGGATGGACGGACGGACGGACGGACGGACGGACGGACGGACGGACGTCAGGCGGATTTGAGGTTTTTGGCCACAAATAAACAAAAAATAATATATAACTTTTTTCGTCCGAGGCTCGGTTCTATGCGTTACAAACTTTTGGGCTGGATTAAACTTATAATACTCTATATGATTTCATCTAGAGTATAAACATATTTATCCTTTTCCTTGGAACCATTCAAAAATTAATGTGTACAAAATTTCAAATTCGTAGCTTGAAGCGTTCAAAAGTTATCGAAAAATATTGTTGAACACGTGTCTTATGGACATTTTGTATGGCAGCTACCAGAAGGAGTAAAAGGATTTTGCTGATTAGTAAACTCGAACTTTGTTTTCACTCAAAACTAATTTGTACAAAATTCCGAGTTCATAGCTAAAAGATTACTTGAGTTATAGTGAGTTCCGTAAATTCAGTGAAGACTTTTTGACAGGATATTTGTATGGCAGCTACACGAAGGACTAATAGGATTTTCTTGATAATTATACATTTAGCTCCAACTATTGGAAAATTAACACATACAAAATTTCAAAGACGTAGCTTAAACCCTTCTGAAGTTATCGGCAATATTCTTGAACACGTGTTTTAAGGACATTTTGTATGGCAGCTACCAGAAGGAGTAAAAGAATTTCGCTGATTAGCTAACTTGAACTTTCTTTTTACTCAAAACTAACTTGTTCAAAATTCCGAATTCGTAGCTAAAAGATTACTTGAGTTATAGTAAGTTTCGTAAATTAAGTGAATACATTTTGACAGGATATTTGTATTTCAGCTACACGAAGGACTAACAGGATTTTCTTCATAATCATATATTTAGCTTCAACTACTGGAAAAATAACACACTCAAAATTTCAAAGTCGTAGCTTAAACCCGTCTGAAGTTATCGACCTATATTCTTGAACACGTGTTTTAAGGACATTTTGTATGGCAGCTACCAGAAGGAGTAAAAGGATTTCGCTGACTAGTAAAGTCGAACTTCCTTTTCACTCAAAACTAACTTGTACAAAATTCCGAATTCATAGCTAAAAGATTACTTGAGTTATAATGAGTTTCGTAAATTAAGTGAATACATTTTGACAGGATATTTGTATGGCAGCTACACGAAGGACTAACAGGATTTTCTTCATAATCATATATTTAGCTCCAACTATTGGAAAAATAACACATACAAAATTTCAAAGTCGTAGCTTAAACCCTTCTTAAGTTATCGACCAATATTCTTGAACACGTGTTTTAAGGACATTTTGTATGGCAGCTACCCGAAGGAGTATGACGATCTTGCCCATTAACGAACTTAGCCTTACAAATTCAACCAAACGTCCAGATTAAAAATTTCAAGATCCTAGGTGAAGGCGTTTTTGAGTTATCGTGTTCACGGACAGACGGACGGACGGACGGACGGACGGACGGACGGACGGATGGACGGACGTCAGGCGGATTTGAGGTTTTTGGCCACAAATAAACAAAAAATAATATATAACTTTTTTTCGTCCGAGGCTTGGTTCTATGCGTTACAAACTTTTGGGCTGGATTAAACTTATAATACTCTATATGATTTCATCTAGAGTATAAAAAGTCTGTGGAAGTACCAACCAATCTATATCTCATCAATCCTGAGAAATATGTCGAAAGCCATACGTCCTATTGGAGTTGAATAACAAACATACTGAAATCAACTTTTTGACGATTATGTAGGAAACCTTAGGAAGTAAAAATGAATTCGATATCTCATTAGAACTTAGAAATATGTAAGAATTTGTGAAAACATATGTAAACCCCTTGCACTCACTTTGGGGTTGAATATCCAAAAATCCTGAAATGAGTTTTTAGATATATATAAATAAAGCACGAGGAAGGAAAAACCAATTCGATGTCTTATCACTCCTAAGAGATATGACGGAATTCGTGAAAACGTGCTCAACCCGTTTTTACCCTCTTAGGGGTTGAAAAAGGAAAAAACCTGAAAATAAGTTTTAGGTGATTATTAAATAAGCCCGTGGAAGTAAAAAGTTATTCCATATCTAATCAGACCTGAGGGATACGGCAGAATTCGTGAAAATGTATACATCCCCTTTACACCACCTTGGGGGTCAAATTTCAAGAAATCCTGAAAACACTTTCTAGATATTTATATGAAGAATCCGTACAAAAAAAAGAATTCAATATTTGGGAAGACCTAATAGATATGACGAAAGTCGTAAAAATATATGCATTCCATTTTCACTGATCATTTTTTTTCCCCACTTCCGAAAGCTAATAGATATTTGAATTTTTTTTTAATCAGAATTACTTTTCTAGTTCATTTGCATATACATACCAAATTTCAACTTTCTAGCATAGGCCGTTCTATAGTTAAGAAAAACACCCCCCACCCGCGTAGCATACTACCCCTACACAAAATTATATTTTTCCAACATGCTACTACTATTGTTCTATCTAAATACTAAGTTTCAGCTTAATATCATTATAGGTTCTCGAGATATCAAAATCGGAACTTTTTACTTTTTACCCTCCCCCACCCTCACTCTCTACACCCTCATCCATGAAATTTTTTTTCTGCTGGAGGTCGTCTATTAGGCCTACTTCTGGTAAAAATTTTAAGCATCTATCTTACACCGTTCTTAAGATATAAGACGTGATTTCTTAAAAAAATTCTTACCCCCTCCTCTTCCATGCTCCACCACCCTCTAAAAAAATTTTACTTTCAGTAAACTTCATTTGTCAACCTTTATACACAGAGCAAATTTCATTTCTCTAGTACAATTTGTTCGTGAGATATCGTAATCTTAAGTTTTTCAACCTCCACCCCCGTACGTCACTGCCCTCTCTCAAAAATTTGTTTCCGATCTATTCTCCTAATATACTTACAGACGATTATTAAGTTTTAATTTCGTAACATTAACCGTTTAGGAGATATGGATTTTAGAATGTCTCCATCTCGCCTTTTTTGCGTTTTGGACGCATTATTTTTCCCCCCACTCCCACACCCCTTCACCCATATCAACAATATTTTTGCAAATGGTTCCACTATTGAAGCTCTATATAAATTCCAAGTTTCAGCTTCCTAACATAAGCGGTTGCTGAGATCTAGAAACCAAAATTTTTCGTCTAAAACGCTTCTCCCACCTCCCCCCTCATACTCCTACCCCCCAAAAATTGGTCACTTCTACCCAGTCTATTAAAGAAAAAAATTTCAATTCAATAGCTTATAGGGTTTAGGAGTTATAAGCCCTCAAACGTTTTGCGTACGGCGGACGGCGCACAGACGGACTGAAATTTTTTTTTGGTGCTTATTAGTCATGAAACGTATAAAACACAAGCCAATCGTATAATACTCTAGATGAATACTGAACTCCGATTTATATTGTAGTTGGGGATAAAGTAGAATTACGTGTGTGCATGTTGTATGTCCTTTATTAAGGAAAGAGAGAAGAATTTATTAGATTGCTACTCAAAACTAAAAGACAATATTCAGTGTTTAATTTCATATCTTGAACTGGGTAAGTCATCGAAAAAAAATGTCCTTTTTGAAGGACTTTCACATGGGAGGTGCCAGAAGGACTCACTCGATTTCTTACATATTTATCCATTTCCTTGGAACCATTTAAAAATGAACATGTACAAAATTTCAAATTCGTAGCTTGAAGCGTTCAAGAGTTATTGAAAAATATTGTTGAATACGTGTCTTAATGACATTTTGTATGGCAGCTACCAGAAGGAGTAAAAGGATTTCGCTGATTAGTAAACTCGAACTTCGTTTTTACTCAAAACTAATTTGTACAAAATTTCCAATTCATAGCTAAAAGATTACTTGAGGTATAGTAAGTTCCGTAAATTAAGTGAAGACGTTTTGACAGGATATTTGTATGGCAGCTACACGAAGGACTAATAGGATTTTCTTCATAATCATACATTTAGCTCCAACTATTGGAAAAATAACACATACAAAATTTCAAAGTCGTAGCTTAAACCCTTCTGAAGTTATCGGCCAATATTCTTAAACACGTGTTTTAAGGATATTTTGTATGGCAGCTACCCGAAGGAGTAAAAGGATTTCGCTGACTAGTAAAGTCAAACTTTCTTTTCACTCAAAACTAATTTCTGCAAAATTCTGAGTTCGTAGCTAAAAGATTACTTGAGTTATAGTGGGTTTTGTAAATTAAGTGAATACATTTTGACAGGATATTTGTATGGCAGCTACACGAAGGACTAACAGGATTTTCTTCATAATCATATGTTTAGCTCCAACTATTGGAAAAATAACACATTCAAAATTTCAATGTTGTAGCTTAAACCCTTCTGAAGTTATCGACCAATATTCTTGAACACGTGTTTTAAGGACATTTTGTATGGCAGCTACCCGAAGGAGTAGGACGATTGTGCCCGTTAACGAACTTAGCCTTACAAATTCAACCAAACATCCAGATTCAAAATTTCAAGATCCTAGGTGAAGGCGTTCTTGAGTTATCGTGTTCACGGACAGACGGACGGACGGACGGACGGACGTCAAGCGGATTTGACGTTTTTGGCCACAAATAAACAAAAAATAATATATAACTTTTTTTCGTCCGAGGCTTGGTTCTATGCGTTACAAACTTTTGGGCTGGATTAAACCTATAATACTCTATATGATTTCATCTAGAGTATAAACATACTGCAGTCACGATCGGCTGCAAGCCAATCGTATAATACTCTAGGTGAATACTGAACTCCGATTTATATTGTAGTTGGGGATAAAGTAGAATTACGTGTGTGCATGTTGTATGTCCTTTATTAAGGACTGCCATTAGATTGCTACTCAAAACTAAAAACAATATTCAGTGTTTAATTTCATATCTTGAACTGGGTAAGTCATCGAAAAAAAATGTCCTTTTTGAAGGAGTTTCACATGGGAGGTGCAGGAAGGACTCACTTGATTTCTTACATATTTATCCTTTTCCTTGGAACCATTTAAAAATGAACGTATACAAAATTTCAAATTCGTAGCTTAAAGAGTTCAAAAGTTATCGAAAAATATTGTTGCACATGGTTTAAGGACATTTTGTATGGCAGCTACCAGAAGGAGTAAAAGGAATTCGCTGATTAGTAAGCTCGAACTTCGTTTTCACTCAAAACTAATTTGTACAAAATTTCCAATTCATAGCTAAAAGATTACTTGAGTTATAGTAAGTTCCGTAAATTAAGTGAAGACGTTTTGACAGGATATTTGTATGGCAGCTATACGAAGGACTATTAGGATTTTCTTCATAATCGTGCATTTAGCTCCAACTATTGGAAAAATAACACATACAAAATTTCAAAGACGTAGCTTAAACCCTTCTGAAGTTATCGGCCACTATTCTTGAACACGTGTTTTAAGGACATTTTGTATGGGAGCTACCAGAAGGAGTAAAAGGATTTCGCTGATTAGTAAACCCAAACTTCCTTTTCACTCAAAACTAACTTGTACAAAATTCTGAATTCGTAGCTAAAAGGTTACTTGAGTTATAGTGAGTTTCGTAAATTAAGTGAAAACATTTTGACAGGATATTTGTATGGCAGCTACACGAAGGACTAACAGGATTTTCTTCATAATCATGTATTTAGCTCCAACTATTGGAGAAATAACACACACAAAATTTCAAAGTCGTAGCTTAAACCCTTCTGAAGTTATGGACCAATATTCTTGAACACGTGTTTTAAGGACATTTTGCATGGCAGCTACCCGAAGGAGTAAGACGATTTTGCCCGTTAACGAACTTAGCCTTACAAATTCAACCAAACATCCAGATTCAAAATTTCAAGATCCTAGGTGAAGGCGTTCTTGAGTTATCGTGTTCACGGACAGACGGACGGACGGACGGACGGACGGACGGACGGCGGATTTGAGGTTTTTGGCCACAAATAAACAAAAAATAATATATAACTTTTTTTCGTCCGAGGCTTGGTTCTATGCGTTACAAACTTTTGGGCTGGATTAAACTTATAATACTCTATATGATTTCATCTAGAGTATAAAAATTTTCAGGGTAGCAAATTTTTTTTTTTAAAAAATCGATAACAATACTTTATTATTAAAATAATAAAGTAATTATTATTTATTTCCTAATTTTGAATGAATAAAAATTAAAAAAGTAAAAAATTGCGTGGACATACTATATGGTTTTTCCCCGGTTTTTCAGAAATCTGCATGTTATAGACGTATTCTTCCTCGCTTTCATAGTTGTTCTCATCTGATTTTAAATTTTTGGACTCTTCGTTTATTAAAAACTTTGTCAAAGATTGTAAATCATTGTATTTTGCCTTTTTTATAGGAAACTGGCGGGCATAAGAACGTTTCAGAGGAGGCATGACGCTACTGGTTTTGCGCTTCCTTTTTTTAGTCGGGTTATCAATGGGAGAAGAAACATAACTCCCATAATATGACTGTTTGTGGTATACGATGCAAGGTTCAGTTTTCGTTATCTTGAGCACTCTTATTAATCTTGTTTGAAAGGGGCATGTTTTTAGTTAAAATACTGCGTCCAATTCTGTTTTAAGACAAACTTTGATTAAAACTTTCAAATATCTAAACAAAATCAAACAGAACTGATAAGAAAAGAAACAAAAACTACAAGCAAAGTGAAGTGAAGTCAGAATGATAAGGAATAATCAACAGATGATTGTAGATTGAGCCTGTGCAGATGAACGTCTGGTCTTGGCTTTTCCCCAGTAACTTTTGGACTAAAACGGTTCTTCCCCGGCACACGGTTTTTTCCCCTTATTTCTCTGGACTGAAACATTTCTTCACCAGAACAGAATGGTAGTTTGAAAGGTTTGTCAAATGCCCGTATAATAGCAGGCATATCTCGATTTTAAAAAAAATGGACTAAAACGTTTTTTCCCCTGTACCCTTCATTTGTGAATGATTATACTGTTTAGGAAACTTGGTACATTAATGAGCAAATTGTCTCAACTCCTTGTGGTATCTACCATACCAAAGTCAGTAAGAACATGCGCTACACATACTTTAAACTATTTTGTATTGTCTGGTCTGTTGTATCTGGATCAAATAGAAGTAGAAAGACTTCGCACAAATGAATCTGCTTGAAATTAAAATAGAAGAATAAGAATGGAAATTAAAGTATACTGAAGCTAACGCCTGATTCTTGTCACTCACTTCAGGAAATTAATAGAGTCTTTAAATTTATTCCGACACTTATTTCGGCATTAGTAACGTCTATTTACTACTCAACTCATCGGAATGGAAATAGGACACGCTCAAAACTCTGTAAGCTCCCTGAATTCATTGAAAAGTCAATGCCTACGCTGCTATAATAAGCGTGGAATATTTCGACACAACAGCCGGAAGCCATTTCGACTCCTTCGACCGGAATAATTAACTTGAAAATTCAACGAAAAAGATAAGAGAATAACAATAAGGTCCTTTCCTCATTCGCGCCGTATTGCACCAAAAGTTCAATTCGACGTAGTCCCGAGGTTACTTGGGACTGGCTCGGCAAGGACCCAAAGAACGATAAATCACTTTGACGTCGAATAAATTTTCTTATTGGCAGCCAAAACCATTGTGTATACACAGAGCTCTACAGTTTTCGCAGCTAGTCAAGCGACTAAGGAGAAATTTTTCGTCCTTCCGGGGCCTATTTCAACACCATTCGGCCGCCTCATAAAAGTTTCTTTATAAACTTAATGTGAAGTGGCTGGTACAAAGTTCTTACGGTAGTAACAAAAGTGTATCCGATAAAAATGACAATGGCTCACTTTTGGCTAAACCACGAGTAGGTGCCTACTTCTTGCGAAGAATTTTCGGTAGAGAGCCTTTTTCCAGGACGAAGATTTATTCCCTTCCTTAAAATATTTTTTCGGAAACAATAAATCAGCTTATAGAAGAGTTTCAATCAAATTTTTTTCCATTTTCGTTATTTTTCTTTCGTCCTGGCGATATTCTTGCTACCATTCTTCGAATTCGTACATTCTGTGGTCCTTGTAGAATTCCAAAACTTGAGTAATAGGCTAACAACACGTGTTTAAAAAAGTTTTGATAGGACAAGTGATTTATGGATGGGAACTTTGGATTGGTAATAATTTTAGGTATTAACAGGAATATGATTGCGTTTCCTTTATCTGGAGTTTCTCAAGCGAAATCTTTCCACGTGACAAGGGAAGAAATATTGGATTTAAAAAGATTAGATTTATTTTATTCACGATGTCTGAAAATAATTATCACGCTAACACCTAGTCTGTATCGCCATAACAGTTAATATAATCTTAATTTTTCAGTACATTTGTGTAGAAACTTTTCGAAGGGATGCAGAGATATCGAGTTTTATATTTAATCAATAAGTATTGTTACACGTACCTTGGCAAACCACACAACGCAATGACAGTCAGCTTTCCGTGAAAAAGCTACGCCTTCCAATATCCATCGCGGAAACTTCTGTATACTTCTCGAATACTTTTCTTCCCGTTCCTTCCTCGTATATTCTCCAGCACTTTTAAACATTCCACACACAACACCGAATGTTCGGAAAAGCTCTCGACTCAACACATGCAGTATATATGCAGCCAAGAAAAGTTTTTACTACGATGACACGAAGTTCAGTTCTAGGCGACAATGCAAATACCTGTAAAGCGATTTGTATTTGGTAGCAGCGATTCACCACTGATCAAGCAGCATATAAAATCACACAGCGTTGTTAGTAGTGCGATTATTGAATGCGAATAATGAAACTTTTTTATTTCTATCGATTTTAAACGAATTGTGTTTTACGTGAAATCTCGGCAAACCCCTAGTCTTACACTGTGATCTTAATGAGTTCTGAAATTATCGTGCAATGTAGAACTATTTTTTTTTATAGATCACTAGTCGATCAGAAAATATTACAGTAAAAAATGTTTGACAATTTTTTACATTTCTCGAACGACGTATGCTTCAAAGTAGAAATTTTAAACTTATATAAAATTACCATAGAAAATTGCTTTTCTTGTCAGATGCCACAAGAAAAGCATTTTTCTAGAGATACAAAAAACGTGTCACGAAAAACGTATAGGTTAAAATACCGCAAAAAGCTTTTCGGAAAACCATAACCGATTAAAATAAAACCTTCCTATTTACCAAGTAACTGGGTAGACTCCTTTCGAGACCAGTAGTCTGATTTTAATTTATTATTTTATTAATAAAGTATTGTTATCGATTTTTAAAAAAAAAAAATTTGCTACCCTTTGCTTTCCACGTTTCATGACTAATAGACACCAAAAAAGCAAAAAAAATTGCAGTCCGTCTTTTGAGTGATGGGGGTGTGAGGGGGGAGGTGCGGAAAGCGTTTTAGACGAAAAATTTTGGTTTCTAGATCTCAGTAACCACATAGGCTAGGAGGCTGAAACTTAGAATTTATATAGAGCATCGATAGTAGATCCATTTGCAAAAATAGTTTTGATATGGATGAAGGGGTGTGAGAGTGGGGGGAATAATAATGCGTCCGAAACGCTCGAAAGCCGAGATCGAGATATTCTAAAATCCATATCTCCTAATCGGTTAATGTCACGAAATTAAAACTTAATAAACATCTGTGGGTATACTAGTAGAATAGATCGGAAACAAATTTTTGAGAGAGGGCAGTGACGTACGGGGGTGGGGGCTGAAAAACTTTAGATTACGATATCTCACGAACCAATTGCACTAGAAAAATAAAATTTAGTTTCTGTATAAATTTTGACAAATAAAGTTTGCTGAAAGTAAAATTTTTTAAGGGGGCGGTGGGGCATGAAAGTGGAGGGGGTAAGCATTTTTTTAAAAAATCCCGTCTCATATCTCAAGAACAGTGTAAGATAGATGCTTAAATTTTTACCAGAAGTAGGCCTAATTGACCCCCAGCAGAAAAAAAAATTTCATGGATGAGGGTGTAGAGGGTAAGGAAGTAAAAAGTAAAAAGTTCCGAATTTTATATCTCAACAACCTGTAACAATATAAAACTGAAACTTGGTATTTAGATAGAACTATAGTAGAAGCATGTTGGAAAAATATAATTTTTAATAGGGGTAGTATGTTACGGGGGTGGGGCGTGTTTTTCCTAACTATACGAGTAGAACGGCTTATGCTAGAAAGTTAAAATTTGGTATGTGTATGTAGATCAACTAGAAAAGTAAGTTTGATTAACAAAAACTTCAAATATCCATTGGCGTTCGGAAGTGGGGCAAAAAAAATGATCAGTGAAAATAGATATATTTTCACGATTTTCGTCATATCTATTAGGTCTTTCGAAGTATTGAATTCATTTTTTTTCCACGGGTTCTTCATAGAAATACCTAGAAACCGTTTACAGGATTTTTTAAAATTGGACCCCCAAGGTGGTGTAAAGGGGATGTATACATTTTCACGAATTCAGCCGTATCCCTCAGGTCTGATTAGATATCGAATAACTTTTCACTTCCACGGGCTTATTTAATAATCACCTAAAACTTGTTTTCAAGTTTTTTCCTTTTTCAACCCCTAAGAGGGTAAAAACGGGTTGAACACGTTTTCACGAATTCCGTCATATCTCTTAGGAGTGATAAGACATCGGATTGGTTTTTACTTATGTAAAAACTCCTTTCAGGATTTTTGGATATTCAAATTTTTACATATTTCTAGTTCTAATGAGATATCGAATTCATTTTTATTTCCTAAGGCTTCTTACATAATCGTCAAAACGTTTATTTCAGGATGTTTGTTATTTAACTCCAAGGCTTTCGACATATTTCTCAGGATTGATGAGATATTAGATTTGTTTGCACTTCCACAGACTTTTTATATAATCGCCTACAAACGCATTTCCGATTTCATGTAATGGCCCAAAACCAAATCACGAAAAACCTTCTAATGGCGTAACAACTGATATTATACTAGGACTAGACCTCGTCCCGGAGTATGACCTAATTATGTAATTCATATGTTATATGTGGCAGCGGCGTAAGTATTCTATCGCGACCCCATTCTAACCGCTTCCCGAACTTTTTTTTTAGGTTTTCAGTCACACAGTAACCTACACCGCGTCTCAGAATTAAACGCGTTCCGAACTTCTACCCAAAAATAATAAAGTTACGCCCAGACTGTAGGCAGATTTTTTATCTCGTATTAAGAATAGAACTATTTTTTTCAAGGAGTGTATCATGAAAACATTTTTTTAGAAAAAAAAAAGAAAATTTCTTTTCTAGAAATATTTTCACAAACAGTCAGAAGCGAGCTATCTGAATCAAGTTTAAATTAAAATTCTCATTGTAATACGTAATAAAACGCTATATTTCTTATCGTATAAAAATTAATTCTGCACAAGTAGATATCAAAATCACGGGATTTTAAATATGTCTTTTTAAGTAAAACTATTTTTTACGTAGGACTAGTCATTCGTAAAACACTTTTGGATGCAATAATTTTATTCTCTTTTAATCTGATGAAACGAGTTTCTTTTATAAAATCATTTTGCTGATATAATCCATTGGTAATTAGATTTTATGTGACATTCACCAAACTTTAAATGAGATTTTGTTTAAATTTCATTCTTTACGTTCACGACTAGCCAAATAGAAAATTTGAAAAGAAAACGATCGAGAAAACAGGTCTTTTGCGAAAAGTTACTAAGAAAATTATTTTCAAAAGAAATTTTTGGCATGGGCATTGGAGTACGAGAGTTGGGGCAAAACAATCTCTATAAGCCCGAAGACTAGATCATGACATTCACACTAGCTGAACGGTTTATACCATAAATTTGATATTGTTTTATTGTATGTAGTCATACTGCTGAGGCTACTGTGACTAAATCTCTACGCGGTACTGTGCTGTGGCATAGACATAATTTTTTCTCTTGGGTGGCAAACCCAACCTTGTCGTAAGTTTGAACGAATGCCAGCATTAATTTGTTAAGTGCGGAAGCTACCGGCTTTAAGTTTTATTCATATTTTTAAATGGGGAAAAATTAAAATTTTGAATTTATTTGTTAGGGACTTCATCTTTTACTTGAATACAATACGTGTAAAATTTTTACTGCGTGGTTAATCGATTTATTGAGTTACAGTAGATAAGCGAGACGTTTGCACTAATTTCCAGGAACTTTTGTATGGATGCATAAAGTCCTTACTCGGTCTTACCTAAATTCCAAGCTTGTAGTGCTCAGAAGTTTTAAGGACTTTTACGAAGTAGGAGAACAATTTGTATCACTCCCCCATCGCTGCGCCCCAGGTCGCATGCAATGATGGGCGAACGATTAGCTTGCAATAACCCACTAATCAATGACAGTAGAGATTTTTTTTACTAACAAGGAAAAGGAAGGAATATGCGGGTGAAAGCAAAAAGTTGAGACTTAGTGACTATATGGAAATGCTTTATTATTAAAAAATAATAAAGTACACGCTTTAAACACAATTAAATTTAAAACTTTGATGGATTCAGAAGGATAAGGAGGTAAGAGTATTTTTCTGTTTTAATAATAGCTCGAGTCTTTTGAGAACGGATGTCACTTGTGCTTGCAATAATAAAATTCTCTAAGAAAAATCATTCAACGTTTGATTACAAGATAATCGAATATTTTTTCGTTCGTCGATGCGGACTTGAACCAAATTGGGTGGGGTTAATTCATAATTCACCCTAGTAGATTTGCGAGATATATGAAATAATTCATAATTCGTTTATTTTCCAATGATTTTATAATTTTATAAGTTGAAACTAGTTCGATAAAATTTGAGTGACCTGATTTGATTTGTGAAATAATTTTTCAGAAAATTTTGAATAGAGGATATAGAAAGCACTTTGCGATCTTATCTGAAACTATTGTAATATTAATTAAATAATTTTCTCAGAAGTTTCGGCCCAATATATATTGTTACGTGTAAGCCTGGCCACCGCGCAACTCGATCGATTACGAATAGGAAACAGCAACAACCGAATACCTAAGCTGCAAAGTAACCCAATCAAAAGCCTAGTTGAGAGTAAATTAGGAGAGCGGAGCTACACGATTATACCCCACTTCTTATCAAATGTGCTCAAATGCGCTCGAATGTATTAGAACAGCGTAGAGGGTCAAATGGAAAGATCTCAAGAACAGTCTCGACTACAGGCAACTGGTATAAAAGTAGATAAAGCTTTCAGCGAGGACATAGTAATTTTTATTACGTCGACTGTGTCAGCGAGCGTGTATACGCGACCGTGTTGGTAGAGAGCGAAAGTGATCGAGTCAAGCGATATATGGAATAAGCAGGCAGTGCTGCCATACAGTGCGAATTATTGTGCGAATATAATTCTGTGAATTAAAAGTGCGGATAAATAAATTATCACTTATTTTTATTTTAACCGAATTGTGTTTTACTTGAAATCCCGGCGAACCCCTAGCTCGCAACAATTGGTGTCAAAAGTGGGATTTCAAGAATTAATTCGGGTTAAAATCGCGAGCGGAAAAGTGAAATTAAAATTCTCGAACGGACAAAGTGAGAATTTTGTGCGCGAATAAAGTTTTCAAACTGTGAAGTGAAGTGAAAATTCTCGAACGGACAGACAGTGAGAATTTTGTGAAACCGAATATTCTCGAGTGCTCTAGTGAGCGGTAACTTTAATTAGCGAAGTGGAAAGTTCTCGTACGGACAAAAAGAGAATTTGAGTGAATTTGTATTGCGGAAAATCTTTAACGGACAATAAATCGATAGTGAAAATGCCGCGTTATTTAAAAGATTTAAAATTAACGGAGCTGAAGGAAGAGCTCGGTAGACGGGAATTATCTACAACAGGGAACAAGTCTGAGCTTGTCAGCCGTATGATCGAGATACTTGAGGCTGAGGGTAAGGACGCAAACAGTTTCGAGTTTCCAATCGAAGAAGCTCGTGCAGGAAGTGGTGAGGAGGGTTTTGGTACATCAGATCCCCTGTCGCAATTAATGCAGCAAATGATGAACAAATTAGATCAACAATCAACCGACCTCAGCCAGAAAATGGACCAACAAAGCCAGAAAATGGACCAACAATCAACGGATCTCAACCAGACGTCGAAGGACATTAATCAGAAATTAGATCAGACATCAACAGACCTCAACCAGAAGCTAGACCAGACTTCAAAGGACCTCAATCAAAAATTAGAACACCAGTCAAAAGACCTCAACCAGAAACTTGACCAGCAGTCAATAGACCTCAACCAAAAATTGGAGATGCAAAATAATAAAATAGACACCATAGGTGAGACAATCGAAGAAAATGTGGAAAAGAAACTTCGAACTTTCGAAGAAAAGACATCTGTGATTGTGGAGGAAGTTGAACGCTTAAAAAGTTACTTTGATAACGAGAAAGCGACTGGAGTCATCAAAACAGAACACGTAACGCACAAAGATCTAAAAGCTCCGATTTTCGATGGACAAACACCGTAGGCTATCTATAAGACCCAGTTTGAGGCTGCTGCGAGAAATAATTATTGGAATGATTTGGAACGAGGAACGGCTTAGATATTGGCGCTAAGAGGTCCACCAGCAGAGGTTCTTCAAACAATTCCTCAAGAGCAACAGCAAGACTTTTCGACATTGGAACAGACATTGGATCTTAATTACGGCAGTGACCACATGCGTGAGATCTACAAAACACAGCTCTACAATCGAACCCAAAAGAATGGTGAAACACTTCAAGAGCTGGCGCGCGATATAGAACGACTTACGTTGCTTTCATTCATTTCATTGATTGTCGGAAGCCGAAGAGAACGCCGAATTATTGTTCGGATTGTACTGTCGAACAAAGGAGTATCAGAGTCGCAAAGCTACAGAGCCAATTAGAAGAGACGGAAATTGGCTGGCGAAATCAACATCAGCGTATTGTGATGCAGAATAGTCAACAAGACAAAGAGGTCGTGGGGAACTTGCGACGATTAAAAGTTTGTGATCTACAGCAGGCAAAACATTACCAAACTCGGGACAAAATCTGTTCAACAACTAATCACCAAAATGCAGAGCATTGTCAACGAGCGAAATCGTCCAGCTACAGAAATGGCGATCTAGTATTGTTGCACAGCACTGGAAGACAGAGGGAAACATCGTGAAAACATCAGTGCAACGGTAAAGGATGGCATCGAGTCAGCACGCAACTAAAGGTGGGAGTACCACTGACCAAAATGAAAAATGACGTCACTGACGAGGGAGCTACTCTGTTCGGGACGAACGGAAACTAAGGAGGGAGTAATGTTACGTGTAAGCCTGGCCACCGCGCAACTCGATCGATTACGAATAGGAATCAGCAACAACCGAATACCTAAGCTGCAAAGTAACCCAATCAGTAAATTAGAAGAGCGGAGCTACACGATTATACCCCACTTCTTATCAAATGTGCTCAAATGCGCTCGAATGTATTAGAACAGCGTAGAGGGTCAAATGGAAAGATCTCAAGAACAGTCTCGACTACAGGCAACTGGTATAAAAGTAGATAAAGCTTTCAGCGAGGACATAGTAATTTTTATTACGTCGACTGTGACAGCGAGCGTGTATACGCGACCGTGTTGGTAGAGAGCGAAAGTGATCGAGTCAAGCGATATATGGAATAAGCAGGCAGTGCTCCCATACAGTGCGAATTATTGTGCGAATATAATTCTGTGAATTAAAAGTGCGGATAAATAAATTATCACTTATTTTTATTTTAACCGAATTGTGTTTTACTTGAAATCCCGGCGAACCCCTAGCTCGCAACAATATGAACAAGTTTTTTTTAAATATAATAGTTTTGTATGGGAGCTATCCGAAGAAGTAGAATGATTTTTTCAACATCGAACTTAGCGTAACGAATTCGAAATAGTGTCTAATTTTCAAAGTTCAATTTCTTATCTAAATCTGATCTTGAGTTATCGTTTTTTCCGAAAATTAAACGAAACATGTTTGTAGTTCGAAAAATGTTGGTGAGAATTTTCTTCTTTAGATGGTTTCCACACAGTTTCTTACTTGTTCCTTTATCCGCTCCTGGAGAGCGGTTAAATCTCCTAAGGCAACGTCACGTGCAATGGTGGGTAAAAAATTGGATTACAATAACTCACCAATCGAACTTTGTCGAATTTGAAATTTTCATGTTTTTGGGACCCCATCGAAGAACTCTTCAAGACATGACTCTTCAAATTGTTTACTAAGAAATTTGTTGGAGCGAGTAATGGGAGTAGTACGCAGAAGGATGTAAGCAAAGAGATGAATGAAACTTAGTGACTGTATAGACATATTTTATTATTAAAAATTAATAAAGTAAAATTATGACGGTACGTTTAAAAAAAAAAAATTAGAGCTTTAATGGAGGCAGAAGTGTACGGAGGTCAGAGTAGATTTCTGTCTCAATAAGGCTTTTGCTAAAAAGTTGAAAGTTGATTTTGTCTTTATATTAAAGATTAGACAAATATGTTTTTTACTGAGAATTTTAGTAGCGTACGAGGTGGCAGAAATCTTTATTTCGGAAATAGTGTTCCCAATCGTAAGAACTCTTAACACCTTAACGAGATACAGGGTTAATTTCGGTATTATTTATATTTTAATTTCTTGAAGAAAAAAGTGGGAAAGAAGAGACATCTCATTTGTGTAGCACAACCTAATGCTAGAAACGTATAGTTTTGTAATTATATAGAGCTCTTATAGTGGCATATTAAAAAAAAATTTAAGTAGCAGGGGTAGGATGCGGAATATTTTTTCCATCTCCCGAATGTTGAATAAATAAGTGGAAAATACATAAAGGTAATGCGACCTTAAGTATATATTAAACAACTGAAAAATGTAAATGAAAATAACATCTAAAATTCCTCTAAGGGCTTACCCAATCCAGGAGGAAACCATCAGACGTTTTTTGAAAGTTGTATAAGTCCACCAGACGAAAAAAAGTTATATTTTTAATTATTATTTTTTACATTAAAAAGTCAATTTTAATAAAGTCAATATCAATAAAAATATGGACTTAAATTTCCTCTGGTTTTTATTTCTTATAATATGTTATTTTTAAAAGTTGTATAAGTCCATTTGGAGCTAAAAAAATCGTTTATTTTCCTTAACAATTTGAATAATTATTATTGCATAATAAAATTTAACAGGTTTATAGTGTTAAAACATCGCCCAAATTATATTAACGTACACCAATATTTTTAAATTATTTTAAACGTAAAACCTTAATGATCTCAATCTATGAAAAAATGGACTTATACCACTTTCAAATACAACGGCTCATATGTAGATATCTATAAAACCAATAACCCCAATAATATAACCCCAATAATATTAATTTCACTGAGGTTCTCCATATTAATGTTTAACAAAATTTAGGTATATCGACGAGAAGCAAGGAGTTTAATAAAAAGACATTCAAGTCCTAGCTACCGGGTATCATTCTCAACGCCCACCAATCCAACATTACAAACAAGGCGAAAGAAATTACTAACAAATAATGCCTAAAGGAAATTGTTCATTTGTTGCTAGTTGAGGCTGAGGCTGAAGTCTTTTACCTGAATTAAATGCCAATAAGAGAACGTAATTAGAAAACAAATAACAGAGAAATTGCCCATTACGAAGCTTCATTCTAATCGATTTAGTTTCTTCGAATTTTAATTAATTAAATTAAGGAGTGTTCTCCGGTATCTGTAAATTCTCGTCTATGAATTGCAACAGTTTCCAAATTATTGCCAATTTTAAGTCTATAGGAAAATTCCTTGAAACATTATCTGCAGTATTTTCTACTTCCAGTTTTACAGCCGGATTCTGAAGATTCTTCAAAATCGTTTAAATATTTCAAGTTGTTGCTAAAAAGGGAACTACTTAAGTAGTCGTTTTCTGGTGAACTTAAGAAGCTAATTAAATCGTTTTCATTGCAACTTTTTTCCTAATTAAGAGAAGAAAACAGAAAAAGGGAAAATTCCTTAATGGCAGAAAAAATAAATGTTTAAAATCGGATCGCAGATGTCCCTCATTAATTGTCATCATGAATATCATCACGGAAAGATGCTCTCGAAAGTTAAATGGAATGCACAAGACTTAATTAAAGTCTAAATATAAACTCGAAATTATGATCAAATTTTCTACTCGAGTTAACTTTAATATAAAATTCTGTTTGAGGCATTAGGGATGAGGGTAGAAGTCACGAGATTTCAGTATGCTTACAATTGTATACAATTTTCCTTACGGTGGGTAAACAAGCAAAATGTTGAATTAAATTTGTCGCTTTTGTTTACAGGCCGCAGGTTTTCAAATTATATTCCGGGTACAGTAGACTTTTTACTTTGCGATTAGAACAAGGGGCGAGTCGTGTTCATTTATGTCGTCGTACGTTGAATAAAATTGAACTTATCGAAATTAAGTTCTATAGGTTTTTAATCGAAAAATCTTTAAAGTTCGAACATCTTCGAGTACCACCATACAAAAGTTCTTAAAAAACACAGTTGGTACACCTATTACTGGAGAACGCCTTGAGCAATATAACTAAACTTTTATTTGAATTTCTTTAATTTAATGGGAATCAGGATATGATTTATTGAGTAGTTTAGTTTTAGTTTTAAGAAGGGGCTAAGCGCTGAGCCACCGCGCACACTAGGCACCAAAAGGGCCCATAGCGATCCCTTCAGAACCTTGTAGGTCACTAAACATCCCCTAAACAACCCAGATCCCTAACGAACTTGACTAGCTTATCATGCCATATTGACCTCAGGTCCTCCAAATTGTCAAAGAAAAGACTTCCCAGCCACCTCAGTCGCCTCCTTGCAACCTCCTGACACTCGCACAAAATGTGGGTGATGTCCTCCTCAGCACATATGTCCAGGCAATACCTGCACACGTCAGAGTCAGCGATCCCCATACGCATAGAGTGCTTCCCTAGCAAGCAGTGCCCTGTCAGTATTCCGACAAGTAGCCGCAGACTTCCCCTACTCCATGTTAATATCTCCCTAGTCTTTCGTCTGTCCAACCTTGGCCAGAGTGCCCTAGAGGTCCTACAGCTCGTTAGCGCCTCCCATCTAGAGTTCGCTGCGTCCACTGCACAATCCCTGATACGTGCTTTAATTCCGTTTAAAGGTGGATTAACCACCTCCTCTACCATCCCGTCCGACGCCGATCCTAGTCTCGCCAGCTCATCGGCCTGTTCGTTGCCTGGTACGTCACTATGCCCTGGTACCCAGCATAGTCGCACTCTATTCTGACTACAAAGTACCTTGAGCACTTCTCGACAGCGCTTTACTAGCTGGGATTTAATAGTCCCTGATTCCAATGCATTCAAAGCCGCCTGGCTGTCAATGTAGACTGAGATATCCCGACCGAATAACCCCTCCATCAACATGATGTTACCTGCCTGGAGCACTGCCAGAATCTTCGCTTGGAATACACTATAGGCATCCGGCAGCTTAAAGGACTCCCTTGCACTCAACTGCTCAGAGAAGACTGCAGCGCCAGTGCCGCATTCCATTTTGGAACCGTCCGTATACACGGAGAGTTCTCCCTCATTTACTACCCTATTGCTTTCCCAGTCCGCTCTGCTTGGGTATACAACCCTGAAGGATGAGTTAAAATCATTCACCGGGATCATATAATCCGTGCAAAAGTTGACCGGACCCTGAAGAAATTCCCTAAGAATGGAGCTTTGTCCTATGGGTCTCTCCCATTTATTAAGTAAAATTCCTTGAATTAGTTGCCATACAAAAGTCCTGAAAAAAGATAGTCAACCCAATCTTTTAAATGTTAAAAAAAAATTTGCCAACAGTCTGAACGCAACTTAATTTTTTTTGGGTAGAAGTCCGGAACGCGTGAAAAGTTATTCGATTTCCAATCAGACCTGAATTATATGGCTGAATTCGTGAAAATGTACACAACCCCTTTACATCCCCTTAGAGGTTCAAATTCAGAAATCACTTTCTAGGCGTTTATATGAAGAATCCGTGCAATAAAAATTAATTCAATATATCAGAAGACCTAAGAGATATGAAGAAATTCGTGTAAATATATGCATTTCATTTTCACTGATAATTTTTTTGGCCCCCAATCCGTACGCCACTGGATATTTGAAATATTTTGGAATCTTAATTACTTTTCTAATAGATCTATATATACTCAGCAAGTTTCAACTTTCTAGAATAAGCCGTTCTACAGATAGGAAAATACCACCCACCCCCGTACTATACAACCCCTACAAAAAATTGTATTATATTTTTCTAACTTGCTACTGCTATTGCTCTATCTAAATACCAAGTTTTAGTTATCCATCATTATGTGTTCTTGAGAAATAAAATTCTGAACTTTTTCTTTATCACCCTCCCCCACCTTCACCCCCTACACACACACACACCACAAAAAAAATGTCTACTTTGGGTCTATTAGGTCTACTTCCCGTAAAAAATCTTGGCATCTATCTCTTAACTGTTCTTGAGATATGAGACGTTACTTATCAAAATAATTCTTATCCCCACACTTTCATGCTCCACCTCCCCCTTGAAAAATTGTATTTTTAGTAAACTTCACTTGTCAACAAAAAATTGGCAAAATTCGTTCCTGAGATATCGTAATCTAAATTTTTTCACCCCTCCCTCCACCCTACATGCCACTGACCCTCGCTCCCCCACCTCCTCCCTTACAACGGAACTCCTTAAAATGTGGCCACTTAAAGGGGTACACCCAGTCTATCCACACAAAGAAATGCATGTTAATAGCTCAAAAAGTTTTGGAGCCACGAGCCTTCAAAAGATTTTGCGTACGGTGTACGGCGTCCTGCGTGCAGACGGACTCAAAATTTGTATACTCTAGATGAAATCATATAGAGTATTATAAGTTTAATCCAGCCCAAAAGTTTGTAACGCATAGAACCAAGCCTCGGACGAAAAAAAGATATATATTATTTTTTGTTTATTTGTTGCCAAAAACCTCAAATCCGCTTGACGTCCGTCCGTCTGTCCGTGAACACGATAACTCAAGAACGCCTTCACCTATGATCTTGAAATTTTGAATCTGGATGTTTGGTTGAATTTGTAAGGCTAAGTACGTTAACGGGCAAAATCATCCTACTCCTTCGGGTAGCTGCTATACAAAATGTCCTTAAAATACGTGTTTAAGAATATTGGTCGATAACTTCAGAAGGGTTTAAGCTACGTCTTTGAAATTTTGTATGTATTATTTTTCTAATAGTTGGATCTAAATGTATGATTATGAAGAAAATCCTATTAGTCCTTCGTGTAGCTGCCATACAAATATCCTGTCAAAATGTCTTCACTTAATTTACGAAACTCACTATAACTCAAGTAATCTTTTAGCTATGAATTCGGAATTTTGTACAAATTAGTTTTGAGTGAAAACGGAGTTCGAGTTTACTAGTCAGCAAAATCCTTTTACTACTTCTGGTACATTCCGTACAAAAAATCCTTAAGACACGTGTTCAACAATATTTTTCGATAACTTTTGAACGCTTCAAGCTACGAATTTGAAATTTTGTACACGTTCATTTTTAAATGGATTCAAGGAAAAGGATAAATAGGCAAGAAATCGAGTGAGTCCTTCCTGCACCTCCCATGTGAAAGTCCTTCAAAAAGGACATTTTTTTTCGATGACTTACCCAGTTCAAGATATGAAATTAAACACTGAATATTGTCTTTTAGTTTTGAGTAGCAATCTAATGGCAGTCCTTAATAAAGGATATACAACATGCACACACGTAATTCTACTTTATCCCCAACTACAATATAAATCGGAGTTCAGTATTCATCTAGAGTATTATACGATTGGCTTGCAGCCGATCGTGACTGCACTATGTTTTGCTTATGTTTTTAAGAAAAGAAATTGTTTATAATTCATGGCACAAATTAGAGACAAAAAATTGTATCTCGATATGGGCTTGAAACTATGGAATTGTTTAAGATAAAGTGTTGCAATTTTGAAGTAAATTGACTGAATTGACCGAAACTTAGGGCCGTATTATTCACCTCGGGTTATTTTCGCCTTAACCAGCTGTTAACTTATTCGGGACATTCATTTTAATCACTGGTTAATTTCTCTGGGTATAAAATTGTTATCTTAACGGCTGGTTTTCCATTTTTCCATTATTTTTCCAGTCAAACGTTAAAAATTTTATTAATTATTTACAGAATGTGACATTTTTCTTTTTTGTGAATATTTAAATTTGTATTTTCAGGAAAAATGAGAATTATTAGCTGCAATTTTTTCATGGTAGCGGATCTGGGAGCAGTACAAATGTTGTGTGTGATGCACCATTTACATGTTGAAAGAAAACCATCCCATTTGATTCTTTATATTGATTTTTATAGTGCGTACAACAGTCTAGACTTGTATCTCTCAAACCCTTTATTATCAATGGCGCAACAGCCCAAATTGGGCCCTTTCTGAGAAAAACTGCATTGATCACGGAATATTAGGGTTGAAGTAGCAAAAATTTGTGTTTTGAAGTAAATATCTCAAAATTGGGTACAGTTACAATTTGAACTGTTACATCAAATGAAAGGTAATTCGATTCCCTAAAAAACAAGCTATAACACTTTGAATTCTGATTATTAGTTTTCAAAATATAACGTTTTAAGTGAGTGAGGGTACAGGTCCGAAACACTTTTCTTGACCACCCTGTATCTCCACGAATATTGAAAATTTACCAACCCTGTAGAGCAATTTTTGTCTCAATATATATCAAGGAATAACCCCTTTCAAGGTTGTCCCCGGAGTACCGGACATCCTGTATAAAAATTAATGTTTGTTTGTTTGTCCCGTCCCGTATACGCTCCTAAACCATTTATCCGATTGTGATGAAACTTTGGTGATTTGTGAGGGCACGCCCGTGAAGGTTTCTGCGTTAACAAAATCATTTTAAATTGGTGGTACGAGATTTATTTCAACATTTGAGTATATTTCATATAGTTTAGCGGCAGTTCGTTCGAGGATGGAGGATGGAGGATGGAGGATGGAGGATGGAGGATGGAGGATGGAGGATGGAGGATGGAGGATGGAGGATGGAGGATGGAGGATGGAGGATGGAGGATGGAGGATGGAGGATGGAGGATGGAGGATGGAGGATGGAGGATGGAGGATGGAGGATGGAGGATGGAGGATGGAGGATGGAGGATGGAGGATGGAGGATGGAGGATGGAGGATGGAGGATGGAGGATGGAGGATGGAGGATGGAGGATGGAGGATGGAGGATGGAGGATGGAGGATGGAGGATGGAGGATGGAGGATGGAGGATGGAGGATGGAGGATGGAGGATGGAGGATGGAGGATGGAGGATGGAGGATGGAGGATGGAGGATGGAGGATGGAGGATGGAGGATGGAGGATGGAGGATGGAGGATGGAGGATGGAGGATGGAGGATGGAGGATGGAGGATGGAGGATGGAGGATGGAGGATGGAGGATGGAGGATGGAGGATGGAGGATGGAGGATGGAGGATGGAGGATGGAGGATGGAGGATGGAGGATGGAGGATGGAGGATGGAGGATGGAGGATGGAGGATGGAGGATGGAGGATGGAGGATGGAGGATGGAGGATGGAGGATGGAGGATGGAGGATGGAGGATGGAGGATGGAGGATGGAGGATGGAGGATGGAGGATGGAGGATGGAGGATGGAGGATGGAGGATGGAGGATGGAGGATGGAGGATGGAGGATGGAGGATGGAGGATGGAGGATGGAGGATGGAGGATGGAGGATGGAGGATGGAGGATGGAGGATGGAGGATGGAGGATGGAGGATGGAGGACGGGGGATGGAGGATGGAGGATATAACGGGAGCGAGGGGAGAAACGGGAGAAACGGGAGCAACGGGAGTAACGAGTGCAACCAAGCAACGGGAGCAACGGGGCAACGGGAGCAACGGGGCAACGGGAGCAACGGGTGCAACGAAAGCAACGGAGCACCGGGAGTAACGGGAGCAAAGGGAGAAACGGGAGCATCGGAGCAAGGAAAGCAACAGGAGCAACGGGAGTAACGGGAGCGACAGATCAACGGAAAGCAAGACTAGAACCCGCTAGCTTTGCAGTTTCGATAGTATAGCACCATACAAATGTGAGCGTAGCCACGGGACGCGGCAAGTTAGTTATATTTTTTTAGGTTACCGTACTTACATAAATCCCTAGTTTTAATTTTACTTTATTATTTCTTTATAATCAAGTTTCGTGATCGACCTGAAACTACAAAACAGGATGCTACCCTGAAATTTTTTAAAATATGTCTGTCTGTCCGTCGTAGACGCCGTACGCCGTCCATCTTCCAACTTTCTAAAATTAATTTTTCCTGAACGGTTTATGTCAGAAGGTTGAAACTTTATCGCTATTTTAAGGGATATTGGGAGCCTAGACAAGGACTAAAATAAAGGAGGAGATGGGGTGGAAAATCTTCTGAACCAACTGTATCAAAAAATTAAAATTTATTTTCGATATACAGAATTACAAGTGGAGTCTATTGAATGTACAATTTTTGAAGGGGGCGGTGGACCACGGAAGTAGGGGAATACCATTTTTCAAAAAATAATCTTTATATCTTAAGGGGTTATGCCACTCTAGAGTTTTCGAAAAATCGATTTTTTTTTTTTTTTTTTAATTGTTCGTTAGGTCCTCAAAAATGCTGTCCCAAAAGTTTATGGCCGAAAAAAGTCTCTAAGGACTCTGCAAAATTATTCATGATTTTCTACTACTCAAAACTTCAAACGCGTTTATCTCAAAACTACATTTTTCAAGCTGGCCGGAAACATAACTCGGACAATTTTCAACCGATTCACTTGAAATTTTGAATATATCTTTAAAACTATATTGTTCATGGAATTACGTTGGATTTTTTTTTTATATTGCATAGTTCATTTGTTATTAACAATTTTCTGACGATTTTTTAGGCAAATTTCACACTTTTCACTTTAGAAGGGCTCCATTTGGCTAAAAATCAAAATATCGAAAAAATCCTACGTACTTCTCTGGCTGTTGTTATATGTAATCGAAATAAATTTATTAGCTTATCATAATTCAAAAATTACAGGCACTAGGTGTCCGGCCATGGACCCTGAAAAAACGGAGACGTCACCGCAAAAACGCTGCACAGCCGCCATTTTGAATTTAAGTGCTTAAAAAAATTTTCTGTACATAGTCAATAACATGTATTATAAATATCCATTTTCGTAATCTCGATTTATTTTGTAATTTTTCTGAAAAAAAATCCCGAAAAAGACCTATTTTTTCAGCATCTAGAGTGGCATAACCCCTTAAGAACCATACCAGATATTATCTTAAAAATTTTGCAGGAGATTAATTTCCCCTAATACATAAAAATGCAAAATTTGTGATAGCCTTTTTTTAATTTTAAGCCTATCACTATACTTTTTTAACAAAAACAAGAAGCAAATTAAAAGCATGCATAACTTTTCCCGAGGTTTCCTTTCATGTGTTTTAAATTTTAGGATTGCAGCTCCATAACATAATTTTAAAACCACTTAAAGGTGAGTACATCTCAACCTTATAAATTAAAAAAAGTGTCAAAAGAACACTAAACGTGTTGCTGGTTCTTCTATATATAGTACAAATGAATACCGGGAAAGTTATTTATGTTACCTTAACCTCTAATTGTTGTTCATTAGATACGATTAGATGTTTGTCTGTTATGCAAAGTCTTCCGTGTTTAATTCGATGGTTTCAGGTGGCAATTAAATTCCATTAAGTTGCACAGCTTAAGCTTGAAGGTTGTTGCGGTGATGTACGAGTATGTACATGAGAAGGCAATTAATTGCTCCTTACCCTTTAAAAAAAACTGAACGGGCTATCGTATAGTCGCAACCACATGAATAGAGGCTACTTCAATAATTTAGAGTTAATAGGCTTAGTCAAATCCCTGGCGACAATTTACATTGACACGGAAACTAATCGTTGTGGAGGATTATCAAGGAAAGCCAGTGAGTGCAATTTAATATTGTCTTCTAATGAATTTACCTGTCTCAAAGTAGTCAACCCTAAGCAAACGAGGATAAATCTAAACCTACATCACATCAATTCGGCAATAATATCGTTTTGAATTGTGTACCTGCTCGAGTCACATAAGATACGAAACCAAAATCCAAATCCAAATTACCTTTGGAAACCGCAAACATTATGAATATGTAATGGATGGATAGTAGCTGCTACTTGCTAAAAACCACTGTAATGGAAGTTTAAAGTAATAGACCCATTATCAAATGAAATTCTTGCACCCAAAACAGTTCTCATTGCCTTTGGACAAGTCTATTACAGCACTTCCTGTGAAGGACAATTCCATTCGCAGGACCTCTGTTATACCTCACAATCTCATTTTGCTGTGTGCTTCATTGCTTCACATCAAACACCAAAATAGCAAAATTGAGGACACTATCAAGACTTTGTTATAAATTAGCAAGGGTAGGTCGATTTGGTGGCATAACCTGAAGAAATTAATGCTGCAATTTACAAAGCTATGAAACCTAATGAACCATGAAATTGTCTTCAGAATTTTGGACTTAATGATGACATCAATCTTCTTACCTGTTTCCACCTTGTTCGGTCTCTTAAACGGAATTCTACTACCTGAGAGCAGCGATACAGCCGACACAGCAGTTAGTAGTAAATAGGACATTAAATTGATTAACTCTATTTTATCTTAAATTTAATTATGGTCGGAATAGACCACGCGACTTTCGTTCTATTTATTTGATGATTGTTTAGACGGAGTGATTAGTTTAAGTTGTTGGGAATTCGAACGGCTGTCATTTGCGCTGTTAGGTATCTGAATTAATGTCTTTATATAATCAAAATTGAATCTGCCATACAAGTTTATAATACAAATTAGTGAAAAGATCCTGGACTATCCAAAATAAGATTGGCGTTCGTCCATCTGAACGTACGATAACTCAAGAAGATTTCCATATAGAAAAGGATTAAAAGAATTTGTGTTTTGTATCTTCCAGCTCCCGCCCTTACTACCCCGACTACAGGCTCATGAAAAAATAGATATTAATTTTGAAGTAGTTATTGGTACAGCAATGATTATGAGGAAAATCTAAACTTCCATTCTGAAGTTCTTGAAAAATTATTCATCAAAACTCGTTGCCCTACATCGTCGATATTTAGTCTAGTGCAAAAAACTAGGTAGCATTTCAAATTTCAGGTATACAACAATTATGAGGAAAATCAAAGAAACTCATCCTGCTGCATCCTTACAGAAGTCCTTGAAAAATAAGGGTATCACTAAAAACTAAAAACAACAAATTCATCGATATTTAAATTGGTGAAAAAAAATTTAGCCGCGATTCAGTATTCAGTTTCAGTTACAAGACTGATTATGTGAAATTAAAGTAAATTAATCAAAACAATATTATTATTATTATATTTTAATAAATGGTATATAAATACACACAATTATTCTTAAGCACTAGTTACAAAGACCATCAAAACAGTAAATTAAAATGATTGTAAGGAAAGTAAAACGAGTACTTTTTGTAGACTCCATACAGAAGTCCTTCGAAAAATAGGATATTCATCAAAACTCGTTTAACTAGTACTTTGAGATTAAGTTTAGTGCAAGAGAATGTGGATCCCGTTAATTAGCAAGCTTAATTTAAACACGTAGTAACACTCATTGCACAAGAATTTAAGAAAGGTGAAAATTGGAGTTTCAAGATTATAACACAGTCGCCAACAACACAAGAGAATAAGCAGTTAACAGACGTGATAGTAAATAAAATATTTTTTTTAAATATTATTATTAAACATTTCTTTGTAATTTAATGTTGCTAACAGCTAGCACGTCGGTTTCAGATTGAAACCTTATTCCATTTTGGCTAGAAAGTTTGCAGGAAAACATCTTGGTCTTTGCATCTACGCTGGAGACCTAACATCAATGAACGGGTTAGGAAAGCAACAGTTGCGCTTTTCTCATGCAAAAAGGCCATTGGCAAATGGGGTATGCAACCCCGAATAGTTCATTGGTTCTACGCGTCCGTCATCAGACCGATACTTATGTACGGTGTTATTGTCCGGTGGACGGCCTTAGATAAAGCGGTTAAGCGCACCACCAACTGCACCCCTCCCAGTTACGATTTTGACAAAAATTTCAGAACAAAGGATTCGATACGGATGGAAAAGTCCGTCCACATATATACGGACGTCTCCAAAACTGAAGGCGGGATAGGTGGAGGTGTTTTCTCTGACATGCTTAACATTAGCAGCTTCTTCCGCCTTCCGGACCACTGTAGTATCTATCAGGCAGAGCTTATAGCGATCAAGGAGGCCTTGTCCTGGCTGAGGTGTAATGTAATATCTACTAGGGATATTAGCATTTTCACAGACAGTCAAGCGGCAATATCTCTTAAGGAGATGGCACAACAGTTCAATACACTTCTGTACTGAGTGCCAGGGCACATAGGGATATTCCAGGGAACTGTATGGCTGACGAACTCGCTCGTCGCGGTACCACCCTTCAGATTATGCCGGAACACCAGAATCTAGGTGTGCCTCTCTCTACATGTTAACTGCTACTGGGATTGGACTCAATTGAGAAAACCAACTCAAGATGGGCAGACGGTGTTACATGTCACACTGCGAGACAGATCTGGCTGGAGCTGAATCTAAAACGCTTTAAAAGGCTGAATTTGCTCAAAAGGGCGAATATCAGCACCACAGTCGGTGCCCTGACCGGACACTGTCTTATAGGTCGACATGATAAAAGACTCGGCCTCTTTTCAAACGACTTCTGTAGAAGCTGCCAGGATGAGGAGGAGGAGGAGACAGTCCTTCCCCTTCTCTGTACCTGTCCAGCTCTATCCGCTACAAGGAAAGCTCATCTTGGGGCTTACTTCTTCAACTATGTTAGTGACCTTGCCGCAATGGAGGTCGCGAGAATACAGCGCTTCATTGCAAGCTCTAAATGGTTTGACGAGTAGGACCGCATCCGATGATCATGTGGTAACACAACGGACGTTTTTGTTAGGTCTAAGTGTGTCCGTGTTCTCACGGGCAGCCACGCGTACCTACCTACCTACCTTGCGTCTCATTCAAGCAGTGTGAACATTCAATGTAAATCAATCTTCTGAATCAAATGCAATCACCCCCCTCCCTCCAACTATATTCAGCACAAACAAAAATATATAACTCTTGCTACAAATTTTTGTGTTTTTTAAAAACGAGTTCACACAATTGCCCGAAATTTCTACGAGACTATTTTGTAAAAGTCCTGAAAATGGAGAAAATCAGCAAACTTCGAAGTCCTATGATTTTCAAGGCCGTAGCCAAGACGGGGTTCGACAGGGTTCAGACCCCCCTCCCCCAAATTCCCATCTAAGAGGGATAATAGTTTTTACCCGTAATTTTTGAAAAAAATAGCAATTAAAGCGTGCGATTGGAAAGAAAATAAAAAAAAATTCATTAAAATCGCTACTCAGTTTCAACATTACTAGTTCACAATTTATTGAAATTAATATTTTTCAAAAGTTGGTATATATATCTATAAATGGAATTTTTTCATGGTAAAAGAAGCATAGAAGCAATTTTGAAGAAGTTTTTGTTGTTTCCCGGCTTCAGTGGAGTTTCTGGTGTGAAACCCCAACACGAAATCCCCGACTGTTGATTAATCGCTGTCCTTAAGGACATGACAGTTTGGAAAACCTTCACTGGATAGGCCAGTTGACGCCGGAAAACAAATAAAAACTTCTTCACATTTACTTCTATGGTAGCTTACCATGAAAAAATTCCATTTCTCATTTAAAAATTCGGGAAAAAAATAAAATTGCTGTTGGCGGGATTCGATGCTGCGAAATATTAGGTGATCTTCAGTGCCATCTACCTTAAGTATAAGTGGAGTGCTCAACGTCCAGGAACTTGCTGCAACCAGGCTAAAAAGACTTCTAACGATGTGCCAAACGGTAGACAATCCTCTAGTCTCTTCCTTGGCTAGTTACTCCTAAAACTAGTGTTGTGTACCTTATTATTTTAATCTATTTTTAGTTTTTGTTTAGTTTTAAGTAGTGTTTAAGTTAGTCATTAAGGTTCTGAATATTCACGTACAAGCTTATGCTGATGACGTGGCTGCACTAGCTGTTGGGCTATCGCTCAGGGATGTCTGCGACAAAATGCAGAGAGTCCTATGGGTTATAGATAGCTGGTGTGAAAGACGCGGACTTTATGTGAGTCCTAGCAAAACCGCACTAGTTTTGTTTACTAGGAAAAGAAAAACAGAAGGTTTAGTGTTGCCTATGCTGAAGGGTGAAACTATTCAGCTCTCGGAGAAAGTTAAGTATCTGGGGATTATCCTGGATAGCAAGCTTCTCTGGAAGGAACATGTAGATACAAAGGCAAACCGTGCGCTAGTAACATTCTGGCAGTGCCGGAGAGCTTTTGGAAGAACATGGGGTCTTAGGCCTTCAATGGTATATTGGCTTTATACGGCCATTATAAGACCCATTCTAATCTATGCATCAGTGGTTTGGTGAACTAAGTCCGAATGTGCATACATTAGAGCTAGTCTCGCTAAACTACAGAGGACAGTCTGCATCGGTGTAACAGATGCCTTGCGCACCACACCGGGTGCGGCACTCGATGCACTGCTCAATCTGCCACCGCTTGACATTGTTGTTCAGGCGGAAGCAATGAGGGCTACGCACAGGCTAATGAGATTAGGCTTGTGGAGGAAAGAGCATTGCACGGGTCATGGAGAAATGGCTCGAAAGTTGTCTGAGAACCCTATCTTCGATATGCCTTCGGATGCTATGACTCCGATCTGTATGCTCAATAGAAGATATCAGGTGGAGATCCCGAGTAGGGCGGAGTGGGAAAACCAGTCCGCATTGCTTAGCGGATTCACTGATATATTCTACACGGACGGCTCAATGACTGAAGACGGGTCGGGAGCTGGAATGTATCTGCAGACTGAAGATCTCAGGTACTCTTTCGCCCTAGGAAAACATTCTTCGGTATTTCAAGCTGAAGTTTATGCGATCCTTAAGGCAGTAGAATGGATTATAGAGGGAAGAAGGAGAGGCAGGATGATCTGCATTTGCAGCGACAGTCAGGCCGCTCTACAATCCCTAGATAATCCAATCGTCTTTTCGAAGATGGTACGTGAGTGTAAAGAACGGTTGAATTCTGTTGGCAGATTATGGGTTCCAGGTCACCAGGGTATAACTGGCAATGAAATAGCTGATGCATTAGCAAAGGCAGGATCGGAGTCAGCCATGGTCGGACCAGAACCAGTTTTCGGTGTGCCTGTAGCCTCTGTTAGGGCTGCCACTGCTGAGTGGGTGAGTAAATCACACATTGAGAGATGGCGGCTTTTCCCGGGTATGCGGCAGACCAGAAACCTTGTTGACGGACCAAGTGGACGAACCGCATCTTTTCTTCTCAAATTGAGCAGGAAAGAATGTAGTAGTATGGTTGGTGTCCTCACAGGGCATAACTTGTGTGGCCTACACATGGTCAGATTGAGAATCATTGACGACCCCATGTGCACTGCTTGCGACGAGAGCGACGACACAACGGAACATTTCTTTCTTGAGTGTCCAGCTTACTCTTTTGCGAGAGTGCACGTATACGGCGTCGATGTTATGAGGATGGAAGAACTCCGTTCTCGATCCCTACCTGAGCTCTTGAAATTCGTGAGGAGGACGAAGAAGTTCGGGTAGAGACTGGGGGACTCGAGTGCAATGGGCAATAATTGTCTGAGTGCTCAAGATGCGCGGCTTTGCTGCATGTCTTCCCCCACTTCAAACAACAACAACAACAACAACAAGGTTCTCTCCAGCAAGGCTTTTTGTTAACAAAATTTTTCCTTCAACATTTTACTGTGTCAGATTAACGTAAGTTTTTGCAAATAGAATGCAAAATTTTCAATTGCATCTGTAAAGATTAAGATATAATCACTGAATTATTTTACTTGTTATTATACAACCCAATGAATTTAAATAAATCATCTATCTATCTATCTATCTGCCTTAAGTATAAGGATGCGAAGGCAAGAATTTCACTTGTACATATCGCTATATAGAATAATCCTCAGGATAGTAAGGGTGTTTCGAATAGTAGGCATGATACACCCTCTGATGAGTCTATGCCATCCGATGACGAAAAAGCTCCTTCGGACCTAGTCCAACACAGTCTTATAAACTGGCCTATCCAGTGAAGGTTTTTCAAACTGGCATGTCCTCAAGGACAGCGATTAATCAACAGTCGGGGATTTCGTGTTGGGGTTTCACACCAGAAACTCCACTGACGCCGGAAAACAGCAAAAACTTCTTAAAATTACTTTTACTTTATTATTCAAACAATAAAATAATTTAATTTACATTCATTTCATTTTGTTAGTTTTTTTATACAAAATACGATTGATTTATAAAAATGTTTTTTTTGTTTTCATTATTTAAAGTACGCGATATTTCAAAAAAAGGGGGTTTTACATTTAGTTATTGTTTACGAAATTTCAAGAGTGATATATGCAATTTATGTCTATTTGCAGGCTATTTTGTATTTGATTTATTCTCATGTATTCCTTTTCAAAATTTGGTTTCCATTCACATTGTTATTTTATAATAACACCAATTCCATTCAATTTGTATTTATTTCTCAAATTTTTGTCTTTTTTTGGTTGTTGTTTTTATATAAAATGTAATTGATATTTAAAACTGTTTTTTTTATTGTCTACAAGCACAAACGTGATTTTGATTCGCGGAGGTACGTTATTAACATGATCCTTAAAAATAGATTTCATATTTATTTACAAAATTTTATGAACGATATTTTTATATTGTGCATATTTGTAGGTATTTAAACATTTCATTTATATTAATTATTTTTTTTTAATTTTGGTTACTTTTAACTTTTTATTTTTTTTTGATAATTAAGTATTGTGATCGACCTGTATTTTCACATTATATACTAGTATGAATCCCACAAAAGCAAAAAATATCCGTCTATCCGCCGATGACGCCTTACGCAAAACTGATTAAAGGCGTGTAGCTCACAAATCCACAAATTTAGGTTATCAGTCGCTTTCCGTACTTTTACCAAAACTTTAAACTTGCGCCCAGACTGTTGGCAAATTTATTACAATCATTTCGATCAGTTTATAATGAAATAAAAAGTGTTATTTCGTACTCAAGGTCTTTATTCTTGTTGGCAGCAAATCAAACTTAGTCAACCACAAATTGCAAAAATTCCTTTAAATTATCAAAAAAAAAATCAAATTAAATTTCTACTCCAGTGATTTGTTAGAAAATTTTCAACAATACAAATGTTCTTTAAGTGAGGATGGGTACACGCTTAAACATAAAGACGATACAATTGTTGAATGAATTCACCGCTGCATTTGTCTGCTTCCTACTGACGAGTAAGCACTTTAAATTTTCCATCATTTTCTATACCGACCTAAAGTAATTTAATTCCTTTATGCTGAAAAGGAGTCGACGACTTGGTGAAATGATTAAGACTTGAGCGCTGTATAATATTGTAGGTAGATGAAAAGTAAAGAGAAATGATGTATAAAAAAGAAGAAGAAATGGTTGTGAAAAGCTAAGCTAAAAAGCTACAAGAGTCTGTAAGTGAAGGCGAATTTTTTATCCTTGCAGAAATTTTTCTTATTCTTTTTTTTCGGGGCAAGTGAAGATGCTGCCCGTCTTACATTCATATACTACGGAAAGGTATGAATAAGCGGGAACAAAATCCTTCTTATTCAGGTTTCAAAAGTTTCCCGAACGACCCAGGGAATAACCTCTGTTATATCTGCGGCATAATCTATTAAGAGAAAGGGTTGCCTTTGGGCTTAAGACGGGGAGCTAGCGAGCGATAAGCAATTCCCGGCTGTCCTTTCAGAATTGTCATTAGAGGTATTTTGTGTATTAATAAATAATAATCTGAATACAAGCCGAAGAAGATAACTCCGGTAGCTGTTGTACCCTGAAGGGTCGTTTTCTTTGGTTCATGATTCTCGGGCTTTATCCTTGGCCGGATCGAGTAACTCTCGTTCTATCTAAGGTTCGTATAGTATTTGATGGCATTCGTGCATGCGAGATGGTTTGGGGGAGCTCTTCTTTATTACACGATCCCGTATACCCGAAATGGATTAGGAGCTGTATCTAGTCATCAAGAGGTTTATTACTTATTCGGGTGTTCAGGATTGTGTTTGTATACAAAATGGATTCGATGGTTGTTCCGAAGTGGATAATTTCGTTTGTCGAAAAGGCAAATATTCGCAAAATTTAAATAAAAATGAATATTTTAACATTGAAAACGGAGGAACAAAAGTTCGGCACTAAGTTTTTTGTGGGGATTGTTCTGTTCATTGCCTTCAAATTACGAAGTTTCTAACAAAATTGATAATGATGAAGAAGTCTAGAAACTTTAATATAAATAATCGTTATAATTCTATTCACCTTATCGAACTGAATTCTTGTCACATGCATACCTGGCATGTAAAAGCCAGCTTTCTTGGAAGATCCAATAAAATCTTCTCTGTTTGGAATGGTTCCACATAAAGCATCCATTACCGGAACTTCCCACCAAACATCTTTCAAATTTGTGTTTATCCCAAAAATTTTAATTTTAAAGCTCCGTACAAATTCAAAATTTAACGTATTTAACGTAAGTAGTTCTTGCCATGTAAACACGTTCACTTTTCGACTCACTCCACTCACCCCTACGTTACTACTCTTATCAAAAACAATTATTTTGAATATTCGTATTTAGCCGTTTTTTGAAATATAAAAATTAGAAGCTATTTATTTAAGCAGCTTGGACTTTCTCTCCACAATGTCCTCCAGAAAATAGTCAGCCTAAAAATAGTACAACTGGTGTAACTACCGTAGAAGCTGATGCGCGATGCATTTCTCAAATTCCTCTACACTATTAGGGGTGTAGGGATTTGAACAACCCCTAAAAAATTAGTTCCTTAGTGTAATATACTTTTTCATACGTATCAATTTCTTATTCTCTATAATAAGCGGTTCCTAAAGTATGGAGAAAAAAAATATTTGCCAATAGTCTGAGCGAAACTTTATTATTTTTCGGGCCAAAGTCCGAAAAGCAGTTAAATTGGTCCGAAAAGCAGTTAAATTGGTGGTGCGATAGAATGCTTACGCAACCAGTGGCGGATCCAGACTTTGCTGTTGGGGGGGGCGGAAATTTTTTTTATTTGGCTATTTTATTTGATCAAGTTTTGTGTGAATTTAGCTACATAGACTGCTCTTAGCAAAAACGGGATGAAATTGTTTTCATCTTATTATGGGTCATTTCATCAAGAATCGCCAAAGTTGTGGCCTTACCATTTCCGATTCTTTTGAAAATTTTTGTACTTGAGGAACTAGTGAAAAAAATAATTGAAATTCAAGCTTTTGTTTCTATCTCATTTTTTAACTAACAAAAACAACAACAATCTTTAAAATAAGCCCTACTTTATTATTCAAGGATAAAAATTACTAGAGATACGAATTTTCAAAGAGGACTCGGACATCTTTTTTGGGAAATCTTCTTAATCTAACATACTATAACTAATAAAAAAAAATGAGATAGAAACAAAAACTTGAAATCATATTTTTTTTTCACTAATTCTTCGAGTACACAAATTTTCAAAAAAAATCGGCGATGATAAGGTCACGCTTTTGGCGATTCTTGATTAAATAACCCTTTTTAATATAATAATTGAGAACCACTATAATATTCTTCGATTTTTTTGACCCCGATCCCATTGAGATCCCAAGTTCATTTTTTGGTATGTTTTGAAAAACAGTATAACCTACAAAATACAAAAAATTCAAAAAAAAAACCGTTTTGAGATATTCAAGAATAAAGGACAAAATCATTATCCTTGAAAAAAATTGCAAGGATAATTTTTATTGCGACAACCTTCCCCTTTAAAATAAGTCATATATTATTATTCCAGTATAAAAATTACCAGAGAAATTCATTTTCGAAGAGGTCTCGGACACCATTTTTGCGAAAACTTTAACATACTATTATACTAACAAAAAATAAGATAGAAACAAAAAATTTAATTTCAATTATTTTTTTCACTAGTTCTTAAAGTACAAAAATTTTCAAAATAATAGGAGATGGTAAGGTCACAAATTTCGTCATTCTTGGCGGTTCTTGACGGAGTGACCCTATTACGTACGCAATATGTTGTACTGTAGTCATTTTATCATGGTGCGTTTACACTCACTCTTGAGGCTCGCCTCGAGGCGAGCCTCTACCCCATTGGCCATTGCAAACCGGTTTTCATCGGCTGTGTTTTTTGCTGTGTTGAAAGCAATTTACACTCAACATGCCTTTGCGGCGCAACTTGCCTATAAGTGCGAAACGACAGAAATACGATGAGCTGCGAAATGTGTGGTACCACAGTTCATTGTTTGTGTGTACACATATGGAAGCGTGCGTCGGAGAAAAAGTTGAAGAATGTTAGACTCTTGCGACTGCACGAGCCATCTGATTGGTTGATTTTATGGTGGGGATAGAGGCGCGCCTCAAACGTTGAGTGTATGGTAAATCCACCATCATGGTTCTGTTCTGTACTTTGCATTGCACCGCAGAACTACAGTAAATGCTAATTACAGTCCACATTGCAGTGGAGTAAAAAAAATCGGAGAACGGTTGAAGTATGTATGTTTAGAAAATTCGGAATTGCTCTTGGGGGGCCCCCTCTGTATCCGCCAATGTACGCAACTGCCACATTCAATACATGAATTAGGCTATGCTCCAGGACGCGGTCAAAGTTCAATTGTAACATCGGTTATTTCGATGGAAGGAGGTTCTTTGGAAAGATAATTTTGTCACTAGAATAAAAGTAAAAATATCGAAAAAAAAATTGATTTTTGCCGATTATACATATAAAAAGCCCTTGTAGACGTAAAACGTATGTACCTTCGTTACAGTCCTTTGGGATTGATTAAGAAAAATCCTGAAATTAATTTTTAGGCGATTAGAAGACCATAGCATTTATAACCAATGTGCTGCCGCATCAGACCCAAAAGATATGATGAAATTTGTGAAAACGTATACAAACCCATTATATTATCTTAGGGTTAAAGTTCAAAAGATAAAAAAAATATGCCGAAAAGTATGAAAACGTATGCAAACTCCTTACACACCCTTGGGGTTGAATATCCAAAAATCGTGAAATTATAATAACTTTAAAGCGATTATATAGGAAGCCTTTGGAAGTAAAATTTAATGCGACATATCATCAGATCTTAGAAATATATTGAAATTCATAGAAACGTATGCAACTCCTTTACATCCCTTGGGGGTTGACTATCGGGAAAATCTTAATATCAGATTGTAGGCGTTATATGAAAACTCTATAGAAATAAATGTCAATTTGATATCTCGTTAAACGTAAGAAATAAGGCGAACATTTTGAAAACGTATGGAACACCCTTACACCCACTTGAGGTTTGAATATCCGAAAATCTTGAAATCAATTTTTATATAATATAATTCCAAAGAAAGCCAGAAAAAGTAAAAAGCAATTAGAGAATAATTATCACTTCGAAAGTGCCGTCTACACGACAGAAAAATTTTGGTAGAGAAATTTCGTATAGAGAGAGTGTAGTGCTCTCCAGTAGAGCACTACGTGGTGTGTACACGTATTTCGCGAGATTTCTCTCTTATTCTATTGTTTTTTCTCTATCGTATATACTTGGCTTAAGAGATATGATTTCGTGAAAAGGTATTCAACCCTTTAATACGCTCTAATGGGTGGAGAAGAAAAAAATCCTGAACTATGTACTACAACCGTCGAAGTATAATCATTATCAGACCTGATGGATATGACTGTATTCATGAAAATGTACACATCCCCTTGACACCCCTTGGGTGTCGAATTTCAAAAAATCCTGAAAAGCCTTTCTATGCAGTTATCTGAAGAAGTAATAGCAAAAAATTAATTCAATATGTCAGAAGATCTAAGGGATATGACGAAATTCGTTAAAATATTTTCACCCCCTTTCCACTGATAATTTGTTTTGCCCCACTTTCGATTGGATGTCCTCATTTTTTTTTTACTTTTACTCAAATTACTTTTGTGGTACATCTGCATATACCCACCAAGTTTTCAGTTTTTAGCTGAAGCTGTTCCGGAAATAAAAAACCTCATCCCCATACCAAACTACCTCTATTGATAATTTTATATTTAGAATTTTATGTTTCGGACTTATTGTTTTTCCCCCACTCCCGCACTCCTCCATCCAAATCTAAAATTTTGTAGGAAATGGATCCACTATCTAAGTTACAAATTTCAAGTTTCATTGCAGCAAGCAGTTTTTTATTTACGATTTTCTATTTCACAGTTTTTTCAAAACAGTAGCAGAGGCATCGCAACAAAGTATCTAATAATAAAAAAAAAATCTGCCAACAGTCTGGGCGCAACTTTATTATTTTATGGGTAGAAGTCCGAAACGTGTTTAATGATGAGATGCGGTGTAGGTTACTATGCGACTGACAACCTAAAAAATAACGTTCCAAATAGCCTCCTGGTTATTTCTTTGGTTGTCAGGGATGTCTCCATAGTGCCTCTATATAATCCTAAATTGTTAGCTTTCTATTCACTATGGTTTTTGAGAAATAAAAATCAGAATGTTTTCCTTTCTACCCCCTTTCACCATCACCCTTGTAATATATTGTATTTAATTCTGGCAATGCCCTACTACTATTATACATACTATTTTTATAATAAACGACAGTTGCACTTAGTGATCACTCGAAACCGGTCGTATTGTTTTATTCGACTAACTATTACATGGCGACGAGGATAAAACGTTTTGGAAAGAATAATTATTGCAAGTGAAATAAAAATAAGAAAAGTTTGATTGAGTTCTTATTTTTGGAATAATATAATAAGTCGTTTGTGAGAAAATAAATATTGAAATCTGGAGAAATAAATGTGTGAAACAGTTAAAAAACTGGAAATAGAACAGTAAAGTTGGAATATTAAAGTATTAAATTGAGAACAAATATGTGAAAACAGTTAAAAAACTGGAAATAGAACAGTAAAGTTGAAATATTAAATTATTAAATTGAGTGCAAGCAAATATTTTTGAAATATATATATATATATTTTTGGAGCAAGAAGGTAGCACATACATGAAGTATATATAGTAATATATACCGTACGTAAAATTTATGGGAAAGGCGAAACTAGGCGTGTCCATTTCTAAAAAAAGATCACGAGGCAGACCACCGAAAACGTGCATCATTCGAACCATTGTACCGATGGATTACCTGAGAAAAGTTGAGCCTTTGACGCTAAATGAGGATATATCCGAAAACTGGAGATGCTTCAAGCAAAATTTTGGATATTTCTATATTGCGGCGGAATTAGAGAAAAAACATACTGCAGTCACGATCGGCTGCAAGCCAATCGTATAATACTCTAGATGAATACTGAACTCCGATTTATATTGTAGTTGGGTATAAAGTAGAATTACGTGTGTGCATGTTGTATGTCCTTTATTAAGGACTGCTATTAGATTGCTGCTCAAAACTAAAAAACAATATTCAGTGTTTAATTTCATACCTTGAACTGGGTAAGTCATGGAAAAAAATGTCCTTTTTAAAGGACTTTTACATGGGAGGAGCAGGAAGGACTCACTCGATTTCTTACATATTTATCCTTTTCCTTGGAACCAATCAAAAATAAACGTGTACAAAATTTCAAATTCGTAGCTTGAAGCGTTCAAAAGTTATTGGAAAATATTGTTGAACACGTGTTTTAAGGATATTTTGTATGGCAGCTACCAGAAGGAGTAAAAGGATTTCGCTGATTAGTAAACTCGAACTTCCTTTTCACTCAAAACTAACTTGTACAAAATTCCGAATTCGTAGCTAAAAGATTACTTGAGTTATTGTGAGTTTCGTAAATTAAGTGAATACATTTTGACAGGATATTTGTATGACAGCTACACGAAGGACTAATAGGATTTTCTTCATAATCATATATTTAGCTTCAACTATTGGAAAAATAGCACGTACAAAATTTCAATGTCGTAGCTTAAACCCTTCTAAAGTTATCGACCAATATTCTTGAACACGTGTTTTAAGGACATTTTGTATGGCAGCTACCAGAAGGAGTAAAGGATTTCGCTGATTAGTAAACTCCGACTTCCTTTTCACTCAAAACTAACTTGTACAAAATACCGAATTCGTCGCTAAAAGATTACTTGAGTTATTGTGAGTTTTGTAAATTAAGTGAATACATTTTGACAGGATATTTGTATGGCAGCTACACGAAGGACTAACAGGATTTTCTTCATAATCATATATTTAGCTCCAACTATTGGAAAAATAACACATACAAAATTTCAAAGACGTAGCTTAAACCCTTCTGAAGTTATCGACCAATATTCTTGAACACGTGTTTTAAGGACATTTTGTATGGCAGCTACCCGAAGGAGTAGGACGATTTTACCCGTTAACGAACTTAGCCTTACAAATTCAACCAAACATCCAGATTCAAAATTTCATGGTCCTAGGTGAAGGCGTTCTTGAGTTATCGTGCTAACGGACAGACGGACGGACGGACGGACGGACGGACGTCAGGCGGATTTGAGGTTTTTGGCCACAAATAAACAAAAAATAATATATAACTTTTTTTCGTCCGAGGCTTGGTTCTATGCGTTACAAACTTTTGGGCTGGATTAAACTTATAATACTCTATATGATTTCATCTAGAGTATAAATAGGTGGCAGTCCAAACTGCCATTTTGTTGAATTCAATTGGGCCAGAAGCTGCCGAACTCTACAATACATTTCAACTGAAAGAAGAGGAGAAAAACAATTACACTGCAGTTTTGAAAGCTTTTGAAGATTTTTGTCCCCCAAAAAACAATGAGGTATATAGTGCATTTCTGTTCCATAGCAGAAAACAAGGAGAAAAAGAACCTTTCGATTCGCTCGACTAGAAAAAATTAATTAAATCATGTCAATTCGGAGAGATGGAAACGAGAATGTTGAGAGACAGAATCGTACTTGGAATCGCGGACAAAAGGGTCCAAGAGAAGTTGCTGGGAACATCAAATTTGACTGCTGAAATAGCCATTACGACGGCTAGAGCATCTGAGGCATCGAAAAAACAGACGGAGGAATTGCATCGAGCAACACCAGGAAAAGCAGCATACGCACATGCAGTACACAAACAGGACACTAGGAAACCGATTAGTAATGATTATAACAAGTATTTTGAACAGGCATTTAATAGAAATCAAAATGAGAAACATGTAAATAAAAATTTTTTGACAAATAATAATAATCAATCTAATTTCAGAGAGTATCATTGTGAGTATTGCAATCGAAAACATAGCAAGGGGAAATGTCCAGCATTCGGGAAAAAATGCGCGAAATGTAAGAAATCAAACCATTTTGCTATAGCATGTAAATCGAAAAATATATCGACAATTGATACCGGTGATTCAAGTACAAGTACTTTGTACATCAGTTCATTAGAAAACAAAAAGCTAGATCAACGTGAAATATGGTACCACGACCTAGCAGGGAATGGCGTGAAGTTGACGTTCAAACTCGACACAGGAGCTATGGTAAATACAATTCCTCTTAAATATTTTTCCAAAACAGAAGGTGTATCTTTGCAAACAATGAACAGCAATTTAGTAGCATATAGTGGTGTCAAACTTAAAACACTAGGTATAGCGAATTTAAAATGTATGGACAATACATACATAATATATTGTATTTAATTCTGGCAATGCCCTACTACTATTATACATACTATTTTTATAATAAACGACAGTTGCACTTAGTGATCACTCGAAACCGGTCGTATTGTTTTATTCGACTAACTATTACAACCCTCAACACCCACACCACCAAAATTTTTTTCCCTACTAGAAGTTTACCGACCCCAACTCCTGTAAAATTTTCAAGATCATATCTGATACGGTTTCTGAGATATAAAAATTACATTTTTTGAAAAATTCCTGTCCAGCCACTTTCGTGCTCCACCTCCCTCCTCAAAAAATTTAGTTTCGGTAGACTCCTCTTGTGATCCCATATACAGAAACTAAATTTTATCTTCCTGGTGTAATTGGTTCGGAAGATATTGTAATCCAAAGTTTTTCACCCCCCACCCCAACACCCCACCACCACTCTTAAAAATTTTAGTTCTTGTCTAATCTTGAAGTATCCCTAAGGACAACAAAACAAAGTTTCAATCTTCTGACATCAATTGTTCAGGAGATATCGATTTTAGAATGTTTCAATCCCGTCTTTCATGCGTTAAAAACTCATAGTTTTCTCCCCACTTCCACACCCCTTAACCAATATCGACCTTTTTTTGCAATTGAGTCCATTATCATAGTACTACATAAGTTCCAAGTTTCAGCCGCCTAGCATAAGTGGTTCCTGAGATCTGGAAACCAAAATTTTTCGTCTAAAACGCTCTCCTCTCCTCTACCCTTGTACTCCCACCCCTCGAAAATATACCAGTCGTAGGGATTCACCCAATCTACCCACTATAAAAATTTCAACTTAATATCTCAATGGGTTTGGGAGCTACGCGCCTTCAAACGATTTTGCGTACGGCGGACGGACGGACATTTTTTTTTTTTGCTTTTTTGGGGTTCACTAGTCCTAAAACGTGAAAATACAAAATTTCAGGGTAGCAAATTTTTTTGAAATTTCAGGTCGATCACAATACTTTATTATTAAAAAATAATAAAGTAAAATTGTTTCGTTTTATCTAAACTAGAGTATAAATATTTATAGTGTACCTTGAAGATAATTTTTTAAAAAAAAACCTCATCCCCAACTTCGGTCAAAATTTAATATAGTTTTAAATCTAGCTATGCACTAATCAAAGACAAATCACCGCCTTGCATTGTACGATGGGTGTACATCCGATTTTAATTCTCTTCCTTTAACTTTTCTAAGAAATTAGCTAGTTTACGAGCATCTTTCTTTTCTTTTGCACGATTATTATCCATACCTAAAGCCCATAATAATCTGTACATTGAAACCCAATGATAATAAACTGAAAGCATCAGTACGGCGTCGTAATTCCAATCGGATTACCAATTGGTCGTGGAAAAAAATGTCCTTCGTTCTTGTCTTCTTCATTTTTATTTCATCTCAGTTGAAAGGGCTTAAGAAAATTGTTCATTTATCTGGCTGTGCCTTAAGAAAAATAATCTGCAAGTTATACGTTGCTCGGCAGTAATTGAGCACACAAATATGGTACTCATGAGGTACGGAATTTTATATTCTATTGATATGAAAGATGCCGATATTTTCAATGAAAAAATACGTCTAATTAATTTAAAAATATGGCAAAGGCCATCTTAGACATTGCAAGCAGAAAAACTAGATGTATTGCTTTTAATTCGTCAATGATACTAGAATCTAAATTGAGTATTAGTCTTTTCTTACTTCGAATCGATTTTTCAGGACATCATCATGCCATTCAATTTGAGGTTATCGTTAACGCAACAAAAAGAATAAAACGTGCCATGATAGGCCAAAACCAACAGCAGAGTACTAGTCTAGATAAAGTACTGAACTTCTATTTAAATTGCATTTGGCCAAAAATAAATATTATTTGTAATTATATACAAATCTGTTGATAATTTAAACCACGAAAACAATTGATTTAAAAAGAAGAGAATGAATGAGATCTTATAAAAAAAACTCCAGCTTTCACGAGTATATCCCACAATTACTTACATTTTCACAGCACAAACATTTTAATTTTCTCCTTTTTTATCCAAACAAATTTAAATCTACTCCCTCATTGATTTCATTAGCTGCCGTAAGTTTAGTTAAACTAAACCAAGACACAACCAATGGTAATTGAAACTAGACTTAGACTTGATGCACAAGTATGTATAATAATGAAACAACTTCCTCGTTCTTGAAAGGGTTCAATAGAAGTGAAGAAAATATATTATAAATGGCATAATGAAAAAACAATTAGTACTAAAGGATCAAGTATCTTAAGGTTAGATACAAAGTAATTTTCTATAGTTATATTTACATTTGCAACAAAACTTAGTTGAAGCAGATTTTTAGAACAGATCTTTAGGGTGCCAAATTGAAGCAAACCGAATCACATCAAATATCATCAAATTTAGTAATACACGCGAAGTTTTCCATGGAAATCGCACCATGGCAATCACATTTGGTTCTCCATTTCCATTCGCGTAATAAATGTCGCAAGTTAATTCGTATGTGGTCCGAATTTTTTTCATTTTACTCTACAATTTCCTTTAATCGAATAGCACAATTGATAGATTGCCCAATGAGCTGAATGAATAAATTCAAAGGACTCATTTACAAATTTTGAATTGCGGATATGAATTTTTGCGTTGATCGCGTCCCAGGATAATTACTACATGCTCTTCACTTGTACCCGCAAATAGCAAAATCTCGTACATGAAAGGAAATTGAGTCTGGAGTGTTCTTTTGTGTTATATGCGAATTTGCCAAAAATATGTTTAATTGAAATATTTTCAGGCATCCGTACAAAATTATAATTGGATCAGGGAAAAGGCGGATTTTCACGCTATCCGCAACATATCAAACTTATGAACATTGTTGTGGAATTCTGAAATACAACAGTGCGCAATTATCAATACTTATGGCTTTTGTTTAACAAATAAAAATAATACAAACTCATGGGGAAACTCGTTAAATTTTTCAGTCCTGTTGAAAAATTTAAAAATTCTTTTAATTTATTTTAATTTTAATTCCTTTTTTCCCTCTCTTTTATCATACTTTATCACCTCGTCTTGAGTTTGCTTTTCACTCATGTATGTATGAATTATCGAAGTAACTCAAGATAACTTTGAAGTGATAAAAACTATGAAATTTTCGAAATTTCAAGTCGAGACGACGTCGGTATAACGCCTTGGTTGAAAAGTCGTAATATAATCTTGCTGAATCAATTTTAATCTAAAACTGGGCGCAACTTTATTATTCTTTGGGTAGAAGTCCGAAAAGTGTTTACTGCTGAAAGTGTTGGTTACTATCAAAGAGTATGAGATAGAGGGGAAGCGCCCATATAAACTCCATAGAAAAACCCGTATCGAGTTTCAGCACCTCCACAGTCTCAGTCGATTACTAAATTTGGATTTGATTCGAATCCGCGCTAAATTTTATATCGGATAATAGATTGAGAAGCTATGTGGTATTAATTTAACCGAACAGAATTCAAATTATAAGCAACAAAGAAATAAAAAAAAAGGTATTCAATGTAACTTTATTTCAATAAACAAAAATAATACAGCTCAATAGAAAATTATAGATACCTAGGTATAAAGCAAAGAGTATAGTTAAAATATTTCTTCTCTGCATACGAAGCCGCAAAGTCTTTGGTGTAAATAAAGTTAAAGTTCTGCATGCCTTCATTGCAGCTCTTTCCTTGATGATGTTGCAATTGGAGTACTCGAAATAATTGCAGATTTCATGCTCCATTGTGAGTGCGGTGGAGTAGATGGATTCGCTGAAATGAAATTCGATTAGCTTAAATACCAAAAACATACTGCAGTCACGATAGGCTGCAAGCCAATCGTATTCATCTAGAATACTGAACTCCGATTTATATTGTAGTTGGGGATAAAGTAGAATTACGTGTGTGCATGTTGTATGTCATCTATTAAGGACTGCCATTAGATTGCTACTCAAACCTAAAAGACAATATTCAGTGTTTAATTTCATATCTTGAACTGGGTAAGTCATCGAAAAAAAAATTCCTTTTTAAAGGACTTTTGCATGGGAGGTGCAGGAAGGACTCACTCGATTTCTTACATATTTATCCTTTTCCTTGGAACCATTCAAAAATGAACGTGTACAAAATTTCAAATACGTAGCTGAAGCCTTCAAAAGTTATCGAAAAATATTGTTGAACACGTGTCTTAAGGACATTTTGTATAGCAGCTACCAGAAAGAGTAAAAGGATTTCGCTGATTAGTAAACTCGAACTTTATTTTTACTGAGAACTAATTTGTACAAAAGTTCCAATTCATAGCTAAAAGATTACTTGCGTTACAGTAAGTTCCGTAAATTAAGTGAAGACGTTTTGACAGGATATTTGTATGGCAGCTACACGAAGGACTAACAGGATTTTCTTCATAATCATATATTTAGCTCTAACTATTGGAAAATTAACACATACAAAATTTCAAAGTCGTAACTTAAACCCTTCTGAAGTTATCGACCAATATTCTTGAACACGTGTTTTAAGGACATTTTGCATGGCAGCTACCCGAAGAAGTAAGACGATTTTGCCCGTTAACGAACTTAGCCTTACAAATTCAACCAAACATCCAAGTTCAAAATTTCAAGATCCTAGGTGAAGGCGTTCTTGAGTTATCGTGTTCACGGACAGACGGACGGACGGACGTCAGGCGGATTTGAGGTTTTTGGCCACAAATAAACAAAAAATAATATATAACTTTTTTTCGTCCGAGGCTTGGTTCTATGCGTTACAAACTTTTGGGCTGGATTAAACTTATAATACTCTATATGATTTCTTCTAGAGTATAAAGATAATAAAAGAAGTGGAGCGAAGAGGGGACTCGAAAACGCATGCTGAACCGGAATGATTTAAGAAGAGAATGTATCCTGGGGGTCCTGGTCCGTTTTGGGCTGTCGTGCCAGCCATTGATGATGATGATGAAGATTGTTTGAGGCTAAACGCCAAACTTGGACTGTATCGCTATAGAGGAAAAAGTGCGAAATAACCATTTTGAATGTTCTTACCTAAATTTCTCGTAAACGCATTTACGTCATTTGCATTGACTCTTTCAGGGGATTTGCAAACTGCAAGCAAAGTTTTCAGTGATTGTCACTCTATGCTCAGTCGCTTCCGGCTCAGATGCAGCATTTAATTATGCATTCACTGATGGTATTAGTGAGACATCGGTATTTCCCGAAGAAAATGAAACAAAATATGGATTTCCATATAAAATAATATTTTCAATGCTCATACCAAATTCGCATGCGACTGCATCTACGACAACAAATACAAATTCATCAACTGGATCCTTAGTTTCAATCTGTCTGCTGCGTTGCGAGAACTTGCCTTCTATAAGAACAAAATAGATAGCACACATTACATGTACATAGTTAAATTTAAATTGACTAGCCACAATCGCCATTTCGGCATTTAATGATGGGACACTGTTTTTGTATAATAATGGTCTTGGGTAGGTTGTCTGAAAATAGTCCACTTTAAAATGCAAGCTGCAGATTCGCAAATTCACCAAAATGACTTCCATTTCGAACGCCTTGAATTAAAAGTATAAATCATATTTTTTAACTTCAATAAATATACTTACCTTGATAATTCTTTCGGAAAAGCAAAAAATGACACATCCTTATTAAAGAATGGGGTACTTCCACACTCTTTAACAACACAACGAACCATATTGAGAACTCAGAACTGCGCAATGAAATGTGAAATGAATGTTTTTTCAAATTAGTGAAAAAAATCTGCCAACAGTCTGGGCGCAACTTTATTATTTTTTCGGTAGAAGTTCGGAACGAGTTTAATTCTGAGATGCGGTGTAGGTTACTACGTGTCTGAAAACCCAAAAAAAAATTCGGGAAGCGGTTAAAATGGGGTCGCGCTAGAATACTTACGCCGCTGCCTCATATAACATATGAATTACATAATTGGGTCATACACCGGGACGAGATCTAGTCCTAGTATAATATCAGTTGTTACGCCATTAGAAGGTTTTTCGTGATTTGGTTTCGGGCCATTACATGAAATCGGAAATGCGTTTGAAGACGATTATATAAAAAGTCTGTGGAAGAGCAAACCAATCTAATATCTCATCAATCCTGAGAAATATGTCGAAAGCCTTACGTCCTATTGGAGTTGAATAACAAACATCCCGAAATCAACTTTTTGACGATTATGTAGGAAGCCTTTGGAAGTAAAAATGAATTCGATATCTCATTAGAACTAGAAAAATGTAAGAATTTGTGAAAACATATGCAACCCCCTTGCACCCACTTTGGGGTTGAATATCCAAAAATCCTGAAATGAGTTTTTAGATATATATAAAGAAAACCCGAGGAAGTGAAAACCAATCCAATGTCTTATCACTCCTAAGAGATAAGACGGAATTCGTGAAAACGTGATCAACCCGTTTTTACCCTCTTAGGGGTTGAAAAAGGAAAAACCTTGAAAACAAGTTTTAGGTAATTATTAAATGAGCCCGTGGAAGTGAAAAGTTATTCGATATCTAATCAGACCTGAGCGATATGGCTGAATTCGTGAAAATGTATAATCCCCTTTACACCACCTTGGGGGTCCAATTTTAAAAAATCCTGAAAACACTTTCTAGGTATTTATATGAAGAACTCGTAGAAAAAGAATGAATTCAATATTTCGGAAGACCTAATAGATATGACAAAAATCGTGAAAATATATGCATTCCATTTTCACTGATCATTTTTTTTGCCCCACTTCCGAACGCCAATAGATATTTAAATTTTTTTTAATCAAACTTACTTTTCTAGTTGATTTACATATACGTACCGAATTTCAACTTTCTAGCATAAGCCGTTCTATAGCTAGGAAAAACACCCTCCACCCTCGTACCATACTACCCCTATAAAATATTATATTTTTTCAACATGCTACTAATATAGTTCTATCTAAATACTAAGTTTCAGCTTTATATTGTTATAGGTTCTCGAGATATAAAAATCGGAACTTTTTCCTTTTCACCCTCCCCCAGCCTCACCCTCTACACCCTCACCTTCAAAACTTTTTTTTCTGCCGGGGGTTTATTGGGCCTACTCTGGTAAAAATTTTAAACATCTATCTTACATTGTTCTTGAGATATGAGACGTGATTTTTTTAAAAAATGCTTATCCCCTCCACTTCCATGCTCCACCGCCCCCTTAAAAAATTTTACTTTCAGCAAACTTTATTTGTCAACCTTTATATGTATAAAACCAAATTTTATTTCTCTAGTGCAATTGGTTCGTGAGATATCGTAATCTAAAGTTTTTCAACCCCCACCCCCGTACGTCACTGCCCCCTCTCAAAAATTTGTTCCGAATCTATTCTCCTAGTATACCCACAGATGTTCATTAAGTTTTAATTTCGTGACATTAACCGATTAGGAGATCTGGATTTTAGAATGTCTCGATCTCGGCTTTCGAGCGTTTCGGACGCATTATTATTCCCCCCACTCCCACACCCCTTTACCCATATTATCATTTTTTTTTGCAAATGGGTCCACTATCGATGTTCTATATAAATTCCAAGTTTCAGCCTCCTAGCCTATGCGGTTGCTGAGATCTAGAAACCAAAATTTTTCGTCTAAAACGCTTCTCCCACCTCCCCCCTCATACTCCCACCACCCAAAAAGTGGTCACTTCAAGGAACCTACCCAGAGTATTAATAAAAAAAATTTAAATTTAATAGCTCATAGAGTTTAGGAGTTATAAGCCTTCAAACGTTTTGCGTACGGCGGACGGCGGACGGCGTACGGCGGACGGCGGACGGCGGACGGCGCACAAACGGACTGAAAATTTTTTTTGCTTTTTTGGTGCTTATTAGTCATAAAACGTATAAAAAAAAATTTCAGGGTAGCAAATTTTTTTTTTTTAAAAATCGATAACAATACTTTATTATTAAAATAATAAAGTAAAACACACAAATCATTTACCTGCACTACAAAGCTGAGATCTGGAAAAGACTCACCTACAATTATTTTTACTTGGTTTAAATAATTTTCAAACAATTTTCAAATTATACGTTTCTTATTCGTTGGAACAGCCCGTTCACCGAATAAACAATTTGACGTTTATTGCAGTTTAATGTTTTTGATTACGCTGCTTTTCGAATACGGTCCGCTTCCACTCTATCTCATTCTCTTTGGTTACTATGTGACTGAAAACCTAAAAAAAGTTTGGGAAGCGGTTAGAATAGGGTCACGCTAGAATAATTACGCCGCTGCCACATATAACATATGAATTACATAATTGGGTCATACTCCAAGACGCAGTCTAAGTCGTAGTATAATATCAGTTGTTACGTGATTAGGAGTGTTTTGGTTTTGGGGCATTACATGAAATCAGAAATGCGTTTGTAGGCGATTATATAAAACGTCTGTGGAAGTGAAAACTAATCTAATATTTCATCAATCCTAAAGCCTCGTGTACACTAGCAAGTAAAACTTGCAAGAGTTGCTCTAAGACATGACTCTTTTAGGTGTTAAAACAGGAAAACACTTGAAAACGAATTTTAGGTGATTATGAAACAAGCCCGTGGAAGTGAAAAGTTATTCGATATCTAATCAGACCTGAGAAATACGGCTGAATTCGTAAAAATGTATACAACCCCTTTACACCACCTTGGAGGTCGAATTTCAAAAATCCTGAAAAACTTTCTAGGTATTTATATGATCAATCCGTGGAATAAAAATTGATTCAACATTTTCAAAGACCTAATAGATATGACGAAAATCGTGAAAATATATGCAATTTCATTTGCACTGATAATTTTTTTTGCCCCTCTTCCAAACGTTAATGGATATTTGATTTTTTTTTAATCAATATTGCTTTCTTAGATGATTTATATATATGTACATACCGAGTTTCAACTTTCAAGCATAAACCGTTCTATAGTTAGGAAAACCCCCTTCCAATTTTTGCTTTTTACCCTCCCCTACCCTCCACCCTCACCTTCTACACGCTCACCCCAAAATTTTTTGTTCAGCTAGGAGCCTATTATGCCTACTTCTGGTAAAAATTCTAAGCATCTGTCTTACACAGTTGTTGAGATATGAGACGTGATTTCTTGGAAAAATTCTTATCCCCTCCACTTCGATGCTCCACCGCACCTTTTAAAAATGTTACTTTCAGCAAACTTTATTTGTCAACCTTAATACAGAAACTGAATTTTGTTTTTCTAGTGCAATTGGTTCGTGAGATATCGTAATCTAAAGTTTTTCACCCTCACCTCCGCACCGCACTGCCCGCACTGATCTATTCTCCTGGTACACCTACAGATGTTCATATAGTTTTAATTTCGTGACATTAACCGTTTAGGAGATATGGATTTTAGAATGTCTCGATCTCGGCTTTCAAACCTTTTGGACGCATTATTATTCCCCCACTCCCACACCACTTCACCCATATCAGCAATTTGCAAATGGTTGCACTATTGAAGCTCTATATAAATTCCAAGTTTCAATCTCCTAGCGTAAGCGGTTACTGAGATCTAGAAACCAAAATGTTTCCTCTAAAACACTTCCCCCCTCACAGCCCCACCACTCAAAAGGTGGCCACTTGAAGGAATCTGCTCAGTCTACCAATGAAAACAAATTCAACTTAGTAGCTCAAAGGGTTTGAGAGATATAAGCCCTCAAATGTTTTGCGATCGGCGGACGGCATACGGAGGACAGCGGACGGCGGACGACGGCGGCGTACAGACGGAGTGAAATTTTTTTTTGCTTTTTTGGTGTCTATTAGTCATGAAACGTGGAAAAAAAATCTTCAAGGTTACAAATTTTTTTTTTTTAAATCGATAACAATACTTTATTATTAAAATAATAAAGTAAAATTGGTATTTAAGCAAACTATTCAGCCCCTTTTCTGGAGAATAGTTTAGGCAATCTGCCATGCTCCGAACAACAATAATTTCAAACTCACTGCCAGTCAACCTTACGAGGGGCGTAAAAAATTAATTAAAGCTTTTTGAGAAAATTCTTCGCTACGAATACGACCAAATAGTAAATTTTACAACTTATTGCTTTGAAATGTGGCTCAAAATTTATTTCAGTAAATATTTTGTTAAGAAATAATTTTTACCAGTTATTTAGGCGAAATATTATGTTTATATTACTTCTGTACCAGAAAGTTATTTGGGTAACTGTTTTACCTTTTATTTTTGAAGATGTAGCGTTTGAATTTTGGCGAAAAATCTTTAATTTTATACTTATAGATTACTAAGCGAACATTGTCGTGGTCAAATTGTCTGATTTAAAACACTGTCACTCTGTTAACACTATTTTTATTTTTGCTCGCTTACTTACTATTAACTAACTTTACTCACAATTAACTAACTTTACTCACAATTAACTACCTTTACTAACTATTAACTAACTTTACTCACAATTAACTAACTTTACTCACAATTAACTACTTTACTTTTGCCGAAACAACCAACTGGTCAGTTTGAAGACGCGATCAAAACTCCCCGTTTTTTGGACTTGCGAATCTCGATCAGCAATTATCGCTTAATCGGTTAATGTTCACCGTGCCGATAATTGCTGATCTGCATCGGTCATCGATCAACTCTCAGTAATCGACCCAAGTTGGATTTTAGCTGATCGATAGCCGATGTCGCATTTTCCTTCCTGACCGTCGGGCACAGGTGTTCGACCCTTGTACTAAATAAAGTGCATCACCTCGTATCGGAAGTCATTACATACAGTATATCGATATTCAATATACTTTCCGGTACGAGGTATGCCTGCATAGGAAAGTCGGGGTCATACCGACCCACGACAACATAATTCTACATTTTTTCAAAATGAAATAAGAAAGAGCTAGTAAAAAAAATTAAATTGAGTTTGATAAAATACCATTTTTCCAATAATATTATCCTTATCAATACAAAATCTTTTTATTTAATTTTTCTAGATGCACATAACTGAGCTCTTAAAGAAGAAGAACATGATTACGAAATTAAATAAATTTTTCTATTTGTTTAAATTAATTGTTAATTAATTAATATTTCTTTTCGAATTATATTCAAACACCAATCAACAAAATTTAACTCGTTAGTAAGAACTATGATTCTCAAAAAATAAATTTAGAAAATTCCAAATATCCAAAAATAGGACTGAATGATATAATTCTGAAAATATCAATGTTATTATTACTTATTTATAGCAAATTTACTAAAAAAACATACTGCTGTCACGATCGGTTGCAAGCCAATCGTATGATACTCTAGAAGAAATACTGCACTTGAATTTTTATTGTAGAATATGGTGTATGCATGTAGTTTGTCCTTTTTTAAGGATTGCCATTTGGTTGCTACTCGAAACTGAAAGATAATATCATCAGTGTTTAATTTCATATTTGGAACTGGGAGAGTCACCGAAATTTTTTTTTTCCTTTTTCAAGGACTTTCACATTTTTTTTTACTAATCCTTAATTAAAACAAAAGCAAAAGTAGTAATTCACAAAAGCAAAGCTTGTGCGTGAATAATATGATATTAACAATAATTGATTAGATTTGGTGACATGAATAATTTATATGTACCTATAAACAAAATTATAATAAGTTGATAGAAATAGTTAATTGATGAGAGATTAATTCATTTAAATGCAAGCAAAACAGATAAATCACGATCGAGATAGGACTCGGTTAGAGAATGCCGTGAATGAGAAACATTACAATTCATATAAGAAATAGAAAATTAGAAGGAAGTGATAATAAGTAAATAAAGCATGTACTGATACAAAATAATAATAATAGTCATAGACATATGGGAGATGCAGGAAGGACTCACTCGATTTCTTACATATTTATCCTTTTCCTTTCAACCATTTAAAAATTAATGTGTACAAAATTTCAAATTCCTAGCTTGAAGCGTTCAAAAGTTATCGGAAAAAAAATTGTTGAACACGTGCCTTAAGGATTTTTTGTATGGAAAGCTACCAGAAGGAGTAAAAGGATTTAGCTGACTAGTAAAGTCGAACTTAGTTTTCACTCAAAACTAATTTGTACAAAATTCCGAAGTCGTTGCTGAACGATTACCTGAGTTATAGTGAGTTCCGTAAATTAAGTGAAGAAATTTTGACAGGATATTTGTATGGCAGCTACACGAAAGACTAATAGTATTTTCTTTATAGTCATATATTTAGCTCAGTGAATTTTGCTACAGATTGACCCTGGCCAATTGCGAGCAGTTGGTTCTGGCCGAGATCGAAGGTGAGGGAGGATTATCAGGCTCGAGAGAGGGAGAGGAGGAGGGAGGGGAAGATGAATCAACCCAGAAATGATCCCCAGTAGATACATGTAAGGTGGGGAAGGAACAAGAAGCGGTATTAGTGCACGTTGCAACGGCCTGCTTCTGGTGTTGTCCTTCATTTTTCGTTTCGACTTTTCAATTTTTTTATACTTTTGTTCATTTGGCTGCCACGAGTAAGCTCGGAAGAGAAGGTCCATACTGGCAGAGTCAGCTTACCAGAATAAGGCAAAGTATAAATCATTGCCCGATCTACCACAGGAGCTCGTTCGCGACTGATTTAACCCTCAGCCTTCATCCTTCGGCACGGCTTACTATTCGCTTACACCACACTCAAAAAAAAAACTGCGTAATATGTACGAAATCGTTCGTACATTCTACGAATAATTTCGTTGTTTTCAGTCCACGAATGGTTTCGTACATATTACACATTGCCTTTCGTACATTATACGAAAAAATCAAAGTTGTATTCAACGAACTACATTCGTACATTGCACGAATGATTCGTACTAAAAACAATTTTCGTAACCGAAGAAAAAAATTCGTGCATTGTACGAAAATAATTTCGTAGTTTCTAGAAATATTATTCGTACATTCTACGAAAGGAATGGTTAAATTACAAATGTTTTCGTAAAATGTACGAAATTTTTTTAATATAATGGACGAATCATTTTCGTACAATGTACGAATATAATTCGTGAACAGTAATAAATTATTCGTATAATGTACGAATCATTTTCGTACAATGTACGAATATAATTCGTGAACAGCGACTTTATTCGTATAATGTACGAAAGAGTATCTGTGCAGCAGATTTCATTTTTTCCAATAATTCATCGAATATGTCTATAGACATCCGGTGAAAATTGAAAAATCTAGCTCTGTCATTCAGGCGCACGACTGATGACTTTTTAGCGTCGCATCGACCGTTTCGCAGCAGATGGAAACGACGATGGCAAAAGTGTGACGGGACACCCGTGTCGGCGACGCTAAACGGCAGAGATGGAAACGCACCTTTATACGATATTATTTCACATCACTCCGAATAACCTAAAAATACAAAACCTTATAAATATAATAAAAGGTGAAGATGAATCGTTTCCTGCAATGAAAATAAGAAACTCTTTCCTGAAAAAAGAATCAAACAATGTTGTTTTTTGAAAAATTCCTTATACTAATATCAGTATCAAATTTCGATATAACCCTATCAAGAACTGAAACGAATGAAACTAAAACTTCAGAATATTTTTAATTTTAATTAATATTTTTTTATTATATTATATATTATATATATTATACTAGCCGCGTACCGCGGCTACGCTCGCTTCGCTTACGTTGTTCCATCGCTCCTGTTACTCCCGTTGCTCCCGTTTCTCCCGTTGATCCATTGCTCCTGTTTCTCCCGTTAATCCATTGCTCCTATTTCTCCGTTGCTCCCATTTCTCCCGTTGATCCGTTGCTCCTGTTTCTCACGATGCTCCTTTTACTCCCGTTGCTACCATTTCTCCCGTTACTCCCATTTCTTGCTCCCGTTACTCCATCCTCCATCCCCCATCTCCAATCCACCATCCTCTATCCTACATCCTCTATCCACCATCCACCATTTTCCATCCACCATCTACCATCCCCATCCACCATCCTTTATCCACCGTCCTCCATCTTTCATCCGCCATCCTCCATCATCCATCATCCATCCTCTATCCACCATCCACCATCCTCCATCCTCTATCCACCATCCTCTATCCACCATCCACCATCCTCAATCTATCATCCCCCATTCTCTATCCTCCATCCTCTATCCACCATTCTTCGCCCACCATCCACCATCCTCCATCTTCTATCCTCCATCCTCTATCCACCATCCTTCACCCACCATCTCCCATCCTCCATCCACCATCCTCTATCCACCATCCTCCATCTACCATCCCCCAAATTCCATCATCCATCCTCCATTCTCTATCCACCATCCTCCATCTTCCATCCTCCATATTCCATCTTCCATCCACTATCCTCTTATACCATTTAGTAATAGGAATAGGCATAACTAATACTCCGAAAACGAACTGCCGCTAAATCATATGAAAAACACTCAAATGTTGAAATAGCTCTATCATCCACCCTCCATCCTCTATCCGCCATCCTCCATCTTTCATCATCCATCCTCCATCCACCATTCACCATCCTCCATCCTCTATCCACCATCCTCTATCCACCATCCACCATCCTCCATCTATCATCCCCCATTCTCTATCCTCCATCCTCCATCCACCATTCTCCGCCCACCATCCACCATCCTCCATCTTCTATCCTCCATCCTCTATCCACCATCCTTCACCCACCATTTCCCATCCTCCATCCACCATCCTCTATCCACCATCCTCCATCTACCATCCCCCAAATTCCATCATCCATCCTCCATTCTCTATCCACCATCCTCCATCTTCCATCCTCCATATTCCATCTTCCATCCACTATCCTCTTATACCATTTAGTAATAGGAATAGGCATAACTAATACACCTAAAACGAACTGCCGCTAAATCATATGAAAAACACTCAAATGTTGAAATAGCTCTATCATCCATCCTCCATCCTCTATCCGCCATCCTCCATCTTTCATCATCCATCCTCCATCCACCATTCACCATCCTCCATCCTCTATCCACCATCCTCTATCCACCATCCACCATCCTCAATCTATCATCCCCCATTCTCTATCCTCCATCCTCCATCCACCATTCTCCGCCCACCATCCACCATCCTCCATCTTCTATCCTCCATCCTCTATCCACCATCCTTCACCCACCATTTCCCATCCTCCATCCACCATCCTCTATCCACCATCCTCCATCTACCATCCCCCAAGCTCCATCATCCATCCTCCATTCTCTATCCACCATCCTCCATCTTCCATCCTCCATATTCCATCTTCCATCCACTATCCTCTTATACCATTTAGTAATAGGAATAGGCATAACTAATACACCAAAAACGAACTGCCGCTAAATCATATGAAAAACACTCAAATGTTGAAATAACTCGCGAACCACCAACTGTTAAATAATTTTGTTAACGCAGAAACCATCGAGGGCGTACCCTCAACAAATCACCAAAGTTTCATCGCAATTGGATGAGTGGTTTAGGAGCCCATACAGGACAAACAGACAAACAGACAGACAAACATTCATTTTTATATATAGAGATTATATTTTTTATAAATCGAAATCTAAAAATAAAATAAAAATATATACATAAATAAGTACGATTAAGAAAGTAATAAAATATTGCTCCTTACATACTGTTAACTTCGACAACTACTAAATGGGAGCCTTCTCTGCATCCTCCACCAATAATATTACACTCATACAGAAGAGACAGGGAGCTGTAACATGGTTGAAATAAAGCCAAATTCGATCAAATCAGTTTTTTAGTTTCTATAAATATAAAAATAAAATATTAAAAATCACTTACCAAGTAAAAAGGCTCAAAAAACACCAAATAACTAATCACAATTACTCCGAAAATTTAAATAATCACGAAATGAATGCTGAACTGTATTGGACAAAACACTGATCGGAAATGCGGAACATGAAACCAAATCAATGCGATCGTTTTGTTTTTTGCTCCATATTTACGAAATAGTTCGTGATATTTACGAATCTTTCGTAGTTTTACGAAATCTTTCGTACATTGTACTCATGCATCTGGTGATTCGTATATGTACGAATATGTTTCGTAATATGTACAAATCCTTTCGTTCATTGTACAAAATATTTGCTCAAACCGAAAGACCAAATCAATACGATCGTCATATTTACGAAATAATTCGTAATATTTACGAAACTTTCGTAGTTTTATCATCTAAATTTCATATTTCCTTTCAACTACGAAATCTTTCGTACATTCTACTCATGCATTTCGTAATTCGTATATGTACGAATATGTTTCGTGATATGTACGAAAAGCTTTCGTTCATTGTACAGAATATCCGCAGGAACTGCCGATTTTAGGGGTAAATACTACGAAAATCAGCCTTTCGTAAAGTTACGAATATTTTTTTCGTAAAATGTCGCAGATTTTTCTCTCAGTGCATCTTCGAGTTAGGTATTACCTCAGTCTTAATGACCACGGCGCACGATTGAGTACATGCGTGTAGTCTTGGCTGATCAAATACCAGCGGGTTCCCACGCGGAAGACTAAAGATGAGGAATTTTGTGACCGCCAAGTCGGCCTGTAGTCTGTAGCACTTAGACGTAAAATATTAGCACTTCGAATGAAGTTCATCGCAGCGAAGAATTTCTGTATTATGTTGAGTATGTTTGTTTTACCGTTTAAAGTTTCTTTTTATTTATTATATACCTAACTATTAAATTTCGTTGTATGTTTGCAGGATAGAACTAAAACAAATTAATAATAATAAATCAAATAAGAAACTTTTCCTCGCATAATTCATATCACCAAATAGTAACTCATTAACTTCTTGTCGCAACTAATCAATAATCACGAATTGAAAAGGCCGCAGGGTCTGAGCATCGCATTATTTAATATCAAAATATAAAAATGTAATATAGAATAATAAAAATCAAATCAAATCAAATCAAAAAAGAAAGTGAAATATCAATGTTCGAAAAAGAAAAAGTTCATTAAATGATTTGTAGTACGTATATGAACTCGTTTTAAGGGCTCATGAACCCCTGAAATTTTCAAAAAATTTATTTTTTTTTACAGATTTTTATTTTGTATACTTTTAAGAATTTGTTACCTGCGGAAAGAGAGCGAAGGTGTTTCGGGGGGTGCACTGATTGGAAACCTGGGGCCCTTCACGCCCCGGACTACGCGACGGCTGTTGCTGGCAAGGAAGCGTCTGGGCGGGGGTGCGGCCGGTCCGGGTTTGTTCCGAGTTTGGGACAGCAGGACAAAGGTCACCACTGGCGTGGGCTCTTGGAGTGGAGGGAGAATGAAGGGATCAACATCAAACAATCAACAATTGCGGAACCTCGAAGCCCTTTTGGTTTTCAGGCTACGATCTATTTTATTAATTCATTAATTTTCATTTGATCAAGTAAAGATCGACGACTTAAGGTAGGTGGTCAGTTGAATCGGCCGAGGCCGAGCGGCAGCGCAATGGAACTATGGTCGACCGAATCACGCATTTCCTGCTAAAGACAACGCCGAATAGCAGACGCCGGCGTTACATCACACACCAACACGTCTGACGACTAAACACGACAAAGAACGCACCGCCCCTTTGTGGAAAAAACCACGACAAGTTCCCAGGTTCGCAACCCACCAACATGCGACCAGCGCGACACCTCGATTCACCGGCCGATGGCCGCAACTCAACGAAAGAACTCAAGAGCGCGGCACGCGCGAGCTTCCTGGCTCCCGAGGCGGGCATTTACCCCGGATCAACGGGGCCGCAAGCCCTGGAAAGATTGTGTTGTACTAGGGAGCACGATCGGGCTCTCGAAGCTGGACCGCCGAAGAAGAAACATCACCAACACCGACCGTCAGCGTTGTTTCCTTGCATTTTCATTTGTTTGCTAGAGCATTAAATTAACGTAGAGTCGAATAACGTCGCCTAATGACAGGCAAAGTGTATCGGTTTTACGACACAAAATAATAAAGGTCGTATTTGAATTACGTGACGTGTGGTTTTTGGCTGTTTGTTTGTTTTCTCTTCTGATTATCCACAGATTTCCGACCACTCCAGGCGTGCACCTCAGGAGGGGTTTTGGTTTGGTATTTTCACCAAAGGAAAAAATACCTGGCGCCCAAACAAGGAGAGATCTCGTTCCGGTTGCCGCTCTCCCGTCCACTCGCACCCACTCCGACAGCAGCTGGCCGGCCGCCCAAAAATCGGCGTAACAAATTAAAAAAAAATTTAGAATTTAGAAAATTGCACTCCATTACAAAGTTATAGCAATAAATGTCACCAGACATCGGTTTGGAGCGGCTTCCTTGCTAATTGCCGCGCCACTCTCAATAGCAGTGTTTAACATTTATTTTTTTGCAAAAGCTGGGTTTCATAGAAAACAAGGTCATTTATAGGACCATCTGTGAAAAACACGAAGAAGGTAAGGTGTACAGTATGAAGCTGGAATGGGAGACTAGCCGTAAGTTCACGTTGTACCTAGCAAAAACTTTAAACACATTTTTCTCAAAACTATGTTTTTAGACATGGTCGTGACGATAACTCAGTCAATTTTCAATATTTTTCAACTTTTTTTTTTTTAAATTTTGATAACTATTTACTTTATAGTCTAACTAGAGGTTTTTTTAAGTTTTTGCTTGGAAATTATTTTATAAATTATTAAACGCAAATTTTTCTTTAAAAACTGGTTACCAAAGTTTGAAATAACTACATTATTTTACAAGACAGTTTTTTATTTTTGCAAAATGAATTATTTTTGGTGAAGTTATGATGCCGACCAGGAGGCGCCATGATTTTCATAAGTAAGTTTCATTTATACCCGTAAAAAACAATGTTAATATTAAAAAATAAAAAAATTTTTATAGTTGAATAGTTAGTAAGATAAATGAACTCAACAATTAAATTTTTTTTTTCACCATATAACCTTTATAATAATTTTTCAAATTTACTCGGTTTTCAGCGCGTGCAGGGGTATGTGAGCCCTTAAGTTTATCGCTACGATTCGTTTACGATGTACATTGCCGACTTATTTGTAATGGACATCAGCGAATCGTTTACGGCATAAAACGCCGAGTCGTTTTCAATTTGTCATTACGATTCGCAAACGACGTTCAACATTTTTCTGAGGAATCGATATTAGGATATTACTCAACGTATCGCCTCGCAGTCGATGTGTTGGCGAATTATACTGCATATGGGTATATTAGTACAAAATTACATTCCATTACATTACATCAATAATTAATTTATTCAAAGCGGAAAATGATCACCAAATTCGTAATTAAGTACTTCTAAATCCAACCAAACTTCGCTATTAACTGCCCGTTCTAATTACCGCTTCATTCGTTCAGAAGTAATGCGAAAAAGTGAACAGTAAAAAGAAGCTTAATTTCCAAACAGAAGGGATCAAAGGAAATAAAAGGGAAAAGTAAACAGGATACGAATTACTTGCAATTAGTACAAAAGTTCTATAGGTCGGCAAACAAGTTATTGCAGAGATCTTCTTTCATTTTCGATGTCTTCAGGGAAATTTATTTTTTTCTAGGTATTTTCACGTCACCATTCAAGTATTCAAGATTTTGCCGTCTTTGTTGGAAAATTGACGTAAATATTTTATCACACTGACAATGCGGTTTATGACAGCTTCCGTGTAAAATTACTGCCACAATATCAACACGGGTTAAGTAAGTTTACGCTTTAAAGGTTTATTTTAAAAATGAAATGAAAAAAAATGTAATTCCTCTATCTATTAATATATAATTTTTGTATTTTTTAAGGAATTGATTGCTGAAGATATAAGAGATTAAGAATATGCAGTTTTTCTTGGAAATCCAATTTTTCTGTAACTTTTCTGATTATATTTTTTAATTTTTTCGGAGAGACAAAACTAGTGATTAAATTTAAAAAAATGTTTCTTGAAAACTTAGGGGAATTTACAGTAATTTTTAAATATGTACTATAGCTTATTAAAAGAGATAGAGAAAACTGATTAATATTTGTAATTGAAATTATTATTTTTTTAAATTCATTAATGAGAATAAAATTAATTATATTTTCTTTTAAAGTTATTCTTGGATTTTTTCATTAAAATAGGACAAATAATTGTAGTTATTTAAGAATAACTCGAAAATTGTACTAGTATGATTTTTTATGTGAAAGCTATGGCTTGGAAATTTCGAGAAAAACATACTGCAGTCGCGATCGGCTGCAAGCCAGTCGTATGATACTCTAGATGAAATACTGAACTCCGATTTATCTTGCAGTTGGGGATAAAGTAGAATAAAGTGTGTGCATGTAGTATGTCCTTTATTAAAGACTCCCATTTGGTTGCTACTCGAATCTAAAAGACAATTTCGTCAGTGTTTAATTTCATACCTTGAACTGGGTGAGTCTCCGAAAAAAAAAATTATCCTTTTTCAAGGACTTTAACATGGGAGATGCGGGAAGGACTCACTCGATTTCTTACCTATTTATCCTTTTCGTTGGAACCATTTTAAAATAAACGTGTGCAAAATTTCAAATTCCTAGCTTGACGCGTTCGAAAGTTACCGGAAAATATTGTTGAACACATGACTTCAGGATTATTTGTATGGGTAGCTTCCAGAAGGAGTAAAAGGATTACGCTGGCTAATAAACTCGAACTTCGTTTTCATTCAAAACTAATGTGTACAAAATTCCGAATTCGTAGCTAAAAGATTACTTGAATTATAGTGAGTTACTTAAATTAAGTGAAGACTTTTTAACAGGATATTTATATGGCAGCTACACAAAGGACTAATAAAATTTTCTTCATAATCATACATTTAGCTCCAACTATCGGAAAACAAACGTATACAAAATTTCAAAGTCGTAGCTTTAGGCGTTCCGAAGTTATTGGTCAATATTCTAGAACACGTGTTTGAAGGACATTTTGTATGGCAGCTACCCGGAGGAGTAGGACGATTTTGCCCGTTAACGAACTTACCCTTACAAATTCAACCAAACATCCAGATTCAAAATTTCAAAATCTTAGGTCATGGCGTTCTTGAGCTATCGTGCTAACGGACAGACAGACGGACGGACGGACGTCAAGCGGATTTGGAATTTTTGGCCACAAATAAACAAAAAATAATATAACTTTTTTTCGTCTGAGGCTCGGTTCTATGCGTTACAAACTTTTGGGCTGGATTAAAATTATAATACTCTCAGATTCCATCTGGAGTAGGTATAACAATTAACCTATAAATAGAAATATCTGGGGAAAACGGACTTTAATATAATAACTATGCGAACGACTACCTCAATAATGGAAGATATGCAGTACTATGACAAACTATTGTAAAAAGAAATTTAACATTTTTCAAATAACCGTAGGCTTTCAATAAAAAAAAATTCTCAACAACCAGGACGCAACTCTATAATGTTTTGGGTAGGAGTCCGGAACACGTTTAATTCTGAGATGCGGTGTAGGTTAATATGCGACTGACAACCTAAAAAATAACGTTCCAAATAGTTTTCTTTTTTCTTGGTTATTCTTTATATTGCCAATCGCATAGGTTACTACCTACACTGCATCTCACCACTAATAGCGTTCTGGACTTTTAACCAAAAATAATAACCTTGAGCCCAGACTGTTGGCAGATTTTTTATTTATTTACTGATTCTTCTTCAAATTCGAGTAAAAACATAGGGGGTGAAATCTCGATATTGCCCTTAGGGGTTAAATATAAAAAAAAAGATTTTTTCGCGATTATATAGAAAACCCGTTGAAGTAAAAAGGAATTCGTTATCTCAGCAGACCTAAGTAATATGTCGGAATTCTTAAAAACATAGACAATAATTTTACACCGTCTTAGGGGTAGAATTTTGCGAAATCCCGAAAATAATTTTTAGATTTTTATATGTATATGTATAAAGCCAATAGAAGTAAAACCGAATTCGATCTCACTAACAGTAAAAAATTTATCGGAATTCGTGGAAACTTGAATAATACCTTCACCAGGGGGTTTAATATCGAAAAATATTTAATTCGGTTTTTTGTTCGAATAAATTTAAAGCTTTTAGAAATGAAAGTGAATTTGATAGCTCTTTAGACCTAAGAAATATATCGGAATTCGTAAAAATGTGCCCAACCACTTTACAGCCCCCTAGATGTTGGAAAAATTTGGAAAAATGTTTCTAGTCGCTTAGATACGAGAGAAAAGTAAAATTAATTTGATAACTCGACATACCTAAAAGATATAACGAAATTCGTAAAAATGTAGAAAACCGCCTTTCACGGAGATTTTGTTACTCCACCTTTGTACGCCAATGAAAATCTAAACTTTTTCTTGCTATAATTAAGTACTTCTGAGGTACATCAATATACTCGTATAGGTACAAAGCTTTGACTTACTGACATGAGCCGTTTCTTAGATATTAAAACCAACCCCACCCCAGTATCTTACTACCCCTATAAACCATTTTAATTTTCAATGATGCCGCTATAGTGGTATTATACAGTTGTCAATTTTGACCTTTCTATCCTTTTCGATTTTCGAGAAATAAAAATCGTATTTTTTTCCTTTCCAGCCCCTCTCACCATCACCCACTACATCCGCATTCCCAATTTATTTTCTCTGCTAAAGGTGGGCTTAACTTTCACTAATATTGTTCCACATAACTCCTAAATTGTTCGTCTAAAACGCTCCCGGTTCCCTACCCACAAAAAAAATAAACTCAATATATCAGTGGGTTTTTGAATTATGCCACTCCAAACGCTTTTGCAAATAAAGGGCGCTTTTAGGCGGTTTACTAGTAGTCAAAATACAAAATGGCAAATTAAAAATAATAAAGTAAAATCAAACGGCTCATTTTTGGCGAAATGGTGCATTTTGGGACACCACCCCTAAATAATTTTTCAATTCTATTTGACCTCAGCTACTTGCAACATAAGTTTGTCCTACTGGCTCTGCATCACTCACACATTACATCCACTCAAATTCACTGCATGGTGTGCCATTTACACCGGAGGTATAGTCGAGCCTAATTTTTTTCGAGGACGCCGTTGGTAACGCGGTTACTGTGACTGGTGAGTGATACAGAACCATGATCAACGAGTTTTTAGTGTCGCAAATTGATGAATTGGGACTGCAGGACATGTGGTTCCAACAAGACGGTGCAACCGCACACAAAGCTCGCGTGACGATAGACACTTTGAAGGATGTGTTTCCGGGTCGCCTAATGTATCGTTTTGGTGATTTGCACTGGACTGCAAGATCGCACGAATTGACCGCTTTAAGCCTAGTACGGACCTCGATCAAAATGTTGACTCGCTAATTTACTATATATCTCTACCATCTCTACAGTGAAAAATTCGTTGTGTAGAATACTGTGGAGAAGTAAACAGCTGAGAACAGCTGTTTGTTTTACATTTACATTTTCAAAAATTAAATGTATAGTACGCTGGTTTTTTTGGTAATTAATACCACGGTTAATTTTATACGCGCATAAAAAATTTTAAAATCCTCTTTTGTTAAAAAAAAAACACTCTATATAACAAAAACCAAAGTCAGTTTGAAAAAAAAAATTACAATTTCAAATTCAAATCAGGAGATGTCAAAATTATCGTACCGCAATGCAAAATTAAATAGCAGCACATTTAAATGGTGGTGAAAAATTGGTCTCCACGGTTTCAGCACCATCTTTTGGTCGATGCGCGAACTGTCAAATCGAAGCAAAATTTTGACTCGAACTCCGTACCACCAAACAGAAAGCCAACGCGAAAATAGAGTAAGCAAAATTTTGATCACTTTTTTTACATGCATTTCATATGGGAATCAAAGTTTTGATCGAGGTCCGTACTAGGCTTTAGACTTCTTTGTTTTGGGGTTTTTTAAAGTCACATGCCTATCAGAACAAGCTACAGATTCTGGAAGCTCTCAAAGAGAATATAAAAGAGTGTGAGAAGTTATCGCCCGAAGTTCTCGCCAAAACGATTGAAAATGCAGTAAAAAGAGCCCAAATGGGCATCAACAATGGCGCCACCTACTTGATCGATATCATATTCAAAATGTCGTTTCATTTTAAAAATATAGCAAAACAACTTCGGGTAAGTGTGATTCTCAAACTGGAAGACACGGTCACTGGAAGGCGGAACATACAGGAGGCCGAGGCCCGATTAGAGCTGTAGCGTCATCGTAAGTAAGTAAGTAAATTCTATTAATCAATTTTAATGTTAAAATCTTAGTAAATGTTTTGAAAAAGCTTACGATTTTTTTTAAGACCGTATTTTGACTCAAAATTTATTTAAGTCACGCTACAGCTTTTGGTAGATTTTTTGACTACTATTGAAAGATTTGTTTCTTCTTAAATTTAAATTTGTATTGCTGCTTATTGTGCCTGGATTTTCGGTAGGTATTTAAAATGATTACCATGTTATCGTGGTAAGACTTTACGAAACTTTACTCAGTCTACGAACCATTCGATTAGTCTGGCTCATATTCTAAGACATCATAGCAGTGCGTACACTCTACATAACACTTACTCGGTAATTTTAATCGCCTTAAAAATTAATCTTCTTATGAAATGAAACCTATCATGCGAACTTTCTTTAGGGTAGATGGGTAGGGTGGAATACTGGGGTATTACCGATGACATAGGCTTTTTGAAGTTCTAAACGTTCTCGCACACAACTGCTTTTAATAGGGCATTGCGGTATGCAAGTCATGCTACAAATTTCCAACAAGGCACAAGCTGTTCTTTTATGACTAGATCTTATAGCTGGCACAAAACAGGTAATCGTGGGTGAATAATAACAATAACACCGGCGAATATTACAGCATCATGATTCGACTTTTATACCAAAAAAAAGATGGCAAATGTTCGCAAATGGTTCGTTACGAAGCAAAAGTTGATTCCAGTCGACTTTAAGTGGTTTTCTTTTGGAATTGGAGTAGTGGGGACAAGTAACTAAGATGGCAACCCAAATCACCCCCCCAAAAACGGGCAGGACGAAAATTTCGTAATGAAGGATGATTAGAATTTTCTTTTGTAATAATTGTTGGTATTGTATAGTGGGAGCCTTGAAGTAAGTATTTGATTTCCAACGACAAAGAATGAATCTCTCTTGGGATATTGTATTACGGATCAGTTTTTTGTTCGGTACTCTTAGTATCCCAGGAGACAAAAGGACATCATTTATGCCATTGAGATAAATTTAAGCTGTCTTAGTCTTGCGGAAATTATCTAGAGGATTGGAGCATGTCTTTAATTTTGCCTTTTTTTGTTTTCAATTCAGCTTGTGCAGTCATTTAGATTTTCATTGTTTTGAAGATTGATCACCAACTCGCTTTATTTAATTTAACTTTAACCGCAAAAAATTTAAGAAGCTCTATTTCGAGCTTTAGGTTTCTTCAAAGCCGTATTTTAAGACAATTGCATGGCACTAATCGAATACTGAATCCAGGTATTCTGATTACTTTCAGTATGCTCTCGGTTCTCGACCATTGATTACACTTTTTGTTAAGTACTTTCATTCACAAAAGCGTGACATCCAAAATCTGCCCTTAAACTTCAATTCACAGCGAATTTTACTTTGATTACTTGCAGTATGGTCTCGGTTTTCGACCAATGATTACTCGTATTTTGATGTACTTACGCTTGTATTTCATGCATTGCGAATACTGTTTTTTTTTGCTGAATGCATGAGAGTCAGTATCCGTCCTCAGGCTTCAATTTATAGCGAATTCGATTTTGATCACTTTGATTACTTTAAGGATATTCTCAGTTCTCAACCAATATATACCTGATCTTATTTTGATGTACTTGCGCCTCTATTTCTAAATTACACATTACACCCCTTAGTCACCCCAGCCCCTATCGTTAGGCAATAATCAATGTGATTTTGGAATACTTGAAGAAGTACTCGATTATATTTTGCTGAAATTTTGTATAGAGAATAACTACTCAGTATTCGCGACAGATCAGATAAAAAAACCCCCTGTTTTTTTTATTCAGTGATCCATCTGTTGGTCAGTTTGAGCGCACAAAAAACTCAACGCGTTCATGTCAAACCTTAAATTTGATAGATAGATAGATAGATGATTTATTTAAATTCATTGGGTTGTATAATAACAAGTAAAAATAGTTCAGTGATAAGATCTTAATCTTTACAGCTGCAATTGAAAATTTTGCATTCTATTTGCTAAAACTTACGTTAATCTGACACAGTAAAATGGTAAAAAGTTCAAGGAAAAAATTTGTTAACAAAAAAACTTGCTTGAAAGAACCTTAATGACTAACTTAAACATTACTTAAACCTAAACAAAAACTATAAATAGATTAAAATAATAAGGTACACAACGCTAGTTGTAGGAGTAAATTTGGCTTTCATTGTGAAATATTGTTTGTACGATTAAGATCGTTAGCGATCCCTTTCTGATAAAAATTTATTTAAAACATGTGTTAACTATTTTTACTTTATTATTTTCTAATAATACAGTATTGTGATCGATCTTAAAAAAAAAAAATTTGCTACCCTGAAAATTTTTTTTTTCACGTTTCATGACTCGTAAACAAGAAAAAAGCAAAAAAAAATTTCAGTCCGTCTGTCCGCCGTACGCCGTACGCAAAATCGTTCGAAGGCTCGTAGCTCCCAAACGGTTTGAGATATTAAATTGAATTTTTTTATGAATAGACTGGGTAGGCCCCTTAAAGTGACCAAATTCTGAGGGATGGGGTTGTGAGGAGGAAGGAGGGGGGTGCGTTTTAGATGGAAAATTTGGGTTTTTAGATCTCAGCAACCGCTTATGCTAGGAGGCTGAAACTTGGAATCTATATAGAGCTTTGATAGTGGACCCATTTTCATAAAAATTGTCAATATGGGTGAAGGGGTGTGGGAGTGGGGGGAAAAAGAATGCGTCCGAAACGCAAAAAAAGAGAGATCAAGATCGACACATTCTAAAATCCATATCTCCTAAACGGTTAAGGTCACAAAATTGAAAATTAATGAATATCTGTAGGTATACTAGGAGAATAGATCGGAAACGAATTTTTGAGTTTGGGCAGTGGCGTACGGGGGTGGGGGATAAAAAACTTTTGATTACGATATCTCACGAACCAATTGCACTAGAAAAATAAAATTTGGTTTGTGTATAAATGTTGACAAATGAAATTTGCTGAAAGCAAATTTTTTTAAGGGAGCGGTGGATCATAAAAGTGGAGGGGATACGAATTTTTCTAAAAAATCACGTTTCATATCTCAAGAACAGTGTAAGGTAGATGCTTAAAATTTTTACCAGAAGTAGGCCTAATAAACGCCTAGCAGAAAATAATTTTGGGGGTGAGGGTGTAGAGGGTGAGGGTGGGGGAGGATGAAAAGGAAAAAGTTCCGATTTTTATATCTCGAAAACCTACATTGATATAAAGCTGAAACATGGTATTTAGATAGAGCTAGAGTAGTAGCATCTTGGAAAAATATAATTTTTTATAGGGGTAGTATGGTACAAGGGTGGGCATGTTTTTCGTATCTATAGAACGGATTATGCTACAAAGTTGAAACTCGGTATCGGAATCAAAGAGAAAATTAATTTAGATAAAAAAAATTTCAAATATTCTTTGGCGTTCGAAAGGGGGGCGAAAAAATGTATCAGTGAAAATGGAATGCATATAATTTCACGATTTTCGTCATATCTATTAGGTCTTCCCAAATATTTAATTCATTTTTATTCTACGGCTTCTTCATATAAATACCTAGAAAGTGTTTTCAGGATTTTTTTAAATTTGACCCCTAAGGGGGTGTAAAGGGATCGTATACTTTTTCATGAATTCTGCCATATCCTCCAGGTCTGATCAAATATCGAAAATCTTTTCACTTTCACGGGCGTGCGTAATAATCGCCTAAAACTTGTTTTTAAGTTTTTTCCTTTTTCAGCTTCTAAGGTTTCCCATATAAGAGCCAAAAAGTCAATTTCAGTTTTTTCAGATATTCAATCCGAAGGAGTGCAAGGGGGTTGTATGATTCGACATATTTCTTAGGTTTGATGAGATATTATATCGCTTTTCACTTCCACAGACTTTTTATATAATCGCCTACAAACCCATTTATCAATTTTTGGATATCCAACCCCACAGGATTTACATATATTTTCACAATTTTTGCCATCCCTTAGTTCTGATGAGATATAAAATTGGTTACTACGGCATTTGATATAATGACCTAAAAACCAATTTCACGATTTTTCGAATTTCAAAAACCAAGGAGGTGTGAAGGGTTTGCTTACGTTTCACAAATTTTTCAAAATCCCTCGTATCTCATGAGATATCAAGTTGCTTCTTATGAAATCGTCTAAAAACCTGTTTCACAATTTTTTCGAAATTCAAACCCCAAGTGGAAGTAATGGGTTTGTATACGTTTTAACAATTCGTCATATCTCTTAAGTCTGATAAGGCAACAAATTCGTTTTTACTTCTATGGGCTATTAGTGTTCATAACATACCGAAATTCGAATAGTCTACACGGCCTTTTTAATGTTTAATCGGCTAAGAATCTTTATTTTTAAATATTTTTATTTCAAGAACAATATTAACTTTCCAAGAAACGTCATAATCTCGAAACAACTGATGATATACTCCAACTTTGACCGCTCCCGAACCTTGACCCGAAAAATAATAAAGTTTCGCCCAGAACATTGGCAGATTCTTTATATCTTACATCAAAATTCTTGAAGCCAGAAATCTAGAATTTTTTTGCCTGTCTTGGTTCAATGTTTGCGCACTTACTCGAGAACTTTTACTTACTTTATTATTTTAATAATAATAAATAATATTTTAGGCTGAAACTTGGAATTTATATAGAGCATCGATGTAGACCCATTTGCAAAAATATTACTGATATGGGTGAAGAGGTGTGGGAGTGGGGGAATAATAATGCGTCGGAAACGCTCGAAAGCCGAGATCAAGACATTCTAAAATTCATATCTCCTAAACGGTTAATGTCACGAAATTAAAAGTTGATGAACATCTGTGGGTATACTAGGAGAATAGATCGGAAACAAATTTTTGAGAGGGGGCAGGGGCGTACGGAGGTGGGGGTCGAAAAATTTTAGATTACGATTTCTCACGAACTAATTACACTAGACAAATAAAATTCGGTTTCTGTATTTTTCCTACATATTTCTTAGTTCTAATGAGATGTCAAATTAATTTTTACTTCCTAAGGCTTCCTACATAATCGTCAAAAGGTAATTTCAGTATTTTTAGATATTCAACTCCAATAGGACGTAAGGCTTTCGACATATTTCTCAGGATTGATGAGAAATTAGATTGGTTTTCACTTCCACAGACTTTTTATATAATCACCTACAAATGCATTTCTGATTTCATGTAATGGTCACAAACCTAATCAAGAAAAACCTCCTAATCGCGTATTAACTGATATTATACGAGGGCGGATTGATAATGACGTGCAAAAATTGAGAAAACATAATTTTATCCGGAAAAATTTATTTTATTTTTCAACGTAGTCTCCTTTTAGCTCGATACACTTAGTCCAGCGTTTTTCCAATTTTTTGATCCCTTCCAAATAATATGATTTGTCCAACACTTCAAAATAGGCGTTGGTTTCACTTATGATGTCAGTATTAGTGGTAAATCTCTATCCAGCAAGCCATTTTTTCAAGTCTGGAAATAATAAAAAGTCGCAGGGGCCAAATCTGGAGAATACGGTGGGTGAGGGAGCAATTCGTACAGTAATTCAAACAGTTTTGCCGTTGCAACAACGGACGTGTGAAACATCACTTTTTTCTTCGCCAAATGAAGTCGTTTTGCCTTGATTTCAACATCCAATGAAACCAATACCTCAGAATAATATGCTCCCGTCATTGTTTTTCCTTTCTCCAAGTAGTCGGTGAATATTATTCCATTGGAATCCCAAAAAACTGTCACCATAACCTTTCCAGCCGATAGAACGGTTTTATCTTCTTCGGTGCGCTTGAACCGACATCCTTCCATTGTTTTGACTGTTGTTTGGTTTCTGGAGTGTAGTGGTGAATCCATGCTTCATCAACAGTTACGAATCAACGAAAAAATTCATTTGTATTAGGTTAAAACAGTTGCAAACTGTGCTGCGAAGCTGTCACACTATTGCGTTTTTAGTCGTTTGTGAGCAAACGCGGCAGCCATCTTGCGGATAGCTTTCTCATGTCCAAATGGTTTTTCAAAATATTCCAAACACATTCAAATGAGATGCTTACTACGTTAACTATCTCACGCACTTTTACTCGACGATTTTCTATCACGATATCATGAATTTTATCGATCATTTCTGGCGTGGTGGCCTCATTTGGATGACCTGGACTTGGTATGGTTTCAGTGCTCGTAGGTCCACACTTGAATTCAGAAAACCATTTGTAAATCATTCGGATCGATGGTGCAGAGTCCCCATAATGCTTATCTAATTTTTTTTTTGGTTACTTTAGCTGTTTTCCCTTTTAAAAAATTGTGTTTAATCAACACACGAAATTCACTTTTATCCATTTTCAACAATTTTTGTAAGTCGACTTGCTTAGACGGCTGCTTCTCGAAAACTAAACGAGGTATCAGGCTTAAACTTTGCAGGTAATGTATTTAAGGGCCCGTGAGTCCCAAACCAAAATCGAAAATTTCACCTATTTTGCTTTGATTTCATTTCGAGAGCGTAAGAAATTATTCGTGAGCATCGGAAATTTAAATCTGAACGATCACGCACGATGTACAACGATTCAACCGTCAAGCGATGCCCCTACACAGCTCTGTGTGTACGGACCTGTATGTGTGTGTGAGATGCAAAATGATGAAAAACGGAATGTAGAAAAATAGCGAAAGTATGAATGGAAAGGAGTACAATCCGATCGAAAGTTCGAAAGAAAATTCATTGACCTGATGTCTCGCGTTTTTTTAATTTTCTGTGGACGGTGGATTTCTGGACATTCGCATGACATAGTACTATGTATATTTATGTAGGCACGAGACATGTCTCCATTCATGTTTTTATAGGCAATTGTGGACTAAAATAAAATTAATTTCGTATTATTGCATATTGGGTCATTTCATCAAGAATCGCAAAATATTATGAAATTTGGGACCTTACCATCGCCGATTCTTTTGAAAATTTTTGTACTTGAAGAATTAGTGAAATTAATTTTTTTGTTTCTATCTCAATTATAAAGATTTAAAGATTTTTAAAAATTTCGCAAAAATGGTGTCCGAGTTCTCTTTGAAAATTCATATCTCTGGTAATTTTTATCATAGAATAATAAAATAGGGCTTATTTTAAAGGGGAATGTTATCGCAACATAAAAAAATACGAATAAAAATTGTCCTCCAATTTTTTTTTTACAAGGATAACGATTTTGTCCTTTATCCTTGAATATCTCAAAATCCGTAGTTTTATTTTTTTTTATTTTTTTATATTTTGTATATTATATTGTTTTTCAAAACATATTAAAAAACCAAATTGGGATTTCAAGGGGATCGGGGTACAAAATATGGGTGAAAGAGTGTGGGAGTGGAGGAAAATAATGCGTCCGAAACGCAAAAAAGCCGAGATCGACACATTCTAAAATCCATATCTCCTAAACGGTTAATGTCACGAAATTAAAACTTAATGAACATCTTAGGTATACTAGGAGAATAGATCGGAAGTAAATTTTTGAGTGGAGGCAGTGGCGTACGGAGGTGGGGGTTGAAAAATTTTAGATTACGATATCTCACGAACCAATTACAGAGAAATAAAAGTTGGTTTCTGTATAAAGGTTGACAAATAAAGTTTGCTAAAAGTAAAATTTTTTAAGGGGGTGGTGGAGCATGGAAGTGGAGGGGGGTACGATTTTTTTAAAAAAATCACGTCTCATATCTCAAGAACGGTGTAAGATAGATGCTTAGAATTTTTACCAGAGGTAGGCCTAATAGAAGCTTAGCAGAGAAAAAAATTTCAGGTATGAGGGTGTAGAGGGTGAGGATCTCGAGAACCTATAACGACATAAAGCTGAAACTTAGTATTTAGATAGAGCTGTAGTAGTAGCATGTTTTTTTTATAGGGGTAGTATGGTACGGGGGTGGGGGGTGTTTTTCTTAACTATAGAACGGCTTATGCTAGAAAGTTGAAATTTGGTATGTATATGTAAATCAACTAGAAAAGTAATTCTGATTAAAAAAAAATTCAAAATATTTATTGGCTTTCGGAAGTGGGGAAAAAAATGATCAGTGAAAATGGAATGCATATATTTTTACGATTTTCGTCATATCTATTAGGTCTTCCCAAATATTGAATTCATTTTTTTTGTACGGATTCTTCATATAAATACCCAGAAAGTGTTTTAAGGATTTCTTGAAATTCGACCCCCAAGGTGGTGTAAAGGGGATGTATACATTTTCACGAATTCAGCCGTATCCCTCAGGTCTGATTAGATATGGAATAACTTTTTACTTCCCCGGGTTTATTTAATAATCACCTAAAGCCCGTTTTCAGGTTTTTTTCTTTTTCAACCCCTAAGAGGGTAAAAACGGGTTGAGCACTTTTTCACGAATTCCGTCATATCTCTTAGGAGTGTTAAGACATCGGGTTGGTTTATACTTCCTCGTGCTTTCTTTGTATATATCTAAAAACCCATTTCAGGATTTTTGGTTATTCAACCCCAAAGTGGGTGCAAGGATTTTGCATATGTTTTCACAAATTCTTACATATTTCTAAGTTCTAATGAGATATCGAATTCATTTTTACTTCCTAAGGCTTCCTACATAATCGTCAACAAGTTGATTTCAGGATGTTTGTTATTCAACTCCAATAGGACGTATGGCTTTCGACATATTTCTCAGGATTGATGAGATACTAGATTGGTTTGTACTTCCACAGACTTTTTATATAATCGCCTAAAAACGCAGTTCCGATTTCATGTAATGGCCCAAAACCAAATCACGAAAAACCTTTTAATGGCGTAACAACTGATATTATACTAGGACTAGACCTCGTCCCGGAGTATGACCCAATTATGTAATTCATATGTTATATGAGGCAGCGGCGTAAGTATTCTAGCGCGACCCCATTCTAACCGCTTCCCGAACTTTTTTTAGGTTTTCAGTCACATAGTAACCTACACCTCATCTCAGAATTAAACTCATTCCGAACTTCAACCCAAAAAATAATAAAGTTGCGCCCAGACTGTTGGCAGATTTTTTTTTCTTTTTTTCCATTTACTTTTTGCACTGTTTGCCACCTAGAAAGAAGAAAAGCTAAAAATCACTTTTCATTCTGAGCAGGCGAATAGACATTATGCCGATTACACACACACACCTTGCCATGTAGTTACTATGCCTTCGAATCGTGTGCTGCAGGCTTGCAGGGTGGGGAACATCGTAACCTTTTTACTCTCAGCGAATGAAACATAAAAACAAACCTGCCGAAAAAAAATGCGACATAGCCATACGTCCGTTCAGCTCGACCTCTGCGAGTGGTCTGAATGGAAAATTTGATTGAAAAATGTTGCTTGAAAAATCGTTGCAAAAACAATGTTATACTATCTTTTTTGAAGTTTTTTGAATTTAAGTTGGTTTAGAACGCTTTGATAAAATAACAGAAGAAAAAACAAAACAAAAAAAAATCGGTTTTCATAGAAAATTTTAATAATAAAAAAACATAATTTTTTTTAAAAATCAGAGTTTTCAAAATGTATTATTTCCAAACATAAGTCAAAATCGAAAATTCCAATTCCAAAAAAAAATAGATTGAATCGTTCCTAATTGAGTGAAAACAAAAATAATGAAAATCACTTCAGAAATGTTTCCAAAATCGCAATTACAAAATGTGTGTTTTCAATAATTTCGAAAACTTACTCGACGTAATCGCTTATAATTTTTCTTATGATCGAAATTTCAAAAAACAATAATCAACAGAAACTTTAAAACATATTGCTAATTATATTTGTCTAAGCAGAAAAGACCTATCTTTTACTGCTTTGGAGATTTCGCGAATCCCGTTTGCCTTATTTTCAACAAAAATGCTGTTTTGGTATACACGGGGCCTTAAGGAGATAGCGCGATTTTAAGGACGAAGGATTTTCATCGTACCTGTGATCACAATTTGATCTCTAACTTCTGCTGTACTTAGCGTAACGTAATAATTCTGGGCTCGTTGGAAAGGACACAAATTCTTCTTTCTAATTGCTATCAACTGTGTCAATCAGTGTTATACTTTTTGAGAAAAATTCATTTAAATGACACAAAAATAATAAAAAATTAAAAAAAAATACAAAAAAGTCCTGTTTTCTCCTGATTAACCACCAAATTTTATTGATGGTTTTTGGCGCAAACGCCGGCCCAAACAGTCACTTTTTGATCATGCAATGAAGTTTCATGGATCTCGTGTGGATTCTCCGTTCCCGATATGCGGCAATTTTGCTTATTAACGCCGCCAAAGAATGTGAAATGGGCCTCGTCGGTCATCAAAATTTGCTTCCAAAAATCAGGTTCAGAGTCAACCATTCGAGCGACTGTTTGGCCGTATTCCAAGCGACGTGGACGTTTCCAAAACTTCTGTTAAAAAATGTTTAAGTTATTCAATGTTTACATACTGACATGAAAGATGGCGCACCCTGTATATTATGTAAAATTTTATTTTTAAAAAAATCAAAAAAAAAGCAATTGGAAGAATTTGTCATGTCCCATGATTTATAGTATGTACACAGAGAAAATAAGTCCCATTAGTAATTTTACATTACATTATGCTGATTATTTCAATTTCATAATTATTTTATATAGAGATCTGTATATTTTTTAAGATATCCATTTCGCTTTGTATTACGAGTATGTATAAGCATTACAATACCTGCATTATACAACTTTCGATTACATACATTTAAATAACTAGCCGCGTACCGCGGCTACGCTCGCTTCGCTCACGTTGTTCCATCGCTTCTGTTACTCCCGTTGATCCCGTTGATCCCGTTGCTCCCGTTGATCCATTGGTCCTGTTTCTCCCGATATTTCTGTTACTATCGTTGCTCCCATTACTCCGGTTGCTCCCATTTCTCCCGTTGCGCCCGTTACTCCATCCACCATCCTCCATCCTCCATCCATCATCCCCTATCCACCATCCCCCATCCGCCATCCCCCATTTCTCCCGTCGCGCCATTGCTCCCGTTACTCCATCCTCTATCCACCATGCTCCATCCCCCATCCACCATCCTTCATCCTCTACCCACCATCCTCCATCCACCATCCTCCATCCTCCATCCACATTCCTCCATCCCCTATCCACCATCCTCTATCCACCATCCTCCATCCACCATCCTCCATCTTCCATCCGCTATCCACCATCCCCCATCCTCCATCCTCCGTCCTCTATCCACCATCCTCCATCCATCATCCTCCATCTTCCATCCTCCATCCTCTATCCACCATCATCCATCCACTATCCTCCATCCACCATTCCATATCCACCATCCCCCATTTCTCCCTTCGCGCCGTTGCTCCCATTACTCCATCCTCTATCTACCATACTCCATCCCCCATCCACCATCCTACATCCCCATCCACCATTCTCCATCCTCTACCCACCTTCCTTCATCCACCATCCTCCATCTTCCATCCTCCATCCTATATCCACCATCCTCCATCCACCATCCCCAATCCCCCCATCCTCCATCCTCTATCCACCATCCTCTATCCACCGTCCTCCATCCACCATCCTCCATCTTCCATTCGCTATCCACCATCCCCCATCCACCATCCTCCGTCCTCTATCCACCATCCTCTATCCACCATCCACCATCCTCCATCTTCCATCCTCTATCCACCATCCTCCACTATCCCCTATTTAACATCCATCGTCCAACTTTACCATTTAATAATAGGAACGCAATACACCAAAATCGAACGAACTGCCGCTAAACTATATGAAATACACTCAAATGTTGAAATAACTCGCGTACCACCAACTGTTAAATAATTTTGTTAACGCAGAAACCATCGAGGGCGTACCCTCAACAAATCACCAAAGTTTCATCGCAATTGGATGAGTGGTTTAGGAGCCTATACAGGACAAACAGACAAACAGACAGACAAACATTCATTTTTATATATAGAGATATATATATAATATATTTAATATATTTATTCAGGAACTGCGATTCTGGCGACATGCGAATTGCGAAAATTCCGCATATTTCCCTTCATTTTCTAAACATGGAAATTTTTCAGTTTCATGAGGCAAGGCTGTTGGCGAATATTTTCGTGACCTTCCTAGGTATTCAAATTGAAATTCGCATATGTGAATTGAGGAAACTGTTTGTTTTCTTTTCGTGTTTGTTGAAAATATTAGGTCTTTTCTTATTGACTGAAGGGGAGTGTTCTTTTTGAAGGAGAGGTGTGTGGGGTAAAAAACTTTGAATTACAATATCTTCCGAACCAATTATACCAGGAAGATACAATTTGATTACAAGTCGAATCTACTGAAAGTAAAATTTTTGTGGGGGGTGGTGAAGCGCAGAAGGGCAGGAGACAGCCTTTATGAAAAAATTTAATTTTTATATCTCAAGAACCATATATGTATATGACCTTACAAATTTTACAGGAGTTAGACCCAGTAGATCTTTAGCGGAGAAAAAAATGGTGAGGGTGTGGATGTAGCAGTGATGGTGGGAGAGGGCGGAAAGAAAAAACTATGATTTTTATTTGTCGAAAACCGTAAAGGATGGAAAGCTGAAAATTGACGACTACGTAGAGCCACACCACACCACACCATCTCACAATTTTTCTGGAATATCAAATGGATTTTGTGAGTCCCGTTACAATTTCCATGTTATTCTCGCCCTATTACGAGATTCTTCGTTCAAAATTGGAAAGATTGCATTCATTTTATCACACTTTAAATTTAAAATATTTTCGTTTTTACTGACTATTTCTGTAACCGACATATGTCAAAACTTTAGTGGGGCATATTCAAAATACAAATGAAACCATTTTCGAATTGGGGTACGTTCGAATATCAATTTTGACAGATTCGAAGTTAGCGAAAAATTCACAAGGGAATTTTGCGAATTATAGTCAGAATCGCGGCCCTGATGCAAAACTAAATAGGCATTGTTACCAACACAATTCCTTCATTGCGTTGCGCCACTTTCGATAAATGGAAGACCCTAAAACTTTGCATATACGAAACATTGTGGCGAATCGGGAATATTTTTAAACACTACGATGTCGCAGTAACCCAAATGTGAACTATAATTTCTTGTTAGGGTGCCCCAATTCTCCATTGAGATGAATACGAAAGGATGGTCCAGCAAGAAGAAGAAGTGCCCTAACCTTACCGGCTTCTTTCATTATCCGCCTCTCTCTTGTTATACACGAGGACGGACGTATATTTCTTTTATTAATTTCCAAATTTTTATTTTACTATTATTTCTTTTCTAATTATACAATTTATAACGTTCATAGCGCTTATTATTTCAACTCAAATAATCCCACATATGTACAGAATCAAAACTAAAAACCAATGTACATTAGAGTAGCTCCCATACAAATGTCTATAAAAAAAATTGTTGCTTAATTTTGTCTGAAATCGAAATAACTCAATAGTGCGGTGAGCTATTCAGCAAAAATTTTATATGAAGAGGTTTAGGATAAAAATTGATGTCTGCTGTATTAACAACAGCGAAAACGCTTTACTTTTTGAGTTAGCTTTCATAAAGTCCTTAAGATATATAGATTTATTAAATAATTAGCAGAGAACCCGAAAATCTAAGAACTTAAAATTTTGCACAATATAATTTTTCTCCGTCGGTATTAACGTGAACGTTTGTTATCAGGGTAATCGTAATCTCCGAATGGAACAATTAGCTATTATGTCTAGTGCTTGTAGAAGCAGAACTAAGCCTTTAAAAGTATGACAGGTGAAAAACTTGTACTGCTTTTCCTACAAAAAATTAAAAAAAAACCGAAAGTCCATGTAAGTGGGAACCTGTGACATACTAAAACTGTACGCGAACAGACCTACGTTTTCAATGTTTTGTTTCGTTAAGCCAAAACCATCAAAGTCAGTAATTAAGGACATACACTTTATATTTATCGGTAAATTTTCCTGAAAGAGGTAGGAACTGTTTACAGTGTTCCATAAATTTATGTAAAATATTTCTATCTATCTCGAATTGGAATTATACGAACACAAATTTTCGCTGACAAGTACAATACAAAAAACATATCAGCAATAAACGTCCTTCGTATCCTGACGTTGATATGAGCGTGGAACAAGAATGGGGCGCTTTAACCACTTGAATATTTCGTGGAAGTTTTAGTCACACAGTTCCTTCCGTGATGCTCATGTTTATTCAAAATGATACCTTGGGAAAGGCAATTCCGTTCGCAGCCATTGCATATGTTATGTGTGTCTGACTGAATGTGAGGTTTATTTCCGAATAACAAGTGGAATTACAGCAAACTGTCGTGGAAGGCTCAACCTTATTTTCTTCATATCTACATATCTCTATGTGTGTCCTGTTTCATTACGAATACGATTTACGAACAAAATAGAGTGAGAGAATTTATTCGTTTCGGGATATTTGACGAAAGAAAGAATCAAGACAATGTATAGTAGATGTGGGACCGGAATTATGGTATATCGAGTGCCCTTGATTTAGATATCAGGATTGGTGCTTTCTCTTAAAAAGTTTGTTTTTACTGTACGTCTAATTTGAGTTATATTATAATCAATAAGTCGGACCCGAGGATGCTTCTCAACATTGATTTATTAAATTGGCAGAAGAAGGATGAGGAATAGGCTTAAATTTGTTTACGGAAAAAACAGAACGACAATGTTCCCTATTAGTGCAAATCGTGGAGAATTAATGACTCTTTTAAAAATAAAAGGAAAAGTGATCAACCTGGAAATTTAAAAAGTTTAGTTGTTCGTAGTACAGATTTGAAGCTGACTGAAAGGGTCGAAACAAACCCAATATCTTTTGAAAAGAAAATATTGTACTTTAAATGACCTTATCCCATACAAAAATATCGACTGCTATTATATTGGGTATAATTTTAGAGAACATTCAGTCGGTCACCTGACTGAAAGTGTCTAAAAAAATCTAGAAAAAAAACAGAAGGTAGAATAAGTTGACCAATTAGATTGCAACATTGTTCGTAACTACACTGGAAACATACAAAAACACATGAATCTTATGGAACGACTGCGGCCACACTCTGAAATGCCTCTAAAAGAAATGAAATTTTACTTTATTATTTTTTAATAACAAAGTATTTAGAAATGAGTTCAAAAGAACGCGCAAACCCGTTTTCTTGTCAATGTACTAATTTCAAGGCAGACTTTTACTTAAACTTAAAAATTTTTTAAGAACCTCTTCTAATAGTCAGATTTGAGCTCATGAGGTCAAACCACAGGAAATACCTATTTCAAAAAAATTAATTCATGAAAAAATTAATTCATGCCAACAAAATAGTAGACCTAAACATTTTTCATTGAATAGCAAAAACAAAAATTAAACATTTTGGCTTTAAATATAATGAATAATTTTTTCTAGGGGATTTCCATGCAAACTTCCATGAAATTTGACGTCTGAATTATGAAGTATAAAGCTGGCTATTGAGATGAGTTAGCTGAAGAAAACTATTATAATAGCAGAGCGTAGATCAAGACACTGAAACAGGTCTTAATTCTCAAAAATATCAAAACCCAGCAAAAGAATTAATGCAAATTTACTGAACCCGTTTCCATCCCGTTGAATATCCGAAAATCACAAAATTACTTTTTTAAAAAAAAAGGTTACGAAACCAATTCAATGTGTCACCGATCCTAAGAGTTTGGAGAATTTTTTCAGACGTACCCTTTGGGGTTTAATAATCAAAAACTTCCGATGTTATTTTTTATGAGGTTTAAATTGCCTGTAAATGTAAACTAATACGATTTATTATCAGTCCTAAAAAATATAGAGGAATTCATGGCAGGTTTAACGGATTTCTACCCGGTAGGGGTTGTATTAATATAAAAATCAATTGCCTAAATTTCATGCTTTTAACTATAGTGGTTTTGTTTATACTCTAGATGAAATCTGAGAGTATTATAAGTTTAATCCACCCCAAAAGTTTGTACCGCATAGAACGGAGCCTCGGACGAAAAGAAGTTATATATTATTTTTTTCTTATTTGTTTAAACTTCAAATCCGCTTGACGTCCGTCCGTCCGTCTGTCTGTCCGTTAGCACGATAAATCAAGAACGTCTTGACCTGGGACCTTCAAATTTTGAATCTGTATGTTTGGTTGAATTTATAAGACTAAGCTCGTTAACAGGCAAAATCGTCCTACTCCTTCAAGTAGATGTCATACAAAAACAATTTAAATACGTGTTCAAGAATATTGGGCAATAGCTTCGGAACACCTTAAGCTACGGCTTTGAAATCCATGCATTGGTTTTCCAATTGTTGTAGTTCAAGGAATGAATATAAAAAAATCACATGAGTTCTTGGAGTAGCTGCCGTACAAAAATGCAGTAAAAATATCCGCACTCAATTTACGTAACTCACTATAACTACATAACTCTACCACTTCGGATAACTCTCTTACAAAAAGTCCTTAAAACAAGTATTCATGAATATTGGCCGATAACTTTAGAACGGTTCATGCTACAACTTTGAAAATTTTTATGTCTTTATTTCTCAATACTTGGAGCTAATGGCATGATTATGATCAAAATTTCATTAGTCCTTCGTGTAGATGCCATTCAAATGTCCTGTAAAAATGTCTTCACTCAATTCGCGGAACTCAATATAACTCAAGTAATCGTTCAGCCGCGAATTCAGAATTTTGTACAAGTCAGCGAAATCTGTTAACTCCTTCCGGTAGCTCCCATACAATAAGTCCTTAATACACGTTTTCAACAATATTTTCCGATAGCTTTAAAAGGATAAATATGCTAGAAATCGAGTGAGTCCTTCCTGCGAAAGTCCTTGTAAAAGGAAAAATTTACTTTCGGTGATTTTCCTAGTTCCAGATATGAATTTGAATTTTGATAATATTGTCTTTTAGTTTTAAGTACCAACCAAATAAGAGTCCTTAATAAAGGACAAACTACAAGCGCACTTCTAGTTTTTCTTTATCCCCAACTATAATATATGTATATCGGAGTTCAGTATTTCATCTAGAGTATCATACGATTGGCTTGCAGCCGATCGTGACTATGTATAGGGTGTTTTTTAGGTACATGAGAACTATCCATATCGATAACTGTGGTTTGACAGCTGAGAATGTCAAACTGTGTTGACATTTCTGTTCAGTAAGGTTTGGCAAGTCATCATGAATATTTTAACGCCACAACAACGCTTCCAAATTGTAGAAATTTACTTTGAAAAAATAAATCTGTTCGCGAAGTTCATAGAGCATTTCGTCCATGGTGAATGGCCAGCGCTATCGAGCCATGCTGACTGAATTTTGTTCAGCTAAACATCGCCGACATTTAGTTCCAACAAGACGGCGCAACTTGCCATACAGCGCGCTTAACAATCGATTTATTGCAAAATCAATTTGGTGACAACTTGATTTCCAGAATTTGTTCTGTTAACTGGCCCCCTCGTTCGTGCGATTTAACGCCTCTGGATTACTTTTCATGGGGCTATATTAAGTCATGCGTTTATACCGACAAACCAGCAAATCTTAAAGCATTGGAAGCCAATAATCAAGCCACTATTGACGCCATACGGCCAGATTTATTTGAAAAAGTAGTCAAAAATTGAACTGATCGAATGGACCATGTAACTCGTAGCCGCGGCAGACATATGACGGAAATCATATTTAAAAAATAAATGCCATGAAATTATCTACCAGAATATAATAAAAAAATTTCATTCCAACAATATTTCTGTCTTGTATTATAATTTTAAGTTCTCATGCACCTAAAAAAACACCCTATATGTATGTTTGGGTATGTGGCCTAAAATATATTGCGGAATTCGTGAAAATATATCTTACAGTTTTCGAACGAACATTCAAAAAAAAATAATATATTTTATAAAATAATGAGTTTAATATAATAAGAGATATTGAGAAATTTGTGGAAATTTATTAATCCCATTTTACCCACTTTCGTGTTGAATATCGAAAATACTTGAAATACTTTTTCAGGCGTTTGACGAATTTAATACCTCATACAATCTGCGATATACTGAGGTTTTGTGTTCATTTCTCAACATTTTTCAACCCCTTTGGGGTTAAATATCAAAAGATATACAGAGTGATTTTTAGGCGTTTGTATAAATAGCTTTGAGAAATAAAAAACAATTTGATATCTCATCAGATATGTATAAAAGATATTGAAAAGGAGGTGAAATTATATTCGGTCCCTTTTCGTCTCTTGGGGGTTGAATATCAAAAAATTCCGAAATTTCGCGTTAGTATCAGTATCATGTCGAAAAAGAATTAGATGGCCTGACCAATATTGAGGAATTCATAAAACATAGTTAACCCATTTTCACCACATAGGGTTGAATTTCGAAAATACTGCTATTGCTTTTGATGTATTTCTATAAGTAACATTAATCTCTTCAGGCCTTGTGGCTAAAATGTCGAAAAATCCAGGTAGTGCGTTTCAGGAGTTTGAATAAGTAGCATGGATGAGTAAAAGTCAATCCGATAAGGTGTAGGTGAAAACTTATTTTATATCTTTTCGCTCCTTGCGGGTTCAATTACGAAAAATTCGGAAAATACAGTTTAATAGATATTTAATATTGAAAAAGAATACCCTTAGGTGAAGGAATTTTAAAAAATCTCGTCTTAAAACTTGTCTGCTGTGATAGAAAGAATATACTGCTTATGAGTTGACCTTCTTCTTTTGAATATATGGGTTATGAATTAAACAGTTGAAGGTAGAAAATTGAAATTTTCTTGATAAATTACACTAAACTTTCACTCCAACTCGGCATGATTTTACCAAAACTAAATTTCCGCAATAACCCACATGCATGCGACTATGTTCACATTCTGTTCTGGGAGGTATATTCAATACCGATTATTATCTTCCGTACTAATAAGTCAATCACTCATTCGATTTTATAATTGAACATTTTATTGTTCACCATAATCACAGTACATTTTACAAACAATAGATGAAAAGGTGCCTGAAACTAGCATTCACCCATTTATGGTTAATGTCGAATATAATACGTGAAATGATAGTATTGTCGACTAATCATGAAAATTCCTGCTATTGTTCGCGGAAAAGTACACTCGCTACCAGGCGCGAACGCGGGGGGGGGGGGGGGGGGGGGGGTCAACCCATGAAACATGGCAATAAAAAATGTAATAAAATTTGGGATAGATGTTTGATATATTTTCAATTTTGAAATTTAGACGTCATTTTATAAAGAAAAAACTATGAAGAATTAAAAATGCATAATAATCAACAAAAAAAAATGGACTCAAAATGCCATTCGATAATACTGAAAAAAATTTCTAGTTTTTGACTTTTGACCAAAACCAAAATTTCATTGGTGGTTTTTGTTTTCTCGGCCGATTTTTCGTTATTAGTTCAAATTATTTTCCTAGTTTTCGGTTGTGAAGACGTTATATGTTTTTTTTGCAATTTATTATTTTGAATTTTTGGATAAGTGCAAATTTGACTGCTATCCGTATATCCGAAAACACTTTTTTGGAAATTTTTTTTGAGACCTGCAAACGTGACTGCTGCCCAAATGTCCGAAAATACGATAAACCATTTAGGTATAAACACAAAAATTTAAATTTATGTTTCGTTAAATTTCCAATTTTACTTTATTATTTTTTAATAATTAAGTATTGTGACCGAACTGAAATTTCCAACAAATTTGCTACCCTGAAATTTTGTATTTTCACGTTTTAGGACTATAAACCCCGGAAAAGCAAAAAAAGATGTCCGTCTGTCCGCCGTAGACGCCGGACGCCGTACGCAAAACCGTTTGAAGGTGCGTAGCTCCCAAACCCCTTGAGATATTAATTTGAAATGTTTATGATAGGTAGAAAGGGTGAACCCCTACGAGTGGTTTTTTTTGTTGGGGAAGGGGTGTGAGGGGGAGGGTTTTAGATGAAAAATTTATGTTTCTAGATCTCATGAACCGCTTATGCTAGAAGGCTGAAAGTTGGAACTTATGTAGTACTATAATAGTGGACCTATTTGCAAAAAAATGGTCGATATGGTTTGAGGGGTGTGCGAGCGGGGGGAAAACAATGCGTCCAAAACGCTCGAAAGCTGGGATTGAAACAGCCTAAGATCCATATCTCCTGAACGATTTATGTCAGACGGCTGAAACTTTGTAGTTGTCTTAAGAGATACTAGGAAATTTGAAGAGGGCTAAACATTTTAAGGGGGGTGGTGAGGTATGGGGGTGGGGGTGAAAAGCTTTGAATTACAATATCTTCCGACTCAATTGTGCCAGGAAGATAAAATTTGGTTTCTGTATATAAAATTACCAGTGGAATCTACTTAATAAAATTTTGTGGGAGAAGGTGAAGCGCGGAAGTGGGGGGACAGTCATTTTTCAAAAAATTAAATTGTTAGATCTCAAGAACCATATCAGATATGATCTTGAAAATTTTATAGGAGTTAGGACCAGTAGACCTCTAGCGGAGAAAAAATTTTGAGAGTGTGGGTGTAGGGAGTGATGGTGAAAGGGGGTGGAAATGAAAAAATTCTGATTTGAATTTGTTGAAAGCCGCAAAGGATAGAAAGATCAAAATTTAAAACTGTATGGATCTACTATAGAGACATCCCAGAAAAAAAAATGTTGATAGGGGTAGCAAGGTACGAGGGTGGGGGGGTGGTTTTTCATATCTCAAAAACGGCTTATGCTAGAAAGTTGACACTTAGTACCTATATTTAGATGTGCTACTAGAGTAATTAAAAATAAAAAAAATATCGGCCAACAGTCTGGGCGCAACTTTATTATTTTATAGGTATAAGTGCGAAACGTGTTTAATGCTGAGATGCGGTGTAGATTACTATGCGACTGCCAACCTAAGAAATAACCAGGAGGCTATTTGGAACGTTATTTTTTAGGTTGTCAGTCGCATAGTAACCTACACCGTAACTCAGCATTAAACACGTTTCGGACTTCTACCAATAAAATAATAAAGTTGAGCCCAGACTGTTAGCCGATTTTTAGTTAGACATACAAAAGTCTTTAAATTGATTGCTCGACAAAGGAAGAACAATTGGAAGTGATTAAATTCAGTAACGCTTTTTGAATAGCCCTATTGTTAATTATCGCATTATTCTAGAACCGGGAGGAAAGTAGTTCCATTTTCAAACGGGGTTTTAATGATTTTTATACGAACAAAATTTAATCTATAAGAATTTCCTTTTCATATTGCTCAGTCCTTTACTTTACATAAATCAAGAGCACTTGCTTGGTGAAAATAATTTTTTCCTATTACGTCGCTTATAGCCAACTTAACCGACCCAAAGTGAGAAATGGTCGCAAGTGGCTTTTTCCTTATTCTCTTTGGCCTGGTTGTGTTTTCAATTTTATCCGGAGTATCCTTAGAAAAAGTGTTCTTCATTTCGGATTACGGAAAATAAATAGGAATTTTTAATTGCCCGTTTAAAATTACTAATATTTGCTTTGAGGATATTTCACTTTGTGCTTTCGTGTTCGTCCTCGTTTCCAGGAAATAATGTTGTTTAACATGAAATTCAAATAATGAGTGCGTTTATAAAATCAAATAAACTTTAGCAAACTGACATGATCAAATACAATTTTAAATGTTTTTAAATGACTACATTAATACGAAAATTTCATTTTTTTAATATCTTTCCACTCGTAATCAATCAGGAACAATGTAAGTATTGAAAACAGAAGGTTGAATAATAATAAGAGCGATGTACACGATGCGCGGTGGCGTAAACGCCCCGCGACATCAGTTATAGTAAATGCCAAATACCAAAATATGTTCGCAGCCTGCGATAGCTTCCTTTTCTTTCATTGCATAGGTATTCTTTCGATATATTTGTTAACCGGTCGCGGTCTATTCTTGTAAAAAAAAACGAAATGAAACATATTGTTACATGATACCCTGGCAACGGGCGCAACTCGATCAGTTTCTAGTCAGAAAAACATCAACCTCCCATTGCCTAGCTGGAAGGTGGAGAAAGTGCGAGGGGCGTGGAAAAACCTGCGAACTTCGGCAAATTTCATTTCACATACATCACAGAATATGCGAGAAAGGTCTCTACTCAACACAAGCAGTATATAAGCACTACAGGGTTTGCAACCAGACACAGATTTACTACGGCCGCTATCGAGAAATGATAAACTTGATTATAAAATCGAGCGGCGTTGCCGGTAGAGTGATTATTAGTGCGATTATTTAATTCGAATAATGAATTATTGTTTGTGGCTTACTTAAAATTCCGGCGAGCACCTATAGCTCGCAACAATATGCAAGTGTCCAAATCGCGTTACGCACGCGATGAAATAAAAAAATCTACCAACAGTCTGGGAGTGGAAATATCTCATTAAACCTAAAAGACATCTCCGAATTCGAAAAATGTTCACCCTCTAAGGGGTGGAATATCGTAAAATCTCGAAAATAATTTTTAGATCATTACACAGGGTGTTTGACACTCCATCCGCCACCTTGTAAGGGGTTGGTTGGTGGTTAAGAAAAGTGTTTTTGACCGGTACCCTCACTCACTTAAAACGTTATATCTTCACAAGGCAATGTTTTATAACTCGTTTTTTAGGGAATCGAATTACCTTTTATTTAATGAACAGCATAAATTGTAACTGCACCCAATCTTGAGATATTTACTCGAAAACACAAATTTTTGCTACGTCAACCCTAAAAATTCAGTGATCAATGTCGTTTTTCTCAGAAAACCCCATTATACAAATGTCATCTTAATTTTATTTTTTTATGAACCGTATTATTACCTACAAAAGCTGCATATGTATGATTTACGATTAACATTTTGGAAGTAATAGGTAAAAATACATATCGCATAAAAATTAAATATTTCAAAAGTTTGAAGTGAAAGCGGATTCGATATCTCATTAGACCAAAGAAATATACATACATGTATATTTAATTATAACATTTAAACAACCTTTCAACCAACCTCCCCCGCTTTTTTGGGTTTACTAGTCCTAAACGTGAAAATACAAAACGTCAGGGTAGCAAATTTTTGGAAATTTCAGGTCGATCACAATACTTTATTATGAAAAAATAATTAAGTAAAATTTAACAACAAACCTGAAGATATGCTTACGATTGAGCTGTTTAATACAATATTTTATCAGATATTTGCATTTGAGCTACTCAATGGAGTTACCGGACTAACACAAATAAATATATTTCTTTGTTTTTTTGTAATATTAAATCGTCACATAATGAAATACCCAGTAATATTAGAATAGCTGTCTGTCTAAGACATGGAGAGATTCAGTCGATCTAAATAGCAAAATATAACTTCTAGCTTAACATGTTCCACAATTATCGTGTTTTTGAAGAAATGGACACGGGTACAGATAGCAACGAAAGCTTAAATATTCCTTCAAAATTTTTTTATATATATAAGCTCCAAGTTTCAAGTTTCTAGTGTGAACCGTTCCTGAGACAGGCGGCATATTTACTTATTTACTGAACCACAAAACTCTGTTAATAAAATAATGAAGTAAAAGTGAAATACCGAATAACTAGAAAACGAATTTACTACAAAATGCAAATGAGGAAATTAATTTGAAGTTAAAGGTCACAATCAACATAAAATCATAAAATCGTACTTTTATTTTTTTACAAAATAATGTATGTAATGTTGGTATGTGCTTTTGATAATACTCCACTCGTTATGTCCCCAATGTGACATTCTGGTCAACGTGAGTTTACTCATCGTATAGCAAGGGTTGTTGGACATACACATTCTTTCCTTTGTTATTTTATCATTTACCATGTTCGCTTCTTTTCCCTGGCTCTAATGTTTTTATTTGCTTGCTTGGGGATGTTTGTTCTGATACCTATACAACATTATTTACATTTTGTTCTTTCATATGATTGTTCATCAAGATTGCTCGTATGTGACGCATCTGAATGTTTAAAATTCGTTTAAAATAATGTTGAGTTTATGCTTGCGCGTTGTACATTCTTCGCTTAGAATTCAATTTTTCTTCGCCAACTGTGAACTCTTTACTGAGATGGAATCGCAATATATTTTTGTTGTTTATTGTTTTTCTGGGTTACAGCCGACACTTCCCCCAAATATTTTGTTGGAGGCTCACCAAGGGTGAAAGAAATAGAAGTTTGTGGGAAAAAAACACTGTCAGTATTTTGGCACAATTCACCAAAGGTGTAAGAACATCAAAAATTGCAAATTAATCAACTTATGATTTTGTATAAATATATTTTGTTTAATCCAAAGTTAAGGCGCACTTAAGGGAATTAAAAATAAACAATAATCGGTCCGCCTGTTACTTTGTTGAAACCAAGTACAGCAACACTTCTAGCCTCCCTGCTGAGGCGCAACTACATTATGACAAAGAATCACAATATATAGGGTACTTCTGTTTTTCATCTAGGGTATAGAGCGATTGACTGTAGCCTTGTGTGACGACTACGATGGTTTTCTATTCGAATTAGATTCACTAATAATTCACTCTTCGAACTTACATAAAACTCAAAACCGTAATATAAATTCATTAAGGACTTTTTAACACGATTTAGAAACCATTCGCTTAATGTTCACCAAAGTGAGCAAATATTACATTACTAGCCGCGTACCGCGGCTACGCTCGCTTCGCTCACGTTGTTCCATCGCTCCTGTTACTCCCGTTGCTCCCGTTTCTCCCGTTAATCCCGTTGATCCATTGGTCCTGTTTGTCCCGATACTGCTGTTACTATCGTTGCTCCCATTTCTCCCGTTACTCCCGTTGCGCCGTTGCTTCCATTTCTCCCATTACTCCATCCACCATCCCCCATTCTCCATCCACCATCCTCTATCCACCATCCTCTATCCACCATCCTTCATCCTCCATCCACCATCCTCCATTCTCTATCCACCATCCTCCATCCTCTATCCACCATCTTCCATCCACCATCCTCCATCTTCCATCCTCCATCCTCTATCCACCATCCTCTATCCACCATCCACCATCCTCCAGTCCACCATCCCCCATCCACCATCCCCCATTTCTCTCGTCGCTTCGTTGCTCCCGTTACTCCATCCTCTATCCACCATCCTCCATCCATCATCCTCCATCTTCCATCCTCTATTCACCATCCTCCATACACCATCCCCCATCCCCCATTCTCTATCCACCAACCTCCATTCACTATCCACCATCCTCCATCCACCATCCTCTATCCACTATCCACGTCCAACTTTACCATTTAGTAATAGGAACGCACAACTAATACACCGAAATCGAACGAACTGCCGCTAAACTATATGAAATACACTCAAATGTTGAAATAACTCGCGTACCTGTTAAATGATTTTGTTAACGCAGAAACCTTCGCGGGCGTGCGCTCAACATATCAACAAAGTTTCATCGCAATCGGATGAATGGTTTAGAAAGGCATACGGGACAAACAAACAATTAGAGCTAAAATCGCGAAAAAATTTGGAAAAATGTTAAAAAAAACAATTGTTTTTGATTTGATCGGTACCAAACTTCACAGGAACCATCGCGGGACTATACTACATTTTCCCTGAAAATTTGATCAAAATCGGTTGAGCGGTTTAGGAGTTCATAGGGAACATACGCGGCACATACATCCTCTTTTATATATATAGATGAACAGTCGCCTTTGTGAAGATTGAGTGAAAAAGTTCTTCATCGTAATAAAAAATCTGCCAACAGTCTGGGCTCAACTTTATTATTTTATGGGTAGAAGTCCGAAACGTGTTTAATGCTAAGATGCGGTGCAGGTTACTGACAACCTAAAAAATAACGTTCCAAATAGCCTCCTGGTTATTTCTTAGGTTGTCAGTCGCATAGTAACCTACACCGCATCTCATCATTAAGCACGTTTCGGACTTCTACCCATGAAATAATAAAGGTGCGCTCAGACTGTTGGCAGATTTTTTTTATTTACTTACGTATTTTTTTATCAATAGAATAATTATTCATAGTAGTTAAAGTGAATTCGATCACATTAAACCTAAGAGATTTTCGGAATCAGTGAAATCTTGAACAATACCCCCAGGGGGCTTAATAGAGGAAAATACTTAAATCTGTTTTTTCCCCGACTACATTTAAAGCTTATAGAAGTAAAAGTGAATTCCAAATCTCAATATACCTTAGAAATATATCAGAATTCATGAATATGTACACAACCACTTTACACCCCCTTAGGGGTTGGATATCGAAAAATTTTAAAGAACGTTACTAGGCGCTTATATAAATACTCGTAGCTCGCAGAAGTAAAATTGCTTTGATAGCTCGACATGTCTAAAAGTTTTAACGAAATTCGTGAAAATGTGGATTCACGGACATTTTTTTAATCAACCTCTGGACGCCAATAAAAATCTGAACTTTTCTTTTGCTTTAATTACTCTAATAGCACATCTACATACACGTACTAAGTTTCAACTTTCTAGCATAAGCCGTTTCTGAGATATAAAAAACCACCCCTCACCCCCGTACCTTGCTACCCCTATCAAAAATGTTATCTATTCATTATGGTTTTCGAGAAATAGAAATCAGAATGTTTTCCTTTCTACCCACTTTCACCATCACTCCCACACCCCCAAAATTTTTTTTCCCAACTAGAGGTTTACCAACCCCAACTCCTGTAAAATTTTCGAGATCATATCTGATACGGTTTCTGAGATATAAAAATTACGTTTTTTGAGAAATTGCTGTCCCCCCACTTTTGTGCTCCACCTCAAAAAATTTACTTTCAGTAGACTCCTCTTGTGATCCCATATACTGAAACTAGATTTTATCTTCCTGGTATAATTGGTTCAGAAGATATTGTAATCCAAAGTTTTTCACCCCCCACCCTTCTTAAAAATGTTAGTCCTTGTCTTATCTTGAAATATCCCTAAAGACAACAACAAAGCTTCAATCTTCTGACATCAATTGTTCAGGAGATATCGATTTTAGAATGTTTCAATCCCGGCTTTCAAGCGTTTCAGACTCATTGTTTTCCCCCCACTTCCACACCGCTTAACCGCTATCGACCATTTTTTTGTAAATAAGTCCACTATCATAGTACTACATAAGTTCCAAGTTTCAGCCTCCTAGCATAAGTGGTTCCTGAGATCTAGAAACCAAAACTTTTCGTCTAAAACGCTCCCCTCTCCTCTCCCCTCGTATCCCCACCCTCCGAAAAAATACCAGTCGTAGGGGTTCACCCAATCTATCCACCATAAAAATTGCATATTAATATCTCAACGGGTTTGGGAGCTACGCGCCTTCAAACGATTTTGCATACGGCGGACGGCGTCTACAGCGGACAGACGGACATTTTTTTTCCTGTTTTGGGGCTTACTAGTCCTAAAACGTGAAAATACAAAAATTTCAGGGTATCAAATTTTTTTGAAATTTCAGGTCGATCACAATAATTTATTATTAAAAAATAATAAAGTAAAATTCGTAAGTTGTTTTGCATTACGTACATCCAGAGAGTTAATTGAAGTAACTAGTATAAGTGAATTGGCTTTTGAATAATTTTCGAATTAAAAAGTTGACTAACTCTTTTTAGGATCGTATTAGGATTCATGGTGTTTTCGCAGTCGTGTTTTTTTCATATGAAAGATATTCTCCTTCACCAAAGTAAAAAAAGTATCTAGCACAAATTCATGCCATTAAATAAATGAAAGGCTAAACCAATTATATTTCAGGCTATCAACTCAAGGAATGACGTTGATAAAAAAAAAAGTTCAACCCATTGTCGTAAACAGTATTCCAAGGAACACCCTCGAATCCCGATTCGATCGTAAATAGATACAATAAAAGCAAGAGTTCGCAATGAAATAATCGCAGCACTAATCATATTCCATCGATACGATAGACATCCAAACTGCTGTAATCATTGAATTACTGTAGTTACCAGTAATAAAATTATCGAAATTGTGGCGTTCTTATGGCATAAGAATCCGATTATCTCCTTATTGGATTGAGTCGCCCGCCCATCAATTACCCTTCGGTCGGGTTATTATAGTTGCAAGCCCCATTCGCCGTAAAACCGCTATAAAGTCCTGCGGCAGCTATTGATTTAGTTATACTCGGCACAAGGAGTCTCTCTATCTATGGTCTTGTGATGGACATCTGGGGGATGGAACTTTCAGGACGAAACCCTCGTTATTTTATGGATAACCCCAAGTGCGTGCTTTAACAGTGCAGAGTTCAAAGTTTTTTTCTGGCCTATTTCAACTTTAAAGAGTTCCTTTTTACGAGTATACAGAGCTTGATCTATATTAAGGATATTGATGTGCCATCTCTTTCTTTCTCGTCCTGTCTAAAGCCAGGACGCTTATTCGCTTCATTTGCACCGAATTTTACGGGAATAAACGGCACGCATCTGAATTCACTAAACCGAAAAGCTGTCACGCACAGAACTCATAGGTACCTCCAGGTAAAGGACGAGGCTAGCCGCCAGGACGATTCCTATGCACGCAAGGATTAAAAATCGATAGCAATTATAAGACTATCCCCATTACTCCTCGAGGCATCTACCAACTCTTTATATCGATAATATCCGCATGTATAGAGCCATACAATGGACAAAATTGGCTTTTCGTGCCAGTGTACAAGGATCAAGCATGGGTTTTTCAACGAGACCACAGAGGTCCTGCTGGATGTTAGGTTTGCGATATTGTTCGGTCTATCGTTCACATGAACAGATTTTGCGTGTTTGAAAAGGTGTCGTTCAAACAAATGTTTCCTGACTAATGGTTGGAAAATTAACAGGACTGCCAGTGTGTGGACATAGTAGAAAAATTTGTAACTTGATGTTTTCGACACGTACATTTTGTGTGTTCGTAGTGAAGTAATTCGATTAAGGGACAGCCAGTACATATACCGTGATATTCAAACGGATTAAGGATTGGTTCGTACTCGTTTTAGCAATCGCTAGGGAAAAGCGTAGCAATTTGGATGGTAAAACGAAATAAATTTATTAAGGCATAGTTTAAAATTCAGCAAAAAGTCAATCTTAAATCACCTTAAGATTAAATCACCTTAGAAATTGAAATCCATTTTTAGGCGATTATGTTGAAAACACTTAGAAGTTGTTGTGAACGGAGGCCTTGGAGTGGTTATTTCGACTTCAAAATGTCAAAATAACCGAAGGAAAAGGAGAGTTTCGGGAAAGAAGAGCCAATTCCGCCTACGTCCGAATTGGTGGCTGAAATCCGAGCGGAAGCGACACGCTTGCTGGCGGCCGGGACTACCTACGGCAGTTGTGGGGGATGTCTAGCCCAGATTTCAGACCATATAACCGTGGCCTGTACAACAAAAGATTTCGTGCCGACTTACTCCAGGGTGATTAAAATGGGACATATTTTCCCCATAGGTCGTGAAAGACCACGAAGCGATGGAGTAGCTCGGCTTCGCGATTTATCAGGGCGGCCTGTCTGCCCACCCTACCTCAGCCATGACTGTCCGAAAAATCAACAAATTTGGTCATGGCCCCTTACAGAGGTTCATGTTCGGGACTTAGACGTTCGTTTAAAATCTGTAAAATGTCCTACTAGCTATGCGCATAGCGATCCTACCAATAGGAGTGCGTCGACTCGGCAATCGCATACCACGGGAAAAAAAAGGGGGCGCTCGGTCGGTGGCAAAGGCTTAATGTCGTTCAAATACACGCGGACTTCTTTGTTTGCAGATTGACAATACCGCGAGAAAAAAAACTTGTAATTCAATTGTGGCACACAATTCAGGAAAACAGTTACACGGTCTTCGGTTTGCATTGATTGCGCTTCAATTGTACCGATAATGGCGATGTACACGCGGCCGTATGATTTTAAAATTCCTCTTTCTTTATCAATGGTGTTCCACCATATTTCCCATGAAATTTCAGGGAAAAACTAAACCTAACACTCCACAAAACTCCAGATCATTGTTTGCAGAACGGACGGGGCTTAGTTTATCGCGTTGTAGAGGTTTTAACGCCCGATTTTCACCGTTCGCCATTAAATCTTCCCTTTTTAGTCGAACCGACGGGCCGTTCCTAACCCTGCGTCTACACTGACAATTTATCTGGCAATGACAATGGCAATATTGCCATTGAGTTAAATGTCAAATCGCAATGAGTGGGCATATGATTGCCGGCAATTTTCATTTGAGCGAGTGAATTCGAAGTGTCAAGTTGTGAAGCAAAGCAATCATAACTTCGAAAACTATTGATTAATTCAATAGTTTTTTCTTTAGCCCACTTATGTTAACTCATTTTGCGATCAAACCAAAAAAACATAAGTCTACCTGTTGACAAGCGACGCTAACTTCTGTCAAACGATTCGTTTTCTGGCAATATTATCCTCAAAATTGCCATGGCAATGCTGAGAGCAATATTGCCATATGCGTTTGGTGCATCTACACTGTCAATTTGTGTATGGCAATAATGCATATATGTATGTATTAGAACTATATATTGCTAGCTGTCATATTTTTCCATACAAAATCAATAAGTACGAGTTGAATAGGAAAAATCAGAATCAGCTGCTTTTTTTGACTGAAAAATCTAGTTTCTAGGGAAGTCGGCAGAACATTTAATTTTGAAAAAAATGTATATAATTTTTTTTATTAACAATAAAATATGCTTCTTTGGAAACATACTAAATACTAAATTTGCTCTCAAATCTACTTCGATAGAAATAAATAATTTGAAACAGAAATTTGTTTTTTTAAACCGCTTCCTGAATATATAAAATTCAAAGTCAAAAACCTTTTGTCGTTTTTGCTGAGAACTAAGAAGAGCTCTCGAATGGTACTAAAGAGTTTTATCTAACTTTTAAAATTAATCTAAAAATTTTTTGGGCTTTTAACGCCGAAATGAAAGGAGTATAACACTAGTATACTGAAGCTTTAGAATTTAATTTTGGAATAGTCTAGTATATTTCGATATACAGTAGACATGGGTTTAAAAGGACTCGATGAGGCTATCAGTATTCGTCTACTGTAAGCGAGTGACCATTTTACCCGAAGGTGTTTATTCTTAAGATCTTCAGTCGGGACCTTGAAATAGTTCCAAAATTTTAAGTTAGTGACAAATGTCATGACCGATAATAATTTTAATTTTTAATTCTTATAACCATTCCTGACTCAATCTCGCAATCTCCGTAAGAGGACAACTTAACTAATACGAACAGTTTTCTATGGCTGATTTTTCTTAGTTCCTTTTTTCAAGTTCCCATATGCCCACTTCCGCACCATAGAGGAGTAATAGCAGCAGGACTGTTACCGCTTTCATCTTATTTCTTGTTAGTTAGACCACGAGTAATTAGTCCGTGGCTAGGTAGAATTGAAAACCACGACCTCTGGTTTTGTAGACTAGCGCGTTCAGCAACTGCGCTACTGTCTCTAATTTTATTTAATTTCAGTGCAGCATATTTTCTTAAATTTAAATCTTAACACAGATTATTAAAAAAAATACATGAAATGTGTTAAATAAATAGTCCATTCATATTATTATTATTCAAATGGCGATAATTAAAATTGCCACATTTTAATAAATCATTATCAAAATTTATGTATAATTGTTCAATTTATTTATTAACGCATTCACATGAAAATCATGCAAGCCACTGCAATATCAACAGATTGAATTGACAAATTCAGAATCATCTGTTTACAACAAATACTGACTTTGACAATTGCCGCTAGCAATATAGTTTACTAATACATATATGCAATAATGCCGTTGCCATTGCCAGATAAATTGTCAGTGTAGACGCAGGGTACACTGTACGGGCTCCTTCGCTTCTCCCGTCAGGGACTGCGCCACTTGTCGCAACCTTGTTACTGCAATCTTTTGTTCTGTAATCGTTGCACTCAGGTTGGGGGAGAAAAGCAAATCGTCGAGAGTAGGTGATACGCGGAGCGAAATGAAGCAAACGAAACGCACGTATTTCAAAATTACGATCGCCACTATGTCATATACTGCTCGTTTTCGGTTCCGCGACGGAGAAATACAAGGAAAAAACTTGTCATCTAAATGCCACGGGACACGGGTAGCAACTTATCTACGAAATTACGATCCGGTCCGTAATGCACGCCATCAATTTTCCGACACCAGCAAAAGACAAAAAAAAGGTACCGCTACGACGCAGACTTCTACCGATTAACGGTTTTCTTCCGGCATCCGGTGTTATGTTGGCGGGGATTTGCGGGTGTGACCGACTATCGAGCAATAGTTCGAGAGTTGATCGCACTCGCAAAACCCAGACGGGAATTGTGTTGCCCGCGGCAACTCAACAAAGTATCTAATCTGACCTAAGAGACATAATAGAATTTGTGAAAACGTTGACTATCGAAAAATCCTGAAATCGCTTTTCAGGTAATTTTATGAAAAGCCTACGGAAAAGAAAAAATCAATTCGTTGTCTAATTACATCTAGCGCATACATCAGAATTCGTTCCCACGTTTCCCCCTCACACTCCCAACTTAAAAGAAATCCACCCAATCTAATCACTAAAAAAATTTTAACTACAAACGGCGGACGGCGGTCAAACGGACAAACAGTCCTTAAACATGAAAAACAAAATTTTTCACAATTTAGTAGTATTAAAATAGAAAATCTGTCAATAGTCTGGGCGCTACTTTATTATTTTTTGGATATGCGATTGACAACGAAAAACATACTGCGGTCATGATCGGCTGCAAGCCAATCGTATAATACTCTAGATGAATACTGAACTCCGATTTATATTGTAGTTGGGGATAAAGTAGAATTACGTGTGTGCATGTTGTATGTCCTTTATTAAGGACTGCCATTAGATTGCTACTCAAAACTAAAAGACAATATTCAGTGTTTAATTTCATATCTTGAACTGGGTAAGTTATCAAAAAAAAATGTCCTTTTTGAAGGACTTTCACATGGGAGGTGCAGGAAGGACTCACTCGATTTCTTACATATTTATCCTTTTCCTTGGAACCATTTCAAAATGAACGTATACAAAATTTCAAATTCGTAGCTTAAAGCGTTCAAAAGCTATCGAAAAATATTGTTGAACACGTGGTTTAAGGACATTTTGTATGGCAGCTACCAGAAGGAGTAAAAGGATTTCGCTGATTAGTAAACTCGAACTTCGTTTTCAGTCAAAACTAATTTCTACAAAATTTCCAATTTATAGCTAAACGATTACTTGAGTTATAGTAAGTTCCGTAAATTAAGTGAAGACGTTTTGACAGGATATTTGTTTGGCAGCTATACGAAGGACTAATAGGATTTTCTTCATAATCGTGCATTTAGCTCCAACTATTGGAAAAATAACACATACAAAATTTCAAAGACGTAGCTTAAACCCTTCGGAAGTTATCGGCCAATATTCTTGAACACGTGTTTTAAGGACATTTTGTATGGGAGCTACCAGAAGGAGTAAAAGGATTTCGCTGATTAGTAAACTCGAACTTCCTTTTCACTCAAAACTAATTTGTAAAAAATTCCGAATTCGTAGCTAAAAGATTACTTAAGTTATAGTGAGTTTCGTAAATTAAGTGAATACATTTTGACAGGATATTTGTATGGCAGCTACACGAAGAAATAACAGGATTTTCTTCCTCCAACTATTGGAAAAATAAGACATACAAAATTTCAATGTCGTAGCTTAAACCCTTCTGAAGTTATCGACCAATATTCTTGAACACGTGTTCTAAGGACATTTTGTATGGCAGCTACCCGAAGGAGTAGGACGATTTTGCCCGTTAACGAACTTAGCCTTACAAATTCAACCAAACATCCAGATTCAAAATTTCAAGATCCTAGGTGCAGGCGTTCTTAAGTTATCGTGTTCACGGACAGACGGACGGACGTCAAGCGGATTTGAGGTTTTTGGCCACAAATAAACAAAAAATAATATCTAACTTTTTTTCGTCTGTGGCTTGGTTCTATGCATTACAAACTTTTGGGCTGGATTAAACTTATAATACTCTATATGATTTCATCTTGAGTATAAACAATTCGATATTTCATCAAACCTAAGTTATATGTCGGAATTCGTAAAAACGTGCACAATCATTTTACACCCCCTAAGGGGTGGAATATCGCAAAGTACCGAAAATTATTATTATTTATAAAGCTCATCGAAGTAAAACCGAATCCGATCTCATTAAACCTAAAAGATTTGTTGGAATTGAAAACTTGAACAATACTTTACACCGCCTAGGGAGTTGAATATCGAAAATGTTTAAATTAGTTTTTTCCTTTTACTTTACATAGCATTTTACGTAGCATCCACCGAATGTTTTCCTCTGATCCCTCTTACTTTTAATCCTATTTTTCATTTGTTTTATTTATTTATTTATTTGTATTTTTATTTTTATATTATATTAATTTTTTTTCCTCCCCATCCTATACTGACTGGACTATACATACTGTATTAAAGGTTGGCCCCTAAGTTCAGTTCGGTGCTATAAAAAAAAAAAAAAACTCTTTAGAAGTGAATGTTGATTCAGTATCTCATTAGACATAAGAAATAAATCGGAATTCGTGAAAATGTACACAACGATTTTACACCCCCTTAGGGGTTAGATATCGAAAAATTTGGAAACGGTTTTCAGGCCGCAGAAGTAAAATCAATTTGATAACTCGACATGTCTAAAAAATATAACAAAATACGTAAAAATGTCGGAAAACCCCATTTTCTCGAACATTTTTTTGCTCAACCTATTATCACTGCTCCACTTACTCCCTTAAAAATATTGCATTCAATAGATTTAAACTGTAATCCTATATAAACAAACCAAATTTTATCTTATCTGCTTTACTCAGTTCCAGAAATGTAGAAAAATGTTTCGCCTAAAACGCTCCTCCACCTCCCCCTTACATCTCAACCACCCCAAAAACCACTCGTAGAGTCTCACCCAATATATCCACTAAAAAAAAAATTCAACTTAATATCTTAACGGGTTTGTGGGCTACACTGCTTCAAACGCTTTTGCGTTCGGCGCGTCTTTAAACGATGTTGCATACGGTAGACAGACGGAATTTTTTTTGCGCTTTTTTAGGTTTTACTAGTCCTGAAACCTGTAAGTACAAAATTTCAGGATAGCAATTTTTTTTAAATTTCGGGTTGATCTGTACTCAATATTAAAAAATAATAAAGTAAAAGTAAACTCAATTGGATATACAAATTCATACAAACAGATACAACCCCTTTTAACCATTTTGGGATTGAATATTAAAAAATAATGAAATTCATTTTAAGGCAATTGTGCTAAAAGACCAGAGAGGAGAAAGAAAAATATTCGGAAAAAAATATAGCAAAATTCCTGAAAATATATTCATCCCTTTTCATCACTCATTTTTTGGTCACACATCGGTACACCAATGTAAATAGGAACATTTCTTTACTGAAATTCCTTTTCTATTAGAGCGACATAATATGAACATAGTTTTATCTTTCTACTATAAGCCGTTAGGAAGACAGAAATACCCTATTATGCCTACAAACAATCACCAATTTTCAATTTTATAGCATTAACTGTTCAGAAAATGTGAATTTTAGAATGTCTTGATTTCAGCTTTTGAGGTCTCTAGATAATGTCCCCACTCAAAAATTTTTATATACAACATGCTAGCCTCGAACTACCAAGTTTAATCTTAAAGGCCCATTGCTTTGTGAGATATTGTAATTAAAATTAGTTTACCCCAACCCCTGTCCGCCATTACTCCACCGTCAACCCCAAAAGTATTTTTAGTATATTGCACTGTGTCCGCAAAAAATCACTAAGATGATATTTTGGTATTACCGTTTAGGAGATATAAAGTTTGATATGTCTTAATTTCAGTCCACGAATTTTTTAGGTAAATTTTTTTTACCCACACTTCCCGGCCTTGCTACTCGTATATTCAGTCCAAATTTCAACTTTCTAGCATAAACTGTTCCTGAGGTATCTAAACCAAGTTTTTGTTCTAAAATCCGCCACATGCAGCCCATCGTCTCTTCTTCAAATATTGTAGATACTAGAATTAATGCGGTCCATCATCTCGGTCAGATGGAGAGCAAATTTTCTTTTCTTTATTTCTTTAGGCCTAAAGACACTGTACATTGCACACGGCCGAACGAATTTTCCAATACGAATTTTCGTTTTTCTGCTTATTGTCAAATCTTCAGTTATTAGAAAATTGGTTGAAATCGTTAACATTTTCAAGAATATCATGAGGGAAAATTTCTAGGAATTTGGAAAAAAAAGTCCGTCTGTCGGTACGAATATTTTTCGTCGTACGACGGATTCATTTTTATACTCTAGATGAAATCATATAGAGTATTATAAGTTTAATCCAGCCCAAAAGTTTGTAACGCATAGAACCAAGCCTCGGACGAAAAAAAGTTATATATTATTTTTTGTTTATTTGGGGCCAAAAACCTCAAATCCGCTTGACGTCCGTCCGTCCGTCCGTCCGTCCGTCCGTGCGTCCGTCCGTCCGTCTGTCCGTTAGCACGATAACTCAAGAACGCCTTAACCTAGGATCTTGAAATTTTGAATCTGGGTATTTGGTTGAATTTGTAAGGCTAAGTTCGTTAACGGGCAAAATCGTCCTACTCCTTCGGGTAGCTGCCATACAAAATGTCCTTAAAACACGTGTTCAAGAATATTGACCAATAACTTCGGAACGCCTAAAGCTACGACTCTGAAATTTTGTATGTGTTACTTTTTTAATAGTTGGAGCTAAATGTATGATTATGAAGAAAATCCTGTTAGTCCTTCGTGTAGCTGCCATACAAATATCCTGTCAAAATGTTTTCACTTAATTCACGAAACTCACTATAACTCAAGTAATCTTTTAGCTATGAATTCGGAATTTTGTACAAATTAGTTTTGAGTGAAAAGAAAGTTCGACTTTACTAGTCAGCGAAATCCTTTTACTCCTTCTGGTAGCTGCCATACAAAATGTCCTTAAAACACGTGTTTAAGAATATTGGCTGAAAACTTCAGAAGGGTTTAAGCTACGTCTTTGAAATTTTGTATGTGTTATTTTTCCAATAGTTGGAGCTAAATGTATGATTATGAAGAAAATCCTATTAGTCCTTCGTGTAGCTGCCATTCAAATATCCTGTCAAAACGTCTTCACTTAATTTACGGAACTTACTATAACTCAATTAATCTTTTAGCTATGAATTGGAAATTTTGTACAAACTAGTTTTGACTGAAAACGAAGTTCGAGTTTACTAATCAGCGAAATCCTTTTACTCCTTCTGGTAGCTGCCATACAAAATGTCCTTAAACCACGTGTTCAACAATATTTTTCGATAACTTTTGAACGCTTTAAGCTACGAATTTGAAATTTTGTATACGTTCATTTTGAAATGGTAAGAAATATGTAAGAAATCGAGTGAGTCCTTCCTGCACCTCCCATGTGAAAGTCCTTCAAAAAGGACATTTTTTTTTGATAACTTACCCAGTTCAAGATATGAAATTAAACACTGAATATTGTCTTTTAGTTTTGAGTAGCAATCTAATGGCAGTCCTTAATAAAGGACATACAACATGCACACACGTAATTCTACTTTATCCCCAACTACAATATAAATCGGAGTTCAGTATTCATCTAGAGTATTATACGATTGGCTTGCAGCCGATCGTGACTGCAGTATGTTTACTTTATTATTTCAATAATACAGTATTGTTATCGATTTTTAAAAAAAAAAAATTTGCTACCCTCAAAATTTTTTTTTTACGCCGTACGCCGTACGTCGACCGCTGTACGCAAAATCGTTTGAAGGCTCGTAGCTCCCAAACCCTTTGAGCTATTAAATTGAAATTTTTTATAGAATAGAATGGGTAGGCCCCTTGAAGTGGCCAAATTTGGAGGGGTGGGGGTGTGAGGGGGGAGGAGGGGGAAATGTTTTAGACGGAAAATTTTGGTTTCTAGATCTCAGCAACCGCTTATGCTAGGAGGCTGAAATTTGGAACTTATATAGAGCTTCAATAGTGGACCCATTTGCAAAAAAATTGCCGATATAGGTGAAGGGGTTTGGGAGTGGGGGGAAAAATAATTCGTCCGAAACGCAAAAAAAATAAGATCGACACTTTCTAAAATCTATATCTCCTAAACGGTCAATGCCACAAAATTGAAACTTAATGAATATCTGTAGGTATACTAGGAGAATAGATCGAAAGCAAAAATTTGAGTGGGGGCAGTGGCGTACGGAGGTGGGGGTGAAAAACTTTAGATTACGATATCTCACGAACTAATTGCACTAGACAAATAAAATTTGGTTTTTGTATAAAGGTTGACAAATGAAGTTTGCTGAAAGCAAAATTTTTTAAGGGGGCGGTGGAGCATAAAAGTGGAGGGGTTAAGAATTTTTCTAAAAAATCACATCTCATATCTCAAGAACAGTGTAAGATAGATGCTTCAAATTTTTACCAGAAGTAGGCCTAATAGACCCCTAGCAGAAAACAAAATTTTGGAAGTGTGGGTGTAGAGGGTGGGGGTGGGGGATTGTGAAAAGGGAAAAGTTCCGATTTTAATATCTCGACAACCTATAATGATATAAAACTCAAACTTGGTATTTAGATAGAGCTATATTAGTAGCATCTTGGAAAAATATTATTTTTTATAGTGGTAGTAAGGTACGGGGGTGGGGGGTGGGAGGGTGTTTTTCCTATCTATAGAACGGCTTATGCTACAAAGTTGAAACTCGGTACATTTATGTAAATCAACTAGAAAACTAATTTAGATAAAAAAAATTTCAAATATCCATTGGCGTTCGGAGGGGGGGGGGGGCAAAAAAAATTATCAGTGAAAATGGAACGCATATATTTTCACTGTTTTCGTCATATCTATTAGGTCTTCCCAAATATTTAATTCATTTTTATTCTACGGCTTCTTCATATAAATACCTAGAAAGCGTTTTCAGGATTTTTTAAAATTCGACCCCTAAGGGGGTGCAAAGAGGGTTGTAAGCTTTGTCACGAATTCTGCTATATCACCATGTATTATCAGATATCGAATATCTTTTCACTTTCACATGCTTGCGTAATAATCGCCTAAAACTTGTTTTTAAGTTTTTTCCTTTTTCAGCCCTTAAGAGGGTATAAACGAGTTGAACACGTTTTCCCGAGTTCCGTCATTTTAGAAGAAATAAGAAATTCAATTGGTTCCTACTTTCTCGTGCCGTCTTCATATTTATTTATTACCTCCTTTCAGGATTTTTGGATATTCAACCCCCAAGTGGGTGGAAGCTGGTTGCATATCTGATGATATGTATATCGAATTCATTTTTACTTCCTAAGGTTTCCTATATAAAAAAGCCAAAAAGTCAATTTCAGTATTTTAGATATTCAATCCTAATTGGTGTAATGGGGTTTTATGATTTTCAAAGTTACGACATATTTCTTAGGTTCGATGAGATATCAGATCGCTTTTCATTTCCACAGACTTTTCATATAATCGCCTACAAACCCATTTCTCAATTTTTCGATATTCAACCCCCAAGGGTTTGTATATGTTTTCACAATTTTTGCCATTCCTTAGTTCTGATGAGATATAAAATTGATTATTACGGACAACCAATTCATGAGTTTTCGAATTTCCAGAACCAAGGATGTGCTTACGTTTTCACAAATTTTTCAAAATCCCTCGAGTCTCAGGAGATATCAAGTTGCTTCTTATGAAATCGTCTAAAAACCTGTTTCACAATTTTTTCCAAGTTCAAACCCCAAGTGGAAGTAATGGGTTTGTATACGTTTTAACAATTCGTCATATCAAATTCGTTTTTGCTTCTATGGGCTTTTAGTGTACACAATATACCTACTGAAATTCGAATAGTCTACACGGACTTTTTCAATGTTTAATCGGCTAAAAATCTCTATTTTAAATATTTTTATATTAAGAACAAAAATAATTTTCCAAGAAATCTAATAATCTCGAAGCAACTTACGATACACCCCGACTTTGACCGCTCCCGAACTTTGACCCGAAAAATAATAAAGTTTCGCCCAGACCATTGGCAGATTTTTCTTTTTATTATCAATTATCAATACAAATCCCTCGAAATTTTCCTTCATGATATTCTTCAAAATGTCATAATTTACGATTATAACCAATTTTTCAATAACTAAAGATTTCATAATAGGTCGTATTGTGCCCAGCACCCTACCGGTACCCAAATTCGATGTTTGGATTTACTCTCGATCACCAATTACCGGCAGGTTGGCGTGCAATTTGTTAACAGAATGAAAAAGCACAAACAGCAGCACAGCTTGCAGTTTGTAAACAAACGTAAATAAAAAACGTAAACAATTGCATTAGATCGTTCTGTCGGCAACCTGCTGGAAATTAGTCATAAGTAAACTTCGGAGTTCCGTCTCAGGTCTTAGCGCCGGCATGCATTACGGAAGCGAAATTGCAACTCTAGCTAAACAGTCGACTATTCGGCTAGAGTTCCCAATTCCGTTACGCAAAGTGCGACCCGGTCAAGGTTTGGATTGAATTCCAAAAGAAAGTTAACCGAGTGACACAGAATTGACTATTTTCCCAAAGTGGAACACGATACTCAATTCCGGGTCAGTCGACTCCTTTTTAGTATATAAGTTTTTTGTAATTAGCAATAAGCCCTCAGTAATTTTTGTTATCCAACGAGGAAACTCTGTTCCAGTAAAATCGAAATTAAATGAGTATTTTTAAAAGCAGCAGAATAGTCTTTATCTTACAAGGTAATAATTCCACTGTGGACAAATTAACATTCACTTTTCTTTTCAGCAAAAAATACCTAAAGGTAAGTTGCGTCTCTTATTGAGGCGCTTATACCTTTCTTTCGGTTCTTACTGCGGCGTTCTCACGAATGCCCGAACCAATTTTCAGCTATTAAAGCCTAGTACTAACTAGAAGCGAAACGAAATTTCCTATACAAATTTTTCGTTCGAGTGAAAATTGTTAGTGCATTTTGTATGTTATTTGACAGAAAATTTCGTTTTCGCTTCTAGTTAGTACTAGGCTTAAAACATATGGTATAAACACAATTGTGACGAACTTCGCAAGCGGCGAGCGAAATTCGTTGAAAAAGTTCGCCTTCGTTAATGGCGAAACACAATGCGGGCGAATTTCGCCGTCGAATTTATGCTTATTTATTTATAATTTTATGCTTTTTACTTACCAATAGATTAAAAAAAACACACAAAATGCACTTTTCGCCAACATATGTGTCACAAGAACTTGTTGTGTCTAATTTTCACTGTCAACTGAAATAAAAAACACTGCCATCTGTGACGGCGACGGCAAAATTAGAAATTACATTTAATCCAGCGGCAACGAAAAGTTCGCTCAACCGCTCGCCGTCGCAATTCTGCGTCAGTACGTGTGTTGCGGTACAATTTTAAAATTTTGACAGCGAACTTCGCTGCCGCTGGCGAAGTTCGTCGCAATTGTGTTTATACCAATACTCTTCGATTTTCCACTCAACTCAACTTACTGTCTGTGATATCCTGGGAATATCTCGGACACAACAGTCGAAAAACGAAGAATCGTATCGGAACATTCGTTCGGTTGTGTGCAATGTGTACAGCGCCAAACCTAGAAAAAAATTTAATTTAGTAAATTAATTAAAATTCTGAATCGACTATTTGAACCAAACCACTTTATAAATTGAACAGAACAAAACAAATTGTCAAAAGTCTGGGCACAACTTTATTATTTTTTCGGATAGAAATCCGGCACCCGTTTTATGCTGAGATGCGATGTACGTTACTATGCGACCATCCTAAAAAATAACATTCCAAAAGACCTCCCGGTTATTCTTTTTTATTTATTTATTTTTTCAATTACAATAATAACAATTTAGATAAAGTATCAACATAACCTCTGACGGGTTAAAAACAAAAAAATTTTGAAACCGATTTTTAGGCCATTACTTTGAATGCCGTTAAAGTAAAAAAACAATTTGATATCTTCTCATCTGACCTAAGATATATGTCGGAATTCGTAAAAACTTGAACAATTGTTTTACACCCTCACACAGAGGTTAAATATCGCAAATTCGTAAAATTAATATTTAGACAATTACATATTAAGCACATAGGAGAAAAAGCGAATTCGATATTTCACTAAACCTAAAATATTTGTCGGAATTCGTGAAAACTCGAACAACAACCTTCTACACACTACACCCTTGTAGGTTGAATATCGAAAAATTTTTTTTTGGCGATTATATTTAAAGCTCTTGAAGTCAATGTGGATTCGATATCTCATTAGACCTAACAAATATGTCAGAATTCGTGACGTACACAACCACATTACACCCACTTAGGGTTTGAATATTAAAAAATCAGGAAAATATTATAGTTTTTAGGCGAAAGTAGAAAGAGGTCAAATTCGGGTAATTACGAATTGTTTACACTCGATTTGTAAAGTCTCAATAAAAATAGTGGTCGAAACTCTTGTTTAAACTTAAAGAGGTATTTCATTGGGTCAGTTCCACCTTGTATTTTTGGAAGGGACATGACCACTGAAAATGGTTTCGTTTTTATTAAAAATTTCATGACATTATCTATTCCTAATTTATCTATCCATGTACCAAGAAGATATGAAAATTTGCTAAGATCCTTGAAGAAATTAGTCCTACGTAAGCTAAACAAAGTATTTTTTTTATCCGTTACATATCCTGTACAAGCTGGAAAAAAATTACTTTTTAAACTTCGACAGACATATTCTATTCCGGGAGAAGATTATATTTCGCTTCATCATTCTACGAAAAAGAAAATGTTTCCGGAAAGAACTTTTCAAAATGCTAACACGAAAAACTTTCATAGTTCGACGGATATGATGATATAATTGAATTTCCCTAGAGCAACGTTCCATTATCTCTTTTGCATAATAAAATTGTCACTGGGTCAGTCGTGGCCTGCTACCTATCTTACAGGTAGCCAGGATCAAGAATACGTAATGCATTACTTTGCTATTGCATCGCGCACTGAATTGCATGAGGGGAAATTTTTTTTTGCTCGTCGAGTTCTATCTAGGATCTGAAACTATGGAGAAAAAAACTTTTTAATTTGTTACCGTGACAAGAATTTCATTACACACTACCGTTTGCGTGTTTTTAGTCCTTCGATGCTTATCATCATTAATCATTAACACGTTTCCTTTCACCAGAACGAAGGATGTCCGAAGATAAGTACGTTTATGTGAAGTCGGTATATTATAGTTATTATTATGCGAACTTTATTAGTATTGCAGAGCCGGGGAATAGGACTAGCTATACAAACTTCAGTGAAAGAAATTTGATTCATAATTAAAAAAAAAATTTCACCTCGTCATACTCATTACACTAAAATTTGATTAGACAAAAGAAAAAGAAATATGATCCATAATTCCAAAAAAAATTTTCACCTCGTCATACTCACTACACTAAGATTTCATTAGACAAAAGCATTAGCCGAATAGCTTCATCTCTAGGCGACTGCGTATGGTAATCTTATACCCCGAAAAATATACTCAGACGAACTCCAAAATTCCCGCCCAGACTGTTGGCAGATTTTGGTTCTGCATAGTATTTGTGACTACCGTAAGCAATCCCTGTCCAGTTCCGTGTGTTCATCACCTAATCAGTCTTCAACGACCAGGTTTAAGCGTGTTGTGGCATAAAACGATGCTATAAGTGTTAATTAGGCCCTGTTTGATCCACACAAACCAACTGAAATGTATTTTTCTTTCTACCCTCGTCTATGTTAAGATAATCCCCTTAATAAGTTCCAAGAAGGTTTCAAGTTTCAAATTTCTACGACTAATCGTTCTCGATATTTTCCTAGAATTTCTCTCCGCTCCTTTTTGCCATTTTTCATCCAACAGATCATTTTGGAAGGGTATGTAGCGACTTCGACGGATAGATGTCGACACAAAAAGTACAACCAACTTCACAGCCATATCCGTGTAACGACGAGTACCAAAAATTTGAGTTCGTACCTTTCGCTTACTGACCAGGAAGCCAACCACATCTCGTTCAAAACCGGTCTTAGTAAATTAAATCAAGTATACAGTGAATTATAGTACACTTTAAAATAGTTTATAAAACCCTCAAAATTAAATCTAGTGATAACGATACCTAAGTTAAGAAAAAGTGAATTTGTGTAAAAGTTAGAATAAAAATATTTTATAGTATAACCGAAAGAAAAGAGTATGTATTACTAAAACATGCGGTTATAGGTATACCTGATACTTTAGATGGGCCTTTCACGAGTGAACTACTCTAAAAGAACACTTCATGGAAGTGAGTAGATGAAGTAGCTCAGTAATTTTGGTGAACTGCAGTTCAATTTGAAAGGTTAATAAAAGCGAAATTAAAACGAATGAAGGGAGAATAAAGACTAACAGAGTGTACAACTGTACAAACACGGTGAGAAGAGAGACAGAAAACCAACCAAATCTTCTCGTTTTGTCCGTCTCCGTCCAGTGGTATGAGATCGTGGAAAATGTCCCATATTGTGGGAATTTTTGACCTCTAAAAATTAAAAAAGAGAAAAGTGAATAATTGCCTGTTCTCGAACAAATTCGTGGGAATTTGGGCAAAAACAATATTGATGAATGATGACTTTACTCTCTACATACGAGATGGAGCTTTAAAATTGGGAATAAAAGGAACAGGCAAAGAATTTTATATCACAGCTTTTAAGGAACTTAAAGACAGATTGCCATTAGACGATTCAATTTTTAAAGAAATTGAATTCTTGAATCTACAAATGGACAGTGCAAAATGCGTGAATTCGACGAAATTAAATATAATTGCAAAGAAAGTTGGATGCAGCGAATCTGTTATAAACATCGAATGGAGGGACTTGTCAGTTACTTCTTCAAAGGATGAGAAAGAGCGGTTAATGAAATTAACTGTAGAAGAATTTTGGAGCGAAATTGGCTCGATAAAAATTTAGAAGATATTTATACATTTCCAAATTTAAATAAAATTGTAAAATTTGCTATGGTTTTGCCGCTTTGCTTTACTATACATTTTTTTATGATATACCTATGTGATTGTTTTCCTTATGCTTGAGTCAGATACAAAGTAGAATGAGGCAGCACGGCGCAGCTTGACGCCGCCAATAAAACAGCAAGTCAGATAACTATTGACTGTGTGCGTCAGTTTGAGTTTGAAATAAATTTCAAATTTTCCAAAAAGCGTTCGTATTCGTGCATACGAAGCAGCGAACTAACTAAAAACGATTTTTAAGCTAATTTTAGTTCAGTCCGGTCATAATCATACATTCGGCTGCGGAAATTTTTTTTCGATGACTTACCCAGTTCAAGATATGTAATTAAACACTGAATATTGTCTTTTAGTTTTGAGTAACAATCTAATGGCAGTCCTTAATAAAGGACATACAACATGCACACACGTAATTCTACTTTATCCCCAACTACAATATAAATCGGAGTTCAGTATTCATCTAGAGTATTATACGATTGGCTTGCAGCCGATCGTGACTGCAGTATGTTCTATTAATTAAATTTTGATACTAATATGTTATATGTATAGCATAAAAATAAAGTTCATATTATTTATATTGTATACGAAAAGTATAAAGTTTTGTTTTATTAGAAGTAAACTAAAATGTCCCGAAATCCCATAAAATATACACAGAATGTCTTACGGGTAGAATCTATATTTATGAAAAAGATATTGTTACATTGGTGGCACTTTAGATAGTTTTTGTTAATCAAATGCAAAATTATACCTTACGTGTAAATATAAAAATCTATGAATGCTAAAGAATATAAAGTTATTGTTGGTCGTTTCATATGAAACTATACATATTTTGCTTGAATTTGTTCAACATTTTAGGTAATATTTTCAAATCAAAACAGTTTGACTCTGAAATTTTAAGAAGTACCATTCTTTGATTGACGTATTTCCAATTAAGTTCCTGGCTTTGGGTGAAAAAACACGTTCGATATTTGCGGATGAATGTGGAAAGGTCAAGATATTAAATACAAAACTACATAAGGTTACAAAAGCCTTCTGTTCACCTATCTGGACAGAGGAAAGATCTTGCCAAAACGCTTCTATATCTTCTTCTACATTAGAATTATTTTTTTCCAAATAATTATTTAACAGAGTAAATTCATCATCGAGTTTTTGTAATTTATGGTCTTCAACAATAATGTCCTTTCAATGTATAGTTCTCACTAAAATGCTTTTCTTGTTGATTTTGTTATCTATGTACAGTAGTACAGTGGATTCCGTTTACACAATATAATAGGATAAGTGTATTAAATTTCACTGGAAAAGAGTTTTAGAATTTTGTTGTAAAGTAAGTAGAAAGAGGTGTCCAGTAAGTAGGTAAGGAGATAAGCATAAAAGTAAGTAGATCTACTTACTTTTAGCTAGAGTTGGCAACGCTGGTGGCTACTGATTACTGAACGGCTGGTTAGAGAAGAGAAAAAATGAAATGAACAGTTCAATTAAAGTATTTCACTGAACTAACCCTCTTTATACTCTAGATGAAATCTGAGAGTATTATAAGTTTAATCCATCCCAGTGATAGTACCTTTCCCTTTTCCCTCGTTAATGAATCCATTTGAAACAATCATAAATGAATCCCAATAATGAATTGTTAATGAATCAATAACGATACAGATTTAATGTAATGAGCAAGTATATTAATAAAGTTGTTACGTTACGTTACGTAGAATGGGTAGCCCTGCACCAGTGGTAGAAGTGCACCACTAGCCATTGGCGCTCGCAAACTTCAAACTTCAAACATCTTTATTGAGACTAAAATAACAGGATTCGTATAATTGAAAAATAGAAAGAAGCTTGACAACGAGCTAAATGTCAAACAGCACAACGTGTCACAAAATACCGACCTTCAAGTCGTACAATAGGTTGTAATTGACAGAGTTAGTTAACAATGTACCAAATTGCTCGTTTTGGTATATGACTTATCAAGAACTTAGTCTAAAATATAAATAACTTAACCTAAAAACAAAAAAAAACAATAACAACGGACAGAAAGAAAAAAGAAAAATCACAATTTCTAGAATTGGGGCGTGAGCCAAACAAGAGGTCGATTATAAATACATCTGACCTTAAATAAAATTTTTGAATTCACTATTATTACATTTATGATTAATATATAGACGGATCACCGAATATTTTGAGATAGAACTCAGTGGTTATATACAAGTCTTAGGTAGTCATGAACTACGTCTAACTATACTTAAAATTATTTACATGGTACTAGCTGAAACTGAACATAAACAATATAGTAACTTACGAGTTACTTAACGAAAGTGAATAAGTTGGAATACTACACGGATGGGGTACAAAATTTTATGATCTAGGCTTATGTTACTGGAGACTCATCTCCATAATGAAAAATTTACAAGGTATGTAGTATTTACATTTTATATCTTATATTACACTTGACTTTTAAGTATTTACAGAGTTACTTTTACATAATGCATAGCGTTAACCAAAAATAAAAAGTGAAGTGGAGAATGATCTAGAGGGCTGAGATAAGGTCCCACGACGCGCAGGAGCATCTTATGCGAATAGGAATGAAGGGGGTTATACAGCAGATAACTCCAGGTTGTGTGCTACTAAGTAGGAAGCCAAGCGGCGGCAGTCTTAGCCTCTATAGGTGTTGATCGGGGGGTGAGAGTAGAAGCACGGCGAGGGGGAGGGGGGCCGATATCCATGGGAGGTGGGGTGTAGTCAGATAGGGTCTTGATCGGGTCGACATAGTAGGAGTCGTCTGGCCAGGGGGGTTCAGGGAAGAGTGAGCGTACCGAGAGAAGGGTGTGGGAGGACCACTTGTCTATACGGGATTTGGCGGAAGAAAGCATGTAGTGTAGTATGGGGATGATCTTGGATTCGGTGTAGAGAATACTATTCTTGTAGTATTTTTTATTAGGTCTGCGATACTTTGAAAGGCACTTTCGAAGGACTTTTCTCTCAAAGATATTAAGCTCTTCCGCGACTGTTGGCAAGATGGTGAGCCAGGCTGGAAAACAGTACGTGACGACTGGGCGGATAAGTGTCTTGTAAATAAGGAGTTTGGTGGCTGGGAAAACGGATTTCGACGAGAGAAGTGCACCCACAGAGGCCGCAGCGAATTTGGCTTTTGAGAGGATGGCACGTGCGTGGGGGTTGAATTTGAACCGATGATGCAGGGTGATACCCAAATATTTAAGCTGGGTCTTCAGAGGGATGCTGGCGCCATTGACCAGGATTGCGACTGCTTTGCTCTCCGGGACAGCCTTCCTATGACCTTTGCCACTGGCATTACGGAAACACACTACTTCCGATTTGCCCACATTTATCTTGAGGGCCCAGTCGTTGAGGAAAGAAGAGGTCCGATCTATAATTTCCTGCACCTTCGACTGCGCGCGAGAGGGAAGAGTGTCAGAGGCTAGTACGAGAATGTCGTCGCCATACATCAAACTGCCCGAAGAGACAGGGGGGTCGGAGGATGATGAAATTAGAAGAGGGGGCAGCGGGATGTCCCACAAAAAGAAGTTAAAGAGGGAGGGGCCCAAGATGGAGCCCTGGGGTACACCCGAGCGAGACGGAAGGTCACGAGATATTTGGCCGTCGATGGTAATGTTAAAAAGTCTGTCAGACAGGAAGTCAATTAAGAGCATGGTAAGAGGAATAGGGCAGTTGGCATCCAATAGTTTCAGAATAAGACCCTCGGTCCACACGGAGTCAAAGGCCTTTTCCAGGTCTGGGGCGCAAGCCACAGTGCATTGTTTGATGCGCAGGTTATCTGAGACGCATTTATGCAGGAGCAAAATAGCGTGTTCGGCAGATCTTTGAGGTTCGAACCCGAATTGAGAGTCGGGGACCAGCTGGGCAGAAAATTCTCTGAATCGCGACAGGATGATTCGTTCCAGCCCTTTTCCGAGATTGGAGAGTAAAGAAATGGGACGAAAGGATTCGATGTGTGTATCAGAACCTTTTTTAAGCAGAGGTATAAGCGAGGCGGACTTCCAGGCAGGGGGGGCATTGGCGCTCGCGCGTAAGTTAAATCTACAAAGCAGAGACGGTATTCTCTTTCTCTTTCCTATCCATACTATCACGTTCAGTAATCGTTAAAATACCGAGTAATTTCGAACAGTTATTCGGAGAAAAAGAAAAACGCTAAGGAAACTAAATTTTGTTACATATGCTACATTTTTGTTTAAGGACAAATTATCGGTCGTGAACCTTTCTAAGTAGGCATATACATATATAACGTGTAGTCTAAGATGTGTTTTAGTAAAGTGCTAGTTTATATTTGTTTTTATTTATTTTTTTAATATTTACCTGGTCGGAATCGGTAGAATTGCACCACGAGCATATAATGAGATATGCACCAGATTGTTATGCCTCCTTTGCCTGAATTCATGGCCACAAATCTTTATGATATTAAAATGACCAAATTGCAACCAAATTTTCAAATTTAAATATCCGTTCACTTATCAAAACTTATATAAAAACATTGAATTATTATTATTTGCTATTATCTATTATTTTTTATTAGTATAAAAATCAAAAAATTTATAATATATTTACTGTTTAGTTCGTTATTGTTTATTACTTTTGTAAATATATTTTATTTTTTTGTTCCAACTAATTTGGTTTTGGTTGACTATACAGGGTGTAACTAGTACTGAGGTTCAAACGAAAATGGGAGATAGAGGAACTTGTCCTGAGTAGAAAATCGTTCTACACATACTCCCGTTTTTGCACCGTTAAGGAGATAGCGCGATTTTAAGGACGAAGGATTTTCATCGTACCTGTGATCACTGTTTGATCTCTAACTTCTGCTGTACTTAGCGTAACGTAATAATTCTGGGCTCGTTGGAAAGGACACAAATTCTTCTTTCTAATTGCTATCAACTGTGTCAATCAGTGTTATACTTTTTGAGAAAAATTCATTTAAATGACACAAAAATAATAAAAAATTAAAAAAAAATACAAAAAAGTCCTGTTTTCTCCAAGAAGGACCAAATTTTATTACATTTTCGGAAAGCCCATCAAATTTCACTATACGTTTGATAACAGAATTTCTTCATAGGTTGAATTGTAAAGGAGCGGGGCTAACAGTTATCAAGCACGTTCCCTTCAAGTAAATCTGGTTTAACACCCGTCATTCGCCGAAGGAGTATGATTAATAATAGTGAGGACGAAATAAATGCATGTGGTTGATGCCTAATCGATGGCCGATGCGCCGGGTGCTTAAGGTGGGGTCGCTAGTCGCGATGCGCAGTATGCGCTCCTCCGTGGCCACAGGTACCGAGTGTCGCCGTCCTGGATGTTGTGTCTCCCGCCACGGCTGCAGTGTACCTCGTTCACGAAGGTTCCGATGAATGCTGATGAACATCCGATAATGGGGGTACCGAGATCTGTCCGGATACCGTTCCCGGTAAACTCTTTCGGCTCGCCTAGCATTCCCGTCGCACAACCCATACACGAAGTGCATGTCTGCCATTTCTTCCGTTGTAAAAGACCTCCTATTGCTTGCCATGTTGCTCGTAATGATGTCTATGACATTCTGTTTGCTGCTGCATCCTCCCGATGCTTTTATCGCAGAAAAATCTACGTAGGACGAAGTCATTCCTGTTCCTTAAGGGAGCAGGTAAGCTCCACGCCCTACTTAAATGGATATTACTTAATTAACTTAAATGGATGTTAGTTAATTTACTTAAATGGACGCTATCTAATTAGTGGTCATATTTTTACTTACCTGTAACATAATTTCCACAGATAAGAGCAATACGTGTGTTGTTAACATGGTTGCTCATTACTGCATCTGTTTTGCGGTAAATTCTATGTTTAGCAGTATTTCCAACATGTGCAGGGAACTCACTTGTTGTTGCAAATATGAAGAAATTCTGTTATCAAACGTATAGTGAAATTTTAAGGGCTTTCCGAAAATGTAATAAAATTTGGTGGTTAATCAGGTCCTTCTTGGAGAAAACAGGACTTTTTTGTATTTTTTTAAATTTTTTATTATTTTTGTGTCATTTAAATAAATTTTTCTCAAAAAGTATAACACTGATTGACACAGTTGATAGCAATTAGAAAGAAGAATTTGTGTCCTTTCCAACGCGCCCAGAATTATTACGTTACGCTAAGTACAGCAGAAGTTAGAGATCAAACAGTGATCACAGGTACGATGAAAATCCTTCGTCCTTAAAATCGCGCTATCTCCTTAACGGTGCAAAAACGGGAGTATGTGTAGAACGATTTTCTACTCAGGACAAGTTCCTCTATCTCCCATTTTCGTTTGAACCTCAGTACTAGTTACACCTTGTATACATATATTTAAAATGTGGTGCATTTCTCCCGTATGATGGGAGAAATGCACCATTTGGACTGACAGCGTTCTTCTACATTATGCTCAAGATCTGTTTATATTTTGTTCTGTATTATGAATACAATATTTGCGCGAGGTATTTGATCAAATAAAGAAAGAAAAATTAATCAAGTTCCTCTTTTTTCTACGGAGATATGGAGTAATTCATGAAAAATGGTGCATTTCTACCTAGTCTACCCTACTCTTGAAAAGTAATCTATTGTATGCGCTATCGTTAAAAATTTTAAATAAAATAAATAGCAAATCATTGACATAATATGGAATAAAATCAAATGAATTCACTTCTTTATAAAATGGCTGGTATATTACCATGCGGTTTCTCATCGATGCCCAAGCTCGCTATCGAGAACGATTGTCTCACCTGAGTGTTTCGTCTGAGTACCTTGGCGAACGTTCGCAAAAATGATGGCGCATTGATGCCTGTGTTCCAAATTCAACATTGAGGAAATTTCACAAGCTCAGCCATTTCAGTATTTAGTTGACGTTGTCTCGTGATATCGTTGTCTTGTCTGTTTCCAGTACAAAAATTTTAGTGAAAACACAAATAATACATCAATTAATAACGAATCATTAAAGGTTCAGAAATAACAATTCGATAATGAATCTTCAAAAACGATACATTAACGGAAAACTTTTGAAGTATTGCTTTCGAACTCGTTTACGATTAAAATGCTCGTAAATACTCGTACATTAATGTTCATCATTTAGTTTGCTTAGTTTGCTTTGATTTGCCAAAAAAAGTTTAATTGAAAAAAATTTAATAGAATATTATTTTAAATTTTAGGTTTTAGGTCACAATACATAAGTATTAACGATTTGAATTAAAGTGAGAAGACTAATTTTGGCTTAGTTTTAAGAAGATTGTGTTCAGACGCAGGATATCAGGAAAAATGCTAGTTGGATTCGAATCGACACTTTTAATACAAGAATTTTTTGGAAACAGATTTAACTACCCACCATAGACACTTTAAAGTAAACCTTCGCAAATACAATTTAATTTCATTCCAAAAAAGGGACTTTCCAGCTTCAAATTTAGAACTTTATTAAAGGGATTTGAATTGAGATCGGTCGAAAAAGCCTTGACGGAAGGTACTCGATTCAAATTAACATTTCCTTTCGTTTCCCTTACAAATTCCAGGGTTGTTTTTTTTCTTTCTATATAAATCCTCATCATATCCTTTGATTTTTTCCAGACTTTGATATGGTTCTGGTTTTGTTTTCTCGAATAAAGCAAAGCTTCGCTATGTCAATTTCAAATGTAAAGTGTCCTTTTTTGCCCGGTCACATTTGTACTTGGGATTAAGACGTGATACAACCCTTTTTCTCCAAGGAATGTTTTATGAAATACGCAAGAGATAAGCAAAACTAAATTGGAATCGGATCCTCTTAATGGAAATTAGATTCATGGATGAGACATTTACGGTTAGTTCATTTCGTAATTGGTCCAATATCAATTCTTTTCGAAAATGGCCCCTTGTCGCAAAAGTGTACCATTTTTCAATTTATCAGTGCTTAAGTTATGGCATTTACAGAGTATCACTGAAATGGCTTTAAAGAAAATTGTTGAAAGAAAAAACTAAAGAAGTGAAAAAACTCAGCTCTTGAAGTGAACAATGGTCAAGACTGGACGAGGACGAGAACGAGGAAACGACAGCATTAACTTAACAACACTAGAAAGTGCTTGAGCCTGGAAGTCGGGTGTCTGGGGTAAACCCCCGGATTATCCAAAACGATTTTTATGGGACCCGGTAAATTTAAGGCTCATCCGATCCGGTCAAATTGCATTTTCACCAACGGAATGGGATGATAAGATGATGCAGACAATGGATCAAGTTTAGTATTTGAGGGTCACAATTTATTCGCTCGACGGTTTTATTATTCGATTATAATGGCATTGGGGTTCTTCAGTGATTCAAGGGATTGTTCCCTAGTACTGATATGAAATGTCTTCCACTTCGAATATATCTTACAGACGGATTATAGTCCTGGCGGGACATGTATTAGTAATTTCTAAGAGAAATATTGATGTAATGTTTTCGCAAATTTTAAGATCCTGTGCCTAGCTGCGAATTTCTTACTGAGTGGTTAAGGTGGAAAAATTTTCATTTAAAATGTTTGGAAAGTTTAAATTTTTTTTTTTACTTTTTTGTGCTTGACGCCCCAAAACCTTTGGAGTGGGTAGAGGGAAGATGATGTTTAATGTCTCTAAGATACTTTGTGCAAATGGCGGAGAAGGGAGGGAAATAAAATGCCTTGAGTTCCAGAATCCAGGGATTTTCCTTATGGTGAACGCCTTGTGGTAGAAAGTGAAACTCAGCATGTATAATATGTGTAGCAAGTTTCAACTTTCGAGCCTAACCCATTTGTGAGCTTAAAAACAAAGTATTGTGATTAATCTGAAATTTAAAAAAAAAATGTTGCCCTCCATTTTCTCCGTTTCGAAGGCAGTAGACTCCAAAAAGTCTGTCTGTCCACCGTATACACGGTTCCTCCACTTCGGCGGCCACTAGCTCGAGAAATCCTAGAGGTTTGTTCTTCCAATTTTCGAATAAGGTAAACTGTGTGGCTGTTTTGGGTGGTCCTAGTTGTATACATTTGGTTTCTATGTACAGCTGCGAGCAGTGAAATAGTAGTGGGGACCTACATTTTATATTTCTTAAAATTACTAAGATATCAAAATAAGTTCTGCATAAATTTTAATGTAAAATCAGTGTACAAGTCACAGGCTAAATGTATTGATGAAAAAGTTTATTTCACATGAGTATTAAATAATATAATTCACTTTAAATGAGCTCTTATGAAAATTTCAGCGAGCAATAAAATAGTAGTGGATAAAAAAAACATAATTTTGGCAACAAAAAACAGTATTCTGTAAATTTTTTCAGAATATTTAAAAGAAATGCTTAGTATTTGGTAGCATGACCGTTATTTTTAATGACTGCTGCACAACGGTTCCTCATCGAGTCTACGAGGCGCTCGCACCTTTCTCGAGGTATTGACTGCCATGCACGCTGGGCCACAGCCCACAGTTCGTTATTATTTTTGGGCTTGGCATCCCACACAGCTTTCTTGAGATCAGCCCAAAGGTTTTCTATTGGATTGAGGTCCCCCTGAGCTGGCCAATCCATGACCTCAATTCCATTGTCCCGAAACCACAATTTTGCCAGCTTACTTGTATGCTTTGGGTCGTTATCTTGTTGCAGTACCCACTTGAGAGGCATTTCATCCTCAGCGAACGGTAACATAACTTCCCGCATTATTTTCACATATCCATGTTGGTCCATAATAGTCCTTATCCAATATAATGGCCCCACACCGTTGTACGAGAAACAGCCCCATACCATGATGCTTGATCCTCCATGTTTCAAGGTTTTTGTGGTGTACCGTGGATTGTACTCAGTGTTTGGGGGCCGTCTCACATATTCGCGGGAACCTTTACCACCATATAAAACAATTTTGGACTCATCCGTCCACAAAATGTTCCTCCACTTTTGATAGGGCCACTCCATATGTTGCTTGGCGAAATGAAGTCTGCGTACTACATGATTTTTCTTCAGAAGAGGTACCTTACGTGGACTTCGAGCATAGAGGTTATGTTCGCGTAGTCGTCTTCTTACGGTATGTACACCACAGGGCAATTTAAGCTGGTCCAAAATTTCAACAGCTGACATTGTTGGCCGAGCTTTGGAACATCTAACGATTTGTCGTACGGTGGTAGCTGAAAGTTTCTGCTTACCACCCCTTTTTTTAACTTTATTCTTATATGTTATTGCATTGCGTATCATGGTTGGAGAACAACCAATAATCTCTTCCACTTCCTTATAAGTTTTACCACTTTTTATAAGATTTTGGATGATTTCTCGTTTTTCTTGAGTGCAATGCACACCTCGTCCCACTAAAGTTATAAAATAATAATTTTTTATTTATTTTGCCACCATAAATATTTAATAACACAATAAAACTTACTTTTTATTAAAAAAAATATAATCAATTTGAACTTACAACACAATTTTCCTTACTATTTGCTCTGTGCTACTATTTCACTGCTCGCTCAAAATGCCACATGCAGCAAAGTCTACAGCTTTAAAAAAAAACTGTAACGGTTAAAGTATTTAAAATTTTCACAGATGTAGTTGATCAACTAGAGATGATAATTAAAAAAAAAAACGAGCCCAATACCGTTCAAGGTTAAAAAAAGAGTAGTATTCATATTGCAAGTGTGCACTACTATTTTAGTGCTCGCAACTGTATGTATATAACGTCCCATTTTTTTTTTTTTAAGAATACCAAACTATATTTAGAGGGTAAGCCTTTATACACAGTAGCGAACAGTCCAGTATGTTTTTTTAGTGATAAGCAGGTCAGGAATCGCTTATTGTAAAAAGTTGTACTTATTCGGAACTTATTTAGGGATATGATAGTGGTGTCATTTGATCAAAAAAGTCAACATGAATAAAGGGGTTGTACACGTTTTCACGAATTCCGTTATATCACTTAGAAGTGATAAGACATATCGAATTGGTTTTTACTTTTTCGGGCTTTCTTTGTAATCATCTAAAAATTGACTTCTGAATTTTTGGATATTGAACCCCCAACTGGGTGTATGGGAGTTAGTTTCACACGTTATCACAATTTTCGCCATAACACTTAGGTTTGATGAAATATCAAATTGACTGTAACTTTTACAGAGTTTTATATAATGCCTAAAAACTAAGATTTTCTGATATTCAACCCCCAAGGGATGTATAAGATTTGCATATACGTTTTCACGAAGTCCAAAATATCTGTAGATCAGTTCTGTACTTTTTAGTGAGAAATGAATCGGCTATGACGTAGTCCGAAGTTCTCTCACGTACTTCTCACCTTGGAAATGAAAACTGTTTCTGTAATCGCACATGAGAACGATTATGATAGTTCTCATCGTTCCAATCAACTGGGGAAATTTCCAATGGAATTTAAATGTCAGTTTGCATTGAATTTAAATTTAAATGTCAGTCTCCATAAAATGGAAAAATGAATAAAATTCAAATTAGATTATGATTCATACAACATATATTAAGAATTTATATTTAGAAATTTTTTTTTTCGTATGCACTCAAGAACGCCTTGATGCCTTGAACAAGAATTTCGAAATTTTGAATCCTGTCGTACACAAACTCCTTAAGATACGTCTTAAAAAATTTTGGCTAAGAACTTCGGAACGCCTTCAGCTACGACTTTAAAATTTTGTATACGTTAGTTTTCCAATAGTTGCAGTTAAAGGTTGGAATATGAAAAAGTTCTCATGAGTCCTTCGAGTAGCTGCCATACAAAAATCATGTAAACATGTCCTTACTCAATTTACGAAACTCAAGAAATCATTTAGCCACGAAATTGAAATTTTGTACAAATAACTTTTGAAAAAAAATATGTTCGAGTGCTTCAGTCAGCAAAATTCGTATACTCCTTCTGGTAGCTTCTATAAAAGAAGTCCTTAAAACACGTGTTCAAGAATATTGGCCGCGAACTTCAAAACGGTTTAAACTACAACTTCGAAATTCTGAAAGTATGTATTTTCCAATAGTTCGAGTTAAAGATAGTATAGTTGCCAAACAAATATCCTGTAAAAATGTCTTCAATCATTCAGCCACGAATTTGGAATTTTATTCAAATTAGTTTTGAGTAAAAACAAATTTCGAGTTTAATAGTCAGCGAAATCCTTTTACTCCTTCCGGTTGCTTCCACACAAAAAATCCTTAAGACACGTGTTCAACAATATTTTCCGATAACTTTTGAATGCTTCAGGCTAGGAATTTGAAACCTTGTACATATTAATTTTTTAATGGTTCCAAGTAAAAGGATAAATATTCAAGAAATCGAGTGAGTCCTCCCTCCACCTCACATGCAAATTTTTTCTTCCGGTGATTCAAATATGTAATTGAAGGTATTTGTCTTTTACTTTCGAGCAGCAAGCAGACGCGAGTCCTTAATAAAGGACAAACTACATGCACACTCCGCACTCTACTTTATCCTCAACTATATATAAAACAAAGTTTAGTATTTCATCTAGAGTATCATACGATTGGCTTGCAGCTGGTCGTAGCTGCAGTATATTTTTTTGTTTCTACTTATGTTTGCACTAATTTTACTTTATTATTTTAATAATAAAGTATTGTTATCGATTTTTAAAAAAAAAATTTGCTACGCTGAACATTTTTTTTTTTACGTTTCATGGCTAATATTAACTCTATTGAATTGAAATTTTTTTTTTATAGACCCTTGAAGTGACCACTTTTTGGGGATGGGATGGGGATGTAGGTGACTATGTGACTGAAAACCTCTAAAAAAAAGTTCGGAAAGCGGTTAGAATGAGGTCGCGCTAGAATACTTACGCCGCTATCACATATAACATATGAATTACATAATTGGGTCATACTCCGGGACGAGGTCTAATTCGTAGTATAATATCAGTTGTTACGTGATTAGGAGGTTTTTCCTGATTTGGTTTTGGGGCATTACATGAAATCGGAAATGCATTTGTAGGCGATTATATAAAAAGTCTATGGAAGTGAAAACCAATCTGATATCTTATCAATCGTAAGAAATATGTCGAAACCCTTACGACCTCTTGGAGTTGAATATCTAAAAATACTGAAATGAACTTTTGACGATTATATAGGAAGCCTTAGGAAGTAAAACCGAATTCGATATCTGATCAGAACTAAGAAATATATAGGAATTTGTGAAAACATGTGCAACCCCCTTGCACACTCTTTGGGTTGAATGTCCAAAAGTCCTGAAATGGGTTTTTAGATATGTATAAAGAAAGTCCGAGGAAGTGAAAACCAATCCGATGCCTTATCACTTCTTAGAGATATGACGGAATTCGTGAAAACGTGTTCAACCCGTTTATACCCTCTTAGGGGTTGAAAAAGGAAAAAGTTTTAAAACGAGTTTTAGATGATTAATAAACAAGCCCGTGGAAGTAAAAAGTTATTCGATATCTAATCAGACCGGAGGGATATGGCCGAATTCGTAAAAATTTATAAAACCCCTTTACACCACCGTGGGGGTCGAATTTAAAAAATCCTGAAAACACTTTCTAGGTATTTATATGAAAAATCAGTAGAATAAAAATCAATTCAATATTTGGAAAGACCTAATAGATATGACGAAAATCGTGAAAATATATGCATTCCATTTTCACTGATAATTTTTGTTGCCCCACTTCTGTATGCCAATAATTATTTGATTTTTTTTTTAATCTAAATTACTTTTCTAGTTGACTTACATATACATACCGAGTTTTAACTTTCTAGCATAAGCCGTTCCATAGTTAGGAAAAACACCCCCCACCCCCGTACCATACTATCCCTATAAACAATTATATTTTTTCAACATGCTACTACTATAGTTCTATCCAAATACCAAGTTTCAGATTTATATCATTATAGGTTCTCGAGATATAAATATCGGAACTTTTTCTTTACACTCTCAGCCTCAAAATTTTGTTTCCTGCTAGGGGTCTATTTGGCCTACTTCTGGTAAAAATTCTAAGCATCTATCATACACTGTTCTTGAGATATGAGACATGATTTTTTAGAAAAATTCTTATCCCTCCACTTCCATATTCCACGGCCCCCCTTAAAAAATTTTACTTTCAGCAAACTTTATTTGTCAACCTTAATGCAGAAACCGAATTTTATTTTTCTAGTGCAATTGGTTCGTGACATATCGTAATCTAAAGTTTTGCACCCCCCACCTTTGTATGCTACTGCCCTCACTCAAAAATTTGTTTCTGATCTATTTTCCTAGTATAGCCACAGATATCCATTAAGTTTTAATTTCGTGACATTAACCGATTAGAAGATATGGATTTTAGAATGTCTCGATCTCGGCTTTCAAGCGTTTCGGACGCATTATTATTCCCTCCACTCCCACACCCCTTTACCCATATCATAATATTTTTTGAAATGGGTCCACTATCGATGCTCTATATAAATTCCAAGTTTCAGCCTCCTAGCCTAAGCGGTTACTGAGATCTAGAAATCAAAATTTTCTGTCTAAAACGCTTCCTCAAACTTTGACCCGAAAAATGATAAAGTTTCGCACAGACTATTGGCAGATTTTTATACTCTACATGAAATCTGAGAGTATTAAGTTTAATCCAGCTCAAAAGTTTGTAACGCATAGAACCGAGCCTCAAATAAAAAAATATATAAAATATTTTTTGTTTATGACCATAAACTTCAAATCCGCTTAACGTCCGTCCGTCCGTCTGTCTGTCCGTTAGCACGATACTCAAGAACGCCTTGACCTGGGATCTTCAAATTTTGGATCTGGATATTTGTTTGAATTTGTAAGGCTAATTTCGTTAAAGGACAAAATCGTCCTACTCCTTCGGTCATACGAAGGTCCTGTTCATGAATATTGGCCGATAACTTTAGAACGGTTTAAGCTACGACTTTGAAAATTTTTATGTGTTAATTTTTCAATAGTTGAAGCTAATGGTATGTTTATGAACAAACTCTCATTAGTCCTTCGTGTAGATGCCATACAAATATCCTGTAAAAATGTCTTCACTCAATTTACGGAACTCACTATAAATTCAGTAATCGTTCAGCCGCGAATTCAAAATTTTGTACAAACTAGTTTCTAAAACAAAGTTGGAATTTACTAGTCAACGAAATCTGTTAACTCGTTCGGGTAGCTCTAATACAAAAAGTCCTTAAAACGCTTATTCTGGAATATTTTCCAATAGCTTTTGAACGCTTCAAGCTAGAAATTGGAAATTGTATACCCAATAATTTTCAAATGGTTTCAGGTAAAGGGATAAATATGCTAGAAATCGAGTGAGTCTTTCCAGCGCCTTCCATGTGCAGTCCTTGAAAAAGGAAAAATTTACTTTCGGTGATTTTTCTAGTTCCAGATATGAAATTGACCTTTAGTTTTAAGTAACAATCAAGAGTCCTTAATGAAGATGCAACTATTCCAGAGAAACACTAAGGGAATTCGATATTACGCCTGTTCCGGAGAATATTATAGGAATAATATACAACTGACTGAGACGCAAAATTTCTTTGATTTCTCGAGCCAAGGCTACATACTTTTCTGCCTTCTCTGCATGCTTTCGTGTGCTATTGATATTGTGGTGAAAAGCAACATCCACTCAGAGGCCATCACAAGACAACTAGAGGTTAAATGGTAAATTTTTTTGCTAAGTACGACCACAGATTCTGCATCGGTCATCATCCATTAATTCCTTGAGGATATATTGGCCGTAGTTATGAGTGGTTACCACGTTGTCCTGGATAACACAAATAAATCCCTCAGTTTTAGAGAACAAATTTTCTTTAGTCAGCCATCTGTGATCGCCAAGAAAAATTAACTTGCTTGACTTTTGCTTCTATGCACGCATTGATCTTTGCCTGATCTGTCCTCAACCTGTCCAAAGGATCAAAATTTCGATCTTTCAGATTCAGTGGAGTAAGACGATTGTCAATCTTGCAAGCAACTGCATGTAGAGAATTTGTAGCTTTTTTCGGTAAAGATATGTGCGTAGTAGATCAACCTGTCGGTGGTAAAATCGCTACCCCTACCTCCGATTTCACGCGACAGTACACTTTCCACAGTTGATTTTGGGTGATGCATTTGGAATTTTGTCATGGTGGTGCGAACCAAACGGTTGGCAGTCTCCAAATCGGTATCCGTACATTGTAGCATTTCCAAACGCTTATAGCAGAGATGGAACTACATAGGTGTTAGGTTAGGTTAAGAAGGGTGAACTGTAGCACTGTGCCACAGCCCCTCCAATGTGTTAACCGTTGTCTTAACTTTTGATTCCAAATATTGCTCTTCTTTATGAAGACAAGTAATTCTCTATAAAGGAATTATTACAAGTTCTGATAGACCCGCCAAAAAGAATTTTCCCAAGTACCGATACCTGCTACGAGCCAGACTTTCGCAATCGTACACTAGGGCCGTGGTCCGAATTACGCTCATGGTGCTTACATTATTAACAGTGCTTACGTTCGGTCCGAATTGTTGGTACGCTTATGTCGCTTTCAATTCGGACCGATTATGTGTGCACAGTGTACTCACATTGCCTATCCTCGAAACTGTGAGCAGTGTAAGCGCCAGAAAATTACCCCTCCATGCAAATTGTATGCGTTGTGAGCTAGGGATGGGAATCGATTGCTCAACAATCGATTATTGCAAGATCGATTATTTTAAAACGTTCGATTGAGATCAATCGATTAATTGATGCCTTCTAATCAATTAATCGATTAATCGCGTAATTCGTAAGTCCCAGGGTGTCGTATACGTATACGTAGACTTTATAGGTGGATTTGCCTTTAAATATCTAGGTTCATTACACGTTTAACATTGGGATTGTCGTACATATATTGTCGTACATATGGCGGTAAATGTACATAAAAAAGATATTAAATTGTGCATATTAATATTTATATGAAGAGTTTTTCTATTTTCTCATCACTGTCTTACATGTGGAGCTAAATGTCCGTTAAATTTCCAAATAAGTTCATGTCTTTGGTTATGAAATAGCACGTTCTACATTTGCGGATAAATGTGGAAAGGTCAAGATATTAATTAATTAACATAGTGTTACAAAAACCTTCTGATCACCTATCTGGATACAGGAAAGATCTTGCCAAAACACTTTTATATCTTCTTCTACATTAGAATTATTGTTGCAAATAATTATTTAATATCACCGAGTTTTTGTAATTTATAGTTTTCAACAATAATGTCCTTTCAATGAATAGTTCTCACTAAAATGCTTTTTTTGTTGATTTTGGTATCTATGTACAGTGGCTTCCGTTGATAATTGACACAATATAATAGGATAAAAGCATTAAATTTTACTGGAAAAGGGTTTTAGAATTTTGTTATTAAGTAAGTATAATAGAAAGAGGTTCCTAATACCTAAAATCTGTATTTGCGAATACAAATACGAATACGAATATTCATTCATTGTATTCGCAAATACGAATACGAATACGAATAGTATACACTTGACTCTCGGCAGTCGGGAGTTACACTGTTACACATGATAAATTGCTAAAATTTGGGTAGTGGGTAGAGTGTCTAAAATGTCCGAAAAATTGACAAGAATATCAAGATTTGGCAGACATAGCTAGAAAATATCTATACGCTCCACCTACTTCAGTTGCATCCGAACAATTTTTTAGTAATGCCGGACTTATCTACGATCCCTTACGAAAAAGACTGCAGGGCGAAAAAGCAATAAAATTGCTATTTATTAAAGATTAAATTTGCTAAATTTTGATTATGAGTAGGTACATAATTTTTTATTAAAATGATTATCTCGTGATTTGATTTCAAAGAAAATTTTAAATTCATCAAAGAAAATGTTGTAATCTTAAAAAAAAGAAAATGTTTATTTTATTAATTTCAGATACGAAACAATGATAAACAATGAATGCATTTAATTTTTTTATCATCAACAACCAGTTTCTTATTTATTTTTTTACCTTGTTTAGTATTCGAGAATTTGGGTTAAATTTGTCGAATACGGTTTCGAATACGAATATATAAAATTTGGCGAATATTCATTTAAACGAATACGAATACGGTTATTCGGAACATCCCTAGTGTCCAGTAAGTAGGTAAGGAGATAAGCATAAAAGTAAGTACATGTACTTACTTTTAGCTAGAGTTGCCGATTCAGTTCCGAATTTGAGATCTGAAGAAACAGCAGGAGTAAAATAATTTCTATAATTTGACATAGCAAGCATTTTTCTCAACGAAGTTTTGCTTGCTGGGTTGTTATTAACAAACGTGTTTTGCTGGATCTCTTCATGAATGCACAATTTTTTTTGTTGCAGCTAATTTCGTAATAAAATATTGCCAAATCTGTCGAACATGGAATCTTTTCACTGTTGAAATTTGTTCGATTAATTAACGTTAACTAATCGATTATGTCGATTAATCAACATCATTCATATCGATTGATAAAATTGATTTTTTTAGAAAAAATAATCGATTAGTCGATTAATCGAATCGAAATCGAACAACCCTATTGTGAGCGCGATTCGGGCCGAGTGTAGGCGCGCTAAAAGCGCAGAAAGCGTAATTCGGACCGCGGCCTAGATGTTCCAGTGTTGGCTCTACATTCTCGTCACCATACCCAGTCTTTTTCCATGTTTCCCAAGAGGACATTGTCCCGTTAAGACCCATAAATTATCTAAATCCCTGCCCACAGACAATATGAAGCTAGAGTTCCTCTTATCAAATTTCGGCCAGCACATTTCTTTGTGCCGTCAACCCGAGAGATTCACCCAAGCCCCCTCAGTCTGTATGAGCGCTTCTATGTCAATCATTCCCTTTACACGTTCGATATAATACAGTACAACCTCATCAGATAAAGACCCCCTTCTGGCGAGCTGGTCTGCCTTTTCTTTTCCAGGAAAGTCAGTGTGACCAGGGTTGCAACAGATCAGAGTATTATTCAGACCCACCGTATGCAAAATTCTTTTACATTCGCCCTCTAGTCTAGATTTAGTTACGTGCGTATAAACAGTTATTATAGCAACTTGGCTGTCAACATATATAGTTATTGGACTATTCACGCACTGTTTCATAGGTGTTAATCGCACATAGTTTATTCCTCCGTGGCCACAGGTACCGAGTGTCGCCTAATGACAATTAGAAAGAAGAATTTGTGTCCTTTCCAACGAGCCCAGAATTATTACGTTACGCTAAGTACAGCAGAAGTTAGAGATCAAACAGTGATCACAGGTACGATGAAAATCCTTCGTCCTTAAAATCGCGCTATCTCCTTAACGGTGCAAAAACGGGAGTATGTGTAGAACGATTTTTCTACTCAGGACAAGTTCCTCTATAGCCCATTTTCGTTTGAACCTCAGTACTAGTTACACCCTGTATATTGAAGGTTATGAATGTAAAGCAGGTAAAAAGTCGGACCTAGTATTGAGCCTTGAGGTATCCCTATATTGATTGATCATTGACAGCTAAGTTTATCCATATTTCTCGTAATATATTGCCGATTTCCGTGCAAGACTCCAAGGTACTCATAGATGACTGCTTCGTCCATAACGTCGATATGAATACAGTCAAAGCTATGTATGAAAAAATTTACACCTTTTAAAATTATAATAATTAAAATAACGTTAATCGTATTTCGGTTTGACGGTTCTTCCTCTATAGTTTCTTACTTTAATTTTTTCAAATTACATTTAACCGTTACTTTTTTGTTCCGAAGCAATCGGTTCGTTTCTAGCACATCTTTCCACCACTTGCCAGCCCTTATTAAAACCACAAAAATCAGTAGCAATTTCAGTTCAGTGCGCTCGCTCGAATTTGACAACGTCCCGAAAATTCGACCGTCTGCCAATCGGCCATTTTGCCAAAATTTTTAGACACAAGGCACTGCCTCTGTGCGAACCGTGAAAATAATCGCGTCCGGAGGTGAATTTTCCCAGTCAATTTACTCGTATTTAATCCGTATGTGCATTGTGACCAGCGACAACTAAGTGGAATTATGTCGAGATATATACAACGGCCGGAAAATGCTCTGAAACGGGCGAACGGTGAGTCGGCGACCGGGTTAGAAAGTGCAACGCAATATGGAGGCCGCCTGTGACGGCCTGCACACGTTTCAATTTTTCATTGCAGCGATTTGGTTTTTCAATTGTTAATTTTTCCTATTCGTTTCGTAGAGTTCATCGATGTCGGAAAGCCGGCACGAGCGCTCGATACGCTCCAGGACGTTTTCAGGAACAAAAAATGGACGTACACATTTTCCGAGTCGGTCATCGAGCCGATCATGTTCAAATATTTGTTCCTATGCGTCGAGCTAAAGAAATCGCATATCGCCAAGGAGGGCCTGTTTCAGTACCGGAACATGTTTCAATTGGTAAAAAAGCGGAGCGATAGCTTAACGTCGACTTAAATGCTAAATTCTCACCAATTTTTAGGTTAATGTTGGCTCACTCGAGAACGTCATTCGTGGCTACCTTCGAATGGCCGAAGAGCGCGCCGAAGCGGCACAACAACAGTCGTCGCAAGCTGTTTTGGACATTGACGATTTGGATAACATCGCAACCCCCGAGAGCATCCTAATGAGCGCCGTTTGTGGCGAAGACGCCCAGGATCGTTCGGATCGAACCATTCTTCTGCCGTGGGTCAAGTTCCTGTGGGAGTCCTACTGCCAGTGTTTGGAGTTGTTGCGTGTAAACACTCACTGTGAAACGCTCTATCACGACATTGCGCGCATGGCCTTCCAGTTCTGCTTGAAGTACGTCCGCAAGAGCGAATTCCGTCGTCTCTGCGACAAGTTGCGTAAACATTTGGAGGATATTTGCAAGGCTACGACCCAAACGACCGGCGTCAGTATCACCAAACTCGAAACACAACAATTGAACTTGGACACTAGGCTCCATCAATTGGACAGCGCCATTCAAATGGAATTGTGGCAGGAGGCGTACAAAGCAATCGAAGACATTCACGGCCTGATGACTCTCTCGAAGAAGACGCCAGTCGCCAAAACCATGGCCAACTACTATCAAAAGTTGGCAATGGTGTTCTGGAAGGCCGGCAATCAGCTCTTCCATGCCGCCGCGCTGCTAAAGCTGTTTCAGTTGACGCGCGAAATGAAGAAGAACATCACGCAGGACGAGATGCAGCGTATGGCCTCACACGTTCTTATCGCGACTCTTTCAATTCCACTACCGTCTGCACATCCTGAATTCGACCGTTTCATCGAGACCGACAAAAGCCCGTTGGAGAAGGCACAGAAGTTGGCGGTTTTACTGGGGCTTACGCAACCCCCGACACGGATTTCACTCCTCAAGGACGTGGTATGTAGACAGACGTAAGTGCCAGGCGGTCTTCAACTGAACCGAGCTTTTCCAATTTTCTTACAGGTTCGTCTGAACGTTGTTCAGCTTGCGTCCGAGCAATTCACCAACCTCTACACTTGGTTGGAGGTCGACTTCGACCCGCTGAATCTCTGCAATCGTGTCCAAAGCGTAATCGACTTCATCGAAATCGACGAGATCAGTCTGCTCAAGCAGTACACGCAATCCCTGCAGGACGTCACGCTCATGCGGTTGATCCGCCAAGTTTCGCAAGTCTACCAATCGATGGAGTTCACCCGTCTGCTCGCGCTCGCCAAATTCTCCGATATTTTTAATCTGGAACGAATTCTAGTCGACTGCGTGCGTCACAACGACATGCAGATTCGCATCGATCATAAGAAACGCTGCATCCATTTTGGCACCGATTTGACGGAAAGTCAGCGCGAGGATCACCCCGACGGTCCCACACTGCAATCGATGCCGTCCGAACAAGTTCGCTCACAGCTCGTTAACATGTCGGTTGTCCTACATCGTGCCATCGCTGCCATATACCCGAACAGAAAGAGGGCTGAGCGCGAGAAGTTACGAATCCAAATGGTTGAAAACTACCACGACAACAAGGACAAGGAACATTTGCGCGTCCTTCAGCGCCAGAAGATCATCGAAGATCGCAAGGAATTCATCGAGAAATTGAATATTGCGCGCGAAGAGGAAGAACTGCGACGTCAAGAGGAGCTAGCGCGTCAACACAAAGTGGCCGAGCAAAAGCGCCTCGAGCACGAAATCGAAGAGCGCGAACGCAAACGTCGTACCAACGAAATCCAAGCCATCAAGGAAAAGAGCCTGAAGGAAAAAATGCAACAGATCTCGCAAACAGCGCACGGCAAGAAGATGCTCTCCAAGCTGGACGAGGAGGGTCTGAAGAAGTTGGACGCCGAACAAATTGCCGCACGCGAGAACGAAGAACTGATTAAAGAACGCAAGGAGCTTCAAATGAAGTTGAAATCGCAAGAAAAGAAAGTCGATTACTTCGAACGCGCCAAACGACAGGAGGAGATTCCGCTCATCGAGAAGTTCCTGGCCGAAAAGCGTGTCCAGGACACCGAGTTCTGGGAGAAGCAGGAAGCAACTCGTATCGAGAATGCCATCGCCGAGCGTAAGAACGCTGTAGCTCAACAGGATCGTCTTAAACGCATGTATCCGGATCGTGACGCCTTCCTCGATAAATTGCGTACGGAACGCAACTCGCTCTACGTGGAGAAGTTGAAAAATTTCAATGTCAATCTCGAGGAGGAACGTAAACGCCGAATTGCACAACGCATTTTAGATCGCCGGGATGAACGCCGTCAGAACTGGATCCAGGAAAAAGAGGATGAGAAGAAGCGTCGCGAAGACGAAATCCGTAAAGCGCAAGAAGAGAAGGAACGTCTCGAACAAGAGAAACGACGGAAGGAACGCGAAGCTGAAGAAGAGAAGCGTCGCGTCCTGTTTGAGAAACAACGTCAAAAGGAAGAAGAAACAGAAAAGAGGATCCAAGAAGAGCGCGAACAACTTCGAATGGTTTCCAAAGAGAAGACAGAACGCGAACCGTGGCGACCACCGCAGGAACGAGGCGAATCCGATTGGCGTAACGCTCCGGCACGACAAGGTGCTGCCGAGCCGCCGGCAAAGACCGGTGGCGATTCGTGGCGTACTGGACGTCGCGAGGAGCAGGGAAGTCGTGGTCCTCCAGCGGCAGCTGCAAGCGCCGGCGGAGCTGCTGCTGGTAATGGCGCAAACGGCGGTGGCGGCGATAAGTGGCGACGCGGTGGAGATGATCGTAATCGGCGTGACGAACGACCGCCACGCGACGATACACGAGGCGATCGCGGTGGCGAACGTGATTTCCGTCGCGATGATCGTGACGGACGCGATCGCCGCGATAATCGCGACGGGCGGGAGAATCGTGAGGGACGCGATGGTCGTGAAGGACGTGACGATCGCGACAAGGAACGGCGTGATGATCGCTATGGTCCCCCCAGACGTGACGGTCCGCGTGATGGACCACGCGGCGAAAATCGTGGCAGTGAAAATCGTGGCAGTGAAAATCGTGGCGGTGAGAATCGCGGTGGAGACGTTTGGAGAATGCGATCGGCACCGCGCGATGATGATCGGGAACGTGATCGTGAAAATCGACGTCCACCACAACAGGCTGGCGACAGAGATCGCGATCGTGATCGTCCGGCTGCTCGGGGACCTCCGACTAAAGACGGAAGCTGGCGTAACGACAGGGCTGCACCGCGCGGTGGAGAGATTCGCGGCGACGATGAACGCAAAGAGCGACCAGCTCCTCCCCGACAAGAACGAGGTAAGTTTCACTCCCCCACCACAATTTCGATCGTTATTATAACTCCGCCCGTTCTTTTTTTTCCTCAACAGAAAATCGAGGTGACGACGGCGAATGGACGAATGTCAAGCGTCGTTAATGTCGCGGCCACCTTTTTTTTTATGTTTCCTTGATTGCTTTATTTAATCAGGTAGCAATTGATTTTTTTATTCTGTTTATATTTCTCACATAACATAACAAGAACGTAAAATCCAAAAAAAAACTAATAAAACGGAACTCGAGCTTGTCGCAGCCGTTCACTTCGAAGCCTGTGGGAAGTGAATTGTTGCGATCTGGTCGAGCCAACTTTAAAAAAACCACAAAAAAATGTTTCGCCACTCGCTAATCTATCGAGTGGGTTGGTATTATCGAGTTGATAGGAAAATACAATTTAAAAAAAAAATGCAGTTGTTTTTTTTTAAGTCTGAGATTTCAGAACACTACTTAAGCGTATTTCAATGAGTTCGTAAACTAAGGTGTATTTGGCGGTTTTTTAAAGTAAGCTGTGTGCCCTTCCTATTGTTACTGCAGGTTTAGATTCAGTGTCGATAGCTCGCAGATTGCGTTGTATTATTTTTCTATCCCTTTGAGCAATCTCTTCTGACCGCCTTAATTCAATTGAAGCGAATTTACTAAGGAAGGAGGGATCGTTTTGAGATCCTTGGGTAGGTTTGTGTCTACCGAAATTGTGCAGATAAAGGAAACAGAAAAATCGTTAGCTTGCCGTGTTAGCAATATGCAGAGCTAAAACGATTTTTTTTTATTCCCGATTGCAGGTACGAAGTTTTTCCTTTAGTAGAGGTATTTTCAGCTAAACGTGTAGATAAATCTAAAGTCCTTTCGTAGTTAACATTTTTATCTCCATCATCGCGCAACAGCCCAAATCGAGTCATGTCCAGAGTACACTGTCTCTAGTCATCTCGATGTAGCGATCGCGTCCTCAAGTTTAATAAATTTTGGCAGCGATCTGCTATCAGAGCCCTCTTTGCTCTTCAAAATGCATCTAGGAATTCTGTCATTAATACGCTCATCATGGATTGCCCATTTTTGTGCTGTTTAGCGGGGAGGGTACTGATGAAGGTTATGCAGCTCGTACCGATTTCAACAATCAGAGTCTACCCTTAATCCTTATCCTTTCCTCAAATGCGTCTATTGATTTTTAGGACTATTGATGGTTGATTTATGCTGGATTTACACTCAACGTTTGAGGCGCGCCTCTAACCCCACCATAAAATCAACCAATCAGATGGCTCTTGGAGTCGCAAGAGTCTAACATTCTTCAACTTTTTCTGCGACGCACGCTTCCATCTGTATAGCTCATCGTATTTCTGTCGTTTCACATATAGGGCCGCAGAGTCATTTTCACTGTAACTCGCAAATTAACACAGCAAAAAATACAGCCGACGAAAACCGGTTTGCAATGGCCTCATGGGAGTAGTGGCTTGCCTCAAAGGTTGAGTTTACATCCACCATGAGTTGTTGTCCACGTTGCTGTTCCATTTAAGAGCATAGACCTAATTTTCGTCTTGTAGATGAATTTTATCGTTGCTGTCCTTACTGAGCTGTCTATACCCTAAATGAAAATGTCCACATTATGTTGTTGTTTCCCGTCGTCACGGTTTGTCTAATTGCCGTCCTCTATTTCGTTTGGTTATGAGTTTGGGTTTGCCCATTGGCAATCGTCGAAAATTATTTCGTCAGTCCAAATTTACGGAATTATCCCATGTAGAAGAATACACATACATGAGGTGTTCCGTCAGTATTACATCTATTCCAGAAGCTCAATTTAATTTTTGGTCCCGCAAGGTTGCTACAATCCCCCCCAATAGTGGGAGATTTTGAATATATTATGCTTGAGTCACATACAAAGTAGAATGAGGCAGCGCGACGCAGCTTGACGCCGCCAATAAATAAGCAAGGCAGATAACTATTCACTGTCTGCGTCAGTTTGAGTTTTGAATAAATTTCAAATTTTCCAAAAAGCGTTCGTATTCGTTCATACGAAGCAGCGAACAATTAAAAACGATTTTTAAGCTAATTTTAATTCAGTCCGGTCATATCAAGTAACAATTCGATGTTTTAAAGATAAAAAAGTCACTTGTCGATTTCGAGGTTAACTACAGGCTACGGAAAAGTTCAGAGTTGACGAACATTTTTTGATGGTTGCGTAAGGCTGCCTTCGTCTACGTTCGTTGTGACTACCACAATGGAAATACACCGCGCTCAACTTTTTGACAGCTAGTCTGCCTCGGACTGCGTTGCCGTTGTGACTTAGGGGTTAACTGGTCTTCTGATTAATCTGAAAATTATATCATCGTGGATCTGGTCTTTGGAGTCGGATATTCTCAAAACATTGCGTTTTAGACGAAAAATGTTGGTTTCTAGATCTCAGCAACCGTTTATACTAGGAGGCTGAAACTTGGAATTTTTATAAAGCCATTTGCAAAAAAATTGTAAATATGGGTGAAGGAGTGTGGGGGAAAACAATCCATTCGAAAGCCGAGATTCTAAAATCAATATCCCCTAAACGGTTAATGTCACGAAATTGACTGAAAAGACTGTCTGTAGATATACCAGGAGAAAAGTCTAAAAATAAAGGATGGCGAAAAAAAAAATTTTCCGATTTTTATATCAAGAACCTATAATGAATGATAGATAGCTGAAAGCTGGGGGGTGTTATTCCTATCTATAGAACGGCTTATGCTAGAAAGTTCAAACTTGGTGGGTGTGCGTAGATCTATTGGGAAAGCAATTTAGATTTTAAAAAAATGATGCAAGAAAATGGAATGAATATATTTTAACGAATTTCGTCATATCTCTTACGTCTTCTTAAATATTGAATTAACTTTTATTCTACGGATTCTTCACATAAATTCCTAGAAAGTGTTTTCAATATTTTTTGAAATTCGACCCCTAAGGGGTTGTATACATTTTCACAGCCATATCCCTCGGCTTGAATTACAATATCTTCCGACTGAATTGTGCCAAGAAGATAAAATTTGGTTTCGGTATATAGAATTACCAGTGGAGTCTACTGAATGTAAAATTTTTGTGGGAGGGAGGTGAAGCGCGGAATGTGGGGGAGAGTCATTTTTAAAAAAAATAATTTTTTATATCTCATGGACCGTATCAGATATGATCTTGAAATTTTTACAGGAGGTAAGACCAGTAGACCTATAGCGAAGTGGTGTGCGTGTAGGTGATGGTGGGAGGGGGTGGATATGAAAAAACTCTGATATTAATTTCTCGAAAGCCGCAAAGGATAGAAAGTTAAAAATTTAAAACTGTATAGAGCTACTATAGAGACATCCCAGAAAGGGATAGCAAGGTACGAGGGTGGAGGGTTGTTTTTCATATATCAGAAACGGCTTATGCTAAAAAGTTGAAACTTAGTACCTATATGTAGATGTGCTACTGGAGTAATTAAAACTAAAAAAAAGTCGGCCAACAATTTGGGCGCAACTTTATTATTTTATGAGTAGAAGTCCGAAACGTGTTTAATGCTGAGATGCGGTGTAGGTGACTATGGACAACCTAAGGAACAACCAGGAGGCTATTTAGAACGTAATTTTTTTGGCTGTCAGTCCCATAACAGTAACATGCACCGCATATCAGCATTAAACACGTTACGGACTTCTACCCATAAAACAATAAAGTTGCGCCCAGACTGTTGGCCGATTTTTTTCTATCGCAACATGGTCTATTTTATTAAAAGTGGACCGTCGCGATGGTGGAAGTAAAGGAAGCTTACAATTAGGCTTTTGGTAGTAGCGTAATCTATCAAACACTGTCCATTGTCGTTAGTGATTTCGTGTAGACTATGTTTCCAGTAGATCTTCTATAGCATAATCACGTCCAACTTTCGCGTAAAGGTCCGTAGAATGATTTTAATATCATTTGAGGGTAGTAAGTTAAAAATTCATTCCAGGCTGCTATACTCGTAGAATTCGTTCTTAATTGAATCATCCTTGTCTTCGGTTGGGAAAATTGTGTTCTTATGCAGACTACACGCATGACACATCCTTTCTTTAATGGATTTTAGCTCAGTAACGAGTTCTTTGAACTTGAGTTAAAACAGTCTAGGAATTTATAAATTTCCTCTTTTCCATGCTGCCAAATAATGAATGTATCATCAACATTATTAGAGTTGGCCTAATGCTGAAAAGTATATGTTATTTTAACAGTGGCCTTGATCGGAATGGTGGTGATTAAAGATTGGACACCAAGACTTAATAAGAAGTCCTCAGGATTTATTTTGAATGTTTTTGAAGCTTTCTACTAGATATGTAGAATTCTTTACGGAGTGGAGGATGAGAAACGACTTATTCTCCTGCTTGTCGCAACCAAGGCCTTAGATTCGGCTACCGACTACCGAACTCAGGTCAAAGTAACCCTGCTTTACATTCCCAGTTACATCAAGATATCGGGAACGAGCAGGCAGAGAGGTTCTGCTCTTCAGGACTCTCTCACGGAATCTGTTCATGTCCCACTGGAGACTGTTAAGCGCCGAATATCATCTCACTTTCTTACAGACACGAACTCCAGGTAGAGAGGACTAAACATTTGCGTCATATCCAGGAAGATATATCCATCCTACTGCCGAGCAGAACGAACGAATTCTTCAGCAGGAGCCGTATAAACATCTCCGAAGAAGAACGGGTCACTGGCCAATCGGAGACCACGCGGCCAGGCTGGGTATTCCCTTTAACGTCTATTGCCGTAGTTGTGGGGATGTAAATGAGATCGAAACCATCTTCTTTGCGGGTCTCCTGCGCTAGCCAGAGTCAGACTTTGTGCATTAGGCAAACCTTTCTTTGATAACCTTGAAGAGATCTCGAAAAATAAGATTGGAGAACTGATTCCCTTCTTTCTCCGGATGATCTATTCCAGTTCCGGGTCTCCGTATTCACTTTATCTGTGCTCAACGACCAGATCAAGCGAGTTGTGGCAACAAAATGGATGCTACTTGGGCCCTGTTCGATTGATGGGCCACCACGTAAACCAGACCAACCAACTATTATAACACCTGGCGAAATGAACAAACCTATTGGCATCTAGAGGGTCACCACATTTCTGCAATGGAACAACTAGAGCCGGCTTCAGTGCATTAGGAAATTTACCAGCTTGCAGTGAACAGTTAAATATAGAAGTCAATGGCATAGATATGTGTGAGGTATTGGATCTAAGTGTTCTTCCGGTAATCCCATTAATATCTGCTGTTTTGTTAGACTTTAAATTGGAAATTGGTAACCAAGTTCAGGTGTGAAAGGTTCAATTTAAAATGTTAACGTTAATTTTAAGCTATTACTAGAACTTTGTACTGAAGGATTGGAAAAAGACATTTTCCGATCTATGCATAAAATTTACTATTCTGGAACCCGCCGGTGTGAAAGTGAAGTGCGATTTTCCCAATTACAAATTATTGAAAACGCGTGAACGATTCACTTTGACAGTTAATCCGCAATGAAACAGTCGCGTTTTTAAAGTTTTTTTTAGAAAGCAATTGCCACTAATTAAAGAGTAATTGGAGATGGTCCATCATAATTACATTGCAACAATTTTGGACATTATTCTGCCCAAAAAAATATGGTTTCAAAAACCCGTGAAAGACGCCTTCAAAGTATATCGATAAAGCAGTAATCAGCCGTTTGGCCCGGACCAGACTAATGGTCCGTTTTTTTTCCACTCTGGAAAAAACCGATTCCGGACAGCTTCGACTACACGGCGTTGCAGTTGTGAGTTCTGCTATGGAGAATTTAAGCTACGAAGAACTGTTACCCCTAAGTCACAACGGCAACGCAGTCCGAGGCAGACTAGCTGTCAAAAAGTTGAGCGCGGTGTATTTCCATTGGGGTAGTCACAACTAGGGTTACTGTATACGCACTCACACCAAAACAGTCTCTAAGAGGGGTTTGGCAGATGCGTACTAGGGTCACTATATACACAACACTCTCTGCCTAGGGTTTGGCAGATACGTCTAATTCGGTCGTTTCTGTACTAGAAATTGTAATTTAACCTCACAAAAATCGCCTGTTTATGTACCAGTTCGCCTGTTTTTGTACTACTGGGAATTGCTATCAAATTGCGTTTTTGAAGTGTGTTAGTGCGAATATGTGAAGAGTCGGAAAAACAGCTGTCGGTTCCCTTCCACAATTCTAGTACGTGTTTTTCTTTGATATGGAAGTGTGTGTGCGCGAAATTGTGGTTTTCAATGGTAAATTTTCCTATTTCTTTCATTTCTTCTATGGAAATTTACAATTTTGCAGCGAAAAGTCAATCATTTCGAATGTTTATAAAGTGAAATCCCATAAACATGGAAAAAATTTAAATTTACTGGTTTTTCACCTTGGTACGCATCTGCCAAACCCCTCTTAGAGGCTGTTTTGGTGTGAGTTAATTATTTTTAAAGTACCCAAAAAAAACACATATTATATATGTACTGTACTTCAAATCAATACTTTTGCTGAACAAAACTGTATAAAACGGAAACCTGCTAAAACGGAACAGAAAGTTGGGTACCACAGCATTCCGTTTTAGACAGGTTTTACTGTATTGTACTTTTTTCTAGCGAGAAAATAGCCAGTGTCATAACCAGTGCTACCGCGGAGCGGGTTTTTGGGGTAGCAAAATCCACTACCTTTTTCAAAAAAGAGGTAGTAGAAACCGAATTTTTATAATAATACAATAAATAAGCTTAACATTAAACATATAGTAATGTTAAATAATAATGGATTACATTCTTGTGCTGTTTTCAATTTGACTTTCTAGAATTTTCGCAAAAACGTAGTGTTTCATGACTTGAAATAGTAGTGCAGTAAATTTTAAAATTAAAAAAAGGTAGTAAATCTGCTACATATGTAGTAAAACGGTAACGCTGGTCATAACAGCAGTTTCTGTGGAGATTTAGAGAGAGAGATTGTGCTCATCCAAGAAAAATACTTGGCAGCACTGAGGCCAGAGCGATGTCGGACAAATGCAGGCCAACGCCACCGACAAAGCGGCGAAGTAGCCAACGCACACAAGTGGACTGTCTACATGTTGGCGCTTGTATACATTTGCTTTGGTTGGCCCAACATGTAATCGAGGCTTCTATAGGACACAGAGCTGCCACCATACTACAATTGTAGTATATCTACTACAATTTTGAACTCAGAATTGTCTACTCTAGGGTTACTGTATAAGCACTCACACCAAAACAGCCTCTGAGAGGGGTTTGGCAGATGCGTACCAAGGTGAAAAACCAGTAAATTAAAATTTTTTTCAAGATTATGGGATTTCGCTTTATAAACATTCGAAATGATTAACTTTTTGCTGCAAAATTGTAAATTTCCATAAAAGAAATGAAAGAAATACGGAAATTTTCAATTGAAAACCTCAATTTCGCGCACACACACTTCCATACCAAAGAAAACCAAGTACTAGAGTTGTGGAAGGGAACCGACAGCTTTTTTCCGACTCTTCACATATTCGCACCAACACACTTCAAAAACGCAATTTGAGAGCAATGTTCAGTAGTACAAAAACAGGCAAACTAGTACATAAACAGGCGATTTTTGTGAGGTTAAATTACAATTTCTAGTACATAAACGACCGAATTAGACGTATCTGCCAAACCCTAGGTAGAGAGTGTTGTGTATCTAGTGACCCTAGTCTACTCCGCACTAAAAGAATTCTACTATGTAGTCCAAGAAATGTTTCTTGGAGCACTCTAATCAACAAGACTGACAATATTGTCACGTTTCCATATCACACTTTGGGTTAGGGATGTTCGATTTCGATTCGATTAATCGATTAATTTTTTTTAAAAAAATCTGTTTTATCAATTGATATGAGTGATGTTGATTAATCGACTAGTTAACGTTAATTAATCGAACAAATTTCAACTGTAAAACGATTCAATGTTTGACCGTTTTGGCAACATTTTACTACGAATTTTCTGCATCAGAAAAAAGTTATGCGTTCATGAAGAGATAGGTAGATCCAGAAACACACGTTTGGTACTAACAACCCAGCAATCAAAATTTTGTTCAAAAAACTGCTTCTTATGTTAAATTATTGGAATTATTTTAATCCTGCTGTTGTTTCGGTCTCAAATTCGGAACTGAATCGCCATAGAGATATATGTACTGGAGATGACGAGCAGCGAGTGTTTTGAAGCCGGACGATTCCACGCAAAGGACCGGCGATAAACACTATGCTACTATTAGCATGTTACTGACATTTATGTTATACTCCTGTCTTGAACACAAAAAACGCCAAACATGTGACTACTAGGCTACTATTTGCATTTCATTGCCACCTGGCACCAAACGCTCCATACAAAAAAGTTCAATTTTGCTTCAAAATGCTTCAAAGTGCTTCAAGGTTGGTTTCCATATGCGACAATTTTCTGTGACATTATGTGTGAAAGATCAGATTACAAATCTCTGACAAATTTTGTCGCATGTCGCTAGTCGAACAATCTCCGACTTTTCATGTGTGACAAAAATTTCAGTTCAAAGGTTTCTCTTAAAATTTCAGTTCATTTTCGTGTGTGACAAAAAATTCAGTGCAAGGGTTTTCAATTTCAGTTCTTATCTTATCTTTCCAGCCATTTTACTTTTTTTGACAACTGACATAACCAATTTACGCAAAGGTGTGACACAAGTAATGTTAGTTTTAGTTTTAGTTTTAAGAAGGGGCGAAGCGCTCCGCCACCGCGCACACTAGGCACCAAATGGGCCCATAGCGATCCCTTCAGAACCTCGTAGGTCACTAAACATCCCCTAAACAACCCAGATCCCTAACGAACTTGACTAGCTTATCATGCCCTATTGACCTCAGGCCTTCCAAATTCTCAAAGAAAAGACTGCCCAGCCACCTCAGTCGCCTCCTTGCAACCGCCTGACACTCACACAAAATGTGGGTGATGTCCTCCTCAGCATATAGGTCAAGGCGTTATGTTACAAATGTAAACGTATTGTTACAAATGTAAACTCCAGACTGAAGAGTGTGACACATTTTTGTGATGCTGTTATGACACTGGCTATTTCCTCGCTAGTTTCAAGTGCAATAAAAGTCAATCGTGCGACAAGGCGACTAATATAGAGAGAAAGAGATTACCGCTAAAAAATACCCTTGCTGATGCTACCGGCATCTAGTAGACGAAATTAACAACTGATTTGTTATAAAAAATACTGATCTTAGCGCGTTTCATAACATAACATGACACTTTCCATAATTTATACATAACGAACTGTCAAAAACAAGTCTGTAGCGGCTAGAAAATCTAGCCGCCAGTGGATTTTTCTTGGATTAACTGCTAGAATGTTGCGAAACACTGCTCGAATGCGCTTTGTTGCCGCTTTTTTTTTTGACAGTTATGCTGTTATGACACTGGCTATTTCCTCGCTAGTTTCAAGTGCAATAAAAGTCAATCGTGCGACAAGGCGACCAATATAGAGAGAAAGAGATTACCGCTAAAAAATACCCTTGCTGATGCTACCGGCATCTAGTAGACGAAATTAACAACTGATTTGTTATAAAAAATACTGATCTTAGCGCGTTTCATAACATAACATGACACTTTCCATAATTTATACATAACGAACTGTCAAAAACAAGTCGGTAGCGGCTGGAAAATCTAGCCGCCAGCGGATTTTTCTTGGATTAACTGCTAGAATGTTGCGAAACACTGCTCGAATGTGCTTTGTTGCCGCTTTTTTTTTTGACAGTTATGGATTGTTTTTTGACAGTTACCCATAGTTTGCTGTTCGGACTGTCTCTCTCACACCAATGTCTAAATTGTATGTTAAAGTCTCTATCCCTCTCCATTTGGATTGTCTAGCCGCTTTAAAGCCGCAAAAATAGCCAGTGTCATAACAGCATTATGGATTGTTTTTTGACAGTTACCCATAGTTTGCTGTTCGGACTGTCTCTCTCACACCAATGTCTAAATTGTATGTTAAAGTCTCTATCCCTCTCCATTTGGATTGTCTAGCCGCTTTAAAGCCGCAAAAATAGCCAGTGTCATAACAGCATCATGACAAATTTCTGTCACAGAATATTGTCGTATATGTAAACCTACCTTCATGCAAAAACGGCGATTTGTCGTCTCCGTTATTTATATCTCTGTGTGAATCGCCAACTCTAGCTAGAAGTAAATACATCTACTTACTTTTATGATTATCTCCTTACCTACTTATTAGACATTAGATATCTACTTGCTTTATAAAAAAATTCTAAATTGTGTCAATTACAGATACTAAAATTAACAAGAAAAACATTTTAGTGAGAACTATACATTGGAAGGACATTTTTGATGAAGACCATAAATTACAAAAATTCGACGATGAATTTAGACTATTATTTAATTAATAATTATGTATTTGCAAACAACAATTCTAATGTAGAAGAAGATGTAGAAGTGTTTTAGCAATATCTTTCCTATGTCCAGATAGGAGATCTGATGGCTATTGTAACCTTATGTAATTTTGTATTTAATATCTTTACCTTTCCACATTCATCTGCAAATGTCGAAAATGGTTGTTCATAATCTTATAAAAAGATGGATAGATAGATATTGGAGTTATTATTTCAGGTTTTTATGATCTACTCCATTATCTTTCAATCTACTCCACTTTTTTCATTTTCTACTCCGCTAAAAATGATCTTGGTGGCAGCCCTGATGGGACATGGTTTTCATTCTTACCGGAAGGCGGAGCCTATTTTCTCCGGAGTCGAAAAAAACGGACCATGTAGTCCGGGCCTTTTCCGGAATAAGCGTGATTATTCAACATTAAAAACGGATTTAAAAATTAATTTTTTAAATAAAATCCCGTTTTGTGCACCGCAAAATTATAACCGCCCAATTTGGACGCCGTTTGTCGATGAAACCAGAACCACTGATACCAACGCGACCGCACAAAATTGTTATTCCCACGTGCTGTGAAAGGTTTGTTAAAGCGTCTGACATGCAGTAGGTGTGCCGGAACGGCGCATGTGTTGGATGCGGCATTTTCGCAAACGGCACGCACACTCTGTCAGCCGCCCATCCAATCCGTACACGAATTAAACGCGGCAAAACAACAAAAACACGCCGGTCCATCAGCTGAACCGTGCTTTCGCGGCAGTATGTGTGCAACGGTAAGCCGCAATTGTGCGATTGTGTTGTGTCTTCGGAGTCGACAGCGCCGCCATCAGATTTCGGTGACCGTGTTCGTCATTAGGTAACTCGCGGTCGCGGTGACTTTAAGCTGTAGCCCATGTGACAAGTTCAACAGTCGTGCCGAGTTTCAAAACGTCCCGTTTTCGATTGGAAAACGTTCACAGAATTTCGCAAAAAAGTTCCGTTCCGGTGAAGGACGAAATACTCGCCGCGATTAGCGAATCGGCGATCCGAAAAGTGTCCAGTAAACGGAGTGTCAGTGACTTGAAAGAAATTTTTTGTGAGGTTATCATGTAACACACGTTTTGGCCTTTTGCCGTGTTGCTACTGCTGCCCGAGTGCCGTGCCGTGTGTGTGCTCCTGCAGCCCCCAAAAACTAAAATTATTTTAATTTTTTTCTCGGTTTTTATTTTTAATTCGAGAGACAATTGAGCCTCGGTATGTATTACACACTCGGTGCCTTTTATAAATAGCAATCGTGTGTAGTTTTAAAATAAGCAGTGCTTGGCTGTTTGTAGTTTTCAGTTTGTAAAAATCGGAACGGGGTGGGGAAAAGAAAAAATCGGGAACCACTTTTTGAATATTTGGTTCAAGTGTGCAAGGCGGTCAGTCGACCGCCAGTGGAGCACGCCGAGGACTTGCCAGTAATGGCGAATTAAGAACTGCGTATCAAATCGGGATTTCGTAACAAGGTGAAAGGACGAATTGGTGTTGGGCTGTGCGACGGCGTGTTTTCACTTAACCTAAAATCATTCGGTTCCAGTCCAGACGACCTTTCACTTGGCAGTTGGTGGCACCGAAGACTCGACTTTCTGCCCGCCTGGCTACCGCCAACTTTCCAAGCGTCAGATGTGCTGCGTTGGTACCTGACAACGCTACCAGCACGGCACATAGTCGTCTTTACACTTTGCAAAGTGTAAGCTGCTGCTTTCGTAATCGCATTTCGCGAAACGAAAACAACGTGGTGCGCGCTGCGCTGGTGGTTTGCACGAATCGCGCGAATTCCAAAACCACACCACTTGGATTTTTTTATCAATGGCAACATGAGCGTTTGCAATGATCGTCGTCGTCGTCATCATCAATCTCCATATGTAACGGTCGGCAAAATGTTTTCGTGGACGGATAACTTGATTGGCTCGCTCCTCGCTGACTCTAAAGCGCGCTCAACTGGTTTTTTGACTGCGTGTGGATCTGAACTGTGGCGAACGAACGGTGACGTCCGCTCATTGAACATTGACACATTTCGTTAACCGAAATTTTGACCCATTTTTCAAGCAAAACTGCAAACAAAAATTTGATTGCAACGAACAGAACTGAAGTCGATTTGAATGTGTAGTGGCGCGGAGCCTAACGAAAAGAACTCGTGGTCTTTCCACGCCAGCAAAGGAATCACGAACAGTGGTGGAGGCTGTCAATTGGGCTATGGAATTTTTTTTGAGTAAATCGTTTTATAATTTAGTTGTTCATGAGAGTCCCCTCTCGTCCGCCGTGGATGCACTGTATGGTACTTTTAGTGATGGGCTTACTAGCTTCTCCGGTTTAGGACATTTTCAATGAGTCATGTCCGTTTTCTCAGTGACTCATGTAAAAAAGGAATGGAAGGTGCTGCACTAATAACAAATTGAACAAAATTGAATAAGGCCCCTAAAGCATCTGCACAAAAAATCAGATTCAGAAATGGCGGGAGTGTTTAAGGGCGCATAAAAATTTCAAGGAGTTCTTAAACACACTTGAAGATAGCCCTTCTTGGAGGAAAAAGGGGTGGTTTAGTCCTCTATGTAAATATTATTGCATACAGACATTGAGATATATATACATAACCTACAGTTCGCGGGCCTTAAAGCAAAAAATATTACCTTTGCTGACGACACGTTACTTCTTTATAAAGGTAAATATCCTGATTAACTGGAGCTGTTGATTAATTCTGATCTGAAACTATTTCAACATTGGCTCTTAGGTAATATGTTGACATTAAATACATTGAAGACAAATTATATGATCTTTAGACAAATTAACAAACTGGATATTGACTTGAAACTAGAAATAGATGGAATTCAACTAACGAGAGCACATGAAACAAAATATTTAGGGCTGATAATTGACGATAAACTTACTTGGACTCCTCACATTACTAAACTTAGAAACAAAATTGCCCCCATTATTGGAGTAATAAGGCGTAACGACTATCTACACGTACCAATTAAGAATATGCTCTATAATGCATTTATTCTATCCAACATAAGTTATGGACTTCTTCTATGGAGTCAAACTTAGAAAAGAAACCTAGACAAAATTGCGAGACTTATGAATAGGGGCATTAAAGCCATTCATAATTTACCCTATTTAACACCATCGAAGGGACTTTATTATACTTATGGAAAACTCACCTTACAACAGCACATGAGCCTGGAACGTATTAAGCTTATTTATAATATTATGAACAATAGACTAAAATCCTCAATCAAATTGATCCACAATCACGATATACACAACTTTAACACAAGAAGTGCAGATTTTATTAGACAACAAGGTTGTCCTAGGACTGACCGACTTAGAAAAGATCCTGTATTTGAGGCAATTTGTGAATATAACTCTTTACCTTCAATAATACAAATGGCAAGGAATGTCTTTCAGCTAAAGCACCTTGCAAAGAAGCATCTTCTTTGTCGAAGCTACGAATGTGATTTTTGAATTGTTGCAATTATAGACGACCTGAATCAGATAATTTTAGTCAGGCGGCTTCACCTACTTATCGAAGACCTGGTCCTCGAGCTATCAGACGAGACTGACTCCTAAACGTATGGTTGTGGTTTGTGTTGTTGCATGTTTTGCGAATTGCATATTTTTACTTTTTATTTTTATTACTATTAGTTATACTATATATATAACTATAATTATTATTTTTATTTTGGTTAATCTTTTAGTTTTAACTTTTTTCTTCCTTTCTTTCATTTCCACATTTATTTCTTTGCATTTTGCAAATCAGGTTCTTTTTATTTTATTTTATTTTTAGTTCTCTGATAACTTAGTTTTTGTTTATTTGTTTATTTTCTTGTTTCTTATTTTTTATATATTTTTTTAAATTTATTTCTACTACCCCTTATACCAGTGCGATGCACTGACTGGGGAGTACTCTTGGGCTTAAGGTATACAAATTTTTAGACATTGAGCCCAATGTCGAGTATGCATGAGTATGTTGATACGGTGAAAATTTTTCCAGCTCATTGAGCTGTGACTATATTGTCTCCAGTTCTTTAAGCTGCGAAAGTGTGCCCAAATGGGGAGCTCTTCTCCGACTTTTTGAGTTGGAGGGAGTTGCCCATTTTGCATGAAGGGATTAAATTTATTATTATTTAAAAAAAAAATAAAAAAAAAAAAGATGGAAAAAAAAACCTTCTTAACCCTTGTTTGGCCAGATATTCTTACATAAAAGGCGAACGAATAGATACCCCTGTACCTCGGTGAATTTTGTATGAAGTTTAAGCAATTTAATAAAATTACCCTACACGTCTGAAACTATTGCAAAAATCGAAGACTTCATCGCTATAATAATAATAGATTTAACCCCTTCATGCAAAATGGGCGATTTCTTCCCAACTCAAGAGTTGGAGAAGAATTCCCCATTTGGGCACACTTTCTCAGCTTAGAGAACTGGTGAAAATGCTGTCACTCAGCTCAATGAGCTGGAAAAATTTTCACCGTATCGACATACTCATGCATGTATGCCGACATTGGGCTCAATGTCCAATCAAATTACCTTAACCCGAAGGTACTCCCCAGTCAGTGCAACTCACTGGTATAAGGGGTCGTACCGAGATATATAGTTTTCAAATATTTTAATAAAGAAAAATAAAAATAAAATTATTAATAAATTAAAACAAATATAAGTGAAAAGGAGAGAGGATTGTGAAAAGTTTTAAAAAAAAACACGTAATATATGCAACAACACAATCTACAACCATTCCTTAGAATCTTCGATAATCTCGAGAGCCGCCTGAATAATTATCTGTTTCCAGGTCGTTTATAAATGCAACAATTCTTAATACCGTTCCTTGTTTCGACCTAGAAGATGCTTATTTGCAAGACGTTTCAACTGAAACACATTTTTTGCCATTTGTATATTTGTCGGTAAAGCATTATATTCTCGTATTGCCTCAAAGACAGGATCCTTTCTAAGTCGATCTGTTCTCGGAACATGTTGCTGTTTAATAGAGTTTGCACTTCTTGTGTTTAAGTTGTGTATTTCTTGGTTTTGGATCAATTTGATGGAGGATTTAAGTATTTTGTTTTTTATATTGTGAATTAGGTTTATTCGTTTCAGGCTTATGTGCTGGTGTATGGTTAGTTAGTAATCAGCACTGAAAATGAAAAAACCAAATTTTTATCGGCAAAGAATTTAATTTGAAGCAATTTGCCATAAAAAAAAATTGTCGCTCGACCTTAAATAAAAAAATATTGCTATTTAAAAATTTACAATTCACTTACCTTTTTCGTGTCAGTTTTACTTCAATTTGACATTTCGCATGGAACCAGCATTGCTACGCTCCAACTACTTTTCGTGCAGCCCTGCGGGGCTCAGGGATTAAAACTCCCTTTTCGTGTTCATGTTTGGCTGACGCGCGCTACGCTCCAACTACTTTTCGTGCAGCCCTGCGGGGCTCAGGGATTAAAACTCCCTTTTCGCGTTCATGTTTGGCTGACGCGCGCTACGCTCCAACTACTGTAAATATTCTACTGCTAGTGGTCTTTCAAACAAATCCCACTAAAGTTTGAATATTGCAATGCTGGTTCCATGCGAAATGTCAAATTGAAGTAAAACTGACACGAAAAAGGTAAGTGAATTGTAAATTTTTAAATAGCAATATTTTTTTATTTAAGGTCGAGCGACAATTTTTTTTGATGGCAAATTGCTTCAAATTAAATTCTTCGCCGATAAAAAATTTGTTTTTTCATTTTCAGTGCTGATTACTGAAAGTAAATTTTACCTCAGCCCTAAGTATTTTGTTTGCTGTGCTCTCGTTAGTTCCATTCCTTCTATTTCTAGTTTTAAATCAATGTCTAATTTGTTAGTTTGTCTAAAGAGCATATAGTTTGTTTACGAAGTATTTAATGTTAGCATATTGCCTAAGAGCCAGTTTTTCAAAATTTTCAGGTCAGAGTTAATCAACATCTCTAGTTCTGGATTTTTACCTTTGTAAAGAAGTAATGTGTCATAAGCATAAGTTATATATTTCGCTTTAAGTCCTGTGAAATGTAGGTCGGGTATATACAGAAGATACAATGTAGGTCCAAGAATTGAACCTTGTGGAACTCCTATATTGACAGTCTTAGTTGAGCTCAGTATGTCAAGATTATTGGTAATGTTCTTTCGTCCAACTAAAAAGTTTTTTTAAATGTCATTGGCCTTTCCTCAAATTCCAATTTCCTTTAATACTTCAAGTAACATTTTATGGTTTACAGTGTCGAAAGCTTTTTTTAAATCCACAAATATCGCAGTAACATAGGAACCTTCGTCGAGACCTTTGTTTATAAACTGAATAGCGTCAATCAAGGCTGACGTTGTATTGCTGCCTTCTTGAAACCCGTATTGGTTATTATCAAAACCAGAATATTTTTTTATAAATTTTAGGAGTCTCCTGCCGATGACTTTCGTAGATTTTGCTTACCGTGCTGATTAATGCTATTGGTCGATAGTTATTCGGATCTTTGTTTGAACGACCTTTATAGATGGGAGAGATCAGTGCTGTTTTCAAGCAAGTTGGAAATGTTCCTTTGTTCATATGGTTATTTATATCTATGCTAAGGGGAATCGATATGATTGAACTTAGTGTTTTTAAATATAGATATATACAAGAATCACAGTTCTGTTGGTCTTGCCCGTAAATTGCCAATGGGATTTAGTTCGGGCGAATTTCCGAGCCAATCATGGTTGGAAAATAGTGTTTTTTCCTCTGAATGTTTACCTTTGTTGTTTGGCAACGGGCTCCATTCTGCAGAAAAATTGGAGCAACTCCTTTTGAATATTCAATACTGTTTCTTGGACAATTTCAACAGTGGTAATTATCGTTTACTGTCTACTTTTCATAGAATTTTTCATATGAACTTATGGCAATGGCTACCTCAATTCTAAGCCCCTGATTGGGCGTATGCACTAGTTAAATTGCTTTTGGATCTGATGTTCATATCCTGGAGTTGTTTTTTTTTAATTTATTTAAGAGGCTCAGAGGCTGTAGGCATATTGAGCACGTGGGGTGTTATTTGCTCTGGAAAAGTCAAACAGCGCTACAAGAGGCTTGGCGGTATTTTGCGAAATACAGACTGATGTCCAGCACAATCAGAAGAGGAACGAAGCCTTAAGTGGCCAGAGATGTAAGGAGTGTAGTCCTTAAAGTTGCATTCTTATATTTGTCGTATTGGGCGCACAGTGGACTTGCAGTAATTCCTAATCGGTTCAAATTGCAACTGATGCCATTGTGGTTAGCCATGAACCGAGAAAGTACACCATTGAGCGACTCTAGTATACCTGTAGCCTTTTGAACCATGCATGTAATGAGATGGTTTGCATTTTGAAGTGACGGTGTCTATTCATTATATCTTCTTGCCAGTGATTAAGCCACCTATCTACAAGCCTTTGTTTTGGAGTCGTCTTGAAGTCTTTGGCTATCCCATTTCAAAAATTAGTAAGTGCTTTTCAGAAAGTTTTAAAGAAGTGCCCAAAAACTTCATATTTGTCCGCCCTCATCAATAAATGTTATGAGTTCCCTCAGGTTATATCTGTGAGGGCTTCTATTTATTGGATTATTAATATTATTTTTGAGTGCTGAGTAAAAATAGATTTTCAGACTCTTCTTTAAAATTTTCTAAAAAGCACTTACTAGGTTTTGAAATGGAGCAGCTCCGTCTTACTGAAGCGAATTCGAGCGTTTACGTTTGAAATAAGGAAGCTTCTTCGCGCGATAGCTTGTCTACTAGTTCGTTACATCATTATCCTGGCATTCTTTCTGTTCTTCACATTTATTTACGAATGCCTCCAGTTCCTACTTGTACTCGAGAACCAAAACGAGTTAGTCTCATTTGGGTTTCGGGACACAGCTGCTACGAAGGTAACAAAATAGGCCGACTCAATGGCTAGAAAAGGATCAGAAGCTAATTTCATAGAACCACATCCATTCTGTACCGTTAAGACTTGACACCGGGCAACAGGTACTCAAAAGTGTTTATGCCAAACATTCAGAAATAAGAACGCTTCAGATCCAAACATTGCTGGGTGCTCTGAATGGCCACTGTCACATAACGAAGAATCTACATAGGATTGCGCTATCAGATGTCAAAACAAGGCGGATTTTGCTATCACGAAGACGAAACACCAGAGCATATTTATAAATGTGCTCTCAAATGGCTTCATTAATAGTCACTTCGGTCAGGGTTTCATGGAATCATCGGAATTCTCTTCGAAAAATTCTTTGCTTCATTGATAGCGCAGGTATTGAAGAGAAATTATAAATAATTTAGATGGCCGTCACAATAAGCCCAAGAAAACCAAAACCAATTCAAAAATCTATTGATCCGTCGTAAACGTCTCGTCGAAAACACCTTGCGTCACGAATATTTTTCGCGATCAAGAGAGGTTTCGTTAGTCTGATGAGTACAGCAGTACTTGGATTTAAAACCTCAATTGTCAGATAAATCATCGTTCGTCGAGAAGTGTGATCGGCGAATTTTTCCGGCTTTTCTTCTCTGTCTACAAATATTGTCTCGTTTTTTCTTCATTTCTTGGATCAGACTGTTAAGTGATCTCTACTGAATTTCTTGTCCTTTGCAACTGACATTTCATGATTAATAACTTTAATTCTGGAGGAATGAGAGTGCTAAATGTTTGTAGTTTTAGCGACCGAGGTACGCTTCTTTCAATAGCAATAGATTAGATTACCAAATTTAACTAGTAAGTCATCGATGCCTTTCGCCACTGGAATATTATCTAAGGTAATGTCTGTCAACCTTAAGACTGAATTCAGGACAGTGGAAAATTTATTTAAATTGGCTTTATTATAATTTAAAAAGGATGTGCTGTTATTGTAACTCGGGGAGAACGTTGAGTGGAAATAGTACTGAAAGATGGTCGAATGAAGGAGCGTTTAATAAAGCAGGCTTGGAGAATAACCCTGCGACGCTGAAGATCAGTGTGAACTAAGCTCTGCTGTAAACAATCAATAAATCGTTGGGTGCCCTTTATTCTCCATAACAGCGTTACATGTTTTTGGCATGAAGCATTTAACTTCTTGCTCATACGTGACTATTCCCAAGATCGAGAAAAATTATTAAATGCACCCATTCTACTGTTGTGCCCAGCACCCTACCGGTACCAAAATTCCATGTTTGGATTTACTCTCGAGCAACAATTACCGGCAGCTCGGCTTGTAATATTATAAACAGAATGAAAAAGCGTAAGCAACCGCATAGCTATGAAGTTGTAAACAAACGTAAAAAATTGCGATAGCTCGTTCTGCCGGCGACTTGCTGGAAATTGTTATTGTTTACCATATTATTAGCGTTTAATTAATCATACGGAAATTTCGGAGTTCCGTCTCAGATCTTAGCGCCAGCCTGCATCACGGAAGCCAAACAGTCGACTGTTCGGCTAGAGCTCCCAATTCCGTTACGCAAAGTGCGACGCCGTTAAGGTTTGGATTGAATTCCAAAACAAAGTTAACCGAGTGACACAGAATTGACTATTTTCCCAAAGTGGAACACGATACTCAATTCCGTGTCATTCGGCACTTTTTTAGTATATAAGTTTTTAGTTTGTTATTATTAAAGTCTAGTAGAGATGGGTCGTTCAGTCAAGATCCGTTCAAAACGAACGGGTCACTTAACTGAACGGATCAACCCGGGTCACAATTTTACCGAACGATCGTTCAATCTTAAAACTGGAACATACGAGCAAAGAATACGACACGACCTGCGATAATGTGTATCATGTTCATGTTTAATCATTAAAAATCCGTCAACAAAACGCAAAACACCTGAGTAAATACCAAAGTCCAAGCTTGAATGAGACTCAGGTTTGCGGTGTAGTATAGGTTACTATGCGACTGACAACCTAAAAAAAACTTTCTAAATAGCCTCCTAGTTATTGTTTAGGGTATCAGTCTCAATTTTATTTTTCTAGGATATCTCTATAGTTCTATATTGTCGATTTTAGCTTTCTATGCTTTGCGGTTTTCCAGAAATAAAAATCAGAAACTTTATGTTCCATCCCCTTCCACCGTCAACCCATCACTAGCACCCTCAAAATTTTATTCCCTGCTATAAGTCTACTGGGCCTAACTCTAAGAATTCTTAGCTCATATCTGGTACGATTCTTGAAATATAAGAATTCATTTTTTTAAAAAATGGCTATCCCCTCAACTCTCGTGCTCCCATCTAGAGATGGGAAATTCGGATCTTTTCAATGAACCGGTTCACTGGATCTCGCTTTTTTCATTGAACAGGCTCTTTGAGATCCAGGTGGATCTTTTGCACTGCCGTACAAAGGGACTGCAGATTAATATTGAAAAACCGAAAAAAATTTAAAAAAAAAATTATAAATAAATTATGAGCTTTAATGAAAATACTCAAAGTTGATTATTTTAAAGCAATGCTGGGTAATGCGTGAAATAATAGGAAACTAGTTTTAAAAAATATTGGCTCTAGTCCCCTCACGTCATAATTATTGAAAGCCTAAAAATATTAAAAGATCTTATCTCAAAGCCTCTGACACACTTCATAATTTTTAACCTTTCGAAGAGTGTATTCCCTAAAATTTAGTTAACACTCAATAATTGTTTACTTATTGCCTTAATATATATCGTTGGAATAATAATTGAAAAGGTTGCAAAGAAGAAATTAATAAGTTTCTTTAAAAAACATAAAATATTAAACGAAAGTGAAAATATTTCTATGACAAGAGCGAAGAGCGCGTCAGCCAAACATGAACGCGAAAAGGGAGTTTTAATTCCTTCAGCACTGCAAATTTTTAGATAGCGATATATTTTAATTTGAGGTCGAGCGTGCTGTGAAACAAATTGAAATTGGCTTACAAGTGGAAATACCAAAAATGAAAAATGTAAATTTTCATTTTAGAATTTTAGTGTAAAGTAATACTTTTTCCTAAATCTATCTTCCATCTCCTATTTTCAATTTATAATCTTTAATCTTAAATATTCAAACCTTAATCTTCAATCTTTAATTTTCAAACTTTAATATTTAGTCTTTAATCTAAAATCTTTATTTTTAATCTTTAATTTGTATCTTTAATTTTCACTCTTCAATTTTTAATCTTTAATCTTTAGTCCTTAATCTTTAATCTTTAGACTTTATTCTTTAATTTTTAATCTTTAATCTTTAATTTCGAAATCCACCATTTTCCACCATCTATTTTCTATATTCTATCCCCTATCCTTCATACTCCATTCTTTATCCTCCATACTTCGTTCTCCATCTTCCTTCCTCCATCCTCCATCCTCCATCCTCCATCCTCCATCCTCTATCCTCTATCCTCTATCCTCCATCCTCCATCTTCCATTCTCCATCCTTCATCCTTCATCCTCCATCCTCTATCCGCCATCCTCCAACCTCCATCCTCCATCCTGCATTATCTATCCTCAATCCTCCATCCTATATCCTCTATCCTCCATCCTCCATCCTCTATCCTCTATCCTCCATCCTCCATCTTCCATCCCCCAACCTTTATCCTCCATCCTATATCCTCCATACTCCATCCTTCATCCTCCATCCTCTATCCGCCATCCTCCATCATTCATCCTACAACCTCCATCCTCCATCCTCTATCCTCTATCCTCTATCCTCAATCCTCAATCCTCCATCCTATATCCTCTATCCTCCATCCTCCATCATCACTCCTCCATCCTCCATCCCCAATCCTCCATCCTCCTTCATCGATTCTCCACCATCGATCCTCCATTATTCATCCTCCATTATCGATCCTCCATCATCGATCATCCATCCTCTATCTTACATAGACCATCCTCCATCCCCCATCTTCATCCTCAATCCTCCAACATCCATCCTCCATCCACCATCCTCCATCCTCTATCCTCTATCCTCTATCCTCAATCCTCCATCCTCCATCCTCCATCATCCATCCTCCATCATCCATCCTCCATCCTCCATCCTCTATCCTCTATCCTCTATCCTCCATCCTCTATCCTCTATCCTCCATCCTCTATCCTCTATCCTCCATCCTACATCCCCCATCCTCTATCCTCCATACTCCATCCTCCATCCTCCACCCTCCATCCTCCACCCTCCATCCTCCATCATCCATCCTCCATCCACCATCATCCATCCTCCATCGTCCATCCTCCATCATCCATCCTATATCCTCCATCCACTATCATCCATCCTCCATCATCCATCCTCCATCCTGCATCCCCCATCCTCCATCCTCCATCCTCTATCCTCCATCCTCCATCCTCCATACACCATAATTCATCCTCCATCCTTCATCCTCCATCCTCCATCATCCATCCTCCATCATCCATCCTCCATCCTCTATCCTCTATCCTCTATCCTCTATCCTCTATCCTCTATCCTCTATCCTCTATCCTCTATCCTCTATCCTCTATCCTCTATCCTCTATCCTCTATCCTCTATCCTCTATCCTCTATCCTCCATCCTCTATCCTCCATCATCCATCCTCTATCCACCATCATCCATCCTCCATCATCCATCCTCCATCATCCATCCTCTATCCACCATCATCCATCCTCCATCCTTCATCCTATATCCTCCATCCACCATCATCCATCCTCCATCATCCATCCTCCATCCACCATCATCCATCCTCATCCTCCATCCTCCATCTACCATCCTCCATCCACCATCCTCCATCCTCCATCATCCATCCTCCATCCTCCACCCTCCATCCATAGGCGATGGAGGATGGAGGATGAATTATGGTGTATGGAGGATGGAGGATGGAGGATGGGGGATGGAGGATGGAGGATGGATGATAGTGGATGGAGGATATAGGATGGAGGGTGGAGGATGAGGATGGAGGATGGATGATGGAGGATGGATGATGGTGGATGGAGGATGGATGATGGATGATGGAGGATGGATGATGGTGGATGGAGGATATAGGATGAAGGATGGAGGATGGATGATGGTGGATAGAGGATGGATGATGAAGGATGGATGATGGAGGATGGATGATGGTGGATAGAGGATGGATGATGGAGGATAGAGGATGGAGGATAGAGGATAGAGGATAGAGGATGGAGGATGGATGATGGAGGATGGAGGATGAAGGATGGAGGATGAATTATGGTGTATGGAGGATGGAGGATGGAGGATAGAGGATGGAGGATGGAGGATGGAGGATGGGGGATGCAGGATGGAGGATGGAGAATGGAATATGGAGGATGGAAGATGTAGGATAGGGGATAGAGGATGGAGAACGAAGTATGGAGGATAAAGGATGGAGGATAAAGGATAGGGGATAGAAGATATATGGTGGAAAATGGTGGATTTAGATTTAAAATTAAATATTAAAGATTAAGGATTAAATATGCAAGATTAAATATTAAAAATTAAAGATTAAAGACTAAAGATTAAAAATTAAAGATTAAAAATTAAAGATTAAAAATTAAAGATTAAAGAATAAAGACTAAAGATTAAAGATTGAGGACTAAAGATTAAAGTAAAAAATTAAAGAGTAAAAATTAAAGATTAAAAATTTGAGATTAAGGATTAAAAATTAATGATTATAGATTAAAGACTAAATATTAAAGTTTGAAAATTAAAGATTGAAAATTGAAGATTAAAGTTTGAATATTTAAAATTAAAGATTATAAATTGAAAATAGGAGATGGAAGATAGATTTAGGAAAAAGTATTACTTTACGATCGTTCGATCGTTCATGGAGACCGAACGATCGTGCATCGTTCGATCGATCATGGAGACCGAACGATCGTGCATCGTTCGATCGTTCATGCAGACCGAACGATCGTGCATCGTTCGATCGTTCGTGGTCGTTCGTGGAAACCTGTAAACGATGGAAACATGCGAAAGATGAAATCAACCCGGGTTACAATTTGACCGATCGAAATTCTGAAGAATGGGTTGTATGGATATGGATTGGTTTTGCTTTGTATAAAATTGTAAAGGATTCAACCCGGATTATAATTTTATAGATTCGATGCGTCGTAAGAAATAATTTTAGTTGGATGAGTTTGCGCTTGCAAACGTCACATTACGTTGCCGTTATATTTGGTATCTTTATAAACAATGCACGTGGGAACATATGAAAATATCTCGAGCGAAATCAATTTAGGGCTTACTGGGAGGGGCTTTCGGAAATTTCGAGTATTGAGCTCGATACAATTTTTGTGGTCGGTGGTATTTTAGTAGTATACTATAAATTCTTGTGTTTCGAATTGCGATTAAAATATTGATTGTTTTTAAGACAGTGACTATAGATGTCAGCGCTGAAAAAACAATCTCGGTTTCCAAAGCCTCGATTTTAGCTCGATTTATGGTGAAGCACAAATGAAGTGTTACTGGAAAAAGATATACCAAAAGAGGTAAAAGAAATGGGTGAAAACTTAAAAAAAGAATTGGTTTCATATTATCATGTTGGCTGTGGTTCTAGATCCCAGATTTAAAAAGAAAGGTTTCCCTGATGATATATACCAATCCGATTATTCGTCTTTAAGGGATAAAATGGTGAAAATTGGACTACCTAGGGTCCAAAACTTAGGGGTGCAACCCGAAAGGGAACCTCTCACAATCATACCAGTAACTTCGGACTAGATAATCGATCTCTGGACTGGATTTAGAGAATCTGTTCAACCAGTGGTGAACCCGATGGCAGCGGCTATTGAAGAATTGGATTCCTACATTAACGACCGGTATTTATTTCCTAACTAAAATCCACTGGCTTAGTGGTTGGAAAATAAATATAGATTTCCACGTCTTTACGAACTAGTAAAACGTCTTCTCTATATCCCTGCATCAGCCATACCGTGTGAAAGGGTATTTTCTATGGCTTGAATCATTTTGACAATTGCGAGGGTAAGAAACAAGAAAAGATTTATTTCTTTTCCATTCTTTAAAATATCAACAAATTACATATTTTAATGGATAAGTTTGATCAAGATCCAAGGATTTTAGTAAAAAATTGAATTCGTTCAATTTGAACGGGTCTTACTGAACGGGTCAAATTGGTGAACCGGGTCAGTTAACCCGGGTCACATAATTGACCCGTTTTTCCCATCTCTAAAGTCTAGTATATTTTTGTAAACGACCGAAGTCTCTGTTAGAACACCGAGCGACGAGAGAATAAATTATTTTTAAAAAACAAACTGTCGAATATATTTTTAAACTGAAGTCAGTAATACCTTGGATACACACATAGATCTACTGGAGACGACAAGCCACCGGTTTAGTATAGAGCGCTTTGAAGCCAAAAACACGGTGAGAAGTGAGACAAAACAGGGTCAAATTGCTGTTGTTTAAGCGTATGAGTGAGTGAGACAAAACCGGAGCGTTATGTCAATTTGTTGTTGTTTTGCGCCTTCAACTCAATCGCTGCTTGTCATCTCCAGTATATATGTCTCTATGGATACACAGCTCGTATACAAATCATAATATCGTCAATATCACCAGTGTATCACCCAACAATATGCATATAGTACGTCAACGAGCTGATATCTACATAATATCCAACCTCTTTCCTTGTATATAAATTCGATGATTTTAGCTGATATAGCCTTCTTTTAACTGCCATCAGCGCCATCTAACACTGCAATTCCAATGAATGACAGTTGTGGATTTTTATATCCTTCTGTCAATTAAAATTGTTTGAGCGTGTTTTCATTGTGGGGTGCGGTGTGATGGTCCAGTTTCTACATTTCTTTATTATCAATGAAAGTACTTTTCTTTTTCGGAACATCATACTGCGACGTTTGGCACGAAGAGCTAGCAGTCGAAGTCTTTTTTTCTTCACTGCGAAAATTTCGGAATGCACTTTTAACTGTCCCAGATTAATTAAAAGTTCCATTAAATTTTACACAAAAAATCAAAAATTTTGTCTTTGACAGCTAAATGTCAAAGAGTATCATGTATGGGCTGTGTATCATGCCATCTTGTATCGCATATCATGATTTGAATAAAGTAATTTGTATACAATGTATAATTTGTATACATGGTATAAATATCACCAAATTAAGTGTTCCTTTCCAGCGAAAACTAAAAAGGTAATTTGCGTCTCTTCTGGAGGCGCTTATACCTTTCTTCGGTTCCAACTGCTGCATTCTCACGAATGCCGGAACCGATTTTCAGATCAAACTAAACAATTTCTCCGTACTTTCTCGGTACATTCTTCTGACTGTAATATTCAGAGCATATTGCAGTCTCAACACTACCTGTATGTACTCGTAGGTTTCGGACTATTTGTCCATTTTCAGTTATTTTTTTCCATTACCTAGGATACGGGACAACAATTATTCGTGCTAAATTGCTTCTTTTCTAGAAAAGTAACTACATATTTATCGGATAAAAGATAAAATATATAAGAGAGAGGAAATTTCCTATCAGATTTGTGCCCAAGTTAAGTTCGAGAAGAAAATAGCTGCAGCATAAATTGAGAACAAACATTCTGCGATAGAATCAACAACGACATACTCAATGGCTTGGAACTTCCAGGTTTTCCTTTTCCAGAAATAAATAAAAACGTGAAATATGAAAACCTAGAAAGAAAAAATCACAAGACTTGGAAAAAAACCCTGCTAAAAATGTATTGGACTGTGGTTTCTCCGAGTTAAATGCGCACGATAATCGAAGGAGGGCCGTACTCTTTATGTTTAATTGGCAAATTCCAGCCTGAAATTGAAACAATGTGCTACTTTGGATTTGTACTTTGGATTAAATCAAAATAAGTTTTTATTCTCTGCTTCACGCATCATTATTTTCACAGATACGAATTCGTATTGAATCGAACCGAGTCATATGCATGGAAAAAACGTGGCCAGCGCCTATAACAACCAAAATGACGATATGAAATTTATATTTACGCTTGCAATCTTAAGTCAATCGCTGATATAGATAATTTCAAAGAAAGAAAACCACTCGCGCTTATCAATGAGAAAAAATTTATCAAATTAACAATCACACAATCGATGAACAATCTTTTTTTTTTCCAAAATTCTCCCCATTCACTTTTATATGTATTTTGACTCCGGTTCATCCATATCTGAAGGTTGATACGGACTCAGAACAAATCAATTTTAGCTGCACTAATTTTCAGGATAACCACAAATAGAGAATAATTAAATAAATTTAGTTTCTAATTAAATTTTAAACATTTCGGGATCAGCAATTATACACAAGATTTATTAAAAATTTCGCAACAAAATAAACTAAATGGGCTTTATATCGAATCTTTTCAGCTTACAATTGAATTATGTTGTGTTTGTTGTAAACTTTTAATACTCCCGGTAGTAAAGTAACGCACAAAAATGGATGTCCTCTTTGATATTTTGGAAGAAACAAATCAAATGAACACAAGGCAAGTACAAGCGATCCTTAATAACGTAGAACGGACCACCACGGATGGGAACGACGGCTCTCTCTACTAAATAGAAAGTTTTTAGTTCTCGCTAGGATTTTGAAAATCTCTGCTAAATGATGGATTTATAATTTAACCCGAAAAATGCTAAAGCTATACTTTAATTTCGGAGTATACTTGCTTATTAATTGTTACTGTACTAACGACCGGCTTAGATTTATAAATTTAAAATGAATGGTGTTTTTTTCAATTGAAATTGCAGATCGAGAATGGAGTCGGGACTGTTGAACGCTTTCCATGACGACCACTTTGACGGAAACTATTCTAAATACGACAACAATTTAGATCTATGGTCTGATGGAAATGAGTATGTTTCAATCGTTTGCTGCGAGCTGTATACAGTATTTATATTTTTTTAATTTATTGTTTCAGTGCCATGGGATTACAGCTTACAGAAACCCTTCACGGTATACTACCGATAACGGCAACCGAAGAAGATCCACACTATTTCGAAGCCGATTTGGAACAGCGACTTCCATATCGTTTTCACACGGAAAATGATCTTACAGAAACCATGTACAATATGGATCAAGATGGAGGAGGCGTAAGTTTGTATTATTCAATGGGATAGAAGTTTCCTTATGTTCTAACTTTCGGACATTTCAAAGGATTATATTCTCACAAATTACTCATCGATCGATGCAATGTCCGAGAGCATGTCACCATCGATAGAAATCATATCGGTCGATCCGAATTGCGATTTTAGCTCGCCCGTAACTGTAGACGACGATTCGGATACCGAAAGCGATCGAAGTAGCAGCCGCAGTAGCCACTACAGTACCAATTCGGATAGCTCTTCAATAGGCGACTATGAAAGTCATTCAAGCGAAGAAGATGATGAACCCCCCAAACAAACTGTAGCCACTAAATCCGAACAAAATGACAATTTTTTAACAACGCAAACGATACGAAATAAAAGTATTGTCACAAAATGCAATCAACAACCGTACATACCAAAGAAGGCTCAAATTCATCAGCAGCAATCGGCGAATAGTGTTGTAACATCGTTTGAAAACATCGAGATTTCAATCGAAGAAATCAATGAAATGAACGTACCTTTAGTTGATAGGAAATCCTTAAGTGTAAGTAAGAACGGCTGTTTTAGTAGAAAACCGCTGGAAACTGAAATCGATGGGAAGAATTTCGATTTGGCAACGTTCATAACGCAAGATAATTTCGATTTTCTTGAATCGCTACTACCTGAACGTATTCCTGTAAATAACAAATCGTTTGCTGTGTCGTCTACTCTACCCATTAACTTAGAATATATTAAAATTGAAGAAGATAGTTTATCGAAATGTGATTCGGATACCGAGGCGATTATCGATATCGAAACTGTTCATGACAACGACGATAAGCCGATGCTACTACGAAAGCAAACAATCGAATACAATCCAGTTGTTGATTTGAATGAAAGTTTTACACAAGTCGATGACGATACGAAACGTGATCCGTCGTGGAGTCCTAATAATTTTAAATCGACGAAACTCCAAAAAACCAAGACTATGCGGCAAGCAAAGACTAAAAAAAATAATAATTTGGTAAGTACTCATTTACTTTACTTATTTATTTTCAAATTCTAACCCAAAGTAGTCCAGTATCTTTTAATTCTGTCTGTTGTATGTACCAAATCTTGCTTTAGGTTTTGTTACAACATTTCCAGCGCTCATCGTTTCAAAAAAAACTTACAAAGAATAGAATCGTTTTTTTCAGAACACACTCATTGTAAGAAAACCAATCCAATATTATAGTGCTGTGTGCTAGTCAAGTCTTCCAACTGTTCAATCCGCACCATAAATTGTTTTTCTGAATCGTCTGAAGTATGAAACAGCACAAAGTCCTCAGCACGCCTCCCGTACGAGTAAGAGGGGAAACGAATTCGTAAGATTTTTTTCGGAAAGAAATTATTATGGCCTTAGAGTAGAAAGTTTAGAGCCTGAAGATAGATTTTTACTGTCTGTGTCGCAGGTCTACAATCTTTAGCTTTTTCACGTGACGCGAAATGAAATGGCGATCTTATTTCCGTCATCATTCGTGTTAAATTCATGTTAAATTTTCGAATTAGTTTCGGGTTCTACGCACCAATTGAAATTATTTTGTTTCTAAACGCAAGTTTATTTGGATCAATTTAGCGTTGATTTGCTAGATGAATATTTTTGACCAACAAAATTGATTTTAGACTTGATATTGGGCAATTTACTGATGCCGAATTCGAGGTTGAAGAATGATGAAATGCATTTGACATACTGCAAATTAAATGCAGCCAAAAAGTGGTGCAATTTTTGTTTTTCTTCGACTTCCAATTAGAGACAATGTGAACGAAAAAGGATCTGTTGTTGGAATTGAAAGAATTTAAGGATTTGTCTATAAAAATTAGATTCGCTACGAATACGGTCTTCGCAAGAAAAGGACCAGAAGCTTCAACAGCAATTTTCCATCAATAGATTGATTCAATATGTCTAATTTTTCGTTCAATATATTTGCTGAAAAATATTGGTCGTGGATAGGGCGGCCCTTGCGTTCCAGAAATGACGTAATGAATAAAAACCCCGCAATTGAAAAGTGTGTCCGACTCTGGAAATTCATATTTACTCGAGATAATCTTAACGTGAAAGCAATTTGCCAGTTTGTCATTTTTTAACATTTCGATTGGAAGCTCAAAAGATGCAAGATCCTCTTGAAGTGGTACGTAGTCTTGTCACTTGAAAATATCCTTTTTACGAACGAGAAAATTTTTACCATTGAAGAGGTGTTTAACGAGATGCTACATCATCCAATGAAGGGAAAAATGTTTTCCAAGAGTTCAACGTGGCATCCAATCGGTTCGGAGATGGGTTTGTGGGGTGTCCCTCATCAAGTTGTCATACCGCTCCATTTCCGTGAGGATAAGGTCAAAACTGGGCCAACAAGCGTTGTAAAGAGATTCTGCTCGAGGGCACAAAGCCAATAGAACCCTAGGAATGCCTGAAGTGCAATATTCCATTTTAAGCAGTGGAAAGCCGGATTTGAATGGTTCAAAATTGAATGACATGGAGCAATCAGCGAAGAAGCTTCAAAGATGACCATGGAAACCGCTCGAGCCCAATTCATACATCGTTTAAAAACATGTTTTTAGGCAAAGGCCGGTCACTTCGAGTGGATAAATTTTTTGTATTAAATTATAAAATAAAAAAAAAAACATTTTGCATAGGAAAGGTTTAATTGGTAATTTTTATATCGTTTTAAACGTGTAACAGAACTTTTGGCAAGACAAGGTGTAAGTAATAGTGTGATCACGTCTATTTTTATGAGCTTCCTTACCCTTGTCCACCACCCGATGTCACAGACTGGGTTCATGACCTGGGAGCAGTAAGTTTCTTTGAGGAACATATGACAGCAACCATTCACCAGTCGAATCTAGAGCCTCCCCCTTTATCTGCAGCTAACATTTGTTTCTTCAGTAAAAGTAGTACATTGTCTGCACTTTAAATAAAAGTGACAAAGCTTACGCGAGATTCTTAGCCAACGCTCAACAGTCCTTGATTTTCGAGTAAAATATAGTCTAGGCGAAGGAGTAAGCGAGTAAGTAACGAACCTGCCGTCGCAAATTTGGTAAATTAGCTAAGAAATCTTTTTACTTCGAATCAGTCATTGAAATTCTGTACAAAATACATCCTATCCAAATTTCTCCTACTTTGTTTGTATTAACGATGACCCGGCAAGTCGTTCGTATAGACCGAAAGGCTCCGCGAACGAAACTCCGAACTGCCTATGTTGGCACACTCAATCAATCAACTAACAATTCTTTTCATTTACAGATAACCCAATGCAACCGTATGTTTAACAATAATCACACTGCAACTAGTAGTAATTCAGTGAATAAACCAAATGCTGTCATCAATCGGAAAAAATATGGCATCGGTAAGGGAAAAAATATTTCAATGTGTACGAAACCGGAGCTTTATGATTCGCTATCTGACGCAGATAGTTGTGATGACACGGCTGAAAATAATTGTAAAATTAACGCAAATAAGAAAACTGGTGCCATAGATAGCAATAATGAAAATTCGATAAAGAATAATTCTACAAATAGCAATATTAAACCAATTGTACATAGACTAGAAGCTGACACTGCAGTAATTAATCCTAAAGTCGAAGTTAAAATCGAAAAACCTATAGAAGTTAAGTATGAGCATGAAGATATAAAAGTTGACCTAGATAATGGCCTTAATGGTGATTTAGCCGAAAAGCAAGCGATTGAGAATACCAATTCGGAAATGTCTGTAGTTGTTCCGATCAAGAAAAAATTAAATCTAGAGGAATACAAGAGAAGAAGAGAAAATCAATTGATAGGTGATACTAAGATTAAGAAAAGTATTGAGTATAATCCAAATCCTGTTGTGGCACTTAAAGATGAAGATTCAAAGAAGCCCCAATTTCTGCAGACTGCAAATTTTCCGGTTCAAAACGGTCAAAGCAATAGCCTTCTATTAAAAAACCACCCGGCAATGAAATCCAGAAGTGATAAGGGATTTGTCGATCCTATTCTGGAAGCCAAAAACAAAGTCTTACGTATGCAAGAATTGAAAAAGGCAGCTAGAAGTAAGCTAATCGATTCGACAGTGTCGGCTAAAGTTGGACCAATCACGCCAATTTTGCCTCTCGAACAAATCTGCAACGGCAGTTTTAAGTCACAAGATAAGTCTGCAATGAAATTAAATGCTGAATATGAGGAAATAATTATCGTATCGGCCAGTTGTAATACGGATATCACTCTTCCGCCGGTCTTTGAGAAGTTGGATCGTAACAGTGCCGGGAATTCAAAAGGTGGTCCGATTACAACCATTATGAAATCATCGTCACTCCTATCAAATATAAACGATACGATAAAGAAAGCGAATGCGGCGAAAATATCAAGTAATTCGCTTCTGTCCAGTATACAAGATGTTGTACTTAAAAAATCAACAACAACTCTGTTGAACGGTGCTCAACTATCTCAAAAATCTCCGAATATCGGGGTCTCGCCACCCAGTCAATTCTCCCCACAAAAGCCTGAAATGTCACAAACGGATCAATTAAATCCGACCGCCACTGGTGGTAGTATTCCGGCCGAAAATACCAACGGCAACAAGGTAGTCGAACACGGTGAAGATAAAATTATAATGCATTTGCGTAAAGATCGGATACGAAGGAAAACTGCGTCGATATCAATTCAAACTGACGAACTGCCACAATTTCCTCCGATCACACTCTTACTTGCCGACAAATACTCAAATAGTCAATCGGGAAATACTAAGAAACGGAAAAGACACGATCGTCATTATCGTTCGCGTCGCCGCAGCACATCTGCGTCGACCGACGACGAAGAGTATCGATCGCGTAGTCATGTAAGATATCGTTCAATAAGTAGTCAAGGTACAAATCGTTCTGTTTCGCCGCGAAGTTCGCGCTATTCGTCCGAACGAAATTCCCGTTCCTATTCGAACAGTCGACGCACTGTTTCGCCGTATCGGAAAATTCGTCGCCGATCGAGTCGTAGCAGCAGTCAGACAAAGTCGAGAGCTAGTTCGTCATCAACAACCGGTTCGGAAACAGGACGTCGAGCACGTAGTCGAAATCGCCGCTATAGTACATCGCACAGTAGTAGCAGTAGTAGTTCGCGATCGCGTTCTCGAAGCCGTTCGGCACGTTCGAAATCTCGTTCTCGGTCGAGATCACGATATTCTGGAAATTTTGGACCGCATTCAAACAATCGTCGTCAAACGTCACCGGGTAAGATTCGAAATTTATTTATACTTCTCGAAATATTTATTTTTTACTAACGTTGTTTAAAATTTACAGCCGTTGAAGAACGCCGAATTGTCTATGTCGGACGAATTGAACGCGAAACATCCAAGGAGGATTTGAAACGAAAATTCAGTTCGTACGGTCCGATCAAGCAAATTACTTTACATTATAAAGATACAGGGTACATTGGAAAACGTGATTTAATGTTGCAATTTGAAAGTAAATTGCTTTTATTTTTTTTTATTAGAATGAAGTATGGATTTGTGACGTTCGAGAGAGCACAAGATGCATTTGACGCAATCGAACGAGGCATGGGAGACTCCAAGATCAACATGTATGATATTAGTTTCGGTGGACGGAGAGCTTTTTGTAGAGCTTCGTATTCGGATTTGGGTAAGTTTCGTTTATCGGTTTTAAAGAGTCTATTTCGACCCTGTTTGGCTTTTGAATTGATTTGTATTTTCATGTAGTGTACAAGAAAAATAAAAAGAAAAACACGTTGTAGAGGTGATGCAAAATCGATGTAAAAGCGCTCTTCCAGCTACTGGCGAATGTTGACTTGTAGAGTCTTCGTTTTTGTGAAGAATACATTGCAACGATTTATTCTCCGATCTGTAGATCGGGAAATCCGCACCGCCTTTTTAATTTTTAAATCTCGACTTATTTTTCGGGGATTTTTTAAGAAACCAACCCGGTTGAGAAAAAAATTAATCATTTTTCCACTTCTTGGCTATCAGTTCGAAAAAGCTCGATGGTTTAATTTCCACCATTCTCCACAAAAACTAAATAAAATTTCCTCTCCACGCAAATGGCGTGATGTGTTTTTTGCGTTCCGTCCTATGCTGTCCTGAGTAAGATGCACACAAAAATTTATCTAATGAACAAAAATTTAGCTTAAGCTTTAAGTCCAGGAACTGCGACTTGGCTTGCCAACTGTAACCAAGACAATTCGTAAAGACATGGGACTTTATCCCCTTCAATCTTTTGAAATTGTCAGGCAGTTGAAGGATTCTTGATTTAATAAGGAACGTCTCGATGCGGTAAAAGATAAAAAAAAAGATAATCCGTATGCTGAAATTTAGATCGTTCTAAATTATCAAGGAATGCTGCAAAAGTATTTGAAGAGTGAAAAATTTAGGCATGAATTTTTTCCTCCTTCCAAATCGATTCCGACTGTTCCTACGGCTCTGTTCTATTTCATACTCTTTTTTTTAAATTTCCTTTAAGGGTCTTCTGTATCCAATTCTCAATCCAATCCATAGTTTAGGAGATCCATAATACATTGGATAATGTTTTTGGTGGTACTGTCACCGCAGTGTTTTATTCAGTTCCTTTGAAACGAGTGAAGAGAAGCAGTAAAGTTTAATGGCATTAGTTTTGACACCTGTTCCTAAAACGAAATGTTGCTGCGTCAGTCGCAAATAAAGGGCTTTTCAACAAGAACTTTGTTTTTCAATAGGGGCAACTCGGAACAACGTGACAGTTTTGATATTTAGTTTTTTGACATATCATTAGTAGAAGCTTTGGCAATTATTACAATGAATTCAATTTCGCTCGAAAATCGCATTAAAATAATAAAAATCCACTATGAAAATGGTGGATTTGTAAAAGTTACATTTCGTAAAATTCGTGATATTTTCGGTCAACAAAACGCACTTATCAAGCTTTTTGATTTTTCCAAGCTGTTGCAAGTGCCGCGAAACTGTCGAATAGTGTACGCCCAATTTCTCTGCGATGTCCCTTACAGTTTGGCGTGAGTCAGATTCCACTAATTAATTCAGCTGTCCTAATCGATCGAAGGTCCTGGGTGACCACGTGGCTCACTTTGAAAGGTCATATCTCCTGATCGGAATTTTTCGAATCATCGCTGTGTGGTTCGTTTGTTTACCGTGTCAGTTCCAAATGCCCTGTTGATGCTTTCGGTTGCCTCCGTTGCGCTGTGGCCAAGTTTAAATTCATAAAGGAAAATTACCTGTTTTTGACTCGAATCCATTTTTTTTCTGTCCGATCTCAATGAAGTCCAAAACTGAAATGACTCCGTGAATAAATGTAGGGGTATTTATACTTCAATACCCAATACCACTTGTGCCACCTGGCGGCAGTTTCAGACATGAAAATCGCAACTGACTTCACTTCATAGAGAAAAACGACATTTCATCTGCAACGACCTAATATATTCATAGATAGCGACCAAGCTTCAGTTGACTTCTGGGCCTATTACGAAACTCGAGTCACATTTGAACTCGACTCGAGCTAAAGTTGATATTATGAAACTCGACAATTGGAAAGTCACTTCATTTCCAGCAGTCGAGTGAATTTGACATTTCTTTCAAGTAAATACTCACTCGATCGGCTGTCATAATACGCCGTTCATTTTACTCACGCTTTTTTTCGACTCAAAGTCGAGTAAAACTCGACAAGCGAAAGGTATAAGAAAATAATAACAAAAAAAAAAGGTTACAAAAGCGAAAACAGTGGCGGATTTCTCCACTCTTGGTCGCCTCTCGCTATATCCGCCAAACTACATGCGCACATGAAGATACTTCATGGCGATTAGTATAGAGCTTCAACAGTTCAAAAACAACGACCACCGCCAGGCGCTCCATCCCGTTCTACCACTCTAAATCCCGCCCCACCATTTCATTCCCAACCTATTTCTAGGGTGACTCCATAAGCTCAGCTGTTCACATTCCTTTAATTTTACAGATGGTGCAGCTACAAACAGTCTTCAAGTTTTACCGTATCCGACGGCACCGCGAATTATACCGGTCGCAGACGATTCATTCGAAGCGCTCCTACAAAAAGTCAAAGAGAAAATGTCAAGCACAAAGTCATCGACAACTTCATCACGTGTTAAAACTTGACACTGTTCACAGGCTCCGGCCCAAGGTAATATTTTTGAGTTAATGTTTATAGCATTCAACTATACGAACTCTAGTAACAGAAGAAGTAGTCAACTAAATGAATTTAATGTAATATATTTATGATATAATAACACAGATAATAATTTAATAATTTGAAGAAAAGGGAATACGATGTTTTATGTATAATTTGTTCCTTATAATCTAAATTTTAGTTTTGCAATACATAAATATAAATTTAAACAAGAGAAACAAATTTATTTAAATTGTTCATTTCACATAGAATATAATAGAAATTTTTATTATTAATTAATTAATTGTATAATGATGCTGATATATACAAAATTAAGTTTTTCTTTTGCACTACAAAATATTGCACTGATTTATTATATTTTAGGTTTTTTTTAATAATATTTAATTATATGATACATCGATTAGGAAAGTTTCGTAGAATATGACATAGTGGGCTTAAGTTACTGACTGATTGCGCCGTTGTAAATAATTTTCTAGCCGACAAACACTCAATTTTTTTAGTTGTAGCATTTAGTTTGATTTCTGATTGAAAGAAGAGGAAACTTGATTTTCATAATTGTTCCGAGTTAAAAAATATATAAAATATTGCGTTCGATTAGGTTTCTAGTTTTGAGTTGTTGTTGGATGGTAGGTAGATAATACCGAAATTTTTAGTCAGTGGTTGTTCAATGTAACATTAGGTTTGTTCTTTTTGTAAGGTTTAGTGTACACTGCACTTCGAGTATATTGCATTTAGTGTAGGTGTACACCATTGGCGGCTCGTACTTTTCTTAGCAGGTGAGGCTGAATTGGCATATTAAAACACGACTTTGTCGGACTAAAACTATATGAGTAAGGACGTCGGTTTACTGCGGAAAGTCATTAAGTAACATTTTCAAAACAAAAAATCACCAGTAACATGATGATTTTTCCACTGTAAAATGGTGAGGCTCAGCCTCATGTGGCGAGCCGTCACTGGTGTACACCAATTTTGACTAACCAACGCCGAATTTAACTATAGCTGCACACATTTGTCATTTCGCCGTGAGAAATGCCCTCAGTTTTCAGCTGATGTGTGACGCCACGGTTTCATATAACAAAAATTATCTTTTTATAAATAAGCAATTTAACTGCACATTTTTTAAATGGCCGAATGCCGACATTGCTGAAAACTGGGACCTTTTTTTTTCATCCTAATTTGTTCTATGAAAACTCATAATTCCAGATAAGAAAACTAGTCTAATTGTCGTTTTTAAAAGTGTTTATAAACTATTTCACTTGGGTTTGGCCAACAAAACCTTACATTTTATTAGAAAACTTTGTTTTTAGCATTCAAGTCATGCTTCCCCTTTACAAAAATGTTGCGATGGACCAGTCAAAAAAAACGCATTAGTACAGAAACATGACAGATAAAATTTCGAACCTTTTTAATTTTTCAATTCTGACAATGCAAATTTATTGCTACATCCTTGCAAGTGTTCACTCAAAACAATAGGTCTGTTCTTTTTGTCGGTGTAGTGTACTCAGTGTACACTTTCTGCCCTAATGCTGTTCTTTTTGTCGGTGTGACGTCAGAGGTTGCTGTTCTTTTTGCTAGTGTAGTGTACTCAGTGTACACTATCTTACACTGGATCGGGAGCCGGTGTAAGATCTTCTTCTTTGCCATCTGTCAGAATTGATGGCTCTATGCAGATAAAATTGACTTTGTGCATTTATGAAAATGCTGTTTTGAATGAATAAATGCAAGAATATTGAATGGCAATAAATTTGCATTGATAGAAGTGAAAGAATAAAACAAATAAAAAAGTTCGGAATTTTAGCTGTCATTTTTCTACACTAACCCGTTCTTTTTGCGCGATCTAAACCCTACACTTTCAGTGTAAGTTGTATCCCATTTTCAGTGTAAGTTACACTAAAATGTGAACTTCACCTGGCAAAAAGAACAAACCTAATATAATAAGCCAGAAATACATGTGCAGAATATATGCACGCAACGCTGCATGCATCTCTGCATGTGAAACAGACGTGCAGAGTTGTTGACAGATCTCTTAGTTATATTTGTCATAAATCACCGCATTTTCTGACAGTCAGTTTGAGTTTCAGTTTCAGTTTATTATAATATACAAAAATGATCTGAGTTTTGATCCCGCAAAACATATTTTTGTAATTTCGACGGGTTTTATCGAATACAAATTGGTTATTTTTTCTAAGTTCTATGAGACGCTCCTACATTGCTACTCCACTCCACAGGTACAAAATTACAACTAAAAAATTAACTGTCAAACCACTTTTTTCTTTTTCTGTGTTGGTAAATTTTAATCTCAAGTTGTGGCAATACTACTGCTGCGCAGCAGAAGTAGAAGTAGAGACATCTTGCAGCGCTCCGCTGCATGCAGAATAAAGCCAGAAATACATGTGCAGAATATATGCACGCAGCGGTGCATGCATCTCTGCATGTGAAACAGACGTGCAGAGTTTTTGACAGATCTTTTAGTTGTATTTGTCATAAATCACCGCATTTTCTGATAGTTTCAGTTTCAGTTTATTTTAATAGACAAAAAATGATCGTAGTTTTGATCCCGGAAAAAATATTAATTTTTGTAATTTCAACTGGTTTTATCGAATACAAATTGGTTATTTTTTCTAAGTTCTATGAAACGCTCCTCCATTGCTACTCCACCCCCAGGTACAAAATAACAACTAAAAAATTAACTGTCAAACCACTTTTTTCTTTTTCTGTGTTGGTAAATTTTAATATCAAGTTGTGGCAATACTGCCGCATCTTGCAGCGCTCCGCTGCATGCAGAATAAGCGTGTGTTTCGTCGCATTTAAACTCAAGCATTCTTAGTCCGTTTTGCCGCGCTGCGTGCAGATATATGCACGTGTATTTCTGGCTTATAAATCCGTTTTGCCGCGCTGCATGCAGATATATGCACATGTATTTCTGGCTTAAAAGTCGATTTTATCTTCATACAATACAACAAATTTGACAGATGTTAAACTACATTTCTTACATCTGCTCTCGAGCGAGTGTAAAAAACTATACACTTTTCTATCTACATTCTACAAAATGAACAGTGGCCTCGTCAAAAAGAACAGCAAATAAAATGTACACTTTCTGTACTAGTGTAGATAGTGTTTTTTTGCGATGCGCGCTTTCGCCAGCCGGAGGCGACATGGATTTGCATATCACCTCCGCCTGGCGATTTTTACAGTTGGCTCAAGATTCCTTCTAGTCGCCGAAATCAGAAAATGATTAATATTTTTTATTTGAATAACTAAAAATGATACAAAGTATGTCCCTTCAATTTCAGTTTGATCCTCCATTGGGACGTAGGGCAGTAACAGTGCTCATCCACAAGATGTTATTGTTCTTAACTGTCGCTGGGACATATTCACTCCTCGAATTTTATTGTTGATTTTTCGTCTCGATGTGTACGCGCCATTTCACGGGCCATTGCCTCAGTATGGATCGAATTACTTATGTAATTTAGTGACTGAACGTTCCATCAGAAGCAAAACTTTGATCCCTATACGAGACACTATTCCGGTTTGCAGTATCATTTTTTAATTTTTTTTGCTTTATGTTGCTGCAACTGTGTATTATATATAATAATTTTGACTTGAAAAAATCAAAATAATCGAAGGATTAGGTAAGGTGAAGGAAAAACATTGGTCCAATTCCGTCTACGTCCACGTTGGTGGCTGAAAACTGTCCAAACTACCGGACGCGTTTGCTGGTATCCTGGCTGTGGAGGACCTGCACAAGAATCATGTATCTTCGGCCTAGAACCATTTAACCATTTACACATTGTCTTACCCCAGAATAGAAAACAAATTTGAAATACTTTCAATAGGTCATGCGAAACCGAGAAGTGCGTTATTGCACTTGTCAGTACGCTAGATGCTTATAGTCTGTCCCAAAACAAGAGAGATTTTTCGATGTTCAAATTCGCTGCGCAGAGAGAAAGAGAGAGTGAAAATACACATTAAATGACATTTTGCTCGCTTTAACATATAAACAATTTGTTTATAGGTACAGAAAGTTTTTCCATTGGCAGTCGTAGCCCTGCGCGAAAATCTCATTTTTTGGGACCAGACTATAGCGCTTTTTTACCCACTCTATGCCACGACATAAGTCACGAATGGTAAGTCCATGACCTAGATTTTTAATCTAGCGATAGTTTATGAATGGCTGATGACTATGCAGCTATATGAAACTCCAAACTACATAGTTGAATATGCAAGACGATTCCCTTTCGATCGAAGCCCGACTAAACTGTCTGACTAGACCTCTACATGCACAGCAGCTTATGAAAATACGCACACGCACCAGATTAACGGGCCTATTACGAAACTCGAGTCGAGTGAGTAACTCGACTCACATTTGAACTCGACTCGAGTTAAACTTGGTATTATGAAACTCGACACTTGGAAAGTCACATCATTTCCAGTAGTCGAGTGAATTTGACATTTCTTTCAAGTAAATTCTCTCTCGGTCGGCTCTCATAATACGCAGTTCTTTTTACTCACGCTTTTTTTTCGACTCAAAGTCGAGTGAAACTCGACAAGTACGCACTCGTCGAGTTTCATAGTCGCAGAATGTGAGTTTTTTGGTCGAGTCGAGTTTCGTAATATATTTGTCTGGTGTGATGCAGATTACAACATTAAAACTCTGTCAGCGGTGGTGACAGGTTGATACGAGTACCAATTGACTGTAACAATAAATCGAGTGGTTTAGTTTAGTCGGGCAGGTAAGAGTGTGCGTTGCTATTAACAAATTACCCAACTGTTTAGTCTCTAGTGTGCGCTAGTCTTTAACAAAAACGAAAAAGGATATTTTGCTATTTCTTTTTATTATTACGTCGAGGAGACTTTAACTAAATTGTTTGAATCAGATTGTCGTTATAAAAGTTATATTTTCATCTACGACCATTACTTCTTTTAAATTTTTTTTTAAATAAACCGTTTGAACTGGACACCCAATGTCTATGTACATCATCTGCCTTTTGCCTTTTTGTGTTCGATATTTTTCAACTTTATTTATTCTTTGAGAAGACATGCCTAAAAGTTTACATCTTCAAAATTATGGTAAAAATTTACGTTCAGTTTTTTACCTGCCAACCTCAGCATCTCGATCTAAAATATTTCTACAGTAAGCAGCTTCTGATAGGATTCGAATTTAAAATGATAACGATGGTTTTAATTTAATAAGGCTCTACTTTTCATAATTTCTACGACTTTTTGAGTGTTCGTCGTAGTTCATATTCTACACATGTGATGTGAATATACGTTTATTATGTTTACATAATTTTTTTCTCTTAATTTTATTAGGATTTCAAATTTTTTTTATAAATTGTATTTCATAAATAATAACTACACATAAAATAGGTCAAGTTAATTATTTTAATTTGATAATTTCGTTTCTAATCGTTTTGATTTCATTACATTTAAACGTTAACAATGTTAAGTTTGTAGATCGTTTGCAGTTTATCAGATGAATATAAAAAATTATAAAAAAAAACAAATAAATATAACAATAATTATAATAATTGTATGCAACTAGCTCAAGATAAAATAAAATAAAAGACTAAAATTTACTTAAATAAAAACTGATACACACAAAAATACCAGAACAAAAACAGAAAAAACAGACCAATTTAATTATTTTTAACTTTCGATACAGCAAAACAGCACTCCTCAGGGATTATTTACAAATTCAATTTATATACAAGGTTTATTATTTTTATTACAATGAATGAAACAAACTACTCGCTAATGTTATTTTACAATAATTCTACAAAAAAAAAATTCTCTTTTTGTTAGAACTATGAAATTTTGTCTATTGAATTATTTGTTTAATGTAGAAAATAAATAAATAAAACAGTTTGCATAGGAATTACCGCATTGTCTTCTAATTTGCTAGAATGGTTATATTTTTTTTTTACAGGTTGTTTTACTTTATTATTTTTAAAATTTGTATTTGATCTGAAATTACGAAAAAAATGCTACCATCAAATTTTGTATTTTCACTTTTAAGCGCTAGCAGATCTCAAAGCACAGAAAACTCCACCTGTCCGCTTTAAGTTCTATTTTTTAGTGGTACAATGGACCCTTTTTGTGGGGAAATTTTGCTGAGGAGGGGTGGGGAGAGTAGGACGAAAAAATTTGGTTTTTGTATCTCAGGAACCGCTTACGCTAGTAAATTGAAACTTAAAATGTATAGAGCTGTCGAGTAGTATGTGGTATTTCGATCTCGTAAAATATAAGCGTCACAAATTGAAGATTTCTTCTTCAGGAATAACACCATTTAATAATTGAAGTAAAGTAACACGGAATATATATTGTTGCGAGCTAGGGGTTCGCCGGGATTTTAAGTAAAAGACAATTCGTTTAAAATCAAAATGAGTGATAATTTATTAATCGTACTTTAATTCTATTCGCACAATTATTTGCACTGTATGGCAATACCGCCCGCTTTTATATAGCACTTGACTCGATCACACGCTATCAATCGCTGTTCACTAATACGTTCGCGTACTAGGTGACTGTCACAGTCCACGTAATAATAATTACTATCTCCCTCGCTAAAAGCTTCACCTGCTTTTATACTATTTGTCTGTAATCGAGATTGTTCTTGAATCTTCGTTCGGTGGTGTGTGTAGAGGGTTCTAGTGAGATCTTTCGATTTTGATCTTCTACGCTGTTCTAGTACCTTCGATAAGAAGGGAGGTACAATCGTGTTGTTTCGCCTTATATACTTCAATTAGGTTTCTGATTGGGTTATTTTGCAACTAGGTCTCACTTCGGTTGCTGCTGTTTCCCTTATTCGTAATCGATCGAGTTGCGCGGTTGCCAGGTTTACATGTAACAATATTATCAATATCAAATCTTGTATAATATTTAGGCAGTAGGAACTATTGTATTCCGTCATATTTCTATTGTTGTTTTTGATTTTAATTTTCAGCTCGACGTTCTCTGTTCGAATCATGGAATCCAACTACTTTTTTGATTTTAAAAACTTAAATAAAACAACCGGCCACTTTGATTTTGAGATGTGTGAAGTGTTTGTCACACGTGTGTGTTGCCCACGTGTAGTCGATACCCCACACAGCTACGATCGTGGAAATGAACGAAGAGCGCTCGACAGCCATCAATAATCAATATCTTCTGAACGCGACTAGAAGTATCATGCAACAAAGTTTAAATTCAATGATTGTAGGCAATTTGTAAGGCAGGAGATGCCGTATGGAGGTCAGGGGTGTAAAAACTTTGGACTACGATTTTTTTTTTCGAATCAACTACGGCAGAAAGATGAAATTTTTACAGGACTTAGGTCAGTAGACCACTAGCAGAGAACAATTTTGGGGTGGAGGGGTAGGAAGTGAGGGTAGAAAAATAAAAAAAATTATTTCTCGAGAACCGCTAAAGATGAAAAGCTTGGAATGGACATCTGTATAGAACTATTTTAGGAGCACGCTGGAATGGAAATAAATTTTGATACGGGTAGAAACACTTTTATGGAGGTTGCAATGGAGGGTGTTTTTTGTCTCCTAGGACTAGGAACGTCTTATGGTATGTGTTTGGTTAGCCCTTTCCGTTGTGTGTCCATTCATTCAGCATTTCATCAGAGGAATAAAGGAAAAGTTTGCTTGATGTTTCGTTTTGACAGAAGAGTGGAAAAATTAACGGAAACGAACAACAAAATGTTTGTTCGCGAAGAGAAAAGTTTTTTTTGTCGCAAAACAAAGAAAAGTTCAGCTTTACGAAATTCGGTACAAATCGCCATACAACGAACGGAAGAACGTTCATAGCTTTCCGGGAGATTGACCATGTGTGCAGAAGCCGCGTGTTTACAAAATTTCCTCCACACCTCTGGCGGCTTTCACACGGAGTTTCTTTGCGCGCACGTTTCTTCTGAACGCTACACTCCTGGCTTCGATCTTGTCGTGTCTGAAGTCGAAGCGGAAGAAGTCTTTCTGATGAATTTGAAAGACCCTTAAAAACCTAATACGGTTAAATTTAAAAGAACCTAAAAAACCTAATATGGGTAGGTACTTGTCTAAAACTTACTGCTTGTAACAGACAGTGCTGCTTAAATGTAGATGACTTGCGAAGTACTGGCAGCTCTGTATCCAAATATACTACACGTAACTTGCTTTGCTCATGGTCTCCATCGTGTCGCAGAAGAGATTAGAAGCCACTATTCAGAAGGTAGTGCTTTGATCTCCTCCATTACGAAAGTTTTTCTTAAAGCTCCATATAGGCAGTGGCGTAGTAACGGGGGGGGGGGGGGGGGGGGAGAGGAAATAATTAGCGCACCACATAAAGTACACATAACAGGAGGTTTTTTTTATTTAAGACGAAGAATTATAAAATCATTAGAAGACAATCCAAATATCGAATGGTTTTTAGTAAAGCATAGCAGTTAAGGTAATCACTTTATTTCCACTGGGCTGACACTGTCAATGCAGTCCAAAGTCAATTTCCAATTCGTCTTAAGGTACTTATTCATCAGCACGGAAAAGCGAGTAGAGCTTTTCACGAAAGCCTGTTGAAGTATTTTCATACTGCTTGTTAGTGTTGGTCTTTAATAAACATAATCTTCATAAACATAATTTCTTTTTCGGAGATAGGTTCTCAAGCCTGTCATCCAACCGCAGCGGGTGAGAGGAGAATGGCACTAGATAATTCGCAATTGCATTTTTGGGAGATTACATATTGTTGAAAAGTAAGGAAAACTGGGTATATAAGTAAAAGCGAAGGACAATGTCATGGATGGGATTCGAACCTCTGACATGATAGACTAGTACACTTATACTAGACTACCAAGGCCTGAAACTAGCACTTACAAAGGTCTTAATGAATTTAAGTTCAACTGATGTGCGCAGAACAAGATAAACTCATCGAAAGTGAATCGCACTAACCGCAAAATTACTCAATTGAATTATGTACATACGCGAAAAGTACTCGGCTCGATTTTTTAACGGATTCGTGTTTTAATATTTTTTAATCGGGAGAATACTTCAGGTAAAAAAGAAATCTGTTCATAAGTTGTTTAATAACTTAAACATTAATAATTCATTAGTAACATATCAACTACTTGTAGATAATATCGAACTTTAGTGATTAATTTGAAGTTGAAATAGGTCAATATTAATTTTCTTCTCTCACATACATATTTGCTTAATAGCCGTCGCATTCTTGGAACCGTTACACATCGCTATGGCTACAATTAGTATGGTGGGCAAAAACAATGCAATGTGAATTTAACCTAAAATAACCTATTTTAAATATCCGAAAAACTTAAAACAGACGTTTCATACACCTAAATATCCGGTCCCTACTCATGACCTATTGGCGAATATATCCCCAATTTCAAACTCAGGCGTAACTCTGCGTGATTCATTTTTGATGTTCAGGCCTAGGGTTAATAGCCTGATTATCGAGTAACCACACAGCCAGAGATGAGCATGGAGCTGGCCGACGAGTCGGTTCTATGTCCTATTGAATGTGTAAAGGGAATGATTGATATTGAAGCGCTCAGACAGATGGAGGGGGCCTGGGTGAATCTCTCGGGATGCCGGCAAGCAAGAATCTGCTGGCCGAAACTTGATAGGAGGAACTCTAGCTTCATTTTGTCTCTGGGCAGGGATATTTGCAGACAACTTATAGGGGTCCTAACGGGACACTGTCCCTTTGGGAGGCATGGAGAAAGGCTGGGAATACCCATGGCTGACCTGTGTCGCTGTGGTGACGAGAATGTTGAGCCAACACTGGAGCATCTAGTGTGTGAATGTGGTAGTCTGGCGCGCACCAGGCATCGGTACTTGGGGAAATTCTCCTTAACCGATCTATCAGAACTTGCGATGATTCCTTTATGGAGAACTACTCTCTTCATAAGGAAGAGCAAAATTTGGAATCAGTAGTCTAGAGCCCGGTTTTATACGAGGGGACCACAATGGATCCACAGTGATCTCTCGTGATGGACTGGGGCACATTGCTTTAGTCCACCCTTCTCAACCTAACCTAACCACACAGCCACAGCTAGCTCGGACTTCAGCAAGCGCGTCACGTGTGGGGAGTTGTTTTGCGGCTAAACAACTCAGGCCGAAAACACTCCTCACAAATTGGATCACAGATCCACGAACGCTGGTTGTCATTTAGATTCCTATATAAGGACGAGAAATCGAAGTGGCAGCCAGTCGTTCGCCAACTGGCAAGCGACTCACAACACACTGCAAAGTGATGACGCCGATAGTCATCACTGCAGTTCTACACTCACAGCTGCTCTAAAACAGCGGTAGCAAAGACGACGGCTGCGATGTGAGCCGTCGCAACAAAGACCACGGCTGCGATGTGAGCCGTCGCAACAAAGACGACGGCTGCGATGTGAGCCGTCGCAGCAAAGACTTCGGCAGCGACATTGCCGACGCAGCGACCACCACACCCCCAGACACGCGACGGCACCGAATACTGCCGTCGCATCACGACCTTACCAAAGTTGGACTCTCGGCATAGCAGGGAGAACTCCAACGTATAAGGTCGTGACGAATGTCCTAACATTGGTGACCCCGACAACGCAGAACACAGGCGTATCGATGAGGACCACTGGCCCTCCTCTAGGAAGGGGGTGTGTGGGGAGTTGTTTTGCGGCCAAACAACTCAGGCCGAAAACACTCCTCACAAATTGGATCACAGATCCAAGAACGCTGGTTGTCATTTCGATTCCTATATAAGGACGAGAAATCGAAGTGGCAGCCAGTCGTTCCCCGACTGGCGGGCGACTCACACTGCAAAGTGATAGTCATCACTGCAGTTACACACAAAAAGCTGCGCTTAAAAAAGCGGTAGCAAAGACGACGGCTGCGATGTGAGCCGTCGCAACAAAGACGACGGCTGCGATGTGAGCCGTCGCAGCAAAGACGTCGGCAGCGACATTGCCGACGCAGCGAACACCACACCCCCAGACACGCGACGGCACCGAATACTGCCGTCGCATCACGACCTTACCAAAGTTGGACTCTCGGCATAGCCGGGAGAACTCCAACGTATAAGGTTGTGACGAATATCCTTAACACACGTTCGCTCGAATTTCTGTCACCGGTTCGGACGTAGGAAGAACTTATCCTAGCACCTAAACTTTCTTATGATTAGTTTGACTTTTTCAAGTCAAAGCAAACAATCTTTGGCCTACAAGCACAATAGTATGTAGATTTTAAAACTCAGTTAATCAAAATTGAATTACATATTTACTTCGGCATTCGGAGGTTGAGAAAAAAAAATTTTTCTGTGAAAAGGGGGGTTATCATGTTTTCACCAATTTCGTCATTTTTCTTAGATCGGTTATCGAATTAATTTTATTTCTGTGGGTTCTTCATGTAACTCCTAAAGTTCGTTTTCCGCTTTTACTTTTGCACGGTCGTTCTATGTAATCGCCTAAAAACTAATTCAATAGTTTTCGACATTCAACCCCGAAGTGGGTATAAGGTAGTTGTGTAAGTTTTCACGAATTCCGACAAATTCTTGGGGCTAATGCGATATCGAGTTCGCTTTTATGTCTATGGGTCTATGGCCTAAAGATTAATTCTAGGATTTTGCAATATTCAATCCCTATGTAGGGAAGGGTGTAAAGTGACTGTGTACCTTTTTACGAATTCCGTCATATTTCTTATGTCCCGAATACATGTTGGGCCAACCAATGCAAATGCAGACAAGCGCCATCTGGACAGTCCACTTGTGTGCGTTGGCTATCACTTTGTCATAAGCTGGTGCGACTTCACCGCAGTATCAGTTGTTTGACCACAAGTCAAAGGGTTTGACAAGAACAGCTGACAATTAACAACTGAAGCTTACGAACCACGGCCAACGTGTGGACGGCAGCACTCGTGCACACTGGCGTTGGCCTACATTTGTCCAAAATCGCGCTGGTCTACGTCCCAACATGTATATGGGGCACTAGGTCTAATGAAATATCGAAAGTTTTTTCACTTTAACAGGCTTTCTATACAATCGCCTTCAAATCGGTTTTAACATTTTTTCATATTTAACCCCTAAGGGGTTATATCGATATCAACGCTCCATTTATTTCTTCCAAATAAAGAGTATCTTGCTGTTCCTGATCCCTGAGGAAGAGCCGGTTTTGCTTTGAGATCACTCACTTCGATGGACTCGAATTCGGCACTTTTATGATACGTCAGATTATAACAAAAGTCATATCACAAATAAACGAGCAAATGTACAAAGAAAATTTTACACAAACTTTTTTAAATAAAACTAATTCTCTATATTTCAATAATTTTTCACAAATTTCCCATTTTCGTTCAATTGCTTTCCACGTTTCATAGCTTCCTGTCTGCCAATTTCTCGTAGCTCAGCCTTTTGTATTCTTCTTTCCTTCCTCGTTTCTTCACCATAAGCAAAAAACCTTCAAAGAACATCAAACAATTCAGAACAAATTAAAAAAATCCTTGCTCATACCTTTGCCGAAAATCTCCGAAAACTGTATTTGAACTTTCGTCATTCGTCACTTCCGAAATCTTTTCGTACGTGAGCAGTCTTCTAGCCGTCGACATTGTCAACGGTTGTACGGAATTCGCTATCAGTTTAAGGCTATTGTGTCTTGGCAATTGCTCTTCGGAATAGTCGTCGCTACATTTTCAAACGGGACCAATTAAAATCAGAAAAAAGGGAAAAAAATCAAAAATATACTTATGAACTGGAAACCAACAGACAAGTCGACCATTGATTCGGAGATGTTTTGCTGAAAATATTAACAAGTCGACGTAAAGATTATACAGCGAGTAATGACTACACGATGGGTAATGTGGAGTGCCCTCTGCTTGGGTGTTTAATTTCGAATTGCCTTTTGCACGAACCTTAGCAGTGGCTTCTCTTATGCCATAAGGAGCTGGAAATTTCTTATAATGAATTTTATCTTTTTTTTATTTTTCCAAACATTTTTACGATCGGTGATGATGCTATCGAACTGTATCCGATCATCCCAAATCGGATTAGAAAAGTCGGAAACTAAAACGTCGATATAACGTTCTGCACAGTTGTATTGTTCTAAATTCGCTTTAATACTTTCGTCCTTTTCGCGCTTCTTTTGCGTTATTCGACTCGGTCGAGATTTTGCATAGATCGTCATGTAATCGATGTCAGCTCCTAAAACATATCCTGCCAATTGGAAAAAAATTTCAATTCAACCAATTGTAAGATGTTAAGTTGCTGTAATGACTTACCGCCAAATTTCGCAGCACTTACTAGTAAAGATCCCGTGCCCACGAACGGATCTAATACTAAATCGCCGTTCTTAACTTTGGCCTGGTTGGCCATCAGTAGACTTAGTTGAGCCTCCATGCTGGTATTACCGATGAATTTTCTTTTCTTCAGCGATATCTCTTTGATCAGATTCCGTTGACCGTCAGCGACCTGTTAAAACAACATTCCGTTAAAAAAATGCCATTTTCAACGGAAATCAAAATAAAATCACCCAACTGCCGAACAAAACATCAAAAGGTTCGGCCGGTACATCCAAGGGATTCATTCCGTAGTACTCAATATACCACCATTGTACAGCAGGCGATTTTAAATTCGCCTTGCCTCGCAGCGGTAAGTAGTCGAATGCCTCAATCTTGTCGACCTTTTCTTCTTGGCTAAAGTGTTTATTATAGGTATCTACAGTAATCTTAAATGTTTTATCGGAATCGAAAAAATGATTTACATCTGCAAACTGTTCTTTTATGAAATGACGAACGTCTTCGTGGAGTTGCGGTACGGATGAGGCATGACTCCATAATTGGAGTACACATCGCAACGATACTGAACGGGATGCAAGTATTTTCGCGCTATTTTCATCGGGTAACTCAACTATCCAGAACGGTTGCTGGAAAGTAAGAAAATGGAATTTCAGTTTCAAGACTCGGTAATCAGTTTACCGACAATAAATGAGCGGTTTAGGGAGACGTGTTATTAAGAAACGATTCATAATTTAAGGAAAGTGAGGCGTATGCATTATGGAACTCTCTATTTGTTTTTTATCAACGCAGAGCAGAAAATGAGAGGATAATATCCTCGGCTGTTATGACTGGAGCAAAGTGGAGCATTTCTGAATAATTCCCAGAGGCAACAACTTGATGTGAAGCGTATTGAGTACTTCGAGTATTGCACTCATTGAATTTGCAGCTCGTGGAATTTCTACTCGCAGATTTACCTATATATTCTTGTATAAAATGGCAGTAATGTTTCTATGGCTTATTAAAGAGAATTTGAGATCGTTTTTCACAGCATTTCGTTCCTTATATATTCTTACGCAATCGCGAGCTGTATGAGAGTCAGAGCCCGACAGCTACGAACGAACTATTGAAATTACACTGGTTCGTTCAGACTCCCGTTACGTTGTGGTTTTTTTCTGCTCAGCTGTAGAACGTTTTTACTGCTTTAATTGAAGTGTTTTGGTAAGAATTTCTAGGAAGTGTGGTCCAGAATAGGCTCCTCTGCAGGAGCAGGTTGAAGTTCCATTATATGCCTATGAATCAGGAGTAAGTTGCTACTAAGGGAACATAGTTTCTCTTGGATTTTTCTTTCCTACTTTTATTGATTGAGAAGAAGCTTTGATGGGGGTTTGTAGTAGTTGTAAAAGTTCCCATTTACCGAATCGGTTTCTAATTAGACCTAAGAAATATGACAGAATTCGTGAAAACATATACAACTCTTTTACACCCTCTCAGGAGTTGAATAGCAAAAAAATACAGAAAATTGTTTTAGGCAATGGTATTAAAACCCGTAGAAATAATAACCTATCCAATAATTAATCAGACCTAAGAGATATAGCGAAATTCGTGAAAATGTATACAACCCCTTTACAACCCTTTAGAGGTTGAGTTTAAAAAATCCTGAAAACTGTTTCTAGGCGTTTATCTAGAAAACCCGGATAAGTTAAATTAATTCGATATTTCAGTACACCTAAGAGATGGAACTCGTGAAAACGTATTCAACCCTTTCACGCCCTCTAGAAGTTGAATTTAAAAAACGGTTTCTAGGCATTTATTGGAAGATTCTGCGGAAGTATAATAATTCGATATTTCAGAAGACTTGAGAGATATGACGAATTATTTTAAAATATATGCACCACATTTTCACTGATTTTTTTTGCCCTGCCTCCGTACGCCAATGGATAAACTAAAACATTTTACCTTAATTGCTTTACTAGTGTATCCACCAAGTTTCAAGTTTCTAGCATAAGCCGTATAGGAAAAAACTTCAAATCATACCATACTACCCCCTTTAAAAATATTTTTTTAGAAGCACAATTGGGCCGACAGGACAAAAGTCGCCACTGCCGCAGGCACTTGGAGTGTAAGAAAGAGAGACATGGTAAGAACAGCACTACCAACTGCGTTACCTCGAATCTACATTGGTTCCTAGGTTACAATTGCTTCACTTTATTATTTCCTTTTTTTAAATTAGTATTTACACCGCCTTGTCACAAGTAAAGAAAAGAACGATGTCGACCGTGTATTTGTTTGGTTGAACCGTCCGAGGTCTACCTGCAGCGACACGGAAGATGGAACCGCTGTCGACCGAAATCAAACCACGTACTTCCTGCTGATACCATCAGAGCAGATGTCGTCGTCAGACCACTCGGCCACAACAACCTGTGAGGACAACTTCGACCCTGGAGCGTGAGCGCTGATTTATGGAATAGCGAAAAGTTTTTGCAACTAGCATTCAAACAGATCAACAGACTACAAGCGCGACTCAGAACACTTCAACGCACCTGGATATAATCATAAACAGCGTGTCTTTCTTCGCTCCCGAGGCGGACATTCACCGCCGGGATCAATGACATATTAAAAAACTTTTTAGTTGGACGAAAGAACATTACCAAAAACCTTGACATACTGAGCTCAACTAAGACTGTCAATATAGGAGTTCCACAAGGTTCAATTCTTGGACCTACATTGTATCTTCTGTATATACACGATCTACAGTTCACAGGACTTAAAGCGAAATATATAACTTATGCTGATGACACATTACTTCTTTACAAAGGTAAACATCCAGAACAACTAGAGATGTTGATTAACTCTGACCTGAAAATTTCGAAAAACCGGCTCTTAGGCAATATGCTAACATTAAATACTTCGAAAACAAACTATATGCTCTTTAGACAAACTAACAAATTAGACATTGATTTAAATCTAGAAATAAAAGGAATGCAACTAACGAGAGCACAGCAAACAAAATACTAAGGGATGACAATTGACGACAAACTCACTTGGACTCCTCACATAACTAAACTGAGAAATAAAATTGCCCCGAATATTGGAGTAATAAGACGGAACGAATACCTATAAGTCCCAATAAAGAATGTGATATATAATACTTTCATCCTACCCAACATAAGTTACGGTCTCCTTATATGGAGCCAGACCTCGAAAAGAAACTTGGGACAAAATTGCGAGACTGTTGAATAGGTACATTAAAGCCGTATATAATTTACCTCATCTGACACCATCGGCGGAACTTTACCCTACCTATGGGAAAATAACCATAGACCAGCACATAAGCCTCAAACGAATAAAGCTAATTCACAATATAAAAAACAAGAAACTTAAATCCTCCATCAAATTGATCCACAACCAGAAATACACAACTTTAACACAAGAAGTGCGAACTCTATTAAACAGCAACATGTTCCGAGGACAGATCGACTTAGAAAGGATCCTGTCTTTGAGGCAATACGAGAATATAATGCTTTACCGATAAATATACAAATGGCAAAGAATGTGTTTCAGTTGAAACGTCTTGTAAAAAAGCATCTTCTATGTCGAAACTGGGAACGGTATTAAGAATTATTGCATTTATAAACGACCTGGAAACAGATAATTATTCAGGCGGCTCTCCAGATTATTGAAGATTCTAAGGAATGGTTGTAGATTGTGTTGTTGCATATATTACGTGTTTTTTTTTAAAACTTTTCACAATCCTCTATCCTTTTCACTTATATTTGTTTTAATTTATTAATAATTTTATTTTTATTTTTCTATATTTAAAAACTATATATCTCGGTATGACTCCTTATACCAGGGAGTTGCACTGACTGGGGAGTACCTTCGGGTTAAGGTAATTTGATTGGACATTGAGCCCAATGTCGGCATACATGCATGAGTATGTCGAAACGGTGAAAATTTTTCCAGCTCATTGGGCTGAGCGACAGCATTTTCACCAGTTCTCTAAGCTGAGAAAGTGTACCCAAATGGGGAACTCTACTCAAATTCTTGAGCTGCAACATGCAACAACACAATCTACAACCATTCCTTAGAATCTTCAATAATCTCGAGGGCCGCCTGAATAATTATCTGTTTCCAGGTCGTTTATAAATGCAACAATTCTTAATTCTAAATTCTTGCTGCCTTCTTGAAACCCGTATTGGTTATTATCAAAACCAAAATATTTTTTTATAAATTTTAGGAGCCTCCTGTTGATAACTTTTTCGTAGATTTTGCTTATCGTGCTAATTAATGCTATTGGTCGATAGTTATTCGGATCTTTGTTTGAACCACCTTTATAGATGGGAGAGATCAGTGCTGTTTTCAAGCAAGTTGGAAATGTTCCTTTGTTCATATGGTTATTTACATCTATGCTAAGGGTGGTCGATATGATTGAACTTAGTGTTTTTAATTACCGTCGCCTAACGACAGGCAAAGATAAAGTATGAACGAAGAAGCGACAGAATATAGGTCGCATTTTTAGCTAAATTGCAGGAAAAGCTTTAGTATCACGCACAAGCGAAAAAGTAATGTAAGAGATTTTTCATATTTTACATTAACGTTCCAAATGAAACTTTGGTATGTTTTAGAATGTGGTCAATAAAAATTTTTGACATTCGGGCCGTAAAACAATGAATAAAAGCGTTTTAAAATTTTGATTTCATCCAGCCAGTACGGTTCGATCCAACTACCTTTCGTGCAGCCCTGCGGGGCTAAAGGGATTTAGACTCCTTTTTTCGCGTCCATGTGTGACGAGAAACGTCAAACGGAACTGTCATGGTGGTTCGAATAAAATGTACTGGGTGAGCAAAATTAAAAATTTGAAATCGGTTTTTTATATAGTTTTACGTCCCGAATGTCAAACATTTTTATTGACCACATCCTAAAACATACCAAAGTTTCATTTGGAACGTAAATATAAAATATGAAAAATCTCTTACATTACCTTTTCGGTTGTGCGTGATACTAAAACCTTACCAAATTTCATATCGTTGTTTTTGGTATTTTTCTATCCCCAGGAGTGCCTCAAAATAAGCCAGCGTTTTGACATTTTCCCGTAAGAAAAAAATACCTGGCGACCAAATTACAAAGAACGTGTTCAACAGTCTAGAAATCGATTTAACAAGAGAAACGAATTTAAATCTCTGCCGTTCTATGGACCCCAGCTATCGGTAGAACCTCCAAACTCAGTGCACTGGATACAGTAACAATTTCTGCAAATCCCAAAGCGGGTCTCGCTCCAGCAAGTTTTCTCCACTTGGCAGATACAAGGACACTGTCGAAAGCTTCAAAGGGTTATGAAGGGTAGCGACCTTAACATTAAAACAAAAAACAAGAATTACCTCCCTGTGGGTTAGGGGCAGCAGGGTCCATTTGATCCCAAACAGTTGCGTCAAAGATTCTATTTCCTGAAATTAAACAAGCGTCATTATCTCATATCGTAGATATTTTCATTAGTGTACCGCATGCCGGAAGTCTACATGCTCCTGTGCGAACCAAAATACAAATTTCTTCCAATTTTTTGTCATCTCCGAAGCACTTCCTTCACGACAAAAGATAAAATTAACTAAACAGAAAGTGCCTACAGCAAACTGTCAAAACCATATGCACGTGCGAATACTTTTCTATTGTACTGTACTAGTGCTGCCATGGTACTTGTTTTTCTGTGTAATTAGTCTTTAGCCATAAGACCAACAAATCATTTATTACTTGTCCGTGCTCCGCGGTGGCCTCCACGTTTATATCCAATGCCAACCAATTTCCTAGATTACGTAGATAATAATAATTTTAAATTGCGTTCAATTTATCTCCTTTCAAAGCTTTAACGTGTAAAAAATAGTTCCGATACTTCCAAAGACTGCAAAAAAATGGCAACAATATCGAAATCCGTTATCAACTTCACGGTGTACTTTTAAGTCAATGTCATTCACTGCCCGCTGTCAAGCTTTTTAATTTTTACTGGCAACGAGCATTTTTTGTTTTGCTCAATTCCGTTTCGATTCCGTTTCAAATTAATTGGCCGTCAAGAAACTGATAAGAAATTGATGATTACGCGATCGGATTGCTTGGCAAAAACGCTCCAGGGTAAACTTTCGAGGTTAGAATTGTGCGTTTTTTCTTACGCTTGACATTTAGTTGACTTTTGCGAAAAAAAATTTTATCCACGGACCGTCCGATTGTATTTTTGTGTAAATTTTCTAGGAAACTATCGGAAATCGGACGATGTCGAATGCAAGCGATGATCCGGGCGACGGATCGTGGAATAGTCGACGACATCCATATGTGAATAATGTTCCTATGCAGCAAGTCGCGAACGAGCAGCAACAGCAGCCGACGCTTCATCAGAGCGAGGTTTTCAATCATCACAGCGATTTGTACGCGATGCCCAGAATTTATTCGAACAATGTACCAACGATGCAGGCTAATTACACTATGCTCTCGGTTGGTCACGGGAACTACGTGAAGGTGTTTCATCAAGCCGAGAACGAGCAGCCGCCAGCTTCTTACAATAACTACGAGCTGTTTGCGCCGAGCTCGTTTATTTCGCATCATCATGCGCCCCATAATCAGCAGCAACCACAAGGTAAATGAGTCCGTTGTTTTTCTTATTAAAATCGCGATGTTCCCGTTTTTGGGAAGCAAATGTTCTCTTCTCCGGTCTGTAGTCCGTCTTTGTCTACATCAAAAGTGAATTATTGCAGCTAAAGGCAAAAGACTTTCAGTGTCGAGGCCTCGTGATGTTCCTTATTCACTCCCTTGAATTCGTTATAGCTTCGCATGGTAATGCATGAAAATCGTTGCCAGCAGCAATCCCTTTAGTTGGAGCGTCCCTGAAAGTCGGTTGAAGCGGCAAAACCGTCTACAAAGTACCATTAAAAGCAAACGGGGGTACCAGGCTACGATTTATCGTCAATTAAAAACAACTGAAATGTCTGTGGGCGAGCGGCATAACATTTGTTTCGAGATAAGCCCTGCAAACACAAGCAGATTCGAGGCGCCGTGAGTCACAGCGTCAGACAGAAATTATGTGAATTTGCGCTATCTCCGTTTCCTGCTGAGGGACGGCCGGACGGGACAGCTCAACTTCTTCCACAAAGAGCAACAGAATAATCGTGCAGAACGATAAGGGATTTTCTGGAAAATACAGTTCACTTGTTGCACACTTTCAGACTTGGATTTTATTATGGAAATTATCGGCACAAATTTCTTGACGTGGAAAACGGGGAAGAGCGTTTCGATTAAGGAGACTCCTGTGGTTTCGGTCACTTACAGCTTTTGAGAATCTTTCATAAGTTCCAAACAGATAAAGTTGAGAACCCGTAAGCATGGTCTTAAGTAACTCTCGATGGAGGTCTAGGGCACGAGCAGTGCTCCTCCACAAGTCATCATCTCTGAATATTAATGCCTGTCTTAGTGTGCACAGTCGTCCTTCAAAGACCGTCACTAGGGATAACGGCTGGCCAGTTTATAGGTCACGTTCCATGAGATACACCCCTCTAACATAAATTTGACGAAAAACTCGAATAGTCGAAGGGGGATATAATGAATATACTGAAAAAAGAGAATACCGAAGGTCTGGCGAGCTTTGTTAATGGAAGCATCCTCATAACCGGACCACATCACGCTGGTAACATTTACACGGTAGAAAATTCCTGCACCGTCCACATCTTGTTCATTTAATGTTATCGGTGTGGTACTGTCAGTGGCGGTGCTGATAGTTTTGGCGCCCGGTGCACTTTCTACGTTTTGGTGCCCCAAATTTTATATTTTGTTTTCGAAAATTGAAGGATAATTTCCAAGATTTAGACTGTTTTGTTAGTAATACGAGTAGTATGTTAAAGTTTTCGCAAAAATGGTGTCCGAGTCCACTTTGAAAACTGTGTTCAAGGAGTACGTAAATTTGTTGAACTCCTTTAAAAATAGTCTTTCTTGAAAAAATCAAAAAGTCACGGTTCCCTTCAATTCTGAAATTGCCCCCCCCCCCCCCCCCATATTACGTCCCTGAATTCAGCATCTAATATTGAAACAAATTGTGAAGGTAGGAAAGGATGATCAAAGAAGTAAAATATACATTCAATTGTGATTTTTTGAAGCAGAATGAACATTTTAAAGTAGCCTTTGAAACGTAATTACTATTAGCACTTATTTTTTTCCACAATAAAACCTAGCAAGAAAAATATCACACTTTCTTTGGTCGTCAAACAGTTCTCCCAACTCGTGAAAATTCTAAATATTTCAATTTTCTCGATAACATTAGAACAACTGTACCCGTATTGCCGTTTAATTATTAGATAACACTTCTTCATTGCATTCGTATAGCGGTGATCACGTCACGAGAGTTTAATTCCCTATTTATTAAAAAAAAATACCTAGAGAGAAATTAAAAACCCATCGGAATTTACATGAAAAAATAATGTACATAAGGAACTGAAGCACTTGCACCTCGCATACGCTTGCGACCTCTGAGAACCCATTTCGTTCCTGTGGAGCACTTCTATAAACTGCGCCAGATACCATGAATAGATATGCACTCAGCGGAATACAACGCATGCCGTCGCGCATAAAAACTTTGACAGGTCACAGTACCGTGCGTTTGGATGTCGAACCGTGGTGCAGATGAAATATTTGCGCCAAAGACTAAGTCAATACGATGTACATGTCGGATCGGTGGAGGAAAATGATGTTGGTTATACAAAATCGTTTATGTATGTACTATGTATTTGGAAGAGGGTGCTACGAACATGTATTTATATGATAACATCAAACAGCAATCACATATTTAAGGGAATAAAACAAACGTTTGGGAGTACGACGTGTTATTAATTTGTATTTGGATGGATAGGTATATGTAGGTAGGATACTGTGTTTTAAAATTTCAAAATTTACAGTGAATTTGATAATTGCAGGTTCGTACATTATCTAACAATTGCTTAGATAGGTGGAACTTTAGGTGTGGCGCCCGGCGCAGTTGCTCCACTTGCTCCTATTGAAGCTCCGCCCCTGACTACTGTCCGGACCCATGTATCCGCTTTTTCATACATTTGTATTCAGTCCTAGCTCCTTATATTTAGAATTCAAGTACCGAAAATTTGACTCTAATCGAATTCCACGTCATCAGCTCAGTCGAGATGGGTTAAGGTATTGAAGTCCTTTTCTTTCTCCATTTTCCGGTTGGGCTTTTAGGGTTTCGTTAAATACCACCAGAACTGTCTACTAATTTACAGTCTTATCTTGCACCCTCTTGCACGTTGAAACTCTCGGACAGCTCTCCTTTATGCAAGATAATTGGCATTTTTGTAGGATTCCTTAACTATGTTGTGAACGGAGGCCTTGGAGTGAATATTTCGACTTGAAAAAGTCAAAATATTCGAAGGAAAGGAAGGTTTAGGAAAGAGTGGGCCAATTCCTACGTCTGAATTGGTGGCTGAAAATCGAGCGGAAGCGACACGCTTGCTGGCGGCCGGGACTAGCTACGGCAGTTGTGGGGGGGTTCTTGCTCAATTCTCAGACCATAAACCCTTGGCCTGTACAACAAAAAATTTCGTGTCGGCTTACTCCAGGGTTATTTAAAATTGGGACTATTTCCCCAATAGGTCGTGAAAGACCAAGAAGCGGTGGATTTGTCAGGGCGCTTAGGTGTTATAGCGCCCTGCCTGCCCACCCTACCTCAGCCATGACTATCCTAAAACAACATCCGTCATGGCCCCTTATTAAGGTTCAGGGATTGGGGCTTAAACGATTGGGTTCGGGGGTGGGGGGGGGGGGGTTTCCGAAAAAACGCGCCAAGGGACACGGTTAATCTTCGCCATACAAAAAAAATATCAAGTAAGAAATGCACAAAGACCACAATTGTAATTTGACACGAGCAGAATTTTCGTTTCGGCTCTCGGCCAGGCAAACTATCGCGGCACTTTTAATTAATAATCCGCACTCCGCCACTTTGCACTTGGAGGAAATTCTTTTCGTATGGGTCCTTCGTCGTTTGAACGGTTAGAGAAAAACAAAACACGCAATCTCAAGGAAATGCAAACACGCAACGATCGAACCTCGCGCAACCTCTCGTTCTCCTTCTCTCTTCTCGACCCTATCGCGCTTCCGGCATCTACCGATCAGCGGTTCTTTTCCCAAAAAAAAATCGTTGCACCGCCAAGTTAGTGGCAGTTGTCGGTTGCGATCAAAATTCATCGTAGCTGAATTTTGATCGCAATCGCCCAGCAGGAAATGGTCGAGTTGTCTATTGACAACTCAACAACTAACTTTATTTTCCATTTCTCTCTTCACGCTATCGGAAACCTACGTAAAGTTCACAAACATGAGATTTAATGGTGATTCGGCGGACTACTCCCAAGATTATCCATTCAGCGTTTATCATGTTTTTGAGGGACCTTGGATTCTCAATAATCTGTCTTCAGACATGACTTTTTTCGCGCTCCACATATCCCAATGTTTCTTCCGCACTGGACAAAATGCTGTTTTTTTACTTCGCATTTGGCATCCTGAACGACTTCCCTACAGTCACCTATTCAGAGAAGACACCTGCGCCAGTGCCGCATTCCATTTTCGATCGCTCCGTGTATATGGAGCTTTCCCTCTCACGTATTTCCCTATTGTTCTCCCAATTCATTCTACTTGGATATACAATTCTGTGGGGCATCACAAAATCTATCCTTGGGATCAAGTAGTGTGTACTAATATAAACTAATATAAATCTAGTTGACACATACTTTCATTTTGACCATTCACTAGGTGATAAACCTTCCAGGCGTTAGTCATTGTTTTATCTGGCTAAATGAAATGCGTGAAAATTGTCCTTTTTTACTCTTGATGGATATACGGTAACAAGTGATACATTGATCTAGTTAATCTACGTCACCCATACGCTGATTGTAATTGTAAAATAATTTAGCCTGTGGGACATTTACTTCACCCCTTAATATTTTGGTCCAGCGTTTAACGAGTTGGGGCGGATCGATTGTATAGCAGTTCGTCAATATGGTCACCATGAACCTCACTCACAGAGAAATAAAACAACGAATATTCATACTCTGTCTTCTTTTATTTTGCAGTTCCAATGAGCGCGGAAATGGCCCAAGCAGCGCAAAGTTTTCACACAACCGATTCCGCAACAAATATGATTATCAATCGTCTCGTGACGAACTGGAAGCCGAACGTCTCTGGAACTTACTCTCCATTCGGCGAACAACATTCGCACCTGAAGACGTATAATAATGCCATGGAAACGGCGGCGCCAGTACCGAATCCCGAAACTCTACAGCCGAACATTGTGACCGAGAAGAACTTTTTGAACACCACTTCGTCGAACGTTAGTGTTCCAAAAACGAACGGAAGTTTTGAGAACAGCGGAATTCTACCCGAAGTTCGAAAACGTATCGTGGCCGAAGTGAAACCGATGCGTATGTCGTACTCGGACGTCCTGAGCAAAAATGTCGAAATCAACAAGGAGGCATCCAGCGAGAATATTGCCTCCAACTATTCGTCTTCGTCAGATTCGGCGAGTCAAACGACGAAAAGTTCGAAATCGATTTCTGATAAGACAAAATCCGGTACGTTTTCGGGCGATAAGAAGAGTTCTTCCGACGAGAAAGATAAGTCCGACGGCAAATCGAAAAAAACCGACTCGCAAAATTCGTTCCGAAACGACGATAGCTCCGGTTCGTCGCAAACGAATTTGCAAAAGGATAAACGAAAATCGAACGGCGACGAGAATAACCGCGAAAGCGGATCGAACTTCACTGCCAAGACGGCGAAGAAACTAACGCAACCGGCCAAGGGAAAGCCGAAGATTTCTTTAGGCACTGAGAAACGACATTCGACCAAACGAGACATTGACGATGAAGTTTTCATTCCTTCGAGCTCAACCGAAAATGAAAAAGAGTTCTACTACAACGTGACGAAGAATGAGACCGGTCAACAAAAATCTTCGACACACTTGAATAATTCAGCTAAGAAAAATCGCTTGTCCGCTGTTGGACAAAAGAACAGCTTTCGATCGTCGGAAAAACCGACCTTCTATTCGAAACGTAGCCAAAAGTCACGGAAAAGCGCAAAATACGAGCTTGTCGTTAAATTCGCCGAGAAATGGTACGAGTACATGATGAAAATTCTATCGTGGCTCTTCTACTTGGTTTACGACATTGTCGTACTTGGTTTCGGAATGGTCTACGATCGGCTCAATCATTGCGGCATTTCGTTGTGTTCGTTCTTCGTCAGTTTGCGACAGGAGCTGAAAAATAATTCGGGCAAGCCAAGCGCATGGATTAAGAATCTATTTAAGAAGTTCGATGCGAAATTTCCGAAGAATTCGAAATGGGCCGCCTGGCGACGATATTCGGAGAAAAAACCGCAAGAACCAACTCCCGATTTCTATGAGAATGGACGTCTTCCGCAGACTGGTGATGAGGCAATGTACTCGCTGTTGAATTGTAAAGGAAAGGATGCATATAGGTAAGTGGTGTTTGTTTACTTTATTAGTTCGCTGTAGACAATTAGATATTAATTTGCTTAGGAAAAGTCGAAGCTTCTAACTCACGATAAAATCTGGGGAAAGAATTACAATAAAAATTTGCGAAGACCTAACTAAAGACTCATTTCTGAATTTTTAGCATATTGGGTGTAACTTCGGAAAGTTCTCAGGAGCAAATACGAAAACATTACAAGAAAATTGCAGTACTGGTTCACCCGGACAAAAACAAACAGCCTGGCGCTGAGGAAGCTTTTAAAGTGTTGCAACGGGCTTTTGAATTAATAGGCGAACCGGTAAGACACGTTTCTTTTTCAAGAATCTACAAGTCAGTGTAATTTTATTTTCTCGAAAATATTCAGGAAAATCGACGATCCTACGATCATAGTTTAGCCGAAGAGCTGGATGCGAAAAAAGCGTGGTCTGAGTTGCATGATCTCTTGTCGCAACTGCAGCAAAAAATTGCAGAGGCTGCAAACACGATAAGGTAACGTTGCTGCATGGTTATCAAAAAGTTATGGATGAATTTAATTGTGTGATTTTTTTTATGTTAAAGATGTAGTAGCTGTGGCTTGAGGCATCCTCGGAAATTAACTGAACGACCCCACTATGCAGCGCGTGAATGTAGTTCCTGTAAAATTAGACATTCTGCACGAGAGGTAATTTTTATAAATTTTTTTGGCAAAACATTGCAACTAACTGAACGCCGTGTAGGGCGACATTTGGACTGAAACTAGTATATTCGGATTACGTTGGCGATACCTGGCTCTAATGGAAGGTAAAGTCTACGATATAACCGAATGGGCGAATTGTCAGAAAGGTGCTCTATCATATCTGCAACCGAATTCCCATATCGTACAGTATCGGATTGTGCGCGGCGTTCAAGAAAAGCAACAGCACGAGAAACAAAACAAAGAACGATCCAAACGCGAACTTGGAAAATTACTGGACAACATTTACAGCGGACATAATCCTCAAGCTCAACAGAGCGCAACAACGTCACGTCGACGAACAAAACGAAATTGAAAGTGACATGATTTCAGTTTAGACTAGACAGAAAAGGCGAACCCGATTAAACCACGTATTCTTGTCATAATCATTATATTATCTAATTATACTATAAGATACTTGAATTTTTGAATTTTATTTGCATATGGACGTTTCATGTGTTTCACTATTTTCTCTACTATCGACTCTTTTAAATGTTTAGAAGAAAATAATGATGTTTTTTTTTATTAAATAAAAAACCAAAATATTTTATCAAGAAAACAAACCTAAAGAATTATATTTCATAGTGTTACATGTTGAAAACAAAATAATATTAACGATAACAAAGCAGATCAATTTACGCTAATTTTAAATATATTAAACTCAATTCAATCCCGGAGTATTTCATAGCAGCAATAAAAATTGTTCTATTCGAACGCAGCTCTTGGACGTTTGCGTACAGAATTGACACACAATTGATGTTTGAAGCGGTCATATGCTAAATATAAAAAAATAAAACAGGTTGAAATTTAATTTCTTTTTTAAATTTTATTTCGACACTAAAACTAAAAATACGCAATTGAAATAAAAAACCAAACAATGTATTCAATGTTTTTTTTTAATAGAATAAAGCATTGCTAACATTTGTAATTTTTCAAATATTTATTTTGAGACAGGCGGGTTTTTAAGCCGCAAAACACATCAATAAGAACACAAACAAGTTAGAAACCTGCCCATCGCTTTCGCGATTTGGAAGTACTATCTGTAAATTTGAGAATGGCTACTGGGACTAGCGCTAGAAGGTAGTAGGACCAACTTAGGGAGGTGATGCTTGTACCAACACAGGTAGCACTTATCGTGAATAAGTACGGTCGACTCTATTGTGGCCTTTGTGAACTATCGAGTGCAATATCTACGAAGCTCTGAGCCTATTTTGGGACTCGGGATTTGGGAACCTCTCTTCATTGGTCTGTTTCGAAAAATTTTTTTAAGTATATTTTCGAGGAGGACAATTGTACGCAATTAACGTAATTTTGTAGTCGAAGCTTCTTTTCTGTGGGTTCTTCCTATCTGGCGTACCAGCACAACAAGACACAGCGGACTGCTAAACATGCAGTAATGGACCATGGTTTGAGGCTTATTCGCCAAACAGTGATTTAACACTTTGTACATTTTTACAGACAATTTGGATGGTTCTAAGAGGGTCAAATTACGACAGTAGGCTTTACTACCATCTGTCCAAAGATGGTTTATAAGGAAAAATAAAAATTTGATACTACACGATGAAAACGATCTAACTTATTGAAGTCGGCTTTGTACTGCGTAGAAATAGGCAAGAATTTTACCAGTTAGCTTCGTGGTATGGTAGCGGTGTAACTGATCATCACCTCGAAACAACTTCCACTTTATACATGCGTGCGAGACTCCACCTCTTCCTTCAATATTGCCGTATTTTTCACTCCTCGTTAACGATACCAGATAGTTACTACTAAATTACCTGGAATACTACTAGTGAATACTGCAGGCCCTGGCCCGATTTGGGCTGTCGCGCCATTGAAATTAACCACGCTACATACCTATTGGAAAATCTTATGACGCAGAATACCCAATAAAACTTTTTTTTTTTTAATGGCTGAATTAATCCCATGTCTAGGGCACACTTTCTCAGTCCGAAGAGCTGGAGGCAGTACAGTTTCACAGCTCATCGAACTGGAAAAATTTCACCATATCAACATACTCATGCTGTATGCTGACATTGGGCTCAACTTGATGTGGCATAAGTGCTCCTCAGTCAGTACAGTGAACTGGTATTAGAGGTAACACAAAATGACACACCCACCTAAATTAAAGAATTCAAAAAATTAATATAATAAGAAAGGTAAGAAAAAAAAAAAATAATAATAATTATAATAACAAAAATAAAAAAGAAAAAAAGAATTAACGGAATAATCCAAGGATAAAAATAAGAAAAAATAAATTTGGAAAAACATAATGAAAAGAGAGAGAAAAAAAAAAAAAGAACAAAAAACAAAAATCTAACATGTAACACTAGAGATTAACGGGGTTAAAGAAAAAGAAAAAGAAAAGAAAACAACAACAGTATTAGTTAGCCAAGAATCACGCACCATGACAAAACAAACCTTCACCATTCTTTCTTTCTATTTTTTTTTTATGCTCTATTTTTTCACGGCATATTGTTGATATGTAGCTTCACTAGTTTTTTCAGATGCCCGATATTTTTTGCAAGCTGAATATTGCTAGGCAACGCATTAAATTCTAAGATAGCTTGAAAAATTGGATCATTCCTTATTCTAGATGTTCTCGGACAATATTGCTGTCTAATTGAATTTGCACTTCGTGTATTGAAGTTGTGTACATCTTGGCCATATGTAATTTTGATCGAGGTTTTAATAAGACCGTTTTTTACACTGTAGATTATCTTTATTCTCTCTAACCTTACAAGTTGATGGATGCTCAGTTTCTTATAGGTAATGTAAAGTTCCTCCGATGGCGTAAGCTTGGGTAGATTATAAACTGCTTTAATGGCCTTGTTCATTATCCTATAAATTTTATCCAGGTTATTTTTTGAAGTTTGACTCCAAATTATTAGACCGTAAGTTATGTTAGATAAGATAAATGAGTTGTAGAGGGTCTCCTTTATGTGGGTATGTAGGTAATTACTCGAAGCTGGATGGCGAGTGTAGGGTGTAGGATATTGAATTTAATTACCGCGTTCTTGCAGGGACTATGACAAACTGGATTGACCGTCACATTTATCAGATTCAAATCTCTTAGAAAATGTTTGAGCATTGATGAATTTCAAGTTGTGAATGTCAGCAGTTATTTCCACATATTCGAAACACCAACCCCCCCGCCCCCCCGCCCCCCCACCTTGACGATAACCTGCGCACGGGACTGTACGCAGTCATCGACGATTCCAATTGGACGACTTAGAAAAAGTTGGATATCGTCTTGTAAATCGTAATATAAATAATACTAAATGACGGGCTTAGAACCAGAGGGGTCCAAGTGACAAATTCGCGGAAATTGAGTTGATAGCAAGATATGTCTCTTTAAGGTACGGTCCACTAGAGGCGGGCCGCATTGCAACGGTGTGGAACGGATTTTACTTTATTATTTCAAAAATACAGTATTGTTATCGATTTTTTAAAAAAAAAATTTGCTACCCACAAAATTTTTTTTTTCACGTTTCATGACGAGTAGACACGAAAAAAGCAATAAAAAATTTCAGTCCGTCTGTCCGCCGTACGTCGACCGCTGTACGCAAAATCGTTTGAAGGCTCGTAGCTCCCAAACCCTTTGAGCTAGGAGGCTGAAATTTGAAATTTATATAAAACTTCAGTAGTGGACCCATTTGCAAAAAAATTGCCGATATAGGTGAAGGGGTTTGGGAGTGGGGGGAAAAAAATGCGTCCGAAACGGAAAAAAGCCGAGATCGACACATTCTAAAATCCATATCTCCTAAACGGTCAATGTCACAAAATTGAAACTTAATGAGTATCTGTAGGTATACTAGGAGAATAGATCGGAAACAAAAATTTGAGTGGTGGCTGTGGCGTACGGGGGTGGGGGGTGAACAATTTTAGATTACGATATCTCACGAACCAATTGCACTAGATAAATAAAATTTGGTTTTTGTATTAAGGTTGACAAATAAAGTTTGCTGAAAGTACAATTTTTTAAGGGGCGGTGCAGCATGAAAGTGGAGGGGATAAGAATTTTTCCAAAAAATCTCGTCTCATATCTCAAGAACAGTGCAAGATAGATGCTTAAAATTTTTACCAGAAGTAGGCCCAATAGACCCCTAGCAGAAAACAAAATTTTGGAAGTGTGGGTGTAGAGGGTGAGGGTAGGGGAGGGTGAAAAGGAAAAAGTTCCGATTTTTATATCTCGAGAACCTATACCGACATAAAGCTGAAACTTGGTGTGTAGATATACCTATATTATTAGCATGTTGGAAAAATATAATTTTTTATAGGGATAGTATGGTACGGGGGTGGGGGAGTGTTTTTCCTATCTATAGAACGGCTTATGCTACAAACTTGAAACTCGGTATGTTTATGTAAATCTACTAGAAAACTAATTTAGATAAAAAAAAATTTCAAATATCCATTGGCGTTCGGAGGGGGGCAAAAAAAATGATCAGTGAAAATGGAATGCATATATTTTCACGGTTTTCGTCATATCTATTAGGTCTTCCCAAATATTTAATTCATTTTTATTCTACGGCCTGCTCATATAAATACCTAGAAAGTGTTTTCAGGATTTTTTAAAATTCGACCCCTAAGAGGGTGCAAAGAGGGTTGTAAACTTTTTCACGAATTTTACTCTATCCCCACGTCTTATCAAATATCGAATATCTTATCACTTTCACGTGCTTGCGTAATAAAAGCCTAAGACTTGTTTTTAAGTTTTTTTCCGTTTTCAGCCCCTAAGAGGGTATAAAAGGGTTGAACAAGTTTTCACGAATTCCGTTATATTTTTTAAAAGTGATAAGAAATTGAATTGGTTTCTACTTTCTCGTGCTGTCTTCATATTTATTTATTAACTCCTTCCAGGATTTTTGGATATTCAACCCCCAAGTAGGTTGCATATCTGATGATATATCGAATTCATTTTTACTTCCTAAGGTTTCCTACATAAAAAAGCCAAAAAGTCAATTTCAGTATTTTAGATATTCAATCCTAATGGGGGTTGTATGCTTTTCAAAGTTTCGACATATTTGTTAGGTTCGATGAGTTATTAGATCGCTTTTCATTTCCACAGGCTTTTTATATAATCGCCTACAAACCCATTTCTCAATTTTTGGATATTCAACCCCCAAGGGTTTGTATATGTTTTCACAATTTTTGTCATTCCTTAGTTCTGAAGAGATATAAAATTGATTATTACGGCCAACCAATTCACGATTTTTTGAATTTCCAGAACCAAGGAGGTGTGAAGGGTTTGCTTACGTTTTCACAAATTTTTCAAAATCCCTCGAGTCTCATGAGATATTAAGTTGCTTCTTATGAAATCGTCTAAAAACCTGTTTCACAATTTTTTCGAAATTCAAACCCCAAGTGGAAGTAATGGGTTTGTATACGTTTTAACAATTCGTTATATCTCTTAATTCTGATAAGGCAACAAATTCGTTTTTACTTCTATGGGCTTTTAGTGTACATAATATACCGAAATTCGAATAGTCTACACGGGCTTTTCCAATGTTTAATCGGCTAAAAATCACTATTTTAAATATTTTTATATTAAGAACAAAAATAATTTTCCAAGAAATCGAATAATCTCGAAGCAACTCATGATACACTCCGACTTTGACCGCTCCCGAACTTTGACCCGAAAAATAATAAAGTTTCGCCCAGACCATTGGCAGATTTTTGTTTCTGCGTCCACTTGGGACGGATCACGGAAGATGGAAAATGCCGACCCCATCTGTTTCTCTGTGTCCACTGTGCTGGGACGAGCCGGGGCGCCATTCTGCTCGAGCAGAAATCCGCTCGCAAAGCGATCCGCCAGCAAAATCCGTCGCGCACCGATGTGGTCCGCCTTCAGTGGACGCACTTCCATACCAATATATGGCAGGCGGATTATTGCGATGCGGCCCGGCCCGGCCCGTCCGCGCTAGTGGACGCGTACCTTAAGGTTGCTATCTGTTAAAAAACAACTCCAATAAACGAAAAAGTGCCAATGATACGAGCCAGAGTGGTACAAGTGCAACTAGGGCTCCTTTTTAACGAGCCAAATGAAGTTATTCTTGGTTTTTTGCACTTACTTGAATTTAGCGATCATGGTAAGCTTTGTTACTGTTAAGTTTTGTTACTTGATATTACGATTTTGTTTTCTGTTAAAGCCAATATTTCATTTTCAAAATCTCGTAATGGGTAAATTTTCAAGCTTTAGTTCCCTTGGACTTATTCGTATTTACTTAACTTGGTACCGAGCATAGCTAATTTTATTTCATGTGCGAATTTCATCTCATTAAACCTAAAAGAATTTCGGAATTCGTGAAAACTTGAACAATATATCACACCACCAGTGGGTTTAATATCGTAAAAATACCTAAATTGGGATTTCCCCAATTATATTTAAAGGTTTGAGAAGTGAAAGTGAATTCGCTATCTCATTAGACCTACGAAATATATCGGAATTCGTGAATATGTACACAACTACTTTACACCCCCTTAGAGGTTGGATATGAAAACAATTTGGGAAAACATTTCATATAAAGAGATGCAGAAATAAAATTAATTTCATAGCCCGGTATATCTAAAACATTTAACGAAATTCGTGAAAATGTGAAACAACCTTTTTCACTGACATTTCTCTTACTACACCTTTGTACGCCAATGAAAATCTGAACTTTTTTTTGCTTTAATTATTCTAGTAGCACATCTTCATATAGGCAAGGTTTCAACTTTCTAGCGTATGCCGTATCTCAGATATAAAAAACCACCCACAACCTCCGTTCCTTTCTACCCCTATCAAAAATTTTATTTTTCTGAGGTGTCACTATGGCCATAAGCACCTACTCTACCTACCCCCTCCACCATCACCCCCTACACCAGCATATACAAAATTGTTTTCTCTCCTACTGGTCCTAACTTCTGTAAAGATCATATCTGCTACGGCTCATAGGATAAACAATTTAACTTTTTGAAAAATGACTGTGGAAGTGGAGGGTTCCACGCTGCACCTCTACACTCAAAAATTTTACATTCAATAGAATCCACTGGTAATCCTATATACAGAAACCAAATTGTATCTTTATGGTACAATTGCTTCGAAAGTTATTGTAATCCAACGTACATTTTTTTAATCAACCTCTGAACACCAATAAAAATCTGAACTTTTTTTTTTGCTTTAATTACTCTAATTGCACATATCCATATACATACTAAGTTTCAACTTTCTAGCATAAGCCGTTTCTGAGATATAAAAACCACTCACCCCTGTACCTTGCTACCACTATCAAAAATTTTAGTTTTCTAGGATGTCTCTACAATGGCTCTATATAATCCTAAATTTTTAGCTTTCTATTCATTACGGTTTTCGAGAAATAAAATTCAAAATGTTTTCCTTTCTACCCCCTTTCACCATCATGCCCAACACCCACACCCCCAAAATTTTCCCTACTGTAGGTCTACCGACCCCAAATCCTGTAAAATTCTCAAGATCATATCTGATACGGTTTCTGAGATATTAAAATTACATTTTTTGAGAAATTTCTGTCCCCCCACTTTCGTGCTCCACCTCCCCCCTGAAAAAGTTTACTTTCAGTAGACTCCTCTTGTGATCTCATATACAGAAACTAAATGTTATCTTCCTGGTGTAATTGGTTCGAAAGATATTGTAGTCCAATGTTTTTCTTTGGAACTCAATTAAAAGCATGCATCCCACATACGAGCGTGGTTTCAACAGCAATGGATGTACACTTGTTCTACCTTGGATTGTCCAAATAGAAATGATTTGCTCGCATTTATGAAATGTTTTCGGTTTCATTGAATATTAAGATATTGGCTTTCTTTTTTTATTTCTGGGGAGGGTGATTTCAAAGTCGTCTTGATCGCAAATCTTAAGTTTGGCCCTTCATAATTTCATTCAGTTCAATGGGAATGGATTCTTTAAATTTCAAAGTGATCTTCATGAACTTCGTCATCAATATTATCGGTTGTGTAAGGAACTTTTGTTTAAAAGTATTATGTATACTAGAAGTTCTTCTTTTTCGCATAGTCTGTATCTGCAATATTTTCAATTGAAACAATTTTTATGCAGTTGCTGCTTTTAATTATATTGTCCTGTGACTTAACCGGGTTAGTTACTTCTAAATTTTTAAAAATCTCAGAATTGCTCTTTTTTTATACTCTAGATGAAATCATATAGAGTATTATAAGTTTAATCCAGCCCAAAAGTTTGTAACGCATAGAACCAAGCCTCGGACGAAAAAAAGTTATATATTATTTTTTGTTTATTTGTGGCCAAAAACCTCAAATCCGCCTGACGTCCGTCCGTCCGTCCGTCCGTCCGTCCGTCCGTCCGTCCGTCCGTCCGTCCGTCCGTCTGTCCGTGAACACGATAACTCAAGAACGCCTTCACCTAGGATCTTGAAATTTTGAATCTGGATGTTTGGTTGAATTTGTAAGGCTAAGTTCGTTAACGGGCAAAATCGTCCTACTCCTTCGGGTAGCTGCCATACAAAATGTCCTTAAAACACGTGTTCAAGAATATTGGTCGATAACTTCAGAAGGGTTTAAGCTACGTCTTTGAAATTTTGTATGTGTTATTTTTCCAATAGTTGAAGCTAAACGTATGATTATGAAGAAAATCCTTTTAGTCCTTCGTGTAGCTGCCATACAAATATCCTGTCAAAATGTATTCACTTAATTTACAAAACTCACAATAACTCAAGTAATCTTTTAGCTACGAATTCGAAATTTTGTACTAGTTAGTTTTGAGTGAAAAGGAAGTCGGAGTTTACTAATCAGTGAAATCCTTTTACTCCTTCTGGTAGCTGCCGTACAAAATGTCCTTAAAACACGTGTTCAAGAATATTGGTCGATAACTTCAGAAGGGTTTAAGCTACGTCATTGAAATTTTGTATGTGTTATTTCTCCAATAGTTAGAGCTAAATATATGATTATGAAGAAAATCCTGTTAGTCCTTCGTGTAACTGCCATACAAATATCCTGTCAAAATGTATTCACTTAATTTACGAAACTCACAATAACTCAAGTAATCTTTTAGCTATGAATTCGAAATTTTGTACAAGTTAGTTTTGAGTGAAAAGGAAGTTCGAGTTTACTAATCAGCGAAATCCTTTTACTCCTTCTGGTAGCTGCCATACAAAATATCCTTAAAACACGTGTTCAACAATATTTTCCGATAACTTCAGAAGGGTTTAAGCTACGTCTTTGAAATTTTGTATGTTTTATTTTTCCAATAGTTAGAGCTAAATGTATGATTATAAAAAAAATCCTATTAGTCCTTCGTGTAGCTGCCATACAAATATCCTGTCAAAATGTCTTCACTTAATTTACGGAACTCGCTATAACTCAAGTAATCTTTTAGCTATGAACTCGGAATTTTGTACAAATTAGTTTTGAGTGAAAACAAAGTTCAAGTTTACTAGTCAGCAAAATCCTTTTACTCCTTCTGGTAGCTGCCATACAAAATATCCTTAAGACACGTGTTCAACAATATTTTCCGATAACTTTTGAACGCTTCAAGCTACGAATTTGAAATTTTGTACACGTTCATTTTTAAATGGTTCCAAGGAAAAGGATAAATATGTAAGAAACCGAGTGAGTCCTTCCTGCACCTCCCATGTGAAAGTCCTTTAAAAAGGACATTTTTTTTCGATGACTTACTCAGTTTAAGGTATAAAGTTAAACACTGAATAAGTAGCAATCTAATAGCAGTTCTTAATAAAGGACACACAACATGCACACACGTAATTCTACTTTATCCCCAACTACAATATAAATCGGAGTTCAGTATTCATCTAGAGTATTATACGATTGGCTTGCAGCCGATCGTGACTGCAGTATGTTTATTGTTTGCATCCCGCCGCTTTTATCAGCTTCAATAGTTTTGCACTCCACAGAAATATATTCGTTCTTTCCATGCACTTTAATACAGCTTCTTTTTTTTTAGTAGATTGCTCAGCTAGCTTATAACCTGTTGCTATGAAAATGTACCCATCGCAGAACAGTGCCGTATCCAAGTTTTCAGTTTGAGGAAGGGAAAACATAAAAAACGGTGGCTAGAACTCGTGCTGTAGTGTCTTGGTGGTCTGCTTTCTCGCCATTGTTGTGACTGCAATATCCCCTGGATATTACAGTCAGAAAGATGTGTCGAAAGTACGGAGAAATTTAAATGATTTGATCTGAAAAGTGGTCCCGGCATTCGTTGGAACGCCGCAGTAAGGACCGTAAGAAGAAGGTATAAGCGCCTCAGAGAGAGACGCAAATTACCTTCGAGTTTTGAGCTGAAAAGAATTAGGTATTAAGCTTCGCGGATAACTTACTGGTTCCAATTTTAGGTGTAGAAATGCAAAAAGGTTGTCGATGGTTTAGTTTTAAATAATACTTTTTTATTCTTCTTTACGTCTGTTCGTTCTGGTTTTTTACAAAATACTGCGCGCTTAATACTAGCTAACACTAAACTTATATATTAAAAAAGTGCCGACTGACACGGAACTGAGTGTTGTCTTCCGCTTTGGGAAAACACTCAGTTACATGTCATTCGGCAAAACATTGCTGACATTAAGTTCCGGGCCTTGGTCTCGGTCGCACATTGCGTGACGAAATCTGAAACTCCAAACAATTGTATTTTGTTTGTAGCTTCGACCTCGGCCGGGCAATATGAACCGGCGCTTAAGTCCGAATCCGCAAGTTAGCAATATTATTTAAAGGTACTTAACACTACCGGCATTTCCAGTAGGTCAGTAGACAAACAGAGTTATTTACGTTAATTATTACGAAACTGACCTACCGGCAATGCGGATACGAGGGGAAATCCAAACATCTGGATTTGATCAGAGAATAGGGATGCTGCTACAATGCTGGGTACAACATCCCTCCCCATCCGATGAGTTTGGATTCACCCTCATATGTTTACATCGAATCGTCTTAAAACTAGTTATTAACAATACTATCTTAATTTAGTTACTATAGCAATGTGTATTTATTTATACTAAAATATGTATGTTAACAATACGCGAACGTTATGCCATCTGTTATTTTCGCTGGGACCTCCCGGTCCACCGGAGTCTCGTATTCAGACGGAACCCGTGGTGGTGGCTCCTTTGGTTTCTGCACCCTCTGAATTGGTCTCGTGTGGACGACCGGGTGGTGTGTTCATGGGTGAATAACGTTTGTAACGTGGGTGGTGACCTCCTTCAGCTCTATGTTCCTGGCTAGGTTGTTCGCTGGTAGTATGGAATGACTTTTCACTCGGTGTGCATGAAGAAATCGTAGACCAATCAAACAGACCGCTAACAGTAGGACCAAAAACGTACTTATTCCAATTATGGAATAGCGGTGAAACTCGATTTCGCTCCTTTGTTCGCTCATCCTCCTCGTGCTTAATGTTCTCGCGAATTCATCTTGTAGCTCTTCTAATGATTTGCGTCCCTCGGCCAAGGACTCGGCAATGTCCTTATGATTCCCTACCTGGAGTGGTAAGAGTTTCCGGGGGTTCTGGGTTAGATCTTCCACGTCGAATTCTGCCAAACTCTGTTTCATAGCCTCCGACAACTCTCCGTAGGCAACCCTTGGCTGTTTGTACTCCGTTGTAGTGTATAACGTTTCCTCGTATGGCAGCCTCAACTCTCTGTTGCTGAGCTCGCAGGGTTGTAACAATTTCAAAAAACCAAAGCTAGTCAGGCTTGCGGTGTAATGCTCACCCTGATGTTCGACTGACAGGATAAGTGGATTCTTCATTTTGTAAAGCCACTGGTTACTGGCCTCCATTTTCATCAACACTCCTTCAGTCGCCGGTACCGCCGTATATGTGCAACTTGTTGCTGGTGACGTGGTGTGTTGTAATAGCTCAACCAGGCAATCTGGACTCCCGTTGGTAAGTATGAGTCCATTGTGGCGACATATATTTACTGACGAGGTGGCATTGTAGGCTACACTTTTGCACTGCGAGTAATCCCTCTGGGACATTGTAATGAAGGCGCTATGCGACTCTGTTTCCGCTATGTATGGTATTCGTGTCTGCAGCATCAGATCCCATCGATCGTTGAGTTTCTTCGGCAGATAATAGATTTAGTTTAACGAATAAATCGCTAGGTCGGGTAGTGGAATCTCTATTTTAACTAAAAGATCGGAACCATCTAGCATCGTTGCTGTACGAGCAGCTTGATGTAGCGCATATAGATTTCGGGAGAACGGCTTAGTCTTTGCCGATAACAACAATTTTTCAAGCATTGCCGTTATGTCCGTTATGTCAAAAATGAATGGATGCAGCCTGTTGTTGTACAAATCATTCAGGATTCAACGTGTTGAGCTGGCTACATACCTTATGCGCATCGTCGCTGTCCATCGTGCCGAAAGCCCCTTTGGCAAACTTTCCGAGGAACTCTATGGCTCTCCGGGGTCTTCGCAGGTTAAAAATGTGTCATACATGTTCGCTGTTTTGGCGTAGATTCTTAATGATTACTGCCGTCTCCTTCACCATCTGAAGGCACATCCTTTGGAAACCGTTTACGCTGGTCACTGGAACGTGGATATCTTCTCGAAGTTGATGATGGCTGGAGAGCGAGTTCATCTTGAAGTGCTGTTGGCCATGTTGATATTTTTTTTTACAAGCAAATTATTTATTATTTACTAATAATTGACACTTTTTACATTCATTTCATTATTTTTTTAAAAATATTCATAATTTTTTGTATTTTGTTTTTAACTTGTCTTATTATTAAATTCCTACTTCTAATTAATTTATGTATTTCTGACTCAATTTGATTTTAATCTATATGCAAGGTCATTTATATATATATTTTTTTTAAATTGTATGCTTAACATCTATTTCTCTTGCATTTTCCAAATTTATTTATTTTCACATTATCGTTTTTTAAATGTGTTTGAACAAAAATTTTCAGTTTGTGTTATTTAATATAGTGATAGCAGCGTTATTAAAGATTTGCCATTGCTTATATAAAAAAAGAAACTTAATGATTATTTATAATTTAGAAAACGGAAATTACTTGAGTATATGTTGTTTTTTTTTATGTTTGTGTGTGTGTTAAATTGATGTGGAGTGAGTATAGTTTTCTTATGTATGTATTGTTAACCTGAAAGAAAATAAAATTATACCGAATGACATTCGATTCTTTTGGCTTTGGGCTTGAGATACGTTTTGTTACGTATGTTGCCCGCCGAGGACTTAGCTTTTGTGCGCTTAAGATTATTGAAGACTGGAACACGGTCAGTGTTTATAGGAAAATCGTCAGGAGTGTTTACAGTAGGTATCCATAGTTTATTTGGTTTCACTTTTGCGAAAGTGTTTCCGTTGTGAATACCCGAACTGAGTTCCTGAGATTTCTCTAATAAATTTCCCTTTGAGACTGGTACTTGCGGCTGCGTAACTTTCTGTGTACGAGCTTGAATGCACCGGACTCTGCCTTGCTGATTCAATTGCGTCAATCTCTTAAGTGGAAATTTCGCTGCTATCTCGCGTTCGTCGTTGAGAAGTATTAGGGTTTTGGTAGTCGTATCTATTACGGATTGGTTCCATAAAAAATCCCGACCTAAAATTCCATCGGCTGGAATTCCATTCAGATCGTCTACCAAATGCCATTTTGTTCTGAAACGTAGCTTAGGGTGAAGTCCTATTAGAGCGGTGCCTAAGGTTCTACTTAAGCCACCAAATACTCCACCTAACTGTCTTCTTTCGTGTTTGTCCATCTTTAGAAGGGTCTTCATCGCCGATTGACGTAAAAGACTCGTACCGGCCCCCGTGTCCACTTGCACTACAATCTTGCCAGATTTTGCTAGGGAACAAGGGAACTCGATGAATACATCGTCGTCGATGTCCTTCGGTAACGTGCTTAGGGTGGATTTTTTAGTGCAATCCATACCCTTCCGTTTTTTGTGCGCACGTTTTAATCGTCTGCGCGCCGGACAAACTGTTGGTTTTGCCTCACATCCGAGTACATTCGTTCGGATAAATATGTAGGTGAGGTGCAAGAGCTGCAGGAAACTGGTACCCAGGCTTGAGTTCGTGCTCTCCCGGGGATTGTTTTGCTCCCTTTTTCTAGCCCTTTTTATTTTTTGATTCCTACGATGTGTCGTTTTTTTACTAACTGAATTTATCGTATTGATGCTTATGTGTTTATTGTTAGTGTCGATACTAACATTTTTGGGGTTTGAACTTTGAATATTATTTTTCGGAGCGCAGCGTTGTTTGTCGAGCTGGTCCTCTAGTCGTTTTCGGTAATTTTCCAAAAAACTTCTTTTGTGAAAACAAGTATCCTCGCTATGACCTAGCCTTGAACACCATTCACATTTTAACTTGGTAATGTGGTTTGGATTGGAGTTTTGGACTGCCTGTATTTTCAAACGAGGAAAATCGGTTTTCTTGTGAAAGATTTTCTTTTGGTTTGCGGTTTTAAATTGACCGGTATTTTGAAATGCTAACGATGTGTGATGCCCCGTTTGTATGTGGTTAGGTGAGTTACCTATGAAGTGTTGATGGGCGTGTGAATTTTGGTGTGTTTGTAGTAAACCAATGGGATGAGTGTAATCTATTTGGGGCAATGCTCCTGGGCCTTTAAAGATCACATGGTGATTGCAATTTATCCTCAGCGAAATACTGACGGCTTGCTCTACTAGTTCGTCGAATGATTTTTCGGTGCTAGTGAGCATGGATTGCCGGACTACTGGATTGAGAAGACCCATTTTAAAAATCCTTATAACCGACTCGTTTATTTCGGATAGTAAGGGCACTGAGTCTGCAGTAGTATATTGGTCATCGATAATTTTGTGAGCTGTCGTCCTAAGACTCTCCAGACGCCTTGAGAAACCTATAATGTCTTCTGTTGCTGTCTGGTGTGTCATCCTCATCTCCCACAATACCCTATCGAGCGTTTTAGTTGTACTCGTATAGTAGTACTCGTGTTTCCTATCCGTTTGATTCGGAGTTCGGATTTCATTAAAAATGGGAAGAATTGGAGAGACTGGCTCACTAGTTGCTTCGTAAGATGACATTTTTGGAAAAAAAAAGTAGAAATTTTCACTGGTGCTAGTATTTTGTAACCAGCTACGAAGCGGCTCAGTATTTAAACCAGCTACCAACTTTGAGATTGAAGAGGCTGTTATGTAAAACTTTAAATAGTATGTTGTTTTTGAATTAAAATTTTAGAAATTAGAAAATTTGATTGTGTGATTAACATTGAAAAAAAAAAAAAAAAAATCAAATTGTTGTCATACGAATTTGTAATGAGAAATCAATTTAATCGTAAGCGAGAATTACTAACAGTAACGCTAGGTTATGAGTAAAACAATCTGTCTGAAATTGCGAGTCTTCTAAATCTTCCTCTTCACAATAACAATCAGAAATGTTAGACTCGTAAGTGAAAGATGTAGTGAAATGTAGATTCTACTTGTTAGTATAAATACTAACAAGTCATCCTACCGGCTGCGCCAATGTTGTGACTGCAATATCCCCTGGATATTACAGTCAGAAAGATGTGTCGAAAGTACGGAGAAATTTAAATGATTTGATCTGAAAAGTGGTCCCGGCATTCGTTGGAACGCCGCAGTAAGGACCGTAAGAAGAAGGTATAAGCGCCTCAGAGAGAGACGCAAATTACCTTCGAGTTTTGAGCTGAAAAGAATTAGGTATTAAGCTTCGCGGATAACTTACTGGTTCCAATTTTAGGTGTAGAAATGCAAAAAGGTTGTCGATGGTTTAGTTTTAAATAATACTTTTTTATTCTTCTTTACGTCTGTTCGTTCTGGTTTTTTACAAAATACTGCGCGCTTAATACTAGCTAACACTAAACTTATATATTAAAAAAGTGCCGACTGACACGGAACTGAGTGTTGTCTTCCGCTTTGGGAAAACACTCAGTTACATGTCATTCGGCAAAACATTGCTGACATTAAGTTCCGGGCCTTGGTCTCGGTCGCACATTGCGTGACGAAATCTGAAACTCCAAACAATTGTATTTTGTTTGTAGCTTCGACCTCGGCCGGGCTATATGAACCGGCGCTTAAGTCCGAATCCGCAAGTTAGCAATATTATTTAAAGGTACTTAACACTACCGGCATTTCCAGTAGGTCAGTAGACAAACAGAGTTATTTACGTTAATTATTACGAAACTGACCTACCGGCAATGCGGATACGAGGGGAAATCCAAACATCTGGATTTGATCAGAGAATAGGGATGCTGCTACAATGCTGGGTACAACACCATGTACATTTTGTGGGCATCATATGGCTCCAGCTCGAGTTCACCAGTCCGGACGAATATTTCGTTCGCATAATCACATTCATAATTAATAAGCTCTATAAAATTGTTCAGTTTAGAAGGACATTTCGGTTCGGAGAGGGCAGTTCATTCCGCAAATGCAGGCTTGATCACTTGTCCGCTTGGATGTTAACCGAAGCAGTTTGCTTGGAGAGGAAGCAATCGCGATTTGGATTTTTTCCCTAATGAAATAATTGAAGACTGGTTTGGTTTTACAAACATTGTACCTTCAATGCAAAGTGGAACTCTGCTGGGATAAGGTTCACAGTGGCATATTGGGTAGCGAGCTCTCGGATGAACGTTCTTAAAAAGAAGCAAACCTGGAGAGAGGACCCGCGGTAAGCACACTGCTGACTCTAAATATCGTTCATAACTCCAATACCTAGGAGATAATGTGAAACACTTGCAATGAAAAAACAAACAAAACAAATTCTTGTTAGCACTGCCAAGGACGCAATGTGCAAAGCTTTAACTGATCAGAGCGAATGCTTGCAGAATGGGTTTGGTTACTAACGATCTCTGCAGGAATACCTCCTGTGCAACTGACCAGCTTTTACTATGAGACGGTTGAAGGCTCTTGCAGCGCCAACTTTTTCAGGGCCTAAAGAAGTCTCAAATAACATCATATAGAGCTTGCCAAACTTTGCTGCATCAACAGAGAGTTTTGAATTTAACGAAGAACTCTTAGCACAGATCGAGACGCAATTGTAAACATAAACATCATGAGCACATTACGGCTCCCAAACGTAGTGGTATCGATTGATATTACGCACTTGCAATTTAGGGGGCCCGAGTTAAAAAAAAAAGCAAAATGCCAGCAGGCATCCGCCAAGCGCTAGTGGTGTCGTACTTTCTTTGCGGATAATCCCTTAGGCTCCGTCTGTTCCTGCCAATTTCTAGTGGGTCTATGTGAGGCTTAGGTTGTCACTGAGCCCGAACCTGATCTTTCTTGAATAGAATGAAATAGGGTCGGTTTGTTGTTTTCTTACAAGATTAGAAGAGGATGTTTCTGTGTCCCCGGTAATTAGAATTTTCGGCACATTATTAAATTCCATTAAATTTCAATTAAATCTTGTTGTAAAAATCTTACAGCAGTGAACGGATTCGAAAGCGCAATGCTTCATATGCGAGCGCGCTAGAAGATAGTCTCAGATGAGCATAGAGTTAGATGTACACTTGGGAAAATCTCTCGGTATTGGCCGAAACTGGATAATAGGAACTCTAACTCCAACTTGTCTGTTGGCACCAGATATCGGTTCTTGTGGAAAATCTTCTTAACCGATGTATCGGAAGTTGCAATGATAAATTTATGGAGAATTCTTCTCTCTTCATAAAGAATAGCAATATTTGGAATCAATAACTTTGAATCCGGTTTCATATGAAGGGACTACAATCGATCCATAGTGATACCTCGTCATGGGCTGTGGCACAGTTCTATTGCTTACTTCTCTCAACCTAACCTAAGATTCATATTCATATATTCGATGCATTAAAAAGGTGTAAGAATTAACGAATATTTATCAAAACTTTCATTACAAGAAAAGCCATTAAATTTTTAAAATAATTTGTGTTTTATTTTTAACAAATATATCTTTCTCTTCCTTAATGCTTTATCTAGCTATATATCATTAAAAAATACCTTAGGTACAAACAATTATTTACATTTGTAGTTTATTTGACTAGGAATCAATTGCAAATGGTTTTTTATATACTCTTTTTTTCATCAACAAAGATCGACAATCACTTTTTCATTTAATTTATTATTTAAGACATTTACGTTAATAAAATCATTACTTTAACAAAAGTGTCCTAGTGTCGGATTGTAAAGTAAAATCAAAAAAACTGAAACAAAACGAAATATCAAAAAAAGAATGGCGAATTCAATGAAAAAAAAATTAAAAACGGAAAAGAACAAACGAAAAAAACGCCTTATATAGTTAATAATAAAAACACCTAATCCTGGTTTTGGAAATGGCCCACAGTTTAATCGAACTGATGAATCTGGAGGTAGTTTATGGTATTACGTTAGGTCACCATCCGTTCGCTAGCGCTTCCACTTTCGGTCGTGGAAGGTTTGTCTGATGTCGCGTTTGGCTCGGTGAGAAATTTACACTTATATTAACCGGATGCAAGGCCGGTAAATTACAATAATTCTTATCAAGCAAATCGATACCATGCAAGTATGGCAGTAGCGTATCGTAGTCAACGTTGAGCGGAACATAGTAGGTGCCTTGACCGTGCAACGCAAATATTGGTACGGCAAAATGCCGCGAACCGTTTATCGTCGACTTGGTATGATGTGCAGGTGATTCCGATTTAATATCGCCATTGGTTAGTGTCTTGTCGTCGTACGTTCCATTTTCGATCGGATCGCATCCGCTTGTCTTGCGCTTCTTACAGCTTTGATTCTCCAGGAGCGAACTACCGCCTTTCGGACGATCCATATTACCGTTTTCGGTAATATTCGATGCGCCTATACTATGCTCGCCGGTCGATTCATCGTGCAAATGACTGTCCTGATTGAATCGTTGCTTAATATGATTCTTGTACTTGTAGTTGTTGTTATTGTGCTCGATATCGTGCGACGATTCCGAAAAGTTACGCATCCGTACCGCACGCAATATATTGTTCGGATGATGATGATGAAGCGGAGGTGTTACGATACCGTTTTCCTGATGCGATATCGGCTCACGAGACGAATCAAAATCGTGATTGCTCGAATCATGATGTACCGAAGATGGTGCGGTTGATGTTATAACCGGTGCTTGATGTGGCTGACTTCGAAAGCTCAGGTCCTTTACGTCGTTGTGATCGTTACTGTTGCTATGCTCGACATCAGACGGTATCATGTCACGCAGTTGCGAAAGCGATGTGTTCGCGTGATAGGTGTGAGCCGATGGACTTCCACTTGATGCGCTTATCGTATCGACATTACAGCGAGTTTTGTAGCACTCACCTAAAATAAAGAGTAAAAAAATCGATCTTAGTAATGATCTTATAGAGAGAAAAATTGTGGGACTATTACTTTTCATAATCTCATCGCAATGCTCTTGCAAATGAGTAAGCAACTGATAGCAGACATCTTGCATTTGTGTATCGTAGAGGAATTTCGCCGTTTCCTTCATACAATCGGTATATCCCATTTTGTATTCAATCTCCTTATGAACGCACTCGTTCTGCAAGTGCTTTAAGTGTCTTATGGCCATCTCAATGATTTCAGTTTTCTCTATTCGACCTCGACCTTTTCGCTGATATTGTGGCGGTATCAAACGTGATAAGTCTGCTAGACATGAATTCATGCGATCTCGTCTTCGCTTCTCAATAATACGGTGCGATAATGGATCTTGCTGGAAGAGATTAAATTACTTCGATTAATGGTTGTATTTTTTTTTATTTATAATATACACAAACGAACAAACCAAAAAAGAAACCAAAATTGTCATGCAAAGAAATACAATTTATATTCTATGAATTAGTCATTAAGTCAATTTATACAGAGTTCTGCAGTAAAACTGAAAAATGAAAGGAAAAAAAACTTCTAACAGCAAACTTGGCGCAACTTAATTATTCTTTTGATTAGAGTTTTGGATGTGATCAAAGTTCGGGTACGAGAAAAGATGTTATAAATGTTTAGGTTATCGAGATATCGTGTCCCCAGAACTACGGCTTGGTAATGGTTTGGTAATAATTAAATGATTTGTTTGGCCTACTGATAAAGCCCTCTAGTGTATTTACACAGAGGTCGAATCCCCCCTTCTCATGAGTTTATGACCCGTGATCCAAGAAAAACATAGATATTAAAAATTTACAACAGCGGCTCAAAGAGAGGGCTGTAACTGCACATGGAAGCATAAAGAAACCACCACAGATCAGGTTTCTTTCCCTGGAAATACAAGTAATCCCCTGAAGGGTACATACAGATCGTTTCGCTGTCGACTCGCTACTGGGGTGATTGCAAAGCAAATGGAAGCCTATCCTAGATTATGACGAACTTTGTTGTTTACATACTCAAGCTTGGCCAGAACTACCATACAATGAATCACCTGCCGTTTGCGTTGATTGAGACCCTCTTCGCTTGGGCGGTTTTTTTCATTCGATTTCTACTTCATTGGTAGTAGATTCGTCATAATTCTTCGTTCAAGTTAATCAGGCACATCAGGTGCTCTTTCTTGAATTTAATTACTAGAAAGACTGAGTAATACATTTTATTGTTGAAGTGATTGACTAATGAATTTCGTCCTTACTATTGCCATTTGGTAGATAAAAGTCTCTCTCTTCAGTTCATGTGTAATCCTGGCTATACTTGTGGCCAGGGCTTATTCACTCCTGCAACTTTCCCCCTTCTCTCAATAGTTTCGTCTCCAGGCGCGTAGCGGGAATCTTCGTAGGGCTAGCACAACGATACGATCGCTAAATTTCGCGGAATTTTTCCATTACTTCCTGGAATTTAGCAATCGAAATTTTATTTCTGAATGAAAACCACGTGTTTATGATTATAGAATTCATGGAATTTCATGATCGTGTTATTGCGCTAGCCCTCCGAAGTTTCACGCTACGCGCATGTTTGTCTCCATGGTCTTGTGTTGGATGACCTATCATGTCTTCCTCTCGGATACCAATCCGGAACCTTTTTGGAAATATTTTGCTCTGGCGATCCATTACCGCTTTAAATTCTGAGTCTCAATGCCTATCTTGGACTTTCCAGACTGTTGTAGATTGTAAATGGTAAAGGACGGTCTAAAGTTGCGATTTATTGCGGCCTATTGTATTTGTCCTCCCTTTATTATAACTCACTCAAGACGGTTATATCAATTAATATTAATATGCGCTTGAGTGAGTTAGACATTAGTTCCTATGGTGTTAAGAAGTAACGTTCAAGAAGTCTGATCTTCAGTGTGTGACTTCTTCGCAGTGGCATTGAACGTGCTCTGCAGTATCGTCTGAAATCAGTCCAATCGTATGCAGATGCCTTCTAAGAACAGTTTGGCTGTCTGCATTTCACTGTTCCTGTCCAGTGGAGGTCAGCTTGGATGTTAATCCAATTCAACAGTTTTCTTTTGCCGCAGCTGTTTGCATTCCTCAGAAAGGCACTAGCTCTGTGAATTTGATGTCAGCTCCGCAGAATCATTGCCTACAATATCACTATGACCCATACCAGTATAACTGTGATTAAGTTCGCTAGTTTTTTGAGTTCTTGTAAGAAATCCCACGTTAAGTGTGTAAAGCAAAATGCATGAAGAATAAGTAAAATGCGAAATGATTGAAGTGCAAGTAGTGCTGCTCTGCTGTCAGAGAGAATGTAGATCTTGTGATTCTTGTATCCTCTTCTAATTTTCTAAATTTCCCTAATGCATAGTTCAATTGGATGAATTTCTGCTTGAAAGATCGTATTTGACTTATCGAGGCTGGCCTATATGTCGACCCTTGGTCTGTGTCCATATACTCCTGCTCCAACTCCCTCATTCTTGCAGCCATCCATATACCAGACAAGTGCTCCTTTTTCAAATTCAGGCCTATGTGTTCCCCAGTCCTTGCGAGGTGAGAACACTACTTTCAATGATATTTCAAAGTTGTATCTTGTTATGATATTATCCGAAAGCGGAATGCCGAGAATAGGGTCGCTCCCAAGCTCTCTCACTAGCTCTGCGGAGGTTGTTTTCTTTGCTCAAGTATTCTCAGAAGTTACAAGTCGGTACGTCATGAGACTGGCTTTGTACACACAGGTGTAAAGCCTCAGTTATAATGGTTCCGATCCGATCCGATCCGGAAAACGGACAGTGTAGAGTTTCTCCATCCGACACACATCTAAAGGGAATTTCGGAACGCCTAGTCACAATCGTTCCGGAAATTAGCCGAGACACAAAACGAAGGGGTAAAGTTAAGCCCCAAACACAATGCTCCCGTTCCGTTCCGTTCCGTCACGACAAGTGAGGTTATGTGATCCGTAAAAGTTGAATTTTGGTCAACTTTTCCGATCCGTTCCGTTACGACCGTTGTGTGCATTTACATGGTCAGCCCATAAGGTCTACTTTGACAGCTGAACGGAACGGGAGCATTGTGTTCGGGGCTTTAACCAACTTTCAACTTCTATCCGTTCCGACGCTAAGAGGTGAATTATTGAATTTCACCACCTCCTTCGCCTCACTAAAAATCAAAATTACACCTCGTTAGTGTCACTTTAATGGATGTCGGAACGGAATCATTGTGCCTAGAAATTTTTCCCCTCCGACGTTGCCGGATCGGATCGGAATGATTATAACTGAGGCTTAAAGGTGAAAGATTTAAGATCAGCTCAAGGGCTACAATAGGAGTGGTTCGCATTGCCGCAGTGATATAATAGTTGTACAAGCCAACCTTTGCAGTTTGCTGAGTTGGGTCTGTACAGTTATATGTACGGTCTCCAAATTAAATTTTACTGTTGCGCCAAATTGCCTAAAAAGGATTTTTTTTTACATAATTTCCGTTTTTTTTTAGTTTAATTATTACAAATATTTTACGCAATCTTTTGTAACATTTTAAAACTTACTCTAGATGTTTTATTTCGTCTTCCTGGCACGTATTCTCCGTCATCTTCACTATAAGCAGCTGTTGATGTTGAAAAATTTAGACCTGATTCTCCACAATATGGAAAACCTGCTACTGCTGCTTCACTAAAATTTAAGAAAGAAAAAAATTTATTAAAACTAGAAATTGATTTAAAGGAAATATATTTTTTTTTAATTTTATTATTTTTCAAATGAACAAACCAGTGAGTTGGATAATAACGTAGAAAGGAAACCAGAATTGAAAAACCTGATCCAAGATTAATAGAATTTAAAATTAATAGAAAGAGTTTGTAGCTCCCTAAATATATTCAATCCAGTTACCTTTGAAATTTTCACCATCCCCAAGACTTCCATTTCAAAGAACATTGAAATTTTTAGACACATGCTTTTATAAACGTGAGGCGGCCATTACTAATTTCGCAATTCAGAGGACATTTTAATTTTTTTAGACTTTTCTAGTCAAGCAAAATAACTGAATATCCTCTAAGAGTATGGTCAATAACAAGGACAACGAAATTTTAAGGTCGTTTTAATTTGTATACGATTCATGACTCTACGTTGGGCGCCATATTATTTAACGAAAGTTGAGGATGGCAGTACAAGGCACCACGTAGACTAGGCAAAAAGGACACATAGCGATCCTTTCAAAACCTCGTAGACCCTGGGTGAATCTCCCTCTCTTACACATGTGAAAATTTGTGATAAGAAAACCGAACTAATTCTCCATACACAACACCTGCTGGCGCTTAACGGTGTACACTAACTTATTCATTCATCCCAACTGTGGCCCACGTTGGGCGCCTTGTTAATTAGCCAGCAATACTTATAAAAATAGCTAGATGCAACAATATGCTATGAAATCATTAAGTATGAGGGAGGTGGTGGCTTGAGTAGGTAGCAAGGCCCAAAGCATATCTTCTGATATCCGAAGTAATTCTTCCCAGCTATAACCCCACGTTGGGCACTAGTTATACCGTTAAACGTAGATTTTTAGCAATCGAAATATCCAAATTATATAGAATTCAAATAATGCAATTTAATAATGAATGGAATCTACCAGTTTTTGGGACTAAATTCGAATTGGTGACAAAAATCCAAACTCCCAGCAACATCCACGTTGTATTTCGCTCTTAATGATTATTTTTCGCACGCAACGTGCTGCCGTCACTAAAAGAAGATAAACCCAATCACATGGCAATACGATAAGATTATAGGTCAGTTGGCTTGATCCTTGTTTTCGATAGAGAAGTGAAATGGACCATGAATTTTAAAACTCTAGAAATTTCCCCTATACCGAATAGTATAAACAGAAAAAAAAAAATGGAAACAAAAAATACCCAGCAGCAAATTTTTCCACAATTTAAATTTCATAACAACGTCTAAATAGTCTAAACTCTAAACCAATAACTTTTAGCACTATTATTAATCACATACCCATCACAAGAGAAATAGATCTACAAGAAAATGTCCAAATGTCCTGCTCGCTAAAATAGTCCATTGCAATTGGTGGAATTTAAGCCCCATTCAGTAGGCATAAGTATAAAACGTGATACGATTGGAGTGTTTTTTATCGCGATTTTGTTTACTTTAACGCGAAACCAAAAATAACTTTCGAGACGTGACAACATATCGGTTATGACGATTCAATGAAATTCGCCATAAAATTACAAAGTCTAATACGTCGCCGTGTATCTCTACCAACAGTTGGATTTTGTTGGCTTTGTTTGTTAACATTAGCTTTGAATTTATTGTGCGTACTTTTCAGTCGGCCATATTCCGTGTATACTTTTTTTCTGATTTATATTTTATTTATTTTTTTCCTAGACCAGTTCACTTTGAATTTATGATTTGGCAACACACGAGTTGAAACACGTTCCCACTGAATTTCTAAATTTAACCTCACACGTTCTACCGACTGCGCCAAAATTTTTTTCATTGCTATTCGCGCCGAACTACAAATACATACATCTATAATGTTGTTTTTGTTTTTTTTTTATAATCAAACTGAATTTATTTTTTTCATCGGAATAGCTAGGTACTACCAACATAACATCGAGATATATATTCTTCCATTTCGATTGAGGTGCAATTTTCGCCGAAGTGATAGTAGTATGAGTATTTATGATTAAATAAGTTAAGGTGTTTGGCTGGCACGGATGTAGCGCTATAATAAATATAATGATGAGCCACATGCAAGAAAAAAACGATAAAATTCCATTAAAAATAGCTTGCGCCGACGTTAATTTTAAACATTTTGTTCAAAGTTGAGACAAATTTAGAATAAGCGGCTGGTTACTTAATCAAGCTCGCCAGACTGTAGCCAAATCCTATGCAATTTTCGAATTTATAACCGGTTGTTTGGCTACTAATAAACAGGTAATACGATCACTAAAATGACAAGATCTATAATATTTTATTTGATATCTCTTGATATTTCTACTGAACATGAGTCTAGTAACTGATTCCTAGAGTTAACTATTTTTAATAGTCGGAGTTTCTTATTTACTCATATATTTGAGTGAAACACATGAAAATGAATCATCTTTTTGTTTTCAGTTATAATTTTAAAAATTCTTTCGTGATTCGGGTAGATCTCATTTGCATCTTGCTAGATCAAAAGCATCTCTGTTATCACCCCTCGTCTGTATATACGCCAAAATCAATAATAAGAGACCACTGGTTTTATTCAAAAAACTTATAATTCTTAAAATTTCAACGCCAAAAAACCCTGAAGACAAATATCCAAAGAAACATAACCGTTTTACCATTTTCAAGATGCAAAATTTCCAAAATTGAATCTTAAGATCCGAGATCGATGACTAAAATTGGGTTTTTCTTAAATACCATTTTGTCACCTTAAGTTTTAAGGTAAGTGTGTCGCTCTAGCTTAACTATTTTTGAAGTTATACACATTTAACGAAAACCACTTCTCCACATGTATAATTCTTTTTTTTAATAAAGTTTAATAAGGACTCTGCAATTAATTGGCTTATTGCACTAACGTGATAGGTTAGGTTAGGTATCAGTGGCGGCTTAATAGCCTCACATAGACCCTCGAGAGTCCATAGCGATACCACATAAAAAGGAGACCCAATGTACCTAAGGTAGGTGCGCTTGCGTATCAATCTGTGTTGAGAGTTCCTCGTTCAAATCAAAGGTCCCTGTTACCGTAGCAAAGTTTAGCAGGCTCCGCATGCTGCTACGCGAGACTTCTTCAAGGTTTGCGAAAAACGGTGCACCTAGAGCCTTCACCCGTCTCCTAGCCAGAGCCGGGCAGCTGCACAGGAGGTGTTCTAGTGTTTCCCGTTCCGCGGGAAGTTTGCAGTTCCTGCAAATATCTTTAGTGATTAGCCCCAATCTGCACGCGTGCGCCCCAATCAAGCAATGGCCGATAAGAATACCGACTAAAGTTGCGCATTGCGCCCTTGGTAGTGCTAACAAGAGTTTAGTACTTTTCTCGTTGTGAGTGTTCCACTTCTTGGTTCTGGAGGTTGACGTAGCCTGCCACCTGGCCTCGGACCGGCTTACCATCTTCCTCTCTAGAGAGTTGTAAATAACGTTAAGAGGCGATGGTACCGAGACCGCGGCTTCCTGCCCAAGGTTTGCACCTTTTTTAGCAAGACCATCGGCGAGTTCATTTCCTAAGAAACCACTGTGCCCTGGAACCCAGCAGAGCTCCACTTTCCTATTTGAGCACAGTTTCTGTAAAGCTCGTCGACAGTTGAGTACCGCCTTAGATTTGATAGTGCAGGATTTCAGAGCCATTAAGGCTGCTTGGCTATCCGTATAGATAAAGACTGCCTTATCCCTTATTCGCGATTTGTGAGCTATCTCCGCCGCCTTCTGAATCGCCAGTACCTCCGCTTGGAAAATACTGCAATTATTCGGCAGTCTGTAGCTAGAGTTTGTTCGAAGATCAAATGAGTGTACGACTGCGCCCACTCCGTCTTCCATCTTTGAACCGTCCGTATAGATGTTAATCGACCCCGCAGTGTCACCGGTTCTTGCCTCCCAGTAATCCCTGCTTGGTATGTTTATGGTGAACTTCCTGTCAAACCAGAGCTTAGGATCTGCGTAGTCCGTCTCAGTCTCTGCTGAAGGTAGGCTGATGTTACTGTGCCCGTATGGACATGTTTTGAGCTGGTTTGACTCTCTGAGTCTTAGGGCGAATTTACCTGCCACGTATTTAGTGACCAGGTCAATAGGTGGCAGAGAAAGGAGTACGTTGAGCGAGTCTGAAGAAGTGGTGCGAAGGGCGCCTGTTATCCCCAGACAAGCCTGTCTCTGTACCTTTTTCAACTTTTTCCTGTAAGTTATTTTGTCGAGTATTGGCCACCATATTAGCAGACCGTATAATAGGATCGGCCTTACTACAGCCGTGTAGATCCAGTAAGTGATCCTTGGCTCTAGACCCCACCTCCTACCGAACATTCTTTTGCACGCGTAGAAAGCGATGGTTGCCTTAGCCACCCGCTCATCCGTATTGAGTTTCCATGTCAGCTTGCTGTCTAGGGTTACTCCTAGATATCTGGCATGGCTTTTTAGGGTTAGCTCAGTGTTACCCATCTTAGACAGCTTAAACTGTTGAGTCTTAGTTCTCCTAGTAAAGAGAACCAGTTCTGTTTTCGATGGGTTAACATTGAGCCCTCTGGTTCTCGACCAGTGTAGCAGCTTGTTTAGAGCCCGCGTTGTAAGCTCAGACAGCGTACTTGTGTACCTGCCTGATGCCAGTATCACCACGTCATCGGCATAGGCTACAAAATCCACCCCCGAGTCGTTAAGTTCCTTCAGTGCCCCATTTAAAGTGAGTATCCACAAAAGTGGTGATAATACCCCTCCTTGTGGAGTACCTTTATTTGTAATTTTGTAGGAACGAGCACTGCCCCACTAACGTGATATGTCACAACGAATTTTAGAACCGAATTCGTTGGTAACCGGTAAGTCCAACATTTTTCTGAATGGAATTTGGTTAACCACTTCATAATACAGTTTCAAGAATCCAGATTAGAATTTTAATTTGTGCCTTATCACGTTAGAGCAATAGTCTCGTAAATTGTTGGAACTCAACAAATTAAAAAAAAAAAAAATTAAACGATATTATACATCACCAACATTACTTTATTTAAATGTGTTTTGAAACCATTTCGCTTGGTAAAGAATTATTTTTTTTTTACTCGCAGTGAAAAAATTGGGTTTTACCTTAAATTTTAAAACATAAATAAATTAGGTATAGTGAATTAGATGAAATGATTATATAACTGGAAGTGCACTTAAGCAATTAAATTTTCACCCCCGGATGTTTTCTTTAAAGAAGTGCAGAATTAATCTGAAGTCCACTAGAGACTCATACTCCCACCGGTTTTCTTAGTGGAAGCCTCCATCTGCTCTTACTATTCTTTAGGCGTATATTTTCAACGACATAAGTGGTCATCGAGAGTGAGAAAAGTAAAATATGAAGATTTATTGATCCAAGATATCAGTGGTATAGGTGAGAAGCGTTTACCAGAACTTTATTGCACTTTATTATAAAAAAAGAATTGATGAAATTCTAAAATGGTTTAAATTAAAGGTGAATGATTTTGAAACCATTTTAGCTGGTGTATTGAATTTATACTTATATGAAAAGGGACAAAAAAGGCCTTTAAAATGCCGAGAAAAAAACAAGTCCACAATCTCATTTAAAAAAAACTTTTCATATTTAATGTTATAAAAACAGTTACAACCCGCCTATCTTGTTACGGAAAATAATTATTATGAGCATTTTTAAAGACGACAATATTTTCTCTATAACGGTACAAAAAATTATTTAACTAGCATAACAGTTCGAAGGTTTAGAGGAAGAAACGGTAAACAACGGTACGAAAACGGGTTTTTACCTGTCAAAATTTTGTAACAAAAAACCGTGTATTTTTATTACTGTTTCTCACAATGAAATTCGTCCCAACAAATTTTAATACCTAGAACAAAAAAAATTACAGAAATAGTTTTTAATCAGTACCTAATGGTCAAAATTCTCAATTCCGGTTGCTGGTCGTACGTCCTTTCGAATAGGCTCAATCTTTCCTTCGAGTAGCTTACAAACAAAAGTCCTCAAAAATATCGTGGATCCGGACATTATTTTATCATTTCAAAACGTTTGAAGCTAGTACTTTAATTTTTAAAAAATTACAGGTTTAAAAATGGTAAATATACTCGTATATGGGAAAACGCAAGGTAATGTTTCGTGTAGTTTCCATACAAAAACCGTTAAACAATTCGATCGTACAGTAACTAAAAAAATCATATAGATGCTAAGTTGAAATTTTACATGAAATAATTTGTGTGGCCTAGTGTGAGCGTGCTGGTCTATCATAAACCTCATGACTTGGTCTTACGCTTTTTATACTCGATATGAAATCATATAGATTATTATAAGTTTAGTCCAGCCCAAAAGTTTGTAACGCATAGAACCAAGCCTCGGACGAAAAGAAGTTATATATTATTTTTTGTTTATTTGTGGCCAAAAACCTCAAATCCGCTTGACGTCCGTCCGTCCGTCTGTCCGTGAACACGATAACGCAAGAACGCCTTCACCTAGGATCTTGAAATTTTGAATATGGATGTTTGGTTGAATTTGTAAGGCTAAGTTCGTTAACGGGCAAAATCGTCCTACTCCTTCGGGTAGCTGCCATACAAAATGTCATTAAAACACGTGTTCAAGAATATTGGTCGAGAACTTCAGAAGGGTTTAAGCTACGACTTTGAAATTTTGTATGTTGTATGTTGTATTTTTTCAATAGTTGGAGCTAAATGTATGATTATGAAAAAAATCCTGTTTTTTCCTTCGTGTAGCTGCCATACAAATATCCTGTCAAAATGTATTCACTTAATTTACGGAACTCACTATAACTCAAGTAATATTTTAGCTATGAATTCGAAATTTTGTACAAATTAGTTTTGAATGCGAAAACGAAGTTTGAGTTTACTAGTCAGAGAAATCCTTTTAGTCCTTCTGGTACCTTCCATGCAAAAAATCCTTAGGACACGTGTTCAACAATATTTTCCGATATCTTTTGAACGCTTCTAGCTACGAATTTTAAATTTTGTACATTCATTTTTGAATGGTTCCAAGGAAAAGGATAAATATGTAAGAAATCGAGTGAGTCCTTCCTGCACCTTCCATATGAAAGTCCTTCAAAAAGGAAATTTTTTTTCGATGACTTACCCAGTTCAAGATATGAAATTAAACACTGGAGGACATACAACAGGCACACACGTAATTCTACTTTATCCCCAACTACAATATAAATCGGAGTTCAGTATTCATCTAGAGTATTATACGATTGGTTTGCAGCCGATCGTGACTGCAGTATGTTTCTTATATTCAGTTTACCTTACTTTCAACAATATCCATTTTCAATTGTCCCATACAAAAGTCTATAAAAACTTCCTAAAAAATATGAGCTAGCATTCAACCGAACTCGGTGTATATCGAAAATGCTTACACTTTTATATGATTTAGGCCAAAAACAAAGAGTTAGTGTGTTAATATGTAAAATCTATATTCTCTTGTGGTCTCTTCCATACAAAAGTCCTTAAATAAAACACGTGGTATGTACACTTATAGTGATTACCGCAGAACCCGAAAATTTTAAAATTTAAAATTTAGCACACTATATTTCTGTGGTAAAAAACGATAACAGCTTATGTCGAGATAAGAATAAATCATTTTTCAAGTTTTCAATTGCATTTTTAAAAAAAATTGCCATTCTTTGATAGATTTTTATCTCATATAATATATTATTATTAGGTTGTATTATTAAATTAAATAAAATAAGATCTTCTAATATATTTTTTATTAGTCTAATTATCAATTTTGATACACGTAATCGCCTAATTTTTTTTCGAGTCAAGCTGTTATCGCTTTTTACCACAGATTTGTGTTCTGTTTGCTTTTACATCATATTTTTCTTGGAACACAGGTGATAAGCCCATGACTGAGGAGATTCGAATCCATGACCATAGTGTTAGTAGACTAACGTGCAAGCCACTAGGTTTTCAAGGCACTCATTTGAAAGTACAGGAACAGAAATAGGTTAAATCAAGATACTCCTTCGAGTAGTTACCAAACAAATGCCCTTAAAAAAGTAGGTTATTGCACGGGAATAAAAACAAATTAAAAAAATGTGTTCTTGCATTCGTTTGAACTAGCTTTATAATTTATATGTCGAAAATATAATTTAAATTTTTAATTGCTCACTTTGGGTCAGCGAAAAAAACTGGAAAGAAAAAAATTGGCTATGACAACAACATAACCAGAAATTCTTCAATTAAACCCGCCTTGATTTTAATCACTCAAAACGTGATTTCAAGCAAGTCGAAAAAACACGGGGCAAGATAATGAAGATAGAGAAGCGATTAATGCAAAAAAATAAAACACAAAGCAAAAATAAAGCACGTGAGTAGAGCTCAGGTGTTATTAAAAATATGGTCTACTACTACGACTACATCAAAAGCGCGAATTGTTTCGATTTACCTTTTTTTCAATAGAAAAATACAAAGAGTTTTCGTAAAGGCCTTACACCTGTTGATATAAGACTCTCATATTTTTAGCGATGACATCATTTTCTTTCTCATATACAGGTAACAAATAGAAAAATCGAAAAGTGTTGCAGAAATATTGAATTTCGATATCAGCTTATTTTATTTTTGGTTTTTTTTTGTAATGGACAGACAGCAAACTGTTGGATTTCGGTTGAAAATTTTTGCTGGCCGTAGATAAAAATTGATAAGGCTTCTTATCAACCCTGTGTTGAGGTCCAAAGTTACGTAGAGTTAAGACGAATGAAGGAGTAGGTACGATTGCTTAGGTAGACGAATTTAAGACTGCAAATGAGGGCATATAAGTGAAATTTTCGCGGTACACCTCTGCATTTTCTTGTAAAAGAAAGGTAAAAACTTAACACCACTTAACACCACCGCTACGAATCAATCTACAATATACAAAATCCGACGATTTTACAAATCCCTCGTTCTCAAAATCGCTTGTTTTCAACGTCTGTTTTATCAATACCATGTCTAAAAATCTTCTTTTTACTTTTTTATAATATTTGATAGTAAAGCCAGTGGCGTGCGGCAGTGCATCTGGAAAGCCCGAAGGTTGGGATGAAGAAATTCTGATTTTCATATCACCTGAACAATTCACACCAGAAACTTAATTATTATAGTGCAAGCACACTAAAAATGCATGAGGACAGTGACGTACAATGTGAGTGGCAAACATTACGATATCTTTCTAACCATCGACACTAGATAGTTAAAATTTGGTTAATATGTATGAAACTTGGTGCTTATATAGAATTACAATGGTAAATTACTTTGGATATAATTGAATAACTTGTATTTACAGCACGTGGGGATGGGGGAAAGTAACGTCGAACCGTAAGACAAATGTTATGCCTCAAATAAAAAAAAGCTTTAGGTATAACCTTTTAATTTTCACATTAAGAGCATAAGCGCTACAGCTTTTCTTTTTGACTTCTAGATGGCGTAGCGGGGCTTTTAAAATCTAGATAGCGTCATGCATATATTACATTTTCATCGCGAGGCCAAAATAATTGTTGTTTTATTAAATGTTTTGAATATCTCAATTTCGTAAAATTCAGAATCAAGCAGGACGGCGTTCGTCGAAATTCAGCGTGTTAATAATGAAATTAGAAAAATTCAAGAATTTTAACAGCAACGTGCACCAGATTTTAATTTAAGGAGATTTCCATACTGGATTAAAAAAAAGGTATAATAGAAAATACTGTTGATAACTAAACTTTTGTCCAGACATAAACACACCTCAACTTTAAGTTGTATGTACAATAAAATCAGTCAACAAAACCCCCTTGATACAATATTTATGAAAAATAACTCGTTAGCGCTGTTTAACTTAGCAAAAGTAATGTAAATTATTTTCAACATAACATGGTTTACACATGCAATGACATTGAGCAAATCGGACGATCGTCAATTAGTTAAGACTTAGTCACGGAAATTTCACGTTAAACACTGGCTTACTAAGGTAAGTTCCCCTACTGGAAATTTTCAACGTCACCGCATCCGGTATATGAATCTCAATTTGATTAACCTTGACCACGAAGTGGTTAACATTCTTAACAACTGCGGTTTAAAAATAAATTGATCACATGATCGTTGATCAGATCGCTGATCTTCATATCAATAAAAACATTCAAAAATCGTTACAAAACATTTTTTTAGGCTCTAATTCTAGCCTCTCTCATTTGTTTACGTATTTCAAAGTTCCGATTATCAAATCAAGGATTATATTCGATGAAAGATATTCAAAAAATCTTGTTTGAAAAAGAAATATCTTTTCTTCTCGCGTTCATCTAAAAACAGTATCAAAAGTTAAATTAAATCGAAAATTAGCGCGACGATGTTTTTTTTCTATTTCTACTCGACTTTGTCTATTTTTAAAAACTGATCGCGAACACCTGAACACGGGCCAAATACATAGAAACAGAAAAAAACATAACATTCGATAGGTATGCCATGTCGTCACTTTGTTATCCCCGGATGGTCAGTATAGTTGCGAATGAATATTAACATTAGTCACAAAAAACGATCGCGCTAAATCGTTCTAAAGGTGTGTCGTGGCGTCAATTAGCACTAGCGAGCACGCTATTGTCGACAATTTCACTTGAAAGTTTCATGAACCGGGGGAGTGATTTCCTTAAAATTAGACAATTTTCTTCGTCAATTCATAGTTAGGATTGCATTAAGTTCGAATTTCCTGATTTGATTACGCGCGTCAAATTTAAGAGCACGTTTTTCTATGATTTTCGTATGACGCTCGAAAACGATCCGAATGATCTTCAAATCATGATCAATAATAATGATCGGATCGCATCAAGATGTTCCGTTTACTACAAGAAAAATTAGCATGAGTGAATAGTCTCATAAATACCTATACGTAGCTGGATAAGGTTTTTTTCTTGTAGACATCTTCTAATCCTTTAATATTTATGATCGTATTTCAGAAAAAGAATTTAAATATAAAGCTATTTCAATTTTTTTAACAACATATTTTGTAGTTTAGCAACAATTTTTTTACGTTCGATCATAAATTCAAAAGATTATACATACGTCAGATCGGTTGTATAGCCGATCTGTGATACTCTCGATTCTATAATCTAGAAGAAATACTGATTTCTCACCTAATTAATGAAATGTAAACACCAATTCGTAGATATTTATCTCGAAAAAAATGTATTGTATCTATCTCCAATTTTGCAGAATATTTATTTGTATGCGAACTAGTCGAAGAAGTCACTTGATTTTAGTTATTAAATTAACTTCTATTTTTGCCTGCGGTTTAAAAACTGTTAAAATAGTTTGACCATCATGGTAACCCCACTTGCATCACTGCTAATGTATTACTCTGTTATGTACCTATCTTCTGTCAAATAAACTGTCCTGTTCTCGTCCAACTTCACAAGCGATCGGTCGTTTAAATAAAGCATAACATTTCCTCAACAAAAACCATATTGTAAAATATTCGCCTTATAAGCTATAACTTCTATAAGACTCTCATAGTCACAATACGCTTCAATACTCTTATAACATAATTTTGATTATACGACTTAAAATATGTCTATGTTCGATCATAAAATCGCCCACAATCAAACAAAATTTTTATTTTTTTATATGCATAGATTATACCAGGTGTATAACCTTAAAACGAGCGTTGACACATAGATGGCGTTAGGGAGCGTGTTAAACAACCTAGGGACGCCATTTTTTTTTATTTAAGGATTGGTTAGTTGTTAATATTAATCAGTACATATCGTCACAAATTTCATTCAACAACATACGTTTGTCCTGTGCTGATCATGTCTAGTTTTTTGCCAGAAAAAGAGCATATGCGGGAAGCTCTGTTTTTTTGCTTCCATTTGAAGAAAACGGCTGCTGAATGATTGTGGAGGCCTATGGTAACAATGTTTCAGTGGAATCAATGTGCAGGACTTGGTTTCGTCGATTCAAAGACGGTGATTTTGACCTGAGCGAATCGAAGCGCGAAAATCGGTCGAGGAATGTTGAGGACAATCAATTGCGGGCTCCTTTGGACGAGGACGATACCCAATCGCAAAAAACGCTTGCCAAGCAATTTGATGTTACTCAAGCAGTCATTTCCATTCGTCTACGTCATGGAAAAGGTTCAAAAGATCGGGAAATGGGTGCCGCATGAATTGAACGATAGGCAGATGGAGCGATGCCAAAACACATGCGAAATGTTGCTCGCCAGACACAGAAGAAAGTCGTTTCTGCATCGGATTGTGACTGGCGATGAAAAGTGGACTTATTTCGATAATCCGAAGCGCAGAAAATCGTGGGTTGATCCCGGTCAACCACCAAATCTACCGCAAGACCAAATCGCTTCGGACGGAAGACAATGTTGTGCGTTTGGTGGGATCAGCAGGGTATCGTCTACTATGAGCTCTTAAAACCTGGTGAAACTGTCGATGCCCACCGCTACCACCAACAATTGATCAAATTGCACCGTGCTCTGCGTGAAAAAAGGCCGGAATTTCAACAAAGACATGACAAGGTGATTTTGCTCCACGACAACGCACCATCGCACAGGTCAAAACTGGTTCGCAACTACTTGGCCACACTCAACTGGGTGGTGCTACCCCCTCCCGCTAATTCACTAGACCTGGTCCCTTCTGACTACCACTTGTTTTCGTCGATGGGCCACGCGCTCGCTGAGCAGCACTTCGGTTCTCACGAAGACGTCCGAAAATGGCTTGATGAGTGGTTTGCTTCGAAAGTGATGGAATTTTTTTGCCGCGGTATCCACAAATTGCACGAGAGATGGGAGAAATCTGTAGCTAGCGAGGGTGAGTACTTCGAATAAATTTGTTTTTGTTTTCTTTGAAAAAACATGTGTTTTTCTGACTAAAAACGATCGTTTTAAGGTTATACACCTGGTAGTTGTAATTCATTTTATTTTTTATTTAATTTATTACTAAATTATTTTTTGTACTACTTACAATTCATATTTTTTTTAGATACAAACTATTATTCAGTCGCTTTGCTCTGTTGCAAGTTAAAAGAAAAAAAATTTAAAAAATGCCTGTTCCCCATAAACAATTTGGGGCTATACTACTCATGAGAGTTATCGTGTTTTTATAAGAACTCTCATAAACTAAGTCATTTAATTCTTCTAATACATTCAAATTATTTTCATGGTACACTATAAGAGTAGATATATGAAAGTAATATTCTCATGAACGAAATGCATCGGTCTTATTTTCAATTCGTGACCTGTGAAATCAACGTATGAAAAATTGTGTATATTATTTTGCAAAGGAACATTTTAGATTCAGAGTTTTGCACATGTTCTGTAGGAATCTTACAATAAAGTATAGAGGAGTCTGTTGAATTCATGTAGGAGTTGGTGTATCATTTATTATTTGCATAAACATTTGTAACTAGATTCATCAACGAGTTATAGTATTATCGAGCGATAAGCAGAATAAAATAACAAATTTTCCATGAACATTTGTACGGCAGATACTCGTCGAATAGGACGGCTTTTCAAAATTTACTTTTCTACTTGAAAGTGGTGAGAAATTAACGCAGCCAAAATTTTTGATATGTAGCTTAATCCTGATCACGTATTTTGTATGGTAGCCACAAGAAAAAGTAGTGGTATTTCGTCCATGGAGGAGCTGAGCCTTGCAAATTTAGTTCTCATCCGAATTTAATATTTAAATTTTCTAGGTGACCACATTGACGCAAGTTTTTGTCGTCACCAATTGTATTAAGCTCTTGACTGAACAAAAACAATATTAAATTAAATCAAATTCTACGTTGTACGCGTAATACAAACTTTTCGACCTGGACTAAATTAACAATACTCCATATTTCATCCAGAACATAAAAACAATAATAAGTATGTTATGTATGTTACAGCCACATAACATATCGTTTCGTAAATTCATTCGCAATTTTCAATTTAAAACCCTGGTCGTATCAACGAGTATCTCAATATCATGCAAACTAATTACTACACTCCGTGCAAATAACACAATTTAAACTTTACTGTTTTGAAATTCAAACAGTACGGACGAAATGGTAATTAACTTATTGTAAATTTAATTTAATTTTATCATTTAATTCCAAAAAAAACTAAAGTTCGTTAGATAATAAATAATTTCGTTACGTGGACTACTGAAGCTGCTAATAAATTTAATTGTGAGACTTATGTAACCTTTTTAAATTCCAACAATTTTAATAAATAAATTTATTAATATAAATTCGACAAAGCTTTTCTTCATTCAATTAGAAATTTCCCTGAATGGATGTGGTGAGCGTTTCTAGAAATCTTAAATTGGAAATTTATTGTTTTCGAAGTTGCCAAGGCTTGTAGTTTTCACGAGCGTAACATTGGTATATTTCGTTGTAAGTAGATATAACCAGTTCTATATATATGTATGTTTAAGATTTGTCAAGATAATGCTTCTTCCTACACGTGACGAACGTAATGCAGTATAGAATGTTTTGTGTTCTACTATAGAAAAGCGTTTAATGACGATTAACTGCAGATGAAACGAAACTGAATCAAAGCAAATTTAATTTAATTGAATTAAATTTAAAAAAAGATGATTCAGCTAAGGTCCACCAACGTGATTTACATACGAGTAACAAAACAAAACATTTAAGCATCAAAAGAGAAGAAACATGTGAACATATCGAAGAAATCACAAAGTTAAAAATTAAAAATTGAATAATGTCATGACATGTATCATAATTACTTTTTTCTGGTTTTTAATAATAAAATGTTTTTAAATATTTAAACTGCTCATCTATTAAAATTATAAGAATCGATTTTTTAACTTTTTGTCAATTTACATACATTTAAATAATTTTTAAAAAAAAAAGAGTAGTTGGTCACTTCTATCCGGATATGGACGATATATTTAACCTAGATGAATCGTTAGTGATTCACTTTGGCAAATATCCAAATTTTAACTTGACAGTAGGAACCGCACTCGAAAATTTTAAAAAATTATGATATGTCCTGCGAAAATCCTCCACCCTCGCGGTCTGATACGCCATCCGCAAAAATTGTATTACTAACGAATACTTTGAAAATTCAAACATTATTTGTCAAAAAAATCTTGAGATGCGATTTAGAGCCATTTTGTTTGTCTCTGCCATTACCAACCTCTCACGTCTACTAACCAAGTAAACCGGGCGAATTTTGAGGAAACTTTGAAAATTAAAATGGTTGGATCTAAATATCAATTTTCTCAGTCGAAACAAATTTCGATTAAATTTTGAAGACATCTTTTTACATTATGTCGGGTATTCCTTGTATGCTAGAGATCATTGGGAGCGAAACCCTTTAGATATTGAATGATTCTTTCAATAACATGTTTTGTCAATGGATGATTTTGTTACTGTTCTCATGACATTGACGAAAATTAGTCGGGCAATATACCACACATGCATCACATAGATGATTTTTTCGTACACACGCATGTCAATCAGAAGTAATGGGATTGAGCTCAATATACCAGAAAATGTCCAGTACAGTAACATACCCGTTCACTACGTACATAGTATGATGATGATGTTGAAAGATGCCACAATTAGTGTGGGAAGGGTATCGGCACTTAAGCCAACAATGAGGCCTATTGTACCACCCTGTTTCGTTAAGAAAGTTAAGGGCGCTCAAGCAGATTTCCCAAGTTTAGTCGGTCTGATTTCTTACGAAATTTCTTACGTATCCTGACTGGGTCCTGAATTATCAGAATTATGCTCATATCAGGTTCCTTCAAAAAGATTTTGTTCTGAAAATAATAAGCAGAATGTCCTGACCAAATAACTTTATCCAACCAACCAATATCTGTGGAAGTTGTAAAGTAACACAGAAAATCAAAATTAACATTTTTCCAAATGTTGAATGGATTTAATATGAGCGGTTGGTGTTCTTTTTGAATTTTTACGCTTTAAAACATCAAAGAGCCATTGACATCACAATCACATAGACCACCATTAGGGCAGTTATCTACTTGATCCTTGAGTGAAACAATACTGCTAACCAGATAAACCATCTTATCCATAGTCAATCTAAGACGTTCGTAAAAAGGAAAAAAAATCTATTGCAACGAAACTTAAATAAATAAATAAATTTATTTATAAATTTAATCTAAATGACGAAATTGTTTACATTTTCTATAAATATAAATAAAGCGTGTGGTGGGTAAAGCCCATACAAAAATAAAATTTCTAAATATTTACGTCGTCAGAACAGCTAGAGTGAGTTTAAGTTGCTTTTACATTGCTTGTAAAGTAGACTTTAAAAAAAATATCTTCCACTTATTATTTATATTATTGTTATATTTTATGGATGATTTATATTGGTACGTTGAATAAGTTCTCGCGATTTCCCGACAGATGGTGTTATCTTAGCCTTTTTGCATCAAGCAATACTACATCCAACTTCATCGTGAAGATCCATCAGTAGGCTTGAAATAACAGTATATTTTAATGCAAACAACATATCTTTCATAGCATTAAAAATGTCGTCGAATGTCGTGCCAAAAAAAGAGTATTTGCGGGGAATTTTCTGCATAACTTTTTTCAAAGAAATCTGAAGCACATATAATTCTTATCGATCCTTACGACGACCATGCTCTGTCGGAAACAACATTCAGAAATTGGTTTCGAATCTTTAAAAATAATGATCAACGTCAAGAAGATAAAGAACGTTCTGGAGCATCGAAAAAGTTTGAAGGCGAAGAGTTGGGAGCATTACTCGATTAAGATGCATGTCAGACGCAAAATTAACTTGCAGAATCATTATAGGAGTTCATCACACAACAGTTGCCAAACGCTTAAAAGCATTAGGAACGATTCAAAAGCAAGCAAATTGGGTGCCGTACGAATTGAAGCCAAGAGATGTCGAACGGTGTTCTTCCACGTGTGAACAGCTGCTTCAAGGGCAGAAAATTAAAGGTTTTTTGCATCGTATAGTGACTGGTGATGAAAAGTGGTTACATTACGATAACCCGAAGCGTAGAAAATCCTGGGTTAAACCCGGCCATGCATCAACATCGACGGCAAAGCCGAATAGCTATGGTTCCAAACTCATGCTCTGTATTTGGTGGGATCAGGCGGGTGTAGTGTATTATGAGCTCCACAAACCCAACGAAACCATCACGCAAGATCGCTATCGACTGCAATTGATGCGTTTGAGCCGAATATTGAAGAAAAAACGGCCGCAAAGACGAGGAGAGACACGACAAAGTAATTTTGCAGCATGACAACGCTCGGCGGCATGTTGCAAAACCGATCAAAACCTACTTGGAAACGCTCAAATCGGAACCTAACCCACCCGCTGTATTCACCGGATATTGTTCCTTCCAATTATCACTTGTTCCGATCGATGACTAATAGCCTGGTTGACCAGCACTTCAATTATTACGAAGATGATAAAAAAAGGCTTGAATCGTGGATAACCTCAAAAGATGAGTCGTTCTTTCGACATGATATTCGTATGCTGTCAGAAAGATGGAAAAAAAGTATTCGCTTCAATGACATGTTATTAAGAATTTAAAGAAAAATAGTAATTTTCATGAAAAAACAGCGAGAACTTATTCACTGTAAGCTCAATGAAAACACAGACTAAATAAATTAGGTTCTGTTGATATTTTGTTTAACACACCTACGGAATAGAAGCGCTCATTGCAATAACACGATAAGCCACAATTTTAGTACCGAATTTGCAAAGTACAGTATTCTTACTGAATGGAATTGTGTTAACCATATAATAAAACTACAAGATTACATAATAAGTAATAAATAAATAATAACATTAGCTGCAAATACTCTTAAAAAATCAAACTTATCTGGTTTCTAGATAAATCAGTGTGTTTTCGTCTACCTGTACAAAAGGGCTTTCAAGTTGATAGATGATAGTTTAATTACAGGTACTATTCACTTTCCACAACACTTTTGCTGCTATTTATTTATATTTCCGTGAGAATTGTTCACATCAACTCGACAGTATAGTTCCTCCACGGTTTCAAATCACTTGCGATAGTCTCAACTATGCAGAAGCTCTCAGGCATTAATTACTTCAACTACAAACAGCTGTACAAGTCACGTGTTTTGCATATTAACAACAAATAGTGAACTGACAACTTAACGCGATAATATAAAGAGGAGGGTGGGGGGGAACAACCAATATATTAAACAAAAAATATATTCAAACAGTAGACGGATTTAGCCACTTGGAATAAAACGTGCGGTCACATTTTCTACTGCTACTCAATTCGTTCTAGCAATTTTCTATTGCAAATATTTACACAGTTATCGTGACCAAGTCTCGCAGATAAAATAGAAAATAAAATTACTAACTTATATGAGGTATCATACGCGTAGAATAAAAGGCGAACATCACACCTTGCACGTGACTAAATGGAAAATATTCATGTGAGCTTTGTTCCACACGAAATAACGTTAATGCATGATTTAACGCATGCCAGATAAAAATGGTTCGTAATTGTATATTCAAAATGCAAATCGAATCAGTGGAAAATTTTTTATAAAACCGTGACATCTAACCTTCGGACTTAATGGACGAAAATAATGTTTCTTTTTATTCGCTTCAATTTCATACCATACGAACATAATTAAGATATATTTAAACAAATGAAAATATTTTGGTATTTTATTTTATTTAAATAAATTCATAAATAATATTTTCTTGTTTCACTCTGATGAAATACTTCTTCAGGACAAAAATTTTCTGCATTCTAATTCTAGCCAATACTGATTTAATACAGATAATTAAACTCGAACTAAACTACGTTGGCGTGAGAAAAAAATAAACCTCAATCAGGTACACGATAATTACCTGGCTTACCGCTATACTTGTCTGTCGAGGTAAAAGAAATACAGACAAAAGCAATTACATCTACTTATCAAATAAATAAATTTTAATTGGTTCACGTGTACTCGTATAGTTCGGAATGTAATCAAGACAAAACTTAAATACAGTCTGAACGATTGTTCAGAATTAAAGTTAAAGGTTGGATTAGGGCAAGAATTATGCGTTACAAATTGGGTAAAATTCGATACATATAAAATGGTAAAAACTAGTAAATATTTTTATAAAAAAACTTATGAGTTTTGTTTATAATAACCAAGAAAAACGAATACTGAAATTTTAAAAAATTTCCGAATTAACGATTTTTTATAGGCGGCCTTTTTGGTACCAGTATATGCTTCTGCGAATTATATCAGAGTAAAGTATTACCAAATTTAATGCTCACCTTATTATTACTAAATCCAACCTACTTTTTGCTGAGAATCTTTAAATTTTTTACTCGTACTTCAAATTTTCTTGTAGCAGGTGGACGAAACCCCCTCGAATGATGTATCTATGATACTTCGTTTTGATACTTTTGTCTTAGATATTTGCTCATTTTATTTGAATTGGAATGGAATCACCCAAATACAATATGAGTGGACTTACCCATACTATATATTATTGGCAAATGATGCGTCAACAATAAAGCGATAATTCTGCAATTGATACAGGTATCAATTGAGCACACCATTCCAACAAAGAACTCGCATCTCCAAGTCCCAGACACATGCCATAGTTGCAGTAGCAGATTTAATTGCAACAAATTATGTGTTCTTGCAATTAATATCTAAAGATAGAGTACTGTTTCTTGTTGATCCGTCAGCTTTAGTTACCGAGTTCCAAGAATTTCTAAAAAGAAAAAGTTTCTCAAAAATAAAAAGAAAAATAGAATAAAAATTATTTTCCTAGAAGACTTAAGAACTCCCGAAAACAATATGATTTGTAATTCGTGGTCAAATTATTGTACATTATCGACTACTAGTTAATTTCTTTACGAAGCCAGATTTAAGTCCTTAATTGGGATTATGAAAATAACGTACATTAATGAAAACTGAATTGATCAGTGGAGGGGACAATTGAGGCTGCTATTCATTATTATGTTAACATCAGGGATACATTTCTCGATCAGATCGATGCGACGACTTATCTTCAACGATCTCCAAACAAAGGCCTATCAACGTTTACTCGCAAAAATAATTTTCTAATTTACGAAAATTCGGGATTAAAAGGTTTTTTGAATCAAGAATCGAACATCTGTCTCCGACAAGGTAGCCGAAGATGCTTGCCACTATACGACAATGACATGGACAAGTAGACAGACAGTTAATTTGTGATATGATGTTAAAGCACATGAAAAAGTGGGTGATACAATTCATATTTAAAAACAGAGAATCCCAAATCGGAGCCATAAAAATATGACAAAAAAATAATACGCGAGAGTTGATAGCACTTTCGCGAAATTTATAAAACTATCACGCTAACTATCACCGTATAGAATATCGTGCTCTCGTCTAATTTAATAACACTTTTATTTAAATTGTTTAAAATATTTGATTCTTACATAAATCGTAAGAACAAAAAAAATTCAGTTATTCTACCCATAAGAAAGTGCAGATATTATTTAATGGAATTTATATAAATTATTAGTATTAATTAGAAATGAGTTAAAAAACATACTGCAGTCACGATCGGCTGCAAGCCAATCGTATAATACTCTAGATGAATACTGAACTCCGATTTATATTGTAGTTGGGGATAAAGTAGAATTATGTGTGTGCATGTTGTATGTCCTTTATTAAGGACTCCTATTAGATTGCTACTAAAAACTAAAAGACAATATTCAGTGTTTAACTTCATACCTTGAACTATGTACGTCATCGAAAAAAAATGTGTTTCACATGGGAGGTGCAGGAAGGACTCACTCGATTTCTTACATATTTATCCCTTTCCTTGGAACCATTCAAAAATTAATGTGTACAAAATTTCAAATTCGTAGCTTGAAGCATTCAAAAGTTATCGGAAAATATTGTTGAACACGCGTTTTAAGGATATTTTGTATGGCAGCTACCAGAAGGAGTAAAAGGATTTCGCTGAATAGTAAACTCGAACTTCCTTTTCACTCAAAACTAACTTGTACAAAATTCCGAATTCGTAGCTAAAAGATTACTTGAGTTATAGTGAGTTTCGTAAATTAAGTGAATACATTTTGACAGGATATTTGTATGACAGCTACACGAAGGACTAATAGGATTTTCTTCATAATCATATATTTAGCTCCAACTATTGGAAAAATAACACGTACAAAATTTCAATATCGTAGCTTAAACCCTTCTAAAGTTATCGACCAATATTCTTGAACACGTGTTTTAAGGACATTTTGTATGGCAGCTACCCGAAGGAGTAGGACGATTTTGCCCGTTAACGAACTTAGCCTTACAAATTCAACTAAACATCCAGATTCAAAATTTCAAGATCCTAGGTGAAGGCGTTTTTGAGTTATCGTGCTAACGGATAGACGGACGGACGGACGTCAGGCGGATTTGAGGTTTTTGGCCACAAATAAACAAAAAATAATATATAACTTTTTTTCGTCCGAGGCTTGGTTCTATGCGTTACAAACTTTTGGGCTGGAGCACCAAAACTTGCTTGTTCAAATTTTTTCTTTCACAATAATATAGGAGTAAGCATAAGCTATTAATATGATTAACAAAAATTAGAAATTTCGAAATAAAACATACAAAAAACAACCAAAACCAAAAAGCCTCCAATATTGAACTGTCAATTAATTGTTTGCAAAATGCAACATGTACGTGGAAAAGAGACACGAAACTAACTAACGGTAGATCAAATTCGAGAAAAATTAACACGTGCTGCTTTAGTATGCCTTCCTTTATTGCTTTCATTGTAATTTATGCCTTGGGCAAGTGCACATATTGGCGAAATCGAAGTTTTTAACAATGCCCGGCAAACGAGTTAATGAAAATTTAATTCAGTTAGTTTATTACAACCATTATAAAGGAAAAACGGCTAAAGAATTGGTGGAAATGTTTGGTATTAAATTAAGGACTGTATATAATATTATTAAGCGTGCCGAGAAAGAAAATCGTCTGCACCTAAACAATTCTGGAGGCGGACCACCAAAGCTCACAAGACGCGATCATTCTAAAATATTAAAAACCATTGGCGATAATCCGCACACAACACTGAGTTAGCAGTTAGCAGTTAGCATTGGACATGAAAAAGGATTGCTTTAAGGAAGTGAGCCATGAGACGGTAAGAAAAGTTCTTAAAATGCACAATTACTCAGCACATGTAGCCAGAAAGAAGCCATTGCTTTCTGCTATTAACATTGAAAGGCGGCTGAACTTTGCTATTGCTCACGTAAACAAGCCCGCAGAGTACTGGAACGACGTTATTTTTTGTGATGAGACTAAAATAATGTTATATTCTCATGATGGACCTAGCACAGTTTGGAGACAGCCTAATACAGCCTTGCTGCAGAAGAACATCATACCAACAGTGAAGTTTGGCAAGCTTTCTGTAATGGTGTGGGGTTGTATCTCATCCGAAGGCGTTGGTGAGCTGCGGATTTTCAATGACATTATGACGAAGGAGTACTACTTGGACATTCTGAAAAATGAATTGTCACGGAGCGCGATGAATTTTGGGTTTGTTGATCCTCGCAACGCAAATAAACTAAAGTGCAAGCTGTACCAGGATAATGACCCCAAACATAAATCGTTGCTGTGCAGGACCTGGCTGCTGTACTCTTGCAGTAAAGTTTTCGATGCACCTGCCCAGAGTCCGGACCTAAATCCTATCGAGAATTTGTGGGCTTTGCTGAAGAAGAGAGTGGCTAAACGCAGACCTACCAATAAAAATGCCTTAATCAAAGCAATTCAAGAAGAATGGCAGAAAATTCCTGAATATTACGACTTAAATGGCCTTATACAGTCAATGTCGCGTCGTCTGAAGGCAATCATGGATGCCAATGGCCACCATACCAAATACTAATACTATTAGTATCATAGTTTTTCAGATTTAGTTATAAATCCAACATGTGTTTACATTTTGCAAAGAATTAATTGACAGTTGAATATTTGTTGTTTTTTGGTTTTGTTTGTTTTTTGTTATGTTTTATATTGAAATTTAATATTTTTGTAATTCATGTTAATAACTAATACTTACCTTAATAATATATTGAAAGAAAAACAGCAAGAAAACACGTTTTTGTTAATCAATTTTCACTTCCAAATGAATTTTTATGACTTTTTTTCATTTTGCAAAGAATTAGTTGACAAACTGTAAATATAAAATCAAAAACTGGTGGGTGACCAAGTTCACGAGTGAACATGCGTTCGGTAGAAAAGACTTTCACGATTTTTATGTGGCTGATATTTAAAACATATTCTTGTCGTTTTTGTATAAGCGAAATAAAAAAAAAATAGCTCAACAAGTTTTGAAGTTATCGTGCAAAATGGTTTATAGCATATTTTAAGTATTTTTTTTTACGAAAAAAGGAGGATTCTGCCTGGATACTAAATTTCAACTATCTAGGCTCAGCGTGTTCTCGAGTTATCATATTTTCGGACAAATAAACGGGAGAAGAGTAATCAAATCACATTTTTTTGTAGATTTGTGTCTTCAGTAAACAACAAAATTAAATAATTTAATTTTTTTTCGTCGTAATGAACCTCCTGTTTATCACTGGTAGTTTGTAATTTGTAGCTAACTTTTCAGTTATTTCAATTTATTTCTTATACTGTAAATAGTTAATGTCGTGAAAAGTACAAGCGGAAGTGCGAATAACTGTAATTATTTATCATTTTGAAGATAGTCAGTCATAGCTACAAAATGTTTATCTTTTAGAATTGAGCATACAAGGATGCCACTTATTATTTACAACAGTTTTCATTTGTTGAAACACTTTTGAAATCGAAATTCATCTTTATCCAGTGGAAAAATGTAAAACAAATAGAATAAAAATTAATTTTTATTAAATTAAATAATTGTGTTTTTGTGACTATATAATTCAAGTAGGTTCAGTTGGAATTTTGAATATACATAGGTAACTATAAAAAAAACTGATCATGCTTTTGTGCACGAAATTTTGTAGTAATTTATGCAGAAGAGTGGGAGGGATCTTGGGGAGTGAGGCCGAGTTTGATAGTGCGCTAAAAATTATCTTTGTTACCGCCTGATGCGTTTTACCACAACAACAAAATTTCCTGAAACAAATCAACTACTCACTCATATTGCGAATAAAAAATTCCATGTACATGGAAATCGATTAAGTCGGTTCACCGCAGAAATAACGCTTTTCGATTTTAGAGCCAATGCAATCCTATTAGCCAAAACACGGCAATAAAATGATATTAACTAATGGAAATTTTTCAACTACTTATAAATCTGTATTCAGAGCTCTTCCTATAAAATAAGGTGAAAACAAATTACAGTTCTAGACACACCTCTACTAAACATAATAGTGAATTCCTGGTTTAACTAATACATAAAACTTTTATTTCATACCCTCAATGTACGTATTATTTCGGTTGACATAAAACATTAGCAATATTTAGCGTTTATTTATTCACATTTTTTCAAATGGACTATACAAAGTGACGCATGTAAACAAAACAATTTATGGCTGTTAACATGTGAGAGTCATGAACGAAATTGAAATTCATTGACTATGAAATTGTAACTATTTTTACGAATAGAAAAATTATTATACAAATTTCAAGGTTTACGAGAATGAAGATAAATGATTCGTCTATGAATCAGATACTGTTGTAATTTATTTTGATTTTCGTAAAATTACGAGAAAATGGTCAATTCTGTCGTTATTACTAAACTAGCTAATACAAGCGTATTTCATAGTAAACATTAGTTCGTTTTTTGTAATAATAATTTTTGTTTGTATTTATATCTTCAACAATCGAAATTGACAGTAACGTTTTGCCAACTTTACAAATATTTATCGATTTAGCATCAAAACTGGCTAGAATATTTTTTTTCCATTTATACTATTCATTGACTTTCAATTATGACAATTGTCTGAAATGGCCTTCAACTCGCTACTCGAATGGAAATATCAACGACACTTAATTAAAAAAAAGCTTACTAAAATACATTTCTGATAAGAATTGTTTATTTCTAATTTCATCGAGTGGAATTATATAAAATTATTGGAATAATGTTTCAATTGATACAATTAACTTAGCTATTTCTCGTGATAAAATGTAATCGACATGAAATTTTAATAAAATTTGCTGATAGCTGAAATTTTGTATATTTATAGCACTAACTTCCACTGCTTCGTCTAGCCTCCATACAAAAGTCATTGAAAATTTTGTGTATTTAACTTATGAAACGCTGTATAACGTAGCAAGTCTTTCGTCGAAATTTTATTCAAATTAATTTTACAATAACTGGGGGATTTTCACAATATTCCGTTACAGAAACTCGTCAAAATTAGAAATAAATAGAAATATTTGCAACTTGGCTAAATTTTGTCCGTTCGTATTTTTTTAGCTTATACCTCGAGAACTTTTGAAAAGCTGATACTTTGTCACTGCTACTTCAAAGCACAAATTGAAACAAACGTATGTACTAGTATCTTTTGTATCAACAAAAATCGTATATTTTTGGTTCAAAATCTGCCCTAAACAAAAGTATCAATTTAGAATTTAGAGCCGAACTGAAAATGAGAGTTTACCGAACTTTAGGTCTATGTTACGAGAAAAAAGTATTGTGGCGAGTGATGAGTATAGTTGAAGTTTTGTAAAAAGGTTCAGTATTAATGAATTATGATGAATGTAAATAAAGTGAGATATTCTCGCTCTTTTCACTACGAACTGCTGGTTCCGAGTTTCAGTTTTATACTACAATTGGAATTGAAATACCTGAGCTGGAGCAAGTCCATATACCTTCAACGTTTAATCGGCGACAAGAAGTATCAGTATCATCTTGGATCTGATACATAAAATCGCAGTCAAAATTTTTAATTGTAAATATTAATCACCCAAATACCAAGCCAATTTAAGCAACTATGTATTAATTATTTTTTACAAGAGAGAACAATTTTTCTGATTGTAAACTTTCGAATAGAACAATCAAAAATTCAAGATTAAGGTTGACAAAAAAAAATTAATTGCATTCTTATCGATTTGATGCAGTATTTATTGTTTCTAGGCAACTGTAACTACCTTGTATTTTTCAATTTAGCTACTGTTTACAAAATTTTTTTAAAAAAAATAATGAACCCCATTATTAGCGTATTTATTTATATCGTTCTAATGAATATTTGATAATGTCTTGCACGTGATATCACCACCCATTTCGTGTAAACCAGGACAACAATTTCGAATTTCATATCGACAAAGAATTCTCTTTAGTTTTACAATTAATAACTACGTTCAGCACGAAATCTTTGTAGGCTTAGCAATTAACATAAATAGAATAATTAAGTAAATGTGATAGACTAATTTTAGAACAAAAAAAATATTTGTTAATTCTTACTAATTTATTAGATACGTACTGTGTTGTTTTTTATTAATAAAATATTTGAAGAAATCGTAGAATGACATTTTTTTTTTCAAGAACAAAAAAACAGAACTTTTGGATTTTATTTGGAAAAGAAATTCACTTTATCTAATTTGCGTCAATAGTGACTTCCAAGAAGACATTGAAATTAGTGTCTTTTTGCTACAAAGAACCATGAAAATCATCAAAAAAAGTTGTCTCGTCTCGTTTACACATTGTATAAATTTGTTAAAGCTGTAGTACGCACAAATGTCTATTTTGGTTAATCTCATATTTGTATCATGATAATTAAGATTAATCTAATATTTGCTTACTTCGGTTTTGTTGATTTCATTGCCATTTCTTCCAAAACTTCGTAAAATTCTCATTAAGGAAACAATTTTATTTTGGTTTTAAAGAAATTGGTAAAAATAAAAGCAAAACTGGGTGACATCCACACTAACAGCTTACTTAAGGTAAGGGCCAAGTCCAAAAACGATTTTACCGGTCATTTTAGTGAAAGTTTTTCACCTGCATACTCTTTCATTAACACTATTGAAAATCATGTTTTGCACCAGTCGAATATTGCGTGCGGTGGATTTTGCAGAATCCATAAACGTAAAATTTTCTAATAACATTTAATTCATATGATTTGAATTGCTTTTATTTTTGGAAATACACAAGTCAGCAGATTAACCACAATAGAAAATATAAATTGATAAGAGCATTTGGACGTGATTTCGGACTTATCAGAAATATTAATAATTTTTAAGCACTCTTCTTATTCAATTTTAACTATAGCAAATATTAATATTGGGCATCGAATGAGTTATAGGCTCGAATGAGCTAACTGTCCCAAATTTAATATAAACATGGGAAAATACATACCGCCAGGAAAATGTTAAAATTATTCACCAAAAATACGTATGACTTAAAAACGAGGTACAGTACTTCAGTGTACGCCCGAAGAGTATTTTCCAAATTGTAACCGTAGACGAAATAAACTAGCGAGTTCGAGAAAACAATCGCCGTGCAAATATCTGTAAGTAGCAAGGCAACAACTAACTTTACGTCGAAGTTCGCTATATTCGAACAGTTATATAAGATGGAAATTAGAAAAAACAAAAATACATTACATTTAATCGATAGTTCTTATTACAAGGACGTAGTTTATAATATTGTATTTCTGGAATTATAAGCAAATGCAATATTCTGTAAGATAACTAATTTATTAAAATATAAGGACAAATCAAATCACATGTTCTGCCATATGGCAAACTTCTTAACGACCGTTGGATATTTACTGAAGAGAAATTGTTTTTACTTTATTTTTTTTTAATAATAAAGTATTGTTATCGACCTGAAATTTCAAAAAAGTTTGCTACCCTGAAATTTTGTATTTTCACGTTTTAGGATTAGTAAACACCAAAAAAGAAAAAAAAAATGTCCGTCTGTCCGCCGTACACAAAACAGTTTGAAGGTGCGTAGCACAATTTTTCGATAGGGGTCAAGGGGTGTGCAAGTGGGAATGGGGAAACAATGCGTCCAAAACGCTTGAAAGCTGGGATTGAAACATTCTAAAATCCATATCTCCTGAACGATTGATGTCAGATGGCTGAAACTTTGTAGTTGTCTTAAGAGATACGAGGAGATTAGAAAAGGGTTAACATTTTTAAGAGGGGTGGGGAAAACCTTTGAATTACAATATCTTCCGACTTTTGATTGTGCCGGAAGATAAAATTTGGTTTCTGTATTTAGAATTACCAGTGGAGTCTACTGAATGTAAATTATATATTATATATATATATTACGTATATTATAATTTTTGAGGGTGAGGCGAAGTGCGGAAGTGGGGGGACAGTCATTTTTAAAAAAAATAAATGTTTATATCTCAAGAACCGTATCAGATATGATCTTGAAAATTTTACAGGAGTTAGGATCAGTAGACCTATAGCGGAGAAAACAATTTTGAGGGTGAGGGTGTAGGGAGTGAGGGTGTGGGTGTAGGGAGTGATGGTGGGAGGGGGTGGATATGAAAAAATTCTGATTTTAATTTCTCGAAAGCAGCAAAGGATAGAAAACTGAAAATTGAAAACTGTATAGAGCTACTATACATCCCAGAAAAATAAATTTTTGATAGTGGTAGCATGGTTTGGGGATGGTTTTTCATATCTCAGAAACGGCTTATGCTAGAAAGTTGAAACTTAGTACCTATATGTAGATGTGCCACTAGAGTAATTAAAACTAAAAAAAAATTGGCCTACAATATGGGCGGAACTTTATTATTTTATGGGACTGACAACCTAAGGAATAACCAGGGGCTATTTGGAACGTTATTTTTTAGGTTGTCAGTCGCATAGTAACCTACATCGCATCTCAGCATTAAACACGTTTCGAACTTCTACCCATAAAATAATAAAGTTGCGCCCAGACTGTTGGCCAATTTTTTTTCTTATTGCGTGGAATATGAATGGTTTTTTCAACGCATGAACACGAAGTATCTCCATGGATGAAAAGGGAGAGAGAAGAGTTCGCAGGATACCTTTTGGCAATAATCCTCAAGTTCGTCTTTTATATTATAGTATTATTTCGACATAAAATATCACACAGCAAGAAAATGTATAGGAAGAAAAGAAGACTGACGATTTTTTTGTGACAACATTTTTTTCAGTTCACGAAATGCCCCTATATCTCTGGTTTATCGAATTAAATAGGTGTGCTAAAAATGTGTAGACCCGTGGTAGTTATTGGTGTATACGCATAGAGGTTTCTCAACTACCATGGGTGTTCGGTTTGGATAAGCAACCAAATTTATTTTCATTAATTAAAAAAAACAACAACAAATTAATTGCTAATTTTAACTAAATGACTGCGACGCTAACACCCATGGGTGTTCCTCGCAACACCCATGGGTCTTTTTACGACAATCATAGGTGTTCTTACGACAATCAGGGATGTTTCCCGACACACTCATAAATATGAGTGTAGTTCCTACCATTGGTGTTTCTAGAAACACCCATAAATATAAGTGTATTACCATGGGTGTTTCTCCATCGATATTAAGAAACAGCCATTTAATTTTTTCGACTAGGGATGAGGACATGGATCATTAATTGCGATCTTTTGAAGCACTGCTTTTGAAATCATGAAGTGTTGATGGGTTTTGTACCCACTACTGCATTTTTTGAATACTAGCGTGCTTAGCGACTGCACCACCGAGACTGCTTAGCTATATGTATAGCAATAAAATAGAAAAATGAGTCAGTACTTGTTTTGCTATCAGTCAACTTGCTGTTCTGATAGAGCGTATTCACTCCATACCAAATAACATATAATCTACTGAAACTGTCGTGATTTTATATGTTTGGATCACTGAATCAGGTTAATGATAGTTGTCGTTACTTTGTAAAAGCTCAGTTTTTCTTAAGTTTAAAAGCTCTCAACTGCGGACATCTTGTGTTAAGAAAGAATATGTGCATATAAATGGCCTTCATTCATCAATATCAGTATCACTAACTAAGCCGAGTAGTGTCTTCGTTAGGTGAGAAAAACGTCAAGTGGTATTCATAGTTTATTATGATACTGAATATGAATATAAAACTTATCAAATGTTTGCTTCTATGGAAAATAACTTGTTTAACATAAAATTATGCACATGAACAAATTGCACAGAGTTCTCGAGTTAACACTAAAAATGAAATTGCATGAATATAAAAGCATCGATTCGATATCGAATCGCTGTAAGTATAAGCTGTCTAGTCTAGACGACTACGCTAAACAACAATATTCTTAAAGATTAATAATATAATAAAGTTATTATACAAAAGAGATAAAATAAATAAAATAGCAAACGTGACGACAACTCTTAGTGATATGACAATAGGTCTCAATGTCAACAACTGGCGTTTAATGAACTCGACTGACGTTAATAACATTAGCAACAACTTTATATGGCTTTCAAACGGAACTCCCATTATAAACTTGAGTAAACATTTTAATAAATTCCTCTCGAGCAGCGCGCGCACACAATCCCATCATAAATCTAAACGTATATACGTAGAAAATCTTTTTGTAGCAAAAACAAAAACTATAGAAACAACTCGTATTAATTTCATTCCATTTAGTTTTATATTTTAATATGTGAGTCTTTCAATTTTTACTTTTCATTTTCAATAATAAATAAACGAGTAACGTATGGAGGTCGACCATATAAATCGCGTGAGTTAAACGTGCGCAAAAACCCACCATACACAATTCTCGTTTATTATAATTTTCTTTTTGTAGTTGAAGGTGACACTCGGTTAATTGCCAACAACACTTAGTACACTTTTTGTAAAAAGAAAAAAATATATATACATACATGTATATGATCCGGTTATTGAAATGAAAAATAACATTTTTTTAAATGATTACAAGAAAAACAATGATTTCATGTTTATGAATACAGTAAAGATGATTATTTGGGATCATATTTAATTCCCCGAGCTATGGAGACCTACTTTTCAAAAATAAGAATAAGTTATCGTCATAGATACGTTTTCTTAACGAATTCTTATCCAAACAACGGCATATCTAAAAATGCAGATGTAACGACGAAAAGCACCCCTATGTAACGTTTTCTTCTCATATTCCAATATTTTGAAAAGTGAGAGTGCAATTAAAAGACGCTAAGGATTATCATGTTTTGAGAAACTAATATCAACTACAAAAATATGACAAAAAATCCAGTCAAATTTTTCAAGTAAAACAGACTATGTTAAAATTTTGACGAATACAATATTTGCCAGCAAAAATTGTGAATTTATTTGACAGAGTGACAATAACGAGATCTAAGGTAAAAGGTAGTTAAGATAAGGGAATGAATCAGGTGATTGGTTTCCGAACGTTGGTTGCGTGGTTAGGACTATCCATACAAATTTTTACTAATTTGCTATGTACAAGACAGAATCGATTCACATTCAGAACTACAGTCAGAAACGCAAGAACAACGGTGTATGATAAGCACCAGCTAAATAGATATAAGAATACGTCAAACTAAGCGAATATTTCACAGTTCTACGCAACTAATATATGTACATAGTTTTCCTGTCGCTTCATTATTGTGTGACTTTGAAAATCCTTTTGCCATTTTTTCGCAATTTTAGGATTGAGGGAACCAATTAAGTACATAAATTCGCCAGTCTCAGTCGCTCTAACTGATCCTGAGATTCGTCGTGGGATTCTCAAATGTGGCTATAGATTGTGAACCGTTTAACAGCCACCTTGATACGGGAAATCAGACTTTTATTCCAAACTTTAAAGGTATGTACCACTAAGAAACTGTAAACTTCGGGAACCAATGTTTTCGATATAAATTAGCTACTATCTCTGACGTATAAATTAAGGCTTCAGGAAGCCAGAACAAAAACCTTTCTAAACAAACTCTGGAACCCACATTGAGTACATAATCAAGGAACTAGTAATACAAAGCTATGTGTAATATTATAATCAGCTGTTTTAATCTACTACTCGTAAATTTTATTTTTAATCTAAATTTCCTTTTTATAAGTAAAAAAAGCTTATCATTACAGCAACAGTTCACGTGTTCGTACACACTTCACTCTTACCAAATCGGAATTATCTTCATAACAAATCTATTTAAAAATTTATGAAATATCTGTGCGTAGGATTTTCTGGAAATGAAGGTAATTTATTGATAGCTTGGTCGATAACTCGGTTGACAAGATAAGATATTAATAATTAACATACATACGAGAATAGTGACGGTATTGGGGTGGTAGTTTCGATTTATCAGCCATGAAAACTATTTAAGTTTAAGTTACTTGCCACAAGGATGTTACAATGCAAACGCAAAATTTCGGAGGTCAGCAGTACTTAGTATAATACACAAGAGTTTTAATTTCAATATTTTACTTCATAGATTTCACTATGTTGGTTTTCCCCTTTCCACTTTATTTTTTACGACCAAATGAATCTAGAGTTAATAATCCCCAATTCTTCAATAAACACCAAACTAAACATGCCTTTTTAATACAAAGGTTTCATTCCCGACTTATTATCGCGATTTAAATATAAATGATAAAAACAAAACAGATCCCAGGGCCGCATCTTGAGGTTCACCGCATTAACACAAAGGTTCTTTCATGGCGAATCTACCACTTTCGATGAATCGTTGGATATCTCATGAGCTCGCTAAAAAAATCGACAACTTTCGAAAACAGCAAAGCAACCGAAATAGAAAAAAATTAAAGAAAAATATTCAAAAAATACAACAAGAACAAAAAATAAATAAAAGTACAAAATATTCAACAATAAAAAAATTACTACGAAAATAAAATAAATAGAAGAAAAATATGGAAAATATAACAAATACAAAAAAATCTAAAATTCTACAAAAATTAATAAAATCACAAAAATTATCCAAAGAAAAAATTGGCATGTGAACCATTGGGTGAGTGAGACAATGTGGAGGGCAAAAAGGCTTAAATAAAAACAATTTTTTTTTATTACTCATGAACGGTTCACAATAAAAAGTTAAACAAATATTACAAATAAAACTGATTTAAAAATTTAAATAAAAATATAGAAAATAAAATAATTGTACGACAAAAAATTAAATAAAAAACCATAAAATATAAAAAACAGCAAAAATTTAAAATACAATATACAAAAAAATTTATAACAGTATAAATACTTTATTATTAAAAAATAATACAGTAAAACATAGAACAAAAATTTAAAAAAAAAATACTTTGAAAAAGAAATACCAATTTTAAACAAAGAAAAATAAAATATAAATAATAAAGAAAATACAAAGCCACAAAAATAAATAAAATGCTCCATCGTTTCGACAGGTCACAGAAACTGTTGAAGAAGTAGACTTCTAAAAATTAAATTTCCTCTAATGGAGAAAGCTGAACAGGTACAGCGAATATATAGAGAAACTTAATCCTCACCTCGTCTGTACAGAAGATTTCAACTGCATGTTTTGAATTATAGATTTTGGAAAATCTATCGAGAACACTTTTACACCTATTTGTTCCAAATATAATATATATATTATAATATAAGTATTAAATTTTTATTTGTACAATTGATATTTTCCCTTAAATCACCAATATATGTATGTGTACTAAGTACTTTGGCATATACTCGATTTATTAGGTAATTGATAATTTACAGAAATTGCTTGCGGGCAATTTGAAACACGTGCAATCTCAGTATACGCAAATAATAACTACCACGGCACATTATTTACATTTCGTTAAAAAACTATAAAACAAATTTAGCAACCCGTGGGCAAGTGAGCAAATTACCTATTCATAAACATTTTTTATTTAGCAGTTGTACATACTAAAATACAACCTTGAAAAACATTTTATTTAATACAGGGAGCAAGTTGTACGAAGATTTTGGCATCATTGAGCACAATTTAGAAAGAACCAAGCATGTTGTAGCTAAAATAGAAAATGATATTAGGAACTGAAATAATGCCCGATTTCTGGAACTTAATGACCGAAGTCGCATTCTACAAAACTAAAAAACGCAACAACACCTGAATATAATGAGAAACAGGCCTACTGATGAGTAAAAAAAGTTTTATTGCCGGTACGAAACGCTTATATAACTGACACTTTCGAACATTAAAAAAGTATATCTCATTTTATTAAAAAATAAACATGGAAACATAGTGTGCTCAAATGCCATCTATAGATGTGAAATCTATAATCCGCCTTAAATCATTTGCCTTACAATGAAGTTAACAAAAAGTTGCAGGAAGGAGAAAGGTGTAGGAGAAACAGTGAGAACATAGTAGCATCCTAAATGTAAAATTGTTACCCACCACCATTCCGATAACCTTCAATAAAGAGAAATTTGAACAAAGTAAGAAATCTTGGGGAAGAAATAAATGGAATATTGATTTATTTAATGTCTACAAAACCCACATCCACATTATCATATATCTTGCCGAGTATAATTCTCACAATTATAGGGTTCAAAGAGCTTTTAAGTTAGATAAGTAACGATTCAATACTGCTATTCTCGTCAACAAGGCCAACGCTTACAATCGTCTCGAATATAATTTTCCCCATCCAACTAAATCTGCTCTGATATAACCTGACAGAGAACATTCCAAAGATAAATTTAATCGTGTCTACCATTTTCTATGAAACATCGATATAATATTGAATACATTATCCTTATTTTTTAAATATTTACATCGCAATTGTTCTCAAGACCTCACTAAAGGAATCAACAAAAATATAAAAAATATAAAAAAGCATCTATATAAAAAAAATACAACAATAAATAAAAGAAAAAACACAAAAATAAAAATACAATAAATATGAAAAATACAACAAGAAATATTAGAATACAACCCAAATAGAAAAGTGCAACGAAATAAAAGAAGAGAAAATAAATAAAAATACAATAAATATAAAAGGACATAGGAACAATATGAAGAAAACAAAAAAAACATTTCACTAAACTTTAAAAAATACAATAACAATACATAAATAAATAAATAAAAATATAAAAATACAAGCGAAAAATAATAGAATACAACCAAAATAAAAAATTTAGCAAAATAGAAGAAAAAAAATTAAAATTTATATAAACATACAGTAAATATAAAAAATACAAGAAAAACATTCAAAAACAGCAACGAAAATAGAAAACATTTCATAAAACTTAAAAAAAATAAATAAATTCAACAAAAAAGCATAAAATATAATAAAAATATTAAAAAAATCTCCAATATATAAAAGCATAATATTTATATACAACAAAAAATAATAGAATACAAGCAAAATAAATTTATTCAACAATCTATAAGACAGTAATTGTAAAAAACACAGGAAAAATATTAAAAATCAACAACGAAAATAGAAAACATTTCATAAAACTTAAAAAAAATACGTCAAAAATATACAAATACAGGAAAAATTTAAAAAAAATAATTGTTTAGTTACAAAAACACAAAAAATTATAAGACTATAAAATATATAACAAAAATCCAAAATAAAAAAAAGGACAACATAGGTACACTAAATATAAAATATATACAACACAACATAAAAATTATAAAAAATACAACAAAAATGAAATAAAAATATAAAAAATACAGAAAATTGCCATAAACGTGATACAAATACAAATACAGATACAGGGAAACCGAAGAAAAGAGTTTCGTTGTTTACAAGTAGCCAGAAAATATATTTTAACTCGGTAATTTTCGAATAAAACCCACAATTTTTTCCTTAAAATTACAAACTTGTAATTACTACAAACTATGTATACATATAAATAAAGCAGAAATATAAAAATACAACAGGAATTAAAAAGATTTGAACCCTAAAAGTGGGTACTCATTGCTTCATACAATGCACTATGCCTGTCAGACACTTAAACCCGTTCCTACGATGTTCAGTTACGTCCTAACTGGAACTTTAACTGACAGATTATCATACAAAACTTTCAGTTAAAGTTCCAGTAGAGTTTAACTGAAGATCGTAATAACTTATAGAAATCAAATTTTTCTAGTCGTGATAATTAATAAAATCTTTTGACCATAACAATTAGAAAGGTATCTAAAACAACAAAACAAAATACCGTATGCGCCTGACAGAAACGGTAAGACACGACACTTCAAAAAAGCGAGGAATAAAAAAGAAATATTTAAAATCACAACAACAAAATAAAAATTCATTAAAAATTAAAATAAAAAATTCAAATAATATAACAAGAAATAAAAAAGGTAGAAACAAAATAAAAAAATACAACAAAGATATAAAAAATTAAATAAAAATAAAAAAAATTTCAGTACTTTTTTTCAATGGCCGATTTAGTGTAATGCTTAACCAAAATAAATATCTAAACAAACATTTAAAAAAAACACAAAAAAAATAATAAGACACCAAGAAATACCACAGAAAATAAAAACATATGTAATATTTCGATAAAAATACATAGAAAGATACAAAATTATTGTAGTACAAATACAGCAAAAATATAAAACAATTAAATATAAAAAAAAATATAGCAAAAATATAAAATATAACTAGTACAACAATAAATTCAGGGACGTCATTTGTGGAGGGGCATTTGCCCCCCCCCCCCTGAATTATGTATTTCTATAGATTATATATAACATATGTATATTTATATATAAAAATATATACAAACATAACATCTTGCCCCCCCCCCCCTTGAAAAAACTGAAATGGCGTCCCTGAATAAATTAAATAATAAGAAAACACTTTCGTCGTTGATTGTTCACTTTTGACAATTGAAAAAGTGTATTATAAATATAATACAACTAAATAAAAAGTAGTAGTGGGTCAAAGAACTAAATACATTAAATATATTTCAAGTGAAACAATTTAAACAAAAATACAAAATACTAAAAATTAATATAACTATGACCCCAAAAATAGAATAAAATAATAGTTGTAATAATTGTTAGATAATTGACTAGATGTTATCAAATTTATACTTTAAAAATAATTTACAAAAATGAAACGATATTAGTATTTATGTTAAGTAAAAAGTAAAGTCTCAGGGGAAATTGTCACTCTGGACCCGCCCCAATATGTTTGCGGAAGCATGTCGAATATTAAAAAATAAACATTTTCAAGAAATCGTGACTACAGAATAACTGGACAGTGAGATTTATATCTTAGGGGGCAACATGTTATCGCTCTTATTAAAAAAAAATTTTAAATTTTTTTTTAAATAAGAAAAACAACTTTGAATTGATGCCGTGGAAGCACTATCATGTGACAAATACTCAATTCCGCGAACACGATAGTAAAGTTCGGAATGAATGTACACATATAGCAACAAGTTAGTAGGAGTAGGAGTATACTACAAAACAACTTGAAGGCTTGATGACTTGTTCAAGCTAACAACCGATTTCTCTGGATTTTATTTGCTCGGGTGTTTTTTTAATTCGAGCAAGCAATCGAAATCGGTTAAGAAAATCGAATCGAATCGTTTCGTTGTTGCTCTTTTCGAAGTGAAGTGAACATTCCATAGACACAATTTCACATCGATTTAAGTACGATAATGAATTTGATGTAAATTCTCGGTAGGAAAATGTCTATGTGAACGGAATATCCAATTTGTTAGTCAATGGTCGTAAATATCGATAAAATATCTGACCAGGTAACTATACTAAGACTGCACTGTGTGTAAAAGGTATAAAGGTGGCGACTGGCGAGTAGGAAAAACTAGAGTCACGTCACGTGCTTTGGGTGTTTGTTTCTCAATAAAATGTTATCGCCACTTAGCAACAAGCCGCTCGAACTCGTTTACCAGCCCCGTGATCTTCAGCTGCTTTGTATGCTTTCACGGGTTTCATTTTAATTGCGAATTGGTAGCACCTTTTCAATAAAAATGTTTTTTTTTGTTATTTTCTTTCGCCCCTTCTCGAAGATTTTGTCAGCCTCCTTCAGTTGAAGCAGCTCCTTGTGCGTTTGATTTCATACTTTTAATTCGGGGGAACCCGAAAAACAGTGAAGTTGTAAATTATAAGCGCAGTCGAAAATCGAGATACGAGTGGTGGAGCGTTTTTATTTACATAGCAAAATTCAGATTATTTGTTCGAATATTATCAAAAATACAATTTAATGTATGGTATACATATGTATGTACTTAATAAGATAATTTCCAAGACACGTAGTCTATCGTTTGCTTTTATGCGCACGACCTGTACGGGGAACTCTGGACTGAACTAGCGAGTCTTATTTTCTTATCAGCTTATGAATTTTTCGTTTTTATACACTCGAACCCGCTAAGAAACTTGACGAGTGCTTCTTATTGTAATTTTTATCATTATTCTGATGATGTGAAAATACAAAATACTCGAATGTTGGCCGATAAACTTAGACCATGTTGAAAATTTTATTTATTTTGATTATAACGTACAATTGTAGAGGTTGTCGTAGCTGGCCGTACCAGGAAGATAGGCGACATATCATCGCCATTGACGTGAATATATTTATAAATCAAGTCGAATTTTTAATGATTTATGTAAATTGGAATTTTTCTAGATATTGCGATTACGTACTTGATTGGTTGTTTCTCAAATGAGGAAAAGCCAGCTTTCAGGGACGACGACGGTATAGCACTGTAGTGCCAAGGGCATGAACTATTTCTAGTGGAAAAATCTCCCAATGATGTAGAAAATATTCGAAAATAGTAGTGATATGCATTCTTAAAACTTGAAAAAAATAAAAATTTATATTCTTTTTCATTATATTTTACAAGTTTCAAAGACCTTCTGTTCGCTTTGAAAAATTCTTCAAGGAAAAAATCAATAAACATTTTTATTCTAGGTATAAAAAACGAGATCTTTATGAGAATTTTATAGAATTTGAGCCTCTTATTTTTGTTTATTTGGACAAGTAATCCTTGAAAGGCATTTTTAGTAGATACAGAGAGAGAGAGTAGAGGCTCTATGGATCATCTATACCATAACTTAGTAAAGATATTTTAGAATTTTTTTTTTTTTTTTTAAATTTGTTGTGTTAAATATTTGACCGTGAGGCAAACAATATATAACCAAAACAATTTGGAGAATGTGCAGGTGTATTTTGTATAATGGAGTTGGTCAGAACGATCAATGATTCGCCTAAGAATCATAAGTGAACTCATCTCTAAACGTAACCTAAGTGAAACGTTAGTGATTCACTTGCGATTCATTTGGCATGTTGGGCTACAATAACCATTTCAACAACATACTACAGTGGATGCCGCTTATTGTAATCACTTTGGGACCAGCCAAAAACTATAACATTAACCGGGTGATAACAATAAACGAAGAAAAAAATAAGCGATGAATTCTGTTTGTGGAAAATGGAATCAAACTGTTTTGATAACAAAATGCGGCTTATAACATTATCCGCGATTACAATAAGCGGCATCCACTGTATTTTCACATACGTGATTTTGTTCCAGTATAAGAGTGTTTTACTGAATAATATTTACCTAAAAAGGTAGGCTATTCAAGCCCAGCGGAAAAAATAATTTTTTTTTACGATATTTAAAAGATCATATTTTTAAAGTGAGTATGACTGGGTGAACTCCTTCAAAGAGTAACATTAAGGAGGCAAGGGGATTTGAATTTTATGTCCGCATATGGTAGGAGGTTGAAACTTGGATATTCAATAGATTAAATAATTGACTTGAAGTCTCAAACGATGTTTTGAAGTGGTCTAACGTCTCTCTGATGCACCATTACTAGGTTTTGACAAGTCGATATCGCCGCGATTCAAATCTGTTCGTTTAGGAGTGTTTCTTTATTTTATTGGGACTTGCTATTTAAATCAATACATATATGTATTGCGAAAATCAAGATTTTCAGAAATGTTTTTGAGGACAGGATTAAGAAGGCATCGTAAACTTACTATGTACAGTGGATCACCATCGTAAAACCTGTTTTGACATCGGAGTTAATAAAGACGCCATGAACAAAGTATAGAAAGTGATTTGATAAGTATATTATACCTTGGATACACAGCTCGTATACAAATCATAATATCGTCAATATCACCAGTATATCACCCAATATTATGCATATAGTACGTCAACGAGCTGATATCGACGTAATATCAAACCTGTTTCCTTGTATATAAATTCGATAATTTTAGCTGATATAGCCTTCTTTTAACTGCCATCAGCGCCATCTGTTACTAAAATCAACTGAAATTCCAATGAACAACACTTGTGGATTTTTATATTCTTCTGAGCCTACATTGTGAATATTGCGACCAAAGAAGAGTGTAGATCTCAAATCATCAAACGCGTCTTCTTCTAGGAAGATACGAAGAGACTTGGAATCCTCACGGATGTAGCAACGAGAATATGGAAGCCACGCCTACTGTGAAAAAGTGAAAGTTTGACTCGAGCCACATATCAATACTGGAGGCTTGAGGAAGATTTTCTTGAGCGATTAGTAAATTTAATGGTGAGCTTCATGGTGCGTTTACACTCACCCCTGAGGCTCGCCTCGAGGCGAGCCTCTACCCCCATCAGGCCATTGCAAACCGGTTTTCGTCGGCTGTGTTCTTTGCTGTGTTGAAAGCAATTTATGGTGCGTTTACACTCACCCTTGAGGCTCGCCTCGAGGCGAGCCTCTACCCCCATCAGGCCATTGCAAACCGGTTATCGTCGGCTGTGTTCTTTGCTGTGTTGAAAGCAATTTACACTCAAAATGTCTCTGCGGCGCAACATGCCTATGAGTGCGAAATGACAGAAATACGATGAGCTGCGAATTGTGTGCTGCCACAGTTCATTGTATGTGTGTACACATATGGAAGCGTGCGTCGGAGAAAAGTTGAAGAATGTTAGACTCTTGCGACTCCACAAGCCATCTGATTGGGTGATTTTTTGGTGGGGATAGAGGCTCGCCTCAAACGCTGAGTGTAAATGCACCATAACACTCAACATGCCTCTGCGTCACAACTTGCCTATAAGTGCGAAACGACAGAAATACGATGAGCTGCGAAGTGCATGCTGCCACAGTTCATTGTATGTGTGTACACATATGGAAGCGTGTGTCGGAGAAAAAGTTGAAGAATGTTAGACTCTTGCGACTCCACGAGCCATCTGATTGGTTGATTTTTTGGTGGGGATAGAGGCTCGCCTCAAACGCTGAGTGTAAATGCACCATCAGTCTTCATAAATCTGATAACATCAACTACTCCGGTTTTACATAATGGACACGCATTGAATATTCCAAAATTTTTCTTATTTGGTGAAAAATTAAATAACTGAGTGGCGCGCAAAAATGTAGCTTCTGTACATACACACATCCGTTTAGACGTTATTCTTATATGAATTTTTGAGCAACTGCTCAGGATTCTGGTCAAAATTACTGCAATGAGTGCATTAGGTCCTTTCCAAGGGTAAAAATGTGAAAAAGGAATTTTGTACAAACAGTACCGAATAGAGAGTAAGACACAATACAAACCCAACACAATGGTAGAATATAAAGGCTTGATTTTTTTCCGTTTTTTTATTTTAAAATTAAATTGAAGGGGGTGGTTGATAGGTTAGAATTGGACTATATATTTATATAATCAATTCTGGACAAAATTAAGATCAATTTAAAAAGTTTTTTCTGAAATTTCGGACTAAATTAAATTTTTAAAAATACAATCCGATGCTCGATAATTCGCCGCTTCTATTATCCGACATACATCATAATCGCCGTTTTTTTTTAGCTAGTTAAGTTAAGTCTTTGTAATCACCCGGTTCTCTGTGTCTCGTGTAAAAGTGTTTTTAGAATATGTCATTCTTTCTTTTATTGCACGTATACGCAGTAATCCGCCGTATCCACTAATCCGCCACATCCACTAATCTGCCGCATGATTTTTTTTTCATTCTGACGGATTAGAGAGCTTGTACTGTATTTTCAAATAATTTGTTGTATGTGACAAGTGTTCGTTTCGGGTATATTTTCGGATTAAGCTCGGTTTTTTGTCATTTATTTCGGGGTATAAAACATAACATCTGAAAAAGTCAAAAATATAAGACGAGTTACAGTTTTTCCAGGGACACCACTGATATGATTTTCTTTTAAATATTTTATGACCGTGGATTAAACAAGTCATGAACTTTCATTATCAGTCAAGGGTACATTTTGCATATTTGCCTTCCAATCGAAAATATTATAAAACGTTGTGCTTATGTTAGTTTGCACAACAATTGTAGTGAATTTAGAAAAAATCGTGCTTGTCCGCAGTATTCAATATATTGATAATAATAAAATTTATATAATAAAAAAGGCGAGTAACATTCATGCATAAACCCAATTGCATCAGATTACTGAAATCCGATAAGATAGTCTCTAAATGGAATATTCCGACCGTAAAAATGTAATTACGAAATCATACAAATAACAAAGCAAAATATTTGCTTATACATTATAACCAAAAACAAAATTACATAATTAGTATTATAACAAGTTCAGGTTAGACATATGTTTACAAAAGTGATCGGTTCGGTATGGAAGAAATAATAAATTTGTCTATGAATAATTTAAGTGTTGCCTATTGTCTTTTTATATTGGATGTTTGTTAACGAACCAAACTTAAAAATACTGGCAAAGTTATATAAAATCCAGAACTATTAAATTTAAAAAAAAAATTAAATGGCTTTAGTTATACCTACTCCAAATGAGTATTCATTTGTTTCCCCTCAAAATATACCGTATAAAACGGCATCCGCAGGTGGAAAAAAAATAATTATTTTTCTTTATCGAACTCGAGCTGACTAAAACTCGAGAAATATATGATATCGTTAAATACAATTTGAAACAATAAAATTTTTAATAAATAAATAGTACCAATCCTTCAAATATATCCCAAAATTTTTAAAACAGGTGTATAAAACTACCGGATGAATTCAGAACACTTTAACGTTAGAATCTTAATTTTTAAATAGTTATTCAATTATCCAGTAACCGTCAGATACCTATTATGAGTAAAATTAAACGTGGCACTTTCAAAGTACCTACACTACACTACACACAATTAGAACAATTTATTTACTCCTTCAAACACTTCCCATGCAAATGTACCTAAAAAAATGGAACACTCAATAGACTATAAAACGAGAAAAAGTTGTAGTATATAGTAAGTATAGTTGAAATTCAAATGTTAGATTAACTTATTGTCCAATATTTTTAGAATAGGAACTTTAATTTTACTTTATTTTTTTTTAATAATAAAGTATTGTGATCGACCTGAAATTTAAAAAAAATTTGCTACCCTGAAATTTTGAAACCCCAAAAAAAAAAAAAATGTCCGTCTGTCCGCCGTAGACGCCGTACGCAAAATCGTTTGAAGGCGCGTAGCTCCCAAACCCGTTGAGATATTAAATTTTTATGGTGGGTAGTGAACCCCTACGACTGGTATATTTTCGAGCGGTGGGGGTACAAGGGAGAGGAGAGGGGAGCGTTTTAGACGAAAAATTTTGGTTTCTAGATCTTTGGAACCACTTATGCTAGGAGGCTGAAACTTGGAATTTATATAGTACTATGATAATGGACTCAATTGCAAAAAAATGGTCCATATTGGTTAAGGGGTGTGGAAGTGGGGGGAAAACAATGAGTCTTTAACGCATGAAAGACGGGATTGAAACATTCTAAAATCGATATCTCCTGAACAATTGATGTCAGAAGATTGAAACTTTGTTGTTGTCCTTAGGGATACTTCAAGATTAGACAAAGGTTAAAATTTTGAACAGGGGTGGTGGGGTGTTGGGGTGTTGGGGTGGTGGGTGAAAAACTTTGGATTACAATATCTTCCGAATCAATTACACCAGGAAGATAAAATTTAGTTTCTGTATATGGGATCACAAGAGGAGTCTATCGAAAATAAATTTTTTGAGGGGGGAGGTGAAGCACGAAAATGGGGGGACAGCAATTTTTCAAAAAATGTAATTTTTATATCTCAGAAACCGTATCAGATATGATCTTGAAAATTTTACAGGAGTTGGGTTCGGTAAACTTCTGGTAGGGAAAAAAATTTTGGTGGTGTGGGTGTTGGGGGTGATGGTGAAAGGGGGTAGAAAGGAAAACATTCTGATTTTTATTTTTCGAAAACCATAATGAATAGAAAGCTAAAGATTATATAGAGCCACTATGGAGACATTCTAGAAAAATAAAATTTTTGATAGGGGTATCAAGGTACGGGGGAGAGGAGTGGTTTTTTATATCTCAGAAACGGCTTATGCTAGAAAGTTGAAACTTAGTACGTATATATAGATGTACTATTAGAGTAATTAAAGCAAAAAAAAGTTCAAATTTTTTATTGGCGTTCAGAGGTTGAGTAAAAAAAATATCCGTGAATCCACATTTTCACAAACTTCGTTAAAACTTTTAGACATGTCGAGCTATCAAAGCAATTTTACTTCTGCGGGCTATTTATATAAGCGCCTAGTAACGATCTTCAAAATTTTTCGATATCCAACCCCTAAGGGGGTGTAAAGTGGTTGTGTACATACATATTCACGAATTCTGATATATTTCTAAGGTATATTAAAATTTGGAATTCACTTTTACTTCTATAAGCTTTAAACGTAGTCGGGGAAAAACCGATTTAAGTATTTTTCTCAATTAAACCCAATGGGGCTCTTAAGTTTAATGTGATCGACTTCGCTTTTACTACTATGAATTATTCTATTGATAAAAAAATACGCGATTGACAACCTAAGAAATAACCAGGAGGCTATTTGGAACGTTATTTTTTAGGTTGTCAGTCGCATAGTTACCTACACCGCATCTCATCATTAAACACGTTTCGGACTTTTACCCATAAAATAATAAAGTTGCGCCCAGACTGTTGGCAGATTTTTTAATATTAATATCCTTACACTATTATGAAAGTAAGAGATTTAAAACGGGGAAAAATCAAACTACTCTCTATAGTAGCTGCCATACTAAAGTCATTGAAAAATTCAAACAATTTTCCAACTCCAATTATTAACAATAGGAAAATAGTGCAAAATTCCTCTAACTCTTCATATAGCTACCATCCAAATGTTCTTAAAATGTGGTTCATCGTATTGAAAAATAGTTCCCGAATAAGTTTTTCTAGAAATTAAAATTTTAGCCAGGAATTTGAAAATGGGGGAAAAAATATTTAAAAAAAACGGCTTTCAAGTATTTTAAAATATCTCTCAAAAGTGGGTTAGGTAAATAAAAAAATAATAAGTTCAAGTTCGTTACTAATTAAACCGTTTCCTGATTCTGTAGTTAAAACATCTGATCGATTCGCACAATTTGAGAACTCGCTCAAGCTTAGAAGGTGAAAATTCGACTGCATTTTTTTTTATATAGAAACTCAATATATCGTCCAGAGTCTATCACATAATTGGGGACTACAATATCAGAATATCGAGACAGTAATATTTTGTTTTAAAGAGATTTAGTTTTTTCACTCTGATAGTGTTATTATTATGAAATTTATAAACAGTAAATTTCGCTTATATTTACCTTTCTCATAGCTTTATCTAATGAGTTCTTATTGATTAGATTCGTTTTTTATATGAATAAAAAAAAACTGGGAGTGCCTATCATTTTGTTTTCACGTGCTGAAGTTTTTCATTAAAACTTATAATGTATAAATTTTTTGAAAAAAAACATTGTTGTAAATAAGGCAGGTACACGAATACCTGAAGAAGAATCTTTAACATAAATCTTATAAAGAAATCTGTTGACAATTTTGTTTTTAAATGTATGTTCGTGCTTCCACAGCTTTCAACATGTTCAGCTAATTGTTATAGATACAACTCAATTGCTTACAAACAAATCAGGCTATTCTTCTCTAATTTAATTTCAAAACAATTTTACTGTTTTGCATTTTTCTTTCGGAAATTTTTAATAAAGAATGAAAACTGTAGACGGAATGTGGTCAAAAGTAAAAAATGTAGATCTACAATGCAGCCAATTTTTTTATTTTTTTTCCTGAATGCATTGTGTTCAGCGCATTCACCACCGAGAAAGACTAAATGAATGAATGGAACGACGATAAATAGCATAACAAAACTATTTTTACACTCTGAAAAACATTAATGAGGGTGTAATTTTAATGCGGCTCGTTGTGTAATAATGTGTTTTTCGTAGAGGGGATTATAATATAAATATTATTCCAGTTTGAAGGAGAGACTTGCTAGATTTAACGATCGAGGAGCTTGACGAGAAGAATAGACAGAACGAAAGATTATTTTTTAAATCTATACGGGTTGTTGGTATTTGAACAAATAGGTGCGACAATCTGCAGAACAAATTAACATAAGTACATCATGAATCAGCTATTTTCTACTTGCTTATCAGAAATTCAATTCATCAAAGTTTGAAACACACACAGGGATATCATTTCCCAACAAAATCCAAGAATTAATGAATTAAATTGCTAAGAAAGCATAAATAAATATGCATAAATCACAATCTTTATCCATGGCTTTCACCCCGTTAACCTTGAGGATAACGCTTTAGATAAAATAAGCTGTTCAGCATAAAATAAAAATGTATTTTTTTTTAAATAAAATCGATTAATCGCGTACTCAGACTTTTCCAAGTAAATTAATATAAAAAAATAAAGAAAATTGTCGTTGTGTTATACCTAGTATGATGATTATAATTAACGTATCACAAACGGTAGATAAGTTGCTAGTCAGCAGATATATAATCTTTAATCATTAGATAAACAAGAATTGACGTCACTATATGGCTTAAGTATAACACCGTTCGTTTCTTATCAATTTTAATGAATTTTGGTATGATAATTTTGCGACTGTGATATTTGTTAAATATCAGACATATTGTGTAATATAATATATAAAACTTCCATAAAAAAGTAGTAGCACTTGTTGATCGTAAGATCCCGAAATCGAAAACAACAGGAGGCAATTGAATATTGAATATAAATTAACAACTGCCTCGCCGAGCGACAAACCCGAGATCTTTTTTTCGCCGTTGAATTTCTTCCGTATTTTTTAGTATTATTGTTCCTGAAATAGTGAAAAAGTTGTTACCTAAAATTATAATTTAGATATCACCTTTTTTAATTTAAAAAAAAAATATTTTAATACCGTTAATACCTTAGAAAACGAGCACATATTGTCAAAATCACCCTCTATTGCAGTTTCGTGTTTCAAATAATTAATATAGTAATAGTACAGTTTGCACAAAGAAACAACTCACAAAAAAGAGGTATTTTAAAGGTTATATATGACCTACAAAAAATTGAGGTATGTAATCCAACTACGACTAAAAATACCAAGTTGGCTTCATGAATACACGGTTTATAATTGATCAAATATGTTCAGAAAAAGAAAAATCTGAGAATTTAATGTCGACGTGCAACTGATAATTATAGATTTGAAGTACGTACAGGCGAAATCAAAGCTTATACAATTTTTCTTGCCTTTGAAATCACAGGAACAAAAGTTTGAAAAAAAATGGAAATGATGATGGAATTTAGTCCATATTTTCATTCCCATCAAATAAGGACCATAAAAAATGTAAATTTGTTACAGCATTTAGCTCAGCGATCGCAAGTTGTGACAATTCAAAAAAATACTTAAATTTTGACTCTATTCATACGGAAGAGAGTAGGTAATATTGACCTTAATTTGTATAATCCGGCACTTTTAAACAAGAATTATGAATTTCATAAATAAAAAAGCTTCGTGTATGTGTCAATGAACGCAATACCTTAGAAACACTCAAAAATAACATAAATTTGATGAAATGAAGAAAATTTAACTTGATGAAGTGTAGTATGAGACATATTATTTTATCAACACAACGAAATAGCAAATTAAACCTGTATTACACTGTATGCCACTATGTCAAATATTTGCCTATTCTCGCTTGCAAATGCAGTCAGCTCTACACTAGGTCTACGGAGAAAATTTTACTGAACTTTTCGTCAAATTTTTTTTAGTTAAATGTTTGACAACATAGCAAATATATGACAGTATAGCAAATATTTGATAGCAGTGTCAAGCTTTATAAATTGCCGAAGTATCCAAAAATTGACAATTTGTTCATAATCCCCTGATGAAATTTAAACAGGGCTAGATTTTCCCTTTTTTACTGAAACGATCTGTTTTATTTTGCCATGAATGGCTTGATGAAATTAGTTAATTTCGTGATCAAAGTTGTCATAATTTTTATGCTGAGCTTACAGCCCTTGTTCTAATGAGAAATGTGGGCAATCTTCTTTGAAAATGAACAAAAATACATCAAAAATATTTTCAGGAAAGTTCTAATGAAATTTAGAAATCAAAACGAATGAGTGTTCTGTTTTGTAAACTGGTGAATATTGGCAGCTAGAGTTATCTTCGCATTTTGTTCAGATTTTGGGGGATAGGATAGGGATAGAGATAGGGATAGGATAGGATCGTATTATCACGTTGGTTGGTAGTTTTGAATATTTTTTATTAAGCTGCCGAAATTTGAAACACCTGTACGGCTTGAAAGAATGATTCTAAATGAAAACACGACGAACTGACACTTGTAAAATTTTTAAGTAATGTATATTAAAATATAAGTACTCATGCACGTATAACCGAGTGATTACATGTACTCAGAGTTTCAGCGATTGATTCCGTGGACCATACAGAAAATTTAAATAAAGAATTATTAAATACACTAAAAGTTGAAAATTTTAGGACTACATAAACTCGTCATTATAGAAACCTGAAAGAGTGGCACTGAACTTCTAGCTTACAATAGCAAGGTCAGCAAAGCGTAATTGAATAAGATCTTGTCAATATTATTCGTCAGCAATAAACAATATATTGTTAAAAATAAATTAATAACGCATCACAAACACCTGAGCTATCATCTTAAATTTCAAAGTATTAGCGCCATCATTTCAGACAAATTTATAAGCTCGGAGACGTTAAAGAAATCACACGGGAGTGAGATAAAACGCTGTATGTATATAATTTCGATGACCTTGTAAAGGACATCTTAATCAGCTATGGCGTTCGGAATAGAAGTTGTTTTCGAAATATAAAAGTAAAAATAATAAATATTAAATTGGATGAAAAATATAAAAGACTCGTAAATGTATGTATCACGTGACGACAATCTAATACGCGTGCATTGCGAAAAAATAATGTATCTATAAAATTAATGTTTTCTTTTTTCGTTCATCGTCGAACGCCGTCGTTGCGAGACGGGCCAGCTTGAAGTGGGTGGTATTTTATTTTTATTTTTTGTATCGGGAGTCCTTACCTTTCGTATTTGACTGGATGAGGAGCATGTCCATTGGGTTCCCAGTAAGGTTCCATTTCACTTGGAATTCGTCTGGACGTAGGACGTACAAAATTAATTTTGTTTGCGGCGTATGGATGTCTTCGGATGCCCAGAGTATTGAAGAACGACGCAATTAATCAGCCAGCGAAAGAAACAAACTTTTTTTTATTTACTTATTACTTTTCGGATGGTAATTTAATGACCGCGCACTCTATTATTATTGAACGAATCGAAATTTATCTGATTTGAGCCGAGCAGTTCAATTCGACGAGGATCTTAATTGGAGACGAATCGAAGGAATTTTTCGATTTTTAGTAATTTTTTTTCGATTACTACGAAATTTTTTTTATTGAACGTAATTCCGTTTTAGCTAATGAACAATTTTTATTTATTTATTTTATTTGTATTTGAATTCTCACTCTAAATAACTTGATTTTTTCGCTAAATAAGGCCGCGATATTACATTCCAAACGGAGCAGTTACGAGTATAGCGTGGCTTTCGATAGAATGGCAGAACACGATTTTCTTTCAAATGAACTTTACCAAATATTTCAATTAGTGTACACATTAAATTTACTTAATACGTTTAAAACTTCACAAAAAAAAACTAAACCAGGGGCGGAGAAGACGAAAATTACTTTTTTCTTTTCCGAACACAAATTATGAACTTAATATTGGGGCTGATATTTGCACTAATGATTTACACTTATCACACTTTTAATTTTTTTTATTATACAACACTTTACAATAACAATGATTTTTTTTTAATTTGCGCTATTAAAGTTTATTTATATTTATCAAATAAATTTGAAATATTGAAGCCACTCTTGAAAATAAGCATTTGAACAAAATAAAGCTTCAGTTACAAGTAGTACTCCACCTCCAGTAATAGACTAAAAATTTATGACGCGACTCTACTTTGCATTTATTTATCACACGCACAGAGTAGTACTCGTCTAAGCTATTGGAATTTTCCACTTGACAAAACTATAGTCAAACACTAAATGCAATAATATCGAGCGCTAGTGGGCCCAAACTTTTCATTAAAAAAAATTCACGAGATAATCACGTAGGCAAACCGAGCGTGTATTTTAACATTGATCTCTGTAATAATCGTCTTAGCATGCAATTTCTTAAGTTTGAAAAGTGAGAGTGAAATGGGCCAATGAACGATATAATGCGCACAAACTGTATAAAAGCCGATAATGTGAAAAATGGAAGGCAACGCTTTAACCTAAGCCGGAATTAAATAATATATTTCCGCACTATGAGGACGAGTTTTCCAACCGGTTAAGTTTCCGTTAAGTATAGGCCTTAACGTGAAAATCACTACTAAATCACACTACACAATAAAACAAACAGCTTTAACAACCTAGAACACAGTATCTTAAATTGACGCCACTTATATATATTTTTTTAGATATATATGGATGAATATTATATTTAACTTTTCATTTTTTTTCGGAGGAACGTTTCAAACAGCACCCGGATTTGCATACGTAGGAGGACTGATATTACTATGAATGATGTTATGAAGAACCTCACAAAGCTTCTAGAGTGGCTTAGCTTAAGCTAAAAATCAACATTCCAAATAACACACTCTAGTAATAATCTTATCGACCTTTGGCTTTCTATAGCTGAGAAAGACTAACTCGAACTCGCAAAGAAAATTTCTAAATTTATCTTCAGACTTTATTTTATGTAGATTGTGAGATTGGGATGTTGTGGGCCCAGTACAGCTGTTTCTTGTATTTTTATATTATAGAAATATCGCGCATGGTATGATGGCGAGTGTATTGTATAGAATTATAAAAATGCTGAAGCTCTCCCGGTTTTCTATTCGATGTGCATAGAGTAAAACAAGACGGGAAACAATTTCTCATTCGGTACTCTTCTTACAAGTTCGGTTTTATCCAATATGTTTTCGTAAGTACGTAAAGCTTTGATAAGTCTCTCGTATACATTGGCGCACACGAAAAAAAATAATATAAAGATTGAAGCTTTTGCAGGTTTCCAAGGAGACTATAATCTCCTGATTTAATCGGTTCCTTAGAAATTTCATGCAATATGAACTTAAAGGGCGGTTATTCTAGTGCTGCATTATTAATTCTAATTTAATTTTTACAAAAATTGCATTTCCAAATAATAAAAAAAAAAATAAACATTTCGCTCAAAATATTAATCCATCCATTAGCTTTAAATCCCTTGATCTTATTTTCACGTGCTATCCATTCAGGCTTCACAAACGTATTAACTTTTCTTATATGTATTGTTCTCTTCTAGCGACTCAAAATTCGCCTTAAGGATTACAATTCACAATTTCTTTTGCTTTGCATCATACGAGTAAGTCTATTAAGTTACAACAATAGAGAATATGCCTTTTTTAACCCACAGTATTATGCAATTAAAATACATTATAAAAGCTTAATCCTGCCGGTCCACCAAAAAGAACTCAGAAATCTATTTGACCGAAATTTGAAAAATCAACTGACAAATAAACGAAAATTTTATAACTTTAGGACTGTAAAATAATTTATCTTAGGAACTTGCGGTTTACGTAGTTTGATCAAAGTATACCACAGACTTCATGCATGAAGTGAAAAAATTCAAAAGAAAGCCCGAAAATTGCTTTGTTAGAAACCTTGTAATCATACTGGCTGAAATATGTTTCGCTATAGGTTCTTGCTTAGTTTCGTCTTCTTCAGCGCTTCTAAAAGAAAACAATTAAAATGAATAATGATTCATCAGTAAAAGACTGTAATTACCAAAAAAACCTTTTTGGAACTTCTACGAGAAGTTTGTTGCTCTGGAATGTCATCAAAGTCGTTCGAATCCTTTTTTTCGTTCGTAATGTTGAGGCATGTTACTGTATGCAATTCCAGCTGCTGTAGGCTCACTCTTTTTCTGCAGTTAGAGAACCGCGAATATATCTTATTCGCGGTTCTCTAACTGATATACGAGGTCAGCCGCAGGTGGCAGGGTGGTTAAAATTGTGACACGCTCACCACTCTTTATTTTTCATCTTTACACGAATGTTATTTTTTTCTGGAAAACCGCAAATATTGTGTTATCTTGGCGGGCACTTATGAGTCAGTAAGCCTTTGCTACCGGTACATATAGTCCAAACAGTTTAACGAGCGCAAACAACTGAATTATTATAAAAGCAAAATAGAACACTAATAAAGGGAGGCACTCGGTAGGAAGTGCGAATCTAACCTAAGCCCACAGCTTAGGAGCAGTAACACAGCCTCCGAAGTACAGTCGTAAGACCTAAGATGAAGTCTTATAGGAACTGAAAATGAAAAGTAGGAGTCGAAAGAGAGGAGTCCGCGAATGTTACTTTTGAAGGGCTGCAGGTTATCCTGTTAGGAAAAACGGCCGAAGGATGAGAGAGAAACGACTGCCTAAATTTCGCTATACGAAAATTTAGTGCTTCAACATACGAAGAAAGACGAGGTTTTTCTTACGAGACCGATCAAAACTTTATGAGGTCACCATTAGTCAGATAGTCATGATCAGGGTTGCCAGATAGTTGGCTGGAGAACCCGAGTGAGCTTATGAAATAGCCCAAAACCCACACGAAGACTTGTGCCTAAATACCGCGCTCTACTTTGACATTTATCAGACCTACTCAAATGTGTTGAACATTGTTGCGATTTTGACGTCAAACTGTGCTCCAAAATTCTAAAGAAACACTAATGTAAATATGTGTGTGAATATATAAATTCGCATTTATTACAATTCTAAAAGTCTTGTCTGAAAAAATATTAAGTGCAATAATCAAATTATTCATGAAAAATAACTTGTAATTATCATAATTCAATGGGATCAAAATCTTCAGTGAATTATCCTACATGTAAGTTATCAGCCAAAAATAAAAATGGCTCTTCGCTTTTATGAATAATAATGTATATTAGTAAATGTTACAAGCAGGCGCAAACGCAGGAAGGGGTTTTGGGGGTTCAACCCCCAAAACCCCTTCCCCCCCCCCCCCCCCCGAAATGATGTAATTAAAAACTCACAACTAAATGTAACTAATACGCGACGCGTAAATTTGTCTGTAAAACCACCCCCCAAATAATTTTCTGCGTTCGCGCCTGGTTACAAGATACACATCAATATTTAATAATGTAAGCACCTCGTAATCATCTTCGCCTAAGCCATCAGAACCCTGATGTGGGTGCCAGGACATGAGGGTATTCCGGGTAATGAATCGGCTGACCAGCTAGCTAAGTGGGGAGCCAACTCACCAATGATTGGCCCGGAACCATTCTGTGGAGTAGGTAAAGGCTTCATTAAGGATGGTATTTTTAAGTGGGTAAATCTTCAGGTGGAAGATTATTGGAACTCACTTTCAGGACTTAGACAGTCAAAGAAATTCCTGACCTTCTCAAGTAGGAGAGCGTCGGAATTCCTTTCCTTAAGCAGGTATAACGCACGGGTCATAATGGGATATTTTTCCGGACATTATTTCCTTAATTATCACCTTAAGATCATCGGTAAAGTATCACTAGATACATGTCGATTCTGTGATATCACATCTGAAACCACGGCACACATTCTGTGTGATTGTGATGCAGTGGCCAGATCAAGAAGGCAGATTCTCGGTGGATTTACTCTCACCTATGAAGACCTGTCGAAGACTCCCCTGAGTAAAATCATCTCCTTTCTCAAAGGAATCGATATGGCCTAGGGAGTGGTTAAGAGCCAGGAACAAAAAACCTCTTAGGTCGTAGTTCGAGGAGTAGTGAGGCTTCTTTAGGCTCTACCAGTTTAAATAAATAAATAAAGCCATCAGATCCTGCGTCTAAAGAATATCAAGCCGCCTCAACTTAATGTTGCGAGCTAGAGTTTCGCCGGGATTTCAAATAAAATACGGTTCGACTTCATTTACTACTTGATCGCTATTATCGATGAAAATCACTTTAAAAATACACTTTTGCGTAGAACTGATCCTCGTTTTATTCTCGCAGCAGAAAAACATATCCTCGGGCTCTGCAGCGCTTATGTACTGCATGTGTTGAGTCGAGAGATTTCCAGCATATTCGGGTGTTGTGTTGAATGCGCAAGGAGTAAATATTACGCGAGAAGTATATGAACCTCTCTACGATATTGCAAGATGTTGTTTTGCTCTGGAAACTTTAATACCAATAATAAGTGAGTTGTTCGGATTACCAGAGTACACATGTAATAATAACTTTAATTTTTGCAAAACATGTTTGCATCTCACCAATCCAGCAAAAATAATAATTAATAAACTATTAAAAAATGGAACTCTACGTCAGTTATCAATATAGGTAAATATATTATCTCTTGTATGTTATATTTCGATGGGTGTCCTTAACTTGAAAGAAAATGGTTCATTTGAGAAAGTCAACAAATAATGAACCGATTCTAAATGATTTTTTGTTTGCAAACACAAGATAGATGTCGTGTGAAGTATTATTTTTCATTAGAGAGAACCGAGAACTGAAAAATTTGTGGCTATAGGATTTGTGATATGATGTAGTATGCCAACGGTGGATTTGAGCCGGTAACACTAGCAGATTTAACCGAAGAGACGACTAAAATTCAGTTTTCTAATTATTATATTTCTATTTTTTTCCTCGTAAATGGGCTCTGTTGTAAACTAGCAAACTAACACAATTTGCTTTGGCCGAATAGCCCAAAAGGCTATAAGTAGCTTTTTGAAATTTGTACCCGCGAATTGAACATTTAAATAGCCCAAATCGCGGTAAATAGCCCAAATCACGGTAAATAGCCCAATCTGGCAACCTTAGTCATGATCGGTGTGGGCAAGAATAAAATGTGTTGGAATTAAGGAATTGATGGGTACGCTGAAAATAATGGCGGACGTTACAATTAAAACATTGAATACTAAACCGGTGGAGAGCCATAAGGATGAAAATAGATTCCATAAGTTCGTCGTTGGAGTTATAAAGGATTGCCTATGCTTTACCGTACGTGAAAAATAAGTTGGTGGGTATACCTCTGTACGTTAGCACCGAGGCGAGTATTGGTGGTGGAATGTAATTTATCATATCTTACGAATGATGAGTGAATTCATTACTTAAGCGGCTGCAAATATCTGAAGTAGATGATAAGTACAATGATATCGTCGTCACCAAGATGGAATACCCATTTTGAAATACGGTTGAGCAGTAGGTATAGCAGTAGCAGTAGGTATAGCCCAAATCATTTCCTTCTTCATTTTTTGAAGGCGGAAATGCTTCTGAAGTCTCAAGTATGCCACTATCATCTGTGAAATTAGACACCAATGTACTTGTAGTTAGCGCTAGTATTTTGTTGGTCAGTTTTAAAGTGAATTATCATATTCGTCAGTTTTTTTATGAGCACCAATGGGGACTTAAGGTGCGTTTCCATCTCCGTTTAGCGTCGCCGACACGGGTGTCCCGTCACACTTTTGACATCGTTGTTTCCATCTACGGCGAAACGGTCGACGCGACGCTAAAAAGTCATCAGTCATGCGCCTGAATGGCAGTGCTAGATTTTTCACTCTTATCGTAAATTTTTGACTTTTAAATTACTTTATTATTTTTTAATAATAAAGTATTTTTTTCGTTACCATAGGTACGTAGTTTGGATCCAAACCAACCTCTATCAAAAGCACATTAGTATCGGCTCTCGCCGAAAAAGTTGAAGTTGAGTCAACTCCCGACGATTGCCTCGGCGCGTCACAGAGCTAGTTTTTTATGTATGTAGAATGTAGTCGGCGACGATAAACGGCGGAGATGGAAACGCACCTTTAGGGCAACGGAATTGTTCATCCGCAAAACCTGATCCTGGGGTTCGCCTCTTATTTGCCTGGAGGACTTCTTCACTATATTTGGTACGGATTAGAGCGATTAAAGGATGTGGCAAAATTATAATTTCTGTTGGAATCATAAAGTTGCAGATGCTGCGTCGGTTCATCAGTCATCTGGAAAAAATAATGAACTAAATGTTTCTCTGATCCACATTAGCGAGCTATACCTTCCGTTCGTTCTCGTATCATTTTTGCAAGATGAGTAGTAGTTCTGAAGAGACTCCAATATGGTTGATATTTTCATCAGTAGGTCTCTGGTTTTACCCGACAGCCCCTACTTAAGATCCTTGGAATATGCACAGGAAGATCGGATAATTTACTAGAAAATTTTGCAGAACATGTAATTCATTGAGAAACATAAAATTTTTGTTGTAAAATAACGTTAAACTTGAATGGTCCTATAAACATATGAAAATTGGACGCTACTGACCCGATCTTTTTATCGTTTTTAGAACGAATGTGTTCAAAAGCTTATAGTGTCGTGTCGAAGTGCTTTTCAGTGATACTAGCGAGCACGGAAAAACACGTGACGTAAAGTTTCCAACACTTATTAGTGGTGTTGTGTTGAATGTTGATATGGTTGATGCTATTACTGATGGCTTACGTCACGTCTCACGCGACTCCAGCGTGCCTCGATTGCTTTACTTAGTCACGTGTTACGAAACGGCACTTTGCGTTTGGTTTAGTGCAGGCGTCGGCCACCTCCCAACTCGTGGGCGGAAGGCAGTATAGCTTATAGCTATGCAACGTGTATATATTTATGTTGAAAGGAGCTAGAGTGACATCCGGAACGGGGATACCGACCGAACTTCGAAATTGTTCGCGCAATATCGACTACTATAGCAACCGGCTACGTCACAACACGTCACAATAAATGTACCGAATGGCGTGGCGAGTGCTCATTGTAGCTAGCAAGCTATAGCTTGTCTATTTGCTAAATTGGGAACTTTGAGCTTTTTCGATTTCGTAAAGCGAGAGAGAGAGAGACATGCCCCGGCAATATAAAATAGAGCAAATTGATAAAGTGGTTTTAACAAAAATATCCAATAACGCCCGCAATTATATTGAACAATAGAGTTATGAGGTGGACTATTGGAACAATGGCGGACATAGCCCACAACATTCAAATTCGTTTCGTTCAGTTAATAATTAACGAGCGTATAGTGTGTTGCGTTAAGCAGTCATTGACGTCAGAACTTACTACCTAATTATAGATTGAATATGAACCGCACTCAACATGTTCTCACTTTTGGGTCAATAAGTTCGTCCTTCTCGATTTTATTTTTAGTCCGAGTGTGGAGAAATATATCTGAAGCTCACGCGAGTTCGATTATAATAGAAAACGTTGGAGTAGAGGAAGACTGTATTAGCGATAGATGTACATGTGCGTAAATATTTCAAACGACGATACTACATTATTTCACCTTGAACTCTAGTAGCATTAAATGGGCTGGTCGAGTTCGACTTGGATTTGCGCTGCTTCAGGTAATCGGATTCGCAAGAAAACCGATTCAGTTTATAGAATCGAATTTGACGATATGTAATTTAATCTAATAATTAATTAGATTAAATTAAATTTAAACATCTTTGGAAAAACCGTCAAGTTAACGTGATAAAAACCTGAAAGCACCACCAATATTAGCTAGATGTTTATAAAATTATTAAAATTAAAATATTCTGGGTACATACGTGGCGTCGGAGAAGACAGGAAGTGTGTGAAAAATCCAAAGACGGGCCCTCTAAATTTTGCCTAGATAAAATGTGGTAGAAAAATTTAATGTCATCTGAATAAGAGGTTTGCACTTAAATTACCTTTTTGTATCCCGGATGTTCCGATGCCCTCAGGCATTAAAAACTTGTTCAAATAGTGAGCTTCGTCTACGGAAAGTTTATGTCGTCAAATATAGGCAATTCTCGTCTGAATTAAATTTTGATTGGCGTCTTGGCTTAACAAGTTTTACGACAGGTGATGAAATCAACGAGAGAGCAAACTTAAACATTTTTTATTAGAAAAAAAGATCAAATTTAAATATGTATTTCATAAATGTGATTAATAATTTAGCAAATGCAAACTTGCATAAAATTTGTCAAAACCTAGCGAAGACTTGCATTATTATATTTCTTTAGCTGACTATTTGGAAAAACTGAAACTATTATATTAGCAATGCGTTCACGTGACGTCGAAGCTGAGTATTGGAACAGGTTCTAAATTCTGTTATTTTTTTAAAGTACATATGTATGTCTGGTGGTCGCCATAAGGAAAATTATTACAACACCTTTCCCTAACTACGTAACAAGGGTCTAATCTGAAATTAGTTTTCTTCTATATTACAGCTTGTTTTTTTTTATCGATTACAATTTGATTATGTACCAATACTTTATTCTTGGACAAATAAAGTGAGATAATGTCATTGAAATCTACTAGTCGAACACACCCCATAACACGTGAACTTCTATTATGAAACAACAATTCATTAGAAACGATATGTACGTAATGTAATTGTTATGAACACTAAGTAGTTACCAGATTGTTATGAGATACTATAGTAATAAGCCTATTTGCTATCGACATACTTGACGACTCATGTACATATACTGCATTGTTGTTTATAATATGCAATTTCGCTATATAATAAGTATTTCTTAATTGTATAACTTTGAATATTAAAATCAAGTTAGCAATATGAAAATAAATAGTTTCTGACGCGGGTAAATTTTATTTACTATTCAAATAACATTTCTGAAATTTTTTTTGGTTAGCAACTCCGTACCGGCATGGGTTAAATTTCAAATTAAACCGCGAACGGATTTTACCCAGTTTTAACGCAAAATGTTTCTGGTAAGCATAGTCAGACGCTGATTTTGGGGAGGGTATTATTAAGCAAAAAACTGGAAATAAACAAAAAATCTGCCAACAGTCTGGGCGCAATTTTATTATTTTTCGGTTAGAAGTTCGGAACGCGTTAAATTCTGAGATGCGGTGTAGGTTACTATGTGATTGAAAACCTAAAAAAAAGTTCGGGAATCGGTTAGAATGGGGTCGCGCTAGAATACTTACGCCGTTGCCACATATAACATATAAATTACATAATTGGGTCATACTCCGGGACGCAGTCTAAGTCGTAGTATAATATCAGTTGTTCCGTGATAAGGAGGTTTTTCGTGATTTGGTTTTGGGCCATTACATGAAATCGGAAATGCGTTTGTAGGCGATTATATAAAAAGTCTGTGGAAGTGAAAACCAATCTGATATCTCATCAATCCTAAGAAATATGTCGAAAGCCTTATGTCCTCTTGGTGTTGAATATCTAAAAATCCTAAAGAAACTTTTTGACGATTATGTAGGAAGCCTGAGGAAGTAAAAATGAATTCAATATCTCATTAGAACTAAGAAATATGTAGGAATTTGTGAAAACATATGCAACACCGTTGCACCCACTTTGGGGTTGAATATCCAAAAATCCAGAAATAAGTATTTAGATATATGGTATATAAAGAGAGCCCGAGGAAGTGAAAATCAATCCGATGTCTTATCACTCTTAAGAGATATGACGGAAATCGTGAAAACGTGTTCAACCCGTTCGTACCCTCTTAGGGGTTGAAAAAGGAAAAAACTTGAAAACGAGTTTTAGATGATTATTAAACCAACCCGTGGAAGTGAAAAGTTATTCGATATCTGATCAGACCTGAGGGATACGGCTGAATTCGTGAAAATGTATACAACACCATTACACCACCTTGGGGGTCGAATTTCAAAAAATCCTGAAAACTCTTTCTAGGTATTTATATGAAGAATCCGTAGAATAAAAATTAATTCAATATTTGGAAAGACCTAATAGATATGACGAAAATTGTGAAAATATGTACATATATGCATTCCATTTTCACTGATAATTTGTTTTGCCTCCCTTCCGAACGCCAATGGATATTTGATTTTTTTTAAATCGAAATTACCCCCGTACCATACTACAGCCATAAAAAAATTATATTTTTTCCGACATGCTACTACTATGGCTCTATCTAAATACCAAGTTACAGTTTTATATCATTATAGGTTCTCGAGATATAAAAATCGGAACATTTCCTTTTCATCCTCCCCCACCCTCACCCTAGGGATGTTGAAAAAATTTCGATATATCGAAATTGCGATATTTTTTGAACGATATATCGATAATATCGGCCGATATTTTTTAAAGCGATATATTGATATTGAAATCCGACTATCGGACCCGATATTTTTTGTTAAGTATAGCATATTTAAGAACTCGAACGGCATTTTTCATTTATGCTTATTTTTGTGTATGTGTATTGTGTACCTACTCATGCTTTGACCGCAAATTTGGCTATTTCTAGTTGATATTTTACGTGGCACGCTAATAAGTTACTTATGCCGAAGCATTTGGAAAACAGATCGTTTGAATATCTAGAATTAAGCAAACATCTGACCCGAACCCTAGTGATAGCTCTAACTGGTCATATTGTTACACGAGGAAGCATCTCCATAGGATTAGTCTCTTTGAGAGCAAAATATGCAGAATTTGCGATGATGAAGACGAAACACCAGAGCACATTCTCTGTGAATGTAAGGGACTTGCTCATAAAATTCTTCATCACTTCGGTCAGGGTTTCATGGAACAATCGGAATTCATGGCTATTCCTCTTCGAAAAATACTAAGCTTCACTGAAAGTGCAGGGATCGAAGAGGAACCATAATCCAAACATGAACATGTAATATAATATAATAATGTATATGAGGGATGTCAGAAAGGTTGAAACTAGAAAACTGTTTTTTGATCACGCAAAGTCTATTTCTGTCGAAACAAAAGGATGCAAGACACGTTCTGTAGATGAGGGCAACCAGGCAACTTTTCTGTGCACAGGGATCTATCCGCTCAGTACCTTGTTGTTATTGGTTTTTAATCTTGCTCTTTCAAGTAGAAGGAATTTAAAACACCCGGAGGAAAGTAATATGGTTGTATTAAAGAGTCACAGCTTTCCATAACTATCCGTTGCTGCGTCACATCATTTTTTCGTATATTTTTATTATCACTTCGAAAGTGCATTTAGCCTTGTTTTTTGTTGTGAAAATTTAGTAAAGTGAAGAAAAATTTTAAATTTCGAAATATCATTTATTTATTGGTTTTGGGTTTGTTTAAAAAACCGCGCACCGCCGTAATCTTTATTAAGGGGTAATAAAATTTTTTTTCTTAAATTCTTATTTTAGACTTAATTCTGGGTAAAACTGTTTAAACAGCAACACTCCACAAGATCAAGAAGTGCCTCTCCTGAAAAGTTGTATTTTTTACGTTTGATCCATTTTCTCAAAAGCAACTCATGCCACCTCTTCTGTCACATAGAGTAGAAGGAAATTTAAAATGTTTAATTATTTAATAATGTAATATGAGACTGACTTGAAGCTTTCTGTTCGTTCGATGTGCAATATATACAACCTTCGCAAAAATAATAAAATTTTACTCCACTCTATATGCTCGTTTTGCAGTAAGGAATAATTGTCCAAAATTTCATTCGAGTGGTTTCTGAGAAAATGGGTCATGAATTTTACACTGAAAAGCCTAATTTACGATATGCTCCCCTTATCGTTAAATTTGCTACGGGAAGGGAGATAAGAATTTATTTTTTAATGGAAAAAATATTCGATATATCGATATTTTAATTCGATATATCATCAGCCGATATTGATATTTTTTTCAATATCGATATATCGATATTTTTTTTCGATATCAACATCCCTACCTCACCCTAAAGCCAAACAATTTTTTTCTGCTAGGGGTCTATTAGGCGTACTTCTGGTAAACATTCTAAGAATCAGAACGTTCAGTCGAATGTGATTGTCGGGTTCACCCCAAGCACCGACTACGTTCTTTACTGCAGCCAACTCACATGGACACGGCTGCTCTATCTGTATGCTGCGTACATGAGAGTTTTCTAAAAGCTCCTCATACATTTCACGCATGTGTATGCGTGAAAACTAGCAAAAGCTCATATGAATTTTTATAAAATTTTCAAGTCAGACGCTGATGACTCACTTTGAGAACTGAAATCTGGGTTTCAAATTACTACCGCTAGACGGTAGTACGCGCGTTTGCGTGAAAACTGGCAAAGCTCAAATGAATTTAATTTCTTATTAGGTGTGTTATTTTCAACTGGATCAGATCACTATTGAAAAAAACGATGTATCTTTACTGATCTTCGCGGTTCGCGGATCTCGACGGCTCAGCAGATCTTTACAAATCTTTGTGGTTTGCAGATCTTCACGGCAGATCTTGCGATTCGCGGATCATCACGGCTCGTGGATCTTAAAGGTTTGCGAATTTTTGAGATGATGTAGATAGAAGATGGAAAATGGATGGTGGAGGATGGAGGATAGAAGATGAAAAATGGAAGATGGAGGATGGAGGATTTAGTATAGAGGATTCACGATGGAGGATGGAGGATGGAGGATGGAGGATGGAGGATGGAGGATGGCAGATGGATGATGGATGATGGAGGATAGAGGATGGAGGATGGAAGATGGAGGATGAAGAACGAAGTATGGAGGATAAAGGAAGGAAGATGCAGAACGAAGTATGGAGGATAAAGGATGGAGGATGAAGAATAGAGGATATAAGATAGAGGGTGTAGAATGGTGGATTTAGATTAAAGGTTAAAGATTAAAGATTAAAGATTAGAGATGATTAAAGACATAAAAGATAAAGGATCAAGGATCAAGGATCAAGGATCAAAGATCAAGGATCAAGGATCAAGGATCAGGGATCACGGATCAAGGATCAAGGATCAAGGATCAAGGATGAAGGATGAAGGATGAAGGATGAAGGATGAAGGATGAAAAATGAAGGATGAAGGATCAAGGATCAAGGATCAAGGACCAAGGATCAAGGATCAAGGATCAAGGATCAAGGATCAAGGATCAAGGATCAAGGATCAAGGATCAAGGATTAAGGATCAAGGATCAAGTATCACGGATCAAGGATCAAGGATCATGGATCAAGGTTCAAGGATTAAGGATCACGGATCAAGGATAACGGATAAAGAATAAAGGATTAAACATTAAAGATTAAAGATTAAAAATGAAAGATTAAAGATTAGCCCCGCAGTACTGCATAAAAGCTAGTTGGAGCGTAGCGCGCGTCAGCCAAATATGAACGCGAAAGCGAGTTTTAATCTCTTTAACCCTGCAAATTTTTAGATAACGATATCTATTAATTTCAGATCGAACGGGGAATGAAACAAATTGATATTGGCTTAAAAGTTGAAATACCACAAATGAAAAATGTAAATTTTCATTTTGGAGTTTTAGTGTAGATAATACTTTTTCCTAAATCTATAGCAACAAAAAGAAATGATATATATATAAAAAAAACATTTTAAAAATGTAAAAAGAAGGTGTCGGGTTCAACAAAAAGGGATGATATTCACAGAGTCGGTTTTCTTTTTATTAATATTTCCACTTACACTTGTATACAAATTTGTGATATTCATTTTTCCAAGAAACCCGACAATCGCTCGGAAAAATATTCCCCCCCCCCCCCCCCCCCCCCAAAGCAACCAAAAAGTAAACTTTGCACATCATCTTTATGCTACGACGAGCGATTGTCGAGTTTCTTGGAAAAATGAATATCACAAATTTGTATACAAGTGTAAGTGGAAATATTAATAAAAAGAAAACCGACTCTGTGAATATCATCCCTTTTTGTTGAACCCGACACCTTCTTTTTACATTTTTAAAATGTCTATCTTACACTGTTCTTTAGATATGAGACTTGTTTTTTTAGAAAAATTCTTATCCCCGCCACTTCCATGCTCCACCACCCCCTTAAAAAATGTTACTTTCAGCAAACTTTATTTGTCAACCTTTGTACAGAAACCGAATTTTGTTTTTATACTCTAGATGAAATCATATAGAGTATTATAAGTTTAATCCAGCCCAAAAGTTTGTAACGCATAGAACCGAGCCTCGGACGAAAAAATTTTATATATTATTTTGTGGCCGAAAACTCCAAATCCGCTTGACGTCCGTCCGTCCGTCTGTCCGTTAGCACGATAACTCAAGAAGGCCTTGACCTAGGATCTTGAAATTTTGAATCTGTGTGTTTGGTTGAATTTGTAAGGCTTCGTTTACGGGCAAAATCGTCCTACTCCTTCGGGTAGCTGCCATACAAAATGTCGTTAAATCACGTGTTCAAGAATATTGACCAATAACTTCGGAACGCCTAAAGCTACGACTTTGAAATTGTGTATACGTTTTTCAATAGTTGGAGCTAAATGTATGATTATCAAAAAAAAATCCTATTAGTCCTTCGAGTAGCTGCCATACAAATATCCTGTTCAAATGTATTCACTTAATTTACGAAACTCACTATAACTCAAGTAATCTTTTTGCTACGAATTCGGAATTTTGTACAAATTAGTTTTGAATGGAAACGAAGTTCGAATTTATTAGTCAGCTAAATCCTTTTACTTCTTCTGGTACCTCCCATATAAAATGTCCTTAAAACAGGTGTTCCAGAATATTGGCCGATAATTTCAGAAGGGTTTAAGCTATGACTTTGAAATTTTGTATGTGTTAATTTTCCAATAGTTGGAGCTAAATGTATGATTATAAAGAAAATCCTATTAGTCCATCGTGTAGCTGCCATACAAATATCCTGTTAAAATATCCTCATTCAATTCACGAAACTTACTATAGCTCAAGAAATCGCTTGGCCACGAAGTTTAAATTTTGTACAAATAAGATTTGAGCGAAAATGAAGTTAGACTTCGTTTGTCAGTGAAATTTCTTTACTCCTTCGAGTAGCTTCCATACAAAAAATCCTTAAAAAGACGTGTTCTAGAAAATTTGTCGATGGCCTTACAACCATTTAAGCTACAAATTTGAAATTTTGTATACATTAATTTTTGAATGGTTCCAAAAAAAAAGATAAATATGTAAGAAATCGAGTGAGTCCTTCCTGCACCTCCCATGTGAAAGTCCTTCAAAAAGGACATTTTTTTTCGATGACTTACCCAGTTCAATATATGAAATTAAACACTGAATATTGTCTTTTAGTTTTGAGTAGCAATCTAATGGCAGTCCTTAATAAAGGACATACAACATGCACATACGTAATTCTACTTTATCCCCAACTACAATATAAATCGAAGTTCAGTATTCATCTAGAGTATTATACGATGTTTTTAGTGCAATTGGTTCTATGGATTTAGAATATCTCGAGCGTTACGGACGCATTATTATTCCCCGCCACTCCCACACCCCTTCACCAATATCAGCAATTTTTTGCAAATGGGTCCACTATGGAAGGTCTATATAAATTCCAAGTTTCAGCCTCATAACATAAGCGGTTGCTGAGATCTAGAAACCAAAATTTTCCGTCTAAAACGCTTCCCCTACCTCCCCACCCTTCAAAAAGTGGTCACTGCAAGCATATATGTATTACCATAGTAAACTATATTGCTAGCGGCACTTGTCAGAGTCAGTATCGTTGTTAACAGCTGATTCTGAATTTGCCAATTCAATATAGTGGTAGTTTAAACGTTACTGGATTTTAATTTAATATTATAATATTTTTTATATTTTCTATACTTCAAATAGTTGGAACATTTAAAAAATGTAACACTATTTTTCACATTACATATCTTATTTTGTGAAAATTATGTAAGTGCTGCTAATTTGAAATTATGAACAGTACAATTTCTTATAAAACATATTTTTCGCAATTAAATATTTTTATTTACAATGCTCAAATTTCATAAAAACTTGATTTGTATTAAAATTTTGTACTCCCTTTCCTTGATTCTTTACATTTTTGAGACAAAATCAACAGCTGATTCTGAATTTTCCAATTCAACTCGTACTTATTGATTTTATATGGAAAAATATGACAGCTAGCAATATAGTTCTAATACATATACAGGGTGTGCCAAATACAAGTTTCTTTTTAAAAATGCAATAAAATGAACAAAATTAAATTTTTTTCCATGTATTATGTCTTTATTAGTAAGAGTAAACATTCCTATTAACACTTTGACTGCCGCGTCACCCGTTTTCGGGTGACAGTAAAAGTTCTCATCGGGCCGTGTCACCCGTATTCGGGTGACGCTTATTTGACTACTTACAGGGGATCTTCGAAAATATTTAGACAAATATTCCACAGTAAATAATAAAACTATTAAATTATTATAAAAATGATTTATTTAAAAAATTATTTGCAGTGTAAAACATTAAAACATTCTCTGCAAAATTGAGGTTGATCAGGACACCCTGGCCATAAAGTTGTTAGTTTTTCAGATGTTCTAGTGCCTTTGATCGGTCCATTTCGTATCTTTTATTTGAGTAACATCGGTTGCATGCGCGTCTAATGTTTTTTCCAGAATTATTTTTGCGAACGGCGATATAATGCCTTCTTTGTGGAACAGAAGGGTTGGTTGTATCTTTAGGCAGTCCTAATAATTTTGCAGCTATCAATTCTCTAAATCTACTAATATTTAGTAGTATTATTTAGTAGTAGTTTTCTTTGTCACAATTTTGTAAAGCACCAAAGCGTTTACAACTGAAATTCCCAGCAGAAGTTGAGAATTTTCGATACCATTCGATCCCTTTTCTAATCGCCGTGGCATAAGAAACCATTTAGTCAGAATAATCTATACCACGCTTCCTACAGCGGCACGGGTGGCCTGACGGAGATTTTATTGCAAATACGCGTGGCAGTCAACGTGTTAATGACGGAACACAACTTCGTTCAAGTGGCTGCCTCGGCTGGCTGCGCAGTAGCGCATTCTGTCACTCCAATTTTCCAAGACCTTGTTGATGGTTTCGGGCTGTAGCTCACGGATTGCTTGGATGATATTGGCCTTAAGTGCTTGAATCGTTTCTGGATTGTTGGCATAACATCGGTCCTTCACGGCTCCCCACAAAAAAAAATTGAAAGGGGTCAAATCGCAGCTCCGAGGCGGCCAATTGACATCGCCAAGACGGCTGATAACACGATTTGGGAATTTGGTGCGTAAAAGATCGATTGTGGCATGGGCTGTGTGGCATGGCGCGCCATCCTGCATGAACCAGAGGTCGTCCAAATCCATGTCTTCAATTTCAGTAAAAAAAAAAGTCGGATAACATGGCTCTGTAACGTTCACCGTTGACCGAAACGTTGTTCCCAGCCTCATTTTCGAAGAAAAATGGTCCAATGATACCACCAATCCACAATTCGCACCAAACTGTGACTGTCTGTGGATGCATTGGCTTCTCGACAATAACGTGCGGGTTTTCCGAGCCCCAGATGCGGCAATTTTGTTTGTTAACGTAGCCGCCGAGATGAAAATGCGCCTCGCCAGAAAAGATGATTTTTCGCCTAAAATCGTTGTCCAATTCAAGCTGCTCTAAGGCCCAAATTGCGAAGCGATAACGAAGCGGATGGTCGTGCGCCTTCAATTGCTGAGTCAATTGGACCTTGTAAGCGAATAATCCGAGATCTTTGCGCAGAATTCTCCTCAGGCTAGTGCGTGAAATGTTGAGCTGTTGAGATCGACGGCGAGTTGATGTTCGTGGAGTGAGTCTCACACTCTCACACACGGCTACTGCAGCCACATTCTCGTCTGTGCGCACCGTACGACGACGGGGGCCATGAGTGCTGTCCACTAGCATGTCACTAGCGCGGTGGGTGCTTCATTTCGGCCAAAACTTCTTTTCAAAAAACGCACTGTTTGGGCTACACAGCACTCACTTTGGAAATAAGTTTTCAATATTTCCCAACGTTGTTCAAGCGTAAAGCGACTCATTTCGTTCCGCGGAGGTATGATACTGAGATTTCGAGCGGGAAACAGCTTTCAGTGTCAAAATAACCTATGATTTAAAAAGAAACCACTAGATGGCCCACCCTGTATGACTGCAAGGGGCCTACCCACTCTATTCAGAAAAAAATCAAATTCAATTTAATAGCTCATGGGGTTTGGTAGCTATAAGCCCTCAAACGCCGTACGCAAAATACGGACGGCGCACAGACGGACTGACATTTTTTTTTTCTTTTTTTTTCAGGGTAGCAAATTTTTTTTTTTAAAAATCGATAACAATACTTTATTATTAAAATAATAAAGTAAAACTGAATTTTAAGCTCCAAGTTTAAATTTTCTAGGATTAATTGTTCACTAAATGGTCTTGGTACCTAATACCTACATTTTTGAAATATAATAACATCCCAGTGTGCCACAACACACTGCTAAAATTGATTTTTTAATTCAGTGCCAACAAAAATGTTTATATTAGTTTAGTTTGTGTTTTCGGTGTGTGCACGTCTGACAAAATCAAACAACGGGAGCAACGGAAGTAACGGGAGCAACGGGAGAAACAAACGGGAAGCAAGATTAGAAACCGCTGGCTTTGCAGTTTCGATAGTATAGCACCATACAAACGTGAGCGTAGCCGCGAGACGCGGCTATAGTTACACATAATTTATTGAACTACTAACAAATTGTTACTAAATCAACACCGTTTACTGTTTTCAAAACATCTTTTTATTTGTATTTAAAGAAATTTTGGATTGTAATTCAAATTTAAGTAGACAAATATTAAATAAATAAATTTAGATTAATAAGATAAGATTAATAAGATAAGGATATTGTTTTATTGGAAGACGTAATTGAATTTCACACCCATGATTTTTTCTTCATAGAAGTTTGGTATGACTTATGATAAATACAGGAAAACCAAAAGGTCTTAATGGTTTCCTGAAATAAAGTACCCATCTGCTCATATAGAGTTTTTTTTATACATCCTTTCGACTATGTGCTGGGAAAGAGTGTTTTCAAACATGCAAAATTTTAAGGTATGTTGATTCAAGTAGCAGGATCAGAAGGATGTTAGTAACATTAGTACGTAACTTTTTGTTAAACCACGGTTATCACTTTTTAGTTGCACTTTATTAAAAAAAAGAATTGCTCAATTACGAAATCGTTAAAATTAAATGTGAATAACCTCGAAAGTTTTTGAACTAGAGCGATAAATTTACCCTACTAACCCCGCTTCTTCTTAGCATTTACAACAGCTTGAACACGGTTACAACTAATTCCAAGTCTTCAAGTTCACTCACCAGAAAGCACTAATTTGTATAAAGACTTTTGTATGACAACCCAAAACAGTATCTTCTTTTCACTCTATTTTCCAGTTTTGATTCTTTCAAAATAAGTGTATCTACATAACCCCCTCCCCGAGAATTCTTAACTTAATCTCAAAAAAAGCTGTTATGTCCAATACGTTCCGTTCCGTAGTTATCGCTCCTTCGCGAAAAAATAGAAACCTTTTTTATTAAAAACTTTTGTATGGTATCTAATTGAAAGAGTACCGCAATATTGTCAGTTCCTGCGATATTTAATTAAAAAAATTTTAAAGAACATAACGGCCATCACTTGTTTTGAGGAACTTTGTATTCGATGTACCGGAAAAAGCTTATTAACGGATTCTAAGTAAAAATTCAACATCTATGTATTTTTCCCGAATCTCCCGGTGCGCAGATGTTGTTTTGGTGGGGCAGAGAAGGTTCAATGATTCTTAACGGAATGAAATCCACACTCATTATATTCGTCACAAGATGTCGCTCCCGAAATTGCAAACTCCTTTTATAAGCCATAGTTCTACCCCTCCCTACGGAATGTTGTATGGGCGCCCATGCTCCTAGCATAAGTGGTTCCTGAGATCTAGAAACCAACATTTTTCGTCTCCGTCCCCAAGATACCAGTCGTAGGGTTCACCCAATCTACATACCATACAAATTTGAACTTAATATCTCAACGGGCTATGCGCCTTCAGACGCTTTTGCGTACGACGTACGGCGGACAGTGCTTTTTTGGTGTTTACTAGTTGTAAAACGTGAAAATACAAAATTTCAGGGAAGCAATTTTTTTTTTAAATTTCAGGTTAATCACAATACTTTATTATTAAAAAATAGTAAAGTAAAATTGGTACGGGTAACCCCAGATGGTTCTAGATATGGAGTCTGATTTACGAGATAAATTTCTTAAACCCACATCTATTTAGTAAAAAGCATTCAAAAGAAAAATCGAAGGAAAAGAGAAGGCTTTTTAAAAAAAAAATCCGGGATTTGAATCCAGGGGTTTCTAAAACAAGGAGAAATTCGTTGGTGACTCGCCTATTGTAATATACCTTTCTATTAAACACACTGCAATCCACACCTCCAACTTAGGTCGATCTAACTGCTCATTATGCATTAAAGGGTGATCAGACTTGTGTTGGACATTTTGTCAAAAATTTGACCTAAATTGGCAAAACATTAATTAAAATTTTTCAAAATTTTTACATTACAAAAACTGGTTAAATTAACGAAAATAATCAAATATTTGCACGAAATTGTGAAATTGGTGATAAAATATGTAGGTATATGTAAGGTGGGTGGCCGCTGAAGCGACCAAATACATAGACCGCCAATGGGTCCGTTGTGATCGTAGGTATAGATACTGAGTTCAGAAACTGGAAATATTCCATTTCGTTTCAACAAGTAAATTTGGAAAAAAAAAATCAATAAACATATTGAAATTATATTTTAATTCTTTTCAAATACTCTTTAAAGCAATAAAATGTAAAAAAAAATATCTTAAAAAAATCGCACTAAATAGGCCACATATTAACACATTTATACGAAAATTTGAATTGTCAACGAAAACATACCCGAACATCCTAAAATACATCTACTCGTATAATAATTGCTAAGCAAATAGAATAGAAAAATAGATTCAAAAATTCGATTTATTTTTGATTCATTCTTATCACCGAATGAAATGGGCGGTATACATAAGTAGCTTGAAATGAAAATTGTAAATACAATAATTATTTTATTTGATAATAAACATATTATTCAAACAGAATCATTATCAAAAGTTAATGAGATTTATTTAAACACGTGAAATTACGTGATAGCATTAAACAATATTTACAGAGGTAACACACTATTGTTGTTTTACAACCTTCAATGGAAAAATTTAGAGAATTGTGCATGCGTCATTGTTTTTTCTTCATTTTTATCATACGAATTAAAATTTCATTCAGATAATGTTTGGTGCGGTTAAAATTATAGCACGAGATAAAAGTATTGCATAACATAATTTTTTTTCAAGTATCAAAGTGCCAAGTTGCTCTTCAAATCAACCTGTGAAGAATTCTTTTAGGGCCCATTATGCAATTTTCCTCACCCAAAAAAATTATTTTAAGACTGTTTTGTGCACAAGAATGCCGTTTTGGCTTAATGGATAAAGCCATTATAGAAATTTAAAAAGGAAATATGGTTTTCTTTCGAAAACTGAAACAGATCTACCCTGTGTTATTATTGTGAGAATTGGAAGGATTCAAAGCGTTCTTTATATATCGCCTGACCTCACGCAAAACATTCAAAATTTTGTTTGAACAAATTATACTTAAAAATAAAATAGAATATACTCGAAGTTTTTGAACCGCCTTCCTTCCCCACCGACGGTTTTCACAGATAAATAAACGGAAAATCAATCAAAGTTGGCAAAAATGTGGACAGATAATTCGCATTGCCTCACTCGCTCCCGACTCACCTCGCCTTTTCACCGGTGAGCTGAAGTAAGATATGACGAAAAGTGACGAGACTAGCCCTCGGTCTATACTCTCGCACTTGGGCATGCTCGCCTACTTTCAGCGACAATGCGGAGCCGGTATTAGTTACTCCTCTATTATATCTACAACAATCAACTTTCTGGTGTACCCTGTTCAGATGAAACTCAGAATGTCTTGACACTGACCTCTCACTCACATAACCTACTGACCAGTAGAACAATTTTTTCCAACTTGAAATCAACTTGTGTGCGAGAAAATACAAAATTTCGGGGTAAACATTTATTTCTTAATTTCATGTCCATTAAAATCCGTTAATTCTTAAAATATAATAAAGTAAACATGTGCCCTTTTACTGATAGCACTTTTTCAATGTGGATTCTTCTTGCTTTGTTTTTATTTTGAGCCTACTAAGCATTTTGGCTTTGGTTCAGCGGCCAGCATTGGTATCCGATTTTGGGACAGGTTTGGTTTGAGATATTTGACCAACGGATTGTCTTGCATTGAATTTCTGACAAAATCTGATTCTCTAACTTTGGGTCTTGGATGCATTGGGGGAGCTTAGAGTTTTAATATGAAGCGTATCATTATTAGGTCGGCCAGAGCTTTGCTCCACGCAAAATGTCCGGCGATCCCAACATTAGTTTCATTAATGTGAAAAATTTGGTTACAGATTTATTTAGAACTGAAATTCAATTTCAAATCAAATTTTGAGAAGGGCTCAAAGTCAGATTTAAACTATTAATTCAGCATTAAACGCTTCAAATGAGTTTGAGCTAATAAAAGTAAAATTAAAATGTATCTACGAGTATATTAATTTGTCAGATATTTTATTATTCTTTCTGGACAGTGTAATGGTCTAATTATTTGTCAAGTTCTTTTATTACCAAATGGCGTCGAAAAGGGAGACATTTGAAAAGGCCAGTTTTTCATCAAATATTTTGAATTAATTTTTGACAACAGTTCGTATTCCAAGCACGATGTAAATTAATATTAAAAAATAATAAAGTGCGATGGACATGTCATTTATAATTCGGTGTGTTATGAAGGATAGAATGGAGTAGGAGCATATTGGATGCAAGGAAATTAAAAAAAAATAACTGCATACTTTTGGGTTTTCTGCACTATAAGAAGCATAACTACCGCCACATATCCTGCTCGAATTTCAGATCGCGAAATTGTTTCACAGATGGCAACAAAATAATATCCTTGGACCACTCATCTTTAACATAACTACCGAGAGTCTGAAACTCAGGTTATTATTTCAATAATTTTCTCTGCATGCCCATTTATCTACTCTCGATAATCTTGGCATGTCCAATTTCCGTGTGGACAAGACAAAAGAAATCTTCTTTTCTTCAAAGAGCAAAATTTGCGCCGCAATAGAATCAGTCAATCAGAGCATAAGTGGATTAATGTTTGAGTGTGACTAGGATATAGGATTTATTCGTTAGTGGATTCATCGAACCGTAGAATCCAACCAATCGTCATAACTCATCGAAAGTGAAGGCACGTGTAGTGCTCATGAACGTGACTTTAATTCGTCAGCAATTACGTAGTATATGAGGACAAATGCGATATGTACATACCGCATAGGTTCAGCAAAACTGGACACCAACAATAATAGCAAAAGTGAAATGGGTTTAGTTTAGTCGCAGCAAAAAATTTTCTGTTTCTCACTTTTGCCTTGAATAATCCGATGCAATTAATTGACCGCACGTCATGCACTTGTTGCAATGTTTCCTGTTTGAATAAGCACTTTTCCTACTCGTTTTATGCTCACACGTATAATTTCGTGGCATACGATACAAGACATTTGTCACATGTTGATCAATAAGGTATTTAACGTGTGCTAGCTAAAAATAAACAGCAATTTCATAATGCACACTACCGGGTGAAAGTGGTAGTTGATATGCAGTTGATAATAAACATCATCAGATTGAAAATTGGAAAAAGAAAAGAATGATTTGAGTCATGAATAGAAGGATTTAGATTCATGTCCATTGATGTGAGGTTCAAAATTAATTAGTTAAAAAAGGAAATTTAAATTCCCAGACTTATGGATGGTTCACCTTCGTTTCCAGCCTTATCATATAGTCAGTCTACACTTGATAAATCATGTCCAAGTGGACATATCAAGATACCAAGATATCAAAATACATGTGGATTACCAGGTCTACAAAAGTAGTTCAACCTGTCACACCCCTGGTCCAACAAATCCAATGGATGTGCTAAAAAGATGTACATCCATGGTAGTTTTTAAGACCATCCAATGGGTTAACCTTAACTACTATGGGTGTTTGATCAAATCAAGCAACCAAACTTATTTCCTTCGATGAAAAGTACAAATAATTTCTTTTGATGAACAGAACAAATAAATTGTTAATTTTAAATAAAATAAATTATTATTAATTTTTAACACCCATATGTGCGCCGCTAACACCCATAGGTGTTCTTACGATATCCATGGGTATTTCTCGAAACACCAATAGATATGGGTGTTATTAAACACCAATGGGACCAGGGACCTCACTTCATTTTATCTTCATATACATTTTTCATTTTATAGAAAGATTATTGTGGGGTACTAAATGTGCTCTAGAGTCAACTCAAACCAAACAAAGTCTCACAATAAATTCCTATAGTAAAACATTATATCACACTACTTTCTATTATACAATAAAAAAAACTTAAAACACTTTTGCTTACATTTTTATAGAATAGTCAAAGGCAGCACCTTGAAGTACACGAACCTTAAGAACAAAGTCAATTTGAGATATCTCACGTTTTTGAAATACAATCCGCAACAATGCAAAAAAAAACGTGACAATATTTTTATAGGGACCATGTTTTTATATTAATAAAGTCCAAATTGTAATGTGACATGTACATATGTATATACAAATATATTTCGACGACATTTCCGTTTCGACTTGCAAATTTTTTTCCATCCTATTTAAAACGAAACAGTGTAAAAGTAAGAATAACAACTTTATGTACGCTATTTTCGTTGCAATTCTAGTTTAGGTTCAAGATCCTTTTAATTTAGAAGGTCGTGCATTTATTCTGCAGTGCAGAATAAATGTTTTATAAAGAATAGGGTTATTAGGGGGCATGTAAGTGAAATTGGTAACTGGGTAAACATATGAATTCAACAACAGCATCTTAGAATTTAAAATATATGTACAAGTTTAATCTTAATGAATAATTTGTATAGAATTAAGTTTTTCTAAAAGATACAGTTGTATTTTAGAGCATTGTAGATCTTAGCTCAATGTCCTCACTTTTTTTTAACGATATAAACTATTTTCAAGTAAGAGTCCAGAGGGTCTAGCATCAGGAGCGGAACTACAATCACGAAATAGAGTTTCGAGCAAATTTGGTATTTCGAATCTTGTTTACAGATCAATTGAAGTAACTTTGCACAGGATCAGTTTCAGTATATTTGTCTACGTCTAGTATAAGAAATTCTTGTTCCAATTAAATTTTGGTTTGAGTCTTGTACTAGTTTTACGTAGCAAAAATTTCCAGCAAAAATTTCCAGTATTATACTTCGTTAATCATGAAGCAAGAAGCTGGCAATTTGAATTTTTTTAAACTATTATAATATAAATGCGTTTGGGTAACGTCAACATAGAAGTCGACGAAACTGACTATAGGAATAGATCCTTAGTTTAAGATTTAAAGCTAGATGAAGTTTATTTATTACTTCATTCGGCATAGGTAATGTTGATTTCAAAAAAATGTAGACATTAGAATGTTAAAAATGTTCAATTTAGAATCATTTTTTGTTAATACTCGTATAATTGTGCTTTCGTCCATTTCTAGAACATCATTTAAGCATATGTTTTTTGCGCTCCAGTGCAGAGAAGGGTTAGAGGGTCCAATAGAACGATAGAACGTAGCGTACTAAATGTTAATTTTTACATCAAGATTTCCGGGATTTAAATATTTTGCATTTCTATCCCGTATTCGACAAACATTCTTGTTGCTATAGTTTACATTTCTACTTCTGAATCTTAATATTTATTATTCAGTTTAAATAATAAAACACTATTCACCTTAAAGCTAATTATTTAAACTACTCTACTAAAACACTATTCATCTGAAAGCTAATTATTTAAACTCCGGCTTTTGGATTATAAAAGAGTATTCGAATTCTACAAAGGCGTTGGCCAATAAATTAATATTTTCAATCGTTTTTTCGCGTGTTGAACTCTTATTTATCGAATGTAGCAACTTAATCTACAAGGATTAATTTTTGGATGTTTTGCCCCATGTCGTTAATCTTCTCGCCACTGGATAAGGGGGTAAAAGAATACGCCGATTTGTTTGGCATTCTAATTGCAGGAACAGAAATACCGCAATCGTAATCAGGCTGAATCCATCAGACGTTGTTGATGTTACAGACACTCTTTATTGGTCGGGGTACAATGAGATTACTTTTTAATATCGAGTGTTAGTTGAACGATGGATGGTTTTATTTTGAAAAAATTTTTTAAATCCGAAATGAAAAGTGATCGATGTGTGTACATATGAAGGACGAGAGTAAATTCTGCGCCCGATTCTGTAGTATAAAATAGAAATCATTATAAAATAAATTAAAACTCAAAGGAAATTAGGAAATACCTCTTTCACATTGATGAAAACTTCTAGTCTCGACTTTTTTATTCAATTATCTCATCCATCCTTTTGGAATGCCATTATAAATGTTACTTAATTAAACGCAACGATTCTTTGTGAGAATATTTGTCTGGTTTTTTATTGTCATTCATTCCCATAATTTTGAGACACTCAACCAGTATGTTTCAGAGCTGCAATAAAAAACACATATCGAACGAAACCACGTTTTCAAATGTCCTGAATTCGTTCGGAGGATAAACATCGAACAGACCAACGATCTTTGCGAAGATATGGGGATTTTAGTTCCGATAACTCGTTCTGTTGCACATAAAGATGTACTTTTGATAGGACACTGTACTTACAATAAACTTATAATTAGATTTAGGCGTGAATTTTTTTATAAAAAAACTTACCTCTGAAGTAGTTTGGAGTACACAATTAAATAGCACTAAGCACAATTTTAAAGTTTTTCCATTAAAATTATTTGGAAATTTTCACAGTAACAGAATACAGAAATGTAGAGGAACTTTCTTATAGGTTTTCGACTATCCCGAAAGCAAACTCGATCGAGATACATAACACCAAACCGGATACGAATCGGATCTCGAGAAACGTGGTTCCACTCCAAAAGAATACACTTCTTATAGAACACCCCTTTAAGCATTGTCATTTAGAAATATTTCAATTTTCAGCGACTACATGCACACGGGAAAAACCGCTTGTAAAGGTATCTGCGGAACATGTAGTCCAGGCCTAAAAAGAGGAAAAAACGAAAGCTCTTGATGATTTTTAGGAGCGAAGCTATTCTGATCCTATGGTCATCTGGTTTAAGTCATTTTCGAATAGGGCGCATGTTGTTCACGATCAAGCTAATATGATTCACACAAAAACGGAGGGACCACCCCGAAGAGAAGTCCTCGCCAACCATATTTATTGCGCTTATGCTTTCAACGAATGACCACATCATAGTCAATGACGTTACAACACTTTGCTCGAGGAATCTTTTATTTGTGAACAAATTGACTTTCTTATGTAGTAGCTAAGAAAACAAAAGGTGTACTCATAGCTGGCATTAGTTTTTCATTTCGAAGGTTTATGCATCTACCAGAACAGAGAAGACAGCTTCGGTTCAGTGAGCAATTAAGTAATTTGTACGCCAACTTAAAACTGCACAAAATAAGAAACACGATTAAGCAAACAAATAGCATAGTAGCTAACAATATCAAATCAAGGAGTAAACAAATCGCGCGTGTTAGTTAAAACCTTCTTCACTAGTAGCGCGACTACAGCTAACACACAGCTAACTTTTTGTATCACGGTGTCAGAATGAAATACAAGCAGCGATAGGTTATTCAAAACAGATTTACCCCATTTGTGTTACAAGCAAAAGTCAAATTATAATTTTATTTTAAATAAAATAAATTGCCATGAATTTAGATTTGCCATAGCATGCGCCATTCCAAATTAGAACATTCTACGATATCTACTTAGATTTTCCCCTGAGCAATAATAACGCTAAACTAGACTTATGTCAAGCGTTCAGATGATTAACCATTTTTTGGAAACGAAAAAAGATTTTCAAGAATTCGAATTGTTAATTTTTTTATATATGTGTTTATTACAATGTGAAGTACAAGGCTTTTCACACAAACAAAATATTTTCTTAACATCTCCTAACCAACGCATCTACTATTAAGTAGTTAAATAATTTTGAAGGCACCCAAAATCATTGGTTTAAACTTGTATAAACAATATTAAAAACATTTATATTTATAATATAAAGACATTACTAGGGACTTATTAGTTATCAAAATTAAGAAAAAAACTTTGTAAATTATATATAATAAAAAATATATCATCCTAAAATTATTATGACAATAAGTTGGTGTTCTTTTTTTAACTAATGTTAATCATATTTTTTACTGGTAGATAGACCTATAATTAAACTGTAAGTAAATTTTAACAAATGACGTTAAGCAAAATATTACAAAAGGCGGAAAAAACACTACATTACTTTGTAAGAATTCACTATACAAATAAACAGAAAAAAAATGTTGCAGTTAAAATTTCTTTCATTTTACTGCAAAACAATACTCATTCAATCTTACGAATTAAATTCATTTTTATCACATCTCTTTGTGAAGTGTGCAATAAAAAAAATAAACAGTATGTGAAACGATTTATTTCTCGCCCAACTAAAAACATTAAGCCTGTCCGTCCGTTGGACAAAGATTGGATTGCGGAGTAAAGTTCATAACTTCCTTAAAGACTAGATCCTTCCATTGTTCGACTGGCAAGTCCATATCTTCGAAGCTTTGATCGTACAGGGCCGATGTTGGCTCGTCATTTGGATCTGCGTATTTCTCCATATATCTGTAAATAGTTAAGGTAAACTGTACAAGATAATTAATTGAACGAACATTGTTGAAAAAATAAGAATACAATGTTTGACGGTCCAATCAATTACGCGCGCATTCTTATCATATTTAACAACAATCGTAATACGGATTTATATGCACAAAATACAACTTACTTGTGTGCTAAAGCTTGTTCGGCTGTTATTCGCTTTTCCGAATCTAATTCAAGCATTTTTTCCAACAGATCAATGGCAAGAGGATTAGCACCACGGAAGACATCTTTAAAGCTACGTTTCTTCATAATTGGTAGAGATTTTATGTAATTTCGGGCCTTTGAAAGTGAATATGATTTTTTTCATCCGATTTTTAAAATGTTTTTTATTTGTTCACATTCGACATGAATACAATTAAATTAGTACACAGAAAGAATTAAATGCGACGATTAGTGCAATTAAAAAAATTAAGCGTGTCGGTGAAAAATGAAAAGAGATTAAAATCAAAACAGAACACAAAATGCGACCATGAACAAAAATAACCAGTAAAATAACGAAAACTTGTTGAAAAAATTTTCAAGCAATTGAATAAATCACAAAATTTTTATGATTTGCAACACGAGAAATGCCCGGACTAACATTATTCCATAATCGAAAAAGAACTTAAAATACTAGAAACTAATACCAAGTGCGATATGACATAGATAGGAAGTTTTAAGTTAAAAAGATATGCTGTGGAAGATGCAATGCCACTACATATACAGCTGCCCGATCTGGGAAACCTAAAACAAAAATATTTTCGAGAAATACTTAAGTTCACCAATGCTAATGTCGTCTTTGCGCCCTACTTTCACAATGAAGTCGGAATGACATTACCGGAGAGTCCGGAAAGTTCAATAAATGAATCAAGTAACATAGTATAGAACTCTGCAGGTGCATTCCAAAATGACTGGCAAAAACTAGTACATTTTTTTAATTCAACCATTAATATTATGCATTTGGCTTTATCATTTTGGAGTAATGCAGAAATTTAATTCTAATTAGCTTGATTCTTTCAACATCCTTCATTAAAAAAAGTGATGAAAGGGGAAAATATATTAAGTTAAGGTTGCAACTAAAAGAAGAGACAAAGCGACGGATTCAATAAGCCAGTTTCTTCTACGTCGGAAAAAAAGACTGCAACCCGAGCTGGAGCGCCGTGCTTGCTGACGTTCTGGCTATGTGAGGCTGTATTTGTTGCTCGAATGTCCAGAACACTAACCCGAGTCGTGACAAGTAAATTTCACGACGGAATTAAATATTTAGGGTTTGATTGAACGATGGATATGAGAGGCTGTAAAACAGGAGATATGCGTGGCTTACCAGTTCGTCGGACACTGCGTATATCCTACCATAGCCACAACAACCTACTATTATTTTCAATTTGAAAAAGATGATCTGATTACCGACACTCATAACAACTGGTGCGAAAGTATAGAGCATAGAAAAGTATTGAGGGTGAAGGCAAGCAAATTGTAAAGGAATCAAAAGAGGATGCAAATGAAAAACAATTTTTGTCGAAAATGAAGAAGGCGAATCGACTGAACAGACTTAAGAGACGTCTTCGTAAGGATATGCTAATTCTGCTTTTGCACAAGCGATTTGGAATTCTCAAAATGGTTTAGTAGTTTGTTGAGAAAGATAACGAAAAAGCTGTCGCAAGAGTGTCTAGCAGTTCCTTCTTCCTTAATATTGATAGATAGATAGATATACATATATATTTTCCATAGTATTAACATAACTTATAATTATTCTGTGCTCAGACTTTCGTCTCTACATCAGTGTTGTTAAATTATAGCACGGAGGCTGATGTCTCTAACGAATCATTGTGGCTTTCTGAAGGAAAATGGAGCAAAACCTTCCTGCGTATAACTAATCTAACTTAAAACTACTTAACTACTACATAAAAACTTAACTTAAAGGCTCTTGCTATGGTTGAAGCGAAGAGACGATCAATGGCTTTTCCGCGGCTGTGCAACGAAGCAAGAAACGTTGTTTTAATGTCTGTACGGTATCGTAAACCAAAGCAATGTGCGCATATTCGTGTTGTAATCGCGTAGCGTAGTGCCACGGTTTATTAAGTATAATCTTCAAGCATTTGTTTTGCACGATTTGAAGAGTTCTCTTGTGAGTTTTGGCACAACAACTCCAAGTAGGAGCGCCATAGAGCAGCATTGGCTGCATCACCATTTTGTATGTTAGCAGTTTATTTGCCAGGGACAGTTTCGATTTCCTGTTTATGAAGGAATATACTATTCTAATACTTTTCATTGTTTTAGAGGCCGCTTGGGCTATTTGTTGATGGTATGTGAGCTTCTTATCCAAGTAAACGCCTAGATATTTTATATCATTGCTCCAATTTATCGATTGGCCCAAAACATTAATAGAGGGGTAGGGAAGGTATCTCTTAGCTCTTCTTTTCGTGAAATAAATAGCTTGGATCTTATCCACATTAACTTTGATTTTCCAACCTTTGAAGAATTCTGAAAAGGCTTCCAGTTGTAGTTGAAGATTGTAAATGATTATACTGGGGTCCTTTGAGCTAGAGAACGAGGCAGTATCATCAGCAAAGGAGGCGATTTCGCAGTCATTCATTTTAGGAAGGTCAGATGTCAACAAATTATATAGCATAGGACTGAGACATGAGCCTTGCGGCACGCCTGCAGGTATACTGCGTTTATTTGAAAGAGATGACTTTAATTTAACTTGGTAGAATCTCGATGTTAGAAAGGAAGATATAAGCTTGACTAAATATGTAGGACATTTTAGTTCAATTAGCTTGTATATTAGGCCTTGATGCCACACCGAATCGAAGGCCTTTTCTATATCGAGGACTATCATCCCCACAGACTTCTTATTTTTAAATGCCTTATTAATATCTTTGGTTACTCGATATAGCTGGTGATTTGTCGAATGACCTTGGCGGAACCCGAACTGAAAATGTGGGAGTACATTTTCGTTTTCCAGAAAAGTATTCATTCTTTTAAGAATCAGCTTTTCAAATATTTTACCAATACTTGACAATATACTTATTGGTCTGTAATTGCTAGGATCTGTTTGGTTTTTTCCCGGCTTGGGAAGAGCGATAACCGCCGCTTCCTTCCATTTTTGCGGGAAGTAGCTTAAACGTAAGCAACTATTGAAAACATAATTGACCGTATTGTGAATGTCACGTCACGTCACTTCGTTGCCGATTCGACATCGACGTCTGAAAAAGCGATTGTGAATGTCGATTGTCATCGACAGTTGTCACTTTGATCGTCATTTTCCGTCGATGAAATTCCAGTCCGTGACGCTTGAAAAAAATTAACGTCGATGCAAAAATGAAATGATTGTAAATGAAAGCATTCACATGAGCTTAAATTCACAATTTACAGATGACACATACATATCAATATGGAAATGGTAATAAGTCACGTCGATACGGTTACACAATCGGTTTTTTCGATCGACGTGACACGTTGAATCGGCATCGAAGTGACGTGAAGTGACATTCACAATACGGTCAAATTTAGATAGACAAGACCTTTCTTAGGAAGATTTTTGAGTAATATTATCGGGATGTTGTCCAGGCCCGGGCATTTCCTGATCTTTGATTGCTTCAGGACTGATTTAATGTTATTAGGTTTGAAAAACAGACTTGCACTGAGGTCAGTTAAGGTATTTGAAAAGCCCTCGACAATTTCGTTAACTATTGGTTCGATATCGGAAACGGTGTGAAATGTAATGTGGTGAGCTTCCAAAAATTTGTCTGCTAATAGTTCTGCTTTATCGTTACTGGAATAAACTTTCTTATTGTTGGAAATTAAGAATGGGCTAAACTGTCCCCTTCTTTTTAGGAGTTTGTTCAGTTTCCAAAACTGTACAGAGCCCTTATCGAAGTCTTTCAGTAGGTTATTCCAGTTAGAGTTCTTGGTAGAACTAAGCTCCGCATTAATAAGTTTCTGTAGCTTATTTAGGCCTGTTTTTAGATTTGGTAATTTGGTTCTTTGCCACAGTCGCCTTAGTCTATTGCGTTCGGTTATTAGAAATTTTGTGTGTGGATTTAAGCTTAACCGAAAGTTTTTAGATTTCAGTACAGGAGTGGATTTTCTTGCAGCAGTTAGGATATTTTGCGTTAGGGATTCAATATTTTCATCGATTTCATCATAGTTAAGTTGCGAACCGTTGATTTTTGATAGATTGATAGCCATACTCAGTGAATTTTTGAATTTGGTCCAGTTAGCTTTTGAGTAGTTAAGAGATGGGGAGAAGAGAGCTGATGTAATGTGGTTGGTTGCGTGATATTTATGACGCCACGACTAATAACTAGGTCTAACGTCGAGTCGTGCCCATGGGTTCCTTAATATTTAAAGACGATGAATGATTGTGCAAATTGCTGATCAATGAAAGCAAGTCTCCGAAGTAAAACTTAAGTATATAATTGTTTACTGTGACTGAATAATAAAGACATTGATATGCGGTGTATAATTTTCCAGATTAGTATCACATGAGAGGGAAAAAAAATATTTTAAAAACTGAAGAGGCATGCATAAAAACAGACAGTTGTAAATTTTTACGCCTTTTCTTAGCCATACCTACCTCTTCGCTTGTTATTTTTGTCATTAGTTCTGGTTCAGGTGTACCACACAATACAAGAATTCTTGTTAAATGATCGAGATCTATTTGCAAATTTTGTTAATGATAAGGTTTTTTTTTTAAAAAAGTTAAGGCATTTTTTTTTTAAAAAAACAGTATTTGTATTTTTTTGTTTGCTTAAGAAATTTTTAAAAATAAATATAGCACCCAACACAACGAAAAAAAAACATAAAATTATTATATTAGTAGAATATGTGTGCAAAGCGTGCATTATAAATAGCAAATCAAATTTAATTTGGTTTAAATACTTTAACCATTTCGATGTAGGTTTTAAATTCCAAAACATTGAATCGAAAAGGTTAAATTAAAGGAAATGTATAGAATATAAATAAAATAAAAAAAATTAACTTACACTTTCTGATGAAATTTTCATCATAAAATCATCAGTTGGTGTCCCCAATACTTCCATAATTAAATTCAATTGATGAATGTCTAGATATCAAATATAATAAACTAAGTTTGAAAATTACATGCATAGAAGGTATTTTGGTTTAATCATAATTTAATATTAGGAATGTTTATGTATGTGACTACGATTAAGATGTGCACAAGAGGTCGCTAATTTTAAAATGTTAATCATTTTTGTTTCGAACTCTAATTTCATGCTAAATGTTCATGTAAAAGCCTATTCTATATCTTGTGATAAAGTTTGATATCGAATGCACTTCAGACACGAGCAATCAGTAGGATAAGTACTTTAGTTGTTTCCCTAAAGCAATTACAAATAGGCAAGTAGATAAGATCGAGAAGGCAGTTATTATTATGGAACTGCATGTGTAATGGCTTTTTATAATCGTTTTGTAAAACTTCGGCTAGGAAATTATTTGACACCGGTAATTAAATTATTTAATCTAATGAGCAACGTAACGTATTTGCGAAAAAAAAATAACGGATTGTTCAATAAACATGAGTTAAAGGCGAACTACTACGATAGTGAGATCAGAAACAAAAGAGATATTTCGATCTTCAAAATTCCTTACGCAATTAAAAACAACTTTTTCCTTATGCTCAATTCTTACTCTCATTTAAACTTCCTGTGCCACTCACTACAAATACACACAGCAGTACCGACTTATTAAATTTTTCTTTGAACAAATGTTATCCGAACGGCTGTTGAGGAAAGCGGGGAGTAAAATGCACAAGCAAATAGCTTGGGTAGTGAAGATTAGTAGTTGTTCTTGTAAGAGTTGAACTCGCGCCGAGCTACAGAAAAAAAATTTGCTACCCTGGCTATTCTGTCATATCTTTTAGAGCTGGTGAGATCGAATTGGTTTATACATTCACGCATAATAGCTTAACAATCAATTTCATGACTTTTTGATATTTAACCCCCAAGTGGGTATAAAGGGGTTGTATATGTATATACTTTGACAAAAATCTTCCTTTGTTAAAAATCTTCCGTAACTTTTTTTTGGGTGAAAATATAAGATAAGTAGCTTCCAGTCTTATTAGAAAAAAAAGTAGTAAAAGTATAGAGAACAAATTTAAAAGTACTGCTAACCTTTTCCACACTCATCTACGAACTACCAAAAAATATATGTTATTTGTGGACCTGCGCGAAAAGCTATGAATTTTTAATCTTATTAAATATACTTAAGCCTAGTACTAAGTAGAAATGAAACCGAAAAACGTAGGCACGAGAAATTAACTTTTTTTGATAAAATGTGATTTTCCGTCCGTTCCGTTGAAATTACGCGGTATAACCGGTGTTTATTTAGTTTGGTAACTTCACTTTTCGGTATTTAATGAGGGCGTTCAAATTAACCCACATATTACGTTTTCTAAACCAAAAATTCGCGTTAGTTAGAAGTGAAACGTCCTAAGGCTGGGCAGAAGTTCAACCCTGCAAGAGGAAGTTAAATTCTTATAAAAAAATCTGACACGTGAAGAATCCGTTAGTTAGAAAATCTTGTATCCTTATTATAACCTGTCTACAACCAACGCTTAAAACACAATTTCTCCTAGTACCTACCCTTCTCTTCAGCTCCTATATATGAACCTTGTAGGCTATAGGAGGGAACAGCACCATCTTTTTTTGCTGTACCATCGTTGCTTTTGTTAACTTATTTTTCCTACACTATGAAAAAGTTATAAACAAGCCATTATACCACCGAGACTCCCACCCTGGAACTACCCATTAATCTTCTAACAAAAATACTTTTACACTTTTCAACTCATTTTCAGTTAGGCTAAAAGTGATTTTGAGGATCGACAGGATTTCGCCTCTTGGTCCCCAAAATCTTTCAACCTAACTAAAAACCGCTAACTCCTTACATAAGTTTCAAGAGTAGTCAACTCGATTTAGAGTTTTTGCCAATCACTGATTCTCGGACGGAAATCTTTGGTACTTCCAAAATGTCACTATTTCGTTTGAAAAAATTGATTTTTCCTTCCTTCTATTTCTAGCCAATACTGCCATTTTCGTTGACGCAAAAATATAATACAAAATAATACTACAAAAATAAATAAGCTTTTTTTAACAGCTTGCACAGGCGTTAGGATTTAAATGTTATTTCACAAAATAGTTTAGTGAAAATACTACTACAAATTAATAACTAATGTGATTCGAATAAAATCCATTTGAATTTCAAACCCGACATAAAAAAAAGTGAGTAATTAGTGTTAACTTGACGAAATGTGCACTCTTTTATCAGAAAATAATTTTTTGTTTATTATAAAAAGGATACGATCCGTTCCTGGAAACAACGTTCTTCCAGTTAAGAGTTCAGCCATAATACATCCAACCGACCAAATATCGACTGTTTGATTGTAATGCATCCAATTTAGCATGATTTCCGGCGCTCGGTACCATCTAAAGTAATTCATTATCAAAATTCATTTTTTTAAAGTAATACTAACTTGTTGTATACCAACCTTGTTGCTACATATCCAGTCATTTCTGTTTCTGTGGGACGCGCTAAACCAAAATCGAGAATTTTCAATTCGCAATCTTCGTTTACAGCAATATTTGATGGTTTCAAGTCCTTTTTGAAATACAATTTTCAGCAATTTATTAATTAAATCAATAATTCCCTTACCCTATGTATAATGCCCGCACTATGAATATATTTCAATCCGCGCAAAATTTGATAGACCAAAAATTGTACATGATCGTCGGATAATTTTTGCGTTCGGATAATATTATTAAGATCAGCACCCATTAAGTTTGTGACCAGATAGACTTGTTGAAAACTGTCCAGTGAATTACCGCCAGGATGAAATACATCTAACAAACCGATAACATTTTCGTGATTCATGTGCTTTAACATACGAAGTTCGCGATATGTACGTTTCGCATGTACGGCCGATTGAAATGGTCGGGCTAATTTTTTTATAGCCACTTTCATATTGTTGCGTGTATCAAGAGCCGAGCTGTAACCAAAAGAATTTTAAGTATAATTTTTATAAACAATGAAATCGTTACTGTTTTTAAGATTGTTTTCACAGAAGAGTTTAATGATAAGACAACATTTTTTGGAGCGCAAGATAAACGTTATCAGGTTTAAACAGCGATCTAAATTTTCTTGTTAGGTCAGTATGAAATATTTAGAAAAGGTATTTAGAGTTTGGAGTGAACATAAGTGGATCATTTGATTGAGAGCATTTCAGAGAAATTGAATGCTTAGCAGCGAGTAAGATGATTTCTGAATTTCAGTTTCACCAAAGTACATAAGTTTTAAACCAAAATAACTAATGGATTAAATAGGACACCACATATAGTACTCATTATACAATCACTGCAAAATTCGCATATCAAAATAGCTATCGACATATTTCGTTTGCCTCGTTGTCGTTTTTTTCGAAAGATTAAAAAGTTTTATGCAACATCCGACCGCAAAACCGATTGTAATAAAATAATTACGTAGACCCGCATTATTTAAAATTCCATAAGCTGCATTTAAACTGCTCGCTGGAAATAAAAGTTAACATGAACAATAAACTTGATACCGAAAAAAAAGTTATTTTTCGGTACAAGTTTGTGATGCAGCTAAAGTCAGAAAAGGTGTTTACACCGCTGTGGCCACCCTTTAAGAGAGGGTATATTAAAATCTAAAATTGATTTTCAGAGTATACACTTCGGGTTAATTTGGTGAGAGTGGGGCAATATAAACTCAGAAGATTTTTCTCTAAACTCCTCAGACCCCAACACAGTCGTCTTGTTAAGGGGGTATTAGGTTGTTGCAGATGAAATGTCGTTTTTGGTAGTGCAATTTCAAACAACTGTAACTTTTATAAAACATAATTTTATTAATCAAAATAGACACCATCATATGAAATACACTTCACCCAACGAGATACAAGTGCATTTATACCAGTTTCGTAGAAGTCCGACTTTCTAGAGCGAAGAAAGTCCTCGAAGGCACTTTTGATGGCTGCTTCATTATCGAATTGTTTGGTCGCCAAAGAATGATCCAAATGTTTAAAAAAGTGGTAGTCGGTTGGCGAAAGGTCTGGTGAGTATGGCGGATGAGGAAGAGTCTCATACTGCAATTCGTTTAATTTGTGGACCGTTGTTATTGAAACATGAGGCCGTGCGTTGTTATGAAGCAGTATAACTCCATCTCTGTTGACCAATCTAGCCCGTTGAACACGCAATTTCTGATGCATTTCATCGAGTTGGGCACAATACTTTTCTGCATTAATGGTTTCACCACGCTTCAAAAAGGAATAGTGAATAACTACAGCTGCAGACCACCAAACAGTCACCATTATCTTCTTCGGATGAAGGCCTGGTTTCGGCATGTGTTTTGGGGTCTCATCAGCATCCAACCATTGTGCCGACCGGCGACGATTGTCGTACAGTATCCACTTTTCATCACATGTCACTATTCTGTTCAAAAACGGATCGTTTTTCTTCCGGGAGAGCAGAGAACTGCAAATTTCCAGTCGACGCGTCATGTTTTGCTCAGTAAGCTCATGCGGAACCCATTTATCAAGCTTTTTGATTTTTTCCAAGCTGTTGCAAGTGCCGGGAAACTGTTGAATAGTGTATGCCCAATTTCTCTGCAATGTCCCTTACAGTTTGGCGTGAATCAGATTCCACTAAAAAATTCAGCTCATCGTTGTCGATCGAAGGTCCTGGGTGACCACATGGGTCACTTTCAAGGGTCAAATCTCCTGATCGGAATTTTTCGAACCATCGCTGTGTGATTTGTTTGTTTACCGTATCAGTTCCAAATGCCCTGTTGATGTTTTCGGTTGCCTCCGTTGCGCTGTGTTTCATAAAGGAAAATTACCCGTTTTTGACTCGAATCCATTTTTTTTCTGTCCGATCTCAATGAAGTCCAAAACTGAAATGACTCCATGAGTAAATGTAGGGGTATTTATACTCCAATACCCAATACCACTTGTGCCACCTGACGGCAGTTTCAGACATGAAAATCGCAACTGACTTCACTTCATAGAGAAAAACGATATTTCATTTGCAACAACCTAATATTTACATCTAGCTAACAAAAAAATAAGACAATTTCAGGAATTTTTTTTTCAGTTATATGGCGAGCGCCGTCATCATTTTAAAAAAAGAGGTCCACTTTGCGTAACCTGTACAAGTCGTAAATTTTATCCAAAATCAAAAATCAAAAAATTTTTCTTAAATATATTTCTGTAGATGGAGCTTATACCAATAAAATCAATATAAACTCGAACAAAAAAAATGGAGGGCATACAAATTTTTAGTCTCTATTTTTCAAGATTTTTTTTACCTTGAAAGTGTTAAAAAAAATATAAAAAATATTTTTTTCCCTATTTTGTTGATATAAGCTCCAATGAATTTAATTAACTTTAAAAATTAACTCGATAGCTTATTGGGTTCAAGCTCTAGAACTTAAACAAGTTCAGAAAACGTAGTTTCGAGAAAACACGTTTAAAGTTTTTCTTTAGTACTTTTTGCGATTAGAAAGCCATAAAGTAGGTGCCTAAATGATACTATAGCTCACGTATAAAGTTGATTTCGAAAAAACCGTTTGAGTACCATATTCTACACATGAAATAAGAAAAAAAAATTTCGATTTTTGGGATGAGTTTAATATAAATACCCCCTTAATAAACAAGAAAAAACTAATTTTTTTTCGGTGCTAGTGCACGTTTTCTTCCGACTGTAGAAGACGTTAGTTGACTAGTATTAAAGCCATTCCAAGACGATTAATTCGATGAGTTCAACTTGACAAATGTGAAAAGAGGCAACGAAAACTACGAAAAATTGGAGTCGTCCAATACAAATCAAATTTTGCGATTGGCAATTAAAAACTAGGTTTTTGAAAATTGATCGATTTTTTTTAACGAATTTCACCCAAAAATTCATCATCATGTTAGATTGTTTTCGGTACCAGAACCGGACTTGGCACCGGGACCCGGCGTTGTTGGAATATCGAAAGCCGAGCGTTCGGACAATTCTCAGTTTCGTTGTTGTAGCACGTCTGGTAGTAGCAGAAAACATCTTCATTCATAGTGGAGCGATAGGGAAACAAGAAACGGTTATCGTCAAAATGGAGACTGACGCCGGAGAGCCCAGACTGCAGGCCCTAGCACCGGTGTTTTAGGTCCGTAGGAAAAACACAGTCCCGGTTTCGACGCCCGTTTAGCCGTTTTGGAAGATACGACGATGGTTCGATATGAAACAATCAGAGTTTTCACTTTATTTTTTGGCTTGAAGTTCAACGGACCCAACATTTCTCCAGGTTCTCAAATCCTTTCCTTAAGTGGTTTTCTTCAAGAGCTTGGTGTTCAACCTTTAAAGCTTCTTCATTGCACCCCTTTTTATTTGGCCAGGCACTTTCTAAGTTTTGCAAACAGATGAACTTCATTTTTGCAGCCAAACCGGGTGTACAGGCTAGATGCAGAAGCAGTTTAAAGCGAATTTCAAACAATTTTTGGTGAAAAGACCTATATCTTGCAAGATTCTACCTAACTCAGGGACGCACCAGTCCGGTAAATTCGACCCTGTCAGCACATTGTGTTAAGGCTCCAAGAATTTTAATATTTTTTGTTTACTGAGTAGTACGATCTGCTGCTACAATATTACATTGTTACTCTAATCCTAAAATTACCTTGCATTACTTATCGCATAATACACTAGCTTTATTATGTTTCGGTAAATTAACTGAATTCGTTCTTGATATGCAGCTAATCTATTTACAATAGATTGGATAAAATGCGATAAGTAAGATACGACGACGGCATAGCACAATTCTTCGAACACCAAATAAACACGAATAAAAATAAATATCGAACTAAAATTGTAGATTAAACACTGTTTTTGTTGTTTTTAAACATTTTAGCCCCGCGCAATTTTGTTACCACAAGCACCCTACTAATTTTATGAAAATGTTTACAATAAACGCGAATCATGTACAATTTGGAGGAAATTGTTTCATCTATTGAATAACTTGTACTTGAATTGAAATCGATTAACGAACGCACCATTTTCTGACCTCGATATTTATTTTTTTTTTTTTCTTATATCAAACGAAAGCGAAATTCATCAATCAAACTGATTACAAGATGTAAAATGGAAGTCAGCTCTCAAGTGTGATGAATGCTTTGCGATATTAATCGCGGGCGCTCGTTGGGGTTCACAGTGTTGCGTCGAAAAGAAAATATTCTCGGATTTGTTTCAGGCATAAATTTAGTCGTTGAAAAGTTCAGGTGATGAGTTTGACCTCATAACTAGGGTTCAGTGTTCGGTTTAGTCTTACTTCTGTTATTGTTCCTATTTTTCATCTGAGGCCACTATGCTATAGCATTCAACATTTTGTAAATTTAAGCGCACATTTAGACCTAGCGCATACTTGAGACTAAATAGTTGGGCAACTGTTTAATCACATCGAGCCGCGCACACTCTTATCTGCTTGACGAAACTGTTTAGTCGTTGTTTATCCGCACATTACTCAATCACCGGCCGATTGTTACAGTCATAATTGGTACTTCAGATTGTCTCTCGTCAATTTACGGGTGTATTTTTGTTTAAGAAAAGTGTGAAAAGGCTTTCAAGAAGAATGATTATTGCCGCGCTTATTATCAGGAGAAGGCATTTAAAAAACAAAAACTGACCTCTTCTCAAAAATAGTTTCTACCATAAGGCACGTTAACACGTCTATCCAATTCATTTAAGGGACATGGAAATATGCCTACCCTTTTAAATAGGTCAGGATATGCCATCATCATCATCAATGGCGCGACAGCCCAAATCGGGCCAGGGCCTGCAGATACATTGTCTGAAGTCATCTCGGTTCAGCGCCCTCGTCCTCCAATTTGTGCATCTAAGAAGCGATCTGCAATATGCGTCAACTGAGTCCTCGTATGTTTTCCTCGTGTCGTTTACCCTAAGCTCTATCTTTCAGTGTGCGTTTGGAAATTCTTCCGTCGTCCATTCGCTCCACATGGTCTGCCCATTGTAGCTTACGAAATTTTATAAGAGTCGATGCGGCTGGGTCGTCATAGATGTTACAACTCGTTGTTGTACCGGATACGCCATTCAGTGCCTTCTCTTACTGGTCCCAAAATTCTTCAAAGAATTCGTCGTTCAAAAGCGTCTATTGATTTTTCAGACGCTTGGGTGAGAGTCCACGTTTCGTTTGCATATAGTAGCACAGGTCTTATTATGGTCTTGTATATGCGAAGTTTGCTCAGCCTGTGCACTTCTTTCGATTTTAAGGTCGGGAGAACCGTGAAATACGCCTTATTTGCTAGTGTGATCCGTTGTTTTACTTCGTCACGTTAGTTGCCGTCTATTACAAGGTGTGATCCCAAGTATGAGAAATGATCCACATTCTCCAGGTTGTAGTCCCCCACAGTCATATTTTGTCTAGTTGGCGCGTTTCTTCTTATTTAGGTCATGAACTTGGTCTTATTCTCATTGACCCTTAACCCGACATCCTTTGCCGCTGAGTCTAGACAGTGAAAGACTTCCTTCGCGTCTGGAACAGATCTGGCCATGATGTATATGTCATCCGCGTACACCACTAGTTGAGTGGACTTGATTAGTAGGGTATTTCTGGTATCGACGGGTACCTTTCTGATTACATATTCCAGGGCGAGATTGAAGAGCATGGAAGCGAGTCCATCTCCAGGCCGGATTCTGTTCGGAAGCTTTGGGTAAGCTCGTTTTGTATCCTTACTTGGGATTCAGTGTCAGTCATGGTCACTTTTGTTAATCGGACGAGTTTTGATGGAATTCCGAAGTCAAGCATGATTTTATATAGTACATTACGATCTATACTATCGTATGCCTGTTGGAAGTTCAGAAGATCTGGTGCACGTCAATGTTATACTCTCAGCATTTGTCTAGCACTTGTTTAACTGAGAATATCTGGTCAATAGTAGATCGTCCGGTTCTGAAACCTCCTTGGTATTCGCCGATAATACTTTCTGTATAAGGCTTTAATCGATTCTGAATTACTTCCGTCAGTATTTTGTAGGACGTACACAACAATGATATGCCTCTGTAATTTTCAGATCACAGTTTATCTCCTTTCTTATGGATTGGACGTGCTATGGCGCCAGTCGGGTCTTTTTTCTTCAATCCAAATTTTTGTCATGATTTTGTGTAGGTGATTGGCGAGGCATGGACCACCTCCCTTTAGGAGCTCCACTGGTATTGCATCAACTCCAGGTGATTTGTGTATTTCTGGGTCGCGCAAGGCTGCTTCCACTTCTCCGAAAGTGGGGACCGTAGTTGTTGCCTGCTCATCAGATCGAGCACTTGGTGTAATACTTGGGTCGGCGGCAGTGTGACCGTTTTGATATTTCTCAGAGTAGCAAATTTGGGTAGCAATTCTTAGCTTGGGTAGCAAAAATATTTTCTTATACTTGTTTTAATTAAATGGAACTAGTTACGTCATTACATGCTTATCTGCTAATCATAACACTGTATATCTATTACAAATTTAAAATGTTTAAAGAAAAAATAATATTTTAAAGTGTGAACATTTATTTAGGAAAATCAAAATTCACACAAAATGCACATTGTGCCCTTCGGTCGAACGAGTAATAGATTCGAAAAAGATGCTTAATTCAATTACGATTATGTATGCGGTATGCGCTACCACTATACTATATTTCTCAGTACAATAATATTAGACAGCTATCGATAGTACGCGATTTCGAATGCAAGACCAGAGGCGTGCATGAATTTTACATTTGAGTCGTCCGGTTGCAAAACCAGCCATTCGACTATTTTTTTGATTTTAAGGTTTCGGTATCCCTGGATTCGTCTCGTCTCAGGCTACAATTTTAAAACTGAGCATAAAAACCAGTCCTAAACCTTTAAAAATTAGGTTGGAAAAACCCAGTTAGGTGCAAAACCAGCCAGATTTCTTTGATTTTGGTTTCAAAAGCTGACCTATTTTATCAGTTGCGAAACCAGCCTTATTTTTACTTAACACAATGATGACTGTTTGGGTGCAAAACCAGACATATATTTTCTTATTTTTCTTGATACAACACTGTTTTAGACTATTATAAACTATTTTAAAAGACTTTTTTGTTATAGTTTGGTAATGGTAGTTGATATAACCTTGCATAATCATTGATTTGAGTTTTTTTCGTGTTTCGTTTGTGTTTTAAGGTTGTGAAAATGGAGGAAAATATTGAATTTATTATTTTAGAGACAGATTTACAGTTTTTAGTGATAATCAGGTCAAGGAACAACAAGAAATAGAACATCAGCTCGAGGAACAACAAGGAATAGATAATCAGGTGGAGGAACAACAAGGAATTCAATAAACTACAAAGTCCAGGAAATGAAAACGTCAACCGAAAGAATGGAAGAGAAACATTACAAAGCAACACCGTTGCAAAACCAGTCATATTTGCATTTCTGGTGCAGAACCAGCCATATCTAGATTCAAAACTATAATATCTTATTCATTTAATAAGCATAATATCAAAGCTTTGGCAGGCCAACAAAGAATATTTTGTGATTTTTTTTAAAAAAAAAAAGTATAAGGATATCTTGCCTAGAAGCTGCATAATCGGTTTTTGCCATTTTGCCACAAGTTTGTTGAAACAAATATGGCTGGTTTTGCAACTGGACGACTCATTAGATAGTCAAATCATATTTTTGGCGTACACAAGTTTTATAACGGCTAATTTTACCAGGGTAGCAAATTTAGACATGTAGTAACATAGTAGCAAAAAATTGTCAATAGTAGCATTTTGCTACCTTCGTAGCACTTGTGGTCACACTGGTCGGCGGCCGTCTCTCTGTTCGCGTTTAGCTGCTTTTTAAAGTATTCAACCCATCTTTGTTTAATTTGTTCTGCGTCACTAAGGATACTTCCACCCTTGTCTTTACAGAGGTTTGTTCGTGGCTTATAGCCTTGTCTTATTTGTCAAGTCAGGACATGCCACAAAATGAATAAAAGTAAACTAGGAAAACTCCAAATTTTTTTCGGGTCAGAAATAAGGCCGCTTCATAAAAAATCTACCAAATATTAAATATTTCTAAACATGGCAACAATAAAATAACATCATACGTTTGACCAAAATAATTCTCAATGAAGTGTACCTGAATTTACGTCCGTACAGTAAACAATTAAATTCATTTACATTTCTTATACCTTGGATACACAGCTCGTATACAAATCATAATATCGTCAATATCACCAGTGTATCACCCAATAATACTCATATAGTACGTCAACAAGCTGATATCTACATACTATTCAACCTGTTTCCTTGTATATAAATTCGATAATTTTAGCTGATATAGCCTTCTTTTAACTGAAATTTTAATGAATGGCAGTTGTGGATTTTTCTATCCTTCCGCAAGGTAGAATTTTTTAAGCGGTTTTGATTTTTGTGTGCGATGTGATGGTCCGGTTTCTACAAGTATAACATGTATGGGCAGTGTATCATGCCATCTTGTATTGCATATCATGATTTGAATAATGTAATTTGTATACAAGCAGTGTATCCAAGGTATTACACTTCAAAAAACCATCACATAGCTAATCACCCAGTTGTCTGGCATAGATACCAACAACAACACTTCAACCTAAACGGGCGTCTAAGTCCAATCATAAAATCTCAACCAGAAACTTTCTTTCCTAAATAAGGGACATCTTTAATTTCAAAATCTTAATAATCAAGAAAGCATTCACAAATATGGGAATTTCCCAAGGATCCTATACCACGCGCACTGAAGTGCAGGTATAAACAATGATACCGTACCGAGTACCTACAACCAATCGGTCTGCTACCCTATCAACATTTTTTCATGCAATGCACCCATAACAACCTATCACCACTGCTGCCAGAGTATTAATGCTGTAATCTGCATCAGACCAGACAGATGGAGATAGAAAACCGGTCGTATGAGATTTTTAATTTGGTCCGTGTGCGCATTTAGATAAGCCACCGTGCATATAGAGGCCAATGCGAGAGTTTAGTCGCACATCGATCGAAAGGGATCTGGCTTAAACTTAAACTGTTTAGTTTAGACTATTGTTTAGTTTCAGTGTGCGCCCTTCCATATAGCTTCATAGCCATTGGCCAATCAACTAAACTAGCGAGCGATTTTAAATCTCTAGTCTGCGGGTACTCTTATTCTTGACTGCAAATGGGCTCCCAATTGAAGCTAATTGTTTACATCAACATTTACTTAACAGAAGCAGATTATTTTCATATTTCGCTTGTTTGACTTATTATTAAAAAGAATTTTGTGTAAAAAAATCTTGCAACTTGGAAAACATTCGCAGCTAATTAAGAAAATAAAAAAAATATTGCTTCGTTTCTACAATAATCGCATAAGGCGATGAAGCGTTAATTTCAATAGAATTTATCTGAACGGACTTCAACTGTAAATTTTTTTTACTCATTTCCGTGCAGCATTCCGCACTAAATCGCTGCAAAATTTGACAAAACATAAATTATGACTGAGACGAAATTAACATCGGCATACTGCAAGGCTCAATAATAGGACCAATAACGTACTTATTGTATATCCATTGGGTAGAGTTTTAGACAACAATTTTTAGTTAAATTACCTCAAAAAAATTGTTGTACATCAGAGCGCCCTGACAAGTCTCGAAGTCGCGCAAAATTTTTGCTTCTTAGTCTTTCATGACCTATTGGGAAATTCTCATGGTAAATCGGCGCGTCTAATTATTTGTTGTCCAGGCCTAGGGTTTATGGTCTGATTTTTGCTCTTTTTTCTGGTACGATGTTGGTCATATAGTTTGAAACGAAACCAATCCCGAATGCGTTCAACTTACGACTTAGGAACCTCGGAATCAAGGCATGTGCATTCGCCGACGATGTGGTCAACTCTGTCTCAGGGGAACACCGACAATTAGTAATTTGACGGATAGACCACTCAACAAACTACGAAAATGTGGCGATAACAGCGGTTTAGGGATTCACTATTCACTATTCTAAAACTCTTATTTTTTTTCTTCACGAAGAAGAAAAGTTCAAGATTTTGTTTCAAAATGCAGGGCGCTTACTTTATTGAGTGCACCAGGCTCTAAATAGGACCGTCCCTTTTCACCTATGCATATTATTACTACTCTATATCGAAATTTTGTAGGGAAATACGATGGTAGCATAAGTTTGTAAAGTTGAAGTCACAGGGTGCGTCTGCGTCGCACACAGCTTAGCTTTTTGCGTGATGCTAAACTAAAAGTCGGTCACCTTTCTGTCATTTTGAAATTAGTTTCGTGTTCTATATAGCCGATTGAAATCATTTTAAGTGTGCTGGTTTATTTTTCCCTAATACTATGTTCAGACTACGAGATTGACGCGTTCAAATCGAGTTAAATGTGCTGAAAACACTTCCCGGACGCGTTTACGAAAACACGTAGCTACTACGCGTTTAACCGAAAACATGTACTGCGACTCTCGCGGAAATCGAAGTAAACTTTGGAAGAAACTATTTAATGCTGCAGAAACTGAATTTTGTGCTTGTGCAACGACTGCATTAGCTAATAAATTTCCTTTTCATTACTGCTATACAAACTAATTGGTTTCAAACAATTTAGAAAGCATAAATTTGCTAATGAAGCACAGCTGAATATCTACTTGTCAAAACAAATCACATCAAGCTATCATGTATCAAAATTAAACGAGTTGCCTAGTCTGAACACTACTTTTTTAACATGTTAAATTTACCTACTTAAATGCGTTTAAAACACATAAGGTCTGTTCTTTTTGTCGAGTGTAGTGTACTCAGTGTACACTTTCTGCCCTAATGCTGTTCTTTTTGTCGGTGTGACGTCAGAGGTGGCTGTTCTTTTTGTCTAGTGTAGTGTACTCAGTGTACACTTTCTTATGCTGTTATGACACTGGCTATTTCCTCGCTAGTTTCAAGTGCAATAAAAGTCAATCGTGCGACAAGGCGACCAATATAGAGAGAAAGAGATTACCGCTAAAAAATACCCTTGCTGATGCTACCGGCATCTAGTAAACGAAATTAACAACTGATTTGTTATAAAAAAATACTGATCTTAGCGCGTTTCATAACATAACATGACACTTTCCATAATTTATACATAACGAACTGTCAAAAACAAGTCGGTAGCGGCTGGAAAATCTAGCCACCAGTGGATTTTTCTTGGATTAACTGCTAGAATGTTGCGAAACACTGCTCGAATGCGCCTTGTTGCCGCTTTTTTTTTTACAGTTATGGATTGTTTTTTGACAGTTACCCATAGTTTGCTGTTCGGACCATCTCTCTCACACCAATGCCTAAATTGTATGTTAAAGTCTCTATCCCTCTCCATTTGGATTGTCTAGCCGCTTTAAAGCCGCAAAAATAGCCAGTGTCATAACAGCATGAGTGACGAACTATTGAAAAAAAAGTAGCGTCGTCTGCAAAGGCAGAAACATGTCCTTTATCGTGTTACGTGTTAATTGTTGGTGAAGTTCCATTCATATTCACAATACTCTCCCGTCCTTTTCCAGGTTGCAGCCAAGAGATGAAATCGGAGCCCCAGCCGTGAAGTCGGGAGGGACGAAAGACTTGCTGGTTGTTAGTTATAAGACAGTTTTGTAATTTAGTTATTGGTGTATTAAGCCTTTATCCGTTCTGGAAGTGTCCAATTTGCTTCGAATATGGTCTCGCCTTCTCTGCATGCCGTTCATTCGCGGTTAGGATTGGATTATCAGACAGTTGATGCCGGGTACAAGTATGAAGAAGGAAAAGTGGCACCGTGTAAATTATGATTAAGCATCAACCACCAATGCTACCGCGGTCACCCACCTTACCTAACCTAATCACCGCTACCATTCACAGTCCGATTGATACCATAAGACACCGGTCAGACCTGTCGGGAAATGACGAGGACGTACGTCACAATGAGTGTTGGAGCCGTACATCGGACCGCGCAATGGGTGACCCTGCACAATCTGAAACAGTTCCGTAGGTGAGTTCCGGAGCTTTGGTTCTGCGGAGTCTCAACAGGAACGATTTTGGAAGCCGGTTGTTCGCCTGAAGGACATTAAAAATTAGAAGGCATTAATTTGCACAAACGTTTACAGTCAATATTCAAACACGCAGAGGTGTTAACGTTTATCGCCAACATTCACACCGAAGAGCTTTTCTGTGGCATATTTCGGATCGCATGCCAACGGTAACGGAAATGGTGAGAAACAACTGGAAACGGAATACGGGGAAGCCAAGCACAAAAAAAAGCCGAATGTAGGAGTGTGGTTAATGTGAAGGTTGCCGACATGGATCGAATTTACTTTGGATTAACAGAGCGAAACTTGCGGATTTGTTGGTGTACCGGTAGACTAGATGATTAGCGACCTAGAATCGTTTCAATTGATCGGGATTTTGTTGGTGGAACCGATGATCGTTGGAGGACGGGCGCATAAAGTACTTTGAGGAAGTACATTTTTATTTTTTTCTTTCGTTCCAGTTGTTAGTTGTTGCTAATTAAGGCATAGGGAAAAACGAGCGGCGCAGAGGGTCGATTCTGAGGCAAAATATTTTAGCCGTACCGCGCATTAGTTTCAATACACTTCCCGGTCAGGGTTGAAAATTGTTTTGTTAAGTTACAAAATACGCAATAAAGACTCCCGAATTTTAAAAAAATCGTGTTTTTTTCTTTTTAGTGTGTGGAGTGAGCCGTAATTTTCCCCGTTCCGAAAATTAGGTCACGCCTGATAAGTAGTCGCCGGACTGTCCCATCTTCGTCTAAGCGAAACTTGGCGTGAGTTGGAGTGAGGTCGTAGGGTCGAGACAAGGAAACTAGCAAAATAGCTCGTGGTGTCGAGACAAGGATCGGAGCGCTGAAAGAAGTAGAGCCCTGGTAAGAACCCGTGATGGTGCATTTACACTCAACATTTGAGGCGAGCCTCTATCCCCACCAAAAAATCACCCAATCAGATGGCTTGTGGAGTCGCAAGAGTCTAGCATTCTTCAAATTTTTCTCCGACGCACGCTTCCATATGTGTACACACATACAATGAACTGTGGTACCACACAATTCATTCATCGTATTTCTGTCGTTTCGCACTTATAGGCAATTTGCGCCGCAGAGGCATGTTGAGTGTAAAGTGCAAAGACACAGCAAAGAACACAGCCGACGAAAACCGGTTTGCAATGGACTGATGGGGGTAGAGGCGAGCCTCAAGGGTGAGTGTAAACGCACCATGAGGCCACATCGTCTTTTAATTTCCCTTTTCTTTCTCAATGGCCATTTTAAAGAACCCTTTTGAGAGGGTAAAGATCGTTTCAGTTTAAAAGATCGTTCAGATAAATTGAAAATAAAATGGTACATAAGACTGCGCCTTGAGGAAACCCGCTATTCACAGCCTAAATCGGGTCAGGGTCTTTTAATTTCCCTTTTCTTTCTCAATGGCCATTTTCAAGAACCCTTTTGAGAGGGTAAAGATCGTTTCAGTTTAAAAGATCGTTCAAATAAATTGAAAATAAAATGGTACATAAGACTGCGCCTTGAGGAAACCCGCTATTCACAGCCCAAATCGGGTCAGGGCCTGCAGGATACATTGTCTGAAGTCGCCTCGGATCAAGGCCGAGTCCTCCAATTTGTGCATCTAAGAAGCGATCTGCAACCTCCGTCCTCGTATTTCGCCTCGTTAAAGAGCCTACCCGTCTTTGAATTTTTCTGTTAGATTTTCGGAGTTTTACTTAAAATCCTTCCCCATTTGCTTTGTACCTCTTCAGTTTTCAAAGTGTCCTTTTGGACTTTCTTTGTCTGGGCTCTGCAGATATTTAGGCCTTACCCTGATAAAAATTTCGTTGTAATAAGGAAAAGGTCTCCCTTGATTGGTTTGGTTCACAGTTTTGATTTAATGATGGGCGGTTGCCTTAGGTTTTTGCCGGGACGTTCGTGTCTGTGATTATTGTCAAGTACCGAAATCTCGGACTCTTAATTTTATTTATTTAACGAAACTAGGCTGATTTTACGAGCCTCAAAGCTACTTACTTTCTCCTGTAATAGTTCCACCCCTGGAACAGGCACAACTGAAGCATGTTGGAACGAAATTTAAGTAGATCTAGAGATTTATTTCTCGGAGGAATCATGAAGTTGGCAATTCATTTTGTTATTGTAATAAAAGAATTGATTTCGACTACAAAATTAAGAAGTTCTGTCCATCCTGGACCAGTGGTAACGTTCGATCAAAGGATTTTCCGGGCATTGCAAATTTTCGTCAGTAGAAAAGCGGCCGCTAACCGCAGCCAACACAAATAAAGCGATCCCAAGAGATCTACCACGTACGCCGCTACAGATTGTTTATAGTACGGGCAAAAGCAATTGTAATCTTTGTCAGTATTGACGGGCCGCTCGCTGAACTCTAGACGCCGCTTTCCGATTTATTTTTTTTATTCGTGTTTTCGTATCAAATACAACTTCGCGCGTCAGCGTTCAGCGATTTGTTATCTTAGCAATCTCAAGCCGATCGGTGCCTGGGAGCGTATTATTTTCTAGCCGTAGCATAGCGTAATCGATGCTGGCCCGGTGAAGGGCAACAAGAGATAAAAATAAAACTAATCGCTGTCGGTCGTTTCGTAGGCAAAGAGTAGAGCGCGCTGCAAGAAAGCCCCCGCCAACAAAATAGAAGAAACAAATTTTTTGCCATAGAAGGGGCACACGAATGCGACGGCAGACATTCCAATTGGCGCGCCAACACAAAAAAAAATCATAGAGTTGCGCCCGAATTCCCGACAGCGGCAAGTCTCTAGCGCAGCACCGAACACTCACAAGGACAAGTTGGTCAAGCTGTGCGATTATGTGACGGGCTGGGTGTAGAGATTGCGGCAGGTAGCGTTCCCGGAACGATTTCGATCGCCTCGAAATCGCTAAAACTTTCATTTTCTGTGATTTTTTTTGCGCATTTATACGAACCAGACTTGACCGTAGGCACCTGAGCCCACAGGTGTTAGGTTTTGGTAGCGTTCTGGAACCTCCCATTCCGTCTTGTTTATGTCCAATTTGTAGTATTTCGGCATTGCAATTCCGGGTTTTCGCACGACACAAAACGAGACACAATTGTACGAATTTATTTACAAAATCGAACCGATCATGGAAAACGCACGGAAAATATCAGCGCGAAAAATTAAAGTTTTAGAATTTTTTATCTTCCGTCCCGAGTACCACGGTAACTTGACATCGAGTCGAAACGAAAGTGTGTGTTGTGTGAAAGGAATTCGGTAGTGCCATAAAATCGGTGGGTGGAAGGCTTATTGTCGATTTTATACCAGTTTGTGGAACTTGAGTGAGAAGTTGAACGGCGGCAAAAGTTTAAACTGAACAAATGGCCTCTGCTCTCTGCCAAAATGTATTTAGAGAATTTTATGAAATTGAAACACTTCAAGCGATTTAATTAACTTAGAGGTTTTCTTTTAGCACAGTAGCGAATTTCTTTCATTGCGATAAATAACAGAACGACCTTGTCGTGGGCGGGGAGCCCTGGGAAAAAATCCTCTATCACGCACAAGCGAAAAAGTAAAGTAAGATATTTTTCATATTTTACATTTACTTTCTAAACGAAACTTTGGTATGTTTTAGAATGTGGTCAATAAAAGTTTTTGACATTTGGGACGTAAAACAATGAATAACGTTTTAAAATTGTTGATTTCACCCAGCGAGTACAATTCCAGCCGCCATTATGACATGTTTGGCTGACGCGCGCTACGCTCAAACTTCCTTTCGTGCAGCCTTGCGGGGCTAAAGGGATTTAAACTACCTTTTTCGCGTTCATGTGTGACGTGAAACGTCAAACGGAACCGTCATGGCGGTTCGAATAAAATGTACTGGGTGAGCAAAATTAAAAATTTTAAATCGGTTTTTTTTTATAGTTTTACGTCTCGAATGTCAAAAATTTGTATTAAAAACATCCTAAAACATACCAAAGTTTCATTTAGAAAGTAAATGTAAAATATGAAAAATCTCTTACATTACTTTTTCGCTTGTACGTGATAGAGGATTTTTACCTAACAATATGTGAGATTTAGTGCTAAGAGATCAAGCTACCGCTTTTACAACTTTAATATGCTATTTAGAATTCTTTACATGAACGTATATTTTGAAAATTGTTTAAACCAAGAAAAAAATAATTGGAGATGAGGCTTTTCCAGATCTCAGCTTTGTAGTGCAGGGAAATGATTTGTGTGTTCAAATTAGTGATCTTTCATTGCGCAGTTTTGAGTTCTCAATATGGTTCGTTGTGCTGTTAAAGGGTGTGAAAGTACCCCATTCTTTAATAAGGATGTGTCATTTTTTACTTTTCCGAAAGAATTATCAAGGTGTGTATATTTATTGAAGTTAAAAAATATGATTTATACTTTTAATTCTAGGCGTTCGAAATGGAAGTCATTCGCAGGCATAGATGGCAATGAACCCAATCTTATATCTATAATTTTCTATTGAGCTGTATTATTTTAATTTCTTTAAATAAAATTACATTGAATACTTTATTTTTATTTATTTGTAGCTTATAATCTGAATTCTGTTCGGTTAAATTAATACCACATAGCTTCTCAATCTATTATCCGATAATACAACGACCAGGGATTGGGCTATCGGGATTACCACTAAAGCACTGGAATCATATGCAGTTCGTTGCGATAGGACATATCCGAACTACCGAAGCAACTTACTGGCTAGCTTATTTTGCGTATACTTCATGAGAAGGGCAGGATTCACAGACCTGAACCTAGGCCTGAACGAGGTGTACACTTCGCTAAGTGGTTAAACGGCTAGAGAAAGTGAAGGAACCTGATGTATGATTAATTCTAATACCCTATACAGACTATGCATTTCAAACGCATTTAAGTAGGTAAATTTAACGTGTTAAAAAAGTAGTGTTCAGACTAGGCAACTTGTTTAATTTTGATACATGATAGCTTGATGTAATTTGTTTTGACAAGTAGATATTCAGCTGTGTTTCATTAGCAAATTTATGCTTTCTAAATTGTTTAAAACCAATTAGTTTGTATAGCAGTAATGAAAAGGAAATTTATTAGCTAATGCAGTCGTTGCACAAGCACAAAATTGAGTTTCTGCAGCATTAAATAGTTTCTTCCAAAGTTTACTTCGATTTCCGCGAGGGTCGCAGTACATGTTTTGGGTTAAACGAGTAGTAGCTAAGTGTTTTCGTAAACGCGTCCGGGAAGTGTTTTCAGCGCATTTAACTCGATTTAAACGCGTTAATCTCGTAGTCTGAACATAGTATAACTATAGTATAACTAGCTGTTAAAAAGTTGAGCGCGGTGTATTTCCATTATGGTAGTCCTAGTCAGAACGAACATAGACGAAGGCAGCCTTACGCAGGCATCCAAAAATGTTCGTCAACTCTGAACTTTTCCGTAGCCCGTAGTTAACCTCAAAATCGACAAGTGACTTTTTTATCTTTAAAACATCGAATCGTTACTTGATATGACCGGACTGAACTAAAATTAGCTTAAAAATCGTTTTTAGTTGTTCGCTGCTACAGTCCTAGGCACAACAGTACGCAGGAATACGAACGCTTTTTGGAATATTTGAAATTTATTTAAAACTCAAACTGACGCAGACAGTGAATAGTAATCTGACTTGCTGATTTATTGCCGGCGTCAAGCTGCGCTGTGCTGCCTCATTCTACTTTGTATCTGACTCAAGCATTATGATGGAGGAGCTCAGAATCAGGACCCAGTCCAAACCTGTTAGGCTTGGGGCATGGGCCCTTAAGTTCCTTAACGAAACAGGGTGGTTTTTTTTTTTTTTTTATTATTGCAGTTTCATTTTATTCATTTACTAGCCGCGTACCGCGGCTACGCTCGCTTCGTTCACGTTGTTCCATCGCTCCTGTTACTCCCGTTTCTCCCGTTAATCTCGTTGATCCATTGGTCCTGTTTCTCCCGATACTCCTGTTACTATCGTTGCTCCCATTTCTCCCGTTACTCCCGTTGCGCCGTTGCTCCCATTTCTTCCGTTACTCCATCCACCATCCCCCATCCTCCATCCACCATCCTCCATCATGTATCCACCATCCTCTATCCACCATCCTCCATCCTCCATCCACCATCCTACATCCTCTATCCACTATCCTCCATCCTCTATCCACCATCTTCCATCCACCATTATCCGTCTTCCATCCTCCATCCTCTATCCACCATCCCCCATCCACCATCCCCCATTTCTCCCATGGCTCCGTTGCTCCCGTTACTCCATCCTCTATCCACCATCCTCCATCCAGCATCCACCATCCTCCATCCACCATCCTCCATCCTCTACCCACCATCCTCTATCCACCATCCTCCATCCACCATTCTCCATCTTCCATCCTCTATTCACCATCCTCCATACACCATCCCCCATCCTCTATCCTCTGTCCACCAACCTCCATCCACCATCATCCATCCACCATCCTCTATCCACTATCCACGTCCAACTTTACCATTTAGTAATAGGATCGCATAACTAATACACCGAAATCGAACGAACTGCTGCTATATGAAATACACTCAAATGTTGAAATAACTCCATCCTCTATCCACCATCCTCCATCTTCCATCCTCCATATTCCATCTTCCATCCACTATCCTCTTATACCATTTAGTAATAGGAATAGGCATAACTAATACACTAAAAACGAACTGCCGCTAAATCATATGAAAAACACTCAAATGTTGAAATTACTCGCGAACCACCAACTGTTAAATAATTTTGTTAACGCAGAAACCATCGAGGGCGTACCCTCAACAAATCACCAAAGTTTCATCGCAATTGGATGAGTGGTTTAGGAGCCTATACAGGACAAACAGACAAACAGACAAACAGACAGACAAACATTCATTTTTATATATAGAGATTACAGTTAGATTCTACTTCATATTTGATGGGATTTCATTGTATAATTTTGGTCCGATAATACAAGAATGACGAGAGGTACACGCTTTTTTGAAACTTGGAATAACTAAAGGATTTGTTGTTTGTCTGCGCGTACAGTAAGTTGATTGTTGATAGTGAAAGTTAGAAATGTGGACAAACATATACTTTAGTACAGAGAAAGTGTAGATTTGACGTATATTCATTACCTCAAAATCAACAAAAGCCTCTGAAGTCGAGCAGAACTTTGATCTTTTCAGGCATACTTTTATTATTCTACTCTGCAAATTTTTAATTGGTTTCATAGTTGCAGAGTAAACAGAACCCCACACCAAAATTCCATGTTGAATTATTGACTGCACGAGTGCAAAATAAACCATTTTTATTTGCTCAAAAGCGAGGATGTTGCGGAGGGTCACTAGCTTAAATATAGTTTTTCTTAGTCTACTGCAAAGAGATGCTATATGCTTACCCCACTTTAGATCCGAGTCTATAACAATCCCCAAATATTTTATATCATCAACCCTGGATAAAGTTACATGGTTTAAAACTAGTTTCATGTCACTAGTCAAACTCCGTTTACTTCCGAAACAAACGTATTTAGTTTTATCAGTATTTAAGGATAACTTATGGACACAAAGCCAATTAAATAATGTGTGAAGGACACTTTGTATTTCTGTGAAGGTATCTACCCAGTTGATCCCACTGCATAACAGCACCGTATCATCGGCAAATGCTACTATACGGCAGTTAAGAGGATTTTTATTTAACTTACACAGGTCATTCATATAAATAAGAAAAAGTAATGGTCCTAAGACCGTACCTTGTGGTACACTGCATATAACCTGAAGAGGGGGACTGACAGAGTCGGAAATTTTAACAAGCTGTGATCTATTTGTCAAGTAAGAGTTAAACAAAGCAAGGGTCTTGTTTCGAAGACCTATATTCCACAGCTTATCCAATAGAATGTTATGACTAACTGTGTCAAAAGCCTTTTTTAAGTCGAGAAACACTGCAATAATTTTTTTGTTATTTTCAATGCCATCATTTAAAAACTGAGTTACGTCATAGAGCGCGTCAGATGTGTTTTTACGAGCTCTAAAACCGTATTGGTTATGTGCTAAGAAATCGTGTTCATTGAGGTGTGCCATAAGTCGATCTTTAATGCATTTTTCAAACAATTTGCTTATAGTTGATACCAAAGAAATTGGCCTATAGTTTGAAGGATCAAGTTTATCATTGTCCTTATGCAGTGGGGTAATGCTAGCAATTTTGGGCCTATTGTTAGCCTAAGTTCCGACATCCTTGCCAATTGCCATATTAGTGGCACCTAGTGAGAGTACAGTACGCCAGATACAGAAAAGCGTACACCACACCTGGCAAAAGAAACAAAACTATTGGCATTTAAATAGGTGGCTTATGCTACATGGTGTCTTTCGTCTTGTGCAGGAACTCTTCTGCTGCTGGCGTTATATAGAAACTGAATTCTAATTTAATTTTCTTACACTTAAGCAAAAGTTTGACAATTCAAATAAAAATAATATAATTAATCAAAAAGTGCCATCTCTTGTGCGACACTTGCAGACGACTTAATTTCCATCGCTTTCGGTCACACGTACGCATCCCTCGCACACTACGCCAAACATCGAAATGAACGCGACGCCATTTTGAAAGAAGGAAAAAGTCCATTTACCACCGCGCCAAGTGCTAACGCCAAAAAGTTCTATTTTCCGATTTAATACTAATCGCGTCGCATTTAACTCGGAAAATTGCTGGAAAGTGTAACGCGCGGCTAAAAGAACTGTTTGCATGTGAATTTGCCAGTTAAAAGGTGCGGTAAACGGGTGAAATTTTTGTTTTGAAATTCGTGCGACCGTTTTGGGCGCCAACACGAAACTTCTCCGGTGCAAAAAAGTCGCGAAAACAACGACCCAACAACATCACCACGGACGGATCCGGTGGATAAAAGCAATGCACCCGCTCGGCATTATTCTGAAAGTGAGTGCTATCCTTGATTTTGGCGGATCCGATTGCGGGCGGTCTTTGTGCAACTTGCAAACCGTCCCGCCTAGTGAAATTGGCCGCAGGGCCGCATTTAATTGTGCGTAGCCTTTGTGCGGACCACCATCCACAGCCGCAACCAGATGTGATCGAATATGTAAATAAAAAACAAAGTGGAAATAATTTTGAAACGAAAAACAGTGCAGTTTTGCGCCGAGTGTAAAAACAGAACACGGTTGAAGGGCGAGAGGAATTTACGTGTAGCGCGGAGCGGGAGTCGTGACGAGCGTGAAAAATGTTTTACGCGCACATTGTTCTGGCCAAGAAGGGCCCGTTGGCCCGGATTTGGCTTGCCGCGCACTGGGACAAGAAACTGACCAAGGCGCACGTCTTCGAGACGAACATCGAGCAGTCGGTCGACGGAATCATGCAGCCGAAAGTGAAGCTGGCGTTGCGGACGTCCGGGCATCTTTTGCTCGGCGTCGTTCGGATTTACTCGCGCAAGGCCAAGTATCTGCTGGCGGATTGCAACGAGGCGTTCGTTAAAATCAAGGTAAGTTCCCGCTTCTAATTTTCACGTCGTAGCGATCAACCAAATGATTGAATTTTTAGATGGCATTCCGGCCGGGAATGGTCGATCTGCCGGAGGAACATCGGGAGGCCGCCGTGAACGCGATCACACTGCCCGAAGTTTTTCACGACTTCGACACGGCCTTGCCCGAGCTCAACGACGTCGACATCGAGGCACAGTTCTCGATAAATCAGTCGCGTGCCGATGAGATCACAATGCGCGAGGACTACGGCAGCCTGTCCATGTCGATACACGATGACGGGTTCGGCGACATGGGCTTCGATGCGGACACACCGGATCTGGTGCGAGACGGGATGGACCCGAACATTGACGTGAGAAACCTTTTCGAATTGGAAATGTGAAAGTGGACTTGATTTTTGGGCTGTTCTTTTTGCAGGAGAACCTTTTCGCCGAGGAGCTTGGCAAGGAAGTGGACCAGACCAAAGAACCGATTGCCGGAACATCGCGTGACCTGCTCGACGATGACTTGGGCCATCCGCATATTACGGACGACGGGTTCGGAGAAGAATTCGGACGTAAGTTGTTACTGACGGCGGGAGTTGAAGTAGATTTTGGGTTTCTTGGAGGATTGAATTTTTGTTTTTTATTCTTTTCTCAGAGCCTGCAGCAGGTCTTTTCGAAGGCGACATTTTCGGCGAAGCTCCTCTCCCGCAACCTGAGCCAACAGTTCTGCCAGCGGCAGGCGACGATTCCGACGATGATATGGACCATTTCGACGGCGGCGGCGTTTCGCCAATGCACAGCTCAATCGGATCGAGGCCACCGTCGCCATTAGAACAAGCGGGCATGTCGAGCGAACGATTCCGTGCACCGTCTGCTCTTCCTCAAATGTCACCGCGTGGCGGCATTGATATACCGACCGATTTGAATGAACCAAACCCGGAAGATGTTGCGACCGCAGCCGATCAAACGACACTCCTCAACAACGAAGAGGAGAGCTTTGCCTTAGCGCCAGTTGATGCGTCCGCCTACAAGGGCATCACAAAAGCCAAACGGAAAAGGAAACTGATCGTCGACGAAGTGAAGAATATCTCGGGCGAGGAAATGAAGTCGCAGTTGGCCAACACATCCGACATTGTAACGACGCTTGATCTAGCGCCGCCAACAAAGAGGTGGTGAATCGCGTTGAAACTTCATGGAATAATCGGGCTTCGTATTAATATACGGTTTAATTTTTCAGGTTAATGTACTGGAAGGAAACGGGAGGCGTTGAGAAGCTTTTTGCGTTACCGTCGCGTGATATACCGGCGCGATGGCTGTTTAAGGTAAAAACAAATTTTGTTCGGTGTTGCCTGTATGTTTGCATTGAAAACGCAACGCATTTCGATTTCAGAACTACCAGAGACATTTATCATCTCGTGCCTTTGGAGTTGAGGACTTCTCCGTTCTCGGACCGGCCGATGTTTTGGCGCTGGAACAAGCGCACGAATTCGAGTCGCCGACAACAAAACGTGGACGCAAACGAAAAATACCGGTCGTCGAGCCACATTTGGAAACGACAAGCATTCCAGAGCCCGAACCGCATCGTGATGCCGAAGCTCTTAGTCGCGTTTCGGCCATCTCATTGGACGGTGTTAGTGTAAACGAAACTCTAATGCCACCACCGCCGACCCCAGGTTTCGATTCGTTACGAAGTCCCGGACAATTTCCAATGCTTAGTTTGGGCTCGATGACGCCCGGACTTGCTGGCATACCGATGACGCCGGGCAATTTATCTCACGGAATCGACATACACGACGATTTCCATCATAGCGGTCTGACGCCGGCCGATCTCCATCACGGCGGCATGACACCGGCCGATCTCCATCACGGTGGCATGACGCCAGCCGATCTTCATCACGGTGGCATGACACCGCATCACGCAGGCATGACTCCACATCATCCGGGCATGACACCGCACCACCCCGGCATGACACCGCATCATCCCGGCATTGAAAGTATCGAATCAATACCAAATCTACCCGCAGACCAAGTTTCGTCGATATTGAAGGACGCCGAAGGTTTTGCGGATCACGGCATGGCCGGTCTTGGTGGCTACGACGATCTCGGCTTCGTGCACGATACGTCGAAAGGGGATACGTCGGGTGAAATTGCTCACGATTGGGCTGAAGAGTACGAATTCCCACACTCGGTGGGCGGACACGTAATTTTTTTTCATTTACTTTAATTTTTACCATGTTTCAATTGGGGTTCTCTCTGTTTAGCTACCCGGTGACGAACAGATGGAAAATGAAACCGATGAACAGTTCGAGGAGCGTGTGTTGAATAAGCGGGCCGCACAAATGTTTGTTTCTGTGCGAAATCGCATGGAAAAGAAGGACAATATTTACCTAAGTGAAATGACGCATAAAAATAATCGAAAGCAGGTGAGTTTGTTTTTATACTCTAGATGAAATCATATAGAGTATTATAAGTTTAATCCAGCCCAAAAGTTTGTAACGCATAGAACCAAGCCTCGGACGAAAAAAAGTTATATATTATCTTTTGTTTATTTGTGGCCAAAAACCTCAAATCCGCTTGACGTCCGTCCGTCCGTCCGTCTGTCCGTTAGCACGATAAATCAAGAACGCCTTCACCTAGGATCTTGAAATTTTGAATCTGGGTGTTTGTTTGAATTTGTAAGGCTAAGTTCGTTAACAGGCAAAATCGTACTACTCTTTCGGGTAGCTGCCATACAAAATGTCCTTAAAACACGTGTTCAAAAACATTGGTCGATAACTTCAGAAGGGTTTAAGCTACGACATTGAAATTTTGTATGTGTTATTTTTCCAATAGTTGGAGCTAAATATATGATTATGAAGAAAATCTTATTAGTCCTTCCTGTAGCTGCCATACAAATATCCTGTCAAAACGTCTTCACTTAATTTACGGAACTTACTATAACTCAAGTAATCTTTTAGCTATGAATTGGAAATTTTGTACAAATTAGTTTTGAGTAAAAACAAAGTTTGAGTTTACTAATCAGCGAAATCCTTTTACTCCTTCTGGTAGCTGCCATACAAAATGTCCTTAAGACACGTGTTCTACAATATTTTTCGATAACTTTTGAACGCTTCAAGCTACGAATTTGAAATTTTGTAAACGTTCATTTTTAAATGGTTCCAAGGGAAAGGATAAATATGTAAGAAAAAAATGTGAAAGTCCTTCAAAAAGGACATTTTTTTTCGATGACTTACCCAGTTCAAGAAATGAAATTAAGCACAGAATATTGTCTTTTAGTTTTGGGTAGCAATCTAATGGCAGTCCTTATAAAGGACATACATCAGGCACACACGTAATTCTACTTTATCCCCAACTACAATATAAATCGGAGTTCAGTATTCATCTAGAGTATTATACGATTGGCTTGCAGCCGATCGTGACTGAAGTATGTTTATTTTTCAAAATCATTCTTGGCCGAGCCAAGTGAAGATCAAGAAGAAGAAGAATGATCAGAAGTCGAAGATTCTGCTAATCTTACATCAGTTATTGCTTGAACTTGGACGAGATTAACACTTAGATCTCTTTAATCAAAATTCCATATCTAAATTGAAATTAAACAAAGGGTGAGATCCGTCACCTCAGAATGAATTATACGTAATTGTTCCCGTATTTTCGAACTTTGAGAACTTGGCAGTATTGTCTGCGGTTGCTGCAGAATTTTTTGTGGAAGAAGTTCTCAACTCAGCACCGTTAAAACCAAAATTGGTGCATTTTCTCATTCTCAATTCTCATCATTTGGCAACCTGGGTTAGAGGAAAGCATCAAATTCACGATGGAGTATAAAAGGGAGAGCCACCTCTCATTTGTTGTTCTAGTGAAAGTATGCATCGTTTTTACAATTTACAGGAAACCTGCTCGGACAATCAGGTACCTACTTGTGTCATTCATCATCCATGACAGAAGGAAGGAGTGATCCGTATAGCTCTAATGTATAACAAGCGGTTAGCCCTTCTAGACCCCCCCCCCCAGGTCTCTGTAAAACTATACATATACTTCATCAGCCCTTAATGACCAGGTTAAACGAGTTGTGGTATCAAAACGGCGCTTCATGTGCTAATTGGGCCCTGTTTTTCGGTAGACGGGCCACCAAGTAAACCAACCAACCAACATACATAAAACCTTTGCCCCTAACGAATATACGAAACTATTAACAAAACATTGAAACAAAAACCAAACGTAACAAAGTACGAAGAGAATAAAAATTAAAACGAGGAAATTATCACCTTACATAAAATGTACCATGGACATAATCGGGGAAGAGCTAAGGAAATCTGTCACACTCTTAATCGGAACCACTATCTGAGAAATTCTGGGGAAGCCAAAGAATAAAATCGCGTTAGAAGTGGAAGAGATCAAGAAAGTTCTTCGTTGCTTCGTCCCTTTTTCACCTTAGTACTCTGAGTATAGTTTAGTGCCTGGAAAAAAGGTGTTGAAAATGAAAAACCAATATGAAAAGAAAAAACTAGGTTAGTGTTACTAAGCGATGGCGTAGATAGTCCTGCCAGTAGTTACGGACCAGACCGCTGCACCGGATATTGCGATAGCAGCTACGGAAGCCGACACAACTGCAAGACGAACAACAGTTGTCGCATCGCAACACTCTTAGTGCCATTATTACGATCGTCAGTTAAACTCTAATCGGAACTTTAACTGGAAGTTTTGTATGAAAATCTGTCAGTTAAAGTACCAGTTAGAACTTAACTGAACATCGTAGGAACGGGCCTTAGGGTTATCGTCACTGCAAAAGACAAGATATCGGCAACGAATAATGGCGATGCAGCATACGTCCCTCACAGGTGGTTGACTGCTAGAAGACATGGCCTTTCGAGTGAAAACCATTGCGTTGTCAACCATACTCGCGTTAAGCAGAGCGACTAAAAAATGAAAAGATCTATTCTTCTATTCGGGTCGGTATAAACTTGGAATGTTATGGATCAATCAGGGAACTTGTACCAAACGTCAAACATAAATATTGTATCAGTTTTTGTACAATAGGAAGCAGTGGCATTCACCACTTGCATGGCAAAGGATAGAGTTGGATTCTTGGGGCAATCTACTACAGTTATAGTTTTTTTTACGGACTGCTCCCTGACAGGATTTCAACTTACATATCTCTTGAACGAATAGAATTGCATGGAACCAACATTCTTTTCTCAGTCCCAACCCATAACACGACATCCTCATAAGCAGATAAAAAAGTTAGGAACGTGAGTATCCACTTATGAGAGCACTGTATTTCACTTCACAACAGTGGCGCGGCATATTCGCTTACTTATCGGCGTGTGTTCATTGAGGCTGTTTGGCCGATCGCAAATCGTACCTTTACAGTGCAAGCGAACGGCGACGAATCAGAATAGCCGCAAATCTTAATGTTCGCGCGCGCCTAGGTGCATCTGCGATATCCACGAAATATCTTTCATGAAATGAAAGGAAAATCACGAATAAACCGGTTGCCAACTTTGCTGCAAAGGCTCTATTATTTGCAGCAATGTCGGCATTACTAGGTCCTAGTCAATAATAAATTGTGTACGTAAAAATACCTATAAAATGTATGTAAAACATAGCCTAAGGGCCATTATTACGATCGTCAGTTAAACTCTAACTGGAACTTTAACTGGAAGTTTTGTATGAAAATCTGTCAGTTAAAGTCACAGTTAGAACTTAACTGAACACCGTAGGAACGGGCCTAAGGGTCCTGCGATGTGGAAACGGAACCCCTCGCTGAACGCCGTAGGTCTGTTACTTTTCCTGCATGCGTCGTGACCAGACTTGATGGGTATATTTCTTCCTTTTCGCTACCTCTTGTGAGTACACCACCAATTTGTGACTCTTAACCATAGAGATATACGGGCCTATTACGAAACTCGACTCGACCAAAAAACTCACATTCTGCGACTATGAAACTCGACGAGTGCCTACTTGTCGAGTTTCACTCGACTTTTAGTCGAAAAAAAAGCGTGAGTTAAGAGAGAACTGCGTATTATGAGAGCCGATCGAGTGAGTATTTTCTTATAAGAAATGTCAAACTCACTCGACTGCTGGAAATGAAGTGACTTTCCAATTGTCGATTTTCATAATACCAACTTTAGCTCGAGTCGAGTCCAAATGTGAGTCGAGTTACTCACTCGAGTGAAACTCGACAAGTAGGCACTCGTCGAGTTTCATAGTCGCAGAATGTGAGTTTTTTGATCGAGTCGAGTTTCGTAATAGGCCCGATACAGTTCAAATAAAGGGTGTTACAATAACGTGTTCCGAAGTTAAATCAAAATTGAAAGCAAGTGGATGATTGAGTTAATGAAAATTTTTTTATAAAATATTATTTGGTCCATAGCAATTAAGTATGAAAAAGAATATCACATAAATGCCTGTTACGGCTCCTACGGCACATATCGACGCGTTTGTCCAAATTTTTGATGACATCACGGCATAATTGCTTCTTAATTAGACCAATAGATCCTTCAGTTGTTGAATGGTGTTAAGTTTATTGGGGTAAACCTTGCTTCTGAAGTAACCCCAAAGAAAGAAGTGCAACGGAGTCAAATCGCACGATCTCGGTGGCCAATTGATTTCGCTGTTTCGGGAGATTATTCGCCCGGGGAACTTGAGCTGTGTGGCTCATCGCACCATCTTGCTGGAACCACATGTCGTCGATGTCATAATCATACAATATTGGCCACAAGAAGTCGGTGATCATGGCACGGTACCGTTCCCCGTTCACTCTGACAGAGTTCCCAGCTGCATTTTCGAAGAAAAACGGACCAATGACTCCACCAGCGCAAAATGCATACCACACAAGGAGGTTTTCTGGATGCATTTGCTTTTCAAATAGTGCCCCTGGATTTTCATCAGCCCATATTCTGCTACTCTACTTGTTGACGTATCCACTGAGATGGAAATAAGCATGATCAGAAAATGAGTTTTGGTCGCAAATCCATCTAGAAACTTGGTTTTGCATTTTGCTTTTTCTTTTTGCACCTTACCAACAATTTACCAAAGACTGAACTACCAAAATTTCAAAACAGATGTCAAAAATTATTTTACGAGTTATTGTAACACTCTTTAGTTCCATAATAAATTAAAAGCATTTTTCTTTCATATGTGCATCATATCCACTCATTTCATATTTCAACTGTTTTCCGTTTTGCGAAAAATTTCGTTCCACGAATCACGTTCCGTGAATCACGTTCCGTTTCCGCGTTAGACAGGTTTCCGGTTTATACATGGTGTTTTGCATTGCAAAATGCTTTGTTCCCAGTTTTTTTTCCGTTATGGCAGCCTTGCGTTTTATAGAGGGTCCGTTTTAGACAGGTTTTATTGTAGTAGCATAGTGTTTATTGCTGGTCCTTTGCGTGGAATCGTCCGGCTTCAAAACAGTCGCTGCTCGTCATTTCCAATACATACATCTCTATGCTCTTAACTATTAGTTGTCCACTTTATTTTCTTTAAAACTTGGTCAAAAAGGATTGTTGCTCGATTGCCGGTCACCAAGAAGCCGAGAAGTTTTTCTTTGTCTTCTTCACTTCAACCTTCTCTGCTGGGTGCAAAAAGACGAACAAAAAAAAATGGAAATTGATTTATGGAATAACAAAAACAAAACACTTATCCAAATCCTTCTTTCTGTTGGTTGGGGGAGGATGGCACATCATTAGGCGTGTCAATAGAAGCTCGCGGCTGCCGAGTTTAGTTAACAAGGAGGGCGATTCAACAGTCTTCCTGGAACTTCAGTCCCTCGTGCTATCATGTCCTCTTTTTTTCTTCTCGCCATGGATCGGTCTGGTTGGACTCTTGCTGCCGACTCCTTGTTTCTATCGCTCTTTTTTCGGATTGATCGGTTAGGCGATTCTTTTATTCCGTGTAACAAACCGTTCAGAAGATATCGATGTACCCCACCACACAAGTCGGCAATTTTTGCGCAAATGGCTTCAATGTCACACTATTAAACTCCAAGTTTTAACTTCTTACCTTAAGCGGTTTCAGATGTACAGAAACCAAGATTTTTTAGTCTCAAGTGATCCCCCCTAACATCTCCATCTCGAAAAAATTTACTATTGTAAGTGGTCCAATCTACCCACCGAAAATTGGAACTTAATAGCTAGCAGGGTTTCTGGGGTACAAGACTTCAAACGTGATTGCGTTACCGGAGGCATGTCGGTTATGGGCTACATGTGTGGAACGCATGTGGCAAACAGTTCACACATTGTAAAGCCGGTTGCATGATTTTGGTTTATAAATAATAAAAAGACAAACAGGAAATTTTTTTTAAATCGATTGTAAAACTTTCTTTATTAAAATGATAAAGTAAAAGAATTTCAATCAATACTAACATTTTATTTATATATATAGGATGTTGATTTCTTTTGAAGATCGCAATCTCTTCGGGACTTGGTTTTCTGTTTTGTCACCCTAAAATTGAAAAAACTTTGTCAGACGCATGTCGATTCTGATAATGATTCCGTTGAACACATCATATGGGATTGTGATGCACTGGCCCATATCCAGAAGAAAATTCTTACCTATGCGGCCTTGTCAAAGTTAATCTCTGTAAAATCATCGTTTTTCTTTAGGGACCTGAGAGTGGTTAACAGCCAGTAACAATTTTCATACCGAGTTTTCCTGATATTTTTACTATTTTAAAATGATTTTTTTGTTCTTTTTTTCTTTCAGGCGGCACAAAAGTTCTACTCACTTCTGGTGTTGAAAAAGTTTCAAGCACTCGAAATCACGCAAGAGAAATCTTACGGTGATATTTTGGTTACAAAGGGACCGATGTTTGATAATCCAAAACTGTAAATGTTATTAAAGCAAAAAAAAAAAATTGATTTATACATTAATATTACAATTAGAAATTTAGACTGGTCATTACATTTGGCATCAGACATTAACACATACACACAAACACAAACAAAACAGACAGAAACAGATCGATAGAATTACTGAATTCAAAACAGAAACAACAACTTAAACAAATCTACACTTTACACGCATGAAACACAAAGCAACCATTCTTTTTAAATACTGTAAATCAAATTTACAAACATGTAAATATATCAGAAAAAAGAAGATGTAATATTTACGATTTTTGGCCTTATCAAATTCCTCACTGTGAATCCAGTGAAATAATTTTTACTTAAATAATAATAAAAAAATGAAAAAAAAAATAAATCAACAAACTAAAAATAGTGAATAAATAGCAAACAAGAATGTAATGGAAGAAAGGAGAGGGAGGTACACGTTATTATGTTGGTAGGAAAATCAAAGCGTTATAACCAGTTATATTTAGTGTTTTTAAGAAAATAATTTCTCCCGGAAATTTGTTGCGATGAGAATTTATTTTTCGTATACGAGTCAAATATTTTTATATACGTAATTTTATTTGTGTAACTGCAATTCAAAACTAAAATTATGTAGTGATCTTATTACGTAAGTCTCAAATAGTTTTTGTAAATTTTAACAACGAAATTCGAGCAATATTGTGCGTAAGTTCTTAATTTCGCATGCATTCGATAATTGATGACTGTAAATTTTAAAACTTGTGCTCAATTTTGCTCCCTGTATTTTAACTAAATTTTATTGATCAGTTTTAATTAAAGAAATTTTAGTCTTATTGGCGGAAATAGGCTCGAAATAGCATTATTTATAATGTGTGGTCTGTTTTAGTTTAGAATATTGACTCTTCTTCATTTACACTGTGACGACTTTTGGAAAAATCACCCAGTGTGATCGAGAGGCATATGGTAATTGCACATAATATGTAGAATTATGTAGAACGAGTAGGCATGATATTACAGTTGCTATAATTTTACTATAGTCAACAAGGGGAAATTAAACAGCCGACTTTGGCAGTTTCTTTTTTCAAATAAACATATAAAAAATTGTACAGTTCTCATTCATTTCAAATTTAATATGAGCTTACTGCAGCCATTTCCTTACACTGGAGCACGCACCATATAACTGCCAAATAACAACAAACAATTTTATGGGATATTCCCCGCTACATGTGTGTATACTTATATTTATTCTCCGTTTACAAATGCGTGAGTAAAAAAGTCGGTGAATCAGTCATAATAATACTATCTTCGAGTATATTTGCTATAAAGTCGGTCATGTTCAGCCGACTTTTATAGTGAAGGGGAAAACAAACACAACTTAATTTGACACGTCGGCCGATGTTTTTCTATCTCTGTTCTTTTCTAGCCCGTGAACATTTCCCATAGTACTATCCTTAACTAACACTTTCCCGACATATCGCCGCAGCGTAAATTAGCCATTAATCTGCAGTAGAATATTCTGCAACATATTGAAAATGAGTGGGTCTGGAAAACGTCAAATTTGTCTTTTATTGTATTCATTTTGTTCGTTACTTGAAGAATCGTTTTACTTTCGTCGTTGCTTCCATTAAAAAATAGTCAGAAGTTCTAAGGTTGGGCCATTGTTTGTTTAACTTCGATCGTGTTGTGAGTTCTCACAGCTGTGGTGAGTCCTGAAGCAAGCAAACGTGCGAAAGTAAACAAAAACGAATTGATCCTTTTTCTGCTCATGAAACGTGGACCAATCGCTGCAGTTCTTAAATGAAAGGTCAGTCGATTTTTAGCCAAAAAAAATTTACGATTGTGGCCACAATTTTAATTGACGAAGAACCTTAAAGGGTCTAATCATTTACTCAAGATACCGTGTGGTTCCACCAGCTCTTTAACATATAATCGCGCTACAAACTGCACTCTCATTCTATTCTGATCTGGCGCTCCGTACGCCAGGGGAAAAGATACGGTCGAATGAAAAGATTATCGTCTGATTTGCAGAGTTCGAGATATTTAATTTCTTTTTAAAAGGCTTCTACGATTTTAAAGGGCAAATTCGGTCTTAGTCATGAAATAATTTTCTTTCAATCATTTTTAGGAACATTATCGTTTCTTTTTTCGATCTGAGTTTTTATATCGAAGCTCCGAAATACCTAATTTGTCCTGGTTGGCTTACCCGGTCGTTAGCCTATTGCATAACCACGGAGCGATTGTGTTTGGAAGGTTGGTTGGGTTTGGATAGTTTTGAAAAGGAAAGAAAAGCGGTGGTCAAACTCAGTATCTCTCGGCCGATAAGACTAGCAGCTTTCACTAGAGTTTAAGCGCACTAACAGCTTCTAGGTTGAGTTCGAAAATATTCTCTCAAACTCTGAACTATTTTATTCAATTTATAAGAAACTTAGGAATTACAACATGTTGTCAATTTAAGCCGTGGAATGATAATTTACTTCTCAAAGAGGTGTGAGTATCCGCTTTCTCAGTCAGTCTCATAGCCCGAGAACGTGCGTTTAATATCAAATAACGTAAACCGACTGCTGGCTTGTTAAGTTTTATATCGTCGAAGTCTTCTCAAATCTATGGCAGAGTGCATGCCCAAACTACGATCTTGTCTCCTTACCAATCTCGTGCATTCAGAAAGCATATGGAAAGTGGCTTCCTCGGTGGATTGGCGTGCCTGCCAGACGAGCACACCGAGTAGAACCCGACATATCGTGATGTTTTAGTGTTTTCTGTGGAGTTTTTTTTCGATGTTGAACAGTCTGTAAAAAACTAGTACAACATTAACTCTGACTGGAGGATGACGTTACTTTTCAAAGCGATTCTAAACCATTGAGTATACCAAAATTGAAAAACTTTTACTGAAGAAAGATTTGATGGGGCATGTTGCTGGCAATAATGTGACAACACGCAACTGACAAAATTGAAATTTTACTGGATAAGGAAATTAAAATTAACAATTTTTTTTTAATACCAACAGAAAACTTTCTGTAGTATTTTGGTACGAACTAGAAAAATTTAAAAGAACAAAACAAAAAAAAACAGTCAAATTGCATTGATATTATATTTGTATTTCTGTAATACTTGTGCTCATCGCGTATTTCATTTAAATGAAAAAATCTCGGTATATTTTTTTGGAAATTTCTTCTGCGAACATTAGAAATGGAAAACTTAGCCAAGTCGGTAAAATTGCAAAATTTTTCTCATTTCGTAGGAATTTTGAAGATCGAAAAATCTCTTGATATTGATCTCTTAATTTTCGTATGATTCTATTTTGATCATCCCTTCCCTCCCTCTTGATGAAATGCGAATGTGATATTCATATGAAATACCGCACCACTTTACTGACTGGGAAGCACTTGTTGCAAACAGCGTGAGTATGTTGATATGCTAAAATTATTTTCCAGCGCGTTGAGCTGAGAAATTGTACTACTGTCTTCGGGTTGACAAAGTGTACAAAGTTATGGAATTAAATCAGATTTTATGGCAAACAAAAATTTCACGATTTCATTATCTGCCAGCGAGAGTAGTCAAATATTTGATATGGTGGCATACAGTGTAATACCAGCTTAATAAACTGTTGAGTGAGTGCTTAAGTTTTAGTTTTTTTTAGCCTAAAGCCAGGGATTTAGTTTGAAAAGAAAATTTTCACGTAATTGCGTAATTTCTGTCAGAATTATCAGGCTCAAAGGTATTTTATAGATATGCCAATGCAAACTAGGTTTAAGTCATTCCTGAGATAGAAAAACATCTCTGCACTACATTAATTACACCACGATATTTATTTGTAGCATGTTTCACTATAATATTTTTCGAGCTTCTTTAGTTTCTATGACCCCTTCTTGAGTATAGGGTAGTAACAGTGCTCTTCTCAGACACGTTTACTGCTTCAAATATCATTTTTGTAGTTAGATCACCGGTGATAAACCAATGGCTAATTGATATTCGAACCAACTACCTGTGTTTGTAGACTAGCGTGCTAAGCAAGTGCGTCATTAAGACCCTCACCTTTCGAGCTCGAAAATCTTAATTATTATTAGCGAATATAAACATTTAAATATGCTTTCCCTTCGAACTTTATCGCGCATATTACCGATGAAAAATAATTTCCAGCAAACACGCGCTGCTACGACTGCATTCAGCATCGTTAATATTTATAAGACTAAAATAGTAAAAATGGCATAATAAATTCTAACTTAATTTTTGACTCATATACGACGGCAATATTTCATAGTAATTTAATAATGTTTCTGCACCTTACGTAAGCGGATAAATTGTATGACTTAATTTTATACAAAAGCAGAATTATGTGTATTTTTGATAGACCCAAAACAAGGACATAGTACAAAATTTAATGCAGACAAATGCAAGAAAGTAGATATGAAATAAAAATTCATGAAACGAAAATAAAATCACTCGGAAATTTAGAACTACAACATTATAAAGATATTGTTCATTTTCATCGCAACATACTTCCTTCAAAACATTTTTATTGTATGTAATTTTATTTTATTTAAATTCTCTTTGGTTTGAAGTGTAAAGATTCCTTCTTACTTTTTATGTAAATTAAGACCCAATTATTTATTTTGTATTTTTCATGTTTTAATTCCGATAAACTATTGTATCACAAATAAAAATTAAAAAAACAAAAATGTATCTTTAAGTTTGAAAGTGAGAAAGAGAAAAACGTACAAATTATAAACAAAAAAAAGTTATTCTTTTTCATTTAAATAAAGAAAAAATCAATGTTTTAATTATGTTGTTTATTTCAATGAATTCAGAGGAAATAATTCGAGGAATGAGTGATTTAGGATCACGAACGAAATTTGACTGGAGCACATCAAAATTAAAAGAAAAATGCCAAAAAGCTAAATATTAAATGTGTAGTAAATCTAGTGGAGTATTGTGTCGACCAATAAGATAACTTCATGACCGACACTAATAAGCTATCACCGGAAAATAACCTGCTGAAGAGCTTCTCGAGAAAAATGTAATGCCCCAAATTCATGGAACAAATTTACATATAGTTTGCCAAAATTCTGTCAGGAAACAATAGAAATGGGGAAACTGAAATATAACGGTATTTTCAAGCGGATCTTGCCCTCATCGAAAATATTTTCTCTGATTAAATTTGGGACATCGAAGCACCTCAGCATAATTTTTGTTAGTCTACCGCTCAACACCCTGGATTTGGGTGATGAAAAGATAACGAGTTTTTGGAAATGAATAGTCTTAAAGGATTACTTGATGTTATTTATTTTACTGTTCTTGAAACACTTTTTTCTTTTAAGAGAAATTATACAAATTATTTTATTATTTTTTAATAATAAAGTATTGTGATCGACCTGAAATTTAAAAAAAATTTGCTTCCCTGAAATTTTGTATTTACACGTTTTAGGGACTAGTAAACATCAAAAAAGCAAAAAAAAAAATTGTTCGTCTGTCCGCCGTAGACGCCGTACGCAAAATCGTTTGAAGGCGCGTAGCTCCCAAAGCCGTTGATATATTAAGTTAAAATGTTTAGGGTAGGTAGATTGGGTGAACCCCTACGAATGGTATCTTTTTGTGCGGGTGGGGTGTGAGGGGTGAGCGTTTTAGACGAACAATTTTGGTTTCTAGATCTCGGGAACCACTTACGCTAGGAGGCTGAAACTTGGAACTTATGTAGAACTATAATAGTGAATAAAATGAATAGTCGATAGAGGTGGAGGGGTTTGGGAGTGGGGGGAAAAACAATGAGTCCGAAACTCTTGAAAACCGAGATTGAAACATTGTAAAATTCATTTCTCCTGAACGATTCATGTCAGAAGGTTGAAACTTTGTGGTTGTCCTTAGGGATACTTCGAGATTAGACCTGGGCTAACATTTTCAAGGGGGTGGTGAAGTCTGGGGCTGGGGGTGAACAACTTTGGATTACAATATCTTCCAAACCAATTACACCAGAAAAATAAAATTTGGTTTCTGTATATGGGTTCACAAGTGGAGTCTACTGAAAGCAAATTTTTTGAGGGAGGAGGTGGAGCACGAAAGTGGAGGGGTAGCAATTTTTCAAAAAATTTAATTTTTATATCTCAAAAACCGTACCAGATATGATCTTAAAAATTTTACAAAAGTTGGAGTAAGTAGACCTCTAGTAGGGGGTGTGGGTGTCGAGGGTGATGGTGAAAGGGGTAGAAAGGAAAACATTCTGATTTTTATTTCTCGAAAACCGTAATGAATAGAGAGCTAAAAATTTAGAACTTTATATCGAACCACTATAAAGACACCCTAGAAAAATAAAATTTTTAATAGTGGTAGCAAGATACAGGGGTGAGGGGTGGTTTTTTATATCTCAGAAACGGCTTATGCTAGAAAGTTGAAACTTAGTACGTATATGTAGATGCGCTACTAGAGCAATTAAAGGAAAAAAAAGTTGAAATTTTTATTGGCGTAATTTGCGTGAATCCACATTTTCACGAATTTGATTTTTGTGGTCAGCAACCAAATTTCAATATTGACCAATTTAAACTTCAAGTGAAGTTCGATAGTGAAGTAGTTAGTAGTAGTAGTAGATATTATACACTTCAATAAAAGAAAAAAAAAGATTCATACTAGAATAGGAAAAAATTTGTAATGTAATGGAGCTCTACAAGACCAATTTTCTATTGTGCAAAAATTAACACCACCCTCTCTGAACCATAATGCCCCTTTTAAAAGTCTTATTTTTAGAACGTGCCACTACTATAGCTCTACCTAAATACCAAATTTCACCTATACATCATTAGTGGTTCTCGAGATATAAAACTTGGAATTTTTCATTCTTCTCTATCCCCAACCCTACAATTTTTCCTTTATAAATTCTAAGCTTCTATTTTAAACATTTCTTGAGATATGAGACGTTATTCTTTAGAAAAATTACCCCACCTCCTTGCTTTTCTGTCGACATTAACCGTTTACGAGATGGACTTTAGAATATCTCGATCTCAGCGTTCGAGCGTTTCGGAGGTATTACACTCTCACACCCTCCACCAATATCGACAATTTTTTGCGAACTATTCAAATTTTATATAAATCTCAAGTTTCAGCTTCCTAGCATAGACGATTGGTGATATCTAAAAAAGAAAATTGTTTATCTAAAACGCTCTCCCCACATCTCCCCTTACAACTGACCACATAAGAAGAAGCTACTTAAAGGGGATTCACTCGGTCTACCCACTTCCAACTTACAAAGAATACAAAAGGATTCCACAACCAGCTTTCGAATGGAATGTGGTTTAAAGCAGGGAGATGGTCTAGCCTCTATTCTTTTCAACTTGGCACTAGAGTATGTTATCCGAAAAACCCCAGTCGACACCAATACCAACTAGTAGCATACGCTGACGATATAAACATCCTCGCAAGATCCTTCCCTAGTGCTAAGGAGGTATTTGTCATTCTTGACTCCGCCGCAAAAGAAGTCGGGTTACGCATAAATGAAAGTAAAACAAAAGTAATGACGCAAACAAGAAAGAGAACGCCAATCAGACAGAATATAACTATTGCGGAGTATAATTTGGAGAGTGTGGACAACTTCATATATCTTGGAGTTAATGAAATCAAACGACGGATCATGCTAGCAAATAAAAGGTACTATTCGGTACTTGCAATAATGTAATCCAAGAAAGTTCACAGGAACAATACGCTGCGATTATATAAAACTAATATACGACCTGTGCTCTGTTATGGCAGACGTGGACATAAACGTGAACCATATCTGCCGAGAACGTTTTTATATATCACTTTCTAATTTTTACAATACAAGCCTTGCATCTCAGCAATGATTTTTAAAATCGGACTTTTGTACCTAGAGTAAAATAGACGGACTTAAAAAAATTTGGATGAATGCGGAAGCTAGAAATTTTGAATTGTGTAAAAAAAATATTTTCGTTGCCAGAGCTGGTCCTGGTCAAAAAAATTGTGTTAAAAAAGTGTAATTTTTGGACAATCGCATTGAAGTTCCTCAACTAGCATGGGTGTACATTGGTGTTTCTCAACGACCGTGTTTGTTGTGTTTAATTTGAATAAGCAAAAGGAAATAACTTTGATGAAAAAACAAACAAATAATTTGTTAATTTTACATAATATATATATTATTATCATGGGTTTACCGCTAACACCCATGGGTGCGACACAAACATCCATGGGTGTTCACTTATGACTGCGGATCTTTCTCGAAACACTTATAACTATGTGTGTACTAACATGGGTGTTCTCGAAACACCCATTATTATGCCATGGGTTTTGGAAAGCACCCATGGTATTTGTTCGACCTGCGGGAAATAACGTACGGAAAAATTAATGGAAAGAACTGGAAATATATATTACAGCAGGTGAAGAACTTAAACTGTAAAGTTAAAATATGATACGGTTTTTTTTTCTAAATTTTTGCGGTGTGTAAACAAGCAGTATTTCGGGAATTATGTCCTAGGATTTAATCACGTCTCCGACTTTGAAAGAAAAAATAATAAAGTTGGAAATAAAATGGAGTCATTAGTTTACTAGCAAAATTTACAAGATTTTTCGAAAATCGTACTATCAAAAATTTTGTCTATTTTGATGAAGTTTTTAAATATAAAACTTAAATTCTATTTTGGAATAAAAGAAAGGTTATGACGGTGGCTGTGTATTTTCGTAAGGGTGACTTTCATTAATACAAACAAACATTCTTCACCGATGAAGAAAAGTTATATAAATGGAAATAAAACGTCAAAGCGGCAGCATGTGCACGTGCACTGGTATCCTCAAACGCACTATATTACTTTATTATTTTCTAATAACAAGATGAATTGTGATCGATTTTTAAAAAAAAAAAAATTTTTTTTTATGAATAGACTGGGTAGGCCCCTTGAAGTGACCAAATTCCGAGGAGTGTGGGTGTGAGGGCGGAGGAGGGGGAAGCGTTTTACACGGAAAATTTATGGTTTTTAGATCTCAGCAACCGCTTATGCTAGGAGGCTGAAATTTGGAATTTATATAGAACTTCGGTAGTGGACCCATTTGCATAAAAATTGTCAATATCGGTGAAGGGGTGTGGGAGTGGGGGGAAAAATAATGCGTCCGAAACGCAAAAAAGCCGAGATCGACACATTCTAAAATCCATATCTCCTAAACGGTTAAAGTTACAAAATTGAAACTTAATGAATAGCTGTAGGTATACTCGCAAATAAATTTTTGAGTGGGGGCAGTGGCGTACGAGGGTGGGTGGTAAAAGACTTTAGATTATGATATGTCACGAACCAATTGCACTAGACAAATAAAATTCAGTTTGTGTATAAAGGTTGACAAATAAAGTTTGCTGAAATTACAATTTTTTAAGGTGGCGGTGGATCATGAAAGTGGGGGGATCCGAATTTTTCAAAAAAATCACGTTTCATATCTCAAGAAAAAAAAAATTTTTCCCAGAAGTAGGTCTAATAAACCCCTATCAGAGATGGGTGTGTGGGTGTAGAGGGTCAGGGTGGGGGAGGGTGAAAACCAAAACCATTTTTATATCTCGAAAACCTATAATGATATAAAGCTGAAACATGGTATTTAGATAGAGCTATATTTGTAGCATCTTGGAAAAAATATAACCTTTTATAAGGGTAGTATGGTACGGGGGTGGGGGGTGTTTTTCCTATCTATAGAACGGCTTATGCTACAAAGTTGAAACTTGGTATTCATATGTAAATCAACTAGAAAAGTAATTTAATTTAAGTAAATTCAAATATCCATTGGCGTTCGGAAAGGGGGAGGGAGAAAAAATGTATCAGTGAAAATGGAATGCATATATTTTCACGATTTTCGTCATATCTATTAGGTCTTCCCAAATATTTAATTCATTTTTATTCTGCGCCTTCTTCATATAAATACTTAGAAAATGTTTTTAGGATTTTTTGAAATTCGACCCCTAAGGGGGTGTAAAGGGGTTGTATACTTATTCACGAATTATGCCATATCCCCCAGGTCTGATCAAATATCGGGTTGTATGCTTTTCAAAGGTTCGATATATTTCTTAGGTTTGATGAGATATTAGATCGCTTTTCATTTCCACAGACTTTTTATATAATCGCCTACAAACCCATTTCTCAATTTATGGATATTCAGCCCCCAAGGGTTTGCATATGTTTTCACAAATTTTGCCATCCCTTAGTTCTGATGAGATATAAAATTGGTTATTACGGCATTTGATGTAATGACCTAAAAACTAATTTCACGATTTTTCAAATTTCAAGAACCAAGGGGTTTTCTTACGTTTTCACAAATTTTTCAAAATCCCTCGTGTCTCATGAGGTATCAAGTTGCTTCTTCTGAAATCGTCTAAACACCTGTTTCACAATTTTTTCGAAATTCAAACCCCAAGTGGAAGTAATGGGTTTGTATACGTTTTAACAATTCGTCATATCTCTTAAGTCTGATAAGGCAACAAATTCGTTTTTACTTCTATGGACTTTTAGTGTATATAATATACCGAAATTCGTATAGTCTAAAAGGTCTAAGTCTAAAAATCTCTATTTTAAATATTTATACTCTAGATGAAATCATATAGAGTATTATAAGTTTAATCCAGCCCAAAAGTTTGTAACGCATAGAACCAAGCCTCGGACGAAAAAAAGTTATACATTATTTTTTGTTTATTTGTGCCCAAAAACCTCAAATCCGCTTGACGTCCGTCCGTCAGTCTGTCCGTGAACACGATAACTCAAGAACGCCTTCACCTAGGATCTTGAAATTTTGAATCGGAAATTCAACCAAACAAATTTGTAAGGCTAAGTTCATTAACGGGCAAAATTGTCCTACTCCTTCGTGTAGCTGCCATACAAAATGTCCTTAAAACACGCGTTCAAGAATATTTGTCGATAACTTCAGAAGGGTTTAAGCTACTACTTTGAAATTTTGTATGTGTTATTTTTCCAATAGTTGGAGCTAAATATATAATTACGAAGAAAATCCTGTTAGTTCTTCGTGTAGCTGCCATACAAATATCCTGTCAAAATGTATTCACTTAATTTACGAAACTTACTATAACTCAAGTAATCTTTTAGCTACGCATTCGGAATTTTGTACAAATTAGTTTTGAGTGAAAACGAAGTTCGAGTTTACTAGCCAGCGAAATCCTTTTACTCCTTCTGGTACCTTCCATACAAAAAATCCTTAAGACACGTGTTCAACAATATTTTCCGATAACTTTTGAACGCTTCAAGCTACGAATTTGAAATTTTGTACACGTTCATTTTTAAATGGTTCCAAGGAAAAGGATAAATATGTGAGAAATCGAGTGAGTCCTTCCTGCACCTCCCATGTGAAAGTCCTTCAAAAAGGAATTTTTTTTTCGATGATTTACCCAGTGAACACTGAATATTGTCTTTTAGTTTTGTGTAGCAATCTAATGGCAGTCCTTAATAAAGGACATACAACATGCACACACGTAATTCTACTTTATCCCCAACTACAATATAAATCGGAGTTCAGTATTCATCTAGAGTATTATACGATTGGCTTGCAGCCGATCGTGACTGCAGTATGTTTATACTCTAGATGAAATCATATAGAGTATTATAAGTTTAATCCAGCCCAAAAGTTTGTAACGCATAGAACCAAGCCTCGGATGAAAAAGAGTTATATATTATTTTTTGTTTATTTGTGGCCAAAAACCTCAAATCCGCTTGACGTCCGTCCGTCCGTCTGTCCGTTAGCACGATAACTCAAGAACGCCTTCACCTACGATCTTGAAATTTTGAATCTGGATGTTTGGTTGAATTTGTAAGGCTAAGTTCGTTAACGGGCAAAATCGTCCTACTCCTTCGGGTAGCTGCCATACAAAATGTCCTTAAAACATGTGTTCAAGAATATTGGTCGATAACTTCAGAAGGGTTTAAGCTACGACATTGAAATTCTGTAAGTGTTATTTGTTCAATAGTTGGAGCAAAATATATAATTATGAAGAAAATCCTGTTAGTCCTTCGTGTAGCTGCCATACAAATATCCTGTCAAAATGTATTCACTTAATTTACGAAACTCACTATAACTCAAGTAATCTTTTAGCTACGAATTCGGAATTTTGTACAAATTAGTTTTGAGTGAAAAGAAAGTTCGACTTTACTAGTCAGCGAAATCCTTTTACTCCTTCTGGTAGCTGCCATACAAAATGTCCTTAAAACACGTGTTCAGGAATATTGGCCGATAACTTCAGAAGGGTTTAAGCTACGACTTTGAAATTTTGTACGTGTTATTTTTCCAATAGTTGGAGCTAAATGTATGATTATGAAGAAAATCGTATTAGTCCTTCGTGTAGCTGCCATACAAATATTCTGTCAAAATGTATTCACTTAATTTACAGAACTTACTATAACTCAAGTAATCTTTTAGCTATGAGTTGGAAATTTTGTACAAATTAGTTTTGAGTAAAAACGAAGTTCGAGTTTACTAATCAGCGAAATCCGTTTACTCCTTCTGGTAGCTGCCATACAAAATGTCCTTAAGACACGTGTTCAACAATATTTTTCGATAACTTTTGAACGCTTCAAGCTACGAATTTCAAATTTTGTACACATTCATTTTTGAATGGTTCCAAGAAAAAGGATAAATATGTAAGAAATCGAGTTAGTCCTTTCTGCACCTCCCATGTGAAAGTCCTTCAAAAAGGAAATTTTTTTTCGATGACTTACTCAGTTCAAGAAATGAAATTAAACACTGAATATTGTCTTTTAGTTTTGAGTAGCAATATAATGGCAGTCCTCAATAAAGGACATACAACATGCACACACGTAATTCTACTTTATCCCCAACTACAATATAAATCGGAGTTCAGTATTTATCTAGAGTATTATACGATTGGCTTGCAGCCGATCGTGACTGCAGTATGTTTTTATTTTAAGAACAAAATTAACTTTCCAAGAAACTTCATAATCTCGAAACAACTGATGATATGCTCCGACTTTGACCGCTCCCGAACTTTGACCCGAAAAATAATTAAGTTTGGCCCAGACCAGATTTTTTTTTTTAAGGCCGTGACACATTGAAAGCAGAAAGCAGCGACAGAAACAGCAGCGTTGTCAGTGCTGCTTTTTGCTCTGCCATATGATCCTGTGCTTTCTAAACCAATTCTGCTTCTGCCGCTGCTTTCTGCTTTTAATGTGGCCTTTAGGCTGTTTTTCAAATATTTTCTGTTCACACCAAAACAACTTGGGTGCAACAGAAAGCTTTCCGGTTGTAGTTATTAGTGGACTTGGGCCAACAAATTTCTTTTGATTTTGATCACACTAAAGTACAAGCTCGTTAGTCCACTACTACTAAAAATGAAGCTCCCGGCGGATTAATGGAAGCGGCGGATAGGTGCAAGCGGCGAATTACAGTGTGTACGAGCGATAAAAGAAAAAGTGGTATATTATAATATTTGACGACGGACTTATTGACTCTGGATGCAGAGAACCAGCGAATTACAGAGACTTGAATTGTGTCTTCAACCAGATTTAAAACAGCGAATTATAGTGTATGTCAGATTATCGAGCGGCGGATTATTAAGCTTGTACTGAGCATTAATCTACTGGTTATAAGCCTGTCTTGATTGTGGTCTATTTGTCTTGTGGACTGCACCTTCTTCTCTCCAGATCATCAGTTATCAGTTGCATATTCTGCTCGTATACCCAGAATAGAATGCAGCATATAGATCATGACGATTGGTATAGTGAGATGGTAACTAATTAATCTTTTACCATTCCACTGCCTATCTTTAACTGTCTCTTTCGTGTGACCAAAACCACGACCTACTCTACACTATCAGAACTGTAATCAAGTGCATGTTTAGCAAAAGGGAAAAGAAGTTTTATACTTTGTACTCTTAACTTACAACAGATTTGTTATGATGAGATTTATGATGTATTGATTACTTGCATGAATCACGGACATCAGTGATTCAAAGTGCAGACCGACTTTCATCGCGCTATTATCACTTTATTTGCATACCTAATCTTAAGACGTTCACTCCACAGTACAAAATTGTTCGTATGCTGGATTATTTTGCTAAATCTTTAAATGTTCACGGAAATAAGGTCGTCGTGAAGTTGCTTAAGCGAAATTTGCGATTGCGTTCTGTAGAAAATGCTGGCCGTATATTTTGTGGACGATCTTGAAATCTGCACATGAACTTTGTAACCATGAAATCTGCAAGCATCTTAAGGTGGGAGGTACTACCTTTCATAACTTAACCACTGTCGGTTTTTATTAAATTTATTATTTTTTTTTTTAAATTGTTTCGTTCGCGAGCTTTTTTGCAAATCAATTTACTCGTAGAACGTATAGAGCGGTAAGCTTAACCCATAGTTGCATAGTGGCGTATTAGTGCGACATTGCTGCCGGCTGATAAAAGATTCACATATTTTACTATAGTATAGTCAGTGTATAGTTGGTTGCCGCGATCGACGGTTGACATTTAAAAATTGAAAAGTGATATTTTTTGGTATAGTTTTATATGTTTCAGTTAGTACGCTCTTGTTGCACTTACTACCGCGAACTGGCTACTTCACCTATAGTTTGTTACAAAGGTATCGAACTTTCTTCGTGTTTTTTTGGATATTAAATCAATAGTGGGTGCAAAGTGATAGTGTGATACGAGCAATCCTGCAAGGACTTATTCGAAGCAGTCTCGATTTTTTTTACAGATTTTTTTTGTGGAAATACGAAGGCTTAATATTAATACCGAAATATAAAGTGAAAATTTAGTTACTTCTGTGTACCACCAACTCTGTGCCTTTTTGTCCGTTTTGTTGTTCTGCAAATTGACGACACTTTGCATCTAATGTAAGTGCGCATGTATTCTTGATTGAGTGAGGTGCTTTCATTCAATTGATCCTAAAGTTAATTTTTTGTATAAGTGAATTAGATGATTAGCCTCACACCCGCACTATACACTAAACGCGGTAGATAACACGTTTTGTGGATGGTGATGAGTCCATGATTCGATTATGAGCTAACTATAGGTTTATGGTGTGCAGTAGTTTTACATTGGTTATAAGTGTACCAAATACAGGGTGCCTTATTAGGTTTTGTACGTTATCGATCTTCCTCACAGTCGATCCCGAATTTGAAAAAAAAAAAAAAATAATTATAATAAAAAAATGCTATTAAAGTCGAAAAATTTTGAAATTTCGACAAAAATGTCTGAAACACTAACATCTCTAATAAAAACATAAATTTTAAAATTTACATAAAAAACGTGTCGCGTTTCATGCAAAAATTGAGTTTAATTCTGGCTCTTCATGGACCTATAAATCAAATTGAGGGTCTAGAATTTCCATACTTTTTCCTTTTTCTAAACGTAGCTACGTTATTAAAAACTATTCTTAAAATTCACGATAGCTCCGTAACTTATTTACCCACGAAGAAACAATAAAAATGGATCAACTGTTACATCTCTATATACAGTAGACCTCGGTTATAATGGACTTAATAAGATCGTCAGTATTAGCCTTAGATAATATACCTAAAAGGATTGGACATGCCACAATAAAAAAAGCCAAGTTGTTTTATGCGCATGTCGAAGTAAAAGCTGCATGGGCGTACAAAACTGATTATTTTAGGTCCAAAAATTTTGGCTCGCATTTTAAAAGTTTTTTTTGCATATATTAAATATATTCCATAAACATACTGCAGTCACGATCAGCTCCAAGCCAATCGTATGATACTCTAGATGAGGACGATTTTGCCCATTAACGAACTTAGCTTTACAACTTCGCCCAAACATCCAGATCCAAAATTTCAAGATCATAGGTCAAGGCGTTCTTGAGTTATCATGCTGGACAGACGGACGGGCGGACGGACGTTTTGGCCCCAAATAAGCACAAAATAATATTTAACTTTTTCTGTTTTCTGAGGCTTCGTTCTAAGCGTTACAAACTTTTGGGCTTCATTGAACTTATAATACTCTCTGATTTCATCTAGAGTATACAACTATCTATCTCTTTGTAATATATGGAATGTATGCTTTACAGATTCATGTTATTTTATTATATATGTACATATTTACTTATGATCTGGTACGATTCTGTAACTGAAATCTCGACGAAATACCAGAAACGAGTAGCTTTTTTTTAACAATAATGCAAACATTTTTCTATTAATAATTTAATGAGAAGGCTATATTGTTGTGAACTTAAGGTAGTCATCGAAAAGATTTCTTTCGATGCAAATCATTTGTACAGAATAATAAATATTTCTTTTCTAAGTACAGTTGCATGTTCGAAATGTTCACCTTTGTAACGCTTTTGGATGACCCCAAATATAACGTTATTTTGCTACGCCATTGGATCCAAGATTTAAGCCGTTCAGGTTACCATGACAACCAATAAAAACAATCGACAAAATATTCCTTCATAATTATTTCACGTGTGTTTTTGACAAGCAAGATCCCTTGGCATCCTTGGATCCAATGGTACTGTCAAAATAATTTTGGTCTCTATTTTTTACGTGCTTTTACACCGGGGTATCCTATCCTATCCTATCCTTAGTCACCTTATCTAAGGTATTAGCCCACTATAAGCGATTGTCTATTTTATCCGAAATTCTTTATTCTTAACGATTTGAAAGGTCCCGTCTAAGACCTTTCAAATCGTTTATTATAAACAGGTGTTCATTTAAAGCGAGCCCATTATAAGTGAGTTCACCCTGTTAACCTTTCTCCCGCTCCCAACGTTCAAAAATGTAACTCCTCAAAACAGCTTACCCGATCTACTACTTTGAAAATTTAAACTTAAAATATCAAAACACGAAAATATAAATAAAAATAATTTCAGACTAGCAATTTTCATTCTAAAGTTGATGTTAATCACAATTAAAAAAAGTAATCCTAAAAGTAGTTAAAATTGATGAAAATAAGAATACGGGTTAATAGGTATTTTATAAATGAAATTATTTAATAAATTCCATATCAATAATCATAAATTTATATCATATTTAATTATAAATTTCACAAAATTTTCGTTGGTGAAGAATTCCTGGCATTGAACAGCTAATTTCCACGATTTTCTTTTGTGAGTGTCTCTCGTCATCCACTTAAAAATTTTATTTTTCCACATCCACATCTAAAACTTCATCCAACCAAATTTCCACTTTCTAGCTCATGCCGTTCCTGATTTTTCGATATTTCTATTTTTTGATCTCTTCTCACGTATTCCTTGCCTTTTTTGATTTAAAAGTTTTGGAATCTTCGCTTGTAACTGTAACATAGTTAATTTAAATTATTAAAAAATCAAAAGTTTTTAAAACAATAGCATTCGATATTTGCAAAAAAATTGAGCTGTAGTCACCGAACAGTGGATGATTTGTTCCAGGCAACTTTGGTGTTCTGGTAAATCGTATCATGATCAGCATAGTCACACCTAAATAATACACTACTATACTCGGTCTGATTACTAAACCTCCCCATCCCTAAAATAGGTAGGATTGTACGCTACTGTATTAAAGACTTACCCCGAACCTCAGTTCGGTATCTTTGGAAAAAAAACAATAGTAATTCAAAGGTAATATTACAAATTGTTCTTGTGATATGAAGCGCGTTGTTCTAATTTGTGAAACCCCACATAAATTATGACTGCATAGCCAAAATTGATTCGTGAAATATTTTTAATTAATACCTTCATTACAAGTTAATAATATTATAACAATTAAGCTAAAATGATTTAAATATAGGTCGAATATTAATGTCAGTCGACCTTTTCGAAAATATTAAATTTAAAAAATAAATTAATAAATCAACATCAAGTAGAAAGCAGATATTCTCAAAGCACCCTAACGTACCCAGTACTCTTCAATTAAATTTAGTTATTAATAAAGTATTTAATTGTACCAGAAAAGGAGTTATTGAGAATTTTGGGTTGCCTTCATGCGTTTGAAGTGATCGCTGTCCTGCCACTTGAAAAACTTGAACTGGGTAGGCCAATTAGAAAGTTGTGTTGGACTAGGTCCTAAAGTACATTTAAAACATCTTACATGTTAAATTAAAATTAAAAGTATTTTAATACTAAATGTGAAATTGTAGTAAGAGCGATGCGTTCGACGCGCGCACAATCGCATCGTATTCTAATCATCCTGTCGCTTCGCTTAATGCGCATGTCGCATGCACTATAATCCACTTTTAGTCTAAAGGTGTAGAATTTTATAGAGCTGTATGAAAGGTCGACTTTAATCCACCATGTAGAGATATTCTGTTTATATAAGCGGTTTTAATAGTGTCGCAGGGATGGCTTATGATAGCTGAATTTTTGATAATACTAAATAAAATATAAAAAATAGGGTTTTAAAAAAGGACAATGTTGTAAGGAAAAAAAACATTTTCATTTGGTTAGTGAGGATGAACTTTCCACTTGGTTCAGGACTCTAGAGGAAGGGTGAAATATTAAAGTGAAATCTTGTGATTTTTATAAATATCGTCTTATTCTTTATAGTTAACATAACATAAATTTATTTCAATTTTAAAAGTGTTGGTATAATTATCTATAATTTCAGAGATCAGATTTCTTCATAGTTGAAACATAATGTTATCTGTATTTATTTCTACTACCTCGTCATATCAAATTTATTCAAATTCTCGAATTAGCTCTTGAAACCATGTGACTAAAATATGTACTATTTTCATTTTGATCAAATCCAAAAATACTTCTATAAATATTTGAATTTGAAAATCGTGCCGTTATTTAGCTACTTTGTTATAAGATTAGTATGTCCAGACTAAATTATTGACGATAATTCAAATAAATTGTGATTGAGTATTACATAATACGAGTATGTTGTTATTATGGGAGTATATCTGTATGTACCTTACTTGTAGATTTGCACTTGTTCGAAATAAACGCTTTTTTCGTTGTTCATTGTGTACGATTTTTATTTGTGGACAAAAGCCAATCGTTTCGGTCAATTAAGTATTATAACCTTGACTAGTCTTGGAAGTTATACTATGTATAAAGCGAGACTCTTTGATTGAGGTCCCTCGTGCGAAACCATTTTTTTTGATTTGATGAATTATGTTTCGGGGGTGGTTGCCATTGTTGGCAGTTACACTAATTTTCAGAATATTATGGGAGGGTGGCTTTTTCTTCGAAAACTTATCGATTTCGCCTAAATTATTTATTTCAATTTTATCCAGATATCAGTGGTTTTATCGAGGTTGATGAGACTTAGAGTAGATTTCTGTGAAGTATATTTGGATTGAGAACACAAAATTTGTTTTCATTTTTCATTATCATACTTCTCCTAATTGAACATTATTTTAATGCACTATGGATTGAGTATTTTTGGAAATGATAATGTAAATAATCTGGACAAAATTGTCTTTCATTCGAAGGCATTTAGTATGTTTCATATTCGGTTTCATTTCATCCTAGAAACACTAGTCAAGCTGAACGAGAACGACTACACCGTAACGTCTATGTATATCTTGAGCATACAGTAGGTAAGTGCAACACCTATCTCAAATCAATCAAGTATCTCTTGAACGGAAATATTGTGGAATGCATTACATATATATAACCTTCAGCTTGTAGAAAGTAGCATCGCTAATATTGCTTAAACTTCCTGCCATTAACTCCCTGAACGCGAACCCATTTATTCGCGCGAAAGCGGACTTATCGATTAAGCTGCATTTTCAATGAAAAGGGGCACTAAAAATTTCTAGGTTATATTCCTGTCCTTAGACTTCTATCTTCGAGCTTTGAGTTGAGTAAAAAATTTTCACTTCGTTATACTTTCAATGGCTTAGATTCGCTTTGAGACTAGCTGAGTAGCATCTTCTTCAGTTGGAAATGATGTACATTGACAAAAAAAATTATAAAAAAGTTAAGAAGGGTAGACTGCTGATAGATTGTTTTTCTCCTAGATAATTATATTGTTGCGAGCTAGGAGTTCGTCGGGATGACAAATAAAACACAATTCGCTTAAAATCAATAATATTGATTTATTATTCGCCTTTAATAATCGCACTACTGGCAACGCTGCCTGATTTTATATACGACTTGATTACTGCTCGCTTCACTGTAGTAAACTGTGTCTTGGTATAAACTCTGCCGTGCTTATATACTGCGTGTGTTAAGTCGAGAGCATTCCTGAATATTCGGTGGTGTGTGTGGAATGTTTGAGAGAGCTGAACAACGTGCGAAAGAGCGAGAAGAAGAGTATTCGAGAAGTATGCAGAAGTTTCCCCGTTAGATATTGGGATGCGTCATGCGTGGCTTTCTCACTGGATATTGATGTCATTGGGTTATGCCGGTTGCCAGGGTACATGTTGCAATACTTTAATCCGTGTTTTCTATTGGTTATAATTTACAAGATTTAAATGGAACATGCACTGAATTTTCTCAACCCATCATTCCCTTTTCAAATTTTTGTTTCAACTTCCTTTGTCAAGTATGTGTTTTTTGTATCTTGTCCAAAATTGACTGCACGGTACACGTACGTACTGTATTAAAGTCTGAATCCTAAGTCCAGTTCAGCGTCCTTAAAAAATTAATTAGTTCGGTTATATACACAACATAAGTTTCAACTTTTTAAGACAAACCGTTTCTTAGACAGAACAAACACTCCACAGTTTAAAATGTGGCAGTGTAATAGCTTTCAACTTCCTATCATAAGCCGTTCTTCACATAAAACATACATTTTTTGACACCCCCTACTCACAAGGGCGCCCTTAAGGGTGGTAAGAAGGGACACTTGCCTCCCTCCCCACCTATATTTCACCAATCCGAAAAACAATAAATAATTTAAAATGAGAAAAAGATTGGTTTTCCAACCAAATGGGTCTCAACTATTTTGCAACTCAAGTTCAATTTAATATCGCTCACTTCTTCTGGTTTCCATAGGTCGCTCACTTAAAAGCAGCTCGACGGACCAAAAATGTTCGTTTGTCTTGTAATAAAACATTTTGTTTTGAAAATTTACTGTGTAAGTGATAGTTTTTTATGAACATTCTGAAAGTGAAAATTTAGTAGTGACTTTACAATATGAGGAGGATAATTTAATTGAGTTGTAAGCAAGAGTTGCATAGTGTCAGTACAATTAATTTTCACTGCAATATATAGGTTTCAATGTTATTAAAAATACGAAGATTTTTCGAAGGAAGTGGATGAAATTGTGAATTTTTGCGATCTTTAGACAGGTTACATGGTTTCACCTTTTAGGCCATAGTTTTGCACTTCCAATGAAATATTGTATGGATGCCTACTTATCATTATCATTACTATTTTAATGGTTTTTGACACGGGACACAATTTTCGTGCAGCAGGATTTTGTTGGATTTCGTAATCCAAAGTATTTTTGTATCGTAATATATAAGTTCCAAATTCCAACTATGTAATGTAAACCGTTTCATAGCTAAAACAAATTCCGAACCCTACTACCCCAAATAAAATATTTTCAGAATATGGTCATTCAGCAAGTTTTAATTTTTTAAGATCAGAGTTGCATAGGTTTTTTTCTATTTTTTTCACAGTTCTTCATATTCCACTACAAAATTAAATTGCCACCGAATCTACCTATTGTATAATAAAAATTTCAAAGTCAAATCTGAAAGTGTTCTGGAGATATTATATCATTTTCGTATTAATTTGTTATAGCACCACTTCCGTGCGCATCCTCTAAATGGCATACTCCTTTTCAACATATATTCAAACAAATTTCTCAAAGGTTTTAGACAACTCCGTACGCAACCACCCTTAAGAAAATATTTGATAAACTCCCCTAGTATTTCAGTATTTAGCAATCAGGTTCGAGTTGTTTAGTTTTGAGAGCTTACGATTAATAAAAATTTAAAAGGTAAAAAATAAAAAAGGTTTTTTTTTGGTCCAAAAGGTATCCTGAAATTTTGCACAACTCCTTACTTCCGTACGCCACAGAAGGCGCAATCAAATTTCTTTTTGTTCCACCTCACTTTTTCTTCCAGGATAGCTACATAAAAATAAGTTTGAACTTCGTAGATTGATCTGTTTCTGAGATATGCAAATTTTGTGTTTCACTTTAAGCACTGCTCTTTACTTGTGCTAATATCGCCTCCTAAAGTTTCGCCCCTCATACACAGAACCAAATCGGTACTTGAATTCAATGAAAAAAATCATTAATTTAATGAACTTTTTTAACAATTTTCAGCCGGAACAATTGTTCACTAAGTCATTGAATGTTGATTTAATGGGTTCGTTGAACAATGAATTTTTCATTTAATCAATGTACATTTTCCATAAATTTATGAATTCTTTTCCTTGATTTGGTTAGTAAGTTGACATACTTCGTTTCTTGAATCAATGAATTTCTATCATTGAATCAATGAACTTTGTTCAGAAGTTGATATATTCCGTTCAATTAACTTAGTTAATGAGTTGATGAACTTATTTGATTGTATTGTTCATAAGTTTGCGCATTTTATTCGTTAAGACCCGATGTTCAGTTAAGCTCTAATTGTAACTTTAACTGACAGATTTTCATAATACAAAACTTCCAGTTAATGTTCCGGTTAGAGTTTAACTGAAGATCGTAATAATGGCCGTGAATCTTTGAATTTTGTTCATGGGCTGATGAAATTGCTCACTGAGTTAGTGTGTTTTTTCATTAATTTATGAAGTTAAACAATATATAGAAAGGGTTAGAAATATGAACATAGCAATACATAAAATATTCTTACTTTAAAATATGGTTTTCTCACGGTACTCCTATTTACCCTCTCGCTCCCCTTCAAAGACCTGGGCCACGCTTATGTTATTGCTTAGGATTTTATTTATTTAATTATGATTTTTTCGTAAACTGATAAACATTTTCTCTATCAATGTTTACTAATTCGCAAAAATTTCGTTCTTAAAAACTACAGCAACCAGTGAAGAGAGTATTTTAAAACAAATGAAATAAATAAATAACAATGTTTATAGTATTTAAAGCAATATTATCTTTGGTGCTATAAAACAGCAAATAAAAATCACATTAATAGGAGTTTTATGGTGTCAACAATGAATTTCTTTTCAACAATATTAGAATATAAAATTAAATAGTTAATAGATTTTTCATTTAATGGCTGATCCGAGGCAACTATATGCGAATTTCTATGAAGTCATGAAGCTCCGTTGTTTCTTATACATATTTCACTTGAACCAAAAAAAATTAAACGTATTAAAATAGTAGAACTTAGATCGATAAATTACGATAAATATTCGAACACTAGGTAGGTAGGTACGCGTGGCTGCCCGTGAGAACACGGACACACTTAGACCTGACAAAAAGGTCCGTTGTGTTACCACAGGATCATCGAATCCGGTCCTACTCGTCAAACCATTTAGAGCTTGCGAAGAAGCGTTGCAGGGACGTCATTTCAGTTTTTTCCAGGGGGGGGCAAGATGTTATGTTTGTATATATTTTTATATATAAATATACATATGTTATATATAATCTATAAAAATACAAAATTCAGGGGGGGGCATGTGCCCCCCCTGCCCCCCCCCCACAAATGACGTCCCTGAAGCGTTGGATTTTCGCGACCTCAATTGCGGCAAGGTTACTAAGTAGAGATGGCAATTAAAATGAACTAATCGATCATTTGATTAATCGACATGTAATAGTCGATTTACGATTAAATATGTAGAAAATAATCGATTAATTTTGCCTTTATTACTAACAAGTAGTATTCTATTTCATTACGAAGGTACCATGTAATATAGAAAGAAATCGAAGAAAACAAAATCTTGATCCATAAATATGTATATATTTTGTGTGATAATATTAACTGTAAATAAGCATTACTTTAAAAACAATAATAAAGATAATAATAAATGGGATTGATTATTAAGAATAAAAACGTTTGTTTTTGACGTCGGTCGACGCGTGAATAAACTGGAGTCGCCATCAGCGCTGCCGAACTTGCTACTGTAGTATTATTTTACTACTATTTCAAGCCCGTACTACTTATACTACTCAAATTTCAATTATGCTACCCGGATGAAAAAAATTATTTATAATTAAAAAACTTATCATCTAGCTTACTTCCTTTGATGTCATTATTCCCCAATTTAGTAGATGAAGCTAACGTAGAAATATTAGATGAAGAATAGCGATTATTTCTTAATCAAACAGTGGTATCTACAGATTTGCCTTTTGAAAATGTCTACCAAAATATTTTTAATCAGAAAAGCGCATTAAACCAAACCATGTTTTCTAATATAAGACATTTTATCGGAACTATAATCGCTTTCCCCATAGCAGTGCAACTGCCGAAAGAAAGTTTTCTGAATTTAATTTCATTAAGGACAAGAAAATAAATTCATTTCTCACAGGTACAGTGAATGCTGTTTTAATTGCCAAAGAACTTGCTAATAACATTTTTGCCGAAAAGTGGGAACCGTCGAAAACTTTGATTTTTAAGTACAAGAAGTAATAAGCATCACGGCTGTCTCATTTCAAAACGCAATAAGTTCTTCTTAGAAAATTTTAAAGTACAGTGGATGCCGCTTATTGTAATCACTTTGGGACCAGCCAAAAACAATAACATTAACCGGATTATAACAATAAACGAATAAAAAAATAAGCGATGAATTCTGTTTGTGGAAAATGGAACCCAACCCTTTTGATAACAAAATGCGGCTTATAACATTATCCGCGATTACAATAAGCTGGATGCCGCTATCTTAAAACTTATATTTACTTAGCCTTCAAAAATAAATATTAATAATCCCATACATAGGGGTGCTCTCAGATAAACTGGAAGAACTCCTAAAATATCGAAATACCAACATTTATTTCTGAGGACTGACAAAGTTTTTGGGTACTGCTATACATTTTTTTAAAAAGCACTTACTAATGTTTTGAAATGGAATAGCCAATTAAGTCAAGATAAAGTATCATTTTTTTATATTCAAAATATGTAATTATTCAAAGATTTCATATCTTTATTTAGATTTTAAAAGAAGATTTTTTTGGTTTGAACTTAATTTAGAATATATACGAATTGTTGTACATCGTTATATTTATATTGATTTATGCAGCTGAGACAAAAAGTAATATATTTTTATTGAATATTTGATAATTTAAAGAAAATTTAGTTTTCTTAGGTAATTATAATTTATGTGAAATGAGAAGACTGATTTTGTTACGCCTTAACTTGATGGAATATGAATAGTTTTGTTTGTTTTATTTTTATGTTTACCAAGTAACAATAGAACTGAGACTGTTTTGAATACAACTGTAATTTTTTTTTAATTTTAATTTTATTTTAATGAACGGTTTTGTAGGTCTATTAGGTACTTTTATAAGAATAAAGATGAATACTGTTTTTTCTGATTTAATCATAATTTATTTGAATTATTTAATTTTATTTTGTTTAGTTATAACGAAACTGTGTCTGTTTTTATAATAGTTTAATCACACAAAATAAAAAACAAATAGTACAAACAAAATGTTGTATGTGTTTATGTATGTATTTCAAAAGTTTTGACCGCTGCTACCCTTCGCATCCAAATACTACTCAAAACATGTAAATTCTGCTACCCTAAAAAACTACAAAGCGACAGCACTGGTCGCCATTACTGTTGTCGATGAGGTGTAGAGAGTAGGCTTGCGCATTTTAGTTCACCATAGTGAGCGATCATTTCCGGTTTCCGATCCGTCGCGAACTAGTTCGTTCTTTTAGTTCACTAGTTCGCTGGAGTTCAAGCTTGGGAACGACTCGTAGTCGTCATTGCAGTAGAATGTGGTGACCAAAAAAAAAAAATCTGCCAACAGTCTGGGCGCAACTTTATTATTTTATGGGTAGAAGTCGGAAACGTGTTTAATGATGAGATGCTGTGTAGGTTACTATGCGACTGACAACCTAAAAAAATAACGTTCCAAATAGCGTCCTGGTTACGTTATTTTTTAGGTTGTCAGTCGCATATTAACCTACACAGCATCTCATCATTAAACACGTTTCCGACTTCTACCCATAAAATAATAAAGTTGCGCCCAGACTGTTGACAGATTTTTTTATTTATTTACGTATTTTTTTTATCAATAGAATAATTCATAGTAGTAAAAGCGAATTCGATCACATTAAAACTAAGAGATTTTCGGAATCAGTGAAATTTTGAACAATACCCCCAGGGGGTTTAATTGAGAAAAATACTTAAATCAGTTTTCCCCCGACTACGTTTAAAGCTGTGAATTCCAAATCTCAATATACCTTAGAAATATATCAGAATTCGTGAATATGTACTCAACCACTTTACACCCCCTTAGGGGTTGGATATCGAAAAATTTTGAAGATCGTTACTAGGCGCTTATATAAATAGCCCGCAGAAGTAAAATTGCTTTGATAGCTCGACATGTCTAAAAGTTTTAACGAAGTTTGTGAAAATGTGGACTCACGGACATTTTTTTTTACTTAACCTCTGAACGCCAATAAAAATCTGAACTTTTTTGCTATTACTCTAATAGCACATCCACATATACGTACTAAGTTTCAACTTTCTAGCATAAGCCGTTTCTGAGATATAAAAAACTACCCCTCTCCCCCGTACCATGATACCCCTATCAAAAATTTTTTCTAGGATATCTCCATAGTGGCTCTATATAATCCTAAATTGATACCTTTCTATTCATTATGGTTTTCGAGAAATAAAAATCAGAATGTTTTCCTTTCTACCCCCTTCCACCATCACCCCCAACACCCACACCACCAAATTTTTTTTCCCTACTAGAAGTTTACCGACCCCAACTCCTGTCAAATTTTCAAGATCGTATCTGATACGGTTTCTGAGATATAAAAATTACATTTTTTGAAAAATTGCTGTCCCCCCACTTTCGTGCTCCACCTCCCCCCTCAAAAAATTTTGTTTCGATAGACTTCTCTTGTGATCCCATATACAGAAACAAAATTTTATCTTCCTGGTGGAATTGGTTCGGAAGATATTGTAATCCAAAATTTTTCACCCCCACCTTCACACCCCACCTCCCCTCTTAAAAATTTTAGCCCTTGTCTAATCTTGAAGTATTCCTAAGGACAACAACAAAGTTTCAATCTTCTGACATCAATTGTTCAGGAGATATCGATTTTAGAATGTTTCAATCCCGTCTTTAATGCGTTAAAGACTCATTGTTTTCCCCCCCACTTCCACACCCCTTAACCAATATCGACCATTTTTTGCAATTGAGTCCATGATCATAGTACTGCATAAGTTCAAAGTTTCAGCCTCGTAGCATAAGTGGTTCCTGAGATCTGGAAACCAAAATTTTTCGTCTAAAACGCTCCCCTCTCCTCTCCCCTTGTACCCCCACCCCTCGAAAATATACCAGTCGTATTAATATCTCAATAACCAGTCAATTTAATATCTCAACGGGTTTGGGAGCTACGCGCTTTCAAACGATTTTGCGTACGGCGTACGGCGGACGGCGGACGGCGGACGGCGTACGGCGTACGGCGGACGGCGTACGGCGTACGGCGGACGGCGTACGGCGTCTACGGCGGACAGACGGACATTTTTTTTTTTTGCTTTTTTGGTGTTTACTAGTCCTAAAACATGTAAATACAAAATTTCAGGGTAGCAAACTTTTTTGAAATTTCAGGTCGATCACATTACTTTATTATTAAAAAATAATAAAGTAAAATGTCGTCCCTCTACAAAGTGATGAGCTAAAAATATATTGCACCACTGACTTACAAACGGACAATGAATGAATACAAACGAACTAGGAGCGGGACTGACTGCGAACTAGTTCGTTCATTTCAGTTATGTGAACGCTCATCCGAACTAGTTCGTTCGCGAACTACACAAGCCTAGTAGAGAGTCCCTATTACCCACCAGGCAGATCATACCTGTTCAGGACACGAGCCAATAATGCGACAAAGGTTTCGAGTTAGGATCGTATTTTTGATGTAACTTCAGGAAAATTATTCATTCACATTTTTTTTTGCTTCTGTCTTACATTTAGAATAGAAGGATTGAAAATTTAGCAGCTGGTTCAGCGTCAGGACTTTACAAGTCAAATTTCGAATTCTTCATTTCTCTATGTAAAAGGCGGAAATGAAAAAAATGTGCGAGTAAATACGTTGTACATTCGAAGAATTGAAGTGAATTTTGTACATACAAAGAACGTACGTATGTTACATATAAGCACGTAGAATATTATACGTAGAGTCGCAGTAAATATTCTACGTACAGTGCTCTTTCAAACTATACGCATAGACATACACGGCAACCGCGGACATCGTACCCAGTAGGACCAGCATTGATTACCGGATCGACGTTGAAATGAACGAAATGCTAATTATCTTTTCATACAAATGTCCACGAAAGTAAGGCATTACCAATTGCATGACATGTAATGCACTACTTCGGTTCTGTGAGGCAATTGAAGAAGAAATGGCTTATGCGGGAGCGCTTACCGAAGTCATTGCAAAGTTGTCAGTTCAATAATTCGTTTTTATCGCTTTGTTAAGGCGGTCAGCATCGCAACGGTGCGGTGAGCATTTTTTTTCTACGTACTTCGCTCCGTCGCGAGTCTCGTTCAGTGGACGCACTTCCATAACAATGTATGGCAGGCGGATTTTTGCGATCCGGCCGGGCCCGGCCCAATCCGCCTAGTGGACGCGTACCTTTATCAGAGACTCTTCATATAAGACAAGTTATACCACCCCTAATGTCTAATCTAAAATAACTTCTTTCATAAATACGTGCATCACTCAAATAAATTAAACAATTTTTGATTTTTTTTATAATCCATGTGTATGAGATTATATCTTTTATTACTAGTATGACATCTTTTTGAATATAATTCATTTAATCTATAATGTATTTAATCTTGTAAGGTCCAAATTCAACAAATATATAAATCACTTCTTCTGTCATTGACCACGTTTCTAGAACTGAAGCAATTCGGAAAATTTCACTGCGTCTCAAATTACGAAACGAATTCCATATTCGTTTTTTTCCAACAGCGAAAATTTGATATGAGCGCTTACCAGTTGCATAACTACCCCTACTTTGGTAAGTCCTTACACTATTTGAACTTGTCTTCAAAGAAAACATCAGCGACATGCAGAAGTACTGCCTCGAAGTCCAACTGGGTGTTTATCCGGCTTTTATACGGTCCTTTTTTTCGTATAGTATACTCGTATGTAACTTTGCCTGCTGGATACTGTTGCAAATGAGGTATAGAGAGTCGCTATCACTGTTGCCTATGAGGGTGTATAGAGTCGCAAATTATTTATTATAACGCACTTTAGAGTTCGGACGTGTGGACTTTTAAACTTTAACTTAACAGCTGGCCATAATCACAACAAATTAATCGATAAATTAAATGATTAATCAAATCCAACAGTATCAAATGATCAATCGAACAATCGAATGATAATAATCGATTATTTCAATCATTTGATTAATCGTTGCCATCTCTATTACTAAGCCAGTTGAAGAAGTAAGCTCCAAGATGAGCTTTCCTTCTAGTGGATAGAGCTGGACAGGTACAGAAAAGGTGAAGGACTGTCTCCTCCTCCTCCTCATCTAGGCAGCTTCTACAGAAGTCGTTTGAGAAGAGGCCGAGTCTTTTAGCATGTCGACCTATAAGACAGTGTCCAGTCAGGACACCGACTGTGGTGCTGATACCCGCGCTTTTGAGCAAAGTCAGCCTTTTAGAGCGTTTTATATCCAGCTTCGGCCAGTTCTGTCTCGCAGTGTGGCATGTAATACCGTCTGCCCATCTTGAGTCGAACACTAAATAATCAACTTTGAAACTAAACGCGTTGTTTAGTAATCTTGCAGACGAATTGATGGGGGATCAGTTTGGCGGGTTATGGAAGTCTTCAGGTCGTATGCATCATGCGTCTTTAAAATTGAACTGAATACATTTAAGAAAAATAAATAAATCAATTCTTCTTCTTGTTCCTCGACAATATTTCTCCAATACAACGGCCATCTTTTAAGATTTGTCTCGAAGCTCCTAAACAAATCTATTTATCTTTTCCGGCGATGGGTTGTTAGCCTATCCCCCAACCATCAACTGCATCTCGTGAGTGGAATACGAACCCACGAACACTGGGATGATACTGTCACACTAGCTACACTGTGACCTCTTTTGGAGCTAGATTAAATCCTGATAAAGCTGTAGGTACAGAATACAGATAAAATTCAAAAATTGTCAACTCTACTTTTTCTTGAAATATTTTCTACTTCTATTTGCCATAAGGTCACACCAATTTTAAATATTCCATTGAAAATGTGATACTGCAAGTTGCAAGGTTTATTTTGCAAACAACTAGATTTCCGCACTTTGGATAAGCAATCTTAAATTTATTAATGTTCTATCTTCGGATTTAAGTAGCTTTTTTTTCTTATACACAAATTGGTATTTTATACGAAATCGAGGTTTCTCGTTTTTATTACAGCCACAAATTCTAGCTATAAATTTTCCGTGAAAATTGCTAACCGAAAACCGATAAACCGGCAAAAATTATATGTTGAAAATTATGTGCAATAGACACGTTTTGCTTTCGTCAAATCGAAATCAACTTTGTTCAAGCATGGCTGAATGAAATGGAGTATTTCATTGACCACATAAAATAGTAGAGTAAAAAAAATCGGTTAGTTTTAATTCCAACATAATTGAGAAATAACCAAAATAACCTTTTATTGTTGTGATAAAATTCCTACTATGAAAGTGTGTCGAGAAGTTTGCTTACCTTCTTATAGTCACTTACCGTTGAAGTAGTACTCGACAAATTACTTAATAAGTTATTATGTATAGATACCTCGAATAATTTTGTAATGTCAATGTAAAACTTGAAATGGGGATTATAATAGTCAATTGTTTCTCAATGTAGTTTATATCAATTAATTTCAGTTATTAGAAAATTAATTGTTAGATGTTCCAACCTGTAATAATTGAAGTGTAAAATCATGGTCAAATGTATTATATGGTCTGTAAAATTTTAATTTTTACTGTATAATTCAAATAATAAAAAACATAGATAATATTGTTGTGGTAGATAAAAAATCTTCAAATGCAAAGTCTAAGATGTGGTTAAAGTTGGGATAAAAACATACTGCAGTCACGATCGGCTGCAAGCCAATCGTATAATACTCTAGATGAATACTTAACTCCGATTTATATTGTAGTTGGGGATAAAGTAGAATTACGCGTGTGTATGTTGTATGTCCTTTATTAAGGACTGCCATTACATTGCTACTCAAAACTAAAAGACAATATTCAGTGTTTAATTTCATATCTTAAACTGGGTAAGTCATCGAACAAAAATGTCCTTTTTAAAGGACTTTCGCATGGGAGGTGCAGGAAGGACTCACTCGATTCCTTACATGTTTATCCTTTTCCTTGGAACCATTTAAAAATGAACGTGTACAAAATTTCAAATTCGTAGCTTGAAGCGTTCAAAAGTTATCGAAAAATATTGTTGAACACGTGTCTTAAGGACATTTTGTATGGCAGGTACCAGAAGGAGTAAAAGGATTTTGCTGATTAGTAAACTCGAACTTTGTTTTCACTCAAAACTAATTTGTACAAAATTTCGAGTTCATAGCTAAAATAATACTTGAGTTATAGTGAGTTCCGTATATTAAGTGAAGGCTATTTGACAGGATATTTGTATGGCAGCTACACGAAGGACTAATAGGATTTTCTTCATAATCATACATTTAGCTCCAACTATTGGAAAAATAACACGTACAAAATTTCAAAGACGTAGCTTAAACCCTTCTGAAGATATCGGTAATATTCTTGAACACGTGTTTTAAGGACATTTTGTATGGCAGCTACCAGAAGGAGTAAAAGAATTTCGCTGATTAGTTAACTCCAACTTCCTTTTCACTCAAAACTAACTTGTTTAAAATTCCGAATTCGTAGCTAAAAGATTACTTGAGTTATAGTGAGTTTCGTAAATTAAGTCAATACATTTTGACAGGATATTTGTATGGCAGCTACACGAATGACCAACAGGATTTTCTTCATAATCATATATTTAGCTCCAACTATTGGAAAAATAACACATACAAAATTTCAATGTCGTAGCTTAAACCCTTCTGAAGTTATCGACCAATATTCTTGAACACGTGTTTTAAGGACATTTTGTATGGCAGCTACCAGAAGGAGTAAAAGGATTTCGCTGATTAGTAAACTCGAACTTCCTTTTTACTCAAAACTAACTTGTACAAAATTCCGAATTCGTAGCTAAAAGATTACTAGAGTTATAGTGAGTTTCGTAAATTAAGTGAATACATTTTGACAGGATATTTGTATGGCAGCTACACGAAGGACTAACAGGATTTTCTTCATAATCATATATTTAACTCCAACTATTGGAAAAATAACACATACAAAATTTCAAAGTCGTAGTTTAAACCCTTCTGAAGCTATCGACCAATATTCTTAAACACGTGTTTTAAGGACATTTTGTATGGCAGCTACCCGAAGGAATAGGACGATTTTGCCCGTTAACGAACTTAGCCTTACAAATTCAACCAAACATCCAGATTCAAAATTTCAAGATCCTAGGTGAAGGCGTTCTTGAGTTATCGTGTTCACGGACGGACGGACGGACGGACGGACGGACGGACGGACGGACGTCAGGCGGATTTGAGGTTTTTGGGCACAAATAAACAAAAAATAATATATAACTTTTTTTCGTCCGAGGCTTGGTTCTATGCGTTACAAACTTTTCGGCTGGATTAAACTTATAATACTCTATATGATTTCATCTAGAGTATAAAAAGTATCACTAGTGATTCTTGAAATAAATTATAAATTTCCAAACTCACGTTAAGCACACTAAAACAAAAAACTATTGGAAGGTATACTTATTGCCCTTAATGCTTTCCCCTAAAGATTCGAAATACTGTTTTTACCCCAAAAATTGTGTTTAATTATACCATGATTCAAATCTCTAGTATGAGCCCTTCCTGAGATCGGAAAAATATTCCAACTTTCGTACCGCATTATCTTGATCAAAGAATCTAGTGTCCAAAATAGTTTGTACCCCAACCCCCATCTATCACTGCACTACTATGCCATGAAAAATTCACCAGTCTGGCCCAACCTTGTCATTTTTCGCGACAAAGTTCTGGAAGCGTTTAAAGTCGAAGTGCAACAGATTTACAATTTTGGCATATAGTCCAGGACGGCGACTCAGCCCAAATATAGTACTGATTGTTCGTTTTTTTGTTTTTTATTTTAAATTTGTATCCAAGAAACTGACAGCTTTATTTTCGTAATATGTGGAGTGTTTGCCTCACGTGTGATCCACGTGGAACAAACACCCTATACTTCTACGTGCTCTTCAAATAAATGACTAAAAATAATTTTCAGAACGTTATTCATTTTCATGATCTCCGCCATATCCCCTAATACTCTATAATTATCGAACCAGATTTTAGTTCTACGGGCATTTTGTATTATTGCCTAAAAATATATTTTCAGGACTTTCTGATTATTAATTCTTAAGAAGTAGTGAAAGGGTTGTACACGTTCTCACGAATTCCGTCATATCTCTTAGATCTGATAATAAAATATATCGAATTGGTTTTTACTCAACGAAATTCCGGACGAAATGAAAGTTCTGTAATATTCTTTTTAGTAATGGTCAAAACTCGTAAATGTATTGCTCTACGAAGGTGAGAAAAGCAAAATATTGTCCGTGACAAGTGGTAATACATTTACACGAATTTCGTCATATCTCTTAAGTTTGTAGAGATATCAAATTAATTCCCATTTTTGCGGGCTCTTCATATAAGTACCCAGAATTTGTTTTATTTTTTCGATATTCACCTAAGGGTGGGCGATTTGTGTGTAAAATAGTGTACGTATATTTCGAATTTCGACATATTTCTTAGGTCTGATGAAATGTTGAATTTTTTTATACTTTAAAGGGGTTTCTTTATAATCGCCTAAAAATCGCTTACAAAGAGGTAATTTGTAAAATTTATTATGTCAATAGAAGCTCCCTATTAAGAGTTGTACATCGAAAAATTTTGGAATTTTCAGGCGATTATTTATTAAAAGTCAGTGGAAGTAAAAATTAATTCAATATCTAATCATACCTATAAGAGATATGACGGAAGTCGTGAAAATGGAAACAATCCACTGAATTAATCGACCATCAAATATTGTACATTCAGCATACTCCACTTGTACAGCTATTTATCAAAACCAAATTTAATTTTTGCTACGTAATTGGTTTGTGAGATACCGCATTCCAAAGTTTTTCAAGACAAACACACCACTGCTCTTCTTAAAAATTTTATTTTTAATATATAATACTAAATTCCTATACAAAACCTAGTAGCATGAATCGTTCAGGAAATATAGATTTTAAAATGTCTCAATTCCAGCTTTCAAGCGTTTCGGGCAATTCCATACTCCTTCGCGAATGTTGCCATTTTTATGCAAATGGTGCCAGTATCATAGCTCTATAAACGGGGATATAGAAACCAAAATTTTTCGTCTAAAACAGCGTACGGTGTTTACGGTGGACAGACTAATTTTTTTCGCATTTTTGTGATTTACTCGCTCTGAAACGTGAAAATATAAAACTTGAGGGTGGAAATTTTTTTTTAAATTTCAGGTCGATCATAATTAAATATAAATATTATAAAAATAATTAAAACATAAATTTATTTCAATTTTTAACAAAGAATACAATTAATTAGAATTTCAGTGATCAGATCTTCTTCTATGTTTGCATCTGTATTTACAATTTAGATTTTTACTAAAATTAGTTCTTTCTTTATTATATTAATTTTAAATCCAAGGAAAAATTTTATAATAAAAAACCTTGCTTGTTAAATCCTACCTAATTTACCAACTAACTTACAATCTAATTTAAAACAAAATGAAAATAATTAGGGAATAGTAATTACTTACAATAGGTTAAATCTGTGGGCACAGGGAATAAGTAGGCAAGTCCGAAAACGAAACTATTCAGAGCAGCATTTTTTTGCTATTTTTACTATTAAACTGTTCCTGTAAATCCAGTTTTTGTGAAAAAATTTAATTTGTTGACATCTCAGTGATCACAACAATAACTTTTTCGCAGTGCGTGTAAGTCTTGGGAGATGACCACAGTACACTTTTCCCATTTTACTATTTTTCGACTTACCAAGTTATTCCCTGTGACCACAGAAATATACAAGTATGTATTATAGGAAAGATGAAATTAGCGGGTTGTCTACCAATTGGGACCGTAACAAAAATGAGGAAAGTAAAAAAATAATTAAAGAAAAATTTTTATTTGATAATAATTGAGTAATTATTTTCGGATGTTTTTTTTGCAAAAGTAGCCCGGTATAATCCCCTATATTCCGGGAAAAGAATTTACATTAGTTCTGTAATTATATAATACAATCAATTAATGCAAATAGAAGCAGAAAATATTTCAAGAAAAAGTAGAGTTGACAATTTTTGTATTTTATCTGTATTCTGTACCTACGGCTTTATCAGGATTTAATCTAGCTCCAAAAGAGGTCACAGTGTAGCTAGTGTGACAGTATCATCCCAGTGTTCGTGGGTTCGTATTCCACTCACGAGATGCAGTTGATGGTTGGGGGATAGGCTAACAACCCATCGCCGGAAAAGATAAATAGATTTGTTTAGGAGCTTCGAGACAAATCTTAAAAGATGACCGTTGTATTGGAGAAATATTGTCGAGGAACAAGAAGAAGAATTGATTTATTTATTTTTCTTAAATGTATTCAGTTCAATTTTAAAGACGCATGATGCATACGACCTGAAGACTTCCATAACCCGCCAAACTGATCCCCCATCAATTCGTCTGCAAGATTACTAAACAACGCGTTTAGTTTCAAAGTTGATTATTTAGTATTCGACTCAAGATGGGCAGACGGTATTACATGCCACACTGCGAGACAGAACTGGCCGAAACTGGATATACTCGTAAAACGCTCTAAAAGGCTGACTTTGCTCAAAAGCGTGGGTATCAGCACCACAGTGGGTGTCCTGACCGGACAGGACACTGTTTTATAGGTCGACATGATAAAAGACTCGGCCTCTTCTCAAACGACTTCTGTAGAAGCTGCCTAGATGAGGAGGAGGAGGAGACAGTCCTTCACCTTTTCTGTACCTGTCCAGCTCTATCCACTAGAAGGAAAGCTCATCTTGGAGCTTACTTCTTCAACTGGCTTAGTAACTTTGCCGCAATGGAGGTCGCGAGAATCCAACGCTTCATCGCAAGCTCTGAATGGTTTGACGAGTAGGACCGGATTCGAAGATCCTGTGGTAACACAACGGACCTTTTTGTCAGGTCTAAGTATGTCCGTGTTCTCACGGGCAGCCACGCGTACCTACCTACCTAGTGTTCGAATATTTATCGTAATTTATCGATCTAAGTTCTACTATTATACATACTTGGTCATTTTGTACCTCGAAAATGGCGATGATTTTCATATAGTTAATTCAAAATTACCCTTCAACTTAAAAACTTTTAACTCGATCGAATTCACTTTCAGCAAGTTGTCGAAAGTATAAAAACATGCAATTCAATTATTACTTTATTACTGTTTTTTAACATCCCATTGATAAGTTCCATAATTTGATATTATGATTATACATAATATCCATTAAAGATTTTTTTATTTACTTTTTGATTTCACTTTATACCATCAATTTGAATACAAAACAATTTGTTTTTTCCACACAAATATTCGCTGTATTCCTCTGAACATCTACGCTATTACGATATGAAACGTGCCTGTAATTATGCGAAATTATTGTGGGATGACACTGAAAATTTTCTTAACAGCGAGCTAGTGAAAAAAAAACGCATTTCCAGTTTTATTTGCTGTAACGTACTCGTAATTTTGAGGTATAAAAAAATCAGACCTTTAATTTGAGTCGGATATGTTATTTATGGGATTATGGATATCATCATTTTTTTCCTAATCTTTTCAGTTCATAATATAAAATTGAAAAACAAATTATATACAGTGAGAAAGGAGAAGCTTTTCTAGTTTAGTGTATAATAAATTTTAATAACTAATTTTAATAAATTTTACGAAATAGGATGTTGGTTTGATTGACTGAATTTGAAAAGATGTGAATAAACATTTTGCTGTCAGTATGAATATTTTTTTAAATTTTTTCAAATTAAATATATATTCTGCATTATACTAAATTGCTTTTTATACCCAACAACCACGACAGTAAATTGCATGGGAGTTAATTCTTTTGCATTTTTGGTGTGTACCATTCATAGAACAAGAAAATTCAAAATTTGATGGAAACAAATTTTTTTTGAAAATTTTAGCTCGATCATAATACTTTATTATCAAAAAATAATAAAGTAAAATCGTACGTAAATTTAATATTTAAAAAAACATTCGAAAAATTTTTGTGGTCAAATTTTTTGGCGGACTAAGCGGACAAACGGACTTTTTTTTTACATTTTTGGGACTAATAACTCTAAAACGTGAAAATATAAAATTTCGGTGATTGGAAAATTTTAAATAAACTAATACGATCTAACGTTAATAGATATTTATTTTCTTTGTTTAATAATAAATTATTTTTGGCAGTGAAAACAAAAAAATTTTTTAATTAAAAAAAACTGCATTTTATGGTGCCAGAGGATCGTAGCAATATTTTTACGTTTTTTTAGTTAACTAAGTAATAATATATTTCAAAATATTTCTTTCATAGCGTGTAAGCTCTGTACTTCTTAGACAATTTATACTGGAAATTACGTATTCGGTGAAGGTTGTATTATTAGACTGGATGCAACTTTTTCAAATTCTTAGCTATTTCTGCCATCAAATTCAGTCAGTTACTTTGATTGTAAAATTGTGTTTCCTAAATTGTGTTATATATACTTGATAAGGTCTTTTTACCTTCAAAGTTTGACAACATTTTTTGTCAAACATTTTTGGTGAAATATTTGACAGCGTTGACTACAACATAAGCTTAAGAAAAGCAGCACTGTTCTCAAATTTTGTGTTGTTTTTTTTTAAATAATGTTAAATTCATGTATTTTATTGTTTCTCAATATTGCAATAGATAAAATCACAATGAGCGGGAAAATAAATATTATTTTGTCGAAATAAATAGTATTTTGTCGAAAAACCTTTAAAGATCAGTTTTATCCCTTATTTAACCTCTTACTTACTGGATAAGTTTGACTCTGAATTACACTGTATATCGTACTCACTTTGTGGTAGAAAACTTAAAGAATTTAACTCTTTACTAAAAGAATGTTATTATTTTATAAACCATATTCTAACCCGCATCTAACTTCTAACAACGGTCGAATAGTGAAAGTGGCAGTGGCGTACCCAGGAGTGTAAGTGGGGTCAAAACAGAATAGTTCAAAGTTATTGCTTCTTTCGTAGCCTCTTTCTTTTCAAGCTTTTTTCTCAAGTATTCCACGTAAGTTCTTTTCCCCATTGATTACGGCGTTGCGCAAGGCTCAACTCTATCTCATTCTTTATTTCTAGTTACTTTATTATTTTTAGACTCTAGATGAAATCATATAAAGTATTATAACTTTATTTCAGTCCGAAAAGATTGTAACGCATAGAACCGAGACTCGGACGAAAAAAGTTACATATTACGAGTATTTTGTGTTCAGTTTTGGCCAAAAACCGCAAATCCGTTTGCTGTCCGTCCGTCCTTCAAAAGTAATTTGTACAAAATTTCAACTTCGTGGCTAAACGGTTTCTTGTATTAAGTATAGTGAGTTTTGTAAATTGAGTAAGGACATTTTGACGGAATTTTTGTATGGCAGCTATTAGAAGGACTCACGGCATTTTTTTCATATTCTAACCTTTATCTGCAACTACTGGAAAACTAACGTATACAAAATTTCAAAGACGTAGCTTAAGGCGTTCCGAAGTTATTGGCCAATAACACGTATGTTAAGGACTTTTGTATGGCAGCTAGCTGAAGGAGTAGGACGATTTTGCCCGTTAACGAACTTAGCCTTAAAAATTTAACCAAACATCCAAATTCAAAATTTCAAGATCCTAGGTCAAGCCGTTCTTGAGTTATCGTGCTAATGGACAGACAGACGAACGGACGGACGTCAAGCGGAGTTTTTGGCCCGAAATGAACAAAAAATAATATATAACTTTTTTTCGTCGGAGGCTCGGTTCTATGCATTACAAACTTCTGGGCTGGATTAAACTTATAATTACTCTCAGATTTCATATAGAGTATAACAATAGTCCCCTAAGCAATTTCTGGCTACGCTACTGGGACGGCGATTTACGATGGTTATACCGCTTTTGTTGATCGTAATAATTGATTTAATAAATAAACAATATTACTATAATTCTGTGGGCTATTTGAAAATTAGTGTTGCCATCTTACGTATCGATCGCCAACTTAAAAAGCAAGTACCATCAATACCAGATTCTATGATTCTCGCTCGTTTTTTGCTTCAAACTTATTAAATAATCAATTCCTAGTCATGCCGGTATCAAAACAAAAATCCATAATTATAATTTATCTAATTTGTATAATACGGTGTACTTGTTCCGATCTTCGCGCGACATTTCCCAGTCAACGGACGGCATTGACACACTAACGGCTTATTAAATATCACAAAGCTTTCGATATGTGCAAAGGTGGTTTATTCACCTATCGAATGAATTATGGTTTCGCCAGATGACGGCGTCATGAATTGTAAGTATTCTGTTTCTTTTTAAACTCATGCGATCGCTTCGACAAGGTTTTGACTCAGTTTATCATCGAATCAGACACACCTCGATCATCAAAGACCTTACGTAAGAATAAACAAATTGTGTCTTTGAGTGAAACTCATCATACAATCTTGGCATATCTAAGAATGTCGAGGATGAAATATTGACAATATCGATCTATAGATTTCAAATGTGAAAGAAAAGACATATCAAAGTCGACTGTATCTTATTTGCATTTTATTAGCAAGATATCTTGCCCTCGAGCGGTCTTTTAAGACACTCTTTCACTACTTTCATTTTGCAAGGCAGTGGCGTTTTGATAAGATTATGCAAAAATTTAAATTGCTAATGCATAAATCAAGCGTGTAATTTTTCCATAAATCTGATGACTCAATAAAACACCTGATTCGCTGTTGTCCAGTCTATTGAAGGAAGTGTCGTCGTGTGGTCAGTTCCGTCCGGTAATGCTCGTATGAATTTTTAAATAGTTTTTCTATTTCGATTCATAATTATTGTACTAGTGCCAATAAATTATAATCTTGGCAAATCGAATTCAGAGAAGAATATACGAGTATGTAAGCAAAACAAATATGCAAATTAGATATGGGTACGGTTTTGATACCTCGACTGTTACTAATGTAATTCACCTGTACAAGACTGAAATCTACGGTAGATACAGAACACGATCAATCTTAAAGAATATGTGGATATGTATAAAGGGTGTTCTAGTATTATCAGTCACAATGCAGTACTATTCACCAGCACATCGGCAGGGAATCGCTTCTTCGAATAATTTCTTCGCCAGCAAATTCGCTGTTGTTGATCCGAAAACGATTTGCACGAGGAAGAATTACACCTCGCATGCAATTCATAACGACAAATTGAAAACGAGTTGCTGATCTGTAACGCAAATGAATCGCCGATGCACATTATAAACGGTTGGTTGATGCATCGCAAACAATTCGCTAATGTATATCGTAATCGAATCGTAGCGATAATTCTTAGCGAGTTTATTCTCTTTTGCTACCCTGTGGATGGGTGTAAATAACCTTTGTCGGATGTTACACTGATATTCAAGATTTAGATTAAGATATTTTCTATATTTAATCTTCACTTCATCAACTCACTATTAATTTTTTGGCAATATCCCCGTCACCCATGATTTTATCATAAATTAATATTTTGATGTGTAACTTTTTTAATTTTATGCAAAAATACATGTTTTTAACTATTCCATTTCGTTCAAAACATGCATATAAACATTTAATCAAGCGTTTTTATCATTTCGATGAAGAAATTGCGATTCGTTTACAGTCCAACTTGGCGAAATTTCGTTACAATTTATTATTATTGCGCTATGAATAAAAGGAATCTCGTTTTTTATCCGAAAACAGTAGAATTTAGTAGGTTTAGGTTATGTCACTAAGAAATATACAGTGGAAAGTTTTCAGACAGACAGTTGTATGAGTGAGTTAGCGATTTTTTTTTTCCGAAAATGTATGTTTCGAGAAACACCCATGGTGTATGGGTGTTTCGAGAAATAACACCCATGGTTGCGTGGAATATCCATGGGTGTAAACGCTGTACCAATTGGTGCTAGCGCCATGCCCATGGGTGTCTGCAATTAATAATAAAAAACTATTTATTTATTTTTTTCATCACGAGAAATAAATGGTGTTGCTTATTCAAATAGGCACCCATGGTAATTGAGCGACCCACATGACTGTACACTGAACACCCATGTTAGTTGAGTAGGATGTACACCCATGTGATTGACCCAAAAAGTACCATGGGCTTTAGCACTCCCAAGGGACTTGTTGCACCAGGATAATATCAATCCGATTTTTCCTCACCTTTCGAAAAGAAAAAATATATTCTGACGATAAGCGAGAACTCTTGAACACTGAGTGGAGACTGGTGAGAAATATCTTGCAGAGCTCAAAAAAACTCATACACATATCTAAACATTTTTCTACCATTTTCGAAATAGGCTTGTCCTTCTAAGAATTTTTTTTTAAATTTTCTTTATTTATACACGTATCAATGGTTTTTTTTTAAAAATGGTGTTTTTTAAATAAAACAAAATTTTTATGCTTGCAATTATTTATCTCAAAAATAGTATTGTTGAATAAATTCTCCTGTGGTATTATAAAAGCTGATTGTGTTACCTTTCATATGAAGGAAAATGCATTAAACTAGCTTATGAATTTCCAGACTTATCTGCATTTATTTATGGTATTAATTATCCAATACCACCTCAGCAATCCTTTTTTTTTAATAAGTTACACTAAGAAGAATAAATCACAATCACGAGAGGTAGTACCTATTCGAATAAAACTCTAAAAATTGAAGGTCTCTTCTTTAGGTTAGTTGACTTAGAAAAATAATTGTAACTATTTCAATTCTGTAAAATTATGGGCAATCCCCGTAAGCAGGAGTCATATCAAATTTTGGCCAAGTACAATAATCGATTTCCTGAGGACCATTGCATGGTGGTAACTCGTACCTAAATTTTTCTTCTTGTTAACGTATGTAGATACATACCTTACAATGGCGAAAAATTATGGGAGATTTTCATTTCTTAGCAACTGGTGTACTAATGCGATTTAAGAATTTTTGCATGAATATTGTAAAGAAAAGGGAAAAAATTCACTAACTAACAAACTCAATCTTTTCAATCAATTCAAAAAGTGCAAAATTTCTACTTTCTAGTAGACTGTTTTCCTGAGTTTAAGTGGGTTGAAGATAAGTGTAGAAAGTTTTTAGAGACTAAACGAAGGACTTATAGATTTTCCATATTTTTCACATTCATTACCTGTAACTGTTGTGAAATTGAGGTTCAAATTCATATCTTTCTGAAATTATTGGCCAATATTCGTGATCATGTAATATTTGAAGAATTACTTGAAGCTACAGGAATGAATAGAGATACTTCTCTAACTAACGAACTTGACCTTATTTTTCATTGAAAACTAATTTATGCGAAATGTTTACTTCCTCGCTAAACAAAATCATTATTTTTGTTTTAAACTTCGAGTGCTAAATGCAAATATTTTCAACGACTTTTGTATGGAAACTATAAAATTTTTTTTGTATTCGTTTTCTTTTGCGTTTCTCTTTCATATTCTTACCGTGAGTGGGATTCACGATTTCTGGGATTAAATACAAGGGTACCTAGGCCAGTATGAGTTCCTTACATTGCGGTAACTTTAATTCCTTGCATGAGCTGTTTTCGTTATTAGCGTTGGCCAAGCATGGACCCTTTTTGATTCTTAGCATTGGGGAGACCATGTTCTCTTGCCTTGGTTTCTGTTTCAGTTCAGGTCAGTATTACCTGCTTTGGGTCATCTTTAGTGCAATTTGGTTTTTTGGGGATTGGACAATTCTCATGTTCTATTACAATCTATAAAAACGTTTGAATTAATAGAAGTAGTTTAGTTTAGTTTAGATCATAAAGCTACGTAACACTTGACCCTTTATTTTTTAAAAAGAATTTAATTCAGAAAAATTCACACTTAATACTGTCACGAAAATTTTAATTAGCACATTACCACTTTACAATTTACAAATATGAGAAAAACCTGCAGATTTTATTGTTTTATTTGTGTTCTAGGGAGAGAATATTAAGATAAAATATTTTTATGTAGATACACAGCATCTTTGTAGCGTCCACTAAACAAACAATGACTTATTTCGAATTTTATTTTATCACACAAGACAATGAAAAATCAGTATGAAATTATCAGTACAAAGTATCTAGATAGTCGTCATACCCAATGTTATGTACATATTTAACCAGACCTGCAGCGATGGCAAAATATTATTATTATTACATGGAATTTGAATTATTGGATTGTTTTAATGATAATCTGTGCCCCTTTGTAGTAATCTGGTTACCTTTGTAATAAAGAAATATTTAATTGCATTCTGTTGTCTTTGATACGTGAGTTTGCTTCATTTAATTCGCAAACTTACATTTTACGACTAGTTGATGATATTATTAATAAAGACAGGTAAAGAAAGTTATTTTGATTTAATTAACATTTTGAACAATACATATTTAATTTATTTCCGAATTAAATTTAGAAGAAAATGAAACAGAAAAAAATTGATGCAGCAGGAACTAAACTGCATTTTTCAAGCTGAGTTATTATTTCTGTCAGCCGATCAACCTTAAAAATATTGAAAAGAATTCTCGAGGCTATTATTTATAGTAATCTTAATTGTTTGGAATTAAAATCATTGTATTTTAAACAACGAGTGAATTTTCCAATGTTTAAAGGTCGTTTTTTGAACTGGAACTCGTAAAATCACGTATTCATAGTGCAGACACGGAACTTGAATGTATAATAATAATTTTAATAATTAAATTTGGTTTGTTCTGAATTACAAAGTAAACAAAGTGTAAACAATGAGCATAGAAAACTTATGTTATCATTAGAGTTATGAGCTTTTAGAATAATTACAACAAGGAAAAATAAGTTTAGCCCTAAATTAGTATAGTTGAAATGATTACAAGGTTTAAAAGAGGAGATACTATTAATTTTGTGAAACATTTTATAGGTTTAAATTTCTTTAAAAATTAAACATACGAATAGAAAGTTCATCATCAGTAATCTTTTCTAAATGAATTTCGGCATAAGTGAACTAATTTTTAATAACTCTTGTATAGTCGAACGTGACGTTTTTTTCTTAAATTAAATGTGAGTCTAGATCTTTTGCTAATTTCACATATACAATGTTTCATTCAATGTGGTTGATTATGTGACGATAAAGTGGAGAGATTTTTCTCGTTACCGCAAACAAACTTATTTTTTCCTTTGTGTTCTTGAGTTATTGAAAATTCGGTCAAATTAATACAACCAATTTGTTTAAGACATTTGTGTGATAGCTACTGAATTTTACCTGTTTGGTCTAACATTATCAAATGAAGAAAAATGGTAGTGTGAAAATTTTTAAATGTAGCCTTTTCTCTGGCATTCGTGTATTTATAGCATCGACGCATTTGAAGGACTTTAATGTCGAAGCTTTTGTATTCTGAACGTGGACCTACATTTTATTCTAAACTATTTTGTATACATTCTAAACTATTTTGTATCGCGTGCTCCGATAGATAAATGTTAAAAACTTTTAAATACGAAATACTGCCCAAAAGAATTTTTAATCTACTGGCTGTAGTACTGAAAATTTTAATTTTGTATGAATTAAGTTTTAAAAAAACAGCGGAATGAATACCGTTAAATTGAATTATGGCTTTGTCAGGTCAATATCATTTTTCAGTACTGAATACCACATAAAATAAACCTGAATTTCAGAATTATTATTTTTTTATATTTTTAGTGGTAATTTATCTTATTGATCATACCAAGCAATTACCAGCTTTTTCTAAATCAATCCAGTTTTCCAGTTCCGAAGCAGAATTGTGAAAAGATACTATTTTTTCAAGATATCGGTACTGCGGTAGAACTCTGTGAATCGGGGAATTCGTGATGTTTTGGAGCTCATGTCTGTTTTATGCAATTATATTATAGTATTTAATTGAAACCAAAAGAAAAAAAAGAACTACATATTTACAAAAAAAAATTAAGTGAAACTTTGAAATCCCTGCCATTTTATTCTCTTTATCATGTCTTCTTGACGTTTCTTAATTCTTAAAATTAATTCTGTATTAGTACTGAATAAATACTGCAGACAAAGATTAAAACCTCATATTTAATATTTCTTGATAATATGCATATGCCGGATATCCTCTATGGTAGAGTATTACAGAGAGGATGCTGTTTTCGGTTCAAAACCTAGTATATTTTTTGGCGTGCTTCGTTATTAATAGAAATACACCAACAAATACAAAAATAATAATAAAAATATGGAAAAAAAAATTGTTTATTACAAAATTTCACCATTAACACTGTTCACTTGCGTAAAAAATAAACTCTGCTTCTGGTGATAAACTGACTTTATTCCAAATATTTTAAAATTATATATACAAAAAAAGTGCTTATGTTATTTATTAATTTATTATTATTTATTATTAAAGGTATTTCACACGAAAGATTTTGCTTAATTTTGTTTATCAGGTAGTAATAAAATGTAACGCCAAGCATGTTGGGTCGCGCGTCTTATGTTACGGCGCAAACAATTTCTACCTTTAAGGTAATGTAAGTATTTACTAATAGACGGAACAACACAGTATTCATGCAGTACTGAAGCGTTATCTGTGTTCAGTGCAGAATGAACTAAGTATAGCGGCATTTAGTAAGAACCTTCCAATCTTCTGCTTCTCTGTTTCAATACTGAGAGTGAAAATTAGTTTCGCCGAAATAGCGGTGGAGTGCCGATGGGGTGGGTATACGGAGTTTTCTGAGGTTATCATTTAGTGGAGTTGAAAACGCAACGAAAAAGTGGAGAGATTTTTCATAAGTACAGCAAACTGAGTTTTTCCTCGCGCTTTTCTAAAATTCTGCCCAATGAAAGTGCCAAATTTTTTATGGACATTTGTATGGTACGACTATGGTAATATCTTGATTTTTTCCTGTGTAGACTTCTAGTAGACCGTATTTTCAAGTAATAATGAAAGTGTAACCTTCTGAGTCAAAGGCTTTTATATGAGAGCTAATTGCGGAAAATTTTTATTACTGGGAACTCTTCGATTTCGTCGTTTCGATAGATTGAATACTTTTTGAAACCCACAACATTTTCCTCATATTCGTATCTAAAACATAAAATTTGTTGTGTCAGTTTTTTCTCATAGTTTTTTTTAGCATTTTAATGAAAGATTATGTAGCTAATATTGAAGATATTTTTTTGAGACAATTGTAGCTCATGCGAGTTGTAATCTTAATAGAGAACATCTTAGCTCATTAAGAACTGGCAGCCCGTAAATCGTCCGTAATTCGTCCGCAAATTGTTCTGCACTAGATGGAAAAGAGCCATGGATTTGTGAATTATTTCAAAGATTTCTTTAAATTATTATGAAACCTTCATTTGTAGGTAATCATTGAAGAAAAGGGAAAGTATGTATAATGTCGGTTTGACTTTTTCATACCTAGAAAATATAAGAAAACGAATCTTATCGTTGGTGAGGTCACTGGAGTAATTCATGTGTAAATGTTTAATTTGAGAGTTGTGTTGGAGCAATATTACTGATACCTCCAAGATATTATTAAGTTATAATATTATTATACGTTGTTTTAATGGAATTTAGATAAATTGAAGTCATAAGATTGATAATACCCTCCATTCAAAAAGAAGGTTAAAAAATTGTGCATTTTTGAAATTTTGTTTTTAATTTCCTTTTATTTTTATATGTAGCACAACTGTACCTATTAATTATATACGAGAATATTCCAAGTTATTATTAAACGTTGTTTTTAATGGAATTCAGTTAAATTGAAGTCATAAGATTGGTAATACTTTTTTTATATAAATTATGAATTTTAAAGATTAATTTACGTATTAATAAAATAAATGCTTTCACTGATTGAATTATAGTAGTTTGATTGACTAATTACAATATTATTCACTATTTGTCACAGACATTATACCTGTACAGTATTTTATGTAGATAATTAACTCAGGCCTCAACTCTGATACGAAATTTATATATTTCAAAAGGGGGAGTAGTGCGACTATAAACATTGTACATATTATAAGAAATTAATAAAAAAAACATGCATTAAAATAAAAATTATTAGGTTCTTCTAGGAATATTACGATCACTTCACTATTTCAATAATTGATATATTATTGCTATTTTACTTTATTATTTCAATAATACAGTATTGTTATCGATTTTTTAAAAAAAAAATTTGCTACCCTCAACATTTTTTTTCACGTTTCATGACTTGTAGATACGAAAAAAGCAAAAAAAAATTTCAGTCCGTCTGTCCGCCGTACGCCGTACGTCGACCACTGTACGCAAAATCGCTATTAAATTGAAATTTTTATGAATAGACTGGGTAAGCCCCTTGAAGTGACCAAATTCTGAGGGGACGGGCTGTGAGGGGGGAGGAGGGGGAAGCGTTTTAGACGGAAAATTTTAGTTTCTAGATCTCAGCAACCGCTTATGCTAGGAGGCTGAAATTTGGAACTTATATAAAACTTCGATAGTGGACCCATTTGGAAAAAAATTGCCGATATAGGTGAAGGGGTTTGGGAGTGAGGGGAAAAATAATGCGTCCGAAACGCAAAAAAGGCGAGATCGAGACATTCTAAAATCCATATCTCTTAAACGATTAATCTCACAAAATTGAAACTTAATGAATATCTGTAGGTATACTAGGAGAATAGATTGGAAACAAATTTTTGAGTGGGGGCAGTGGCGTACGGCGGTGGGGGGGGGTGAAAAACTTTAGATTACGATATCTCACGAACCGATTGCACTAGACAAATAAAATTTGGTTTGTGTATAAAGGTTGACAAATGAAGTTTGCTGAAAGTAAAATTTTTTAAGGGGGCAATGGAGCATGAAAGTGGAGTGGATAAGAATTTTTCTAAAAAATCACGTCTCATATCTCAAGAACGGTGTAATATAGATACTCAAAATTTTTACCAGAAGTAGGCCTAATAGACCCCTAGCAGAAAACAAAATTTTGGAAGTGTTGGTATATAGGGTGAGGGTGGGGAGGGTGAAAAGGAAAAAGTTTCGATTTTTATATCTCGAAAACCTATAATGATATAAAGCTGAAACTTGGTATTTAGATAGAGCTATATTAGTAGCATGTTGGAAAAATATAATTTTTTATAGGGGTAGTATGGTACGGGGGGGGGGGGGGGGTGTTTTTCCTATCTATAGAACAGCTTATGATAGAAAGTTGAAACTCGGTATGTTTATGTAGATCAACTAGAAAACTAATTTAGATAAAAAAAAATTAAAATATCTATTGGACTTCGGAGGGGGGGCAAAAAAAATTATCAGTGAAAATGGAATGCATATATTTTCACGGTTTTCGTCATATCTACTAGGTTTTCCCAAATATTGAATTCATTTTTATTGTACGACTTCTTCATATAAATACCTAGAAAGTGTTTTCAGGATTTTTTAAAATTCGATCCCTAAGGAGGTGCAAAGGTGGTTCTCAACTTTTTCATGAATTCTACTATATCCCCACGTCTTGTCAGATATCGCCTAAAACTAGTTATTAAGTTTTTTCCTTTTTCAGCTCCTAAGAGGGTATAAACGGGTTGAACACGTTTTCACGAATTCCGTCATTTCTTTTAGAAGTGATAAGAAATTGAATTGGTTCCTACTTTCTCGTGCTGTCTTCATATTTATTATTTTCACAATTTTTTCGAAATTCAAACCCCAAGTGGAAGTAATGGGTTTGTATACGTTTTAACAATTCGTCATATCTCTTAATTCTGATAAGGCAACAAACTTTTACTTCTATGGGCTTTTAGTGTTCATAATATACCGAAATTCGAATAGTCTACACGGGCTTTTCCAATGTTTAATCGGATAAAAATCGCTATTTTAAATATTTTTATTTTAAGAGCAAAATTAATTTTCCAAGAAATCTAATAATCTTGAAGCAACTCATGATACACTCCAACTTTGACCGCTCCTGAACTTTGACCCGAAAAATAATAAAGTTTCGCCCAGACCATTGGCAGATTTTTTTTAGTTGTTATTCATTATCAAGATCACAAGGATTGTCTGTGGCTTCATACCAAAGCCAAATTCTACTTTGTCCAATAAAGGGGACGATTAATATGGTACTCGTTATTCGAAAGTTGTGGAAATATTTGCCATTGGGCAAAGAATTAATGTTAACTTTAAAAAAAAAAACATTGAAATACCCACACGAATTCGAATTAATTGTTTTAGTCTTGCAACGACAAAATTAAGAAGATTTCAGCTAATGTTTTTTTCTGTTGTGGTTTAAACAAGGATAATAGGATAATATTCAAAGTTAACAATATTACAAATATCAAATGATTATAAATTTTCTTTTAATAAAAAATAATTGAAATGTTCTTCAAAATCCAATTTAAATTGTTCACATAATAATACAAGCCTGTTTTCGTAAAAATATATTTCATAAATTTTAAATTTAGTTTAAATTTATTATTTTAAAGGCTGCTCTGGTACAATAAAATTAAAATAATTCTACATACTTACGTTAGTAATTATACAAATTTTATATTTTCTATGAAATAATTAAGAGCAACTCGTGTTCATGAATTTTTGACGTCGTTCTCTTTGAGATCCCAATTTTTGAAAAGTAGTATAATACAAAATATGTAAAAAAATAGTGTATGACATATTCAATGCGAAACAAAATCATTATCCTTGCAAAAAAAAATGCAAGGATAATTTTTTTACATTTATTTCGCCTTGCGGTAATATTCTCCTTTAAATTAAGCCCTTATTCAATATTCTACGATAAAAACTAACGGAGATAAAAATTTTTAAAGAGGACTCGGACGACATTTTTGCGAAATCTTTACCATACTATAATTAACAAAAAATTGACAGAAAAAAAATTTATAATATGTTTCTTTTTTTTACTAATTCTTCGAGTATATAGTGTTTCAAAAGAATCGGCTATGGTGAGGTCACAAATTTCGTAATTTTCGGCGATTAGTTATTGGTGGAATGACACAGAGAAAATCACTAGTCTGTAATAAAATGCATTTCAAGTACATATATATAAAATGCGGTTCCTTATTTAATAAAATTTATTACTTATTTTATCAGTTTGCAAGTTATTTCATTATTTTAAAATTAACTCCATGTTTATGAAAATCATAATAATTTTCATAAATCTTATTATATCTGTAAAGAAATTTAAACATTTACCGGCTTTTCTGCGATTTGTCAATTTTATTACGCCACATTGTACATTTGACTATAAATTTTTTTCTGTGTACAGGTGTAGAATAAATGAAAATACAAGTTTTCCGGGTTCAATACTGTTCTTGTATTGCACAGTATTGAACCCGGAAAACTTGTATTTTCATTTCAACATGTACTGTGAAAACATTCACCAAAAAATTAGGTGTAGAATAAATCAAATTTAAAATTAATGTGTTTGTGTATATCCATTAAAAGACAGAAAAGGTCATAATTTATTGTTCTTTAATATCATCAAATACGAGTATATTAGTTGCTTCTATGAGTGCATCTTAAAAAAGAGATATTTCAAGATTTTGTATTTTCCTGGTTTTTTACTTGATCTTTAATCGGCATTCTAGAAAACAAAGACGTAGATCATTTAAACTCGTAATGCCCAAACAAAAATGGTAAATAATTTCGTGTTATTATAATTTCAATTTCTATTTGTGTTTTTAGAAACTAGTTTCTAAGTTGCGATTTTGTTGTCATTAATCTTATTAGGATGTTTGAGTTAGTAAATTCTTTAATCAGTTTTTTTATTTTGTTGTTAATCTCATGAGTGAATAATCAACATTATATTCATATTAGTGTAAGCAAAATAAATAAAGGTGCTTAAGACGTTTGATTTATTCGATTGAAAACGGCCGAATAAGTTTTTATTGAATTTTGAATATCTATTAAATATATTAGATATTGGATAGATGTTTATTTCGATCCAAAAAAAAAAAAAATTTAAATATATTTATATAAAAACCATTTGTACAATATTTCTTCTGATTCTTTTCGACCATAATAATTCATAATGATTCTTTTGTTCATAAATTTAAAACTATTATTTTGAATATCAGAGAAGGGTAGACGAGGGTAGAGTAATTTCTTGGAAAATATGAAAAAATTCCTTATTAAGAAATAAAATATTAACATCCCGTATATCCAGGAATGAATGACTTCCGATTATAATAGGAGTTGAAAAACTTAGTTCATATTGTCGATAAGTTTTCGAAGATGGTAGCACTAACTTCTAAACATTTTTTAAGAAATACCGAAAGCCAGTAAGTTTTATTTGCATTTCTATTCTGTGTGAAGGAAGAAAAGCAAAGTTCAATAATAAAATCAGTAGACAAATGGCATTGATAAGAACCGATTTTATTTTTCTTCAACAAATACAAACCTTTTACAACATATGTTTATAAATAAATGGAAGGTTTTTGTATCATTTAAATAGAACTTTCATAAACGTGCCCCGAATACAAATGAATTAACCCATTCGGTTTTTTGAATTTAAAAGGTAAATTGTTAAAATTTCCGTCATGAAAATGTCCATATTTATCTTTAAAAAAAAATACACAAAAAAATAAAATATTTTTCCAGTATTTACTAAGCTGGGCAAAATTTTAGATTTCAAAACACGTATCGAAGTAATTATGTCCAGCATATTTCAAGGAATTTTGGTTAAAGCAAAAAGTATTTGAAGTCGGAGATGAAGGGAGAGCAAATTTACTTCATTTTTTAATAATAAAAGTATTATAAAAAAAAATTGAAACCCTGAAATTTTGTAATTTCACTTTTTTGGACTAGTAGACCGGAAAAAATAATAATGTCCGGGTTGGATAGGATGGAAAGCAGAAAATCCCGATTTTCGTTTCTCGATAAACGCTAAGGAGAGGTAGCTAAGAATTAATCCTCCATAGTGGCATCCTAGATAAATCAAATTTTTGATAGGGGAATTTGCATCTCGTGAAGGGCTTATGCTAGAAAGTTGAGACTAACTCTGTATACGTAAAAGTACTACAAAAGTAATCTAACTAACAAAGTTGAGATTTGCATTGGCGTGCGGAGGTTGGGACAAAAAAAAATGTCTGTTGGGAAGTTTTCGTCATATCTTTTAGGTCCATCAAGGTAATGAGTAAATTTTAATTTTCCGTGCTCTTTATAAAAGCGCCTAGAAGTCGTTTTCCAGATTTTTTGATAGCCAACTTCTAAGGGGGTAAAAAGAGTTGTACACGTTTTCACGAATTTCGACAAATTTCTTGGATTTAATGAAATATCGAATTTGCTTTGACTTCTAAGGGGTTTAAATGCAAGCACCAAATACCAATTTATATATTTTTCGATATTCAGCCCCGAGGGGATGTAAGTGGGTTACATTATGGATTTTACATTATCATTTCTACCGAAGCTCCTTGATGCTTATCCATAATTACTTGAAATTGTGAATAGCCATTGTTTACTTTATCTGTAACATACCTTTAATCAACCGATTTAGATTTCTGTGTGGGCTACTGTATATTCTATTACGTAATGCCACAAATGTAGTACCTGAGTCATGTTCCAGCAATAAAAAGTAGGTACCTACTACAAAAAGACCGATGTACATACCGAATTAATACTTGATCTTTGCAAAGTACTTATAAATGTCATTGAAAATAACCCATTTATTTTAGTTCAATATATTCGTTAGTTTTACTACTCCGTTTCTATAAGAAGCATAAGAGGTATTTACTAGTCCACGCCTCATTTAGGCAATGTTCGAAATAATAAGTTAACTTTCGCATACCAGCTACGAATACAAATGAATTGACAAATTCGGTTTCTTAAGGTTGTAAAAAGGTTACACTTCTTAATTGTTTAAAACATTTTAAATTTTGCTCATGAAATTTATCCATAGTAAAAATAACAATGAAAATTAGAAAAGCAGAGCCGGAAGACTTCCGACTTGTGATACATTTAGTCGGAAGGACAAAAAATCTAGAGATTTAATTTGTAACTACCTGAAAAATGTAGTGGAACTTTTCTAATTAAAAGTTGTAAAGTGTTGCATATTTCTATAACTCGAATTTAGTTCATGACCTAACTAATGTATTCCTTAACCCGAATTTTCTATAGCACGAACTTTTTACGTTCCAGTTGATGATTTGGTTTACGGAAGTTCTACTGTAACTGAATAGCTTTTTAATGTTCTAATAAAATGATTGGATATGTTCAGCCACTTGGACAATATTTTGGTTAATGCATGTATATGCTTAACGCTCTAATGGAAATCTATTAAATATTTTCTAATGGTCTTTTGGAAAATAATTTTCCCTTTTAGATTTGCAAGTCACGGATCTAATTTATTACTTTATGCAACGTTATTTTTATTCTCAAAAATGTGTTGGGATTTACAAGAAATTATTTAGAAAAAAAAACTTTTTTGATAACAAAAATGGACTATCATCGCGTTTTGTGAAATTTTTTTCTCATAACTTTCATTGTAGAATAATAAAATGAATTTTTTTTCAGATTTCACAAAGAATCTGAATAAATTCTTCGCGAGTTTATTGTTTGGATTTAATATCGTGGCAGGTAACGATTTCCTGGTTTAATTACAATTGACGTTGTCTGTTTTTCATGTTATTGTCGCAAAAATGTGAGTTGTTTGCCTTTTTTCCACTTGAAATTTTCATAATAACGCGATGTTGATGATAAAAAGCGATTATCAACTTGCATCAGTAGCAGATTTAGTTGCGTTTTGTTCCGTTTGCTTGATGGATTTAATGAGTATGGTTTTTAATCCAGCTATTAATCGACCTTAAGTCGTGTGTTCGGGTCATCTCATCAGCTAACAATAAGAGTCAATTGGACAATTGATTGTTTTTGTATAACGGATTGAATGGATCAATTTAGTACATAGTTATAAAAGAGCTTGGTCACATATGTATAAAGGTACATTCCAAACCACTAAAACTAGAACTGTGAAAGAATAAACAAATCGAGTGAGTCACTTGTGTTACTTCCATACAAAGTCCTTCAAAAGCGGTGAATTCATCTTACGGAACTCACCATAGCTCCAAGAAAATTTACGGAAATTAATTTCGAGTAAAATTGAACAAGTTATTTTAATAGTGAGTTAAATTTTAAAACTTCTTTAGGTGATTCCTACACACATGTTTTTAAAACACGAATATTGACCGATAAATTCCAACACTTCAAAGTAGAATTTTTTATATGTTGATTTTTCAATAGTTACAAACAAACAAAAATTAATTTGTTGAGAATTGAGGTAGTCCTTCGAGTACCTCCATACAAAAGTCATTGAAAAATTTATTTATTTAAGTTTCACTTGATATCCTCTCCTACCTTCGGGTAGCTTTTTGACAAGTCCTTAAATTACAATTACCAAAGAACTCAAAAAGGAAGGAGCGTGCCACTTTGTATATAATTTAAAGTATGTAAACTGAAACATGTAAAATAAACGTAATTTCTGCGTGGCTACCATATAAATCGGTCCTTGCATGCACCCAAACTTAAGATAATCACAGAACAAAATTTCACTGTATCATTTGTACCGCCTTAAGAAGGAATTTTAATTTGTGTTCCGCTTTTAACGTGCTGCAAAAGGAGAGGATTTTTCACAATTTCTTCAATATCTTTTAGGTCCAATAAGATAGATAATTGATAGATAGATAGATAGATAGATGTTTATTTCATTCCAATAAATATTTATAAAAAGTATTTGTACAATATTTCTGTTGAGTTGGTGCTCAAATCGCATATCTTTTCGGCCATAGTAATTCAAAGTGTTTCTTTTGTGCATAAATTGAAGCTATTTGAAATTAGTGTTTAATTTGCATTAGGAAAATAGATAGATAATTGGTTTTCGCCTCTAAAGCCTAGTTAACTAAATAACTTAAATCCCAACAGGGTGAAAATTATATTGTTTTCATAAATTCCTTAATTTATCTTAAACTAGCCACGAACCGCGTCTACGCTCACCTTTATTGTGCTGTACTATGGTTACTCCCGTTGCATTCTTTCTCCCGTTGCTTCCATTTCTCCCGTTGCTTCCGTTGCTCCCGTTACTTCCGTTGCTTCCATTTCTTCCGTTACTTCCATTGCTCCGTTGCTTCCGTTGCTCCGTTGATCCCGTTGATCCCGTTGATCCTGTTGATCCCGTTGCTCCCATTTCTCCCGTTGCTCCCGTTACTCCCGTTGCTTTTACTTCTCCCGTTGCTTCCATTTCTCTCGCTGCTTTCGTTGCTCCGTTGCTCCCGTTGCTCCCATTTCTCCCGTTGCTCTCATTTCTCACGTTGCTTCCATTTCTCCCGTTGTTTCCGTTGCTCCCGTTATTCCCATTTCTCCCGTTACTTCCGTTGTTCCGTTGCTCCCGTTACTCCATCCTCTATTCTCCATCCTCTATCCACCATCCTCCATCTTCTATCCATCATCCACCATCCACCATCCCCCATCCACCATCCTCCATCTTCCATCCTCCATCCACTATCCTCTATCCCCTATCCAACATCCATCGTCCAACTTTACCCTTAAGTAATAGGAACGCATAACTAATACACCGAAAACGAACGAACTGCCGCTAAACTATATGAAATACACTCAAATGTTGAAATAACTCGCGTACCACCAATTGTAAAATGATTTTGCTAACGCAGAATCCTTCGCGGGCGTGCGCTCAACATATCAACAAAGTTTCATCGCAATCGGATGAATGGTTTAGGAAGGCATATGGGACAAACGAACAAACAATTAGAGCCCCAGGGTACTTAAATCACGAAAAAGTTAGAAAAATGTCGAAAAACAATGGTTTTTGATTCAATCGGTACCAAACTTCACAGGAACCATCCCGGGACTATTGTGTTGTATACTTGTTCCCTGAAAATTTGATCAAAATCGGTTGAGCGGTTAAGGAGTTTATAGGGAACATACATACATACTACGCTCACGTTGTTCTATCTCCCCTGTTACTCCCGTTGCTCCTGTTGATCTCGTCCTTCTTACCGTTTCTCCCGTTTATCCATTGCTCCTGTTTCTCTCGTTGTTCACACTGCAAAGCCAGTGGTTTTTAGCCCCTGATCATAAAATTAAGTACGAACCATCCTCCATCCACCATTCTCCATCTACCATCCCCCAACCTCCATCATCCATCCAACATCCTCTATACACCATCCTCCATCCTCCATCCTCGATCCTCCATTCTCCATCCTCTATCCACCATCCTCCATCTACCATCCTCTATCCACCATCCTCCATCCTCCATCCTCCATCCACCATCCTCTTTCCACCATCCTCCATCTTCTATCCTCCATCCTCTATCCACCATCCTTCACCCACCATCTCCCATCCTCCATCCACCATCCTCCATCCACCATCCTCCATCTACCATCCCTCAAACTCCATCATCCATCCTCCATTCTCTATCCACCATCCTCCATCTTCCATCCTCCATATTCCATCTTCAATCCACTATCCTCTTATACCATTTAGTAATAGGAATAGGCATAACTAATACACCAAAAACGAACTGCCGCTAAATCATATGAAAAACACTCAAGTGTTGAAATAACTCGCGAACCACCAACTGTTAAATAATTTTGTTAACGCAGAAACCATCGAGGGCGTACCCTCAAAAAATCACCAAAGTTTCATCGCAATTGGATGAATGGTTTAGGAGCCTAAACAGGCAAACAGACAGACAAACATTCATTTTTATATATAGAGAAATACATATAGTAGATAGATAGATAAATTTAGAATTAATGCTTGAATATGTTTGCAGGAATTCCTAAACATGGAGGGATATTTACAATACTTTCAATGATTTTAATAATTCAAGTTTTTTTTTATTATTTTAGATGCGAAATTTTGCCTTTTATTTATTTTTTCCCTATTTCTCAATTATATGAAAAGGGCAAGTCTGAAGCAAACTTATCATTTCAAATTCTTTTTAATGAATATCTAATAATTGGAGATAGCTTGTGACACCAATTTGCCGTATCAGGTAGAGGCTGATATTTTTGAGTACTTGCTACTTTTACCTGTGTTTTTGGTACATGATACTTTTTGTTTCTGGTAATTTTTTGTATCTGATAAAGCAATTTTCTGTATCAGGTACAAGCTGATACTCATACTTTTGAGTACCTGTTACTTTTACCTGAGTTTTTGGTACATGATACTTTTTGTTTCTAGTACTTTTTTGTACCTTATACTTTTTGTATCCGATATAACAATTTTCTGTATCACGTAGAAAATGAGACTGATACTCTTGGGTACCTGCTACTTTCAATTGATCTTTTTGTACCTGATACTTTTTGCTGGCACTTTTTTGTTCCTGATACTTTCAGTATTTGATTCAGTAATATTGCTATTGACCTGAAATTTTTTAAGAAAAAAATTGATTGGGTCATTACCAGAAAATTTTGTATTTTAATGTTCTATGATAAAGAAAATGAAAAAACCTTTTCTTCGCAGAAGACCTTGTTCGTTTTTGTTTTTGATTTTCTTCCCTTACAAAAAAAATTTTCACATAATGTGGGTTTTGTGAGATAAGATTAAGGGTGAACTTTTTGGGGGTTGTGGGAAGAAGGAAGGGGTTGAAATGAAACGTTTGTTTTTATATCTCTGGAACCTTTTGGGCTATCAAGCGATATATTCTAGTCATTGAAAGTAAAATGGTATAGAGTTAAATAAATTGTTATATTCTCGAACGGTATAAGGTAAAAAGTTGAAACTTAGGACGTATATAGATGTAGGTATATTTCATAAATCGTCTTTTATTCGTTCGTATGACTATAAGGAATTCCACTGCAAATTTGTAACCGGATGAAATAATTTTTTTTTATCATTTTTCATGTCATATAGCTTTTTTTTCTTACCGTTTCCTTCTTGTTTTTCAGCTAAGCCACCAAGATGGCGGAAAAAAAAGTGAGCTGGAAAAAGATGACATTCAAGGAGAAATGTGCACATATTTGGAACAATATAACGGTCGAACCAATGCTTGCATGCTACATAATGCCAAGTGTTTTGGCGGGATTGGCAACACAAAATTTGAATTTAGAAAAAGCATGTCGCGTTAATATGGGCTACGAAGAGCATGTATGTGACGCACTAACCCGACGCGAAACAGCAAATTATACCGTGTAAGTAAAAGATTTTGGATTTTAGCAACTAGAAATTTTTTCTATTTTTTCCAATTTTTTTCTAATATTTCCGTTATAAAATTATCCATTAAACTGTCAATAAACTGGTTCTAAGATGATGGCATATGATAAAGAATCGGGGTTTTTTTAAATCTCTAAAAAAATCTGATCAATAATGTTCATTAGTGGCAGAAACTAAAAAAAAAACGATTATCATTTTAGATGGTTGTTAATCATGCCAAAAAATTCTTAACCATGTTATATAGAAATTTTTTCTTCTTTCTTTAAGAATTAAATTTTCGTGATATTAGTATTATTCCACGCGAAGACTTTCGACGAAATTAACACACACAACGGTTTTTTTCAAGACACAAGGACCGGCTATGGAGAAACCCGTTTAAATAAATAAATTTATTTTAGTTTGTATAAACCGCCAATCTTAGTACTTTCGGTGAACCTGCTTTCGTTTTTGAAAAAAAAAACTGATACCTCCTTTAGTTGCAATATGCTTTCACTTTATGCAAATGTTAGCGTAGTTCATTATTGATCATGTGTGATAATAACAATTCAATTAGTTTGAGATTTTATTTATACCGTCGCCACTAATATATACTTTCAATAATCGATCATTGAACTTTTCAATTAGTTAATTTTTTTTTGGAATAGTTTTGATTGAGGCTAAAGTCGAGAAGCCACACAAGTTTACGTTTCACTTACTTACAGCATCTGTACATGATAATAACTTGAGAACGCGTTGAACTATAAGGACAAGTAAAACGCGAATGAATGAGCAAATACCTCTATCGCGGTAACATACATAGTAGCCATACAAAAGTCCTTAAAACTTTAAATGCGATATTATACCGTCAAAACTAAAATAGAGAAAATAAAGGTGTCAAATTTCAGATTTCTAGTCTTTGTACTTAAAATCATAAATCTAAGAAAACTTAAGACAATATTAATTTCGTTTAACTTTCAGCCATTACTAAGAAAGGTCGAAAATTTTTTCGCTTTGATAAAATTTAAATAAATTTTGATTGTGAGATATACTATAAAATGTTATTGAAATTGATAAATTTTAATGATACTATTGTAAATTTGTCAGAAATTTACTGGATTTTATGGTCAAATTTGAATAATGTAAACATGTCTCGATAGCTTTACAGAGCTCTTCAAAATCACTTTCATTTGATAATTGCTGGAGCACCCAGGTATACGGGGTGCCCAAAGCTTAATAATGTCTAATTTTAGTTCAAATAATCGTGTAACTCGAAACCATTCAGAAATAATATTAGAATAAACAATTTTAATTGTATACGTATTCAAGTTCATATTAATTATTATTACATTAAATTTTTATTTATTTTTGTAACCTATTTGCTTTTTTAAAAAATTATAATCTGTACTAGTTTTTTGAAGTTCATGTGTTGCATTGTTTGTTTTACTTTACTCATATGACCTTAATCGACTTAGATAACCCTTGAATATGGAGGCTACGGTAAAATGAATTTTAGCCCTTTGATTCAGCAAGCAATTGAGAAATTTTAAAACTATTGAGCAGAAAAAGTGTCGTACTATTGATTGAATAGAATTTGTTTTCATTACATATTTGCTAGCCCGTAAGAAATTATGTTTACCACTCTATACTTGGTGCTTTGATGTTCGTGATATTAATTCATGAAATTGAATCTACATATTTTGTCATGACCTAATATTGTATATGCGGACAACTGAACAATTTACAAACATAAAAATAACATTTAAAAAAATAAATTAAAGATGAATCTTAACAGTTTCTAGAATAGATTTATCAGAACGATATAAATTAACAATTTAAATTTATAAATCGGAAGAATTCAGTACAAGAGTCTTAATCCATTTTATTAATTTTCGGAACATATCTTCAGAAGCGATTACCTCTACACTCCGTGGTTCTGCAAGAGGTAAAGCTGGCCTTTTGTATACAAAAAGCTTGGATAAAATACCTTGAAACGTAAAAATATATTTTAGTGACAATTAACTTTTTTTGGAGCTATGCGTTGATCTCGCTTAATCTGTTTCATTCATCTAAAAACAAGGTGCGGTAAACTTTTAAACGCATAACGATTGTAGTACTTAATTTTTTCCAATATATTGGTAATGACCTTGTACACAAACTTTATTTAATAATTTTCAAAAGTTCATGTTCAATTTTCAAATAAAATTCACTACTGTATTGCATTGTATTATCGGACTGATCTAAAAAACTGCCAATAATATGAACGAAACCATATATTTTTTTCAGTGTGAATCCGGAACGCATTTTATATTGAATGCGTCTGGCAGACTAGAAAAATTACGTTCCAAATTGTCTCCTCATGAAAGTGGTTTTATAAACAATTAATCCCTAGATCGATTTTTATCACTTCGATGAAAAAGCCCATATAAGTGAAAACCAATTGATATATCGTCGAATAACCTCTTTTAGGTTTATATAAAGAGTTTAAGTTTATATTTAAATATAAAATTGAGCTCGACATCTCCTCGGAGCTAGCAGATATGACGGAATTAGTAAACCTATCTTTTTTTCACTATCTAAGGGGGGAATATCGAAAAGCCCAAAAATACATTTTTAGGTTATTGTACAAATATAAGAAGCACGTGGATGTAAAAACCAATTCCATGTCATATTAGCTTTATTAAATAAGGCGGAATTCGTGGAAACGTATACAGCACTCGTACACCTCCTAAGGAATCGAATATAAAATACGGTATTATTGAAATAATTAAGTAAAATTTATATAAATGGGTTTTTAGGCGTTTATTATAAGATCCCGTCGAAGTGAAATGAGCTCAGTATCTGATAAGACCTAAATAATATGCCGAAATTCGTGAAAATATGTTTTACTGTATATATATTTTTTACCATTACCGTACGCTAATGAGAATCTTTCATTTTGATTTCCTTAAATTACTTTTCTAGTTCATCTGCATGCATGTACTAAGTTTGAATTCTCTAGCGGTCTAGCATGCCTAACATAGAAAAGATATCCACTTCCTATCCTATCACCAAATATATTTTTAGAACTAAAGCTCGATATAAGTACCAAATTTCAACTTTGCATTAGTGGCTTTTGAAAATTAATTTGAATGCTTTGAGTTTCATCTTCCCCAGTCATCATACTCCAACCTTCCAAGCTTTTTTGGTGATAGGGATTAATTGTACCTACCTAATGGTTAGCGTTGAAGATCTTATTCCAAATAATTATTGAGATATCCGACGCGATCTTTATTAAAAATGGTTAGTCCCCCCACTTCCATACTCCACTGCCGCTCGCAAAAATTAAGGATACTCCGTTTATACATCTATGTGCATAAACCAAATTTAAGCATTTCTGCGTAATGCGGTTCCCGATATATCCTAATCCAAAGTCCTCAACCTCGTACGATATTACTCCGCTTGAAAAATTGTTTTCTAATATTTTTCCAAACACTTAGTTTCAACTTTTTGTGATGAACTGACTCGATTCCAGTTTTTCAGCTCTCCAGACATATTGGTTTGGCCACACCACCAATTCCGTGCACCTCAACCATTTTTTCTGCAAATAGCTCCACTATCGTAGCTCCATATAGATTTCACGTTTCAACTTTTTAGCGTAGGCTGTTTCTGCGATAAAGAAACCGATTTGACTGGTTGGGATCTAGCCACTTAAATTTTGTTTAACTTAATCGACACTGGAAATGCGGTCAGACGGACTAAAATTTGGCTTGGTTTTTGTTTTGAGCCTTTTGGTTCTATAACGTAAAAAAATGGTTGCATGTTTTTATTTATTTAAAATCGACCTTAAATACCTTAAATAGTTGACCAAAATTTCTACCCATATTTGTTGATCGAATTTTTTTTCAAATCAAAATTTAGTTGATATTTCAATTACCTGGTGTCACGTATAAATATGAAAAATACTAATGTAAGGAGTACTCTTTCACAATTTTTTTGGGAATCCCTCCCTATTTATAATGTGGAAAATATAGGTTAAATTCCACTTCCAAAAATGGAAACTAAATTTCATCAACAAAAGTATTCGATTCTTAATTCATATCTAGTGGCAGAAAATTTAAAATTTTTTTCAAATAATTATTAAATCTTGTACTATGCTGTCAAAAATATTAGACCACAAACATTTTTGAGGCTAATTAAAACGATTTGACTGCAAACGGAAATAATCATATATTTGACAAAGTAACATACAGTCTCATTCAAAATAGTTTCATTAGACTCCACTTAATTAGCAAATTTTTCTAGCTTTTCAAACATTTTTGCTAATTAAAAAAATAATTTTTGTCTCTTCGAATAACTTCAGTGTTAATTTTTAAAATTACAGCGTTAATTACGGGCATAATTCGTTGAATGTAATTTAATAAAATTTCATAACTCGATTATTAAATATCTTTGAAAATCTGTTAATAAACCAGTTCATTTCGATTCGTTTAATTAACCAAATGTTATTAGAATTCTTAAAATTAAAACTGAAGTCGTGATCAATGTCCGAATAAAATTAGAGATATCCATTTTGCACATTTCTGAATTTAATTGCCGTTATTTATTCTCATGTGCATCACATGAATAGAAACGTAATTAATTTTTACAGGAATTTTAAAGTTCCCATCACTAGATCGTGGTTATTATTAGAATTTTTATTAATTAATTTTGTGGTTAATTTCGTCGAATACGATGTGCTCATATCAAGATTTTAGCATATGAAGATTTAACTACGGAAGAACACACCTCGGTAATTATTACGAGGAGATTGGTGTAGTTTCTACCAGAAAATTTAATTATATAAAAAAATGATAATAAAATTGTATATAAAAAATGTTATATGTTTAAAAAGGTGAATCCCACATAAAACGTTGTAAAGGTGGTCTTTGAATTTGGTTGATAAATTGCTAGTTTAACAAAAATTTATTATCCAAATAATACTAGGTTCACGTGCAGTCTGGAATTCATTAAAAAGTAAATAATACTAAATAATAATTTTCTGGTTATCCGCACAGAATGATCTTAAATTCACAAAAAATTACAGATTTCGAGGTATTTATTGTGTGACTCAGAAAATAGTATTTAATAGTTAGCGACGTATGTACTGTTTTTAAATTTGTTCTAATTTTATTCTACACCTTTTAAAATAAATTCAAAATAATTACAACGTAAAAAATAATTTTGAGAAAGGAAAATTGTATCGAAGAAACGTGTCCTTACGCCTTTCTTTTACATCGGGTTACATAGAAAAATAATATTTTAATTTCCTGCATAGTGAATGCTTATCTCAAATATATTTGCTGAATTAATATTACTTCCTACTCAATAAAAAAAATCGAATTATTAATGGCCCTATTATGGGCTTAATTACGAGATTACCGGACCTATTGCAGTATAATTTCAGCCGCAAAAATAGGAAGAAGAAATAATTTAAGTGATTTAGCCTCTATGACGATACTCGTAATTAAAAGAAATTAAATTATTTATTGTAGTAGGTAGAACAAATACGATGGAATTACTCAGAGGAGTTTCCCTATTGTTTGGTAATTAAAAAAAATTCCAACAATTACATGAGAGTTACACGAATAAACCAATTTATATTTTCCCACACTGATCTAGGTATAGCATATTCTAAATTGGCAGTTAATATTATCTACAAAAATTAATGTTAAATTTATCTAAAAAAGAAATTATTTCTAAAATTTGTATACCCTTGTATTGTAATTAGAGTTTTGTTCTGTATTGCCTAGGCTCCGAAGTATGTCTGTTCAAACTCAGTAATTTCAGAATGCGTCGATATAGGAAGAAGGAATATGATACTCACACGTTAAATAGAAAGACAAAACTTGTTTGTTTCAATCGATCAATCAATCAATGGTAGCTCCCATACAAAAGTTCTTAAAATATTTGTTCACAACTGAAATCTCCTGATAAGTTTAGAATGCTTCCAGCTTGGAGTTTAAAATTGTACCATACCAAGTTTTAGGAACAGAATGAGAAATATCAATAAGTTCGTTCGAGTAATTACCATACAAAAGTCGGTGAAAAATTTATTCATTTGTCACACGAAACGCACTTTTAGCTTGGAAACAAAAACATATTGCACATTGTCGAGTGGACACCATACAATTGCCCTAAAAATTGTTTTCAACTTCCAGACCGAACTAGGTATTCTGATCGCTTCCAGATAGTTGCGTAGACAACTGGGCCATGAAAAATCTAACTTAAGAAATAGACGTTTGCGTGTTTGATTAACAATGAAAAGAAAATGGTTTGCATTTTTCCAAGTGGTTTCTTTTACTCATATGTGGTATAGTTTACACAATGAATGAATAATTCTAGAGAAGCTCTTCCATGAAAAAACATTCTTGTGAACAAAAATTGATTGAATTTGAATATTTCACTTCAACATAATCCGCAAAAATCAATGTCCGTATAAATTGAAAGTTTTTCATCCTGACATATTCAATGGCTTAGAAATACTTTCGTAATTTGAATAACTTCTGGGCACAACTTTATCATTTCTTTCAGTGTAGGTTAGTATGCGACTGACAACCTAAACAATTTATTTTCCAAATAACCTCCTGATTTTTCTTTAGGCTATCAGTCGAATAGTAACCTATACCGCATATCAGCATTAAACGCGTTTCGGACATCGATCCAAAAAATAATAAAGTTGTGCCCAGATTGTTGGTAGTTTTTTTTTCATTTTCAATTAAAAAGTAAAAACAGGGGGAATATGGACATAACCACTTAGAGGTTGATTATTGAAAAATACTGGAAAATTTTTTTAGGCGACTACATATAAAGCCCTTTAAAGTAAAAACCAATTCGATGTCTAATCAAACCTAAGATATATAGTATATATATCGAAATTCGTAAAAACGTATACTCAATCATTTTACACCCCCTTAAATAAATAAATTTTCAGACAATTGTATATAATAGACGTAAAACCCAATTCGATATCATGAGACCTAAAATATTTGTCGGAATTTGTGAAAACTCACCCACTTGAGGGCAGAATTTCAAAAAATGTTTAAATTGATTTCTTGGCGATTATATTTAAACCCCTTAGGGCCGGTTTCACAGTCGAAGTTTAAACCAAAAATTTGGTTTAAACTTAGAAACTTATTCGTTTGTTCCTCAGTTTAAACCAAATTTTTGGTTTAAACGTCGACTGTGAAACCGGCCCTTAGAAGTCAAAACGATATCTCATTAGACCTATGAAATATGCCGGATTTCGTGAAGATATACATAACTCCTTTGCACCACCATTAAAACATTTGTATATATGTATATTGTATATGTACATATATATATATATATAGTATATTTATTTATTTTTTCGAAAGAAAAATACAGCTTATATATATAAATGTAAAGCAGAATGAAATGAAGAATGTGTAAAAAAAGAAGAAGAAGAAAAAAAAGAAAAAAAAATAAGACTAAAATTAAATGGAAATAATTTTAAAAATTAAAAACTAAATAAGAAAGGAAAACATGAGTTCATAATTCTACAGCCTTTAGGCATTCAATATTTGTACAAAATATGTCCAACATAGCTGAATGCATGTTAGCAGTTCTCATGAAGCGAGTGGCCGGACTATTGTTAGCATAACTAGTTTCATGATGAGCGATGTAAAAAATATCGCAAATATCGCACACTATATACAGGGTGTAACTAGTACTGAGGTTCAAACGAAAATGGGAGATAGAGGAACTTGTCCTGAGTAGAAAATCTTTCTACACATACTCCCGTTTTTGCACCGTTAAGGAGATAGCGCGATTTTAAGGACGAAGGATTTTCATCGTACCTGTGATCACTGTTTGATCTCTAACTTCTGCTGTACTTAGCGTAACGTAATAATTCTAGGCTCGTTGGAAAGGACACAAATTCTTCTTTCTAATTGCTATCAACTGTGTCAATCAGTGTTATACTTTTTGAGAAAAATCCATTTAAATGACACAAAAATAATAAAAAATTAAAAAAAAATACAAAAAAGTCCTGTTTTCTCCAAGAAGGACCTGATTAACCACCAAATTTTCGGAAAGCCCATAAAATTTTACTGTACGTTTGATAACAGAATTTCTTCATGGGTTGAATTGTAAAGGAGCGGGGCTAACAGTTATCAAGCACGTTCCCTTCAAGTAAATCTGGTTTGACAGAAAATTTGATACAAAATTTCCACAATATGCATATGTGGGCACGTGAAAATCCCCATACCAGCCGAAATACGTCCCATCAACATCGCTTCAGTGTGAATGTTTGGGCTGGCATCATCGGCAGAACTTTCATCGGTCCGTTATTTCTTCCCCCAATTCTCAATTCCACTAATTATGCCGAATTTTTGGAGGAAACTTTACCAGACCTCATAGAGGATATACCACTCCGTGTACTGGTCAGGTTTTGGTACCAGCACGATGGAGCGCCAGCGCATTATGGTGCTAATGTCCGTCGGTGGCTCGACGCGAATTTTCGGGATCGATGGATTGGTCGTGGCGGTCCCATTGCATGGCCTCCACGATCTCCCGATTTAACTCCCATGGACTTTTATGTCTGTGAGTATTTGAAAAGCATCGTCTACGCAGAGGAAATTCATACACGAGAACAGCTCATTTCCCGTATCACCGAAGCATGCGATCAGTTACGAGCCCAACTACTGCGTGTGAACCCCATTCGTCGGCGATACCACTTCTGCTTGCTCCACAACGGCGGACATGTTGAAAATTATTTGTAAACGTAATAAACTAAATAAACGTAATAAACTATACTTCAAATCTTTTATTTCGTCCTCACTATTATTAATCATACTCCTTCGGCGAATGACGGGTGTCAAACCAGATTTACTTGAAGGGAACGTGCTTGATAACTGTTAGCCCCGCTCCTTTACAATTCAACCTATGAAGAAATTCTGTTATCAAACGTATAGTGAAATTTTAAGGGCTTTCCGAAAATGTAATAAAATTTGGTGGTTAATCAGGTCCTTCTTGGAGAAAACAGGACTTTTTCGTATTTTTTTTTAATTTTTTATTTTTTTTGTGTCATTTAAATGGATTTTTCTCAAAAACTATAACACTGATTGACACAGTTGATAGCAATTAGAAAGAAGAATTTGTGTCCTTTCCAACGAGCCCAGAATTATTACGTTACGCTAAGTACAGCAAAAGTTAGAGATCAAACAGTGATCACAGGTACGATGAAAATCCTTCGTCCTTAAAATCGCGCTATCTCCTTAACGGTGCAAAAACGGGAGTATGTGTAGAACGAATTTCTACTCAGGACAAGTTCTTCTATCTCCCATTTTCGTTTGAACCTCAGTACTAGTTACACCCTGTATATAAAGCGCACGCAGAAGTGAAATGAATGCGATACCTTGACAGACCTAAAAGATATGACGGAATTCGTGAAAATGTAGAAAGAAAAACACACACTTTTAAGTTACGATGTCTCACAAACCAATTACGCTAGAAAATGGAAGTGGGGATGAATAAGAATTTTTCTGAAAATTCATGAAAAAGAAAAGGTTCAGATTTTTATATCTCGAGAACCAATAATGATGGATGGCTGAAACTTCATATTTAGATAGAGCTATTGGTAGTAATGGCATGTTGTGAAAATATAATTTTTTATAGTGGTGGTATGTACAGGGGCGGGGGTGTTTTTCCTATCTATAGAAGTTAGTTAAAGAAAAATTTCAAATATACATTGGCGTATGGAAGGGCAGAAAATATTAGTAAAAATGTAATACATACTCGTATATTTTCACGAATTTTGTCATATCTTGTAGGTCTTCTGAAATATTGAATTAAGTTTTATTCTACGGATTGTTCACATAAACGTTCAGGATTTTTTGAGATTCGACTCTTATGGGTTGTATACATTTTCACCAATTCCGCCATACTCCTCAGGTCTGATTAGATATCGAATAACTTTTCACTTTCACGGGCTTGTTTTAGAATTGCCTAAAACCTGTTTTCAAGATTTTGCCGTTTTTAACCCCTAAGAGGGTATAAAAGGGCTGGACACGTTTTCACGGATTTCGTCATATTTTTAGTAGTGATAGGAAATTAAATTGATTTTTACTTCCTTCTTTCCTTCCTTTTTTTAATTATTACCGCATAAATAGTGTTACAAACAACATAAACCGATGTTGTAGAGAGTAACTCTGTTATACTATTACCAATTTTTATAAATTTAGATTTAACTCCTGATGTTCTAGATTAAGTGCAGCGCAGTCGCAGTTATTGTTGTTTTTAATTAATTAGTTTTTCTCTCTAAATTTCAGCGAAGAACAAGTTGTGCAACAATTGGTGGCTCGAATGGCTGGCTGGAAAACTGTGATACAAAGTCTACTTCCGTGTTTGTTGATTTTATTCTGGGGCTCGTGGAGTGACAGGTAAGACAGGCGAATAAAATCCCTTTTCTTCAGAATCTTTAAGACAGAAAATCGAATACGAAATAAATTCGAAATTTCAACCCCAATGATAGGAATGGAAGACGGAAGCCGTGTATGTTAATACCAGTGATTGGTGAATTTCTCGCAACAATTGGCCTCGTCCTTTGCACGTATTTCAAAAACGTTCCGATGGAAGTGGCAGGCTTAGCTGAATCGCTTTTTCCGGGTCTTACAGGTGGCTGGTTCACAATGCTAATGGGTGTCTTCAGCTACATAGCCGACGTTACAACCGAAGAGGAACGTACCCTTCGTATAGGAATTTTAAATCTTTGCTTTTCGCTGGGAGTTCCAATTGGGATGGCATTAAGCGGGATATTGTTGAAGTAAGTTGCTTCGGGGGTGGGTGGATTTCATATACGAGTATTTTACGGAGGAATTCAATTTCGTTTCAAACTTCCCCACAGATACATTGGATTTTATGGAATCTTCTCGATATCGGCAACCCTTTATTTGATTTCGTTCTTCTACGGCTTGTTCTTTGTTCAGGAGCCGACCAGGAAAACCAAGAAGGAAAAGGAGCAATTGAAGCTGGACCAGAAGAGTCTTCTATTGGACTTCTTCGATAAGAAGCATGTGATAGATACGTTCCGCGTTGCATTCAAGAAAGGCTCGAATAAGCGAAGACTTCGTGTGATTATGTTGATGATTGTTGTAATGGTTGTCATTGGACCACTTCACGGTAAGATTGTTGTGTTTTTTTATTTGTCGCCGACAAGATTTTAATTTTTAGCTAATCTTATAGTCTAAGCTTTAACGTGTTCTTAGAAAAAGACACGATGTCCGTTGATTGTTTGTAATTCTTTGTTTCCTTATTAAAGACTTAATAAGCTCGCGTCAAGTTCGAGCTACGACAATGACATTAAAATATACAACGGCGACTAATAAGCGCTCAAGTTAATATTACTAAATAATGTGATCGCATCGCAAAAAGAGATTGTCTTTGCAGTAGCTACGTAGGTTTTGTCACTTAAGGAAAAAGGTGTGTGTATTGTGCAATCTTTATGCTAAAGTTACATCCAATTCACGTGATGTTAATTTTAAAGGCATTGAGTACTTACTTGATAATTGCACCTTAGCCCCTACACACATTTGTTTTATGGATTAAGTGAAAGGCAATTTTAATGCGGACTTAAAAATCAATTCGATCAGTTCCATCTTTAAACAACCTTCGATTTATAGAATACGTTACCTGACGTGCAGGTACTAAACACAATATGGAAATGATACACCCGATGACAAAAACATAAATAAAAAGAGCTAATTATGTTAATAGTTTTGTAATGCGGTGTTCTTTGCTTGCCGTGATTCAGTACATTTCTAATGTATTGTTGTAAATCAAAAGTTTTTTCGGTCGAGTTATGCCGGAGTAAATAATTAACTTTATTATTTCATGTTATTATTTTTTAATAATACACAATTACATGTCTGGAAAGACATATAAAGCATAATCTTTCCTTATTATTTTTTAAAGTATAAAGTATTATGATCGACCTGAAATTAAAAAGTTGGACAGATTTCATGAAAACGTATTCAACCCTTTTACATTATCTCCACTTTTGCGTAATATAATTTTTTATGACTTACTAGACATATATTTTCACTAAAATACAAAATTTCAGAGTAGCAAATTTTAAAAAATAATAAAGTAAAAATTAATTTGAAATTTTTATACCACAAAAAAAAACTATTTGGCTATGTGGAATTGTTATTTTTACTTCATTATTTAATTTAAAAAATTTTCAAAAATTTTTCCACCCTAAAATTTTGAATTTTGACGTTGTAGAAGTTGTAAATGAAGTCTGTCTGTCAGTCGTATATGCCGTACGCCGCTTACAAACGCGTTTGAAGGCTCGTAGTTCACAAATCGCTTTTAAGTTAAAAAAAATATATTGGGTAAACCCCTTTAAATGATCAGGGACGACAAATTTCATTTTTAATATCTCCGAACTCTTATGATAGGAAGTTGAAACTTATAATTTTGGAGAAACTATGTGGTTTCAATCTGACCCTATCACAAGAGAGGGTAGTAATGGAAACTGGCGAATGTGCCTAATTTTACTTTATTATTTTTTAATAATAAAGTATTGTGATTGACCTGAAATTTCAAAAAAATTTGCTACCCTGAAATTTTGTATTTACACGTTTTAGGACTAGTAAACACCAAAAAAGCAAAAAAAAAAATGTCCGTCTGTCCGCCGTATACGCCGTACGCCGTCCGCCGTACGCAAAAGCGTTTGAAGGCGCGTAGCTCCCAAACCCGTTGAGGTATTAAGTTGAAATTTTTATGGTGGGTAGATTGGGTGAACCCCTACGGATGGTATCTTTTAAGGGGGTGGGGTTGTAAGGGGGGATGAGGGGGGAGCGTTTTAGACGAAAAATGTTGGTATCCAGATCTCAGGAACCACTTATGCTAGGAGGCTGAAACTTGGAAATTATGTAGTACTATGATAGTGGACTTATTTGCAAAAAAATTATTGATAAGGGTTGAGGGGTATGGAAGTGGGGGGGGGAGGGGAACAATGCATCCAAAACGCTTGAAAGCCGGTATTGAAACATTCTAAAATCGATATCTCCTGAACGATTGATGTCAGAAGATTGAAACTTTGTGGTTGCCCTTAGGGATACTTGAAGATTAGACAAGGGCTAAAATTTTTAGGGGGGGTGGTGGGGCGTGGGGTTGGTGGGTAAAAAACTTTGGATTACAATATCTTCCGAACCATTTGCACCACGAAGATAAAATTTAGTTTCTGTATATGGGATCACAAGAGGAGTCTAAAGAAGGGGGGAGGGGGGAGGTGTGGCACGAAAGTGGGGAGATAGCAATTTCTCAAAAAATTTCATTTTTATATCTCAGAAACCGTATCAGATATGATCTTGAAAATTTTACAGGAGTTGGGATCGGTAGACCTCTAGTAGGGAAAAAAATATAGTGGTGGGGGTGTAGGGGGTGATGGTGAAAAGGGGTAGAAGGGAAAACATTCTGATTTTTATTTCCTGAAAACCGTAATAAGTGGAAAGCTAAAAATTTAGGATTATATAGAGCCACTATGGAGACATCCTAGAAAAATAAAATTTTTATAGGGGTAGCAAGGTACGGGGGTTAGGGGTGGTTTTTTATATCTCATAAACGGCTTATGCTAGAAAGTTGAAACTTAGTACGTATATGTAGATGTGCTATTAGAGTAACTAAAGCAAAAAAAAAGTTCAGATTTTTATTGGCGCTTAGAGGTTGAGTAAAAAAAATGTCCGTGAATCCACATTTTCACGGATTTCGTTAAAACTTTTAGACATGTCAAACTATCAAAGCCATTTTACTTCTGCGGGGTATTTATATAAGCGCCTAGTAACGTTATTAAAATTGTTTTGATATCCAACCCCTAAGGGGGTGTAAAGTGGTTGTGTACATATTCACGAATTCTTATATATTCCTAAGTTATATTGAGATTTGGAATTCATTTTTACTTCTATAAGCTTTAAACGTAGTCGGGGAAAAACCCGATTTAAGTATTTTTCTCTATTAAACCCCCTATGGGTATTGTTCAAGATTTCACTGATTCCAAAAATCTCTTAGGTTTAATGTGATCGAATTCGCTTTTACTACTATGAATTATTCTATTGATGAAAAAAATACGTAAATAAATAAAAAAAATCTACCAACAGTCTGGGCGTAACTTTATTATTTTATGGGAAGAAGTCCGAAACGTGTTTAATGATGAGATACTGTGTAGGTTACTATGCGACTGACAACCTAAGAAATAACCAGAAGGCTATTTGGAACGTTATTTTTTAGGTTGTCAGTCGCATAGTAACCTACAGCGCATCTCATCATTAAACACGTTTCGGACTTCTACCCATAAAATAATAAAGTTGCGCCCAGACTGTTGGCAGATTTTAATATCTCGAGAGCTGATAAAGATTAAAAGCTGGAACTTAGTATTTACATAGAACTTTAGTAGTGACACTTTCTTAAAATTAAATTTTTGAAGGGTGCACGGAAGTGAAAAGAGAGTGCATATATTTTCAAGAATTTCGTCATATATTTTAAGTGTGGTTAGATATGGAATTAATTTTACTTCCACGTGCTCTTCAGATAAACGGCTAGAAATTGGTTTGATTCTGATTACATTTCGAATTGATTTTTACTTTCACGGGCTTTTAATATAACCGTAAAAAATTCTATTTCAAAATATTTTGATATTGAACCTGCAATTAGCGTAAAGGGCTTGATACGTTTTCACGAATTCCGTCAAATCACTTAGATCTGATGAAATATTGAATTGGTGTTAACTTTTACGGGCTGTTTATTTTTACTATATTTTGTTTCTTTAATTTTTATGAGTAATGAATATTGAAACTGATTTCTTGGTATAAAGTAGCCTTCTAGTAGGTGCTTGACTCGAACCACCCAGTGTTACATTTGACCATAGAGATATAAATACTGGAGACGACAAGACACCGTTTTTGTATGAAGCTTTTTGAAGCATTTTGAAGCCAGATTGAACGTTTTTGTATGGAGCGTTTGATGCCTGGTGGCAGTGAAATGCAAATAGTAGTCTAGTATTCAAATGTATGGCGTTTTGCGTGTTCAAGACCGAAATATAATATAAATGTGAGTAAGATGCTAATAGTAGCATAGTGTTTATTGCCGGTCCTTTGCGAGGAATCATCCGGCTTCAAAACAGGCGCTGCTCGTCATCTCCAGTACATATATCTGTATGCATTGACCATGTCTAGATTTATAAAAATTATAAAATAATTATGAATTCATTTTCTGAGGGTGTTAGTGGCGTCGGTGCTTCTTCGCACCGTGAGTTTAACAGCTTACTTCTTTATTTTTAATATTGCAGAAAAAAGGGCTTTTCTATATATTTGTAGAGAATTTAATACCAAATAATTAAAGCTAGTTGCATTTGTAATTTTTCAATATTTTTATTTGTTTTACAATGTACACTGTTGATTAATGGATATTATTATATTATACTCGTACATAGGTACATTATAATTGTAATTTTAAAAGTCTTTAAAGGCTAAGTTCGTTAGCGGGCAAAATTGTCCTACTCCTTCTGGTAGCTGCCATACAAAATGTCCTTAAAATACGTGTTCAAGAATATTGGCCGATAACTTCAGAAGGGTTTAAGCTACGTCTTTGAAATTGTGTATGTGTTATTTTTGCAATAGTTGGAGCTAAATCTATGATTATGAAGAAAATCCTGTTAGTCCTTCGTGTAGCTGCCATACAAATATCCTGTCAAAATGTATTCACTTAATTTACTTAATTCAGTCTCAATAGTCATTAATAAGGGTTATTCATTCACGTCAGTTTCGTATAAATAAAATATTTTTTTTTTTTACATATTTTGCCCTTAGGAGGTTTTATATGTTGACAACTCTGTGTAACTATTTGCGCAACACTATTTTTTTGGATCGTTAAAAACGGGATGCGACAGATATATTCTCAAGTCACAGCAATCAGTTTTTTTTAAACTCAAAATAACATTTAAAATATTTCTTTCTCCATTTATCCAACTGTTTTTCGGTCCTAAACTGAATCATATAAAATTATAGATTCATAGCTCAGCGCGTTTTCACGTTGTCCTGATTTGCAGCATTAATTTTTGAGGATCTTTGTATGGTATCAACTCGGTTGAGTACTTTGCTGTTATTGTTTTTGTTCATAGTTTTATACAATGAAACATCTTAAGTGTACTAAAAATTTTAAATTAAAATAGCCTTTAAAATTCGATCAAACAACGGAATTGGCATTATTGTAAATACGACGGGCGCGCGTGAAACGTTGCAACGCGATGCCTTCTGAAATGTTGCGCATAAATATAATTCCACACTAAGGTTTAAGCTACATACATACATACATATATTTATTGAATTGTTAAGTATTACATAGCTTAGTGCCTGTTTAGAAATGAATTCAAGTGATTAGACTAGAACTGTCTTTACAACTTCAATGTTGAATAAAATGTGTTAAGTTTTCAAAAACTTCACAAATGCCGTATAACTAGTTAAATTTCTTTTTAGGGAAAAACTCTCAAAAACACAATGATTCAAGCCTTAAACCTAACTTAAGATCTAAATTAAATTACGTTAAAAAGAAAAACAAGACGAGAAAGAAAAAAAAGAAGATTAGAAAGTAAAAATCTGCCAATGGTCTGGGCGAAACTTTATTATTTTTCGGGTGAGACTTCGGGAGCGGTCAAGTCGGAGTATATCATCAGTTGTTTCGAAATTATAAGGTTTCTTGGAAAGCTAGTTTTGTTCTTAAAAAAAAAAATATTTAAAATAGAGATTTTTAGCCGATTAAACATTGGAAAAGCCCGTGTAGACTATTCGAATTTCGGTATATTATGTACACTAAAAGCTCATAGAAGTAAAAGCGAAATTGCTGCTTTATCAGAACTAAGAGATAAGATGTATTGTTAAAACGTATATAAAGCCATTAATTCCACTTGGGGTTTGAATTTCGAAAAAATTGTGAAACAGGTTTTTAAACGATTTCATAAGAAGCAACATTATATCTCATGAGACACGAGGGATCTTCTAAAAAGTGTGAAAACGTAAGCAAACCCTTCATACCCCCTTGGTTTTTAAAATTTGGAAAATCGTGATATTAGTTTTTAGGTCATTACATCAAATGCCGTAATAACCAATTTTATATCTCATCATAGAACTAAGGGATGGGAAAAAATTTGAAAACATATGCAAACCCTTGGAGGTTGAATATCCAAAAATTGAGAAATGGGTTTGTAGACGATTATATAAAAAGTCTGTGGAAGTGAAAAGCGATCTAATATCTCATCAAACCTAAGAAATATGTCGAAGCTTTGAAAAGCATACAACCCCCTAACATCACTTAGGATTGAATATCTAAAAATACAGAAATTGACTTTTTGGCGCTTATATAGGAAACCTTAGGAAGTAAAAATTAATTCGATATATCATCAGAAATGCAACCTTCTTACACCCACTTGGGGGTTGAATATCCAAAAATCCTGAAAGGAGTTAATAGATAAATATGAAGACAACACGAGAAAGTAAAAACCAATTCAATTTCTTATCACTTCTAAAAGAAATGACGGAATTCGTGAAAACTTGTTCAACCCTTTTATACCCTCTTAGGTGCTGAAAAAGGAAAAAACTTAAAAACAAGTTTTAAGCGATTATTAGGCAAAACCTTGAAAGGAAAGTTAAGATATTCGATATCTGATCAGACCTGAGGGATATGGCAGAGTTCGTGAAAAAGTATACAATCCCCTTTCCACCCTCTTAAGAGTCGAATTTCAAAAAATCCTGAAAAGATTTTCTAGGTATTTATATGATGAGTCCGTGGAATAAAAATGAATTTAATATTTGAGAAGACCTAATAGATATGACGAAAACCGTGAAAATATATGCATTACATTTTCACTGATAATTTTTTTTGTCCCCCTTCCGAACGCCAATGGATATTTGAACATTGTTTTAATCCAAATTACTTTTCTAGTTGATTTACATATACATACCGAGATTCAACTTTGTAGCATAAGCAGTTCTATAGATATGAAAAACACCCCCTACTCCCGTACCACACTACCCCTATAAAAAATTATATTTTTCCTAAATGCTACTACTATAGCTCTATCCAAATACCAAGTTTCAGCTTTATATCATTATAGGTTCTCGAGATATAAAAATCGGAACCTTTTCCTTTTTACCCTCTCCCACCCTCATCCTCTGCACGCTCACCCACAAAATTTTTTTTTTCTGCTAGAAGTATATTAGGCCTACTTCTACTAATTTAAAGCATGTATCTTATACGATTCTTGAGATATGAGACGTGATTTTTTTGAAAAATTCGTATCCCCTTCACTTTCATGCTCCACCACCCCGTTAAAAATGTTTACTTTCAGCAAACTCCATTTGTTAATCTTTATATACAAACCGAATTTTATTTGTCTAATGCAATTGATTCGTGAGATATCGTAATCTAAAGTTTTTCACCCCCCACCGCCGTACGCCACTGCCCCCACTCGAATTTGGTCACTTCAAGGGGCCTACCCAGTCTATTTATAAAAAAAAATCAATTTAATATCTCAAACCGTTTGGGAGCTACGAGCCTTCAAACGATTTTGCGTACGGCAGACAGACGGACTGAAATTTTTTTTTTGCTTTTTTCGTGTCTACTAGTCATGAAACGTGAAAAAAAAAATTTTCAGGGTAGCAATTTTTTTTTTTTAAAGATCGATCACAATACTGTATTATTAGAAAATAATAAAGTAATAAAATGATAAAAAGAAACAGGAAAGAATAAAATTGATAATAGAGACTAAAATAGAAAACTCGTAACTAAAGGATTGATTGATTTTTCGTAGAATCTTAAATTAAAATTCGCTGCTTTTTCCGCTATTAGTGGTATTGGCTAACTCGTGTATGGTACGAGTGGAACAGAAGAAAGGTTTATTTAAAAATATCCTTAGACACTTATTTTGCAGTATCTGCAGTCTTTAACATTTGTTCCAGATAGGTGCGCCATAAAGGATTATTGATTGCATGACCATTTTGAAAATCAAAAGCTTGTAGGTTTAAGCTAAATGTGTTCTCGAACTATCACTTTTCGGAAAGTGAACAAACAAACTTTTCCAGTACTTTTATATGGAGGTTATACCAGTTCAATTTTCTTCATAATTATAATTTTCTTGCTATTTTTGGAAAATTGACGTATTCTATATTTTAATAGTCTATTCATTGCTTGCTTTTCTTTAAGTTCTTTAAAAGTCCTCGTAGTATTTTTATCACACAGATGAAGTTGTAGCACTTTCTATCGTTTCCACACAGTTTCTTATTAATTACTACCCTTTCTGGGTACGATGGTCCCTTTGTCTAAGAAGTTGAAAAAACATTTTTTAAAGTCAAAAATCTTTTCCGGATAAAACCATTTTTATTAACAATGCAAAGTGAAAATGTTACACCGTTATTTTCAAATGCACGGTTGGATTCTTTTACTTTATTATTTTAATAATAAAGTATTGTTATCGATTTTTTAAAAAAAAAAATTTGCTAACCTGAAAATTTTTTTTTCCACGTTTCATGACTAATAAACACCAAAAAAGCAATAAAAATTTTCAGTCCGTCTGTGCGCCGTACGCCGTACGCCGTCCGCCATACGCTAAACGTTTGAAAGCTTATAGCTCTCAAACCCTTTGAGCTATTAAGTTGAATTTTTTTTTGTTGATAGACTGAGCAGACCCCTTCAAGTGCCCACCTTTTGAGTGGTGGGGGTGTGAGGGGGGAGGTGGGGGAAGCGTTTTGGACGGAAAATTTTGGTTTCTAGATCTCAGTAACCGCATAGGCTAGGAGGCTGAAACTTGGAATTTATATAAAGCATCGATAGTGGACCCATTTGCAAAAAAAGGGAGGATATGAGTAAAGGGGTGTGGGAGTGGGGGGAATAATAATGCGTCCAAAACGCAAAAAAGCCGAGATCGAGACATTCTAAAATCCATATCTCCTAATTGGTTAATGTCACAAAATTAAAACTTGATGAACATCTGTGGGCATACTAGGACAATAGATCGGAAACAAATTTTTGAGTGGGGGAAGCGGTGTACGGAGGTGGGGGGTGAAAAACTTTAGATTATGATATCTCACGAACCAATTACACTAGAAAAATAAAATTTGGTTTCTGTATTAAGGTTGACAAATAAAGTTTGCTGAAAGTAAAATTTTGTAAGGGGGCGGTGGAGTATGGAAGTGGAGGGGATAAGAATTTTTCTAAAAAATCACGTCCCATATCTCAAGAACAGTGTAAGATAGATGCTTATAATTTTTACCGGAAGTAGGCCAAATAAACCCCTAGCAGAAAAAAAAATTTTAGTGGTGAGCGGGTAGGGGGTGAGGGTGGGGAGGGTGAAAAGGAAAAAGTTTCGATTTTTATATCTCGAGAACCTATAAAGATATAAAGCTGAAACTTGGTATTTGGATAGAACTATAGTAGCAGCATGTTGAAAAAATATAATATTTTATAGGGGTAGTATGGAACGGGGGTGGGAGGTGTTTTTTCTAACTATAGAACGGCTTATGCTAGAAAGTTGAAACTAGAAAAGTCATTTAGATTGAAAAAAAATTCAAATATCCATTGGCATACAGAGGGGGAGCGAAAAAAATAATCAATGAAAAGGGAATGCATATATTTTCACGATTTTCGTCATATCTATTAGGCCTTTCCAATTATTGAATCCATTTTTATGCTACGGATTTTTCATATAAATACATAGAAAGTGTTTTCAGGATTTTTTGAAATTCGACCCCCACGATGGCGTAAAGGGGTTGTATACATTTTCACGAATTCAGCCATATCTCTCAGGTCTGATTAGATATCGAATAACTTTTTACTTCCACGGACTTGTTTAATAATCACCTAAAACTTGTTTTCAAATTTTTCCCTTTTTCAACCCCTAAGAGGGTATAAACGGGTTGAACACGTTTTCACGAATTCCGTCATATCTCTTAGGAGTGATACGACATCGGATTTGTTTTCACTTCCTCGGGCTTTCTTTATATATATCTAAAAACCCATTTCAGGATTTTTGGATATTCAACCTCAAAGTGGGTTCAAGGGGGTTGCATATATTTTCACAAATTCCGACATATTTCTTAGTTCTAATGAGATATTGAATTCATTTTTACTTCTTATGGCTTCCTATATAATCGTCAAAAAGTTAATTTCAGGATTTTTAGATATTCAAGATATTCTTAGGATTGATGAGATATTAGATTGGTTTTCACTTCCACAGACTATTTATATAATCGCCTACAAACGCATTTCCGATTTCATGTAATGGCCCAAAACCAAATCACGAAAAACCTCCTAATCACGTATTAACTACGTAGTATTATATTACTACTTAAACTGCGTCCCGGTGTATGACCCAATTATGTAATTCATATTTTATATGTGGCAGCGGCGTAAGTATTCTAGCGCGACCCCATTCTACCAATTTTTTAGGTTTTTAGTCACATAGTAACCTATCCGAAAAATAATAAAGTTGCGCCCAGACTGTTGGCAGATTTTTCCTATAATTTTACTGGACATAGGACTTATCGTTTTGCAGTAGTGCACCATAATAAAATATTTTATTTACTTCTTAATTCAGTAATTAGTAGAGTAATTTATGTTGTGGCATTGAAGGTTTGATCAATTACCCAAACGAATTATATAAAAAAATAATCCTTGATATTTTCGAACCGATTTTATTTTAACGCAAAATGTCTTCCTTGATTCAAAATTTTTCAAGATTTTATTAATTATACGGTCGAAATATACACTTGCATTTTTAGAAAATGACAATTATGAAATAATTATCGTGATCGGAAACGTTTAATTAGGTAATGCGCTATAAGACATGATTTGGTGATCATACAAAGTGTTAAGGTCAAGTTCAGTAGTAATTGAAAAAATGTAAGTTTCATCAAGCTTATTGTAGCTGCCTACGATCAATCAATCTTATATCACGCGGTGTGATCAGTGATCATATCAAGGTTATTTTTCGCATGCAACCTCTGAATTTCCGTAAACTAAGTTTAATGTTTATTTTTTAATTATCGTAATATCATTGCATGAATTTATATTTTTTTTTGCTTATTTTACAGGTGAAATGTCGGTGATGTACCTGTTTACGCGGTACCGCTTCAATTGGAGTGAGGTTGAGTTTAGCTTCTATTCGACTTATGCCATGATCACGAATTTACTCGGTAGGTTGAGTAATTTGAGTGCACTTGTTGTCTATTGTTAATAATAATTAAAAAATTTTTTTTTTTCCAGGAACCTTATTTTCTGTTGGCGTTTTCTCACATATGCTGAAAATTGATGACGCTTTGATCGGTGTCATGTCGAGTATGTCCAAGATTTTGTCGAGTTTTGTTTATGCTTTCGCTGTCACGGACTGGCAACTTTACATTGCGCCTATTGTTGAGATTTTGAACGGTACTTCGTTTATTGCGATGCGATCGATTGCATCGAAATTGGTGAACAGTAACGAGCTGGGGAAAGTGAATTCGCTCTTTGGGGTCGCTGAGGCATTAATGCCACTTTTGTATGCGCCCATGTACACTAGCCTTTATGCGGCCACTTTGAACACCTTGCCAGGGGCATTCTTTTTGCTTGGCGGTGCTTTGACCGCTCCGGCTGTTGGAATTTTTTTGTAAGTTATAAACCTTTTTTTTATATTTTTTTTGCTATATCGTAATTATAGTGTCCGATGAAGTACTTTGTAAAGTATTGGCATTGACTTTAAGTTCCTTGAAAACTTGTGTGTACTTGACACGTCCTGGTATCTAGCCAGCCACATATAGGTAATATTTCGCTAGACCCCAGTAGGAATTGTAATGATTACAGAATCGATTCTGTAACGGCTATTTGTAAGTCGAACCACTTACTGTACTCGTTCTATTATCGATTTCTTTTACATGGTGATGTCATGTACTTCCTTTTCGCATTACCATTAAGTACCCAATTCATGCCAAAAATACACTTGCATCGCATTGGGATTAAGCCGAAGTACATTGATTTGAAACGAGCTTTTGAAAAACGGGATTTCAAAAATAACGGGATTTTAATAAACCGAAATTTTAAGAAATCGAGATTCTCTTTATAGAAAACGGCATTTTGAAAAACAGGACTTAAACAAAAAATGTATTTAAAGAGAGCAGAGAATTGGGTAAATTATTCAGAATTTCAGAATAGCAATTCTTTTGGTAAACGTGATATTAACTCAATCCTTTTTATACTCTAGATGAAATCATATAGAGTATTATAAGTTTAATCCAGCCCAAAAGTTTGTAACGCATAGAACCAAGCCTCGGACGAAAAAAAGTTATATATTATTTTTTGTTTATTTGTGGCCAAAAACCTCAAATCCGCCTGACGTCCGTCCGTCCGTCCGTCCATCCGTCCGTCCGTCCGTCTGTCCGTTAGCACGATAACTCAAGAACGCCTTCACCTAGAATCATGAAATTTTGAATCTGGATGTTTGGTTGAATTTGTAAGGCTAAGTTCGTTAACGGGCAAAATCGTCCTACTCCTTCGGGTAGCTGTTATACAAAATGTCCTTAAAACACGTGTTCAAGAATATTAGTCGATAACTTCAGAAGGGTTTAAGCTACGACATTGAAATTTTGTATGTGTAATTTTTCCAATAGTTGGAGCTAAATATATGATTATGAAGAAAATCCTGTTAGTCCTTCGTGTAGCTGCCATACAAATATCCTGTCAAAATGTATTCACTTAATTTACGAAACCCACTATAACTCAAGTAATCTTTTAGCTACGAATTCAAAATTTTGTACAAATTAGTTTTGAGTGAAAAGGAAGTTCGACTTTACTAGTCAGCGAAATCCTTTTACTCCTTCTGGTAGCTGCCATACAAAATGTCCTTAAAACACGTGTTTAAGAATATTGGTCGATAACTTCAGAAGGGTTTAAGCTACGTCTTTGAAATTTTGTATGTGTTATTTTTCCAATAGTTGGAGCTAAATGTATGATTATGAAGAAAATCCTATTAGTCCTTCCTGTAGCTGGCATACAAACATCCTGTCAAAACGTCTTCACTTAATTTACGGAACTTACTATAACTCAAGTAATCTTTTCACTATGAATTGGAAATTTTGTACAAATTAGTTTTGAGTAAAAACGAAGTTTGAGTTTACTAATCAGCGAAATCCTTTTACTCCTTCTGGTAGCTGCCATACAAAATGTCCTTAAAACACGTGTTAAACAATATTTTTCGATAACTTTTGAACGCTACGGATTTGAAATTTTGTACACGTTCATTTTTAAATGGTTCCAAGGAAAAGGATAAATATGTAAGAAATCGAGTGAGTCCTTCCTGCATCTTCCATGTAAAAGTCCTTCAAAAAGGACTTTTTTTTTCGATGACTACCCAGTTCAAGATATGAAATTCAACACTGAATATTGTCTTTTAGTTTTGAGTAGCAATCTAATGGGAGTCCTTAATAAAGGACATACAACATGCACACACGTAATTCTACTTTATCCCCAACTACAATATAAATCGGAGTTCAGTATTCATCTAGAGTATTATACGGTTGGCTTGCAGCCGATCGTGACTGCAGTATGTTTGGATTTAAATTTGAACGCGCGAAAGAGTATAAGTCTCTTTTATAGAGTATGACACCACATTATGGAAATTCTTATTAAATTACATTACAAAACTACATTCTTTATGTTTATTCAATCGTCTACACTGTAAGTTAGCAAACATTCGAACATTTAATTAACATATTAGAAAACTTTCAAGGATGCTAGCCATGAATAAATATCCTGCATCTCAGTATCTTAACCAAATAATTTGTTCAGCTTTGGAAAGAAAATAGTTTAAACTTTTAAAAAAGTTCTTGTTAATTTTTAATAATTTAATTTTGTTATTTATCTAAAAAACGGAATCATCGTCTACAACTTTTTTCGAAGTATTATAAAATGTCATGTTGCCACCTTTAATTGTTATGTTACTTTAACGCGCTATCTCTGTCGTAGCTGCGGTGACCCAGAAGTGGAAGAGTCAATCTTCCACGTCCTATGCAAGTGTCCGGCCCTATCAGGAACGAGAAGACGGAACCTCGGTGCTTATTTCCTCGATGACCTTGTTGATATCGATAAGGGTAACATAGCAAGTTTTATAAAATCCACTAAATGGTTTTAGGTTTCACGAGTTATCATACTCAAACGGGGACCACAACGGTCGAGCACTAACGTCTAAGTGAAGGAGGATGATGGCATCACCACCTCATATACCATACCATTATCGCACTAGCATAACTATTTTAGAAGGTATCTTCAGTTAACTAAAACCATTGTGATGAACCTGAGTAACTCTTTTTTTCTAATAAAGTGTAATTAAGATCGTTCTATTATTCGTAATTTGTTATAACTTCAATTGGAATTTATTTAATCGACTCCGTTTAATGTTTTTGAAACATAATATATTAATATGATATTAAATATATTAAAATAATAATATATTAATCATAAGCTCTTTGCTTGTTAAAAATTAGTTGGTTTTTAATCGCAGTGGAAAATTTCATTATACTCGTAACTCAAATTTAAAGACAACTTATGTAGAAGCCAGAAAACAAGTGGAGACTGGCGGGTCGTGATCCCAACGGATTCCTTTGATGAGTGGCCTATCTGCTTGTAGCATTTATTGGACATATCCTTTTAAGCCCCATATAAGAAAAGAATCCTTTTTCAGGATTTGATTTTTGCTTCTTAATTTCACTTTATTATGAAAAAAGGATTTACTCAATTGGAGAAATGGTTTTAATTAAAGGAAGATAACTTCAAAAGTACTGAAGGAAGAGAAGTAAAAAGGGTAGTGATACCGTTTTTCAGTTAAATGGCTGTGTGCAAAAAGTTTTCCTCTGAATCATAATAAAAACGACTGTAAGTTGACTATCCCGCAACACAAAACTAACAATAATCAACAATCACCTTTAATGGAGACAAAATTATTTAAAAAGCATTAACAGTCCGGAAGTTGTTAATATTAATAGTAAAAATGTCAAAAAATGCTTGAAAAGGATAAATATCGAAACGGAACAGTAACAGGATTACGTTTCTAAGTGTGTTTTACAATTTTGTTGGGCCCTAACTTTATAGCTATGCGCACATACAGGGTGATTCAGAGTCCATGAGACGAACCTATAGTGAATTCGCTTATGTTAAAGATGAAGAAAGAAGATTGTACTGGACTGGTATTTAGAAATGAACCGTTACCGGAAATATGGTGCACTAAACATTTTTTAGCTGGGTTTTTATAAAAGCGTACATTAATTTTTCCGAAAACTACAGAACTTTATATTTTTATACTCTAGATGAAATCATATAGAGTATTATAACTTTAATCCAGCCCAAAAGTTTGTAACGCATAGAACCAAGCCACGGACGAAAAAAAGTTATATATTATTATACTCTAGATGAAATCATATAGAGTATTATAAGTTTAATCCAGCCCAAAAGTTTGTAACGCATAGAACCAAGCCTCGGACAAAAAAAAGTTATATATTATTTTTTGTTTATTTGTGGCCGAAAACCTCAAATCCGCTTGACGTCCGTCCGTCCGTCCGTCCGTCCGTCTGTCCGTGAACACGATAACTCAAGAACGCCTTCACCTAGGATCTTGAAATTTTGAATCAAGGTGTTTGGTTGAATTTGTAAGGCTAAGTTCGTTAACGGGCAAAATCGTCCTACTCCTTCGGGTAGCTGCCATACAAAATGTCCTTAAAACACGTGTTCAAGAATATTGACCAATAACTTCGGAACGCCTAAAGCTACGACTTTGAAATATTGTATGTCTTACTTTTTCAATAATTGCAGCTAAATGTATGATTATGAAAAAAATCATATTAGTCCTTCGTGTAGCTGCCATACAAATATCCTGTCAAAATGTATTCGCTTAATTTACGAAACTCACTATAACTCAAGTAATCTTTTAGCTGCGAATTGGGAATTTTTTGCGAATCAGTTTTGAGTGAAAAGAAAGTTCGACTTTACTAGTCAGCGAAATCCTTTTACTCCTTCGGGTAGCTGCCATACAAAATGTCCTTAAAACACGTGTTTAAGAATATTGGCCGATAACTTCAGAAGGGTTTAAGCTACGACTTTGAAATTTTGTATGTGTTACTTTTTTAATAGTTGGAGCTAAATGTATGATTATGAAGAAAATCGTATTAGTCCTTCGTGTAGCTGCCATACAAATATCCTGTCAAAACGTCTTCACTTAATTTACGGAACTTACTATAACTCAAGTAATCTTTTAGCTATGAATTGGAAATTTTATACAAATTAGTTTTGAATAAAATCGAAGTTCGAGTTCACTAATCAGCGAAATCCTTTTAGTCCTTCTAATAGCTGCCATACAAAATGTCCTTAAGACACGTGTTCAACAATATTTTTCGATAACTTTTGAACGCTTCAAGCTACGAATTTGAAATTTTGTACACGTTCTTTTTTAAATGGTTCTAAGGAAAAGGATAAATATGTAAAAAATCGAGTGGGTCCTTCCTGCACCTCCCATGCGAAAGTCCTTCAAAAAGGACTTTTTTTTTCGATGACTTACCCAGTCCAAGATATGAAATTAAACACTGAATATTGTCTTTTAGTTTTGAGTAGCAATCTAATGGCTTAAGAAAGGACATACAACATGTACACACGTAATTCTACTTTATCCCCAACTATAATATAAATCGGAGTTCAGTATTCATCTAGAGTATTATACGATTGGCTTGCAGCCGATCGTGACTGCAGTATGTTTTTTTGTTTATTTGTGGCCAAAAACCTCAAATCTGCTTGACGTCCGTCCGTCCGTCCGTCCGTCCGTCCGTCTGTCCGTGAACACGATAACTCAAGAACGCCTTGACCTAGGATCTTGAAATTTTAAATCTGGATGTTTGGTTGAATTTGTAAGGCTAAGTTCGTTAACGGGCAAAATCGTCCTACTCCTTCGGGTAGCTGCCATACAAAATGTCCTTTAAACACGTGTTCAAGAATATTGGTCGATAACTTCAGAAGGGTTTAAGCTACGACTTTGAAATGTTGTATGTGTTATTTTTCCAATAGTTGGAGCTAAATATATGATTATGAAGAAAATCCTGCAAGGCCTTCGTGTAGCTGCCATATAAATATCCTGTCAAAATGTATTCACTTAATTTACGAAACTCACTTTAACTCAAGTAATCTTTTAGCTACGAATTCGGAATTTTGTACAAATTAGTTTTGAGTGAAAAGATAGTTCGACTCTACTAGTCAGCGAAATCCTCTTACTCCTTCTGGTAGCTGCCATACAAAATGTCCTTAAAACACGTGTCCAAGAATATTGGCTGATAACTTCACATGGGTTTAAGCTACGTTTTTGAAATTTTGTATGTGTTATTTTTGCAATAGTTGGAGCGAAATGTATGATTATGAAGAAAATCCTATTAGTCGTTTGTGTAGCTGCCATACAAATATCCTGTCAAAACGTCTTCACTTAATTTACGGAACTTACTGTAACTCAAGTAATCTTTTAGCTATGAATTGGAAATTTTGTACAAATTAGTTTTGAGTAAAAACGAAGATTAGGTTTACTAATCAGCGAAATCCTTTTACTCCTTCTGGTAGCTGCCATACAAAATGTCCTTAAGACACGTGTTCAACAATATTTTTCCATAACTTTTGAACGCTTCAAGCTACGAATTTGAAATTTTGTATACATTCATTTTTAAATGGTTCCAAGAAAAAGGATAAATATGTAAGAAATCGAGTGAGTCCTTCCTGCACCTCCCATGTGAAAGTCCTTCAAAAAGGACTTTTCTTTTCGATGACTTACCCAGTTCAAGATATGAAATTAAACACTGAATATTGTCTTTTAGTTTTGAGTAGCAATCTAATGGCAGTCCTTAATAAAGGAAATACAACATGCACACACGTAATTCTACTTTATCCCCAACTACAATATAAATCGGAGTTCAGTATTCATCTAGAGTATTATACGATTGGCTTGCAGCCGATCGTGACTGCAGTATGTTTATATGTATTTTTTTCGAAAGGCATTTATTCTTTCTTTACACTAATTAACACTTTAATCTTTCTTAACGAGAACACCTTTTACTTGGATTTTTCCATTAATAACATATATTAGTTCAGCGGATATATAAAAGCTACTGATTTCATTTCATACAAATACCAAACCACTTTTTTCTGCAATTCATATATTTCGAGTTATTCTCAAATAAGATTTAATAATGAAAAAACTTGAACGCACATAAAAATTGAAAAAAAATTTTTCTTGAAAAGGTTATTTTAACGCATTATTGTTACTAATTTAACTAAAATTCTTTTTAATTACTAATAATTTTCAGTATAACTTAAATCTTAGTCGTTTTTCTTTTTTAAATGAATTTCAATAATTTCCTATATTTTAAACCGTAGTAACTTGAATAGTAGTAGAGAAAAAACAATTATTAATACATTTTTATTGGTGAAATAATTAGCATTCACTTTTCAATTAAAAAAATAAAAATTAAAAGCAGAGAATAACAAGGTATTCCAAAACCCATTTTATTCTATTCTTTTACTAAAAACCGAAAAGGTTTTTTTTAAAATTGGCTGTAATTATACTTTTCTGGAAAAAAGTAAATTTTAATCATTGCAGTCATAGAAAAAATTGGCTCTCCATAACCTATCCATAAAAAAGATAGTTGACGTAAAATTTTTATTTGCATTATGAAAGCCTGGAAACAAGCTTATAGCATATTTATAGCTTAAATAATTGAGAAGTTATTGATTGCCATTTAGTAGAAATGGTTTTATCACTTACGTTTACAACTCTTTTTTTAATAAAGTAAAAAGAAAAATATTATATCTATGTGATAAAAGTTGCTAGAAATTTTATCCATTAGGTTAGATAAGTACGTCTAAATAATGTTTCCGTTTCATCATCGAATCAACAATCTAGTTGAGCCATATTTCCGGTATAGCCATGATGGGGTTGCTATGCCTCATGATTATCTATCTGTTCCATTTCTTTTTGAATATTTTTTTTCATAATCTTTATGGTTCATGTAACCCCATAATGCGAAATCTATTGGATTGAACGATCGGTCTAGTAGGATAATCCACATGACCGTACCGTTTATTCTTAAAATCCTCACTGTTTTATTATCTATGGCCACATTTTAATTGTGAATTCGGTATTTCATTCAGAGTTTTACACAATTGACTAAAAAAGACATTTGTGATTACAGTATTTTATTTTTTTTTTACATTACTAATGACTGTTTATCGTTTCTTTTCAGCTGGATGTATGGCATGCATAAAAAAGACGACAAATTGAAGGCTCTCGAAGCAAAAAATAATAACGAAAAGGTTAACGAAAACAGCGACAATCCTATCTGCGATAGGAAAATAATTGAAAATGACGTTGAGAAAAGCAAGACGAAAGAGCTCGAAGCCAATGGAATCGAATGCGGTGTCCTTAATAAGGCATTCGAAGGAGATAAAATTCTTAACGAGACTATTGAAATTGTAAAGGATCTCCCAACTCTTCACGTTGAACATTGCAAGCTGTGATATTATTATTATTATATTAATAAATAAATAAACAAATAATGATTTTAATTTTAACTACTTTTACCTACTATCAATGCGCCTCATGGCGACCAATTTTTAGTACATTTTTCTATACTGTATTCGGTTTTTACAAAAATAGTTAACTAGTTAGTAAGTAATTAAAAACGAAGTATTATAATTCATTTAGATTTTGATAATTATGTATAGAACAGTATTTAATTATAATTAAAGATGTTTTTGTCAAATTTCGTTTTAATTGTGTACGTTTTTGATGCCATGATTTAGTGTCAAAAATCGGAAAATTAAAAGTTTAACTAAACTCCGAAAAGTGAGTAAGGAAAAAAACCTTTAATTATATGCGAAATATTGGTGAACACGTGACTTCAGGATTTATTGTATGGAGGCTATCAGAAGGAGTAAAAGGATTTAGCTGACTAATAAACTCGAACTTCGTTTTCACTCAAAACTAATTTGCACAAAATTGAGTTCTAGTTAGTTTCGTAAATTATAACTATAACTTTTTTTTGTCCGAGGCTCGGTTCTATGCGTTACAAACTTTTGGGCAGTATTAAACTTATAATACTCTCAGATTCCATCTAGAGTATAATTAGACCCGTAATTTATTTTTTTAGTGTTGCGAACCACTGCGCTCCTTTGGGGAGCTGCCATACAAAATTTCTTTAAAAATTGGTCATAACGATTCCGCGATAAAGATACGACACCTTGCGTTCGGTAATTTTTTACAACTTTCAAATTCAGTTTCTCCTTCGAGTAGTTTCCATACAAGTATCAATAAAGAATTGATTCTATCCCACTAAGTATTCGATAATTGCTTAGCACGTTGACACATAAAATTGTGATTTTTGGCTTAATTTGCTAAAAGAATTCTCCTTTGTGCAGTTTCTATACAAAGGTCCTTGAAAATATGGCTAAACTTATCGCACGATTACTAGAAGAAATAAAAAATCAATTTAGCTTCAAAATAGGAATTTAATATTATGCATACGTGTTTTCAGTCAGGAAAACGAAGTGCATATGAATAAGATTGAGCAAGTACATCGAGTAGAAACCATACAAAAGTCTTCGAAAAATTTGGGTATTCAGCTTTCGGAACGCACTGTAACTCAACAGTTTTAAGCAAATTATTTTCGAGTAACGACTGTAGTCAGTTTTATTTATTATGATAGCACCCATACAAAACTCCTCTAAACACGTTGTTATTTCTATTTTAATCAAAATTTTTGGAATTTTTAATGAAAATTAAGTGTAGGAGAGTTCCATGCAAATGTCCTTGAAAAATTAGTATTACGAGTGTTTCAGAAAACGATAAGCTAAGGAGCGAAAATTTGTAAGGGTTTAGTAGGTTTCGCCTGACAAGCAAATTTCGGTGTAATAATAAACAAATTCAAACAACTAATTGCACTGGCGCCTATAGATGAAAATACTTAAAACACGTTGGTCAATTCATAATTTTGCTCTTGAAAGGAAGGTACAGAAACAAAATAGCTGAAATGGAGGTACTCTTTCAAGTAAATACCAAAAAAACGTCCCGAAAAAATGAAGAACCCGAAACTGATATGAAGCTAAACTTTTATTTGATTAAATTCAATGTAAAATGTAGGTTCAGTTCAATAAGGAGTTAAATAATGTAACGTTGTAATCAGTGGCGGTTCTGATAGTTTTAGCGCCCAGCGCACTTTCTACGTTTTGGTGCCCCAAATTTTATATTTTGTTTTCGAAAAATGAAGGATAATTTCCAAGATTTAGCATGATATAAATAGAGGAGATGGTGTTAAAGTGACCCCTGCTGTTAATTTGGCCCTCTAATTATTTCTAATAATTCACAATATCATTTATGGTTTGTGTTACATATCGGGCTTTCTGATATGTAACAGATAAACACCATAGAACAAAACTGAAATAAATTGCTTATTCATGGGTCATTCCATCAAGAATCGCCAAAGTTGTGACCTTACCATCTCCGATTCTTATGAAAATTTTTGTACTTGAAGAACTAGTGAAAAAAATAATTGAAATACAATTTTTGTTTCTATTTCATAGTTTTGTTAGTTATAGTATGTTAAAGTTTTCGCAAAAATGGTGTCCGAGTCCACTTTGAAAATTCATATCTCTGGTAATTTTTATCCTAGAATAATAAAATATTTTTCAAAACATATCAAAAAATTAACTTGAGATACCAAGTTAATTTTTTGGTATGTTTTGTAAAACAGTATACCCTACAAAATATAAAAAAAAATCGTTATCCTTGAAAAAAATTTTCAAGGATAATTTTTAGTCAAATTTGTTTTTATATTGCGACAACCTTCCCTTTTAAAATAAGCCCTATTTTATTATTCTAGGATAAAAATTACGAGAGATATTAATTTTCAAAGAGGACTCGGACACCATTTTTGCGAAAACTTTAATATACTATAACTAACAAAAAAATGACATAGAAACGTATTGCCGTTTAATTATTAGATAACATTTCTTCATTGCATTCGTATAGTGGTGATCACGTCACGAGAGTTTAATTTCCTAGTTATTTAAAAAAAATACCTAGAGAGACATTAAAAACGATCGGCTGCAAGCCAATCGTATAATACTCTAGATGAATACTGAACTCCGATTTATATTGTAGTTGAGGATAAAGTAGAATTACGTGTGTGCATGTTGTATGTCCTTTATTAAGGACTGCCATTAGATTGCTACTCAAAACTAAAAGACAATATTCAGTGTTTAATTTCATATCTTGAACTGGGTAAGTCATCGAAAAAAAATATCCTTTTTGAAGGACTTTCACATGGGAGGTGCAGGAAGGACTCACTCGATTTCTTACATATTTATCCCTTTCCTTGGAAAATATTGTTGAACACGTGTCTTAAGGATATCTTGTATGGCAGCTACCAGAAGGAGTAATAGGATTTTGCTGACTAGTAAACTCGAACTTCGTTTTCACTCAAAACTAATTTGTACAAAATTCCGAGTTCATAGCTAAAAGATTACTTGAGTTATAGTGAGTTCCGCAAATTAAGTGAAGACGTTTTGACATGATATTTGTATGGCAGCTACACGAAGGACTAATAGGATTTTCTTCATAATCATACATTTAGCTCCAACTATTGGAAAATTAACACATACCAAATTTTAAAGACGTAGCTTAAACCCTTCTGAAGTTATCGGCCAATATTCTTGAACACGTGTTTTAAGGACATTTTGTATGGGAACTACCAGAAGGAGTAAAAGGATTTCGCTGACTAGTAAACTCGAACTTCCTTTTCACTCAAAACTAATTTGTACAAAATTCCGAAATTGTAGCTAAAAGATTACTTGAGTTATAGTGCGTTTCGTAAATTAAGTGAATACATTTTGACAGGATATTTGTATGGCAGCTACACGAAGGACTAACAGGATTTTCTTCATAATCATATATTTAGCTCTAACTATTGGAAAAAAAACACATCCAAAATTTCAAAGTCGTAGCTTAAACCCTTCTGAAGTTATCGATCAATATTCTTGAACACTTGTTTTAAGGTCATTTTGTACGGCAGCTACCCGAAGGAGTAGGACGATTTTGCCCGTTAACGAACTTAGCCTTACAAATTCAACCAAACTTCCAAATTCAAAATTTCAAGATCCTAGGTGAAGGCGTTCTTGAGTTATCGTGTTCACGGACAGACGGACGGACAGACGGACGGACGGACGGACGAACGGACGGACGGACGGACAGACAGACAGACGGATGGACGGATGGACGGATGGACGGACGGACGGACGGACGGACGTCAGGCGGATCTGAAGTTTTTGGCCATAAATAAACAAAAAATAATATATAACTTTTTTTCGTCCGAGGCTTGGTTCTATGCGGTACAAACTTTTGGGCTGGATTAAACTTACTATATGATTTCATCTAGAGTATAAAAATAATGTAGGTACATAAAGAACTGAAGCACTGGCACCTCGCATACGCCTCTGAGAACCCATCTCGTTGCTGTGGCGCACTTTTATAAACTGCGCCGGATACCATGAATACATATGCACTCAGCAGAATACAACGCATGCCGTCGAGCATAAAAACGTTGACAGGTCACAGTACCGTGCGAGTTGGATGTCGAACCGTGGTGCAAATGAAATATTTGCGCCAAAGAGTAAGTCAATAGATTCGCACATGTTTGATCGAACAAAACGATGTACATGTCGGATCGCTGGAGGAAAATGATGTTGGTTATACAAAATCGGTTATGTATGTACTATGTACATATTTGGAAGAGGGTGCTACGAACATGTATTTGTATGATAATATCAAACAGCAATCACATATTTAAGGGAATAAAACAAACGTTTGGGAGTATGACGTGTTATTAATTTGTATTTGGATGGATAGCTATATGTAGGTAGGATACCGTGTTTTAAAATTGCAAAATTTACAGTGAATTTGATAATTGCAGGTTCGTACATGAACGAACAATTGCGTAGGTTGGTGGAACATTAGGTGTGGCGCCCTTAAAATTTGGCGCCCGGCGCAGTTGCTCCACTTGCTCCTATGGAAGCAACACAACACAATGCTCTCGACTCAAAATCTTTCTGTTTCTGTAACTTTTAGCTTATTTTTCGATTATAAAGTAAGTACTTAATTTTTAGAAGAATTTAATAATTTGCTTCCCGTTCATTTTTGTATTTTCAAGTTATGAAACTAGTAGATACCATGAAAACAAAAAAAAATTATACGTCTCTTCGCCGTACGCCATATTTGTATACATATATGTTAATAGTTTATTATTCGAAGGCATTGAGCAATTGTTCTCGGCATATCAAACCAAATTTGTTCAACTGAACCAAGCCCCAACTTAAAAGGTTAACTCCTGATTGGGGCCACCTAGATCATATCTGCAAGAGTCCTTGATTCTTGGGACCCAAAGCCGTTTGTGAGCGGGGCATAAACTGTCCATTCATTTTTTTAGGATTTATTTACTACACCAAAAACGTACTTAAGGGTATATTTTTCTCTTAGTTTTCAGATAGTAATTCTTTATTATTTCAGGAGTATTTCCTGATTGTCATCAAGGTTGATGAAAAAATCTTTGATTATATGGAAGTTATAGCCGAGATATAGAGGGATGATTAAAAGATTGTCGATCTCTGATAAATGAGAAGAGCATCTTTAGTATCTTCAGTTTTTTTTGCAAATAAGTCGCTGTTATTTTTGTTGTTGTCGAATGGCCAGGTCTAGGATATACATCCGAGCATCCCTTGTTATAGACCTAGAGAAAGCAACAATGTAATTAAACCAGGTTATTATTTGGAATCTTTAAGGAATAAGGAACTCCCCCGGAAAAGAAAAACAAATTCTTACGATAAGAAAATATCAATGCCCAAGTTTAGGAGAGCTATTACTACTCCATTCCCCATGCGATTCACTCAGGAACTAAAGTGTGTTTATCCAAAAATAGCCGTGTTTTCATTGTATTTTTTTTAAGTTTGACCTTTAAAACGATTCTGAACTTGTGTAAAGAAAATAAACAATTTCCGGCATACAAATTTATCTGTCCCAAAATTATGTACATATTTATATCCAGCTAAAACGTCCACGTCAAATTGTGCCTTCCCTTCCCAAGTACTTTTTTTTCATAATTTATAAAATGCACTCGTGACGACCCTTATCAAAAAAAATTTAGACACACATTTTTCATTTTTCGCTTGTGAAAAGTTCACAATTTTCACGAACATTCCCTCACCCTATCGAAACTCGTATAATAGAAATTCGACAGCTACCAAATCAGAGAGAAGTTAGTACAACGCTTAATATCTTTCTGCTTACATCCATCCTTGGCTCTGACACGCGGGATTCCTTTAACGAAATGTGGGAACCATCCGGAAAGGACACGTGATGTCTGAAGTGTGTTTATCGTCCGATCAGGACTCATTTTCACTACTAGACGATGAAGCCTGGCGAGAGTAAAATTTATTGGGCTTTTCGGGGAAAAATATGCCTGCTATCGCTGATACTACACTCGACATCTTGGACGTGAATTGAAGTCCATAGTTTTGCGCTTGCGGGTACTGCGACAAGATTAGTGTAGGTACAGTGGAGAAGTAAGTAAATTTGACGGAATATTTTTGTACCGTAGTAAAACAAGAACCAATAATTTCCAAGTTTTTGGAAAAAATACGATATTTATAGCGATGAATAAAGCTGTTACATGCTACCCTGGCAACCCGTACAAACCATACAATATAAATCAGTTTCCAGCGAGAAACTGAAAAGCGGATAAAACATCAGATTGACCACCTTGCAGTACCTAATGAGAAAAGCGTGGAAAAATCTGCAAACTTCTTCTTTGTTCAACATTCTTCTCGAACACTTTCCCCTTCACGGTTGTTGTCAACATGTTTCGAACATTTCACATACACAACCGAATATGCGAGAAAGCTCTCGACTCAACGCATTCAGTATATAAACACGGCAAAGCTTGCAGCCAAATACAGTTTTTGCTAAGGTGAAGCGAGACGACGAACAGTTTCTACGCGAAAGTATTTGTAAAGCGAATTCGATTATTAGCAGCAATCAAGTAGTATATACAATCGGACAACGTTGGCAGTTGAGCAATTATTGAAAGCAAATAATAAAACGTCAGTACTATCAATTTTAAACAAATTGTGTTTTACTTGAAATCCTGGCGAAGCCCTAGCTCGCAAAAATATGATGTCTAAATGCGTAGTTGAACGAGATGAAGTTGGAAGGAAAAAATAAAATCGAGGAATCATCCCTAGAGTTATCACCACCCAATCAATAACCTGCACTGGTTTTCAGTCACACATATTTTTAAATATTAAATATTTAAATATTCATAAAATTTATATTTTGATCCGGTTTAATGCAGATCATACCTGAATTAACATATTTAAAAATATAAATATTTTCTTTTGCATACATTGCTGACTCTTCGTTACTCTTTACAGTATAATTAAAAAAAAATTATTTTCTTTAACAACTAATATACAACTATTATGACCCTTGTATGCGAGAATATAAAATTAATTAATAGTTGTTAATGATTTGTTTTTAGGTATTACACCTTTACTTTACAGTCAAGGAAATCTTCTTTCAAGACTTATTTCTTATTCACCGTTATTTACGAGTCTAGTTGAAGCACATTTTTTATATTTACATGTTTTGCTTTAGAAAAAGATAGGAAAGGAGTTGCGTTTATGCTTTTATACTACAGTAATTGATTTTTTGTTGATCTATACCTGTAAATTTTTTTAAAAAGTACTTTTGATAATATAATTTAACACTTAGAGTAGCGTACGGGAGGTGAAAACAAAATATTGTAACTTAAAAATTATGCAATCAATATTTTTAGTTATAACCATCAGTTATAACCATCACTGAGTAGAGCGGCAAGCGTGTATTACCCATACAGCATAAAAGCATACTGAAATGCAGTACTGAAAACTTCGATAGCTGTCATATAGAATCCAGGAAATCAGTACTGACAATAAGAACATAATATGGATTCCATCAATTGAAATTGTTCGGAGAGAGAGTTCAGATTTTCGTTATTCGTCGTTAGGACGATTAGCAACGCGGCCTTTTAAATTCTAGTTCTGTACCAGCACCCAACCAATCCTGCCTTTCATTTCATTGTCATTTTGCGTCTTTTCTCTTCCAAATTTTCACAGTCTAGTTCTGCTGCAGTTCCTATTAGATTCTCGAATGTGGATACGTCTATAAATTATTAATAAATTGATAACTATCGGAATCAACTATTCCTTGTAATATTTCTTCGGGTTACTAAACCTTCAGGATCTGCTTAAAAGTAATAAAGCAATTGTCAAAAATGTAAAATAATTTATTATGCTGGAATTTGTGAGGACGGAAATTTCCATGTGAAATTTCCACACACAAACATTGCATTAAAACATGTAACAGTGAATTGAATTACAAACACAACACAAATTAAAACTTAGAACTAAGAACATTGAATTACAAACAGCTGTGATACGAAACACAAAGAAAACATGAAACACAGAACCTGAAAAACACACAACAAATGCTGAAAAGAGGTAAATTTGGAATATACCTGGAAAAAGGTCAGCGGGATCACAAAAGCGCCCCAGGCGACGCGATGCGACAGAAAAACCCGCCGACAAGTATACGTGAAATACTGGAGCTGACAAGGAGCCCGAAGGGCTCCGTCAACGTATAGATGAGTCGCGCCCGAGGCGCTGACTCCTTCATCTGAAATTCCCGACAGGGTAACGGTTTTTTAGAAATGTGTAATGGTACGAGTAATGTACCAAAGTGGTAATTAATGACTGGAGAGGCCAGAGCATCAATATATTGTCTGAGTTACTTTAGTGTAAGTTTAATAGAAAAAATTTAAAGGGTGATTAGTGGGAGTTGGCGGTTAGGCCACCTTTGCCTAACAGATGGAGCATACCAGAGCCTATCTAGTCGATCGCCAAAGACGGAGTAGAGACAGTCTAAAAAGATCGCCTCAACCCGCCAAGGATCACTTCCAGACAGGGACCAATAGTCCATCAATAGTTTCTGCCTTACGCAGAAAAACTAAAATTTAATATAGTCGTGCGGTGAACGTGCTAGAAAAAATCAATAATTAGTAAAAAAAAAACTGATAAGTGAAATGAAATCAAATATCGAAATGTGCGGCCATGGCCGACTTTATAAAGCATTGATATTTATCCAAGCACGCAGGGAACCATGGAAAACCTGCGAGAATGCTTGTATAATGAACTAGGTTCACTATGAACTATGATCAGAGGCAATTCGGGTCCGTGAAGGACAACGAGTTGATCCGACCATACAGACTAAGGATCGTTAAGAACCTCAGTTGGTAAGAAGCGCCATCTTAGGGCGCCTATATTTGCGTTGACAATGCTCGTCATAGTCCACACTATGACGGATCAACGGGTTGGGACAAGTATACGAAATCCCAGCGAGACTATATACCGAGGCATACACCGGCCGCGAATTATAAGAAGGCAAAATTTCTCCCACAGAAAATTTATTCTATAACATAATTCGTGGATAGCGAATGTTTGTCACTAAATATATAGTGAACGAATCAACCAGAAGAGGGTCAGTCAGCAGTAACTAGTCTGCTACAAGGCAACGTGGACTTAAAGTTCCTCTTGTAGTAACATTGTTTACTGTTCTGACAGGACAAACCGTCTCTAATCAGGTTCCCAAGCTGAGAAGGCAATGTGGACTTAAAGTTCCTCTTCAAAAGCTTGAGAGCGATTAGTTCGTGTCCAGACCACGCAAAGTCGAAACGCAGCGAAGCCAAGACGAACGCAGCGAAGCCAAGACGAACGCAGCGAAGCCAAGACGAACGCAGCGAAGCCAAGACGAACGTAGCGAAGCCAAAACAAACGCAGCGAAGCCAAGACAAACGCAGCGAAGCCAAGACGAACGCAGCGAAGCCAAGACGAACGCAGCGAAGCCAAGACGAACGCAGCGAAGCCAAGACGAACGTAGCGAAGCCAAGACGAACGCAGCGAAGCCAAGACGAACGCAGCGAAGCCAAGACGAACGTAGCGAAGCCAAGACAAACGCAGCGAAACCAAGACGAACGCAGCGAAGCCAAGATGACCGCAGCGAAGCCAAGACGACAGCAGCGATGCCAAACCACGACGCGCAGAGCGAAGCACGGCGAGCCACCACAAGCAGAGCACAAGCAGCGACGAGCACAGGGCAACGACGATACCCAGAGCAAAGCAGCGACAAGCACAGAGCGGGTCACGACGAGCGGATCATGCGAGCGAAGGCGAGATGACGATCAGAAGCAGGGTCAAGTTAAGGCAAGCAGAGTCGTGCCAGGAGTCGGGCTAAAACCAGTTACGACAAGCTACGACGAACTTTGCCAGAACCACGACCAGTAGACATAGCGCAGCCGAGACGAACGAAGCAGAAGCCACACAGAGAGACGAAGACAGGGAAGGACGAAGACACAGAGAGACGAAGACAGGGAAGACAAAACAAGGGCCAAACATCGGAGAAAGCCAAGCGGCGAAGGACGACGCGACGTTGGGCTCGGTAGAGACACCCCGAGCAACAGAGCAAATACCAAGCAGCGATGAGCCAAGCAGCGAAGGACCACGCGACGTTGAGCCAGATAGCAACAAACCAAGCAACGAAGCCAACCAAGCAGCGACAGACCGAACAGCAGAATGGGCATGTAGGAAGACAGAGAGAGAGCAGAGCAGAGAGAGTCGAGGCAAGGCGAGTGGAATCGTACCCGCAGGATTACAATCAAATCACGTTGCGCAGAGGCGGCGATCAGGAGCAAGTCAAGAGCAGACGCGCAGAGGCAAGCAAGGAGAAAACCCACAGGAAATCAAATAACCAAATATATGTCATCAATTAGAGTAAATAAAGTGAAGTCAATCAATGAAATAAATATTTTGTAACGGACACTGGCACCCGATGAGCATACCCCGGAAAAGAGTCGTTACAAATTTTCAAACCTACAGCACAGATCTGTTTGTCATGATCGTATTCCCGGAGCTTTTGTATTTTTTTGGTTCCTTACTTAAATATAGTGTATGTATAGGTATTTCACATAAACGGAAATACTGAACTCCTAAGGATCGCCATACTAAACTCATATTTTGGTCGTATTCAAATACTTTGCTTCGTCTACGTCTACGTCTAGTTATAACAGTTTTTGACGTCAGACATAGCAAAGCTGTGTTCCTTTTCGGTTCGTGTCTTGACTACTTTTACGACCCCAGTTGGTCGCGTCTGCGAGAATCTCGCAGATTTCTCGAAGACATGTCGGCCTGTCTGCGAGATTTCTTCGAGACGCCTTATGGGAAAAATACACGGTATCGAGACAAATGCACCCCGAAATCTCGAAGACATGTCGGCGAATGTCGGGATAGCAAAATGTCTTCATAATCAGCGCCATCTATATATTAATAGATTTTACTATATTTACTTGTGCTCATACTTCTTAAATTAAAGTAAACAAACAAAATATTTAATGAAAAGTACTCTTTATTCAGTAATTAAAAAAAACAACAAACAACAATAATTCACATTATAATGCATGCAAGAACGCTTTCACCCACGACATTCGACCAAGAGGTGGTGAAATGCAAGAAGATTAACATCACTTGAAAAAAGGAAACTCAAATTAAACCCGGTTGAAACAAACTTTTAAGAATAAAATTATCACATACCACTATTCAGACGTATTCTGTGCGAATTGAATAAATACGTACGACTAAATTCACTCCGAATTTAGTTTGAGTCATCTCAAGTCTTCGATCGCTTCGCTTATCTGCGGGCGTTTTCTGCACTTCAAATACATCGTGGTGGGAGCACATGTTTGTATTGCTATTTCTTTCTATCTAGTATTGAAGAAAGGTATGCAATATGATTCCTAAGGCTCAAACCATCGATATTATGTCTCGAAAGAGACAAGCGACCAACTGGGACAGCTCAGTCAATCTTAGCAAACGTAAAAAAATTCAAATTTTTCTATTGAATTTAATTTATGAAGTGTCAAATAGGCAGCTGAGCACGGTCGTACATACAGGTCTGGAAACTCAATGCAATTTTTTGTGGTGGGGGTAGACACCTTTCTGGGAAGAAAAATTTGGTTGTTGTCGTATTGACCACCAGGTTCGTCATGCTCTCACGGTTTTGTCAGATTGACAAATAAAAATTTGTCAAAACAACGGTCGTATGTCAAAACCGCAGCTGAAGTAATTTTATCGCGTGACCTTATGCTTTGGGTGGGAGCTCGAGGTATCGAATTCAGTTGGATCTATATACAAAAGTGTTTGGAGTCGAATATTTCATTGGTTAGTGGGACGGATTCGAAGTTCAATGTGAGATTAAGTTCTTTCGTTTCATGTACAACATATCTCGACAGCTACATTACTTTGGCTCTTCACTCGGCACGACTTAAATTCGAAATTCAAGCCGCTCGTTACACTTCTACTTGCCGTTACAATCTACAAAGGAGTTTGGCTCGATGGCGTTTTGATCATTTTGTCGGTCGGACCGTGGGCAATGCTGGCCTTCAAAGCACTCGTTACAAGTTTGATTGGTTTTGTTTCGCTTCATGTGTACACCGGACTGGCACAAGTTATAAGAATTTGAAGCAGTCGCGTAATACAAGTCTTCGTTTTAATTAAGGGAAAATGCTTATATTAAATATATATAATAATAATTCATAAAAAAATTAGGGTAATTTTCAATGTAATCACATTTATTTCTTATTTTACATTTTATCTTGAAAGAAATTCGTCCGGTATTGTCGTCATCGAACAAACGGAATGCCTTCAGGACTTCCTCCTTTGTATCTTTTTCTGCCATTTTAAGCGACATCAGCTGCAGAAAGTCGCCAAACAAGAGCTTGCCCGTGCCGTTCTTGTCGATTTCGGTTCTAAAAAAAATATAAATTCGTGTCATTTATATTGCGATGTGTTTTTCTTTTACCTTTTTTACGCCGCAGCAACTCCAGCTGGGGCAAAACCGACACCGGATCCAATGCTGGTGATCAAGTCCTTGACATTGACACCTTCCTGGGCCTTGGCCAAAAGACCGGGGCAGTAGGGCTCGACTTCAACATTGGCGGCCTTCAAGATGGTCGAGATTTTTCACCCTGCAAGAGAAATATTAAAACATTAAAAATCGGACCATTCGTTTGCAGGACACGACCGAAAGTCGGATTATTGCATCCGTACGAAACGATGGCGATGAAGTTGACGTGATATTTAATTTGTACTCACTTTAAAACACTGAATTTGATCCCGTATCGCACACGTATTTGGTTTTGACATACGACCGTGGTTTTGACAAATTTTTATTTGTCAATCTGACAAAACCGTTAGAGCATGACGAACCTGGTGGTCAATACGACAACAACCAAATTTTTCTTCCCAAAAGGTGTCTACCCCCACCACATCAGTCTCCAGACCTGTATATACGACCGTGCAGCTGAGCCATTTTGACGGTTTAGATAAGTTTTTTCTAAACTGAGCAAAGCTATGCTGTGACGTCAACACAGGCGTAGACGTAGACGAAGCAAAGTATTCGAATACGTCCTTAATATCTCATTAAAGAAACTAAAATTTTATGAAATTACAGTACTGTATCGATACTGGGATCCAGAGTATAGCAACTTACAGAGTCCCAAATTTATATTTAATGAACTTATTAGTAAACAAAATGTTCAGATATGTTTCCGCAACTCAGCGGAGGATGAATTTTTCTGGAACTCCGTATGAGTTCTGACCTGTTATACGAGCAGGAAAACGTCTAATTTTCATATTTCAAGAACCATTAATGATAGAAAGTTCAAATATGGTAACGATTTTAGTACCATATTCTAAAAGATTTTTCTATATTTGTAACAGTACTTCGGTGCCGGTAGTTTTGTTAAGAATTTTTGTTAAAAAAACATTATAACTGGAGTGGTGTGCGGAGGTGGCGGTCCGTATTTTTAAGTACTTTTGTACGCAGGCTACACTATATATAAAATTATTAGAAATAAATATATGTTGAATTTCAAGTTCTTGAAGCGTTGAAGCGTGAAGTACTGAGAACTTTTGTTTGGGAGCTACCCGAAAGAGTACGCATAAACTGAGCTAAATTTCAACTTCCAAAATCAAAGAATTTTTTTTAAAAAAAAATAGATAGAATGATTGAAAGTATACGGGCTGATCTGTGTATAGTCGATAATGTTCAATTATTTTTTGTACTCACTGTTCGGGGTAATCCCCAGCTAGAACTGAAAGGAATAATAGCACCCAGCCAATGTGAAATATTCACAACATGAATGGGGGGTGTTGTAGGTGGCGCTCGTTTGTAGGTACTACAACTTGGAGCTTGGAGTTCCAATTCACTTCTGAATTCTGATAAAAGTAACCGTCAGCTCCGAGTCCGGGGTAGTGTTGTTCCGGCTTTCATTCATGAAAGGGTGATTGCAAGTGGTAGTGACAACCTGAAACAATCAAGCGCGGGAAATTTCAAATTGCCGCCGTAAAGCGAGAAGTGCGTTAAAACGTCTTAGAATAGATCCGCCAGTGATTCTGTGCACATCGACTGACTGTTTGTCTTCAAATTCAAAGTGGTTCTAATTTGGCGGAAGTAATCGCGAAAGATTTGCGTGTTTTCGGCACAATTACCGGCACCGATCCGACCATTATCTGCTCACTCAATTGGATTAGCTGCTGGTTCAATCGCTTAACAAGCTTAACGAGTACTTAAGACGTTTCGTTACAATCCCGACCTACATCTGCAGATTATCGTACGTTAACACGGAGTTTCCATCCTGGTTGCTTCTGTCTTGAATATTTTATATAGGAACGAATCAATGGAAGGATGCTACTAGCCTGAAGGTAATTCGAGATTATAATTAGCATAAGAAGCTGTTACGAGTGTAGTACTCACCTTTCGTGCGTACATTTCGCAAAAAGTGCGTGTTGTTATTTTTGTAAATTTTTTTAAAGTGCACCTTTGCAGTACTTCGATCTAATTTCGGGTACGAGGGTAGTAGATGCACACACGAGCGGACATACGTTATGTGTGATCGAGCCTCATCATATGGAAGAATTTCTTAGGTTTTAATTAAAAAATTGTTTTTGTTCAATGCCAAAACGCGTTGGAATGTTACATGTGTGTGCTTTATTTTGACGCCCGAAATTGCTATCGGAAGTTGGAGTATATTTGGTAAAAGTCTCTCTGAAGATTGTGGGCTGAATATTTACAGTGAAATTTGCAAATTTAAAATTGTGCGAGTTGTGATGAATATTTAAACGCTAGTCCGATCGGGACGATTTATGATTGGATTTCTGACGGTGTTGGCATTGATGTTGCCGCTACCTTAGCGGAAAAGTACAACGATTTTGGAATTTTTCCATAAATTTTTAAGTTGGATTTATGGGACACATGCGTTGTATGCATTGAAGTATAGAATCTTTCAAAGACGTTAATTTTACTTTATTATTTTTTAATAATAAAAAATTTGCTACCCTAAAATTTTGTATTTTCGAGTGGTGGGGGTACTAGGGGAGAGGAGAGGGGAGCGTCTTAGACGAAAAATTTTGGTTTCTAGATCTCAGGAACCACTTATGTTAGGAGGCTGAAACTTGGAACCTATGTAGTACTATGATAATGGACTCAATTGCAAAAAAATGGTCGATATTGGTTAAGGGGTGTGGAAGTGCGGGGGAAAACAATGAGTCTTAAACGCATAAAAGTCGGGATTGAAACATTCTAAAATCAATATCTCCTGAACAGTTGATGTCGGAAGATTGAAACTTTGTTGCTGGCCTTAGGAATACTTCAAGATTAGACAAGGGCTAAAATTTTTAAGAGGGGAGGTGGGGTGTGGGGGTTGGGGGTGAAAAACTTTGGATTACAATATCTTCCGAACCAATTACACCAGGAAGATAAAATTTAGTTTCTGTATATGGGATCACAAGTGGAGTCTACCGAAACTAAATTTTTTGAGGGGGGAGGTGGAGCACGAAAGTGGGGCACAGCAATTTATCAAAAAATGTCATTTTTATATCTCAGAAACCGTATCAGATATGATCTTGAAAATGTTACAGGAGTTGGGGTCGGTAAACTTCTGGTAGGAAAAAAAAATTTTGGTGGTGTGGGTGTTAGGGGTGATGGTGAAAGGGGGTAGAAAGGAAAACATTCTGATTTTTATTTCTCGAAAACCATAATGAATAGAAAGTTAACAATTTAGGATTATACTATAGAGCTACTATGGAGACATCCTAGAAAAATAAAATTTTTGATAGGGTATTAAGGTACGGGGGATAGGGGTGGTTTTTTATATCTCAGAAACGGCTTATGCTGGAAAGTTAAAACTTAGTACGTATATGTAGATGCATTATTAAAAAAAAAGTTCAGATTTGTATTGGCATCCAGAGGTTGAGTAAAAAAAATTTTCGTAAATCCATATTTTCACAAACTTCGTTAAAAGTTTTAGACATGTCGAGATATCAAAGCAATTTTACTTCTGCGGGCTATTTATATAATTGCCTAGTAACCATTTTTAAAATTTTTCGATATCCAACCCCTAAGGGGGTGTAAAGTGGTTGTGTACATATTCACAAATTCTGATATATTTCTGGGTATATTGAGATTTGGAATTCACTTTTACTTCTATAAGCTTTAAACGTAGTCGGGGAAAAACCGATTTAAGTGTTTTTCCCTATTAAACCCCCTGGGGGTATTGTTCAAGTTTTCACTGATTCCGAAAATCTCTTAGGTTTAATGTGATCGAATTCGCTTTTACTACTATGAATTATTCTATTGATAAAAAAATACGTAAGTAAATAAAAAAATCTGCCAACAGTCTAGGCGCAACTTTATTATTTTATGGGTAGAAGTCCGAAATGTGTTCAATGATGAGATGCTGTGTAGGTTACTATGCGACTGACAACCTAAGAAATAACCAGGAGGCTATTTGGAACGTTATTTTTTAGGTTGTCAGTCGCATAGTAACCTACACCGCATCTCATCATTAAACACGTTTCGGACTTCTACCCATAAAATAATGAAGTCGCGCCCAGACTGTTGGCAGATTTTTTAAATTTATTATTCCAAGGCGGTAAAAATCCATATCAGTGTTTTTCATCTTATCGTCTCGATTGCGAGTACTTCAATGCGGTCCTTTCTGGGTCAACTGAAAGCAACTATCTCCGCACATTAAATTGAAGTCTCTTGCCTTGTGTGCGCTCATTCACCATGTAAAGCAAGCATACCTTGCTTTAGGACACGCTCCTTTGAGAGCATTTAGAATTTAGCGAGTGGAGTTGAAAATAAAAGATTTTTTCTTCACCGCACAGGTTAACAGGGTTATCTGAAATCTGAGCATTCATCCTACCTCCTACACTGAGAAAACGAACGCTTAACCGAGCTCGATTTTAGCTCGGTTAAAAAAAAGTTGGCTAAAATTGACCAATTAACGTTAAAAAATAACGAATCGAACATTGCTGCTACAGCCAAGCTAAAACAGTTAAATTAATTTGGTTGAAAACAACAGATTGAATGGTTGTGGTAACCAAAGAACTCGGTTATAATTTACTGATTTGGTCTTGGTTAAATTTTTATAAGTAACTTGGTTAAAAGCTACCTATTCAGTTCGGCTACTGAATTTTGAATTGTTTGATTTTAACCGCTCTTCTTAACAGAATTTAACCGAAATAGTTCTTCGTTGAATTTTATTAAATAACTTGGTAGTTTGGTTATTGAGCATATAAATTGATTGAATTTTACCGTTTCGTTTTGCAAAATTCAATCGAGCTGGATAAGTTGAAAGAAGAAACAGAAAACAAAATCAAATCGAATCGACTCATGAGTCACGCTGCAGCAGGTGCTAGCGGTACGGTTGCCGGCGTATTGTCTTGTTCGGGCGCGATCATTTCGTATTGTGACTTTCGAGTGAAAAGTTGTGTGTTGTGTCAAGTGTTTGTGATTTCAAATAATTTTGAGTTTCAGGTGAGTTTTTGATTGCGTTATATACGGATAAGTGCATACCAATGGTGCATATTTTTTGTGTGTACTTATCAGTATTGTGCACTTATCAGTTTTGTTCAAAAAAAATTATCACAATATTTTATTAATTGTGAAAATCGGCAACCAGTCTGGGCGAAACTTTATTATTTTTTGGGTAGAAGTCCGAAACGTGTTTAATGCTGAGATGTGATGTAAGTTACTATGCGATTTACAACCTAAAAAATAACGTTCTAAATAGCCTCCTGGTTATTTCTTAGGTTGACAGTCGCATAGTAACCTACACCGCAACTCAGCATTAAACACGTTTCGGACTTCTACCCAAAAAATAATAAAGTTGCGTCCAGACTGTTGGCCGATTTTTACAATTAATAAAATATTGTGATAATTATTTTTGAACAAAACTGATAAGTGCACAAACGGGTATTATGGCCAAACGACTTCGATCTTCGTCTTCGTCACCAACTACTCGCAGTCTGTCTTCTTCAGTTTCTCGCTCAGCGAATCTTCTTCCAGAAACATTAAATACAGAAGAAGACGACAAAGATCAGGCTGAGCAGAACCTTCAGTGGTTGAAGAACTTTAGTCATCCCTGGAATACGGTGGAAACGAAATTATAATAAACAGTATCCAACACTGGTCAAATCGCTGGGATATCACTTGTAATTTATTATTCTAAACTTTGAAGTTTCACTATTTTAATAAAATGAAAAAATTATATTTTTTTACAGTTGCAAAAGGATTTTGGTGCCATATACCCCTCGCATTCTAATGGCCTAGCAGAAAATTTTCCTGCCACTAAAAATAAACTTTTTGAATGTGGATCAAAACGGGCGGCTGTGGAAGACTTATATTTAAAAAGCCTACTAAGACTGGAAAAAGGTGAATACTTATTGACATTAGTATAGTGCCCGCTTTAATTATTTTTTTTTAGAATCGGAAGAACTAAGTAATCTCGCCGGATTACTTCTTATCCCATCCCTCTTGACAGTATCAACAGTGCGTCTAAAGAGGTGCAGCAAGAAAGTGTGGCGGCCGACGAAGGCAGCGGTACGTGACGGCTTTATCACCCACATAACCAGTGCTGCAGAAATCAACGAATCGATTGCGGTTCGCCAGACTAAACTACTGGAGCTCGGTCATGCATGAAGCCCAGAAAATATTGTAGAGTAGAGTAGAAAATATTGTTATTATCGCTGTTGCTAACGAGAGGTTGATTCTGATCTCTCCTTTTGAATTCTTCTCTTTATTCTTTTCAAGAGGTACGATATTCTTTGAATTAATTGAAATATTCTTCTTTCGAATTGTTTATGTTTTTTTAACATTTACGTAACTGAAATTTGCACTTGTATATTATATAATTTAAAAATTAATAGAAATTTAAAAAAATATTTTAAGTTATTTATTGTTTTAGTTTTATGAGTGTAACATATTACTTTAAATAAAATGGTAGCAATACCTATCATGACAAAAAAAAATATACGTTTCAATTCTACAAAAGGATAAAACTTTGCTCTCGAGTAATGCAGTACCCAATGTACTCGGATGTACGAGTAGTAGCTACACTAAGCAATTGTGGCCAATCTACATGCCTGCGGGAACAACGCGGGCATGTAGATTGGCTGTAGTTGCCTAGTCTTAATAGCAACTACAAAATATCACTGAGTAAATCGGTTACCATAGCCAAGTAGATTGGTTACTACCACGGATTAAATAAGCTACTATAACCGAGTAGATCGGTTATTGCAGCTAAGAAAACTGGCTACTTGAACCGAATAAATTGTTTACCACAGCCAATTAAATTTGCTGCTTCTACCGAGTAGATTAGCTACAACAACCGAATAAGCTGGTTATCACACCCAAGTAAGTTGGCTACCACCACCAAGCAAATCTGCCATCGCTACCAAGCTTAGATAAGGTAACTAAGGCGTAAAAAATAGAGACCAAAATTATTTTGACAGTACCATGGGATCCAAGGATGCCAAGGGATCTTGCTTGTCAAAAACACACGTGAAATAATTATGAAGGAATATTTTGTTGATTGTTTTTATTGGTTGCCATGGTAACCTGAACGGCTAGGATCTTGGATCCAATGGTGTAGCAAAATAACATTTCGAACATGCAACTGTACTTTGAAAAGAAATATTTATTAAAATATTCATTTCTGTATACAAATGCTTTGTATCGAAAGAAATCTTTTCGACGACTAGTCTCCCTTGAGTTCACAACAATATAGCCTTCTCATTAAATTAGTAATAAACAAATTGTTGCATTATTGTTAAAAATAAGTATGACGAAATATCGAAATTTGGTGTTTATCAAAAACACATTTGAAAAAGCTACTCGTTTCTGGTATTTCACCAAAATTTCAGTTACAGAATCGTACCAGATCATAAGCAGATATGTATGTACATATATGATAAAATAACTTGCATGTGTAAAGCATACATACATAGATTACGAAGAGATAGATAGTTTTATACTCTAGATGAAATCAAAAGTTTGTAATGCTTAGAACGAAGCCTCAGAACACAAAAAAAGTTAAATATTATTTTGTGCTTATTTGGGGCCAAAACGTCCGTCCGCCCGTCCGTCTGTCCGTTAGCATGATAACTCAAGAACGCCTTGACCTAGGATCTTGAAATTTTGATTTGGGCGAATTTGTAAGGCTAAGCTCGTTAACGGGCAAAATCGTCCTCATCTAGAGTATCATAATATTGGCTTGCAGCTGATCGTGACTGCAGTGTGCTTATGCAATATATTTAATATATGCAAAAAACTTTTAAAATGCGATCTAAAATGTTTGCCCCTAAAGTAAATAAAATCAGTTTTGTACGCCCATGCAGCTTTTACTTCGACATGCGCATAAAACAACTTGGCTCTTTTTTATGGTGGCATGTCCAATCCTTTTAGGTATATAATCTAAGCTACCAAGTAGCTTGGTTACTGCAGCAAAGAAGATTGGCTCCGTCAACTGTGCAAGTTTGTTACAGCAGTCAAGTAGATAGACTGTCACAACCAAGTAAATCTGTTATCTTAGCCAAGTAGGTCGGTCTTCGCTATCGAGTAGATAAGCTACCACAACCGAGTTGATCGGTTACTACAGCCCAGAAGATTGGCTACGTTTTTAGCTGAATAAGTTGAGTAAATTTAAATAATCCACGTTGCAGGTGCTATATTTACGGTGTTACTCTGTTAAATTTAGCAAAATGTAGGCTATATTTAACCAAATCGTTTTCTGCGTGTAGGTTTAATTCAGCCCAGAAGTTTCTCCTGAGCTTCGGACGAAAAAAAAGATAATTTTTTTTCAGTTATGGCCGAAAATACCAAATCTGATTGGTGACCGTTTGTCCAGCTATCAGTCTTTCTGTACATATCTCCATTTTCGGTTTGTCTGTCTCACCGTCTTACCGAACACACGATAACTCAAGAACGCGTTGCTGTGTGATGTGAAATTCGTTAAATTTATAAGCTTAAGCTCGATAACAGAGAATCGTTCTACCCATTCTGTTGGCTATATTGACTGATACCTTCAGAACGGCTTAAGCTATAAGAACTTTAAATGAAGTCAAGTCCATCGCATATCACACATACAAATGTTATTGAAAAAAATTTCATTCCTCGAAAAAGCTGTAATTTTAAACCGATTAGTTTTAAGTAAAATTAGTTTTAAGTAAACCAAACACTCGTGGGTGTACCGCTAACAGTCATGGGTCAGTATTGACACTTATGGGTTTTTCTCGAAACACCCATAAGTTTGGTGTACTAGCATGGGAGTGCCTTGAAACACCCATAAAAATTGGTGTACTAACTAGGAGTGTTTTGAAACACCCATAAATATGGGTTTATTAAAATGGGTGTTTCTCGAATCACCGATAAATATGGATGTACTAACCCAGAAATATTGGTATATTTTCATGGGTGTTATGAAACACCCAAGAGATTCGTCGACCAAGGTATTAAGCCAAAATTTAACTGAAATTATATTTGATTAAAGAGTAAGGACGAAATCAATGGTGAGCGAAATATTTCACTTCTGCGTGTTTGTTCTCATATAATATTATAGTTCTTTAAAGCGTATTTACGAATATTGGCCAATAAGGTTCAAGTATAAATTCAAAATTTATTGCAAGCTAATTTTACTTTATTATTTTAATAATAAAGTATTGTTATCGATTTTAAAAAAAAAAAATTTGCTTCCCTGAAAATTTTTTTTATACGTTTCTTGACTAATAAGCAACAAAAAAGCAAAAACAATTTTCAGTCCGTCTGTGCGCCGTACGCCGTCCGCCGTACGCCGTCCGCCGTACGCAAAACGTTTGAAAGCTTATAACTCTCAAACTCTTTGAGCTATTAAGTTGAATTTTTTTCTGTTGGTAGACTGAGCAGACCTCTTCAAGTGACCACCTTTTGAGTGGTGGGAGTGCGAAGGGGGAGGTGGGGGAAGAATTTTAGACGGAAAATTTTGGTTTCCAGATCTCAGTAACCACTTAGACTAGGAAGCTGAAACTTGGAATTTGTATAGAACTTCGATAGTGGACCCATTAGCAAAAAATATTATGATATAGGTAAAGGGGTGTGCGAGTGGGGGGAATAATAATGCGTCCGAAACGCTCGAAAGCCGAGATAGAGACATTCTAAAATCCATATCTCCTAATTGGTTAATGTTACGAAATAAAAACTTAATAAACATCTGTGGGTATACTAAGAGAATAGATCGGAAACAAATTTTTGAGAGGGGGCAGTGGCGTACGGAGGTGGAGGGTGAAAAACTTTAGATTACGATATATCACGAACCAATTACACTAGAAAAACGAAATTCGGTTTCTGTATTAAGGTTGACAAATAAAGTTTGCTGAAAGTAAAAATTTTTAAGGGGGAGGTGGAGTGTGGAAGTGGGGGGGAGAAGAATTTTTCTAAAAAATCACGTCTCATATCTCAAGAAAAATGTACGATAGATGCTTAGTATTTTTACCAGAAATAGACCCAATAGACCCCTAGCAGGAAAAAAAATTTTGAGGGTGAGGGTGTAGAGTGTGAGGCTGGGGTTGGGTGAAAAGGAAAAAGTTCCGATTCTTATATCTCGAGAACCTAAAATGACATCAAGCTGAAACTTGGTATTTAGATAGAACTATAGTAGTAGCGTAAGTATTCTAGCGCGACCCCATTCTAACCTTTTCTGAACTTTTTTCTGAGTTTTCAGTCACATAGTAACCTACACCGCGTCTCAGAATTGAACGCATTCCGAAATTCTACCGAAAAAATAATAAAGTTGCGCCCAGACTGTTGGCAGATTTTTAAATTGTTGCAGCATTTATATTTCTTTAAGATGTTGTTAGTCTTTGGTGTATACACCATACGAAAGTCTTAACATTTTTTTTGCAGGAACCCACTACTAGTTCTAAGTACAGAATAGAAAACGGTACGAATTTTTTTTCTCCGCCGTGTAAATACTATACCAAGGCGTACTCATAATTCCTTTACTTCACAACTATAATACAATACAAATCGGAGCACATTCATCTTGACTATTATAACACTCACGACTGCGTTATGTTTTTATACTCTAGATGAAATCATATAGAGTATTATAAGTTTAATCCAGACCAAAAGTTTGTAACGCATAGAACCAAGCCTCGGACGAAAAAAAGTTATATATTATTTTTTGTTTATTTGTGGCCAAAAACCTAAAATCCGCTTGACGTCCGTCCGTTCGTCTGTCCGTTAGCACGATAACTCAAGAATGCCTTCACCTAGGATCATGAAATTTTGAATCTGGAAGTTTGGTTGAATTTGTAAGGCTAAGTTCGTTAACGGGCAAAATCGTCCTACTCCTTCGGGTAGCTGCCATACAAAATGTCCTTAAAACACGTGTTCAAGAATATTGGTCGATAACTTCAGAAGGGTTTAAGCTACGACATTGAAATTTTGTATATGTTATTTTTTCAATAGTTGGAGTTAAATATATGATTATGAAGATAATCCTGTTAGTCCTTCGTGTAGCTGCCATACAAATATCCTCTCAAAATGTATTCACTTAATTTACGAAACTCACTATAACTCAAGTAATCTTTTAGCTACGAATTCGGAATTTTGTACAAATTGGTTTTGAGTGAAAAGAAAGTTCAACTTTACTAGTCAGCAAAATCCTATTACTCCTTCGGGTAGCTGCCATACAAAATGTCCTTAAAACACGTGTTTAAGAATATTGGCCGATAACTTCAGAATGGTTTAAGTTACGTCTTTGAAATTTTGTATGTATTATTTTTTCAATAGTTGGAGCTAAATGTATGATTATGAAAAAAATTCTATTAGTCCTTCGTGTAGCTGCCATACAAATATCCTGTCAAAACGTCTTCACTTAATTTACGGAACTTACTATAACTCAAGTAATCTTTTAGCTATGAATTGGAAATTTTGTACAAATTAGTTTTGAGTAAAAACGAAGTTCGGGTTTACTAATCAGCGAAATCCTTTTACTCCTTCTGGTAGCTGCCATACAAAATGTCGTTAAGACAAGTGTTCAACAATATTTTTCGATAACTTTTGAACGCTTCAAGCTACGAATTTGAAATTTTGTACACGTTCATTTTTAAATGGTTCCAAGGAAAAGGATAAATATGTAAGAAATCGAGTGAGTCCTTCCTGCACCTTCCATGTAAAAGTCCTTCAAAAAGGACATTTTTTTTCGATGACTACCCAGTTCAAGATATGAAATTCAACACTGAATTTTGTGTTTTAGTTTTGAGTAGCAATCTAATGGGAGTCCTTAATAAAGGACATACAACATGCACACACGTAATTCTACTTTATCCCCAACTACAATATAAATCGGAGTTCAGTATTCGTCTAGAGTATTATACGATTGGCTTGCAGCCGATCGTGACTGCAGTATGTTTTTTGTATTGCCTAGCTATGGTAATTATTATAAATACAATGATTGTCTTCAGCTTTTCTTGGCAGTTCTGAGTTCTACTCGACCTATTCGAAATGCGAAAATCTACATAGTCTCGCCCTGAAGGTCTGTAAATACTGCGACAAGGCCGCTTAGTTCACGAGGAAGGAATGTACAGCTCCTGTCTTATTTGTAGTTAAAACTGATAGGAAATTATCATATGCAAAATTTTAGATTCCTTTCGTTTCAGTTATGTTTTTTTTAAGGTACGTCTGTATGTGCGCTAGACGCAGAAGTAAATTATAAATCGTGTTCTTATCCCCCATAGCAAATTCTTCAGACACCTTACATCCATGGTAAAATAACTATAAATAACCAAGTTATGAAAACATATTCAGTGTGTACATTAGATAGTCATGAAAATTGGTGGGGGTGGCAATGTGTCTCCAACATGATAAGATATTTGATTATCTAAATTAGTCTCCACTAAAAAATAATGAGGCATTATAAACATTCTTCTTATTATAAATTCAAATAATGACGCTCTAAACTCTGATCGCCCATCCGATGTCCATATTTTTGTTTTTAAAAAAATAATAATCTTTGCTATATATTTATAACGAACAATTTATCACATCCCAGATATGGTGGCGGGTAGCTAATATATGGAAAGATTTCCTCCATTATTATGAGCTGTGATTTATTTTGATGAGCTCTTATTTCAACTGTATAATGTTGTATGTTCGTACTATACGATGTGCGCCTATACGTTCCGCATAAATTTGCCAAATACGCCAAATTATATTTTATTATGCCAATGAATCTGCTTTGTAAATAAAGGAGCCAAAATGTGTGTTTCTCGTAAATATACGACCCATTGATGGCTTCTGCTCCTCGTGAACATTTTTACTGAGTTGTTACTCGATTAGGTGCTGTGGATTTTCTTATTGCCATTGCTTAACCGAGATTATGTATGTAGAATACAAATCAGGTGCATAAGACATTCGTGCACCTTGACAATGCAGTCAAGTTGAAGAACATCTTCGAAACGAGGAAGTGTCCTAATATAGTTGCTATTATTTCGTACAATTAAATTACTCACTATATTAAGCAGAATCTGAAATGGTTGCTGTCGGGTTTCTTTTCGCATCTCACCTATGAGAATACAATAAAATGTCTAGAAACATATGACCTACACCACACAAGTAATCATCCCCTATTCGAGGCAAAACGACTCGTTTATTTGCTATGAAACATAAAATTCCGACCGTACCGAACACTTTCACCCTAATAAATCGGTTATTTCATTCTACAGCCGCTCCTTAGGTGCCTGCTGTATTCCGAGATCCGGGAAACTTTTCCGGATCTCGTGTGCTTCCTCCACTGAGGAAAAGGGAAAATTTACACTTGATATGGATTAAATTATTTCGGGAAAAATTGAAACGTAAGAATGAGCTATAAATTTGTTCGAACTACTAACAGACTTATATCCGGAAAATACTTTCTCGAAATGTAAGACTTCTTTACCTTGACTTGGAACTTTCGTAATTTTAATGCAAAATTTCGTAAATTAATTTCCTGCTAACGTGCGCACCACTTATTGGATGAAAGTTTAGAGAGTAAATAAAGGTCCTTAATAACTTTCTCCACTAATTTCCCATTAATAATTTAAACTCGCCCGAAGGAAAACCCGGAGAACTTAGGGAATTTATTATACCATCAGAACAGCTAGGAAATGAGGTAAGCCAGTTTGGCTGATGATGGCATTAATCGCGTTCATAATTGGTAGATTTTAAGGCTAAAAGTTGACTTAACCAAGATTTTTCTCTCGTAATTTATTATGAAATTGTTATCGAAGTGTTGATCATAAATAAGAGATTGGGATCTGATTCGGCTTCGGGTGTATTTCTAACCAGATTAAATCTATACCTTTCGCAATAATGCTGGCATTGCTTCATTAGCTAATTATATGATTAGTATCAATTAATTCTAGGATTAGTCACAAGCTTTAGGTTGCGTACATTATATTCAAAGTGCTCCTATTCTCGTTTTGGCCTAAATTTAACTAAGTATGAGGGTTTAACGTTCTTGATTCTCAGAATATTTCAAGGAAAAATATGCAAAACCGAGCTATTATTGAAAATATTTCACTTTTAATTTGTCCTTTATTTGCAATTTTTTTCTTTTGCATATTTGAGTTAGGGTGATTCGGTGAGAGAAGCCGCACTTCTTAGAATTATAAATATTTGCTTCCGAAATTTACAACCGGATTGTTAAGATTCTTTAGGTAATTTTGAAGCGCATTAAAAAATCTGGCAACAGTCTGGGCGCAACTTTATTATTTTTTGAGTAGAAGTCCGGAACTCCCTTAATGCTATGCGATTGATAACCTAAAAAATAACTTTTCCCGAATAGTATAGTAACACCGCATCTCAACATTAAAAGCGTTCCGAACTTCTACCCAAAAAATAATAAAATTGCGCCCAAACAGTTGGCACATTTTTTATTTATTGACTTATTTTTTGCAATTTCAATAAAAACAAAGGTTTTAAAATATCGACGTAGCAGCTTTGGGGTTGAATATCAAAAAGTTTTGAAACCAATTTGTAGACGATTATATAGAAAGCCCGCTAGTAAAAAAGAATTCGATATTTCATAAGACCTAAGTGATACATTGAAATCTGTAAAAACGTAGTCAATCTGTTTACCCCCTACAGTATTAGATCATTATATAAAAGAGCGAATTCTGACAAATCTCATTACGCCATAAAGATTTGTCAGAATTCGTAAGAACTTAAACAATACTTGACACACCCTGGGGGTAGAATATCGGTTTTATCCCGATTACATTCAAAGCCTTTAGAAGTGAAATTGGATTTGACATCTCATTACACCCAAGAAATATATCGGAATTCGTGAAAATGCAGGCAACCACAAGGAGTGTAACCTTAGAGGTTGAATATCAAAAAATTTGTAATACGTTCTCTTGGCGCTTATGTAAAGAGCCAGCCGAAGAAAAATTAATTTGATAACTCGACATGCCTCAGTGGCGGATCCAGACTTTGCTGTTGGGAGGGGGGGGGGGGGGGGGGGCGGAAATTTGTTTGATTTAACTATTTTGTTTGATCAAGTTCTGTGTGAATTTAGCTACATAGACTGCACTTAGCAAAAATGGGATCATATTGTTTTCATCTTATTATGGGTCATTCCATCAAGAATCGCCAAAGTTGTGACCTTACCATTTCCGATTCTTTTGAAAATGATTGTAATTGAAGAACTAGTGAAAAAAATAATTGAAATTTAAGGTTTTGTTTCTATCTCATTTTTTAACTAACAAAAACAACAACAATCTTTAAAATAAGCCCAACTTTATTATTCAAGGATAAAAATTATCATTTTCAAAGAGGACTCGGACATCTTTTTTGGGAAATCTTTAACATACTATAACTAACAAAAAAAATGAGATAGAAACAAAAACTTGAAATCATATTTTTTTCACTAATTCTTCGAGTACATAAATTTTCAAATGAATCGGCGATGATAAGGTCACACTCGTTCTTGATTAAATGACCCTTTTTCTATAAAATAATTGAGAACCACTATAACATTCTTCTATTTTTTTGACCCCGATCCCATTGAGATCCCAAGTTAATTTTTTGATATTTTTTAAAAAAATCTGCCAACAGTCTGGGCGCAACTTTATTATTTTTTCGGTAGAAGTTCGGAACGAGTTTAATTTTGAGATGCGGTGTAGGTTACTATGTGACTGAAAACCCAAAAAAAAGTTCGGGAAGCGGTTAAAATGGGGTCGCGCTAGAATACTTACGCCGCTGCCTCATATAACAAATGAATTACATAATTGGGTCATACACCGGGACGAGATCTAGTCCTAGTATAATATCAGTTGTTACGCCATTAGAAGGTTTTTCGTGATTTGGTTTTGGGCCATTACATGAAATCGGAAATGCGTTTGCAGACGATTATATAAAAAGTTTGTGGAAGTGCAAACCAATCTAATATCTCATCAATCCTGAGAAATATGTCGAAAGCCTCACGTCCTATTGGAGTTGAATAACAAACATCCCGAAATCAACGTTTTGACGATTATGTAGGAAGCCTTAGGAAGTAAAAATGAATTCGATATCTAATTAGAATTAGAAATATGTAAGAATTTGTGAAAACATATGCAACCCCCTTGCACCCACTTTGGGGTTGAATATCCAAAAATTCTGATATGGGTTTTTAGATATATATAAAAAAAGCCCGAGGAAGTGAAAAATAATCCGATGTCTTATCACTCCTAAGAGATATGACGGAATTCGTGAAAACGTGTTCAACCCGTTTTTACACTCTTAGGGGTTGAAAAAGGAAAAACCTTGAAAACAAGTTTTGGGTTATTATTAAATAAGCCCGTGGAAGTGAAAAGTTATTCGATATCTAATCAGACCTGAGGGATACGGCTGAATTCGTGAAAATGTATAATCCCCTTTACACCACCTTGGGGGTCCAATTTTAAAAAATTCTGAAAGCACTTTCTAGGTATTTATATGAAGAGCCCGTGGAAAAAAAATGAATTCAATATTTGGAAAGACCTAATAGATATGACGAAAATCGTGAAAATATATGCATTCCATTTTCACTGATATTTTTTTTTGCCCCACTTCCGAACGCCAATGGATATTTGAATTTTTTTTAATCAAAATTACTTTTCTAGTTGATTTACATATACGTACCGAATTTCAACTTTCTAGCATAAACCGTTCTATAGTTAAGAAAAACACCCCCCACCCCCGTACCATACTATCCCTATAAAATATTATATTTTTCCAACATGCTACTACTATAGTTCTATCTAAATACTAAGTTTCAGCTTTATATTGTTATAGGTTCTCGAGATATAAGAATCGGAACTTTTTCCTTTTCACCCTCCCCCAGCCACACCCTCTACACCCTCACCTTCAAATTTTTTTTTCTGCTGGGGGTTTATTAGGCCTACTTCTGGTAAAAATTTTAAGCATCTATCTTACATTGTTCTTGAGATATGAGACGTGATTTTTTAAAAAAATGCTTATCTCCTTCACATCCATGCTCCACCGCCCCTTTAAAAAATTTTACTTTCAGCAAACTTTATTTGTCAACATTTATACAGAAACCAAATTTTATTTCTCTAGTGCAATTGGTTCGTGAGATATCGTAATCTAAAGTTTTTCAACCCCCACCCCCGTACACTGCCCCCTCTCAAAAATTTGTTTTGGATCTATTCTCCTAGTATACCCACAGATGTTCATTAAGTTTTAATTTCGTGACATTAACCGATTAGGAGATATAGATTTTAGAATGTCTCGATCTCGGCTTTCTAGCGTTTCGGACGCATTATTATTCCCCCTACTCCCACACCCCTTTACCCATATTATCATTTTTTTTTGCAAATGGGTCCACTATAGATGTTCTATATAAATGCCAAGTTTCAGCCTCCTAGCCTATGCGGTTACTGAGATTTAGAAACCAAAATTTTTCGTCTAAAACGCTTCCCCCACCTCCCCCCTCACACCCCCACCACTCAAAAGGTGGTCACTTGAAGGGGTCTGCTCGGTCTACCAATAAAAAAAATTCAACTTAATAGATCAAAGAGTTTGAGAGCTATAAGCTTTCAAACGTTTTGCGTACGGCGGACGGCGTACGGCGCACAGACGGACTGAAAATTTTTTTTGCTTTTTTGGTGTCTATTAGTCATGAAACGTGGAAAAAAAAATTTTCAGGGTAGCAAATTTTTTTTTTTTAAAAATCGATAACAATACTTTATTATTAAAATAATAAAGTAAAACAGTATAGCCTACAAAATATAAAAAAAAAACCGTTTTGAGATATTCAAGGGTAAAGGACAAAATCATTATCCTTGAAGGGATAATTTTTATTGCGACAACCTTCCCCTTTAAAATAAGCCATATTTTATTATTCAAAGAGGACTCGGACATCATTTTTGCGAAAACTTTAACATACTATTACTAACAAAAAAAATTAGATTGAAACAAAAAATTGAATTTCAATTATTTTTTTCACTAGTTCTTAAAGTACAAAAATTTTCAAAACAATCGGAGATGGTATGGTCCCAAATTTCGTCATTCTTGGCGGTTCTTGATGGAATGACCCTGTTACCTACACTCAGAGAAAAACCTTGGTAGCATTGACAAAAATTCAGTTCAATTTGACAAAACTTCGGTCAATATACGTCCAACAAAATACTTTGTCGTATTGACAAATTTCATATATTCTTTGACAAAATCCCACTGTCAAGATAACAAAAGAATTTGTTGAATTGAGAAAAAATTGTTCAGTAAAAATTTTGTAGTTTTTGTAGTTATGACAAAAATAAATTATCAAATCAAAAATTTTATTGTATTTGTAACAAAAGTGTTTTGTTGTTTATTTTGTCAAATTGACAATGGTTTTATTGAATACGCTCACGTTTGTATGGATGGATGACATAGGGACAAACAAATAAACAGTTTGAGCACCAGGGTACTAAAATAGCGAACAAATTAGAAAAATGTCGAAAAAAGAAATTGTTTTCGATTCGATTGGCACCAAACTTCACAGGAACCATCTCGGGACTCTTCTACACGTTCCCTGGAAATTTGATCAAAATGGGTTGAGTGTAGATACTTCTTAGGTACAATATTACACGGATTTTTCCAAAAGAAAAACATAAATAAAACCTTCAGTATAAATGAAAAAAATTAAAAAAAAAATTTATTCAAAAAACAAAAAGAAAAATAGTATTATAATATATCACATAAGAAGAAAAATAAAAAATTTTTAATTATAGCTTTCAAGCTCACTACATATTATCCAATAAATTTTAAGTATCGTATGATGCATTTTAATACAGGCTTACTGTCAGATATTGAGTCCGCATTCTTCATCCCATTTAAAATTTCTATATTTGCGACATCTTTCATTTCTTCCGTTAATAATTCAATTAACTTATTTGTGAGGTCAGGACATTTTAATACAAAGCTTTTTGTATCGGGATACATTGCGTTGAAATCTGTATAAATATGGATAATTATTACATAAATCAAATGTTGAATTTTTTCCAATAATAATAAAGCTTACAAGTTTATATCCCAATGGACGTTTGTATGCTTTCCACTTTCTTAAAATTTCTGCTGTTGAAGTTGACTTGGATATCTCTGTCAGTCTATAATTGGTCCTGCATTTTTAATGGGCCACCAATGCCTTAACAGAGGAAAGGCTAATTTTGCATAAAAAACATTTCATATTAAGTCTTAGATTTTAACTTTAATTAAAACTATAAAGTTTCTTTCGAATGGGCGTCTGAAACATATTATTTTAAACTTTTCTAAATTTCTTAAATAGATAAATAATTTGTAAAACTTACCTTCCAGATGACCTTGTGTCAAGTCTCAGATATTTTATGAAGTCAATTTTAACTTAGTTTTCACTTTACAAAGACCACTTTCACATTCAACCAGTCAGTCACAAAGGTCGCAATAGAACTAGAACTCTGCACACGTATGGAATTGTGTTCATCTTTCTTACAAAAATTTTTGGTTGATTTAACAAATAGTTTTGTGAATATAACAAAATCTTGCAGTTTACTTTTGGTCACTCTGAAGCCGTTTCTTCCAAACTAACAAAAAATTTGTTAATTTGATAGAAATATTGATCAATATGAAAGAAAATTTTGTCATTTCGATAATACATGTTTTGTTAAAAGACCGAACTGGAATTTCGTCGAATTTTTATCAATACGACAAAAATTTATCAAACTGAATAATTTTTATTTGTTATGCTGACATATTTTTATCATTATGACAAAACTGCACTGTTGAAATTCAACAAATACTTTTTGTTAATGTTACCAAGGATTTTTCTTTGAGTGTACGCATTATGTTGTCTTGTAGTCTTTTTATCATGGTGCGTTTACCCCACCCTTGAGGCGAGCCTCTACCCCCATCAGGTCATTGCAAACCGGTTTTCGTCGGCTGTGTTCTTTGCTGTGTTGAAAGCAATTTACACTCAACATGTATTTGCGGCGCAACTTGCCTATAAGTGCGAAACGACAGAAATACGATGAGCTGCGAATTGTGTGGTACCACAGTTCATTGTATGTGTGTACACATATGGAAGCGTGCGTCGGAGAAAAAGTTGAAGAATGTTAGACTCTTGCGACTGCACGAGCCATCTGATTGGTCGATTTTATGGTGGGAATAGAGGCGCGACTCAAACGTTGAGTGTATGGTAAATCCAGCATCAAGGTTCTGTTCTGTGCTTTGCATTGCACCGCAGAACTACAGTAAATGCTAATTACAGTCCAAATTGCAGTGGAGTAAAAAAAATCGGAGAACGGTTGAAGTATGTATGTTTAGAAAATTCGGAATTGCTCTTGGGGGGGGGGGGCGGCCGCCCCCTCCGCCCACCACCCCAGTATCCGCCAATGACATGCCTATAAGATATAACGAACTTCGTGAAAATGTGGTAAAACCCTTTTTACGGACATTTTTTCACTCCACCTTTCTAGGCCAATAAAAATTTAATTTTTTTAATCACTCCCATATTACATTTACATATACTTTATACTTTTTATACTTTTAGCATAGAAAACCAAATAAAAGTTTCTCTGTATGCCCAGATTCGCAAAAATGGTTATACAGGGGGTGGGTTTCGGAGGAGGGGGTGGAGCCGTAAATTTGGGCGCATCGGAAATCGCGAGCCTTTAATTCAGGCGAAGACCTATTACAGACCCGTAGCTTCTCTGTGTGCCCATACGAACGTACGGGGGTTGAGTTTTTATTCACAAGGGTGCATATTTCGGGACAGGGTGAACCGAACTTAATGAAATCAGGCTTATACGAAAGCCTTTAAATAGCCGTTTATTACTGTATAACTAGAACCTTGTTGCACTTACGTTTAACATAGTTTCGGCTATGGTCATCCTAGCTTCCATGGAAGTCAGAACGACCACACAGTTCTACCATTAGGGGTGCAGCCTCAATATTTTTTTTGGAGCACTAAATTAGCCTTTAATAAGCCTTTAATTATGGCATAACTTATTTGTTTTTGGTCATCCTAACTTCTTTGATATGAAAAAATCAACGTAATATCTCAATAGGTTTATGAGCTACGCATCTTCAAACGCTTTTGCGTATGGCGGACGGCGTCTACAGCGGACAGACGAACATTTTCTTTCAATTTTTGGGTTTATTAGTTGTAAAGCGAGAAAAAACCCAAATTTCAGGGTATCCAATTTTTTTTTTAAATTTCGGGTCGATTACAAAACTTTATTATTAAAAAATAAGATAAAATTGATTTTCTTGAAAAACTGATATCGCCTTTAATTTATAATTCACAAAATTTTTACAATTCTCGTGTTTTCAGAGAAAGGAAAGAATTTTTAAAGTAAAAACTTCGTGCTTATGGGAAAATGAGGTGTAGTCCTGACTTTTTAAGAGACGAAATACACAATTACGGATTCTTATTGTTTCTGCAGTCCATAACTCTAAAGCGATGAAAAAAAATCTGCCAATGGTCTGGGCGAAACTTTATTATTTTTCGGGTCAAAGCTCGGGAGCGGTCAAAGTCGGAGTGTATCATGAGTTGCTTCGAGATTATTAGATTTCTTGGAAAATTAATTTTGTTCTTAAAATAAAAATATTTAAAATAGCGATTTTTAGCCGATTAAACATTGGAAAATTTCTTTCTTCTTATCATTTATACTCTCTTAGGAGCTGAAAAAGGAAAAAAATTAAAAAGAAGTTTTAGGCGTATATAACGCAAGCACGTGAAAGTGAAAAGATATCTGATAAGACCTGGGAATATAGTAGAATTCGTGAAAAAGTTTTCAACCCTCTTTGCACCCCCTTAGGGGTCGAATTTTAAAAAATCCTGAAAACGCTTTCTAGGTATTTATATCAAGAAGATGTACAATAAAAATGAATTCAATATTTGGGAAAACCTAATAGATATGACGAAAACCGTGAAAATATATGCATTGCATTTTCACTGATAACTTTTTTTGCCCCCCTCCGAACGCCAATGAATATTTGAAATTTTTTTTTATCTAAATTAGTTTTCCAGTTGATATACATAAACAGACCGAGTTTCAGCTTTGTAGCATAAGCCGTTCTATAGATAGGAAAAATACCCCCCACCCCCGTACCATACTGCCCCTATAAAAAATTATATTTTTCCAACATGCTACTAATATAGATCTATCTAAATGCTGAGTTTCAGCTTTATATCATTATAGGTTCTCGAGATATAAAAACCGGAACTTTTTCCTTTTCACCCTCCCCCACCCTCACCCTCTACACCCTAACTTCCAAAATTTTGTTTTCTGCTAGGGGTTTATTAGGCCCACTTCAGGTAAAAATTTTAAGCATATATCTTACACCGTTCTTGAGATATATGACGTGATTTTTTAGAAAAATTCTTATCCCCTCCACTTTCAAGATCCACCGCCCCCTTAAAAAATTTTACTTTCAGCAAACTTCATTTGTCAACCTTTATACAAAAACCAAATTTTATTTGTCTAGTGCAATCGGTTCGTGAGATATCGTAATCTAAAGTTTTTCACCCCCCACCCCCGTACGCCACTGCCCCCACTCAAAAATTTATTTCCGATCTATTCTCCTAGTATACCTACAAATATTCATAAAGTTTCAATTTTGTGACATTAACCGTTTAGGAGATATAGAATTTAGAATGTGTCAACCTCGCCTTTTTTGCGTTTCGGACGCATTATTTTTCCCCCCACTCCCAAACCCCTTCACCTATATCGGCAATTTTTTTGCAAATGGGTCCACTACCAAAGCTCTATATAATTTCCAAATTTCAGTTTCCTAGCATAAGCGGTTGCTGAGATCTAGAAACCAAAATTTTTCATCTAAAACACTTCCCCCTCCTCCCCCCTAACACCCATTCCCCTCCAAATTTGGTCACTAGAGGGAGCCTACCCACTCTATCCACGAAAAAAAATTCAACTTAATAGCTCAAAGGGTTTGGGTGCTACGAGCCTTCAAACAATTTTGCGTACACCGGTAGACGTACGGCGTACGGCGTACGGCGTACGGCGGACAGACGGACTGAAATTTTTTTTTGCTTTTTTCGTGTCTATTCGTTATGAAACGTAAAAAAAAAATTTTGAGGGTAGCAAATTTTTTTTTTTTAAAAATCGATAACAATACTGTATTATTGAAATAATAAAGTAATATTGACAAAACTTGAAGGATGTGGCCTTGCCATTACCCCAACCGGATTGGGAACCTGAAATCTAAACATGATTTTTTTTCTGGGGACACGTCGTTAATCGGTCAAACTTCGGGAGTGGAAGGAACCGATTCTAGAACCGATTAAAGCGGTAAATTTGGGTCGATCTGTCGAGATGTACATCTCGGGCTTTTACTCGTAATGTCATTAATTGGAAGGATGGAGCATGATATAGTACAGTACCTTCAGTCACGCGCATTACACTCAATATACTTATTATACTTCGTTTAAGTGAAGACGTAAACAATGTTTCTTAATTATCTAATAGGTTAATAATAATATAAAAGAGGTACTTTTACTTTATTATTTTTTAATAATAAAGTATTTGTAACTTTATCCAAAGCAAAGTTGGTTAGTGTAGGGAAATTTCCTTGAAAATAGCAAAAACTCCTCCCCCCGAATAAGTAGGATTATCTTTTTAGCAGTTGATAGCAGTGCCAAGGTTAGTCAGTAGAATCTAGAGAGGAGCGCCGGATATCATTGAAACGAACACAATTGTGAACTTTAAATTGAAATTAAAATTTTTCGAATCTAGATTTCTTCGCGTACTATACTAGGTACTATCCACTGCAAAAAACACACTAATAAGAAATATGGAAAAGACGAAAATTTATGCACTCCAGTTTGGAGCAAGAAAATAACAAAGTTGTTAAAATGGATGTTGCTGTAACGGTTTTATATACATATTAGTAGTATTTTCTAAGTATTATCTAAGAAAAACAATACGAGTAAGGTACAACTTTAATTATGGCCAGTTGTTTTTTTATCGATGGAATTCATATCTTTTGTGTTACACTGGAAGGGATAAATAATGCCCCGTACCTCATAACTATCCTGGGAAAAACAAGTACGAAATTTACATAGAAAATAATCATACAAAACAAATAAGGATATTCATATTTTAATTTGATTAAATTTCGTCAAGGACGCAAAAAATGGATAAATGGTATTATGCAGAGATCTATAAGCAATTTACTTAAGTGAGTCTCCTGCTAAGTCATTTAGTTTGCAATAGTTGTGTAACTCAGTTCATTTGATTTATTGAGCGAGTAAGAATAAAGAATTGTGATTGACCCATCGAATCTGGGTGGATAATACTGCCATCGTCAGTTACTTGCTTGAATCCCCGTCTATTGTATTATCCGTCCATTGAGATACTCATAGGGACAAAATGAATTTGTTGATTTTCTTTATAAGTTACATACTAAGTTGAATATCTTTGATATCCAGCCAGGTCATCATGTTTTTTTTATTTAAACATGTTTTGGAATGTGCCCAAAAGTTACTAATAAAAATATATAAAATAATAAAGCTACGAGTGAATACGAGTGAGGAAAATTAAGTCGTACTATTGATTACGTTTGAAAAATTAAAAAAAGATTCAGCTGCAGTGGAATATGCATCAGCGGTATGAATTCATTTCAGTTATTGAGTTAATATCGGAGTCAGATCACTCCTGCAAGTAGCAAAATGTTACTGATATCTTCCATCAAGTTTTTTAAATGTCTAATGACCCAATAATGAAAAATCGTATAATAGCAAAGTTTTATATAAAAAAAAACAATTTTCTAAGGAATCTTCTTTAATGTTCAACCCGGCCATCCCTTAACTAATTTCTACGCACTCCATTGTTTGGAATTGGTGGAAGCTGTTCAAAAAAAAATTGTTTAATTACTATACTTCTGAAGGTTATTCTAAAATTTATACAAAACCCTAAAGAGTTTTTTTTTCGAATTTTTCGATGTTTATAATATTTTTCATTGTTCAATATGATCTTAGGACCAGTGATGTGTATTTGTTAAAATTGTAGTAGATCTACTACTTTTTGCATCTCTCTCACTACACTCAACTACGTAGTAAACTCGATCTACTACATTTCTAAAACTCCTGCTGAATTTTTAAAATAGATACTAATACTAATTAGCAATTAGATACGAGTAGTTGCATATTTTATACCCTAGCTAAAATCATAGAGTATTATAAGTTTAATCCAGCCCGGAAAGTTTGTAACGTATAGATCCGAGCCTCGGACGGAAAAAAGTTGTAAAATCTTTTATATTCAGTTGTGACCAAAAACCCCAAATCCGTTTGCTGCCCGTCCGTCTGTCTGTCCGTCCGTTTGCACAATAACTGAAGAACACGATGAGCTAGGAAGTTAAAATTTTGTCACAACCTATAAAATGGAAAAGTAACGATAAGTTCGTTAATGGGCGATATCCTTTCACTCCTTCGGGTGCCTCCCATAAAAGGGTCCTTAAAACACGTATTCACGATTATTGGTCGAATACTTCTACTTAGGAACTTGAAATTTTGCACACATAAACTTTTCAATGTTTGAAGCGAAAATTCCGAATATAATGCAAGTCGAATGTGTCCTTCGAGTAGCAGCCTATAAAAGTTCATCTAAAATGTATGGAAGTTACAGAATCTGCTATAACTCAAGAACACTTTACAGCGGGAAGTAAACATTTTGCATGAATTAGCTTTAAATCATAAGTAAGACTGAGTTCATTAATTCGTAACATCCGTCAACTCCTTCGGGTAACTTTCATACACAAGTCTTTAAAACACGTGTTTACCAATATTGAACGATAACTTCAGAACGCTTTAAGCTACGACTTTTACATTATGTATACTTTGATTTTATATCAATCGCACCTAAAGAAATTTTCTAAATCTGAAAAAAATCCCATTAGTGTAGCTGTCATACAAAAATTCTGTAAAAATATTCTAACTTAATTTACGGAACTCGCTAAAACTCAAGAAATCGTTTAGCCACGAAGTTAAAATTTTCTTCAAATAAGTTTCAAGTAAAAACAAACTCGAACTTACTTGTCAGCGAGAACCTTCTACTCCTTCGGGTAGCTCAGATACAAAAAGTCCTTAAGACAAGTACTCAAGAATATTTTCAGATAACTTTTGAACCCTTCAGGCTAATAATTTGAAATTTTGTACACATTAATTTGTAAATGGTTCTAGGTAAATATGATAAATATACTAGAAATCAAGTATATCCTTCTTGCACCTCCCATGTGAAAGTCCTTGAAAAAAGAAAATTTTACTTTCGGTGATTTACCAAGCTCCAGCTATGAAATTGAACATGGTTGATATTGTCTTTCACTTTCGAATAGCACACAAATGAGAGTCCTTAATACAGAACGAACTACATACGCACTGCTTAATATACTTTATCCCCAACTACAACATAAATCAGAGTTCAGTGTTTCATTTAGAGTATCATACGATTGGCTTGCAGCCGATCGTGACTACAGTATGTTTACTACTTAATTTTAACACGTTTTTTGACATTTATTTTCTAATTCCTAAGTCAAATTGATAATTTGAGGGCTATCCTTATTTTAATATTTATGTGATCTTAGTGGGATTTAAATATATACCATATAATCATCATTTTTTCAAAAAGACACATCCAATATATAAATAGAAATCAAAAACAAAAGGATGCAGCCATTAATCCTTTTGTTTTTGATTTCTATTTATATATTGGATGTGTCTTTTTGAAAAATGATGATTATATGGTATATATTTAAATCCCACTAAGATCCAGAATGACTAGAAAAATTTCTCAAGATTTTTAAAATTTTCAAGAGGAGTCTGTAAAAAATCTGCCAACAGTCTGGGCGCAACTTTATTATTTTATGGGTAGAAGTCCGAAACGTGTTTAATGATGAGATGCGGTGTTGGGTACTATGCGACTGACAACCTAAAAAATAACGTTCCAAATAGCCTCCTGGTTATTTCTTAGGTTGTCAGTCGCATAGTACCCAACACCGCATCTCATCATTAAACACGTTTCGGACTTCTACCCATAAGATAATGAAGTTGCGCCCAGACTGTTGGCAGATTTTTTTTATTTACTTACGTATTTTTTTATCAATATAATAATTGATAGTAGTAAAGCGAATTCGATCACATTAAACCTAAGAGATTTTCGGAATCAGTGAAATCTTGAACAATACCCCCAGGGTGTTTAATTGAGAAAAATACTTAAATCGGTTTTTCCCCGACTACGTTTAAAGCTTATAGAAGTAAAAGTGAATTCCAAATCTCAATATACCTTAGAAACATATCAGAATTCGTGAATACGTACACAACCACTTTACACCCCCTTAGGGGTTGGATATCGAAAAATTTTGAAGATCGTTACTAGGCGCTTATATAAATAGCCCGCAGAAGTAAAATTGCTTTGATAGCTCGACATGTCTAAAAGTTTTAACGAAGTTTGTGAAAATGTGCACAGTAAAAAATATGAGATGTCTTATTACACCACCTTGCGGATAATAGGTTTTTTAACACCAATTAGGGTCAAAAATGCCTCACAATATACCAACCTAGTGGTGTTAATTTCGTAGTTTCCCTTTGGGTGAACATTTTTTCTCTCTCACCGCAAAAATACACCAAACAAAATTTTATTTGGAAAATCGCGAAAAAACCCCCATTGGATAAATTTCGGGAACAACTTATCACCGATTAAATAACAATGAAAACGCACACTATTATGTTTACGATATATTGCCTTTTTCGGTGTAATTAAACACCGATCGGATAAATAGTATATTAAAATCACCCATCGGATGACGCGCTGTTAGTGAATCGGTTTTTCTCGTTATCGATCGAATCTAGTTTGAATAGTGGAGGTGATGAAAGTGTTCTTGTGAATTAATTATGGAAAAACTTTTCAAAGTAAAATTCGGTGGTGACCAAAAGTTTGTCGTTGTGAAAAGCGAGGATGACGACATCAAATTTGTTCAATTTATTGATGCATGTACGGCAAAAGTAAAAGTATTTTTAGTTCCTTAAATGTACAATTATTAACTTTAATTTACGAAATGAATAAAACAAATTTATAATTAAAAAATTGAATAAAAATTGATTTATATAAAAAAAACAATGTTTTTCACTTAAATTACATTTATATGAATATAGTAGTTATGGGCGAGTAATATCACCCCGCAAAAGGACTTTTTGCATGTTTAAAAATACCCCAAAATGAATGATTTTTGGCATAAAAATGGTCCAATCGACGTTTAATATTATAACCGAAAATAAAAAAAATCATCCGAATCAACACCGGCCGGGTGTTTCTGTAAAACCTTCAACGAACGAAAAATACACCGCTTTTGTCCGTTTTACACCGTTACTGGGAAATTATAAATTATCCTAAACAATTTTATTTTTATCACCACTATTTGGGTGTCAAATAACACCGCAAAAGGATGGACTCCATCGAACACCAGGTGGTGTTTTTTTCCTATGGACTTTTGGTACAGTGTGGATTCACGCACATTTTTTTCACTCAACCTCTGAACGCCAATAAAAATCTGAACTTTTTTTTGCTTTAATTACTCTAATAGTACATTTACATATACGTACTAAATTTCAACTGTCTAGCATAAGCCGTTTCTGAGATATAAAAAACCACCACTCTGCCCCATACCTTGATACCCCTATTAAAAATTTTATTTTTCTAGGATGTCACCATAGTGGCTCTATATAATCCTAAATTATTAGCTTTCTATTCATTATGGTTTTTGAGAAATAAAAATCAGAATGTTTTCCTTTCTACCCCCTTTCACCATCACCCCCAATACCCACACCACCAAAATCTTTTTCCCTACTAGAAGTTTACCGACCCCAACTCCTGTAAAATTTTCAAGATCATATCTGATACGGTTTCTGAGATATAACTATTAAATTTTTTGAAAAATTGCTGTCCCCCACTTTCGTGCTCCACCTCCCCCCTCAAAAAATTTAGTTTCGATAGACTCCTCTTGTGATCCCACATACAGAAACTAAATTTTATCTTCTTGGTGTAATTGGTTCGGAAAATATTGTAATCCAAAGTTTTTCACCCCCCACCCCTATACCCCACCACCCCTCTTAAAAATTTTAGCCCTTGTCTAATCTCGAAGTATCCCTAAGGACAACAACAAAGTTTAAATCTTCTGACATCAATCGTTCAGGAGATATTGATTTTAGAATGTTTCAATCCCGTCTTTCATGCGTTAAAGACTCATTGTTTTCCCCCTCACTTCCACACCCCTTAACCAATATAGACAATTTTTTTGCAATTGAGTCCATTATCATAGTACTACATAAGTTCCAAGTTTCAGCCTCCTAGCATAAGTGGTTCTTGAGATCTAGAAACCAAAAATTTTCGTCTAAAATGATCCCCTCTCCTCTCCCCTTGTACCCCCACTCCTCCAAAATATACCAATCGTAGGGGTTCACCCAATCTACCCACCATAAAAATTTCAATTTAATATCTCAACGGGTTTAGGAGCTACACGCCTTCAAACGATATGTAAGTGCGTACGGCGTACGGCGTCTACGGCGGACAGACGGAAATTTTTTTTTTTTTGCTTTTTTGGTGTTTACTAGTCCTAAAACGTGTAAATACAAAATTTCAGGGTAGCAAACTTTTTTGAAATTTCAGGTCGATCACAATACTTTATTATTAAAAAATAATAAAGTAATAAGTCTTTTTCATTAGCCATTTATTTGCATGTAGATATTTTAGTATTACTTTTATTGGTGTTTTCAGTTTGGAACCTCCATAAAATTAAAAATTTAAACTAAAAAAAATTCAGAAAAATTGAGTAGTGTGAAGGATGTTCTGAAAAACCTCATAATAGGTGTGCAACGTGGATTTAATAATTAATATAATATTTAAGTACATATCCCGATGCTGATGGTTATATTTTCCACACGTCTCATTATTTATTAAATGTACTATATTTTTAGTACCATAATTTTTAAAATCTTCTACATGTTCTGTAAATCTGCTACTAGTTATTAGTCTAGCTCAACATTTTTTGGACTTTCCTTGAAAGATATTTTTAAAAACTACTAAAAATGTGTGTCATCGGTTTCTCAACCAGTCGCCCGCTGCGTGCTTCCACTGTTGTTATGAGCATTTTCACCAAGTAAATATCAAAATGATTCATGACTAAGAATAAGAGATGCACATTATTTCTCATCACAGGTCCTTTTAATTTTGCATTACGTCTTCGACCGTATGTGTGTCCCAGAGAAATGATCACCGGAATCCGGAATTTAAAATGGTTGGGTGGGATTCGAACCCATGATATGAAAGTTTATTGACTAGGTCTGCTTTAACTCCGTGCGTTTATAATTTTTCCAGGAACTTTCGCCCATCTACGACCCCATGAAAGTACTTACGAAATGAATGACTAAATTTACTCTAAACGTGTGGCAAATTTCATATAAACTTTATTCTTTTTAAAGTTTTGTATTAAATCTCATCCGTTTCATTAATTATCACAACAAATGTTCCAAACACTTCGAACCCATCACATCCTTAGCAGATGCAATTCTGATAAAACACCAACATTAACTTCTTGATTGGCGACAACAAACCAGCAACTGCTCACACTTTAGACGTGTAACTTCTTATAAACTAATTGCTTTATTTCTGGTATATGGGCGTGTATATTGTTGCGGCATTTCTACTTCGAAAATGAGCAACTTTTTGGATTCTTGCAAAGATTTTCGTTACGGAAATATTTAATTTAGTTTTTATTGAATGTTTGGGGGTGGAATGGTTTGTTTACTATACGATGGTAACACTTGCAAGTCAACTTGGAAGACAAACAGCCCTCTTTGATTTTTCTATTTGAAATCTGAATCGTTTCAGGACACGATTTTAATACTAAACACAGCACGGCACTTATGGAATGTCTAATAAGAACAACTTTGAACAATATGTTGGGGAAGTTTTTTCATCCAGTCATATGTTACAAGGATAGTTTAAAATTGTAATTGTTATTGTTTTTCTTTTATTGAATTATATTTCAGACTTGTTCCAATAGTAAGCTTCGTCTACGTCTAGTTATAACAGTTTAAGCCTTCAAACATAGAAAATTCCTCGTCCAATTAAATTTTGGTTGGTGTCTTGGCTTAACTTGACTAGTTTTACGACAGCTGACGAGGTCAATGAAAATTTTTCTGCTGTAAATATGACGAAATAAACTTTTCTAGGAGGTTTCTATGCATGTTTTTCCACTTTGACTTCGTTGTCCGAAATATTATGCAAGAAGCAGGCTATATAGGTGAGTTAGCTCGAAATTTTTTACACGTATACTCTTGGAATTGGGCCTATATCTTGAAGAATTTTCGAGATGAATGCCATTTGGTCCAATATTTGATGTACGTGTAGTAGCCTGATTTGAGGAGCTTAACTTGAATCATTGACAACTTTTCTTTTCTACCCACATTTTTCTATGGGACCGGTCAAAACATAAATAGTTACCCTTCAATGTTTACATTAGCTAGACAAAGTTATAATCGGTGTGTGCTCGTATTAAGGAGTTGAAGTGTAACAGACCAGAAAATGGTGGTACGTTACATTTAAGACATTAAACACTGAAAAGGTCAGGGGACACAAAGGTTGGTAATCGGGTTGTTCGAGGTATGAAGGAATTCGGGACATTATCGATTCAAAAATTATTGAATTTTTTGTGAACCGTGGGATATCTCAAAAGTCTTGAAGAGTAAAAAATGTTGGGGCTTTTGCTCCAGCTATTATTTTAGAAACTAAACCTGCTTTGTTTTGTGTTACAACATTCGATCATTTGCATCCACAGGCTGTGGGACATTGAGTAAACTGCCGCTTCCGGGGCTTCAGCCTTTATCAGTCGCCAGAACTTATTCAGTCCTTGAAAGTTTATTTCATTTGCTGGGTTTCATGTATTTCGTTATTGGCCCATGAAGGTCTTCCTTGTGTATTACAATCTAGAATATGTTTGAAGATGTTTTGGTCTGGTATGAAAAGGTATAAAAGTATGACTAATTCAACCCATTGCAACCTATTCATCTTTGTATCTAGATGCAAGTATATGCGCTACGTTTCTCCAAAAGATCGTCCATGGAGAATATCTCCAAATACGTCTAAGACATTGTTCGTAATATTTTACAGAAATTTATATCAGGGCCATCCCAGAAGGAGGTTTTTTGTCAGATATTAATCTGCAATTTTAACTGTTATAAACACCTACAACATATAAATTAAACTTAAGGTATACTAACTCCATCAGAAGACTTAAGGATATGATAGCTTTCAGAAAGGATATAGGAATTTTACTCAGTAACAAATTTCAACCTACTTTTTTTAAAAATTAGGCAGCTGCTTTTGCGCCATTCATCCAGAGCTAAGTAGGGTAACAAATTTACTTATAAAACATCAAAAACACTGCTGTTTGTGATTTTTCATGACTTTTTCCCGCAGGTAAAAGGCTAAATTAGAGCACTTTTTGAACATTTTTACCACATTTTCACCAATTTATGTTGAGTTACCAAATTAATTAATGGATACTTTATGTAAGTGCCTAGAACCAATTTGAAAAATTCTTGGGTATACAACCCTAGGGCGTGTAAAGTGATTGTGCATATTTTCACGAATTCTGGTATATTTCTTAGGTCTAATGAGATATCGCATTCACTTACACTTCTAAAAACTGTAAATAATTAGGGAAAATACCGATTTAAGGAATTTCCGATAGGTAGGTATTGTTCAAGTTTTTACGAATTCCGACAACTCTTTTAGGTTTAATTAGATCGAATTCGCTTTTACTGCTTATACATAATTATCTAAAAAATCTGACAACAGTCTGAGCGCAACTTTATTATTTTTGGGTAGAAGTCCGGAACGCGTTTAATTCTGAGACGCGGTGTTGGTTATTATGTGTCTGAAAACTTAAAAAAAAGTTCGAAAAGCGGTTAGAATGGGGTCGCACTAGAATACTTACGTCGCTGCCACATATAACATCTGAATTAAAATACATAATTGGGTCATACTCCGGGACGAGGTCTAAAGGCCTGTTTACATGTCAAATGCAAGGAATTTTTACTAAGATTGTGAGGGAGAAGGAAATCTCTAATGAGAAACTGATCAGGAGTGAAACGAACAGAGATATATCCAGTAAAAAATATTGACGATATTTCTATCAATGTGTGCGTGCCAACATTTTTTTGTAGTGGTTGCTTCTACTCTATTGAAAATTCGATAAGCTAGCTCCCTCACAATCTCAGTAAAAATTATTTGCAACCGACATCTAAACCGGCCTTAAGTCGTAGTATAATTTCAGTTGTTACGTGATAAGGAGGTTTTTCGTGATTTGGTTTTGGGCCATTACATAAAATCGGAAATGCATTTGTAGGCGATTATATAAAAAGTCTGTGGAAGTTAAAACCAATCTGATATTTTATCAATCGTAAGAAATATGTCGAAAGCCTTACGTCCTCTTGGAGTTGAATATTTAAAAAACCTGAAATCAACTTTTGACGATTATATAGCAAGCCTTAGGAAGTAAAACTGAATTTGATATCTCATCTGAACTAAGAAATATGTAAGAATTTGTGAAAACATATGCAGCCCCCTTGCACACTCTTTGGGGTTTAATATCCAAAAATCCTGAAATGAGTTTTTAGATACATGTATATAAAGAAAGCCAGAGGAAGTGAAAACCAATCCGATGTCTTATCACTCTTAAGAGATATGACGGAATTTGTGAAAACGTGTTCAACCCGTTTATACCCTCTTAGGGGTTGAAAAAGGAAAAAATTTGAAAACGAGTTTTAGGTGATTATAAAACAAGACCATGGAAGTAAAAAGTTATTCAATATCTAATCAGACCGGAGGGATATGGCTGAATTCGTGAAAAAGTATACAACCACTTTACACCACTGTGGGGGTCGAATTTCAAAAAATCATGAAAAAAGTCTTCTATGTATTTATATGAAAAATCCGTAGAATAAAAATGAATTCAATATTTGTAAACACAATAGATATGACGAAAATCGTGAAAATATATGCATTCCATTTTCACTGATAATTCTTTTTGCCCCCTTCTGTAAGCCAATGGATATTTGAAATTTTTTTTAATCTAAATTACTTTTCTAGTTGACTTACATATACGTACCAGTTTTCAACTTTCTAGCATAAGCCGTTCTATAGTTAGGAAAAACACCAACCACCCCCGTACTATAGTATCCCTGTAAAAAATTATATTTTTTCAAAATGCTACTACAATAGTTCTATCCAAATACCAAGTTTCAGATTTATATCATTATAGGTTCTCGAGATATAAAAATCGAAACTTTTTCCTCACCGCCAACATTTTTTTTTCTGCTAGGGATCTATTTGGCCTACTTCTGGTAAAAATTGTAAGCATCTATCTTACACCGTTCTTGTGATATAAGACGTTATTTTTTAGAAAAATTCTTATCCCCTCCACTTTCATACTCCACCGCTCCCTTAAAAAATTTTACTTTCAGCAAACTTTATTTGTCAACCTTAATACAGATACCGAATTTTGTTTTTCTAGTGCAATTGGTTCGTGAGATATCGCAATCCAAATTTTTCACCCCCCACCTCCGTACGCCACTGACCCCACTAAAAAATTTGTTTCCGATCTATTCTCTTAGTATACCTACAGATGTTCATTAAGTTTTAATTTCGTGACATTAACCGTTTAGGATATATGGATTTTAGAATGTGTCGATCTTGGCTTTCGAGCGTTTCGGACGCATTTTTATTCCCACCACTCCCACACCCCTTTACCCATATCATCATTTTTTTGCAAATGGGTCCATTATCAATGCTCTATATAAATTCTAAGTTTCAGCCTAAGCGGTTACTGAGATCTAGAAACTAAAATTTTCCGTCTAAAACGCTTCCCCCATCTTTCCCCTCACACCACCACCACTCAAAAGGTGGCCACTTGAAGGGGTCTGCTCAGTCAACCAACAAAAAAAAAATCAACTTAATAGCTCAAAGAATTTGTATACTCTAGAATCTAGATGAAATCATATAGAGTATTATAAGTTTAATCCAGCCCAAAAGTTTGTAACGCATAGAACCAAGCCTCGGACGAAAAAAAGTTATATATTATTTTTTGTTTATTTGTGGCCAAAAACCCCAAATCCGCTTGACGTCCGTCCGTCCGTCCGTCCGTCCGTCTGTCCGTGAACACGATAACTCAAGAACGCCTTCACCTAGGATCTTGAAATTTTGAATCTGGATGTTTGGTTGAATTTGTAAGGGTAAGTTCGTTAACGGGCAAAATCGTCCTACTCCTTCGGGTAGCTGCCATACAAAATGTCCTTAAAACACGTGTTCAAGAATATTGGCCGATAACTTCAGAAGGGTTTAAGCTACGACATTGAAATTTTGTATGTGTTATTTTTCCAATAGTTGGAGCTAAATATATGATTATGAAGAAAATTCTATTAGTCCTTCGTGTAGCTGCCATTCAAATATCCTGTCAAAATGTATTCACTTAATTTACGAAACTCACTGTAACTCAAGTAATCTTTTAGCTATGAATTCGGAATTTTGTACAAATTAGTTTTGAGTAAAAACGAAGATCGAGTTTACTAATCAGCGAAATCCTTTTACTCCTTCTGGTAGCTGCCATACAAAATGTCCGTAAGACACGTGCTCAACAATATTTTTCGATAACTTTTGAACGCTTCAAGGTACGAATTTGAAATTTTGTACACGTTCATTTTTAAATTGTTCCAAGGAAAAGGATAAACATGTAAGAAATCGAGTGAGTCCTTCCTGCACCTCCCATGTGAAAGTCCTTCAGAAAGGACTTTTTTTTCGATGACTTAACCAGTTCAAGATAAGAAATTAAACACTGAATATTGTCTTTTAGTTTTGAGTAGCAATCTAATAGCAGTCCTTAATAAAGAACATACAACATGCACACACGTAATTCTACTTTACCCCCAACTACAATATAAATCGGAGTTCAGTATTCATCTAGAGTATTATACGATTGGCTTGCAGCCGATCGTGACTGCAGTATGTTTATACTCTAGATGAAAAAATCATATAGAGTATTATAAGTTTAATCCAACCCAAAAGTTTGTAACGCATAGAACCAAGCCTCGGACAAAAAAAAGTTATATATTATTTTCTGTTTACTTGTGGCCAAAAACTCAAATCTGCTTGACGTCCGTCCGTCCATCTGTCCGTGAACACAGTAACTCAAGAACGCCTTCACCTAGGATCTTGAAATTTTTAATCTGGATGTTTGGTTGAATTTGTAAGGGTAAGTTTGTTAACGGGCAAAATCGTCATACTCCTTCGGGTAGCTGCCATACAAAATGTCCACGTGTTCAACAATATTTTTCGATAACTTTTGAACGCTTCTAGCTACGAATTTGAAATTGTGTACACGTTCATTTTTAAATGGTTCCAAGGAAAAGGATAAATATGTAAGAAATCGAGAGAGTCCTTCCTGCACCTCCCATGCGAAAGTCCTTCAAAAAGGACGTTTTTTTCGATGACTTACCCAGTTCAAGATATGAAATTAAACACTGAATATTGTCTTTTAGGTTTGAGTAGCAATCTAATGGCAGTCCTTAATAAAGGACATACAACATGCACACACGTAATTCTACTTTATCCCCAACTACAATATAAATCGGAGTTCAGTATTCATCTAGAGTATTATACGATTGGCTTGCAGCCGATCGTGACTGCAGTATGTTTTTTTTTTAAATTCGGTAACAATACTTTAGATAGATAGATAGATAGATGATTTATTGAAATTCATTAAGTTGTATAATAACTAGTAAAAATAGTTCAGTGATTAGATCTTAATCTTTACATCTGCAATTGATAAATCTGAATTCTATTTGCAAAACCTTACGTTAATCTAACACAGTAATATATGTTCAAGGAAAAATTTTGTTAAAAAAAACCGACAACGATACTTTATTATTAAAATAATAAAGTAAAATTAATTTGATTAATTTTGCGATATTCAACTCTTAAGAGGGTGTTAAATGACTGTCTGCGTTTTTTACGAATTCCGACATATCACTCTTATGACATATCCCCTAAAAATTGGTTTCAACATTTTGTAATGTTCAACCCCTTAAGCGGTGTATTCCTTGTTGTTTTTATTGAAATTACAAAAAACTTTATATTTTTTTGGGTGGAAGCCCGGAACGCATTTCATGCTGAGATGCGGTGTATGTTATTATATAATACTACGTGACTGACAATCTAAAGAATAACCAGAAGGCTAATTGGAACGTTATTTTTTAGGTTGTCAGTCACATAGTAAGTATCCTACTTTGCATTTCAGCACTAAACTCGTTCTGGACTTCAACCCAAAAAATTATGAAGTTGTTCCCAGACTTTTGGTAGATTTTTTTTTGGAAAAGAAGTACATCATCGTCGAGTTAATCATCATAAAAATGGTCAGGCAGAATTACATAAATTTGTTCAGCTTTTTAATGAAGTAGGTAGCCTCATTGATTCGCGTTCTCTAGTTGCAACGAGTTCGAGCATATGCAAGCACGGAGTTTTTAATGAATTTTAATTTTCCAGTTTTTTTTTCTGAACTTCTGCAATTAGAGAACTATTACAGTGTGTGGAACTTTAAATTCAAGTCCTTTAGCTTATTTTTCAGTTCCTATACGACTACATCTGGAATTGGGTAGTAAGTAACATTTCATTTAATAAGTCTAATAAAAATACCGCACTTAGGGGGTTATATATAGTACACCTGGGTAGTTAAAAAAAATCGATTTTTCAAAAAGGTCCTTATTCGAAAGTACCATCCTTTAAGTGTCTACCCTGAAAATTTCATAAAGACATTCGCTGTAATGATGAAGTTACAGCGTTTTGTAACCGACCTGGTGAGCAACGACTAGCGGTTGGCGCGTAGGTGTTCGCGCCCTTTGTCATCTGTTTGACTTTGAGCTTTTTTTACTTTTTTTTTTACTTTAATACTTTAAGAGATATATAATGGTTGTTCAATTAACTTCAGTTTTATGCACGAAAAAAATGCGTAAAAATAGCGTAGTTTTAGCCGTCCCAGGTGTATGTAGCCCCTTAACTTCAGTATCTAGGTCTCCTCTTCACTCTTTTACAGCAGTCGAAACAACTTAATGGGTCATCCTTCAATGCAGTTATACAACTGAGACGACCTAGGTAGATAGAGATAATGAGATAGAAGATTTAGAGTAAAGTAACAGGGGAAAGCATGTGAAATGGCGGTGGACATTGTTTTTGAACTGTTACAGGTTATACTTATCAGGGTGAAAATTATCTGGAAATACGTTCCACATTAATGATGTTTGAGGGATGAAAGACTGCCCAAATTTCACATTTATATATATTGGAACAAGTGGCTGGATTTTTTTATAAGTGGTGAAAAAGTGCAAACTCTTTCTATTGGGAATTTGCTATGATAGACTCAAATTAAATGTAGGTATTTTATCCGTTAATAACTGCATTCTTACAAATTTGATCAGCTATCTCGATACCAATTTTATACGAAAGATAGATAGTTGTAAGAGCTGATTTCCAAGTATTTCACCATATTGTTCTTGACTTGATCTTAATTTCACTTTATCTACAGAAGAATACTTGAACAGGTCATTCCGTTGGGTGTTAGATGCCTGCTCAGAACAGGTCCCTATGACCAGCGCTGTCGTTTGTACTACTATAGTAGTATTTGTACTACTATTGTACTTCATGTACTACTATACTACTCCTTTAAATTGTGTATTACTCTTTTCTCAAAAATTAAATTATCGAAAACTTTAGAAGAGGATTTTACAATTTACATTGAAAATGCATGGTAGCTGGGGTTGCGAATGATTTCGATTTTATTGTTTTTGTTTTGCGACTGCGTGAGACCTAATATTATTTATTTTAAATTTAAATCATGTTAGGGTCATTCCATCAAAAATCGGTCATAGGTGTGATTTCAGTTTTCTTAATTCCGTAGAAACTTCGTGCACTTGATGAATTAGTGAAAAGAAATTATACAGTGTAGTCGCGATAATGGGAACTCCGCCTAACGTGAACCACCGCATAACATGGACTTCCGATTTTTATTATCGACCACCTCATAACATGGACAGTGAAAACTACTATAATGTAAACAACTTTTTTTTATGACGAGAAAAAATTAAATCAAATGCCAAATTTTTTCCCGAAAATTTTGACAATACTATTTAAAGATGTCAAAATTTTAGGTAAAATATGTGGGTGGACGAATTATTATCTAAAGTCTCTCGCGTAACTGATTTGGCGAATAAATATGATATCGAGAAGTCTACTATCAAAATTAAAAATAAAAACTGCAACAGATTAGGATGTGTGTTCAACACATTTATGGGACTTGCGAAAATGAGCGCTAAAAAATTTTAAGCCTCCGTAGATGGAGAACTAAAATTAGTTGTTAAACCAATAGATAAAAAATTATCCAGTGAGTGTCGAAATGCTAAAGGAAAAGGCAATAAAGCTACATTTCCAATTGAAGAAAAATAGGCATTCTTTCAACGCTAGCGAACGATGGCTACAACGATTTAAGACAAGCTATGGAGTGTGTTTCTTGAAAGTAACGAGTGAAAAACTTTTACCGCAACCCGAACTTATTGAGCCTTTTCAAAGAGAAGTGAACAACAAATTTAAGGAAATGTAAGTGCCTACAGAGCTGCTTTACATCGTAGATGACAGTGAACTCTTTCGGAAGTTTCTTCCAGGTAAAACAATACTCAGTGGAAAAAATAACTAACCACGAATACCATTCCTTGCCTGTACTAATGGAAATGGCACGAATAAAATAAAGCCACTTGTAATTGGTCGAGTTAAAAAACCCATATTAAAAAAAAATTGCTTCTATATTTAAGGAATAGTAAAAGTTTTGTAGCTGATAAATATGCTTTGAAAACAAACCCCATAAACGTGAAGTGCCTTGGTTTCATCTTATTTACCTTATCTCGACTCCATCAAATTTTGTCTTTTTTTTGGTTTTGTTAGGTTTAGTATCCTCCTCTTTTTAACTTCATATTTTATTTTAAGGGGAAATACAGAAAAAAAATATTCCGCTGAAATTTAAAATATCAAATTTTTTAGAATAAATTTATTACAAAACATTGGTTTTGTTTAAGTAATTAGTAGCTCTATTGAGTTATTAAAGACGTGTAGCGATCGACTGGGCAGTCTTTTCTTTGACAATTTGGAGGACCTGAGGTCGATAGGGCAGGATAAGCTAGGCAAGTTCTTTAGGGATCTGGGTTGTTTAGGGGATGTTTGGTGACCTACGAGGCTCTGAAGGGATCGCTATGTGCCCTTTTGGTGCCTAGTGTGCGCGGTGGTTTAGCGCCTCGTCCCTTCTTAAAACTAAAACTAAAACTATTAAAGACGGAACCTATTTTAAATTTATTATTTTAAGAACTGACCATATATCTGCCATAGTAAAATTAAGACCCTCGTCATTTACGAGCAAGTAATCAAAATAATTGTAATTGTAAATTGTGCGAAATAATTGATGACCACTGATGTTCGTCGATTTTTTTACTCTGTTCCTTTGAGATCTCAAGTTAATTTTTTGAAATGTTTTAAAAAACAGTATAATGGAAATATATATAACATAAAGAAAACAATATACAAAAAAATAAATAAAAAATGGCGTTTTGAGATATTGAAGGAATAACGACACGAACATTCTCCTTGAAAAAAATTTGTAAAGATAATTTTTTCTGTAAATTCTCGTAACATTCCGCTTTTAAAATAGTCCCAAATCATTATTCTATGATAAAAACTATCAGAGATATAAATTTTCAAACAGGATTCGGGCATCATTTTCACAAAATCTTTAACGTAAAATTAAATTATAATTTTTTAATAATTCTTCGAGTACACAAAGTTTAACAGAATCGGCGATGGTAAGGTCACAAATTTTTTTTTTTTTTTCGGCTATTTTTAATGTAATGACCCTATATATACTAACTTTTCGATGTTATTATGTGATCCGAACCTAAGAGTCATGTATGTACTACTATTCTTTGTTTCACTTAAATGCACTACTGTCCAAAATAACAAAACGACAGCACTGCCTATGACCCTTGGTCGCTATGGTATCGACTACTCGATAAATCTTAAAACCTTGTAAGCCTTCTTAATCAATCAGTCTTAAAACATTCCTTTGAAAACCCGTACTTAAATAAAGTTGTTTTTTGCCCAAATCAACTTCCTCGAAAAGACTATTTTATCCTATCTTTTCGCAAATTCTGAATTAATAAACGGATCGTTCCTTTTGTACTTTGCAATCGAATTAATTCGTCAAGCATGAGACAAGGGACATCAGAAGAAATAAAGTTCTTTGACAAAGTGCTAAACATATTTTAACTTTGCCATTACAAGCATTCCCACTGAGGACACTCCATCGATGCGAGAAAGTAGCCAGCACATTCTTCTTCGTGACATCGACGATTTTCCCATTAACTTTCTTTTATTGGTACCAATACACGTTTCAAGTCCATTCGGAAAAATAATAAAGCGGAATAATGTTGGCTACATTTGCAGATAAGTCAGAGCATCTTCCGAGTGGCATCTTAATGAGAACGTGACGAAAATAATTCGTGGTTTTATCCAAATACATAGCGAAAATTAAAAGAAAATAACTCCTACACCTGAACCAATGTTAGTTTAGGACTAGAGTCGATTATCTAAAAAAATTGGACATGTTTGGATTAAATAGGCTTTAATGTTCGTATCAAGAGAAATTTGTTATTTTTATACTCTAGATGAAATCATATAGAGTAGGTATTATAAGTTTAATCCAGCCCAAAAGTTTGTAACGCATAGAGCCCAGCCTCGGACGAAAAAAAGTTATATATTATTTTTTGTTTATTTGTGGCCAAAAACCTCAAATCCGCTTGACGTCCGTCCATCTGTCCGTGAACACAATAGCTCAAGAACGCCTTCACCTAGGATCTTGAAATTTTGAATCTGTATGTTTGGTTGACTTTGTCGTCCTACTCCTTCGTGTAGCTGCCATACAAAATGTCCTTAAAACATGTGTTCAAGAATATTGGTCGATAACTTCAGAAGGGTTTAAGCTACGACTTTGAAATTTTGTATGTGTTATTTTTCCAATAGTTGGAGCTAAATATATGATTATGAAGAAAATCCTGTTAGTCCTTCGTGTAGCTGCCATACAAATATCCTATCAAAATGTATTCACTTAATTTATGAAACTCAGTATAACTCAAGTCATATTTTAGCTACGAATTCGGAATTTTGTACAAATTAGTGTTGAGTGAAAAGGAAGTTCGAGTTCACTAGTCAGCGAAATCCATTTACTCCTTCTGGTAGCTGCCATACAAAATGTCCTTAAAACACGTGTTCAAGAATATTGGTCGATAACTTCAGACGGGTTTAAGCTACGTCTTTGAAATTTTGTATGTGTTATTTTTCCAATAGTTGGAGCTAAATGTATAATTATGAAGAAAATCCTATTAGTCCTTCGTGTAGCTGCCATACAAATAACCTGTCAAAATGTATTCACTTCATTTCAATTCGGAATTTTGTACAAATTAGTTTTGAGTGAAAACAAAGTTCGAGTTTACTAGTCAGAGAAATCCTTTTACTCCTTCTGGTACCTTCCATACTAAAAATCCTTAAGGCACGTGTTCAATAATATTTTCCGATAAATTTTGAACGGTTCAGGCTACGAATTTGAAATTTTGTACACATTAATTTTTGAATGGTTGATAAATATGTAAGAAATCGAGTGAGTCCTTCAGGCACCTTCAATGTGAAGGTTTTACCTTCAAAAAAAAAATTTTTTTTCGGTGGCTCACCCAGTTCAAGGTATGAAATTAAACTCTGAATATTGTCTTTTAAGTTTGAGTAGCAATCTAATGGCAGTCCTTAATAAAGGACAGGCACACACGTAATTCTACTTTATCCCCAACTACAATGTAAATCGGGGTTCAGTATTCATCTAGGGTATTATACGATTGGCTTGCAGCCGATCGTGACTGCAGTATGTTTTATGCTATAATTTCATCACTACGGTTTACGCTCGTTTTTTGCTTAAGAAAGAAGTTGAGTTCATTCTTAACCAAAATCGCATGAATCATATGGGTAGCTCCCATGCAAATATTTGATCAATTCTATTGCATAATAATGTTAGAGCACGTTGAGCTAACGATGTGAGTTTTAATCAACATCGGTTTCAGATGAGGATTAAAAAATCAAAAAAAATTTCTATGTAATCGCTTCGACTTTAATTCCATTGATCGTTTTTTATTTAGCGTAATGAATTTTTGTTCATTGAAGAAATTCTCTACCACCATTCCTTTTTTTCAAACTCGAGTTGTTAAACATGTTCCTGCTTTTTCTTACAGTGTGAAACTTTAAACTATGAAGACTATGGAACGTTACTTCATGCGTTTTCTACATGGTGAGTTGTCAACAGTCTGATCTGAGCAACTTTTGTGGCTAAATTTTGTATAGGTTTAATTAAAAAAATACGACAAACACTCGGGGTTCATTTTCCAAATATACAGGCTCTTATTCAAAGCATACTTTAGTCCTAGCAAAAGGACATTAATCCTTGTTAGATGCAATCATTTGAACAAAATTAGAAAAAAAGTCAGTACTGTCTCTTACATCGGTGGGAAAGGGGAAAATATATGACCTTAAATCGAGAAATTCAATTAAATTCCACCCTTCTTGGGGTTGAGTTTCATCTTTCATGACCCCGAGGAATTTTGTCCCGATTCGTTGACTTCGATCCTGTTTACCGTACTAATCTCAATTTCCTTCTAATCCGATACTCTTGGAGTACGGCAAAGAACACAACCTCAAAATGTTAATCGAATTTTGGATTGGGGGTGAAATGGGATCCGTTGAACATTGAGTGATAAACTGACGAAAATTTATCAGTTGTGGCCAGCCCTTTTGTGAAACTGAACACTTCGGGGCTAGACTGGATATAGCAAACGTGTACGTTAAGATGTACTTTAACGAAATTATAATTGGGTATCACTAACTCTATCGGGAAATCGATTTTTTAGATAAGATTAGCGATAGCGACGAGTAGAACTTATTTGTGTAATGCACGGAAAGAATTTCAATTTTTATAATTTTTTTATAAGCTTGCGAGAAGAAATTCTTCATTTTTAATGCTTTATCCCGTAATCATCTACATACTGTAATAAATTTATATTTTATTTGCTTACGCATCCGAGAAATACACGCAGTTTTATTACAATGCCAGACCTTACAGAAATACTCTTCGATTTATGATTCCATTCAATTTTATGTGACAAGATTTTTTTTTTTTTTTAATAAATTGGAAGTTAACTTTGTACTTATTTCGTGTACTTATTGTATTTCAGATTTTGCTTAAAACGAATAAAGAGAAATTTATACGACATTTTATATCACAGCGACGTCACAGATACTTCGAGTGTAGAAGGTTTAAAAATGCTTTTAGTACTTTGTTTTGAAGATTTTATTAATTCAGTTATGTATTTATGGGCTGGATTTTATGTTATTTTTCGGTAGTGTCAAAAACGGAATTTCCAGAAGATAAAGTTTAAATTCAGACGACAAAAAGTCAGCGGTATTAAAAAACGTCTGCAACAAAAAAAATTTATTCAAAAATTCGGTTATTGTGTCTTCTCAATTAAAATTCAATTAGGATTCTCTTCGCTCGAAAATATGTCTAATAAGTACCGAGTTTCAACTTTCTACCGTAAGCCGTATCCGTGGTATGAAACCCTACCTAGATCCGTACGCTGTAGCTCATATAAGCGATTTATTTTTAGAATGTACTAATTGAAAAGCTCTACTTTTATTATTAAAAAATAAAATGTTCATTTTTACACCTTCTTCCCACTCCACCTGCTACTATTTCTAAGGCCAACCGGTCATTGATATGTAAGACGTGATTTTCAAGTTTTTCACCTATCAAAATACTTTATTATTAAAAAATAATAAAGTAAAAATAATTAATAAATTATATAAATTAAATAAATTATATAAACTAACTAAATTATAAAAATTAAATAAATTAATATTATAGAAATAAAATATAATAATATATAAGAAATAAGATAAATTAAATAAATTTAATCAATTAAATAAATTGAATAAATTAAACCAATTAAATCAATTAAATTCACTTCTTCAAAAACTACTAAAGTAAGTATTTACTAAAATAAATTAAATAAATGGTAAAAATTAAATAAATTCAATGAAATAAATAAATTAAATAAATGAACATATTAAATAAATTTGTAAAAAATAAATATGTTAAATAAATTAAATAAAGTATATAAATTTTTAAATTAGAATGGCATATTTTTATGGTGAAACTACCATTAAAGCTAATTTTAATATTTTTTATTGTTTTTCGGCGTCAGAGGAGTTTCCGGTACGAAACACCAACACGAAAGCCCGACTGGGATTGATCACTGTCCTGGTTACCGCCATTGAGGATATGCCAGTTGAAAAACTTTCACTGGAGAAGCCAGTTCAAAACTGTGTTGGACTAGGTGAGAAGGAGCTGTTTCGTTATCGGATGGCATTGACTCATCAGAGGGTGTATCATGCGTACTATCAGAAACACCCTTAAAGCTGCTGGTATTGCTTTAATTAAAAAAATCCAGTAATTTAAATAAATTGAATAAAATAAATAAATTACACTTTATAATTAAGGAATAATTAATGTTTCGCACCAGAAACGCCTCTGACGCCGAAAAAAGGATTCTTAAATTAAGCAAATGAATATATGAAATGAAATGATTCAATAAATAAAATAAATTATATAAAAATCAATAAAATTTTTGAAATTCATAAAATAAAAAAATTCGTATGATGAATAAAAAATATGGAAAAATAAATTAATAAAAGTGGACAACAATAGGGTACTACAGAATAATTGCATAAAAAAGAATTGAAGTTTAGATGAATTTAGTAGTAAAGAAATAATAAAATAAGACGAAATAAATAAACATACTGCAGTCACGATCGGCTGCAAGCCAATCGTATAATACTCTAGATGAATACTGAACTCCGATTTATATTGTAGTTGGGGATAAAGTAGAATTACGTGTATGCATGTTGTATGTCCTTTATTAAGGACTGCCATTAGATTGCTACTCAAAACTAAAAGACAATATTCAGTGTTTAATTTCATATCTTGAACTGGGTAATTCATCGAAAAAAAACGTCCTTTTTGAAGGACTTTCACATGGGAGGTGCAGGAAGGACTCACTCGTTTTGTTACATATTTATCCTTTTCCTTGGAACCATTTAAAAATGAACGTGTACAAAATTTGAAATTCGTGGCTTGAAGCGTTCAAAAGTTATCGAAAAATATTGTTGAACACGTGTTTTAAGGACATTTTGTATGGCAGCTACCAGAAGGAGTAAAAGGATTTCGCTGATTAGTAAACTCGAACTTCGTTTTTACTCAAAACTAATTTGTACAAAATTTCCAATTCATAGCTAAAAGATTACTTGAGTTATAGTAAGTTCCGTAAATTAAGTGAAGACGTTTGGACAGGATATTTGTATGGCAGCTACACGAAGGACTAATAGGATTTTTTTCATATTCATACATTTAGCTGCAACTATTGGAAAAATAATACATACAAAATTTCAAAGACGTAGCTTAAAACCTTCTGAAGTTATCGGCTAATATTCTTGAAGACGTGTTTTAAGGACATTTTGTATGGCAGCTACCAGAAGGAGTAAAAGGATTTCGCTGAATAGTAAACCCGAACTTCATTTTCATTCAAAACTAATTTGTACAAAATTCCGAATTCATAGCTAAACGATTACTTGAGTTATAGTGAGTTCCGTAAATTAAGTGAAGACATTTTGACAGGATATTTGTATGGCAGCTACACGAAGGACTAATAGCATTTTCTTTATAATCATACATTTAGCTCCAACTATTGGAAAATTAACACACACAAAATTTTAAAGTCGTAGCTTAAACCCTTCTGAAGTTATCGGCCAATATTCATGAACACGTGTTTTAAGGATATTTTGTATGGCAGCTACCAGAAGGAGTAAAAGGATTTCGCTGAATAGTAAACCCGAACTTTCTTTTCACTCAAAAATAACTTGTATAAAATTCCGAATTGATAGCTAAAGGATTACTTGAGTTATAGTGAGTTTCGTAAATTAAGTGAATACATTTTGACAGGATATTTGTATGGCAGCTACACGAAAGACTAACAGGATCTTCTTCATATTCATATATTTATCTCCAACTATTAGAAAAATAATAGATACAAAATTTCAAAGTCGTAGCTTAAACCCTTCTGAAGTTATCGACCAATATTCTTGAACACGTGTTTTAAGGACATTTTGTATGGCAGCTACCCGAAGGAGTAGGACGATTTGGCCCGTTAACGAACTTACCCTTACAAATTCAACCAAACATCCAGATTCAAAATTTCAAGATCCTAGGTGAAGGCGTTCTTGAGTTATCGTGTTCACGGACAGACGGACGGACGGACGGACGGACGGACGGACGGACGGACGGACGGACGGACGGACGGACGGACGGACGGACGGACGGACGGACGGACGGACGGACGGACGGACGGACGGACGGACGGACGTCAGGCGGATTTGAGGTTTTTGGCCACAAATAAACAAAAAATAATATATAACTTTTTTTCGTACGAGGCTTGGTTCTATGCGTTACAAACTTTTCGGCTGGATTAAACTTATAATACTCTATATGATTTCATCTAGAGTATAACGAGAAATAAGCAAAATGAATAGAAATAATTATGTAAGTGGAATCAATTATTTAATTTAATTATCTCCAATCACAAATAACCGCACCCATGAGTATATGGTTAAGCCATTTAACTAACGTGTAGTGGAACTTAGGCACCTTTTATCTTTCATGCTTGAAAAATGTGAAAATTAATTTTGCTATTAAAGGCTAACCCCTAAGTCAAGTTTTGATTCTGGAAAAAAGAATTCGCACTTGAACAACTGAAATCGAAAATTTTGATTGCTTACGACTGGAGATTGGCTATATTAATTTGTATTGATCTACTTTGCAGATATTAATTTTTACTTTATCATTTTTTAATAATAAAGAATTGTGATCGACCTGAAATTTAAAAAAATTTTGCAACCCTCAAATTTTGTATTTACACGTTTTGGGATTAGTAAACCGCAAAAAAAACACAAAAATGTCCGACTGTCTGACTGTCCGACGCACGCAAAAGCGTTTGAAACTACAGATTACGTTGAGATACTAAGTTGTAATTTTTTTGGTAGATTGAATGGTCTATTAAATGTTAAATTTTTTTAGAGGGTTGGAGGAGAACGGAAGGGGGGGATAGGAATTTTTTAGAAAAAATAATTTTTATATATCAAGATCAGTACCAAATATAATCTTAAAAACCTTTCAGTAATTTGACCCAGAAGACCTCTAGCAGAAGTGTGGGTGGAAAAGAAAAAAATCTCATTTTAGTTTCTCGAAAACCCCAAAGGATAGAAAGCTATAAATTGGCAACTAAAAAATTGTTGATAGGGGTAGCTAGGTTTTGTGTATTTTAGAAAGTTGAAACTTAGTACATATACGTACAAAGATGAAGCAAAAAAAATATCGATGAAAAGTGTTTTTTTCCGAATTTCGTTATATTTTTTAGGCATGTTGAGTTATCAAAACAAATCTGCGGGCTCTTTATATAAGCGTCTATAAACTGTTTTCCAAATTCTCTGACATCCAACTCTAAGGGGGTGTAAAGTGGTTGTGCACTTTTCACGAATTCCGATATATTTCCTAAGTCTAATGAGATATCGAATCCGCTTTCATTTCTAAAGGCTTTAAATGTAATCGAAAAAACCGATTTTAGCATTTTCCGATATTCAACACCCTAGGGGGTGTAAGGTATTGTTCAAGTTTTCCATCTTTTAGGTTTAATGATCTAAAAATTGTTTTCGAGATTTGGCGATATTCTACACCTCTAAGGGTGTAAAATGATTGTGTACGTTCTTACGACTTCCGATATCACTTAGGTCTGATGAGATATCGAATTCTATTTTACTTTAACAGGTTTTCTATGTAATCGACTAAAAACCGGTTTCAGAATTTTTTGATATTCAGCCCCTTAGGGGCTATGTCGATGTTTTACTTTCTATGCTTGTATTGAAATTGATAATAATAAGTTTAAAAATTAAAAATCTGCCAACAGTCTGGGATCAACGCGTTTAATTCTGAGATGCGGTGTAGGTTACTATGCGAGTGACAACCAAAAGAACAACCAGTAGGCTATTTGGAATGTTATGTCGTGCCATCACTGTTGGCGGATTTTTATTATAAGTAGTAACTTATTGACTTATCACATATTCACGATAAATTTTTCAATTTAAATATGTAGTTAAGTTTTTTCTGACTAGACCTATGTGTAAATAATTTACTTTATGAACTTTTTCAAAAGTTGGAAATCTTGAAAATCTAATTTCTCGAAATGTCTATTTTGTTACTTGAGCATAGTTTGAGCCTATAAGATAATTTCATATACTTCGTATCAGCTTATATAGATGTGATTCTAAAACCTTATATCTGTCAATATTGTTCCTCCTAAGGTTAGAACAACGCACATATGTAAAAAATTATGTGAATGGTATAGATCAACCGAAATTCTAGCCTCACCATCTTATCTAAGAATTAGATCCAGAAAGGCTAATTACAAATTTCTTAACGAAATATTTCAAAATTTCCTATTATAAATATTGATCAGTTTCCACTCTAATGCACTTAAAATTGAAATGTTAACAGCGGCTATATCTAAACTGTATTCAGTTCACTGCTTTTCTATGTTCTCTAATGTTGCTGTACGGAATAGGGAATAGTACGAAACTTAATACACTCATAAAAGCACCGAAACTAGGACATCTTAATGTAGCGTCTTCTATTATCCATCAGCACGTACTCTGCGGACCGAGACTGTATAAAATACTTAAGGGCCACCGAAATTCGAAAACAAACCCTAGGCCCAAAGTACAATTACAGAGTCGTCAGGAAGTTAACTAATTGTATTTCTTGTTTTCTTTTCCAGATATGATTGTAGTGGTCATTTGTAATTAAGCCAAGAGGTGAACTACCCCCAAACACTAGCGTCAACTAAGACAATGTGCATTTAAGAACCATATTTTGAAATCGAACTGAATCAGCAGAAAAAGGAAGGAAATCGAATTCAGGATGTATGGAATGCTTTTGGAGAGTGTTCAGCATTTCGTGCAGGTAAGACAATTAAATTGCAGACTAAGTAAATTCTTAAACTTGTATTGTATAAATTTTGCGAGGATGATAATATCCATTAAAGGGTTCGTGTCAAAATTATAATGGACCTAATAATTGGTCCCTGTAGAAGTCAATTCAGTTACTTTATGACAATTATTAAATGAATTAGCACAGCACGCAATAAGGACTTGTCGTGAGTCATGTGGCGAAGGAGTTCGAGACAATGGAGTTCGTGATGCGATAAATAATAGTTCTTAATTCGATTGTTACTTAAAATGAACATCAATTTACTATAAGATATCAAGAAGATGTCGAATTTTATTAATGTCGCCCTATTTCCTATTAAGCATAATATACGGGTGGCACAGACCTCCACCCTACGCTATTACATGAATATCGTTTTGCACTGGGGTCTGAATATTACATACATACACTTAATAATAAAATAAAAGTTTTTATTTAGCATTAACTGAATTTGTACTTGCTTGTTATTGTTACACACACAGGGTCCATAAGTGTTCAAAGGATGGCATTACTCCCGTTTAATGCTTACTCTTAAAATTAATTGATTGCATTAGGTCATATTACCAGAGTATAGCAGATGTAATAACGCCACATTAGATAAATTAATATAGTCGTAGTCCTGGTTTCATATTTTCCTACATCGTTATTTCAGTTAAGTAAATAATTAGGATGGAATTTTGGTGTAATCTTCTTCAAAGAAAACATCTTAGTTTTAATAAGCGTATAGCAGTATAGGAACACGAGCGAATTAATTAAGTTCTCTCCCGTCGAGAAATTGAACTAAGATACGAAATATTCCATTTAAATTATTATTTTGGTTCTGAGGATGTTTATTTTCTGAAGAAAAAAAATCAGACCAAATTTACCAAATACAAATTAAGCTAAACAAAATTGGGATAATAATAATAATAATAGAATTTTGTTAATATTTTAATTACGGAAAATTAATGTTAATTAAATTTTAATTAGCTTAATTAAGCTTTAATTAGCTGCATTTTTTTAAATAAATTGAAATAGAAAAATAGGGGGATATTTTTATATCCTGTGTGATGTGTGAAACCGGTCTTAAGGTAAAACTATATAGTGAACACTACAAATGTGCATAGTACATAGTGCATCAATTTTTAATATCCGCCGAGATACAGGGTGATAAAGAAAAGTCTTTCCGACATGTATTCTCATTCACTTAAACTGTTGTACAGTGGATGCCGCTTATTGTAATCGCGGTTAATGTTATAAGTCGCATTTTGTTATCAAAACAGTTGGGTTCCATTTTCCACAAACAGAATTCATCGCTTATTTTTTTCTTCGTTTATTGTTATCAGCCGGTTAATGTTATTGTTTTTTGCTGGTCCCAAAGTGATTACAATAAGCGGCATCCACTGTATCTTCAAAACTTATAATAGTAATTTAACATGTTGTAAGTGGAACCAAAAATTTTAACAGTTTTGTTTACGAGGCTCACTTTATTGCATATTAATTTTTAAATGTCACAAATTTTCGATTATAACCTGCAAAATGGTAGAATCTACGTCATATATATGTGTTCAGCTTTTATAGGTAATATTATGGCACATAAGAAAATTAAATTAAAAAAATATTTTAGTATTGGTGTTTTGTGAGAAAAATAACATTGGCCAAAAAATGTTTTGGGTCACATTAGCAAAAATTTGTATATTCAAATAAATTTCTCAAGATCGGGTAAGGCTACAATATCGATGCTTACATCAAATTCGATTTCCAAAAGAACAAGCTACAATATATTCTGGTTATTCTGGTTATAGGTTTTGAAGATATGACGGATTACGTGAGTCAGAGTATATGTAGAAAGAATTTTCTTTACGATCCCGTATTCCCGCGAATATTGATTATTAATCAACCCAGCCTTCAGCCTTCAGCAACAGTATTTATCTAAATCCGGTTCTGTGACTACTAGATATAACGTCTCCAGGGACGTCATTTCAGTTTTTTCTAGGGGGGGGGCAAGATGATATGTTTGTATATATTTTTATATATAAATATACGTATGTTATATATAATCTATAAAAATACATAAATCAGGGGGGGGGGGGGAATGCCCCCCTACCCCCCACAAATGACGTCCCTGCCAACAATAGTCACAACATTTAACTTTATGGCATAAACACAATTGTGACGAACTTCGCAAGCGGCGAGCGAAATTCGTCGAAAAAGTTCGCCTTCGTCAATGGAGAAACACATGTCGGGCGAATTTCGCCGTCGATTTTATGCTTATTTATTTATAATTTTATGATTTTTACTTACCAATAGATTAAAAAAACACACACACAATGCACTTTTCGGTAAAATAAGTGTCGCAAGAAGTTGTTGTGTCTAATTGTCACTGTCTACTGAAATAAAAAACACTACCAACTATGACGGCGACGGCAAAATTAGAAATTAAATTTAATCCAGCGGCAACGAAAAGTTCGCCCAACCGCTCGCCGTCATAATTCTGCGTCAGTACGTGTGTTGCGGTACAATTTTAAAATTTTGACAGCGAACTTCGCCGCCGCTGGCGAAGTTCGTCGCAATTGTGTTAATACCATTAGTTCTATTTAAAGGAGCTCTATCGAGAGGAGAGGGTTATTGCCAAGAGAAGACCCAAAAATGTGCACAAAACTCGATATTCAAAAATTTCGTGCAAAACAATGGCCAAGCAAAATAAAGAGAACAGTAGTGAACTAATTATTGAATAAAATTAAGTAATGTATTATTGATATATTACTTAGAATTTTTTTTTTACCGCCTAGGGCATCGTAGTGTTTAAAGAATCGATGATGTAATCTGAAAATTAGACATTGTCAGGGTTTGGGAGGTACGAGCCTTAAAAACGCGTACGGCGGACGGTTTTGTGTCATACTAGTTCCGAAAAGTTGAAAATAAGTAAGTAAAGTATCAGGGTAGGATTTTTTCTTTAAAAGTGGTTATTAATTTTTATTTCAATAATAAAGTGAAATTAACCAGGCTACGTATTTTGAAAGAACATTTTTTATTTTGAAATTTAATTTTATTTGTGCTCGAATCTATAATATTAGTGCCAGGTATAAACGCTACATGATGTGCATAAAAATTGTTAAAAATTGAGTCAGTACAGGAAAGATTTTTAAGGTACCCTACCTTAGGTTCCGGTAGAGTTATTATGGGAGTATTGACCACTCTCATTTACTGAAAGCCTTAACTTTTAACACATCATTTTGCTCCCTGAAATACTGCGTACTGATTTATATTTTTTTTAGCACGAAGTTCAGTTGTTTAGTCTCAATAATTCAATGTTTAGGAATTGTTTTTTCGTCAAAAAGAAAGATTGATTTTTTTTTAAAGAATTTTTAGGTTGTTTACTTATCGTCAGAGGGGTCTTAATTCAAGCCGATCATATTAAATAAGCTTCTCTGGTAGCTATACCATGAAAAATCCCATTATTTATAACATATTTGTTTCTTAGTAATCAGTTTAATCCCTTCAAATTTTAAAAAAATAAGACTTAGTTAATGAATTGTTTCAACTGGTTTTAGCTGTGATTTCACTCATCAACGAACTTGCCTTAGAGATTTGACCAAAAATCCGAAAATTTAAACTTTCTTGCAAAATACATATTTGTGTTTTTAAAATACATTATTTGTTAAACTAAAATTATGAAAGCGTGGAATGCTGTTCTTTGGATTGCCGAAAAGAGGATAACTGTAGAATGCTGTTTTCGGACAGACGAGCGTTTGGCTTGTGATGTACGGATATGATTTTGGAAAGTTCACGATTTTATTTGAAGTTAGCAACTAACATTCACGACAAATTACAGTACCTAGTAATAGTTGAAAAAAATTTAGGTTTAAGCCCCGACTATGGTTTAGTAAAAATCTGTAGTGAGATCGTTTTTCAAACACGGCTTAGAAAAATTTGCTTAGTTTATAATTCGTAGATCTTAAATTGATTTCCGAATAGCTTAAAAGATTAAACTGATGATAAGTAAATACGAAGTGTTGTGGGTGGTCCCGGCATCGTGAAGTAGAAGGGTCTTTCATAATTCCCTTGATTTCAAACATCGAATTGTGTGAACTAACGATTTCTCTGCGAAGCGTTCGTGAGCATTTCTCTGGAGGTCAAAATGCGCGCTGCAGCCCTGCGCGTAATTTGACGGTCCTGGTGAAGACTTAACGCGACGCGGATCTTGAAAATTGTTCGGTTCCGCTGGTAGCGCGCTGAAACTGCAGCTGAGTGACGGATTCCCCCCGAGTAGAATTGCGCATGGTCCAGCCCACCATGCAATATTTGATGCGTTGGGTTAACTTCACTGGCAACAGTATCCACGGGCTAAAAGACCGGCGCACAAAACACTCGAGGAAATTGCGAACAGAAGGATTTATCGCAGCCTCAAAATTTGTAGGAGCCATTTCTGACCACATTTTTTGATTTTTTTTTTTTAGATTATTTTTAAGGCTTTTATAGCGTACCGTTTAGCTTATTATTTAAACAAAACTTCGGTTTTGAACAAAATTTTCTTTGTCTAAAATTTGACCGAGTTCAATAGTTCGGTATAGTGACCAAAATTCATCATCATCAATGTCGCGACAGCCCAAATTGGGCTCTGGCCTCCTGAAGTGACCAAAATTTGTGTGAAGAAAATCCAAGGACGTAGTGCTTTAGGAGGTGGTGGTTGTGGCATCATCGATTTAGTGGTACTGAATTTCAAAGCCACAGATTTGGTAAGAGGTAGCAGTTGGGTTTTGATTGCATCGAATACAGAGGAAAGGGTCATTCAAATTTAACCTGATTAAATACCATAAGATGCGCTGTGGACAAAGAGCTGGTCAAATTAAATTTCGGTATATTCGAATTGGGAAACACAATAAATTTCCGGAACCCAAAACCTTCCTGGAAATCCGATGGCTTCCCTTTACAATACTTGGCACACTACACTTTATACCTACTACTTGGCTACAAAAATAATTGGTCATAGTCTTACAAGCGACAATCAGCCGTATTTTTTTAAATTTATCAATTTATTTTTTAACAGTTTTTCATCGATACTGAAATACAGAGTTGCTTTAGAACTAGCTTGTGAGTACTAATCCGATTCAGACACAATCTTGATAAAAAAATTTCTAAACAGAAAAAGATAAAAAAATCAAACGGAAATTCGGGTTTGTTTCGTACCGTATTCAGTACTGAAAGTAGATATCCGTTCAATAAAGTCCGAATCAGTTTAACGTTATTTTGTCTGGTATCTTCCAGAACTTAATTCATATGAAATTTCAATATTCAGTACTGCAAGACCAGTATCTAAAAATGTTATGCAGTAGATTTCGAAAACAGCGTCATTTTTTACATACACCCTCAACATTTGCCCATGTACAGAGTTTAGTCATTACAAATAAAATGTATTTAAAAAAAACTAATAAATCTAATTAAATTTAAATTCAGAAGTTCAATTTATAATCGAATAATACATGCCATACAAAAGTTATGAAATATAGACTAAATTGAAAGACAAAATAAAAAATCTGCCAATGGTCTGGGCGAAACTTTATTATTTTTCGGGTCAAAGTTCGGGAGCGGTTAAAGTCGGAGTGTATCATGAGTTGCTTTGAGATTATTAGATTTCTTGGAAAATTATTTTTGTTCTTAATATAAAAATATTTAAAATAGAGATTTTTAACCGATTAAACATTGAAAAAGTCCGTGTAGACTATTCGAATTTCAGTATATTATGTACACTAAAAGCCCATAGAAGCAAAAACGAATTTGTTGCCTTATCAGAATTAAGAGATATGGCGAATTGTTAAAACGTATACAAACCCATTACTTCCACTTGGGGTTTGAATTTCGAAAAAAACGTAAGCAAACCCTTCACACCTCCTTGGTTCTGCAAATTCGAAAAATCGTGAATTGGTTGGCCGTAATAATTAATTTTATATCTCATCAGAACTAAGGAATGGCAAAAATTGTGAAAACATATACAAACCCTTGGGGGTTGATTATCCAAAAATTAAGAAATGGGTTTGTAGGCGATTATATAAAAAGTCTGTGGAAATGAAAAGCGATCTAATATCTCATCGAACCTAAGAAATATGTCGAAACTTTGAAAAGCATACAACCCCCTTACACCCATTAGGATTGAATATCTAAAATACTGAAAATGACTTTTTGGCTTTTTTATATAGGAAACCATAGGAAGTAAAAATGAATTCGATATATCATCAGATATGCAACCTCCTTACACCCACTTGGGGGTTGAATATCCACAAATCCTGAAAAAAGTTAATAAATAAATATGAAAACAGCACGAGAAGGTAGGAACCAATTCAATTTCTTATCACTTCTAAAAGAAATGACGGAACTCGTGAAAACGTGTTCAACCCGTTTATACCCTCTTAGGGGCTGAAAAAAATTTAAAAACAAGTTTTAGGTGATTGTTACGCAAGCACGTGAAAGTGAAAAGATATTCGATATCTGATAAGACGTGGAGATATAGTAGAATTCGTGAAAAAGTTTACAACCCTCTTTGCACCGCCTTAGGGGTCGAATTTTAAAAAATCCTGAAAACACTTTCTAGGTATTTATATGAAGAATCCGTAGAATAAAAATGAATTAAATATTTGGGAAGACCTAATAGATATGACGAAAACCGTGAAAATATATGCATTCTATTTACACTGATAATTTTTTTTGCCCCCCCTCCGAACGCCAATGGATATTTGAAATTTTTTTTTATCTAAATTAGTTTTCTAGTTGATTTACATAAACGTACCGAGTTTCAACTTTGTATCATAAGCCGTTCTATAGATAGGAAAAACACCCCCCACCCCCGTACCATACTACCCTTATAAAAAATTATATTTTTCCAAGATGCTACTAATATAGCTCTATCTAAATACCAAGTTTCAGTTTTATATCATTATAGGTTCTCGAGATAGAAAAATCGAAACTTTTTCCTTTTCACCCTCCCCCACCCTCACCATCTACACCCACACTTCCAAAATTTTGTTTTCAGCTAGTGGTCTATTAGGCCTACTTCTGGTAAAACTTTTAAGTATCTATCTTACACCGTTCTTGAGATATGAGACGTGATTTTTTAGAAAAATTCTTATCCCCTCCACTTTCATGCTCCACCGCCCCCGTAATAAATTTTACTTTCAGCAAACTTTATTTGTCAACCTTTATAAGGAAACCAAATTTTATTTGTCTAGTGCAATTGGTTCGTGAGATATCGTAATCTAAAGTTTTTTAGCCCCCACTTCCGTACGCCACTGCCCCCACTCAAAATTTTTGTTTCCGATCTATTCTCCTAGTATACCTACAGATACTCATTAAGTTTCAATTTTGTGACATTAACCGTTAGGAGATATGGATTTTAGAAAGTGTCGATCTCACCTTTTTTGCGTTTCGGACGCATTATTTTTCCCCCCACTCCCAAACCCCTTCACCTATATCAACAATTTTTTTGCAAATGGGTCCACTACTGAAGCTTTATATAAATTCCAAATTTCAGCCTGCTAGCATAAGCGGTTGCTGAGATCTAGAAACCAAAATTTTCCGTCTAAGACACTTCCCCCTCCTTCCCCCTCACACCCCTACCCCTCCAAATTTGGCCACTTCAAGGGGACTACCCAGTCTATTCATCAAAAAAATTTCAATTTAATAGCACAAAGGGTTTGGGAGCTACGAGCTTTCAAACGATTTTGCGTGCAGCGGTCGACGTACGGCGTACGGATTGTATTAGGGTAGTATGGTACGGGGGTGGGGGGTGTTTTTCCTATCTATAGAACGGCTTATGATACAAAGTTGAAACTCGGTACGTTTATGTAAATCAACTAGAAAACTAATTTAGATAAAAAAAAATTTCAAATATCCATTGGCGTTCGGAGGGGGGGCAAAAAAAATTATCAGTGTAAATAGAATGCATATATTTTCACGGTTTTCGTCATATCTATTAGGTCTTCCCAAATATTGAATTCATTTTTATTCTACGGATTCTTCATATAAATACCTACAAAGCGTTTTCAGGATTTTTTAAAATTCGACCCCTAAGGGGGTGCAAAGGGGGTTGTAAACTTTTTCACGAATTCTACTATATCCCCACGTCTTATCAGATATCGAATATCTTTTCACTTTCACGTGCTTGCGTAACAATCACCTAAAACTTGTTTTTAAATTTTTTTCAGCCCCTAAGAGGGTATAAACGGGTTGAACACGTTTTCACGAGTTCCGTCATTTCTTTTAGAAGTGATAAGAAATTGAATTGGTTCCTACCTTCTCGTGCTGTTTTCATATTTATTTATTAACTTTTTTCAGGATTTGTGGATATTCAACCCCCAAGTGGGTGCAAGGAGGTTGCATATCTGATGATATTTCGAATTCATTTTTACTTCCTAAGGTTTTCTATATAAAAAAGCCAAAAAGTCATTTTCAGTATTTTAGATATTCAATCCTAATGGGTGTAAGGGGGTTGTATGCTTTTCAAAGTTTCGACATATTTCTTAGGTTCGATGAGATATTAGATCGCTTTCCATTTCCACAGACTTTTTATATAATCGCCTACAAACCCATTTCTCAATTTTTCGATATTCAACTCCCAAGGGTTTGTATATGTTTTCACAATTTTTGCCATTCCTTAGTTCTGATGAGATATAAAATTGATTATTACGGCCAACCAATTCACGATTTTTCGAATTTCCAGAACCAATGAGGTGTGAAGGGTTTGCTTACGTTTTTTTCGAAATTCAAACCCCAAGTGGAAGTAATGGGTTTGTATACGTTTTAACAATTCGCCATATCTCTTAATTCTGATAAGGCAACAAATTCGTTTTTGCTTTTTCAATGTTTAATCGGTTAAAAATCTCTATTTGAAATATTTTTATATTAAGAACAAAAATAATTTTCCAAGAAATCTAATAATCTCGAAGCAACTCATGATACACTCCGACTTTAACCGCTCCCGAACTTTGACCCGAAAAATAATAAAGTTTCGCCCAGACCATTGGCAGATTTTTTTATTCTTTCTTCTGATTTCTTATTTATTGCGCGTTATTTTGTCTTAATTTTTCCAATTTTTTGTCTATTTTCATTCCAGTTTCATATCTTCTTTTACTTTATTATTTTAATAATAAAGTATTGTTATCGATTTTTAAAAAAAAAAATTTGCTACCCTGAAATTTTTTTTTTCCACGTTTCATGACTAATAGACACCAAAAAAGCAAAATTTCAGTCCGTCTGTGCGCCGTACGCCGTACGCTAAACGTTTGAAAGCTTATAGTTCTCAAACTCTTTGAGCTATTAAGTTGAATTTTTTTTTGTTGGTAGACTGAGCAGACCCCTTCAAGTGGCCACCTTTTGAGTGGTGGTGGTGTGAGGGGGGAGGTGGGGGAAGCGTTTTAGACGAAAAATTTTAGTTTCTAGATCTCTGTAACCGCATAGGCTAGGAGGCTGAAACTTGGAACTTATATAGAGCATCGATAGTGGACCCATTTGCAAAAAAATTATAATATGGGTAAAGGGGTGTGGGAGTGGGGGGAATAATAATGCGTCAGAAATGCTCGAAAGCCGAGATCGAGACTTTCTAAAATCCATATCTCCTAATCGGTTAATGTCACGAAATTAGAACTTAATGAACATCTGTGTGTATACTAGGAGAATAGATCCAAAACAAATTTTTGAGATGGGGCCGAAAAACTTTAGATTACGATATCTTACGAACGCATTGTACTAAAGAAATAAAATTTGGTTTCTGTATAAATGTTGACAAATAAGGTTTGTTGAAAGTAAAATTTTTTAAGGGGGCGGTGGAGCATGGAAGTGGAGGGGGTAAGAATTTTTTTAAAAAATCACGTCTCATATATCAAGAACAGTGTAAGATAGATGCTTAAAATTTTTCCAGAAGTAGGCCTAATAGACTTTCAGTAGAAAAAAAAATTTCATGGATGTGGGTGTAGAGGGTAAGGGTGGGGGAGGTTGAAAAGTAAATATTCCGATTTTTATATCTCGAGAACCTATATCAATATAAAGCTGAAACTTGGTATTTAGATAGAACTGTAGTAGTAGCATGTTGGAAAAATATAATTTTTTATAGGGGTAGTATGGTATGGGAGTGTGGGGTGTTTTTCCTAACTATAGAACGGCTTATGCTAGAAAGTTGAAATTCGGTACGTATATGTAAATCAACTAGGAAAGTAATTTTGATTAAAAAAAATTCAAATATCCATTGCCGTTCGGAAGTGGGGCAACAAAAATGATCAGTAAAAATGGAATGAATATATTTTCACGATTTTCGTCATGTCTATTAGGTCTTTTCAAATATTGAATTCATTTTTTTTCTACGGGTTCTTCATATAAATACCTAGAAAGCATTTTCAGGATTTTTTAAAATTGGACCCCCAAAGTGGCGTAAAGAGGATGTATACATTTTCCCGAATTCAGCCGTATCCCTCAGGTCTGATTAGATATCGAATAACTTTTTACTTCCACGGGCTTATTTAATAATCACCTAAAACTTGTTTTCAAGGTTTTTCCTTTTCAACCCCTAAGAGTGTAAAAACGGGTTGAACACGTTTTCACGAATTCCGTCAAATCTCTTAGGAGTGATAAGTCATCGGATTGGTTTTCACTTCCTTATGCTTTCTTTATATATATCTAAAAACTGATTTGAGGATTTTTGGATATTCAACCCCAAAGTGGGTGCAAGGGGGTTGCATATGTTTTCACAAATTCTTACATATTTCTAGTTCTAATGAGATATCGAACTCATTTTTACTTCCTAAGACTTCCTACATAATCGTCAAAAACTTGATTTCAGGATTTTTAGATATTCAACTCCAATAGGACGTAAGGCTTTAGACATATTTCTCAGGATTGATGAGATATTAGATTGGTTTGCACTTCCACAGACTTTTTATATAATCGTCTTCAAACTCATTTCCGACTTCATGTAATGGCCCGAAACCAAATCACGAAAAACCTTGTAATGGCGTAACAACTGATATTATACTAGGACTAGATCTGGTCGCGGTGTATGACCCAATTTTGTAATTCATATGTTATATGAGGCAGCGGCGTAAGTATTCTAGCGCGACCCCATTTTAACCGCTTCCCGAACTTTTTTCTGGGTTTTTAGTCACATAGTAACCTACAGTGCATCTCAGAATTAAACTCGTTCCGAACTTCTACCCAAAAAATAATAAAGTTGCGCCCAGACTGTTGGCAGATTTTTTTTTCCTTCTTTACATCTTTCTTTTTGCTTCTTCGTTTTTATACTCTAGATGAAATCATATAGAGTATTATAAGTTTAATCCAGCTCAAAAGTTTGTAACGCATAGAACCAAGCCACGGACGAAAAAAAGTAATATATTATTTTTTGTTTATTTGTGGCCAAAAACCTCAAATCCGCTTGACGTCCGTCCGTCTGTCCGTTAGCACGATAACTCAAGAACGCCTTCACCTAGGATCTTGATATTTTGAATCTGGGTGTTTAGTTGAATTTGTAAGGCTAAGTTTGTTAACGGGCAAAATCGTCCTACTCCTTCGGGTAGCTGCCATACAAAATGTCCTTAAAACACGTGTTCAAGAATATTGGTCGATAACTTCAGAAGGGTTTAAGCTACGACATTAAAATTTTGTATGTGTTATTTTTCCAATAGTTGGAGCTAAATATATGATTATGAAGAAAATCCTATTAGTCCTTCGTGTAGCTGCCATACAAATATCCTGTCAAAACGTCTTCACTTAATGTACGGAACTTAATATAACTCAAGTAATTTTTTAGCTATGAATTGGAAATTTTGTACAAATTAGTTTTGAGTAAAAACAAAGTTCGAGTTTACTAATCAGCAAAATCCGTTTACTCCTTCTGGTAGCTGCCATACAAAATGTCCTTAAGATACGTGTTCAACTATATTTTTCGATAACTTTTGAACGCTTCAAGCTACGAATTTGAAATTTTGAACACGTTTATTTTTGAATGGTTCCAAGGAAAAGGATAAATATGTAAGAAATCGAGTGAGTCCTTCCCGCACCTCCCATGCGAAAGTCCTTCAAAAAGGAAATTTCTTTTCGATGACTTACCCAGTTCAAGATATGAAATTAAACACTGAATATTGTCTTTTAGGTTTGAGTAGCAATATAATGGCAGTTCTTAATAAAGGACATACAACATGCACACACGTAATTCTACTTTATCCCCAACTACAATATAAATCGGAGTTCTGTATTCATCTAGAGTATTATACGATTGGCTTGCAGCCGATCGTGACTGCAGTATGTTTCTTTTTATACTATAGTTTAATCTAGCCCAAAAGTTTGTAACGCATAGAACCAAACCTCGGACGGAAGAAAGCTATACATTATTTTTTGTTTATTTGTGGCCTAAAACTCTAAATCCGCTTGACGTCCGTCCGTCCGTCCGCCTGTCTGTCCGTTAGCACGATAACTCCAGATCCCTTCATCTAGGATCTTGAAATTTTGAATCTGGATGTTTGGTTGAATTTGTAAGGCTAAGTTCGTTAACGGGCAAAATCGTCCTACTCCTTCGGGTAGCTGCCATACAAAATGTCCTTAAAACACGTGTTCAAGAATATTAGCCGATAACTTCAGAAGGGTTTAAGCTACGACTTTGAAATTTTTTATGTCTTAATTTTCCAATAGTTGGAGCTAAATGTATGATTATGAAGAAAATCTTATTAGTCCTTCGTGTAGCTGTCATACAAATATCTTGTCAAAATGTCTTCACTTAATTTACGAAACTCACTATAACTCAAGTAATCGTTTAGCTATGAATTCGGAATTTTGTACAAATTAGTTTTGAGTGAAAACGAAGTTCGAGTTTACTAGTCAGCAAAATCCTTTTACTTCTTCTGATACCTGCCACACAAAAAATTCTTAAGACACGTGTTCAGCAATATTTTCCGATAATTTTTGAACGCTTCAAGATAGGAATTTGAAATTTTGTACACATTAATTTTTAAATGGTTCCAAGGAAAAGGATAAATATGTATGTAAGAAATCGCGTGATATTTTTCGGTGATTCACCTAGTTTCAGATATGAAATTAAACATTGATGATATTGTCTTTAGGGACATACAACATGCACACATGTAATTCTACTTTATCCCCAACTAAAATATTAATCGGAGTTCAGTATTCATCTAGAGTATTATACGATTGGCTTGCGCCAATCGTGACTGCAGTATGTTTATCTTCTGTTTTCTAATCTTGTTTCTAACTTTTCTTTTATACTTTCTTCCCAATTCTATTTTTATACTCTAGATGAAATCATATAGAGTATTATAAGTTTAATCCAGCCCAAAAGTTTGTAACGCATAGAACCAAGCCTCGGACAAAAAAAAGTTATATATTATTTTTTGTTTATTTGTGGCCAAAAACCTCAAATCCGCCTGACGTCCGTCCGTCCGTCCGTCTGTCCGTGAACACGATAACTCAAGAACGCCTTCACCTAGGATCTTGAAATTTTGAATCTGGGTGTTTGGTTGAATTTGTAAGGCTAAGTTCGTTAACGGGCAAGATCGTCCTACTCCTTCGGGTAGCTGCCATACAAAATGTCCTTAAAACACGTGTTCAAGAATATTGGCCGATAACTTCAGAAGGGTTTAAGCTACGTCTTTGAAATTTTGTATGTGTTAATTTTCCAATAGTTGGAGCTAAGTGTATAATTATCAAGAAAATCCTATTAGTCCTTCGTGTAGCTGCCATACAAATATCCTGTCAAAAAGTCTTCACTGAATTTACGGAACTCACTATAACTCAAGTAATCTTTTAGCTATGAACTCGGAATTTTGTACAAATTAGTTTTGAGTGAAAACAAAGTTCGAGTTTACTAATCAGCAAAATCCTTTTACTCCTTCTGGTGCTGCCATACAAAATGTCCATAAGACACGTGTTCAACAATATTTTTCGATAACTTTTGAACGCTTCAAGATACGAATTTGAAATTTTGTACACATTAATTTTTGAATGGTTCCAAGGAAAAGGATAAATATGTAAGAAATCGAGTAAGTCCTTCCTGCACCTCCCATGTGAAAGTCCTTCAAAAAGGACATTTTTTTCGATGACTTACCCAGTTCAAGATATTAAATTAAACACTGAATATTGTCTTTTAGTTTTGAGTAGCAATCTAATGGCAGTCCTTAATAAAGGACATACAACATGCACACACGTAATTCTACTTTATCCCCAACTACAATATGAATCGGAGTTCAGTATTCATCTAGAGTATTATACGATTGGCTTGCAGCCGATCGTGACTGCAGTATGTTTTTCTTTCTTTTCTCTTTTTTTTAATTTATAGTTTCTTCTTTTATTCCACTTTTTACTGTATTTTTATTATTTTTATTATTTATTTTTTTCTCGCATCCACTAGTATGAATACTGTGCCTGCACCCGGTATAAACTGGAAGCCCTTGCTTGTCGGGGCGACGGTGATTGTCGTTGCTTCGGCTAATCAATCCGTGTCCGAAGAGGACCGTGAAATTAAGCCCTCGTGGCAGGTGTTCACGTTAAACCCCAGACGACATACTGTATTTTCGATTTATTTGTACTTTTCTTCTCATTTTTTCCTTCTTTCTTTTTTTCCTTCTCCTGTTTTCTTATTTATTTTTTCAAATTTCTGTTTTTTTTCTCATTCTTCTTCTTTCTTTTTTCTAATCCTTGCTTCCTTTTGTTTCTTATTTATTCCGTTTTATTTTCCAACTATTTTATTGTTTTTGTTTCTTTCTACTTTCTTTTGTTATTCTTTATTTTTCCAAAGTTGTTTAAATCTATATGCTTGCAAATTTTTTTTGCGGATAATATCCATTGGAAGCCTTCCACGTTCAACACATGTGAAACCACTTTCAGTCGTACTTTGAGTTTCCATGTTGAACCTTCTTTCAGTACTTTTGAAGTCAACTGAAGCTTTGAATGGGACATTCCATCAAGAATCGCCAAAGTTGTGACCTTACCATCTCCGGTTCTTTTGAAAATTTTTGTAGTTGAAGAACAAGTGAAAAAAATAATTGAAATTCAATTTTTTGTTTTTATCTAATTTTTATTGTTAGTTACCTATAAGTACTCGTATGTTAAAGTTTTCACAAAAATGGTGTTCAAGTCCTCTTTGAGAATTCATATATCTGATAATTTTTATCCTAGAACAATAAAATAGGGCTTATTTTAAAGGGGAGGGTTGTCGAAATATAAAAAAATACTAAATCTAAATCTAAATCCTTGAATATCTCAAAATGCGTTTTTTTTTTTTTATTTTTTTATATTTTTTAGGTTATACTGTTTTCCAAAACATACCAAAAAATTAACTTGGGATCTCAATCAGATCGGGGTTAAAAAAATCGAAGAAGATCAGTGCTTCTCAATTACTTTATAGAAAAAGGGTCATTCAATCAAGAATCGCCAATAGTGTGACCTTATCATCGCCGATTCTTTTGAAAATTTATGTTCTCGAAGAATTAGTGAAAAAAAAATACAATTTAAATTTTTTGCTTTTATCTCATTTTTTGTTGTTAGTTATAGCATGTTAAAGATTTCGCGAAAAAAGTGTCATAATCCTCTTTGAAAATTCATATCTCTGGTAAATGACCCATATTAAAAAAAACTTGGTAAAACTTTTCTATACATTAAATAGAAAGCCATGATGGTTTTAGTTATTGCAAAATAAAGAAAAAGTAAGAAACTGAGACTAAGGCCTAACGAACGTAAGGTTGCTACTTTGTTTGTTCAATTATGGTTTTTATTTCAGTAAGGAAGGGAATTTTTTCAGCAGCATCGAGCCTGAATAACAATTCTTTCTTTATTGAACAAACTTTTCGTCCACCTTCTATACAAGATTAGTATGAGATAATCTCGTCCTAGAAACGAACAACAACAAAAAACGATCTCAATACTCTCTATGAAACTCGTACACCTGATACCTTTGTTATGCGGAAAATGCAAGAGATAAAAACGAGGAAAAAAATCAAATCCATTTATGAAACGAATCTAATTCGAATTTAAATCTTCTCAGAATTTCAAAAGATAAAATATCTCTTATACCTTCCACCAAGGGCTTAGGCAATTTGCATGAGCATAGGCATGGGCAGGATACGGATCGGAAGATATGCGATACAAAAAAACTCGTAAATTCCTTGGATTTGATATTTTTTAATACTTTCGGCACATGCCCGCAAGCGTGAAATTGAAAACTCTGATAAATTTCATTGCAATCTTTTATTTTTGATATTTTCCTTATAATCTTGGGAGCATCTGCAGAAATTGTTCTTTATACAGACGTCACTCTTACATTAAAACTTTATTAAGGAATTGGATACGATTGCTGTAATCTTCATGGGAAACAAAGGGCATAAGCTCACGATTCCGGAGTGATAAAATATTCATCGTGATGTCGTCTACTCGAAGAGGAAAAAGTTCCAATAGCTTTACATGAATAAGATGCTTCTCATTTCATTAATAAGTCGGATGTAAGACTCATAAATCACCGAATTTATCCTTCAAATTATGTGGGAGGCTTTCTGCGGGATGGAAAAAAAGGGAGTAATCAATCTCAATGGAAGGAACCGGAAGGATATGTGAAGTGAAGTAAATCGGCTTTAAAGCTGTCAGCAGGTCGAGTTAATTCATTTCAAGTCGTGTCATTGGCATGTCAATGTTTTGTTCTTGGTTACCCTTATCATTTTTGTATGGGACACAAGCTACGGGTTAGTGTAAGGGGTCGACCTTTTCAGCCACTTCTGAAGGTTTTTGCCATATGCAGTAGCTAAATGGGTGACAATATGGAAGTTGTTTCCCTCTCGGAAGTCTCCAGTTACAAATCGCTCTGGAGCATAAAATTAAATTTATAATAATCTACAGATTTCACCGAGTGTCCCGTCCTAGCTAGAGCCAGACTTCGCGCACTAGACAAACCCTTCTTCAATAACCTCGATGAGATCTCGAAAAACAAGATAGGAGAACTGATTACCTTCTTGAACAGCTCCGGATGGATATGATAATCCATTCAAGCCCCAGGTCTCTGTAAAACTATACATATACTTCATCAGCCCTTAACGACCAGGTTAAACGAGTTGTGGTATCAAAACAGCGCTTCCTGTGCTAATTGGGCCCTGTTTTTTTTCGGTAGACGGACCACCACGTAAACCAACCAACCAACCAACAGATTTCACATGAAAAATAAAAATTCTCAGATTTCACAGTGATATGTATTTACATGATGGTGGCTCTTAATTGTATGGTAAATCTTTTTCCTAAGTTTTTTTCACTCCCTGTTCCAATTATGTAGTGTAAAAAATTATGTTTTCAGTTTCATCCCGATCAGATATGGTGCCTCAAAAGCGTTAAACGCTCGCTCCCTTCTCAAGTGTAATATGGGTTTAAAAACGTTTTAGGAAACGAACTCGTCGACCGTATCTAGTGATGATGTCTGGGGAAGGACTTCGTCAGGGCTCGAACTTGTTGTACTCCTATCCGTTTTGACAACGCAGGTTTTAGGCGGTCTATGGATATATTGGTTGGTTGCCCTCTGATGTCGATTTTTAAGTATTTGTTTTTACGCCATTATATGGCGGCTGAAGAGGTGGACAAACCTTGTCATTCCATGATGTGCGGTTTTTGATGGGTTCATTCACACTCTATCACTCTGATGCGGACGACCTTTTTAAGGGATCGGCTGAAAATCAGACTCCAGATCAGAAGGTTGGGTATTCAGATCACGTCGGGGTCACCAGATTATGGGAGATTCTCTTTTGAATTCAGTACACAGTCCTTTCGAGTCAGTTATATCACTATCTTTATTCCTTCAAAATCCTGTCGATGATGTCACATCTAAACTGCGTACGAACTAACACAAACATAAATTATCTTTAGGGTCGATCGGCGGTATTTTAGATCAAATGTGAAATTAGGTTTTTTTCCAAAAATCACAGGTTCGTAATTTGATCAAATTAAGCCTTTTAAACTTATACAATATAATGCCAATCTCGATTGATGTATACTGAATGCATCATCATCATCAATGGCGCGACAGCCCAAATTGGGCCCTGGCCTCTTGAAGTCGTCGCCTCTAATCGTCTCGATCCAAAGACCGCGTCCTCCAGCTGCTAATTTTTAAAATGGCTTTGCTATCTTCATCAACCGAGTCTTCCCATCGTTTGGGTGGTTTGCCTACTGGCCTGTTACCACTCGCTTTGCCTTTAAGAGCACGTTTGGGGATTCTTCTGTCTTTCATCCGTTATACATGGCCAGCCCACTGCAGTTTACGTAGTTTGAGGTGTATGAGAACGGGATCTAAAAAAGAGGATCACTGGCACCCACGACCCTTTTCTGGGTTGGCTGGTCAAGATATCGTTCGCCCCCTTCTGTGTGGAGGTCTGCAACGGTTTTCCACCGGGAAACTGTAATAAACTTTGAAGCTTCTCTCTTCTCCTTGAAGAGTTGATACAGTTCAGGGTGTATCTTATTCGCCAGTCCGTTCCTTCCTTCACAGGTCCCAAAATTCTTCGGAGGACCTTTCTTTCGAATGCGTTAACTGCTTTTTCGGAAGTTCGCGTTAATGTCTATGTCTCGCTGCTATAACAGAGCACAGGTCGTATAATAGTTCTATATATTGGCAGCTTATTGTTCCTGTGCACTTTCTTGGATTTCATTATTGGAACTACCGAATAATACCTTTTACTTGCTAGCATGATCCGTCGTTTGATTTCATCCGTTTCGTTGCCGTCTTTTGCTAGATTAGCCCCAAGATATATGAAGCTGTCCACACTCTCCAAATTATACTCCGCAATTGTTATATTCTGTCTGATTGGCGTTCTCTTTCTTGTTTGCGTCATTAGTTAAGGATCTTGCAAGGATGTTTATATCGTCAGCTACTAGTTGGGTGGACTTGAATAGTAGTGTCCCATTGGTGTCGACTGAGATTTTTCGGATGACATACTCTAGTGCCAGGTTGAAAAGAATGGAGGCTAGACCATCTCCCTGCTTTAAACTACATTCCATTCGAAAGCTGGTTGTGGAATCGGTTTGTATTCTTGCTTGGGATTCAGTGTTCGTCATTCTGAGTCTCGTTAGTCGGACTAATTTTGGTGGAATTCCAAAATCAAGCATGATTTGGTACAGTACCCTCCTGTCGATACTGTCATATGCTTGTTTAAAATCTACGAAAATTTGGTGCACATCTGTGTTATATTCCCCGCATTTCTCAAGCACCTGTTTAACCGATACAGAATGAATTATTTACTTCATGAAAAAAAATTGTCACGAAAGTTGTTTCATGTAGTAAATGCTGCTCCACCACATCAACCTCAATATGATCACCACTGGCTCTGCTTCTTGAAACTTCCGCTTCGTAAAGCAGACGTAACTGCGGCATCGTTGCCGTCCTCGGGGATTCAATTCCCTTTTCTTGGAGGAGCTCCATCAATTTACTTTTGTTAAGCCGATCACACAGTTTTATTTATTTATTCCCGTAATGGGTTTTTTGTACCCCACACCTGAATTATTATCAAAATTTAATATCATAAAAACAAACTTTTCTATTTCGCAGTCAGCGTACAATTGTTTTTATTATCCTTTCGCTTACTTTGTTTTTATTATTTTAGAAAAGGCTCCTACGATTACGCTCATTTTACATTACATTGTTATTTACTTCATCAAACAACTTTCGTGGCAATTTTAATTAATTAAAAAAATATTACAAATCTGCCAACAGTCCGAGCGCAACTTTATTATTTTTTGGGTGGAAGTCTGAAACATGTTTAATGCTGAGATGCGGTGTGGGTTACTATGCCTACCTAAGAAATAACGTTTCAAATAACCTCCTGGTTACTGGACTTCTTCTGGGGTTTTTTTTTATTATTATTTATTTACGTATTTTACTTTATTATTTTTTAATAAATGAAGATGTATTGGTTGGGAATGATAATGATCTATTAGACAATAAGTTTGAATGTCCAGATACTGACGATGAAGAGGAAAATATTGTGAATATATGTTGTGGACGAAAAAGAACTAGATTACTCTCAAGTTCTGAAGAAGAGATAGAAAGAAATGAACAAATGTTTGGAAAGAAAATAATAAAAATAGTGTTAAAAAATAATATACCTAGTAAAAATTGTTTTTTTAATACGCATACTATAAATAAACTAAAACTTATTTAAAAAAAAAATTGCCCCCTTCGCAGTCGGTAGGATTCGAACCTACGCTCCCAGAGGGAATCTGATTTCTAGTCAGACGCCTTAACCGCTCGGCCACGACTGCTCACATAATTCTATGTACTACAGACTTTCATTTGCTTTATTAAAAAAATATTATTTTTATAGTGTGTATGTGTACGTAAACTGGCATCACCTTTTGTTTTTTTCTTCAACTAATTTTGGTGCTCTGAAAACGACAATGAAAATTATTTTTTAGTTCCAATGTAGAGCTACGTGATACTATCCCAGTCGGACTTTTCGTAAGAGATGAATTTGTAATCAATGTGTAAGAGATGAGTTTGTAAAGACTTACCAGAGTAATGCAGAGTGTAATTGCTGTAAAATATTCTCGAATGCTCTCTCTGTACAATTATGGCCAACGTTTTTGGCTTCAGTTACTATTTACGGAAGCAATGGTTTAGAAGCTAGTATGTAATAAGAGGAAGAAGTCCGAGACATTACAGTTTTGTCCAACGGTATAGGCTTTAGTATTTACTTACGAAAGTAATGGTTTAGAAACGAGTAAGTTATGAGATGGTACAATCCGAAACCTTACAGTTTTGCCAAATACTCTTGTCTTTAGTAACAATTTACGAAAGTAATGTCTTAGAAGCGGATAAGTAAAGGGATGATGCAATCATTACCGTTTCGTTTTAATTTTATATCAAAGCGCCCATTATTATATTCAGTTCGTTCCGAGTGTTCCGAATGTTGCGTTGTGCTGTTCATTTGTAATAAATTTCAATAAGTGATATTTATAAAACGAAGCACACAATTAGTTCAGATAGAGTATTTTCTTATCTTTATGAATTTTATTTTTCATTTGTAATAAATTTCAATAAGTGATATTTATAAAACGAAGCACACAATTAGTTCAGATAGAGTATTTTCTTATCTTTATGAATTTTATTTTTGTTAATTTTTTATTTTGTTTATTGAATGAATTCTGATGTATTGTTTACGTGTTTTAATTTATTTTATATTGAATAAATTGTTTTTTTTACTGTTAAAAGAACTTCGATTTTTCATATTATTGTTATTTGCAACTCAACAAAGTAAAGGATAATAAGTTGGAGACGAACACAATACTTTATAAGCATTTACAACTCTCCAACGATATAAGTCTTTTGTTGTCCTGTGTTTTGTAAGCGTTTACGCCCTAGGGCCCATGCGGGTTAAAGTAATTAGATCTGTTATCGAAATAGTAATCGGTACGAGTTGCTAGTACGGAATCAATTCCGTACACATTACTGATATGACTATTACTCGTATAAGACCTTACTTTTCATACATTTAAAGTATTTACCACTCACTATTGATGTAATGCCTTACTTTTCATGTAATTTGTACGTTGCCATCATTCTCTAATAAAACAAGGCCTTACATGTAATATGCTTTGTAACTATTTACCACTCTTTAATGAAATAAGGCTTTTCTTGTCGTGTGCTTCGCAAGCGATTACGCCCTAGGGCCTATGCGGATTAAAGTAATTAGTTCTATCATCGAAAGAGTAATGTGTACGTGCTGATAGTACATTGTACGGATTCGATTCCGTAGACATTACTGTTCCGGCTGGGATGCTCTGTAAGGAGTTTTCACGGTGGAGCGTTTTAAAGCGCCACGTTAAGTGTTAAAGATATTACGTAAGTAATACCTTGTACCAGACTATGCGTTTTAAACGCGTTTAAGTAGGCAAAATGAACGTGTTAAAAAGTAGTGTTCATACTAGTCCACTCGTTTAATTTTGATACATGACAGCTTGACGTGCGATTTGTTGGAAATTGTTGTTGGACTATTTTTCAGGTATGCTCCTCAGCTTCAGTATAAGCGATAAGCAAAAAGGCGTACATATTTTAAATTAATATTATATTAAGAATAATAAAGTTGAACTATCTTGAAAACAGCAACTAAAGCTTAAATATCACTGATGCTATCGTGATCAGCACCCCAAAATCCATATAAAAACATACCTTCCATCAAGGAATCTCGCAAGAAGTTGAAATTCGTTGCGTAATGTAATTATTAAAATTAATCAGACGTCACGTTTCACGTAGCACTCACTTTAATTCGTAATTAATTTATTGGAAAAATAAGTTTAGACAAAAAACTGTCAGCGTTATGGTGGAAATAGAATAGATCAACCTTTGTTATTAATATTCTTTGTATAGGAATTCTTTAGTTTTTAAAATTTCATTCTGAGGAAATGGTGCACTTTAGTCAATTTCTATGTCAGATTTTTAAGCGTAAAAGAATATAATTTGAATATTTGAAAATTACAATTGCAGAGAAAACTAATTAAGGAAATAGATGGCGTCAATAGTAAAATAAATTCGAAAAATTGGAAAAATAAAAGTTTTTAATTCTAACCCACACAATTATTAAAATTAATGTAAGCGTCAAGTTTCGCATATCACTTTTATTCATCATTTTATTGTCAATCAATTACGAAAATAAATTTTTTATTTTAATTTCTTATTTTATAATTTAAATGCAACATTTACAAAGTTATATGCTTCCACATTCGATGAAAAGAAAATGATCATCTTTGCCTTTTTTAATAAAGAAAAGAATTTTTGAAAATTCAACATTTGCTGGAAGATAATAAATTGATACATTGAATTTTATTATAAAATTCACTAAATAAAACTTAAAGGTAATTTACATGTTATTAACATTTCGAGTAAATTAAAATTATATTAGATTGAAACCCCACAGAAAATAATTTGATCCTAAAATACTAAATAAAACCTAAACTAAGCAAATTTAAAGCAAAATATAACTTAAAATTAGAAGTTAGATCCAAATAAAGGTCCGAATCAAAGTTAACTAAAATTAGAAAGTAAAGTTAGAAATAAAATAAAAAAGTTAATAAGTATATTTTAAAAACTAAAAAGTGAATAAAAAACCACTAAATAAATCATAACAGTAAATAAAAGTTTGAATTTAATTGAAACATTTAAAAATAATTATATTAACTTCAAATGGAAAAAAAGTAAAAAAAGTTGAAGGTAATAAAATTGAAAAGTAAAAATAGGTTAATAAAAAGTATGACCTAAGCGAAAGGACTTAAGATTAATAATTAATAATTAATCAAGCAAAGTGAAAAAAAATAGAAAGATAAACATAAAAAAATCAGAACCAAAAACTAGAGAAAACAGAATTTAACGTAGAAATAAATAACACCAAAAATTGATAAAAATTAAAGATATGACCGAAAAAATAATTTACGAAAATTAATTGTAAGTACATACATACATACCTACCTATTCCTCACCTAAAAATAAATTTGATAAAAAAAAACAAAAATAAAAAACTAAGTGACTAACAAACAAAATTCTATTTTTAAAAAGTTAAATAAGAAAATACGATTCAAAACAAGTTTCTTAAAATTATTCTTAATAAACCTTGGTATTTCTCTACTAAAAAGTTACATGAACTTGCCAAACTGTCAACAATTTATGAAAGAACGAATCTCCTGGAAAGTAAATTTAGAAATAATTGTCTCTATTCGAGCAATGAAGTATTAAACGCCTTAATTTAAAGTTTCATTTAGTTTATGTTTTTTTTTTTTTGTATGTTTATTATTTTATTGTATTTCTTTTTTTCTTTTTTTTCTTTTTTTCCCCTTTTTTCTAGGCATAAGCTCTTAAGTAGTTATAATAGTATATTCAAGAGGTTTTTTTTTATCTATATTAAAATTTTTTCTCAAACAATTATAGACAATAAACTGATAAAAACTAATAAAAAAAAATATATCGAATTCTAAATAGCATATTAAAGTTGTAAAAGCGGTAGCTTGATCTCTTATCACTAAATTTCACATACTGTTAAAAAAATGTATATTATATTGAATAAAAATCTATCTATTTATCTATCTAAATAAGAAAATGATATTAAAAAAATAAAACTTAAGATTTAAATTATAAAAATCAACAAAAACAAAAACTGAAATGAAACTTAATATTATTTCATTTTGTTTTAAGTTAGATTGTAAGTTAGTTTGTAAATTAGGTAGGATTTAACAAGCAAGGTTTTCTATTATAAAATTTTCCATGGATTTGAATGACAATAATAAACAAAGAACTAATTTTAGTAAAAATCTAAATTGTAACTACAGATGCAGAGATGTAAAATCTGAGCACTGAAATTGTAATTGTACGAACTCTTTTGAAAAATTGAAATAAATTTATGTTATGTTATGAAACTTAATATTAAAAAAACTCAAAACAAAAGAAATGTAAACAGCTGAAAAATAGAACTGAAATTAAATAAATTATTAAGGTGGAATCAAAATTGAAATCAATAGTGAACGCGACTAGTGCGCGTGAAGCAACGCGACGCGATGACACCTGATTAGAATGCATGTTAGTAAGTGTAACCAGTAATAGTGATATAGCATTGGTTCACGCAAACTTTCTTATTTCGTCGGGCACGTAGCACGATTTTGACATTTACGTTGTTTTTATTTGGTTTTTTTACAACAATAGACGGTGACATGTAAATAAATATCACGAATGAAGGGTGTGGCTGCGAACAAAATATTTTGGTTATAAAATCCACCTTTAAGGTAGTCGCTAATAATGTCAAATCTTAATTTATTGACTGATGTCAATAACGCAACCCACAGGTTGCATTCTTTCTATAGCCAATATTTTTATTAAATTTATTGTCAATTCGTATTAATTTTATTTATTTTTTAATTATTTTTTAATGCTTAATACGTACATGTAAGTTAGTATTAAGGATTTTTGATTATTATTAATTTGTCATTAAATCATATCAGAAAGTGTACAATAAATTAGAGTAGTTGTAAAGGATCCAGCCCAATTTCTGACTAAGTATAATATATGTATAATAGACTATGGAGTATGAATTTAATAAAAGATCTAAAAAATTTAAAGAAAAAATGAAAAAAACCGAAAAAATTGGTTTTAATAGTTATGTTTTAGTTTTAAGATTAATTTATATCCAAGGTTTTTACTAAGTTTTCCTAGGAATCAAAAATCACCAGCCGGGGTTACATAAATCGTATTTCTGTAAATATATATTCTTTCAGATCACAGTCTGCTACATAAAATTACCTGAAGCTTACTACGTAAAACCTATTGAGAGAAACGCGAATTATGAGTTAATTAAATATTTAAAATGTACACCTAACTAAAATAAACATAAACACAACAAACATTAAATAAGACATAAACTAAATAAAAGGAAATTGAAACTTAAACATAAAATTGAACTAAAAACTAAAATTGGAAAAAGTTAAAAAAATGCTACATAAAACTAAAGGCAAATATGGGTACAATTAAAAGCCTAAACAAATTATTTACAATCTAAGCTAAAAAATTTAAAATTATTTTGTAATGAAACAACTGAAACTTAGATAAATTCAAACATTAACACGTAAACAGCTCAAAAATATAATTGTTACCTAAAAACGAAATAAAATTCAAAACGGAATTAGTCATAAAATTATATGAAAAGGAAATAAGAAAAAAGTAATGAAAATTAGAACTGTATAGAAGAATGAATTGAATTAAATGTGAATCTAAACAAAATTAGTATCAAGTACCTGAAAACATCCTACATTAATAGACGCGATGGGTGGTTCAGGAAAAATTTACAGAACCAAGATTGCTGAAAAACTCGACAAAGTTTTTTGTCATATTTATGTACACTCAGAGAAAAACCTTGGACAAAAATTCAGTTCAATTCGACAAAACTACTGTCAATATACGTCCAACAAAATACTTTGTCGTATTGACAAATTTCATATATTCTTTGACAAAAACCTACTGTCTAGATAACAAAAGAATTTGTTTGAACTAAATTTTTATCCTACACCCGTTGCTCTAAATAAAACTACTCACCAATAACTTCAAGAAATTTTATTTCTCTGTGTTAAATTTTATATGTTAGCCCTTTCATGAGTTTTCGAGCCGAAATCGCCCTTAATATTGCAGATAATAACTTAAAGTATAATCGTATAAAATAATGGTAGTAGTAATTGACTTTTCCCCAAGGTCAAGAAAGTGATGATGGTAGCAGAAATTTAATTAAATTATTATTCAATTAATTTAGAGGAAGTTTTGGTGGAAAGATCTTCTTTGTTGCACTTATATATGCTTCGGGGTGTTGAAACTTTCTCAATAATAATGGATTTTTATTTACATGCATAAGTACCACGACCACCAACCTCATCTTTGATATATTTCCTGCGATAGATACGATAACAACTGCTGCTAACAATTGCACCCGACCTTCAACATCTTCGCTCCTTCAACCCTCCGGTAATTCTTTATGCCTTAGAAAGTCTGTAAATTGGTCATTTCATTAAACCCAAAACGAATTTCTCAAAATATTTCAGATTTGATCTAAAGTCCTTTGAATTCATTACTAAGTTACTTTATAGTGCAAAGGAGTTCTTTCACCATATCCTTTTTGTCCGCTTTCCACTTAAATGTGGCTTATTACAGCAAAACGGGGCTTTAAAAATACTAGAAGTAATTTTAATGACTGAATCGTCAAGTAGAGGATTTTATTTTTGATGAAATTATGTGGCAAATAAAAAAGGGGAGATTAAGCAAAATGAAGGAAGTCTTAAGATATCCAGCAATTACTCCAAAATGGAAGACATGGAGTGAGACTTTTTGTTATTTTTTCCCAAATGTATTCCAGATTTTAAATGCTTGACCTTTCTCATAACGTGTCATTTATTGGGCAGTTTTAACTCTTAATGTTGGGGTTATACAAGGGCCAATAGTTCGCAAGATTTATATATATTTTATTAATTTTCCCTTTTCAGACGGAATTTGGAAACGACATTTGGGATCAAGCCTTGCTGGCAACGGAATGTAAATGGACAATTTTTAATACTCATCAGGTCTTCAAGTTTATCAATAAAGTCGGCTAATTTTATTAAATTTGATTCTTTGTTTAGATTTATCCGGATAATTTGATGCCAGATCTGGCTGCAGCGCTTTCGGCTATTACAGGACAATCTTTCGACTTTTTTATGAATTTCTTTGGAAAATGCTTTGTACGATTCTTCAGTAATTTCGGGTAATGACGATCGCTCCGTTTTTCTCGCATCATCTCCTTTTACCTGTTTCCAATTTTCAGCTACGATAAAATGCTGAAAGCGACTGGTCGCTATTTCTGTGATTTTCTCCAATCCGTCGATAATATCCATCTGCAAATGCGTTTTACCTACCCCAAGATGAAGAGCCCTTCGATGCAGCTGACGCAAGTTGATGAAAACGGTGCCGTTCTAGTTTACAGAAGTACCCGGACGGGATTTTCGCGATACTTTATGGGACAATTGAAGGAAATTGCACAAACATTTTATGAAATGGATATAAAAGTTCGAGTTCTGGAGAGTAAAAATGATCTGGGTTCGGGCGGAACAGCCGGACCAATTCAATTATCAAATTCGAATTCGTTAAAATCGGTTGTTGTAAAGTATCGACTAGATTTCGATAATCGAGACTATGTAATTGACGGTTTTTGGTCGATGTAAGAGTGTGCTGTAGTAAATTCACTTCTATTCTGCAGATGAATAAAAGAATCAACGTTGAGGCACATTCGTCACAACTAGCACTTGGAAATGTCGATATTAGTATAATTTTGGAACTGTTTCCGTTTGCCCTGGTTTTGGACCATGAAATGAGAATACAGAGAGCTGGCGAAAAGGTAATCCTCTCCAAAAAGTTACACCAAACACCTGTATGGATAGAGCTTAAATTACGTTTATCCCATTACTAGCTTTTAGATGAGCTTATTAAAATATAGCTCAACTCGTCCGCAATTAACCCAAAAAGCAGATAGCATAATAAGGGGTAACCCAAACTAAAATTTTTGTATAAAACGGTCAAAATGGTAGATTTCTAGGCTTTAGTACAGGTCCCAAATTTTCTTTTACAGATAGTATCTAAATTTAGTAATTTTTCCAGTACGGAACTTATTGTTTGGCTTTTCTTTAAGTTTACCAATTTTTTTCTTTTCGAAATGCAACGCGTTGACCTTCTTCATTGAGTGATGACCTAAACACCCCAATATGATTGCTATTCATCCGTACACTCCGCGAAATAAATATAAAGACACAACAATCATTGAATTTTTTTTGACAGTACATAATATATTAACATAAAAATATTTTTATTGGTTTCATTGGAAGTAGAAACCCAGTGACCCATGCTTATTGTTGTTGTTATCAGAGAAACAAAAAAGATCTGTCAACTGTTCGGTTATTTGATGCGAAATAAGTATAAAGGCACGTTGTGTAAGTTATTAATATTGGTTATATTTTCCGCAAAAAACGCAATATAGTGTAAGTACTTCTGTTTCAAAAAAGTTTTATAATATTTTTAATGTGATTTGAAAATAATTTACCCTAAGAATATTAGAATGCCGCGCGGAAAAGTGCTCAGTGACGAAGAAAGGGGTAAAATTGCAGCTTGTCAAGACAGGGGTTTATCAAATCGCCAAATAGCTTTTAAGCTAAACAGATCGAGTTGTGTCATCGATAATTACATTGAGATGGGGAAAATATACGGCACCAAAAAGCGACCAGGAAGGACACCAACGATCTTAAAAAGAGAGAAAAGGGAAATGAGCAGAATTGCCGTTAATGAAAACCTTAGCGCAAATGAAATTCGAGGTCAGTTGAATCTAGAAGTAGGTGTACGTAGAGTACAACAAATTATGAAGACCGAATTAAATCTTTTATATGACAACAAATGTGGTAAACCGTCATTAACACCAAGATACAAGAAGGCTAGATTACGATTTGACGAAAAATACCGTTTTTGGGACGAAGAATGGAAAACAGTAGTCTTCAGCGATGAAAAAAAATTTAACTTGGATGGTCCAGATAGTGCCCAGAAACATTGGCGGAACAAAGGTTCAAAAAGGGAAAATAGAAAACGCAGAAATTTTGGCGGAGATTCTCTACTGGTTTGGGCAAGAATATCTTACAATGGTACCACACCAATTTGCTTTGTGTCGACTCGTATGGACTCCGAATATTATATCGAACTTCTTGATAATGTTTTAATCGAATACGGAGATAAAATTGCTGGTCCTGAGTTTGTTTTTCAACAAGACAATGCGGCTATATATTCTTCAAGGAAAACAAAAGAATTCCTTATGTCACGGAGTATTGCGGTTCTCGATTGGCCTGCAATTAGTCCAGAGCTCAATCCAATCGAGAATCTTTGGGCCATATTATCATCAAAAGTTTTCTATCATGGCCGGCAGTACTCCACTGTAAAGGAGCTAAAGGATTCCATTAATAGGGAATGGAAGGAAATTGATATCAGTATCATTCATAGTTTACTGAATTCGATGCCAAGGCGGCTAGAAGATGTCATAAATAACAACGGTGGTCATACGTCTTACTAACATGTCACAAAAAAAAATTAAAAATTAAAAAAAATTGTTTTTCTTTATTGTCTTTATAATTATTTCGCTCCTTTTTTTAGATTTTGTTTTATTATGATTTAAAAAAGTTATATTATTTTTTAAATGTATTACAGCTAAAACCACATTAAAAAACAATTAAAGAATTTAAGTTAAGAAATTGAAAATAACATGTATTTTATTTTTTAAATAAAAAGTTTAGGTGCCTTTATATTTATTTCGTGGAGTGTATATCTGAAAATTCAAATATTCGGAACCAGATTCACCATACGAAAGTTCTTAAAATATTTGTTCACACATACTGCTCGACAGGTTGGTTCACCTGAGTTGGCCTTGGTCATACGAGTATTTCTTCCCCATTTCTTTACTTGAAATCTAGGAAGGGATTTGTAATTTTTCTCATAATTGAATTTTTAATAGTTGAAGCTACAAAATAAAAAAATAATGAAAATTATCATACTCCATCGGCTGGCCACCATACAAAAGTTTTTTCACAACTAGTGATCCCACTCGTTATAAAGCCAAATATGAAGTTAATATTTTTTGTGTATCTACTACATGTACATGATGTAAGTTCTGTACTAAATTCGATTGACTCATTTGAATAGCTCCCAAATAAATGTCCTTAAAAATTGAGACCAAATTAACCTTCTGACTATCGATTACAGGTTGTTGAAACTTGGATCCTACACAATCCGAATAAGCCGCCCGAAAATTTCTTCGGTTCTCCGATTTCCGAGCATTTTAAGCTGAGGCGACCGAAAGGACTCTCGTTTAATTGGAATACGGTCATCAATATGCACACTGTCCTTTTTGAATTGGAATTAATGCGTTCGGGAAATTTTACCGGACTAGCAGCAAGTAACGGATCGGGTAGTGTGCTAACATCTTCAGAAGATCCTGACGAAGTGAATAACACCGATACAGAGATTTTCGATTCGGCAATCACATCCGATCGACGTGGTTCACAGGGATTGCGAAGCATTCTGCTACAGGGACAACTCTTCTATATTAAGGACATTGATTTACTGGTGTTTCTTTGTAGTCCGTTGTAAGTATGAACACTTGAAGTACGCTTTACTAGTTTTAGAGAATGTTATTTCTTTTGGTTTGAATATGGCTTGGCAGAATCAACAATTTAGACGAACTACACGGAATGGGCCTTTACATAAACGACTTAAATCCGCATGGTTTGAGTAGGGAAATGGTCATGGCCGGTTGGCAGCATTGTTCAAAATTGGAACTTATGTTCGAACGTGAGGAGCAGCGATCGGATGAACTTGAAAAATCTTTAGAATTGGCTGATTCTTGGAAACGACAAGGTGATGAACTGCTTTATTCGATGATACCCCGACCGGTGGCGGAGCGCTTAAGCGGTGGTCAAAATCCCTTAAATACATGTCAAAGCTTTGAACAAGTCTCTGTGCTGTTTGCCGAAATTCTAGTAAGTCCTGAGTTATTTTGAGGGTGGAATATGCATCCCGATCAGGAGAAAATACTCAAGTTATTGGTCCATTTTATCCTGTAACAAATCAAAAATTATTTTAGAATCTCCAATACTCTGGAGGAAATATTCAAGATGCCATGAGTTCCGTTGCGACCCTTAACACTGTGTTTACGGCATTTGATGAAGAAATCATTACACCTATGGTCTATAAAGTCGAAACAGTGGGACAGGTCTGACCTTAATAATTTTATTACCAATTTTTTAAAATTTAAAATTTTCAGGTTTATATGGCTGTAAGTGGAGCGCCAGATATCAACCCGCTTCATGCAGAACATGCCACCGATCTTGCAATAAGAATGATGAGACGTATCAAAGAACTGCAACTACCTGGAGTTTCAGTAAAAATTGGTGAATATCAATCTTAGTTTCAGTTCCGTCTTCGTACAACGTATTAAATCTCAAAAATATTCTTACAGGTATACATTCCGGGCCAGTGGTAGCCGGAGTGGTAGGCCTAAAAGTTCCGCGGTATTGTTTATTCGGCGATACCGTCAATACCGCTTCGCGTATGGAAAGTAGTGGAGAACCGAATAAAATTCAAATTTCAACATTTACCGCCGATAAAATTAAGGGAAAAGGATATACAGTGACGTCACGTGGCCATGTTAAAGTCAAAGTTGAGTGGTTTTTATCCGACTTAATACAAAATTTTAACCGAATCTTTTCTTCGATAGGGTAAAGGTGACATGGAAACATTCTGGTTAATCGGTGGACCGGAAGTAGCATCAACTAGTAAACAATAGATTTCAAAGAAACGAAGAAATTATTTATGTGCGCACAGTTTTGAAGCAGTTAACTAAAAAATTTAGCACAATTAATGAATGCACTGAAATGGGAACAATGTAATATCAACAATTATTTTTAAAAGATTGTAGGTACTTAATGAAATAAATAGCAGCATATTTTAAAAAATGTTTTTCATTTGAAAATGTTTTTACATGCACTGCACCTGCACACCCTGGCAACTGGAACCAATTATCAATGACAACGAAGCTTCCAGAGAAACTACACCTTTTAATATCCAATTAGAATAGCGTAGGAAAGCTCTAAACACTTTTCGCTTTGTTTTATACACTTCTTGCAAGTTCCACACACACCAACGAATATGCTGGAAATATCTCGACTGAACAGATGCGGTATATAAGCTGTTAAACTCGTTTAATAGAGTGACTCAACGTTTAAATTTAAGAAGTGCTTTTAATTGCGCCAATTTGAATACATAAAATTTCCTTACAATCTAAAAGCTGCATTATATTATTTTTTCTTATTAAATGGCTACTAAGGGCACAAGAAGTCGCAATTTATAGGCTATATGGTTTTTTGTTTTCATCTTGATTTAATTTTTTTTAATATCTCATATCATTTCGTCATGCGTGAATAACAGGTACGTGATTGGGATCTGTTATATACCCATTTGGAACTAGGTATATGAAGGCTTCCGGAGGTATAAATCCAGTTGACATACATAGTCTTCTGGAAATATGGGGGCTTCTCGTAGAATGGCTGATTCTCGTCACTTCGAAACTTGTCGCTGAAAAAAGATTATCACTTGGGAACAAGTTCAGTTATGTACTATTCGTATGTATGTATGGTATGTATTCACATTTCTTTCTTCCTCGTACTGAAATGCATCCGACCATCTCATCCGTACTCTTCGACATGAGAGATCTCCTATCGCGCATTGTTTTTGAAATTCGAATGAGCAAGAACGAGATGGCAATATGTGCACTCACTGAAGTGTATGTATGAAGGGAGTATGAAGTAGACCTGACCAATCATCGATGAAAGGTAGGCCTGACTTTCAGGTGAATTATGCCTTACCGGTCGACACTGCACCGATGGACGGCGTCCGGTCATATTGGAATATAATTGTAGTGGTCGTCGACTAATGCAATCAAAAGACAACTTTCAATCGACTAAAGCAATCGACGGATGAATTTCATAGCACTAGTCGTCAGAGTTATGGATTCCAGAATCATGTTAGCAAAGAAAACTGTAACGCTCTGCGCACTTGAACATCAAAGTTTTCAATGGCATTTCCTGCTCGGTACGCACTTGATGATAAGACGTATAGGCAACGCCGAGTTCAACTCAAGCCGCGCACATATGACAGTTCGTCGTGAGAAATGCCTGTTTTCAGCTTATGTGTGACGTCACGGATCGAAACAAGAAAATATGTAAAGGGTGTTTTTTTAGGTGCATGAGAACTATCGATATCGATAACTGTGGTTTCACAGCTGAGAATGTCAAACTGTGTTGACATTTCTGTTCAGTAAGGTTTGGCAAGTAATCATGAATCATTTAACGCCAGAACAACGCTTCCAAATTCTGGAAATTTACTTTGAAAAAAATAAATCTGTTCGCAAAGTTCATAGAGCACTTCGTCCATTTTACGGTCATCATAATCGGCCTAGTGAGCAAGCAATTCGTGCAGTTATTGATCGTTTTCGCACTAATTTTACTCTTCTCTTAACGAATCACCATTACATCCATTAAAATTGACTGTTTGGTGCGGTTGACACGCTGGCGGCATTTCTTTCGAAATGAGGAAGGAGCTGCCGTTACGGTGAATGGCCAGCGCTATCGAGCCATGCTTACTGAATTTTTGTTTCCAAAAATTAATCAGCTAAACATCGCCGACATTTGGTTCTAACAAGACGGCGCAACTTGCCATATAGCGCGCTTAACAATCGATTTATTGCAAAATCAATTTGGTGACAACTTAATTTCCAGAAGTGGTTCTGTTAACTGGCACCCTCGTTCGTGCGATTTAACGCCTCTGGATTACTTTTTATGGGGCAATGTTAAGTCATGCGTTTATACCGACAAACCAGCAACTCTTGAAGCATTGGAAGCCAATATTCAAGCCACTATTGACGCCATACGGCCAGATTTATTGGAAAAAGTAGTCAAAAATTGGACTGATCGAATGGACCATGTAACTCGTAGCCGCGGCGGACATATAACGGAAATCATATTTAATGCCATGAAATTATCTACCAGAATATAATAAAAACATTATATTCCAACAATATTTCTGTCTTGTATTATAATTTTAAGTTCTCATGCACCTAAAAACACCCATTATATGCAATATTTTTTTGGAACAGATTCATACAAAACTTTGGAATTAGCGAACCTTCTAGAGTCAATACTGAATAACAAATATTCAGAATCATAGCTATATGCAATGTGTTTTATATAACAAAAATTATCTTTCAAAAAATAAGCAATTTAACTACACATTTTTTAAATGACAGAATACGGACATTGCTGAAAACTGCGATATTTTTTTCATCCTAATTTTTTCTATGAAAACTCAATTCCAGATGATAAAACTAGTCGAACTCTCATTTTTAAATATGTTTATAAACTGTTTAACTTTGCTTTGCCTAACAAAAGCTTGCACTTTAATAGAAAACTTGGTTTTTATCATCCAAGTCATGCACCCGCCATACAAAATTCTTGCGATTGTATGGAGCTGTCATGTTTGTTATGACTCTGGTTTTAGATGCTCAATTCAGTTGCGCGGCTATAGTTCACAGGCAGAGGGCTCTGTTATATAGGGAGAATCGTAGAGAGAGTGACACAACGCTTTTGTTTTGTATGGAGTACAGCGCACATGGAAATAGAGGCGCAGAAAATAAATGAACAACTGGCTCGTTGGTCTAGGGGTATGATTTCCGCTTAGGGTGCGGGAGGTCCCGGGTTCAAATCCCGGACGAGCCCAAGTTGCATATTTTTTTTTATGAACCAACTATTTATTTTACTAAAAATGAATAAAGAAAACCTTTTGTTATTTTTATTCTAAGACGAATATTGGCTTAAAAACGTTATCTGTTCATGCTATAGATTGTAGACTGCTATAAATAAAGTGTGACTATAATTTGCAATTTAAATGTAGAGCATTCATAGTATAAACACTACAAATACAGGGTGTTTGGTACTCCGTGCACGACCTTGTAAGGGGTTATTCCTTGATATATTTGAAGAAAAAAATTGTTCCACAGGGTGGGTCAATTTTCAATAACAGTGGAGATACAGGGTGGTTAAGAAAAGTGTTTTTGACCGGTATCCTTACTTACTTAAAACGTTATATCTTGAAAACGAATAATCACAAGGCAAAGTCTTATAACTCATTTTTTAGGGAATCAAATTACCTTTCATTTGATGTAACAGTCTAAATTGTAACTGCACCCAATCTTGAGATATTTACTCGAAAACACCAATTTTTGCTACGTGAACCCTTAAAATTCAGTGATCAATGTAGTTTTTCTCAGAAAACCCCATTATAAACATGTCATTTTAATTTTATTTTTTTATGTGCCGTATTATTACCTACAAAAGCTGCATACATATGTATGAGTTACGATTAACATTTTGGAAGTAATAGGTAAAAATACATATCGCATAAAAATTAAATATTCCAAAAGTCAGTACATGTGCATGTTGATCTACACTACTTGTTTGAACTAAAAGAATTTAATAATGGTTTTTATGTTTTATTTAAAAAAATTTTGTTATAATACATGTTCAAAATGGCCACCTTCATTTTGAATGCACGCTAAAGCTCGTTTGGCGAGTGTTCTCTTGGTATTCATATTCCTCAACTGCTGCCTTACTTCTATTGCTGCCGCATCGATCCTGATATTTAGATCTTCCAATGTTTCTACTGGCGTTGCGTAGACTAGGTCCTTTATCCGTCCCCATACAAAGAAGGCCAGGCCAGTGTATCGGTCCATTTCTACCGATCCAGCGATTGCTATAATTGGAATTTAACCAATCTGTGATCTGTCGGCCGTAATGAGCTGGAGCACCATCGTGTTGGTAAAACATGGAAGCCAATCGTACCAGTGGAATATCATCCAATAAGTCCTGTAGATCATTTGATAAAAACTGTAAGTAATTGGAGCTATTTAGAGTACGCGGAAGCCTAATAGGTCCAAGTAAATCGTCACCAATCACGCCTGCCCATAAATTGACGCTGAATCTGTGCTGAAATGATGCCGCTCTTCTTGTGTGTGGATTGCTCTCAGCCCACGTATGTAGGTTGTGATACCGTCTCTGGTAAATTGGGACTCATCCGTCCACAGAATATTGTTGAAAAAATTGTCGTCATCTATTTGTCGTTCAAGGAGCCAATTGCAAAACTCCATCCGTTTGCGGAAATCAATGGGTAGCAGCTCCTGTACTGGTGTGTGATGGTAGGCATGGAAGCGTTCTACTTTTAAAATACTCCAAACCTTCCAAGTAGATATGTTAAACTGCAATGCCAAGCGTCGGATACTGATCGATGGATCATTTTGCACTGCTTGCAGTATTCTTTCATCAATCTGAACAGCGATTATAGGCGCAGGATTTGCATTTACTCTCCTTGTTCTAACGCTGCCAGTTTCCCTAGTTCTCCTGTAAACGTCCTGAAATACTCTCCTGTCAGGTGTCCGTCGATGGGGATGTCTCTGATGGTAAAGCCTTCGCGCGGCTTGTCCATTTTCGCGACACTCTCCATAAATTAACACAATGTCAGCATATTCTTCATTGGAGTACTCAGACATTTCGAAATTATTTTTTTTATTCTACTGACACCTTCTTCTTTTAGCAACGTAACTAAAACTGATAAAAATATGAAGGTAGTTTTGCTTTTATAGGCTTTTTATTTTGTAAGGCACCCTATTAAAAAAGGCATAGTACCGCACCCAGTATTACCTACCACATCCAGGTAAAAGCATCAATTATGTTGAAACTCAGTTACATTTCATTGTTTTCCTACATACTTTAAATAGTAATAAATGGGCAATAAAAATACTTCAGTACTACCGACAAATTAAACGAGGTCCACTTTATGGCACTGACTTTTGAAATATTTAATTTTTATGCGATATGTATTTTTACCTATTACTTCCAAAATGTTAATCGTAACTCATACATATGTATGCAGCTTTTGTAGGTAATAATACGGCTCATAAAAAAATAAAATTAAAATGACATGTTTATAATGGGGTTTTCTGAGAAAAACTACATTGATCACTGAATTTTAAGGGTTCACGTAGCAAAAATTGGTGTTTTCGAGTAAATATCTCAAGATTGGGTGCAGTTACAATTTAGACTGTTACATCAAATGAAAGATAATTCGATTGCCTAAAAAACGAGTTATAACACTTTGCCTTGTGATTATTCGTTTTCAAGATATAACGTTTTAAGTGAGTAAGGGTACCGGTCAAAAACACTTTTCTTAACCACCCTGTATCTCCACTAATATTGAAAATTGACCCACCCTGTGGAACAATTTTTTTCTCCAAATATATCAAGGAATAACCCCTTACAAGGTCGTGCACGGAGTACCAAACACCCTGTATATAGAATAAATGTATTATTATTAAACGCTGCTGTCGCGTTCGGCCATCACTCACAGGTCTAAAAAACAAAATTAAAAGTTGAAAGCAGTAAAAGATCCCGGAAGAGGCCGAAGTTAGAGTGACAACCGTTAGCCTGTGCTTGACCCTGAGATTAAAAAAATTATTGCTTTGAAATAAAATATACTGTTAACAGAAAACTGTATACCACACAAAATAATCACAATCGATTCTAAAGAAAAATATATAGGGTGTTTCAGTAGGAACGCTCGAGATTTGTTAGGTTATAGCGTCTATGTTGTTAAAGCAACATTCTTTGAATTTGTTGTGAATTGATCAGTAGTGAATGACAAATCATCATGAAAGGTTATAGCGTTTCAATATCAGAGTTCCGTTCGGAAAACGTTCCGCGCATTGGGTGATTTTCAACAACGAGGCCCATTTCTTGATGAATGGATGTATTGAACAACCAAAATTGCCGGATTTGGGACGATACCAATCCACACGAGATACACCAGCACTACATGCATCCCGAGAAAAACACTGTTTGGTGCGGATTTTGGTCTGGCGGAGTTCGGTCCGTACTTCTTCCAAAACGAACCACATCCAGCAAATTAAGCCTTGTTTATGCGACAAAGTCGTCGAAAATTAGACCTCTCGAATACGTGCCACCAAGTAAAGCCGGGGCGGACATTTGAACTACGCTTTATTCCATACTTAATGCCATAAAATTTTCTTTCAAATTAAAAAGGAATTGGGTGGATATCTCATACACAACATGTTTTATTATATTTACATTTAAAAATTGAACGTCTTTGTTGAAAGACCCTATATAATGAAAATAACACATCACTCAATAAGTCCGTAGGATGACTAATAACACAATAACTTTTAGGCAAAATTCAACTTTATTCATCAACATAGTCCCCTTCAAGAGTGATACATTCCTTTCAACGTCTCTCCAACTTTTCGGTGTCTTTTTTGTAGAAGGATTTATCTTTGACCTCAAAATACTCCTCAGTTTCGTCAATCACTTCTTTATTGGATCCAAATCTCTTTGCCTGGAGCATTCTTTTTAGCTCTGCAAACAGGTAGTAGTCGCTGGGAGCCAGATCCTGAGAATACGGGAGATGGGGAAGCAATTCAAGTGACTTATGACACGGTGCGTTGTTTTGGTGAAAGAGCACTTTTTTCTTCTTCATTTGGGGTCGTTTCTTTGCAATTTTCTCCTTCAAACGCTCCAATAACGTGATATAATATTCACTATTAATGGTTGTTCCTTGCTCTAAGTAATCGATGAATAAAATACCGTGCGCATCCCAAAATACGGCTGCCAACCACTTTACCACCTGACATTTGCGTTTTGGGTCGCTTTGGACGGCTTTCACCCTTTGCTGTCCACTCAGCTGACTGCCGTTTTAACTCTCGGTGTAATGATAGATCCATGTTTCATCCATTGTCAATTGTCCATTGAAAAAATTCTTTTTATTGCGCTGAAACAGCTCCAAACAGCGCTCTGAATCGTCGACGCGTTGTTGTTTTTGATCGACTGTGAGCAAACGCGGTACCCATTTCGAACAGAGCTTTCTAATGCTCAAATGTTCATGCAAAATGGTGAATACACTCCCTTCTGATATCTTTAATCATCAATATCACACAACTTCAATTTATGATCGGCCAAAATCATTTTGTGAATTTTTTTGATGTTTTCTGGAACAACTACCGCATTTGAGCGACCGGGACGTTCAGCATCATCGGTGCTTGTACGGCCGAGTTTAAAATCAGCAAACCACTTTTTCTACCATTTGTCTCGATGGAGCAGAGTCCGAATAACACTTTTCAAGCCACTGCCTTGTTTAAACAGTATTTTTTCCCATTAAAAAGCAATGCTTTATCAATACACGAAATTCAGGTTTTTCCATTGTTTTTAATATTGCAAACCTAGCTTTACTAAAACCACTGTCACTTGTGAACTAAATGTCAGGTTGTTATAAAATTTTAACACGTGTCGTTTGAAGGTTAGTACTTCCTAAAAATCATAAAGATTTTTAATAGTGGCGCCATCTATATGTCATCCTACGGACTTATTGAGTCATGTTTTCGTTAATTCATTAATTTTCAGTGCTAGCATAATATTATTTTCATGTCTAAACACAGCCTTGTACCATGTTTAGGCTACACGGTTATATCGAGTTATATGCGTTGAAATCACTACTACGTCCTTGTGGAAAACGAAGTAAACTTTGGAAGAGACTGTTTAATGGTGCAAAGAAGTATAAGACAATTGTTTTGACATACCCAGTTGGCGATGCCTACAATAACAACTTCGCCTGCGAAGATAGGGAAATCGTAGTCGCAGTCGCAGTCGAGGTCCGTGTTGTGTTTTATACTTTTAGTTGAATGGCTAATGACTATGAAGCTATAGTGATGTGCGCATGGGCATTGACTAAACAGTTTAGTTTAGCAGATTAGAGTGTGCGAGGCTCTATGTGATTAAATAGTTGCCCAACTGTTTAGTCTTCAGTATGCGGTAGGCCTAATGCTGGTTGTTCACCAAACAGACAAGTTAAGTTTTTTGTTTTGTTCATGTTTTTGAAAGCACGGAAAACAAAAACTCGAACTCGAACAAATCCAAAACACTGTTTCAACCAAACCGACAGTGTTTTATCGCAGTTTTGTTTTTGTTTTGAACCCGTTTCAACTGACCGAACAAAGTTATTTCAACCGAACTGTCAAAAGAATAAGTTGAAATAAATAGCCAAAATGGAAGATTTTTGGTCACTGTCAGAGCCTCCTATATATTAAAGCTATGAAGGAGACATTTTTTCTCAATCGAGATCCGACCACTGTTGGGTTTTTATTTATTTAATAACCCAATTGTGGCCGGATCTTTCTTGGAAAAAATGTGTACTATCAATAATAGAAACAGGTCACTTTTTCCACATATGTACTTAGGTCGTTTCCGAATACCTTGCTTCGTCTACGTCTATGTTGACATCACAGCATAGAATTGCTATTATAACAGTTTAGAAAAAGCTTAGCTAAACCGTCAAAATAGCTCAGCTGATGCTTATTTCATTTCGTAAATCAAAAATTAAATTAAATTTTATAGAAAAATTTGAATTTTTTTACGTTTGCTAAGATTGACTGAAAGCTCAGCTGTCGTAAAAGTAGTCAAGACACGAACCGAAAAGGAATTGAGATACAGCTTTGCTATGTCTGACGCCATTAACTGTTATAAATGGACGTAGATGTAGACGAAGCAAAGTATTCGAATACGACCTTAGGAAAGAATAATAATAAATAACGCACGGAAAACTTACTCTGTCTCGATCCGAAAAACACGAACTGAACAAAACACAACTTCAGTGTTTCCACGAAGCGGACTCACGTTAGAAAACACATCGAAACCTTTTGAAGTTACCGCTTCTGGTCGGGACACGAAAAACAGAACAGAAGCAGTGGAAAAAAGCACGAGTTTGTAAAATAATGCTGAAAAGTCAAAGACTTTTTTTTCGACACTAGCCTTTGCTGAGTTTTTGTTTTGTCTGTTTGGTGGAAAACCGGCATAAGAGTCGAATTTAGAGATTACGAACCGTTATCAAGCCAACTACTCGTACTATTTCAAAAACTACAAAAGTATCTTGATTTTTTTTGACGAGGAAGGATTTTGGTTAATTGATTCTTTTCAAATACTGATGCCGAAGGGGTCAGTCGACATAAAGGTGAGTCACTCCCGAGGCGCTGACTCCGTTACCTAAATGGAAACCTGAAAAGGTGGTGAAAGCAATGTGATGGTATTAAAATTGACATACCAAATGTCAGTTGGAAAAACACGTAAGCGTCCATGGACGACTTCCTGAATTCACCGACATTTATCTATGCTCTGCAAGGAAACAATGGAAAACTTGAGGAATTGCGGTGGAAATTAACTAAAAATTGCAATATAAATGCGATAGACACTGTGTCCGAACAAGCCAACCAATCAGAGCTTCCGAAGAAATTCCTTCACTCCGCCACAGGGCACACGAAAAGTTCATCGGAACGAACTACTTGTCAGCAGTGCTGTCGTTTTCTAGTTTTTAGGGTAGCAAAATTTACATGTTTTGAGTAGTATTTGGATGCGAAGGGTATCAGCGGTCAAACCTTTTGAAATACATAAACACATACAACATTTTGTTTGTACTATTTGTTTTTTATGTTTTGTAATTAAATTATTTTAAAAACAGACTCAGTTTCGTTATAACTAAACAAAATAAAATGAAATTATTCATACAAATTATGATTAAATCAGAAACGCCTTATTCCTCTTTATACTTATAAAAATATCGCAAATCAAAAAATCTTTCATTAAAAATATTTATAATTAAAAAAAAAAATTCCAGTTGTATTCAAAACAGCCTCAGTTCTATTGTTACTTACTAAACATAAAAATAAAATAAAAAAAACCTAAATAAAGATATGAAATCTTCGAATCATTACATATTTTGAATATAAAAAAATGAGACTTTATCTTGACTTGATCGGCTAAACCTAGTAAGTTACTATGAACTTTATTTACTAGCATATGCTAAACTAATGTAACCAATAGTTGAAGAGGTGACAGCTTGACCACTTACAGCAATGGTAACATTTAAGAGAAATTTACATTATTGGAAATAAATATGAATTTGAATTTGAATTTAAACCCAGTAAGTACTTTTTAAAAAATGTTATAGGAGTACCCAAAAACTTTGTCAGTCCTCAGAAATAGATGTTGGTATCTCGACATTTTAGGAGTTCTACCAGTTTATTTGAATAATCTGTATCGGATTATTAATATTTATTTTTGAAGGTTGATCAAATATAAGTTTTCAGACTCTACTTTAACATTTTCTAAGAAACACTTACTAGGTTTTGAAATGAGACAGCCGTGATGCTTATTACTTCTTGTACTTAAAAATCAAAGTTTTCGACGGTTCCCACTTTTCGGCAAAGTTGTTATTATCAAGTTCTTTGGCAATTAAGATAGTATTCACTGTACCAGTGAGAAGTGAATTTCTTTTCTTGTCCTTAATTAAATTAAATTCAGAAAACTTTCTTTCGGCAGTTGCACTTCTATGGGGGAAAGCGATTATAGTTTCGATAAAATGTCTTATAATGGGAAATATGGTTTGGTTTAATCCGTTTTCTGATTAAAAATATTTTGATAGAAATTTTCAAATTCAAATCTGTAGATACCACTAAGAAATAATTGCCATTCCTCATTAAATATTTCTACGTTAGCTTCATCTACTAAATTGGGCTAGAACTTCATTATCAAAATCAATCCGAAATAGAACTTGCTTGCAAACTTCAATGTAATAATCTCGACAGGCATCTTTAATATTATGTACAGTGATGCCAATTTAGTGCTCTCAGCGTTAAATTTGGTGCTCAAAATTTCCTTTCAGCGGACAAAAATTAGTTTTACCGCTTGCGCGTTAATTGGTGCTTTACAAAAATATTTAACGCTTTTTTAACGCTATTTGAATATTCCCGCGAAAAACATTGATGCCATTGACAGTCTGTAGCAATAACATATCACTTTCACTACAAACAAACTTTTGTGCTTCTGTTTCTGTTTCATGTTGTATCTCAATTTTTCACCTTTCTCCTTCTCTTGAAAAATTACGCTCATGGACATCAATTTACCACGTATCACTCGCCCCCGGTAATTAATATCCAACGGAATTCAACGAATTCCCACAAAGTGGAGTAAGGAATCAGTGCTGTCGTTAAACTGGAATTGCAGCATTTTTATTGATTATAATTTATTTATTACAACCTTGCAATTTAATTCAACATAATACTTATTACATATTTAAACATACTGCAGTCACGATCGGCTGCAAGCCAATCGTATAATACTCTAGATGAATACTGAACTCCGATTTATATTGTAGTTGGGGATAAAGTAGAATTAGGTGTGTGCATGTTGTATGTCCTTTATTAAGGACTCCCATTAGATTGCTACTCAAACCTAAAAGACAATATTCAGTGTTTAATTTCTTATCTTGAACTGGTTAAGTCATCGAAAAAAAAAGTCCTTTTTGAAGGACTTTCACATGGAAGGTGCAGGAAGGACTCACTCGATTTCTTACATATTTATCCTTTTCCTTGGAACCATTCAAAAATGAACGTGTACAAAATTTCAAATTCGTAGCTTGAAGCGTTCAAAAGTTATCGAAAAATATTGTTGAACACGTGTCTTAAGGACATTTTGTACGGCAGCTACCGGAAGGAGTAAAAGGATTTCGCTGATAAGTAAACTCGAACTTTATTTTTACTCAAAACTAATTTGTACAAAATTTTCAATTCATAGCTAAAAGATTACTTGAGTTATATTAAGTTCCGTAAATTAAAAGAAAACGTTTTGACAGGATATTTGTATGGCAGCTACACGAAGGACTAATAGGATTTTCTTCATAATCATACATTTAGCTCCAACTATTGGAAAAATACTACGTACAAAATTTCAAAGACGTACCTTAAACCCTTCTGAAGTTATCGGCCAATATTCTTGAACACGTATTTTAAGGATATTTTGTATGGCAGCTACCAGAAGGAGTAAAAGGATTTCGCTGACTAGTAAAGCCGAACTTTCTTTTCACTCAAAACTAATTTGTACAAAATTTCGATTTCGTAGCTAAAAGATTACTTGAGTTATAGTGAGTTTCGTAAATTAAGTGAAGACATTTTGGCAGGATATTTGTATGGCAGCTACACGAAGGACTAACAGGATTTTCTTCATAATCATACATTTAGCTCCAACTATTGAAAAAGTAACACGTACAAAATTTCAAAGTTGTAGCTATAGGCGTTCCGAAGTTATTGGTCAATATTCTTGAACACGTGTTTTAAGGACATTTTGTATGGCAGCTACCCGAAGGAGTAGGACGATTTTGCCCGTTAACGAACTTAGCCTTACAAATTCAACCAAACATCCAGATTCAAAATTTCAAGATCCTAGGTGAAGGCGTTCTTGAGTTATCGTGCTAACGGACAGACGGACGGACGGACGGACGGACGGACGGACGGACGGACGTCAAGCGGATTTGAGGTTTTTGGGCACAAATAAACAAAAAATAATATATAACTTTTTTTCGTCCGAGGCTTGGTTCTATGCGTTACAAACTTTTGGGCTGGATTAAACTTATAATACTCTATATGATTTCATCTAGAGTATAAAAACGGAGCTAATTTCATAAAATTACTGTAACAATACCTAAAATGACAAAGATTGAAATCTTATATGTACTATTGCCTAGTAACATGTAAAGAGCTGGATAGCAGCTTCATGAAGATACAATCCTTGATTAAAAGCCTAGTAGATATAATTTATTTATTTACACATGTACCTATTATATTTTTTGTTATATGTGTTATATTGCTTCAATAAATAGAAAAGAAAAATAACCAATATTAAAAATGCTATAGAAAACATTAAGAAAATTTATTAAAATTTCATCATTAATATGATATCTATGCAATACCGAACTCGTAATGCTGAAGCGGTATCTCTGCTCAGTACTACTCATGTTCAGCTAGAGATTTGAATATTTCAGTACCGGTAAAAAAAGTAAGGGTAAAAAACCAAAATGACAACACTGTGTGCAAAAATCGCGGAAACGCGCGGCGGTTTTCAGTTGACTTTGAAAATAACAAGAACTTTGAAAATAACAAGAACTTTGAAAATAACAAGAACTTTGAAAATAACAAGAACAGTTTCGTATATGGAAAGGGAAACTTGTTATTTTTTTATTGATACAATATAATCCGCAATTCAAAATCGAAATAAAGTCTGCTTCAACTTTAAAAATGATCTGAACATATTTTTTTATGTACTTACTTTTATATTTTCAAAATGAACATATTTCTGTTATACCTTTTTTGTTACTCTATTAAAAATTACATTTTACAAATTTAATACACTTGACTAAATTTTGTTTATGTGTGCAAAGTTATTTTTTTACCAATAAAAAACTCTACTTAAATTCAGGTCCCAAGTTCAAAATACATATTACTTGATCATTAGATCAGAAGCGATAAGTACGGAAAAAATATTTTTAGTGCTTTTAAGCTGGAATTAACGCTCAAATTACCATATTTTAGTGCTCAACCCAGAAAAATAGTTGGCAACACTGATTATGTACATCTGTTATGTTATGTGATTAAAATATTGATACCAGAGTATCAATATTTTAATCACATAACATAACATTTATTCAATAATAAATTCAAGTAGCTACAGCTTTGTGAAATATTTTAGAGATTTAGGCAGAAGTTGCCTTTACAGCTATGATGAAATAGTTCTGGTAAATGGTAATGATAGTTCAATGTTGCTATGGTTATCAAGCTTTTTAGGAAAAATTTTCAAAAACCTAATACTGTTAAATTTAAAACTTAACCTATCTTATATCTAAACAATACTTAAAAGAGATTAAGTAAATGAGAGGCACACATTGCATCAGATTATTTTTACTCATGAAGAGATGCTATGAGAGGGTTGACAAGATTTTGACATTTTTCTAAAAATTTGGTATACGCTAATTCCGATAATACCGGTAATAAGGTGATTTGAGCAACATTGTGGAGGCGACGTGTTGGATAGTAGAATGGTTTATTCAAAATAAGTTTCAAACATTTGTTTTGAACTATTTGTAATTTGTGTTTGTGAGTATTTGCGCACTGGTTCCAGACGGGAGCTGCATACATTATGATCGGTTGCATGACTGATTTAAAAATTAAAATTTTATTGCATGTAGAGAGTTTGGATTTTCTGTTAGTGAGTGGGTATAGTTGATGTATACATTTAGAAACTTTGCTTCGGATTTGTTCGGTGTGTTCCTGAAATGTTAGCTTTGTGTCTAGATGTAGTCCAAGGTAGTTTATGGAGTGCGACCAGGATATTGTTTCGTTAAGAATATTGATGGAAGGATTTGGTAATGATCGAGCTGCTCTTTTCTTAGTGAAATGTATTATTTGCGTTTTGGATGAGTTGATTTTACTTTATTATTTTTTAATAATAAACCTGACCTGAAATTTCAAAAAAGTTTGCTACCCTGAAATTTTGTATTTACACGTTTTAGGAATAGTAAACACCAAAAAAGAAAAAAAAAAAAAATGTCCGTCTGTCCGCCGTAGACGCCGTCCGCCGTACGCCGTACGCAAAATCGTTTGAAGGCGCGTAGCTCCCAAACCCGTTGAGATATTAAATTAATATTATGGTGGGTAGATTGGGTGAACCCCAACGACTGGTATATTTTCGAGGGGTGGGGGTATAAGGGGAGAGGAGAGGGGAGCGTTTTAGACGAAAAATTTTGGTTTCTAGATCTCAGGAACCACTTATGCTAGGAGGCTGAAATTTGGAACTTATGTAGTACTATGATAATGAACTCAATTGCAAAAAAATGGTCAATATTGGTTAAGGGGTGTGGAAGTGGGGGGGAAAAGAATGAGTCTTTAACGCATGAAAGACGGGATTGAAACATTCTAAGATCGATATCTCCTGAACCATTGATGTCAGAAGATTGAAACTTTGTTGTTGTCTTTAGGGATACTTCAAGATTAGACAAGGAGTAAAATTTTTAAGAGTGGTGGTAGGGTGTGGGGGTGGGGGGTGAAAAACTTTGAATTACAATATCTTCAGAACCAATTACACCAGAAAAATAAAATTTAGTTTCTGTATATGGGATCATAAGAGGAGTCTACTGAAATGAAATTTTTTGAGGGGGAAGGTAGAGCACGAAAGTGGGGAAACAGCAATTTTTTAAAAAATATAATTTTTATATCTCAGAAACCGTATCAGATATGATCTTGAAAATTTTACAGGAGTTGGGGTCGGTAAACTTCTAGTAGGGAAAAAAATTTTGGTTTTGTGGGTGTTGGGGGTGATGGTGAAATGGGGTAGAAAGGAAAACATTCTAATTTTTATTTCTCGAAAACAATAATGAATAGAAAGCTAGCAATTTAGGATTATATAGAGCCACTATGGAGACATCCTAGAAAAATCAAATTTTTGATAGGGGTAGTAAGGTACAGGGGAGAGGGGTGGTTTTTTATATCTCAGAAACGGCTTATGCTAGAAAGTTGAAACTTATTACGTATATGTAGATGTACTATTAGAGTAATTAAATAAAAAAAAAAGTTCAGATTTTTATTGGCGTTCAGAGGTTGAGTAAAAAAAATGTCCGTGAATCCACATTTTCATAAACTTCGTTAAAACTTTTACACATGTCGAGCTATCAAAGCAATTTTACTTCTGCGGGCTATTTATATTAGCGCCTAATAACAATCTTAAAATTTTTCGATATCCAACCCCTAAGTGGGTGTAAAGTGGTTGTGTACATATTCACGAATTCTGATATATTTCCAAGGTATATTGAGATTTGGAATTCACTGTTACTTCTATAAATTTTAAACGTAGTCGGGGAAAAACCGATTTAAGTATTTTTCTCAATTAAACCCCCTGGTGGTATTGTTCAAGTTTTTACTGATTCCGAAAATCTCTTAGGTTTAATGTGATCGAATTCGCTTTTACTACTATGAATTATTCTATTGATAAAAAAATACGTAAGTAAATAAAAAAAATTCTGCCAACAGTATGGGCGCAACTTTATTATTTTATGGGTAGAAGTCCGAAACGTGTTTAATGATGAGATGCGGTGTAGGTTACTATGCGACTGACAACCTAAGAAATAACCAGGAGGCTATTTGAACGTTATTTTTTAGGTTGTCAGTCGTATAGTAACCTACACCGCATCTCATCATTAAACACGTTTCGGACTTCTACCCATAAAATAATAAAGTTGCACCCATACTGTTGGCAGATTTTTATTTTCTAACGATTGAAGAAATTATTCAGAAGGTCTAACTGAGACTGAAGATTATTTATAATGATATTGGGATCGTGTGAACTGGAGTAAATAGCAGTGTCATCAGCATACGAGTACATAGCTAGTTCACAGTTGGGAAGTTTTGGGATGTCAGCGGTGTAAATATTATATAAGGTTGGGCTCAGGCAGCTTCCTTGTGCTACACCAGAGCAGTGGCGGTCATATTGCTTCAATATTTTATTTATTAAAATAACTGCTTTTGCACTAATATAAACATCTTCAATAGGTAAATACATTTCCTCACTGTTGAAATATATAACATTTCGTAAATAAAATGTGGTTTTACGAAATTTTGAAAAATTGTTTTAAAATAAGTTTCTTATTGTTCGAAGCAAGATATGTATCCTCGGCGCCTCCGCTTGAAATTCGATATTTATTTTATTTGTTAAATTTAAAATATATACCAAAAACCTAAAGTATGCTCTATTTATTTCCGTCATTTCTGCGCATATTGTACACATGTGCTAAATCAGCGTTACTTTCTGCTTTCTCGTTGATATCGTAATAAAATGTTGCAAAGGAACCTACTGCTCTAATATCCGTGCAACAACATATTCCAATGATAGCCACCTTCCCAGGAGAAGGGGAATTGTGGAGTGGATGTGCATGTGAATTGCGGAGTAAAGTATGGTATAAGCGATAATCAATGCAGGCAAGAATTCAATTCACAATAGTTATAAAGATAAATTTTTTGGCGAATTATATTTAGTGTATTTTATTACTAAACAAAACAAATACCTATAATACAAAATTTTTTTTTCATGCGGGTAGCACAATTGAATTTAGTAAAATACTACTATAGTAGCAAGTTCGGCAGCGCTGCTTGTCGGTTGACACGAACGAACTAAATTATGTCATGAGATCGGCAAGCACCATCTTAGGACGCTTATGCAGTTTCATCGTAGTCGGTATTACGAAGAATTAGCGGATTGACGTGATCGGATGACGCATTGCAAAACTTCAAGGCGCTTGGTTTGAGGAATTCCCGGATGGTGGTAAGATTCGCTTCCCGGGGTGTGTTCAAGATGCCAGCTATAGCTGCTTCGAAAGCATAGCATAGCAAGACTGTAGCAACTGCCAAATTCAGCCATAGCAAGAAATAGCTTCTTCGGGTTTTGGACAGCCAAAAGCAGCTTCTATAGCTTACAACAGCTGTTCGGCACATACATACGCAAGTTGGCGTAACATATGACATATATTATAATAAAATAAAGTGAAAATGATCACTGCTAGATTTAAATTTTTCTCTTATTTCCATTGTTAATAAAACATCATTTTCCATTTTAAACATTTAAAATGACGTTGAGACGAAACTAACAGCTACACACACTGAATACTGCAATAGCTGCTTTCTTGCTACAGTTCGGAGTATGAGCAACAAAAAGCAGCTATGTAAACAGCTTTTTAAAAATCTTGGACAGATCTAGTGTCAAATAGCAAGCACAAGAAAGCAGCTTTTTGATTGCTTTGGACACACAAAAGCATAAAAAAGCAGCTAATAGCAGCTATAGCAGAAATCATGAACAGAGCCCCGGTGTAGCTGTGTGCTCATGACGTACAGGGTGTACTCATAAGGCATCGATTCTGAGGTCTCTTCATGATTTCTGCAATAACTGCTATTAGCTGCTTTTGTATTTATGTTTTTGTGGGTCCAAAGCAACCAAAAAACTGCTTTCTCGTACTTGCTATTTGACACTAGATCTGCCCAAGATATTTAAAAAGCAGCTTTTTGTTGTTCATAATCCGAACTGTAAGCAAGAAAGCAGCTGTTGCAATATTCGTATGTGTGTAGATGTTACTTTCGTCTCAACGTCATTCTGAGTGTTTAAAATGAAAAACAATGTTTTATTAACAATGGAAATTAGTGAGAAATTTATGGATACTACTAGTAGTGCTCATTTTCACTATATTTATATTTTTATTCTCCTTTTTTGATCGCAAAACCCCAAATTTATGTCATATGTTACTCCAACTTGCGTATGTATGGGTCGATCAGTTGCTGGTAAGCTATAAAAGCTGCTTTTGGCTGTCCAAAACCCGAAGAAGCCGTATCACAGCCTTGCTCTGCACTGCTATGCTTTCGAAGTATAGCTATAGCTATAGCTGATATCTTGAATACACCCCTGCTTTATGCCTAGTACTGTGTTCCGAGCGAAACGTAATGAACTGTCAAATTCCATATAAAAAAAATGAATATTTCGCTCATTTTTCGAGACGAAATATTTCGTTCGTTTTGCAGTAGTCATTAATAGGTTAGTTAGTTGAAGTTTTGTTTCCAAGGGTACGGTACCCTTGTATGTGAAGCGAAATATTTGACAATTCAAAATTTTAAACCGTTCGCTGTCAATTCAGTTCGTTTGTGCTCGGGAAATTTTGTGTGAGTTATATTTTGTTATGTTGTGTGTTGAAATTGTAATTTCTTGCCAATATTTTAACTTTTTTCAAACTTCGCGTGCTTTAATTTCACTGAAATCTAGTAGCGAACTGTATAGTTTATTTCACTTTACTTTGAATGTACCTTTTTCGTTCGTTTTCGTTTCGCCGAACACAGTACTATACTTTCCATATAAACGCAAAATGTAACACTTGGCCAAGTGGCCCCATGCTGGAAAAGCATATCATTAGGTTTGTTCTTTTTGCCAGGTGAAGTTCACATTTTAGTGTAACTTACACTGAAAATGGGATACAACCAGTGTTACCGCGAGGCGGTTTTTTGAGGTAGCAAAATCTGCTACCTTTTTCAAAAAAGAGGTAGTAGAAACCGAATTTTAATAATAATACAATAACATTAACATATAGTAATGTAAAATAATAATGGATTACATTCTTGTGCGTTGCACTTTCTGTTTTCAATTTAACTTTCGAGAATTATCGTAAAAATGTAGTGTTTCATGACTTGAAATAGTAGTGCAGTCAATTTTAAAATTAAAAAAAGGTAGTAAATCTGCTACATATGTAGTAAAACGGTAACGCTGGATACAACTTACACTGAAAGTGTAGGGTTTAGATCGCGCAAAAAGAACGGGTTAGTGTAGAAAAATGACAGCTAAAATTCCGAACTTTTTTATTTGTTTTATTCTTTCACTTCTATCAATGCAAATTTATTGCCATTCAATATTCTTGCATTTATTCATTCAAAACAGTATTTTCATAAATGCACAAAGTCAATTTTATCTGCATAGAGCCATCAATTCTGACAGATGGCAAAGAAGAAGATCTTACACCGGCTCCCGACCCAGTGTAAGATAGTGTACACTGAGTACACTACACTAGCAAAAAGAACAGCACACCGACAAAAAGAACAGCATTAGGGCAGAAAGTGTACACTGAGTACACTACACCGACAAAAAGAACAGACCTATTATGTTGGCCTGAGGACCGACTTGTGCTAATTAGTAACTACTGCATCGGATGGAAGTTTGCTTCGACTGTTGTTCATAGGGTAAAAGAGTTTGATGGCCAAGTTGGGCATGTCCAAAACAGTTTGGATGGATGTGCTGGCCGAAAGTCAGTTTCTTGTGCAATTGATTCTTAGCCACAACACAATGAATTGATGCTACACTTTTTATTAATTATAAATGCTTAAGCGTTAAGAGTTTATATATAAATTGTCTTCACAACTGGCTCGTTGGTCTAGGGGTATGATTTCCGCTTAGGGTGCGGGAGGTCCCGGGTTCAAATCCCGGACGAGCCCAAGTTGATTTGTTTTTTTTTTCCAAATTTGAATTTATAAAATTAACTAATTTTAGTTACCACAAAAACTGAAACACGGTATAAAAATGCAGGCCTAGATGTTCCAACAAAAAACTTAAAAACATGTTAAAAAACCGGAAAAGCTTTTTTGGTTCCTACATTGACTACACATAGCGTAACTAAAGTTTAGTTCAGGCACACACGTAAGTACCTATAAAATTTAGGTATAATATTCCATGCTAGGGTTGCATGCAAAAGCCTTTTTTGTTTGTTAAAATTCGTCAAAATGAACTACTGATTAGACATAAATCGAGAGAATAAGGAATTGTTTGCGAAAGGTTCGGAACGAGAGATAAAAATGCATGGGTGCATTAAAGTCGCTACAACAAATGAGAATTTTATTTGAGTTTATTTCAAAAGTATTGACACGTGTTTACTGATTATTTTTCTGTATTCTATTGTAAAAAAAGTGTATAAAAGGTTTCTTGGATTATTACCGCTGTTTACCTCCCAAAAAATTCATTAACTTTAAATTTATATTATTATTTAATATGTACTTTAAACTTTGTATTTACTAAAGATGTTTTCTTAAGGCAATGCTGAACCTATGAATCAGGGACGTCATTTGTGGGGGGCAGGGGGGCATTTGCCCCCCCCCCCCTCAATTATGTATTTTCATATATTATATATAACATATGTATATTTATATATAAAAATGTATACATACATAACATCTTGCCCCCCCCCCCCCCCCAACCTAGAAAAAACTGAAATGACGTCCCTGCTATGAATGGTAACGTAAATTTTTCTCGTGGAATTAATTTCATTTATGCTTCTAATTTTTAGTATTTATTCTTATTCGCTGTGTTCTTAAACAATTTGCTAGACTATTAAATTAAAAACTGATGACCATTAAAATTCGAATAGACTTTATTATAGTTGCAGTCACTCTTTAATAGCTCAAGCGTTGATAACTCGAAGTGTTGATACTTTGAACTGAAACTGCGTGCTATTAACGTTTAGAATAAAAATGTTATACAATTTGATAACTTGAAATCTTGATAACTCGAACTATTTTTGCTGCAAATGGTGATCCAAGTTAGCGAAGTTTGAGCATATTACTTTGAGCTAGACGCTTAGCGTGACTTCAAGTAAAAAAAATCTGCCAATGGTCTGGGCGAAACTTTATTATTTTTCGGGTCAAAGTTCGGGAGCGGTCAAAGTCGGAGTGTATCGTGAGTTGCTTCGAGATTATTAGATTTCTTGGAAAATTATTTTTGTTCTTAATATAAAAATATTTAAAATAGAGATTTTTAGCCGATTAAACATTGAAAAAGCCCGTGTAGACTATTCGAATTTCGGTATTTTATGTACACTAAAAGCCCATAGAAGTAAAACGAACGAATTTGCTGCCTTATCAGACTTAAGAGATATGACGAATTGTTAAAACGTATACAACCCCATTACTTCCACTTGGGGTTTGAATTTCGAAAAAATTGTGAAACAGGTTTTTAGACGATTTCATAAGAAGCAACTTGATATCTCATGAGATATGACGGATTTTGAAAAATTTGTGAAAACGTAAGCAAACCGTTCACACCCCCTTGGTTCTGGAAATTCGAAAAATCGTGAATTGGTTGGCCGTAATAATCAATTTTATATCTCATCAGAACTTAGGAATGGCAAAAATTGTGAAAACATGTACAAACCCTTGTGGGTTGAATATCCAAAAATTGAGAAATGGGTTTGTAGGCGATTATATACAAAGTCTGTGGAAATGAAAAGCGATCTAATATCTCATCGAACTTAAGAAATATGTCGAAACTTTGAAAAGCACACAACCCCCTTACACCCATGAGGATTGAATATCTAAAATACTAAAATTGACTTTTTGGCTTTTTTATATAGGAAACTTTAGGAAGTAAAAATGAATTCGATATATCACCAGATATGCAACCTCCTTACACCCACTTGGGGGTTGAATATCCAAAAACCCTGAAAGGAGTTAATAAATAAATATGAAGACAGCACGAGAAAGTAGGAACCAATTCAATTTCTTATCACTTCTAAAAGAAATGACGGAACTCGTGAAAACGTGTTCAACCCGTTTATACCCTCTTAGGGGCTGAAAAAGGAAAAACCCTAAAAACAAGTTTTAGGCGATTATTACGCAAGCACGTGAAACTGAAAATATATTCGATATCTGGTAAGACGTGGGGATATAGTAGAATTCGTGAAAAAGTTTACAACCACCTTCGCACCCCCTTAGGGGTCGAATTTAAAAAAACCCTGAAAACACTTTCTAGGTATTTATATGAAGAAGTCGTACAATAAAAATGAATTCAATATTTGGGAAGACCTAATAGATATGACGAAAATCGTGAAAATATATGCATTCCATTTTCACTGATCATTTATTTTGCCCCCCCTCTGAACGCCAATGGAAATTTGAAATTTTTTTTTATTTAAATTAGTTTTCTAGTTAATTTACATAAACGTACTGAGTTTCAACTTTGTAGCATAAGCCGTTCTATAGATAGGAAAAACACCCCCCACCCCTGTACCATACTACTCCTATAAAAAATTATATTTTTCCAAGATGCTACTAATATAGCTCTATCCAAATACCAAGTCTCAGCTTTATATCATTATAGGTTGTTGAGATATTAAAATCGGAACTTTTTCCTTTTCACCCTCCCCCACCCTCACCCTCTACACCCACACTTCCTAAATTTTGTTTTCCGCTAGGGGTCTATTAGGCCTACTTTTGGTAAAAATTTGAAGCATCTATCTTACACGGTTCTTGAGATATGAGACGTGATTTTTTTGAAAAATTCTTATCCCCTCCACTTTCATGCTCCACCGCCCCCTTAAAAAATTTGGCTTTCAGCTAACTTCATTTGTCAACTTTTATACACAAACCAAATTCTATTTATCTAGTACAATTAGTTCATGAGATATCGTATTCTAAAGTTTTTCACCCCCCACCCCCGTACGTCACTGCCCCCACTCAAATTTTTCTTTCCGATCTATTTTCCTAGTATACCTACAGATATTCATTAAGTTTCAATTTTGTGACATTAACCGTTTAGGAGATATGAATTTTAGAATGTGTCGATCTCACCTTTTTTGCATTTCGGACGCATTATTTTTTCCCCCACTCCCGAACCCCTTCACCTATATCGGCAATTTTTTTGCAAATGGGTCCACTACCGAAGCTCTATATAAATTTAAAATTTCAGCCTCCTAGCATAAGCGGTTGCTGAGATCTAGAAACCAAAATTTTCCGTCTAAAACACTTCCCCCTCCTCCCCCCTTACACCCCCATCCCTCCAAATTTGGTCACTTCAGGGGGCCTACCCACTCTACCCAGGAAAAAAAATTCAACTAAATAGCTTGTAGGGTTTGGGTGCTACGAGCCTTCAAACAATTTTGCGTACACCGGCAGACGTACGGCGTACGGCGTACGGCGTACGGCGTACGGCGTACGGCGGACAGACGGACTGAAATTTTTTTTTGCTTTTTTCGTGTCTACTCGTCATGAAACGTAAAAAAAAAATTTTGAGGGTAGCAAATTTTTTTTTTTTAAAAATCGATAACAATACTGTATTATTGAAATAATAAAGTAACACGTTTCAATTAAATCAATGAAATAACCAAACTTTATTCAGTCGCATTCATTTATCACACTGTTGGCAGTTCTTCCCGATTTCATTTACTACACGATAAAAACAAACAATAAAAATTACTTTACACATTTATTTTCCAGTAAAACTGATCGTCATTTCGCTTTCGCAATAGAGAAACTGAGCCCTATGTACAAGAACTGCTGCGCTTATGCTTGGCATGTGTTGAGTAGAGATATTTACAGTATATTTGTTAATGTGTGTGAAACAGAGGACATGTGTGTTGAACATGCGAGAAGTATGTAGAGCTTTCTACGTAGTGTCCTCCGAAACTTCAACGTCATTGATAAGTGGTTTGTGTTGCCAGGATACGCATGTAACCATATTGTTGCGAGCTAGGGGTTCGCCGGGATTTCAAGTAAAACACAATTCGGTTAAAATAAAAATAAGTGATAATTTATTTATCCGCACTTTTATTTCACAGAATTATAATCGTACAATAATTCGCACTGTATGGCAATACCGCCCGCTTATACCATATATCGCTTGACTCGTTCACTTTCGTTCTCTCTCAACACGGTCGCGTGTACCCGCTGGCTGTCACAGTCGACGTAATCAAAATTACTGTGTCTTCGCTGAACGCTTCACCTGCTTATATACTAGGCGGTTGCAGTCTTGAATGTTCACCGGTGTACTTGAACGTTCGTTCAGTTGTGGAATCTTCTCGAAAGCTTCAGAGCCTTCGATTTCGATCTTCGTTCAGTGGTGTGTGCAGAGGATTCTAGTATATTGGAGAGCATTCGATAAGAAGAGAGAGACAACCGTGCCGTGAAAAACTTTTTATTACAATATTTTCCGAATCAATTACACCAAGAAGATAAAATTTAGTTTCTGTATATGGGATCACAAGAGTCTACTGAAACTAAATGTTTTGAGGGGGGAGCACGAAAGTGGAGGGACAGCAATTTTTCAAAAAATGTAATTTTTATATCTCAGAAACCGTATCAGATATGATCTTGAAAATTTTACAGGAGTTGGGGGCGGTAAACTTCTAGTAGGGAAAAGATTTTGGTGGTGTAGGTGTTGGGGGTAGAAAGGAAAACATTCTGATTTTTATTTCTCGAAAACCATAATGAATAGAAAGCTAACAATTTAGGATTATATAGAGCCACTATAGAGACATCCTAGATTTTTGATAGGGGTATCAAGGTACGGGGGAGAGGGGTGGTTTTTTATATCTCAGAAACGGCTTATGCTAGAAAGTTGAAACTTAGTACGTATATGTAGATATACTATTAGAGTAATTAAATCAAAAAAAAGTCCAGATTTTTATAGGTGTTCAGAGGTTGATTAAAAAAAATTTCCGTGAATCAACATTTTCACGAATTTTGTTAAAACTTTTAGACATGTAGAGCTATCAAAGCAATTTTAATTCTGCGGGCTATTTATATAAGTGCCTAGTAACGATCTTCAAAATTTTCGATATCCAACCCCTAAGGGGGGTGGGGTGTAAAGTGGTTGTGTACATATTCACGAATTCTGATATATTTCTAAGGTATATTGAGATTTGGAATTCACTTTTACTTCTATTAGCTTTAAACGTAGTCGGGGAAACCCGATTTAAGTATTTTTCTCAATTAAACCTCCTGAGTTTTCAGTGATTCCGAAAATCTCTTAGGTTTAATGTGATCGAATTCGCTTTTACTACTATGAATTATTCTATTGATAAAACAATACGTAAGTAAATAAAAAAATCTGCCAACAGTCTGGGCGCAACTTTATTATTTTATGGGTAGAAGTCCGAAACGTGTTTAATGATAAGATGCGGTGTAGGTTACTATGCGACTGACAACCTAAGAAATAACCAGGCGGCTATTTGGAACGTTATTTTTTAGGTTGTCAGTAGCATAGTAACCTACACCGCATCTCATCATTAAATACGTTTCGGACTTCTACCCATAAAATAATAAAGTTGCGCCCAGACTGTTGGCAGATTTTTTCGATGGCTGTAATCCAACAATTAGATCTTAAAGACAGTCGAGGGATATTAAAATGTATAAATATTTTTTGTGTTTTTCGCTTAAAGACGCAAAGGCCAAGCATTCAAATAGTTCTATGCATTCGTATATCTGACAATTTTATATTCAACGCTATAAACTTGCATATCTCAACGCAGGAAAAATTTGTGTAAGTAAAAAATATCGCACCAATTTAACAAAATGTTTTTTTCACTATTTTTATTAACAACAAATTGAATATAAGCTCTTACAGATTTTTTGGTGTATAATGATTTTCATTCAATTTAGTCATCAGTTTCCTTACTACTGCTGTATACGTAAATATTTGTCCTTAGCTTGTAATAGTGTAATTGACATATAGGTATCTGGTTTTTGTCACATATAAATATATTTTCCATTTTTACGTTTTCTTATTGCATCCTCATACTATGTCTGTATTTACTATACCTTTTTAATTCTGACAAAATGGTACTAACGTCGGTTTTACTAAGCAATCAATCTTCCATGATATCTTCAGCAAATTATACTTCAATAATAAATTCCGATATCGAAGAAGTCAGTCAATGTATGTGCCCTTAAAATCTTTCCAATTACGACGATAATAGTAAAATATGTCTTGGAAATATGTTCATCTAATTAATTTATATATTATAATTTTTGGGAATCAGTTGCTCATAACATATGATAATTAGTCACCGGATAGACAATAAAAAAAATCCAATTAAAAACCTGTTCTAATAGCCAGTTTTATCAACATCTAGTTATAATAGTGTTGCAAAATAGGGGTTCGCCGGGATTTCAAGTAAAACACAATTCGTTTAAAATCGATAGAAATAATAACGTTTTGTTATTCGCATTCAATAATCGCACTACTGGCAACGCTTCCCGATTTTATATACTACTTGATCACTGCTCTATTCCTTCTATCAATCCAAATCGCTTTACAAATACTTCGGGTAGAAACTGATCGTCGTCTCGCTTTGCCGTATTAAAAATTGCCTTCAGCTGCAAGCTTTGCCGTTCCGTATATGCTGCATGTGTTGAGTCGAGAGCTCTCTCGCATATTCGGTGGTGTATGTGGAACGTTAGGGAAATGTTAAGAACAACCGAGAAGGGGACAGTATTCGACAAGAATGTTAAACTATGCAGAAGTTTGCAAATTTTCAAGATAGCCAATCGCATTTTTTTCTCCGCTTTCTAGTTAGGTATTTCGAGGATGTTGTTTTTCTTATTGGAAACTGATCGAGTTTTGCAGGTTGCCAGGGTAGCATGTAACAATATTTTATGATGTCTTACGATGGAAATAAATTCTGGTTGATGTCTTAGCTTAGCTTTTACGACAGCTGATGATGTCGGCGAAAGAGGAGACTTAAACATTTTTTTATTGGATTAAAAAGATGAAATTATAATTTTTCTACTGTAAAATTTAATGAATAATTTTTGTGCATGAAATTTGCCTAAACCTAGCGAAAACTTCCCTCATTATATAGGTCATCCGCTTTACTTTTTAAAAACAAAGAAAGCATTTAAGAAATTCCAATCGAATCTTTATTGTCCTAAGTTCACAGAGAATGCTAACACACTGTATATTTTATCCACAGAAACAACTATCTCTAGTCCGTTTTCTAATCCACTTGATGTATTTACTAACACGAGCGTAAACACCTGGATGATTCCGCATTGCACATCCATCACCCCAAGATATAACGCCTATAAAAAAGTATTTATTATTATTTATCAATTGAAGTACAATGTGTTTCGAGTAGTTATAGCCTCAGGGCTAAAATTTAACTATAACTAAATATCAGGTTTCAATTTTCTAGCTTAAGGCATACACGAGCGATTTTTTTTGGATGCATTTGGTATGTCCCAACTACAGAAGAGGACATCCCCTTTTATGTAGTTAGATTTTTGAGTTGTGTTCTCGAGTTGGAGATGGGAGGTGGTTTTGAAGCAAACCCTTCTGGGGCTACCTAATCATTTCTCTGACTTCAGGCTCTTGTTAACTTACCGGCCAAGTAAAATACTTTCTGTTGAGGAACCATAAGAGGTCCGCCACTATCGCCCTAAAAAAACAATTTAATTTTATAAGATGAATTTTGTGATAAATTGAAATATTACCTGACATGCATCGATTCCTCCTCGTTTTGGATATCCTGCGCATAACATACTCGACTTTATTTCTTTACCATAGCCGGTACGTCGGCATTTCTTGTTGCTCATTATTGGAACGATAGCTTGTCGAAGTTTTGATGAAGGTGCACTGAATTCACCAACTGTACCCCATCCAGCAATTACACCCTGTAAAATTGATTTACATTCAAAACTCTCTAACTCGAATATTCTAGATTTCGTATTAACATTTTGAAACTGGGAGTGAAGTATGATTATTGTTTAAGTTAAACTCTCAATAACTCAAACACTGAAGTGTTTGAAAACCGTGAAAATTCGAGTTACACACAAACGATTATACGTTTCTTTATGATAATCTTTATAAAAGCAGCAAAATAAGTTATTGCATTCGTTACCTTTTTTCCTGTAAATATTGAACGGGTTCTAGGCATACAAATTGGCCTTAATAGATTTGATCCTATAGGCACCCGTCTAGACAACTTCAAAACCGCGATATCATTCTCTAGAGTTCTCGAGTTGTATCTACTATGCCGTTGGTACGATCTGATCTGAAAGATATGAAATTAATATTTGATCAAAAAGAAATTCGTCCTGAAATAACATTTCTCGTGAAAGCGATTCCTCTTTGAGGGCTTCTAAGATCGTGTTGTAGGAATCCGGCTGTCATTTGTCGCGCATTTAATCTTTCTGTGCAATGACCAGCACTCACAACGTATAAATCGCTTACAAGCGAACCACCACAATAAAAACGTCCTCCATATCGTAGAGCTACCGTCCAAGGATACATGTACTTGGTGGCTATTTTTCCACCCACAATTCGTTTAATGTTTCGCACTCCACATTCTAAAAATAAACGAAAAGTTTGAATTTTTAATAAAACATACTGCAGTCACGATCGGCTGCAAGCCAATCGTATAATACTCTAGATGAATACTGAACTCCGATTTATATTGTAGTTGGGGATAAAGTAGAATTACGTGTGTGCATGTTGTATGTCCTTTATTAAGGACTGCTATTAGATTGCTACTCAAAACTAAAAGACAATATTCAGTGTTTAACTTCATACCTTGAACTGGGTAAGTCATCGAAAAAAAATATCCTTTTTAAAGGACTTCCACATGGGAGGTGCAGGAAGGACTCACTCGATTTCTTACATATTTATCCTTTTCCTTGGAACCATTCAAAAATAAACGTGTACAAAATTTCAAATTCGTAGCTTGAAGCGTTCAAAAGTTATCGAAAAATATTGTTGAACACGTGTCTTAAGGACATTTTGTATGGCAGCTACCAGAAGGAGTAAAAGGATTTCGCTGATTAGTAAACTCGAACTTCGTTTTTACTCAAAACTAATTTGTACAAAATTTCCAATTCATAGCTAAAAGATTACTTGAGTTATAGTAAATTAAGTGAAGACGTTTTGACAGGATATTTGTATGGCAGCTAAACGAAGGACTAATAGGATTTTCTTCATAACCATACATTTAGCTCCAACTATTGGAAAAATAACACATACAAAATTTCCAAGACGTAGCTTAAACCCTTTTGACGTTATCGGCCAATAGTCCTAAACACGTGTTTTAAGGACATTTTGTATGGCAGCTACCAGAAGGAGTAAAAGGATTTCGCTGACTAGTAAAGTCAAACTTTCTTTTCACTCAAAACTAATTTGTACAAAATTTTGAATTCGTAGCTAAAAGATTACTTGAGTTATAGCGAGTTTCGTAAATTAAGTGAATACATTTTGACAGGATATTTGTATGGCAGCTACACGAAGGACTAACAGCATTTTCTTCATAATCATATATTTAGCTCTAACTATTGGAAAAATAACACATACAAAATTTCAAAGTCGTAGCTTAAACCCTTCTGAAGTTATCGACCTATATTCTTGAACACGTGTTTTAAGGACATTTTGTATGGCAGCTACCCGAAGGAGTAAGACGATTTTGCCCGTTAACGAACTTAGCCATACAAATTCAACCAAACATCCAAATTCAAAATTTCAAGATCCTAGGTGAAGGCGTTCTTGAGTTATCGTGTTCACGGACAGACGGACGGACGGACGGACGGACGGACGGACGGACGGACGGACGGACGGACGGACGGACGGACGTCAGGCGGATTTGAGGTTTTTGGCCACAAATAAACAAAAAATAATATATAACTTTTTTTCGTCCGAGGCTTGGTTCTATGCGTTACAAACTTTTGGGCTGGATTAAACTTTTAATACTCTATATGATTTCATCTAGAGTATAAAAATTAGAACACAAAAATTATTTTTGTAGAAAATTCTTTTCAATTCCCATCAAAGCGAACTTAATATTTTTTTTGCAATTTTAATTACTATGTAATGAGTGATTTAATTGACTGAAAAAAACCCCAATAATTTAGACCTAAAAGTAAGCTGTTTCGTAACAGCGGTAACCCGTTTTACTTATCAGATGCTACTGCTTTTTGAAAGGTGTGTTGCTTGAAATTTCGATTATGGCAACTATGTTGTCTTTGTTTATTCGAATTATATCTGTGAAATCTTCTTGAGTAATATAATTACTTTTAATATTTTCTAATTGAAGCAAAAAAAACATTAAAAAAAATTTTGAATTTAATACTTACGGCACTGTGGACATGTTTTACGAATTGGGTCCGTTGTTGAATTTCCTGAATTTTCCGCTCTTCCTAAAAGTTCGTTAGTTTGATGAAACTCAGGCTCGCTATAAGACGAATTGAAAAATTCTTCGAAACGATCCAAATAAGAAGCATTTTGAAGAATATTTTCGGGAATTAGAAGCTGAAATCGTCTGTTATCAAGTAGCAAGCCAAGATCATGTGTTGCATTCAAATGTATCGATTGAAATTTGGGCGTTTTTAGTGCCTCCAGGATCTGAAAAAGTGTCATGTCATATATTTTAAGTATTTTTAAAATAAAAAAAATTATTGAAAAAGTTACTTCGGATTACAAAAAAGGATGTGCCTTAAGCTAGAAATTGCAAATGAATTGGATTAACCAATGGTTGTATTTTGTTTTTAATATGGAAAATATCATATTATGTAGCAAGCCCCAATACAATAATCCTTAAAAATTTGGGAAGAATTAATTTGCCCAAATATTTAATATCTACAGTTACTATACCTTGGATAATCTAAATTCCCCTTCTTTTTGGTATCACCCTTCAAACACTTTTGCATCCAAATACAATAAATAAACTCCCCACTCTATTATTATCATAATCTTCAATTAATTTCTATATTGTAAATATTAAAACTTATGAGAAATTTAGATACCTAGTTTAAAACGTTCTCTGGACTTTTAAGGACTTTTGTAAGGTACCTACTGGAAAAGTTTCGTTGAACTTAAGTTCAGAAGAATTGATTTAAAATTTTAACGCGTTGTCGAGTTATCATGAACATATTAGCGGATAAACGTGTAACATTAAAATAAATTGCACAATATTCCAAATTGAGCTGCCGCAGATTCATCCAATGAAATATAGTTGATGATGTAAAAGTTTGGGTCCAACAAAATTTCCAAAGACATTGCTCTCATAAACTTAAATTAAATTATAATATAATAAATGCTTGTGTGAAATGTGTGCCATATGAAAAAGCTTCTTTCCTCTATATTGAATTTGACACGTGGTAAAGATTTAAATTTAAATTGTATCCAATATGCGAACCATGTAAGTTATGAACAATAGCTCAGCCATGAGTATGTTTTTACAATACAAAATATCGGTATATTTTATGTGTAGAAACGTTATTGATATTCGCATTTATCAAGTAATGTGATTTTTTTCTAATTTTATCCTATTTTTCTTTTAATGAGTAAAGGCTTTATTGTAGGTTCAAACCACAGTTAGCGGCTAGCTGGCAAACGGTTGTCAAAATTTTTTTAAAAATTTTAGTGCAGCATTCGTTATCTGGTATATTGTCTGTGGTACTGTGTAAAAGCTAAATACAAAAACCGACTTTTACAACGTTCTTTAATTTTAGAAATAAGAAGTATGTTCCTCTGCCCGTTTTTACTTCGTCTAGTAATTTATTTAGATCTACAAACTAAATTTTAAGGGCTCATATACCCCTGAAATTTTCAAAAAATTGATTTTTTTTTTTACAGATTTCTGTTTTTTATACTTTTCAGAATTAAAAAAAAATAGAATTTAGAAAATTCCACTCCATTACAAAGTTATAGCAATAAATGTCACCAGACATCGGTTTGGAGCGGCTTCCTGGCTAATTGCCGCGCCACTCTTAACAGCAGCGTTTAGCATTTATTTTTTCGCAAAAGCCGAGTTTCATAGAAAACAAGGTCATTTATAGGACCATCTGTGAAAAACACGAATATAGAAGAGGAAGAAGGTGTACAGTACGAAGCTGGAAAGGGAGACTAGCCGTAAGTTCACGTTGTACCTACCAAAAACTTGAAAGGCATTTTTCTCGAAGTTTTTAGACATGGTCGGCACGATAACTCAGTCAATTTTCAATATTTTTCAACTTTTTTTTTTTAAATTTTGATAACTATTTTCTCTATAGTCTGACGAGAGGTTTTTTTTGAATTTTTTGCTTGGAATTTTTTTTATAAATTATTAAACGCAATTTTTTTTAAAAAAATTGATTACTAAAGTTTGAAATACTGTAACTTATTTATTTTTGAAAAAAAAAAAAAAAATTCCCTCCGTCAGACTATAACTACTACATTATTTTACAAGATTCTTTTTTATTTTTGCAAATTGAATTATTTTTGGTGAAGTTATGATGCCGACCATGGTTTTCATAAGTAGTCCGTTTATACCCGTAAAAAATAATGTTAATATTAAAAAATAAAAAAAAAATTTTTTTTGTAGTTGAATAGTTAATAAGATATGTGAACTGAACAAATAAATTTTTTTTCACCAAATAACCTTTGTAATAATTTTTCAAATTTAGTCGGCTTTCAGCCCTTAAAGTATCTAGACTAGTATTAGTATTTATTTTTTTTGAATTAGAATTGTGATATTCGATTTGATGAATTTCTGGATAGTTGCCAGTTGAAAATGATCTGAATACTATTTCTTTTTTTTACAAATATCTAGGCGAAATATAGATATTTCGTAAAATTCCCATATATTTTGAATATTTTAAAATTGTGTGTGTGTGCATTTTCATTTTTCGATACAAAAGTTAAAAAAATTGCGGGAAATGTAAAAAAACTGCCCTTGTGACTTTCAAAAATATTACTAACTTTCTTTTAACTTTGGTTTGCCATTTACATAACCAACGTCTTTTTAACCCATATACTCGTATGATGTTTTTCATTTAAGATTTTTAGATTTTATATTATAAAAACAAAATGTTTGATTGTTTATGGATGTATAGTAGCTACACCACTAAGTACCAACAATGACGATACTGTTGCTGTTAAATTTCAAGATGGAACCCGCGTGCGTTAAGCGGTGCGATGCGATGACAGCATATTACGAATGTTTGTGAGTATTTTACAATTTAGGTATTTGTGTAACTCGTCAATTGAGTCGGTTCCGAATTTTTTTTATAACAATAGACGGCAAACGACGAATAAATATGGGAAAATAAAAAATGAGATAATACGTTTGAGGGCTACGAATAAAGTATGTTCGTATTTGATAAAATTATTAAGCAATTGCGGAAAGCAATTCAGCTTAGTTATTAAGTAGTGTCGCGATATGGTGCACGCGATGCGATTGGGTTATCGCGCATGTCGAGTCCATCGCTAACACTGTAGTTCCACCTTGAAAACTAATGGACAAAGCTTGCCACAAATGTCAAATGTTTAACCAAAACTTGCTGAAAGCACATTCTAGGTGTTAAATTGTGAACTGAGTTATTAAATAAAAAAAAAATTTTATAAAAAAATATAAATAAATTTATTCCCTTATTATTAGTACAATAATAAAGTACATTTAATTAAAATAGTAATTTTTTTATTTAAATCTGTTTAGTAGGAACCACCACTTAAACAATTACAAACACGAACAGGCATCCTGTGTTGAGTCCCGAATCCAATTCAAATACTTTGAAACTCTTGTATAAATTCCAGGGCTATTTCGTTGACCGCAACCAGCTCCCCATGAGACCACACCTACAAATAAGCCAATTGAAGCATTAAACTAAAAAAGGGTATTCAAATAGTTTTCCTACCAATTAGTCGATATCTTTTTCCTTGTCTAATCATGAGAGGACCGCCACTGTCGCCCTAGAAAAATTTTGAATTTTCTGAATATCTGAGAAAATAGTCAGGGTTTTTTTCATTTTCTTACCTCACATGCATTATTTCCACCGGTCCTAATGTTACCCGCGCATAACATCCGATTTGATATAGCGTCACCGACAGAAGTTCTACGGCACTGACTATTTGTCAAAATTGGAACTACAGCCTTTCGTAGGACGTCACTGGAATCTTCGGAATTTTGATTTCGAATTCCCCATCCAGCTACGACAGCCTTTAAATTGAGTTATTTAGAAATAAGTGCATTTTTGAAAAATATTATACATTGCGCCTTTGATTGTAACGTCAAGTTAGCCCAAATTTTTATTTGCATAGATTATAATCGCAAATTTGAAGGAATAAATTTAAAATTTTTTTTTTAATTTATATTGACAAAAATATTGAAGATAAAAGGTCTGCAAGAGAACTTTTTTAATATTTTCTAAATAAATGACTTTAAAAATTTCAAGATTTGTACAGAAGATTTAATCACATAGTGAATCCTATTCTTAGTGGATATTACCAACTTTATAAATATAAATAATTTTGTATAAATAATTATATACGTATAATAATTTCGAGCAGACTTAGCTCGTGTATTCAACCAATGCATAAAATTAAATGCAATTCTTTCGATGAAAGTTTTTAAATGCAAAAGTGAACTAAAAATAGTTTAATTATATTAATTTGTAATTTTTTGCACTCTTAGCTCTTAGCTCTCATCTTGTTATCTTTTTTTCATTTTTACGGTTTGATTTAGAATAGTACAATATAAAATTCAGAATATAATGCCGCAAATAAAAACCCGATAAATAAAATTCCAACGCAAATACACAATCCTGAAATTCAATGTTTTAGAATAAAAAATTGCGAAATTAAAAATGCCAGTGTACAAAATTCTCTATTTTTGTAGAAATAATAAGCGATTGATAAAATGTGCAACCAGAAATCTAAATTTCGTAAACAGGGTTTTGGTTTAATAATGGTTATTTTGAAAATTAGCTTTTAGTATTAACAAATTATATTTATTTTTTTTCTATTTTAATAATCCGAAAAGTTAAATTTGGTTTTACTTCACTTCGTTTAAAAACTGTAAGACACAAAGAAATATAGCAAAAATGGAAATATTGGAAAGTTCGCATTAGTAACTATTAGTTTAAAAAAATTAATTAATTAATTCGAATTTGTAGGTGTATTGAAACCTCATTAAAAAGAATGAATGATAGTGTTATCTATTTCTTCAACATCAGAACCTACGTATAGTGCGATCAAAATCAAAAAAAATTTTTGGATTTGCGAAATTTTTTGAAATGAAAAGAACGTGGGTGCTATAGAAAGTTTCGGTGATGGTATATCTTTTGGTTTTGATCGTACAGGAGTATATTTACCAATTCCATAGATTCTACTATGGCTAAGAAAATTACATATTTCGAAGTCCTATTTTTACCTCATACCAAAGACGATGAAGATATATAAAAATTTGGTATTCTTTATAAATTTAAATTTGTGAATGTTTTTAATCCCAAAATCTGGGTTTTGTGTTTCTGAATTTTAAATTTCTGGATTCTGTATTACTCGATTTTGTTTCCGGGATTGTTAACCTACCGTAAACATAATAAAAATTTTTGTATTTGCAGCTTGTTATAAAGAAATAAATTTGTGATCGCAATTGAAGAAGAAGAAGACTTAATGTACATCCTTTCAAAACTAAAAAAGGGGTTTAACATTAACCTAATACTCCGGGCTAACTTCTACTCATTAATCAAGGCGGAGTAATGAAAACGATAAATTAATAATTACATTTCTTCCAGCATAACTATAACCACGAATTGGTAGACAGATTGGTGTGACACGATCGAGTGCTACAGGGGGAGTTATACGTAAGAGTGATATGTCGTCTTCCAGTGTTTGCGGATTGTAGCTTGGCGGTCTAAATACCGATTCCACTCGTCTGGTAACATACGGATTTTCGAATCGTTGACTCCGGGCATGATCCAAAAGTCGGACTGTAATCATATTATTCTCAAATCCTCTGGTACAATGTCCGGCGGTTACAATGTATCGGTCGTTGATGAGTACACCGGCACAGTAGAACCGACCAAAATAGCTGAGATGAACGATCCAAGGGAATTCCGAAGGATTCGCCTGCTGACCACCGGCAATATGATCGGAGTTTTGAATGCCGCATCCTGAACGAATAAATTTTTGAAATATTCTAAAACAGGATTTATATTAAGGATAAAATACAAAACGATCTTAAAAACTTAGGGTCCCCCTTGGAACCTTTAACATTGAATAACAAATTTTGTTGATATTGTAATTTAGGATAAAAAATCGTTGAAATGGCATCAGGCCCAGCCATGATCCTTTTGGAGATATGAAAAGCAGCATGTCCTTGATTATTTGTATAATTTTCATTTTCAAAATTATTGTCAAAATTGATATAAATATCAATTACGCTGAGACTGTTTCTAAAATTATTGAAAATTAATTTTTTTTGTGTTTTGTTTATCTTAATTTTTTTCCAGCAAAACCTATTTTTTTAATTTTTCGATAAATAAAATGTTGAACTATCGTTCCCATAATTTAGATTTTATTTTTTTTTGTATTTTTGAAATATAAAATTTCAAAAAAATTTTAAATTTGATGAAAAAATTCTACTTTTATTTTTGAATTAATTGTTTTTAACTTATATAATTCGAACCAGTGTGCTGTTAGTAGTTTAACTTTAAATGATGTTTGAGGCATGTTTTCTAATTTTGATAGATCACAATTTTATGCCTGCAATCGGGGTACGCTTATTACGTGAAAAGAGCTGAATTGTTTCTTAAAAATCACAGACATGGACCGGCCATGTTTGAAAAATAAGAATGAACGAAAATGAATTAAAATGGATTTTAATGAATAGTGTGGGCCAAATTCTAGATTTAGTAGTTATCGATAGCTGAATTTATCCTTATTTATATTTTGTCCTGAAATTTTTCGTCAATACTTACGGCACGGAGCACAATTGTTAGTGGGTAGCAATTGATATGGGAAGACTCTATTGACTTTATGCAATTTAATTCGTTTTTTATTTTTCTTTTTTCCTCTTATCGGCCGTTTTACTTTCCGTTTTGGCTTTTTCGGACGTTTCGGACGTTTCGGACGTTTCGGACGTTTCGGACATTTCGGATTCTTTTTCCGATTTTTGGGAAAATTTCCCGATTGTTCTTCGCCAATATTCTCGATTTCGTCACGCCGTACATGAAGATGACTGACGTTCATATCGTAGTCATCGTATCCTTCATCCGGATCATCAGGATCGTGTTGATCGTTGTATTCGTTTTGATCTTCGTAGTAAGCAACCGTAACATTTCTATTCGAGTTTGAAAGATTTGCCGTGTTATCACCTTCGCCATCGGATTCATCGCCGACAGTTATAAAAGGCCCTTTGAATTCTTCGCTATAATCGAAACTTGAATTTGCAATTTCTGCATTGCGCCCAAATATTATCTGTGAAAATTAAGAAGTTTTTGAATTGCAGAGAAAAGTAGAAAAATCTTCGAAAAAGTATTCATAATATTTACATATTTCATAGATATTAAATGCGATCTGTTGATTTTTTGTACATATATTCACAATTTACACTCCTACATCACTGGTGATTTTAATTTTTTTATTCACTTATCACAAAAATATACAGATTTAAAAGAATATTTGTATTTGTCGAATGGTTATATTTATTTGAATATTTTTTTATTTAAAAACAGGAACTATAAGAAACTATACCTCCATCGATTTTTACCACATGGGTTTGTTCAACATTGCTTCGGAACTACAAAAGTATGAAATTTGTACGCTTTTTGTTTTCGTGTATAACCTCTTGGAATTTTATTCATAGATAAAAAAAAACTATTTAAGTAGGACCACAGAATAAATTCGTAAAAATACGAAGTATTTCACCAACACTTTTTGGAAAGTAAAGCGTTACACTTTTTGATCAAAAAAAAAACCATTTTTTCTGATATAAATTAAAATTGCATCGACATTTTTTAAACCAGTATTTTGGGAACAATTTTTCATAAAAAAATTCACTTTAACTTCAGAGATATTTTCATAAGGTTTTTAAACCTTTTTTTTTTAAACTTTTAAGTCCTATCCAAATACCCCCACCACAAACAATCAGAACTTTTATCGTGTTCAAATATAATTAGCTCAATTCCGAGTGTATTATTACTTTATTATTTCAATAATACAGTATTGTGATCGATTTTTCAAAAAAAAAAAATTTGCTCCCTGAAATTTTTTTTTTACGTTTCATAACTAGTAGACACGAAAAAAATGTTCAGTCCGTCTGTCCGCCGTACGTCGACCGGTGTACGCAAAATTTTTTGAAGGCTCGTAGCACTCAAACCCTTTGAGCTATTTAGTTGAATTTTTTTTCGTGGATAGGCTAGGTAGGCACCTTGAAGTGACCAAATTCTGAGGGGTGCGGATGTGAGGGGGGAGGTGGGGGAAGCGTTTTGAACGGAAAATTTTGGTTGGAGGCTGAGCTTAGAGCTTTGATAGTGGATAGTGGCAAAAAAATTGCCGATATGGGTGAAGGAGTGAAGAAGTGGGAGGGGGGGGGAAATAATGCGTCAGAGACGCTCGAAACCCGAGATTGAGACATTCTAAAATCCATATCTCCTAAACTGTTACTGTCACGAAATTGAATCTTAATGAACATCTGTAGGTATACTTGGAGAATAGATCGGAAACAAATTTTTGAGAGGTGGCAGTGGCATACGTTGATGCGGGGTGAAAAGCTTTATATTACGATATCTCACGAACCAATTGTACTAAAAAAATAAAATTCGGTTTCTGTATAAAGTTTAACAAGTAAAGTTTGATGAAAGTAAAATTTTTTAAAACGGAGGTTGAGCCTAGAAGGGGAGGGGATAAGAATTTTTGAAGAAAATCACGTCTCATATCTCAAGAACAGTGTAAGATAGATACTTAGAATTTTTACCAGAAGTAGGCCTAATAAACCCCCATCTGGAAGAAAAGTTTGAGGGTGAGGGTGTAGAGGGTAAGGGTGGGGGAGGGTGAAAAAGAAAATGTTCCGATTTGTATATCTCGAGAACCGATAGTTATATAAAACTGAAACTTGGTATTTGGATAGACATGTAATAGTAGCATGTTAGAAAAATACTATTTTTCATAGGGGTAGTATGGTACGGGTGGGGTGTGTTTCTCCTATCTATAGAACGGCTTATGCTACAAAGTTGAAACTCAGTCTGTATATGTAAATCAACTAGAAAATTAGTTTAAATGAAAAAAATTTTAAATATCCATTGGTGTTCGGACGGGGGTGAAAAAAATGATCAGTGAAAATTATATGCATATATTTTCACAATTTTCGTCATATCTAGTAGGTCTTCCTCAATATTGAATTGATTTTTATTCTACGGCTTCTTCACATAATTACCTAGAAAGTGTTTTCAGGACTTTTTGAAATTCGACCTCTAAGAGAGTGTAAAGGAGCTGTATACTTGTCATGAATTCTGCCGTATCTCCCAGGCCTGATCGATATCGAATATCTTTTCACTTTCATGGGCTTGCGTAATAATCTCTAAAACTTGCTTTTAAGTTTTTTCCTTTTTCAGCCCCTACGAGGGTATAAAAGGGTCGAACACGTTTTCACGGATTCCGTTCATATCTTTTAGAAGTGATAAGAAATTGAGTTGGTTTTTACTTTTTCGTGCTGTCTTCATATTTATTTATTAACTCCTTTCAGAATTTTTGGATATTCAACTCCCAAAATGCGTGTATGGAGGTTGCATATGTTTTCATAGATTCTTTCATATTGCTGATATATCGAATTCATTTTTACTTCCTAAGGTTTCCTATATAAGCGCCAAAAAGTCAATTTCAGTATATTTAGATATTCAATCCTAAGGGGTGTAAGGGGGTTGTATGCTTTTCAAAGCTTCGACATATTTCTTAGGTTTGATGAGATATTAGATTGCTTTGCACTTCCATAGACTTTTTATATAATCGCCTACAAACCCATTTCTAAATTTTTCGATATTCAACCCCCAAGGGTTTGCATATGTTTCCACAATTTTTGCCATCCCTTAGTTCTGATGAGATATAAAATTGGTTATTACGGGATTTGATGTAATGACCTAAAAACCGATATCACGATTTTCCGAATTTCAAAAACCAAGAGGGTGTGAAGGGTTTGCTTATGTTTTCACAAATTTTGCAAAATCTCTCGTGTCTCATGAGATATCAAGTTGCTTCTTATGAAATCGTTGAAGAACCTGTTTCACAATTTTTTCGAAACTCTAACCCCAAGTAGATGTGATGGGTTTGTATACGTTTTAACAATTCGTCACATCTCTTAAGTCTGATAAGGCAGCAAATTTGAGTGTACATAATACACCGAAATTCGAATAGTCTACACGGACTTTTTCAATATTTAATCGGCTAAAAATCTTTATTTTAAATATATTTATTTTAAGAACAGAATTTATTTTCCATGAAATCTAATAAATCTCGAAACATGTCATGATATACTCCGACTTTGACCACTCCCGAACTTTGACCCGAAAAATAATAAAGTTTCGCCCAGACCATTTGCAGATTTTTTTGTATTATTTAATTCACTTTTTGTTTGATTCGAACAATTTTGTACGAAGGACTACGAAAATCAGACTTCTTTTCGTTCGAATAATCGAAGAAAGCGCTGGTTTTAGAAACTTTGTCATAGGAGGTTTTGTTCGTAAGAGGTTCAATAGATGACGAAATTAGTAAATAAAAATTTACCTTTTTTTCACGGTTAGTAAAAATAATGTTGGGTTTAGTTTCTACCTTTTCGACACTAAAACCGAACCCTTTCAATAGCTTTTATCTAAATGGGTATATTCAAATAAAAAAATACTTCCTCAATAAACTCTTCTAAAAATGTTCTTTTTTTTTAAATAAATTCGAGAAGGATGTGTAAATGAAAATCCATTTTTTTTCAACTAAAAGGTTCAGAAGCGAGGAAGAAGGTACCTTATACTGAAGAAATAAATATAAACTAGTTTTTGTGTTATTTCTTAAAAATGAATTTCGATCTGAAATTAAAAAAAAAATTTTCTATCCTCAAATTTTTACTTTTATGTTTCAGGGTAAATCAGAAAAATATAATTAAAAAAATGTCAGTCTGTCCGCCGTAAGCAAATTTGTTTGAAGGCTTATGTATCAAAAAAGCTAAATTTTAGTGGGTAGATTAGGTGAACCCCCTTAAGTGGTAATACGGGGGGGTATAAGAAGAGAGATGGAGGTAGTATTTTTCATTTTAGGTCTTCTGAAATATAGAATTAATTTTTCTTCCACAAGCTCTTTAGATAAAAGAATTTTTTGATATTCAAACCCTAATTGATGTAAAGAGGGTATATTCGTTTTCACGAATTTTGATATATGTCTAAGGTTTGCCTAAATATTGAATTCAGTTTTACTTAACTGAGTTCTTATATTATCGCCTAAACGGGGTCTAAAAGTGTTTATTTATTTAGTGCACGAATAAATCCTTTTAAACTTCTTATATTATCGTCTAAACGGGGTCTAAAAGTGTTTATTTATTTACTGCACGAATAAATCCTTTTAAAATAAAATAGAAAACAATGCAATTGCCGATAACAGTTCTCATTAGAATTCATGACACAAATAATGTTTTAATGTAGTCAAGTATAATCAAGTACAATGCACACGTTTTCACGAACTCCGCCATATCTCTTAGGTCTGATAAGATATCGAATTGATTTTTTCTTCGACGGCCTTTTCGTAAAATCGCTTAAAAATGGAATTAAGGATATTTGTCTTGTATTTAATCCGTAAGGTGGTTCGCCATATCTTTAAGGACTGATTAGATATTGAAATGTTAATAACTTCCATGGGCTTTTTATTTGTATGAAGACACTTTGGTGGAGAGGAAGCTATTTTATGGGCATAATTTTTTTTCTAAATAGCCTCCTCACTTTGAAATAACTTGTTCTATATTTCGATTTTGAGTGCGTTCTGGACTATGACCCAAAATTGTGTTTTGTGTTTTAAGGCCCGTTCCTACGATGTTCAGTTACGTTCAAACTGGAACTTTAACTGACAGATTTAATACTATAAGTTAGGTTAAGTAGGTTAATTTGTATGTAAGGTTTTTTTTAGTTGATTCAATTTTTCCTTAATCAAACAATATTTCCGTAACTTTAAAAAGTTTCACATTATTTTCTTGTTGTGTACTATTGTATATTGTAGTTGCAAAGGCTCCAGCCTACTCTCTAAAATAATTACAAACTGTGTCTATATATATTTAAGTATTACTGAAATAAATGAACTATGAACTTACTGACAGATTTTCATACAAAACTTCCAGTTAAAGTTCAGGTTAGAGTTTAACTGAAGATCTTAATAATGGCCATAAGTGAGCCATTTGCGGCGGTACACCAGTCGCATAAACACTTAAACCGCTAGCCGGACTTTTTCCCATAAAATAATAAATTTGCATCCAGACTGAAGCCAATTTTTTTTTACTTTTATAGAACTGGAGAAAAATTTACATTTAGATAATTGTGTTATCTACTGAGCAGCGTGAAGCTTTCTAAATGTTTGTGATTACTACCAAGTAAGTTAAACTCGAGATATATGAAAGATTATTTTCGTGATAAATAATGGTTTTCTGCAATATATTTTCTTGATCTTACTTCAACATTCTCGACTTGATCAACAATTCATATAAAGCCAAGATTTAACTTTAGACCGTTGCAAGATATCCAAAAATAATTTCAAGTTTTATTCCACCACGTACGACACTGGCAGTCTTAAAAATTGCATATATTTTTAATATACTTCACTAGTATTTTGATAAAAATTTTCAAATTTTTGGCTTGAACCATTTAAGACACAAAATTGATTCCAGCCCTCGTGCTCTCCAGAAACGTTGTGGTGCTCTCCCTTAATTCAATATTAACCGATTTTTGCAAGTAAAAAAATATCTAAAGAAAAATTCTCAACGCAAACAGTTCTAAAAATGGGAAACTCAACATTTTTCATAAACCCTTCCTTACACTCCTAAATTGGAGCTCAAAGGGGTTTTCTCAATCCAACAAATCTCATTGTACAAATTTAATCTTAATATTAAATTGTTTTAAATTTTTATTTTGTTTCGAAAAAAATCAAAATTTCAGGAAATTTTCTTTTAATTTCCGATCGATAATATCACTTACTTAAAAGTAATAAAAAAATAACAGTGATTTTATTCGAAAAACATTACCGTTCACAATAATAATTTTTCATAAATATTTCCATTAATTTTTTGTTAAATGAGTGAAAAAATGCTGGGCTCAGGCTTTCTTTTTTTGTTGGTTTATAAATTTCCTTGTTTATTTTTGATTCCAAAAATTTTTTAAAATTATTATTTACCATTTTAAAATATATTAATTAATTTCAATGTAGGTAATTTTGGTATGCACAATTCTCCTTCATGAAAATATTATTTTATAAATATTTTTTTTTAATAGAAAACAGTGGATTTATGTAAAATCTAGAATTTTCGTTATGTAGGTAGTTTAGACGGATTTTATTTGTTGTTTCAATGAACTGCACAACATTAAAATACTTATTTCGAAAATAATAAAAAATATTTGAAAAATATAGATCAGAATACTTTAAAAATTTAATTAACGTGCAGATTATGTAAAATTCAAAATTTAAATATGTTAAAAGGTGTCGAATTTTATACACAGTAAATTTGTTTTAAAATTATTAAAAAAAAAAACACTTTGTACATTATATCACAATTTAATTTATAATTTAAAAGCAATGCACCACTGTAATAAATGAATAACTATAACATACATTTGCTTCTGCAATACTCCAACACAGTAGAACAAAAATGAACGTTGCGGGCAACATTTTGCCCGCGGTGATAAATTCAAATTCAAAAATTCACCCGAAATCAATTCAAGACCCTTGATAGGGTCGAAAAGCACCAGACACAACCGACCACTCTAACGAAAATGGATGGGGCCGCAAAAGTGATGGGCCTTTTTGTAATTTTTGTCTTCGGATCTAAGAAATTATTTTTTTTTCTTTTCGGCAAACACAAGTTCTAACACTTCTTAACCACATCAAAGATGAAGAGAACCTTTTTCGCGATTTGGTATTTTGAAGTTATGTTTCACCGTCAAATCGGGCTTTTCTTTATGGCAAATAGAAGATAGCTGACTAAGCTCCTTAGAAACTACAAGTAGATGTTTTCGTTTCTTAATTCTTTTTTTTAATATTCGTTCAAACGGAATTTACCGTACCAGTTCGATTTTTTTGCGTCAATTATGAAAACAATCTGTGCGAATGCTGGAAGAAACCTCAAGTGTTCAAATTGAACACACGTTGGTATTGTACGGTAATTGTTATATGGAAAAATGGTCTTGACCCCACTGTGTCATTCAACTTCTTAAGGCTTAGTCGCACTCGATCATTTATGTAATTCATCAATACGTGATTACGCTCCCAGAGGTACGATACAGCGCTTACATCTAAAGATCAATGGGATGGCAGATATCATACACAGTCTTCACGTTATAAAGAATTATTTTGAAAAAAAAAGAAATAGTAAAAAATGTTACGCCCCCAGGTGTTCTCCGACTCACAGTCGTTAAAATGCTACCCGCTAGATATTTTTCACGCCATGTTCTCAGGTAATTTCAGCACTTGACTTTTAATTAAGATGTATTCAAGTCAAAATTGCCCAATATTGACTCAGGAAGATTTAATGATATCGAGGAAAAACAGGTTAGAAAAAAAAATATAATTTTAGTTACGAGTACGTGTCGAGAAAGGTTTTCATTCACACTCGAGACCAGTTTAATGTGGAGTTTTTTTTAGGCAAAATAAACGTTTAGGTAGCGTTTATTAATTGAAGTTTTTTTCACATCTAAAATAATTCAGGACACATGCAGTTAATGGTATTTATGTAGAGATTCGTAATCTTTAGCGTTTAGGTCAATATTTTCCCGATCTGATTAAATTAAATTTTCAATTATAATTTCATTCTTATGGAATTTTGTAAGTGTTTAATAAAGTTTTTGCAGTCAATCTAAAAAAATTGGAGTTATTGCCAAATAATTCAGAACAAATGTTTAGAGATCTGAATAAACCGTTTTACTTTATTATTTCAATAATACAGTCTTGTGATCAAATTGAAAAAAAAATTTGCTAGCCTGAAATTTTTAGGCACCAAAAACCCGAAAAAAATGTCAGTCCGTCTGTCCGCCGTACGCAAAATCGAAACCGTGCTTCCGAAACGCTCGAAATCCATATCTCCTAAATTGTTAATGTCACAAAGTTTGAATTTAGTGATTGATTGTAGATAGACTAGGTCAATATATTTGAAGTAAAATTTTTAGTGGAGTCAGGGGGTGGGAGGTGAAAAACTTTAGATTACGGTATCTCATGAACCAATTACGCCAAAAATATGAAATTTGGTTTGTATGTAAAGGTGGATAAATGGAGTTCGCTGAATATAAAAGAGGTGCTTTGGACCATGGAAGTGGAATTGCTCAGAATTTTGTCTTTTATCTCAAGAACTGTTTAAAATATAAGCTTAGAATTTATGCGTGACGTAGGCCTAAGAAATCCCTAGCGGAAAAAGAGATATCCCTAGCGGAAAAAGATATATCTCCAGAACAACTAATGCTGAATTGTCAATTGTTGGATTTTATGTGGAGATACAGTAGTGGCACATCCTAAACATAAAATTATCAATAGGGGTAGTTTAAAACGGGTGTAGGGGTGTTTTTCCTCTCTCTGCAACTCAGTGCGCGAGAAACTTGAAACTTGATTTGGTGTGTATATGTAGATGTACATACTTGAAAAGAAAAGAAAAAGTTTCAAGTATTCATTGTCGTACGGAAGTGGGATAAACAAATAGTAATCAGTGAAAATTGTGAGCATATATTTTCACGGATTTCACCATATCTCTTAGGTCTTCCGACCAGTGGCGGTCATATTGCTTGTTCAAGGGGGGGGGGGGGCCATTGAAGTTCAGTAGATACTGTAGAGAAAATAGGTGAGGTAGCTACCCGTTAACGCAGCGTGGATGAAGGAATTTTAGAATATTAAAAAGTATTAACATTGCTCTGAAGGGATTTCTTTAACATCGTTCAATTTATCAACTGATTGTATGATATCAAAAATTTGAACCTGTGTTGTATGATTGTAAGTCCTTAAGCAATGGGAAATTGAATAGCACGGGTAGGAGCTAGAAAATAAAATTAATTGATTTCAAAGCTTGGTAAACATAATTTTCGATTTCAGTAGAAATCGATGTCGATCTCGATTTCGGAAAAATTTAGAAGCCCAAACAGACTTCAAGATATCTTACACGTATGAGAAAATTTCGAGATTTTGCCAAATCCAGTTTGAGTCCACTAGAAAAGTGGTGTATTTAATTCATAATGGTTCTACTATCATACATATTTGATGAAACTCAATATTGGGCATTAAAATCCGAACCCTATATCTCATAATCTAAAGACTTCAGGCCCGACGAAGAAGTGATCACCCCAATTATTAAGTTATCCTACAATACTTAAAAGCTACGAAAGAAATATTTTATGTCAATGTTATTTATTAGGTATATATACATATTCACTGATTCTCCTTATTGATTCGATCTATAGTTAAGATGACTGCCACCATAACCTAACCTAACCTACTCTCCTAATTCAAAAATTTAAAAAACCAAACTCGGAAATTCTCTAAAACTATTTTCAATTATAATAACTTCATAAGCAGTATCTTATACCTGATTTACATCGCAAGATTTTGACAAGTATTACTTTATTATTTTAATAATAAAGTATTTTAGTATAGTATAAATTTTGAAATCTCAAAAAGTGTTTACAACGCTATGAAGACATTTGTTTGACAACGACTCTGATGATAAAATTTTTAATTTATTTTGTAAGAGTTAACATTTGGGAAGAAGGAAATTTAAATTGAATGAACAAGAGTCGAAGGCTTGCACTATCATGCAATTTGAAATTTTGTAATATTTTATACAGGTAGTTGTGATGAAAGATAATTTGAGGGCTGTTCAGTGACTATTATTTGTATTGAGGATTTTTTTCCCAAAAGATTTTTTTCGCGGTACCTCTTATAATGATTCTAATTAGTGTAAAAAATATATGTTTTAAGTTTCACCCCGATCAGAAAAAAAAAATTTAAATTCCGAAAAATGGGTCCCGAAGTATTGACAAAACGGTCAAATAATATTATTCTGTGGATGGTTGTAGTTTTAAATATATAGGTTATGTACCATCGGAAATACCACCTAGTGGTCGTAATGAGAAAGTGAAGTTTTTCATATTCAATCGGCTTCGACCGTATTTTTATAATGGTTAATAATACGAAGTTAGTATCGACGGCAAAATGATCTCATTTCTAATGCTCAATATTATATTATAGAAAGAGGAAACGGTTTAGAAAGTCCTTCATCAAGTACGAATTCAAAAACTTTGACGGATTAGTGATTAAATGTAAAAAATCATCTTTTTCGGCCTTGCTGAAGGACTCCTTTTTTTCTTTGTTTCATAACATTGTGCACTCTAAAAGACTTCGTATCGTTTACCGTTCCAAAGTTACGTTCAAAAATTTATTTTTTAAGAAAAACTTCAATTGCTGAATTTAGGCACTAGATAGCATTTTCGATGGTACACCACCTATATATATTTAGAGTTACAATCACCCACAGAATAATACTGTACTTGGCCCTATGTCGATATCTTGGGAGTTTCCGGAATCTTATACAATTGTGGTTTCTTTAAGGTTCTTGAGGCACATATTCCTCATATATTATCGACATGAAACTTAAAACGTATTTTTTTACACTAATTCGAGCCTGATGGGTGCTGCGAAAAAATACAAATTTTTAAATTGAGTGATTAGCTTTGATTAGGGTTTGAACTACCCTTTTTACCCGAGTAGATTTCAAATTCATCCAAATATGGGAAATATATTAGAATTCGATAGAATCGAAATCGAAATCTCAACATTTCGAAAAATCAAGTTTTAAATCTTTGGATGTAAATCAGTTATTAATATGTAATAGTTACTGTAAATATTCATAATTAAGTTCTTATAGCTGATTTCTCCCGTGATTTCGACAAAACTATTAAGATTACTGGATTACCGATAAATTTTAATAAGTTTTATATCTGCTCTGGTGACTAGGTTTTTTGAAAATATAGTTCAAAATCCACTCAAAACGACCTGGATAGCAATGATATTGTGTTTTGCTGCATTTACCACAACTTACGTTTTAATCTAAGATTAGGACGCACATAATGACAATTGTCCAAGCATAATCCAAATCCAAATTTTCCAAAATTAGTTTCAAACAGTAAAAGCTACTTCCTTAACAGAACACATCACAACCCAACGATTGATTATATACATATAAATTTATATTCGAAATTTTATTACTTTTCGATTGAAATATTTTTAATTAGACACAGTCTTCTTTTTAATCAGGAGACAAAGACAAAAGAAGAATTAAAGAAAGACATAAGTTGGAATCCGATTTTACTTTATTAAGTGCATTATACTTTATTAAGTGTATCTATTAATCTCATAGTCTCAAATAATTTTTCTTTAAAGCAGAAGGGATAAAGTAATCACGGGTTACGAATTTGTTAGGGGGGGGCCATGGCCCCCATGGCCCCCCCCCCTATGACCGCCACTGCTTCCGACATATTGAATTAATTTTTTTTTTCTACGTGTTCTTCAGATAAATGTCTAGAAATCGTTTTAAGAATTTTTTGAAATCAACCCCTAAAGGGGGTGTGTACGTTTTTACGAATTCAGCCATATCTCGCAGGTATGATAAGATATTGAGTAACTTTTTACTTCCACGGGCTTTTGTTATATTCGCCTAAAAGTTGTTTTCAGGATCTTTGAGGATATAAAAGGGTCGTATACATTTTCGCGAATTCCGTCATATCTCTTAGAAGTAATTAGACATCGAATTGGTTCTTACTTCTTCGGGCTTTCGTCGTAATCTTATTAAAATCGATTTTTGAATCTTCAACCCTTAAGTGAGGGTGAGTGGTAAGGAGGTTAAAATTTTCGACATACCTCTTAGGTTTGATGAGACTCCCACTGAGTTTTAATTTAACGCCTATAAGAAGATTTTAGGATTTTCTTATATTTAACCCCTAAGGGGCGTAATAAGTTTTTAAGAAGTTGAATAAGTTTTCACGAATTCCAACATATTTCTAAGATCTGACTAAAAATTAATTTCACGATTTTTGGATATTCAACCCCAAGGGGGTGTAACGAGGTCATATGTTTTTATTGTGTTCGACATATTTCTTAGGTTTGATGTGACATAAAATTGGGTATTACTTCTACGAGCATTTCATGTAATCGCCTGAAAACCAATTTCACGATTTTTCTGAATTCAACTTCCGATGTGATGTAATAGTATTATATACGTTTTCACAAATTTTATCATACCTCTTAGGCCTGATGAAGCACCAAATTGGTTATTATTGCTATAGACTTTTATTCTAATCGTCTAAAAATTAATTTCAGGATGTTATCATATTCGATGGGAGTATAATGATGTTACATACGTTTTACGTCTGCAAAGGTTTTTTATATGTATAATCAGCGACAAATCAATATTTTCCATATTTTAACTTAGTGACTATTGTCACTATATGTATAATAACTTTCCAAAAAACCTCCTTGTCTCGAAGTAACCGATGTTACATTTGAACTTTGACTGCGTCCCAATTACGAAATTCATGTGTTTAATGTGGCAGGGGCGTTACATTCTATCGCACCATCAATTTAACCGCTTTTCGAACTTTGGCCCGAAATAAAAAAGTTTTTTAGATTTTCACTTTATTTTTTATAAATAATAAAGTATTTTGATCGACCTGAAATTTCCAAAAAATTTGTTGTTTGTTGTTTTCTGTATTTAGAATTACAAGTGGAGTCTACAACGTAAAGAATAACAAGTGGCTATTTGGAGCGGTCTTTTCTAGGTTGTATGTCGCATAGTAACCTACAGCGCATCTCAGCATTAAACACGTTCCGGTAGCAGGCTAGTGCCTTCGATGGGCAGCATAAAAGGCCTTTTCCAACCTTCGTCATCATGAAACACGAGAGCTAGGTTTCCTCTTCCTAGTTACTTTTATGAAACCGTCATTACTGGTACGTTGTCGTGCCATGCCTGGACCAGGAGACATGATTTTTTCTCGACAGGTAGGATCGTACGCGGAGGAGGAGGGCCATTACCAAATTGTACAAAACTCCGAAAAACTTAGAAATTCGCGACGAAAGATTGCCATGAATTGAACTGTATCACTGTTTGTCGCGAAAGAGAGAGCGTACACATACGACACAATGGATACATCACAGCAAGCCAATAGCGTAAAATTGTCGGATGTCCGAATAGTATTCGGAAGCGATATTAAAGATCCGACTCGTTTGAAAGATTTCGGTAAGAAATCGGAATTATAATAGGTACGACATCGAATGACGTTATTGGAACGAATTCGGATGCACATTGAATGCGTTACGCCATAAAAGATTCGAAGCGTCAGAAAGATATTTCCGCCAGGCTATTAAAAGCTCTGAGTTTTTGGTTTCCATGGTCAGTCTCCCAGATGTCGTTGGTAAGTAGTCATACACCGATCAACTATTATGTATATAGTATGTAATAAAATACGCATAATGCGCGTTTCCACTATCGCGCGAACCTGTGCGAACTAGCGCGTATGCGTAAGTGTAAACGGCACATTCGCGTTTGTTAGAAACTTTAGTCGAGATTCGCGTCGATGGCGGTGTTTGGACATACACCACATCGCGTTGAACACGAATGTAGTGTTTCCACTATCGCCTATGCAAAGACACTACCCCAATGGGAAAAAAGAAAGCTGAAGAATGCGTTTCGTAAACATTCCTATTCAATGGATGAAAGCATTACCATACTATTTATATTACATTTTTTCTGGAATGTTGTAGGAATGATTCTCTGTACATTTTTCAGAATGCGAAAAGGACACATTCTAATAATCTTGCATAAACTATATATTACATACGGTATATAATACATTACTCGTATTCCCGCTGGGACAGAACTGAACATTTTGGACACATATCAAAGGATTCGCATTGAACACGAATTTAGTGTTTCCACTATCGCCTAGGCATTCGTGTTTATTGCACATGTCCAATGCACATGAAGGCGATAGTGGAAACGCACCATTATTTCAGGGGCCACATCTTCACTCAGCAAGTACCTCTAAAAGGTAAGAGCCATCACTTGACTTAAAGAAAACTTTGGATTCGATAGAGCTGATAAAATATCTGCCGAAGATCAGTGGAGATGAGTACGTTGTATTGGTTGCAGAAATGAGAGAGCTAAATGATAATGGAAGTGAACCTAAAACCGTTGTGCAAGCTACTGATAGCTCTGACAAGGATATGTACCCACCTATTAGATACTCTGCCAATTAGTGTCGCCACCGCAGAGAGAAGTTTTTTCACTTTGCGGAGACTAAAAACATGGCTAAGTGCTAAAATGGGTGACGAGCATTTGACTGGGCTAGCCTTAATGCATGCCCATCAAGACATTGAGTTGGATGTTGACAAAATTATTACGAGGTTCGCAAAAAGGTCCGGCAGGCGTCGAGAATTTGTTCTTTAAGAATGGTACCTAAGATAAATGAGCAGCGTTTTACTTCCGCATTAAATACGTTGACACTTTCTTGTTTTTCTTAGCAATTAACTCCCCTCTCCCGCTAGTTCATCTATCTTGTGACCCCTTCTCCCAAAACATACCTCTGCGTACGCCAGTGGGTACATATCCAGTATTAAAACATACTGCAGTCACGATCGGCTGCAAGCCAATCGTATAATACTCTAGATGAATACTGAACTCCGATTTATATTGTAGGTGGGGATAAAGTAGAATTACGTGTGTGCATGTTGTATGTCCTTTATTAAGGACTTCCATTTGATTGCTACTCAAAACTAAAAGACAATATTCAGTGTTTAATTTCATACCTTGAACTGGGTAAGTCATCGAAAAAAAATGTCCTTTTTAAAGGACTTTCACATGGGAGGTGCAGGAAGGACTCATTCGATTTCTTACATATTTGTCCTTTTCCTTGGAACCATTCAAAAATTCATGTGTACAAAATTTCAAATTCGTAGCTTGAAGCGTTCAAAAGTTATCGGAAAATATTGTTGAACACGTGTTTTAAGGATATTTTGTATGGCAGCTACCGGAAGGAGTAAAAGGATTTCACTGATTAGTAAACTCGAACTTCCTTTTCACTCAAACCTAACTTGTACAAAATTCCGAATTCGTACTGAAAAGATTACTTGAGTTATTGTGAGTTTCGTAAATTAAGTGAATGCATTTTGACAGGATATTTGTATGGCAGCTACACGAAGGACTAATAGGATTTTCTTCAGAATTATATATTTAGCTCCAATTATTGGAAAAATAACACATACAAAATTTCAATGTCGTAGCTTAAACCCTTCTGAAGTTATCGACCAATATTCTTCAAGACGTGTTTTAAGGACATTTTGTATGGCAGCTACCAGAAGGAGTAAAAGGATTTCGCTGATTAGTAAATTCCGACTTCCTTTTTACTCAAAACTAACTTGTACAAAATTCTGAATTCGTAGCTAAAAGATTACTTGAGTTATTCTGAGTTTTGTAAATTAAGTGAATACATTTTGACAGGATATTTGTATGGCAGCTACATGAAGGACTAACAGGATTTTCTTCATAATCGTATATTTAGCTCCAACTATTGGGAAAATAATACATACAAAATTTCAAAGACGTAGCTTGAACAATTCTAAAGTTATCGACCAATTTTCTTGAACACGTGTTTTAAGGATATTTTGTATGGCAGCTACCCGAAGGAGTAGGACGATTTTGCCCGTTAACGAACTTAGCCTTACAAATTTAACCAAACATCCAGATTCAAAATTTCATGATCCTAGGTGAATGCGTTCTTGAGTTATCGTGCTAACGGACAGACGGACGGACGGACGGACGGACGGACGGACGGACGGACGGACGGACGGACGGACGGACGGACGGACGGACGTCAGGCGGATTTGAGGTTTTTGGCCACAAATAAACAAAAAATAATATATAACTTTTTTTCGTCCGAGGCTTGGTTCTATGCGTTACAAACTTTTGGGCTGGATTAAACTTATAATACTCTATATGATTTCATCTAGAGTATAAAAATTCAAAGTTTCAAAGCAGCAAATTTTCTATGAAATTTTCTGGTAGATCACAATATTCTATTATTAAAATATAATAAAGTAAAATTACTGCCTATTAAAATGTTACACCGTTATTAAATGCCGCATGTACCTTTTCTAAAATGTGACATCCGACCTTTTGCTCCTCATAAACAGAATAATATTTATAACAATGTTAAGTAAATTATTAACAAATATTTACATCTAATAAATTGTATTATATTTTTACTGCAGAGTGTTTTAGAAACGACCTGGCCTATTTTGCAAGTAGAATACATAATATAATATATTATAAAATTTTGAACCATGTATGGAAAATCTGAAATTGTTTCGGCGTTTTCATAAGGATTTATGCACTTGCGTTAAACAGTTCTCTATGGCAGCGATCTCAAGAAGTTAAGCAATTTTGCAATTTTCATTAATACAACGAACATTCCTTTTAATATTAACATACTGCAGTCACGATCGGCTGCAAGCCAATCGTATAATACTCTAGATGAATACTGAACTCCGATTTATATTGTAGTTGGGGATAAAGTATAATTACGTGTGTGCATGTTGTATGTCCTTTATTAAGGACTGCTATTAGATTGCTACTCAAAACTAAAAGACAATATTCAGTGTTTAACTTCATATCTTGAACTGGGTAAGTCATCGAAAAAAATGTCCTTTTTAAAGAACTTTCACATGGGAGGAGCAGGAAGGACTCACTCGATTTCTTACATATTTATCCTTTTCCTTGGAACCATTCAAAAATAAACGTGTACAAAATTTCAAATTCGTGGCTTGAAGCGTTCAAAAGTTATTGGAAAATATTGATGAACACGTATTTTAAGGATATTTTGTATGGCAGCTACCAGAAGGAGTAAAAGGATTTCGCTGATTAGTAAAATCGAACTTCCTTTTCACTCAAAACTAACTTGTACAAAATTCCGAATTCGTAGCTAAAAGATTACTTGAGTTATTGTGAGTTTCGTAAATTAAGTGAATACATTTTGACAGGATATTTGTATGGCAGCTACACGAAGGACTAACAGGATTTTCTTCATAATCATATATTTAGCTCCACTTATTGGAAAACAAACACATGCAAAATTTGAATGACGTAGCTTAAACCCTTCTGAAGCTATCGACCAATATTCTTGAAGACGTGTTTTAAGGACATTTTGTATGGCAGCTACCAGAAGGAGTAAAAGGATTTCGCTGATTAGTAAACTCCGACTTTGTTTTTACTCAAAACTGACTTGTACAAAATTCCGAATTCGTAGCTAAAGGATTACTTGAGTTATAGTGAGCTTCGTAAATTAAGTGAATGCATTTTGACAGGATATTTGTATGGCAGCTACACGAAGGACTAATAGGATTTTCTTCATAATCATATGTTTAGCTCCAACTATTGGAAAAATAGCACGTACAAAATTTCAATGTCGTAGCTTAAACCCTTCTAAAGTTATCGACCAATATTCTTGAACATGTGTTTTAAGGACATTTTGTATGGCAGCTACCCGAAGGAGTAAAAGGATTTCGCTGATTAGTAAACTCCGACTTCCTTTTCACTCAAAACTAACCTGTACAAAATTCCGAATTCGTCGCTAAAAGATTACTTGAGTTATTGTGAGTTTTGTAAATTAAGTGAATACATTTTGACAGGATATTTGTATGGCAGCTACACGAAGGACTAAAAGGATTTTCTTCATAATCATATATTTAGCTTCAACTATTGGAAAAATAACACATACAAAATTTCAAAGACGTAGCTTAAACCCTTCTGAAGTTATCGACCAATATTCTTGAACACGTGTTTTAAGGACATTTTGTATGGCAGCTACCCGAAGGAGTAGGACGATTTTGCCCGTTAACGAACTTAGCCTTACAAATTCAACCAAACATCCAGATTCAAAATTTCATGATCCTAGGTGAAGGCGTTCTTGAGTTATCGTGCTAACGGACAGACGGACGGACGGACGGACGGACGGACGGACGGACGGACGGACGGACGGACGGACGGACGGACGGACGGACGTCAGGCGGATTTGAGGTTTTTGGCCACAAATAAACAAAAAATAATATATAACTTTTTTTCGTCCGAGGCTTGGTTCTATGCGTTACAAACTTTTGGGCTGGATTAAACTTATAATACTCTATATGATTTCATCTAGAGTATAAAAATGATTAGAAAACTTTACATTCAATACTCAACGCGTTAACAGTAATTTTCGTCTTTTCAGGAACCTTTAAATTTTTTAATTCTTTTGAGATTTTATCTAGCCTATAGAAAGCTTACCCATTATTGTTGTGCTAAAATTTCGAAAATATACCAAAAATAAATAAATAATGAAAAACCAGTTTTTCATCTCTTCCGACCGCATACACTGTAAATCTTAATCACTATTATATATAAAGATGCCAAACATCCGTTTTATTCATAAAATTTTAATTTTTTTTCTATCCATTTTTACAAAAAAAAATAATATTTCATATTTCTTACCGCAATTTATTTATTATGTAGGTATTTGCAAATCATTTTCTTTAAATTTGATTGATAACTTAAATTCATTTTCGAGTTCAAACATACAGACGGACATACAAAATTAATCACCTGAATCAAAACCAAACAGAAATTTTTGTCCAAGAAGTTTATCATTCGAAATTTTGATGAATTTCCGGTCAATGGTGCAGAAAAAATCGTTTCGTCATAAAATCTTTTTCTAAGATTCTTAACAGGTGTTGCTAAATTCCTTAGCAGATAGAATTTAGAGTACAAGTATCTAATGGATGTATGGACCATGACTTATAGATTGACCTCCAAGATAATTATGATGAAATTGTAAGTACGGCTCGAATATAATGTTGTATGTCATGGGAACGGCATCTTGGTGTGTTGCTTTCAATTTGAATTATTTAAGAATATTTGAAAAGCCGTTATAATTCCGAACATCCTTTATTAGTGAGGTTTCGTTTTTTTCACAACTTGAAGACGGCGTATTCAGATGAGATGGTGTAAAAAATCATGCGGCGCTTCATTAAACATAATGATGTATAAAATCAACACAAAACACATAAGTGGTACCTTCGTATTTAAATGATGTAAGTTTTATGTTGTGTTCTTTTTTTTTGACAATATACAGGCATAAATCATTTTTCTTCTTTCATCGAAGCATTGGGATCAGAAAAAGAACCTCTTTACAGAATAGCCAAAAGCGGTTCGTATTTTTGTTGTCTGAATGAATTTTTTTTTCGGTTTTAACAATTGGGCAGTACTAGCAAACACCTTTCTTTTAATTCGACATAGTTTGGGCTCATCTTTCGAAAGTTCCTCAAAATTGGCGAGAACATTTCTTTGCGATGTCATTACATTCGTTCTAGTTGAAGAGCACAGTCGTTTCTAAATTCCACATACAAAATATTCAAAAATTTACTTTTTAATTAAAGGTGAAAAAAATGATACGTTGCTTTTTGGTTTTATTTTTTTTATTAGGAGCATGTGCGAATGTATGTATTTGAAATCCGAATAATTTCGTTAAATGATCAAATTAAAAAACAATAATTTTTTCTAGATAATTCTATTGCAGCGCGATTTCCCAAATACAACGATTCAAGGTTCAAATTCGCAAAAATTTGTTGATATCGAAGACGAAGTTTTCATACAATCGAGGCAATTACAATTTAATCGTCAGCAAATCAGAATTAAAAAAGTTAAAGCCTGTCCGGTGTGTAGTGAGTACTCGACTAAATTTAAAAAAAAAAAAGTTCTATCTTTAAGTTATCCGAATTTTTTTCTTATTTCTAGAATGCGGATTGGCGAGTAAAAATCGAATTGTCGGTGGCGATGCGATCAATTACAACAAGTACACCTGGATGGCTGCATTAACTTATTTCGGACGTTACTACTGTGTTGCGTCGCTAATTAATGACCGTTATGTAGCCACGGCCGGACACTGTACTAACGGATTTCAACGCACGAATATGGTTGTTCATTTTTTGAATTATGCGCGCCAAAAGAGTTCACCACTTCAGCGAAACGTAAGATGCATTGAAACAGGGTGTTTAATATTTTTTTTAAAATTTTATTTTGTTTTGAATCATCAAAGGTGGCTAGTATTAAAAAATTCTCAGGTTATGATCCTCAAACTTTGAATAACGATATATCGCTCTTGAAGCTATCCAGTCCAGTCTCGTTGGGCGAAAATCTTCGACCAATTTGTCTTCCCGAAATCGGAACGGTTTGGAAAGGGGTAGAAGTAAGTATAATTTTTTTAAATACTGAATTAATTTTGTCGAACTTCTGTATCGATTTTGAAATTTCGTTTGAAAATGATTTTTAAAACTTGGCTTTCTCCACTTATTTTAGGCAAAGGTAGCAGGATGGGGTGCAGAACGGGAACACGGTCAACCTGCGACTATGTTACGCGAAGTGAAGGTTCCGATTATGTCGAATAAGAAATGTCGCCAGACGGCATACGGACCGCGAATTACGAACAATATGATGTGTGCTGGATACATCGCAGGTGGAAAGGATGCGTGCCAAGGTGATAGTGGTGGACCCCTTATGGTGGTTAGTGAATCTGTTCATGTGCTCGCAGGTAAATGAAAATGTTGTGCTCATTGATTTGAGAAATATTCTAATTATAATTCCGCCGTACTATAGGAATTGTTTCTTGGGGAGCTGGCTGTGCTGCACGAAATAAGCCAGGAGTTTACACACGAGTTACAAGGTATTTGGGGTGGATTAAGGAGAATACCAAGGAAGCGTGCTATTGTCAAGAATAATTTAATTTCATGAATTTGTGTAATAAAAACATAATGCACTTTCGGTACGAACAATTGCCAAGTATTGTATTATTTTAGTGCCATATGGCTATAGAAGACCTGTCACTTAAATATATGCGCTAGTATATTCATAGGCTAGCGTTATAGAAAATAATAATAATAACTGTATTATTTTATTCTTTTTACTGGTTGGCTGTGTACCTGCCACATCAAAATAGACAAAAATCCAGCAATCCGAAATCTCGCACCCGAAAACGTCATCGTAGAGATCTTAGCGTAAACTTAAATAATTTCTAAAAAGAGGATAGCAAGGTATGTCACAGTCACAGCCTGGCATTGAAGAAGTGCAACTTAAATTTAGATAAAAACTTCGTAAGAAACAGAGAAATTAAATGAATAATTGAAGCGTAGAGCAAAGCTTACACGAGCAGACGACGTGACGCATTATTTTATACAGTTTGGTTTTTAGTTTAAAAAAAGGTTGATTACTAGGTTTATTTTATGAAGAAAATATCCAGATGAAAAATGTTTAGAAAAATGGTTGTTGGTTTCAATGCAGTTTTTATACTCTAGATGAAATCATATAGATTATTATACAGGGTGGGCCATCTAGTGATTTCTTTTTAAATCATAGGTTATTTTGACACTGAAAGCTGTTTCCCGCTCGAAATCTTGACAGAAAGTCAGTATCATACCTCCGTGGAACGAAATGTACGCTTGAACAACGTTGGGAAATATTGAAAACTTATTTCCAAAGCCCAAACAGTGCGTTTTTTGAAAAGAAGTTTTGGCCGAAATGAAGCACCCACCGCGCCTGCTGTACGCAAATTTGTGCAAAAAGTTCGTGAGACTGGCATGCTAGTGGACAACACTCATGGCCCCCATCGTCGTACGGTGCGCACAGACGAGAATGTGGCTGCTGTAGCCGAGAGTGTGAGACTCACTCCACGAACATCAACTCGCCGTCGATTTCAACAGCTCAACATTTCATGCACTAGCCTGAGGAGAATTCTGCACAAAGATCTCGGATTATTCGCTTACAAGGTCCAATTGACTTAGCAATTGAAGGCGCACGACCATCCGCTTCGTTATCGCTTCGCAATTGGGGCCTTAGAGCAGCTTGAATTGGACAACGATTTTGGGCGAAAAATCATCTTTTCTGACGAAGCGCATTTTCATCTCGGCGGCTACGTCAACAAACAAAATTGCCGCATCTGGGGCTCGGAAAACCCGCACGTTATTGTCGAGAAGCCAATGCATCCACAGAAAGTGACAGTTTGGTGCGGATTGTGGAGTGGTGGCATCATTGGACCATTTTTCTTTGAAAATGAGGCTGGGAACAACGTTTCGGTCAACGGTGAATGTTACAGAGCCATGTTATCCGACTTTCTTTTTACTGAAATTGAAGACATGGATTTGGACGACCTCTGGTTCATGCAGGATGGCGCGCCATGCCACACAGCCCATGCCAAAATCGATCTTTTACGCACCAAATTCCCGAATCGTGTTATCAGCCGTCTTGGCGATGTCAATTGGCCGCCTCGGAGCTGCGATTTGACTCCTTTGGATTTTTTTTTGTGGAGAACCGTGAAGGACCGATGTTATGCCAACAATCCAGAAACGATTCAAGCACTTAAGGCCAATATCATCCAAGCAATCCGTTAGCTACAGCCCGAAACCATCAACAAGGTCTTGGAAAATTGGAGTGACAGAATGCGCTACTGCACAGCCAGCCGAGGCAGCCACTTGAACGAAGTTGTGTTCCATCATTAATGGGAATGTTTACTCTTACTAATAAAGCCATAATACATGGAAAAAAATTTAATTTTGTTCATTTTATTGCATTTTTAAAAGAAACTTGTATTTGGCCCACCCTGTAAGTTTAATCCAGCCCGAAAAGTTTGTAACGCATAGAACCGAGCCTCGGACGAAAAAAAGTTATTACAATTTTGTGTTTAGTTGTGGCCAAAAACCCCAAATACGTTTGCTGTCCGTCCGTCCGTCCGCCCGTCCGTCCGTCCGTCCGTCCGTCCGTCCTCCCGTCGTCCGTCCGTTTGCACGATAACTCAAGAACCCGTTGGCCTAGGAAGTTGAAATTTGGTCAGCACCTGTAAAATGGAGAAAGTAAGGCTAAGTTCGTTAATGGGCGATATCCTTCAACTCCTTCGGGTACCTCCCATACAAGAGTCCTTAAAACACGTATTCACAATTGTTGCTCGAATGCTTTAAGTTAGGAGCTTGAAATTTTGAATACTTAAAGTTTACAATGTTTGAAACGAAAGTTCCAAATATGATGCAAATCGAATGAGTCCTTCGTGTAGCAGCCTACAAAAGTCCTTTAGAACGCTTTAAGTTACGACTTTGAAATTTTGTATACGTTGTTTTTATAATAGTCGCAGCTGAAATATGAAAAATATCCCGTAAGTCCTTCATGTTGTTGGCATACAAAAATTCTGTAAAAATGTCTCAACTTAATTTATGGAACTCACTATAACTCAAGAAATCGTTTAACCATCCATCGAGTAGTCACTATACAATAGTTTCTACCTGTTTATATTGTAATTTTTTTAATATTCAACTTACACCAAGCTAAGTCGGTGCTTTTGAATATATTACTAACCTTTATTTTATAAATTAAATTTCTCATCATAGAATGCATTTTTTATGCTTTAATATTTTTATACTCTAAATGGAATCATATAGAGCATTATAAATTTAATCCAGCCCGAAAAGTTTGTAGTGCATAGAACCGAGCCTCGGACGGAAAAAAGTTATATATTATTTTATGTTCAATTTTAGCTAAAAACCCCAAATCCGACAGCAAACGTCCGTCTGTCCGTTCGTTTGCACAATAACTCAAGAACGCGCTGACCTAGGAAGTTGAAATTTTGTCACAACTTGTAAAATGGAAAAAGTAAGGTTAAGTTTATTAATGGGCGTTATCCTTCAACTCCTTCGGGTACCTTCTATACAAGAGTCCTAAAAACACGTATTCACCATTATTTGTCAAATACTTTAAGTTAGGAACTTAAAATTTTTGAAGCAAAAATATGATTCTAATCGAATGAGTCCTTCGTGTAGAAGTCTACGAAAGTCCTTCAAAAATGTATGCAAGTTACATAATCCACTAGAACTTGACAACGCGTAAAAGCCCGATATTCAAATTTCACTGGAATTAGTGATAAGTCCTAAGCAAGACTGAGTTCTTTAATTAGTAACATGCGTTAACTCCTTTTTGTAACTGTCATACAAAAGTCCTTAAAACACGTGTTTACAATATAAAATGATAACTTTAAATCACTTTAAGCTACGACTTTGAAATTCTGTATACGTTGATTTTATAATAGTTTCAGGTGAAGATATAAATATGAAAAGATTCCATTAGTCCATACAAAAATGCTTTAAAAATGTTCTAATTGAATTCACGGAACTCCAAAAGTCGAAATTTTGTATAAATTTAGTTTTGAGTGAAAACAAAGTTCGAGTTTATTAGTTAGCAGCGGCTATGAAGGTAATGAAATGGCCGACTTAATAGCTAGAAAAGGTTGAGAAGCTGACTTCATGGGAACATATCCATTCTGTGGGGTGCCGTTAAGCACAGCCAAAATGAACATCCGAATGTGGCAAAATTCGCAAAGTGCCATTCACTGGTACACGACACCGGGCAATAGACACTCAAAGCTTTTTATGCCAAAGCATTCGGAGAAAAGAACATCTGAGTATCTGAAATTAAGCAGACGCCAGATCCGTACCCTAGTGGGAGCTTTGATTGGGCATTGTTACATGAGGGAGCATCTCCATAGGATTGGTTCCTCTGAGACTAAAACTTGCAGAATTTACGATTACGAAGACGAAATACCAGAGCACATCCTCTGTGAATGTGAGGGATAAGCTCACAAAAGACTTCGTCACTTCGCTCAGGGTTTCACGGAACCATCGGAATTCCTGACAATTCCTCTTCGTAAAATACTAAGCCTCATTGAAAGCGCAGGGATTGAAGAGAAATCATAGTTAATTCGGGAGACGGGGAAAAAAGCCTTAAGACACGTGTTCAACAATATTTTCCGATAACTTTTGAACGCTTCAACCTAGGAACTTGAAATTTTGTACATATTAATTTAAAAATGGTTCCAGGTCAAAGGATAAATATGGTAGAAATCGAGTGTGTCCTTCCTGCACCTCCGATGTGAAAGTCCTTGAAAAAGGAAAAATGTTTTTCACCTATTTCCAGATATGAAATTGATCACTGAGGATATTGTCTTTAAGGGTAGGAGGGGGGAGGAGGGAGTGCGTTTTAGATGGAATATTTTGGTTTCCAGATCTCAGCAACCGCTTATGCTAGGAGGCTGAAACTTGGAATTTATATAGAGCTGTGATAGTGGACCCATTTTCATAAAAATTGTCAATATGATTGAAGGGGTGTGGGAGTGGGGGGAAAAATAATGCATCCGAAACGTAAAAAAGCCGAGATCGACACAATCTAAAATCCATATATTCTAAACGGTGAACGTCACAAAATTGAAACTTAATGAATAGCTGTAGGTATACTAGGAGAATAGATCGGAAATAAATTTTTGAGTCGGGTCAGTGGCGTACGGGGGTGGGGGTGGAAAAATTTATATTACGATATCTCATGAACCATTTGCACTAGATAAATAAAATTCGGTTTGTGTATAAAGGTTGACAAATGAAGTTTGCTGAAAGTATAATTTTTGAAGGGGGCAGTGGAGCATGAAAGTGGAGGGGATACGAATTTTTCTAAAAATCACGTCTCATATCTCAAGAACAGTGTAAAATAGATGCTTAAAATTTTTAACATAAGTAGGCCTAATAGACCCCTAGCAGGAAATAAATTTGTGGGTGAGGGTGTAGAGGATGATGGTAGGGAAGGGTGAAAAGGAGAAAGTTCCGATTTTTATATCTCGAGAATCTATAATGATATAAAGCTGAAACTTGGTATTTAGATAGAGCTATAGTAGTAGCATGTCAGAAAAATATGGGGGTAGTATGGTACGGGGTTGGGGTGTTTTTCCTATCTATTGAACGGCTTATGCTAGAAAGCTAAAACTCAGTATGTATATGTAAATCAACTACAAAAGTAATTTAGAAAAAAAAAAATTTAAATATCTATTGGCGTTCGGAAGGGTGGAGAAAAAAATGATCAATGAAAATGGAATGCATATATTTTCACGGTTTTCGTCATATCAATTAGGTCTTCCCAAATATTGAATTGATTTTTATTCTACGTTTTTCTCATATAAATACCAAGAAAGTGTTTTCAGGATTTTTTGAAATTCAACCCCTAAGGGGATGGAAAGAGGGTTATATACTTTTTCACGAGTTCTGCCATATCCCTCAGGTCTGATCAGATTTCGAATATTTTTTCACTTTCAAGGGCTTGCGTAACAATCTCCTAAAACTTGTTTTTAAGTTTTTGCCTTTTTCAACCCCTAAGAGGGTATAAAAGGGTTGAACACATTTTCACGAATTCCGTCATATCTTTTAGAAGTGATAAGAAGTTGAATTGGTTTTTACTTTCTCGTATTGTCTTCATATTTATCTTTTAACTCCTTTCAGGATTTTTGGATATTCAATCCCCAAGTGGGTGTAAGGAGGTTGCACATCTGATGATATATCGAATTCATTTTTACTTCCTAAGGTTTCCTATATAATCGCCAAAAAATTTCAGTATTTTTAGATATTCAATCTTAAGGGGTGTAAAGGGGTTGTATGCTTTTCAAAGCTTCGACATATTTTTTAGGTTTGATGAGATATAAGATCGCTTTTCACTTCCACAGACTTTTTATATAATTGCCTACAAATCCATTTCTCAATTTTTGGATATTCAACCCCCAAGGGTTTGCATATGTTTTAACAATTTTTGCCATCCCTTAGTTCTGATGAGATATAAAATTGGTTATCACGGTATTTGATGTAATGACCTAAAAACCAATTTCACGATTTTTCGAAATTCAAAAACCAAGGGGTGTAAAGGGTTTGCTTACATTTTCACAAATTTTTCAAAATCCTTCGTGTCTCATGAGATATCAAGTTTTTTCTTATGAAATAGTCTAAAAACTTGTTTCACAATTTTTTCGAAATTCAAACCCCAAGTGGAAGTAATGGGTTTGTATACATTTTAACAATTCGTTATATCTCTTAATTCTGATAAGGCAGCAATTTCGTTTTTACTTCTATGGGCTTTTAGTGTTCATAATATACCGAAATTCGAATTGTTTACATGGGCTTTTCCAATGCCTAATCGGTTAAAAATCTGTATTTTAAATATTTTTTTTTTAAGAACAAAACTAGCTTTTCAATAAACCTCATAATATCGAAACAACTGATAAATCATCATCGACTTTGACCTCTCCCGAACTTTAACCCGAAAATAATAAAGTATCGCTCAGACCATTGGCAGATTTTTTTCTTTAATTTAAAATTTTTCTTAAAATGCTCAAATTGGCGCACAGTTTAAAAATAAATACGCGATCTTATATAGCTCGTGCGAAGCCTGTCTGATCTGTTGTGTTGTTTCTCTCAATTAGGTCGATGTCTGAATTATGAAGCTTACTATTTGGACGGGCATGGTTGGTTTTTTCTAAACTAGTTTTATATTTAGTAGCTAGATGCGTGATGTCCCAAGTTGCAATCTAGCGCCATGGGTTTGGATAACTAATCTTTTTATTTTCTGAAAATAAAATACAATGAAACTTCTTTATAGCGAAGTTTATTTGAGACGAAACTAAATTAATAAGCAATTTTTTTCTGGTCATATTACATTCTAACTTTTCTAAAGCAAAAATAATTTTATTTTTATAAAACATTTTCTTATCAAAAAATCAATTCTTAAAACCAAATTAGGTACTTTGGTAAAAATTTAAAAATTATTTATCATTTATTAGATTCCTGTTGAATCATAAATGAAACAACACAGTATCTTAAGGCCAATTTAAAAATTAAATTCGTTACTAAAATTTTTGTTGTTGATTCTGTTCCTCAACATTTTGTTGGTCTGTGTGTAGTTTTAAATTTCTGAATTTTTAACTATTTCTGGATTTTATACAATTTTCTTTTTTGGTATTGTTTTTTTTTGACTGATTGATGATGAAATTCAAAATACAAAAAACTCAAAATTCAGAAAAACTAAACTTTCAGAAAATGTATAACTGGCGTGAACAGTATATTACTAATCGTGCTTCTCTGAATTTAAAGTTTGTCAAGTAGGGTTTTGTCCAAATTACACCTAATTCAATGTTACCAAAAAGTTGCCCTTCAAAAGATTTCAATTTTTTTTTTTTAAGAAATGTGGGTACAGTGTGTAGTCTCATGAAAATTTTTTATGGTTGGACATGAGCTGACAAAGGCTTCAAGAATAGTTTTATATTCGAAAAGTTTATTCTGTAAATTTAAAACAAATTACATGTCTATATCCAGGTACTATAAATAGATTTAGATACTCTAAATATTTTCAAAATTAGTTAAAATGTAACTTTCAAAATATGAAATGATGTAGACATTCAAGTGTCTGAATTTTAAATTTTTACTTTTTGGTCATGGAAATTTTGAATAATTATTTTGCACTTAGTTTTAACTACGTCCCTATATTTAAAAAAAGTGAAAACAAAATTTTTATGTTTTGCTATTTCTTTCAACTCTTTATAATAAATTAAAAAGATTAATTAAAAATAGATACACAATCTATTTCAAAATCAGGAATAAAAAATGATTGGAAGAGCAGGCCAATTAATGAAACATTCAAATCAATTAAGTTATAGATTAGATTTTAATAAATACCTCATAATATATAAATAAATACATAAATTAATGTTATTAAGAGTTAAGTTTTAAATGTTTATTTCTGGAATATTAGCAATAACACGCGTCTTTGGTATTTGTACGAATCCAAGTTCCATATCGATTAACGCGGGAATAAACTCCAGGGTAGTTTGGTTGAGCGCATCCTTCACCCCATGATACAATCCCTGAAAATTGGGTGAAAGATATTAAAGTAATTAAAAAATATATAGCCCCGATAACATACCGACAATTTGATGAGCAATCCCATCCGTTACATGTAAAGGACCACCGCTATCACCCTAGAATCAAAAAACCGAATTTGATTTTCCACAATAAATCGTGAAAAGCATTTTTGCAAAACCCACTTGACACGAATCCTTTTGACCCTTTTTGTGTCCGGCACAAAGCATATTATCGGTAATGCGAGCAGGTCCATATTCCGTCTTCCTACAATCCGCGTTAGACATTATTGGAACATCGACTTCTTGGAGGGTGTCTGAAGTCATGCCATTTTCCTTGATTGCTCCCCAACCAGTTACGATTCCCTGTTTTAATACATAAATCTTAGAACTTAATCACTTAGGAAATATCAAGGAATCTTACTGTTTGTCCGGTAAATGGTTTGCCTGGTGTCGGGAGGCATGCGGGTCGTAAAAGATCTTTCATTTCCACGGGAGAATCGAGACGAATTAGTGCAATGTCGTTGTTGTAGCTAGTCGAACTGTAACTGGAATGGCGAATAACCCGTTTAACCTGAAAACAAGGACGTTGTTAGTTGCTTGGTTAGAGTTACCCGGTATATATCGGGTAATTACTTTTCTGTCGATTTTCTCAGGATTACTGGCTGCACGGTTGTGATCTAATAGTCGTACGGTTATCCGATCTGGAGAAAACCCACTAATACAATGGGCCGCGGTCAATACGTAACGATCGTTAATAAGTGTTGCTCCGCAATAAAAGCGGCTCGAATAGAGAAGCATCGCTACCCACGGATATTGATTCACTTGGGTTTCCTGTCCGCCGACAATTCGACGTTTCTTATTTGCAATACCACACGCTGAAAATAAAATGAAGAAAACGATTTATAATAATTACAAAAAAAAAAATATTTTTATTTCGCGAAAAATCGTTAATAATCTCAATTTACGAAGTTTAATTTACTGAGGCACATAAAACCAAAATTTATTGCCAAATATCTCTTTTTTTATTAAGTTTTTTTTTCATATTTTTTTATCAATTTAATTTATGTACTTACTGCATTTATGGCAATTTGTTATTACGTCTTGGGACGTAGGCGGTCTTGATCCACTTGGTCTTCCGACGACTCCTGAAATCCAGTCCAAAAATGCATTTTGCTTCGAATTTACAAAAGTTGAATTTGTGTAATTACTTTCAACTGCTTTTTCTGTACTTGACGATTGAATCTGAAAATATAAATAGGTTTTACTATTGGACCAATCATCCATGTACTTCATTAATTTTTAAATGCTATACTAATAGACCACTAAAGAAATGATAGACATTCTAAGCATTAACAGTGATTTAGAAAAATCGTCGTTACTGTCGTATGCATCAAAATGATCATGCAAACTCAATGTAGTGGAGACAGAAAGTTCTTTAAGTCGTATAATTTAAGTAATTTAAAAAAGTGCTAGTGAGTGCTTCGAAAGCTGTTTCTGTTGTTCACTTGCACTAGAAATGACAAATAGATGTCGTTAAATAGATTGTATGGCAAGATTCCTGTGATATTTCACACACATACTCGTAGATTGATATTAAAACCCAAACTGCGTTGAAAGATCTTTCAGATAGAGAAATAAACAAGTAATAATTCATAAAAATATTTTAGTATGTAATAGTTTAAAAAAAGATTATCCTATCCTATCTAACAAAAACGATATTTAAGGATATGATAATTTATAGCGATCTCAAGAAGAAGACATTTGAAGCAATTTATTCGTGCATTAATAAAAATTAGCGGGTGGAAAATATAGGTTAAATAATACTTCCTTATCAGATCTAGTGGAGGAAATTGTAGTGAATATTAAAAGTATGTATTGCTTAAATTATTTAGAGTACTATTAATAAATGCTGGTCGTATTAATAAATGGTGGTCTGAAAAAAACGCATAGTTTTTGACTAAGAATTCTAGGAAATTTAGGAAATAAGAAATTCAACATATTCTGAACAGTCTAATTAATTTTAATTTTCAAATTTAATCGAAAGAATTACATGTAATTAACAATTATTATATCAGTATTAAGACTGTTTTCAAAATAACGTTGTGAATAGGACCGAAAATAATTATGATATAAATTGAATTTTTAATTTTTAAACAACAATCAATCGAAAAAAATTAATTTATATGTATAGAAAAAAATGAAGACGTCTTTTTTAATCCGATAAGCTTGCAAAAAAAATTGGATCATTATTTAATTTCTATTATAATAAGGTGTTCGTTATTTATGGTAATTAAAGGAAAAAAAAAAGAATACACGATATGTGCGTGAAGCGATGCGGTGCGACGACAGTTGATTTGGATGCATGTCTCTGGATGGAATAAGTTAAAGTGATATCGCATCGCTCCAATCGCTTCGATTCACTATTTTCTAATTTCCTTGCACGCGCAATGCGATTTGGAAACATGTTGTTGTATTTCACCGGCAGTAGATGGAAAATGGCTAATAAATATCGGAAACTGAAAGCCTACATAATCTAAATACGTATGTATATGTATAAAAGAAGATGTATGTATGTATGTATGTATGTTCCCTATAAACTCCTAAGCCGCTCAACCGATTTTGATCAAATTTTCAGGGAACGTGTAGAATAATCCCAGGATGGTTCCTGTGAAGTTTGGTACCGATCGAATCAAAAACAATTGTTTTTTCGACATTTTTCGCGATTTTAGCTCTGTTTGTTTGTTTGTCCCGTAAGCCTTCCTAAACCATTCATCCGATTGCGATGAAACTTTGTTGATATGTTGAGCGCACGCCCGCGAAGGTTTCAGCGTTAACAAAATCAAAAGCAACGGAGTAACTGAAGCAACGGAGTAACTGAAGCAACGGAGTAACTGAAGCAACGGAACAATGGAAGTAACGGGAGAAATGGAAGCAACGGGAGTGACGGAAGCAACGGAAGTAACGGAAAAAATGGAAGCAGCGGGAGGAACGGAAGCTACGGAAGCAACAGACCAACGGGAGTAACTGGAGCAACGAGAGAAACGGAAGCAACGTAAACAACGGGAGTAATGGATCAACGGAAGCAACGGGATCGACGGGAGCAACGGAAGCAACGGGAGAAATGGAAGCAACGGGAGAAATGGAAGCAATGGGAGTAACGGGAGCAACGGAAGCAACTAAGCAACGGAAGCAACAAAGCAACGGAAGCAACAAAGCAACGGAAGCAACGGAAGTAACGGAAGAAATGGAAGCAGCGGGAGGAACGCTAGCTACGGAAGCAGTAGAGCAACGGAAGTAACGGGAGAAACGGAAGCAACGCAAACAACGGGAGTAATGGATCAACGGAAGCAACGGGAGTAACGGGAGCAACGGGAGAAACGGGAGCAACGGGAACAACGGGAGAAACAAACGAGAAGCAAGATTGGAAACCGCTGTCTTTGCAGTTTCGATAGTATAGCATCTTACAAACGTAAGCGTAGCCGCGGGACGCGGCTAGTCTATATATATAAAAGAAACCGCTAAGCTGATTTTGATGATTTTGATCAAATTTTCAGCAAACATGTAGAACAGTCCCGGGTTGAAGTTTTCTGTACAGTTTGGTGCCGATTTTAGTACCCTAGTACTTAAACTGTTTGTTTGTTTGTCCCTATACCAACCATCCGATTGCAATGGAACTTTGTTGATTTTTTGAGCGCACGCCCGCGAAGGTTTCTGTATTAGTAAAACTATTCGACAATAAGTGGCGCGCGACACAAACAAATAAGTGCGTTTCATATAGTTTAGCACGTCTGACAAAATCGAACAACGGGAGCAACGGAAATAACGGGAGTAACGGGAGCAACGGAAGCAACGGGAGTAACGGGAGCAACGGGAGAAACGGGAACAACGGAGCAAAGGGAGCAACGGAAGCAACGGGCATTGCAGTTTCGATAGTATAGCACCATACGCGGCTAGTAAAAAATAAAATTTGGATTAAGTTTGCAGGGTGTGAATTTAATATTTTAGTTATATAAGACTATAACTGGTATCGCGGCACGCGCGATGCAATTGGGTCAACGCTCGTATCACGTTCTTCGCTCTTATTATAATTTCACTTTTTGTAATTATTTTTTTATTCGAAATTATAAAGTTGATTTAGTTTTTCATTTTTTCGATCCAAAATTAATTATTTTGAACCAGTTTACTTTTTGAAGATTTTTTGAAGAAAATAAAATATGCGAAATTAGAGTCTTATGTTTTTTTTATAACTGCTGCTTACTTAAAAAACATTTATCAATATAATCTTGAACGATATTCGTTTTAATTTGTTGAAAGATTTTTAATTTTTTGTTTAATTAATAAGGCCTTTTCAAGCCAATTAAATCGTATTGACTAGAATAAAAGAGTAAATTGATTTTCAACACTTGTTTCTTTAAGGTTTTATGCTTGCTTAAAGACCTGGTGTTTTCGATTCGAAAAAAAATTATTGAAGCAAAGCTGTTTTATTTTTATTTGGCATGAATGTCATGAAAAAATTTCCAATTATCATCAGTCTATGTTTATGTTGACTTCATCTATCATATCATTTCTATTATATTAATTTAAAAAAGGTTGGGTTAATCCAGTAAAAAAGTCAGATTCTTATTTATGATTCGTCAATGCCAAAGGGACAAAATATTAATGGAACTCTTCGCTGGGTTTTTAAAAAATTTCAGACAAATTTGTGTGGGAAAAAACTATTTCACATTTACAGACCAAAATTAAAGTTTATATTTTTTAATGCTACAAAAACATTTATGCTTACTCTTCCGTTGGCTCCGTCAGCTGTAATAAAACTAGTTAATTAATCCACAATTTATTTAAGACAGGAATTGTTTTATGTATGACGTCATAAGTTGTTAAATATTGGCATTGACGAAGCAGACTGACTATTGAAAAAGTCCTAAAAATAATCGACTGGAAATAATGAGCAAAGATAATTCTTTTTCAGATTGGTTGCTTTATTTTCAGAATTTTAACATTTTAAAAAAAAAAAAGTTTGCGATTTGTTTTTTGACGCCTGAGCGTCGTAGTCTAAAAAGTTCACTATGTGCTTGTTGAAAATTTGTTTGGACTTGGTTCGAAAAGAAGCTGTTTCGTCAAAAGAGTGACCGAGTCCGAATTATACACTCACTGAACTGCATTGTTAAATATAGTTGTAATGTTATCAAGTAATACTTAGTCGCTGAATTTATTTCTACCAATTCGACACAATTCTATCGAAGTAAAATATTCCCTAGTTACCATATCACCCAATTATTTAATTAGTTTTAATTATATAAAATTGTTGTGAAAACACTTTTTTTTGCTTGGCATATTTGGTTTTATTACATTAATTTATAAATTATGTACCTTTTGCGAACTTCTGTGGATATCATGCAGAATGGACGTGTATATTAAACAAATCTTGCAGATCTTAAATTACTACTGTCACCTATATTTAACTTCATGTATGTTAAATATTTGGCTATTTTGTGCCAAATGTATCAGTCCGCGTAATCAGAGTAATCGTTATATTTTTGTTCATTAAACTTATTTTAAGGACGTATTCGAATACTTTGCTTCGTCTACGTCTACTTCTATGTTGGCGTCATAGCATAGCATTGCTATTATAACCATATACATATGTATTAGTAAACTATATTGCTATCGACACTTGTCAGAGTCAGTATCGTTGTTAACAGCTGATTCTGAATTTGCCAATTCAATATAGTGGTAGTTTAAACGTTACTGGATTTTAATTTAATATTATAATATTTTTCATATTTTTTATAATTCAAATACTTGGAACATTTAAAATATATAACACTATTTTTCAAATTACATATCTTATTTTGTGAAAATTATATACATAAGTGCTATTAATTTGAAATTATGAACAGTACAATTTCTTATAAAACATATTTTTCGCAATTAAATATTTTTATTTACAATGTTCAAATTACATAAAAACTTGATTTGTATTAAAATTTTGTACTCCCCTTCCTTGATTCTTTACATTTTTAAGACAAAATCAACCGCTGATTCTGAATTTTCCAATTCAACTCGTGCTTATTGATTTTGTATGGAAAAATATGACAGCTAGCAATGTAGTTCTAATACATATATGATTATAACAGTTTAGAAAAAGCTTAGCTAAACCGTTAAAATGACTCTGCTGCTTATTTGACACTTCATAAATCAAAAATTAAATTAAATTCAATAGAAAAATTTGAATTTTTTTACGTTTGCTAAGATTGACTGAGAGCTTAGTTGTCGTAAAAGTAGTTAAGACACGAACCGAAAAGGAATTGAGACACAGCTTTGCTATGTCTGACGTCATAAACTATTATAACTAGATGTAGACGTAGACGACGCAAAGTATTCGAATACGACCTAAATAAAAAATTTGACTACATTTTTTTGTCAAATTTTGATTTTGACAAGATGGCGTAGTGTCTAATTCAAGCTTATCTATTTATTGAAACCAAATAGTAAGTAACAATCAGTTTTGTAAATTTTTGATGAAACTATTTAGATATTAAATTTTATGGAGTCCTAAAAAAGCAGCCTGAAACTTAATTTCTCAATTTTTAAAAATTTGTCTTTCACTGAAATCTTTATTTGGTGTATTATTAAAGTTTGAGTTTGGATTTAACTTATAATACTGATAATTTTTAAAGCAAAATGAAATAACACATTCTACTTTCAATGGAAAATTAATTAGAACTTGTTCAAATTCAGCTGCGAATTTCAATTCTCAACATAAATATCAAGTTTTCTGATCAATATGCCGGAATATCTTAAAGTTATGTTTATTTTTACGATTCAGCATAAATCAAATGCTTTCACTATCAAGAAAAAAACAATTTATTTATCAAAACATACCTGAACAGCTGATAAAAACACTATGCCAAATATTAATAAAAGATCGCGTAATGCCATCGTTACGAAACTTTTCACACTATCACACAAAAAACGCCGAAAAAAAAAATAATTTGTAACCTGCCGCGATCGATCAAAAGACGAAAAACTCGAAACTATTAAAACTAAGATTAATTAATATTTAATTCACTAGCATCCGATAATCATAAGAAAGAGGACTGATTCGCGCCCGCGATTGTCTCACAAAACCAGCAGCCGTCTTCAGTTTGGGGTTAACAAAATGAAAAATGTCCGCAAAAACCACTTCCTCATACAAACTCAAAATTCGAAATGAGAGTCGATAGTCGGGAAAGTGTTTTGGATTTCGGGCCCGCGAAATCAATGAAAACGTCGCGTCGCGTCTTCGTTGTGCTTCTTCCTTCTAGGAAACTTTCTTTTTCTCGCGTCGTGCGACACGTAAAGAAATTCAAACGCTACAACCTCAGGTAGAGTTGATTTATATTAGCGTCATAAGTGGACGCATATAAACACACAGAGTGCAATTTGTCGCACTTGGCAACATTTAATAGTGCAGTCGAGCCATCGAAATGGTGTACTAATTGATCTTCATTAAGCGATAAAGTCAAGATGCAGGTAACCACTGGAATAGTCGTCTTTTCCATACTCAGGTGAGTAAATTCTGTCTCGTTTTGTACAGAAGTCGTGAAGGTAAATTGACAGTGGTAGCTGGAAGTGACCACACACTGAACAAAACATCCATTTCAGTTTACCGAGAGATTCTCGTAAAGAGCAATTTTAAAGTACGGCTGAAGTGGGTTGAAGAACCAACAGAATTGGACATAAGTTTTAAACATTCCTATCACATTTTGTTTGTGTTATGTAGGTATTCACATAAGAAAGCGAAATTAATAGTTGCACTTCAATTGAATATATTACAAAATTATACTGCTTTTTTATTGGTACGAGAACTTTTAATACAAAATTCAACGAATGATCTTTGATCTGAAATTTAAATATCCATTAGCCTACTTGTTGTCCATTTTAGGAATTACCCAGCAATACCACGATCGTAATTTCTGGAATACCCAGCCTACTCGATCAGCAAACCAAAAAATATCTACTCCAGAATTTTATCACTTATACGAAACAAGTTTTAAGATTCACACCACATCATTAACCCAAAAGTTTATTTTAGTTTCGTAAATAGTCTTCAAAAAATTTATCGGAATATTTCAAAAAAGTTCATTAAGAGATTAAAAACCTAAGGTAGTAAATAAGTAAGAATGCGACTAATTTGAACGAACGAAACAGTAAAACGTGTTTCAGTTTATAAAATAAAAATGTTGCTGATAATCTGAAAAGAAAGTCGGACTCTTGAAGACAATTTTATTTTATATGCATTCAACAATCGCTGGGAAATACAAAAAAAAACTACAAATGTAATATAAAAATAAAGTTGACAAAAATCACAAGTTGTAAGAGTATCAAAATTGCAGGTGGCAAAAGTGGACTAATAGCAACTTAAGAATACAATAACCACCGCGCACAAGTAAGTAAATTATCTTAACAGCAATATGTTTATTAGTCGTTTCTCAGGTAGTCTTTTACACCTTTAAGCTGCCCGATTATATTGTTAGCGAAAAGAGTATCTGTGACACTTACTTTCTTTCGGATTCATATGGGTATTGGCGGATTTCGTCACCTTGGTTCCAAGCAGTTCGAAAAGTTTTCTATACATACGAGAAGTAGACTGGGTCTTGTATTTATTACGTGTCTTATGAAGTTTAAGGCGACACCCTGTACTCGGACTGAATGATAAAATCTCGCAGTACTTAGTGAATTTCGTACAATGATCGTAAAAATAGTTGCGTACAGTGTGACTTTGAAATGAGACCTTTAATAGACTATGGGCATATCGTAAAATCGATCTGCATCTGAATCGATTTATAAACAAAACCGGAATCGAAAACTATTCTTCCTACTTTAGGAAGTTATCTTAGTTCAAAAGTCGGTTGAATGAATGTTATGTTATTGCTCATCAATTAGACTAATATGGTTTGTTATCTAGCCCTTCAGTTGTTGAATGGTGGTGGGTTTATTGGCGTAAACCTTGCTTTTAAGATAACCCAAAGAAAGAAGTCCAACGGAGTCAAATCGCACGATCTTGGTGGCCAATTGATTTTGCTGTTTCTGGAGATTATTCGACCGGGGAACTTCTGCTGCAATAATTCCATTGTTGTGTTGGCTGTGTTGCACGTCGCACCATCTAGCTGGAACCACATATCGTCAATGTCATAATCATCCAATTTTGGCCACAAGAAGTCGGTGATCATGGCACGGTACCGTTCCCCGTTCACTGTGGCAGGGTTGCCAGCTGCATTTTCAAAGAAAAACGGACCAATCACTCCACCAGTGCAAAATGTACACCACACAGTGACTTTTTGTGGACGTAGCCACTGAGATGGAAATGAGCCTTATCAGAAAAGAAGATTTTGGTCGCAAATCCATTGTCAACTTGGTTTTGCTCATACATTCAATTGGCGAACGTAAGACGCTTCAAATGGTCAGTAGGCAATTTGTCAAAGACTAAACTGCCAAAATGTGGAAAAAGATGTCAAAAATTATTTGACGTTTAAGCGTACTTTCCCAGTTGGTCGCGAGTCTCTTTCGAGACATTGTCTTTATGGTTTGAGTATAGTTCTTGTCTTTCTTCATCACTAGATAGAAAAAGATAGCAATAATAACATATGCCCCTACCACGATTTATTTGAAGTGCAGAAAATAGCCGCATTACATCGAACGCTACAACTGTCATCCGCCACTTAGCCGAAGAAAATGAAATGCGCGAAAAGTGATCATTTAAGTTTTCTTCTAAAGTGCGGTTGTAATAAAAACTACACAAGTGTGATTTGAAATAATGGGATGTGTCACTACATTATTTGTTTTTTGTATTTATTATATTGCAGTAAGTTAACTTCGACCGTGTCTTTCTTATTTCCAGCCAAATATTTTTCATCGACTTGACGAAGTACGCGCTTATTTTAATCAGATATATATATAAAAATTTGTTGTATGTCGCTTTCGGTGTGTAGTAGGTAATAAACAGTACAATTAATATTTTTTTTGCTTATTTTATTTTGAAGTAAGTATCACCACAAAGCTAAATCCACAATAGGCTATCATCAAACAGATGGCGCTACACCAAATATAATTTTGCTATCCCGACATTCGCAGACATGTCTTCGAGTTTTCGGGGAGCATTTGTCTCGATATCGTGTATTTTTCTCATAAGGCGTCTCGAAGAATCTCGCAGACAAACCAACATGTCTCCGAGAAATCTGCAAGATTCTCGCAAACGCGACCAACTGGGTCACAATAAACTTCGGAACGAGAGTCATTTGCACACCCAGGCGCGAACGCAGAAAATTGTTTCGGTGGGGGCGGGAGGGGGTTTACAGAAAAATTATATCGTTAGTAGAAGACTTATTATAAAAATGAATTTCCATTTGACCTCGTTTTTGCAAGAGTATGTCCCCTCAGATCTCCATTGTGCCTCTTAAGAAATCATTTAAAAATACTTCTAGGGCAGCTTAAATCGAGGTCTCTCATGGGACTAATTCTGGAGTACTCGCCCAACTAGTAAATGTCCCGTGATTAATCCTGGAGTACTCTTCAGAGAGGTTCGAAGACCTCATTTTCTTCTCCATTTGACCCCCTTTTTGCAAGAGCATGTCCTCTGAAATCAGATCCCCATTGCAACTCCCAAGGAATCATTTAAAAAGTGTTGTAAGGGTGCATAAAACCAGGTCTCTCGCACTTTTTTAGAGATGCTAGAACACCTCGCTTTGCTCTTCTTTTCCCCTCCTTTTTTTCGTTGCAATGTGATCTTCAATCTAAGTGCAGTAGAATTATTTGAAAAACATAGTGCAGCCACGATCGGCTGCAAGCCAATTGTAAGATACTCTAGATGAAATACTGAACTCCGATTTATATTGTAGTTGGGGATAAAGTGGAATCAGAAGTGTATTGTAATTTATTAAGGAATCTCATTTGGTTGCAACTCGAAACTAAAAGACTATATCATAAGTGTTCAATTTCATATCTATAACTAGGTAAGTTACCGAAAGTAAAATTTATCATTTTGAACGAATTTCACATGGGAAGTGCAAAAAGGACTCTCTCGCATAATTCTTCTTTTACCTGTAACCATTTAAAAATTAATTTGTACAAAATTTCAAATTCCTAGTTTGAAGTATTGAAAGCTGTCGGAAAATAATTTTGAACACATTTCTTAAGGACTTTTTGTATGGAAGCTACCCAGAGGAGTAGAATGATTTCGCTGACTAGTAAACTTTCACTCAAAACTAATTTGTACAAAATTCCGAATTTGTGGCTGAACGATTTCTTGAGATATAGTGAGTTCCGTAATTTGAGTGAAGACATTTTTACAGGATTTTCGTATGGCAGCTACTCAAAGGACTCGTTGGAACTTTGATATTCATTCATTTAACTGCAACGTTTGAAACACCAAAGTGTACAAAATTTTAAAATCGTACCTAAAGGCGCTCCGAAGTTATTGGTTAATATTCCTGAACACGTATCTTAAGGACTTTTTGTATGGCAGCTACCCGAAGGAGTAGTACGATATTGCCCGTTAACGAACTTTGCCTTACAAATTCGACCAAACAAACTTTTTATTTTCGAGGCATTCAGTTCTCACTAAACTGAAAAAATTTCGCAAACCACTTTCAGAATATTTCCGGACCTAACTATGTATAGTGAAATATTCATTAAAATACATTTTATTTTAACTTCCAGGAAGCACTCTGTAGCATAGGATGTTTCGCTATAGACTTCCTAAATGTGAAATTTGACACAATTTCCTACATTTAATTAATAGCCCTAATCGGGTTTTTTGGCGTAATATGACAGTATATTAACAACCAGAACGATAATGCTAAGATTTTACACCACAAACAATCTCCTTATACCACTTTTCAAAAAACTAAAACTAAACACAAATTGATTAGTTCAAATCAGATATTTTTAAATTGCGACTGCGTGGTAGAATCGACGCGTTCGATGGAAATTCTCAAACTGAATGGCGATTTGAAACATTATATGAGTAACTTTCCTGCAAAAATGAAAACTCAAAAATTTATTTTGTAATCCCATTTTCCTCCATTTGGAGCGAAAAAGAGAAGTGGCGGTTTACTCCATAATTTTGTTAAAAATCTCCTTTTTTGCTCAATTGATACTAATACTAGATACCTCCATATTTGCTCCCTCATTGAGTTCTCCTCGAACTTCCTACTGTGTAACTATCACATCACCACATTTCCATTTCCATGGTTAGGTCATTTTCATGGAATTACGAGTTGACTTGAAATTCGTAAGAAAACTACAGCTTAACTCAGCACAAGTAATTAGTATGTAAAATAATTTACGCGTCGCCAGCGCATTATGGTGCTAATGTCCGTCGGTGGCTCGACGAGAATTTTTGGGATCGATGTATTGGTCGTGGCGGTCCCATTGCATGGCCTCCACGATCTCCCGACTTAACTCCCATGGACTTTTATGTCTGGGGGTATTTGAAAAGCATCGTCTACGCAGAGGAAATTCATACACGAGAACAGCTCATTTCCCGTATCACCGAAGCATGCGATCAGTTACGAGCCCAACTACTGCGTGTGAACCCCACCAATGCCATTCGTCGGCGATACCACTTCTGCTTGCTCCACAACGGCGGACATGTTGAAAATTATTTGTAAACGTAATAAACTAAATAAAATAAATAAAAATAATAAACTATACTTCAACTCTTTTATTTCGTCCTCACTATTATTAATCATACTCCTTCGGCGAATGACGGGTGTCAAACCAAATTTACTTGAAGGGAACGTGCTTGATAACTGTTAGCCCCGCTCCTTTACAATTCAACCTATGAAGAAATTCTGTTATCAAACGTATAGTGAAATTTTATGGGCTTTCCGAAAATGTAATAAAATTTGGTGGTTAATCAGGGCCTTCTTGGAGAAAACAGGACTTTTTTGTATTTTTTTTTAATTTTTTATTATTTTTGTGTCATTTAAATGAATTTTTCTCAAAAAGTATAACACTGATTGACACAGTTGATAGCAATTAGAAAGAAGGATTTGTGTCTTTTCCAACGAGCCCAGAACTATTACGTTACGCTAAGTACAGCAGAAGTTAGAGATCAAACAGTGATCACAGGCACGATGAAAATCCTTCGTCCTTAAAATCGCGCTATCTCCTTAACGGTGCTAAAACGGGAGTATGTGTGGAACGATTTTCTACTCAGGACAAGTTCTTCTATCTTCCATTTTTGTTTGAACCTCAGTACTAGTTACACCCGTATACACAATATACAATTTTCTAGTAAAGCTTAACTGGAAGATTTTCAGTTAAGGGGGGTAGAAATCCGAGTAGAAATTTATTTTTTTTCAAAAATTTTTTTTCTCTCATCTTAAAGTTTGCTGTCTTAAGAATATTGTGTGTAAATTTCATATTGAAATTCCAGGAATTGTGAAAGTTATATGCAGTTAACCGGAATGGGACCTTCATGAATTCTCTATATAGAGCGGCATTCAAACGCGATTATCTCGAAACATACTTTTCAAAGACGGTCCCCAAAATCTTCGGAAAACGGCTTGACCGATTGCTTCCAAAATTTCACATAATATTTTTGGACAGGTTTTCTACTTCGCTACGTAGGATTTTTTTTTAACTTATTTACTTTTTTTTTATCAAGCCAGAAAGGTCGATAATTGAGGTTTAAAACTAAAAATCAAGTTCAATTGGCCGCCATTTTGTGAAAATTTTTTTTTTTTCAAAAACCCCTACGTAGCGAAGAGCATCATACTTTACATTTTCAGAATCTTTTTGAAATTTTTGTTTTGAATCAACCGCCTGCATGTAATCTTGGGAACCGCAGAGCGTGCGAGCGACGGACTTTCTTTACGCCGACCCCGACAGCAGCGCCCCTGATTGATATATATTTATAAAAAAAATTATGAGCGTACCTCAACATATATACTTTCGAATAAAACCAACCTGGATAAAATTGAGCAAATAGTTTTCGAGATAATAATTTCTAAAATTCACCAATTTCTCTACTCGGATGTACCCCCTTAATGCGTTTCCACATAAATAAACTAGAAATCCAGTATTTTACTGAATTCGGCTACTGGAACTTGAATATATTAACAAAATATCATTTATTTATTTACTAGGATATCTGATACTTGCGGGTACTCGGCTGTTTCTCATTTTTTGATTATTCGTTTGGAAACTAAGAAATAATTAAAAATAAAGAATTCTACTTATTTTCCATTTTCTAGTGTAATTAATAAAAAATTTGTATATAGGAATCTCGTTTTAAATAATATATTATTGTGACGAAATCGTTGTATAATGCAATTATTAATAATATCTTATAAAAAAACTATTAGATTAGATTTATTAGATTACATTTTTTTTTTCAAGTGAATATACCATAAAGGTACATGGTATATCGTCAATGCTACCGACATAAGCTAATTCTGCAGATTATAAATTCGAATCAGTTTAGGTTTTAGTAGTTACCAGTTAATTTATTCACATGTGAAAATTGTGATCTTCACAAGATAAATCCAGTAATTAAAACTTACTAGCCTGCTCGTTAATTCTACTAGGATGGAATTCTCTTTCCCTTTTTTGAAAGTAATTCAAATGAAAATGAGAAAGGCTGGTTAAAGTAACTAGAAATCCAAATGATAGAAAACTAAGAAGTTTAATCTGTTAGAATTTTAGTTATGCTATTTTAGAGGTTGACAGTTAGCTTGCTTCACTCTATTTGGTTTTTACATGAGTCTAGTAAAAACAGTTAACTGTGTATGAGCTTTAACACTTCTTATTATTATTATTTACATTTTCATTTTTTTTTCATTTCTATTTTTAATTTATTTTTATTTTTTTTTTTTATTTTAAACTTATTCTTATTTTCATTTGTATTTTTATTCTTATTTTTATTTATTTTTTTTTCATTTTGAGAGCAAAGGTATATTATGTTGATGTGGATTAACTTTTATCGTTCGTGGAACTGAGAAATTTCACTGCAGATCAAGACCGTTGGAACGGGGGAAATTGTGTTCTTCGAATATTATAAATTGCAATCGCTAAGCATTTGAGAACTACTACTGAGAAGAAAAAAACACCCCGCAACAAGTCATATCAACAGAAAAGTATATTTCTTCTAAATGAACTGGCGTACAATTTTTCAGCAGTAACATGCATCGGTGGTAGAAGCCTTAATCCAATGAAGATATCGATTTACTCGAGCATAAACTCCAGGCAAATTGGGCCGAGCACAACCATCACCCCAAGAAACAATACCTTAAAAAATAAATAATTTAATAAATGTTACTAAGTAATACAAAATACTCGAGAGAGAGAGAGAGAGAGAGAGAGAGAGAGAGAGAGAGAGAGAGAGAGAGAGAGAGAGAGAGGGAGAGAGAGAGAGAGAGAGAGAGAGAAATACAAGATTTATACTCACCGGCTATTTGATATTCCGAATTTTGTATTATATGTAAAGGGCCACCACTATCACCCTGAAAATTATTATAATAAAAATTATTTTATAATTTTATATTTAAGCAATAAATAATTAATTACCTGGCACGCGTCCTTCTGACCCAATTTATATCCAGCGCAGAACATATTCTTCGTAATCTCGCCATCAAAAGCCTTACTGCATTGAGCATTGTCGATAATTGGAACTAGGACCTCCTGTAATGTATTCGAAACTTGTCCGGTTTCGGATAATGCACCCCATCCAGTCACTAACCCCTTTTAGGAGATCGAAAAAATTTAAAAAATTGTAGGCACGGGCATTTAAATAAAATTAGATTAGAATTAGAAGCGTTTTATACCTATGGGACATTCAAGCTATTTAAAAATTTTCTACATTGTAGAAAATATTATTACAGCTTTTAGAATTAATAGGAGTAAAAAATTATTAATAAATAGTTTAACAAATTGAAATAATTATCTATTTGAAATTGAAGAAAAACAATTTATGTCGACTTGAAACCATCTGACGGATTCCTAAGTACCACTGGACACTTAACTGCTTTCGTTGGCAAATCTGTACACCAGATAGTAAGTTTCTTAAAATGTTGTTCCCAGCCTGCAAACGAATTGGAGACCGTTTTTTGTTCTAGGCATTCATTTTTCGCCATTTACCGCCTATTTTAGTAAAATAAACCGAAATTCAAACTGCGTAAGTGTCGAAATTGCTTCACGCGTGCTATGAAATTAGAAAACAGGCAATCGGACGCGATTAGAGCGATGCGTTATCAATATGCATTATAATCAGCTGTCCACGCGTCGCATTGCTCCACGATCGCGCTTCGCGTCCACTTTGATTCCACCTTAAGAAATAAATTTTGTTTTCTGATAGCAATTTAATCTTCTACCTTTCGTTAATATTTTTCAAATCAACTAATTGTACACGCTTATTCTGGAAAACGGCGGATTTTTTATTCCCGCCGACTATGCGGTTCCATTCGATTCCCGGTACATGTGATTATTGAAATCGTTCGGAAACTGCTTTATCGATACACTTTAAAAATGTCTTTTCCGGGTATTTGAAACCATATTTTAAGGCAAAAAAATGTCCAAAATTATAATACTGTAAATGTGAGAATTTCTCTGTATTTATTGCCAATTACTTTCTGAAAAAAGTTTAAAAACGCGACTATTTCATTGCGGATTTCAACTGTAAAATTTTCGAGAAAGTGAATCCTCCACGCGTTTTCAATAATTTAAAATTGGGTGAATAGCAGTTCGCTGTCCCGCCGGCGGATTTCAGAATAAGGGTGGTAGTATTATAATGAAATTGGTAAACGGTGAACACTGTTTATGAATTTGTGGTAAGAATAGCTCTCAACTAAATATTGAGGATGTCTAAGTATTTAAATTTTTCTATTCAAATTCTATTTGGGTAATTATTTTTCCCGATCTCGTCTCCTGACATAATAACCGTAGCTGCATTTAGCTTTACTGGTACAACATGAGATATATTGATTTTAATGTATAATTTATTATTTAAAAATACGCTCCTAATAAGGTGGTTTGATATGTTAATGAAATACTTATTACATATTCTCCAACGAATATTTGATCCTCTTCTGGTAGGCATACCGGATGAATTAAATCGTCAAATTTGATGGGGCTATTTAGAAGTAATAGCGAAATATCATTGTCGAATGTCTTCGCTACATAGTTCGGGTGTTGTATAACTCTTGCTACCTAATAAATAAAAAAAATTGTTATTTTAATAAAAATATTAATTGTGTAGAATTACACACCGTTCGTTCGATAATCTCACTATTTAAAATATTTCTATTATGTTGTAAAAATCGTAAACTCATAGATTCACGCCTGAAACCATTGACACAGTGCGATGCAGTTAATACGTAGCGATCGTTAATTAAACTAACACCACAATAGAATCGACCGTTGTGCATGAGCATTCCAACCCAAGGATATTGATTATCTCGAGTTTCTTGGCCACCAACAATACGACGGTTCAAATTCGGTGCTCCACATTCTAAAAAAATTTTGAACAATATTAAATTATTGGGTTTAAAAAAATAAAAAAAGTTTTTATTTTGTTTTGAAGCGGACTTCTCTATAAACAAAGTTTACTAAAAATCAAAATTTACTTAAAATCAAATTTTTCTCTGAGAAAAATATCTGTAGAGCATAAAAAACTTAATATCTGTAGAGCACTAAAATATTTTCAGTCATATCATACACTCTAAAAGCAAGTTGTAAAAATGCTATATTTCAAGAAAAAAAAATAAGTTCTATACTTTGTGTGTAATTTTAGATCATTGACGAAAAATTACATCAATTTTATCTATAATCAGTGTAAACTTAAAGTTAAAATATTTAGTAAAATTTTGTAAGAATTAAAATTACAAAGAAACTAGTACGCCGCATGTATCAAGAGGTTGATAATATTTTTGTAAAATGTATCAATATAATATTGCTATTATACTATACATTCATACTTACTTAGTTCCAATTTGTTTATATACTTTTTAAGTAGTTTTTACATAAATTAAATTTTATGTAAAATATTTTTAAAATTGAACTGGTAATTTTACCTTTACAGTAGATGATAAACAGTTGCTAACTACAAAAAATATTAATAAACTAACTTAAACATTTTTTAGAGTGCGTATTTTAGTATTTATATTTTTTTTACTCAAAACGTAGCCAATTTATTTGTATGTATTTTACTTTTTAAATAATACGGTATTTAGTTTTGTTCATAGAGCATTCACAGTTATGATCTTACTACAGGTGACACACGTCTTAGAAAATGTAAAAGGTGGTGTTGTTGTTCGTCGATTAAATAAATTCCACCATAGTAAGAACGGGCTCCTGGCTGATGTTGCATTTAAATTTTCTGCCCGATTCATTATCATTCCATCAACCTAGAAAATTTTGATATTAATTTGCTGGAACCGATTCGAAATAATAATTTTCAACTCTAATTATTTTTATTAACCAAACTTTGTTTTATTTTTATATTTTTTATTTATTTTAAAAATAACTTTTATTGTAAGATTTACGTACCGTGTTAATGGAGAGCGTTGAAAAAACAAAGCATATTCCAAGTGCGTAAAAAATTATTTTCATTTTTAATTATTTCTGAAGAGTAGGTCCTGAATGGAATTGAACATTCACTTTATTTCTAAATTGATTATTTACGATTTCGTTAGTTAATATTATATTTATTTCATTAGTCTGACTGCAATATTGTGATTCAACTCTTTTAATAACTTCGCAATGACACAACACGATGAGTTTGTTTCCTTTTAAATTTTTAATAAAAAATCTACTTTGTTAATTAAGTAATTTCAATTTTAATAATCGCAGATAATGCCACAAGTACGCCAAAAAAAAGAGGAAACCTTGCACTTCGCCCGTCAGGAAACTAAGTGAAAATCCGTGCGTTCGGACTTCACAGCAGCGCAGAAATCACGACTGATAAGTTAGCTAACATATTCTTAACTGATATATGAAAAAGAAAAACAATAAAAATAAATATAAGAACCCTGAACATATGACGTTATCATGTCTAGGTTCGCAGGTATTGTTACTGAAATCAATTCTTAGAAGTTATTTATTCTATCGTGCATTCGAAATGAATGAAAATTATTGTTGATTGGAAAAAATTGCTCTAAATTAAAAAATTTACAAAGGTATTCAAACAATAACCGAGAAGTTTGTATAAATATTCTAACTTTATCTCTGTGTAGGATTGTGTGCGAAAATAATATCAGATTTTATATCACAATTGCAATTAAGGAATGGCTAAATGATGTACCCGTTTAGTAAAATTAATGTTCCTGTTTTTTTTGCTGTTTTATCAGAAGCTATCAATTGAAAACGACAACAAAAAGATGATTAATTTGGCGGGAAGTACTTTGGGGAAGAACCCTAGTTTGGAATATTTCGGGAAATCTAGCTATGTATTAATTAAATATACAAGTAGTAAGAGGTTTCATTAAAGGAAGTATTTCTGAGCAGGTGTACAGTGTACACTTCAATTTTGAACATACTAAAATCGTAGTCGTGGTAAAATGGTGTAAGTACTTATATGGGGGTGAGTTATCTTCTTAACTTTAAATGGAAAAAGTCTATACATTTAATACAAATTATATTTTATCAATTCTTAAGGACATAAAAAGCATGCAGATAAATATGTTAGTCTTATAATATTTGTTTGTAAGTTAACCTACATTGAAATGGAATATTTATTCTCAAGACGTTTGTAGCGAAGCTCCAAAAAGGAACGGGACAATTATTTATTTCAAAGATTTTGCCAATCTGCATTACAAAAAAAAATTAAATTTGTAAATGCCCCAATATGTATGTTTATTCTCAAGGTATTTAATGATCAAGTGGATTAATACGCTGATTTTCGCCGATAGTTGTGTTGAAGCAATTGAAAGGAGCAACTGGGTTTACAAGGTTTACACGTTCGTACGTGAAAGCTAGTGAATGTCTCCACTTCTTATTTTAAAAAGTTTTTGTATGAAATATCCACGAAGAAGAGGAGTGATTTTAACTATTACCGAACTTAGGCAAGAAGAGGAGAATGTGGCTCACTTAAGGAAAAAATCTAATTTCTGAAAACGCATTTAACCCCTTTACACGATATTGAGGGTTGAATATTAGAAAATCCTAGAATCAGTTATTAGCCGTTATGTGAAATTTTTGAGAAGTTAAAGCCAGATATCTCACTTGGAACTAATTTTTAGATGATATATGAAATTCGTTAAAATATATGCACCCTATTTTCACTGTTCATTTCTTTGTCCGACTTCATTTGAAATCTTTTACTTAAAATACTATTATTTTAAATCTTCATATATCCACCAATTTTCAAGTTTCTAGTGTAAGCCGTTCCAGAGATAGGAAAAACACCTAACCCCGTATTTTCCGAGTGGAGTACGGTGGACAGACGGGCTGAAAATTATTTTTTGCTTTATTGGTTTCAACTAGTCATGACAAATTTTCAGGGTTCCAAGTTTTTTTTTAAAAAATTAGTCCCAGTTCTTTATTTTTGAAATAATAAAGTAAACCTTAAATATTTAATCGAAAAAACCAGACTTTTATTTTAAAATTTTTTATCAACGGTTAATTTAGTTTATTTAAAACCTAAGAAGAATTAAATTTCAATTGGTCAGAAAATGTAGTAATGTGAGCCAAATCTAACACCTTACATTTTTATTTTTAGTGCACATACAAGGAGAGATCAAAAAATTTCAGGAATCAGGAAGGAATCAAAATAAAAAAAAAATTATTGACAAAATCTACTTTTATGATCTAATTGTGGGAAAAATTAGATTCTACCCAGGAATACGAGTATGTGGCGGTATGTGAGTTATAATCGCATCTGTAGGAAAAGTCGTAAGGCCTGATTAAATAATACCAAAATGAGACCAGATTTCGGTCTATCGATAGGCCCAAAACGCAAGGTATTTCGTTCGCGGGAAGTGTATGATATGAATCATACACTTTGGATGGAAAATTAAACGGTATGATTTTAATCACTCCAAAATCAGATCTGATTTTGACCTATCGATAAGTCCGAAATGCATGGTCAGATTATTCACCATATGCGTATGATATGAACCACATCATGATCTAGGAAAAGTCTGAAGGCCTAGTTTGAACACACCAAAATCAGACTACACGGTAAAAAATTTTGGTGTAATTTCAATAAATTTTCTTATCTATATAGGTCCAAACGAAATCTTAGATAAAATCTATATGGTATCATCATATAGAGAGACTCTACTTATTTTAGTATACTTTTTATCAGAAGCAAGTGTGAACCAATGTATCTAAAACACTATTTAATTTATAAGAATTGCTATACAATGAATATATACGAATTCAGCATAAGATTTATAACTAAATCATATAGAAAGGGCCTATCTGTTTTAGAATCTTTATCAGAGGCAAGTATAAACCAATGAATCTTTAACACTATGCAGTTTATAAAAATCGCTATACATTGAATATATGCGAATTGTGTATAAGCTTTATAGCTAGATTGGAATAAATATATTAATTCCGTTCTTTTTGATTTTATTATGTACATACGAGTATATATTATATATATACTGGTCCAAACCAAATATTCCTCAACTGTTTGGTATCTGAAAAATATCTAAATCGCTTATCAAGATTATAATTAAAGCATGTTAAAATGTGTATTATATATATACATATAAACTTTATTTCACAAACTTCTTATAAAAATTATTAAAAAAATCGATTTTAAAAAAAAAGTAATTAAATATCTTATTGTCTTTTCTTGTAACTGCAGAGTTATAAATTTTCCAATTTTGTACGTTGTTATATAAGATTACTTGTTTACCCTCTACGCTTTTTTCGTTAATTTCAAAAGCATTATGAAATATATTAAATCCAAATGACAAAACCTTCTCACGTAGAAAGTAATAATTTCGCTTATCAAAAAGGATTTCACTTTGAAGAAACGTTCATAACATTTAGTTTCTTCATAAACAAAGTATAAGTTAGGCCTCAAATGAAATATTTCCTCGAGCCAAGATACACTGCATATGGTTTCATTTTATTGTAACCATAATATTATATTTATTAACTTCGTATTCATGAACAAGTCTTGCACAATCTAACTGCAAAAGTTTTCCAATTTTAATTAATTTATTGGAAGGATACGTTTCATATGGATACGCAAATATGCAAAAAAATGTCTTATATTACGATTATACTCAATATGTATTAAAAAGAATATGTAATTTAGAGATAATATCAACAGCATATTTGATTGATTTTGGAAGTGTTCTTAGTTGATGTTCTAATACTATGTAATATTCGGTGATGTTAGCTTTATTGATACCTGTAGCGATGATATATGGTGGTTTTCCCTCTGGTCCTTCCAAAAGTTCCGCATTAGTGCATCCAATCTTCAAAAAATTTATATTTCAACTAACTTATGGAGTTATTAAGTTATTTAATTGCTAATTATCTATAAAGAACTAAATTATTGACAGAAGCTTCAATCTGTTAAGCGGCTTGTTCGTCTGTTATCGTTAGACGGTGTTTTTTCACATGTTGGAATTTCTAAAAATATTTATAACTTAAATATATATCACATGTATCACTACCATAACTATTAACAAACCTGAAGTATTATATATATTTATAAATAATGGGTGCAAAAAGAACTGCTGCACGAAATCTAGGATTTAAGCCCGATAAAATTATCTTCGTCTAGTGCAAATGTTGACGAGCCTGAATAAAAAAAACGGCTATAAAAATATTAGATTCTTACTTACACGCTTACTTAAAATCTGCATACGTAATTTTGGGACCAGAAGAAGATACTATTCTCACTATTTTTTTCACTCCACTTGTACATATATCCCGGGATACATAATTATATTCGGTGTGTTTTTTGCGTACTTATCCAGATCAGAGCAGGTTAGAAAATTTATATACAAAACAACAACAACATTGCTGTTTTTATGACTTTTTTATAACTTTTTTCCATACATAGCTGGCCCTGTGAGCTCACTGAGGCAGTTATTGGCGTTAAATTCTCTAATCTACCCTACTATCTATGGAAAAAAGTTATAACAACGTCATAAAAATAGCAACGTTGTTGTTGTTTTGTATATAAATTTTCTAACCTACTCTGATCTGGATAAGTACCCAAAAAACGCGACTATTATTAAAATTCACAGAAAGATATTATTCGCGTGTCGCGTCCGATGATAGTCACATTGAAAATGAATTTCACGATACATATTTTACATAGAGCTGACGCATTAATACTCAGAAACAACACTAATCGTGAAATTTCTATGCGGAATCCTATTACTCTGATCGCCTTTGGTGTAAATTTCTAATTTTATCCCTATTTTTCATAAATTTAATAAGATAAATGTATTAGACAGTTTTACCTATTCAAATATTATAGAATTTATACCAAAAATTGTGTAATTTCCATGCGAAATCCTATTACTTTGAACGTGGTTGGTGTAAGTTTCTAGTTTTATTCGTATTTTATATAAATTTAATAAGGGAATTGAATTAGACAGTTCTATCTATTCAAATTTTATAGAATTTATACCTAAAATGGCATAAATAGCTTTATAAATGGAAAAATATAACTTTTTCGATCTTTTACACCAACATTTCTTACCGTGTAGAGTTTGGCCTGTTCGTTAGGTCCGAAATGAAAGCTATGACATTTAATGTACGCGTATGATATGATTCATACCTTTCTGGGGGAAAAGTTTAAAGATCTGATTTTAATACACCAAAATTAGACCTAATTTCGGCCTATCGATAAGTCCGAAACGCAAGGTCTGATTATTCACCATATACATATGATATGAATCATATCATTATGTAGGACGTGTTTTAGGATCTGATTTTATTCACATTATGCCCTAGACACACGGAAAAATTTGATATACAATACATCAAAAGCTTCAATTGGAAATTGAAGGGTGACACACGTACGTTTATTTTAATATATATTAAACCAAGAAAAAAGCTCTTGATCATTGTTGTGAATAAAAATAGTGTTATTGTTTTGATTGCAAAACTAAGGAAGAGATTAAATAATAACGACAATGTTCCTCGGTCTTGGATTGAAGAACTAGAAAGATCTGCACAGCGAGAACAGTCCAGTAGTGTTTTAGTTGCAGGACAGAATGATACCGCTGGAACGACCATTTAAAATGCAATTACTGATTACTTCTGTAAGTACAATATAAATCCTATTTATCAAAAAATTAGAGATTGTTGTTGTTATTTATTTAAAAAATTAAAACATTTAATAATATTCTAGTAAAAAAATTAGGCTGTTAAAATTAATTTGCATTGAATCTTTTTTCAAGAATATCATTGAATCTCCTGAATTCTGCAATAAATGGTTGGTCATGGTTTGATGCGTTCTCGATGAATGTAGCCATTCCTGTTTCCAATACGTCATACATGTCTCCGTAACATCTCGTTTTCTTTTCCTAGATGCTACTCGTGATATAGAGGACCCCGATGTAAGTGGAATCTCTTGCCACTAATGAAAGAAGTGCGAAACTACCACGGAATGACTCCCATTATTAGTAAGAGTTGATGTTATATTATTTATATGTAAAATCAAAATAGCAAAATTAAATTCCTAGTAAAAAGTGTATTTTATTACTTACATTCTGTACTTATGCTCTCATCAACAACAGACGCATCATTGCACTTATGCGAACCAATAATATCATGAATCGCATCATATAACAGCCAGTCTGATGGTGACCCTCCATAAACTCCAACAGCTCGTTTTTCAGCACTAAGTATAGATAATACTTATATTATCGAAAATGCACTGCTAGCTTTAAATTCATTGTCCATACTTCCCAAAACTTTAGAGACAAATTGTTAATTTTCGTTTTTACTTCTTCTCCAGAAATTTTTAATGTTTCACCACTTAACTGTATCGCCATTCCCGCATACACATGCGAGTTCTGTTTCGCTTTCCTTAAGTCCGGCAAACTGTCCCTCCAAGCATCTATCAGCTTCTGCTCTTCAGATCTGGACCACAGAATTTTTTTTTTACGATTTTTGTCCATATCCACAAATGCTTGATTTTATTAATTTTAAATTATTCAATTTATTTCAACAACTGTCAAATACTCATGTTACACTGGAAAAAAAATAAGCTTTTCATTTCATCGCATTGCGTCAAGCTTGAAATAATATCGTTGCGAAATTTAATACAGATTTTGGAACTGTATTAAATTAGTAAGATAATAGTCAAATAATTACTAATTAAGCCGAGTTAATATCCAAATTCCAGATAATTAGCTATTAACGGTGTCTAGGGCATTAATCAGACCAGATCTTGACCTATCGCTGGGTCCTGAATGCTTGTCATGATTATTTACGAGTACCTAATGCGTATGATATAACAGAGCACAGGTCGTATATTAGTTTTATCTATTCGCAGCTTATTGTTCCTGTGCACTTTCTTGGATTTCATTATTGGAAGTACCGAAAAATACGTTTAATTTGCTACCATGATCCGTTGTTTGCTTTCGCCCGTTTCGTTGCCGTCTTTTGCTAGATTAGCCCCAACATACTCGTATATTATATGAAGTTGTCCACACACTCCAAATTATACTCCGCAATTGTTATATTCTGTCTGATTGGCGTTCTCTTTCTTGTTTGTGTCATTACTTTTGTTTTGCTTTCGTTAATCCGCAACCCGACTTCTTTTACGGCGGAGTCAAGATTGACAAATACCTCCTTCACACTAGGGAAGGATCTTGCGGGGATATCTATATCGTCAGAGTATGTTACTAGTTGGGTGGATTTGATCATTATTGTCCCATTGGTGTCGACTGGGGTTTTTCGGATAACATACTCTAGTGCCAAGTTGAAAAGCATGGGGGCAAGAACATCTCCCTGCTTTAAACCACATTCCACATTATACATGTAATTTTGCCGGAAATGAGAAGAATTAAAGAACATTATCTTAGTGTTAAGGTTGAAGAAAAAAGTTAATTAGTGACTCTTGCTAGGAATTAATCAGACAGTACCATCTGCCGACTAAAACATAACGTCATAAATTCGAATAAATTTTAAACTCATAATTGTTCCTGGAAAAGAAAATATAAGGAGTGAATTGCACAGGAAAAGGCTATTGCCTAAAATCGGATTAAGTAAGGGAGTCATAAAGAAACTGACTGAAAAGACTGCTGCACACCACATTTAACAATTTTAACCGTTCTTAAACCTTGAATATAAACCTTCATTACGTTCTAAATCTGCCACCTTACATCTAACCATAACGCCCTTCACATTAACATTTTACTACTAAAATAATTCATTCTCTATCAGCCAATTGCCTATTATCTTACAAATTCAAATTTGTACAACCTTAACGTCAATAATTTGCTAATGTTGCAATACTTTATCACTTCTAATGATAAAATTTTTAAAAAAACCTGTCATCCAAAATTTACATTTTACTAGAATAATTGGAATATTACCTCCAGTGGTTATCTCATGCGACAAAAAAATATTACTTCGGCACGTGTGAGAAAAGTAATAAATTTTCCAAAAAAAATAAAAATAAATAAATATACTTGAAGAATCTGTCCGAATAAAGTTCACACACTTGCCGATACAGAACAGTGTCTATTATATTTTTTTAAAAAAAGCGCAGAAACGCTGAACTTGGCCCACATTAAATTTTTCTGAACATATTTTATGGCGGTTATGCCTTGAGGAAGTTTAAACGTTTTCAAGGTATTCGATGTTTTGGATGTACGATAAAAAAGCATTGATCGCTGCTGCGTTTTGCGGTGAAAGCGATCAAATATTGACCGTGGGCCTTGTCAGGCCATTGAGCCTACGTTTTTCGCAAAATATAAACTGAATTGAAAACAATTTACAAAAAAGTTATTACAACGCAATGAACTCGCATATCCGATGGCCTTAACTTTGGGGAAAATTACTGACTTATTTCACTTTCTTTAATTTTTTTTTCAAGTCTATAATAAATAACAAGTGGGTGACTGTATTTCATGCGAAAACGGGAAAGAGTCATGTTTTGTTGATTTATTAAATATTATGATGTAATGTAATAATTTCATTATATTTCTGAACTCATAAATTTATTGCATAACAAAATGTTAGATATAACTTCGGAAAAGCTAATAGGTAATAAGGTTTTCACTTTTTGGTTTAAGAGGATTTTAGGAACACGTAAATTTGTACGACTACCGATTTAAAACGGTTAACATTTTTATACAATTAATCATATACTATATATATATAAAAAAACAAATATAATAAAATAAAAATAAATTAAAAGAAAATTTAATAAAATTGACAAACAATTTAGCTGCTGATTTTTCCGTTAAATCAATTTTTAATTTCCTCCAATCTAATATTTTTAATCTTCGTAATTGCCACTTTTAACGATTTTATAGATGTAGAATTTGAATAATTTGTTGTTCTTGAAACCCACGTAAAAATTCAATAAAATCAAATTTCAAATATGTAGTACCAAAGCTGTATGTATAGAAATAGGTGAATCATTATACTCTAGATGAAATCATGTAGAGCATTTTAAGTTTAATCCAGCCCGAAAAGTTTGTATCGCATAGAACGGAGCCTCGGACGGAAAAAAGTTATATATTATTGTGTGTTCAGTTGTGGCCAAAAACCCCAAATCCGTTTGCTGACCGTCCGTCCGTCCGTTTGCACGATAACTCAAGAACGCGTTTGCATAGGAAGTTGAAATTTTATCACCACCTGTAAAATGGAAAAAGTAATGCTAAGTTCGTTAATGGGCGATATCCTTCCACTCCTTCGGGTACCTCCGATACAAGAGTCCTTAAAACACGTATTCACAATTATTGCTCGAATGCTTCAAGTTAGGAACTTGCAATTTTGCATACTTAAAGTTTACAATGTTTGAAGCGAAAGTTCCGAATATGATGCAAATGCAGCCTACAAAAGTCATTCAAAAACTTATGCAAGTTACAGAATTCACTATAACTCTAGTACGAGTTAAAGCAGTTACCCACGAAGAACTGGGCTTAGCACTGCTTCAAGAACCGTGGATACACAACGGTGCTATCAAGGGGCTCACAGCAAGAAATTGTAAGGTAGTATATAACACGCAATCCAACAACCCGAGAGCGTGTATATTAGTAAGGCAAAATATTAATTTTCTTTCTCTTACAGAGTTCACGACGAGGGACCTGGTGGCAATAGCCATCCAAATTCCAACATACGGGGGTCACCAGGAGGCAGTGATAGCCTCCGCCTACTTCCCAGGAGACAGTGATGAGACCCCGATAGCGGAAACGCAAAGGTTAGTGGTATACTGCAGGGAGAAAGGAAAACAGCTCATAATAGGCTGTGACGCGAATGCGCAATACTTAGCATGGTCAAGTACCGATACCAACTTAAGAGGTGAGTATCTACTAGAGTTTCTTTGTCAGGAAAACCTATATGTCATGAATACGGGGAACAGCCCCACCTTTGTGACTAGGGTAAGAAGGGAGGTTCTAGACTTAACAATTAGTAGCCACTTAATTGGCACAAAAATTATAAATTGGCATGTGTCAAACGAACCTTCCATGTCGGATCATAGACATATAAGATTTGACATCAGAACTTCACACACAAATCCAGAGGTGTACAGAATCCCGAAGCTAACAGACTGGGGTAGTTATAGGACCAATCTAAGTGAACGGCTTGCATCTGTGGATAAGGTGGTCCGTGGAGTCGGCAGTCTGGAAAACACAACTGCAGAAGTAACGAAGGCAATCATCGCTTCATACGAAGAAAGTTGCCCACTCAGAACCCGAAACAACAGCAGAAGCGTGCCTTGGTGGAACGGAGAACTTGAAAGGCTAAGAACAAGAGTACGAAAGTTCTTCAACAAGGCAAAACACACTGGGGACTGGGCTACATACAAGTCAGTCCTAACAGAGTACAACAAAGAGATAAGAGCCTCTAAACAGAGGACATGGAGAGACTTCTGCAATGGAGTCGAGGAAGTATCGCAGGCAGCAAGACTGCACAAGATCCTATCCAAAAAGAAAACCGGTGATATGGGGACACTGAAAAAGCCCAATGGAGACTTCACCGTGGGGGAAAGTGAAACAGTAAAGGTGCTACTAGACACGCACTTCCCAGGATGCCGTATAATTAACACAGAGAACGAGGCATCACCGGTAATCCCTGGAGCATTCCGCTCCAATACCACAGACTGGCATCGGGCCTCTAATCTGTTCACCTCTGGCAAAATCAAATGGGCTATACACTCCTTCCATCCCTTCAAATCGCCAGGCAAAGGTGGTCTTCATACCAAAGATAGGCAAAAGATCGCGCTCTGACCCAAAGTCATTCAGACTCATCTGCCTAACATCTTTCCTCTTGAAAACCATGGAAAAGATAACAGACCACTGCCTGAGATACGAAGCACTTAGCAAGAAACCACTACACAGTAATCAATTTGCCTACCAAACCGGCAAATCGACAGAATCAGCACTCCTCCAAATCACAACGGAAATTGAGAAGGCAATTTCCGACAAAGAAATTGCGCTATGCGCATTTCTGGACATAGAAGGAGCATTCGACAACACATCCTACGACTGTATAAATAAGGCAATTGTCGACAGAGGAGTAGACTCTACCACAGCAAGGTGGATCGACCAAATGCTAAGTACACTAAGTTCACACCTCCCTGGGAACGGACACCACAAGGGTCAAAGCAGGCAAAGGATGCCCGCAGGGAGGAGTACTATCGCCCCTTCTATGGTGTCTTGTGGTGGACGACCTACTGAGCTTGCTCAGTCATAGCGGCCTTACAGTCCAAGGATATGCTGACGACTTAGTAATCATGATTAAGGGCAAGTTTGAGGAAACCCTCAGCGACCTTATGCAGCAAGCACTAAGTAAGACACAAGCATGGTGCCACGAGAAAGGCCTACAGGTCAATCCGGGCAAAACCACGATTGTGCCTTTTTCACGAAAGAGAGACCTGAGCAAAATAAAATCGCTCATGATGTACGAGACGGAAATCAAACTCGCTACAGAAGTAAAATATCTAGGTGTAATTCTGGATCAGAAACTCCTATGGAACAAGCACCTAGAAAAAGTATCAGAGAAAGTCACTACTGCTCTACTTTTGTGTAGACAAGTCGTAGGCAAAACCTGGGGCTTGAAACCTAAAATAGCCTTGTGGACCTATACAGCTATTGTAAGACCTATGATAGCATACGGAGCATCAGTATGGTGTCAAAGAACAAAACTAGTAAGCGCCAGGAGCAAACTGGACAAGCTCCAAAGGTTGGCATGTATCAACACGACAGGAGCAATGAGAACCTGCCCCACGGCAGCCATGGAGGTTCTTTTAGATCTGACTCCGCTGCACATCTAGATCAAATCACAGTCAAGATTAGCCGCGATGAGAAACGAACTTAACGGCAACCCATCCAGAGTAAAAAGTGGACCTAATAATCTATACAGACTTAGAAGTAGCATTCAAATGCTAGACATGCCTGTGGACCATATGACAAAGAGATATCGCTTCGAGATCCCTTTCAATTCCATAGTCTGCGACAGAGAGAACTGGACCCACCGCAGTTCGGACCGGATAATATTGCATGGTATACCGATGGATCTAAGACGACTGAAGGCACCGGAGCTGGCATAAGCGGACCGCGCGCCAGGATAACGGAATCCCTCGGTGAATATCCCACCGTTTTCCAGACGGATGTCCATGCTATATCCAAGTCCATAGAAATAAACCTCGAAAGGGGTTACTCAAATAAGAACATAGTCATTCTCACAGATAGTCAGGCAGCGATAAAAGCCTTGACTGCACAAACAGTAAACTCAAAACTGGTGTGGGAATGCCAAGAAAAATTATGTATCCTTAGTACCAACAACAGAGTCCTCTTGCACTGGGTGCCCGGTCCTGAGGGCATAGAGGGAAACGAAATAGCAGACCAACTTGCAAGAGACGGAGCAGCGGTCCGCCCTACTGGACCAGAGCCGTTCTGTGGAATCTCAACCTGCTCTATTAAGAGGAGCATAAGGGTATGGGAGGAACATAAGAAACACCAACACTGGGCCACACTGCCCAGACTTAGACCAAAAGATTCATACCGAACCACTCAACTAAAAGAAGCAAACAGCTTCTACAGTTTGATAGAAACAAAGTACGGGTAATAACCGGAATACTCACGGGTCACTCGCGCTTGAAAGATCATCTTAAAAGAATAGGAATCATAACTGATAACCTTTGCAGGTTCTGCCAACTGCAGGCAGAAACCTCTGAACATATTCTGTGATGCTGTGAGGCAGTCGCAGCTCAGCGCCACAAATGTTTCGGAGAACACTTTGTGGACCATAGTACCATTGCAAAAATAGACCTACACCAACTTGATAAATTCCTAAGAGAAAAAAAGCTGAGTGAGGACCTCTAGGTGGAAACTGGAGAAAGATCTATGAGGTATAGCACAATAGACCACTGGTCGCGGTGCTTGGAGGAATCCCTCCGCCTCCGATGAAATCTAATCTAATCTAAAGCAGTGATTCAAAATTTTATTGGAATTAGTTTTATATCAAAAGCAAGACTGAGCCATCCGTCGACTCATTCGGGTAGCTGTTATACAAAAGTCCTTAAAACATGTGTGCACGTTGATTTTATAAAAGTCGCAGTTGAAAGTATTAATAAGAAAAATTTCCCATAAGTCCTTCTTGTAGTTTCCGTACAAAAATTCTGTTAAAATGTCCTAACTTAATTTATGGAACTCACTAGAACTCAACAAATCGTTTAACCATCCATCGAGTAGCCACTATACAATAGTTTCTACCTGTAAATAAAAGGTCATGCAATAATTGTATATGCACTCCTCATTCTTTTGATATATTCCCAACTAAAATATAAATCGGAGTTCAGTATTTCATATAGAGTATCATACGATTGGCTTGCAGCCGATCGTGACTGCAGTATGTTTTTATTATAGGGTCATTCCATCAAGAATCGCCACAAATGATGAAATTTGTAACCTTACCATCGCTGATTCTTTTGAAAATTTGTGTACTCGAAGAATTAGTGAAAAAAGGAATTGGATTTCAATTTTTTGCTTCTAGCTTATTTTTTTGTTAATTATAGTGTGTTCAAGATTTCATAAAAATGGTGTCCGAGTATTCTTTGAAAATTCATATTTCTGGTGATTTTTATCATAGAATAATAAAATATGGCTTGTTTTAAAGGGGAAGGCTGTCACAATATAAAATACTTTATTATTAAAAAATAAAGTAAAATAGGAATAAAAATTATCCTCGAAATATTTTTTCAAGGATAACGATTTTGTCCTTTATCCTTAAATATCTCAAAAAGCATATCTTAATTTTTTTTATATTTTGTATATTATACTGTTTTCTAAAACATACCAAAAAATCAACTTGGGGTCTCAAAGGGATCGGGGTCAAAAAAATCGAAGAACTTAAAAGTGGTTCTGAATTATTTTATAGAAAAATTACAATTATTTTAATTACTTACTCGTATGTAGGTAACGTGGATTTAATTTTATGATGCTAAATATATGGGCCGCTCTTGAAATCATAAATTTAAGCTAGTTTAGTTCTCTAATAAAATAATTAATAATTATGGTGGCTTAGGTAGCAGTTTTTTCATCTTGTTTTAATTTGCTTATTTAAAATTGCGATGGCAGGTAGATAACATTTCTCAAACAATGAAGTGTTAATTATTTTGATTAGGTTTAATGTTATACTCATTAAGGGGACAAAAATGGAGAAAAATTATTAATACGAACATTGAGTAGAAAAAATGGGGTTTCAAAAATTAAATCAAAAATTACTACGTTTTTTTCGAAGAAAAAGGACTTGAACTTAATTTTTTTAAAAGTTTTGAATTGTAATTGATGTTTTACTAATTTTTTTTATTTTTTTATTTTTAAAAATAAATAAATATATGTAAATATTCAAAAACTAGGACCTTACTAAAAATATCTCTGGAACTAAGTATCTCACAACAACAAGTTGACATCAGTATGGAATGAAGAACTAATATCTGAAAATACTGTAATAGTTTTCGGGGTAAAATACTATTTATTTTTATTTTGTGTAACGTTTCGGACTTTACTGAGTCCTTTACCAAACTGTTTGAATATCATTACCATCAAGTTCAAAATCATTGCTGTACGATAAGTGGTTCAGATGCTTTTGGTCAAAAAGCGCTGAAATGTACAATGAAAATCGTTCGACCTTAAAATCACTATATCTCCGAAACGGAGTTTTTTAATCACGACCACGCATATCCTTCGCTCAGCAAGTGTGTACGACATCCTGTATAAGCGCCTCCATCGTTGAAAATTCACTTCAACTTTGTGAATATTCACAAAAAATGTTGTTGGGTAAATATTGTTACATGCTGCCCTGGCAGCCCGTTCAAATTGATCAGTTTCGAGTGAGAAACATACTGCAGTCACGATCGGCTGCAAGCCAATCGTATAATACTCTAGATGAATACTGAACTCCGATTTATATTGTAGTTGGGGATAAAGTAGAATTACGTGTGTACATATTGCATGTCCTTTATTAAGGACTCCCATTAGATTGCTACTCAAAACTAAAGGACAATATTCAGTGTTTAATTTCATTTCTTGAACTGGGTAAGTCATCGAAAAAATATTTCCTTTTTGAAGGACTTTCACATGGGAGGTGCAGGAAGGACTCACTCGATTTCAGACATATTTATCCTTTTCCTTGAAAACATTTAAAAATGAACGTGTACAAAATTTCAAATTCGTAGCTTGAAGCGTTCAAAAGTTATCGAAAAATATTGTTGAACACGTGTCTTAGGGACATTTTGTATGGCAGCTACCAGAAGGAGTAAAAGGATTTCGCTGATTAGTAAACTCGAACTTTGTTTTCACTCAAAACTAATTTGTACAAAATTTCCAATTCGTGGCTAAAAGATTACTTGAGTTATATTAAGTTCCGTAAATTAAGCGAAGACGTTTTGACAGGGTATTTGTATGGCAGCTACACGAAGGACTAATAGGATTTTCTTCATAATCATACATTTAGCTCCAACTATTGGAAAAATAACATATACAAAATTTCAAAGACGTAGCTTAAACCCTTCTGAAGTTATCGGCCAATATTCTTGAACACGTGTTTTAAGGACATTTTGTATGGCAGCTACCAGAAGGAGTAAAAGGATTTCGATGACTAGTAAAGTCGAACTTCCTTTTCACTCAAAACTACTTAGTATGGAATTTTGAATTCGTAGCTAAAAGATTACTTGAATTATAGTGAGTTTCGTAAATTAAGTGAATACATTTTGGCAGGATATTTGTATGGCAGCTACATGAAGGACTAACAGGATTTACTTCATAATAATATATTTAGCTCCAATTATTGGAAAAATAACACATACAAAATTTCAATGTCGTAGCTTAAACCCTTCTGAAGTTATCGACCAATATTCTTGAACACGTGTTTTAATGACATTTTGTATGGCAGCTACTCGAAGGAGTAGGACGATTTTACCCGTTAACGAACTTAGCCTTACAAATTCAACCAAACATACAGATTCAAAATTTCAAGATCCTAGGTGCAGACGTTCTTGAGTTATCGTGTTCACGGACAGACGGACGGACCAATAGTTGGAGCTAAATATATGATTATGAAGAAAATCCTGTTAGTCCTTCGTGTAGCTGCCGTACAAATATCCTGTCAAAATGTCTTCACTTAATTTACGGAACTCACTATAACTCAAGTAATCTTTTAGCTACGAATTCGGTATTTTGTACAAATTAGTATTGAGTGAAAAGAAAGTTCGGCTTTACTAGTCAGCGAAATCCTTTTACTCCTTCTGGTAGCTGCCATACAAAATGTCCTTAAAACACGTGTTCAAGAATATTGGTCGATAACTTCAGAAGGGTTTAAGCTACGACATTGATATTTTGTTTATGTTATTTTTCCAATAGTTGGAGCTAAATATATGATTATGAAGAAAATCCTGTTAGTCCTTCGTGTAGCTGCCATACAAATATCCTATCAAAATGTATTCACTCAATTTACGGAACTTACTATAACTCAAGTAATCTTTTAGCTACAAATTCGGAATTTTTTACAAGTTAGTTTTGAGTAAAAAGAAAGTTCGACTTAACTAGTCAGTGAAATCCTTTTACTCCTTCTGGTAGCTGCCATACAAAATGTCCTTAAAACACGTGTTTAAGAATATTGGCCGATAACTTCAGAAGGGTTTAAGCTACGTCTTTGAAATTTTGTATGTGTTATTTTTCCAATAGTTGGAGCTAAATGTATGATTATGAAGAAAATCCTATTAGTCCTTCGTGTAGCTGCCATACAAATATCCTGTCAAAATGTATTCATTCAATTTACGGAACTTACTATAAGAAATCGAGTGAGTCCTTCCTGCACCTCCCATGTGAAAGTCCTTCAAAAAGGAAATTTTTTTTCGATGACTTACCCAGTTCAAGATATTAAATTAAACACTGAATATTGTCTTTTAGTTTTGAGTAGCAATCTAATGGGAGTCCTTAATAGAGAACATACAACATGCACACACATAATTCTACTTTATCCCCAACTACAATATAAATCGGAGTTCAGTATTCATCTAGAGTATTATACGATTGGTTTGCAGCCGATCGTGACTGCAGTATGTTTATACTCTAGATGAAATCATATAGAGTATTATAAGTTTAATCCAGCCCAAAAGTTTGTAACGCATAGAACCAAGCCTCGGACGAAAAAAAGTTATATATTATTTTTTGTTTATTTGTGGCCAAAAACCTCAAATCCGCCTGACGTCCGTCCGTCCGTCCGTCCGTCCGTCCGTCCGTCCGTCCGTCCGTCCGTCCGTCCGTCCGTCCGTCCGTCCGTCCGTCCGTCCGTCCGTCCGTCTGTCCGTTAGCACGATAACTCAAGAACGCCTTCACCTAGGATCATGAAATTTTGAATCTGGATGTTTGGTTGAATTTGTATGGCTAAGTTCGTTAACGGGCAAAATCGTCCTACTCCTTCGGGTAGCTGCCATACAAAATGTCCTTAAAACACGTGTTCAAGAATATTGGTCGATAACTTCAGAAGGGTTTAAGCTACGTCTTTGAAATTTTGTATGTTTTATTTTTCCAATAGTTGGAGCTAAATATATGATTATGAAGAAAATACTTTTAGTCCTTCGTGTAGCTGCCATACAAATATCCTGTCAAAATGTATTCACTTAATTTACAAAACTCACAATAACTCAAGTAATCTTTTAGCTACGAATTCGGAATTTTGTACAAGTTAGTTTTGAGTGAAAAGGAAGTCGGAGTTTACTAATCAGCGAAATCCTTTTACTCCTTCTGGTAGCTGCCATACAAAATGTCCTTAAAACACTTCTTCCAGAATATTGGTCGATAACTTCAGAAGGGTTTAAGCTACGTCATTCAAATTTTGTACGTGGTATTTTTTCAATAATTGGAGCTAAATATATGATTATGAAAGAAATCCTGTTAGTCCTTCGTGTAGCTGCCATACAAATATCCTGTCAAAATGTATTCACTTAATTTGCGAAACTCACTATAACTCAAGTAATCTTTTAGCTACGAATTCAGAATTTTGTACAAGTTAGTTTTGAGTGAAAAGGAAGTGCGAGTTTACTAATCAGCGAAATCCTTTCACTCCTTCTGGTAGCTGCCGTACAAAATGTCCTTAAAACACGTGTTCAAGAATATTACCAATAACTTCAGAACGGTTTTAGCTACGTCTTTGAAATTTTGTATGTAGTATTTTTCCAATAGTTTGAGTTAAATGTATGATTATGAAGAAAATCCTATTAGTCCTTCGTGTAGCTGCCATACAAATATCCTGTCAAAACATTATCACTTAATTTACGGAACTCGCTATAACTCAAGTAATCTTTTAGCTACGAATTCGGAATTTTGTACAAATTAGTTTTGAGTAAAAAGGAAGTTCGAGTTTACTAATCAGCGAAATCCTTTTACTCCTTCTGGTAGTTGCCATACAAAATGTCCTTAAAACACGTGTTCAACAATATTTTCCGATAATTTTTGAACGCTTCAAGCTACGAATTTGAAATTTTGTACACATTAATTTTTGAATAGTTCCAAGGAAAAGGATAAATATGTCTGAAATCGAGTGAGTCCTTCCTGCACCTCCCATGTGAAAGTCCTTTAAAAAGGACATTTTTTTACGATGACTTACCCAGTTCAAGGTATGAAGTTAAACACTGAATATTGTCTTCTAGTTTTGAGTAGCAATCTAATAGCAGTCCTTAATAAAGGACATACAACATGCACACACGTAATCCTACTTTATCCCCAACTACAATATAAATCGGAGTTCAGTATTCATCTATAGTATTATACGATTGGCTTGCAGCCGATCGTGACTGCAGTATGTTTTTTTTTTAATTTATGTATTTTAAAATTTATGAATTTTATATTAATATTTTTATGAAGTTGAAGTTACTATAGCACTTGAAAATATTAGTCAGAAAAATTAACAAAACTTAAAAATGGGACGTTTTATTCCCAAGTCCCAACAAGTTTTAATTAAAAACATTTGATCGATTTATTTTTAGACATTGAAAAATATTTGAATTTTATTTGATGTTTTGATTGCGTGGTAAACTGCATTATCACATAATACCTTGGATACACTGCTGGTATTGATATCATAATATCGTCAGTACCAGCAGTGAATCACGCAATACTAAGCATATACGAGATAAACGAACTGATAAATTTCTAGTATTGAAGCCGTTTCATGGTATACAAATTCGATAATTTGACCTAGTATACTATGCATTTTACTGCTAGTAGTGCCATTCCCCAATTATGTGACGAGTATCGCAACTAAATGTCGTTGCTTGCTTATATCAGATACTGTCAAATCATACCATATGTTCAGTGTATCATATGCCGCTAGTTTCAATACTATGGTTTGTATATTAGCTGTGTGTCAATGGTATAACGTAAATGTATGCAGCGCGGTGGAATCAATGCATCAAAAACAATTCTGAATTGTTCTGTGCGCATAAAGCTACATATCCATGTATGTAACATACTAAAATAAAATCACTTAATAGTTACGGTAATTAGGAATAATACTTACCATAGGTAATAAAACATTTTTGAAAACAATTACCAACACCATTAAGCAATAAATCATGCAGCGTGCTGCATTGATTGAATCTTATTAATAGGCACAAATTGCACAAGTGCCGGTATACGCCAAACATTTTTGGTAACTGGAAGAGGAGTTGAATTTTGTTAATTTTATAATTTTTAAAACAAAAAACTACTTAGCTTGGGCTCGTCCGGGATTTGAACCCGGGACCTCCCGCACCCTAAGCGGAAATCATACCCCTAGACCAACGAGCCGGTTGCGTTCTCGATGTAAATTTCAAGTATTCTGCGTGGAGGATTTGAAGTTGATTACTAAAAAACGAAATTCTTTATCTTATGAAATTTATTAAAAAGATTTCGGCCGTTGGAGTTTTGTTGAAATTTGCGGATAATGTTATACTCTAGAACATTTTCAACCTTCTTTTCATCACGGCACACTTTTGATAATTTAAATTTTATTGTATGCATTCGTAAAATATGACGGCACACTACAAGAATCTCGCGGCATACCAAATTGCCGCGACACCATGGTTGAGAAGTACCATCTTAATTGGTAACTTGCTAATTTCTATTAATGGTCAAGAAGAGTATGTGCCATTTGGTAGTTTCAAACTGAAAAATTTATGAAATGTTTTCGTGCCATATTTCCAGCAAGAGAAGTTCATCGTTTGTCGTCCAAGAGATTCGTTTTCTTGTGTTCATACTCTATTGACAGTAAAATTTTAACGTTTAAATTATTTGTTTGATATGTCTTCTTTACGGTACACGTCAAAACCTTCCGTGAACTCTATCACAATTTAGGTCCCAATTAAAATAGAACATTTAGTTAAGGCCATTATGTTCAAAGCTTGGACATTTAAATACCAAAATGATAAATTTTCACATGAGCAACACATGAGCAGCACCTAAATGGACAATTATGATTAACGGGCATAAAGAGTGCGCTGTGTGTCTAAGATAATTAGATGATTTATATAATTGTTTATGGAAAACGGAGTTAATTCTTTCAGCAATAATGTGCAGCTCGCTAGATTCTTAAAATATATCTTTTCGATTTTTAATGTTGAGAATTTTTAGATTGAATGTTTTAGTTGTCCACAAAAATTTAAATTTAATTAAATTTATAACAAAATTCATTCAAGGTCTAGTAATTTACTTTCATTACAAGAAATTTAATAAAATTATTACGTAATATCAAAACGAAATTTCTCCGCAACTCTCTACTCCAGTTGCAGTTTTGTGTACGGAAATCATAGGTCGCACTATCAACAATCAACAGAATGTAAACAAAACAAAGCGGCACAAGTTAATAAAGTTTTAATATCAACAAAACATTAAAAAGCGATATGCCGCACTCAAAGAGTTTCAATAATTTCAGCAGGTAAAAATGCAAAAATGCAAATCAACACCGCGATGTACCCTACCCTTGCAAAAGGCTGACTGCAATAATTAGGACGCCGCCGTCTACTCCGCTACAGTGACACAGTTTGATAAAGTTTGAATTATTTTTAATAATTTTAATACCCGACTCGTGACCATCATAAAATCGCAAATGGAGAGATTAAAAAAATTTTTTTTTGTTGAATAATTTACATTAAAAAGATTTGAATTTTTGAGTCTAGGGGGTGGGTAATCGCGCGTATTAATGGCAACTACCCACACTTTCTTGCAGTGAAATAGTGCGCCAAGCGCAATTGGGAACATTAAAAACTTTTTCGGTGAGTTCACGGTCGTTAGCTTGGCGGTTATTTCTAACTTTCAGTTTTATCGCAATCTGTAATTTGTTTTGTTGTTGTTGCGTAGATGAAAAAAAAATATAAATATGAAAATATACACACAATTGATATCCAAGTCGAAAACCAAACAAACTTTTGTGTGGATTTTTCGTTTTTTTTTTTTGAGTAATTTGTCGGAGTTTTTACGAGTCTTTTGACACTTTTTTCATTAACAGTCGTCTGAAGTTTAGCAGTCGAATGAAATTTTGTATTATCGTTTGTTCACCACAAAATTGTCTATTTATGGATGGCATTGAGGTATAAAGTGAAGTCTTAAAAGTTCAGGTAAAATATTAACTTGTGTATACGTGAATTTCCTTATCTTCGTTTCATTTATGCTTCCGCGACAAGAGTTTGGATTCTTACTGTCGGCAAATTAATAAATTAATGTGGCCTAAAGAATTTTCTTTGATAAAAAAATATCACCTACTTTTGTTCTTTTCTTCAAATTGTATTAATAATGCATTTTACTTAATTACAGTCGAACTTCGATAACTCGAACTGCGATGTGACGCATAAAAATTTCGAGTTATCAAGACTTCGACTTATCAATAATAACTGTACATATGCGTGTACTTTTTTTGTGAATGAACATTTCTGTATTTATTTCAGTAAATATATGTTACATAAGTGCCTTAACATATATGCACATATGTACATAATGTACCTATATGTATATGTATGTATGTATTTACTATTTTACTGTAAAAAAGTTAGTTATTTGTGACTGACGACTGGATTTCTTATTTTGGTTTTCAAAAAAGCTTCAATTTTATTTAAACTACTATACAGGGAATCGGTTGTACATATACGAATCCAATATCGTAGGTATGAATTTCATAAAAAACTAGCTATATTTAAAAACCACTTCTACTTAACAATATTATTCATATTTATTATTATATTTATTCTTGGATCTCATAAAATCAAAAAATATCTGATGCAAATTTCGTTATGTTTAAAACAAATTTCTACTTTAATTTGTAGCCTAGAAAACATCTTCTAAAGTTCTCGTAAGATTCAAAAATATTCTCAAAAAAAGCTGTTTACATTCAAAAACAAATCTTCTTTAGTTTATAAACTTGAAGAAAATCTTGTTTCAATTTCGTAAAACTCCAAAATATTTCATGAGAATCTCGTTGTTTCAAAAACAATTTCCAATTTATTTTGCTAAATTGGAAAAATCTTGTAAAGCTCTCGTCAGATCGAAAGAACAATGATTGTAAAATTTAAAAATGTCTTGTTATTTTTAAAAGTCAGTTGAGATTTGGTTCGTTAATTTTAAAAGATTCTTTAATATTGTTAAAAAAAACATTTGACAAAAAACAATTGACAAGTAAAGTGCTTGCGGTAGGATAGGAAGGAATTATTTTTCTGGAAGGGGCCAGAATTATTTTTCTGGGAGGGTCCAAGTCGGGAGCTAGGGGGGTCCCGGCCCCTCCTGCTCCCCCCCCCCCTACGGCGTGCCTATGCGTACTTCACAGCTACATATTTATTTCTTGAGCCACTTTCCACTTCCTTTATAAGCTTAAATTTTTGATCAACAGACAAAGTTTTTAAAGTACGTTTTGATGACATATTAACACACGTAAAAATGTCTTCAATGTAATAAATGAAATAGGCACAGTATTTTTTACTTACTAGTAACTAACTAGTATGTCAAGCAAGTGAACTTAGCAAGCGCATAAACTGAACTGCCTGCATACGTCAAAAAAGACAGGTTAAAATCGACCGTAATTAGGGGATTCCCCCAAAAAATTCAACTTATCGAAGTTGGGGCCAAATATTTCATTCGAGTTATCAAGATATTCGAGTAATCGAAGTTCGAGTAATCAAGACAAATTAACACACATTCCCTACTTTTGACGCTATTGCCAACCAACTTGGTTCGACTTATCAAAAATTCGAGTTATCGAAGTTCGACTGTATTTCAATAATATAGTGGTCAACAGAACGGTAGTTGTGATCGATTTAAAAAAAAAATTCGCTACTCTGATATTTTTTTCACATTTCATGACTAGAAGACCCCAAAAAAAGAAAAAAAAATCTGCCAACAGTCTGGGCGCAACTTTATTATTTTTCGGGTAGAAGTTTGGAACGCGTTTAAGATTGATGCGGCGTAGGTTACTATGTGATTGAAAACCTAAAAAAAATGGGTAGAATAGGGTCGCGCTAGAATACTTACGCAGCTGCCACATATAAAATATGAATTACATAATTGGGTCATACTCCGGGACGCAGTCTAAGTAGTAGTATAATACTATGTAGTTATTACGTGATTAGGAGGTTTTCGTGATTTGGTTTTGGGCCATTACATGAAATCGGAAATGCGTTTGTAGGCGATTGTATAAATATTCCGTGGAAGTAAAAACCAATCTAATATCTCATCAATCCTAAGAATATCTTGAATATCTAAAAATCCTGAAATCAACTTTTTACGACTTATATACGAAGCCTTAAGAAGTAAAAATGAATTCGATATCTCCTTAGAACTAAGAAATATGTAGGAATTTCTGAAAATACATGCAACCCCCTTGAACCCACTTTGGGGTTGAATATCCAAAAATCCTGAAATGAGTTTTTAGATATATATAAAGAAAGCCAGAGAAAGTGAAAACTAATCCGATGTTTTATCACTCCTAAGAGGTATGATGGAATTCGTGAAAACGTGTTCAACCCGTTTATACCCTCTTAGGGGTTGAAAAAGGGAAAAATTTGAAAACAGGTTTTATTTGATTATTAAACAAGCCCGCGGAAGTAAAAAGTTATTGGATATCTAATCAGACCAGAGGGATATGGCCGAATTCGTGAAGATGTATACAACCCCTTTACACAACCGTAGGGGTTGAATTTCAAAAAATCCTGAAAACACTTTCTAGGTATTTATATGAAAAATTCGTAGAATAAAAAGGAATTCAATAATTGGATAGACCTAATAGATATGATGAAAATCGTGAAAATATATGCATTCCATTTTCACTGATCATTTTTTTCGCCCCCCTCTGTACACCAATGGATATTTGAATTTTTATCAATCTAAATTACTTTTCTACTTGACTTACATATATGTACCGAGTTTCAACTTTCTAGCATAAGCCGTTCTATAGTTAGGAAAAACACCAACCACCCCCGTACCATACTATCTATATAAATAATTATATTTGTTCAACATGCTACTACTATAGTTCTATCCAAATACTTAGTTTCAGATTTAGATCATTTTAGGTTCTTGAGATATAAAAATCGGAACTTTTTCCTTTTCACCCTTCCCCACCCTCACCCTCTACACCCTCACCCTACAATTTTTTTTCCTATTAGGGGTTTATTTGGGCTACTTCCGGTAAAAATTCTAAGCCTCTATTCTACACTGTTCTTGAGATATGAGACGTGATTTTTTAGAAAAATTCTTATCCCCTTCACTTCCATACTCCACCGCCCCTTTAAAAATTTTTACTTTCAGCAAACTTTATTTGTCAATCTTAATACATAAACCGAATTTTATTTTTCTAGTGCAATTCGTTCGTGAGATATCGTAATCTTAAGTTTTTCGCCCCCCCACCTCCGTGCACCACTGGCCCCACTAAAAAATTTGTTTCCAATCTATTCTCCTAGTATGTTTACAGATGTTCATTAAGTTTTAATTTTGTGACATTAACCGATTAGGAGATATGGATTTTAGAATGTCTCGATCTCGGCTTTCGAGCGTTTCGGACGTATTGTTATTCCCCCCACTCCTACACCACTTTACCCATATCATAATTTTTTTGGAAATGGGTCCACTATTGATGCTCTATTTAAATTCCAAGTTTCAGCCTCCTAGTCTAGAAACCAGAATTTTTCGTCCAAAACGCTTCCCCACCTCCCCCCTCACACCACCACCACTCAAAAGGTGGGAACTTGAAGGGGTCTGCTCAGTCTACCAACAAAAAAAATTCAACTTAATAGCTCAAAGAGCCTGAGAGCTATAAGCTTTCAAACGTTTTGCGTACGGCGTACGGCGCACAGACGGACTGAATTTTTTTTTGCTTTTTTAGTGTCTATTAGTCATAAAACATGAAAAAAAAAATGTTCAGGGTAGCAAATTTTTTTTCTTTAAAAATGGATAACAATACTTTATTATTAAAATAATAAAGTAAATCAGTCAGTCTGTACGCCGACTGCCGTACGTCGACCGCCGTACTCAAAACTGTTGGAAGGTTCACAGCACCCGAATGCTTCAGCTACTTAGTTGATATTTTAATACTTTAGATGAAATCGGAGAGTATTATAAGTTTAATCCAGCCCAAAAGTTTGTAACGCATAGAACGGAGCCTCAGACGAAAAAAACTTATATTTTATTTTATGTTTATTTGTTGCCAGAACTCTAAATCTGCTTGACGTCCGTCCGTCTGTTTGCCCGTTAGCGCGATAGATAACTCAAGAACTCCTTGACCTAGGATCTTAAAATTTTGAATCTGGATGTTTGGTTGAATTTGTAAGGCTAAGTTCATTAACGGGCAAATCGTCCTACTCCTTCGGGTAGCTGACATAAAAAATGTCATTAAAACACGTGTTCAAGAATATTGGCCGATAACTTCAGAAGGGGGTTTAAGATACGACTTTGAAATTTTGTATTTGTTAATTTTCCAATAGTTGGAGCTAAATGTATGATTGTGAAAAAAATGCTATTAGTCCTTCGTGTAGCTGCCATACAAATATCCTGTAAAAATATCCGCACTAAATTTACGGACCTCACTATACCCACCAACCAAATAAAAGTCTTTATAGCCAAATGTCCCCAACTACAATACATTTCGGAGTTCAGTATATCATCTAGAGTATCATACGATTGGCTTGCAGATGATCGTGACTGCAGTATGTTTATTTCCGTAGACTTTTGAGGGGTTGGATGTGAGGGGAAGATGGGGAAGCGTTTTAGACGAAAAATATTGATTTCTACATCTCAGCATCCGCTTACGCTAGGAGGGTGAAACTTGGAATTGATATGGAGCTTGGGTAGTGAAGCAATTTTCAAACACGTTGTCGATATTGGGCTGCGATCAACACATTCTAAAAAATCTGCCAACAGTCTGGGCGCAACTTTACTTTTTTTATGGTTAGAAGTCCGAAACGTGTTTAATGATGAGATGCGGTGTTGGTTACTTTGCGACTGACAACCTAAAAAATAACGTTCCAAATAGCCTCCTGGTTATTTCTTAGGTTGTCAGTTGCATAGTAACCTACACCGCATCTCATCATTAAACACGTTTCGGACTTCTACCCATAAAATAATAAAGTTACGCCCAGACTGTTGGCAGATTTTTTGTATTTATTTACGTATTTTTTTTTATCAATAGAATAATTCGTAGTAGTAAAAGCGAATTCGATCACATTAAACCTAAGAGATTTTCGGAATCAGTGAAATCTTGAACAATACCCCCAGGGGGTTTAATTGAGAAAAATACTTTAATCGGGTTTTCCCCGACTACGTTTAAAGCTTATAGAAGTAAAAGCGAATTCCAAATCTCAATATACCTTAGAAATATATCAGAATTCGTGAATATGTACACAACCACTTTACACCCCACCCCCCTTAGGGGTTGGATATCGAAAAATTTTGAAGATCGTTACTAGGCGCTTATATAAGTAGCCCGCAGAAGTAAAATTGCTTTGATAGCTCAACACGTCTAAAAGTTTTAACGAAGTTTATAAAAATGTGGATTCACGGACATTTTTTTTACTCAACCTCTGAACGCCAATAAAAATTTGAACTTTTTAATTACTCTATTAGTACATCTACATATACGTACTAAGTTTCAACTTTCTAGCATAAGCCGTTTCTGAGATATAAAAAACCACCCCTCTCCCCGTACCTTGATACCCCTATCAAAAATTTTATTTTTCTAGGATGTCTCCATAGTGGCTCTAAATAATCCTAAATTGTTAGCTTTCTATTCAGTATGGTTTTCGAGAAATAAAAATCAGAATGTTTTCCTTTCTACCCCCTTTCACCATCACCCCTAACACCCACACCACCAAATTTTTTTTTCTTACTAGAAGTTTACCGACCCCAACTCCTGTAAAATTTTCAAGATCATATCTGATACACTTTCTGAGATATAAAAATTATATTTTTTGAAAAATTGCTGTCCCCCCACTTTTTTGCTCCACCTCCGCCCTCAAAAAATTTAGTTTCGGTAGACTCCTCTTGTGATCCCATCCATATACAGAAACTAAATTTTATCTTCCTGGTGTAATTGGTTCGGAAGACATTGTAATCCAAAGTTTTTCACCACCACCCCACACCCCACCACCCCTTTTAAAAATTTTAGCCCTTGTCTTATCTTAAAGTATCCCTAAGGACAACAACAAAGTTTCAATCTTCTGACATTAATTGTTCAGGAGATATCGATTTTAAAATGTTTCAATCCCGTCTTTCATGCGTTAAAGATTCATTGTTTCCCCCCCCCCCCCCACTTCCACACCCCTTAACCAATATCGTCCTTTTTTTGCAATTGAGTCCATTATCATAGTACTAAATAAGTTCCAAGTTTCAGCCTCCTTGCATAAGTGGTTCCTGCGATCTAGAAACCAAAATTTTTCGTCTAAAACGCTCCCCTCTCTTCTCCCCTTGTACCCCCACCCCTCGAAAATATACCCACCCACCGTAAAAATTTCAATTTAATATCTCAACGGGTTTGGGAGCTATGCGCCTTCAAACGATTTTGCGTACGGCGGACGGAGTACGGCGTACGGTGTCTACGGCGGACAGACGGACATTTTTTTTTTTTTGCTTTTTTGGGGTTTACTAGTCCTAAAACGTGAAAATACAAAATTTCAGGGTAGCAAATTTTTTTGAAATTTAATGTCGATCACAATACTTTATTATTAAAAAATAATAAAGTAAATCTATATTTCCTAAGCCGTTAATGTCATAAAGTTGGAGCTTAATAATTCCTAAGGTCGGCCTCTTCCCACAGAATCATAGCGCAATTAGCTTATTGACTGTCCTTGCCAAAGTAGTGCAGAAAGCTATTCCCAAGGCACTCCAGGAACATGTTTACGTTGAAAATATTTTGCTAAATGATCAGTTCGGTTTCAGAGGCGAACATTCAATGCGGCTCTGTCAACCCTGCTTTTCTCTGTGTTTATGGCAGAGGCTCCTGGTACGGACCGCACTCTTTCCGCATATTTTGCGAATGACACTGCTTGTATCACTCTTGGAGCCCTACTGAAATATCTAGGGAATTGCAAACGCTTGCCACGAAACTTGAGGACTGGTTCAAACTATGGAGAATTAACGTTAATCCCAGCAAAAGCGAAGCTGTCTTATTTGGAAAAGGCTTGAAACCCCCCACCCCATGATGTTTCCATCATCGGCAATAACATACCCTGGAAGCCAGTAGTAAAATATCTTGGTGTCATGTTAGACAAGAAACTGACTTTCACATAGCTCATCCAAACGGCCTTAGGCAAATCCAACATGGCCACAAAACCATCAAGAATCGCCAAAAATGACGAAATTTGTGACCTTACCATCGCCGATTCTTTCGAAAATTTATGTACTCGAAGAATTAGTAAAAACAAAATATAATTTCAAGTTTTTGTTTCTATCTCATTTCACTTTATTACTTTAACAATAAAGTATTGTTATCGATTTTTAAAAAATAAAAATTTGCTACCCTGAAATTTTTTTTCCACGTTTGATGACTAATAGACACCAAAAAAGCAAAAAAATTTCAGTCCGTCTGTGCGGCGTCCGCCGTACGCAAAACGTTTGAAAGCTTATAGCTCTCAAACTCTTTGAGCTATTTAGTTGCATTTTTTTTTGTTGGTAGACTGAGCAGACCCCTTCAAGTGGACACCTTTTTAGTGGAGTGGGTGTGAGGGGGGAGGTAGGGGAAGCGTTTTAGAAAAAAAATTTTGGGTCCTAGATCTCAGTAAACGCTTATGTTTGGAGGCTGAAACTTGTAATTTATATAGAACTTCGATAGTGGACCCATTTACAAAGAAAATTGCTAATATGGGTGAAGGGGTGTGGGAGTGGGGGGAATAATAATGCATCCGAAATGCACTAAAGCCGAGATCGAGACATTCTAAAATCCATATCTCCTAATCGGTTTATGTCACAAAATTAAAACTTAATAAACATCTGTGGGTATACTAGGAGAACAGATCGGAAATAAATTTTTGAGTGGGGGCAGTGACGTACGGGGGAGGGGGTTGAAAAAGTTTAGATTACGATATCTTACGAACCAATTGCACTAGAAAAATAAAATTCGGTTTCTGTATTAAGGTTGACAAATAAAGTTTGCTGAAAGTAAAATTTTTTAAGGTGCGGTGGAGCATGGAAGTGGAGGAGATAAGAATTTTTCTAAAAAATCACGTCTCATATCTCAAGAACAGTGTAAGATAGATGCTTAGAATTTTTACCAGAAATAAGCCTAGTAGACGCCTAGCAGGAAAATAGATTTTTGGTGGTGGGAGAGGGTGAGGGTGAAAAGGAAAAAGTTCCGATTTTTATATCTAGGGAATCTATAATCATCAAAAGCTGAATCTTGGTATTTAGATAGAACTATAGCAGTAGGATGTTGGAAAAATATAATTTTTTTATAGGGGTTGTATAGGCGGGGGCGGGTGTTTTTCCCAACTATAGAACGGCTTATGCTAGAAAGCTGAAACTCGGTATGTATATGTAAATCAACAGGAAAGGAAAATTGAAAGTACAAGTTTTCCGGGTTCAATACTGTTCTTATTCATATTATTCATAAATAAGAATAGTATTGAACACGGAAAACTTGTACTTTCATTTCAACATGTACTGTGAAAACATTCACCAAAAAAGTAATATTGATTAAAAAAAAATCAAATAATAAAAAAATTAATAAAATGATCACTGAAAATGGAATGCATATATTTTTACGATTTTCGTCATATCTTTTAGGTCTTCACAAATATTGAATTCATTTTTATTCTACGGATTCTTCATATAAATACCTAGAAAGCGTTTTCAGGATTTTCTGAAATTCGACCCTAAGGTGGTGTAAAGGGGTTGTATACATATTCATGAATTCAGCCGTATCCATCCGATCTGATTAGATATTGAATAACTTTTTATTTCAACGGAACTGTGCAATAATCACCTTAAACCCATTTAAAAGTTTTTTCTTTTTCAACCCCTAAGAGGGTTTAAACGGGTTGAACAAAATTTTTACGGATTTTTTTTAGGTTTTCAGTCACATAGTAACCTATATCGCATCTCAGAATTAAACACGTTTCGGACTTCTACCCAAAAATAATAAAGTTGCGCCCAGACTGTTAGATTTTTTTGTTATTTATAGTATGTTAAAATTTTCGCAAAAATGGTGTCCGAGTCCTCTTTGAAAATTCGTATCTCTGGTAATTTTTATACTTTTCCTCCTTATTTTAAAGGGGAAGGTTGTCGCAATATAAAAATACTTTATTATTAAAAACTAATAAAGTAAAAATACGAATAAAAATTATCCTTGAAATTTTTTTAACGATTTTGTCCTCTATCCTTAAATATATCAAAATGAGTTTTTTTATATTTTTTATATTTTGTTGGTTATAGTGTTTTACAAAATATACCAAAAAATTAACTTGGGATCACAATAAGATCCAGGTCAAAATAATCGGAGAACATCAGTGCTTCTCAATTATGTTATAGGAAAATTACAATTATAAAAGTAAGCAAAAATAATAAGATAATAAAGGAATTTGGTCTGACTCTACTCCCTAAATGGAACTTAAAATATGCACTTATTATTACTTAAATATCTAAAATTGAAAATTGCACTTCATCTAAGGTATTCCGAATAGAAATTTTTCCATCCACATAATTTACATAATGGCTCATTTCATATTACACTTTCATAGTGCCTTTTAACGATAACTGCTCTGCATTTTCCATGTTACATTGAAATCGTTACCTACATTTTACTAATCATATGCAACAAATTACATGCACTGTATATTCGCAACGTTATGCAAGGCACAAGGCTAAATTATTTTGTAGTCAATCTATCATATGAATGACATTCAATTATCTGTTTTATATTACAGACATTATTTTAATAAAAAACTGCTAATTTCAATAAGCAATAATATTGTTTTTTTTAACTGCTTTTGTTCAAGGGCTCACTTAACTGTGAGAAAAGTGCATAATTTCGTTAACGATCTATGCAATGTCCCTGATAAATTGTAGCGTGTCCACACTAGCGGTTGGGCGTTACGTACAAAGAAGAAAATCTGCCAATGGTCTAGGCGAAACTTTATTATTTTTCGGATCAAAGTCCGAGAGCGGTTAAAGACGGAGTATATCATGAGTTGTTTCGAGATTATTAGATTTCTTGGAAAATTAATTTTGTTCTTAAAATAAAAATATTTAAAATAGAGATTTTTAGCCAATGAAACATTGAAAAAGTCCGTGTAGACTATTCGATTTCGGTATATTATGTACATTAAAAGCCCATAGAAGTAAAAACGAATTTGCTGCCTTATCAGACTTAAGAGAAGTGACGAATTGTTTAAACGTCTACAAACCCATTACATCCACTTGGGGCTTAAGTTTCGAAAAAATTGTGAAACAGGTTTTTAAACGATTTCATAAGAAGCAACTTGATATCTCCTGAGACACGAGGGATTTTGAAAAATTTGTGAAAACGTAAGCAAACCCTTTACACCTCCTTGATTTTTGATATTCCAAATAGTGAAATTGGTGTTTAAGTCATTAGATCAAATGCCGTAATAACCAATTAATATCTAATCAGAACTAAGGGATGGCAAAAATTGTGAAAACATATGTAAGCTCTTGGGGGAAATGGGTTTGAAGGCGATTATACAAAAAATATGTGGAAGTGAATAGCGTCCTAATATCTCATCAAACCTAAGAAATATGTCGAAGCTTTGAAAAGCCCTTACACCCCTTAGAATTGAATATCTAAAAATACTGAAAATGGGTTTTGGCGCTTATATAGGACACCTTAAAAAGTAAAAATGAATTCGATATATCATCAGATCTAAGCAATATGTAAGAATCTGTGAAAACATATGCAACCTCCTTACACCCACTTCGTGGTTGAATATCTAAAAATCCTGAAAGGAGTTAATAAATAAATATTAAGACAGCACGAGAAAGTGAATACCAATTCAATTTCTTATCACTTCTAAAAGATTTGATGAAATTCGTGAAAACGTGTTCAACCCTCTTATATCTTCTTAGGGGCTGAAAAGGGAAAAAACTTAAAAGCAAGTTTTAGGCGATTATTACGCAAGCCCCTGAAAGTGAAAATATATTCGATATTGATCAGATCTGGGGATATGGCAGAATTCGTGAAAAAGTATACAACCCGTTTACACCCTCTTAGGGGTCGAATTTCAAAAATTCTGAAAACACTTTATAGGTAATTATATGAAGAAGCCGTAGAATAAAAATTAATATAGTATTTGGGAACACCTACTAGATATGGCGAAAATCGTGAAAATATATGCATTCCATTTTCATTGGTAATTTTTTTGTCCCCTTCCGAACGCCAATGCATATTTGAAATTTTTTTATTTAAACTAATTTTCCAGTTGATTTACATATACATACCGAGTTTCAACTTTGTAGCATAGGCCGTACTATAGATAGGAAAAACACACCCCACCCCCGTACCATACTACCCCTATGAACAATTATATTTTTTCAACATGCAACTACTATAGCTCTATCTAAATACCAAGTTTCAGCTTGATGTCATTATAGGTTCTCGAGATATAAAAATCGGATTTTTTTCATTTTTACCCTCCTCCACCTTCACCCTCTACACCATCACTCTCAAATATTTTCTTCGCTGTTTTTTGTGAAAAAAATTTAATGAAAATTTATTTTTTTTAAATAAAGTATTTTTGAGTATGTTAAAAACTTGATGAAAATCAAATTGGAATTTTCTTATTATTTCTTTTAGTTTTATATTAGGATAACGATTTCGTCCATCTGTAGGTACATTTCTTTTAGTTTTTATACTCTAGATGAAATCATATAGACTATTAGTTATAAGTTCAATCCAGTCCGAAAAGTTCGTAACGCATAAAACCGATCCTCGGACAAAAAAAAATGTATATATAATATTATTTTGTGTTCAATTGTGGCCAAGAACCCGAAAACGTTTCAGCTTTGTAGGCGTTCGTGAGATAAAAAAAATATTTTTTTTGAGTTTTATGTCTTTAATATTGTAAACGAAGGTCTTAGAGTGAATATTGTGACCTGAAAAAGTCAAAACCACCCACTTGGGATTAAACCCCTATCCAAAAATGCCGAAAAAAGTTTTTACATAAATATTAAAAAAATATCGATGAAGTGCAAACCAATTTGATGTCTTATCACTTCTAAGAGATACGACAGAATTCGTGAAAACGTGTTTAACCGTTTAAAAGGGAAAAATCTTGAAAACACTACAGCCGATTTTAAAACAAGCCCGAAAAGTTATTCGATATCTAATCAGACCTGAGGAATATGGCTGAATTTGTGAAAATGTATGCAATTCCTTTACACCCAATAGGGGTCGAAATTCAAAAAATCTTGAAAACACTTTCTAGGCACTTATGTGCAGAATCCGGTGATTAAAAATTAATTTAATATTTCAGAAAGCCTAAGAGATATACAAAATTCGTGAAAATATATGCATTCCGTTTTTATACTCTAGATGAAATCATATAGAGTATTATAAGTTTAATCCAGCCCAAAAGTTTGTAATGCATAGAACCAAGCCTCGGACGAAAAAAAGTTATATATTATTTTTTGTTTATTTGTGGCCAAAAACCTCAAATCCGCTTGACGTCCGTCCGTCCGTCCGTCCGTTCGTCCGTCCGTCCGTCCGTCTATCCGTTAGCACGATAACTCAAGAACGCCTTCACCTAGGATCTTGATATTTTGAATCTGGATGTTTGGTTGAATTTGTAAGGCTAAGTTCGTTAACGGGCAAAATCGTCCTACTCCTTCGGGTAGCTGCCATACAAAATGTCCTTAAAACACGAGTTCAAGAATATTGGTCGATAACTTCAGAAGGGTTTAAGCTACGACATTGAAATTTTGTATGTGTTATTTTTCCAATAGTTGGAGCTAAATACATGATTATGAAGAAAATCCTGTTAGTCCTTCGTGTAGCTGCCATACAAATATCCTGTTAAAATGTATTCACTTAATTTATGAAACTCACTATAACTCAACTAATCTTTCAGCTACGAATTCGGAATTTTGTACAAATTAGTTTTGAGTGAAAAGAAAGTTTGACTTTACTAGTCAGCGAAATCCTTTTGCTCCTTCTGGTAGCTACCATACAAAATGTCCTTAAAACACGTGTTTAAGAATATTGGCCGATAACTTCAGAAGGGTTTAAGCTACGTCTTTGAAATTTTGTATGTGTTATTTTTCCAATAGTTGGAGCGAAATGTATGATTACAAAGAAAATCCTATTAGTCCTTCGTGTAGCTGCCATACAAATATCCTGTCAAAACGTCTTCACTTAATTTACGGAACTTACTATAACTCAAGTAATCTTTTAGGTATGAATTGGAAATTTTGTACAAATTAGTTTTGAGTAAAAACAAAGTTCGAGTTTAGTAATCAGCGAAATCCTTATACTCCTTCTGGTAGGTGCCATACAAAATGTCCTTAAGACACGTGTTCAATAATATTTTTCTATAACTTTTGAACGCTTCAAGCTACGAATTTGAAATTTTGTACACGTTCATTTTTAAATGGTTCCAAGGAAAAGGATAAATATGTCTGAAATCGAGTGAGTCCTTCCTGCACCTCTCATGTGAAAGTCCTTCAAAAAGGACATTTTTCTTCTATGACTTACCCAGTTCAAGGTATGAAACTAAACACTGAATATTGTCTTTTAGTTTTGAGTAGCAATCTAATGGCAGTCTTTAAGAAAGGACATACAACATGCATACACGTAATTCTACTTCATCCCCAACTACAATATAAATCGGAGTTTGGTATTCATCTAGAGTATTATACGATTGGCTTGCAGCTGATCGTGACTGCAGTATGTTTATAAATAATTTTTTTTTGTCCCCTTTCCGTACGCCAATAGATATTAAAAAAATTTGTTTATCTATTTAAATTAATCACCAAGTTTCAACTTTCTATCATAAGCTGTTCTATAGATAGGAAAAACATCCCATCCCCGTACCATATAAAAATCGGAACTTTTTATTTTTCCTCTCATTAATTTTCGGAGTAGGACATTTTTTTTTAATCGATAACAATACTTTATTATTAAAATAATCAATTAATTGGATCCTAATATTTTGCATTTTAACGTAAACAGTAGAATTGCAAAACTGGAAGAAATACTGTATTATTAAATTAATAAAGTAAAACTAGTAATTTTGATTGAATCATTTCATCTATCCAGTGGCGTACGTAGGTAGGGCAAAAATTGTCATTAAAAACGGAGTGAATGTATTTTAACGAATCAATACTTTTGTTCGTTCTTGCAAGAATGTACCTCTATAGAAAAAAGAATGCGATATAGTAGCTAAGTTCGGTCGTAACAATTATTGTCATTGAAAATTTAATAAATGAGAAAAGAAATAAAACGGTAAGACATGTTATTAAAACCAAATATTTTGTCTGCCAAGTTTAAAATTTTTAATTATTATTTCAAATTTCTTCCACACAATTAGTCTTTAATTTGATCTGAGTTTCCAAAGGATATTTGCCTATCGATTAACCTCTGAATATAAGAGCAAAAATCGTATGATGAGAGAGTTCAATGTTTAAAATTCAAATAATTCTTCAATGGAAGCGAGGCTGTTGTTGTTGTTGTTGTTTGGTGTTTTGGAAGACTCGCAGCAAAGCAGCGTATCTTGAGCATTCAGGCCAACATGGCCCATTATACTCGAATCCCCAGTCTCTACCCGAACTTTTTCGTCCTCCTCACGAATTTCAAGAGCTCAGGTAGGGAGCGTGAACGAAGTTCTTCCATCCTCATAACATCAACGCCGTATACGTGCATTCTCGCAAAAGAATAAGCTGGACACTCGAGAAGGAAATGTTCCGTTGTGTCGTCGCTCTCGTCGCAAGCAGTGCATATGGGGTTGTCAATGATTCTCAATATGACCAGGTGTAGGCTACACGAGTTATGCCCTGTGAGGACACCAACCATACTACCACATTCCTTTCTGCTCAATTTGAGAAGGAAAGCAGCGGTTCGTCCACTTGGTCCGTCAACAAGGTTTCTGGTCTGCCGCATTCCCGGAAGAAGCCGCCATCTCTCAATGTGTGATTTACGCACTCACTCAGCAATGGTAGCCCTAACAGAGGCAACCGGCACACCGAAACCTGGTTCTGGGCTGACCATGGCTGACTCCGATCCAGCCTTTGCTAATGCATCCGCTATTTCATTGCCATTTACACCCTGGTGGCCTGGAACTCATATGAGCTTTAAGTCATTGAATCTGAAAACAGAATTCTTCGAAAAGACAATTGGATTATCTAGGGATTGTAGAGCGGCCTGACTGTCGCTGCAAATACAGATCATTCTGCCTCTCCATCTTCCCTCTATAATCCATTCTACTGCCTTAAGGATCGCATATACTTCAGCTTGAGATACCGAAGAATGTTTTCCTATGGCGAAAGAGTACCTGAGATCTTCAGTCTGCAGGTACAATCCAGCTTCCGACCCGTCTTCAGTCATTGAGCCGTCCGTATAGAATATATAAGTGAATCCGCTAAGCAGTGCGGACTGGTTTTCCCACTCCTCCCTACTCGGGATCTCCACCTAATATTTTCTTTTGATCATACAGGTCGAAGTCATAGCATCCGAAGGCATATCGAAGATGGAGTTCCCAGACACCCTTCGAGCCATTTCTCCATGACCCGTGCAATATTTTCTCCACAGACCTAATCTCATTAGTCTGTGTGTAGCTCTCATTGCTTCTGCCTGAACAAAAATGTCAAGCGGTGGCAGATTGAGCATTGAGCAGTACATCGAGTGCCGCATCCGGTGTGGTACGCAAGGCACCTGTTATACCGATGCAGACTGTCCTCTGTTGTTTAACGAGACTAGATCTAATGTATGCACATTCGGACTTAGTCCACCAAACCACTGATGCATAGATTAGGATGGGTTTTATAATGGCTGTATATAGCCAATATACCATTGAAGGTCTGAGACCTCATGTTCTTCCAAAAGCTCTCCGGCACTGCCAGAATGTTACTAGCGCATGGTTCGCCTTTGTATCTACATGTTCCCTCCAGAGAAGTTTTCTATCCAGGATAACTCCAAGATACTTAACTTTCTCAGAGAGCTGAATAGTTTCACTCTTCAGCATTGGTAACACTAAACCTTCAGTCTTTCTTTTCCTTATAGAGCGGTTTTACTAGGACTCGCAGATAGTCCGTGTCTTTCGCACCAGCTATCGGTAACCCATAAGACTCTCTGCATTTTGTCGCATACATCCCTGAGATCACTCAGGGACAGCTAATGTAGCCACGTCATCAGCGTAAGCTTGTACATGAATATTCAGATCCTGCAGTTTGAGAAGCAGAGAGTCGATGAGCATACTCCACAACAATGGCGAAAGGGCGCCGCCTTGAGCACAGTCTGTACTGACCCCCGTTGTAGTATATTACCAATCCCCCGTGTCCGGGAATAGCATTCTCTGTGTGAGCATGGAGTGAATCCACTTAACTAAAATGTCATCCACCCCATGTCTTTTGGCAGCATCACACAGAGATTCAATGGGCGCACTATCAAAAGCACCCTCAATGTCCACAAAAAGGCCCAGCGCGTACTTTTTCCGGTCCAGCGCCCTCTCAATTGTGGATACCAGAGAGTGGAGCGCTGAATCACAAGACTTTCCACTCTGATACGCATGTTGTGCTGAATAAAGTGGTTGCGCTCTGAGAGCCACTTCCTTAATGTGCTTCTCTACCAGTCGTTCCAGACTTTCCAGAACAAACGAAGTTATGCTGATTGGCCTAAAACTTTAGGGCAGAGTATAGTAGTCTCTCCCTGGCTTCGGGATAAACGTTACTCTAACCGGTTGCCACGAAGATGGGACGCGTATCCATGCGCCAAGCATGCAGAAAATATCTTTCTGAAGATCGGCACTAGAACATCTGCCCCCTCTCTTAGCATTATCAGATAGACGTTGTCCACTCCTGATGACTTGTAGCTGTCAAACGATGAAATTGCAAATTTCACCATCTCAGCTGCCATTACAGCAGACGCCGTATACCAACTACGCCTGGGCGCTCTGTCTTTGGTCGGACAGAGTGTCTGAACCACGTATTGATTGCTTTCGATCACCTGATTTCCTGGAAAATGGGTCTCAAAGAGGGTTCTTAGTGACTCCATTCTCGAAGTGGTATATGTACCATCAGGTTTTAGCAGGAAGTCAAGCCTAGCTGTGTTGTCTTTCTGAAAGACTTTATGCAAGGCAAGGATAGTATTAAACAAATCAATGGAATTGCCAAATTTGTTACCAACTCCCATCAATCGTTTTGGGTGTCAATCAACGATGGGCTTCGATGATAAAAATTTCCTGTGATCGTGTTCAAAACCTAGGTACCAACCCGAAAATTCCATAGGTACAGAATTTGTCATTATGAAAAATATAAAAAAAAATTAGTTCACTTCACCAGGTCCCGATTTTGGCTGTCGCGCAATCGATGTTGATGAACGATATTGTAGTTGAGATCGGACATAGCTACAATAAAGATACTTGAGTGTAAAAATATTAGAAATATTTTTTTGTGATTCGTGATAGGAAACCGAAAATACGCTGACCAGAATTACATATACCTACTTGCATAATGATGCTTGAATGAGAAGGAGTCATCAAACCAAACACTAAGATCTTGATAATGACGGTCAGAAGAATTTCTGGTGCGAAACACCAACACGAAAGCCCAACTGGGATCGAAAGAACTGTATTGTCATTGGGTCCAGCGTATTGGGGTGGCGGGTGGGCGTTGATACATATGCAAGGCATATTATATTTTAGAGCGTCGTTATTCTAGTGTGTACTGGAAGTGCAAGGGTGTGGAAAGCGATTTTTCGCAAAAGATAATTATCGATGAAATGAGACTAGAATTATACCACCTCGGATTATGCTTTTAATCTAACTATAGAAAAAATCTGCCAACAGTCTGTGCGCAACTTTATTATTTTATGGGTAGAAGTCCGAAACGTGTGTAATGATGAGATGCGGTGTTGGGTACTATGCGACTGACAACCTAAAAAATAACGTTCCAAATAGCCTCCTGGTTATTTCTTAGGTTGTCAGTCGCATAGTACCCAACACCGCATCTCATCATTACACACGTTTCGGACTTCTACCCATAAAATAATAAAGTTGCGCCCAGACTGTTAGCAGATTTTTTTTATTTATTTACGTATTTTTTTTTATCAATAGAATATTCTGTAGAAGTAAAAGCGAATTCGATCACATTAAACCTAAGAGATTTTCGGAATCAGTGAAAACTTGAACAAAACCCCCAGGGGGTTTAATTGAGAAAAATACTTACATCGGTTTTTCCCCGACTATGTTTAAAGATTATAGAAGTAAAAGGGTATTCCAAATCTCAATATACCTTAGGAATATAGCAGAATTCGTGAATATGTACACAACCACTTTACACCCCCTTAGGGGTTAGATATCAAAAAATTTTGAAGAACGTTACTAGGCGCTTATATAAATAGCCCCCAGAAGTAAAATTGCTTTGATAGCTCGACATGTCTAAAAGTTTTAACGAAGTTTGTGAAAATATGGATTCACAGACATTTCTTTTACTGAACCTCTGAACGCCAATAAAAATCGGAACTTTTTTTAACTTAAGTTACTCTAATGGCACATCTCCATATACGTACCAAGTTTCAACTTTCTAGCATAAGCCGTTTCTGAGATATGAAAAACCACCCCTCACCCCTGTACCTTGCTACCCCTATGAAAAATATTATTTTTCTAGGATGTCTCTATAGCGGCTCTATATAATCCTAGATTTTTAGCTTTCAATTCATTACGGTTTTTGAGAAATAAAAATCAGAATTTTTTTCCTTTCTACCCCTTTTCACCATCACCCCCTACACCCCCACCACTAAATTTTCAAGATCATATCTGATACGGTTTCTGAGATATAAAAATTTCATTTTTTCAGAAATTGCCATCCCCCCACTTTCGTGCTCCACATCCCTCCTCAATAAATTTACTTTCAGTAGACTCCTCTTGTGATCCCATATACAGAAACTAAATTTTACTTTATTATTTTTTAATAATAAAGTATTTTCTTTCTGGTGTAATTGGTTCGGAAGATATTGTAATCCAAAGTTTTTCACCAACCAACCCCATACCCCACCACCCCGCTTAAAAATGTTAGCCCTTGTCTAATCTTCAAGTATCCCTAAGGGCAACTACAAAGCTTCAATCTTCTAACATCAATCGTTCAGGAGATGTAGATTTTAGAATGTTTTAATCCCGGCTTTCAAGCGTTTTGGACTCATTGTTTTCCCCCCCACTTCTACACCCCTCAACCCTTATCGATAATTTTTTTGCAAATGAATCCACTATCATAGTACTACATAGGTTCCAAGTTTCAGCTTCCTAGCATAAGTGGTTCCTGAGATCTGGAAACCAAAATTTTTCGTCTAAAACGCTCCCCCCTCATCCCTCCTTACACCCCCACCCTCCCAAAATATACCAGTCGCAGGAGTTTACCCAATCTACCCACCATAAAAATTTCAACTCAATACCTCAACGGGTTTGGGAGCTACGCGCCTTCAAACGATTTTGCGTACGGCGGACGGCGTACGGCGTACGGCGTATACGGCGGACAGACGGACATTATTTTTGTTTGCTTTTTTGGTGTTTACTAGTCCTAAAACGTGTAAATACAAAATTTCAGGGTAGCAAATTTTTTTGAAATTTCAGGTCGATAACAATACTTTATTATTAAAAAATAATAAAGTAAAATCGTCCTTCGTATACATCTAAAGAACCGATGGGATTATAGGCAGACCTAGTAGCAACTTACTATTTTATAAATCAAACAGATTCGTAAACAATGTGTGTACATACTTTTCTCAATTTACAAACACGATCTAACACTTGATTGACATAATCTGTGAGATTGTCGGTTTGATTGATCAGGTGGTATCTTTTCATCGGTAATCTTTCATCTGTAAAACCGGAAAATACCGGTAGTAATTAAAATACAATAACAATATAAATATTGATTCGCAATCAGTAAGGTTATATCGCATCAATCATCGGCTCGAAGCACAGCTTTACGATGCTGTTAGTACGAGTATATCACAATGTCACCTGTTAGCATAACCTTGCCCTAAATAATGAACAAGCTGAAACTACTACCGATAGGTATCTACGCTTTACCTATATGGGCGCATAAACCGACTAGGTACCTCTACTATTTTTCTTCCCCACATGCAAACCCTAAACCATGCCCTACACCACGTTAATATCAACAATAGATCGTTTGTGATGAAAACGCAAGGTAAAATTCATAGTTTACTCGTACGTTACGTAGCAATCCTACGTACAAATAATACGAGTATGTAGGTGCGACAAAAAAAGCCGGCTTTAAAAAATAGGTCAAACTGAAATGCATTGAGCGTGCCAAAGTCGCATATTTTAACCTTATCCGCGATATGATTGAAATTTTCCCTTGTCGAAAACTTTCCGCCAATGTGTAAAACTGCATATTTTATGTAATAAAAATTGGAAAAATGAGACAATTATTTTAATATGTAAAACAATTTTTTTTTAAATATTTCCATATGCCCCTCGGACTCGCATGAGATATGAATGATTGCGTTCGTGGAATAGCGATCGGTGTATACAATTTTTACTACGATCGAAGCGTGGCGCGAAGGTGTGAACAATATGTCACTTGAGATAGAAGCAAAATAAAGGTATATTGCTAAAAAAAAATGATTGAAAATAAACAAAACATACATCGAAATTAAAAATAAAAATTCCAACAATTAATATAAGCTACTCTAGTACACTATAGAGTTGAGTACTAGTGTCGTGTACCAAGGACAACCCCTACTACGAGCTATCGCACTGCACAACGAAAATTCATCGTTTCTGTAATGGCAAAATGCTAAGGTGTCGGTACTCGTTGCGTTAAGTGAATTTTTAAAGGTCTTTTTTGTGTTTTGTCAACACTGAAAAATATGCTCATAAAGACCATTTAGTTAATATATAAAGACAATCGGATTCTTGATTTACAACAGAGCGGATCTCACCTGGATCTGAAGAAATTAAAAAAAAGTTCTAATTTTACAATAAACAAATTATTAAAACAAAATTAAATTAAAAAATCAAATCTAATCACTGCACAATCACCGCATCATGGATACCTCATCGAATTTATTAGTTTTAACCCTTTTATTGGGAGTTTGTGCTACTACTCTGGCAGTACCGTCCGCCAGGTCTGCCTCTGATTCGTGTGATTGTGGTAGGTTTATGATTTAGTAAAATAAGTGATCTTGTATCGGGATTATTAAGTTGGTGCGATCACAATCCTTTTCTGTGATTTTAATATTATTGAGTGAATTTGTGTCCTAATTTTGCTGTGATCTCACTTTTAGTGATAATTTTAAAGTGTGATTTTACGGTAGGGACTTAAAAATCTGATCACCGCGAATATTTAAAATTAACGACCGATCACCTGAAATTGTTTAGAATGTGCTTTTAACAACAATCTCTGGGCACCTTATTTGCATCGACTTGAAAGTAATCGGGTTTGATCTTCAAGGAATGTCCTTAACAACAAGTTACTCGGTCGAAAACATACAAAACAACCAATCAGACCGTTTATGAAAGTGGGCCTGATGTGATGCAACAAAGTTTAAGAAAAAAATTGTTATTGAATAAATTTCGAGAAAATAAGTAGGACTCGATCGATGCAATACGATAAGATTGGTGAAATTGTGATTTGTGGCATTGCATAATTGCAATTATGTGGCTAATTTCAGTGCTGAAACTTTAATCGTCAGTCGACGATTAATTCTGATTATTAGTTTCTGTCTTCAATGACACAAGATCACCATAATCGTGGATAGTTATTCAGTACGTATAAAAGCCAGTGTGAATTTTTTATTTTACCTACGTAGAGGTTGTTTGTTGCATATTTCATGTACGATCATTGCTGCAAAGATCAGTGATATAAACCATTTACATCACGATTTTTGATATACATATAACCGTGACACCCTAAAATTTAACTGGCTTAATGATTAAACTAAATTGTCTAGACCATCAATTGACTCCTAAAAAATGGTTAAAAAACTAAATTTATTGCATGGCGATCAAAATCAATCGAACAAGTGTAGCAATCTTGCAAGTTTCCTTTTTTTAGAAGTTTAAATGATCACAAGGATTTTGAAGATCAAAGAATCTTTTTTGATTTTGATTACACCTTAAAACAAAATTTGTTTGATCTCAACTTCTTTGAAAGTACTACTTGCGATATGTCCCGGAGACCTTTGCTTTCGGAAAAAGAAGAGACCCAGAATAAACAAGCATATCTTGGGAGACGCTCTTCATTGAAATTTGTACGGTAGTTTACTCCACGGAATAGTGTGAATTTCCTAAATAACTCAACCCCTTAGCCCAATAATAAACAATATTCGCATCATATCATACTGGAGTTGTCGATAGTTTGGAGAATTCAGGATCCTATTTTTCAAAAACATTTGTATGGCACATGGGAACACGTGCATCACATCAAAAAAAATTAAATACCTAACTTCAAAATTTTTCTATATTCACGTGATATAAAGAGATTCGTATATAATGATATCTGAAGTAGTACTGCACGCATTCATTCACTTATAAAATGGACCTTAATTTTGACTCGCAACTAATTTGAGTGAAATACTACTTCCAGGATGAACGATTTCTTTACTTATAGCAATATCCGTGAGAAATAGTATTTTTTTAAATGACTTTTTTATGTAGGAGGCACGAAAAATTCTTTCGATTTTCTTGATATTCGTACCTTAACCTAGAACTAGTGTGAACAAACACGTTTTTTAATGGCTTTTGTATGGAAGCGAGCCATAGAAGGGGACATTTCTCCCTTTTTAATGTTACAAGCAAACATTTGTGAATACTCTTGTGGACTCTTGTAAGCAAGCTATCCGAAGTAGTAGAACGATTGCTCCCATGAACGAACTTTGCCATATTGTGGGAGAGGAAACAAAATTTCAATTTTCTAGGTTTACGCGTTTGGTTATTTATCAATAGGGTTCAAGATTTTTGGGAAAATATATAGCTTTGCCACCTAGAAATTGAACATTGGTTTTCGGTGTGATTTAGAGAAGGTATTTGCCACTACACCACACAGACATGATTCGTAGTATGACTTGAAGGCATGTAAATGTGTTTCTTTAAACCAGTTGAACTAGTTCAGCAATGTTGGTTTACAGTGGACTAAATTAGTTGCAATTTTACATGCATTTTTGGAAGCTAGTTCATTAAATAAGAACATTCATGCTGACAATTATTAGTACTTGTCATAAACAAAAATATTAAAAATAGATCTAATGTCATACAAAAAAACTCTGGTTTCTTTCAAAAGTTATACAACACGTTATTTCATAATAATTCTATCAGGTGTCTATATCAAGCCAATTACAATTTACATCATTACATTAAAACAAGTTGGCCGAGAAAACGCTAGTCAGTCAATTACCCGGCGATGATAGTGAAATCGGCCTTCAACTTGACTTTGCCAATAGATTTCCCATATAATGAAACAGAAAAAACCACAACATTAGTAAATAAAAAAAGGTGACATTGGGCCTTATACTTTTAATACCGTCGACTTAGTATACCAGTGCACTTACCTGTTGAACATACCGTCGATCCGATGATGTTGTAATCGCTGAGTACTTACATTTGATGCATTGTCTGTTTTGAATTTGTTTTTTTCAGTGTGTGGAATTCGAGGTCGTGAGAACCGGATCGTGGGTGGATTACTTTCAAAACCGAACGAATATCCTTGGCTTGCTGCACTCAATCGTCAAGGAAAGATGTACTGCGGTGCAACGTTGATTTCGAATCGGTTCCTTGTGACGGCAGCGCACTGCGTCAATGGATTGGAACCGAACGAGATTCGAATCTACTTGGGTGGACATGAGATCGCCAAGGACTACACGGAAATTCGTAGGATCAAGGAAATCCACGAACACGAATACTTCGATATTATTTCATTTAATCATGACATTGCTCTGATCGAGATGGACAAACCAGTGCGATTTGGACCGAAAGTTCAACCGGTCTGTTTACCCGATGGATGTAAGTTTTAGACGTTCTCACGATCACTGATCTGATAAATGATCGCGTGTATTGTAGAGGTTTCAGGAAGGCATTGAGGTGTTGATTAATCGTTTGATTGATTTCCATAGCACGCGATAATTTCACCGGTGAGTTGGCGCTTGTTGCAGGCTGGGGTCGTACAGAGGAACGTGGCAAAACTTCGAACGTGGTGCGATCAGTTAGGATCCCGATCTGGTCACCGGAGCAATGCCACGATGCTGGCTACGGCGATAAGCGATTAACCGACAACATGATGTGCGGTGGATACCATGATGGAGGACGAGATTCATGCCAGGTCGTCATCGATCGCACCTCTAGATCAATCTCCTATCTAATTCCGCCCATTTTGCATTACAGGGTGATAGCGGTGGTCCAATGGTTTTGGGCGGAGCAACTGGTAGTACTGAAATTATTGGAATTGTGTCATGGGGACGCGGCTGTGCCAGACCCAATTTACCTGGAATCTACACTCGCTTGGTCAACTATTTGCCGTGGATTGAGAGGAAAATAGCTGGGGAGTGCTTGTGCCAACCGAAATTAGGTGAATAAGAAAATCCAACTCCTCATTATGAGAGTTTTATTCAAATTTAGTCATACGAAATTCGATTCTAGTCATTTTTGTCGATTATTTATGATCCTAGTGCTAAGAATAGTTTAATTTAAACGTGCTGTAACCAAATATAGTTAGAATATAAATGAGCTTTTAAAAATTAAAAGTATGTATTTTTATGAAACTAATAAGCTATTAGGAGGTTCAAAAATGTCATTCATTTGAAAAATTCCGACTGATCAAACCAAATTCCTTGAATGTATGAACCAATCTTTGCACAAAATCATAATTTTAATTTTCAGGATTAAAAAAATCTTAATGAAAGACTACTATAAAACTTTTTTCGACTGGAAGAAATACGCTGTACGACTTGAAATAAAGCGATTTTAAGTCATTAAGAAAACTAAGGGTTGAAACCGAAAGTTGTGTTTGAGTTACATCAAAGGGGCTGTTTCAGTATTGGGTTATATTGACTCAACAGAGAACTTATAATACAACTTTCCCTGAAAATGACCTTACAGTATCACTCGAAGTTTTTACTACATGTGCACAGAACACATCGAAATCGTCTCTATGAATTTTATTGTCTATTAAAAACAATTTCTTAATCAAATGATTTTTTTTTTAGATTACAGCAACTAAAGCTAAGGTTCTGTTTTTCGGCATTAGAGAAATCTTGAGAAAGATTACTACAGGTAAGAAAAAAATTTAAAAAAAATTTAAAAAGAAACAGCAATAAAATTTCGTAAGTAAAACAATCCTTATTAGCAATTTCGCAGCTCAACGGCTCCCAACCCCATTAAATAATAATGCAAACATTTTTTTCTACAAGTCTGGCATACAAACACTAAACAAGAACATACTGCAGTCACGATCGGCTGCAAGCCAATCGTATAATACTCTAGATGAATACTGAACTCCGATTTATATTGTAGTTGGGGATAAAGTAGAATTACGTGTGTGCATGTTGTATGTCCTTTATTAAGGACTGCCATTAGATTGCTACTCAAAACTAAAAGGCAATATTCAGTGCTTAATTTCATATCTTGAACTGGGTAAGTCATCGAAAAAAAAAGTCCTTTTTGAAGGACTTTCACATGGGAGGTGCAGGAAGGACTCACTCGATTTCTTACATATTTATCCTTTTCCTTGGAACCATTTAAAAATGAACGTGTACAAAATTTCAAATTCGTAGCTTGAAGCGTTCAAAAGTTATCGAAAAATATTGTTGAACACGTGTCTTAAGGATATTTTGTATGGGAGCTACCAGAAGGAGTAAAAGGATTTTGCTGACTAGTAAACTTGAACTTTGTTTTCACTCAAAACTAATTTGTACACAGCTTCGAGTTCATAGCTAAAAGATTACTTGAGTTATAGTAAGTTCCGTAAATTAAGTGAAGACTTTTTGACAGGATATTTGTATGGCAGCTACACGAAGGACTAATAGGATTTTCTTGATAATCATACATTTAGCTCCAACTATTGGAAAAATAACACATACAAAATTTCAAAGACGTTGCTTAAACCCTTCTGAAGTTATCGGCAATATTCTTGAACACGTGTTTTAAGGACATTTTGTATGACAGCTACCAGAAGGAGTAAAAGAATTTCGCTGATTAGTTAACTGGAACTTCCTTTTTACTCAAAACTAACTTTTATAAAATTCCAAATTCGTAGCTAAAAGATTACTTGAGTTATAGTGAGTTTCGTAAATTAAGTGAATACATTTTGACAGGATATTTGTATGGCAGCTACACGAAGGACTAACAGGATTTTCTTCATAATCATATATTTAGCTCCAACTATTGAAAAAATAACACATACAAAATTTCAATGTCGTAGCTTAAACCCTTCTTAAGTTATCGACCAATATTCTTGAACACGTGTTTTAAGGACATTTTGTGTGGCAGCTACCCGAAGGAGTAAGACGATTTTGCCCGTTAACGAACTTTGCCTTAAAAATTCAACCAAACATCCGGATTCAAAATTTCAAGATCCTAGGTGAAGGCGTTCTTGAGTTATCGTGTTCACGGACAGACGGACGGACGGACGTCAGACGGATTTGAGGTTTTTAGCCACAAATAAACAAAAAATTATATATAACTTTTTTTCGTCCGAGGCTCGGTTCTATGCGTTACAAACTTTTGGGCTGGATTAAACTTATAATACTCTATATGATTTCATCTAGAGTATAAAAATCTTAAATTTACCTGCTGCAATGTTCCACAGTACTAAAATTTAGATGCGCGGAGGTGGGGTGTATTGTGGGAGTAAGAGACTTTGAACCAATTGTAGTAGAAAGATAAAATTTAGTTTGAGTATATAGTGTTATATATGGAGTCTATTGAATGTAAAATTTTTGAGGGTGTAGGTGGAGCATTGAAGAGGGGGGGACAGCCATTTATCAAAAAATTAAATTTTTATATCTCAAGAACCGTATCAGATATGATCTTCAAAATTTTACAGGAGTTAGGACCAGTAGATCCCTAGTGGAGAAAACAATTTTGAGGGTGTGGGTGTAGGGAGTGATAGTGGGAAGAGGTGGAAATGAAAAAATTCTGATTTTAATTTTTCGAAAGCCGCAAAGGGTAGAAAGCTGTATAGTGCTACTATAGAGACATCCCAGAAAAATAAATTTTTGATAGTGGTAGGAAGAAATAGGGGTGGGGTTGGTTTTCATATCTCAGAAACGGCTTATGCTAGAAAGTTGAAACTTAGTACAGCTTCACCTCCCTCCTTAAAAACTTTACATTCAGTAGACTCCACTGGTAATTCTATATACAGAAACCAAATTGTAATTTCCTGGCACAATTGAGTCGGAAGATATTGTAATTAAAAATTTTTCACCTTCCACCCCTTACCCCACCACCCGTTAAAAATGTTAGCCCTTGTCTAATCTCGAAGTATCCCTGAAGAAAACTACAAAGTTTCAGCCGTCTGACATCAATCGTTCAGGAAATATGGATTATAGAATGTTTCAATCCCAGCTTTTAAGCGTTTTGGACACATTGTTTCCCTTCCCCCCCACTCGCACACCCTTCGACCACTATCGACCATTTTTTTTGCAAATGGGTCCACTATCATATTACTACATAAGTTCCAACTTTTAGCCTCCTAGCATATCTAATCGCATATCTAATCGCATATCTAAAACGCTCCCCCACCTCCCCCACTCTTCCAAAAGATACCACTCGTAGGGGTTTCACCCATGCTATCTACCATAAAAATTTCAACTTAATAGGGGTTTGAGAGCTTCGTACTTTCAAACGGTTTTGCGTACGGCGTATGGCGGACAGCGTTTACGGCGGACAGACGGATATTTTGTTTTTGCTTTTTTGGGGTTTACTAGTCCTAAACCGTGAAAATAAAACATTTCAGGGTAGCAAATTTTTTTTAAGTATCAGGTCGATCACAATACTTTATTATTAAAAAATAATAAAGTAAAACTAAATAAATATTACTCAGATTTTTTATGCTAAATTTTGCGAACCGATCTAGCCCTATCCAACCAACCGACATATCTAATAAATCATATAATTAAAAAGAACTGTTACAATCAGTCACTATGAGCTTCTCGATCAATTAAATTCGAAAACTTATTGCCAAAAAGCATAAAAATTTTGATTTTATACCCACAAGGGTTATTTTTTGATGGGATTGGGATTTCAATTAAAAACATAATTCGATTGAATTGATAAAATCACAAATTTCTTTATTTCAATCAATTATCGTTATACATGGCAATTTTTCACGCTTTCATTTACTACACATATACTTTCGGAGCTTTTCACGATACACTCGCTCTTAATTTGAGGTCGCTTTCCAGTATAACTGATCGTCGTTTGACGTAGCAGTAAAATCTGATCTCGTGGACAAGCTCTATTGTGCTTATATACCACATGTATTGATTCGAGGAACATGCGGGAAGTTGATAGAGCTTTCTACGCTATCATAATTGGACAATGGAAGGTTGTAGTTTGTCTGGTAACATCGAGGTTATTGAAGACAATTATCGGTTTTGGTTGCCAAGATATGCATGTAACAATATATTATACAATAATTCTGAGAAATATCCTGTTCTATAATATCTTTCTCTGGGCTATTTTATATTTTTGAATTTGTTTTACATCTTAGATTGTCCAAAATAAGACAATTTTTTTAAAAAAATTATGGCTGAATACGTTTTTAAAATTCTGGTAGGTTGCCCTTTGGTTCTATATTAGAGGACGTAACTATTTGGGCTTGCAGTAATAAATCATTGTCATTAACTTGTGTAAAAGATATTAATATTCAGAATCAGGACGTTCGGTCGAATGTGCTTCTCGGGTTCAATCAAAACCCCAAGCACCGACCGGACGTTCTTTACTGCACAGAACTCACATGTACACGGCGGCTTTATCTGTATGCTGTGTACATGAGAGCTTTCTAGATACTCGCCATACATTTCACGCATGTGTATGTGTGAAAACAGGCAAAAGCTCAGATGAATTTATAATTTCATTCATCATTTTCAAGTCAGACGCCGATGACGTCACTATGCCAACTGAAACCTCCGTTTGTAATTACTACCACCAGATGGCAGTATACGCGATTACAGTGTGTATATGCTAAACTTTAGATTACGATAGCTCTTTTGCTCTAAAGCTTATTTCAATTTTCACTATTTCAGCATTTTCACGCCATGCGACCTGTGTGACCACAAGTGCTACGAAGGTAGCAAAATGCTACTATTGACAATTTTTTGCTACTATGTTACTACATGTCTAAATTTGCTACCCTGGTAAAATTAGCCGTTATAAACCTTGTGGACGCCAAAAATATGATACTTTGACTATAAAATGAGTCGTCCAGTTGCAAAACCAGCCATATATGTTTCAGAGACTTGTGGCAAAATGGCAAAAACTGATTATGCAGTAAAATAGCCTTATTCTTTTTTTAAAAAAAAAACACAAAAAAAATGCTTTGTTGGCTTGCAAAAGCTTTGATATTATCCTTATTAAATGAATAAGATATTAGAGTTTTAAATCTAGATATGGCTGGTTTTGCACCCGAAATTCAAATATGACTGGTTTCGCAACTCTAGCGGTATTGCTTTGCAATGTTTCTCTTCCATTCTTTCTTTCTCTCTTCATGTCTTTCATGAACTTTGTAGTTTCTTGAATTCCTTGTTGTTCCTCGACCTGATGATCTATTCCTTGTTGTTCTTCGAGCTGATGTTCTATTTCTTGTTGTTCGTTGACCTGATTATCACTAAAAACTCTTCATCTGTCTCTAAAATAATAAATTCAACATTTTCCTCCTTCATTTTCACAACCTTAAAACACAAACGAAACACGAAAAAAACTCAAATCAATGATTGTGCAAGGTTATATCAACTATCAGCTGTTTGATTTTATAAGACTCAGGGATACTACCATTACCTAGCTATAACAACCCAAACTAGTGACGTCATCATTGTGTTAAATAAAAATATGGCTGGTTTTGCAACTGATAACATAGGTCAGCTTTTGAAACCAAACTCAAAGAAATATGGCTGGTTTTGCACCTTACTGGGTTTTTCAAACCTAATTTTTAAAGGTTTAGGACTGGTTTCTAAGCTCAATTTAGTTTTAAAATTGTAGCCTGAGACGAGACGAATCCAGGGATACCGAAACCTTAAAATCAAAAAAATAGACGTATGGCTGGTTTGGCAACTGGACGACTCAAATGTAAAATTCATGCACGCCACTGGTCTTGCATTCGAAATCGCGTACCATCGATATTATTGTACTGAGAAATATAGTATAGTGGAAGCGCATACCGCATACATAATCGCAATCGAATTAAGCATCTTTTTCGAATCTATCACTCGTTCGAGCGAAGGGCAAAATGTGCATTTTGTGTGAATTTTGATTTTCCTAAATAAATGTTCACACTTTAAAATATTATTTTTTCTTTAAACATTTTAAATTTGTAGTGGATATACAGTGTTATGAGTAACAGATAAGCATGTAATGACGTAACTAGTTCCATATAATTAAAAGAAGTATTAGAAAATATTTTTGCTACCCAAGCTAAAAATTGCTACCCAAATTTGCTACCCTGAGAAATATCAAAACGGTCACACTGCATGCGACTCGGCTGATAATGCACCATTTGTAGCAGGTATTTGCACCCAGCAGGCAGAACAGGTTCGTTCGATGGTGGTAGCAAGGTATAGGGGTGGGGTGGTTTTTCATATCTTGTTCCCAAAAACTGTACATGGGTGTTATATGACCTTTATACAGTCCCGTTTCGTCGTATAGTGTATACGAAACTCTACCTGCTGAGCAGCTGACAATTTATCCAAGGCATTTACCAACAGGATTGTTAACCCTGCTAAATTAGCTTTTCAATTGATCTACATCGTTTTTTTTAATTCTGATCTGATCCAGTTAAAAAAAAACCCACCTATTCAATAAAGATGATGTGCAAAGTTTACTTTTTGGTTGCTTTTAATCTGGAAAATTTGGGGGGTGATATTTCTCCCAGCGATTGTCGGGTTTCTTGGGAAAATGAATATCACAAATTTGTATACAAGCGTAAGTGGAAATATTAATAGAAAGAAAACCGACTCTGTGAATATCATCCCTTTTTGTTGGACCCGACACCATTTTTTTACATTTTTTAAAATGTTTTTTCTAACTTGACCAAGAAAGTAATATACATTTTCCTTCTATACATAAAATTAAAATAAAAAGTATGTACTCTTCAGTTGAGTTTTAATGCAAACTTCAATGACAAATAATATTCGTACATCGCTGTTTCTTAATTATACACCATTGAACCTTTTTTAATCCATAAATGGAACAACAATATAATTTTACTATTAAATTTATTTTTTAAACTTACAATTTAATAATGATATATTTTATTTGGCTTCAAAGACGTGATAAGAAATTTAACTCGGTCTTTATAGCATTTGTAGTGAAAAGTTGATTGCGATTGGCTAAAAAAATATAGTTATTTTTAAATTGACATTAAAATATGCGAAGATTACGAACTTTAATATTTTTCAAAGGTCAAAGTTTGAGATGTTTTTAAAGTAAGAATTTAAATGTGAGTGCCCTTTTACTTTATTATTTTAATAATAAAGTATTGTTATCGATTTTTAAAAAAAAAAAATTTGCTACCCTGAAAATTTTTTTTCCACGTTTCATGACTAATAGACACCAAAAAAGCAAAAAAAATTTCAGTCCGTCTGTGCGCCGTACGCTGTACGCCGTACGCCGTACGCCGTCCGCCGTACGCTAAACGTTTGAGAGCTTATAGCTCTCAAACTCTTTGAGCTATTAAGTTGAATTTCGTTGGTAGACTGAGCAGACTCCTTCAAGTGCCCACCTTTTGAGTGGTGGGGGTGTGAGGGGGGAGGTGGAGGAAGCGTTTTAGACGGAAAATTTTGGTTTCCAGATCTCAGTAACCGCTTAGGCTAGGAGGCTGAAACTTCGAATTTATATAGAACGTCAATAGTGGACCCATTTGCAAAAAAGAGAGGATATGGGTAAAGGGGTGTGGGAGTGGGAGGAATAATAATGCGTCCGAAACGCAAAAAAGCCGAGATCAAGACATTCTAAAATCCATATCTCCTAATTGGTTTATGTCACGAAATTAAAACTTGATGAACATCTGTGGGCATACTAGGAGAATAGATCGGAAACAAATTTTTGAGTGGGGGAAGTGGCGTACGGAGGTGGGGGGTGAAAAACTTTAGATTACGATATCTCACGAACCAATTACACTAGAAAAATAAAATTTGGTTTCTGTATTAAGGTTGACAAATAAAGTTTTCTGAAAGTAAAATTTTTTAAGGGGCGATGGAGTATGGAAGTGGAAGGGATAAGAATTTTTCTAAAAAATCACGTCTCATATCTCAAGAACAGTGTATGATAGATGCTTAAAATTTTTACCAAAAGTAGGCCAAATAAACCCGGGTAGGGGGTGAGTGTAGGGGAGGGTGAAAAGGAAAAAGTTTCGATTTGTATATCTCGAGAACCTATGAAGATATAAAGCTGAAACTTGGTACTTGGATAGAACTATAGTAGTAGCATGTTGAAAAAATATAATATTTTATAGGGGTAGTATGGTACGGGGGTGGGGGGTGTTTTTCCTAACTATAGAACGGATGATGCTAGAAAGTTGAAACTTGGTATGTATATGTAAGTCAACTAGAAAAGTCATTTAGATTGAAAAAAAATTCAAATATCCATTGGCATACAGAGGGGGAGCGAAAAAAATGATCAGTGAAAATGGAATACATATATTTTTACGATTTTCATCATATCTATTAGGTCTTTCGAAATATTGAATCCATTTTTATTCTACGGCTTCTTCATATAAATACCTAGAAAGTGTTTTCAGGATTTTTTGAAATTCGACCCCTACGATGGTGTAAAGGGGTTGTCTACGTTTTCACGAACTCAGCCATATCCCTCAGGTCTGATTAGATATCGAATAACTTTTGACTTCCACGGACTTGTTTAATAATCACCTAAAACTTGTTTTCAAATGTTTTCCTTTTTCAACCTAAGAGTGTATAATCGGGTTGAACACGTTTTCACGAATTCCGTCATATCTCTTAGGAGAGATAAGACATCGGATTGGTTTTCACTTCCTCGGTCTTTCTTTATATATGTCTAAAAACCTATTTCAGGATTTTTGGATATTCAACCCCAAAGTGGGTTCAAGGGGGTTGCACATATTTTCACAAATTTCCACATATTTCTCAGTTCTAATGAGATATTGAATTCATTTTTACTTTTTATGGCTTCCTATATAATCGTCAAAAAGTTGATTTCAGGATTTTTAGATATTCAAGATTTTCTTAGGATTAATGAGATATTAGATTGGTTTTCACTTCCACAGACTATTTATATAATCGCCTACAAACGCATTTCCGATTTCATGTAATGGCCCAAAACCAAATCACGAAAAACCTCCTGATCACGTAATAACTACGTAGTATTATATTACTACTTAAACTGCGTCCCGGAGTATGACCCAATTATGTAATTCATATTTTATATGTGGCAGCGGCGTAAGTATTCTAGCGCGACCCCATTCTACCCATTTTTTTAGGTTTTCAGTCACATAGTAACCTACACCGCATCAATCTTAAACGCGTTCCGAACTTCTACCCGAAAAATAATAAAGTTGCGCCCAGACTGTTGGCAGATTTTTAACATTACATTGGATTTAGAACCGGAGTATTTTAACAGTATATCTATTCCGTCAGATGGTACCGGTTCTCTAATTCAAATTCTTAATCTGTTTTACTGTATATATAAAATGTTAAACTGTAAACTTAGCAGCATAATAAGTGAATCTATTATATATAAAAGAGTAAGATCACTAAAATGTTTGGTGTTTGTTTTATGACGTAGACACGGTTTAAGCAATTTATTAAGTTTCTTCCCTAGGAAGGTGATATTGCTTTAAATATTTTTTTTATCGTACCTCAATACGACTACGATGAGATGAAAAATTGTCACAAATGTCTAAAATGTCTTAGCAGGATTTTTCGTTATTAAACCAACCATTAGATGATGTTTTTCCAAATTCCTCAAAATTTCAAAGGGCTGATAAAATAATAAAATATCGAGTTAGTTTTCACTTCTATACAATACTTTTATTTACGTCTAAAAAGTTCTTTTATGCTTATTCGGTTTTGGACCCTCAAGTAGTGAAAAGTGTTTAAAAATGTTTTCTCGAATCCCTCAATCACAAAGAGTTAGTTTTCACTTATAACAACTAACTACATAAACGTTTAAAAAGGTTATTCCATATTTTTCAATATTCAACAATGAGGGGGTGAAACGCTATTTAAGTAGTTAACGTCCAGGATTTCCACTGGCGGATGAGAATTGAAATTAGTTTCCCTATTAGTTAGGCTAGTTACATACATAAACATTCGAAAATCTAAAGCCTTTTTTGATATTCACCTTAAAAAGGCAGTTAAAGGAGTTAAGTATGTTTTTACGAATTCCTTAATATCTCTCAGACTCGATAAAATATCAAATTAAATGAACCCAGATTAATTTTTACTTCCACTTATACGAATGCTTAAAAAGCAGATTTAGTATTTTTTCAGATTTTCAATATTCAACTTCAAGTCGGTGAAAAGCTATAAATTATTTTTTCCAATAACGATCCAATGTCTTAATTTTATAGCCTTCCTATAAATACGTTTCAGAAGCGATTTCATGATTTTTTTATGTTCAACCGCGAAAGGTTGAAAAGGGGTTGAGTATGTTTTTTCAAACATACCCTTCGTCTAAGAGAAATTAAATATAAAATTGGTTTTAATTCAAACGCCTAAAAAGATATTTTAGGATTTTTTGATATTCAACAGTAAGTTGAATTTTTTTACAAATACATTAGTATCTCTATGCTTATTGAGAATATCGATTTTTGCTTCTACAGGCTACTTATAAATGCGCTTAAAAATTAATTTCGGGATTTTTACTCAACCTACAAAGGCGTGAAAAGTGGTTAAGTGTGTTTTCGCGAATTCCTCAATATCGCATAGATCCGATCTTAAACCAAATTGGTTTCCGGCTTTACAGGTTACTTATGCAAATGCCTATATATTTCACTTGAATTTATAGTGAATTGAACTCTGTTTAAATGCTAGTTCGAGAGTTTAAAAATTTGTATTTGTATTGATTTGTAGCAGACGGAAAAAATTATGATCTTCAAGCAAGACAGAATTTGATCTGTAAAAAAATTACGAGTTAAACTGCTAAAAATCATGTCTTTCTTCTTGAGGAATGTTTGAAGTAAGATTGTAATTTTTACACTAGGTAGACCCGACAGATCTCTTTACACCCCCTTGTGGGTTGCATATAAAAAAATCGTGAAATAAGTTTAATAAATCTGATTACTCATCAAACCTAAGAAATATGCCGAAATCTGTGATAAAATCTGCTAACAGTCTGGGCGCAACTTTAATATTTTTGGGTAGAAGTCCGGAACGTGTTTTATTCTGAGACGCGGTGTATGTTACAATGGGACTGAAAAACTAAAAAAAAGTTTGGGAAGCCGTTAGAATGGGGTCGCGAGAATACTTACGCCGCTGCCACATATAACATATGAATAACATAATTGGGTCACTTCGGGACGCAGTCAAAGTCGTATTATATACTATAATATCAGTTGCTACGTGATTAGGAGGTTTTTCTTGATTTGGTTTTGGGCCATTACAAGAAATCGGAAATGATTATATAAAAAGACTGTGGCAGTAAAAACCAATCTAATATCTCATCAATCCTAATCGATTATATAAAAAGACTGTGGCAGTAAAAACCAATCTAATATCTCATCAATCCTAAGAAATATGTCGAAAGCCTTACGCCCTCTTGGAGTTGAATATCTAAAAATCCTGAAATCAACTTTTTGACGATTATGTAGGAAGTCTTAGGAAGTAAAAATGAATTCGATATCTCCTTAGAACTAAGAAATATGTAGGAATTTGTGAAAACATATGCAACCCCCTTGCACCCACTTAGGGGTTGAATATCCAAAAATCCTGAAATGAGTTTTTAGATATATATAAAGAAAGACAGAGGAAGTAAAAACCAATCCGATGTCTTATCACTCCTAAGAGATATGGCGAAATTCGAGAAAACGTGTTCAACCAGTTTATACCCTCTTAGCGGTTGAAAAAAGAAAAAACTTGAAAAGAAGTTTTAGGTGATTATTAAACAAGCCCGTGGAAGTAAAAAGTTATTCGATATCTAATCAGACCGGAGGGACACGGCTGAATTCGTGAAAATCTATACAACCCCTTTACACCACCTTGGGGTCGAATGTTAAAAAATCCTGAAAACACTTTCTAAGTATTTATATGAAAAATCCGTAGATTAAAAATGAATTTAACATTTGAGAAAACCTAAAAGATATGACGAAAATCGTGAAAATATATTCATTCCATTTTCCCTGATAATTGTTTTTGCCCCCCTTCCGACCGCCAATAGATATTTGAATTTTTTGTTAATCAATATTACTTGCCTAGTCGATTTACATATACATACCGAGTTTCAACTTTCTAGCATAAGCCGTTCTATAGTTAGGAAAAACACCCCCCACTCCTGTACCATACAACCCCTATAAGAAATTGTATTTTTTGAACATGTTACTACTATAGTTCTATCTAAATACCAAGTGTCAGCTTTTCATGATTATGGGTTCACGAGATATAAAAATCGGCACTTTTTCCTTTTCACCCTTCCCCACATTCACCCTCTACACCAGCACTCTCAAATTGTTTTTGTGCTAGGCGTCTATTAGGCCTACTTCTGGTAAAAATTCTAAGCATCTATCTTACACCGTTCTTGAGATATGAGACGTGATTTTTTAGAAAAATTCTTATCCCCTCCACTTCCATGCTCCACCGCCCCCTTAAAAAATTTTACTTTCAGCAAACTTTATTTGTCAACCTTAATATAGAAACCGAATTTTACTTTATTATTTTTTAATAATAAAGTATTTATTATTCTAGTGCAATTGGTTCATGGGATATCGTAATATAAAGTTTTTCATCCTCCACCGCGGTACGCCACTGCCCCCTCTCAAAAATTTGTTTCCGATCCGTTCTCCTAGTATATAGGGATGGGCACCGGAAAAAAACATCGAATGTTTTTTTCGATGCAATGCATCAAATTAGAACATCGATATTGACCGATGTATTGGATAAAAATGAAAACATCGATTTAAAACATCGATGCATCGAATAAAATTTTCATATGGGAAAATCAACGAAAAATTGAAGGCTTGGTTTGAAATAAGCTAGATAATGACGCAAAAGGCGAAAGTGACATACTCCCATACTAAATCATTAATTTAAATTCTCCAGCATTCTTTATAACATATCTGAAGCTCTTGCTACAAGCAATAATTATGAATAAGGTGGCAACTAGCAAGTGCATATCTGCCAGTTAAGAAAAAAACGTTGTATTTGGTAATTTCCAGAAATGAAAACAAAAACAGTATAACTGGAATGCCAAAGAGGTTGCGCACTGAATGACCAAATTGTTAGAGAAAAGCATAGATATATATAATTACTCGATATGACAAGCAGCGATTGAGTTGAAGGCAGACATCGTCGCATTCATTCACACGCAAAACAACAACAATTGACATAACGAACCTGTGTTTTCTCACTCACATTTATATTATGTCACGCTAAACAACAACAATTTGATAAAACGACCCTGTTTTGTCTCACTTCTCACCATGTTTTTGGCTTCAAAGCGCTTTATTCAAAACCGGTGGCTTGTCATCTCCATTTACTCTATGGAGAGGTTAAAATACATAAATATATACAAATATAATATAAATTAATCTTTTATTTCAATATTTTGTTTCAATATATTATAAATTAATGTTTTATTTCAATATAATATAAATTAGTCTTTTATTTCAACACCTTATAAAACGTTTAGGAATTAAAAAAATGTGAAAATTTGAATTGGGTTAAACTTTTTTTTTCTAATCGTCGAGCTTCTACTGTATATTCAAAATATCGTTTATTTATGATTAAAATTAATTGAATTAAAGTTTTTATGATTTTTTTAATTGAATTTTTATTTCTAAATGAAATTGAATGTTTGAATTGCATTTTTATTTTTAATTTGAAATTGATATACATGTTTAATGAAATTTTTATTTTTAATCGAAATTGTTATTTTTTATTGAAAATTTCTAAACTGAAATTGAATTTTTGAATTACATTTTTATTTTTTAAAAGAATTGAAATTTTGAATTGCATTTTTTTTTAAATTGAAATACATGTTTGTTCATTTTTAATTGAAATTGGTTTTTTTTATTTGACATTTTTAATTAAAATACATATTTTTAATTGAATTTATATGAATAATAAATATATAATTTTTCAATCTTATATTTATTTTTTTTATAATTCTATGGGAAACAGAACAGGAGCTGCAAGACTACGAGCTATGAGATGACTATATTTTTAAAAATACGTAATTTTGAATTGCAAACGTGCTTAATACATATGAATTAAAAGCTATTTTCTCTTTAAAGTGGACATGATGAGTTTAACATTTTTACTCAATTAAAAATTTTCTCAAAAATTAAAAATCAAACAAATTATAAATCTTCTTGAACTATATGTATATATAATTTAAGAATATTTATAATCTGTTACTTTATTTATGAAAGATATTTGAAATGAGCAAAAATCTAAAACTCATTATGTCCACGAAAAAAAAATAAATAGTGTAATTTATAATTCATGTGTAATCGTCTTAAACACTTTGCGATTTCTAAATTACGAGACATGATCATTTGCAGGACACGATACTGTTTTTTTTTCAAAATTGACATGGTTGGTTCTGTATATTGGTTTTCAATTACGTAGTCATAATATGTTCAAATTTAGTTGTGCACTGTTATATGTATGAAACATTACTAATTGGAATTTGGAAACATTATAACTAATGGCAAGATAATATCAAAAGTTGTTTAAAAAAGAAGTAATGGGAATGGTAGTACTCAGCGATTGCAACCACCAAACCTGTCGCATCGATGACTTTGATTTTAGTCCGTCTCGAAGCATGAAGTTTTCATTGCGTGACTGTTCGGAAGTATCTTTTGTGGGCTACTATATTAAGATTTTTCTGGTAAAAGTAAGATCAATTGGCTCTGTCCGCCGCGAATGTTGCGTTCGATTATCGAATGAAAAAAAATCGATGCATCGAATATATCGAAACGTTACAATTACATCGAATTAATTCGATGCATTGGAACGTAAATATCGATGTTTTCGATGCATCGAAATATATCGCCCATCCCTACTAGTATACCTACAGATGTTCATTAAGTTTTAATTTCGAGATATGGATTTTAGAACGTCTCGATTTCGGCTTTCGAGCGTTTCGGACGCATTATTCTTCCCCTACTCCCACTCCCACACCCCTTCACCCATATCAGCAATTTTTGCAAATGGGTCCACTATCGAAATTCTATATAAATTCCAAGTTTCAGCCTCCTAGAGTAAGCGGTTACTGAGATCTAGAAACCAAAATATTCCGTCTTAAACGCTTCCCCACCTCCCCACTCACACCCCTGGTGGTTACCAAAAAGTGGTCACTTAAAGGCGCTTACTCAGACTATTCAGAAATTTCAATTTAAAAGCTCATAGGGTTTGGGAGCTATAAGCCCTGAAACGATTTTGCGTACGGCGGACGGCGGCGGCGTACAGACGGACTGAACTTTTTTTTGCTTTTTTGGTGTCTATTAGTCATGAAACGTGTAAAAAAAAATTTCAGGGTAGCAAATTTTTTTTTTTAAAAATTGATAACAATACTTTATTATTAAAATAATAAAGTAAAATGTGTAAGCTTCTTACACCCTTTTCGGGTTGAATATTTAAAAATCCTGAAATGGTGATTATATAGGAAGCCTTAGGAAGTAAAAATCAATGCGATATCTCATTAGATCTAAGAAATATGTAGGAATTTGACATGTAGGAATTTTTACACCTGGTGGGGTGGATATCAGATAATCCTAAAATTGGCTATTATATAAAAACTCTACAGAAGGTATCACATCAAACCTATGGGAAATTACAAAAATTATGAAAGCGTATGTAACCCTCTTATACCCAGTTGCGGATTGAATATCCAAAAAGCCTGAAATAAGTTTTTCGACAATTACAAAGAAAGCCCGAGGAAGTAAAAACTCATTCGATGTTATACGGATCTGTTATACGGAACTCGTGAAAACGTGTTCAACTCTTTTATACCCTCTTAAGGATTGAAAAGCGGAAAATCTTAAAAACAGGTTTTAGGCGGTTATAAAACAAGCCAGTGGAAGTAAGAATCTAATCTAATATCTACTCCGACCTGAGGGATATGGCTGCATTCGTGTTGATGTATACAAACCCTTTACATTAACTTACGGGTCGAAGTTCAAAAAATCCTGAAGACACTTTCTATGCATTTATGTGAAGAATAAAAATTAATTTTGAATATTTTAGAAGACCTTAGAGATATGACTAAATTCGTGAAAATATAGTTCAGTTCAAGGAGGCAAAACCGTTCTATCGGCTGGAAAGGTTATGGCGACAGTTTTTTGGGATTCCAATGGAATGATATTCACCGACTACTTGGAGGAAGGAAAAACAATGACGGGAGCATATTATTCTGAGGTATTGGTTTCATTGGATGTTGAAATCAAGGCAAAACGGCTTCATTTCGCGAAGAAAAAAGTGTTGTTTCACACGTCCGTTGTTGCAACGGCAAAACTGTTTGAATTACGGTACGAATTGCTCCCTCACCCACCGTATTCTACAGATTTGGCACCCTGCAACTTTTTATTATTTCCAGACTTGAAAAAATGGCTTGCTGGAAAGAGATTTACCACGAATACTGACGTCATAAGTGAAACCAACGCCTATTTTGAAGGGTTGGACAAATCATATTATTTGGAAGGGATCAAAAAATTGGATAAACGCTGGACTAAGTGTATCGAGCTAAAAGGAGACTACGTTGAAAAATAAAATAAATTTTTCCGGATAAAATTATGTTTTCTCAATTTTCGCACGTCATTATCAATCCGCCTATATGGGGTTAAAGGTCACGTTCCCAAAAAATAAAGGAATAAAAAAAATTGTTGGCGGTTAGTTTAGAAAAACGACATGGTGTATGGAGTGGAGGGTGTTGATGTATCTTCAATAGAGAAGTAAATTTACAATTTGCATTGTGTTATGATCGGAGGCCTTGGAATGGTTATTTCGACTTAAAAAAGTCAAAATAACCGAAGGAAAGGTTGGGGATCGGGAAACAGGGATCCAATTCCGCCTACGTCCGAATTGGTGGCTGAAATGCAAACTGGAGCGACGTGCTATCTGGCTTCCGGGCTAGCTGCGGCTGTGGGGGGTACGTTGTTTGCACCTCAGACCATAAAACCCATGGCCTGTACAACAAAAATTTCACGACGACTAACCCGGGTGATAAACTTGGGATAAGATTCCCAATAGGTCATGAGAGACCGAGAAAACTCCCTTTAGCTCGACTGGCGCTGTTGTTGTGCGCCGTCTAGCCCACCCTATCATAGCCATATCTGTCCTCAGAATAAAATATATGAATATGGCCCCTAGAGAGAGGAATGAGGGGGCGGAAGGTCTTCAAATGAGAAGATCCATCCTATAGGCTTTCTTATTTAGCCATTTATAATAAACAAACTATATATGAAAAAAAAACAAAACGAAAGAAAAAAAAACATAAACTAATAAAAACTAATAAAAAAAAATTACCTGTTATTGGCTACTGCATTTTTTTTTTCTTTTTTCTTTGCTTAATTATATTTTAATTTTTATTTATATGTCAGTCCGAGTCAGTTTCTGTCCATTCGTTGTCTGTCATATTTTTATTTTTTTTTCAGTTTATTCATTTCATTTATCTTTCCATTTAATTTATTTTAATTTATTTTAATTTTTAATTTAAATGTTGTTTATATTTCTTTCTTTTAATTTCGATTTTAATTAACCACTTTACTTCATTTCTGCCTTAATTCTTTGCTTCTTTGTTGCGGGCGAAGACTTTCGCGAACCACTGTGCTTTACTTTGTTGTTGCTTGGCTCAACTTTGAGGATCAATTTTCGCGCTTTCGATGATGTGGCGGTGGAGCCCCTCTTCCGCACAGGAAAGCTGCGGAAAATTTATTCGTATACGTCGACTTGCAACCGATTTCGAGCACTACGCAAATTTTCCCGACTGCGGAACAAAAAAAACTAAAACTCGATTGTACTTATTGCGTACTTCGGAGACACTTGGTTCGAATTAGGGTTACTGTATACACACTCACACCAAAACAGCCTCTAAGAGGGGTTTGGCAGATGCGTACCAAGGTGAAAAACCAGTAAATTTAAATATTTTCCATGTTTATGGGATTTCACTTTATAAACATTCGAAATGATTGACTTTTCGCAGCAAAATTGTAAATTTCCATAGAAGAAATGAAAGAAATAGGGAAATTTTCCATTGAAAACCACAATTTCGCGCACACACACTTCCATATCAAAGAAAAACACGTACTAGAATTGTGGAAGTTAACCGACAGCTCTTTTTCCGACTCTTCACATATTCGCACTAACACACTTCAAAAACGCAATTTGCTAGCAATGTTCAGTAGTACAAAAACAGGCGAACTAGTACATAAACAGGCGATTTTTGTGAGGTTAAATCACAATTTCTAGTACAGAAACGACCGAATTAGACGTATCTGCCAAACCCTAGGTAGAGAGTGTTGTGTATCTAGTGACCCTAGTTCGAATGAACTCGATCGTAATCATTAAATTGGTTATTCCTATTTTGGAGGGAAAAAATTCGCGTAACTTTAGTAAACTTATTATTATATTTTTTTTTATTTTTTTCCGCCCGAGCGCGCCATAAAACTTAACCTCCCTTTTCTTAGCTGTCAGACCAAAACCCCAAAAAAACCCCTAACCACTATCGAACTAATTGTTGTCTGGAATTGGTGTGGATCACATGCCAACTGCATTAATTGGTCCACACCAAAAAAAGTGTTGATTAAAAGGAGTTGAATATGTTTAAACAAATTCCGCTATCTTAGTTCTGATGAGGTATCCAGGGCCGGATTTACATATGAAGAGGCCCGGGGCTATTTCACTTTTGGGGGCCCCTACCAACTAAGGCTTATGATTTTTTTTAATTTTTTTCCTAATCGGAAAAATATTTGAAAAATTTTTTTTGTGTTTGTATCACATAATGCCGAAAAAAAAATTTTGTTTACCAAAGATATCGGCTTTCTTCCATTGCGTGCCAATACCACAACTGCAAAAACTTTGCCAGACTCTCGCTTATTTTACATACTTCATTATTTTTTACAGGATCCCACTATTTTCAATAATTAATTTTTTTCCAAGGATTCTATTATAACTATGACAATATAAAATACGTACCAGTCCTGAATGTTGTTTGTCGGTTAAGTTGCTGGTTTAGGTTTAAACATTAAGGCCAGGTACGTTTTATATATTGTGAAGTTGCTGGTACTGCACTATAAATTTCAGAAAGCTTTGGATGCATTGAATTTTTCTAAATCAAAAGATCTTCAATTATTTCACTGGCACCGAACTTATTTAAATAAACATCAAAATATCACCTTCTCTCTCACGATTATCATTGGTGGATTGAATGGTAATTGCTCACTGCTTCTATTCTTCGAAGTGGAGATCAAAACGGATTTTACTTAGTTTTTGGGAAGTGTATCATCAGGGCAGCCTTATATGATAAAAGTGGATTTTGAACTGAACCAGATGATCTCAAATCATGAAGACTATGGTAAAGAATTTTGAAAAGTTTGAAATATTTATCAATTCCTTAATTGCTTACTCATCTTAGCTCCTTTTAAAAATATGCTCATTTATATGGGAATATTTCGTGCTTTACTTTTAGCGAAATAATTTATTATTTCATCAAAGTCAATCGATTTTAGTACGTCAAACTTTATTGACATTAGAGAAAGTGAGTTCAAACGATTTTCGCCAATTGTATTACGCAAATAGTTTTAATCCTTGCTAAAGTAGAGAAGGAACTTTCCCCTTCACAATTTGTTGCAGGTATAGTTAGATATATTCGCAACGAAATCCTTACGTTTGGAAACGTGCGAAGAATTGAATTACCGTCCTCAAGTAGTTCGCTCATACGTGCAAGCTTAGTTTTTGCAATATTTTCGTTCTTAACAATTTCAGAAAATTGTAAGAATTCAAAAACGTAACCAATCTTCAAATCATTGGGATATGCACTTATAAGAGCTTTACATTTATCTTGAATTTCAGCAATTGATAATTCGTTAAAAATCCAAATAAATTTTCAATGCTGTTGTACGCTTCGCTTCTCTTTTCTAATTCCTGATACAGACAGTCTATTATCGGCAGAAAGGTCTCTATGCCAAATTGTTCACGTGCAGAAAATTCCGTTTCTATTGCATCGCCTTCATCAAACAAACATGCTCTTTTTCTTGTTCTTCTATTAAATTCTCTATATTGATGATCATCCACAAGTATTTATTCAGAAAACCTGACAAAGACCTATATAGTTGACATACAGTCAGTAAATCAATATCAGCGCTCTGAAGCGATTCGCTAGTTGCATGGAAGTGTTCTAAAATTTTGATCCAAAAAATAACCATGATACCAGTATCGAATTCTTTCATTTTATTCAGAATGCCATTTGCTTCATTTTTGGTTATCTGATTTTGGGTGCTATCACATGCCAAGTTACTAAGAGTGGTCATAATCTCAAAAACCCACGCCGGTTTCTATCACCTAACGGTCCTCCCGCGTCCGGTGTTAGATTGGTGGCAGTTGCGGGTGCGCTCAAATGTCAGCGAAGTGCTGACTTCTGAACGCACTCGCAACGCCCAGCAGGGAATACAAATCTCGCCCAGCGGCAACTCAACAGGATTTAATTCTATTGTATTGAATATATGAAAATTTCGGGCCCCAGTGAAATTTGTAGGGGGCCCCTTAAAATTTGGGGGCCCTGTGCGACAGAACCTTTTATTCCTATGAGAAATTCGGTCCTGGAGGTATCGTATTTAATTTTAGTTCTCTGGGCTTGTAAAAATGATCACATTTATTTTCACGGATTGTGCCATAATCTATGGATCTAATAGTGTACCGCAAGTTAATTCACGTGCTCTTATACAATCGTATAAAAATAGATTTTCGGATTTTTTCTCGCTTAACCCTGAAACCGTGTTTAGGGCACTGAGTGCCCCAAGCTATTTTCAAACAATAAATTAGATACTTTCTAGTTCTGTAACATAATCCCAATGCACAATTTTTTTAAACATATGATATGCACAAATGCGTAAACAAAAGAATCGAACTGGTTTTTCTGTGTTTTATTTGATAAATATGTAAACGCAGAAAAAAGGGCAATTTCGTGTTCTGGGGCACTGCGTGCCCCAGAATATGCGTACAGTGATCATCAACAAAACATTTAAATGCATGCATTTGATAAATCTATAAACAAAAATAAATATGTAAACAAAAAAAGGCGATTTCGTGAATATGCGTATGTAGATCCTTTGAAAAGAAAACAGTTGAATGCATTTAGTTGCCGATGAAATTTCAGGAGATAATTACTTGAGTATTTTGTGATTTAATTTTATAGTTTTGTGATAATTTTGTTTTGTGTTGAGTGGAAATGGATGCTTTTTTGAGATTAGTGAACAGTGCAGCGCGACGAGAGTTATCTGCTGAGGGATAAGACCTTCTTCAAAACGAGTTCGATGTTTTTATTCACAACGATGATGAAAATGGAACTGAAAACGTACCTATTGGCGGTGCAGATTTTTCTGCTGCAGATCATCCTATAGCAATTCCAAACGATGTCCAACGTAGAGAAGTGTATTCATCAATTTTTTGTTTCTCAGATTGCATGAGCCTTGTGAGTTACGTATCAAACACGAAGAAGAACGTTTTATTGTTGTCAACTATACACGAGGATGAGGAATTAGATGAATCAACCAGAAAGCCAGAGACGATTATAGACTGCAATGCGACCAAAGGAGGTGTTGACACGTTCGACCAAATGAATAGAACATACACTTGTAGGCGCAAGACTAACCGTTGGCCTATGACACAATTTTTCAATATGGTCGACGTAGCAGCCCTTGCTGCTTATCCGATGTTCGGTATTACTAATCCCACATCCGGTACAAGAAAATATGTAAGAAAACATTTTCTTAAAACTTTGGCTGTTGAATTGGCAAGTAAGCACATCCGGAATAGAATGGAAAAAGGTTCACTACGGCAATCAGTGAAAACTGCCCTTTCATTAATTGGTTTTGAAGCTACAACTCCAACAGTGTTCCCTGTAGTTCGGTCAAATTACAAACGTAATAGATGTGAAACATGCAAGGCTGATCGCAAACAAAATAAAGGAGACACCAAAACTACTGCTGTCTGTGATTTGTGCAACAACCCTACCTGTTCGAAACATTTTATTCGGGTTTGTCAAAAATGCTACGTTCCGAACTCATCTCCTATAAGTGATACTGACTCAGAAGCTGAATCATGTCTGGATATTTCGACAGCGCTATCTACCTCATCTAGACGGCCACATTCAAAACGATCCAGAACCCATTCACCTATTTAATTTTGGTATTATATTTAATTTATTATTTTGAATTAGTTTTTTCTTTTCATTACTTTGTGAACATTTTTATTTTGGTTTCAAGGTGGACATAATTAATTTTTCGAAAATACAGATAATGCTTTATTTTCTCTTCTTTTTCCAAACTCATATCAGCTTGTCCAAATCAAGAACGCTAATTAGCAAAGAAATAGCCGTATTTTCAACACACCACCCATACATTTTGTATGAAATGCATACTGGGGCACTGAGTGCCCCAGAGCACGATAAGTCCATTTCTTGAAGAGCACGGTTCTAGGGTTAATGGTGTAAAATCGAGACTAAAATAGCGCGACAAATTGTGCTGAACCTCATAAAAGAAAATTTTTCGGTTTAAAATTTAATTAAGTATTAAAAAAAATTTCTTTAAATAGTGCGAACTTTTTTCTGTCTATCTAATACTCAAACCACCATGTTGAGAAGATCATGTTGCTAAGTGTATGTTGCAGTTAGACTGCGGCCTTGTTGCCGTTGTTGGCTTTATTCCCAATTTCCCATTTTTTTTAATTGAAATGGGTAAGTTAATGGCAAAGGTAACATTTATTTTTAAGGACTTGGACTGGTTGAATCTGCACGTATTTTATTTTGATGAGAACGCATTTAATAATGGATTATCGAAATATTTAACGTAAGCAAGAAAGAGTAGTTAGTAATCCCCGAATTGGTTAGTTCACATTAAACGCTAAACGACAGGATGTTTTTAATAGTTTTCTACTAGTTCGTTTTTTCTCAAACTTCAGACAAAGTAATGATTCGTGACTATTTGTTTTATTTTTTAAATCCTCAAAATGATCCCGAAGCGAAATTAGTTTTTTTTTTTTTAGTTTTAAGAAGGGGCGAAGCGCTGAGCCACCGCGCACACTAGGCACCAAAAGGGCCCATAGCGATCCCTTCAGAACCTCGTAGGTCACTAAGCATCCCCTAAACAACCCAGATCCCTAACAAACTTGACTAGCTTATCATGCCCTATTAACCTCAGGTCCTCCAAATTGTCAAAGAAAAGACTTCCCAGCCATCTCAGTCGCCTCCTTGCAACCGCCTGACACTCGCACAAAATGTGGGTGATGTCCTCCTCAGCGCATATGTCCAGGCAATACCTGCACACGTCAGAGTCAGCGATCCCCATACGCATAGCGTGCTTCCCTAGCAAGCAGTGCCCTGTCAGTATTCCGACAAGTAGCCGCAGACTTCCCCTACTCCATGTTAATATCTCCCTAGTCTTTCGTCTGTCCAACCTTGGCCAGAGTGCCCTAGAGGTCCTACAGCTCGTTAGCGCCTCCCATCTAGAGTTCGCTGCGTCCACTGCACAATCCCGGATACGTGCTTTAATTCCGTTTAAAGGTGGATTAACCACCTCCTCTACCATCCCGTCCGACGCCGATCCTAGTCTCGCCAGCTCATCGGCCTGTTCGTTGCCTGGTACGTCACTATGCCCTGGTACCCAGCATAGTCGTACTCTATTCTGACTACAAAGTACCTTGAGCACTTCTCGACAGCGCTTTACTAGCTGGGATTTAATAGTCCCTGATTCCAATGCATTCAAAGCCGCCTGGCTGTCAATGTAGAGTGAGATATCCCGACCGAATAACCCCTCCATCAACATGATGTTACCTGCCTGGAGCACTGCCAGAATTTCCGCTTGGAATACACTACAGGCATCCGGCAGCTTAAAGGACTCCCTTGCACTCAACTGCTCAGAGAAGACTCCAGCGCCAGTGCCGCATTCCATTTTGGAACCGTCCGTATACACGGAGAGTTCTCCCTCATTTAATACCCTATTGCTTTCCCAGTCCGCTCTGCTTGGGTACACAACCCTGAAGGATGACTTAAAATCATTCACCGGGATCATATAATCCGTGCAAAAGTTGACCGGACCCTGAAGAAATTCCCTAAGAATGGAGCTGTGTCCTGTGGGTCTCTCCCTAAAGAGACAACAGCTCAATAGTTTTGCCGCTGTGTTTGAAGCAACCTGCTTAATGAAAATATCAAGCGGCAAAAGGTGCATGCAAACCTCCAGTGCTGCTGTTGGCGTTGTGCGCAGGGCCCCTGTGATCATTACACAAGCACTCCGCTGCACTCCACTCAATTCCCTTTGAATATACTTTTTGTCTGTGGCTTTCCACCATACCAGTGCCCCGTACGTCAGAATGGGTCTTGCCACCGCCGTATACAGCCAATGTACCATATTTGGTTTCAGACCCCAGCTCTTTCCCACGGCCTGTCTACACGCAAAAAGCGCGTTGTTGGCCTTTTTAACACGCTCTCCAACATTTTCCTTCCAATTTAGCTTCCTATCCAGGATCAGGCCCAGATATTTCGCTTTTTCCGAAAGTTGCAGCTCGACCCCTTCAAGCATTGGCAGCCTGAATTCCGGGATCTTGTGCTTCCTAGTAAATAAAACCAACTCAGTTTTTGAGGCGTTAACCCCCAAGCCACATCTTTTGGCCCACCTGCTCAGTGTACAGAGTGCCGCCTCCAAGATATCAGTAATAGTATCCAAGAATTTTCCCTGAACCAGTATGACTATGTCATCCGCGTAGGCCACAACCTTGATTCCCTTCCTTTCGATTTCCATCAGAACCTCGTTCACTACAAGGAGCCACAGAAGGGGCGATATCACCCCACCCTGTGGAGTGCCCCTCGAGGCTTGCCTTGTTACCTTTCCTTGCCCCCTCTCCGAACTCACAATCCTGGTTTCCAACAAGGTCGTCAACCAGTCCGTCAGTCCATCCTCTAAGCCTATGCTATTTAAAGCATCCCTAATTGCTTCCACTGTTACGTTGTTGAAAGCCCCCTCAACGTCAAGAAATGCCGCCAACGTGAATTCCTTACTTTCCAAACTAAACTCTATAGACCCCACTACTTCATGTAGGGCTGTGTCTACGGATTTCCCTTTGATGTAGGCATGCTGGGCGTTAGACAGCAGCCTGTTCTCGCATAATCTCCGAATATATGTTTCTATAAGTCTCTCCAGCACCTTAAGAACGAATGACGATAGACTGATAGGTCGAAAGTCCTTCGTTGTCGTGTGACCGGGTCTTCCCGCTTTGGGAATGAAAACTACACGTGCCTCTCGCCAGGCCCGTGGAACATACCCTGCCCGTAAGCAGCTCCTGAAAATCGTACTCAACCAGCTGAGGATTGCCTCGGAGGCTCTCTGCAGCATGATTGGCCTAATGCCGTCTGGTCCCGGTGATTTGAAAGGAGCAAAAGAGCTTATGGCCCATTTGATCGTGTCCTCACCCAGGAGTTCTTCCATTCCATTTGGTACAGCCAAATTATTTCCAGAGAAGCCCCTATTATCCATAGAATAGGGATCCACCGGTGTACTACCAGGGAAGTGAGTGGACATCAAGAGCTCCAGAGCCTCCTGACTAGTCTCCACCCACGACCCGTCACTCCTCTTTATGTAGCTCGGTGGACACGGCTCCTGAGAAAGTACTTTCCTAAGCCTGGACGCCTCACTACATTCACCTATTGATGCGCAGAAGTTCTTCCACGACTCCCTTTTGAACTTCCTGATCTTGTATTTGAAGACCCTGAGACTGGCTTTGTAATTATCCCAATCTTCCGTCTTCCCATCACGCTTCGCCCTATTAAAGAGCTTCCTAGAAGATTCCCTGAGTTCCCTTAGTTCGCTATTCCACCAAGGTGGATTAACTTTCTTTGGAGCCCTAGGTAGCGGGCAGGATTTCTCGAAAGCCGTTACCAGAAAGGTATTGAAAGTCCCCACACTTGCTTCAATCGCATCCCTACTTACCAGATCCCGCGGGATCGTTGAGAATTGCCGCTCTGTGATTCTATTGAACCTATCCCAATCCGCTCTCCTGGGGTTCCGTGGGAACTGCCTTTTCTCCCGCTCAAAATGAATTTGAAATAGGATCCAACAGTGATCCGAGAATGATGGTTTATCTGAAACCTTCCACTTATCAACCCTCAGCGTTCTGGAATTGGTGGCAAGGGTAATATCCAAAACCTCCTTTCTGTTCCGCACTATGAATGTAGGATCTGAGCCCACATTACATATCCTTAAATTAGATCCCAGTATAAAATCAAAAAGAGACTTACCCCTTTCGTTGGTGTCGGTGCTTCCCCATTGTGAATGATGCGCATTCGCATCACATCCGATGACCAGGTCCCATCTACTGCTCCCTGCGAGCTGCCTTACTGACTGTGGTGGAACTTCGCTGCCGTCGTAAGGTAAGTAGGCCGACGCCAGGCATATCGGCTTACCCATTTCCCTTTCTATCTGAATTGCCGTTAAATCTTCATTGCTGTAATTGGTTAACAAAAATGCATTAAGCTCACTTTTTATTAATATACATGCCCTTGGTTTACCCTCGCATTTCCTGTAGTGGAGCTTATAATTCCGGAGTCCGAGCCCCTGGATGACATTCTTGCCGTTCACCCAGGGCTCCTGAATCAGCGCCACCGAGACTCCCTGTTCTGCCATAAAGGCCACCAAGCAAGAGGTTGCCACCTTACTATGGTGGAGGTTGATTTGAATCACCTCCAACATTAGTAGGTATGGCCTCCTCAATTCCCCTGTTCTGTTGGGCTGCTTTCACCATCACCCTACCCAATCCGAAACGCACCATACCCTTACAGGCCTCCAGATACGGCAATGACTCCCTGCTGAGCGATAGAAGGTAGTGCTGGCCAAACTCCTGCTTCGGCCCCACCTTCAGCACCTTCCAGCTCTCCGTTTTAAGGTCCCTGTTTTGGAACCGGAGAAGATCCAGAACCTTCTCCTCGTCCAAGAAAGGTCTCGGGATCCAAACCCAAGCCTTTGGCAGGACGTATTTCGCCAGTTCCGCTGGAGAAACCACCTTGAGTTTGGCCCCTTCCCAGATTTCGCCCAAATTTGCAATTACCCTCGATATCAGCTCCTTGGATGCCTCGTTACCGCAAGCTATTACCTTGTGGCCTCCATCCCAGCCTGCTCCGTCAAACTGCAGCTCCAGATCGGAAGCCCCCGACCGATATTGGGTCAGCATCGCATCGAGAATTAGGCCCTCGATCCGAAGCCACTGGTCCATCAGGAGTCGGCCACTGGGTTCCTGCTCGTTGACAAGGGCGATGCGGAGCGTGTCAGCCACAGCGCTTGCTCGGGTTGACGTAGAAGCTTTAGCCTTTTTCGCCTCCCTTGCTGCCACTGCATCGTCCGACCTGCCCCGCTTCGTCCTGAAGTCCTCCCTTCTTTCCTTCGCTTCCCCCTTGGGTGGTCCGACCCTAGGTCCAGTCGTCACCGCCGTTAGTTCAGCTTTGGACTCCCTGACAATTCTATTCCATACCCCGGGATTGGTTCCCGAGGGTCCGGCCTTAACCCCTTGCCCTACCTCAGCTGTAACGCCTGAAGGTCGAGCTTCCGTCCTTAGCCTCCCCTCAGCTTCCACGCCTGAGGGACCGGCCTCCTGCATACGCGGAGCTGGTGCCTCCGCGCTCGCCGCTAGAGCGACAGCCCTCGTTTTGCAGTCGTCCAAATACTTCTTCAAGTGTTCGTCCGCCGCAATGCCCTTGGCTCTCTCGTACTGCTCTTTCTCCCAGTCGCTGAGCCGACTGAGGTCCATAGCCTCGTACTTCGAGATCTTTCTCAAGGCCGACCGCATCCTACGCTTCGCCTGTAGGTGTGTGCTTGCCCTGCCCTTGCCCACCGTCGTCCACTTGAACCCTCCCTGGGTCCCAGTATTACTCCCAACGGTTGGACCATCTCCAAAACTTCCCTCAACCCGTCCTGTCTCCTCGACCTCCCTCACCTGCACGACGCGCATACCCTCCTCAGCAATGGCGGTCTGCTCACAGCCATCCCGTTCGTCACCGATGAGGGTCGCATCGCCGTCCAAGTCACTCCCATCGATAGCGTCAGTCTGCTGAAAGCCATCCTGATCGCACTCAATGATAGTAACGTCGACGTCCTCGACTATCCCGGGGGACAGGAGCTGATCTTCCGTCGACAGACACTCGAACCTTCCGTCCAGCGAGTTGGACGAGAGAGAAAGCTCATCATCGTCGTCACTAGCCAAGACACCAGGTCCCTTCCTACCGTCCTTAACATCCATTCCTTTTTTGTTTTTTTCCATGTGATTCCCACGAGTAGCGCGTGAAAGGGTCGTCATCCATGGCAGAGCACCGCATTACCATGGAAAGGCTAGATTAAACCAGAGGTCGCCCGGTATCTGGAGTTTATCGTTCGTGACTGAGCTCCCCCTCAGCCATGCAGTCCTTAGCACGATGATTTACACCTTGACTTGGGTATAGGAAGAAGGGAAATTGGAGAGACGACACGGGGGGATAAAACACACAGTTGGGTACCTCAATCTAAATGACCACAACACCCGATTGAAGCGAGTGTGTAAGTCTTAGCTGAGTAATCGAGTGGACAGGTTGTCCATCCCGACTAATCATTACCAGCAGGCGCCCACGTGGAGGACCAAAGTTGAGGATTTTCCGCCCACCGAAGCGAAATTAAGTCGAAAAAAAATTTAAATCTATTTCCATTTAATTCGATATCTCCATTTGTTGCGTGTAATCCGATCGGAATGAATTAAATACGCACCGAATTTACACCTGCCCGGCTTAACTTCAGCTCTACGATTACGAACTTAAGCATCGCTCTGCATCGCATAAATCTTGCAACTATTTATTAGCGTCTCGTTCAAGTAGGTAACAGTGAAATTGGCAAACTATCGATTTAGTAATTATAGCCTAAAACACCTTTCACCTTTCATCACGAAAGCGAAAATAATGACGAGCAGTCGGCAAATTCCCGCTATTGGGGGTTTCTCTTGTTGACGTCCGAGCGCTACGAAAACCAGAAAGTTTTTGCGATTCGGCTAAAAAGTGGAATTTGCAAAAATCACATTTTTTTCGAATGCAGCAAATTTGCGAGGTTGGCCATGCAGAGCAGACAGGAGATCATGGACCAGTCTATGACGTTCCAATAATCCGTAGTTACCTGCTATAAAATTACAGTCATTGTACGATTTTTCATTACTGTAAGTTGAGAAATATTGCGGAGTAATGTGCTGAGGAGCGATGCACCTGTGAGGTGTGAAACGCCTCCCTCATTAATGAAAATGGAAAAACACGTTTTTACAACTTGGGAATCGTGTTTAGTTCAGTGATTCAGTTTAGCTCTACATTGGGCTTAAACTATGCTATAATAATTCCATGTCGAGATAATGACCAATGTCCGGTGGATAGACCGCAATGATAAAAACTTTCGCTTACATTCCGCATTCAGTGAAAGCAGGTGTGGTTGATTGCGCCGTGGTGATTGCATTGATTTTCAGATAGTAAGTAGTTACTTCAGTTCGTTTTAAGTTTATACCTGCGAATTCTTCACAAATTTTGAGGTTACCGATTTTATTGTCAGATAATAAACTGAAAAAATTAATCAACTGTTTCAATGCAATTATCTAATCTATCTGATAAAATTATTAGACATCCCTGCGTTATTTCTTTTAGTCTAGTCTTCAGTGATTTCTGGTTCTCTGAACTTATCATCTAGCTCCTAAATTTCTCTTTTACTTTACGAGTACTATTTCAATAATACAGTATTGTGATCGATTTAAAAAAAAATACTTTCCTGCAAATTTTGTTACACATTTCATGACTAGTTGACAAAAAAAATCCAGTCTATCTGTCCGCCTTCCGCCGTACGTAGAATCGTTTGAAGGCTCTTAGCTCCCAAACCCTTTGAGCAATTAAGTTAAAAAAAATTTTAAGATAGACTTGGTGGCTATGGCTTCATACAATAATGTAAATATAAAAAGGATGAAGATTTTACTGTGTCGGTTCTTAAGATTTACTTTTCGGTATATTTCTTGATCTGCTATTGCTTTTTTCTTTGGAGACCCTTGAGGATTTACGCATTGTTCTTAGAACCGTTTTCGATATCAAGTGAAGTTAAATTGACTCCGCAAATATATGTTAGAAGCTCAGTCACTATAATAAGTAATTAAGTCGAATTCAATGCATCGAAAACGCAGTGCTGTGTTTAACTCTAAGAGTACACTAACTTTTCACAGCAAAATTTCTGGAAACAAGCCCATCATCAGAATTTTTTGTGTAACTAAGTTTATCCAGTTTTGTGCATTATAGTGACCGTATGTTTATCGATGCTAAATACGTCATAAAATACCTATGATTCTTTGATGTAGATTTTGTTCTCGATCTAAATTAGGCAATTCTTACAGCCCCATTTTCGCCCTATCTTAAAAATAATTTTCGCATTTTCTGCGGGATCATCTCAATCCGCTATGGGCAGAATTCAAAGACTTCATGGTGGTAGGTGATGATTTTATTACTACCATTATCGACTCTATTTAACATTGATGTAACCTTGGTTGTACTGTTTTTCTTTACGGATATTTCAACGGCCACTGTTTTAAGGAACTTTTTAGCTGAGTACTTCTTTGGTTTCACTTCAACAATTTTCTTTCAACTTGGAGCACTGAGAGTCTTGAATATGTTAATATGACTCTGTAATGATTACAGAATCGCTTCCATAATGGATATTTGCCACGGTCATCCATGACTCATTGAAGCGTGGTTGTGTTTCGTCTGCACATTACCAGTAAGCACTTATAATTTACGGCAAAGAATCACGTTGGAATTGAACCGATGAACTTTATATTTGATTGAAGCATGCCAACTAGACAACCAGCATGTTTTGGAGTTTATTGCAAGAAAGAGATTGTCTCTTTTTGAATAGTTCATTACCCTTGGCTTTACCAGGTAAGGCATGAATATTTCAGCGCTGAAAAAATCAATGCAAGTATTAGTACTTCTTAAAGTTCCTGGTAGGTATACTATTTATTACAACATGCGTGTGATGCAGTAGAGCAGGAAGAATTTTGCTGTTGGACTGGTTTTCATATATTTGCAGCAGAAGTTATGAAAAGAAATATAACAACACTCTATAAGAGATTAGATAGATAGATATATTTATTTCTTAAATTTAGATACAGTTCGATATTTCAGTTAATTTTCATTTAGAGGTTGGACATAATGTTTTTACAACTTTGGTAAGCACTGAGCAGATAAAATTTTATGTACACTTTTAAGAATACATACAATATATAATTTCCCTATAAAAGATTAGTTTTTTTGCATTAATGTCTAGAACGTTGTTAAAGTTAGGCTACGAAAGTTATGCGAACAACACTGCAACTATTGACTTCATAAATTTAGCACATTAAATTTTTTCGTCTTCATACATCAAGGGACATTGATATTTAACGTTTGTCCAAAACTAAATAATAAAAAATGTTAAGTTTATAATTCAACGCGTTCTATCGAATTTTTGTGCTTTTGGGCATTACAAGTATTAATGTTTTAAGTATCGTTGCAAGCTAGGAGTTCACCGGGGTTAAGTACAATACAATCCGTTTAAAATCAAAAGAATTGACAACGATTTAGTATTCGCATTTAATAATCGCACTATTTTTAACACTGCTCGGTTTCATGCACTACTTGGTCACTGCTCGCTGTTACTAATCCAAATCGCTTCACAAATACTTTTGCATAGAAAATGATCGTCATCTCATTTCACCGTTGTAAAAACTTTGTTTGGCTGCAAACTTTGCCGTGCTTTTAGACTACATGTCTCGGATTGAGAGCTTTCTTACATATTCGGTGGTGTATGTGCATGTGTTAAGTCGTGTTCTTTCTCTCATATTCGGTGGTGTATGTGGAAACTTCAGGAAATGTTGAGAGGAACTAAGACGGGAAAAATGTTCGAGAAGAATGTTGAACTGTGCAGAATATTGAAGATTATTCCCCGCATTTGTGAAGCAGAATCATGGCTTTCGGAGATAGTAAAACAATCTCCACTACGTACTCAACAACATTTTATAAGCAAATTTATTTTTAGAATCCGTAACTACCAAGTTTCAACTTTCTATCACCGGTACCAAAAATTTAAAAATTCTTATGTCTTCTTTCCGCCTTTCTACACTTTCTCCTCGCTTGTACTAAATTGGTGTCAGAAGTAGGATTATGCACAAATAGAACACAGCGAGAAATAGCGGTGTTAGATGGTGGAGGTGAAAGAGGAGTGATGGTTTCCGAATATTGTAAAAAAAATCCCACTCCGTTTCGAATAAGCTCCAAAATTTATTTTGAGTATGTAACTACCAAGTTTCAACTTTCCATCATCAGTGGTTCTAGACTTTTAAAATAAAAATGTTTACAATGTATACATTCTCCATTCGCCCATATAAGAAATATAATTTTTTTTTAATAATAACAAAATGGAAGAAACTCTAATGAATGAAATGGTTGGGGAATGAGATCAAGGAGGTGTTAAGCAATTTTTGAAGTTGAAGGCCTTTGCACTGCGACAGACAAACGGATAAATTGCTCCTTTTCGAAATTCCTTTCCATGCACTTTTGATCAAAAAATTATCCGATGAAAACCCTTCAAAATTCACTGAGATGAAAGATGAAAAAGAAATGCTCGTCTGTATATATATATATACATATTTGGTTGCGAACCGTAAAAGCTTAATTTGATTAAATTAAAAAAAATCACAGATTCCTTTATTACAATAGTATTTAAATATTGTAATACTTGACAATTTTTCACGCTTTCAGTTACTACACATTCTCTTGCAGAGCTTTACATAATACACGGTCGCTCTTATCAGTAAAAATGATGATCATCTGGTGTCGCAGTAAAAACTGATCCTGCGTATAAGTTCTGCGGCACCTATATAATGCATGCGTTGAATCGAGAGATTCCCAGCATTTTCGGTGATGTGTGTGGAACATGCACGAAGTGGGTAGAGCTTTCCACGCTATTCTAATGGCACATTGGAAGGTTGTAGTTTTCTATGGAAACATTATTATAATTATAATTATAATATGTTTATTTCCCAAAATTTTTCTATAATTTTAAGTTTAAGCTAGATATGAAAGAATTGAGTGTTCTGACAGAGTTTATCTTTACAGCTACGGTATAGTAAACATTTAAATGGTAAAAATATGTTTTTCTATGGAAACATTGATGACATTTATAAATGGATCTGGTTGTATCAAGATGCTTACATCGAATGTGAACATACTTTAAACGGTGTTAAATATCGTATTACAATTAAGGTGATAACCCCTACCTTTGGCTTTGGATCTACGATAAGCTGGCGGGGTCCTTGCCTTGAATAAATCTTTGAAGTGAACTGTGTATAAGTTTTCGGATCAAAAGATAATATGCTGTGGTATTGAAAAATGTGGAATTGAATGCCTTCCTCTGTAACCATCCATCAAAAAATCGCACGTTGGACATGTTTCGGTCCAATTTTCCTCCAAACGAGTCTGCTCCATTTTTTTCGTTAACAGTGCATGACATTGCTTGAACTCTAAAGAAAATGTAAATAATTAGCTGCCCATAAAATGCATATAGGCCCCAATGGATCGCAATTCCATTCACCAAAATTTCTTAGTTATTTTCACTGCCACAAACGTCCAGTTTACGATCGCGATCGCGCGATAAGAGTGCATCCAAGATCAAAATCGTGTTTTATCATAAAGACATGTTCGGTATGATCCAACCAGTTCTTTTAACACTAAAAAGTGAAAATTGTGTCACGCACGAGTTAGCATCGAGTGAAAGAGAAATTACAGTAAGACTCGATCGTTTTGTACGGCCAGTTCCTCGTTAGTATGGCTCGCAGATCATAAGTGCGATCAAAAGTTATGTGAGTCTGTCGTAATCCGTAACGCAGTCCTAATCGCATCAACAGCTCTCAGTTGATTGAGATTTATAAAAAATACGAGAAGAGTTTAATCCGAAATCCCAACACCAAAATCGACAGAAGTGCAGCAACGATTTCAATTGAATCGAAAAATCGAGTTACTGTCTTAAGTCTTTCGATTTTGTTTTCGAACAAAAACGTCCGTTTTCGATCGGTTTTTGCACTAAGTAGTGAAGGTGAATCGAAGAAAGATCATAGAAAAGTGAAGATATTTGGCTATTACTCAATTGCAATAAGCAATAACTGATTATGAGTGCCTTAAAAACATCATTCCGTAGCTTTCAATCGCGCCAGATCATGTGGCAATCGAATTTGTGATCAGTTTACGGCAAGCGTTAGCGGTTGACGGGTTTCTTTGGCGTGTGTTATAAATCTTTAACAAAAAATAATAATAATAATAATAATTCAGCAAGAATGTAAACAAGAAATTTAATTTTCTTTGCTTTAGGATGTTGTTATTTTCTGGAATATCACTTTATCCCTTATGTCTTATGAGTTCATAGTACCCCCCGAAACTGCAGTGTTAAAATATCGTGCGCCAAATATCTTTTGCATTAATGTTTAGTGTTTTTGGTGAAAGAATTCCGCGAAGAAAGTTTCAGTGCTACCGTGTGATTGTGTAATCAAACGAAAGCGCACTGGCGGAAATCACAAAGAAAAGAAGAAGAAAAAAAATTGTGTGAGAAAAATCGATAGATCCGATCGAAATGCACTACATGTCTCTATTTTATGTAATAACATGTCTAGGCCAATTGTATGTTATAAATGCATTTGTGAATAGAACAAAAAGTTTTAATGTTGCTGAGCTCGATACGAACAATCGAACCGGAAGATTTTTATTCGACTCGATATTTCGGATAGGAACGGATATAAATAACGTCTTCGATTATGACGATACGGATGATGATATCGATTACGATGCAGCCACCAATGTAAGGACGTGTAATTGCGGTAAGTTATCTAACGTATTTTTTTCAATACTTAAGTTCGAGGAGTCTTAGAAAACTTCTTGCTACGTCAAAGTTCTAACGTTCTTGACGAAATTGAGGCCACTGAATATAACTCTATTATTGGTTATAGATCTTTTATGAAAGCTGCTTAGGAATATAAAGTTAGTATACTATGAGTTGTAGGTAGTGTTCTAATTTCTGAGAACCAGTTTTCTTGGCCGTAGAACAGTTTGAGCCTGTTATTATATTAGCTATTATTTGTAGATAAATATTAACATAAACCTAAATATTTATAATAAGACTGGCCAAAGCTTTATAACAAAATGCCCAATTAGAAATGAATAAATTAATATTTTATTTATTGTCTATGTTAAAGACAGCTTTCAGTCTTTGTTTCTTTTTAGTCGTCATTTTAACATTACTATCGACTATATTCAAATTCATATGACTTCTTGTGTCATGTATTTTGTAGTTTGTCGAAAATCATATTGAAAAAAGAACATATGTTATATTGCATTCCATAAATGAGTAGGTGCTTTGTACTCTCAATCTTTTCTGACTAGTAACTGTTCAGTTTCAAAATATGTGTGTACATTGAACACGAATTTTTGTGAAAGCAAGTGTGTCAACGACGGCATGTTGACGAACAACAAAAGAGGCAAATTAGGACAATTGCGATTATTACCACACCTGCAAATTCTGAGAAGATTTCATATGGAGAATTTTAATTATGAGGTTGTTCACTTTAGTAAAAAAAATTGTTTTGATTTAATAAACATATTCATTGAAGAAAGAATCGAAAATCATGCTGCGAATAGTTCATTAATTAAATTCACTTTAATAGTGGTGTGAGCACGGAACTACCAACAAAACTTATTACATAACTTTATAGTCATTAAAATGAAACACAAACAATACTGTACAATTATTATTAGTTTAGGTCTAGAAAAAAACTTTATCAACCAACATTGTTAATAAGAATCACAGAAAAGTTTAATTCAATATACTAAATATGTTATTAATTAAATCATTTTAGTAAGCCAGAAAAATTAAACAAAAATATTTTCCTCAGTATATTTCGATGCAGTTTTCACTACCCGTGGAGAAAAGAGCACAAAATTCGTACGCAAGGATATATACAGAGTGCATTGTTATAAATTTGGTAGCAGCACACATGCTCAGAAAGCTGAAAGTAAACACATGTTATCGTACCGTTTTCGATATATGTAGTTTTTTCTAGCATTTTGCCATTTCTTCTAAATAATCTTTTGTCCATTAACACCAAAAATTTTTTCCAACAGTCTATATTCCTCTCTCATCCTTCAAGACCCTACTAATGACTTATCACTGCACCACAAATAATTAAGGTCACAATGTAAATTTTTATTAAATTAAAATTTTTTATGAGTTTTTCTTTGTCGATTATTTCAATCATTCGTTTAGTCATCCTCATTTGATGCAGTATCCATTCAATTAGAAAAAAAAATCTGCCAATGGTCTGGGCGAAACTTTATTCTTTGCGGGTTCAAGTTCGGGAGCGGTTAAAGTCGGAGTATATCATCAGTTGTTTCGAAATTACGAGGTTTCTTGGAAAGTTAGTTTTGTTCTTAAAAAAAATATTTAAAATAGAGATTTTTAGCCGATTAAATATTGGAAAAGCCCGTGTTTTCGAATTTCGGTATATTATAATATATACACTAAAAGCCCATAGAAGTAAAAGCGAATTTGCTGCTTTATCAGAATTAAGAGATATGACGAATTGTTAAAACATATATAAAGCCTTTACTTCCACTTGCGGTTTGAATTTCGAAAAAATTGTGAAACAGGTTTTTAGACGATTTCATAAGAAGCAACTTGATATCTCCTGAGACACGAGGGATCTTGTAAAATTTTTGAAAACTTAAGCAAACCCTTCACACCACCTTGGTTTTTTAAATTTGGAAAATCATGAAAATGGTTTTTAGATATCATTACATCAAATGCCGTGATAACCAATTTTATATCTCATCAGAACTATGGGATGGCAAAAATTGTGAAAACATATGCAAATCCTTGGGTGTAGAATATCCAAAAATTGAGAAATGGGTTTGTAGGCGATTATATAAAAAGTCTGTGGAAATGAAAAGCGATCTAATATCTCATCAAACCTAGGAAATATGTCGAAGCTTTGAAAAGCATACAATCCCTTACACCCCTTATGATTGAATATCTAAAAATACTAAAATTGACTGTTTGGTGCTTATATAGGAAACCTTAGGAAGTAAACATTTTTCGATATATCATCAGATATGCAACCTCCTTACACCCACTTAGGGGTTGAATATCCAAAAATCCTGAAAGGAGTTAATAGATAAATATGAAGACAACACGAGAAAGAAAAACCAATTCAATTTCTTATCACTTTTAAAAAATATAACGGAATTCGTGAAAACTTGTTCAACCCTTTTATACCCTCTTAGGGGCTGAAAAAGGAAAAATCTTAAAAACGAGTATTAGGCGATTATTAGGCAGGCCCTTGAAAGTGAAAAGATATTCGATATCTGATCAGACCTGAGGAATATTGCAGAATTCGTGAAAAAGTGTTCAATCCCTTTTCCATCCCCTTAGGGGTCGAATTTCAAAAAATCCTGAAAAGAGTTTCTAGGTATTTATATGAAGAATCCATGGAATAAAAATGAATTTAATCTTTGATAAGAAGATATGACGAAAACCGTGAAAATATATGCATTCCATTTTCACTAATCATTTTTTTTTGCCTCCCTTCCGAACGCCAATAGATATTTGAAAATTTGTTTAATCTAAATTACTTTTCTAATTGATATACATACACTTATCGAGTTTGAACTTTGTAGCATAAGCCGTTCTATAGATAGGAAAAACACCCCCCACCTCCATACCATAATAACCCTATTAAAAATTATATTTTTCCAAGCTGCTACTGCTATAGCTCTATCTAAATACCAAATTTCAGCTTTATATCGTTATAGGTTCTCGAGACATAAAAATCGGAACTTTTTCCTTTTCACCCTTTCCCACCTTCACCCTCTACAGCCTCATACCCTAAATTTTTTTCTCTTCTGGGAGTCAATTAGGCCTACTTCTGATAAAAATGTTAAGTGTCTTATACGGTTCTTGAGATATGTGACGTGATTTTTTTTTTAAAATTCGTATCCCCTCCACATTCATGCTAAACCGCCACTTAAAAAATTTTACTTTCAACAAACTTTATTTTTTAACTTTTATACACAAACCGAATTTTATCTGTCTAAAATTTGATTCCGACCTATTTTCCTATTATACTTACAGATATTCATTTAGTTTCAATTTTGTGACGTTAACGGTTTCGAAAATATGGATTTAAGAATGTGTCGATCTCGGCTTTTTTGTGTTTCGGACGCATTGTTTCCCCCCCCCCCCCCCCACTCCCACACACCTTCACCCATATTGACAATTTTTATGCAAATGGGTCCACTATCAAAGCTCTATATAAATTAAAAGTTTCAGCCTCTTAGCATAAGCGGTTGCTGAGATCTAAAAGCCGGAAACGCTTTCCCCTCCTCCCTCCTCCCCCCTCACACCCCAACCCTCAGAATTCAAGTGGCTTACCCAGTCTATTCATAAAAAAAATTTCAATTTAATATCTCAAATCGTTTGGGAGCTACGAGCCTTCAAACGATTTTGCGTACGGCGGGCAGACAGACTGAAACTTTTTTTGTTTTTTTCCTGTCTACTAGTCATGAAACATGAAAAAAAAATTTTGAGGGTCGCAAATTTTTTTTTTTAAAAATCGATTAGAATTTTGTATTATTGAAATAATAAAGTAAAAAGTAGTGAAATAAGCACAAATAGATATATCAGTCGTGACAGATCTAGAACCGAAATCCTTGCAACTCTTATATAAACGATTCAGAAAAAATTGCCAATATTTCAATATTTTAATGGAAATCTGAGAAGATGTTAAGTTGACAAAATACTACGTAGTTTAAGTTATTTAAATATTAATTCAATAGGCATTTAAAATTCAATGAAAGTAGCTTAAGTTATAAACAAAATCGTCTAAAAATTTGTTTATAAAAAAAGCAATATAGACGAGTTTGCTAACTAGCACCATAATTATTGGTAGCGTGAATACCCAAATGAGACCTAGGTAGCCAGCTCCTATAATTTTTCGATCCGGTACGCAAAGTTGAGGATTTCGACACAGATCCCAACGAAAGTTGTTAAACTGCAGCGTAAAATACTTTATTATTAAAAAACAATAAAGTGAAATTATCTGGAACAGTAAAATTTAGCCCAGACTTTTGGCAAATTTTCAAGATCTAGTTCGTTATATTGAAAAATACTTTATTATTAAAATAATAAAGTAATACTCCCCTCGCTTGGTGTACTATGTGATCAAGCCTATAGTATGATAACTTCAGAACGCGTTAGAATTCAGAATCTTTGGCTTACTGAGTTTTTCTTTCATTTCTAGATACTCTATTGATGTTGGTCAAAAACTCTTTCGTTCGCTTACAATGCAAATGTCCTTGTTTAATTTCTTAATTTTATCACACGAAAGTAAGGTGAGTGAATGCCGGAACTGAAATTTTTTAAGCCGGTATTGAATTGATAAAATAGGAGGTTCCTTAATACTGTTGCAAGCTAGGTGTTCGCCGGGATTACAAGTAAAACACAATTTGTTTAAAATCAATAGAAATAACAATGATTTATTATGTTATTGGTATTCAATATAGTCGCACTAATAATCGCAACTTTGCCCAATTTTACATACTCCTTGATTACTGTTTGATCGCTGCTTCCAATCAAAATCACTTTAATAGTTCTTTTGCATAGAAACTGATCGTCGTATCGCTTCGTCGAAGTAAACTGTGTCCGGCTGAAAATTCTGTCGCGCTTATATACTGCATGTGTTAAGTCGAGAGCTTCGTCGAATATTCGATGCTGTGTGGAATATTCGTGATGGCTCGAAAACATGCGAAGAAAGGGGGAGAAGATGAGTATTCGAGAAGTATATAGAAGTTTGTTATTGCGAGGCGTGGCTTCCCCACTGGAAACTGATGTCATTGGGTTGTGCCAGTTACCAGGGTACATGTAACCAAATAAAATTCTTGTATGAAAATAATAATACAATTTACAAATATTTGTATTAAGACTTATAACTTGGGAATTTTATGATAGTAGCACACTCAGTTGAAAGTAAGAACGAAAAGTTGATGCTTAGCGATTGCGCCTTGTACAGATAAGTAGAAAATTTTTAACCGTGTTATTTGTAAAAAATACTTTATTACCTATTTAATGAAAACAAAAAATTATAATGGATTAGAATTCATGCAGAAAAAATAACTTTAACTTTATTTACATTAAGCAGATAAAATACCCGACATGTCAAAATTTATGATACTTATGTAAAATTCAACATTTTGTTGGCGCTATATGCTTTCTTTGGACAGCTACTACCGTCATAAATTATAGTTATCTAATTTAAATATTGTCTTTCTGCTCAAATATATTTTCATCCAATATAACATTACTTTAAAGAAAATATGTAAACTTTCTACGATACTTTAGTTTTATTGACTCGTTTCAAATATGTTTGTTTCTGCTAACAAATTTTACACCTACTGTTTACCTATTTCCCAAAAGAAGCTAATGAAAGTGAAATAAAAAAAATTTTTCAAAACATATATTGTGTTTATTAGTTTGGATTTTAAAACTGTTTACGATACTAAAAATAGTGTGAGATGATAATTCGCAATTTGTACAATTTATAGAAAAAAATGTTTATTTTTAAATTGGAAGAAATCTTTGAATTTTTCTTCAAGAAAAATTAAAATCCCTTTAAAAAAAAAAATTGTGTAAGTAATGGAAAAATTTTGTATTCTCAGGCCCGTTCCTACTATGTTCAGTTACGTTCTAACTGGAACTTTAACTGACAGATTTTCATACAAAACTTCCAGTTAAAGTTCCGGTTAGAGTTTAACTGAAGATCGTAATAATGGCCCTCAGAGTTTGCATGAATTGAAAATCATGAATTCTTCCAGATGCAAGGTGTGGATTTTTTAGTACAGATCGTGTGAGTGAACATGTGTAATAGGTTTATGGAAGTAAATTTTTGGGATCCAACATCTAAAGTTAGCGAACTTTGAGTATTTAACATTCATGACCCCGAGAACACAATACGTGACATGTATCGATTTAAACCAAGGGACCTCCTCCATGAAGAAGGTGTGTAGGGAGACGTTTTGCGGCCAAAAACAGTCTACACAAACTTGGAGCAAATTCAATTATTTAACATTGGTGACCTCGGCAATGAAGCACGCAACGTGTGTTGATGTAAACCGAGAAGCTTCTGTAAGGAAGTAGTATGTGTGAAGATATTTTGCAGCACAGCACTTAGACTTGAAGCAATTTAAAAATTTTAACATTGGTGATCCCGGTAACGTATCACGAAACGTGTAAGGATGAAGATAGAAGTATGTGGAGAAATGTTTGACGACCCAACCTCTTAAGCTGAAAACATTTCCAATCAAACTTGGAACAAATACAAGTATTTAACATTGGTGATCCCGACAAAACGGCACACAACGTATATAGATGAGAACTGATGGTCATCCTCTGAAAATGGGGCGTATGCGGAGACGTTTTGCGATCCAGCTACTTAGGCCAAAAACACTCCACACAAACATGGAGCGAATCTAAGTATTTAACAACTCCCCTAATTTTATATACATACATACTTAAAAAGTGGAATAAATAAAATAGTAGAAAAGTTTAGCTTAGATTGTTGGAAGATTTTCTTTTCATAGTGCAGAATCCGGGTGTTTAATTCTTTCATAACAGCGGGACATCAAAATCCACAGTGGGCCAATCCAAAATTTTAACTTAGTGACCTCACGCAGCATGCAACGCGTATGGATGAGGATCGAGGGTCCTTCTCTCTTTTGGAAGTTTGTGGAGAGATGTTTTACGGCCCAACCTCTTAAGCCAAGCGCACTCCACTCAAACTTGTAGCAACATTAGTATTTAATACTTGTGACTAAGACAACACATCACGCAGCCCAGGGAATGGGGCGTGAGTGCAGACCTTTTGCGATCCAGCAACTTAGGCCAAAAACACTCCACATAAACTTAGAGCAAAGCTAAGTATTTGACAAATCCGCGTATTTTTTATACATATGTACATATGTACTGTGAAAACTGGAATATTAAAGAAAAATAAAAATTGTTTAGCCGTGAATATTGCTAGATTTTTATACTCCAGGTGAAATCTGAGAGTATTATAAGTTTAATCCAGCCCAAAACTTTGTCCGTCTGTCTGTCCGATAGCACGACAACTCAGGAAGACCTTGACCTAGGATCTCGAAATTTCGAATCTGGATGTTTGGTCGAATTTATAAAGCTAAGTTCGTTAACGGGTAAAATCGGGTAGCTACCATACAAAATGTCCTTAAAACACGTGTTCAAGAATATTGGTCGATAACTTCAGAAGGGTTTAAGCTACGTCTTTGAAATTTTGTATGTGTTATTTTTCCAATAGTTGGAGCTAAATGTATGATTATGAAAAAAATCCTATTAGTCCTTCGTGTAACTGCCATACATATATCCTGTCAAAATGTCTCCACTTAACGGAACTCACTTTAACTCAAGTAATCGTTTAGCTAAGAATTCGGAATCTTGTACAAATTAGTTTTGAGTGAAAACAAACGAAATCCTGTTACTCCATCTGGTACCTTCCATACAAAAATTCTTAGGACACGTGTTCAACAATATTTTCCGATAACTTTTCAACGCTTGAAGCTAGGAATTTGACATTTTGAACACATTAATTTTGAAATGGTTCCAAGTAAAAGTATAAATACATATGTAAGAAATCGAGTGAAGTCTTGCTGCACCTCCCATGTGAAAGTCCTTCGAAAAGGAAAATTTTTTTTTGGTGACTCACCCAGTTCAAGAAATGAAATTAAACACTGACGATATTGCCTTTTAGTTTCGAGTAGCAAATGGGAGTCTTTAATAAAGGTCATACTACATGCACACTCCTAATTCTACTTTATCTCCAACTACAATATAAATCGGAGTTCAGTATTTCATCTAGAGTTTCATACGATTTGCTTCCAGCCGATCGTGACTGCAGTATGTTTTTGTTAGAGCCAGTGCATAAACCAAGGAGTGGGGATATTTCTTTCGTAACAGCGTAATATCAAAAACCACAGCGTAAAGCCCGAAGCATACTTTTCGCAATGTTGTATGCATTTGGCATTGTTACGTTTCCACTGCATTAGTAAAATTGTCATAAAACAAAATAGTGATCATAAATTAAACTGAGATAAGCCCATGATCTAACCAATGCAGTACTGCATGCAGTAGCTTTGCTCACATGCGATTTGCATGGTCCATGATCCAATCAATGCATTACTCAAACTTTGCTCTGTGTATAAATTTTGTATAGCGCTGTGTAAGGCCACCCAACAGTCAAATAAAAAACGTACTAAACTAATCGAATTTTTCTGGAGGGAAGATTAAAAAATTTGAATTTTGACAGTTAAAATCAAGAAAATTATAGTAGCCTTATTTATACCCTGTAAAGACTATGTGTTTTAAACGCGTTTAAGTAGGCAAAATGAACGAGTTAAAAAAGTAGTGTTCAAACTAGTCAAATCGTTTTATTTTGATACATGACAGCTTGACGTGATTTGGTTTCCAAATTATTTGAAACAAAAGTGTTTGTATAGCAGTAATGAAAAGTGAATTAATTATAGCTAATGCAGTCGTTGCACAAGCACAAAATTCAGTTTCTGCAGCATTAAGTAGTTTCTTTTAAAGTTTACTTCGATTTCCACGAGGGTCGCAGTACATGTTTTCTTTTAAGGGGGTTCATTCGACTAGAAAGCAGAAAAAATAGGTGAATTTTAGAAATTATTATCTCCAAAACTATTTGCTCGCTTTTATCCAGGTTGGTTTTATTCGAAAGTATATATGTTGAGGTACGCTTAAAATTTTTTTTTATAAATATATATCAATCAGGGGCACTGCTGTCAGGGTCGGCGTAAAGAAAGTCCGTCGCTCGCACGCTCTGCGGTTCCCAAGATTACATGCAGGCGGTTGATTCAAAACAAAAATTTCAAAAAGATTCTGAAAATTTGAAGTATGATGCTCTTCGCTAAGTAGGGGTTTGTGAAAAAATTTTTCACAAAATGGCGGCCAATTGAACTTGATTTTCAGTTTTTAACCTCAATTATCGACCTTTCTGGCTTGATAAAAAAACATACTGCAGTCACGATCGGCTGCAAGCCAATCGTATAATACTCTAGATGAATACTGAACTCCGATTTATATTGTAGTTGGGGATAAAGTAGAATTACGTGTGTGCATGTTGTATGTCCTTTATTAAGGACTACCTTTAGATTGCTACTCAAACCTAAAAGACAATATTCAGTGTTTAATTTCTTATCTTGAACTGGTTAAGTCATCGAAAAAAAAAGTCCTTTTTGAAGGACTTTCACATGGGAGGTGCAGGAAGGACTCACTCGATTTCTTACATATTTATCCTTTTCCTTGGAACCATTCAAAAATGAACTTGTACAAAATTTCAAATTCGTAGCTTGAAGCGTTCAAAAGTTATCGAAAAATATTGTTGAACACGTGTCTTAAGGACATTTTGTACGGCAGCTACCAGAAGGAGTAAAAGGATTTCGCTGATAAGTAAACTCGAACTTCGTTTTTACTCAAAACTAATTTGTACAAAATTTCCAATTCATAGCTAAAAGATTACTTGAGTTATAGTAAGTTCCGTAAATTAAGTGAAGACGTTTTGACAGGATATTTGTATGGCAGCTATACGAAGGACTAATAGGATTTTCTTCATAATCATACATTTAGCTCCAACTATTGGAAAAATACTACGTACAAAATTTCAAAGACGTACCTTAAACCCTTCTGAAGTTATCGACCAATATTCTTGAATACGTATTTTAAGGATATTTTGTATGGCAGCTACCAGAAGGAGTGAAAGGATTTCGCTGACTAGTAAACTTGAACTTTGTTTTCACTCAAAACTAATTTGTACAAAATTTTGATTTCGTAGCTAAAAGATTACTTGAGTTATAGTGAGTTTCGTAAATTAAGTGAAGACATTTTGGCAGGATATTTGTATGGCAGCTACACGAAGGACTAACAGGATTTTCTTCGTAATCATACATTTAGCTCAAACTATTGAAAAAGTAACACATACAAAATTTCAAAGTCGTAGCTTTAGGCGTTCCGAAGTTATTGGTCAATATTCTTGAACACGTGTTTCAAGGACATTTTGTATGGCAGCTACCCGAAGGAGTAAGACGATTTTGCCCGTTAACGAACTTAGCCTTACAAATTCAACCAAACATCCAGATTCAAAATTTCAAGATCCTAGGTGAAGGCGTTCTTGAGTTATCGTGCTAACGGACAGACAGACTGACGGACGGACGGACGGACGGACGGACGGACGGACGGACGGACGGACGGACGGACGGACGTCAGGCGGATTTGAGGTTTTTGGCCATAAATAAACATAAAATAATATATAACTTTTTTTCGTCCGAGGCTTGGTTCTATGCGTTACAAACTTTTCGGCTGGATTAAACTTATAATACTCTATATGATTTCATCTAGAGTATAAAAAGTAAATAAGTTAAAAAAAAAATCCTACGTAGCGAAGTAGAAAACCTATCCAAAAATAATATGTGAAATTTTGGAAGCAATCGGTCAAGCCGTTTTCCGAAGATTTTGGGGACCGTCTTTGAAAAGTATGTTTCGAGATAATCGCGTTTGGATGCCGATCTATATAGAGAATTCACGAAGGTCCCATTCCGGTTAACTGCCCATAACTTTCACAATTCTTGGAATTTCAATATGAAATTTACGCACAATATTCTTAAGACTGCAAACTTTAAGATGAGTAAAAAATTTTTTTCAAAAAAAATAAATTTCTACTCGGATGTACCCCCTTAAACGCGTTGTAGCTACGTGTTTTCGTAAACGCGTTCGGGAACGGTTTTCAACGCGTTTAACTCGATTTAAACGCATTAATCTCGTAGTCTGAACATAGTATTAGAGAAACACTGAACTACAAATTTTATTTGATGTGACATGCAGCGCTGCATTGATTGGATCATACAGGGTCCGGCAGTGAAACCTGACGGTTTTTGAAATGGAATAATTCAATGAATATTCAAGATATTTTGTTATAATTTTTTTTATTTAAAAAAGAAAGAATAGAAGTTTAAGATGTATACAAAAAAATTTCGAAAAAGCATTATGAAGCAAAATTAACATCACTTAAATGATGACCTCCATTTTCTCTGCACTGCTAGAAGCAAAGTTAGTCATCACTCGCGCGGGATCGCACGCATTTCCCGCTGAATATTTGCTCGCAGTTCTGCCAAAATTTCTAGGCTTATTAAGGTACACTTTTCCCTTGAGGTAACCACACAGATAAAAATCACACGGGGATAAATCTGGAGAACGTGCTGGCCATGGAATGTCACCTCGGAGTGAGATCAACCTACCGGGAAATGATCTTCTTAGCTGGGCCATAGACGCACGTGAAGTGTGCGCAGTTGCTCCGTCCTGCTGAGACCAAAACCTCCCATGAGGGATTTGGCGGCGAATCGGAATTAACCGTCACAGTACGGCCGTTTTCCTAAAAACAAAATAGGGCCCTATCCCAGCAGTCTTACAGACTGCAGTCCAGACGGTTACCTTTGGGTTGTGAAGGGGCCGTTGATGTAACTGTTGTGGGTTATGTGGGGCCCAATAATGAAAGTTTTGTTTATTAACAAAACCGTTAAGGTGGAAGTGAGCTTCGTCTGAGGTCATCACAATCATTTCAGGGTCTTCATTCATCATTCCCTACATTGTTTCTGCAAATGCTAACCTTCTTGGGAAATCTTGAAGCTCTAATTTTTGAACTACAGCAATTTTTTACGGGTGAAAATTCAAGTCTTCATGAAGTATCCGCCGAACAGTCCTATCGGACATCGCTAAAGCCTGAGCATGACGAATAGCTGATCGCCGGGGACTCCGTTCAAAAGCAACTGGTATAGTCTCGATGTTTGCAGGTGACCTTGCGGTCAATGTTGTTCCGAAAGCTGTATTGCGAAAGTTCCGAACCCACAAAAGAATAGTATTCCGAGGTGGAATCGGCACACGAGGAGCAATATTAAAGCGTAAACGAAATTGCTGCTGTGTTAGGGTCACAGAATCGTTATTTCTGAAGAACGTCTCGACGACAAAGGCACGGTGTTTACTAGTGCAACGCTCCATTGTAACTAAACTTCCACATTAGGAGAAGGGAATGAGACCGACCCCCACTACCCACGTTCAAAAACCGTCAGGTTTCACTGCCGGACCCTGTAGAAAGCATTTCGCTGACCTTAAATGCAGTAATGAATGCAGTGCTGCATTGATTGGATCATGGGCTATACATTTGTGCAAAACTCTATTCAACGTTTTTTGTAAAAGAAAGAGAACGTTTTTAGTACTCACCTTGGCTACATTAGGGGTACTATATACGCACTCACACCAAAACAGCCTTTAAGAGGGGTTTAGCAGATGCCTACCAAGGTGAAAAAGCAGAAAATTTAAATTTTTTTTCATGTTTATGGGATTTCGCTTTGTAAACATTCGAAATGATTGAGTTTTCGCTAGGAAATTTTAAATTTCCATAAAAGAAATGAAAGAAATACTGAAATTTTCCATTGAAAACCATAATTTGGCGCACACACACTTCCATACCAACAAAAACAAGTACTATGGAAAAATTGTGAAAGGAAACCGACAGCTTTGTTCAAACTCTTCACATATTCGCACTAACGCACTTCAAAAACGCAATTTTCAGTAGTACAAAAACAGGCGAACTAGTACATAAACATGCGATTTCTATGAGGTTAAATTACCATTTCTAGTACAGAAACGACCGAATTAGACGTATCTGCCAATCCCTAGGTAGAGAGTGTTGTGTATCTAGTGACCCTAGGCTACATTACTTTAATTTGATTTTAGTTTCAAAAAAGTGTTTTTTTTTCAACTATGGCTGAACTCAAATTTTCGTATATTAGTATATTGCAGAAGTAACGCAATTTTAGTAATTTATTAAAATCAAATTACTTCATTATTTTAATAATAAAGTTTTTTTTAATTTTAATAATAAATTTTTTTTTTCCACTTTTCATGACACCAAAAAAGCAAAAAAATTTGCAGTCCATCTGTGCGCCGTCCGCCGTACGCAAAATCGTTTGAGGGCTTATAGCTCCCAAACCCTATGAGCTATTAAATTAAAAAAATTTTTCTGACTAGACTGAAGTTACCAATTTTTGGAGGTAGGTTTAGTGAGGGGAGAGGTGGGGGAAGCATGTTAAATGGAAAATTTTGGTTTCTACATCTTAGGAACGGCTTATGTTAGGAGGCTGAAAGTTGGAATTTATATAGAGCTTTGATAATGGACCCATTTGCAAAAAAAATTGCCGATATGGATGAAGGGATGTGGGAGTGGGGGGGGGGGGATAATAATGCGTCCGAAATGCTCGAAAGCCGAGATCGAGACATTCTAAAATCCATATCTCTTAAACGGTTAATGCCACATATACACATATGCCACAAAATTAAAACTTAATGAATATCTGTATAGCTATACTTCGAGAATAGATCGGAAACAAATTTTTGAGAGGGGCAGTGGCTAACGGAGATGCGGGGTGAAAAACTTTATAATACGATATCTCACGAACTAATTGCATTAGAATAATAAAAATTCGGTTTCTGTATAAAGGTTGAGAAATAAAGTTTGCTAAAAGAAAAATTGTTTAATGGGGCAGTGGAGGGGGATAAGAATTTTTCTAAAAGTCACGTCTCATATCTCAAGAACAGTGTAAGATAGATGCTTAGAATTTTTACCAGAAGTAGGCCTAATAGACCCCTAGCAGATTTTGGTAGTGATGGTATAGAGTGTGAGTGTAGGGGAGAGTGGAAAGGAAAAAGTTCCTATTTTTATATCTCGAGAACCTATAATGATATAAAGCTGAAACTATTTAGATAGAACTATATTAGTAGCATGTTGGAATGGTTTTGGTAATTTTTTATAGGGGTAGTATGGTAAGTGGGTGGAGGGTGTTTTTCCTAACAATAGAATGGCTTATGCTACAAAGCTGAAACTCGGTATGTAATATGTAAATCAACTAGAAAAGTAATTTCGATTAAAATACAATTTAAATATCTATTGGCGTTTTGAAGAGGGGCAAAAAAAATTGTCAGTGAAAATGGAGTGCATATGTTTTTACGATTTTCGTCAAGTTTCAATATTTGGGAAGACCTAATAGATGTCTTCCCAAATATTGAATTCATTTTTATTTTACGGATTCTCCATATAATTACCTAGAAAGCGTTTTCTGGATTAATTGAAATTTGACCCCCAAGGTGGTGTAATGATGATGTATAAACGGGTTGAACACGTTTTCACGAATTCCGTCATTTCTTTTCGGTGTGATAAGACATCGGATTGGTTTTCACTTCCTAGGGCTTTATTTATATATATCTAAAAACTGATTTCAGGATTTTTGGATATTCAACCCGAAAGTGGGTGCAAGGGGGTTGCATATCTTTTCACAAATTCCTACATATTTCTTAGTTCCATTGAGATATCAAATTTATTTTTACTTCCTAAGGCTCAAAAGTTGATTTCAGTATTTTAAGATATCCAACTCCAAGAGTTCGTATAAGGCTTTCGACATATTTCTTAGGATTGATGAGATATTAGATTGGTTTTCACTGCCACAGTCTTTTTATATAATCGCCTACAAACTCATTTCCGATTTCTTGTAATGGTCCAAAACCAAATCAATAAACATACTGCAGTCACGATCGGCTGCAAGCCAATCGTATAATACTCTAGATGAATACTTAACTCCGATTTATATTGTAGTTGGGGATAAAGTAGAATTAGGTGTGTGCATGTTGTATGTCCTTTATTAAGGACTGCTATTAGATTGCTACTCAAAACTAAAAGACAATATTCAGTGTTTAATTTCATATCTTGAACTGGGTAAGTCATCGAAAAAAAATGTCCTTTTTAAAGGACTTTCACATGGGAGGTGCAGGAAGGACTCATTCGATTTCTTAAATATTTGTCTTTTTACTTTTAACCATTCAAAAATTCATGTGTACAAAATTTCAAATTCGTAGCTTGAAGCGTTCAAAAGTTATCGGAAAAAAATTGTTGAACACGTGTTTTAAGGATATTTTGTATGGCAGCTACCAGAAGGAGTAAAAGGCTTTCGCTGATTAGTAAACTCGAACTTCCTTTTCACTCAAAACTAACTTGTACAAAATTCCGAATTCGTACCTAAAAGATTACTTGAGTTATTGTGAGTTTCGTAAATTAAGTGAATACATTTTGACAGGATATTTGTATGGCAGCTACACGAAGGACTAACAGGATTTCCTTCATAATTATACATTTAGCTCCAACTATTGGAAAAATAACACATACAAAATTTCAATGTCGTAGCTTAAAACCTTCTGAAGTTATCGACCAATATTCTTGAAGACGTGTTTTAAGGACATTTTGTATGGCAGCTACCAGAAGCAGTAAAAGGATTTCGCTGATTAGTAAACTTCTACTTTGTTTTCACTCAAAACTAACTTGTACAAAATTCCGAATTCGTAGCTAAAAGATTACTTGAGTTATAGTGAGTTTCGTAAATAAAGTGAATACATTTTGACAGGATATTTGTATGGCAGCTACACGAAGGACTAACAGGATTTCCTTTATAATCATATATTTAGCTCCAACTATTGGAAAAATAATACTTACAAAATTTCAAAGACGTAGCTTAAACCCTTCTGAAGTTATCGACCAATATTCCTGAACATGTGTTTTAAGGACATTTTATATGGCAGCTACCAGAAGGAGTAAAAGGATTTCGCTGATTAGTAAACTGCAACTTTTTTTTCACTCAAAACTAACTTGTACAAAATTCCGAATTCGTAGCTAAAAGATTACTTGAGTTATTGTGAGTTTTGTAAATTAAGTGAATACATTTTGACAGGATATTTGTATGGCAGCTACACGAAGGACTAACAGGATTTTCTTCATAATCATATATTTAGCTCCAACTATTGGAAAAATAATACATACAAAATTTCAAAGACGTAGCTTAAACGCTTCTAAAGTTATCGACCAATATTCTTGAACACGTGTTTTAAGGACATTTTGTATAGCAGCCACCCGAAGGAGTAGGATGATTTTGCCCGTTAACGAACTTAGCCTTACAAATTCAACCAAACATCCAGATTCAAAATTTCAAGATCCTAGGTGAAGGCGTTCTTGAGTTATCGTGTTCACGGACAGACGGACGGACGGACGGACGGACGGACGGACGGACGGACGGACGGACGGACGGGCGGACGGACGGACGGACGGACGGACGGACGGACGGACGGACGGACGGACGTCAGGCGGATTTGAGGTTTTTGGCCACAAATAAACAAAAAATAATGTATAACTTTTTTTCGTCCGAGGCTTGGTTCTATGCGTTACAAACTTTTGGGCTGGATTAAACTTATAATACTCTATATGATTTCATCTAGAGTATAAAAACCTCTTAATCGCGTAACAACTGATCTTATACTACGATTTTGACTGCGTCCCAAATTGACCCAATTATGTAATTCATATGTTATATGTGGCAGCGGCATAAGTATTCTAACGGCTTCCTGAACTTTTTTTAGGTTTTCAGTCACACAGTAACATACACCGCATGTCAGAATTAAAAGCGTTCCGAACTTCTACCCAAAAAATAATAAAGTTGCACCCAGCCTGTTGCAGATTTTTTTTAATTGTTAAAAAAATATACATCAGTCTCGAGAGAAAACCAATTGCATAATAAATACTGAACTATGATTTATTACAAAAAGTTGGGGACTAAAAAGAAACATGGACACAACCCGAACTTAGAATTAAAAAAGAAATAATTAAATTACATATTATAATAGTTATATAAATATTTTTAAATTTATATTTCTCTGTGATTTCATCTAGAGTTTAGTTACACTGTAAAATTCACTACTTCTAAGTTACATTAAATAGAGCGAGAGCTTCGCTATACTTTCACACAAAAATGGGAAATTTCTTCTTCATGGCAAGTCGCTTCCAAAGCATACATATTCAGTGTTTGAGAGCTAGTTTTACAAGGACAATTGTATGGTGTCTGCGTAAAATAATAATACTATTTTTCCTATACCTATAAGGAGCAAACAATTTCTATTGAAACGTGTTTTCAGTTTTACCTAAAAGGGTGGGGGCAGAATTTTTCACAACGTAGTATACACGCGCGCATAGTTCAAGGAGAACATAATTTTTTTAAAGATAGATATTCTAGAAATAATTATAAAAATGCACACCTGATTCTCACAAAGGACAACTCATAAACTATAAATAAAAAATATATTTTTTTTAGAGACTTTTGTATGGAAGCTCCCAAAACAATAAGTCTTTTAAAATTGAATTATGTGAAGTAGAAGCTCTCCAGATGCAAACGTGTTCAAGACTTACATCTTATGTTCGGGCAGTGGTCAGGTTGAGGGGTTTTTGGCCATTACTTAATGAAAAGCCAACCCTTTTTTCTGCCCAACGGTGCGTTACAAACTTTTGAAAATAAATATGTAATAGACTATAAGTTTTCTTGAACTACTAACTTTGTACATTTCTTTTAAATTGCATAAGTTTTGGAGCAACACGTTAAAACTTTACCTTTTTGCAGAGTGTGGCGCGTCAAATGAAGAAATTCGAATAGTTGGCGGTAAGCCAACAGGCGTAAACCAGTACCCGTGGATGGCTCGGCTTGTGTACGATGGGAAGTTCCATTGTGGCGGAACTTTGCTAACCAAAGATTACGTGATGACTGCTGCTCACTGTGTGAAAAGGTGAGTATAAGATGCGGAAGCTTGATGCCGTCTTAGACTGAAAATGACTTAACAAGAAATCGTCTTGCTTACCATCATCCAGACTGAGAAGAACAAAAATTCGAATCATACTCGGCGACCATGATCAGTACATTACATCAGATACGAGGGCCATTCAAAGGGCTGTGACCTCGATCATTAAACACCGGCGTTTCGATCCGGACACCTACAACAATGATATAGCTCTATTGAGGCTACGTAAACCGGTCGTTTTCTCCAAGACGATTCGGCCGATTTGTTTACCACGAATTAATTACGATCCAGCAGGTAAGCAACAAAAATATGCAAGGTCACCAATATTGTTTTTTAATCACCTGTTCATCTTACAAAAGTTTTGAACTCGTGGAAAATCCAACAGATGGCGTCTATCACGATTGATGACGATTTTATATGACATTGAGGGTAACGTTCGTTTTCTCTAATCTTTTCAGGCAGAATTGGGACCGTTGTTGGCTGGGGTCGAACCAGCGAAGGGGGTGAACTACCCGCCATCGTAAATAACGTCAAAGTTCCTATCCTAACCCTTTCCGAATGTCGCAATCAGAAGTACAAGAGTTCGCGAATTACCACGAGTATGCTGTGTGCTGGAAAGCCCAGCATGGATTCGTGCCAGGGCGACAGTGGAGGACCTCTTCTGCTTTCGAGCGGATACAAGTACCACATCGTTGGCATAGTGTCGTGGGGTGTTGGGTGCGGTCGCGAAGGTTACCCAGGCGTTTATACGCGAGTTAGTAAGTTCGTGCCGTGGATCAAAGCCAACTTGGAGGGTACGTGCCTCTGTTCATAGCATCAATTTAAACGCTTGCCGGAGTCGATCATAGCAAGTTTCCTTATAAGTTACGTTCACATTGAAATAAACGATTTAAATTATTTACAACAAAAAACTATGGATCTCGTTTAATTTTTACGTGCATTTTTCGGTGAACTGTAGGCGTCTTATGGGAGTTCAACATCAACGTGCACCAAATTTTTGTGTATTAGGAGGAAGACAGATCGAAATGTATATCACGTAAATTACCGCAAGATTTTAATATCTAAATAAAACTGCAGGTCCTACAAGAACAACGTGATGCAGAATCCTAAAACAGAATGCAAAGCGATATGATTCAAAATTTTTGAACTTGGTTTAAGTTCTCTTCCATCAAAGGGTGGCAATTTTTATAAGGAGTGACAAAGCTATGGCTTAGAAGGTAAGAAACATTAATGAAGATGAAATAAAGGTTCAATCGACCGAAAAAATCAAAATACATACACCCTTGCGTTAATGACTATTAAATATTATACGATGATAACGTACGACATCAAAGAAACCTTATTATTACTTTTACTTTATTATTTTTTAATAATAAAGTACTGTGATCGACCTGAAATTTCAAAAAAATTTGCTACCCTGAAATTTTGAATTTACACGTTTTAGGACTAGTAAACACCAAAAAAGCAAAAAAAAAATATGTCCGTCTGTCCGCCGTAGACGCCGTACGCCGTCCGCCGTCCGCCGTACGCAAAATCGTTTGAAGGCGCGTAGCTCCCAAGCCCTTTGAGGTATTAAGTTGAAATTATGGTGCGTAGATTGGGCAAACTCCTACGATTGCCATATTTTGGGTGGGTGGGGGTGTAAGGGGGGATGAGGGAGGAGCGTTTTAAACGAAAAATTTTGGAAAAACTTTGGATTACAATATCTTCCGAACGAATTACACCAGGAAGATAAAATTCAGTTTCTGTATATGGGATTACAAGAGGAGTCTACTGAATGTAAACTTTTTAAGGGGGAAGTGGAGCACGAGAGTGGGGGGAGCAATTTCTCAAAAAATGACATTTTTAGATCTCAGAAACCGTATTAGATATGATCTTGAAAATTTTACAGGAGTTGGGGTCGGTAGACCTCTAGTAGGGAAAAAAATGTTGGGGATTGCGGTGTAGGGGGTGATGGTGAAAGGGGGTAGAAAAGAAAAAAATTCTGATTTTTATTTCTCGAATACCGTAATGAATAGAAAGCTAAAAATATAGGATTATATAAAGCCACTATAGAGACATCATAGGGGTAGCATGCTAGAAATTTTGAAACTGATATATTTCTTAGGTATATTGGGATTTGGAATTCACTATTACTTCTATAAGCTTTAAACATAGTCGGGGAAAAAACCGATTTAAGTATTTTTCTTTATTAAGCCCCCTGGGGGTATTTTTCAAGTTTTCACTGATTCCGAAAATCGCTTAGGTTTAATGTGATCGAATTCGCTTTTACTTCTACGGAATAATCTATTGATTAAAAAAAATACGTAAATAAATAAAAATACTTTATTATTAAAAAATAATAAAGTAAAAAATCTGCCAACAGTCTGGGCGCAACTTTATTATTTTATGGGTAGAAGTCCGAAACGTGTTTAATGCTGAGATGCGGTGTAGATTCGAATTTCGGTATATTATGTACACTACAAGCCCATAGAAGTAAAAACGATTTGTTGCCTTATCAGACTTAAGAGATATGATGAATTGTTAAAACGTATATAAACCCATTACTTCCACTTGGGGTTTGAATTTCGAAAAAATTGTGAAACAGGTTTTTAGACGATTTCATAAGAAGCAACTTGATATCTCATGAGACACGAGGGATTTTGAAAAATTTGTGAAAACGTAAGCAAACTCTTCACACCCCCTTGGTTCTTGAAATTCGAAAAATCGTGAAATCGAGTTTTAGGTCATTACACCAAATGTCGTAATAACCAATTTTATATCTCATCAGAACTAAGGGATGGCACAATTTGCGAAAACATATGCAAACCCTTAGTGGTTAAATATCCAAAAATTGAGAAATGGGTTTGTATAGACGATTATATAAAAAGTCTGTGGAAGTGAAAAGCGATCTAATATCTCATCAAACCTTAGAAATATGTCGAAGCATACTACCCCCTTACACCCCTTAGGATTGAATATCTGAAAATACTGAAATTTACTTTGTGGCTCTTATATGGGAAACCTTAGGAAGTAAAAATGAATTTGATATATCATCAGATCTAAGCAATATTTAGGAATCTGTGAAAACATATGCAACCTCCTTACACCCACTTGGGGGTTGAATATCCAAAAATCCTGAAAGGAGTTAATAGATAAATATGAAGACAGCACGAGAAAGTAAAAACCAATTCAATTACTTATCACTTCTGAAGGATATTACGGAGTTCGTGAGAACTTGTTCAACTTTTTTATACCCTCTTAGGGGCTGAAAAAGAAAAAAACTTAAAAACAAGTTTTAGGCGATTATTACGCACGCCCGTGAAAGTGAAAAGATATTCGATATTTCATCAGACCTGGATGATATGGCAGAATTCGTGAAAAAGTATACAACCCCTTTACACCCCCTTAGATGTCAAATTTCAAAAAATCCTGACAACGCTTTCTAGGTATTTATATGAAGAAGCCGTAGAATAAAAATGAATTAAATATTTGAGAAGACCTAAAAGATATGACGAAAATCGTGAAATTATATGCATTCCATTTTCACTGATTTACATATATATACCAAGTTCCAACTTTGTAGTATAAGCCTTTCTATAGATAGGAAAAACATCCCCACCCCCATACCATACTACCCCTATAAAAAATTATATTTTTCCAAGATGCTACTACTATTGCTCTATCTAAATACCATGTTTCAGCTTTATATCATGATAGGTTTCCGAGATATAAAAATCGAAACTTTTTTGTTTTCACCCTCCCCCACCCTCACCCTCTACACCCTCACCCCCAACATTCTGTTAGGGGTCTATTAGGCCTACTTCTGGTAAAAAATTTAAGCATCTACCTTACACCGTTCTTGAGATATGAGACGTGGATTTTTAGAAAAAATCGAATCCCCTCCACTTTCATGATCCACCGCCCCTTAAAAAATTTTATTTGCAGCAAACTTCATTTGTCAACTTTTATACAGAAACCGAATTTTATTTTTCTAGTGCAGTTGGTTCGTGAGATATCGTAATCAAAAGTTTTTTACCCCCCACCTCCGTACGTCACTGCCCACACTCAAAAATTTGTTTCCGATCTATTCTCCTAGTATACCTACAGATATACTATAAGTTTCAATTTTATGAATTTAACCGTTTAGAAATATGGATTTTAGAATGTGTTTATCTCGGCTTTTTTGCGTTTCGAACGCATTATTTTTTCCCCCACTCCCACACCCCTTTGACCCATATTGGCAATTTTTATGCAAATGGATCCACTATCAAAGCTCTATATAAATTCCAAGTTTCAGCCTCCTAGCATAAGCGGTTGCTGAGATGTAAAAACTAAAATTTTCCGTCTAAAATGCACCCCTTCCTCCCCCCCCTCACACCCCCACCCCTCAGAATTTGGTCACTTTAAGGGGCCTACCCAGTCTATTCATAAAAAAAAATTAAATTAAATATCTCACACCGTTTGGGAGCTACGAGCCTTCAAACGATTTTGCGTACGGCGTACGCCGGACAGACGGACTGAAAATTTTTTTTGCTTTTTTCGTGTCTACTAGTCATGAAACGTGAAAAAAAAATTTTCAGGGTAGCAGATTTTTTTTTTTTTAAATCGATAACAATACTGTATTATTAGAAAATAATAAAGTGAAATCAGTCGGTTAAAAAAATTCGATTCATGAATATGTATAAAGAAAAAATTTGCATTTTCCTAAACTATTGCTTCTGAATTGAGGTTGTAGCAATTTAATAATTGTCGGAGTAATGGCTATTAATTTGATGGAAATTGCTAAGCAATTTAGCTTTAATTTAGAATTTTTCTTAACAAGCTCTTCAAATGCCTAACGTCAAATTATTGAGCTATTTATGATAATAAATGCGATTAGAAAAAAAAACAGGTGCCCTATATCGGATTTAAAACTTAATTCTAGACAGTATGGGATCTATCGAAATTTTTGAATAGAAAAAATAAATATAAGTTGTTCTAACGGTCACGATACACGTTCTTGTTCTTCTACTGAAGCACGGGTTTTTTCGAATCAACTATTTTCTTTTCTTTTGATTACTCTTCCCATGGAGACACTAAATTTTCGATTTCGATTTCCGATAGTTTACACTATTTTATTAATCGTTAAATTTGCTAGAAATCTTGATAAGATTTTTTTTCTCATTTGGAAAAGAATCGAATTTTTTGCATAAAGTTCGGGAGAGTTGACCTCTACGATATTTGCATATTGGCATAATTACATGATCCGCTATATTAGATTATATTCGATAAGATTAGATTTAGAATGGAATTTTTTCATGGTAAGCTACCATAGAAGCAAATTTGATTAAATGTTAGTTGTTTTCCGGCGTCAGTAGGGTTTCTGGTGTGAAACCCCAACACGAAATCCCCGACTGTTGATTAATCGCTGTCCTAGAGGACATGACAGTTGGAAAACCTTCACTGGAAACGCCAGTTTTATAATATTGTGTTGGACTAGGTCCGAAGGAGCTGTTTCGTCATCAGAGGGCATAGACTCGGCGGGAAATTAGCTAAGTTTAAAATTCGCGGATCGTAAATTTGATGTCGAGTTCGCTATATAGAAATTATGCTCAGCAATTCCACCAGCTGTAGGCGTGTTTCGGATAGTAGGCATGATACACCCTCTGACGAGTCTATGCCCTCAACAATTTCTTTATAATATTTCTCTTTATATAATCTTTTCTTCTTTCCTTGCAAAGGTGATATAGTCCCTATGTTTGTAGCAATGCAGAATGTAAAGGGTTTGAAAATAGATGGAGTGGCGAACAGAGTGCCAGCCTACATATGCGAAATATGTTCAACTCGAGGATGAATGGAAAGGTGTGTAGTTCATCTTGAGCAATTCTACGCAACTTGCCCATTTAAAAATGAGGTAAATAATTGAAAACACGAAATATATGTTTAAACCGCTGAAAATTATGTTACTGACTTTCGCTTACGCATCATTTTCCATGACCGATAACGTACTACTCATTTAATCTCTTCATAGAAAACCGTCTCGTAGCCGTGTCAGCCAAATGCAAAAACGTACGGTCGGAGACAAGCTTTGAAGTTTTAACTTCTGTATAGAATAAATTCTAAATATTCTATTCTATTCTAAATAATTCTACAATTAGACATTTTTAAATTTTAGTATAAGATTATTTTAAGAATAAATTATTTGTCAAAAATACACGGCTTTTTGGCTTGATAGTAAATTACCATTACGTGATTAGAAAATCAGCATCACATAATCGAGGGAACTATGCGGAACATTTTTACTTTATTATTGAATTGTGATCGAATTAAACAAAATTGCTACCCTGGGTACTTTTTTGACGTTTTATGACTAGCATAAAAAATGTCAGTCCGTCTGTCCGCCGTCTGAAAAATCATTTGAAGGCTCTTAGCCCCCAAACCCTATGAGCTATAAAGTTGAAATTATTTATTTATGGACAGAATGGGTGCAGTCGTCACCTTTTATAGGGTTGGGGTATGAGGTGGAGACGCGTTTTAGACTAAGAATTTTTGTTTCCAGATCTCCGGTATCGCTTATGCCACGAAGCTGAAATTGGAATTTATATAGAACTTGGATAGTGGAGCAATTTAGAAAATTAAATTTCGTTATGGATGTAGAGGTTGTGGGGGGTAACAATGTGACAGAAACGTTCGAAAGCTGAGATCCAGATATTCAAAAACCCATATCTCCTAAATTGTTAATGTCACAAAGTTCAAACTTAGTGACTGATGTATGCATAGTAAGACAATAGATTGGAAATAAATAAAGTTTGTGGGGATCAGTGACATCTATCCTGTGTAGCGTGAAAATGAAGACGATAAAATTTTTTCTAAAAAATCACGTCTCTTGTCTCAAGAATTGTTTAAGATTGAAGTTGAGAACTTATGTGTGACGTAGGCCTTATAAACCCCTAACATAAAAAAATGTTTAAGTTTGGGTATAGAGGTTGTGGATGGGTAAAAAAGAAAAAAAAGAAAATTTTTATATCTCGAGAAATGCTTATGTTCAATTGCTGAACCTTGGTACTTAGGTAGAGTAGCACGTTCTAAAAATAACATTTTCAATAGGTGTGAGGTATTTTTACTATCTTTGGAAAGGCAACCGCTAGAAACTTGAAACTTGGTGAGTATGTGAAGATGTACTAGAAAAGTAATTTAAGTAAAAATAATTATTTTAATTACCCATTGTCGTATGGAAGTGGAAGAAAAAAAAATTATAGGTGAAAATGGGGTCCACATATTTTCACGAATTTCATCATATCTCTTGGGTATTCTAACATATTGAATTAATTTTTTTCGACGGATTCTTCAGATAAATGCATAGAAAGTTTTTGCAGGATTTTTTGAAATTCGATCCCCAAGGGGGTGTCATGGGGTTGTATACATATTTACGAATTCAGTCATATCCCTCAAATATGAGTAAATATTGATTAACTTCTTACTTCTATATTTTTTCCATTTCAATTCCTTAGAGGGTATAAAAGGGATGTCCACGTTTTCACGAATTCCATCATATCTTTTAGAAGTGATAAGACATCGAATTGGTTTTCACTTTTTCGGGCCTTCTATGTAATCATAAAAAAGTGATTTTTGGACATTCAACCCCAAGTGCGTGTAATGGGGTTGCATTTGTCTTCACAATTTTCACAGCTTTCAGAAAATTGGCTTTTACTTTCACAGAGTTTTTACATAATGCCAACAAACTGATTAAAACTCCAAAGGTGTATGGGGTGGCATACGTTTTCACGAATTTAAAATTATTTATGAGATCTGATGAGGTATCGAAATGATTTTAAGTTCTTAAGACTTCTTAAAAATCGCCTAAAAGTTAATACCCCAAAGGCGTATAAGGAAGTTGCATAAGTTTTCACAGTTTTCGAAATATTTCTAAGGTTTGATGCGACATAAAATTTGTTATTACTTCTACGAGCATTTCATGAAATCGTCTAACCAATTTTATGATTTTTCGAAATTCACCCCCCAGTGGATGTAATGGGTTTGTATACATTTTCACAAAATTTCGTCATATATCTAAGGTGTGATGAGGCAGTAAATTGGTTCTTACTTGTGCTTTTAGTGTAATCATCTAAAAACGAATTTCGGAATTTTTTGATTTTCAATCCCGAAGGGAGTGTAAAGAGGTTGAATACGTTGTACATTAACATGGGCATTTTATACACGTAAATTGGCAAAAAATCTCAATTTTCTATATTTTTACTTTAATTCTAGAAACAAAATTAACTTTTCAGAAAACCTCCTTGTCTTGAAACAACCAATGTAACCTTTCGACTTCGATCGCGTGCAGGAGTATAATCCAATTACGTAATTCATATGTTAAATGTGAAAATGCAGTAATCATCCTATCGTACACACTCATGAATCACTTATCAAACTTTGACCCGTTTGATAGTTACATAAAACAGATTTTGCAAAAATTTTTCTATATTATTTAATTATTATTATCAATTAAAAATGCAACCTTAAATTTGTATCGTAACGACAGAGTCCAATTAGGCTGGACGCACACTGAAAGAGCAAACCAGTTTTAGTCAAAAACGTTTTTGACTAGACATGTTTTTCGTTTTTGTTTAAATGCAAGTTTAATTTTTAGACGCACACTGATTAGTCGCGTGACTTGAAGCTGAAATGTCAATCAGTCTTTTAATAAAATATCACTTCGTTTCGACAGACCTGAAGTGAAATTTCATTTGTCGGTGATTCTTTTGGGACTTTCGAACAAAGGTGAGCTCTATTTTTGTGAACTTTTCGGTTTTTCCATGTTTTGTATCGGAATAACTCTTTTCTGTTCTTTCGAAGTGTACACAAATTTGAGAGAAATGTCGCACGACGAAGCTACCGACATTGCTGCAATCTTAGGAGTCTTTAGGGAACATATGTACATACATACATATTAGGTTGTTGCAGATGAAATGTCGTTTTTGGTAGTGCAATTTCAAACAATTATAACTTTTATAAAACTTAATTTTATTAATCAAAATAGTCACCAGCATATGAAATACACTTCCCCCCACGAGATACAAGTGCTTCGCTCACGTTGTTCCATCGCTCCTGTTACTCCCGTTGCTCCCGTTGCTCCGGTTGATCCCGTTGCTCCCGTTTCTCCCGTTGATCCATTGCTCCTGTTTATCCCGTTGATCCATTGCTCCTGTTTATCCCGTTGCTCCCATTTCACGCGTTGCTCCCGTTGATCCGTTGCTCCTGTTTCTTACGATGCTCCAGTTACTCCCGTTGCTACCATTTCTCCCGTTACTCCCATTTCTCCCGTTGCTCCGTTGCTCCCGTTACTCCATCCTCTATCCACCATCCTCCATCCCCCATCCCCAATCCACCATCCTCCATCTTCCATCATCCATCCTCTATCCACCATCCACCATCCTCCATCCCCCATCCTCCATCCTCTATCCACCATCCATAGTCCAACTTTATTATTTTAGTAATAGGAACGCATAACTAATACACCGAAAACGAACAAACCGCCGCTAAATCATATGAAAAACACTCAAATGTTGAAATAACTCGCGTACGACCAATTGTTAAATGATTTTGTTAACGCAGAAACCATCTCGGACGTGCCCTCAACAAATCACCAAAGTTTTATCGCAATCGGATGAGTATACGACCCGTATACGGGTCAGACAAACAAACATTCATTTTTATATATTGAGATTTCTAAAAAATTTCCTAAAAATAGCACTTTTTAACGTCCAAAGTAGTATGAACTCTAAAATATTTCGACATGAATCGACAATTAAGCTATTGACGTCGAGCAGCCTAATTGCGACTAAACGCATCTAAACGAGCTTCAAGGCACGCGACTAATCAGTGTGCTTTGATCATTGAATTGCTATTGAAACAGCGACATAGTCATATTTAGTCAAAAACGCTTTTGACTAAAACTGTTTTTGCTCTTTCAGTGTGCGTCCAGCCTTAGAGTATGTTAATATGTGGCTGTACATATTAAAAAGTTATTTATTTCTATTTTCCTCACTACAGCTTCGCTAAGATACAAGGTGCTTTATTATAATTGTAACACTTGGCAATTCTTTGCTCTTTCATTTAGTGCACAGAAGTTGTTATCAATGAAAATTACTCCGTCGCATTCAAGTAAAACTGATCGCCATCTTGTTGTCGCAGCAGTTATACTGATCCTGGTGAACAAGCCCTACGATGCTTTTTTTTTTTTTAACGTGGAGTAAAAACATCGAAAGCCTAAGTCAGTGCGGGACTTTAACCCGCTAAACATCTCCTCAGTCGTACGGATGGAGGCCGTCATAGCAATATTGCTAAAAACGTCAGTTATTGTCTGTCTAGTCTAGTCAGTCGTCTCCTGTGGTGCGTCACGTTGAATGTTTCTTATTCGCTCAAAGCGGCGAAGTGTCGACATAATCCGTGCTGCTGCAGTCTGGAAAACTTGCCACTTGAGGGCTGTGTCACAAATGTGTCTAACGAGGTTTTCTACGGTCGGAGCTTCTCCGAAGGCCTCCGATACCTCGGCTCGGTCGACGTCGAAGCGCGGACAGTGCAGTAAGATATGCCGCGCGTCCTCAATCTCGTGGGGGCAGTTGGGACAGAACGGGTCTTCCTCATGCTTAAAGCGGTGAAGATACTGCTTAAAACAACCGTGTCCGCTGAGCAGCTGGGTCACATAAAATTCCACTTCTCCGTGTTTGCGGCTTATCCAGCTGTCTATGTTTGGAATCAATGTGAATGTCCATCTCCCTTTGTTCGCGCTTTCCCAGCGTCCTTGCCATTCCTGGATACTGCGCCGTCGCTCGTCTACTTTCGATGCTTCATCTGCTGCTACGTAGAGTCGCTGAAGTTCACACGCTATTATGTCAATTGGTAACATTGCCGATATTACTCCGATTGCTTCATCGGACACTGTTCGAAAGGCACTAGCAATCCTTAGTGCACTAAGACGATAGATTGATCGGATTCCGGCTATATACGATTTCTTCTTCGTTGCATCTGCCCAGATCGGTGCAGCGTATAGCATTACGGAACTCGTGACCGTTGCTAATATTTTCGCCTGCTGGAGCGTGGTCCTCCAATGTTTGACATGATGCGTGAGAGTGCACCATTCACCTTTGAAGCCTTTTCGCTGATCGCCAGAAGATGGTCCTTGAAGGACATCCGGGTGTCAATTAACACCCCAAGATATCGCAGATTTGGCTGCGAGATGATGTCGTGCTCTCCGGCTCTGAATGTAAAAACTTCGCACACTTTTCGAGAGCTCAAAAGAACCGCCTCCGTTTTATGCGAAGCCAACTCTAGGTCCGCACTACTTAACCAGTTCATAATTCTATTGATCGCCTCACTGCACAAAACTTCCAAGGTGTGGATATGTTTCGCTACTACCACTAGTGCGATATCATCCGCGTAGCCAACCAATGTGGTGTCCGTTGGAAGCTCGATGCAAAAAACGTCATTATACATGATGTTCCATAATGTGGGGCCAAGCACTGAGCCCTGTGGGACTCCTCGTGAAACGTCGTAGCGCTTGACGCCGTCCTCGGTGTCATACAGAAGAACTCTTCCTTCGAAGTAGTTCGCTATGATTCGCTGTAGGTATCCCGGTACGTTGAAACTATTTACTGCTTGCATTATTCGCAACCAGCTCGCTGAGTTGAAGGCATTCTTGACGTCAAGTGTTACCACTGCGCAGTACTTTTTGTCGCCATTTTTCCATCTTTCACCGGATGTCGCATTACGCGCAATTCTCATAACAGCATGGATGGTGTCGATGGTGGATCTCCCTCGGCGAAATCCAAATTGTTGCTCAGATAGACCTCCAGGTCTCTCGAGCGACTCCTGCAGTCGGTTACTGATAATGCTCTCCAGTACTTTTCCCAATGAGTCCAGCATACATAGTGGCCGGTATGCCGATGGTTGTTCAGGTGGCTTCCCGGGCTTCAATAGCAGCACCAGTCTTTGCAGCTTCCAAAAAGCGGGGAACACTCCTTCATTGAGACATGCTGTGTACATCCTAGCGAACGTCTCGGGATCCTTCCGGATGGCCGTTTTCATCGCTACGTTAGGGATGCGCTACGATGCTTTCATACTTCATGTGTGTGCTCCAGAGATTTTTCACACCTTCTGTTGGGTGTGTAGAATATGCAGTAAGTGTGCAGAACATGCGAGATAAGTGTAGAACTTTCTACGCTATTCTGATCGCGTTTTGGAAGGGTGTAGTTCTCACTGGAGCCATCGCGACTCCACTAATAATTGATTTAGTGTTGACAAGATATGCATGTAACAATATCACTGCATGGTACTGGTGAATATAAATTAGTAGATAAAAGAATTAGATTTTCTTAGCGTCTAGTTAGTCCGAGTAGAGTATTTTATAAAAAAAAATAATAATTAACGTAAATGTTTGAATTTTGTTTAACGTAACCCGGCCAAATTAAAACGAAAGCTTCCGGTATACCTATTTTCTCCATTTCAATTAAAACAGAACAACAATCAACTTTGATAAAATCGTGAACAATTTGTAATATGAAACATGTTTGCCGTTTTCCATTAAAATTTAAATTTATATAAATCTGAAGAGTCATAACGAAACGCCGCCACGACGAGTTTGTATGGTAGCAACATTTCTAGAACGCATTAACCTGAGAACTAGATACATAAAAACTAAAATCATTTCATTTTCTACTTTGTCATATAGTCGGATCGTAACTTCTTTGTAGTGGATCATGGCTAGAGAGAAGTGTACTGGGGGGCTTCTTCATTCTTCTGATGACCGCCGATAATGGCAAAAGTATTCTCGTAAATCAGGGAAAGGAGAACAATTTAATGAATCCCTCGGCCTTCTGTTCTGCTAGCAAGTTACGTTAAGAGTCAAGTGCACCTTCGTCTTCATAATAACTGCCAAGCCTCGGTGGATTTCTTCAGTGGAATGAAGACCATCTTCTTCATGATTCAAGTTACGAGATTATGGGCAAAACGAATCAATGGCAGTGACATGTTCTGGAAGAAATACTTCGTGTGCGTGTTGTGCACAGATTGCATCACAATAAACTAACAAAGTTTTAACTGTTTTGCTTGAAAAATGCTGCACGGGAACTAAATAGTAGCAGAACGTAACTCAATTATTGTTTTTGTTTAGCTTGGGATCTTTTCAAGATCACATGTGATTACTGCATATAATTTAGATCAGATTCGTAAGTTTTATTAAGTCGATCTGAAATTGTTGCTTTACACTATTCGTTGAACATTGAGTGACTCTTAATTTTAAGTAATTTATCGAGTAGCACCTGAACGAGTAACTGTAATTGAATGCAACATACTACCAAGACTGCCTTTAATGGGGCTTAAAGGCATTTATGGTACTGTACTCAAAGAAAAAGCTTGGTAGCATTGACAAAAATTCAGTTCAATTCGACGAAACTACGGTCAATATACGTCCAACAAAATACTTTATCGAATCGACAAATTTCATTATTATTTGATAACAACCCACTGTCTAGATGACAAAAGAAGTTGTTGAATTGAGAAAAATTTTACAATAAAAAATTGGTAGTTTTTGTAATCGAACTAGAACTCTGTGCTCGAAGAAATTCTGAGAAACATTTTTATTAATTTAATAAACCGTTTTGCATATATAACAAAATCTTGTAGTTGACTTTTTGTCACTCTGACAAAACTTTTATCAAAACCTGTTTCAAAGACAACAATTAATATTTTTTTCAATACAATAAAAAAATTGTTTATTTGATAAAAGTATTATTCACTATGAAAGAGCGGACATTGTAAATTTTGTCATTTCGATAATACATGTTTTGTTAAAAAACCGAACTGGAATTTCGCCGAATTTTTATCAATTTCACAACAATTTATGAAACTGAATAATTTTTCTTTGTTTGTTATTATCAATATGACAAAGGTGCACTGTTGAAATTCAACAAATACTTTTTGTTTTGTTTGAAAATTTTGCAGTTTGTTGTTTGTTGTTTGTTTTGTTGTTGAGTTGTCACATAAATGAACTTTGTAAAAGTGAAAAAAAATTAAAAGCCACACTCAAAGAAAAATCCTAAGTCTAAGTCAACTCAACAACAAAACAAACAACAAACAACAAACTGCAAAATTTTCTAATAAGTCTCTCGTAATGTTCTTCGGTAATCTTATAGCGTGACTTATATTTTCATATAAATGATCATGTATGACGCGTTCGAATATTTTAGAGAAACAAGACAACATTGAAACAGGACGATAATCAGAACGTTCAGTCGAATGTGATTGTCGGGTTCACCCCAAGCACCGACTACGTTCTTTACTGCAGCCAACTCACATGGACACGGCTGCTCTATCTGTATGCTGCGTACATGAGAGTTTTCTAAAAGCTCCTCATACATTTCACGCATGTGTATGCGTGAAAACTAGCAAAAGCTCATATGAATTTTTATAAAATTTTCAAGTCAGACGCTGATGACTCACTTTGAGAACTGAAATCTGGGTTTCAAATTACTACCGCTAGACGGTAGTACGCGCGTTTGCGTGAAAACTGGCAAAGCTCAAATGAATTTAATTTCTTATTAGGTGTGTTATTTTCAACTGGATCAGATCACTATTGAAAAAAACGATGTATCTTTACTGATCTTCGCGGTTCGCGGATCTCGACGGCTCAGCAGATCTTTACAAATCTTTGTGGTTTGCAGATCTTCACGGCAGATCTTGCGATTCGCGGATCATCACGGCTCGTGGATCTTAAAGGTTTGCGAATTTTTGAGATGATGTAGATAGAAGATGGAAAATGGATGGTGGAGGATGGAGGATAGAAGATGAAAAATGGAAGATGGAGGATGGAGGATTTAGTATAGAGGATTCACGATGGAGGATGGAGGATGGAGGATGGAGGATGGAGGATGGAGGATGGCAGATGGATGATGGATGATGGAGGATAGAGGATGGAGGATGGAAGATGGAGGATGAAGAACGAAGTATGGAGGATAAAGGAAGGAAGATGCAGAACGAAGTATGGAGGATAAAGGATGGAGGATGAAGAATAGAGGATATAAGATAGAGGGTGTAGAATGGTGGATTTAGATTAAAGGTTAAAGATTAAAGATTAAAGATTAGAGATGATTAAAGACATAAAAGATAAAGGATCAAGGATCAAGGATCAAGGATCAAAGATCAAGGATCAAGGATCAAGGATCAAGGATCAGGGATCACGGATCAAGGATCAAGGATCAAGGATCAAGGATGAAGGATGAAGGATGAAGGATGAAGGATGAAGGATGAAAAATGAAGGATGAAGGATCAAGGATCAAGGATCAAGGATCAAGGATCAAGGACCAAGGATCAAGGATCAAGGATCAAGGATCAAGGATCAAGGATCAAGGATCAAGGATGAAGGATCAAGGATCAAGGATCAAGGATCAAGGATCAAGGATCAAGGATCAAGTATCACGGATCAAGGATCAAGGATCATGGATCAAGGTTCAAGGATCAAGGATCACGGATCAAGGATAACGGATAAAGAATAAAGGATTAAACATTAAAGATTAAAGATTAAAAATGAAAGATTAAAGATTAGCCCCGCAGTACTGCATAAAAGCTAGTTGGAGCGTAGCGCGCGTCAGCCAAATATGAACGCGAAAGCGAGTTTTAATCTCTTTAACCCTGCAAATTTTTAGATAACGATATCTATTAATTTCAGATCGAACGGGGAATGAAACAAATTGATATTGGCTTAAAAGTTGAAATACCACAAATGAAAAATGTAAATTTTCATTTTGGAGTTTTAGTGTAGATAATACTTTTTCCTAAATCTATAGCAACAAAAAGAAATGATATATATATAAAAAAAACATTTTAAAAATGTAAAAAGAAGGTGTCGGGTTCAACAAAAAGGGATGATATTCACAGAGTCGGTTTTCTTTTTATTAATATTTCCACTTACACTTGTATACAAATTTGTGATATTCATTTTTCCAAGAAACCCGACAATCGCTCGGAAAAATATCCCCCCCCCCCAAAGCAACCAAAAAGTAAACTTTGCACATCATCTTTATGCTACGACGAGCGATTGTCGAGTTTCTTGGAAAAATGAATATCACAAATTTGTATACAAGTGTAAGTGGAAATATTAATAAAAAGAAAACCGACTCTGTGAATATCATCCCTTTTTGTTGAACCCGACACCTTCTTTTTACATTTTTAAAATGTTTTTTTTATATTTTGTGACTACAGCTGTATCACCTTTCTTATGGATGGGAACGATAGAGGCTTGCTTCCATAATGATGGAAATATTCCTTCAGAAAGGCTTTTGTTGAAGAGAATGGAGAGAGGAATACTCAGGGAAGACGAAAGTGGCTTTAAGAATAAGTTTGGGAGGCCATCGGGACCACCCTTCACACTACGGTCTAGTGCTTCAAGTTGATGCTCAATAACTGAGGGAGCTATAGAGAGAAGAGGAATATCGGTGGGGGAAATTTCAAAGCTATGAGGAACGAATGAAGATGAAGGGGAAGAATACATAGACGAAAAGTATTGTGCAAATAGCTCACAAGACTCTTGAGAGTTGGTAGCAGTGGAGTCATTATAGCTAACTTCAGTAGGGAAAGAAGGAGAAGATCGCAAAGTGCGAACATAAGACCAAAAAAGTTTTGTCTCTCTACGGTTGACTGATGATTCAACTTTGGATATGTAGGTACGTATAGCAGATCTAATTGTAGATTTTGCAAGGCGACGGTAGCTATGGAACACAGATTTATCTTCTTCAGAACCAGACCTAAAGTACCGGGAGCGACTTAAATTTTTTAGATGAAGTGCTTTGGCGACTTCAGTGTTGAACCAGACCGGATTGTTTTTAGGGAGCTTACGTAGGAGAACATAGCGGTGAATGAGTCCATTGAGAAATTCATAGAATATCTGAAGTGATGATTCAATACCATGATGAGCGAAGGCAGCATTCCAGTCGAAATTACCTAGAGCGAGTTCAATGGAGCTAAAGTTCGCCTTACTGAAGTTGAATTTCTTCACACTGGGCATTGACATACGGGAAGACGAAGTAAACCTGTAGGAGAGTGCAAGAGGAGGGTGATAGGGATCAATGTTAAGATAAGGAGAGATTGAGGTACTAAGATTAGTTTGAGTGCTATCACAATTGGATAACACTAGATCTAAAACTTTACCATGGTGGTTTGCTACATTATTGATCTGCTTAAGAGAACAAAGTGACAAAAAAGACGATACTTTAGAAGAGAGAGCATTAAAAGTAACATTGAGAATAGACTCAAAGTTGGGTGACCAAAGAACAGATGGTAAATTAAAATCACCACATACGATGAAGGATGATGTGGGATAAAGAATATTTACATAGTTTGAGAGTAATGAGAAAAGATCATCATATATGTCAGGCTTACTGGCGCAAGGAACGTAGACACAAGCCACGAACAGACTATTGACATGGGAGACACTGATTTTCACAAGGATACAGTCGAAGGATTTGGAAGGAAAATCGTCGCAGAGTGTACAAGTAAGTGAGTTTCTAACTGCAATGAGAACACCACCGCCATCCGATTTAATACTTACAGTTAAGTCCCTATCGCGGCGAAAAACAGAATGGGTCGAAGAAAGTTCGGAACTGAATATGGAGTCGTTGAGCCAGGTTTCAGAGATACATATTATATCGTCATTAGAAACAAAACACGACAATTTAAAATTCTCCAGCTTGGTTCTCATACCACGTACATTTTGATAGTATAGCTTAAGGCCAGAAGTTGATAATAAGTTAGAGCCCGCGGCTAGAGTTGAAGTTAATAATGAGTTTACGGTTGCAGATTGCGAGGTTGTTGCTGCCGAAAATGTGGTTCGTTCCGGGTTTTGTTGATGAAGTCCTTGATGAATACGCCTTCTGGCCAGAAATCGATTTTAGCAATGTCGGCCATATCCGGTGGATATGACAGCTTGAATGAAGCTGATCTTGTAATACGACTTAAATTAGATCTCATCATCTCAGAGTAATCTAAACTTTTGTAGCTATAGTAATATTGTCTTTAAACTTTTGTTTTGAGTGCACAAAAAAGTATTTTTATTGAGTTATTTTTCTCACATGGAAGGTTCCTGAAGAATACTTCTTCTCAGATCACCGCTACCTCCAATTTAATCTGAACGATGACAAACCGATCCTACTGGCCTTTAGGAACTGCAGGAAGACCGACTGGGTCAAATTTAGGGAAACTCTTAGCGGTTTACTGCCACCCATACCACCATTCCAACCAAGTAGCTTAACTGACCTTGACGATCTGATTATTTTGCGTGAGGGCGCGCCCGCATTGTCGAAGGCCTGCCCTGAACGCAGGCCCGGAGGAAAACAAAAGCCACCATGGTAAAACACAGAAGTCAGGGCTCTTAAAAAAGGATATAGGCAACTGTTTAACAAAGTCAAAAGCGCTTAAAGATGTTTGCGACTGGGACTCCTATAAAGGATCACTTCATAAATACAAATAAGAACTGATAAAGGCGCAAGGAAATCCTGGGGACTCTTCTGTAGTGAAATAGAAGTATCCTCCGAGGCATCCAGGCTCCACAAAGTTCTCTCTACCAATCCAACCAAACCATTCTACCTGAGGAGACCGGACAGATCTTGGACCACCTCAAGTAGGGAAACCACTGCTCTTTTTCTGGACACCTACTTCCCTGGTAGCTGGCACGTTGAGTCGGAGCGGGTAAAAATCATAGAAAACCATGCATCGTGCAACTCTGACGTTATTATAACAGAGACCAAACTCCTTCAGGTGATAAGAGGCTTTAATGCGTGTAAGTCCGGTAGGAATAATTCATACTGAATTCCAGCAGACCTCGGATGTAATTCAACCTTGGTTGAAGGTTATTTTGAAAGACTGCTTGGATCTAACCTACATCCCTGAAGCATGGATTGAACTTAGAAGTTAAGGTAGTTTTCATACCTAAGGCAAAAGAGCTCTGATATCTGCTCTAAGGATCTGAAACCTATAATCTGTCATCCTTTCTTCTGAAAACACTGGAAAGACTAATAGATGTATATATCCGCGACAATATTGACCGGCGCCTGCTGTCAACATGCCAACACGCGTACTGGAAGGAGAAGTCTGTCGAAACGGCCTTACATTCGCTCGTACGCAACATTGAAAAATTTTCTTAGTATTAAAAAAATACACCATGGCCGCCTTTCTCTCTCTGTCAGACCATAGCCAATCCCAGACGCACTCGAAATTTGTCAACAGTCTAGGCGGAACTTCATTATTTTTTGAGAAGTCCAGACCGCGTTTAATGCTGAGATGTAATGTAAGTACCTATGCGGCTGACAACCTAATGCTGCGTTTACACCACCGCATGAACCTGATCGACCTAGCGCGAATGCGAATTTGTAAACATCAAGTTCGCGCCAGTTCGCGATTTTAGTCGTGGTTCGCGTAGTTTCGCGTAGTTTCTAGTAGTTTCGCGTCGATGGCGGTTTTTGGACGCGAAGCAAAGGAACTTGCATTGAACACGAATGCAGAGCTTACTTACATATTCGTCTCAGAAAAGACACTACTGATCTGGATTAAACTGAACACCTACCACTAGTGCACTCATATTCGCATTGAAATTCGCAAATGCAAATCAAAGGAAATCCGAAATAAAAAAATTTTTCTATTTCTATGGAAACATAGGGGATAAAATATCGACATAGCTCTATAGGGGTGGAACATGAAAAAATTATGCAACCGATTTTTAGACGATTATATAGAAAGCCTAAATGATATGCCGGAATTCGTAAAATCGTACACAATCATTTTGCATGGTCTTAGCAAAATCCTGAAATTAATTTTTGATCATTATTTATAAAGCCCATATAAGTAAAAGTGAATTCAATCTCATTTAACCTAAAAGATTCGTCGAAATTCGTGAAAACTTGAAAAATACCTTGCACTCCAGGGGGTTTAATATCGAAAAATGAGTAAATCGGTTATTTTCTGCCGATGATATTTAAGGCATTAGAAATTGAAAGTGAATTCGATATCTCAATAGACATAAAAAATATATCCGAATTCGTGAAAATGTACTTTACTTTACACTGAGGTTGTATATCGAAAAATTTAGAAAAGCGCTTAAATTAAATTAATTTGATAACTCGACATGCCTAAAAGATATAACGAAATTCGTGGAAATGTTGAAAAAACCCTTTTCACGGACATTTTTCACTCTCAGCGGGTTTGTTAGGTACGCGCCTTCAAAAGCTTTTGTATTCGGCGTCTACGGCGAACATTTTTGTTTTGTGTTTTGGGAGTTTACTAGTCCTAATACTTGAAAATAGACAATTTTAGGGTAGCGATTTTTTGTTGAAAGTCAATGACAATACTTTATTTTTAAAAAATAATAAAGTAAAATTGCATACAAAACCTGGCTCAAACTCAACACCTTGATCTTTTCTTTTCAATCTTTCACTCAATTTTCTTTTCACTCAGACAATGGCGTTCATCGCTGCTAAAACCGAACCATTCCACTGTTAAATCTTAAGTGTTAACAGTCTGCTCGACTGTGGTTCTTCTTGTATGTTTCGTATTTTAAATTTTTACCTGTTGCAGACCAAATACCGATCAGTGGCCTCGAAGACATCTTGAAGATATGTCGTGGGTCCGGACTACTCGCACCTGAAAAATATCTTGTAATTTTGTGGTTTTTGTATCTAGTTGGTTTTTTCTTCTTATTAATATTTATTCTTTTGAGCAAAGACACTTAGGTGTTTTATTATTCTGAATTTTTGCATAAATAATTTCAATCGTGTCTTGGATTTTGTGTGCTTATAATCCGTTGCGGCGACGAAGAGTGTTTGAAAAAAAAATAAGAAGTGTTACATGTTGTACGAAAATTTGTTAATTCGTTTCTTAAGGAATTAAATAATCGATTGATCGGGACAGAAGTGCGAACAGGTGTAGAATTTTTTTTGTTTGATTTATAATAGCTGTGAAGTTAAAAAGAAGCAACATGGGATATAGAAAATGCGCAATTGCTTTGATTGGATTATTGACTGTGATTAGCGTCTGTGATGGACAGTCGATAATTGCAGGTAAATTTGAAGCATACACGCAACAGAAGGAACAGAAAGAAGGCGAAGAACGAAATGCAATTTCTGCAACGAAAAACTTTTTAAGTTCTTGGAATCGTGATCGCGGTCCTCCAAAACACGATACGCCGGCCAGTGCGTGCAGTTGCCGTAAGTATTTTTTTACATGTGGGTATATTGGTGTTCTTCAAATAATTCTGATCTTCTTCATCAGATCTTCATATTCTTGAATAGGAACTAATTTCCTAAAAAAGAAATTCTTCACAGGTACGATCGCGATCAACAATGCGATTAATTCAAACTGAAGCTGTTAAGGCCAATTCTTACTTTCCGAGGATTAATTGTGAAAAATCACTTCCTGTACAATCCAAATAGAAAAACTTCGAGACATAGTTTTCAAACTTAATGCCCTTATTGTGTACAAATCTTCACAACATTAAAATTTTGTTCCACACAAAAAAGCAGCTCCATGACACAAAAAAGTTCTGGGTCAACTTCCGAAATTTTCACATCAAGATTAAAATGTAGATCTGGTGTCAAAGGAGTTGTAAGTGGACTGAAGTGAAAATTCGAACACTATGGATTAGCATTAATTTTTCAAACCCACCTGATCATTGAAAAGATGCACGATCTATAAACGCGCCTCCGCATCACGATCTAACATATATCCAGGCATTTTTTTCATATCTTAAAAAAAGGTGAATTCGAAATGATATTCTCAATTTCATTGATACAATAAAATAATTTTTTTACCAAAAATTTATTTAATTGTTTGACCTAATTTGTGCTTCTGCAAAGAACTTACCTATTCGTCATAAAGAAGTGGAACATGCTGTTTTTTTTCTCTCGATAAATTAATAAGATATACCTATAGTTTTTGTGAAATTGAGTGACTATCGCGTCGATAGTATAATATATCTAATCTATTCTGAAAGTAAAAAAGCCGAAGATCTAACTTTCACCGAGGCGAAGTGGAAACAATTCTAAATATCGAAATAAAAACATTTGTACAGGTGCTAGCAGGGTACTTATTTTCCCTTTTTTTTGTTTAAACAAATTACCCAACAAACAAATTTCGAATTGAATATTGATGATAGATAGATACACGAGTAGATAATTGAAAGAGAATTAATGAAATGGCTATTAGGAAGTATGAAATATGAAACCGCGTTTATTTATGACTAGTGACAGTTATTAATAGTGCCGTCAACATACGAAAGAAATTAATAATAATTTAATAAGTGCCGGTTGCCAATCGGATCTTTCGGAACGAAATCTGGAAAATACGTTATACAAATTCAATTAGAGTTTTTGCATGGAGTCATAAATGAAAATGAAAACGAGTGGGGCAATAAAAAAAAAAGTTAATTTATCATTTAAATAATTTTACCAGACTTTCTAGCTACATGGACTTTGCAAAATATTTTCGCATGAAAATGAAGTCAGATTGCTCAAATTGTTTTGCCTGAAAAGATTGACTTATTTTTGTGTATCATTTTTCTGGTTGATTGTTTCTTAAACAACAATTTTTGCTAAGAAAATAAAAAATGGAATTAAAAATGATAGTTTTAATTGATTTAATTTTGATAATTACCCAAACTGTTGCTTTATTGCACTTTGAAAAAACGTTAGTGTTTTTCAAGGTTTTTGATGATCCAACCTTTTCATAAAATGCATTTTTTACCACTTGGTTGTTGCGAAAATTCGACGCAATTAAGGACAAACTACAAACAATCTATGCACCTTTATTATATTCGGTTAAAGTTTAAGATGTTTTTAAGGTTACGGTAAAGGAGAATATGTTACTCTTTTTGAAAAAATAACTAGGAACTTATTGTAATAGTAAGACTTAAGTTTCGATTTTTTAGCATAACTATGTATTTTCCTAAGAAGTTGGATTTGTATTTCGGATTCAGAGGAGTCGATGAGGACCACACGAAAATTCCCTACTGGAAGTGAACGCTAACTTGCTCACTGATATTCTATAAATGCTAATTGCAAAACTTTCACTACATCTGGACCAGATAGAGAATTTGTTTGGACTAGGTCTCAAGGCACTCTAAGCATTTCATTGAATCATGAGAGGGTGTATTATGAAACTTCCGAGGCTCTTAAGCTATGAAATCAATTTAAATTTATTACCACGAATTATTAACATAGGAAATTATTGTTTTTTTTATGATTCAAAGACATATACCAATTTGCCTAGGATGCTTTTTCCGTAGGTTGCGACCCAGGTACTAATGAACAGTTTTAATCTATCACTAGAAGTCAAAGATCTTTAAAATTTAATATCCATTGCATCTGTGTCATGTATAAAATACCATTCTCTTTATTAAATTTTTTTCTTCTCTTCATTGAGATCTTCCCACACTCAAAAAAAAATACTAGTGAAAGGAGTCGTGAAAGTGCACTTACTACCTAAGCTGGACCAATCTATTTTTGATATAGAGACTTAATTCTCGGGTTATAGGGGAGACAGGGGATAAGAGTAACAATTTAATTTTAAATACCTACATCAATTTGAAGATGTGAGCCGAAACTAATTCCTTAAATCAGAAATTTATTTAGAATAAATCACTGCAACAAAAAAAAGTTTATTAATGAAAAACACATTGCTTTGGAAAATAAAAAATTAAACAAACAAATAAAACAAAATTTTTTGTAAAAGAGCCAAGATTAAATAAACATTACATCACTTTCGGTAGTAAATATGAACTTACATGCAACAACTGTTGGCCCAACATGCCTATTTTAATTTTTCCTACTTCTTCGTATCATGAAAGCACTATTTTTTCATCATATGCATTTAGCAAATATGCATTCGTTCCAAATTTCAAGTTTTTAGCATGAGCCGACCCCATAAAAATTGTTTTTAGCATTTGTTCCTTCAATCGCTACATTTAATTAGAAGACTCAAAAAGAGATGTTTTTCAGCAGGCTACAGCAGATCTGCAGTACAAATTGTTTTTAAGATTTGAAGACATGTGGAGACGAGGCACATACTTAAATAAAGTTGAAAATTTCTACTTTATTCTAGTTGCACCATATTAAGTCTTCTTTCTGTGAAACTATAACCTGAAAAGTTATGAGTTATGATGTGTTCAAACCAAAATTCATACCATCAAGGGGAAGAAAGGGGTTCTTAATGATTTAAGCATCACGCTAGTGCCTTTTATCGTGTACTTTCTATATTATTCATAGTTTTGCTGATAAAAGTAATTTTGACTTACAAAGTACAAACGTAGCTATACTCTCTCTACATTAAACACTGACCTCATTGACCTTCAGATTGTATACAAAATACTCAGTCCTCTCACTTCGCAGAGTAGTAGCTGTGATCTTTCAATGTGACAGACGAACAATAATAGTTGAATTTAATGCCTCAAAAACAAGCTGATCTACTATACTCGTACATGACTCATTTACTTCTTCTTTCATCACATTTGATACTGTACATATACATTTTCAGTGTCCATGTAATCTGCAAAATGATCACATTTGGAGCATAGCTCACCAGCGGTCCTTTGAGGTACTGTCACAGCTTCAAATATATTTTTTTTTACTCAGGCAACGGGCGATAGGCCCATAACATGACTAGAATCCACGACCTTAGTATTTATAGATTAGTGCACTTATCCACTGCACCGTTGAGGCATCTATACGACTAGGTGGAGAAAGGCCTTTTCTTTTTGTCCCTTATGTTGAACTTGAATTACGGTGTCCTCTTAGACCAAACTTTAGTTTCCTCTCTAAGTTTCGTGAAACTGTTCCTTTTCTTCCGGGGATAGTTTATTAGCCTGTTTGTTTGTATATGTGAGTAATATAGACTACATTGAACACAATAGAGATGTTAACATTTCAGCATTTATATAACTATTTCCACTTTCATGGCAAATAGAGATATGAGCTATGGCGTCATATTCAAGCACAATATATTTTACATATCACTAGCCTTAGTATTCATGCACGTACTGTGTGAAAATTTTCTCAACTCGTTTAGTCTTTACTGTTTTTAAAGGTCCAGTCTGACTGGTGCTGCCGACCATCACGGTCAGCAGTAACTGCTAACCTCAGCTGCTCACCGCGGCTGCTTTAGGTACAATCTGGCTGGTACTGTCGACCGTCGCGGTCAGCAGTAACTGCCGGCATTAGACTACTGCTTCAGGCAAAAACAAGCTGTCATGTCTGTTTGCGACTGCTCGGCAATTGTGAGTGTACAGCAGCCGCGGTGAGCAGTTGAGGTTGGCAGTTACTGCAGACCGCGATGGTCGGCGGTACCAGCCAGATTGTACCTTTTGCTCTAAAAACCGTCAACTGCAGAGCAGTCGCAAACAGATATGAAAGCTTGTTTTTGCCTGAAGCAGTAGTCTACTGCCGGCAGTCACTGTTGACCGCCACGGTCGTAAGTACCTGCCAGATTGTACCTTTAAGACTTCATTCCTCTTCACATAAGCAAAAATTCCATTAAAACGTTAACCTGTTCAGTCAAGTGTATAAACCTCTAATCCGCCGGCATAATGGATTCCAAGCGGAAGCGGCGGATTACAGTGCATGCGTACGTTAAAAGAAAGAACCACATATAAGAAAACTTTATTGGCAGTAGTCAGTAGATACTACTATACTACTTGATCATTGATCGATTGCTGCTATAAATCCAAATCGCTTTACAAATTCCTTCGTGTATAAAAACTCTGTTTGGCAAACTTTGCCATGCTGATCTACTGCATGTGTTGAGTCGAGAGCTTTTTCGCATAATCTGCGGTGTGTGTGGAATATTCGGGAAATGTTGAGAACAATCCATGAACTGGAAAAGTGTTCGAGAAGAATGTTGAACTATGTAGATTTTTCCGTACCTTTCTCATTCAGTATTGCAAAGTAGCCAATCGCATTTTTCACTCTCCAGTTAGGTATAGAAACTGTTTTTTTTACACAGCAAACTGATCGAGTTGTACGGGTTGCTAGGGTAGCATGTAACAATACTTTTGTCATAAACGACGGACTATTGGACTCCACGTAGAGATAAATGGCGGATTGTAGAGACGTGTATTATGTGTCGGTAATTCGGGTTATCGATATATGTACTGTATTACCTTCGTAATTCGTAGTAACTTTCTAAGGCATGAGAATACTCAGCTATAAATTTCAGATTGTGTTTTCTTTAAGACCTTAAATTTCAGTTTCTTCGTATCACTCCCACTATACGCTATAAATTCTTTTAATATAGGGACGAAGTTCCAAGTTTATACCATTTATTGTTCCTGAGATATAAAAGTAATATCTTATTAATTAAAAGAAAAAATCTACTATGAAATTAAAGTGAATAAATTTTAGTTTCATAACATCATCTCGGGCATTAGAAGCGAATCACCAGCCGTAGACTCATGATATATCGCTAGAATGCAGATTATAATAGCAATATTCAGCTGTTACATGTGCCTATATAATATTTGTTTTCAAACTTCCTAATGAAATTACAAAATTTAAATTAAACAAAATTGCTCAAAACACCATTGTTAAAATATTTCTTCTTCAATTTCAACTCTCTTCACATACCGCTTTAATTTGCGCTACACACCTATCAATTCCAAATCAAAATCCTAACACACAGCAACATAATTTCTTTCGAGGCGCTTAAATAAATCTTAAAGAAAATTCTTAAGATTACATCCTAAGCAAATTACAGCTTCGAAGAATTTTAATGTAGATATTATCCGCGATATGCCAATGTTGGCTTAACCACTTATCGCGTTTGCACATAGCACGCGATATGTAGCACATTTCAATTAGCAGAGCTCGTTGCCGTCAAAAGTAACAGAATTTAATAATTTTAATAGGGCATAAAATAAAAGAGTAATGAAAAATAATTTTCAAAAAAGGAACACACTGAGGTACGTGAACAATATCAAATTGAACATTATGCAAAAAATGCTCGGACAAAATTGCTCATAAGACGAGAATCGAAATGCAGATTGCCTGTGGTAGATGGAATTAAGTTCAGCTATGACCTGAATGCAGCGAGCATAACTTTAAAATTGAAACTTTCTTCAGGTGTACGTTATTCATCGATTTACACCTGAGCCATTATTTCACTATTATTACGTACTATGTACTGCCGATCGACTATGCTCGCGCTTTTGCTTTAAATTTATGTACGAATTGAAAAATATTAATACGATTTTTTTTTGTTTTATTGGACAATTTGCAGGGTGCGGAGAACGTAATGATGAATCGCGTATTGTGGGCGGACTGGTGGCGGGAATTAACGAGTTTCCATGGATGGCCCGACTCAGCTATTTCAATCGATTCTATTGTGGAGGAACTTTGATCAACGATCGCTACGTTTTGACCGCTGCTCATTGTGTTAAAGGGTAAGTCGATATAATTGATGTATTGTTGAATTATGACGAATTTTGATGAATTTATCGCTGGGAGTATTGACATAATGGGATAAAAACAACATGTAAATTCAAACCGGAAACTATTTTTAACCACTCTTCTCGATTCTGGTTCTTTTTTATGGTCGCAATATTCCAAGAAATAGAAACCAAAATTATAGCACCACTTATTTAACAAAAATTACACGGAAACCTTTACTTTAGTGCGCGAAGAAAATTAAAAGACTTAAGCCAGTAACCTTTCGCCCAAATTTCGAAATTATTTTGATAAGGCAGTGTGTATTATTTGTGCAACCTAGCAAGAGCACTTCTGCTACTTTTTTCTTCATTATTGATAATTTTTCTTAGATTTTAATTCGGAATCGCTTAAGTAGCTTACTAGCACACAGCTTATGGAGGTTGAAATTATTTGTTTATCCATTGCACTGGTATTAACACCATTCGACTATCGAAACTAAAAATGTAGATGATTAGATGATTCTGAGCTTGATCCATGATACGAAGTTTACTAGAAAAGTTCCCATGATTAAATGAAAAATGAGCACGATGTGCGTTGAATGGCATCATTGATAGGTGAGATACATGTTTCTTCACTTGCGATTTTTCGGTGAATCAATAAGCATATAGTTTTAATAATCGCAAGTGAATTACGTTAGTGAACGGAAAATGGAGCATTTACGTGATTTTTTTTATATATTATTGCGAGCTAGGGCTGCGCCAGCATTTCAAGTAAAACACAATTTGTGTAAAACAATCGAAACAATAAAACAATCGCACTACCGACAGCGCTGCCCGAATTTTATATACGAGTACAACTTGATCACTAAATCGATCGCTACTTCCAATCAAAATCGCTTTACAAATATTGTCTGGCTTAAAGTAAAAAAAACTGTCCTTGGCTGCAAACTTTGCCGTACTCCTATACTGCATGTGTTGAGTCAAGATCTTTCTCGCATATTCGGTGTTGTATGTGCATGTGTTGAGTCGTGTTCTGTGGTGTATGTGGAATCTTCGGGAATTGCAAGAACTACCGATAAGATGAAAAATGTTCGAGGGAATGGTGAACAATATAGAAGTTTGCAGATTTTTACACACCTTTCTGGTTGGGCTTTGCAAGATGGCCAATCGGAGGTTTTTCTCCGCTTTCCAGTTAGGTATTGAAAGGTTGTTGTTTATACTCTAGATGAAATCATGTAGAGTATTATAAGTTTAATCCAGCCCAAAAGTTTGTAACGCATAGAACCAAGCCTCGGACGGGAAAAAGTTACATATTATTTTTTGTTTATTTGTGCCCAAAAACATCAAATCCGCTTGACGTCCGTCCGTCCGTCCGTCTGTCCGTGAACACGATAACTCAAGAACGCCTTCACCTAGGATCTTGATATTTTGAATCTGGATGTTTGATTGAATTTGTAAGGCTAAGTTCGTTAACGGGCAAAATCATCGTACTCCTTCTGGTAGCTGCCATACAAAATGTCCTTAAAACACGTGTTCAAGAATATTGGTCGATAACTTCAGAAGGGTTTAAGCTACGACTTTGAAATTTTTTATGTGTTATTTTTCCAATAGTTGGAGCTAGAGGTATGATTATGAAGAAAATCGTATTAGTCCTTCGTGTAGCTGCCATACAAATATCCTGTCAAAATGTCTTCACTTAATTTACGAAACTCACTATAAATCAAGTTATCTTTTAGCTACGAATTCGGAATTTTGTACAAACTAGTTTTGAGTGAAAACAAAGTTCAATTATACTAGTCAGCGAAATCCTTTCACTCCTTCTGGTAGCTGCCATACAAAATGTCCTTAAAACACGGGTTCAAGAATATAGGTCGATAACTTCAGAAGGGTTTAAGCTATGACTTTGAAATTTTGTATGTGTTATTTTTCCAATAGTTGGAGCTAAATGTATGATTATGAAAAAAATTATATTAGTCCTTCGTGTAGGAATCCTTTAGCTATGAATTCGGAATTTTGTACAAATTAGTTTTGAGTGAAAACGAACTTCAAAGTTTACTAGTCAGCGAAATCCTTTTACTCCTTCTAGTACTTTCCAATCAAAAATACTTTATTATTAAAAAATAATAAAGTGAAATAATTAAGACACGTGTTCAACAATATTTTCCGATAACTTTTAAGCGCTTCAAGCTAGGATTTTGAAATTTTGTACACATTAATTTTTAAATAGTTTCAGAGAAAAGGATAAATGTGTAAGAAATCGAGTGAGTCCTTTCTGCACCACCCATGTAAAGTCCTTCAAAACGGTCAAGTTTTTTTTCGGTGACTCACCCAGTTCAAGATATGGAATTAAACACTGACGATATTGTCTTTTAGTTTCAAGTAGCAACCGAATGGGGGTTCTTAATAAAGGACATACAACATGCACACACGTAATTCTACTTTATCCCCAACTGCAATATAAATCGGAGTTCAGTATTTCATCTAGAGTATCAAGCAATTGGCTTACAGCCGATCGTGACTGCGTTATGTTTATTACTGGAAACTGATCAAGTTGGGCGGATTGCCAGGGTAGAATGTAACAATATTTTATTGCTGAGTTATGAGTTTCATATATTTCTCATTTGTTCAAAACTTCTTCCGATTCACTTGCGTTGAAGTTTTACCAAATTGTTGCCAAGAAATGAAAAAATAAACTAAACCGAATCGTGAATCAATTCAATAAAAATATACATCACTGTAGTGTAAAAATCTGAGTTGATCCAGGAATTCCTTAATATTATACAAAACCGTTCAGTATCTTTATGTCTTCTGTTCACAATCAGACTATTATAGAAAATAAAAAAAAATCATTAACATAAGAGTCGTCAATAAATGGATTCGTAGTATCTGCGAACGAATTCGTAACATTGTTGAACTCAATAATTTTTTTTAACTACTGTTATTCATCATAAGATATAAACTAAAAAATCCGGCAATGAATCAGTAGTGCGTTTATAATATTTATAAATATAAGTGTTCTCATAAATATGATAAATTTGTACGTTAGTACTATGAACGAGGAACTGGCTTAACAATTTCAATTAATAATAAAATAAATAATTTTCCTTTATTAATTTCTAAAAATGAAAAAAAAATTTCTCAATTGAAATTTTGTATTTTTACGTTTTAAAACCAGTAAGCCCCAAAAAATCCTGTCTGCCTGTCCGCCGTACGCAAAAGCGTTTGAAGACGCGTAGCTCACAAACCCATTGAGATATTAAGTTGAAATTTGTTTGTATAGTCGGTGAACCTTTACGAGTAGTATCTTTTGGTAAGGGTGGATGGGGAATGGAGGAGGTGTGTTTTACACTAAAAATTTTGGTTTCTAGATCTAAGGAACCGCAAATGGTAGGAGGCTAAAACTTGGAACTTATGTAGCACTACGAAAGTGGATCTATTTGCAAAAAAATTGTCGATATAGGTTGAGGAATTTAAGAGTGGAGAGATAAATAATACGTCCAAAACACTCTACAGCTGTGATCAAAACATTCTAAGATCCATATTTCCTGTACAGTTGATGTCAGAAGGTTGAAACTGTGTTGTTGTCTTAAGGTATTCTAGGACCCTAGACAAAGACTAAAATTGTAAATTATGGACGGTATTTTGAATTAAAATATCTTGCCATTTGTACCTGGAAAATAATATTTGGTCTTTGTTATAGGATTACAAGTTGAGTCTATTGTATAATGTTAAATTCTTAAAAAAAATTTATTTTTATATCTCAGGAACCCTACCAGATAGAATATGAAAATTTTATTGGAGTAAGAAATAGTACACCTCTAGCAGAAAAAAATATTTTGTGGGTGCGAATGTAGGGGGTGATTTTAAGAGGGAGTGGAAAGGAAAGATTTCGGATTTTTATTTCTCGGAAACCACAAAGGATAGAAAGCCTAAAATTGACGACTATACAGACTATAAAAAATAAAAATGTTGATAGGAGTAGCAAGGTACGGGTGTAGTCTTTATATCACAGAAAAAGCTTATGCTAGAATTTTGAAATTTAGTTCATAGGAGGAGTATTAAAAGCAAGAAAGTTCAGATGTTCATTGACGTGCAAAGGTCTAGTAGAGATAATATTTGTAAAAGGGTTTCTAAATTTTTTAAATTTCAGGTCTATCAAAATACTTTATTACTAAAAAATAATAATGAAATACGTAAATAAAAAAAAAGTAAATCTGTCAACACTTTGGGTGGAATTTCACTATTTTTTGGGTAGAAGTCCGAGCCGCATTTAATGCTGAGATGCGTTGTAGGTAATAATACGCCTGACAACCTAAAGAATAACCAGGAGGCAATTTGGAACTTTATTTTTAAGGTTGTCAGTCGCATAATGACGTACACCGCATTTCAGCATTAAACGCGCTCCGGACTTCTATCAAAAAAATTATAAAATTGCGCTCAGATTGATTGAAGTATTACGGTATAGTGATGGTCAGAGTTTTTTCGATCGCAGGTACGGCTTGTTGTTGTTGTTGTTTGAAGTGGGGGAAGACACGCAGCAAGGCCGCGCATCTTGAGCACTCAGACAATTATTGCCCATTGCACTCGAGTCCCCCAGTCTCTACCCGAACTTCTTCGTCCTCCTCACGAATTTCAAGAGCTCAGGTAGGGATCGAGAACGGAGTTCTTCCATCCTCATAACATCGACGCCGTATACGTGCACTCTCGCAAAAGAGTAAGCTGGACACTCGAGAAGGAAATGTTCCGTTGTGTCGTCGCTCTCGTCGCAAGCAGTGCACATGGGGTCGTCAATGATTCTCACCATGTGTAGGTCACACGAGTTATGCCCTGTGTCCTACTACTACATTCTATCCTGCTCAATTTGAGAAGAATAGATGCGGTTCGTCCACTTGGTCCGTCAACAAGGTTTCTGGTCTGCCGCATTCCCGGAAAAAGCCGCCATCTCTCAATGTGTGATTTACTCACCCACTCAGCAGTGGCAGCCCTAACAGAGGCAACCGGCACATCGAATAAGGTACGGCTTACACTAGAAAGTTGATCCTTGGTTCGTATAATTACTTGAATTAAACTCAGATTTGATGTGGGGTAGACATTTCTTCGGTGAAGGAGAGTCCATATATTTTTATGAATTTTGTCATATTATTTAGGTCTTATGAGATATTAAGTTCATTTTACTTCCTCGAGTTCCATTGATAAAAGGTATAGAAACCATTTTCAGGATTTTTGGGATATTCCACCCCTAAGATGATGGGAAAGGGTTGTATATGGTTTTGAGTGTTTTGACGTATCTCTTAGGTCTGATGAAATATAAAATTGATTTTTGCTTCCACGGACTTTCAAATTATGTGTGTATATACACTTCGAATTTTGTTAAGGAATTATCTGAGGAAAAAAGGAACGATAAATTCAGCATTGAAGTGGGGACAAACTTATTGCCATAATTTTAAGAATTAAACAATTTAAGAAACAATGAAAGTTTAGTAGAATATAAAGTAAATATTTTGCTAGTTTGAGTCATGACTCATAAACATCCCAGACTTTAAACTACTATTTTCATAACTACAATAAACTACATTTCCGGACTTCAGATAATATAGAATGGTTTTCACTAAACTCTTGATATTTTAATAATAAACGACTTCCATTTAACCTTCTATTGTTCGTGTCAAAGATAATTTTATGTTTAGACAGCAAAAAATAAAATTAATAAAAACAACAAAACCCATTAATTAACATTTCAAAAATATCTCATTTTTTGAAACCAAAGACTTAAATTTAAAGTAGTTCTAAATTGAAAAGGCAATGAAAAAGAAAGCAGACTGACAACACGCTATCAAAGCTTAATATTTAAAAATAAATACACAACCGATTCATAAGTATGGAATGCCATAATTTTAAATATTCTAAAGATTGAAGGCAGATTTATTAATTTATGCAAAAGAGAATACAAAAAAACAAAGCTGTCTTAAATTGAATACAGTCAATTTGCCTTAAGATTCATCTCATGAATTTTATTTTTGCCTTTTAAACCGGTTAGCCTAAAAACACAAAACGGAATAAAATTCATAAACGTTAATAGCACACGAGCGCTACGTTATTCACCATTACAATATTACTCTTATGGTTCAAACAAAGAATTTAAAATTTAGAAGGTGATAATAAAACTTCTTCACTTCGACACATCAAATTCAATGACATGTAGAGTTGGTGTATGTTATTCGATCACTATCTGGCCAATGTTAACTTGAGCCTTTGTCACTAAACCAAATAAGAGAAAACAGTGCCATCTTATTCTTAATTCGCTTAAGTATACCTTTTTCGAAAAAAATGCTAAAAAAACAGATTTACCGACAAAATCCATAAATTTTCGGATTGAGCCCACACAGCCAGGGTCAGTCTATTAACCCGAAAACTCAGAATCTTAAGCTTGCTTAAGTTTCTCTACATAAGAAACAGAGAACAACAGGCCAGGTATTTTATTTCGATGTCTCCTTGAATGTCCTTTATAAATTTCAGTCGCGACAACAGATTTCTTCGACGTTAATGTCAAGATAAATTGTGTCGTTATGTGAACGGTCAATAAGAGTTAATAGAGGCTAGAGTAACCGCATCTGATAATAAAATAAATCGTGAAATATACTTTTTCTGCAAAATGGTGAGTAATTATTTATAGAGAATATCCCACAGGTAGCTATTAATTATTAAAACAGTACGATTTAAAAACAAACAGTTTATTTTACAACAATTTTAATTATTTTAGAAAGTTTTGTGGAAAAAATCCTAAGTGATTGTGGTATGATCCTGATTCGTTTTTCACTTATTGAAAATCAAAATACCCCTCTCTTTAATTATGGGTAATTTGATTGATTTCATAAACAGTACGATACTTAATTTATAATGCAGGTAAATTACAGCAAAGTTGAAAAAAGTTAAGAAAAGAAGAAAATATCGCTGTGATTGATGACCTGCAGTTAAGATGTTTTGAGCTTTAACTTAGTTTGTAAGCATCTCACCGGCTCGGCATAAGTGCTCACATAAATCATTATCTTGTTGAACACACAACCGAACAAGAAATTATAAATTACGACAATTATTAAGACTGTAATAACTTCATTAAGACATGTAATTGCACCGGTAGGTACAATAAAGAATGGCATATATACTTACTCGTATGATAGTTGTGGCAAGGGTTTGCTCTAACGAGTTGTTGACATCGTTTTTCTTATAGAATTTAACTTTCACGATAAAATTTCACAACTTATGGTCGTTGCGAAGGAAATATATTAAATAGAAATGTCGAATAACTGCTTTTGATTGTGAGACCTTTTAGTTAGAATGCCGTTTATCGTTTTCTATTCACCTTCAATGCATTCATTATAATATTACAAGTAGCAAACCATTTGACGAACGTTTTCTTTTGAATTATTTTAAAGGGAAATTATCGCTTCTTATTCTTTTTAACGCTGAACTCCAAGTTTGGCTCTTGCCGTATCAAATGGCAATTTCTTTGATGAATATAACTATCCTATCCTTCCCAACTAGCAATGCCTTGGAGATTCCTCCGAGAGTTATTTATTAATAAAATTTTTGAGATTTAAATTAGGAGTGTTTTAATTGAAGTCCTTCAGCTAGCTGCCCCTTCACATCCCGATCAGGCAAAATCGATAACCCGAAATGATTGACTTAGTGTTTAACTTAGTAAAGCTAAATTATTAAGTTTGGGGGTAACTAGCATCAGAAAGAAATATTTGTATAGGGTATCTCTAGACACTTCTACATATTGTATCAAATTGCAATCTTCCACTAAACGCTTCCTGAGATATGAATTAGTCAAGATTTTAGCTCCCCTCTCCTGGTTTTTATATAAAGTAACTGCTCAACAGGTGTTTTAAATTTCACTATTTTAGTATGAGTGATCGCTGAGAAATAATTTTCAAAACACAACTTTCAACGTCTCAATCCTTTTTATCTCAATTGTATGGCAAAATTTCAGGGTAGGTAATTTTTACGAAATTTCAGGACGATATTATTAAAAAAAAATTAAATAAATAAAATTAGAAAAAAAGGCAATAAAGAAATTAAAAGAAAGTGAACCTAAAATTTGAATAATAAAAAACATCTTCAGGAATGCCTTCAAGTTGTACGGGTGAAGGCTACAGGTGCAATGAGGTCATGTCCGACAGATGCTTTGAACGTATTGTTGCATTTATTACCTATTGATTTACATATCAGAAGCACTGTTTCGTGTAGCGCTATCAGACTCAAGGAATCTGGGTGCTGGTATGGCAAACCTTACGGTCACAGTAACATTCTAGAAACCTTACCAGCGGAAATAGTTAAATCACCGACCGAGACTGACCTTCAAGAAGGATTTCGCTGTGGATTTTCCAACCAGGGCGGAATGGAAGAATGGTTCAGTTATAAATGAACTCGACACAGTTATATACACTGACGGTTCAAAGATGAACTGTGGAGTCGGAGCGGGAGTTTTCTCAGACACACACTATATCGCAAGGTCTTACCACTTACCGGACTACGCCAGCGTCTTCCAGGCGGAGATACTGGGGATCCGAGAGGCCTGTCGGACTTTGCAACAAGACGCTACGCCAAAGCGAAATGTTGTAATCCTCTCTGACAGCCAAGCCGCAATCAAGGCCTTAGACTCGGCTACCACCTCCTCTAAACTCGTCGAATAGTGTCGAGAAGATCTAGCCAACTTAGGAAGTCAAGTCCAAGTTACTCTGCTATGGGTCCCAGGCCACAGCAAGATAGAGGGTAACGAGCGGGTAGACGAATTAGCTAGGCAAGGTTCTACTCTTCAGGGCCCTCTCGTAGAATCCGTTCAGGTCCCACTAGGAACTGTTAAGCGCCAAATATTCACCCACTTTCTCACAAACGCGAACTCCAGATGGAGAGGACTGACCAACTGCGTCATATCTAGGAAGATATGGCCATCCTACTCCCGGAGCAGAACAGACGAACTCCTGAGCAGGAGCCGCGTGGACGTCTCCAGAGTCACGTCAGTCAGCACGGGTCACTGGCCGATCGGCGACCACGCGGCCAGACTGGGTATTCCGTTTAACGTCAATTGCCGCAGTTGTGGGGATGCAAATAAGAGGGAAACTGTTATTCACTTTCTTTGCGAATGTCCCGCCCTAGCTAGAGCCAGACTTCGCGCACTAGGCAAACCCTTCTTCAATAACCTCGATGAGATCTCGAAAAACAAGATAGGAGAACTGATTACCTTCTTGAACAGCTCCGGATGGATATGATAATCCATTCAAGCCCTAGGTCTCTGTAAAACTATACATATACTTCATCAGCCCTCAACGACCAGGTTAAACGAGTTGTGGTATCAAAACGGCGCTTCCTGTGCTAATTGGGCCCTGTTTTCGGCAGACAGGCCACCACGTAAACCAACCAACCAACGGGTGAAGGAGTTGCGCATAATACACTAATGAACTATTTTCAACTGTCAACTTTCAAAATGACAAAATCGCAGGATGCGATCGATCTCAGTATGGAATTTATAGACCTCTTAAAATTCGAAAAAGAGTAATCTTTAAAATAAATTCGTTTAAAAAAAACAAGAATAGTGACTGAAATATAAATACAGTGATACGAAAAAAAATAATATTATCAAAATATGAATACAAAAAATATCTAATTCTTTTTAAATAGACAATGTATATATTAGAATCGGTTTCCAAGAATTTTTTGGTTGTTTTTAGCGTCAAAGGAGTTTCTTGTGTGAAACACCCTCAACCTACCATGTATAATTAAAATGGTCTGCGCGAAACTTTATTATTTTTCGGGTCAAAGTTCGAAATTAAAAGGTTTCTTGGAAAGTTAGTTTTGTTCTTAAAACAAAATATTTAAAATAGAGATTTTTAGCCGATTAAACATTGGAAAAGCCCGTGTAGACTATTCGAATTTCGGTATATTATGAACACTAAAAGCCCATAGAAGTAAAAACGAATTTGCTGCCGTATCAGAATTTAGAGATATGACGATTTATTAAAACATAAAGCCTTTACTTCCACTTGGGGTTTAAATTTCGAATAAATCGTGAAACCGGTTTTTAGACGATTTCATAAGAAGCAACTTGATATCTCATGGGATCTTGTAAAATTTGTGAAAACGTAAGCAAACCCTTTATACCACCTTGGTTTTTGAAATTTGGAAAATCATGAAATTGGGTTTTAGGTCATTACATCAAATTCCGTAATAACCAATGTTATATCTCATCAGAACTAAGGGATGGCAGAATTTGTGAAAACATATACAAACTCTTGGGGGTTGCATATCAAAAAATTGAGAAATGGGCTTGTAGCGATTATATAAAAAATCAGTGGAAGTGAAAAGCGATCTAATATCTCATTAAATCTAAGCAATATGTCGAAGCTTTGAAAAGTATACAACCCCCTTACACCCCTTAGGATTGACTATCTAAAAATACTGAAATTGACTTTTTGGGGCTTATATAGGAAACCTTAGGAAGTAAAAATGAATTCGATATATCTTCAGATATGCAACCTAAATATGAAGACAACACGAGAAAGTAAAATCAATTCAATTTCCTATCACTTCTAAAAGATATGACGGAATTCGTGAAAACCTGTTCAACCCTTTTATACAATTTTTTATACAATAACAAGTTTTAAGCGATTATTACGCAAGCCCTTGAAAGTAAAAAGATATTCGATATCTGATCAGACCTGACGGATATGGCAGAATTCGTAAAAAAAGTATACAACCCCCTTTCCACCCCATTAGGGGTCGAATTTTAAAAAATCCTGAAAACACTTTCTAGGTATTTATATAAAGAATCCGTAGAAAAAAAATTAATTTAATATTTGAAAAAACCTAATAGATATGATGAAAACCACAAAAATACATACTACATTCCATTTTCACTGATCTTTTTTTTTTGCCCCCCTTCCGAACGCCACTGAATATTTGAAATTTTTTAAATCAAAATTACTTTTCTAGTTGATTTACATATACATACCGAGTTTCAACTTTGTAGCATAAGCAATTCTATAGATAGGAAAAACACCCCCCACCTCCGCACCGTACTTCCCCTATACAAAATTATATTTTTCCAATATGCTACTAATATAGCTCTATCTAAATACAGTATAACTTCTCTATAGCGGACACCTTTGGGGAATTCAAAAGTGTCCGCTATAAAGAGGTGTCCGCTTTTCGGGGGTATTGAGTTTAATACCTAATTCATTGGGGAATAAAGAACTGTCCTCTATAGGGAGGTGTCCGGTTTTCGGAGGTGTCCGGTAATAGAAGTTTCACTGTACCAAGTTTCAGATTTATATCATTATAGGTTCTTGAGATATAAAAATCGGAACCTTTTCCTTTCACCCTTCCCCACTTTTACCCTCTACACCCTCACCCTCAAAAATTTCAAGCATCTATCTTACACGGTTCTTGAGATATGTGACGGGATTTTTTTGAAAAATTCGTATCTCCTCCACTTTCATGCTCCACCGCCCACTTAAAAAATTTTATTTTCAGCAAACTTCGTTTGTCAACCTTTATACAGAAACCGAATTTTATTTTTCTAGTGCAATTGGTCCGTGAGATATCATATTCTAAAGTTTTTCACCCCCACCCCCGTACGCCACTGGCCCCATTCAAAAATTTGTTTCCGATCTATTCTCCTAGTATACCTACAGATATTCATTAAGTTTCAATTTTCTAACGTTAACCGTTTAGGAGATATGGATTTTAGAATGTGTCGATCTCGGCTTTTTTGCGTTTCGGACGCATGATTTTTCCTTCCACTCCCACACCCCTTCACCAATATTACAATTTTTATGCAAATGGGTCCACTATCAAAGCTCTATATAAATTCTAAGTTTCAGCCTCCTAACATAAGCAGTTGCTGAGATATAAAAACCAAAATTTTCCGTCTAAAACGCACCTCCTTCTCCCCCCTCACACCCCCATCACTCAGAATTTGGTCACTTCAAGGGGCCTAACCAGTCTATTCATAAAAAAAAATGCAATTTAATATCTCACACCGTTTGGGAGCTACGAGCCTTCAAACGATTTTGCGTGCGGCGTACGGCGGACAGACGGACTGAAATTTTTTTTTGCTTTTTTCGTGTCTACTAGTCATGAAACGTGAAAAAAAAATGTTCAGGGTAGCAAATTTTTTTTTTTTTAAGAATCGATCACAATACTGTATTAACAGAAAATAATAAAGTAAAAAGAGTGGTACAAGACAGAGTAGTAAAGGACAGTAGTGAAGAACGAAGAATATGAGTCGAAAGAAAATGAAAGCAGATGAAATGTTTACACATAATGTTTACATAAATAAAAGGCTAGTAAGCAAAATGTTTATGGAGTACAAATTAAAACACTTTATTATAAAAAAAATAAAAAAGTAAAATGTTTATCTGTGGATTTGTTCCAATATCACGGGAACACGGCTGAAACGAATTTGATTAATTTTAGTATTTGAGTAAAGGGCAGTTTATATGGTAGTGCAGACTATTCTTATTTCCATTATGTAGTCTTTTTTAGTAAATAAGAGATAGGGTTTTACAAATGTATGATTTAATTTGAATTCTATCGAAAAATTAAATATGCGAAAAGTTGTAGCAAAATTAACTTCCAACTTTTTATGTTTTATATTTTTTTTTTAAGATCAACGGTAACGGAGATATTTACGATTTTCTATTTCAGAGTGTTGAAATATAGCAATGTATAGTAATCACGCGTGGATCTTGTATAATAATTATTTATGATTTGTAGATATGGCTATATGAAATTCGGTGCACGTACATGTCAAATCCTCAGTATTTTTCTAGCACGTGCATTACTGAAAATATTAGCTTCTAAAGCCACCTATTATTCCCTGAAGATTTTGTCTGTGTTCGGCACATCTATCATTCCATGCATGCAATATATCGAAATTATCGCATTACTGTCCTCTAAAATAGTGGTGGATTTACGGAGCGACATCGCCAGATAGAAAGCAAACCTCTAACTATTTTAAGTTTTTGAGGCCCTACTAGTTCGTTTGTAACCTAACTATATCCAAAAAGGGTTTCACAGGAAACTAGATTTATATTGTAAAGAAGCTTTGCTCAAATCAAAATATAAAATACTCAAATCTTGGATGAAATCGATTAAGTATACGAATTTTGCGTGAGCAGGCTCGCAAAATTAAAACGGAAAACTACCACACTTTCCGGCAGATTTCTTAAGTTATAAGTGGTTTTGCTTATGTAACACCTTTTAATTTATATTTTTTTTTTTCAATTCTCTTCCATAGATTCATGTGGTTCATGATCAAGGTAACATTCGGCGAACACGATCGCTGCAACGATTCCGTTCGACCGGAGACACGATTCGTTTTACGGGCATTCTCACAAACCTTCAGCTTTACGAATTTCGATAATGACATAGCGCTTCTACGGCTTAACGATCGCGTTCCAATTACCGATTTTATACGGCCAATTTGTTTGCCCACTAAAACAGGTAAGTTCCGAAGGCGCGACGGGATTCATACCTGAAACTCACCTGGCTACCTCGATCAATACCTCGTTGTCTGATGAGCTTGTTGCCAGTCGATCACTTTTTCAGTTAAAACGCGATTGATTACGGTGCCAAGATCAATCGATCGTTTCGCTAGTGTTAATGCCGTGGTTAGCGATGTTTTTATGTGGTTTTCTTGTGTTTTCAGATAATTTGTACGTCGGGACGAAAGGTATTGCGACAGGTTGGGGCACCCTGAAGGAAGACGGTAAGCCATCGTGTACGCTACAAGAAGTCGAAGTTCCCGTCTTGGCTAACGATATTTGCGTCCAAGACACAAATTATACCAAGAAAATGATTACCGATAATATGATGTGCGCTGGATATCCAGGAATTGGAAATCGAGATTCTTGTCAGGTCAGTTTTAAACTGTGTTTTATTATTCCGTATGATTTCGAAGAAGATTGATAGCTGCTCTTGATATGAATACGAATTACGGAGTGATGGGTACTGTTCATTTTTTTAACGATCATTATAATCAAAAAGCCAATTCAAGTGGCATGATAATGGCCCACCATTAAAGTCAATCAGTCGGGAAAATTAAGCACGCATTTAATTCGCCGTGATACAGACAGAGAAAGGTAACAACTCCAAAAATATAATAGAGACTCGTAGATTACAGTCATTGATTTGGCTCTTGAAATTTAGACCAATTTAAATTATATGAGGATAACGCGAATAATAAATTGGAGTTGTTTTATAAACAAATAGCCATAGTCTGGGATACAACTTTATTATTTTTGGCCGAAATTTGGAAGGTGGTTGAAGCCCGATTCGGTGCAAATTTAAAGCGAAACTTCAAAATGTTATGACTTTGGAATGGCCTACGCTAGATATATCAAATGAACTGGTGTAAATAATTTCTTTAAGTTATCAGTGGTAGCTACAGTTCCACAAATGCTCAAAAGTGCTCTTATAGGAACTGCAAGTAAAACAATACTGCAGTCACGATAGGCAGTAGTCAATTGCTGATACTTGAGAGTATGAAATTCGGTTTGAATCGTAGTTGGTAATAAAAGCAAAAATAATAAGTAGTGTATACAGAGTGGATTGTTATAAATTTATGAGTAGGACACATAGAGCTTGAAGTGATGGGCAATACATTAAAACATGTTCCCGCTTTCGAACTGGTAATCCTATAGTTAAAATTTTTGTTTTACCATTGAAGGTGAAATACTTCTACCTTTTAAAAAAGCTCTTGTTTATAATTTTGCTAAAGGAAATAGTTCATTTATACAGGACAACTTTGTGTTTACTGGCATTTAACTGGAAAACTGAATGGTTAATGAAATTTTTTCTCCGATATTACAAAAGCCTATTTTGTTACCTTTCATACGAGGGAAAATTTGTTAAGAACTTTCAAAGTATTCACCATTAATGAAACCCTTTTCGTAATTCAGCAATAATTTCTATTTTATTGAAATCCAACTACAAAGGAAATCTCGCTAGTAACAAAGTGATTCATATCCATACATTTCTGGAAACACCCTCTCTCCAAACACGACGTGAAAAGGATAAGTCCAAAAATTGTATTTTACTTAGACTTCTTATCAGAAAACCGTCTCTAGTAGCCTACCGTTTTTCCTGGTTTCTCCAAAAATCTAACAAACTCACTGCATTCATTCTCTGATGAAAACCTCATGGAAGTCGAATTTAATTACAGTAGAACAGTTGTCACACTGTCGGGACCACGCAAAATTGGTCACTTTACATAGTGGTCACAATACACAGCTTAAAAAAATTAATTAATCAAATTTATATAGTTTTATTATATAAAAAATAAACAAAAACACAACATTAAACAAAAAAAATAATAATAATTCATGACGTTAACGTAGCAAATATTTTTTTTACATACTTATATGCATACATATTTACTATAAAAACTAAAAAAAAGTTGGGAATTCGGTTATTGTTAACAAATATTAATTTTTATATGCATATTATTTTTTGAAATACTGATTAATTTTTGTTTGAAATATTTATTCGGTAAGAATAGTTTTCGCTTCGGTAATTGGTATCAACATTGCTGAAAGTTTATCTTGTGCGAAATTGGTTACTATTTTATCGAGTATATTTAATACCTCAATTGCAGTTAGTGGTCTCATCTGCTCCAGTGGAACTAAATCACTATCGCTGTAGTCACTGATTTCCACATCCGGTTCTACGTTTTCCATACTTGGACTATTCTCTTACAAAACACTTGTGAAGACTTCGGCTGGGGAGAAGCTTTGTCAAACAGTTATTTCTATGTCACATTCTAAATAGCTATGCATATCGAAACCTCCAATTTGCAGTAACTCGATATCGTCTCCAATAATTTCGTGTTCTTCGTTTCCAATAATTTCGTTTTCAATCGAAAATCCAGCCTTTTTGAAACAGTTTATAATGGTTTCGTCTGAAACTTTCTTCCACGCATCTCCTATCCACAAAATGGCTTCCAATACATTCAATTTTGATGCAGCTGTAGAAATGGATTCTAAGGAGTCCGTTTCACATTTTGAAATTAGGTTAGATAGAAGTGCCTTTCGGTGAAATGCTTTAAAATTTTTAATTATCCCTTGATCTAAGGATTGCAATACCGAAGTGGTATTTGGTGGTAGCCAAACTTCAACATTCGATGAGTGATCAATTACTGGATGGGTGGGGCAATTATCGATGATCATTAAAATTTTCCTTTTTTGCATTTTGAATTTTCTTTTTACATCCTCCAGCCACTCTGTGAATTACTCTGAAGTCATCTATGCCTTGTTATTAGCTTTCCACTGCGCAGGAAGATTTCTCATTTGTACGTTTTTAAAACACCTGGGCTTTTGGGATTTTCCTATGACCAGTGGTTTTAGTTTGTCTCCTGTTGCACTAGCTGCAAGTAAAACCGTGAGGTGCTTTTTGGACATTTTTCCACTCTTACAGATATCTCCTTTGATAGCCAAAGTTCGATTCGGCATTACCTTGAAGAATAGGCCAAATTCATCAGCGTTAAAGATATTTTCGCGAGTGAAACCACTAACAAATCCCGAAAGTTTATCGCGAAAATCGTTAACGACATATAAACTCACCTCATCCGCATCACGAATGAGAACTTTATGTGAAATACAGTTACGTTTTTTGAAACTATCAAGCCAGCCGGACGACGCTTTGAATTCGGGAAAATTAAATTCCGCAGCGAATTTCAATACGACTTATTGCAATGCAACATTGGTCCGGAAATTGGTGGATTGATACCGCGCATTTTCGTGAACCAAGCTAACGTTAATTTATTAATTTCACTAAAATCAGTCGCTCTATATTGGAAATCTGATTGATATTCTGATCGGCTCAAATACTCAATCATTCTTTTCTTGATATTGTTCACGCAAGTTTTCTTTGAATTTTCATCGTTTCTTCTAAACAATGTCGAACAAATGAACAATTTTTTGTTCGATTTGATGGTCACATTACAAGATATGAATCGAAAGCGCATACAGGACAATTGTGCAATAAAAAGTGGTCAATGGTCACAATAAGCAGATGGTCACTATATACGAGTTAATTTATGTGGAAAATGCTAATGTCGGACTGTGAGAAATTTGGTCACTATAGGCAAATGGTCACATTATGAAGGTGGTCACTTTTCCAGGTTCTACTGTACATATTTTTTTAAGCAGTCTTAAATTTAAATAATTATCTTACTTTAGCTATTTTAATTTTATTTAAAATTTGAATTAAAATGCAATTTTCCATCAGTGAATAAGGCTTGCAAAAAAAATAAACTTAAATAAAAAAAATTTAAATATAATTTTCAATTGCAATCGGTATCGGTTTAGTAAATATTTGTTAGCAGTTAAAAAAATTATGAAGAGTAGAACAATTGTTGGATCTTAATTACTTTGTTAAAAAAAAGAATGGTATAAGTGGCTAATTGAAGATAATTTCTAAACTAATTTGGCTATCGTGATGAACTTACTTTCAAATTAAAAGTGATAACATGATATTTAAAATACTAAGAAAAAACTTTTAGTTAACTATCTGGTTTTTTGGATAAATGGCGGTGAACCAAATTTTTTCTCTGGAATTTTATAGAAACAACTTGAAATCGAAGAACTATCCCGTTGCGAACAATAACCAAAATCTCCAAGCATTTTTTATACAATGGTTAACATTTTTTTTAAAATAATCACTTTTTGACACTGAAAAAGAACAGAAAAATTTTGGAAATTATCTTCTATGGTAGCTTTACGATAAAAAGTTCTATTCTAATTAATATTAGGAAAAATAAAATTGCTGTTGGCCGGATTTCTACTCGCGCACTTAGTGTGAGAGTAGCCTAGTGAACAACCAAATTGAACCAAATTGGTTGAAATAAACGATGCATGTACCAACCTTAATCATAAAGTGCTATAGCACACTTCACTATATTATAGTTCGTGGAAATAAATTTCGGTTCTATATCGCACATATGGACAAATCCTCAGCAATACCTGCAGCCGTGATGAGTCAATGCAATCCGATGACAAAACAGCTCCTTCGGACCTAGTCCAACACAGTTTTCAAAAACTAACTTCTCCAGTCCTTAGTGGCCAAGACATCGATTGATCTCAGTCGGACTGCCGTGTTGGTGTTTCGCACCAAAAACTCCTCTGACGCCGAAAAATAGCCAAAAAGTGTTTAGGTTCGGAAGCTGTTAATTTAATTTTTAAAAATGGTTTATCTGGAAAACGGTACGAAAACGCGAATATATTTGAATTTATTTCTTACCAAATTTTTGGAGCCCTACAACTTTTTAGCTGAAGAATTGTTTATTTCGGAAAACATATACAACAATTTCCAAGAACTTATGTAGCAAGAATTTGCTCGATTTTCTTCAGATTCTTGTAGATAGCAAAAAATTTGAAGCGCTGTGAAATTATGTGGCAAAGTCGAAATTTTAAGCGAATTAGTTTCGAGCAAAAAGTTTCCCCGTGAGCGGAACTCATGCATTGATTCATTTAGCTCACATACAGAAGTCCTTAGAACATTTTTTGACGATAAAAAATGAAAATGAATAAAGTTCAGAATTAGAAATTTTCCACAGCTTTATATAATTTTTGACAATTTAATTTGAACCTGATCCAATAGTCAGATTCATCAACGTTTAATTACAACACTTTTTGACGTAATAAATTAGACATTTTGGTTCGTGCCTTCGCTTAGCTGGACTGGTTTTATGTCAGCTGACAAAGTCAATGAAAGATTAGACTTAAATTTTTTTTATTGTATAAAGTCAAAATTTTTTTTTTGTTCTGTGGGTATGATGATTAATTTTTTTTAATATATTTCCAAGCCAACTTGCATGATGTTGCATTATTATATTTCCAATTTGACTGTGTCATCTGTATCAATAAGTAAGTAGAAGACTATTTGAGAGTGTTAGTTTTTCTAAGTTTACCTTAGAGCAGCCACTGCACAAAATTTCTTGAAAAATTGGTACCTTCATATGATTTGTTTTCGTCAGTTTTATAGTGATAGCTTGCAATAGAAGCGACGTAGGGAGTTGAAAATAGACATACGTATTCATCCGGATTTACCAAATATTTGAAACTGATGTAAAAATTACCCATCCAAAATTTAACTTTGTTTTTCCAATTACAGGGTGACTCAGGCGGTCCACTGGTAGCATTACGTACGGACAAACGTTATGAACAAATTGGTGTCGTCTCATGGGGCAATGGTTGCGCAAGACCTCATTATCCGGGCGTTTACAGTCGTATTACACGATACTTGGATTGGATTCGAGAAAATTCAAAGGATGGCTGTTTCTGTCGAGAATGAATATTGTGAAAAGCATCGGAAAATATATTTAAAAAAGAAAAAAAGAAAAATAAATATTAAACAATACTTATTTGTATGTTCGTTCCAACCTCTTTTTCGACGTGATTTTAGATATTAAGTATCTAGCTTAAGTCTACTGTAAATTATTTTTATATCTTATTTTATGTAATAGAGAAAAAGTAAACCTCTTATTTCTATTAATAAATAACCAGATGTACTAAAATATACTCATCAATTTAAAATCTATCGACATAAGAAACATGTTAGTTTATTGTACGTAATTTTGAGATAATACTCAATTAACAAACTATTTTTACGATTCCCTAGAAGGAAGTGCATTAGTTTTGTAAACAACAGTCTTCATAATTATTCATGCAAAATTGTTCTAAATTGTCTTTTGTCGTATAAATCGCCGGAAACAAATCTTCTCAGAAGGTACCCCTGGCGAACAGGAAAAACGAAATGCTAATAAATTTTAATTTAATTTAAAAAATAAAAGAAAATTGTCTTAAAGGAATTATTGTGTGTATCTGTACCTCAAAGGCATTTCGTGTAATTTGTGTTAGCCGGATGAGCTACTTGCTACCTTTATAACTGTGAATGCAATTTCAGAAAGATAAGAAAAAAATCGAACTGGTATTGGCACTTCGGAAGAAGTCGAAGAATAAGAAGACGGCAGATTGAGGTTGGTATGGTACATTATAAAAGGTGATATCTACATATGCATGTCGGCAGAAGGTTTCACACGCATATGCCGCATTATACAACGTACTCGTACGTCGCTTGGTTAAGATTTTCTGGGTTGTCGTCAGAGTGGTTTCCTCTCGATGGCGAGGACGGTAAATATACGGGTGATAAGCCAAAGCCCCCCTTGGGAGCCCACTCAGAAAGCGAGTTGCTTCGCCAACTTCCACCCAGTTCCAGGCCATAACCAGTATGCAAATTGTTAAGTCATCGAAGACGTTGTGTGTTTGCAGTGGTGGATTTTAACAATCTTCGGATTACGGTTATTATCTTCTCTAGTTCACGATGCGTTACGTCCACCACGGCCACCACGAAACCCAGAAATTCTTGTTTTGGTCAAATAGAAAAATATTTTCCGTAGAACTGTTAAGCAAATTGGCGGTTGATTTAATGCGAGCCGGTTAAGTACTTTTGTTACCGTTCTTAGCTAAATCCACCGAGCGAGCGGAAAATTGCAACGTTTCTTTCTTTGAATGGACAGCGTGACGTCTTACCGAAATTGAAAAGGTAAGAGAAAAATAAAATCGTTGTAGTGCTTAAAAGTAAACAACACCTAATTGAAAAAAATAAGTAAGTAAATACCCAAAAAATAATAAAAAATTCTGAAACCAGTTTTTAGGCGATTGTATAGAAGGCCCGTTAAAGTAAAAAGAAATTCGATATCTCGTCGAAATTCGTAGAAACGTACAAAATCATTTTATTCCCTCTTAGGGGATGAATATCGAAAATCCTTAAATTAATTTTTAGATCAATATATATAAAGCCTATTGAAATAAAAGCAAATCCGATCTAATTAAACCTAAAAGATTTGTCGGAATCGTGAAAACTTACACCCCCAGTGTTCAATATCAAGAAAAGCTTAAATCAGTTTTTTCCCCGATTATGTTTAAGGGGAATATATCGCGAGGCCATTTCAGTGTTAATTTCAGGACCCATTTTCTCAGAAACCACTTATCCAATTTGAATAAAATTTTGGACAGTTATTTATTACTGCAAAACAAGAAAATAGAGTAGAGTAGAATTTTAATATTTTTTAATATTACCACGTCTAATTTGGACGAACAGAAAGTTTCAAGTCAGTCTCATATTATTGTACATTATTAAAAAAAAAAAAAAAAATTTGGAATTTCCCTTTACTGTCAACAGTGGCGATCTTTGAAATAAAACATACTGCAGTCACGATCGGCTGCAAGCCAATCGTATAATACTCTAGATGAATACTGAACTCCGATTTATATTGTAGTTGGGAATAAAGTAGAATTACGTGTGTGCATGTTGTATGTCCTTTATTAAGGACTACTCAAAACTAAAAGACAATATTCAGTGTTTAACTTCGTACCTTGAACTGGGTAAGTCATCGAAAAAAAATGTAATTTTTAAAGGACTTTCACATGGGAGGTGCAGGAAGGACTCACTCGATTTCTCACATATTTATCCTTTTCCTTGGAACCATTCAAAAATAAACGTGTACAAAATTTCAAATTCGTAGCTTGAAGCGTTCAAAAGTTATCGGAAAATATTGTTGAACACGTGTTTTAAGGATATTTTGTATGGCAGCTACGATAAGGAGTAAAAGGATTTTGCTGATTAGTAAACTCGAACTTCCTTTTCACTCAAAACTAACTTGTACAAAATTCCGAATTCGTAGCTAAAAGATTACTTGAGTTATTGTGAGTTTCGTAAATTAAGTGAATACATTTTGACAGGATATTTGCATGGCAGCTACACGAAGGACTAACAGGATTTCCTTCATAATCATATATTTAGCTCCAACTATTGGAAAAATAACACATACAAAATTTCAATGACGTAGCTTAAGCCCTTCTGAAGTTATGGACCAATATTCTTGAAGACGTGTTTTAAGGACATTTTGTATGGCAGCTACCCGAAGGAGTAGAACGATTTTGCCCGTTAACGAACTTAGCCTTACAAATTTAACCAAACATCCAAATTCAAAATTTCAAGATCCTAGGTGAAGGCGTTCTTGAGTTATCGTGTTCACGGACAGACGGACGGACGGACGGACGGACGGACGGACGGACGTCAAGCGGATTTGAGGTTTTTGGCCACAAATAAAAAAAAAATAATATATAACTTTTTTTCGTCCGAGGCTTGGTTCTATGCGTTACAATTTTTTGGGCTAGATTAAACATATAATACTCTATATGATTTCATCTAGAGTATAATAACTTTGTTTTTATAGCTATAATGCTGTTGTTTTATGCCTTTTTACAAAAGTTTTTGTAAAAAAAAATTTCGTTTTACAAATGGCATTGGTTTTGTGGAACCTTTTATGTGATGTTTATCTTTATGTAAGGTTATTTTATGATTTGTTTTTGCGGTTTTTCGAATTTTGTCAGCAATGCAGATTTAACCTGACTCACACCTTCACAGCTAAATTTATTACTTTTCTGACCTCGTAGAGTCATGCGGTTCAAATAGTTTTAGTCAGAATTGAGCCTACAATAAAAATAAGAAAATAAATGTTTTTTACCCAACTAACGATATGCTATCCTTATCCCTTAGAAGTGAAAGTGAATTAGATATCTCATTTGACCTAAGAAATATATCGGAATTCGTGAAAATGTACACAACTAACTTACACCCCCTTAGGGATCGGATGTCAAAAAATTTGGAAAGTAGTTTCTAGGCGCCTATATAAAGAGCCCGAAGAAGTGAAATTAATTTGATAACTCGACATGTCTAAAATATTTAACGAAATTCGTGGAAATTGAAAGAAACCCTTCATCACGGACATTTTTTTACTAATAAAAATCTCTTAAAAACTTAATTTTTCACAGTTTGACTTAAGTACTAAGTTTAAACTTCGTTTCTGAGATACAAATAACCAGCTCCTACCCCGTACCTTGCTAGCTCTATCAAAAATTTGAATGCCTCTATGTAGCCGTGAAGTTTTATCTTTCTATTCTTTGCAGTTTTTGAGAAATAAAGCTCAAATTTCTCTTTCATTCCACTCCCTCCGACCATCACTCCATACACCTGCCCATTCCTGGGCCTAACTTCTATAACATTTTTAAGATCGTATCTGGTACGATTCGTGAGATTTAAAAATTAGTTTTTTTGAAAAATGGCTATTCCTCCACTTCCGTGCTCCACCTCCTTCCCAATACTTAGCATTCCATAGATTCCACTTATAATCCTATAAACAGAAACGAAATTGTATCTTCCTGGTATAATTAGGTAGGTAGGTACGCGTGGCTGCCCGTGAGAACACGGACACACTTAGACCTAAAAGGTCCGTTGTGTTACCACAGGATCATCGAATCCGGTCCTACTCGTCGAACCATTTAGAGCTTGCAATGAAGCGTTGGATTCTCGCGACCTCCATTAAGGCAAGGTCACCGAGACAGTTGAAGAAGTAAGCTCCAAGATGAGCTTTCCTTCTGGCTGATAGAGCTGGACAGGTACAGAGAAGGTGAAGGACTGTCTACTCCTCCTCCTCCTCATCCAGGCAGCTTCTACAGAAGTCGTTTGAGAGTAGACCGAGTCTTTTAGCATGTCGACCTATAAGACAGTGTCCGGTCAGGACACCGACTGTGGTGCTGATATTCGCCCTTATAAGCAGAGTCAGCTTTTTGGAGCGTTTTAGATCCAGCTCCGGCCAGATCTGTCTCGCAGTGTGACATGTAACACCGTCCGCCCATCTTGAGTTGGTTTTCTCAATTGAGCCCAATCCCAGTAGCAGTTTACATGTAGAGAGAGGCACACCCAGATTCCGATGTTCCGGCATAATCTGAAGGGTAGTACTGCGTCGAGCGAGTTCGTCAGCCATGCAGTTCCCTGGAATATCCCTGTGTCTTGGCACCCAGCACAGAAGAATATTGAACTGTTCAGCCATCTCCTTAAGAGATGATCGACATTCTGCGGCGACCTTTGATGTTGTCGAGGCCGATTCTAAGGATTTTATTGCCGCTTGGCTGTCTGTGAAAATGCTAATATCCCTAGTAGATATTACATTACACCTCAGCCAGGACAAGGCCTCCTTGATCGCCATAAGCTCCGCACTACAGTGGTACGGAAGGCGGAAGGAGCTGCTAATGTTAAGCATATCAGAGAAAACACCTCCACCTACCCCGCCTTCAGTTTTGAAGCCGTCCGTATATATGTGAGCGGACTCTTCCGTCCGTACCGAATTCCTTTCCCATTCTAGACGGGTTGGGATGGCTGTTAGGAAATTTTTCTCAAAATCATAACTGGGAGGGGTGTAGTCGGTGTTTTCAGGAATGTTATTGAAGTGATTCAAGATTGTTGAGTGACCTGCATATATGCCAGTCCACTGCGTAGAGGCCATAAGTCGAATGGCTGCATTGGCTGCCATTTGCTTGCCAAAAATGTCTAGGGGTGGTAGACTGAATAGCATGTCTAGTGCTGTAGAGGGAGTTGTTTTCAGAGCTCCACTGATGCATATGCATGCTGAGGTATAATTGGTTCAGAAAATATTATTATCCAAAGTTTTTTATACCCACATCCTACCTGCACCCTTCATTTAAGTCACTGACAAGACTCCTAGCATCCCCTAAGACATAAAATTTCAACCTTCTGACATCAACCGTTCAGGAGATATGAATTTTAGAATGTTTCAATCTCACCTATCGAGCGTTTCGGACGCATTCCCCCACCCCTCCTACTCTCACAACCCTCAGGCGTTGCACACATTGCACACGACCGAACGAATTTTCCGATACGAATTTCCGTTTTTCTGCTTATTGTCAAATCTTCAGATATTAGAAAATTGGTTGAAATCGTTAATTATAACATTTTCAAGAATATCATAAGGGAAATTTTCTAGGAATTTGGATTTTGATTGTTTAATAATCAACTAAAAGTCGTTTTCAAGTTTTTTCCTTTTTCAACCCCTAAGAGAGTAGGTATAAATGGATTGAACACGTTTTCACGAATTCCGTCATATCTCTTCTATCTATCTTGAGTTCTATCTAACTCATTTCAGGGTTTTTGGGTATTCAACCCCAAAGTCGGTGCAAGGAGATTGCATATGTTTTCACAAATTCCTACATATTTCTTAGTTCTAATGAGATATCGAATTCATTTTACTTCCTAAGGCTTCCTCCATAATCGTCAAAAAGGTGGGATCAGTATTTTTAGATATTCAACTCAAAGAAGAAGTAATGCTTTCGACATATTTCTTAGGATTGATGAGATATCAGATTGGTTTTCACTTCCACAGACTTTTTATATAATCACCTACAAACGCATTTCTGAATTCATGTAATGGCCCAAAACCAAATCACGAAAAACCTCCTAATCACATAACAACTGATATTATACTACGACTTAGACCTTGTCCCGGAATATAACCCAATTATGTAATTTATATGTTATATATGGCAGCGGCGTAAGTATTCTAGCGCCACCCCATTCTAACCGCTTCCCGAACTTGTTTTTAGGTTTACAATCACATATAGTAACCTACATCGCATCTCAGAATTAAACGCGTTGCGAACTTCTACCCAAAAAAAAAATAAAGTTGCGCCCAAACCGTTGGCAGATTTTTTTAGTTCAATGCATAACTTTCAAACACTTTTCACTTCAATTAAATTCTTTGCCATCTTCACGAAGGATTCTAAATTACAACTTTTTACTTTTCAAATAAAGGTCAACATTTCTTATGTTATGTGTATCGATCTCTTATAGAAAGTGAACAATACAAAAAGTTGACAAAAATTTAGGTCATTTTTATGCGAAGTCTGAAAACAGAAAAACCAAAGATTGTTCTAAAAATCCCAATACCCGTTTGAAGAGATTGTCTGCTACAGAAGACCTAAATTCACCATTAGATTCGCAGGGATTTTATCAAGTTCCTTTGCAGACCGATGAGATTGCATAATCTGTAAATTGGAAATAAAAAATAAATCATACTAATAGTACCCGATACAAAAAAAAAATAGTAATCCTAGCGTAATTCTTTAAAAATAAGCCAAAGGTTAGGTACCTACCTATCAAAATCGCCAAAATCACCAAATTATCCGAAAGTAAAGTTGTAATCACCGGAAGACTGCAACCATCAAAAATTGATTACTTTTAGAATTGGCCATAGGAGCCCCCGTTCTTTTTTGCGCCAAGTTGTGACACAGTCAAGACGTTAAGAAAGCTTAAGACGAACAGGTTTCCGTTAAAATTGCGCTATCTATCATTGATCCTAAGCGTTTCTCAAATGGATGATCAAAGTTGCAGTTTAATGGGTCGATTTTTTAAAATTTAATGCAATTAACGAAGCTGTAGCGGCCATTCAGCTCCATCAAAATCCAAGGGTCCCACAATAATTCGACCGCGGCTGTGACTTTTGTGGTGAATATGCGATATCCAATCGAAAATCCTACTGGTAAATATAAAATGACGAAAGCATTATCTTCGTTGCTAGCGAAACAAATTACTTCAAACGGAATTTGGTACAATTATAAACCGAATTGAGCGCTACAAGAAGATTGAGACGAATTTAAAAAGCTGGTCCGTTACAGAATTCTGTCATGGTCCACTGATGCCCATCAGCATAAACTCGTGGATCAATTTTTCTTAAGAAGAAATTCTGTTATGACTCAATCCATTGGAGCTGTGAAATTTTCGCTGTTGAAACGGATCGAGCAATCAGCTTAAATAAAATAAAAACAAATATTAATGAGTTCAAAAGTGTGTGCAGTTATTAGTTCAAATAAGTGGGTACTGGACGGTACTCCTCTAAAGATTTCGTTTCGTTTATATAAATATGTACTCTTAAAAATACAAAAACGAATTCGATATCATATGAGCCTCAATTCGTAACTTTTAACCCCATCAAAGGGCTCGTAATTTAACTCTAAATTAATAGCTGTGGTCTTTAGGAAGTAAAAACTAATTGGACATCTCATAGGGACTAATAAACATTGGGTAAGTCGTGAAAAAGACATACTTCTTAGCCACTCTGGAATAAAACAAAAAAGAATCCATATAGCTTCCAATTTTATATTCCAACTGCCAAATTTTCAGTTTGCTAGGTGCAGCAGTTTGGGCTAAGCGTTAATACCTAGGTTAATGCAAGGTGAATACAAATTGTTTCATGCTGCTGGTAAATGATGTCGGTCCAAAATGCATTCAATTCCAGTTATACTTTTAGTGTATTTTTTAATAGTAAAGCATTGTGATCGAACTGAAATTTAAAAAAAATTTGCTACCCTTAAATTTTGTATATTCGCATTTTAGGACAAGTAAACCCCAAAAGTTCTGACTGTCCGCCGTACGCAAACGCGTTTGAAGGCGCGTAGATCACAAACTACAGTTGAAATTGTTGTGTTCATTGAGTTTCAATTTATAATTATACGGCACTGAGTGAATATATTGTGACTTGAAAATGTGAGCAGCGCCCTATATAAAAATTTTACGTTGTACCTATTATATTAAAACATAACTAAATTTTAAATAATTTCAGATTAGGTGCCAGAAGGTTCTATTAGCAAATTAAAAAAAAAATGCTTTACTATTAAAATAGTAAAGTAACAAATCTGGCCCTATTAATTTTTGGGTAGAAGATGTGATGCAGGGCTGGTTTCTACGCAACTATCAACCAACCAAATAACGTCTCAATTAGCCTCCTGATTTTACTTTATTATTTTAATAATAAAGTATTGCTATCGATTTTTAAAAAAAAAAAATTTGCTACCCTAAAAATCTTTTTTTCCACGTCTCAGGACTAATAGACACCAAAAAAGCAAAAAAAAATTTCAGTCCGTCTGTGCGCCGTACGCCGTCCGCCGTACGCCGTCCGCCGTCCGCCGTACGCCGTCCGCCGTCCGCCGTACGCTAAACGTTTGAAAGCTTATAGCTCTCAAACTCTTTGAGCTATTAAGTTGAATTTTTTTTGTTGGTAGACTGAGCAGACCCCTTCAAGTGCCCACCTTTTGAGTGGTGGGGGTGTGAGGGGGGAGGTGGAGGAAGCGTTTTAGACGGAAAATTTTGGTTTCCAGATCTCAGTAACCGCTTAGGCTAGGAGGCTGGAACTTCGAATTTATATAGAACATCAATAGTGGACCCATTTGCAAAAAAAGGGAGGATATGCGTAAAGGGGTGTGGGAGTGGGGGGAATAATAATGCGTCCGAAATGCAAAAAAGCCGAGATCGAAACATTCTAAAATCCATATCTCCTAATTGGTTTATGTCACGAAATTAAAACTTGATGAACATCTGTGGGAATACTAGGAGAATAGATCGGAAACAAATTTTTGAGTGGGGGAAGTGGCGTACGGAGGTGGGGGGTGAAAAACTTTAGATTACGATATCTCACGAACCAATTACACTAGACAAACAAAATTCGGTTTCTGTATTAAGGTTGACAAATAAAGTTTTCTGAAAGTAAAATTTTTTAAGGGGGCGGTGGAGTATGGAAGTGGAGGGGATAAGAATTTTTCTAAAAAATCACGTCTCATATCTCAAGAACAGTGTATGATAGATGCTTAAAATTTTTACCGAAAGTAGGCCAAATAAACCCCTAGCAGGGAAAAAATTTTTGTAGTTGAGCGAGTAGGGGGTGAGTGTGGGGGAGGATGAAAAGGAAAAAGTTTCGATTTTTATATCTCGAGAACCTATGAAGATATAAAGCTGAAACTTGGTACTTGGATAGAACTATAGTAGTAGCATGTTGAAAAAATATAATATTTTATAGGGGTAGTATGGGGGGTGTTTTTCCTAACTATAGAACGGCTTATGCTAGAAAGTTGAAACTTGGTATGTATATGTAAGTCAACTAGAAAAGTCATTTAGATTGAAAAAAAAATCAAATATCCATTGGCATACAGAGGGGGAGCGAAAAAAATGATCAGTGAAAATGGAATACATATATTTTTACGATTTTCATCATATCTATTAGGTCTTTCGAAATATAGAATTCATTTTTATTCTACGGCTTCTTCATATAAATACCTAGAAAGTATTTTCAGGATTTTTTGAAATTCGACCCCTACGATGGTGTAAAGGGGTTGTATACGTTTTCACGAACTCAGCCATATCCCTCAGATCTGATTAGATATCGAATAACTTTGACTTCCACGGACTTGTTTAATAATCACCTAAAACTTGTTTTCAAATGTTTTCCTTTTTCAACCCCTAAGAGTGTATAAACGGGTTGAACACGTTTTCACGAATTCCGTCATATCTCTTAGGAGAGATAAGACATCGGATTGGTTTTCACTTCCTCGGTCTTTCTTTATATATATCTAAAAACTCATTTCAGGATTTTTGGATATTCAACCCCAAAGTGGGTTCAAGGGGGTTGCACATATTTTCACAAATTTCTACATATTTCTTAGTTCTAAGGAGATATCGAATTCATTTTTACTTCTTATGGCTTCCTATATAATCGTCAAAAAGTTAATTTCAGGATTTTTAGGTATTCAAGATATTCTTAGGATTAATGAGATATTAGATTGGTTTTCACTTCCACAGACTATTTATATAATCGCCTACAAACGCATTTCCGATTTCATGTAATGGCCCAAAACCAAATCACGAAAAACCTCCTGATCACGTAATAACAACGTAGTATAATATTACTACTTAAACTGCGTCCCGGAGTATGACCCAATTATGTAATTCATATTTTATATGTGGCAGCGGCGTAAGTATTCTAGCGCGACCCCATTCTACCCATTTTTTTAGGTTTTCAGTCACATAGTAACCTACACCGCATCAATCTTAAACGCGTTCCGAACTTTTACCCGAAAAATAATAAAGTTGCGCCCAGACTGTTGGCAGATTTTTTCTTTAGGTTTTGGTCGCCCAGCAACCTGCACCGCAAACGCATTCCGGACTACTACCTAAAAAATTATAAAGTAGCGCCCAGACTGTTCGCAGATTTTTTATTTATTGATCTTTTTAATTTCAAGAAAATATAGGGGACGAAATATCGACCTAATCCCATAGGGGTTAAATATCAAAACATTCTAAAACCGTCGATTTTCAGGCGATCAGGCTCACAATCATTTTGCACCCACTTATGAGTAGGATATCGGAAAATTCTGACTACTCACATATAAAGCCGGTAGAAGAAAAGAAAATTTAATATCTCATTCGACTTAAAAGATTTGTCAGAGTTCGTGAAAACTTACACAATCGCCTTGATCCCGTTTGGGGTTGCGTAAATGCGTAAATTAGTTTCTGGGCGATTATATTTTAGGCCCTTAGAGGTAAAATCGAATTGGATATCTCATTAAATTTAAGAAATATGTCAGAATTCGTAAAAATGCAAATAAATATAACTCCTTAGAGGCTTAATATCGAAAAATCTGGAAAACGAATAAAGGCACTCATATGAACAGTACCCGGAAATAACATTTATTCTATATCTGGATAGACCTAATTAATATGACGAAATTCGTGAAAATGAATAGATCCCGTTTCCACGTATAATTTTTCTTGCCTCATATTCGTACGGCACGGCAACTCTAATTTTTTTTTTCTTAAATTACTTTTCTAGTATTACATATCAAGTTTCAACTTTGTAGCATAAACCGTTCCCAAGATAAAAAAGAACACAGCTTATTACCATAAGCGGTTCCTGAGATATGTAGACACCACATCTAAAACTCTTCCGCACATCCCCTTAGATCCCTAACCCTCTCCTCATAGCCCATCCCGCAATATGTAGTCACTTGAATGGGGTTCCACCTAATATACCCATTAAAAAATATTGATTTTAACGAGCCTTAAAGGGCATTTACGTACGGTGGAGTTTAAAATTTCTGGATTTGATTTTTCTTGATTTCCTGATTTTAAATTTATGAATTATAAAATTTCTATATTTAAAAATTTCTGGATGTGATTTTTCTTGATTTTTGAATTCTGAAATTCATATTTCTGATTTTACTTTATTATTTTTTAATAATAAAGTATCGTGATCGACCTGAAATTTCATAAAAATTTGCTACCCTGAAATTTTGTATTTTTACGTTTTAAGACTAGTAAACCCCAGAAGAGCAAATAAAAAAAGTCCGTCTGTCCGCCGTCCACCGTACGCCGTCCGCCGTCCACCGTCCGCAGTACTCAAAGCCGTTTGAAGATGCGTAGCTTTCGAACCCCTTGAGATATGAAGTTGAAATTTTTATGGTAGGTAAAATGGGTGAACCCCTACGAGTGTTATCTTTTGGATGGGTAGGGGTGGGAGGGGGGGGAAGAGGGAGGAGCGTTTTAGATGAACAAATTTGGTTTCTAATTCTCAGGAACCGCTTATGCTCATATATGTATTAGAACTATATTGCTAGCTGTCACATTACAAAATCAATAAGTACGAGTTGAATAGGAAAAATCAGAATCAGCTGCTTGTTTTGACTGAAAAATCTAATTTCTATAGTAAGTACAGGGGAGTCGGCAGAACATTTAATTTTGTAAAAAATGTATACAAATTTTTTAAAATTTGCTTCTTTGGAAACATACTAAATACTAAATTTGCTCTCAAATCTGCGCTAATAGAAATAAATGGTTTGAAAAAGCAATTTGTTTTTAAACCGTTTCCTGAATAGATAAAATTCAAAGTCAAAAACCTTTTGCCGTTTCTGTTGAGAACTAAGAAGACCTCTCGAATGGTACTGAAGAGTTGTATATAACTTTTCTATCTAAATAGTTTTTGGGTTTTGACGCCGAAATGATATAAGCTAATCAAGTCTTAAGAGTTTAACACTATACTGCAGCTTTTAAATTTAATTTTGGAATAGTCTAGTATATTTCGATATACAGTAGACATGGGTTTAAATGGACTCGATGAGACTATCAGTATTAGTCTACTGTAAGCGAGTGACCATTTTACCCGAAGCTCTTCAGTCGGGGCCTTGAAATAGTTCCAAATTTTAAGTTAGTGACAAATGTCAAGACCGATATAATTAATTCTTATAACCATTCCTGACTCAATCGAGTAAACTCCGAAAAAGGACAACTTAACTACTACGAACAGTTTTTTTTATGGTTGATTTTTCTTAGTTCCTTTTTTCAAGTTCCTATATGCCCTCCTTCCGCACCATAGGGGAGTAACCGCTTTCATCGTATTTCTTTTAAGTTAGACCACGCTTAGAAACTGCGCCTAAGTCTCTAATTTTATTTAATTTCATTGCGGCATATTTTCTAAATATTCCATTCATATTATTATTCAAATGGCGACAATTCAAATTGCCACATTTCAATAAACCATTATCAAAGTTTCTGTATAATTGTTCAATTTATTTATTAACGTATTCACATGGAAATCATGCAAGCCACTGCAATATCAACAGATTGAATTGGTAAATTCAGAATCATCTGTTTCCAACAAATACTGACTTTGACAATTGCTGCTAGCAATATATAGAAAAACTTTTAATTAAAATATCTTCCGACTCAATTGTGCCAGGAAGATAGAATCTAGTTTCTGTATATAGAATTACCAGTGGAGTCTACTGAATGTAAAATTTTTGAGGGGGAAGGTGAAGGGGAAAAGCAATTTTTCAAAAAAATAAATTTTTGTATCTCAAGAACCGTATCAGATATGATCTTGAAAATTTTACATGAGTTAGGACCACTAGACCTCTAGCGCAGAAAAAAATTTAGGTTGTGGGTGTAGGGAGTGATGGTGTGAGGAGGTGAAAATGAAAAAATTCTGATTTTAATTTTTCAAAAGCCTTAAAGGATAGAAAGCTAAAAATTGAAAACTGGATAAAGCTACTATAGAGACATCACAGAAAAATGAAATGTTGATAGTGGTAGCAAGGTACGGAGGTGGGTGGTGGTTTTTCATATCTCAGAAACGGCTTATGCTACAAAGTTGAAACTTAGTACCTATATGTCGATGTGCTACTAGAGCAATTAAAACTATAAAAAAAATCGGCCAACAGTCTGGGCTCAACTTTATTATTTTATGGGTTGAAGTCCGAAACGTGTTTAAGGGAACCAAACCCTTTAGACGCCCGAAAATGAGTCAACTTTCATGAATTTTTTTTATAGTGATAAAATAATCGCATCATTTTAAAAATTTTATATGATATTATTACAACTTTCAACTGTTAAAATAATTTTTTTATTTTGAAAATACAAGTTTTCTGGGTTCAATACTGTTGTTGTTTATTTTCGCGTGACGTTTCGGACTCGACTGAGTCCTATATCAAACTGATTCGACTCCGAAATGTCATGCAAAAATAAACAACAACAGTATTGAACCCGGAAAACTTGTATTTTCAATTCAACATGTACTGTGAAAACATTCACCAAAAAAATTTTTTTTGTTTTACAAAACAAAATGGCGTCTTTATAGGGTATTCCTTTAGGCGTCTTTGGCGAGACATCGAAAAGCCGCTCCATTTGTCATATTTTTTCTATTGATCTCAAACTTAAAACCAAAACATTTTTCGAATACTAACAGATGAATGGGAAGGATATACCTATAAAATTATAAAAAAAATATTAAACAAAAAAGATATGAGGCTTTTCAAGCAAATGTTCAATTTTCGATTATTTTTTTGACAGTTTTTACCCCAAAAAAGGGGTTTATTTACGCGATATTCTCAAAACTTTAGGTATATCCTTCCGATATCTATATAGACAGAAAGCTCACAAAAAATCAGCCAAATAGATCCATAACTTTTTGAGCTACAACACGAGTAGTTTTTGAAGATGCAGTTTCAAGATTATCGCGTTCAAAGTTTCAATACCTCGCGTTCGTTTTGTATAATTTGGCATTTTAGCTTTGAAAAATCAACAGCACACGACATACTTTCGATCCAAACAGACTCAATTTCTTGGACAGGGTACGTTACGCTTTATACTTTCGAAATATGTAAAAAAAATTGTTTTTTTGAGAATTGTGAAGGGTTTGATTCCCTCAATGCTGAGATGCGGTGTAGGGTACTATGCGACTGACAACCTAAGGAATAACCAGGAAGCTATTTGGAACGTTATTTTTTAGGTTGTCAGTCTCATAGTACCCTACACAGCATCTCAGCATTAAACACGTTTCGGACTTCTACGATAGATGGAGTCCTTCATTAATTGTAAACCTTCCCAAACTTTTAAAACCCAGACTGTTGGTCGATTTTTTTCTGGATTTTTGGGTTAAGGGATGTAAAAGGTGGTAGATAAGAAGCAAATTTTTTGATTCACTTCTACTTGCTGACGGTTTTTTAACAAATGTCAATCATAATATTGTATAAAAGCTGTTGCTCTATGCATTTAACTAGAAATGTTATCTTCTAGTTTTGCTATTAGAGCTATTAGACTTTGTTGACTGCTACCGGTGTTACACACCTTCCACAACTTTGCCTACCTTTCTACCTATACGATACGATTATACTAGTATATTAATTATTCCGGATATCAACCTAATGACTTTTTTCGCAATATAAACCCGCATTAGTTTTAGATTATTTACTTTTACAACTTAGACAAAAACCACAATAGTCCAAACAAGTCAACAAGTTGTTTAAAGATGAGTTTCGCACTAAAATAATTGTCAGTATCAACAGAAAGTTAACACTTTGTGAATATACGAAATTCATACCGGTCTGTGGGATTTACTTAAAAAATTCAAAAGGCATAAAATTAAGAACAAGAAATTTTCGGTATTTGTGTGTGTCGTTTAATTTGTTTTGTTGTTATTTCAGTTTTTTTTATCGAAATTCTTTGGCGACGTGATAAATCGGTTGACGATCCCAAAATTTACTTATTATTATTTTTTTTTAATCCCGCCAAAGTATTCAATTTAAATTCACATGTTTTCAATGGGGAGTTTAAATTGCGTGTTACGGTCCTGTTTATTTGCTTTAATAGTTTCCAGTTATCTTACAGATGCGAAAGTATTTTTTTTTTAAATTGTTTAATTATTGAATTATTAATTACATTTTGGTGTTTTTACTTTCAGTTTAATTTTTTGAAAATTCTTTTCGGAGGGCGGACAAGTCAGTCGAGATGCCCTAATTGTTGTAAGTAGTTGCACGTCACGTCTGAGCAGAGAAAGTTACGCGGTGAATTTAAAGTTGTCGCTTTTCAGAAATAAAAGTGTTTTTGTCGAGTATCTTAAGTACAATTGAAAGTAAAAATTATCGTACGGTGGAACAAGATAATAAAAACGTTTTAGTATGTTGCAGTGCAAGCAGCAATTTATAAGCACTTGACAATATCGAATTTAAAAAAAAAATATGGAAGATTGCGATGAACCGGAGATACACTTATTTGTGTAGAAAGGACAGTCGGGTAGTTCTGTTTTTTCTTTGTTGAAAAAATAAGAAGTTGTGAAAGTTGATAACACTGTCCATCAGTCGTTTGTATCTTTTACGAGACAACATAATTTTTTTACTCCAGATGAAATCTGAAGTGCATTAAAAACTTAATCTTAAGTCCAACAGTTTGGACCTACATTATTTTTTTTACACTAGCACGCTAAATACAATGTGGTCCCGGCGTCTTCAGTCGGCAGGTTGGGCGTACATCCCTAAAATTGGTACGGGCGTGCAGGAGAATAGGCTGAGTCTAGCAGGAGAACAAAAAAATGTAAGACTACAAAAAAAAGTGTGACTTTAGCGAACAGTAAAATACCGAAGCCAAGTTGAGGTCTTACGTTCGTTAAATTTTATAATCACGAGCTTACAGATTAGGAATCCTCACTTTTTAGATTAGAAGCCATACTAATGTCTTATTTAAGGACATCATCGGAAGGGTCAACAAGAACAGTTTACAAAAAATACAAATATGCGTAGAAAACTTTCCTAGATAGACAGAAAGTAATAACCTTTACAATATCTACAAAATTCAGTAATGGAAACAGTATACTAAGCCAAGCTCCTTTTATTTTAAGGACATTTGAATGATGTCTGCACAGAGGAGTGCGTTGCAAAAAAAATAATTTTCTAGCTTTAAGGGTTCTGTGGTATTCGTTTAATAAGTCCATGCGTCTCAATGAGTTTTATATAGGAGCTACCACAGCCAGTATATGAATTTTAACCTCCCATTTTCGTCAAAATGTAATTACAGAAAATTTCAGTTTTATAGTTCTACGCATTCTCGAGTTGGATTGCATACAAGCACCAATTTATTCAAAACATATGTACGGTAGCGCTAAGTAGTACCATAAAATTGTCGAGTTTTTGTTCCTGTACTATGAGATGGAAAATTTCAGTGTTCTAAATTTAAACAAGTAGTTAAATATAACCACGTGAATTAAGTACTTCATTATGTGCGCTATCCGAAAGAATATAGCTTACTAATAATCTCTATCTTGCTTTTAAGTCTAAACGAATGCCAATGAATTTGTTTAATTCTGGTTGCTTTTTGGTAAAGGGAGTTTCGAGAGCTAGATAAGTTCACGCGTTTGTCATGAGCTTTTGTGTGGAAGCTACACGAAGAAATCCCCCGGTTTTCTTTAAATCGTTGCGAGCTGGGTCGCTGGGAATTCAGGTAAAATATAATTCGTTTAAAATCCATAAAAACAATAATTTATTATTCGCATTCAATAATTAAACTAATAATTGCACTGCCAGCAAAGCTGCTCAATTTTACAAACAACTTGATCACTGCACCATAGTTACTTCCAATCAAAATCGCTTTACAAATACTTCGTGTAGACACTGATCGTCGTATCGCTTCGCACCGTAAATAAATCTGTCTTCTTACATGCTGCATTTGTTGAGTAGAGTTACTCCAATATTCGGTGGTGAAAAATTGCCTGAAGTTCTCTACATGCGAGAAGATTCGAGAAGTACCCAGATGTTGGGAGGCGTGGATATTGGATATTAGGAGGCGTGGATATCGAATATTGGGAGGCGTAGCTTTCTTACTGGAATTGATTGAAATGCGCGGGTTGCCAGGGTAGCATGTAACAATATTTATATGCATTAAATAATGAATAAATAAAATAAAATAAATAAATGAAATGGCTGTATAAAACGCATGACTCTGGAGCGATAGACTAGGACCCATATGCTAATGCTCGTTAATTCAAAATCAACTTTTAGATTGCGGAATTTCCTATTCCGGTCGCACTCCTCGACTATTAGATGGCCCGTATATTGCACCGTCTGAATTTCCGTGGACAGTATTCGTGGGAATAAAAAATGCACTAAAATCTGGAACTCTCATAAACGATTTGTACGTTCTGACGTCCGCAAGCAACATCTACCATAAGTAAGTAAATCCACAATTATCACAAAACTTGCTTATATAAATCTGAAACTTATTTCTCACAATTAGCAGCATGTTGGATCTAAAAGTGCACATTGGGAAGTATCAGATATGTGCGGCCGAAACCACGCACATAATTACAGGTGTTGCAAGTATTATTATTCATCCGGGCTTCATACCTATTGTAAATATACACGACATTGCTATGCTGAAGTTAACGACGCGTATACAATTCAATTCGCACCGATTACCGATTTGTTTACCTGTCCCTGGTACGACAGTTAATATATGTTACACGTATCTTACATGACATGTAGAATACGTGTAACATATTCATGTAAAAAATATGTGTATTTTTAGGCGTTTCGTATATTGGAAAAGTGGGCATTGTTGCGGGTTTTATTGAAGATCACACGGATTTTGTTACGGGCAAGGTAAACACCTGCCTCCCGCGTAAAGCAACTTTACCGATTGTTTCGCGATGGGAATGTAATCGATCGCTTTATGGCTTTGAGATGTGTTTGGGCATTGTTGGAGCGGATAATATCATATGTGAGGTATTTAGCTTTGCTCAAATTTAATACTATTCATTTATATTCGTAAATCGAAGCGGATTACACAGTTTCAGATTTTGTTTACCTATGTAGTTTTTTGTATGGTAATGATTATATAATAAAATAAATAATTATGTTTGAATTTTGCAGGCTGATAATGGTGCAGGCGTTATGTACAGAACTTATAAAGGTTATCATGAATTAGTCGGCGTTCTTTCAAATAAACAGAGTTGTCCACCAAGTGAAAACGTTTATTATAGTCCGAAAGATTTGGCCGTTATGACGTCGATAGCATCGCACTATAACTGGCTTATAGAGAATACTGAGGATGCCTGCTATTGTACAAAAATTTAATTTATTATCAATAGTAGTACATATGTAGAATAAAAAAAATTTTATATTTTCCTGGAATAGAATTTTTATTATCTCATAATTTGTAAATTATAAGCTTTAAAAATATAAATATTATTTTTTACATATTATGGTATTGCAATATATTATAAAAGCGTAATGTTCCCTGTCCAAGTAGTTGGTTATTAAAACAATAATAAGATCTATACGGCTCTTGCTCAAGTGTTCGTCGGTTCTGCTCCGGCAGTAGGATGGCTATATTTTCCTAGATATGACAGTCCTCTCCATCCGGAGTTTGCGTTTGTAAGAAAGATGGAGGATATTTAGCGCTTAACAGTCCCTAGTGAGACCTGAACGGATTCCACGAGAGAGCCCTAAAGAGCAGAACCTTGCCTAGCTAATTCGTCTGCTCGCTCGTTACCTTCTATCTTGCTTTGGCCTGGGACCCAAAGCAGAGTTACTTTGACCTGAGTTCCTAAGTAGGCTAGCTTCTCTCGGCACTGTTCGACGAGTTAAGAGGAGGTGGTAGCCGAATCTAAGGCCTTGATTGTGGTTTGGCTGTCAGTGAGGATTACAACATTTCGCTTTGGCGTGAATTCTTGCTTCAAAGTCCGACAGTCCTTCCGGCTCTCTAGTATCTCCGCCAGGAAAACACTGGCGTTGTCCGGTAAGTGGTAATCCTTTTAGGGATTGGATATCGAAACATTTGGAAAACTATTTCTAGGCACTTAACAAAAGAGGCTGTAGAAGTAAAATTAATTTGATAACTCGACGTGTCAAAAAAATATAGCGAAATTCGTGAAAATGTGGGAAAACCACATTTCACGCACCATTTTAACTCCACCCTTGTACGCCAAAAAAATCTAAAATTTGTTTAAGCTTTACTCCCGTATACGTACTAAGTTTCAACTTTCTACCCCATACAAAATTTTATTGTTCTAGGATGACTCTATTATGGTTCTGTGTATTCGTCCATTTTTGCTTTCTATCCTTTACAGTTTTTGTGAAAAAACAGATTTTTTTCCTTTTCACCCTTCCCACCTTGGCCTAACTCCCCCTACACCAGGTACACTGGGCCTAACTCCGGAAAAAAAATTTTAAGATCATACCTGATGTGGTTCTTCAGAAATAAAAATTTAATTTTTTGAGAAATGGCTATCCTCTCACTTCCGTGCTTCACCTCCCTCCTCAAAAATGTTTACATTCAATAGTATACACTTGTAATCCTTTATACAGAAACCAAATTTTATCTCCCTGGTAGAATTGATTCGGAAAGTATTACTAAATATTTTTTAAGCCTTCCAATACATGACCTGATACTAACTTTATAAAACTACACCCTCTACACGCACCTTATTCTCTTATTAGCAGAAAATCTTAAATTTCTGAGGAGAAAAAGATTCTTTATCTTTCATTCAAACTCCTGCCAGCATATATGTGTAGTTCTCCTTTTTCGTTCAGTGTGCAAATTCACATATGAAAAAAAATCAGCTTTCTCAAAATAGTAGTAGTTAAAAAAGATAATGAAAAAAAAATTTATTCTTTCTATCAAAAGTATACACGCAAAAGCTAAGGTACACAAGTACTATTCACGAATTAATTGTATCTAAACTTAACCTAGAGGATAATCCCTATATCATCCTTTCTTTGTTACCTCATTTCATTTGCCGTTTGTTTTAGATTTTAAGTTCACTAAATTTTTTTTTTTAAAAAAAATTGTTCAGTAACAGATACGCACAACCATGTCATTGCTACGCAAATCAGTTTTAATTATAGTTGTTAAGATGTAAGTTATCTTTTTTGTAAAATGTTTAATCGTAAACTTGTAAGATAGAAAAAAATCTGCCAACAGTCTGGGCTTTTGGGTTTAAGTTCGCGCTTAATTCTGATATGCGGTATAGGTTACTATGTGCCTGAAAACCTTAAAGAAAAGGTCAGGAAGCGGTTAGAATGGGGTCGCGCTAAAATACTTACGGCACTCCCACATATACCATATGAATTACATAATTTGGTCATACTCCGGGACGCAATCTAAGTCGTAGTATTATATCAGTTGTTACGTGATTAGGAGGCGATTATAAAAAAAATCTGTGGAAGTGAAAACCAATCTAATATCTCATCAATCCTAAGAAATATGTCGAAAGCATTACGTCTTCTTCGAGTTGAATATCTTAAAATACAGATCTCAACTTTTTGACAATTATGTAGGAAGCCTTAGGGAGTGAAAATTAATTCGATATCTCATCAGAACTAAGAAATATATGGGAAGGTGTGAAAACATATGCAACCCCTTTGCACCCACTTTGGGGTTGAATATCCAAAAATCCTGAAATGAGTTTTTAGATACATGTAAAGAAAGCCCGAGGAAGTGAAAACTAATCCGATGTCTTATCACTTCTAAGATATTCGTGAATTCGTGAAAACGTGTTCAAACCGTTTATCCCCTCTTTGGGATTGAAAAAGGAAAAAAATTGAAAACGAGTTTTAGGTGATTATTAAACAAGCCTGTGGATGTGAAAAGTTAATCGATATCTAATCAGACCTGAGTGATACGGCTGAACTCGAAAATATATACAACACCATTACACCACCTTGGGGGTCGAATTTCAAGAAATCCTGAAAACGCTTTCTAGGTAGTTATATGAAGAATTCGTTTAATAAAAATGAATTGAATATTTGGAAAGACCTAATAGATATGACGAAAAACATACGCATTCCACTTTTACTGATAATTTTTTCTGCCTTCCTTCCGAACGACGATAGATATTTGAATTTTCAATATTACTTTTCTAGTTGATTTACATATACATACCGAGTTTCAACTTTCTAGCATAAGCCGTTCTATAGTTAGGAAAAACACCCCCCACTTCCGTACCATACTACCACTATAAAAAATTATTTATATAAAATTAAAAAATAATAATAAAAATAATTTATATAAAATTTTCCAACATGGTACTACTATAGCTCTATCTAAATACCAAGTTTCAGTTTTACATCATTATTGGTTCTCGAGATATAAACATCGGAACTTTTTGCTTTTCACCCTTCCCCACCCTCTCCATCTACATCTTCACAACCAAAATGAAAAACTTTGGATTACAATGTCTTCCGAACCAATTACACCACGAAGATAAAATTTGATTTCTGTATATAGGATCACAAGTGGAGTCTACTGAAAGTAAACTTTTTGAGGGGAGAGGTGAAACACGAAAGTGGGGGGATAACAATTTTTCAAAAAATGTGATTTTTATGTTTCAGAATCCGTATCACATATAGACATTAGACCTCTAGTAGGAAAAATTTTTAGGAGTGATTGTAAAAGGGGGTAGAAAGGAAAACATTCTGATTTTTGTTTCTAAAAAACCGTAATGAATAGAAAACTAAAAATTTACGACTATATAGAACCACTACAGAAACACCCTAGAAAAAATTTTTGATAGGGGTAGCAAAGTACGGGGGTGAGGGGTGGGTTTTTATACGGGTGTAACTAGTACTGAGGTTCAAACGAAAATGGGAGATAAAGGAACTTGTCCTGAGTAGAAAATTGTTATACACATACTCCCGTTTTTGCACCGTTATGGAGATAGCGCTTAACTCCTTAACGGTGCAAAAACGGGAGTAAGTGTAGAACGATTTTCTACTCATGACAAGTTTCTCTATCTCCCATTTTCGTTTGAACCTCAGTACTAGTTACACCCTGTATATCAGAAACGGCTAGAAAGTTGAAACTTAGTTCGTGTATGTATGGTAGATGCACTACTATTGTAATTAAAGCAAAAGAAAAGTTCAAATTTTTATTGGCGTTCAGAAGTTGAGTAAAAAAAATGTCCGTAAATCCACATTTTCACGAATTTCATTAAAACTTTTAGACTATCAAAGCAATTTTACTTCTGAATGCTCTTTATATAAGAACCTAGAAACGTTCTTCCAAATTTGTCGATATAATATATGCGAATAAATAAAAAAAATTTGCCAACAGTCTGGGCGCAGCTTTATAATTTTTTGGGTAGAAGTCCGGAACGCTTTCAATGCTGAGACGAGATGTAGGTCTACGCAACTGACAATTTAAAGAATAACCAGCAGGCTATTTGGAACGTTATTTTTTAGGTTGTCAGTTGCATAGTAACATGCATCGCTTCTCAGCATTAAACGCGTTCCGGACTTCTACCCAAAAAAAAATATAGTTGCTCCCAGACTGTTGGCAGATTTTCTTACACTGTTCTTGAGATATGAGATGTAATTTTTTAGAAAAATTCTTATCACCTCCACTTCCATTCTCCACGGCCCCCTTAAAAAATTTTAATTTCAGCAAACTTTATTTATCAACCTTTATACACAAACCGAATTTTATTATTCTAGTGCAATTGGTTCGTGAGATATCGTAATATTTTTCACCCCCACCTCCATACGCCACTGCCCCCTCTCAAAAATTTGTTTCCGATCTATTCTCCAAGTATATCTACAGATGTTCATTACGTTTTAAAATCCTTGCATTAACCGTTTAGGAGATATGAATTTTAAAATGTCCCGATCTCGGATTTCGAGCGTTTCGGACGCATTATTATTCCCCCCCCCCCCCACTCCATATCCCTTCACCCCTATCGGCAATTTTTTTGCAAATGGGTCCACTATCGAAGCTCTATCTAAATTTCAAGTTTCAGCCTCCTAACGTAAGCGGTTGCTGAGATCTAGAAACCAAAATTTTCCGTCTAAAACGGTTCCCGACCTCTCCCCTCACACCCCAACCCTTTAAAAAGTAGTAACTTCAAGGGACCTACCCAGTCTACTCAGAAAAAAAATTTTAATTTAATAACTCATAGGGTTTGGAAGTTATAAGCCCTCAAACGATTTTGCGTACGGCGGACGACGCACGGACGGAGCGAAATTTTTTTTGCTTTTTTGGTGTTTATTAGTTATGAAACGTGTAATTTTTCAGGGTAGCAAATTTTTTTTTTAAAAACCTATAACAATACTTCCTTATTAAAATAATAAAATAATAATAAATAGATATTGATTTGATTTTAAATGATAAAAAATGAAGTATTTTAAGCTCATGATTCGGGTTCTAATAATCTCACAGCCTCAGTTCTAGTAAACTAACGCACTTGGCATTGAGGCCCCAGCAATGTATGTAGGAGGCACATCGCGTAATATATTAAATCAATTATAGTATAATATAAAAAAATGTCAAAACTATTATAAATAAAATATATTTTTCTAATATTTATATACAACGAATGTTGAAGAAAAAAAGTTTTGAGATTGGTCATCCGACAAAACGGAAATCTTTAAACTAGATGATCACTTGAAAAATACACCAAATTATAATAAAAATCTCGTAAGCGATTTATTTATAGCTCGCATGTTAAGTGTGAGAAATTGTTCATTGCCATCTGTGAAATCGCGCAAAAAAGCCCTTTATTATGCAAGCGATGAATTTATTAAAAGTAGGGTGCCGATCATCAATTAAAAGTGAAGTGAACAACTTCACCAGCAAAAGCACAAAATTCGTAGACTCGTTAGAGGTTAACTAATTATTGGGTTCAAACCAATCGAGCACGCAATCAAAAATTGTGAGTTCAGCAAAAAAAACCAACCGACCCAAGAAGACGAAGAAGAAAATGAAGCATTGACCTGGTCAGCTTGTCTAAGTTACGTAAGCACCTGGATAAGTAAGCGCCAAGTTCCATGACTTTCTTTTGCCCGACTCTTGAAGACCTCTTTATGCCGTCACCGATAATTTCTCGTACGGTTACTTCGTGTTAAATGCTTCGAAAGGTGCTCGCCAATGTCAAGACTTCTTCGTCGGCCTGATCTGATCTGGGCCCCTGGCTTCAAGCCGTACACTTCCAATCACCTTGACACTACCATTGGCCGGCCAGGTAATCTTCACTCGACCTACCTTCCGCGATATTTTCCTTATTTTCATAGAGTAAAGTCGAGAAAAAAAAGTTTTGTAATATCATTTTTTTTATAACACGTTCATGGTTTGGGTATTTTTTCGCTCCTTCATTCGAAGCTATACGGTGCTGTGCTCCCCAAGGATATGTGGAATTGCGTATCTAATTGATCACTGCCCAATCAATAGCTTCAATAATTTGTAGCTGTGCCGTGTAGTTGTACTATTCACCTATTCACTTGCTATTTACAACTTTACGCGAGCCAAGCGATTTTCAATGCTATCCGATATATCGCAATATAAATAATTATTAATGTGTGAATGTCTTCTTTTCGTACCTAATTTAATATCAAAATTGAGTAAACTTGTAACCCATTCTACGTAGATTATAAACACATTGGAATTTCTACGAATCAAACAACAACATTTTGTACGGAGGAGTAGGACTTTGGCTTAGAAGGTGAAGATATGTGACGAATATTTATTCAACATGATAAAAGGAGGTAACTACGGTCTCAAATGAAGATGAATAAAAAGTTCAGTAGGCCCAAAGACTCAGAAATAGTACTCCGTCTCACCCAATCACTACCCTTGAAATTCAAAATTGTTATGTTCCCATTGAATAACCCTATTAAAATACTCTAGAGTTATTCAATAGGGACATAGCAATTTTGTATTGAAATAAAAAACAGAATAATTGAGATAATTTCCAAACATTGCTCGTTCGTGAACTTCACCATGATAAAAATGTAAACCTTGGCTGGCGTTTTGATATTAACAGACCAGAAAAAAAGTTTAAGGATACGTTTGTATTAAAATACAAAATTGTTATGTACCTATTGATTACCCCGTTATAATTTACCCGTTATAATATAAGCGAAGAGAATTAAATTTTGAAGTGATTTTCTTTACAATGATTATTTTAAAAGTGGACACTTTTATTTGTTAAAATTTCACAAAATACAAAAATTGATACTACAATTACACAATTTAATAATTTACTTCTTTTTCGAAAAATGTTCGAATTTAACTATAAAAGCCTACAGCAAAAACAATTTAACTTTTGTTGACACAATCAAAATTCACAAAAAATTATACTGGTGTTTGAGTTACTCTTGCGACAGTTAAATTCTGGGAGAAAAATTAATAGTCTGTTTTTGGAAAAAAAAATTATCAATTTTCGATCCGTCGAGCCGGATTTAAGCAAGTATCCTGTTTGTGGAAGAGGAGAGCAATCAATTTATAGTGAATCTGAATTCAAAAATTGTTGAGCTACATTTGATAAGAAATATGCAAATTTTCGGATTAGTGAAATACAAGTGTGGCCAAATGCCCCTTGTTTGTCCTTTTTTAAAGGTGTCCTTGGAAAAACACAAGATATTGATTGAGAAATCGATCCAAAATGGTTGCCTTCAAAGTCTCGTTAACACCCTTGTGCATGTTCCATGTGTGGAACGCATGCAGTGATACCAATTGAGTGATTTCAGCGTTAAATTTGGTGCTCAAAACTTCATCTCAGCGGACAAAAATTAGTTTTGCCGCTTGTACGTTAATTAGTGTCTTAGAAAAAAATTTGACTCTCTTCTATCGCTATTTGAATATTCCCGCGATTGATATCCAACGGAATCCATAGAAATCGTATAAAATGGAATGTGAATTCAGTGCTTTATAACTTTTTAATAATAAAGTATTATTATTTTTTAATAATAAAGTAGGTATTGTAATCGACCTGAAATTTCCAAAAAATTTGCTGTCCTGAAATTTTATATTTTCACGTTTTAGGACTAGTACACTCCAAAAAAGCAAAAAAATGTCCGTCTATCCGCCGTAGATGCCGTCCGCTGTACGCAAAACCGTTTGGAGGCGCGTAGCTCACAAACACGTTATTGAAATTTTTATGGTGGGTAGATTCGGTAAAATAACCAGGAGGTTATTTTTTGGATTATCAGTCGCATAGTAACCTAGACCACATCTCAGCATTAAACGCGTTCCAGACTTCTACCCAAAAAATAATAAAGGTGTGCCCAGACTGTTGGCAGATTTTTTTAAATTTGTAACGAAATTATCGGTTAATATTTATGAACACGTGTTTTAAGGACGTTTGTATAGAGGCTGCCTGAAGGGGTTTGTTGAACTTTTCAAACTATGGACCTCAACGTTACTTTCTACTTGAAACTAATTCGTGTTTAATTTCAACTTCCTATCGGAGGTCTTATTACAGTTTTTTCTAAAGTTTCAAAAACTTTTCGGTTACAGTTCTTACAGTTACAGTTCTTAGTTTTCGAAATATTTATTTATCTGAAACTAGGTACTTGAAAATTAAGGTGTGGCAAAATATGCCTTGGATAATATTTATAAACCCATAATTAAAGGAAGGATGGGGAAATTCAGCAACTAACGAAATCGACTTCACTCTTTAATTGAAACTAATTGGTTTCAAAATTAAAATCAAAAGCACAAATACACAGAGTGGTTGCTTTTGATGTTTGTAGATGTACAAAATTTTATCAAAATCTGCAAGTTTGCAAGTTATGGATAGGTAAACAACAAGATAAACAAATCACCAACAGATTTATTTATAATTCGACCACTTTGTTTGTACAATCACAGAATAGGCCAATCAACTTTATTTTGGTCATATTATTCGAGCTATTAATCTTAACTACATTACTGTCTTCTTAATGACTTCTACTTCATTTTCTTACCACTGAATACTGCATTCTTTTCAAAAATAAAATTTTGAAAATAGCAACCTAGGATAATGTTACGGTCAATGAAATTATTAATCGATTAAAATGAAAAGTGTACTGCTTAGCTTAACATCTTAAATTTTTTGGTTTTAAAAAAGCTTACAAAGTCTATTTAAATATGAAATCACAAAAAGTTAATAATACTCCAAAATTAAATACGCTAGTCACGACACGACGTTGAAAGACTGCAAATAAACGGAACTAAAATTCATGTTCAGTTAGGCGTAGTACCTCATAATTATAACCTACCAAATACTTTCCTGAATTATTTTTGCTATTTGAATTTATTGTCCATTATAAGTTCAAGTTACCTATTGTATTGTTAAGATATAATTTAAAAAAATTGTTATTAATTATACTATTTCTTCACTACACATCATACTTGAGGATTACTTATTTCCGTAGCCAGAAAACTCATTTTAAATATTTAAAATATAAAAAAAAAGTACATTTAAATTTACACATTTTTTAATTTGCATTTAACTTTAGTTTCGACGAAAACAAATACAAAATTGTAAAATATTTTACCTATGATATTTTATTATATTGGGGTCTTGCATAAGTTCCAGTCGTTTTCCGACAGATGGTGTTATCTTAGCCTTATTGCATCGGGCAATACTGCAACTAACTTCATTGTGAAGCTCCATCATTACGACATATTTTTTCATAGCGGTAAACTTTTCGTATTTCGTGCTAAAGTATTTGTGGGGATTTTTTTACATTTTTCAAAAAAAAAATCTGAAGCTGAAGCACATAGAATTCTTGTGGATGCGGTCATAACGTTCCAAATAGCCTCCTGGTTATTTCTTAGGTTGTCAGTCGCATAGTAACCTACACCGCATCTCATCATTAAACACGTTTCGGACTTCTACCCATAAAATAATAAAGTTGCGCCCAGACTGTTGGCAGATTTTTTTTTAAATAAAGCAATCATTTTCACGAAAAAATGGCTGGAACTTATGCAAGTCCCCAATATTTTTTTACATATTTGCTTAGGAAATTATACATTATACCTATTTTCTTAAATAATATCGCCGTGTCGGAAGAACAGTGACGCAACTGCAATTGTGCTAGTTTTACAGGAGGGACAAAAAATTATTTTGTGTTTTTGCATAAAATCGTTCCTTGTTGTTTCAGAAGAACGTGCTCTTGATCGAAGCTGTCTATAGTGACTATTAATAAGCTCGTATGGCTTGTGGGCAATTGTCAAAAATGACATTGTTCCTCCGAAAAAAATGAGAATTTCTTGCAGTTGCGTCACTGTTCTTCCGACACAGCGATATATTAATAAATTTTTTTTTGAGTTTAATATGCACTCTGTTAATTTAAATGGGAAAAAATATATTAATTTAAATAATGACAATTTTCAAATCATATACAGTCTTTCCCTACTACAGTCAATAATTTAGTTTCCATTCTATTCGTTTGTTTTATAAAGCAAAGTGTGTAGACGGTTTTTATGAGTTTTTGTTCTGATTTTCCCCAACATCTATTACAGCCACATAAACTTGCATGCAACCTATTTGCACACATAGTTTCAAAACAGATAGATTGCCTATGTACATATGTCTAAAATGAAGTCAATATCGCTCTCGATTAAAAAGCGTGTACAATATGTTCAGATTTTGTAACGGTTGCAATAATTCCTGAACTGAAATAAGTAGAAATCGATCAAAATCTCTGTGTTTTTTTTGCTAAAATATCTGAATTGTCGTAATTTTACGGAATTATGTACATGCATAAATTAGCGCATAGTGTGATCGAAATTGAATTTTATTCTTTTACATGTCTGATACTCGGTTGTGTTGCCGAGGAAGATATTAAAATAATAATTCAGCTAAATGTGTACAATAGTTTGAATTTCAGTACGTATACATATTTAGACAAATGTACTCTGTTTTGATTTAAACAGAACGCAATAAAACCCACCCAACGTTTCCTTCAGAAAATACAAAGAAGATATATAAGAAACTTCTACTTAGTATAACATCAGCTTTATAAATATTAATTTCATTTTTTATTTGAACAATTATTGCTATAGATTTATTAAAAAAAAAATTCCTACTCTGAAAAACTTTTTTATTACGTTTCATGACTAATAGACACAAAAGCAGCAACAAAATTTTCACTACGTCGCAAAACGTTTGAGGGCTTATAGCTCTCAAATCCTTTGAGCTATTAAGTTGAATTTTTTTTTATTTATAGACAGAGTGTACCCCTTCAAGTTCCAACCTTTAGAGGGGTGGGCGTGTGAGGGGGGAGATGGGGGAAGTATTTTAGAGTAAAAATTTTGGTTATCAGATCTCAGTAACCGCTTACGCTGGGAGGCTAAAACTTGGAATTTATATAGAGCTTCGATAGTGGGCTTGTGGGTTTGTGTATAAAGGTTGACAAATAAAGTTTGCAGAAAGTAAAAGTTTTGAAGGCGGCGTTGGAGCATGGAAGTGGAGGGGATGAGAATTTTTCTAAAAAATTGCGTCTCATATCTCAAGAACAGTGTATGAAAATCTGCCAATGGTCTGGGCGAAACTTTATTATTTTTCGGGTCAAAGTTCGTAAGTGGTCAAAATCGGAGTATATCATCAGTTGTTTCGAGATTATGACGTTTCTTGGAAAGTTAATTTTGTTCTTAATATAAAAATATAGATTTTTAGTCGATTAAACATTAAAAAGCCTGTGTAAACTATTCGAATTTCGGTACATTATATACACTAAAAGCCCATAGAAGTAAAAACGAATTTGTTGGCTTATGAGACTTAAGAGATATGACGAATTGTTAAAACGTATACCAACCCATTACTTCCACTTGAGGTTTGAATTTCGAAAAAATTGTGAAACAGGTTTTTAAACGATTTCATAAAAAGCACCATTATATCTTCAAAAAAAAAAATTTAGATATCAGTGAAAATGGAAATGCATTAGGTCTTTCCAAATATTGAATTCATTTTTATTGTACGGATTCTTCATATAAATACCTAGAAAGCCTTTTCCGGATTTTTTCAAAATCGACCCCCAAGGTGGTGTAAAGGGCTTATATTCATTTTTACGAATTCAGCCGCATCCCTCAGGTCTGATTAGATATCGAATAACTTTTCACTTCCACGGGCTTGTTTAATAATCACATAAAACTTCTTTTCAAGATTTTTCCTTTTTCAACCCCTAAGAGGGTATAAACGGGTTGAACACGTTTTCACGAATTCCGTCATATCTCTTAGGAGTGATAAGATATCGGATTGGTTTTCACTTCCTCGGGGTCTCATTATATATATCTAAAAATCCATTTCAGGATTTTTGGATATTCAACCCGAAAGTGGGTGCAATAGGGAGATATGGCATCAAATCAGAACGACCTGAAGATAAGAGATTCGGAAACTGAAAAATTTATACATTTTTGTAGGTCGGAGAAACTCTTTTCCGCCTTAAAGAGATACTATAAAATATTTTGGGACCTCCTTGATGACTTCACTCAGAACTAAATTGACCCACTGCCCCATATGTCGCCAAAAAAGAAAATTTCTCCTTAATGTGCGAACAAAGCGTGGAGTGGACGTGGGGAGTGATAAACATTTGACAAAAGTGTGAAAATACGGATATAGATTTCGAGCGCCTTTCAGCATACAAAAATGAAAATTGGGAGGTACGTAGAAGAAAATTGTAGGCAAAAAATTTTGGACCTTATTATAACAGGAACCGACTATGCTGGAAATTTTAAACTTGGATTTTATATATACATATATCTAGGGTGTTGTTGTTGTTATGAACTTATGTTGGAGAGCTTAAAAAGTTGAGTAGAATACTCATCTAAACATATGCCCTTTACAGTACCTTTTTCGAGAAATATTGTTTATCACCTTTCTTTGGTGTTCCTTCAATTAATATTACTTCTGAGCGGCAGATGCAACTTAAATAACTCTTATGCCATTGGAGAGAAAATACTAGCTAAGCGTTAATAAATGCTCGGATATATTATGCGATAGTCGATTTATAATTCTATTTTTAAAAATTCTTTAGTAAAAATGTTTGTTCACGACGTTGATCTAACTCAATTTTTCGATTTTATAAAAACCTATTTTGTCACCTCTAATGCAAGCTTGAATTTATTGCTCTAGCTTAAGAACTTTCGACACTGTTCATCTTTAATGTAAACCATTTTCGCAATTGAGCAATTCTTATTTTTTTATTAATATGCAACTTTAGGCCGGTTTACATGGTGGTTGCAAGTAATTTTTACTGAGATTGTGAGGGAGAAGGAAAATCTCTAATGAGAAACTAATCAGGAGTGAAACGAACAGAGATATATCCAGTAAAAAATAGTGACGATATTTCTGTCAATTTCTGCGTGCCAACATTTTTTTGTAGTGGTTGCATCTACTCCATTGAAAATTCGATAAGATAGCTCCCTCACAATCTCAGTAAAAATTATTTGCAACCGACATGTAAACCGGCCTTAAGGAAGAAAAGTACTATAGCAATGCGTTTCTTTCCCACATTATTAATATCCTTCTGGTCCTACTAATAAGATCACTAACCCTTCAAATTTAACGTAGTTACTATACCATTTTTCCTAACATGATATCGAAAGGGGATGTCCATGATATAGTTTGAGGAGATATGAATATCCTCTCAGGAAACTATTAGGAGTATGAGCACATATAAGCGTTCGTTTTTCTTTATTATTTCAATAATACAGTATTGTTATCGATTTTTAAAAAAAAAAAAATTTGCTACCCTCAAAATTTTTTTTCTTACGTTTCATAACGAGTAGGCACGAAAAAAGCAAAAAAAAATTTCAGTCCGTCTGTCCGCCGTACGCCGTACCCCGTACGCCGTACGCCGTACGCCGTACGTCTACCGGTGTACACAAAATTGTTTGAAGGCTCGTAGCACCCAAACCCTTTGAGCTATTTAGTTGAATTTTTTTTCGTGGATAGAGGGGGTAGGCCCCCTCTAGTGACCAAATTTGGAGGGGTGGGGGTGTTAGGGGGGAGGAGGGGGAAGTGTTTTAGACGGAAAATTTTGGTTTCTAGATCTCAGCAACCGCTTATGCTAGGAAACTGAAATTTGGAAATTATATAGAGCTACGGTAGTGGACCCATTTGCAAAAAAATTGCCGATATAGGTGAAGGAGTTTGGGAGTGGGGGGAAAAATAATGCGTCCGAAACTCAGAAAAGGCGAGATTGACACATTCTAAATTCTATATCTCCTAAACGGTTAATGTCACAAAATTGAAACTTAATGAATATCTGTAGGTATACTAGGAGAATAGATCGGAAACAAATTTTTGAGTGGGGGCAGTGGCGTACGGGAGTGGGGGGTGAAAAACTTTAGATTACGATATCTCACGAACCAATTGCACTAGACAAATAAAATTTGGTTTTTGTATAAAGGTTGACAAATGAAGTTTGCTGAAAGTAAAATTTTTTTATTGGGCGATGGATCATGAAAGTGGAGGGGATAAGAATTTTTTTAAAAAATCACGTCTCATATCTCAAGAACGGTGTAAGATATATGCTTAAAATTTTTACCTGAAGTGGGCCTAATTAACCCCTAGCAGAAAACAAAATTTTGGAAGTGTGGGTGTAGAGGGTGAGAGTGGGGGAGGGTGAAAAGGAAAAAGTTCCGATTTTTATATCTAGAGAACCTATAATGATGTAAAACTGAAACTTAGTATTTAGATAGATCTATATTAGTAGCATGTTGGAAAAATATAATTTTTTATAGGGGTAGTATGGTACGGGGGTGGGGGGTGTTTTTCATATCTATAGAACGGCTTATGCTACAAAGTTGAAACTCAGTATGTTTATGTAGATCAACTAGAAAACTAATTTAGATAAAAAAAAATTTCAAATATCCATTGGCGTTCGGAGGGGGGTAAAAAAAATGATCAGTGAAAATGGAATACATATATTTTCACGGTTTTCGTCATATCTATTAGGTTTTCCCAAATATTGAATTCATTTTTATTGTACATCTTCTTCATAGAAATACCTAGAAAATGTTTTCAGGATTTTTTAAAATTCGACCCCTAAGGGGGTGCAAAGGGAGTTGAAAACTTTTTCACGAATTCTACTATATCCCCAGGTCTTATCAGATATCAAATATCTTTTCACTTTCACGTGCTTGCGTAATAATCGCCTAAAACTTGTTTTTAAATTTTTTCCTTTTTGGCTGTGCTCAACGAAACCCCACCGAATAGATGTGGTACCTTGAACTAAGCTTCTGAACCTTTTCTAGCCATTACGTCCGCCATTTCCTTGCCTTCGTAGCCTCTGTGTCCCGGAATCAAAATGAGGTCAACTCTGTTCTTATTTCCGAGTTCAATCAGGCATTGGAGGTAATTCCATACAAGTTTGAAGTATATTTGAACTGACTGAAGAACCATTATTGTTGCCTTGCTGTTCGAGAGAATATATATTTGTTGGTTTTTGTAGCCCCGTCTGATATTTGCTCTAGTGCAGAGTGCAATAGCATTAGTCTCCGCCTGTAAAACAGTGAATGTTATGTGCATGCTATAGTAGAATTCGACATTTGGGCGAACTCCATAAAGTCCTGCTCCTATACCTTGATCTGTTTTAGATCCGTCTGTGTACCAGATTATAGATCCCGGTTTTGGGGAGTGGGTTTGTTAGTGGCCCAATCCTCCCTCTCAGGTAGGACAACTTTGTATGGCCTTGTGAAATTAAATGTCGGTACCATTGAATCAGAAAGAGGTATCGCTAGTATAGGGTCCTTGTTGAGTTCCGTGAAAAGAGTTGGGCAAGCTATTTTGCGCTCTGACTCGTCCTCCGAGCTCAAAAGTTTGTATGTAGTGAACTTAGCTTCTTTTTGTATTGCTAAGTGTAGAGATACTAGGTTGAGAAGCACATCTAAGGTAGCTGTGGAAGTGGTGCGCATCGCCCCAGTTATACCCAGGCACCCCAGTCTTTGTAATTTAGTCAGTTTAAGCTAAGCAGTGTTCTGCCTTGTTTTCTTCCACCAGACTGATACCGCGTAAGTTATAATGGGCCTAGCAACGACGGTATACATCCAGTAAGTTAGTTTTGGACTCAGTTCTCAGTTTTTACCGAGAAGGCTCCTGCAGGTCCAGAGAGAGACTCTGACCCTTTCAAGAACTTTGTCCAAATGAGCATTCCAAGTGAGTTTTTCATCTAGAATGACTCCCAGGAATTTCACCTCACTAGCATATTCTATGGATTCTCCGAAAAGTGTAGGCTTACACCTCCTTTTGGCGTATGCAACAATTGTGCTTTTCTTTGGGTTGATACCCAATCCGGCGTTAGTACACCAGGTTGCTAGCTCTGTCACCGTCTCTTCAAATTTGCCTCTAACAAGGATGGCAAGGTCATCACTGTAACCCTGTACTGTGACTCCGGATTTTGTTAGGTCTTGAATAAGGTCGTCCACTACTAAGCACCAAAGTATGGGTGATAGTACCTTTCGCAGCAGTGACTGTGACTGTTTAGTCGGCTATGATGATGAGTAATAGGACAATTGAAGGGTTTAAAAAAAGAGTTACACAAATGGTTTTAGTTAAATATGTATAACTTCAAAAGTAGTTCAGCTAGCGTGATCAACTTACTTTCAAATTAAAGAAGACGTAAGATTTAATAATGCCCAGGAAAAACTTTAAGTCAATGATTCCGTTTTTTTAGACAAATTTTTGGGAACAAAAATTATTCCTCTGGAATGTTATAGAAAACAATAACCAAGAACTTTTTTATAACACCAAAGTAATAAAAAAAAATTCAAAACCGTTAACGCTACGGAAGTTATCGATATAAAGAGCGGAAATGGCAAAAAATTCTTAAAACCGAAATATAGTAAAAGCGATAAGAATGCGAACGATGGTTTCATATGAGTGCTTTACTCAGTCCTTCGAGTTTATAGTTAAGTTATTTGTCTAAAAACAAATATTATTTGAAATGGGCAGCAGGATACGGAAACAGGTTTGAAGGATTATTATAGGATCGAGACATTCTGATTCTTAAATCCTCTGAACAGTTCATGTGATAGATTTAAAAGGATGGCAGCAATCGCGCTTCATGAACTATTTTTGGGATAATTCACCCCACTCTTTATTAAACGATAACGAGAATATTGTTGCGAGCTAGGGGTTCGCCGTGATTTCAAGTAAAACACAATTCGGTTAAAATAAAAATAAGTGATTATTTATTGATCGCACTTTAAATTCAATTCGCACAATAATTCGCACTGTATGGCAATACCGCCCGCTTATACCATATATCGCTTGACTCGTTCACTTTCGTTCTCTCTCAACACGGTCGCGTATACACGCTGGCTGTCGCAGTCGACGTAATCAAAATTACTGTGTCTTCGCTGAACACTTTACCTGCTTATAAACTAGCCGGTTGCAGTCTAGGATGTACTTGAATGTTCACCGGTGATGTGGATGTTTCTCGAAGGCTTTAGAGCTTTCGATTTTGATCTTCGTTCGGTGGTTCATGTACAGGGTTCTAGTACATTGGAGAGCATTCGATAAAGAAGGGAGATAGAATCGTGTTGTCTCGCCTTATCTTTGTACTGGTTGGGTTATTTTGCAACTAGGTATTCGGTTGTTGTTGTTTTCATTGTGTGAAACGATCGAGTTGCACGGTTGCGGGGTTGCCAGGCTTACATGTAACAATATGTTAGGTTAAAATTGCAATTTTTTAACTCCATCGAATTTCGGGACACAACCCGGGATGCTGTTAAATTCGAAAACTTAAACACAATATTTGTTTTTCACGTCATAGTTCTGTACACAGTTCAAATTGAAGCTGGTTTTTTTGAGGATGCCACCCTAGATATTTTTTTATAGAGTGCAGTTCATCATCCAAAAAATTTGAAATAATGTTTTTAACCACAATCTTCTAATTCTATAGCTAATGTTTCAAATTTTAAATATTTGCCATAGTATAAGATATCCGTGAGATATAAAATTAATAAAGTAAAATATTTTCGGGCCCCCTCTCCCGTATGTCACTATATTCGTTAAAATTGATATTTTTAGCTGTTCAGCTATAACACTAATATTTACATCCCAAATTATTAACTTGAAGCAAATACAATTTCGTACGTAAAATAATAATAAATTAAGAACACAATAATTCTACTTCACTTATGGTAATTATATACTCAGTTGAGGGGTTCCATAATAAATTCAGAAAAATGAAATGTTTATCAATATAAATATTTAATTAATTAAATTTACATAGCTGCAAATTGTACTGTCATTATGCGAAATTGTCTGACACACCGAATTAAATTAGTATTTTAAATAAAATCTAAAGTAATAAAAAACCAGAACCGTGATTTTATCGAGAACAGCTGCCATAGTGAATTTACTGCGGCAGCAGCTCTGGTTAAAAAAAAATATATTTTAGCCTACCATCAACCAAAAAATAAAAATCTGTCAATGGTCTGGGCGAAACTTCATTATTTTTCGGGTCAAAGTTCGGGAGCGGTCAACGTCGGAGTGTATCATGAGTTGCTTCGAGATTATTAGATTTCTTGGAAAATTATTTTTGTTCTTAATATAAAAATATTTAAAATAGAGATTTTTAGCCAATTAAACATTGAAAAAGTCCGTGTAGACTATTCGAATTTCAGTATATTATGTACACCAAAAGCCCATAGAAGAAAAAACGAATTTGTTTCCTTATCAGAATTAAGAGATATGACGAATTGTTAAAACATATACAAATCCATTACTTCCACTTGGGGAAGTCTGTGGAAATGAAAACCGATCTAATATCTCATCGAACCTAAGAAATATGTCGAAACTTTGAAAAGCATACAACCCCCATTAGGATTGAATATCTAAAATACTGAAATTGACTTTTTGGCTTTTTTTATATAGGAAACCTTAGGAAGTAAAAATGAATTCGATATATCACCAGATATGCAACCTCCTTACACCCACTTGGGGGTTGAATATCCAAAAATCCTGAAAGGAGTTAATAAATAAATATGAAGACAGCACGAGAAAATAGGAACCAATTCAATTTCTTATCACTTCTAAACGAAATGACGGAACTCCTGAAAACGTGTTCAACCCGTTTATACCCTCTTAGGGGCTGAAAAAGGAAAAAACTTAAAAAAAAGGTTTAGGCGATTATTACGCAAGCACGTGAAAGTGAAAAGATATTCGATATCTGTAAAGACGTGGGGATATAGTAGAATTCGTGAAAAAGTTTACAACCCCTTAGATGTCAAATTTTAAAAATGAATTCAATATTTGGAAAGACCTAATAGATATGACGAAAACCGTGAAAATATATGTATTCCATTTTCACTGATCATTTTTTTTGCGCCCCCCTCCGAACACCAATAGATATTTGAAATTTTATTTTATCCAAATTAGTTTTCTAGTTGATTTACATAAACTTGCCGAGTTTCAACTTTGTAGCATAAGCCGTTCCATAGATAGGAAAAAGACCCCCACCCCCGTACCATACTACCCCTATAAAAAATTAAAAAAAAATAGATGCTACTAATATAGCTCTATCTAAATACCAAGTTTCAGCTTTATATCATTATAGGTTGTCGAGATATTAAAATCGAAACTTTTTCCTTTTCACCCTCCCCCACCCTCACAATCTACACCCTCATCCCTTCTGCTGGGGGTCTATTAGGCCTACTTCTGGTAAAAATTTTAAGCATCTATCTTACACTGTTCTTGAGATATGAGACGTGATTTTTTTGAAAAATTCTTATCCATTCCACTTTCATGCTCCACCGCCCCCTTAAATCGGCTGCAAGCCAATCGTATAATACTCTAGATGAATACTGAACTCCGATTTATATTGTAGGTGGGGATAAAGTAGAATTACGTGTGTGCATGTTGTATGTCCTTTATTAAGGACTGCCATTACATTGCTAATCAAACCTAAAAGACAATATTCAGTGTTTAATTTCATATCTTCAACTGGGTAAGTTATTGAAAAAAAATTTCCTTTTTGAAGGACTTTCACATGGGAAGTTCAGAAAGGACTCACTCGATTTCTTACATATTTATCCTTTTCCTTGGAACCATTTAAAAATGAACGTGTACAAAATTTCAAATTCGTAGCTTGAAGCGTTCAAAAGTTATCGAAAAATATTGTTGAACACGTGTCTTAAGGACATTTTGTATGGCAGCTACCAGAAGGAGTGAAAGGATTTCGCTAATTAGTAAACTCGAACTTCGTTTTTACTCAAAACTAATTTGTACAAAATTTCCAATTCATAGCTAAAAGATTAATTGAGTTATAGTGAGTTCCGTAAATTAAGTGAAGACTTTTTGACAGGATATTTGTATGGCAGCTACACGAAGGACTAATAGGATTTTATTCATAATCATACATTTAGCTCCAACTATTAGAAAAATAACACATACAAAATTTCAAAGTTGTAGCTTAAACCCTTCTGAAGTTATCGACCAATATTCTTGAACACGTGTTTCAAGGACATTTTGTATGGCAGCTACCAGAAGGAGTAAAAGGATTTCGCTGACTAGTAAACCTGAACTTCGTTTTTACTCAAAACTAATTTCTACAAAATTCCGAATTCTTAGCTAAAAGATTACTTGAGTTATAGTGAGTTTCGTAAATTAAGTGAATACATTTTGACAGGATATTTGTATGGCAGCTACACGAAGGACTAACAGGATTTTCTTCATAATCATATATTTAGCTCCAACTATTGGAAAAATAACACGTACAAAATTTCAAAGTCGTAGCTTAAACCCTTCTTAAGTTATCGACTAATACTGGATTTAGGAGGTTAGCTTTTATTACACAGTAGCGTACAGTCCAGTCAGCTTAGGATAGGAGGTCGAGTAGGGTATGTTGTTGGTTGTGATACGATCCGCCAGATCAGCAAAGTTGCCTAAAACAAATCAACTGCTATCTGGTAGCTCTGATGGTATTTCTGAATTTGATAAGAATGTAAACGGAACTCATCTGCTCAGTGTTAAATCTTTTAGTAATGACCCTATTGAACATTTCACACTATTCACTGTTTATACCGGATTATTCAATTGGTACATAAGAATTTTGTATTTTAATACAAACGCATCCTTAAACTTTTTTGCTGGTATGTTAATGTCAAAACATCAGTCAAGGTTTACATTTTTATCATGGTGAAGTTCACGAATGAGTAACGTTTGAAAATTATTTCAATTATTCTGTGTTTTATTTAAATACATAATTATTATGTCCCTATCGAATAACCCGGGTTATTCAATGGATTGGAATACTGTCGATTTCTTCTGAGTTAATCTGTTTTTCATTAAATTTTTGATATCCAGATGGTGCTATTGAACCAAATTTTGGCATCCAGATGGTGCTGTTCAATTAAACGTTGACATGCAGATGGTGCTGTGAAATGAAATTTAGTTTATTTTTCAAATTCATCGGTATGGAAATTAACATCTGTTTACGGAAAGTTCTGTAAAATAAATGTCAAAACGGAATCCGGAATCAGTGCAATTCCAATCACAGTTGTACATGGCGTTGATAAAAACAATCTGAACTTCCTGTCGGTGAAATGCTAGCGAAGAAATGCCAATTATTTTTTTCAACCTTAGATAATGAAAAGTAATAAACCGTTGGTGTATAGCATTCTTTCAGCTGAACATAAAATCATCATTAACAATTCTAGTACGTTGTTATACATATCAAGGAAATAAATAAATGAAACTAAATAAATAAGATACTAAAAATACAAACATTTCTCTATGCAGATTCATATCTGTAGATATCCTTCTACAATCTATAGGTCGATAAATGATATCTGGATGTTACAAACAAGTTTATGTCCAAAACTCGATGTATGTAGGTGTCATAAGTGAGGCGATCTACTATAAGATATAAATATCAATTGTATGCTCATAAATTTGGGATCTAATATGCCATTGAACTGAACTTGACAGACTCCTGGCTGGACTACATTACATAAAACATGCGAATGTTATGTTTATGAACTTCCGGGGGGTTAAAACAACGCAGCTTCAATTTAGTTCATCACCTTTACCTCTTCGCAAGTGTACTAGGCCAAGGTTGGAAGCCTCGATACCTAGTTATAGCTGAAATCAAAAATATCTACCAAGTAACATTGGAAAGCTCTACAAAACAATTTATCTATACTTAATATTTATGAGTTTCTTCAGTAGTTTTCATCTTTTGATACCTATCTACCTGGAAGGTACAAAAAAAGCCGAACAAACGAGAGAAGTGAAAGATACAATGCACTTCGGATTTCATGTCTTCCACAATAATGGTGCACTATCGGCGACCTTGACTGCGAATAGATTGGATTTACCCGAGTGTTTGGATAATAATCTCGGCTAAGTGGGTTGATAACTTAATTAGATCTTGACCTTTAGCGGTATAACACCTTCCTACTACTAGGGAATTCAAGAAATTTTTTTTTTAAATTTATTACTTCTGTAATTTCGATGTAGGTAAACATTGTTTCAATTACGTCACATCTTGTGTTCCTACGTGATGTTAGACATTCATTTTGAGCAATTTATTCTTGAAATTTTGCACGTTATTAGGAACGTGTTTTGCTGAGGAATGCACTTCCTACCGGGTTAGAAAAAAACCAGCAGTTTGCAGACGCAATGTGCCCAATGTTATTTTTTGACCAATCGATTCGTTTGAGGTCTTTTTGGCAAAATGACTCATTCATCAATGAAATTAATAAAAACGCCAGCTTACATTAGGTGCATCATAGTTTTCGTATTTCAAAGAAACTAACTTAGCCAGGGTGGATTCCGCGTTAAATTGCACATGGCCAAAACCAATTCATTATCTGTGTAAATTTTATGAATGTAATTAATTTTTTTTATTAATTTAGAGTTCAATGAACGACATCATTCGCGATTCGTGAATCATGAATCATGAAATTAATAATTTTTTTTCTAAATCAAAGGATACGAGAAGCTAACAAAGTCCAATAGCACTTTGTTTTATTTAAGCATATTTTTGAAACAATTAATTACCGTAATTATTTTCACCAAAAAAAATTACCTGGTACCAAATTATGAAGCAATGAGCATTTAATTTTAAAGTTTTATCATATTTATAAAATAAATGCAAAAGATTGCATTATTTTAACAAACAATTCGTTCAGCAAGAGATATTTTTAATTAACTCTAGAATAAGGTGAGGTAAAATAGGCTGTTAAGTAAAACTTAAAAAATAACTTGTGATGGCTTAAAACCTAAGAAGAAATATGAAAAGAAAACAAGAAAGATTGAAAAAACTTCGCAGATCCGAGAAGAAATTAAAGAAAACGATAATTTTACTTTATTATTTTTTAACAATAAAGTATTGTGATCGACCTGATGTTTCAAAAAAAAAATGCTAATCTAAAATTTGCTGTTTTTACGTTTTAAGACTAGTAAATCCCAAAAAAATTTCCGTATGTCCTACCCCATTAGGAAATAGAACGCTTCCATTACACTACTATCGCGCTTCTTTGAAAGCTTGGATCGCTTCATTTTCCATGCCTATCCTGTTGCTTTTTAGTATTACGTGTCTGCAGCGGTAAGCGCTTCGTTCCTGTTTTTCAGGCAGCTTACCAAAAGCAAGTTTATATTTGAGCATCGGCAATTTATCGATGCTAATGAGCTTTGCGAAAGCTTTGTTCCATTCGGAAAATATGAAAACGCTCCCCTAGGCAGCAATTGTGAAGCGCTCGCTTGACGTTGCCCTAGATAGCGTTATTGAAGCATTTTAAGTAAGTTTGTAAATATAAGAAGGTTCCTTGGCGCTGGACTTAGTAGCGCTATGGAAACACGTTTGGCGAAATATTCTCTATTGTTTAAGTACAATAAAATTTTCATTCTGTGTAGGTAAGTTAAACAAATATTTAAAATAATTCAAAAATAATAAATTTATTCAATATACCTACCTATATAAAATGAAATCAATAGTTAAAAATATATACAAAATTTGACCTTAAAAAATTGAAATAAAAAAAAATTGCATTTCATAAATTATTTAATTTGTTTCAATTTGTAAGTGCATGGCCTTTTCAAAATCCTCCGCTCCAAAAACTTCCGATTTTGTTGCTTCTAGTAAAAAAAAGATTACATGTTGTTGTATATCTAAAATGATAGTGAGTATGTACATACCAAGAAGGAATTTGTTAAACATTTTCCTATTTTGCGTCAAATGCATCTCTTCGAATTTTATGTTTAACATACCAGTTTCTTAAATGATCTTCTAGAGTGCATGCATTATCTATATTATGAAATAAGTTTCAGAGATTTCAATAATCTCTTCCTGAGTTTTGGAGCTATAGAACATAGAAGTACCAGAAACACATCTGACGCCGAAAAACAACAAAAATTTCTTAAAATTTGCTTCTATAGTAGCTTCATCATGAAAAAATTCCATTCTTAGACATAAATAATGTACTTACATTCAAAATAACGTTCTTTGCTTTATTTTCAACAATCCACAGAATAGAAATTCTATTGTACTTGAACAATTGAAAATCGTTTTTCCGAACGTGCTTCCATAGCGCTGCTAAGGCTAGCGCCAGGGAAGCATCTTATACTTGCCTTACAAAATTACTTAAAATGCTTCAATGGCGCTACCTAGAGCAACGCCAAGGGAGCGGTTCATACTTGCTACATAGGGGAGCGCTTGCATATTTTCTGAATGGGTCGTAGACGCCTTACGTCGTACGCAAAACCGTTTGTAGACGCGGTGCTCACAAACCCGTTGAGATATTAAGTTGATTTTTTTTTTGGTGACTTTTTCTTTGAGGAGAGGGAGGGGGGTTTGAAAGTTTTGATAAACGAGAAAAACTTGGGATTGCAATATCTTCCGAACCAATTGTACCTGGAAGATAAAGTTTGGATTGTGTATAAAGGATTACCTACAAGTGGAGTCTATTGAATGTTAACTTTTAAGGGGAAGGTGGTGCAGGTCGACCAGGAAAGTAGGGGAATATCAATTTTTAAAAAAATTAATCAATTTTATATCTCAAGAGCCGTAATAAATATAATCTTACGAATTTTTCAAGAGTTAGGACTAGCAGACCTCTAGCAGAAAAATAAATTTAGTGGGTGTGGACTTAGGGGGAGATGGTGGGAGGGGTGGAAAGAAAACAATTCTGATTTTTATTTCTCAATAACCGCATAGGATAGAAATTTAGAAATTGACGACTATATAAAGGCAATATGGAGGCATCTTAGAAACAACATTTTTAATAGGAGTAGCCAAGTACGGTAACTGCTCAGAAACTGCTTGTGATGAACTGTTTAAGATAGAAGCTTATAATTTTTGCGTGGCGTAGGCCTGATAAATCCTAGCGGAAAAAAATTTAGGGTGACAATGTATAGTGTGTGGATTGGAGATGGGTGGAAAAGAAAAAATATCCAATTTTTATATCACTGTGGTGGGGGTGTTTCCCTATCTCTGAAACAACTATCACTAGAAACTTAAAACTGGGTGGGTACATGTATATGTACTAGAAAAGTAATTTAAGTAAAACACATTTTCAAATATCCATTGGCGTACGGAATTTCGTTATATCTCTTAGATCTTTTGACACATTCAAATCATTTTTTTCTACAGTTTCTTCAGATAAATGCATTGAAATTATTTTCAGAATTTTTTGAAATTCGACTTCTAAAGGGTGTCAAGTTGTTTAATACTTTTTACAAATTCAGTCATATCTCTCAGGTCTGATTAGATATTGAATAACTTTTTACTTCCACGAGCTCTTGCTAAAGCCGTTTTCGGAATTTTCCGTTTGCAACCCCTTTAGAGGGTACAAAAGGGTCGTACACGTTTTCACAAATTCCGTCATATCTTTTGGAAATGATACACCGAATTAGATTTTAATTCTTCGGGCTTTCTTTGTAATTATCTAAAAATTAATTTCAACATTTTTGTATATTTTGTATATTACACCCAAGTGGGTGTAAGAGTGTGTCATATAATATTACACATTTTCACTAGTTTCACCATATCTCTTAGGTTTGATGAGATATTAAAAAATCTGCCAACAGTCTGGGCGCAACTTTATTATTTTATGGGTAGAAGTCCGAAACGCGTTTAATGCTGAGATGTGGTGTAGATTACTATGCGACTAACAACCTAAAACATAACGTTCCAAATAGCCTCCTGGTTATTATTTAGGTTGCCAGTCGCATAGTAACCTACATTGAATCTCAGCATTAAACACGGTTCGGAATTCTACCCATAAAATAATAAAGTTGCGCCCAGACTGTTGACAGATTTTTCATATTTATTTACGTATTTGTTTTTTCAATAGATGGTTGAATAGCGAATTCAATTTCATTAAACCAAAAAAAAATTCGAAATTAGTCAAAACTTGAAAAATACTTTATCCTCCAGGGGGTTTAACATCAAAAATGACTTAAATCGGTTTTTATCCCCGACTATGTTTAAAGCTCTTAGGAGTGAACGTGAATTCTATAATATATCTCATTAGACCTAAGAAATATACCGGAATTCGTGAATACGTACATAACCACCTTACACCCCCTTAGTGGTTGGATATACAGTCGAACTTCGATAAGTCGAACTTCGATAACTCGAATTTTTGATAAGTCGAACCAAGTTGGTTGGCAATAGCGTTAAAAGTAGGGAATGTGTGTTAATTTGTCTTGATTACTCGAACTTCGATTACTCGAATATCTTGATAACTCGAATGAAATATTTGACCCCAACTTCGATAAGTTGAATTTTTTGGGGGAATCCCCTAATTACGGTCGATTTTAACCTGTCTTTTTTGGCGTATGCAGGCAGTTCAATTTATACGCTTGCTAAGTTCACTTGCTTGACATACTAGTTAGTTACTAGTAAGTAAAAAATACTGTGCCTATTTCATTTATTACATTGAAGACATTTTTACGTGTGTTAATATGTCATCAAAACGTACTTTAAAAACTTTGTCTGTTGATCAAAAATTTAAGCTTATAAAGGAAGTGGAAAGTGGCTCAAGAAATAAAGATGTAGTTGTGAAGTACGCATAGGCGCGCCGTAGGGGGGGGGGCCAGGAGGGGCCGGGACCCCCCTAGCTCCCGGCTTGGACCCTCCCAGAAAAATAATTCTGGCCCCTTCCAGAAAAATAATTCCTTCCTATCCTACCGCAAGCACTTTACTTGTCAATTGTTTTTTGTCAAATGTTTTTTTTTAACAATATTAAAGAATCTTTTAAAATTAACGAACCAAATCTCAACTGACTTTTGAAAATAACAAGACATTTTTAAATTTTACAATCATTGTTCTTTCGATCTGACGAGAGCTTTACAAGATTTTTCCAATTTAGCAAAATAAATTGGAAATTGTTTTTGAAACAACGAGATTCTCATGAAATATTTTGGAGTTTTACGAAATTGAAACCAGATTTTCTTCAAGTTTATAAACTAAAGAAGATTTGTTTTTGAATGTAAACAGCTTTTTTTGAGAATATTTTTGAATTTTACGAGAACTTTAGAAGATGTTTTCTATGCTACAAATTAAAGTAGAAATTTGTTTTAAACATAACGAAATTTGCATCAGATATTTTTTGATTTTATGAGATTCAAGAATAAATATAATAATAAATATGAATAATATTGTTAAGTAGAAGTGGTTTTTGAATATAGCGAGTTTTTTATGAAATTCATACCTACGATATTGGATTCGTATATGTAAAACCGATTCCCTGTATAGAAGTTTAAATAAAATTGAAGCTTTTTTTGAAAACCAAAATAAGAAATCCAGTCGTCAGTCACAAATAACTAACTTTTTTACAGTAAAATAGTAAATACATACATACATATACATATAGGTACATTATGTACATATGTGCATATATATTGAATGTACTGTTTCATATTTTTGTTATTTTTTTTTAAACTTAGATATTAAGGCACTTTTGTTACATATATTTACTGAAATAAATACAGAAATGTTCATTCACGAAAAAATTACACGCATTATTGATAAGTCGAAGTCTTGATAACTCGAAATTTTTATGCGTCACATCGCAGTTCGAGTTATCAAAGTTCGACTGTACATACAAAAATTTGAAAAAACATTTCAGCCCGCAGAAGTAAAATTAATTTGATAACTTGATATGTTTAAAAATGTAACGAAATTCATGAAAATGTAGAAAAAAAAACCCTTTCGCTGATATGTTTTTACTCCACCTTTGTACGCCAAGGAAAATGAAAAAATTTTTTTGCTTTAATTACTCTATTCTAGCATAAGCCGTTTCAGAGATATGCGAAATTTTAATTTTTTTCTAGGGTTTTAATTTTTTCTAGGATGTATCTCTAGTAGTAATTTTCAGCTTTCTATCCATTGCGGTTTCCGAGAAATAAAATTTTTTTCACTTTTTTCCAGTAAAATTTTCTGGATCATATCTGGTATGGTTCTTGAGGTATAAAAATATTTTTTTTTAAAAATCGCTGTCCCCCACTTTCGAGCTCTACCTCCCCCTCAAAAACTTTACATTCAGTACACTCAACTTTTAATTCGATACACAAAAGCAATTTTTTTCTTCCTGATACAATTGAGTCGGAAGATATTGTAATCCAAAAATTGTTCGTCTAAAACGCACCCCCACCTCCCCTCCTCACACCTAACCCCCTAAAAGATACCACTCGTAGGGGTTTTCCCACTCTACTCAGAATAAAAACTTCAACTTCATATCTCAACGGGTTTGTGAGCTACGCGTCTTCAAACGGTTTTGCGGACGGCGTCTACGGTGGACAGACGGAAAATTTTTTTTTTCTTTTTTTTGGTTTAATAGTCCTAAAACGTGAAAATACAAAATTTCAGGGTAGCAAATTTTTTTTAAATTTCAAGTCGAACACAATACTTTATTATTGCAAAATAATAAAGTAATTGGCTTTCGCTTCTACAGAATTTTCATATATCGCCTTAAAACTGATTTGGGATTTTCAGATATTCAAGCCCCAATAGGGTGTAAAGAGTTGCATACCTTATCACGAATTCAAACACTTTTCTAAGATCTGAGGAGATTTCGAATTGATTTTTACTTCTTAAGATTTCTTATATAATCGCCTAAAAGTCAATTTCTCAGGTTTTTTGGATACTCAACCCCAAGGAGGTTGCAAACGTTTTCACAGTTTTCGACATATTTCTTAGGTTTGATGCGACATAAAATCATTTGATGTAATCATCTAAAAACTAATTTCATGATTTTTCTAAATTCAAGCCCCATGGTAAAGAAATTTGTTTTAATACGTTTTCACAAATTTCGTCATATATCTTAGGTCTGATAAGGTAGTAAATTATTAATTTCTTCTATGGGGTTTTAATGTAATCACCGAAAAACTAATTTCAGGATTTTTTTATATTTAACCCCGAAGGGGAGTATAAAGCGGTTACATACGAGAATGGAATGTTTTCATGGTAAAGCTACCATAGAAGCTAATTTTAAGAATTATTTAGTTGTCTTTCGGCGTTAGAGGTGTTTCTGGTGTGAAACACCAACACGAAAGCCGAAGCGGAATCAATCGCTTTCCTAGCCACTGCCATTGGGGATATTTCAGTAAAAAACCTTCACTGGAGAATGTTTTACGTCTAGAAGGGCTTTTATAGACGTGCAATTGGTAAAAAATCGATTTTATTCAATTGACAATTTTATCTTTACAAAAACCGTCATGTCTGTAAATAACCAATGTTACATTTCGACTTTGACCACGCTCCGGAGTATGATCAACTTACGTAATTCATGCGTTAAATGTGGCAGTAGCATAATCATTCTATCGTACCCCTACTTTAATTCGAAAATAATAAAGTTTCACCTAGACTATTGACCGATTTTACTTTATTATTTTAATAATAAAGTATTTTTACTTCTTTTTTCAGCGATGTAAGAACTGCTGTATCACACCGCTTTCGTATCTCAAGCTTTTATTATCCCTCGTTTTTAGGAAATTTCTATTTTTTTATATTAAATAATTGAGTTTGTTGTTTCACTGATTTATTCTAACTTCTGTATTAAAATCAATTAATAACTACACAAAACCGTAAGAATTATTGAAAAGCAAGCGATACTACAACTTGGACGACTGCATAGCTAGCAAAATCTTAATTAACTCTTAACTTCAGGTATAACAAAATTTTTAAGAAAACGAACATCATCTTCACTATTCAAATCGTTTATTAACCTAGTATAAAAAAAATTATATCATTCCAATTGTTATTATTCAAATGGTTTTAATTATTAAACGATTGCTCGGAAAGCCGGCATATGAGCTCTACTTTATCTTTAGCACCCCGATTTTTCAAAAGTAACACTTAAATTCGACAATACACATCTTAAGATTTAAATTAAAATGAAAAGAACTTAGTAACTACCACGCCATGTGTAAATCGAAAATAATTCAAAACAACTAAATTCTGCAATATCCAATTATTGATGGTACATCGATGCCAAGTCCGATCATCGCACCGTATACGAGTATAAAATTAGTGTACTCTCAACACCTGAGATCACCCAACCGCCACCTGGTCTTGAATGAAAGTGAAAATCTTTTTGATTTTTCTAGCGAAAAGCACATGTCCAACATTCATACGTTTAGTCTAGGCTAGTGAATGGGTTAATGAAATGATCGTCTTGCATCCGAAACTAACCACCACTCAAATCTTAACAAAATTTTGTCGGTTAAATTAACTGCTGCTTAGACTATAGTTGGGCTCGCAATACCACAAACTAAAACTAACCGATATGAAAAAAAATCTCGGTTGAGGTCTAATAGCCGTGAATGAAGGTAAAATGCGATATTGTGTCGGATACTAATGTAAAAATGATTTTAGCATGCTCGTTGCCTACTATCTCGTATCTTACGAATAGGCCGATTGTGCCGTAATCTTAAAAGAGTACATTCGGAAGTAGTCATGGCCTATGGACTATACCTCCACTACTCACACAGCGTAAAAATTCAAGAAAATTTTCATAAGTAATACATTGCCATCTGTGTATACTAGATAAATAATAAATGGTTACTATTTAATTTCCTTTAGTTGTGTACTCTTTTTGCGGTTCTTGTTATATTTCCAAGGAGTTAAAAACAAATGTCTTCCGCGATTTCGCTTGAGTTTTTCATAAACAGTGAAACAGTTCGTACCTTAAAAAAAATTAAAAAATTAAGGATTTTACGCGATCCGAAGGAATTATTTAAGTGTTTGTTTTATTACAATTTAATTTTAATAAAATAATTCAATAAAATGTGTTTAAGTGGACATAATTTATAATAAGAACTTTTTATTATAATAAAAATAAAAAAATAGTGGATAATATTTCGAGTTTTCTAAATATTTTGTGCACATATTTCCAGCCAAATAAAAGGATTATTTTTTAATAAAAGTAAGTAAATTTTAAAATTGTTAGAAATTTATTGGAGAATTTAAAGTGCTATTCGAAATATTAAATTCTTGTGAATTACAGTGCTATTGAGATAATCATCTTATCCCTTTTATAGAAAAAATATCAATTGGAAAAGACAAAATGGAATTTAATCATTTTTACAATTAAATTCGTGTTCCTACAAAATGGATTAAACTTAATTAAAAAAAATTATTTCACTTCGGGCACTAAATAAAGTTAAAAAATAAATTAGGACAAACAGATTATAACATTTATTACCCGATTTGTTTCCTTCATAAAGATCACGTAGAGGATTATGAAATCACTCAAGACCGATTTGTATTATTGAATTTTAAGTTCAAATAGTTTTTATACTCTAGAAGAAATCATATAGAGTATTATAAGTTTAATCCAGCCCAAAAGTTTGTAACGCATAGAACCAAGCCTCGGACGAAAAAAAGTTATTTAAATTTTTTTGTTTTTGTCCGTCCGGCCGTCCGTCCGTCCGTCCGTGAACACGATAACTCAAGAACGCCTTCACCTAGGATCTTAAAATTTTGAATCTGGATGTTTGGTTGAATTTGTAAGGCTAAGTTCATTAACGGGCAAAATCGTCCTACTCCTTCGGGTAGCTGCCATACAAAATGTCCTTAAAACACGTGTTCAAGAATATTGGTCGATAACTTCATAAGGGTTTAAGCTACGACTTTGAAATTTTGTATGTGTTAATTTTTCAATAGTTGGAGCTAAATATATGATTATGAAGAAAATCCTGTTAGTCCTTCGTATAGCTGCCATACAAATATCTTGTCAAAATGTCTTCACTTAATTTACGGAACTCACTATAACTCAAGTAATCGTTTAGCTATGAATTCGGAATTTTGTACAAATTAGTTTTGAGTGAAAACGAAGTTCGGGTTCGGGTCAGCAAAATCCTTTTACTCCTTCTGGTACCTTCCATACAAAAAATCCTTAAGACACGTGTTCAACAATATTTTTCGATAACTTTTGAACGCTTCAAGCTACGAATTTGAAATTTTGTACACATTAATTTTTGAATGGTTCCATGGAAAAGGATAAATATGTAAGAAATCGAGTAAGCCCTTCCTGCACCTTCCATGTGAAAGTCCTTCAAAAAAGAAAATTTTTCTCGGTGACTCACTCAGTTCAAAATATGAAATTAAACACTGAATATTGTCTGTAAGGTTTAAGTAGCAATCAAATGGGAGTCCTTAATAAAGGACATACAACATGCACACAGGCAATTCTACTTTATCCCCAACTACAATATAAATCGGAGATCAGTATTTCATCTAGAGTATTATACGATTGACTTGCAGCCGATCGTGACTGCTGTATGTTTTTTGTCCGAATTTAAATTATATTGTTTTGTTAAGTTCTTATTCTTGCAGTAGATATTTATTGTCTCATTGTCATTTTCTTCAAGCGGATTCTAATTAATTGCCGAAAGAAAGAAATTTGCCTTTATATTCTTAAAAATATATCTTCAACAAATAGATACAAATTCACCTTAAAACATTATTGGTGGTCATTTTGACAATATCTCTCTTCTTTAACTTAACTTTAATTGTCTATATTTTCATTTGCTACAATTTTATTCCTCCTACCATTAAATTCTCTAAATATAAAAATCATTGCTCGATTACATGCAATTGTATAAACGGCTTAGATGTTTCTTTTTGGTAAAGCAAATACTCGTAATTTGAAAATACACGAACTAAGTAATAAGTCTGTCTAACTTTCAAGTGTTTTTGGGCAATTGTTTTCCAAATTTGTATTAATGAAAAAGTTTTATTTATATTTGTTTTTCTTAAACATTGGTTCAGTTGAAACAATAAAGGTAGCTCTATATTCAAGTTTTTATTGTTGTTGATTTTAATGTGACTAGTAGTCCGTAGTCGGTTGTCCCATTTAAAAACCTTGTAAGTGCTTTTTAGAAAATTTTAAAGGAGTGCCCAAAAGCTTCCTATAATAAACCCTCATAAATAAATGTTGGTGTTCCGATATGTTGGGGTTTTCTTATGTTATCGGGGAATCCCTACATATCGGATTATAAATGTTTGTTTTTGAGGGATGAGCTAAAATAGGTTTTCCGACTCTTCTTTAAAATTCTCTAAAAAGCACTTACTAGGTTTTGAAATGAGACAGTCGTAATTACAAGAAGTTATTATATACTTATTTATTTCTTTATCTCTTTATTTCTTTATTTATTTAGTCTACGGAATGAATCCTTACAATAATAATATATAATAAATAAAGATATTAAATAATGTCATTACAAAAAGAAAAACAGAGAATAAAAATTTGAACAACTAATAAAGCTATGTAGCTTGGAAGAGTGACTGTCACGAGATTAATATTAAATAAATCAATACAATGACTATACTTATTTGAATATTGATGTATTTCCTACCAGGGTACAGACTTTTAATAGATTTTCCAATCATTCAATTGTATATTCCTAAGTTTTATCCTATCAAATCAATTAAACTTTTAATAGGTTATTTTTAACTTCTTCTTAAAAATGTTATCTTATTTTAGATTAAAATTTCCTTAATAAGTATTCTCCATGTTGTCTGTATTTCTATTGATTTTCTATTTATATTATGTCGCTAATTATCGGGAAATGAAAAGAAAATCATTGAAAATTGCCAAAGGTGGATAAAGCAAAATAAAATATTAAAATATCTCATTCACACTATTTTTTAATATCCTGACTACTGGAATCTTCTGAATTTTCTTTCCTGAAAGAACAACAAAATTTTTTTTAAAATTTTTTTTATAATTTCCTGAAATCCTTTCAATGCAGTTATCATGTTGCTATTTCATCATAAATTTTTTTCCTATAATACACGATCTCTGAATTGGTAGATCAATTCACTTTTGACTGTTGTACCGAGGTTCCTATAAATAATAAAAAAAATTTCTTAATAACAATATAATCTTGTTTAAACAGTTTTCAAATGCCAAGTTCGATTGGAGCAAAAATTTTTATGTAAAAAGATTATTTTGCACAAGGCTTTTCTTTACCTAATATTTTTTTTCGATTAAAACTTAACTCTTAAATGGAATTTATGACTAATCTTTTAACCCTGGAATAAGCAATGTCTTACGTGTGTTAAAAAAACGTCTAAACAATTTTCAAGAACTACCTTTTCTATTCATTCGCTAGAAACATTCATATGTACCTTTATTAATATATACATAGTAACAAAATGATGATAAATGTTTTTTATGGCTATCGAACTTTTGAGACTAGGAAGTGCTGTAAGGTTTCTGACAAAATTATTGCGAAATACGTATGTAGGTGAAAAAAATATAATTTTATACTTGATTCTGAAATTCCTTTGTCTCCGCCTCTTAGTTATTATAAAAACAATTTTCTGATTTTATTTTATTAAATAGGTCGATAGTGAGTTGCATATGTCGAGTCGTGAATGTTGTACGGAATAGTCTATCGGTGTCTGTCCCTCGAAAAAGCCTGGCTAGAACTATTCCATCAATCCCACAGCTAAGAAAAAAAATCTGTTAATTTTTTTAACATTGTTTCCATAAAGTCGTGACTGTTGTATGCTGTACAGCGTGAAAAAAATTATTCCACAATAGTTTTGAGGTGAAAGTGGCATATAATGTGAAAGCATTGCGTTATAATAATTCAATTAATTCCAATAGTCAGTTTCGTCCAGGTCTACGGTAGCATCACGTAGACGCATTGGTTTAAAAAAAAGCTAAGCTATCCTGTCCAATTAGTTACCTTCTTTCTTCATGATTCAAACGTCAAAATCCAGGCTAGGTTAGGTTAGATAAGGGGAATTGCAGTGCCGTTACTATTTACCATGAATCCATTGTGTTACTTTACTATCAAAGGCTAAGTGGATATATGTATAATAATGCAAGTCTTTGCTATGATTGGTCAAATTTTGTGCATGAAAATCTCCTTGCAATAACTTTAACTTTATTTTCAAGAGCCTTCTTTTTATATGTCGTTAGTTTCGTTAATTCTGTTCAAGCAAACTATTACGGAAAATTTTCTATGACAATAAATCAATCAATTAAGCAATGTTTTGTTTATAACAAAAGCAGTTATATGTCTAGCCAATATAATTCTAGCCTTAAACATTGAAACACAATAATAATTGAATTTTGCTTTGCAAAAACCACTAATTTTCCAATCTTAGAACTAAAAGTAATGTTCAACTTTACATAATACAATTAAGGTCAAAAATAATAAAAAAAATTTACATTTCTTTGAATGATTTATTCTCTATAAACGCCACTACGAAAATTAAACCAAGATTGTTATATCTACTTATTAATTCACTCAAATCACAATACGTCTGTCTATCGCTATTAAAAATTGTAAAATTATAATTTAAATCTTGACTGTATTTCCCGATATTTCGCAGAGTATCAACGCAATAATCGATTTTATTAAATAAAGGAATTTATTGTACATGTTTCATTGTTTAAGATCATCGAAGCATAAAAAGAAATCACCGCACATTTTGAAATCATTGTAAGGTACTTAACACACCTGAAATAAATTAATATTTTTTTTTATTATTATTTTAATGACGTGTGGGAAAATATTTGCACAGTTTCTTGCAATTTCTTGTATATTTACAACAATTTGCAACAAACTGTGCAAATTTAGCAAGGCTAAAAATCAGCTACGATAGGTCGATACCTATGCAAAGTAAAGGTAGGTGATACCTACGTGCCATGATATCGGTTATACCTATGCTTGTTTGTACTTTAATATTCTAGCTTAGGAAAAAAAATATTCATTAGCTGGTGCAAGAAGATTGTTGCAAATAATTTTCTTGTGAAGGTTACTTCGATTTTCTTTTAAAATCCATAATTTTCATAAAATTTCGACTCAAGGTTCGTTTTAAAATTACGGATGTACTGCGTAGTTTTGCAAATTACACACCGTCTGAAGTGTACACAATAAATTTTTGTGTAAGTACCGATTTCTATTTAGCAGACGATATTAAAATAAATCGTTGGTTAATCATCGATCAATTGAAATATTTTCCTGGTTTTGTAGATCGATTGAAATAGATTTAATCAGTTTTCTATACGGAATAAATCGCTGATTTTACGCAACCGTACTAAGACATTCTTTTCACTCGGAATGACGATTTACAAGAAAACCAATGATTTTAACTAATACGTTTCGGTACTGCGGGCTTCAGTATTGAGACACTTTTAAATTTTTCACTTAAATGAAATTAATCGACGGTAGGTACTCCTGTATCGTAAAAATGATACTTTTAAAACTAAGATTACATACCAGTTACAATTTTTCGACTCTGATATTCGGTTCGTGAAAGCAAGTTTACATTCTAATTGACCCAGAGCAAATAAGTTATCTGATTCTTGTTGCGGAACATTTAAGCACGAAAAACTGTCTAGGTACGACTAATTGACATATACAATCTAAAAATTAATGAAAGCAAGATATTTGCATTTACATTAAATAAAGCGTTACTCCAAATATATTAACTTAAGTTTCTGCAACTAGATTGCAAATTTTACTTTATTATTTTAATATAAAAGTATTGTTATCGATTTTTAAAAAAAAAAAATTTGCGACCTTCAAAAATTTTTTTTATACGCTTTATGACTAATAAGCACCAAAAAAGCAAAAAAAAATTTCAGTCCGTCTGTGCGCCGTCCGCCGTACGCAAAACGTTTGAGGGCTTATAACTCCTAAACCCTATGAGCTATTAAATTGAAATTTTTTTTATTAATAGACTGGGTAGGTCCCTTGAAGTGACCACTTTTTGCGGGGTGGGAGTATGAGGGCGGAGGTGGGGGAAGCGTTTTAGACGGAAAATTTTGGTTTCTAGATCTCAGCAACCGCTTATGTTTGGAAGCTGAAACTTGGAATTTATATAGAGCTTTGATAGTGAACCCATTTGCTAAAATATTGTTGGTATGGGTGAAGGGGTGTGGGAGTGGGGGGAAAAATAATGCGTCCGAAAGGATCGAAAGCCGAGATCGAGACAATCTAAAATTCATATCTCCTAACCGATTAATGTCACGAAATTAAAACTAAATAATCATCTGTAGGTATACTCGGAGAATAGATTGGAAACAAATTTTTGAAAGGGAGCAGTGAAGTACGGGGATGGGGGTTAAAAAACTTTAGATTGCGTTATCTCACGAACCAATTACACTAGAGAAATAAAATTTGGTTTCTGTAGAAAGGTTGACAAAGAAAGTTTGCTGAAAGTAAAATTTTTTAAGGGGACGGTGGAGCATGGAAGTAGAGGGAGTAAGAATTTTTTTAAAAAATCACATCTCATATCTCAAGAACAGTGTAAGATAGATGCTTAAAATTTTGACCAGAAGTAGGCCTAATAGACCCCTAGGGATGATGGTGTAGAGGGTGAGGGTGGGGGAGGGTGAAAAGTAAAAAGTTCTGATTTTTATATCTCGAGAACCTATAAGGATATCAAGCTGAAACTTAGTATTTAGATAGTAGTGGCATGGTGGAAAAACATAATTTTTTATAGCCTATAGAACGGCTTATGCTAGAAAGTTGAAATTTGAAAGGTATATGTAACTCAACTAGAAAAGTAATTTTGTTAAAAAAAATTTCAAATATCCATTAGCGTTTGGAAGGAGAGCGAAAAAAATGATCAGTGAAAATGGAATGCATATATTTTCACGATTTTCGTCATATCTATTAGGTCTTCCCAAATATTGAATTCATTTTTATTCTACGGCTTTTTCATATAAATATAGAAAGTGTTTTCAGGATTTTTTGAAATTCGACCCACAAGGTGGTGTAAAGGGGATGTATACATTTTCACGAATTCAGCCGTATCCCTCAGGTCTGATTAGATATCGAATAACTTTTCACTTCCATGGGCTTATTTAGTAATCACCTAAAACTTTTTTTCAAGTTTTTTCCTTTTTCAACCCCTAAGAGTGTAAAAACGGGTTGAACACGTTTTCACGAATTCCTTCATATCTCTTAGGAGTGATAAGACATCGGATTGGTTTTTACTTCCTCGGGTTTTCTTTATATATATCTAAAAACTCATTTCAGGATTTTTGGATATTCAACCCCTAAGTGGGTGCAAGGGGGTTGCATATGTTTTCACAAATTCTTACATATTTCTTAGTTCTAATGAGATGCCGTTAGTTAGGAAAAACACTCCCCAACCCCGTACCATACTACCCTTATAAAAAATTATATTTTTTCAACATGCTACTACTATAGTTCTATCCAAATACCAAGTTTCAGATTTATATCATTATAGGTTCTCGAGATATAAGAATCGGAACTTTTTTCTTTTCATCCTCCCCCCCCCCTCTACACCCTCATCGCCAAAAACTTTTTTCCCTGCTAGGGGTCTATTTGGCCTACTTCTGGTAAAAATTCTAGGCATCTATCATACACTGTTCTTGAGATATGAGACGTGATTTTTTAGAAAAATTCTTATCCCCTCCACACATACTCCACCGCCTACTTAAAAAAATTTAATTTCAGCAAACTTTATTTGTCAACCTTAATACAGAAACCGAATTTTGTTTTTCTAGTGTAATTGGTTCGTGAGATATCGTAATCTAAAGTTTTTCACCCCCCACCTCCGTACGCCACTGCACACACTCAAAAATTTGTTTCGGATCTATTCTCCTAGTATGCCCACAGATGTTCATTAAGTTTTAATTTCGTGACATTAACGGATTAGGAGATATGGAGTTTAGAATGTCTCGATCTCGGCTTTCGAGCGTTTCGGAAGCATTATTATTCCCCCACTCCCACACTCCTTCACCCAAATTGGCAATATTTTTGAAAATAGGTCCACTATCGATGCTTTATATAAATTCTAAGCTTCAGCCTCCCAGCCTAAGCGGTTACTGAGATCTAGAAACCAAAATTTTCCGTCTAAAACGCTTCCCCCACCTCCCCCCTCTCACCCCCACCACTCAAAAGGTGGGCACTTGAAGGGGTCTGCTCAGTCTACCAACAAAAAAAAATTCAACTTAATAGCTCATAGAGTTTGAGAGCTATAAGCTTTCAAACGTTTTGCGTACGCCGGACGGCGTACGGCGCACAGACGGACTGCTTTTTTTTTTTATTTTTTTGGTGCTTATTAATCATAAAAAGTGAAAAAAAATTTTCAGGGTATCAAATTTTTTTTTTTTTTAAAATCGATAACAATACTTTATTATTAAAATAATAAAGTAACATGAATGCTGCTCGTCAAGCCTTGAGGTAACCTGAAACTTCCTAAGAAAATATATATAATAAAAGCCATGATCTGATACGAGTTCTTTTTGCACGTTTTTATGATTTACTCCATTATTTTTCAATCTACTCCATTTTTTTTTAAATTTTCTACTCAGCCAAAACCTGTCTAGGTGGTATCCCTGCCAACCATCCAGTTCGATTCTCCAGCACATCGACAGCAAGCTACTATATCGAATAATTTCTTCGCTAGCAAATGTGCCGTTCCTCTGAAACTGATTTTCCTGAGAAAAATATTGCAAATCGTTGGCGAATCGTAACGAAAAATTGAAAACGATTCGCTGTTCTATACCTCAAGCGATTCGGTAATGTACATTTTACAAACGGGTTGCCGTTGCAGTCCTGAATCAAATCGCCAATTTCAAGCGTAACCGAATCGTAGCAATGAACCTAAGACGGGTTCGTATTCCTGGGTTGCCATGCGTACTAAAAATATGTTTGTTATTTCACTTTATTACTTACTTGATACTGCTGAAAATCAAACACTTCTTACCAATTTTTATTCACAACTTTGAAGAAAATTATGAATTGGTTTTAGTTCTAATGATTTCAGACAAACATGTGACTCTTTATTTTCCTACATAATCTACACATTAATTGATAAATTGGTTTACATACGCGTCTTCTAGCGAAGATATTCTTCGATGTGACGAACTACATTCGAAGTTCTGACATTTTACGATTTTTCATAATCTCGATGAAGAAAATGTGGTTCGTCTATCGTTCGACTTTTCGAAGTTTCGCGATGATGACTATTTTACGATTATTTATCACCTGGATTAAGAAAATGCGGCTCGTATGCAGTCCAATTTGTCGTAATTGCTTCACTCTCGACTGCAGTTCGTCCATAATCGTAATACTGTAGAAAATGAAAAGAAAAAGTACATTTTCCGTATGCTGCGAATATTAATAGCTTACGTTTCGGATGCTTTGTTGTACTAAGTGTAACCACGGATTCTCGAGCTGACGCGAGTTCAAAATCAAGCAACCTGTAATTTTTTTAAAGACTTTTGTATCGTAGCTACTAAAAGAGACACCTTCCATTTGTTTATAATTGATTCTGCAGTTTTAAATAATATAATTATACAGGATCTCTTTAAGAACTACTGTATAGAAGATACATGAAGAAATATAGAATTTCGCTCATAATCGAATTCTATCCTACCTTCTACTCATAACAAATTTAAGTAAAATTTCGACTTCCAAGCTAAACAATTTCATGAGTGACAGTGTAAATATGGATGAACAACTTTTTTAAAGACTTCTGTATAGAAACTCCACCGAGTAGTAGGACGATGTTCGTTAATGAGCGAAATCGTTTTACACCCTAGGTAGGTAGGTATGCGTGGCTGCCCGTGAGAACACGGCCTTTTTACACGCTGTTTTACTTTATTATTTTAATAATAAAGTATTGTTATCGATTTTTAAAAAAAAAAAGTTTGCTACCCTGAAAATTTTTTTTTCCACTTTTCATGACTAATAGACACCAAAAAAGCAAAAAAAAATTTCAGTCCGTCTGTGCGCCGTACGCCGTCCGCCGTACGCTAAACGTTTGAAAGCTTATAGCTCTCAAACTCTTTGAGCTATTAAGTTGAATTTTTTTTTGTTGGTAGACTGAGCAGACCCCTTCATGTGCCCACCTTTTGAGTGGTGGGGGTGTGAGGGGGGAGGTGGGGGAAGCGTTTTGGACGGAAAATTTTGGTTTCCAGATCTCTGTAACCGCTTAGGCTAGGAGGCTGAAACTTAGAATTTATATAGAGCATCGATAGTGGACCCATTTGCAAAAAAAGGGAGGATATGGGTAAAGGGGTGTGGGAGTGGGGGGAATAATAATGCGTCCGAAACGCTCGGAAGCCGAGATCGAGACATTCTAAAATCCATATCTCCTAATTGGTTTATGTCACGAAATTAAAACTTAATGAACATCTGTGGGCATACTAGGAGAATAGATCGGAAACTTTTTTTCGGAAAATTTTTGAGTGGGGGAAGTGGCGTACGGAGGTGGGGGGTGAAAAACTTTAGATTACGATATCTCACGAACTAATTACACTTGAAAAATTGAATTTGGTTTCTGTATTAAGGTTGAGAAATAAAGTTTTCTGAAAGTAAAATTTTTTAAGGGGTCGATGGAGTATGGAAGTGGAGGGGATAAGAATTTTTCTAAAAAATCACGTCTCATATCTCAAGAACAGTGTATGATAGATGCTTAAAATTTTTACCGGAAGTAGGCCAAATAAGCCCCTAGCAGGGAAAAAAATTTTGGAGGTGAGCGGGTAGGGGGTGAGTGTGGGGGAGGGTGAAAAGGAAAAGGTTTCGATTTTTATATCTCGAGAACCTATGAAGATATAAAGCTGAAACTTGGTATTTGGATAGACCTATAGTAGTAGCATGTTGAAAAAATATAATATTTTATAGGGGTAGTATGGTACGGGGGTGGGGGTGTTTTTCCTAACTATAGAACGGCTTATGCTAGAAAGTTGAAACTTGGTATGTATATGTAAATCAACTAGAAAAGTCATTTAAATTGAAAAAAAATTCAAATATCCATTGGCATGCAGAGGGGAAGCGAAAAAAATGATCAGTGAAAATGGAATACATATATTTTTACGATTTTCATCATATCTATTAGGTCTTTCCAAATATTGAATCCATTTTTATTCTACGCCTTCTTCATATAAATACCTAGAAAGTGTTTTCAGGATTTTTTGAAATTCGACCCCCACGATGGTGTAAAGGGGCTGTATACATTTTCACGAATTCAGCCATATCCCTCAGGTCTGATTAGATATCGAATAACTTTTTACTTCCACGGACTTGTTTAATAATCACCTAAAACTTGTTTTCAAATGTTTTCCTTTTTCAACCCCTAAGAGGGTATAAACGGGTTGAACACGTTTTCCGATTTACGTTATCTCTTAGGACTCACTTCCTCGGGCTTTCTTTATATGTATCTAAAAACTCATTTCAGGATTTTTGGATATTCAACCCCAAAGTGGGTTCAAGGGGGTTGCATATATTTTCAGAAATTCCCACATATTTCTTAGTTCTATTGAGATATTGAATTCATTTTTACTTCTTATGGCTTCCTATATAATCGTCAAAAAGTTAATTTCAGGATTATTAGATATTCAAGATATTCTTAGGATTGATGAGATATTAGATTGGTTTTCACTTCCACAGACTATTTATATAATCGCCTACAAACGCATTTCCGATTTCATGTAATGGCCCAAAACCAAATCACGAAAAACCTCCTGATCACGTAATAACTACGTAGTATTATATTACTACTTAAACTGCGTCCCGGAGTATGACCCAATTATGTAATTCATATTTTATATGTGGCAGCGGCGTAAGTATTCTAGCGCGACCCCATTCTACCCATTTTTTTAGGTTTTCAGTCACATAGTAACCTACACCGCATCAATCTTAAACGCGTTCCGAACTTCTACCCGAAAAATAATAAAGTTGCGCCCAGACTGGTGGCAGATTTTTCTTTCAGGTTCGTGCATATGGTCATAAAGATGGTATTTGGGAGTTTTGACTACTATTGAACAAAATTAAAAATCTAACGTTTATGCACTACAAACTGGACTGAGTTCAACTTATAATTCTCTATATTTTTTCATCTGGAGTGTAAAAATACGTTAACCTTTTTTTATAAAAAATTAAATTTTAAAGACGACGATCTTTTTTCTCTCCTTACTTTAAATTTGTTTGTTTTGCTTGTGTTTTACAATGAGATTAGTGCCATTGATCGCACATTCAACACCAACCGGCTCAATGAAAACCCATCTGACCACGACCAACTCTACCTTGATCCTAATAATTTGATGATTTTGGCCGACACCGGTAGGTATATTAACATGTGAGTTTCCTACTAGGACATTAACCCTCAATATAATTAGCATTTATCAAACACTTGGTCTTAATCGAGAATTTCTCCAATGCAACGACCAATCGTTTGTAGTAGGGAAGTTGTATAGTGACTTCGAATCGAATGATCGCACACAGGCACCTTGACAAATTTTCAAGGTACTTTTCACCTACCAAAAAAAAACCAACGAAGCAATACAACTACCGATCGTGCTATTAAATTTTTATCGAATTGAAAGCTAAGGTTGATTGATCTTTCCAACAATGCGGCTACAGTTTTCTGCGGGCTTTCAAGTTCATCCAATCACTTTGATGGTCGATTGGGCCGCTAATCGTGAACTAACCGGTGGTGGTCATGGCCTGAGTTTCGACTACGGAAGATGTTTTTCGAACGATATTAATTCGATCAATCGAATGCATCGATGGATCGATAAAAAAAACTAGGTTAGTGTTATTTTCATTTTGATAAAAAATTTACATCTGGAAGTTATCTTCAAATGTCCAACAGGGAAAACCATTAAATTTCAAACTGGCTTTCGGTGTAGTCTACCTCCGATTGGAACCTCTTCTACTTCCTATTCATACGAGTACACGAAAACTAAGGTCAAAAAATAAAATTGATTACATGTGTTTTTTTATATTTGTTTTTTACCAATGAAAAATGATGCGGAACTATTGTTTATTTGGTCGTGTGCCCTGGCTGTAATTACGCGTTTTTTTTCTTTAATTTAAAAATTTTTTTCAAGTTCTGATTCACTTGTAAAAATCTAATCTGAATAATGTTGCTTGAACTGATGAGTCAAGGAATCGTTTGCTTTTAGCAATGTAATTGAAGACGAAATTTGGTCAAAAATTTGGAAAAATCCATGAGAAGAATACAAAAAACGACTCATGGTAAATATTTTCAATTAAATTTTATAGCACATGTATTGACAGTAATGGCGAACATCTAACATATAACAATGGATGTCAAGGCCTTCAAAATTATCGATAGGTGAAGTGAATATAATCCGAATATATACAAGCACGAAATAAAATTTTTAAAAATAAGATTCACTCGAATGCATTTTGTTTAAGACCTTCACGTGTCAAACGTAAGTTTGAAAGTAATTTGGATTTTATCGTGTAGTTTGGCACAAGTATTCGCTGGTATTGGGTACTTGACCGCAGACGAAGTGTAAGACCTTCCTAATTTTTTTTTTCAGATTTACGACTATCCAATTTAGATACATTAAAAAATGCAATGTGCTATAATGATAAAATCTTAAATAAAACTGAGATTAGAGAAAAGATAGTAATCACTCTTATCAACATCGAGCTACTTTAATTTCTCCTCTATTTCTTGTGCTCACATTTAGCCATACAGAGAATTTATTGTTTGTTATAAAAAAAACCACCCGGTTTTTCACTCGTAACAATCTACAAGTTAATTAGCACTACTTAGGGCCGGTTTCACAGTCGAAGTATGAACCAAAAATTTTGTTTAAACTTAGGAACAAACGAATAAGTTCCTAAGTTTAAACCAAATTTTTGGTTTAAACTTCGACTGTGAAACCGGCCCTTAGCCCTTTAATTTATCCATACGTTGACCGGTACTTAGTTTAGGCGCAAAAGGTAAGCCAATTTAGTTCCGGTGTATATTAAAAAAAAGCCGGTATGATTCATCTGTTAGATTTCCCACTGACCGTCAATCTGAAATATTCAATAAGTGGTTTGTGTGCTTTTAACATAAGTATTTTTTAAGGTAATCTTAACCGAAAAGATTATTTAAAAAAAAACTGAAGATTTCCGGAAAAAAAAGAGTTGCTTTTCTCATCAAAATTGGAAGCGGCAATTCCTATTTCCTGTTCGATATCACTACCTGGTACGATTTTTTTTAAGAACAAGGGAACTTCTTAGTTTAAAATTTAATTTATTTTAGGAGATATTAATTTAGCTTTTTTTACAAATTAAGTAAAAAAAATTATTTTTAACAAAATGTTAAAAGTTAAAATTTGAATTTCGATAAAACGAATTGCTTGAGTTGGAACTAGTTTAAAGAAAACTGCTTTATTAGTTTGATAAATGATATCTACTAAATTAATTTTTTATATTGTTTAGCTCGCCCCCGAACCCTTTCTTATAACGTCATCTTTATTGTGAAAAAATTTTCTTTCACGGCTCCACCCGCAAAAAATTAAAACATAGCTTTTTTTGAAAATTGGAAGAATATATCTCAGGTATCCTCGAGTTATGAGACGCTAAAGTAGTTTGTGTACGGTTTTCAGTGTATACGGCGATCAGACGAACTTGTTTTTGTCCTCTTAGGGTCTGCTACATCCGAGACGTAAGAGTGTTATTACATGCTACCCTGGCAACCCGCACAACTCGATCAGTTTCCAGTGAGAAAAACAACAACCTCCCAATACCTAACTGAAAAGCAGAGAAAAACATCGAAATGGCCACTTTGCAATACCCAACGGGAAAGACGTGGACAAAAATCTGCAAATACCTAGTTAGTTCAACATTCTTCCCGAACACTTATCACCTTCTCGGATTGTTCTCGACATCAGTCACACATTCCACACACACCACCAAATATTCGGGAAAGCTCCCGACTCAGCACATGCATTATATAAGCACGACAGAGTTTGTAGCCAACACAGTTTCTACTACGGTGAAGCAAGCAACGTTCAACGCGAAAGTATTTTTAAAGCAATTGTTATTTATTGGAATCAGCGATCGAGCAGTAATGAAGTTGTATATAAAATCAGGCAAAGTTGATAGTAATGTGATTACTAGTGCAATTATTGAATGCGAATAATAAATCGGTGTTAATTCTTTTGATTTTAAACGAATTGTGTTTTACTTGAAATGCCGGCGAATCCCTAGCTCAAAACAGTATGTAATTTAAAAGTAGCCAATTTTTAAAACATCAATTCGATTACTATATTTTATTATGCACATAAAATAAAACAATAGCATTTTCGAATTGTTTACATTCACTTCCAAAATAACACTACCCAATTAGCCAACAACATACTGTTGCGAGCTAGGGGTTCGCCGGGATTTCAAGTAAAACACAATTCGGTTAAAATAAAAATAAGTGATAATTTATTTATCCGCACTTTAATTCACAGAATTATAATCGCACAATAATTCGCACTGTATGGCAGTACTGCCCGCTTATACCATATATCGCTTAACTCGTTCACTTTCGTTCTCTCTCAACACGGTCGCGTATACTCGCAGTCGACGTAATCGAAATTACTGTGTCTTCGCTGAACGCTTCACCTGCTTATATACTAGGCGGTTGCAGTCTTGCATGTTCACCGGTGTACTTGAACGTTCGTTCAGTTGTGGAATCTTCTCGAAAGCTTCAGAGCCTTCGATTTCGATCATCGTTCAGTGGTGTGTGCAGAGGATTCTAGTATATTAGAGAGCATTCGATAAGAAGAGAGATACAACCGTGCCGTTTCGCCTTATTTCTAATTGGGTTATTTTGCAACTAGGTATTCGGTTGTTGTTGTTTTCATTATGTGTAACGATCGAGTTGTACGGTTGCGCGGTTGCCAGGCTTACACGTAACAATACATACCAGTCGCTACCAACGATTCGAAGCGAGTTGGAGCATGGTACTGATTGATAAGCGTTTTACATCTACACGATGTCTCTTTTCAGATGGCATTCTCAAATGGGTCAAATTTTATGATCTGAAGAAAGCAAATAGTTTGGATTAAATTATTACAGAACTTAGAAAGAGAGAAAAATTAAATCCGTCTGGAAAACGTTGAGAAAACGGCAGGAATGCGAAACGAATAAGATAATAAATGCTAATAGTAAAAATACTTCCCAAATAAAGAATTGATATGTGTTTGTAGCACCTGCAGGCTTTGGAATTAAAATACTTTCATTGCATTGATCAATAATACATCAAGCGAGACAAGTGCACGCCTGCATACCACGTCCTATAGACTATGCATGCAACAAAAAAAAATTAGCAGTGTTTCTCAATTGCTATGGAACACATGTTACCCTGTCTATACGAGCAGATTTTATGCGCCAAGGAATCACACGGAAGTGAAGCCGTGAAAGCAAAAGCTGTAAAACCGAAATTAGACGTTATATGGTCTAAAAAAGTTCTCTAGTATTTTTAATTTTACGACATTTTGCAAAATTGACTTTGTAAAAAAAAATCTAGTTTAGTTTAGGCTACACCGTTTTTACTGTAGGTACAGTGATCATCAAGAAATTAAATTTCACTGTACGGTTGAAATGAAGATCGTGTTTTCAGCTGGTTAGGTCACTGTAGACAGTTCGCGTGCGTAGCAGAAACTTTTATGGAAATATGTTCATTTACTAATTTTCTGAAAAAAAAACATTTTCTTATCATGGTAAGTGTAATACAGTGGATGCCGCTAATTGTAATCGCGGATAATGTTATAAGCCGCATTTTGTTATCAAAACAGTTGAGTTCCATTTTCCACAAACAGAATTCATCGCTTATTTTTTTCTTCGTTTATTGTTCTCACCCAGTTAATGTTATTGTTTTTGGGTGGTCCCAAAGTGATTACAATAAGCGGCATCCACTGTATATGATTAACAAGAAAAACTTAAATATCTACAATATAAAAAAAAAATCTTTATATCGGGGACTTTTTTTATATTAAATAGTTTATTATTGAAATATTAAAGTTATAAATAAGCAAATCTGAAACTGACATCACTGACGAAATGAATTCATATTACGGTTGAGCAATTTCAGTACTAGGGCCGCTATTATAAGTTTTAAAACACGCGACATAGTGTATGCATCGCCAGAAGCTTTCGAAGAAATTATTTAGTGATAGAATAACAATATTCCAACTAATTACCACTATTCGATTTTCGGAACAAGTCCAGCTTTAAGTAGTTATAATTTTATTGAATTTGCTCAACCATAGAACTGAGGATCGAATAGTATGTGCTAACAATCTTATACAAGGAATCAATTTCCAAGCTGCATTCTCAGCATGTTAATTTCTTTCCTAACATTTTCAAAAAATTAAAAAAATATAAACAAATAAGAAAACAATATTTATTACCTACTTTTAAAATACTACACGGATCGAAGAGAAAAACATTTTCTACAACAACCTCGAACTTATTCACTGTCAATGTTAGCGTTACTCGGAATATGTAATCTACTTTCTCGGCATCTAATAGCAGCTACTTGATTTTAATTAGTATTAATCTTATTCAAAATACATATTCAATTTTCTTCTTTGATCAATGATTTCATTAATTGCCTAAGCCGGGAGCGCAACTGATAATTTAATATTATGCAACAAGCGTATTTTAGTTCATAATTTTGTTGTGCCTGTTTTTATTTAGCCTCCATAAAAATGTACTTTAAAAATTTAAAGAACATTTTTATGGAGACTAAATAAAAACAGGCACAACAAAATTATGAACTAAAATACGCTTGTTGCATAATGTTAAATTGTCAGTTGCGCTCCTGGCTTAACCTAAATAGGTTAAATAATTTTTCTTAAATTTTTTTTTAGTTTGCTGTAGTTATTTTTTTTTAAGTTTGCTGTACTAACCGTATATATTTATTATATATTTTCACCTGTCTTGTTTCTAATGAACAAGAAGAAGAAGAGAAAGTATTTTTTATTAAACCCGGTCCGTAGCCCTTACTGATCACGTGTTTGCGCGGATATAAACAAATTTCTACTCTCTGGAAAATAAATATGCAAAAACATATATGTAGGTCCGGAAAATAGCTACCGAAAAACCCTAAATACGCAAATTCTGAAATTTATTTAAGAATTTTATAGAATTAGACCGTTTGTCAAATTTTAGGGATATTTTTTCATAATTTGTATAACATATCAGAAATGATGGAATTTTTATAATCAAAATCCTTTTTTTTCAGATTTCAATAAAATGGGTGCCGAAGCCGAAACGTTATTATTGAATCGTTATCGAGCGCCAATTGATAGCGAAGTCATTGTGAAACGCAACTTTTCGGATGACGAGACGGACAAACTTAAAAATTACGAGACAAAACGTACAGATTACTTAGGTCAACCGATGTCAACCGAACGTGTCGAAATGATTGACAATGGAAATGGAAATGGAAATTCAAATGAAAATGGCAATGGCAATTCAAAGCCAAATCACCATTCACATCGCATTCCAGCGTCCTCATCGGTCATATCCGAAAGGAATCTTCTACCATCCGAACTAGGAACAGATTTAAATTTTAAAAGAAAAATCGTTTGGAAAAACGCAATTGGATTTTTCTTTTTACACATAGCCGCATTGATCGGACTCGTTCAAATCTTCTTAGGATATTCGGATATTCGAACTTCCCTATATTGTAATTATTATTATTAATTTTTTGTTTCATGTTTATTTTTATGTTATTAACAGTTCAAATTTACATGTTCCAGCTGCTTTTCTAGTTATTTCAAGTGGTATGGGCGTCACAATGGGAGCACATAGACTTTTCACGCATCGTTCGTACAAGGCGAAAACGTGGCTACGAGTGGCTTTATTACTTTTACACACGATGGCAGGACAGGTAAATTTTGGGAAAATTTGTAAAAAAATTTTTTCATTTATAAAATTTCTTAAAACTTTCTAGAATTGCCTTTATGTTTGGGTTCGGGATCATAGACAACATCACAAATATTCGGATACTGATGCCGATCCTCATAATGCTACTCGCGGATTTTTTTTCTCACATGTCGGATGGTTGATGTCTAAGAAACATCCAATGGTAAGCTTGCAAAATTTACAAATTTCATAGTCTTAATAATCATTTCTCTGAAGCGCGAAAGGTCGCTTTGCAGCTACATGTGGTAAAACAGAAACAATACCCAGTATACAATACCCATATGCAACTGTTCTTTCATAACCCTCCTACTCTAACCGAGGGTTAGGCTAACAATTTAGCCCCAAAAAAACTGTGTTCCGAAATTTTGGAATAAGATCAAATCTTTTAAACATATCACAACATTTTTTTTTATTTTCAATTTAATTGCATCCATTTGATTTCAAAATATTTTATTCCTTTTTTTAAAATATAATTAATAGAATATAAAAGATATATAAAAAATATATTTTTCCTTAAAAATAAATATAAAAATATTAGATACATTTTCTTTAAAATTTCTTTTGAATTCTTTCTTAAGGTTATCGAATTTGGAAAGAAAATTGACATGTCTGATTTAGAAGCTGATCCATGGATTATGTTGCAAAAGAAGTAAGTACCTTCATGAAATATAGCAAAATTTTTGGGAATTTAAATTTTTTTTTGCGTCCAAATCTCTTGGAGGACATGGTAGCTCTACTAAATCCAAATATTTCTAAATAGTAGACCCCAATTTTCCCATTCAGGTAGACACCAATATGCAATTTTCTTATTTTTTTAAGTGGATAATAACGTGATGCTGTTTTGCTTTTTCAAGGATAAAAAAAATTGAATTACTATGTATAATAAAAGCTAACTTGAGAGTAACTGCAAAATTGTCGACTTGGCGGTTTTTGTCCTCATTTGGACGATCAAATTATTCTTTTTAGTGGTTCCAAACGTATATTATTTTATGTGCCTAGTTCAGAGCTAAAATGATTTTAAGTTAATTATACAGAATTTGTGTAAAAATTTAAAATCAGTTACGACAATTTGACAGATTTTATCTTTGCATTAAAATAATACCTATATCGTATTTATTATTCCGTGTAATTAAAATTAATATTCAAAACTTTTCAAAAATACTGGGCAAGTTGATATTTAGGATGTGCCATGAAGCAACTTAAACAAAATGTTTGTGTTGATTTAAGAAATTTATTAAAAATTTAATGAACCAGCATAAGAAATAATTGTATTTTATTTTGTAAATTCCGATTATGGCATATACATGAATTTCTTATTTCACACTCAACATAGGAAGGAAACTTATATTTATTTCGTAAAATTCCTGCTAAAGCTTTCTTACTAGTATATTTAAAACTTCTGTTACACTCTACGCCATACTGTCAAATATTTGGCCAGCAAAATTTGACAAAAAGTTCAGTTACATTATAGTAAAATAATATGGCAAATAATAATTTTAGGATAACACTATCTATTTATAAAAGACATATATTTGACATAGTGGCATACAGTGTAACTTATACAAATTAAATTTCTATTATTATTACGGAAAAATCTGTATTATCCTATGAAAACGTACGACTAAATTTCTTGTTAAAACCATATGGTGTGTCCGTTGTCAAATTAACCTTGTATTGTTTTCAATAATATTGTTTATTTAAGGAGTAGGCATATATCTTGGGTCTACAAATATTATACATCTGCCAACAGTCTGTGCGCAACTTTATTATCTTATGGGTTGAAGTCCGAAACGTGTTTAATGCTAAGATGCGGTGTAGGTTACTATGCGACTGACAACCTAAAAAATAAAGTCGCAAATAGCCTCCTGGTTATTCCTTAGGTTGTCAGTCTCATAGTAACCTACACCGCATCTCAGCATTAAACACGTTTCGGACTACTACCTAATAAAGTTGCGCCCAGACTGTTGGCAGATTTTTTTTATTTATTTACGTATTTTCTTTATCAGTAGAATATTCCATAGAACTAAAAGCGAATTCGATCACATTAAACCAAAGAGATTTTCGGAAACAGTGAAAACTTGAACAATACCCACAGGGGGTTTAATAGGGAAAAATACTTAAATCGGGTTTTTCCCCGACTATGTTTTAAGCTACAAGTGAATTCCAAATCCCAATATACCTAAGAAATATATCAGAATTCGTGAATATGTATACAACCACTTTACACCGCCATAGGGGTTGGATATCAAAAAATTTGAAGAACTTTTCTAGGCGCTTATATAAATAGCCCGCAGAAGTGAAATTGCTTTGATAGCTCGACATATCTAAAAGTTTTAACGAAATTCGTGAAAATTTGGATTCACGGACATTTATTTTACTCAACCTCTGAACGCCAATAAAAATCTGAACTTTTTATACTCTAGATGAAATCATATAGAGTATTATAAGTTTAATCCAGCCGAAAAGTTTGTAACGCATAGAACCGAGCCTCGGACGAAAAAAAGTTATATATTATTTTTTGTTTATTTGTGGCCAAAAACCTCAAATCCGCCGTCCGTCCGTCCGTCCGTCCGTCCGTCCGTCCGTCCGTCCGTCCGTCCGTCCGTCCGTCCGTCCGTCCGTCTGTCCGTGAACACGATAACTCAAGAACGCCTTTACCTAGGATCTTGAAATTTTGAATCTGGATGTTTGGTTGAATTTGTAAGGCTAAGTTCGTTAACGGGCAAAATCGTCCTACTCCTTCGGGTAGCTGCCATACAAAATGTCCTTAAAACACGTGTTCAAGAATATTGGTCGATAACTTCAGAAGGGTTTAAGCTACGACATTGAAATTTTGTACGTGTTATTTTTCCAATAGTTCGAGCTAAATGTATGATTATGAAGAAAATCCTATTAGTCCTTCGTGTAGCTGCCATACAAATATCCTGTCAAAATGTATTCACTTAATTTACGAAACTCACTATAACTCAAGTAATCTTTTAGCTACGAATTCGGAATTTTTTACAAATTAGTTTTGAGTGAAAATAAAGTTCGAGTTTACTAGTCAGCGAAATCCTTTTACTCCTTCTTGTAGCTGCCATACAAAATGTCCTTAACACGTGTTCAAGAATATTGCCGATGACTTCAGAAGGGTTTAAGCTACGTCTTTGAAATTTTGTATGTGTTGTTTTTCCAATAGTTGGAGCTAAATGTATGATTATGAAGAAAATCCTATTAGTCCTTCGTGTAGCTGCCATACAAATATCCTGTCAAAAAGTCTTCACTTAATTTACGGAACTCACTATAACTCAAGTAATCTTTTAGCTATGAACTCGAAATTTTGTACAGATTAGTTTTGAGTGAAAACAAAGTTCGAGTTTACTAGTGAGCAAAATCCTTTTACTCCTTCTGGTAGCTGCCATACAAAATATCCTTAAGACACGTGTTCAACAATATTTTTCGATAACTTTTGAACGCTTCAAGCTACGAATTTGAAATTTTGTACACATTAATTTTTGAATGGTTCCAAGGAAAAGGATAAATATGTAAGAAATCTAGTGAGTCCTTTCTGCACCTTCCATGTGAAAGTCCTTCAAAAAGGACACATTTTTTCGATGACTTACCCAGTTCAAGGTATGAAATTAAACACTGAATATTTTCTTTTAGTTTTGAGTAGCAATCTAATATCAGTCCTTAATAAAGGACATACAACATGCACACACGTAATTCTACTTTATCCCCAACTACAATATAAATCGGAGTTCAGTATTCATCTAGAGTATTATACGATTGGCTTGCAGCCGATCGTGACTGCAGTATGTTTTTTTCTTTAGTTACTCTAATAGCACATCTACATATACGTACTAAGTTTCAACTTTCCAACATAAGCCGTTTCTGAGGTATAAAAAACCACCCCTCACCCCCGTACCTTGCTATCCCTATGAAAAATTTTATTTTTCTAGTGGCTCTATATAATCATAAATTGTTAGCTTTCAATTCATTACGGTTTTCGAAATATAAAAATCAAAATTTTTTTTCCTTTCTACCTCCTTTCCCTATCACCGCCAACACCCACACCCCTAAAAATTTTTTCCCTACTAGAGGTCTACCGACCCCAACTCCTGTAAAATTTTCAAGATCATATCTGATACGGTTTCTTAGATATAAAAATGAAATTTTTTGAGAAATTGGTATCCCCCACTTTCGTGCTTCACCTCCCCCCTCAAAAAGTTTACTTTCAGTAGACTCCACTTGTGATCTCATATACAGAAATCAAATTGCATCTTCCTGCTGTAATTAGTTCGGAAGATATTGTAATCCAAAGTTTTTTGCAAATGAGTCCACTATCATAGTACTAAGTTCCAAGTTTCACTAGCGACCAGTCGGATCTTAGCCTGCGACGTATTTAATTCAATCGAAACAATCAATAATTTTAAATTGTGCCTAAATTGCATTGATGTTGCGAAGCATTTTATAATTTTTCGGATTGACAGAATGCAGGCTGATTTCTTTTGAAAACTAACATATTTTATAACATATTAATCCGAATGAACTTTTCAAAATAGAATTTCCAAAATTTTAAAAAATTTTTATGCAATATCTATTTCATCACGTCTTTTTATGATCATCCTGACGATTATCTATGACCAACGGTCGGCAACAAACAAAACTGATCGTGAAAATACCCCGAACAATTATGTGGTCAAATATACAGTCAATAGTAGTTATAAAACAAAAACCGATAAAAATTACTTATAGTATTGAAGTACAATAAATTTAATTGCAAATTCACGGTCATGATTCAATGCTGCCGGACCAATTTATTTTCTTGCCATTATTAGAGATTGATCGATAGCTAATATTACTAGGCATACAATTTATTTATTGTCTGTTATAGTTTTTAGATTATCGACCAACATGTAGTTTTCTTGTTATCTTCAAGGATTTTATTAAACTATTTTTTCAACAAACTATAAAAGTTATTAAATATATACCTAATAACTATCAAATCAATAATAAGTATTGTTGCATATAAAAATGATTCGAAATTGCCACTTTACTTTTTACTTTATTATTTTTTAATAATAAAGTATTTATAACGAATCTTCATCTAATATATGTAAGTTAAACAGTATTCCGTATTTTTCCATTTCCTGGTCCTGGTGCTTTAAGAGATTTATTGAAGTTATGAGTTATTCACACTGTGTCTAATCGGCGACTATTTATTTAAAAAAGTTCAGAACAAACTGTTTCAACCATTCAAAATAGCACCATTAAAAAGCTAAAACTATGGTTCTATTCAATGTCAACAGAGATATCGTCTAGATTTACCAATATATAGCCTTAGGCTGGTTTAAGCGGCTGTTTTGTTTTAGTTTTATACATGGAATCATTTCCGCGCACTTTTAAAATTTTAAGATAGTGAACAATTTTAAATAGGTGCGCCAAACTGAGTTCTTATAACAACGAACTATCTATGATTTCACAAAAAAACATGCAAATATAATATATTTTGTTTGTGGTTCTATAAAAATTACATTCACTAAAATTTTAGTCATATACTCGTATATTTATTTCAGGTTTCAAGAACAGTTTTTGAACAACTAACCAAATTTGTATAAATGAAATTTGTTCTTTTTCTGTGCACTTTTTCGAAGTTAAAAACAAACAGATTCGAGGGAAATTTTAAAAAATATTTTTATTTTACTGAAAACTGAAGGTTTGCCAAACCACTCATAGGTTCGCGCAAGACTTCTAGTAGATAAATAGATAATCTAAAATCTATTTAAATTGAGAACAACCTAAAGGGATTAGAGGAACTTTGTCCTTTCTGGCAATCTTATATTCCTTAAAAATATATTTTTTTTAATTTTATAATTTTTTAATTATATTTTTTTTTCAGGTATTACAAAACTCTTTACGTAATTTTTACTTTATACCTTCCAACTGCCGTTCCTGTTCTACTATGGAACGAAGATTGGATAATTGCAGTTTTTACAACATTTTTTGCACGAACTGTTCTTCAATTAAATTTCACCTGGTCTGTGAATAGTGTTGCCCATATTTTCGGTAACAAGCCTTACGACAAGTAAATACGCTTATTATTAAAATTATTAAACTATTTCAATAATTGATTGCATTTTTCCAGAACTATGCTCCCAGTCGAGACAAAACTCGTTGCATTTATAGCCGCTGGCGAAGGATGGCACAACTATCATCACGCCTTCCCTTTCGACTACAGGGCAGCTGAATTAGGAATGCCCTTCAATTTAACTACAAGAATAATTGATTTCTTTGCTCGACGTGGTGATGTCTACGATCGGAAATTCGTTAGCGACGATATGATCCGGCATAGGGTCCTTAGGACAGGTGATGGAAGCCATCAGAAGTACAGCGCTATGCCCGAGGAGATCACCGAAAGTGAACTGATCTTGCGTAAGTACATCGTTGAGAAGCAACAAGTCAGCCAATTCATGAACCACTTGGAGAACTATTCCAAGGAAGATGATCTCAACAATAATATGGATAAGACTAAGGCAGCGCTTACTAAATCGAGCCTCGATAGTTGTAATAACGAAATAATTCTTCAGTTGAAGGATAAGCAAGCGCTGAATGTTTGTTAGTAGGCTTTAGTCATGATATGATGTACCTTGTAGAATGTTTTCTTTAGTTGTAAGTTTTACATAAATTTATAATATCATTATTTTTAAATTATTTTATAAGAGTGATCTGTTTTAGTTTTATAGTACTCACCCCGTAATCACCCCCTCACCTTTTTCATAATATGTTTATGTGGTTTATTGATGCGTTTTATATCACTATGTAGATATGGCTAGAGTTCGTGTTAACGAACATTCGATATTATTTGTGTAAACAATAAAAAGGATAAAATATTTGTAACTATAATTTGTTTTTATTCAACTACCTAACTTGTGTTAAAACTACCAATATATTCTCGGAAAGAAAACTATGTTGAAGGTAAAATACAGATTGAACGAAAGGACGACCGTAATATCCCAAATTCGATTAAAAAAAACTTTATCCAAGAAGCCAAGGCTCGACTTGGGCTGTCGCGTAATGTAACGAGTTTTTATCTTGCATAGGTAGTTCAAATTTTATTTATTTTTATGTGAATAATCGGATATAATTGTCAAGAAGCTAGGTCAATTTTTCCATTATGAGACCTTATATCTGCAACCTTTCGAAAATAAAGCGTTCTGAAGTTGTGGAGCAATATCTATGCGTGTTTTAAGGTTTTTAAAAGAGCTATTCGAAAAGTTCGAACTTAGCCATAAAAATGGATCAAAAATATTATAGTGGAACTCGAAGTCGCTTCCTGCTACTTATCTAGCAAGTAAACTATAAGAAACAATGGGACACACTGAGATAAGAAAAAACTAAAATTATATAAACTAATACCTAAAAAACGAGACTAATAAAAAGTGAAAAGAGTATAAAAAACATACTGCAGTCACGATCGGCTGCAAGCCAATCGTATAATACTCTAGATGAATACTGAACTACGATTTATATTGTAGTTGGGGATAAAGTAGAATTACGTGTGTGCATGTTGTATGTCCTATATTAAGGACTCCCATTTGATTGCTACTCAAACCTAAAAGACAATATTTAGTGTTTAATTTCATATCTTGAACTGGGAAAGTTATCGAAAAAAAAAATTTCCTTTTTGAAGGACTTTCACATGGGAGGTGCAGGAAGGACTCACTAGATTTCCTTGGAACCATTTGAAAATGAACGTGTACAAAATTTCAAATTCGTAGCTTGAAGCGTTCAAAAGTTATCGAAAAATATTGTTGAACACGTGTCTTAAGAACATTTTGTATGGCAGCTACCAGAAGGAGTAAACGGATTTCGCTGATTAGTAAACTCCAACTTCGTTTTTACTCAAAACTAATTTATACAAAATTTTCAATTCATAGCTAAAAGATTACTTGAGTTATAGTGAGTTCCGTAAATTAAGTGAATTCATTTTGACAGGATATTTGTATGGCAGCTACACGAAGGACTAATAGGATTTTCTTCATAATCATACATTTAACTTCAACTATTGGAAAAATACTACGTACAAAATTTCAAAGACGTAGCTTAAACCCTTCTGAAGTTATCGACCAATATTCTTGAACACGTGTTTTGAGGACATTTTGTATGGGAGCTACCAGAAGGAGTAAAAGGATTTCGCTGACTAGTAAAGTCGAACTTTCTTTTCACTCAAAACTAATTTGTAAAAAATTCCGAATTCGTAGGTAAAAGATTACTTGAGTTATAGTGAGTTTCGTAAATTAAGTGAATACATTTTGACAGGATATTTGTATGGCAGCTACACGAAGGACTAACATGATTTTCTTCATAATCATATATTTAGCTCCAACTATTGGAAAAATAGCACATACAAAATTTCAATGTCGTAGCTTAAACCCTTCTGAAGTTATCGACCAATATTCTTGAACACGTGTTTTAAGGACATTTTGTATGGCAGCTACCCGTAGGAGTAGAACGATTTTGCCCGTTAACAAACTTAGCCTTACAAATTCAACCAAACATCCAGATTCAAAATTTCAAGATCCTAGGTGAAGGCGTTCTTGAGTTATCGTGTTCACGGACGGACGGACGTCAAGCGGATTTGAGGTTTTTGGCCACAAATAAACAAAAAATAATATATAACTTTTTTTCGTCCGAGGCTTGGTTCTATGCGTTACAAACTTTTGGGCTGGATTAAACTTATAATACTCTATATGATTTCATCTAGAGTATAAAAATCGGCCAAAAGTCTGGGCGCAACTTTATTGTTTTATGGATAGAAGTCCGAAACGTGTTTAGTGATGAGATGCGGTGTAGGTTACTATGCGACTGACAACCTAAAAAATAACGTTCCAAATAGCCCCCTGGTTATTTCATAGGTTGTCAGTCGCATAGTAACCTACACAGCATTAAACACGTTTCGGACTTCTACCCATAAAATAATAAAGTTGCGCGTATTTTTTTTATCAATAGAATAATTCATAGTAGTAAAAGCAAATTCGATCACATTAAACCTAAGAGATTTTCGAAATCAGTGAACAATACCCCCAGGGGGTTTAATAGAGAAAAATACTTAAATCGGGTTTTTCCCCGACTACGTTTAAAGCTTATAGAAGTAAAAGTGAATTCCAAATCTCAATATACCTTAGGAATATAATAAGAATTCGTGAATATGTACACAACCACTTTACACCCCCTTAGGGGTTGGATATTGAAAAAATTTGAAGAACGTTACTAGGCGCTTATATAAATAGCCCGCCGAAGTAAAATTGCTTTGATAGTTTGATATGTCTAAAAGTTTTAACGAAATTCGTGAAAATTTGGATTCACGGACATTTTTTTTACTCGACCTCTGAACGCCAATAAAAATCGGAACTTTTTTTTTTCTTAGTTACTCTAATAGCACATCTACATATACGTACTAAGTTTCAACTTTCTTGCATAAGCCGTTTCTGAGATATAAAAAACCACCCCTCACCCCGTACCTTGATACCCTTATCAAAAAATTTATTTTTCTAGGTTGTCTCTATAGTGGCTCTATATAATTCTAAATTGTTAGCCTTCTATTCATTATGGTTTTCGAGAAATAAAAATCAGAATATTTTCCTTTCTACCCCCTTTCACCATCACCCCCAACACCCACACCACCAAAATTTTTTTCCCTACTAAAAGTCTACCGACCCCAACTCTTGTAAAATTTTCAAGATCATATCTGATACGGTTTCTTAGATATAAAAATGACATTTTTTGAGAAATTGCTATCCCCTCACTTTCGTGCTCCACCTCCCCCCTCAAAAAGTTTGCATTCATTAGACTCCTCTTATGATCCCATATGCAGAAACCAAATTTTATCCTCCTGGTGTAATTAGTTCGGAAGATATTGTAATCCAAAGTTTTTCACCCCCCAACCCCACACCCCACCAAGCCTTTTAAAAATGTTAGCCCTTGTCTAATCTTCAAGTATCCCTAAGGGCAACCACAAAGTTTAAATCTTCTGACATCAATCGTTCAGGAGATATGGATTTTAGAATGTTTCAATCCCGGCTTTCAAGCATTTTGGACTCATTGTTTCCCCCCCCACTTCTACACTCCTCAACCCTTATAGATAATTTGCGAATGAGTCCACTATCATAGTACTACATAAGTTCCAAGTTTCAGCCTCCTAGCATAAGTAGTTCCTGAGATCTGGAAACCAAAATTTTTCGTCTAAAACGTTCCCCCCTCATCCCCCCTTACACCTCCACACCATCCGTAGGGGTTCACCCAATCTACCCACCATAAAAATTTCAACTTGATACCTCAACGGGTTTGGGAGCTACGCGCCTTTAAACGATTTTGCGTACGGCGTATACGGCGGACAGACGGACATTTTTTTTTTTTGCTTTTTTGGTGTTTACTAGTCCTAAAACCTGTAAATGCAAAATTTCAGGGTAGGAAATTTTTTTAAAATTTCAGTTCGATCACAATACTTTATTATTAAAAAATAATAAAGTAAAACTAAATAAAAATCTGCCAACAGCCTGGGCGCAATTTTATTATTTTTCGGTAGAAGTTCGGAACGCGTTTGATGTTGAGATGTGGGTGGTGTAGGTTGTTATGTGACTGACAACCTTAAAAATAACGTTCCAAATAGCCTCATCGTTATTCTACCCAAAAAATAATAAAGATGCACCCAGACTATTGGCAGATTTTTTTTTTTTTACGTATTTCTTTCCAATTGCAATAAAGGCATGGGTGGTAAAATGTCGACATAGCCTTTTAGGAGTTGATTATCAGAAAAAATCTGAAACCCCCTTTTTAACGATGACCTAACTGATACACAACATGATACACAATCATTTTACACCCTCTAGGGGTTTAAATATCGAAAAATGCTTTAATAGTGTTTTTTAAGATCATACCTGATGTGATTCTTAAGATCAACCAATTAAATTTTTTGAAAACTGTTTTTAACTTTGGATTACAGTATCTTCCGCACCAATTACACCAGGAGGATAAAATTTGGTTTCTGTATATAAGATCACAAGTTGAGTCTACTGAATGTAAACTTTTTGAGGGGGGAGGTTGAGCATGAAAGTGGGGGTAGCAATTTTTCAAAAAATTCAATTTTTATATCTCGAGAACCGTACCAGATATGAACTTGAAAATTTTACAGGAGTTGGAGTCAGTAGACTTCTAGTAGGGAAAATTTTAGGGGTGTGGGTGTTGGGGGTGATGGTGAAAGGGGGTTGAAAGGAAAACATTTCGATTTTTATTTCTCGAAAACTGTAATGAATAGAGCACTAAAAATTTACGACTATATAGCACTAATATAGAGAGACCCTAGAAAAATAAAATTTGTGATAAGGGTAGCACGGTACACGGGTGAGGGGTGGTTTTTTATATCTCAGAAACGGCTTATGCTAGAAAGTTGAAACTTAGTACGTATATGTATGTAGATCTGCTAGTAGAGTAATTAAAACTAAAAAAAAAAGGAATAACCAGAAGACAATTTGGAACGTTATATTTTAGGTTGTCAATCGCATAGTAGCCTACACCGTATCTCAGCATTAAACACGTTTCGGACTCCTATCCATAAAATAATAAATTTGCGCCCAGACTGTTGGCAGATTTTTAAATTGGTAAGCAAGTTTTCCGTGTTGAAATACTGCTTTATTTTATTTTCGTTTCTGACTGAGGAATCAACTCGACAGTCAGGTTCGAAACGTCACTCTTATGTACGACAGTATTTTTACACGAAAAACATGTTTTAGACCATAAAAATAATAAAAATAAAAATTTACCAAGAAATTTGCATAAAAAAACTTTCAACTTAAAATAAAACCCACCAAAAACTCCTGTAACGCCGAGGGGGTTGAACCCTGCCCCCAAATTATGGAATTAAGAAATCACAACTAAATGTAATTAATACGAGACGCGTAAATTGATTTACATGTTAATTACAAGGGAGGACCCTTGCAAAAAATGGATTTTCATATTTTTTACAAGAGGTGACCCATATTTTTTACAAACTTGATATTTTAACAAAGGGACCCTTGTTAAAAATAGCTATTCATATTTTTTACAAACTTGATATTTTAACATGGGGGGGACCCTTTCGAAAAATGGCTTTTCATATTTTTTACAAACTTCATATTTTAAAGGGACCCCTGCGAAAAATGGCTTCTGATATTTTTTACTAGGGACCCTTGTGAAAAATGGCTTTTTCAGATCATATTGCAACGAAAAAAAGGAGGAGAAAGGAAAAGCAATGCGAGGTGTTCTAGCATCTCCATAGAAGTGCGAGAGACCTCGTTATATGCACTCTTACAACAGTTTTAAAATGATTGTGAGTTACAATGGAGATCTGATTTCAGAGGACATGCTCTTGCAAAAAGGAGGTCAAATGGAGGAGAAAACGAGGTCTTCGATCCTCCCTGAAGAGTACTCCAGAATTAATCACGGGACATTTACTAGTTGGGCGTTTTAAGCTCCCCTAGAAGTATTTTTAAATGATTTCTTAAGAGGTACAATGTAGATCTGATTTTATGGGATATACCTACTCTTGCAAAAAGGAGGTCAAATGGAAATTCATTTTTATAATAAGTATTCTACTAACGATAAATTTTTTTGTAAACCCCCGCAAACAGCTGTCTGGCCATGAGACACGATGTGAGGCCTGACCGACTCGAGTTGGCATCCGATGTGGCCGTCACGTCGATAGCTTGTTTAATGTCCTTAATTGGCGATTGGCCTCCTCACTGGAAGAGCTAGCGCTTGATTTAGCGGCGAACCTCTCCTTGCGAGTTCATCCGCAGCCCGGAATCCCGCTGTGACCCGGAACCCAACAAATTGTTATGTTAAAATCAGTGCATAACGCACTAATCTTATCCCTGCATAGCCTCACGAGGAGGGATTTGATCAAGTGTGAGTCGAGCGCCTTAATCGCCGCCTGACTATCTGTTAGGATTACGACGGGTTTGTTCCACATTGCACAATCTTCTAGCAGATTACAAGCCTGAATGATTCCCAACATCTCTGCCTGAAATAAGCTACAGCAGTCTGGTATTCTGAATGTCTCGCTATGGCTCAGATCGGCGGAGAATACTCCAACACCAGTACCCGCGTCTGTCTTCGAACCATCCGTGTAGTTTAAATTAAAACAAAAAAACCCAATATAATTAAACAATCCGTAAAATTATATAAAATTTACATACATTAGATTAAATTAATAAAATTTGGAACTTTAGAAGTAAAAAACAATTAGGTATAATACTACTCAACAACAAATTAAATTTAAATAAATATATAAAAAAAAAATTAATTATCTACAATTGAAAGAAATTATAAATTTAACTTAAACTTAAAATAAAATTACACTATTAAAAATGAAATGTTCCAACTACAAAAAAGTGTATTTTAATTAATTTTAACTTTAAAATATAAAATTGGAATCAATTAAATAAAATAATAGATAAATAAAACTCGAAACTACAAAATTAAAATTAGAACTTGGAAACTTACGAGTATACCTAAAATTTAATAAAATGACCGCATAAAAAATTAATTGAAATTAGAACATGAAAACTAAAAACAAAAAAATAATTTAATTATAATACCATATATAAAGTTTATACCTGAAAAGAAGAAAAAAAAGAAAATTATAGTAAAACATACTGCACTCACGATCGGCTGCAAACCAATCGTATAATACTCTAGATGAATACTGAACTCCGATTTATATTGTAGTTGGGGATAAAGTAGAATTACGTGTGTGCATGTTGTATGTCCTTTATTAAGGACTGCCATTAGGTTGCTACTCAAAACTAAAAGACGATATTCAGTATTTAATTTCATATCTTGAACTGGGTAAGTCATCGAAAAAAATAGTCCTTTTTGAAGGACTTTCACATGGGAGGTGCAGAAAGGACTCACTCGATTTCTTACATATTTATCCTTTTCCTTGGAACCATTTAAAAATGAACGTGTACAAAATTTGAAATTCGTAGCTTGAAGCGTTCAAAAGCTATCGAAAAATATTGTTCAACACGTGTCTTAAGGACATTTTGTATGGCAGCTACCAGAAGGAGTAAAAGGATTTCGCTAATCAGTAAACTTGAACTTCGTTTTTACTCAAAACTAATTTGTACAAAATTTCCAATTCATAGCTAAAAGATTACTTGAGTTATAGTAAGTTCCGCAAATTAAGTGAAGACGTTTTGACAGGATATTTGTATGGCAGCTACACGAAGGACTAATAGAATTTTCTTCATAATCATATATTTAGCTCCAACTACTTTAAAAAGAACACATATAAAATTTCAAAGACGTAGCTTAAACCCTTCTGAAGTTATCGACCAATATTCTTGAACACATGTCTTAAGGACATTTTGTATGGCAGCTACCAGAAGGAGTAAAAGGATTTCGCTGACTAGTCAACTCGAACTTTCTTTTTACTCGAAACTAATTTGTACAAAATTCCGAATTCGTAGCTAAAAGATTACTTGAGTTATAGTGAGTTTCGTAAATTAAGTGAATACATTTTGACAGGATATTTGTATGGCAGCTACACGAAGGACTAAGAGGATTTTCTTCATAATCATATATTTAGCTCCAACTATTGGAAAAATAACACATAAAAAAATTTCAAAGTCGTAGCTTAAACCCTTCTGAAGTTATCGACCAATATTCTTGAACACGTGTTTTAAGGACATTTTGTATGGCAGCTACCCGAAGGAGTTGGACGATTTTGCCCGTTAACGAACTTAGCCTTACAAATTCAACCAATATCCAGATTCAAAATTTCAAGATTCTAGGAGAAGGCGTATTACGGTTAAGATTCGCGGTAACAGTTTTAAAACCGCAATTACAACCCCCTTGCACCAAAAAGGAGGGCGAACGGGTCCTTGCCGGCCGAACCCAGAGAAGGGTCGTGGGCGCCAGTGGTTCCTGAATTTAAGGAGCCCGCTCTTGCACGATTTACCCCGTTCGAACCACTGAATCGGGGAAATCACTCTTAAATTCTTCACTTCGAATTATCCTATGCACGGAAAAGAGGCTGAAACACGTCACAACATTTATCAGACACAGTGTCGTAATGAAATATAAGAAAATGTAATTCTAATGATAATTATAAACGTTAGAAAAAAAAAATGAAAATAGTAATAATAAATGTCTGGGATAAATTCCACTAAAGGCTAATTCTTTTAACTAAATTGAACTCACTCGAAATATTCCTACTCCTATCTACCTTATTAATTCTAGGGCGCCGCTGGTGCGTTGTCCCACGAAGTCTGGTTTTCTTTTCCACTCCTTGCTCAGCTTTTTCGTACGCGACTCTAATGTTATCTCCGTCCAGGTTTCTACCTCCAGGTCTCGTTCCTCGCCGTATTACTCCTTTTTCCTTCGCTTCTTTCTTTCAAAAACTAACTGCCACTCCGCTCGGTCTCACTATCAACATCCAAAAGAGGCCGTTTTTGGGTCCTGCACTTCCCGCGAAACCTCGGGTCAGCTTTTCCATCGGTAAATCCCCGTTTTCCTGGGTTAATGAACGTTTTCTCCGGTCATTCGCTTAATTTTAATAACTTCCCGTACTGATTAGCTTTTATTTCGGTTGATTCGGTGTCCACTTTATATTCACCATCCGACTTTTATCATGGACCCAAACCTTGCTGATCTGCCTTATCGACTTCACTCTCTCGCGGTTCGTGCAGTGCTCGTCGGTATTGTCGTCGAGTGACGTTTCTCAATGTTGTGACATTAGTGCGGTGTTGTGCTATATTTCCGTGATCGTTCTGCGTTTTCCGTGTTAATTGTTTTCTGTGTTGTGCTCTCGTTAAATGTCTTCTGGGTGTCGTTCATGTTAATTGTTTGTTCGTACCGTGCTCCTCTGTGTTAATTTGTTTGGTTACCACCGGTTGATATCAATAACTGAAGTGATTCCTCGCTTCTTCGTTTCAGGTTTGACGGAGTCAGCGGCTACGCAGGAAGGAGTAACCATCGGTGAGTGTAAGTATTACGATTAGGCTGCATACTTGTTTTTGATGTTGTGTGCTTCGGTTCGGTTACGGATACGGTTCCGTGGGAATAAAAATATTTATGTTGGTTGCGTCGACGAAGTCACGTCTCTCGTAAGTGTCCCCTTGTTTTTGATACGATTAGTTACTTGACTACTAACACTAGCGCTAAATCTAATTTACCCTGATATGACATAATAAACCTGATTCCTTCGTTTTTTTCCGCCTCTTCTCCGTGTTTACTGAAAAATAACTAATACTTCTTAATTGGTTTACTTTTAGGTGCTTGAGCTAAGAGCGTTCATCGCCTCAGGAAGAGTGGGAGACATACAAAAAAACAAGCAATTCGGAGGTAAGTAAACTCCAATATAATTCTGAATTCAACAATAAAGATTTGTTTTATTTCTTTGCAGGTCGACAATATAGTTACGGATGGATCCGTAACAGGCGTTCTTGAGTTATCGTGTTCACGGACAGACGGACGGACGGACGGACGTCAAGCGGATTTGAGGTTTTTGGCCACAAATAAACAAAAAATAATATATAACTTTTTTTCGTCCGAGGCTTGGTTCTATGCGTTACAAACTTTTGGGCTGGATTAAACTTATAATACTCTATATGATTTCATCTAGAGTATAAAAATGTTTAAAAGTAATGAAGATTTAAAAAAATTGATTACGATTCGTTAAAGGTGTTTATGGACGGCACAAAGACCAACATTAATTTTATTTTTAGTCCGAAAATGGCAAAAAACAAAATTAAAATAGGTACTCTAATTTTACTTTATTATTTTAAAAATGAAGTATTTTTAATGCGTTCGCAAACCCTTTTATTGAATTTAATATGTCATATATGTATATATTTATACACCAGAATAAAAAGAACAAGGCAAGATCTCAGATTGAAGAGTTCAGTTTTGAAAAATATTCAGAAATCCTCACCCAATATGCTACACTTGCACGATAACTAGGAAAGATACCAGAAAAACCTCTTTCCTTTTTAAAGACCATCCAACAGTTTTTGATCCGTCGAGCCGATTTTGAACTACTTGCGATATATGCAAACTAATAAAAGTTCCCGAAATATCTCAAAATAAAAAATCTCTTTCGATTTTCAGTTGCTATTTTTCATAACAGTTGTATTTTTTGTTATTGATTTTCAAAAAATAGAAATAGACATTAACGACATACATTAATTTCTTAAATCTAAAATCACTAACTCAGAAATTAATTACATTACCTAATAAAATTTTAGTAGGGAAGGTGAAAATATGTTTGGTTCACTGTCTGCCATTTAGTTGGAATTGACACACCTTTAGTCTGCCCACCGGGTGAACGAAGGCCATAATAATGATCTAGATGATCCGGACGAAAAATTCTTAAATATACCAGTAGAATAGTTTCAATTTGTGCAAATTTTTAATATTCACACCTCGTTCACCCCAAAATTTTTAATTTTGTCAAATACTAATTTGGTACAATTGGGAACATACATACGTGTAAATTTTTCCAGTTTCAAAAATCAAGCATAAGCCGTTTCATGGACAGAATGAAAAACTTTTTCCACTTTCCCACTTCATATATTATTTTTGGAAAGTATCAGTCCAATAGATCTATAATATTATACATACATTAACAGATCTATAATATTATACATACATTAACTTTGCTCTATATAATTACAAGTTTCAACATTAAATCATTTTCATTAGTATTTTAAGACAAAAGTTATTTGTCTTAAAATTATTTGTTTCCTTTAGAAACGGAAAAATATGGTATTGGTTCGATTATATTATAATTCGTGGCAGATTCAATCCTACAAAGAATTTATTTTAATTATAATGACGGATTTTTTACTTAAAGCACGAATGAAAAAGAAATTTATGTCGACTATGAAAGTAAATTTGAAAATGGAACAAAATCCAAACAAAGGTGAAATAGAATTTCAAATATTTTTCTTAATATCATTGTAATAATACAAAGCACAAAAATTCCACATAGATAGAATTGTATATGTCTGGAAAGCAATTTAAATTAAAGCGGCACGAAATACCGACGAAAAGATAAGAAACAGTCACATTTGCATTAGAATCAGCCAAGAAATGTCTTACATAACATTTAAATTAGTTTCAGTACTAACGCTATTCACTTTGTTGGTACTACCGCCGGGTAGTCAGGGAAGACAGAAATGTGGTATTCTAACCCAAAGAGCTGCACGTATAATCGGCGGTATATCAACTTATAAACTTAAATTATTTTTGATTTAAGAGTCATAACTTTTTATATTTTAGGAAACAATGCGAATCAACCTTATCCTTGGTTCATGGCATTCGTTCAGATTCCAATTAATATCCTGCAGCCTACTATAACACGGGTTACATGCGGTGGTTCGCTAATAACGCAAAGAGACGTCCTAACAGCTGCTCATTGTTTTAATAAGTAGACTTTTAATTTTTTTTTAAAATATTATTTTTAGAAACTAACAGACATATTTTAGAATTCTTTCCCCAAAAGATAGTTTTGTCGTTTTTAGTGGTCTGCAAAATATTTGTACCCTTAATGACAATGTCGTACAACATCGAATTCAAAAAACTCTTTCACATATTAAATATCAACCGAAATCGGCTTGGTACGATATTGCGATAGTAACACTTAAAACTAAAGTTGATGGAATTCCAATTTGTCTCCCATCCCCTAAAGGTTATTAACTTAAAATTATTGAAAAAAATTCATTAAATTATTTATATTCAACAATTTATTTATTTATTTAGATACGATATCGAGAAGAGGCGAAGCTGTCGGATTTGGATTTATAAATAATAACCAGGAACTACCGTGTAGACTACAAGTAGTGGAAATAAATTCTTATAATCAGGTAAATATTTTTTTATGTATTTTGTAATCTAGATCATTAGATCTAGAAGAAATCTAAAGTTAGTGGACACTCAGTTGATAACTAGTAAAGGAAGAGGAAAAAAATCTGCCGACAGTCTGTGCGAAACTTTATTATTTTTCGGACCGAAGTTATTGATTGAGTCCGATAGAATACTTACGCCACAACCACATCTAACACAAGATTTACGTAATTGGGTCATACTCCGGGACGTGGTCCAAATATATTATAACATCGGTTATTTTGAGATAAGTAAGATGTTTTTGTTTGGAAAGTTAATTTTATCACGAGAATAGAAGCAAAAATGTCGAAAATATCGGTTTTCAGCCATTATACCTCGAACGTTGATGCCTTAGTGAAAAACTATATAACCCCTTCGCGGTTGAATATCAAAAAATTCTGAAATTAATTTTTAGGCGATTACATTAAAAGCCCATAGAAGTCAGAACCGTTTTACTTCCATCAGACTTAAGAGATATGACGAAATTTGTGAAAACGTATACCCATTACATCATCTTGGTGGTTGAATTTCGAAAATTTGTGCAATAAGTTTAGGCGATTACATAAAAATCGATAAAATCGATTTCATACTTCCATAAGGCCTGGTAGAGGTTATTATCGAAGCTATGGCTTCTGAAATGTTCAGCCTCCGCTCGCAAGTCCTACGGAAGCTTTATCGAAGTTAAAAGTCCACAACCTGCGCTCAAAAGTCTTATCGAAATTACAGCCTTCGGAAAATCAAAATGCGAAGTTTGTTTGCTAGTTGGGTATCAGTCCTAAGAAGTATGACGGAATTCGTGAAAACGTGTTTAGTCCTTTTATACCCACTTAGAGGTTGAAAATGAAAAACCCTTGGAACGTGTTTTTCGCGATTATAAAATTAGACCGTGGAAGGGAAAAGTTATTCGGAATCTAATCAGACCTGAGTTAAATGGCTAAATTAGTGAAAATGTACTCAACCCTTTTACACTCCCTTAGGAGTTGAATTTCAAAAAACACTGAAAACACTTTCTAGGCATTTAAATAAAAAAAATCCGTGGAATAATATAAATAAATAATTGGGTGCGCCATCTTTTATATCGGTATGTAAACATTGAATAACTTTGAAAAAAAAAAAACTGATTTTTACATGTGAGGTATTTTTATTCAATTTGGTCCTTTAGAATTTATTTGGATTAGTTGTCGAATACAACATCAATCAAGTGGCTGCCTCTATTGGCCACAGCAAAATGTGCCCTTTTTGCTGCGTTTTCCATTACTTTTTCGAGCATCTCGAGCGGTATAGCGATGATTTTGGCACGAATGTTTGCTTTGAGCTCGTCAATGGTCTGAGGCTTGCTGGCGTACACTTTGCTTTTCAAATAGCCCCATAAAAAGAAGTCCGGAGGAGTCAAATCTGGAGATCTCGGTGGCCAGTCAATGTCGCCTCTCTTCGACATCAGACGTTCGTTGCAGAAACTGAATTGTTTCATTTGCAGTGTGGCATGACGCACCGTCTTGTTGAAACCAATAAGCATCAAGACCTTTTTCACGCATTTGCGGGCAGACATAATCAGCTAACATCCACCGATATTGTTTTCCATCGACTGTTTCGTTTTGTCGGAAAAAAATGGCCCAATGATGATTTTGGCGCAAACGCCGACCCAAACAGTCACTTTTTGATCATGCAATGGCATTTCATGGATCTCGTGTGGATTCTCTGTTCCCCAAATGCGGCAATTTTGCTTATTAACGCCGCCAAAGAGTGTGAAATGGGCCTCGTCGGTCATCAAAATTTGCTTCCAAAAATCAGGTTCAGTGTCAACCATTCGAGCGACTGATTGGCCGTATTCCAAGCGACGTGGACGGTCTGTCGGATATATTCTTCTGAATTGACGTTTTCAAAAATTGTCCAATCAAGTCAATCTGTTGAAAAATGTCAAAGTTATTCAATGTTTACAAACCGATATAAAAGATGGCTCACCCTGTATATCAGAAGACCTAGGAGAAGTGACGAAATTCGTAAAAATATATTCATTTAATTTTCACTGATAATTCTTTTAGCCCCCATTCCGTACGCCAATCAATGGATATTTGATATTTTTATACTCTAGATGAAATCATATAGAGTATTATAAGTTTAATCCAGCCCAAAAGTTTGTAACGCATAGAACCAAGCCTCGGACGAAAAAAAGTTATATATTATTTTTTGTTTATTTGTGGCCAAAAACCTCAAATCCGCCTGACGTTCGTCCGTCCGTCCGTCCGTCTGTCCGTTAGCACGATAACTCAAGAACGCCTTCACCTAGGATCTTGAAATTTTGAATCTGGATGTTTGGTTGAATTTGTAAGGCTAAGTTCGTTAACGGGCAAAATCGTCCTACTCCTTCGGGTAGCTGCCATACAAAATGTCCTTAAAACACTTGTTCGAGAATATTGACCAATAACTTCGGAACGCCTAAAGCTACGACTTTGAAATTTTGTATGTGTTACTTTTTCAATAGTTGGACATAAATATTTGATTATGAAGAAAATCCTATTAGTCCTTCGTGTAGCTGCCATACAAATATCCTGTCAAAATTTATTCACTTAATTTACGAAACTCACTATAACTTAAGTATCAAGTATCTTATGGCTATGATTTGGGAATTTTGTACAAATTAGTTTTCAGCAAAAACGAAGTTCGAGTTTATAACCAGCGAAATCCTTTTACTCCTTCTGGTAGCTGCCATACAAAATGTCCTTAAAACACGTGTTCAAGAATATTGGTCGATAACTTCAGAAGGGTTTAAGCTAAGACATTGAAATTTTGTATGTGTTATTTATCCAATAGTTGAAGCTAAATGTATGATTATGAAGAAAATCCTATTAGTCCTTCGTGTAGCTGCCATACAAATATCCTGTTAAAATGTCTTCACTTAATTTACGGAACTTACTATAACTCAAGTAATCGTTTAGCTATGAATTCCGAATTTTGTACAAATTAGTTTTGAGTGAAAATGAAGTTCTAGTTTACTATTCAGCAAAATCCTTTTACTCCTTCTGGTAGCTGCCATACAAAATGTCCTTAAGACACGTGTTCAACAATATTTTGTTCTTTAACTTTTGAACGCTTCAAGCTACGAATTTGAAATTTTGTACACGTTCATTTTTAAATGGTTCCAAGGAAAAGGATAAATATGTAAGAAATCGAGTGAGTCCTTCCTGCACCTCCCATGTGAAAGTACTTCAAAAAGGACATTTTTGTTCGATGACTTACCCAGTTTAAGATATGAAATTAAACACTGAATATTGTCTTTTAGGTTTGAGTTCCAATCTAATGGCAGTCCTTAATAAAGGACATACAACATGCACACACGTAATTCTACTTTATCCCCAACTACAATATAAATCGTAGTTCAGTATTCATCTAGAGTATTATACGATTGGCTTCCAGCCGATCGTGACTGCAGTATGTTTTTTATCTAAATTACTTTTCCGATAGATCTACATATACTCACCAAGAAAAACATCCACCCACCATCCAACCACTAGAAATAATTATATTTTTTTAACTTGTTACTACTATAGCTCTATCTAAATACCAAGTTTTAGCTATCCATCATGATGTGTTATTCAGATATAAAAATCTGAACTTTTGCTTAATCACCCTCCCCCACCTTCACCCCCTACCCTACAACTGTGTGACTTCCCATAAAAAATCTAAACATCTATCTTAAACTGCTCTTGAGATATGAGACGTAATTTATTAGAAAAATTCTTATCCCCCCCACTTTCATGCCAACCTCCTCCATGAAAAATTTTATATTCAGCATTTATTGACTTGTATACCTACATAAACCGAAATTAATTTTTCTGGCGCAATTGGTTCGTCAGATATCTTAATCTAAAGTTTTTCACCCCCCATTCATACACGCCACTGACCCTCCCGAACAAAATTTTAGTTCCGGTCTATTCTCCGAGTATACTTAGAGTCAGTCATTAAGTTTCAATTTCGTGACATTAACCGTTTCGGAAATATGGATTTTAGAATGTCTCAATTCGACTTTCGAGCGCTTCGTCCCCCCCACCCCCCACCCCCCCTACCACCATTCTCTTCCACCCTTATCGACAATTTTTTGCAAATAAGTCCACTATCAAATCTCTATATAAATTCCAAGTTTCAGTCTAGAAACCAAAATTTTCCGTCTAAAACGCTTCCCCTCACACACTAACCTCTCAAAATGTATCCACTTAAAACTCAATAGTTCAAAGGGTTTTTGAGATACGAGCCTTTTAAACGATTTTGCGTACGGCGGACGGCGGACGGCGTACGGCACACCTGTGGTCTATTCTTCACATCATGTACATCTCTCTTGTTTTGAATTTTCAAGCTACTTTTCAGCGGCAAAAATAGTTATTGTCATAAGTTTCAGGTATCCATCGTTAGCGATTCTTGAGACATAAAAATCGGCATTTTTTTGTTTCACACTCCACACCCTTATTTCTTACACCTCACCCCCAAAATGTTAAATGAGAGTACCTACAAAAAGAGAAACTTATACACATACTCACACGAAACTATTGCATGTTTCGTATAAATATATTTGCAATATTAAATAGGTACCTACATAATGTATGAATAAGATAATTAAAAATTGTCTTTTCAGAGTATTTGCAATAAAATGTTGCAAGAAAATGGATTACCTAAGGTACTAAATGCATTTTGTGCTGGTGATTTAAACGGTGGCCAAGACTCGTGTCAGGTGATTATTTAAACCTTGAACTTATTTGATTTTTATTACTGATTTTTTTTATTTCCAGGGAGACAGTGGCGGACCATTTCAAATATTGTCTGAAAATGGAACCTATACACTTTATGGAATCGTATCTTTTGGGTTTAGATGTGCTCTCCCTAATAAATTAGGCGTTTACACAAGTGTTAAAAATTATATAAACTGGATAAGAAAATATGCATTACTAATGTTATGATTTACATCTGTTACACATTTTTCAGCAGTTATTGCATTTATTTTATTTTTAAATACTTTCTTTTGTTTATCACTAATATTTTACGAACACTGAATTTATATAATATTATTAAATTTTTTATTTTTATTTTAACGCAAGCATTTTGATACGTATTTTCGTAATGAATTGCTACTAAAACTAAGTAAAAAGAGTAAAAAATTAATAAAATACCTTCAAAGAATTTTACTTTCATATTGTTAAGATTCACACCAAGGTGCAACCACCGCACATTCCTTCCGGTTCATATTACGACCAGGCGAGTCGCCAGCCAGTACGCCACCAATTTCGAATTGTCGCGTATGCATCTTGATGACACTATAAGTGTCCCGTCATCATTTCTTTTTACCTTAGCATTTCCATGCACTTATTGTTTTTCGTTTATATAGATCAATTTCATCTGTACCTCATATGCACCTCATGCATTTGTTTGGTCTACCTTATGTTTTGCTTTTCGTGCAATTTATGATGCACTTCATGCGCACCATTTGTTTTGTTTTTTTTTTATTTGTGATTGTAAAAATATTATAAGTAGCTGTACAACAAAAATTAAAGATCAGTCGTTCGTGGATTTTTAATGAGTTTACTCATTTCAACCTTCCAGTTGTGTTCTTGTCTGAACCGATACAGAATCGGTTTAGCCATCAGTTTTAGCCATCAGTTTTAGCCATCGCAATTTTAGAGAAGTCTAACTGAGGTGAACTCATACCTTCCAATTGGTTTTGTTTCTTCTGAACTGATACAGAATCGGTTTAGCCATCGCATTTTTAGAGGAATCTACGGAGGTTAATTCAAACCTTCCAGTTGTGTTCTTGTCTGAACCGATACAGAATCGGTTTAGCCATCACTTGGTAGCCATCGCATATTTTTACAGACGACGCTGCAACGCCACCTGTAACGATTCAAGAATCGTTGCGGAGTAGTTCAGGTTCAGTACCTGAATTACCAAATCCGTTGAGGCAAAAGAGCCTTCGCGTTAACACATATTTCTAATAGTAAGTTACTGTAATCGACCTGAAATTTTAACAAGCCAATCGTATAATACTCTAGATGAATACTGAACTCCGATTTATATTGTAGCTGGGGATAAAGTAGAATTACGTGTGTGCATGTTGTATGTCCTTTATTAAGGACTGCTATTAGATTGCTACTCAAACCTAAAAGACAATATTCTGTGTTTAACTTCATACCTTGAACAGAGTAAGTCATCGAAAAAAAATGTCCTTTTTGAAGGACTTTCACATGGGAGGTGCAGGAAGGACTCACTCGATTTCTTACATATTTATCCTTTTCCTTGGAACCATTCAAAAATGAACGTGTACAAAATTTCAAATTCGTAGCTTGAAGCGTTCAGAAGTTATCGGAAAATATTGTTGAACACGTGTTTTAAGGATATTTTGTATGGGAGCTACCAGAAGGAGTAAAAGGATTTCGCTGATTAGTAAACTCGAACTTTCTTTCCATTCAAAATTAACTTGTACAAAATTCCGAATTCGTAGCTAAAAGATTACTTGAGTTATAGTGAGTTTCGTAAATTAAGTGAATACATTTTGACAGGATATTTGTATGGCAGCTACACGAAGGACTAACAGGATTTTCTTCATAATCATATATTTAGTTCCAACTATTGAAAACATAACACATACAAAATTTCAATGTCGTAGCTTAAACCCTTCTGAAGTTATCGACCAATATTCTTGAACACGTGTTTTAAGGACATTTTGTATGGCAGCTACCCGAAGGAGTAGGACGATTTTGCCCGTTAACAAACTTAGCCTTACAAATTCAACCAAACATCCAGATTCAAAATTTCAAGATCCTAGGTGAAGGCGTTCTTGACTTATCGTGTTCACGGACAGACGGACGGACGGACGGACGGACGGACGGACGTCAGGCGGATTTGAGGTTTTTGGCCACAAATAAACAAAAAATAATATATAACTTTTTTTCGTCCGAGGCTTGGTTCTATGCGTTACAAACTTTTGGGCTGGATTAAACTTATAATACTCTATATGATTTCATCTAGAGTATAAAAATACTTGATACTCTAAAACTTTCTATTTTCACGTTTCAATTTTTGAACCGAACACAAAGGTGGAGGCGGACAATATTTGTAGAAAATCTAGTCTCATATCACACTACCATTTCATATATTATACCTATCAGAGGAAAACAAAATTGTGGTTTAGGGTTGGAGTGGTACGGGTGGGTGGGAGTAAAAAAGAAAATATTCTACCTTTTACATCTCGAGATAGGAAGCTGAAACTTCGTACTTATAAAGGGCTATTGAAGTGGATCTTTATTAAAACATAATTTTTGATAGAAGTGTCACGACACGGGAGTTTATGGTCTTTTTGGTATCTCATGAATGACTTGTGCTAGAAAATTGAAACGTAGTATGTGTAATCATATTTATTGGAAATATAATTTAAACAAAGACATTCTTGAAATTTTCATCGGCGTTCGTAAGTGGAACAAAAAAATATCGGTGAACAAGGGGTCCATACATTTTTAATTTTTCTGAGATATCGAGTTAATTTTTCCTTCACAAGATAAAAATCTGCATACGGTCTGGGTGAAACTTTATTATTTTTGGGGTCAAAGTTCGGGAGCTTTCAAAGTCGGAGAATATCATCAGTTGTTTCGAGATTATGACGTTTCTTGGAAGGCTAATTTTGTTCTTAAAATAAAAAAATATTTAAAACAATGATTTTTAGCCGATTAAACATTGAAAAAGCCCGTGTAGACTACTCGAATTTCGGTATATTATGTACACTAAAAGCCCATAGAAGTAAAAACGAATTTGCTGAATTATCAAAATTAAGAGATATGACGAATTGTTAAAACATACATATATAAAACCATTACTTCCACTTGGGGTTTGAATTTCGAAAAAATTGTGAAACAGGTTTTTAGACGATTTCATAAGAATCAACTTGATATCTCATGGCACAGGAGGTATCTTGTAAAATTTGTGAAAACGTAAAACTCTTGGTTTTTGAAATTCGGAAAATCGTGAAATTAGTTTTTAGGTCATTACATCAAATGCCATAATAACCAATTTTATATCTCATCAAAACTAAGGGATTGCAAAAATTGTGAAAACATATGCAAACCCTGGGGTGTAGAATATCCAAAAATTGAGAAATGGGTTTGTAGGCGATTATATAAAAAGTCTGTGGAAGCGAAAAGCGATCTAATATCTCTTAAAACCTAAGAATTATGTCAAAGCTTTGAAAAGCATACAACCCCTTTACACCCCTTAAGATTGAATATCTAAAAATACTCAAATTGGCGCTTATATAGGAAATAATTAATTAATTAATTCGAAATATTATCAGATCTAAGCAATATCTAAGAATATGTGAAAACATGTGCAACCTCCTTACACCCACTTGGGGGTTGAATATCCAAAAATCTTGAAAGGTGTTAATAAATAAATATGAAGACAGAACTAGAAAGTAAAAACCAATTCAATTACTTATCACTTCAAAAAGATATGACGAAATTCGTGAAAACTTGTTCAACCGTTTTATACCCTTTTAGGGGCTGAACAAAAAAAAACTTTAAAACGAGTTTTAGGCGATTATTACGCAAGAACTCAAAAGTGAAAAGATATTCGATATCTGATCAGACCTGAGGGACATGGCAGAATTCGTGAAAAAGTATACAATCCCCTTTCCACCCCCTTAGGGGTCGAATTTCAAAAAAATCTTGAAAACACTTTCTAGGTATTTATATGAAGAATCCGTGGAATAGAAATGAATTTAATATTTGAAAAGATTTAATAGATATGAGGAAAACCGTGAAAATATATGCATTCCCTTTTCCGAACCCCAATGGATATTTGAAATTTTGTTTAATCTAAATAACTTTTCTAGTTGACTTACATATACATACCGAGGTTCAACTTTGTAGCATAAGCCTCTATAGATAGGAAAAACACCCCTCACCCCCGTACAATACTACCACTATAAAAAATTATATTTTTCCAACATGCTACTAATATAGCTTTATCTAAATACCAAGTTTCAGCTTTATATCCTTATAGGTTCTCGAGATATAAAAATCGGAACCTTTTCCTGTTCACCCTCCCCCACCCTCACCCTCTACACCCTCACCCTCAAAATTCTATTAGGTCTACTTCTGGTAAAATTATTAAGCATCTGTCTTATACGGTTCTTGAGATATGTGACGTGATTTTTTAGAAAAATTCGTATTCCCCCCGCTTTCATGCTCCACCGCCCCTTTAAAAAATTTTACTTTCAGCAAACTTCATTTGTCAACCTTTATACACATACCGAATTTTATTTGTCTAGTGCAATTGGTTCATGAGATATCGTAATCTAAAGTTTTTCACCCCCCACCCCCGTACGCCACTGTCATTACTTAAAAATTTTTCCGATCTATTCTCCTAGTATACCTACAGATATTCCTTAAGTTTTAATTTTGTGACGTTAACGGTTTAGGAGATATGGATTTTAAAATGTGTCGATCTCGGCTTTTTTGCGTTTCGGACGCATTATTTTTTCCCCCACTCCCACACCCCTTCACCCATATTGACAATTTTTATGCAAATGGGTCCACTATCAAAGCTCTATATAAGTACCAAGTTTCAGCCTCCTAACATAAGCGGTTGCTGAGATCTAAAAACCAAAATTTTCCGTCTAAAACGCTTTCCCTCCTCCACCTCAAACCTCCACCCCACTGAATTTGGTCACTTCAAGGGGCCTACCTTGTCTATTCATGAAAAGAATTTCAATTTAATACCTTGAAGGATTTGCGAGCTACGAACCTTCAAACGATTTTGCGTACGGCGGACAGACGGACTGAAATTTTTTTTTGCTTTTTTCGTGTATACTAGTCATGAAACATGACAAATTTTTTTTTTTAAATATCGATCACAATACTGTATTATTAGAAAATAATAAAGTAAAACACATCTTCAGAACTTGTTTCTATGATTTTTTTAAAATTTAATCCCTCACGTGAAAGAAGTTGAATAAGGAAAAGAGGTTGCACACGTTTTCACGAATTCTAACATATCTCTAAGGCCTGATTAGATATCGAATTTATGTTCGCTTCCATGGACTTACATTATCGCCTGAAAATCATTTTCTAGATTTTCATATATTCAACTCTTAAGGAAGTCTAAATGAACTTAAATTATTTATTCTAAAAAATTACCGTGCAAAATTTCGATTACTTTGTTTGAAATTTACAATATAAAAACTCTATTCTGATCATTCACATGATCTCTTGTCCATGTAAAATATTACTTATATTTTTGTTTTACTTTTTTTAAAACTAGTAGGTACCTACAATATTTCTCAATTGAGATTAATTGGATGAAACTCTATCAGCTAAATTCGTTAACTCCTCCCGGTAGCTCCCACACAAAAAGTCCTTAAAACACGTGTTCGAGAATATAGGCATTTGAAATTTTGCACCCATAAATTGTTAAATGGTTCCAGGTAAACGGATAAATATGCTTGAAATGGAGTGATTCCTTCTTGCTCCTCCAATGTGAAAGGCCATGAAAAAGGAAAATTTTATTTTCGGCGACTAACTAGGTGATATGAAATTGAACACTGATGATATTGTATTTTAGTTTCGAGTACCAACAAAATAAGAGTCCTTAAAAAAGGACAGACTACATGCGCACCCCTTATTTTACTTAATCCCTAACTACAATATAAATCGGAGTTTAGTATTTCATCTAGAGTATCATATGATTGGCTTGCAGCCGATCGCGACTGCAGTATGGTTTTTTTTAAGAAAATGATATTGATCTGATCTGTACATACTTACATATTTTTTTATTCAGCAAATACGAGTATAGTTAGATAGTGGGTATCGTACACGAGTAGAGAAATTTCCATTTATACTAGAATCAAGAAACTTTGATCGTATCGTACCAATAAATAGATAAGTGCTAGAGCCAAGACAATCCAGCTCTAGGTACGGTGTCTAAAACTATATAAATTTGTATTTATGTAAAAATAGAGCTTATCATGGAAAAACTATGGGTATAAAATTTTTTCTTAAAAGTATTTTGCGCACTTTTCAAAGGAGGATCCTACATGATCTGTTCTCCATATCACCATTGCTATTTTTACGATCGAAAACTTAAATAGAACTTCCAATATTTTGTCATCCAGAAAATTATTATTTCCTGTAGAGAAATTGCTTAAAAATCTAGGCAAAAGTGTTATGTCAACTAGAGCTTTGAATCAATTTTACTTCATTATTTTAATAATAAAGTATTGTTATCGATTTTTAAAAAAAAAAAATTTGTTACTCTGAAAATTTTTTTTTATACGTTTTATGACTAATAAGCACCGAAAAAGCAAAAAAAAATTTCAGTCCGTCTGTGCGCCGTCCGCCGTACGCCGTACGCCGTACGCCGTACGCCGTACGCCGTACGCAGTCCGCCGTACGCAAAACGTTTGAGGGCTTATAACTCCTAAACCCTATAAGCTATTGAATTGAAATTTTTTTCTTTAATAGACTGGGTAGGCCCCTTGAAGTGACGAATTTTTCGGGGGTGGGAGTATGAGGGGGGAGGTGGGGGAAGCGTTATAGTCGAAAAATTTTGGTTTCTAGATCTCAGCAACCGCTCATGTTAGGTGGCTGAAACTTGGAATTTATATAGAGCTTTGATAGTGGACCCATTTGCAAAAATATTGTTGATATGGGTGAAAGGGTGTGGGAGTGGGGGGAATAATAATGCGTCCGAAACGTTCGAAAGGCGAGATCAAGACATTCTAAAATCCATATCTCCTAAACGGTTAATGTCACGAAATTAAAACTGTTTAATCATCTGTAGGTATACTAGGAGAATAGATCGGAAACAAATTTTTGAGTGGGGGCAGTGAAGTACGGGAGTGGGGGTTGAAAAACTTTAGATTACGATATCTCACGAACGTATTGCACTAGAGAAATAAAATTCGGTTTTTGTATAAAGATTGACAAATAAAGTTTGCTGAAAGTAAAATTTTTTTAGATGGCGGTGGTGCATGGAAGTGGTGGGGGTAAGAATTTCTTTAAAAAATCACGTCTTATATCTCAAGAACGATGCAAGATAGATGCTTAAAATTTTGACCAGAAGTAGGCCTAATAAACCCCCAGCAGAAAAAAAATTTTCAAGCATGAGGATGTAGAGGGTGAGGGTGGGGGAGGGTGAAAAGTAAAAAGTTCCGATTCTTATATCTCGAGAACCTATAACGATATAAAGCTGAAACTTAGTATTTAGATAGAGCTATGGTAGTAGCATATTGGAAAAATATAATTTTGTATAGGGGTAGTATGGTACGGGGGTGGGGGGTGTTTTTCCTAACTATAGAACGGCTTATGCTAGAAAGTTGAAACTCGGTATGTATATGTAAATCAACTAGAAAAGTAATTCCGTTAAAAAAAAATTCAAATATCCATTGGAGTTTTGAAGTGGGGCAAAAAAAATTATCAGTGAAAATGGAATGCATATATTTTTACGATTTTCGTCATATCTATTAGGTCTTTCCAAATATTGAATTAATTTTTTTTTGTACGGGTTCTTCATATAAATAGCTGGAAAGTGTTTTCAAGATTTTTTGAAATTCGACCCCAAGGTGGTGTAAAAGGGATGTATACATTTTCACGAATTCAGCCGTATCCCACAGGTCTGATTAGATACCGTATAACTTTTCACTTCCACGGGCTTATTTAATAATCACCTAAAACCCGTTTTCAAGTTTTTTCCTTTTTCAACCCCGGGTTGAACACGTTTTCACGAATTCCGTCATATCTCTTAGAAGTGATAAGACATCGGATTGGTTTTTACTTCCTCTGGCTTTCTTTGTATATATCTACAAACTCATTTCAGGATTTTTTAATATTCAACCCCAAAGTGGGTGCAAGGGGGTTGCATATGTTTTCACAAATTCTTACATATTTCTTAGTTCTAATGAGATATCGAATTAATTTTTACTACATTTAGGCTTCTTACATAATCGTCAAAAGTTGATTTCAGGATTTTGTTATTCAACTCCAATAGGACGTAAGGCTTTCGACATATTTCTCAGGATTGATGAGATATTAGATTGATTTGCACTTCCACAGACTTTTTATATAATCGCCCACAAACGCATTTCCGATTTCATGTAATGGCCCAAATCCAAATCACGAAAAACCTTCTAATGGCGTAACAACTGATATTATACTAGGACTAGACCTCGTCCTGGAGTATGAACTAATTATGTAATTCATATGTTATATGTGGCAGCGGCGTAAGTATAATATGGTATGGTACGGGAGTGGGGGTGTTTTTCCTAACTATAGAACGGCTTATGCTAGAAAGTTGAAATTCGGTATGTATATGTAAATCAACTAGAAAAGTAATATTAATTAAAAAAAATTCAAATATCTATTGGCGTTCGGAAGTGGGACAAAAAAAATGATCAGTGAAAATGGAATGCATATATTTTCATGATTTTCGTCATATCTATTAGTTCTTTCCAAATATTGACTTCATTTTTTTCTACGGGTTCTTCATATAAATACCTAGAAAGTCTTTTCTGGATTTTTTTAAAATTGAATCCTGAAGGTGGTGTAAAGGGGATGTATATATTTTCACCAATTCAGCCGTATCCCTCAGGTCTGATTAGATATCGAATAACTTTTCACTTCCACGGCCTTATTTAATAATCACCTAAAACTTGTTTTCAAGTTTTTCCTTTTCAACCCCTAAGAGTGTAAAAACGGGTTGAACACGTTTTCATGAATTCCTTCATATCTCTTAGGACTGATAAGACATCGGATTGGTTTAAACTTCTTCGGGCTTTCTTTATATATATCTAAAAACTCATTTCAGGATTTTTGGATATTCAACCCCAAAATGGGTGCAAGGGGGTTGCATATGTTTTCACAAATTCTTACATATTTCTAGTTCTAATGAGATATCGAATTCATTTTTACTTCCTAAGGCTTCTTACATAATCGTCAAAACGTTGATTTCAGGATGTTTGTTATTCAACTCCAATAGGACGTAATGCTTTCGACATATTTCTTAGGATTGATGAGATATTAGATTGGTTTGCACTTCCACAGACTTTTTATATAATCGTCTTCAAACTCATTTCCGATTTCATGTAATGGCCAAAAACCAAATCACGAAAAACCTTCTAATGGCGTAACAACTGATACTATACTAGGACTAGATCTCGTCCCGGTGTATGACCCAATTATGTAATTCATATGTTATATGTGGCAGCGGAGTAAGTATTTTAGCGCGACCCCATTTTAACAGCTTCCCGAACTTTTTTTTGGATTTTCAGTCACATAGTAACCTACACCGCATCTCAGAATTAAACTCGTTCCGAACTTCTACCGAAAAAATAATAAAGTTGCGTCCAGACTGTTGGCAGATTTTTTATTAAAATTTCAATTTTACTACAATTTATTAATTGCATTATTTTATATTCTTTCTAATCCAAGGCAAGGACGTCCGAACATCTGAGTAAAATGTTGGATTGCCGAAATCACCGCAGTCCCATACACGGAAAGACACTATACCAAATATTGTGGCGATGTTTGACTCGTTGTAACTTTGAAAAGGTCCTCCACTATCACCCTGAAATTGATGAAAGGAGTTTCAGAAAATATTTAAACTAAGTTATTTTTAGATTTTTAAAATTATGTTCTTCAAAATTAATTCTTTTCTTAATTCAATGCATTTATTGAATATTATAAGAAAATAAAAGAATTATGTTGGCTAAAAGAGGAATTTAACGATAAGACAACAATCAACGAATCAGCTTACTTACGTTACAAGAACCTGTATTTGGCTTAAGAGCAATCCCACAAATAAGGGTAGCTAAATCAAAATTTACGAATTTTTTGCACATTTCCTGATTTGAATAATTAAAATTTGTTTCATAATATTTTTTTTAATATGTTTGTGAACTTACTTTAGAAATTGCTTTGTAAAATGCATGCTGTAGTCTTGAGGGTAATTGAGTTGTATAGGGATTTATAGTCCCGTAGCCAATCACTTCGCTTCTCTTATACAATATATCTAAAGTGTTAACAATAATCATAATTAATTACATTATTACGCTTAGGATGAGTGTAATCAATTGAAATTGGTGATACCTTTCCGATTTGGCAAACATATTGGCATAAAGGATGAACGTTTTCTTAGTTGAACAATTCCGATATCGTGAATAAGTGTATCCATTGTAAATTTGGGATGTATTTTCATCGATTTAATTTTATGTCGAGTCTTGTATGGATCCCGAAGATTGTTGACACCAGTAAATACGTACAATTCATCATACTCGTAGTCATTACTACAAGTAGATTAATTTATTAATAATAAAAGTAAATTTTTTTCTTTAAAGATTTTAAGCTTGATTTAAATAGATACAAACTCTTGTAGGCAATGCGCTGCTGTAAGAACATGTAGTGATGTAATAAGTGAACCTCCGCACCTGAGATCTATGAAATAAGTTACGTCGTGTCCTAACACCACAAACCAAGGATTTGATGAATGTTCAACTGTTGTTCCTAGATTTGAAAAAAAAATAGTTCACACGACTATTTCGACTAATTAATCCTTTTACGAAAAAGTGAAAGAAGTAGAAGCTGCATAGTGCTAAATTATTGTGAAAGCGATCTAAAATGTAATGCGATTAATTAGATAAATAAATTCAATTTAAATGTAAACCGGAAAAAATTACCAATCAAATAGTCTGCTAGCTGGTTTCTTTCAAATTGGTTATTTTATTTTGAAAAAGACGACAAAGTCCATTCATACCGCGTCAAAATTATAACTTTTTTTTAATTTTCAAAACCATTTTTTTCCTCCGTGGTTTGGTAATAGGCTTAAAATCTATCCCCGGAAGAAACTACTATATTCAGTAGTTTCGAAAAGGAACCCAGATCGAACGAAAGTAAGTGAGAGAAGGGTCAACCACAATGTGTAAATTTCGCGACATAGAAGTGAAAAGAAAAAGTGCAACATTCTTTCATTGAACAATATTATATTGAACAACATATGGATGTGGCTAGGTATACCAACTGCAACAGACACGGTTACTAGGTTATGGTTCTAACTCTCAAACAACACAGATGGCATCACATTCGGTAAGAAGTACGGTTTGAGCTACAAAAGGCAAACGGGTTGAGCGGTAGGCTGGCACCATCGAGAGCAATTTCTCGTAAATTGTTTTAGCAATTCCACAGGTCTTCCATGGTTTCCCTGCGAAGCGTAGACAAATGTCGTTGCATTCTTTAAAGTCGTCCATGGACGCAGTCCTAGGTCAGCGCCTAGTGCGCGACTCATCTTTATGCCGACTGAGCGCTTCGGGCTTAGCCTTCGGATGAGTATTTAGGCGGTAGGCTGGCAATATATACCATACACGTAAAAAGACCAACAACACCGCGAAAGAAAAACACCTCTTGATTGAAAACAAAGAAGGAGAAGAAGAAAAACGGAATATTTTACTTAAAACTACGAAAGATTCCAGTTCAGTGCACGGATATACGAAATAATTACCTCCAACAATTCGCAAGTCCTTATTTAATATTTTTCCACATTTAGTACAATTAACCAAAATTCCGGCAAGGCAAACAATAAAACTTATTTGTAGTTTAATTTTCATATTAAAATACTTTATTATTGAAGTAGTAAAGAGAACTAGCGTTCAGTGATCGACTGAAATGGGTTTTAAGTTTTGCAATGAAAATATAATATACTTTAACTGAAAAATTTAACATTTCTAAATGAAATGGAATTTAAATTAGTTTCAACAAAAATTCTATTATTTATCAAATTCAATTTATTTCTAAACCGTTAACATTGTATTGGATAATAAATATGTCAATTTTGTTAATTAGGTAGACCAGATTGATGGGATATTCGATTTTGTGATAATAATATTATAAATTAAGGCTAAATAATCGAGTGCAATGGGCAATAATTGTCTGAGTGCTCAAGATACGCGGCTTTGCTGCGTATCTTCCCCCACTTCAAGGCTAAATAAATAAAAATAGTAATATTAAAGTTTGTGTACATTACGATATATTCCCAATGCGATTTACATTGGTTTAAAGAAGGCAATGGATGTATTCTACAATATTTGAAACTAAAACTAAATTAAATGTTTACGATTAAAAACTTAAACTAAGATATCTGCAGTGTTCATCAATTGCCATTGAAGCAAAGAAAAAGTCCTAAACTGGATTTGCAGCAAAGTTAACTTTAATCCTTAATCGAAACCGACTACATTACAACACACAATTATTAAATTTTTAAACTTATTGCCCTCTAACATATGATTTAGCAATGCTGGTTTGTCTTATCGACCATCATATCATATCACCATTCCTCACATCAACATTAAGTCCTAATCCGTTTTTACGTTACAACCGAAGCCGAATGATGTTATACCGAGAATCGTATACCAATTGGCCTTTTTGGTTGGTGTTTGAAATGGTCCTCCACTGTGCACAGTATCCATTTGTCAAACATTCTTATCCTAAAGCCTCGTGTACACTACACAGAAAGAAATGAAATAGACTTTTTATCAAATAGCATTTAGATGATGATAATTTTCAATGACTTGTCGAAAAAATATATAAATTGTTTTCATTAGTACCTCAAAACAGCTACTCTGCACTATATGTTTCATGGAAATCATATTATATAAATGAAAAATAACAAAAAGTTGTATATTTCTACTACTTCAAAATAGATGATTTTAAATTTCAATACCCAAAATTGACAAATTAAAGGGTTGTAAGGACGGAAACTTTTTGAAATTTCCATCCACACCAATCGCCTAAGGAACAAGTACAAGGAGAATTAAACAACATAGGATTAAGTACATGAAGTATAACTTAGGATTACGGAACATCATGAATTGCCAAGAACATAGGATTAGGTACACAAATTAAAGACTCGGGGTTACATAAAAACACGTAACAGAGAACATAGAACCCGAAATACATTAAAACAAAGGACATAAAACACAAACAAAGCTGAAACACAGCACCAAGAATTGGGGATCTACCTGGAAAAAGGTCAGCGGGGTCACAAAAGCGTCCCAGGCGACGCGATGCGACAGAAAACCCGCCGACAAGTATACGAAATCCCAGCGGGGCTATATACCGAGATAAGCATACACCGGCCGCGAATTATAAAAAGGCAAAATTTCTCCCATACGAAATTTATTCTATAACATAATTCATGGATAGCGAATGTTTGTCACTAAATATATACGAGAACGAATCGATCAGTGGTCAGTCGGTCGGGGAGTCAGTCGGCAGTACTCATGCTGTGACGAAGATAGTGGAGTTGTACTTCCTTTCTTTGAAACAGTATTGAGAAACTGAGCTCGATCGATTCAACTTGTGCTATTGCTCTTGTGGAGTTGTACTTCCATCAATAAGCAAGTCTGAATCGAACGAAGAACTGAGCAAGGAAGACGACGACGACGAAGCAGCGCAAGTCAACGCAGCCAGGCGTAGCAGTGCAGGAAGCCAAGTGACCACGACGCCGAAGCAACGCAGTCAGTGCAGGAAGCCAAGTGACCACGACGCCGAAGCAACGCAGTCAGCGCAGGAAGCCAAGAGACCACGACGCCGAAGCAACGCGGCCAACGCAGCAGGACGCAGTAGCAGCAGGAAGCCAAGAGGATACAACGTCGAAGCAACGCAGCCAACGCAGCAGGACGCAGTAGCAGCAGGAAGCCAAGAGGATACAACGTCGAAGCAACGCAGTCAGCGTAAGCCAACGCAACAGGACACAGTAGCAGCAGGAAGCCAAGCGGAGACAACGTCGAAGCAACGCAGTCAGCGCAAGCTAACGCAGCAGGACGCAGTAGCTGCAGGGAGCCGAGAGACGACGAGCAGAGCAGAACAAGCCACGACAAGCAGAGCAAGCCACGCAAGTAAGCCACGCATGTAAGCCACGCAAGTAAGCCACGCAAGTAAGCCACGCAAGCAAGCCACGCCGAGCAGCGGAGTAAGTCAAGCCACAAGGAACTACGCGACGTTGAGCGAGGTAGCGACAATCCCAGCAACGGAGCGAACCAAGTGGCGATGAACGAAGCAGCGGAGTAAAGTCAAGCAGTGACAGGCCAAAACGGCGAAGCAAGCCACGCAGGAAGCCAAGAGGAGCAACGCAGCGATACGTAGCGAGCCACGACGGGCAGAGCAGAACAAGCCACGACAAGCAGAGCGAGCCACGCAAGTAAGCCACGCAAGCAAGCCACGCCGAGCAGCGGAGTAAGTCCAGCCACAAGGAACTACGCGACGTTGAGCGAGGTAGCGACAATCCCAGCAACGGAGCGAACCAAGCGGCGATGAACGAAGCAGCGGAGTAAAGCCAAGCAGTGACAGGCCAAAACGGCGAAGCAAGTCACGCAGGAAGCCAAGAGGAGCAACGCAGCGATACGTAGCGAGCCACGACGAGCAGAGCAGAACCAGCCACGACAAGCAGAGCAAGCCACGCAAGCAAGCCAACGCAGCAAGCCACGCCGAGCAGCGGAGTAAGTCAAGCCACAAGGAACTACGCGACGTTGAGCGAGGTAGCGACAATCCCAGCAACGGAGCGAACCAAGTGGCGATGAACGAAGCAGCGGAGTAAAGCCAAGCAGTGACAGGCCAAAACGGCGAAGCAAGCCACGCAGCGACATACCATGCAGAGAAAAGCCAAGCAGCGAAGGACGACGCGATGTTGGGCCCGGTAGTGACAATCCGAGCAACAGAGCAGACCGACCAGTGATGAGCCAAGCAGCGAAGGACCACGCGACGTTGAGCCAGGTAGCAGCAAATCAAGCAACGAAGCCAACCTAGCAGCGACAAACAGAACAGCATAATGGGCATGTTGAGCAGAGGCGGCGATCAGTAGCGAGTCAAGGCGAGTAGAGCAGACGCGCGGAGGCGAACAAGAAGGAAACCAGGAGCGGAGTTGAATGACGCAACGAGCAAGAATTATTGAAACGTTGGTTTAAAGTAGAAAATATATTATAGTTAGAGAATAAAGTGAAGTCCTAATATCAAATAAATGTTTTGTAACGGATCCCGGCACCCGATGAGCCTACCCCGGAAATTCGAGTCGTTACAATGGCGCCCGAGCAGGGACTTCTCAAAATAAAGGACAAGGAAAACTGGCAGTGAACGAATAGTGCATAAACAGTGAAGTGACAGTGAACAGACGATAACCATTAAACTGGCAGTGAACTAATAGTGCATAAATAGTGAATAACTAGTGAACAGACGATAACCATTAAAAACAAGGAAAACTGGCAGTGAAGTAATAAACAGTAAATATACGAACATTGAAAAACACAGTGAGCAAACAAACAGTGAAATATCATCCCGCGAACACATAGTAAAACAATTAACAGATAGCAGTGAAGTGAACGACGAATTAGACAGTGAAACAACTAAGAATATTGCCGCGAACAGACAGTGAGTGACAAGTCAGTGCAGAAAGGTGACCAAAAGAGTCAGGAAAACCGAGCATCATGGTTAAAACCAACCGGATCTACAGTTTGCGCAAGGACGAACTCCTCATTTACGCGGAAGAATTCGGCTTCGACGGCATCGGCACCGTCGACGACATCAGAAAACAATTTGTCACCTGGATCAGGGAAACAGGATACAGCGAACACGAACCCACACTTTCGGAATTGGAGGCCAAGCATATGAAGGGCACCGCGTCAGCCGTACCAGCAAAACTAGCCCCAAAATTCGATGGACCGTACCGAATCAGCATAGTTTAAATTGAACTACAGGCAGTATACATAATAAGGCCTCTTCACCAAGGAAAGGAGGAAGTGTAAGGACGGAAACTTTTTGAAATTTCCATCCACACCAATCGCCTAAGGAACAAGTACAAGGAGAATTAAACAACATAGGATTAAGTACATGAAGTATAACTTAGGATTACGGAACATCATGAATTGCCAAGAACATAGGATTAGGTACACAAATTAAAGACTCGGGGTTACATAAAAACACGTAACAGAGAACATAGAACCCGAAATACATTAAAACAAAGGACATAAAACACAAACAAAGCTGAAACACAGCACCAAGAATTGGGGATCTACCTGGAAAAAGGTCAGCGGGGTCACAAAAGCGTCCCAGGCGACGCGATGCGACAGAAAACCCGCCGACAAGTATACGAAATCCCAGCGGGGCTATATACCGAGATAAGCATACACCGGCCGCGAATTATAAAAAGGCAAAATTTCTCCCATACGAAATTTATTCTATAACATAATTCATGGATAGCGAATGTTTGTCACTAAATATATACGAGAACGAATCGATCAGTGGTCAGTCGGTCGGGGAGTCAGTCGGCAGTACTCATGCTGTGACGAAGATAGTGGAGTTGTACTTCCTTTCTTTGAAACAGTATTGAGAAACTGAGCTCGATCGATTCAACTTGTGCTATTGCTCTTGTGGAGTTGTACTTCCATCAATAAGCAAGTCTGAATCGAACGAAGAACTGAGCAAGGAAGACGACGACGACGAAGCAGCGCAAGTCAACGCAGCCAGGCGTAGCAGTGCAGGAAGCCAAGTGACCACGACGCCGAAGCAACGCAGTCAGTGCAGGAAGCCAAGTGACCACGACGCCGAAGCAACGCAGTCAGCGCAGGAAGCCAAGAGACCACGACGCCGAAGCAACGCGGCCAACGCAGCAGGACGCAGTAGCAGCAGGAAGCCAAGAGGATACAACGTCGAAGCAACGCAGCCAACGCAGCAGGACGCAGTAGCAGCAGGAAGCCAAGAGGATACAACGTCGAAGCAACGCAGTCAGCGTAAGCCAACGCAACAGGACACAGTAGCAGCAGGAAGCCAAGCGGAGACAACGTCGAAGCAACGCAGTCAGCGCAAGCTAACGCAGCAGGACGCAGTAGCTGCAGGGAGCCGAGAGACGACGAGCAGAGCAGAACAAGCCACGACAAGCAGAGCAAGCCACGCAAGTAAGCCACGCATGTAAGCCACGCAAGTAAGCCACGCAAGTAAGCCACGCAAGCAAGCCACGCCGAGCAGCGGAGTAAGTCAAGCCACAAGGAACTACGCGACGTTGAGCGAGGTAGCGACAATCCCAGCAACGGAGCGAACCAAGTGGCGATGAACGAAGCAGCGGAGTAAAGTCAAGCAGTGACAGGCCAAAACGGCGAAGCAAGCCACGCAGGAAGCCAAGAGGAGCAACGCAGCGATACGTAGCGAGCCACGACGGGCAGAGCAGAACAAGCCACGACAAGCAGAGCGAGCCACGCAAGTAAGCCACGCAAGCAAGCCACGCCGAGCAGCGGAGTAAGTCCAGCCACAAGGAACTACGCGACGTTGAGCGAGGTAGCGACAATCCCAGCAACGGAGCGAACCAAGCGGCGATGAACGAAGCAGCGGAGTAAAGCCAAGCAGTGACAGGCCAAAACGGCGAAGCAAGTCACGCAGGAAGCCAAGAGGAGCAACGCAGCGATACGTAGCGAGCCACGACGAGCAGAGCAGAACCAGCCACGACAAGCAGAGCAAGCCACGCAAGCAAGCCAACGCAGCAAGCCACGCCGAGCAGCGGAGTAAGTCAAGCCACAAGGAACTACGCGACGTTGAGCGAGGTAGCGACAATCCCAGCAACGGAGCGAACCAAGTGGCGATGAACGAAGCAGCGGAGTAAAGCCAAGCAGTGACAGGCCAAAACGGCGAAGCAAGCCACGCAGCGACATACCATGCAGAGAAAAGCCAAGCAGCGAAGGACGACGCGATGTTGGGCCCGGTAGTGACAATCCGAGCAACAGAGCAGACCGACCAGTGATGAGCCAAGCAGCGAAGGACCACGCGACGTTGAGCCAGGTAGCAGCAAATCAAGCAACGAAGCCAACCTAGCAGCGACAAACAGAACAGCATAATGGGCATGTTGAGCAGAGGCGGCGATCAGTAGCGAGTCAAGGCGAGTAGAGCAGACGCGCGGAGGCGAACAAGAAGGAAACCAGGAGCGGAGTTGAATGACGCAACGAGCAAGAATTATTGAAACGTTGGTTTAAAGTAGAAAATATATTATAGTTAGAGAATAAAGTGAAGTCCTAATATCAAATAAATGTTTTGTAACGGATCCCGGCACCCGATGAGCCTACCCCGGAAATTCGAGTCGTTACAGGGTGAATAGATATTTCATCTACTTGCAAGACAAAAAATTAACAAATCAAAAGAAGAATAGATATTTTGTCTACTTCTTAGTTAACAGAGCGTAATCAAGTATATTGCGCAGTGCCGCGAAGTGCTAAGTTTGAGTGCGCTTTTATTCAAAATTAAATACGTAGTATTATTTATAATTAATATCTTAATAAAAAGGAAAGTGAAAAATGAGTGATGAAAGCTTCAGCTTTTTGAACATTCAACAAGATCATGATTTAATATATGTGTTGAACGACGGCGAAGAAGCAGTAGCAAATTTGCTATCAAGTTGGGGCCTGTCAGAAGCTGTACCTCTTGTCGCAAGTAAGATCCTTTTCTGGAATTACTAATAAAGTAAAATTTTAGTGAAAGTGCGTTTTAGATAAGGGAATCGACATTGAAGTTTTGAAAGAGTTGACAGCCGCTGATTTGGACCAACTTATTGGCCTCGATCAATTTGGCATCAAAATAAAATTGCGTACGCAGTTGTTGAAGTGGAGGAGGGAAAACGTTTGTTTCATATGTTCTTTTTAAATATTGATCGTAAATTCTACTGTATTATAATTTAGGGATACACCACACCTCTTGCCGAAACAGTATCTGTAAATTCTATGTCGAGCTGGACAGTCGGTAGTTCCGATATTCAGTCTACGAGCCCTGAAAGTGATAAAAAAAATGTTTTGGTAATATAATACTTTTTCTGGCGCTTTGTTGTTAACTGATTTACAATATCATAGAATCTCGAGTCTTTGCTAAATAGTAGTGCGAATGGCAAAAATTTAATAGAAAATTATGCTAGAAAAGGCATTCTATCCAATACACAAAGGAATAATTTAGCAACTATCTTGTGTTAAGATTGGATCTGCAAAAATATTCGTCCACTTTCTGGTGATTACATGGATGCAGCAAATCAAATATTAAGAATATTTCCTTCAGAGCATGATGCAAGTGAAGTTTTAATTACTTAATTTAATTTGATTTATTTAATTTAATAAGGACAATGCAATATGTACATAATTGTTTTCTAGGAAATTTATTTGGGCGACAGGACTGTAAGAGGCAAATTGATCCAGAAATATTACTCTCTCTCTCGAAACGATATCGGCAATCTGGCTTTATACAAAGCCGATATAAATTAAAAGGAACCCGAATTTCGCTTTCTTCATCATCGGTAGCAAACTGTAATAACGATGAAGAGAACTTAAGTAACTTGTATTATTATAATACTAAATTAATTTTAAAACGATTAAATTTAATAAATAGATCCGGATATAGTTCAGGATTTAAATAATAATCTGAGCTTTAGATGGCTACAAAGTCACATTCAACCGAAGGAAGAAGTGGAGAAGCACTGGAGCGCTACCTTTGAATTGAGGAAGAACTGTTTCAAAATCAAGGGCAGTACAATAAATGACTGGCCAATATTGAAACAGCGCATAGGTGCATCACTTGTAAGTAAAAGATTCGAAAATATTAAATTTTTATCAGTATTTTTGAATTGTCTTTCACATATCAGATTGAAAATGATTTTATAAAACTGTATCCCGGAAACTTTACTGAATTTTCAAACAAATGGAAAAATTTTGAAACAAAAATTCTAACTGTATACAATAATGATATAAAAGATCCAAAAAATAAGAAGTTGCTGAAAATAGTTCAAGAAGAAAATTTTAATGATGGTAAAATTGTCTTATAATTGTGTTGTTTGTTATATTGCATTAATCATGGTATAAATTTAAGATTCCAGACACTATTTAACATTTATTCTTTTGAGCGCTTTATTAGTGCCTCAAATTACTGTAAAAGGGAAAGGATACTCAAAGAAAACATGGAAACCTTCGATTCTAAACAGCCAAAATTCTAAATGGTACTGATTTTATTTGACAATATTTTGTATGAAGCAAATAGTTTTTTGAAGGGAATTTACCTTTCTTTTGCAATACATCAGGTATTAAATATTAAGTATCCCGTAGAATCTCAACAAAACTGGCATTTCGTTGAAAAAAATTTTTTAGATTTCAAAATATCGGGAAAAGTATCAAATTCATTAAAACTCCTTTTAAATGCACTAAATATGTAAATTTAATTAAAAACATGCACTCGTGTCATCTATGTAATAGTCAATTCGAAAAAGCTGCTCTATATATCGCACATTCGAAACTTCACCATAGATTGAGCTCCCTTTCAAACTTTTTTAAATAATATTTTGTATCCTCCTATTAACATTCTTACATTGAATAATAATGATTTAGTTTTATGTCCAAAACAACCATTTCAATGAATATATTTTTTGTAAACAAATGTGATATCAGTTTTTCATTTAATAAAAAATTACAATAAACCAATCAATTATTCTTTCCTTCCCGTATAAACATAGAAATTTGGCTATTTGAACAACCATTTATTAAATAAAGTATGGTTTTTAATTTTTAAAGCTGAATCGATTCATAATTGTATACACAGCTTAATATTCTGCATAATTAATTTTTATTACGTAAAAAATGCAGATGGTACATTTTGTACTAGACCACTCATACATAATTAATTTATATAATTCCTATTAATGATTTTACTAAAGTAAAGTGGGCTGGGTGTAGTCCAGTGGTAGTGTACTAGGTCTTGAAAACATTGCTACCGGAGTTCAATTCCCACTCAATGCATAATTTATTTATATGAATTTTTCAGTTATTGGTTTCAGAATATTAATATAAATCGTGAACAGTGCGGAATGTTTAATAGGGTCACTTGTAAAGGATTTAAACCTGAGCAAATGAGTTCTGTGTACATTCTTATCAGATTCACAAATACCACCAGAGCTGCCAGACAGTCGTTGATTTGCTACAGGCAACTTTGCTGTTCTGGTAGCTCGTATCACAGCCAATAGTACTGAAAAATTATGATCATTAACACCTGCTAGTACACTGCCATACCCGGCCCGATTCCTGATATTCCTTCCCATTCCTAAAACTGAATAAGTTCGGTATCCCATTTCTTCTCCACAATTCCTTCCAACTCTCCTCTCCTTCGCACCAAGAAACACGGAAAAATATTTGATAGAACAATACCGCGGCCAATTGGGCTCAGTTTGTTCTTGAAAATTAGCCAAAAACAGCCATCAGCCGTAGGCGCCGTCCCGTGGTGTAGTGGGATCACAACGGACCCATCTAGCGGTCTATGTGTTAGCTATCTCTGTCAATAGCTACCCACCTAACCTAACCTAACCTAAAGTAAAATTGATGTTTCATCAAATTTTGAGAAGAATCAACAATATTCGTTGGAATTTTCAATAAATATCTGTTAATGTGTTACATATTGTTGTACATCGAATGTCTAGAACTTTTAGACAATTTAACAACTTATATTTTTGGTTTATGGAAAGCCATTACCATTACCATCTAATTAGTTAATATTTGAATCAATACAATATAAATCAATGTTTTATCAAATTGAATTAGCAGGCTGAAAAACGCTCAATGTTTTTCGTTGAATTACATATTTTTTACATGATCTCTCCATTTTTTTTCTTTCTGTGTAGCAAGTAAAACTTGCTAGAGTTGCTCTAAGACATTTATAGCTGCATGTGTAAACGGTTCCGAGAGCGCATTTACTCAAGTTTTTGCTCTAGCCAACAAATGCTAGCCTTTTCAAGCAAGTTGTGAATATATACGCTAACTTGCGAGAGTTGAAATCTCGCAAGAAAGTTCCGATCGGTTCCGAAATTTTTCAACAAGTCAGTACAGTTGCATTGGAAGTGAGGTTAAGTTCAGTCTTAGGTGTCATAGTTTTCTAGTTTACGTGCGAAATATGAACGGAAAATCCAAGTGAAGCTCCGAAGACACGTTTTTGTTCATTGACAAGGTGGAACTATATCCAGAGTTGTGGGATTTTTCTTTTTCGTTTTGACAGTTCAACGAAACTTTGATGATGAAGTGTACACGGATAAGCAAGTTTTATTTGGAAGATTTTTGTAGAGTTACTTGCTAGAGTAAAATTGCTGCAATTTGACAGATAGTGTAAACATCACAGCAAATTACTCTAGCAAGAAATGTCGCAAGTTACTTGCTAGTGTACACGAGGCTTTAGGTTATGTTAGATTATAGTGACAGCCATCCAAACTATGGATCGACTCACTTAGACCATTCTGTTGGTCCATTGTGATATCACACCCGTGACACCTAAATGAAGTACCATATAGGGAGTTATCATAGCATTGCTACAGGGGAAAAGCTAGTCGAACCAGCCACAGATGCGAATGAACTTGGCTAGTTCATCAATTCGTGCTCCAGCCATGTCCCCGAGTCTGGAGAAGTATTCTTATCCTTTCATCCCCCAAGTGGTTGAGAGCTAGGCTAATAATATATCTCCGAAAAAAATAGGTTGATGAGGCCATTGATGAGGCCAAGGCTTGATTTGGGCAGTCATGCCATAGAATAACACACAAAGATTAACCATAGCGGTATAAAGGTCGAAGAAATTCAGTGGACAGATCCCAATAAGGTTTTTTATCAGTTACTGCAGTAGTCCATCAGCAAACAAGAAATTTAACCCTGTAATATTTTTGTTGCTTCTGTAAAAAGTGGAACTATGGCAATTTTTTATTTTAGTTTTTTATCTACAAAATTTAGATAGATGAAAGTCTAGATAGAGGTTAGAATTTTTTTCTTAATATTGTATAATAGTTTGATATTAATAATAAGAATAATAAGAGTAAATATCTTGCATGTATCAACCACACCATAAAGGTATCCTGCACAAAATCCAGCCTCAAGTGATCGAACGTGCTGTCCAAAATAGTACGTATTCCTATCAAGCATCCGTTAACATTGTAACAGGAGAGATAAGAAATGGTAAAATAATTAGCAACTCTATCTGAGAGGAGCAAAGAATAAAATTTTACGTAAGTAAAAGTCGGCATAACAATGTCATTCTGAATGCAAGACTTTCTATCAAAAGCAATCTACAGAAAAAATATTGAAATATTTTATTGTTTAAAAAAAAAATGTTTGTCAAATTTTTGATAGCGTTAAATAGTGTGGCGCAGCCAGAAGGTACACTGAAAGAACTAGCGGCTACTAAGTTTGCTAGATAAAACAGCAAACGAATTTTGGCATAATTAATGACAAATTATAGCATTAAAAGCATTTTTTTTTTGTTATAATAACCTAATTTCAATAGCTGCATTAGCCATGTACAAAACGAATAGTTACATATCACAAAAGGCTTCTTTCAATAACTATTATTACTATCGTTAAAAGCAAAAGGAGCGATGAGAATGGCAATGAATTAAAATGAAACATTGCTATGTTCAAATGGTAGCTTTTATAACAATTTTTGCAAATGTTTCTATGTAAAAAGGAAATAAGAATCACGAAAGGGGGGAAAATCCCATTTGTTTAATGACAAAAAGCTATGCAAATGGTGTAAGCCACCTTGCAGGTAATCTGAAACAACTAGCAAATAGTCCAAATTTCATTACAAATAGTGCAAATAACATAGCAGAATATGCAATTTTTGGTACTATACTCGAATTATTCTGGTAAAGATACGCACTAGATAATCATTATTGATCTGGCCGTTTGCGTGTAAGTTTGTAAATTTTCTTTTAAAAGCGTCAAAGTGAGTGAAAAAATGATAGAAACCGCCGCAAATAATATTGAATCAATCATCAGCAAGACTAAAATTTTCGGCATCAGAAATGATGTGGTTTGCGAAATTTCTTAGAATATTGATTGGCTATTGGGTTCAAGAAGATGATGAAAAATGAGAATTGTTCTTGAATATGAAAAATATACTAGATATAGCTAGTTCTTTCAGATGTTGTTTCAAAAAATATGATAGCTCATTTAAAAGTTTTAATTTCTGAACATCATTGATTTAGGCTATGGTTAAGAATATATCCAATTTGGGATTGTTTAACATATTTGTGTTATCGCAAACAATCAAATTTATTTGATAGATCGAAAATTGAAAACACTATATTTCGATAGCCATCGATATTGTCATGTGATCGAATTTACGAAAGAATTTCAAGTAGAATGCCGATTCCAAAGAAAATTTAAATACTTATTTTTTGATAGACTTTCAGTCTATAAAATATGTCATTTCGAATTAAATTTAAAAATTATCGAAGTTTAAGAAGTACATTTTCCTTTATTTAATTTTGATTTTTCATTATTCTAAATTAAGATTAATTAGGTGTTAAGTTAATAAATGAAATATATATTATTGTTCCTTTAAAAGTAAGCATTTTTAATTATTACTTTTTTTTTTATTAAATTCCAAACTCGTTATCTTTGTCCAAAATTTTATATTTGTAATGAACTGAAAAAAAACAGGCTGTTTCTTGCCTAACTTGCAATATTTTTTGGAATTTACTATGTTTTAAATTGCGTCTAATCAAAATTTTAAGTAGAATATGACGCCATCATCATTGCATTTTTTCCTATTTTTATTATTATTCATAGCAATGAAAATTACTCACTCTGCTATTTTTACTTTACATATTTTACTATGTCAGGCTGCACCATGTATGACTACATGGCAAAATATCCTATTTCAAATCAATTATTTTACAAGTGAATATAATAGTAAATTCAAGTGGGGAATGCAAAATTTGCTATTAAATAATATTATCGGAAAAAAAACTAGCTTATGGATACAAAGATCGAGATTTTGAGAAATTCTCAGACATGATCAGCTTATTGATGAAGCAAATAACTACCAGATTGAGAGGAAACAAAACATACGGCAGTAAAGCTCTGTATAATAAAACCTGAAAAAAATATCTTCAGGGGTTGAATATTGAAAATGTTTGTTTTATTTAAAGCCCTTAAAAGTAAAAGAGAATTCAATATCTCATTAGGCCTAAGAAATATGTTGGAATTCGTGAAAACATACAAAACCACTTTACGGCACTTATGGGTTGAATACCAAAAAATGTGGGAAACGGTTTTTAGGCACTTATAAAAAGAGCCCGCCGAAGTAGAAATTAAAATACTTTTGTAGCACACCTATATGTATACATACTAAGTTTCAACTTTCGAGCATAAACCGTTCCTGAGATACAAAAAAAAACTTTCTCCACCCCCGTATCTTGTTTCCCCTATCAACAAAAAAAAACTCCTTCCCACAATTATTTTCTCTACTGGAGGAACTGTTAGTCAAACGCGTGTCAAAATTTTAAGACAAAATCTAATATATTTCTTGAGATTTATAAATTGATTTTTTTTTCACTTGAATCCACTTAAATAAATTTCGATTTAATATCTCAACGGGTTTGTGAGTTAGGTTCTTTCAAACGCTGTTCTGTACAGTGCTTACGGCGGACGGCGGACAGACAGTCCTATTTTTTTTATTTAAGGTCGTAAAACGTCAATACACAAAATATGAGAAAAACAATTTTTTTTACATTACAGGTCGAACACAATACTTTATTATTAAAAATAATCAAGTAAAATTGTAGACTTTTATTTCGTTAGAAAAATGAAAATTTAATTTAGTAAAGGAATAATTACTCACCGTTTGCAGATGGAGGACACACTGGCATAATTTTAACAGGTTTCATTAATCTTAAGCCCCCCATAGACACACGAGCATGTTGGTGCAAACATAGGCTTTAGAACGGCAAAGTCATACCACGGTTTCTTTATTTTAAACAAAGGATAGATTTTTGCCTTTTCGACTTTCGTCGTGTATTTTTTATGGTTTCTTGATAACTCGAACCATTTATATTTTTAACGATATCCAACGGAAATAGTTCTCTAAAGAAAACAAAAATGATTAAAAAAAAGTTAATAAATTGTTCAAAAAAATTATTTATACTAATGAACCATTAAATATTTTGAAATAAATACATACAAAAATCAATTTTAATTATAAAGCAAAGTATGTAAACATTATGACATTATTACAAAGTTTCTTCGAGAAAGCAATTCAAAGAAAAAAGTTTTCCTTATAAAAAAATAAAATATTCCCTTTCCCCAAACGAAATAAAATAATAAATAATATAAAAATAAATAAATAAATAGTAAGGGTGTAAGTTTAAGATCTGCCGAAGACCATTGGAACCTTCTTAAAAATATTTATTTCAATAATTTTCAGTAAGAATAGCTAAATACAAGAATCAAGCCTCAATTTTACAAGTTAGTTTTTTTTAAATAAATTTGAACTACATATCTCATGTCTCAAGAATAATAAGCTGCACTCTACAGGATGTTTCGTTATAAAGTTAGGACCGGGATATATATGAATATAATAAATAATAAAAATATATTTATAGTTTTTAAAAAGTACTTAGGCCCTTTCCTACGATGTTCAGTTACCTTTTAACTGGAACTTTAACTGACAGATTTTCATACAAAACTTCCGGTTAAAGTTCCAGTTAGAATTTAACAGAAGATAGTAATAATGGCCCTTAGAGCGTCAAAAATTCTCTTGGCTATTTTTTTGTGTACCGGTTATTTATCTAAAAAAACGGGATTATTCTCGCGTTTTAGGACTAGTTGATCACAATCAATTAAAAACAAGTTTTGGCGTCGTACGCAATGGTTTGACGAGTCATAACTCAACAGCCACCAAAGATATGATGGATATTAGTATTATGAGTATGGAACGTTTTGCTGCTTGTGGGTCTCTAAATATTCTTAGTTACACTTTATTATAAAAAAAAGAATTGCTAAATAGTACTCGATTTTTTCATTTAAGGTCAAGTGCTAGTGCTAAAAGTCAGTCGATAGAATCCAGAGGGGAAGAAACTTTTCGATCCTGAAATATACAGCGTGCGCCATCTTTTATGTCGGTATGTAAACATTGAATAACTTTGACATTTTTCAACAGATTGACTTGATTGGACAAGTTTTGGAAACGTCAATTCAGAAGAATATATCCGACAGACCGTCCACGTCGCTTGGAATACGGCCAAACAGCCGCTCGAATGGTTGACACTGAACCTGATTTTTGGAAGCAAATTTTGATGACCGACGAGGCCCATTTCACACTCTTTGGCGGCGTTAATAAGCAAAATTGTCGCATTTGGGGAACGGAGAATTCACACGAGATCCATGAAACGCCATTGCATGATCAAAAAGTGACTGTTTGGGCCGACGTTTGCGCCAAAACCATCATTGGGCCATTTTTTTTCCGACAAAACGAAACAGTTGATGGAAAACAATATCGGTGGATGTTAGCTCATTATGTCTGCCCACAAATGCGTGAAAAAGGTCTGGATGGTTACTGGGTTCAACAAGACGGTGCGCCATGCCACACTGCAAATGAAACAATTCAGTTTCTGCAACGAAAATTCCCTGGACGTCTGATGTAGAAAAGAGGCGACATTGACTGGCCACCGAGATCTCCAGATTTGACTCCTCCGGACTTCTTTTTATGGGGTTATTTGAAAAGCAAAGTATACGCCAGCAAGCCTCAGACTAAGGTCGCCAGATTAGGCTATTTACCGCGATTTGGGCTATTTAAATTTTCAATTCGCGGGTACAAATTTCAAAAAGCTACTTATAGCTTTTTGGGCTATTCGGCCAACGCAAATTGTGTCAGTTTGCAAGTTTACAACAGAGCCGATTTACGAGGAAAAAATAGAAATATAAAAATTGGAAAACTGAATTTTAGTCGACTCTTGGGTTAAATATGCTAGTGTTACCGGCTCAAATACAACGTTGGCAAACTATGTCATATCACAAATCCTGTTGCCACTAAATGTTCGATTCTCTTTAATGGAAAATAATACTTCACACGATATCTATCTGGTGTTTGCAAACTAAAATTCATTTAGAATCGGTTCATTATTTGTTGACTTTCTACTAATGAACCACTTTCTTTCAAGTTAAGGATACCCATCGAAATATAACATACAAGAGATAATAGATTTACCAATATTCATGACTGTCGTAGAGTTCCATTTTACTTTATTATTTTAATAATACAGTATTGTTTTCGATTTTTAAAAAAAAAAATTTGCTACCCTGAACATTTTTTTTTCACGTTTCATGACTAGTAGACACGAAAAAAGCAAAAAAAAATTTCAGTCCGTCTGTCCGCCGTACGCCGTACGTCGACCGGTGTACGCAAAATTGTTTGAAGGCTCGTAGCACCCAAACCCTTTGAACTATTTAGTTGATAGATAGATAGACAGACTGGGTAGGCCCCTTGAAGTGACCAAATTGCGAGGGGTGGGGGTGTAAGGGAGGAGGTGGGGGAAGCGGTTTACGACGAACAATTTTGGTTTCTAGATCTCAGCAACCGCTTATGCTAGGAGGCTGAAACTTGAAACTTGTATAGAACTTTGATAGTGGACCCATTTGCAAAAAAATTGCAGATATGGGTGAAGAGGTGAAGGAGTAGGGTGAAAAATAATGCGTCCGAGACGCTCGAAAGCCGAGATCGACACATTCTAGAATCCATATCTCCTAAATGGTTAAGGTCACATAATTGAAAATTAATGGACATCTGTAAATATACTAGAAGAATAGATCGGAAGTAAATTTTTGAGTGAGTGCAGTGGCGTACGGGGGCTCACGAACCAATTGCACTAGACAAATAAAATTTGGTTTCTGTATAAAAGTTGATAAATAAAGTTTGCTGAAATTAAAATTTTTTAAGGGGGCGGTGGATTATGAAAGTGGAGGGGATACGAATTATTCTAAAAAATCACGTCTCATATCCCAAGAACCGTGAAAGGTAGATGCTTTAAAATGCTTATATTTTCACGGTTTTCGTCATATCTATTAGGTCTTTCCAAATATTAAATTAATTTTTATTCCACGGCTTCTTCATATAAATACCTGGAAAGTATTTTCAGGATTTTTTGAAATTCGGCCCCTAAGAAAGTGAAAAGCGATTGTACACTTTTTTACGAATTCTGCCATATCCCTCAGGTCTGATCAGATATCAAATATCTTTTCACTTTCATGGGCTTGCGTAATAATCGCCTAAAACTTGTTTTTAAGTTTTTTCCTTTTTCAACCACTAAGAGTGTATAAAAGGGTTGAACAAGTTTTCACGAATTCCGTCATATCCTTTAGAAGTGATAAGTAATTGAATTGGTTTTTACTTTCTCATGCTGTCTTCATATTTATCTATTAACTCCGTTCAGGATTTTTGGATATTCAACCCCCAAGTGAGTGTAAGGAGGTTGCATATGTTTTCACAGATTCCTACATATTACTTAGATCTGATGATATATCGAATTCATTTTTACTTCCTAAGCTTTCCCATATAAGAGCCAAAAAGTCAATTTCAGTATTTTCAGATATTCAATCCTAAGGAGTGTAAGGGGATAGTATGCTTCGACATATTTCTTAGGTTTGATGAGATATTATATCGCTTTTCACTTCCACAGGCTTTTTATATAATCGCCTACAAACCCATTTCTCAATTTTTGGATATTCAACCATTAATGGTTTGCATATTTTTCAAAATTCCTCGTGTCTCATGGGATATCAAGTTGCTTCTTATGAAATCGACTAAAAACCTGTTTCACATTTTTTTTCGAAATTCAAACCCCAAGTGGAAGTAATAGGTTTGTATACGTTTTAAGAATTCGTCATATCTCTTAAGTATGATAGGGCAACAAATTCGTTTTTACTTCTAATTACTTTTAGTGTACATGATACACCGAAATTCGAATAGTCTATTTTATATATATTTTTATTTTAAGAACAAAACTAACTTTCCAAGAAACGTCATAATCACGAAACAACTAATGATATACTCCGACTTTGACCGCTCCCGAACTTTGACCCAAAAAATAATAAAGTCTCGCCCAGACCATTGGCAGATTTTTTTCATAATTTATTAATTATTATTTTTGCTGGATTACATGTGTTGCAAAAATTAAAGTTATTGTTACATGTGTACTCTGGCAATGCGAACAACTCACTTATTATTGGTATTAAAGTTTCCAGAGAAAAACAACAACCTTGTAATATCGTAGATATTATATTCTACATATTCTAGACATTTCTCGCATGTAATAGTTACTTCATGAGCATTCCACACAAACAACCGAATATGCTGGAAATCTCTCGACCTACTGCATGCAGTACATAAGCGCTGCAGAGCCCGGGGATATGTTTTTCTGCTGCGAGAATGAAACGACGATCGGTTCTACGCTGGAGTGTATTTTTAAAGTGATTTTCATCGATAACAGCGATCAAGTAGTAAATGAAATCGAACTGTGTTTTACTTGAAATCCCGGCGATCCTCAAGCTTGCAACAACGTATGACGCTAATCGGGAGGCGGCTTGATCTTCTTTAGACTCAGGATCTGATCGCTTAGGCGAAGGTGATTATGAAATGTTTACTTTATTATATATTGATGTGCATCTTGTAACATAAACTAATACTCGTATATATTATTATTCATAAAAGCAAAAGGCCATATTTTATTTTTGCCTGCTAACTTACATGTAGGATAATTCACTGAAGATGTTGATCCCATTAAATTATGAAAATTACAAATTATTTTTTCCTGAATAATTTGATTATTGCACCTAATATTTTTAGAGAAAACTTTTAAAATTGTGATAAATGCGAATTTATATATTCACACACATATTTACATTACAATGTTTCTTAAGAATTCTGGAGCACAGTTTGTCGTCGGAATCGCAATTATGTTCAACACATTTAAGTAGGTCTGATAAATTTCAAAGTTGAGGGCGGTATTTGGGCTACAAGTCTTCGTGCGGGTTTTGGGCTATTTCATAAGTACACACGGCAGGTTCTGCAGCCTACTATCTGGCAACCCTGCCTCAGACCATTGACGAGCTCAAAGCAAACATTCCCTGAAATCATCGCTATACCGCCCGAGATACTTGAAAAAGTAATGGTAAACGCAGCAAAAAGGGCACATTTTGCTGTGGCCAATAGAGGCAGCCACTTGATTGATGTTGTATTCAAAAACTAATGCAAATAAATTCTAAAAGACCAAATTGAATAAAAATATCTCACATATAAAAATCAGGTTTTTTTTTCAAAGTTATTCAATGTTTATATACTTACCGGTATAAAAGATGGCGCACGCTGTATTAAAATGAAGAAAGTTAAGAAAATGTGTACTGTCCCACTGTGGCCAAGTAATCAAAATTGCGAGCCAGTAAGTTTTCTTTTCAGCGCTACAGCCTCTTCGATAAGTTTCCTCCAATCATTCGGATCACCGTTTTTTCATTAAAACTCCTTAATAATGTTATTTCCATTGAATAATTTTTCAGGAGCCGCTCGAGTAGTCAAGGGTTTGAAACTTTTTCCATTTAATAAAACACGCCATAATCGCAGTTTTTTACAAAAGAGTTCATAAAAAGTTTATTGACAACAAATAGTTTCTGTTACAAGTTCTTTTCGAATTTGCAGAATAAAACAAATAAAAAAGGCGGAAACTAATGTGTTCTTACGATTATACTATCGGTTAAAGATGACGAGGTGCCTCAAAAATACCTCGGCAGAAATTGCCGTTTTTCACCCCAAGCCATCGTAACAAACTTGACGGGAACCGTTGAACAATTTCAAGAACAAACGAGTGAAACTATAAAACGAAACGTGATTAATTACACGGGGAATCTGGGTTGCAAGGAAGCCGTGCCTGAAATCGCAGTCCTCGAGGAGCGCAGCAGCAGCGGTGGCGACAGCTAAATCTAACTAAGCACCTAAGAACCGTGTAACAAAATTTTCCGAAAAGAAATACTAGAAATAAATAAAATGAAAATACAGTTCACAAAATGTTTTAAATGATTGCGAAAGGCAGCAGGAACCGCCGCACCGGCGGCGATGATATTGGGCAGGACGGCGGCATTTTCGACTTCAGTAAATGATCTGCGAAGTTCGTCCGCTGGTCGTTGACGATGTGATCGCTTCTTCGAGATTTGTGTCGAGCTTTCGATAGGCTGCCGTATGTTTTCGACGTCCGTTTCGTCCACTTTGCGAACGGCGTCCTTCCAGGATCAATGCCAGAATTTTCGATTTGTTGTTGTAGACGACGTAGAGAAGAATGCACGCGAACATTCCGAAAAGAAAGTAGGCAAAGAAATTCGAACCGGTTTCCTCGTAGAACGGATCGGATCGGGCAATGACAGCTTCTTCGGACTTTTCGTTGTCCGGCGACGACTTCTGTTCGATGATCGGAACTGAATTGGCTTTGACCGATTCCGGGAGAAGCGGCACCTCGGCATTAACTGAGTTCGCGTTAAATTCGTTCTGGCTCAAATCTTCCTGGTTAATGTAGTCGGTGTCTTCTTGATTTTCATCGGAGTTGCTTGGTGCTGGGCTGATACTGGGAACAGTTACCGGTCCGGAAACTTTTGGAACGATTGGTTGTGCAGCTGCTGGCCCAACGGGTGGAGTATCTCCGGTTTCTGGTGTTACTGTGGCGACTTTTTTCGGAACGACCTCATCGGTTGGTAGGCTTACGGGGCTCGCTGGAGCTGACGCTGACACCTTAGTGACTTTTGGTTGCACGACCGCGAGAACGGGAGCCTTTTCAACAGCCTTGGGTTTAACAAGTGGTTTTTCTTCAGTCGTGGCGACCTTGTCCACGCTGTCAGCTACGGCAGAACTATCGACGGTTGAAATCACACGCTTTTCATTCTGCCCGAGAAGCCACGACGACAGGATGCAGGCCTGGTGTACTGCACCCGACTGCTTGTCGACACACGAGTAAACGCACTTGTTCAAATCCACAAAACCTTCTTCGGGCGAGAGTTTGTAGCTGGAATTCTGCGCATTTTTCAGCTGAACCGGAAGTTGGATACAAATCTTACTCATGTCGGTCTTTTCGATCTGCAATTTTATGTCGGCTTTGCTGACGTTGGACGGCAGATTCGTCGCGTTCGCCCATAGCACGGCATCGAAGTACAAATTGCAAAGTTTGTAGTCTGCTTCCTCGCAGCAGGAAGGATTATAGCAAGTGGACAAGAACGGGACCACGTCTACGCTGAGCAGCGAACTCCGGTAATGATTCAGCGTTTTGTTATCGCGTAGACCAATCCACTTGGATACGGGCGGTGGCTTGGCACTAATCCTTGTGCAAACCAATAAAATCACAACGCTTAGCAATTCTCCGCAGTACATCGTGTCACGGCAAAAGTGTTTTTACTTATTTGTGAAATTCGTGTATGTCAAGGCCCGGATGACAGTTGACAGCTTCCGTACTGCTTCAGTGATGCGCGCACCACCTGTGAATGGTCGAGGGAACGAAATAATTTCATTCTGCTTTTAAATTTGATTTTTAGTTCAAATAATGAACCAACCGAATTCCAACGGACGCAAATATTCACACAAATGCTGATTGAAAATCTAGAAATGCAAAACTGTACCAAAATGATAGTACTAAATAATTTTTCTATACTAATGCTGTTATGGCACTAGCTATTTCCTCGCTAGAAAAAAATTCAATAATAGCCAATAGGTCTGTTCTTTTTGTCGGTGTAGTGTACTCAGTGTACACTTTCTGCCCTAATGCTGTTCTTTTTGTCGGTGTGACGTCAGAGGTTGCTGTTCTTTTTGCTAGTGTAGTGTACTCAGTGTACACTATCTTACACTGGATCGGGAGCCGGTGTAAGATCTTCTTCTTTGCCATCTGTCAGAATTGATGGCTCTATGCAGATAAAATTGACTTTGTGCATTTATGAAAATACTGTTTTGAATGAATAAATGCAAGAATATTGAATGGCAATAAATTTGCATTGATAGAAGTGAAAGAATAAAACAAATAAAAAAGTTCGGAATTTTAGCTGTCATTTTTCTACACTAACCCGTTCTTTTTGCGCGATCTTGAGCCTACACTTTCAGTGTAAGTTGTATCCCATTTTCAGTGTAAGTTACACTAAAATGTGAACTTCACCTGGCAAAAAGAACAAACCTAATCGCGCGACAAGGCGACCAATATAGAGAGAAAGTGATTACCGATAAAAAATACCCTTGCTGATGCTACCGGCATCTAGTAGACGAAATTAACAACTGATTTGTTATAAAAAATACTGATCTATTTTTTAACGGCATATTGTTAATATGTAGCTTCGCTAGTTTTTTCAGATGCCCGATATTTTTTGCAAGCTGAATATTGCTAGGCAACGCATTAAATTCTAAGATAGCTTCAAAAATTGGATCATTCCTTATTCGAGATGTTCTTGGACAATATTGCTGTCTAATCGAATTTGCACTTCGTGTATTGAAGTTGTGTACATCTTGCCCATATGTTATTTTGATCGAGGTTTTAATAAGACCGTTTTTGACGCTGTAAATTATCTTTATTCTCTCTAACCTTAGAAGTTGATGGATGCTCAGTTTCTTATAGGTTAGGTAAAGATCCTCCGATGGCGTAAGCTTGGGTAGATTATATACAGCTTTAATGTCCTTGTTCATTATCCTATAAATTTTATCCAGGTTATTTTTTGAAGTTTGACTCCAAATTATTAGACCGTAAGTTATGTTAGGTTAGGTTAGGTTTAAGAAGGGGCGCAGCGCTAAAACCACCACGCTCACTAGGCGCCAAACGGGCCCATTGCGATCCCTTCAGGTCCTTGTGGGCTATTCCATCACCTCAGAAACACTCCAATTCCCTGCAGAACCTAACTAATTTGTCATACCCTAACGACCTCAAATCCTTGATGTTATCGAAGAAAAGGCTACCCAACCATTTCAGACGCCTCCTAGCGATCCCCGGGCATTCACACAGAATGTGAGTGATGTCCTCCATAGCATACAGATCGTGGCAGAACCTACACATGTCCGATTCCGCAATCCCTAGCCGCATAGCGTGTTTCCTCAGCATACAGTGTCCCGTTAGTGCTCCAACGAGCAGTCGCAGTTTTCCTCTATCCCAAGTCAATATATACCTAATCTTTTGACTATCCAGCTCGGGCCACAAGGATCTAGAAATCCTGCAGCTTGCCAGTCCTGCCCACCTAGAGTTGGCTGTCTTTATGGATCGCTCACCAATTTGCGCTTTGATGCCGCATATCGGTGGACAAACATCCTTCTCAACCCTACCATTCGATGCCGATCCCGATCTCGCCAGCTCGTCCGCTCTTTCGTTCCCTAGAATATTACTATGCCCTGGCACCCAGCAAATCTGTACTTTGTTCTGACTACAAAGTACCTTTAGCACTTCTCGACAGCGCTTTACTAACTGGAATTTAATGGTGACCGATTCCAGCGCCTTTATGGCCGCCAGGCTGTCAATGTAGAGTGAAATATTCTGATCGCATATCTCCCCCATTAACAGGATGTTTGATGCCTGCAACACCGCCAGAATTTTCGCTTGGAATACGCTGCACATATCTGGCAGCTTAAACGACTTCCCTACACTCAGCTGCTCAGAGAAGACGCCTGCGCCAGTGCCGCATTCCATTTTCGATCCATCCGTATATACGGAGATTTCCCCTTCACGTAGTACCCTATAGTTCTCCCAGTCCACTCTACTAGGATACACAATTTCGTATGGCGTCACAAAATCCATCCCTGGAATTAAGTAGTCCGTACTAATATCCGCCGGGCTTCCCAGAAATTCGCTGAGAATTGAACTATGCCCTTTAGAGCTCCGCTTAAAAAGTGCACAGCTCGATAGCCTAACTGCTGTATTTGCCGCTACCTGTTTCACAAAGATATCCACTGGTAATAAATGCATAAACACCTCCAACGCGGCAGTAGGCATTGTGCGAAGGGCTCCCGTGATCATAACACAAGCAGTCCGTTGCACTCTTCCTAGTTCCCTAAGATTGTACTCTTTATCCATGGCTTTCCACCATACCACTGCCCCGTAGGTCAGAATAGGTCTCACAACCGCCGTGTACAACCAGTGTACTATATTTGGTTCGAGACTCCAGCTTTTGCCCACGGTCTGCTTGCACGCGAAAAGCGCGTTATTTGCCTTCTTAATACGCTCCTGAATATTCAATTTCCAGCTGAGCTTCCTATCCAGAATTAGACCCAGGTATTTAGCTTGTTCCGATGGTCTAAGCTCCACGCCTTCGAGCTTCGGCAGCCTAAATGCCGGAATTCTATGCTTCCTTGTAAATAGCACCAATTCAGTTTTAGAAGCATTCACCCCCAGGCCGCATCTTCCAGCCCACTGGCTGAGTGTGCGGAGTGCAGATTCCAAAATGCTCGACAGCGTATCCAAAAACTTGCCCTTGGCGATTACCACAATGTCGTCTGCATATGCCACGACCTTTATTCCCTACTTTTCAATTTCCAGGAGAACCTCGTTCACAACGAGGAGCCAAAGAAGGGGCGATATCACCCCCCCCCCCTGAGGAGTTCTCCTCGAGGCCTGTCTCATAACATTGCCTTGCCCCATATTACCACTCACGATTCTGGTATTCAGAAGAGCCGTTAGCCATCTTGTCAATACCTCCTCCAATCCTATGCTATACAATGCCGCCCTAATTGCTTCCACTGTCACGTTGTTGAAAGCCCCTTCTATGTCCAGAAAAGCTGATAAAGCAAATTCCTTATACTCCAGACTAGATTCTATAGACCCCACTACCTCATGCAGGGCTGTGTCTACAGATTTCCCTCTCATGTAAGCATGCTGTGCGCCTGACAGCATCCTGTTTCCACATAGATTCCGAATGTGCGTTTCCAAGAGCCTCTCAAGTACCTTGAGCACAAAGGACGATAGACTGATGAGTCGAAAGTCCTTTGTTGTTGTGTGGCTGGGTCTGCCGGCTTTCGGGATAAAAACGACACGCGCCTCCCGCCAGTCATATGGGACGTACCCCACCGACAGGCAGCTCCTATAAATAGTGCTTAGCCAATTTCGGATTGCCACAGATGCTCTTTGTAGCATGATTGGCCTGATGCCATCTGGTCCTGGTGATTTATAGGGAGCAAAAGTGCCTATAGCCCATTTGATCCTTTCCTCACTTAGTAGTTCGACCATCCCTCCCGGAACAATCTGATTTGCCAATGAAGCTTCTTTTCCCGTAGGGTGCCCATCCAGCGATGTGCTTCCAGGGAAGTGAGTGGACATCAAAAGCTCTAGCGTCTCTTGACTAGTTTCCACTCATATTTCGTCGCTCCGCCTAATGTAGCTCGGTGTACATGGCTCCTTGGAAAGTAATTTCCGTAGCCTAGACGCCTCGCTGTTTCCGCTAATAGATTCGCAGAAACCTTTCCACGACTCCCTTTTACGCTTCCTAATTTCATACTTAAACACTCTGAGACTGGCTTTGTACCTGTCCCAGTCCGCCTCATTTCCGTCTCGTTTTGCCCTATTAAACAGTTTTCTACTAGACTCCCTTAATTTCCTAAGTTCGCCATTCCACCAGGGTGGGTTAGCTTTCTTTGGGGCCCTAGGCAGCGGACAGGACCTTTCGAAAGCGTTAACTAAAACAGCATTGAAAACTCCCACACAATCCTCTATATCTTCTCCACACTTCAGTTCCACCGGAGGAGGCGGTAAATCCGTCTCCGCGATTCTGTGGAACCTATCCCAATCTGTCTTCCTAGGATTCCTTGCCGGCTGTATTCTCACCTGCTCGAAGTTAATTTCGAAGAGAATCCAGCAATGGTCCGAGAAAGATGGTCTATCTGAGACCTTCCATTTATCAACTCTTAAAGTACTGGAGTTAGTGGCTAGCGTGATGTCCAGCACATCCCTCCGATTCCTTACTATGAATGTGGGGTCTGACCCTGTGTTGCATATCCTGAGATTGGTACCCATAATAAAATCAAAAAGAGACTTACCCCGTTCATTGGTGTTGGTACTTCCCCACTGCGTGTGGTGTGCGTTCGCATCGCATCCGATGACAGTATCCCATTTCCTAGACATTGCGAGCTCCCGCACTGTAGCCGCTGGAACATCCGCGCTGTCGTATGGTAGGTAAGCCGACGCCAGACACATTGACTTACCCTTCTCCCTCTCTAAGATAACTGCCGTTATCGTCCTCATTACTGTAATTATTTAACAAAAAAAACTTTAGCTCTATTTTTATCAATATGCATGCCCTGGGTTTACCTTCACATTTCTTGTAGCATAGTTTGTAATTTAGGAGCTTGAGTCCCTGGATAACGTTCTTTCCGTTAACCCAGGGCTCCTGAATTAATGCTACAGAGACTTCCTTTTCTGCCATGTAGGCCGCCAAACAAGCGGTTGCCACCTTACTGTGGTGGAGGTTGATCTGTATCACCTCCAACATCAGTAGGAACCGCCTCCTCAATACCCCTCTTTTGTAGTGATGCTTTTACCATCACCCTGCCCAGTCCGAACCGTACCATCCCTTTGCACTGCTCCAGGTACGGTAAGGAATCCCTGCTGAGGGACAGGAGGAAGTGCTGGCCAAACTCCTGCTTCGGCCCCACCTTAAGCACCTTCCAGCTGCCCGCTTTGAGCTCCCTATTCTGGAATTTAAGGAGATCCAGAACCTTCTCCGCTTCCAGGAATGGCCTGGGAACCCACACCCATGCCTTAGGTAGGATGTAGTTCACCAATTCCGACGGAGAGATCGCCTTAAGCCTGGCACCCTCCCATAACTCGCCCAGTTCGGCAACGACCCCAGCGATCAGCTCCCTGGAGGCTTCATTACCGCACGCGATAATTTTGTGCCCTCCGTCCCAGCCTGCTCCGTCAAACCGCAGGTCCAGGTCAGAATCCCCCATCCGATACCGGGTCAGCAATGCATCGAGGATCTTGCCTTCGATCTGCAGCCACTGATCCATAAGGAGCCGTCCGCTGGGTTTCTACTCATTGACCAGGGCAATGCGGAGCTTATCCTCAACATTAGTTGCCTGGAAGGACGTAGAAGCCTTAGCCTTCTTCGCCTCCCCCGCAGCCACCGTATCGTTGGATCCCGCTTTGCCCTAAAGCCCTCCTTCTTTCCCTCCACCTTAGACGCTGAGGGTCCAGCCCCATGATGGTCTGAGCCCCCAGAAGTCCCCGCTTCGGGTACCCTCCCCTGTATCACCCCGCTCTCAACTGCGGATGCCTCCTTTCCATCTTCCCGCCTCCCCTCCGATATGCCAGAGGTTCCGGCCGCTTCCCTTTTACGCGAAACTGACGCCTCCGCGCTTGCTCTTAACTCAGCAGCCCTTTTTTTGCAATCGCAAAAATACTTGATAAGGCCTGCATCCGACGCAACTATCATTGCCCTATCGTACTGCTCCTTCTCCCAATCACTGAGCTGACTGAGGTCCAGAGCTTCATACTTGGCAATCTTGCGTAAAGCCGATCGCATCCTGCGCTTCGCCTGCAGGTGTGCGTTTGCCCTACTCTTGCCCACCCTAACCCACTTAAAACACCCCTGATCTTCGGTGCCTTCATCAACGGCTGTGTCAGCATCTAGGTCCAGGTCAACATCCCTACTATGTGCAACTTCTGTGGCCTCCCCGGCAAGAAGGGACTGCTTATTACCAGTCCGAGTCTCACCAGTTAGGTCAGCAGTGCTGCAGGCAATTGTGCTCCCCTCACAAGCAATAGCAGTGCGCTCAAAGCCATCCTGCACATCACCGGTCAGGGTAACATCAGCGTCTTCGACCGGCGCCAGAAGCTGATCCTCCGTCGACAAGCTCCCGAACCTGTCGTCGTTTGGACGAGAGCGAAACCTCATCGTCGTCACTTGACAGAACGCTAGGTTCCCGTCTATCTCCCTCTAAAACGTCGTTGTTTTTTGTTTTTTTGTGATTCATGTAATTCCCACGAGTAGCGCGTGAAAAAGGGACGTCACCCATGGCAGAGCACCGCATTACCATGGGAAGGCTAATTTAAACCAGAGGTCGCCCGGTATCTGGAGTTTATCGTTCGCGACTGAGCTTACCCCCTCAGCCATGCAGTCCTCAGCACGATGATTTCCACCTTGACTTGGGGTTGGAAGGGAAATTGGTTTTGGGTAGACGACACAACGGGGTAATAACACACATTTGGGTACCTCAATCTTAATGACCACAGCACCCGATTGATGCGAGTGTGTAAGTCTCGGCTGAGTAATCCGGAGGAATCAAGATCCATCCCGACTAATCATTACCAGCAGGCGCCCGCGTGGAGGACTAAAGACGAGGATTTCCTGCCTGCCTAAGTTATGTTAGATAAGATAAATGAGTTGTAGAGGGTCTCCTTTATGTGGGTATGTAGATAATTACTCCTTCTTATAACTCCTATGATCGGAGCAATTTTTTTCCTTATGCTGTTGATGTGCGATGTCCAGCTTAATTTATCATCGATAGTTATTCCTAAATATTTAGTGAAATGGACTCGTGTTAGAGGAATTCCATCGATTTGCGGCTTGAGGTCAATGTTAAGTTTATTGGGCTGTTTGAACAGCATGTAGTTGGTCTTTTGAATATTTAAGGTTAGCTTATTTCCGAAAATCCATATATTAAAAAGGGCAAGGTCGTCATTGATCGTTGCCTCTAGTTCATCCTTATTTCCTCTATATAGTAGTAGGGTATCATCTGCGTATGTAATGTATCTTGCCTTTAGCCCTATATATTGAAGGTTATGAATGTAAAGCAGGTATAAAGTCGGACCTAGTATTGAGCCTTGAGGTATCCCTATATTGATAGATCTTTGACTGCTAAGTTTATCCATATTTCTCGTAATATATTGCCGATCAAGAAGATAGTCTTGTATAATTGAGTTTGCTTTTCCGCGGATGTCTACTTCTTCTAAGACTTGAAGTAAGATATTGTGGTCCACTGTATCAAATGCCTTTTTTAAGTCAATAAATACAGATGCAACATATGTTCCTTTATTTAGCCCTTCATTTATGTATTGCATAGCATCAATAAGTGCTGCAGTAGTATTGCTTTTTTCCTGGAAACCATATTGGTGCTCGTCAAATCCAAAGTGTTCCTTCACAAATTTTAATATTCTGCCGTTTATAACTTTTTCGAAGTTTTTGCTTATCGAGCTGATCAATGCGATTGGACGATAGTTATTCGGGTCTTTGGTTGAGTCGCTTTTGAAAATTGGTTGGATCAGCGATAGTTTTAAGCACGAGGGGAAAGTTCCATCAGTAAGATGAACATTTATAGCCTCTGATAGAAGGCCTGATATTAATGATTTCACAGTTTTTATGTCATTTGTTGTTATATTATCGATTCCTGGAGCTATGTTGTTTTTGAGACTCGAAGTGATATTTTCGATTTCTTCCATATCTGTTGGAAAGAGGAACAATGTTTTCTGGCTACGAGGGCAAGTCTGCCTAAGGAAAACTTCAGCGTTGGCATTATTTTTTAGATTTTCCGCTAGAGTGGTTCCAATCGTAGCAAAGTGATCGTTCAGGAGATTTGCAATGATTGTGTGATCTCTAGAGGTTCCAGAAGGCGTGTCCAATTCATTTATTCCCTTTTTGATATCGGTACTGTTACCTTTGGAAGTAGTTTCCCTGATAATATTCCAAAGTTTTCTCGGGTTGCCGTCTGTCTCTGCAAATTGTAGGTTATAATATTTTACTTTGGCTAGTCTAATTTTTTTGGTTGTCTCATTTTTGCTTTTTGCTTTTTTATTTTATGTCATCATTTGGATCCTTGATCATTTTTTTATACAATTTGTTTTTTTTCTTTATCTTAGATTAGATTAGATTTGGAAATAGGGGTTGGTATGGTTACCCTCTGTCACCGCAGCCTCAATTGCGCTGATTGTGACGTCCCCCCGGTTTGATTATGATTCCTCTTCGATCCCTGCGCTTTCAATGAAGCCTAGTATTTTGCGAAGAGGAATGGTCAGGAATTCCGATGGGTCCATGAAACCGTGACCGAAGTGACGAAGTCTTTTGCGAGTTAAACCCTCACATTCACAGAGGATATGCTCTGGTGTTTCGTCTTCGTCATTGCATATTCTGCAAATTTTAGTCTCAGAGAGACCAATCCTATTGAGATGCTTCCTCATGTGACAATGTCCAGTCAGAGCTCCCACTAAGGTTCGGGTCTGATATCTGCTTAATTTTAGATAATCAGATGTTCTTTTTTCCGAGTGTTTTGGCATAAAAAGCTTTGAGTGCCTGTTGCCCGGTACCAAGTCCCAGTGAATGGCACTTTGCGATTTTTGCCACATTCGGATGTTCATTCTGGCTGCGCTTAATGGTATCCCACAGAATGGATATGGTTCCATGAAGTCAGCTTCTGAACCTTTCCTGGCCATTAAGTCGGCCATTTCATTACCTACATAGCCGCTGTGTCCCGGAATCCAAATGAGACTAACTCTGTTCTTATTTCCGAGTTCAATCAGGCATTGGAGGCAATTCCAAACAAGTTTGGAGTAGATTTGAACGGACTGAAGTGCCATTATTGCTGCCTTGCTGTCCGAGAGAATATATATTTGTTGGTTTTTGTAGCCCCGTCTGATATTTTCTCTAATGCATAGTTCAATAGCATGAGTCTCCGCCTGAAAAACAGTGGATGTTATGTGCATGCTACAGTAGAATTTCACATTTGGGCGCACTCCATAAACTCCTGCTCCTACACCTTGATCCGTTTTAGAACCGTCTGTGTACCAGATTATGGATCCTGGTTTTGGAGTGGGTTTGTTTGTGGCCCAATCCTCCCTTTCAGGTAGGACAACTTTGAATGGCTTTGTGAAATTAAATTTCGGTACCATTGAATCAGAAAGAGGTATCGCTAGTATTGGGTCCTTGTTGAGTTCCGCGGAGAGAGTTGGGCAAGCTATTTTGCGCTCTGACTCGTCCTCCGAGCTCAAAAGTTTGTATGTGGTGAATCTAGCTTCTTTCTGTATTTCTAAGTGTAGGGGTGCTAGGTTGAGAAGCACCTCTAAGGCAGCTGTAGGAGTGGTGCGCATCGCCCCAGTAATACCCAGGCATGCCAGTCTTTGTAATTTAGTCAGCTTGAGCTGAGCAGTTTTCTGCTTTGTTTTCTTCCACCAGACGGATGCCGCGTAAGTTATAATGGGCCTAGCAACGACGGTATACATCCAGTAGGTTAGTTTTGGACTCAGTCCCCAGTTTTTGCCGAGAAGGCTCCTGCAGGTCCAGGGAGAGATTCTGGCCCTTTCAAGAACTTTGTCCAAATGAGCATTCCAGGTGAGCTTTTCATCCAGGATAATACCCAGGAATTTTACCTCACTAGAATACTCTATGGATTCTCCAAAAAGAGTAGGCTTAGATAGCTTGTCCTTACACCTCCTTTTGGTGAATGCAACAATTGTGCTTTTCTTTGGGTTGATACCCAATCCTGCTTTAGTGCACCAGGTTGCTACCTGGTTTAGGGTATTCTGAACTAGATCAGTCACCGTCGCTTCAAATTTACCTCTAACAAGGATGGCAAGGTCGTCAGGGTAACCCTGTACCGTGACTCCGGAATTAGTTAGGTCTTGAAGAAGGTCGTCCACTACTAAGCACCAGAGGATGGGTGATAGTACCCCACCCTGCGGACAGCCTTTCGCAGCTGTGACTGTGACTGTTGAGTCGGCTAGTGTCGAAGTTATTTTCCTGCGTTCTAGCATGGCCTTGATCCAACTGCAGGTTTTTGGATCAATACCACGCTTTTGTGCAGCAGAGTAGATACTTTCGTAGGCAGTGTTGTCAAAGGCCCCTTCGATATCTAAGAAGCAACCCACGGCTATTTCCTTGTCCGTAATCGATTTCTCGATTTTCGTGACTAGGTTTTGTAAGGCGTGGGTTGTAGACTTCCCCGGTTGATATGCATATTGATTGGAGTGTAAGGGTTGAGATTTCAAAGCCCCGTCTCTGATATGCCTATCAATAATCTTTTCCATAGTTTTTAAGAGAAATGACGTTAAGCTGATAGGACGATACGACTTAGGATTATTGCTCGAGCGGCGCCCTGTTTTTGGTATGTATATCACTTTAACGTTACGCCAGGATATGGGTATGTAACCCCATGCGTGGCTTGCTCTAAATATGGATATCAGTGTTGGTAGAAGATGGTCCATTCCTCTTTGTAGTAAAGCGGGAAATATTCTGTCTTCACCAGGAGATTTAAATGGTTTAAAACTACGTATAGACCATTTAACCTTGTTGGCAGTGAAGATCTTAGCTGAGTTTTTCCAGTCCAATATGGTTGGTCTGCTCGGCTTTGGGACGGTGTACTGTTCTTCATTGCTTGGTTCTATGGTTGAGGATCCTGGGAAATGAGTTTGTGCTAAAAGTTCTAACGTCTGTTTCCCATTTTCGGTAATCGAGCCATCGGGTTTCTCTAATAAGCCCATTTTATTAGTGTGTGCTTTAGAAAGTATTTTGTGTACTCTTGCGCTGCTGGGTAAATCGTTTATACCCTGGCAGAACAATTTCCACGAATTTCTCTTTGCATGTCTAATTTCGTGGTTGTACTCTGTTAGAGCCCTTTTATACGATTCCCACTCACCAGTTTTTTTAGCCCTATTGAAGAGCTTTCTTGTTTGAGATCTGAGCTTAGTTAGTGCTGGGTTCCACCAAGCTACTTTCCTGTTACTTGCTCTGGACCTTTCCGGGCAGGATGAGTTGAAAGCAGTTTCAATAGCATTGCGTATCTGTTCTGATGCTATTTCCATGCTGTCAATGTCCTTAATATTACGTATGGTGCCGGCCATGAGTTCCGACAATTTCTGGTCGTATAGTTCCCAGTTCGTCGTTTGTGGCTTCCTGTACGTTTCGGACAAAATGGTATTTGATTCTATGTTGAATAGGATATGCCTATGATCTGACATAGAAGTCTCATTTGAGACGTGCCAGTTGCAGATTTTTGTGCTCAGGAATTGAGTACAAATGGTAATATCCAGGACCTCCTGCCTGACTCTGTTTATGAAAGTGGGTTTGTTACCTCTATTGAGAATATTTAGGTTGTTAGTGTAAATAAAATCTAGCAGCAACTCACCCCGTTCATTGATGTTAGAACTTGACCACATAGTGTGATGTGCATTGGCATCACAGCCAAGTACCAGCTGCTTGTTAGTCCTCCAGCATAGGTCGACGATGTCCCTGATGACGGGTGACGCTGGTTCAGTGCAGTCCCAGGGAAGGTAGGCTGAGCATATGATGATCTCTGTCCTGCCCTCCGGGAACGGCAGCTCTACAAAGGCCGCTACAACGTCCTTCGTACAGTAACCTGGAATTGGAACATATTTAGTATTCTTTTTAAAAAGTAAACGTGCTCTGGGTCTTCCGGTATTGGTAGAGTCATACAAGAGCTCACCCACGGTCAACCCTCTTACCTGGTCCTCCATTAGGTATAGCTCCTGGACAAGAGCGACGTCGAGGTGAGCTTCAGTGAATCTGCGAGAGAGGACTGCTGACGATGCTTTCGCATGTTGCAGGTTCACTTGAAGGCACCTGAAGGCGGTCATTGTTAGGCAGTCGGGTTGGCCCTGTCAGAGTTAGCTGCCTGAGCAGCATCTCTGATGCGCTGAATCCTTCTCTGCAATGCCGACGGCACTGGTGGTTTTGCTAGCTCTGAGCCTTTAGTCGCCTTGTTCCCTCCGGCTTGTAGACCTTTGGGAGTGTTGCGCTGTGGCTTGAGGTGCTTTTTAGTGAGAGTTCCTTCACCAGATGTTGGGCCTTTAGAGGAGCCTGCGTGAGGTTTGACTCTGCGCTGGACTCTCTTCCACTGCAAGGGACCTTGTGGCGGTCCGGACTGGGGCGTGTTGTAGGTGTCCTGAACATTTAGGTTAGTGGCAGTTCTGGACTCTACATCCATGGGTATAGGAGCTTGTGATATTGCAGGTTGAGTGTTGATTTCTCTGCCCTGATCATCTGCTTCTTCTGCTGGTTTGGATGGTCCTGGTTGAGGGCTAATGTCTCTGACCAGGGCATCTGTACACTTCGCAGTTTCCGTCCTGATACCTGTGGTATTTTTTGGGGCTACCTTTGCGGTGTTTACTTTCTCTGTCCCTTCCTTTTTGATCCTCACTTGGATATCTGAAAAGTTCAGGAATAGACGACACTTAAGTGATTCAAGCTCAGCGATTGAAGCGTCGTCTACAGAGAATGCAAAGGTCTGTCCGCCATTCTTCTCCTTTACAATGCGGAGAACCCGCCATGATTCGGTCCTGAGGCTTGGGTTTTGTTTGCCTAGACGGAGCTTGAACTTGTCACCCGTTAATTCAAATCCTGGTGGGACATAAGTTACGCAGGTAGTTGCCTTCGGTAGTTCGGACCTATCTACCGCAACGAGCTGCGCATCCTTCCAGGGCTTTAGCATAGGGGTGATCCTGATGATCCAGTCCCTGGTCGGTTTGTTATTGCACGTGATGGAGAGCCAGCCGCTAGTCTGACTTTGTGCAATAAATTGCGGATGCGGTCCGCCAGCTTCAATCATGTCCACTTCGTTCATGATCGATCGCTTGACGTTTCTCATTTGGTCTTCTGTGAGAGTGACAGCAGGGTGCATGGAGTGCGTAATAGCTACTTTCATTTGAGACGTTACGTCTCTGTATGAGAGCTTGGAAGTGCACGGCGTTGGGATGAATGAGCTCTGTCCTTCCACCGGCTTTCCTTTTGCTATTTTTGCGCATACTGTAGTGGCTGGTTTGGTCTTTGTCGAGGAGACCTGAACCTTGTCAACGACTGCTGGTTTGGTTTTGCTAACCTGAACCGTGTCGACGACCGCCGCAGATTTTTCAGTTTTCTGTACCTTTTTCGAGATCTGTTCTGGTGTGCTACCATCAGATCTGCCTCTTTTGCCAATGTGTGTTTTGGCACCTTCCGAGTCGCGTTTGGCTACAAGTTCTCTGACTTGTCTCCGCGCTTCTTCTGGATCCACGCCACTGGCAATTTTGGCACTGATACGTCTCCTAGAGGCTCCGGAGAAGTATTCATACTGCCTCTCTGATTCGATTTGTGGTAGGTCCACAGGAGCAACTACCGCATTTGGGACCATTGGCTCCTGAATGCTGATGTCGTTCGTGCTTACTACCGCTCCTCTGCACAGAGATGGGGTGAGCAGGTTCCCCTCTTCATGATGGTCCGGAGGTGTGAGTAGTAGGGTGTCTTCACACTCTACATCCATCTCGCCATCAATGCTCACAGCAAGTAACACGTCAACTGGGGTGCTAATTCCAGAGGACACTTCGTCGGTGTTTTTTAATACTGTGTTTATTTTGTTCCCACGAGTATGGCGAGAAAAAACGGTCCGCATCCGCAGAGCTCCCAATACGGATGTAAGGCTAGGTTACAAGGGGGTTTCGCCCGGTGCCCCCAGGAGATCGTTCAAGGCATCACTTTTATACACCTGATACCATGCAGCCCTCGGCACGAATACATATCCACCTTGGCTTGAGTGTGGATCCCTTTTCGTTCACCGCTTCTCTAGAGTAGTCAGAGCCACCCCCAACTATCTCCAGATTTGCGACACAAGCCCCCCCACCACGACAAGGTAGAGATCCACGGGGGGGTTTTCTTTATCTGCTTTAGTATGTCATTTGTGATCCATGTACTATTTCTTGTTCGTCTAGACTTTATAGTTGTAGCTGTAAACTTTTCTGATTTTATGGCGTTTATAATGCTTTCGATTGTATTGTCTTCTGAGCTCCGCAGGTTTATAGCTATTTGACTGAAGAAAACCTCCTTATTGATAACCTTTATGCTGTTTTTTGCCATTTTTGCCTTGGTAATATGGACGTTCTTAATTGTTAATGTGATCACCCTGTGGTCTAGATCTGGCCAATCGTCCAGAGTAAGATCGATAGAGTTCACAATCTGGCAGCAATTAGTCGAAACATGGTCCAACAGAGTGGAAGTACGTGCATTGCATCTTGTTGGTAAGTTGTTGAGGATCTCGATATTATTAAGGGCTAACATTTCGGTATAGTTTTGAGATGTCAGGTCATCGTGTAGTATGGTAATATTTGTGTCCCCTATAGAAAGAAGCTTGGGGTACTTAGAGAACAACGAGTCTAGATAGTCAATGAAAATATCCGCTTGTTCGTTAGGGGCCCTATAGAAAGTAATAATTTTAATTGGAGCATTATTGATAAGAATTTCAACTAATATGGTATTATATGATCTATCGACTAGCAAAGTGTTGAATTTTATATTATTTCTTATAAAGATAGCCGTTCCACCCCCACGACCAGAATCCCGACAACAATGAGTGGCACAGAACCCTTTCAGATTGAAATACTGAATTTCATTAGCATACAACCAAGTTTCATTGAAAATTAGTATTTGAATATCTTGGTTTCTTTGTAGATGGGCTTCAATTACGTCTAATTTATTTCTCATACTTCTTAAATTGGCATAAGGTAAATGTCCCAATACGCGACCATGTAAGCATTGCTTTCATATTCAATAACGAAATATCCATTTCTATACTAATTTGATTTTCACGATCGTTGTTTTAGTCAAAGTCGATATATTATTCTGCAAATACAATTGTTTTTCACAACACACGATCATTATTTTAGAAGATATTCGAAAAAAACGTTAATCGATGTACTTGTACGTCATTGCGACCACATGATTGACCCGTTGTCCCGATTTGCGACCACTCGTTTGTCCCGATTTGCGACCAGTCGCAATCTGGTACTTGATTTGCCAGTCCCATTGTGCGACCAATATTCATCTTATCGAAAGTAAAGAAAATGGTGGCAATGAAATTATTTTGGTCGCTGATAGGGACAAAATTGGTATGACCCAAAAGGCGACCGCTATTTGTACTCCCATTTAACCACGAACTCTTTTAAGACATTTATTTTACAGTTTAGAGGCTATGTCATGAAAACTGATAATTGGGTTCTCAAAAAGGACATATGTTACACCATTAGCCGTAATTTTAATCTCCAAAACATCGATGATTTATTTTTGTTGAGGATTTTGATTCATCCGGACGCACAAATGTACATTCATTAATGTTTGTCCCACTCAGCGACCACAGTAAATAAAATGCATATTGATACCTTTGGTTTAATTAAAACACGTACGGTGACCAGCTACTTGTCCGAGTTGAAGATTTTGGCAGAATTAAATTGTTAATATCGATCCAAGACACTTTGGCACTGAATAAACATTCAACGGTCCAACTGTCAAATCTATTAACGAAGTGCCGTCTACAGGCGAAATGGAACAAAATGGCGGGTGAACGCGCGTACTATGAAATTGAAATTTTTTTTTAAATTCAGGTGTCTACTTAATTGTACCGTGAAAATTATGCGCATCAAGAGCATTGTTCATGGATCATTATGAATATTCTACTTGGACGAATAATTTTGAGAATCTATTTAGATTACTCATAATTCATTGAAACTGGTCGCACGGCGGGACATGGTCGCGTATTGAGACATTTACCTTACATAATTTTTAAATTTTTTGTGTTATTCATGATGTGTTTGTAATGTAGTCGGTTCATTGGCGGATACAGGGGGGGGCGGAGGGGGCGGCCGCCCCCCCCCCCCCCCCAAGAGCACTTCCGAATTTTCTAAACATACATACCTACTTCAACCGTTCTCCGATTTTTTTTACTCCACTGCAATGTGGACTGTAATTAGCATTTACTGTAGTTCTGCGGTGCAATGCAAAGCACAGAACAGAACCATTATGGTGGATTTATCATACACTCAACATTTGAGGCGCGCCTCTATCCCCACCATAAAATCAACCAATCAGATTGCTCGTGCAGTCGCAAGAGTCTAACATTCTTCAACTTTTTCTCCGACGCACGCTTCCATATGTGTACACACAAACAATGAACTGTGGTACCACACAATTCGCAGCTCATCGTATTTCTGTAGTTTCGGACTTATAGGCAAGTTGCGCCGCAAAGGCATGTTGAGTGTAAATTGCTTTCAACACAGCAAAGAACACAAGCCGACGAAAATCGGTTTGCAATGACCTGATGGGGGTAGAGGCTCGCCTCGAGGCGAGCCTCAAGGGTGAGTGTAAACGCACCATGATAAAAAGACTACAAGACAACATATTGCGTAGGTAATAGGGTCATTCCATCAAGAACCGGCAAGAATGACGAAATTTGAGACCTTACCATCTCCGATTGTTTTGAAAATTTTTGTACTTTAAGAACTAGTGAAAAAAATAATTGAAATTCAATTTTTTGTTTCTATCTCATTTTTTTTGTTAGTTATAGTATGTTAAAGTTTTCGCAAAAATGGTGTCCGAGTCCTCTTTGAATAATAAAATATGGCTTATTTTAAAGGGGAAGGTTGTCGCAATAAAAATTATCCTTGAAATTTTTTGGATAATGATTTTGTTCTTTATCCTTGAATATCTCAAAACGGTTTTATTTTGTAGGTTATACTGTTTTTTAAAAAATATCAAAAAATTAACTTGGGATCTCAATGGGATCGGGGTCAAAAAAATCGAAGAACATTATAGTGGTTCTCAATTATTTTACAGAAAAAGGGTCATTTAATCAAGAACGAGTGTGACCTTATCATCGCCGATTCATTTGAAAATTTATGTACTCGAAGAATTAGTGAAAACAAAATATGATTTCAAGTTTTTGTTTCTATCTCATTTGTTTTGTTAGTTATAGTATGTTAAAGATTTCCCAAAAAAGATGTCTGAGTCCTCTTTGAAAATTCATATCTCTGGTAATTTTTATCCTTGAATAATAAAGTAGGGCTTATTTTAAAGATTGTTGTTATTTTTGTTAGTTAAAAAATGAGATAGAAACACAAACTTAAATTTCAATTATTTTTTTCACTAGTTCTTCAATTACAAACATTTTCAAAATAGTCGGGAATGGTAAGGTCACAACTTTGGCGATTCTTGATGGAATGACCCATAATAAGATGAAAATAATATGATGCCGTTTTTGCTAAGTGCAGTCTATGTAGCTAAATTCACACAGAACTTGATCAAACAAAATAGTCAAATCAAAAAAATGTCCGCCCCTCCCAACAGCAAAGTCTGGATCCGCCACTGAGTCGGTTTTACTTTGGACAGCCCTTACTGCTTTTTTATATTCCGGGCATTCTACACTATCCGCTCTGTGTTGACAATTAGTTGACCCTTTTATGGAGCAGTTATTACAAGTAGTAGTTTTGATTTTTGGATTGTTTTTTGACAGTTACCCATAGTTTTGCTGTTCGGACTGTCTCTCTCACACCAATGTATAAATTGTATGTTAAAGTCTCTATCCCTCTCTATTTGGATTGTCTAGCCGCTTTAAAGCCGCAAATATAGCCGGTGTCATAACAGCATTATGCTGTTTTGACACTGGCTATTTCCTCGCTAGAAAAAAGTGCAATAATAGCCAATCGTGCGACAAGGCGAAGAACACTAAAAGAAAGAGATACCGCTCTTTCCAACGCTAGCGGCATCTAGTAAACGAAACTGGTTTACTCATAGTTTTGCTGTTCGGACTGTCTCTCTCACACCAATGTCTAAATTGTATGTAAAAGTCTCTATCCCTCTCCATTTGGATTTTCTAGCCGCTTTAAAGCCGCAAAAATAGCCAGTGTCATAACAGCATTACTCATAGTTTTGCTGTTCGGACTATCTCTCTCACACCAATCTCTAAATTGTATGTAAAAGTATCTATCCCTTTCCATTTGGATTTTCTAGCCGCAAAAATAGCCAGTGTCATAACAGCATGATGCGAAGGAGATGGTGAAATTCAATAATTCACCTCTTAGCGTCAGAACGGATAGAAGTTGAAAGTTGGTTAACTTTACCCCTCCGTTTTGTGTCTCGGCTAATTTCCGGAACGATTGTGACTAGTCGTTCCTAAATTCCCTTTAGATGTGTGTCGGATGGAGAAACTCAACACTCTCCGTTTTCCGGATCGGATCGGATCGGAACCATTATAACTGAGGCTTAATAACTGAGGCTTTAATCAGCGCGATTGGCAAAACCATCGAAAACAGGATACTATTAAAATTTATAAAGAAAATTCTGGGTTTGATAAACATCAAACCGGATTTCCAGAAGGCAGCAATACGACATCAGCCTTAATATTATAGATGTAATACAAAATAAATGTAAGTCGCGACTAAGTTTTCTTTGTTTCTGCGATATTTGTGTATTTAAAAAAGCCTTCGACAAAGGTTAATGACCTAATAAAAGCCTTTTTAGTTGGACGACAGTACATTACTAAAAATTTCGACGAACAAAGCTCAACTAAAACAGTCGATATAGGAGTTCCACAAGGTTCAATTCTTGGAGCTACATTATATCTACAAAATATATAACCTTTGCTGATGACACTTTACTTCTGTACAATGGTAAAAATCCAGAACTGGTGTCGTTGATCAACTCTGACCTGAAACTATTCAAGAACTGGCTCTTGGGTAATACGCTAACATTAAATACTTCGAAAATAAACTATATGCCCTTTAGACATATTATATTAATAAATTGGACATTGATTTGCTAGAAATACATGGAATAGAAACACACGGAACAAAATATTTAGGGCTGCTATTTGCCATTTGACTTATGAAAAGGGGTATTAAAGCCAAACATAATTTACCCCATTTGACACCATCGAAGGAACTTTATTCTACTTATAGAAAACAAACCATACATCAGCATTGAAGCCTGGACCGAATAAAACTAATTTACAACATCAAGAACAATGAACTTAAATCTTCTTGGGAGCTCTTATTCAAACCTTTTGTCGGCAATCTCGGAGACTTAATATTGTTGTTATTATTGCCAGAAGCATTAGAAACAAAATTTGTGAGCTGCGTTCAATGCTAATAAATCCAGACAATCACATTTTAATGGTGTCAGAGACCTGGTCATATTTCAAGCACTTCTGTTTCCATACCAGGATACAAACTTTTCAGAAATGATCGTAACGAGCGAATTGGGAGTGGAGTCGCTGTATTCGTTCGAGAAAGTTTGAGGTGTTCTAGAGTTCATTGCCGTTAAATTGGATTGTGGATTTGAAAAAGCTGTCCTCACATCTTCCTATTGCCCTCCTGGGTCCTTCAATGAGGATACTGCAGAGCTCTTTATGGAATCAATGAGTGATATTATACATCGATACAATAATGTTATTGTGGGCGGAGACTTTAATGTTGATTTACTTCGGAACAGTAAACAGAAAGATAGCTTCCTCCATCTTACTCAATCTTCGAACCTTATTGTTGTAAACACTGAGCCTACTTATTTCAATACTTTTCACCCATCTCTACTAGATGTTCTCCTTACAACAGATCGGAATCGAGTTCTGTTTCTAAACCAATCCTACCCTCCTAGATTTCTCGATCATGAGCTATGCCGTATGTATGACAGCCTGTAACCTGACGAAAACAGTAAATTATCGAGACTACAATAACCTACGCGTCCCTGACATAGTATTGGAATTAAATATGCTTCCCTGGGGTGATATTGATATGTATTATATGACCAACGTTGATCTCAGTCACTTTTATTGGCTCATGGTTTATCTCCGTGAAGTATATTCCTTTTCGTACTTTGAAGGTTAGAAGCTCTGCAATCTGCATGCCCTTGGTTTACACCCAAGGTAGCATTTTTAGTGGCAGAGAGAGAGTATTTCGTATTTGTACAATCAATATCGACGGCTTAAAACTGAATATGCTAAATGCTTGTACAAACTTGCGTGTAATGCTGCTACAAGTGCCATAAGGAAAGCCAAATGCTATTTTTTCGGTCTCAAATTTGACCCTTAGTTACCCTCGAAACATATTTGGAGTAGCCTTAACAACGCAGGTGTATGTGGAAAAGAGCCCACTAATTGTACTTTAGATTCTGATGAACTAAACCAAAACTTCGTTAACTCTTGTCCCATATCTTCCCAAGTTCCTCCTCAGTCCTCTTTCAAAAGTATTATACTATTGAAAGTGGTGTTACGTCGGAAACAAGTTTTAATTTTCTATGCATAAGTTTAGCCGAGTTATTTTCAGCTGTTAACTCCATTAAATCCAGGCGCGTAGCGTGAAACTTCGTAGGGCTAGCGCAATAACACGATCATCAAATTCTATGAATTCTATAACCATAAACACGTAATTTTCATACAGAAATAAAATTGCGATTGCTAAGTTCCAGGAAGTAATCAAAAAATTCCGCTAAATTTAGCGTTCGTATCGTTGCGTTAGCCCTACGAAGATTCACGCTTTTAAGCTTAGACTTCTCGAAATATATCCACTTTTCATCGCCAGTAACAATTCGAAGGAGAAATGACTTTCTTTTGTACCTGGCGAGCAACATTTCGCAAGTGGTTTTTGGGTTTTCTGCTGTCTTTCATTCAGTTCATTGGAACCTATTTCCCCATCTTCCAGATCTTTCTGATAGCTTTCAAACGTATGGAGATGGATTCTCGTATCACATTTAATAGATCCGCGAGTTGTTGTGGCGTTTGAACGTCATCCGCATCCAACAGAGCTTGTAGTTCGCTGTCTTCAAACTTTTTCTGTGGTTTCCCACGTTCTTCTATTGACGAATGGTAAAGTTGGAAATCTCCACCTGGTGGCAAAAAAAGAACCCTATAAGATAGACAAATTTTTGTCAGCTGACTGTTCAATGGCGGTTCGTGTGTAATTTTGTGATTTGGAGCTCGGGAAGTTTTCGATTCTTTCTTAATTTCATTATGAAAGACATAATAAAAATTGATGACGATCGGTGCGGCTGATAGTAAGGTATCCATTTCCGGTTCTACATTCCGAAAATGTTAGACTCAAACCCGCACAACGAAGTCAGGAAATGAACAATTTTTCTTTATGAACGGGCGGTATAAACTTCTAAATAACTTCACAAATGTTTTTTATTCCGGTAAACAGAAATATGGAAAAAATTTTAAATTATTTAAAAGGAACATAAACCGTTTTTTCGTTACATTTTTCTTTAATTTTGGTGCTTGAAATTGGTTTCTGAAAAAAATAAATTTTGTTTTTGATATGTTATGATACGTTTGTCCTTCTTATTTAATTATGAGGTTCATTTAAATTCACTTTAAGCGATATTTTGGAGTAAAACACTTTTATTCGAGCTCAATCTCAATTTTGTATGAAAATCACATGCAACTGCCAGTTTCTGTCTATCTTATAAGGTTCCAAAACTTGCCGCCAGAGCACATGGTATATTCGTCAATTCTCACGTCAAAATGGCCACTTTTGAATTTTTTAAGCCACTTAAAGTACTGTGATTTACTAAGAGCATACTCACCGTAAGCTTTTAAAAGGATTCGATGCGATTTTGCAGCAGTTTTATTCAAATGGTAACAGAAAATCAATGCTGTCTTTCCAGGCACAAAATTCGATATGTTCAACGCTATTAAAAACTATTCTGTTGTATAAAACTTGTATTGTTGTGAGTTGAAAATCTTTGTCAGATGTCAAAACAAGAAAATGGCGCCAATGACGCGGTTTGACGGTAACTACATTGACAGCCAGGACCATCTATGGCAAATTCCGGTTTCATATTTACATACCTGTTAAACGATTGGCTTACAGTCGATCGTGACTGCGATATGTTTATACTCTAGATGAAATCATATAGAGTATTATAAGTTTAATCCAGCCCGAAAAGTTTGTAACGCATAGAACCGAGCCTCGGATGAAAAAAAGTTATGTATTATTTTGTGTTTAGTTGTGGCCAAAAACCCAAAATCCGTTTGCTGTCCGTCCGTTCGTACGTCTGTTTGCACGATAACTCAAGAACGCGTTGGCCTAGGAAGTTGAAATTTGGTCTCCACCTGTAAAATGGAAAAAGTAAGGCTAAGTTCGTTAATGGGCGATATCCTTCCACTCCTTCGGGTACCTCCCATACAAGAGTCCTTAAAACACGTATTCACAATTATTGCTCGAATGCTTCAAGTTAGGAGCTTGAAATTTTGAATACTTAAAGTTTACAAAGTTTGAAACGAAAGTTCCGAATATGATGCAAATCGAATGAGTCCTTCGTGTAGCAGCCTACAAAAGTCCTTCAAAAATGTATACAAGTTACAGAATCCACTATAACTCTATTACGAGTTAAAGCAGGGATTCAAAATTTTACAGGAATTAGTTTTATATCAAAAGCAAGACTGAATTCATTAATTAGCGCCATCCGCCGACTCCTTCGGGTAGCTGTATTACAAAAGTTCTTAAAACACGTGTTCACCAATATTGAACGATAACTTTAGAACGCTTTAAGTTACGACTTTGAAATTTTGTATACGTTGATTTTATAATAGTCGCAGTTGAAGGTATTAATATGAAAAATATCCCGTAAGTCCTTCATGTAGTTGCCATACAATAATTCTGTAAAAATGTCCCAACTTTATTTATGGAACTCACTATAACTCAAGAAATCGTTTAACCATCCATCGAGTAGCCACAATAGTTTCTACCTGTAAATAAAAGGCCATGCAATAATTGTATGTGCACTCCTCTTTCTTTTGTATTTCATCTAGAGTATCATATGATTGGCTTGCAGCCGATCGTGACTGCGTTATGTTTTTATATTAACCCTTATTTGTCGGACTTTTCTTTGGTGGCTGATTTGTTTGAGTCGCATGTGACGCTAGAAAAGCCACGATGGACCCTCGCGGATAGGCTCCCTACCCTGAATCTTCGGGCTACTACGGAACTTTTTTCTTACAAAATGTTGTGATTATCAGCGCCCTAAACGTAGGAGTAAGTATCGAAACCGCGCAAAAACAACGCTTCTCGCTTAATTTTTGTTGTTCAGGCCTAGGGTTGATACAATAGAATTATATTTATTATTCTTTGAGATCACAGCTTGTATATTGAAAAAATAAATAAAATATTACTTAAATCTAATTTACAAACATAAAAAATACTTTTTAATAATTAAATTAGTTAATAAATTGTTCGAAAATTGTGAAAAGTGTCATTTCCCCACTGAATTTTTTATATGATGATAGTAGACACTGGCAAAAATGATGCATGTACTTGTTGCCCAAACTGCATACAAGTACCACTTTGCATTCGATTTCCTGTAGGGTAATTCTTTCCATGCCGCTTGAAGTTCAGCGATTACTGCATCATCGGTCATATTACATGATCGGTTTATCACGTTCGACCACATCAGAGCTTCGAAATACCAATTACAATGATTCAATTCCAGTGTACCTTTGCAGCAATCGGGAGCGTAACAAGCCATCATTCCCTTATTCAACAAAGCACTCTCATATTTTTTCATCCAATTTCGATCGGTTAGTTCCAGCCATTTCAATTCCATTTCCGACTTCGCATAGATTTTGGTCGAACATAATAATATCACAACACTTAATAATTCTATTCGATTCATTTTGATGTACATACTGAACACTTTGAATTCTTATCGGCCGGTTTAAAAAAATTGCGGTTCCGTCGATGTCAAGAACGCAAGCGCAGAACTGATAAAGCTCACTAGTTTTGTACTCGATATCAAAAGTATCAAATACTTTTCTTTATTGACTTTACAATTAAAAATTTACGGACATAACGTAATCGGATCTGATGTTCACGCAGAATAACTTTTAGATTTTTTAAAAAAAATTGTCAGGCTAGGTAGTGGGCGGAGATTTCAATAAGGCAAAAGCCAGACACAGTTTGAACGCGAACAAAAAGAAAACAATTGTTAGTAGCTTTATTTTTAGAATTTTACAAACAATAAACGCTCACATGATAAGCGTTTTATGGTATGCACAGATAAGTTACTCAGAATTTTTTGATATCAGCTAATATTTCAGGCTACGCTGAATGCTAGTTCCACTTCCACAAGTTATTTGAAACTGCTATCAGTAGAGTCATCTAAATAACTAAGGCTCTCAAGAAGAATGAAGATATTCCAATTGTGCTTGTTGGATCAATCGACGTACTTCTCGTGACGATTGTGAGAATTGATTGACTCCACTTAAACGTAGCAGACAGAGCACTTTCAACATCTTTACAACCAACTTATGAAGTGCTATGAAATCCAATACACGCTAGATTCCGCCACAATGATATGCTCGATTTTGCGCAATAATTAAAACGGTGTTTTTACCTACCACAACTTTTGCAGGAGCAGATGTTCCAAAGAGTGGTGTTTGTCGTTTGCTGCCATCTCAACAACAAGTAGACGCTGCGCCCCCAATAACCACAAATTTTAAGGACACAATTTGTAGCAGTTTTTCTCTGGGTTATTTCATTACACAACTATTTTTAGTGTGAGATACACAGCAAATGAATTACAATCGGAAAAACTCGAAAGGTTAATTCTTGTAGTTTTAAAGAAGTAAAGAAACCGAGTTTTTCAACAATCATGTCCTCAACGGCGATAGCCATGGTAGAGATTAATCCCAGCCTGACTTTCCTGGGTGTCAAAACAGCGGGATGGAGATGTCAAGTATTCAGGGTGTGCAGTGTATACCGGAGGAAGACATCAATTCCGTTATCAATGAAGAAAGAATTTCCTGGTCTATTAACAGTTTCTCTCCTTACAAATCCCCTGGCATGGACGGCATACTTCCAATTATGCTGCAGAAACTACAAGATGTAGTAGTTCCATGGCTTGTGGAAATTTTCTACTAAATCATGTGCCCTATGCCTGGAGAAGTGTCCGGGTAGTGTTTATTCCGAAGGTTGGCAAGAGAGGTCACGAACTCGCGAAGGATTTCAGACCCATTAGCCTAACATCATTCGTGATGAAAACACTGGAGCGCATTATAGATATACATGTGAGGCAGACCCTGGAAAGGTCACCGATATCCAAATCTCAGCATGCTTACCTCAGGGGGAGATCCACGGAGACGGCTCTCCACGAAGTGGTGCGCACAATTGAGCACATGATAAACTACAAGCAATACACTTTAGCAGCCTTTCTAGATATAGAAGGGGCATTCAACAACGTCCACACCGTCCACACCGAAGCTATCCAGGAATCTCTCACCGAACTGGGTGTGACCGAAAGCTTCAGCAATTGGATAATATCCATGCTACGGACCAGAATTATCCATTCAAACCTAGGAAAGAGCAATTTGACCAAGCACGTGCGTAGGGGAACACCACAGGGCGGTGTTATCTCACCTCTACTCTGGCTATTGGTCATGAATAAAATCCTAGTAAGACTAGACAGGGAGGGAATCAAAGTGATTGCGTACGCGGATGATCTCGTGATTTTGGTCTCAGGATTATTTCCTTCCGTAATCAGTGAGATTATGGACGGCGCTCTGGGTAAGGTAAGCACCTGGGCTACCGGCTGTGGCCTTGGTGTAAGTCCGGATAAAACTGAGTTGGTACTATTCACCAGGAAAACCAAGATACCAGACTTTAACCTTCCCCGCCTGAACGGCCAACCGCTCCAGCTCTCCTCCAGCGGAAAGTATCTTGGTGTTATCCTTGATTCAAAGCTGAGCTGGAAACTCAACATAGAAAACCGGGTGGAGAAAGCCCGTCTGGCCTTCTACGCCTGCAAAAGAACCTTCGGCAAGAAGTGGGGACTCAAACCAAGGATGGTTTTGTGGCTGTACACGGCTGTAATACGTCCAATTCTCAACTACGGGTCACTAGTGGCCCGCTCTGAGTAAGGACTATAACATAACTAAACTCAGTCGAGCTCAACGAAGTGCGGCAATAGGCATTACAGGTGCTATGCGGTCATACCCGACCGATGCTCTAAACGTGCTACTCTACCTCCTACCAATCGACCTATATATAAAAAACACCGCATCAAACAATGCCGTCAGGCTCGAAGAATCTGGGTGCTGGACTGCGAAACCATACAGGCATAGTAATATCCTGGGACAGTTACCAAAGGAATTCGTTACGTCACCGACTGACTACATCACCCCCAAACTGAGCTTCATGAAACGATTCTCTGTTGGTTTCCCAACTAGAGAGGAGTGGAAGAACGGTGCGGTGGAAGCAGACTTCGACACGATAATATTTACTGACGATTCGAAAATGGACTGCGGGGTCGAGGCAGGAATATTCTCAGATACACATAATATCGCTAAGTCCTACCGCCTCCCGGACCACGCTAGGCGTCTTCCAGGCAGAGATACTGGGGATCCGGGAGGCTTGTCGTACACTAAAACACGACTCATCGCCAAAACACAAGATCGTCATTTTCACCGACAGCCAAGCCGCAATCAAGGCACTAGATTCGGCTACCACCTCCGCTAAACTAGTTCAGCAATGCCGTAACGAACTAGCCGGTTTGGCGGAACGGCTCAAAGTCACTGTGCTCTGGGTCCCGGAGCAGAGACATAATGGGAAATGAGCGGGCTGATGAACTGGTCAGGGAGGGCTCCGCTCTTCCCGGCTCTCTTGCGGAACTAGTCCACGTTCCTTTAGGAGTCGTAAAGAGGGTCATACTCTCACACTTCCAGACAGCGGCTAACTCCAGATGGAAAAGCCTAACTACCTGCGCCATATCTAGGAAGATGTGGCCATCTTACAACCGAGCCAAGTCAGACGAACTTCTATACAAGACCCGGGCAGACGTCTCCAGAATCACGGCGATCAGTACAGGTTGGGGATCATGTGGCCAAACTGAGCATTCCATTCAATGTACACTGCCGCAGCTGCCAGGACACTAATGAGCGAGAGTCGCTCGTTCATTTCCTTTGCAAGTGTCCGGCTCTAGCTAGAGCCCGAGAGCGAGCGCTAGGCAAGCCCTTCTACGGGGACCTGATGGAGATTTCGGGGAAGAAGATTGGAGAGTTATTACTTTTCCTGAACAGCACAGGGTGGCTATAGCGAGTCAATTCAATCATCTTTCTCACATTCATCTTCCGTATTCCCCAGTATCAACAACCCTTAACATCCGAGTTTAACACGAGTTTGTGGTTCCAAAACGGCCTCTGAGCTAATTGAGCTCTGTCTGAGTGACAGGGCTGCCACTTAAACCAACCAACCAATCCCAGCCTGAGTGACGGAATATATTCGTGTGGTGGTCTTACAAGGGACTCATTTGACGCCGAAAAAATAAACAAAATTCTGAAATGTGAAGAGACACTTCTGTAAACTTTTGTAAAACTTTCCACCTACGGCCTCCTATTAAGCACGTAGGGACTAAACTAATATTATCAGAGGGTTTCACTTTTATATGAGAGGCATCCGAAAGGTTGAAGGTATTCTACTCAGTTACAAACTTATTTTTTTTTATCACTAACTAAACGAAACAATGAACTATACTTCTGGAGTTATTATACGATAAATACACAAATTTTCCAAGGTCTTTTGTGGAAGCTGCACAAAGAAATTCTTAGATTTTACTTACATTCGTTCTCTGATTTATTGTCCATGGAGTATGCGCCAGATCAATCACGAGCGTTATAGCAAATTTTTATAGGAGTGTTAACGCATTTTCAGTCAACCGTCAAAAATAAATGCTGAGAACGAGAATAGCTTAGGCATATCAGCTCAGTAGTGGTGGCCCTTTTTCTTGATGTCCTCTGAACAAGTACTTACAAAGCTTAAGAGGTTCATCAAGGACTGCCAAGTGTACATATCAGTTGAAGGAGCAATACTACTTAAGACGCGCCCTTACCTTAAACGCTTAGAAAAATTCAAATAATTTAAAATAATTTGTTTAGGCAGGATTCATTGAGAAGCAATATGGTTCCAAAAATTTTCCAAATAACTACATTATTCAGTATAAATTCGAAAATGTCTGCACGTTGCATACCATAAAAAAGAAGGCTCGTGGGTTCGTACTTAGCCTTGTTCTCAGTTTTCCTTGATCATCAGCAATAATAAACCTTTCAAAAACGATTGGCGGAAATTTATCCTAGCCAAAACCAATGCCTTGTTAAATTTAGGAAATTTTTTACAGCGTGAATCGGTTTCGCTACATGGCATCAATCGAATTAAGCCGGAAATTAGTTCGACAACCGTTGAATGGAGCTGCATGACGCAGTCAAGATAGGTTCGTCAGTAGTGCGGGTTGTATAATCAGGATGCAGACGGGTGAGTATCATACTTCAAGGTACCTTAGCCATAGAGTAAGTACTAATAGAGAGACAACTCTCTAACATTGTCTGATCCGTTACTTGTGGGCAATGAAAGCGACTTTGGGGGAAGTGTAAGGAGGTTACTGTTTTCGTACTTGAAAGCTTTCTTCAATGCGAACGATTCCCCTACCTTGATATTTTCAATTTTCGTTTAACGACTACTAGACCTCAAAATTTCCCGCCATGCGTGTTCGAATGCGAGTATCTCACATGCCCTTTGATCTATTGAATTGAAATTTTTTAAGTGGGTAGACAGGGTAGAGTGGTTACTTTTTGGAGACTGCGGATAAGATGGTGGAAGAGCAACCGCTTACAAAAGGAAGTTGAAACTTGGAACTTATGTAGATTTTTGATTGTGGAGCCATTTGAAAAAAATATGTAAAAAAATTGTTCAGGCCCGAAAGGTAGGTATATAACGCAAATCATGGAGCCACAGATAAAAAAAAGGTAATTATTATTTTTCGTTCAGCTATGACCAAAAACTCCAGAAACGCTTGTCCGTTTGTTTGTTGGCAGAATAGCTCAGGAGCGGATGAGGGTCACATTTTTTCACGATCAAATACGTTTTATAAGACTAAGTTCGTTAAGGGGCGATATCATTTCACTCCTTCCAGTACCTCTTATACCAAAGTCTTCAAGTTAGGAGCTTAACATTATGCACACATTAATGTTTCAATATTTGAAATTAAAAAACAGAATATCAGACAAATCGAACGGAAAATTACTGTTACAGAATTCGCTAACAGGATACAGGAAGTCAAAATTATGAAGTAAATTCAGACTTGTTTTTTTTTTAAAGAATAGTTAAATATGACGAATGTTAATGACGAACAAACAAAATACGTAGGTATATAGGTACTAATGGTGAATGCCTTATTAAATGAATGTATGAATTTATAATAATTAAAGGTTAGTGAAAAGCAAAAATAATGAGATATCGATACATATCTATTATAATATCTTACATAATACAATAATAAAAATGAACTAATATAGGTAGTTGGATACATTGGTGAAAATACGTGTAATTTTATAAGAACAACAAAATTTCTGTTTGCATGTACGAGCATGATTGAAATTTATGAATATTAGTAAAATATTCGATGGGGCTTAAATCTCATTCGTGTTCACACCGGATACTACCACACTATTCCGTTCATGAAATAAACTCGCAGGAATTGGACTAGATTTAAATAAAAACCGATATAAATATTTCTTATTATGTCTGGTGGATATTAATCTTATATGTATTTTCGTGAGTACGTAACGTGAAATATGCCATATGAACATTACTAACGCACAAAAACCGCGGATACAACAATATATACAGAAATAAAAAACAATTACAAAATGACATAAAAGTCTATTAACCCATTACTGCACAAACTCCGTTTAAACGGATATTGTGCTTAATAAACTTTGTGCACTAATGGGTTAAACGGAAATCAGTAAACATTTACTCCAATTCTAATGAGATTACTGCACCGCGTAATATCAACCATTTAAACATAAAATCTGCCAATGGTCTGGGCGAAACTTTATTATATTCGGGTCAAAGTTCGGAAGCGGTCAAAGTCGGAGTATAGCATCAGTTGTTCGGAATTATGAGGTTTCTTGGAAAGTTAGTTTTGTTCTTAAAAAAAAAATAGTTAAAATATGGATTTTTAGCCGATTAAACATTAAAAAGCCCGTGTAGACTATTGGAATTTCGGTATATTATGTACACTAAAAGCCTATAGAAGTAAAAACGAATTTGCTGCCCTATCAGAATTAAGAGATATGACGAATTGTTAAAACGTATATAAAGCCATTAATTCCACTTGGGGTTTGAATTTCGAAACAGGTTTTTAGACGATTTCATAAGAAGCAACTGGATATATCATGAAACACGAGGGATTTTGAAAAATTTGTGAAAACGTAAGCAAACCCTTCACACCCCCTTGGTTTTTGAAATTCGAAAAATCGTGAAATTGGTTTTTAGGTCATTACATAAAATGCCGTAATAACCAATTTTATATCTCATCAGAACTAAGAGATGGAAAAATTGAGAAAACAAATGCAAACCCTTTGGGGTTGAATATCCAAAATTGAGAAATGGGCTTGTAGGCGATTATATAAAAAGTCTGTGGAAGTGAAAAGCGATCTAATATCTCATGAAAGCTAAGCAATATGTCGAAGCTTTGAAAAGCATACAACTCCTTTACACCCCCTCGCATTGAATATCTAAAAATACTGAAATTGACTTTTTGACGCTTATATAGGAAACCTTATTAAGTAAGAATGAATTCGATATATTATCAGATATGCAACCTCCTTACACTCACTTGGGAGCTGAATATCCAAAAATCCTGAAAGAAGTTAATAGATAAATATGAAGACAACACGAAAAAGTAAAAACCAATTCAATTTCTTATCACTTCTAAAAGATATGACGGAATTCGTGAAAACGTGTTATATATATATCTGATCAGACCTGAGGGATATGGCAGAATTCGTGAAAAAATGTACAACCCCTTTTCCACCCCCTTAGGAGTCGAATTTCAAAAAATCCTGAAAACGCTTTCTAGGTATTTATATGAAAAAGTTATTCCATAAAAAATGAATTCAATATTTTTGAAGACCTAATAGATATGACGAAAACCGTGAAATTATATGCATTCCATTTTCACTGATCATTTTTTTCGCCCCCTTCCGAACGCCAATAAATATTTGAATTTTTTTTTATCTAAATTACTTTTCTAGTTGATTTACATATAGCATAAGCCGTTCTATAGATAGCAAAAAAAAATTGATCACAATACTGTATTATTAGGAAATAAAAAAGTAAAATTAACTTCAATATTTCTTACCCTCTTGTTATCCTATAAAATAAAATTTCACCAGAATTAAACTGAAACAACAATGAATGAACTTAACATCATTTAAAATTGTTCCCCTTTTCGGCTAAACTCAAGCTTTTTGAACTAGTGGTTAGTGAAGCTTTTTGGGATGGAAGAGCTTTTACGGCTAGAAATTTCAAATCGAATGTATGAAAAACAAATCAGTAGAGAACGGCTATGGGTTGTATGGTAAGATTTTGTTCAAGTTACAAGAAAATTTGATTAAGTGGGTGATTCTGCGCTGCAAGTTCAGCCATATAAAATCTACTTACTTCCAAGAACGCAAGAAAACATTGAACTTGTTGCAAACAGCGTAACAGAAAATTTGTATAAAGTAGGCGCGCAGCGATGGGGCTCCTAAACACGGTAGTAGAAAAAATTAAAGAAAATACAAAAACAGCAGACGGAAAAAAATAAATAAAAAGAAATCAAAACAAATTATATAAATACAAATTATATAAAATAAATTACCTTGCAATCTTCACTTAACGTCGCTGCTGCTAACAAAATTGTTCGATCCAATTAGTTGTGCAACTTACACATGTCACAAACTTTAAGAATTTGAAAATTGTTAGCTTTTCTTATACTTTAAAGTCTTATCCAGCCGTTGATATCTAAAATTTCTCAATATAATCTTTATTAATAAATAAACCATAAAACTTTTCATTATAGAGTAATGCATTTCAAAACTTTTTCTTCATTTAATTATAACATTTTTTTGTTTTGTTTTAAATCATTTCATAGGCCATTTAATCTCGATTTTAAATTTTTCATTAAAAAAAAGAAGAGCAAAAAGAGAAAAACTTTTGACCAAGTTTTTCTCCGCTCTTTCTCTTCCTTCTGGGGGGTAAATATTTAGATAATGTTTACATTTACTATTATAATATAGGGGGAGCGAGGGGACGCGCTAAATTAATTATCTGCAAAGGGGTAATAATTGTTTCGTTTATTTACGACGTACGCTTCGTTACATTATTAACGTTGCCAACGGTGTCGACAACAGGAGCATGATTTGAAGTATGGCTATCACTTTGTGAAAAGAATAAATTTCGTAGAATCGATGCTTTCGATGGATTCTTATCGGGTTTTGGAGATTCATCATGGCTAGGCGAAAGGGAATTGGTTTTTTTTGTAGTTTGATTGTTTGTGCTAGTCGAAGAGTCGCCATTGTAGTCAGTTCGTTCTGAACTTTTTGATGGCGATGATTGTTTCCGAACGGCTTGTGTATCGGTTTCAGTTTCGTTGTCCTCTTCTTCGGCTTGCTGTTCCAAGCTGACATTTTCGGGAATATAATTCGAACCCGTATTACTATCCAACGATAAAGTTCGATGTGTTGTTGTGCTCAATTTTGGCATTCGTTGACCGAATGCGAGACGTTTTGCTCCCGACGAACTACTCGAATCAATTTCATCGCGAAATGAACGCTCCGAACTACGAAATGAACGACTGCTACCTACGCTCGCTTTGTCTGCTGCCGAATCCTGTGTTACGTTTCGAGAAAATGAAATTATTATCGAGTACGAATTGTGGAAGCATTTTATACGGATACTTACTTGATCTAATGGTGCTGTGTACCAGACATCAGAGCAGTCTCGCTTGCCGTCAATAACATAGCAAACTGTGTTGTCGAAGCGGACACGTTCCGAAACGCCATCTTCGCTGACATTTGACGAATCCAACTGCTAAAAAGATTGAAAGGATTTTGATGAGAAAGAGATCCTCTAAACCAAAACTAAGTTAAAAGATACTTACATGCTTATAGCTAAGAATTGAACCGGCTAAAGCCCGGGTTGAGGCAGTGTCATTTAACGTATTACCGGATTTATCGCTAACACACGTAACAGCCGAAGCAGTTTCCGAAGTACTAACATCGGCCTGTACTTCTAATCGATGGCCTGTTATACTGCCAGCTAGAGCAGTAGTTGATTCACGATTCGATGCATGCGCTACACCGAACGCAGTATTTTGACTCGGAACACCAATATGACTTCCGCTTGCCACACTCAAACTAACTTCGCCAATGCTAGTCGCTCCGATACGCGAAACTGCATCAACGCTGGCTCCATCACCCTGATTCCGAAGTTGATTCTCTTCTTCTTCGTCGAAATCGAACTTGAATCCATCGCGGCCGGTCGAAACGCCACAGCCCCCACGACACAGTGACACCGGTACGACACCATAAACATAAAATAAGAGTATTGGAACTCCAATGGCAACGGCAAGACCGGCTAAAACTGGCGAAACCAAAACCTGTAAAAAAAAACGAAATAAAATAAAACTTTCTGCTTATATCTTTCGGGAAATCAGTTTTGAAAGAATATTCAAAATTTTTTGGGTGCTTGTAATATATTTTAGGTAGTAATTTGATGTTAGTTTCGTCATTAAAGCTTAAAAAGTAGGCTTCAGCGATTAAATCGTTATATTTTTATGCGTAGCTGAAGTACCTGACCTGAAGGGAGCATAATGGGTATATACAATGCATACACGCTACTACTTTTTAAAGTGGTGTGTAGTGAGTGTATTCTAGGATGCAACGAGGGGAGTTACTTTTTCACCTCCTTCGCCGGTGTTCGGTACTAGCCAGGGTCTACGATCGTTCACTAGGAAGGCCTTCAAGGAGATCCCGGAGAAGAAAAAATGTGAAGAGTTGATATATTTCCTAAATAGTAGGGATCATATCTTCGCCCTATATGTTCATGAAATACTCAGCTTAATCTGTCCTAGCAATCCGAGTTCTGGTTTAAAAAGAGCGCTCTAATTGGGACCTGTCCGGTGGATGTATGAACCAAGTGAATAAAAGCTACGTTTCAATTTCATTGAACTGGATGACAGTTTTGATGCGTTAGTAGGTCAGATCGAAAGCTTTGTTCTGGAGCTAAAACCTGCCTTCAGTCTAATTCTCTGTGGGTGCGACCATTGCATTGGGATTATTTCGGTTTGAGGATGCAACACACGAAATATATTGTTACTTTCTATACACTTAAAAGGATCATGATGTATAGCAAAACTTCTGTACCGTACGATCAAAACCAAAAGTTAACTAAGTTTTTTTTTGGTTCACACATAATTTTACTGGCGGCTGTCCGTAAAAATTCCCTCAAGTAATGTAAAATGACCAGGACAAAGCACATGAAAATCGACATAAAAAAAAATTAAACGCTACTTATGGGAGGACTTAATCGATACCATAATACTTCGCTTCATCTAAAAAATTTAAGTCACTCCCGGTACTTGAGGTCTGGTTCTGATGAAGATAAATCTGTGATCCATAGCTACCGTCGCCTGGCAAAATCTACAATTAGATCTGCTATACGTACCTACATATCCAAAGTTGAATCATCAGTCAACCGTAGAGAGACAAAACTTTTTTGGTCTTATGTTCGCACTTTGCGATCTTCTCCTTCTTTCCCTACTGAAGTTAGTTATAATGACTCCACTGCTACCAACTCTCAAGAATCTTGTGAGCTATTTGCACAATACTTTTCGTCTATGTATTCTTCCCCTTCATCTTCATTCGTTCCTCATAGCTTTGAAATTTCCCCCACTGATATTCCTCTTCTCTCTATAGCTCCCTCAGTTATTGAGCATCAACTTGAAGCACTAGACCGTAGTGTGAAGGGTGGTCCCGATGGCCTCCCAAACTTATTCTTAAAGCCACTTTCGTCTTCCCTGTGTATTCCTCTCTCCATTCTCTTCAACAAAAGCCTTTCTGAAGGAATATTTCCATCATTATGGAAGCAAGCCTCTATCGTTCCCATCCATAAGAAAGGTGATACAGCTGTAGTAACAAATTATCGTCCTGTTTCAATGTTGTCTTGTTTCTCTAAAATATTCGAACGCGTCATATATGATCATTTATATGAAAATATAAGTCACCTCATTCTCCGTGAACAGCATGGTTTCTTCAAAGGCCCTTGCTTTTAATCTTTTAGAATTCACAAATACAGTGGCAAAAACGCTTAATTGTAGAAGGCAGTTGGATGTTGTCTACACTGATTTCTCCAAAGCCTTTGATTCAGTTGATCATAGCTTGCTTTTGTCGAAATTGCAAGGCTGTGGCGTCGGTGATACTCTTTTGGAGTGGTTTGCGTCCTATCTTGCTGAACGCAGTTCTCGTGTAGTTCTTAATGGATGTTCGTCTACTGTATTCTTCCCGCTCTCTGGAGTTCCTCAAGGCTCAACACTTGGCCCACTCCTTTTCATAATCTTTGTTAATGACCTACCCCTAAACTTCCACTCTTCATTGATGACCTCAAAATCTACAGGGAGATATCTTCAAGAAGTGACTGTATCCTATTACAGTCTGATCTTAATGAACTAACCCTATGGTGCTCATATAATCGCCTTCCACAAATGCCATAAAATGACCTTTACACTGAAACATGCAGTTATACCCTTCGATTACACTCTGAACTCCACCCTTCTCGTCGAAGTATCCCAGATTCGTGATCTAGGTGTAACTTTCGACCGAAGACTTAAATTTGATATTCACTTCCAAAACATTATTTGCACTGCATCTAGATTGTCTGGTTTCATTTTGAGATCCGCTTATATGTTTTCCAATATTCAAACGTGCGTCCAGCTCTATCTGACACTTGTTCGCAGCGGATTGGAATATTGTTCTTCTATTTGGTCCCCTCATTATAGTTGTCACATTGAATCTCTTGAGTCTGTTCAGCGTCGATTCACCCGGTCACTCCTCTTCAAATATAACCTACCCTACTGCTCCTACAGTGAACGTTTATCCTTACTCAATATTCCCTCACTAAATCAGCGCAGATTGTATCTTGATGAGTGTATTCTCTTTAAGGTTTTTAACGGTATTATGAACTCTACCTTACATCTTAACCTTGAGTTTCGCTCTACCTCGCGGCCGAGTAGGTCTGTCTCTATATTCGCGCCAGCTGCGGCTTCAACTAACGTCTACTTTTATTCGCCAGTGGTTCGACTACAAAGGAATGATGACAGGCTCGAGGTTGGTTCTCTGTCCACATCTTTTTTAGCTTTCAAAATCTTAGTCAAGTCATTAATTTTCACAGGCTGATGTCCATCTTAACTTAATTTCTTTTAACTTTAACTATTAACACAATAATTTCCTACCTGTGTTTTTACTATTACTTTCTTTCTTCTTTTTTCTTTTTATAAAATTTTTTCTTTTTTTTTTCTCGCTCCCGTTTGTTTTTTTTATTTTTGTTTTATTTAACAGATTGTGTAATTGGGTTTCTTAAATCTGTACAGTGTGTCCGAATGAATGAATAAATAAATAAATAAATAAATACTCGATCAGCTTTACGCGCCTACGAGTATACGGTTGAGCAACAAAAATTTCGTACAGTGAAGTTTAGACAGTCGTTTCTCTCTCGTACAACCAGAATGTGGAACGCGTTGCCTTCGACCGTGTTTCCTAGCGGATATGAGTTACAGTCTTTTAAACGTAACATCAACCGATTGTTTTCCTCTGATCACTTTTACTTTTAATCCTATTACTTTATAATTTTAATAATAAAGTATTGTTATCGATTTTTAAAAAAAAAAATTTGCTACCCTGAAAAATTTTTTTTCCACGTTTCATGACTAATAGACACCAAAAAAGCAATAAAAATTTTCAGTCCGTCTGTGCGCCGTCCGCCGTCCGCAAAACGTTTGAAAGCTTATGGCTTTCAAACTCTTTGAGCTATTAAGTTGAATTTTTTTTTGTTGGTAGACTGAACAAACCCCTTCAAGTGACCACCTTTTGAGTGGTGGGGGTGTGAGGGGGGAGGTGGGGAAAGCGTTTTAGACGAAAAATTTTGGTTTCTAGATCTCAGTAACCGTATAGGCTAGGAAGCTGAAACTTGGAATTTATATAGAACATCGATAGTGGACCCATTTGCAAAAAAAAATTATAATATAGGTAAAGGGGTGTGGGAGTGGGGGGAATAATAATGCGTTTGAAATGCTCGAAAGACGAGATCGAGATATTCTAAAATACATATCTCCTAATCGGTTAATGTCACGAAATTAGAACTTAATGAACATCTGTGGGTATACTAGAAGAATAGATCGGAAACAAATTTTTGAGAGGGGGTAGTGACGTACGGGGGTGGGGGTTGAAAAACTTTAGATTACGATATCTCACGAACGCATTGTACTAGAGAAATAAAATTTGGTTTCTGTATAAATGTTGACAAATCAGGTTTGCTAAAGTAAAATTTTTTAAGGGGGCGGTGGAGTATGGAAGTGGAGGGGGTAAACATTTTTTTAAAAAATCACGTATCATATCTCAAGAACGGTGTAAGACAGATGCTTAAAATTTTTACCAGAAGTAGGCCTAATAGACCCACAGCAGAAAAAAAAATGTCATGGATGAGGGTGTAGAGGGTAAGGGTGGGGGAGGGTGAAAAGTAAAAAGTTCAGATTTTTATATCTCGAGAACCTATAACAATGAAAAACTGAAACTTGGTATTTAGATAGAACTGTAGTAGTAGCATGTTGGAAAAATATAATTTTTTATAGGGGTAGTATGGTACGGGGGTGGGGGGTGTTTTTCCTAACTATAGAACGGCTTATGCTAGAAAGTTGAAATTCGGTACGTATATGTAAATCAACTAGAAAAGTAATTTTGATTAAAAAAAAATAAAATATCCATTGGCGTTCGGAAGTGGGGCAAAAAAAATGATCAGTGAAAATGGAATGCATATATTTTCACGATTTTCGTCCTATCTATTAGGTCTTTCGAAATATTGAATTCATTTTTTTTCTACGGGTTCTTCATATAAATACCTAGAAAGTGTTTTCAGGATTTTTTAAAATTAGACCCCCAAGGTGATGTAAAGGGGATGTATACATTTTCACCAATTCAGCCGTATCCCTCAGGTCTGATTAGATATCAAATAACTTTTCACTTCCACGGGCTTATTTAATAATCACCTAAAACTCGTTTTCAAGGTTTTTCCTATTTCAACCCCTAAGAGTGTAAGAACGGGTTGAACACGTTTTCACGAATTCCGTCATATCTCTTAGGAGTGACAAGACATAGGATTGGTTTTTACTTCCTATGGCTTTCTTTATATATATCTAAAAACTTATTTCAGGAATTTTGGATATTCAACCCCAAAGTGGGTGTTGCAAGGGTGTTGCATATATTTTCACAAATTCCTACATATCTCTTAGTTCTAATAAGATATCGAATTCATTTTTACTTCCTAAGGCTTCTTACATAATCGTCAAAACGTGGATTTCAAGATGTTTGTTATTCAACTCCAATAGGATGTATGGGTTTCGACATATTTCTCAGGATTGATGAGATATTAGATAGGGTTGCAATTCCACAGACTTTTTATATAAACGTCTTCAAACGCATTTCCGACTACATGTAATGGCCCGAAACCAAATCACGAAAAACCTTCTAATGCGATAACAACTGATATTATACTAGGACTAGATCTCGTCCCGGTGTATGACCCAATTATGTAATTGATATGTTATATGAGGCAGCGGTGTAAGTATTCTAGCGCGACCCCATTTTAACCGCTTCCCGAACTTTTTTTTAGGCTTTCAGTCACATAGAAACCTACACCGCATCTCAGAATTAAACTCGTTCCGAACTTCTACCCAAAAAATAATAAAGTTGCGCCCAGACTGTTGGCAGATTTTTTTTTATTTGTTTTATTTATTTATTTGTATTTGTATTTTTATATTAATTTTTTTTTCTCCCCATCCTATACTGACTGGACTGTACATATTGTATTAAAGGTTGACCCCTAAGTTCAGGTCGGTGCTATAAAAAAATGATCACTAGATCGGGATGAACTGGTGTGATGACTCCACAATTTCGGTGCCAAATTGGATATCATTGAGACATTCTTCACTAAACCAGCCGATATCAAAATACGAACTTTATTTAAAGGCGCTAAGGATACTAGCCGATCCAGAGATTTCTTCTGATTTGTATAGCGTGACCTACACCCTGTCTTGGATAATTTCCCAATTCACAGTATAGCTCAAAAAATCAACGGATAGTGATACATAATCTACGTCTGTATCAGAAGACTGAAGTTTCATCGCATTTAAGTTCAAATAATTAATTTTTCAATTATGTCCGCAATCAATCCTATAACGGATATTTCTGTTTGCATGATGTCCCGACTGGTTGATTACCTTGCTACGAAATTTCCGATTTTATAATTAACATCCTATTCAAAGTGCGCTCGATATTGGCGAAGTTAATGAGAATATTAATCGTTGCGATTCTCCTTTAATCCGACAACCAGCAAAGGAAGAAGTCAACTCTTCATTAAAAAAAATCAAATAAATTTCATTGTGAGAAAAAGCTTATATTTTTGATGAAATCTTCCCCTAAGGATACGATAAATCGATAGTATAAGAGAGTATGGGCGCATGACTTGAAATCTCCTTGCAGCATCCAACGAAATGCAAATAGGTTTAAGAGCGATATGATAATGATGACATTGTCATGCTGTGTCAGCCTTTGATGCATTCCGAAGAAAGAAAATAACATTAATTTTTGAAATTTTTACCAAGTAAGAGACACAGAAATTACGTTTTTTCTCTCATAAGGATATGAATTTTTCATAAGAAAAAAACACATGAGCAGAAATTATATAAGGATTTATTTTAAATTTTTGCGCTTACCTGATATTTACGGAATGCGAAAAGCTTTTTAAGTGAGACACAAACAAAATAAATATTAATGCGAATGGTAAGTAGTATGGAAGCACGCTTCACGACTAAGAACAAGTACGGACTGCAAAATAGGGAGGCTTCTAAGAAATAAACAAGTTGAATATATAAAAAGCAGGCAGCAATATCTTATGCAGAACGAACTGTGCGAGTACGAGGTGAATATCTTAAGAAATTGGAATAGTATCTTGCCGCAGTGTGTTTCCCGTGGTCGTTCTGTTAGACACATTTCCCTAGTTGCCATTATGCAACTATTTTTTGATTTTATACGATGGGAGGATTGAAATCGTGAAAATCAGAATAATGAGGGTATAAGAGGCGTAACTTCAAGGATGGAGGTCAAAAAATGGATCTAAGCGTTTTTTTTATCCAAATCAAATCCAATGTGTTTTCGCTTTTATTGCCATAGTATGAAAAAACGGGCAGCCGCCAGCCAAATGGAACACCAGCAGCTGCAACAGGCAAGGCACAAGCAGAAAGAATGTGCACAGTTAGGGTTTTTTCGCCGTATGTTTGATTTAATTCGTTCGAGTTTAGAACGTCATGCCATAACGTCACCACCTTTCTCATCTATATTTGTTTTTTGGCGTTACTGCACTTTGGAAGCTGAGAATTTTTTATGGTTTCATGGTATTTAACGTTGTAAATAGTGTGTAAATTATGAACACTTCGAAGGGAATTACGCAATGTGAAATGGAGTAACCAACTTTTCCAACAGATTTTTTTTCTCAGACCACTTAAAGATGATCATTTTTGTAGTTTAGCAGACAATAATAAAAATTCAAATCTTCTAGATTTCAAGAGACGATGTTTAGATGAAAGACGAGAGATGGGGCATACTGACGTGACCCAGTTGAAGAAAAGATATGAGGGGTTTTTAAGTAAGAAATTTTGGGTTGGTAATCCTATGAACTACTTAGGAAATCTTCTGATTTTTAAACTCCAAAAATCGTAACTTTTTTACTTATCTTAAGCTATTTTTGCGGTATGCCAGGAATGGCTTAATTCAGAATGTTGAAAAATTTTATGTAATTGTACTAAATATCGTTACGTAGATCACAATTTTTTTAAAATTGTAATTTACTTGTTCTATGCATAGGGAAAAAATACGGAATCAAATTTCAAAGACTTGTAAGCCGCTGTTTAGTTGAAGGCTCCTAGTAGCGGGTTTAGAAACTCAAATCGCCTACAAAAAAATTTAGTTTACCGGGGATTAATGGGAGAAAACGGAAATGGAACCAAAGCAAAACATCTCCAAATAGGTTCTGAATTGAAGTTCGCTTAGAAGGTGTGTGGTTGTTTTGGCCAAGAAACATAAGACGAATAACAGAGAAATTTAAAAGACTTGGCGACAGGCAAAGGAAATCGCCCATTATCATGTCTTGTGGGTAACATTTGCTCACCTATGTTCACAAGTAAAGTTCGAAGAACTAGCTTCTGATTTTTGAATTTAAAGAGTAGTTTATGATGTAAACTCGAATTACTTGGATCATGTATACAGTAAAAAAAATGTTGATGGACAGCCCGATGGCTTACAGGAAAGAACTGTTTGTGGTTAGCAATGACGTTACAACCTTCGAATTGCATTCCAATTTTAATCGCATCTTAAACCGTTTTTTTCGACCGTCAGAATAACAAGGGGTCACCCTTTAATGCGATTGCACAGCTTAAATAAAATACTAAACCTAAGTATTTTTTCTCACAGAACAATCCTTTTATCGACGCAATGAGGCTACCACTGCCTATATACGAAAGGCAGAACGGCACAGCACAGGCTTGATGCCAGAGTTGCCAGTACTGGCTAATGTTACGGGTCCAGTATGTGGTCTAGACCGAATCTTTTTGGATATATCCTTAGAAGGGGGAGTAGTGCATACGTAGACTAAGAATATTTGAATTTGAATAAATAAAGCATTTAAAAAAAAAAAAAAAAAAAAAAAAAAAAAAAAAAAAAAAAAAAAAAAAAAAAAAAAAAAAAAAAAAAAAAAAACTGGTGCAAACTCTGGCCCGATACTGACTGCCAGTTTTGGGGCGTCGTGAATACCCACTATTGGGCCATACTTCAGTTTCAGTACTGAGACGAATCCAGTCATTCCCCAGTATCTGCGTGAGTGTCGGTCATATACTGATGGCTGGTACTGTTTCGGAGTCCGCTGGAAGCTCTAGGCCAGTGATAATTATCAATAGCGACCAGTGACGCAGCCGATACAGAATCAATATTTTTTTAATTTCTATGTACGAGGGCGGTCCTCACCGCCCGATGGCGCCACTATCGCAAGAGAAATTTACTATCGTGTAGTACATTCTCGTAGACGGCTACTGTCAAAATTTCAGCCGAATCGGAATCGTAGTTTTGTTTTGACCGTGTGTGGAAGCGGCGTGTCCTCGGATTTTAGAAAAATGAAAAAAAGAGCAATATTGGTCGGTGACTCGATTCTTGTTTTTGGAAGGGAAATCGCGCAGCGAAATCAAAGAGCGCTTGGATGCTGTGTACGGTGACTCTTCTCCTTCGATGGTGACCGTCCAAAATTGGTTTAACGAGTTTCAACGTGGTCGCACGTCGGTTTTTGATGAGCCACGCCCAGGTGTCCCGAAAACGGCTACCACGGAGGATAACGTGACAAAAATCCATGATCTCGTATTGGCAGACCGCCGATTGAAGGTGCGCGAGATAGCTGAGAGAGTAGGCATCTCAAAAGACCGCGTGGGTCATATCCTGCATGAAATTGTGGGCATAAGAAAGCTGTCGGCGCGATGGGTGCCGCGTTTGCTCACTCTCACTTCAGACGCTGTTTAAGCGCAATCCGAAGGAGTTTCTGCGTCGTTTCGTGACCGTCGACGAAACATGGTACACACCAGAGACCAAGGAACAGTCGAAACAGTGGGTTTCACCCGGCGAACGTGCTCCGAAGAAGGCGAAGACTGTCCTATCGGCCGGAAAGGTGATGGCCACCGTTTTCTGGAATTCACAATACATCGACTACCTGGAAAGGGCAAAACGGTCACAGGGCTCTACTATGCCGAATTATTGGGCCGATTCGACGCCGAATTGCAGAAAAAACGGCCCCATTTGGCGAAGAAAAAAGTGCTCTTCCACCATGACAACGCACCGGCTAACACCTCCGCCAAATTGGTCGAATTGGGCTACGAACTGCTGCCCCATCCACCGTATTCTCTAGATTTGGCCCTGTGCGACTTTTTTTTGTTTCCAAACTTGAAAAAGTCACGCGCCGGGCAGAAATTTGAGTCGAATGAGGAGGTCATCGCCGCCACGGAGGCCTACTTTGCAGACCTCGAGAAAACGTATTTTTCAGACGGGTTAAAGAAGTTGGAGCATCGCTGGGTCAAGCGTATCGAGCTAAATTTTCGTTTTTCTTTTGTAGGCTAAGTACTTGTGGGACCGCCCTCGTATATATCAAAATATATATAGCGTGGGAGTACTGATCACCAGGATTGGCACAATACTGGTCTGGTGGGTTGTCAGTAGCAAACCAATACCCCTCGACAAGTCTTGACGGCTAATGCGATACCAATTCTGGGCCGTGTTGGCAACTCTGGTTAGACACCGGCATTCGCACATGGGTGCCAGTTAAAACTATGTCCAAGGGCGTGATCAGGTTAGCTTGGCAATGTACCCTCCTTTTGATTTGGCTTATCTGAAAAGTGTATCCTTTTTTCGAGACTAAGGCAATATTTATGATTATGATTCTCAAGAATTACACAAAAGTATTTCTAAATTGCTCACATCACTGAACAAAATAAACAAGACAGAAAAAGCTTTCATCATCTACACGGTGACATGGTAGGTATCAATAAATTGAATAATTTTCTTTGGATCGTACCGTAAATTAAATAATTTGTTCCGGAAATGAATCTTTTTTCAAACAATTAGTCAAAACAAAGCTTTGTTGATGGCTTTATTGCATGGATATCATTTAATCAAATTTAGGGCCCTCGGTGGCGTAGAGGCTAATCTCGATAATCTTCAAACACTGACATTATGGGTTCGTATTACACTAGCTATGGAGCTATCACCCGTGATCAGTTGTAATACTTGAAGCATTAACAGTGCCTCAGAAGAGCGCTGTTGCTGGTGATCAAAGTGCACTGATGGAATTGTATTATCCAAGTCCAAGAGTCTATGAAAAGTTTAGTAGAATTCAGTTCGTCCAACGATTTAGGAAAGAAACAGAACAATTTGGAGCAAAAGAGGGTACTTTTTTAATTGGTCACTCCTCATTTTGACTACATGCAGAAATGCATCCAAAAACGGCTTCGGCAATCGGCAAAGTACGTTCATGGGATCTGTCTCATGCGGAAAATAATTTCCCAAAAAGTGCATAAAAAGTAGTTCGAATTAATCGAATATAATTTGTGTTGACCGAATGTATTTAATAATAAATTGGTATTTTCTAAAAGACTCTGTGAAACAAATTACTTGATTATTGAATCACTACTGCAGCAATCTTCTTTCAGTGTTACGAAACAGTTTACTTCCGGACTAAGATGACCAGATGGCGGCTTTAACCTTCTCGACGCTAAACATTGGAAAAAGAGTTAAACAAATTGCTTAAGGGGTCGGTGCAAAAAATATGAAAAAAAATCTCTATTTTTTTTATTGCATATTATTATTCTACACTCATTTCTGCACATCACAGGAAAACCGTACCTTTCTCGGGTAACTGGAAGTGCATCAAATTTTGCTCTGAAGTGGGGAAAGTCGAACATGTTTTTTGGCTCTCCTGAACAGTAGTGCTTTTTCAACTTTCGGTACACGTTTCTCAGTAACCACACACAGTATCGTCCTAATTTTTTTTTATGTTTTTGTGGTAACATTGACTACCTTCATACATGAGCAAATGAACATATCTTATGAAAAACTGTCATTATTTCAAATATGAAAGAAGAAAAACAGTAAAAAATTTAATACATTAATTTTTTCTTAAATATCTCGACTTTTAGTGAACATTTTTTAATTTACTCATGTACTAAGCTTTTAAATACACTAAACAATAAGTGTGCAAAATCTGACTATAGTGAGTTAAGTGGAAGCTGAGATTCAGGTACCGAAACGGAAAGCGTTGCGCCATACGAAATACATGGGAGCCAGAAATTTGCACCGACCCCCTTAAAGCATCGCTTAATAATTCGAACTATCTGTAAACATATTTATGAAATCGTTCAACATGTAGCTATTCATAAACAAGAAGACGGGCGAGCCTTATCAGCGATGCATAACATAAAATCCTACCAGCATTAGACCTTCAAAACGTGTAAAGTGTGGATACTACATGCACTACCCTCAATAGAATTGAGAACCCTCCCCCCCTCCCACTATCACCTCCAACAATATACGCATCAACTCTTCGAAAAATGGGCGAGGCGTATCCCCAATTTAAGCTTTGACTTCAATGATGCTATGCTACAACCTTATGCTGCTACTGCAAGTGAACCACAAATAGTTGTAGCATAAAGAAAGCTTTTTTTCGGGAATACAAGCTGGGGAATTCGCGAACTTGAGCATACAATACATTCGGCGCTCTGCTCTATGAAGGCGAATGAAGATGATTCCATAATGCAAAAAAGGTCTACACGCTCCAGAAACTGGAAGCGTTTTCAATGCCGCGAAACAGTCGACTTCCAGATTGCAAATATACGGGTTTAACTGTCAAAAGTGCTCTTCTCTGTGGTACGGCTTGACCTCATCGTCTGGTCTGTGTGTGATTCCCCCGATTTTTTTTATGGAGTAATTGAAACATACTAGAATTAAGAAAAAAAAAAAAAGTTTAATAAAATTTAATCAGTTCAGCCGTGCATGCAATTTAGAAATATTTCCCGTCCGATTTTTTTTTGTATTAGGAAGGGTGACTTAATATTCGGTATTCTTTTCAATGTTCGTTTGAAGGCGTGTTCCTAGTGTCTAGACAACTAATAAAGTGATTAGTGAATGTAATGGTCCTTTAATTGATAATTAATGCCAAGTGATGGTTTAACAGAGAAATTCCCCTAGATTCTAGGGACTAGAAAAACGTTAATTTATGGGCGAACCTTTTTGCTACATAAATCACAACTTGATATAAAGAAATAGAGCTACCGGAAGCTAGACGTGCGTGTCTAGTGAAAAAAAATTCCTTCACACAAGAATCAGTCAACTGTGTCCTTTTAACCAATCGGGCATTCATACGGTTCGATAGCTTTTTAAAATAGCCTTTAACATCGTATCGAGTCATTCTCCACCCCCCCCACACTCAAAAGTTAAAAAAAAACAGGGGAACTCACACACTTTATCTACTTTTTTATGAATACGACAAAATGGTCATCTAGAAGCTATCTAAATTCATTGTCATCATTCTTTTTATCTAGAAAATCATATCATGTCCGATACCGAAGAAGATTCATCAAATAGTGAAAACTGGCTGGTCAATTCCGAATGGATACAAGACTTTTTGCGAGACCATCACAAACAGAATGGCGAATTTATTGTTAAGGTAGAAATTATTAAAAATTTTTATTTTGTTATCGGAAAATTCAACGAATAATGAATTCTTGTTTACAGGACTATCATGTTTCAGGTGGAAGTTCGAACGGTGTTAGTAATTTAAGTGAAGTGTTGGCCGTCAAAATCGATTATGAATTTAAAAATGAATATCAACATTTGGATTTATTTATAAAACTTCTACCGCACGATCCATTTAGTCGTTATTTCGTTACAGAAGCACAGTTCGATTTGCGAGAAATTAAATTTTACACGCAGGTATGTTTTAAAGGGTAGAAATAAAATATAACTAGCATATTGTACGTTAAAAAACGTTGTGATGACTTCCTTGAAATAGGGAGTTGTTTCAGCATACGAATTCGTGATGAAAATATTAAATAACCGAGAAATATACCGGGTATTTACCTAATAGCGAGAAAATATATACGTGTAAATACTCGTGATTATTCAGGATAATAAGAAGAATGGTTTGTAAAGACAGTTTAAGGCAAAAATGTTTTTTCGTGAGACTGTTTCCATAGAAGCAGTTTTTTTTTCGCTGTATAAGAGCAGTCTATGAAGACTATACCATGTAATCTTTCTGGAAATTAAGCTGTTCGTCTTGTGGCAAAGAGATACTATGCAAATGGGTAACACACCGACAAAAAAGGCTGTCGATGGAGTAAGGTTTGATCCGAAAGTACGCTGGTTATACTTTATGTGAAACAATCGATTGACAGAATAACTTTACTTATATCTCAGAATAACTCTTAGAATATCCGAACTTAAATCTATGGCTTCGCATTGTATATTCGTGTGTCTCTGAAGGCCTTAAGATTAATATATTTTTTAGAATAAGCTTGATGTACAATAGAATGGTACGATACAAACTTATTTTTAATTGGAAGGTAATGGAACTGCCCAAATTGATTCATTACCGAAAAAAACTAACGTACCAGGATGAGAAGATCAAAAACGATTGTCGACCGGATTAAGGGTGATAGATATCATCCCAGTTGCATTGCTTTATTACCAGTAAATTTTAAATCACTTATCGTAAAGAAACGATTTTTACCTTGATTGGAAGGTAATGAGTTCCGCTTTGCATAATGGTGTGGACGTTATCCGTGAATTTAAACTTCAGGAGATATGATAAAACGAACACTGATACTTTACTTAGAAAAAGAGAAAAAATTTGTAAGAAATAATTTTTCCTCCTTAATTTTCAACATTTTTTCATTACATTTTTGAGAAGCCCATCATTTTTTGTTAAAGTTTGTATTATAAAAAGAGTAACGCATCAATCAAGCTCAAAATCGTTTCTTTGCGATAAGTGATTCAAAATTTCGGAAAAGTACGATTGATCCTTGTCCGTAAAAATAAAATAAAAGTCCGGAATGAAGTCGTTCGTCACGCATATTCTGGTTGATAATTGTTCACAAAATACTTTGTATAAATAATAAATTAAATTTTCAGAGCTGAAAAAGGAAATAATTAAAAGTGTAATATACCGGGTATCCGAAACGTTATAGATCGGATAAAACGTTAAAATTAAAAAAAAAAATAGAAGATATGGCTTTATTACTTGAATAGTTCTCAAAAATATCTGATAATTTCTATCAATTTTTTTCAACCCTCAAACTAGAATTTAATTATTCCAAAATTCATTATTTCGTCAGTATTTTAAATGGGAAAATTCATGTGTTCAGTTTGGGTCAAATTTTGAGTTGGCCTAGTTTTGAGCGCTCTGGGTTAATTTTCAGCGGTCCTGGTTTCCACGCGGGATATTGAAAAACGTGTCGTTTATGTTCAAACAAACATCAGTATCCAATTTAGTCAACCCTAACTTTTGACACCAATTACATATAAACTGATTTTATTGAATTTGTCGGGGTCGACAGGATTATTTTTTTTCTATAAGCCTTTTAACATTTTGGGTAAATAACCGTTAAATACCCATAAGAAATGTTAATATATCCATCACCCATCAATGGTTGCAGAAATACAAAACATTTTGGTATGATGTCATTAAAATAAATATAGTACCCAACTTTCATTATTTTTTTTAGTTTTACCCTCTGCCTTCTCGCATTACAACCGGAATTGTCGTTTGCGCTTGGCTCTAAGCCACTCTCACTCATTACGTCCTTTTAAAGAAGTAAAGAACGGATCTTACGAGGAGTCTTGGCCAGCTCCTCATAGGTGAGTCCAAGAATGTACCTTCTAAATGTAGCAACTGCAACATAATCACTGAGGATGTGCTCGCCAGTTCCAGATGTGATTCATAAAATCGGCATGCGCTCAACGACACTTTCAGGTGAAAATTTAGGAAATTATGTCCTGAAAAATATATCCCTTTGAATTAACAGAGAACGCGAGCAACATAGAAATTTCATAGATTATTTAATACCAGAGAGTGAATTTCAATTGTCTTCCTACTGGCGATTTGAGACTTTAAGACAACTTCCTTGATGAAGCATTTACACCACTAGCCTACTATGTCGCTGTTCGCCTGCATTCTTTGAAGATTCTTGCCTGTTCTTCCCTTCCCTTATTGGATTTAAAAATTTAGGGGGTCACTCTTTAATGGCTTACTCACAGTAGTTAGGCATGGTCGTCGGTGCGCGGAGGTATAAAAGATGTTGGAATTGAGGAGTTGATGGGTGATGCCTCAGGAAATACTGACACCAACTTTTTCTCATAATTCGGTAATAACATGATCCTCTGTTTGATGGTTCGATGCTTTCATGCGCCTCAGTATACAGAATGACCCTACATACCTACGATACAGAATGACCCCAACTTTTTCAAAGTCTGGTGGCCAATTTGACAAATTATTCACGGTGTAAGCTTTGAATTTGAATAAGACATCGAAGCAATTGATCAACTGGACCGCTGCCATATCTAGCATTTTAATCGTCTCGGATATTTCGTATGGTCCAGTACTGTGCCAGTACTGATACTAAGTACAGGCTTGCCACAAGACAGCACTTTCTTGTGAACAATCGTTGAAAGTAAAATATAAATTTGATCAAAATGAAAGACTTCACATTTTTTAGTCCGCTTTTCGATTCAGTGCATCTAATATTTTGCTCTTTTATTACACAGTTAAAAACATTAAGAAAAAATGTCATAACATTTACAACAACAATTAATTTTTTTTAGATACTGCCCGATCTTCTCGAATTCCAAAAGAAAAATCTTACACCAAATGCAAACCCTATGTCAATTGCAGTTCCGAAATGCTATCATACAACTTATTCGTCAACTTCTCTATTAGAAAATCATCAGGCAAGTCCGGAGCCGCCAGAAAGTATTCTTGTTCTCGAAGATATGCGACCAATGGGCTATAAATCAGCACATTTTACACAGGGTTTAACATTGGCCGAAGCAAAGTCGGCAATAACATCGATATCGGTCGTGCATGCGCTATCGCTCGGTTTAAAATTGAAGGAAAAAATCGATTTGAATGAAAAGTATCCGGTAATTATATCCGAAAATTTATCCTTATTTTATTTAATCATGTTTTTTGCAGTTTCTTTTTCAAATATCGAAAGCATCGGACAGCTATCAGCAATTAGTCGAACAAGGATTGCCACAATTGACGAGATTTTTACAGAAGCGGGGCGGACGAGAGAACGAAATAATAGCACTGGATGAGATTCGTAATAAAACGCGTGATATTATCGAGACTTTACTACAACCGATCGAACCAATCGGCTTAATAACTCATACGGATTTTTGGTGCAATAATTTGCTACTGCGAGACTGTAGCGAAAGCTGTAAAATCGATAGTTGCGTTATATTAGATTGGCAAATGGTTACATATAGTCGGTAGGTGTAAAAATACTATTTTTTCTTCTGGTTCATCATCTCAGAAGTGGTTAGCGCAGTCCTGCGCTTTTTCTCACCTACTTTTACGCACTCTTCAACCATATCCATTCCCAACTATTTTCTCATAGCCATTTCACTAAGAAGATTGGGCGACATGCTAAAAACAAGTCCCCGGCAAACTGGAAGCTTTCAAGAAAAACACGCAGATCGGATCGAATAGTGATCAAAGGACTAGAAGAAAACAATTTACATACAATTTCCCCTTTATTTGCAGGCCAACAAATGATATTGCATTGCTCTTGATTTCATCGCTACCATCGAGTATTCGACGCAATTGTATGCCAAAACTACTGGACTACTACTATCATTGTTTGAAAAAGAACTTATCGAAAATTTCGATAGATTTAGAAAACGATTTGGGTTATACGAGAGAAAATCTTGAAAACGATTACAGGTACAGCAATAAACTTCAGAACTGTAGTCAAGCTAAAGCATTAATCTTTTACAGGAAATCACAACTATTAGCGTTACTTTTGTGCATTGGTTCCGTAGACATTGCACTCGGAAACGATGATGCCGAGCAACGTTTCTTAGACGTCTTAGAGGATTTTTACAAGGACGGCATATTAAGTTCCGATTTCTTAAATGATAATTAGAGTCGTTAATCGAATTTACAAAACTTTTTAATGTCTAGACGCGATATAATGAAATTTGACTATTTTTTTATACTATTATTTCCGAAAAGTTCTTTTTTTATTTTGTTTATATACACGAAATCAAAAATTTAACGTAGAAATCAAAGCACACACATTTAGGTGTCAAAATAATTTTTTTGCCAGAAATAAATAGTCCAAAAATTAATCAAAATAACGAATAAAGTATGAAGGAATGAAAATAGCAGAAGCGAATAAATCGCACAATTAAATTGGAAAAGTATAGAAGCAAACGTGAAATTATATTTTCGCTTGATATTAAATATGGAATAAACAGTAAAGCATAATAGCAAACCAACAACACAAAAGTCTTTTTTTTTTGAATGGGTAAGGGCTTTATGCCAAACTCTGTTAAATGACTTGGCAATGTCAAGAGCGAGTATTAGTTCTTATCCAAATTTATGGATACAGTTGTTCCAACGTTCCGTCCGGTAGACAAATAAATCGCCTGTGGACCTCCTCGGTCGAAGTTCATATTGGCAGTCGTTAATGAAACGATTACTTTCCAAGTATTGCACGATCTTACGATAGACAGTTTAATTTTTTTAGATAGCACAAAATTGATGGCTAGAAGGGATTCTTTTTGCTGCCCTTCCTCAGTGCAGGCTGAAAATTTGCTAGTTTTCACGCACGAGGAAACTTTCCGGAAAAAAAAATTGCAAAGTGAAGAAGATAGAAGTAAAGCACCGTTTTAGGATGACATGCTACTACATTGAGATAATGAAGAATTTCGGAAGAGACACGGGTTCGAAATTTAATGTACGAAATTTTAATGACGCTAGGCATGAGGGCATAGAGATATATGTATGTATATGATGACGAGCAGCGACTGTTTTGAAGCCGGACCATTTCACGCAAAGGACCGGCAATTAACACTATGCTACTATTAGGATCTTGCTCACATTTATATTATACCCCGGTCTCGAACACGAAAAACACCAACCATTTGTATACTAGACTACTATTTGCATTTCACTGCCACCTGGCTTCAAAACGCTCATACAAAAACGGCGTCTTGTCGTCTCCAGTATTTATATCTCTATGCATGAGGGAGACAGTTCGCTCGGAGAAAGGGTAGAGTTCCTCGGGAAAATCGCAGACAACAGATTTTGTTATGGTTACCATCTGAATGTGGGAGTGTACAACGCAAAATAAAATTTTACCTACTTAGGCGGTAAGGACCCAGAAGATTTGGACTCTTTAGGACTCTCTCTTTCGTTTTTATTTTTGTTCATATTGTGATTTTGTACAGTTCTGTTGTTTTGGGCGGAGTGCGTCCTGAATTTTCTAAATTCAAGATTTTTAGCACTGAGGCTGTTTTGAATGAATTACAAATCCTTGGATGGTCTGACTCTTTCTAAATTATGAGATCATGGAGCCGCATTAATTGCAAAATAATCTCGGTGTTTCCAGGCTTCATCGAAGTCATTGGATGTGACGCAAACATTTCAATCCTTCGAAAAAGGCGTTTAGATCTCCGCAATTAGCTCTACTAAATGCTAAACGATTCGTCTGTGAGTTTTGATGGCGTGGCGGCGTTATTTCCGAAAACGGAAATCGTGCACGAAACAGAAAGTGATCCGTATTATATTTGGAGATAGTGAAACAACAAAAACAATGCATTTTTCATATACAGTGAAATAAATTCCCAGAATGAATTGTTCTTTAAGTCAAATTGCATTAATTGCAGAGTACACACGTATATACCTATCGAAATTCCGTTCATCACAAAACTGGCGTATCTTGAGGTAACTGATCAAAAAAGAAAAAACTGTTGATGGTAATCTTCAGCAGCGAGCCAATAATAAGTGGCTTATCATACCAGACACCGTGGTTGCGAATTGCACTTTTGATATGACCTAGATTTTTTCTACACAAAAGGATGTAATTGACCGCAAGAATCCAAAACAAGACAACACTCCTTTGTGCGATTCTCCTTGAATCTCAACTTTCATTTTCTTGTAAATTGGTTGAAAGCGCCTCGAATAGCATGAAAGATAATAAAGAATGTGATGCAACTTAGCCAGAATGGAAAAATATTTCTTGAGGAGATATCATCCGGTCCAGCAGACTGGTGTAGATTGTTGCTTTCAGGGTCAAGGATGTATGCTTTATTGGTTGAAAGACTGCGCAATCGGATGACAAGGATTAACAACTTTTTTTTTTTTTTTTTAAACGAATCCAACCAGTAAGGGAAGAGTAAGTGAGTGCATCATTCAGATTTATACGGAACGAAAGACTGAAACATGCAGTCATTTTGGTATTTCGGACTTGAAAATTTGGGTCATATTGAACAACAAGTTTTATGCTTTTCTGATCTGTTCATGGACCGATTTAATCTAACCAGAAATTCGGAATATTGCATTGACGCAAATGCTCAGCAGATTTCAAAATAATCGAAACCGTCGTAAGAAACTCGTTTGACCGCACGGAACTTCCACAGATAAGGATTGTGAAAGCAACGACTTTAACGACAAATTTATAGCCTGTAGGTTTGCGTCAAGAGAGAGAAATGGTAACAGAGTAGTTTGAGTCCGAACGCTGACATAAATAAGATTCTAACGGGAGTACAAGTACATTTAATAGTCGGTAAAATCCCTTTCACTTACCACCTGAAAAAATACATCAAATATCCGTCTATCAGGCAGAAATTGTTGTCATTCTCAAAGGTGCTGAAATACCAACAGCTGGCTAGAAAATTGACATTTGTGCTGATAGTCAAGCCGCAGAAGGTGCTGCGTAGCAATCCGTTAACCGGGATATACATGGGCCATATGAACTTTAGGAAAAAGGCATTTATAAACTAGGTGGTCTCGATGACTAGGTCGTAACTGTAACAGTGGTCGCGTTTACGTGCGGACCAGACCAGTCTGAATAGACCAAAAAAAACTAGTTTGATCGTACGCATAAACGCAAACCAAACCAGTCCATTTGGATCTTGGTCTTGAGTATGGTACGGACCAAATGAAACCAAACCAGTCTCGTACTGTGAAAATGCGCACATAAATGCGAGACCGAAAAATACCAAACCGGTTTATGTGGACTGGTCTGGTCTGCACGTAAACGCGACCAGTGAGGTGAAAGATATATTCCACTACTTAAGAAGTCTGTGAGAGAAATGTTTTGAGCATTTTGCTTTTAGATCTACTAATCTATCGCGATCCTTCTCACTTTCATACTGAAGTCGACTTTTATGACCTCGGATCAAAGTATTATGTCAAACTTTAAAAGTTGTTATATTTGCTATGGAAGAAAACGAAAAACTAGTTAAATCAGTCAAGCAGCACAGAACGATTCCACCAAAACGATGACCCCTGATCAAAGTATCATGTCAAACTTTAAAAGTTGTTATATTTGCTATGGAAGAAAACGAAAAACTAGTCAAATCAGTCAAGCAGAACAGAACGATTCTACCAAAACATTGTGGATGCGATAATTTATTTCCGAAGAAGACTTTTCAACCAATAAAAATGCAAACGCATTGATTTGTTGGCGTGTTCAATAAACGTGTTTGTAAGATCACTCATAAAGAAAATGAGTCACAAATGGTTCCAGCTCTATGAAAAACAACCTTTTTAATCTTAATTTCGTGTTACTTTGAATTTAAAAATCGTCCTCAATACAAATTTTTTGAGCTCGGTCTACTGTTGAGAAGCTCTACAAATTGTATGACGCTGAAGTTTAGCATTCGCGAGTTTTCTCTGCTTCAAACCATAATTTTTGTTTTATGAGAATAGCATAAAATATTGTGCTGAAAAAACTTGTACTCACAGAAGCAGCAACTCCGCCTAATACAGCACAATTCCGTTTATGTTTGGTTGCGCTTTGGTAACGTGCATGAATTTTTTTTCCTACCCAAACTGGAATACCTGAAAATTACAACAAAAAAATCCGTAAGTAAAAAAATGAATTAAATTCGAGCATTTCGTGTTACCTATAATCATAGCGGGAACAGCAATGCCTGCAACTAAGGCAATACCAACTGGGGCTCCGACGAGAGTGCCCAACTGCCATAAAAGTTTCTTTTTTCTTGACCAAGGTTTCTTTCCCCAAAACGTACAACCTGACGGACTGTAAAATTCGAAATTGATTAGTAGCAAAAGAGTCGCACGCGAATTTACTTACCTCAAATAATGTAAATCAGTGATTTCCTTCATACACAACCAACAAAATTCCGAACCACATACGGAACACACCATATGATTACAGGATCCATCATCCATTTTCACGATTAACATTTGGCATCGTGGGCATGGTTTGATATCGTCACGATGTTGCGAATCCTGACTAACACTTCCCGATGGTGCGCGAGTGGGGCTTTGTCGAGACGCACGAGCCGCATCACATGTCTGATCCGGATGCCATTCGGCCTTACAGTGATAGCAAAAATGTAGTCCACAGCCGGGACGCTGACAGCGAATACGTGGACATGATGCACAGCCAGTTGCTATAACAGCGTAACTAAAAGACAACAATCCAATCAGATTTATCGAGTACATTTCGATTAGATTAAATTTATTACCTGCAGTCAGGCGCCGGACACCATCGAGAGTCTGGATCCGATAGTAAATAACGTCTTACCATAAAATCTTCATATTTACTAATAATTTCGGGGTGCTCTTTGAGCAAAGTCTCTATGTTGCTAGGATGCATGGCCTCAGAGCACTGTGGGCATGCTGCAATACAAAAAATAAACGGAATTGTTAAAAAAAATAATAGCCACAATGAAAAATAAGCTTTATATACCAATATCAGTTCTAGATTCGTTGATTTCATTCTTGAGGTAACGTTCTAAACATGTCCGGCAGGCAGTATGCTTGCAGGTGCATAATGTAAAATATGATTCAGGTGATGGATTATTGTAACAAATCGGACAATATGTTATGGAATTATCGGTTTTCTGGGGAGAATTTATGTATGCTCGAAGCTCTTGTTGCTGGTGTTGTGATTGGCTCTGTCGTTGTTGTGGTTGCTGTGACTGTTGAAGTTGTTGATTTGATGCGCTCTTATACGGAGGCGGAGTGGATGAATGTTGTGAAACTGTATCGCCATAGTTTTGCTGGAAAATACGTAAAATTTATTTATTAATTTTTAATATACAACAAATGCTTTCGAACCTTCCGACCGAAAGTTGTAAGACAAATAATTCAAATCGGAAATGCAAATATTGTTCTATACGCGCTCAATTCAAATTCAAATGTTTATCGAACAGTAAATAAAAATTCTTTACGTGGAGAGAATCATTCCCCCTTATGTTCTATTAAAATTACAACGCATCTATACAGATCAGAATATTTGATGGTTTCTTTGCTGTTTTTTATACCAAACAAGCCTTCAGGGCCTGTGCTCTGTTATGACAACGTGAAACGTGGACATTAACGCGATCTTCCGAAAAATCAGTTAACACATTCGAAAGAAAGGTTCTCCAAAAAATTGTTGGATTCGTAAAGGAAGGAACGGACTGGCGAATAAGATACAACCATGAGCTGTATCAACTCTTCAAGGAGCCAGAAGCCTCAACGTTCATCAAACTACGTAAACTGCAGTGGGCTGATCATGTAGAGCGGATGACGACATAAGAATGCCCAAGCGTGCTCTTAAAGGCAAAGCGAGTGGTAACAGGCCAGTAGGCAAACCACGCCGGCGATGGGAAGACTCGGATGATGAAGACAGCAAAGCCATCTTAAAAATTAGCAGCTGGAGGACGCGGTCTTTGGATCGAGACGATTGAAGGCGACGACTTCAGGAGGCCAGGGCCCGACTTGGGCTGTCGCGCCATTGATGATGAAGCCTTCAGGATTCAGACGTTTTTTTAAAACACTGGTGTCGATAGGATATGACACATCATAGACTCTCATTATAATTCATAATTGCTCGATGAATGATGATTCGAGGAAAGGAGCATTGAATGAAATAAGGTTGCATGCATAGGACTAGATATAAACAGGGACACGACATAAACGTTGCCACAATCTGGGGGAAAAAACACAGACTCAAGAAAATGCAGCATTGTATGACAAATGCCATGGATATTTTTTAAATTCTGAGTTCTATTATTTCGTACGGTAGCGACTTCTACACGATATGAAGGAAGACTTGTAGTGAATATTAAAACAAATTTAGCTCTTGTTCATAGACGAAACGAAATGAGGGTCAGACCTCTTCCATGGGCGCGATATATCCAATATCACCACACACGTGTCAAAGAACTTTCTTGACCGCCTCTCTTGACTTATTAGAAATGGTGATGGCTAGAGAATAAGTTACAGCAATGCCATACTGCTTTTAGCCTTGAGCGAGTGCACGTAATCCGCGGTCAAGGCCTTTAAATTACATACAATGTGATATGTGACACTATAGCACTGTTTCATATTACTTAGATTACATTTATTGTTTGGGAATAGTTTTGCTTCCATCTATCAAAAGGCTCAATTGGTTCTATTTTGACATTCCCTAACTAAACCACAGTCTCCCTTTGATTTCGTCGTTTTTACATTTACAGAGTTTGTTTTATACCCAACTAAAGTTAAAAAACGATTTTTGCGGTTAATTGGAGAAAACACGTCGAGGATTTGTACAATATAGAAAAAAATTTGCTCTCCAAGTTCGTTACCATAAATTCATCAAGAAATAAATTACCTTATTATTGCCATTATTTACTGTCCCATTAGATCCTTCGCCAGTCGTTTTTCTACTTGTGTTACCCTTTTCTAGATCACATGAACGTTGTCCTAGCGGTGGACTACCTCGAGCGGCCCGGGCTCCTTGAAGTAAGAGCCTTCGTATCGAGAATCCTGGTGGTATGAATGTATTTCGACGACTATTTCTGCTCATTTTTTCACAAACCTCTTCGCTCTCCGAATTCAATGTATTTCTATGTTTTTTTTCAGTATGTTTTGTATTATAATTTTTGTTTGTTTCGTACTTCTTCTTCGGTTAAATAACAATTAAATATTTATATAATAACAATAAACAGAAAACAAGATTTTTTTCGTTATAAAAGAAACAAGCAGTAGAGTAAATTTTGGTGGAGGTTGAGGAATTATTAACTATTTGAATTCTCTTCTTATTTACTATTTATGCATTTTCACAGATGAGTTAGTTTTTTTTTGTATATTGCGCTGCTCGAGCTCTACTGCTATAAATAATTCCGGTTATTGAATTAACCGATTTTAGTAATTCATTCATTCATTTGATATTAATGAATGATTTTGTTGTTGCTATTGTATTTCACCGACAAAATTTTCGGTACATAGAAATTTCATAATTTTTGTGATAATTTATGTTTTCTCTTGAATAATTTTGTTTTGTTTTTGTTTTGGCAGCATTTAATTGAAAACAATCATCGTTTGTTGTTGTTGTTGATTTAAAATAATGCGAGTGCTGCCGAGTTGCGAGTCTTATGTTTAGTTTTCCTTATCAAAATGAATGTATCGAGTGTTAAAGGTCTGAAATGAAAAAAAATTATACTTTAGATAGTTCAGTACATTTAAATTAATTTAATTTTAAAGCCCCTAGTTTTTTATGCGATGGCCGATGATAAGACACCACCTAGGGGTCAAGTAAAAAAAATATTCAATTTTACTTTATTTATGTAACACTACGGGAAGGTTCGCAAATATTGTGGACTTGAATAATTTTCGTTGTTTCCCGACAGATGGTGTTATCTTAGCCTTTTTGCATCGTGCAAACTACAGCCAACTTCGTCGTGAAGCTGCATCATTAGGCTTTAAATGACAGTATATATCTGTGGCCACAAGGAAAAGGTAGGTAAGTCTAAAAACGGAACTATTCAGAGCAGCACTTTTTTGCTATTTTCACAATTAAACTATTCCTGTAAATCCAGTTTTTGTGAAAAAATTAAATTTGTTGACATTTTAGTGATCAAATAACATATAACAATAACTTCCTCACAGTGCGTGTAAGTCTTGGGAGATGACCACAGTACACTTATCCCATTTCACTATTTGAAAACGAAGAATTGGAAGCATTACTCGATGAAGACCCATGTCAGACGTAAAATGAACTTGCAGAATCATTACAAACAAGTTCATCACAGAACAGTTGCAAAAAGCATTAGGAGTGATTCAAAACCAAGGAAATTGAGTGCCGAACGAATTGAAGCCAAGAGACGTCGAACGGCGTTTTTTTACGCTGCTTCAACGGCCGAAAAGGAATGGTTTTTGGCATCGTATCGGGACTGGTGATGAAAAGTGAGTACACTACGATAACCCGCACCGTAGAAAACCGTGTGGTAAGTCCGGCCATGCATAAACATCGACGGTAAAGCCGAATATCCATGGTTCCACACTCATGGTCTGTATTTGGTGGGATCAGAGCTGGGTGTAGGGTATTATGAGCTACTACAACACAAGGAAACCATCACGAGAGATCGCCATCGACTATAATTGATGCGTTTGAGCCGAGCATTGAAGGAAAAAAAGTAGTCGTTAGCGATGGACAATACTTTCAATGGCATTTTTTCCATTTTTTTTTTAAATAATGCATTCATTTTCACAATAAAACCGCGAGATATTATTCAAGTCCCTAATACCAACTGAAAAACATTCTGCAGTACACAAGTTGTGTTGTGTCGACACTAAAGATTTGAGAGAACAAGACAAAAAAATAACAATAACAAAACTCTCGAAGAATACATCGCACTAGCGCACAGTGAATTTCTATTTCTTCGGTGTTTCTACTCATCGTCAATGAAGATAATGTGAAAACTCCCTTCACGAAATTTAATTGTCTCCACAATAATTGGAAGTACATAGGTTTGAAGGAAAATTGCACCAGTTGGTAAAATAATAAAGCTTAAAATAACATAAGACCATCGGGAAGTGTCCAGTTTATTCAAACGGGAACGACCTCTCTCCAAGCTTCGATTTTATTCTACCGATTTATGGTATGGTATCGGTATATGGGGTGGTGATGCCATCGTCCTCTTTCACTTAGACCTTACTGTTCATTCGTTGTGCTCCCCGTTTGAGTATGATTACTCATTGAACCAAAAACCATTTTGTGGATTTTATAAAATTTGCTATGCTACATAGCTTCTCCTTATCGATATTACCTGGGTCATCGAGGAAATATGCGCCGAGATTCAGTCTTCTCGTTCCCGATAGTGCTGAACACGACAAAGATCATATGCCTCGGCAGTCGTCCGTCGTAGTCAGTCGTCCAGCGTGTCTACTGATGGCAGTGCCCTGTGAGCACTCCAATTAGTGTACTAAGTATCTTTTCTGCTCAGGCCCGTGATCATATTCTGCCCAAAGAGTTCTTAATATTGAGCATGTGGTTAGGTTTGACCATCTATTTCCTTCCCACTGCGTGCATAATGAGTCGATCGACTTCGATGGGAATAGCTATAGCAACATGCTGGTCTTCCACTAGTGAGCTTAGGCTGGAAGAAAGACTGTTGGACTAGATTAACATCTAAGCTGACCTCCACTGGACAAGGATGGTGGGGTGCAGACAGTCCAAAATGTTCTTGGAAGGTCACTCCAAGAAACGAACCTCCGATTTGCTTATATTGAGCCGGAATCAGGTTCGGCGCTTGATCGCGCTAATTGCAGGACTCTGTAAGCTTAAATAGCATCTGCATACGATTGGACTGCTTTCAGACGATATTTGCAGATTGTGTGAAAAAGAAGAGTAAAATGCAGAGCACGTTCTATGGCATTGCGAAGAACTCGCACACAGAAGACTCATAAATCTTGGACATTACTTCCTAACACCATTGGAACTCGTGTCTAACTCACTCAAGAGCATATTAAAATTTATTGATATAACCGTCCTGAATTAGTTATAATAAGGGAGGATAATCACAATAGGCCCACTGAGGCCGCAGTGAATCGGGATTTTTATACCGTCCTCCACCATCTACAATCTAGGCTGGAGTCTGCTCGAACGAGTTTATCAGCTAGCTCGTTGTCATGGACTGCACAGTGACCTGGTCCTGGCAAGGGTAATATTGTGCCGAATGCCGATAGAGTGAAAAAGTGTTGTGTTCGAACTAAGGGCCTTGAAGGCCGCTTGGCTGTCAATGTAAATAGTGTTGTCTCTGCTACGTTCACATTTGCTTCAATAATTTCGCAAGCCTGAATTATTGCAAAGATTTGCTCTTGAAATACACTGACATGGTCCAGTAGCCTGTAGAACTCGTGAATCAATAAACACCCTTATTCTGGAACCCGCCGATGAGACAGTGAACTGCGATTCACCCAATTTAAAATTATTGAAAACACGTGAAATTCGAAAATTTGACAGTTGAAATCCGCAATGAAATAGTCGCGTTTTTCAACTTTTTTCAGAAAGTAATTGGCATTTAATAAAGAGAAATTTGAGATGGTCCATCTCTCACATTTACAGTATTAGAATTTTGGACATTTTTCTGCCTTAAAATATGGTTTCTAATATCCGGAAAAGACGTTTTTAAAGTATATCGATAAAACAGTTTCCGAACGTTTTCAAAATTGGCGTGTGCCGTGAATGGGAATCAAATGTGAAACGCATAGTCGGCGGGAATAAAAAATCCGCCGTTTTCCAGAATAAGCGTGAAAGACTTTTTAAATTTGTAGGTAATTGAAATTAATTTTTTCTATCCATTAAGCACCAAATTAAATTTGATAAACCATGGTTTAAAAAAATTGGAAAATATTTAGACCTTTCGTAAGTTTTGGGGCGGATACTCCAAGGAATCGAGCATTATTTTAGTCATATCCAACTTCTAGCAAAGAAAAATCATGTTGCGATATTGTGAGGGTTCTCTGATGATTGTACTGTCGCTCAAAAAATATCTACCTGATGATCGTTTTGAACTATTGGCGTATAGACTGAAAGAAGTGTTGGAATTAATAGTTTATAATTTTTAACGACTAGAAGGTCCAATTTGTGACCCTAACTAACAAGATTTATCGCAAAAGCACTACAAAAGTATCTTAGACTTGAATTATAAATTTGACTATTTCCGTAAAATCTTTGTTTGTCAAATTGTTTTATTTGCCCTACACAAGGCCGGTCTGTTTTATCTGAAAAATTTTACTAATTTTTTTGTGTCAAATACTTGACAGTATGTGAAGGTGTCTAAGAAAAACTTTCGCCAGTTCAATTCGATAACAAATCCCCACCCAATGCAGTACTTGAAAATTTTTGCAAGATCTGATGGCGTTAGGTACTTCTTTTTTATGCATTCCAAGGCTAGTTTGACTTGGCTGACTCGAATTTAACTTTTTAATAATTTTCATTTCTAAACGATGGAATTATCTACTCCGAGTTATCTATTATAACAGCATCGAAGATGAGATCAGACATTGACGTGATTGAGGGAAAGGTGACAGGCTTGTATTTTACATAATCTAAAAGATTTTCGATGTAGGATTGAGTTATTTAATGAACCAACGATACCTCACTACTAGGAGGTAGCAGAAGAATAATGTAACTCTGAAAGTTTACTGCCATTCGCGCTTCTGTGAATAGTATTTTGAGTTGACGATAGAAGATCGTTAACAAAAATTAGGAATAAAGTGGGTGATAAAACTGAGCGCTGAGGGACGCCGAAATTAAAAAGGGTACCAACGAACGAATAATTTGTTAAGCTTTTTTTATAAAAATTTTTACTTTCGTGATGATGGAGTGTTTGCAAAATAAAAATTTGTAGGAAAACACAAAACAAAAAACTTTTATACAGCTTTATTTGTAAACAATTTATAACAAAGTAATTGAAAGAATCATCAAAACCAATTGCACCAACCTAGAAAAAAACGCTTTAAGAGAGAAGGTTGCTCAGAATGATTCATATGTAATCGAGCACTGTTAGTGGAGTTCTCTCTTTTCGTCCAGCAAGATGAAAAGTATTATAGAAGGTAACTTTTTAATTTTTCCCATCCAGTGTCACCAATTCATCATAATATTACCATCCGAAATAATCGAATCTTCTATCATGTTAGAATTCAAAGCGGCAATTTACATTTCAGGTCGTTATTACGATTGTCGCTGTTTAATCACAGCGACTGTGGTGACTTGAAGTTCCCCGCCTCAGTAGTTTCATATGACGATGTGTCACGATTGAAATCATATTTTAATTCTGTACACGAGGAAGAAGTAGTTTGTAGACAATAATGACTAATTGGGAATTTTATTAAGGGGTTACATACACCTGTGTATTTAAAAAAAAAATCGATTTGTCATCTGTTTGACTATGAGCTTTTTTTTAATTCCAGGTATTTATGACCTTCTGTATAGCAGGGACATGTTTTGAAAAGTTGGTGAGGTTCAGGTATACGCGTTTTACAGTTGATATTCACAGGACCTTTTTTCAGTGTAAACTGTACTCTACACTTTAAACGCGTTTTTTTCGAAAGAGCATTTTCAAAATCGGTACCAGGATTATCTCCGCGACTACTGGACCGATCGGGACCTAGTTTTGCACAGTTGTGTGTCACACAATAATCTTCAGTCTACCATTAATAATAAAATATGGCTTATTTTAAAGATTGTTGTTTAAAAATTGTTGCAATATAAAAAAAGTACGAATAAAAATTATCCTTGATAGTTTTTTTTAAGGATAACGATTTTTCCTTTATCCTTGAATGCTTATATCAAAATGTACAGGGTGGGCCATCTAGTGGTTTCTTTTTAAATCATAGGTTATTTTGACAATGAAATCTGTTTCCCGCTCGAAATCTTGACAGAAAGTCAGTATCATACCTCCGCGGAACGAAATGAGTCGCTTTACGCTTGAACAACGTTGGGAAATATTGAAAACTTATTTCCAAAGTGAGTGCTGTGTAGCAAAAACAGTGCGTTTTTTGAAAAGAAGTTTTGGCCGAAATGAAGCACCCACCGCGCCTGCTGTACGCAAGTTTGTGCAAAAAGTTCGTGAGACTGGCATGCTAGTGGATAACACTCATGGCCCCCGTCGTCGTACGGTGCGCACAGACGAGAATGTGGCTGAGAGCCGAGAGTGTGAGACTCACTCCACGATTATCAACTCGCCGTCGATCTTAACAGCTCAACATTTCACGCACTAGCCTGAGGAGAATTCTGCACAAAGATCTCGGATTATTCGCTTACAAGGTCCAATTGACTCAGCAATTGAAGGCGCACGACCATCCGCTTCGTTATCGCTTCGCAATTTGGGCCTTAGAGCAGCTTGAATTGGACAACGATTTTGGGCGAAAAATCATCTTTTCTGACGAGGCACATTTTCATCTCGGCGGCTACGTTAACAAACAAAATTGCCGCATCAGGGGCTCGGAAAACCCGCACGTTATTGTCGGGAAGCCAATGCATCCACAGAAAGTGACAGTTTGGTGCGGATTGTGGAGTGGTGGCATCATTGGAAAATTTTTCTTCGAAAATGAGGCTGGGAACAACGTTTCGGTCAACGGTGAACGTTCCAGAGCCATGTTATCCGACTTTTTTTTTACTGAAATTGAAGACATGGATTTGGACGACCTCTGGTTCATGCAGGATGGCGCGCCATGCCACACAGCCCATGCCACAGTCGATCTTTTACCCACCAAATTCCCAAATCGTGTTATCAGCCGTCTTGGCGATGTCAATTGGCCGCCTCGGAGCTGCGATTTGACCCCTTTGGATTTTTTTTTGTGGGGAACCGTGAAGGACCGATGTTATGCCAACAATCCAGAAACGATTCAAGCACTTAAGGCCAATATCATCCAAGCAATCCGTGAGCTACTGCCCGAAGCCATCAACAAGGTCTTGGAAAATTGGAGTGACAGAATGCGCTACTGCGCAGCCAGCCGAGACAGCCACTTGAACGAAGTTGTGTTCCATCATTAATGGAAATGTTTACTCTTACTAATAAAGCCATAATACATGGAAAAAAATTTAATTTTGTTCATTTTATTGCATTTTTAAAAAGAAACTTGTATTTGGCCCACCCTGTACGAGGGCGGATTGATAATAACGTGGAAAAATTGAGAAAACATAATTTTATCCGGAAAAATTTATTTTATTTTTCAACGTAGTCTCCTTTTAGCTCGATACACTTAGTCCAGCGTTTTTCCAATTTTTTGATCCCTTCCAAATAATATGATTTGTCCAACCCTTCAAAATAGGCGTTGGTTTCACTTATGACGTCAGTATTCGTGGTAAATCTCTTTCCAGCAAGCCATTTTTCAAGTCTGGAAGTAATAAAAAGTCGAAGGGTGCCAAATCTGGAGAATACGGTGGGTGAGGGAGCAATTCGTACCGTAATTCAAACAGTTTTGCCGTTGCAACAACGGACGTGTGAGCCGGAGCGTTGTCGTGATGAAACAACACTTTTTTCTTCGCTAAATGAAGCCGTTTTGTCTTGATTTCAGCATCCAATGAAACCAATACCTCAGAATAATATGCTCCCGTCATTGTTTTTCCTTTCTCCAAGTAGTCGGTGAATACCATTCCATTGGAATCCCAAAAAACTGTCGCCATAACCTTTCCAGCCGATAGAACGGTTTTGCCTCCTTGAACCGACATCCTTCCATTTGTTTTTAGTCGATTGTGAGCAAACGCGGCAGCCATCTTGCGGATAGCTTTCTCATGTCCAAATGGTTTTTCAAAATATTCCAAACACGTTCAAATGAGATGCTTACTACGTTAACTATCTCACGCACTTTTACTCGACGATCTTCTATCACGATATCATGGATTTTATCGATCATTTCTGGCGTGGTGACCTCATTTGGACGTCCTGGACTTGGTATGGTTTGTGTGCTCGTACGACCACACTTGAATTCAGAAAACCATTTGTAAATCATTCGGATCGATGGTGCAGAGTTCCCATAATGCTTACCTAATTTTTCTTTGGTTACTTTAGCTGTTTTCCCTTTTAAAAAATTGTGTTTAATCAACACACGAAATTCATTTTTATCCATTTTTAAAAATTGTTATAAGTCGACTTGCTTAGACGGCTGTTTCTCGAAAACTAAACGAGGTATCAGGCTTAAACTGTGCAGGTAATCTATTTAAGGATGGTCCAGGTAAAAAAAAATAACGAATTCCTTACCTGCCCGCTCCTTCTTGATTTTTCCACGTCATTATCAATCCGCCCTCGTATATCTTAAATTTTTTTAAATTGCTTATATATTGTATATTATACTGTTTTTCAAAACATCAAAAAATTAACTTGGGATCTCAAGTGGATCGGGGTCAAAAAAATGTAATTAAATTATTAAAGAAGTAAACTAGCCTTAATTGAAAACCACCGATGTTCTACGATTTGTTTGACCCCGGTCCCATTGAGATCCCAAGTTAATTTTTTGATATGTTTTGTAAAACAGTATAACCTACAAAATATAAAAAAAAACCCATTTTAAGATATTCAAGGATAAGGGACAAAATCGTTATCCTTGAAAAAAAATTTCAAGGATAATTTTTATTCGTATTTTTTTTATATTGCGACAACCTTCCCCTTTAAAATATGCCCTATTTTATTATTCTAGGATAAAAATTACCAGAGATATGCATTTTCAAAGAGGACTCAGGCACTATTTTTGCGAAAACTTTAACATACTATAACTAACAAAAAAAATGAGATAGAAACAAAAAATTGAATTTCAATTATTTTTTCCACTAGTTCTTCAAGTACAAAAATTTTCAAAAGAATCGGAGATGGTAAGGTCACAACTTTGGCGATTCTTGATAGAAGGACCCCATATGGTTAACACCCATGGTGTAAATAAGAAAGTATAGGGTCTTTCAATAAGGGCGTTTAATTTGTGAGATAGCCTTATCATCGATGGTTTGACGGTTATGGCAATGCCAGTTTCGTTTTGGAAGAAGTACGGACTGATGATTTCGCCAGTTCAAAATCCGCTACGAACAATGACTTTCTCAGGATGCATTTGGTGCTGGTGTATTTCGTGTGGATTGGTATCGTCCCAAACCCGACAATTTCGGTTGTTCACACATCCATTCACCAAGAAATGGGTCTCGTTGTTAAAAATCACGCAATGTCCGGAACGTTTTCGAACGGAGCTCTGATTTTGAAAATAAAATTTGCACACGCTGTTCAACGCTATAACCTTCCGTGGTGATTTGCCATTCACTACTGAAAAATTCACAACAAATTCGACGGATGTTGCTTTAACAACATGGCCGCTATAACCTAACAAATTTCGAGCGTTCCTCTTGAAACACCCTATAGATTAGAAGTACAGATCAGGTATCAGGTACTGTTAAGTTAAAACTGATACAGACCAAATGTATCAGGAACCGTTCGTACCACCTACTCAAAATGATAAAAGATGCACGTACTTTGGTTTGCTTCAAGAACAGAAGGTGAAGTGTAATTGGAACAATGCAGAGCTACAATTCCAACTCGATTTTTGTTTAAAACGACACTAGAGTTGGGATTAAAGCCTCAGTTATAATGGTTCCGATCCGATCCGATCCGGAAAACGGACAGTCTTGAGTTTCTCCATCCGACACTCATCTAAAGGGAATATTGGAACGATTAGTCACAATCGTTCCGTTGATTAGCCGAGACACAAAACGGAGGGTTAAAGTTGACTAAAGCCCCGAACACAATGCTCCCGTTCCGTTCAGCTGTCAAAGTAGACCTTATGGGCTGGCTATGTAAATGCACACAACGGTCGAAACGGAACGGATCGGAAAAGTTGACCAAAATTCAACTTTTACGGATCACATAACCTCACTTGTCGTGACGGAACGGAACGGAACGGGAGCATTGTGTTCGGGGCTTAACTTTCAACTTCTATCCGTTCCGATACTAAGAGGTGAATTATTGAATTTTACCACCTCTTTCTAACTGAAAATCAAAATTACACCTCGATAGTGTCACTTTGACGAATGTCGGAACAGAATCATTGTGCCTAGAAATTTTTCTCCTCCGACGTTGCCGGATCGGATCGGAACCATTATAATTGAGGCTTAGTACAATCTAAAACTGTGACCGAATAAGATCAACTGCTTGTAATATGAAATTGTATTTATAGTATCAGGTATAAAAAGTAACAGATACAAAAGGTATTAGGTATCCAAAAGTATCAGTACATATTGACATACCTGATACAAAAATTGCTGTCTTAACTCATCTATCATTAGAAAATAATTTATGTGAAATTCCGACTTCTTAGTTCATTTCTTGAAAACGAATGCACAATTTTTTTAATGTCTGAGGACTTAATGATTTTTTATCCTTTTCAGTATTTTGCCTGAAACTACGGTGGAAGTAACATATGACAAATTTCAACTTCCTAGCATGAAGCGTTTTGAAACTATTGACTAATTTTGGTGAACATTTATTTTAAAGGATCTTGTATGGCAGCTACTTTAAGGAGTGAGTGTATTTTGGTTATTAAGGAACTCGACCTTACTTTAAACTTGGAACTACGACTTTTTTCCTGCCGTGACTTGCTTAGGCGACAACCATAATACACATTTGAATCTGAAGTCTGAAAGTCGATGTGGGTTACTTCGGTGTCGCTGGCCAAAAATGTACTTCCACCGTACTCATGATAGCTACGACAGATAAAGAAACGACTTTTTTTTCATATCTGAAAGATAAAAACACCTGAAGTAGGTACCTATCATAAGCTGCATCAATTGCGTATTAAGTTTATTACACTCTCGTCAAAACCGTGCGTAAGGTGTCTACTTCCACCATCATCACAATTTTGCATTTTAAGTTTTACTTGTAGTAGAGCTCACCTTGTTCAAGGATATCGACTTTGAAACTGGACAACCTCGAATCGGCCGATATTAGAGGCAAGTACAAAAAAATAAAACCGAAACCGTAAGACTTTTATCGACTGACGAATATGCGGAATTAGAATTTAAATGGCTTTTTTCATTCGGTCGTCATCCATCCGTTTCGAACGGACTGTAATTTAGGTCAGTGTTCGCTGAGCGGAACCTTCAGCCAAGGTATATTTTGTCTATTTCTCTTGTAAGTATTTTTTATGTCGTACAATCTATCAAATAAGCGATGCACTTGGGCAGATGAGTTCGCTATGAGAACTTCATTTTTCAAATGATTAAAATTTTATTTTTTAATGTCTTTTACCTTGAAAATGTTTCAGTTGACATCCATTTTAATTTTTATACACAACTATGCCGATTTCTTTGGATGTTTCTTTTAACACACAAATTTGTCTTGTAATCGCTGCAATATTTGGACAAACAACTAACTATTAGCTTAGGATGTAGTTTGTAGTATAACGAGCTAACCACATTGCAAATTATGAACAAAAACTAGATAGTCTTTTGTTGAATTAGCAATTAAGTGATCGTCTTTTATATAAGAAAATAAAGAGTAGGATTGAAACAAAAAAGTGATAATTGATGTGATGTAAATATTTTGATTAGATTGTTGTTAAGGCCTCGTAGATTAAGGTTCAGATTTTGTAAAACGAGAGCACGGAATCGAGTTGATTTGGTTAATGTTGGGATTACTATCGCTAGGCTGAATTAGCAGTATAATCAGTTTCTGCCTTTGAACCATCGATGTATCTGCTCCAAAAGATGGTTTAAAAATGTAATTAAGTCCAAAGTTAAAAAATAAATATAAATATCAGAAGCTTTTTCTTAAATATCTCTTCAGTTGTTACCGCTCATGACTCAACTGATAACATCAACATTGAAACAGTAAATTGTAATCTCGTACTATGCCTAGTGCTTCTGAGATATGAGAGGTTTTTCTCAAATTCTCCGTAGTATCTAATATCTATCATGACTCACTCACGTTTTAATTGCCTTCTTATTATATCACAAAATAAATCGCTATGTATCCATGTCTCTGTGGTACAGTTGCAAATGACTTCGACTGTCGCTCGTAGGCATTGGTTCCATTCTCGGACTTGAATAGATTTTCTTCTAGGTACCTTATTGAATTCTCAGATTAGAAAATTACTGTTGCCAAATATTTAAACAAAAAAAATCCATCAAATTCTAATTAAAATCATCGTGTCAATTTGACAAACAAAAATTTGACGATTACATCCACATCCACATCTGCATACGTAGAAGTATGACATTTTGTACTATGATGGAGGCTCGACACAAGAAGCGATTTTTTGAAATTCAACCCCTAAGCGCCAGGAAAAGGGTTAAATAGGTATTCTTTTCAATTCTCATTATCCCTTATGTCCAATTAATTTTCAATTCTGCAGGCTAATTATGCAAACAACAAAAATTTGTTTGCATTTTTTCACGAAATTCTCAAAATATCTTAGACTAGATGAGATATCAAATTCGTTTTCGCTTCAACACAAACGCTTCTTTATACAAACGCTTAAAAAAAATTTCAGGATTTTTCGATATTCAACTCTAAGGGGTTAAAATTGGGTAGGTTACTTCTACAATCGCCTAAAAAAATTGGGAGTTTTTCAATTTTGATCTCCAAAGCGGTGAAAAAGGTTTAAATATTTTTTCACGAATTTCTCAAAATCTCTCCAGATATCAAATTCATTTTCGCTTCTACGTTGCACTTTTCTTTATACAAACGCCTAAAAAGCAATTGCAGGATTTTTCGATATTCAACTCCAAGGGGTTAAAAATGGGTTATATATTTTTACGACTACATACCTTAATATCTCTCAGGGCGGGTGAAACATCAGACTACTTCTACAAAACGCATAAAAACAAAACTTAAGTCTGCTATAGCGAATTTCTTAATATATACTAAGCGCGATTAGATATCGAATTGGTTTTCGCTCTTACAATACACTTATGCAAACGCCTAAAAAGTGATTTCATGTTTATTCAATATTCAACCCCAAGTGGATGAAAAGGGGAGAAAGGTTTTTCCTGAATACCTAAATACCTCTCAGGCCGGATAAGACAACAAATTGAGTTTCGTTTCTACTGGCTTGTTATACAAAACTGAAAAGTGATTTTAGGATTTTTTGATCTTCAACCCAGAAACCGGGAAAAAAGGGTTGAGTATGTTTGAATTCATCAATATATCGCCTTTTTTTCTATTCAACGGCTTCTGCTGATGCTTTTCGGCCAAAGCAGGTTTGCGTCTCTTTCTTGCCTCTTCAGAAGGTTGAACCTTCATTTTTATATAAAGGTTTTTTTTCCTTACTTCTTCGAGTTTTCTTCATTGGCAATACTTTTTTTTATTTTTTCTTCGAAATCAGTTTTCTGAGGGTGCTTTCTTTGGAAGTTGTCTTTCTTTCTCTCTCCTCTTGTTTACAAATTGACACTAGAAGTAAGAGAGGGGATTAATGGTGCGTTTACACTCACCCTTGAGGCTCGCCTCTACTCCCATCAGGCCATTGCAAACCGGTTTTCGTCGGCTGTATTCTTTGCTGTGTTGAAAGCAATATACACTCAACATGCCTCTGCGGCGCAACTTTCCTATAAGTGCGAAATGACAGAGATACGATGACTGCGAATTGTGTGCTGCCACAGTTCATTGTATGTGGAAGAGTGCGTCGGAGAAAAAGTTGAAGAATGTTAGACTTTTGCGACTCCACAAGCCATCTGATTGGTTGATTTTATGGTACGGATAGAGGCGCGCCTCAAACGTTGAGTGTAAATGCACCATAAAGCGGACTTAGGCGAAAGGAGGTTAAGGAAACATGATATGTAAGTAATGGCGAAAATTATGACTTGATCGTCTATCGAAATAAATTATTAACTAAAAAAAAACAGGTAGGAGTGGAACTGCGGTTCACATAGAAACTTAAGACTTATAAAACGTGACAATACTTTTACCAATAAAATCTGAGGGTGGACATTTTTCTGGAAATTTCAGAATCGATCACAGTATTTTTTATGCAATGCTTCATGCTCTCGCCGAGACATTCGTCCGGTAGTACTGAATGCCATCCTCGTCGTCACTCGGCCACATTCGCAGCCGAATTCAGAGTTCAGTCGTTAGATTGGAATTATATAAATCAATAAATAATAAAAAAGTAAAACCAAATTTTAAAATGTAATAAAGCATTCAATTCAAATAGTTTAATATAATAAACTGACGGTCACCGGTTCTATTACAAAGGTCCCTTCATATCTGGACTACTTGGTAATCGAACCAATTCTTCTTCTTTATGATTCTGATGTGGTCCGCTTAAACAGATTTGTATACATTATATTTTTATTAACGCCCTATAGCTTCATTCCCAGAACTTTTGATCTATCCCTAGTATGTATTGCTAAGAAAAAACCATTTGATATTTTCTCACAGACTAATAGGGAATTTACATACATCTTCACCTACGATCAACCAAAACACTGAAGAAATTCAAATCAAATGTCCAAGCTGCATATACGCTGGTGTGATGTTTTTTTCGGTGTTATTCTCGTAAATTAATATTGGTAAACCGGTGCTGAAAAATCTCTTTTAATTTTGATCGCACAATGGTTACTTTCTTGGTGAATTTTAACACTCGGTTAAATTTGCAATTTCTTTTTATCAAATTGAAATGATTGCAATGGTTCAAATAAGTGGCAACATCTTATTAAATCTGATAAAGTGAAGATGACAATTTAAGAGTAGTTAGATTACACATTTCACCAACTTTCCTGCCGAGAAACATCTGGTTTTAGAACAATGTAAACCAAATAAATAACAAAGAAACCCATGCCTTTCCGCTTTCAGTGACGCAAGAAGCAGTAAAAGTAAAAAAATAATAATTATACTACATTCATACAGAAAAAAGATTACACGCTTTAAAAATAACATAATAAAGACTGCGTACTTGTGTGTACAATACATTTATGGAAATAATAAATAAAAATGCAATAATAAAACCATATGGCTAAATCGTGTGTGTCGTCAAAAACGTTGATGAAGTTATAAACGAAGAATAATGTGACTAATATCAAATTTCGGTATTCGACTAAATCTGAATTTACTTTAAAAAATATTCGCAAATAATAAAAAGTTTTTTTGAATACAAAATATGAAAAACTAACCTTTTAAATAAATAAGAAAAATTATTATTCCAAAACTGAAAAATTGTCGGGAGAATATTGTACTGTTCGTAAGATCAGGTGAGCGCGCTCAGGTACGATGAAGTAAGAATCCAAGAATTGTTGATTCACAGCAATTTTCATCGGAATTTTATTTAATTTTAATTATATTTTTGCACACAGGAGAAAACACAGATGAATTTGATTCGTAATGATTAAAAATTTCCAAATTCTTATTGATTTTTAATTTCGTCAAAATCGGAAGATTGTATCTTTTGGGAATTATCACAGTGTTGAGCGGGGTTTAATAATAGCAGGCACACACTGATATCACTTGATTGAACTTATTTTTTTTTTTTAAATTTTTATTAGAAATAACATCACTAAAAACGAGCTCAGACAAAATGATAACAATACATTCAAGACATTGAACACAATTTTTGTTATCAAGCTGAGTGTGTAATTTTATATTTTTTGCCCGATTTTTTTTTTAAATAAAACTGTATAAAGTGCGCACTAGACGTGTTAGACAGCTTCGAACGAGACGAATGTCTGTTTTTTTGCTGTATATAATCTGTACAGCCTTGATGAATTTTACTTAGCACCGAATTAAGTATGTTTACGTGGATGGAAGTTAAACGGAATGTTTGACGATATAAATGCAATTTTGCAATATTTTTTCTTTCTTCAATCAAAAGTCCGCGACACTCGCGTGTAAAGTTGAAAAACCGAAAGTATGGATAGATCTCTATGCGACGTTTGTCGCGTCGCGCGTACACGTCTCGTCGAACCACCCAAGAAAGTCTGCCGCACCAGTCGCAATCTTAACATGAGCCAAATCACGAAAAACCACACGATCACAGTGATCATGTCCAAAAACAAGATTTCACTCGAGTGTAAATGTGGAATCGATCGGAGCAAAAATTATAGAGCTTAGGCTCTAGCTTGAAAAGCTAAACATTTGGTGGGATGTGTGGAGAATAGCATGACCGCGAACAAAGTCGTAATGGAAAGTATTTGAACATTTTGCTTTAATCTCGATTATTTTATTGATAGTGCGATTGAATCGATTAGGTGGTGATCGAGAAGGTACCCGATGTTCTGGACGCTATCAGTAACACGTAACTATGGCCAAATATAAGCAAGTCGTCAACAATTCGTAGTATTGCTGTCGTTGGATCACCAGTCTCGTGATTCATTAAGCGATAATCGAATAGTAAGGAACTTTACTATCAAAGTATTCTGGATATCGCAATTGCGAATTGATCACTCTTATCTATCAGATAAGGATCACAATCTGTCACAGATTTACATGAATAAAAAATAGAAAAATCTGCCAATATTTTGGGCACAACCTTATTATTTTTTGGGACAAAGTCCGGAAAGCGGATAAAGTGGAGTTGCGACAGAAATGCCGACGCCACTGCCACCCACAAACCATCAATTACGATTTGAGTTATGGTCCGGGACGAGGATAAAGTCGGAATGTTACGCCGATGGTTATTTCGAGGCAGATATCCTTCAAAAGTTAACTAGGATCCTATTTGTCTTATTGTAAGAAGCAACTTTCCAACATTCATTACTGGTTCTTCGTACTAAAATTAAAGTAGAAGTGTAAAAAAAAACAACATATAAAAGCAAAAGCCAATACTATATCTTATCAGACTTAAGAGATATGACGGAATTCGTGAAACATATACAAATGTGCCCCTACCGTTTGAATATAAAAAAAATTTGAAATTAGTTTTTCCTCGATTAGCGTACGCTCGTGAAAATAAAAACCAATCCAATATATAATCAGACCTAAAATATATAGCAGAATTCGTGAAAACGTATACAGGGTGGGCCAAATACAAGTTTCTTTTTAAAAATGCAATAAAATGAACAAAATTAAATTTTTTTTCCATGTATTATGGCTTTATTAGTAAGAGTAAACATTCCCATTAATGATGAAACACAACTTCGTTCAAGTGGCTGCCTCGGCTGCCTGCGCAGTAGCGCATTCTGTCACTCCAATTTTCCAAGACCTTGTTGATGGTTTCGGGCTGTAGCTCACGGATTGCTTGAATCGTTTCTGGATTGTTGGCATAACATCGGTCCTTCACGGTTCCCCACAAAAAAAAAATCCAAAGGGGTCAAATCGCAGCTCCGAGACGGCCAATTGACATCGACAAGACGGCTGATAACACGATTTGGGAATTTGGTGCATAAAAGATCGATTGTGGTATGGGCTGTGTGGCATGGCGTGATTTTTCGCCCAAAAACGTTGTCCAATTCAAGCTGCTCTAAGGCCCAAATTGCGAAGCGATACCGAAGCGGATGGTCGTGCGCCTTCAATTGCTGAGTCAATTGGACCTTGTAAGCGAATAATCCGAGATCTTTGTGCAGAATTCTCCTCAGGCTAGTGCGTGAAATGTTGAGCTGTTAAGATCGACGGCGAGTTGATGTTCGTGGAGTGAGTCTCACACTCTCGGCTCTCAGCCACATTCTCGTCTGTGCGCACCGTACGACGACGGGGGCCATGAGTGTTGTCCACTAGCATGCCAGTCTCACGAACTTTTTGCAGAAACTTGCGTACAGCATGCTCGGTGGGTGCTTCATTTCGGCCAAAACTTCTTTTCAAAAAACGCACTGTTTTTGCTACACAGCACTCACTTTGGAAATAAGTTTTCAATATTTCCCAACGTTGTTCAAGCGTAAAGCGACTCATTTCGTTCCGCGGAGGTATGATACTGACTTTCTGTCAAGATTTCGTGCGGGAAACAGCTTTCATTGTCAAAATAACCTATGATTTAAAAAGAAACCACTAGATGGCCCCCCTCCCCTGTACAACTCCTTTACACCCCTTTTTGGGTTGAATTTCAAAAAAGCGTAAAACATCATTATAAATGTCTAGCGCCTTTATCTGAGGAGCCTCTGTCAGTTAAATTAGATCTTCATCTGGTCAGACCTAAAAGAACAAAACATAATCTGATAAAAAACTGAAGAGGGTTGGAAAACAGAACCATTGCCATCTGTGTGATTTGTATCAACAATATAAATAAAAAAAATTAATTTGGAGAGAAAATCATTGAAAAAAGATGGAAACTAAACGATTTTAATTTTTTGGCTCTCCAGGATATTTTTTTTCAAGATTTGTACCTTTTTTTTTGAAAATGATAACAACACTGTCTAAACACTGAAAATTAGTTTTTAATATTTCTGAAATACCTTCATTCAATAGCCTTAAATTTACTAAAGTAATAAGTGTACAAAGTTTGATTCATTTTTTTAGTGAATTCTTCCAAATTTCAACTTCAAGACTGCACCGTTCTTGATATAGAAAAAACACTCCCAATCTACTTTCCCTTCAAAATTTCATTTTTATAACATCTAACACCTACAGCCGCGCTAATAATATAATCGCCCAGCATTTAGTGCAAATAATGGAATTCAATAATCCGGAATGTAAAGTTTGCCACCCCCCACCACCCCACAACTCTTACACGAAGTTTCAATTTTCTAACATTAGCAATTCCTGAGATATTGAAACCAGAATTTGTAGTCTAATCCCAACTTCCATCCAAAATGTGGCAGTTTAAAAGGTTTCACCCAATCTACCTGCTGAAAATTTTGATCTAATGTCACAGATAATTAACATCGAAATTTTTAGAGGTAAATTTTTCTAGGATATTTCAAAACTACGGTATTGTGTCTAGCGCATGTTGGCGAAAGTCAAAAAGGAAAAGCCAAAGAACGACTCTTTATTGAATTTGACCAATGAATTAAACTTATGTGAATAATTTTAGTCAAACGTTACCTCTAACGACGGTCTTTTCAAGGCCGAAAAATAAGCTTTGTCAAAATGAATGAATTTTTCAAATGAAATGTTTGCCCGTGACATTTGTAAACTAAAACTGCGTATTACTGGGCTATTTATGCATCGTACCGACACAGTTTATTTCATTTGAAACCATAAGCTGTAACAATTCGAATCGAAACGGATTTTCGATCCAAATTTCCGTTGACTAAATTTTTTTTATTGTTTCTACAAACGATTGTCAATAAGTTATTTTTGATGTAACGATACATGAGATGTCTAATTGGTTGTTACATCTAAGCTGCTTTCAAATCGGATGAAAAGGAGTTAAATATTATGTAATGAATTCCTCAGCTTTGCCAAGCTGTCAAATATTCGGCAACAAAAAATTTGACAAATAAATTCAGTTAAATTTAAAAACAGACAAGGGCAAGCTATCTGATTGTATTTGTCAGCGAAAATAGTCAAATGTTTGAAATAGTGCCCTATTATACATAGTTCATACAAAGCTTGTGTTGCTTGGCGACAAGTAATTTTCGAGAATGGGATTGGGTGCCGGACTACCAGTTCACTCAGCTGTAAATGAGTTCCTGAGTTAAAAATCGGGATAATAATCACGGACGAGCGTGTGGCTGACCACTTCACCTCCTACTGTTCCATTAGTCTAGTAATGAAGTAACTCTAGCATTACTTCAAGGCCTAGGCCCAATTTGGGTTGTTGTGCCATTGATTATTATTATAAAGCTTGTATTGCACTGTATACCTACGCTGTCAAATGTTTGACAACAACAAATTTGACAAATAAATTTGGAAGTTTCCTTTTAGAGCTAAAACAGACAAGGGCAACCTATCTGATTGCGTTTGCCAGCGAAAATAGTAAAATGGATTGACTCAGTGGACTATAATAAAGTTCAATGGCAATATTTGCAATCCTGGCCTGATGGTTTCGACTTATAACCGGATGATCGGAATGAAGGGATTGAGCCAATCATTTTTTCTAATTTATTTACAATTCAAGTTTTCAAAAAAAAGAAAAAAACTATACAGCACCATATTATTTTCTTTAAAAAAAAATAACAGAACTTAAAAACATTGTAAAACCAAAACTGTTTTGTTGAATTTAATTTTTAAAAATTGTTTTTTTATTAGTTTACTTATTTATTTTCCTCAATAATAAATATAATATGAATAAAAAAAATTTGTTGCTTTTAATTTCAATATAGTTTACAAAGGGGAGTTCCTCACAAAATTCCATATTTTGAAATTGCAGTATTTAACATTTATGTAATCGATTAGTTAAAAACAAATTAAAAAAGAGCATTTTAATAACCTTTTTTTAGGTCAGAAATTACTAAAATGTTTAACAAAAATTGTTGTTTGGATCCTCGTTTACGCCGACTCGAAGAAATATTAGCTGAAGCGTTTTTTACTTTATTATTTTTTTCATAAAAGTTTTTTATTTTCAGAATAAAGTGAGGAGCCCAGTTATGGGTTAAATTGGGTCTAAGAGGGATGTAGGTACAACCGATTTCTTCCAATGATCCCCTTAAGGTATTTCGATTAAAGAACTTATCAATGATTTCGCGTAAAAGCACTAAAATTTGTACACTGTACACTATGTCAAAAGTTTGACTATTCTGGCTGGCAAATGCAGTCAGATAGTATAATCGTCACATTTTTGTTTGCCACATTGTTTTTTTTTTTAATTTATTTTGACAGACATTTTTTACTGAACCCTTCGTCAAATTTTTAAGTCAAATATTTGGCATCATGGCATACAGTGTAATATTAACATAAGATTATATCCAGGATATGACAGCAGTTCGAAAGTATTATTACGAACACCACATGAACTCAAACGTTCTTCAGGCCGAATTGTTTTGATTTCCCGTTGACAGGAGACAAGAATTAGTGCTTCATCGTCTTGTTTGGACTAAGTCGAATCGGTAATCAGGATAGCCGGACTGTAAAATTCACAACTGTACATAAATTCGTAAAGATGTATGGTGTCAAATACAACTCGACATTTCATACAAAATATAATTGGTCCGTCGAGCCGGATAACGTATTTGGGAAAAGACGAACAAAGTGTAAACAATGATGCTGATTTTTGCAGCACTGTTTTCGTGGGGTACTTTTGGTTCTGTTTCTCTAGAATCCATAGATAGAAGCTCATATCAGAGACTAAAGTCTAGGATCTAGTCTAGACAATCTTTAAATGAATTATACCAGTTTTACAGTAAATAATACATAGCTATTCAAAATCTATTTCGTTCCACTGTCCGAGCTGATCGTTTTATTAGGAGACTTTCAACGACGGTACGCTACTCAACTTCATAGCGGTTTTAATAAAAATTTTTGAATCTGCGATTTTTTTGTCAATAAAACAGAGAGTGAGCCTATACAAAGTATCCGGAAAGTAAAAGCGAAAATCTGTTCACGGCTTTTAACGTCGCACATACCTACACCAAGAAGTTACTAGCAAATCGCACAGATCAGATGTGATACAATATGCCAAACAGGTATACCTCGAGTTACTCTACTCAGGTCGCGTTTTAATCAGGTTTTATTTTCAAGACACGGCCCGGTTAAGATTGCGGCTGCCGCTGTCTTACAGGTGAATATTTTTAAATTCCATTGCAGGCGCAAATTGCGCCTATCTTGTTAAAATCGAATTTATGTAATCAACTGTTATACTTCGTTCTTTTCACTTTTTATTTTATTTATTCCATTTTTATCATGGAGATGTTTGAGAAATACGCAATCCACTAATTGTTTACCTTCACAAACAGTCCTACTTATTGCTGAAAAGATGATCTAATGATGAATAAAATAACGTAGAAACAAAAACTCTTTAGTCATATTAATTAGCAAAGAAGATAATACAGACTCCAACTGCAACCGAAAAAAATTAAAAAAAATAAACAATAGAAAAAATTTTACCTGATACACACTTTTGTTGTTGATAAGGTGAAATGAAGGTCTGAAGAAAAAACATAACAGAAACAGGTTTATTTATTTATGTGATGAAAATATGCAAAGACCTGATAAAAGTGGCAAAATTATGCAGCAACAATGGGTATTACGAGGAAATAAAGGAAATAAAATTATTAAAATTTGGAATTCATTTAAAAGAAGAAACCATGTAGTCTTTCATAAGGAGCGCCAAGATTAAAATGTAAAAATTTTGTTTTTGAACAAAAATTTGAACTTATATTTCTCACAAGTATACTGTTCAGTACCTCTTTGATTTTCCCACCCTGTTAAGTCTTCAGTGTTTTAAAAGTCAAGATCAAAATCACTTCCTCAAGGTGAAGTTGCAGCGACCGCGTCGCGTGCACATATGTACTGCGACGCGCGCGCTTACAGCGATGCGACGCGGTGAAAGTTGATTAGAATGCATGTGAGTTAGTGTAGCCAGTTATAGTGAAATCGCATCGCTCCATCGGGTCGCTTCAACTAGACTTTTCTAATTTCGTCGCTAGCGTAATGCGATTTTGACACTAGCGAAGTTTGTATTTCGGATTTTTACAACAATAGACGGCAAACGACTAAAGGCCGTGACACATTAAAAGCAGAAAGTAGCGGCTGAAGCAGAGACGAAAACTGTGCTGCTTTTTCGTTCTTAATTCTAAAATTCTGTTTCTGCTTCAGTACTGCCAACGTAAATCCCTTAAGAATTGGGAATGTTGTCAGCAATGGAAATGTTGTCAGCAATGGAAATGTTAAATGTGTCAAAATTGTTTCCATATACTCGTATTTAAAGATCATTTTAAGCGAAAAGCTCAGAAAAATCAACGGAAACAAAATATTTTCGTCCGCTCAAACAAGAGACTAAAAACTTGTGACTGTTGACAGTTAGCATGGACACATTATTCCGTGCTTCTACCTTCGGCGGTAGTTAGCATGGACACATTCTTCTCTGCTTCTGCTTTTCTTTAAATTTATAAAGCAGATCAAAAAATCTGCCAATGGTCTGGGCGAAACTTTATTATTTTTCGGGTCAAAGCTCGGGAGCGGTCAAAGTCGGAGTGTATCATGAGTTGCTTCGAGATTATTAGATTTCTTGGAAAATTAATTTTGTTCTTAAAATAAAAATATTTAAAATCGCGATTTTTAGCCGATTAAACATTGGAAAATTTCTTTCTTCCTAGCATTTATACTCTCTTAGGAGCTGAAAAAGGAAAAAACTTAAAAACAAGTTTTAGGCGATTATTACGCAAGCACGTGAAAGTGAAAAGATATTTGATATCTGATAAGACCTGGGGATATAGTAGAATTCGTGAAAAAGTTTACAACCCCCTTTGCACCCCCTTAGGGGTCGAATTTTAAAAAATCCTGAAAACACTTTCTAGGTATTTATATGAAGAAGATGTACAATAAAAACGAATTCAATATTTGGGAAAACGTAATAGATATGACGAAAACCGTAAAAATATATGCATTCCATTTTCACTGATCATTTTTTTTGCCCCCCCCTCCGAACGCCAATAGATATTTGAAATTTTTTTTTATCTAAATTAGTTTTCTAGTTGATCTACATAAACATACCGAGTTTCAACTTTGTAGCATATGCCGTTCTATAGATAGGAAAAACACCCCCCACCCCCGTACCATACTGCCCCTATAAAAAATTATATTTTTCCAACATGCTACTAATATAGGTCTATCTAAATACTAAGTTTCAGCTTTATATCATTATAGGTTCTCGAGATATAAAAATCGGAACTTTTTCTTTTTCACCCTCCCCCACCCTCACCCTCTACACCCACACTTCCAAAATTTTGTTTTCTGCTAGGGGTCTATTAGGCCCGCTTCAGGTAAAAATTTTAAGCATATATCTTACACCGTTCTTGAGATATGAGACGTGATTTTTTAAAAAAATTCTTATCCCCTCCACTTTCATGATCCACCGCCCTCATAAAAAATTTTACTTTCAGCAAACTTCATTTGTCAACCTTTATACAAAAACCAAATTTTATTTGTCTAGTGCAATCCGTTCGTGAGATATCGTAATCTAAAGTTTTACACCCCCCACCCCCGTACGCCACTACCCCCACTCAAAAATTTATTTCCGATCTATTCTCCTAGTATACCTACAGATATTCATCAAGTTTCAATTTTGTGACAGTAACCGTTCAGGAGATATAGAATTTAGAATGTGTCAATCTCGCCTTTTTTGCGTTTCGGACGCATTATTTTTCCCCCCACTCCCAAACCCCTTCACCTATATCGGCAATTTTTTTGCAAATGGGTCCACTACCGAAGCTCTATATAATTTCCAAATTTCAGCTTCCTAGCATAAGCGGTTGCTGAGATCTAGAAACTAAAACTTTCCGTCTAAAACATTTCCCCCTCCTCCCCCCTAAGACCCCCACCACTCCAAATTTGGTCACTAGAGGGGGCCTACCCACTCTATCCACGAAAAAAAATTCAACTAAATAGCTCAAAGGGTTTGGGTGCTACGAGCCGTCAAACAATTTTGCGTACACCGGTAGACGTACGGCGTACGGCGGACAGACGGACTGAAATTTTTTTTTGCTTTTTTCGTGTCTACTCGTTATGAAACGTAAAAAAAAAAATTTTGAGGGTAGCAAATTTTTTTTTTTTAAAAATCGATAACAATACTGTATTATTGAAATAATAAAGTAAAAGCAGCACTGATACTGTTATGACACTGGCTATTTTCCTCGCTAGAAAAAAGTACAATAATAGCCAATCGTGCGACAAGGCGACCAATATAGAGAGAAAGAGATTACCGATAAAAAATACCCTTGCTGATGCTACCGGCATCTAGTAGACGAAATTAACAACTGATTTGTTAAGAAAAATACTGATCTTAGCGCGTTTCATAACATAACATGACACTTTCTATAATTTATACATAACGAACTGTCAAAAACAAGTCTGTAGCGGCTGGAAAATCTAGCCGCCAGCGGATTTTTCTTGGATTAACTGCTAGAATGTTGCGAAACACTGCTCGAATGCGCTTTGTTGCCGCTTTTTTTTTGACAGTTATGAATTGTTTTTTGACAGTTACCCATAGTTTGCTGTTCGGACTGTCTCTCTCACACCAATGTCTAAATTGTATGTTAAAGTCTCTATCCCTCTCCATTTGGATTGTCTAGCCGCTTTAAAGCCGCAAAAATAGCCAGTGTCATAACAGCATTATGCTGTTATGACACTGGCTATTTTCTCGCTAGAAAAAAGTACAATAATAGCCAATCGTGCGACAAGGCGAACAACAATAAAAAGACAGAGATACCACTCTTTCCGACGCTAGCGGCATCTAGTAAACGAAATTAACAACTGGTATGTTAAGAAAAATACCGGTTCTGGCGCGTTTCATAACAGAACATGGCACTTTCCATAATTTATACGTACCGAACTGTCAAAAACTAGTCGGTAGCGGCTGGAAAATCTAGCCGCCAGCGGATTTTTCTTGGATTAACTGCTAGAATGTTGCGAAACACTGCTCGAATGCGCTTTGTTGCCGCTTTTTTTGACAGTTATGGATTGTTTTTTGACAGTTACTCATAGTTTTGCTGTTCGGACTGTCTCTCTCACACCAATGTATAAATTGTATGTAAAAGTCTCTATCCCTCTCCATTTGGATTTTCTAGCCGCTTTAAAGCAGCAAAAATAGCCAGTGTCATAACAGCATGACGACGCTGCTGTTTCTGCCGCTGCTTTCTGCTTTTAATGTGTCACGGCCTTAATAAATATAGGAAAATAAATGCCTACATAATAAAAAAGAAAAGAGGGAATACTTTTGCAGGCTGCGAACAAAATATATCAATATTTGATGATATTATGCGGGAAGCATTTTATCACGGTTCCTAAAACCGGTGTAGCGATATGGCGCGCGCGATGCGATTGTGCACGTCACGTTACGGAAGAGGTGGCGGGAAGATTGCCTTTGAAGAACTCGAACGCTTATTTTCAAATTTGCAGTGTCGCCCAAGGATGGGGAACTGCAAATAATACCTGGAATTACATAGCAAAATTTTATCAAATAGATTTCAAAATCAAAAAAATCATTTACCGGTTTCGAGTAGAGTTTACAACACCACTCGTGTCTTTTAGCGACTTTATCCAGAGCAAAGTGAAGCTCCTGCTTGGTTTTGAATTTTGCATTGGCCAGAATAGCTACACTTGATATAGTGGTGTAGTTGCTCTTATCGCTTTGCGCTTTGTTGTTGTTTTCGCATTTCGTTAACCTGCTCTGTACCGGATAAAGGAGCAAAAAACACGCCTGTTGACGAATGAGCAGGAATTGTAGTGATCGTGTTGTATATGTGAGTGTACCAGCAAGTGCTGATCATTTTCAGTACTGACTGTAATATGCTCTAAGCTACAGACTTACTCGGCTAACTCGTTAAGCCTGCTTTTAAAGAAGCAAGATTTTGTGAAAATTACGATGGCGTTATGGTATAAAAAAAGGAACCCCAGGGATTAGACGATTCCTCAAAATAAAGCAAATTGTTGCATAGTGTTGTGCAATATGAATCCTACTGGATAAAACAGCACAACATTCTATGCACGAGAATGTTGAGCGAAAAGATCGATGGGGTGGTGTATTTTTGGTCATGTATGATTGTATGCGAGACAGTGCGCAACTTTCAATGCTCTAAAATGTTAGGCAAGACTTTCGACGTTCTGGGATTCGTTCACTGTTTAAAGCAGCATTCTATGCTCGAGAATGCTACGCCATTGTACGAAGCAAATGAACAATGTGTTTAGATCAATACAGTCTGCCATTTGTTCTATGATGAATCGAAATCGTGACTGAACACAAAAATAGGTATAATAGGTAATTGCATTCGAAAATAAATCCGCAACATAATTAATGGAGCAACGACTGACTTACTGCAGACGTTGTCTTAGTACAGTAAAACTGAAACTTTCTCCTTCAGTGGAATACTGTCATTAGGCCATCATAATCTATCGTACTAAGATCCATGAACACGTCTACATATCAAATCAATTTCTGATTAATATCAGACACATCTTACCGCTGCTAAGTGAGCAGAAGCTAAACAACTTTTAATCAATAGTTCAATAGACTCAAAATAGCATTTCCGTTTTCACCTCTCTTAATAAAAATTATGTAGGCAATTGATCATAAAAAAAATATAAAAAAATTTCTAAATAGCGCTACAACTTTATAATTCAATTGAAATTATCTTTAGTTATAAAAGAATTAAATCTAAAATTGTTGTGGTTATCTGGTTCGTTTGAGCCAAGTTCGTAACCTTTAGGGAACTCTTGCTGTTAAGTTGATCTTATTTTTAAAATCCGATGGATTTTTTTTCTCGACTTCTAAATGGAGTCTTGTCTTAGCGATTATGAAATTTAAAAATATTAGCAATTTGCACAATTTGGACGATGATATGAAAGTTTTGTATAGATTACAAAAAAAATAATAATAATAATAAGATTTACTATAATTGGATGGACGTTCAGGTTATAGCCGAGTCATTTTTCGATTGCTCCATGCTTGCAGATGTTGGGAATTATTATTTTTTTTTTTCGGAATTATCTATTACGAAAATTAAGGTGGGTACTGTGAAACTAGTGCAGATTCCCAGGTATCGATAATTACGAGAAATATTGATTCGGAACATTCACATAACTTTATGATTGATTATCGTAGTGGATAGTTCGTTTTCAATTGCTATAACTAAAATTAGGCACAATTTTCATTCCTAAAGACCAGTTTTTTTCTTTACCTTAGTGTCCAGCGGGTGGATGCAGTCGAGGACTGTTACATAAGACTAATAAAAAAGTCGGAATAGTTTTTAGGTTTGTCTAGTTGTTTGTTTCGCGATAACTTGAAACCCGATTCATGGCTCTCATTGAAATGCAACTATTACTTTCGAGAGTCACTGCATACATAAATCCATTACAAGTGCTAACAAAAATTGCCATTACTTTGAATTGTTCATGCAAGGGGTGGAAGAATTACAAATCTGGAATTACAATTAATACCAACTGCTCGACTATTTTCGAGAGACATTGAATAAATAAATCCATCAGTTCACATAAAATTGGCCAATTTGACGATTTATTCATGTAAGCGCTGCAAGAATTTATGGATTTGCCTTCAATTTTTCCAGGAATTCCTTCATTTTCTAAAATGTTCCAAAATATTATCAATTTAAAATTGAAAAATGAATACATTACAACTCAGAAATTTAAGCGTACGCGTTTAATACGTCCATAAATCATCTAATGTTCATTATAAAAAAAAGAAATTATCGTCATACCATAGAAAATCAGGAGCTTTTTGTTTTCTTCGCATTTATAGGCCGTCTATTGAAATCGATAAGCTTCTCTGGTCTGGTGTCTTGACCACAGACACATTATTTGTATACAATAACACAAAGAAATCATCAAACAACAATATCAAATAATTTAATATTATAAAAGAAAATGCTATTTCATGCGCAAATTTACAAAGTAATCAAATCTGACCCAGATTATGCGCGATTTTCATGTAACTTGGCAACGTAAATATAGGCACCGCTTTATGAATACACGCGTCTACATACCAGGCTCATTGGTATAGTTGTTTTTCCTTTTATAATACGGACGTAATAATCTAATGAGGCTTTGTGCTAAATTGATGCATTCAGCAATAATTTGTTTATCAGAAACAGACCACCGCCTCGTATCGTTCGCAATCACATCTACAATCTGATTAGCTAGTTATCGACGTGAAACGAAAAAAAAAATTAAATTTGTTCTAAAATTAGGATAATTATCTCGGCTAGAGGAAAGACCGATGAAAGATTCTAAACAAAAATTTTCCGGTCATGATAAAATTATATACGCATCGCGAGCAATATGCTATGATTGAATTGTGACGTAGATAATAATGTTGATGAAGAACAATTATTAAATAATATTTCAGAGTCTTACCGCAAATAATGTGCGTAGAATTGCGTCTTACAGAAGTTAAAAATTGTTCTCTACATGAACTCAAGAGAAATAAGCTGATCATTGTGATCCACTAGACAACCCTGATATCAAAAATTGGTTCAATTTATTAATAACGCGCTGGATTTCAATCTTCACCACTTTTGATGATGATACTGTTCGTTGGAATGCCCTCTACAGTGTACCGTCAACGATGTGTATCCTCGACATTACACACGAAGAGATCGACTGAAATACATTCCACCGCTTAACCGGTTATCGAAAAGCGGGCGAAATTGACAACCGAGTTCTGTAATTTCGGAGAGAACAGAAGGACAAGCCATTTTATGTGGGCGACTTTTCAAATTTGAGTTCAGTAGAAGCAAAAAAAAAATCTGCCAATAGTCTGGGCGAAACTTTATTATTTTTCGGGTCAAAGTTCGGGAGCGGTCAAAGTCGGAGTATATCATCAGTTGTTTCAAGATTATGACGTTCCTTGGAAAGTTAATTTTTGTTCTTAAAATAAAAATATTTAAAAAAGAGATTTTTAGCCGACTAAACATTAAAAAAGTCCGTGTAGACTATTCGAATTTCGGTATATTATGTACACTAAAAGCCCATAGAAGTACAAACGAATTTGTTGCCTTATCAGAATTAAGAGATATGACGAATTGTTAAAACGTATACAAACCCATTACTTCCACTTGGGGTTTGAATTTCGAAAAAATTGTGAAACAGGTTTTTAGACGATGTCATAAGAAGCAATTTGCTATCTCATGACACACGAGGGATTTTGAAAAATTTGTGAAAACGTAAGCAAACCCTTTACACCCTCTTGGTTCTTGAAATTCGAAAAATCGTGAAATTGGTTTTTAGGTCATTACATCAAATGCCGTAATAACCAATTTTATATCTCATCAGAACTAAGGGATGGTAACAATTGTGAAAACATATGCAAGCCCTTGGGGGTTGAATATCCAAAAATTGAGAAATGGGTTTGTAGGCGATTATATAAAAAGTCTGTGGAAGTGAAAAGCGATCTAATATTTCATCAAACCTAAGAAATATGTCGATGCTTTGAAAAGCATACAGCCCCTTACATTCCTTAGGATTGAATATCTAAAAATACTGAAATTGACTTTTTGGCGCTTATATAGGAAACCTTAGGAATTAAAAATGAATTCGATATGTCATCAGATCTAAGCAATATGTAAGAATCAACCCTTTTATACCCTCTTAGGGGCTGAAAAAGGAAAAGAACTTAAAAACAGGTTTTAGGCGATTATTACGCAAGCATATGAAAGTGAAAACATATTCGATATCGATCAGACCTGGGGGATACGGCAGAATTTGTGAAAAAGTATACAACCCCTTTACACCCTCTTAGGGGTCGAATTTCAAAAAATGCTGAAAACGGTTTCTGGGTAATTATATGAAGAAGCTGTAGAATAAAAATTAATTCAATATTTGGGAAGACCTAATAGATATGACGAAAATCGTGAAAATATATGCATTCCATTTTTACTGATACATTTTTTCGCCCCCCCCCCCCTTCCGAACGCCAATGGATATTTGAAATTTTTTTTTATCTAAATTACTTTTCTAGTTGATTCACATATACATACCAAGTTTCAACTTTGTAGCATAAGCCGTTCTATAGATAGGAAAAACACCCCCCACCCCCGTAGATCGCAAACCCTTATAAAAAATTATATTTTTCCAACATGCTACTACTATAGCTCTATCTAAATACCATGTTTCAGCTTTATATCATGATAGGTATTTGAGATATAAAAATCGGAAATTTTTCCTTTTCACCCTCCCGCACCCTCACCCTCTGCACCCTCACACCCAAAAAAATTTCTGATAGGGGTCTATTAGACCTACTTCTGGTAAAAATTTTAAGCATCTACCTCACACTGTTCTTGAGATATGAGACGTTATTTTTTTTAAGAAAAATTCGCATCCCCTCCACTTTCATGATCCACCGCCCCCTTAAAAAATTTTACTTTCAGCAAACTTCATTTGTCAACCTTTACACAGAAACCGAATTTTATTTGTCTAGTGAAATTGGTTCGTGAGATATCATAATCCAAATTTTTTTACCCCCCACTCTCGTACGCCACTGCCCCCACTCAAAAATTTGTTTGCGATTTAATCTCCTAGTATACCTACAAATATTCATTAAGTTTCAACTTTTTAACTTTAACCGTTTAGGAGAAATGGATTTTAGAATGTGTCGATCTCGGCTTTTTTGCGTTTCGGACGTTTTTTTATTTTCACAGATTGGATGCAGATTACGACGGAGAAGCAACCTCTTGAACACACTTAATCCTCAAAGTAGTTAAACAATTTTGTGGGTGTAATTAGGTTTTTTCCAAATTAATTTCTTCTTACCACAATGCTTTTCGTTAAGAAGAACAGCTTCTTCTGATGCCACTGTGCCAAGAAAGGAAAGGATTATATTTCTGCACGTTAGTGAACAGTAATACAGAGAACAGAACAGGTGGAAAATGGTGCCTGCTAAAAAGATGAAATTTGGTTATTTTTTTGTGGGCAAATTAGGGCAATATAATCAATTTTGAGGGAAGCGGTGGAGTACGGGGGGTCTGAAACGATCAGTTAGTCATACAATTATAAAACGTACAAATAAGCAGTTTTAGTTTTAAGAAGGAGCGCAGCGCTGAGCCACCGCGCACACTAGGCACCAAAAGAGGGTTCATAGCGATCACTACGGAACATCGTAGGTCACGAATCATCCCCAAAACAACCCAGATTCCTGATAAACTTGACCAGTTTGTGATGCCCTATCGACCACAGATCCTCCAAATTGTCAAAGAAAAGATTGCCCAACCACCTCAATAAACTCCTTGCAACTGCCTGACATTCACACAAAATGTGGGTAATGTCCTCCTCAGCATATAGGTCGAGGCAGTGCCTGCACACATCAGAGTCGACAATCCCAATACGCATAGCATGCTTCCCTAGCAAACAGTGCCCCGTCAGTATTCCAACGAGTAACCGCAAACTTTCCCTATTCCATACCAATATTTCCCAATACTTCCGTCTGTCCAGTCTTGGCACGAATGCCCTAGAGTTCCTACAGCTCGTCAGCCTCTTCTACCTTGAGTTCGGTGCGTCCGTGGCACGATCCCTAATACGCGCTTTGAAGTCGCTTAATCGTGGACTAACCCACTCCTCCACCATTTCGGCTGACGCCGATCCTAATCTCGCCAGCTCATCGGCCAGTTCGTTCCCTAGTATGTCACTATGCCCTGGTATCCAGCATAGTCATACTCTATTCTGACTACAAAGTACCTTGAGCACTTCTCGACAGCGCTTTATTAGCTCGGGATTTGATAGTTTCTGATTTTAATGCATTCAAAGCCGCCTGACTGCCAATGTAGAGTGGATATCCTGACCGCATATCCTCCCCTCCCCATCAACATGATGTTACCTGCCTGGATACCAATAGGAAACGCCTTCAAGCACGACAGTAAATTTCTACGTTCTCGAGCTACCAACTACGAGTCCAAGGATATGCTGACGACTTAGTAATCATGATTAAGGGCAAGTTTGAGGAAACCCTCAGCGACCTTATGCAGCAAGCACTAAGTAAAACACAAACATGCTGCCATGAGAAAGGCCTACAGGTCAATCCGGGCAAAACCACGATGTGCCTTTTTCACGAGAGAGAGACCTGAGCAAAATAAAATCGCTCATGATGTACGAGACGGAAATCAAACTCGCTACAGAAGTAAAATATCTACACACAAGCACCTAGAAAAAGTATCAGAGAAAGCCACTACTGCTCCACTCTTGTGTAGACAAGTCGTAGGCAAAACCTGGGGCTTGAAACCCAAAATAGCCTTGTGGACCTATACAGCTATTGTAAGACCTATGATAGCATACGGAGCATCAGTATGGTGGCAAAGAACAAAACTAGTAAGCGCCAGGAGCAAACTGGACAAGCTCCAAAGGTTGGCATGTATAAACACGACAGGAGCAATGAGAACCTGCCCCACGGCAGCTATGGAGGTTCTTTTAGATCTGACTCCGCTGCACATCTATATCGAATCGCAGGCAAGATTAGCCGCGATGAGGAACGAATTAAACGGCAACCCAAGTAAAAAGTGGACCTAATAATCTATCCAGACTCAGAAGTAGCATTCAAATGCTAGACATGCCTGTGGACCACATGACAAAGAGATATCGCTTCGAAATCCCTTTCAATTCCATAGTCTGCGACAGAGAGAACTGGGCAAGGGACCCACCGCAGTTCGGACCGGATAGCATTGTATGGTATACCGATAGATCTAAGACGACTGAAGGCACCGGAGCTGGCATAAGCGGACCCCGCGCCAGGATAACGGAAGGCAGCGATAAAAGCGTTGACTGCACAAGCAGCACAATAGTACACCAACTAGATAAATTCCTAAGAGAAATAAAGCTGAGTGAGGACCTCTAGGTTGAATCCCTCCGCCTCCGATGAAATCTAATCTAATCTACCAACTACGATACCCTGCATGTTAGATTTACCAGATCACGTCTTTGTGATAGCCGAAATTTTTGTAGAGGTACCAAACGAATAGAGGCCAGCCAACCTTTAAGAATTTTTTCGGCGTTAGAGTCGTCTGTGAAAACTCCACACGAATTTTTGACTGGAATTGATCGCTGTCACGGAAAATTGAAAAACTGTTACTTGAAAGGCCAGTTTGCAAACTGGGTTGATGACACCGTACTTAGTAGTTTAGAAGCACGTTGATAGGTTGTCAACCGCTAATGTCGGTCATTCGGACTTCGATGGGATTTTTGTGCCGATAAATTTTTACATGTTGTATAAAATATTGGAATACATGAACGTGTGTACTACTGCAGGACTTTATACGACTCAAATTGAGGTTAGTATACTAGCATAACAGTCATACGGAGCAATTCTTTCGATGGGTATAGCATTTTGCTTAGTAGCGAGTTTCACATATAATGACCAATAATCTATGCTCGAGAATATTGGGCCCGAATTTTTTGACGATTGTGAACCGCAACAACTTGCAACCTTTCCTCTTAGGGGTATATTGCACTTGAGGGAGATACCACAATAGGTGAAATAGTCATAGACTCCAGCGGACTATCCAAAATCCTGGCCGTCGATCCGGATGATTAGTAATAACAGATTGAAATCAGATTTGTGCTAAAGCAAATAATTGTCGTACACTTTCCTGCGGATATTGGCGAAACGCTGATGCAGTTTGTTAGTCAAACACCCAACCAAATCTAAACATAAATTAAACTCTAATTTAGTTTGCATTCAAAGAATAAGTACACTTAATCCTTAGAGAGTAGAACGAAGGATTGCGGTACAGATTGGGGACGAAGAATTTCTGAAATTATTTTCATATTAAATTAAGTCGAACTGATTGCAACTACCGATTTGATCTATTAACTAAATTATTCAAATATTCGAAAAGCGTGGGCTCATCAAGAACCGCACTTAACCACTGCGGATGGTTGGTATTTTGTTATACAAATTGTTCAGCTCTGTATCTGTCTCGACTCCCGGTCTATCTTCCAAATCGTCTGACGTCAGCGCAAATTGTAATAGCGACATTATATAATTGCGTACATAATTTGTATACATTTCAATTGGGCACGATCAATACTTCAACAATTGGATGTGGTTTACTCAACGATCGAATTTGCCACAGGCATTAAAATCGCCCGCAATTTCGAGAAAAGTACCCGAATTAAGGCCAAAGTATTATCGAAGAGATTCGTCTCTAGGAGAAAAACCAATGGCTTTCCACATAGGCACTTTCCAGTGTGATAAATTGACCATCAGGCTACGTCAAACACGCACTATTCTACGAGTTCCATACCTGTGGTAAGTAAGTGTAGTTCGTGTGGTGGTTAACCATAAGCATAAATCAAAGCCAAACTTCTCTAGACAACTTATAAGAAAAATGTCGAGGTTTCGAAAGAGAAAGTTTCGAAACGTTCGCAAAGCATCGACTCTAAAAGATCCGATCATAACGAAATACTGTTTTCGAAGAGATCGAGATGAAAAAACACAGCAACAACAAATATAAAATCTCGTTTAGTTACAGATCGAAGGAATAAGTAAGATGTAAGTAAGCACGGCTAAGTGTTACGTCTTCTTGTGGCGTTTTTTTTTTCTTCTTTTTCAAACCCAGCTTCGATAGCATGGCACTGCCCATATTGATTTTGCCGGTCCACCTTGGACAAATCAAAAGCCAAATCAAATTGGATCTTTTTAGATTCAATTTCCAGTTAGTTAGAGTAGTTTTTTTTTCTCCTTAGAGATGTGATGGTCTCAGCATCAGTTCCCTATTTTGGCAGCAATCATTTCGAAAAGGCCACTTTTTTTATGAAATGATTTCAATTCAATTACTGTCCATTTCGACCTATGACTTCGTAGTGCTGCATACTTCAGATAGCCCTTAGTAATTGTTGGCTCTTTCTTGTAGTCTAGTGGGACAAGGCCACAAGTTCTTTCCCAACATAATACGGACCAGTAGTTCATTTTAAACGAGTCTGTCTTTGAATCACAAAAAATTGACTTTTATAGATCAATGACAAGAGGAGTGGGCCGTGACCACTTTTGTTATCATTATTTTCATAACGTTTAGGACAGAACTTTTTAAAAATTTTGTGGGTTTACAGTACGTTTCCCATTGCAATCTTATAGAAAATTGAAAGTCGGGAAAGTTATACGGCTGTTTATCCGTTGTGTTAATGATATTGATGATATCACAAATTTTTATAATTTCCAACTCTTATGCAAGTTTTATAAAACAATGAACCATCTAAGATGTGGAATTTGCATTGTTTGATGTAATTTTGACGCACACTCATAAGATGTAAAGCCTGAAAATAATTAAAATATGAGTTGAAGTGAATTGTTTTCGTTTTAAGTGGTTACGCTTGAAAATTACAATTTTATAGTTTTCAGTTACATCTTGGACCCGGTAGGCTAAAGGCCCGTTTACATGACGGTTGCAAATAATTTTTACTGAGATTGTGAGGGAGCTAGCTTATCGAATTTTCAATAGAGTAGAAAGAGACCACTTAAAAAAAATATTTTAACACATACATTCACAAAATATCGTCAGTATTTTTTGCTGAATATAATATCTGTTCGTTTCACTCCTGATCAGTTTCTTATTAGATATTTTCCTTCTCCCTCACTATCTCAGTAAAAATTATTTGCAACCGGCATGTAAACAGGCCTTTATGCGACTGATATCGATAATCGGCAGAGAGCTACAAATCGGTCAAATTACCAATCGATCCAATTAAGTTTTAAAGAATATACTGGACGCGTTTATATCGGTATTATGTAATTCCCGATATGGGGATTTAATGAAAGTATATGCAACACAACCGATTGCTTGTTTACAGTCTTACGAGAGTCACTAACTTTAATAGTCGGATGACAATACAATGAATAAAAATCAATTAATATGAAAAATGTAGCCCGCTTCCCCCCTGCGAACTTTTCACGATAGCTACAGCATCCGGAGGAACAATCTGGACATTCATCGATCACTTCCAATTAAATCATTTTATTCCTTATTACTCCAACAATAAAATAAAAAAAAACGGAAGAAAAGGAACACCACTTTTTCTTTCTGGTAGCCGGATCTTTTCCAGGGTGTCCGCAGAGCAATGTGCTCGCAATTTCTACATTAGTCCAAGCTTTCAAAATAAATTTTTGTCATTTTCTTTTTCAAATATTCCGTGCGATTCAGGAGCAAGAGCCTTCAAAAATGATTAGGGCTATACTACTCATGGTATTTAAGTGCAGAAGAAATGATCAGTTAAGAAGATTTTGAGTAAATGCCTTTAAAAATTGCCAAATATCCAACTTTTGAGGCCAGTTAATTTTTTTGACTTTCGGCGCTTTAAATAATTTAATATTTGCCTTGTAATGGAATTGCTGGATGTTACAGCTAAAACTCTGTGCCAAATTGTGCGGCATTGACAAAATCTGATGGCAGGCGATGTTTACGGTGCGACAATTTCGCGTGATACGCAAAACTTTTCATAGGATAGGAAATTTTAGGAAAATCTAGTGGTGCCTTCTCGCCATCCGGAAGAAATTTTGTTGTGTTGAATTTACAATGAAAACGCACGAATAGAGTCGCAGCTTAAGCATTACTCAAGTATCACAGCAGCTTTGGGTAAAGCATTTAAGATACTAGCAAAAAACTGCAAAGTTTCCAAAGGCGTCCAGTTGGAGACCGGGCGGATACCAACGGAATTCTTGCTTTACCTTCACTCTGTTGAGGTCTACTGTAACTCTGCTCTGACTCGTAGAAGCAAGCATTCACTTTTTAAACGCCAAATCAAACAAGGCAGACTCTCCGGATTGGGACTACCTGGGGAGGAAACCACTACTTGTCAGCCCAAGTAACACAATTTGCAAACTTGAGAACAAGGACACGAGTGAATTTATTGCTAGAAAGTGGAAAACGCAACACATTCACAAACAAATGGAAGACTCCTTGTCGTCTTTAAATTGTTGAGCTCCGCTTAAACAAGTATCAAGGTTCGATTCTCGGACCTACTTTATATCTGCTATATATACACAACCTACAGTTCGCGGGCCTTAAAGCAAAATATATTACCTTTGCTGACGACACGTTACTTCTTTATAAAGGTAAATATCCTGATCAACTGGAGCTGTTGATTAATTCTGATCTGAAACTATTTCAACATTGGCTCTTAGGTAATATGTTGACATTAAATACATTGAAGACAAATTATATGATCTTTAGACAAATTAACAAATTGGATATTGACTTGAAACTAGAAATAGATGGAATTCAACTAACGAGAGCACATGAAACAAAATATTTAGGGCTGATAATTGACGATAAACTTACTTGGACTCCTCACATTACTTAACTTAGAAACAAAATTGCACCCATTATTGGAGTAATAAGGCGTAACGACTATCTACATGTAGCAATTAAGAATATGCTCTATAATGCATTTATTCAATCCAACATAAGTTATGGACTTCTTCTATGGAGTGAAACCTCGAAAAGAAACCTAGACAAAATTGCGAGACTTATGAATAGGGGCATTAAAGCCATTCATAATTTACCCTATTTAACACCATCGAAGGAACTTTATTATACTTATGGGAAACTTACCTTACTACAGCACATAAGCCTGGAACGTATTAAGCTTATTTATAATATTAAGAACAATAGACTAAAATCCTCAATCAAATTGATCCACAATCACGATATACACAACTTTAACACAAGAAGTGCAGATTTTATTAGACAACAAGGTTGTCCTAGGACTGACTGACTTAGAAAAAATCTTGTATTTGAGGCAATTTGAAAATATAACTCTTTACCTTCAATAATACAAATGGCAAGGAATGTCTTTCAGCTAAAGCACCTTGCAAAGAAGCATCTTCTTTGTCGAAGCTACGAATGTGATTTTTGAATTGTTGCAATTATAGACGACCTGAATCAGATAATTTTAGTCAGGCGGCTTCACCTACTTATCGAAGACCTGGCCCTCGAGGTATCAGACGAGACTGACGGCTAAACGTATGTTTGTGGTTTGTGTTGTTGTTGCATGTTTTGCGAATTGCTTATTTTAACTTTTTATTTTTATTACTATTAGTTATACTATATATACCGTGGTGGCCAAATAAAAGTTAGAGATGACCGACATCTTAAGAACTTAAGCCTAAGGGACCGAAAAAGAACCGCTAGGGAAGTCAACATGCACTTCCAGGAAGCGACTGGAACAATGATTAGCGACAGAACTGTTAGAAGAAGGCTACAGTTATGTGGACTTTTAGCTCGGCGACCCCGAAAAAAACCAACTTTAACGGCTAAAATGAGGACAGCGAGGCTGAACTTCGCCCGATCTCCTCGAAATTGGTCGGAAAATGACTGGAAGAGAGTACTCTTCACCGACGAATCAAAATGTAAACTGAACCAATCGGATGGATTGCAGTATGTACGTCGCAGAATCGGAGAGGAACTTCACGAAGACTGTGTAGTGACTCGAAACAAGTTCCCTCCGAGTTACATGGTTTGGGGTTGCAATTCCTATTTTGGCACCGGAGATTTGACTTTTGTAGAAGGATCAATGAATGCGATCAGTTACATCAGCGTGATTGACAACCATTTAATCCCGTCGATGGATAGGCTCTTCCCTGTCATTTACGACCAGATTTTTCAAGATGACTCTGCGCCATGTCATAGCGCTCGTATGGTAAGTTGTGGGTTTTTTACAAAAAACAGTTCAATACAAACATAAAAAAAAATAAAAGCCTAAAATAATTGTTTCGTTTTTAAACAATTTAAAGAATTCGTCGCAGAAAGGGGAATTTCCACACTTGAGTGGCCAGGAAACAACCCCGATTTGAACCCAATCGAGAATTGTTGGGCCGAACTGAAACGAAAAGTGGCAAGTCGGAGACCAAGGACCAAGGAGGAGTTCAAAAACGCCATCAAAGACGCTTGGAAGGACGACATAAGCATCGAATACTGTCAGACATTGATAAAATCTATGCCTCGAAGGATTGACGCTGTCATCAAGTCTCGTGGAGGATACACGATGTATTAGTTTTAGCTATTAATTAAAGAATATTGCTCCCACTTACCTACTAGTAACTTCCCATACAAATTCCCTGTTAAGAATCCAAAATTGTTGTTAATTTTCAATTCAACAACTTTTGTTGCGAAAATGCTCATTTTGCTGATAAAACATAAAATTGGCTGTACCTTCAAAATAAATAAATGTTTTGTTTATGTGTTTTATACATTTTAAGTATAACACTAAAATTAAATAAATTAACACCAGTTCGTTTTATTTATAATCAGATATCATTATGTAGAGGCAATATCACCACATATTTATAGGTGTTAACTTTTATTTGGCCACCACGGTATAACTATAATTAATTATTTTTATTTTGGTTAATCTTTTAATTTTAACTTTTTTTTCCTTTCTTTCATTTCCACATTTATTTCTTTGCATTTTGCAAATCAGGTTCTTTTTATTTTATTTTATTTTTATTTCTTTGATAACTTAGTTTTTGTTTCTTATTTCTCATATATTTTTTTTTTAAATTTATTTCTACTACCCCTTATACCAGTTCGATGCACTGACAGGGGAGTACTCTTGGACTTAAGGTATACAAATTTTTAGACATTGAGCCCAATGTCGGCTTACATGCATGAGTATGTTGATACGTTGAAAATTTTTCCAGCTCATTGAGCTGTGTGACAATATTGTCTCCAGTTCTTTAAGCTGCAAAAGTGTGACCAAATGGGGAGTTCTTCTCCGACTTTTTGAGTTGGAGGGAGTTGCCCATTTTGCATGAAGGGATCAAATCTATTATTATTAGTATTAAAAGGACCGACAGTACCTTCACGGTTAATTTAGGTCACAACTGACCGCCAAAAATGAAACCGGATCAGCTAAAAGTGGGCCGACACAAAAACCAGGTTCCTAAAGCGACAGACGAAGGTGAACGTGACAAAGGCGCGCTAGAGTAACGTGAACCTGGATCGGTCCATTGTTAAGGTTTGCTCAAAATTAACCCTTACCTTCCAAGAAGTTTCATCGGAAGTTAGTTGAGTATTGCAGTAGGTCAGGCAGACAAAGAAGCTTTCTAGTTACTGCACAGCTCATTTGGCTAACTCCTCTGCATTGGGAACCTTTCTGGCGGCTTTTTCAGCTGTGCAACAGTTGTCCAGGCCCGGAGCAAACTGAAATAGGGATTTCCGCTATTTGCAATCCGGTAAATTCGTTTTCTGCAAACGGTAGAGAAAGGCGAAACTGTAAAAGCAGTATTGCCGCTACTAATCGTCGGGAATCTTGTTTATTCCGCTGCACACCATCAACAATCCCCTTTTCATCGATTGTTGACGGGCTCCCCGGTTTCAAAAGCGATCACCTTGAGATTCCCCGGACGTAGTAACTGCTTGCGGACACGGAAGAAACGTCAAAGTAACACGCTGGCGCTGCCCAGGGCCGTACAATCGTACGACCTTCAGTTCACTTCTTGCCAACACAGCGCTGTTATGCGCCACCCACACCCTTAGCATCGAAAATCATCTCGGTACAGTCAACAGGACGTTTTTCATTTTCGCGGAAATCAAAACTATCGAAAAACGTCCGACAGTTCGAGGTCGTTGCAGCGCGGAAAATATGTCAGACGTGATCTAAAAATAAAACCTGGAGGAGTACCGCCTCCGCCGCGACCTTTCGGCTCGGATTTCCTTTTCGTCTTACCGGGTCGGTACCACCACTGTACGGGCTCTTCCGCTTCTCCGGGCAGGGACTGCGCCAACTTTTCGCACTTGTCACAAACTCGTTACCGCAATTTTTCGTTCCGTAGTCGTTGCACTAAGGTTGGGGGAAAAGAAAAACCGTCGAAAAGAAGGTGATACGCGGAGCGAAATAAAGCAAAACGGAACGCACGGAATTTCAACTGACGATCGCCACAATGTCAATAAACCGCTCGGTTTCGGTTCCGCGACGGAGAAATGCAAAAAATCGTCATAAAAACGGCCACGGGACACGGGGAGCACCTTCTCTACGAAATTTCGACAGCTGTCAGCGAACAACAAACGGCCATGTTGAATTTCTATTTCTACGAAAGGTTGAAATGACGGCGCCACTGTGGTAGTGCCATACGCAGAGTTCGAAATTCGAAAGTGTTTCATTCATAGGTTGGTGTCTGTGGATAAATAAAGCGACCGTTACATTCAAACGAAAAATAAATTTAAATTTTAAATATTTTTAAATTAAAACTACAAATGCCTTTAGTGTGTTCAAGAAAAGAAAATAAACACTAAACCGATGGTCTTAGTAACTAGTGTTTAAGAAATAATAATGTACATTTTTAAATGCTTATTATTATAATATAATAATAATAAGAAATAAACACGAAATCACAGTTTTTGATTTATTTTTATTCTTTAATTAGTTCGCCGGAGGTAATTTTTACTTCTCGAGCAAAAGCAACTCCGCTGGTCACAAGGTCGGAAGTGATTTTCGGATGGTGTGCGGGAGGAAGAGGGTTGGGAATCGAGTCGGATGAGGGGTGACAGTCTAGAGCTAGGGCTTTTTGTTTGTGATATTTCGCCCAACATGAGTTTTGAAGAAGTTTTAATTTAATAAAATGCTAAAATTTTGCCTGAAAGTGTGTAAAAATTGTAGAAAAAAATGTTTATGGCCTGGTATAACGAGTGAGAGGTTGGAGAGATTGAAAAGCGAAATATTCAAATTTCTTTTTATACCAAGAGTCGCTAAAGATTAAAAGCTGCTTGTGGCAATATAGGGATTAAGACTACTCAATAAGAGCATTAAAGCTGTCTTCGACTTACCTCACCTAACTCCGTCAGTAGAGTTATATGAACTTAAGGGGTTGCATAATATCAAGCAATTATTATGTTAGCCATTGAAAGAGCCAAATTTGTTTATAACTCCCTGCACGGTGGTAATGCAAAAACATCACTTACAATAATGCTTAATAGTGAAATACATGACTATCCGACTAGAAATGCAGGTAACCTAAGGAATTTTCACCGTCCAAGAACAAATCGAGTACGAGAAGAGCCAATTTATAGAACAGTGTTACTTTATAATGCACTTCCGGATATAATTAAAACTGCGGAAACTATTATGAAGTTCACAAAGATGCTGAAAAGTTACGTAAAGAGTAATCCTGACGTGGTTGACATCCAGTAGAGTCTGTTGGACACTCAGCATAGCAGTGGCGGTCATAGGGTGGGGGGGCCATGGGGGCCATGGCCCCACCCTAACAAATTCGTAACCCGTGATTACTTTATCCCGTCTGCTTTAAAGAAAAATTATATGAGACTATAAGATTAATAGATACACTTAATAAAGTATAATGCAATTAAATCGGATTCCACTTTATGTCTTTCTTTAATCCTTCTTTTGTCTTTGTCTCCTGATTAAAAAGAAGTGTCTAATTAAAAATATTTCAATCGAAAAGTAATAAAATTTCGAATGTAAATATATATATAATCAATCGTTGGGTTGTGATGTATTCTGTTAAGGAAGTAGCTTTTACTGTTTGAAACTAATTTTGAAAAATTTGGATTTGGATTATGCTTGGACAATTTTCATTATGTGCGTCCTAATCCTAGATTAAAACGTAAGCTGTGGTAAATGCAGCGAAGCACAATATCATTGCTGTCCAGGTCGTTTTGAGTGGATTTTGAACTATAGTATGTTTTGAAAAAACGTAGTGACCAGAGCAGATATAAAACTTATTTAAATTTATCGTTAATCCAGTAATCTTAATAGTTTTGTCGAAATCACGAGATAAATCAGCTATAAGAACTTAATTATGAATATTTACAGTAACTAACGTAAATACGTTTTTAGTTTCATGGCGATAATATATGGGGAATACGTGCCTCAAGAACCTTAAAGAAACCAAAATTGTATAAGATTCCGGAAACTCCCAAAATATCGACATAGGGCCTAGTATAGTATCATTATGTGCGTGATTGGAACTCTAAATATTTATAGGTGGTGTACCATCGAAAATGCCATCTAGTGCCTAAATTCAGCAATTGAAGTTTTTCTTAAAAAATAAATTTTTGAGCATAACTTTGGAACGGTAAACGATACGAAGTCTTTTAGAGTGCTCAATGTTATGAAAAAAAGGAGTCCGAAAAAGATGATGTTTAACATTTAATCACTAATCCGTCAAAGTTTTTGATTTCGTACTTGATGAAGGACTTTCTGAACCGTTTTCTCTTTCTATAATATAATATTGAGCATTAGAAATCAGATCATTTTGCCGACGATACTAACTTCGTATTATTAACCATTATAAAAAATCTGCCAACAGTCTGGGCGCAACTTTATTATTTTGTGGGTAGAAGTCCGAAACGTGTTTAATGATGAGATACGGTGTTGGGTACTATGCGAAAAATAACGTTCCAAATAGCCTCCTGGTTATTTTTTAGGTTGTCAGTCGCATAGTACCCAACACCGTATCTCATCAATAAACACGTTTCGGACTTCTACCCATAAAATAATAAAGTTGCGCCCAGACTGTTGGCAGATTTTTTTTATTTATTTACGTATTTTTTTTATCAATAGAATAATTTATAGTAGTAAAAGCGAATTCGATCACATAAAACCTAAGAGATTTTCGGAATCAGTGAAATTTTGAACAATACCCCCAGGGGGTTTAATTGAGAAAAATACTTAAATCGGGGTTTTCCCCGACTACGTTTAAAACTTATAGAAGTAAACGTGAATTCCAAGTCTCAATATACCTTAGAAATATATCAGAATTCGTGAATATGTACACAACCACTTTACACCACCTTAGGGGTTGGATATCGAAAAATTTAGAAGATCGTTAGTAGGCGCTTATATAAATAGCCCGCAGAAGTAAAATTGCTTTGATAGCTCGACATGTCTAAAAGTTTTAACGAAAATTTCTGAAAATGTGGATTCACGGACATTTTTTTTACTCAACCTCTGAACGCCAATAAAAATCTGAACTTTTTTTTGCTTTAATTACTCTAATGGTACATCTACATATACGTACTAAGTTTCAACTTTCTAGCATAAGCCGTTTCTGAGATATAAAAAACCACCCCTCTCCCCCGTACCTTGATACCCCTATCAAACATTTTATTTATCTAGGATGTCTCCATAGTGGCTCTATATAATCCTAAATTTTTAGCTTTCTATTCATTATGGTTTTCGAGAAATAAAAATCAGAATGTTTTCCTTTCCACCCCCTTTCACCGTCACCCCCAACATCCACACCACCAAAATTTTTTTCCCTACTAGAAGTTTACCGACCCCAACTCCTGTAAAATTTTCAAGATCATATCTGATACGGTTTCTGAGATATAAAAATGACATTTTTTGAGAAATTGGTATCCCCCCACTTTCGTGCTCCACCTCCCCCCTCAAAAAATTTAGTTTCGGTAGACTCCTCTTGTGATCTCATATACAGAAACTAAATTTTATCTTCCTGGTGTAATTGGTTCGTAAGATATTGTAATCCAAAGTTTTTCACCCCCCACCCCCACACCCCACCACCCCTCTTAAAAATTTTAGCCCTTGCCTAATCTTGAAGTATCCCTAAGGACAACAACAAAGTTTCAATCTTTTGACATCAATAGTTCAGGAGATATCGATTTTAGAATGTTTCAATCCCGTCTTTCATGCGTTAAAGACTCATTGTTTTCCCCCCCACTTCCACACCCCTTAACCAAGATCGACTATTTTTTTGCAATTGAGTCCATTATCATAGTACTATATAAGTTCCAAGTTGCAGCCTCCTAGCATAAGTGGTTCCTGAGATCTAGAAACCAAAATTTTTCGTCTAAAACGCTCCCCTCTCCTCTCCCCTTGTACCCCCACCCCTTAAAGTAGTCGTAGGGGTTCACCCAATCTACCCACCATAAAAATTTCAATTTAATATCTCAACGGGTTTGGAAGCTACGCGCCTTCAAACGATTTTGCGTACGGCGTACGGCGTACGGCGGACGGCGGACGGCGGACGGCGTACGGCGTACGGCGTCTACGGCGGACAGACGGACATTTTTTTTTTTTTTGCTTTTTTGGTGTTTACTAGTCCTAAAACATGTAAATACAAAATTTCAGGGTAGTAAACTTTTTTGAAATTTCAGGTCGATAACAATACTTTATTATTAAAAAATAATAAAGTAAAATACGGTCGAAACCGATTGAATATGAAAAACTTCACTTTCTCATTACGACCACTAGATGGTATTTCCGATGGTACATAACCTATATATTTAAAACTACAACCATCCATAGAATAATATTATTTGGCCGTTTTGTCAATACATCGAGACCCATTTTTCGGAATCTAAATTTTTTTTTTCTGATCGGGGTGAAACTTACAACATATATTTTTTACACTAATTAGAATCATTATAAGAGGTACCGCGTAAAAAATCTTTGGAAAAAAATCTTCAATACAAATAATAGTCACTGAACAGCCCTCAAATTATCTGTCACCACAACTACCTGTATAAAATATTACAAAATTTCAAATTGTATGATAATGCTAGCTTTCGACTCTTGTTCATTCAATTTAAATTTCCTCGTTTCCAAAGGTTAACTCTTACAAAATAAATTAAAAATGTTATCATCAGAGTCGTTGTCAAACAAATGTCTTCAGAGCGTTGTAAACGCTTTTGGAGATTTCAAAATCTACTTGCCAAAATCTTGCGATGTAAATCAGGTATAAGATACTGCTTATGAAGTTATTATAATTGAAACTAGTTTTAGAGAATTTCCGAGTTTGGTTTTTTAAATTTTTGAATTAAGAGAGTAGGTTAGGTTAGGTTATGGTGGCAGTCATCTTAACTATAGATCGACTCAATAAGCAGACTCAGTGAATATGTATATATACCTAATAAATAACATTGACATAAAATATTTCTTTCGTAGATTTTAAGTATTGTAGGATAACTTAATAATTGGGGTGGTCACTTCTTCGTCGGGCCTGAAGTCTTTAGATTATGAGATATAGGGTTCGGATTTTAATGCCCAATATTGAGTTTCATCAAATATGTATGATAGTAGAACCTATAAGAATTATATACACTACTTTTCTAGTGGTCTCAAAAAACAGCTAATTTACATCCAAAGATTTCAAACTAGATTTGGCGAAATTTCGAAATTTTCTCATACATGTAAGAGATCTTGAAGTCTGTTTGGGCTTCTAAATTTTGCCGATATCGAGATCGACATCGACTTGTACTGAAATCGAAAATTATGTTCACCAAGCTTTGAAATCAATTAATTTTATTTTCTAGCTCCTACCCGTGCTATTCAATTTTCCATTGCTTAAGGACTTACAATCATACAACACAGGTTCAAATTTTTGATATCATACAATCAGTTGATAAATTGAGCGATGTTAAAGAAATCCCCTCAGAGCAATGTTAATACTTTTTAAATGTTTTCTTTAACGCGACACCAAATTGCCGCGTAGCTAACCGTAGATTGTTAGCGACAGTTTTCTTATTAGAGCGCCTTTACTGCTCGCGCCTTGCACCTGAAAAGAGAGAATTATTCCTTACCAAAGAAAATGCCTTGTTTTCGATTTCTGAACAGTCCACTTCGCTCCTCACGCAAGACTGAACTTTATTTCAAAAGATTTCTTAATTTATAACATATATTAGTAATTACTTAGACTTAAAATAAACATACATATTTACACATAACTAATCATTATTTAACAAACAATTTTAATTCTTATTTGCATTCTATCGAGTTTAACATTAAACTAACCATTTTCTTATATGTATTTTCAAGATTTCTTATCTTATTGTATTTTCTAATGGACCGAATGCAAATGCTAATCAGTACGATAAGCCTGAAATTGCATTTGGTTCATTATCTTATCTGGTTCAAAATATTCCAGTAATTCTTTATTAGCTAAATGACAATATTCCTTATTAGCTAAATACATATGATCATAGATCAACATTAATATTCTGAAATTCCTTCGTCCACGCTGCATTAACGGGTAGTTACCTCACCTATTTTCTCTACAGTATCTACTGAACTTCAATGGCCCCCCCCTTGAACAAGCAATATGACCGCCAGTGCAGCATAGCTGGGTGAACTCCAGCGACACAAGCTGGGTGAATACTAACTGGACAGGTAGGACCAACATGAGGATGAATATGGACATGATCAACTGAAGAGGAGTAATCTTATATATATGGTTTCTTTACACCGTAGTTTCTTCATTCAATTACCTTGTTGTTAGCTACTTTTTATTATTTTTTTTTTCACCCCTTTTTTTTATTTTTCATTTTTACTGTATTATGTTATTTCAAATTGTTTTTATATTATATTTCAATTTTTCTTATATCTTCTTTTATAAATCATTTGGTTTATTTCTTTTATTTTGGCATCTGTTTATGAATTATTTATGCCTAACAAAATTACAATTACTAGTATTATACTACACTAATTTATATGTACGATTCACTTTTATAAACTTCATTATCTTACTTTGGATTTATTACCACTACTTCCATTATACCAGCTTTTGCTGTCTGGGAAGTACAGAAGAATAATGCAACTACGAACTATTAACCATTTATATGAAATATTTTATATAGAGAGAACTAATAAATTTACTGAAGCTTAAAAAAAAAAAAATTTATTACTGGTGGCAGATTAGACTAGAAAGTTGAAACTTGGTATGTGAATGAATATGTACTAGTAAAGTAAGTTAAACAAAAAAAATCTGCCAATGGTCTGGGCGAAACTTTATTATTTTTCGGGTCAAAGTTCGGGAGCGGTCAAAGTCGGAGCATGTCATCAGTTGTTTCGAGATTATGAAGTTTCTTGGAAAGTTAATTTTGTTCTTAAAATAAAAATATTTAAAATAAAGATTTTTAGCCAATTAAACATTGAAAAAGCCCCTGTAGACTATACGAATTTCGGTATATTATGTACACAAAAAGCCCATAGAAGTAAAAACGAATTTGTTGCCTTATCAGACTTAAGAGATATGACGAATTTTTTGAATTTGGAAAATGATTTCATAAGAACCAACTTTACATCTTATGAGACACGAGGGATTTTGAAAAATTTGTGAAAACGTAAGCAAACTCTTCACACCCCCTTGGTTCTTGAAATTCGAAAAATCGTGATATAAGTTCTTAGGTCATTACATCCAATGCCGTAATAATCAATTTTATATCTCATTAGAACTAAGGGATGGCAAAAATTGTGAAAACATATGCAAACGCTTGGGGGTTGAATATCCAAAAATTGAGAAATGGATTTGTGGGCAATTATGTAAACAGTCTGTGAAAATGAAAAGCGATCTAATATCTCGTTAAACCTAAGAAATATGTCGAAGCTTTGAAAAGCATACAACCCCCTTACACCCCTTAGGTAGGATTGAATATCTAAAAATACTGAAATTGACTTTTTGGCGCTTATATAGGAAACCTTAGGAAGTAAAAATGAAGTCGATATATCATCAGATCTAAGCAATATGTAGGAATCTGTGAAAACATATGCAACCTCCTTACACCCACTTGGGGTTTGAATATCCAAAAATCCTGAAAGGAGTTAATAGATAAATATGAAGACAGCACGAGAAAGTAAAAACAATTGAATGACTTATCACTTCTAAAGGATATGACGGAATTTGTGAAAACTTGTTCAAGCCTTTTATATCCTCTTAGGGGTTGAAAAAGGAAAAAACTTAAAAACAAGTTTTAGGCGATTATTACGCAATCCCGTGAAAGTGAAAAGATATACGATATTTGATCAGACCTGGAGGATATGGCATAATTCGTGAATAAGTATACAATCTCTTTACACCCCCTTAGGGGTTGAATTTTAAAAAATCCTGAAAACGCTTTCTAGGTATTTATATGAAGAAGCCGTAGACTGAAACTGAAGTAAATATTTGGGAAGACCTAATAGATATGACGAAAATCGTGAATATATGCATTCCATTTTCACTGATACATTTTTTTGCCCCCCCTTCCAAACAACAATGGATATTTGAAAATTTTTTTTATCTAAATTACTTTTCTAGTTGATTTACATATACATACCGAGTTTCAATTTTGTAGTATAAGCCGTTCCATAGATAGGAAAAACATCCCCCACTCCCGTACCATACTACCCCTATAAAAAATTATATTTTTCCAAGACGCTACTACTATAGTTCTATCTAAATACCAAGTTTCAGCTTTATATCATTATAGGTTTTTGAGATATAAAAATCGGAACTTTTTCCTTTTCACCCTCCCCCACCCTCACCCTCTACACCCTCACCCCCAAAATTCTGATAGGGGTCTATTAGACCTACTTACGGTGAAAATTTTAAGCATCAACCTCGCACTGTTCTTGAGATATAAGACCTGATTTTTTAGAAAAATTCGCATCCCCTCCACTTTCATGATCCATCGCCCCCTTAAAAAATTTTACTTTCAGCAAACTTCGTTTGTTAACCTTTATACACAAACCGAATTTGATTTATCTAGTGCAATTGGTTCGTGAGATATCATAATCTAAAATTTTTTACCCCCCACCCCCGTACGCCACTGACCCCACACAAAAATTTATTTGCGATCTGTTCTCCTAGTATACCTACAGATATTTACTAAGTTTCAATTTTGTAACTTTAACCGTTTAGGAGATATAGATTTTAGAATGTATCGATCTCGCCTTTTTTGCGTTTTGGACGCATTATTTTTCCCCCCACTCCCATACCCCTTCACCCATATTGACAATTTTTATGCAAATGGGTTCACTATCAAAGTTCTACATAAATTCCAAATTTCAGCCTCCTAGCATAAGCGGTTGCTGAGATCTAGAAACCAAAATTTTCCGTCTAAAACACTTCCCCCTCCTCCCCCCTTACACCCCCACCCCTCAGAATTTGGTCACTTTAAGAGGCCTACCCACTCTATTCATAAAAAAAAATTTTATTTAATATCTCAAACCGTTTGGGAGCTACGAGCCTTCAAACGATTTTGCGTACGGCGGACAGACGGACTGAAATTTTTTTGTGCTTTTTTCGTGTCTACGACTCATGAAACGCGAAAAAAAAATTTTTCAGGGTAGCAAATTTTTTTTTTAAAAAATCGATCACAAAAATATACAGTTGTGGGCAAAACAAGGGTAAGGTGCATTTTGACGAATTTCATCATATCTCTATGATCTGACAACATATCAAATAAATTTTACTTCTGCGAACTTTTCATATAAGCGGCAAGAAATAATTTTGTGGATTTTTCGATATTCACCTTTGAAGGGGGTATAAACAAGGTTTCCGCGTTTTCATGAATTCTGACATATCTCGTCGGTTTAATAGGCTATCGAGTTCGTTCTAACTTCCATGATATACCACTGCCTAAAAACTAATTTATGCATTTTATGATTTTCAACGACCAAGAGCGGGGTCTAATGTGCTTGTGTAAGTTTTCACGAATTCCGACAAATCTCTTATGGGATATGAAATTCGGTTTTACTTCAATGTATGGTCTTTACATATAATTGGCTATAACCAATTTTCAGGAATTCATAATATTGAGGCGAAGTAAAATGATTGAGTAGCATTTGCGAATTCCGACATATCTGTTAAGTCTGATGTAAAATGATTCATCATGTTTTTATGAATTCCGATATATCACTTAGATCAAGTTAGGTATACTATTAACTTTTACTTATGTTGACTCTTGTTCAAATCACGAGAATTTTAGATATTCAACTTAGTAGATGCGAAGTAGTCGTTTAAGTGGCTTGATAAATTGGCTTTATTTTGTGGAAGACCAGCTCGAAATCGGGCTGGATAGAACTTGTGACATAACCGTCAGCTGCTATGTTTTGAAATGTCAAACAAAAATCTTGTCATTGCGATGTAAACGTTTTTTGAGATTTTTAAATCTAGTCGCTGAAATCCGGCGATGTAAAACTACTATTTATAACGAAATGACGTGATAAATTAGGTTATGTGACCTGGACGGAGACCATGTACGCAAATCGCTTCAATTTAATTCGAAAGTTAATGAAGACTTACTATAGAATTGATCCTGTGAAGTATAGCGATGGTATAGTTGATGATTCTTCGATTTCCGACAAATTGTGTAAAGGTGCTCTGACACGAGCAATTTTCCAGGCAATTGATTACCCGATAACTATTGCTAAAACTAGTGAAGCGAGTAATGGAGCAATACCATGCTAGTTGCGGCAATATTTCGGCAATGTGGCAATGTTCTCACAGATTGCTGGTATTGCTCGCCCTATAGTTGCTGTATTTCCACTAACTTGGAAAATTTCGAGCAATTGTTCTCGTTCGGTGATTCAATTGTCAAGTTTTGTTTTGAGTTTTTCATTTATACAGTGGAGGAAATAAACAAACAAAACAAAACAAAAAACAATTGAAACTTCCTGTGTCGTATACTAATTTTTTATTTCAGTAAAAAATATATTTCCGTTAAAAAAAAAAAAATGTACCATAATTATCAATAAAAGGAAAAACAATAAAAATCAGTTCACTTTAAGGGGAAATGGTTATAATGCCATTCAAATTAATTAATTAATAAATTTATGTGCATCAGTCTGAATGTAATTTTTTTTTATTTTAATACTTGGTGCTGCCTCCTTTGGTGGAAATAACTGCAAAAATGCGGTTCGGCATGGGATTTATCAAGTTCTGAAGGGTTTTGATGGAAATGGCGCTCCAAGCTTCTTGAATTGCTGCTTTTAGTTCTAAAACGTTATTGAATTGACGACTCTGCTTGTAAACTTGACGGGAGAGAATCCCCCACAGATTCTCGATCGGGTTTAAGTCGGGACTGCAAGCAGGCCATTGCAAAACCTCAATGTTCCGATCCTTTAGCCAGTCTAAGGTGTGATGCGAACGATGAATTGGCGCATTATCCTGTTGGAATATGAACTGTTCTTCTATAACGTCTTCGGAAAAGGTAATTAACACTTCATCAGAGATCAGTGTAGTTTCTGGAGTTCATCTTCGACGAAATGCTACAAAGTGGGGTTTTCCCTTTATAACAAAATGCTGCCCACGTCATTACTGTACCGGCACCGAAATTCCTACTTAAGCTAACTTCCTTATCTTTTCTCAAGTCATGCCAATAAAACTGGTAGCCATCTGGGCCGTCCAAATTAATTTTTTTTTCATCGCTAAAAGCTACATTACGCCATTCTTCCTTCCATGACATGTACTTTCTAGCAAACATTAAGCGTGCTTGCTTATGCCTCTCAGTTAGTCTCAGTTTGGCCAATCTTTTTGTCCTTTTAAGGAGTTGTGAATCATATAGAATTTGACGAACACGTCTAGTGGTTACAGGCAAACCTAATTCACTTTTAATTTTCGACGCGACCAGTTTTTCCTTCGCCGCTTTCTGAACGATCACATTTTTTAACTTTTTAGTTATCTTAGGTTCTAGTCCTAGATGCTTTTTTTGCCCATATTGATTTCCCAATTTAATGAAGTTATTAACCACGGAACGTGATCTTCCAATTTCATCCGCAATTTTTCGGTTTGACATTCCCAATTTGGACAGTACCTCAATTTTTGCTATTTCTCCTTCTGAAAGTTTCGTTCCTCTAGGCATAATGGGTTTTGTTATTATTGTTACTGAAATTATTTTAAAACTTAATAATGAACATGTTAAAACAGTTTTTGTTACAATTTTACTCACTAATAACTGAAAATCCGGCACTGGCTTTATTACTATTTCCCTCGAATTACGACACTCAACTGAATTTTTCCTCGAACTTTTACAGTTTATTATAATGAGTCAAATGACGCATTATCAGAAACGAGTGCAAACATGTTTCAGAAACTGTAAACAAAAATTTGACTTCGCAGAACGATTAAAATGATTTTTCTGAGTAAATAGTTTGGTGGCTTTATAGCTATTTCCTCCACTGTATGTCAAGTTTCGTGTTAATGGCTGGAATTCAAATATTTCAAAGTTTTATTTTAAGTTTTAGATTTATTTATCAAGTTTACTTTCATATTGTTCATAGACTGAATTGGTCGTATAAGCCCTTATTGCCGAATTGCTAGATATTGGTCAATATCGCTCATCACAATTCAGCAACGAGTAGATGAGAAGTTGGTCCATATCGCCTGTTGCTATTAGGTGTGTTTTTTCAACTGGATCAGATCACAATTGAAAAAAACCATGTGGATCAACCCAAAAGCTAATTTAGCAGGGTTAAGCCTCAGTTATAATGGTTCCGATCCAGTCCGATCCGGAAAACGGACAGTGTTGAGTTTCACCATCCGACACACATTTAAGGGGAATTTCGGAACGACTAGTCACAATCGTTCCGTTAATTAGCCGAGACACAAAACGGAGGGGTAAAGTTGACCAACTTTCAACTTTTATCCGTTCCGACACTAAGAGGTGAATTTTTGAATTTCACCACCTCCTTCGCCTCACTAAAAATCAAAATTACACCTCGATAGTGCCACTTTGACGAACGTCGGGACGGAATCATTGTGCCTTGAAATGTTTCTCCTCCGGCGTTGTCGGATCGGATCGGAACCATAAAGCCTCAGTTATAATGGTTCCGATCCGATCCGGCAACGTCGGAGGGGAAAAATTTCTAGGCACAATGATTCCGTTCCAACATCCATCAAAGTGACACTAACGAGGTGTAATTTTGATTTTTAGTGAGGCGAAGGAGGTGGTGAAATTCAATAATTCCCCTCTTAGCGTCGGAACGGATAGAAGTTGAAAGTTGGTCAACAAGCCTCAGTTAAGTCTCAGTTATAATGGTTCCGATCCGATCCGATCCGGAAAACGGAGAGTGTTGAGTTTCTCCATCCGACACACATCTAAAGGGAATTTCGGAACGCCTAGTCACAATCGTTCCGGTAATTAGCCGAGACACAAAACGGAGGGATAACTGAGGCTTTAACAATCCTTTTGGTAAATGCCTTGGATAAACTGTCAGGTGCCCAGCAGGCAAAGTTTCGTATACTATACGACGAAACGGGACTGTATAAAGGTCATATAACCCATGTACAATTTTTGGAACCGATTTCCTTATATTACATGTTTATATGTAAAATATTTGGTTCTACGCATAATTTTTCGGGTGTTTATACGTAAAATTATCATTCTTTTGACATACAAAAGAGATATATAACTCTCCCAATTGTGTATAAGCTTTCATTTAGGTAGAACATTATGTGCTGACATATTTTTGTCTCATATATATAGAAAGAAAGAATACGGAATTTGACTTCTTAAGGCCTGTCGCGTATAACATAGATCTAGTGTCAAATTTCGTCTCTTTACCTTCCAAATTTAAAAGGCAGAACTGAAAAGAAATTAGAACTTTAAATAATTGCAAGCCTGAAAGTAAATTGAATCGTAAAAACAAAACGCATCAATACAGTTCGATAAGTTTTGATAAAATTTAATTATTTTGTAATGTCTTTCTTCCCGAGAGAAAAAATATCTGCGCACTCTTATCTCGCAACTTTATCATTGGTGATATAAACGTCACTGATAAAAATTAAGAAGCTAAGCGTCGGAACTAAAATTTTATTTTCAATAGATGTTATACACGCATGCAGCGCCATTTCGATGTATATTCTACGAAAGTTCTGTTGCTTCTGGCAGATGGGTAGGACTACGTGTGTAGTTTCCCTTTCTTGCATATAGCGATGAAACTGTGTAGAAAATGCATTGATATATAAAGGCTTTTTCAATAATTTTGTACATGCTGTCTCTATCTTACACATGGACTTGCATTTCCGTATAAAATGTATTGAGTTCCCATATGAGTTCCCACGACTTTTCGACGAGCATGTTCAGCCTGCTGGGTGCAAATACCTGCTACCATTGTATTTATATATTATAGTAGTATCACCAGACACACTTCGCTGTTTTCACCTTCTTACACCAGAGGCGCTGCATGTGTTTTGCCAATTCCATCTTATGCGCATTCGTTGATCATTTCATTCATAACTCATATCTCTCTTTCCTATATCTTTCGCGCGGCGCGCAGCGAAGTGATATTCTAGTGCGATTCTGCTCTGTCGCTGTGCGTTCGAGCTGTGTCTGCTGCTGCCTGCTCCCTCCTATGCTACCTGTGGTAATGGTGCCTGGGTCCCTTCTCTCTTGGTGCTGCTGTGTTGGAGGTATTTTTCCGAGTTTAAGTTCAGATTCAGAACGTAGAAGTTAGGCTCGTTTCACATTGTCCGGTTTTCACATGGCCATGGAATTATGTTATTGATTAATTAAAAATACCAAAACTTGGGTTTTTGTAATGGTTTTTACTTCATGTTAATAATAATTATGATAGTTTTTTCTTAAACAAACGAATATACGTCTTAGCTTTCGGACGTTTTTAAAATCAGAGGGGTTGAGTCTCGATATTTATACTGACCAATAAATCTATTTTCATTTTTATTATTCTGACTTCCTATAGTCAGTAATAGGGTCGGCTGTGTGCCCTTAAGGATGTCGAAATGTTATGTAATGCATGCCCTTTTTTTACACAAATGAAAATGTTTGTGACTGTTTCGGTTGCATCCTTGGACGTTCCTTTGCAGGTTTAAAAATAGATCCTAGTTCTTCTCCACGTGAAAAGTAGAAAAAGTAGGATGCTCCATTAATTTCTTTTCTTATTTTTATTCCATCAAAATAACAACTTTTTTTTGTTCTCTGCGTTTCAAACTTTGTGAAATACTCTATGTGATTTTACCATATTTCAGAGTATAATAAACAGATATGTAGGGCAGCTTAAAATTACAAGAATTTGGAAGATAAATGTGAAATAAGTCGCAATCGCCGCACTATACTGGATCGACATGATTTCGAATCGAAATTGTATAAGCCATAAATTAATACATAATTAAAACAAGAGATTAAAAATTTGATGTATACAAAACATATGTTTATTTATTATAATATTTTTAATGTGTGTGAATGTTAACCTTTATTCTGGAATCTGAACTGCGATTTACCTAATTTTAAATGATCGAAAACGCGAGAGCGATTCACTTTCTAGAAAATTTGACAGTTAAAATTCGCAATGAAATTGTCGCGTTTTAAGGTTTCTCCAGAAAGCAATTGGCATTAAATAAAGAGAAATTTTAAATTACAATATCTCTCATATTTACAGCATTATAATTTTGGGCATTATTCTGTGTAAAAATATGGTTTCAAACACCCGGAAAACACGTCCTTAAAGTATATCGATAAAGTAGTTCTCGAACGTTTTCAATGATCGCATGTGCCGAGAATGGGAATCGAATGTGAACCGCATAGTCGGCGGGAATAGAAAATCCAGCGTTTAGAAAAAATTAACTCCATATTTTACTTTATTATTTAAATTTGTTCGAGAAACATTAACAGCAGCATAAAAGTATGGAAGAGGACACACCTTTTATTTTTATGGTTTCGTTTCATTTGTGCTGCATAAATATGAATATTAAAAATTTTAAATACACAACAACAAAACAGAATTCATTTCGAAAATATATCTTTTTAGTAATATAATGCATTATTAAAATTATGAATGAGATACAATCAAACGTATAACTTGGACGTTGATAACACGAACTTTTAAGGGGTTACGCCCACAAATATCTCTCGTCATGTGGAACCGCAAAATATCTTAAAAGTGAGCCTGGGTTGTACCGATTCCAACAATTTGAATATCGACATGCTTTACTCATATTGCGACCTAAGCAATAATTAAAGTCAGCTAATTATAGTTACAATTTTAATAAACCCTCTCCGATAAACTTTTGTGTTATGTATTTCTTTAATGAATACAATAATAAACAAAAAAAATCAATACACGCCATACATACCTTCCAAACATTACGAACAACGCATGAAAATTGTTTTCGAATGTCCATGCAGAGTTAAGAATATTAAAATTCCTTAATTTTTCCCTGAAATTAGCAAACACTGTTTGGGGAAATAGGTTGAATTCTTTGCCATAATTTATTGCTAATTTATTACGAAAAGCATTTCATTTTTACGAAGTTTTAATGAATTTGCCGTTAAAACTTTGTCTTTGTACTTGAAAATTTCTGTGATTATTATTTTCGGCATTACACTTACGATAGCGATATATATAATATATTAGGAAAGAGTTCGTAAGCCTAAAGCGGTAAATACACGAAACAACAATTGCGTCGACTTATGTTGTTGCGATATCGGTTCCCACGGTTGTATGAACGGTACACATGATACGAGATCTTTGTAATTTTTTCCAATATACATACGACTGCACGTTTTCGGTTGAAAGCGTACAACCGTGCGATGTCGATCCAATCGTTCATAAGCACATACACAATACAATCATCGCATACATCAACAAATCGGGCCAATAATTGGTACAACCGTTGTATTGGCGTAAATTGGGAATAATTGGTGTGTTTTGCGCACTTATCCAGATCAGAGCAGGTTAGAAAATTTATATACAAAATAACAACAACATAGCTGTGTTTTTTACGCATTTATCCAGATCAGAGCAGGTTTGAAAATTCATATACAAACAACAACAATATTGTTTTAATGACTTTTTTATAACTTTTTTCAATAGATAGCTGCCCCTGTGAGCTCACTGAGGCAGCTATTTGCGTTACGTTCTTTAATCTAGCCTACTATCTATGGAACAAGTTATAAAAACGTCATAAAAACAGCAATGTTGTTGTTGTTTTGTATATAAATTTTCCAACCTGCTCTGATCTGGATAAGTGCGCAAAAAACACACCTATTGCTGTTTTTATGACTTTTTTTATAACTTTTTTCCATAGATAGTAGACTAGAGTAGAGAATTTAAGGCGAATAGCTGCCTCAGTTATAAAGTAATAAAAACAGTAATTTTGTTGTTATTTTGTATACCTATATAAAGTTTCTAACCTGCTCTGATCTGGATAAGTGCGCAAAAAAACACACCTAATATCGCAACAGCATAAGCCGGTACAACTGGTGTACCGTATATTTGCCGTTTATATACTGCAGAATATCCAAATATAGACCCTAGATCAGCGATTGATAGGTATTAATGTGAATCATAATTTATGGTTTAAAGAACGTATATTCACCTGTAAGTTTTTCTAATTTTAGAAAAATATTCAATTTCACAAAAATTTCTAATTTTACTAAAATAAATGCTACAACTATACACTTGTTTATGTAAATTTTAAATTTAAGAAATTTTATAGATGGAAAATGTTGATAGCAACTGCTCCGATCCAAATCAGAAGAATGTTATGCTCAAATTTTTCATTTCATTTTTTGTACCGCAAAAATTAAATAATAAAACATACTGCAGTCACGATCGGCTGCAAGCCAATCGTATAATACTCTAGATGAATACTGAACTCCGATTTATATTGTAGTTGGGGATAAAGTAGAATTACGTGTGTGCATTTTGTATGTCCTTTATTAAGGACTGCCATTAGATTGCTACTCAAAACTAAAAGACAATTTTTAGTGTTTAGTTTCATATCTTGAACTGGGTAAGTCATCGAAAAAAAATGTCCTTTTTGAAGGACTTTCACATGGGAGGTGCAGGAAGGACTCACTCGATTTCTTACATATTTATACTTTTCCTTGGAACCATTTTAAAATGAACTTGTACAAAATTTGAAATTCGTAGCTTGAAGCGTTCAAAAGTTATCGAAAAATATTGTTGAACACGTGTATTAAGGACATTTTGTATGGCAGCTACCAGAAGGAGTTAAAGGATTTCGCTGATTAGTAAACAGGAACTTCCTTTTCACTCAAAACTAATTTGTACAAAATTTCCAATTTATAGCTAAAAGATTACTTGAGTTATAGTAAGTTCCGTAAATTAAAAGAAGACGTTTTGACAGGATATTTGTATGGCAGCTACACGAAGGACTAATAGGATTTTCTTCATAATCATACATTTAACTTCAACTATTGGAGAAATACTACGTACAAAATTTCAAAGACGTAGCTTAAACCCTTCTGAAGTCTGAAGACGTATTTAAAGGACATTTTGTATGGCAGCTACCAGAAGGAGTAAAAGGATTTCGCTGACAAGTAAACTTAAGCTTCGTTTTTACTCAAAACTAATTTGTGAAAAATTCCGAATTCGTAGCTAAAAGATTACTTGAGTTATAGTGAGTTTCGTAAATTAAGTGAATACATTTTGACAGGATATTTGTATGGCAGCTACACGAAGTACTAACAGGATTTTCTTCATAATCATACATTTAGCTCGAACTATTGAAAAAATAACACAAACAAAATTTCAATGTCGTAGCTTAAACTCTTCTGAAGTTATTGACCAATATTCTTGAACACGTGTTTTAAGGGCATTTTGTATGGCAGCTATCCGAAGGAGTGGGACGATTTTGCCCGTTAACGAACTTAGCCTTACAAATTCAACCAAACATCCAAATTCAAAATTTCAAGATCCTAGGTGAAGGCGTTCTTGAGTTATCGTGCTAACGGACAGACGGACGGACGGACGGACGGACGTCAGGCGGATTTGAGGTTTTTGGGCACAAATAAACAAAAAATAATATATAACTTTTTTTCGTCCGAGGCTTGGTTCTATGCGTTACAAACTTTTCGGCTGGATTAAACTTATAATACTCTATATGATTTCATCTAGAGTATAAAAACATACTGCAGTCACGATCGGCTGCAAGCCAATCGTATAATACTCTAGATGAATACTGACCTCCGATTTATATTGTAGTTGGGGATAAAGTAGAATTACGTGTGTGCATGTTGTATGTCCTTTATTAAGGACTCCCATTAGATTGCTACTCAAAACTAAAAGACAATATTCAGTGTTTAACTTCATACCTTTAACTGGGTAAGTCATCGAAAAAAAATGTCCTTTTTGAAGGAATTTCATATGGGAGGTGCAGGAAGGACTCACTCGATTTCTTACATATTTATCCTTTTCCTTGGAACCATTTAAAAATGAACTTGTACAAAATTTGAAATTCGTAGCTTGAAGCGTTCAAAAGTTATCGAAAAATATTGTTGAACACGTGTCTTAAGGATATTTTGTATGGCAGCTACCAGAAGGAGTAAAAGGATTTCGCTGACTAGTAAACTCGAACTTCGTTTTCACTCAAAACTAATTTGTACAAAATTCCGAGTTCATAGCTAAAAGATTACTTGAGTTATAGTGAGTTCCGTAAATTAGGTGAAGACTTTTTGACAGGATATTTATATGGCAGATACACGAAGGACTAATAGGATTTTCTTGATAATCATATATTTAGCTCCAACTATTGGAAAAATAACACATACAAAATTTCAAAGACGTAGGTTGAACCCTTCTGAAGTTATCGGCAATATTCTTCAACACGTGTTTTAAGGACATTTTGTATGGCAGCTACCAGAAGGATTAAAAGAATTTTGCTGATTAGTTAACTCGAACTTCCTTTTCACTCAAAACTAACTTGTACAAAATTCCGTATTCGTAGCTAAAAGATTACCTGAGTTATAGTGAGTTTCGTAAATTAAGTGAATACATTTTGACAGGATATTTGTATGGCAGCTACACGAAGGACTAACAGGATTTTCTTCATAATCATATATTTAGCTCCAACTATTGGAAAAATAACACAAACAAAATTTCAATGTCGTAGCTTAAACCCTTCTGAAGTTATTGACCAATATTCTTGAACACGTGTTTTAAGGACATTTTGTATGGCAGCTACCAGAAGAAGTGAAAGGATTTCGCTGATTAGTTAACTCGAACTTCCTTTTCACTCAAAACTAACTTGTACAAAATTCCGAATTCGTAGCTAAAAGATTACTTGAGTTATAGTGAGTTTCGTAAATTAAGTGAATACATTTTGACAGGATATTTGTATGGCAGCTACACGAAGGACTAACAGAATTTTCTTCATAATCATATATTTAGCTCCAACTATTGGAAAAATAACACATACAAAATTTCAAAGTCGTACCTTAAGCCCTTCTTAAGGTATCGACCAATATTCTTGAACACGTGTTTAACGAACTTAGCCTTACAAATTCAACCAAACATCCAGATTCAAAATTTCAAGATCCTAGGTGAAGGCGTTCTTGAGTTATCGTGTTCACGGACAGACGGACGGACGGACGGACGGACGGACGGACGTCAGGCGGATTTGAGGTTTTTGGCCACAAATAAACAAAAAATAATATATAACTTTTTTTCGTCCGAGGCTTGGTTCTATGCGTTACAAACTTTTGGGCTGGATTAAACTTATAATACTCTATATGATTTCATCTAGAGTATAAAGAGTGTTCTACAAAATCAGTGTTTCTCCTTTTGCATGAAGAAGAAACCATAAAAGCGATCTCCATATCGCACGTGCTTTCCCATGCACCGTGTGCGAGGAAATGAACGTAGTGAGAACTGAAAATGTGTTGACAATGGCAATGCGTATTGTACGAAGATGGAAGAAAAGCAGGAATATCTCATTCATTCATAATGTCCACTACACACTGCTCTTCATTGGTCAACAGCGAACTCCGCACTCGAGTGTTAAAAAAACGAATGATTGTGGAAGGCGCAACAGCAGAAAACCCCAAAAGCGATATATGCTGCGCCATCTTTTGAGCTAAGGTGAAGTTATTCGTGATACTACTATAACATATAAATACAATGCTGCTACCAATTCAATTTACTGGTATCATTATCAGCTGAGCTGCGGGGCGCCATCTGTGAAAATGCTAAAATAGTGATAATTTAGATGAGCTTTAATAGCGACAAACTGATCCAACTTTGATCCCATTATGATTTTGGATCATATCTTTGTTGTTGTTTTCAATGTAAAACGAATGATTTTGATCTTGACCCAGTTGAAAAAAACACAGCTATTGTTGATGTGTGTTGCTTCATATTTTCGTGACGTCAAAATTGACGAATATTGCTGCAAATTGAGCAATTTTAATCGCTCGTGTAAGAGCACCTTTAGAGACTCAGCAGTATTATTGGCTAATTGTTCTGTGATAGAAATTGACTGGGCTCCTATAAACAACAAAATATGCAAAGTATTTGTAGATCATAAATCAATTAATAGCACAGATTCCATCCTGTCCTTCGACCCAGTACTCTAAAAGCTTGAAAATTTCCATACTAATTATTTATAGAGAATCTCCGCTGTAATCTTCTTCCCTCCTAGTTAGAATCATTCAAAAGATTTACATGCTAATTCAAATTTATCGACGGATTGCTAAATCCTCGACTTCGCGAAATGGTATTACTTTGCGCGGGATCCTTCCTTTCTCATTAAAATTTTCAGAGTCCATAGATTGTGGCTGTGCCGGGTCGTATTCCACTGAAAGTGAGCTGCTCCTGCTCCCATTCTTCACTAATTCCGAGCGTTGTAATCGACCGACAGAATCAAATAATAATAATCTGAAAAATGAAATCCGAAAAGTGCTGGTTTGACATAATTGCGAGCACCGGATAGAAGGAAGGTTTCACCCATTCCAACTCGGAAAGATTTTCGCTGACTTCATAAGTTCTGATTATTGTGCGGAGAAGGTATACACCAAGACGACTGACTATCATCGCTTCCATACACAATTTCAATTGCACGGCTTTTATATCGCGGTGAGAACCCGGCAAAAGTAAAAATGGAACGGGGCAAAAATCCGTTCAAGTCGTTAAAAAAATATTTAAACGAGCCCATTCATTTTTCTTCACGAGGACGAAAGGACGAACTAGTCGACGAAGAAAAGGATCTCTTAGTTGTCGTGCATCAGAAAGACGGCAGGCTGCCTCATTTCGGAGGGATTTCCATAATGACGCTCTTTGGTAGTCGCTGCCATTCTGCCTTCAGATTATCTCTCTTATGGGAAGGATTCAGAAATCTGAAGGAGCTGGGTCTTAACGAAAATAACAAAAACAACAACATCGGCTCCGAAGAAAGCAAGAAATTGGCAAAGGGATGCAAAGTTTACCAGCCCCCGAGGAACTGCTTTGCACCCTAGACACAAACACAAAACACAATGCGAAGCGTGCGAGCATTTACAGAACATTTCAAATTCCATTGTCTCCGGGTAAAGTCAACGCTTTCGTTCCGGCATTGTTTGCCGTCTAATTGACCTCAGCCTCGATGCTCGGTATCCTTTCTCTGTGTCTCCTTCAGATGGAAGTCCTTCGCAAATCTATCGCTGTGTTGACGATATGTGAACTGTTACCTAACAGGAAATGCACAGAGGAAACACTTGTTTTGTGCTCTGGTATCGCACCCTCTAGCCCTTCGCCCACACCCCTTCCCCAAGCCCTCTATCGAATCAGCGAAGAACTACAAAGTAACGAACTTTTTCCTAAAAGGACTTGCATGCGGTCGACTTTAGTGAGTAAATCGACCGAGAGGATTCCAGTTAGAAAGTTGTCGTGCGCACGTAATGCTAATGGTGCACAAATAACGTAAGGATCCACACTGTTTTTGCTCGCCCCAGGAATAGATTTTTCATTTCGATACGAACGTTTATAGCCAAGTTACGAAAGTTTTTGCAATGAGGAAGCAGTTCGAAAGGATGTTATAAAATATGAATTGTTTCGTAACGCAAGGATTTGGCAACAGTTAAAAGTAATTAATTGGCTTCGAAAAGTAGAAGTATATGCAAAATATAGTAGGAAGCCAGGCAACTAGAAATAAGGCGAACTGTAAGGCCGGACGAACAAAGCCTTTCAGGACAAATTATGAGAAATCAACAGTTTTCGGTTTGAACAAATACCAACAATAAGTGTAACCACTTGTCTTAAAGACTTTCCTGTGTGACAAAGGTCATAATATTAATAGGTACTGAAATTCAGTACTGCAAAACGGAACTTATCCAGAATTGCAAGCTCGGTAAGCTGTTACTTAGAAACCAAAAAATCAGTACTTTCAATTATAGCTTACATCGATACCGAATATTGAAAATGTTCGGAGAAACTTAAGATTTTCAGAATTTAGCCATAAGCGGATTAACAACGTGGAATTCTAAACTCCAGTTCTGCACCAGTACTGTTCGAATTCAGCTTCTCAAAGCAGATTTCAGTTCTGTACTAATAACTAAGCAAGCCTGGTTTCCTTAATTGTTAAGGGACCCTTCTATTCTGTGGGGTACCGTTAAGCACATCGAAAATGAACATCCGAATGTGACAAGAATTGTAAAGTGTCATTCCCAGTGACTTAACACCGGGCAACAGACACTTAAAGCTATTCGTGCCGAAGCATTCGGAGAAAAGAACGTCTGATTATCTGAAATTAAGTAGATATCAGACCCAAATCCTAGTGGGAGCTCTGACTTGACATTGGTACATGAGGAAACATTTCCATAGGATTGGTCTCTCTGAGAGAAAAAATATACAGAATTTGTGATGACGAAGGAAAAACACCAGAGCACATCCTCTGTGGAAGTGAGGACTTGCTCATAAAAGACTTCTTCATTTCGGACAGGGCTTCATGAAACCATCGGAATTTCTGACTATTCATCTTCGAAAAATACTAAGCTTCATTGAAAACGCAGGGATCGAAGAAGAATCATAGACAATCTAGAAGGACGTTACAATAGGCCCAATTGAGGCTTCAGTGACAGCATTGGCGTAACTAGGTAGGGGCCAGGGGGGGGGGCCGGGCCCCCCCCAGATCGTTCGTGGCCCCCCCAGAATAATAATGTAATTATTTGAAAATCCTGCAAGAAACATTTAAACCGAAGTAAATATTCATTCTTTCCTTACTTTTACAAATGCATGCATATTTTGATTCTTCACTTTGAGATGAAGAAATTTAAGGACATCAGATCGTTTTTTAAAAGTTCAGCTAATAATGGTACTGATAATCGCAATAATGCGCTCCACTCGTCAACGTCAGTAGTGGAAGGTGTTCCGGTTGGTGCCGTTAATGAAGTTACGAACAATGAGAACGAATTAGATATTGGCGCTCTTGAGACCGGCCCTTTACAACCTCGAATAAACTTTCCAAAGAGTATATTTGGGAACAGAGAGCGATCGTTTTCTTCAAATTATTACGATAAATATAGCTGGCTAGAATATAGCATAAAATTTGATAGAACTTATTGTTTCATGTGCAGACAGTTTTCTAGTGAAACTGTTCGTGATCAAAATGAAAGATTCATTAGCAGTGGATTTAATAATTGGAAAAAAATTAAATTCGCGCTAGAAAAACTTGAGAAATCAACTCGTCACGCTGAATGTTTTGAAATGTTTGTATCTTAGAAGCATTGCTGTACAGCATACAGAGGAAATAGTACAGAATAGAGACTATCTGAATAAACTTATAAACATTATTTTGTTTTTGGTACGTCAGGGTTTACCTCTGAGGGGACACCGCGAGAACCAAACTTCTAAAAACAAAGGTAATTTTCTGGAAATTAGTGAGCTTTTTGCCAAATACGATGAAGAATTTTCAAAACATTTGGAGCGACATACAAGTTATTGTAGCCCTAAAATTCAAAATGAAATTGTTGACATTATCGCCCAGCTAACTCTACAGGAAATAGTAAATGATGTGAAACTATGTGGATTTTTTTCCTTAATGGTAGACGAAGCCAGGTGTTATAAAGAAGAGCAATTGTCGGTTACCATTAGGTATGTCAGGACTTAGATGTTGAAGAAAGATTCATTGGTTTCATAAATTGCTCCACTTCCAGAGATGCTGCAGGATTGGCGAAATTGATCTTAAACTTTTTAGAAAAGTGTAGTTTGTCGAATATTCCAATTATCGCGCAATCCTATGATGGGGCCAGCGTAATGTCAGGAAAACATCGCGGTCTTCAGGCAATAATCAAACAACATCACCCTCAAGCAATTTATATCCACTGTTTAGCGCACAGGCTCAACTCAGTTGTTGTCGATTCATGTGCAAAAGTTAATTGGTAAAAGAAACAAATTATAAAAAACTAGCTAGAAATTATAACCAATTACGATATATTTCAGATACGTACGCGTCTTCTTTCTCTCTTCTGAGGTGGTCCTATGCAGAAAGGTAGAATTACGTTTCTTTTTCGGACTGCAGACGTAGTTGATGCCGCCGCTGATCCATTCGTTTTTTTCCTTTTAGAAGCCATGGATTCTATCACATCCTTTTCATAATCTTCAAAGGAAGCATAAATTTTATGTAGGCAGCCCAATTTAGAATTTAACGAAGAATGAAATTCTATAATTATGCTGAGAAAATTTTAAATTTAAAGTATAGCGCTGAATGAAACAAAATATATTTGTTTATTGCCTTCACTAATTTCGACATTAAAGTTAATATCGCCGAACAGAGCTTCAGCTTTCAAAAAGCTTAAATTTAATGAAATTTTTCATGTATATTCAATCAATTCAATTAAAATAATTTATGTGAATGTGCTTAATTCTTAATTTTATGCAATATATTATTATTATTATATTCTATTATATTTGTTTGTATTTTAGATACAATTCTGTTGAAAAGCCACCCACTATTCCCAAATATGCATAATACCCCAATTACATGTTGGGCCAACGTAGGCCAGCGCGAAGTCGGACAAGTGCAGGCCAACACCACCGTGCACAAGTACTGCCATCCACACGTTGCCAATGATTTGTTTGACTTCAGCTGTCAGGTGTTCAGTGTGAACTGTCAATCGTGTGGTGTTCGACGTGAATTTCGTGTGATGGACGCAAATGAGGAAATAATTGCTGCAGCAGCAGGTAATTTAATGGCTTCCTGCAACAATTACATCAACATATATGGATGTCTGTCGTTCTTGAGTTCCAAACGATGACTGAGCGGCTAGCCAGCATGTGTACGCCATTGGCCAAGCGTTCACAAATCCCTTTGATTTGTGACGAAAAACCGACACAGCGGCGAAGTAGTACCAGCGCCGACAAGTGGTAGCCAACGCACACAAGTGGACTGTCCACATGTTGGCGCTTGGACGCATTTGCTTTGGTTGGCCCAACATGTATTTGAGGCATAATATATCTATTAAATGACGAGCCTGTTTACGCTCTCTTACGACTACGCCTGATTGTGGTGACCTAGTAGACTGTTATTATATATGCACTTTTTTAATATAAATAAGCGGATCAATACTATTGATGAGCGATTTTCATTAACACTGTATGTACTTTACAGCGTTTTTATTGGCATTATATACGCCGCAATTGAACTTTTGGCCTGCCCCCCCCCCCCCACCCAGACCAAAATCCTAGTTACGCCAATGAGTGACAGAGGTAACCAAACCAATCCCAACTCGAAAATCTAATATACTCGTAATCTAATTGTTTTGCCTTTTCCTCTCTCAATTTTAGCACACCAGTTCTGCTGAAGTTCCTATTAGGTTAATTTTTTCGCAACTAGAATGTCAAGTTGCATATTTATGACTAAGTAATTTGGATAAGTCCATATGAACAATTGTTTTCCGTTCAAATGTCTAGTGCTTCGTCCTAATAATTTGATAACTATTGACAATTTCTTCCAAATTTTTTCATCTCGTTACACCGCTTCAAAATCTGTGGCCACAGGGAATAAGTTGGTAAGTCTAAAAACGAAACTATTCAGGGCAGCACTTTTTTGCTATTTTTACTATTGAACTATTCCTGTAAATCCAGTTTTTGTGAAAAAATTAAATTTGTTGACATCTCAGTGACCAAATAACATATAACAATAATTTCTTCATACTGCGTGTAAGTCTTGGGAAATGACCACCGTACACTTATCCCATTTTACAATTTTTTGACTTACCAAGTTATTCCCTTTGACCACAGAAATCTTTATGAAAGGAATTAAAACGAAATTCCTTTTAGAACAATAAAATATTTATAAATTGATATTTGAGGCATAGTTTTGTAACCAACAAAACAGTAGTCCTCCTGAAGATGATTGTATTGTTAACGTGTTGTACCTTTTGTATCTTTACAAAAGAATTTGTGGAGTCCATTATTCCACAGAGTGCTGCTAAAATTTTTTTTCAAAAAACCAATCCACCATACAATGAAACAGTGCCCACACTGTGGACCCATTCGGGCTTTTTAGATAATAGTTTACGTCAGGCACGAACGCAGGGGGAGGGATTTGGGGTTTAAACCCCCCCCAAATTATGTAATTAAAAAATTACAACTAACCATGAAAACTAACTCGCCATGGAAATGGAAACGTAGGGATGTGATAGTTACCCAGTAAGCTCGAGAAGAGGGAGCAAAAATGGAGGTATCTATGATAGTATTACTATCAATGGAGCAAAAAAGGAGATTTTTAACAAAATGATGGAGAAAACCGCCACTTCTCTTTTTTTGATCCAAATGGATGAAAATGGGATTACGAAGAACATTTTTGAGTTTTAATTTTTTCCAGGGAAATTACTAATATATTGTTTTAAATCGCCATTCGGTTTCCATCGAATGCGTCAATTCTATCACGTAGTCGGAATTTAAAAATATCTGATTTGAACTAATAAATTAGTATTTAGTTTAATTTTTTTTAGCCTTTTGAAAGATGGTATAAGGAGATTGTTAGTGGTGTAAAATTTTAGAATTATCGTTCTGGTTGTTAATACGAGTATATAGTCATTTTACGCCAATAACGAGATTAGAACTTTTTTTAATCGAATGTAGGATGTTGTTTCAAATTTCACATTTAGGAAGTCTACGAGTATTGCGAAACATCATGTGTTACAGAGTGCTTCCTGGAAGTTAAAATAAAATGTATTTTAAGGAATATTTCACTATGCCACGTTAGTTCCGGAAATATTCTGAAAGTGGTTTGCGAGATTTTTTAGTTTAGTGAGAACTGAAGTCCACGAAAATAAAAAGTTTGTTTGGTCGAATCTGTAAGGCTAAGTTCGTTAACGGGCAAAATCGCCTTCGGGTAGCTGCCATACAAAAAGTCATTAAGATACGTGTTCAAGAATATTGATCAATAACTTCAGCACACCTTAAGCTACGTCTATAAAATTTTGTATACGTTGGTTTTTCAAAAGTTGCAGTTAAATGAATAAATATGAAAGTTCCTAAGAGTACTTTGAGTAGCTGCCATACAAAAATCCTGTACAAACAAACACAAACAAACAACACTTATGATATTTATAAGAATGGAATTTTTCATGGTGAGAGGCTACCATAGAAACAAATTTATTAAAATTTTTGTTGTTTTCCGGCATCAGTGGACTCTCTGGTGTGAAACCCCAACACGAAATCCCCGACTGTTGATTTATCGCTGTTCCTTAAGGCATGACAGTTGAAAAACCTTTACTGGATAGGCAAGTTTTTTATAACACTGTGTTGGGCTGGGTCCGAAGGAGCAGTTTCGTCATCAGATGGCATAGACTCGTCAGAGGGTGTATTATGCATTATGTATTATGTATTGCTGAGGATTTTTCTATATAGCGATATCGAAACCTATTTTATAATCTTAGTCTTATACAAAACTGGCCTATTCAGTGAAGGTTTTCCAACTATCATGCCCTCAGGAAGATCGATTAATCAACAGTCGGGGATTTTGTGTTGGGGCTTCACACCAGAAACTCCACTGATGCCGGAAAACAACGAAAACTTAAATACTTATGATATTGTCTTTTAGTTTCGAGTTGCAACCTCCTTAATAATTTGCACTCCTGCTTCTACTTTATCCCCAACTATAATATAAATCGGAGTTCAATATTTCATCTAGAGTATCTTACAATTAGCTTGCAACCGATAGTGACTGCAGTATGTTTTTTAAATAATTCCACTGCACTTATATTGAAGATCAGATTGCAACGAAAAAAAGGAGCAGAAAAGAAGAGCAAAGCGAGGTGTTCCAGCATCTCTAAAGAAGTGCGAGAGACCTCGTTTTATGCACCCTTACAACAGTTTTTAAATGATTCCTTGGGAGTTACAATGGATTTCAGAAGACATGCTCTTGCAAAAAGGAGTTCAAATAGAGGAGAAAACGAGGTCTTCGAACCTCCCTGAAGAGTACTCCAGGATTAATCACGGGAAATTTATTAGTTGGGCGAGTACTCCAGAATTAGTCCCATGGGATATCTCATTTTAAGCTCCCCTAGAAGTATTTTTAAATGATTTCTTAAGTGGTACAATGGAGATTTTGAGGGAACATACTCTTAAGGAGGTTAAATGGAAATTCATTTTTATAATAAGTATTCTTCTAACCCCCCCCCTCCCCCTCCTGCGAAATAATTTTCTGCGTTCGCGCCTGGTTTACGTTGTCGACCGAATTTAATTTGTCTCGGTATTTGAAAATGATAGCAGGAAAATCTTTGTATAGGACTTTTAAACAAAATATTTTCCTTACTAGTACTGTATCGGTACTGTATCGAAACTGCATCAGAAATAATTAGTATCTGCTTTTTGACAAATACGAGTATAAATTAGTTGTGTGAAAATATGCCATGTGTTTTGTAGCTTAATAGTCCAGGATTCAGAATCTGAAATCGATAGTTTAAATCGAAAATTAAAGGATTGAAATTGGAGATACGATAAGAAATTATATTTATAATGCAGTTTAATACGTATAATGGAGCGATGTAAATACAATGTATAAGAACAATGTACATTTATTTATACATATATAATTATATACGTTAAATGTGAAAAATTGATTTTTTTCTCATTTCAGTTTTTGTTTTCAGTACTGTTACTTACAATACTGAGATCGAGTACTTAAAAGGAATTCATTCAGATCAATATACTGAACTATTACTACAAAATACTGAGCTACTACTACTATTTCTTTACTACTACATATGCAATATCTTTTACAGGAATTAACTCAGGGAATCGCAGTACTGTACACTACACTCACAGTGTAGCGAACGACAATATTAAAATACTATCTAATGAACTTTTTATTAACAAAAATTTTCCTATAGGATTCTGCATGTTTTAAAGTTTCACAAAAATGTTGTAAAAAAGTACAAGATCTAGCGATAAACAGAAAAAAGGGGGAGAAAAATTAAAAGAAAATAAATAAAATTATAGACGAAAAATGCTAAAATGCAAAAAACACAGGAACAAAATGAAAAAAAATTTACAAGACAAAATAGCTAAAAATGAAAATATAAAAATTATGATTCGAAATAAAAAAAGAGACAAATAATTAAACACATAAAAATGGAAAAGAGGCTAGAAACGCAAAAAGAAAGTGTGGAAAATAAATTAAGACAAAAATAAAAACTAGAAAATAGGGAAGTTAAATAAAGTGAAAAGCAAAAATTAGGTCAAAACGCAAAAAATACAAAAATGCAGTAGGAAAATGAAAATAGAACAAATTTAAAGAGAAAAAATAGGAAAAAGATATATCTTAAAACGAAAGAAATATGTGTACATAAAAAATGGAACAAAGTTATCTAAGAACAGAAAAAACGTAATAAAGAGAAAGAAAAATGAAACAAAACTTAGCTAAAATCGCAAAAAGAAAAACACCAAAGAAAAGGGAAAACAAAAAATAAAAATTTATGTTAATCTTACTTACTCTCACTCAAGGCATTCTTTTCTGTAGCAGGAATTTCAGCGTTCGGTTAAAAAAAGGATCAGTATGGAACCCAAACTGGTGATATAATGTATCCGCGTTTTATTCGAATTAGCATATTAGTTTTTGGTCGGTACAATTTCTTGAGTTAGCATACGATCCATTGAATGAATACGAAAATTTTTTAGTGACTTTTCTATAGAAGCTGTACTAAAAACTTCCTTTATTTTGTTTTGTTCGATTTAGATTCTGTAACTATTGCTCTGAAGTTACAGCGTAATAACAGGACACACCAGTTTTTAGAACTTTTGTACAAGAATAATCCGAAGAAATAAAGTGTGTTTTTTAGGTGCATAAGAACTATCGATATCGATAACTGTGGTTTGACAGCTGAGAATGTCAAACTGTGTTGACATTTCTGTTCAGTAAGGTTTGGCAAGTCATCATGAATCGTTTAACGCCAGAACAACGCTTCCAAATTGTGGAAATTTACTTTGAAAAAAATAAATCTGTTCGCGAAGTTCATAGAGCACTTCGTCCATTTTACGGTCAACATAATCGGCCTAGTGAGCAAGCAATTCGTGCAGTTATTGATCGTTTTCGCACTAATTTTACTCTTCTCGATTCAAAACCATCAACAAGACAAAGAAATGTGCGGTTTACACGCTGGCGGCATCATCAGTCCTTATTTCTTTCGAAATGAGGAAGGAGCTGCCGTTACGGTGAATGGCCAGCGCTATCGAGCCATGCTGACTGAATTTTTGTTTTAATCAGCTAAACATCGCCGACATTTGGTTCCAACAAGACGGCGCAACTTGCCATACAGCGCGCTTAACAATCGATTTATTGCAAAATCAATTTGATGACAACTTGATTTCCAGAAGTAGTTCTGTTAACTGGCACCCTCGTTCGTGCGATTTAACGTCTCTGAATTACTTTTTATGGGGCTATATTAAGTCATGCGTTTATACCGACAAACCAGCAACTCTTGCAGCATTGGAAGCCAATATTCAAGCCACTATTGACGCCATACGGCCAGATTTACTGAAAAAAGTAGTCAAAAATTGAACTGATCGAATGGACCATGTAACTTGTAGTCGCAGCGGACATATGACGGAAATCATATTTAAAAAATAAATGCCATGAAATTATCTACCAGAATATAATAAAAAAATTTCATTCCAACAATATTTCTGTCTTGTATTATAATTTTAAGTTCTCATGCACTTAAAAAAACACCCTATAGAAGAATTTCGTCTATTAGTGAAGTAAGCCTGCCATTGGACAACCAAATTAAAAAAAATTCTATATTAACGCGTTCTTGAGTTATCGTGCGAATGGAGGAACTAAATATATATACACAATAAAACATAACTGTTATTCACTTCCTTGGGGATTAAATATTGAAAAATCCCGAAAACGAATTTTAGGCTTTGGTAAATATCAAGAGTCCGTAGAAGTGAAAACTAACTTGATATCTAATCACACTTAAGATATCTGCGAAATTCGTGAAAATTTGGGATGTTTTCCTTATGCCAAAAAAAATATGAATTTTTTTTTACGAAAATTACAATTGAATGAATTATATTTTACACGTATGAGCCACCTACATGATTCGCAAAGGGTTCACCTGCATGATTTACTTACCAATTACCAAAGTGAACTCTCAATATTTCATGATTTAAAGAATCATAAGCGAATTTACATGTGAACAAAGACGAATTAAATTTTTGGTTTGGTCAAATACATCATAGGTAGGTACGCCTGAATGATAAATAAAGCAATCGCTTAGTTAAACTATAATTAATATAATTTTGAAGGTCCACCATATCTAGTGCGGTTTCTCTATCGCACAAAAGTTTCATACCATTTATGTATTTCAACTTGGTAATTCAACCAATACTATAATAAATATTCATCAAAATGAAAGAGGTGAACAAAAATACTAAAATTCTGAAAATACTCGAACTTTGATGAATATAATCCATACGTGGAAATTTTAATTCCCTGATAGCGTTATAGTAAATGTAAATGTTTCTATTAAGAGAAAAAAATTATCTATTTAATTGAAAGTGGACCAGATTTACCGAACGAATGGTACAATTATTTTGATATGAGAGCATTTTGTACGTGGCGCAATGTTTTCAGTCATCCGCTTAATTGAGTGAAGTGCTTAGCTTTATTGAAACTTATACTTAAGGGTAATTTATAACCTCACCAACAATGTTGCGTATTATTTTATAATTCTTTTGAGAGTCCGTTTTGTGTTGTGGACAAGGCTAAGTTTGCAAAACTAACAGTATGCTATATTTTAGTCGATGGGAATTAAAATGGATCGTTGGCATTTATTGCACCGAAAGATAAAAATGTGTTAGTATTAGGGTGTTTGTTTGATTTTATAAATCAACAAAAACTCTCGATTGCTGACCTCTTCTTTCTCTACTATAGTGAGGCCTTGGCTTCTTCGATAATATTTTCCCCGATCGAATTCGGGGCGATTCGGCCACCAATTGGACAGAAATAAGTTGTCTTTCGAAACTCTGCAATATTGTTTTTTTTTTCGGAGATTGTTTTTAACTCCCGCGGTGCGGTCCCGGCAGCGAAAAAAGGCATTACAGAATCAATAATGTAATTACTTCTCGGTAATGGGAATTGCTTACAATCAAGTTTACACCCCATGTTAAGAATGCCTTACATTTACACAGCGATGTCATAGGCAGTAGGCGAATGATTACCTTCTGCATTACATATAAATAATTCTGGAACACATTCCTTAGAAGTTGTTATAGATTAAATTACTGAAATACGATATAGAACTAGTTACAATGAAGTTATTACGGAATGGGTAGATGTAATTCGTTGTGTCAGCATTTACTATGCACCTATTTCTGAAGGAATTTCTGCCACTAATCTGTTCCGGAACCAGTTCAGAGTAAGTTATTTGTCCCGGAACAAATTAATGGTACAAGTTCGGCATGTTTTTAGTCACAAGCGACATTGCAATGATTACTTACTAAGAAGGATACACTCAACAGCAAAAATAAAATGCATAAATTTTAAATAATAAACAAATTATATTTTTAATGAGACTTCTTTTTCTTTTCTTAATTTCTAAGTAAAAAAAAAATCATATTTCTATTTATAAAATAAAAAATAAAGCTTTTTCATAAAATTAAACATACATTTTTTAATTTTAATATTTTCACGAAAACTTCACTTTTCTCACCATTTGCTAAACGAACCAACACGCTTTAAATCCACAGATGACTGAAAATCAGAAAAGAAACAATTGTATGTAAAATACAACTTCTGTCTGTTCATCGACACCATTGAACGATTAACACATTACCGATTGCATTACATTTTTCCAATTTGGAAATAGATTGGTAATGCATACTCATTTGCGGTTTTTCTGATTCATTAACTGGTGCGGAATCCAACATATATGTTATATATTTCATGTTGTTATCTATGTATACGATTGCTCGGTAACTAGTTAGAGAATGACTTATATCGGTAATTCCTTGCTCATTTCGCTGCTGGGAAGAATCACAGACTACCGCAGAATTTTCTACGTCTATGTTAAATACCACACAGAGACATTATTTGCAGTAGAGGCTGCAGACTCATTAGCTCTCCTCCTCCTTCAATACACAATAACACCTTCTTCATACCTAGACCGAATTCCAACTTTTTAGAAGAAGTCGTTCCTAAGATATCGGAGCAAGTGTCGTACCAGCTCGCCATAATTTGATTCACTTAACTTTGCACAACGTAGAGCCTTACGTACATTCGCGTTTGTGAAGATTAGGTGAATCAGTTTTTCTTTTTCGAAGAGTTAGTTTGCTGTAGTGATTTACTTCCGAATCAGTTTAGAACAAAAAACATTTGCTGTTATGTATCGTGAAATTCTTAAATTTTTCGACAATGTTAATCACTCATAGCCATTATAAAATGTTAAATACTTTAATTTTTGTGGCAATTCGCCACAGAGAAGTATTTTTTTTATAGTGAAATTGCTAAAGTGCCTGCATGACAGAATTATGGGAATTCATAATTTGCTTTAAAACTGTGTAACGCAAAACCACTAACGCTTTTTTTTCCCGCGGTTTTATAATAATTTATTACTTTTATTTATATTAAAATCGAGTAAGTTGATTTACGGTGTGTTAAATAACAAACTTAATAACACTTCGATATGTAGCGGATTAATATTCGATATAAAATATTTACAGATGTATACGGCTGTGATCATGTCTCTCGAGCTGATTGTTCTGTAGGGATAATCTGTTAAAAGCCTAGGGAGGGTAAGTTTATGTATGATACTCGTATATGGGATATTAAACCCGTCAGAATACTTAATTACGTTACCGAAAATTATTCAATATTTGATTGAGATCAATTAGTTATGTAGAGTGACTGATTGAGCTCATTAGTAAATCTGAAATTAAATTTTGGAGTAATTTTCAAAAACTTGCGAATTTAACCAAGGACGCCATCTGCTACCTTTACCCCCAATTTTGGAAGTGACTGGATATATCTGTGGCCACAGGGAATAAGTTGGTAAGTCTAAAAACGAAACTATTCAGAGCAGCACTTTTTTGCTATTTTTACAATTGAACTATTCCTGTAAATTCAGTTTTTGTGAAAAAATTAAATTTGTTGATATCTCAGTGATCAAATAACATACAACAATAACTTCTTCACAGTGCGTGTAAGTCTTGGGAGATGACCACAGTACACTTATCCCATTTTATTAGGATATTTTTCGACTTACCAAGTTATTCCCTGTGACCACAGATATAGATTTTTTGTTAGAAAGGCTAGTGTACCTATGGCAGTAAAAAAATCTTTAGCACCCTTGATACTCGCACAAATGTTATGACATTCCTACATATGAAACTGTTTTGTTATGGCTTTTCGCATCTCAGCATTAAACGCTTTCCGGACTTCCAGAAAATAATAGAGTTGCGCCCAGACTGTTGGCATATTTTTTATTTATTTACTTATTTGTTTTCAATTTCAATAAAACATAGGGGATAAAATATCGACATACCCCTAAAGAGGTGTTGAATATAATAAAATCATGAAACCGATTCTTAGGCGATTATATAGAAAGCCCGTTAAACATGATATCTCATCAGATTTACATGAGATTTTGGAATTCGTAAAAGCGTTAACAAATTAAATTAAAATTGGTTTTAAGATCATTGTATATAAAGTCCATAAAAGTGAAAGGGAATTCGATCTCATTAAGCCTAAACGATTTAACGGAATTCGTGAAAACTTGGACAATACTTTACCACCCATAGAGGACGGATTTAAAAAAATCCGTTTTTTCCGATTATATTTAAAACCTTTCGAAGTAAAAGCAAATTAGGTATCTCATTAGACCTAAGAAATATTTCGGAATTCGTAAAAAGGTACACCACACTCCTACTCCTCCTTAGGGGTTGGATATCGAAAAATTTGATAAAATATTCAAGAATAAAGGACAAAATCGTTACTCTTGGAAAAAGTTTGTTAAGATAATTTTTATTTACATTTTTTTATATTATAGCTCCCAACCCGTATGAGCTATTAAATTGAAATTTCCAGAATAGACTGGGTAGGTCCCTTGAAGTTACCACTTTTTGAAGGGTGGGGGATGGGGGGAGGCGGCGGAAGCGTTTTAGACTGAAAATTATGACTTCCAGATCTCAGCAACCGCTTATGGTAGGAGGCTGAAATTTGGAATTTATATAGAGCTTCGATAGTGGACCTATTTGCAAAAAAATTGCTGATATCGTTGGAGGGGTGTGTGAGTGCGGGGAATAATAATGCATCCGAAACGCTCGAAAGCCGAGATCGAGACATTGTAAAATCCATATCTTCAAAACGGTTAATGTCATAAAATTAAAACTAAATGAACATCTGTAGGTATATAAGAAGAATAGATTGAAGAGAAATTTTTGATTGGGGGCAGTGGCGTGCGGAAGTGGGGGTTAACAACTTTAGATTACGATATCTCACGAACCAATTTGACTAGAGAAATAAAATTCGGGGTCTGTATAAAGGTTGACAAATTAAGTTTGCTGAAAGTAAAATTTTTTAAGGGCGCAGTGGAGCATAGAAGTGGAGGGGATAAGAATTTTTCCAAAAAAATTACGTCTCACATCTCAAGAACAGTGTAAGATAAATGCTTAGAATTTTTACCAGAAGTAGGCCTAATAGACCCCTAGCATAAAAAAAGGTGGGTGGTAGGGGTGAGGGTGGGGAGGGTGAAAAGGAAAAACTTCCGATTTTATATATCTCGAGAAATTTTAATGATATAAAGCTGAAACTTGGTATTTAGATAGAGCTATAGTAGTAAAAAGTGAAAGTAGAAAGAGTTTTTTGAAATTTTTTGTAATTCGACCCCCAAAATCTGTATACATTTTCACGAATTCAGCCGTATCATTCAGGTGTGATTAGATATTGAATAACTTTTTACTTCCGCAGGCTTGTTTAATAATCACCTAAAACTCGTTTTCAAGTTTTTTCATTTTTCAACCCCTAGGAGGATGTAAGCGGGTTGAATCCCTTTAGATAGTAAACTAGAATATAGATTTTAACCGGTATAGCTTAATCAGTAAGCTAACTGGGACAGCTATTCGCGATAAATTCTCTAATCTAGCCTACTATCTATGGAAAAGTTATAAAGAATCATAAAAACAGCAATGTTGTTGTTATATTGTACAGTCCCTGTTCATTGAATTAGGACCATTCCCATTTTTCCTCATTTTTTAAAAGAAATTAACTGTAGCTTCACAAAAAAGTGGTTTTTCCCAAGAAGATTCATTTTACCTTGCGGCTGTAAAAATTGTGAATATAATATACCCTAAATGGAAAATCCCATCCTTCTACCCTTTTTTCAGGAGAGTTCTTTTTACCTGGCCCTCCCTTTACGTTCAAGGCGATGGACAGGTATGTATTGTTACGTGTAAGCCTGGCAACCGCGCAACCGTACAACTCGATCGTTACACATAATGAAAACAACAACAACCGAATACCTAGTTGCAAAATAACCCAATTAGAAATAAGGCGAAACGGCACGGTTGTATCTCTCTTCTTATCGAATGCTCTCCAATATACTAGAACCCTCTGCACACACCACTGAACGATGATCGAAATCGAAGGCTCTGAAGCTTTCGAGAAGATTTCACAACTGAACGAACGTTCAAGTACACCGGTGAACATTCAAGACTGCAACCGCCTAGTATATAAGCAGGTGAAGCTTTCAGCGAAGACACAGTAATTCTGATTACGTCGACTGTGACAGCCAGCGGGTACACGCGACCGTGTTGAGAGAGAACGAAAGTGAACGTGTCAAGCGATATATGGTATAAGCGGGCGGTAATGCCATACAGTGCGAATTATTGTGCGAATAGAATTTAAAGTGCGATTAATAAATAATCACTTATTTTTATTTTAACCGAATTGTGTTTTACTTGAAATCCCGGCGAACCCCTAGCTCGCAACAGTATATAAAATAGTGAAATTATCCCGAACTTCTCATTCTTTTTCAAATATTTGGAAAGAATTTGTCAAGAGATGAAGAAAATATTGTGTTTAAACAGTTTTTAGAAATTTCTGTGGTTTTAGTTTACATAGTTTCAGACATTTAAAAGTACGTGTGTTTTTTTAGATACATTTTGGTCAAAACAATAAAAATGGGAAAGTGTAGAGACATTAGCGCGGACAAAAAGTCAGCAATAATTTCTTTATTGAACACCAAAAAGTTTTTCTTTCGAGAAATAGCAAGAAAAGAGAATGTTTCTCATCAAACTGTGATGAGAATCAATAAAAGAGCCCAGGAGAATCAAGGCCAAGTCAGCAACAAACGGCGGAATTGTCGCGGGAAAAGGAAGACAACGCCTCGAAAGGATCGTAGGATTATTCAAAAGGCCTGCGAAAACCGTTTTCAATCCACGAGAAGCTTGCATCAAGATCTGCTGGGCGAAGGGATAGAGATATCCGGTATGACCTTAAGAAGGCGTCTATATGAGGCCAACTTTAAGTCGAAGCGACCACCAAAAAAGCCTAAGCTAACAGCCAAAATGCGAAAAGCCAGGCTGGGGTTTGCTAGAGCTCATCAAAATTATACCGTAGCTTATTGGCAAAATGTAATTAATATTTAAAGATTGAATTGCCTTTATTTTTCGCATGGAAATATAATTTTAAAAAATTGGTTTTATTTTGTTTTTTTAGGTGGTATTTAGTGATGAGTGTAGACTAAAGTCTGTGACGGAGAGACATCAATACGTTCGAAGAAGGCCATCAGAGGAATATGACGAAGCTTGCGTCGTGAAAACTATCAAACATCCACCAGCCACAATGATATGGTCCTGCATCTCAGGCGATGGACCTGGACCGATCTTTTTCGTCGAACTACGAACAGTACCCAGTATTACGACGTGATGGACAACATTTTAATTCCATATTTCAACTTCTTGAAGTGCTGAGGAATAGGAAATATATTTATGCAGGATAGTGCACCCTGTCATAGTGCCCAAATTATAAAAAACCTGTTCTCCATCTCCAATATCCCAATTCTTCCTTGGCCAGGCAATTCTCCCGATCTTAACCCTATCGAGACTGTCTGGAGTCTCTTAAAATCTGGAGTTTATTCTTCTCCTAATCCTACTCTTGATATCCTAAAAGAAAATATTGAAAATATATGGCAAAACAGCGAAGGAATCAAAAAAATGATACTGCGATGCATTGAAAGCATGCCAGAAAGAATTAAAGCTGTAATTAATTCTAAGGGTGGCCCCACAAAATATTAACACCAAATCAAATTTTTAATACATAAAATATCATAAAACGAATAAAAAATCTAAAAAACAAAAAATTTTTTTTTTATTTCCTTTCTACAAAGAGTTTTAGCATAAACAAAGAGAAAATATTAAAAAAAACTTTAGTGGTCCTAATTCGTTGAACAGGGACTGTATATACATTTACTAACCTACTCTGTACTGAAAAAAACCTATACATATTATTGTTTAAATTGGTAAGTTCGTTGCATATTTTACGTTGTTGTAATTTCGGTTGTGAGACTTTGTCTAATTTTTACTGTGATGAATATACCTAAACCTAAACGTTGATTAAAACCGTCTACATGTAGAGATACAGTCGATAGTCCAGCGAAACTAAATACGAATACCAACATAAATGAAGTTTTCAAATGAAATAACTTCAAATTTATCCCGATTAAGTCAAGCAATTGAAAATTTAATTGAGTTGCAGGTAGTATGTCCCGTCTATAATACCTGCATACCGTATTGTAGGCTTCATTATCCCAGAATTATGAAATTCATTCAATTTGCTGAAAACTTATTTTAATTAATTTTAGCTGAACATAAAATACTCATTTCTATGATCCTGCGGTGAGGTTCTTGTTGTTTTTAGTGGTTTGTATAAAACGCAGGTTGGTGCCGTTATGCTCGACTGGATAAAGTGTTTTGGTTCCTGGCGGAAAAAAAAAATAATAATAATAAAAGCTGCATTTCAGGCTTCTATTCGAAAATATGAAAGTTGTTAAAACCGCACTCTGAGGCCTGAGTTTTTGAACTTGTTTTTTAATTAGTTTGTTCGCAAATACTATACCAAACTGCATCGGTACTGAATATACTGTTAAAACAATTCGGGTTTTAACATTCGCGGCATTTCCAGTACTGACTTTTAAAACCCGTCACGATTGAGGACCTTGTTAAAAAATAATTTCGTTTTTCGGTACCTCAGCATAATTTGATAATTTTATTAAAAAATAGGGACTGCAGTGGTATAGTTACAGTACTGAATATCATTGGAAAATATTTTGGTTTCTAGATCTCTGCAATCGCTTATGTTAAGAGGCTGAAACTTGAAATTTATATAGAGCTTCGATAGTGGACCCATTTGCAAAAAAATTGCCGATATGGGTGAAGGGGTGTGGGAGTGGGGGGAATAATAATGCTTCCGAAACGCTCGAAAGCCGAGATCGAGACATTTTAAAATCCATATCTCCTAACGGTTAATGTCACGAAAAAAACTTAATGACCATCTGTAGGTATACTTGGAGAATAGATCGGAAATACATTTTTGAGAGGGGGCAGTGGCGTACGGAGGAGGGGGTGAAAAACTTTAGATTACGATATCTCACGAACCAATTGCATAAGAATAATCAAATTCGGTTTGTGTATAATAGTTGACAAATAAACTTTACTGAAAGTAAAATTTTTTAAGGGGACGGTGGAGTATGGAAGTAGAGGAATTTAAATACGAATTTTTCAAAATCATCACGTCTCATATCTCAAGAGGATCTGTGTGTAGGGGGTGAGGGTACGGGAGGTGAAAAGGAAAACGTTCCGATTTTTATATCTCGAGAACCATAAAAAGCTAAAACTTGGTATATAGATAGAGCTATAGTAGTGGCGTGTTGAAAAAATATATTTTTTTAGGGGTATTATGCTCCGGGGGGGGGGGGGGGGCAGTTTAGGTGTTTTTTTTTTCTATCTATAGAACGGCATGTGCAAAAAATTTGAAACTTAGTGACTCTATACGTAGATCTATTAGAAAAGTAATTCATATGAAACAAATTTTGAAATATTTATTGGTGTGGGAGGCTAAAAAAGTTATCAGTGAAAACGAATTGCATACATTTTCACGAATTTCGTCATATCTGTTAGGTCTTCTAAAATTATGAATTGATTTTCAATTCACGGATTCCTCATACAAATACCTAGAAAGCGCTTTCAGTGTTTTTTGAAATTCGACCCCTAAGTGGTGTAAAGGGATTGTATACATTTAAACGAATTCGAAGGTATCACTCAGGTCTGATTAGATATTGAATAAATTTTCATTTACATTAGCTTGTTTTATAATCGACCAAAACTAGTTTTGAAATTATTTTCCATTTTCAACGGGTTAAACGAGTTAAACTCGTTTCCACGAATTCCGTCATATCTCTTAGGAGTGATAAGACATTGAATTGTTTTTCACTTCCTCGGGCTTTCTTTTTATATATCTAAAAACTCATTTCAGGATTTTTGGATATTCAACCCCAAAGTGGGTTCAAGAGGGTTGCATATGTTTTAACAAATTCCTATATATTTCTTAGTTCTGATGACATATCGAATTAATTTTTACTTCCTAAGGCCCTACATAATCGTCAAAAAGTTGATTTTAGTATTTTTAGATATTTAACTCTAAGGGGACGTAAGGCTTTCGACATATTTCTTAGGATTGATGAGATATCAGATTGGCTTTCACTTCCACAGACTTTTTATATAATCGCCTACAAATGCATTTCCGATTTCATGTAATGGCTCAAAACCAAATGACGAAAAACCTTCTAATCGCGTAACAACTGATATTATACTACGACTTTGACCGTGTCCCTGAGTATGACCCAATTACGTAATACATATGTTATATGTGGAATGCGATGTAAATATTCTAGCACGACCCCATTCTAACCGCTTCCTGAAGTGTTTGATAGGTTTTCAGTCGTATAGTAACCAATACGACATCTCAGCAATAAATACATTTCGGACTTCTACCCAAAAATAATAAAGTTCGCTCAGACTGTTGGCAAATTTTTTTCATTTAAGCCTTAATTTTTGTAAGTGATTTCGGGATCATACTCTGAAAAAATATCATTGTTTTCTTAATTACTTCGATTTATTCCATTCTGTGTTTTTCGACTAGAATTGTTAAGTATAAGCTATTTTAACATTTTGAATTCTTGGTATTTTTCGAATTTTATCTGACAGAACGTGACTGAAAGTAACGGTATTTTAGTGAGATTTCTCATGTCTTATTGACGTTTATTAAAATTAGTACTGTATCAGTACTGTATTAGTACTGTAGGCAAAGAAGTGACACATTACGAGTCTATACAATATTTGAGAGTCATTGCTTTCAGTGCTGGACAGATTAGATGTTAGAGTATTGCATTCAATGAGGTTCGGTCCCGATTTCAAATCCCTACTGTTGTAAGTTTATTATAAAATAGATAGAAAATAAGTATAGAAAAAAATAACCATTAACCATGTGCGAAATGCCGGAGTCCAACCCAGAATTGGCATTGCATTGTCCGCCAAGACTTGTCGATCGGTATTGTTTTGGTACTGACAAACCACCAGACCAGTGTCGGGCCAATCCTGGTGATCAGTACTCCCACTTGATCTGAGCCGACTTTGGTCCGAGTTGCTGGGCCTATGTCGGGCCTGGAATTGGCTTATTATTGGTGTCTAAGCTCTTTCGGCATTGGCTCACCGGTCGGCTCTGTATTGGACACATCTTGATAGAAATATTTTTTGTTTCTCAACATATCAATTGATTCGGTTTCAACCCTATTACGAGAATATGTCAGATTGGTCTAGTGGGTAGCGTAGCGGACTAATGTGTGACGGGGCCATGGTTCGAATCCGAGAGTGTGCAAGCTGTGTAAGTAAAATCAATTCGCATTTTTCAAAAAAAAATAATAATAGCAAAATAAATTCGTATTTAAAAAAAAAAAAAAAAATATAGTAATACTTTTATTTTCGTTTCTTTTCTTTACTGAGGCCCAGTATCGGGCCAGAGTTTCACCAAGAGTATTGCTCGGCAATGATTTGGTCTAGGCCACATACTGGGCCCGAAACATAAGCCAGTACTGCCAACTCCGGCACCAGTACTAAGCCTGTGCTGTGCCGTTCTGCTTTTCGTTCATGGGTATAGAAAATATAATTTTTTCACTATTATCTACCAGAAAAACTCATCGGTATAAAATAATAAATTCAATTTAGCCGAACTTTATCTGAACTGGAAATGTTTCGATAGAGACCTATATGTTTCAGTTCTAGGAGGAATAAATATTTCCGCTAGAGTACCGGTTAAGCACTAATACGTTATGCGGGCAGACGCATGTTTTCCCCTTCTTTTTTCCAAGTTTTGATATTGTGGTATAAACGGCTCATATCTCAAGCCCTCCAGACATATTTTTATGACCTTCCTGACCTGAAGCATATAGCTTTTGGGATGGTGCAATGTTGTGGGTGCAATTTTTGTTGGGTTGACGTGGTATTTTTCTACCATACTGTTTTTCATTGATTTTGAAAATCCATTTCCACTTCTATCGTAGCCATTCACTTCAATTCAAATATAAAATAAAATAAAATAAAATAAAATAAAAAAAAATAAAAATAAAGTAAAATGTTAATATTTTAAAAAAGTTAGATGAACAAAAAATTTTTTTTTAGCTTCTTGTAATAATAATTCTTTAAATTTGAATTCTAAAATTAAAAACAAATCTCTTTTCGAATGTTTATTAAAATTTATTTACATTAAAAAACACGAAAATTGTAAATAATTATTAATTTATTACTATATAATTCACTTAAGTACATTATGTAATAAATAATAAATTTCTTTATTTTCATGATATACATAATTTTTTTTCTTCATTTTTAATACTATATAATGCAAATATAATCCATCGATTTTTATATTTATTTACTTTTCAGCTTATTTACACTAAACATTGTTTGTTTTATGTTTTTAATTAATCCAGTTAAGCTTCCATTATTTCAAACACAAATAACTTTAATTTGACTGGATTTACAATTAAAATCTACTTATAGATTAGATTAGTTTAGAGGATGAGTTTGTATGAAATCGAGAAAAATTTTGTGCTATTACAAAATATAAGCCCATATTTAAATTAAATTGCTGATGGTAGTATTTTTATGATTATTGACAAAGTTTACTGGAATTGGCGTTGCCTTTTTTTGCAGTTGGAAATTAATTAAAAAAAAATTATTAATGGTGAGGGTAGACGCAAAAAAGAAGAAGTGATTTAAAAGTGCGTTCAGGTTCTATGATTGCACTATATTGCGGTACTCATCAATCTCGGTTTGGTGTACCCATTCCGTATATATTCCAAATATAATTTAATGATACTTTCGTGCATAATTTCTTAATAAGTTTTTGGTAATATATATAATTACATGCTTATATATTTTAGAAACAGAAAATTAAAAAAAAAATAATTTTTTCATATTTTCCTTAATGTTACATTAAAATATACTTTTGATTTTATTTCGACTAAAATTATAATGAAAATAAACGTAAAGAATAATTGTTTAAATTATTTTATCATAAATTTAATCACGTTATTTTCAAGCACACTATCTAAAACAGCATCTGATTAAAATTAGTAGTACTATGAGGATCGCGTTTTTCGTTGATTGCTTTCCTATTTGATTTCGTCCACTATTTGGAGAAGTTACTGAAAATAAGAAAAGAATATTATGATGAAAATTCATTAAGTTTGAAATATTTATTTCATTAAAAAGTTTAATAAAGAATTCAGCCGAGTCCGAAACGTCACTCTTTAGTCGGAAAACATGTTTTTGAATTCAAAAATATTCCCACAAAATGGACGCATCTTTGTTATTTGTTGGTACATGCGACTGAAAACCTAAAAAATAACTTTCCAAAGAGCCGCCTGGTTATTCTTTAGGCTGTTTTGCGAATCTTTGTTCCAAGTTTCGACTCCTTACCCTAAGCGGATTTAAAAATAATAAAGTTGACGAGAAACTTTTGGTGAATTTTTTATTCATTTGTTATTTTTATACTCTAGATGAAATCATATAGAGTATTATAAGTTTAATCCAGCCCAAAAGTTTGTAACGCATAGAACCAAGCCTCGGAGGAAAAAAAGTTATATATTATTTTTTGTTTATTTGTGGCCAAAACCTCAAATCCGCCTGACGTCCGTCCGTCCGTCCGTCCGTCCGTCCGTCTGTCCGTGAACACGATAACTCAAGAACGCCTTCACCTAGGATCTTGAAATTTTGAATTTAGATGTTTGGTTGAATTTGTAAGGCTAAGTTCGTTAACGGGCAAGATCGTCCTACTCCTTCGGGTAGCTGCCATACAAAATGTCCTTAAAACACGTGTTCAAGAATATTGGTCGATAACTTCAGAAGGGTTTAAGCTACAACATTGAAATTTTGTACGTGTTATTTTTCCAATAGTTGCAGCTAAATATATGATTATGAGGAAAATCCTGTTAGTCCTTCATGTAGCTGCCATACAAATATCCTGTCAAAATGTATTCACTTAATTTACGAAACTCACTATAACTCAAGTAATCTTTTAGCTACGAATTCGGAATTTTGTACAAGTTAGTTTTGAGTGAAACGAAAGTTTGAGTTTACTAATCAGCAAAATCCTTATTCTCCTTCTGGTAGCTGCCATACAAAATGTCCTTAAAAGACGTGTTCAAGAATATTGGCCGATAACTTCAGAAGAGTTTAAGCTACTGCATTGAAATTTTGTATGTTTTATTTTTCCAATAGTTGGAGCTAAATATATGATTATGAAGAAAATCCTGTTAGTCCTTCGTGTAGCTGCCATACAAATATCCTGTCAAAATGTATTCACTTAATTTACGAAACTCACTATAACTTAAGTAATCTTTTAGCTACGAATACGGAATTTTGTACAAGTTAGTTTTGAGTGAAAAGGAAGTTTGAGTTAACTAATCAGTGAAATTCTTTTACTCCTTGTGGTAGCTGCCATACAAAATGTCCTTAAAATACGTGTTGTAGAATATTGCCGATAACTTCAGAAGGGTTTAAGCTACGTCTTTGAAATTTTGTACGTGTTATTTTTCCAATAGTTGGAGCTAAATGTATGATTATCAAGAAAATGCTATTAGTCCTTCGTGTAGCTGCCATACAAATACCCTGTCAAAAAGTCTTCAGTTAATTTACGGAACTCACTATAACTCAAGTAATCTTTTAGCTATGAACTCGGAATTTTGTACAAATTAGTTTTCAGTGAAAACAAAGTTCGAGTTTACTTGTCAGCAAAATCCTTTTACTCCTTCTGGTAGCTGCCATACAAAATATCATTAAGACACGTGTTCAACAATATTTTTCGATAACTTTTGAACGCTTCAAGCTACGAATTTGAAATTTTGTACACATTAATTTTTGAATGGTTCCAAGGAAAAGGAAAAATATGTAAGAAATCGAGTGAGTCCTTCCTGCACCTCCCATGTGAAAGTCCTTCAAAAAGGACATTTTTTTTCGATGATTTACCTAGTTCAAGGTATGAAGTTAAACACTGAATATTGTCTTTTAGTTTTGAGTAGCAATCTAATGGCAGTCCTTAATAAAGGACATACAACATGCACACACGTAATTCTACTTTATCCCCAACTACAATATAAATCGGAGTTCATTATTCATCTAGAGTATTATACGATTGGCTTGCAGCCGATCGTGACTGCAGTATGTTTTTTCCTTGATTTCAATGAAAACACATTTATGGACATAACCCATTTGAGGTTAAAGAAATTCAAATTGTGAAACCGATTCTTATGCTATTATATATGTAGACAGCCAGTTAAAACCTTTGACCTAACAGATATAATGGAATTCGTAAGAACGTATGCAATCACTTAACAGAGCCTTAGGAGTTGAATATTATAAATCCGTATAATAAAGGGTTTTCCAATAGGGACTTGACAACTTTGAATTCAATTTGTGAACGCACCCTTTCACTAATCATCGAACTGTCACTGTCAATTTATTCAGTAAACTTAACATTTTTATCATGGTAAAGTACACGAAGGAACAACGTCTGCAAATTATAAAAATTTACTACAGAAATTCGGAGTCGGTGACCGCTTCGGTCGTAATTCTCGCCCTAGTAGACAGGCAGTAACAAGTTTAGTGCAAAAATTTGAGTCTACATATTCGTTGTGTGATGTTGCCGTGCCAGTGAGACAACGGGTTGGTCGAAGTGTCGAAAATATCGCTGCCGTTGAAACGTCCGTAGCAAATGATCCAAATCAGTCAATTCCACGGCGTTCTCAAGTGTTGGGCATCGCCCAGACCACGTTATGGCGAATTTTGCGTAAGGATCTTGGTTTACACCCATACAAGATCAAGCTGACTCAAGAATTGAAGCCGATGGACCATTTGAAGCGACGTACGTTCTCCGATTGGGCTCTGGAAAAGATGCGCCAAGATGATCAATTTCATCGCAAAATCATCTTCAGTGACGAAGCTCATTTTTGGCTCAGTGGGTTCGTCAATAAGCAAAATATGCGTTATTGGTCCGGTGAAAATCCACATGTGCTTCATGAAAGACCACTTCATCCACAAAAAATAACTGTTTGGTGCGGTTTGCATGCTGGCGGCGTCATAGGGCCATATTTTTTCGTCGACGATAATGATCGTCACGTTACTGTGAATGGTAATCGTTATCGCGCCATGATTACCGATTATTTTTGGCCCGAATTGGAAGATATGGACTTGGACAACATGTGGTTTCAACAGGACGGTGCCACAAGCCACACAGCACACGTTACAATCGATTTATTGAAGAGTAAGTTTGATGAGCGTGTTATCTCAAGAAATGGACCAGTCGATTGGCCGCCTCGTTCGTGCGATTTAACGCCTCTGGACTTTTTTCTTTGGGGCCACGTCAAGTCGTTGATCTATGCCAACAAGCCGACGACGTTGGAAGAGCTCAGAGCCAACATTGAACACGAAATAGCAGCCATTTCGGCCGAAATGTGTGGCCGAGTCATCGAAAATTGGGTCCAACGAATCGACCGCTGCAAACGTGCCCGCGGTGGCCATATGAACGAAGTCGAGTTCCATTCATAAATGTTTTGATTGTACTTCAACCCGATAATAAAGTTTTTGAAATATCTCAAATGGTTTGCATTTTATTTTGAAAAAAAGTTGTCAAGTCCTTATTGGAAAACCCTTTATAATCTGGAAAATAATTGCTTGGCGTTAATATGAAGGGATAATAGATAATAACGAAATTTTTGAAAATAGATTCAACCTCTTTGCGCGGACAATTTTCTTGCCTCACTTTCGTATACCAATGAAAATCTGTTTATTTACTTGTGCATCTACTTTCCAACTTTCTAGTATAACCCATTTCTGGAATACTATGTACTTCGAAGTTCTTGAGAAATAAAAATCAAAATTTTTCACTAAATAATACGTCCGAAACGCTCGAAAGCTGAGATCAAGACAATCTAAAATTCTTATCTTCTACACAGTTAATGTCACGAAATTGAAACTTAATGATTGTCTGTAGGTATACTAAGAGAATAGATCCGAAAAAAATTTTGAAGGGGGTCTGTGGCGGTTGGAGGTTGGGGCTGAAAACTTTAAGTTACGATATTTCACTAAATCAATTGCTCTAGAAAAATGGTTTGTGTATTCAAGTCGACAAATGGAGCCGAAAATTAAATTTTAAGGGTGCGGTGAATTATGGAAGTGGAGAGGGGAAATTATTTTTCTAAAAAATCACGTCTTATATCTCAAAAACAGTTCAAGATAGATGCTTAGAATTTTCACAGGGGAAAACCAAATAGACCTTTTGTAAAAGAAAAAAAAAAAATTTGGGGTGTGTCCGTCTAGGGGGTGAGGGTGGGGGAGGGTGAAAAAGAAAAAGTTTCTTTTTTTATATTTTGAGTACCCGTAATGATGGATAGGTGAAGGTCGGTATTTAGATAGAGCCATAATGTGACATATTGTAAAAATTAAGTTTTTCATGTATTCGTAGAACGGCTTATGCTACAAAATTGAAACATAGTGCGTATATGTAGACCTACTGGAAAGGTAAATTAGATTAAAAAAATTTAAATATTCATTGTCGTACGGAAGGGTGCAAAAAGAAAAATATCAGTGAAATTTCACGAATTTCGCCATATATCTTTGGTCTTCTGAAATTTTGAATCAAATTTTATTCCACGGATTCTTCATATAAATGCCACTGTTTTTAGGCTTTCTTGAAATTCAATCGATAAGGGGGTGTAATGTAGTTGTAAATATTTTCACGAATTCAGCCCCATCCTTAAGGTCTGATTAGATATCGAATAGCTTTTGACTAATCCGGGCTTATAATCGCCTTAGGCCCGTTTTTAAATATTGTCCCTTTTTAACCACGTTTTCACAAAATCCTTCCTATTTCTTAGATCTGATGAGATATCGAATTAATTATTCAAAGTTTTCTACGTCTACCAAAAAGTCAATTTTAGAATTTTCTTAAATTCAACCCTAAGAGGGTGTAAGGTGGCTGCATAACTTTTACAGTTTTCAACATATTTCTTACGTTTAAGGAGATATCATATTTTCTTACTTCCACAGACTTTTATACAATCGCCCATTTTACTTTATTATTTTTTAACAATAAAGTATTGTGATCGACCTGAAATTTCAAAAAAAGATTGCTACCCTGAAATTTTGTATTTACACGTTTTAGGACTAGTAAACACCAAAAAAGCAAAAAAAACAAATGTCCGTCTGTCCGCCGTACGCCGTACGCAAAATCGTTTGAAGGCGCGTAGCTCCCAAACCAGTTGAGATATTAAATTGAAATTTTTATGGTGGGTAGATTGGGTGAACCCCTACGACTTTTCGAGGGGATATGGGGTACAAGGGGAGAGAAGAAGGGAGCGTTTTAGACGAACAATTTTGGTTTCTAGATCTCAGGAACCACTTATGCTAGGAGGCTGAAACTTGGAACTTATGTAGTACTATGATAATGCACTCAATTGCGAAAAAATGGTCGATATTGGTTAAGGGGTGTGGAAGTGGGGGGAAAACAATGAGTCTTTAACGCATGAAAGACGGGATTGAAACATTCTAAAATCGATATCTCCTGAACAATTGATGTCAGAAGATTGAAACTTTGTTGTTGTCTTTAGGGATACTTCAAGATTAGACAAGAGCTAAAATTTTGAAGGGGGGTGGTGGGGTGTGATGGTGGGTGCTGAAAAACTTTGATTTTTTTTTACTTTTACTGAATTTCTTTCCAACATTTTGGAATTAAACGATGTGGATTTTTTAATGTGAATTTTAATATTTTGGAATTTTTTGTTACAGAATTTGAAATTTTTGGAATAAATTTTCAAATTAAATGTTTTGAATTTTGGGCTCATTCTTTATTTCATGCATTTTTTTCCAATATTTCGTAATTCAACGATGTGGAATTTGGAATAATTGTTTTTAACATTTTGTAATTTTACTTTTTAGTAGTTTTAGTTTTGCCAAGAAATTTGCTACTGACTTTTAAATTCAGAAATAAATTATGAATCTGAGATTATTGGTTTTTAAAATTTTTTTTAAAAATTTCGGTTTCCTTTCATCCCAATTAAATGGAATTTGAATGAAATTTGTTTCTTCTTATCAGGTTTTTTAAGCGCAATTCTGTAAAACTGTAATATTGCGATTTTATTAAATCTTAACCAGATCTCCTTAAATGCTGGCACGATTCTCTAATCAATTAAGTCTGAAAAGAATGCTATTCTCACAAGGATACCAAAATTTCGAAAATTGAAAAAAAGACAAGAAATGTCCAGGACACTTAATTTCAATTTACTGCCAAGTCCGCCAACGTCATTACTAGGACTGGTGCAGCTTCAATTATTAAATTTTTTAAACAGCAACACTATCCCCATTGTATAGTTGATGTCATTCTTGTATAGTTCTTGTATAGTTTATAAATTGAAGAGAAAACAACAACTAAAAAGGCCATCGTTCCCCGTATATGTCCTTTCACAATGGAAAAGGAATCCTGTGTAAATGTAAGAGCGCACCAAAGAAAATTGATTAAGACCAAACATGTTTAGTGTGTCGTAATTAGAACATCCACTGACCAGGATCATGTAGCAGAACTCTACAGAGAGTTTTGTATCATCCTTGTACGGAAATATCCAGGACTACCGGATAGTCCTGGATAGGGGAGGAAACCAAAAAAAAGTTAAGGATACGAAATTGTCACGTTTCTACCATACTCATAACTTTCTTTATCCTTCATATTGTACGGACATTGTTAGATATGTGCGGTGTATTAGGGTTAAAGTGAGGACGGCAAATATCATCGTCGTCCTTTTAATAAATGCCCATACCGTACCCAATGTACGGATTCATACATATTCTAAGATTCTGATACGAACGGACGACACCATAAAATCAGCCCTGGCGAGCCATTCCCTTGTTGCAAGGAGCCACATGCTGAGGTGGCTAATTTTTTGTATGTCATAGCTTAATAAAGGACTAATGTATCCTCTTGCCGTGCCTATGATGCACGTACGTCGTCCCGTCTTTATATTGTCCGGTTGTATATTGTGCCATCGATGTTCGGATTTGTAAGGGAGGTATCCACTATGGGGATGTGCAAGGTAATGTGTGTGATATCTGATATCCGGATGGTATAGTGTTGTAAGAAAGAAGAAAACGTAGAAAACTTTGACTTCTTCGAAACTCCCATCCATATGTGGGTCGGTTTGTTGGGATTAAGTCAATTCGGACAGGGCAATATGAAAAGACACAGTTTCTTCGGAAGGAGATCGAATTCAAGGAGTTATACGCGCTAACTTGATTAAACAATAAAAACTTTACCCCCGACCCAAAAATGTCACAGTTGTTCGAGATGGTAGTTTTCGTAAGCACTATGAAAAAAACTTTGCGATTTCTTCATCTACAAGTTCCCAGTACTTTTGCATACTTCATTCTGGATAATTTCGGTTTTTTTTAATAAAACCCAAATTCTTACAGTAATGTGTGATTTTACGACCTAAAATTGAAAAGGCCAATTCTGGTCGAACTACTCTAAAAAATTCGTAAGCTCAGGTGTATCCTGGAAACGAAGAAGAGGATTTAAATTTAAAATTGCAAAAGTGTTTTTATTCGTCCTTAGAGATTGCAGATGAGATGTGAAATTTTTCATGCTATCCACGATGTTTTCAACGTTGGAGGTGTTTCGTCTCTTGGGTAAATTTCGATTTTATTTTGAAGTTTGTGAGATTATTTTTGTAGGTTTATCTATTAAACGCTTTAAGTAGAACTCGTAGTATCCGATAACTGCTTTATTATTTTCATAATTAGTACAGTTGATTAATCAAAATAACGATCTGTTTAAATAGCCAGCTTCGCCTATGTCTAGTTTGTGTCCCAATTAAATTTTGGTTGGTGTCTTGGCTTAGATTGACTTGTCTTACGACTGCTGACGAAGTCAACGAAAGAGCTGGATTAAAGATTATTTATTGGATAAAAAAGATACAATTGAAATTTGTATGAAGTAAAAATGAATTACTTTTTCTTGTGGATGAGACGAAGACTTTCATTATTATATATTTGACGTTTGAATCAGAAAATAAGAAGCTGACTATTATCACGGGAAAACTCAACTTTTATAAACTATTAAAATAGAATACGCGAAGTCAACATAGACGGAACTGATATTTGTAACAGGTCTTGAAGAACACGTTAATGCAACATTACAAATGTGACTTCGAGTGACTTGACAACGTCCGGTGATCTTGACACACTCTTTCGCGCCGAAAATTGCGTTCAATTAATTCAACCAAGGGTTAATTGAAACTTTTTATTCCAATAAGTAATGAAGAAGATGGAAAGAAAATACGAAATGAGAAATGGAAGATTAAGAAAGTGTACTTAAAGTTGTTTGAACAATTTTAGTATTGAGAGTGAATTGAAATCGTGGAGGAGTTAAATTTTCAATTTTAGGAGAACAATATGTAGGCAATAGTGAGTTAGCCAACATTAGTATAAAACAGAATACCGACTTCGACTCTCGACTGTAATTTTTATCTTACTGCTTAAGTGAAATAAAATAGCAACTTCAACTTCATTTACTAATAATATGAAGAACCGGGTTTTAGAGTTCACGTTCTTAAAGTTGTAGCGATTAGATAACTTCGCCGTCATAATAAGACATCGCTGAACGAAACCGCCATTTCGGACATGTGTATGTGTGTTCTAATGACTAGGCGGTGAAGTCCGCCATCGAAGTCGTAATGGAATCAAAGTCGGTGTTCTCTTTTGGCCTATTGTGTTGGTATTTAAATAATATATTATAATAGCAGTACAACCGGTATTTGCGTTTAACTAAAGCTATAAGACCAACATTTTTGATGAATCGGTGTAGGGAAAACTAGAGGGTGGGTGCTTTAATTGGAATAATCCATCATTGTCGTTCTCCTTCAAGTGTTTAGCATTCAATTTTATGCGAAGGATAAACTATATATGAACGCCTCATTCTTATTTTACTGTATTCATTTTAAAGTAATGTATTGTGTATGACCTAAAATTTCCAAAAAATTCGCTCAGCTCAAATTTTGTACTTTCGCGTAGTTGACCACAAAAACGCAAAAAAAAATTCACCTGTCCGGCGTATACGCCATCCGCCATACGGAATCACGTTTGAAGACACGTAGCTTCCAAGCCCTTCGAACTATTAAGTTAAATTTTTTTAGTGGGTAAATTGGTTGAAACGCAGTTTACATGTGGAACAACGAAACGTTCTATTTTTTAGGTTTTATTTCTGATAGTATTCTACACCACATATCAGCATAAAACGCATTCCCAACTTCTACCCAATAAATAATAAAGTTGCGCGTGCTTTCCGACTCAAAATTAGTAAAGGTTTTCTGATTATTTGGCTTAGACTGTGACATAATTTTTGTGTTAAAAATTGTTTTGAGGGAAATTGAAAAGTAGTGTTCAATAGGTGTAAAATTTTTGACAACATACCTTTTTTGACCACAACATTTTTGACAACAACTTTTGTGACATAAACATTTTTTGACAAAAATTTTTTTTTTTATTTTAGAGATTAATTTTGAATGTATAGGGTGTTTTTTTAGAGGTATAGTTTTTTCAGTAGAGATACCTGTTAAACTACCTGTCAAACTTCACTGGTGTCTTTTACATTTTTGTTCAGTACGTTTTAGCAAATTATCATGGATGGCCATGTAGAGCGGATGAAAGACAGAAGAATCCTCATGCGTGCTCTTAAAGGCAAGTGGTAACAGGCCAGTAGGCAAACCACGCAAGCGATGGGAAGACTCGGTTGATGAAGACAGCAAAGCCATCTTAAAAATTAGCAGCTGGAGGACGCGGTCTTTGGATCGAAACGATTGGAGGCGACGACTTCAGGAGGCCAGGGCCCGACTTGGGCTATCGCGCCATTGATGATGATGATGATGGAAGGACTTGTACCAGAACAACGTTTACAAATTGTGGAAATTTATTTTCGAAATTTGCGTTCTATACGGCAAACTCACAGATCGTTGCGTCAATTATATGGTCAACATCACGGTCAATGGTGCTCGCTACATGGAAATGATTTGCAATTTTTTGGTTCCATACATCAATGCCAACAATCTAATTACGAAATGGTTCTAACAAGATGGTGCAACATGCCACACAGCGCGTGCAACCATGATTTTATTGCATGAGACATTTGGTTAAATTTGGTCATCTCAAGAACTGGAGCTGTCAATTGGCCGATCGTGTGATTTGACACCATTGGATTACTTTTTGTGGGGATACATCAAATCACTGGTCTATGGTGATAAGCCAGCAACGATTCAACATTTAAAAGCTAACAATCGACGGGTTATTGATGAGATAAGGCCAGAAATGCTCGAACAAGTGACCAAAAATTGGACTGATCGGATGGTGTTCATTAGACGCAGTCGAGGTGGTCATATTCCCGAAATTGTTTTTAAAAATTAAATGCCATAAAATAACATTTTCAATAAAAATTTTGCTATTTGGTAAATTACGTATGTCTTTTTTTCAAAATAGAAATACTACACCTCTAAAAAAAATCTGCCAACAGTCTGGGCGCAACTTTATTATTTTTTCGGTAGAAGTTCGGAACGAGTTAGATTCTGAGATGCGGTGTAGGTTACTATGTGACTGAAAGCCTAAAGAAAAGTTCGGAAAGCGGTTAGAATGGGGTCGCGCTAGAATACTTACGCCGCTGCCACTTATAACATATGAATTATATAATTGGGTATTACTCCGGGATGCAGTCTAAGGCGTAGTATAATATCAGTTGTTACGTGATTAGGAGGTTTTTCGTGATTTGGTTTTGGGGCATTACATGAAATCAGAAATGCGTTTGTAGGCGATTATATAAAAAGTCTGTGGAAGTGCAAACCAATCTGATATCTCATCAATCCTAAGAAATATGTCGAAAACCTTACGTCCTATTGGAGTTGAATAACAAACATCCTCAAATTAACTTTTTGACGATTATGTAGGAAGCCTTAGGAAGTCAAAATGAATTCGATATCTCATTAGAACTAAGAAATATGTAAAAATTTGTGAAAACATATGACACCCCCTTGCACCAACTTTGGAGTTGAATATCCAAAAATTCTGAAATGAGTTCTTAGATATATATAAAGAAAGCCCGAGGAAGTAAAAACCAATCCCATGTCTTATCACTCCTAATATGACGGAATTCGTGAAAACTTGTTCAACCCGATTTTCCACTCTTAGGGGTTGAAAAAGAAAAAAATTTGAAAGTAAGTTTAAGATGATTATTAAACAAGCTCGTGGAAGTAAAAAGTTACTCGATATCTAATCAGACCGGAGGAATACGGCTGAATTCGTGAAAATGCAGACATCCCCTTTACACCACCTTGTAGGTCGAATTTTAAAAAATCCTGGAAACGTTTTCTAGGTATTTACATGAAGAATCCGTACAAAAAAAATTTATTTAATATTTGGAAAGACCTAATAGATATGACAAAATCGTAAAAATATATGCATTCCATTTTTACTGATAATATTTCTTGCCCCCATTCCGAACTCCAATGGATATTTAATTTTTTTTTAATTAATATTACTTTTTTAGTTGATTGACATAAACATACCAATTTTCAAGTTTCTAGCATAAGCCGTTCTATAGTTAGGAAAAACACCCCCACCATACTACCCCTATAAAAAATTATATTTTTCTAATATGCTACTACTAGGGCCCTATCTAAATACTAAGTTTCAGTTTTATATCAGTATAGGTTCTCGAGATATAACAATCGGAACTTTACTCTCATGGGAGTGAGGGAAAAAATAATGCGTCCGAAACGCAAAAAAGCCGAGATCGACACATTTTAAAATCCATATCTCCTAAACGGTTAAAGTCACAAAATTGAAACTTACTGAATATCTGTAGGTATACTAGGAGAATAGATCAGAAACAAATTTTTGTGTGGGGGCAGTGGCGTACGGTGGTGGGTGGTAAAAAACTTTAGATTACGATATCTCACGAACCTATTGCACTAGACAAATAAAATTTGGTTTCTGTATAAAGGTTGACAAATGAAGTTTGAGGAAAGTAAAATTTTTAAGGGGGCGGTGGATTATGAAAGTGGAGGGGATAAGAATTTTACTTTATTATTTTTTAATAATAAAGTATTTCTAAAAAATCACGTCTCATGTCTCCAGAACATGTAAGATAGGCGAATAAAATTTTTACCAGAAGTAGGACTAATCGACCCCTAGTAGAAAAAAAATTTTGGGGGTTAGGGTGTAGAGGGGAATGAAAAAATGTATCAATGAAAATGGAATGCATATATTTTCACATTTTCGTCATATCTATTAGGTCTTTCCAAATATTGAATTCATTTTTATTGTACGACTTCTTCATATAAGTACCTAGAAAGTATTTCAGGATTTTTCAAAATTCGACCCCTAAGGAGGTGTAAAGGGGTTGTATACTTTTTCACGAATTCTGCCATATCTCCAAGGTCTGATCAAATATCGAATACCTTTTCACTTTCAAGGGCTTGCGTAATAATCGCATAAAACTTGTTTTTAAGTTTTTTCCTTTTTCAGCCCCTAAGAGGGTTTAAATGGGTTGAACAAGTTTTCACGAATTCCGTCATATCTTTTAGAAGTGATAAGTAATTGAATTGGTTTTTACTTTCTCGTGGTGTCTTCATATTTATCTATTAACTCCCCAAGTGGGTGTAAGGAGGTTGCATATCTGATGATATATCGAACTCATTTTTACTTCCTAAGGTTTCCCATATAAGAACCAAAAAGTCGATTTCATTATTTTCAGATATTGAATCTTAAGGGGTGTAAGTGGGTTGTATGCTTTTCAAAGTTTCGACATATTTCTTAGGTTTGATGAAATATAAGATCGCTTTTCATTTCCACAGACTTTTTATATAATCGCCTACAAACCCTTTCTCAATTTTTCGATATTCAACCCCCAAGGGTTTGCATATGTTTTCACAAATTCTGCCATCCCTTAGTTCTGATGAGATATAAAATTGGTTATTACGGCATTTGATGTAATGACTTAAAAACCAATTTCACGAATTTTCGAATTTCAAGAACCAAGGGGGTGTGAAGGGTTTGCTTATATTTTCACGTTTACAAGATCCCTCGTGTCTCATGAGACATCAAGTTGCTTCTTATGAAATCGTCTAAAAACCTGTTTCACAATTTTTTCGAAATTCAACCCCCAAGTGGATGTAATCGGTTTGTATACATTTTAACAATTCGTCATATCTCTAAGTCTGATAAGGCAGCAAACTTCTATGGGCTTTTAGTGTACATAATATAATATACCGAAATTCGAGTAGTCTACACGGGCTTATTCAATGTTTAATCGGCTAAAAATCTCTATTTTAAATATTTTTGTTTTAAGAACAAAATTAACTTTCCAAGAAACTTCATAATCTCGAAACAACTGATGATATACTCCGACTTTGACCGCTCCCGAACTTTGACCCGAAAAATAATAAAGTTTCGCCTAGACCATTGGCAGATTTTTATGTTACAATCGGATTCATTTGTTCCGAGTGGAATTAGAAAGCTGTGTTCATGAGGAGTAACATTTTTGACAACAACTTTTTTGACAAAAATTTTTTAGACAAAACTTTTTTGGAAGAAAAAAACTTTTTTATAACTTGTACTCTGAAAAAGATTTGCGCGAGACGACCTCCATGTTTTCAATCAGTGCCGTTTTGCAAACTATGAATCAATTGTAATTCGATATTCGATGAGTTTGGCTGGTATTCAAAAATCTACCATTTCGTTTAAACAGTGTTAGTACTTTTCAACTACTATGCATTTTACGGTTGCTTAGGGCCGGGTTCACAGTCGAGGTTTAAACCAAAAATTTGGTTTAAACATAGGAACTTATTCGTTTGTTCCTAAGTTTAAACAAAATTTTTGGTTTAAACTTCGACTGTGAAACCAGCCCTTACAGTCTTAAAAAATCTGGTGTGCGTCGATGTTTATCTTCCAAATATTTTGACAAATCTCAATTGTTCGGTTCCTTGGGTATTTTCTGATAATTTCGTCCTATATTGTTTTTAGTTTTTTAGAAGGCCTGATCTGCATTTCCATTTCCATAGCATGGTGGCACACCTAATTGAATATGAATAAGATATAACTACCTTTAAAACTTCCGAATTAAATTTGAACAAATCCTTTATTTTATTAAAATCTCTTGAGTCACATTGTGAATCCTTTTAAAGTTTTTGGAGCTTAACTTGTAACAATTCCCACGGAATTGAAGTGAAAAACCGTGTGCCAAGAACAATGTTCTAATCAGCGCTATATTCTCTCACATGGAATAAGCGTACGGCTACGGTAGTACTTCGACGACGTACCCCAGATAACTGGATAACTCAATTTAAGGATCTTGTCCACTTGTCTGTCCTTGTGTTAAAATAATTGTCTGTTCGTCCAATGAAGTCATCATTTCCCTGGGGGCTTGAATTTGCGCTTTTGTTCAAGAATGAAAAATGGTACAAGCTTTGTGTCACGCATACGAGAATACTGAAAAGACGATTTCAAAAAAAAAGCCGAACAAGAAAAAGAAGGAAAAGTATCAAGAAAAATTGGAGAATTGTTTCTAGATGTGATGATAAAAAAATAAGGGAAAAAAAATTTCCTGTTTTTCGTCCTAAGCCGAGATAAGGAAGAAAGGCTTTTCGTTTTTTTCTTTTCCTAGGCACACAATTTTATGATATTTATGAAGGTACGTGTGCCGTTTAACGTACATTCGTATGAAGCGTAGACGTGTTGAACTACCCCTTTACGGTTTTTGCAATGAAAAACAGCCCTCTTCCTGAGACCCTGGTAAAAATCTTTTCCGATTTTCGATTTGATATGAAATTGTAAAAAAGTCCCGACTAAGCCTCTAGCCAGTTTGTTTTCATTGCCCTGATTTGTAAATTGCATAGTGCCCTTATACGTACTATCGCCCAGTTGCGCTACGTTTAGTGCGAATATCCTTTTATGAGTATTACCTGGGCATTAAATGTCGTTAGGAAATTGTGAAAATGGAAACGGCTCCTTGGACTTTAGTACCGATTTCGAGGGAGATGCAGGACGCATTAATATTCCATCGGCAGAATGCTATTTGAGGGTCTAATCGTGCGGGCAATTTAATGATAACGACAACACGACTGGCTCGTATATTTACCAATGAACGTTATTATCGGTCTATTGTTTGAAATTTTCAACAGTCACAACAATAAAATTCCGATTTAACGCTGTTCTTTCTCTTTATTTCTTTAAATCTCGGATTATTTTGGGTCTTTCAAATGTGTACATTTCTTTTTATTATATATTTTTTTGAGGCACTGGAAATATCTTAGTGCAGGCATTATTTCATGAAATTTCAATAAGAACTACGTTTCCGTAAAATGTAGGTGGAATTATATAGTTAACGCAACGCGCCCGTGAAGCGATGCCATTTTTTTTATCAATGCAAAATATGGTATAAATGTGTTACAATTTCTCTTAATATACTGTAGATGCACTACTCCCCTTATAAGGAAAGAACCTTGTGGTAGGGAGAGGAGTTCAGTGCTTTAATTTTAAGTTGACATACATATGATCTCCATATCGATTATTTTATTATAAGTACGGTGATTATCAAGATTTTAAATTAATAATAACTAATTAAATTAAATCAATGTTAATTAAAAAACTAAATGCAACGCAAGACAGCAATATTTTTCCAAACATCAAGAAATAACGAGAACTAACTAGAATGCATGTTTTTCGGTGTAACCAATTATTGTGATATCGCATCGCTTCGTGCTCATTGCTTCGCGCCCATTGCTTCCCGCGGATCGCTTCAATAGCTAATTTTCTAATTTCATCGCGCTTGTAAGGCGATTTTGACACTTACGAAGGTTTTATTTCGTTTTACTTTATTATTATAAAATAAAATTTACTGCCCTGATTTTTTTCATGTTTCATGACTAGTAGACACCAAAAAAGCGACAAAACAATTCAGTCCGTCAGTACGCCGACTGCCGTCCACTATACACAAAATCGCTTGAAGGCTCGTACCTTTTGAGCTAGTAAGTTGACATTTTTATGGATAACCTGGGTCATAGAGATATATGTACTGGAGATGACGAACAGCGACTGTTTTAAAGCCGGACGATTCCTCGCAAAGGACCGGTAATCAACACTATGCTACTATTAGCATCTTACTCACATTTATATTATACCCCGGTCTTGAACACCGAAAACCCCAAACAACAGCCTAGTAGGCTACCTGGCATCAAACGATCCATACAAAAACGTTAAATTTGGCTTCAAAATGCTTCAAAGTGCTTCATACAAAAACGGCGTCTTGTCGTCTCCAGTATTTATATCTCTATGAGCGGGGTGAACTCCTCAAAGTGTCCGCTTTTCGAGTGATAGTGATGTGAAGGGTGTACCGACTCAAATTCCGGGGTATGCTCATCGGGTGCCAGTGTCCTTTACAAAATATTTTTGTTATTTTTTTTTGATTGACTTCACTTTATTACTCTAATTGATGACATATATTTTGTTATTTGATTTTCTTTGGGTTTTCTCCTTGCTCGCCTCCGCGCGTCCACTCTACTCGCCTTGACTTGCTCCTGATCGCCGCCTCTGCTCAACGTGATTCGATTGTAATTCTGCGGGTACGATTCCACTCGCCTTGCCTTGACCCTCTCTGCTCTGCTCTCTCCCTATCTTTGTCTCTCTGTGTGGCCTTTGCTCTCCCTGTCTTCGTCCTTCCCTGTCTTCGTCTCCGCGTGTGGCCCTTGCTTTGTTTTCCTTGTCTTCGTCCTACCCTGTCTTCGTCCTTCCTTGTCTTCGTCTCTCTGTGTGGCTTCTGCTTTGTTCGTCTCGGCTGCGCTGTGTCTGCTTGTCGTGGTTTTGGCGAAGTTCGTCCTGGCTTCGCTGCGTTCGTTTTGGCTTCGCTGCGTTCGTCTTGGTTTCGCTGCTGTCGTCTTGGCTTCGCTACGTTCGTCTTGGCTTCGCTACGTCCGTCTTGGCTTCGCTGCTGTAGTCTTGGCTTCGCTGCGTTCGTCTTGGCTTCGCTGCGTTCGTCTTGGCTTCGCTGCGTTCGTCCTGGCTTCGCTGCGTTAGTCTTGGCTTCGCTGCGTTCGTCTTGGCTTCACTGCTGTCGTCTTGGCCTTTGCTGCTCGCGTCGGGTGCGTCGCTGCTGTCGTCTTGCTTCGGTGAGGTTGAGGATCGCTTAGGACGACTGTCCGGTCAGTTTTCAATGTTGCTAGAAGAGGAAGTGCAACTTCGCTTGCCTTCTTTACAGACTTGATCACTGCCACCGAGCTCCTCTTCTGGTCGATTCGTTCACTATATATACATATATATATATATATAGTGATAAGCATTTACTATCCACGAATTATTTTATGGATGTATTTTTGTATTTGATAATTTTGCCTTTTTATAATTCACGGTGAGTGTATGCCTCCCTCGGTATACATATACAAGTAGTCTCGCTGGGATCTCGTATACTTGCCGGCGGGTTTTCTGTCGCATCGCGTCGCCTGGGGCGCTGTTGTGATCCCGCTGATCTTTTCCAGGTGTATTCTTAATTTTTCTCTTTCAGCCTTTGTTGTGTTTGTTTTCCAGGTTCTGTGTTTCATGTTTTCTTTGTGTTTCGTATCACAGTTGTTTGTAATTCAATGTTCTTAGTTCTAAGTTTCAATTTGTGTAGTATTTGTAATTCAATGTTCTTAGCTCTAAATTTTAGCTTGCGTTGTCTTTGTAATTCAATGTTCTTAGTTTAAAGTTTTAATTTGTGTTGTGTTTATAATTCAATTCACTGTTAGATGTTTTAATTCAAAGTTTGTGTGTGGAAATTTCCGTCCTCACAAGGGGGAGGTTGGGGAAGTGTTTTAGACGAAAAATTTTGGATTCTAGATGTCAGGAACCGTTAAGGCTAGGTGGCTGAAACTTGGAATTTATATAGAAATTGGATAGTGGAGCAATTCGCAAAAATATTATCGATATGGATGGAGGGGTTTTGGAGTGGGGAGGGGGGGAGAGAAACAATTCATCCAAAACGTTTGGATGTCAAGACCGACACATTCCAAAATCCATATCTTCTAATCAGTTAATGTGAAGTTTTGCTGAAAATAAGAAAGCCTAATAGACCCTAGCAGAGAAAAACATTTTGTTGTTGTCAGTGTAGGTGGTGAGGGTGGCTAGCAGTGTGACCGTTTCGATATTTCTCAGGGTAGCAAATTTGGGTAGCAATTCTTAGCTTGGGTAGCAAAAATATTTTCTTATACTTCTTTTAATTAAATGGAACTAGTTACGTCATTACATGCTTATCTGTTAATCATAACACTGTATATCCATTACAAATTTAAAATGTTTAAAGAAAAATAATATTTTAAAGTGTGAACATTTATTTAGGAAAATCAAAATTCACACAAAATGCACATTGTGCCCTTCGCTCGAACGAGTGATAGATTCGAAAAAGATGCTTAATTCAATTACGATTATGTATGCGGTATGCGCTACCACTATACTATATTTCTCAGTACAATAATATTAAACAGCTATCGATAGTACGCGATTTCGAATGCAAGACCAGAGGCGTGCATGAATTTTACATTTGAGTTGTCCAGTTGCAAAACCAGCCATTCGACGATTTTTTTTGATTTTAAGGTTTCGGTATCCCTGGATTCGTCTCGTCTCAGGCTACAATTTTAAAACTAAATTGAGCATAAAAACCAGTCCTAAACCTTTAAAAATTAGGTTGGAAAAACCCAGTTAGGTGCAAAACCAGCCATATTTCTTTGATTTTGGTTTCAAAAGCTGATCTATTTTATCAGTTGCGAAACCAGCTTTATTTTTACTTAACACAATGATGACTAGTTTGGGTGCAAAACCAGACATATATTTTCTTATTTTTCTTGATACAACACTGTTTTAGACTATTATCAACTATTTTAAGAGACTTTTTTGTTATAGTTTGGTAATGGTAGTTGATATAACCTTGCATAATCATTGATTTGAGTTTTTTCCGTGTTTCGTTTGTGTTTTAAGGTTGTGAAAATAGATTATTATTTTAGAGACAGATTTACAGTTTTTAGTGATAATCAGGTCAAGGAACAACAAGAAATAGAACATCAGCTCGAGGAACAACAAGGAATTCAATAAACTACAAAGTCCAGGAAATGAAAACGTCAACCGAAAGAATGGAAGAGAAACATTGCAAAGCAACACCGCTAGAGTTGCAAAACCAGTCATATTTGCATTTCTGGTGCAGAACCAGCCATATCTAGATTCAAAACTATAATATCTTATTCATTTAATAAGCATAATATCAAAGCTTTGGCAGGGCAACAAAGAATATTTTTGCCTAGAAGCTGCATAGTCGGTTTTTGCCATTTTGCCACAAGTTTGTTGAAACAAATATGGCTGGTTTTGCAACTGGACGACTCATTAGATAGTCAAATCATATTTTTGGCGTACACAAGTTTTATAACGGCTAATTTTACCAGGGTAGCAAATTTAGACATGTAGCAACATAGTAGCAAAAAATTGTCAATAGTAGCATTTTGCTACCTTCGTAGCACTTGTGGTCACACTGGTGGCTAGGGTAAAAAAGAAAAAGTTTCGATTTTTATATTTCGAGAACCCACAATGATGTATAGCTGAAACTCTACTATAAAAGTGCTTTAGAAAAAAAAAATTCAAATAATATTTTTTAAAATTCGTCCCCTAAGGGGGGGGGGGGATGTGAAGGAGTTGTAAACATTTGAACGAATTCAGCCATATCAATTCAGCTCGGATTAGATATTGAATAACTTTTCACTTCCCCGGGCTTGTTGTATGTATAATCGCCTAAGACTTGTTTACAAGATTTTTCCCTTCTCAACCCCTAAGAGGGTAGAAAAGGGTTGAACACGTTTTCCCGAATTCCGTCATATCTCTTAGAGTGATTAGACATTGCATTTCGTCATATCTCTTAGGTTTGATGAGGTATCAAATTGGCTTTAAGAGTTTTTATAATAACCTACAAACCGATTTTAGGATTTTATTGTTTCTAACCCCCAGGGTGGAGGAAAGAGGTTGCCTACATTTTCACAAATTCCTGCATATTTCTTAGATCTGATGAGATATCGAATTAATATTTACTTCCTATATAGTCGCCAAAAAGTTGTTTGAAGATTTTTAGATATTCAACAAGCCTACCTTTCACAGTTTTCGACATATTTCTTAGGTTTGATGTGACATAAAATCGGTTATACTTCTACGAGCATTTCATGTAATCGCCTAAAAACTAATTTCCCGATTTTCCCAAACTCCACCCCCAAGGTGATGTAATTTGTTTGTATACGTTTAGATAAATTTCGTCATATATATAAGGTCTGATGAGGCTGCAAATTGGTTAATTACTTCTATGGGTTTTTAGTGTAAATATGGAAATATATCGGAACTCGAGTCGTTTACATGAGCTTTTGTTTAATCGGATGTTTAGTTTGTTTAATCAGATGTTTAGTTTGTTTAATCGGATAAAAATCTATATTTTAGATATTTTTATTTCCATTCTAAGGACAACATTAACTTTTCAAAATAATTCCTAATCTCGAAACAACTGATTTTATACTCCGACGTTGACCGCGTCTCTGAGTATGAGCCAATTACGTAATTAATGTATCATATGTGGCAGTGGCGTAGCATTCTGGCGCTACCCCATTTTAATCGTTTCCGGAACTTTGACCCGAAAAATAATAAAGTTACGACTGTTGACAAAAATTTTTTTACCACAAAAGACGGCCACCATTTAATGAATATCGCGAATGAATACCGATGCAATAAAACTCTGCGACAATACAGTCGCAGGCTGCGAACAAAAAATTTTAATATTTTTAAATGTTATTAGAGAGTTGTGCCAAGCGATTCAACGCACTTACAATAACTAGTTTCGTGATATAGCGCTTGCGACGCGATTGTGCCACCACACGCGTCGCGCTCCTCGCTTTCACTATAATTTCACGTTAGTTTACGAATGCTTATATTTTTAAGAATTGGCTTCTTGCGAGTTTTTTTTAAGGAGGATCGATCGCTGCCTTGGCTACTGCAATTGAAAAATCTTCATTGGAAAAACCAGTTTGAAAACTGCATTGAACTAGATAAAGTTTTTTCATTATCAGTGAGTGTGTTATGATAAGCAGCCGTTTAGCGGCTCTTCTCAAAACACTTTCTTTTGACCACTTTTTTTGCAATTTGTTCCACCTTGATTACTCTTTTCGTTTGAACACATGGACTAATTTTTTCTGCTAGTAAGTTGATCAGCAAAATCCTTTTATTGATTCTAATGGCGCCCAAGCGACTGCAAAATAGTTAAAGAATGGAAGCTAGAGATTTTTTGTAAACCATTCCCGTACATCATGTATCTGGTTTTAATCTAGCAATATAAAATCTAACCATTCCTTTAACCACCATGTACGCTCCAGCAATATTTATAATATATTTGTCCCACAGCTATGAAATTTGTATTAAAATTGATTTTGGCCAACCGAAATTTATGCAGTGGGCATGTGACCATCGATTGTTCGAAGAGTGCCTCCTTGGATCTTATCCTTGCGAATCGCAATCAATACACTTTGGTTCTGGTGCATTATCCTGTACTACATTAAGAACGCTACTTTACCCCCAATACAAGTAACCATATATCTAGGTGCTATAGCCATGTCTGGTTCTAGGATAATATGCGAACTTAAGTCTCCAGGATGTCTTCTAAGGATGTGGGTAAATTCAAGGAAAATCGTTTTATCCTGAAGAAGGATCGAGAGAATCAGGGCAAAATCGAAGAATATCCGCAGGTACTATTGGCCTTGTACGAAATTTATTCTACCGTAAGATTGTAAAGGAGCGGAAAGGAGAACGTATTAAAAACCACTTTTTGCATGGTTTGAACATACCTGAAAACAATTTGCGCATAAAATCTTTCTTGTACGAGAAGTTTTCCGAGAACATTAGCTTAAGTAAGATATGAGCGTAACAATGGTTTTTAACAGAATTAACATGAAACTTATATTTTTAGTAATTTTAAGAGGGTTGGGGGTTGATATCAAAGCTGAGTGCCTTACGTCGCACTCTACTTTTCAAATAGTTCAACCAATTGTGTTGAGAAAGTTCACAGTAACTCTTGCCTTGGTTATGTTTTTATTATCGACTCGATATGGATGTTATTTCTATCCGAGTTCTAGCTGCAGTTTATGACTATAAGGCGGTTGTCATGGTGACTGTCGACCTTCTTTTTGAAGAGAAGGGTGGACATTAATATAACAGGCTGACAGAAGCTAGAAGGGAAATTCATTTTCAATTTTTCCATAAAGTGATGCGAAAATAATTACTCTTTACTATGAAACGTGTAGCACAATCCAAAGCAATGAAATGTATTCCATCCGTTAGGTTACATATAATTTATAATTTAATATAACATTGTGTTGAATGTCTATTTCGGCCACAAACTAAGAAAACTTTCAACAGTCTGGGCGCAACTTTATTATTTTTCGGGTAGACATGCGGAATGCGATTAATGCTGAGTGAATTTAATATCTCATTATACCTAAGAAATATTTCGGAATTCGTGAAAATGTGGTGGTTTCTTGACGTAATTGAATAAAACTGTGAATGATGAGATTCTGCAGATTTTTGACCTCGATCCCCTTGGGATCCCAAGTTGGTTTTACTTTATTATTTTAATAATAAAGTATTGTTATCGATTTTTAAAAAAAAAAAATGTGCTACCCTGAAAATTTTTTTTTATACGTTTCTTGACTAATAAGCACCAAAAAAGCAAAAAAAATTTTCAGTCCGTCTGTGCGCCGTACGCCGTCCGCCGTCCAACGTACGCAAAACGTTTGAAAGCTTATAACTCTCAAGCTCTTTGAGCTATTAAGTTGAATTTTTTTCTGTTGGTAGACTGAGCAGACCCCTTCTAGCCACCTTTTGAGTGGCGGGGGTGTGAGGGGGGAGGTGGGGGAAGCGTTTTAGACGGAAAATTTTGGTTTCCAGATCTCAGTAACCACTTAGGCTAGGAGGCTGAAACTTGGAATTTATATAGAGCGTCGATCCATTTGCAAAAAATTATGATATAGGTAAAGGGGTGTGGGAGTGGGGGGAATAATAATGCGTCCGTAAAGCAAAAAAGCCGAGATTGAGACATTTTAAAATCCATATCTCCTAATCAGTTAATGTTACGAAATTAAAAATTAATGAACATCTGTGGGTATACTAGGAGAATAGATCGGAAACAAATTTTTGAGAGGGGGCAGTGGCGTACGGAGGTGGGGGGTGAAAAACTTTAGATTACGATATCTCACGAACCAATTGCACTAGAAAAAGGAAATTCGGTTTCTGTATTAAGGTTGATAAATAAAGTTTGCTGAAAGTAAACATTTTTAAGGGGGAGGTGGAGTGTGGAAGTGGAGAAGATAAGAATTTTTCCAAAAAACACGTCTCATATCTCAAGAACAATGTACGATAGATGCTTAGAATTTTTACCAGAAATAGGCCCAATAAACCCCTAGCAGGAAAAAGGGTGAGGGTGTAGAGGGTGAGGCTGGGGGAGGGTGAAAAGGAAAAAGTTCCGATTCTTATATCTCGAGAACCTAAAATGACATCAAGCTGAAACTTGGTATTTAGATAGAACTATAGTAGTAGCATTTTGGAAAAATATAATTTTTTATAGGGGTAGTATGGTACGGGGGTGGGGGGAGTTTTTCCTAACTATAGAACGGCTTATGCTAGAAAGCTGAAACTCAGTATGTATGTGTAAGTCAACTAGAAAAGTAATTTTGATTAAAAAAACAATTAAATATCCATTGGCGTTTGGAAGGGGGGCAAAAAAAAATGATCAATGAAAATGGAATGCATATATTTTCACAATTTTCGTCATATCTATTAGGTCTTTTCAAATATTGAATTTATTTTTATTACACGTATTCTTCATATAAATACCTAGAAAGTGTTTTCAGTATTTTTTGAAATTCGACCCCTACGATGGTGTAAAGGGGTTGTATACATTTTCACGAATTCAGCCGTATCTCTCCGGTCTGATTAGATATCGAATATATTTTTACTTCTACGAGCTTGTTTAATAATCACCTAAAACACGTTTTCAAATTTTTTCCTTTTTCAACCCCTAAGAGTGTGTTTCACGAATTTCGTCATATCTCTTAGGAGTGATAAGACATGGGATTGGTTTTTACTTCCTCGGACTTTCTTTACATATATCTAAAAACCCATTTCAGGGTTTTTTAATATTCAACCCCTAATTGGGTACAAGGGGGTTGAATATGTTTTCACAAATTTCTACATATTTCTTAGTTCTAATGAGATATCAAATTCATTTTATTTCCTAAGGCTTCCTACATAATCGTCAAAAGTTGATTTCAGTGTTTTTAGATATTCAACTCCAATAGGACGTAAGGCTTTCGACATATTTCTTAGGATTGATAAGATATCAGATTGGTTTTCACTTCCACAGACTTTTTATATTATCGCCTACAAATGCATTTCCGATTACATTTAATGGCCCAAAACCAAATCACGAAAAATCTCAACAACTGATATTATACTACGACTTAGACCTCGTCCCGGAGTATGACCCAATTATGTAATTCATATGTTATATGTGGTAGCGGCGTAAGTATTCTAGCGCGACCCCATTCTAACATTTTCTGAACTTTTTTCTGAGTTTTCAGTCACATAGTAACCTACACCGCGTCTCAGAATTGAACGCATTCCGAACTTCTACCGAAAAAATAATAAAGTTGCGCCCAGACTGTTGGCAGATTTTTTTGATATGTTTTGAAAAACACAATACAAAATATAAAAAAATGAATAATATGGGTTTTGAGATATTCAAGGATAAAGGACTAAATCGTTTCTTTGAAAAAAAATTTCAAGGATAATTTTTATTAGTATTTTTTTTATGTTGCGACAAGCTTCGCCTTTAAAATAAGTTCTATTTTCTTATTCTATGATAAAAATTACCAGAGATATGAATTTTCAAAGAAGACTCGAACACCATTTTTGAGAAATCTTTAACATACTCGTACTATACTATAACCAACAAAAAAAACTTAGATAGAAATAAAAAAATCTGCCAACAGTCTGGGCGTAACTTTATTATTTTATGGGTAGAAGTCGGAAACGTGTATAATGCTGAGATGCGGTGTAGTTTACTATGAGACTGACAACCTAAAAAATAACGTTCTAAATAGCCTCCTGGTTATTCTTTAGGTTGTCAGTCGCATAGTAACCTAGAGCGCATTTCAACATTAAACACGTTTCTGACTTCTACCAATAAAATAATAAAGTTGCGCCCAGACTGTTGGCAGATTTTCTATATATATTTACGTATTACGAGTAATACGAGTATATCGGAATTCGTGAAAAGTACATAACCGACTTACACCCCCTTAGGGGTCAGATAACGAAAAATTTGTAAAAGAGTTTCTAGGCGCTTATATTAAGAGCCCACAGAAGTGAAATTGATTTGAGCGCTCGAGATGTCTAAAAGATTTATCGAAATTCGTGAAAATGTATGAAAAAACCCCTTTCACGGACATTTTTCTTACTCCATCTTTGTACACAAATGAAAATTAAATTTTTTTTAGTTTTAATTTATCTAGTAGCATATCTACATATATGTACTAAGTTTCAACTTTCTAGCATAAGCCGTTTCTGAGATATGAAAAACCACCCCCCTCCCGTACATTGCTACCCCTATCAAAAATTTTATTTTTTAATTTTTTCTGAGATGTCTCTATAGCACCTCTATACAGATATCAATTTTTAGTTTTCTATCCTTTGCGGCTTTCGAGAAATTAAAATAAGAATTTTTTCATTTCTACCCCTCCCACCATCACTCCTGTAGCGAATGTAAAATCCATATCAACTAGCGCAGTAGGTACAGAGTACATAATGCACAAGTCATCTCACTTCGTTTACAGCATCATTGTATTTTGCAGCATCATTTATTGTACATAATGAATTATATTAACAAACTAGTTTTAACGGTAGAATTAGGTTAGTCGTAAGGTACTTAGAATAAAAACTTTCCTTTTTAAAACAGACACTGTCCGAGGTGGACGTGTTCTCATTTTGTACCTTTAACTCCCAATTCCTATCCTCGTGGTGCCTACTCACCCAAGTAGGCTGTATACGCAATGTAGTGGTTATTGATAGCAATCTCCACAATTGGTGACCCCGACGTGATTTTATCGGTTTTTTGACGTTCATTTTTTACTTTTTATGTAGGTTTTGTAGTTTTATTCCGTATTTTTTTCTTGATTTTAGCAATCTCCACAACTCCCTACCCCCAAATTTCTCTGCTAGAGGTCTACTGGTCCTAACTCCTGTAAAAATTTCAAGATCATATCTGATACGGTTCATGAGATACAAAAATTTATTTTTTTGAAAAATGGCTGTCTCCACCTTCAGCGCTTCACTTCCCCCCCCAAAAACTTTACATTCAGTAGACTCCACTGGTAGTTCTATATACAGAAACCAAATTTTATCTTCACTATCTCTTTTTATCTTCACAATTGATTCGGAAGATATTATAATTCAAAGTTTTTCACCCCCACCACCATACTTCACTACTCCTCTTAAAAATGTTAACCCCATTTTAATCTCCTAGCATCCCTTAATACAGCTACACAGTTTGAGCCGTCTGACATCAAACGTTCAGGAGATATGGATTTTAGAATGTATCAATCCCAGCTTTCAAGCGTTTTGGACGTATTGTTTATAAAATAAAGTAAAATTGAAATTATATTTTACTTCATTATTTTTTAATAATAAAGTATTGTGATCGACCTGAAATTTCAAAAAAATTTGCTACCCTGAAATTTTGTACTTACACGTTTTAGAACTAGTAAGCACCAAAAAAGCAAAAAAAGGCCTGTCTGTCCGCCGTAGACGCCGTACGCCGTCCGCCATACGCCGTACGCAAAATCGTTTGAAGACGCGTAGCTCCCAAACCCGTTGAGGTATTAAGTTGAAATAATAACCAGGAATAACCAGGAGGCTATTTGGAACTTTATTTTTTAGGTTGTCAGTCTCATAGTAACCTATACCGCATCTCAGCATTAAACACGTTTCGGACTTCTACCCATAAAATAATAAAGTTGCGCCCAGACTGTTGGCAGATTTTTTTCACTAATTCCTCGAGTACACAAATTTTCAAAAGAATCGGCGATGCTCACAAATTTCGTCATTTTTGGCCATTCTTGATGGAATGACATAATAAGTTTCAAATTTTACACCAAAGGGTTTAATTAGTTAAAATTTATTATTTTTAGAGTACCTTATTGAAAATTATTGCAGATACATGAAGCGACGTTAATTGCTGATTAAATTTAATCGAATAGGAGAAGAAAAATTCGAGGAAAATAACCACGTAAAATATTGTCATTTCAATTTGGGTTTGATGTGTTTTTTGTTAGTTATAAAGTTAACATTTAATTGAAAGATTATGAATTAACATTATAAACTTTTTTTGGTGAATGTTTTCACAGTACATTTTGAATTGGAAATACAAGTTTTCCGGGTTCAATACTGTTATTATTTATTTTTGCGTGACGTTTCGGACTCGACTGAATTTGGGTTGATAAAGGACTCAGTCGAGTCCGAAACGTCACGCAAAAATAAATAATAACAGTATTGAACCCGAAAAACTTGTATTTTCAATTATAAACTTTTTGCAGAAAAACATCTAAGCGATTGATTAAATTAATTTAGTGCATAGGTACATAAATTTTCAAAAATTGTTTTTTTGTTCCTTATACCTCAAAGAGTACCTTTGCTGCGATATCCTTTTCGTGTCGTAGCATTATAGAAATAAGATGGTAAGTAACGAATGTTTCAAAAAGACTTTGTTATAATTTTGTAGCACTTTTAACAACTCCACGTTGCAATCTATGTGCATTTCGAAAGTCTGAAAATTCAGTCAATTAGATGGAGAATCTCGTGACGGCAATAAAAAACGAACTAATGCAACAGTTGCGTGTTTCGGTGACGACAGCTGCGGTAGTTAAATGTTAAGTTTCCCGTAAGAAGTTTTCGAAGAAGAAACCAAACCTAAAAAGTTTTGTACCGAATAGAAAACTTCTTGTATAGGGGTAGTACGGCCATGTGTCATCCGATGGAGAGAAGTTTTCCCAACAGTTTCGAACCAAGATCTAAGTTTTCCCAGTGAGCAGTATAAGTTCACAGTTAAATTGAAGAAGAGAATTTTAGGTTGGGAAACTTTATCATTTTCCAGTAGTTCAGTTTATGTTTTTCTATAAGCGGGAAATGAACAAAAAAAAAATTGATATAAATTTCAGAGTTATTTATTTTTTGGGTCAATTTTAGTACAAAACTTTGATTTAATTTTTCTTTGGATTCTTTAAAATAGTTTTAATGATTTTACTTTACTATTTTTTAATAATAAAGTGTTGTGATCGACCTGAAATTTAAAAAAAAATTGCTACCCTGAAATTTTGTATTTACACGTTTTAGGACTAGTAAACACCAAAAAAGCAAAAAAAAAAAAATGTCCGACTATCCGCCGTACGGCGGTATGCAAAATCGTTTGAAGGCGCGTAGCTCCCAAACTCGTTGAGATATTAAGTTAAAATTTTTATGGTGGGTAGATTGGGTGATCCTCTACGGATGGTATCTTTGAAGGGGGTGGGGGTGCGAGGGGGTATGAGGGGGGAGCGTTTTAGAAGAAACATTTTGGTTTCTAGATCTCAGGAACCACTTATGATAGGAGGCTGAAACTTGGAACTTATGTAAAACTATGATAGTGGACCCATTTGAAGAAAAAAATTATCGATAGTGGTTGGGGGTGGGGGGAAAAACAATGAGTCCGAAACGCTTGAAAGCCGGTATTGGAATATTGTAAAATCCATATCTCCTGAACGATTGATGTCAGAAGGTTGAAACTTTGTGGTTCTCTTTAGGGATACTTCAAGATTAGAGCACGGCTAAAATTTTTAAGAAGGGTGGTGGGGTGTGGGGATGGCGCTTGAAAAACTTTGGATTACAATATCTTTCGAACCAATTACACCAGGAGGATAAAATTTGGTTTCTGTATATGGAATCACAAGTTGAGTCTACTGAATGTTAACTTTTTGAAGGGGAGGTGGAGCACGAAAGTGTGCGGTAGCAATTTTTCAAAAAAATCAATTTTTATATCTCGAGAACCGTACCAGATATGAACTTAAAAACTTTACAGGAGTTGGAGTCAGTAGACCTCTAGTAGGGAAAACAATTTTGGGTGTGTGGGTGTTGGGGGTGATGGTGAAAGGGGGTTGAAAGGAAAAAATTTTGATTTTTATTTCTCGAAAACTGTAATGAATAGAACACTAAAAATTTACGACTGTATAGCACTATTTTAGAGACACATTGTGATAAGGGTAGCACGGTACAGGGGTGAGGGGTGGTTTTTTATATCTCAGAATCGGCTTATGCTAGAAAGTTGAAACTTAGTACGTATATGTAGAAGTGCTAGTAGAGTCATTTGTGTACAAAGATGGATTAAAAAAATATCAGTAATAAGGGTTTTTTTTCCACATTTTCACGAATTTCATTAAATCTTTAAGACTTCTCGAGCTATCAAATCAATTTTACTACTGCGGCCTCTTAATATAAGCGCCTAGAAACATTTTTCCAATTTTTTCGATATCTAACCCCTAAGGGGGTGTAAGGCGATTATGTACTTTTTCACGAATTCCGATATATTTCTTAGGTCTAATGACATATAGAATTCACTTTCACTTCTAAATGCTTTGAATATTGTCGGGGAATAAACCAATTTAAGTATTTTTTGATATAAAACCCCCTGGGGAGTAAGACATTGTTCAAGTTTTCACGAATTCCGAATTTTTTTTTAGGTTTAATGAGATCAAATTCACTATGACTTCTATTGAATCAATTGAAAAAACAAATACGTAAATATGTAAAGAAAATCTGCCACTAGTCTGGACGCAACTTTATTATTTTATCTGTAGGAGTCTGAAACGTGTTTAATGCTGAGTTGCGGTGTAAGTTACTATGCGACTGACAACCTAAGGAATAACCAGAAGGCAATTTGGAACGTTATATTTTAGATTGTCAATCACATAGTAACCTACACCGCATCTCAGCATTAAACACGTTTCGGACTCCTACCCATAAAATAATAAAGTTGCGCCCAGACTGTTGGCAGGTTTTTATACTCTAGATGAAATCATATAGAGTATTATAAGTTTAATCCAGCCCAAAAGTTTGTAACGCATAGAACCAAGCCTCGGACGAAAAAAAGTTATATATTATTTTTTGTTTATTTGTGGCCAAAAACCTCAAATCCGCCTGACGTCCGTCCGTCCGTCCGTCCGTCCGTCCGTCCGTCTGTCCGTGAACACGATAACTCAAGAACGCCTTCACCTAGGATCTTGAAATTTTGAATCTGGTTGTTTGGTTGAATTTGTAAGGCTAAGTTCGTTAACGGGCAAAATCGTCCTACTCCTTCGGGTAGCTGCCATACAAAATGTCCTTAAAACACGTGTTCAAGAATATTGGTCGATAACTTGAGAAGGGTTTAAGCTACGACATTGAAATTTTGTATGTGTTATTTTTCCAATAGTTGGAGCTAAACATATGATTATGAAGAAAATCCTGTTGGTCCTTCGTGTAGCTGCCATACAAATATCCTGTCAAAATGTATTCACTTAATTTACGAAACTCACTATAACTCAAGTAATCTTTCAGCTACGAATTCGGAATTTTAAACAAGTTAGTTTTGAGTGAAAAGGAAGTTCGAGTTAACTAATCAGCGAAATCCTTTTACTCCTTCTGGTAGCTGCCATACAAAATGTCCTTAAGACACGTGTTCAAGAATATTGCCGATAACTTCAGAAGGGTTTAAGCTACGTCTTTGAAATTTTGTATGTGTTATTTTCCCAATAGTTGGAGAAAATGTATGATTATGAAGAAAATCCTATTAGTCCTTCGTGTAGCTGCCATACAAATATCCTGTCAAATAGCCTTCACTTAATTTACGGAACTCACTATAACTCAAGTATTATTTTAGCTATGAACTCGAAATTTTGTACAAATTAGTTTTGAGTAAAAACAAAGTTCGAGTTTACTAATCAGCAAAATCCTTTTACTCCTTCTGGTACCTGCCATACAAAATGTCCTTAAGACACGTGTTCAACAATATTTTTCGATAACTTTTGAACGCTTCAAGCTACGAATTTGAAATTTTGTACACGTTCATTTTTAAATGATTCCAAGGAAAAGCATAAATATGTAAGGAATCGAGTGAGTCCTTCCTGCACCTCCCATGCGAAAGTCCTTCAAAAAGGACATTTTTGTTCGATGACTTAAGTAGTTTAAGATATGAAATTAAACACTGAATATTGTCTTTTAGTTTTCAGTAGCAATCTAATGGCAGTCCTTAATAAAGGACATACCACATACACACGCGTAATTCTACTTTATCCCCAACTACAATATAAATCGGAGTTAAGTATTCATCTAGAGTATTATACGATTGGCTTGCAGCCGATCGTGACTGCAGTATGTTTATTCTACAGATTCTTCATATAAATACCTAGAAAGTTTTTCAGTATTTTTTGAAATTGAAATTGAAAAGGGATTGTATACTTTTTCACGAATTCTGCCATATCCCCCAGGTCTGATCAGATATTGAATATGTTTTCACTTTCACGTGATTGCGTAATAATCGCCTAAAATTAGCTTTTAATTATACTCTAGATGAAATCATATAGAGTATTATAAGTTTAATCCAGCCCAAAAGTTTGTAACGCATAGAACCAAGCCTCGGGCGAAAAAAATATATATATTATTTTTTGTTTATTTGTGGCCAAAAACCTCAAATCCGCCTGACGTCCGTCCGTCCGTCCGTCCGTCCGTCCGTCCGTCCGTCCGTCCGTCTGTCCGTGAACACGATAACTCAAGAACGCCTTCACCTAGGATCTTGAAATTTTGAATCTGGATGTTTGGTTGAATTTGTAAGGCTAAGTTCGTTAACGGGCAAAATCGTCCTACTCCTTCGGGTAGCTGCCATACAAAATGTCCTTAAAACACGTGTTCAAGAATATTGGTCGATAACTTCAGAATGGTTTAAGCTACGTCTTTGAAATTTTGTATGTGTTATTTTTCCAATAGTTGGAGCTAAATATATGATTATGAAGAAAATCCTTTTAGTCCTTCGTATAGCTGCCATACAAATATCCTGTCAAAATGTATTCACTTAATTTACAAAACTCACAATAACTCAAGTAATCTTTTAGCTACGAATTCGGAATTTTGTACAAGTTAGTTTTGAGTGAAAAGGAAGTCGGAGTTTACTAATCAGCGAAATCCTTTTACTCCTTCTGGTAGCTGCCATACAAAATATCCTTAAAACACGTGTTCAACAAAATTTTCCGATAACTTATGAACGCTTCAAGCTACGAATTTGAAATTTTGTACACGTTTATTTTTTAATGGTTCCAAGGAAAAGGATAAATATGTAAGAAATCGAGTGAGTCCTTCCTGCACCTCCCATGTGAAAGTCCTTCAAAAAGGACATTTTTTTTATGACTTACCCAGTCCAAGGTATGAAGTTAAACACTGAATATTGTCTTTTAGTTTTGAGTAGCAATCTAATAGCAGTCCCTAATAAAGGACATACACATGCACACACGTAATTCTACTTTATCCCCAACTACAATATAAATCGGAGTTCAGTATTCATCTAGAGTATTATACGATTGGCTTGCAGCCGATCGTGACTGCAGTATGTTTTTTTCTTATTTTCAAAGTAATTAGGGATAAAAAAAACTTAATCAATAGGCTGCAAGTAGAGTAAATATTTGTGCACAAAATGAAAAATAATTCTTTTTCATTGGCAAGTGGTCAAATAGTGTCAAATCATCAAATTTTTGTTTTTCCATATTATTTGTTCACATTTTGTTCTAGCGAGAAAACTTGCTAACATATTTTTTTTTGTAATTTTTGTTGTGAAATGTTTATCGTTCTAAATTTGACTAGATTTGTTTGTAAAACTTTTGTGGTCAAATATATGACATCGCGAACTTAATGATGGAAAAAGCATTTTAAGAATAAATTTAACTGTTTTAACGTTCTTTTTTTGTTTCTAGGACTCTACGTGTTAGCATCGATCCACTATACCCATTTGTATACCATATTCCAGGTAATGTTCTTTTTAAGCAGTTTATGCAATTTTTTTTCATTTACATTAAAAACTTCCGCCTTCCCGTTGGAAAGTCAATGATTGAGGCTGCTAAAAAAAGCTCATGTTTATTTATTCTATAATGAAATAGTCGATTAATCTGTTTCAGAACATTTTAGTTCACGATCATTTATCTGCAAAACTATATCGTTGACATAAATTTGGTTCTTTGTATTGTAAAAGGTTATTTTGTTGCCTTTGGCTCGACGGTAAATTTATTGCGCCAGCTTATATACGTTCGCATTCATTCACATTGAAATAAAACCATTTTCTCGCTTGAGTAATTCCTTTTTTTTGTAATAAATGTAAACTAAGATTAAGAAAAATAAATGTTTCACATAAAATAGAAAGAAATTGTTTCAAATGTGTATTGATAAGCTTAAACAGTTATTTCTATTTATTTCAGCACAAAGTTACTCCGTAGTACTCCTCTAAAATAAGTTTCAATCTTATTACCCTTTCTGTCCTTATGTGGCTCAAATCGAATCTTCAATTATTTTCCGATTCCTTCTTTTATTCTTAAAGTTCTCTTCAAGCTCTATAAAGTAATTTCTTTTCTGGGGATAGGTTGTTAGTCTATCGCCGAACCACCGGGTGAGCATGGCTATGAAAGTATTACCGAGATAGTACCTATTTTGCGGAATTCGTTGAAAGTGAAGAAAATGGAATAGAACATGTCTCACACAAGACTACCGATGCTACCGAATTGTTGAACTTTACGTTCCGCAAAATAACTTTGAATATCGACTGGGCAACGTTACAGATGTGCCAAAAACTTACTAACCAATAATTACAACTAGAACTTACCTCTTTCAGGTATCGGTTCTTTGCGTGTACTCCACAGTGGTGCTTCCGTACTTTCCGCATATAATTCTAAAACTTCGGCCGTACATCGTAGCACTAATTGTCCATTGTGATAGTGTGACGGAAGAAGCTGTTTCGAAATAGGTAGCTAATATAAGGTAAATTGTAAATTTATTAATAGAGCAATTCTTTAAGTACCTGTACTTGTAGGTCTCTCGAGGCCCATAGGAGATTATCGTGCGTTGAGTGCAACACTGTTGGCTCTGTTCCTACCTGAAATTAAAGATGAAAATTGAATTTTATTGAGGACTCTTTTTGACTAGAGAGTGAATAAATTGAATGCAATCCCAGACAATTCTCTTAGATATTCCAATAAAATCTTGTGCAAGAAGGACTTTACTTCTCCAGTTCCTATATGATAAAAATAGAAGCAACAGCAATAGTGCTCATTCCCACTGTTTCTGAACAAGTTTTTTACTAGCTGTTATAATACATTTTTGTTACGCAAATACTAAATTATGCTGTTTTAGTACTGATGACATAGGTCGAAAGAAATTATATTTTTCAGTTCGGAATATATACCAAGAATCAGAATTTGTGGAATATCCAGTACTGCAAGTTCAGAACCGACAGTACTGACGACCTTCATTCAAAATAACTGTTGAACCAAAGTACATAATCTTATTGGAAAATAAGGGCTCCGCCAGTATTGTATCAGTACTGAAAATCATTTCTAGGAACATTTTATTTATCAATAATGGGGTTTTATTATAATAATAGTTTACATACATAGCTAATACTTTTAGAGAGACAAAAAAATATTATACTGTACACGAATCCTTTAACTTTAGTATTTATTTTATATTTACCACAGTATAGTATCTAATTGATTTCGGTATCAGAAGTTATGGAAAGTACAGTTTTTTCTGATTACTTGAATTTATTCTATGCTTATAACTACAGAAGTTATTTGATTAGAATTATTATATATTGCATAAAATTTTGATATTCTTGGAATTTTTGATTTTATTTATAGATTTATTTTAAAATTACAGAAATTAGACTTCTCAAACGTCAAGAACTCTTACAATCAGTACTGTATCAGTAAAATTTACACATTATTTGCAATATTAAGCGCTCTCGAGTTGAAATCCTGTTAGGGGCTGGTTGGTTGGTTGGTTTACGTGGTGGCCCGTCTGCCGAAAACAAGGCCCAATTAGCACAGGAAGCGCCGTTTTGATACCACAACTCGTTTAACCTGGTCGTTGAGGGGTTATGAAGTAGATATATAGTTTTACAGAGACAGGGCTTGAATGGATTATCATATCCATCCGGAGCTGTTCAAGAAGATAATCAGTTCTCCAATCTTGTTTTTCGAGATCTCATCCAGGTTATTAAAGAAGGGTTTGCCTAGTGCGCGAAGTCTGGCTCTAGCTAGGGCTGGACACTCGCAGTGTCCCGTGCTGACTGCCGTGACTCTGGAGACGTCCACACGGCAGTAAGATGGCCATATCTTCCTAGATATGACGCAGTTAGTCAATCCTCTCCATCTGGAGTTGGCGTTTGTGAGAAAGTGGGTGGATATTTGGCGTTTAATAGTCCCTAGTGAGATCTGAACTGATTCTACGAGAGAGCTCTGAAGAACAGAACCTTGCCTAGCTAATTCGTCTGCCCGCTCGGTACCTTCTATCATGCTATGTCCTGGGACCCAAAGCAGAGTAACTTTGACTTGACTTCCTAAGTAGGCTAGCTCCTCTCGGCACTATTCGACGAGTTTAGAGGTGGTGGTAGCCGAATCTAAGGCCTTGATTGCGGTTTGGCTGTCAGTGAGGATTACAACATTTCGTTTTGGCGTAGCGTCTTGCTGCAAAGTTCGACAGGCATCCTGGATCCCCAGTATCTCCGCCTGGAAAACGCTGGCGTAGTCCGGTAAGTGGTAAGACTTTGCGACATAGTGTATGTCTGAGAAAACTCCCGCTCCGACTCCGTACTTCGTCTTTGAACCGTCAGTGTATATGAATGTGTCGAATTCGTGTATAACTGAACCATTCTTCCATTCCCCTGGTTATAGCTCTTAATCAACGCTGGCCACCAGGCTAGCGATTCGTAGGTAAGAATTGGACGTATTACGGCTGTGTACAACCACAGAACCATTCTTGGTTTAAGTCCCCACTTTTTGCCGAAGGTTCGTTTGCAGGCGTAAAAGGCGATACGTGCTTTCTCCGCCCGTTGATCTATATTTATCTTCCAGCTGCGCTTCGTATCGAGCACAACTCCAAGATACTTTGCACTAGATGATAATGGTAGTTGATGACCGTTTAGGCGGGGGAGGTTAAAGTCCAGTATTTTGGTTTTAGTGGTGAAGAGCATCAGCTCAGTCTTGTCCTGATTTACACCCAGGCCGCACGTCATCAGCATACGCCACCACCTTAACCCCTTCCCTGTCCTGTTTTACTAAGATCTTATTCATGACCATTAACCAGAGTAGAGGCGAGAAAACACCACCCTGCGGTGTTCCTCTGCACACCGATTTTTTCAAATGGCTGTTCCCTAAGCTCGAGTGGATAATTCTTGTACTCAACATGGATACTATCTAGTTGCTGAGACATTCCTCCACACCGAACTCGATGAGAGATTCTTGATTGGCCTGAGTATGAACGTTATTAAAAGCACCTTCAATGTCTAGAAAAGCAGCTAGGGTATACTGTTTGTAATGCTTTGTGTATTCAATTGTTCGCACAACCTCATGCAGAGCAGTCTCTGTGGATCTTCCCTTAAGGTATACATGCTGGGATTTTGAAAACGGAGATCTGTCCAGGATCTGTCGCAAATGGATATCTAAAATGCGCTCTTTTCAGTACGAAACATACTGCAGTCACGATCGGCTGCAAGCCAATCGTATAATACTCTAGATGAATACTTAACTCCGATTTATATTGTAGTTGGGGATAAAGTAGAATTACGCGTGTGTATGTTGTATGTCCTTTATTAAGGACTGCCATTAGATTGCTACTCAAAACTAAAAGACAATATTCAGTGTTTAATTTCATATCTTAAACTGGGTAAGTCATCGAACAAAAATGTCCTTTTTGAAGGACTTTCGCATGGGAGGTGCAGGAAGGACTCACTCGATTCCTTACATGTTTATCCTTTTCCTTGGAACCATTTAAAAATGAACGTGTACAAAATTTCAAATTCGTAGCTTGAAGCGTTCAAAAGTTATCGAAAAATATTGTTGAACACGTGTCTTAAGGACATTTTGTATGGCAGGTACCAGAAGGAGTAAAAGGATTTTGCTGATTAGTAAACTCGAACTTTGTTTTCACTCAAAACTAATTTGTACAAAATTTCGAGTTCATACCTAAAATAATACTTGAGTTATAGTGAGTTCCGTAAATTAAGTGAAGGCTATTTGACAGGATATTTGTATGGCAGCTACACGAAGGACTAATAGGATTTTCTTCATAATCATACATTTAGCTCCAACTATTGGAAAAATAACACATACAAAATTTCAAAGACGTAGCTTAAACCCTTCTGAAATTATCGGCAATATTCTTGAACACATGTTTTAAGGACATTTTGTATGGCAGCTACCAGAAGGAGTAAAAGAATTTCGCTGATTAGTTAACTCGAACTTCCTTTTCACTCAAAACTAACTTGTTTAAAATTCCGAATTCGTAGCTAAAAGATTACTTGAGTTATAGTGAGTTTCGTAAATTAAGTCAATACATTTTAACAGGATATTTGTATGGCAGCTACACGAAGGACCAACAGGATTTTCTTCATAATCATATATTTAGCTCCAACTATTGGAAAAATAACACATACAAAATTTCAATATCGTAGCTTAAACCCTTCTCAAGTTATCGACCAATATTCTTGGACACGTGTTTTAAGGACATTTTGTATGGCAGCTACCAGAAGGAGAAAAAGGATTTCGCTGATTAGTAAACTCCAACTTTCTTTTTACTCAAAACTAACTTGTACAAAATTCCGAATTCGTAGCTAAAATATTACTTGAGTTATAGTGAGTTTCGTAAATTAAGTGAATACATTTTGACAGGATATTTGTATGGCAGCTACACGGAGGACTAGCAGGATTTTCTTCATAATCATACATTTAGCTCCAACTATTGGAAAAATAACACATACAAAATTTCAAAGTCGTAGCTTAAACCCTTCTTAAGTTATCGACCAATATTCTTGAACACGTGTTTTAAGGACATTTTGTATGGCAGCTACCCGAAGGAGTAGGACGATTTTGCCCGTTAACGAACTTAGCCTTACAAATTCAACCAAACATCCAGATTCAAAATTTCAAGATCCTAGGTGAAGGCGTTCTTGAGTTATCGTGTTCACGGACAGACGGACGGACGGACGGACGGACGGACGGACGGACGTCAGGCGGATTTGAGGTTTTTGGGCACAAATAAACAAAAAATAATATATAACTTTTTTTCGTCCGAGGCTTGGTTCTATGCGTTACAAACTTTTCGGCTGGATTAAACTTATAATACTCTATATGATTTCATCTAGAGTATAAAAAGGCCAAACTAATGGGTCTGAAATTTTTCGCGAGTTCAAGTCTGCATTTGGCCACTTTTAGTAAAAACACCACTTTGACTTGTCTCCAAGTCTGGGGCACATGATTTAGGGAGATGCAACTTCTTAAAATCGCCACCAGCTAGGTGCTAGTTTATTATAAAATATTAAATTTGTAAACAGGTCTACATTGTTATATAAAACAAAAATCGCATTAGAACTCAAAGCGAAGGTCAAGATTAATACAGTACTCAAGACGCAATAGCACTCCAGTACTGAATAAATTAAATTTAGATGAATTTAATCAGTAATGGAAATGTATCACTGGAGATCTGTCTAAGATGAAAACATACAGTAGTCACGATCGGCTGCAAGCCAATCGTATGATACTCTAGATGAAATACTGAACTCCGATTTATATTGTAGTTGGGGATAAATTAGAATTACGTGTGTGCATGTTGTATGTCCTTTATTAAGGACTCCCATTTGATTGCTACTCAAAACTAAAAGACAATATCCAGTGTTTAATTTCATATCTTAAACTAAGTCATCGAACAAAAATGTCCTTTTTGAAGGACTTTCACATGGGAGGTGCAGGAAGGACTCACTCGATTTCTTACATATTTATCCTTTTCCTTGGAATTAGTTAAAAATGAACGTGTACAAAATTTCAAAATCGTAGCTTAAAGCGTTCAAAAGTTATCGAAAATATTGTTGAACACGTGCCTTAGGGACATTTTGTATGGCAGCTACCAGAAGGAGTAAAAGGATTTCGCTGATTAGTAAACTCGAACTTCGTTTTTACTCAAAACTAATTTGTACAAAATTTCCAATTCATAGCTAAAAGATTACTTGAGTTATAGTAAGTTCCGTAAATTAAGTGAAGGCATTTTGACAGGATATTTGTATGGCAGCTACACGAAGGACTAAAAGGATTTTCTTCATAATCATATATTTAGCTCCAACTATTGGAAAAATAGCACGTACAAAATTTCAAAGTCGTAGCTTAAACCCTTCTAAAGTTATCGACCAATATTCTTGAACACGTGTTTTAAGGACATTTTGTATGGCAGCTACCAGAAGGAGTAAAAGGATTTCGCTGATTAGTAAACTCCGACTTCCTTTTCACTCAAAACTAACCTGTACAAAATTCCGAATTCGTCGCTAAAAGATTACTTGAGTTATTGTGAGTTTTGTAAATTAAGTGAATACATTTTGACAGGATATTTGTATGGCAGCTACACGAAGGACTAAAAGGATTTTCTTCATAATCATGTATTTAGCTCCAACTATTGGAAAAATAACACATACAAAATTTCAAAGACGTAGCTTAAACCCTTCTGAAGTTATCGACCAATATTCTTGAACACGTGTTTTAAGGACATTTTGTATGGCAGCTACCCGAAGGAGTAGGACGATTTTGCCCGTTAACGAACTTAGCCTTACAAATTCAACCAAACATCCAGATTCAAAATTTCAAGATCCTAGGTGAAGGCGTTCTTGAGTTATCGTGTTCACGGACAGACGGACGGACGGACGGACGGACGGACGGACGGACGGACGGACGGACGGACGTCAAGCGGATTTGAGGTTTTTGGGCACAAATAAACAAAAAATAATATATAACTTTTTTTCGTCCGAGGCTTGGTTCTATGCGTTACAAACTTTTGGGCTGGATTAAACTTATAATACTCTATATGATTTCATCTAGAGTATAAAAATACTTAAATCGGGTTTTTCCCGGACTACATTTAAAGCTTATAGAAGTTAAAGTGAATTCCAAATCTAAATATACCTTAGGAATATATAAGAATTCGTGAATATGTACACAACCACTTTACACCCCCTTAGGGGTTGGATATCGAAAAATTTTGAAGATCGCTACTAGGCGCTTATATAAATAGCCCGCAGAAGTAAGATTGCTTTTGATAGTTTGACATGTCTAAAAGTTTTAACGAAATTCGTGAAAATGTGGATTCATGGACAACCTCTGAACGCCAATAAAATTCTGAACTTTTTTTTTTGCTTAGTTACTCTAATAGTACATCTACATATACGTAAGAAGTTTCAACTTTCTAGCATAAGCCGTTTCTGAGATATAAAAAACCACCCCTCACCCCAGTACCTTGCTACCCCTATAAAAAGTTTTATTTTTCTAGGATGTACCCATAGTGGGTTTCTGGAATATAAAAATAAAATTTTTTGAGAAATTGCTATGCCCCCACTTTCGTGCCCCACCTCCCCCCTCAAAAAATTTACTTTCATTAGACTCCTCTTGTGATCCTATATACAGAAACTAAATTTTATCTTCCTGGTGTAATTGGTTTGGAAGATATTGTAATCCAAAGTTGTTCACCCCCCAACCTCACACCCCACTATCCCCCTTAAAAATGTTAGCCCTTGTCCAATATCCAAGTATCCCTAAGGAAAACCACAAAGTTTCAATCTTTTGACATCAATCGTTCAGGAGATATGGATTTTAGAATGTTTCAATCCCGGCTTTCAAGCGATTTAGACTCATTGTTTTTCCCCCCACTTCCACACCCCTCAACCCTTATCGATAATTTTTATGCCACTGTCCACTGTCCACTGTCATAGTACTATATAAGTTCCAAGTTTCAGCCTCCTAGCATAAGTGGTTCCTGAGATCTGGAAACCAAAATTTTTCTTCTAAAACACTCCCCCCTTAGTCCCCCTTACACCCCCACCCTTCCAAAAGATACCAGTGGTAGAAGTTTACCCAATCTACCCACCATAAAAATTTCAACTTACTACCTCAACGGGTTTGGGAGCTACGCGCCTTTAAACCATTTTGCGTACGGCGTACGGCGTATGGCGTACGGCGTACGGCGTACGGCGTATACGGCGGACAGACGGAATTTTTTTTTGTTTTGCTTTTTTGGTGTTTACTAGTCCTAAAACGTGTAAATACAAAATTGCAGGGTAACAAACTGTTTTGAAATTTCAGGTCGATCTCATTATTTATTATTTATTTATTTATTTATTTTTTAATAATAAAGTAAAACTCTATATGATTTCATCTAGAGTATACAAATAGTTCCACTAAAATTCCGCTGCAGTACCGATACGCTATACAGGAAGTTTTTTTTGGGGTTGGAGCATGAGATTGAAGAGAGCGTATAAATATTTGGCAAGTTGAAAATCAATTGGTGCTGAAGACAACAAGTTACATTCAACATTCAATGATTTTGTTATTCGATAATTTACCTAGCGTTTTAGACGAAAAATTTAGGTTTGTAGTTCTCTGTAACCTTATGAAGAACTATGAACCTTATGAAGAACTATGATAGAGGACGGATTTGCTAAAAATTGCCAATATTGGTTGAGAACACAGTAGACATATATCAGAGAAAAAAAATTTGTGGTGCGGATGGTGGGAGCGGGAGGTAAAGAAAAAATTTTGATTTTTATTTCTCGAAAACAGCAAATAATAGCAAGCTAAAAATTTATGATTATATAGAGCCACTATAGAGGCAATCTAGAAAAATTTTGACAGGGGTAGCAAGATACGGGGGTAGGGGGTGGTTCTTTTTATATCACAGAAAGCGCTTTAGGTAGAAAGTTGAAACTTGTACGTTAATGTAGATGTACTACTGCAGTAATTCAAGCAAAAAAGTTTAGATTTTCATTGCCATACTGGGCTGGAGTAAACAAAATTTCCGAGAAAAATATTTTTTCTACATTTTCACTAATTTTTTTATATCTTTTAGACATATCAGATTAATTTTCTTTTTGTGGGATCTTTATATAAACGCCTTTATTTTCCAAATTTTTCGACATCCAACACTTAAGGGTGTGTAAAGTGGTTGTGTACATTGTCACGAATTCCGATATATTTCTTAGGTCTAATGAGATATTAAATCCGCTTTCATTTCTGAAGAGTTTAAGACCAATCAGAAAAAAACGATTTAAGCTTTTTTTCGATATTCAACCTCCTAAAGGGTGTAAAATATCGTTCAAGTTTTCACGAATTCCGACAAATCTTTTAGGTTTAATGAGATGGAATTCGCTTTTACTTCTATGGGCTTTAAATATAATGATCTAAAAAGCACTTTCGGGATTTTGCGATATTTCACCCCTAAGAGGGTGGAGAATGATTGGGTACGTTTTTACAAATTTTGACACATCACTTAGGCCCGATGAAATATCGAATTCGTTTTTACTTTAACGGGGTTTCCATACGTAATCGCCTGAAAACCGGTCTACGAATTTTTTGGGAGGTAACCCCTATGGGGCTTTGTCGATATTTTACCCCTACATTTTTATTGAAGTTGAAAAAAAAGTAAGTAAATGAAAAATGTGCCAACAGTCTATGCGAAACCCAATTTTTTTTTTTTGAGTAGAAGTCCAGAACGCGTTTAATGCTGAGATGCGGTGTAGGTTACTGCTCCCAGACTGTTGGCAGATTTTTTGGTCACACCTAGCTTCTCCACTTAAGCAATGTGGTGAAGTCTTCTAATACTAGCAGGATGAATTTTCTTTTAAAAGCGTTTGGTGTAAGAAGATGCTGCAAACATTAGAACACCTTCACCTGATGTTATCTGGTGTGTTGTTTGTCCAGTAGTTTACCTATTTTTGAAGCAGCAGCAGGTTTTAAGCGAAATTTTAATTTTTGGAATTATAACATTTGCGCTACAACATCGATATATTCTTCCTTGTCCTTGTAGAGTCTGGTTTGTGACTGTCAGTCTTTAAATTTTGAGTGTTTTGAATGTTGCTTTTCTGTCATTTTTGTCTAAGGACTAAGGATGAAAGTCTGCATATTTTATTTTAACTCCTCTTTTCCTCTAGTCGGTATTTTTGTTTGTAACCTTCATTTGTCTTGTTTATTGTTTGCAATTGTTTCATATTTACGGGGGGGGGGGGGGGGGAAATTTCGTTGCTCCACGAAGTTGAAGACTAGACATTTTAATTGTCGTTCTTAACATGTTTTATTGATGCATTGACACTGCCATACGATGTTTTCTTTTAATTAGCATCCTGCCTAAACGACTTTTATATCCCCGTATGCATAAAAAACTTCTCCGTAATGATAAGAAAATACGACGTAAAACACACACTCGGGCAGAGGTTTTTTGAGAGTGCTTTGGAGTAGATGGAGTGCGACAATATATCCCTAAACGTTACTTTATAACTTCGATATACACACAAACATATGTGACAGGATTTCTTAGTATCAGAGTTAAGTGCCAACTCTCCCTGTATATATCACGAATATATGGGCAGAAAAGGTAATTTAAACTTTCAGCTCGAAAGTGCACAAACAATCGGCGCCAAATTTATGTTGCAGCTTCACGGCAACCTGAGTAATGTCCTTTTTCCTGGCCATATCTTTTCCCATGCTTTTTTCGTTGCTCTCCACGTTAATTGTTTCCTTCTACTAAGTTCGCATATTCTTCAATTCGTCGCTTTACAATGGCACCGAAAAGCCAGTTTTTTTTATATTGTTTCCATACGTAAGTCCTTCTTCTACACCATCAGCTTCCATTGAGTCCTTGATGAGAGACGGAGTGTGAGGATTTGCGAACGAAAATTCGAAGTGTCGACAACTACTTTTAGCATGGAACTATAGGTTTTTGTTAGTTTGCCAAGAAATTCATAAAATTTACTGTCCAACTTTCGGATACAGTAGTTCATTGGCTCCATTATAAATTTTCTGCTTGAAAATCTGTACAATGTATCATTCGGTGATAAGCTACAATCTGAAAGATACAACATTGTTCCGTACCACACTTTATCTGTAGCACGATACAAATTGGCCTGTAAATTTGGCTTTATAGATGCAATTTTTTACGCTTGGAAAATATGTGGTTGTCGTTTGAATTATTGTTACAAAGAGTAGGACACTGATTTAAGACTTATTTTACTAAATTATTAGTTCCTTGATAGTAAGGGCGATTATTTCAAGATGAAGATGGAAGCACCGGGAAAAAAATTGGACTATGTTGTATGAGCTTTAGAAATCTTCGCCAATCAAAATTTTTACTAGGCAAAGCAAGAATGTAGAAATAAATTAGCTACAAAAACTGTACAGTTACTAAAATGAAAATTAGGTTAAATATGCGGAATAGTAAAACTTAAAGATAATGAACTAATGGAATAGTATGCGGCATGATCCTAAACAAAACGATGGGCTTCAATTTTTCATTAAATTTTTGGTAAAAGCTTCAGAAATGTAAAATTTTAAAAGTTAAGTTTAATACCACTTCTTCCAATAAATTATTAAATTAAAACTTAAATTAAATAATACATAGTTTAAGCAATGAATGAAACATGTAAAAAAAAATCTGCCAATAGTCTGGGCGAAACTTTATAATTTTTCTGCTTAAAGATGGGGAGCGAACAAAACGGGGTCGCGATAAAATGCTTACGCCACTACCACATATTAATATATACACATATAATACACATTAATAACGTAATTGGGTCATACTCCAGAATGCGGTCAAAGTCGAAGTATAACATCAGTTGTTTCAAGATTAGGAAGTTTTTTGGAAAGTTAATTTTGTCCTTAAAACAGAAGTAAAAATATGTAAAATACAGCCCTTTAGCCGAAGTGAAGTAGGTTTTTAGGCGATTACATAAGAAGCAACTTGATATCTCATCAGACACAAGGGATCTTGCAAAATTTGTGAAAACGTAAGCAAACCCTTCACACCCTCTTGTGGGTTGAATTACGAAAAATTGTGGTTTGGTTTTTAGGCAACTACAATTTATCTCATCAGACCTAAGGGATGACGAAAATTGTGCAAACGAATGCAACCCTCTTACACCTCAGATCTAAGAGGTAAGTTGGAATTCGTAAAGACATATGCAACTCTTTAAAAAGTTTGTGGAAGTAAAAACCAATCTGATATCTACTACATGAAATATGTCCAAAGCTGTGAAAGAGTGTGCAACCTCCTTACACCCTCTTAGGGTTGAATATCAAAAAGCCTGAAATTAACTTCTTGGCGATTATATAGGAAGCCTTAGGAAATATATATCAATTCGAAAATGTAGGAATTTGTGAAATGTGTTCAACCTATTTACACGACCTTGTGGGTTGAGTATCAGAAAAGCCCAATCTAATGTTTGTAGGCTATTATATATAAACTCTGCAGAAGTTAAAGCCAATTTAAAATCTCATGAAACCTAAGAGATATTGCAAAAATTGTGAAGACGTATGCAACATCCTTACATCCACTTGGGGTTGAAGATTCATAAATCATAAAAGAGGTTTTTAGATGAAAATAAAGAAAGCCCGAGGAAAAACCAATTCCATATCTTATCACTCCTAAGAGATATGACAGAATTCGTGAAAAGCTGTACAACTCTTTTATACCCTCTTAGGCACTGAAAAGGGAAAAGTTTTGAAAACTAGTTCCAGGTAATTATAAAACAAGCCCATGGAAGTGAAAAGTTATTTGATATCTAATCAAACCTGATATAGCTGAATTCGTGAAAACATATACAACCCCTTTAGGGGTGGCATTTAACTATCCTGAAAACACTTTTGTAGACGAATTGGTCAGCCGCTTCGTCGCCTGGAGCTTGAGTCTTTGATTCGGTTAACAAATCCGTTGGCAAGAAAAGAAACAAACAGAATTCTATAATGGTTTCTTCTTTATTCCTTTGGATATTGTTTTAAATATTGTTCTGTGACTCCAAAACCTGTAAATATAACATATACTGATTCATTTCACATACTAATGAAATACTAATTTCATTTAATTACATTAATTTTCTTTTTGATTTCTTCAAAATTACTACTTCAAATTCAAATACTTCAAAATATACTACGCTTCTCGTGGTTGCGTTTTTTTCTTTCTCACTCTCCCTGAAGTTAATTACGCTTGCAGTTTGTATCACTCGAGGTAAAGTTGGTTACGAAACTAGGGTTGCCAACAACTTTCTAGTTTTTTATGTGAAGAATCGCCTGAGTAAAAATTGGTTCAATATTAAAGAAGACGAAATTCATGAAAATATATGCATCACATTTCATTGATAATTTTTTTTGACCCCCTTCCCCAATCCTATGTAAGCTGAATTTAATTTTTCTATCGCAATTGGTTCGTGAGATATCGTAATCTAAAATGTTTCACCCTCCACCCCCGCACGCTACTGACACCCTCAAAATTTTGTTTCCTATCGGAAACGTACAGCGGACAGCGTTCGGAGTACAGACGGAATTTTTTTTGTACAGGGTGCGCCATCTTTTATGTCGGTATGTAAACATTGAATAACTTTGACATTTTTCAACAGATTAACTTGATTGGACAAGTTTTGGAAACGTCAATTCAGTAGAATTTTAACCATGGATCACTTCACACCAAAACAACGCGCTGAAATAGTGACGCTGTATATTGAGAATAGTCGTCCCGTTGTGATAACACAACGTGTATATCGTCGAAAATATCGCGGCCAACAAGAACCGTCTGACAACACTATTCGTTGTTTGGTGTCGAATTTTTTTGAGTACGGGACAGTGGGAGATCGTCCACATGCCGTTCATCGACGACCAAGACGTTCCAATGAACTGGTTGAAGCGGTCAGAGAGAGCGTTGCCGAGAACCCATAGATCTCGTATCGTCACCGCGCTCAGCATTTTGGCGTCAGTGGAACCACTTTGCGGCGCATTTTGAAGGATGATTTGCATTTGTTTCCGTATAAAGTGCACTTAACACAAAGAATATTGCCGGCAGACCGTCCACGTCGCTTGGAATACGGCCAAACAGTCGCTCGAATGATTGACACTAAACCTGATTTTTGGAAGCAAATTTTGATGACCGACGAAGCCCATTTCACACTCTTTGGCGGCATTAATAAGCAAAATTGCAGCGTTTGGGGAAGGGAGAATCCACACAAGATCCATGAAACGCCATTGCATGATCAAAAAGTGACTATTTGGGCCGGTGTTTGCGCCAAAACCATCATTTGGCCATTTTTTTCCGACAAAACGAAACAGTCGATGGAAAACGATATCGGTGGATTATGTCATTATGTCTGCCCGCAAATGCGTGAAAAAGGTCTGGATGGTTACTGGTTTTAACAAGACGGTGCGCCATGAAACACTTCAAATGAAACAATTCAGTTTCTGCAACGAAAATTCAATGGCGACATTGAATGGCCTCCGAGATCTTCAGATTTGACTCCTGCGGACTTCTTTTTATGGGGTTATTTAAAAAGGAAAGTGTACGCCAGCAAGCCTCAGACCAGTGACGAGCTCAAAGCAAACATTCGTGCCGAAATCATCGCTATACCGACCGAGATGCTCTAAAAAGTAATGGAAAACGTGGCAAAAAGGGCACATTTTGCTGTGGCCAATAGAGGCAGCCACTTGATTGATATTGTATTCAAAAACTAATCCAAATAAATTCTAAAGAACCAAATTGAATAAAAATACCTCACATATAAAAATCAGTTGTTTATACTCTAGATGAAATCATATAGAGTATTTTAAGTTTAATCCAGCCCAAAAGTTTGTAACGCATAGAACCAAGCCTCGGACGAAAAAAAGTTATATAATATTTTTTATTTATTTGTGACCAAAAACGTCAAAACCGCTTGACGTCCGTCCGTCCGTCCGTCCGTCTGTCCGTGAACACGATAACTCAAGAACGCCTTCACCTAGGATCTTGAAATTTTGAATCTGGATGTTTGGTTGAATTTGTAAGGCTAAGTTCGTTAACGTCTTCAAGAATATTGGTCGATAACTTCAGAAGGGTTTTTCTTTGAAATTTTGTACGTGTTATTTTTCCAATAGTTAGAGCTAAATGTATGTTTATGAAGAAAATCCTATTAGTCCTTCGTGTAGCTGCCATACAAATATCCTGTCAAAACGTCTTCACTTAATTTACGGAACTTGTTGTAACTCAAGTAATCTTTTAGCTATGAATTGGAAATTTTGTACAAATTAGTTTTGAGTAAAAACGAAGTTGGAGTTTACTAATCAGCGAAATCCTTTTACTCCTTCTGGTAGCTGCCATACAAAATGTCCTTAAGACACGTGTTCAACATTATTTTTCGATAACTTTTGAACGCTTCAAGCTACGAATTTGAAATTTTGTACACGTTCATTTTTAAATGGTTCAAAGGAAAAGGATAAATATGTAAGAAATCAAGTGAGTCCTTCCTGCACCTCCCATGTGAAAGTCCTTCAAAAGGGACATTTTTTTTCGATGACTTACCCAGTTCAAGATATAAAATTAAGCACTGAATATTGTCTTTTAGTTTTGAGTAGCAATCTAATGGCAGTCCTTAATAAAGGACATACAACATGCACACACGTAATTCTACTTTATCCCCAACTACAATATAAATCGGAGTTCAGTATTCATCTAGAGTATTATACGATTGGCTTGCAGCCGATCGTGACTGCAGTATGTTTTTTTTTCAAAGTTATTCAATGTTTACATACCAAAATAAAAGTTAGCGCAGCCTGTATTTTTCAGGGATGCTAATTTTTTTTAAAAACTGATTGGAATACGTTATTATTTTAAAATAATAAACTAACATATTTGATTCTAATTAACATTGACTGCAATTGCTGAGCTTCAGTGCTCGCAACCCTAATATGAATTAATCGAAAGGATGGGCCCATCCTCGTTCTGAGTGTGTACCTCGGGTAAATTCGCTTTTGTAGAGGACTGAGGCTGTCGAGTTATTCTGAGCAGTCAGCATACTCGTATGTAAAATAAACGACGTTTTCTTGAGTTTCATATTATTTTTTCTTATATTAAAAAATAAGAAAACCATTAAAATAATTAATTACTCTTTAATCTCTATTTTCAAATACTCGTTGAACATAAAAAGTGTGATACGTTAAAAATAGTTTAGCTCTCTTCTTACCACTTTCTTCGAGTGCAACTTATTTTTGTCATCGTGGTGAAAACTAATGAACAAAATACAAAATACTTTGCATTTTCCGAAGCGCTTCTTTACTATTCATTTCAACCCGTTGCCACACAATTTGAAATGCAAACTCGAAACAAAGTGACATGTAAAATTCATTGCACCAAATGTTTTCATTCTATTTGGAAAGTTTTCAACCCATCCCCGAAAACGAGAAGAAAGTGCTTCACGCTCAATTGTTCTTGTCGTTGGTGAAATTTAATTGAGTTTATCCGGTCTTAGCGAAATGCTTAGCAGTTTGGTACATACACAAATTAACTTCCAAGTCGGGCCAGGATAATTGAACGTGTGTGCTGAGTATTGTGACAATGTTGGTAGTAAGCCGGAATGTCGACTCCCTTACAGCGAAAGATATTCCCGGTATCCGGAAAGAGGACTGAAGATGGAAAATCACATCCTTGAGAAACACGATCTTGGAATAAGTTTTACAGTATTTGCATTATGTACCAAGATTTGGTTAAAGTTCGTGTTTGTAACTATTAAAAAATCAACGTCTTGAAATATAGTTTCAGGAATTCTAAAGTTATAGTGCACGCCCTTTTAATTTTATTAAAAAAAACAATTTAAAAGCATACCGCAGTCACAACCGGATGTAAGCCAATCGTATGGTACTCTAGATGAAATTCTGAAGTATGATTTATGTGTAGTTGGGGATAAAGCACAATAAAGAGTGCGCATCCGAATGTAGTTTGTCCTTCTTTAAGGACACTCTTTGATGTAATAAAAAAGTCAATGAATTTCAAATTCCTTGCTTGAAATGATCAAAAGTTATCGACCAACACTCGTGGACACGTATTTTAAGGACTTTTATATGGAGCTACTCGAAGAAGTGCAGGGATTTCGCTCAATAGTAAAACCGATCCTACTTAGACCTAAAACCTGAACGATTTCTCGAAGTTTCGGAACTTAAATGCATTATTTCCAAGAATTATTGTATGGTAGCTACACGAAGGACTCAAATGATTTTCTTCGTATCAATTCCTCTACATGCACCCATTGAAATATCAAATTGAGAAAAGTTTCAAATTCCTAGCTTCAAGCGTTCTGAAGTTATTGGCCAATATTCTTGAAAACGTGTTTTAGGACTTGTTGTATTTAGTTACTCAAGGGAGTAAAGGGATTTCACTGACTAATAAACTCGAACTATATTTTCGCTGAAAACTCATTTGTGAAAAATTTCGATTGCGTGGCTTAACGGTTTCTTGAAATATAGTGAGTTTTGTAAACTAAAATAATTGAGATTTTTAGACCGTCCTCCACCATCTACAATCTACAATCTTCCTCAATTAAGTTAGGACATTTTTAAAAGGTTTTTGTATGGCAGCTACACGAAGGACGTATGGAATTTCTTTTATATTCATATTAATTTTTTCATATATATGTATAACGATTATTATAAAATAAACGTATTGTTGCGAGCTAGGGGTTCGCCGGGATTTCAAGTAAAACACAATTCGGTTAAAATAAAAATAAGTGATTATTTATTCTTCGCGCTTGAATTATATTCGCACAATTACTTGCACTATATAGCAATACCGCCCGCTTATCTATATCGCTTGATTCGATCACACGCAATCGATCGCTTTCGCTCTTTACCAACACGATCACGTATACACGCTGGCTGTCACAGTCGACGTAATAAAAATTACTATCTCCCTCGCTAAAAGCTTTATCTGCTTTTATACTACTTGGCTGTAGTCGAGACTGTTCTTGAATCTTCGTTCGGTGGTGTGTGTAGACGGTACTGGAAGGCTTGAGAGCATTCCATTTGATCTTCAACGCTGTTCCAGTACGTTCGAGCGCATTCGATAAGAAGTGGGGTATAATCGTGTTGTTTCGCTCTCCTATTTACTTTCAACTAGGCTTCTGATTGGGTTACTTTGCAGCTTAGGTATTCGGTTGTTGCTGTTTCCTATTTGTAATCGATCGAGTTGCGCGGTGGCCAGGCTTATACGTAACATTACTCCCTCCTTAGTTTCTGTTCGTCCCGAACAGAGTAGCTCCCTCGTCAGTGACGTCATTTTTCATTTTGGTCCGTGGTACTCCCTCCTTTAGTTGCGTGCTGACTCGATGCCATCCTTTACCGTTGCACGGATGTTTTGACGATGTTTCCCTCTGTCTTCCAGTGCTGTGCAACAATACTAGATCGCCATTTCTGTAGCTGGACGATTTCGTTCGTTGACAAGGCTCTGCATTCTGGTGATTAGTTGTTGAACAGATTTTGTCCCGAGTTTGGTAATGTTTTGCCTGCTGTCGATCACAAACTTTTAATCGTCGCAAGTTCTCCACGACCTCTTTGTCTTGTTGACTATTCTGCATCACAATACGCTGATGTTGATTTCGCCAGCCAATTTCCGTCTCTTCTAATTGGCTCTGTAGCTTTGCGCCTCTGGTACTCCTTTGTTTGGCAGTACAATCCGAACAATAATTCGGCGTTCTCTTCGGCTTCCGACAATCAAACCTTAAGTGTCCTTCTAGTCCACAGTTCCAACATCGCATCGCTCCGCGACGTTTGCCTTGTTTTTCGGTTCCTTTCCACCAGCAATCGGTGTCAACAGTTCTTTCCCGCTCATTACAGCTATTGCATAGTGGTTGTTTTGAAGTGTGGTCATCGTAATTATTTCTGCTTCTTCTTAGTTGCCAACAATCACGCCGTAAATGCCCGTCCTGTCCGCAATGCCAACATCGGAGAACGCTGAGCCTTGCGTGTTCCAATCTCCGACTCACGTAACATTGACCCGTGCCCTCACTGCGGCAATGGTGGGGTATCGCTCTTCCAGTGTAATCCGCTGATCTGCAATCCTGACTTAAGTGTCCCGCCTTTCCGCAATTCCAACATCGGGAGGCACCAAATCCTTCGTTCCGCTTGGTGTACTCTGCTCTCTGACATACACACTCTTCTGTTATTTTTCGGACTCGGTAGTTACTCCGCGAGCTTTGCTTAGCAGCTTCGAACGCAAGCCCATATACTAAGGCTCCGCCAATCGTTTTCTTTCCTGCCAATTTTAATGACAACTGTAGTTCTTCATCCTGTACGGCATTATTAAATGTGAAGACAGCCAAATCACTGCGTTGTTCGCCTTGCACATTAGGGAATGAAAGCAACGTGAGTTTTTTTGACTTCGGTTGTGGAGTTGCATCTTGTAGATCTCTCGCATGTGGTCGCTGCCGTAATAAAGATCCAAGGTCTGTACCAACGTCGAATAATCTTGCTGTTGCTCCTGCGGAATTGTTTGGAGAACTTCTGCTGGTGGACCTCTTAGCGCCAATATCAAAGCCGTTCCTCGTTCCAAATCATTCCAATGTTTATTTCTCGCGGCCGCCTCAAATTGGGTCTTGTAGATAGCCCACGGTGTTTGTCCATCGAAGATTGGAGCCTTGAGATCTTTGTGCGTAACGTGTTCTGTTTTGATGACCCCAGTCGCTTTCACGTTATCAAAGTCCTTTTTTAAGCGTTCAACTTCTTCTGCAATCGCTGATGTCTTCTCCGTTATTGGATCTTCAAAAGCTCGAAGTTTCTTTTCTACATTTTTTTCTATTGCTTTACCCATGGTGTCCATCGTCTGATTTAGATCTTCGATTTTGTTGTTCTGCTGCTCCAACTTTTGGTTGAGGTCGTCAAGGTCTGTTGATCTTTGATCTAACTTCTTGTTAAGATCCGCTGACAGTTGACTTTGTTGTTGACTTTGGTGGTCCATTTTCTGGCTGAGATCTGCTGTGAGGTCTGCTGAGAGCTGCCTTTGTTGTTCTAATTCCTGATTAATGTCCTTCGACGTCTGGTCTAATTTGTTCATCATTTGCAGCATTAACTGCGTCAGAGAATCTGATGTACCAAAGCCATCCTCCGCAGTTCCTGCACGAGCTTCTTCGATTGGGAACTCGAAACTATTTGCGTCCTTGCCTTCAGCCTCAAGCACTTCGATCATTCGGCTGACAAGTTCAGTCTTGTTCCCTGTTGTAGATAATTTGCGTCTACCGAGCTCTTCCTTCAGCTCTATTAGTTTTAAATCTTTTAAGTAACGCGGCATTTTCACTATCGATTTATTGTCCGTTAAAGATTTTTCCGCGATATAATTTCACTCAAATTCTCGTTTTGTCCGTATGAGAATTTTCCACTTCACTAATTAAAGTTACCGCTCACTAGAGCACTCGAGAATATTCAATTTCACAAAATTCTCCTTGTCCGTTCGAGAATTTTAACTTCACTTCGCAGTTTGAAAACGTTATTCGCGCACAAAATTCTCACTTTGTCCGTTCGAGAATTTTAAACTCACTTTTTATCACTCGCGATTTCAACCCGAATTAATCCTTGAAATCCCACTTCTGACACCAATTGTTGCGAGCTAGGGGTTCGCCGGGATTTCAAGTAAAACACAATTCGGTTAAAATAAAAATAAGTGATTATTTATTCTTCGCGCTTGAATTATATTCGCACAATTATTTGCACTATATGGCAATACCGCCCGCTTATCTATATCGCTTGATTCGATCACACGCAATCGATCGCTTTCGCTCTTTACCAACACGATCACGTATACACGCTGGCTGTCACAGTCGACGTAATAAAAATTACTATCTCCCTCGCTAAAAGCTTTATCTGCTTTTATACTACTTGGCTGTAGTCGAGACTGTTCTTGAATCTTCGTTCGGTGGTGTGTGTAGACGGTACTGGAAGGCTTGAGAGCATTCCATTTGATCTTCAACGCTGTTCCAGTACGTTCGAGCGCATTCGATAAGAAGTGGGGTATAATCGTGTTGTTTCGCTCTCCTATTTACTTTCAACTAGGCTTCTGATTGGGTTACTTTGCAGCTTAGGTATTCGGTTGTTGCTGTTTCCTATTTGTAATCGATCGAGTTGCGCGGTGGCCAGGCTTATACGTAACATTACTCCCTCCTTAGTTTCTGTTCGTCCCGAACAGAGTAGCTCCCTCGTCAGTGACGTCATTTTTCATTTTGGTCCGTGGTACTCCCTCCTTTAGTTGCGTGCTGACTCGATGCCATCCTTTACCGTTGCACGGATGTTTTGACGATGTTTCCCTCTGTCTTCCAGTGCTGTGCAACAATACTAGATCGCCATTTCTGTAGCTGGACGATTTCGTTCGTTGACAAGGCTCTGCATTCTGGTGATTAGTTGTTGAACAGATTTTGTCCCGAGTTTGGTAATGTTTTGCCTGCTGTCGATCACAAACTTTTAATCGTCGCAAGTTCTCCACGACCTCTTTGTCTTGTTGACTATTCTGCATCACAATACGCTGATGTTGATTTCGCCAGCCAATTTCCGTCTCTTCTAATTGGCTCTGTAGCTTTGCGCCTCTGGTACTCCTTTGTTTGGCAGTACAATCCGAACAATAATTCGGCGTTCTCTTCGGCTTCCGACAATCAAACCTTAAGTGTCCTTCTAGTCCACAGTTCCAACATCGCATCGCTCCGCGACGTTTGCCTTGTTTTTCGGTTCCTTTCCACCAGCAATCGGTGTCAACAGTTCTTTCCCGCTCATTACAGCTATTGCATAGTGGTTGTTTTGAAGTGTGGTCATCGTAATTATTTCTGCTTCTTCTTAGTTGCCAACAATCACGCCGTAAATGCCCGTCCTGTCCGCAATGCCAACATCGGAGAACGCTGAGCCTTGCGTGTTCCAATCTCCGACTCACGTAACATTGACCCGTGCCCTCACTGCGGCAATGGTGGGGTATCGCTCTTCCAGTGTAATCCGCTGATCTGCAATCCTGACTTAAGTGTCCCGCCTTTCCGCAATTCCAACATCGGGAGGCACCAAATCCTTCGTTCCGCTTGGTGTACTCTGCTCTCTGACATACACACTCTTCTGTTATTTTTCGGACTCGGTAGTTACTCCGCGAGCTTTGCTTAGCAGCTTCGAACGCAAGCCCATATACTAAGGCTCCGCCAATCGTTTTCTTTCCTGCCAATTTTAATGACAACTGTAGTTCTTCATCCTGTACGGCATTATTAAATGTGAAGACAGCCAAATCACTGCGTTGTTCGCCTTGCACATTAGGGAATGAAAGCAACGTGAGTTTTTTTGACTTCGGTTGTGGAGTTGCATCTTGTAGATCTCTCGCATGTGGTCGCTGCCGTAATAAAGATCCAAGGTCTGTACCAACGTCGAATAATCTTGCTGTTGCTCCTGCGGAATTGTTTGGAGAACTTCTGCTGGTGGACCTCTTAGCGCCAATATCAAAGCCGTTCCTCGTTCCAAATCATTCCAATGTTTATTTCTCGCGGCCGCCTCAAATTGGGTCTTGTAGATAGCCCACGGTGTTTGTCCATCGAAGATTGGAGCCTTGAGATCTTTGTGCGTAACGTGTTCTGTTTTGATGACCCCAGTCGCTTTCACGTTATCAAAGTCCTTTTTTAAGCGTTCAACTTCTTCTGCAATCGCTGATGTCTTCTCCGTTATTGGATCTTCAAAAGCTCGAAGTTTCTTTTCTACATTTTTTTCTATTGCTTTACCCATGGTGTCCATCGTCTGATTTAGATCTTCGATTTTGTTGTTCTGCTGCTCCAACTTTTGGTTGAGGTCGTCAAGGTCTGTTGATCTTTGATCTAACTTCTTGTTAAGATCCGCTGACAGTTGACTTTGTTGTTGACTTTGGTGGTCCATTTTCTGGCTGAGATCTGCTGTGAGGTCTGCTGAGAGCTGCCTTTGTTGTTCTAATTCCTGATTAATGTCCTTCGACGTCTGGTCTAATTTGTTCATCATTTGCAGCATTAACTGCGTCAGAGAATCTGATGTACCAAAGCCATCCTCCGCAGTTCCTGCACGAGCTTCTTCGATTGGGAACTCGAAACTATTTGCGTCCTTGCCTTCAGCCTCAAGCACTTCGATCATTCGGCTGACAAGTTCAGTCTTGTTCCCTGTTGTAGATAATTTGCGTCTACCGAGCTCTTCCTTCAGCTCTATTAGTTTTAAATCTTTTAAGTAACGCGGCATTTTCACTATCGATTTATTGTCCGTTAAAGATTTTTCCGCGATATAATTTCACTCAAATTCTCGTTTTGTCCGTATGAGAATTTTCCACTTCACTAATTAAAGTTACCGCTCACTAGAGCACTCGAGAATATTCAATTTCACAAAATTCTCCTTGTCCGTTCGAGAATTTTAACTTCACTTCGCAGTTTGAAAACGTTATTCGCGCACAAAATTCTCACTTTGTCCGTTCGAGAATTTTAAACTCACTTTTTATCACTCGCGATTTCAACCCGAATTAATCCTTGAAATCCCACTTCTGACACCAATTGTTGCGAGCTAGGGGTTCGCCGGGATTTCAAGTAAAACACAATTCGGTTAAAATAAAAATAAGTGATTATTTATTCTTCGCGCTTGAATTATATTCGCACAATTATTTGCACTATATGGCAATACCGCCCGCTTATCTATATCGCTTGATTCGATCACACGCAATCGATCGCTTTCGCTCTTTACCAACACGATCGCGTATACACGCTGGCTGTCACAGTCGACGTAATAAAAATTACTATCTCCCTCGCTGAAAGCTTTATCTGCTTTTGTACTACTTGGCTGTAGTCGAGACTGTTCTTGAATCTTCGTTCGGTGGTGTGTGTAGACGGTACTGGAAGGCTTGAGAGCATTCCATTTGATCTTCAACGCTGTTCCAGTACGTTCGAGCGCATTCGATAAGAAGTGGGGTATAATCGTGTTGTTTCGCTCTCCTATTTACTTTCAACTAGGCTTCTGATTGGGTTACTTTGCAGCTTAGGTATTCGGTTGTTGCTGTTTCCCTATTCGTAATCGATCGAGTTGCGCGGTGGCCAGGCTTACACGTAACAGTATGCAAAATTTCAAAGTCTTAGCTTGAAGCATTCTGAAGTTATCGTTCAATATTGCTTAACACGAGTTTTAAGGACTTTTGTATGTCAGCTACCCGATGGAGTTGACGGATGTTATTAATTAATGAACTTAGTCTTGATTTCGAGTTGAAACTAGTTCCTGTAAAAATTTCACTTCCTGCTCGCGTTCTTGAGTTATATTGGATTTTGAAACTTGCAAATAATTTTGAAGGATCTTAGTAGGCTACTATTCAACAACTGATTGGATTGGAATTGTATTTGAAATTTTGATTTGGACACTGGAAAGTTTCATGTTCCTGAATACGTGTTTTAAGGAAGTTCTCAAAGAAGTAGAAGGAGATCGCACATTAACGAACTTAGCCTTACTTTTTCCATTTTACAGGTGGTGACAAAATTTCAACTTCCTTGGTCGACACGTTCTAGAGTTATGGTGCAAACGGGCTGAAGAAAGGACTAGTTAGACGTACGGACGGTAGGTCGGACGGACGGACAGCAAACGGATTTGTGGTGGTTGGCCACAACTGAACATAAAATACTAAGGTCGTATTCGAATACTTTGCTTCGTCTACATCTACGTCTAGTTATAACAGTTAATGACGTCAGACATAGCAAAGCTGTGTCTCAATTCCTTTTTGGTTCGTGTCTTGACTACTTTTACGACAGCTGAACTATCAGCCAATCTTAGCAAACGTAAAAAAATTAAAATTTTTCTATAGAATTTAGTTTAATTTTTGATTTACGAAGAGTCAAATAAACATCAGCTGAGCCATTTTGACGGCTTAGCTAAGCTTTTTCTAAACTGTTATAATAGCAATGCTATGCTATGACGTCAACATAGACGTAGACGTAGACGAAGCAAGGTATTCGAATACGACCTAAATCCCTTTGTTCCATACGAGGCTCTGTTCTATGCGTTACAAATTTTTCGGGCTGGATTAAACTTATATAATATTTTTTTTGTACCTCTAAAAATATGCCAACAAGGTATACGACTGTTGCACCCATCTCTACTTGCCATGTCAAATATATTTTCACATACACTGTGTACCAAGTTTCAACTTTCAAGCGTATAACGTTCCGCCAATAGATATCCAGTTTCGCTCGATTATCATGGACACTACGAACCGATTTTTTTTTTAATATTTGACTTCTTAATGAAAATTATGCCGAAATTTATTTGGTTCTTAGTTGGGGTCAAATAAAAATCACCTTTGTTAATTTAGTTTTTCTGCTTGCTTAAATTTATTTTAATTTAATTTTTCAAAAATTTAAAAAAAAAATATAAAAAAGATTTTATTTAAAAAAACAAATTATAATTAAACAAAGAATGAAATTGTTATGAATAATACAAGCTCGATAATCCGCCGCTCGATAATCCGCCATAGAAAATAATCAACTAGTCGATGCAATCTTTCTCTATAGCTTGAGTTCAATAGGCCGCTGATTATGACTCCGTTTACACCCAGCATTTACGCCGCGCCCTATACCTCAAATTCGATCTAAATTATTTAGGACGCCTGTTGTAAACACTTCATAGGCGACCTGATCTAGTGACCGGTCGGGGTTCGTTCATTTGTTACCTGAACTAAAATAGATCGATTGATTTTTGAGTGTAAACGCGTGATTCGCCCCAAATTTTTTTTTGCATTTTAATACATCAATGATATATATACAAAAGATGCATTAATTTGTCAAGCTATGTGTGGAATGTGTTCCGTCATAGTAATATAGTCCCTGAATTTATTGATGGACTAAATACGATCTAACCGAATTTTAGACCTCTATCGATGTAAACAGTTGGCGATTGGACCTACTTTAGGTCAGGATGTAGGTCAGGCCACTGGGTGTAAACTAGCTCTATAACGAAGTACCTACTCATCTACGTTATCTACTGTCATTAAAGTGTTCTTGTAATATTGCATTTATCGCACGTATATACTGTAATCCGCCACTTCCATTAATCTACCGGAGGTTCTGTTTATATAATGGGGAATTAGGGATCTTGTACTGCAATGGTTTGTGTTATTTTTATTTTTTTTTTTAACATTTTTGAAATATTTATTTTTTTTTTTAAATTTTGACTATTACTAACGATTTTATTAATTTATGCTATTCATCTAAGATAAATTTATTTATTGTTATTGTTTATTTATTAATTTTCTTTTACTCCACTTCTTTCTAAATTATTCTCTTGATTATTTAAAATATTTAAGTAATTTGATAATTATTTTTACAGATGTTTGTAACTGGTAGATAGTAATATAATAAATAAATAAATTTATTTAATGTGTATATCGCCACCACGTTTCAACTTTCTACCATTAGCGGCTCTTGATATAACAAACAACCCTTATCCTCACGCTTTCCCACAATAACCTACTCTTCAAATATGTTCTATTGAAAAAAGAGCACTTATTGAAATTGATACGAAAATTTAAGGCTTAGATTTCCAGCCAAAAAAATCAGATTTCTAGTGGTGTTTTTTGGTATAATTTCATAGGTGCAAAGTTCAAGATTTTAGTATAAGCCGTTTATGATGACAGTAGTTACCGTTTGGTTTATCTGTTTCAGATATCTTTACTTCTTTGATTATTTTTTTCGGGAAGCAGGACGAGTTGCATTCTGTAGAATCCACCTATTAGGACAAGCTTAAATTTCATAGATACAAATAAACACAAATCACAAATTTCTACCCTGTTTCCCAAATCTGCTCCGAAATAATTCAGATTTTTTTGTTGCACGTATGTACAAACTCGTATACGTCAACCAATTGGTACACTATCGCTTAATGTGCTTGACGCTCATCAAGTAACTTTGAAAATCTACCGCCTCATATCAGAGGAATAGCGAAATCCTTTCATCAAGCCAATTATTCCAGTCTTTTTGCGAAGAAAGCGCTCATCAGACCAAGGGTCCCCATCTTCAAACTCTTCACTGTTCGATTGCAATGTTCATATGAGGTGGGTACCTCAAAACGTACACTCGCATAAGCCCCAAATAAATCCCTCATGTACCAACTTGCGATTAGAGCGAGCAAGGAAGAATCTTTTCGGCTCCCTTTTATTTATTACATTTTTCCCCTGGTCTTGAAATAACTACGTGTTTAAATTAAGCAATTAGAAGAAAAATGATTTCGGTAAATATTGCGGCTTATTAATCGCAATGGATTACCGAGAATGTGGAATAAGGCTCGCAAGTATACATATGTAATGAATAAATGCCAGGAATTCCACAATGTAGAACTTCGTGGTACACATGTGTAGAAAATACTTTTTATGAAAACCCAGTATAAAACCTTGAGAACGTGCTCCATCCAGTTATTAAAATTTTTCCCATGACGATTTAGAAATGGTAAATTAGACGACATGAAAAGATTTAGTAGATTTCTCAAGTAGAGAAGAACTTATTTAGATTGGATATTATGTGACCCGATTTTGCTTTTAAAACTTGATTGAATAATTTCCGAAAGCATCCTTGGAACTGTGCAAATATTTTGTACACGAGCTGGCACGCTTTATTAACGCACCAATTCAACACTGTGTCCTCCTTCATTTCAATTCTGAGTAATATTATCAACCTTTTTAACGAATTTTCAATTCTACTTCAGACTCTGCACATTTTATTCACCTCCTCGTGGAAATTAAAATGAAACCAAGGGCACCCTTAGAGGGGGCAAGAAGAGGAGGGGCAAGAAAAGCACTTGGCTCAATCTCATAGGCGTGCCGTGGGTTGAAATCTGGCAGGGGCCACGGACCCAATGGCTCACAACATACGACTTCTTCCGAAAGGAACACATGCTTTTCATAAATGTTCGTCCTTTTTGTGTTTACAGATTGGGTGTTCGTATAAACAATGAATGATTAGTCTTAGGCTACGACTTTGAAATGTTTTATACGTTGTTTGAAGGAAAGAATTTAAAAAAGTTCCTATGAGTCCTCCTTCGAGTAGCTGTCATACAAAAATTCTGTAAAAATGTCTTCACTCAATTTGGGGAACTCACTGTCTTTAAGTTTCGAGTAGCAACCAAAAGAGAGTCCTTAAAATTGGATTCAATGTTCATGATAGAGAGATACGAGAATCTATCTTGCGTAATAACAGCGATGCCAGATTTGAAGATTTTTCTTCAATTTGAAGATTTTTAGCGTTACCAAATATATGAAGACTTTGATGGCTATGTAGAAGATTTTTTTGTATTCGTAAGATATTTTTTTCAATTTCGATAATAAAAAAAATTAATTTATAAATTCCTGGCTTATTTTGTATTATTTTCGCAATTCTCACTTAACAGCTTCGTCAGCTCATCCATATTCATGTTCAAAGTCAGTCAGTACCGGCAACACTGATCTAATTACGTTTTCTTCGATCGCGTTTCATTTGTTCTTTATCGGAACACTAAATTAAACATACTGCAGTCACGATCGGCTGCAAGCCAATCGTATAATACTCTAGATGAATACTGAACTCCGATTTATATTGTAGTTGGGGATAAAGTAGAATTACGTGTGTGCATGTTGTATGTCCTTTATTAAGGACTCCAATTAGATTGCTACTCAAAACTAAAAGACAATATTCAGTGTTTAATTTCATATCTTGAACTGGGTAAGTCATCGAAAAAAAATTTCCTTTTTGAAGGACTTTCACATGGGAGGTGCAGGAAGGACTCACTCGATTTCTTACATATTTTTCCTTTTCCTTGAAACCATTCAAAAATTAATGTGTACAAAATTTCAAATTCGTAGCTTGAAGCGTTCAAAAGTTATCGGAAAATATTGTTGAACACGTGTCTTAAGGATATTTTGTATGGCAGCTACCAGAAGGAGTAAAAGGATTTTGCTGACTAGTAAACTCGAACTTTGTTTTCACTCAAAACTAATTTTTACAAAATTTCGAGTTCATAGCTAAAAGATTACTTGAGTTATAGTGGGTTCCGTAAATTCAGTGAAGACATTTTAACAGGATATTTGTATGGCAGCTACACGAAGGACTAATAGGATTTTCTTCATAATCATATATTTAGCTCCAACTATTGGAAAAATAACACGTACAAAATTTCAAAGAAAAACCCTTCTGAAGTTATCGACCAATATTATTGAACACGTGTTTTAAGGACATTTTGTATGGCAGCTACCAGAAGGAGAGAAAGGATTTCGCTGATTAGTAAACTCAAACTTCCTTTTCACTCAAAACTAACTTGTACAAAATTCCGAATTCGTAGCTAAAAGATTACTTGATTTATAGTGAGTTTCGTAAATTAAGTGAATACATTTTGACAGGATATTTGTATGGCAGCTACGCGAAGGACTAACAGGATTTTCTTCATAATCATATGTTTAGCTCCAACTATTGGAAAAATAACACATACAAAATTTCAAAGTCGTAGCTTAAACCCTTCTGAAGTATCGACCAATATTCTTGAACACGTGTTTTAAGGACATTTTGTATGGCAGCTACCCGAAGGAGTAGGACGATTTTGCCCGTTAACGAACTTAGCCTTACAAATTCAACCAAACATCCAGATTCAAAATTTCAAGATCCTAGGTGAAGGCGTTCTTGAGTTATCGTGTTCACGGACAGACGGACGGACGGACGGACGGACGGACGGACGGACGGACGGACGGACGGACGGCGGATTTGAGGTTTTTGGCCACAAATAAACAAAAAATAATATATAACTTTTTTTCGTCCGAGGCTCGGTTCTATGCGTTACAAACTTTTGGGCTGGATTAAACTTATAATACTCTATATGATTTCATCTAGAGTATAAAAATAAACAGAGTTTTATCCGGAAAGCTAGTTTTGCTAAAATAAGTGAATCTTTTAATTGGAAAGATTTTTACGCGGTACAACGAACCAGTGTTTTCAATTTAAGAAGCTTTTTTTAAATTTACAAGACATTTAAAGATCGTCTTGTGGCTTACCTCATAACTCATTTTTGAGGTGAGGAAAGATGATTTCTTGCTTTTTGTGCCATAGTGGAAAAAATTAACAAAATAAAGGTTCTTTTACTGACATTAAAAAATATTTAACCCACATTGAAAAATATCATAATGGGTTGTATAGGAATGATTTCAAATATCTTAAGTGTAATGGTAAGTTTCACAAAACAGCTCCATTTGACAGACATATAAAAAAATGTTATGATTCTCAGAAAATTTCTTCTGTTCAAAACTCTATCCCACTTCAATCCATTTTGTCCACTCACATCTAATCTTGATGCATGAAAAAATTTGCAGCCATATAGGTTCCATCAGAGGAAAACGAAATCCATTGATATTATGGACATGTGACCTATGTACAAACGTAGTGATGGAGCTTGCTTAATAAACGAGTATAATTTATATCAAATTTTTGATTTTATTATTAAAGATTTAAAATTTTATTTTATTTTTAAAATATTTTTATAAATACTTGACGATTTTGCAACAATGTATCCAACTGTGATTTGCAAATTATGTTAATCCTGGCATATATTTTAAAGCGCAATAAAAGATTTTTACTCTTGACCCACAGTTCAGGAGGGGTTTTAAGAATTTACGAAACAAGAGATTAATTTATCAGATTGTAATTTTTATTGTTTCTACAATTTATATAGGTATCTAACTGTTTTCTTTTGTTATTGATGTCAAAAACTCATTATTGTACTTACTTCCTGCATTCTTAAAACGAACTGGAAAACTTCACAGAAGTTGTGAGAGATGGACAGAACTCATTTTTGAATTATTTTAAAGGAGCGAAAAATATAAATTATTCAAGTACCTACTGCTCGTATTATCACAATAGGGCAATAAAAATAAGAATTTGATCAAATTGCAGTTAATGGTTCTAATCATAACTTTATATGCACAAGCGTTTTACAAGCTTTAGATATCGCTGACAAAATATTTTAGAGTTTCGATGTTGATTACCCACACGCAGCATCAAATGTGCTGATTTTTATCCAAAAGATGTTCTATAACACAATTGTGGAAGATCAATCTTGCAGTCCAAATTTAAACAAATTATTGTTGCGAGCTAGGGGTTCGCCGGGATTTCAAGTAAAACACAATTCGGTTAAAATAAAAATAAGTGATAATTTATTTATCCGCACTTTTAATTCACAGAATTATATTCGCACAATAATTCGCACTGTATGGCAGCACTGCCCGCTTATATTGACTCGATCACTTTCGCTCTCTACCAACACGGTCGCGTATACACGCTGGCTGTCACAGTCGACGTAATAAAAATTACTATCCCCCTCGCTGAAAGCTTTATCTGTTTTTTACCACTTGTCTGTGGTCGAGACTGTTCTTGAATCTTCGTTCGGTGGTGTGTGTAGAATATGCTGGAAAGCTTGAGAGCATTCCATGTGATCTTCTAGGCTGTTCCAATACATTCGATCGCATTCGATTAGAGGGGAAATATAGTCGTGTTGTTTCTCCTTATATACTACGTTTCTGATTGGGTTATTTTGCAACTAGGTATTCGGTTGCTACTGTTTCCCTTATTCGTAATCGATCGAGTTGCGCGGTTGCGCGGTTGCCAGGATTACATGTAACATTATTAAAATAATGCATTTTTGTAATAATTAAATAATATTACATATTATATATATAATATAATAATTATTTTCCATTTATTTTGATTTGCTTATACAGCTTGACTTTGGCGAAGTCGAACTATACAGGGTGTTTGGTACTCCGCCCCCACGACCTTGTAAGGGGTTATTCCTTGATATATTTGGAGAAAAAAATTGTTCCACAGGGTGGCTCAATTTTTAATAACAGTGGAGAAACAGGGTGGTTAAGAAAAGTGTTTTTGACCGGTACCCTTACTTACTTAAAACATTATATCTTGAAAACGAATAATCACAAGGCACAGTTTTATAACTCATTTTTTAGGGAATCGAATTACCTTTCATTTGATGTAACAGTCTAAATTATAACTACACCCAATCTTGAGATATTTACTCAAAAACACAGATTTTTGCTACGTGAACCCTTAAAATTCAGTGATCAATGTAGTTTTTCTCAGAAAACCCCATTATAAAAATTTAATTTTTATTTTATTTTTTTATGAACCATATTATTACCTACAAAAGCTGCATACATATGTATGAGTTACGATTAACATTTTGGAAGTGATAGGTAAAAATACATATCGGTTAAAAATTAAATATTTCAAAAGTCAGTGTTTCAGTGTCAGTTCCTCTAAGAACCTGTTTAATTTGTCGGTAATACTGAAGTATTTTTATTGCACATTTATTACTATTTAAAGTATGTAGGAAAACAATGAAATGTAAGTGAGTTTCAACATAATTCATGCTTTTACCTGGATGTGGTAGGTAATACTGGGTGCGGTACTATGCCTTTTTTAATAAGGTGCCTTACAAAATAAAAAGCCTATAAAAGCAAAACTACCTTCATATTTTTCTCAGTTTTAGTTACGTTGCTAAAAGAAGAAGGTATAAGTAGAATTAAAAAAATAATTTCAAAATGCCTGAGTACTTCAATGAAGAATATGCTGACATTGTGTTAATTTATGGAGAGTGTCGCGGAAATGAGCGAGCCGCGCGAAGTCTTTACCATCAGAGACATCCTCATCGACGGACACCTGACAGGGGAGTATTTCAAGATGTTTACAGGAGCATTAGGGAAACTGACAGCGTTAGAACAAGCAGAGTAAATGCAAATCCTGCGCCTATAATCGCTGTTCAGATTGATGAAAGAATACTGCAAGCAGTGCAAAATGAGCCATCGATCAGTATCCGACGCATGGCATTGCAGTTTAACATACCTACTTGGAAGGTTTGGAGTATTTTAAAAGTAGAACGCTTCCATGCCTACCATCACACACCAGTACAGGAGCTGCTACCCATTGATTTCCCCAAATGGATGGAGTTTTGCAATTGGCTCCTTGAACGACAAATAGATGACGACAATTTTTTCAACAATATTCTGTGGACGGATGAGTCCCAATTTACCAGAGACGGTATCACAAACTTCCACAACCTACAAACGTGGGTTGAGAGCAATCCACACACAAGAAGAGCGGCATCATTTCAGCACAAATTCAGCGTCAATGTATTGGCAGGTGTGATTGGTGACGATTTACTTGGACCTATTAGGCTTCCGAGTACTCTAAATAGCTCCAATTACTACTTACAGTTTTTATCAAATGATCTACAGGACTTGTTGGATGATATTCCACTGGTTCGATTGGCTTCCATGTTTTACCAACACGATGGTGCTCCAGCTCATTACGGCCGACAGATCACAGATTGGTTAAATTCCAATTATAGCAATCGCTGGATCGGTAGAAATGGACCGATACACTGGCCTGCAAGATCTCCTGATCTTACTATTATGGATTTCTTTGTATGGGGACGGATGAAGGACCTTGTCTACGCAACGCCAGTAGAAACATTGGAAGATCTAAATATCAGGATCGATGCGGCAGCAATAGAAGTAAGGCAGCAGTTGAGGAATATGAATACCAAGAGAACACTCGCCAAACGAGCTTTAGCGTGCATTCAAAATGAAGGTGGCCATTTTGAACATTTATTATAACAAAATTTTTTTTAAATAAAACATAAAACCCATTATTAAATTCTTTTAGTTCAAGCAAGTAGTGTAGATCAACATGCACATGCACTGACTTTTGAAATATTTAATTTTTATGCGATATGTATTTTTACCTATTACTTCCAAAATGTTGATCGCAACTCATACATATGTATGCAGCATTTGTAGGTAATAATACGGTTCATAAAAAAATAAAATTAAGATGACAGTTTTATAACGGAGTTTTCTGAGAAAAACTACATTGATCACTGAATTTTTAAGGTTGACCTTGCAAAAATCTGTGTTCTCGAGTAAATATCTCAAGATTGGGTGCAGTTACAATTTAGACTGTTACATCAAATGAAAGGTAATTTGATTCCCTAAAAAATGAGTTATAACACTTTGCCTTGTGATTATTCGTTTTCAAGATATAACGTTTTAAGTGAGTAAGGGTACCGGTCAAAAACACCTTTCTTAACCACCTTGTATCTCCACTGTTATTAAAAATTGACCCACCCTGTGGAACAATTTTTTTCTCCAAATATGTCAAGGAATAACCCCTTACAAGGTCGTGGACGGAGTACCAAACACCCTGTATACGTTACTTGATTTTCCAAATTTAACTTGTTCTTTTTAACTGAAATAAGTACAGGAATATTAATGTACGTTATTAGCTATGATTGATTTATAATATATATTTAAGCATATAACCAAAAGTTTTCTGATTTCAATACCATGAAAGTAATAATTTGAAGTAAATAATATATTGGTAAGACTTCAGTAATAAAAAATTGTTCACATTGTTGTATATACTAAAAAATCCAAATATACGAAGCCAATATCGTAGGTATGAATTTCATAAAAAACTCGCTATATTCAAAAACCAATGCTACTTAACAATGATCTCATAAAATCAAAAAATATCTGATGCAAATTTCGTTATGTTTAAAACAATTTTCTACTTTAATTTGTAAAATAGAAAACATCTTCTAAAGTTCTCGGAAAATTCAAAAATATTCTGAAAAAAAGCTGTTTACATTCAAAAACAAATCTTCTTTAGTTTATAAACTTGAAGAAGATCTTGTTACAATTTCGTAAAATTCCAAAATATTTCATGAGAATCTCGTTGTTTCAAAAACAATTTCCAATTTATTTTGCTAAATTGAAAAAATCTTGTAAAGCTCTCGTCAGATCGAAAGAACAATGATTGTAAAATTTAAAAATGTCTTATTGTTTTCAAAAGTCAGTTGAGATTTGGTTCGTTAATTTTAAGAGATTCTTTTATATTGTTAAAAAAAACGTTTGACAAAAAACAATTGACAAGTAAAGTGCTTGAGGTAAGATAGGAAGGAATTATTTTTCTGGAAGGGGCCATAATTATTTTTCTGGGAGGGTCCAAGCAGGGAGCTGGGAGGGTCTATCTATGCTCAATCTGCATTTAATCAATCCGAAAAATATGAAATTCGAAAAGTATAATTTTACAATTTAAGTAAACTGTAAAATTATTGCTCAACTACTTCTATTTTCAATAGACTGCTGGTGCAAAACCGGCTCGACGGACTAAAAACATTCGATTCTTTTTTAAACAAAGATTTTTTTTTAATTTTAAAATTTAATTAACATTTTTCTGAAATCCTTCTAAATCTCTGTAGGAGTTACGTCGTGAAGTACTGCTTAATTTGTATTATGAAGAGAATAATGAATTTAACGAAATTGTAAACAGATCCGTACAATCGATTTCCATTAAAATTTGCAATTAAATGAAGTGGTTTATTCTTCTGCGTCGTATACAATGTAATCGATTCTTCAAGGAAAACGAAAAGATTTAAAAAGGACATATTTCTTTGGCTTGCTTGCTTTTGAGCTAGCCATTGGTGGCATTGGTACGGAACCAGGATAGTTAGTTCGGGACTTAGCCTAGAAGCAGTTTGGTTATCTACAATAATTTCGTAATTACAATTATATAGTCAGCTACACTGTTTTAAAAACATTTAATTATCAATCCAATTTTTACTTGAAATTGCCAATATATTTCATTTTTCGAAGTAAAAGTACAGTAAGTTTTTTACGAAATAACTGGTAAATTATTCATGTACTTTTCAACTGAACCGTACAATTTACATGAAAAGGCTCACAAAATTACACAACATTTCGTGTAAAATTATCTATATTTATATATGAATTGAAAATTGCGTTCTTCTTCGTGTAATTTTACTTGTCTATTTGAATTTTACGATGAAAAACATGTAATATATGAAACCACGAAGTTGGACACTTTGTTCGATTTTATTTTCTACTGAAATGAAAATGAAACGCCTTCGGCAGCTCAGTGGCTACGCCTCTTAGACCTACGCAGCAAAACCAGAATTGATCGCGGGTTCGATTCCTACCTATATCCAAGGGTTTTATTATGAGTAACAAGTAAGAAATAATATGTAAATAAGTATATCTTAAGAGTGCTAATTATAAATTTTTTTTAGAGTGTAAATTCAAGAGAATATCCAGAGAATTTGCTGCTTACGAAGTTGAAATTTACTGATTGCAAATTTAAATTTACGGACCAAAAATTGAAAATTACATTCAAATTGACTATTACATCGCAATGTAAATTTACTTGAAAAGGTATGGCATATTTGCCTACTATACTAAAGATGTAAAATTCAATGAATTTTTTTTTACTGTGTACCTACTAGTATGGGATACTGTCGCAGACTATTGGCCGGTGACAGATATAGGATATGACAGGTATGACACAACTGATTAGTCCTTTCCACCTGCAATTCGGCTTCGTTTATAAGAAAGTGGGAGGATATTTGGCGCTTAACAGTTCCTAGCGGGACTTGAACAGATTCCGCGAGGGAGCCCTGAAGAGCAGAACCGTCTGCCCACTCGTTACCCTCTATCTTGCTGTGGCCGTTGTTTAAGTGTTTAATTCATACAAAACCCAATAGCTCCCTTATTAATTTTAATTCTGATAGATAGTTGCTTCATAGTTTTGGAAGTGGAAGGAAATCCTATGCCTAAGAATCACTTCACCCCTCCGTCAGTTTAACACTAACCATTTCCTTCGTATCTCTTCTCTCTGCCACCCATCCCTTTAGAAATGAAACCTAAAGAATGGTGATATTTTTGTGGATCTTGTTATAGTTAATAATGTAATATAAGTGATCCTGAGCAGTATGCAAGTGCATTCATACAACATTTCACAGGGAGGAGTAAGGCTTATGCTTAAATAGGAAGGAGTTAGTGGTTCGGGGAACAGAGGCAGTTGTACTCACCTGTATTCCACCAATCTAAACAATTTCCAATCAGATGTGTCTATTGCTCACGTCTTTAAGTCGCCAGTTCAAATCCGGATCGACAGATTAAAAAATTTTCATATTTTTTCCAAAAAGAACTATATTCGTTTTTATACAGTGATTACAAAAAAGCGAATCCAAATTGAAAATTGAAAATTTAGCCGTAAAATGTATATTGAGCTATTGGCTTTAAGAATTAGTAAAGATACAAACATTTTCCGAACTAAAATCAATTTTATGAATTTACCTGAATTTGCTTTGGGAAATTTTTCTCATCTACTCTTAAATTCAACAAAGAAAGAAAAACATTAAAAAATTTAAATTTTTCAGCTTACACAACTTAAATAATCGTTATGAGGTTTTTAGGACGACTGAAATTTTTATTCTTCTTCGTTGTAGACCTTAGCTACATTTTTTTATTCTGTTTAATAAATATATATCACGTCCATCATCTAAGTCACAGTTTTCTACAAAATATTGTTGGTATTGGCGCCTTTGAATGAAATTACCCCTTTTTTGAATCCAAAGAAAGCAATAGTGTTTAGGCCAAATCAGAATGTACTTACAAAAACATTCGTAAGCAAAACGAGCATTGTCCGTTGTAAACAGTCTGACACCTTCATGACAAGACGACAAAAGCGATCTTAAAACCTACTTCAAACTCATAAAAGCAAAGTAACAAAAATTACAATCAACATCATTGCTGATTAAAAGCTCCTAAATCGGATGCCCGGGAATTCCGCAATACAGACATTCGCCAAACTGAAAATTATCGTCACTTGAGCCTTGTTTTCACGGAAAAAGTTGCAGAGGATACAAAGTCTTGTCACCCCACCCTCTCCTAAAAGAATGTATATAAATTAAAAGTACAATCATTCTTGTTGAAATCCAAGATTAACTAACATTTTGAAACTCAAGATATTTATTTAATGTAAACATTGGAAAGAATTATATTGTTACATACAAATCCCTGTCAACAGTATGTAAATTATCAATGAAGTCGAAACTTCCAGAGACAACCACAACTTTCCAAAGTTATACTATCTTGATGTATCTTCTGCACACACTATCGAATGTACTTGAAAGATTTCGCAGTGTCCATCACACATACAAGACCAGTTTTTGGAAAACGATATTCGACGCATGATTTTCATTCACATGGTTTAGAATAAATCATCCAAATTCACATACCTCACTATCTTCATCAACATTTTTTATTGTTTTAAAATATATTTTCACCAACATTCGACTTTTTGTCTACTACTCTCCTCTCATACTCTCGGGTTTATTTGCTGTGAAAATTGTAATCTAATTATCTCGAAGGATACTCGTGTATTTATCTTACTTATTACCATATTTCTGTGCCCGTACGCCACTGCTCTCTATATATAGTAATGCAGTTTCAAATTTCTATTGCGAACCATTCAGCATATGTGAAAATTGAAATGGCTTGATTCAAGGCTTCGACATAGCCAGACATACCAATGCCATACCATGTCCACCTCTTTTTTTGTGATAAAAGGAGGGTAATTTGAAGGCACGTCTAACTAGTATAGAAAACTACTGTCGATTGGAAGCATTTTCTGCCCCTTAACAGATTTCCACTCCGCATAGATAACCCATCCCATCTACCCTATTAAATTCACTATCGCTCATAAAAACCCTTATTAATGCTCCGGAATAACAATGAAAAACACTCCGAAAGTGAAAATTATACAGGGACGAATGTTTTCATTTCGTAAATTTAACGATTAATTCTCAGTCATTTTCGATGAATTTGCAATTCAACAAAATTCATCATTACGATGACCGGGATAATTCTTTACGAGAAAATTTTATCGAGGTCATAGCGACCTCCACACAATCCAATAAATGTTGCATTACGTGGCTAATACAATTGTTATTTCGTCAAAACATTAATTCGAGGATTTTTGGGGTCGGTCTCATCCATGTTGGGGCACTTCTTGGCTGGTATTGTGACCACCACAATCCCAACGTCTTGAAAAGCCGTCGAGTCGGGTGACTATAAAACTTCACTTTTATTATGATAACCACATTATTAGCTCGGGGACTCGAGTATTGTTAAGTGGAGTCGAGTCGAGTTCCAGACTCCTCCCGATGTCGAATTTTATGATTCGCACTGACGACGACCTCAAAGTAATAAACAAAGTGACGACAAATTTTCCGTTTTGCGATTTTATTTATCCAGGAAAATTTTAGAGGTAGTAAATGTCACGACTTAATAACGGCTTTATAATAATACTTGAGACGTTCAGTTTAAAATGATTTACAGGTCATCAGAGCTTTTTAGTTTCGGACTATTTTCAATATTTCTGATGGTTAAGTCGGTTTCGGTTAATTTGTGCATAACCTGTCTATCGCCACTAAACAGACTTTCTTCCCTTGACCTTACGCAGGAAACAATGAGAATTTCAAAATGAAATCTTTAGAAAATCAGCAATCTTCGCTTTCTTATCAGTTTGATATCACTTCTAATCCACTATCGTGTCTGAAACTGAAATCAAAAAAATCTGATGCAACTTTATAATTTTTTGTCAATTGCTTGTAATCCCTAAATTCTGCTAACTTAATTAATTCAGTACTAAATACAGGTACCGCTTCAGTATTACGAATTCAGTACTCTATGGATATCATATTAATGGTGAATTTTTATAATTATAAAAAAAAATTTCTTAATGTACCGTAGTTTTCCATTGGTTTTCCTTCATGTTGATTATTTGTCTGTTATATTTATTAGTTTGTTTTTACTTGTAATGACGTAGGCCAATAAATATGTAATATGTGTTAATTTACAAATACTACGATTTGAATTGAGAACCGCATCATCCTGAATAACACGCACAATCATCCAAGCTATCTTGTGCATTTTATTAGAAAATATTAGATAATATGAGGTCTCAACCTGAAGTAGGTACTAATTTTAAGAATTCGAAAATGTTAAAAAGACATTATAAGGAGAAAGAGACAAAAAAGTACAAATGGTTCCCAAATTTTGCTCAATTTGTTGTACACATTTGTTGTTTTACTTTATTATTTCAATAATACAGTATTGTTATCGATTTTTAAACAAAAAAAATTTGCTTCCCTCAAAATTTTTTTTTTACGTTTCATAACGAGTAGACACGAAAAAAGCAAAAAAAAATTTTAGTCCGTCTGTCCGCCGAACGCCGTACGTCTACCGGTGTACGCAAAATTGTTTGAAGGCTTGTAGCACCCAAACCCTTTGAGCTATTTAGTTGAATTTTGTTTCGTGGGTAGTGTGGGTAGGCCCCCTAAAGTGACCAAATTTCGAGGGGTGGGGGTGTGAGGGGGGGAGGGGGAAGTGTTTTAGACGAAAAATTTTTGTTTCTAGATCTCAGCAACCGCTTATGCTAGGAGGCTGAAATTTGGAATTTATATAGAGCTTCGATAGTGGACCCATTTGCAAAAAATTGCCGATATTGGTGAAGGGATTTGGGAGTGGGCGGAATAATAATGCGTCCGAAACGCAAAAAAGGCGAGATCGACACATTCTAAATTCCATATCTCCTAACCGGTCAATGTCACAAAATTGGAACTTGATGAATATCTGTAGGTATACTAGGAGAATAGATCGGAAACAAATTTTTGAGTTGGGGCAGTAGCGTACGGAAGTGGGGGGTGAAAATCTTTAGATTACGATATCTCCCGAACCAATTGCACTAGACAAATAAAATTCGGTTTGTGTATAAAGGTTGACAAATGAAGTTCGATGAAAGCAAAATTTTTCAAGAGGGCGGTGGAGCATGAAAGTGGAGAGGATAAGAATTTTTCTAAAAATTCACGTCTCATATCTCAAGAACAATGTAAGACGGATGCTTAAAATTTTTAGCAAAAGTAGGCCTAATAGACCCCTAGCAGAAAACAAAATTTTGGAAGTGTGGGTGTAAAGTGTGAGGGTGGGGGAGGGTGAAAAGGAAACAGTTCCGATTTTTATATCTCAACAACCTATAATGATATAAAGCTGATACTTGGTATTTAAATAGAGCTATATCAGTAGCATGTAGGAAAAATATAATTTTTTATAGGGGAAGTATGGTACGGGGGTGGGGGGTGTTTTTCCTATCTATAGAACGGCTTATGCTACAAAGTTGAAACTCGGTATGTATATGTAAATTAACTAGGAAACTAATTTAGATAAACAAAATTTTCAAATATCCATTCGGAGGGGGGCAAAAATATGATCAGTGAAAATGGAATGCATATATTTTCACGGTTTTCGTCATATCTAATATTGAATTCATTTCTATTCTACGGCTTCTTTATAGAAATACCTACAAAACGTTTTCAGGATTTTTTGAAATTCGACCCCTAAGGGGGTGCAAATGGGGTTGTAAACTTTTTCACGAATTCTACTATATCCCCAGGTCTTATCAGATATCGAATATCTTTTCACTTTCACGTGCTTGCGTAATAATCGCCTATATCTCGTTTTTAAGTTTTTTCCTTTTTCAGCCCCTAAGAGGGTATAAACGGGTTGAACACGTTTTCACTAATTCCGACATTTCTTTTAGAAGTGATAAGAAATTGAATTGGTTCCTACTTTCTCGTGCTGTCTTCATATTTATTTATTAACTCCTTTCAGAATTTTTGGATATTCAACCCCCAAGTGGGTGTAAGGAGGTTGCATATCTGATGATATATCGAATTCATTTTTACTTCCTAAGGTTTCCTATATAAAAAAGCCAAAAAGTCAATTTCAGTATTTTAGATATTCAATCGACATATTTCTTAGGTTTGATGAGATATTAGATCGCTTTACATTTCCACAGACTTTTTATATAATCGCCTACAAACCTATTTCTCAATTTTTTGATATTAAACCCCCAAGGGTTTGTATATGTTTTTACAATTTTTGCCATCCCTTAGTTCTGATGAGATATAAAATTGATTATTACGGCCAACCAATTCACGATTTTTCGAATTTCCAGAACCAAGGAGGTGTGAAGGGTTTTACTTACGTTTTACCAAATTTTTCAAAATCCCTCGTGTCTCATGAGATATCAAGTTGCTTCTTATGTAATCGTCTAAAAACCTGTTTCACAATTTTTTCGAAATTCAAACCCCAAGTGGAAGTAATGGGGTTGTATACGTTTTAACAATTCGTCATATTTCTTAAGTCTGATAAGACAACAAATTCGATTTTACTTCTATGGTCTTTTAGTGTACATAATATACCGAAATTGGAATAGTCTACACGGACTTTTTCAATGTTTAATCGGCCAAAAATCTTTCTTTTAAATATTTTTATATTAAGAACAAAATTAATTTTCCAAGAAATCTAATAATCTCGAAGTAAATCATGATATACTCCGACTTTGACCGCTCCCGAACTTTGACCCGAAAAATAATAAAGTTTCGCCCAGACCATTGGCAGATTTTTTTTCTTTCTTTTGATTTTCATTAAATACTATAACATCTATGACATATATAGAATTGTGATTAACTCTAAACTGTCACAATTTCAAGATTTATTTCTCAAAAAATTTGCATTACTCTTTACAGTTCTGCTTCGGTACTGAAAAACAGAATTGGTAAATGCTGATGCAATTATGTCCTGGTGCTGATAAAACAAATTCAGGGTTCTTTCTGACAATATTTACTATTGAAAATTTATATTGACCACTTTTGGGTGGTTCTTATAACTAGTTAATCTAGTCGCATGTACTAAATACAATGAAACCTGTTCAATCGGACTGCGGTTCAGTTATAACGTATTCCAGATATCAAGGAAAACTATTAGTAGGACTGGTCCAATTATGAAGTAATTCCTTCATAATTGAATCGGTCCGAAGACAAAGGTTATATTTTAATAATAATAAATGCTGCACACTGACGACCGACTATTTCCGTTAATTGATGTCAGACCATATATTCGGCACGATTTTTCAGGTTTTTTTTTTGAAGCAATTATATAGGCAGGGATGGTCCATGGTCGAAATATTGAGGGACAGATGTATGAAATACTCGAAGGAAACCATAACTTGGGGACCTATTGGTAGGTGGTCTGATTACAGAGTATCCAAATCTAAACCTGTATGAAAAAATGTATGAAATATTTGGTGGGAAAAGTAGGGTAAGTATGTTTCCATCTTACACTTTCTTAGACTCCGTTCATTAGTGCGATTTTTGTAGTATAGTGGTGACACTGTCCAGGTCGGTTATAAAGTTGCATCCACAGTTTTTACATTTAATTTTATTTATTTAACTACTTGCAGTACGAGTACAAGTTTTCCCACTGGACTCCTGTTCCTGTATGTAGCGCATTTCTAGAGAATCTGTACCAGTAGAAGTATCGTTTAAAACTCCTTCAAACCTCTCTATACGTTTCAGTTAGCAGCAGATAATTGAGCTTAGACTTTAATCTTTTCAAGTAATTAAGCTAATTTAAAAAGGGATATAAAGTTGACCTTTGAGAGAAGTTAGCGATACTTAAAGACTATATAGAACAAATCCTGCCATCGCAAAAAAAAACTAATGAAACACGATTACCTTCACAGTCCTTGGAGAAACTTTTAACGTTTAAGTCCCAACTAGATCCTTCCCTCATCCGTTGTTGTGAGCAAAAGTTTTACGGCATTGCATCACAACTATACAATTGCTTCGTACGAGTTGAGTGAGTATCCAACCCGTACCCTAGCGCACCCTCATCTACCCCCCACGGACGATATTCCATGTGCCCCAGATAAAGACTTTTATCTGCATATTTCCTGAACACTAAGTATCTCGTTGTATGTATTTACATTTTATATCATCTGATGGAATAGGTTCGCATTAACAATAACTCGAGTGCTCTCATAAAACATTTATGCGCTTCATACGTCGCCTCTTACCTCTACCCATAAATAAAATCTGTTCCAAAATGCCGTACACCTCAACCACCCCAAAACATCCAAGGATATGTGAAACGATGGGATCCTCCCTTCTAGGAATGCTACAGCTCAATTGTTCTTCATCCGCCAAACTACTTACGCTGTAGCTTTTATGAACATTTTTACTTCGGAAATGTGTAGTAAGTGCACTAGTCGTTAACGTGTACGACTGTGAACCTTTTCGCCGAACTAAACGAAATTCAGATCCAGATCCAGACTATTATTTGGTTCGTCTTGGCGATGACGCTGCTGCCAATTCAGCCACATCTGAGTCGAGTCCTTGACTGCTAAAGTGTCCTTTCGGATACAGTACGACGCGGGAAATTTAAAAAAAATGAAAATATAAATAAAAACTCAATAGATGCGATTTTCCAGGAAGTGCAATGACTGCTACTGTGTATACTCGGTACCCTACACGAAAATAAAAACGAGAAAAAAGTCGGGTGAAAAATAGGAAAAGTTTTCACGAAGGGAACTCTCTTCGTTTTTGGTACAAAGTCCGTAAAATTGGCCAAAGTGGATGTCAAAAAGTTGGCACAGGACCAAAAGTAGTTTTTTTTTTAAAAAAAAAAAGAAAATACAAAATTTTTTATCTTTTATGGAATTTTCGGTTAATACGTCATTCTTGGTAAATATATGAGTACGGTGGCATATAAGTGGCTACTACACAAAACAGATCTTGTGATAGTCCTCATGATAGTCATATTGTGGCGGAACACTAAAAATTTTTTTGGCAACGATTTTTACACATATGCACATTATCTGAGTGCTTCGATTCTAAGTGAAATATTTTTACTGTATGGGAACGGATAGCAAATTCGATCGATTTTACTTTATACTTTTTTAACAAAAAAGTAATATGATCTTTGATCTAGTAGACCAATGAAGGTGAATAAAACTTGTCCGTCTGTCCGCCGTATTCCGCGCTTGGTACACAAAGGTTCGTAGCTCACAAATCCTTTGAGCTATTAAGTTAAAATTTTATACGTTGGTAGAATGAGTGAGCCCCTTTTCATGGTGAGGAGGATGGTGCACCCATTTGCAAAAACATCGTCGATAGTGATTGAGGGATGTGGGAATGGGGAGAAAAATAATGTGGTCGAAGCGCTTGTAAGCTAGGATTGAATCATTCTAAAATCCATATCTCCTGAATGGTTAATGTCAGAAGTTTGAAACTTTGTAGTTGTCTTAACGGATACTGGGCGATTGGACAGCCCAACAAGAAATTATTAAATTTGGCTTATTGCGACGTCGTGGTGTTTAAAAATATTCCCGATTCGCCACAATGTTTCGAATCTGCAACGTTTTGGTGTCTTCCATTTATCGAAAGGGGCGCAACGCAATGAAGGAATCGTGTTAGTAACAATGCCTATTTAGTTTTGCATCAGAATGATGGAAAGCCGCACACTATGAATGTACTCGTATATTTAAATGTATGTAATCGAAAGTTGTATATGTATGTATTTAATATCCTTCATGAAAATTCTGTTCGCCATTGCAATTAATCTGATTCTACTTCATAATGATTTTGCCTAGAATGTTGCAGAATGGGAACATGGTTGTTCGCCGTTCCGTAAAAATTCCTAAAATGTAATTTATTGTGTTCATAGAGATATATGTACTGGAGATGACAAGCAGCGATTGAGTTGAAGGCGAACGTCACAGCATTCACCCACACTCAAAACAACAACAATTGACACTATGCCCTTGTTTTTCACTCACATTTATATTATGTCACGCTCTTGAAACACGCTAAACAACAGAAATTTGACACTAGACCCCTGTTGCTCCTCACTTTTCTGGCTTCAAAGCGCTTTATGCGAAACCGGTGGCTTGTCGTCTCCAGTATATAAATCTCTTTGATTGTGCCCAATTAGACGTGGTACCTAATTTGTTTCACCAAGGCTAAAGATAAAGTAACACTTTCCAATACTGCGCCTAAAAGGCACACTGACTACAAGGTTTCTATATAGGTAAAATTCCCATTGATCGATTCAATTATGATTGACTTTAAATAGGTGCGATGAATATTTTCCGCCTAGAATGCCACAATTCCCGAAAAATTTGGCGGCAATTTGGGATACTATTTTGGGAATTTTTTCTATATGGAAACATTTTTAGGAAGACTTACGCTTTTGTGTTACTTAGGACCATTATTACGATTCTCAGTTGAACTCTAACTGAAACTTAAATTGGAAGTTTTGTATTAAAATCTGTCAGTTAAAGTTCCAGTTAGAACGTAGAGATTGATTTAGATTTCATCGGAGGCGGAGGGATTCCTCCAAGCACCGCGACCAGTGGTCTATTGTGCTATACCTCATAGATCTTTCTCCAATTTCAACCTAGAGGTCCTCACTCAGCTTTATTTCTCTTAGGAATTTATCTAGTTGGTGTAGGTCTATTTTTGCAATGGTACTATGGTCCACAAAGTGTTCTCCGAAACATTTGTGGCGCTGAGTTGCGACTGCCTCACAGCAGCACAGAATATGTTCTGAGGTTTCTGCCTGCAGTTGGTAGAACCTGCAAAGGTTATCGGTTATGATTCCTATTCTTTTAAGATGATCTTTCAAGCGCGAGTGACCCGTGAGTATTCCGATTATTACCCGTACTTTGTTTTTATCAAACTGTAGAAGCTGTTTGCTTCTTTTAGTTGAGTGGTTCGGTATGAATCTTTTGGCCTGTCTAATGCTGTTATGACACTGGCTATTTTTGCGGCTTTAAAGCGGCTAGACAATCCAAATGGAGAGGGATAGAGACTTTAACATACAATTTAGACATTGCTGTGAGAGAGACAGTCCGAACAGCAAACTATGGGTAACTGTCAAAAAACAATCCATTACTGACAAAAAAAAAAGCGGCAACAAAGCGCATTCGAGCAGTGTTTCGCAACATTCTAGCAGTTAATCCAAGAAAAATCCACTGGCGGCTAGATTTTCCAGCCGCTAGAGACTTGTTTTTGACAGTTCGTTATGTGTAAATTATGGAAAGTATCATGTTATGTTATGAAACGCGCTAAGATGAGTATTTTTTATAACAAATCAGTTGTTAATTTCGTCTACTAGATGCCGGTAGCATCAGCAAGGTTATTTTTTAGCAGTAATCTCTTTCTCTCTATATTGGTCGCCTTGTCGCACGATTGACTTTTATTGCACTTGAAACTAGCGAGGAAATAGCCAGTGTCATAACAGCATAAGTCTAGGCAGTGTGGCCCAGTGTTGGTATTTCTTGTGTTCCTCCCATACCCTTATGCTCCTCTTAATGGAGCAAGTTGAGATTCCACAGAACGCCTCTGGTCCAGTAGGGCGGACCGCTGCTCCCTCTCTTGCAAGTTGGTCTGCTATTTCGTTGCCCTCTATGCCCTCATGACCGGGCACCCAGTGCAAGAGGACTCTGTTGTTGGTACTAAGGATACACAATTTTTCTTGGCATTCCCACACCAGTTTTGAGTTTACTGTTTGTGCAGTCAAGGCTTTTATCGCTGCCTGACTATCTGTGAGAATGACTATGTTCTTATTTGAGTAACCCCTTTCGTGGTTTATTTCTATGGACTTGGATATAGCATGGACCTCCGTCTGGAAAACGGTGGGATATTCACCGAGGGATTCCGTTATTTTGGCGCGGGGTCCGCTTATGCCAGCTCCGGTGCCTTCAGTCGTCTTAGATCCATCGGTATACCATACAATATTATCCGGTCCGAACTGCGGTGGGTCCATTGCCCAGTTCTCTCTGTCGCAGACTATGGAATTGAAAGGGATCTCGAAGCGATATCTCTTTGTCATATGGTCCACAGGCATGGCTAGCATTTGAATGCTACTTCTAAGTCTGGATAGATTATTAAGTCCACTTTTTTCTCTGGATGGGTTGCCGTTTAATTCGTTCCTCATCGCGGCTAATCTTGCCTGCGATTCGAAATAGATGTGTAGCGGAGTCAGATCTAAAAGAACCTCCATGGCTGCCGCGGGGCAGGTTCTTATTGCTCCTGTCGTGTTGATACATGCCAACCTTTGGAGCTTGTCCAGTTTGCTCCTGGCGCTTACTAGTTTTGTTCTTTGCCACCATACTGATGCTCCGTATGCTATCATAGGTCTTACAATAGCTGTATAGGTCCACAAGGCTATTTTGGGTTTCAAGCCCCAGGTTTTGCCAACGACTTGTCTTCACAAGAGTAGAGCTTTTTCTAGGTGCTTGTTCCATAGGAGTTTCTGATCCAGAGTTACACCTAGATATTTTACTTCTGTAGCGAGTTTGATTTCCGTCTCGTACATCATGAGCGATTTTATTTTGCTCAGGTCTCTCTTTCGTGAAAAAGGCACAATCGTGGTTTTGCCCGGATTGACCTGTAGGCCTTTCTCGTGCCAGCATGTTTGTGCTTTACTTAGTGCTTGCTGCATAAGGTCGCTGAGGGTTTCCTCAAACTTGCCCTTAATCATGATTACTCAGTCATCAGCATATCCTTGGACTGTAAGGCCGCTATGACTGAGCAAGCTCAGTAGGTCGTCCACCACAAGACACCATAGAAGGGGCGATAGTACTCCTCCCTGCGGGCATCCTTTGCCTGCTTTGACCCTTGTGGTGTCCGTTCCCAGGGAGGCATGAATCTCCCGTGTACTTAGCATTTGGTCGATCCACCTTGCTGTGGTAGAGTCTACTCCTCTGTCGACAATTGCCTTATTTATACAGTCGTAGGATGTGTTGTCGAATGCTCCTTCTATGTCCAGAAATGCGCATAGCGCAATTTCTTTGTCGGAAATTGCCTTCTCAATTTCCGTTGTAATTTGGAGGAGTGCTGATTCTATCAATTTGCCGGTTTGGTAGGCAAATTGATTACTGTGTAGTGGTTTCTTGCTAAGTGCTTCGCGTCTCAGGCAGTGGTCTGTTATCTTTTCCATGGTTATCAAAAGGAAAGATGTTAGGCAGATGGGTCTGAATGACTTTGGGTCAGAGCGCGATCTTTTGCCTATCTTTGGTATGAAGACCACCTTTGCCTGTCTCCACGCACTTGGTATATAGCCCAGAGCAAAGCTCGCTCTGAAGATTTGCAGTAGGTAGGGGAGCAGTTCTTCCAGTCCCTTTTGAAGTAGTGCTGGAAGGATTCCGTCAGTACCCGGAGATTTGAAGGGATGGAAGGAGTGTATAGCCCATTTGATTTTGGCATAGGTGAACAGATTAGAGGCCCGATGCCAGTCTGTGGTATTGGAGCGGAATGCTCCAGGGATATCCGGTGATGCCTCGTTCTCTGTGTTAATTATACGGCATCCTGGGAAGTGCGTGTCTAGTAGCACCTTTACTGTTTCACTTTCCCCCACGGTGAAGTCTGCATTGGGCTTAAATCTAAATCTAGAACGTAACTGAACATCGTAGGAACGGGCCTTATACTATGTTCAGACAACGAGATTAACCCAGTTAAATCGAGTTAATGCGTTGAAAACACTTCCTGAACGCGTTTACGAAAACAAGTAGCTACAACGCGTTTAACGGAAAACATGTACTGCGACCCTCGCGGAAATCTAAGTAAACATTAGAAGAAACTATTTAATGGTGTAGAAACTCAATTGTGTGCTTGTATAACGACATCATTAGCTAATAAATTCACTATACAAACATTTTAATTTCAAATGATTTAGAGTAAATTGGTAATGAGACACAGCTGAATATTTATTTGTCAAAACAAATCATGTCAAGCTATCATATATCAAAATTAAACGAGTTTCCTAGTCTGAACACTGCTTTTTTAACACGTTCATTTTGCCTACTTAAACGCGGTTAAAACGCATAGTCTGTACAGGGTATTAGACTGTCTAAATGGGAAATGTTACTGACAAGGCATGAAAACTTAACATTTCCATAAAAAATGGTAACGAAAACATTTCTGTAACGTCGATGTGTTAAAAATATGACTATAGTAAATAACAACTGGGCACAAAATTCTTGTTGGAAGGAGCTAAAATTTTTAAGGGAGAAAGGTGGAGGTAAAAAGTTGTTAAAAATCTTCCGAACCATTAAGATAAAATTTGGTTTCTCTATATAAAATTAGAAGTGTAGTGTACTAAATGCAAAATTTTTGAGGGAGGTGGTGGAACAGAAAAGTGGGGGCATCCATATTTTAAAAAATTAAATTTTTATTTATTAAGAACCGTTTTAGATATGATCATGAAAATTACAGGAGCTAGACACAGTAGACCGGGAAAAAAAATTTAAATGCTGGTGTCGGGGGTGATGGTGGGAGGGGATGGAAAGAATAAGTTTCTGATTTTTTTCTCATAAACCGCAAATTATAAAAAGCTAAAAATGTATGACTATATAGAAGCACTACAAGTATCTTAGAAAAATAAAACTTTTGATAGGGGTAGTAAGGTATGAGGGTAGGGTAGTTTTTATATCTCACAAATGGCTTATGCTAGAAAGATGAAACTTAGTACATATGTGCAGATGTACTACGGAAGTAATTTGAGTAAAAAATTCAGACTTTCGTTAGCGTACAAAGGTGACGTAAAAAAATGTCCGTGAGAAGGGGTTTTCCACCTTTTCACAAATTTCGTTTTATCTTTATATAGGCATGTGGAGTTATCAAATTAATTTTACTTCTACGTGCTTTTTATAAAGACGCAAGAAACCGTTTTCCAATTTTTTTGATATCCAACCCCTGAGGGGGTGTACAGTGAATGTGTACCTTTTCACGAATTTCAATATAGAACCGATTTAAACACTTTTTGATATTAAACACCTGGGGGTTTAAGTTTTCACGAATTCCAATAAATCTTTTAGGTTTTATGAGATTAAATTCGATTTTACTTCAATTAGCTTATATACAGGGTCTGGCAAAAAAAAAAATGCACTGATTTCCAAGGACAGTAAATTACAAACGACGACATTAACCAAAAGTTTTTATTTTACAAAATGCTGGCAGTATCTTAAAGTTTCTTTGTGAAAAATGATGTCTTCCAAATGGCGTCCTCGTTTGCGATGCAGCGGGTTAGGCGATTTCTGAAGTTCTGCACAACATGAAGAATGGCCTGGAACGCATCCACACGTCTTTCAAAGTCACCTTCGTGTATCGCATGAACAAGAGCTATCTTGTAAGGATGGAGCTTAAGGTCAAAGTGCAGCATTCGCCTCACACTACGGTCGGACACAACGGTCTAAAGGGCGAAGTTTAAAATGTAATATGATCGATCTTTGCGTTTTAATAACGAAACCGCCATTTTTAAAATAAGTTTCGACAACGAACGCACGATGTTCACCTGACCAAGGCATAATGAGATACTGAAACTAGAGATGGGCAAAGCAGTTCCTTTCAGTGAAGTACTTCACTCCGAGTCACTCACTTTAAGGAACGAGTTCAGTGAAGTAGTTCTGGAACTCTTCGTTCCATCGTTCCTTCGTTTCGTCAGTAGATCTAGAAGATGAGGACCAAAAAAAAAGAAAAAAGGTCAGTAGAGTTCAGTGGAGTAGTTCCGGAACTCTTCGTTCCATCGTTCTGTCACTAGATCTAGAAGATGAGGACTAAAAAAAAAGAAAAAGTGTCACTAGAGTTCAGTGAAGTAGTTCCGGAACTCTTCGTTTCGTCAGTAGATGTAGAAGATGAGGACCAAAAAAAAAGAAAAAAGGTCAGTAGAGTTCAGTGAAGTAGTTCCGGAACTCTTCGTTCCATCGTTCCTTCGTTTCGTCAGTAGATGTAGAAGGTGAGGACCAAAAAAAAAAGTCAGTACATCTAAAAGATGATGAAAACAGAAAGGTCGGTCAAGTTTTTTGCCAAGTGTCCAATGGAACTGCAGTTCACCAAAAGGAGTCAGTTACTTCACTCACTCACTTCAATGAAGTGTTCTTTTGGAACAGTTCACTCCTGAACGACCCATCTCTAACTGAAACTTTATGGGTTAGCGCACCGCGTTAGGAACAATGGACGCCGGAAATCAGTGCATTTTTTTTGACGGACCCTGTACAATGATCTTAAAATTATTTCCGAGATTTTGCGATTTTCCACCCAAGAGGGTGTAAAATAATTGTGTACTTTGTTACGAATTCTGTAATATAACTTAGGTGTGATGAAATATCGAATTGTTTTTCTTTATTATTTCAAGAATACAGTATTGTTATCGATTTTTTAAAAAAAAAAATTTGCTACCCTCAAAATTTTTTTTTTACGTTTCATGACTGGAAGAAAAAAAATGTTAGTCCATCTGTCCGCCATACGCCGTACGTCGACCGCTGTACGCAAAATCGTTGGAAGGCCTGTAGCTCCCAAACCCTTTGAGCTATTAAATTGAATTTTTTTATGAATAGACTGGGTAGGCCCCTTGAAGTGACCACATTTTTAAGGGTGGGGTGTGAGGAGGGAAGTAAGGGAAGCGGTTTAGACCGAAAATTTTGGTTTCTAGATCTGAGCAACCGCTTATGCTAGGAGGCTGAAACGCAAAAGAGGCGAGATCGACACATTCTAAAATTCATATCTTCTAAACGGTTAACGTCACAAAACTGAAACTTAAAAAATATCTGTAGGTATACTAGAAGAATAGATCGGAAATAAATTTTTGAGTGGATGCAGTGGCGTATGGTGGTAAGGGGTCAAAAATTTTAGATTACAATATCTCACGAACCAATTGCACTAGATAAATAAAATTCGGTTTGTGTATAAAGGTTGGCAAATGAAGTTTGATGAAAGTAAAATTTTTTAAGGGGGCAGTGGAGCATGAAAGTGGAAGGGATAAAAATTTTACTAAAAAATCACGTCTCATATCTCAAGAACAGTGTAAGATAGATGCTTAAAATTTTTACCAAATTTCAAATACCCAGGGGGGCGAAAAAAACTATCAGTGAAAATGGAATGCATATATTTTCATGGTTTTCGTCATATCTATTAGGTCTTCCCAAATATTGAATTCATTTTTATTCTACGGCTTCTTCATATAAATACCTAGAAAGTGTTTTCAGGATTTTATGAAATTCGACCCCTAAGGCAGTGGAAAGGGGGTTGCATACTTTTTCACGAATTCTGCAATATCCCTCCGGTCTGATCAGATATCGAATATCTTTTCACTTTCAACGGCTTGCGTAATAATCGCCTTGTGGGCTATTTAGATGGACGACACTCTAACCATCTAAATGCCAAAAATTATTTTCATGTTGATTGTAAATTGGACCCGTTAGGTCAACTAGCAAATGCACTTAGCATTAAAGGCCGACCGTTAGGTCGAATTGTAACAATGAGAAATTGTATTAAATGCACTTGGTAGGAGAAAGACCTAGACTGATTTGAGTTTAAGTAAATAAGTTAGTTTTTAGTAAAATAAAGTTAGTATTTGAATTGACATCAAAAGAGAAGGTCTTTTTCTTGCGGGTGTTATACGAAAACCCAAACGCTCTTGTTGGAGCGAAAACTAAAAGAGTAAAGGCCTAAACAGAACACGGACCTCGACTGCGACTGCGCAGTCCCTGTCTTTAGAATACACAGGATTATATGGCGATGCCCACAACACCAACTTCGCCTGCGACTGCGCAGTCGTGCTACACTCTATTTCATGGACTGCGGTTGTAGTCTCGGATTTCCACTACTTCCCAGCAAGAAAAGTTTCGTGTACTATACGTCGAAACGAAACCGTATGCAAGTCGTATAACTGATTAGACTTTTTGGGAACGATGTCGCCGGTTGATGTATATATTTACTATTATAGTTTGTACGAGCACTATATATATAATATTTACATGAACTCTTAAAATGAATTGAATTCTGTTTACATTTAAGAGGAGACCACGATAGCTTAGTATGAAAGATAAAGACAGCATATCTTACATTTAGAATTTTGATGCTATTTTGCGTGAGTACGCTTTGCCTACTGGGTTTCTGTTCTTCAAATTCGTCTCGATTCCTATTCACTTTCTCGTTATTAATAAACGCAAACCCTCCAAATGGATTAAAAACACTATATAAAATATACACGCTACCAGAAAAACTTCCATTTTCAAAAATATTAAACAAAACAGAAGTGACACTTGACACTCGTTCTTCTTCTTGCTTGCATAGAATCGAAGTCGTAGTCGGTGTTCTGTTCAACACCAACTGGTATGCAAATCGCAGTCGCAGTCGCAGTCGAGGTCCGTGTTCTGTTTAGTACTTAAGACGCATCCGCCCCAGTTCTTATGAGAACTAATGGCGATTTAAGCAGTAGAATAAAACGAATCCGCCCAGGTCTTATAAGAACTAATGGCGATTTAAGCAGTAGAGTAAAACGAATCCGCCCCAGTTCTTATAAGAACTCAGGGCGACGTAAGCAAGTACTGAACTAGTAACAGCTCTTGTTAGAGCTGCCAAAGGGCAAAGGGCTGCAGGCGACCTTTGGTTTCCAGACGGGCCCACATACGGCCCACGCATCCATCACTTCTGGACGCCAGCTACCCGGGACTCAGATCGTAGCCCGTATAACGCTCGCCCCCGGACGCTGGCGACGCTATCACGGCACATTCAGTGCTCTAATGTGGCGACCTGACCACAAGACCGCGACATAATTGGTGAGCCCGTCGTCGGAGTCACACACTTGTCGACCCCGACACATCTCCTCAGAGGAGTCAGCATCATCAAAATCAGCATCATAAAAATCAGCATCGTAAAAAAAACTTGTTTTTCAATTTTATTAATTTTTTAGCCCCTAAGAGGGTATAAAAGGGTTGAACACGTTTTCACGAATTCCCTCATATCTTTTAGAAGTGATAAGTAATTGAATTGGTTTTTACTTTCTCGTGGTGTCTTCATATTTATCTATTAACTCCCCAAGTGGGTGTAAGGAGGTTGCATATCTGATGATATATCGAACTAATTTTTACTTCCTAAGGTTTCCTGTATAAGCGCCAAAAAGCCAATTTCAGTATTTTTAGATATTCAATCCTAAGGGGTGTAAGGGTCTTGTATGCTTTTCAAAGCTTCGACATATTTCTTAGGTTTGATGAAATATTAGATCGCCTTTCACTTCCACAGACTTTTTTATATAATCGCCTACAAGCCCATTTCTCAATTTTTGGATATTCAACCCCCAAGCGTTTGCATATGTTTTCACAATTTTTGCCATCCCTTAGTTCAAATGATATGTAAATTGATTATTACGGCATTTGATGTAATGACCTAAAAACCAATTTCACGATTTTTCGAATTTCAAAAACCAAGTGGGTGTGAAGGGTTTGCTTACGTTTTCACAAATTTTTCAACATCCCTCGTGTCTCATGAGATATTAAGTTGCTCCTTATGAAATCGTCTAAAAACCTGTTTCACAATTTTTTTGGAATTCAAACGTAAGTGGATATAATGGGTTTTTATACGTTTTAACAATTCGTCATATCTATTAAGTCTGATAAGGCAACAAATTCGTTTTTACTTCTATGGGTTTTTAGTGTACATAACATACCGAAATTTGAATAGTCTACCATTCACGGGCCAATGTTTAATCGGCTAAAAATCTCTATTTTAAATATTTTTTTTAAGAACAAAACTAATTTTCCTAGAAACCTCATAATTTCGACACAACTGATGATATACTCTGACTTTGACCAGAAAATAATAAAGTTTCGCCCATACCATTGGCAGATTTTTTTACTTTAACGTGCTTTTTATATAATCGCATAAGAATCGGTTTCAGAATTTTTTCATATTGAACCCTGTCGACATAGCCCGACATTGCATCCCCTATGTTTTTATTGAAATTGGAAAAAATTCCGTAAGTAAACATGGGGCTCATTTAGTCTAGTAGCTTGAACTCGGCTTACTAGTAGATGCTATTGGAAATATTCAAATTATTACTAGTCTGGATTCCTCATAGTGTTTTTCGTCCCTTTACGGACTGGTTTGTGGCTTACAACCCTATTTCAGATTTGTTTCACTCTTGTACTCCGGCAGTTATTTTGTTTAGAAGCCTACTTTCCCCATTTTTTATCTCTTTGAACATGTTGTTAGCCATTCTCCCAACCTAAGACCAACAAATCAGTCGGATCAACGTCGTTTTTTGTTCTCCATATTGTTGATTTTGAAAAGGAAAATGGATTAAATTGGTAATTAATTACATACATGGCAGATCTCAGTAACGGAATTTTTGTCCGCAAATATACCTCAAGCTTTTCCATCATGTTACCTATCTGGAGTCCTGTAAATAAAAAATTATTGAACGATATGGCAGTGCGTGAAATTTTCCATGGCCCCCAAAAATATACTTTTCAATTCCATATGAAGTTTAGTTTCTCGATATTGTAGTGAGCTTGTGGAGCGTGTGTAGGGCGAATTTCATCGCTCGATTTTTATTATTTTTTTATTTTCAATCCATTTTTCCAACTAGTTCTTCCCGCTGAATATGAACGGCCGCAGTTCCTTTTATACAAAAGGATAAATTTAAAACTGCATGGTTTGCGAACATATCGTGGGGGTTGTTCGAATCGGATTATGGGACGGGACGATTTGGGGCGGCTATGCATGATACGTCATGGGTGTACAGATGAGCGAACGCATGTACAAAGTATTGGCACCTGAACAGGTTAGTGCACACGTATGCTGTGCTTATGCAATATAATGAATGCCTTTTGTACTAACACACGCCGGTATGCCTTTGGACGTGCTTTGCATTTCATTCGGAAATATTTTCAAGTTTTGCCTCCAGCTTTTGCTTGGCTTTTTCCATACGACGGTGGCGAGGACGAGCAACGCTTTTAGTCCGTTTCCTACTCATGTTGTTGTTGTTGTGCCGGGGGTGTACCTGGAGAGTGTTCCTTACTAGAGTCTAGTACTTCTGCATTGAATTTTTCATGCTAAATGGAAATGGAATTGATGACGTCACGTTTTTCATATAAATATGTGGCCGTGCTAAAGCAACAATTTATGTAGTATTTTCTTTTTTTTTCAAATTGTATTTTCATTATTTTCGTGAAAGCGATGCGCTGTACAGGATATGTTTTAAATTACTGACGAGTAGAACGTGTGACAGATTTTATCTGTGTGTCATTTGCGGCAAAATTGTTTTTTTTATGTTCACAGGTTGCAGTCTAATTTCGTAGATAGGTTTTTTTAAGTCTACAAAAGGCCATTCATCGGAAATGGCTGTATAATGGAGTTGTCGCTCGGACAGCTCTAAAGTTTGCAATCGGTCTAATTTCTCTGCCGATGCGAATTCCAATTTCAAAATTTGTCATATTTCAGATCAATGGCCAAAGAGTGGTTCGCATCCAATCGTTCTTGTATGCCATATCAGAATTTTGTACATTAAATTTTCATTTAGTTAAGCAAATGCTCTTTTACTTAATTGCTAATAGTAGTTCTTCTCTTAAAAATCTTACGTGAATCTTTAAAATCATTTCGTTCAGAAGAATTCTACTGCAGAGATTTTGAAACAATATTAGCGCGACAATAAATTCGATACAAGCACACAATTAATAGGGATGTTGAAAAAATATCGATATATCGAAATTGCGATATTTTTTGCACGATATATCGATAATATCGGCCGATATTTTTTAAAGCGATATATCGATATAATAATCCGACTATCGGACTCGATATTTTTTGTTAAGTATAGCATATTTTAGAACTCGAACGGCACTACGAACCTACTCATGCTTTGGCCGGAAATTTAGCTATTTCTAATTGATATTTTACGTGGCACACTAATAAGTTACTTATGCCAAAGCATTCGGAAAACAGATCGTCTGAATATCTAAAATTAAGCAAACATCTGACCCGAACCCTAATGATAGCTCTGACTGGTCATATGAGGAAGCATCTCCATAGAATTAGTCTCCATAGGAGTAGTCTCTCTGAGAGCGAAATATGCAGAATTTGCGATGATGAAGACAAAACACCAGAGCACATTCTTTATGAATATGAGGGACTTGCTTATAAAAGACTTCATCACTTCGGTTAGGGTTTGGAACCATCGGAATTCCTGGCTATTCCCCTTCGAAAAACACTAAGTTTCATTGAAAGCGCAGGGATCGAAAAGGAACCATAGCTAATCCAAGAGGACGTAGCAATAGGCCAATTGAGGCTTCAGAGGTGACCAAACCAACCCCAACATGAAAATCTAATATAATAATGTAAATGAGGGATGTCAGAAAGGTTAAAACTAGAAAACTGTTTTTCGATCACGCAAAGTCTATTACAGTCGAAACAGAAAGATGCAAGACACGTGGTTTCTGTAGGTGGGGGCAGCCAGGCACCTATCCTGCTCAGTACCTTGTTGGTTTTGGTTTTTAATTTTGTTTTTTGAAGTGGGTGGAATTTAAAAAACCCGAAGGAAAGTAAAATGGTTGTATTAAAGAGTCACAGCTTTTTTCGTATATTTTACTTTATTATTTTAATAATAAAGTATTGTTATCGATTTTTTAAAAAAAGCTACCCTGAAAAATTTTTTTTTTACGTTTCATGACAAATAGGCACCAAAAAAGCAAAAAAAATTTCAGTCCGTCTGTGCGCCGTACGCCGTCCGCCGTACGCAAAACGTTTGAAAGCTTATAGCTCTCAAACTCTTTGAGCTAATAAGTTGAATTTTTTTTTGTTGGTAGACTGAGCAGACCCCTTCAAGTGGCCATCTTTTTAGTGGAGGGGGTTGTGAGGGTGAAGGTGGGGGAAGCGTTTTAGAAGGAAAATTTTGGTTTCTAGATCTCAGTAACCGCATAGGCTAGGAAGCTGGAATTTATATAGAGCAACGATAGTGGACCCATTTGCAAAAAAAAATGATGATATTGGTAAAGGGGTGCGGGAGTGGGGGAATAATAATGCGTCCGAAACGCTCGAAAGCCGAGATCGATACATTCTAAAATCCATATCTCATAATCGGTTAATGTCACGAAATTAAAAATTAATGAACATCTGTGGGTATACTTGGAGAATAGATCGGAAACGAATTATTGAAACGAAAATTGTTGAGTGGTGTACGGAGGTGGGGGGTGAAAAACTATAGATTACGATATTTCACGAACCAATTGCACTAGAAAAACGAAATTTGGTTTCTGTATTAAGGTTGACAAATAAAGTTTGCTGAAAGTAAAATTTTTTAAGGGGCGGTTGAGTATGAAAGTTGAAGGGATAAGAATTTTTCTAAAAAATAACGTCTCATATCTCAAGAACAGTGTACGATAGATGCATCGAGTTTTTACCAGAAGTAGGCCAAATAGACCCCTAGCAGGAAAAAAAGTTTTGAGAGTGAGGGTGTGGCTGGAGGAGGGTGAAAAGGAAAAAGTTCCGATTTTTATATTTCGAGAACCCATAACGATATCAAGCTGAAACTTGGTATTTAGATAGAAATGTAGTGGAAGCATGTTGAAAAAATATAATTTTTTATAGGGGTAGTATGCTACGGGGGTGGGGGTGTTTTTCCTAACTATAGAACAGCTTATGCTAGAAACTTGAAACTTGGTATGTATATGTAAGTCAACTAGAAAAGTAATTTTTATTAAAAAAAAATCAAATATCCATTGGCGTACAGAAGGGAAGCAAAAAAATGGAATGCATATATTTTCACGATTATCTTCATATCTATTAGGTCTTTTCAAATATTGAATTCATTTTGATTCTAGGGATTTTTCATATAAATACCTAGAAAGGGTTTCAGGATTTTTTGAAATTCGACCCCACGATGGTGTAAAGGGGTTGTATACATTTTCACGAATTAAGCCTTATCCCTCCGGTCTGATTAGATATTGAATAACTTTTTACTTCCACGGGCTTGTTTAATAATCACTTAAAACTTGTTTTCAAATTTTTTACTTTTTCAACCCCTAAGAGGGCAAACGGGTTGAACACGTTTTCACGAATTCCGTCATATCTCTTTGAAGTGATAAGACAACGGATTGGTTTTCACTTCCTCAGGCTTTCCTTATATATATCTAAAAACTCATTTCAGAATTTTTGGCTATTCAACCCCAAAGAGTGTGCAAGGGGGTTGCATATGTTTCCACAAATTCCTATATATTTCTTAGTTCTTATGTGATATCGAATTCAGTTTAACTTCCTAAGGCTTCCTATATAATTGTCAAAAGTTGATTTCAGTATTTTTAGATATTCAACTCCAAGAGGACGTAAGGCTTTCGACATATTTCTTACGATTGATAAGATATCAGATTGGTTTTCACTTCCACATACTTTTTATATAATCGCCTAGAAATGCATTTCCGATTTCATGTAATGGCCCAAAACCAAATCACGAAAAATCTCCTAATCACGTAACAACTGATATTATACTACGACTTAGACCCAATTATGTAATTCATATGTTATATATGGCAGCGGGGTAAGTATTCTAGCGCGACCCCATTCTAACCGCTTTCCGAACTTTTTTTTAGGTTTTCAGTCACATAGTAATCTACACTGCGCCTCAGAATTGAACGCATGCCGAACTTCTACCGAAAAAGTAATAAAGTTGGCCCAGACTGTTGGCAGATTTTTTATTATCACTTCGAAAGTGCATTTACCCTTGTTTTTTGTTCTGAAAATTTAATGAAGTGAAGAACAATTTTAAATTTCAAAATATCATGTATTTATTTATTGGCTTTGGGTTTGTATTTAAAGTCGCGCACCGCCGTAATCTTTATTAATGAGAGCATATCGTTTTTGGGGTAAAACTTTTTTTTTTAATTCTTATTTTAGACTCAATTATGGGTAAAACTGTTTAAACCGCAAGACGAGATCAAGAAGTGCCTCTCCTGTAAAGTTCTATTTCTTTACGTTTGATCCATTTTTTCATAAACCACTCTTGCCACCTCTGCTGTCAGATAGAGTAGAAGGAAATTTTAGATTTTTTAATAATTTAATAATGTAATATGAGATTGACTTGAAGTCTTCTGTTCGTCAAAATTAAATGTGCAATGTATAGGTACATCCTTCGCAAAAATAATGAAATTTCACTCCACATTATTTGCTTGTTTTGCAGTAAGGAATAATTGTTCAAAATTTCATTCGAGTGGTTTCATGAAATTTACACTGAAAAGCCCTTGCGATATGCTCCCCTTAACGTTAAATTTGATACGGGAAGAGAGATATGAATTTATTTTTCATTGTAAAATTTTTTCGATATATTAATATCGATATTTTTTTCGATATATCATCAGCTGATATTGATATTTTTTTAAATATCGATATATCGATATTTTTTTTCGATATCAACATCCCTAACAATTACACAATCTCAATTTCTGACCAAATTAAGCTTTTTGACAGCCAACACTGCTGAATGTTAAACGAAGCGTTGTTTGCAGCAAAAACGACGCGTATCTAAATACATTATTTTGGTTACCTCTACCCTAATTTTATTTGATGCATCAAATCGATCTAGCACAAAATAACGAATGGGATTTCTGCATTATTCTATGTTTCATTTGACAATCTTAATTTTGGTGCAAAAAGTAGATAATTCCAAAGGTAATAACATGAAGACAACTAATATGTAGCATAGTTACAAGAAAAATTTAAAATTAAACAGGATGTTGGTTAAAATACCATTGTGATGTGATTTTTATGGAGAAGAATTAAATCTGATTTCTCTTTTTTGGGGGCTTTTATTTTGCGGCTTGTCCATTATAATCAAAGGTGTATGCAGAAGAGGTGGGGTTAGGAGATATCTTATCCACGAATTATACCGATAAAAAGTTTGCAATAGTGAACACTGAAATTCTCCACATGTTTAAACCAATTTGGTTGTTCACTAGAATGTCTAATCGTAGGTTGCATCCACTGATTAGTGAAAAATATTGGTTTGACATTGTATGATACAATTTTATTCTTTTGAAATTATTGTTATCTAAAAAAGGAAGTTAATCAGATTTTTCGTCAATTTCGAATCCTCCTTATCCTTATCATATTGCTACGTACGCTGCTAATGCTTGGTTGTCCCTTTATATGGGTGGCTTGTATATAATTACATAGCCACTATACAGTACTTATGTCATTGAAAAATATCACACTTGTATATGCATAGGTTTAATTCTTCTTAGTGCTGGCACAGTACTGACTTTAAGAATTCGCAAACGTAAAGTAGGAAAACAGCCTTTTTTCTTTTTGTAATAATGCACACAAAATGCTGATTATGAAGAAACCACATGAAAAATGAATAAATTACTAAAAATATTGTGAGAAAGGCGTTACATTACTAGTAAAACGGATGTAAAATCCCTATTAAGTCGAACGTGAATATATGTACAATGTACATATTAGAGACAATTAGTGATTATATCAAATAAATATTGGACTAATTTGAAGACATTTATGTCAACAAAACTCAAGCATGAGATGGATATCATCAAAATGTTATAAAAGATTCATTCAGTCGTGTTGCAGTACTCATTTCCCAAGTAATCGGTAACAAAATACAGAGTTTTCTCAAAACTGGTTTGTAAATACTGATGCAATTTCGATTGAGTATTGAAAAAATAAAATTGGTGCACTCAAAAAGAATGAAGAAATAAATTCAAAAATTCAGATTTCTTTCCATTGTTATTCATTATACCGAAAAAGGATATAAATTTTTCAAAGTCCGAATTCGGTTCGACGGAATTCATTCTGGCGTTTTTCTGAACTTAACTTAACTTTTTTCCAAACAAAATTTTTAGTACTTCAAGTCCTTGAGAATCTCAAGTTCTATCATGTGCAATCAACACTGTCAAGAGGATAAATCAGCGCAATTTTTGTTTGAGTGGCCAGCTTTAGCTCACATTGGGCGTTCATAAGGAGAGAGGAGCTCATAAATCTTTGCCTATGTAAGGTGATAAACTTCATCTGGAAGTCGAATAGACTCGGAGAAATTGAAAGCACTCCATAAATAGTTTGAAGAAGGGAAAGCATCCGGGTAGCAATTATGATTGCCTACTGGGAAGGTAGGAATTATTAATCTGGACCCAGTCAAGGTGTGAATTTCGTAGAAAAGCGAACCGACTTGAGAAAGGAGAATTTTTTCCTCGCTTTCACTTTGCGTTTAATAACTGAAGAATTCATAGATTTGAATGTAGCCAAGGTGTACACTTCACCAATAACTTCAACTGGCTAGTCAGTATCCAGTCAGGATGTGAAAATATCAAGAAATCAAACCCGCATAGGTTTAAGAAAAGTCGATGAGCGCCTTTAAGTTAATGGAACGCGGCCTTTATTAGATTAAAATAACATTTTTATAGACCTAAGAGTGAATAAAATGTATAAAAAGTTGCTCATGTAGAAGAAATATTAATTATAAGAAATATTATATTTTTTGTCATTATAGGAAAAAAATCAGTACCGTATCAGTATCGCAAAATTTCATATACAGGTACAGGTGGAGTACTAATATTCGATTTTAAAACAACTTCTTATAACAGAATTCAGTCAGTATTCAAACTCAATGCCTACAATAATGCGTTAGGGAAAAGGACAATTTATTTACATGATGCATTTTTCGCAAATGGTTATCAGGATATACTTACTTCAAAATGTCCTCATGATAAATGCTTCTCTGACAAAGCAATTTTTTGAAGCAAAAAGTAATGATTTCCTATTCTTTTGAACACGGTTGGTTCTCGCGTACGATAATGTCACTCTAATTTTTTCTTTTTCTCGATGAGAAAAAATTTTTAAAATTGGAAATTAACTAAAAGCTTATGAAACGCAACTTACCTTGACTTATATGAAATTTTACCTATAAAATTACTCTGTATACAGTGGAGTAAAAGTATGGTTAAAACGTCGCTTTATGCGTCTGCTACTGAAATCATTTGTAATGTTCGTTTTTATACTCTAGATGAAATCATATAGAGTATTATAAGTTTAATCCAGCCCAAAAGTTTGTAACGCATAGAACCAAGCCTCGGACGAACAAAAGTTATATATTATTTTTTGTTTATTTGTGGTCAAAAACCTAAAATCCGCTTGACGTCCGTCCGTCCGTCCGTCCGCCCGTCCGTCTGTCCGTTAGCACGATAACTCAAGAACGCCTTCACCTAGGATCTTGAAATTTTGAATCTGGATGTTTGGTTGAATTTGTAAGGCTAAGTTCGTTAACGGGCAAAATCGTCCTACTCCTTCGGGTAGCTGCCATACAAAATGTCCTTAAAACACGTGTTCAAGAATATTGGTCGATAACTTCAGAACGGTTTAAGCTACGTCTTTGAAATTATGTACGTGTTATTTTTCCAATAGTTCGAGTTAAATGTATGATTATAAAGAAAATCCTATTAGTCCTTCGTGTAGCTGCCATACAAATATCCTGTCAAAATGTATTCACTTATTTTACGAAACTCACTATAACTCAAGTAATCTTTTAGCTATGAATTGGAAATTTTGTACAAATTAGTTTTGAGTAAAAACGAAGTTCGAGTTTACTAATCAGCAAAATCCTTTTACTCCTTCTGGTAGCTGCCATACAAAATGTCCTTAAGACACGTGTTCAACAATATTTTTCGATAACTTTTGAACGCTTCAAGCTACGAATTTGAAATTTTGTACACGTTCATTTTTAAATGGTTCTAAAGAAAAGGATAAATATGTAAGAAATCAAGTGAGTCCTTCCTGCACCTCCCATGTGAAAGTCCTTCAAAAAGGACATTTTTTTCGATGACTTACCCAGTTCAAGATATGAAATTAAACACTGAATATTGTCTTTTAGTTTTGAGTAGCAATCTAATGGCAGTCCTTAATAAAGGACATACAACATGCACACACGTAATTCTACTTTATCCCCAACTACAATATAAATCGGAGTTCAGTATTCATCTAGAGTAATATACGATTGGCTTGCAGCCGATCGTGACTGCAGTATGTTTTCCTATAACATTCAAATATTTTTCACTAGAGACACCTACTTTGAGTCAAATCTGTCAACAGTCTGGGTACAACTTTATTATTTCTTGGGAACGTCCGGAACGCGTTCTATGCTGAGAAAAAATTAAAAATTAACTTTTTAATTAGGCTTCTGATTATTTTTTAGGTTGTCAGTCGCATAGTAACCTACACCGCATTTCAGCATAAAACACGTTCCGGACTTCTACCCAAAAAATAGTGAAGTTGCGTCCAGACTTTTGACAGATTTTTATGTATTTCATTTTTTGTTTTTGAATTTCAAGAAGATGTGAAGAATAAAATATCAACATAACCAAATTGGGGTTGAATACAAACAATTCTAAACCCAACTTTCAGCCTATTACGAGTATATAGAAAGCGCTTGAAGAGTTTTTTCGTGCTTTCGACTGGGAGTTATGCTTTGAATCCGGAAATTGTGACTTGGCATGTCAACTAATAACCGAGACAATCCTTAAAGGAATGAATCTTTTTGTTCCTTCCAACAACAAAAGAATCAGGCCGTCGAAGGACTCTTGGTTCAATAAGGACTGTCTTGGTGCAATAAAAGCCAAAAAGAATACGTTCCAAATATTTAAAAACAACCCAACTGCTGAAAATAAGATCGCACTAAAATTATCAAGAAATTCCTGCAATAGTATCTTGAAACGTACTAAATTTGCATATGACCAAAATCTTCGACGAAAGATCGTCGACAACCCCAAGAGGTCCAGATCTTTTTGGTCATTTGTTAAATCGGTCAATAACAATTTTGTAAAGACTTCTACACCACCTCTTCTCGATGGTGACCGAACCGTTGTAGATCCCGTGGAAAAAGCCAACCTTTTGGCAGCAAGTTTCGCTAGAAATTCTAGACTTCCACCTTCGAATCAGAGTCCCCCCAATCTCCCAGTATGTAATTCCTTGCTGCCTCCCGTTCGTTTTCGAACTAGGGTTGTTTCCAAGATCCTGCAAGGGCTCAGTGTCTACAAGTCTGCTGGACCGGATGGTATCCCCCCTATAGTCCTCAAGAAATGCTTTTCCTCTCTGGCTAAACAGCTTCGCAATCTCTTCTATCTTTCATACTCTTCAGGGTGCTTTCCTCAGATGTGGGAAGTTGCGAATGTTCAGCCGATTCCCAAGAAAGGAAACAAAGCGGATCCCGCTAATTACCGCCTAATAGCCATTACATCCGTGCTCGCTAAAGTAATGGAAACTGCTGTCAATCGCAACATAATCAAATACCTGATGGACAAAGATCTGATCCACGATCGCCAATATGGGTTCCGTTCCGGTCGTTCAACAGGTGACTTCAAATTACTAGGCGTAAAATTTAACAACCACCTAAACTGGAGCCAACACATCTTTAATGTCGCAATTGATGCTTTCAAACGCCTTGGAATTCTACGGAAGTGTAAGAAATTCTTTTCAGCGCCCGACTTAGCTACAATCTACAAGGCATATATCAGACCACGTCTTGAGTACAATTCGCATATCTGGGCTGGGGCCCCCAAATCCCATTTAGCCTTGCTCAACCGTGTTCAAAAACATGGGCGCCGACTAATTGGAGACGAAGCCGTTTCAGCTTCTATAGACTCCCTTGAGCATCGCCGAAATGTCGGAGTATTCAGTATTTACTATCGATATTTTTATAGTAAATGTAGTAAGGAACTAAAAGAATTTATTCCCCCACTCTTAGTGGTCCCCCGTAACACTCGCCAAGCTTCACGCGCAAGTATACCGTTCAGCACCATTCGTGGAGAACAGTGAAATTTAGGCAGTCCCTTATCCCCCGAACATCAGTAATGTGGAACGCATTGCCGGCCGATCTGTTTCCTGATAAGTATAACCTTCAGCAGTTCAAAAACAACGTCCACCGACACTTTAGACGCTTTCCTCCCGTTCCACCGACCTAAATCCCCTGCCACACCATTTTATCCCCAACCTATGTCGTTTTAGCTGTGCGATCGCATTAAAAGGTGACCCCCTAAGTTATAACAACGGCCATAAAAAAAAAAAAACCTTAAAGAAAAAATCAATTCGATATCTCATCAAACCTAAGTGAAAGTCGGCATTCGTAAAAATATCCACAATGATTTTATCCTCTTAACACCTTTCCTACGATGTTTAGTTACAGTTTAACCGGAACTTTAACTGACAGATTTGTTCGAGTTAGAGTTAAACTGAAGATCGTAATAATGGCTCTTAGAGGTTGAATATCGAAAAAGCCTAAAATAAATTGTCAGATCATTATATATAAAGTTCATGGAAGTAAAAGCGAATTCGATCTCATTGAACTTAAAAGATTAGAAGTGAAAGCGTATTCGATATCTCATTGGACCTAAGAAATATATCGGAATTCGTGAAAATTATGACAACCACTTTAAACACCCTTAGGGATTGGATATCGAAAGGATAGCAAATTTATTTTTAAATTTCTGGTAGATTACTGCACTTTATTATTAAAAAATAAAAACTCAGAAAGTTCGTTAAAAAACATTAAATTTACGAATAGATTTGTTTATTAAAACTTCAATGTAAAATTTTCCGAGGGTATTCTATTAGTGGCCACCATATTCATTGTCCGTTTTTATTTCTTCAATTCTTTCTTCTTAACAAAATATTACCGTACATTCTCCCATATTCCCTTAGAATGAATCCGAAGAAGGGTTAAATTTTTCCGCACCTTTTTGTATTGTGTGACATTTATTTTTACAGGTGAAAATCTTTTTTTATCTTTTGCAGTTCCTTACTCCTCTTTTATTCCATGTCTTACTAAGAAAATAAGACACCACTATACAATAAAACTTAATTGATCTTATTAACCCGCTATCGTCTATCTAATCTAATTCTATTTCATTCCCAGTTTTTCATTGTTTTCCTTTGGCACTAAAAAAAAGAGGGAATTCTTGTTGGCTGACTAGAGGATAAAGTAAATGAAATGCCACTTTTTTTTAAGAAAAAAAAAATAATTGCCAATTTAAGGTTTTTCCTTTTCATTCAGCCCACCGAGCGATTTCTTTTCTCATTTAACAGTTGAAAGAAAATTGGTTCAAGGATTTACAATGAAAATACATACACCCAACCGGACAAAGACAGCCACAAATATACACATTTTGGACGGACAAGAATCTAACCCTTTTCGTGGAGATGGAAAAGCATCTAAAGGAAAATGTAATTATTGTTTCCTTGGCGTATTGGGAGAGAGACTATCTATTTACAAAGATACGAGCAATATCTGAATGGGGTTAGCTTACATAAGGGTGTAGTATTGCTTTCAACTGGGTCTTCGATCAAAACAAACCGACATTATTGCTCCTGTTTGCGTTAGTTCTGATGTCGGTTGGGTTTAGACGTTATCGACAAAACACAATTAAGTACGTTTCCTGTTTAAGTTTCGGGAGCACCGATAGCTCCTGTATCTATAGGTGCTCAAAAGTTGTTATTTTGTTGAATTAAACTGAAATTTGATACTATACCTACAAACTAATGCGAAATTTTCATTAGGATAGAAGGGCCTGATCACTACACGAAAGGATATTCAAACAAAAGCATGTCTTTCATTGAAGAATTGGTTCCTTCACCTTTCCTGGAAATAAGAATGAATTAGGTAGTTAGGAAAGGTTTCACTGAGCATTGGAATCAAAAAAGAAAGTGTACATTGTGGTAATTTAGTTATTACACCGTAGCAATTGAAGGATTCATCCGAATTTTTCCCGAAAGTGTAAAACGCTGCTGTGAAGATGTAATAAAAACTCTTTATTCTTTTAAAAGTGATTTTTAAGGAGATGGTATTATGCAAATGATGCAGTGAGTCAACACTATTCACATCCGAACAGGATGTTTCATTCGAACTGAAGCTACTTGTTTTCTGGCTATTCGTAGCAAAGGATGAGTTCGTTGTTCGAATATTAGGTTAGGAAGGCTAGACATATAGAAAAACTGGCATGATCCTTTTCACATATTAGGACCCATCAAGGATATCGGAGATTGACCAACAAAGCTGAGAAGATTCTGGCAGCTTGGCAAACTGTGGGATGGATTAAGATTCAATTTTGAGTCGAAGTCAATCCTCATTAAGCTACTAAAGTGTACCAGGTGTATAACCTTAAAACGATCGTTGACACATAGATGGCGTTAGTGAGCATGTTAAGCAACCTAGGGACGCCATTTTTTATTTATTTAAGGGTTGGTTAGTTGTTAACATTAATCAGTGCACATCGTCACAAATTTCATTCAACAACATACGTTTGTTCTGTGCTGATCATGTCTAGTTTTTTCCAGAAAAAGAGCATATGCGGGAAGCTCTGCTTTTTTGCTTCCATTTGAAGAAAACGGCTGCTAAATCGCATCAAATGCTTGTGGTAACAATGTTTTAGCGGAATCAATATGCAAGGCTTGGTTTCGTCGATTCAAAGACGGCGATTTTGACCTGAGCGACAAGAAGCGCGGAAATCGGCCCAGGAAGGTTGAGGACGACCAATTGCAGGCTCTTTTGGACGAGGACGATACCCAATCACAAAAAACGCTTGCCGAGCAATTGTATGTTACTCAAGCAGCCATTTCCATGCGTCTACGTCATGGGAAAGGTTCAAAAGATCGGAAAATGGGTGCCGCATGAATTGAACGATAGGCGGATGGAGCGACGCCAAAACACATGCGAAATGTTGCTCGCCAGACACAGAAGAAAGTCGTTTCTGCATCGGATTGTGACTGGCGATGAAAAGTGGATTTATTTCGATAATCTAAAGAGCAGAAAATCGTGGGTTGATCCCGGTCAACCATCAACATCTACCGCAAGACTAAATCGCTTCGGACGGAAGACAATGTTGTGCGTTTGGTAGGATCAGCAGGGTATCGTCTACTAGGAGCTCTTAAAACCTGGTAAAACTGTCGATGCCCACCACTACCACCAACAATTGATCAAATTGTACCGTGCTCTGCGTTAAAAAAGGCCGGAATATGAACAAAGACATGACATGATGATTTTCCTTCACGACAACGCATCATAGCACACGTCAAAAATAGTCAGCAACTACTTGAACAGAATCAACTGGGTGGTGCTACCCCCTCCCGCTAATTCGCTAGACCTGGCCCCTTCTGACTACTATTTGTTTTCGTCGATGGGCCACGCGCTCGCTGAGCAGCACTTCGGTTCTTACGAAGACGTCCGAAAATGGCTTGATGAGTGGTTTGCTTCGAAAGAGAAGGACTTTTTTTGGCGTGGTATCCACAAATTGCCTGAGAGATGGGAGAAATGCATAGCTAGCGAGGGTGAGTACTTCGAATAAATTTGTTTTTGTACTTTGAAAAAAACATGTGTTTTTCTGACTAAAAAACGATCGTTTTAAGGTTATACACCTGGTATATAGTTTCCAACTTGGCTAAACGACAACAATATTGTTCTCGATCTGCTAAGGCTCATGGTCCTGGAGAAAATTAATTGTGAGGTCGACTTTGGATGCAGGAAACTAAAACTACGATGATGGAGGTCGTCAGCTTAATCTACATCAAGACAAATTTCTGCGGTAGATTCGAAAAAACCTTTTGAAAGAACCATGGAACTTTACCAACAAAATTCGGGATCAGGCATAATCGGTTTGCCCACTGTTTTACAAGAAAAGAAAGTTGAGTGAACTACCCTAAAATAACACTTCATTGAAGTGAGTAAGTGAAGAAATGCGTTCCAAATTGGTGATGTGCGTTTCAATTCGAAAGGTGAATATAAAAAAAAATTAAAACGAATGAAAGGAGAACGAAAAATAACAGAGTAAACTGTATGAACACAGTGAGAAGAGAGAAAGAGTACCAACTAATCATCTCGTTTCGTCCGTTTCCATGTCTTTTAGAAACACACAGCGAAGACACAACTAAATCCTTCACAAAATAGCAGCTCTTCTGCTCAGTGCTTTTCATTGCGTGAATATTTTGTTATATGCTTTTTATGCTACATATGACCATGGTACAATGTAGTGTCCTCTATGAACGATTTTAAGTATGGCACTACCATGACTATGCCCAAAGATGGAAACGAGTCTCTTTCGCGATATGTCTTTAATGGTTCAAATGTCAACTGCCATTAAGAAAAGTCGTGAAAAAAAATGCGTAGAAGTGACGATTCTTAGTTTTTCTTAAGGTACGCGTCCACTAGGGCGAACGGGCCGGGCCGGGCCGCATCGCACAAATCCGCCTGTCATACATTGTTATAGAAGTGCGTCCACCGAAGGCGGGCCGCATTGGTACATGTCGGATTTTGCTGGCGGATCGCTTTGCGAGCGGATTTCTGCTCGAGCAGAATGGCGCTCCGGCTCGTCCCATCACAGTGGACACAGCGAAACAAACAAAATAATAATATTTACTTATTTATTTTTCTCTACTGTGTATGATGCGCATTCGCATCACCTCCGATGACTAGGTCCCATATACTGCTCCTGCGAGCTGCCGTACTAACTTTACTGGAACTTCCTCGCCGTCGTAAGGTAGGTAAGCCGACGCCAGACAGATCGGCTTACTCCTTTCCCTCCCTAATTGAATTGCCGTTAAGTCTTCGTTACTGTAATTATTTAACAAAAATGCATTAAACTCGCTTTTTATTAATGTACATGCCCATGGTATATCCTCGCATTTTCTGTAGTGGAGCTTATAATTCCGGAGTCCAAGTCCCTGGATGACGTTCCTGCCATTCATCCAAGGCTCCTGAATTAGCGCCACCGCGACTCCCTGTTCTGCCATAAAGGCCACCATGCAAGCGGTTGCCACCTTACTGTGGTGGAGGTTGATCTGAATCACCTCCAAATCAGTAGGTACGACCTCCTCAATACCCTTGCTCTGTTGGGCTGGCTTGACCATCACCCTACCCAGACCGAATCGCACCATACCTTTGCAGGTCTCTAAATGCGGGAACGACTCTCTGCTAAGTGACAGAAGGTAGTGTTGGCCAAACTCCTGCTTCGGTCCCACCTTCAGTACCCTCCAATTTTCCGTCTTTAGCTCCCTATTTTGAAACCGGAGAAGATCTAATACCTTCTCCCCGTCCAAGAATGGTCTCGGGATCCAAACCCAGGCCTTCGGCAGAACGTAATTGCCCAGTTCCGCTGGAGAGTCCACCTTAAACTTGGCCCCTTCCCATATTTCCCCTAGGCTAGCAACCACACTCGATATGAGTCCTTTGGACGCCTCATTTTCACATGCAATCACCTTGTGACCTCCATCCCAACCAGCTCCGTCAAACTAAAGAATTTGGAAGCCCCCGAACGGTATTGAGCCAACATCGCATCGAGAATATGACCCTCTATCTTGAGCCATTGGTCCAGCCGGAGCCGACCACTCAGTTCCTGTTCATTGACAAGTGCGATGCGAAGGTTGTCCTCCACAGTGCTGGCTTGGATTGATGTAGAAGCTTTAGCCTTCTTCGTCTTCTTCGCTGCCACTGCTTCATCCGACCTACTTCGATTCACCTTAAGTCTTCCCTTCTTTCCTCCGCACTTCCCTTGGAGGGTGCGACATTAGTCGTCACTTCCGAGGGTCCCGCTTTGGATTCCCATACTATTTGCTGCACACCCCGGGACTGGTTCCCGAGGGTCCGGCCTTAACCTCTTGCCCTACCTCAGCTTTGGTCACCTGCTTCCCCACAGATTTCTTTATGCGCGGAGCTGATGCCTCCGCACTTGCCGCTAAGGCGATCGCCTTTGATTTACAGTCGGCTAAATACTTTTTTAAGCATTCGTCCGACGCAATGCCCTAAGCTTTCTCGTACTGCTCTTTCTCCAAGTCGCTAAGCCGACTAAGGTCCATAGCCTCGTACTTCGAGATTTTCCGCAGGTGTGCGCTAGCTCTACCTTTGCCAGCCGTCGTCCACTTGAAACCTCCTTGGGTTTCCGTGTTGCACCCAACGGTTTTCGCATGTTCCTCCTCGTGTCTAGCCTTCTCAGCTTCCGTATTGTGGGTCATTTAGACGAACGCGACTGTAGTCGGCTAAATGACGCACAAATATAATTGAATTTAAATTTTAGACCCGTTAGGTCAAACCTTTTAATTTGCAAATACCAAACAATAGGTTTTGTTAAAATGCACTTGGCATTGGATTACGACCGTTAGGTCGCATGACGCACTTATATGTTAACGCATAAATAGGCTAGTTTTTAGGAAATAAATTGTTAGTTGAATTAGAAACTCGAAGGCGAACGCCAAATTTTATTTTTCGCCAGACTATATTTGCTCTTTTCAGAGCAGCATTGGGTAATCGAATACGCATTTTCGGGGCTTATTAGCCTGATATAAGAGAGTAATAAGTACGCCATCAGCCATTCACCATCATCGTCGCAAGCCGTCACTTGGCCGAATCGCTTGCCTCCAGTGGCGGCTCGTACCATTCTTAACCGGTGAGGCTGAATTGAAATATTAAAACATGACTTTGTCGGACTAAGACTATATAAGTAAGGGCGTCGGTTTATTGTGAAAAGTCACTGTATTCTATGAGAATGAAAACAAATAATAATAACTATGGTTATTGGGGCAGTTGTTGGAAACTGTTATCCACCTTCTTTGCGAGTATCCGGTTCTACCTAGAGCCAGACTTCGCGCACCAGGCAAACCTTACTTTAATAGCCTTGATGAGATCTCGGAAACAAGATTGGAGAACTGATTACCTTTTGAATAGCTCCGGATGGATATAAGAATCCATTCAACCCCTAGGTCTCTGTAAACTATATATCTACTTCATCAGCCCTAAACAACCAGGTTAAACGAGTTGTGGTATCAAAACGGCGCTTCCTGTGCTAAATGGGCCCTGTTTTCGGTAGACGTAAACCAATCAACCAACCATGGTTATGGCAATATTAACTGTATAGTATTATTTTTATACTCTAGATGAAATCATATAGAGTATTATAAGTTTAATCCAGCCCAAAAGTTTGTAACGCATAGAACCAAGCCTCGGACGAAAAAAAGTTGTATATTATTTTTTGTTTATTTGTGGCCAAAAACCTCAAATCCGCCTGACGTCCGTCCGTCCGTCCGTCCGTCTGTCCGTGAACACGATAACTCAAGAACGCCTTCACCTAAGATATTGAAATTTTGAATCTGGATGTTTGGTTGAATTTGTAAGGCTAAGTTCGTTAACGGGCAAAATCGTCTTACTCCTTCGGGTAGCTGCCATACAAAATGTCCTTAAAACACGTGTTCAAGAATATTGGACGATAACTTCAGAAGGGTTTAAGCTACGACATTGAAATTTTGTATGTGCTATTTTTCCAATAGTTGGAGCTAACTATATGATTATGAAGAAAATCCTGTTAGTCCTTCGTGTAGCTGCCATACAAATATCCTGTCAAAATGTATTCACTTAATTTACGAAACTCACTATAACTCAAGTAATCTTTTAGCTACGAATTCGGAATTTTTTGCAAATTAGTTTCGAGTAAAAACAAAGCTTGAGTTTACTTGTCAGCGAAATCCTTTTACTCCTTCTGGTAGCTGCCATACAAAATGTCCTTAAAATACGTGTTCAAGAATATTGGTTGATAACTTCAGAAGGGTTTAAGCTACGTCTTTGAAATTTTGTACATAGTATTTTTCCAATAGTTGAAGCTTAATGTATGATTATGAAGAAAATCCTATTAGTCCTTCGTGTAGCTGCCATACAATTATCCTGTCAAAACGTCTTCTTTTAATTTATGGAACTTACTATAACTCAAGTAAAGCTATAAATTGGAAATTTTGTACAAATTAGTTTTGAGTAAAAACCAAGTTCGAGTTTACTAATCAGCGAAATCCTTTTACTCTTTCTGGTAGCTGCCATACAAAATGTCCTTAAGACACGTGTTCAACAATATTTTTCGATAACTTTTGAACGCTTCAAGCTACGAATTTCAAATTTTGTACAAGTTCATTTTTAAATGGTTCCAAGGAAAAGGATAAATATGTAAGAAATCGAGTGAGTCCTTCCTGCACCTCCCATGTGAAAGTCCTTCAAAAAGGAAATTTTTTTTCGATGACTTACCCAGTTCAAGATATGAAATTAAACACTGAATATTGTCTTTTAGGTTTGAGTAGCAATCTAATGGCAGTCCTTAATAAAGGACATACAACATGCACACACGTAATTCTACTTTATCCCCAACTACAATATAAATCGGAGTTCAGTATTCATCTAGAGTATTATACGATTGGCTTGTTGCTCTTATCTTTAACAAAATAGATTACTATATTATACAATAATATGATAAAAATTAAAACAATCATATTATGAGAATTTGGTTTTTGATAAATACCTTCGTCTTATTAAAAAAAACATGAAAAATTGGAAGTAGTGAGCACTTATTGACCGTACTATAAAATTAAAAAATGAATCACACTAATTAAACTTCTTATTTTTTATAAATTAAATCTATACGTCTATCTTTCAAATTGGCAAATTTGTTTATAATATCGTCGTAAAATTGGGTATCTTTACTCAAATTATATAATAATTCCTTTTCGATTGACATTAGCCCGAGCGCATTTAAGCGTTCCTGAGTCATCGTAGATCTCAGATAAGTTTTTATTCTTTTCAAACAGGAAAAGTTTCTTTCAACCGGAACACTTGTCGCTGGAATAGTAAGTATTAAATTAAACAGCTTACACGTTTCAATAAAAATATCTGAAAATTCAAAGTGCAATACTTTAAAATTTGTTAACAAATCATGATGGTGAAATTGTTCGTCTTTATATAAGATTGTCATCTCATTAAGTAAGCGATCTTTATCAAAAATATTTTCGTATGTTTGGAATAAATTATCAAAAGCATTCCTTGGAAACTTTTTTGCATAGGCAACAAATTGCGATGGCTCTACAAGAGAAAAAAATTCTTTTTTTTTTAAATCTACAAGCCGTGCTTGCATTTGTGTAACAATACAATCTATTATTTCAAAAAACAAAATCCTGTATTTAGTCCTAATTTCACTTTCGGTACATGTTTTTCCACGCGCTATAGGTAGTCCTGTTCGTGAAACTGCGGAATTAAAGAGTTCTTCCAACTTTTCTTCTTTACGAATTTCAGCTATACGCTCATAGCAGATATTTATTTGTAAAGAGCAGTATGTTATATTTTAACATTTTGATTGCAAAATTTTGAATAACAAATCGGTACAATCAAATATGTCCCGGTACACTAACGTTAGAAACGCGAATTGAAAATCGGTAACATTTTTTAAAAAACCTTTCACTATTAGTATTGACTCAGACCCCGATTCCTTCTTATTGAGAATGGTTTCAAAGACTACAATAAAATTATCCCAATTATTCGCTATTGAATGAAGAATTTTCGATTTTGAATACCAACGGGTTTCGACGGCACGTGAAATTCTCTTACTCATAATTTCATCAAATACCGCTGAACGTTTGGGAGATTTGTGAAAGAATGCAGGAATAGCTGTCAATGTAGCAAAAAATATGCGTGCTTCTGGTATACAATTGGATCCTTGTTGTAATACAAGATTTAATCGATGAGCACAACAGTGTGTAAAAAGAGCTTGTGGTGCAAATGACTTAACTTTAGATTGCAATCCATTTAACTCACTTGCCATAACACTGGCACCATCGTAGCACTGAGCTACTAGATTTTCCTTAGGACTAAAAGGTAACAATACATTTTGAATTACCTTGCAAAGAGCATTTGCTGCTTTGTCAACACTAACATCATGAAACCCAAGAAAACGCTCTTTCAATTCCCCGCTTTTATTGACATACCTAATTGTGGTACAACACTGGGATTTTTCGGTAATATCCGTTGCATCATCTGCTTCAATTGCTATGAATTCACTTCCCTTTATTTCATCAATGACATAATTCTGTAAATATTCTTCAACACAACATATAATCTCGTTCTGAATGGTTTTTGATTGCCCTGTGAACAAATTTTTTGATTTTGCAGTATGCTCTACAAGCTCACTATTACGCTTAATTAAACAAACAAAGACCTTCCGAAAGTTTCCACGATTAACAGATTCGGATGTTTCGTCGTGACCACGAAAAGCTAGTTCCTGTTTATCCAATAAAACCGTGACATCGATTATATAAGTTAGAAGCAATCGATTCTTCCTAACATTTTCATTGTAAATAATTTTATTAAGGCTCGCATTTTCTTTTAAAGCGTCAGCAATCGTCGATATATTACGCTCCAAACGCTTCAAACCAATATGATTTTTGATATATTCCTTGGAGCTCTCATGTAATTTTGCGCTTCGAGCAAAATTTTTCAAATCCCTGTAACTATTACCGTTTGGCCAAGTATTTTTTGCTGTACCGAGCAGGGCCGTGTGTGCAAAACAAACTTTCCTTAAAAGTACTTCCACAAAGCCACTTAAAGAACTCGTACCAGGTCAATTGAAATGTCCTGCAAAATTGTACACCATCTTTTTTTCTTTCGGCAGCAAATTTTATTGGAGGTACGGGACGAAGTTCTAAAATTTGGCGTTGCTCCGTTTGTTTTCGTCTTGAAAAAGACGTTTCAGAAAGTGACATGACTATATCATGTACAGGATTCATTTTATTAAACGAAATGACTTACCAAAATCTAGAACTAATAAAAAAAACTTTTAAATACACAGAAAAAAAAATCACCTGAATGAAGAGAACACGGTGCAAACGGCCATATAATTGCGAATATCACCTACAAGTGCTCATTTTCATTTGCATTTCAAAGCTAATTTCCGCAGAAGAAAAACAAAAGTTTTCTATATGGCTTAACACGACGTGAGTAGAGCAGAGGCTGGAAAAGCTTAGCCTCAATGCTACCCGTAACCCAACGTATGCTGCTATCAGCATTTGATTCGGAACTGAATGAAACAGATGAGGCGGAAGAAAGCGCCCTTCACTTTGTCGATCGCATATCGTATCGAGATTCGAAAAGCTGAAGTGTATCTTTTTAGGAAATCGCCCATTAATATGCTATTGTTGGTCAATTTTTTTTCGTCTTATCGAGAACAATTGATATGATCATAATGATTACAGAAAAAATTTATAAGTTTTCTTAAAGTAAAACAAAGAATTTAGTTAAGTTTGAAATTCCTATTTCATCTCATCTATGGTGAGGCTCAGCCTCACTAGCCTCATGTGGCGAGCCGCCACTGCTTGCCTCTGGATGCTGGCGGGACAACTAGTACAAATCCATACGCTCATCGGTCCTCCCCGGCCGAGCCCGTGCCACCGCGTATTCAACCCTCGCCCCCGGACGCTGGCCACCACGGACTTCAGTTGCAGCCGTACAACGCTCGCCCCCGGACGCTGGTGACGCTTTTCACGGCACCATTAATGCCCTATTGTGGCTGTTCGACTACCGTACCGTTACACGTATCTTGCACAGCACAACCCTTTCCAGCAATGACGCATTTGCATTTAAACCTTAATTAAGCGCAGTTAAGCAGAAACCTTCCATCGTATCCATTTGAGAGATGGCTGTTTTCAATACCGAACGAGATAAGGTCATACACACTCAAATACAAATTCTGAGAAGGGTATGCTGCGCATATATTCGAGAAAATCAGAACAGAAATATCATTTCGGCATTCGACAGAGAAGGCCTTACAAGGTGTTCAGTGATAAATTTTCCATATATATATACTCTGAAGGTGCTTAATTTTAAGGACCTGCGACCAAAGTACTAAGAAATCACTGAAAACCTGTAAATGCTCGTTACTATAATATTATTTCAAGACTTCCTCAAAAAGAGACAAATTAAATTGTTAATATTTCGACAACAAGCACTTTCAATTAGTTTCACTTGTCTATTTTCAAAACATTGAGAACTTTTACAAAAGCCATCTGAAGATTGGAGAAATCCTAAAAGCAGTAAAACGATTAAACAATCTTTACTTAACGATCTTCACAAAACGAAGTAGTTCGTCCTTCCTAAATACCTCGCCTTAATATCAACTTTCTTGATGGCCTTACATTAGTTGAATGCTCTATGTTGATACGTTGTACACGTACGTCTACAAGGATATAAGAAACCTTAAAATTTTCGTTTCGAGAAGATGTGAGTACGTGTAGAAGGTGGCTTTTCATAGAAATCCGTAGATAGGTACACAAGATACGTTTATCCTTAGAGAAATGAAACGGAGGGAAATTTTTGGAAAACAAAAGGACGAAGAACGTTCGTGAAGAGGAAGACTCTGGCAGAGAATGAATCTGCCACGTGAACGTAATGAAAACGTGAAGTTTATTGTACCAGGATAGTGGCTACGGAAAACGGAGCCTCTTTGTTTACTGTAAATGGGACGGAATAAGTAAAAGCGTCCAATAGACAAGAAATTGCTGCATATCTCCTCGCAAGGAAATGTTCTTGTTTTCTTCAAGTAGACTCTCAACTACCTACTAAAAGATATTGAATTTGCTCGAGGAGTACCAAACATGGAGTAAGGTATCCTAACTTTATGCTCCTGCAGGTCTTACCTCCGTCGGATTCTGCATTTTCGTCTTCTTACTGCGAGGACTCTATTCAGGTTTTCGTATTTATTTTATGTTTAGAGTAACGCTTGTTGCATCCATTTCAACCCCCATTTTATGCATTCATGAGCATTTCTTCAAATGCTCGATAAGATATGAGTCGCTAGATTCGAACATTGAAGAGATTTGGTTTATCTTTTTGGGGTGGAATTCAATTGTGCACTCAATTGGAGTAATTGCATAATAAATTTGAACAAGGAAACTATACACCCAAGTTCATAGTTTTGTGCTTACCTCATATAAGTGCTATACAACGATAATAACATACTGCGGTTTTGTTCAATTGATTGTGGTGAAAAGGTAGTCGGTACTCATAAAGTCCTTGGTATAGTAGTTCTATGTAATTTACCAGAAGAGGTAAAGGTTAAAAACGTACAAGTTCTTTTTCTTTTTATGTTCTAGCCACTGTCAAACCATGTTTTGCATCAAGGCGAGAAAAATTTTAATTTTGCACTTTTTCAGGATCAAAAAATGGGTTGAATTCTGTATGGGAGCTATCATAAGTAGTACAGTGATTTTGGCCAATAACGTATCTTACATTTTGGTTTTAACTTGCATAATTTTTCATCGGAGTTCAAGATATTCTCGAGTAATTGTTACTGCGAGCTCATACATACAACGAATGTCTCAAAATAAAAGATTTTGCGAAGCCAACGAAAAATTGTTAGTCAATAGATAAATTGTTATGATGAATTGTTGTACAGTTATATAGTTGATCAACAGTTATTATTGTTAACTGACAATTTACCGTTTAATGTACCCTACTTTTTGTTAAAATACAATTACCTTTGTTAAAATACAATTACCTTCGTTAATTTAACAATTAACTTTCAACCTTTTTCAATTGGTTAAATTTACCATATTCCTTGATAGGCTCATTTTCATAAGGGAATTTTGTTTGATTTTACCAACTTTTTTCTTTGAATGCATGGTATTGAAATCACAGTATTGAAACTAGCTGCACATGATACACTGCACATATGGAATGATTTGACAGTATCTGATACAAGCAAACAAAGACAATTAGTTGCGATACTCGCCACACAATAGGGGAATGGCACAACTAGCAGTAAAATGCATGGTATACTACGTAAAATTATCGCATTTGTATACCATGAAACAGGTTCAATACCAGATACATACCAGTTCGTTTATCTCGTATATGCTTAGTATTGGGTGATACACTGCTGGTATTGACGATATTATGATCTCAATACCTGCAGTGTATCCATGGTATAAAATATCAGATAATGTCAAATCATTCCATATGTGCAGTGTATCATGTGCAGCTAGTTTCAATACCATGATTTCAATACCATGGTTTGTATACTAGCTGTATATCCATGGTATTAGATGCACAGATTGGCGGACGCGGACTCTGAACCGAAAATGATTTCAGACAATGTATCCTGCAGGCCCTGACCCAATTTGGGAAAAATTTTATAAAATTTAAGCCTTTTGACAGCTGACGCTGCTTAAGCGAGATTAACTGGAACCGTAAAAAAAAAATTAAGGCCATAAACAAATATAAATTTTTTAATTCAATGCTATACGGTAAGTTTAAAATATTCTTAGCATAATTATAGAATTTCATTCTTCGCTTAACGTATTTTCCAAATTAGGCTGCCTACATCAAATTCATGCTTCTTTTGAAAATTATGAAAAGGATGTGAAAGAAGCCATGAAGAAAGGAAAAAACCGTATGGATCAGCGGCGGCATCAACTACGTCTGCAGTCCGAAAAAGAAACGTAGTTCTATTAGCAACAATTTATTTTTACTTCTATAGTTTTATTATTTTTAAGAATGGTAATATTACTTTTTTTTTGAAATGTGGAACAAAGAAGCTACAGAATAAATTTCATTTCCAATGCCATACGCTGTTTCTATGAAAGTGCGCAATAAATTGAAGTTTTTTAATTGAACTTCGTATTGTTTTTTTTTATTATTACTCCCCTTACAGCAAAAAAACCTATAATAGGTGTTTTCAATAACGTGCTTATATAATTCATTCTACGAGAGCTTCTAGAAAAATTTTCAAGAAGTAGACTTCTGCGGACTTCTGTAGGTTGCTATTCCTAACAGCTGATGATAATTATTATACCGCAAAATAAAAATAACTCATTTTTTATGAGTTTAAAAATTGAAACCAATCCGTTCATGTTTATAAATTTGGGAATCAAAACAAAATCTTTAGCCTAATCGTATTACTAAGCCAAATCATTAACAAAAGTAGAGGTTATACCATGGATACACAGCTAGTATACAAACCATGGTATTGAAATCATAGTATTGAAACTAGCTGCACATGATACACTGCACATATGGAATGATTTGACAGTATCTGATATAAGCCCAGTTGGTCGCTTGTCTCTTTCGAGACATAATCTCGATGGTTTGAGCCTTAGGAATCATATTGCATACCTTTCTTCAATACTAGATAGAAAGAAATAGCAATACAAACATGTGCTCCCAACCACGATGTATTTGAAGTGCAGAAAACGACCGCAGAGAAGCGAAGAGATCGAAGACTTGAGATGACGTCTACCACTTAGAAAAGTCATGGCAAACTAAATTCGGAATGAATTTAGTCGTACGTATTTATTCAATTCGCACAGAATACGTCTGAATAATGGTATGTGACAATTTTATTCTGATAAGTTTGCTTCAACCGGGTTTAATTTGAGTTTCCTCTTTTCAGATGATGTTAATCTTCTTGCATTTCACGACCGCTTGGTCGAATGTTAGTGGCTGAAAGTGTTCTTGCATGTATTTTAAAGTGAATTATTGTTGTTCTCAGTGATTTTTTTTTTAATTTCTAAATAAAGAGTTCTTTTCATTAAATATTATGTTTGTTTACTTTATTTTAAGAAGTATGAACACAAGTAAATATAGTAAAATCTATTAATATATAGATGGCGCTGATTGTGAAGACATTTTGTTATCCCGACATTCGCAGATATGTCTTCGAGATTTCGGGGTGCATTTGTCTCGATACCGTGTATTTTTCCCATAAGGCGTCTCGAAGAAATCTCGCAGACAGGCCGACATGTCTTCGAGAAATCTACGAGATTCTCGCAGACGCGACCAACTGGGAGCAAACAAAGACATTTAGTTGCGATACTCGCAACACAATAGGGGAATGGCACAACTAGCAGCAAAATGCATGGTATACTACGTAAAATTATCGCATTTGTATACCATGAAACAGGTTCAATACTAGATATATACCAGTTCGTTTATCTCGTATATGCTTAGTATTGGGTGATACACTGCTGGAATTGACGATATTATGATATCAACACTACCCTATAAACCAAACATCGATGAAAAAGCGATGAAGAGGCAGCGAACAGTTTCGAAACTTGTCGCTGAAAAAAGATTATCAGTTGGGAACAAGTTCAGCTATGTACTTGCTATCTGTGAATACGTGTGAGGTATTCGCATTTCTTTCTTGCTCATACTGAAATGCATCCGACCATCTCATCCGCACTCTTCGACATAACAGATCTCCTATCGCGCATTGTATTTGAAATTGGAATGAGCAAGAACGAGATAGCAATACGTGCACTCAGTGAATAGTGAGTTTGAAGTCAGTGTGAAGTAGAGCCTACTGGTCATCGATGAGTGGTGAAGCTGAATTGCATACGAATTCCACCTGAACGATCATCGAGGATCGGTAGAATGGATTTACATATGAATTGTATTCTACCGCTCATCGAATAATGGAGGGATGAAATTGCATAAGAACTATGTGGCATGTGGTACCTTCCCGTTATTCTTTGCCGGTCGACACTGCATTGATCCTCGGCGTTGGGTCATGGCGCCGAATGCAATTTTGTTATTCGTCGACTAGTGCAATCGAAACACGACTTCCATTGCACTAGCCGGCAGAATTATTTGTTCCGTGATCAGTTTCGTGTAGAGTTTCACGAACTAAACAGTTGAACGTCTAAGTTTGTTATGGCATTTGCAGTAGATACGCACTTGATGATCGGATGTATAAGCATTCGGCGATCATACTTTAGTCTTTTTCACTCACTAAAGGTGGAAGAGGTCGGCATGTTTAATATACTTGAGGAAAAGTTGGGGAAATGTTTACTTTTCGATTTAACCCTCAATATCGTCACGAACACAAGCGCGCGTGCTAACATGGTAGTAGTTTGTACATAAGGACCCATGAATTTTTCGTGTTTTTGGTTTATAGGGTAGCAGTGTATCCATGGTATTAGTATAAGGCTTAACCTAATCTTTATATTAAGCGTGATCATTAGCAAAATTCAAGTTTAGTATAAGCCTTAAGCCTCAGTTATAATGGTTCCGATCCGATCCGGCAACGTCGAATGAGAAAAATGTCTAGGCACAATGATTCCGCTCCGACATTCGTCAAAGTGACACTATCGGGGTGTAATTTTGATTTTCTGCGAAAGAGGTGCTGAAATTCAATAATTTACCTTTTAGCGTCGGAACGGATAGAAGTTGAAAGTTGGTCAACTTTTCCCCTCCGTTTTGTGTCTCGGCTAATCAACGAAATGATTGTGACTAGTCGTTCCGAAATTCCCTTTAGATGTGTGTCGGATGGAGAAACTCAACACTGTCCGTTTTCCGGATCGGATCGGATCGGAACCATTATAACTGAGGCTTTAACCTAATTCTTACATAAACGTGATCATAAGGTAAATATTATAGCATCCGCTTTATACCTGATCGTCAATGACATGGTTCATGTTAGAATCAGGGATAAAGTAAGGTAATTCGTTTCCGTGGAAGTTTCCCTTACAATTCATAGGCCATTTTCACTAAGGAATAGATTACACCTAATTAAGGCTTATATAATGATTACGTTGTTTGCTGGGAAAGGCTCCCTCTATACCCAGACACCCTTCGATATCATTGAGCTTGCAAAGCTTTTTTAAAATGAAAAAAAAGAAGTCGACCCCAGCACCCTTTTAATAATTATTTTTATACTTCGCCCAATCTTGTTGACATTTCATACCGCTTTTTTCCTCTTTCTTGGCGATCTGCTCAGAAGAAGAAGAAGTATCCAGTGAAAGCCAAAAATTCAGTGGTTTCATTTTCGTACTTACATTACTTTGAATCTAGAAATTAAATTCATCCGTATACTTGTAAATATTATTAAAGTCATTACAATCCGACGTACAATAAAGTTTTAGTGAAATTGTTCGCTTTTTGCGAGTAAATAAAAAAAAAAAAAATTCTCTTTGTTTCTGAGTTTTATAAACAAAATAGTACCGGGAAATGGCGACGAATGGTAAGTCGGAGGATGGAAAGTGTGGAAAGTGCGGAAAAATGGTAAAAAATGGTGATAACGCTGTAAAATGTGATGGCTTTTGCCAAAAATGGTATCACACAAAATGTGTCAAGGTAAGTGATTCTGAATACACCAAAATACAGACGCTAGAAAATACGGTGATATGGATGTGCGATGGTGACAGGGAGCTCTTAAAAAAATTAGTAACTAACCAAGTCGGGGAGTTACTAAACGACACAAGCTCGATTAAAAAAATATCAGACGATGTAGAAACCATCAAAAAAGAACTAATTTCATTAAAAGGAGATGGTATTGTAATTAATAATCCACTGACATATGCAAAAGTGGCTGCTGGGCAGGATAAGCCGCGGCCAAAATTCAACAAAGGCATAATAGTCAAACCCGTGCGAAAGCAAAATTCGGATGACACAATAAAGCAAATCAAAAAACACATAAAGCCGAAGGTATTAAAAACACCAATACTTCTGATGAAGCCAGTATCAAATGGGGGGATCATAATAAAAAGTTCAAATGAGGAAAATACCGAAAAAATAATGTCTGAACTACAAGCAAAGCTGTCAGAAAACTGCACAATATCGCTTACAAAACAGAAAAATCCTCGGCTTGTTATTTATGGCCTCGAAAAGCAATATTCTAGTGATGAACTACTAGAAGAGATAGCTAGCTTAAATTGTGGGATAGATACTAAGGAGAAATTGAATGTAATATACACCAAGCAAAATATGCATTCTAAAAAATGGACTGCCTACATTGAAAAATTGAAATCTTTATAGTAGAATAGTAGATAAATATATTAATATAAATTTTCAGTCACACTATATACGCAAAGACTTTAATATCTTAAGGTGTTTCAAATGTCAGCACTTTAATCACTCTGCTAAAAATTGCACTAAAGACTGCAACACGTGCGCAAAGTGCTCAGGGAATCATATGACGAGCGAATGCCAATCTTCGAACATAAAATGCATTAACTGTACGCAACTTGGCAGAATTCAGTATGTATACTGTAATCATAGGTCAGACAGTTGGGAATGTCCGGAATACAAGAAAAGAGTCAGAGCGGTGCAGCAGAAAACAGATTACTTAATAAAACAAATATGAGCAATAATAAATTAAAAATATTCTATGCTAATTTAAGAAGCATTAGGAATAAAATTCCGGATCTTGAAATTTACTTACAAAAACACCAGGAAATTGATATTTTAGTATTCGGAGAAACATGGCTATATAACACGGAAACATCATTTTTCCAATTAAAAGGTTATAATGCAGTACATAACTGCAGAGAACAGGGTAGGGGCGGAGGCACTGCAATATTTATAAAAGCCGATTATAACTTTAATACGATTGAAACAAACATCAAATACAACACAATTGTGCTTTCAGTTAAATTAAGCAGGGAAGATGTCAAAATCGCTACCTTCTATAAATCCCCATCAGAAACACCAGAAGCCTTCATTGAACACTTGGACCAGCTATACTCAACTCATTTAAAACTCATAACACTAGCAGATACAAATATTGACACACTAGTAAATACCTCGATGAAGCAGGAGTATGAGGGAATGTTGACAATAAATAACTGCATTATGCTAAATACGACTGAGCCGACGAGAGTGAATAGAGACACCGCCACACTAATCGATCATATAATAACGAATGATATCTCCGTTGGATCATCATATAAAATTGAAATGAGTAATTGGGCAGGGCTTGACCATAAAGTAATTACTCTAACGCTCAGTAGAAGACCAGCACGGAAAGGTAAGATGGCTAAAAAGACTATACAAATTCTAAATCGGGAAAAATTTATAAATATAGTTGAAAACAGAATAAACAGCCGGGAACACCATACTATTGAATCACTGGTCTCTGATATTACGTTTGCTAAATCTGAAGCAACTACATCAAAAACTGTACGCGTAAGAAGTAACGCCTCATGGATTACAAAAGAGATACTAGATGTAATAGAAATAAAAAACAAAATATACAGTAAACTTCAAAATGACCACGATAATCAACAGCTTAAATCAGAATATAAGAGTATTAAAAACAAATCGACTAAACTGATCAAGGAAGCAAAAACCAGTTATTTAAATAACTCTTTCGAAAAAGCAGCGGGAAATAGTTTAAAAATTTGGAAAGTTATCAGGGAATCTTTAGGGAAAGGTACGGATGAATCTAATAAGAAAAAGGGAATAGCTGAGATCAAATCTGAATTGGGTACTATTGCAAATAGTGAAGTTATTGCTAACGAATTAAATAGACACTTTACATCGATAGGAGAAAAATTAGCGAACAACATGAAACAAAACTATGATTTTAATAACATTCGAAGAATCAAAAACAAGTCTAATCCTAACACCATTTTTCTAATGCCTACGACAGCAGAGGAGATAAGATCGATCATAACTTCACTGAAATCAAACACGTCACCAGGGATAGATGGCATAACTACAAATAACATCAAAATAATAAAGAATGTTATCGTTAGACCAATGGCACAAATAGTAAACGATATTCTAGAAACTGGTGTGTTTCCGAGTTTTTTGAAAGTGGCATTAATAACTCCAGTTCACAAAGGCGGCTATAGAACAGATCCAGAAAATTATCGTCCTATAGCATTACTGAACGCAATCAGCAAAATAATAGAAAAAGTAATAAACTCAAGAATAACGAATTTCATACAACGGACAAGAGGCTTTGATCAGAAACAATATGGATTTCAAGCTAAGAGTAATACGACATCAGCAATAATAGATGCAATTAACTATATAAATAAAGGCTTTGACGAAGGGAACTATGTAGCTGGTATATTTGTCGACTTGAAAAAGGCATTCGACACAGTAAATCATGACATACTTCTAGAAGGACTGGACGAACAGGGTATTCGCGGAAAGGCGAAAAGCCTAATAAAAAGCTACCTTTGCGACAGATATCTACAGTAACGAGATGCACGTCAACATCGGTATACCGCAGGGATCGATAATAGGGCCAACATTGTACTTACTTTATATCAACAATCTACATGAAGCAGAGCTATTAGCAAAGTATGTTATATTCGCCGATGATACATAATAATGTATAAAGTAATAACTCTACAAGGGAAGGAATCAACCCAATCTGGAAAATAGCATAAACGATGATCTAAAGAAATATGGTGATTGGTTATTGGGAAATAACCTAACAGTGAATACGACGAAAACCAATTACATGCTATTTAAACAAAAAAATATGTTAGACATTAAAATAAATCCCATTATGCAATACACTTCAATTAAAAGAATAAAAGAAACCAAATATTTAGGAATTACAATTGATGAAAACTTATCGTGGACAACTCACATTCAAAACTTGTGCAAGAAAATATCACCCTTTATTGGAGCACTGAGAAGAAATCAGTTCCTAGCGACAAGAATTAAGGAACTTGTCTATAACGCACACATTATCTCTCTCTTAACCTATGGAATACTGGCATGGAGTCAGACAGCTCTATACAACATTAAAAAATTAGAGAGACTTTTAAACAAAAGTATTAAAGCTGTATACAACCTACCAAGAACAACACCGACCACAGAATTATATAGGATGACAGGAAAACTTAACATACAAGACATAATAACAGTAGAAGGAGCTAAGCATATTCATGCAATTAGGAAACAGCAGAGAAAGACTTCAACTAACCTTGTAACCAGCAGCGAAATTCACCACTATAATACACGAGCAGTGGAACACATAAGAGTCCCACACGCGCGGACGGAGAGAATAAGGAAGGACCCAATAACGGTTGCAATTGCTCTGTACAACCAGCTGCCACAAATTTTAAAAAATGCTGAATACGATCGATTGAAAGTGCTACTCAAAAAACATATGAGGGAGATGAGAAGTACAAGTTTAAGTTAAACTTAAATGGACTTCGAAACAATTACCTTGCCATACACACTTCTATTTTCCGAACTCCTATTTCTTATTTACGCTACAATAATAATTATTTTTACTTTTGCTATCTTTATTTTGATACTGCTTGCATACTTTCTTCTTCTTCTTCTTTACGATTTACGATTTATTTATTTATTTATTTTTATCGCTTTTTTCCTATTTTTATTTTTGTTTACTTATTTATTTATTTTTTTTTTTTTCTATCTTCACTTTTATTAACTTTTTAATTTTTTATTTTAGTACTATTTTTTAATCTAATTTTTTATTTATTTTTATTTACTATTTTTATTACTTTTGCATGCCTTTTTGGTTTGCTTCATTTGTGTTACCCCTAATACCAGTACTCGGTACTGTTTGGGGAGCACATCGGACACACCAGAATAATCTGAGCCCAATGTCAACATACAGCATGAGTATGTTGATATGGTGAATTTTTTCCAGTTCATTGAGCTGAGAGAGTATTTAGTCTCCAGTACTTTGGGCTGCGGAAGTGTACCCATGGAGGGATAAAGTCAATTATTATATTATTATAACTGTCGTTTTTCCAGCTGATCTTTTTTTGAAGTTTTTTTTTTCAGGAATTGACATAAAAATTTGTTTCAATTTCGACAGATGTCATACGGTGCAACCGCCAGCCAGTTAGGGTGCAGACAGCAGCAGGTAAGATGTGATCAGATTAGAAGTCTCCGTTTCGTGCTCGGTTGGATTCGGTCGATGTTATGAAGCAATTGATTTTTTTTTTACTTTATTATTTTTTTAATAATAACGTATTTATATATTTCACGTCAATATGGTGATCGACGATCCCTGCAACTCAAAGACTCAAGTAATATGACACAATTTTTTTTTGCTTTAAATCGTGTCTACGGCAGAAACAACTGCACAATTAATTGCATTTGTGCTCAATTTTAACCGAACGTTTACCATAATCCCATCAAATTTAGTCGCCATCCATCAATCGAAATGATCGCCGCCGCACCATTGAAAACATGACCAGCATAAATGGCGAAATATGCCCGGTCACTGAAATATTTATGACAGTAATTTCTAATTGATAATATTCGCACAGTCGTTGGCACATTTTACGATTATACCACACACTGAAATTTGACTGTGTCATGTCCCGGGGAGTCGCTGATTCCGACTTGCAACTCGCGTACGTAGTAAAAAGGTTCACGTTTTCGGTTTTACAACTTCGACAAATTGTTACGGCAATGCCAAGTATAGTCGTCGTCGGGGTGGCACTACGGAAAATGGCAAACAACGTGGCAACGATTTTTATCGAGTAGTTTTTCTGCACATATCGTTCACAACGTCGCGTCCTATGATGTATGCATCGAGTGCTGACATAAATTTTTAATTGGCCATAACTTACCGTCTGCCATAAAACCAGTCAAGGAAGGGAATAAGGAAACAGCTCGGGCTGGCTGTAAGGATCAGCCCCGGGAACGACGACGACGACATTTATGCTGAGCTGCACTGAAACTTGCTCGTTTATATGCTACTTGGGCTGATACTAAACTATGCCGTGCCAAGAAACAACGGTTGGAAGCTACCGCACTCTACTTAGTCCGTAACGTAACGTATGCCGTAGAAATTGCCATATAAATTCCTTGTTTTGGGACCCCTGAGCACAGTTATTAATGGAGCGAAATTTTTGTGGGATTCTCATCGGCCTAGTTCATAAACAACAGCTTGTTTCCGCAACTTACTCCATCAAAACACGACCGATATGAATTCAATAGGGACTTTGATTAATGCCAACTCCCACAAGATTAGCCCTGGAAATCGGAAGTTTATAAATTGCCGACGAGAATTTATTTTCCGTATTTTACGGGGGTGCGTTCGTGCTTACCGAAATGATACAAGAGGGTGTATTGGATGCCCTTACCCCCAACAAGACCACTTCATCTCAATCAATTAATATTCCAATCAGGTCAGCACGACACGACCTTCCTCCATCCTGTTTCCCAACTTCCCAGTTTCGAATCGACACGACCGACGACGAAAATCCATCATAAACTACACCAACGTCTCCACCAGCTCCAAGTTAGTTTCGATTAATTTTATTATACCTACACGACCTACTCGGGCGGGGTATATTAAAACTGAATTACCGGTAATGTGTGCACGTTTTCAGTTACGTCGAAAATAATCGTGGGGTAATAAATACAGTAGCTGGGCGCCAAGTGTGAAAAGTATACTGCCATTTATGCAGATATTGGGAAATTCCGTAGGGTTGGTAGTAGCTGGCGGAGAAGAAGGTAGGCAGTGAGTGTGTTTCGCCACGCATTTCGCCAAAATAATGGCTAAGCTGGAACGAAGCTATTCGTGTACCAGTACAGCAGTGGCGACTGGGTGCGAAAGGTACCTACTACCGGCCGAATGACAAATTGGACCGGGAAATGCTCGGTGATCCAATAAGACTGGCAATGAATTGAACTAAGGTGAATGTTACAGGGGTTGTTATATTGGTGCTTGACGGCTCTCAAATTGTAGCAAATGGCAGCGAATTACCTTCCCACAATGAACGTATGAAGCGTAGCTCTAGCACTCCCAGTTGGGGCACTAGTAGCTTCTGTTTTTTTTCTCGGTTTAAGTATGCGAATCACATCTCGCTATGCTCGTATTTCTGGGACGCTATATGGCACTTTGATGCAAGACGTATGTACGCATTGCTGATAATCTTCCAATTTTTATTTCGACAGAAGTCGTCATCGTTCCAACTGGGTGGAAAAATATTTTATTATCTTGTTGGTAAATCCTAGTTACAATTTCGATATGTATAGTAGACAACCGTGAAATGATGCTTTTATTATTATATTTTGAATATGAAATTTGATGATGTTGGGATTTGAACAAGTCCGATATAGTGTCTATTGGGACTCCAGTGGCCTTCGAAAGTTTCATTATTTCCTTTTGTCGTTGAGTTTTTTGGTATATCCGTCGCCTTAATCATCGATCCAATTATTAAATTGTACCAGACAGAAAAATTATGCAAAAATTAATTTATTAAATTTAGTAAGCTCAATAATCCAGGCCGATGAGAGTACGAAATGAAAAAATAGATTCACTTACTCCCAACTCTATGATTTTTTGATAGTAGAAGTCCGGAACGCGTTTACTGCTAAGATGCGGTGTAGGTTACTATGCGACTGACAGCCTAAAGAATAACCATCAGAAGACTGTTTGGAACGTTATTTTTTAGGTGTTCAATCGTATAGTATATTATCGTGTTGTGTTTGGCTTGGTTACCTCTGTCACTCAAGCCTTAATTTCGCCTATTGTGACGTCCCCTGGATTATCTAGGATTCCTCTTCGATCCTGATGCGCTTTCAATGAAGCTTAGTATTTTTCGAAGAGGAATAGTCCAAAATTCCGATAGTTCCATGATCCCTGACCGAAGTGACGAAGTCTTTTGCCAGCAAATCCCTCACATTCACAGAGAGTGTGCCCTGATGTTTTGTCTTCTGCATATTTTCTCTCAGGAAGACCAATCCTGTATATATGCTTCCTCATGTAACAACGTACAGTCTGAGCGCCATATAGCCAGACTTTCTTTTCTCCGAATGTTTCGGCATGACTATTCATGTCTTTGAGTGACTGCTGCCCCGTGAACTTTGCGATTTTAGCCACATTCAGATGTTAATTTTTGCTGTGCTTAACGGTACCCCACAAAATGGATGTGGTCACATGGAGTTAGCCTCTAAACCTTTTCTATTGAATCGACGATTTCGTTACATTCATAGCCGCTGTGTCCCGGAATCCAAATGAGATTAACTCTGTTCTTGTTTCCGAGTTCAATCAGGCATTGGAGGCAATCCCAAACAAGTTTGGAGTAGACTTGAACTGACTGCAGAACCATTATTGCTACTTTATTGTCTGAGAGAATATATATGTGTTGATTTTTCTCCGCCGGGAAGACAGTGCATATTATGAGAATGCAGAATGCTTGAGTAAAATTTAAAATTTGGGGCGAATTCCATAAACTCCTGGTTCTACACCTTGATCAGTTTTGGATCCGTCTGTGTACCAGATTATGAATTCCGGTTTTTTAGTGGGTTTTTTATGGACCAATCTTCTTTCTCCGGTAGGACAACTTTAAATAAGCTTGTGAAATTATATTATGGTAGTAGTCCTTGTTGAGTTCCATGGAAAGTGTTACGCAAGCTGTTTTGCGCTCTGATTCCTCCTCCGAGCTATGAATGTATGTAGTGAACCTTGCTTCTTTCTGTATTTCTAAGTGCAGAGGTGCTAGGTTAAGAAGCACATCTAAAGCAGCGGTGGGCATCGGCGCAGTGATACCCATGCAAAACAGTCTTTGTAATATAGTCAGCATAAGCTAAGCAGTTTTCTGCTTTGTTTTCTTCCACAAAACAGATGACCCGTAAGTTATAATGGGACTAGGAACGACGATATACATCCAGTAGGTTAGTTTTAAACCCAGTCCTTAGTTCTTGCCGGGAAGTCTTCTGCAGGTACAGAGATAGATTTTGGCCTTTTCAAGAACTTTGTCGAAAGGACCATTCCAGGATAACTCCCAAGAATTTCAGCTCTCTAGCATACTCTGCTTTACTACACCAGGTTTCTACCTGGTTTTGGGTACTTTGAACTAGCACTGTCACCGTTTCTTAAAATTTACCTCTAACAAGGATGACAAGGTCGTCAGCGTTAAAATTACGGTACAATTTTAAATTTTGGTAGGCCCTGAAGAAAGTCGTCTACTAATAAACACCAGAGGATGGGTGATAAAACCCCGCCCTGTCGACAGTTCCGCAGCTGTGACTAAAACTGTTGGGTAAGCTAGTGTCGAAGTTATTTTTCTTCGTTCTGGCATGACATTGATCCAACTGCAGGTTTTTAAATCAATGCCACGCTTTTGTGCAGCAGAGTAGATACTTTCGTAGGTAGTGTTGTCAAAAGCTCCTTCGATATCTAAGAAGCAACCCACATCTAATTCGTTGTACGTTATCTATTTATCGATTTTCGTGAATCGTATAGTAACCTACACCACATCTCAGCATCAAACGCGTTCTGGACTTCTACCCAGAAATAATAACAATTTCACGAATGAATTATCAAAATGGACATGAAAAGTTAAAATCATTTACAAGTAGTTAAATGGGTGGAATTTTATCCCGACGAATTACCTGCCTGATCGTGGCCGAAAAACTACGAAAACGGAGGCAAACTGATTTTACCGGTATTTGAAAAGAATACTTGTCTATTAGATAGTGTGGATAAGCGATTTTTTGTAAAAAAAAAGGTTTTAATTGTGTCTTGTGACACTGTTCGAATACGTTTATTAGCTCATGGTGTGAAATTTCGAATCATAATGAATAAATCGTAAGACTCATTTGAACGAATTTTTCAGTCGAAGCTTCTTTTTCGTGCTTTCTTCTACCTGGCACACCAAGCCAATAAGACTCATCCAGCGAACTGCTAAACATCCTGTAATGGAACGTTTTGGGCGGTTTCTTAAAACAGAGTTGGCACTTTGTACATTTTTACAGGCCATTTGAATGCCTTCAAAATGGTCAATATACATCACAAGGCTTCATTACCATCTGTCCAAAGATGGTTATAAGGAAAAATTAAAATTGGATACTACACTGAGAGAACAGATTCATTGCTGCAATAGAAATATATGCCAAACGAATTACAAGGGTTGCAGGAAAAGTTCCTATCCTATTGTTGGAACCGAATTTCTGGGTTGGCCGAACAGAATTTTCGTTTATTGGTATCGAATATATTTCCCGACAACACCATTATTTGTCTAACCAACCGAATTTCTTAAAATTTTGATTGCCACTAATGCGCGGGTTGTTGGTAAACTCTAAAAAAAAGAGTTATTTGTGTTAAATCCTACACTGAAATCTTTTTTGTTGCCTAGGGTGGGAGATAGGAAACTCTTCTAAGACACTATTTTCCTATTTCAAATATTATTTCTTACTTACTGACTGAATAAAACCCAAGCGCTGTAGGTAGGAATCGAACCCGGTGTTGAAAGTTTTTGGATTGGCGCGCTAACCACTGCGCCACCGAAGACCTTTCATTTACATTTCCCTATGTGCAACTTAACTTAATGTCTAATGTGGATTAACTAAGTTAGGTTAGGTAGGTCCCTATTGGCAGAGATCGCTAGCACATAGACCGCTAGATGGGTCTGCTGTGATCTCACTACACAATGGCACGGCGCCCTGGTTGTTTTTGGCTAATTTTCAAGAACAAACTGAGCCCAATTGGCCCCGGTATTCTTCTATCAAATATTTTTCCGTGTATCTTGGTGCGAAGGAGAGGAGAGTTGGAAGGAATTGTAGAGAAGAAAGGGGATACCGAACTTATTCAGTTTTAGTGATGGGAAGGAAGATCAGTAATCGGGCCGGGTACGGCAGGTGTTAATGATAATAATTGTTCAATACTATTAGCTGTGATATGATCTACCAAAACAGCAAAGTTGCCTATAGTAAATCAACTACTGTCTGGTAGCTCTGATGGTGTTTGTAGAATGTAGAATGTAAACAGAACTCATTTTCTCAGGTTTAAATCCTTTACAAGTGACCCCTATTAAACATTCCGCACGGTTCACGATTTATATTAACAGTATATTCCGAAACCAATAGCAGCTGAAAAAAAATTCATAAATAAATTACGCATTGAGTGGGAATTGAACCCCGGTAGCAATGTTTTCAAACCTACCCTGCAGGAAAAATAGGCATGATTCAGATCTGAATCAGCTATTGTTTTGCAATGCCATCATAGCTATGATTTATACCTGACCATTCCCAGTGGCGGTCATAGGGTGGGGGGGAGGCAATGGGGGCCATGGGGGCCATGGCTCCCCCTAACAGATTCGTCACCCATGATTACTTTATCAAGTCTGCTTTAAAGAAAAATTATATCAGACTATTAGATTAATAGATACACTTAATAAAGTATAATGCAATTAAATATGATTTCCTCTTATGTCTTTCTTTAATCTTTAATATTTCAATCGGAAAGTAATAAAATTTCGAATATAAATCCATATATATAATCGATCTTTGGGTTATGTTAAGGATGTAGCTTTTACTGTTTGAAACTAATTTTGAAAAATTTGGATTTGGATTATGCTTGGACAATTTTCATTATGTGTTCTAATAATTTTCCCATATTTGGATGAATTTGAAATCTACTCTGCTAAAAAGGGTAGTTCAAACCGTAATCAAAGCTAACCACTCAATTTAAAAAATTTTAATTTTTTTCACAGCTCCCATCGTAATGGCTCGAACTAGTTTAAAAAAAATACGTTTTAAGTTTCATCTCGATAATGTATTGGGAATACGTGCATCAAGAGCCTTAAAGAAACCAAAATTGTGTAAGATTCCATAAACTCCCAAGATATCGACATAGGGCTTATATAGTGTCATTCTGTGGGTGATATAATTCTAAATATATAGGTGGTTGGTGTACCCTGTACCATCGAAAATGCCATCTAGTGCTTAAATTCAGCAATTGAAGTTTTTCTTAAAAAATTAATTTTTAAGCGTATTGTAACGGTAAACAATACGAAGTTAGTGTCATCGGCAGATGCTTAATGTTATGAGAAAAAGAAAAAAGTCCTTCAGCAAGGCCGAAAAAGATGATTTTTGACATTTAATCACTAATCCGTAATAGTTTTTATTTCGTACTTGGCGAAGGACTTTCTGAGCCGTTTTGTCTTTCTATAAAATAATATTGAGCGTTATAAATCAGATATTTTTGCTGACGACACGAACTTCGTATTATTAACCATTATCAAAATACGGTCGAAACCGATTAAATATGAAAAACTTCACTTTCTCATTACGACCACTAGATGGTATTTCCGATGGTACATAACCTATATATTTAGAATTACAATCATCCCCAGAATAATATTATTTGGCCATTTTGTCAATACATCGGGACCCATTTTTCGGAATCTCAAATTTTTTTTTTTCTGATCGGGGTGAAAGTTAAAACATATATTTTTTGCACTACCGCGGAAAAAATCTGTGGAAAAAAATTTTTCAATACAAAGAAAGCTCTGAAATTATCTGTCACCACTACCTGTATAAAATATTACAGAATTTAAAATTGCATGATAATGCAAGCTTTCGACTCTTGTTCATTCAATTTAAATTTCCTCCTTTCCAAAAGTTAACTCTTACAAAATAAGTTAGAAATTTAACCACCATAGTCGTTGTAAAACAAATGTTTTCAGAGCGTTCAAAATCTACTTGCCAAAATTTTACGATTTAAATCAGGTATAAGATACTGCTTATGAAAATAGTTTTAGAGAATTTCCTACTTTTGCTTTTTAAAATTTTAAATTAGGAGAGTAGGTTAGGTTAGGTTATGGTGGCAGTCATCTAAACTGTAGATCGATTCAATAAGGAGACTATGTGAATATGTATATATACCTAATAAATTACATTGACATAAAATATTATTTTGTAGATTTTAAGTATTGTAGGATAACTTAATAACTGGGGTGATCACTTCTTCGTCGGGCCTGAAATCTTTAGATTATGAGATATAGGGTTCCGTTCTTAATGCCCAATATTCAGTTTCATCAAATATGTATGATAGTAGAACTAATAAAAATTAAATATACTACTTTTCCAGTGGTCTCAAAAAACAGCTAATTTACATCCAAAGATTTCAATCTGGATTTGGCGAAATCTCGAAATTCTAACAAAACTCTCAAAATCTACTAGATTTCTCATACATGTGAGAGATCTTTGTCTATTTGGGCTTCTAAATTTTGACGAAATCAAAACCGACATCGACTTCTACTGAACTTCTACTTATGTTCACCAAGCTTTGGAAACAATTAATTTTATTTTCTAGTTCCTGCTATTCAATTTTCTATTACCAAAAGACTTAAAATCATACAACACAGGTTCAAATTTTCGATATCATACAATCTGATAAATTGAACGATTTTAAAGAAATCCCTTCAGAGCTATGTTAATGCTTTTTAGTTTTCTGAAATTCGGTTGCCAAAATCTGGCGATTTAGATGCGGAAATGAAAAGTTGATACTTTTAAGCAGTAAGTACCAACCGCAGCGACCATAGTATTTGCACAATTTTCATCCACGCTGAATTAACGGCAACTGCACCAATTTTCTATACAGTATTACGGTTCGCCCTACGGAAGCGGCCTTTCTGCCGTTACTAACCGATATCGGTGGAAAACCGCAATCGAAATCCCCTTGGCACGAAGGGGGACGAACGGGTCCTTGCCGGCCAAACCCAGAGAAGGGTCGTGGGCGCCAGTGGTTCCGAATTTAAGGAACCCGTTCTCACTCGCTTTTCCCAAGTAAGTTCGGGAAAATTATCTATAGAATATACTAAACGTAAAAAAAAACGACGGAAGTTAAGCTGGAAAACGTCACAAACACTTAATGAATTAGACCAAAGTTTCGTTCATATCACACAATGTTTAATTCAAGACTACGATATATGCTAGTGTGTCCTAACGATTTTCGCTACTTAACTTTCTAACCTGAATTAGACCAAAGTTTCGTTCATATCACACAATATTTAATTCAAGACTAAGATATATGCTAGTGTGTCCTAACGATTTTCGCTACTTAACTTTCTAACCTGATCATTCGGTACTACCTTAATCTAGGGCGCCTCTGGTGATTCTTCTCCAGCGAAGGTATCGAAATTCCGCTTCCAGTGCTGCCTCCCACGGCTCTCCGCTCGCTCCAAATTTGGTGGCCGTTTCGACGACGGTCCAGATATTGTCCTCGCTGTTCCTCCTCACTTTTACGGATTTATACCACTCGTCACCGACTCGTGATCGAATTGCTTAGCGATGTTTAGAAAACTCCCTCTGCCTCGTATTCCTCGTTGTAGATTCTCTCGCACGTCTACTCGGTTGGATTGCACTATCAAAAGAGACCGTTTTTCGGGTCTTTCCTTGCCGCGAAATCTCTGTTGAGCTTTTTTAAAACGGCTAATCCCCGTTTCACGGGTCAATGTTCGCTTTCTCCAGGTCATTCCCTCAGGTGCGTAAACTTTCTTTTTATCCAACGACGATTTAGCCTGGATTCAACCCTCGCCGATCTGTCTTATCGACACGAAATTTCTCGCTGTTCGCGCAGCACTCGTCCATGTTGTTTGTTTTCACTGCGGCTTATGACGTTTCTGGTTGTTTACGTTTGAGTGTTTCAATGGTGACATTGTGAGTGCGCGGTCCGACGATTTCATTTTCGGTGGGTGGCGTAGCCTCGAGCACCGACAGGTAAGTATGGAGTTCCGGCTCTTCCAGGTTGACGGCAGCCTTCGATGTTATCGCCCTCTTGGCGGGGTTAGTGTGTCGTCGTATCCTAGCTCGTACCTAATCTGGTAGTCCCTAACCTAACCTAATCCTAATTAATTAATTCATCCTAAATTATAATTTACATTCCGCTGATTCGAAATATTTATTTCCTCATTAACCAGCTTGTCTTCCGTCTCGTCCTCAATTTTACCTGCAACGTTCTAATGCGTGCGTACGATTTATCTTTTTAGGTGCCATGCGGAGCGAAGGTGAATAAATAGGCGTCCCACTGGGTGCATCCAGAAAATCAAAAAGGTAAACAATATTGCATTCCTTCTAACAACTTAACTAATTCTTTTCTTTCATTTCAGGGCACCTGTAACAACAGTATCTACTGAACTTCAATGGCCCCCCCTTGGAAAAGCAATATGACCGCCACTGACCGTTCCATGATTTTATTCACGATATGCACATCCAACCAGTAAGAACTATCAGACCTGACATTTTGGTCTGACTCTTACCATACTAATCATACCTACGTCATAGCTTGCGAGTCCTTCATGAATCACACCTTATCGATACAGTCAAATGTCAGATCTGACAAATAAAATCACAACCAGGTATTGGTAGTAATACCTGTGTCATATCTTACGATTACTATATAAATCACAGCTGATTTGTACCTGACCGTTCCATGATTTTATTCACGATATGCACACCCAACCAGTATGAAATAATAGACCTGACATTTTGGTCTGACTCTTACCATATTAGTAATATCTAAAAAAAAATTGAGTTATTTGTGTTTAATCCTACACTGAATTTTTTTTTATTACCTAGGAGGAAGGAGGTTGAGGACTCTTCTAAGACACTATTTCTCGTACTTCAAATATTATTTCTCACTTACTGACTTAATAAAACCCATGGCTATATGTAGGAATCGAACCCGGTGTTGAATGTTTTTGGATTGGCACGCGTAACCACTGCGCCACAGAAGACCTTTAATTTTCATTTCCCTATGTGCAACTTAACTTACTGTGGATTAACTATAAGTTACCGCAACAAACATTCGGTTGGCGGAATACACATTCGGTTATCACAACTGAAAGATGCCGTAAATCGTTTGTGATGATCAACATTCTATTGGGTGTTTCGGTCTTATCTATAGGCCGAAATTAGGTCTGATTTTGGTGTATTAAAATCAGACCTTTCAACTTTTCCATCAGAAAGGTATGAATCATATCATACGCGTACATTAAATGTCATAGCTATCATTTCGGACCTAACGAATAGGCCAAACTCAGGTCTGATTATTGTGACTAAAATCAGGCCTTAAGACTTTCCCTAGATCATGATGTGATTCATATCATACGCATATGATGAATAATCAGACCATGCATTTCTGACTTATCGACAGGTCAAAATCAGATCTGATTTTGGAGTGATTGAAATCATACCGTTTAATTTTCCATCCAAAGTGGTATGATTCATATCATACACGTCGAGCGAACGTCATACCTTGCGTTTTGGGCCTATCGATAGCCCGAAATCAAGTCTGATTTTGGTATTACTTAAATCAGGCCTTACGACTTTTCCTACAGGGTAGTACACTACCACTGGACTACACCTAACGTATTAACTAAGTTACCGCAACATACCTTTGGTTGACGGAACACACATTCGGTTATCACAACTGAAAGATGCCGTAAATCGTTTGTGACGATCAACATTCTATTGCAACAATCAAAATGGAGTTGCTAGACATTGTTTTGTTCGGTTGTCTCAACAGAACCGCACAAACGAATTAATTTGATTGTATTAACAGAATGATTCTATTGCGTGTATCGCGTTTTTTATTCCCTTGAAGGAATATTTTTTAGTACAACCGAACACCTATTGCTTCAAGTAAATTCTTATTACCATAAATGAACTTCGATTGCTGCAACAACAATTATTAACTAATTATTTCTCTCAGTGTAGTACATGAGGACAACGACCCAAAATATCGAAGTCGTGTTTGTACTACGGTGAAACAAGCAAAAATTTTACCAGTCCGTAGAATCAATCAAAGTTAATCTTTCAGTTGAAACATATTCATCTCGATACAAAAACCGCTTTTATACTTTTTTCGTGTGCTATTCATACTCTTTCCTTCAATATTGCCGTCTTTTTCACTCCTCGTTAACGATAGCCGATAGTTGACTACTAAATTACCTGACATACTACCAATGAATATACCCGTTATAATTACTAAATTAACCACACTGCATACAGATAGGAAAATCTTATGAGGCTAAAACACTAAAACTTTTTTGAAGCTGGATTGCGAGTGTAGGGTTCAGGTAGTGCGTACTTGTACCGGCACATTCATCAGATATCCTGCGTCCACTCCAAACGAAACCTTAAGCCGTTAGTGAAAATTTTTCTAAAGCGTATTTGTAATTCGGAAAATCACCAATTCAATATTACATTTCGGCCGCTAAAATGGCCTCATTCTGTGTTAAATCGCACCTAAAAAAAGTGTATCAGATTGAACTGGGAAAAACCCCGTCATCCTACTAATGATTGAAGCAACTGCTAATAACACTAAGTTTTTAAAAATTTCAGGTCGAAAATATGTACTTAAAATTAATTTGCAATATTTTCATTTAATTATAATCCTACTTACGTACTACAGTTTAATTAGATTTAATTGTATTCTCTTCATAGCATACCTGCAATGAGATTAAAAAAATACATAAATATTAAGTGGAATAAAATATATTTTCTTATAAAGGGAGTTTTTTTAGGTGCATGAGAACTATCGATATCGATAACTGTGGTTTGACAGCTGAGAATATCAAACTGTATTGACATTTCTGTTGAGTAAGGTTTGGCAAGTCATCATGAATCGTTTAACGCCAGAACAATGCTTCCAAATTGTGGAAATATACTTTGAAAAAAATAAATCTGTTCGCGAAGTTCATAGAGCACTTCGTCCATTTTACGGTCAACATAATCGGCCTAGTGAGCAAGCAATTCGTGCAGTTATTCATCGTTTTCGCACTAATTTTACTCTTCTATTAACGAATCACCATTACATCCATTAAAATTGACTTTACTGGCGGCATCATCGGTCCTTATTTCTTTCGAAATGAGGAAGGAGCTGCCGTTACGGTGAATGGCCAGCACTATCGAGCCATGCTGACTGAATTTTTGTTTTAATCAGCTAAACATCGCCGACATTTGGTTCCAACAAGACGGTGCAACTTGCCATACAGCGCGCTTAACAATCGATCTATTGCAAAATCAATTTGGTGACAACTTGATTTCCAGAAGTGGTTCTGATAACTGGCCCCTCGTTCGTGCGATTTAACGTCTCTGGATTACTTTTTATGGGGCTATATTAAGTCATGTGTTTATACCGACAAACCAGCAACTCTTGAAGCATTGGAAGCCAATATTCAATATTGGCGCCATACGGCCAGATTTATTGGAAAAAGTTGTCAAAAATTGGACTGATCGAATGGACCATGTAACTCGTAGCCGCGGCGGACATATGACGGAAATCATATTTAAAAAATAAATGCCATGAAATTATCTACCAGAATATAATAAAAAAAATTCCAACAATATTTCTGTCTTGTATTATAATTTTAAGTTCTCATGCACCTAAAAAACACCCTATATTATAAGCATCTGTATTTATTTCATTTAAATTGAGCTCAAAAGTTTTAATTATTTTATTTACAAATATTTCTTTGTGGTGAATTTGAAACGTTTTTTATTGCAACTTTCACAACCGAATCATAGCTCGCAAGTAATTGGATCGGATATCAGTTTATAGGATTTCTTAGGAATCTTGTCGATCTATAATTATGCGGCTACCTGTTTTATTTATAACTAGCTTTATGAAGTCAGATTTCAGATATACATTCTATAATACATTCAAACTTATTTTCATTTCTCTATTATACTTAAAATACATGGCCAAAATATGACATCAGATTAAGGGTCAGTTTCATTGTGTTAATTTGTTAGATTAATAAATTAATTTCAAATCATACGTTACTCTATATAAGAGACAGAATTGAAAATATGCCAGCAAATATTCTTCTACTTAGCAGAAATCATGTAATTTTTCCACATGAAAACAACGTGAAAATTCTACCTATAAACATATTATACATTGTACGTCGAAGCACTGTAAATATTCCACGTAAACTGCTCGTTCAAAATATACGTATAAAAATAGATGCCGACCGGTTAATATATATCACGATGGAGCAAATAATTTGCTATTGTGAATATTATTTGACAGTTGTGATTCAATGAGCGATGAGAATCACCTTAACTGCACTTCAACCTCAAGCTGGGGCTTGACCCTCTCAATATATTTATACTCTAGATGAAATCATATAGAGTATTATAAGTTTAATCTAGCCCAAAAGTTTGTAACGCATAGAACCAAGCCTCGGACGAAAAAAAGTTACATATTATTTTTTGTTGTGCCCAAAAACCTCAAATCCGCTTGACGTCCGTCCGTCCGTCTGTCCGTGAACACGATAACTCAAGAACGCCTTCACCTAGGATCTTGAAATTTTGAATCTGGATGTTTGGCTGAATTTGTAAGGCTAAGTTGGTTAACGGGCAAAATCGTCCTACTCCTTCGGGTAGCTGCCATACAAAATGTCCTTAAAACACGTGTGAACGCTTCAAGCTACGAATTTGAAATTTTGTACACATTCATTTTTAAATGATTCCAAGGAAAAGGATAAATATTTTTTGGTGAATGTTTTCACAGTACATGTTGAAATGAAAAAACAAGTTTTCCGGGTTCAATACTGTTATAATTTATTTTGCGTGACGTTTCGGACTCGACTGAGTCCTTTATCAAACTGATCGACAATATCTTTACAAACTGTTTTTATATGAAAGCAGGTAGAAAAAGGTTACAATATTTAAACAAGCGAGTCAATTAAAAACAAAGGGGGAAAATTACGTTAACAAGAGTAGTCATAAAACTATAAAAAAGGAGCGAAGTTAATTAAAAGGGGCATATTAATTAACTTCGCTCCTTTTTTATAGTTTTATGACTACTCTTGTTAACGTAATTTTCCCCCTTTGTTTTTAATTGACTCGCTTGTTTAAATATTGTAACCTTTTTCTACCTGCTTTCATATAAAAACAGTTTGTAAAGATATTGTCGATCAGTTTGATAAAGAACTCAGTCGAGTCCGAAACGTCACGCAAAATAAATTATAACAGTATTGAACCCGGAAAACTGGTTTTTTCAAGGATAAATATGTAAGAAATCGAGTGAATCCTTCCTACACCTCCCATGTGAAAGTCCTTCAAAAAGAACTTTTTTTTTCGATGACTTACCCAGTTCAAGATATGAAATTAAACACTGAATATTGTCTTTTAGTTTTGAGTAGCAATCTAATGACAGTCCTTAATAAAGGACATACAACATGCACACACGTAATTCTACTTTATCCCCAACTACAATACAAATCGGAGTTCAGTATTCATCTAGAGTATTATACGATTGGCTTGCAGCCGATCGTGACTGCAGTATGTTTTTTTAAATGATTTTTTCGGGACTTAACCGACTACTTTGAGTGTTTTATAGAACTTCTGCATTTATCTTAATGATTTCGAAATATCAAGGTCCTTAAAACATGTGGTTATACTTATTTTATTACACAATTGTATGCACCTATAATTAAAAAAAATCTGCCAACAGTCTGGGCGCAACTTTATTATTTTATGGGTAGAAGTCCGAAACGTGTTTAATGCTTAGATGCGGTGTAGGTTACCATGCGACTGAAAACCTAAAAAATAACGTTCCAAATAGCCTCCTGGTTATTCCTTAGGTTGTCAGTCGCATGGTAACCTAGACCGCATCTAAGCATTAAACACGTTTCGGACTTCTACCCATAAAATAATAAAGTTGCGCCCAGACTGTTGGCAGATTTTTTTTATTTATTAACGTATTTTTTTTATCAATAGAATATTCCATAGAAGTCAAAGTGAATTTGATGTCATTAAAGCTAAAAAAAATCGGAGTTCGTCAAAAATTGTACAATGTCTTACTCCCCAGGGGGTTTAATATCAAAAAATATTTAAGTCGGTTTATTCCCCGACTATATTCAAAGCATTTAGAAGTGAAAGTGAATTCCCCTTAGGGGATAGATATCGAAAAATTCGAAAAAACGTTTCTAGGCGCTTATATTAAGAGGCCGCAGTAGTAAAATTGATTTGATAGCTCGAAAAGTTTAAAAGTTTTACCGAAATTCGTGAAAACGTGAGAAAAAACCCTTTTTACGTAAATTTTGTTTACTCCATGCTTGTACACAAATGAAAATCTAATTTTTTTTTAGTTTTAATTACTCTATTAGCATATCTACATATACGTATTAAGTTTCAACTTTCTAGCATAAGCCGTTTCTGAGATATAAAAAACAACCCTCCATCCCTGTACCGTGCTACCCTTGACAAAAATTTTATTTTTCTAGGGTGTCTCTATAGTAGTTCTATATAGTCATAAATTTTTAGTGTTCTATTCTTTACAGTTTTCGAGAAATAAAAATCAAAATGTTTTCCTTTCAATGCCCTTTCACCATCACCCTCAACATTTTCTTCCCTACTAGAAGTCTACTGACTCCAACTCCTGTAAAATTTTCAAGTTCATATCTGGTACGGTTCTCGAGATATAAAAATTGAATTTTTTGAATAATTGCTACCCTCCCACTTTCGGGATCCACCTCCCCTCTCAAAAAATTTACGTTCAGTAGACTCAACTTGTGATCCCATATACAGAAACCAAATTTTATCCTCCTGGTGTAATTGGTTCGGAAGATATTGTAATCCAAAGTTTTTTAGTTACACTCTTGGAACGCATTTTCAAATTGTTAAAATAAAATACTGGTACTTCAAGGCACTTTTTTAAAAAAAATGGGGTGCTTTTGTTTTCTTGAGTCAACTGAAAGTCTCTACACAGAAATTGAAGTTACCGTGTTACAGGAGCCGTGAAAAGAGCTACAAATAGAGGAGCTGCTAAAATATCTTTCTACGTATTATCATTAATAGCTGGTTATTTACAAAATGTAGGTGTTTGGATTTGTAATTACAGGTGGGGTACCCTTGTTTTAAATTCCGTTTGACTCTTTGGTCCAAAAACTCGCACTGCAAATTAGTTGATTTTTTCGAGGATAAAATATTAGTATAGCGTCCAATCCTAGGAGGTAATGGGTATGAAAGGATAGTTAGGAATAGATGTTGTTCAAATTAAGGAAAATCTGGGTGTAAGGTACAGAGTAGGATCATGTTTATGAGTACGATTCGAATTCAGTTTTTTCATTAGTTTACTTCTCAGAAATTCTTAAATTTATCCATTTTATCTATTTTCCAAGCGTTACATTAAATACTGTAGCCAAAACGCTTATTACCCACATCTTTGCACTAAGATCCGCAGAATAAAAAACCGGTAGAACGCCACACTGTTGACAGGTTTTTAATTCAATACTTAGCCAAACCACAAAAAGTTCCCATGTGCTGATTCCGATAATAGAAAATAAAATTTTACCATTTCATTATGATTGAATAGGGTGTAATAAAGTGGTTTTATATTCCGTTTGCTGTATCCGTACTATAGATATCCGATCAGAGATACCATCAGTACCAATCAAATGAAAAAAAGCCATTCACGTAAAGAAGTGAAATTTTGCTATAAATTTCATGCAAAAGAGCGACACAATATCATTTACACACTACCGCGCCGGTAAGGGTTCAAGTTTATATCCTCGAAAGGTGATTTCCTCTTGAATAGATCCTCGACATGTATTTCGATTCCTTTTCCAGTATTTCCGTAAGAGGATTTTCTGATTTGACGATATCGAAGTATTTTATCACACGTCTTACGAATCGGGCGGAAATTCTACAATAAGGGTGTCGATGAATTTAAGGAATTTATTTATGAGACGATACTTTTATTGATTTGAAAATTGAAAATAACAATATGATAATGGGATATTACTTTAGGATTTAACTGCTAAGTTTAGGATTTCTTCAAGAAATAATAGATAGATTTTGCTTTATTCTTTGAAATTTCCAAAATTAAAAAAAATGGGCTTCAAAAAATATAAACAAAAGGTCCTTATGAACCCTTTGATCAACAAAGTCTAAATTTACTCAGACAAAAAATGTTGGTCCTAAATATCATGAACCACAAAATAAGTAGTGGTATGGGTAGTGTTACTTCGAAAAAAGTTTCTTTAAATACGGCCTTCTCAGTTCAGAGGACATTGGATTTGTATTTTTTCCAGACACTGTGGAAGACCAACGTGATTTTCATGCTAGAAAGTTGAATCTTATTTGGAAAAAAATATACCTGGAAAGTAGAATAGAAAATTATTTGAGGGTGACAGTGGTATTGATATCTAACGAACGGCTAATGGTAGAAAGTTGGCACTATTCTGTACTTATTTTTATGAAATTCTTGAACGTACGCTAATAAGTTGGGTTTGAATTAGGAGGTCCCTGCGAGAAATCAAAAAAACAATAGCATATCGCATAAACATATATGTAGTTGATAAGTATTATTGATTTGAGGAACGATAATAGTTTTGCCGAAATTTCTAAAGCAGTAAAATTAAAAAAAAATACTGCTGGTATAGGGTCGTTTTAACGTATAGGAAAACTGGTCAGCTCCCAAATCTAATGACCACAAAAAACAAAGAATCTACTGTATGCAAAATATACACTTGGAATGGCCTGTCGTCTCCCTGAATAATTTTTTCTAGAAACAATATCCTCAAGGCACTCAAAAATTTAAAAAAAAGTTTCTTCAAAGATTTTGGAAGTTTTAAATCTTATTATTTTTTTTTCATTATTCTTCACAATTGATGAGGACCTCATCGGTTTTGTATTTCTTTGGGCTTCCAATACTCGATTTCTTAAGAGCAATCGGTTTTGTTTAGTTCTTAAATTGATTAAATGATATGTATGCGAATTTTTGATTTTTTTTTTAAAGCATTGATTTCGATTCTATTCTGTCCCCTAAGCGGGGAGCCAACTCACCAATGATTGGCCCGGAACTATTCTTTGGAGTAGGTAAAGGCTTCATTAAGAATGGCAGTGGGTAAATCTTCAGGTGGATGATTATTGGAACTCACTTTCAGGACTTAGAAAGTCAAAGAAATTTTTGATTTTCTCAAGTAGGAGAGCGTCGGAATTCCTTTCCTTAAGCAGGTATAACGCACGGGTCATAATGGGATATTTTTCCGGACATTATTTCCTTAATTATCACCTTAAGATCATCGGTAAAGTATCACTAGATACATGTCGATTCTGTGATATCACATCTGAAACCACGGCACACATTCTGTGTGATTGTGATGCAGTGGCTAGATCGAGAAGGCAGATTCTCGGTGGACTTACTCTCACCTATGAAGACCTGTCGAAGACTCCTCTGAGTAAAATCATCTCCTTTCTCAAAGGAATCGATATGGCCTAGGGAGTGGTTAAGATCCAAGAACAAAAGACCTCTTAGGTCGTAGTTCGAGAAGTAGTGAGGCTTCTATAGGCTCTACCAGATAAATAAATAAATAATTCTATCCCATTTAACGGTTAGATACCCTTGCCCTCTCCTGCATTCTACAATGTGGCCCAACTATATTGCAATTCTGATTTCCTATAAATTAAATGTTTACTCTTTCCTATTTCTCTCATTTAATTCCGGCTCGACGGATCAAAAACATGCTGGATTGCTGAAACTTTTTTAATTATTTTTCGAGAATTTTGTTTTTTGCAAGGAGATATAGAAATATTCCAAAAGTCAGCTTTACAGTACATAGTTGAATGATGTCAGTAAGAGCAAATTCCTTTAAATAATGTAGCTATATGCTTTTACGTGCGAAAATTGTACGAAATGGTAGAATAAATTTTATAAAATGTACCATTAATTTTTAGTCTTTTGAAATTTTGGACTAAAACAGGTGGAAAAATTTAACAGTATTCGAAGGTTGTATGGAGTTTCAGCCTGCAACTATTTCTGAGTCTTTAAGTAAAAAAAATAACCACGAAGCTATTTGGGACGGTATTTTCTAGGTTGTCAGCCGCATAGTAACCTACATCGCATCTCAGCATTGAATGTGTTCCGGACTTCTACCCAAAAAATCATAAATTTGCGCCCTAACTGTTGGCAAAGTTTTTTTTTTATAGAGCTCAGCTTAAAGTTGAAATCCATCGTAGGTTGTTACGCTACAGCTAAACTAAATTAAAATAAAGCAGAAGGCTACTTTGAAAGTAATATTTTTTTAGTTTGGCATTCATACCCTCATACCTCGACACTTGAAAACTCCAGTTCTTAAAGAGGTTTACGCATTGTACTTAATAAGCAAATTGAAAAGTAATATTTTGGGTTCCATATTTATCATGATACCGCCAAACCACAAGAATATTTTTTTTTAAAACCAAAATACTATTTTTTTTAGTTGGAATATACTTTTAAAATATTAACTTTGTAGTATAAGCAGTTCTTGGAGTAACGTAAAACTCCACCAAAATTTTTTTATATACTCGCTAAGCGTATTTTAATAGAGATCTTGTCATTTTGATAAATGGGTAATAACTCATGGCCCCATTGTGGGATCAATATTTGCAAGGGGATTCTACAACCGGACTACACTCAGTTTCAATTTTCTCATGCAAACCGGTCGAGTTAGTTTATGTTTCAGTTTTAGAAAGTACGGGGTAAGTCTCTTTTTGATTTTATTATGGGTACCAATCTCAGGATATGCAACACAGGGTCAGACCCCACATTCATAGTAAGGAACCAGAGGGAAGTGCTGGACAGCACGCTAGCCACTAACTCCAGTACTTTAAGAGTTGATAAATGGAAGGTCTCAGATAGACCATCTTTCTCGGACCATTGCTGGATTCTCTTCGAAATTAACTTCGAGCAGGTGAGAATACAGCCGGCAAGGAATCCTAGGAAGACAGATTGGGATAGGTTCCACAGAATCACGGAGACGGATTTACCGCCTCCTCCGGTGGAACTGAAGTGTGGAGAAGATATAGAGGATTGTGTGGGAGTTTTCAATGCTGTTTTAGTTAACGCTTTCGAAAGGTCCTGTCCGCTGCCTAGGGCCCCAAAGAAAGCTAACCCACCCTGGTGGAATGGCGAACTTAGGAAATTAAGGGAGTCTAGTAGAAAACTGTTTAATAGGGCAAAACGAGACGGAAATGAGGCGGACTGGGACAGGTACAAAGCCAGTCTCAGAGTGTTTAAGTATGAAATTAGGAAGCGTAAAAGGGAGTCGTGGAAAGGTTTCTGCGAATCTATTAGCGGAAACAGCGAGGCGTCTAGGCTACGAAAATTACTTTCCAAGGAGCCATGTACACCGAGCTACATTAGGCGGAGCGACGGAACATGGGTGGAAACTAGTCAAGAGACGCTAGAGCTTTTGATGTCCACTCACTTCCCTGGAAGCACATCGCTGGATGGGCACCCTACGAGAAATGGAGCTTCATTGGCAAATCAGATTGTTCCGGGAGGGATGGTCGAACTACTAAGTGAGGAAAGGATCAAATGGGCTATAGGCACTTTTGCTCCCTATAAATCACCAGGACCAGATGGCATCAGGCCAATCATGCTACAAAGAGTATCTGTGACAATCCGAAATTGGCTAAGCACTATTTATAGGAGCTGCCTGTCGGTGGAGTACGTCCCATATGCCTGGCGGGAGGCGCGTGTCGGTTTTATCCCGAAAGCCGGCAGACCCAGCCACACAACAACAAAGGACTTTCGACCCATCAGTCTATCGTCCTTTGTGCTCAAGGTACTTGAGAGGCTCTTGGAAACGCACATTCGGAATCTATGTGGAAACAGGATGCTGTCAGGCGCACAGCATGCTTACATGAGAGGGAAATCTGTAGACACAGCCCTGCATGAGGTAGTGGGGTCTATAGAATCTAGTCTGGAGTATAAGGAATTTGCTTTATCAGCTTTTCTGGACATAGAAGGGGCTTTCAACAACGTGACAGTGGAAGCAATTAGGGCGGCATTGTATAGCATAGGATTGGAGGAGGTATTGACAAGATGGCTAACGACTCTTCTGAATACCAGAATCGTGAGTGCTAATATGGGGCAAGGCAATGTTATAAGACAGGCCTAGAGGGGAACTCCTCAGGGGGGGGTGATATCGCCCCTTCTTTGGCTCCTCGTTGTGAACGAGGTTCTCCTGGAAATTGAAAAGCAGGGAATAAAGGTCGTGGCATATGCAGACGACATTGTGGTAATCGCCAAGGCAAGTTTTTGGATACGCTGTCGAGCATTTTGGAATCTGCACTCCGCACACTCAGCCAGTGGGCTGGAAGATGCGGCCTGGGGGTGAATGCTTCTAAAACTGAATTGGTGCTATTTACAAGGAAGCATAGAATTCCGGCATTTAGGCTGCCGAAGCTCGAAGGCGTGGAGCTTAGACCATCGGAACAAGCTAAATACCTGGGTCTAATTCTGGATAGGAAGCTCAGCTGGAAATTGAATATTCAGGAGCGCATTAAGAAGGCAAATAACGCGCTTTTCGCGTGCAAGCAGACCGTGGGCAAAAGCTGGGGTCTCAAACCAAATATAGTACACTGGTTGTACACGGCGGTTGTGAGACCTTTTCTGACCTATGGGGCAGTGGTATGATGGAAAGCCATGGATAAAGAGTACAATCTTAGGGAACTAGGAAGAGTGCAACGGACTGCTTGTGTTATGATCACGGGAGCCCTTCGCACAACGCCTACTGCCGCGTTGGAGGTGTTTATGCATCTATTACCAGTGGATATCTTTGTGAAACAGGTAGCGGCAAATACAGCAGTTAGGCTATCGAGCTGTGCACTTTTTAAGCGGAGCTCTAAAGGGCATAGTTCAATTCTCAGCGAATTTCTGGGAAGCCCGGCGGATATTAGTACGGACTACTTAATTCCAGGGATGGATTTTGTGACGCCATACGAAATTGTGTATCCTAGTAGAGTGGACTGGGAGAACAATAGGGTACTACGTGAAGGGGAAATCTCCGTATATACGGATGGATCGAAAATGGAATGCGGCACTGGCGCAGGTGTCTTCTCTGAGCAGCTGAGTGTAGGGAAGTCGTTTAAGCTGCCAGATATGTGCAGCGTATTCCAAGCGGAAATTCTGGCGGTGCTGCAGGCATCAAACATCCTGTTAATGGGGGAGATATGCGATCAGAATATTTCACTCTACATTGACAGCCTGGCGGCCATAAAGGCGCTGGAATCGGTCACCATTAAATCCCAGTTAGTAAAGCGCTGTCGAGAAGTGCTAAAGGTATTTTGTAGTCAGAACAAAGTACAGATTTGCTGGGTGCCAGGGCATAGTAATATTCTAGGGAACGAAAGAGCGGACGAGCTGGCGAGATCGGGATCGGCGTCGAATGGTAGGGTTGAGAAGGATGTTTGTCCACCGATATGCGGCATCAAAGCGCAAATTGGTGAGCGATCCATAAAGACAGCCAACTCTAGGTGGGCAGGACTGGCAAGCTGCAGGATTTCTAGATCCCTGTGGCCCGAGCTGGATAGTCAAAAGACTAGGTATATATTGACTTGGGATAGAGGAAAACTGCGACTGCTCGTCGGAGCACTAACGGGGCACTGTATGCTGAGGAAACACGCTAAGCGGCTAGGGATTGCGGAATCGGACATGTGTAGGTTCTGCCACGATCTGTATGCTGTGGAGGACATCACTCACATTCTGTGTGAATGCCCGGGGATCGCTAGGAGGCGTCTGAAATGGTTGGGTAGCCTTTTCTTCGAGAGCATTGAGGATTTGAGGTCGTTAGGGTATGACAAATTAGTCAGGTTCTGCAGGGAATTGGAGTGTTTCTGAGGTGATGGAATAGCCCACGAGGACCTGAAGGGATCGCAATGGGCCCGTTTGGCGCCTAGTGAGCGTGGTGGTTTTAGCGCTGCGCCCCTTCTTAAACCTAAACCTAAACCTAGAAAGTGGCGCAGCGCTAGCCACCGCTCACTAGCCATCAAGAGGGCCCATAGCGATTCCTTTGGAACCTCGTAGTTTAATAATCATGCCCTATCAACCTCAGATTCTCTAAATTGTCAAAGAAAGACTGCCTAACCACTTTAATCATCTCCTTGCAAAATGTGTGTCCTCCTCAGCATTTAGGTGGTGGAAGTACCTGGACACGTCAAAATCAGCGATCACTATACGCATAGCATGCTTCCCTAGTAAGCAGTGCCCCGTCAGTACATATTCTGACGAGTAACCGCAAACTTCTCCTATTCCATGCCAATTATTTTCCTAGACTTCCGTCTGTCCAGCGTTGGCCAGAATGCACTAGAGATCGCTCGAAGTTCCACAAGTTAGCATAGCCTTGTTTCTTGTATCAATTATTGGTAGCGAAGGTGGCTGATAGACTTACGCAAATGCTGCATACTTTTTTGGGACGCTGGTTTTGGTGTGTCTTGAGGAGATTGTGGACAGAATTTTTCTACTGCAACAACAGTCCTAGATAGGCAGTCTAATAAAGTTACACTCATACTATTGGGTCTTTCCTATTTCGCTTATGCTCACATGTCGCGAAATTTCTTGCCCACTTGAGTTTCACCAGAGGTACGCAATGACCTGTCTAAAAATTACCAACATCTTAAGTCGTTGCGAAATGAAATACTCATCAAAGTGAAAACAGTAAGCTCCTTTGACTGATAAAAATCCCCATAAAAATTTTCTGAAATGCACTCAACTTGCTGTAATTGCTGGTGGTCTTTTACCTGCAAACTGATACTAAATTGCAATATACAACTACTTGTCTTTACCTTTACACATTTCGCTCTATTCAGTTTTTCTGAAGGTAATCCGTACTTTTACTCCATAATATCCGAAAAGAAGTAAATCCATCCCGACATTTTCAGGATAGTAGCCTGGCTCTATTTTGAAGAATCCTTGAAAACTGACACCTGATGACTACGTACTATTGCCAACTACAGCATGCAGCGAATGAGGGCAAGGAACAAAAAGATTGTGAATGAAATGCTACCTAGGGATGTTGGTAAAGCTCCAATTACGGCAGCTCTGGAATGCATAAGGACTTGTGATAGGTATGATGTAAGGATATCAAAGCAACAAGCAAAAGAAGCACAAAATTTGTAAGACCCAGGAATGCAGAAAGAAACATAGAAAATGAAATGAGTGGTTTGTTAATGGGCTGTTGATGATATGTGTGCTAAACCCATGGCAATGTCTTCTTAGCCACTTGACCTTCCCGGAATTGTGTTCACTTCTCTCTTATAAGAACACGACATCTTAGCATCGTGTCTTTAATAGCAAACGTATCCTTGGGGAACGATATAATTGCCTTCAATGTACTAGTGGTTGTATTTAAGTCAGTGGACCTCTATATAGGCGTACTCTCGACTACAGGTCGAGTAATCATAGAATTCATCTTTTTCCACTAGTCCTAGAAATTACGAAAGCGAATCCAAAGATATGCGAATTAAAAGGAAAAAGGACGAAAGTTTTTGGAGTATCTTAGAAAACTTAAGATATCTCATTTCCTACCATAGATTTCCTTTTGTTAAGCTTCCTCTGGTTAAATATAATTTGGTACGATATAACATCGCACTTAGAGAAACGCTTGACAATGGCGCCACTAAAATTTATGGTCAGACACAAAGATTTTCCCTGTCTTTCCATACAACGATTCCCGTAAATGTACGGAAGATAACATCCCCTTTTTGGACATGTTTTGATGCTGTGATACGAAGATGTTTTGGGACAAATAGCTGTCAGACACAAAATAAGTTTACGGGTAAAGATAGTTCTGGGATGAATAAGAAAGTCTTGGGAACAATAAAGTAGGTAAGGGGACAAGGTATTTCGCACGAGTAGGTTGTGTTCGTATAATGATGAATGGGGTCCAATACTCTCTCTCCTGTCTATGTGAGATGTGAATTTCCTTAAAGTTGGGCGGCGTGTTTAACATTCTGAAGGTGGTTTCGATTACGAGAATCTACCTGATATTTAGGCAATTTCAAGTGTCTTGTGTGCTAGCGATTTTTGTTTCTTTGCTATGTGTAGAGTACCTTAGGAAAAAGCACTATTAGAGCAGCAATTACTAAGAAAAAATAATGAGCCCACAGTAGCATCTACAGGTTGTTATGCGACTGGTTTAGGTTGGCAGTCACATCCTAGTTTTTGCTTTTAACTGCTACAAAATCAATATTTTTCAATCCAAGCGCTTTTCTTGCACAATTTCTTATCAGGGGAGGCGCACCAAATATTGGATACGTTCGCAATACTGGATACCGTGTTAAAATGGGATCTTAATGCCGCCACCTAAATTTAGTGGCGGGAGCTGAAATATCAAAAGAAGTTAGTCACTTATGTGATGCCAGCAATTCCATACTTAGTGTCAGTTGCTTCTGAAAAATCGCGAAGCGTTCTTGCGCGCAACAAGTATTTAAATTAGTTCCCTTCAAACTGCTCTTAAATAAGATATGTATTGATATATATTATTATGGTTTAACGTGTTGCTTAACTACATACTCCGAAACATGTTTTTAACATTTTTTATCAATTACAAGAAATAGTGAAATTTGTAAATATGTTAGGGTAAAATTCTTATATGGCTCAATACTGGATACTGAACTGTTCCCAATTCTGGATATCCAGTATTAGGGTAGTATTCTAGCAATAGTAGCTAACAGACATGGAAGGTTGGTAGGCTTTTAAAAATGTGCTGTACATCGCATATTTACTGAAAATTTGGTCATGAGATAGCTGTACGGTGTCCATCACTTCACACCTGAAACGCAAAACAGTCAAAACAATGAACTAACAGGGGAGAATCGGCTCCAAATAAGGTGAAGGCAGTCCCATCCGCAGGCAAGGTCATGGCGTCAGTTTTTTGGGATGCTCGTGGGTTAATTTTCATTGATTATCTTCAAAGTAGTAAAACAATTAACGACGAGTATTATTCGAACTTATTGCAGCGTTTGAGTGATGAAATCAAGGAAAAACGCCGCATGTGACGAAAAAGAAAGTGTTGTTTCATCAAGACGAGGAACCCGTTCACATATCCGTTATCGCGTTGGTCAAAATCAATGAGTTCAAGTTCACCCTATTCGCCAGATTTAATCCCCTCAGATTATTTTCTCTTTTCAAACTTAAAAAATCTGTCAATGGTCTGGGCGAAACTTCATTATTTTTCGGGTCAAAGTTCGGGAGCGGTCAACGTCGGAGTGTATCATGAGTTGCTTCGAGATTATTAGATTTCTTGGAAAATTATTTTTGTTCTTAATATAAAAATATTTAAAATAGAGATTTTTAGCCGATTAAACATTGAAAAAGTCCGTGTAGACTATTCGAATTTCAGTATATTATGTACACTAAAAGCCCATGGAAGTAAAATCGAATTTGTTGCCTTATTAGACTTAAGAGATATGACGAATTGTTGAACCGTATATAAAGCCATTACTTCCACTTGGGGTTTGAATTTCGAAAAAATTGTGAAACAGGTTTTTAGACGATTTCATAAGAACCAACTTGATATCTCATGAGACAAGACGGATTTTGAAAAATTTGTGAAAATGTAAGCAAACCCTTCACATCTCCTTGGTTCTGGAAATTCGAAAAATCGTGAATTGGTTGGCCGTAATAATGAATTTTATATCCCATCAGAACTAAGGAATGGCAAAAATTGTGAAACCATGTACAAGCCCTTGGGGGTTGAATATAAAAAAATTGAGAAATGGGCTTGTAGGCGATTATATAAAAAGTCTGTGGAAATGAAAAGCGATCTAATATCTCATTGAACCTAAGATATATGTCGAAACTTTGAAAAGCATACAACCCCCTTACACCCATTAGGATTGAATATCTAAAATATTGAAATTCACTTTTTGGCTTTTTTATATAGGAAACCTTAGGAAGTAAAAATGAATTCGATATATCATCAGATGTGCAACCTCCTTACACCCACTTGGGGGTTGAATATCCAAAAATTCTGAAAGGAGTTAATAAATAAATATGAAGACAGCACGAGAAAGTAGGAACCAATTCAATTTCTTATTACTTCTAAAAGAAATGACGGAACTCGTGAAAACGTGTTCAAACCGTTTATACCCTCTTAGGGGCTGAAAAAGGAAAAAACTTAAAAACAAGTTTTAGTCGATTATTACGCAAGCACGTGAAAGTAAAAAGATATTCGATATCTGATAAGACGTGGGGATATAGTAGAATTCGTGAAAAAGTTTACAGCCCCCTTTACACCCCGAATTTTAAAAAATCCTGAAAACGCTTTCTAGGTATTTACATGAAGAAGCCGTAGAATAAAAATGAACTCAATATTTGGAAAGACCTAATAGATATGACGAAAACCATGAAAATATATGCATTTCATTTTCACTGATAATTTTTTGCCCCCCCCTCCGAACGCCAATGGATATTTAAAATTTTTTTTTATCTAAATTAGTTTTCTAGTTGATTTACATAAACGTACCGAGTTTCAACTTTGTAGCATAAGCCGTTCTATAGATAGGAAAAACACCCCCCACCCCCGTACCATACTACCCCTATAAAAAATTATATTTTTCCAAAATGCTACTAATATAGTTCTATCTAAATACTAAGTTTCAGCTCCATATCATAATAGGTTGTCGAGATATTAAAATCGGAACTTTTTCCTTTTCACCCTCCCACACCCTCACCCACTACACCCACACTTCTGCTAGGGGTCTATTAGGCCTACTTCTGGTAAAAATTTTAAGTATCTATCTTGCACTGTTCTTGAGATATGAGACGTGATTTTTTAGAAAAATTCATATCCCCTCCACTTTCATGCTCCACCGCCCCCTTAAAAAATTTTGCTTTCAGCAAACTTCATTTGTTAACCTTTATACACAAACCAAATTTTATTTATCTAGTGCAATTGGTTCGTGAGATATCGTAATCTAAAGTTTTTCACCCCCCACTCCTGTACGCCACTGCCCCAAATTTTTGTTTCCGATCCATTCTCCTAGTATACCTACAGATATTCATTAAGTTTCAATTTTGTGACATTAACCGTTTAGGAGATATGGATTTTAGAAAGTGTCGATCTCACCTTTTTTGCGTTTCGGACGCATTATTTTTCCCCCCACTCCGAAACCCCTTCACCTATATCGGCAATTTTTTTGCAAATGGGTCCACTACTGAAGCTCTATGTAAATTCCAAATTTCAGCCTCCTAGCATAAGCGGTTGCTGAGATCTAGAAACCAAAATTTTTCGTCTAAAACACTTCCCCCTCCTCCCCCCTCACACCCCCACCCCTACAAACTTGGCCACTTCAAGGGGCCTACCCAGTCTATTCATAAAAAAAATTTAAATTTTATAGCTTAAAGGGTTTGGGAGCTACGAGCCTTCAAACGATTTTGCGTACAGCGGTCGACGTACGGCGGACAGACGGACTGAAAATTTTTGTTGCTTTTTGCGTGTCTACTAGTCATGAAACGTGAAAAGAAAAATTTTCAGGGTAGCTAATTTTTTTTTTTTTAAAATCGAAAACAATACTGTATTATTAAAATAATAAAGTAAAACGGTTAGAAATGCGAGAAAGTGTTAAGAAATTGCTAGCGAGAACTTTCATTGAAATGGCAAATACAAAATGATGTCAGAATACAAAAATCAGAACTCAATAACAGCAAAAGGAAATTAATATTTGCCCGATCTGTTTAAGTGACACTTCGCCTACTTAAGGTCCGAGCTCAAAGTTGATCTCTTGAATTCATTGCGTTAAGTTGAGCTCAGATTTGAACTCATGGAACTTTACTGTGAACCAGTTGAGCGAAAGCTTAAGTTGCTTTTGAAGCTTGAGTTCGCACTGTGAAACCGGCCCCTAGTCTTTTGGTGTGCTGGCCGATCAGGCACTGGCCCGTCAGTACACCAATCAGGATACGAATCCTATTTCCGGGTAGGACAAAGTTTGTCCTAGTCGCCCTCAGGGCCGGCCAAAACTGCCTGGCCACGAGACACGATGTGAGGCCCGACAACCTCGTGTTAGGCTCGGATATGGCCATCACGTCGATAGCGTGCTTAATGTCTTCGATTGGCGTCCTCACTGAAAGAGCTAGCGCTTGATTCAGCGCCGCACCTCTCCTTGCGAGTTCATCCGCAGCCTCGTTGCCGGGAATCCCGCTGTGACCCGGATTGAATAGTGGTCGGTGATTGGTTCTGTTGCCCAATTTTACTTTTAAGTGTGCAAGACTGTAATTTCTTTATTATGGCAAAAAAACTGTTTTATGCATTACAATACAATGTAACTATAAAATCAGACTCGCTATATCCGAGACGGAATAACGAAAATCCGCGCAATTGAGTGCAATTAACTAATTAAATTTCTCTTTCACTTAACCATAAAGTCACTTTGCATAAATGAACGTGATCTGTCATACAAATTAAATAACGCACAAAATTGTCCACCTCATTCGGACATGTCAGTGGCGTACACACGCACACATTTTAGAGTAGCTTTCTGCCACTCAACTATGGGAAAATTTTGCGGCAACTAGCGTAGCTATCAGCCGATAAATTTTCGAGAAAAACATGAAAATTGTATGCCTCATCGCATCATCAGCGGCATCAATAAACGTGCGGCATCACGGATTTTCCACTAATGACGTGTATTCAGATTTAATGCCCTATCTTTTCCAGGGAAGAGCAGGGGAGGGTCAATCAGTGCAATTGAAAAATAATCATTTTCGAATGTGGGGGTGTCGGGATGATTTCTTTTTTCTTTTTTTACAGTTTATTATTTTTATTATTACCCAAGCATTGAAAATGTTCCGAGTAAATGAGAAATTATTTTCATCAGAAGTACAAAATCCGTTGAGAGAAAAAAATTGTTCAATTAGGGAATATCAATCGACTAAAATGATATTAAATTGAATGAATGGCAATTTTTAATTATGCTAATTGTCGAAAATAAAATACAAAGAGAAAAGTACGCATTATGACGGAATAATGCTTTAAATTGCACAATTGGATTGAGTACTCTACTTCAATGTAATGCGGTCGACGAACGAGCAAATACAACTTTTCAAATGAAATTAATTGGGTAGTTCCAGCACTTCTCTTCACCTTTTCACAACTAAAAATTTAACTACAACTAGAGGTCTACTGCTGTGCTGTATAAATTCAAAAATTCTTTTTTAAGGATTAAGGAGGGGAGATCAAAATGTTGCATGTTGCATTACTTTGTGTGACTCTTCCTAAGCTAAGCTGTTTTTGTCGACTCTCTCTAACCTTCTTTGTAGTGAAGTGACAGACATTTTTGGGAAACAAGTTTTTCGTTTTTGTATATTTTCTGATTCAAATGTGCAATGAAGTTTTATTTGAAGTTGGGTAAAACTTTTACAGCAATTTTTAAGATGTTGCAAGAGTCTTTTGGAGATGAATGTCCGATGCTGTTATGACACTGTCTATTTTCCTCCCTAGAAAAAAGTACAATAATAATAGCTAATCGTGCGACAAGGCGAACAACATTTAAAGAAAGAGATACCGAATTTATACGTACCGAACTGTCAAAAACAAGTCTGTAGCGGCTGGAAAATCTAGCCGCCAGTGGATTTTTCTTCGATTAACTGATAGAATGTTGTGAAACACTGCTCGAATGCGCTTTGTTGCCGCTTTTTTTTGACAGTTATGGATTGTTTTTTGACAGTTACTCATAGTTTTGCTGTTCGGACTGTCTCTCTTACACCAATGTCTAAATTGTATGTAAAAGTCTCTATCCCTCTCCTTTTGGATTTTCTAGCCGCTTTAAAGCCGCAAAAATAGCCAGTGTCATAACAGCATGAGCGGGTGCAGAGAGGTGAAGAGGGTGAATGAAAAAAGAATAAACCTATTAGGTTGGTGCAGAAAAGTGTAGAAAAGTTTAAAGCTGCAAAAATAGCCAGTGTCATAACAGCATGATACTGGCTATTTCTCAAGTCCACTGAGCTATATAAATGGAGACCCCATCGGCTCATTTCTCTATACGATATGACAGATTGAAATAGCCGATGAAATCGTACCCTCTCGCTCCTTCTTGAAATTTCGAATTTCGAACAACATGGGCGACAACTTAAATAAAATTGAAAACTTTTCAATTTGAATTATCAGTTCTGACAATTCAAATTGTTCGATTTGATGGTGAGAAGTTGCGTTTTGCGTTCGAAATTCATAACACAATTCACAGTTTACTTCAATTTTTTTATTAATAAATTTCTTGGAAAATAACAGTTTCAGGAATATTTATAACGGTTGAGCATGTAATACGTTATTTTTGAATTTGGCGCCATACCGCCAATATTACCTATAAAATTTACACAGCTTAGTTGCAATTTTATGAACTCATTTTCTTTCAATACCTTGCATTGTTTACCAAAAAAAGTATTTATCAAATTCAAATTATTTGGTAATTTTTCAATTCGAAATTACACCTAAAAATCTGCCAACAGTCTGGGCGTAACTTTATTATTTTCTGGGTAGAAGTCCGAAACGTGTTTAATGATGAGATACGGTGTTGAGTACTATGCGACTGACAACCTAAAAAATAACGTTCCAAATAGCCTCCTGGTTATTTTTTAAGTTGTCAGTCTCATAGTACCCAACACCGTATCTCATCATTAAACACGTTTCGGACTTCTACCCATAAAATAATAAAGTTAGGGGGTATTTTTTTTATCAATAGAATAATTCATAGTAGTAAAAGCGAATTCGATCACATTAAACCTAAGAGATTTTCAGAATCAGTGAAATCTTGAACAATACCTCCAGGGGGCTTAATACGTAAACATACTTAAATCGGGTTTTTCCCCTACTACCAAATGTGAACTCCAAATCTCAATATACCTACCTTAGGAATATATCAGAATTCGTGAATATGTACACAACCACTTTACACCCCCTTAGGGGTTGGATATCGAAAAATTTTGAAGATCGTTAGTAGGCGCTTATATAAATAGCCCGCAGAAGTAAAATTACTTTGATAGCTCGACATGTCTAAAAGTTTCAACGAAGTTTGTGCAAATGTGGATTCACGGACATTTTTTTTACTCAACCTCTGAACGCCAATAAAAATCTGAACTTTTTTTTGCTTTAATTACTCTAATAGTACATCTACATATACGTACTAAGTTTCAATTTTCTAGCATAAGCCGTTTCTGAGATATAAAAAACCACTCCTCTCCCCCGTACCTTGATACCCCTATCAAAAATTTTAGGATGTCTCCATAGTGGCTCTATATAATCCTAAATTTTTAGCTTTCTATTCAATATGGTTTTCGAGAAATAAAAATCAGAATGTTTTCCTTTCTACCCCCTTTCACCATCACCCCCAACACCCACACCACCAAAATTTTTTTCCCTACTAGAAGTTTACAGACCCCAACTCCTGTAAAATTTTCAAGATCATATCTGATACGGTTTCTGAGATATAAAAATTAAATTTTTTGAGAAATTGCTATCCCCCCACTTTCGTGCCCTACCTCCCCCCTCAAAAAATTTAGTTTTGGTAGACTCCTCTTGTGATCCCATATACAGAAACGAAATTTTTCTTCCTGGTGTAATTGGTTCGGAAGATATTGTAATCCAAAGTTTTTCACCCCCCACCCCCACACCCCACCACCCCTCTTAAAAATGTTAGCCCTTGTCTAATTTTGAAGTATCCCTAAGGACAACAACAACGTTTCAATCTTCTGACATCAATTGTTCAGGAGATATCGATTTTAGAATGTTTCAATCCCGGCTTTCATGCGTTAAAGACTCATTGTTTTCCCCCCCACATCCACACCCCTTAACCAATATAGACAATTTTTTTGCAATTTTAGCCTCCTAGCAGAAGTGGTTCCTGAGATCTATAAACCAAAATTTTTCGTCTAAAACGCTCCCCTCTCCTCTCCCCTCATACCCCCACCCCTCAAAAATATACCAGTCGTAGGGGTTCACACAATCTATCCACCGTAAAAATTTCAATTTAATATCTCAACGAGTTTGGAAGCTACGCGCCTTCAAACGATTTTGCGTACGGCATACGGCGGACGGCGTACGGCGTCTACGGCGGACAGACGGGGTTTTCGGGGTTTACTAGTCCTAAACGTGTAAATACAAAATTTCAGGGTAGCAAACTTTTTGAAATTTCAGGTCGATCACAATACTTTATTATTAAAAAATAATAAAGTAAAATTCGGATTTAATATTTCATGTTGCCTAATCTGATGGTCCTCTCATTGTTTTCCTTCTCGCCTTAATACATGCATACCGTGCTACTAACTCTTTCCTTCTTAAGATTCAGGTCATCCGTGGCTCAATCCTAATTTGTACCCCGGATAACTTTCGAAGTTTCTCTAAACTGAAAATGAATTGAATTTTTGGAAGAAACATAAGGAAATGTTTCAATCGAAAATTATTCTATTTGCATTAGCAATTTTAAATCTAATGAATGTTTAAAATCATCAGAATTTTGTTCAACAATGCAGAACCTCGGGTTATCATGGACACCTTTTTCGAAATATTGACATTTTAAAAACGCCGGCCATGTGAAATAGCAAATCGAGGTCTCCATTTGTTATATCTCAGTGCTTAAGTCCAAAAACCAATATTGAGAGAAAGAGATTACCGATAAAAATACCCTTTCAGATGCTACCGGCATCTAGTGGACGAAATTAACAACTGTTTTGTTATGAAAAATACTGATTTTAGCGTGTTTCATAACATAACAAGACACTTCCCATAATTTATACATAACGAACTGTCAAAAACAAGTCTGTAGCGGCTAAAATCTAGCCGCCAGTGGATTTTTCTTGGATTAACTGCTAGAATGTTGTGAAACACTGCTCGAATGCGCTATGAAGTGGATATTTTTTGACAGTTACTTATACTCTAGATTGTATGTTAAAGTCACTATCTCTCTTCATTTGGATTTTCTAGCCGCTTTAAAGTCGCAAAAATAGCCAGTGTCATAACAGCATGAGTCGATCGTGGTGTCATGAGTGGTACAAGAGGTTCAAAGAAAACCGGATATCTTTAGAAGAAAATCATCGTTCAGGATGCCCATGAACTGCGAGTGACGATGATCATGTTGTCAGAGTGAACGTTCCCGTGCGATCTATATTCGTCCATCCGTAATACCCCAATTACATGTTGGGCCAACGTAGGCCAGCGCGAAGTCGGACAAGTGCAGGCCAACACCACCGTGCACAAGTGCTGCCATCCACACGTTGGCCATGATTTGTTTGACTTCAGCTGTCAGGTGTTCAGTGTGAACTGTCAATTGTGTGGTGTTCAACGTGAATTTCGTGTGATGGACGCAAACGAGGAAATAATTGCTGCAGCAGCAGTTAATTTAATGGCTTCCTGCAACAATTACATCAACATATACGGATGTCTGACGTTCTTAAGTTCCAAACGATGACTGAGCGGCTAACCAACATGTGTACGCCATTGGCCAAGCGTTCACAAATCCCTTTGATTTGTGACGAAAAACCGACACAGCGGCGAAGTAGCACCAGCGCCGACAAGTGGTAGCCAACGCACACAAGTGGACTGTCCACATGTTGGCGCTTGGACGCATTTGCTTTGGTTGGCCCAACATGTATTTGAAGCATAAAATGGCAGAGGAAAGCAACATTTCTTTGGCTCATGTCAAGAAATTTTAACTGAACAACTGCAGATGAAGAATGAAGTTTGTCCCGAGACTGTTCACGAATATTCAAAAACAACATCGAGTAGAGGTTGATCAAGAGCTTCTTAAAATGACAAATGAAGATGTAAACATTTTAAAACATGTCATTACTGGCAACAGCACGTGGGTTGATGGGTGCGACGTGGAGACAAAGGTTCAATCATCGCAAAGGAAGACAATATTAAGGCAGGCGTCCACTAGAGGCGGGCCGCAACGCAACGGTGCGGCGAGCATTTTTTTTCTCTACGTACTTCATTCCGTCGCGAGTCTCGTTCAGTGGACGCACTTCCATAACAATGTATGGCAGGCGGATTTTTGCGATGCGGCCCGGCCCGGCCCGTCCGCCCTAGTGGACGCCTGCCTTTACACTCCAACGCTCAAAAAAGCTCGAGAAATTAAATCACATGTCAAGGTCACGATAATTTTTTTTTTACTGGAACGGTGTTGTCTACTACGAATTTCTTTCAAAAAATTCAAGATGAAACAATTAATCGTTTTCGTTATCTTAAAACCCTGAGGCATTCGCACGAGACTGCAAGAAACTGTGGCGAGGTGGGGAGTAAGTGATGCACCATACTAGCGCTCCTGTTCATTCTGCGTTATTCATTCGCAGTTGTTACCCAAAAACTTCATGACCGTCATCCTCCGGCACCCGTACCCACCAGACCAGGTACCTGTAGACGTTTTCCTGCTTCAAAAACTCAAGAGATTCTTGTAAGGGCGGAGATTTGACCCAACTGATGAAATTAAAGAAAAAATGCATAAAAAGCGTTACAGAATTCTAAAAGATGAGTTTTCAGGATCCATCGAGCTGTGGAAACAGCGGTGGGAAAAAATGTATAGCTTCCTAAGGGGAGATCTTTGAAGGGGACAATGAACAATAAATTGTAAATTTTTTTAATACATTTTAATAAAATCAGTCTATGAATTTTTTGATTACCCCTCGGCCCTCGCCCTCGCCCTCGTACATACTTATCTTCCAGAATTACCTATTGACCAGTATTTTGTGTGGTAAGCCGAACATTAATTTTAACTGATTGCAACTAACTCATATAGGTTTATGTAGGAGTCCTAAGGAAAAACTAATTTTTCTTCGAGAAAAAAATTAGGGAGCCAAACGTAATTTTTTTGACAATTTTTCAGATATTCGAAATAATTTGTAGTAGCCCTCACCCCTTCCGGACACAACTGTTCACATTTCTTTTTTACACTTTCAAAGTTTTATGATTCGTGAGATGTCCATTCGTTCACGAGATATCTTAATCCAAAAAAAAATGTTGCTTCTTCCCGTCCTCCCTGAAAGTAACTGTCTTGCTTAACAAATGTATTTGTGTGCCAACTTTGGAGTTAGACACTCTAGGAATGTTTCGAACGCCCCCTTGCGAACTCTACTGCACCCTCCAATAAATTTATTTTTGATACATTCCTCTACTGCATATTGATATATTTTATAAGTTTCAACTTCCTAGTATAAAAACTCCTAATAGAGCTCCACTTAGTCTGATCTTTTTTTTTTGCTACGCAGATCACACTGATAACTTAAATTATAGAAATATTAAGATTCTTCAACTATGGCGCAATAGCTAAAAACAGACCTTGGCCTCCTAGAATATTTCTTCTTCAATCGAATTTTGGCAAGGACATCAACCGGTATGCTTTTGATTTTCCGGGGAAATCTCGTTCGCCTATCACAGAACCCCTTTGGAAAATACTTTAGTATTAAAAAATAATATAGTAAAATAATGAACTAAATTTCACTAGGCTAGGAATGACCGTAATTTCTCTCGAATTAGAATGTTCAATATTTCCAAGCTCAGTAATTTTTTTTTGAGGTATGGAGGTGATTTTACGTTATTATTTTAACAATAAAGTATTGTTATCGATTTTAAAAAAAAAAAAAAAAATTTGCTACCCTGAAAATTTTTTTTTCCACGTTTCATGACTAATAGACACCAAAAAAGCAAAAAAAATGTCAGTCCGTCTGTGCGCCGTACGCCGTAAGCCGTCCGCCGTACGCAAAACGTTTGAAAGCTTATAGCTCTCAAATTCTTTGAGCTATTAAGTTAAATTTTTTTCGTTGGTAGACTGAGCAGACTTCTTCAAGTGCCAACCTTTTAGCCCAGCATTTTAGACGAAAAATTTTGGTTTCTAGATCTCAGTAACCGCGTAGGCTAGGAGGCTGAAACTTGGAACTTATATAGAGTATCGATAGTGGACCCATTTGCAAGAAAAAATTGTGATATCGGTGAAGGGGTGTGGGAGTGGGAGGAATAATAATGCGTTCAAAACGATCGAAAGCCGAGATCAAGACATTCTAATATCCATATCTCCTAAACGGTTAATGTCACGAAGTTAAAACTTGATGAACATCTGTGGGTATACTAGGAGAATAGATCGGAAACAAATTTTGAGAGGGGGCAGGGGCGTGCGGAGGTGGGGGTTGAAAAATTTTAGATTACGATATCTCACGAACCAATTACACTAGACAAATAAAATTCGGTTTCTGTATTAAGGTTGACAAATAAAGTTTATTAAAAGTAATCATTTTAAACGGGCGATGGAGTATGGAAGTGGAGGGGATAAGCATTTTTCTAAAAAATCACGTCTCATATCTCAAGAACAGAGTATGATAGATGTTTAGAATTTTTACCAGAAGTAGGCCCAATAGACCCCTTGCAGAAAATAAAATGTTGGTGGTAAGGGTGGGGAAGGGTGAAGAAGAAAAAGTTCCGATTTTTATATTTTGATAACCTGTAATGATATAAAGCTGAAACTTGGTATTTGGATAGAACTATAGTAGTAGCATGTTGAAAAAATTAATTTAAAATAATTTTTTATAGGAGTAGTATGGTACGGAGATGGGGGATGTTTTTCTTAACTATAGAACGGCTTATGCTAGAAAGTTGAAACTCGGTATGTATATGTAAGTCACCTATAAAAGTAATTTAGATTAAAAAAATATTTCAATTATCCATTGGCGTACGGGAGGGGGGCAAAAAAATTATCAGTGAAAATGGAATGCATATACTCGTATTTTCACGATTTTCGTCATATCTATTAGTTCTTCCCAAATATTGAATTCATTTTTATTGTACGGATTTTTCATATCAATACCTAAAAAGTGTTTTCAGGATTTTTTGAAATTCGACCTACACGGTTGCTTTAAGGGGTTGTATACATTTTCACGAATTCAGCCATATTCCTCCGATCTGATTATATATCAAATAACTTTTTACTTCCTCGGGCTTTCTTTACATATATCTAAAAACATATTTCAGAATTTATTGATATTCAACCCCAAACTGGGTGCAAGGGGGTTGCATATCTTTTCACAAATTCCTACATATTTCTTAGTTCCAATGAGATATCAAATTCATTTTTACTTCCTAAGGCTTCCTACATAGTCGTCAAAAGTTGATTTCAGTATTTTTAGATATTCAACTCCTATAGGACGTAAGACTTTCGACATATTTATTAGGATTGATGAGATATCAGATTAGTTTTCATTTCCACAGACTTTTTATATAATCGCCTACAAATGCATTTCCGATATCATGTAATGTGATCAAAAACCTAATCACAAAAAACCTCCTAATCGCGTATTAACTGATATTATACTATCACGTAGACCTCTTCACGGAATATAACCCAATTATGTAATTCATATGTTATATGTGACAGCGGCGTTTAAGTTTTCTAGCGCGACCGAACCTTTCTTAGGTTTTCAGTCATATAGTAACCTACACCGCGTCTCAGAATTAAACGCTTTCCGGACTTCTGCCCGAAAATAATAAAGTTGCACCTAGACAGTTGGCAGATTTTTTTTTCTGATGTTACTCCAATACTCGAGTGGGCCCATTTTGAACTTTTTCCGAAGCTCGGCTTAAAATAGAAATTTTTCACGTTATATTCCACATTTAAGAGGCGATATAGGTATGCTATTGTAACTTTCTCATTTTCAAAATTTTTCTGCTTTGCAATGGGATTAACCCCAAAATCTTGCCATGAACCAAAATAGACTGGAATTTACTTAAATCGAATTGAAAAACTAGGGCCGTGAGCTGTTTTCAACTTCTAGATGTTTACGTTTTCCCCCTGTATTCCGGAAAATAAAATGTGGCCTGAATGTGTCCTGTCGGTTTTTTGTGAACATTTTGAATATTAAATTTATCCAAGGTTCAGCCACTCATTTTTCTGATCAAACTGTAAACAATTTCTCAGAACATGTTGAACAACTTTTCTAGGACGTTGAATCCACTAATATTTCGGTTTAATGCTATTACGGTTCTAAACGCGGTAGCGGTCTACCTACCGCCGTTAGCGCGTTTTTCCGATGAAAAACCGCAATTAAAACCCCTTGCACCAAAAGGGGGCGAACGGGTCCTTGCCGGCCAACCCAGAGAAGGGTCGTGGGCGCCAGTGGTTCCTGAATTTAAGGAACCCGCTCTTATACGATTTACCCCGTCCGAACCACTAATTCGGGGAAATCACTTCTTACACTATTCGCTTCATACTAACCTATGCACACGGAAAAAAGGCTGAAATACGTCACAGAAATTTACCAAGACACAATGTTGTAATAATATATAAAATAATATAATTGAAGTAATCCTTATAAATGAGAGACAAATAAAAAAATCTGCCAATGGTCTGGGCGAAACTTTATTATTTTTAGGGTCAAAGTTCGGGAGCGGTCAAAGTCGGAGTGTATCATGTGTATTAGATTTCTTGAAAAATTATTTTTGTTCTTAATATAAAAATATTTAAAATAGAAATTTTTAGCCGATTAAACATTGGAAAAGTCCGTGTATACTATTCGAATTTCGGTATATTATGTACACTAAAAGCTTATAGAAGCAAAAACGAATTTATTGCCTTATCAGAATTAAGAGATATGACGAATTGTTATAACGTATACAAACCCATTACTTCCACTTGGGGTTTGAATTTCGAAAAAATTGTGAAACAGATTTTTAGACGATTTCATAAGAAGCAACTTGATAGCTCATGAGACAAGACGGATTTTGAAAAATTTGTGAAAACGTAAGCAAACTCTTCACACCCCCTTGGTTCTGGAAATTCGAAAAATCGTGAATTGGTTGGCCGTAATAATCAATTTTATATCTCATCAGAACTAAGGAATGGCAAAAATTGTGAAAACATGTACAAACCCTTGTGGGTTGAATATCGAAAAATTGAGAAATGGGTTTGTAGGCGATTATATAAAAAGTCTCTGGAAATGAAAAGCGATCTAATATCTCATCGAAGCTAAGAAATATGTCGAAACTTTGAAAAGCATACAACCCCTTACACCCAATAGGATTGAATATCTAAAATACTGAAATTGACTTTTTGGCTTTTTTATATAGGAAACCATAGGAAGTATAAATGAATTCGATATATCACCAGATATGCAACCTTCTTACACCCACTTGGGGGTTGAATATCCAAAAATCCTGAAAGGAATTAATACTATAAATAAATATGAAGATAGCACGAGAAAGAAGGAACCAATTCAATTTATTATCACTTCTAAAAGAAATGACGGAACTCGTGAAAACGTGTTCAACCCGTTTATACCCTCTTAGGGGCTGAAAAAGGAAAAAACTTAAAACTTAAAACTTAGCACGTGGAAGTGAAAAGATATTCGAAATCTGATAAGACGTGGGATATAGTAGAATTCGTGAAAAAGTTTACAACCCCCTTTGCACCTCCTTACGGGTCAAATTTTAAAAAATCCTGAAAACACTTTCTAGGTATTTATATGAAGAAGCCGTAGAATAAAAATGAATGCAATATTTGGGAAGAACTAATAGATATGACGAAAACCGTGAAAATATATGTATTCCATTTTCATTGATAATTTTTTTTGCCCCCCCCCCTCCGAACGCCAATGGATATTTGAAATTTTTTTATCTAAATTAGTTTTCTAGTTGATTTACATAAACGTACCAAGTTTCAACTTCGTAGCATAATCCGTTCTGTAGATAGGAAAAACACCCCCCACCCCCGTACCATGCTACCCCTATAAAAAATTATATTTTTCCAAGATGCTGCTAATATAGCTCTATTTAAATACCAGCTTTATATCTTTATAGGTTCTCGAGATATAAAAATCGAAACTTTTTTCTTTTCACCCTCCCCCACCCTCACCCTCTACACCCTCACTTCCAAAATTTTGTTTTCTGCTAGGGGTCTATTAGGCCTACTTCTGGTAAAAATTTTAAGCATCTATCTTACACTGTTCTTGAGATATGAGACGTGATTTTTTAGAAAAATTCTTATCCCCCCCACTTTCATGCTCCACCGCCATCATAAAAAATTTTACTTTCAGCAAACTTCATTCGTCAACCTTTATACACAAACCAAATTTTATTTGTCTAGTGCAATTGGTTCGTGATATATCGTAATCTAAAATTTTTCACCCCCCACCTCCGTACGCCACTACCCCCACCCAAATTTTTGATTCCCATCTCTTCTCCTAGTATACCTACAGATATTCATTAAGTTTCAATTTTGTGACATTGACCGTTTAGGAGATATGGATTTTAGAATGCGTCAATCTCGCCTTTTTTGCGTTTCGGACGCACTGTTTCCCCCCCCCCCCCACTCCCAAACCCCTTCACCTATATTGGCAATTTTGCAAATGGGTCCACTACTGAAGCTCTATGTAAATTCCAAATTTCAGCTTCCGAGCATAAGCGGTTGCTGAGATCTAGAAACCAAAATTTTCCGTCTAAAACACTTCCCCCTCCTCCCCCCTCACACCCCCACCCCTCCAAATTTGGCCAATCAAAGGGGCCTACCCAGTCTATTCATGAAAAAAATTTCAATTTAATAGCTCAAAGGGTTTGGGAGCTACGAGCCTTCAAACGATTTTGCGTACAGCGGTCGACGTACGGCGTACGGCGGGCAGACGGACTGAAATTTTTTTTTGCTTTTTTCGTGTCTACTAGTCATGAAACGTGAAAAAAAACATTTTGAGGGTAGCAAATTTTTTTTTTTTAAAAATCGAAAACAATACTGTATTATTGAAATAATAAAGTAATATAATAAATGACTGTACGAGATAATTCTACTAATGATTAATTCTGATATATATTGAACTTACTCGAAACTATCCTACTCTACTCTACCTTCTTAAATCTAGGGCGCCGCTGGTGCGTTGTCCCACGAAGTCTGCTCTTTTTCACTCAGCTTCTTTCGTATGCAACTCCAATATTAACTTCGTCCAGGTTTCTGACTCCCGACCTCGTTCCTCGCCGTATCACCTCTTTTTCCTCCGTTTCAAAAACTAACGTTCGTTCAACTTCCTTTTCGCGTCTCGACACCTCTCACTTTCGACCTTTCCTCGAGCGGTTTCATCTTTCAAAAGCCCCGCAAATCGTCCACACTTGTCGCGAAATCTCGCCGACCTCTACGGCCCGTTCCTCGCTTAGTAATCCGTTTCTTTTTTTCCAAAAAGGTCAACGATCGTTTTCTTCCATTACTTCCCCTTTCTCTCAGGTGCAATTTATTTTCTCCTGTCCACTTTAAATTACCCATACGACTTTTTAGCACGGGCTCAAACCTGCTGATCTGCTCTATCGACTCCACTTTCTCGCGGTTCGTGCAGTGCTCGTCCATAGTGTCGGTATGCGTCGTCGGATGACGTTTCTCGTTGTTGTGTTGACATTTGTGCGGTGTTATGCTGTATTTCCTGTGTAGTATTTTCCGTGTTAATTGTTTTCTGTGTTGTGTTCTTGTTAAATGTCTTCTGGGTGCCGTTCGTGTTAATTGTTAGTTGTTACCGTGCTCCTCGGTGTAAATTTGTTCTGTTAACACCGGTTTGTTATCCATAACTGAAGTGATTCTTTCCTTCTTCGTTTCAGGGTTGACGGAATCAGCGGCTACGCAGGACGGAGTAACCATCGGTGAATGTAAGTATTACAATTATACTACATAGTCCCCTTTTGGTGTTGTGTGCTTCGAGTTCGGTTACGGATACGGTTCCATAGGATTGAAAATGTTTATGTTGGTTGCGTCGATGAAGTCACGTCTCTCGTAAGTATCATTTATTTTTATTACGATTAGTTCCTTGACTACTAACGCTAAACCTAAATCTAATTTACCCTAATATTACACTAATGATCCTAATTCCTTCATTTTTCCGCCTCTTCTCCGTGTTTACTGCAAAATACACTAATATTTCTTAATTGGTTTACTTTTAGGTGCTTGTGCTAGGAGCGTTAATCGCCTCAGGAAAAGTGGAAGACATCTAAAAAAAACAAGCAATTCGGAGGTAAGTAAACTCCAATATAATTCTGAATTCAACAATAATGATTTGCTTTATTTCTTTGCAGGTCGACATATAGTTACGGATGAATCCGTAACAATGCTTTAGAAATTTGTTCAGTTTATTCTGAGAGCGATTAGTTATACTGATATACTCTTGACAGGACCGCGCGCACGGGGGGAGGGTGGTTTGGGGTGTTTAACCCTCCCCCCTATTGGTATAATTGAAAAACAAATTTATTGCATATTCTCGAAGAGGACAATCATGCGCAACTTTTGATCTAACTCTCTTACTTCCTGGAAACCGGTAGATGCTAGATTCAAATGCATGTAGGTAACATGACTCTTTTCCAATGACGCTTTGTATAGTGAGTGTCAGTTTTCGTTCGACCTTCATCCATCGTGGTCTTGTGGGAAATGCTACGAAAGCGGAGGGCAAACAATATTTCGCCAAAAAGGGATAATTGTGTCTTGTAATACTATTCAAATACGTAAAATTCATGATGTGAAATTTCAAAGCACAGTGAAGAAACCACTAGTGTTCATAAGACACGTCGTAAAAAGACTCGCTTGGACGAACGAATTGGAAGAACGTAATTTTTTAAGTCGAAGCTTCTTTTTTGTGCGACTTTTCTACCTGGCGTACCAACACAACAAAAGTCATTCAGTGTACTACTAAATATTTGGTAATGTTGCACGTTTAGGGCTCTTTTTTAGAACGAAGATTTACTTACTTGTACATTCTTAAAGACAATGTTAACGCTTCCAAAGTGGTCAAAATACACAGGAAGGTCAAAGATGGTTTGTAAGGAAAAATTCAAATTGGATACTACAAGAGGACAACGATCCAAAACATCGAAGTCGTCCTAGTAGTGCGTGGAAGCAATCAAAATTTTGTGTAGTACCATTTACGGTTAATCTTTCAGTTAAAACATATTAACCTCGAGACAAAATCCACTTTTATACTTCGCATCGTTGTACATGAGTGTGATTCTCCACCTCTTTCCTTCAATATTGCCGTCTTTTCACTCCTCGCTACCAATATCCGATAGTTGACTACTAAATTACCTGTAATACTACTAAATTAACCACGCTACATACCTATGGGAAAATCGTACGATGCAGAACACCACCTAAATTTTTTTCCGAAGCTAGATGGGTGTACGATAGTGAATTAAGGTAGCGCTTTCTTGCAGGGACGATGACGTACTGGATTGACCGTCACATTCATCAGATTCAAATCTGATAGAACATGGTTGTTGTTGAAGATCAAGCTTCGGCTTCTACTTCATATTTGAACCGCCCCCCCCTTGATAAAATCCTGCGCACGGGCCTGACTCTTGAAGTTCTTCCCTACACTCGTTCTTCTTAATTTATTCATCGGTTGACAGTTCACAAAATAAACTGTGCATGAAATACTGAATTTCTGTTTGAATTGTAGCTCGACAAAAATATAAAAATCCCTGATGAAATATCCAGTGCAATATTTCAACTTTGACCGAGTCCTAGACTATGACCAAAAACTGTAATTGGCGTTTGAAGGGTAGGAGTAGCGTCAGGGCATTTGTTATACCGCGACTTTAACCGCTTTCCGGACTTTGTCCTGAAAAATACTTAAGTTAGTCTGGACGTAACTTGGTAAATTTGTTTTTATTATCTTTGAATAATAAAGTATTTGTTGTCAATACTGTATCGGAATTGCATCAGTAATTACAAGCTGAAACAATTCTGTCTCTCAGTACTCACAAAAACTATATAGAATGATACTGATTACCTGAGAAATCGGTACTTCTGCAGAACACTATGTGTTTTGAGATTCGTGACAATAAATTCCGAAAGATTTGGAATTAAATTTTCCTGTACAGGAGTCTATTCATCAGAATATCTAATCCGCGAAGTAAAATTTGAAAGTTATTCAAGATCTGAACGGAGTGTTCACGTTAAACTACTCGTGTTAAAAAAAATTTTTTTTCAACCTAACGTTTGTTTCATAAAGTTAGTACTGTGTCGGTACTAGTAAGGATTTAAACTAGTTTTTATTATATGTAGAATCTTAGGCAATAAAATAATCGGTGCTGTATAGTCTGAAGAATTACATATAAACATAAATTAAATACTTGTTCACAAAAGTGGCAGTCACACATAACGTAATATTGAAAACAAACATTTATTTTTCTGATTAATTATTAATTGTTACCCAAATTCCATGTTGCATGAGTATCGCAAAACTTCTTCTAAACTGTGGTAAATTGCAATACAGGTCGAGTACTGAGATTCGATAGTAAGTTAACTTTGGATTACAGACATCAGTCGGTACTCGAAGTATTTTGGTATTGGTTGGTGAAAAGAGTTCAGTTCTAATTCCGAGTACCGGGTATTTTTCGTTAAATATCGCAGTCACAGCAATTTATTTCAAAAACATGTATCTTTAAAATGCGATTTTTATGATTAAAATATGGTTTTTCTTCAAAAATAGTTAGTCCTACGTAAAAAATGAATACAATCAAACTGATAGATCATTAAGATCCGATTATATTTTTATTAAAATGGCTACGTACCGATATTTTATAAAAAAAAACTGATTATGTTCTTCGTAGAGAGTCAAGTGGATAGATCATCGCGGCTCGTTTGACTAAAACATAAATCTTCTCTTATAATTGACACTTTTAAGTGTCCATCACTTAAGTAATCTATTAAAGCATTTTCCTTGGACTTCTACTGAACGAAGTAACAAGATTTTTGTTGTTGGAATAATTCAATTTTCATGTTAAACGAATTTTCCGAGACAAGTTTCGATTAAATTTTCACTCGCTTTTTGTTCGACATGTCATTCCCAAGAGTGAGCAAAATTTAATAAAGAAAAAATTAAAAGGCATTTTTTCCAGATAGAAGCGTTTTCAGTAAGTGCCATAATTAAAAAAAACCATTACATTTTTTTGTTTTTGTATTGGTATTGGTACTTTTTATTATTTATTTATTATTTCCGGTTAATTAAATGCTCGACGATATGAAACAATGAAGAGGACAGGTAAATTTGTACGGAAATTAATTTTGTGTCGTAAATTCTACTTGAATGAAATGACCAAATAACTGAATAATATACGCAAATTCAATATTTTCTCAGCAAATTGAAATAATATAATATCAATTGGGTGCTCTGGAAGAGCTTTCTCGAAAATTTAATCATTCGGTTCGATTTAGTAGGTTAAGTAGTTGACTAATCAGTAATATGTATTTTATTTACAATGGGTTCGTGTAACCAATAGTTTTAGGGAATTCAGTATTATTGCAGGATATATAACAGTATTCTTCAGTTAAAGTGCTTTTCGATAAATGCATAAATTGTTAAAAGCTTTTGTATGGTAGCACTCAAATTTACTTCATTTTCATCATCCGATTACTAAACTAATGAGAAATTAAGAAATTAACAGGACTAAATCATTTTTAATTTTTGTGTAATTGCGATCACATTTCTTAAGAACTTTTGTATGGTCATGAAACTTTAGAGTAACGGTATTGGGCAAACAACCAAACAAAACCACACACATTGCAAAAAAAAATCAAATAATAAAACCAAAAATTTAAATTCTGTATCCTTTTCCGTACAAAGATTTAGTCTATGCGTTACAACACTTTTGTGGCTGTATTAAAGCCTCAACTATCAGTTTTTATCTAGTGTGTAAAAAATGTAGTTGACATTATTAATGAGATAGTGTCAAATTGAAATTCAGTGAATACATCTTTTATGGGACGAGAACTTATACATCAAGGAAATAAAAGACATGTTTGCACTTTTAAAACATGAACTATGTCAACTGATCGTTTGCTATAATACTAACGTCTGATTTTCTGAATACGTGTCTTAGATTTGATGATAAAGCAACCAGATTTAACAGAAAACAAGCCGATAAGCTGACACCAATAAGGCGCATCTGAGAAAAGTTTGTGACAAATTGTACAGAATATTTTATACCACCCACGGATATTCTACTATCGACGAGCAATTGATGGCCTATTGAGGTAGATATCCTTTTCAAATTTATTTCCTTTCTGAACTAGATAAATACGCGGAACAAAAAGTTTTATTATGAAGGAAAGCCTCATGACCCCATTCATGGGCACATCGGAACCCACACAGGAATTGAAAATGGAATGGTGAGTTAAAGTTGAGGATCTCATTAAGAAAAATTGTATTAGATAAAGAGTTGATGCGTACATAAGGAATAGTGAGTTGCAGTGGCGTAAGCAGGAATTGGTTAAGGGAAGGGTAGACAATGCAGAAAAGTTCGTATAAATTTTATAATTACTTTTTTAAAACAAATTCAGTTTTATACGATTATATTTTAATTTTAATATCGTATAATATGTCTTGGAGAAACGTCGGTGGAAAACTGCCAAACAGGGTTGTCATATAACATTTGGTATATTGTGGAAAAAAATGTAACTTGCTTATAGTAATGACTTCTGACCGATATAAGCAGGGGCGGAGATTCCATAGGAGCAAGTGGAGCAACTGCGCCGGGCGCCAAATTTTTAGGGCGCCACACATACTGTTTCACCTACCTACAAAATTGCTCGGTCATGAACCATACAATCCTGCAATTATCACTAAATTCACTGATTGTAAATTTTGCAGTTCTAAAACACGGCATCTTACCTACATACTCGTATACTTATCCATCCAAATACAATTTAACAACACGTCGTACACCCAAACATTTGTTACATGTTCATATCACCCTTTTCCAACTAGTTCACACAACTTTGTATGACTAACATGATTTTCCTACACTGATTCGACACGTCTATCTACATCGTATTATTCGATCATACATGTACGAATCTATTGACTTACTCTTTGCGCAAACATTTAATCCGCACCATGGTTCGACATTCAACACGCACGGTACAGTGAACGTTCAACGTTTTTAGGCGCGACGGCATGCGTTGTATTTGGCAAGCAAGATCCCTTGGAAAGCACATTTTGGAGACCTGTCAAATTAATTTTAGTCTCCAAAAAAATTTTGTTTTTACACTGGTCGGCCTATCCGTATTAGATTCCTTATCTAAGGTATGGCCGTTCCGGTTATATTCGTTTTCGTATAACTACATGACTAAACTGTTCGAACTTGAAGGTATTTTATATGAAAATGATTTAAATTTTTTTTATTTTGTTATCAAAATTTCTTTCGAACCTTCTTGTTATGATCAAACACGTTTAACAAGCCTGGTTAATACGAATAAGAAGTCTTTTGTTAAGTTTGTGCGACGTTCTTCCAACTTTAAATACGGAAAATGACTTTAAAATCATATACCTATGCAGTTACTAAGTAGTCGCCGCGATGAGAAACGAATTAAACGGCAACCCATCCAGAGTAAAAAGTGGACCTAATAATCTATCTACACTTATAAGTAGCATTCAAATGCTAGACATGCCTGTGGACCATATGACAAAGAGATATCGCTTCGAAATCCCTTTCAATTCCATAGTCTGCGACAGAGAGAACTGGGCAATGGACCCACCGCAGTTCGGACCGGATAGCATTGTATGGTATACCGATGGATCTAAGACGACTGAAGGCACCGGAGCTGGCATAAGCGGACCCCGCGCCAGGATAACGGAATCCTTCGGTGAATATACCACCGTTTTCCAGACGGAGGTCCATGCTATATCCAAGTCCATAGAAATAAACCTCGAGAGGGGTTACTCAAATAAGAACATAGTCAGGCAGCGATAAAAGCCTTGACTGCACAAACAGTAAACTCAAAACTGGTCTGGGAATGCCAAGAAAAATTATGTATCCCTAAGGATACAACAACAGAGTCCTCTTGCACTGGGTGCCCGGAGGGCAACGAAATAGCAGACCAACTTGCAAGAGAGGGAGCAGCGGTCCGCCCTACTGGACCAGAGCCGTTCTGTGGAATCTCAACCTGCTCCATTAAGAGGAGCATAAGTGTATGGGAGGAACACAAGAAATACCAACACTGGGCCACACTGCCCAGACTTAGACAGGCCAAAGATTCATACCGAACCACTCAACTAAAAGAAGCAAACAGCTTCTACAGTTTGATAGAAACAAAGTACGGGTAATAACCGGAATACTCACGGGTCACTCGCGCTTGAAAGATCATCTTAAAAGAATAGGAATCATAACCGATAACCTTTGCAGGTTCTGCCAACTGCAGGCAGAAACCTCAGAACATATTCTGTGCTGCTGTGAGGCAGTCGCAACTCAGTGCCACAAATTTTTCGGAGAACACTTTGTGGACCATAGTGCCATTGCAAAAATAGACCTACACCAACTAGATAAATTCATAAGAGAAATAAAGCTGAGTGAGGACCTCTAGGTTGAAACTGGAGAAAGATCTATGAGGTATAGCACAATAGACCACTGGTCGCGGTACCTGGAGGAATTCCTCCGCCTCCGATGAAATCTAATCTAATCTACTAAGTAGTCACTTTTGCTCGATATAGGACGAGGCCATTATTTCGGTTGAGCTTCTGGTGGGGATGGCACACTCTGGTTCTAACTCTAACCGTCTTATAGTAACATAGCAATTAAGGTCGGTATGGAGTCGTAGAACTGGTTATTATGACTTCAAAATGTGGCTAGTAATAACAACACACCAACTAATCGCTATTAAGTCAATACTCGTTTGGCTTTATAGTTGCAGAACTGAGACTTTGTGCTAATTGGGGGGCTCTTAACTCAGAATCTCTTTACCGTACGCCTTTGGTGGCTTGGGAAACACGTTCACGTAAAAGTATTTTTTTGAAAACCCTAATTATGGCAAAGATCACGAAATGAGATGCATTTTAGCATTTAGCAAATGTTTTAGATTTTTATTAACCTAGAAAATGACAAGAAAAACTTAGACAAAAGGTTGAGGTGTAAGTCAATTGAATTTTTATTTATTTATTAAACTGCAAAGCCAGCGATTTCCAGCCTTGCTTCCTGTTGTTCCATTGCACCTGTTGCTGCACTTGCTTCATTGCTCCCGTTACTCCTGTTGCTCTCGTTTTTCCGTTGCTCTCGTTGCACCGTTGATTTCGTTGCTGTCATTGCTTCTATTGCTCAGTCGCTCCCATTCTTCCATTGCTCCCATTGCTCAGTCGCTCCCATTCTTCCGTTGTACCGTTGCTCCCATCAGTTCCGTTGTTCAATTTTTTCAAGCGTTTACCCTGAAAATACATGAACTGCCGCTAAACTTTTTGAAATGCACTCATTTGCACTCAACCTTCGCCAGCGTGCCCTCAAAAAATCACCAAAGTTTCATCGCAATCGGTTCAATGGTATAGGATCGCATACGGGACAAACAAACAAACATTCGTAGAGAAAAATTATCCATTTCTTGAGCTCCTAGTCATAAAATTACAGACTAATCGTCATACAACAGTCTGCTGTTGAAAATTTGGAGGGTTGTTTTAATTTTTTTCCAACTTTACCATTTGTTAATAGGAACACATAACTAATACACCGAAAACGAACGAACTGCCGCTAAACTATATGAAATACACTTAAATGTTGAAATAACTCGCATACCACCAATTGTAAAATTGATTTTACTAATGCAAAAACCTTCCTGGGCGTGCCCTCAACAAATCACCAAAGTTTCATCGCAATCAGATGAATGGTTTAGGAGCGCATACGGTACAAACAAGCAAACATTAATTTTTATATACTACTCCCCGCGTACCGCGGCTACGCTCGCTTCGCTCACGTTGTCCCATCGCTCCTGTTACTCCCGTTGCTCCCGTTTCTCCCTTTGATCCATTGCTCCTGTTTCTCCCGTTGATCCATTGCTCCCGTTTCTCCCGTCGATCCATTGCTTGTGTTTCTCGCGATGCTCCCGTTGCTACCATTTCTCCCGTTATTCCCATTTCTCCCGTTGCTACATTGCTCCCGTTACTCCATCCTCTATCCACCATCCTCCATCCCCCATCCCCAATCCACCATCGCTCATCCTACATCCTCTATCCACCATCCTCTATCCTCCATCCTCCATCTTCTATCCTCCATCCTCTATCCACCATCCTTCACTCACCATCTCCCATCCTCCATCCACCATCCTCTATCCACCATCCTCCATCTACCCTCCCTCAAACTCCATCATCCATCCTCCATTCTCTATCCACCATCCTCCATCTTCCATCCTCCATATTCCATCTTCCATCCACTATCCTCTTATACCATTTAGTAATAGGAATAGGGATAACTAATCCACCGAAAACGAACTGCCGCTAAATCATATGAAAAACACTCAACTGTTGAAATAACTCGCAAACCACCAACTGTTAAATAATTTTGTTAACGTAGAAACCATCGAGGGCGTACCCTCAACAAATCACCAAAGTTTCATCGCAATTGGATGAATGGTTTAGGAGCCTATACAGGACAAACAGACAGACAAACATTCATTTTTATATATAGAGATATAGATATAAAGTGAGGCGCGAGTTATCTTCTTACCCAAGGCAGGGAGACCGATGACTTCAGACTTCAGACCAATAAGTTTGACCTCATTCTTTCTAAAAACCCTCGAAAGGTTGCTGAAGCTATACATCCGTGGCAAATCAGTCGGGCTCACAACATGCTTATAACCAAAGGTAGATCGACCGAAACGGCGCTACACGAGGTTGTACTTGAGATTGAAAAATACCTGTCTTTTAAAGAATTTACTCTCACTGCCTTCCTTGACATCGAGGGGGCCTTTAATAATGTAAAAGTTTAGGCAATCAGTGATACAATGAGGGACTTGGGGGTGGAATTAGGGCTGTGTAACTGGATAAGCGCCATGCTGAGTAGCCGGGTCATCGAATCGGTACTAGGCGGTAGTAGAGTGCGCAGGTACACGGCTAGGGGTACACCACAGGGAGGGGTAATCTCACCACTTCTGTGGCTCATACTAGTCGATACAATACTGATCTCACTAACCCGTTAGCGTACGAAGGTAGTCGCATATGCGGACGACTTAGCGATTTTGATTTGGGCGAACAGCTGTGGATTGTGAGTCAATGCCTCGAAGACAGAGTTGGTCCTCTTCCCGCGAAGAACTTAAATCCCAGAGTTCACACTCCCTAAGCTAGGGGGTCTCACCCTACAGCTTAGTGACAACGCTAAATACTTGGGTATAATCCTGGATCGGAAACTAACCTAGAGTAAGAACATCAACGAGCGACAAAGGAAGGCTTTAGGGGCTCTCTACGCTTGCAAAAAGATGTTTGGGAAAAAGTGGGGTATTCAGCCAGGGATGGCTCACTGGATGTACACGGCCATAGTCAGACCATCCTAACCTACAAAATTTTAGTGTGGTGGGTAGCGCTGGAGAAGTCCACCTACGTCAACCAAGATTCAACGTCTGGCTTCCACAGGAGTAACGGGCGTACTTAGCACCACACCTGCAGCGGCACTAGAGATTATTCTTCATCTTTTACATCTGGATATTTTGTGAAGAGTGCAGCAGCAAAAAGTGCCGTTCAACTAAGAGAGTCAGGCAACTGGGTATCGAGACCTGGCGGGCACAGCTGCATACCCGGACGGTTTAGTGAATGTAACCCATAAGAGTATATAGACTACTTAATTCCGCAACTCGATTTTTCTGGGAAATTCTCGACGAGTATCCCTAGCAGAGAGGGGTGGAATATGGATCAACCCCATGAAGTGGACATTTATATCTACACAGACGGTTCAAAGTCAGACGCGGGTACGGGTGTAGGAGTATTCTCCGCTGACCTGAACCATTGCGAGTCATTCAGAATACCGGAGTGCTGTAGCGTATTTCACGCAGAGATAATGGGGATCGTTCAGCCTTGCAATCTGCTAGAAGCTGGTGCAATGCAAAACATACCCATCGTCATCCTAACAGATAGTCAGGCTGCGATTAAGGCGCTCGACTCACATGTGATCAAATCCCGCCTCGTGAGGCTATGCAGGTATAAGCTTAGTGCATTATGCACTCATTTAAACATAACAATTTGTTGGGTTCCGGGTCACAGCAGGATTCCGGTCAACGAGGCTGCGCTGAATCAAGCGCTAGCTCCTTCAGTGAGGATGCCAATCGAAGACATTAAGCACGCTATCGACGTGAAGGCCATATCGGAGGCTAACCGGAAGTGGTCGGGCCTGATATCGTGTCTCGTGGCCAGGCAGCTTTGGACGGCCCTGAGTGCGACCAAGACAAAGTTTGTCCTTCTCGGAGATAGGAATATTCTTCATATCCTGATTGGAGTACTGACGGGTCATTGCCTTATCCGCCGGCACGCAGAAGACTAGGTGTTGCGGACGTTGCAGATCTGTGCCGCAGCTGTACTGAACCCGATGCCGAGGAAAGTATTTTCCACATGCTTTGCGAATGCCCTGGTCTGCCTCTGAGGCGGAAACGTACTTTGGGTACGCGCTTCAAAATGGACTTGGGTGAATTCGCAAACATAGACAAGCTGCTGCAGTTTGTCAGGCTGGCGGGGCGGTTTACCTAAGATGTGGTCTTGGGCACACGGGTACTTCTTCCCGTACATGTAAGATCACAACGGCCCTATTGGCGGTCTATGTGTTTGGTAGCCCCAAGCGGCTACCCACCTAACCTAACCATATAGGTATACAGAAGGGGGAATTATAGTTGGTATTTTATTGCAATGCGTTGGGAAGGTGTATCCCTTCCTTCATGTCGAAAGCATATGCCTACGTCTAAATCTTGCATTTTCCTACAAAAGAATTAAAATGTTTTAATAAATTGTAATTTTCTATAATTTAAGGATTTGTTGTACCTCGTGCGACTATGAGACAAGTCAGATATATTAGTTTCACGTAAAAAATAGTTTTAAGCAAATAGAAAGATAATTAGATTTTCTTTAATTATTTTATAAAATGACAAATAGAACTTTTGAGAGCTTATGCTAAAGTTGTTAAGTATATTAAAATAGCTAACTTCAGAGAGCTGAATCTGCATATGAACACTTCTGAAATTATATCTTTATATATTTGATTTTTGATTGACCTTTTTTCGCGAGATATAGTCTTCAAAAATGACGATATCTCCTGAATATTTGTAGGTTTATTTTAAAATGTATGAATTAATTGTGATGCGATATAATTGTTTTTTTTTGGGTTAGTATTAGTGTGGTTTGTGGGAAACCGTTTTAATTGTGAACGTTGCGATAGTTTACGAGATTTGCGGAAATCCATCCCAAATTTCTTCATACAAAAAGTACCCAAGGATGACCATAGCTGTGAAAGAAGAGTTATTTGCCCCAATCCCTTTTCCAGAAAACGTAAGACTCAGAATGATATTTAGACTGCTCCTCTTCTTTCAATTATTTTTTACACCGGGTTGGTATAGAATAATCATGTTACTGCGAGAAAAAGAATCCCCGGAATTCAATAAAGCATCTTAATCAAATCGGTTAATTCAATTACAAACCTTGGCAGTGCCTAAATCACTTTTTCCGATAGTTACACTTGGCAATGTTTTCGGTCTCTATTCGTCGTCTCAGATATAGACGGTCGAACCAATGAAATTCACTTCGATATCGCTTTATCAAAAATTTATCTACTGCCCGAGCTCGTTCTGTGCTTTTATATTCCATGCGTGGTGTTAAACGATCTCGCGAGTACATTCGATGGTACGTGTAAAATATGTGTTATTTTCATTGTATGTTAGTTATGGTTCTTACAGGAAAATGCGATTTCAGTGTGAATCAATTTAGTGGTTCGAGATGCCAGGGTTTGCATGTAATAATATTTTCAGTATTGGAAGAGTAGAATCTAAAAATTTTTTAAGGTACAGGAAAGTACTCGCAAGACTTGCTTACTATTCACAAGTCTCTTCTAAGAAAAAAATGGGGAGGGTCCCTTGGGTGTTTGATGTAATGAGCAGAACAACCAATTCTGATCACATCCAGCAGGTGGGTAAGGATGTATTATAAAATTAAATAAATTACAATCCTCAAATGCTGAATGTGATGCTTTTCGCAGTAATTTGAAAGCATTTCACTTCCTGTGAATTTCATACGCCAGTCGAACAAAATTACAAAGGACATTGTTCACGAAGCGACCGTAAAAGTGCAGATACCAACAACAGTCATTGTGATCTTTTCCTTTGGGTCCTGAAGCTTTGACCTGATTCTTGTGTTCTCTAAAAAGGAATTAGTGCAAAATAGCAAAAATGAAATCAATTTGTTCTGGAATTGTTTTCAGGACGATGATATCTAATGCTTCTCTCCTTACTTCCGCTTACTTTGATTTATTTCTGCTGTACTTTCAATACCGAATTAGTAGCACCAATAGCAGGTCGTGCTATTCCCAGCGTCTAACGCAACAACCAGTAGCATAGTACTACTCGTACTTTCTAGCGACTACGATTTTTCTACTGCCGTAATAGACTTCCTGATTTTCTCAGAAATTCGCTTCAGCGATTCCATCATCTCGTCCTTAGCCTTTTTTTATTTGTAAACTTGTATAGGTACTATACCTACTGCATCAGTTCGAGGATTGTTTTCGTCCTTGTCGGGTTTGCCTGACTTTAGGATCCTTAAGTTTTCGTATCACTTCTGAATTCGTCTTCGTCTAATAAGAAACGACTAAAATACAAACGAGGACAAACAAAAGGGAGCAAAACTGATGAAGTTTGTTTTAGCACTTGTCATCCTGACGGCAGGATTTCAATGCAGGCTCTTAGCTTTTTCCTGAATTCAATCGACTTGCGCTAGCGGTTAAGTGGAGGAGCCGGGCGCTGATGAGGTCAAAAGGTTTGAGGGTAGAAGAAAAGCTTTTTCACATTTTCTTAGACAATGGACTAAGTCAACATAATAAATCGGTTTCGTGTTATTTTAAGTCATTCATGCTCGAATCTACGAAGAAAATTCATGAATTAATTGAATGAGTATAGGATATGCATTGGGTCCTTATCGAAAGGAATTTGTTTTTAATCTGGGTGAATGATGTAGAACAAATTAAGATCTTTATAGCTGATTGTTTACTGATGGCTAAACATTCCAGCACCTATAACTGTCTGCCTTTCTTTCGAGAACATGATAGCCGAAGAATATTTAGTAAGGAAGTTGAGTTAAAAGCGTGATACTTTTTTAAATTGATATCCATCCACTCCTATGTGTTACTTCCATATAAAAGTTCTTAAAAAAACTGTTCACATTTATTTGTAGAGAGAAATAGTTTCACCGGCAGAGTAAAGTTGCTCCTGCTCTTTATATGTAGCACATATCAGTTCACCTTTCACCTATGTCACATAAGAAAAGTTATACAAGTTTTCGTAAAAGTCAACTATGTCGTTCTCCGAAAAATCTTTTCATAATAAGGAGAGAAATTTATAAAATTAACTAAATTGGAAAGGTTTTTTTTTCAGAATGGTTTTGGCTGTTTTTCGGCATCAGAGGAGTTTCCAGTGCGAAACACCAACACGAAAGCCAGAATCCAGTCCAGATCGCTATCTTAGCTACGTTCATTGATGACACGGCAGCTGAAAAAGCTTCACTGAAGAAGACAGTTTTAAAACTGTCTTGAAGTAGGTCCGAAGGATCTATTTCGTCATCAAATTGCATGGACTCAACAGAGAGTGTGTCATACCTACTACTCGAAACACCCTTACAACTGCAGTTATTGCTGAGGATTTCACCATATGTGCGATATAGAACCGAAACTCATTTCCACAAATTATAATTTAGTGAAATTTGCCATAGCACTTCATGGCTAAGGAAGGCATATGCACTGAAGTTCATCTTATATTTCAACCAATTTGGTTCAATTTGGTTGTTCACTATGATATACGAGTATTAACTCTTACACTAAGTGCCAACTCTTCTTAAAATTAGCTCTTATTCTAGTTTTTTCAGTTAGTTCTTTTCATTTGAAAAATGGATGGGGTCCTTAACTGCAAAGAACAGGACTTTTGAAATAAAACAAACAGGTCGCTCAGGCTCGAGTTTTAGTCAATTGGTTGGACGTATGTGAAATTCTTCAACTCTTATCGATTTAAAAAGGCCTTCGGCTGACATTGGAATCACCTCAGCCTAAAAACACTACAAACTAAAGAGTTCATCAGGCTTCGAAAAAACATACTGCAGTCACGATCGGCTGCAAGCCAATCGTATAATACTCTAGATGAATACTGAACTCCGATTTATATTGTAGTTGGGGATAAAGTAGAATTACGTGTGTGCATGTTGTATGTCCTTTATTAAGGACTGTCATTAGATTGCTACTCAAAACTAAAAGACAATATTCAGTGTTTAATTTCATATCTTGAACTGGGTAAGTCATCGAAAAAAATGTCCTTTTTGAAGGACTTTCACATGGGAGGTGCAGGAAGGACTCACTCGATTTCTTACATATTTATCCTTTTCCTTAGAACCATTTAAAAATGAACGTGTACAAAATTTCAAATTCGTAGCTTGAAGCGTTCAAAAGTTATCGAAAAATACTGTTGAATACGTGTCTTAAGGACATTTTGTATGGCAGCTACCAGAAGGAGTAAAATGATTTCGCTGATTAGTGAACCCTGACTTCCTTTTTACTCAAAACTAATTTGTACAAAATTTTCAATTCATAGCTAAAAGATTACTTGAGTTATAGTAAGTTCCGTAAATTAAGTGAAGACGTTTTGACAGGATATTTGTCTGGCAGCTACACGAAGGACTAATAGGATTTTCTTTATAATCATACATTTAGCTCCAACTATTAGAAAAATAACACATACAAAATTTCAAAGTCGTAGCTTAAACCCTTCTGAAGTTATCGACCAATATTCTTAAACACGTGTTTTAAGGACATTTTGTATGGCAGCTACCAGAAGGAGTAAGAGGATTTCGCTGACTAGTAGATTCAAACTTTGTTTTCACTCAAACCTAATTTGTACAAAATTCCGAATTCATAGCTAAAAGATTACTTGAGTTATAGTGAGTTTCGTAAATTAAGTGAATACATTTTGACAGGATATTTGTATGGCAGCTACACGAAGGACTAACAGGATTTTCTTCATAATCATACATTTAGTTCCTACTATTGGAGAAATAACACATACAAAATTTCAATGTCGTAGCTTAAACCCTTCCGAAGTTATCGACCAATGGCAACTACCCGAAGGAGTAGGACGATTTTGCCCTTTAACAAACTTAGCCTTACAAATTCAACCAAACATCCAGATTCAAAATTTCAAGATCCTAGGTGAAGGCGTTCTTGAGTTATCGTGCTAACGGACAGACGGACGGACGGACGTCAAGCGGATTTGAGGTTTTTGGCCACAAATAAACAAAAAATAATATACAGTTCATTGAATGTGTGTACACATATGAAAGCGTGCGTCGGAGAAAAGGTTGAAGAATGTTAGACTCTTGCGACTGCACGAGCCATCTGATTGGTTGATTTTATGATGGGGATTGAGGCGCGCCTCAAACGTTGAAGTATGGTAAATCCATCATCATGGTTCTGTTCTATGCTTTGCATTGCTCCGCAGAACTACAGTAAATGCTAATTACAGTCCACATTGCAGTGGAGTAAAAAAAATCGGAGAACGGTTGAAGTAGGTATGTATGTTTAGAAAATTCGGAATTGCTCTTGGGGGGGGGGGGGCGGCCGCCCCTCCGCCCCCCACTGTATCCGCCAATAGTAGTATCACGAATAACTTCACCTTAGCTCAAAAGATGGCGTTGCATGCTCCGATTCGAAAGCTTTGTGCTGTTGCTTTTCACACATCATTCTTTTCTCGTCTCATCTGTCTTTTCAATGTTCTTTGCGGGGTATAGAGCGCAGAAACGATTGAACTTGAATGAATTTCTTGCGTTTTCAATTTTCATTGCGGAGTGGAGAGGGGAGTGAGCCATGACTGATTTTCTTGCGTCTTCTATCTTATTCAACGAACCCGCATTGATAGATTGCAAAATGGTTGTCCGTTGACCTCATTACTTTGATTTGGTCGCAACGCGCATGAGAAAATACCGGCGGTGCAGACGCAGAGAGCAGAGCATAACAACGGTGGAGCGTTATGTTGCGATTATGTATATTGTATACACACAAAGTATATGTATACATTAATTTATAGTACACAATAATATTTATGTACTGTATTATATAGTGGTGACAAGGGGATGTCATAGTTTAACTTTCCTGAAGACCAAATATCATTTTCCTGAAAAGTTCTTGCTTGAGAGCCCGACTTCGTTGCAAAGTCGGAAAAATGTGTTTCGTGGATCATTTTATTGCCAACTAAGGGGTCGGGTTAAAATCCGTGTTCTAAAATCCCGTTGTCCCAAAATCCTGTCGATCCAAAATTCCGTTGTCCCAAAATCCCGTCGATCCAAAATCCCGTTGTCCCAAAATCCCGTTTCATAAAAACTCGTTAAGTCAAAAACTCGTTAACCCAAAATCCCGTTCAATAAAATCTCGTTTTCTTATTAAAATTAAAAACTCCGCTTTTTTTGCCCAACTAAAGCTGCGCAGCACATCTTAAGAAATAGGTTGTGTATTTTGGTCATAGATATGTGATCCAAATTTCATTCAATTATTCGGTCGAAATTTGTAAGCAATCATCCAGATTTTGACACTTGAGGTGTCCTTCGAGTGATAGAGTCAAAATCACGTGTTCCAAAATACCGTTTCCCAAGATTCTATTTCGAAAGTATTGTTTTCTTTTTAAAATTATAAAATTATATCCCTGTTTTTTATTCGACTAAAAATGTGTTTATTATTTATTTATTATTGTTTCGCCAAAAATTTGTATGTTCATTCGTAGTTTGTACGTGACCTGACCGATTTTAACACTTGGATTGTCATTCTACTTGCCTCAACTGTGTGTGTGTGAATAAAAAACATATTTGTGAAAAATTCAAAACAATGGTGAAAATGAAAAAGAAATGTAATGTATAAAATTAATGTTTATTGCTCGGGCCCGGACATTTATATTATCCATAAAAACGGGATTTTGGCAATAGTAATTTTGGGAAACGGGAAAAATGTTCAACCTAACCATTAAGATGCGCTGCTCTAACTTAGTTGCGTAAGTCGGTATTTTATTAAATGAGATTTTGACCCGATCTTGTTACACTTCATTACATTACGACTTCACTCCGTCGAGAAATTCCATCCAAAAAATAATATCATTGCAAAAAAAATTATTTTGCAGGATTGAAAAACCGAAATGTCTGATGTAATATAAAAACGATAGTTTAAATCAAAAACGTTTTAATGAAAATTAAGGAAGGTGAGAAAACAAAACGGAATAATATATAAGACACAAAAGTCAATGAAACAGAGATTTCAATTATTGATTCGATATCATTTTTAACACCTCCACTGAATCATTACTTTAAGTTTACTCCTTTGCATCCATTTGTATGTATAATTGCATTGACTGGTTTCGTCAAAAAATCTGCAAGCATATTCGCTGTCCTAATATACTCGAATTTGATATGTCCAGCCGTTACTTGCTCTCGAACGAAATGATGCCTGATGTCAATATGCTTGCTACGCGGATGATGAGCAGTAGTGTTGGCAAGATGAAGCGCACCTTTGTTGTCGCAAAAAATCTTACACTCAAATTGTTCTCCAAACAACTCGTTGTGAAGACCTCGAAGCCAAAGGGCTTCCTGCGTAGCTGACGACATAGCCATGTACTCAGCTTCTGTTGTTGACAGTGCAACTGTAGGCTGCTTCTTAGAGTTCCAAGAAATAGCACCTCCTTGAAAAAGAAATACGTAGCCAGTCACAGAACGACGATCATATGGATCGCTGCCGTAATCCGCATCACAGTATCCATGCAGAATTAATTCATCATCCTGTCCGTTACGCTGAAACGATAACTCTTTATCGATAGTTCCTTTGAGATACCTAAGTATCCGTTTGACCGCAAGCCAATGTGGTTTCCCCGGGTTGCTGTTGAAACGGCTGACGCTGCTCACGGCAAACTGAATGTCTGGTCTTGACACTTGTGATAAAAATAGCAGCGATCCAACAGCTTCCTGATATGGCACCTTTGCCATTTCGTCTCGATCAGTTTGATTTTTAGGGCACATTTCTGTAGACAATTTCTGATTTATATCCGTAGGTGATGATAATGGATTGCAATCGGACATTCCAAAACGATTCAATATGTCTTGTACATATTTACTCTGGTTGATGGAAATCGAAGAACTCTTCCTATTAATTTTCATGCCCAGAACGTATTGTGCCTCCCCGATATCTTTCATCATAAATTTACTTCCAAGATGAATTTTCAAATTATCCTTGAGTGCCGTGTCATTCGAGAAAATAAGCACATCATCGACATAGATAGCCACAATCAAAATACGTTCATCTCGAATGATGGAGTATATACAAGCATCGGATTTCGCACGGGTCAATCCGAACATTTTCAATGCCTCATCCAACTTCTGGTTCCAAATTCGGCTTGCTTGCTTCAGGCCGTACAAGGACTTCTTTAGACGGCACACTCGGCCAGTACCATCGTCGAACATTTCAGGCTGTTTCATATATATCTCATCTGTAAGCTCACCGTGTAAGAAAGCCGTAACTGCATCCATTTGATCAATCATCAAATTATGCTTTGCAGCAATAGCTAGCAGATATCGTATGGATCCATATCGAACGACTGGTGAAAACGTTTCCTCATAGTCGATACCTTTCCGTTGGTTGCAGCCTTTGATTACAAGTCTGGCCTTGAATCGCTCAACATCGCCATTTGAATCGCATTTCGTTTTAAAAACCCACCGATTATTGATTGCCTTCCTTCCAGGCGGTAGACTTGTCAGCGTCCATGTCTCGTTTAAAATTAGTGAGTGAAATTCCTCATCCATCGCATTTTTCCAGTTAACAGCTTGACTGCTATCCAAAGCCTCACAAACAGAATCTGGGTCACTCATGACTAAGAAGGAACTTGGATTTAAACGAGTTGCGGGTCTTTCCGAAGTTAACGAATTTATGACTTGCCGCTCTAGGTAGTTAGACGGATGATAAGATGCATCATTCGGATCATCAATTGATTCATCATTCTCACAATCAGTAAATGAATCGTCATTGTATTCAGCGTTATCTCTCTGTGCGTCCACATCATTGACCGCCGTGGCAGTCGGTTGGACTGTTTCACTAGACGTATTCTCTGTCACATTCGAAGGAGTGGCTAATTTAGCTAATTCCTCCACTTCAATTTTATCTTCAACGAAAAAATAAAATTGACTTTCAGTGAAGCTTTGAAGAATTAATATCTTCAACAAATACCACATCACGGCTGATGATAATACCATTTGTCACCGGATTGAACAGACGATACGCTTTTTTGTTCAATTCATATCCGACCATAATACAATTTGTTGACTTCGGATCGAATTTCTTTCGACGTTCCTTTGGTATATGCGCCATAGCTTTGCTCCCGAAAACTCTCAAATGTGAAATATTTGGACACTTTCCAGTCCAAATTTCTTCAGGCGTCCTATTACTGTGGCCTATAGGAAGACGATTCACTAAATACGTCGCTGTACTAATAGCCTCTGCCCAAAATTTAGCGGATAATTTTGCGTCTATAATCATACATATGGCCTTCTCGACGAGCGTACGGTTCATTCGTTCAGCCTTCCCGTTTTGCTGTGGCGTGTAAGCGACAGTCATCTGATGTACAATACCGCAATTTTCTAAATATTTTTTGAATTCAGTGCTATTATATTCGCCGCCGTTATCCGATCGAATGATTTTCAGCTTTTTTTCGGTTGCTCGTTCAGCCATCGTTTTGAAAATTTTAAATTTTTCAAATACCTCAGATTTACGCTTTATCGTGTATGTAAACGTCTTGCCACTGTAGTCATCGATAAATGTAACAAAGTAGAGAGCACCACCAAACGAATTCTCATACATTGGTCCACACACATCTGAGTGAACTAGCTGTAGAAAATCATTGCACTTGCTATTACTGCTGACGAATGGTTTCCTTGTATGCTTTCCTTGTACGCATATTTCGCAATGAGTGCGATGAATTTTGGACAATTGCATTCCTTTTATCATGGTACCTCCACTGAGACTGGACAGTTTATCATGACCGACGTGACCGAATCGTCTGTGCCACAAATCTTGTATATTGGTGCCGGTCGCCTTAAATGCACTTTCACTTTTGCACTGTACCAATTTATACATATTGTCTGACAAATTCGCCCGTCCAACAAGAACGCCATCCTTACGAATTTCACAACCATTCGTACTAAAATTCACCGTACAACCGTTCTTTGATAATTGAGAAACTAAGTAAGTTTGTGCATAGATCGGGCACATAGAGAACATCTTTTACATTAACTGTCATCGACGATAACCTTCCGCGGTCAAGCTCCAATTTCAAATCCCCAACGCAATCAACAGGTAACGAATAATTATTCGCCACTTTTACAGCCTTCGTAGACGTCTCTGCTTTGCTTGTAAACCAGGATTTTTTATTTGTCATGTGCGCACTTGCGCCGGAATCGATAAAAAAGTCGTTGCCATCCATGTGATTAGCTGCCAAACAAAGTAGACTAGTTGGCTCACTGCTTTGCTTTCTTTTTGTACAAAATTTTGCAATATGCCCGTAATTATTGCATTCAAAACATTTAACCTTCTTTTTAAACGTTTTGTTTGATGTAACATGTGATTCTTTTTGATCACCGTGACCACTGTTACCTTTATGGCTACGAAAATTGCCATTTTTGGTCCCACTTTGCTTCGTAAAAAGTACGTTTGAATTAACATTTGATATAGTTGAAGCTCCTTCGGCAGACACATGCTGCAGCAATTTTGTCTTCACAAAATCAGAAGAAATGGTAGTGCCACTACTTTCAATGGCCATAATCATCGGCTTATATTCTTCACTAAGTCCAGCCAGAAGAATTGTCGCGATCCATTCGTCGTCCACTTTGAGGCCTGTGCCTGACAATTTATGTGCCGTAGTGATTACCGTGTTGACGAATTGCTCCATTGAACTACAGTTGTTCAAGCGCGTGTTGATAATTGTGCGCAATAAACCCACTCTTCGCATGAGGCCACCGTCATCAAACGCAGCACATACATTTTTCCAAATTTCAGCGGCTGTCTTCGCTGACTGTATATGGCTATAATTAATCGGATCGATCATCAGAATTAATTTCGCCTTAGCTATACGTTCACCGTCACTTTTTTTTGTAACATCTGTTTCCTTTATATCATTTTCGACATATTGCCACAAATCAGCTAATTCTAGCGTTGCCTTGGCCGTAATTTTCCATACATCGAAGTTTTCACGGCCCTTTAGCCGCTCCAAAAATCCAATTTGGGGGAAAACACTTCCATTTGCCATTGTATGCAGCAAATATAGGATGCACGTTTGCACCAAAAAAACGTAAAATTAAGTTTCGTTGCCAGAATTTCTTCACGAAATTACTTCACACAATATTAAAAAAACTATGTTTTCATCGGCCCATAACCTGATGTAATATAAAAACGATAGTTTAAATCAAAAACGTTTTAATGAAAATTAAGGAAGGTGAGAAAACAAAACGGAATAATATATAAGACACAAAAGTCAATGAAACAGAGATTTCAATTATTGATTCGATATCATTTTTAACAATGTCGAAATTCCTAAAGTTCAAAAATTTCCGGGCAAACGATAGTCTGGCAAAAATATTCGTCTAACCGATGGAAAAAAATATAAAAGCGTGACATGAGCCTCCACTTTCCTCTCCCCGCCCAGTCTGCACAGCAAGAAATTGAAATTCGACATCGCCTAAGCCATATGAGACTGACTGACAGAGAAAGATTCCACTACACAATTTCCCCGCGCGCCGCACGGGAGCCAATCAACTTCTTGGATAGTAGAAAGAGCAAATGAATGAACTGATGAAACGAACGCGTAGGATAAGAGGGAATTGGCAAAGCACATGCAGTGCCTCTAGTGTAAGCCGGTTAAAACATCGAAGCGAGCTTCGTGATACTACTATAATATATAAATACAATGGTGACCATCAAGTATAGCAGTTTTTTTTTTTTTTAAATAACATTAAAATCACAAGGAAGAAAGTTCAAGCAAATGCAGTTTAAAAACAATTTAATACTTTAAGCTTTTCCTTTAATCGTAGGTAAATAATTGAGCTAAAACTCAATTGTAAAATCTCTCGACTTGTCATGTAGAACTTTTAATAACTCGGAGTTTGCTGTTTGAATCACTTCCAAAATTCTACAGGAAAAGGATTTGAATTTCACCAACTGGAAAAGGCACTTACATAATCTTAAACAAACCGTAATTATCTTGGGTGCTAGAACTTTTGCACTAGTATAGAGAAAACTTTAGATCTTGCTTATTCGTAAGAAAAATAAAAATGTAACGTTGTAATTAACCCCCCAGATTCCTTAGCAAGGTCCTGTATATAATTGAAATCATTGCGTTATAATTTTAATAGCATTCAGATTCTAGGAGTGGAAAAATAAAGTTTTTTATGTTTTGTTTTTTTTTAATTAAATTTTCTGTTTCTCTGAAATGCAGCAGAGCTCTACTTCCGGTTCGTTTGTCTGTTTGTTTGTTCAATTCGGACGCAATTGTTATCTCATAGTGTGGAGAATGGACTCGTACATTTCGAGGATATATCAGACGATTCAGGACTTCAGGAACCAGGAAACGACGACAGTCCAGTTAAAATGCAAAATAGTAGAAACGAAACATGTTTGTCCGCCTAGTGTTTTCGACTCTTGAAAGTCGTTCCTTATGCCGAACTTCTCCCTGTAGAACGAAGCATCCGCATTTCAGTGTCCTTTTCTTTTTAAATATATCTTATATGTCCGATGCACACGATTTTTTCGAGATGATTCCTTTGCTCTACATCAAAATATGGTTTTCTTTCACAAAAAAAAAATAAATTCAAAATTTATGCAAATATTTTACCTAGTATAGATTTTAAGACAATCAAAACTTACCACTGTCTAATAATTCCTAACAAAATGTAAAAAAATGAAAGTGAGAACAGTGAAAAATTTCGGGAATTTGCTAATAATTTGCCTACGTGAATTTTTTAATTTTGCGTTGATTGGAAATACCACGAAACGAATAAAGTTACCGCGGTTTTTGGCCAGGTAACAAGAAGTGGGTGGTTAGGGGATTATAAAAGAAATCGATGATACGTGGTACGGTATCAAACGCATATCGACTGCCGTACGTACACCAGTCAGTTTAAAATCGTTATCGGTCTTCAGTTTTCAAGTGAAAGTACAATGAAAACAATTCTGGTAAGTCGAAATGGTTGAGTTTGTGATGTGCAAATTAAGTGCGTAAATGTTGTTACAGTTCGAAGATCAAAATGTTGTTACGTGCGTTTTAAGGGGTTAAGCTGATGGTGCGATAGTGTCAAAATGTAGTGAAATTTTGGATACATGTTTTTATCACCTTCGTAGGATCTTAAATGGCTGTACAGCCTATCTTTAACTTAAATGTGGACGTATCATTTTATCGTCCACGACAACTCAGACGTGTTTTGGTACAAAAGTGTTTAACTTTTCTATTTGATTCAAATTGATCGCCATTACCCAATAAAAAATACATATTTTTTTTTTAAACAAAACCAAGTGCAACAATTCCCTTTCGATGTAATTTTTATTAAAAATTTTTACTTGATCAAATAAAGAAAATTGCGCAATCCGTCAAATATTACATCGATTTTCCTCTATAACCAGTGTAAATTTACATTTGGCATAATTTTACATGTAATATTTGGTAATATTACATGTAATTTACATTTAGCCTATGGTAACATTAGATGTAAATTTAAATTCAATGTAATTTTACGTGTAATCTTTGGTAACTTTACATTAGAATTGTGTAATTTGTGAAATTTGCAAAGTGACAAAGTTTTATCATAAATTCATGACATGCTATTTTTATATGTACATATTTTTAATGTTGTATACTGACTGTATCATGAAAACTGCCAAAAAAATGTACTTTTAGTACATCTAGATAAACACATATCCTTATTGATCCTAACTTATTGCGACCAGACTTCATGAATTTTCCACATCCTTTTCGTGTAAAATCCCTATAATTTTTACAGAGCTTTAATTAATATTATAACTACATTTTCTATGTGTACTGATTTCTTAATTTTGTGGGAAATTTTCAGAGTTTTGATGTGTTTTTTTAAACAATTTTACCATTATTATGCTGCTTTAGACTATAATAATGGTAATTTTACTAAAATATTGTTAATAGTGTCAGCTTAAGGCAGAATGTATCAAAAAGATTCCTTGCGACGTATTGCTACTCTTTCGAATTGGATTTAGTAGACTATCACATCTAGGACACATACCTTACCACCAGACTATAATCCTACCAGAAGCCTTGTATTTCCGGCAAAACTTCAATAATTTCCGGAAAATTTCTACTTTTATAATGAAACTTGAGAAACGAAAAGCTGAATGAGAGATAAATTGGTTTAAAATGAAAATACCTCGAAATGCGTTTTCCTGTGCAGCATTATTGCAATTGACAGTTTTGTTTATAGAAAAGTCTAGTTGAGGACTGTAAAAGGATTTTATTTAGTTCTCTCAGAACTGCTGGAGCAAGTTTTAATTTTGTGGTGAATTTGTGATGAGATATCCAGGATATAAAGTTGTTTTTTCATGGCCGGCTGTACAATTGCATTCAAGGATAAAGGTCGCAAAAATATCTTAGGGGTTATCCCCTGAGATATTTTTGCGACCGTTAAGAAATAGTGTACAGCAAAATTTAGAACAGGCGTGAAAAGGTGGGTTCATGAATTAGGAGTTGTAGAACAGGGGATGGTGAACATTGCTTTAACGAATTTCAAGGTTATACTCATTAGATTACCGGGCAATGCGTTCCACATGAGATTGGTTTAAGGGTCTATCGAGAGGTAACGTAAAGTTAGCACCCGTTGGACAACTTTTTAGTCGCATCGAGATGCACATACTTTCATCTGCTCGACTAAACTATTTAGTTTATGTCCATGTACACATTGCTCAAACCACTCGGCCGATAGGTACAGTCAATTGGTATTCATATCAACCTATTACCACCGCTAGCAGAGTATTAATGCTATAATCTACATCACACCAGACAGATCTATACATAAGCCTGCGGTTGTAAGCGATTTTCCATAAGGTGCTGCCCGAAAGTTTACTCGGGCTTTGATCGATAGGGAATCGTTTTGCATATTCAACTATTTAGTTTAGACGAATCGAAACGACCGGTGTGCGCGCTTCCATATAGTTGAATAGCCATTATCCATTCAACTAAACTGTCGTCCGATTAAAATCTCTAGTCTACGGATACTCTAAATGAAATTAAAATTTGGTTAGAATTCAATCAAACAAATAAATAAATTTGAATTTCAAATTGACTTCCGGCAGAGTTTTCAAACTGACTTTTTTGATCTGTACAGTTAGGTCGTTCAGGTATGGAAAACCGAACTGAGAGATTTGACAGAAAAAATTATCACAAATGATTGATCTTACTGATCATCAGGTAGAACTGAAGTGTGTACGGATTGTCGGCGATATAACTCAGAGGTCGGTGGAATTTTCGAATGACACACAAAACATCGATTGCATACGATACTATCTTGTCAACGATTGTGAGTTATGAGTTCATTCTCAGATGAATTGGCTGTCTGTGGACGCATAATCTGAGTACTGAGCGATTTATCTATCACGTAAAACTGAACTGTCTTACCCAACTAGCAAACTAACTTCCAAAGGCATTATCGAAGCAATTTCTCCTGCCTCGTTCTAGCTTCGACCTTACCAAACTTAATTGCCCCACATTTTCCCATCTTTCCATAGCAACAGCCAAGCACGAACAGTTGTTATTAGGCCTTACCGAAGCTGTTTTTGCTTCCGTTCACATTGCTTCTATACTTCTATTGAAACTTTGTTTCAGTTCGAATGGAAGGAATCGATAAGGCCTTACCAAAACTTGAAAAAAAAACGTAAAGAACGAAGTAATATGCACAAATTTATTTTAATTGTTTTTATTTTGGTTTCTTTCAACGATACTATATTAATTGTTTGGAAATTACGAATTGATTTTACTTACCGACCCGAGCCATGGTCTCGTCACACGTTAGTCAAGTACGCTACCCACTAGACCAATCTCAAACATTCTAGTACTAGGGTTCAAGCTGAATCAAATGTACGTGCTGACGTTTTCAATAAACCTCGACTAACGCTGAGCATAGGCCTTATCAAGGCTTACAATAAAAATGTACTGAAACCTCCATAAAGCCTAAAAGAAGTTATTATATTACCGAAGCTATGACTTCTGAAATGTTCAGCCTCCGCTCGCAAGTCCTATTGAAGTTTTATCGAAATTAAAAATCCACAACCTGCGCTCAAAAGTCTTACCGTAACCTTATCGAAGTTATAGCGTCCGGATATTCATACTGTCATGTATGGAATCCTTAAGAAATAGGGAGATTCTGTACATTGATTAACCCACCCCAACTTTCGTCTACAACTAACACTGCCTAAGAATAAGAACGTTGTCCTTATGCTTGAAACCGAAATTCCCTGTAGCTGTTTTAGGTTGCAAAAGGCTTTGTGCTACATATAGACCAGTGTCACAAATTTTCCAGTAGATTTAGAAGAAATTGCTCCTACTCTGTTTAAATTTCAAATTCCCTCGATTAATATCAATATAAATCCAACTATCAATTGATCTTGTTACACATCCCTTAAACCCGCTCATTATACCACCCCAATACATCACTGAAAGTAAAATAAGTGAATATACTTCCTACCATAAAAATAGCTCTGACTTTTCCATTTTCTTCAACTTAGCGACGCTTTCACATCACTCCAAATAACGTTCAATCCCTTCAATGTCAAAAATATTCAAATGTACGTAGTACACGACTCCCTTACGCGAGAAGTATGACTCCTGCTTGTTTCCTTCCTACTTCGGATGCACACAGGACCCTTTTATCTTACATGACTGACTTTGAGATACGTATCTCGGAAATCACATTCAAGTAGATCAATCCTTCAATAATCCTTTTTTCACTATCGTGAATTTCGGGTTTAGACAAAAGGGAATAAATGCTACCAACTCTTGCGTTGTGTAGGAAGTTGAAAGACTCGATCTTCTTGGTAAACTCCCAGAAAAATAGACTCCTTCTCGTAAAACGGTGAAGCGAAAAAAAAATAAAATCGCTAAAAGGACTAGAAAAGAAAAATGCTCTAGACAGTGAGCGCGAAATTTCAACGGAACTCGTTAATTCGCTCGAGATGGCATTTCTTTCGCTATACCGACAGTAGCATAGAAAAAAATCGCAGGAAAAATGAAGTCAGCTTAAATACACCCCCAACCCTTAAACATAAGTCCGCACACTCAAAGTCGAAGAATAATAAAAATAAAAATCGAAATAAAAATGGAAGCAAATTTCTAATTCAGTTGCTCAATCAATCCGTGAGACGAGTAACTAACTTAGAAATAAGAAGGGCTTAAGATAATCGCTCAAATCCTATTTCCGAAATAAAGAGATCAACTTAAATTGAATAAAGATTTTTTTTATTCTGTTGCTGGATCAAATTGAGTAGGTAGGGGGTGATGCTGAGCTAGAAACTAGAAAGCACACAAAATAAGGGACTTTTACGTCCACAATATATCGACAAACGTTCTCTTAGTTTCGTGGGAGTATATCTGTAGATACGTTACTCGGGAAAGTACGAGTATGTGATGTATCTCCCTGTACTTATCTCATCGATTCCTGCCCATAGAAGGAAAATAAGGGATATCACGTCGAAAGGATTCGTTGCTTATCTATTTGTTCGGAGACGACAAAAAACAGAGAGCTCATATGATAGCACCTCAAAGGATAATTTGATTTGATTACTGAACAGATGGAAGTTAATGTGAGTTGAAGTTAACTCCACTCTTCTTGAATTTGAGACACCAAAACGAAAGATCACGATAGCCAATCGTATTGTTGTTTGTCAATTTCAAATTTGATAAAACATTTCGTTGAAATTAACACATTCTGTAAGTAATATCCATTTCCACAGAAATCAATAGCACGACAGGACTACGTAAGAATTTTTCAAGTTCACCATATTTTTATTCTATAGATATTATAGTATAGTTAATATGTGGAATAAAAAAATATTTTAAAATAAATTGAATAAAATTTTGGAATCGTTAACATTTTTCTTTTCCCTATCTTTTTATCATGTCTTCTTAACATTTCTGAATTCTAGAAATTAGTATTGTTTCAGTACTGTATCAATACCAACTGCCGACAAAAATTAAAATCTCAAGTATAGTATTAATTTTTTTTTATAATTTTTGGAAAAAATTTGCTAGAACAGCGATTTCTGGTTTAAAGAAAAATGGGTGCTGAGAAAAAACACTTTATTAATAGTGAAATAGCAGAATAAAGTAATGCATTTTTTTTTAATTAGGGAAGAACACCTGAAAATTGATCATGAAATTGGTAATACAGTGATTTTAGAATTTATTGCATTTTACATTTTGCATGTGTAAAGTGGTACAGTCAATTATATGGATAATAATTTCTATACTATGATACGCCAAAAATTTTATTTTAGAATTGTTTAGTTTTTAAGTTTAAAACTCTTCAATTTTGACGCTCACTACGCCATCTTTTAAAAAAATTAGGCTAAAATCGGGTTTTTCGTACATCTCACTTCCACTGCACTTCACGGCCGAAATAGGTTAGTTAAAATTTGTAGAGCACAAAATATTTTTAAAATTTCAGTTTTTGTTGAACTTTGAACTATCATTAAAAAATTTAACTTAAGTTTTTGGAAGAAGAGTTGTTTAGTATTACATTTTTCGATAGTCGTATACATGAAAATTGAACAAATTTAAATTGATAGATAATTTCAGATCATTAAAAAAAATATTCATTGGATTTGAAAGACTGGTGTATTGAGTTCAAAAATTAGGCCGCCTGTCAATATCACATTTCCTGAAGTCTCAGTTTTTTTTGGTCATTAAAGTACTGGTAATTTTGAAACACAATCACTCTTCACTTACTATTTATCCTAAAAAAAATAACCGCCAAAAAAATTTGATTTGAAAATTGAAAATTTAATAATCTTTCTCGGCCATTTTTACTTTATTATTTTTTAATAATAAAGTATTGTGATCGACCTGATATTTCAAAAAAATTTGCTGCCCTGAAATTTTGTATTTACACGTTTTAGGACTAGTAAACACCAAAAAATCAAAAAAAAAAAATGTCCGTCCGTCCGCCGTATACGCCGTACGCCGTACGCAAAATCGTTTGAAGGCGCGTAGCTCCCAAGCCCGTTGAGGTATTAAGTTGAAATTTGTATGGTGGGTAGATTGGGTGAACCCCTACGGATGGTATCTTTTAAGGGGGTGGGGGTGTAAAGGGGGATGAGGGGGAGCGTTTTAGACGAAAAATTTTGGTTTCTAGATCTCAGAAACCACTTATGCTAGGAGGCTGAAACTTGGAACTTATGTAGTACTATGATAGTGGACTCATTTGCAAATTATCGATAAGGGTTGAGGGGTGTTTAAGTGGGGGGGAAAATAATAAGTCCAAATCGCTAGAAAGCCGGGATTGAAACATTCTAAAATCCATATCTCCTGAACGATTGATGTCAGAAGATTGAAAGTTTGTGGTTGCCCTTAGGGATACTTGAAGATTAGACAAGGGCTAAAATTTTTAAGGCGGGTGGTGGGGTGTGGGGTTGGGGGTGAAAAACATTGGATTTCAATATCTTCCGAACCAATTGTACCAGGAAGATAACATTTTGTTTCTGTATATTGGATCACAAGAGGAGTCTAATGAACGTAACTTTTTGAGGAGGGAGGTGGGGCACGAAAGTGGGGGAATAGCAATTTCTCAAAAAATGTCATTTTATATCTTAGAAACCGTATCAGATATGTTCTTGAAAATTTTACAGGAGTTGGGATCGGTAGACCTCTAGTAGGGAAAAAAAATTTAGTGGTGGGGGTGTAAAGGGTGATGGGGTAGAAAGGAAAAAAATTCTGATTTTTATTTCTCGAAAACCGTAATGAGTGGAAAGCTAGGATTATATGGAGCTACTATAGAGACATCCTAGAAAAATAAAATTTTTCCTAGAGGTAGCAAGGTACGGGGGTGAGGGGTATTTTTTTATATCTCAGAAACGGCTTATGCTAGAAAGTTGAAACTTAGTACGTATATGTAGATGTACTATTAGAGTAACTAAGAAAAAAAAAAGTTCAGATTTTTATTGGCGTTCAGAGGTTGAGTAAAAAAAATGTCCGTGAATCCATATTTTCACGAATTTCGTTAAAACTTTTAGACATGTCAAACTATCAAAGCAATTTTACTTCTGCGGGCTATTTATATAAGCGCCTAGTAACGTTCTTAAAATTTTTTTGATATCCAACCCCTAAGGGGGTGTAAAGTGGTTGTGTACATATTCACGAATTCTTGGAATTCACTTTTACTTCTATAAGCTTTAAACGTAGTCGGGGAAAAACCAGATTTAAGTATTTTTCTCTATTAAACCCCCTGGGGGTATTGTTCAAGATTTTACCGATTCCGAAAATCTCTTAGGTTTAATGTGATCGAATTCGCTTTTACTACTATGAATTATTCTATTGATAAAAAAAATACGTAAATAAATAAAAAAAATCTGCCAACAGTCTGAGCGCAACTTTATTATTTGATGGGTAGAATTCCGAAACGTGTTTAATGATGAGATGCGGTGTAGGTTACTATGCGACTGACAACCTAAGAAATAACCAGAAGGCTATTTGGAACGTTATTTTTTAGGTTGTCAGTCGCATAGTAACCTATACAGCATCTCATCATTAAACACGTTTCGGACTTCTACCCATAAAATGATAAAGTTGCGCCCAGTTTATAATGGTTTTTTATTTCTTCCATATCTGGAAAAAAATTAGGCATGTTCCTGAAACTTGTGAGGACGCAAATTTGCGCACAAATTTCCGCTCACAAAACTTGACACAGAACATGGAATAAAAATAGAATTAAGACTAAAATGAATTAAAAATTAAAAAACATTCCAAATAGCCTCCTGGTTATTTCTTAGGTTGTCAGTCGAATGGTAACCTACACCGCATCTCATCATTAAACACATTTCGGACTTCTACCCATACAATAATAAAGTTGCGCCCAGACTGTTGGCAGATTTTTTATTGCATTTACAATTTCTGGAAAATGTTAAATATCGTCTAACGCATTTTCTGTGTATACATTGCCGAAGCTGAGAAAATTGTAAAAATCTACCATAACTTACTTTCAGAATGTTAAATTTCTATAAATAATTTCTTTTTTCGAGAAATATAATCATTTCTAGACGGAATCAACTGCTTGATAACATACTCTGTAACGATATTTTGGAAAAAACATACTGCAGTCACGATCGGCTGCAAGCCAATCGTATAATACTCTAGATGAATACTCAACTCCGATTTATATTGTAGTTGGGGATAAAGTAGAATTACGTGTGTGCATGTTGTATGTCCTTTATTAAGGACTACCTTTAGATTGCTACTCAAACCTAAAAGACAATATTCAGTGTTTAATTTCTTATCTTGAACTGGTTAAGTCATCGAAAAAAAAGTCCTTTTTGAAGGACTTTCACATGGGAGGTGCAAGAAGGACTCACTCGATTTCTTACATATTTATCCTTTTCCTTGGAACCATTCAAAAATGAACTTGTACAAAATTTCAAATTCGTAGCTTGAAGCGTTCAAAAGTTATCGAAAAATATTGTTGAACACGTGTCTTAAGGACATTTTGTACGGCAGCTACCAGAAGGAGTAAAAGGATTTCGCTGATAAGTAAACTCGAACTTCGTTTTTACTCAAAACTAATTTGTACAAAATTTCCAATTCATAGCTAAAAGATTACTTGAGTTATAGTAAGTTCCGTAAATTAAGTGAAGACGTTTTGACAGGATATTTGTATGGCAGCTATACGAAGGACTAATAGGATTTTCTTCATAATCATACATTTAGCTCCAACTATTGGAAAAATACTACGTACAAAATTTCAAAGACGTACCTTAAACCCTTCTGAAGTTATCGACCAATATTCTTGAATACGTATTTTAAGGATATTTTGTATGGCAGCTACCAGAAGGAGTGAAAGGATTTCGCTGACTAGTAAACTTGAACTTTGTTTTCACTCAAAACTAATTTGTACAAAATTTTGATTTCGTAGCTAAAAGATTACTTGAGTTATAGTGAGTTTCGTAAATTAAGTGAAGACATTTTGGCAGGATATTTGTATGGCAGCTACACGAAGGACTAACAGGATTTTCTTCGTAATCATACATTTAGCTCAAACTATTGAAAAAGTAACACATACAAAATTTCAAAGTCGTAGCTTTAGGCGTTCCGAAGTTATTGGTCAATATTCTTGAACACGTGTTTCAAGGACATTTTGTATGGCAGCTACCCGAAGGAGTAAGACGATTTTGCCCGTTAACGAACTTAGCCTTACAAATTCAACCAAACATCCAGATTCAAAATTTCAAGATCCTAGGTGAAGGCGTTCTTGAGTTATCGTGCTAACGGACAGACGGACGGACGGACGGACGGACGGACGGACGGACGGACGGACGGACGGACGGACGTCAGGCGGATTTGAGGTTTTTGGCCATAAATAAACATAAAATAATATATAACTTTTTTTCGTCCGAGGCTTGGTTCTATGCGTTACAAACTTTTCGGCTGGATTAAACTTATAATACTCTATATGATTTCATCTAGAGTATAAAAACTGTGTCTCGACAATTATTCATCATAAAAGTTTGAACGAAAATATACTCTTAAATTATTATTATAAACTTTCCCAAAAAAATTTTGTATTGCCGTAAAACTGACAGAAGTCAGCAACGATAAGGAAATTTACTCCGAAGCTCGAGTATTTTAGCTCCACTCCAAGAGCAGTATTAGGCAAATTAAGAACTATAATAAAGAAAATTTATTTTTTATAATTTGATTTCAATCATTTTACTCCTTTCCGGCTATTTTCTAAAGAAGTTTGTGATTCTTGCAAAATGTGTCGATGAAAAAATGTTTGGTTAAGCAGTCAGAGCGTAATTTCATTATATTTCGGGTAGAAGACCAGGACGCATTTCAAGTTTAGTTGTGATAAAATATAGTTAGAAAAATTTTGTGTTATTATTATTATCATATGAGCGAGAATTGATATTTTAATGGCAGGGCTACCGTAAAAGCTTTCTTTAAGACTTTTTTTTGAAAATGAATGCCATTTTTGTTTACTCTTTACACTACGGACTTTTTTCCAGTTTTTGATAATATTTTCCCGGGTTACGATTACATTCGCAATTATCTTGATCTAATTGTTGAGCGAAAAAATTTCCTAGCGTGCGACCTGCATGAAAATTGTTTTTTACAAGCCCACAAGGTCGAACCAAATAAAAATTTACCTATGTGGCGTTTAGTTTTTCAGTTTCATACTATAGGTGCCACTTTTGTTGACCTTAAAACTGTAGATAGAAAAGTTGTGAAAATTTCATGGTTACAGAGCGTATTGTTCAACGAAAAGAATATTTCAGTTTTTTTCCTGGTTACAATATTTAGTTTTTCAATATTATTTTTATATAAAGGCTTATTTCAAAAAAATTATCTACCTCCCGAAAACTTTTCAAGTTATTTAAGTGGGATTTATAAGAATTGTAGAAAAGTCTCAATTAGTTTCGTGAATTTTTATCAATTATTAAAAGAGATAGCGCAAAAAATTAGAGACTTTTTTTTCTTTTATTAATTTTTATTTGATTTCTTCTTGTTTTTGGACAAACGCTGTGAATCTAAAAAAAACTAAAAAATTAAAATTGAAAATAGAAGAGAAAGAATCAGAAAAACGATTTTTTTTATTTTTGCAGTCTTTACTAAAAAGGGTGAAAATGGTATATAAAAACATACTGCAGTCACGATCGGCTGCAAGCCAATCGTATAATACTCTAGATGAATACTGAACTCCGATTTATATTGTAGTTGGGGATAAAGTAGAATTACGTGTGTGCACGTTGTATATTCTTTATTAAGGACTGCCATTAGATTGCTACTCAAAACTAAAAGACAATATTCAGTGTTTAATTTCATATCTTGAACTGGGTAAGTCATAGAACAAAAATGTCCTTTTTGAAGGACTTTCACATGGGAGGTGCAGAAAGGACTCACTTGATTTCTTACATATTTATCCTTTTCCTTGGAACCATTTAAAAATGAACGTGTACAAAATTTTAAATTCGTAGCATGAAGCGTTCAAAAGTTATCGAAAAATATTGTTGAACACGTGTCTTAAGAACATTTTGTGTGGCAGGTACCAGAAGGAGTAAAAGGATTTCGCTGACAAGTAAACCCAAGCTTCGTTTTCACTCAAAACTAATTTGTACAAAATTCCGAATTCGTAGCTAAAAGATTACTTGAGTTATGGTGAGTTTCGTAAATTAAGTGAAGACATTTTGACAGGATATTTGTATGGCAGCTACACGAAGGACTAACAGGATTTTCTTCATAATTATGTATTTAGCTCCAAATATTGGAAAAATAATACGTACAAAATGTCAAAGTCGTAGCTTAAACCCTTCTGAAGTTATCGGCCAATATTCTTGAACACGTATTTTAAGGACATTTTGTATGGCACCTACCAGAAGGAGTAAAAGGATTTCGCTAACAAGTAAACCCAAGCTTCGTTTTTACTCAAAACTAAGTTGTACAAAATTCCGAATTCGTAGCTAAAATATTACTTGAGTTATGGTGAGTTTCGTAAATTAAGTGAAGACATTTTGACAGGATATTTGTATGGCAGCTACACGAAGGACTAACAGGATATTCTTTATAATTATTTATTTAGCTCCAACTATTGGAAAAATAACACAGACAAAATTTCAAAGTCGTAGTTTAAACCCTTTTGAAGTTATTGACCAATATTCTTGAACACCCGTTTTAAGGATATTTTGTATGGCAGCTACCAGAAGGAGTAAAAGGATTTCGCTGACTAGTAAACTCGAACTTTGTTTTCACTTAAAACTAATTTGTACAAAATTTCGATTTCGTAGCTAAAAGATTACTTGAGTTATAGTGAGTTTCGTAAATTAAGTGAATACATTTTGACAGGATATTTGTATGGCAGCTACACGAAGGACTAACAGGATTTTCTTCATAATCATACATTTAGCTCCAACTATTAAAAAAATAACACCCACAAAATTTCAAAGTGGTAGCTTAAACCCTTCCGAAGTTATTTGCTAATATTCTCGCACACATGTTTTAAGGACATTTTGTATGGCAGCTACCCGAAGGAGTAGGACGATTTTGCCCGTTAACGAACTTAGCCTTACAAATTTCACCAAACACTTAGATTCAAAATTTCAAGATCCTAGGTGAAGGCGTTCTTGAGTTATCGTGTTCACGGACAGACGGACGGACGGACGGACGGACGGACGGACGGACGGACGGACGGACGTCAGACGGATTTGAGGTTTTTGGGCACAAATAAACAAAAAATAATATATAACTTTTTTTCGTCCGAGGCTTGGTTCTATGCGTTACAAACTTTTCGGCTGGATTAAACTTATAATACTCTATATGATTTCATCTAGAGTATAAAAAAGAGCTTCACTTGTAAAAAATAAAAAACCTCAAATCTGCTTGACGTCCGTCCGTCCGTCCGTCCGTAAACACGATAACTCAAGAACGCCTTCACCTAGCATCTTGAAATTTTGAATCTGGATGTTTGGTTGAATTTGTAAGGCTAAGTTCGTTAACGGGCAAAATCGTTCTGCTCCTTCGCCATACAAAATGTCCTTAAAACACGTGTTCAAGAATATTGGTCGATAACTTCAGAAGGGTTTAAGCTACGACATTGAAATTTCGTATGTGTTATTTTTCCAATAGTTGAAACTAAATATATAATTATGAAGAAAATCCTATTTGTCCTTCGTGTAGAAACTCATTATAACTCAAGTAATCTTTTAGCTATGAATTCGGAATTTTGTACAAATTAGTTTTGAGTGAAAAGAAAGTTCGAGTTTACTAGTCAGCGAAATCCTTTTATTCCTTCTGGTAGCTGCCATACAAAATGTCTTTAAAAAACGTGTTCGAGAATATTGGCTGATAACTTCAGAAGGGTTTAAGCTACGCCTTTGAAAATTTGGATGTGTTATTTTTCCATTAGTTGAAGATAAAGGTATGATTATGAAAAAAATCTTATTAGTCCTTCGTGTAGCTGCCATACAAATATCCTGTCAAAATGTCTTCACTTAATTTACGCAACTCACTATAACTCAAGTAATCGTTTCGCTATGAATTCGAAAGTTTGTACAAATCAGTTTTGAGTGAAAACGAAGTTCGACTTTACTATTCATCATAATCCTTTTACTCCTTCTATTATTTTCCATACGAAAAATCCTTAAGATACGTGTTCAACAATATTTTCCGATAACATTTGAACGCTTCAAGCTACGAATTTGAAATTTTGTACACATTAATTTTTGAATGGTTCCAAGAAAAAGGATAAACATGTAAGAAATGGAGTGAGTCCTTCCTGCACCTTCCATGTGAAAGTCCTTCAAAAAGGAAAATTTTTTTCGGTGACTCACCCAGTTCAAGATATGAAATTAAATACTGAATATTGTCTTTTAGGTTTGAGTAGCAATCAAATGGGAGTCCTTAATAAAGGACATACAACATGTACACACGTAATTCTACTTTATCCCCAACTACAATATCAATCGGAATTCAGTATTTCATCTAGAGTATCATACGATGGGCTTGCAGCCGATCGTGACTGCTGTATGTTTTGATATTATTTCTATATCGTTAGTTTTTCCCTGTATACAAAGATGTAGTCCAAGAAATACATGCACATGTACTGTACCTAAAAATGGTATTGGTAGCGTGAAGGAATAGGCCTTTTATTTTGTGGCTACTCGATTTCGATTCCTTTACTTAGTTAAATGGAATGCAATTAATATGTAACAAGATTTGTATGGAAACTACTGCAAGGACTCTCATTCTGTGTACAAAATTATGAATTTCTAGCTTGAAGCATAATAAAGTTAACTTGTGAACGCGTGTTTTAAGAAATTTTGTATTTGATCTATCAGAAGAGTTAGGACGATTTTTTCTGTTAACGCAGTTTGCCATATAGAAACTGAAGGCATTCATTCTTACAGACGGAAATTGTGGTTTTTGGCCATTATTGAACAAAAATCATACAGATCGCCCAAGTTATCTCTTTATTCGTTATAAACTCTGGGTTGTTGTTGTTTGATGTGGGGGAAGACAACAAGCAAAGCAGCACATATTGAGTACTCAGACAAACTCTGGCTAGGTTTAAACTTACATTAGACGTTCTCTTATACACTTTTATGTGATGCAGAGTAGGTTATCGACATGTGAAATAACTCAAAGGCTTACCTATGGTGCTATATTACCGTATGACTAACCTGCTCTGCTCGGGATAACGTGGCCAAAGAACACGCTTAATTATATAATACTCCATTTAGAGAATAAATGGGGGCTTAATACCTTTTGGAGTTACATCCATTCTGTCTCCATAATTGCGTTCTCGGTTGAATTGAGAGCTCCTTTTAGAATCTTCAAATATTGGGCCATAGACATATATATACTGGAGATGACAAGCAGCGATTGAGTTGAAGGCGGACGTCGTCGCATTCACTTGCACGCAAAACAATAACAATTGACATAACGAACCCGTTTTGTCTCACTCACTCTCACGCTAAAACAACAACAACGACCCTGTTTTGTCTCACTTCTCATCGTGTTTTTGGCTTCAAAGCGCTTTATACAAAACCGGTGGCTTGTCGTCTCCAGTAGCTCTATGTATTGGGCCATCTCATGTGCTGTATGTCATAAAACGCGCTTTCAAGTAATTGAAAACAAATGCCTTAAGGTCATTTTGAAGAAGCCCTGGCACTTTTCCACCCAAGAGCTATATCACTTAACTGGAATGCCATTATTCCACGTATTAACGGAAAAGTGCCAGTCCAAGTATATTTCAAATTGTCAAAATGCAGACAACCCACTGATTCTCTCTGTCATTCCACATTTATAATTTAGCATATATGTATATGTATAAGCTATATCAGGAGTCTCCAAACCGGGAGCCACAGAGCCACATGTGGCTCTTTGAACGATTTCAAGTGGCTCTTTGAACGATTCACCTTTCGTTACATATCTCGACATTTTGATTCATGAGTTTGAGACGCGTTTTTCTGATTTTAAAAACCATGACCTTGCATTTAAATTTCTCAAAAGTCCATTCGATTTCGATTCATTTGACAAATTTAACGTACATTGAAATGTGGAAACGATTAATTTCAGAAAATTCATTTCTAGTTTTAAATGATGTTGTGCCAAAATATGTATGCATGTTTAGTTCTACGTATGTTTGTGAATGTACATTTAAGTCAAAATATCGTACAATGTTATCTCAAGAGAGCTTGGAATCGGAAATTCGTTGTGAATTCTGCGAAAATCAACCAGATTTTTCAAAAATGGCTAAAACCACAGAATATCATTCATCTCATTCAAAACATTGATGAAAATAAAATAAAATAAAGAAGAAACAAGAAAAACGTAATGTATTACTGTAAAATTATGATTTTTTGCTCAAAAACAGGAAGTGGCTCCTTGGAAGATTTCGGAGCCACAAATTTGGCTCTTTCGAAAAATAGTTTGGAGACCCCTGAGCTATATTATTTAGGTATCGTTTTAATTTAAGGTTAAGTTTTAGTATAATTTAGAACAAGGCTTTTTTTCCATTTTCCTTAAAACAGTTCACAATAAATTAAACAGCACATATCACAATAAATTAAACCATGGATGTACAGTCTCTTTTCGACTGACCACCAAATTGTATGTTAACTGTATTATCTAGCTCTATATATTAAGGAATTAAGCGAATTGAATTGACTTTTTATGAGTACCACACTTGCACATTAGGTGCGATTAGCAATTGCATAGGCACTTGCACTATTTTTCAAACCAATAAGAAGATTATAATGTATCAAAGTATTTATCATTTAAGAACTCAAAAAACAATTTTACAAGTTTACTATTGGTTGCAATTCCGGTTAATAACAACTTAATTTCGCCATACAGTCAACTAGTTCTAATTACTATCACAAAGTAAACGGAAACGATCCATTCCGAAGCGGATGGATGACTCTCCAAATAGCATAGGACAGCATATTGCTGTCGTGGCTTAATTTACCGGCAAAACATGCTTGCGAAAATTAGTAAATCGCTTCAAATATTTGCTTTTAACTCAAAGGGGACATTCGGTTAGCCATTTATGACGAACTCTCAAAGCAACCACACTATTCCGGTGTATAGACTGCACTGTAGTCATTTGGTTTCGACCATAGTGTTAGCAAACACAAATCCAATATTACAACCCCTGCTTCTAGGGTGGGTCCTTGTACTTCGTATCTCCATCGAATAAACCTTAATGCAATTTAATAATACGGATACAGACAATATGAAGTTAGGATATGTATCAAAGTGGGTCAGTCAGTCCTTGGATGGTTTTCGTAATAACGAGATGAAAGTAAACTGCTTTGGAAGGAAAATATGCATTTGACATAAAGCAAAGATTAAGCCCAATGTGAAATATTGTTTGCACTGCTACCCACAGTATTCATTCGGTTATTTTTGGTCAAGCAACTAAACAAATTTTAATATTTTCAGATAATCACCACCATACTTGTGGTTGCCTATGCTCGTCCGGAGCCGCCAAGTGGTCGTTATGGCCCACCAGCAAAACCACCTCCACCACAACAACAATATGGACCGCCGGCCCAACAATACGGGCCACCAGCACCAGAAAAATACCTTCCACCATCACCACCAAAACAACAAATCGAACTACCAACCCAAGAATACGGTCCACCAGCTCAAGAATATGGTCCACCAGCCCAACAATATGGACCTCCACCAGCCCAACAGTACGGACCACCACCGGCAGCTAAGATCGTCACCAAGAACATCTACGTTCACGTTCCACCAGAGGAGCCGGCAGAGATTATCCGAAGTGCTCAGTTCGAACCGCCAACCCCTAAAAAGCACTACAAGATAATTTTCATCAAGGCACCGAATTCTCCAACACCAACCACCCTCGTGATTCCAGCTCAGCCTCAAGACGAACATAAGACCCTGGTATACGTTCTCGTGAAGAAACCAGAACAACAACCTGATCTTGTGGTACCATCGCCGGAACCAACTGAACCCAGCAAACCCGAAGTTTACTTTATTAAATACAAGAACGGGCCGAAGCCAGCCGCCCAGTATGGACCACCCGGACCTTATTAAACATTAGAATGACTTTAATTATTAATAATTTTATAGAAGAATTTTTTTTAGCTAGTTTCTTAAGCTCTTTTGCCTAAAAATGGGACTGTTTTGTATATACTACTGTAATTTGGAAGGAAATTGTTTTTTGATGCTGTTTTTAATAATAAACGAAATTAAAATTTATTTAATGCGTAATGGTTTTAAAGTAAAGGTAGAATTATAGTGAACGCTATGCACATGTAGGAAGCGATGCGACGCCGTTACAGCTGACTAGAATGCATGTTAGTACTGAAATCTAGCGCTCCAAGCACGTCGCTTCGATAGCCAATTTACTAATTTCGTTGCTCATCTAAAGCGATTTAGACACATTCGTTTCAGATTTTTATTACAAAAATGACCGTGACCAGTTAATAAATAAATATCGCAAATTAATGCCTATTCAATAAAAAAAACGAGACAATACGTTTGCTTAGACTGTGAACAAAATATTTTAATAATTGTGAATATTATTTGACAGCTGTGGCAAGCGATTCAACGCTAGAACTAGTGTTGCGATATAGCGTAAGTGATGCGATGGTGCCATCAAAAAATGGAGATTTTTATTGGCGTAGGTTGAGTAAAAAAAGTGTCCGGGAAAAATAGTTTTCCACATTTGCACTTCTGCGAGCTCTTCATGTAAGCGATTAAAAACTATTTTTCAAAATTTTTTGAGATCCTACTCCTATGGGGTGTAAAGTGGTTGTGCACATTTTCTCGAATTTTGATATATTTCTTAAATCTAATGAGATATCATATAATCGGGGAAAAACAGATTCAAGCATTTGTCGATCTTAAACCACCTGGAGATGTGAGATATAGTTCCAGTTTTTACGAATTTCGACAAATCTATAAAGTTTAATGAAGACATATTCGATTTTACTTCTTTAGGCTTTATAAATAATGATCTAAATATTAATTAAGGGATTTTGATTGTGTAAATTTTTACGAATCCTGACATATCACTTACGTCTGATGAAATATCGTATTCTTTTTTCTTATTTTATATTCTCTTAAAAATCTGTTTCAGAATATTTTGATATTCAACCCTTAAAGTGCTATGTCGACATTTTGTCCACTTTGTTTTTATTGAAATTGAAAAAATACTTAAAAAAAAATTTGGGTGCAACTTAATTATATTTTGGGTTTGATGCTGCGATGCGGTGTAGGTTACTATACGACTGACAACCTAATTAATAACCAGGGGACTATTCGAAACATTTTTTTAATATCTTATAGGTGACTACGTACTACACTAGAGTGAAAATTTGAAGCTTATATGTCTGCTGATTCTTGAGTTATGAAGCGTTAAAGACGTTTGCGTACGGCTGGGGTGCACTGGTCCTAAAATACGAAAATACAAAATTTCCAGATTTTATTTTTTAATTTCAGTTCGGACATGATACATTGTTTTAAAAAAGTTATAAATAAATTAAAATGAAAAACATTAGAGAGGAGGAAAATCGTTCAGAAAATTAGATGTTAAAATACTAAGTATCTCGAGGATGGTGATGGTTTCAACCAAAAAAATGAGCGATAAGGTTTAAACTTTTAAATCTAAAAAAAACGATAAAGGATTAAAATATGAATTTAGTAGGTAAGAGAAATGCGCCTTCTATAAATAAGAAAAAATAATTTCAGCATGTCCACAATGGAATCTGCCACGACAGATTTTTCTTTAAAAGACAACGAAAAAAAAGGGATGACAGTAGAGAAAGTAGAGAAAGTAGAATGAATTTTTAAAATATTGTAAATTAAATAAAAAAACGGAGCTCCCACAGAAACTACTTACAAAAACCATCCCTTTTTCATAATAACTTGAGAATGGGTCTGTTTTAAAATGTGCAAGTTCGCTTATTGGAAACTTTTCGAACAGAGAATCTAATCTTGAACCCATTTCCTTACGAATGTCCATGAAAAAATAGGTGAAAAGTACGTGTTTCCTCTACCGTACCGTCCTACGAACTTCACTGATCAGTAAATTCATTGTTTACGCCAAGGTCTCAGACTTGTGAATCCTGAACTTTTTTCAAGGATGAATTAGGTTTAAATTCTTTTTAAAAGTCAGATAGGCACAACTTCAAATAACATCTGACTAAGTTGAAAACTCTTCACGTCGTAATAAAAGTTCGTACTTTGTTCGAAGTGGGTGCCCAACGCACGTATCTTTCATTACACATTCATTGCATGATTCTGAAGGCAATTGTACGAAGAAAGAATGCATTTAAATTCATAGTTACGTATGTATGTCGCGACCGATTGTAGTCACATATGGTGAGTCGAAATGCAAATATCGACATCCATAATAACACATGTATGTATTACAAGTGCAGAGGTACTTTCTCTGTTAATCGACGAGAAAAAGAAGTAATTTGTGCCAAATCGAATTGCATAATATAATCGGTGGCCATTCACGTAATATCCTAGACGAATTAATGTCTGCGTATGTTTTATGTATAACATGTTATGCCTTTGACCGATCCGATAAAATTTATGCAATGAATAATAATTATTAAGTAGATAATCCTACCTGTTCGTTGTAATTAACAAGTTTGAGTTTTATTCATAAATTGATAAACAAAAATAACTTAAACGAAGTTATGTTTAATGGTCCTTTTGGGCAATATGAGAATGATCCAGTGGACTGTAAACAGGCAGATCATTCGATTAAGTAACTCTGCAATATTACAACTTTGAACAAAAATCGATATTTGTTTATTTTTAAATTCTTTGATAACTTATTTACGCAATTTTCCTGAAAAATTTATGAAATTCACATCATATTTAAACGAATTTTTGCTTTAATTCTAGCCGTTTGTTACAGAGCACTAATCAGTCCAAGCTCAAATCCAGCCAACGGTAATTTTATTTTGCTTTTCTATTTTTTAATAATAAAGTATTGTGATCGAACTGAAGTTTGAAAAAAATTCTACCCTAAAATTTTGTATTTACAAGTGTTAGGACTAGTAAACCCCAAAAAAGAAAAAAATCTGCCTACAGTCTGGGCGCAATTTTATTATTTTATGGGTAGAAGTCCGAAACGTGTTTAATGCTAAGATTTGGTGTAGGTTACTATGCGACTGAAAACCTAAAAAATAACGTTCTACATTGTCTCCTAGCTATTCCTTAGAATGTCAGTCGCATTATAACCTACACCGCATCTCAGCATTAAACACGTTTCGGACTCCTATCCATAAAATAATAAAGTTGCGTCCAGACTGATGGCCGATTTTTTTATTTATTTACGTATTTTTCTTATCAATAAAATATTCCTTAGAAATGAAAGCGAATTCGATCATATTAAACCGCAGAGATTTTCGGAATCAGTGAAAACTTGAAAAATACCCCCAGGGGGTTTAATAGGAACAAATACTTAAATCGATTTTCCCCGACTATGTTTAAAGTTTATAGAAGTAAAAGTGAATTCGAAATCCGAATATACCTAAGAAATATATCAGAATTCGTGAATATGTAAAGGGTTTTCCAATAGGGACTTGACAACTTTGAATTCAATTTGTGAACGCACCCTTTCACTAATCATCGAACTGTCACTGTCAATTTATTCAGTAAACTTAACATTTTTATCATGGTAAAGTACACGAAGGAACAACGTCTGCAAATTATAAAAATTTACTACAGAAATTCGGAGTCGGTGACCGCTACTTTAAGAGCGTTAACTCCGATTTTCGGTCGTAATTCTCGCCCTAGTAGACAGGCAGTAACAAGTTTAGTGCAAAAATTTGAGTCTACATATTCGTTGTGTGATGTTGCCGTGCCAGTGAGACAACGGGTTGGTCGAAGTGTCGAAAATATCGCTGCCGTTGAAACGTCCGTAGCAAATGATCCAAATCAGTCAATTCCACGGCGTTCTCAAGTGTTGGGCATCGCCCAGACCACGTTATGGCGAATTTTGCGTAAGGATCTTGGTTTACACCCATACAAGATCAAGCTGACTCAAGAATTGAAGCCGATGGACCATTTGAAGCGACGTACGTTCTCCGATTGGGCTCTGGAAAAGATGCGCCAAGATGATCAATTTCATCGCAAAATCATCTTCAGTGACGAAGCTCATTTTTGGCTCAGTGGGTTCGTCAATAAGCAAAATATGCGTTATTGGTCCGGTGAAAATCCACATGTGCTTCATGAAAGACCACTTCATCCACAAAAAATAACTGTTTGGTGCGGTTTGCATGCTGGCGGCGTCATAGGGCCATATTTTTTCGTCGACGATAATGATCGTCACGTTACTGTGAATGGTAATCGTTATCGCGCCATGATTACCGATTATTTTTGGCCCGAATTGGAAGATATGGACTTGGACAACATGTGGTTTCAACAGGACGGTGCCACAAGCCACACAGCACACGTTACAATCGATTTATTGAAGAGTAAGTTTGATGAGCGTGTTATCTCAAGAAATGGACCAGTCGATTGGCCGCCTCGTTCGTGCGATTTAACGCCTCTGGACTTTTTTCTTTGGGGCCACGTCAAGTCGTTGGTCTATGCCAACAAGCCGACGACGTTGGAAGAGCTCAGAGCCAACATTGAACACGAAATAGCAGCCATTTCGGCCGAAATGTGTGGCCGAGTCATCGAAAATTGGGTCCAACGAATCGACCGCTGCAAACGTGCCCGCGGTGGCCATATGAACGAAGTCGAGTTCCATTCATAAATGTTTTGATTGTACTTCAACCCGATAATAAAGTTTTTGAAATATCTCAAATGGTTTGCATTTTATTTTGAAAAAAAGTTGTCAAGTCCTTATTGGAAAACCCTTTACATAACCACTTTACACCCCCTTAGGGGTTGGATATCGAAAAGTTGTGAAGAACGTTACTAGGCGCTTATATAAATAGAATCCAGAAGTAAAATTGCTTTGATAGCTCGACATGTCTAAAAGTTTTGACGAAATTCGTGAAAATGTGGTTCTACGGACATTTTTTTTACTCAACCTCTGAATGCCAATAAAAATCTGAACTTTTTTTTTACTTTAGTTACTCTAATAGCACATCTACATATACGTACTAAGTTTCAAGTTTCTAGCATAAGACCTTTCTGACATATAAAAAACCACCCCTCACCCCTGTACCTTGCTATACCTATGAACATTTTTTTTGCTAGGATGTCTCTATAGTGACTCTGCATAATCCTAAATTTTTAGCTTCCTATTCATTATGGTTTTCGAGAGATAAAAATCAGAATTTTTTTTCTTTCTACCCCCTTTCACCATCACCCCCTACAAACCCAGCCCTAAAATTTTTTCCTCTACTAGAGCTCTACCGACCCCAACTCCAGTAAAATTTTGAAGATCATATCTGATACCGTTTCTGAGATATAAAAATTAAATTTTTTGAGAAATTGCTATCCCCCCACTTTCGTGCTCCACCTCCCCCCTCAAAAAGTTCACGTTCAGTAGACTCCTCTTGTGATCTCATGTACAGAAAGTAAATTTTACTTTATTATTTTTTAATAATAAAAAATGTCCGTGAATCCACATTTTCACAAACTTCGTTAAAACTTTTAGACGTGTCGAGCTATCAAAGCAATTTTACTTCTGCGGGCTATTTATATAAGCGCCTAGTAACGATTTTCAAAATTTTTCAATATCCAACCCCTAAGGGGGTGTAAAGTGGTTGTGTACATATTCACGAATTCTTAAATATTTCTAAGCTATATTGAGATTTGGAATTCACTTTTACTTCTATAAGCTTTAAACGTAGTCGGGGAAAAACCGATTTAAGTATTTTTCTCAATTAAACCCCCTGGGGGTATTGTTCAAGTTTTCACTGATTCTGAAAATCTCTTAGGTATAATGTGATCGAATTCGCTTTTACTACTATGAATTATTCTATTGATAAAAAAATACGTAAGTAAATAAAAATAGAAGTCCGAAACGTGTTTAATGATGAGATGCGGTGTAGGTTACTATGCGACTGACAACCTAAGAAATAACCAGGAGGCTATTTGGAACGTTATTTTTTAGGTTGTCAGTCGTACATAGTAACCTACACCGCATCTCATCACTAAATACGTTTTGTCCTTCTACCCATAAAGTAATAAAATTGCGCCCAGACTGTTGGCAGATTTTTATCTTGCTGGTGTAATTGGTTCGGAAGATATTGAAATCCAAAGTTTTTCACTTTACGGCGTACAGACGGACTTTTTTTTTTTTGCTTTTTTGGTGTTCACTAGTCCTAAGACGTGTAAATACAAAATTTCAGGGTAGCAAATTTTTTTTAAATTTCAGGTCGATTACAATATTTTATTATTAAAAAATAATAAAGTAAAAAATGTGCGTGAAAAGGGTTTTTCCACATTTTCACGCATTTCGTTATTTCTTTTAGGCATGTCGAGTTATGACATTAATTTTACTTCCTCGAGCTCTTTATACATATAAGCACCTAGAAACTGTTTCCAAATTTTTTTCCCAAAAAATTTGAAATTCAGGAATTTACTTCTAAAATACTAAAACTAATTTAGTACAGAATTATCATAATATTGTGATAGCTCCGGAGTGGCTGGTTAAAAGTTGTTCACTTCAATGTACTTAATGATTTGAAATGAACTCACAAATGAGAATGAAGATTTTTTCACTATATTTGAAAAGCCTTTTTTTCGATTACCTTAGGCAAAATAGACCAAAAAGAGAGAAAATTAGACCGTATTAAATTAAATTATTTACATATTAATTGCAAATAATAATTGAAAATTATACGAACATATAAAAAAACCATACTTTAGGCTGCTCAAAAAGTATAGAAATTAAAATCTTTTCAGTTTAGTGCAATAAATTGAAATTAGGCGTGAATTGCTACACACCCTAACTCCCATACCATATGGTTAAGAATAGTAACCTTCTAAGTCTGAATGAACTTCATACATGCTTAGGAGGTTGCTATTCTTTACCATCAATATGATGCAAGCTTACGTTTCGAATAAAATTTCATTCACATCACAAGCTTTACCGCTTTCTGTTAGATCCAAAATTTGTTCAAGTAACATACAGTGATTTGGCGAGAGAAAGTTGATAGACTCAAAGAATAAAAACTCTTTTGAGTTGATAGAGAGTAGCTGGGTTTTTAATGTTCAGTATAACTTTGTAAAGATTGTAAGTACTGCGCACCTAGAGCACCGCCCAAGTACATTTCAGGCTTTTTTGCTTCAACTTCATCATCGATTTTCAGCTTCTAAACTTGACGTATTATTCGGATATCATGCGTTCGATCTTTTAGACAGACGCATTTTGTAGTCCGTGTAAGGAAACATTCGTGGCACTAATTTCGTAATATCTTCAATTCTTTCTTCAACTTTGTAGGACACGTTAACTTGAAAGTGCATAAAGTCTAGAAGCAGAAACTATTTTTAAAGATTTCAGTTCGAGATTATTACCAAGTTTCTGGCAACATGGAAAGGAAAGTATCCAGATCATAAATTGCGTAAAACATTCAATCACAAAATTCTGGCTCGAAAAATTAATATCAATTACAGAAACTAACGCCAAAACAAGGCCAATAAATTTTGCTTGTAATGCAAGGATGTCAGCCGGCACCCAAAACCCATACATTTTCCGGCCAATTGAAGTGGCTTATCAATTTTCTTCGCAAATAAAAAGACTGGCAAAACGACATAAAGAGATTCGAGAGATTCTTAAGAAGCTCTGGCTTCTTGGAAAACCGGCATAAAATTGAAAATCTTTAATGTCGTCTTAATGGCGGGTAATAAAGACGACAGATTCGAATTTAGTTGAGCCCGGCATACAATTCTCGAAGTTTTCGCGGAGACTTGGTAGTGTAGTTTTCTTTTTGGTAAAACTTTAGCGTCTCCATTTTCCGGGACGTATAAGTTTCGGAATATTATGCAGGACTGGGTAGAAAGGAGGTGGGGATGGGGATGTTTGCAAGGAGCTTGAGCGGGGAGTGGTGGTGAGTTTGGCTGTAGTTGAGACCGGTGGATGCAATAAAACGCTAAAGCTGCTCCACTTGAGGCACTCACACATACCACTGGCCTTCGTCGTGCTCCTTTTGCCGAAAATGTCCTTTTGGTGTTTTGCACTTGTGCTCAAGTGTCGCTCTGTGTGTGTAGTACGTAAATGTTATTATGTTTGGTAAATTTAACTTTTGCCGAGTTTAAATGGAATGTTAAAGTTATTCAAATTCAAATTTTCTGGTGTTACTGTAAATAAAGTTCAGAGTTCTTGCACGCGTTTTATGACATCAGGCGAATAACATTGGATTGTATTTTCAATGAGCGGGATGGAGTTTGCGGGAAGGGATGAGGGTGAGGGTATGCGGATCCAAGTATAGTGCATATATGTACATGAAAACTTTTGTTGATAAGACGTTAGATCGCGGCTTCAGAAACTGCATGTAGCTTGGCTGGAGAATTGCAAGAGTTTCAGTGTTTTTTATTGCACATTTCCGTGTCGAAATATTCAGTTGTTATTTTACTTCAATTTAGTTTTTGAGTTTGCATTTTCGTTTTATGCGAAATTATCGGAACGAAAATTGCCAGCTTTCTTTCCATGGATAAAGGTAGTTGCAACAATAGCACGAGATAAATTTTAAATAGTAAGTTTCTAAAAAGTTTAGCCATTATTTCAAGAACCGATATTAAAACATTTCTTTCACCACAACACCATAACCTTCTCCCAACTCAAAACTCTAATTTATTAGTTATTATAATGTACACATATTGTGCTTTGATTTATAAAATCAAGCACTTCTTTATTAATAAATATATGAAGCAGATTTCATCTTTCTAGCCTGGACCGTTCGCCAGATGCAACACTACTCTCTTCCGTTGAAACTCGCATTTTATGTATGTCACTGAGGGCCAAAAATGGAAAATCTTCTTATTGGGTCATTCCATCTAGAATCGCCAAAAATGACGAAATTTGTGACCTTACCATAGCCGATTCTTTTGGAAATTTATTAGTGAAAATACAATTTCAATTTTCTTTTTCTATCTCATTTTTTTTGGTATAGTTATATTAGGTATGTTAAAGATTTCGCAAAAAATGTGTCCGAGTCATCTTTGAAAATTCATATCTCTGGTAATTTCTATCCTAGAATAATAAAGTAGGACTTATTTTGAAGATTGTTGTTTAAAAATTGTCGCAATATAAAAAAAATCGAATAAAAATTATTCTTGAAAATTTTTTTATTTTTTTTAATTTTATCTCTACTAGGAGAATAGATCGGAAACAATTTTTTGAGTGTGGCCACTGGCGAACGGGGGTGAAAGGTAAACCACTTTAGATTACGATATCTCACGAACCAATTTCACTAGAAAAATAAATTTCGGTTTCTGTATAAAGTTTGACAAATAAAGTTTGTTGAAAGTAAAAATTTTTAAGGGGCGGTGGCGCATGAAAGTGGAGGGGATACAAATTTTTCTAAAACATACTGCAGTCACGATCGTGAACACGATAACTCAAGAACGCCTTCACCTAGAATCTTGAAATTTTGAATCTGGATGTTTGGTTGAATTTGTAAGGCTAAGTTTGTTAACGGGCAAAATCGTCCTACTCCTTCGGGGAGCTGCCATACAAAATGTCCTTAAAACACGTGTTCAAGAATATTGGTCGATAGCTTCAGAAGGGTTTAAGCTACGACTTTGAAATTTTGTATGTGTTATTTTTCCAATAGTTGGAGCTAAATATTTGATTATGAAGAAAATTATGTTAGTCCTTCATGTAGCTGCCATACAAATATCCTGTCAAAATGTCTTCACTTAATTTACGAAACTCACTATAACTCAAGTAATCTTTTAGCTAAGAATTCGGAATTTTATGCAAATTAGTTTTGAGTGAAAACGAAGTTCGAGTTTACTAGTCAGCAAAATCCCTTTACTACTTCTAGTACCTTCCATACAAAATGTCCTTAAGACACGTGTTCAACAATATTTTTCGATAACTTTTGAACGCTTCAAGCTAAGAATTTGAAATTTTGTACAGATTCATTTTTAAATGATTCCAAGGAAAGGATAAATATGTAAAAAATTGAGTGAGTCCCTCCTGCACCTCCCATGTGAAAGTCCTTCAAAAAGGACATTTTTTCGATGACTAACCCAGTTCAAGATATGAAATTAAACAATGAATATTGTCTTTTAGTTTTGAGTAGCAATCTAATGGCAGTCCTTAATAAAGGACATACAACATGCACACACGTAATTCTTCTTTATCCCCAACTACAATATAAATCGGAGTTCGGTATTCATCTAGAGTATTATACGATTGGCTTGCAGCCGATCGTGACTGCAGTATGTTTTATTCCCTTCTATTTGTCAATTTGTTTTATTAGTGCTGGATCGTAATTGCATCAGTATATCAGCTGTGTCAGAACCAATTCTGTTTTTCAGTTTCGATACAGAGCTGTTACAAATCAAGAAAATTTCGTCGGAAATTGATATTGCGATTGAATGAATCTCAGTATTCGTGTCGCTAGTTAGTAGAGACTAAAGAAAAAATTAAATATGTATATATGAAAATTGAGTGAAGGTTTAACATCGTTTGTATTTTTCATGACTTTTTGCTTATCATGTTACTTTCCGTTTCCGAATTCATAAAATTAATACCATATCAATACATAAAACGACAAAGAATGATATCTTTTATACACTATTTCATAATAACATATACAGCGCTGTATAGTATCATGGTTGCATCATAATTCAGAAAGATGCAGTCCTTGATTAAAATCCTTGTAGATTTTTTTACGCATATCATATATTTGTTGAACAACATTTTTCAATTTCAAAATGAAACATACTGCAGTCACGATCGGCTGCAAGCCAATCGTATAATACTCTAGATGAATACTGAACTCTGATTTATATTGTAGTTGGGGATAAAGTAGAATTACGTGTGTGCATGTTGTATGTCCTTTATTAAGGACTGCCATTAGATTGCTACTCAAACCTAAAAGACAATATTCAGTGTTTAATTTCATATCTTGAACTGGGTAAGTCATCGAAAAAAAATTTCCTTTTTGAAGGACTTTCACATGGGAGGTGCAGGAAGGACTCACTCGGTTTCTTACATATTTATCCTTTTCCTTGGAACCATTTAAAAATGAACGTGTACAAAATTTCAAATTCGTAGCTTGAAGCGTTCAAAAGTTATGGAAAAATATTGTTGAACACGTCTCTTAAGGACATTTTGTATGGCAGGTACCAGAAGGATGAAAAGGATTTCGCTGATTAGTAAACTCGAACTTTGTTTTTACTCAAAACTAATTTGTACAAAATTTCCAATTCGTAGCTAAAAGATTACTTGAGTTGTAGTGAGTTTCGTAAATTAAGTGAATACATTTTGGCAGGATATTTGTATGGCAGCTACACGAAGGACTAACAGGATTTTCCTTATAATCATATATTTAGCTCCAACTATTGGAAAAATAATACATACAAAATTTCAATGTCGTAGCTTAAACCCTTCTGAAGTTATCGGCTAATATTCTTAAACACGTGTTTTAAGGACATTTTGTATGGCAGCTACCCGAAGGAATAGGATGATTTTGCCCTTTAACGAACTTAGCCTTACAAATTCAACCAAACATTCAGATTCAAAATTTCAAGATCCTAGGTGAAGGCGTTCTTGAGTTATCGTGCTAACGGACAGACGGACGGACGGACGGACGTCAAGCGGATTTGAGGTTTTTGGCCACAAATAAACAAAAAATAATATATATCTTTTTTTCGTCCGAGGCTTGGTTCTATGCGTTACAAACTTTTGGGCTGGATTAAACTTATAACACTCTATATGATTTCATCTAGAGTATAAAAATGCTACAGAAAACCACATTATGAAAATTTATTAAAATTTCACCGTTAATATGGTACCAATGTAGTACTGAATTTATAATACTGAAGCGATATCTCTGTTCAGTACTAACTAAATTATCTTTAACAAAATTTAGTGTGTACTGGAAATGTTTCGCTAGAGATCTGTATGTTTTAGTAGTTACTAGGAAGGAAAAAGATCCGCTGGAATTCCGCTTGAGTGCCGATATTCAATGTGGGTAGAGAAAATTTAACTTCATTTTTCTTTAAACTTAAGACTTGATAATTGTAAGGACCTACTGAAGTTTTTCTTTGTTAATATTTTTGGAACTTTTTCGAAAAAATTTCTTCTGATTTTGATCGGACTTTATGCGATTTCAGAGCATGTGTAAAAGTACTTGATATTGTCTGGAGAGGTATAATCATTCCTATTAGTTCGATCTGAAATCCAATCAGTTGGATGATGTCTAAAAAGTTCTGCGTATTTGAGCAAACCTTAGGAAAACTTTGTTTTAATTATGGGCAGAGTAGTTCACTCTACATTTTATTTGTGATTGTATGCTCAGTTCCTCATCCCATCAGAGATAATAAGCTCATATTTTATCATACGATACAACCTTTTACAACTGAATTAAACACTACCTTTACTGATTTCATCTGGCGTATAAACAAAAATCCATTGTTAAAAAAATCTGAATTCTGATCAAAAACTAGAACGTTAGAACTGTAAGCTATTGCATTTAGGGGCCATCTATTTGATTGCTATTTACCTTGCTTGGATTTACCATTTTGTAAACTTTCAACGAGTAGATATGAAAATGTTGTAAAAAATTTCAATGGTTTCCATTCAGTTCATTTTAGCATGTTACAGCTACAGTATGCATACTTTTTTCGGGATATTTCAATAATACAGCAACGACTCGTACAATTGGAAATAAAATATTTTTTTTGAATGCAATTTATAAAAGTGGTTTAACATTATCCTTGCTAAAATCTACTCTACGTACACACATCTAAAGCGGTGCATATTCGTTACACTTTTCAAAAAAAGTAATCTAACGACTTAACTTGAAATGAGTTTCTACAGTATAAAATGAATGTTTTCAGTTTTTCATCCTTCTTTTATATTTTGCTGTTGTGTGTTGGTGTATCAGTACTGAAAATTTGATATAAACGCCGCTGAATGCCTCGTCAGTTATATGCATTTAAATTTAAAAAAAAGAGTTACTAAAGATGAGAAAAGGAAGTCAAGGATCGCAAGTTAAACCATTTCAAAGTAATCCTTTCCATCTTTCATTCGCAAGACCATCACAGCAAATGGATTTTTTCATGCACTAAACCTTACTTTTACAAAATAATGTTTCGTTCACTTATCCAGCCAGTTCAATGTATGGCGAGCGACGAATGTATGCGTGTGTTTGAACACTACTGTTTGTTTGCGACATATATTGCGACAAGCATGTGAGGGTATGTGACGAAAAGGATATCCTCTCCTGAACTACGAAACACATTTCATATGACAAACGTTTAGAAAAGCTAACACATGAGACTTTGCTCTTGTCCCATGTCCTTGTCGTTGTTGTACACTGCAACTCCCACTTCCCATTCGTCCTGTTTTATTTTCGTATAGCGAGTTCATTTCTATTCAACGGGTTCCTTCTTATGCTAAAAGTTACGTGACCTTTCCTTCATAGAGCATTTTTCTCAATAAGAGGACAAGTCGAAGTAAATCCCGGCATAGAACATCGTCCAGGGTATCTTACATACAGATTGCTATCGAGATGATAGCGGAGTGTGTAGAAGGTGTCATATGTTCATTCATACGCGAGTTATACATAAAACGAGTTCAGCATTTTGTCGGTTATAAAAATTCGTCCTGGAGGTTATGTTTCATTTTTGGACCGATTGGCTGGATCTTGTACTCCTCGAGTAATGCCATGTATACTCAATTCCTATGTGCGGACGTAAGGATAACGTTGTATATTAAAACTTACCGGAATATTATTTAGGAGAAATGAAATTGTAGCCCCCGGTTTCGATGGCGGAGTTGAACAATTGGCTCGCAATATGTCGCCAGGATCGTATCTTCCTCGTTCGGTCCACAGAGTTGGCGATGCGTGTGGTAGTTCTGTAAAAACAAATACGGAGTATTTTTCATTATTTCTTTGATAGATTTGGTATGAGAACGTTGAAATTTTATTATATAAGCCAGCAAGAAATTTTTGTTCACACAAAAGACATTTCCAACAAAAGTGCTCCCTACTTTTAACGGTCAGTCTTCTGTTAAAAGAACTACTTTCATTTAACAGTACTAAATTCTGCCTCTCAGTTTACTCAATTCTGAACAAATTCTAAACAAGTTGCAACTGGCATTCCTAGTAAAAGTTTTTCACCTGCAGTATGGTTACTATACGAATATCATTTATTCAGTCGGTGTTTGCTCTGACACTCAGTAACTTAACAAGAGGAATCCGTCAGGTTCAAGAAAACTTAATTGAAACTATAATAGAAAAAATATATTATCATCTCCAGGAAAAATTTCACATTGTAACAACGTGGATAGGACCTCACATTGTAGACGCCATACCGTCATGTTTCTTCCCTAATTGTAGCCAAGGTTTAGCAGCCCACATAATCAAAAATTCCAAATATATGGTTGCATAACACTTTTAGGTACCTACTGGCATTGCATCACTGAATTCTAGTGTGACTTAAGTTCCGAAAAAAGCCTGAATGAATACTGATAAACTGAATTCAGACGTTGGCAATTCGATACACATTTTTTTTAAAGATATATGCACCATTAATAATAAGGGCATGTTATTTTCACCTTATTTAAAATATACTGCAGTCAGGATTGACTGTAAACCAATCTTATGATATTCTAGATGAAATACTTAATTCCGATTTATATTACTTTATTATTTTTTAATAATAAAGTATTGTGATCGACCTGAAATTTCAAAAAAGGGTTTCCAACCTGAAATTTTGTATTTACACGTTTTAGGACTAGTAAACACCAAAAAAGAAAAAAAAAAACAAATGTCCGTCTGTCCGCCGTAGACGCCGTATGCCGTCCGCCGTCCGCCGTCCGCCGTCCGCCGTCCGCCGTCCGCCGTCCGCCGTCCGCCGTCCGCAAAATCGTTTGAAGGCGCGTAGCTCTCAAACCCGTTGAGATATTAAATTGAAATTTTTTTGGTGGGTAGATTGTGTGAACCCCTACGACTGGTATATTTTCGAGGGGTGGGGGTACAAGGGGAGAGGAGAGGAGAGGGGAGTGGTTTAGACGAAAAATTTTGGTTTCTAGATCTCAGAAACCACTTATGCTAGGAGGCTGAAACTTGGAACTTATGTAGTACTATGATAATGCACTCAATTCCAAAAAAATGGTCGATATTGGTTAAGGGGTGTGGAAGTGGGGGGAAAACAATGAGTCTTGAACGCATGAAAGACGGGATTGAAACATTCTAAAATCGATATCTCCTGAACAATTGATGTCAGAAGATTGAAACTTTGTTGTTGTCCTTAGGGATACTTCAAGATTAGACAAGGGCTAAAATGTTTAAGACTGGTGGTGGGTGTGGGGGGTGAAAAACTTTAGATTACAATATCTTCCGAACCAATTACACCAGGAAGATAAAATTTAGTTTCTGTATATGGGATCACAAGTGGAGTCTACCGAAACTAAATTTTTTGAGGAGGGAGGTGGAGCACGAAAGTGGGGGGATAGCAATTTCTCAAAAAATGTCATTTTTATATCTCAGAAACCGTATCAGATATAATCTTGAAAATAATTACAGGAGTTGGGGTCGGTAAACTTCTAGTAGGGAAAAAAATTTTGGTGGTGTGGGTGTTGGGGGTGATGGTGAAAGGGGGTAGAAAGGAAAACAGTCTGATTTTTATTGCTCGAAAACCATAATGAATAGAAAGCTAACAATTTAGGATTATATAGAGCCACTATGGAGACATCCTAGAAAAATAACCAGGAGGCTATTTGGAACGTTATTTTTTAGGTTGTCAGTAGCATAGTAACCTACACCGCATCTCATCATTAAACACGTTTCGGACTTCTACCCATAAAATAATAAAGTTGCGCCCAGACTGTTTGCAGATTTTTTAGTTGGGAATAAAGTAGAATAAGCAGTGCGTATGTAGTTTGACCTTTATTAAGGAATTCCATTGGTTGCTACTCAAAACTAAAAGACAATATCATGAGTGTTCAATTTCATATCTGGACCTAGGTGAGTAAAATTTTTACTATTCCAAGGATTTTCACTTGGAAGGTGCAGGAAGGACTCACTCGATTTCTGTCTGTCATTTAAAAATAAATATATACAAATTCCTAGCTTGAAGCGTTCAAAAGTTATCGAATAATGTGGTTGGACACGTGTTTTAAAAACTTTTCGTATGGAATCTACTGGAAGGAGTAAAATAATCCTACTGGCTAATGAACTCGAACTTTATTATTCCTCAAAATCAATTTCTTCAAAATTCATGGCTAAACGAGTTCTCAGGTTATAGGAAGTTCCGTAAATTGAGTATAGATATTTTTACTGGACGCTTGTATGGTAGCTACTCAAAGGACTCATGGGATTTTTTCATGTCGATACCTTTAACTGTAACTATTGCAAATCCAACATATACAAAAATTTGTAGCTTAAGGTGTTCCGAACTTATTGGCCAATAATTTGAAACACGTGTGCTGAAAACTTTTTGTATGGCAGCTACCCGGGGAAGTAGGATGATTTCCCGTTACCGAACTTACAAATTCGTCCGAACATCTAGATTCATAATTTCAAGATATTAGGTCGAGGAATTCTTGAGTTATAGTGCATAGGGACTGACAGACAGACGAACGGACAGACGAACGGACAGACGAACGAACAGACGAACTGACAGACGGACGGACATCAAGCGTATTTAGCGTTTTAGGCCACAAATGAACACAAAATAAAATATAACTTTTATTCGTCCGAGGCTGCGCTCTATACGTAACAAACTTTTGGGCTCGATTAAACTTATATTACTCTCAGATTTTCGGTTGCTAGACAAAATTCCTTGCTTTTGTCACTTTCTACAATATTTGAATTACCATAAAGAGGGTCATGTCAAATAAAAATACTTTATTATTAAAAAATAAAAAATAAAAATAGTTTTTTACATAATCACGCTTACGAGTTCTTTAAGAGAGTATTGTATCAGCACAGAAAGAACTGCACATACGGTAGATTCCCATATAACGCGGTTATTATGTTACGCATTGTATGAAATCGTATTATATGAAATTTTTGTAACATGGATAATGTGATATAGGAAAACGTATTGTCGTATTCAATTTTATATTTCATTTGTTGAGAAATTAATAATGATAAAGAGTTATATCCCACTAAATTAAATATGGCATTCCCGCATTTTGTTATATTATGCGTTAAACAACAAACGCGTTATAAGAAAAATTCGTCTCAATATTTGTAACGCGTTGTAGAGATTCGAGTTGTAAGAACTCGCGATCTACGGGAGTCTATTGTATAGGAATAACCAGGAGGCTCTTTGAAACTTTCCCCCAGGAGTTTCAATAAGCAAAAATACTTAAATCGGTTTTTTCCCCGACTGTGTTTGAAGATTATAAAAATTTCAATATTACCTAAGAAATATATCAGAATTCGTGAATATGTACACAACCACTTTACACCCCCTTAGGGGTTGGATATCGAATAATTTTGAAGAACGTTTCTAGGCGCTTATATAAATAGCCCCCAGAAGTAAAATTGCTTTGATAGCTCGACATGTCTAATAGTTTTAACGAAATTCATGAAAATGTGGATTCCCGGACATTTTTTTTACTCAACCTCTGAACGCCAATAAAAATCTGAATTTTTTTTTTGATGTAATTACTCTAATAGCTTATCACTTAAACGTACTAAGTTTCAACTTTCTAGCATAAGCGGTTTCTGAGATATAAAAAACCACCCCTTACCCCGTACCTTGCTACCCCTTTCAAAAATTTTCTAGGATGTCTTTATAGTGGCTCTATATGATCCTAAATTTTTAGCTTTCTATTCATTACGGTTTCCGAGAAATAAAAATCAGAATATTTTCCTTTCTATCCACTTTCACCATTACCCCCAACATCCACATCCCAAAAATTTTTACCTACTAGAGGTCTACCCACCCCAACTCCTGTAAAATTTTCAATATCATATCTGATACGGTTTCTGAGATATAAAAATTAAATTTTTTGAGAAATTGCTATCCCCCCACTTTCGTGCTGCACCTCCTCCTCAAAAAAAATTTGCTTTCAGTAGAATCCTCTTGTGATCGCCTATACAGAAACTAAATTTGATCTTCCTGGTGTAATTGGTTCGGAAGATATTGTAATCCAAAGTTTTTCACCCCCACCCTCACAGCCCACCACCCCCCTTAAAATTTTTAGCCCTTGTCTTATCGCTAAGGACAACAACAAAGTTTCAATCTTCTGTCATCAATTGTTCAGGAGATATCCATTTTAGAATGTTACAATCCCGCTTTCATGCGTTTCGGACTCATTGTTTTCACCACCGCTCCCCCCACCCATTCCTTCCACACCCCTCAACCACCATCAATCATTTTTTTGCAAATAAGTCCACTATCATAGTACTACATAAGTTCCAAGTTTCATCCTCGAAGCATAAGTCGTTCCTGAGATCTAGTAACCAAAATTTTTCGTCTAAAATGCTCCCCTCTCCACCCCCCTCATACCAAACCCCTTCAAAAGATACCAGTCACCAATCTACCCACCATAAAAATTTCATGTTAATATATCAACGGGTTTGGGAGCTACGCGCCTTCAAACCATTTTGCGTACTGCGTACGGCGTCTACGGCGGACAGACGAACATTTTATTTTTTTTTGCTTTTTTGGTGTTTACTAGTCCTAAAACGTGAAAATACAAAATTTCAGGGTTGCAAATTTTTTTTGAAATTTCAGGTCGATCACAATACTTTATTATTAAAAAATAATAAAATAAAATTGATGAAAGCAATATATCTTTCTTATTATTATAATTAATACATTGTAAAAAAAATTTCATTTGTGTATAGGGATCGGCAAATCTCTTCTATGCAGTAACCAATTTCAGTACAGCTGGAATACTGACGTTTTCTATTCAAACATTTTCTGTTAGCGGAATTACACCAGTACCCAAAATGTGAGGCTCTGCATGATACAGTGTAGGACGGGCAAAAGAGTTCTGTTTGAATTTCGCTAGAGCACCGATAAGATATGCGGGTACTTCGATTAATTTTAACATTAATTTCATTGTGAAATTTCTTGATGTAATTCATCCAGGTATTACTGATGAAAAACTCGTTCAAGATTCGTCATGTTTTTCAGCAAAACTAAATAACCTGCGTTTGACTCCTTTGTTTTAACTTCCGTATTTTGTCCGATCGTTTTTGAAATAAACTATTAATTTTATCATGAAATTTGCACAGGGTAATTTATAGAGAATGCTTGAAGCTATGCGACGTGATGACAGCTAATTAAAATGCATGTGAGTCAGTGTAAGAAGTTAAGTAATATTGCATCGGTTTAATCCATATATGTATTAGTAAACTATATTGCTAGCGGCACTTGTCAGAGTCAGTATCGATGTTAACAGCTGATTCTGAATTTGCCAATTTAATATAGTGGTAGTTTAAACGTTACTGGATTTTAATTTAATACTACAGTGAAACCTGTCTAAAACGGACCCTGTATAAAACGGAAACCTGCCATAACGGAATAAAAAACTGGGAACGGAGCATTTTCCAATGCAAAACACCCTGTATAAACCGGAAACCTGTCTAACGCGGAAACGGAACGTGATTCGCGGAACGAAATTTTTCGCAAAACGGAAAACAGTTGAAATGTGACATGAGTGGATTTCAGTATGACTGAATGCAAGTGAAAGACGGAGAAATGCTTTTAATTTATTATGGAACTAGAGTGTTACAAAAACTTTTTGAAATTTTGATAGTTCAGTCTTTGGCAAATTGTTGATAAGGTGTAAAAAGAAAAGGCAAAAGCAAAAAGCAAAACCAAGTTTCCAAGGAGCAGAGTTGCAGAATATGGGCTGATGAAAATCCAGGGGCACCTTTGAAAAACAAATGCATCCAGACAATCTCACTTTGTGGTGTGCATTTTTCACTGGTGGAGTGATTTTTCTTCGCAAATGCACCTGGCAACTCTGTCAGACTGAACGGGGAAAGGTACCGTGTCATGATCACCGACTTCTTGTGGCCAATATTGTATGATTATGACATCGATGTGGTTCCAGCAAGATGGTGCGATGTGCCACACAGCTGAAGTTCCCTAGGCTAATAATCAGCGAAATCAATTGGCCATCGAGATCGTGCGATTTGACTCCGTTGCACTTCTTTCTTTGGGGTTACCTCAAAAGCATGGTTTACCCCAATAAACTCAACACCATTCAACAATTGAAGGATCTATTGGTCTAATTAAGGAGAAGTTATGCCGTGATGTCGTCAAAAATTTGGACAAACGGGTCGAGGTGTGCCGTAGGAGCATTTGAGTAATATTCTTTCCCATACTTAATTGCCATGGTCAAATAATATTTTTATACTCTAGATGAAATCATATAGAGTATTATAAGTTTAATCCAGCCCAAAAGTTTGTAACGCAGAACCAAGCCTCGGACGAAAAAAAGTTATATATTATTTTTTGTTTATTTGTGCCCAAAAACCTCAAATCCGCCTGACGTCCGTCCGTCCGTCTGTCCGTGAACACGATACCTCAAGAACGCCTTCACCTAGGATCTTGAAATTTTGAATTTGGATGTTTGGTTGAATTTGTAAGGCTAAGTTCGTTAACGGGCAAAATCGTCCTACTCCTTCGGGTAGCTGCCATACAAAATGTCCTTAAAACACGTGTTCAAGAATATTGGTATATAACTTCAGAAGAGTTTAAGCTATGACTTTGAAATTTTGTACGTGTTATTTTTCCAATAGTTAGATATAAATATATGATTATGAAGAAAATCCTGTTAGTCCTTCGTGTAGCTGCCATACAAATATCCTGTCAAAATGTATTTACTTAATTTACGAAACTCACTATAACTCAAGTAATCTTTTAGCTACGAATTCGAAATTTTGTACAAATTAGCTTTGAGTAAAAAGGAAGTTCGACTTTACTAATCAGCGAAATCCTTTTACTCCTTCTGGTAGCTGCCATACAAAATGTCCTTAAAACACGTGTTTACGAATATTGGCCGATAACTTCAAAAGGGTTTAAGCTACGTCTTTGAAATTTTGTATGTGTTATTTTTTCAACAGTTGGAGTTAAATATATGATTATGAAGAAAATGCTGTTAGTCCTTCGTGTAGCTGCCATACAAATATCCTGTCAAAACGTCTTCACTTAATTTACGGAACTTACTATAACTCAAGTAATCTTTTAGCTATGAATTGGAAATTTTGTACAAATTAGTTTTGAGTAAAAACGAAGTTCAAGTTTACTAATCAGCAAAATCCTTTTACTCCTTCTGGTAGCTGCCACACAAAATGTCCTTAAGACACGTGTTCAACAATATTTTTCGATAACTTTTGAACGCTTCAAGCTACGAATTTGAAATTTTGTACACGTTTATTTTTGAATAGTTCCAGGAAAAGTAATAAATATGTAAGAAATCGAGTGAGTCCTTCCTGCACCTCCCATGCGAAAGTCCTTCAAAAAGGAAATTTTTTTTCGATGACTTACCCAGTTCAAGATATGAAATTAAACACTGAATATTGTCTTTTAGGTTTGAGTAGCAATCTAATGGCAGTCCTTAATAAAGGACATACAACATGCACACACGTAATTCTACTTTATCCCCAACTACAATATAAATCAGAGTTCAGTATTCATCTAGAGTATTATACGATTGGCTTGCAGCCGATCGTGACTGTAGCATGTTTTAATAAAATTTCATTAACTCCATCATCCTCTTGTTTTCAATTTTACAATGTTCGAATTTCATAAAAACATGATTTGTATTAAAATTTTATACTCTCCTTCCTTGATTCTTTACATTTTTATACTCTAGATGAAATCATATAGAGTATTATAAGTTTAATCCAGCCGAAAAGTTTGTAACGCATAGAACCAAGCCTCGGACGAAAAAAAGTTATATATTATTTTTTGTTTATTTGTGGCCAAAAACCTCAAATCCGCTTGACGTCCGTCCGTCCGTCCGTCCGTCCGTCCGTCCGTCCGTCCGTCCGTCCGTCCGTCCGTCCGTCCGTCCGTCCGTCCGTCCGTCTGTCCGTTAGCACGATAACTCAAGAACGCCTTCACCTAGGATCTTGAAATTTTGAATCTGGATGTTTGGTTGAATTTGTAAGGCTAAGTTCGTTAACGGGCAAAATCGTCCTACTCCTTCGGGTAGCTGCCATACAAAATGTCCTTAAAACACGTGTTCAAGAATATTGATCGATAACTTCAGAAGGGTTTAAGCTACGACATTCAAATTTTGTATGTGTTATTTTTCCAATAGTTGCAGCTAAATATATGATTATGAAGAAAATCCTGTTAGTCCTTCGTGTAGCTGCCATACAAATATCCTGTCAAAATGTATTCACTTAATTTACGAAACTCACTATAACTCAAGTAATCTTTTAGCTACGAATTCGGAATTTTGTACAAGTTAGTTTTGAGTGAAAAGCAAGTTCGAGTTTACTAATCAGCCAAATCCTTTTACTCCTTCTGGTAGCTGCCATACAAAATATCCTTAAAACACGTGTTCAACAATATTTTCCGATAACTTCAGAAGAGTTTAAGCTACGTCTTTGAAAATTTGTATATAATATTTTTTCAATAGTTGGAGCTAAATATATGATTATAAAAAAAATCCTATTAGTCCTTCGTGTAGCTGCCATACAAATATCCTGTCAAAATGTCTTCACTTAATTTACGGCACTCGCTATAACTCAAGTAATCTTTTAGCTATGAACTCGGAATTTTGTACAAATTAGTTTTAAGTGAAAACAAAGTTCGAGTTTACTAGTCAGCAAAATCCTTTTACTCCTTCTGGTAGCTGCCATACAATATATCCTTAAGACACGTGTTCAACAATATTTTCCGATAACTTTTGAACGCTTCAAGCTACGAATTTGAAATTTTGTACACATTAATTTTTGAATGGTTCCAAGGAAAAGGATAAAAATGTAAGAAATCGAGTGAGTCCTTCCTGCACCTCCCATGTGAAAGTCCTTCAAAAAGGACATTTTTTTCGATGACTTACCCAGTTCAAGATATGAAATTAAACACTGCATATTGTGTTTTAGGTTTGAGTAGCAATCAAATGGGAGTCCTTAATATAGGACATACAACATCCACACACGTAATTCTACTTTATCCCCAACTACAATATAAATCGGAGTTCAGTATTCATCTAGAGTATTATACGATTGGCTTGCAGCCGATCGTGACTGCAGTATGTTTGAGACAAAATCAACAGCTGATTCTGAATTTTCCAATTCAACTCGTGCTTATTGATTTTGTATCGAAAAATATGACAGCTAGCAATATAGTTCTAATACATATATGGTTTAATCGTGTCGCTTCGATAGACTATTTTTTAAATTTCGTCGCGCAGTAAGCGTAGTTTTGACATTTCTGTAGGTTGTATTGCGGATTTTTGAGCACAGTAGATGGCAAATGCTAATAAATATCGATAATGAATTTCTATACAACAAAAAAACGGTTGTAGGTTACGAATAATATTTTTTAATATTTTATAATTACTATTTGGTAGTTGTGGGAAGCGATTTATCGCATTGTAATTTAATTTTAATATATTTCATCAGTTCTTAATGAAAAACATCAGGTATTCATTGTGAATTTCATCACGAAATTATAAAAGAATGTAATAAATTAAATGTAAATCTCATTTTCGTTTCTTATTTCAGAAACCATTATCGTCTAAAGGCCGGTTTACATGTCGAATGCAAGTAATTTTTACTGAGATTGTGAGGGAAAAGGAAATCTCTAATGAGAAACTGATCAGGAGTGAAACGAACAGAGATATATCCAGTAAAAAATATTGACGATATTTCTATCAATGTGTGCGTGCCAACATTTTTTGTAGTGGTTGCTTCTACTCCATTGAAAATTCGATAAGCTAGCTCCCTCACAATCTCAGTTAAAATTATTAACCGGCCTTAATGCGGGTCATGTTCACCGCCTCTACCCTAAAAATACTTTGGTTCAGCAATTTCGGTTGCTGTGATTTGTTTTCGTTGCAAAAAACTTGACTAATAAATCTGACAATTAGCGATCGAAATTCACTTGAAAAACGTGAACAGAGTAAGCTCTGCAAATTTATTTAAGACGCTTATCAAACATTTTTTTATTAAAACAAACAAATTCAAATAGGTTGCTTCTTGGAATTTGATATTGAATTGTCTACATGTATGTAGGTAATCTTAAACATCTGATAAATAGCACACAGAAAATTCTACACATCCCCTAAAAAAACTTTACGCTCCCAGTTTCCACGGCAACACGAACGAAGCAAACAATTCAAAGTAGCTCGTCACTTCGCTTGTCACAAACAGTTTTTGTGAAACCCTTCAAATATACAGCGAAGAAATTCATCAGGACGCATTTATTAATTTTTTTGTATATTTAAGTGTAACATACATTTTTACGCCCTCGAAAAGAGAACAAATTTTTTAAAAGGATCAGAAAATCTTTCACGTTTCAGGTAAGTTTGTAATTTATTTAGCAAACAATTCGGTTTTGTTCCTATGAAATACATAAATTAAAACCACCCCGTTTCCATTTCTCTTTAATTTCACTGTTAAATACTCGAAATAAAAATACCTGTGACATAAATGGGTAATTTAGAGAAATTTCGAAGATTTATTGTATACGGAACTTTCTTGACTTTGCAGACAAAAGAATACGGAACACATTAGCTTCGTGAGAAAATGGTTCAGTCGATGATGTACTGCTCCGAGCAAATTGCCATACCTGAGACATTTCCGAATATTTTGAAGACCTACGCTAAGGGTGAGCTAAGAAAATTTTCCAGCAAAAGGAAATTATATGTTTTTGCATATTATTTATTTGAAATGAAGTTGAAATTGAGTAGTAGATTCGTGGTTAAGGTATCGTTTAAGTCGACAGGTTAAGGTGTAGTACGAAAGTTCAATAGTCTCAAAAATCGATCAACAAAGTTATAATTAGGTGGAGAAAGTGTTCAAATTCGTCCATTTGTTTTATGGTAATTTACTGAATATATTTTCACTTATTAGAATTTCTATACTAAAACCTTGGGCAATCGTAGGTCAAATGAAATTTTAAAATCGAATTACTGTTTATTTAATGCAATATAAAAAAAAATAAATAATAAACTTTTACCTGCAATAAAAAACTTAGAAATTACAACTGGAAACATAACACAGAAAAATCTGTCAACAGTCTGGATGCAACTTTATTACATTCCGGAACGCATTAAATGCTGGAATGCAGTGTAGGTTAATATGAGATTAAATATAAAATATTCTAAAACAGATTCTTAGGCGATTATATATAAAACCGGTAAAGTAAAAAGCAATGCGATATCTCATCATATTTAAGTAATATTTCGGAATTCGTAAATACGTACAGAAACATTTTACACCCTCTTATAGGTTGAATATCGCAAAATGTTGAAATTAATGATTAAAAATTATACAAAACCCATGGAAGTAGAAGTGAATTTGATCTCATTAAATCTAAAAGATTTGTCGGAATACGTAAAAACTTGAACAATACTTTACACACCCCCAGGGATGGAATATCGAATAATGGTTTAATTGGCTTTTTTCCCGATTGTATCTAAAGCTTTTAGAAGTATTTTTTTTTTTTTTTTGAAATGGCTGAATTAGTCTTATGTCCAGGGCACGCTTTCTCAGTCCGAAGAGCTGGAGGCAGTACAGTTTCACAGCTCATCGAACTGGAAAAATTTCAACACATCAACATACTCATGCTGTATGCTGACATTGGGCTCAACTTGATGTGTCATAAGTGCTCCTCAGCCAGTACTGTGAACTGGTATTAGTGGTAACACAAAATGACACACCGACCTAAATTAATATAATAAATTTAAAGATAAAAAAAAATAATAATAATAATAATAACTAAATTAAAAAAGAAGAATTAACGGAATAATCCAGGATAATAATAAAAAAAGAAATTTGAAAAACGTAATGAAAAGAAAAAAAAGAATCAAAAATCCAACATTAGAACACTGGAGATTAACGGGGTTAAAGAAAAAAGGAAACAACAACAGTATTAGTCAACCAAGAACCACGCACAATGACAAAACAATTTGATACCTCATTAGACCTAAGAAATATTTCGGAGTTCGTAAAAATGTACACAACCACTTTACATCTCTTAGGGGTTCGATATCAAAAAAATTGTAATACGTTTTCTTGGACCTTAAAGATATAACGAAATTCGTGAAAATGTGGAAAAAAATCTTTTCACGACTCTTTTTTTACTACACCTTTCTACGCTAATAAAAATATTAAGTTTTCTTTCACTTCAATTACTACTGCAGTATATTTGAGATATAAACGCCGTACCTGTCTATCCCTATCAAATATTTTGTTTTTGTAGAATGACTCTATAGTGGCTCTATACATATAGTTGCAAAGTTTTAGCTTTCTAGCCTTTTTGAGATTCGGATTTTTTCCCTATCCACCTCCTCTCACCACCATCCCTGAACCACCAAAGTTTTATTCTTTGATATAGATCTACTGTGCCGAACTCCATCAAAATTTTTAAGATCGTATCTTATAGTGCGGTCATCGAGATATAAAAGTTTAATTTTTTTACTCCACCTACCCCCTCGAAAATATCACATTTAATTGAATATATGATAATATATATGTATGTACATAAATCAAATTCTATCTTCCTGGTACAATTGGTTCGAAAGATGTTGTAATTCATCCCAACTCCCCCCCTTATATGTTTCAGTCCTTATCTAGGCTGACGTCAACCATTCTGGAGATACGGTTTGATCGTTCCGGATGCATTGTTTTTCCATCGACTATTTTTTTGCGAATTAATCTACTGCCATAGTTCCACATAAGTTCTAAGTTTCAGCCTCCTAGCTTAAGCGTAAGAAACCAAAATTTTTCGTCTAAAATGCTCTCCACATACCCCCTCAAATTGGTTTTATCCAATCTACTCACCAAAAAATATCAACATTATATCTCAACAGGTTTGTGAGCTACGCGTCTTCACCTTTTTGTGTACAGTGTCTTCTGCCGAGAGACGGACATTCTTTTCATTTTTATGCTGTTTTGGGGTTTACTAGTCCTAAAACGTAGAAATAACAATTTTCAGGCGTACAGGCGCGCTAAACGTCAGTTTGAGCTGACGTGCCTGAGCTCCTGGCTCTGTGAAAGCGGTTTTAGAAGCGATTGTTAAGCGGATTGCGGACAATTCTGTGCGAGTGTCATACCCCCGTGTTTTTTTCGGCCTCTAAGTGTATAAAGCTAGTGACTTAGTAAATTCAGTATTTTGAGGTTAGAGCCGTCGGCCCAACTTCTGTGCCGGACTTTTGTGGCCTTTATAAACTAAGTAAAGCGCCACGCGCGCCCCAATATGCTTGTGCTAGTGAACAATTAGTGGCACCCTTACTGACAATCTAGATAATACTCCAGGTAATCTGTCATTGCACCTAGACTATACAACTTCACACTGACATTACTGCTTGGCAGCTGGTATGGCCAGCAAAAATAAATGCTCGTCGCTGGTGGAAGCCCCCGATATTCTACATTCACCCTCTACATCATCTAAATCTAAACGAATCCGTTCCCAAAGAGTTCCGACAACATCTTCCAGCGAATATTCTGTTGTGTACCGTAATACTCTCCAACCCCCCCCCCCCAAAAAAAAAACCCTCTATTCCGACCCCCAAATTCGTTGTCATTCAATCCGCCGATCCCAATAAAAGTCTGCAACAGCATAATGTATTTGGTGTCTACCAAATTTCAACGAAATACTCAAACTCCTCCATCCTGCGAGACGGTAGCTTGCTTATCCTTTGCGACAATCAGGCTATTGCCCAAAAATGTCTGGAAACCACGCAAATACACGTTATAAAAGTTAAATGCAACCTGCACGGCCGGCTAAATACGTGTAAGGGTCTAATCTACGCCTCGTCTCTAATCTTCCTATATCAGGAAGAGATATTGGCGGGTCTCAAGGACCAAAACGTGGTAGAGGTCACTCAATTAAAGAAACCCTTGACCCAAAAACCTTCGGGACTTCTCATCGTTACCTTCGATCTCTATTCACTCCCCAGCCATCTTAATGTTGGGTTCGATCAAGTGGAGGTTAGGGAGTCCCTAACCCACTGCACTGTAGAAATTGCCAGCGGCTTGGTCACACCAAGAACTGGTCTGAGGAGATCGAAACCTGCAATACCTGTTCCACACCCTTGCCGCACGACACCCCCTGCTGAATTAAATACTGTATCAACTGCGAGACAGCGGGCCATGAGCCCAGCAGTAAATCCTGCCCCTTCTTTGTAGAGCATAAAGAGATAATAAAGATTCGAACGCAGCACTCAATACGAGGCTAAAAAACTATACTAGAAGAATAGACCTACCACGTTCACGCTTTCCTATGCACAGTCTGCTAAAGCAGCTGTATCTAATACCGCTTCTCTTCCAACAAATCCAGGCACTGCTCTCACAGGAATACCTAACCCCATCCAGACCTCTCCTATCAACAGCGCAACCCCACCTCCAAATCCCCCACTCCCATCCAATAATCTACCTTCAACAACAACCAAGTCCACTAACAAAGCTACACCGACTACTCTCAAACCATCAACTTCTTCCGCCAGCACCCTCTCTACCACCACTACCAACTACCAACTCCCTCTCCAACCCTACTACCGCCCCCAACTCATCACATAAGCAACGCCTCCCTCACGAATCTACTACGCCATCGAATGTCTCAACCGCCCATACAAAAACCACCAAAGTACATTAAACCCCCGAAAAACAACAGGTCCTTGAAGCAATAGCTTCCAGACTATCACCACACTCAAATATGGTCCTCCAGACTATCGCTAAAAACAACAGCATCAAACAAACAATTCCTTCAACTGCTATTCCTATCCCCTGGAGATTGTTAATCTCTCGGACGAATAAGAATTCGAAGTTGAACTATAGTGTTCCCATAAGTGCCACCATTGACACCACCTCCCTTTCATCCCTTCCGTAACCTCTGTATCCTTTAGTGGAATATCAGAGGCCTGTACTCCAATCGTCCTCACCTAGATATCCTTATCTCCCAATACCTACCCCACATGCAAGAAACAAGTATTCTTCCGGGCTCTGAGGTTCGGAGCCTATTCCTATATTGGTCACAACACCCCTAGGGATACCAGGCATGGCGGTGTCGCTATCCTAGTTCAAAGCTCTTTAGCCTTCGAACAGGTGGAGCTAAGTGTCGACATTCTGGCCTGTGCTGTCACGGTCAGATCTGATCCCTAGCTGACTGTGGTGTTGGCATATCTTGAGGGTGGACGGGGGATTTCCAATGCTGACCTGTCCAATCTGCCAGGTCAACTTACCGAGAACACCATTTATGGTGGCGATTTCAACGCTCACAGTCCCCTATGGGGGTGAGCATTGGGATAGCAGGGGGAGGTTTGTGGCGGATTGGATTGAGGATGCATCCCTTGTTCTCCTCAACGATAGCTCGCCCATGCTCATCTCGACTAGATCAACCCTGACAGCCATCGACTTGACACTCGCCCCCTCCAGGTTTGCCCCTTTTCTTTCATGGGAAGTCCACACTAACCCGGAAGGCAGTGACCGCCTGCCAGTCATCATTAGATCGACTCAAGGCTTGGCTAACAATAGACCAACCACCAGGTACGCCACATCACGTGCCGACTGGGATAAGTACCGAGCTACCATGGACGAAACGGCAGAGAGTTACCCGATCTCGGCTAATGTTAACCAGGAAGCGACCCGTCTTGTTTGGATCCTTCACACTGCAGCAGCTACATCTATTTCCGTCTCTTCTCCCAACCTTAGTTCACAACCGCGATGGATGAACCGAGATATCTTAAACTCCATCACGACCAAGAATAGAGCTTGGAAATTTTTCTGTAGGCACCCGACAGATACAAACCTAGTCACGTATCGTCGTGAGACGGCTATCACTAAGAAAAAGATTAAAGCTGCAAAAAGATAGAACGCAAACTCTTTTGCTCGTTGAATCGATCGCAGCTCAAATCTAGCCGATGCATGGAGAAAGATTAAATCTGTTTTCGGGGGTAGTTCTCCCGGTCTAATCCCCAATTATCTAATCTCCAATTTATCAACTGATCATATCGCCGAACACCTGGCTCTATCTATTCTATTCTTCGGATTCGAACTTTTCTTCCGTACAACTCGCTGACAAACAGTCAGCCCTTTGAAACTGTGATGTCCACTCACCAGACCCAGACAGAATTATTAGTTACCTCATCTCCTTTGCGGAACTGAGTTCGGTGTTTAGCTCCTGTAAGGGTTCAACACCAGGACACGACACGATCACTTACGAGATGATCAGGGAGTCCACCAACAGTCTGAAATTCAGGCTGGTGGAGCTCTATAACCTGGTCCTGGCGCAGGCCTCTTTTCCACATATGTGGAAGTGGACTGTTCAAGTGCCCATCCGTAAGAAATCCAACTCTTCTTCATATGCACTTACTTCTCAGGATCTTCGTCCTATATCGCTGCTCCCTTACCTCTCAAGGGTATTCGAAAAGATTTTGGGCAGGAGACTTGACGTCCTACTGGAGAGTGTTCTGTCGGCCGAGCAACACGGTTTTAGACTGGAGAGAGGTACAACCTCTCTCCTGCTCGATCTCGAACACCACACCAGACTTGCACTCTTCAACAAACAGGAGTGTCATACCCTTTCCCTCGATCTCTAGAAGGCCTTAGACCGGGTAATCAAAACCGTGGTTACCAATCAACTATCTGTCTGGGGTATTGATAACCGATTCATTCAAACCATTGATAACTTCCTTTCTTCTCGATCCATAATGGTGAGAGTCAATGGCTACACATCAAATCACTATAGTATCGACAACGTTCTACCCCAGGTATCTCCCCTGTCTCCCGTTCTGTTCAACACCTACACTCACTCGCTATCTCAACTTCTTTCTGATATCGCCCATACCAAGCACTATATATATGCAGATAACATCATTATTACCTCCTCCCACCCCCTGCTTAACGACACCTTCAGACGAATAAAGACGACAATAGACGCTTGGTGCAATAAGTCGGGTGCAAAGTTGCCATTCGAGAAAGGCGAGATCATTACGTTCACAAGGAAAAGAGCTCGCACTACCGGTGTACACATGCCAGAAGAACCCTCGCTACAGCCACTCTCCGCTTGCAAGATTCTAGGCCTTACCTTCACGCCGAAATTAAAATGGAATGTGCACCTCCGCCACATTATCGCGTCCCTGGCCAGAATCACCTCACCTCCAAAAGTCTGGGAGCCAGCACAGCGGCAATCCTACACGTTGCCCGCACTCTAATCTGCGGATACGTAAATTACTGCCTGCCAATCTACGGAGTCACCACAAACATTGACAATCTGTAAGTGGCAGCCAATAAAATACTGAGAGCGGCCCTCGGCGCTTACCGCACCACCCTTATTGCTGCTCTTCGTATTGAGTCGAAGTGTGACAGCGTTAACACCCTGATAACTAAGTCGCAGATAAATATCACCGCCAAAAATCTGATAGACAGAAGAAGCCAGCACTACCAGACGCTATGCAGCCTAACCACAATTCTCTTCGGTGTACCAAGCCCAAGGACCTTCAACTCCGCGCTATGGTGCGCTTGCCTCACTCTCCTCAATCATTGCCCGAATATCCCCCTCCCATCCTCATCTCTCCTCCTCCTCTAGGTTCCATCAACTCCCCTAGATATCTGAACAGCAGTACATGGTACCCCACTAAAATACATACTCCGGCTGCTCTACTATACATATACCAACACCTGCATCGCAGTCATTTAAAGAAGCTAGCTGGTCGTACCTTATACTACACGGACGGCTCAAAAACGGATTCGTATACAACAGCAGCTCTCGTCACCATACAACCAGCTGCCACGACACCCATCGGACAACGATGCTACAAACTACACCCAGATGCTAGCAGCTACGAGGCGGAATTATTCACCATTCTGCAAACTGCAAATTTGGCCAGAATTGCTGCTCATCCGGCGGTTATATTTACGGACAGTCTGCGGTCGATGCCATCAGAAATCACCGTCCTGAAGACCCGACAACACGATATCTTCAATATGTAATCCGTGCCAATCCGACTGGGACCTATGTATGTCTTCTGGATCCCGGGCCATGTTGGCATAATAGGCAACGAGGAAGCGAACAAGCTGGCGAAACGCCCCATCCCGTCCCATGTAGAGGAAACAATCACCTCATGCATTAGTTTTATGCGGCGAACGGCCAGGACACACTTGGCCCAAGAAGTAGCTAGCCACTGGACAACTCACTCCACCTTCTTGGCGAGCCACTGGAAAAGCCCAGATCTGCCAACCTACAATCCAGAACAGCTGAGAAGAGAGTCCATCGTCCTAGCCAGGGTGCGACTGGGTCACACAAGGCTCACCCATGAATACAGGATAACGAAGACGCTTCAACCGGGCTGGCTGGTATGCCAGATGCCACTTACCATGGAACACCTCCTGGTCCACTGTAGCAAAACCCTTCGCTTCTTCCACAACGCATTTCCCCCCTTTGCACCCTTCTATCCACCTCCGACCCCACCTTACTCTTTCAACTCCCGAACCACCTCCATATTACCCACCTTATTTAATTTTAAGTTCTGAATTGCTTGATTTTTGATGTTTGATTTTTGAATTTTTGATTTTTTCTTGATTTTATTCATCTATTTACTCTATCAATTAATCATTTTGTACATAGTCTTAGATTTAAGTTTGTAGTTAGTAACTTTACTCTTATTTTATTTTTCTAATTCTTTTGCTTCACACCTAGTTCATATTTCTTTGATTAACTTCATCATCTATTTTTCAATGATTAAAATAATATATTCGATGTGCCATGTACTCTCAGGGGTTTTGCCGAAATGCGATGGACCCTCTCATTGTATGATTGGGCCGCATCCTTAAAATAAAATAAATAAAAATGAAAAAAATTTCAGGGTAACAATTTTTTTAAAATTTTCATGTCGATTACAATACTTTATTATTGACAAATAATAAAGTAAAAATAGTTATAGAAGTAAACTGGCGCCCAACGTGGGGCAATGTTTTTCTTTTAGTATACATCATCATTTTGGCGTGTCCGCGTAAAACTTGAGAGAAAGAACAAGACAAAAAACAATCAAAATTCGCAGGAAGTATACTCTTTCATAGCGTCCCACACAATTCACCCACAGTAAAAACTGAAAGGTCATTTAACTGCCACGTTTTTGCGAATAATAATATTTTTTTGACTCATTCATTGAACGCATTTGCAACGATTTCGAATATTTGGGATCAATCGTTTTGCTCAAAATTTTTTTTTTAAAAGAAACAGACGGAAAATTTGACCTCTAAGTGGACCTTTAAGTCAGTAACCAATTAGCTGCAAAGAAGCTTCCAAGTACTTCCAAGTACTATTGCCGTACCTTTGATATCACAAACATTATGCCCAATCATCTATGACTGATTTTCTATTAAATTTAATTGGAATAACGTTCAATTGATTTTTACATCTTCTATTCAGCCTTGTCCTTTTTCCAAGGCTCTGAGTGAATGCAAGCTAAAGGACATCAATATGGAAGTTATGGCAACAATATCAATTTATCGAGTAGGCACTAGGCAGAGGGTTTCATATCTGTTATATCTTTTGAAAATTTATTTCTTGTAGGATCGTAAAGTTTCGTACGCTTGAAATTGTGTCGAGAATGAAATATACCTGCCTCGTTTTAGCGTGCTATTTATTTAATCCAGATTCTGACTCTTAACGATTATTCTTCTATTGGCAATTTTCAAGTTCAATAGTTTTACCAAGGACATTCAGCTATAATTACCATTAGAGCCGGAGAAGGGAAAAAATATTGAACAGACGACCGAAATTAAGTTTGGAAAATTTCAATAAAAGGTGAAAAGGTAAATGACGAGAATCCTTTTAATTGCTGTGGACTCTCGAGGACAAAGAATACTATGCGACGTGGAAGGACGACTTCATTGCAATTGATCCGTTCTGCTTCGATTGATGTCGATATGAAATTCATTCAGGCTTGAGCGCAGAGACAGACTGTAATTTACCTTTTTGCAAAACGTATATAAAAGCCGGATTGTTTTCAAATGAAAGCCTTTTGCGTTTTGAACCTTTGCGGATATAAGGGCTGGCCTATTTTAGTTATTCGTAGATTACAATTTTTTTCATTTAAGTGATTTTCATAGAGAGACATTTTGATCGAAATTTCAAATTCTATTCAACCCAGAATGCGCCTGAATGAATGTGGAGTTCTAACTTCTCATTTGAGTTTGAAAGGACACTGGCATTGTTTTCGGTATTTTTAGACACACTTTACCTGTTATTGAGTATGTCATATAACTACATAATTGGATTTTTAGCATAGCTCAACTGCCGAAATTGCCACTTATCAATTTCCCGACTTGAATTGGATCTAGATGTGCCAAACATGTAAACCCACCCCAATAATATCAAATAAAATCAAGTAATAAATTGTACGCACTCTGTACGTTTATTGTATACACACAATCGAATGTACTCGATATATAACATAATAATCTTATTGTTTCATCATGGCTCGCATAATAGATCAGTTTTTAATAAAGCGATATCTATAGATCTAGTAGATAAATTGTACAAAAAAATTTAAATATATATTGGCGTACGGATGGGAGCAAACAAAAAAAAATCTGCCAACAGTCTGGGCGCAACTTTATTATTTTATGGGTTGAAGTCCGAAACGTGTTTAATGCTGAGATGCGGTGTAGGTTACTATGCGACTGACAACCTAAAAAATAAAGTTTCAAATAGCCTCCTGGCTATTCCTTAGGTTGTCAGTCTCATAGTAACCTACACCGCATTTCAGCATTAAACACGTTTCGGACTTCTACCCATAATATAATAAAGTTGCGCCCAAACTGTTGGCAAATTTTTTTATTTACTTACTTATTTTTTTTATCAATAAAATATTCCATAAAAGTAAAAGCGAATTCGATCACATTAAACCTAAGAGATTTTCGGAAAACTTGAACAATACCTTACACCCCCAGGGGGTTTAATATTGAAAAATACTTAAATCGGTTTTTTCCCTGACTACGTTTAAAGCTTATAGAAGTGAAAGTGAACTCCAAATTTCAATATACCTAAGAAATATATAATATATAATTCGTGAATATGTACACATTCGAGAAAATTTGAAGAACGGTTCTAGGCGCTTATATAAATAGCCCGCAGAAGTAAAATTGCATTGATCGACATGTCTAAAAGTTTTAACGAAATTCGTGAAAATGTGGATTCACAGACATTTTTTTACTCAACCTCTGAACGCCAATAAAAATCTGAACTTTTTTTCTTGCTTCAATTACTCCAATAGCTCATCTACAAATACGTACTAAGTTTCAGCTTTCTAGCATAAGCCGTTTCTGAAATATAAAAAACCACCCCTCACTTACCAGTACCTTGCTACTTCTATAAAAAAAATTATTTTTCTAGGATGTCTCTATAGTGGCTCTATATAATCCTAAATTTTTAGCTTTATATTCATTATGGTTTTCGAGAAATAAAAATCAGAATGTTTTCCTTTCTACCCCTTTTCATCCCCTACATCCCCACCACTAAATTTTTTTCCCTACTAGAGGTCTACCGATCCCAACTCCTGTAAAATTTTCAAGATCATATCTGATACGGTTTCTGAGATATAAAAATTAAATTTTTTGAAAAATTGCTATCCCCCCCACTTTCGTGCTCCACCTCCCCCCTCAAAAAATTTACTTTCATTAGACTCCTCTTGTGATGGCATATACAGAAACTAAATTTTATCTTCCTGGTGTAATTGGTTCGGAAGATATTGTAATCCAAAGTTTTTCACCCCCCACCCCTACACCCCACCACCCCTCTTAAAAATTTTAGCCCTTGTCTAATCTTGAAGTTTCCCTAAGGACAACAACAAAGTTTCAATCTTTTGACATCAATTGTTCAGGAGATATCGATTTTAGAATGTTTCAATCCCGTCTTTCATGCGTTAAAGACTCATTGTTTTCCCCCCCACTTCCACACCCCTTAACCAATATCGACATTTTTTTTGTAATTGAGTCCACTATCATAGCACTACATAAGTTACAAGTTTCAGCCTCCTAGCATAAGTGGTTCCCGAGATCTACAAACCAAAATTTTTCGTCTAAAACGCTCCCCTCGCCTCTCCCCTTGTACCCCCACCCCTCGAAAATATACCAGTCGTAGTGGTTCACCCAATCTACCCACCATAAATATTTCAATTTAATATCTCAACGGGTTTGGGAGCTACGCGCTTTCAAACGATTTTGCGTACGGCGTACGGCGTCTATGGCGGACAGAAGGACATTTTTTTTTTGCCTTTTTGGAGTTTACTAGTCCTAAAACGTGTAAATACAAAATTTCAGGGAGCAAACTTTTTTGAAATTTCAGGTCGATCACAATACTTTATTATTAAAAAATAATAAAGTAAAATTATCAGTGAAAATGGAATGCATATATTTTCACGAATTTTGTCATATCTCTTGGTTGCTCTCAACTATTAAATTAATTTTTATTCTAAGAATTCTTCACATAATTGCCTAAAGTACGTTTTAAAGATTTTTTGAAACTCTATCCTTAAGAGATATATAGATAAAGAGATTGTATACATTATCACGAATGCAGCCATAGCCCTTAGGTCAGATAAGAATCGAATAACTTTCAACTCCTACGGGGTTGTTTTGCAATCACCTAAAACCCGTTTTCAAGATTTTTCCGTTTCCAACCTCTAAGAAAGTTGAACACGTTTTCACGAATTCCGTCATATCTCTTAGGAGTGAAGACGTCGAATTGGTTTTTACTTCCTGGCCTTATATTTATCTATAAACATCTTTCAGGATTTCTGGATATTCAACCTCCAAGTGGGTGTAAGGGCGTTGCATAAGTATTCATCATTTTCGCCGTATTTCTTAGGTTTGATAAAATATCAAATTGGCTTAGACTTCTGCAGAGATTTTATATTGTTACATGCAAGCCGGGCAACCGCGCATCTCGATCGTTACGAATAAGGGAAACAGCAACAACCGAATACCTAGTTGCAAAATAACCCAATCAGAGCCGAGTTGAAGTATATAAGTTACAATTGGAAGGGGAACACGTTCTAATCGAATGTACTAGAACAGCGTAGAAGATCAAATCGAATGCTCTCAAGCTTTCGCGTACCGTCTACACATACCACCGAACGAAGATTCAAGAACAGTCTCGACTAAAGACAAGTAGTATAAAAGCAGGTGAAGCTTTCAGCGGGGGATATAGTAATTTTTATTACATCGACTGTGACAGCCAGCGTGTATACGCGATCGTGATGGTAGAAAGTGAAAGTGATCGAGTCAAGGGATATACATACAAAGCGGGCGGTATTGCCATACAGTGCGAATTATTGTGCGAATAGAATTAAAGTGCGATTAATAAATTATCACTTATATTGATTTTAAGCGAATTGTGTTTTACTTGAAATCGCGGCAAACTCCTAGCTCGCAACAATATAATTGCTAACAAACAAATTTTATGATTTTTTGATATCCAATCCCCAACTTGGTGTAAAGGGGTCGAATACATTTTCACAAATTATATAAACTACCACTTAAGGTCTAGGTAATTATGAAACGGAAATATCGGATCAAATAGAACTCTATTGGTAGCAAAAAAAATCAACATACAAATCGATAACCCTATTATACAACTCTCCTAAGAATTTTCCCATTTGAAAGAAATTCATCCCCCAAATATTTTTTTGCAGCCGTAATTCGAACTCAACCCTACGATTTATTACGCTGGTCTTCGGCATATTTCCGTTGCTTGGCACAAAACGAGGCGCCACCGGCGAAATGTCGCCTAGAAAAAGAGGTTCCATGCGGCTCTCTAACCAGAGGATATTTGCGAGTCCTCTTAGACCAGGTAAACCACATACTGAGAAAAATTCATTCGGTTTTCCACGCTTTCCCTCTGCCGCCTTTACAATTATTTTCGGATTAAATTTCATCCTACAGAAGATACAACTTTTTCATTCTTTTCCTTTCTATATATTTTTTTTCGGTTGGCCTGGAAAATAAAAAGGTCGGGAAAGGCTTCTTCATTAGTCGAGAACTTTTGCAGAAAAAATGGGAAGGCCTATGTCTGCCAGAGGTAATCTTGTTTTGTATACTGCGCCTTTTTTTTAAGCACCAAGTTCTTAGTAAATCCTTGCAACCGAAAGCATAAAAAAAACCTCAGTAGAATTTTCTATTTTCCGTAAAAATAAGAGTAAAAAATAAAACTGATATTTTCTTTTCTGACGCGTGGGCTCTGACACGATGCTATGGGAACTGAAAGGACGAGCTTTTTAGGTATTTATCAGTCTGTCGTATGCTAAATTGGCCCCAGGTTCATTGGCTGAAACTTTTCGGTGTCATGGTGGGATCGTTAAATAAGGCAAGTTTCCGGCTGCTTTAAAATTTATTTCGAAGGACGAGTTTTTTCTTAAAGGATTTTCTTTCTTTCTCCTTTCGCGCAACAGACGCCTGAGAGTACGGTGACGATGTTGTGCGAACTTCTGACTGATGATGTTGAAGGTGGCCCAGCTCATGTGCCCATGTGGATGTTCAGAACGGTTTTTACGTTCCTTGCCGAGCTGGATTGCTCCGTCGAGCAAACTTTTGTTAATGGCCGGAAGAAGCTGTAAGTTTGGTTTTTTCTCGCACATCAATGACCACATTGCGAGTTCCTAATGAATTTTTCATCAATGTTTAGGGAGACGGGAAAGCTGGAAGACTTGGTGGAAATGGACAATATCCCGAAGGTGTTTTCGGCGACGTCTTTGAAACAAGCCATTATGAGCGAGTGTTTGCAGAGATACAACGAAACTTACCAGGTAATTGATAAGTTATGCAGAATCACAGAAATGGATTTGTTAATTTCTTTCCGGAAAAATTAGCAGAAAAAGCGCATAGAAACTGAAGTGTGATGTATTTCAATTCTATGAATTGGCTTACAGAAGTAATGGACGTCGAGGACTAATCGCGCAGCGAGGATACACTATCTCCATTCGTCAAAACCTTTATCAATTTTTATTGTTACACCACAGGTCATTCAGACTCCAGTTCCCATCGTTAATTCTCCAGTTTTCGAAACTTTTTTTGTGAGGTTTTGTGCGATTCGTCCGTCAGTCTTTTTACCTACCTCTATTTGTCTGATCACTTTCTTGTTCGTCTACGTGCAGTTCATATCCGTGATATTTCCCAGTATTTATACAGGTAATGTTTACAGAATCGATTCCGTAATGACCATTTCTAAGTCGTAAGGCTGGCCGCACACTGAAAGAGCAAACCTGTTTTAGTCAAAAACGTTTTTGACTAAACATGTTTTTCGTTTCTGTCTAAATGCAAACTTAATTTTTAGACGCACACTGATTAGTCTTGTGACTTGAAGCTGAAATGTCCATCAGTCTTTTGATAAAATATCACTTTGGATTTTTATTATAACAGACCTGACGTGAAATTTCATTTGTCGATGATTGGACTTTCGAACGAAGGTGAGCTCTATTTTACCAAACTTCACAGAAATCATCCCGGGACTATTCTACATGTTCCCTGAAAATTTGATCAAAATCGGTTGAGCGGTTTAGGAGTCTATAGGGAACATACATACATACATCCTCTTTTATATATATATGTAGATGAACACATTGTGGCTTTACTGCTTTCGCCGGCAGATAAATTTCGAAATTTGAGCGAATAACGTGTCCGTGATTCTTGCTAATAAACGCGTTTTTCTCGAAACAACGTTTACTCCTCTCGCGGAACTGAAATTTTCGAAACCGCTCAATCGATTTTGATGAAATTTTGACCACATGTTCCTGAAATGTATTGTATAATTTCGTCCGGAACTAGGTCCAAATCATAATTTTCATTTTTACTATTTATTTTGTTGCACAAAACAGTGAAAGAAGTACTATTTTTTGGTGCCTTTTCGAAAAAAAGTCCGCCATTTTGTGTTGAAGTGTAAACCCAACTGTCATAAGTTTTTACACGAACTGTACGTATGAACGATTATAACAGTTGTACCTTTTTGCTTTTTCTTTTTGAATAAAATCTTTACTTTGTCGTCGCCATTCCAACAGGTTATGGGCCCAGGTGGTTTTCACTGCGCAATAAGTGCTAAATAAGTGAATTGTGGTGATTATTTCTGCGGAAATAAACTCAAAAGATTTGGCGTAAAAGGCGCACGCAAATCAATTAGTAATTTTTTTAGTGTTGAGTTTTTCGATCCAAGTGTGAAAGACACGAAAAAGACAAAGATGGATCAAAACGACAAAGGCAACGATTTCGTGAAAGTGACGAAATTAATCGGTACCGAAAATTACATCTCATGGCGGAGAAGTGCGCGGATGATGCTCGAATGGCACGATCTGGACGCGTATTTGAGTGCGGCGAATCCAATGGGAAACACAGCAGTATCAGCAGCGAGCAAAGCAGCGGCAGCAACTGCGGCGGCATCAAATAAACCAGACGACCATAATCTGAAGGCGTTGGCGATGGCTGCCGAGGCGGCTGCGGTCGCAGCAGCAACAGCCGATGCATCGACTTCAGCGGAACGCACCAAGAAATCCAAGCAAGCCAAAGCTCGGTTGATGATGACAATTGAGCCGAGACTGTATGATGAGATCGGGGACCATTCAACGGCGGAGTCGCTTTGGGCGAGATGTGCGACGCTGTACCAAAATTACAGCTGGATGCACAAGGCTCGCATCATCGGAAATCTAGCTACGCTAAAGTTGACGAATTGCGCATCGATGGAAGAGTTAATTCGAGAACACACGGCAGCGATGTGCCGAGTTCAAGAAACTGGTCTTGCAATCAGTGATGATGTGATTTGCGGATTAATCATTTATGGACTAACGCAAGATTACGAATCTTTTGTAGGCGGACTCGATGGCAGCACTGTGGTAAACGACGCGGGGCAGCGTTTGACGTCAGAAGTTCTCAAACGACGGTTGATCGATTCGGCTCAGGCGAAGTCCATGCTGAACGGAGAAAGCAACATGGGTGCCGCATTCAAAATGTCGCCACAACAGCAAGCGACATCAAAGCCGAATGCCAACAACAGGAAGAAAAACAAGAAGACGAAAGCTGCTGACATCGAATGTTTCACGTGCCATGAAAAGGGACACAAGAGCTATCAGTGCCCAAAGGGGAAGCCCGCCGATAATAAGAAGAAGCCAAATGGAAATGCCTGGCAAGCGGAGGCGTTCGCGCAACATGCCATGGCGGCGATGAATTGCGATTCGTCATCCAACTCATGGGTCATCGATTCTGGCGCTACGAATCATTTGACTGGCAACCGCCAACATTTCAGCAGCTTCCAAGAAAGTTCGAAGCTTCCAGACATCGTGACAGCTGGAGACCAGAGATTGAAGGTCACGGGTAGCGGTTCAATCGACTTAAACGCGAATGGAAGGAGAATTCCGGTGAAGAACGTACTGTTGGTGGAAGGTGTTTCATCAAATTTGCTGTCAGTGTATGACATTCAGAAGACCGGCAACAGTGTATTGTTCGCGAATGATCATTGTGTGGTCCGCGATAAAAACGGCGAAGTCATCGTTGACGTGGCAGCATGCAACAACTCATGGAAAATCGACAATACAAACGCATGCGGTATGATGGCTCACACAGACGATGGAAGCGAATTGATGACATGGCACCGCCGCATGGGTCATCTCGGCTACGATGGCTTGATAAAATTGAATGGACTGGTGAATGGTGTCGCGATCAAAGGCGATCGCAGTATTTTGGCGAAATGTGTGCCATGCTTGCTAGGCAAACAGAGTCGGCAACCGTTTCGACGAGCAGAAGTCGCAATCAAGTCAAAACAAATCCTGGAGCTGATTCACTCAGACGTCTGCGGACCAATGGAGACAGATTCAGTTGGGGGCGCCAAGTACTTTGTGACGTTCATCGATGATCATTCACGGAAGGTTTTTGTATATTTCATCAAATTCAAGAGCGACGTGCAGCGGGTTTTCACCGAATTCAAGTCGATGGTGGAGAATCAAACTGGACTTAAGGTGAAGGTATTGCAATCAGATAACGGCCGTGAGTACATGGGCGATTTGGCAAAGGAGTGCAAGCGTAGTGGCATCATTCAACAAACTAGCTGTGCATATACTCCGCAGCAAAACGGAGTTGCGGAGAGAATGAACCGGACGCTAGTAGAACGAGCAAGATGCATGCTTTTCGACGTTGGATTAGACAAGCAACTTTGGGCCGAAGCAATCTATCGAGCGGCCTACGTGATCAACCGGTCGCCGAATCGATCTTTGAAAGACAAAGTTCCGGAGCATTTTTGGACCGATTTGCCAATCAACTTGTCAACGATTCGGATGTTTGGAACGCCAGTCATGGTTCACATCCCGAAGGAGAAACGGAAGAAGTTGGACGCGAAGTCCAAGCAAATGGTCTTCATCGGCTACTCAGAGACGCAAAAGGGATTGCGTTGCTTCGACCCGGAAAACCGCACGGTGACGGTCAGCCGTGATGTCACATTTCTTGACATGCCGGATGCCAGTGTAAATGACACCTTGTTAATTGATTTGTCTGTTGTTAGTACCGCAGATGAAAAGACAGAGGTATCTGACACACTAGCGATCACACCAACGGTCCAGAGGTGGTGGCAGAAAAATCCAGCGAAAGAGAGCTGAGCGAGTCCACTTTCTTTGACGCCGATGACTCGGACGACGATTATGTGCCGGATGAACCGTTATCATCGCCAGTTGGCGAAATTCGACGTTCGAATCGCACACGGAAGACCAACCAGCCATTCATACTGTCGGCTGAATTGGCGGGTTGCGAGGAACCTGCCACGTTCTGTGAAGCAACTGGGGCGGGCGACAAACAGCATTGGATCACCGCCATGAAGGAAGAATTGCGGTCGCATGAAGAAAATGGCACATGGAGTCTGGTCAACCTTCCGTCCGGACGAAAGACCATTAAAACCAAATGGGTCTACAAGTTGAAGCGCGGAGATTCAGGAGAGGCCATTCGCTACAAGGCAAGACTCGTCGCAAAAGGGTGCTCGCAGCGTTTTGGTCTGGACTACGAAGAAACGTTCTCACCTGTCGTGAGGTACGAGTCGATTCGCTTTCTGCTGGCACTAGCGGCGAAGAATGGGTTCAAAGTGGACCAGATGGACGCCGTTACGGCATTTTTACAAGGAGATCTCGACGAGGAGATATATACTGATCAACCCGAGGGCTTCGATGACAACACGGAACGAGTATGTCGACTTAATCGTGCGATGTACGGGCTCAAACAGGCGGGCCGCCAGTGGAACTTGAAACTGGACGCCGCGCTGGTAGACATCGGGCTGATTAGGTCAAAGGAGGACCCGTGCGTGTATCATTCGATCGAGATGGGCGTGATTCTGGCTGTTTACGTCGACGATGTAGTGATTCTCTGGAAGGACGAGAATCAGATGCGTGCTCTCAAGTCAGCCTTGAGTACGAAATTTAAGATGAAGGATCTTGGACGGGCAGTCAACATCGTTGGAATCAGCATCGAATACACCCAGGAAGGAATCGCAATTCATCAGAAGCGGTACATCGAGATGGTTTTGAAGCGGTTTGGGATGGAGAGCGCAAAACCTGCAGTGACACCTAGCGATGCAAGTCAGAAACTATCGATCAAGATGGTCGAAGAAGGATCCGGCGCTTTGGAGAACATACCGTACCAGCAGGCGGTCGGATGTTTGCTCTACCTGGTGCAGGGGACACGTCCGGATATTGCATTTGCCGTAAATGATGTGAGTCGATTTAACTCCAACCACGCACAGCCACATTGGACGGCGGTCAAGCGCATCATGCGCTATCTCAGCGGGACGCTCGATCACAAGATCTTGTATCGATATGGCGGTGGTGACTTGGTTGGATACTCGGATTCGGACTGGGCGTCCGACATCGACAAACGGCGCTCATGCACTGGCTATGTGTTCAAAATGAGCGATGGTGCCGTCGCTTGGGCGAGCAGGCGCCAACCAACAGTGGCCTTGTCCTCGACGGAAGCGGAGTACATGGCAATCTCTGCAGCAACATGCGAGGCAATCTGGCTAAGGATGCTTGGCAAACGATTGAAGGAGTTCGGCGGACCAACCACGCTATTCTGCGACAACCAGAGTGCAATAGCGATTGCAAGTGTCGAGATGTTTCGGGCTCGCAGCAAACACATTGACACGAAATACCATCATGTGCGTGACGTGATTAAATCTGGGGCAATCACGCTGGAATACGTGACATCGAAGGAAAATGCAGCTGATTGTTTAACTAAGGCGCTGGTAGGACCTGCAATGGCTTCGAATGTTCATCAAATGGGCATCATTCAAACCAAAATTTCAAGTAACGCAGAGTAAATTTATCTCTGTGGATGGTCGAGTTTAACGTAACGTAATCCCAAGTTGAATTTGTATTCTTTTTAATTATCGACATCCACGTTTCTTTTGCTTTGGAATGATGAGTTGGGGTGTTGAAGTGTAAACCCAACTGTCATAAGTTTTTACACGAACTGTACGTATGAACGATTATAACAGTTGTACCTTTTTGCTTTTTCTTTTTGAATAAAATCTTTACTTTGTCGTCGCCATTCCAACATTTTGCTTTATTATTTCTTATTGTTATTTATGCATGAATATTGAAATTTGTAAATATAGTGTAGAATATGTGGGTGTAGTGATTTTCCGATATTCGAAGCTGTTCGGAAGTTACAGGCCGTTATATTCTCTAAACTCATTTGCTGTTTCGAATATAATGGTCAGTTTAGTCGCGTTTTTCTCAAAACGTTTTTTTTTTCAAATCGGTAGGCGCGTTATCTCGAAATCCATCAAACGAATTCCTTTGAAATTTGGTGAACTTATTCAGTACTCATGTAGAATAATTGTGATTTATGAAGCCGTTTTTTTTTGTCGAGCTGAAGAAGCGTAAAAAACACATAATTGACGGTAAAAGTTCAACAAGTTACCAAAAATTCACTTTACAATATTTTTTTGATAATCCTAGTTCCAAAACTGTACACAGATTTAAATGCCGTTTGATTTTTTTATTTGAGATAAGCAGAACACCCGTAGTCGTGGTAACCGAAAAAAAAGGTTTTTTTGAAAATGAGTGGCTAAGTTGCCATGTACCTCAGCAATGAGCGACAATTTCGGGCTGAAAAAATTGCAAAGTATGCTCAAAATATGCATAAATATGTGGTAAAAATTCCACAGTTGTGTCTTTATTTAGTTCGCCAAAAAAAATTCCCAAAAAGAGCGGAAAAAAAGAACCTTCGCACGTGATGACCCACTTAAGATGAATCTGCTGAACGAAATTAATGCCGTCAGTCACCTACCTATTTTTGTTACTTTACACTTTTTACTTTTTAACAACAAAACTGTAAAAATTAATTTAAAAAAAATTCAGTTACTTTCAGAGTATATTTATTAAGCCCAAAAAGAATTACATCAATATTTATTCAAACAATTTGGAAAAAAAATTTCCAAAAAATAGCACTTTTGAACATCTAAAGTAGCATGAACCCTAAAATGTTTCGACACGAAACGACGATTGAGCCTAATTGCAACTAAACGCATCTAAGCGAGCTTCAAGACACGCGACTAATCAGTGTGCTCTGATCATTGAATTGCTATTGAAACAGCGACATACAGCCCTATTCTGAAGTTGTGACCTATCATAGGTCACAACTTGCTGTGACTAAAATTTTGTGACTGCGCTTGTGATCGAAACGTTTTTTCGCATTCTGGCGCTGCAGTCACAAGAAAGGTTACAATAATTTCTCCACATAGTTGGAGACATGTGAAAATGATGGCGCTGTGTCAGATCAGTGGTCAATGCGGCCTTTGCAAGTGTATAATGGAAAGTTGTGTTCCTTAGTAAACATTTAAAACGTGGAAATCCGAAGTAAATCTCAAATGTATTGTCGATTAATAAAAACGGATCACTTGCGTTCCTCAAGTTTCGGAGTGGCGCTCTTCTCAACGCCCTTAAATCACACAAAATGTAAAACAGCCATCTAAATTTACGTTCAATTACTTTTGTTCAGCTTCTTCCAGTAATTACCTCAGCAAATAAAACAAACATTCCATTTTTTTCAATATTAAATATTGAAACTTCACGAAACGTTAAATTTGTTTGCATGGCTGGCCCTTGTGATCACCTATTTCGATAGTTACAATTTTGTGAAGAAATTGTGACTAATGCTAAAATATGAAGTCACAGATTTTCTAAAATTATGACTCTCCGCTAAAATTGTGACTTGTGACTGTACACAGAATAGTCATGTTTAGTCAAAAACGTTTTTGAATAAAACTGTTTTTGCTCTTTCAGTGTTCGGCCAGACTAAGACTTCCTATTGCCAAGTGGAGGACTTTTTAGCATCTAATAAAAACATACATACTACCAGAAGAATAAATTTTAATCACTGGATCGATTCAGAGGCATTAATCTGTAAACCGAAACGTGTGAATACGGATAGTGCCTACGATATCGAAATCAAAATAAATAAAATAACTAAAATAAATGAAATAAATAAAATAAATAAAATAAATGAAATAAATAAAATAAAATAACTAAAATAAATGAAATAAATAAAATAAATAAAATAAATAAAATAAATAAAATAAATAAAATAAATAAAATAAATAAAATAAATAAAATAAATAAAATAAATAAAATAAATAAAATAAATGAAATAAATGAAATAAATAAAATAAATAAGATAAATAAAATAAATAAGATAAATAAAATAAATAAGATAAATAAAATAAATAAATAAAATAAGTAAAATAAATAAAATAAATAAAATAAATAAAATAAATAAAATAAAAAAAAAAAAAAAATAAAATAAATAGAATAAATAAAATAAATAAAATAAATAAAATAAATAAAATAAATAAAATAAATAAAATAAATAAAATAAATAAAATAAATAATATAAATAAAATAAATAAAATAAATAAAATAAATAAAATATATAAAATAAATAAAATAAATACAATAAATAAAATTAATAAAATAAATAAAATGAATAACATAATGGAAATAAATAAAATGAATAAAATAAATAAATGAAATAAATATAATTAAAAAAAATAATAAAATAAGTCATTAACTTTTACATTACACAGAATATGAAAAATGTATACAGGGTGGGCCAAATACAAGTTTCTTTTTAAAAAAGCAATAAAATGAACAAAATTAAATTTTTTTTCCATGTATTATGACTTTATTAGTAAGAGTAAACATTTCCATTAATGATGGAACACAACTTCGTTCAAGTGGCTGCATCGGCTGGCTGCGCAGTAGCGCATTCTGTCACTCCAATTTTCCAAGACCTTGTTGATGGTTTCGGGCTGTAGCTCACGGATTGCTTGGAGGATATTGGCCTTAAGTGCTTGAATCGTTTCTGGATTGTTGGCATAACATCGGTCCTTCACGGTTCCCCACAAAAAAAATCCAAAGGTGTCAAATCGCAACTCCGAGGCGTCCAATTGACATCGCCAAGACGGCTGATAACATGATTTGGGCATTTGGTGCGTAAAAGATCGATTGTAGCATGGCGCGCCATCCTGCATGAACCAGAGGTCGTCCAAATCCATGTCTTCAATTTCAGTAAGAAAAAAGTCGAATAACATAGCTCTGTAACGTTCACTGTTGACCGAAACGTTGTTCCCAGCCTCATTTTCGAAGAAAAATGGTCCAATGATACCACCACTCCACAATCCGCACCAAACTGTCACTCATTGGCTTCTCGACAATAACGTGCGGGTTTTCCGAGCCCCAGATGCGGCAATTTTGTTTGTTAACGTAGCCGCCGAGATGAAAATGCGCCTCGTCAGAAAAGATGCTCTAAGGCCCAAATTGCGAAGCGATAACGAAGCGGATGGTCCTGCTCCTTCAATTGCTGAGTCAATTGGACCTTGTAAGCGAATAATCCGAGATCTTTGTGCAGAATTCTCCTCAGGCTAGTGCGTGAAATGTTGAGCTGTTGAGATCGACGGCGAGTTGATGTTCGTGGAGTGAGTCTCACACTCTCGGCTACAGCAGCCACATTTTCGTCTGTGCGCACCGTACGACGACGGGGGCCATGAGTGTTGTCCACTATCATGCCAGTCTCACGAACTTTTTGCACAAACTTGCGTACAGCAAGCGCGGTGGGTGCTTCATTTCGGCCAAAACTTCTTTTCAAAAAACGCACTGTTTGGGCTACACAGCACTCACTTTGGAAATAAGTTTTCAATATTTCCCAACGTTGTTCAAGCGTAAAGTGACTCATTTCGTTCCGCGGAGGTATGATACTGACTTTCTGTCAAGATTTCGAGCGGGAAACAGCTTTCAGTGTCAAAATAACCTATGATTTAAAAAGAAACCACTAAATGGCCCACCCAGTAATATACCCCGAAGTCTTACTGTGACCGGAATAGAAACGAGAGTGTGTAGAGTGCTCTCGCAAAGCCTTACTAGACATCATGGCTTATTTCCCTAGAATAGTTATCGGTGTTGGATATTGTAGCGTCGACTCCATAAATCTACCATCAAGGTTAACCCTGAATGCAACGCTTTATCTTGTTGAGAATAAAGAATTGTGCACAGGAGTACCGCAATGCTTTTTTTTTGGATAGAATGTGCAGCCATTATAACAAACAGCTTCCATACAAGAGATTTTAAAAAATTTGGTCGAAACTATTGTACGATAGCTTGAGATGAAAAATCCGCAGCCTGAAACACAAAAACCTATGTTCTTTGGGTACTCTAAATACATGTGTCTATGATATTACAGACGCATAATACATTCAAATTGAGAGGTAAAATTAAATTTTTGTTATCTTTCAGAAGAATGATGGTCCTCACCGGCAGAGCAACAAGGACGAGAATAGTAGCCTGGATTCTAGTACCATATCGTCTTCTTCAGTTAGCTCAGGTTTCCAATTTGCTGGAAAACTCGGCGATACGAAACAAATTATTCGAAAATGTGGCGATTTCGACAGCTTGATTTTGCTATTACGAGAGGTAAGTTCTAATTATTAGGAAATTAATAAAATTAATTTATGAATTTCTGTTATAAGGCCCAAGGAGCAAAGCTACACGATTACGAAGGACCACATCATGTGGCGCAGGTTAACATAGAGCACGCTAAGAAGCGTGAGGCAATGGTGTATGCGGACTTGGAGCAGCAAGCTATCAACCAGGAACAGAACGCCCAAAAGTATCTGCATCAGGAAAGCTTGAACATGCTGCGCGAAATGGGACCACCATGGTCATGGATTCATCAATTTGCCACCAACAATTGTGCGGACATGTCCTACAATTTCATAGAAGAACGCTCCATAGCTTCGGATGCCACACCACCCGAATCGTCAGACGAAAGTTTCGATTTCGAAAAGGAGAAACCAATAACAGGGAATGAAAGTGAGATCGAGACAATCGAATGCTCGACCAGTTCGGGAAATATTGAGGATCTGCTCAAGGTGGAAAACGAAACTCCGGTACCGAAAGCCGATAATAAGATAACTGATCGCGCACTTCAGGAGATTCGTAATTCGCTTGCAAAAGCTGAATCTGAAGGTGAAATTGATGTTAGCGTAACTGGAAGCATTATCAGTTACATCAACAAGGACGAAATGGGAGTGTTGCTAAGAGCTGGCGAGAGAGCAGCGCCCAGCTTTGATGTCAAAATCCTGGAGGAGATTCTAAAGGAAGCGTTGAAACATGGGACGATTTTTGAGTCCATAGACGATGTTATGGACTTCGTCAGGAGCACCTACGACGACTATACGAAGGATATTCAAACGGATTACTTTGTGCAGAGCGGATACTACCAGACTTTACAGAATGAAGAAAAATTACAGCAAGGACGCATGGAAGACGGCATTTGTGCCGAGGAAGAAGAAGTTGTAAGCAAAGAGCATTCGCAACATATGAGTATTAGTGTTGTACCTTCCGGAAGCGTTACGAGAACCGCAAGTGAAATTTCGCTTGAAAGCAAAACCACTGGCTCAATTGAAGCCGATGAATCGGCAATGACGGTGGTCAAAGAAGACACTAAAAAGAGCTCAAGTGAAGAAGAAGACCTGGACGACGGTGACGATAAGACTATTCAACCTGCCGGAAAGATTGAACCGGAATTGGTCAACGAAAAAACCGGAACTTCGAAGTTAGTTCCAGATGCTACCAAAGAAGAGTCGGAAACTGTCGATATTCAAGCGATAGGAAACATGGAGAATGTATTTGAAACGTGTGGTATCGAACCGGCTCCGAAAGTTTTGGCTGCAAAAATAGCCGATAGTATGATCCTTGGATTGATCAGTAAGGATCCGCCTGAAGAAGTGGAAGAGGAAGAAGTCGGAGAATCTACGATTGATCCATCTATGGATAATGACAGCCAGGGCGGTTATCTTAGCGATATTTCGAACAATGTAGAAACTACAGCATCAAGTACAGATCGGGAAATTGTATTGCCGCATTTCATTTGTGTAAGTATTTCGAGGAGTAGGTTACTGAACTGATTCGTGAGGGCTTTTCTCTATTTTACGTCATATTCACTACTTTCCCTCCTATTAATTTCTAAGCGCACAAAAATAAAATTCGAACCATATGAATCGTAAGTGAATCAATCACTATCGATAAGTCCAGGTGAAAAATACATAAGTTCATATGTGAATTTAATTATTAACAATTCTTTGAGGAGTCTCCGAACATTCTGCTTAGTTATTTGTAAGGGAGTTATCTAGGTGAATCGAATAACCGAACGAATCATATACGTTTACATAAATCATTTAGTCTAGATACAGCTCCATTTCTCCTTTCATATACGTACAACTTCAGCATTAAATTCAAAATTTATATTCGCAACATATTGCGATCTTGTCCCTTTAGGTAAATTGTCGAAGTAGTTATCGTCACAAATTTGACAATAATGAAAATAAAAAAATTCGAACAAAAAGTTGGTCTGTGATTGAAAAGATAGTGAGTGGGCAATACCGATGCTAGAATCAGTACGCTAAGGCTGAAGTAAATGTTTGCAAAACATCTTCCAAAGATTGTACTGCCAGACCCGCTTTCTCCGCCAAAGATAAATGAATGTTTTTGCCACATTGGCATGCAAAGGCTGTACTAAAAACTCTCAACTGATTGATTGCCAAATCTCTCAAAATCCTCTCCTTGCGCTTTTGATCTCTTTTGAAGTTACTGTCAAAAATTTTGGCAAAAAAGTTTGTCACTCAAACAATGTGAAAGTGAAGTCAAAACTTAAGTAATTGACTGATGCAGTTTGAATGTAGACCAATAAAAGACATTAGTGAAACTTTGGCAGGAACTAGGATATTTTAAGAAGTTGGAAAATTTTTTTACTGGAACCTAATGACCCAAGGCCGGAATAAAGATTTCGAAACACTTTAGACTATATTTTAACTCGATATATCGAAAGAAATACTTGGTCCAGGACAAGTATGGGAAAGACTTGGCTTTATCCAGGATTTTGATGCTAACACTTTACCCAGGATTACTACGCCAAAAATCCAGCCTGAAAAGAAGACCGTTGATGGTCTTGTTTTTATTTTCATGTACGGCTTATTTGCCAAAATATTTTTATAGTTTCGTAGACTGCTACATTTGTAGGAGCAGTTGTTCTTGGAAGAACATTGCTAAAAAAATGTCTAACCAAAATGAATCTTAATGCTGTCGGTTGTTGATCACTCACATTAATTATAATAGATTCCGACTACCTCAAATAACTTTCTTATGGAATCCAAATTAAAAAATTACTTTCATATGAAAAATAACTTTCAAATGGGTTTTAAGATCTTAAAAGAGGGAAAAGTTAAAATTTCTCCAAAAACTTGATCTACAAACTTTAGCAATCAAAGACAGAAAATGAGGTCTATGAAAATTTAGCGCAATAAAAACTGTACAGGTGGTGGGTGAATTTTTATAAACTTTTAGTTTCATAAATTATGGCCAAAAATCGTATTTGCAATTTGAAAATACTGTTTTATTGAAATAATAAAATAAAACTGCGAAAACGAGAGTTTTCAGAAAATATAATTCGTCTTCGAAGTTAGACGATTGCTCTTACGACAAATGTTACTCCATTTTACTTTAATGTTTTTTAATAATAAAATATTCTTATCGATCTGAAATTTTAAAGAAAGGTAGTGTGAAATTCTGTATTTTCAGGTTTTCCGTCTGTCCGCCATTCACGCCTAAGGGAGTAGTTGTGTCCATTGAGAAACCGAATTTGCTTTTACTTTTAAGGGCATTTTATGTAATTGCCTAAAAATTAATACATTTTTTAACATCTGTTCAATCGAATTCCGCCAAATCTAATAAAATCTCTTGCACTTCGATGAGCTTTCAAAACAATCGCCTAAAAAAATCTAATCTGATCTAATCTAATTTGTATGCGTTTTTACGAATTCCGTCATATCTTTTAGGTCTGATCAGATATCGAATAGATTTTTACTTCAACGACCTTTTTCTATAATCGCGCAAAAATCGGTTATAGAATTATTTGATATATAACGACAGGGGTTATGTTATTTTATCTAATTTGATAGTGTGAATTTATTTGTATTATATTGATCAGAGCTTCAGGTATTTGTAGTATTCTTTGTTTACAAAAGTGTTAATAAATAGTAAACGCCTGTTTTATTTTAAACCAAACTAATTTATCAAATTTGATAAGCCCATAATCCGAGTTTATTTGTTGATGACACGTAACGTATGGTAGAACTACTTAACATTGGTGTTCTTCAATTACCGTTCTATTGCGTGAATACAGAACATTGAACAAAAGAATATTTTTCCTTTGTTGGGGGCGATGTTTCAAGGTAAATTTATATCGGGGACTATGATTTATATATTTTTACCTCGAAAGTAGAATTTTATATAATGGCAATTAGTTCTAGACTTGCTTTCTTCCCAGAGACTTTGAGCTTCCTTTTGTTACGTAATTCACAAGGGATATACGTTTAGTGATTCTACTGTTGCCCCAAAATTCTCATTAATCTATAACCGATTTATCTTCAAGTAATATTATGCATATGTAAATTTAAGCTTATTGCGAATCAGTTCAGTTCCCTTTCTATCAATCAACTCCTGCCGCGTATCCTGTTCATTTCCTTTCGAAACATTTTAATTTAACATTGAAACCCGAATATATTCTAACAACAATTTCAGGGGGTCGAAGTGAAGAACGAACTCGAAAAGCCTGATTATGTTTGTATAGTGCCAGAGTATCCGGGCATCGGGAAGGCCGTGACAAAGAAAACAGTACAGGATTTCCTAACCTATTTAAAATTCCGATCAAGGAGTCAAAAGGGAATGGTCTTGCCAAGAAACTTTCGAGAAGATAAATGCCCCAACATGGTTGATTGAGGACAAGGGATATTTATAATTAAGTTGTCTTGTTGTGTTTTTGGGATCTTACGGCGAAAGATTTTCGGCCTAAATTTCAGATTCGGGAAGTTGGGTCGGATTTTTCTTCTCGTCGGTTTAAGTTTTATATGAAAAATGCCGAAATTTTTATTAATCTATAGTATGCAATCGGTATAAAATTATTTATTGCTAACATTTTTCACTTAATTGTCTATGATTCATCAGTTAATGTAGCATTTTGATTGTTAATAAATAAATTAATAAAATGATTAATGGCTAAATCAGTTTGTTGATTTATTGTTGTTTGATTTGAACTTTCTCATTTTCTATGCTTTACTACGATTAGCACAGACAATAGAATTATTGTAGTTTTAAACATTTTACGTAAGACACGTTAGCTTCTTACATTCGCCAGCTAACACATTTCTCATCTGAGTATTATAATGTCTATGCTATTAGTAAATTATTGGTTTTAATGGTACTCAATCGTGCAAAATGATTGTGTACGTTCTTACGAATTCCGACATATGACTTATGTGTAATAAGATATCGAATTGTTTTTTACTTTTGCTTTCTATATAATTTTAGAATTTTTTCATGTTTAACCTCTAAAGGGGCTGTGTCGATATTTTATCCCTTATTACTTTATTATTTTAATAATAAAGTATTGTTATCGATTTTTTAAAAAAAAAAAAAATTTCCTACCCTGAAAAATTCTTTTCCACGTTTCATGACTAATAGACACCAAAAAAGCAAAAAAAAATGTCAGTCCGTCTGTGCGCCGTACGCCGTCCGCCGTACGCAAAACGTTTGAAAGCGTATAGCTCTCAAACTCTTTGAGCTATTAAGTTGAATTTTTTTTGCTTGGTAGACTGAGCAGACCCCTTCAAGTGGCCACCTTTTGAGTGGTGGGGGTGTGAGGGAAGCGTTTTAGTCGAAAAATTTTAGTTTCTAGTTCTCAGTAACCGCATAGGCTAGGAGGCTGAAACTTGGAATTTATATAGAGCATCGATAGTGGACCCATTTGCAAAAAAAAATGATAATATGGATAAAGGGGTGTGGGAGTGGAGTGGAATAATAATGCGTCCGAAATGCTCGAAAGCCGAGATCGAGACATTCTAAAATTCATATCTCCTAATCGGTTAATGTCACGAAATTAGAACTTAATGAACATCTGTGGGTATACTAGGAGAATAGATCCAAAACAAATTTTTTAGAGGGGGCAGTGATGTACGGGGGTGGGGGTTGAAAAACTTTAGATTACGATATCTCGCGAACGCATTGTACAAGAGAAATACAATTTGGTGTCTGTATAAATGTTGACAAATAAGGTTTGCTGAAAGTAAAATTTTTTATGGTGGCGGTGGAGCATGGAAGTGGAGGGGGTAAGAATTTTTTTAAAAAATCACGTCTCATATCTCAAGAACGGTGTAAGATAGATGCTTAAAATTTTTACCAGAAGTAGGCCTAATAGACCCCCAGCAGAAAAAAATTACATGGATGAGGGTGTAGAGGGTAAGGGTGGAGGAGGGTGAAAAGTAAAAAGTTCCGATTTTTATATCTCGAGAACCTATATAACAATATAATGCTGAAACTTGGTATTTAGATAGAACTGTAGTAGTAGCATGTTGGAAAAATATAATTTTTTATAGGGGTTGTATGGTACGGGGGTGGGGGGTGTTTTTCCTAACTATAGAACGGCTTATGCTAGAAAGTTCAAATTCGGTACGTATATGTAAATCAACTACAAAAGTAATTCTGATTAAAAAAAAATTCAAATATCCATTGGCGTTCGGAAGTGTGGCAAAAAAAATTATCAGTGAAAATGGAATGCATATATTTTCACGATTTTCGTGTATTAGGTCTTTCAAAATATTGAATTCATTTTTTTTCTACGGCTTCTTCATATAAATACCTAGAAAGTGTTTTCAGGATTTTTTAAAATTGGACCCCCAAGGTGGTGTAAAGGGGATGTATACATTTTCACCAATTCAGCCGTATCCCTCAGGTCTGATTAGATATCGAATAACTTTTCACTTCCATGGGCTTATTTAATAATCACCTAAAACTTGTTTTCAAGGTTTTTCCTTTTTCAACCCCTAAGAGTGTAAAAACAGGTTGAACACGTTTTCACGAATTTCGTCATATCTCTTAGGAGTGATAAGACATCGGATTGGTTTTCACTTCCTCGGGCTTTCTTTATATATATCTAAAAACTCATTTCAGGATTTTTGGATATTCAACCCCAAAGTGGGTGCAAGGGGGTTGCATATGATTTCACAAATTCTTACATATTTCTAGTTCTAATGAGATATCGAATTCATTTTTACTTCCTAAGGCTTCCTACATAATCGTCAAAACGTTGATTTCATGATGTTTGTTATTCAACTCCAATAGAACGTAAGGCTTTCGACATATTTCTCAGGATTGATGAGATATTAGATCGGTTTGCACTTCCACAGACTTTTTATATAATCGTCTTCAAACGCATTTCCGATTTCATGTAATGGCCCAAAACCAAATCACGAAAAACCTTCTAATGGCGTAACAACTGATATTATACTAGGACTAGATCTCGTCCCGGTGCATGACCCAATTATGTAATTCATATGTTATATGAGGCAGCGGCGTAAGTATTTTAGCGCGACCCCATTTTAACCGCTTCCCGAACACTTTTTTGGGTTTTCAGTCACATAGTAACCTACACCGCATCTCAGAATTAAACTCGTTCCGAACTTCTACCCAAAAAATAATAAGGTTGCGCCCAGACTGTTGGCAGATTTTTTACTTCCTCGTGCTTTCTTTATGTTTATCTTGAAACTGATTTGAGGAATTTTGATAATTCAACCCTCAAGTGGGTTTACACGTTTTCACAATCTTAATATATAAAAATGTTCGTTCGGGGTTCGTGTGTCTAAAACTTAAGAACCGCTAGACCCATTGACACCATATTTGGACCATATGTTAGTTTGGTCTGCAAGAAGGTTCCTCTTAATTTTACTACCGGTAGGTGTCGCTGCAGTCGAGATATTTCGATTTTTCTTATTTATGGTTCGGTTTGGCTAAAATTCACAACATATATTACTTCAATAAAAATATATTTGTTGAGAAAATTTGGACCCGGTAGGTGGCAGTGGAGCCGAGATAATAATGAAAAACTATATAGATTTTCCTATTGACTGAAGTAGTTGTTCATATCGGAATGGATCATAACTCTTATATGCAACGTACGTTGGCTACGATTATTGACATCTTTATAATTATGTTGCCTGCCGATAGGTGGCGCTGCGCGCTGTATTCTCACTTTTGCATTTGTTAATCGATTTCGTTTGTGCTTTGTTGACATTTGAGTAGCATTGTTTCATGTACTTACGACGACGTGCGCATAAACACATATTGATTTGTGAAAAAAAATAAAAATAATTTATCCAAGTGGAATTAGCATCAAAGTGATTGTAAGTAAAAGTGTAGTTATAATTTCAAGAGTTCTACAAAGTATCTAACGTGTAAATGTTTTTAATTTGTATTCTACTTCATTTAATGTTTCTTTAACATTCAATTTGTTTATAGAAAAATACGGAGACTGTCCAGAGGAGGAAACATTGGTAATAAATACTCGACATGCCTTACAAGAAAGAGGGGCCCGTCAATTTAATTTAATTTAATTTAATCTAAAGCCATTGAACAATATATACATTTCACTTAGACAATAGCTTAGGGCTTAGAAGGAATAGAAATTTACGTATATAAAGATTTACAAATAGGAGTGAGTTGTTAAAAAAGAAAACAATAGAAACAATCAGAGCCAAAGAAGTGGTTGTTTAAGTTTTAGGATAAAAGATGAATAGGAAGAGATCCGAGCTGGAGTGTGTCGTGCGACCTTTGGAGCCTAACCAATGGATAGTAAGTAGACATAAAGTAATGCTCGTGGAGGGCAAAAAATGTTACGATTTCGGGTACCAACTTAGTCTGTTCTGAAAGAGAGCTCGTCAAGTAAGAAACTACAACAAATGCTATTACTAGAAATTTTAAATAAAAAGGTCGCGTCAAGGTACGTTCTACGTTGGCTTAGAAGAGGAAGTTGAAACCCTGTGAGTCTTGTATTATAGTCCGCGTATGGTATGTTGAATCTGTAGAAGAGGGAGCGTGTAAACTTGCGCAGCACAGACTCGATCGCAGCGATGTGACAGTTGTGATGGGGATTCTACACAACAGAACTATACTCCAAGACACTGTGCACGAGTGACGTAAACAATAACAAAGAAGTACCAACACTGTTGAACGATGACGAAACACGAAGGACAAAACCGGAGAGCGGATAGGCTTTATTATCGATTTCCGCGATGTGATCATCAAATTTCAGCTTCAAGTCAAAAATAACACCGAGATCCTGTATATTAGTGACAGCGGATAGGCTGGTACCATTAATAGAATAATGAAACACAGCAGGAATCATTTTGTAGGTGAAGTTCATAAAGAAACATTTCGCTATGTTAAGTGACATGTCGTTCAATTCACACCATCGAGACAAATAGTCTAGATCAGATTGAAGGCAGATGCAATCTTTATTGGTCTTAATTATTCCGAAGAGTTTGAAATCATCGGCAGATAGAAGAGAAGTGGAGGAAATACCAAGGGCAAGATCATTTATAAAAAGTTTGAACAAGAGTGGCCCCAGTATGGAACCTTGTGGAACTCCTGAGGGAGCCGAGAAATTTTCCGATAGCTTAAGATGGACCCGAGCCAATTTAACACTGGAGCAACAGTCGCAACGCAATCAAGAGCTTGTGAATCGCATGGCTGCAATGCATGCTCCCCGAACTCCTAACGAACAACATCTTGAGACGCAAAGAATTAATGAGCGTTACTAATGCGAATAGATTAGCCACTGTTGAAAGAATCCCTGCATATTTAATTTAAATCAACAAATAATGTTTCTATTTTAACATTAAAATAAAATGTATTAGAATTCTTCCATGTAGACATCGTCAAATTGCATGTTATTAAATTATACTGCAACACCACCTATCGTAGTTGAAATAAATTTCAGCAAAATTATTAAGAAAAAAAGATTTGTTTAAGGCAAAACAACGTTTGCCGGGTCAGCTAGTATTATACGAGTATATCTCTTTAGATTTGGGGTCATTTCATCAAGAATCGCCAAAAATTACGAAATTTGTGACCTTACCATCTCCGATTCTTTTCAAAATTTTTATGCTTGGAGAACTAGTGATAAAAATAATTAAAATTAAATTTTTTCTTTCTATCTCATTTTTTTTTCGTTACAGTATTGTTACATGTAAACCTGGCAACCGCGCAACCGTGCAACTCGATCGTTTCACATAATGAAAACAACAACAACCGAATACCTAGTTGCAAAATAACCCAATCAGAAACCTAGCTGAAGATAAGACGAAACAACACGATTGTATCTCCCTTCTTATCGAATGCTCTCCAATATACTAGAACTCTTTGCATACACCACTGTACGAAGATCGAAATCGAAAGCTCTAAAGCTTTCGAGAAGATTCCACACTGAGCGAACATTCAAGTACATCCTAGACTGCAACCGGATAGTATAAAAGCAGGTGAAGCTTTCAGCGAGGAATATAGTAATTTTTATTACGTCGACTGTGACAGCCAGCGTGTATACGCGACCGTGTTGGTAGAGAGCGAAAGTGATCGAATCAAGCGATAAAGATAAGCGGGCGGTATTGCCATATAGTGCGAAATATTGTGCTAATAGAATTTAATAGTGCGATTGAATAAATTATCACTTATTTTTATTTTAACCGAATTGTGTTTCATTTGAAATCCCGGCGAACCCCTAGCTCGCAACAGTATGTTAAAGTTTTCGCAAAAATGGTGTCCGAGTCCTCTTTGAAAATTCATATCTCTGGTAATTTTTATCCTAGAATAATAAATTAGGAATTATTTTAAAGGAGGAAGTTGTCACAATATAAAAAAATAAGAGTTAAAATTATCCTTGATTTTGTCCTTTAACCTTGAATATCTCAAATTTCGGTTTTTTATTTTTTTTTTTCTATTTTGTAGGTTATACTGTTTTACAAAACATACCAAGAAATTAACTTGGAATCTGAATGGAATCGGGGTCAAAAAAAATCTAAGAAAATCAGTGCTTCTCAATTACTTTATAGAAAAAGGGTCATTCCATCAAGAATCGCCAAAAGTGTGACCTTATCATCGCCAATTCTTTTGAAAATCGAAGAATTAGTGAAAAAAAATAAGGTTTTAATTTTTTGTTTCTATCTCATTGTTTTTGTTAGTTAAAGTATGTTAAAGATTTCGCAAAAAAGTTATCCGAGTCCTTTTTGAAAATTCATATCTCTGGTAATTTTTGGCCTAGAATACTAAAGTAGGGCTTATTTTAAAGATTGATGTTTAAGAATTGTCGCAATATAATAAAAATACGAATACAAATTATTCTTGAAAACAACCTGTTTCATGGTATACAAATGCGATAATTTTATGCAGTATACCATGCATTTTACTGCTAGTTGTTCCATTCCCCTATTGTGTGGCGAGTATCGCAACTAAATGTCTTTGTTTGCTTTTATCAGATACTGTCAAATAATTCCATATGTGCAGTTTATCATATGCAGCTAGTTTCAATACTATGATTTCAATACCATGGTTTGTAAATACGTAAAAATGAATTCGGTATCTCATTAGAACTAGAAATATGTAAGAATTTGTGAAAACATATGCAACCCCCTTGCACCCACTTTGGGGTTAAATATTCAAAAATCCTGAAATTAGTTTTTAGATATATATAAAGAAAGCCCGAGGAAGTGAAAACCAATCCGATGTCTTATCACTCCTAAGAGATATGACGGAATTCTTGAAAACGTGTTCAACCCGTTTTTACACTCTTAGGGGTTGAAAAAGGAAAAAACTTGAAAACAAGTTTTAGGTGATTATTAAATAAGACCGTGGAAGTGAAAAGTTATTCGATATCTAATCAGACCTGAGGGATACGGCTGAATTCGTGAAAATGTATACATCCCCTTTACACCACCTTGAGAGTCCAATTTTAAAAAATCCTGAAAACACTTTCTAGGTATTTCTATGAAAAACCTGTGGAAAAAAAGTGAATTCAATATTTGGAAAGAACTAATAGATATGACGAAAATCGTGAAAATATATGCATTCCATTTTCACTGATCATTTTTTTTGCGCACTTCTGATCGCCAATGGATATTTGAATTTTTTTTAATCAGAATTACATTTCTAGTTAATTTACATATACGTACCAAATTTCAACTTTCTAGCATAAGCCATTATATAGTTAGGAAAAACACCCCCACCCCCGTACCATACTACCCCTATAAAAAATTATATTTTCCCAACATGCTACTACTATAGCTCTATCTAAATACCAAGTTTCACTTTTATATCGTTATAGGTTCTCGATATATAAAAATCTGAACTTTTTACTTCTCACTCTCCCCCACCCTTACCCTCTACACCTCCTTCACCCATATCAACAATATTTTTGCAAATGGGCCCACTATCGAAGCTCAATATAAATTTTAAGCTTCAACTTCCTACCATAAGCGGTTGCTGAGATCTGGAAACCAAAATTTTTCGTCTAAAGCGCTTTCCTTACCTCCTCCCTCACACCCCCACCACTCAAAAGGTGGCCACTTGAAGGGGTCTGCTCGGTCTACCAACAAAAAAAAATTCAACTTAATAGCTCAAAGAGTTTGAGAGCTATAAGCTTTCAAACGTTTTGCGTACGGCGGACGGCGTACGGCGCACAGACGGACTGACATTTTTTTTTCTTTTTTGGTGTCTATTAGTCATGAAACGTTGAAAAAAAATTTTTCAGGGTACCAAATTTTTTTTTTTTAAAAATCGATAACAATACTTTATTATTAAAATAATAAAGTAAAATGAGGTAGAAAGAAGTACAAACATTTTCAAAAGAATCGGCAATGGTAAGGTCACAACTTTGGCGATTCTTGATGGAATGACCCTTTGCTGTGTTATCAATTTGGCTACAACTTCAGCAGAGTTTTTATTTAATAGTCTACAAACCGATTTTAGTATTTTCTGATATCCAACTTCCGAGGTGGTGTAAAGGAGTTGCACACATTTTCACAAATTCCGACATATTTCTTAGATATGATGAGATATCGAATATATTTCTTCCTGTAAATTTGCCAGAAAGCCAATTTTAGGATTTTCAAATATTTAACCCAAACGGGTTGTAAGAGGGTTTCATAGTAACCTACACTGCATCTCAGTATTAAACGCTTTCCAGACTTCTACCCAAAAAATAAAAAAAAAATACTGTTGGCAGATTTTTTTTATAGTGGCTGGCGTATTCGCCGACTTGCAGGGCTATGCTTTGTAATAAACATAAACACCTGGAATGTTATTATAACGTTTTATGCAAATTTTTATGTGAGAGTGACCAACTAAAGCCCCGTTTTCACGGTGACAGTTTTTAACGATAGTACTTTCGTGAGAGCATAGCACGATAGTGTGAGAGTTTGATAGTGCGACAGTCTACTGTATGGGTGGGCCATCTAGTGGTTTATTCTTAAATCAAAGGTTATTTTGACACTGAAAGCTGTTTCCCGTTCGAAATCATGACAGAAAGTCAGTATCATACCACCGCGGAACGAAATGAGTCACTTTACGCTTGAACAACGTTGGGAAATATTGAAAACTTATTTCCAAAGTGAGTGCTGTGTAGCCCAAACAGTGCGTTTTTTGAAAAGAAGTTTTAGCCGAAATGAAGCACCCACCGCGCCTGCTGTACGCAAGTTTGTGCAAAAAGTTCGTGAGACTTGCATGCTAATGGATAACACTCATGGCCCCCGTCGTCGTACGGTGCGCACAGACGAGAATGTGGCTGCTGTAGCCGAGAGTGTGAGACTCACTCCACGAACATCAACTCGCCGTCGATCTCAACAGCTCAACATTTCACGCACTAGCCCATTGGCGGATACAGGGGGTGGGCGGAGGGGGCGGCCGCCCTTCCAAGAGCAATTCCGAATTTTCTAAACATACATACTTCAATCGTTCTCCGATTTTTTTTACTCCACTGCAATGTGGACTATAATTAGCATTTACCATACACTCAACGTTCGAGGCGCGCCTCTATTCCAACCATAAACCAATCAGATGGCTCGTGAAGTCGCAAGGGTCTAACATTCTTCAACTTTTTCTCCGACGCACGCTTCCATATGTGTACACAGATACAATGAACTGTGGTACCACACAATTCGCAGCTCATCGTATTTCTGTCGTTTCGCACTTATAGGCAAGTTGCGCCGCAAAGGCATGTTGAGTGTAAATTGCTTTCAACACAGCAAAGAACACAGCCGACGAAAACCGGTTTGCAATGGCCTGATGGGGGTAGAGGCTCCCCTCGAGGCGAGCCTCAAGGGTGAGTGTAAACGCACCATGATAAAAAGACTACAAGACAACATATTGCGTAGGTAATAGGGTCATTCCATCAAGAACCGGAATGACGAAATTTGTGACCTTACCATCTCCGATTCTTTTGAAAATTTTTGTACTTTAAGAAATAGTGAAAAAAATAATTGAAATTCAATTTTTTGCTTCTATCTCATTTTTTTGTTAATTATAGTATGTTAAAGTTTTCACAAAAATGGTGTCCGAGTCCTCTTTGAAAATGAATATCTCTGGTAATTTGTATCCTGGAATAATAAAATATTGCTTATTTTAAAGGGGAAGGTTGTCGCAATAAAAATTATTCTTGAAATTTTTTTCAAGTATAATGATTTTGTCCTTTACCCTTGAATATCTCAGAACGGTTTTTTTTTATTTTTTAGGATTTTGTAGGTTATACTGTTTTTTAAAACATACCAAAAAATTAACTTGGGATCTCAATGGGATCGGGGTCAAAAAAATCGAAGAACATTATAGTGGTTCTCAATTTTTTTATAGAAAAAGGGTCATTTAATCAAGAATCGCCAAAAGTGTGACCTTATCATCGCCGATTCTTTTGAAAATTTGTGTACTTGAAGAATTAGTGAAAAAAAAATATGATTTCAAGTTTTTGTTTCTATCTCATTTTTTTTGTTAGTTATAGTATGTTAAAGATTTCTCAAAAAAGATGTCCGAGTCCTCTTTGAAAATTCATATCTCTAAGGTCACGTAAGGTAAGGTCACAACTTTGGCGATTCTTGATGGAATGACCCATAATAAGATGAAAACAATATGATCCCGTTTTTGCTAAGTGCAGTCTATGTAGCTAAATTCACACAGAACTTGATCAAACAAAATAGTCAAATCAAGAAAATGTCCGCCCCCCCAACAGCAAAGTCTGGATCCGCCAATGCACTAGCCTGAGGAGAATTCTGCACAAAGATCTCGAATTATTCGCTTACAAGGTCCAATTGACTCAGCAATTGAAGGCGCACGACCATCCGCTTCGTTATCGCTTCGCAATTTGGGCCTTAGAGCAGCTTGAATTGGACAACGATTTCGGGCGAAAAATCATCTTTTCTGACGAGGCGCATTTTCATCTCGGCGGCTACGTTAACAAACAAAATTACTACATCTGGGGCTCGGAAAACCCGCACGTTATTGTCGAGAAGCCAATGCATCCACAGAGAGTGACAGTTTGGTGCGGATTGTGGAGTGGTGGCATCATTGGACCATTTTTCTTCGAAAATGAGGCTGGGAACAACGTTTCGGTCAACGGTGAACGTTACAGAGCCATGTTATCCGACTTTTTTTTTACTGAAATTGAAGACATGGATTTGGACGACCTCTGGTTCATGTAGGATGGCGCGCCATGCCACAATCGATCTTTTACACACAAAATTCCCAAATCGTGTTATCAGCCGTCTTGGCGATGTCAATTGGCCGCCTCGGAGCTGCGATTTGACCCCTTTGGATTTTTTTTTGTGGGGAGCCGTGAAGGACCGATGTTATGCCAAAAATCCAGAAACGATTCAAGCATTTAAGGCCAATATCATCCAAGCAATCCGTGAGCTTGAGCCCAAAACCATCAACAAGGTCTTGGAAAATTGGAGTGACAGAATGCGCTACTGCGCAGCCAGCCGAGGCAGCCACTTGAACGAAGTTGTGTTCCATCATTAATGGGAATGTTTACTCTTACTAATAAAGCCATAATACATAAAAAAAAAATTTAATTTTGTTCATTTTATTGCATTTTTAAAAAGAAACTTGTATTTGGCCCACTCTGTGCACGGCGCAATAGGCGCAATAGACAGTGAAATTAGGCGATAGTTACATTGTTTATGTTGTCAAATGTTGCGGTATCATTATGGAAAATGTTTCAAGTAAAGCCGGTTGCAGCTGCAGTCACCGGTGAAGCTGGACAAATAAAACACAGAGCGACTTGTAGAGAGATTAAAAACGGTTTCCGTCCACTGAAGGGCGCCCGTGTTAAGTACTTATTCTTCATCTTCATAAGTCTCACCCACGTTCAATCAATAAAACAATACATATCTACTCATTAAATCAATTTTGTTTAAAAAAATTGTACATAAGCATTACGTGAAGACAGCTTTTTAAGATATTGGTGCAATTAAGATTAAGATTATGTAAAACATATTTTTCTGATTAAAACTTATTTCATTTTCAAGTTAAAAGAGAAAAATTCAGTTAAATTTTAACAGCATGGTTTTAAATTGGGTTCGACTCAGAAGAGGGAACCTTGAGGTTACACAGTTTCATTAAAAGAACTGGTGAAATGTCTTAAAACTTAAAATCACATTAATAAAATAACAAAAGCAAACATAACTATCAATCGCGCGTGTTCATTTCTCGGCGAATCTTGAATTACAGTAGAGCGGAATCGTTAAAACACCTGGAATTGATAAATTACCAAGATAATTCAGTTCAAAGCTGAAGTGCAACAAACCATCAAAGCAATTCAACCGTTAAATCAATTGTCCTTACCTTAATATATGTACCTATATATCAATATTTTTTCAATTAATAACACGTACTCATAACAAGTTGAATTATTTTTTGTAATCAAATCTAAATTTTATTATTTTTTCAAATTAACTATTTTTTTATTTTTTCAAATTAACAATTTTTTTTTGTAAATGTCAAAATAAAATTTCTTGCCAATGTCAAGATAAAATTATCGCGACAGTGCTATCAACTATCTCGTAAAACGTGATAGTCCAATAGTGCTATCATGATAGCGCGAAAGTAACTTTCGAGAAGTTTACAAGATGAGAGTTATAACGCAAAAACTGTCACCGTGTAAACGGGGCTTAAGCCAAAGACAAATGGTTCTATATGTGATCGAGTCCTGGACTTTATCTTTAAAAACTGAATTTTTGGCAACCTCTTCAAACAGAATCCTCGTTTCAAATATTGACTTTCGCAGCATATCGGAACATTCCAGACAGATCGCCAGACACTAAGTCAATAGAATGCCGTTTAAGTGTACTCTGAGGCGAGTATAGCATTTTCCTTAACAATTCCATCGTCCTTTTCTTTTAAAACGAAAATAAGGAGGCGAGCATAACGCGCGAAAGCTCATGCTGACAAGAGACTGTGATTAATAGTCGATGGTGAACGAGAGGCTGTAGGACTTTATTGGATCCTTTTTTACAGACCGGCAAAAAATATACGATTCCAGTGGAGTATGGTGGATAGTATGGTGTTCGGTATTTCACTGGTATATATACCCAGTCAGTTCACCCCTTGCCCCGGTTTTTTCGTCTTTTATTTGAGCGAAGGAAATTTTCAGTAAATCGTCTCCTGGCAAAGAAGAGCGCTAAGTTATCGAGATCAAAGTCAGTCAGGGGATGATAAACGCCATTCGTTGTGGCAGTTAAAGATTATGGCGGCTATGTCTGGTTGATAACAGTGAAAACGAGCCATTGATGTCATTCAATAAATCGATTACGACTTTATGACTGCTGACATAACAATGATAGATTAGGCGAAGGGTTTTTCATCGTTCGCTTCCTTAAAATTCCATGGAAATGGTTGTCCTTTTTTTTTGGAGGATTCGTTCGAAGGGCCATTTATTATTGCTATTAGATGACGAATTGACGAAGAATCAGTTGTTATGTCGCTGATTGGGGCGCTTTTTTGGGGCAAGTTGTAAACAAGAGAGATGGATTTAATGGGCTCGTTAAGGGTTGCTTGTGGTCTGGTTTTACGACGGATGGGGAAAGAATTTTTTTTTAGTGGCGCAGTAATTTATTTCTGAATTTTTATTTTGAAGTGTTGAAAGGCCTTGACCGGAATGGCAAGAATTATTGCAAATGTTTGACTTTTCGCACTGGTGAATGTATAAAATTCCTTCATTCGGACCATTTTTGTGTTTAATGTAATACAATTTGAAATTATCATTCTATGGCTCATACTATGACCGGGTGTCTTAAAGACTTGTGAAGGGTGACTACTAGAAGGATTTATGTAATTTTCTAAGGCTTACAAATGGACAGATGAACAGATGGACGGACGGACAGATGGACAGCCGGACAGACAGACAGACGGAAAGACAAGTAGGCAGTTAAAACAGGTGGACGGTCAGACACACGGATGTTCAGACAGGCGGATGGTCACATAGATAAACCATCCGACAGACAGAGAGACGGATATGCAGTTTGACGGAAAGATAGGTGAATAGACTTTTTCTATACAATGACAATCTAGAAGAGAGGAACCAGGAGTAGCTAGATCCAATAAAGTTGAACGATATATTACGATGAATATTTCGGTTAAAACTTATTTGACTGTATGAGCTCGGGAAGACAGATGTTGAGAGGTTATTCCATATGTACCGTCCGGTTGACTAATGTAAAATTGGAGGGTAGAAAGAGGGTAAATTCTTACATCAGTCGCCATAATAATAAAACAGCCAGACTTCCTATATCACGTCGATGTTCCTCTTTGCACTCTGGCGAGGGTCCCAGGCTAATTGAGGGGACTTTCTTTATATATGAAAATTACATTAAGTCTGGGGCTAATGTAAGTTTGAATGAAGAAGTTCTTTTCACATTTGTAAAGGAATCCCAAGCACTTAATTGCGCCTTTTGTTATGCTAGAGATATAAACAAATGCGATTGATGGAATGTGTCAGTCTTTTTTGCGAGTTAAAAGCGAGCTTTGCGTTTTAGATGCATTGAATTGAACTTCATTCTACCTTCCCCAGGCGATATCTGTGTTCGATGAGTCTTTCATGTTTCGTCTGAAATGTGGTAATTGACTTCGACGCGATTCAGTGATAGACATAACGAGAAGTTAATGGCACTATCATTGGCTAAGCTATGAATTGAGTTTGAAGCGCAAGAGATGGGACTATTAAAGATTAAACAAAAGTTCATTAATTATCCCTGCAAGAAAGCGCTACCCGAAAGTACAAACACATGCATTAAATCCAACACCCTGACATCAAAATTGTTTAATTGTATGCGATACATTTAAGCTCTGAATGCATGGCCCTTTTCCAGCCTTTAGCAGGGAATACACGATACAACGATTGTACCGACGTGTGTTGTTGCGATATCTGTCCAACGGTTGTATGCACGGTACACACGATGCGATTTGCATACAATTTTCTTCCAACAATATTTCATAGTAATTCCCAATACAGTTTTTGATAACACAGAAGCACCAAAAGTTTACGAATGAAATCGCTACAACCATAGGCGCGCCGTTGGGGGGGCCAGGAGGGGCGGGGCCCCCCAGACCCCGCCTTGGACCCTCCCAGAAAAATAATTCTGGCCCCTTCCAGAAAAGTAATTCCTTCCTATCCGCAAACTTTTTGTTGGCAATTGTTTTTTTTCAAATATTTTTTAACAATACAAACAATATAAAAGAATCTTCTAAAATGAACGAAGCAAATCTCAACTGATTTTTGAAAGTAACAAGACATTTTTGAATTTTACAATCATTGTTCTTTCGATCTGACGAGAGCTTTACAAGATTTTTTCAATTTAGCAAAATAAATTGGAAATTATTTTTGAAAACAACAAGATTCTCATGAAAAATTTTTGAGTTTTACGAAATTGTAACAAGATTTTCTTCAAGTTTACAAACGTTTTTGAATGTAACCAGCTTTTTTTGAGAATATCTTTGAATTTTAGAAGATGTTTTCAGTTTAACAAATTAAAGTAAAAATTGGTTTTAAACATAACGACATTTGCATCAAATATTTTTTGATGTTATGAAATCCTAGAATAAATAAATTATTTGGTTTTTGAATATATCGATATTGGATTCGTATATTTTGATTTCTTAGTATATAGTTTTAAACAATTTTTTGTAACTGAAGTTTTACCAGTATATTATTCACTTTGAATTATATCTTTGACGGTAATGAAATCAGAAAACTTTTGGTTATTCGCTTAAATACATATATAAATATAATAATAACGTTAAATAATAACGTTAAGTGAGAATTGCGAAAACAATAGAAAATAAGCTAGGAATGTATAAATACAATTTTTTTTATATCGAAATTGAAGAAAACATCTTACGAATATAAAAAAAGCTTCTACATATAATCTTCGGGAACGCTAAAAATCTTCGAATTGAAGAAAAATATTCAAATCTGGCATCGCTGCTACTGCTCAAGATATATTCTCGAATCTCTTAATCACATTAAATTCAATTTTAAGGACTCTCTTTAGGTTGGCACTCGAAACTAAAAGACAGTGAGTTCCGTAATTTGAGTGAAGACATTTGTACAGGATTTTTCAGCAGTTGGCAGCTACTCGAAGGAGGACTCGTAGGAACAGGGCCACCCTAACCACAGGGTTAAATGAGCTATAGCCCTGGGGCGCAAGCCTTTTGGGAGCGGCAATTTTATTGATGTTATGTTTTAATTTTTTTAGAAAATACTGACCACAAGAGTGCAGAAATGGAAGATTGTATTTTAAAACTATTATCTGATTTAGATATCAATTTGGAAGATTGTAGAGGGCAATCTTATGATAATGCTTCTAATATGTCGGGTATATTACAGCGGCATCCAAGCGCGCATTAAATCTATAAAAATCTTGCCATTTACGTACCCTGTGCAGCACATTCTTTAAATTTAATTGAAGAGTCGGCGGCGGAATGCTACGTACAAGCAACTAAATTATTTTTATTTCTTTAAAATCTATACAATTTCTTTGCCGCGTCAACATCAAGATGATTTTGACAGATATGCTAGCATTAAAAAACAAAGTGCCTAAAAAATTAAGTGACACTCGTTGGTCAGCAAGAGCTGATTCAGTGAAGGAAATTGTTTCCGGTTATGAAAATTTTAAAGATGCATTGAATAAAATTTTGGAAGATAATTTTCAAAAGCCTGCAACAAAATTTGAAGATGAGGGCTTGTTAAATGAGTTTAACTCACTGGAAACTACTATTATGGTAGCATTTTGGAACGAAATATTATAAATCATAGATAAAATTAATCACTTCAAAAAGTTGATACTACAATTGAAAGCATTATTTGATTATACGCTTCTTTAGAAAAACGAAACGAAATACAGAATCATTTAACCTTTACAAATCCGAAGGTATAAAATTGTCTAATTCTTACACTTTTATATTTTGTATTTGCCGCTTCCACTAGCCATCAAAATTGTATTTTCTTATGACGAGGGGCGCATTATTTTTAGTAGACCACGGTCGCCGAATATCCAAGAACTATTTCAAATTTTTTTCCTTCAACTGCAGCTAGTGGAAAAGCAATGTATAAAACATTTTAAAGTAGCAACCTAAGACTAATCATTCGTTGTTTATACGAACATCTAATTTGTAAGCACAAAACGGACGAACTTGTATGAAAAGCATGTGTGCCTTTCGGAAGAAGTCGTATGTCCTGAGCACTGATATATAATATATGGATACCTCATCGGCTCATTTCCCTATACGATATGACATATTGAAGTAGCCGACGAAATCGTACCCTCTCGCTCCTTCTTAAATTTCGAACTTCGAAAAACATGGGCAACAACTTAAATAAAATTAAAAACTTTTCAATTTGAATTATCAGTTCTGACAATTCAAATTGTTCGATTTGATGGTGAGAAGTTGTGTTTTGCGCTCGAAATTCATAACAGTTTACTTCAATTTTTTTATTAATAAATTTCTTGGGAAATAAAAGCTTCAGGAATATTTATAACGGTTGAGCATGTAATACGTTATTTTTGAATTTGGCGCTATACCGATAAGTACATGGTATTATATTCGTACTGCAGTAGCCAATATTACCTGTACAATTTACACAGCTTAGTTGCAATTTTATGAACTCATTTTCTTTCAATACCTTGCATTGTTTATCCAAAAAAGTATTTATCAAATTCAAATTATTTGGTAATTTTTCAATTCAAAATTACACCTAAAAATTCGGATTTCATTTATCATGTTGCCCAATCTGATAGTTCTGTCATTGTTTTCCTTCTCGCCTTAATACATGCAGATACCGTGCTGCTAACTCTTTCCTTCTTAAGAATCAGGTCCTCCGTGGTTCAATCCTAATTTGTACCCCGGATAACTTTCGAAGTTTCTCTAAAGTTAAAATGAATTGAATTTTTGAAAGAAACATAAAGAAATGTTTCAATCAAAAATTATTTTATTTGCATTACCAATTTTAAATCTAATGAATGTTTAAAATCATCAAAATTTTGTTCAATAATGCAGAACCTCGGGTTATCATGGACACCTTTTTCGAAATATTGACATTTTAAAAACGTCGGCCATGTGAGATAGCAAATCAAGGCCTCTATTTGATATATCTCAGTGGTCCTGAGCCATTCGGCCCCTAGCCCCTGCCAGATTTTAGACCACGGCACGCCTATGGCTACAACAGTTGTATTCATGATAATACACTATACACTATACATACAACCTGTCGCATGCCACCGCCGGTTTTCGGTTGAGAGCATACCACCGTGCGATATCGGCCCAACCGATGTTTAAAAGCGCATACCCGATACAATCGCCGCATACGAGTACAACGACAAATTGGGCCAACAGTTGGTACAACTGTTGTATCGTGTATTCCCTGCTTTATGTGCCATCAAATTTCCGCGTAAATTAGTTGAGCGGACCTATCCCGCAACGCCATAACTCCTGCTGCACTACTATCATTTTTGTTCTACTGCACTTAGGTACCTGACGTTTTTGGATATCTCTAAACGTCTTGCTTTATTTCTTATTTCATACTTTTCATTGTTTTTTTTAGGTTTTTCTTATTGAAAAAAGGATTTTTTTCTTCTACATCTTAATCAGGCCGAACAGGTACCAGCGTACCTGTGATGCAAAATTAAGACGCATTTTGAATTAAAACAGATATGTAGTTAAACTATAGGGTACCATTCACTGGTAATTTACCCGTTAAATCGTACGGGCCTCGCTTTGTAATTTACAGTATGGGATTGGGTTAATTTACTGGTCAGCTACCGGGTATCATTAACTAGGAGTGAAAGAAATGGAGATAGAGGTAGCGAATCACACGTATGTACACCGATACGAAGTATATAAGTTAATTTTTGTCCCGAGGCCTATACGTTTTAACTAAAAAATTACCGGTTAATGTTACGGCAGAGCTCCGGCGGACTTATCCGGTAATTTTCTTGCAGGGATGTAACCATAAAATCCCGTACATACGAAATCCAGAAATATAGAAACATGAAAATTCAAATGCAATTTATAATTTTAAAATCTATTTCATTTATGTAAGTATATTATTAATGAAACGATTCAATTTCTGAATACGATCTGTTTCTGTTTTTAATTTTCTTTTGTTTTTGCGTATTATCCCAGCAAACACATTGGCGAGAGTTTGCTAGCAGCAAGCATTAGGCAAGGGGAAATAAAATGCGATCAGCTCGCCCTTTTATCGAATTGTAATTGCCACAGACAATGATTTCAAAATTCTTGCTAAATGCTTGCAAAAAGATTGCAATTTGTAAGGATAACATTTTTTTAACCCTTAGAAATGGCACGCATTTCGCAAATGGATAGAGACCATATTGCATATTCTCGTTGGGTGTTTATTAGTTGTGCATCAGTCGGAAAGAACACTTGGGAGTGCTAACTATTGTATTATTTATTGCATTTTTTGGTGCGAGTGAAAGTGATTTTTAATAACCGGTGAGCAAATTAAACTTAAGACTTGCTGGCAAGAATTCTTGCCGGCAAGTCTAAAATCGCCACTTAGAAGTAACTTGCCAAATTATCGTTTTGAGCAAGGGAACTGATAAATTACCCTTGCTCGAAGCGATGATCAGGCAACTAGCGTTTAAGTTGCCATTTGTAACTTACCGGCAAGAAGCATTTTAGTCCGCCGTATAACTTACTTTCGAGGGTTTTGCAATTGTTGCCGCAAGGGTTTTGCTTGCCTACTATAAGCCGCCGGCAAGTTACATACGAGTTAAAATGTTTGGTGGGATGTTTGCTGGGATGTTTCTTGCGTTTATATGTTTGGGTAACTTTTAATAGTATTGCAGTATTTCATGGCAGACTTCGCTAAAAACAATTTTTGTAAACTGCTGTTTTCGTATAACAACTTTCAGAACTAGGAAATCATTCCGCGTTATTGTCACGCGGAACGCGCGTAACCAGTCACATAGGTACATCTTTAATACTGGACACCAAAATTATATGTCAATTTGAATTTCCGACAATTTTAGAAGCCGAGAATGTTTGAATGCAAGATTTTCGAATGCAGGATTTTTAATCCGGGATTTTGAATATTGAATTTTAAGATGAAAATTTTGGATAACGAGATTGGCTAACGGAACAAGCGGCAAGGATTCTGATGTCATCCCGATATTACATGTCTGTCTTTTTAGAGTAAAAAACGTGGATTTTCCGTGACTTTCGAAGTTATTCGAAAGACATTTCATCCAAATTATCCACATTATAAAAGTTCTTGAAGATTTTGGCCAGACCTAATTCTATAGGTAGGTTTACTGCTACTTTATATCCTTTTGTCATTTCCATGTAATCCTTCGGATATCCTTCAAGTAATAACCAAACTGGCGGATGCTTCACAAAAACTTAAAAAAAATTGTTCCAAGTAGCCTTCTGCTTATTATTTTGTCAGTCGTATAGTAACCTACACTGCATCTTATCTAAAAATAATAATAAAATTGCATCCGTACTGTAGGTAGATTATTTACTTATTTATCTATGATATTATATTTTTTCAATTTCAATAAATATATAGGAGATAAAATATCGATATAACCATTAAAGGGTTGAATATCAAAAAATTCTGAAAGCTGTTTTAGGCGACTATATGAAAAGCTCGTTAAAGGGAAAAACATCATCAGACCTAAGAGATGTGTCGGAATTCGTAAGAACGTACAGAATCCTGAAATCAATTTAGGCTATTATATAAAAAGTATGTGCAAGTAAAAACTAATCTGATATCTCTTCAAACTCAAGAAACATGCCGAAAACTGTAAAAAAGTATGCAACCCCTTTACATCCTCCTAAGGCTGAATATCGAAAAATCCAAAAAGAACTTTTTGACGATTACATAGGAAGCCTTTGGTAGTAAACATGAATTGGAATTTGTGAAAATGTATGCAACCACTTTACTTTATCTTGGGGGTTGGATATCAGAAAATCCTAAAATATTTTGTTGGCTATTATTTAAAAACTCTGCAGCAGTTAAATGACGAGATATGACGAAAATTATTAAAACCCTTGCAACCACCTTACACAATATCCAAAAATCCCGAAAAGGGTATAAAATCCGTGAAAATGTATGCATTCCGTTTTCACTGATAATCTTTTTGTCACCCTTCCGTACGCCAATAGATATTTAAATTTTTTTTATCTAAATTACTTTTTTACTAGATTTACATATACTCAGCAAGATTCAATATTCTATCAAAAGTCCCAACATTTTTTTCAGTGGTGGTGGTCTATTAATCCTACTTCCTGTAAAAATTTAAGCAAAGACTCCCTCCCCCCTTAACAAATTATTTTTAGCAAACTCCATTTGCCTATTTATTTACAAAAACCGAATTTCCGTTTTCTAATGCAATCGGTTTGTGAGATATCGTAATCTAAAGTTTTTCAGCTCTGAGAATTTTGTTCAGCTTACACCCCTCCAAAAATGTGTTGGAACTTCCTAGTATAAGCCGTTCCTAAAATATGCAATTTTGAAGTTTCCCTGCTCGCTGAAACCGCTTTTCCTAAAAAGTCAGGGGGTCACCTATAGCAGAAGTTCAGTACAGCAAAAATTTCTTGATGATATACCTTTAAACTTAAATAGACGGACAAGAATGTTCGTTATTACCTTTAATGGGTGGTCTTGAAGTCTTAAAAGGTGGAAATTTTCGGTCGATCACAACACTTTATAATTAAAATAACTTCTTTATGATGCTACCATACAAAACATGGTCAATCCAATTTTCTAATATTTCCAGCAGCCTTATATTTTTGGCTTATTAGAATAATGCACTTGCTCTCGTGAGTCCTTTTTCGATCTGATCCATCTTAAATAAGGAAATTGTATCTTAAATTTTAAGATACTGTCGTACTTTTTAAACCCGACACCACTCTCATTTAAAACGGACAAATTCCTCCAGAAAATCTCTAAGAAGGAAATAGCAATCCCTAGTTCATTGCTTTTCCGTAAATCAATCCAGCAGAAAAGCGCCTGGGATTTATATTTTTCGTGTCGTTTTTTCCCTCGTATTTTCTATTCTTGCCGTTGTCTGTTTGTATTTATCTCTAGCTGCAGCAATAGCCTTTCCGCCACCACCTCGAGTACTGTCGCCTCTCAAAGGTGCCACTATGGTGAATTTATGGTCTTGTGTCATAACCACGGCAAGGGTTCTTGTTCTGTTCGAGATCCAAACCACTATTATAGCTTACAACCACCCCACCCCATCCAACCACCACAACCCCAACTAATACAAGATAGTAGGAACGACACGCGTTCTTCACGAACAAACTACCCTGTGTGTAGGTGGTGGCATACATCATTTGGTAAACAACTGCAACCCGCAGATTTTACAGGAAAATTGTTCGTCGGCTGCAATGATTAATAGTACAAGTACTTGAATGAAAGGAAATAGAAATGCCCTCTTGGATAGCCTGTACGCCATTTTCCATTATGTCCTGATAGCGACGAATACAGCTTTCTCTTTATAATTTTATTTTTTTTTTGGAAAATGATCTATTGAATGACTGATGAATGCAGCTTACCACCACCCCGTACATTTGTTTATTCAATTGTCCTGTCAAGTTTGCCAAGTCTTTTGTAAAGATCTGTGTGCCACTGGGCAGAAGGGTAGCTTCAATTTATCAATATACAATGAGGGGTGGTTCATATAATGAGTGGGTGAAAATCATTTCGCTGCTCATATTTGCCGCTACTCCTTCCTACCCTACGGAATAAAAGTATCCTTTGATTACTTACCGACTACAATGAGAGCATTGGTAACTACAGCTGTATGAAAGGACGGCGCATCTGCTGTAACTTCGCATGTGAAATTTCCCGACAGATTAAATCCTACGTTTCGAAGCGTTACTTGTGTAGCGTTTGACACGGAAAGCTGCAACGAGAAAAATTGAAAATTCCATTAACAATGAAGCTGAAAGAGATTTTTTTTAAAATATTTCTATAGGTTATTAAGTCAAAATTGATGTTTTTTAATTTTAATTTCGACTGATGCGATTAGGGCATAACTCCTAGACATCTCAACCGATTTTGATGCAATTTTGTTCACTTTAATTGAAGATAACTGGTCCTGACGCCGGAAAACAACCAACATTTAATCAAATTTGCTTCTATGGTAGCTTACCATGAAAAATTCCATTCTTAAAATTTAGCGGAAAAATAAAATTGCTGTTGGCGGTTCTCGAAGCCGCGCTCTTAGCGTTTAGCTCTATATATCCTGGCTTACAACCAAAAATTCCACCAAAATTGGTTGAAATATTTGATGATCAAATATTATGTGATCTTCAGCGCGACCTTCCTTTAGTATAGGGTTGCAATGGCGGAAATTTAGCTAATTTTATAATTCGTTATCGTAAATTTGATTTCGATTGAACTATATAGAAATTATGCTCAGCAGTTCCACCAGCTGTAAGGGTGTTTCGGATAGTAGGCATGATACACCCTCTGACGAGTCTATGCCCTCCGATGACGAAACAGCTCCTTCGGACCTAGTCCAACACAATCTTATAAAGACTGGCGTATTCCAGTGAAGTGTTTTCCAACGGTCATGTCCTCTAGAACAACGATTAATCAGCAGTCGAGGATTTCGTGTTGGGGTTTCACACCAGAAACGCTACTGACGCCGGAAAACAACCAACATTTAATCAGATTAATTTTTTTCAAAGTAAATTTCCACAATTTGGAAGCGTTGTTCTGGCGTTAAACGATTCATGATGACTTGCCAAACCTTACTGAACTGAAATGTCAACACGGTTTGACATTCTCAGCTGTCAAACCACAGTTATCGATCTCAATAGTTCTCATGCACCTAAAAAAACACTCTTTATTACTATAAATGGATCGTCAGGTGCTGGAAGTAGTCATATCCTGACACTTAAGTCACCTGACGATCGTGCGGCACTTATAGAAAACAAAGATTGTGTCCTATCGAACAGAGATTTTGGTGAGGCAGTGGCGTTTCTTCTAGGAACATCACGGAGCGACTTTAAATGGTTTTTTTGCAAGTGCTAACCGGACATGCTCTAAAGTCTGTAATACTACATCTGGCTATACACTATCAATTATAATATATGGGCCCTACTAGAACACACTCTTAGCCAAGAGCACTATAGCTGTATCCAAACAAGGACAACGCTAAATAACAAGCAACTAGACACATTAAACGCTCCAGTCACTAGTATATGCTAGTCTAAAATAGGTGACCTAAATGGTGGAATACTGTTTTATGAAATTTTTAATTTTATCTAAAAAAGAACCTTCTTCGGTAATTACTCTATATGTTTACTCTACACTTTGCGCACAAGCTTTGTCCCTCGTCACTTTTTCCCTGTGAGGGTGTTTCCCCGAAAACCATAATTCTCAATAGGTACATTTTCTACATGCTGTTAAAATTGGAATCTCGAATGATTAGAGTTTTAAGAAAACAATGTGGTGATTTAAAATAACATCCACCTTCACAATATTTGGCAAGATTCGAACATGATAGTTGAGTAAAGCCTCTACGAATGGATATAAATTACTTCCGAACTCGAACCTTTCTAAAAATGTGAATTGCCCCCATTATTGGCAGCATGCCATAAAAATCTAATAAAAACTTTGATATTAATATTAAATTGGTTCAGAAAAAAAGAACGCGTATGATTAAAATTGTTTTCAAAGTTCCAAAGGCGAATACAAATATTTCGAACATCCTATCGATGGCAAGCAAAAAAGCAAAACACTTGTTTCCACGTCTAACAGAAAATTAATTCTCACCCCGACCCCTTCATCCCCCCCATCTAGCTGACAGCATTATTTCAATTATTTCAAAATATTGGGCAGTCGTTTGGCCTTCGTCAAGCGATGGCTTTCTCGATAAAATCGTGGAAATGTGATGGCCTTTATCCCGTTCCATTTTGTTGTTGGGTCAGAACCTTTAGATCCTTTTTTGGTCACCACCCCCGAAAGAAGAAATGTTGGTTTGACCATCTTCAAACCTAATTACGCTGTAAAGGAAACCTTCAAGCAAATCATTAATCACCGCCAGAATAAACCACGCCTAGTGCCGACCTAATTTTAAGCGGGAACATTCAAATTTTATTTCCGCTGGCACTGGACAATTTTCTCAGTCCGTGCCACCAACAAACTTCCTGATCCTTTCATTGACTTAGTGTCTTCGTCTTTTGGGAAGTCCTCGAAAGCTTTGCCGTGGAAAACTCATCATCCTCAAAGATTTGCTTAGTCAAGGAAAATGTTCTTTAATGTTCTCCGTGGCCATGGTTTTTGGTCCTTGCGTTCTGGAGCTTGATGTCCTTTTTTACTGGAAAATTTACGAGGAGGGCGAAGGACGATGACGTATTTTGCTTTTGTAGCCGAGCGGAACTGATAAAAGGACTCAGAGCGGGGTGTACTGCAATAGCTTTGTTCGTCGCCTTTGAGCGAATGTGCATGAAACTTTTCTTTTTTTAAGGGCAATGAAAAGGCAAAGGTTGTCCGTCTTCTAATAAATGCAAATTCCTTTATTTACTTTGATGGCGATAAAAAAATATTCGCACAATTAAGGACTTGGTTCTTAGTTTTTCACTTTAAAGGGAAATTCAATTAAAGGATTCTGGGAAGAGAGTGGTGAAGGTAGAAGTGGCGGGAATATTTCAAATCTTTTTTTTGCACGGGTAAAAAAATGGGTACGTTTTTTTTTTGTTGACATGATGAGCGCATATTTCTTTCGAATTAATTGAATATAATTTTTTATTTTAAATTTATGAGGTTCTGTGAAATGAAAAGAAACGGACTTTGATCAAATGATTGTGATATTTGCGTTAAATTAAATTTTAATTTTATGCGGAGTTGGTTAGTTTGTTATATAACCTTTTGTTCTGAATGGTTAGGACTATCGATGCGGACTACTCCAAGAAGGAAAATGGCTCGAATTTTACGGAAACGACATCATTCGGATTACGTTCTTTTCATATTCTGACTATTGTATGGAGGTAACTAGTACTAGAGTGAATGTGCCTATTAACACACCCTCTCATTTTCTGTAAACTTAATAATATTAAAAAAATTGGTTTATATTAGAAGATTAACTCTCAATTATTTAATGATTTTACTTAATTATTTTTTAACAATAAAGTATTGTGATCAAGATAAAATATAAAAAAAATTTGCAACCCACAAATTTTTTATTTACTCCGTTTAGCATTAGTAAACTCTAAAAAAGGAAGAAAAAATATTTCCGTCTGTCCACCGTAGACTCTGTACGCCGTACAAAAAGCGTTTGAAGGCGGTGGGAGGAGCGTTTTAGACGAAAAATTTTGGTTTCTAGATTCCCCTATGCTAGGAGGCTGAAACTTGAAACTTATGCAGATCTATGATAGTTAACGCATTTGGAGGAAAATGATGAAATATGAGTTGAGAGGTGTGGGAGCGGTGAGAAAAAACGTTCGAAACACTCCAAAGCTCGGATCAAAACATTTTAAAATCCATATCTGCTGAACGGTTGATGTCAGAAAGTTGAGTCTTTGTAGTTATCTTAAGGGATGCTGCGAGACTAGACAAATATATGAAAAGAGGTGGTATGGTTTGGGTGGTAAAAAAATTGTGGACTAGAATACAGGAATTGTTTCAGGAAGATATAATTTAGTTTGTGTATATAGGATCACAAGAAAAGAATGTAAATTGAATTTGAATATTGAATGTACAATTTGAGGGGGGAGTTGGAGCACTGAAGTAGTGGCTAGCCAATTTTTTAAAAAAAAGAATATTTTTTAAGAATTTTTTACGGTGTTGTTGTTAGAGGAGGTTCTGGCGCAAAACACCAACACGAAAGCCCGAGTGGAATCAATCGCTCTCCTGGCTATTTACAATGAGGGCATGACAGTTGAACAATTTTTAGTGGAGAAGCTAGTTTAAAAATGTGTTGGACTAGGTCCGAAAGAGCTGTTTCCTCATTGGATGGCATAGTAATCTACATCGTATATAAGCATTAAACACGTTCCGGACTTATACCCAAAGAATAATAAAGTTGGCAGATTTTTAATTTTATATTTTATTAAGATTTTATTAAGCAATTTCAGTTATGACTATTATTTTAGGTTTAGTGATTTCATCTTAATTAACTATGTACATATTTTTTTTTTAAATGTTAAGTGTGGTATATTTGAATGGGTTCATGCTAGAAGGTTATCGGTCACATTTTTATCGAAATTGCAATTTCATTAGTTTTGAAGTCTTGAAGGCTCGGCACATCTTATCATTAATTAATCTAGTAGCACATCTACATATAGGTATTAAGTTTCAACTTTCTAGCATAAGCGGTATCTAAGATATGAAGAACCAATCCCTACCGCTGTAGCTTGCTACCGCTATCAAAAATTTTATTTTTCAGGGATGTCGCTATAGTAGCTCTATATAGCTCTATTAGTATTTATTCTTAGCTTTTTAACTTTTGCGACTTTCGAGAAATAAAAATCAGAATTTTTTCATTGCCACCCCCTTCCACCATACACCCACACCCACCATACACCCACACTAATTTTTCCCCGATATAGGTCTACTAGTCCTAACTCCTATAAAATTTTCAATACTATACTTAGTACGGTTCTTTAGATATACAAAATCTATTTTTTAAAAAAAGGCTCTCGCCCAACTTCCACTATTCACCCCCCTTTCAAAAACTTTATAGTCGATAGACTCCACTTATAATTCTATATACACAAACCAATTTTTATCTTTCTGGTGCAATTGAGTTGAATATTGTAATCCAAAGTTTTTCACCTCCCACCCCCACACTTTACCTCCCCCCTTAAAAATATTAACTCTTTTCTAATCTCCTAGTATCTTAAGTCAACCACAAAGTGTCAACCGTCTGGCATTAATCGTTCAGGATATATGGATTTTATAATGATGGGTAAACCAACCAAGTTATTCTGGCTATCTCGATCCATGCTAAACGGAGATCAGTCAAAAGTTTCAAAAATTAGCCAAAAATTGCGCAGCATAGATAAATTTGTAAAATATAATTATATGAAGAAGTTTTTTCTGTTGTTTTCCGGCGTCAGAGGAGTTTCTGGTGTGAAGCCCCAACACGAAATCCCCGATTAGTGATTAATCACTGTCCTGGCTACTGTCATTGAGGACATGACAGTTGGAAAACCTTCACTAGAGAAGCCAGTTAATAAGACTGTGTTAGACTAAGTCCGAAGGAGCTGTTTCGTCATCGGATAGATTCGTCAGAGGGTGTATCATGCCTACTATCCGAAACACCCTTGGTGGTATTGCTAAGGATTTTTCTATATATTGTTACGTGTAAGCCTGGCCACCTCGCAACTCGATCGATTACGAATAGGGAAACAGCAACAACCGAATACCTAAGCAGCAAAGTAACCCAATCAAAAGCCTAGTTGAGTAAATAAGGAGAGCGGAGCAACACGATTATACCTCTCTTCTAATCGAATGTGCTCGAACGTACTAGAACAGCGTATAAGATCAAATAGAATGCTCTCAAGCTTTCGGGTACCATCCACACACACCACCAAGCGAAGATTCCAGAACAGTCTCGATTACAGACAACTGGTATAAAAGCAGATAAAGCTTTCAGCGAGAGACATAGTAATTTTTATTAAGTCGACTGTGACAGCCAGCGTGTATACGCGACCGTATTGGTGGAAAGCGATCGATTGCGTGTGATCGAATAAAGCGATATAGATAAGCGGGCGGTATTGCCATATAGTGCGAATAATTGTGCGAACAAAATTAATAAATTGTTACTTATTTTAATTTTAAACGAATTGTGTTTTACTTGAAATCCCGACGAACCCCTAGCTCGCAACAATATGCTATATAGAAACCAATTTTATTATCTACGAGTTATATACTAGTGAAAATTCTTGCCATCGCATTCTTATACATACTTACGGTAGGTTACACTAGGTAGGTAGGTAGGTACGCGTGGCTGCCCGTGAGAACACGGACACACTTAGACCTAAAAGGTCCGTTGTGTTACCACAGGATCATCGAATCCGGTCCTACTCGTCGAACCATTTAGAGCTTGCAATGAAGCGTTGGATTCTCGCGACCTCCATTGAGGCAAGGTCACCGAGACAGTTGAAGAAGTAAGCTCCAAGATGAGCTTTCCTTCTGGCTGAAAGAGCTGGACAGGTACAGAGAAGGTGAAGGACTGTCTCCTCCTCCTCCTCATCCAGGCAGCTTCTACAGAAGTCGTTTGAGAAGAGACCGAGTCTTTTAGCATGTCGACCTATAAGACAGTGTCCGGTCAGGACACCGACTGTGGTGCTGATGTTCGCCCTTTTGAGCAAAGTCAGCTGTTTAGAGCGTTTTGGATCCAGCTCCGGCCAGATCTGTCTCGCAGTGTGACATGTAACACCGTTTGCCCATCTTGAGTTGGTTTTCTCAATTGAGTCCAATCCCAGTAGCAGTTTACATGTAGAGAGAGGCACACCCAGATTCCGGTGTTCCGGCATAATCTGAAGGGTAGTACCGCGTCGAGCGAGTTCGTCAGCCATGCAGTTCCCTGGAATATCCCTGTGTCCTGGCACCCAGCACAGGAGAATATTGAACTGTTCAGCCATCTCCTTAAGAGATGATCGACATTCTGCGGCGACCTTTGATGTTGTCGAGGCCGATTCTAAGGATTTTATTGCCGCTTGGCTGTCTGTGAAAATGCTAATATCCCTAGTAGATATTACATTACACCTCAGCCAGGACAAGGCCTCCTTGATCGCCATAAGCTCCGCCTGAAAGACACTACAGTGGTCCGGAAGGCGGAAGGAGCTGCTAATGTTAAGCATATCAGAGAAAACACCTCCACCTACCCCGCCTTCAGTTTTGGAGCCGTCCGTATATATGTGGGCGGACTCTTCCATCCGTACCGAATCCCTTTCCCATTCTAGACGGGTTGGGATGACTGTTAGAAATTTTTTCTCAAAATCATAACTGGGAGGGGTGTAGTCGGTGTTTTCAGCAATGTTATTGAAGTGATTCAATATTGTTGAGTGACCTGCATATATGCCAGTCCACTGTGTAGAGGCCCTAAGTCGAATGGCTGCATTGGCTGCCATTTGCTTGCCAAAAATGTCTAGGGGTGGCAGACTGAATAGCATGTCTAGTGCTGCAGAGGGAGTTGTTCTCAGAGCTCCACAGATGCATATGCATGCTGATCTCTGTACCTTCCCTAGGGTGGTGCAGTTAACTGCTTTGTCTAAGGCCGTCCACCAGACAACAACACCATACATAAGTATCGGTCTGATGACGGACACGTAGAGCCAATGAACTATCCGGGGTTGCATACCCCATTTTTTGCCAATGGCCTTTTTGCACGAGTAAAGCGCAACTGTTGCTTTCTTTACCCGTTCCTGAATGTTAGGTTTCCAATGAAGTTTCCTGTCCAAAATAAGACCCAAATATTTTGCACTATCGGTGAAAACTAGACTAGTACCATTCAGAGAAGGAGGGTCTACGTGAGGAATTTTATATTTCCTGGTGAAGAGGACTAATTCTGTTTTGCGTGGGTTCACACCCAACCCGCATTCAGCTGCCCATTTGGAGAGGATAGAGAGAGCATTTTGCAATATCTCACTCAGCGTGTTGAGGTGCTTTCCCGAGACAGCAATTGCAACATCATCTGCATAAGCAATCACTCTGCAGCCCGCCCCTTCCAATCTCAATAGTAGTTTGTTGACCACTAAATTCCATAGAAGAGGGGAGAGCACACCACCTTGTGGTGTACCTCTGCTGACAAACCTTCGAGAGGAGGACTCGCCCAGCTTTGTGTTCACAATCCTGGATGTTAACATCAAATTGATCAGCGCGCCAAGCGAGGACTCTACCTTCAGGATAGAAATTGCGTCAGTGATTGCTTCTGGTCTGACGTTGTTGAAAGCTCCCTCGATATCGAGAAATGCAACCATGGTGTATTCTTTAATACTGAGAGATTTTTCAATGGTGCGCACGAGCGAATGTAAGGCCGTTTCGACCGACCTCCCCTTCCAGTACGCATGTTGGGATGTTGACAGCAGTCGCTTGTCAATATTGTCGCGGATGTACACATCCATTAGTCTTTCCAGTGTTTTCAGAAGAAAGGATGATAGACTGATAGGTCTGAGGTCCTTAGGGCAGACATGAGAGCTTTTTCCTGCTTTGGGTATGAATACCACTCTGACTTCCTTCCACGTTTCAGGAATGTAGGTTAGATCCAGGCAGCCTTTCAAGATAACCTTCAGCCAAGGAAGAATTATGTCCGAGGTCTGCTGGATTTCAGCAGGAATTATTCCATCCGGTCCCGCAGACTTAAATGGTTTAAAGCCTTCTATCGCCCAGAGGAGCTTGGTCTCTGTTATAAGAGCGTCAGAGTTGAACGGTGCATGGTTTCTTGTAATGTTTACCCGCTCCGACTCAACAGGCGAGCTACCAGGGAAGTGGGTGTCCAGGAGGAGATCAGTGGTTTCCCTACTTGAGGTAGTCCAAGATCCGTCCGGTCTCCTCAGGTAGCATGGTGTGGTTGGATTTTTAGAGAGAATTTTGCGGAGCCTGGATGCCTCGGATGAATCTTCTATTTCGCTACAGAAGAGTCCCCAGGATTTGCGCTGCGCCTTTCTCAGTTCATATTTGTATTTACGAAGTGATCCTTTATAGGAGTCCCAGTCGCAAACGTCTTTCGTGCTTTTGGCTTTGTTAAACAGTTGCCTACAGCATTTTCTAAGAGCCCCGAGTTCTGCGTTCCACCATGGCGGCTTATGTTTCCCTCTTGGCCTGCTCTCAGGACAGGAGTTCGACAATGCCTCGTTTAGGGCGCGCGTAAGGGTGGTGACCAGACCTTCGAGATCAGTTGAGCTACTCGGTTGGAGTGGCGGTATGGGAGGGAGTAAGCCGCTAAGAGTTTCCCTGTATTTGACCCAGTCGGTCCTCCGGTAATTCCTAAAGGCCGGTGGGATAGGTTTGTAATCTTTCAGATTAAATTGGAGGTAGCGATGATCCGAGAAGGAGTTTTCTTCAGAAACCTTCCAGTTGCTGACCATGTGTGAGATGTTTTCGGAAACCAGGGTTATGTCTAAGACTTCTTGTCTATTCCTGGTTATAAAGGTAGGCTCTTGCCCTGTGTTGCATAGAAGGAGGTTAGTGCTTAAAAAGTAGTCAAAAAGCAACTCGCCTCTTTCGTTTGTGTCAGTGCTACCCCAGACTGCATGATGCGCATTTGCATCACACCCTAGAATGACACCAGTGTTGAGCTTACTAGCTTCCGTGATTAGATCGCTCATAATACTCGGTGGCAGTGGACCTTGATGGTCATGGGCCAGATAGGCCGAGATCAGCCAGTGAATCTTATTATTCAGTTCAAGGCTGACTGTGACGATATCAGGATCACTGAAGCTGTGTAGCAGAAATATATTTAAACTGTTTTTTGCAAGAATGCATGCTCTTGGCTTGCCATTATTCCTTACATAGAACAGAGTATAGTTTGGAGTCTTGAGACCGTTTACCACGTCATGCACAATCCATGGTTCCTGGATCAAGACAAGGTCTTCTCCATCCCTGGCTAGACGAAGAAGTAATGAGGCTGATGCCGTTTTCGAGTGATGAAGATTAATCTGCAGTATTCGCAGCATTAAGCCTCGATCACGGTTATGTTCGCATCTTCCGGGTCTTCCGGGTCAGATGCCAGCAGATCTTCCTCACTGCCATCGGGAGGACCAGTCGAGCCTTCATCCAGTCCAGCATCCGAGCCAAGATCATCTTCGTCCGTTAAGGAGCAGTGATCCTGGCAAACCAGTACTGAATCGGAATCGGGTTGCACCGGGTCCAGTTCCATCGCCAGTTCAGACTCAGCGAGGTTTGAGTCGTCACTATGGACGACGTGGGAGGCGGAATCCGTTTCCATTTTCGAGGCTTCGGTGTCCGACGCGCTCGGTAAGGGATTCTCAGCGTCCGCCTTGTAGACCCGAAGTGTGATTTGGCCAAGGCCAAAATTGACCACACCCTTCAGGTTAGCTAGGGGGGCCAGGGACTCCTTGTTAATCACGATTGTCGCGACTCTCTCGGCCCCTTTTGGCTCCTCCATCTTGGCGATTTTCCAATTATGCGTCGGAAGATCAGGGTTGCAGATCTTTAGGATCTCCAGGACAGCCGCCGCGTCAGAAGGCTTGCTTGGTATCCTGGCTCTTGTTCGAGGCCGACTTGGGATGTCCTCCCTTGCCACAACCTCCAACTTTGCTCCAGGCCAAACCTCGCCTAGACCAGCAATTGCCTCCTTGTAGAGATCCGCCGATCTCTGGTCGGAGCAGATCACCAGCTTGACATGGCCCTGATGCCACCCACTGTCGCGGCAGGAGGGGACAGGACCAGGATGCTTCCTCATAAGTTTGAGGAAACCATCCGCCAGCTCGCTCTGCACGTCTTTCCACTTGTCTAGAGTGATCCTTCCGTCATCGTCACTCCTGTCGATGACGGCCATCACGAGATGATCCTTCAGGACTTCGTTGAAGGGCCTTGAAGGTGCCGCGGTGCTTGAGTTGCCCGTCTTGGCCCTTTTTGCTGCCTCGGGAGACTCATCCAGCGATCTGAGTCTCTTGGACACTTGACCCTTGCCAGATGGTTCCCACCCCTCGGTGGTCAGCTTTAAAGCCCAGTCAATAGAGGCCCGTTGTTTGTCCGTCCGCTGTTCCTCTGGTATACTACCAAGGCGCTTCAGGATTCCCAGGGCCGTTTTCTTCTCTTTGTAGAGCTGTCTAGAGGGAGCGATATGGCCGGAACTTTTTGGGATATTTGCAGCTCCCTTTCCTCTGCCAGTACCCTCCTTTTTGAGTGAGCCAAGACCAGGTTTGGTGTCCGAAGTCTTGGCCATGGTAATTGGACCGGGTTTGGTGACCGAAGTCCTCATTTTAGAATGTCCACTTGGACCGGGTTTGGGAGCCGAAGTCCTCGTGGATGTTGAGTCGCTTGGACCAGGTTTGGTTGCCGGAGTCCTCGCGGGTGAGTTGCTAGGACCAGGTTCTGTGACCGCAGTCTTCGCAGGTAACCCCATTGGGGTGGAGGAGAGGGATGAGCTTTCGTCCATCTCTCCGTCCGGTTTTTTGAGAGATCCGGACTCTGTTTTTTGTTTGTGTTTGTTTTTTTGAATTCATTGTGTTCCCACGAGTAGCGGAGAACGGAATGTCCATCTGCACAGAGATCCGCATTGTGCAGATAAGGCTATTTAATCCGGAGGTCGCCAGGTATCCGGATACTCCGTTCGCGGCTGGGCTATTTGTATAGGGCCCCCAGCCTGGTCGATCCTCGGCACGGGTCGTATGACACCTTGATCCAGCCCGGATAAGTGGAGTGAAGGAATGTTGGGAGATGGATGGAGAGGGGGGACGTTGACCATCTCTTGGTTTCGGGCAAGACCCTACTCAGCCCCAACACCACGGCAAGGTGGACAGTCGTCGTATTACACTAAATATCATCTAATATTTCAACCAATTTGGTGGAATTTTTGGTTGTTCGCTAGGGTATATAAAGCTGAACGCTAAGTGCGCGGCATCGAGTCCCGCCAACAGCAATCTTATATTTTCTTAATATCAATGAGAATGGAATTTTTTTATTGTGAGAAGCTACCAAAGAAGCAAATTTTAAGAAGTTTTTTTGTTGTTTTCCGGCTTCAGACGACATGACAGTTGGAAAACCTTCACTGGAGAAAAAAAATATTGGAGAAGGTTACTATATGTTATAAATAACCTCTTTTATTGATTCGGCAGAGTATTGTTATGTATTTAACTTAACTGTTGTCTACAGGCGGTTTTTTTTTCCGAAAGTTTCCAAAAATGGACTGATGACCTTCTAGCATTCATTGCATATGTCATTTGTATTTTTAAATTTTTTTACATTCTTCTTTTCATTTATTAAATTTCTTTATTATTAGATTATATTGTATTTAGATTATTTATTTGTTTTATTTAGTTTAAATTCTAATATTATTTGATTTTATTTTTTTTAAATGCACTTCTTATTTTTTTATTTTAAGTTTAGTTAATTTTTTAATAAAAATATTTTATTCCAGATTTACTTACTTACGTACTTACTTACGATGGCGCTACAGTCTAAATCGGACCTTGGCCTCCTGTATAAAAGCTATTATTCCGAATTTAGTTCAATTAAATTCAATATAAGTTTTAAATTTTATATAATTTTTTTAGTATTTACTTATCTGCTTTATCTACTTCTAATTAATTAAGGTATAAGTTTTATTTAATTGTGTCTTCCATTTACTTTTTTTTTAAATATTATTTGGTTTAATTTGGTTTCTAAATTGAAGTTTTACTTAAATGTATACTAAGTTCAACCTTGTCCATTGCTTGCTTCCAAACATTTTTGCGGTTGTGCTTACTGAACCAAACGTGCTTCCGATTGCTATGATGATGTAATTTTTAGGTTATTGTTATAACACTAAATTTTAAGGTTTTGCTTTGTTGAATATTTTACTTCATTTTAAGAATCTAATTTTAATTAATTTTAATTCTTTTGCTTACAGCATATTTTACTTTAACGTATACTTTTATTTTACTTTTTCCTTAAATGTTTTTGTTCTTTTTTGTCTATTATATTTTTTTCTAAATTTTATGGTTTATTTAGTTTAGGATACTTTCAAATCAAATAAAAAATTTTATGTTAAGTTTTTCATTTTCATTTCAGTTATATTTAATTTTGAATTCATTTTATTAAATTTTTTTTAATTAGAAACTTTTAGATTCTATTTTTATTCAATTTTTTTTAATTTAATAAAAATTTGGATTAGGATTAATTGTTTTATTTAGATTCAAATTCTGCTGTAAATTAGTTTTAGATCTCAGTGGTTTAAGTTTTTTTTAATTTTAAGAATAATAAATTTGTTTCTAAATTTTTAACTCCAAAGTAAGTTAGTTTAACGTTGATCAGTTTTAAATTTGCATTTAAAGGCTTAGTTCAGGTACCTTAAAAAAAATCTGAGCTCAGATATTGCACGATAACTTGAGAAGGCTTACAAGCACATTAGCATCTAAATATCTGTGGTCACAGTGAATAACTTGGTAAGTCGAAAAATGGCCAAAATGGGATAAGTGTACTGTGGTCATCTTCCAAGCCTTATACGCACTGTGAGGAAGTTAGCAACTCACAACCATAATGGTTTTTGAGTTATAAGGGTGGGGGTTTCTTGGTAAGTGGTAAAATTGTGTTTGTTATCTGCTAAGTCGACTTACCATAATTTTTTCCGAGTCATCATTCACGGGAAAAACCAGATAAGACGAATTACCTAGTTTTTCGCTGTGTATCTGTGTTGTCAACTGCATTTATCCATTTATTCATCGTGCCAGATTATTCCAAGTGAAGTGTATTGTTTCTATGCATGGCTATGCTAAAAAAGGCGGTCATTTCATTATGAAAAAAAAACAGGATACCGAAAATCAAAAATTTTTATGGAAACCAGTGCAGTGGTTGCAATACCTTCAAGGACCGGGAAATGTAGTTTTTTAACATACCCTTAAAAAAAATTAACCATTCAAAATGATAAATTTTAGAAAAAAGGGAAAACATTGTAATTTTGATCGCCTTCCCCTGGTTTCACTCGGACCAAGGGACCTCATCAGTTTAGAAAAGAAAAAACACATTCTCTATAGACTTGTTTCAAATCGAACAGGATGAGATTGACGATTAATCTCAAGGGGTAATTTTAATCTTAGGTAATAATAATTACCTAAGTTCCTTTTGGAACTTCATTTTAGGGATTCATTTGTATTCATTGTTTATGAATTTTTCCATTCATTTTTCTATTTGTAGCAATTGTAGTGGATATTATGCTTACGTTGTTTTTTGCTATTGTTTCGTAATAAAAGTTTTCTTAACTGTAACGTTTTGTTTTAATGGTATTTTTGTTAACTAAATGATAGGTGTACTTTTTGACAAAATAAACAACAACAACAACAAATAACCAGTATGGGGAATAATCAGGTTAAGTATGGTGAAAAAGTTGGGATGATCTGGTGCAAAATCAGGTAACTAAACGTAAATCCTAAAAATAATTTCAGCAAACTAATAATTTTCAAACCACTAGATTTCGAACATTATTTGATCACATTGATGTCAACAAAATTAATTTTTTCAAAAAACTGGATTTACAGAAATAGTTCAATAGTAGCAAAGTGCTGCCCTGAAAAGTTTCGTTTTTCGACTTACCAAGTTATTCACTGTGACCACAGATATATTTGTATCCATACTGAAACTAGTCGAATTCTTTATTATTTCTATTTGGAAAAAGGTGGAAACGTCTTCAAGTTGTTAGATAGGAAGTTGTGAAGAATTTATCTAAAATTTTTTGAAAATATTGCTTTATACAGGCCTATTCTGTGAAGAGTCACAAGTCACAATTTTTGCGGAGAGTCTCAATTTTAAAAAATTTGTGACTTTTCGTATTCTAGCATAAGTCACAACTTTGACGTCTTAAAAAACATCACACAATTGTGACTAGCGGAATAGGTGATCACAACGGCGAGCCAGGCAAACAAATTTAACGTTTCGTGAACTTTCTATAGTGAATATTAAAAAAATGGAATATTTTTTATATTTTCTGCTGTACTTACTGGACGAAGCTGAAGAACAGTAATTTAACGTAAGTTTAGATAACTGTTTTACATTTTGTGTAATTTAAGTGCGTTAAGAAGAGCCCCACTCCGAGTGTTGAGGAACGCAAGTGATCCGCTTTCATTAATCGACAAGGGAACTATTGGAGCAATAGACTGCATCCACATAGCAATAACAAGTCCAACGATTTCGGATACCACACGAAAAGCCCATTTGTACCTAAATCGAAAAGGCTTCTACAGCATAAATATGGAAGCTGTAAGTTTTGTTTAGACAAAACCTAACACATTTTCAACTAAAGAGTTTTCATCCTATAGATTTGCGTTTCTGAAATGGTATTACTTTATTATTTCAATAATACAGTATTGTTATCGATTTTTAAAAAAAAAAAATTTGCTACCCTCAAAATTTTTTTTTTCACGTTTCATAACTAGGAGACACGAAAAAAGCAAAAAAAAATTTAAGTCCGTCTGTCCGTCTGTCCGCCGTACGCCGTACGCCGTACGTCGACCGCTGTACGCAAAATCGTTTGAAGGCTTGTAGCACCCAAACCCTTTGAGCTATTAAATTGAAATTTTTTTTATGAATAGACTGGGTAGGCCACTTGAAGTAACCAAATTCTGAGGGGTGGATATGTGAGGGGGGAGGAGGGGGGAGCGTTTTAGACGGAAAATTTTGGTTTCAAGATCTTAGCAACCGCTTATGCTAGGAGGCTAAAATTTGAAACGTATATAGAGCTTCGATAGTGGACCCATTTGCAAAAAAATTGCCGATATAGGTGAAGGGGTTTGGGAGTGGAGGGAAAAATAATGCGTCCGAAACGCAAAAAAGGCGAGATCAAGACATTCTAAAATCCATATCTCCTAAACGGTCAATGTCACAAAATTGAAACTTAATGACTATTTGTAGGTATATTAGGAGAATAGATCGGAAACAAATTTTTGAGTGTGGGCAGTGGCGTACGGCGGTTGGGGGGTGAAAAACTTTAGATTACGATATCTCACGAACCAATTGCACTAGACAAATAAAATTTGGTTTGTGTATAAAGGTTGACAAATGAAGTTTGCTGAAAGTAAAATTAATGAAGGGATAAGAATTTTTCTAAAAAATCACGTCTCATATCTTAAGAACGGTGTAAGATAGATGCTTAAAATTTTTACCAAAAGTATGCCTAATAGACCCCTAGCAGAAAACAAAATTTTGGAAGTGTGGGTGTAGAAAATGAGGGTGGGGGAGGGTGAAAAGGAAAAAGTTCCGATTTTTATATCTCGAGAACGTATAATGATATAAAGCTGAAACTTGGTATTTAGATAGAGCTATATTAGTAGCATGTTGGAAAAATATAATTTTTTATAGGGGTAGTATGGTACGGGGGTGGGAGGTGTTTTTCCTATCCATAGAATGGCTTATGCTACAAAGTTAAAACTCGGTATGTTTATGTTCAGTTCAACTAGAAAACTAATTTAGATAAAAAAAAATTTCAAATATCCATTGGCGTTCGGAGGGGGGGGGGGCAAAAAAATGATCAGTGAAAATGGAATGCATATATTTTCACGGTTTTCGTTATATCTTTTAGGTTTTCCCAAATATTGAATTCATTTTTATTGTACGTCTTCTTCATATAAATACCTAAAAAGTGTTTTCAGGATTTTTTTAAATTCGACCCCTAAGGGGGTGCAAAGGGGGTTGTAAACTTTTTCACGAATTCTACTATATCCCCAGGCCTTATCAGATATCTAATATCTTTTTACTTTCACGTGCTTGCGTAATAATCGTCTGAAACTTTTTTTTAAGTTTTTTCCTTTTTCAGCTCCTAAGATAAACGGGTTGAACACGTTTTCACGAATTCCGTCATTTCTTTTAGAAGTGATAAGAAATTGAATTGGTTCCTACTTTCTTGTGCTGTCTTCATATTTATTTATTAACTCCTTTCAGGATTTTTGGATATTCAACTCCCAAGTGGGTTTAAGAAGGCTGCATATCTGATGATATATCGAATTCATTTCAATTTCTTACTGAAATTCGAATAGTCTACACGGGCTTTTTCAATGTTTAATCGGCTAAAAATCTCTATTTTAAATATTTTTATTTTAAAAACAAAATTAATTTTCCAAGAAATCTAATAATCTCGAAACAACTCATGAAACACTCTGACTTTGACCCCTTCCGAACTTTGATCCGAAAAATAATAAAGTTTCGCCCAGACCATTAGCAGATTTTTTTTGTAAGTGAATGCAAAGTTGTCGGGTTCTTGTCATGATTCAGATATCTGGACAACAGATTCAGTTCGAATTGATTTAATGCAGAAGCATAACTCCAATCATTTAAACTGGCTTCTTGGAGATGCAGGATATCCTTTGTAACCGTGGCTACTAATGCCAATACCATCGCCAGAGTCAAGAAAGGAGCGAAAATATAATGAACTGCATATAAAAGTAAAAAATACAATAGAAAGGGCTTTCGGGGTATTGAAATCACGTTTCCGATGTTTACTAAGGCACAGAACTTTGCCTTACACACCTGCAAAGGCCAAATAAATAGCTTATACCTGCGTGATTCTACATACTCGTAATATGTTCATTAATGGTGGTATTACTTTCGATGGACAAATCGTTACTGAAGACTTTTCTCATGAAACAAACGAAGGTGAAAAAACGATTATTTTTCGGTAGGCCAGGCGCATTACAAATGCATATATTGCAATTTTAGAATAAAATGCACTAAAATAAATTTTTTCCAAATAAAAATATAATAAACATTTATTTACGTTCTGACAGTACATCATAATTTTCATATTTCCCCAACGATGTGGAGAAATTTTTGAGACCTTCGTTGTGAATGCGGCGTCAGAATACGAAAACAATTTTCGATCACAAGTCCAGTCACAAAATTTTAGTCACAGCAGATTGTGACCTGTGACAGGTCACAACCCCGGAATAGGGCCGATAGTCTGACTGATAGAAGTTACTAAAAGGAGATGACCTCTGAAAAATATACAATGGATATATTTTGCAATAATTGCTCTTTTTGCTGAAAAGGAGTAGTTAGCTCTTAAACTAATTAAAACAATTTTTTTTTAATTTTTATTAAATAATTAAATTTTTACTTACATCAACTTTTATTCCGGTATATGGAAATATCTTAGCGGGTGGTATTTCTGACGGTGAATATCTATAAAATTCCAAATTTCCTCGATACCATTTAACCGAATATAAGGGGTCACCTCCCAAATCGTAACTGCAATGCAATTGGGCACTTTGACCACGTCGTATCCAAGCCGGTTCTATTGTAAGCGATAAATTATGGAATTTTCGGGCATCTAAAAAAAATTAGAAGAAAATTTAGTACTACTTGTGTTACTAAATATGTCAAAATTAAATATTTTAATTATGCGAAAGTCAAAAAAAATTAATTTAATTTAAATTGTATTAAGGAATTAAATAACACCTTAAAATCATTTGCTGTCCGTATGCCTATCATCTGTTAATTTATGCGACAACTATTGTTCATCAACTCCAAAACAGAAAAACTTGAAATTCTAAACTCGGGCAAATCTGGAGAACATAAAGCGAGCCCTTTATGAAGCTTCCAAGGAAATATTGTGTAGGTTAAATTTTTGAAAAAGTTTCAATCAATTTTTATTAGAGTTAGCTTGGCGCAAAGGGTAAAGTCGATGTAATATTAACCGGTACTGAAATGTTATACCTAAACCGAAACTTATTCAGAACTGAAAGCTTCGGTAGCTATCAGATAGAGTCCAAGAAAACAGTACTGACAATAACATCTCAATTTAGAATTCAACTCGAGCTCAAATTATTAGAATTTATCACTATGGGGGTAACGCGATACGGTATTATTATTTTCAGTTCATCAACACTACTGAATGAATTATACTTTTAGAAGCAGAAGCTTTAGTTCTGCTTCAGTACTGAAAAAATAGATTTAGGAACAAATTTTCTTGAAATTTTCGTTTTCAATGCGGAATTATTACATTCAGTTCGGTACTTTTACTGAAATAATTTTGCTCTTTGATGCTCACAATTAGAGAATTCAATTCCGATATTGGATTTATTGGGTTCTGATTGCTTACTCGTCCCTGCTTAAGAAACAACTAATACAGAGATTTTCGGGATAAAAATGCGATACTATTCCCAAAAAATCTGTCTTCCCGGGATTCAATTTCCGGAATGGAACTTATTACTACTAACTGAATTTTGATTTTGGAACTCTCATTGAGAATTCGAAGTTCAAATATGTTTGGATTACTAATCCATAAATGACATGATCACATACATATGTTTTATATAGGACTTTTCTGGATTTCTTCAGGACAACCGCATTATTAATGCTGCTACAAAGTTATATTGTTTGGCTCATTCAACAATTTGTAGTCATAGTTTTCAGGAAATTTGGTGATTCATTACTGTGGCAAAAGACGTAAATGTCTAGTTATTATTTTTTAAAACAATAATAAAGTATTGTGATCGGACTGAAATTTCCAAAAAATTTGCTGCCCTGAAATTTCGTATTTTCACGTGGCTGAAAATGGCTGGTATCTTTTGGGTTGTGGTGGGAGGAGAGGGGAGTGTTTTAGACGAAAAAATTTGGTTTCTAGATCTTAGGAACCACTTATGCTTGGAGGCTGAAACCTGGAACTTATGTAAAACTATAATAGCGGACCCACTTGCAAAAAATGGTCGATAAGGGGTTGAGGGCTGTGGAAGTGGGGGGAAAAGCAATCAGTCCGAAACGCTTGAAAGCCTGGATTGAAACATTCTAAGAGCCATATCTCTTGAACGATTCATGTCAGAAAGTTGAAACTTTGTGGTTGTCTTTAGGGATACTTCAAGTTTAGACAAGTGATAAAATTTTCAAGGGAGGTGATGGAGTGTGAAGGGGGGGGGGGTGAAAAAGTTTGAATTACAATATCATCCGAACTAATTACACCAAGAAGATAATATTTGGTTTCTGTTTATGGAATCACAAGTGGAGTCTACTGAAAATAAACTTTTTGAGAGGGGAGGTGGAGCACAAAAGTGGAGGGAAAGCAATTTTTAAAAAAATTTAATTTTTATATCTCCAAAACCGTATCAGATATGATCTTGAAAATATTACAGGAGTTGGGGTGAGTAGGAAAAAAATTTAGGGGGTGGGGATGTTGTGGGTGATGGTGAAAGTGGGTAGAAAGGAAAACATTCTTATTTTTATTTCTCGAAAACCGTAATCAATAGAAAGCTAAAAACTTACAACTATAGAGACAACCTAAATTTTTGATATGGTTAGCAAGGTACGGCGGTGAGGGGTGGTTTTTAATATCTCAGAAACAGCTTCTGCTAGAAAGCTAAGACTTAGTACGTATACAGGGTGTTTGGTACTCCGTCCGCCACCTTGTAAGGGGTTATTCCTTGATATATTTGGAGAAAAAAATTGTGCCACAGGGTGGGTCAATTTTCAATATCAGTGGAGATACAGGGTGGTTAAAAAAAAGTGTTTTTGACCGGTACCCTCACTCACTTAAAAGGTTATATATTGAAAACGAATAATCACAAGATAAAGTGTTATAACTCGTTTTTTAGGGAATCGAATTACCTTTCATTTGATGTAACAGTCTAAATTGTAACTGTACCCAATCTTGAAATATTTACTCAAAAACATAAATTTTGCTACGTCAACCCTAAAAATTCAGTGATCAATGTAGTTTTTCTCAGAAAAACCCCATTATAAAAATGTCATCTTAATTTTATTATTTTATGAACCGTATTATTACCTACAAAAGCTGAGTTACGATTAACATTTTGGAAGTAATAGGTAAATATTTCAAAAGTCAGTTCCATAAAGTGGACCTCGTCTAAGAACCTGTTCAAGGATTCCGAAGGTTAAATGTGATCAAATTCGCTTTTACTTCTATGTAATCTTCTATTGATAAAAAAATATGTAAATAAATGAAAAAAATCTGTCAACAGTCTGGGCACAACTTTATTATTTTTTGGGTAAAAGTCCGGAACGCGTTTAATGCTGAGAAGCGATGTAGGCAGACTTTTTTAATTACTACGAGCACCTCTGTACCTATACTGTATCGAAACTAAGTTTTTGTTGAAGTAAAGAAGTTCGTAATATGCATTTATATTTACAAAGCGGTCTATAAATGAGAGAGTTTCGGATTCGAATGTATAGAATTCTAATATTGCAGCCACAGTTAAGAAATAGATAAGGAATAAATATATGCAACGAGCGCTATGCGAATATAAAGAAATTCATAGGAACTCAACAACTTATTTTAATTTTAGTTTTCAATTTCAATACTATTAAGGTACTTGAAAGCCAGTACCGAACCGATACCAGAACTGCCATTCGTTATACATACATGCAACCAACATAAGCTATGTTCTAGAACTGACGTTCAGAACTGAATTAAAAACGAAGCTATGGAGGTTTACAATTTTATGAATTTGTCGGTAACACAAATGTTCTTCTGCATGTTTTTGGAACTCGGAAGCAGATGAATTCTGAATACTTCCTTATGAATTCTTATAAGCTCTCATACCCAAGTCTCAGGACACAACAATTGTGTAAGTGTACACAATAAATTTTGACTATTTAAATACAAAAAAAGAGAATTGGATAAAATCCAGGTATTCTCTATAGGAGCTACCTGACAAGTGTACTTAAAAAATTTGTGGATAACTGAGTGACTCACTGAGAAGAAAATAGGAAACAATGTGATTATATTGGAAACGGTAGAATATAATACGGAATTAATGCGATATTTTTTTGCTTGAGTTATTTAATCTCGACCGACTCCTCATAACTCCAGTTCTTATATTACGCCAAAATATCGACCCGTAAGGCTTCGATATCAATTTCAGTTCACTCACTTCATAACTACAAAATGACAAAAGTCGATCCGGTTGCAGTGGAAATTACTCCGTATGGCACTAGAGTACTTTAGCGTCCATGTAGAATCGAATAAAGTACTTCGGTACACACAACTTGCTAGTGCTCCGTATAAATAGGAAAACTCTGGAAGGTCTGAAGAGCCTCCGCAAATATAAGGCTATTCGAATATTTTTGAAAAAAAATCTCTCGTCATAGCAGAAGTTAAAAAACGGAAAAAAAACTTTCACTAGGAGTCAAATATTGAGGTAACCATAGAAATAGGTCAAAAACTGTTTACATTTCATGCGTACCAGGAAAAGTACTCAAATGTGTCCTGCCAAGGATTTTAGAGGAGCACATGGCACAGTTTGATTAATAACAATCCCAAGTTCGAGTGGTGACTTCCATTACGATTGCATCAATCTATCCTTAAAACCTACAAATACAATGTATGATTGGGCTGTAGGTAAGCAGTCAATATTTTTGGCAATTGGATTTTAAGCGCAGGTTCTACAATAGGGAGAACGATTGAAAAAAAACAACTAATAAGTGAGTACGGTATGAACACTACACTAATACCCTAATTGTAAGAGGCTCAAGGTAAAACGTACACTACATGTGGAGTAATTCGACTGTACTATAAGAAAATGAAAAAAATTCCTAAGGAATAGTTTGCTTCGTCATTTATAAAAGTTTATGACATCAGGCACAAGAGGTTCCTGTCCCAAATAAAATTTGGTTGGAGTCTTGGCTTATCTTAACTTGTTTTAAAACAACTGACGAAGCAAAGAAGAGAGTAGACTTAACCTTTCTTATTGAATAAAAAAGGACAAGATTTGAATTGTTCTAATGCAAATATTATGATACAATTTTTTATATACGGTTTCCATGCAAACTTGAATTAAAATTGTGAAAGTCTTGCTTAGATTTGGATGATTTTATTTCCTCTTTGACTATGATGTGTGAATCGTTCCATCCAACTATTACCTAGCTTTTTGCAAAAAAATAAATAAAAAATAAAAAATAAAATAAAATAGTAATAAAATAAAAAATAAAAAAAATGGTAATGCACATACGTTATGTGTCCAAGAAAATATTCTAAATTAATCGTACCTATATGGCGACGAACAATCGAAATGGAAATTAAATTAGTTTTGGCAACAAATGAAGGCTACCAACTAGTTTCCCACCTTCTGAAGGTGCATCGTTGCTACCCTAAGCGAATTCCTTATTTTTTTTTTACAATAACGTAAAGGTCCCACGGTTGCAGTGAATGAAATTAATCCATTAACGTGTGCCAAGGGGAACGGGATAGGTTACACTATTTGGTTATGGTACCTAATGGCTATCCTTCAAGTTTTCCCAACCAATTTGATATCTTACAAAATTCACGTGTAGGCTGTGTCCAGATTTATGAGCTCTTCGTTTTCAAGAATCAAGCGGAAATGCTCCTTCAAACCAGTTCGGCTTATTGACAAACTTCACAATTTCGTGTCTCATGAAGTAAACGAAAAATCTTTTAGAGAGTCTTTTTATATCCCCCAATCAGGTGTGTCTACACGCTTGATAAAATTGATAAGCGCCACATGAATTAAATTCAAAAGCTACGACTTTGATTAAATCGCCATAAATGAGTCCTTCGCTTTTAGTGAAGTAATTTATTGAATCTTCTTCCTTCCCAAAGGAAGTTCTAATTCTCACGACCCTCCTTCCTGAGCCGGTTTTGCTTCTCAACGAAATACACACAATGACCAAGTTCCAACTTTTTTAAGGCGTTCTTTCAATTCCCAGAGCCAGTTCAACTTCTTTATGAAATGCAAAGCCAAAGGGCTACCAATTGTGGCAATCGCATTGTTGCGGTTGGAACGGACAGCGCTTATTTAGATCCAGAGTACACCATTCCCGGTCTGCATCCCTAGTTCTATAACAGCTTCAACTGTATTCCCAGAAATTGCTATACATTTTCTTTCCCCAATATCCAGATATGGTTTAAAACTAAGCTTTGAGTAGACTAGACTATATCTAGATATTTCAACTTTGCAGGAGAATGAAGGCTATAGGTACGTGCTTGACTTGAGACACTTTTTTCCTTCTTCTTCTACCAGAAGGACGAATATCAAAGAGTACACGAACAGAAAACCACTTGCTACCTTGCTAAAAATAGTATCCCTTTTGAGCTCAGCAACAGTAAGTCAGTGATCCTTGTTTGCAATCCTTACTGAAATTTAAATGTGAACCCAAGAAGCCTTTTCTTATAACCAGCAAAAAAAAATTGTAAACTTCCACGTCATAACCTTAAATCGAGTAAATTTGTTACTCGAGCCAATGATGGTCAGTTATCCCAACGAACTTCATCAATAACGAAGCCCTTAAAATCCCTTTAAAAAAGGACATGACATCGACAACATATTTCGCATGTAACTATGCCACAAGGAAATAATGCAAGTCGTCCGACAACCATTAATTGAAATATGACTCAGCTGACCTGACGCATCCGAAAACCATAACTGCCAATCCTGGAGCGGAGAGTTACAGCTCGTTCGATGTCCTTCCTGCTATAATCATCTTTCTGCCAGTGCAGGCTAGATGAAAAAAAATCGCTAGCTATAACCTTTCAACGGGCAACGACGATTTGGTAATGCTTTTCGCCATTGCTCACTTTTCTGTAGAATTACCCGGTTGTTCCGAAGGACATCCAGGATTGTTCGTCCTTTCCGATGATAATGGTTTTTTTTTGCGAAAAAAATAAATCGAGAACGAAACAAGTCGGAAGTCAATTGATTGGATTATTTGACTCAAAAATTGAATTCCGGAATTCCGTTTCTATTTTTTTCCTTTTAACTTTATTTTCGTCCTTTTCAGAATTCGTTTTCTTTAAATTCTTGTCATGGATACTTTCCTTGATGTAATTCGATTCTTTGAAAGAGAGAAGCGCCTGTTCTTGGGCGATGGTCGTTCTGTTCCGGAATCGGTCTGTTTTGTTTGTATTTATTGCCGGGCCTCTGGAAGCCGAGAGGACACTGGTCACAGAATTCAGAGGGACATTGGCTAATATACCATGGGATTTCCAAGCATTGATAAAACAGCCGATACCAGGGCTTTTGATTGCCAATTTCAAACTAATTTGGTTTGTATCTACTAAGTTGTACGTGTATGCCGTTCAATCATTCAAGTCTTCTATTTGCGAAAATGAAATTTTAGTTTGGTCCTGTTTTCTTTATAGCAGAATGTCCGCTCATTTCGGTTGCCTTTCGCCACGAAAAATTCAAAACAAATAGCTCACTCTATCAAAAGTCCTTCCATGTTGTGCCGGTTATTTAAGGATTTCATTTTCCAAAAATATGGCCTTGCATAGGACTCGGAACGGAAATCATTGTTTACTGAAATGCGTTTTCATGTTCAGCGGAGCAGTACAAATGTGCATTTATTTGCTGCATTTATCTTACTTTAGACGTTAGCATTTGTTGCAGACGATGAGAATCAGATTTGCTACCAGCAATGCTGCTAACTGGAGCAGAAAAGAGTTTACAGGTTGCACGTTTGCGACACTTACCACTGCAAACCTCTGCACAACAAAGTCCAAGTCCAAATCATAAATTTTAGAGCTTCTTGCTAAAGATTCATGCAGCGACCACACCAAACTATTTGCTAATTAGTGCTATAAACCCTTGTGTGTCCCGCAGAGCAAGCAGAGGATGCATAGTGCACAAAGGTTCACCCCGAGAGCTCAAAGTGTTTCATGTTTGGGTCATAACTCTAACACTGAACAGCGTTTATATCAAATTTTATTTACACAAATGGTTTCAGAAATGCTTTATCTTCTAAAGAAAATGTGTTCAGCTTCATGTGTACAATTTAATTCCAAGCATATTGAAATATTATTACAGCAATTGTTAGTTTCGTTTAGTTTAAATTAATCCTTAAGAAAGTTATTGAATTGGTTTGTACAGACGAATGGAATGCACATTATGTCCTTGTGAATACAAATTGCCATGGAAATCTAAAAAATAATTTTAATAATCAATATACAAACTATTTTCTGTCACAAGTGGACAAACAATAAAGCCTGTAGCATGTCTAGCAATAGCAACAGAAAATCTTTTTTATTTTGAAGTGAACACTACTACATCATTCTACAAAACATTGTTGGCAAATCTTGCATTGCAATGCTTGCAACACTCACACAAACAAGAACCGACGGTACTGTATTCATTTCATTGTAATTTATGTAAACAATTCGCATTCGTATACAGTGGATCTGAAAGAATTTGAAATTCAAGTCCGACTTAAGGTAGCCTATACTTAAAATTAGATGAATAGCAATATGAATTTTAAAATTAATCGAAATCAATTCAAAATCAGTTCAATTGTTATCGTGTTAGAAGTATGTAAACTAAGTATTTTGCGAAAATTCGAAAATTTTAAGAAATATTTAAAGGCATAGATTTATTACAAGTACAGATGGAAAAGAATAATTTCTAATATAATATAATATTATAATATATTTAGCTGTCGTCGTATTTCGCATCTCTTAACGCACACGCGTCACGCTCAATATAGCTTCATCTTTTTTGTCGTTTCAATGAATTTTTTCATTAATATAATGTAATGAGCTAAAATTACTACTTTGATCAAACAATACGGTAATTTCATTACTGTAATGATTTATTCTTGCAAGAAATATATTATTTATTATTTTATGAATGTTTACATAAAAAAATCTGCCAACAGTCTCGGCGCAACTTTATTATTTTTGGGTAGAAGTCCGGAACGAGTTTAATGGTGAGATACGGTACAGGTTACTATGCGACTAACATCCTAAGAAATAACGTTCCAAATTGCCTCCTGGTTATTCTTTATGTTGACAGTCGAATAGTAATATACCGCATCTCAGCATTAAAAGCATTCTGAACTTCTACCCAAAAAATAAGAAAGTTGCGCTTAGAATGTTGGCAGATTATTCATTTATTTACTTTTTTTCAATTTCAATTAAAACATAGTGGATGAAATATCGACATACATACACCCTTAGGGGTTGAATATCAAAAAAATCCTGAAACCAATTTTTAGGTGATTACATAAAAAGCCAGATAAAGTACTCGATTTCTCATTAGACCTAAGTGATATGTACGAATTCGTAAAAACGTATACAACCATTTTACACTCTCTTCGGGATGAAGTATCGGAAAACCCCGTATATAATTTTTAGATCATTGTACAATATATAAAGCAAATAAAAGTAAAAGCGAATTCGATCTCCTTAAACCCAAAAGATTTATCGGAATTCGTGTAAACTTGAACAATACTTTACACTTTATAGGGGTTGAGCATCGAAAAATTCTTAAGGGGGTACATCCGAGTAGAAAGCAGAAAAAATAGGTGAATTTTAGAAATTATTATCTCAAAAACTTTTTGCTCGATTTTATCCAGGTTGGTTTTATTCGAAAGTATATATGTTGAGGTACGCTCATAATTTTTTTTTCAATCAGGGGCGCTGCTGTCAGGGTCGGCGTGAAGAAAGTCCGTCGCTCGCACGCTCTGCGGTTCCCAAGATTACATGCAGGCGGTTGATTCATAACAAAAATTTCAAAAAGATTCTGAAAATGTACAGTATGATGCTCTTCGCTACGTAGGGGTTTTTGAAAAAAAAAAATTTTCACAAAATGGCGGCGGATTGAACTTGATTTTCAGTTTTAAACCTCAATTATCGACCTTTCTGGCTTGATAAAAAAAAAAGTAAATAAGTTAAAAAAAAAATCCTACGTGGCGAAGTAGAAAACCTATCGAAAAATATTATGTGAAATTTTGGAAGCAATCGGTCAAGCCGTTTTCCGAAGATTTTGGGGACCGTCTTTGAAAAGTATGTTTCGAGATAATCGCGTTTGAATGCCGCTCTATATAGAGAATTCATGAAGGTCCCATTCCGGTTAACTGCCCATAACTTTCACAATTCTTGGAATTTCAATATGAAATTTACACACAATATTCTTAAGACTGCTAACTTTAAGATGAGTGAAAAAACAATTTTTGAAAAAAAATAAATTTCTACTCGGATGTACCCCCTTAAATCGGCTTTTTCCCGATTACATTTCAACCTTCAGAAGTGAAAGCGAATTCGTTATCATATTAGACCTAAGAAATATAACGGAATTCATGAAAATCTGCATAACCATTTTACACCCTCTTAGTGGTTGGATATCGAAAAATTTTAAAAAATGTTTCTAGGCGCTTAAATACAGAACCCGCAGAAGTAAAAATAATTAAATAACGCGATATTTCTAAAAGATATAACAAAATTCGAGAAAATGTCAAAAAAAACATCACGGACATTTTTCTTACTGCATCTTTGTACGCAAATTAAAATCTTAACTTTGTTCACTTTAATTATTCCAGTAGTATATCTACATATACGTACCGAGTTGCAACGTTCTAGCTTAAGTTGTTTCTAAAGTCAACCCCAATCTCATTTTAATTTCTCGAAAGCCGCAAAGGAAAGAAAGTTAATGATTGACAACTGTATAGAGCTACTATAGATATATCACAGAAAAATTAAATTCTTGATAGGGGTAACAATGCACGGAGGTGGTTTTACATATCTCAGAAACGGATTATGCTAGAAAGTTGAAAATTAGTAAAAAAAAAAATTTGATTTTTATTTGGGCATAAAGATGGATAATAAAAAATGTCCGTGAAAAGTGGTTTTCCCACATTTCCACAAATTTCGTTAAACCCTTTAGATAACTCGAGCTATCAAATCAATTTTAATTCTGCGGGCTCTTAATATAATCGCCTAGAAACGCATTTACAAATTTTTCGATATCTAACCCCTAAAAGATTGTAAGGCGGTTATATACTTTTTCACGAATTCCGATATATTTCTTAGGTCTAATGAGATATAGAATTCACTTTCACATCCAAATGCTTTGAATATAGTCGGGGAATAAACCGATTTAAAAATGTTTAATATTAAACCCCCTGGGGAGTAAGACATTGTTCAAGTTTAGACGAATTCCGAATTTTGGTTAGGTTTAATGAGATCGAATTCGCTTTCACTTCTATTGAATCATCTATTGAATCATACCGCAGTCACGATCGGCTGCAAGCCAATCGTATGACACTCTAGATGAAATACTGAACTCCGATTTATATTGTAGTTGGGGATAAAGTAGAATTATGTATGTACATGTTGTGTGTCCTTTATTAAGCATTCCCATTTGGATGCTACTCAAACCTACCTCAAACAATATTGAGTGTGTAATTTCATATCTTGAACTGGGTAAGCCAGCGAAAAAAAATTTCCTTTTTGAAGGACTTTCACATGGGAGGTGTAGGAAGGACTAACTCGATTTCTTACATATTTATCCTTTTCCTTGGAACCATTCAAAAATTAATGTGTACAAAATTTTAAATTCGTAGCTTGAAGAGTTCAAAAGTTATCGAAAAATATTGTTGAACACGTGTCTTAAGGATTTTTTGTATGGAAGGTACCAGAAGGAGTAAAAGGATTTTGCTGACTAGTAAACTCGAACTTCGTTTTCATTCAAAACTAATTTTTATAGAATTCCGAATTCATAGCTAAACGATTACTTGAGTTATAGTAAGTTCCGTAAATCAAGTGAAGACATTTTGACAGGATATTTGTATGGCAGCTACACGAAGGACTAACAGGATTTTCTTCATAACCATAAATTTAGCTTCACCTATTGCAAAAATAACACATAAAAAATTTCAAAGACGTAGCTTAAACCCTTCTAAAGTTATATATCAATATTTTTGAACACGTGTTTTAAGGACATTTTATGTGGCAGCTACCCGAAGGAGTAGGACAATTTTGGCCGTTATCGAACTTAGCCTTACAAATTCAACCAAACACCCAGATTCAAAATGTCAAGATCCTAGGTGAAGGCGTTCTTGAGTTATCGTGCTAACGAGCAGACGGACGGACGGACGTCAAGCGGATTTGAGGTTTTTGGCCACAAATAAACAAAAAATAATATATAACTTTTTTTCGTCCGAGGCTTGGTTCTATGCGTTACAAACTCTTGGGCTGGATTAAACTTATAATACTCTATATGATTTCATCTAGAGTATAAAACATACTGCAGTCACGATCGGCTGCAAGCCAATCGTATAATACTCTAGATGAATACTTAACTCCGATTTATATTGTAGTTGGGGATAAAGTAGAATTACGCGTGTGTATGTTGTATGTCCTTTATTAAGGACTGCCATTAGATTGCTACTCAAAACTAAAAGACAATATTCAGTGTTTAATTTCATATCTTAAGCTGGGTAAGTCATCGAACAAAAATGTCCTTTTTGAAGGACTTTCGCATGGGAGGTGCAGGAAGGACTCACTCGATTCCTTGCATGTTTATCCTTTTCCTTGGAACCATTTAAAAATGAACGTGTACAAAATTTCAAATTCGTAGCTTGAAGCGTTCAAAAGTTATCGAAAAATATTGTTGAACACGTGTCTTAAGGACATTTTGTATGGCAGGTACCAGAAGGAGTAAAAGGATTTTGCTGATTAGTAAACTCGAACTTTGTTTTCACTCAAAACTAATTTGTACAAAATTTCGAGTTCATAGCTAAAATAATACTTGAGTTATAGTGAGTTCCGTAAATTAAGTGAAGGCTATTTGACAGGATATTTGTATGGCAGCTACACGAAGGACTAATAGGATTTTCTTCATAATCATACATTTAGCTCCAACTATTGGAAAAATAACACATACAAAATTTCAAAGACGTAGCTTAAACCCTTCTGAAGATATCGGTAATATTCTTGAACACGTGTTTTAAGGACATTTTGTATGGCAGCTACCAGAAGGAGTAAAAGAATTTCGCTGATTAGTTAACTCGAACTTCCTTTTCACTCAAAACTAACTTTGTTGTGAACGGAGGCCTTGGAGTGAATATTTCGACTTGAAAAAGTCAAAATATTCGAAGCAATGGAAGGTTTAGGAAAGAGTGGGCTAATTCCTACGTCTGAATTGGTGGCTGAAAATCGAGCGGAAGCGACACGCTTGCTGGCGGCCGGGACTAGCTACGGCAGTTGTGGGGGGGGGGGGGGGTTCTTGCTCAATTCTCAGACCATAAACCCTTGGCCTGTACAACAAAAAATTTCGTGTCGGCTTACTCCAGGGTTATTTAAAATTGGAACTATTTTCCCAATAGGTCGTGAAAGACCAAGAAGCGGTGGAGTGCGCGACTTCGCGATTTGTCAGGGCGCTTAGGTGTTATAGCGCCCTGCCTGCCCACCCTACCTCAGCCATGACTGTCCTAAAAACAACTTTATCATGGCCCCTTATTGAGGTTCAGGGTGGAGGAGCTTAAACGCTCGGGTTCATTCTATTCAACAAAACTAGCCTCGCGGCATTTCAACGAAATTAATAAAACCAAAATGTTGGCTCAAAACAGCATAAAAAAATTTTAAAAAAAAACCTGAAAACAAAAAAACCATAACCAAAGAAATGAAATAAATAAAAAAAAAACAACAACTCACCCCATTACTTGTTTTTCTTCTTTCTTATTAGTTAAATTATTATTTTCATCTATTATATGTTTTTCAGTCCGTCAGTCCTGTCGTTTGTCATATTTTATTTTATGTTATAATTATTTAAATTTTGATTTTTTTATTTTTCTAATTTCATTTTTCATTTACATTCACATTCATTTTTTTTCTTCATATTACTTGTAATTTCATAACTTTAATTTATTTAAATTATATTTCATTTTTTGGGGATTTTTATTACATTTTATTTATTAATCATTTATTCGATGGAAAGCATCACTGGGAGAAAATTCGACTTATGAAAGATTTCCAGTTTCTCGAAGCGAATTGAAAACTTCGCGTCACGTTCGCGTCGGATTTGTTAATTCATTCGAAACTTCACGAATTTGACTTGGCTTAAACGCGTTCGAACTTCGGTCTCCGCTCCTCGAGCTAGCAAACGCTTTTCCTTCTTTCTCTTTTTCAAAACGCTGTTCACAAAAAATTCAATAGAAAAACCCACGGGAAAACAGCCGAAAATCCACGTTAAATTAAATGCACACTTGGTTTACGGAAAAATGACAGTTGCAATTTCAACTGTTTCTTTTTATACTGTAGATGAAATCATATAGAGTATTATAAGTTTAATCCAGCCCAAAAGTTTGTAACGCATAGAACCAAGCCTCGGACAAAAAAAAGTTGTACATTATTTTTTGTTTATTTGTGGCCAAAAACCTTAAATCCGCCTGACGTCCGTCCGTCCGTCCGTCTATCCGTGAACACGATAACTCAAGAACGCCTTCACCTAGGATCTTGAAATTTTGAATCTGGGTGTTTGGTTGAATTTGTAAGGCTAAGTTCGTTAACGGGCAAAATCGTCCTACTCCTTCGGGTAGCTGCCATACAAAATGTCCTTAAAACACGTGTTCAAGAATATTGGTCGATAACTTCAGAAGGGTTTAAGCTACGTCTTTGAAATTTTGTATGTATCATTTTTCCAATAGTTATATATAAATGTATGAATAGGAAGAAAATCCTATTAGTCCTTCGTGTAGCTGCCATACAAATATCCTGTCTAAACGTCTTCACTTAATTTACGGAACTTACTATAACTCAAGTAATCTTTTAGCTATGAATTGGAAATTTTGTACAAATTAGTTTTGAGTAAAAACTAAGTTTGAGTTTACTAATCAGCGAAATCCTTTTACTCATTCTGGTACCTGCCATACAAAATGTCCTTAAGACACGTGTTCAACAATATTTTTCGATAACTTTTGAACGCTTCAAGCTACGAATTTGAAATTTTGTACACGTTCATTTTTAAATGGCTCCAAGGAAAAGGATAAATATGTAAGAAATCCAGTGAGTCCTTCCTGAACCTCCCATGTAAAAGTCCTTCAAAAAGGAAATTTTTTTTCGATGACTTACCCAGTTCAAGATATGAAATTAAACACTGAATATTGTCTTTTAGTTTTGAGTAGCAATATAATGGCAGTCCTTAATAAAGGACATACAACATGCACACACGTAATTCTACTTTATCCCCAACTACAATATAAATCGGAGTTCAGTATTCATCTAGAGTATTATACGATTGGCTTGCAGCCGATCGTGACTGCAGTATGTTTTTACTTGCATACAATTAATAAGAGGAACGTAAATCGAATACACGTTTTTGTTTATCGAAATTTTTGGGGATTGTCGGTGGAAAAACTAATTTTAATCGGACACACACGAAAATCGAAAAGCAATCTCCTCTCGCCATAGAAATTGCCTAGCAAAACTGAAATTTTCGTGGTTTCGTCACCGAAATTCACACCTTATTGTCGCGCGGTTCTTAACCGAGAGAAATTTCGTTCGTTTCAATTTTATCGTCGAATCGGGCTCGGGGGGGGGGGGGGGGGGGGGTGGGTTTTCCGAAAAAAACGCGCAGCACCAAGGGACACGGTTAATCTTCGCCATACAAAAAAATATCAAGTAAGAAATGCACAAAGACCACAATTGTAATTTGACACGAGCAGATCGGCTATCAACGGTGTTCGAATTTTCATTTCGGCTCTCGGCCAGGCAAACTATCGCGGCACTTTTAATTAATAATCCGCACTCCGCCACTTTGCACTTGGAGGAAATTCTTTTCGTATGGGTCCATCGTCGTTTGAACGGTTAGAGAAAAAAAACATACTGCAGTCACGATCGGCTGCAAGCCAATCGTATAATACTCTAGATGAATACTGAACTCCGATTTATATTGTAGTTGGGTATAAAGTAGAATTACGTGTGTGCATGTTGTATGTCCTTTATTAAGGACTGCTATTAGATTGCTACTCAAAACTAAAAGACAATATTCAGTGTTTAATTTCATACCTTGAACTGGGTAAGTCATCGAAAAAAATGTCCTTTTTAAAGGACTTTCACATGGGAAGAGCAGGAAGGACTCACTCGATTTCTTACATATTTATCCTTTTCCTTGGAACCATTCAAAAATAAACGTGTACAAAATTTCAAATTCGTAGCTTGAAGCGTTCAAAAGTTATTGGAAAATATTGTTGAACACGTGTTTTAAGGATATTTTGTATGGCAGCTACCAGAAGGAGTAAAAGGATTTCGCTGATTAGTAAACTCGAACTTCCTTTTCACTCAAAACTAACTTGTACAAAATTCCGAATTCGTAGCTAAAAGATTACTTGAGTTATAGTGAGTTCCGTAAATTAAGTGAATACATTTTGACAGGATATTTGTATGACAGCTACACGAAGGACTAACAGGATTTTCTTCATAATCATATATTTAGCTCCACCTATTGGAAAAATAACACATACAAAATTTCAATGTCGTAGCTTAAACCCTTCTGAAGCTATCGACCAATATTCTTGAACACGTGTTTTAAGGACATTTTGTATGGCAGCTACCAGAAGGAGTAAAAGGATTTCGCTGATTAGTAAACTCCGACTTTGTTTTCACTCAAAACTGACTTGTACAAAATTCCCAATTCGTAGCTAAAGGATTACTTGAGTTATAGTGAGTTACGTAAATTAAGTGAATACATTTTGACAGGATATTTGTATGGCAGCTACACGAAGGACTAATAGGATTTTCCACATAATCATATATTTAGCTCCAATTATTGGAAAAATAGCACGTACAAAATTTGAATGTCGTAGCTTAAACCCTTCTAAAGTTATCGACCAATATTCTTGAACACGTGTTTTAAGGACATTTTGTATGGCAGCTACCAGAAGGAGTGAAAGGATTTCACTGATTAGTAAACTCTGACTTCCTTTTCACTCAAAACTAACCTGTACAAAATTCCGAATTCGTCGCTAAAAGATTACTTGAGTTATTGTGAGTTTTGTAAATTAAGTGAATACATTTTGACAGGATATTTGTATGGCAGCTACACGAAGGACTAAAAGGATTTTCTTCATAATCATATATTTAGCTCCAACTATTGGAAAAATAACACCTACAAAATTTCAAAGACGTAGCTTAAACCCTTCTGAAGTTATCGACCAATATTCTTGAACACGTGTTTTAAGGACATTTTGTATGGCAGCTACCCGAAGGAGTAGGACGATTTTGCCCTTTAACGAACTTAGCCTTACAAATTCAACCAAACATCCAGATTCAAAATTTCATGATCGTAGGTGAAGGCGTTCTTGAGTTATCGTGCTAACGGACAGACGGACGGACGGACGGACGGACGTCAGGCGGATTTGAGGTTTTTGGCCACAAATAAACAAAAAATAATATATAACTTTTTTTCGTCCGAGGCTTGGTTCTATGCGTTACAAACTTTTGGGCTGGATTAAACTTATAATACTCTATATGATTTCATCTAGAGTATAAAAATAAATACGTAAATAAATAAAGACAATCTGCGTAAGGAATATACAGGAGGCTATTTGGAATGTTATTTTTTAGGTTGTTAGTCGGATAGTAACATACACCACATCTCAGCATCAAACACGTTTCGGATTTCTAGCCATGAAATAATTAAATTGCGCCCAGACTGTTGGCAGATTTTACTTTAAGTTGTTAATAATAAGAGTTGAAACTTAGTATTTTGATAGAGCTATAGTGGCAGCATATTGGAAAAATATAAATTTTTATAGGGGTAGTATGGTATAGGGGTGGGGGGTGTTTTTCCTAACTATAGAACCGCTTGTGCCAGAAAGTTCAAACTCGGTATGTATATGTAAATCAACTTGAAAAGTAATTTCGTTTTAAAAAATTTTCAAATAATCATTAGAGTTCGGAAGGGGGTGACAAAAAAAATTATCAATGTAAATGGAATGCATATATTTTCACGATTTTCGTCATATCTACGAGGTCTTTCAAAATATTGAAATCATTTTTATTCTACGGATTCTTCATATAAATACCTAGAAAGCACTTTCAGGACTTTCGACCCCCAAGGTGGTGTAAAGGGTTTGTATACATTTTCACGAATTCAGACGTATAAGTCTGAATAAATATCGAATAACTTTTCACTTTTACGGGTTTGTTTAACAATCACCTAAAAGTCGTTTTCAAGTTTTTTCCTTTTTCTAAGAGGGTATAAACGGTTTGAACACGTTTTCACGAATTCCGTCATATCTCTTAGGAGTGATAAGACTTTGGGTTGGTTTTCACTTCCTCGGGCTTTCTTTATATTATATCTAAAACTCGTTCCGAACTTCTACCCAAAAAATTTTAAAATCGGACCCAGACTTTTGGCAGATTTTTTTAATTCAAATTTAAATATATAAACTACGGAAATGAAAACACAATTACGAAAAGAAGAACTTACCACATTTCACAGGAAGTAAACATGTACACCATATCACTGTTATTTGTATTATGATTTTTTTGAATGCCATTTCATTCGTGTCTGCAATTAAAAAAAAATAAGTATGTGAGTTATGGTCTAGAGAAATCGTAATTATTTGAAAAAAAAACGGTTAGAAATAAGAAATATTAATGTGTGGGGAGTACTTCGCTCTGCTTAAACCTTTAGATAAAGTAAGTACATATAAAATTTTCATTTTTACTTTATTATTTTCTAACAATACAGTATTCTGATCGATGTTCAAAAAAAAAAAATTTGCTGCCCTGAAAATTTATTTTTTCACGTTTCATGGCTAGTAGACACGAAAAAAGCTAAAAAAATGTCAGTCCGTCTGTCAGCCGTACGCCGTACGCAAAATCTTTTGAAGGCTCGTAGCTCCCAAACGGTTTGAGATATTAATTCAATCATTAAAACCCCCCAAATTCTGAGGGGTGGAGGTGTAAGGGGGGAGGAGTAGGATGCGTTTTAGATGGAAAATTTTGGTTTCTAGATCTCAGCAGCCGCTTATGCTAGGAAACTGAAACTTGAAATTTATATAGAGCTTTGATAGCGAAAAATTTTTTAAGGGGGCGGTGGAGCATGAAAGTGGAGGCGATACGAATTTTTCTAAAAAATCACGTCTCATACCTCAAGAACAGTGTAAGATAGATGCTTAAATTTTTTTTACCGAAAGTAGGTCTAATAGACCCCTCGCAGAAAAAAGAATTTTGAAAGTGTGGGTGTATAGGGCGAGGGTAGGGGAGGGTGAAAAGGAAAAAGTTCCGATTTTTATATCTCGAGAACCTATAATGATGTAAAGCTGAAACTTTGTATTTCTATAGAACTATATTAGTAGCATGTTGAAAAAATACAATTTTTTATAGGGGTAGTATGGTACGCGAGTGGGAGGTTTTTTCCTATCTATAGAACGGCTTATGCTACAAAGTTGAAACTCAGTTTATTTATCTAAATCAACTAGGAAAGTAATTTTGATAAGTAATTTAGTAATTTAGAAAAAAATTTCAAATATCCATTATCGTTCGGAGGGGGGCCAAAAAAAATGATCAGGAAAATGGAATGCATATATTTTCACGGTTTTCGTCATATCTATTAGGTTTTTCCAAATATTGAATTCATTTTTATTGTACGACTTCTTCATTTAAATACCTAGAAAGTGTTTTCAGGATTTTTTTGAAATTCGACCCCTAAGAAGGTGCAAAAGGGGTTGTATACTTTTTCACGAATTCTGCCATATCCCTCAGGTCTGATCAGATATCGAATATGTTTTCACTTTCACGTGCTTGCGTAATAGTCGCCTAAAACTTGTTTTTAAATTTTTACCTTTTTCAACCTCTAAGAGGGTAGAAACGGATTGAAAATTTTTTCACGAATTCCGTCATTTCTTTTAGAAGTGATAAGAAATTGAATTGGTTCCTACTTTCTCGTGCTGTTTTCATATTTATTTATTAACTCCTTTCAGAATTTTTGGATATTCAACCCCCCAAGTGGGTGTAAGGAGGTTGCATATGTTTTCACAGATTCCACAGAATTTTTATATAATCGCCTACAAACCCATTTCTCAATTTTTGGTTATTCAACCCCCAAGGGTTTGCATATGTTTTCAGAATCTTTGCCATTCCTTAGATCTGATGAGATATAAAATTAGTTATTGCGGCATTTAATGTAATGACCTAAAAACCAATTTCACGATTTTTCGAATTTCAAGAACCAAGAGGGTGTAAAGAGTTTGCTTATGTTTTCACAAATTTTTCAAAATCCCTCGTGTCTCATGAGTTGCTTCTTATGAAATCGTCTAAAAACCTGTTTCACAATTTTTTCGAAATCAAACCCCAAGTGGAATTCCCCCTAACTCTTAAGTCCGATAAGGTAACAAATTCGTGTTTACTTCTATGGGCTTTTAGTGTACATAATATACCGAAATTCAAATAGTCTAACATACACGGTCTTTTTCAATGTTTAATCGCCTAAAAATCTCTACTTTAAATATTTTTATTTTAAGAACAAAATTAACTTTCCAATAAACGTCATAATCTCGAAACAACTGATGATATACTCCGACTTTGATCGCTCCCGAACTTTGAACCGAAAAATAATAAAGTTTCGTCCAGACCATTGGCAGATTTTTTATTAATGGTGGAGAACATAGTTCTCCATAGTTCTTCATTTCACCTAATTCTGTTCATGCAATTTTAAATTGCGACAAATTATAGTGGATAGAATTTTAAATACCAAACTTTATGGGCTCTTTATTTATCGTGCAATAAGTTAGACCATGTGTTTTAAGAACTTTTGTATGGGAGTAACCTGAATGAATAGGAGAATTTCACTTACAAACAAACTCAACTTTACCATTTAGAAGAGACAATATAAGACTCCGATGACGGATGCTGTACTAGAAATCTGTATCATTTTTGAAAATTGGCTGGCAAACGTTTGTAAGGTAGCGAGTCTTGGGTAAACGATGGTTTGAAACTATAATAAAGCTTTTAGTGAAGAAATGCCAACTTCATTTACGTTTGTATACTCAAAATATAATGATGTTATGCCTTGTACAAAATACTCATGACTGTGTTGTTATTTAAATATTTCAGGGTTCTAACAGTGGACACAATTGCAATGCAAAGCGTTACTACATCAAATAGTCATATAAAAGATTGACTGTTTATACTCTAGATGAAATCATATAGAGTATTATTAGTTTAATCCAGCCCAAAAGTTTGTAACGCATAGAACCAAGCCTCGGACGAAAAAAAGTTATATATTATTTTTTGCTTATTTGTGGCCAAAAACCTCAAATCCGCTTGACGTCCGTCCGTCCGTCCGACCGTCCGTCCGTCCGTCTGTCCGTTAGCACGATAACTCAAGAACGCCTTCACCTAGGATCTTTAAATTTTGAATCTGGATGTTTGGTTGAATTTGTAAGGCTAAGTTCGTTAACGGGCAAAATCGTCCTACTCCTTCGGGTAGCTGCCATACAAAATGTCCTTAAAACACGTGTTCATGAATATTGGTCGATAACTTCAGAAGGGTTTAAGCTACGACTTTGAAATTTTGTATGTGTTATTTTTCCAATAGTTGGAGCTAAATGTATGATTATTTTATTAATCAGCGAAATCCATTTACTCCTTCTGGTAGCTGCCATATAAAATATCCTTAAGACACGTGTTCAACAATATTTTTCGATAACTTTTGAACGCTTCAAGCTACGAATTTGAAATTTTGTACACGTTCATTTTTAAATGGTTCCAAGGAAAAGGATAAATATGTAAGAAATCGAGTGAGTCCTTCCTGCACCTCCTATGTGAAAGTCCTTAAAAAAGGACATTTCTGTTCGATGACTTACCCAGTTCAAAATATGAAATTAAACACTAAATATTGTCTTTTAGGTTTGAGTAGCAATCAAATGGGTGTCCTTAATAAAGGACACACAACATGCACACACGTAATTCTACTTTATCCCCAACTACAATATAAATCGGAGTTCAGTATTCATCTAGAGTATTATACGATTGGCTTGCAGCCGATCGTGACTGCAGTATGTTTTTTATATGGCATACATTTCTCTATGGCGAGACGACGTATTTTAGGAATTTGAACCCCTCCTTCCCCTACCATCATCAATAATGTTGCGCTACCTCTCCCTATTTGTAAATCCTTGTTACGCTTATCCTCTTCCTTGAAATCCGTCCATGTTAAATTTTGTCTTCCTAGTTGAACGATATGTTGAGAAGTAGTTCGTTGTTTAAGATTAATGCACAACTTGTTTAAGTCCTTTTGTATGGAAGCGATACGGAGAATTTGCACACTTTTCTTCATAGTAAATTTTTAGGTTCCACTGTTGGAAAATTAGAAGAACTGCGTCTATGTGTGGACTGAACGGTAACGATTTGGGTAACAGGTGACTACGTGAAAATACTAAATTTGAGGCCACATTTTTTTTAATTTCAGTGGCCAAGATCCAATTTAAGGGTCATATAATTTGAAAAATAATTCGCTGCGTAAAGTAATTTTTCCTAAATCCCTATAAAATTGCATTTGTTGCAATTGTTGTTCACTTTAATATGGAAAGCTGAGAGCACTTTGGAATATCATAGAACCGATGCGTACCGCTACGATGTTCTGAATCCAGACTCACACCCTTGTCACTTAGTCAAGAATTTCGAACTCAGTAAATTGTTCACGTTCTGTTGTAGTAGGTCTGACCATAATTAAGATTAGCATATCAACTTCCCAGGTATTCGGTACATCTACCTTTAGTACATTATCGTCGAAAGTACTGACATAGCAGAAAACGTGAAAATAGCAAACGTACATACGATGAATACGTCTTATCGCAATCTGGTGAAGGGTGAGATCCGTTTCGTGTAATTAACTCATTACCAGTAGAACGAGACCCTTTCATTAATTTACGGTAGGAGAAATAGAGCCAACATGCAAACATGAAGCTTATGGGAAGTTCGACCGCCAACCAAGCAACGAAAGACCGACCAACCCTCAAAGTTGCTTTATTGGTTTAATAGTTTTTAAGGATGAGTTCTCCTGGGCACTCAGGCGTCCTAATTAAATTATGAACGGTGCCTGATATCGAGGACCTCTCTGCTTGTAAACTCCATCTATCGGTACAACCCCTAATTGCCTTCTGTTTTAAATAAAATAAGCGTAAAAGATGATGACATGCTTTGAAGCTGGCATCGGCCATGGAATTTAATTCCAAAAATTGCTAGAAAATCGTTCGATTTAAATTTGATTTGGTCCGCAGTCGACCCTCATCCCGCCGATCTTTGGCATTGTTTCTTTTGGCTTCCATTTAGTTGGGTGGGGTGAGTGCGAAAAGTTTCACTCCGAGATTGTGACCTTATGTAATGAAACCGAATCCACTCAAGGCTGCCAGCAACACAAAACAACGTAAAAGATTCCATTTTCAAAATTCGGTTGCCATTGTCAATCGAGAACATGTCGTTTCCAAACATGAACTCATTTGTAAGTAACCCTCTTAAGAAATTTTCAATGTCCCGATATAATTTGAGCCCCACTCCTTTGCTTTCCGCAAGACTTCGGGATCGAATCTATTTTCGAATTTTCAGGAATATTTTCCCAAAAGCATATTCCAGGACATGGTTCCCTAAATATGAAACATGGAAAGGAAAAAAACAAAAACAAGAAGCAAGGACGAAACCATGTAATGCGAAATAGTGGTTTACAATAATACTAAATCTTTTGCAATAGGATAAGTGTCTGAAGGCAAATCTTGTCTTTAGCTGCTCCTTCAAAAACGAATGACAACATTGTTTAGGACTTTGTTCGCTTCCTGTAATCCTTTTCGTCCTAGACTATTTGGTGGTTCTGCTTCCGGAAGTATCATTATGAAAACAAGTTTGGGATGTCGGGGGGTGAGTTCCTAGTCGAAACAACCCTCGCACGAAATGGAAGAAATTGTAACAAAAGCTCGGCAAGCATTTGTAATCAGGGTAGGATTTAAGGGGTCAGATTTATTATCATTGACATTTAATAGTGTTTAGATATGTATAAGCGATTTGTATACGCTTCGTTAGATTTTATTTATAGAGTCAATATGCTCGTTGTCTCTATGGGGGAGGAAAATATCTGTAGATCAAAATTACAATGTTTCGGTTTCAATTAAATTTCCACTATGAAATGTAAATTAATTTTCAGATTTATGTACATATAAACTTTAATTATTTTTGCGATTTATACAGTGTTATGTAAACGGAAGTCTTGGAGTTGTTACTTCGACTTCAAAAAGTCAAAATAACTGAAGGATTGTTTGGGAATAGGGAAACCATGACCCAATTCCGCCTACGTGAAAGTAAATGCCTATCTTTAATACTTTTTTATTTATTTATTAATTACTTCGTTTTATTTCTGTCCTTTTTTTCATCATCCATTATTATTTCCTGCCTTTTGTGTATGTTATTTCTAAGTCTTTAATGTGTCTGTTCTTTTTGTCGGCTGTCCGACATAGGTTTATTTATGTTTATATTTTTACTTTATCTTCTCTTATAACTGGATCTTTCAGGTTACCAATGAGCACGAAATAATTGCCTCCATTTGTTTTAATACGTACACGATAAAAAAACTCCGTGCGCATAAATACTCCATCCGCGCACCAGCAGCTCAGATGTCAAAATTCTTGCAGATTCAGATTCAGACATTTTACTTTATTATTTCAATAATACAGTATTGTTATCGATTTTTAAAAAAAAAAAATTTGCAACCCTCAAAATTTTTTTTTACGTTTCATGACGAGTAGACACGAAAAAAGCAAAAAAAAATTTCAGTCCGTCTGTCCGCCGTACGCCGTACACCGTACGCCGTACGCCGTACGTCTACCGGTGTACGCAAAATTGTTTGAAGGCTCGTAGCACCCAAACCCTACAAGCTATTTAGTTGAATTTTTTTTCCTGGGTAGAGTGGGTAGGCTCCCTGAAGTGACCAAATTTGGTGGGATGGGGGTGTAAGGGGGGAGGAGAAAGAAGTGTTTTAGACGGAAAATTTTGGTTTCTAGATCTCAGCAACCGCTTATGCTCGGCGGCTGAAATTTTAAATTTATATAGAGCTTCGGTAGTGGACCCATTTGCAAAAAAATTGCCGATATAGGTGAAGGGGTTCGGGAGTGGGGGAAAAAATAATGCGTCCGAAATGCAAAAAAGGTGAGATCGACACATTCTAAAATCCATATCTCCTAAACGGTCAATGTCACAAAATTGAAACTTAATGAATATCTGTAGGATACTAGGAAAATAGATCGGAAACTAAAATTTGAGTGGGGGAAGTGACGTACGGGGGTGGGGGGTGAAAAACTTTAGAATACGATATCTCATGAACTAATTGTACTAGATAAATAGAATTTGGTTTGTGTATAAAAGTTGACAAATGAAGTTAGCTGAAAGCCAAATTTTTTAAGGGGGCGGTGGAGCATGAAAGTGGAGGGGATAAGAATTTTTCAAAAAAATCACGTCTCATATCTCAAGAACCGTGTAAGATAGATGCTTAAAATTTTTACCAAAAGTAGGCCTAATAGACCCCTAGCGGAAAACAAAATTTAGGAAGTGTGGGTGTAGAGGGTGAGGGTGGGGGAGGGTGAAAAGGAAAAAGTTCCGATTTTAATATCTCGACAACCTATAATGATATAAAGCTGAAACTTGGTATTTAGATTGAGCTATATTAGTAGCATCTTGGAAAAATATAATTTTTTATAGGGGTAGTATGGTACAGGGGTGGGGGGTGTTTTTCCTATCTATAGAACGGCTTATGCTACAAAGTTGAAACTCAGTACGTTTATGTAAATTAACTAGAAAACTAATTTAAATAAAAAAAAATTTCAAATTTCTATTGGCGTTCAGAGGGGGGGCAAAATAAATGATCAGTGAAAATGGAATGCATATATTTTCACGATTTTCGTCATATCTATTAGGTCTTCCCAAATATTGAATTCATTTTTATTGTACGACTTCTTCATATAAATACCTAGAAAGTGTTTTCAGGGTTTTTTTTAAATTCGACCCCTAAGGGGGTGCGAAGGTGGTTGTAAACTTTTTCACGAATTCTACTATATCCCCACGTCTTATCAGATATAGAATATATTTTCAGTTTCACGTGCTTGCGTAATAATCGCCTAAAACTTGTTTTTAGGTTTTTTCTTTTTTCAGCCCCTAAGAGGGTATAAACGGGTTGAACACGTTTTCACGAGTTCCGTCATTTCTTTTAGAAGTGATAAGAAATTGAATTGGTTCCTACTTTCTCGTGCTGTCTTCATATTTATTTATTAACTCCTTTCAGGATTTTTGGATATTCAACCCCCAAGTGGGTGTAAGGAGGTTGCATATCTGGTGATATATCGAATTCATTTTTACTTCCTAAGGTTTCCTATATAAAAAAGCCAAAAAGTCAATTTTAGTATTTTAGATATTCAATCCTCATGGGTGTAAGGGGGTTGTATGCTTTTCAAAGTTTCGACATATTTCTTAAGTTCGATGAGATATTAGATCGCTTTTCATTTCCACAGACTTTTTATATAACCGCCTACAAACCCATTTCTCAATTTTTGGATATTCAACCCACAAGGGTTTGCACATGTTTTCACAATTTTTGCCATTCCTAAGTTCTGATGAGATATAAAATTGATTATTACGGCCAACCAATTCACGATTTTTCGAATTTCCAGAACCAAGGGGGTGTGAACGGTTTGCTTACGTTTTCACAAATTTTTCAAAATCCGTCATATCTCATGAGATATCAAGTTGCTTCTTATGAAATCGTCTAAAAACCTGTTTCACAATTTTTTCGAAATTCAAACCCCAAGTGGAAGTAATGGGTTTGTATACGTTTTAACAATTCGTCATATCTCTTAAGTCTGATAAGGCAGCAAATTCGTTCGTTTTACTTCTATGGGCTTTTAGTGTACATAATATACCGAAATTCGAATAGTCTACACGGGCTTTTTCAATGTTTAATCGGCTAAAAATCTCTATTTTAAATATATTTATATTAAGAACAAAAATAATTTTCCAAGAAATCTAATAATCTCGAAGCAACTCATGATACACTCCGACTTTGACCGCTCCCGAACTTTGACCCGAAAAATAATAAAGTTTCGCCCAGACCATTGGCAGATTTTTTATTAAGACTTGATAACACATGAAATACAAATTGATTTGAGGTTATGAGCTTGTCAGCGATCTAATTGTCAAAGCAACTACGACAAATATGAATTTCGACCTTGGCCGATACTGAATAAATGTGTTAACATAGGTTTGAAAAATTTGCCAACCGCTCATATGGCATATAGCATAAAATGGGCCTTAACGTATATTACTTTACTAAACTAACTTAACTAAAACTAAAGGTTGAGAATTCTTCCGTTTATAAAATGAAAAAAAAATAAAAATACATATTTTCTTTCTTTGAAGTGCTTAATTTACCTTTGCGCGAACTTGCCTTTAGGCATAAGGTAAGAGCCTTAATTCGATTTCCCAAATTGGGAATCGCAAACTATATTTGACCGAAGGGCTTACAAAAAGAGCATCTACGATTAATGTTTTTTGCTAGAGTTGGCAACATTTGCCTGGTAATCCAGCTTGCATTTGCACTTTGGGTAAATTACATTGTAGGGAAATACATTTTTGGTATTTACATTTTGTTTACATTCCATTTATATGTATATGATTTGTATATGCATTGTTTTTTAAGTTCATTTGTTAACAGCTAATTAAAAATTCTTTGCTTAGATTATTTTGCTTACATCTTATAGAACTATTTACATTAGTGAGCAAATACTCGTACATTAATATCACTTATTTGCATATTCTGCTCCTTTTATATACATTTTATCTTCAGATTAGAGAGTAATCTTAGTTTGAGCATTTGCCATATAGCTTCTCGCTATTTACATTTTGTTAACATACTATTTACATATTATGTATAAATGGTGCCATTTATACCATTCAACTGCACTGTGCAGTATTCATTGCTTGAGTCATTTTCAGGGTTGCCAGATAGTTGGCTGGAGAACCCGCCGAGTGAGCTTATGAAATGGCCCAAAACCCGCACGAAGACTTGTAGCGCAAATACCGCGCTCTGGTTGGTTGGTTGGTTAGTTTACGTGGTGGCCCGTCTACCGAAAAACAGGGCCCAATTAGCACATGAAGCGCAGTTTTGATACCACAACTCGTTTAACCTGGTCGTTAAGGGCTGATGAAGTATATGTATAGTTTTACAGAGACCTGGGGCTTGAATGGATTATCATATCCATCCGGAGCTGTTCAAGAAGGTAATCAGTTCTCCTATCTTGTTTTTCGAGATCTCATCGAGGTAATTGAAGAAGGGTTTGCCTAGTGCGCGAAGTCTCGCTCTAGCTAGGGCGGGACACTCGCAAAGAAGGTGAATAACAGTTTCCCTCTTATTTGCATCCCCACAACTGCGGCAATTGACGTTAAAGGGAATACCCAGTCTGGCCGCGTGGTCGCCGATCGGCCAATGACCCGTGCTGACTGCCGTGACTCTGGAGACGTCCACACGGCTCCTTCTCAGGAGTTCATCTGTTCTGCTCCGGGAGTAGGATGGCCATATCTTCCTAGATATAACACAGTTGGTCAGTCCTCTCCATCTGGAGTTTGCGTTTGTGAGAAAGTGGGTAGATATTTGGCGCTTAACAGTCCCTAGTGGGACCTGAACGGATTTTTCGAGACAGCCCTGAAGAGCAGAACCTTGCCTAGCTAATTCGTCTGCTCGCTCGTTACCCTCTATCTTACTGTGGCCTGGGACCCAAAGCAGAGTAACTTTGACTTGACTTCTTAAGTGGGCTAGCTCTTCTTGACACTGTTCGACGAGTTTAAAGGAGGTGGTAGCCGAATCTAAGGCCTTGATTGTGGCTTGGCTGTCAGAGAGGATTACAACATTTCGCTTTGGCGTAGCGTCTTGCTGCAAAGTCCGACAGGCCTCCCGGATCCCCAGTATCTCCGCCTGGAAAACGCTGGCGTAGTCCGGTAAGTGGTAAGATGTGCGATATAGTGTGTATCTAAGAAAACTCCCGCTCCGACTCCACAGTTCATCTATGAACCGTCAGTGTATATGACTGTGTCGAATTCATGTATAACTGAGCCATTCTTCCATTTCGCCCTGGTTGGAAAACCCACAGCGAAATCCTTCTTGAAGGTCAGTTTCGGGATAATGTAGTCGGTCGGCGATTTAACTATACCGCGCTCTACTTTGACATTTATCAAATGTACTTAAATGTATTGAACATAGTTGCGATTTCGACGACAAACTGTGCTCTAGAATTCTTAACAAACACTGGAATATATAAATTCGCATTTATCACAATTTTAAAAGTCTTGTCTGAAAAAATATTAAGTGCAATAATGAAATTATTCATGAAAAATAATTTGTAATTTTCATAATTCAATGGGATCAAAATCTTCAGTGAATTATCCTACAAGTAAGTTATCAGGTAAAAATAAAATATGGCTCTTTGCTTTTGTGAATAATAATATATATGTATTTTTTAATGTTACAAGATGCACATCAATATTTAATAATGTAAGCATTTCATAATCATCACCACCGAAGGGATCAGATCCTGCGTCTAAAGAAGATCAAGGTGCCTCAACTTAATGTTGCGAGCTAGAGGTTCGCCGGCATTTCAAGTAAAATACAGTTCGATTTCATTTACTACTTGATCGCTATTATCGATGAAAATCACTTTAAAAATACACCTTTGCGTAGAACTGATAGTCGTTTCATTCTCGCAGCAGAAAAACACATCCCGGGCCCTGCAGCGCTTATATACTGCATGTGTAGAATCGAGAGATTTCCAGCAAATTCGGGTGTTGTGAACCTCTCTACGATATTGCAAGATGTTGTTTTGCTCTGGAAACTTTAATCCCAATAATAAGTGAGTTCTTCGGATTACCAGAGTACACATGCAACAATAACTTTGTAACAATAACTTTAATTTTTGCAACACATGTCTGTAACCCACCAATCCAGCAAAAATAATAATTAATAAATTATGAAAAAATATAACTCTCCGACAGTCATCAATATTGGTAAATATATGTATTATCTCTTGTATGTTATATTTCGATGAGTGTCCTTAACTTGAAAGAAAGTGGTTCATTTGAGAAAGTCAACAAATAATGAACCGATTCTAAATGAATTTTAGTTTGCAAACACCAGATAGATGTGGTGTGAAGTATTACTTTTCATTAGAGAGAACCGAGAAATGAGATTTAGTGGCTACAGGATTTGCGATATGATGTAGTTTGCAAACGTTGGATTTGAGCCGGTAACACTAGTAGATTAACCGAAGAGACGAATAAAATTCAGATTTCTAATTTTTATATTTCCATTTTTTTCCTCGTAAATCGGCTCTGTTTTAAATTAGCAAACTAACATAATTTGCGTTGGCCGAATAGCCCAAAAAGCTGTAAGTAGCTTTTTGAAATTTGTACCCGCGAATTGAATATTTAAATAGCCCAAACCGCGGTAAATAGCCCAATCTGGCAGCCTTACTCATTTTATCTTAAGTCCTAGCTATCTATTTACATTATGGATAGTTTCCTAATAATTACAAGCTATTTACATATACGTATTTACAAAGTCATTGTCATTTATATACATTTGTTTTTATTCTTTATACCCTATACATATTTAGAAACATTTTAGCATTTTATGCTTAGGAACTAATGCCTTTAGAACCCAACTAGTTTATGCTATGTTTAAGTTACGTATTATTAACATTCAAATGCAAGTTATTTGCGTATTAATTAAATTCTATATCATTTACGTTTTTAGAAACAGGTTAAGAATTTTAGAAACCAGTGCTTTCAGATTGGATTCTGGATCTTGCTTACTTATCTTTGTTTTTGATATTTAACTTATGGATAGCGTTAAGCTAACATAATCTTAATGCAATATGATAATGAGCCGAAGTGAAGGCAAGTGCACTCTCCTTTGTCCTATTTAAAGATTTTTTATTTTTTTAATTAATTTTTAGATTGATCCACGACGAGTCTAGGCTTTGACAAGATAAGAAAATAGAAAAGGTGAACGATACTCCGTGTAGAAACGAATACCCCCTGTAGCCATGAGATGGAGGAGAGACGTAAAAGCTGGGTTTAGGATTCGGAATGTCCCATGTCGGATGTTCTTCAAGAATCTTGGGCTGTGGCAAGTAGTAGTAGTCCTCTGACCACAAGGGCATTAAACTGCAACTGATCAAGCGTCCAATGTTTCTTGGACCTAGCCTTGTTTCTGTAGTAGAAGCTGCTTCAACTCTAAGGTTACGTAGTTGGATTTCCAGAGCTAATTGCTTATCGTAGTTGATAAGAGAATTGACATTGAGATTGAGGCAATTTAGTGAGAACTTAATTGTTTCGAGAGAGTAGAGAAAAGGAAGGATAGTAACGCTTGAGGTTTATCTTCCTCTGGGATTAATAAAAACTTTTGCTTAAATGTATTAATGCTACTGCATATATCACCAATTGAGGAATCCAGATAGTTTAGAGACTGCTGTTCAAGCCAGTCAAATTCAAGCCAATGGGGACCTTTTGGGCGGGGGTCCCGCACAGAGTCAGCAAAAGAGACGCCGTTGGTTAATTGGCTATGCACGTTGGTTGCAGGGGCCGACTTGGCAGACCTGAGCTCAATAGCAGCAGGTTTTCCTAACTTTGCTTTCGCAGCCAGCAAGCGCTCACAATTACGTATCCTAACAGGACAATTAACAAAGTTCGCCGGATGATCAAGCGCGCCACATGACACACATTGCGGCAGCGGCAGCGAACTGCGAACAGGAGCAACTTTCCTTGGGTAATTAATAGAGGCATGGTCCTCCCGGCACGCGACACATCCGGGCTCATAGCCACAGTTAGCGGATACGTGACCGTACCTCTGACAGTTGTAACACTGCGTCACGTCAATCTTTTTAGGCCGCTCCTACGTAGCCTTCTGATGAAGAACGTACCTGACTTTAATTATTTTCTTAAGATCCTCCTGCGATTCTGAAGAAGTCCTGCCGTTCGCGCGGGACCATGCGTAGTAATTAGGGACACTGAAATTTCCCCCAGATCTGGTAGCTGTTCCCGAAGTGAGCCAGAAACTTCTTAAGGTGAAAATTCCGAGTTTATCCCCCTTAGGACAACCGAAGGTTTACGATGGGAGGCGAGGGTGAAAGTATGCCCTACCACACCCGATCCTAGCTAGGCACGTATTTGGCCAATAATGGCTGCATGGACTTCCAGAGAGTTTACCTTTAGGGATACGCTCTCGAGGTTTGACGATATGATCTTGAACTTGACTGCAGGCCATTTAGCCACCCATTTACACACCCCTTTTGGGCGTAATGTACTTTAGCCTAATAATAGGGGTCCAGACAGATCCGGCAGCCGTCGACTTGTTCTGGTTCGGGGCCAGGCCGGGCCTAGGCTCCTGGTTAACTGGTTCGGTAGGGAGAATGCGAAGGGGGAATAACGGTTCGCCGAGAAGTTGTTATCCCGAGAACTCATGTCTACCGAGGTAGATTTCTCTTTATTTGCAATGGCTAGCCTACCGCGAGCTAGTTTGAATTTGCCAAAGAGCCCATCGAGTATCACTGGATCAGCACCAACGCCCGATGGCGAAGCGGACACAGAATGTGCACTTACCTGGTTATCTTGAGGCCCTACGGAAAGAGAAGCCTGGGGAAGCTCGAGGTCATCCATATCAGAATCCGGACCTGAGTTGACTTGCATCGAAGATCCGGCAGTTGATGCTGAAGAATCGGGAAGGCACTCTCGAAGAATCCGCCCGGAAGAACTGGTTGATAAACTTAGCGAGTGAGCTGATAAATGGTGGCAGTCAACACCGGACTTGAAGCCAGCGTGTTCGTGGTTAGAGTCGGCGGGCGGCTGTGGTAGTGCCCCAGTGGATGGCGTGGCTGCCAGCTGGACGCCAGCCTTCACTCTCGGCTCAGCACTGCCAGAAGCCTTCGATGAGCGCTTCTTAATATCAGATAACGAGTACGGGGCGGCAAGTTTACTTGAATCGCGTAAAGCCCGCCCAACAATAGGTTGGGAGGGTCCGCTGAGATCCTTTGGCGTCCCCCGACGGTCCCTGCCCAGGGCCACCGAGTCGTCAGCAAGAGAATGTTTGGCCAAATCTAGCAGAACACCCGCAGCAAGCATGTCACGCTCCAGACCCTCGGCTGAACAGTCTTTAGATGAATTTAATGTATTTGTCGAGGATGGCGTGGTCAGAGTTACTGCCCTATAGCAGGACGACTGTTGAGAGCTTGCAGCCTTCCTGAGGCTCGAATCCGACAGGATGCTTGATGGAGAAGTTCGTGTTGGGCACAAGAACTGCGGTCCCGAAACATCCGACTTTGGCGAAGAAAAAGTGAGAGAAGAACGCGGAAGTGGGAGGACAGTCATTTTTCAAAAAAATTAAATTTTTATATCTCAAGAACCGTATCAGATATAATCTTGAAAATTTTACTGGAGTTAGAACCAGTAGACCTCTAGCGGAGACCTCTAGGAAGTTTGAGTGTGTGGGTGTAGGGAGTGATGGTGGGAGGAGGTGGAAATGAAAAAATTCTGATTTTAATTTCTCGAAAGCCGCAAAGGATAGAAAGCTAAAAATTGCGCAGAAACGCGCAACTTTATTATTTTATGGGTAGAAGTCGAAAACGTGTTTAATGATGGGATGCGGTGTAGGTGACTATGGAACTGACAACCTAAGGAATAACCAGGAGGCTATTTGGAACGTTATTTTTTAGGTTGTCAGTCGTATAGTAACCTACAGCGCATCTCAGCATTAAACACGTTACAGACTTCTACCCATAAAATAATAAAGTTGCGCCCAGACTGTTGGCCGATTTTTTTTTTTTTTTTAAATTTCAGGACGATCACAATTTACTCTATTATTAAAAATAATAAAACTTGATTTTTGAGTTCGAGGCTTCTTCTATGCGTTACAAACTTTGAATTATTTAAACTTATAAGAGTCTACAGATTTAATCTGAAGTATACAACCAGATTTTTTTTTCGATGTTCACATGAAAGTTTGCCTGACCTCAATTTTTAATTCATAAATAATACAGCGGAAATTTACAAAACATTCTTTATACAACGAAATAGCAACCGAGCAAACACCATCTTCTTGCACTCTACTCAACACCCTCACAAAAAAAAAAGAAAATTTTCCTCCCCTTTCTGAATGGGATCTGATACGTTCATTCTATCCAAAACTTAATCCAAAGGAAACTGTTCCATTCTTAATAGACGTTCACATTTTGCGGTCTACAGAGAGCCATGTCATGGTTTTGCGAAACGTAAAACCATGTCATAGTAAGAGAAACTTCTTACAACACATTAAACCATAAAATTTTAATCAAAATTGGTAACGAGAAAAGTTTAAATTTTCCCTGATTATTGCTTGTCGTCTGAAGTTGTTTCCGTTTTCCGTTTCCAGACATTGAGTAAAGACAGTTATTAGAGTGGGGTCCTGTTGCAAAATTACGGACATAATACTACACTTTATGCACTTCTAGTGCATCGTTGTCATTGTAAATTCACTTGTACTACAAAAGGAGGAAAGACGTTCTTTGGAATGAAAAAAGTTTTTCCTATGAATTGTGCGGATAATCCATGGCAAATTGGCACAAGCTTTTATTTTTTATTAGTAAAATTCCGCTTCAAAGTCAACTTTACTCCGATAACTTGTTGAAAATATAATCGTACGCAATAGAGTGCAGGACATGTTTGCTGTAGTTTAAAGCTTGCTCCTTAATAACAGAGCAAATGAAATGTGCTTACCATCGAGTTCACAAAATTACCAGCAGAACCGGCCAGTAGTTGATTTGATATACTACTCTGGGGAGCGGCGTAAATTGATCAAGATCTACTAATAACCGGTCCGAATTTCATCTATATAGCATAAAATACTACAGCGACATAACTCAATTTATATGGTTGAAAGTCTTCTAAGTTCCACGCGCAAACCGTATATGAAGTTGTAGAATTGAGAGAAATCATGACAATTCTACCATTTAAATGCCCATGAAAACGTTGTGCATTCCTCAGACCCAACTTAAGATCTAACTTTAGAACCCATTATAAAGTTCGCCCTTGATTCACTATCAAACAAAAATTTTTTTTATATATTCCGGTTGATAATATATACATATATCTACAAAACTTCACGTTCCTGTACAATCCGTTGCAGTTATGGCAAAAATTAAAATTTCTACTTTAAGCTCTTCTCAATCCCTACTTTTGGACTAGCAAATCACAAAGACGCATCGCACTTCCTCCAAAAGATATTTTCATGGCAATTAGCGAAATTACCTGCTATGACCGTATTGTTGCAATGGTTACATGTATGTATATCTTTAAAGCACATTACGGGCATACACTGAAATATTGTGCAATTTAACCTTTAATACTTCTTTTTACAGGGTGTTTCACATACTCTCCGCTCATTGTGTTCATTGTGGCAAAGTTCTTTGTGTGCCCCGTTAAGGAATTGAAAGGGTTTGAACCTTTTGAACCACTTCTTGCAAAGTAATTATTTTAAGATTCATTGGAAAAGATATTAGTTCTTCTATCCATTTGCTGTCAATTTTTTTATTAATACATATGCGAGCCCGGCTAGTCCCTAATTTCAACTAAAAACACAATTCGATTAAAATTATTTAAAACTTAAGTTGCTTTATTTAATCGCATTTTTTACAATATTGGCGACTCTTCCCGATTTCATTTACTGCGCGATCGGTGTTAGCAATAAAAGCCACTGCCTGTTGCGCTTTTGCGCTGCATGTGTTGAGTCGAGAGATTTATACGCTTATTTGGTGAAGAGTGTGGAACATACAGGAAATGTTTAGAACATGCGGGAATTGTGTAGAGCTTCTACGATATTCTAATTTGATATTGAAAGGTTGTAGTTTTCTCTAGAAACTTCGATGTTATTGATAAGTGCTTTGGGTTGCCAGGATACGCGTATAACAATTTATTGCTGGTGAAATTTTGAAAAAAAATTTATTTTTTAGCCCTAAAAAGTTGATGTCGTTTTATTTAAAAGAACATTGAGAAAGTTCCATTTCATTAGACTTTTGGAAGTTCCTTCATTATTAAAACCGATGTCTTAACGCAAAAAACAGGGAAATATTTCAGGAAAAATGATAGTCGTTTAGCAGGGTATGTGTGAAATACCTTGTATATACAGGGTGGGCCATCAAATGGTTTCTTTTTAAATCATAGGTTATTTTGACACTGAAAGCTGTTTCCCGCTCGAAATCTTGACAGAAAGTCAGTATCATACCTCCCCGGAACGAAATGAGTCACTTTACGCTTGAACAACGTTGGGAAATATTGAAAACTTATTTCCAAAGTCAGTGCTGTGTAGCCTAAACAGTGCGTTTTTTGAAAAGAAGTTTTGTTAACAAACAAAATTGCCGAATCTGGGGCTCGGAAAACCCGCACGTTATTGTCGAGAAGCCAATGCATCCACAGAGAGTGACAGTTTGGTGCGGATTGTGGAGTGGTGGCATCATTGGACCATATTTCTTCAGAAATGAGGCTGGGAACAACGTTTCGGTCAACGGTGAATGTTACAGAGCCGTGCTATCCGACTTTTTTTTTACTGATATTGAAGACATGGATTTGGACGACCTCTGGTTCATGCAGGATGGCGCGCCATGTCACACAGCCCATGCCACAATCGATCTTTTACGCACCAAATTCCCAAATCGTGTTATCAGCCGTCTTGGCTATGTCAATTGGCCGCCTCGGAGCTGCGATTTGACACCTTTGGATTTTTTTTTGTCGGGAACCGTGAAGGACGGATGTTATGCCAACAATCCAGAAACGATTCAAGCAGTTAAGGCCAATATCATCCAAGAAATCCGTGAGCTACAGCCCGAAACCATCAACAAGGTCTTGGAAAATTGGAGTGACAGAATGCGCTACTGCGCAGCCAGCCGAGGCAGCCACTTGAACGAAGTTGTGTTCCATCATTAATGGGAATGTTTACTCTTACTAATAAAGCCATAATACATGGAAAAAAATTTAATTTTGTTCATTTTATTGCCTTTTTAAAAAGAAACTTGTATTTGGCCCACCTTGTATATATATATATTTAGCGTTAGACATTTTTGAGATACAATAATGACAATCTTTTTTCTTTTAACTCTACCGCAAAAAAAACATAAAATAAAGAAAAATGGCTAGATTATACAAGAAAGAGTTCCTGAAATGTAGTCTCAATTTCTCGAGAAACACTTCTTAAACCGTCACACCTGTTGGAACCCTATCCTTTCCAAATTTTATTTTCGAAAAATACTTCTGTTGCATGCGTACGTTTTCCGGAATCAGATCCAGAAAAATAGAAAAACACCCAACTATTCACATGAGAGGCACTCAACTAAAACAAAAATTATTTTTACTTAAACTACGTTCATACTTAAAAATTTTAATATGCTAGTGTAACAGATCACGGCCGTAATTTTGTAAGTCCTTCACTCCGGTACTTATATTCTAATTAAACAATTTAATTTCAGAAATTTCCCAGTATCTTATTTTATTTATTGTAAAATTTCCTGTTTTTAGGACAAACCGTTGCCGAGATATGAAAAACTGAAAAATTTACTTTACTTGCTCCAATTATACCCCCTCGAGCAAGAACAATTTTACCACTTTAATCCGTTCATAATCAAATTTATAGCTAAATATTTTTAACCGTATGATTTGGAAGTAAACCACCAAAGCCAAGTAGCTCATCGACAACTAACTCACCTGCAACTGAAAACTGTCTTTATATGTCGGTATAATGTATTTAGATCCGCTGAATCTTTACTACGACTCATTTACGCTTCACAGCAAAGTTGCCATATACTCACATTGATGAACGTTGAGCGATTCAGTTCAAGATTCGTTGATATTACGAATACTCATGTAGAATTGATTTTGAGTCTCAAGTGTTTTAGTATTCGAGGAATTTGATAAATTATTAGTGAATCTTTTTCGAAGAAAAAAATACAGCTGTCAGGAAATGCTACAGACATGATGAAAAACAAAATTTCACTTTATATAACAATTCCTTGTTACAATTTAGAAGTGCTTCAGTAATCAGAACAGAAGCTTTGGAATATTTTTTTTTAATTTTTACTTGAACTTGCCAGCAACAATTACTATAAACAAAGCCACAGATCGACTAATTCTTGATTCTTTCGACGTATGCGAATTTTCTTTGCATTCCACGAAGTGTCAGTTGTTAAATTTTTACTTTATTATTTTAACAATAAAGCAGTTATCGATTTTTAAAAAAAAAAAAAATTTGCTACCCTGAAAAATTTTCTTTACACGGTTCATGACTAATAAACACCAAAAAAGCAAACAAAAATTTCAGTCCGTCTGTGCAGTCCGCCGTCCGCCGTACGCAAAATCGTTTGAGGGCTTATAGCTCCCAAATCGTATGAGCTATTAAATTGAAATTTTTTTTTGTGAATAGACTGGGTAGACTCCTTATCAATTAAAAATACAATTTTTAGAGATTTTCTTTTATGATATTCTCGAAAATGTTGTAATTAACGATTATATCTAATTTTTCTATAACTAAAGATTTCGCAATAAGCAAAGAAACGAAAATTGGTATCGGAAAATTCGTTCGGTCGTGTGCTATGCGCCTAATAGTACCATACTGGAAAGAATGTAATTTTTTATAGGGGTAGTATGATACGAGAGTGGGGTGGGGTGTTTTTCCTAACTATGGAACGGCTTATGCTAGATAGTTGAAACTCGGTATGTATATGAAAATCAACTAGAAAAGCAATTTTGATTAAAAAAAATTTAAATATCCATTGGTGATCGGAAGAGTGGCAAACAAAATTATCAGTGAAAATGGAATGCATATATTTTCACGATTTTTGTCATATCTTTTAGGTTTTTCCAAACATTGAATTCATTTTTATTCCACGGATTCTACATATAAATACGAAAGTGTTTTTAGGATTTTTTGAAATTCGACCTCCAGGTGGCGTAAAGGGGTTGTATACATTTTTATGAAATCAGCCGTATCCCTCAGGTTTGAATAGATATCGAATAACTTTTTACTTCCACGGGCTTGTTTACACCTAAAACTCGCTCTCAAGTTTTTTCCTTCTTCAAGCCCTATGATGATACAGACGGGTTGAACACTTTTCCACGAATTCCGTCATATCTCTTAAGAGTGATAAGACATCGAATTGTTTTTCACTTCCTCGGCTTTTCTTTATATATAGCTAAAAACCGATATGAGGATTTTTGGATATTCAACTCCAAAGTGGGTGCAAGAGTTTCCTACATATTTCTTAGTTCTGATGACATATCGAATTAATTTTTACTTTCTATGACTTCCTACATAATAGTCAAGAAGTTCATTTCAGTATTTTTAGATATTCAACTCCAAGAGGACGTAAGACTTTCGACATATTTCTTACGATTGATAAGATATCAGATTGGTTTTTACTTCCACAGACTTTTTATATAATCGCCTACAAAAGCATTTCCGATTTCATGTAATGGCCCAAAACCAAATTACGAAAAACCTCCTAATCGTGTAACAACTGATATTATACTACGACTTTGACCACTTTGACCTTTCCAAAACACAGATTTTCCTTCACCTTTGGCTGTTCTTCACTAAAATGTTTGTTACATCTCGTCTCTTGCAGCTATACTGCCTATACTGCATACGAATCCTGGTTTTTTCTACTACCCTAAATATCGGAAATACTGGATTTTGAAAATATCCCATTTTTAGAAATATTTGCATGATCAATCAATTAAAAAGTCTCAAAATAAAAGTAGTCTTCAACCAGAACAAGCACATCCATATGCACGGAACGTGCACTTAAACTGTGTCCTGTCAAAATGTGTTTTTATTTGTACCTTTACCTGTGCCTACATTATATAAAAACATAAATTTCTCTGGGTTCACAATACACCCATTTATGCATAAGATTTTAATATAATGCAAACCAACCCTCTCTCAACTTGAGCCTTAATTTTTCATATCGTTGTTTGTTCGACCACACCACTATTGAAATCTCTGCAGTATCAAATAACTTTGTGTTCAGACTAAAATTCTGTCCATTTCTCAAACTAGTTTTGTATGCAACAGACGCGGAAAAGCTTTTGATGTGAATGAAATTTCGTTCAAAATTAAAACTTGCTCCATATGCAGCACTTCTCTGGTTCGAGTCTCAGCTACTTTACACATAATACATTTCATGCCATTCTTTACGATGATTAACCAATTTTTGATTTTAATAGTTTTTCTCTACATCCTCCAGCATATCGTCAGAACGGTTTGATACTGCAGAAAATCGATATTGGGCCTCTACTGCTTATATAGTATCGGGCTTTTACAAGGGTAAATCCAGTATACAAAGTCATCTATTTCAGTATTTCTAATTGCAAGACATCTCGTACATAAGTCTATTATAGGTACATTACAAACTTTATATCCTGGTTACAGGTTGAATTGTCCAAAGGTATTTCTGTCCATAATAATCGCAAAAAGGCCCTATATTAATGAAAATTGAATACGTATGGGTTTCTTGGTCATAAACCGAAATAACTAAGCAAATAATAAGAAAGGAGCTGCTACGTTACTCGGTTAAGTCAGGTGGCAGTGGTATAAATATAAGAGCTTTCCCACACTTTTTCTCTTGTACAGACAATTCCATAAGAAGTAGTAAAGTCCTCCTTTTGGTCAGAAATAAAATAAAAATTTTCTATTGCGTCTCACATGTCCTTTCAATTATTTGCGCATATGAGTTTTGAAATGCTGATTTCTTTATCACAAAAACATTTTGTTACTTTCTCATCGAAAGTCGATTTGAAGTAAATCTTTAGAGACCAATGACAGATTATCCTTTGATTTCAGATTTTTTTGTCCCTTTTTTTTAAAAAAAAAAATCGTGAAAGGGAGAAGAAATCTCGTTACGATGAATGATTGACTTTGTATGTTCCTCTGATTAATGATAAAATGTAAAAGTGTCACCCAAGGATATGATTAATTGGCTTCTTTGGGGTGGGATACGTATTCGTACTAAGAACTGGTGAATATTGGCTGTTAGTGACTCGTTACGTTTAATGTTTTTTTTTTCTTTTCTTTCTTTCATCTTCCTTTCATCAACTCCAGGCGTAAATGATGAGAGAACACGCTTGATGTACGTATAAATCCTAGAAGTGAAGTATAGATGGCAGTACTATAAACCGAAATATAACAGCTTGAAAGGACTGTTCGGAATCGTTTCTCGCTTTTTTGTGCTCTTTATAGTCTGGGATTTCGATGTATTTTTGGCAACTGTTGCAAAAGCTAATAACAAAATCCTGAAAGGACTGCTCTCACCCACACCCCCTTACCTCACGCTCTATTTCTCAATAGTGCTACTGGCTGGCTGGCTCTAGCTGATGGCTTTTGGAAGGTTTTTGATTTATGATCAAAATAATGTGTGAACAAAATATTCATCTTAAAAGCTAAGCTCCATTACATACTCAAGGAGATTCGAAAACCTTTATGCCACGATGTAAATTGGATCAGAAATGATTAAACGCCTTTTACTCGTTGATGAACAGAAAGAACGGCTCTACAGCCGAGGGGAGCAATTGAGAGTTTTCTTAGTGGATCATATACAAATTAATTTTACGATTCATTGGCTACGAATAGGTTCCCATTAATTATTCCTTCAAGCTGCAGTAGAAATTAGTGAGGCGAATTGACATTTTATGTATGGTTCTAATAAATCTGGAAGTGACTACCCCCATAATATTCCCGATACGATTTAATGATGTGACAATATGTTGCTTGTATAGTACAAGAGGCGAAAAACAAACACAAGCTCCATGAACCATGAAATCTTTTTGATTGTGGTTTTCCCCATGAGTTTTTTCACTATGTGCGTGTTTTTCATTGGATCAGAAGGCAACCTTGCTCTTGTAACTTCCTTGAATTAACCTCCTACGAACGATTTCTACGGCATTTTTGACCTGAAAGTTAATTGGATAAGTTTCGTAGGTATCATTACTACTTTGGAAGTCCAAAGTCTTATCGGTTTTCGCCTACACTCTTGAATCGGATCAAATACAAATCGATACCTAAAAATGAAAAATTGTAATGTACTTATAAAGGCACCTTAGAATTAAAGAAATCAAATGGCGTCTTCCTTTTAAAGAATTAATTCCATTGAAGTTACGCTAATAAAGTACTGACTCGTGTTCAGACGACTGCTCAGGAAATATTCATTTTTGGAGTAGGGAACGACGTGAATTTCTAAAAGTTACCATCAGCGGTACCAATTTTTTCCAGAAGAGGTTGGAATTATTTTCTGAGCAAATTTCAATACCTGGTGAGGAATAGCAACGAAAATCTTCTTAAAAACTGGCAACAGTAACGACGCAACTTTCGAAGGCGGTTAATGTCGGAGTATTATAGAATTTTAATACCATTGCCATTATCAAAAGAAAATTATATAAAATAGAAATTGGCAAAGAAATATCACAACGACTTGTTTTTTTTAGACAATGTCCACCAGTTCTTTAAAACACATATATACCAAAGAGGGGAATATTTCAACAGTAAATTCTTTGTATATTCTATAGATCTATAGATCCCACAAAACTTTCAACTCGATATCATGATCCATTTCAGAAAACCAATAAAAGAACTCTGTAAGGCTGGCCGCACACTGAAAGAGCAGAAACAGTTTTAGCTAAAATCGTTTTTGACTAAACATGACTATGTCGCTGTTTCAATAGCAATTCAATGATCAGAGCCATGGATGTAGTAGTATAACTGGATCGGATGTAGTGTGTAAAGTTCCTGTATGTGAGACTAATTCGTTAAGAGCAGGACAAAACATCGGGTACGAAAGAGAGACAATGATAATTTTGTGCTAGCCTGTCATTTTTTTTTGCTCTAGAGTTGTTTTCATAACAGCGTCGGCGTTGAAAAATAAAATACCTTTCATATTGCGCCCCGCACATTTAGGCTTTTTAACGCCTGCACTGAACACATACAAACGCAATTAGAAACTAACACAATCGGACTTCATTAGGCAAAATTTTATTTATCGCCGATCCAGTTATACTACTACATCCATGATCAGAGCACACTGATCAGTGCTGTCATATTCCTCCGATCGGAGTATTTGTAATCCGATTTTTATTTTATACTTCGGTACTACTCCTTTCGTAATATACTCCCAATTCTATTTGCACATCTTTTAAAACCTACAATTTTCTTCTCTTACAATCTTGAATTTAGTACCAAATTTACCAAAGATCGGGTACAGCTACAATGTTGACGCTTACATCGAATGAAAGGTAATTTGATTCCCTAAAAAACAAGTTATAACATGTTAATTTTTGATTATTAGTTTTGAAAATATAATAAATTATGTGAGTGAGGGTACATGTCCGAAAGACTTTTCTTTACCACCCTGATCTCCGCGGATATTGAGAAGATTTTTTTCCTCAAAATATATCAAGGGATCACCTCTAAAGATATGGTGCCTTAAGTACCGAACACCCTGTATAACGCTTTGTAAACTGATAATGTCGTGAATTAAATTCAATGATAAAGTCTTAATAGCATTAAAAGGACTTAACCCTGATACACTGTGCTCCAGTTTAACTGATTTAATGATATTGTTTCCAAATTTAATTAATCAAAATAAAATTGAAGATCTAGATTTTGAATGGCTGAATCTTATTTATGATGGCAAGATACCTCGAAATTTAGAATTGGAAGAATATTGGCGTAATGTTTTTACATTAAAAAATGGTCTTTAGGAGAAAATGTACCCAAAACTAGAAAAGTTTAGTGGTCCACTATTAAGTTTGCCTCTCAGCAGTGCTAATACTGAACGCGTTTTTCTCAACTCAACCTTATCAAGGATGGTGTAATTCGTTGCTCGTTGGAACAGTAAGTGCAATTCTATCAGCAAAAAAGAAGTGTTAGGTTCCAGTGAAGTGTTAGACTGAAACCCAGCTGAGCTTTTAGGTCGAATGTTCGAAAATAATCTCAGACAGTTAAAAAAAATTATTTTAGTCTTATTGCTAGATGTTTTTTTTAGATAATTTGCAGGCAAACATCACATGAGATATTACAGCTTTCAAAGGCTAACCTATATTTATTATAAATATTATCAAGAAATAGTTAATATTTATGTTTTAAAATTTTTACCACAGTATGCACATATATGGGTAATAAAATACATATGAGCCGTTGTATTTGAAAGTGGTATAAGTCCATTTTTTCATACATTGAAATATTTAAGGGTTTACGTTTGAAATAATTTAAAAATAGTGGTATACGCTAATATAATTCAGGTGATGTTTTAACACTATAAACCTGTTAAATTTTATTATGCAATAATAATTATTAAAATTGTTAAAGATAATACACGATTTTATAGCTCCAAATGGACAAAAGGCAATTTAAGTCCATATTACTATATTATTTTTTAATAATAAAGTATTGTGATCGACCTGAAATTTCAAAAAAGTTTGCTACCCTGAAATTTTGTATTTACACGTTTTAGGACTAGTAAACCCCAAAAAAGCAAAAAAAAAAAAAATTTCCGACTGTCCGCCGTAGACGCCGTACGCCGTACGCCGTCCGCCGTACGCAAAATCGTTTGAAGGTACGTAGCTCCCAAACCGGTTGAGATATTAAATTGAAATTTTTATGGTGAGTAGATTGGGTGAACCCCTACGAATGATATATTTTTGAGGGGTGGGGGTACAAGGGGAGAGGAGAGGGGAGCGTTTTAGACGAAAAATTTTGGTTTCTAGATCTCAGGAACCACTTATGCTAGGAAGCTGAAACTTGGAACTTATATAGTACTATGATAATGGACTCAATTGCAAAAAAATGGTCGATATTGGTTCAGGGGTGTGGAAGTGGGAGGGGAAACAATGAGTCTTTAACGCACGAAAGACGGAATTGAAACATTCTAAAATCGATATCTCCTGAACCATTGATGTCAGAAGATTGAAACTTTGTTGTTGTCCTTAGGGATACTTCAAGATTAGACAAGGGCTAACATTTTTAAGAGGGGTGGTGGGGTGTGGGGGTGGCGGGTGAAAAACTTTGGATTACAATATCTTCCGAACCAATTACACCAGGACGATAAAATGTAGTTTCTGTAGATGGGATCACAAGAGGAGTCTACCAAAACTAAATTTTTTGAGGGGGGAGGTGGAGCACGAAAGTGGGGGGATAGCAATTTCTCAAAAAATGACATTTTTATATCTCAGAAACCGTATTAGATATGATCTTGAAAATTTTACAGGAGTTGGGGTCGGTGAACTTCTAGTAGGGAAAAAATTTTTGGTGTTGTGGGTGTTGGGGGTGATGGTGAAAGGGGGTAGAAAGGAAAACATTCTGATTTTTATTTCTCGAAAACCATAATGAATAGAAAGCTAAAAATTTAGGATTATATAGAGCCACTATGGAGACATCCTAGAAAATTTTTGATAGGGGAATGAAGATACGGGGGAGAGGGGTGGTTTTTTATATCTCAGAAACGGCTTATGCTAGAAAGTTGAAACTTAGTACGTATATGTAGATGTACTATTAGAGTAATTAAAGCAAAAAAAAGTTCAGATTTTTGTTGGCGTTCAGAGGTTGAGTAAAAAAAATGTTCGTGAATCCACATTTTCACATATTTCGTTAAAACTTTTAGACATGTCGAGCTATCAAAGAAATTTCACTTCTGCGGGCTATTTATATAAGCGCCTACTAACGATTTTCAACATTTTTCGATATCCAACCCCTAAGGGGGTGTAAAGTGGTTGTGTACATATTCACGAATTCTGATATATTCCTAAGGTATATTGAGATTTGGAATTCACTTTTACTTCTATAAGCTTTAAACGTAGTCGGGGAAAAACCGATTTAAGTATTTTTCTCTATAAAACCTCCTGGGGGTATTGTTCAAGATTTCACTGATTCCGAAAATCTCTTAGGTTTAATGTGATCGAATTCGCTTTTACTACTATGAATTATTCTATTGATAAAAAAATACGTAAATAAATAAAAAAAATCGGCCAACAGTCTGGGCGCAACTTTATTATTTTATGGGTAGAAGTCCGAAACGTGTTTAATGATGAGATACGGTGTTGGGTACTATGCGACTGACAACCTAAAAAATAACCAGGAGGCTATTTGGAACGTTATTTTTTAGGTTGTCAGTCACATAGTACCCAACACCCATTCGCACCCTCTTAGGGTTCGAATTTTAAAAAATCCTGAAATCACTTTCTAGGTATTTATATGAAGAAACCGTAGAATAAAAATGAATTCAATATTTGGGAAGACCTAATAGATATGACGAAAACCGTGAAAATATATGCATTCCAATTTCACTGATCATTTATTTAGCCCCACCTCTGAACGCCAATAAAAATTTGAATTGTTTTTTTATTTAAATTAGATTTCTAGTTGATTTACATAAACGTACCGAGTTTCAACTTTGTAGCATAAGCCGTTCTATAGATAGAAAAAACACCCCCCACCCCTGTACCATACTACCCCTATAATAAATTCTATTTTTCCAAGATGCTACTAATATAGTTCTATCCAAATACCAAGTTTCAGCTTTATACCATTAGGTGTTGTCGAGATATTAAAATCGGAACTTTTTCCTTTTCACCCTCCCCCACCCTCACCCTCTACACCCACACTTCCTAAATTTTGTTTTCCGCTAGGGGTTTATTAGGCCTACTTTTGGTAAAAATTTTAAGCATCTATCTTACACGGTTCTTGAGATATGAGACGTGATTTTTTTGAAAAATTCTTATCCCCTCCACTTTCATGCTCCACCGCCCCCTTAAAAAATTTGACTTTCGGCAAACTTTATTTATCAATCTTTATGCACAAACCAAATTTTATTTGTCTAGTGCAATTGGTTCATGAGATATCGTAATCTAAAATTTTTCACTTCCTACCCCCGTACGCCACTGCCTCAACTCAAATTTTTGTTTCCGATCTATTTTCCTAGTATACCTACAGATATTCATTAAGTTTCAATTTTGTGACATTGACCGTTTAGGAGATATGGATTTTAGAATGTGTTGATCTCACCTTTTTCGCGTTTCGGACGCATTATTTTTCCCCCCACTCCCAAACCCCTTCGCCTATATCAGCAATTTTTTTGCAAATGGGTCCACTACCGAAGTTCTATATGAATTCCAAATTTCAGCCTCCTAGCATAAGCGGTTGCTGAGATCTAGAAACCAAATTTTTTTGTCTAAAACACTTCCCCCTCCTCCCCCCTCACACCCCCACCCCTCCAAATTTGGTCACTTCAGGTGGCCTACCCACTCTACCCACGAAAAAAAAATCAACTAAATAGCTCATAGGGTTTGGGTGCTACGAGCCTTCAAACAATTTTGCGTACACCGGTAGACGTACGGCGGACAGACGGACTGAAATTTTTTTTTTTTTTTTCGCGTCTACTCGTCATGAAACGTGAAAAAAAAAATTTTGAGGGTAGCAAATTTTTTTTTTTAAAAATCGATAACAATACTGTATTATTGAAATAATAAAGTAAAAACCGCTTTGGATACGAGGTTATGGTACAAACCACAGCTGGAATCGAGATAATCTAAAATCCATATCTTCTGAAGAGTTTATGCCGCAGGGACTGAAGTTTGTGATTGTTTGTAGTCATACCACAGTACATTGGAAGTGCGCAGGGGTGAGTGGTGGATTACAATTTGAAAAACTAGTTTTTTCTTTCCATAACTCTTGCACCACTTATGATATGACGATGGAGTCATTTGCTAAAAAAAAATTTTTATTGCAAAAAAGGGTGTGCATTTTCACGAATATTACTTCTGCAGGCTCTTTATAAGCGCCGAGTAATGGTTTTCAGGTTTTTTTGCGTACACTTTCCCGAATTTTTAATTAATTTTTATTGGATATGAATTCATTTTTATTTCAATGTTTTTTTTATATGTATAATAAATTGACTAAAAATTAATTTCAGAATTTCCGCTCTTCATCGCCTAAGGGGTGTTGAATAGATTTTTACGAATTCCGGTATATCACTTAGCAGTGGTGCGACATCCAATTATTTTCTACTTCTGCTTGCTCTTTGTGTAAACATCGAGAAATTTAGTGAAAATAAAATTTTTTTCATGGTAAAGCTACTGTAGAAGCAAAATTTAAAGAATTTTTTTGTTGTTTTGTTTGGTGTCAGAGGAGTTTCTTGTGTGAACTTCACACAAAATAGCCCGACTGGAATTGATCGTTGCCTTGGTTATTGCCATTAAAGGCATGAACGTTTAAAACAGTTTCACTGGAAGGCTGTCTGTGTTGAATTAGTAGGTCCAAATGAACTGCCTCATCGTCGGGTTACATTGAATCATCTGTGGGTTTATCATGCAATTATCCAAAACACCCTTACGGTATTGCCAAGGATTGATCCATATGTACGTTCCTGAACTGAAATTCATTACTGCGAATTATAACAAGATTATTCTCTACGATTCAGGTACATTTACTGCACTTCACTCAATATTTAAAGCAAGTTCACTGGGATCTTAATTCTAATCGCAGATTGCACCCACTAATTAATTATTTTGATCTAGAATAAATGCCGGCAACCCGAAAGATTCGCCCAAGCCCCTTCAGTTTGTCTGAGGGCTTCTATATCAATCATTCTCTTTACACGTTCAATAGGACATAGAACCGATTTATCGGCCAGCTCTATGCTCATCTCCGACCCCCTTCTGGCGAGCTCATCTGCATTTTCACTTCCAAGGAAGTCAATGTGGCCAGGGATCAAACAGATTTTTAGGGTATTGCTTAAACCCACCTTTTGCAAAGTTCTTTTACATTCGCCCACTAGTCTAGATTTGGTTACGTGCGTATCAACAGCCTTTATAGCAGCTTGGCTGTCAACGTATATAGTTATTGCACTATTCACACACTGTTTCTGCACAATTATTTATGCTGCTTTTGTCAATGCAAATATTTCTGCCAGAAACACACTCAAGCTATCCGGTTCCGTGATATCGAGGTCGCAAGAATACACTCCTGTGCTCGTTCCACTTTCTATCTTATAGCCATCAGTATAGCTAGCATATCTGGAGTGCTGATCCTAGATCCCCACTCCATTCTGGTGGGAATGTCCACAACGCAGGAATGTCCAAAACTAAAGGACGGTGTCCTGTAGTCGGTGCTCTCTGAAATGCCGGAGCACAGGGAAACTGACAAGATCCTACTGTGGCCCACACTGTCTTCCTTCCAATAGCCTGCCTCGCGCAGACGCAACACACTCTTTGCCGTTATTGATTTGACCGCTAAATCCAATGGGATTATGTGGAGCATTACCTCCAAAGCCCTGGACGTAAGGCACCAGTAATCCCAATGAGTGCAATTCTTGGAATTCTTTTCATGGTTAGTCCCGACATCCACCTCATGCCACCACACCAGAGACCGGTCTAACTATCGTGACATACAACCAATGAACTATTTTCTGGCTAAAGCCCTAGGTTTTTCCTATTATTTTCTGACAAGTGTAGAAAGCATATGCTGCCTTCTTGATCCTGTCGTCAATCGTGAGTTTCCAGTTCAACCTAGGATGAAGATAGATTCCTAAGTACTTTACACTAAGGGAGAGCGGGATGGTAACGTCATTCAAACGTGGGAGTGTGAATTATGGGTCTTTTTTCCTCGTGAAGAGGATAAGGTCGGTTTTTTTCCGGATTGATGTTGAGACCGCAGTTACCAGAAAACCTGCTCAAAGATTTGAACCCAACTTCTAGTAAATCGCTCAAAGTGTCCAGGAACTTGCCTCTCACCATCAAGACGATATCATCTGCACAGGCAACCACCTTGACACCGGTCAAAGATAGAGTCTATAAAATTGCATCGACCACTATGACCCATAGTAGTGGAGATAACACCCCACCCTGTGGGGTTCCACGGGTTGCTTTCATTCTGCTACATTCTTCCCCCAAAGAGGAGTTAATAATTCTTCCCCCTAGTATTGACACGATCCAGCACGTAATGAATGAGTCGGCACCCATGCTTTTCAGTGCCTATTGAAGGCTCCCTCAATATCCAAAAACGCAGCCAGAGTATATATATTCTTTAGCATTCAAAGATTTTTCTACCGTGGAAACAACTTCGTGTAAGGCCGTTTCCACAGATTTACCTTTCATATAGGCGTGTTGACAATCTGAGAAGCCCCTCGTGTCCAGGACGGATCTGAGATGGTAGTCCACCAGTCTTTCTATTGTTTTCAGCAAAAACGATGAAAGACTGATGGGTCTAAAATCCTTGGCCAGGGTGTGGCTTGGCTTACCAGCCTGTGGTATGAAAATTACCCTAACCTTACGCCACATCTTCGGGACGTACCCGAGAGTCAGACAACTTCCAAAGATCCTCACCAAGGAAGGACCAATAAGTGGCAAGGTCTTCTGTAGCATGATTGGTACCAGACCGTCTCGGGATTAATAGTTAATAAATCTACTTTCGTGAGAATCTATAGGTTGTCAGCCAGAAACCTGAATTGAAACTAAACTTTATCCTCGTCTCGAAACATTCTGCCCAGACTTTGTTTTTTTTTTACTGCAGTTTTAAAATGAAAAAAATCCACTGGTGGCATGCCTCACATAGTTTCTGTTTGTCGTTTATTTAAATTGTTATTATTATTATTATTATTTCTTTCATTTTTTTATTATTATTTTACTTTTTTTTTATTATTTAGTTAGTTAAACGATAGGTTAAGTTAGGTTAATTATCTACATAGGGTTTTTATACTCTAGATGAAATCATATAGAGTATTATAAGTTTAATCCAGCCCAAAAGTTTGTAACGCATAGAACCAAGCCTCGGATAAAAAAAAATTATATATTATTTTTTGTTTATTTGTGGCCAAAAACCTCAAATCCGATTGACGTCCGCCAGTCCGTCCGTCCGTCTGTCCGTGAACACGATAACTCAAGAACGCCTTCACCTAGGATCATGAAATTTTGAATCTGGATGTTTGGTTGAATTTGTAACGCTAAGTTCGTTAACGGACAAAATCGTCCTACTCCTTCGGGTAGCTGCCATACAAAATGTCCTTGAAACACGTGTTCAAGAATATTAGCCGATAACTTCGGAAGGATTTAAGCTACGACATTGAAATTTTGTAAGTGTTATTTCTCCAATAGTTGGAGTTAAATATATGATTATGAAGAAAATCCTGTTAGTCCTTCGTGTAGCTGCCATACAAATATCCTGTCAAAATGTATTCACTTAATTTACGAAACTCACTATAACTCAAGTAATCTTTTAGCTACGAATTCAAAATTTTGTACAAATTAGTTTTGAGTGAAAAGAAAGTTCGACTTTACTAGTCAGCGAAATCCCTTTACTCCTTCTAGTAGCTGCCATACAAAATGTCCTTAAAACACGTGTTTAAGAATATTGCCTGATAACTTCAGAAGGGTTTAAGCTACGTCTTTGAAATTTTGTATGTGTAATTTTTCCAATTGTTGGAGCTAAGTGTATGATTATGAAGAAAATCCTATTAGTCCTTCGTGTAGCTGCCATACAAATATCCTGTCAAAACGTCTTCACTTAATTTACGGAACTTACTATAACTCAAGTAATCTTTTGGCTATGAATTGAAAATTTTGTACAAATTAGTTTTGAGTAAAACCAAAGTTTTGTTTTACTAATCAGCGAAATCCTTTTACTCCTTCTGGTAGCTGCCATACAAAATGTCCTTAAGACACGTGTTCAACAATATTTGTCGATAACTTTTGAACGCTTCAAGCTACGAATTTGAAATTTTGTACACGTTCATTTTTAAACTGTTCCAAGGAAAAGGATAAATATGTAAAAAATCGAGTGAGTCCTTCTTGCACCTCCCATGTGAAAGTCCTTCAAAAAGGAAATTTTTTTCGATGACTTACCCAGTTCACTGAATATTGTCTTTTAGTTTTGAGTAGCAATCTAATGGCAGTCCTTAATAAAGGACATACAACATGAACCTACGTAATTCTACTTTATCCCCCACTACAATATAAATCGGAGTTCAGTATTCATCTAGAGTATTATACGATTGGCTTGCAGCCGATCGTGACTGTAGTATGTTTTTTACATTCAGTTTTCCGTAATTCACACATAATCAGTTTAGTCAAACATCTTACTGCCGAGTGCACCAATAAAAGGAAACCATAGTTTTAAAGGCTTTAGATCACCCTAATCTCTAAACTTTGAATAAGTATTTTTATATCACCAATTTATCTATAATAATAAAAACTATGAACTATGAAAAAAAAAAATAGAAAAAATTCCGATTTTTCATGTTGTTTATAGTTTTTAAGGTAAATGAAAAACCGAGTTTATCCCTAAATTATTTTTTAAATTTTGTTAGACTTGTATTAAATTTTATGCATAACGTTTTGTCAAATTTTTGATTATTTTTGGCAAATGCAGTCTTCTAATTTTCGTTTGCAAAATTATTTTATTCACTATAAACAAGGCCCATTTTGTTTATTTTTCTTAATTTTTAGCAAAACGTTTATTTGACTGCATGCCATACAATTCACTATAAATTTCAGATTTCGATTTGGAGTCAAACTTTAAGTGTATAACATTTTCCTTCTCGATCGCTTGCACATTTACTTTTTTCCGTGCTGATTTTGGGCGAAGTTTTCGAATACATTTTCCATCTTGTTGAAGTGACCTTTTGTTCTTTTGATATAGAATTCAAAACCATTTCAAAGTGATCCAAAAAAGAAAACAATTTTACTTCTTATCATTCAGTTCACAATTTATAGCTACTTAAACTGCGTAAAAGGGTTTTTAATCGAGCACAATTTTAAAAAATCTGCCAACAGTCTGGGCGCAACTTTATTATTTTATGGGTAGAAGTCCGAAACGTGTTTAATGATGAGATGCGGTGTAGGTTACTATGCGACTGACAACCTAAAAAATAACGTTCCAAATAGCCTCCTGGTTATTTCTTAGGTTGTCAGTCGCATAGTACCCAACACCGCATCTCATCATTAAACACGTCTCGGACTTCTACCCATAAAATAATAAAGTTGCGCCCAGATTGTTGGCAGATTTTTTTATCAATAGAATAATTCATAGTAGTAAAAGTGAATTCGATCACATTAATCCTAAGAGATTTTCGGAATCAGTCAAAACTTGAACAATACCCCCAGGAGGTTTAATTGAGAAAAATACTTAAATCGGGTTTTTCCCCGACTACTTTTAAAGCTTATGGAAGTAAAAGTGAATTCCAAATCTCAATATACCTTAGAAATATATCAGAATACGTGAATATGTACACAACCACTTTACACCCCCTTAGGGGTTGGATATCGAAAAATTTTGAAAATCGTTACTAGTGTAGAGGATCGGTAGTTGCGATCCTTTACGTTAGATAAATTTATATTAAGTTGAATAAAACAACAATAAACGACTTCCAACAAATTGTTGAAACTATTGAATATTAGTTTTAATTAGTTAGATCTTGGTTAAATATGATCAAGCATAATCGTAATAAAGATCTATTTGGTTTTATTATATTTACATAAATTAATAGTTATACATTTCGCTATTATTATTTTTGGTTAAATTAATTATTAAAACATTTGATGTTATTATTTGAAAATTAAATTTGAACTTTTTAATCGAAAGTTAATATTTTTAACTAACAAAAATTTTATTTTTTTCTACAATTTTCAATCGCAGGATACTTGATTATTTACATCACAATTTGGAACAAGTACAAAGTCCTTGACTACGTGCACTATACTAGGCGCTTATATAAATAGCCCGCAGAAGTAAAATTGCTTTGATAGCTCGACATGTCTAAAAGTTTTAACGAAGTTTTTGAAAATGTGGATTCACGGACATTTTTTTTACTCAACCTCTGAACGCCAATAAAAATCTGAACTTTTTTTTGCTTTAATTACTCTAATAGTACATCTACATATACGTTTCTGAGATTAAAAAACCACCCCTCTCCCCCGTACCTTGATACCCCTATCAAAAATTTTATTTTTCTAGGATGTCTCCATAGTGGCTCTATATAATCCTAAATTTTTAGCTTTCTATTCATTATGGTTTTCGAGAAATAAAAATTAGAACGTTTTCCTTTCTACCCCCTTTCACCATCACCCTCAACAATCACATCACCAAAATTTTTTTCCCTACTAGAAGTTTACCTCCTGTAAAATTTTCAAGATCATATCTGATACGGTTTCTGAGATATGAAAATGACATTTTTTGAGAAATTGTTATCCCCCACTTTCGTGGTCCACCTCCCCCCTCAAAAAATTTAGTTTTGGTAGACTCCTCTTGTGATCCCATATACAGAAACTAAATTTTATCTTCCTGGTGTAATTGGTTCGAAAGATATTGTAATCAAAAGTTTTTCACCCCCCCCCCCACACCCCACCCCCCTCTTAAAAATGTCAGCCCTTGTCTAATCTTGAAGTATCCCTAAGGACAACAACAAAGTTTCAATCTTCTGACATCAATGGTTCAGGAGATATCGATTTTAGAATGTTTCAATCCCGGCTTTATGCGTTAAAGACTCATTGTTTTCCCCCCACTTCAACACCCCTTAACCAATATCGACAATTTTTTTGTAATTGAGTCCATTATCATAGTACTACATAAGTTCCAAGTTTCAGCCTCCTAGCATAAGTGGTTCCTGAGATCTAGAAACCAAAATTTTTCGTCTAAAACGCTCCCCTCTCCTCTTCCCTTGTACCCCCACCCCTCAAAAATACACCAGTCGTAGGGGTTCACCCAATCTACCCACCGTAAAAATTTCAATTTAATATCTCAACGGGCTTGGGAGCTACGCGCTTTCAAACGATTTTGCATACGGCGTACGGCGTACGGCGGACGGCGGACGGCGGACGGCGGACGGCGGACGGCGGACGGCGGACGGCGGCGGCGTACGGCGTCTACGGCGTCTACGGCGGAAAGACGGACATTTTTTTTTTTGCTTTTTTGGGGTTTACTAGTCCTAAAACGTGTAAATACAAAATTTCAGGGTAGCAAACTTTTTTGAAATTTCAGGTCGATCACAATACTTTATTATTAAAAAATAATAAAGTAAAACATATCAGACATTCGTAGCGCAGCAAAATAAAATTATAAATTTTCACTGTAGGTGAAGAAAAATTTAATTTTAAATAAAGAATATACAACCCGCATATAAAAGCGCATCGAAATGTTTCATGTACTAGCACCTTGGACTATTCACACTAACTATACATCTAATTGATTTCCTTACGAGTAACAAAATAGAACACATAGTGATTAACATAAGAATGGTAAGGAATTTATCGATAACACAATTGAAAATCTACCAAAAATTTAAAATCATTTAAATCATTTAAAATAAAAAACCGATATTTGATTTGCCATCAGCATAATTTCATCGACGAACATAATATTTCGTTTAGATGAATCATTAGGGATTCATTTGCAACTCTTTTAGTTTGCTAAGCCTAACCGAAATGTATCTTTTTCAAAATTTCGACAATTGTAATTTCTTCAACTGTAATAAATGGTAAGTCCAATAACGAATAATATTTAAAGATTTATAGATAATAGTATATACATATGTATGTATTTCTAAGCGCCTTAACACTTTGTTATATTTATAATGTAGTCAAATTTCACACGTGCTTCATTTCCATTCAAATCCATGCAATTAAATACTATTTGTTAATAGTTCATTTTCCATCTGTTTACACCACAAATATCCTTCAGTATGCATATGAGCCCTGCATAAATCCATCGTTCGACCTAATCTTCAAACATATCTTCCATCTGTATACACAGTAGCCATGTTTCATGCAAATTCAACGCTATCGAATTATAGGCTTAAAACATCACCATCTCATCTAATGCCATGACTGGTAAACTCGTGATAGTCTGCTATACTCATAGCTCGAGTGACAAACCATAATTCCCACTTCTGAATCATATCTCAAATGTCTGTGGTACTAATTAAGCTTTAACGTAGTTTCTAAAGACACCAATCTTCCACACAAGACATACCGTTGGGGTATATCGTCGTTTCGCATACAAAGACTCTATAAGATACTCCCCGATCCTATAATGATATATGCTAAACTTAAAAGTCATCTGAAATTCTCTTAAGTGTTTTCTGTTGAAGGAGGTTAGTGCGAGCTAACCGTAAGATGGTAGAGAAGACTCGAATATATGCAAAGGAATGCGGAGCTGTTAAAGACAAATATGTGCTCTAAATATGAGAAAACGTTAAGTGAGGCGTCACATCAAGAAGTAGAACAAGATAGCCGACAATTTATCAAAGGATTCATAGACGTTACTTCTCTACCGGCAGATAGCCTAGTCACCTTAATACTTTTATCCCCCAAGAACAATAAAATCAACTTTTCAGGTTAGTGTTTCCCTCAAGGACTCTAGCACCTTTGACTCGATCGCTGCTTTTCATTATCCTCGGCAGCGAACTTATTTAAACTTTATCGAAAAGTTATTAAAGCCTTTCTACAGCCACCACATAACAGATTCATGTCTGCCTTCGATGTTATAAAGCAATCAGAAGTTCATTCATTTCCGAAAGTCCTTTGAGACGGCGACGATGACGACGGCAAAGAGTGAAGACTCCTGTCGAAGGATTTTTGTAATTTCTTATTGCTCCAGGTTGCTCGCTGGCAATATTGAAAGGTGGGTGTGAAGAATCCGATTTGTCATTGCTTTGCTATACACAGCTGAAAGACATTTTGAAGCTATTTCTTATCGTCCTTGCGTCTCCTTATTTTACCTTTTCTCGTACTTTTTAACCATCTTGTGCATTTCACATAAGAAATTTTTTTTAGAATGAAAAGCTCTTCGTGGTGTTAGGGGGTTTTTAACGGAACCGAACTACTTTTTTGGGTTGGTTCGAGGAAAAAACAGAGTCCTTAAAGTTGGGATGCTTTCTTCCACGTCGAGGCAACCATGGCATCGTATAGTGCGGAGTATACAGGTGCCTTCTTATATTTGGCTTAAAAAAAAACGGCGACGGCTTTTTATTTGAAAAGTTTTCATTATATTCGTGTATTTATGCTGAAGGAGTTCGCTTGTCTTTTATTGTTTTGTTCAAATATTTTATGATTTTCTTTTTAGTAAAAGAATTTTACGTGATGTGCGGGGCAAAGGACTGTTTTCTAATACAACTTATTGCTTTTAAATACACGTACTAAGAATATTTTTTACAATGTATAATAACGTAATATTAGTTATTGCATTACATGTTCCATTTCACACTCTAAGTAGAGTGGATCTTGAAGTTGTTTCACGTCGTCATCCTAAGTTTTAATGTACATATAAAAAATTATGCAACAATTTCAGGTTGACAAGATTCTATTCACCAAACATTAGCATTTGAAAATGATTCAAAAGTAAATCACCAAACGAATTAACTCTTCGAAAGCCAATTCGATTCAAAAATGAATCTCAAACTGTACGTAATGCTCTTCCACTCATGAATTTTTATTACGATTAAAAATGATTCACATCATTTTCATAAAAGTAAAAGTACATAAGGCACTATAAACTCGCTTTGATGAATGTTTAGCGAATCGTTTCTATATTATTAAGACTCGTGAAAGAATCGATTTGGAATCGCAGGTAAATTAGATGACTAGTCTATCTATTTCGAATAGATAAACATACTGCAGTCACAAAATTTTACAGTCAATCGTAGTATACTCTAGATCAGAATATCATTTAAACTACATGGTACATGATTTTCATTACATGGTTTTATTTTTTAAATTTCACTTGCAATGTTGATGCCATTTCCTGTTCCTAGCTGCAGTATAAGAGGCGACGAACATTTTCTTTGCATTATTCAATTTTCTTCACTTTTGTTGAACTCAAGACACTCAGTAATTTTTTTCACAACGTTCGATATTTCTTCACCTTTGGTGAACATTCACCAAACTTTTTTCTGGGTAGCAAGAACACAGCCACTTTTGTAGTCTACAACTATGCACTTTGCCCAATAAATGAACCGCACATCAATAAATTCCTGGTCCGATCTTTCCAGCGAGAAATAAAATGCTGGTTCAATGCCTTGCAGAACATTGGCTAAGAATCATTCCATTTTTATTTTTTTATTTGTTGTTGATGATTTTTTTTTTACATATAAATATAAAAAATTAACGACAGAAGATTTCCACTCGATTCCTGCAATAACATTTTCAAACATTTTTAAATCGAGCTTTTACCGATTTTACTTCTGTAATGCTTTCAGAAAAAACGCAATTTTTAAATTGGTTTAGAGAGTGTATCAAGTATCCAAATTGAAGAGTATGGGTACATGAAAGATTCTCCTCCGACAATCAATCTAAATTCAATCTATGGTTTTTAACAAGAGCGTCTTTTTTGGAACTCCATGATGAAATACCTTACTTTGGGTCCGAGGGCAATAACATTTTAAACTCGCCTTCTTTAGTAATTATACTCTAGATGATAAGTTTAATCCAGCCCAAAAGATTGTAACGCATAGAACCAAGCCTCGGATAAAATTATATTATTTTTTGTTTATTTGTGGCCAAAAACTCTAAATCCGCTAGACGTCCGTCTTTCGTCCGTCCGTCTGTCCGTGAACACGATACCTCAAGAACGCCTTGAGCTAGGATCTTAAAATTTTGAATCTGGATGTTTGGTCGAATTTGTAAGGCTAAGTTCATTAACGGGCAAAAACGTCCAACTCCTTCGGGTAGCTGCCACACAAAAAGACCTTAAAGTGTTCAAGAATATTGGCCGATAACTTCAGAAGGTTTTAAGATACGACTTTGAAATTTTAGATATGTATGTTGATTTTCCAACAGTTGGAGCTAAATGTATGATTATGAAAAAAATCCTATTTACAAATATCCTGTCAAAATGTCTTCTCTTAATTTACGAAACTCACTATAACTCAAGTAATCGTTCAGCCACGAATTCGATATTTTGTACAAATTAGTTTTGAGTGAAAACAATGTTTGAGTTTACTAGACAGTAGTTCCCATACAAAAAGTTCTTCAGGCACGTGTTGAACCATATTTTCCGATAAGTTTAAAACGCTTATTACGGTTCAACAACGCGGTAGCGGACTTAATACCGCAGCTAACCGGTGGACAATCCGCAATGAAACCCTCGTACCATCAAAAGGGGCGAACAGACCTTTGTCCGACTAAACCCAGAGACGGGTCGTGGGCGCCAGCGATACTTTCCGAAAGGTCTGTTCTCCCTCCCTAGACCGGATCACGGGTCTAGAAATGTTTCTTTAACAAAACAACTTCACGGCACTACACCGGAGGAAATGCTGGAAAACGGCACAGAATATATGACACTCAAGAAACTCGTAGTTAAAAATTTAAATTCAATGTAATATATGTATAAAAAGTTTTATAATCTTAACGCTAACCTGACTCTACTATCTCGCTTAAACTTATTGAGCCTCTGGTGCAACTTTCCCTCGACGATCGCTGATTCTCGCACTCCTCGACTTCGATGTTTGCTCGATACTCGACGCCAGGTAACTCCACGCCTCGACGATTCTTTTCACCTTTTTTTATACTACGCCACCAACTTGTGACACTTGTAATCCAATAACTCCTCGGGACCTCCAACTCTCTCGACCGATTCCAAACAAAAAGTGCCCGTTCTATTTTTTTCGTTGCTTCCGTTCGCTCCAACCAGCTTTTCGAAACTTTTATATGAGTTATACGATCTTCCACTCTCATGAAATTCTTCCTTCTTGCATGATACCGTCGTACGGCCTTCCAGCATTCAATTTGGGTATTTAGCCGGGGCTCACACCATTTCCATCGTCCATTTCGCCGCTCGACTTCGCCGTCGAATTGCATTCGCTCACTCAATGCCTAATCGCCAAATGTCAGTTGGTTTGTTTACTTTCGGCTTACGCGTGTTTGTTTTGATGTGGTAATTGCGTGTGCGCGTTCCGGGTTGTATCCGTTCGGCTCATTTCTGCATCGTTTCCGTTTTGTGTTGTTATATGTACAGGAGCACAGTGCCTGGTGAGTAATTGTTTTATTATTCAGTTCAACTTGCAGCCTCACTCGGGCGACCGCAGGACGGAGTAACCCGGCATGTAAGATCGCTGATGGTGGTAAAAGCGATTTGCTCGCGTTGTTCCCGCGACGTGACAATGTTAAATTCAGTACATTGCCTTAAATTTCCGATGACAATTTAGTTCCAATGCTAACCTAACTACGCCTAACCTTGCCCTAAATAATATAACTAACCTAGTATAATTCAGATGATAACAATAATTCTAATATTAACCCTACACTATAACTAATATTAACCTAACTAATAGAAACTAACATAGTATATACAATTAATCAATGCTATTATCGGTTTTTCAGCCTTTCCTCCAATCCAGTGACTCTTACTAATTCGTTACTTTACATTTACTTTTAGGTACGCCATCATTAACTGTGGAGCCGTGCTGAGGGACGTCCGCCAGCGCATCGGAGGAATAAAAATAAGAATAAAAGGTAATTCTTTTCACGATTTGATCTTTATAGATACCGAAACTAACGATTGGTCTCTCTTGCCTTTCAGAAAGAATGCTCATTACGAGTTAACCTCGTAATACGCTTTAAGCTAGGAATTTGAAATTAATTATACTCTAGATGAAATCATATAGAGTATTATAAGTTTAATCCAGCCCAAAAGTTTGTAACGCATAGAACCAAGCCTCGGACGAAAAAAAGTTATATATTATTTTTTGTTTATTTGTGGCCAAAAACCTCAAATCCGCCTGACGTCCGTCCGTCCGTCCGTCCGTCCGTCCGTCCGTCCGTCTGTCCGTGAACACGATAACTCAAGAACGCCTTCACCTAGGATCTTGAAATTTTGAATCTGGATGTTTGGTTGAATTTGTAAGGCTAAGTTCGTTAACGGGCACAATCGTCCTACTCCTTCGGGTAGCTGCCATACAAAATGTCCTTAAAACACGTGTCCAAGAATATTGGTCAATAACTTCAGAAGGGTTTAAGCTACGACATTGAAATTTTGTATGTTTTATTTTTCCAATAGTAGGAGCTAAATATATGATTATGAACAAAATCCTTTTAGTCCTTCGTGTAGCTGCCATACAAATATCCTGTCAAAATGTATTCACTTAATTTACAAAACCCACTATAACTCAAGTAATCTTTTAGCTACGAACTCGGAATTTCGTACAAACTAGTTTTGAGTGAAAAGAAAGTTCGACTTTACTAGTCAGCGAAATCCTTTTATTCCTTCTGGTAACTGCCATACAAAATGTCCTTAAAACAGGTGTTTTAGAATATTGGCCGATAACTTCAGAAGGGTTTAAGCTACGACTTTGAAATTTTGTATGTGTTATTTTTCCAATAGTTGGAGCTAAATGTATGATTATAACGAAAATCCTATTAGTCCTTCGTGTAGCTGCCATACAAATATCCTGTCAAAACGTCTTCACTTAATTTACGGAACTTACTATAACTCAAGTAATCTTTTAGCTATGAATTGGAAATTTTGTACAAATTAGTTTTGAGTAAAAACGAAGTTCAAGTTTACTAATCTGCGAAATCCTTTTACTCCTTCTGGAAGCTGTCATACAAAATGTCCTTAAGACACGTGTTCAAAAATATTTTTCGATAACTTTTGAACGCTTCAAGCTACGAATTTGAAATTTTGTACACGTTGATTTTTAAATGGTTCCAAGGAAAGGGATAAATATGTAAGAAATCGAGTGAGTCCTTCCTGCACCTCCCATGTGAAAGTCTTTCAAAAAGGACATTTTTTTTCGATGACTTACCCAGTTCAAGAAATGGAATTAAGCACTGAATGTTGTCTTTTAGTTTTGAGTAGCAATCTAATGGCAGTGCACACACGTAATTCTACATTATCCCCAACTACAATATAAATCGGAGGTCAGTATTCATCTAGAGTATTATACGATTGGCTTGCAGCCGATCGTGACTGCAGTATGTTTTTTAAATGATTTCAGGTAAAAGGATAAATATGCTTGAAATCGAGTGAGTCCTACCTGCACATCCCATGTGTCCTTGAAAAAGAAAAATTTTACTTTTGGTGATTTAACAAGTTCCAGATATGAGATTGAGTACTTAAGGTATTGTCTTTTACTTTCGAGTAGCACCGCAAATGTGAGTCCTTAATAAAGGAAAAATTGCATGCGCACTCGTTATTCTATTATACTTTAACCCCAACTACAATATAAAGCGGAGTTCAGTATTTCATCTACAGTATCATACGATTGGCTTGCAGCCGATCGTGACTCCAGTATGTTTTTTCAACTTGTTATACTCAATGACTTGGTATCACTTTGATACTAGTTGCGCAAAGTCTTGCCCCAGTCGCAGTACTCATTATTCTCTTTGTCGACTACACTAACTCCGTAGACAGATAGAGATTCTGGCAATAACAGAGATTTACTGACAGGCATAAATTTAGATTAGGATGTGTGTTCTAACCTGCTAAATTTAAGCTGACAACTGCACAGAAAATTACTTCAAGGATATAATTAAATCAGAAACAGAATTCAGTTACTTATCCCTGCTATTAACTACAGACAATCTTGACTCAAATGAATATCTTTCCAGTTCCGTAAATTTACATATTTTGAATACATCTTTTTTCCAACTACTCACCATTTAACGTATCATAAGCACAAAAAATTATATTAAAAATTGTAATTTTTATCAGCGAAAAAGAAATACTTCATCATTTTATTGAATACCATATTAATGAGAGTTTCCAGAGGACTTTGTAAGCTTGCCTTTCACAAATTTTTAATAAAAATTTCAGTTTTACTACGTTGAAAGTATTCAATCAGATTGACTGTGGGCTGAAGTAATCGTATCAAAGGCTTTGTAACGTAATCTCGCTAAATTATTCGAAACGGTTGGAAATCTACCTTTAATTAATAATTAAGAGGATTTAAAAAAGGGCATACCACAGATATGGCAGACACCAGTCAATTGTATAATACTCTTAATAAAATATTGAACTCCGATTTGTATTGTAGCAGTATATAAGAATGAAGTGTGCATATAATTATAGTATGCCCCTTTTTAAGGACCACTCAACGGAATGCGACAATTACTTCAATATTAATTTCCTTAAATGGTATTTTTTTACCACACCTAGGGGTCGTGCGGTAGGCTAACAACCTATCCTCGGAAAAAAACCAACTATGTTGCGAAGCTTTGAAGAAAAACCTTATATCAGACAAAAGGATGACCTAACCCTCATGTTCCAAATTCAATCAGAGAAAATATTATCGAAGATGCCAAAGCTGATGCAAAGAACTGACACTTTAAGAAAATGACTCAATGCAAAATTTCCGATTGCTTTCATTGCTTTTAGTTATAAATTTAATATGCGAAAGAATTGTCCACATATTTTCAGGTCTTAGGTTTAGGACAGAGTGGCAAAACCAATTCAAAAATTCGGTTTCTTGAATTACTTAACTGCTTCCATAGAAGCTAAGCTTGAGAACTCTTGGGTTGTTTTTCGACGTCAGAGGAGACCTTAAGAGTCCGCACATGAACTTTCCGAAGTTTAAATCCTGCGTTTCATTTACGAGTATTTTTTATTTTGTGATAAAAAACAGACTATTGATTACGATCAAAGTTATGGACACTATTGTAAAACTGATTTTATATCCGAAATTACTAATCATGGTGAGAAGCTAGCAACTACTGCACTAACAAATAACTTCTATCTTTATATCTTAAACTGAATCACATACACTTTTTGATTAAGCTAGAAATGCATTCTCGAGCTGTAGTGAGTTTGGACACCAATGTTTGGTAGATAGGCGGCTACGAACCTAATTTTACATGTTCTTGGTCCCGTGCTTCAAATTGGTGAAAAAAAAAGTACTATTTGAGTTTATAGTAGGTTCCGAAATTTGTATGCACCAATTTTGTGAGGACTTTTGTATGGAGGGTACACGATGCGACATTAAATTAAATTTGTTTGTAGGTAGTTTGGATTAACCCCTACGAGTCGTATCTTTTGAGGAGGTTGTGTGCGAGCGGGGTGTGAGCGGGTTGTGGGAGGAGGGAAGGGAGGGAGCCGGAAACTTGGAGTTTATGTAGAACTACTCGTATGATAGTGGATCCATTTGCAAAATGGTCGATATGGGTTGAGGGCAGTGGGGGAAAACAATGCATTCGAAACCCTCGAAAGCTGGGGTTAAAACAGACATCTCCTGAACGGTTGATGTCAGAAGGTTCGAACTTATCTTAAGGGATGCTAGGAACCTAGACAAGGACTAAAATTTGGAAGAGAGTGGTGGATGTGGGGTGAGGTAAAATCTTTGGACTACGGTATATTTCAAACCAATTGCAACAGGAAGATAAAATTTGGTTTGCGTATAAAGGATCTTAGGTTAAGTCTATTGAATATAAAATTGTTGAGGGGGTAGGTGGAACACGGAAGTGGGGCATAGCAATTTTTCAAAAAAAATAATTTTTATATCTCTAGAACCGTACCTGATATGATCTTAAAAAATTTACAGGAGAATACGTCTAGCGGAGAGAAAAATGTTGGTGGGTGATGGTGGGAGTAAGTGGATAGAAAAAAATTCTGATTTTTATTTCTCGAAAACCGCAAATGATAGAAAGCTAAAAGTTAAGGACTATATAGAGCCACTCAATTAGCATCCTAGAATAGAGTTTTGCTAGCGGTATCACGGTACGGGGTGCTTTTTGTATATGAGAAATGTCTCATGCTAGAAAGTTGAAACTTAGTACGAGTACGTATATGTAGATGTTATATAGTAGTAAGCGAGATAAAAAATATATTCAGATTTTCCAAGACGCACAAAGGTTTTAAAAAACAATTACCGTGGAACACATTTTCACGAATTTCGTTAAATATCTTAGGCATATCGAGTTATCAAATTAATTTTACTTCTACGGGCTCTCTATATAAGCGTCTAGAATCTGTTTTCAAAATTTTTCGATATCCAAACACTAAGGAGGTGTAAAATAATTGTGTAAATTTTCACGAATTCCGAAAAAATTAAAAATTCCGACTAAAATTAAAGTATGGTTCAAGATTTCACGAATTCCGACAAATCTTTTTGGTCAATCAAATCTAATTCGCTTTTAGTTATATAAGCTTTATATGTAATGATCTAAGAATAATTTTTTTTTCGGGAGTTTGCGATATTTCAAACCTGAGAAGGTGTAAAATGATTGTGTATGTTTTTACGAATTCCGACATACCACTTAGGTCTGATGAGATATCGCATTCTTTTTTACTTTAACTATAAAAATTGGTTTCAGAATTTTTTGACATTCAACCCGTGTCGATATTTTATACCTGGAATTTAAAAAAAAAGTAAATAAATAAGAAAGCTGCCTACAATAGTGTAGGCAGATTTCTTCTCTGTTCACAGTTTTATTATTTTTCGGGTAGAAGTCCGAAACGCGTTTAATGCTGAAATTGGGTGTAGGTTGTTATGCGGCTCACAGCCTTAACCAGTCTACAAAATCTGATACACGTCGACGTTCAGCTCCCAAAATTTTGTTAATTATACATAGTTTTTGGTATTCTCCAATAATTTAGTCCTCTTCGGTTTTAGACGTTGTTCATTTTTTTGGGACGTACACAAACATAAGATGTCTGTGTACCTCCCACAGAAAAGAATATCATTTCCTGTACATGGACATATTACGATTTATAGTCAAGGAGCTGGAGTTGGAGTTTGAGTCCGAGTCGAACGGTAGTCGAAGTCTGTGTGGGAGTTAGTAATCGAAATCAGGATTCGAAAAATTTCTTTTTACAAAACTTGCCTAAAACTTACTATTTCGATTCTCGACATTATTCTACGAAGCAAACAATAAACTCAAAGAATTTTAAGTATTTCCTCAATTATCTTGCGCTGCATCAGACCAAAGACCTCATAATCTTAAGTACTTAGGAACGAGTGTTTCGCAGCAAATGACGTGTTAATGATGCGATCATAATGTAAAAACACTCTCTAAATTCAAACGACCTCCCTACATGAAGATTTTATGCAAAACGAAAACTTCGAAGAGCTAAAACTTGAATTTCGGGCATAAAACTTAAATTGGGAACGGGCCGAAGCCGGAATAAATTCGAGCCCGTAGTTTTCCCCAACATACACGAAAACTGTATGAAATTTATGCACACCCACATTGCCACTTTTACAACCTATAACTTTTCTCTCTACGTAATTAAGCGCTAAAGTATGCGAGTAAAGTGTTACTATTCACATCCTTGAAAATGACGACGTTTTGTTGCCATTTTTATGGGCACTCTAATAAGGCTGTGGAACAATGAATTTTTGTCACTTTGTTTTTTTTTGCTTAAAACAAATTATTTATGCATTATTTCGTCCCTAATTCGATTATGACCAACTTGCATCATTTGCCAGGATATTCCGAAAAAATGACACCCTTCTGCATTTAGAGGATGAGTGGCCAGGTAATTTGAGTTAATGCCTTTTTCTAATTTTCATATTTAAACCATTTTCGAGAATCGTCTTAAATTCCTAAAAATGCCACTTATTCACCCCAGTCTAGTGGCAAGCAAATAAAAGAATAGATTCCAACGAAGCACAGGGGAATCTCTTGAAAGAGTCCTTTTTGAAAAACAACCCGAGAAATATGCAAACCAGGCTACGGCCTGACTCCCGATTTGTTTGTTTGTTAGTCTGCTGTATCATCCACGTAATCTGCTTCGCTGCCACCACCGCTCGACCTCATTCCGGCTTCAGATTTGAATTGTAATTTTATGGCATCCTGTTGCCCCTCGGGTCTTTCCAGTGCGAGCACTACCTTGTCACAGATTATTAAAAAAGGACTTAAGCAGCATCAAAATTGAGCTCAAGTTAGCGCTACCCCAAGGACTTAAGGTGCCGAGAATTCCAGAATTTTGTATCCACCCTTAGGTAAACCATTTGTTTACATTGCCACCGAGTCGATGTGCAAAATGCTGTGCAAAGTTTACGAAGTGTGGCAAAATGTTTAGGACGACGAGACCTTGTGTGTGTGAGCAGGTCCTGAATCCTGATTCTGGCCATGTGACCATAGTTCGGGACGGTTCTTTGTATAATTTTGCGGATCATTTGAGATGAAAGTAAACGATGACTAAATTTTCGATGTTATTTACTTTGTCACTTTTGTGGGTGCGATGGAGGGTTCATGACAGCGCCTCACAGGACATGAGTTCAGCATTCACGTGGCATTCAACCCCCGAGAGATGGGGGTTTTAAACTCAAACAGATACTGAACTACTTACGTATTTCACTTAATCCGCATCGAAACTTCAGTAATTGGTTTTCGAAAGCGATTCCAAAGAAGTTCGATGACAGACTTTTTGTCTTTTATTTTGGATAGTGGCTCTCCACTCCGATGGAGTCGTATCGTGATTGCCGAACTTTGGAACGGTTCGTAGTAAACCACAAGCGATTACAATATCGATAGCCACCATTCCATGTACACAATTTTAAGCTTCTAATTTTGAAAGAAAAAGAAATTTATTTTCATGGGACAAAAATACTTCACCCATTTTTCAGAGCAGGGTAGAAGAGTACAAGAAAGAAACGTCTAGATTAAAGTTTTACCAATTTTTACACAATTTAACTATAACAATTGTGATCGCTTAAATGAAATCTGGTAAACGAATTTATGAAAATTTTCATGAAATTTGTTATTTCAACGAACTGCTAAAATCAGAATCTCAGCCAAATTAACGCTGCTCCTGTGAAGGTATAGCGACTGTTACTTAATTATTTTAATAATACGGTGTTGTGATCGAATTTTAATTTGCTACCCTAAAAATTTTTTTTAAGTTTTTAGGGGGGTTAATGATGTGCTGGTGTGAAGGGTGAAAAACTTTAGATTTCAATATCTCACGAAA